>JBAJHW010000002.1:218812984-224347984 GCA_037013535.1 Intellagama lesueurii
CATTTGAAGAAAGCACCACCTGTGTCACCTAATGAGCAGCCTCAGGGGGAAGTCTTATGAAAGGCCACTGCATATACTCTCTGAGCAGAACTATAAATCACCATTCCAGCTGAATTACAAATCAAACAGTTCTCAAGATTTAATAGCTGCATTACTATTCAGTAGACTTTGATTACAGTGTTAAAATCATGTATGTAGTGCAAAATGGAATGTATCTCTAGATTGCGTCTACAGGACAGTGCATGTAAGAAGTGATATGCGATGTATAGAGATGGGGATGACTCACCATTTTGGCGAGTCGTCCCGCTTCGTGAGTCGTCAAAAGTTGACGACTCATGAAGCACGAAGTTGCCTCCATGAAGCGACGAATAATGAATATATTCGTTGATTCGTGGGAGGGTTATTAAAAAAACCACCCCCTCCCCCGCTGCCACCCCCCGCTGCCACCCCACCACCACCGCGCCGCTGCTGCCCCCCTCCACCCCCACCCTTACTGTAATTGTTGCCGCCACTGCCGAGGTCTCCATCAGGCCTCCGCAGCCACGGCGTGTAAAAAGGGAAACTGGCTGCCCTTTGCAAAGATGGCGGCTGCGGCTTCATTTAGGGTAGGGAAGCTGCAGCTGCCATCTTTGCAAAGGGCAGCCTGGATTCCCTTAGCCTGCCTCTGTGATGTAATCCTGCTGTTGCATTATAAAACAAAGACCCAGTTTCTAAAATGAAGATTTCCCATAGTTTTTCTATACAGTGAGCAATAGAAGCTATGAATTTGGCTTCCACACTATTACTCATATTTAAATTATTAAAAACAGTAATTTTATACCTGTTCCACATAAAAGCATAGTAAATACAACTATAACAAAGTATTCTGCAGCTCCCTGATCTCCATCAAATAGCATGGCAGATGTGACAGGTGACTTACTGTTCCTACAGATGGAAAGCAGTGACCTTGGGTCACACATAAATAGAATTACAAAAAATAAGAAATGCATCTTATAAACAATGTATTGACAGTTATTTTGCCATAGTGCAACATATCACAGAGTGAAATAAGAGCCCTAATGTCAAAGAAATGCCCCTTCTGAAATGCTCTTTGCTTCACCAGTAAAATGAGTGGGGAAAAGGAAAAAGAACAACAACAATGGGTAGAGCCCTTAACAGGTTCTTGTCATATTATGGTGAGGTAAGGCCCCTTGAATACAGTTCTTTCCACCATCAGCAAACAAAACTGGAGAATATGCTACATGGTTTGAATAGAGGTAAGTCAGACTGAAAACCATTTACTTCATCAGAACAGCTCGAGTTGATGACATGGCGGACCTATTAGAAAAAATATATATTATGATTTGCCCCTCAAAAAACAAGAAGAAACTGTGTACGTACACAGCTTGAATGCTTTTTTTGTTTTGTTTTTTGTTTCAAATGGTTACAGCTTGCCTGGGTTTTCCATACCGACCTGGTTTTGTGTCAGCGTTTTATCTCCTGATGTCATAATACTGTTCACTGAGGCTGAACACTGTGGAGGGAAAACAAGGTTCTTGCGTAGCAAGGAACAGGCTTATGCTGTGTTTGGCAGAATTTACTTCTGATAGTTCTTGCAGAGTTACCCTTGGATACACACTGCTTCTGAGATAACACACCCTGTACCTTTCCAGTGGAGATTGTTTTGTATTTGCAGCACCATGACTCTCCTTGCCATTTGCTCTTCCTTCAGAGAGACAAGGTAATACAGTGATAAGGACGTGGTTCCAGTACAGCCATGAACAAGCCGACCATTGGGTTTCTGCTGTAGAGCACAGACGGAAAATATCACTGTGCATGCAGTAAAAAGACACCTCTGTTGAGTCTTGTGGATGAATCCAGTTGACCACAGTAAAGAGTCCAAAAATGCACACAAAAATAAAGAATAAAATCTCCTAAATCCCAAATAGGCATCTTTGGAATTAATAGTGCAAAGTAGTTTTGCCGATACATTTTCGTCCTACTGCAGTTATAGATCTTTACCTTCAAGTCTTTCCTAAGATAGTTGACCTGCAAAGGAGAAACATGAGAATGGTAAAAAGGCAAGAAAACAAGTATGACATAGAGGTAATCAAATTTACTTTGAACATATTCTATGTTTCTGCACTGAGCTGATGTCTGGCTATGCCCAGTGCCCTGAAAGTTGAGAACAAATGAGAAACTCAAGCCAAAAGAAAAAATGGTGTAACCTCATCTTTAAGAGAAGACAGGATACTGGGAAATTACACTGGAAAGGTGCAAGATGAAATATGATGCTGAGCTGAACAAGCTTCAGATTAAATTTGCCAGTTTTTATACTATCTTTTTCTTCATATCTGACACATTATCAAGTACATGTACAAACAAATGAACAAACAAACATAAAGGTTATCTCCAGCAATTTCCTTTCCTAATTCTTAACACACCACATGGAAAGAATAATGTGGGGCATACCTCTGCAACACACTTCTACCTTCAAATCTGTCTCATTATAGCAGCAAAAATAAACGATACATAACTTCATCTGTACTGTCACTCCATCAGGTATCTATGATGCATTCAAAATAGCTACTGCTTTTTATAAGGTATAATGTAACACTTGGCACCTCCCTATAGTGGTCAATACATAATGTGTCAATAATAATGTCAAGGATATAATAAATCATGTGCTGTCAAGTCAATTCTGACTTATGGTGAGCCTTTTTAGGGTTTCCTATAAATCTAAATCTACCCCTTCACGAATTGCTGCCTTGTCGTGGCGAAGGGGCTTGAGTAATTCAGAGAAGCTATGGGCTATGCCGTGCAGGGACACCCAAGACGGACAGGTCATAGTGGAGAGTTCTGACTAAACGCGATCCACCTGGAGCAGGAACTGGCAAGCCACTCCAGTATCTCTGCCAAGAAAACCCCATGGACAGAAACAAAAGACTAAAAGATATGATGCTGGAAGATGAGCCCCTCAGGTAGGAAGGCGTCCAACATGCTACTGAGGAAGAGCGGAGGACAAGGACAAGTAGCTCCAGAGCTAATGAAGTGGTTGGGCCAAAGCCGAAAGGACGCTCAGCTGCGGACGCGCCTGGAAGTGAAAAGAAAGTCCAATGCTGCAAAGAAAAATACTGCACAGGAACCTGGAATGTAAGATCTATGAACCTTGGTAAGCTGGATATTGTCTAACAGAAGATGGCAAGAATAAACATTGACATCCTGGGCGTCAGTGAACTAAAATGGACGGGAATGGGCGAATTCAATTCAGACGATTATCATATCTACTATTGTGGGCAAGAATCCCATAGAAGAAATGGAGTAGCCCTCATAGTCAACAAAAGAGTGGGAAAAGCTGTACTGGGATACAATCTCAAAAATGATAGAATGATTTCAATACGAATCCAAGGCAGAGCTTTCAACATCACGGTAATCCAAGTTTATGCACCAACCACTGATGCTGAAGAGGCTGAAATTGACCAATTCTATGAAGATTTACAACACGTTCTAGAACTGACACCAAAGAAAGATGTTCTTCTCATTATAGGGGACTGGAATGCTAAAGTAGGGAGTCAAGAGGTAAAAGGAACAACAGGTAAGTTTGGCAATGGAGTTCAAAACGAAGCAGGGCAAAGGCTAATAGAGTTTTGTCAAGAGAACAAGCTGGTCATCACAAACACTCTTTTCCAACAACACAAGAGGCGACTCTACACATGGACATCACCAGATGGGCAATACCAAAATCAGATTGATTATGTTCTCTGCAGCCAAAGATGGAGAAGCTCTATACAGTCAGCAAAAACAAGACCTGGAGCTGATTGTGGCTCTGATCATCAGCTTCTTATAGCAAAACTCAAGCTTAAACTGAAGAAAGTAGGAAAAACAACTGGGCTAGTCAGGTATAATCTAAACCAAATCCCTTCTGAATACACAGTGGAAGTGAAGAACAGATTTAAGGAACTAGATTTGGTGGACAGAGTGCCTGAAGAACTATGGTTGGAGGCTCGTAACATTGTACAGGAGGCAGCAACAAAAACCATCCCAAAGAAAAGGAAATGCAAGAAAGCAAAGTGGCTGTCCAACGAGGCCTTACAAATAGCAGAGAAGAGAAGGGAAACAAAATGCAAGGGAGATAGGGAAAGTTACAGAAAATTGAATGCTGACTTCCAAAGAATAGCAAGGAGAGACAAGAGGGCCTTCTTAAATGAACAGTGCAAAGAAAAAGAGGAAAAGAATAGAAAGGGACAAACCAGAGATCTGTTCAAGAAAATTGGAGATGTTAAAGGAACCTTTTGTGCAAAGATGGACATGATAAAGGACAAAAATGGGAGGGACCTAACAGAAGCGGAAGACATCAAGAAGAGGTGGCAAGAATACACAGAGGAATTATACCAGAAAGATCTGGATGTCCCGGACAACCCAGATAGTGTGGCTGCTGACCTTGAGCCAGACATCCTGGAGAGCGAAGTCAAGTGGGCCTTAGAAAGCATGGCTAACAACAAGGCCAGTGGAGGTGATGGCATTCCAGTTGAACTATTTAAAATCTTAAAAGATGATGCTGTTAAGGTGCTACACTCAATATGCCAGCAAGTTTGGAAAACTCAGCAGTGGCCAGAGGATTGGAAAAGATCAGTCTACACCCCAATCCCAAAGAAGGGCAGAGCCAAAGAATGCTCCAACTACTGTACAATTGCACTCATTTCACACGCTAGCAAGGTTATGCTCAAAATCCTACAAGGTAGGCTTCAGCAGTATGTGGACCGAGAACTCCCAGAAGTACAAGCTGGATTTCGAAGGGGCAGAGGAACTAGAGACCAAATTGCTAACATGCGCTGGATTATGGAGAAAGCCAGAGAGTTCCAGAAAGACATCTACTTCTGCTTCATTGACTACGCAAAAGCCTTTGACTGTGTGGACCACAGCAAACTATGGCAAGTCCTTAAAGAAATGGGAGTGCCTGACCACCTTATCTATCTCCTGAGAAATCTATATGTGGGACAGGAAACAACAGTTAGAACTCGATATGGAACATCAAAATTGGGAAAGGAGTATGACAAGGCTGTATATTGTCTCCCTGCTTATTTAACTTATATGCAGAATACATCATGCGAAAGGCAGGACTGGATGAATCCCAAACCGGAATTAAGATTGCCGGAAGAAATATCAACAACCTCAGATATACAGATGATACCACTCTGATGACAGAAAGTCCATGGGGTCACGAAGAGTCGGACACGACTTAACGACTAAACAACAAAATAAATCTAATAAATAAATAAATTTCCCAAGTAGAAGAGGTTTTCCATTCCCTTCTTCTGAGGGCACCCTGAGAGTGTGCAGCTTGCCCAAGGCCACACAGGCTGGCTCTGTTTACAGTAGGCACAGTGGGGAATCAAATTCCCAACCTCTGGCTCCACAGCCAGATACCTAAACCACTGAGCTATCAATATAAGAACCCCCCCCCCGAGAATTCCACACTTGCATTTAACTAAGTTCCCATTAAAGAGCCAGGTTTCATGGGACAGATCTTCTTGATTTAGCCTAGGAGGTAAAAACAAATTGCTTTAACTTGTACTGCACTGACTGTATACAATCTTCTGCAGCTCTTTGACGAAGGGGCCCCATCAACTTTAAGGACATAACCTAACACTACTAGTAGTTCTGAGGATGTGAAAACAAAAGGTTCCTGGAGAGTGTCAAAGATTCAATTCAAAAGCCTTGACTCCAACCAGCCGCAATTGTGTGTTTGGCTAAAATTTAATCACTCTTTATTCTTGAAGATACTAAGGCAATATACATAACACAACCAAAAGAAGTCATATGAAAGTAGAGTGCACCATAAAGAAGTATAACTCGTAAGAAAATATTAGAGAACAGACGAAAAGAGAGAACATAGCCCCTCTTAACATGCCTGGGCAAATTAAAAAAAAGTTTGGACCTGGCACTGAAAAGAATAGTTTTCCTTAACAAATGCTGAAGAACTCAACGCATGGAAAGAAGAGTGTTCTTTCAGGTATTTGGGTTCCAAGCAGTTTTAGAGGTTTAAAGCAGCTGTAGGCTGCTTTGAAGGGCAGCCCTCCAGATGTCGTGCCGTTACCACTAGTGATCAATGCCAGGAGTTCAAATCAACATCAGTGGGACTGCAGCTTGCCTACCCATATTTTTAAATGAAGCACTAACACCCTGCCACCGCAGCTGCTTCAGAATCAGTGTAATACCAGTCCATCTGGCTGCAGTAGTTAAAACGTTGGCATGCCTATTCTGCACTAGCTAAAACTGAGCAGGGGGTTGGACTCGATGGCCTTATAGGCCCCATCCAACTCAACTGTTCTATCATTCTGTGAAACTATTCAGGCCATCTTCCAGAACTGCTCCACAAATACATAATCCATTATAGTAATTCAGTCTGGAGGTTACCAGAACATGGATCATTATGGACCAACTGGCTCTTTTCAGGAATGATCATAAGTGGCAAACCAGTCAAAGCTGATAAATGGCTCTCTGAGCTATACGTGCCACCTTGGAATCAAGTGAAAAAAAAGATGTACCAGCTAGGTATCTGATTTTTTTTGGTGGGAGTGCAATCCCATTTGGCCCAACTGCTAACCAAATATAGGAATCACTTAGTCACAGGGTTCTCCTCTTGCCAGAATTCATTGGCTCTCATCCAGTCCTTTATCAAATTTACACACCAGTAAAGCCTCACCTGATTTAGATGATAGAAAGAAACAGAGCTGGGTGTCATCAGTAGCTTCCTGCCCTCTTGATGATTTCACCCAGTAGCTTTATATAGATGTTTAAAAGGATGAAGGATAAACCAAAAGCTTCTGGTACCAATGCCATTACACTAGGTAGAAATCCTCCAGTGTGTTACCTCCTGAAACCCCAAAAGGAACAGCAGACCCACAGAGCCTATCCAGCAACGTAACAACAGTCAATAGTATCACAAGTCAGGATGGTGTCAAGGGAAACAAAAAAGGCTGCACTATTTGATTCAATTTTTCACTAAAACTCAGTTTTCTGGAAAACCCATAATTTCATCTCTGTTGGTCTCCACATTACATTACGTGGGCATCCTGATATTTAACAAAGAGGCAAAGTAGATAAGATGCTGATTCCAAACCTAGAAGCAGTGTGCTCTCAAGTGGGGGGAAAGTCTGACTGTGAAAGCACATTAAAAACAGAAACATAGCTCACCACCAGAATGTAAACACCTTCTTTCTTTGAAAATCTGATTGCTGTGAGATGCATAACAAAGGAGATCAGATGGCTGGAGGGAAAACACTGTAAGAACATGAAATATGCATCTCCTTAAAGGTTCACACCTTAAGTAATGCCAAATTATGTGTGGCTGGCTCCTTTTGGATTTAGTTAGTTTCTGGGCCAGCTCTGCCCTACAGACAGACAGTAGCAACAGGCTTGTAGTAGGAAAAGTTCCTTAAAAATATCTGAGTTGAATTTCCCCATCACTCATGTTCTAAAAGGATTTATTCATCGAGCACCAAAAAAGTAATTTGCAGATATGTTTGGAGATGCATATCCATGGGTATAGTTTGGATAAGTTTGCAAACATGGCAGCAGAAAGATTTTCACATCACTGTTACACATGTTTCTGTATAAAGTACAGTTTTGTCTTCACACTGTGGTGACCATGGAAGAGACAGGAAACAGTCTGTTTTTTTTTCACTGCAGTGCCCACCCTCCACATCCACATGCAAACATTCCCCAATCTCGACTCAATATTAATTAACTAATTAATTAATACCTCAAAGTTTTCCACCTTTCTTTTTCAGTTTGGTTTTCTGGACTTTCACTTTCATAGGAAGCCAGATACAAACCTAAAAAGGGGAGGGGGAGAAAACAAATTGATTACTGAAACTATACCCACAACATTGTATGTCAAGGAAATAGATAAAAATTGTATTTATTTAGGTAAGCTAAAGCAGCAACAAGAACACTAAAATACAAGGAGCCCAAAGAAGTGTTGTTAAAGATCCAGCATGAAAGTGTGGAGTGCATTGACAAATATAAGTGCTTTGGAATATGGTTGAATGAGTAGTGGAACCAGATGACAGACACACCATAAAAATCAGAATATTTTGAAAATCAAAAATCCAGGTGGCCTGGAGCAGATTCTTCAAAGTGAAGAATGCAATATACAATAAAAACTTGAAAACTGGCTTTGAGAATGTCATTTGGACAGTGGTAGATATTCTCAGTTTTAACAGCATGGCAATCATGGACTTTAACAGAGACTTCTATAAAAATGATAGAAGCATTTGGAATTTATCAGAGGATGTTTAAGAACTTTTTGGATCTAAAAGATAGCTAATGAAGGCTGGTGGTTAACTACTGACCAGTGGCGAACCTCCCTTATTTGGGCAAAGTGTTGGAGCGGGTTGTGGCCGGGCAACTCCAGGCGCTGCTGGATGAAACAAATTTTCTGGATCCATTTCAATTGGGTTTCAGGCCGGGTTTTGGTACGGAGACTGCCTTGGTCGCCCTGTACGATGACCTTTGCCGGGAGAGAGACAGGGGGAGTGTGACCCTGTTGATACTCCTGGACCTCTCAGCGGCTTTCGACACCATCGACCATGGTGTCCTTCTGGATAGGCTGGCTGGGTTAGGAGTTGGGGGCACCGCTTTACGGTGGTTCCGCTCCTTCCTGGCTGACCGTGTCCAGAGGGTGGTGCTGGGGGACAGTTGCTCTGTCCCATGGCGTTTATGTCATGGGGTTCCTCAGGGCTCGATACTGTCCCCCATGCTGTTTAACATCTACATGAAACCACTGGGAGAGGTCATCAGGAGGTTTGCGCTGAGGAGTCAGCAATATGCTGACGACACTCAGCTCTACCTCTCGTTTTCCACCAATCCAGGTGAGGCGGTTTCTGTGCTGAACTTGTGTCTGGACCTGATAATGGACTGGATGAGGGTTAATAAATTCAAACTCAATCCAAACAAGACGGAAGTGCTGTTAGTGGGTGCTTCGCCGGACAGGCTGGAGGGCCATTTCCCTGCCCTGAATGGGGTTACACTCCCCCTAAGGGACAGGGTCCGCAGCCTGGGGGTGCTCCTGGACCCCAGTCTAACTCTGGAAGCCCAGGTGGACTCGGTGGCCAGGGGCGCCTTCCTTCAGCTGTGGAAATTATACCAGCTACGGCCCTACCTGGACAAGCGGAGTCTCATGACAGTTACACACGCACTGGTAACATCTCGTATAGATTACTGCAATGTGCTCTACGTGGGGCTGCCTTTGAAGACGGTCTGGCGACTACAACTGATCCAGAATCGAGCTGCGCGGCTGGTGAGTGGTGGGGCCGCTAGGGGACACATCACGCCAATTCTGTTTAAATTACATTGGCTACCAGTTGCTGCCCGGGCCCAATTCAAAGTGCTTGTTTTGACATATAAAGCCCTAAACGGCTTGGGCCCTGGATACCTGAAGGACCGCCTCCTTCCATATGAACCTACCTGGCAGTTAAGATCTAGCCAGGGGGCCCTTTTGAAAGAGCCGTCCCTCAAGGAGGTAAGAGGGATGGCTTGTAGACAAAGGGCCTTTTCAGCAGCTGCCCCCAGACTATGGAATGCCATCCCAATTGAGATTTGTCTGGCGCTGACGCTGATGACATTTCGGCGCCAGGTCAAAACCTTCCTGTTCCAGAAGGCTTTTAAGTGAAATAATATCAACTGTGGGTCCTGATGGCAATTTTCAGAGTATATATTTTAATTGTATTTTAATTGTTTTATCTTTTTTACTGTATTTTAATTGTTGTAAGCCGCCCAGAGACCTTTGGGTAGTGTGGGCAGCATATAAGTTAAATAAATAAACAAATAAACAAACAAATAAATAAGTAAGTAAGTAAGTAAGTAAGTAAGTAAGTAAGTAAGTAAGTAAGTAAGTATTAAGGCAAATAAATGAATACAGACCAAGAAATTATAAAACACAGGCAAGAGTAATTTGCTTAGGGAAAGAGATGCGGAAGTACAGATTGTTACAGCTATCAACTCAATATAAAATTAATTGGAAATGAAGGATCGGAAGGAGAAAATATCTTGGGTGGAAAAAAAGTTAGACAAGTTGAATATAATATATCATCAATGTTGAAAATTGCTGCATCCAAAGTCAGAATGGCTGTCCAACCTGGAGGAGGAAGACGACGCAACAGTCTTTTACAGACTCAATGAAATCTGCACCTGAATAAATACACACAGGAGCACACTGCCTGTGCAAGAGATACACAATTGTTCATAATTCAAGGGTAAGCTTAATGTTCAGAGCACTATTCATATTTTAATGCTCTTTCAACCAGCTGAATTGAAGTAGAGCTTGTGGATTTAACCCTTTCTGCCAAATCCGATACTGCTCCCTCAGTCAGTGGCAGAATGCTTACCAGACCTGCTTCCCAGCTACTAGTTTGTGGGCACCACGACCCTAGGCTTCAAATGGGGGAAGCAGGGGCAAAAGTACCTAATTTTAAAGTGGGAACTAATAGTAATCTTCTCCAGTTCCCTTTCTCTACTAGGAGACCCTGATCACTACCAAAGCTCATTGGTTAGTCTCATCCCTTTCTTCCAGGGCTTGTTATAATTTATTATTATTATTCAAAAACACCAGGCACAGTCAAAATTATAAAAACATTGACTGGTATTATACAACAGATACAAGTTTTAACCAAAAACCGAAGTATCTGTTAAATATCAGTGCAATATGTATGCTGTTCCTAATATTGCCGTTTTTTGTAGCTCTGATTGTGGTGTGATTTCTGAGATCTGCAACTGCTTATAGTACTGTGTGAAATTTATTGATATTGTTCCCAAAGCCCCAATGACTATGGGGAGCACTAAAGTGTGTTTCTTCCAGAGGCAAGATGTTTCAATTGCCAGGTCTCTGTACTTTGTTAGTTTTTCCAATTCGTTATTTTCAACTCTGGCATCCCCTGGAATTGCAATGTCAATGATCTGGACATTTCTTCTTTTTATTACTACTATGTCTGGTGTGTTATGTTCAAGGTGTCTGTCTGTTTGGATCCAGAAATCCCACAAGATCTTGACTTCCTCATTTTCTGCCACCTTCTCTACCTGATGTTCCCATGGGTTTTTTTTTTTTTGGAGGCCAGCAAGTTATATTTTTTACATAATCATGTTTAACTTTGTAATCTGTGCAATCTTTGGACATTCACAGATGAAGTATGACACAGTTTCATCTTTTTCTTGGCAGAGTCGACATTTGCTGTTAGCACTAACTCTTTGGATTTTTCCTTCACCACGTTGGTTTGGAGTGCTTGTTTTTATTAATTATTATTAATTATTAATTATTATTATTATCATCATCATCATCATCATCATCATCATCCTTGACAGTTGTTCTTTATGGGCCTTGAGCATAATTTTCCTTGCTATATTCTAAATTCATGTATGGCCAATGGAGTCCCAACTGTCAGATGTAATTAGCATGGATAGATTTTGAAGGCTGCTCTTTAAAAAAAACCCAAAAGTTCAAAAACAAATCCAAAGTCACCCAGGCTGATGGGCATGTATAGGCAATGCTAACAAATCTAGCTCCTATTTCTGATGTGATGATCATGAGATATGACTGAATTAACTCGTTAGGAAATGATAGAACACAATGTGACACATTAGACAGGGAGGACAGAACTCACACAGAAAACCATTTATGAATGCGAAGGATTATCCCCCTGCTACACACACGCACATGTCACTGCAAGCACAGCCTAAATGGTAAATCTTTCTCTGCTGAGACCGGGCTCTCTTGTCTGTGCCTCCAGCTGCTACAAGTTTTACTTGCAGAGAGAGGGACTCGTTGACTTGCTCTTTCTCTGAATGCTTCCAGCTACAGCCTGACTGACATTCATGACAGCCTCTCACAGAATGGCTACCAGGCCTATTCCTCTGTGAATACTACAGGGATGATCTGCTACAAGGACAATGCCCGGTTGAGAAGCTGTGGGAGAAGAGAAAGGCTCAGAGGATCACTTCTTTAGCAGCCTGTTCTAGACAGTGAGAATTTGTAGAAGGACAGACCCTGAAGACCACATTTTTCAATTCAAAGCTATCTATCAGTACACTCAATGCTTTAAAAGGGGGGAATTTTGGGGTGGGGGTGGAGGAGAGGACTATAAGTGCCAAAGTCCTGACTCAGTATGGCCAGGCCAAAAAGCAAAAGTATGCTGCTTATATAGTGCTCCGTAGTGATTAAAACACTCTCTGGGCAGTTTACAATTTAATTATCCAGGCTACAAACTGTCCCACCCCCTGTGAGCTGGAGAATTAGTTTACTGACCTTGGAAGGCTGAGTCAACCTCGAGCTGGCTACTTGAGCCCATCAGGACTGAACGCAGGTCTTGAGCAGAGGCTTGAATGCAGTACTGCACCTTAATCATTACACTTACTTTTCTAAGCCCTGCTACCATTATAGCAGTGGTATGAAAGATTTGTCCTTCCAAAGGTTTTTGACATGAACTCCCAGAAGCCCTGACCAGGAGGGCCAATGGCCAAGGATTCTGGGAGATGAAGTCCAGACCATCTGGAAGGCTGAAGGACGAGAACCATTGCACTGCAGCATTCATAAAAACAGGGCTTTCTCACCGTCTTCCGTAAAAATGGGTGCAGTATGTAAATAATGGATGATGTTATCGTCTCGCTCAAATGGACATTCTACTTGTTTCCATGTTATAAATTCTCCTACTTGTTTAGCCAGTTCCAGGAATTTCTGCAAACAGAAAGAAAGGAACATCTCGTGAAAAGGAAACAGTGTATCACTGGAACATTAAAGCTCCAATATTTGACAAAGATCTTCCACTGTAAATGTGTATGATTTAATTTAAAAAGCATGATTTAAATTATTCCACCCCACCCACCCTGAATACCTTTCCCTCTGTTTCTCTAATTTGCTGAAGAAGATGAAGCTAGAATGTTATATTTTAATTTGCAGTTAAAGTAACATTCTGGGATGTCAGTCATGCAATGTGCATTCCTCATGTAAAACGCAAGCAACTCTTTGGCTTTGGTGCTCTTTATTGCAGCCTTCCTTCATATATATAGCTTCGACTAATATTAAATGCACTGTCCATTTAGAGATAAACCCGACATTGTTCTGGTGGGTCACAGTTTTATTCCCCATTCTTCCCTCCTACAGTGCTCTCTTTGTTGTTGTTTAGTCGTTAAGTCGTGTCCGACTCTTCGTGACCCCATGGACCAGAGCACGCCAGGCCCTCCTGTCTTCCACTGCCTCCTGGAGTTTGGTCAAATTCATGTTGGTAGCTTCGATGACACTGTCCAACCATCTCGTCCTCTGTCGTCCCCTTCTCCTCTTGCCTTCACTCTTTCCCAACATCGGGGTCTTTTCCAGGGAGTCTTCTCTTCTCATGAGATGGCCAAAGTATTGAAGCCTCAGCTTCAGGATCTGTCCTTCCAGTGAGCACTCAGGGTTGATTTCCTTCAGAATGGATACGTTTGATCTCCTTGCAGTCCAGGGGACTCTCAAGAGTCTCCTCCAGCACCACAGTTCAAAAGCATCAATTCTTCGGTGGTCAGCCTTCTTTATGGTCCAGCTCTCACTTCCATACATCGCTACTGGAAAAACCATAGCTTTGACTATGCGGACCTTTGTCGGCAAGGTGATGTCTCTGCTTTTTAAGATGCTGTCTACCAGCTCCTTAATTCTTTAATCCTGAAGAGCCCGTTTTGGCGAATGAGAGGGAAATGCTGCAGGAATCCAGTTCTACTGCATTCCACTGTTCCACTAGTTAGAAGTCTGCCAATGGAGCTTTCCCATAATGTAGGAATATATTCAAGTGTTTAAAGAGCTATATAGCTACTCAATACAAACTTAGTATCTTATTCAGATAATAATCAGTACTTCTGTATTATCAACCTACACTACATCTTTCTTACTCTTACTATTATTTTCTTCATACAATAACAAAAACTGCTGGATAACTCAGTGGTTTAGGTACCTGGCCGGAGTCAGAGGTTGGAAGTTCAATTCCCCACTATGCCTCCTTGACAGGGGCTGGACTCAGTGACCCATAGGGTCCCTTCCAGCTCTCTGGTTCTAAGATTCTAAGATAATAATTACCTACTACAGAAATACCTACAGTCCTGTTAAATATCATAAGTACTTGCATGAATTAATTATTGGCTATATACATAAATACTGTCGTAAAAATTCATACACTGAGATGAAAAATACAAAGTCATAGACACAAACCATAGTAATCCTATTTAAATAATTGATGATCCAAAATAGAATAATTAAAAAAGCAAGAACAAAGGCTTCATTAAATAGCTATAAACAGTCTCAAACAATCACAGATGTTAATAGATAGCAAAGAATCAACAAATACCAACACATCTCTAGGTTAATATTAAATTGATTAGGTGCTTGTTCTTTAGCTACAACACTTGGAATGAAAAAATTAGGACAGCTTCGCAGAGACCATGGGTCAGATATTTTATCCTGCAGGATAGTTAGTTATATTGCTTAAACTTGTAAAATAAAAGAGCCACCACTATACATGGGCACGAACATGTAAAAGCACACTCTCATTTCTTGTTCTTAAGCAGGTTATACAGATGTATTCTTCTTCTTCAAGGGAGAACATACAGGCATATTCTCCCTCTTCTCAAAGGAGCTTGTGAATCAGTCTGGTGTGGATACAAACTGAGACTAGATATAGCAGCTACCAGCAATTTGTTACAACCCAACTTTATCAATAGAATGGCCTGTCCCATCCTAGCATCTTGGCAGGGATGCTATTGCCATTATTCACATTTATATCATTCCCAAGCATCAGTTTTGGATGGTTTCTTTAAGTGGGAAGGAGAAAAAAAACAAAAGTTGCCATGACTTTTGTTTGCCACAATCTTATTAAAGACAGGTGAATCCTATCCAATTTTGCTTAGATTTTCATTTTTTTAAACATTTCTCTTTGTTCCATCTCATTTCTCCACTGGACTTTGGACCCACCACCAGTATCACAATGTGTATGTATTTTAACTATTGGGAAATTTTAATGTACTTTGCTAAATCTTCAAATTTTCCAAGGATATTTCAATCATTTTTGTGCACTTTCCCCTAGATATGAGCTTATGCTTAATGCACATTGTTTCAAATGCAGTCACTTCTTATATGGTGTACAAGCGTATGTGTTTCAGTTTGTGTTTGCTACCTACACCGCCAGCTTCAGAAATATATGGATGTTGATGGTAAATTATGTTTTGGTTGACCCTTAGGTTCCAAAAAGGCAAATTCAGCAAATGTTCAGTAAAATGCAAACCAAACAAATCTGCAAACTAAACAAACTGCCCTGGCTCAGTACTACCTGAAATTATCAGGTGCTACCAAAGATAGCTGCTGAGAAGACTGGAATTCAAAGAAAGAGACCTATAGATGGACAGAGTGCAATTTTCCATGTGGGGAGGAGTAAAGATTTTCTATTTTTGACCATATCCCCTTGTGGTATTTTAAATTGTTCTCCAGAGAATCTTCTGGCTCTCAAACAAAGCTTTTCAAATGACCTGAAATTTAGGAAATTCACAGGCCAGTTCTGATGTACATGTGGTATTCTTTTGGCCCCGATCTCTCTCTCTCTCTCCATCCATCCCTGCCCTTTGAAATATAATTCATTCATTCTTTCTTTCTTTCTTTCTTTCTTTCTTTCTTTCTTTCTTTCTTTCTTTCTTTCTTTCTTTCGATTTTATATGAAATTGATCTTCTTCTTCGGTTCAGTCTTGGTCTATGTTAAAGCCAAGCAGTCCAAAATAATCCCCTGGCCATGTTTGTACATGAGAAAGACCTGTGCTCTACTTACTTCAAAATTCACATGCCCATTTGGAAGGCGGTTGGCACATCCTTCATTCAGAAAGTAAATGTCTTTGATCAGTAGGCTGAAGAATGGGATCACAATCTGTGAAGAGATGACATAACTATTATTTCTGCAGTTCTGTTCTTTGTGCATGAAAGAACAGCTCATTCACAAGAAGAAAAGAGAGATTAACTTTTCAATGTACAATATTCCAATGAAGAAACACTAATACTAGCTAGGCCTAGAGGAGACACGATATGAAAGATAACTTACAATAACTGCAATATTGAACATTTTTTTCCTTGTGCATCGTATACAGGCCAGGTAATTCTACGGAGATTAAATGTATTCAAAGATTTCATTTTATGCCTATTAATATTTCAGTAGCATGCATTTTTAAGCAAATATAAGATCATTATGTCAACAGGAATATTATCATAAGCAAACAGATTAATTTAACAGTCTACAGATGGATAGGAAAGTCATGGAATACAAGATAGTGGAATGCAACAAAATTTAACAATTCAACGTAAACAAGCAAACATTTTGCTATGACATTTTGCTTATTGTAATTCATCATGACATGCCACCTAAAGCAGAGGGCAGAAACTTCAATGAAGTGAACAATAGACAACAATTTATGACCTAAATCTAATTGCTATTCCCAACAAGAGTAAACTCACTGAATCAATGTGATTAATGTAAATGTTGCTTTGCAATTCGGCACTTGATCCAATGGATCTACTCTAGTTGGGGCTAACAGCTGGATTTAGGCCTGTGTTGCAAGTTTGTTTCCCCAGATAGATGTATGCATCTGAACCTGATCCTTATCTGGTGTAAAGGCCAGAGGCATCAAATAAAGTGACAAATACTTACACTAACTAATTTCTCTTATAAGCTTTACATTAGCAAACTAACCACATGGTTCTTGCCAGAAGCTAAAATGGCTAAATTGAGGCTATTGTAAGTTTGCACATACTCCCTACAAAAGACAAGAATGCTAGGAAAAGCGGAAGGCAGCAGAAAAAGAGGAAGACCAAACATGACATGAGTTGACCTAACTTGAGTTGGACTGACTCGTAAAGGAAGTCATGACCCTTATTCTGCAAGACCTAAGTAGGATTGTTAATGACAGGACCTTTTGGAAGTCATTAATTCATAGAGTTGCCATAATATAAGTTTTATAAATAAATATTGTTAATGTTTTTTAATTTATTAAGGATATTGAGAGTATTTATCATTTGTTTGTATTCTATGTTATGTAATTAGTGTCCTCACTATATCAGGGAGTATATAAGCTAAATAAATAAAGTCAGAAATGACTTGATGGCACATAACAGAGCAATATCATTCAATATTATTTGTTTCCAAATAAGCCACTTGACTATCTATTGAGAGAGCAATGTATGCTGCTGACAAAGGGCCAATTTTGCGCTGCACTTCAATGACTTTGGGGTCAAAGTGTCTCTTTGTTTATTAAGATGCTGCTCCAAGAATAAGTACACAGATAGAATATGCTCAAAATCTGAATAGCCTATGTCATACAGATTTATATACCACTTCCCATCTCCTACTCTCTTTGTATACTTTCCACAGACAATATTTTCTCAGAGGCATTTTTAGCCCAGGAGAGTTGTACAACTGTTGGGTAGTTAAGCCACTTTGGTTCCCCATCTAGTTGCCTTGAGTTGTAATCCTGCAAGAAAGGTAGAATTGATCTCAAATAAACAAATAAAATAAACATAGGTTAGTAACCTAGATGTCTAGGTTAAAAGTACAACAAGTTCTCCTTGGAGGAAGTAAGTCTGTTCGCTATAGTTTCACTTCCACTGTAGCACAGAGGCACTTCTCTTCAACCAGAAAGCCCTGGATCATTGAGCTCCCTTATAAAGATTTAAACTCACCTAGAGTCTTGTCTCTCCTACAGGAGATATATTTTCTATTAAAGTAAGAATAAGTATGTCAGATGGGCATATCTTTCAAGTATATCCTCAGGCCTTTTTGTGAATGAACAGAACTGTAGCTTCTAAAGCACAGCCCCTTCATACTATAGCTTTAGCAAAGGAAAAACTCTGGGAAAGAGTATCAAAAAGAGAAGCCACCTGTGTCGGCAAGAAATGTCCTCAAGTTATTTATGGTTGCTGTGTGCTGAGCATCCAAAAAAAGAAGAGAAAGGGAGGGAGCAAGAGTCCCAGCAGGGAGAATGTCCTCTTTGAAGCTACTGCACGCAGGACATAGTGGTGAACAATTAGGATACATAAGATGATTTAACTCCTATCTCTTTGCTAATACTCCCTATCAGAATTCCACCCTTAACCTTAAAGAAATCAAGGCAAACATGATGTAACAAGTTACAGAGCTATCACAAGACCACCTGTGATTCCACACTTACAAACTACAGCACGGGGGATAATAACCCAAATGGAAATCCTGACACAAAGGCCAACTCTCTAGAATGGTACCCTGATTGCACACAGCCACAAGAGACACATGTCAAGCTGTACCAGTGGTCCTTTGGTGGCCTTCTGCAGGACGCACACGGTGCCCAGGGACTGTGACTGTGCTACTGTCACTGTGAAGCAGAGCACATGAAGCAAGGTACCCTGAAGGCCTTAGTTTCCTATGGCCAGTTGCCCCATCAGAAAAGTATTGACTTAATTTCCTCCAGTGAAATCAAAGCAGCACACATACTTCTCCATCCCATTTTCTCGTAGCAATCATGAGAAGTAGGTCAAGCTGAGAAAGTATGATTGGCTTAAGGTGAATTCACCTACGGAATTTCACAGCCAGGTGAAATTTTAACTCAGGTCTTCCTAGTCCATTTTAATCACTTTATCACACTGCTGATTGGACTTGAAGACCAACTAAGCTTAACACACTATTGACGCACCCAAGGATATCTATTTTGCTACAATTAACTCCGGTTCAGAAGCTGCTGCTTGGCACACAAGACTGTAGTTGACTTGATACTCTGCCTTTTTAAACTGAGACTGTCCATAGTGAATATTAATAACCCAGAAAATAATGTTATAATCTTAGAACTGCAGAGCTGGAAAGGACCCTATGGATCACTGAGTCTAGACCCCGTCAAGGAGGCACAGCTGGGAACTGAACTCCCAACCTCTGGTTCTACAGCCAGATGCCTAAGCCACCGAGCTATCCAGAAGTTCATCTAGGTTTCCTTTAGTTCTTCTAGCCTCCTATCTCCAAATGCTTTGACTAACAGGTTTACTTATCTTGGAGACAAGTGACTAGAAGGGGTTGTGGGGAAGGCTGGGGTAGACAAGATGGTTTTGTATGCTTTATTCACATGCCCCTTTTCTTCCTTCCATCTGACTCTCTTCCTCCCCTTACTCTTTTCGTAACTGTTACAGGTTTGCTTCAAGCAAGCAGATCTGCTACAGCAAAGCAAATGACTACCAAATTTTATGGGCATCCACAGATGGGGGGGGGGGGGGTTTTAGGATAAAATTGTATTCTTCCTCACGGAGCAATCTCTGCTGTCCACAAAGAGTGAAGATGCCTCTGTTAGATCAGAGGAATCTGTTTCGCTGCCACCACTCATTAATATATGCAAGACACCACTGGGAGAGATCATCCAGAGATTTGGGGTATGATGCCATCACTATGCTGATGACACCAAGCTCTGTTTTTAAATTTACATGAGAATGTTATTTACAAGATAAGGGGCCTTAAACATATTTGTTTTACATAAGAAAAGATATATAAATTCTGGCTGCATATGCATACTGAAGTATGCAGTAGCCATTGATGAAACTTTTTGCTACTATTTTAGGAGACTAATGAGCCGTACAGAAGTGAATGGGACTAGATAGTTGATTAGGACTTCAGCTTTACTCCAGGAATAAGTATCTCTGGCTAAATAAACACAGAGAGAGGAGCAGTGGGGAAGACAGCATGATGGAATGAGAGAGAGAGAGAGAGAGAGAGAGAAAGAGAGAAAATGGAGCCTGGGGGTGTTATGTGATCCCTGTGACCAGCCCCAGTTAGCAATTTGGCTGCTGTGTTTTGGACCCAATGAAGTTCCCTGACACTTTCCATAGGCAGCCCCACATAGATGGTGTTACAGTAATTCAGCCAGAATGCAACTAAGGCAAGTGTCACCATGGCCAGATCAGACCTCTCCAGGAATGGATGCAGCTGGTGCACCAGTTTTATTTGTGCAAAGGCACTCCTGGACACCACTGAAACCTGGCAATCCAGGCTCAGAGACAAATCCAGGAGCAACCCCAAGCTGCACACCTGTGTTTTTAGAGGGAGTGCAACTCCATCCAGCACTGGATACATCCCTATTCCTTGATCTGCTGACTATAACTTTTGCAACATGATTTTATACGTTGTGTTTACTTACATGATTTATTGGCTGAAACTCTGTTGTGCAGCTCCACATGCACAATGATGATGACACCACAGATGAAAGGCTTCGTTTGGAGATTATGGGGTGCATGCAACTTCATCATTTTGTGTATTAGTGTGCACCTCAAGATTGCCTTTATTCAGTAGGAAGTTGCCATTGATAATAAGATCATCATGGTTGTGTACATGAAGCTGCACAACAGGATTTCAGCCTTTCTGTGATTCTGTTTTCTTTTACCTTTCATTTTTCTCCTTTCTTACTACTTTGTTAGCTGCTCTGGGAATATAAATGAAGAAGCAGAATGTCACTATGTAAATAAATAAATTAGTAAATAATAACAAGAACCACGCAGAACTGTAGAGGAGTGTTTCTTCACCTCTAGAGAATACAGATTTTGTCGGGAGGTACAGAACTGACCGTACAACATTATGCGTTTCCTGTTCAGCTTCTGTTGTCTATTGCCCTAAATTAAATTCTCCATATAGTTACTTTCTGATAAAAGTCAATTGGAATGCAGGACATATTGAATGTGCAGTCTTCTGTGAGCAGCAGTCTCTGGCTGCTTAAATGCGCTAAAAATTTGTAAGCCAAATCAGATAGTCAGTGACATTCATCTCTTTCACTTGTCTGAAAAAAAATCTTCTCCATGATGCAATACATACTTGCATTCAAGTAGAATATATTCTGTATACATAGTCTCTGTGTATCTGTATCTGGGACTTTCCAAAGCAATTCACAACCTAAAATCTCAATGCTGAGACTTTTAATTTTTGTGTTTGTGTGTGGGGGTGGGGGAAGGCATGTTCAGGAACTGCTCAGTTTAATAAACTGATGTGTGTTATGTGCAGTGGTGGGATTCAAATAAATTAACAACAGGTTCTATGTCCTAATGACCATTTTAACTATACCAAAAGATATACCGAAAGGTAGTTTAATAATTCACGCATTAAATACTGCAATAAGAACAGTAAAAGAGGTACAGACAACTAGATTGACAGCCTGGCCAGCCCTGCCCAGCCCGGAAGAGCAGAGCCAGGCAGGCATAGGGTTGCCAGCTACATTGGTACCAAAAGGAGGACATAGAAAGACAAAAAGGAGGACAAAGGAGGACATATTGAATGTTTCATTTGAATCGTTCCAGATTAAACCCACAATCAATACAATTTTATTACAATTGCTGCCAATAAACGTCTCTTAGTGAACTGACCAAGAAACAGTCATGTTAAAAAATAAAAATAAGTTCAATGGAGGTTTTTTCAAAATACCAAAGAACATTATTTAAACAGCTAATTGTACAATTATTACCTTTTAATTTTTATTAATGCTTTCACTCTCAACCCCTCTTGGGGTTTCTGAACAAATTGAGGGCATTGAGGGGTTGACGAAGGAGCCCCATCTGAGGGGCTGGTGTGGCTCTCATCTCAGGAGGATTCTGAGGAGATGGGGTGTGGATTCGATTTCTGCAGGACTCCCCCCCCCCCAAATCCGGGAGAACTGTTTTCCAGCACATGAGATGGATTGACTCAATAAAGAAAGTCACAGTCTTTTGTTTGTAAGACCTTTTGTTTGGTGTTGCAGTCAAAGCAGGACCAGGAGCAGAGAGACTGGGATTCAGATTTGGGAATAAGCTATGATACTTTTGCCTGCTTTGGGCATGAGAAACAGAGAAACATGATTGCTACACACTTCAGAAATCTAGTCCCAGGTGTGTCGGTTGTCTTTTACTAGGTGTTTGCTGTTAGTGAGACTCTGCTAAATATTCCAGTTCTGCCCAGTTCAATTTAGAGTCTAAACAGAATCTTGAAATACTTGCTGTTCTCAGCAGAAATTGCAGAGCTAAATGCAATGGAGATTAAATTTTGCAATGTTCCTTTTTTCATGGTTTTATGGAAGAGTCAAGTCTCTCTCTGTGTGTGTGTCTCTCTCTCTCTCTCTCTCTCTCTCACACACACACAAACCCTTCCTCAATGTTCAACAATCAGTTGCTTCAGTTCAGTATGTCCATTTCCTCTCATTCAGTATGCCCATTTCCTTTTCAGTTCAGTATGTCCATTTCCACCCATCCCTCCCTCGCACCTTTGAGCCTTCTCTCCCTTGCAGTCACGACCTTTTTTCATGGTTTTATAAAAGCCAGTCTCTCTCTCACATACCCCCTCCCTCCCTCCCTAAATTTTCTACAATCTTACTTTTAAACAAGCTCTATGAAGCCACCCGTCGCTCTCTCGCACCTTTCTTCCCTCCTTAATTGAAGTTTTCCCTCGTGCTCTCAGTCACCTCCGGCGGAAGCAGTCATTGACTGCCCCGAGCTTTGTTGTAAAGCTGTAACCAATCAAGCTGGCTTATCTCCGATCTCTAAAAGAACGGAGGATTTACAAGTGCAGAGGATTTACAAGTGCCTTACAAGTGCCGCAACCAAGGAAGGAGGGAGAGGTGGCTTACATTTTGAGGTTTGGCTGCAGGGGATGGGGGAAGTGGTGGAATTCAGCAGGCCAGCAAACGGTTCTGCAGAACCGATAGTACATTAGGTATTGGTTCTGTAGAACCGGTGCGAACCGGCTGAATCCCACCACTGGTTATGTGCCATCAAGTCACATCTGATTTATCACATCCCTAATAAGGTTTTCAGGGTCTGTCAGATATTCAAGGAGTTTTACTGGTGCCATCCCCAGTGAGTTTCCAGAGCTGAGCAGGGATTCGGTCCCAGGTTGAGTCTGTCATTCTGTCCGCTACCCCATACATGTAAAGTTTAATTCCTTTTTTTTTTAAGTTTAAGGTATAAAAAAATAAACAACACCAAACACCTATGTTATAAATATACTTCAAAAAGGCAATGAGATACTTTGGTATGAGACCAGCAATGAATGATAACTACACTTTTAACAAATGCACTTCTAACATCTCATTGAATTTAATTCAATGTAAGCTTAAAATATCACTGAAATGAAGACTTGATGACTGCAAATTGGTTATGAAATGTGAGTACACCTTATTAGAATCTGGATTTGTTGCACAAACATTTTCACAGCACTGTTGTGTTATACATTCAGACAAAAAAAAAAGTAGTTTTCAGCCTCTGAAAAATAAAATCTTATCACACTATTAACATTATATTGGCCTCACTGTCAAAAAGATACTCCATACATCCACATAGTCACTACAGGATATAAAATCAAGTGAGCAGAATGAAACTCAGTAGGTTTGCCCATCTGTACCTAAGAAACTATAAACAACTTTCATGGAATCATAGATTTGAAACAGGACTCGAAAGAAGCCCCAGGGGTCATTAAACCCCACTCCCTGCAGAAGCAGGATATCCACCTCTAACTCAACGGCGGTCATCCAATTTTTACTTAAATATTTCCACTGAAGGAGAATCCACCACCTCCAAGGCAATCTGTTCTATTGTCAAACAACTATTACTGGCAGGAAGTTCCTTCTCACTGTTTAGTCAAAATTGCCGCTCATCATGTAATATTAATAAAAGTTAAATTAACAAAATACCTTTTCCCTGTTGCTGTGTGCCGTTAAGGACCGATGGGCAGCTCCTCTTAGTGCAGTTCTGTAGTTATAAAAATTACCAGTAGGGTCCATTTGATGCTAAATGTAGGGGGAGAAAGTCCATACGTAAGTGATCAATTCAGAACAGATCTGGATAACCTTTGCATCACAAAGTTTCTATGTTTAAAAGATAATAGGTAAATGTTATGGATGAAATGGTACAGAAACTATTCAGCATGTCCTTTACAGGTCCGTTGCTTATTTTCATCTTTTCTGGAAATAACATTTTATATTTCGAATTTGATCAATCCATTTATGTGGATTTCTGGAAGCTTTCTTCTAAGAACGCCTCCAGATGATTTGTTTTGTTTTACTTCAGTTTTGCAGATGATTATTATTTCATTTGTTGTTGCTAGGGTAGTACTCAACAAATGGCAGCTTCCACTCAGTTTGTGTAAGTGTAAAGTCATGAGTATCACACTCGTAACTGCTCAGTTCTGGTTGCTGCATGTTGTGCATACAGCCTTTCTGTTATCACTTAGCCCTTAAGGTCATTTTTGCAGCCTTCCAAAACATGATGGAAAAATATGCTGCCATATTTGGATAGCACTTAAGAGAAAAATATTTAAACCAGGCATTTTACTTGCTCCAAATGGTTCCAGAGCTTTGCCACTGAGATTCTGCAACAAATAGGGAAATTGTCCCCTGCTACCCTTTGCCACCAATATTTAAGGGTGTCATTTCTGTGGCCAAAGTGGGCCCAGTGACCATTGGAGCTCATCCTAACAACCCTGGCTGTCACTCTCTCCACAGGGAGTAGAACTGTCTGAACAGGAACTATTCTGCTGCATATACTTGGAGGTCTCGAAAAACCACCTTGCATGGAAAGGTTACATAGGTAGCAGGCCAAAGTCTCCTCTTGAGACTTTCCTTCTTCAGGTGAAGACAGCAACAGGCAAGATGGGGCTAAAACTCTCCCTACTTGTGCTTTCAAATATACGCCTTTTTTTTAAACACTTGAATAGGGCTCTAAAATAGTTAAACTAACAGGGAGATAGTTGTGCCCAGGTCATGGTATACTAAAAGGGAATGCCAACCTATAACCAAAATCCTATACAGAGGAGGAGCACCTTAGCTCTCATCTCACCGAACAGGAAAGGAGGCATGGAGGTGGTATTGCAGCCACCATCTGCTTCCTGTTTAACTCTGAGAGCAAGGCAGAGGAAGGTAGGGAAAGTGACCTACAGAGGCCCCATGATTTGGCCTGAGGAACCCCTTCAAAGCCAAGCATTTGGGACCTGGAGAGTGAGAGTCTTCACAACAGTGGCTGTCATAGGTGGGAGGACACTTTGCCATCCTTTACGCTCTGCTACCTGAGGTGAGTAACTTGTTCTGCCTAACTGAGTGAGTTCTCCGCCATTTTGGATGACTTGGGAATTTAATATAAAGACAGCTGGCAGGAGGCTTAGGGTTACAATTAATTTCCTTTATTTCCACAGTCAATTCCAGTGACTTCCCCTTAATACGTAAGTCTAACCTGCTATCAATCCAAGCAAATGGTCCCATCTGGGCAGATGAAGATTAAGAGCTCTTTTTAACACAGTAAGATAAGCCTGGATGGTCCCAGTCAAAAAATGGTACCATTGGGCATGATATAGGTGGTTTCAACCTCTTCCCTGGGATTTATTTCATTTATTTTTAAAATGTTAAAAGTAAAATTTGTAATTTTTAACATAAAATTTATATTTAAAAGAAGGGGGGAGAGTAAAAAGGGGAAAGACCAATTGCCATGTGAAAATTCATGCACACTCCAGTGTAAAAAAGACAGGGCACCTGATCTGTATGCTACAGCTTAAATCCAATGCTAGTAGATCCACTGAAATCAATGGGATTTAAATTAGGATCAACGTAAGTCTCATTCATATCAATGGGTTTGCTCAACAGAGAATTAAGGTTGGATTTAGCCTTATGACATATGATATAGCTCAGCCCTAGGTTTTCATCCCTTCATGAGGGCATTTTCAGCTGTTTAAGCACGTTTGCCACCCTAAATCAGACAAGACAGGCAAATTGTATTCACTTACTGTACTGTTAATAGTCAGCCTAAATAAATGCACAAAAATATTAGTAGCAAACAGACAATTCTCAACATTTTACCTCAAGAATAAAAAACTTGGCGGTTTTCACTTTTGACCAGGTCTTCTTTAACCGGGAAACTGGACTCATGTTCATGCCAGCTGGAGGTGAAGAACAAGAAGAATTGGGGCAGGGAGGAATTTAGGAAACAGAAACTCATGTATGTATTGATGACAACTTACAGAAATAAGTCTAGTATACTTACATATGATTGCCATCAGTGAGTTGAAATTCCCAATGTTAAAGCACTCGCGAGCAACATCAATGAAGAACTCAATGACTTGTGCTCTCTGCTTCTTTTTTGCAGGCTGCAAAGAGACAGATAAAGGAGGCACAGAAGATACAACTGTTAAAAAAAGCATGTAATGGAAGAGCTCCATGCTACAGCTCCACCAGTTAATTTCTGAACACCTACAAAATGCCATTCAAGCAGTTTGATTAATGGCACCCATTGCTGGCAGCTCACAGAATCGACGCTTCTATTACAGAGAGTGACCAAAACTGATTATGCCTTTAAAAAACGTGTCCGAGCGCTGACCCAACACAGCACGTAAACCTGTGCACTAGAAGAGACTATTCATTCCAAAGATGCTCCATCCAAGTAACTGTCAATAAAATGACAATTACTGCAACTTTTCTTGGGCCTGATGCCAACTATGCCAACTTTTTCTAGTCTTGATCTTAATGGAAGGAGAGCAAAGACACCCATTTTGAAAATAGTTATCAGTTACAGGATGAGTACTATGCTGGAGTTTTAGTATTGTACAGAAAATGAAAGGGCTTTGCTCATGCAGAGCAGTGACTCTCAAGCAGGGGAGGCCCATGTTAATTTGGAGGAAAAGCATCATAATTCCATATTATAATTTTCTATTGGGAAAATAGGAAAAATTGTCATCCCTGCATCATCGTACATACCCGGGCTTTCAATGTTTGCAAATACTTTAGTTTGTTTTTAATTGTGATTATTTCAAATTGCCATCAAAGGATTGCCATCACTCATAAAACCTACAGATACATATCCCTTTCTTCTTGTCCACGTGGGAACAAACGACACAGCCAAGAGGAGCTACCGAGAAATCACGTCTGACTTTGAAGCTCTGGGAAGGAAACTCAAGGACTTTGGGGCCTAGATAGTTTTTTCTTCCATCCTACTGGTGCTCGGAAGAGGAATCGAAAGAGAACGGAAGATCCTCAGGGTGAATGACTGGCTACGAAGGTGGTGTCGACGAGAGGGATTTTGTTTTTGGGACCATGGGCTAAGCTTCCTGGAAGAAGGACTGCTAGCAAGAGACGGATTGCATTTAACAAAGACTGGGAAGAATGTGTTTGCTCACAGCATGAAGAACTTCATCAGGAGGGCTTTAAACTGAATTGGAAGGGGGAGGGAGACACAAGCACAGAGTTAAGGGTAGATGAAGCCTTACACACAATAAGAGGAATGGACCAAACTGATCAAAAGGGCAACAATAACAACATTAACAATAATAATCACAATAACAACAACAACAACAACAACAATAATATTCATAAAAATGTACAAGGACAAACAGGCCACAAATCACACAACCTCCGGTGTCTGTACACGAATGCCAGGAGTATGGGAAACAAACAAGAAGAACTGGAAATTTTAATTCAGGAGGGTAAGTATGACTTGATAGGAATAACTGAAACTTGGT
Source organism: Intellagama lesueurii (assembly GCA_037013535.1). Classification (NCBI taxonomy): domain Eukaryota; kingdom Metazoa; phylum Chordata; class Lepidosauria; order Squamata; family Agamidae; genus Intellagama; species Intellagama lesueurii. The sequence continues at coordinate 218,840,479 of JBAJHW010000002.1, forward strand.
GGGATGACTCCCATGACTGGAATACAGCAATTGAGGGATATAAACTGATCAAAAAGAACACAGAGAATAAAAAGGGAGGTGGAGCTGCAGTATATGTCAAAAATACGCATTCCTGCACAGAAATACAGGAGGAGGAGGGTGGCTGTCCCATCGAGAGCATCTGGATCAATCTAGATGGGGCAAAAAAACAAAAGGAACTTGGTAGTTCGAGTCTACTGCCGACCGCCCAATCAAAGAGAGGAAGCAGACAAAACTTTTGAAAAACAAATTGCAGGGTTTTCAGAGACATGATGTAGTAGTGACGGGAGATTTCAATTATCCAGATATATGTTGGGAAGCAAATTCTGCCAAGTATGGCCCTTCCAAGAAATTCCTGGCTTGTGTGGCTGATAATTTTCTCCTACAAAAAGTGGAGAAAGAAATTAAAGGATTTGCTATCCTTGACTTGATTCTGACCAACAGAGATGACTTGGTGGGGGAAGTGGCAGTAAGGGGAACTCTAGGTGAGAGTGACCACATCCTTCTAGTATTCTTGATTTCAAAGGAAACAAAAGCAGAGTATAGCCACACACATCTGCTGGATTTTAAAAAAGCCAATTTTTATAATCTCAGAACAAGGAAGATCCCATGGCAGGAGATCCTAACGAAAAGGAGTGCAATAAAGGTGGGAGCTTGTAAAAAAAAAAATCTAAAGGCACAACCAGAAATAATTCCAACAAGAAAAAATGGAGGGAGGCGGCAAAAAAAGGCCAGTGTGGCTTCACAAAAAGCTCAGGGAGGACCTAAAAACCAAAAAAGACATGTACAGGAAATGGAAAGAAGGCCAGGCCACCAAGGATGAGTACAGACAAGTAGCAAGGAAATACAGGGATGGCATTAGGAGGGCAAAAGCTGAGAATGAGCTGAGGTTAGCTAGAGACACTAAAAGCAATTAAAAAAGCATTCTTCAAGTATGTGAGTAGCAAAAGACAAACCAAAGACATAGTGGCACAACTCCACAATGGAGATGGAAAAATGATAACAGGACAAAGAAAAGGCAGAGGTGCTCAATTCCTATTTTAGTTCTGTCTTTTCCCATAAGACAGACTACAGTATGAACTTCCAAACAAATTGGAAGTGCAAGTGGGGGGAGGGGGCCAGGATTGCAGCTGGAGATAGATAAACAAAAAATTAAGGAATACCTTACCACCTTGAACGAGTTCAAATCTCCAGGGCAGGATGAACTGTACCCGAGAGTAGTGAAGGAACTGACTGAAGAACTCTCAGAATCGCTATCCATTGTTTTCTTGAAATCATGGGAAACGGGGGAGGTGGCAGAGGATTGGAGGAGGGCCAATGTTATCCCTATCTTCAAAAAGGGCAAAAAAGAGGAACCTGGGAACTACAGGCCAGTCAGACTGACATCAATCCCAGGCAAAATTCTGGAACAGATCATAAAGCGGTCATTGTGCAAGCACCTAGAAAACAATGCAGTAATAACTAGAAGCCAACACAGATTTGTCAAGAACAAATCCTGCCAAACTAATTTGATCTCATTTTTTGATCAGGTAACCTCCCTGATAGACAGAGGAAATGCTGTAGACATAGTATATCTTGACTTCAGCAAAGCTTTTGACAAAGTCAAAATTAGTGGGTCCTTCTCTAACTGGTAGGAGGTAACTAGTGGGGTACCCCAAGGCTCAGTCCTGGGCCTGGTGCTCTTCAATATTTTTATTAATGACTTGGATGAGAGAGTGCAGGGAATGCTTGTCAAATCTGCAGATGATACAAAATTGGGCAGAATAGCTAATACCCTAGAAGACAGAAACAAAATTCAAAATGACCTTGATAGGATGGAGCACTGGGCCGAAAGCAACAGCATGAAATTCAACAGGGATCAGTGCAAAGTACTGCACCTTGGAAAAAGAAACCAATTGCACAGTTACAAGATGGGGGATACCTGGCTCAGCAAAACTACGAGCGAGAAGGATCTTGGAATTGTCGTAGATCACAAGCTAAATATGAGCCAACAGTCTGATGTGGCTACAAAAAAAGCTAATGCTATTTTAGGATGCATTAATAGAAGTATAGTTTCCAAATCCCGCAAGGTGCTAGTCCCCCTCTATTCAGCACTGGTTAGGCCTCACCATGAGTATTGTGTCCATTTCTGGACACCACACTTCAAGAAGGATGCTAACAAATTGGAAGAAGTTCAGAGGAGGGCAACAAGGATGATCAGGGGGCTGGAAACCAAGCCCTATGAGGACAGGCTGAAAGAATTGGGCATGTTTAGCCTTGAGAAAAGAAGGCTGAGGGGTGATATGATAGCACTTTTCAAATATTTGAAAGGCTGTCATACAGAGGAGGGGCAAGATCTGTTCTCGATCATCCCAGACTGCAGGACACGCAAAATGGGCTCAAGTTAAAGGAAGCCAGATTTCGGTTGAATATCAGGGAAAACTTCCTAACTGTTAGAGCGGTACGACAGTGGAACCAGTTACCTCAGGAGTTGGTGAGTGCTCCAACACTGGAGGCATTCAAGAAAAACTTAATCACCTGGCAGATATGCTTTGTTTATATTCCTGCATTGAATAAGGGGTTGGACTTGATGGCCTTGTAGGCCCCTTCCAACTTCACTTTTCTATGATTCTATGACATTTTACATAAAGATTTATGGGGAAGCAGGTTTGAAGGGTGCATGAGATTTTGGATGTTTCTCAAAAGGAATTCAAAAATTTGGGTTTAAAAGGGTTGAAAAGTTTTGGTGTTAAGTGTTGGAATTAGTAGGGTATGAAAGCTCCCCACCACTACAAGCCTATGGTGTTGTCTTCACTGAGGAAGAGGGTTGCTGTTGAGGAATAACAAGTTCCAAGAATAGAATAACAGTGTGAACTCGCAAAGAACAGGATCGCCAGGTCTTGGAAGGCCAGGAATGTGAGATGGCTGAGGCCACTGAGACAGTGCAAATGGATCACATCAGCTGAAGTAGAGAATGAGCATAGATGATGCACCAATCTCTGTATGTTAGAGGACTGAGCCCATTCCTCCATTATTATGTTTTTAAACAAAAAAAAAAAAACCCAAACACTCCCAAACCAAAAACCATTTGTAATCTTAAAAAATGCCTTGTGCCATCTAAGAAAGAGCCAAAATACGTTTTGAATTCTTTAAAATACAGGGGTGGGGGTGGAGGAAGCTAAAAAAATTGCAATATTGTTCCTGTCTCCTAGAACACAAGTTACACTTTTTTTCAATTTTTAAAAAAAATATATTTGCATTTTTGGGGCTGTCGGGGTGCTTGGGAGCCAGGAATATACTTGGGCCTCTGGGGGCCATCTGTGGACCATGGAGCACTCATTGCTGACTGCTGGTCAGCAGAGATTCTGGTACACAGAATCTCTCTTTCCTTTTCGGTTCCACCCAGGGTAGGAGACATGATCTTACCACTGCACTCCAGACCAGTATCACATACTGGCAGCATGCCTCAATCTTTCAGGCATGGAAGACCCAGACTCACCCCCTGTGCCCTTTCAACCGGAAGGGCCACAGATTTGCTCCTTCCTCCTCCCAGAAGGTGCCACTGTTTGTGTGCACCACCCACCCACTTCACACACAGAAACACAGATAATCTGAGGAGATGATTTAGCAGTGCCACTCCCACCATCTCGAGATGACCACTTGTTCATAAATGTCAATAAAGATTGTGCCGCAGCTATAATCCAAGACTGGTGTCCACTTCCTTTTCGCCAGCCACCTACTAGGATCCTTCCTTTCTTGTATCATGCATTCTCTTCCAAGTATGGGCTGTGACTGGTCAAAATTCTGCACTAAAAGGGGTACCTCTATGTGAGTCCCACCAACCCAGGCTGGGGCATTCTTCTTCCATTCCCTGATCCACAGACTTGAGACAACAGTCCAAAAATGACAGGGTTTATTGAAACTGGGTGGAGGGTAATATTCAACTGTCTTTCAATAGCTGTAAAGTCCTGGGAACTAGTTATATTCACTAGCTGGATGTCTAGCTAGAGAATTTCTGGCCTTCCGTTCCCTTCACCAGGGAGGCTGCTCCTTCCTCAGTCCCCTCAGTTCTCTCCATGAAGAAGAATGACTGTCCGCCCCCATTTAGACAGGCACAGGGACTCTGTGTGCGCCAGAATATCTTCAAGAGTGTGTGCTGGTACACCTGCAGTGAGGGCACGTTAACACAGGGTTCTTTCTCTGGTGGTCCACGGTTCCCCTGGCTTGCCTGTCTGGTCTCCTCCTTTTCATTCTGGCATTGGTGTTCTTGTAGGTGTTTTCTGTGCCAGCATTGGAGTTGGATGGCCGTTGATTTGTTGGTCTGTTCTTCACCACCTCTCAGGATGTTGGATGCTCTCTCCCCAGTAAGATGGTCTTGGGGGAGGCTGGGATTTTTGGAAGTTCTCCCCTTCTCTTTGGGGACACGTCATTGCACCAAGACCCCTGCCCATGGGTCTTTCTTAAAGCTGTAATCCCATTCCTCTTGAGGCTCTGGCTCTTCTTCTGGGGACTCCTCCACCCAAGAAGTCTCTGAGAATTCCTCCCGAGCATCCTCTCAGCCCTCTCCTCAGGGTCCTCCTCCACTCTGTTGGAGACCCACCTCTGGCCTTTCTGACTTCCTCAGTCTGACACTCTGTCTCCTGCTGACTCTTCTCCCTTGGGGAATCTGCCCCTACCCCTGGCAAAGCCACTTTTATACCCTCTAGGTGCCAGGGACAATCTGCTCCCTTCTTTTCCCCTAGGTGTTGCCCTCTCAATCTCTGGGATCTCTGCCATGATCTCCACGGGCAGAACCTCTGTTTGGGTCCCGCTATTCCAGGAGTGATGTGCTCCCTTGATTTCGGGACTGACCATCCTCCCCTCCGAAACACGATCCTCTGTGGTGGGCTCATGCGCTGGCTGAGTAGGTGCTCTGGGCCCTGAATGGAGCACAACAGCCCATTGACAGGGGTGTCCATGCCACTGTCCTCTTCACACACAATCATCTATTTTTATCAATAATCTATTTCACCATTCCCCACATTTACTAATTGCTACAGTGCTTCTTTGTATCATGTACTGATCTAAAATGTGTTATTAACAACAATAGACGCAGCAATAACAATATGGTAAAGAACCACAAAGTGCAGTGGTTAAACTGCAGTACTGCAGTCAAAACTCTGCTCACGACCTGCGTTCTATCTCAACGGAATCAGGTAGCCAGCTCAAGGTAGACTCAGCCTTCCACCCTTCTGAGGTTGGTAAATTGAATACCTTGTTTGCTGGGGGGGGGGCGATGTGTAGCCTGCATAATTAAATTGTAAATTGCCCAGAGAATGCTTTAAGTGCTACGGGGCGGTACATAAGCAGCACACACTTCACTATTAATATGAACAAATCCTCTGACACAATTATTAGTGAATGATCCCTGAGTGGCTTAATGGGGCAAATGATGTAACCGAGCTGTACATCTTTGACTTACCATACAAATTTCTGTTGCTACAAGATAGCAGAGTCTGTTGAACCATTTTACATAGGCTTCAAGGTTACTAGTCTTCTTCTGTTCACTGAAGCAAGGCTGGAAAACAAAAAACCCTGAAATGACACATAAACTAGATTCTTTTTATCTAATCATCATCATTGTTATGTTTTAATCTAATCATTATCATCATTGTCATCATCAGATGTTGTTGTGTATTCAGTAACATAGATCTCTCTGAAAGCCATGTGTGGACATGCACACATCAATGGACAGGATTCACAGAACCAAGCTTTAAATGTCAGTAGCTAGCTGGGTAGCAGACACGAGCTCAACAATGTGTAATCCCTTTCTGGAAGTCACATCAGTGTATGATGAACAGTCTCATTTTGCCTTACAGAGACTGCACACAAGACAATTGACCCCAATCTGCATTCACCGGGATATTAACAGCCAGGATATTGCAGTATGCAAAGAGCAACAAGAATATGGAGAAAATAAAATCAGACAAGCATGAATTTCCTAATAATATGTATTTCGTTTATGCCTTTAACTCAAAGAGCTTCCAGAGTTCAGCAAATGCAATTGCCCATGGTGTTGTCTTGCATGAAATAAATTTTATGTTTAGGCTGGAGAAGAAGAGAGCAAAGTGAAAATAAAGTAATGCAGTTATAGCATGGAATACTGTCTGTTCCCCCCCCCTTTAAAAAACAACAACAACCTCCTTCGCATTCTCTTATTTTTCAGTGAATAATCTCTTCACTACAGATCTTTTTATCTCTGACCTATTTCTGTATCATTGGTTGCTGTGAAACAAGTCACTCAGATGACAAAATTCATCGGAAAATGTCATTCTTGTGACATGTGGTCTTTAGACTGTGGTTACTAGGCAATTGGCTAGGACTGAGAGCTCCCAGCTCTCTTTGACAATGAGTGCTAGTCTGCTGAACCACAGAGCAATCCCATACGTGCCTCCTGAGAAATGAGTCCTACTGAGATCAACAGGACATACTCCTCGGTTTGCATTAAGAAGTTCAGTAATGTAATATCTTTGCAATGTCCCCTCCCCCAGGAAACCTTACGATGGTCTTCCTGAAAGGAAAAAAAAAGAGTATTGTGGTACCTTACAGAGAAGCACGTTTTATTGGCAGAAGCCTCTGAGAACTCGAGGCCCTTGATCAGAGGCCACAAAGGTTATGTCAACATAAACTTGTTCATCTTCAGGGTGCCACAAAACTCTCTGGCGTTTTTCTGCTGCAGACTAACATGGCTACTTTCTCTGAAACTTCCTGAAAGGATTCATAGCTCTGAGTTTCTTTCTTTCTTTCTTTCTTTTAACCTGCTAAAAGTCACTAGAGAGTTTAGGGAAATATTTAATTTTTCTTTCATTAATGCAATAATTTCCAGTGTATGGCCTAAGGATGTGATGAATAAATGGGGAGTACAATAAAGAGCAAGTTCTTATAGTAACGGAAAGGGGGCTCTCATGAGTCAGATAAAATGAGAAGGAATATCATTTGGTTTGCAGATTCACTGGTATTGTAGAATATGTATCCTCAGGCTAGAGAAAATTAAAGGGGGATGAAGGGATTTGTGTGACAGAGGAACTCATGTGAAAGCAGGAGGTACTTTTAAAAATACAATTTCCCTGAAAATAAGACCTAACCTGAAAATAAGTCCTAGTATAATTTTTTAGGATGCTCGTAATATAAGCCCTACCCCCAAAATAAGCCCCAGTTAAGTGAAACCCTGCCCTCCACCATTGTGCAGCAACCAGAAGAAGATGACATGACTGTATTTGAATAAATGTAGATTGTTGTGCATGAAAAAAACAAAACATCCCCTGAAAATAAGCCCTAATGCATTTTTGGAGCAAAAATTAATATAAGACCTTGTCTTATTTTCGGGGAAACACGGTATGAACAGCCTGGACCCATACAATAGAAGGGGGTGTAAAATAAATAAATACCATTTTCACATGTCTGTGTATAGCAGCTAGAGAGAGAAAAACTAAGTCACGTATCTGTCAAGTGCTGTGGCCCACACTAAGCTGGTTAAGATGCACCCCATCCGTCTAGGTTGGACCACAGTCATCACAGGAAATGGCCAACAGCCACTGAGATGGGAAATACTTGTGGCCATGCTAGCTGAAGAAGTGGTCCTTGTCCTTCTATAGCCTTCATACAAAGCTCCAGGGTCTTGTTTGTCCCCAATATCATCACCTAGCCCAGGAACGGGGAAACTGTGGCCTCCTAAAGTGGGAATCTAAATCCCCTCAGTCTCAATGAGCATGACCAGTGACAGTGGGAGCTGTAGTCTGATAATATCTCGAAAGTCTCTGGTTGCTCACCACTTTTATAGTCAAATGTCGTTCTGCAACATCCTATGCACTAAGTGATCCCTGGCAGAGAGGACATGCAATTTCATAGCTCAATCAACCTCTAATTTATGGAGGAAGATTTAGGGAACATTTTACAATCTTTAGGACCTGATTTGCCACCAAATGTGAACATTCATTGCAATCTTATTCAAGATTCAGTCTTATTCATGCTTGAAGAAGGTCCCCTGTTCCTGAAGCAATCCAAGGACTTGACAAGGGAGACTTTTCTTTCTTTGCCTGCTTGTATTTCTGTTCCCAACATTTTCCTGCTGTTTTGATGTGCACTGCATAACAAGGCTTCCAACCATAGCAAGTGGCCTTTGTGTCTCCTACGTTTTGAGGGCTGGGTAGCTTGGCACAATCCACCCCCTTACTGTTACCTACAATCATCTCTTCTGCCTGCCATGAACACCTGGCTCTTACCTGATTTTGCCCCAGGAGAAAAAGGAAAGGCAAGGAGGTGCATCAGCTTCAGCTAACAAACTGCTTCCAACTCAACCAGCTTAATGTCTCTGCACTTCTCTGCCTGACTAACAAAATTCAGCTTGGCAAATGAATCTCTATTGCAAGTTACAAACTTCTCCAAAATAAGGCAGCAAATGGAGGGAAAGATGGGTAGCTGATTAGCCATACAGAAAGAAAACCAAGTTGGCTTGGAATTTGAATGTGTGCTTGGTTTTCAGTATGATGGTGATTTTAAAAGGTATAATCACATTTTACATTAATGTAGTGTAAAAAGACTATGTATCTACACTGGAGCATTGAACTTTAATTGATAGAGTTCTTGGATTATGGCCTAGAGATCTGGGTTATAATGCATTCCAAAGCTCTGCAAGAGATAAAGAAATTAATTTAGTTGCAAATGCATCACCTGTTCCTCTGTCCCCTCTCCCCTATGCCTAGCATCTTATTTTCTCGCACTGTACTGAGCAGTATTTCAGGATGCACCACACAAACAGGTAAGGAGAGGGGGAGATACGAGCCTAAGAGAGGAAGGGAAGCATCAGGCAATTGAAAGCAAAAAACATATCTCTGGATTGCAGCTTGGCAGACCCAATAATCTACAAAGACAGACCCCAAAATTATTTGGAAGCCAACCAAAGAAAAAGGGATTTTCCCCTCCCATTGCCACAATAAATAATGCAGCAACCAACTAAGCACCCAACTCACTTTCAGCCATATAACGAGCAACTGCACACCATGCTTCTGTTTTAAATCCTGGTGGAAAACAGCTGACAGAGGTTAGAAGACATACTGCTAACTCTGAGGCACTCATTTACTGGTGCAGCTTCTTCTGAGGCAAAAGAGTTACCAAGAATAGCTGAAAAGACAAAGGGCCCATTCCCTTCTGTCATTGCCTCAGGTATTCAGAATAATATATTCTACTCCCCTTTTAAATTGTTGCAGGTAAACTTAATTTTCTAGTCACTTGGGCAGAAATGTTGCATTGAGAATTTTCCTTTAAAATATTTTATACCAAATGCAACAACTTTATGACTCTATCTGCCTGAGGTAACCATGTTCTTTTAGCTTCTGCTTCTTGACTACTGTTACTAACCGCTTGCTGAAACCTTTTGAAGAACTCACGGTGCACCAAAACCACATGAAGCAGATTCTCCTATTTTCATTTTCCCAGAGATGCTGATGGACCTTATCAAGACTGCAAAGGATCTGAGTGCAAAGGCAGACATTCACTCCCTTCCTGAATTGCAACCAATATTACCCATACTTTCCTTTTTATTCCAGTGCTTAATAGATGTACAGTTTTGCCTTCAAAGGTTCTAACATCAACGATATTTGAGTCCCCAGAAGAACGTAAGGTAGGAGATGGGTAAATGGGCTAATTTATTGCACTGTGTCCTAAGGAACACACCTCAGCAATGGGAACACCACAGCTCCAGGTAACTGTAAACAAATATTCTATGGGCTTCTCTATTAATAAATGCTTGCCAGATCACTGTATGCTCCAACAACCACCCACGTTGCACTCTGAACTGCCCACCCACATGCAGTCATATAAGGGTTGATGGGCAGGAAAGGGGTGCAAAGATAATATCATTAGTCATACCTTTGTGCTTTCCAATGGATCTTTATGGACAAATGCCTGTACAAATTCTTCAGGTCCAATGTGACTCAATCTTTCCTTTTGCAACAGAAAAAGTGAGAAATAAAGTGTCATAGACCATCCTGAGAATCATGTATGTCTGTTATTCACTGCCAGAAATATCACAACTATACAGACTGGATAACAGATCTTAGAAGTAACTGATAAAATCACAGGTCAATTGATCAGAACCTCCTTTTTAAAATCTCCATAAGAGATTAGATATAGCCAAGGCTGCATTAAGGCATGATCTGTAGTCCTGAGCTAGCTTGCACTCTAGACCCACCTACAAGGCACACATGTTGATTTAATTTGTACAGCACATTACATTCTTTCTGCCAGAACAAATGAACTTCCCCTTCTCTGCTTTTGTGGCCCTGTGCACAAAAAAACAGAAGAATGGTGCAATCCACACTGCCCTGGCATTTCTAGCTGGTTTCAGAGAAAGAATAGCTAAAATCCTGTTCCATAAATTATGCCACATAGGACTGATGATACCATTTAGTCATGGTGATTTTTTGGAAATAAACCAGTTTCTCCCCTGAAGGTCCCAAGGCTCCTTTGAAATCCTTTTCATCAGGAAGTGGTTGGGGACTGCAGGGCAGGAGGGGGAAGTCTTTAATTACTGAATATTGCCATCAACAGTGGTCAGTCTATGTGTAGAATAGACCATGGAAAGCTATGAATTGTTCCAAAAGAAATGGATGTGCTACAACAATTGATTGTCCTGATGTATAACCTGTATTTTAGACAAGAGGCTGCTGTTGGGACAGAATATGGAGAAACACAGTGGTTTCTCACTGGCAAAGGTAAGGGTTACTCTATTTCCCTACCTGTTCAATTTATATGAAGAACATATACAGAAATCTGGATTAGAGTCAGAGGAAGTAGGAGTAACAATTAGTGGAAATAGTACTGATGGAAAACAGCAATGACTTGAAATGACTATTGATAAAGGTTAAAGAAGAAAGTGCAACAGCAGGATTGGAGTTGAATATTAAAAAGAGAACAGTAACATATACAGAAGAATTGTTGTTGTTGTTTAGTCGTTTAGTCATGTCCGACTCTTCGTGACCCCATGAACCAGAGCACGCCAGGCCCTCCTGTCTTCCACTGCCTCCCGGAGTTTGGTCAAATTCATGTTGGTCGCTTCGATGACACTGTCCAACCATCTCGTCCTCTGTCGTCCCCTTCTCCTCTTGCCTTCACACTTTCCCAACATCAGGGTCTTTTCCAGGGAACAGAAGAATTAGATAACTTTAATGTCAACAATAAAGAAAATGAAATTGTTGAAGATTTCCTATACCTTGGTTCAACTATCAATCAAAAATGTTTCTGCAACCAATAAATCAGAACAAGACTAAAATCTGGAAGGGCAGCTATGAAGGAACTAGAAAAAAAAATCCTCAAGTATAACAATGTGTCACTGGAAACCAAAGCCAAGATCATCCATATGATGTATTCTCAATTACTTTATATTTTACTATGTTAAAACTGGATGAGGAAACTAATGGGAAAAACTGACTCATTTGAAATATGGTGTTGAATGAGAGCTTTTATTGATATCACGTACTGTCAGAAAGACAAAAAGATGTTTTCCAAATCAAACCAAACCTGAACTTTCACTAAAAGTTAAAATAGCCGAACTGAGACTACAGTGGTGCCTCGACTTACGAACGCCCCTACCTACGAACATTTCAACTTATGAACAGCTCTGGTCGCAAAATTTTGCTTCGACTTGCGAACAGAGCTTCGACGTACGAACAGAAAAAAAAATGTGGGGAAGGCGGGGAAAGCGGGAAATTTGAACTTTCAGTTAACCGTTGGCCAGCGAAGAGGCTGCTTGTCTGCTACCTTGCTCACCCCAGCGGTTAGAGAGTGTGGATACGGAGAGAGACTTCAGACTGCCTGGTACTGCCTGGTACTGTACTGTACGTACTGCTGTGTTTTTTTTTTTGCTATTTTTTTATATTTTTGATTTTTGGATTTGGGCTAGGTGGGGGGGTTATGTTTCTGTGCTCTGATGGGTCTTGCAGACCCTTTCTGCAAGGGTCTGTGCTGGCTGGTGTGCTCTAAAATGGATTTTAGTCTTTTGGTTTTAAAATCAGAAATTGTTTTGCAAGGGTCTGTGCTGGCTGGTGTGCTCTAAAATGGAGTTTAGACTCAAGTCTCCCCCACCCATTGTCTTCTCTCTCTCTCTCTCTGCTCTCTTTTTGTGCTGAGGGGGTCTGTTTGCTGGAATAATGGTTGCTGGATTCTGTGGCTCCTAGGGTTTGTGTACTGTGGTGTGCTGAACAGTACTCATGGCTCCAAAGAAATGTGTTTTGTTTAAAAGTTGCTTGGATTGGTTTAAAATGTGTTTTGTTTAAAAGTTGCTTGGTTTGGTTTAAAATGTGTTGGTGTAAAATGTGTGGGTTTAAAATGTGTGGGTTTAGCATGTGTGGGTTTAAAATGTGTTTTAGACTCCAAACTCTCTCCCCCCCCCATTGTCTTCTCTCTCTGTGTCTTCTCTCTTTTTGTGCTTAAAAGCACAAACCTTTGTCTGAGGGGTCTGTGTGCCCCAGTGATGACCTTTCTTTCCTCTTTTCCCCATTGTTCTCACCCTCCCTCCTTTCCTGCCCTTTTTTTAACCTAAGTCATCTTAGGTTAAAAAAAATTTCTCCCCCTAGTGGTAGAGGACGGATTAACCGGTTTTGCATTAGTTCCTATGGGAACTAATGCTTCGACTTACAACCGGCGCCTCTACATACAACCAAAAAACAGCCGGAACGGATTAATCGGGTTTCAATGCATTTCAATGGGAAGTGCTGATTCGACTTACAAACATTTCGACTTGTGAACATCTTCTGGGACGGATTAAGTTCGTAAGTCGAGGCACCACTGTATTGTATTGGGGCACTGTGAGAAGATAAGACTTGTTGGAAAAGATAGCAATGCTGGGAAAGGCAGAAGACAGCAGAAAAAGAGGAACACCAAATATGTGACTGGTTGACTCAGTAAAGAAAGTCACAGCCTTCGGTTTGCAATTGCGGAACAGGGCTGTTAATGACAGGACTTTTGGAGCTCACTAATCACCAATCCGACCCCTTCACGGATTGCTGCCTTGTCGTGGCGAAGGGGCTTGAGTAATTCAGAGAAGCCATGGGCTATGCCGTGCAGGGACACCCAAGACGGACATGTCATAGTGGAGAGTTCTGACTAAACGCGATCCACCTGGAGCAGGAACTGGCAAGCCACTCCAGTATCTTTGCCAAGAAAACCCCATGAACAGAAACAAAAGGCTAAAAGATATGACGCTGGAAGATGGGCCCCTCAGGTCGGAAGGCGTCCAACATGCTACTGAGGAAGAGCGGAGGACAAGTACAAGTAGCTCCAGAGCTAATGAAGTGGTTGGGCCAAAGCCGAAAGGACGCTCAGCTGTGGACGCGCCAGGAAGTGAAAGGAAAGTCCGATGCTGCAAAGAAGAATACTGCATAGGAACCTGGAATGTAAGATCTATGAACCTTGGTAAGTTGGATGTGGTCAAACAGGAGATGGCAAGAATCAACACTGACATCCTGGGCGTCAGTGAACTAAAATGGATGGGAATGGGCGAATTCAATTCAGACGATTACCATATCTACTATTGTGGGCAAGAATCCCGTAGAAGAAATGGAGTAGCCCTCATAGTCAACAAAAGAGTGGGGAAAGCTGTACTGGGATACAATCTCAAAAATGATAGAATGATTTCAATACGAATCCAAGGCAGACCTTTCAACATCACAGTAATCCAAGTTTATGCACCAACCACCGATGCTGAAGAGGCTGAAATTGACCAATTCTATGAAGACCAACAACACCTTCTAGAACTGACACCAAAGAAAGATGTTCTTCTCATTCTAGGGGACTGGAATGCTAAAGTAGGGAGTCAAGAGATAAAAGGAACAACAGGTAAGTTTGGCCTTGGAGTTCAGAACGAAGCAGGGCAAAGGCTAATAGAGTTCTGTCAAGAGAACAAGCTGGTCATCACAAACACTCTTTTCCAACAACATAAGAGGCGACTCTACACATGGACATCACCAAATGGGCAATACCAAAATCAGATTGATTATATTCTCTGCAGCCAAAGATGGAGAAGCTCTATACAGTCAGCAAAAACAAGACCTGGAGCTGATTGTGGCTCTGACCATCAGCTTCTTATAGCAAAATTCAAGCTTAAACTGAAGAAAGTAGGAAAAACCACTGGGCTAGCCAGGTATAATCTAAACCAAATCCCTTATGAGTACACAGTGGAAGTGAAGAACAGATTTAAGGAACTAGATTTGGTGGACAGAGTGCCTGAAGAACTATGGATGGAGGCTCGTAACATTGTACAGGAGGCAGCAACAAAAACCATCCCAAAGAAAAGGAAATGCAAGAAAGCAAAGTGGCTGTCCAACGAGGCCTTACAAATAGCAGAGAAGAGAAGGGAAACAAATTGAAGGGAGATAGGGAAAGTTACAGAAAATTGAATGCGGACTTCCAAAGAATAGCAAGGAGAGACAAGAGGGGCTTCTTAAATGAACAATGCAAAGATAGAGGAAAACAATAGAAAGGGAAAAACCAGAGATCTGTTCAAGAAAATTGGAGCCATTAAAGGAACATTTTGTGCAAAGATGGACATGATAAAGGACAAAAATGGGAGGGACCTTACAGAAGCAGAAGACATCAAGAAGAGGTGGCAAGAATACACAGAGGAATTATACCAGAAAGATCTGGATGTCCCGGACAACCCAGATAGTGTGGTTGCTGACCTTGAGCCAGACATCCTGGAGAGCGAAGTCAAGTGGGCCTTAGAAAGCATGGCTAACAACAAGGCCAGTGGAGGTGATGGCATTCCAGTTGAACTATTTAAAATCTTAAAAGATGATGCTGTTAAGGTGCTACACTCAATATGCCAGCAAGTTTGGAAAACTCAGCAGTGGCCAGAGGATTGGAAAAGATCAGTCTACATCCCAATCCCAAAGAAGGGAAGTGCTAAAGAATGCTCCAACTACCGTACAATTGCACTCATTTCACACGCTAGCAAGGTTATGCTCAAAATCCTACAAGGTAGGCTTCAGCAGTATGTGGACCGAGAACTCCCAGAAGTACAAGCTGGATTTCGAAGGGGCAGAGGAACTAGAGACCAAATTGCTAACATGCGCTGGATTATGGAGAAAGCCAGAGAGTTCTAGAAAAACATCTACTTCTGCTTCATTGACTACGCAAAAGCCTTTGACTGTGTGGACCACAGCAAACTATGGCAAGTCCTTAAAGAAATGGGAGTGCCTGACCACCTTATCTGTCTCCTGAGAAATCTATACGTGGGACAGGAAGCAACAGTTAGAACTGGATATGGAACAACTGATTGGTTCAAAATTGGGAAAGGAGTACGACAAGGCTGTATATTGTCCCCCTGCTTATTTAACTTATATGCAGAATACATCATGCGAAAGGCTGGACTGGATGAATCCCAAACCGGAATTAAGATTGCCGGAAGAAATATCAACAACCTCAGATATGCAGATGATACCACTCTGATGGCAGAAAGTGAGGAGGAATTAAAGAACCTCTTAATGAGAGTGAAAGAGGAGAGCGCAAAAAATGGTCTGAAGCTCAACATCAAAAAAACTAAGATCATGGCCACAGGCCCCATCACCTCCTGGCAAATAGAAGGGGAAGATATGGAGGCAGTGACAGAGTTTACCTTCATGGGCTCCACGATCACTGCAGATGGTGACAGCAGCCACGAAATTAAAAGATGCCTGCTTCTTGGGAGGAAAGCAATGAGAAACCTAGACAGCATCTTAAAAAGCAAAGACATCACCTTGCCGACAAAGGTCCGCATAGTCAAAGCTATGGTTTTTCCAGTAGTGATGTATGGAAGTGAGAGCTGGACCATAAAGAAGGCTGACCGCCGAAGAATTGATGCTTTTGGATTGTGGTGCTGGAGGAGACTCTTGAGAGTCCCCTGGACTGCAAGGAGAACAAACATATCCATTTTGAAGGAAATCAACCCTGATTTTTCACTGGAAGGACAGATCCTGAAGCTGAGGCTCCAATACTTTGGCCATCTCATGAGAAGAGAAGACTCCCTGGAAAAGACCCTGATGTTGGGAAAGTGTGAAGGCAAGAGGAGGAGGGGACGACAGAGGATGAGATGATTGGACAGTGTCATCGAAGCGACCAACATGAATTTGACCCAACTCCGGGAGGCAGTGGAAGACAGGAGGGCCTGGCGTGCTCTGGTCCATGGGGTCACGAAGAGTCGGACACAACTAAACGACTAAACAACAACAATCACCATAAATTGTAAGTAACTTAATGGCATGTATACATGCAGCTGTATAGGATTCCCCCTAGGCAACACCTTTTTCATCCCATCATGCTGTATATTACTCTGGTCTTGGGGTCTCTCTCACACACACATAACTTCCATATGAATGCATATACGTACAAGGACACATCTCAGCAATCCTAATAAAATCCATGTTTACTAGGAGCAGTGTGTTTTGTGCCATGAAGTTGGAACAGAATAACAGATATAAGGGACACTTTTAAGATCTTAAGGGGATGTGGTGACGCTGCGGGTTAAACCGGCAGACCAGCAGTCGTAAGATCGAATCCATGCAACGGAGCGAGCTCCCGTCGCTTGTCCTAGCTCCTGCCCACCTAGCAGTTCGAAAGCATGCAAATGCGAGTAGATAAATAGGTACCACCTCGGTGGGAAGGTAACGGCGTTCCGTGTCTAGTCGCGCTGGCCATGTGACCACGGAAACTGTCTTCGGACAAACGCTGGCTCTACGGCTTGGAAACGGTGATGAGCACCGCCCCCTAGAGTCGGACACGACTGGACTAAATGTCAAGGGGAACCTTTACCTTTACCTTTAAGATCTTAGTCTTAAAGGTGCCACATGACACTGCTACTTTGATAATGGCTTCCTCTATTCCAGACTATTCAATCTGATATTATGTAGTGTGTGTGTGTGTGTTCTGTGCTGTCAAGTTGGAACCAATTTAGAGTGACCCTAATAGGGCTTTCAAGGTAAGTGAGATATTTAAGGATAGGTTTTATCAGTTCTACACCCCTGGTGAGTTTCCATGGCTGAGCAGGGATTTAAATCCAGGCCTCCTGAGTCCTAGTTTGTCACTCTATCCACTACACCACACTGGGCATTGCTAGGAATATTAAAGAAGGACAAATCCGTATGAGCCTTGTTGGGAGAGGAACCGGGACCTGTTATTTTTTGAGGGGGAAACACGCAACTTTTATTAGCAGCTTTGGTTGGGTAGAGTCGAGGATAATATATGTGTTTGTGTCTGTGTGGTCAGGTAGGAAAGCATTAACCTTCTCCTACAATGCCATGATTCTGATCCGGTTACTTACATGCATCTGCTTTTTTCTAAATATTTCTAGAGAAAAGAGATCTAATCAGATATCTCAATTTTTAAAATTTACTAGGACCTTCAGCCTTTGCATGATACATTTTCAACCAATACTAAAGAAGTAAAATAGGAAAACAGGCTAATTAAAAGTAATATTACTTTATATTATTTGAAGAATGTTAATTTTGTTTTTCGTGTTCCAAACCAGAAACATTCAGGTTGACTAGTATTACTGATATCATATTATTGCACTGTTATTCTGTTCTGATTAACTGATTGATTTAAAACACTATAGAATTTATGCTACTGGCATTTAGTAGCATATTTCCTCTTCTGTTATGTTAGATCTTTCCTGGAATTCATATTTGACCACAGATTATTTTGTTGGAGTGGGCTCTTTGGTCAAATACATGTATCTAAAGAGTATTTTAGATGGCTTTTTGCATTTGCTGCCTTAGATCTTTTGAGATATGAAGCAGGTAAAATGCTCAGTTAACATCAGATGGAAGATGGAACATTGTCAAGATGCTTATTAGGAGATACAAGCACAGATATTTTATGTTCTTTGTTCTCTGGAACTAAAATTAATTAATCTCATGTTGCAGGATGAAGGATGAAATTCTCATCAGGATAATTCTTTCCAATGATGGATACAGGTAAGCCTAGCTTCAGTGATTTTAACCCAAACGGTACATATTTTATCTTTTACTGCTGCACTTGCATTTTTTACTAAAAATACGCCTCTTGCTATTTCAGGTCGGATGTACTGTCACCTCCCAGTCAGGTAGTGCTTGTAGGGAAGGGACCACTTAATGCCTTTCTCTTGTGGTCCTGTATTCAGACAATGATGACAACAGTTTTTAGGGTTTTTTTCAGAGCAGGGATTAGCAAAGTGATCATGTGTGGCCTCCCATGGATATTTTAGGTGGTACCAATCCTAGCCTGCCCCTTTTCTCTGGCAAAAAAAAAAGTGAATAGCAGCCCCTGGTAGCCTTTAAAAGTATAATTTTGCCTTTTTGAAATAGGGCACAGAGACCCCCTGTACTACTTATATTCATATTTTAAACCTAGAGAGGGACCACACCACTTCCGGTTTCTTTTCTTTTCTTTTCCTTTTTGATTATCTGTGAAGCCTCCACCATGTCTTGGGGCTCCAGAAAATTAGCCACCAGAACAACTGCTGAAGTTGCTCACCCCAGTTTTAGAGAAATAAATCACATGTTGTCAGAAGCAATAATGAAGGATGCCTTTTTTGGCTTAGATCTGATATTCAGATTTCACGGTTGCTATCTATACAATTTAAAGATAATGCAAAAACTATTGTTTTCAGCTTACCAGTTCCACATGCGTTAGCTGTTGTGCCAAGGTGTAAGGATCACTGCAGACACTCATCATTTCTCTTTGAATAGATGGAGGTTTGTTTTTAAAAACCACTGCCTTGTCTGAGACAGCTGCGTTGATCTTCACTATCCCTTCCTGCCCATGGTTAAGAGTTGCAAGCTTCTGATTCAGAGTTTGTAGAAGTTGATTCATCTTTTTCCAATAACCCTGAATTGAGGAAAAGAGGGAAAGGGAAAAACACAGGAAAAGAAAAGAAAAATGTTATAGACCATAAGCCAGAAAAGAAAAAAAGGGGCTTAATGAGTGTTCCTATTTAACAAATACTAGGTAGTCTGTCAGAATCTTATTTTCAACCAATCTATTCTAGAACATTCTGTCAATTGCATTAGCTCCACCCTAAGTCTGTCCAATGGCTCTTTACTAGAAAAACAACATTCAGTCAAAACATGTGAGCAACTGGGTTAAACATCAGCTCAGGCCACTGACCACAATACAAACACCACATGTGTCAATCCAGTGACAAGAAAAAAGGGCAATAATTGGTTTAGCTCTTCATGTTCTACTCCATCTTTGTTGTAAATAAAGTTTCCCTTTTGACTATAAGGATGGGGGGAAAAGAAGCAGAACATCTTGCACAAGAATCACTACTTCAACATGTGCCCTTTATCTCAACCTGTTACCTGAAAAGCCCTGTGTTTATTAAACACAGATTGTAATAGCAAATGCTATTCATATTTTCCTAAAGCCCAACTATTCTAGATTCAAATAACTGCATGTGTATATGCCCAAATAGTGTTGGTTTCACAACCATGATTTGACCATACATACATTCTTTATGATGTTCATTTATTTCAGAGGTATACGGACAAGTACATGATATTAGGGTATGTGCAACACCACGTGGTAGAGGAATGACTATACATACTAGCAACACCATAGTTGTTACTAGATATGTAGGACTGTAGTATTGTGCAAGCTTGTGATGAACACTGTGCAAACACTTTGATATCATCATCATCATCATCAAACTGCAGAGCTGGTAGGTACCCTATGGATCATTGAGTCCAGTCCCTGTCAAGGAGGCACAGTGGGGAATCGAACTCCCAACCTCTGGCTCTGCAGACAGAAATCTGAACCACTGAGGTATTTTCTTCTCTTTTTAAGTGTTTTTGTACATGGAATGGATCACTGCAAAGAGTCAGCTTGTGGATAAGTAACAAGAAAAGCAAGTGAGGGAAAGATCCGTGTACATGTCATGCGTAACCTGGGCAGTACAATGCTGCCGCTCCACTCCTGGAGTCCTCCTGGAATCCTAATGCATGAGACCTAGTTTTAAGTACCACATACCCTCTAATGCTAAAATCCAGGCAATCAGATGGAGATTTTTTTAATATATTTTACTAAACTATAGTGGAAAAGACAAAAAGGCAAATTTCAAGAGGTTTCAAATGGCATCAAAAGTATTTAGAGCAAACAATCAATTAGGATCTAAGACTGAAACAACACAGAGCAAACACACGAGAAAATAAGAAAGCTACATAAGCTACCTAATATTTACACACTAGCATAGCATCATCATAGTCTTGGAGCGTACACAGAGTGCATCCCTTCCAGCATGGCATAACAGGATAGCAACTGCACATGGCATCTCTTAAGAGATAATTAAACCCACTAAAGTAGAGTCTGACCCTTTTATAATAATCTTAGAACTGCAAAGCTGGAATTGACCCTATGGATCATCGTGTCCAGTCCCTGTCAAGGAGACACAGTGGGGAATCGAACTCCCAACTTCTGGCTTCGCAGCCAGATACTTAAACTACTGAGCTATTATGTACCTTAAACACCACATTCTGGACCATTTGAGATGGTCTGCCAATCAGGCTTTGACTCCCTCCAATGTTAGTAAAAGACAAGCGCTCCCTCCCTTCACAGAGTTGAAGTTCATTTTCCAATTAGCACATGTAACACTTTAAAGTTCTGTGGGGCTATTTGTTTACTCTGTAGATGAACCTTGCAAACACAATTTCCCCAAAATGAGTCTCTTATTCACAGTTATATAACAGACAACATGAACATTTATAACAACCAAATGCTACAGTTTGTGCACCCAAGTCCTCAGCGGCAGCACCAACACAGAAGTTACTTGCGGAATTGCAAAGTTCAAGTGTCCTTCTGAATTTCAAATTCAGACAAAAATCCAAGATATCTTCCTCAACTGGGTTGGGTATGCATAACACAGAAGAATCAGTTCCACATGCAGAGTTTAAAACCCTAGACCAAGTTGGCAAGGGCCTTAGCAGTCCAAATGGCAACAGCAGCTCCTGCCTCCTTAGCTCTCCTAGTCTATCTTAGTTGCACCCCTTTGGGCTGGACCGATATTTTACAGGGGTTACACACAGTACCAGGGAACAAGCCAAGCTGGCCTTGAAGTTTTTGCTCAAAAGATAAACTGCAGGTATTATTCCCTTCTCATTTCTAGCCCTTGTGTGCTGTCTTTAAGAGGTTTGGCTGGAAGCAACCTTTCCAGGCTGGGGTGACTGTCAGTTAATTCAGCAGCAATCAGTTGTTCCTTCTCTGCCTTTGATTTTAAAGAGAGCCATGCCTCTGAAGAGTATTTTCTCCCACTTCTTTCAGTCAGTATTCAATAAGCTATGTGGTAGTCCATCATTATTCATTCAGTATTCAGTTTGTGTTGCACACAGTCATACAGTCAGTTAAACTCTCTTCTTGCAACCAATCATTTTTCTACAATATGCTGTTTTTAATCTATTCGGAACTGTGAGTAAATGGAACCTTTTATTCTTTCTCTTACTAATGTTTCAGAATGAGTTATTGAGCCTCTATATGCCAGTTGACGAGACAATGGATAAGGAGTGGCCTCCTCTGGGGAGACATGAAGTTAATTCTGCTGTGTACATCACTGCATCTTTTGCTGCTTAGCTAGAGGTCTTTTTAGCCTAAAAACTCACACTTTGCCAAGAGAGAGACCACACCTTTCTCCCAGCTAGCTGTTCTCAGGCAATGACTGAAAGGCTGCATTTTCCATAAAGGTCCATAATCCACATTCCCCAATTTCTCAGTTTCTTTCAAAGGAGCTGAAAATACCGACCATACTAAGTGCATCATCTTGTACTCTCTAATCAGTAGTAAGATTCCTTGACTTAGATGGGACTTCCTCCTGGCTAAATTAGTCATTTTCCCATTTCACTGAAATAATACTGATAAAGACATCTTCTCAGCATGCTCATACTTAGCATAAGCCTACTTGGAGGTTCCTCTGAACCTGTAAAGACATGGCTATAAATTACAGGTGTCACACTCTTGAGAGAAAAAAACATTTATTTAATAAAGACCTGGTTATGAGCAGTTATAGTGCTCTCTATTAAGCATGAGTCTTTGAAGGGCATTTAACAGTGTTTGACAGCTTGAGCAAAAAATGCTGATAACAAAATTTTCTTCTGAATCTCTGCCTCAGACAGCTAGCTGTGCTTTGAGCCTGCTGCTAATCTGGACATAAGCCATTGTGGAGAAGCAATGCCTGCAATGAAAACACTGACGGCTGGGTCAACACAAATTAGAAAATCAGGTCAGGGACACCCAGAGCGTCCATGGATTATGTCATCTAGCCAGATATCACTCATAGCAGCTGGACGTATGCCACCACAGACTTTTTCCTGCTGTGCACTGTTGATGCCCTGGGCAATTTGAGAAGAACAACTATGAAGAACACATCACTACTGCCAAGAAGAGGCAATGACACCAGCAGGTATCAGACCTCAACAGCTTGAAATTATGTATGTCCACAAAGCTATTTCCCTGCTGGAAATATGAAGACTCCTATTCACTCAGAAAACTAGTCCACTTGCCCCTAAGGACAACCTGAACTCTCCAGAAAAGCAGCCAACAGCCTACATTTGAGTTACTCAGGAATCATATGTACTTTCTGGGACTCCTGTGAGTTGGCTCACGGGAAATGGAACACCTGTCCTCTTCATTTCCCTCAGGTTAGATTTTATGATCAAAACCATGAAGGCCAAAGTAAGACCTGACTTCATGGAGAAGAGTAGAAGCAGAAGGTTTATCATGGAGATCTACTCCCACAAAGCACATATCATAGGAAACATAGAGACGTATTCAGGTTAGTATCTCCCATAGAGCAGGAAAGTTAACTCTGAAGGTACACAAAAATTCATGTCTTACATAAAGACTGCAGAATGTAATGGTCATAATGAACTTTTGAATACTGTAGCTGAGCATAACCATCTCCTCTATATTTTTTCCTGTTCAGATATAAATATCCAAATGACCACACAGTTTAATCTGTATAAACATATATTGTATAATCTGTATTAACACACACACACACCTGCTACTACCTCTGATGGTATTACTTCAAAAGGTAATAATTAATCCTCTTTCTCCTTAAAATAGCAGCTCTGGATATTAAATGGTATTATTGTTTTAATATTTAACAAGAACATTTAATTCTTAAGCAGAAACACATTTAAGAAGATGGGAAGCCCAGCAGGTGGCTTAGGAATTCAGATTTTAATTAAGCCTTCTCTTTCAAAACGTAAATCACAATTCTGAGCAAAAGAAATGCTTCTCAGTATGTTGCCTATCTTTCTGAGCGTGGCACAGAGCGTTGAGAAACTGGGCAGGACAAAGAAGAGACCACTGCTGTGAGGAACCATCCCAAACAGTCTCAAGAGAGAGAAAGAACAGATTCATTCAATGAGCCTTTTGATCTGATATGCACTTTTTCCTTCAAACACCCACAAACCCCACCATGGAACTGAGGGCCTTTCATGTTTCCATTTCAAGAGACACCTATATGAATAGGACCTTATGAATTATTCTTTCAACTAATTACTGATTTTGATGAAGAAGCCTGGCTTTATATAGATATGCGCACACATGAACACACACACACACACACACATACACACGGCAAGTCAATTTTGGCAATCCTTCCTAGGCTTTCTAAGTACAAAGTTCTTAGAAGCATTGAGCTGTGCAGGCAGAAAGAGAAATGGAGAACAAAAGTTACTGAAAACCACTGAGCGGCTGATACCCTAGGTCCTTTTTGGACATACTATTGCTAAGCCACCTATCATTCTCTTAACATTTGAGCATTTGATTCTTCCTGCTAAATGTACACCTTTACAATTTTTTTCTTGTTAAAATTAACTTTTTTTTGTCTTGGTCTAGTTGTCAGAGTGAGAGTGAAAGGAAGCAACTGGGCAGGCGAACAAGCGAGTGAGGGGAGTGACCGGATGGGTGAAGGGGTGATTGGGTGGATTGAAGGGGCAAGTGAGCAAGGGGGGCACCAGGTGAGGAATGAGAGAGGGAGAGGGAGACTGGGTGGGTGAAGGGGGCAGCGAGCAAGGGGGGATGACCGGGCAGGCAAAGGGTGACCTGGTGGGCGAGGGGGCAATAGGGCAGATGAGGGGGGCGATTGGGTGGACAAAGGGGTGAGCAGGCAGGCACTGGCTTTTTTTTTAGCAAGCTCAGTGCTTCTATTTTTTATTTTTAAAATTCCTGCTATCTGGTAGCAGGAAGTTTTAAAAAAGCGGATGCAGTGTTCACATATGCGGAATCGATTCCAATGAATCAATTCCACATCCACACCCAAATAAACAGACCTTTGGCAGAAGAGCAGAAAAACTTGCTCCCCTCGCACAGTACTCTGCATCCACGTATCTCATGTGTATGCTAAAATTTAATTCATTTTTTTTTAAAAGGAGAACCTGGTACAACAACAGGGGAAGGATTTCATTGGGTTTGAGTCCTTAGATTGAGATTGTTTCCCTTTGGGGAGAAGATGGAGCCAAAGTAGGAGTTCAACAGTTCTTCGTTCTCTTTGTGTATTCTATTACCGCTGGGAGTTGTGGTTCAAATATGTAACTTTTTAAAGCTCTGGTTAAGGCACTTCCAGATGGAAGGTTCCTAATATTAGTAATGAGAAGGCACTATGGAGCCATTCTACTTTTTTCCCCTTACTGAGCTTTCTCTGCGGTAAGGAAAAATATGAAAACAGTAATGGAAGATTACAAGTGAAAAGTGACATTACGTGTCTCCGATTACATATGGGGATAAAAAAAGAGCCAAACAACTGGTCCCACATGGCCATGGGCACACTGGGCCAGTTTTTACTGAACAGGAGTCTGTCACGCTACACAGCAAACCATGCATAAAATTGTGCACAGCTGTAAAAGCAACAGCTCTTTGATACTGGCCATAATTTAAGTTATAAAAAAGTCCCCATTTGAACTTGCCTCCCATGAGTACCAGCATGGCCTAAAATCATATGGCCTAAAAACATTTTTTCTTAAAAAAACAACAACAACCAAGTTTCTAATTCTGCTATTGAAATTCTTCAACCAATAAAGCTGGTTATTTCATTTGTTTATTTATCTAAACTATTTATACCCCAGCTTTCCCCTCAAAAGGACCCAATATGGCTTACAGTATTAAAAACAAATAATACATATAATATAAAAACTGGAAGAGTAGATGAAAAACAAGCAAACAAATAAAAAATAGCAGCCCAAATCTTAGGTAGCTAGTCATTTTGTGCACGTTTCTACTGATAATTACATTTGTTTTTTAAAAAGAGAGAAAATTAAATGCAATGGTAGAAGAACTTCTGGGTCATTTCTGAAAGTAATGATTAACAATAAGGAACTGACTGGCACCTCTTGGTGATGCAAGTTCCTGGTATGCCTCCAAGAGCTGCACAGCTTGGATGAGTTCCTTCTTTCAACTGTAGCTGCTCGTCGTCATGGCCATTGACTATGCCAGTTGAGAGATTCTGTGAGTTATAGTCCAAAACAGTAACATTTCCAAGCTCCAGAATTCTGGAGATCCTTACCTCATCACATGGAGCTATCCGGTGGATAATGTCTTTCAAACAACCAATCATTTTTTCTTCCTGAAAATCATATGGAAATGTTTCAGTCCATTCCGTCAATAACTGCAGAATTTTGGGCCCAAATTTCTTGATCCGTGCCTGAAATTTGAAAACAAAAATTGATGGATGAAAAGTTGATAGGCAGCTCTCAGTAATCACTACAACAGTAAGGCCCACTGGATTCATCTTGAAGCTGAATTTTCAATTATCTCATTTGTATGGCACCAGAAAACCTCACATATGGACAAGGAATTACATTTATACTGCTGATGACATAAGATTAGAGATAGACAATTCATTTTATTTCTCATTTTTAAAATCACTTATAAACAAGTGCCTATGAGGAGGCATTTACACTCTGGAGACAGGGCCAGCCCTACAGTTAACCAAACTGAGGCAACTGACTCAGGTGGCAGAACAACAGGAGTGGCAAAGCTGCCCTAACACAGTGTCTTACTACTCTTCCATATGCTGCCTTGGGCTTCTTTCTCTGTTCTGCACCACTCCATTCATCAATCTTCAAGTCAGGTTCTTCAGTAAAATCTAGCTGTCATGTGACCTACAGGCAACTTCTCCCATGGTACCTTGTCTCCAAGGTCACCTTGCAGCCTACTCTCCTTGAAGAAGCCAACCAAGGTCAGCGGGGCTGAACCGAAGGGTGCGGAACAGGGCAGAAAGCCCAGGACTTCTGTGCTTGTGAGCACAGTTCAACTGGGTCACACTCACCCAAACTCTACTTCTTAAGTTGTGTGTGTGTGGGCCAAAGGCTGAGAAAGATGGGTGGGAAAAAGAAAAAAGAAAAAGAGAGAGAGAGAGAGAGAGAGCACAGATGTATTGTAACAGAAAGCATTATGCACTCAAATTATGCTCACATACTATTATGCAAAACAGCTTAATAGTATGTGAGCATAGTTCCTGTGTTCTGGTACTGTTTGGGGTGAAAAATTGTTTCAAAGCATGACAGGGTATAACATTTGATAGACAGGTATGCCCCAACCTAAATATTGCCTTAGGAGGTCAGCTTGTATGGTGTTGTCATTGTGTGACATCAAGTAATCTCCAACTTATGGTAAACCTAATACAGTTTTTGAAGTATGTGAGATGTTTAAAGAGTGGTTTTCCATTGCCACACGTGAGCTTTCATGGCCAAGTGAGGATTTGAAACCCGTTCTCCTAAATAGCCTGGCTCTCTACCCACTACATCACACAAGCTCTCAAGTATGAGTTTTGCAAAGACTGAATTCCTCATGCAGACCTACCACAGCTTTTCCTAATGGGTAGAGATTTCCTCCGTTTTGCACAACTACAATCTATTCTGAAAACACATATTTGGACCTGACAAAAGCATTGCCAGGTAAGCCTTGTACATTCTTTTCTATTTCTTAATACCATTGGGTCAGATCATCTATATTGTGCATAGCAGCAGGATACGCCTCTTCCCAAATGTCATAGGAACATTCTAAGCAAGCTATTTTAAAACAACATATACATTCATGGAAACAGAAAGCTTCCTTAGTTTAGCATCCAAAGTAAAGGCACCCTATAATCGAATAAAATTATATTGTGTGCATTGAGACTTCCTGCTTTTCCACCCCACAAAACTCGTCTAAACAGGCTTCATAGCAGTGCAGCTTTCTTACTATCACTGCAATACTATAGTTAAAGACCTGTGAAAATTCCTGGGACATTGGTTCGTGGGGGGCAGAAGATGACAAACATCTATCTGGTGCCTTGCTTTATCGCCCTCTCCTTGGCCATATGCCACAGTCCATTCAAGAACTGATCCCACTGCATCTGCACAGTCTTGTATAAATGTTTCAGTTAGCTAATGAGCTCTTAAAGAAGGATGTAAAAAAAAATCCATTGGATTCAATTTTATTACATTTCTCCAAAACCAATTTACATTTTATTCCCATTCTTCTTTCTTATTGAGTTGCTAGAATTTGTTGTTTTCTTACCATACTGAAATTTATAGAAAAATTTCCCTCAGTTTGCACATTTATTTATACATTTTGCCTATTTATACATTTTTGCTAATGATTAAAACATGTCTATTTTCTTAAAATTTAGCATTTTTCAGCCTTTGTGTTTTAAAATATTTATATAGTTGTTGAGCCATCATTTTTCCAAAATGTCCTGTAAATCTCACATATGAGTGAATTCCTCTGGCAAGGTATGGGTCTCCTCACAAGTCTCAGAAATTAAGTCTCTTTTTTTATGTACAAGAAAGTATGAAAACCTGTGATCCAGAATAAGACTACTGTACGTGGGTAGGGTAGGTTTAAACCTCTCCCACCAAGCTCGATTTTTCTTTTCCTAAATTCATATTCTTCTGCTTTTGTATGACTGCATGTGTAGGTTGGTATTTGTCTGCATAGTAAGTGACAGGTGTTAGAAGTAAAAAATAATATTTATGAATGGAACTGCAATCTGATTGGCCAATGTAGTTCCTGGCTGGAGAGATTCTGTTGTATATAAGAATGTATGCGAAAGAGAATTTTTAGTCAGTGCTGTCAGAGTTTGAGAGTTAATGTGGTCTGTTTTGTGAAGAGGTTGTGAATAATGGTGAGGTCTTGTTGATAACTGCATCCAAGTGAGTATTTTTCTGATGGTTGTTGTAGGTTTTTCGGGCTGTATGTCCGTGTTCTGGAGGTTTTTCTTCCTAACGTTTCACCAGTCTCTGTGGCCGGCATCTTCAGAGGACAGGAGCTAGAACTCTGTCTGTGTTCTGGTGCAGTGTGTGGGATAGTTGAGTATTTGTAGCTGTGGGATCAGCTTTTTGTTCTTTTCAGGAGATTGGGTGATTATTGTGGAGTTTTTTGTTATGGGTGTATTGTTCTGATAAGGGGGGGAGATGATCTGTCACTGTGATTTGATGGGTGTAGTTGGCTAGTCTTTTGTGTGCAGTGATCACCGGTCCTTGTGGCTGGGTAGAGTTCATTGACCTTCTTGCAGACTGTATTTTTCAGTGGTGGGAGCCAGGCTTTGTTGATTAACAAAGCTCCAGAACACGGCCATACAGCCCGAAAAACCTACAACAACTATTGCAGTGGAGGCAAACCTTTTTGGGCTCGCGTGCCCAAAATGAGGGGGGGGGGAGAAACCAGTGGCTGTCGTGCCACCCGGAAGTCCGGAACCGGAAGTGGCGGTTTCAGGGGGAATCATAGGGACGGACCTAGAGGACCAGGAACAGGAAGTTTAAGGGGGAATCATAGCGACGGACCCAGAGGACCAGTAAGTGGCAGCGGAAGGGGGAATCCCAGCTGCAGCCGGCTCATAAGGTTTGCCTCCACAAGGGAGGGTGGGTGGGCCACTACCTCGCGTGCCATAAGAAAGGGCTTCGCGTGCCACCTGGGGCACACGTGCCATAGGTTCGCCATCACTGAACTATTGGATCCCAGCCATGAAAGCCTTCGAGAATACATTGAGTATTTTTTTGTTGGCCTATATTGAACAAATAGTGTTTAAGTTCTAAAGAAGACAATTAAAGGTTTGTTCTTATATTTTGAAGAAACTGACAGCTTGAAACATAGTGCTTATATTTTATTTTACCTGTTCTTTTAAAACTTTTATTCCTTTGTACTTTTTAAAATAA
Organism: Intellagama lesueurii; assembly: GCA_037013535.1. Taxonomy (NCBI): domain Eukaryota; kingdom Metazoa; phylum Chordata; class Lepidosauria; order Squamata; family Agamidae; genus Intellagama; species Intellagama lesueurii. Next base: position 218,869,653 of record JBAJHW010000002.1, read on the forward strand.
AACTATTTTTGACTTCCAATCCCTGCCTATTATTTTATGCAAGCAGTCATAAGATATACTCATATACTTATGTCATCATCATAAAATTATAAAATGATGGAATTGGAAGGGGGCCTATAAGTCCATTGAGTCCAACTCTTTGCTCAATGCAGGAATCCAAATCAAAGTGCTTGTCTAATTTTATCTTGAATGACTCCAGCGTTGGAGTGCTCACCATCTCCTGATGTAATTGGTTCCCTTCTTATACTACTTCAACAGTTAGGAAGGTTTTCTTTTTCCTGATATTCAACTGAAATCTGACTTCCTGTAACTTGAATCCATTATTACATATCCTGCACTCTGGGACGATCAAGAACATATCCTGCCCCTCCTCTGTATGACAATCTTTCAAGTATTTGAACAGACTTCTTTTCTCAAGACTAAACATGCTCAGTTATTTCAGTCTTTCTTCATAGGGCCTGGTTTCCATTCCTTGTTGCCCTTCTCTGAACTTGTTCTATTTTGTTGGCATCCTTCTTAAAGAGTGGTGTCCACAACTGGACACAGTAATTAAGAGGAGGCCTAAACTGTGCTGAATAGAGGAGAAGCACTTCTGTCAGACCTCACTTAGAGGTGCTCTGTATGAACTCCCTTACAAGCTGACCTAACGGCAGACCTTTAAAACCTATGTAACCATTGTTGATATTCTGGTGTCTCATGTCTTTTTATGATACGCAACCTGTTTTTTTGTCTCTCACTGCTCTTCTGATGGTGCTGTAAGAAATCACTGGCTGTTTATATATTCTCTAATCTTTGTTTACTTAGATCGCTAAGAAGCCACTATCCCCACTGGTCAGCAGATTTGTTTACTTATATTGCTACCCAGCGGTGATTGTCATGGCTGATTAGCAAGACATTGTTTATACCTTACTGCTAAACAGTAATAAGCTTTATCTTTTATTCTATCACTTTTACTAATGAATTGGATGACGAGGTGCGGAAAATGCTTATGAAGCAGAAAAACAATGCAGAAAAACAAAACAAAATGTGTTTATACTAAAGTATGTTGCACCAACTATTCATCAGATGTCTCTTTTGTGTTGATGTACTGTTTTATTAAGCAACAAGGTTTGTCATTTTAAAGATTGTGCATTTATGTGAATATTATTCCATATGTCATTCCTGATAAATTTGGGTCATTACTCTAGGTGAAGAACTTTGCACTTATCCCTGTTCAATTCATTCAGTTGTTTTCAGCCCAGTGCTCAAGCCTATCAACAACTTTTTGAATTTTATTCATGTCTTCTGAGGTATCAGTTCTTCCATCCAATTTTGTGTCATGTGCAATTTTGATAAACATTCCCCCTACCCCCTCATCCAAGACATTAATACAACTGTTGAAGAGCACCAGACCCAGGACTGAGCCTTGTGGTACCCCACTTGTTATCTCCTCCCAATTTGAGAAGGAACCATTGATTCCTCAGTGCTCTCTGAGTACGATTCTGTAATCAACTGTGTATCCACCTGACAGCTGGATATATCTGTCTGAGTCTTCCCTATAACATAAGCCATAATAATACATGTGCTTATATGCTTTTATTGGTTTATTTAGATCACTACAATCTAAAGCCTTCTTTAGGGGGTTAAAGAATACAGCTTGCAGAAATGTTTATTGAAAGAACTTCCAGTACAACTTACTGGCAACTAATATACATAGGTATGCATGTGAATATGTGAGGGCTTTTAACAATAAATATCACTTCACAGCATCTTGAGACATTACTCTTCTCTCTGGATGTTGTCTGTTTTTTGCATTTTCCATAGGAGGCAGCAGACTGATCCTTTCATACAAATTTAATAGCTTGCTGAGCCCAAATATGGACTTGTCTTACCAGATTTAAAGGGTGAAACCACATATAAACTACTGTATCAGTCTTCACACCAATCTGCAATCTCAGTACCAAATCACTGGATAGGGGGTCTATAATCTCATCTTTACCACACTGAGCTTTAAAAAGAACTATTTCTGCAATCCAAGCGCTACAGACATTCTAATGGAAGCTGTGGCACTGTTGAATGGGCTAATATATTCACTCCAACCTAGTTTCCAGCACATTTTGGCAGCTGGATTCTTATCAAAGACACTCTGCTGGCACATGGAAAAAAGGAAAATAGGAAGAGAAATGATTCTGGATGTCCATAATGGATTTTCCATCAGGCAGTGAAGTGCAGTTCAAATATGGCTGAAAACCCTCAAATTGTAGCCTTCTATTTTTCAAGGACGAACACATAAAACAAGAAAAACATGATCTGTTTGCTTTATGTAAGGCAATCATAACCTTGATTATATTGTGTCTGTCTACGTACTAGAACAGACAAGGCATACAAGTGTAAACACACAAACGTTTAGTCAGTCCAGACATTGAAAAGTTAATAGATAGCTACATTCTGCTATGGGGAATTGAAGTGATGGTTTTCAAATCCTACCTAAGACAAATGGGAGATGCAGTGAGTGACAGATACAGTGGTGCTGTGATGACATCTGCTCTTGCGAGCACACAGTTTAAATTCTGCCTCCTGGCACCATGAAGGCTTCAGCAAAGCCTTCAACACATGAAAAAAAAAATCACCTGGGAAGATGGAGAGCGGCTGGGAAAGGAAGGTAAAAGAGGGCTTGAAGTGGCTGCTCTACCTGGTGCATAGAGCTTTGCTCCTGGGCACTGACGTGTTAAAATGCAGCGGTTTGCCATAAAGGCTGTACGTCAACAAACTCCCCACTGGAATGAATGCATACCAACAACAAGCAATCAGAAAGGAAAAGAAAGATAGAAAGAAACATTTCTCTCTCTCTCTCCCCAAATGAACACCAGCTCTCCACTTGCAATGCAAACCTCCAAAAACCCTCCCACCATAAAAAATACTAACCTTATCCAGTACAGGGTCATCTAGCTGTTGTTGTTCGATGCACTTGTGACAAACTCGAGACAGAAGTTCATGAGGCTCAATGAAGAGTCGAGAGCTCAGAAGAAATGTAAAGATATAGGCCTTCTGGGAAAAGAAAATTTATCCAATGAGAACTGGTTGTGAAAATAAATAATTTTTCAAAGGAAGTCCACAGCAACACCATGCAAGACAGAGAACTTGATGGTTAGTTATAATAAAAGAGGGTGGGACTCACCATGTACAAAATACACAGGTTTAATATAATTATGGCCATGGGGCATATATCGTAAGAACTAAAGAAAGGCCTTGCTGGATCAGATAAAAGTCTTATTTAGTCTAACATCTTCTTCACAATGTCCACAAGAATGACATGAGCCACCCATGTTCCCCAGCAACTGGAATTCAGAGGCTCACCACTGGCAGCCACTGACAGCCCTATCCTCTAAAACCATCTAAACTGGGGAGAAATCACCACATATTGGAGTAAAACACTCCACTTTGTACTGTGTGAAGGATACTTTTTTCTGTCTCTCCTCAATCTCCTGCAATTTGGCTTCAATGGATGAACCCAAGTACTTAGAACTATACATAATGTAAAGTACTTAGAACTATACATAATGAGGGAAAGAAACTTGCATCTCTCCACTTCCTTCACACCAAGCAGAATTTTATACACCTCTCCCTACCCTCTGTTAACTCAGCTTTTTTTTCCTCCCAAAGCTAATGAGGTCCATATGCTGTAAGCCGTCATTAAAGGGGAGCCACTCTGGCACAATTTGGTCTTGGTTGCTTTTCTCTGCTCTTTTTCTAGCTTGGAAGCCATGAGATTCTATGCTGCACCAGGCAAGGGAGTTTCAGCCTCAGCCTCGAGACCCCCGCAGAATTAATAATGTGGGAGATACCAACACACACAGGGAGACCTGGGCCTTTAGTATGCTAATGCATGCACGTTTGTTTCTGGCACCCCTCCATCAGGCACAGACATTCAAAATGATTAGAAAGGGTAACAGTTCAGAAAAAATGCAGAGTGGTCCTTGTACATAAACCAAAGCCAAGCGTGGATGACACATTTATTAGACCACTAAAAAATCATGGACATAAATTAGCTTTCAACCTTGCATGGGTCTTTCTCAGACTGGACATCTTTGAGCTGGGGATGGTACAGAAGAAACATAAAAAGTTTCAGAAGTCATGGCCAGATGTGCATGTCAGGCTTCTTTGTTTATGACAAGTTTCAAAATGAAGGCATGCAGATCCGGGGCAGAGGGGTAGGTTTCAGATTTCACCTCTGGTGGTGGGGACTGGAATTTCCCTACATCTCTTCCTCTAACAAGACTGTTATTTTCCTCTTATATAAGCACTAGAGCAGAGTTAAATATTGCCAATTTGTCCTCATGATCTGGAACTTCATGTTGTATAATCCTTCAAAGCAGAAGTGTCATAAACAAGACATTATCTCATAGAAACTGAACTGAAGAACAGCACTTAAGAGCAACGTGTAAATATTACGCTCTTTTTCAATTGCACACTTTTTGAAAGAAAGCTTCCTAATTAAAATATTGCATATTATTTGCAGAAAACTATGATCTAGTTCTTCAATATGAAACACATTCCCAAAGTACTTACTTCAGGGTAGTAGTCAGCGGTGGGTGTAAGATGCTGGATTAAAGCGTCGAGAGATGCTGAGGTAAGGTTTCCATCTTGAAATATCAGCCCTCCTTCATTACCTTCTTTGGACGGATGGAGATGATGAGGGCTGAAGCCACAGGGAGTAAACATACTGGTGGAGCTCAGTGTTTGGTGCATGCCTTCCTGTAAAGCAAGGAGACAAGATCAAGTCAAGGCACAGCCATAAAATGCAACATTGCTTGACAGTAAACAGAAAAAAAGATGGCATTTGTAAATCCTCCCAGGATAATTTTGAGAGTGCAGCTATGTGTTGTAGGAATTTCACTGTGTGAATTTAAAATACATTCTTGACCATAAGTAGGTGGAAGAAAGGAGTGGCTAGGAAGGATAGCCAATTCCTGCCCATTCTCATTATGTATTTCAGTGCAAAAACATTCAAATATGTTTAAAAGAAATGGTGCATTCAAGGGGACATTAAAAATTCTATTTTCTCCTATGGCATAGACCGTACCAGAGATTATTATAGGAAGCCAGGTTTTGATTATTTATTTACTTAATTAATTTATATCCCTCCTTTCCACAACAAATAGAACTCTGGGCAGCTGACAAAATTGAAAATTAGTATACAATACCATATTCTAATTAATAATGAAAATTAAATTAGTTAAATTAAATTACAATTACTCAAATAAAAAATAAACAGAACCTGCAAATTAAAATACACTTCAGAAAACATATATTTTAATTTGCACGTGCTGTTTATTTATTTCTTATTTCTATTAACTCTGTCTGAATAAAAATATCTTGATGGAGACTAGCCAGACTTCAATTGGTAAGAAAATCCAGAACCTGGGAACAGATACTGAGAAAGACCCTCTCTCATATTTCCACCGTATGTACCTCTACTGCTCAGCTTCTGTCACCTGAAGTGAGACAAGAAATGCCAACCTATCCCTTGATCACTCTTTCCTAACCTAGGTCTCTTTTCCCTTGTCTCTCATGCTTCCCCCCAGCTTCACTTCTATCCCTTTGGGATAGGCCCAGAGAACAAGGATATCAGAAGAGAGAGAGAGTCAATAGTCCTGGTGTTGTAGGGAGCAACACCATCACTCTGCTGCCTGAGTTGTGTGATACCTCACTCTGCTTAATGGGAGAGCTTACTTTGCCAGTGCTGTTGGGTCAGAAAGAAGGACTTTCCTAACAATCTTAAAACCTGGGTAGCCTTATATGGGAGAACGAAGGTTTCAAATAGTCCGGTCTAAAGTTCTTTACAAGTCATATCCAGCACTTTGAATTGTGAGAAGAAATAGACCAGAAAGCACTGAATCTGTTGTAACAAGGTAGTCCCAGTGTTCCCTATAAATATCCACAGTCACCAGCATTCTAGACCAGCTGAAGTTTCTGAACATTTTTCAGTAGCATTCTAACACAAGTAGACTGCAAATGAGATGCAACCAAAGCCTGTATCACTGTAGCCAAATGGGAAATCTTTAGAGAAAGATGTAATTGGTGTACTAGCTCAAGGTTTTATAAGGAATACTTGGGTTTAGAGCTAAACAGACAAGTAGGCCCAAACTGTGATCTTGGGTCTTGGAGGTGGGTATAAAAAAGGTTAAAATCCCTACTCCTTACTTTGCATTTTAATTGGTCAGAATTATTTTCTGTTGTCTAGATTAAGTTTAAATGTTTCACCTTCACCAAACAGGTCCTTCTTTGGACTTAGATGGAAAATAAGGAAAGTGTTGGGGGACATTAGCACAACCTTCCACAACATCACATGGTCTTTCTTTGAGTTTCTTGGAGGAAGGGCATAATAATTTAACAGATCTTCATCTTCTTCATACATGTGTTTGCTAAGGTTTTAAAAACAGCAAAGGTCAAGCTGATATAAATGCATTAGGCACTACAACTCAGTATATCAAAAGATGGGAATACTACTGTGCTCATGTGCCAGTTACAGATTTCCCAGAGGCAAATGCTTGCTCTGCAGGAACAGAATATTGGACTAAAGATAAGTTTTGTCTGACCCAGCACATCTCTTTGTATGACACTGTGGTAATAAGCATCCTCCTTGAAATAAAGATAATAGTGGTAGTTTTGGGATTTGTTTTAGAAAAAGGAAAAAGGAAACTGTACAGTAGGACTCCCATATCAGTGGGTGATAGGTTCCAAGCCCCACCCTCATGGATGCCAAAAAATGCAGATTACAGTGAATGCTATTTTAATAGCGAATGCTATACATAGCATGGTCTCTGACTTCCTCCAATGGCCAGTTTAGGTAACTTCGTTTTTAGAAGTATATATTTCTAGGATTTTTCTTTTAATATTTTTAATATTTCCAAACCATGGATAAGTGAATCAGCAGCTAATGATCCTGCGGATACAGGGGTCCTACTATATTTTCTTTAACGTCTTGTTTTTATGGAGTTCCTACCACTTTGCTCTTGTAGAGTGATCTACAGCTCCAGTCAACATATTATTCAATTCAATGCAGTAGGAAAGGAAAGCAACGTTATGCAACTCAGCTATTCTAAGGCATCATGATAGCATTTAGTAAAAAGGCAGTGATTCTAACATTCCCTCAGATTTAGACCACTCCCTGCCTCTCATCTGATGACATGTAGCTCTATCTCTCCTTTGCTTCATCTGAAAGGGATGATGTACAGGTCCTTGAGTGCTGCCAAGCATCAATAATGGACTGGACGACAGGCAATAAACTGAAACTGTACCCAGATAAGTATCTTGTCTGTGGAGCCAGAGGTTGGGAGTTTGATTCCCCACTGTGCCTCCTTGATGGGGCTGGACTCGATCCACAGGGTCCCTTCCAGCTCTGCAGTCCTAAAATGATTAAGATGATAAGGCAGAGATTCTCCTGTTAGGATGATGGTTGGATCAGTTAGAGGGAAATTTATCTGTCCTTGATGGAGTTACACTCCCCCTGAAATTGAATATCAGGACATCATGTCTCTTTGAAATTCTTGCAATTTGTTTTTCAAAGGTTTCATCCACATCTTCTCCTGGATTAGTGGTGGCAATCCTTCCATCACATCCCAATCCATCCTCCAAGGAGACAGCACACCTAGTGGGTCCATGGATTTCCCGGGCATATTTCAGTTTCAATCCCACACAGGAGGGAATCTCCTACTACAGCTACTTTCATCTTCTTTTTATAGCATGTGGCTTCGGTGGCTCTGCTTGGCTGAGTTTCACCCTCTCTCATGTCCTCCTGGAGGTTCTTCTATATGTCTTCCTCTGCATGCTCTCTGCCAAACTCCTTTTCAAGAATCTGGTTTTGCACTTACACTGGAGAAGAGTGTATCTTCTCTTTCTTTTGCTCCTCACTGTGACACAGGGTGCTTCCTCCATTATGTTTATTCTTTCTTCAGCATTCTCTTCTGCTTTGTCTTGTTGTTTTTCCATCTTCAATGCCTCTCTTGGCTGCTGCTATTCAAGAGCTCTATTTATGTATTTTTCATCTTCTTTCATAGCCTTAAGTGTGGCGATTTGCTGCTCGAAGTTCTTTCCCTTTTTCTTTCTACAGTGCAACTAGTTTGCACTTACTATATGTGTATGCTATGTTGTTTTCAGGCACAATGCCAAACATTGCACACACTTTGTAGGTTACCATCACTGAATTGTCTCTTCCCTCCATGATCCCTGCTACTTTTTTTATTTTATTCTGTTTATTGGCAAGTGCCCTTACTCTTGTCTTGTCTGCCTTGAAGGTTGCTGGGAAAGCCCACTAATATATAACTCTCTCCCATTGTCCCCTTGGTCTCCCCTTTTCTTTTGTCTCTTCCTCCAGTTTCCCCCTTTCCTTATTCCCTTTCTTTACTATCTCCCCTATAAACTCCTGTTAGCTCTCCCTGCTTGCTCGCTGTGGTTGCTCACTCCCTGGGGTATTGTCACAGATTTGTTCCTCTGCTGTGCTCCGTTAGGAGTCGGCAAACAGAAAATTGTATTTATTTATTTATTTATTGCATTTATATCCTGCCCATCTAGTCAACTGACTATTCTAGTGATTCCCCAAGACCATTTAGTTAAATGTCATGGCTGAACAGACAATTGAACTAAAGCTTTTACAATCCAAATTTAGTGTTCTCACCATTGTATTACACAGAGAATACTAAAAAACTTAACATTTAGCACATTTGTAACTAAAGGTGTTGAAAGGCTGGCAGAAAAAATTGCCTATTATACAACAGGTCTGAACACTTTTTGTTGAAAGATGCATATTCCCCTAGACTTTTATTGTACTGAAATAAAAAAAGAGAATACTGATTACTGGGAAAGATACATTATGTTGCATGACTCTTATAAAATAAGAGCTTCTCTTTCTGAAAATAGTGCAGTACAAGTACTTGCGATTTTGCTTTGTGTGTTTGTTTTGTACTTACATTCATAACAGCACAAAGATATCAGTAATATATATTCACCTCTAACTATTTTCTGTCCTTCTTTCATATTTGTTATGTTTGCTACTTTCATTTAATATCTTTGCTGCCTTCAAAAGCCTATGGTTGATATCAGTAAAATTGACTTGAATTGAGCTTTGCTATGAGATCTTTGAACTGTTTTATGTACGTCTAAAACATTAATGAAAAACATAGTAAAAGCTGTATCAACATATTGTTTGAGGATATTGTTCATCCTTTTGTCCCCACTTCCCAAAAGAACTCAACTGACAATAAAAATAAAAAATGCACCCAAGGAGCCATGTTTCCCAACCTTGGGTGTGCAATTGTTGCTCGATAATGACTCTCATCATCCCTGACCACTGGCCACACTAGCTGGAGATGATGTGAATTGCCAGCAAAATCTGGGGTTCCAAGGCTGAGACCTCTTGCACAGTGACAAGAAGCGAACGTGTGGTCTTCCAGATATTGGATTTCAATTCCCCTATCCATAGCAAGCACAGTCAATGGCGAGGTATGATGAGTGTCACAGTTCAACGATATTTGGAGACCCATACATCTCCATCTCTGGAATTAAGTCAAATATTCTAGGCAGTACCAATGCCCAAAGCTCTGGGTGAAGAGCACTGCTTGCAAAAAAAATAAAAATGTAAGGATGTCAGAGAAATTATGTTAGAACTGGCTTCATGGTACAGAGGAAGACACAATCTAGGCTGAAAGCAAAGTGCAGGGTGGAACTTATAAAATAAAATATGTCATTTCAAAATATCTCTGCTTATATCTTGACAGAAAGCCAATACTTGATCAGTATTACAACTTTGCTCTGCACAGTGTGTGTCAACAAGAAATATGATCTCTGAGGTGTCTGTTTCTGCTTATGTGGATAAAGATGCACTTTTGCCACAACAGTAAAATTTGTTACAGAAAACCACTGTTCTGAGAGTTACAGAAAGGCATGTGCGCTGCTCATCCTTCACCAAAGTTTAGTGTACTCAACATAACGTAATATTAACTGAATAGACTTATCTGTGAAAATCAACCAGAGTTGTTGGTTTGGAGGGGTTGGTTTTTTTTTTTTTTTTTTTTTTTTTGGCGACTGCGTTCCACCAAATCTACAGTTGTTACAAGGATTTAAAGGAAGGACAGTCACATAGGTCAGCACTGTATTTGTGGATACTTATGAGCTGACTCAACAGTAAAGGTCTGCTCACTCTCTTTGCAGTGCATGAAACTGTGAAAAAAACATTGTTCTAGCTTCACAAGTCAAGTATCAACCCCTACTTTTATTTGCAGGAACGTGATCAATTTATTGGCTGAGAGAACAGCCTGAAGATCATGGACAAGAACCTGGAGGTCACATTTCAAGGTGACTACCCTGTGTTTGTAATATGTTACCTATAAGACATAACAGCACATGTGAATACTCAGTTTTCTTAGGTGAAAGATAAGGGCCTAAATCTAATTACTACTTCTCCTGATTTAGACACACTGAATCAGATTTGGGCCTGATTTAGTTTGGAAACCAGAATCTTCCCACTGATTTGTACAGGGATATTAAAATTACTGCAACATTTTTGTTTTTGCATACCTATGAACGAAAATTTAGCCAAACCATAGTTCCTTCAAATAGGATTAATTCTGTCAAATTCCACACAAATAGCTTCAGGGAGCTATTTTTTAAATTTAATTTTAATTTTCCCCCTTAAAACACCCATAGCTTAGGGGTGAACCGCTCAGATTCAAAAGGATAGCCAGGGGGCTGCCTTTCTCTCCCGCAGCTTATGTTGGTTGAGGTGGCAGAAGCAATCCCTTTGTATGCTTACCAATGCACACAATCTGTGCATAAATCTGCAGTCTTTCTATTCTCATGACAGAAATCTGTGAGGAGGAGGAGGATGTTGCTCTTTATGGTCAAGTATGGAGCAAAAATATTTTTTTAATTGGGTTAAAAAGAGAATTTATTTTAGTATTAGGCTGGCTGGGTAGCTCATTGGTTTAAGTATCTATTTCTGAAGCCAGAGGTTGAGACTTCAATTTCCCACTGTGCCTCCTTTGAATAGAGCCAGCCTGTGTGACCTGGAACAAGCGACACAGTCCCAGGGTTACTCCCAGAACGGAGAGAATGATAAACGACTTCTGAGTATTCTCTATCTAAAAATCTCTGAAAAGAGTCGGCATAAGTCAGAATGGATGGCAGGCAGAGAATGATTATTATATTTCAATATTACTGCCAGTAACCAAAAATGATGTTGCAGCCTGTTGTGATTTTGATACAGTTATTTTCTGAAAATGACGAGTGAAAATAACTCTTTTTATTGCTGATATTTTGTAACTCTTGGTTTAATGCATAGTGGCAGTTAGAGTTCTTGATGGCAGCTCCTTCCAGTTCTAGTCTTCAGGTCCTTCAATGATTTGTGATTTGTTGTTTGTTGCCGATTTACTTGGGATGTCATTTCACTTCCCAATAAAATGCATTCTGTTATTCAAAACCTTCAACAAATTATTGCTAAAAGCAAAACAGCTGCTCCTGTTTATTTATACAGCTACTGTGTGATCAGTCTCTTCTACATCAATTTGTAGAGTAGTTGAGAACAGCACAAATATGAAGCCTGGTCTCCTGTTTTAACAAATTTTCTATTTAAGATATCTGATATGGTCAGCCATTAGTTTCTGTCAAATTATCTGCAGCGGAGACACTAAGCAAACTCCAGGAAAACCTCTGAAAAATGCTAGGTAGAGCATGTCGTCAACACAAAAAATTAGTCTTGAATCATGCAGGGCTCATCAAAACGAAGAGAAGGGAGAATGCTGCTGTGAGAGGAGTGCCTGCTCTAAGCACCTAGTTACGAATACATCATTACATGTGTGTTGTATTTCAGTTGCCCAGTTATATAGCATTGTATTACTATTATAACTTATACATTAAAAAGTATGAGTTTAAAAAAAAGTCACTTCTAAAAAACGGTAACTTTAATGGTAGCAACCTTTTTTGAGGCCTTGGAATTATAACCATAGCCAATTGTTTTACATAAATAGTTTTCCAGTCTCTGCACTTGTTCATCCAAACAGCCAGTCCCAGTTTTTGCCAAATCCACAACTTCATTGCAAACTTGGGACCACATTCCTAGCCTTTCCTTGGAGTTCCCTATCCTTCAAGTGAGTTTTTTCAGGCGACACAGAAAGCCGTGGGAGGGGAAATGGGGCAAGAAAGGTTTAACTGTATAGGAGGTCTCTCACCCATATTAGCTTGGACACACCCCAACTAGCTAAAGATTTGGGGTTTATCTTTTACTCTCTTCTGTGGTGAAAAAAATTCACTCCCATTTTGTAAAACTAGAATAGCTAAATCACATCCTTTATGCTCACTTCATGTGTCAGAGCATGTGTCAGAGCAGGTTTAGAAAATTGTTATGTATTTGATGCCAAAACTAGTGGCAAATGTTGCTTTCTTGTCACCTTTTCAGGAGGCCATAAAACATTCAATTCACAGCCTGCAAACCTGCAAACAGCACAGACATCATCCTGTCAATCACAATTTTTAAAAAAAGACAGAGAATGCCCAACAAACAGAATAATCACATTGGACAATATATTAATGGAAATGACCCACAAAGGAAGATAAACAAGTAAAGGAAGATCAGCGGTGAAAATTTTATTTTTAAATACCACACAGTGGTAATAAGTGTTGTGCTCAGGGATATTTGTGCCATTCTGTATAATGACACCACAGGTGGAATGGTTGAAACTATGACAGGATATAGGCACCAAAGTTCTGCTGACATTTAATAAGACCATCCCCAGCCACAAAGATAATAATAATAATAATAATAATAATAATAATAATAATAATAATAATAATAATAATAATAATAATAATAATTTTAATTTCACAGCCTCAAAATGAGTGAGCTTTTGAATATTTATTCTCTATTCTTATTTAATATCCTTTCAAATATTTTTACAACCAGACACAGAACCCCTTTCCCAGCACCAATGCTTTCTTGGCCAGGAAGGAGTTAAAAAGTTCTCCTCCTGAGAGTTAGCTAATTGGGTCCTGAGTGACAAGGTCAAAAGTTGAGATTACCCCAGATCTGGAAATGATTTTCCCTTTGAAGTCTTGTGTCAGGAGCCTGGTCCCAGAAATCCTGAAAGAATGTTTATGAAAGCACTCCGGGATGGGACAAACACAACTCCCCTGTACTTCTGCAATGCACAAATACTTTCAATATGCCTTACAAAACTGTATGGTATTTCCCTGGAGATATATGACAAAATGTCCTTTTCTGGATGATTGTCACTCCATCACTTTCGTTAAAGCAAGGCTTTTCCCCCCCCTACTCCTCAAAGAAAGCCCGTCTTCTGACTGTTTCTGAGACCTTTCATTGCCCTCCAAACATCTCCCTTCCTGGCCCATGAAACTGCTCTTGCTGGTAAGCCTGTTCCATGCATGCTCAGTCTTATAACAAAGTGGTTGTTTTGCCCTTCTGAAAGGCCTGGATCAATATTTCAGACGATCGGCTACACCTGTGCTAAATCTGGTGCTGTTCTGAAGTCTAATTTCAAAGTTACAATTTTTTTTGTTCAGGCTGGTCCATTTTTAGTATTGCCTTGTAGAATATTGGTTTATTCTGCTGCAGAATAACATCCCCACACTCTTGTGCAGTGATAATATTGTGGCCTTTAAAGTTCAAACACGAGCCCATGAACAAAAGATTACATTATTTTTTAAACGAAGAGTCTGGAACAATAACTGTTAACACAAATGTATGTGTCTTTACTTGAAATTATGTCTCATTGGTGGAAATCCAACAGTATTAACGTCCACCATGTATGGCTGATTATGTCATCAGTTGTGGTACTTTTTCGGAAACTGAAAATGTCTATTTCCTTGAAGGTTCTGAGGCTTCCTTGGGATCTCTTTTGTTGTGGAGAAGCAGCTGAGGGTCATGGGGAAGAATAAGTCAAATTTTGGAATCACCATTGCCAATCCGTAAACTATTTCTTTTTTAAAAAATTAAACAAAAAGTTTGAGCCCCTACACTCATGTTTTCCTGGCTAAAACAGTAACTGACAAGAATCATCCATCCTTTATTTGGGGGGGGGGGGGAAACACACCTCCCCCTCCTTCCCTCAAACTACTCATTTATGCAAACGTCAATCTTTGTTGATTATTCTTAAACACTTTCATGGTATTGTTACAGCCCTGCAGTCTGAGCGGAAAACTACATAGTACAATACTTCACAGTCACACAAAAACTCATCTATTGATTATCACCTCCTTTTACCCATGTTGACATCAATATTCAGAGACGCATGTGAAAACAGCCTTCATGGTGTGTCTCTCAGAAGAAATAATAAACTGTCTCTACAGTAAGTTGGAATTCATGTCCAGCAGCCAAAGGCGCTGAGAACAGGGAGTGAGTACAGTACACTGCTGTACTTGCACATGCATATGACCATACATACACACACCAAGAGAGAGGGAGCAATACTATGGTATTGTTTTTAAAAGACTTGACAATTGCAGGTTTCATGCATTTCAATGGCTTTTCAGTTCATAAATATCATTATAGGTCAGTGGTGGCAAACCTTTTTGGGCTCGCGTGCCCAAACTGGAAAAAACAACCACAACCCGGGGGCGGTGTGCTGCGGCGGCAGCGGAACCGGAAGTGGCGGCGGAAGGGGGGGATCCCGGGCATGGAGGTGCCTCGAGACCCCACTCCAGATCCGCTGCCAGCACCAGCTGCTCTGGATCCTGTCCGGGCACCAGCACCACGGCTGCAGCCGCCTTCTCAGGTTTGGCTGCAGGGGGGGGAGTAGCGATCCGGCGACTTATGGCTCGCGTGCCGGCAGAAAGGGCTCCGCGTGCCAGCTGTGGCACGTGTGCCATAGGTTCACCATCGCTGGTATAGGTGAAGGGAGAAAAAAGTTATTTTATCCATGTACAAATATTCCTAACAAATCACCACCAATGAGAACAGTGCGAAAAGCAGCCAGTCAACTTGCCATTATGGTCAATTAAGCTGCACTGTAACTAATAATAACATTAACTATCTTGACATCAGTGCATAAACACTTGGTAACTATGATGTGAATGTTCTGTGGATTTGATTTATTCTATGGACGGGGGCCCTGAATGGATGAGTATGTGATTTATTTATTTATTTATTATATTTCTATCCCGCCCATCTAGTCATTTCGACTACTCTGGGCGGCGTACATCATATATAACAAAAACAATTAAAATAACATCAACATCCCAAAATAAAAATAAATAATTGTTCAAGATGGAACACAAAAATAAATCAAATAATGCCCGGAGGGGAGGCCTGCCTAAACAGCCATGTTTTTAATTGGCTTTTAAAGACGCCCAGCGAGGGGGCCATACGGATCTCTGAAGGTAAGTTGTTCCATAACCGAGGAGCCACCGCCGAGAAGGCCCGGTTTCTTGTCCTTTCCCTCCGGGCCTCTCTCGGCGTTAGGCTCCTCAGTCACACCTCCAGACTAGATCGAGTGAAACGGGTAGACTTTGGTGGGAGAAGGCGTTCCGTCAGATATCGAGGTCCTAAACCGTTTAGGGCATTGTATGTAATCATTAAGACTTTGAAATCGACACGGAAGCGTACGGGCAGCCAATGCAATGCGGCCAGAGTGGGAGAGATATGATGGTGTTTCCTCACTAATAAGTCTGGCCGCCGCATTCTGCACCATTTGAAGCTTCTGCATCAGTCTTAAAGGTAGCCCCACGTAGAGCACATTACAGTGGTCTAATCTCGAGATTACAAGCGCATGCACTAAAGTGGTGAGCGCCCCAACATCAAGATAGGGATGCAGCTGGGCAATCCGCCTAAGATGGAAATAGGCGGATCGGACCACTGACGCCACCTGGGTTTCCATGGTGAGCGCCGGGTCCAGATGTATCCCCAAGCTACGAACCTCACTCTTCGCGGTGAGAGTCACCCCCCAAAATGAGAGGGAGTTTCCCAAACCGCTGATGGTGGGGCCACCCACCCTCAGTACCTCCGTCTTGTCCGGGTTCAGCCTCAACCCATTTTCCTGCATCCATTGCAGTACAGTCTCCAAGCAGCGCTGAAGGGACAGAACGGCATCCACTGTAGTTGGAGAAAAGGAGATGTAGAGCTGTGTGTCATCAGCATACTGATGGCACGATGCTCCACATCCCCTGATGACCCCACCCAGCGGCCTCATATAGATATTAAACAGCATTGGGGAGATTATCGAGCCCTGCGGAACCCCACAATTGAGGCTCCACGGGGCCGAAACCCTCTCCCCAATCTGTACTCTCTGAGGACGGTCCTCCAAGAAGGATTGGAGCCAAGCAAACGCCAGGCCACCAATTCCCAGCTTGGAGAGCCTTTTCAGGAGGATACCGTGGTCGACGGTATCAAAGGCAGCTGAGATATCGAGGAGGACCAACAGGGACGTTTTTCCCCTGTCGGCCTCCCTCAATAGGTCATCATACAGGGCGACCAATGCCGTTTCTGTACCATGGCGCGGCCTGAAACCCGACTGGAATGGATCCAGGGCATTTGTTTCATCCAAGTGAGCCTGAAGCTGGTCGGCCACCACCCTCTCCACCACTTTGCTAATTAAAGAAACATTGGCGACGGGCCTGTAATTGCCAATATCATCCACCGCCAAATTTAGTTTCTTTCTTATGGGCCTAATGAGTGTCTCCTTGAGGGCAAGGGGAACCCTGCCCTCAAGGAAAGACCCATTGATTATTGCTGTTGCCCATTCTGTTGTTATAGGCCTGGCTGCTTTGATTAGCCAGGCCGGGCAAGGGTCAAGGGATGAGGTGGTGGCACGACAGCGATCAAGTACCTTGTCCACAATCTCTGGTGTCACCGGCTGAAAATGATCAAAACTCACCGGGCAAGGCGGAGCGCTGGACATCTCTGCTCGACTCACTGTATCCAAAAAAGGAGAGAGTTCCCAGCGGATGGCCTCCACTTTAGATTTTAAAAATGCTGCAAATTGGTCTGGTGAAATACTAGGGGGAGGCCCATCACCTAGACCAATTCCGGATAGGTCGCGAACTATGATGTCAATATAGAAAACAATATTTCTATATAGAAACATTTCCTCATTTAAGAGAAAGAGCATAAAGTAGTAAAAGAGGAGTTGCCCTAACAATCAGTACCACTGATAAAATGACCCACACATTATCCTCTAACCAAGGGAACATATAGGATTTAGTCCAAAGTTCTAATGCTAGTGTTAGCCATTATGATAAACAAATAGAGTTTTTGTATTCTCAAAGGCTTTAACGGCTGGGATCCGATGGTTGTTGACCAGCTTTTTGTCCTTTTCAGGAGATTGGGTGATTATGGTGATCAGGGTGTTTTTTTGTTATGTGTGTATTGTTGTGATAAGGGGGGGAGATGGTCTGTCACTGTGATTGATGGGTGTTGTTAGCTAGTCTTTTGTGTGCAGTAATCCTTGTGGCTGGGTAGAGTTCGTTGACCTTTTGCAGGCTGTATTTTTCAGTGCTGGGAGCCAGGCTTTGTTGAGTTTTAGACTTTCTTCTTTTTTGTTGAAGCTCTGCTGGTGTTTGTGGATTTCAATGGCTTCCCTGTGTAGTCTAACATAATGATTGCTGGTGTTGTCCAGTACTTCAGTGTTTTGAAATAGGATTTCATGTCCAGCTTGTTTCAAGGCATGTTCAGCTACTGCCGATTTTTCCGGTTATTTTAGTCTGCAGTGTCTTTCATGTTCTTTGAATCTGGTGTGGATGCTGTGTTTTGTACAAAAGAAAAACCTTCGGAACATGGCCAAACAGCCCAAAAAACCTACAACAACCAAATAGAGTTTTTCTCATCCTGATTGCTAAATGAGACAGTAATCAGCTTGCTTCTATGCCTTCTCCCATTAAAAGGGGATACATACTATATGTCTAGTACATAGGTTTCACATAGAGCAGCGATCCCCAACCTTTTTCGGTCCGCGGACAGGCTGGGGAAGGCGGGGCACCCCCCGTGCTCGCGCGCATGCGCGAACAAGCACACACTCTCTCTCGCACGAGAGAGAGCGCGCCCAGAGAAGCGCCGCACTGCTGTTTGCGCATGCACGTGAGTGTGCGAGCGCTCGTGCGCAAATGGCAGTGCGGCGCTTCTCTGGGCGCGCTCGTGCACATGCGCAAATGGCAGCGCGGCGCTTCTCTGGGCGACCTTGTGCTCATGTGCAAACGGCGGCATGGCGCTCGCATGGGCGTGGAGGCGTGTGCGCGCGCGCTGCTGTGCAGGGGTGAGTGCGTGCGGGTGGGGTGGGGCGGGAGGTCTGTCTCGGCGGCCTGGTCCAGCTCAGGCCACGGACCGGCACCGGGCCGCGGACCTGGGGTTGGGGACCTCTGAGCTAGAGGAGACCCACTGGGTGACTTACTGAATAAAAAGTAAATCCTTGTGTAAATCTCATAGTTCCATAGTCATATTCTAGCTGGGGTTAGCAACTCGATTTAAACCGATTCCAGAGGAGTTTTATTAATTTTCAATTCATTCATTTATTCATTCACTTCATTTTATATTGCCCCAGTAGTACCACAGCACTAACACTTGCGCTTCACTATACAGCAGAGGTCGTCAACCCCCAGTCCGCGACCTGGTGCCAGTCCGTGGCCTGAGCCGGACCGGGCCGCAGAGACAGACCTCCCCCCCTGCACGCACTCTCCTCCCCACAGCTGCTTTGCGCACGCGCACACGTGTCAGTGCCAGTGTGAGCGCTCCCCCACTCCTTCATGCATGCGCCCGAGTGCCCGCGCGAAGGGGTGGGCGTGCACGCGCACGGGTGTGCAGGTGCTCCTGTGCATGCGCGAAGGGGTGGGGGAGTGCTCATGCTGGTGCGCACGCGTGCTCCCCCACCCCTTCGCGCATTCGCCCGAGAGAGTGCGCGCACCGGCGCGAGCGGCCCCCCACCTTCCTCAGAGGCTCAGCCGGTCCGCAGTCCCAAAAAGGTTGGGGACCGCTGCTCTAGCTGACATAAACAATTAGACGTGGTCTGTGAATGCAGAATTGTATTTTTGTGGGCTGTGTGATCTGGAAAGCTTGTAACTTGTTCACGACTAACAACAAATTCTATCACACCTCGGTTTTTTTAATGAGATGCTAAATCATCTCCAAAGGACATGAAAGAACCAAACTTATTTCCTTCATAATTCCACTGATTTAAATGGGACAGTAAATTAAAGTCACTAATATTTGTGCTTTACTATACAGTTACATGATTGTTATTTTGAACTCAGAGAAACTATGAAGAATAGAGGTGATCAAGGGCAGGCTGGCCATTTAGCTGGAATGAGACAGGTAGGTGATGGATCACTTGGGGTGTGTGAGGTGGCAGAACCCTCACCATCCACTCACCACTGCCTGGTCCCTCACTGCCTGTGCTTCCCAAGAAGACTTACTGGGGAGGGAGGGAGAAAGAGAGGGCAACAGTGGCAGTAGGTTGTTTTGAATTGCTGCTGGCTACCTTTGAAGAAGGGGCCACCTCCCACAACGCCTTTGTTTGGAAGACGCAGATATTAGGCAAAGCGTTGGCTGTGTTGCAGCCACACTCTAAAGGCAGCCAGCAGCAGTTCAAAATAAACCGCCATTGCTGTTGCTGCCACTGCTCTCTTCTTTCCCTTCTGCACACTGTTGTGCAGCATCAACAGGTGGCATGGGCAGCAAGGGGTATCATGGCAGGGGCAGTGCTTCTCCTCCTCACCTCAAATGGTGGGGGAGCTTGCACGAGCACTAGTGAAAAGAGAAAAAAAAAACCCACAACAAATAGCAGACATCACTACATCACCCTTCAAGGAACTGGTAATATTTTCAAAGCAGCATCAGACACATTTGCGTATGAATGATGAAGCATATTAAAGGATAGCTTTTATGTTGCTATTTTGGCTTATATATCACCCCACAGTGCTAAAACACTCTCTGGGCAGTTTACAACATAATTATTTAAGGAACACTTTGCCCCCAGTGAGCTGGATACTCATTTTACCAACCTTAGAAGGATAAAAGTCTGAGTTGACATTGAGCCGGCTACTTGAGCCTGTCAGGACTGAACTCAGATCACGAACAAAGGCTTGACTGCAGTACTGAAGTTTAACCACTGCACCATGGGGCTCTTTATTGCTGCTCTTTCACAATATCTGACAAATCTTTCTCTTTGAAAATAAGTTTGGGGAAACCAGGTAATAGATATATGGTCATCTCATTACCTGAAAAGACAGCTCTAGTGAAAAAAAGGTAAGAGGACTTTGATTTCCTTTCCTTCCAACAAAGGAGGAAGGAAGGAATACAACACACCAGAGGAAGCCTTTCTCTTGTTTGAGCCCCTCCCTCCATTTTCTTCCTTACAATGTAAAGTGAAGCTACCATTTTCTTTCTCTCAATCTTTTATGTTCTTCAGAAGGGACCTAGGCGAAATACTTGGGGGAGGGGAATGCGCAGTTGAGCCAAGGGACCACTCTTGCCACTAGCAACCAGTGAATTATAGTGCAGGAGGGAGAAAGTGACCATCATTTCAGGAGGAGCACCCTTCCTGTTTCGATTACTGCGCCTGCCAATTGCCAAACCTTATTCTACAGTTGCAAAAGCCACAATCAATCTGCTACCATCTCAATGGTTGTGGTCCCTAACAACAAATAAAAAAGTGGTGGTGGGAGAAGATGTTGTCTGAAACACACTTACTAGTGAATAAGCCCCATTTAACATAAGGGGCCTTCCCCAAATCCAACAATTTCAACCACCCACAGCTGTAACTAGTAATTTTGGAAACAGTGCAAAATGCACTGCCAATCTGCTTTGTAATTCATGATGTGCAAATAATATAAGAAGTAATTACAGCATTGAACACCTTGTTAGCATCTCCTCTCCTCCACAGGGGGTCAGTGGCGCTGTTACAGCTACAAAAACAAATAAGAAGTATTATATTTACATACAATACAGTGGACCCTCGACTTACAGACGGCTCGACCTGCAGACTTTTCGAGTTACAGACTTCTCTGGCCACAAAATTTAGGTTCGACTTGCGGCCAGAGAATCGACCTACAGACCGGAAAATCAAACAAAATGGACCAAAAACGGCCGATTACGGATTAATCGGTTTTCAATGCATTGTAGGTCAATGGAGCCTCGACCTACAGACTTTTCGACCTGCAGCCACCGTTCCAATATGGATTAATTCCGTAAGTCGAGGGTCCACTGTATTTAACATGCCACATATACATTAACAAGCTGACCTTCTATACTGGCCATCCTAGAGACCTGGTCTGCTAAGACCCAGGCAGACTCACCCTCTGCTGCTTTAGTGAGACCTGATCATCTTTCCTCCGCTCTGCTTTGCCCTGCAGGCCTGGTCTACCACTATCTTCTCCTAAGGCAGTAGACCAAGCTGCCAAGCCAAAATGGGAAGTCTACGGGAAAGGGCAGGTCCTCTAAATTTGGCATCCTAGGATAAAATCCTAGTTGCTCCAGTCTAGTAGCGGCTCTGCAGCCGCCCTAGAAAACAGCATAGTGGGATCAATGTTTGGGTTCACCATTATGATGGACTTGCCTGCTCCTGAATAAACTAAGACAGGAAAGGGAAAGCAACAACAGAGGGCTATATTCTCTAAACCTATTGCACTTGAGCAAAAACATTAATTTCTGCACCCACACTAATTCTAAAGTGATCACAAGTGACTGGATTGCAGACGGATCAAAATAGATACACAAATGAAAGTGGTGGCAACTTCATACAAACCTGACATAAATACAGCATGACTTTAAATTTAAATTTTAAAGGAGCTTCAGAAAATGCTTATGGTAAGCCTAAAGCTATACTCATTTCAAATCACTAAAGCTGAAACTTTAAAAGAACAGATGAATTTTAAACAGCTTTGTTGCCTTATCACTTGCAAGTTGCTGCTCACTGGAGAGTCCTGCCAAGTTTAAGTGTTAGTTGTTCTTTTCATATTTTACTGTTTGTTATAGAATTAGAGACTTATGGAGTCAGAATGAATCATAAAGCTGTTTGCCTCCAGACTGGATGTCTACAAAGCTTTCCTTCCCAAAGATTCTTCCATATAGGACGAAGCATTTGAAAACTTGAAAGTCGTTAAGTGTCAGGGAAAAGTGGGAATCCAGGGAATGTAGTAAGAGTCAGAAAAGTCTGAGGATCCTATCTTGAGTGCTACAAACAAGAAGGGAATTTATATTATTTATTTATTGTCATATTTATACCCCTCTTTTCTTTCAACAAGTTCAAGGTGCCATATACAGTTTTCCTTCTCCCCACGTGTACTCTCACAACAGGCCTGTAACTCTGTATGATGGAACCCTCACCAGTTTTACCTAGAAACACGAGGAATAAGGTGATTGGCTGGAAGAATGCAGGAGGTGAGCCAATTCTGGAGGGCCTGCAGGAGGTGGAGTGAAGAAGCGCTGAAGAGAAACAGAGAGAGTTAAAACTGTATCTTGATGAGGGAGGCTGAATTTTAAGGGTGGGCTATAATTTGAAAGAGTTATTTTGTATCTGGGAGAGGGAGGTTCAACGCTTGAGAGCTAGCATGTAACTCAGTGTAAATTTCAGTTGAATGCTGTTTAGTTTTACCAGCTGTTGTGTTATAATAAAGAACATCTTATATGTTTCATTCTTAAAACCGCTTGGACTTATGTGTTTTGAGATGAAGGCAAGCCTATTAAAGGAAGGGCATTTTAGATGTGATTAGCCTGGGTGAAGGCTAGTCACACGGGTCTGGCAGAGAGAGAGCAACGGACACAAAGCCACATAGGGAAGTTTCATAGCTTAGGTCAGGGAACCAAACCCAGATGTCCTAACCAAACATCACATGCTGGTGTTTGTTGCAAATATTTTCCTTGGTACAGCTCATAACAGCTATGCCAACCTTATTAAAAAAAAAACAAAAAACCAAATTAACAGTAAAACAGTTTGTGATTTTGGCATGCCCACACAGTAAAGTGAGACAGAGCATCATGACACTCCTCTCAGAAATGTGACATCACTAGTGGTGGAGGAGATTTACATTCCCAGTCCTGAATGTGAACTACTCCCAGCTGTGTTCCTCAGTGTTCCCTGAAAGTACTGATACTGTTTGGGCTAAAATATCTTCAAAAGCAAAATAAATGGCTTTCTTGGCATTGTCATTTTAACTTTCAATTCCACCTTTATAAATCTGCTTTGAATTTGGTGGAGCAGAAAGTCTGCATCAGGGATTAAGAAAAGCTAACCTTTTTCTAGTTTGCCAGGAAATGTTTCCAAAAGAAAATTAAATACTAGCAAATGATTCTAAAAGAGATGCAAGAGATAAATAAGATTTCCAATTTTAGAGTCCAGAGATGGCACTCACACCCATGCACAAATTTAGATATCTGCAACAGGAGCATCTCATGCTGCATTCCTATACCAAATGTCTTCCCCATTTTGCTCCTCTATTACGTAATTATTGTCCCAGGTTCCCCAGCAGGAATAGGGAAGAAGCTGGACAAAAGGACTAGCAGAGAATTGGAGCAGTATATGCGGTGTCTCACTCATCTGGAGCGCATGAAAGTGGATGCCCCCTCTTTGAGAGAGAACCCTGCAAGCCCATATACAAGGAATCAGAACAATAAAGTAGTGACACTCTGGAAGCTAATATGTGCACTGATATTTCCAGTTATGAATCCACATTTTCTAGAGCAAGACAGGAGACAATCTAGTACAAAATTTACAGTTGTACTCCAGAAATACTCTGTCCCAGAAGCTTAGTGCTCACAGACAAAAGTGGTCAGGGAAGGAGGAAACAGAGGAATACAAAATCATTCATGTTTCCCAATGCTGAATGTGGGAATACTAAAGTCTTTGGATGACCAAGGGCACCAGAACAGTTGGGTCAATCCTATATATCAGGGGTTATTATTATATACCGTTATTATACAATGTATGACAAGGGATTTTATTATTTCCTTGGCAGTCTTCCGAAAGGAAAGACTGTGGGAAGTGAGCGGATATGTATCTTGTCATATATGGGATACACAAACTCAAGCGAACCGGCCCATCACACCTACAACACTTCGGGCATAGCTTTAAAACGTTAGAGTTAATACACATGCATTCATATTAAATCAGAAGTCAGTTTGCTACTTTAAGCTGTGCTTACAAACTGTAACAATAATTCAATTGTTAGTAACATGCTACATACAACACATTGAAGAAATTGTAATTACTAAAAATGGCCACAGAACACCATGAGTTTCCTTGTTTCTCAAATAATAATGATGCTTTTCTAATAACTAAAACAACAGTTTTTAAAGTCATTGTTACATCACAAATTTGGGGTAATAAATGAATTTTAATAAATCATTGACAGCTGCTGACTTCAACCCTTCAGAAAAGGCAAACTGATTAGGCATTAATTTTACATAAAGTTCTATCACCCGTTGCCTACATCAGGGGTCCCCAACTCCCGGTCCGCGGCCTGGTGCCAGTCCGTGGGCTTCCCAGGACTGGGCCGCGGAGACGGATCTCCGCCCCCCGCTTGCGGGTGGGCATGTTGCGCTCGCGCGGGTGGGCGTGACACGCCCACCTGCAAGCGTGGGGGCGCCTGTGCCTGCCCGTGCACGGAGCCCTCCCCCCCAACCGGTCCGCAGTTCCAAAAAGGTTGGGGACCACTGGCCTACATCATATCACCAAGCTAAGCAGCAGCTACCTAATACAGAGGTACCCAAATCAAGGAAGATTCAAAAGCCTTTGCAATTTTTCAGATAGCTGCTTGCAAAACATCCGTACATTTATATTCAGTGAACCTATACTGTGAGATTATTTTCAGGTAATAAGAGACTCTTTTTCCTCTTTCTTTCTTAAAATGTAAATTTTTGTGTAACTGTTTTCCTTTGAAAGCTATCTCTTGCAGTAAGTAATGACAAACTCATGGACACAAGGCAGGATGCTTGCGCTGCAAATAACACAGAAAACACTACCAAAATGTTTGAAGGAAGACATGCAAATGAAGAGGCAGTTGTCAAGAGTTCCAAAACAGAGATAAAAGATGGGTCCTGGATCTTAAAAGTTTGAAAGCTTGCAGCTATAAAGAATACACACATTCAATATCAAGCACACTGACGTATGTTAATTGTATGTATGTTAACAAGGGCTGTTTTGAACAGTATTCAATATACATGCAAACTATTCTTCTATGTGGAAAGGCAGACATAACGAACTAGGAAGTTGCACTGGATGCTTATCTTTGGAAAGTGGATGCTATGTGGTCTGCAGTCAAGGGCAAACTTTCATCTTTCTTGCACTGACCAAACCTACCAAGTACCTGAATCCCTGTTCACAGCCCTGCAAGTTCTTTCTCCCTAGACTTGATATTGCTTTGTGTCTTTCTTAGAGCTTATTCTTTCCTAAACTTAGTTCTAATAGATTCCTGTGACCTCTCTTGCCCCCAGTCTAGACTTGCTAGCCCCACTCCTGTTAGGGGAGACATGACAATAGTGAAAGGAAAGGCTCTTTGCAGTCCTCTCCTAAACTTTAGAGTGTTCCAGGTGCATTCATTTACATTTCCTTGACTTCTAGCCTTCTTCAATTACTCTCAGGTGTCTTTGTTTTGTTTTTGAAAGGCCAGCAAGTATTGAACAGGCTGGGAAGTACATAACTGGTGGGCACACAGACTATGCTTTTGGAAGTGGATATAGTCCAGGGACTTTCATTTGCTGATCCCTCCTCTGTTTGTATAGATCAAGTAATAGACATCTTGATGTTAATCCAGACATGCATTTAAGACAAGTGGAACATGACAGAACACAAAGGACACTCAATATCCAAGGATGGAGACTCAAGTCGTGGGACTCACTGTCAAGTCGGACTTAAGTTGCACTGGTGACTCAACTCAGATGCAACTCAAGTTTTCTTCAGTGACTCTGACTCAGCTCGTGACTCAGAAACCCGCCCACCCCTCCCTTTTTTTCTGGAGAAAAAAAGCTTATTTTTTAATAGGGACTCAGACTTGGGGCTTGGTACCAAAGACTCGGACCCAAAGACATGCCTGTCCATATCTTTCAGCCTAATTTCCTCAGAATAGTATCATAAATGCATTCCATCATACATTTTTTTAAATCTATAGATGATATATTTATCCTTGATATCCCATGCCATCTTTTTCCTTCTGTTTTGCTGAGATGAAAGCATTGCCTTGTACTTGCTAAATAATTAGCTATAGGTACTATGCTGGTTGTTGCATGTTTATCAACACTTTACTGCTGCTTATTGCAGCTGAGTCACCCACTACAGCATCACAAGTCATGACTGCTGTCACTCATAAGTGAAAAGGCAATAACAATCCTGATCTTTCTTTAGCCATTTCATTCTAATAAAAGTCTGAAGTTGGTTTCTTGCTCTTTGGAAAGATGAACTACACATCACAAAATAACTGCAATATTTCTTAAGCAAATTATCTGTTTATGCTGATTTCTTCTTAAGATACCGATTTTTCCCCATACAGCACCCTGTTTTTAATAACTGATTGAAAACCCAATGCTATTCACAGCTATTTCCTCCCTTGCATTTACCTTAAAATCAAGTGGAAAAGAGCTCAGTTAGTTCTGAGTCTATTTTAGATCTCACTGTGTTCCCAAATATCTGACAATCTCCTCCCGGTCTCCTGTGACTTCAGAACTTTGATCCCCTCCCTGTCAAAACACAGCCACACCTAAATTGGTGGTATTTCTGGTAGCTGTTGCTTCTCCCCTCCACACCCCCAGTACATGGGCCATTGCTAAAACAGTGTTCCTGGTACAAAGGAGGCTGAGGAGTATGTTTTCCCAGGATTCCAACAGCCATCTGGCTCCATACGAAACGTATAGTTCACATGCTTTTTGGGAACAGAAACATTGATGTAAGAGCACTCAAAGTGTAAGAAAGGAGTTCCATTCCTATCCTTGCTGTTGCCATCTTCAACAGTACAGCAGTTTGTACTGTGCTGTTGTTATTTAAGTGGATAGCAGACCTCAACAATCAGTTCACCAGCAGGATGAATTTTCACCCAGGATTTCTACATATTAAACTAGAATGTTAGGATTGTCTATGGAAACTCAAGAGTTCAGATTCAAGGGGAAAAGTGGGTGGGTCCATTCTAGAAAGCAGCATCAAAGGCCCTCACTGATCATGAAAAGGAATATAAAGGGAGAAACCTACTATATTATTGATGGCTTTACCTCAGATGGGATTTATATTTTAATAACTGCTAGGTACTTCATGGCTAGGAACCCATCAATGTGCTATCTTTTTTTTTTTTAATCACAGGTTAAATGCAAATTAACTGTACATTTATAAAATGTCATTGGAAGAGTGGCCAAGTTTCCTCCTCAAAAATGAAATCTCAGACTGTGACAACCCGAGCTGTATTACACACGTTGAACAAAACCATCAACTCCACTCTGCATTAGCATACTGTGAAACAACTTTCTCTTGCTGCCTCAGAGAACAGCCCCTGCTTTACATAAATCTTTCATGAAATTTCTCTGCCTCAAGCACTACTGCCTAAACACAAAAAAGTAGTGTTGAAGGAAAACACAGTTTTTGCCTCCCAAAACACAGTTCTACAGAGAATAGATGTAATTTTTATGTGCTGTGGTATTTGTAGAATCTCAGGGGCTCCATTAAAAGGAAACAACATTAACAGATAGGACAGACTGGGAATCGTTCTACAGCACTTTGGGTGGGGAGAAGAGTTACTCAAACAGCTGAGTACATTAAGACACAAGGAAGTAAAGTAAGTGTTCTGATGTGTTTCAGCATAACACATGTCAAGGACAAGCTTCCCCAGACTGTATGCTCCATCTAGCAATATAGCTAATAAAAACTGCCAGTTTGGATAATAAAACATTTTAAAGAAGCTTCATTCTAAAAATTAGCAAGACAACATCTAAGGTTCACCATACTATAATGCTACACCAGGTCTATACAGCTGTGCAATTACCCTCCCCCATTGCTGTATCTAAACACAACTCATACACGACAGATGCAGGCCTGTTGGGTACTTGGCAATCCCAAGCAGATAACATGATAAAACCAAACTATTTATACAGCACCTGGTGGTGGTCAAGCATCCATGATAGGGAAGCTATGTCTGGTTTAGTTGGTCACAAGTTCTTAAAATCCTGCATGCAACTCCTTTCTCAATGACAAGGCAGCAGCAATCAAAAGGACTAAGTGGGAACATTTTCTCTTACTGTACATCTAACACTTTATTGAAAATACATACATATATCTCACCCTTTTCAAAATTCAAGGTAAAAGCAAAGATAAAATTAGAACCATGTACAATAAGCAAAAAGTAAAAAGATACAGTAACAGAAAATTTCTTTTAAAAGGTAAAAGAAACGAAGCTATGAAAAACAATTTCTTCAGCACAATTTCTGGAAAGTTACATTACTTTGTTCAAAGAGCTTCACTCACCTACTAGCAAAAGACCTGCTCAAAACCTAAGGTTTTCATGAAATACCAGAAAGCTACAGTCAACCCTCGACTTACGAACGGCCCTAGTTGCGAACTTTTCGACTTACGAACCGCTCTGATAGAAAAATATAGCCTCGACTTGCGAACTTTACTTCGAGTTACGAACCGAAAAAAAAACCTAAGTCATCTTAGGTTAAAAGGAAAAAATATGAAAAAATTCTGCCCCTAGTGGTAGAAACGGATTAACCGGCTTTGCATTAGTTCCTATGGGAACTAATGGTTCGACTTACAAACCGCCCCTCGACCTAAGAACCAAAAACAGCCGGAACAGATTAATTGGTTTTCAATGCATTCCTATGGGAAATGCTTATTCGACTTACGAACTTTTAGACTTAAGAACGTCCTTCCGGAACGGGTTAAGTTCGTAAGTCGAGGGTTGACTGTACTTAGCTGGGCAAAAAAGCACATTTTTTTGGAGAATGAGTTCCAGACTGGGGCACTATCACTGCAAACAATATAGTTCTTTCAGATGTTCTGGTCTCAAGCCATGAAGTGTGTTACAGGCTATTACCAGTCCCTATAGATTATTTTGTTTCTGTTCATGGAGTTTTCTTGGCAAAGATACTGGAGTGGCTTGCCAGTTCCTGCTCCAGGTGGATCGCGTTTAGTCAGAACTCTCCACTATGACCTGTCCATCTTGGTTGTCCCTGCATGGCATAGCCCATAGCTTCTCTGAATTACTCAAGCCCCTTCGCCATGACAAGGCAGCAATCTGTGAAGGACTACACATTAGGACACGATAAACAACCACAGCCGTATTTCTCTCCCCTAATCTCTGTCTCCCGTAGCCAGCATGTGCATACAAACAACCCACAACAACAGCAGAGACGCGCAGTTACAAACCTGGCCCCTTTCTCGCGCTCCCTCCTCCTCCATAGATGCATCTTTTCGCCGGTGCTCCACAATGCTCCCTAGGAAAAGTAGTTTCCATTTAGAGGCCCATAACGGGCCCCTCGGATGCTTAAAACTACGACTCCCAGAAGGAACCGCTCTTCCCTTCACTTTCCGCCCATACACGCTTATTTCACACGCTATCAAGGTTACGCTCAAAATCCTACAAGGCAGGCTTCAGCAGTATGTGGACCGAGAACTCCCAGAAGTACAAGCTGGATTTCGAAGGGGCAGAGGAACTAGAGACCAAATTGCTAGCATGCGCTGGATTATGGAGAAAGCCAGAGAGTTCCAGAAAAACATCTACTTCTGCTTCATTGACTACGCAAAAGCCTTTGACTGCGTGGACCAGAACAAACTATGGCAAGTTCTTCAAGAAATGGGAGTGCCTGACCACCTTATCTATCTCCTGAGAAATCTATATGTGGGACAGGAAGCAACAGTTAGAACTGGATCTGGAACAACTGATTGGTTCAAAATTGGGAAAGTAGTACAACAAGGCTGTATACTGTCTCCCTGCTTATTTAACTGATATGCAGAATACATCATGAGAAAGGCTGGACTGGACGAATCCCAAGGCGGAATTAAGATTGCCGAAAGAAATATCAACAACCTCAGATATGCAGATGATACCACTCTGATGGCAGAAAGTGAGGAGGAATTAATGAGGGTGAAAGAGGAGAGCGCAAAAAATGGTCTGTAGCTCAACATCAAAAGAACTAAGATCATGGCCAGTGGTCCCATCACCTCCTGGCAAATAGAAGGGGAAGATATGGAGGCAGTGACAGATTTTACTTTCTTGGGCTCCATGATCACTGCAGATGGTGACAGCAGACACAAAATTAAAAAACACCTGCTTCTTAGGAGGAAAGCGATGACAAACCTAGACAGCATCTTAAAAAGCAGAGACATCACCTTGCCGACAAAGGTCCGCATAGTCAGAGCTATGGTTTTTCCAGTAGCAATGTATGGAAGTGAGAGCTGGACCATAAAGAAGGCTGACCGCCGACGAATTGATGGTTTTGAATTGTGGTGCTGGAGGAGACTCTTGAGAGTCCCCTGGACTGCAAGGAGATCAAACCTATCCGTTCTGAAGGAAATCAACCTTGAGTGCTCACTGGAAGGGCAGATCCTGAAGCTGAGGCTCCAATACTTTGGCCATCTCCTGAGAAGAGAAGACTCCCTGGAAAAGACCCTGATGTTGGGAAAGTGTGAAGGCAAGAGGAGAAGGGGACGACAGAGGACGAGATGGTTGGACAGTGTCATCGAAGCGACCAACATGAATTTGACCCAACTCCGGGAGGCAGTGGAAGACAGGAGGGCCTGGCGTGCTCTGGTCCATGGGGTCACGAAGTCGGACACGACTTAACGACTAAACAACAACAATAGATTATTACCAGAAGCCAGATGGAAGCCAGTGTAGTTACTTCAATAATGGAATCACTCTTGAAACTATAAACCTTCTAATACTTTTAATAGGCTAGCCTTGCTTGCAGCTCAGGCAACACATCCTAGACCAGTGTTTCCCAACCTGGGAGTTGCCTTATACTGTATGTGTTGTAGCCGTTGCCAAATCATGTCTTCCTAGACCTTTCAGAATGGGATATTAAAGTTTGTGTGCACATGTACGTATGAGAAACAGGTCCTTTCAGGGAAGAAAGAAGCCTCTACTTTCTGAGAAGGGATGACCCAGGCTATTTATTTTACTAAAAAAAGGAATGCCAGCATAGAGATATAATTGCTGCCACTTCCACAAGAAAGGGATTTTAACTGTGACACGTCACTTCCAGAGAGCCTAAAGAAGGGAAGGGAAAGGGAAAAGAAGAAAACTTCCCCCCACAACAAACCCCAAGGAGAGAGACACAAAACAAACAGCCTGCCTCTTCTGCAGCGGATGCAAGGAAAGCTTTGTGCTGGTTTCTGAGGGAGATCCTCTCTGCATGAAGGTTTTGCCTTTTCCCTGGGTAGCACAATGTCCTTCTGCTCCCTGGCCCATCTTTGAAGACCTTTGCCTTCTTTTAAGAGAGCAACATCTGGTCACTGTAAATAGGGATATAGGTCTGAGACATGCAAAAAATGTGTATTCTCTGAAACGGTGTTTTTGCGTAATCCGTAACTCGTACCTGAGAAGTATGTTTTTCTTCTGTAGGAGCTAATCAGTATACGTAAGTGAAAAACAATAGTGTTGTCATTCTGAAAAGTAGGAACATATATCTTGTTACTCAAAGGAAACATCTTGACAGTGGATGGACAGGAAGTGATTTCAATCTGTCAGGTTTGTTGTGTCTCATATCCTTGCCTAGTTATGGCAAGTTTAGGAGTGAGTGTGGCTGCAACCTTTTCCTAACAACACTGCAGTGTTTAACTATTTATACCTGTTTTGTAAAATGTTTAGGCTTCTTGACAAGAGGCCTGCAACCAAGGTAATATCTGGCAAATTCCATGTAAAGACCTTCCCTTCAGTCTTCCGCCTAACAACCCAGCAGCCAATAGGTACCTGAGCAGCTTGTCACCCTATCTGGGCAGTGCGGGCAAAGGTCTCTCACCCACACAACCATTGGTGTGCATCCAGAGTGAGACCATCCAACCCCGCCCCCCATAATTTCTCTCTTACCCTCCCTCCCACTCCTACAGTATCTCTCATTTTTCTCACATCTTTCTCTCTCCGTCCCTCTACTTATGATACGGCTTCATGGCTATTAACACACCACAACATATCTAGTATCTCTATCACAGCTTCTACTTGTGTCTGAAATGGATCGTTATGCAACACGGTCCTAGAACTTTAATTAGTATGCAACTGTGTTTCAGAAGTAGCCGTGATTAGCAAATCAGCAGGAAGCAGTGCTATTAAGCAGAAAAGGAAGACAGAGTGTGGAAGTGACCTGGAAATTATACAGTGATGAAATGGGGCAAAAAATAACCAACAGGACATCAGCATTAGTATAATGTTACCTACATAATGCACACTAACAGCAATGTTTGTTAGCTTGTGAACTCCAGAGGTTCATGATCTCTTGTTCATGCAGTGGCTTTGTATACTTGTCTGATGAGTAGTCTGAAGGCCTCCAATAGCAGTGAAGGAAATACATGGAAACACATAGGACTGTATATCAAACGAAATAGTAGAAATATTAAGCCCTCCTGGCTGCAGCAAAGGCTTCTTATTGCAAATAAGCAATTGAAATTTTAAAAAACCCAAACAAACTGGACTACAGAACATTTTTTTAAATGTTAAGGTGTATATGAGTGGCAGAGGGCTCTGTATTTTCACACTATATATATATCTCAAAATAGGATATAGGCAACCAACCTAAATATCAAGCAACTCTTATTTTTACACACACATCTGTTAAATTTGATGTTTCTCTCTTGTGAATATCAGGGTTTTTTTTAAATGCTAGCATATATGGCATTTTATATACTTATTTTAAAAATTAAATTATATGCCTGCCTTTTCATCCAGGAAGCCCACTGTCCTCTCCTCTATCACCCAGTACATCCTCACACAAACTCTCTTAAGTTAGAGTGCAACTACCTGATACTGTGGGATTTTCTCTACTCATAAAACAGGTGAATTCCAAGTAGTGTTGACTAACTGCCTGAAACAATGAGGGAATCCAGTTGGTCCAGCCCTTTTTGCTCCCAAAGCGGCTCTCCCCCCCCCCCACTGCTGGGTTTTTTTCCCTACTTTTTCAATCCCGAATGAATTGAACGGACTTTTCCCCCATGCAGTTAATTGTGATGTGTTCCTGTAAAGATGGGGGGGGGGGGCAGCTTGTCTGGAGGTGGTCATTCAGTGATGTAGACAGTTGGAGCATGATGTTCAGGCGGGGGGCATACAAAAGCAAAGTACTGTGATATTGGTTTCCTGTTAGACTACTACATTTCTGAAAAACATTTTAGTAGAAAAATAACATGGAAAGGTACTACACAGTCTCAGAATACAGAACATCAAAAGTTTGAACAGAAATTTTGCAAAATACATCATGATTCACAATTCAGAATTGTTTCATATGGGATCACCACTTACCATCGACCCATGTTGTACTCTCTTCCCTTACTTTCAAGTAACAAGAATTACCTCATCTCTGTTGACATATGGTTTTAAACATATGTGACAAGAGATGAGGCAATTCCCATTTCAGTGGGAATCTGAAATAGTGCCTCCCTACCCCTTTAGAATCAAAACAAAACAAAGAATGAAAATACATATCTTTATCCTGAGGGGCTTAGACTAGCAAACATACACAAGGGAAATCACAGCAGAAGGAAGGGGCTGAACTGAAGAAAAATATGTCACGTACAATTATGACTATTTGGTCTTAAGTTTCAGTTTACCATATTTAATCTCATGAAGTATGGCAAGGGTGGGAACATATGGCCTATAGTCAACATGCAGCCCCCAGCACCCCCATATCTCCCAATTTTCATTTTTATTTTTCTGGAAAAAAATGGGACACAAAAAGGGGTATGGGGGAGCAATTTCACCAGGTTCTGAGCATCCGTGCTTCCCACACACACCACACATATTTTAAACTAAAAGGAATGTTTACTTATTAGAGAACACAAGGTTTTTTTTAATGTTCCTGTTCAGAACAACAGCTGGAACAATGATGTCATAAAAATATTTCTATGATAAATTATACCAGTTGAAAAATAGCCTTGAGAAGCCTTACATCTATTTGTCTAAGAACCAAAGCAGAAGCCACCACCATATTGTCCTGTTCTCCCACAATTCATTTAAACAATCTGTGGGCGACAGCATGCTGCAACTTGATGTTATTTTGTTTCTCATCTATTCTTTCTGCAGCCTATCGCTATTAACTGTCATTGGTTGACTGATCTCATACAAGAACAGAGAGGGGGGAATTTACTTTTTGAACTACAGCTCCCAGCATTCCCTAGCCAGAAGTCAAACTAGGTTCAGGGTTCTGAGTGGAAGACCAAAAATAAAAGAAACAAAAGCTAACTTTGTCAATTTCTGAGTGGGATTTGGTTTAGAAGGATTTATTACTTAAATCATTAAGACTGTTAAAACAACAGACTTTGAAGTAGAGATGGGGACGAATCGCCATTTTGGTCATTCGTCCTGCTTCGTGATCCGTCAAAGTTATATTCATAACTCAAGTTATTGTGTAACGAGCTCACGATTATCAGGAATTATCACAGACAAATTGTTATTTTTAATGATGATGATGATGTGCCATCAAATCAATTCTGACTTATGGCAACCCTTTTCGGGGCTATCAACTCAATCCTGATGTATGGCAACTCTTTCCAGAGATTTCTAGGTAGAGAGTACTCAGAAGTGGTTTACCATTTCCTTCTTCTGGGGGTGGCCTGGGACTGTGCAGCTTGCCCAGGGCCACACAGGCTGGATCTACTTGCAGAAGCACAGTGGGGAATCAAACTCCCAGCCTGTGGCAGGCAATGCAAAATAATAATGGAAACTTCCTGGGAAGGTCCATTTACAGTCCCTGGATGTACCTGGGTGGTGGACTATTTAAAATGAGTTTCGAGAAGCCTAACTCTCCCAAACCCTTTTAATGCTGAGCGTGCCATGTACTCCAGGTTCTAGTTGAAGATGTTGCTGATGTGGATTAACCAGAAGTAGCTCCTAATGAAGAACCACAGAGGCCTCAAGGATGCGAAATTTCCTCAGAGACTTTATCCAGATCAACAGCAGAACCCAAAACAGTATGGCGGACATGGGACTTTCAGAAAGTCTTCCAAGAGCTGAAGAATGTTCTCAAGTCTGATCCTATGCAAGCCACACCTGACTCTTACAGGCAACATGTATCAGGAGCTTCTACACAACCAGACTGACAGAAGGTTTTTTAAATACTCAGCAGGTGTTTCCTCTACTGACTCTCTCTTGGATGTTTGCTCTCCAGCAAGCCATGAGGAAGAGTTGATCCCAGGACAATGGGAATGAGAGACAGCATGCTTTCAGTAGAATTAGGGCCTGAGTGAGTCAGTTGCATTAGAGATGATGATTCTGTTTGGCTGTGCTGAGCTTCCAGAATGCCTACATTTAATTCTTTATTTCTTATACCATTCTGAATTTTTTAAGTTGTACCCAGAGGCCAGCCTCTGTGATATTTCTGTTTTGGACTGCACTGATAAATGGGTTATACTCTTTCTTTTTAGACCTAATAAAGTTTAGTTCTGTCATAGAAACAATCCAGCCTCTTAATACCTGCTGCTTGGTGCATGTACGAGAATCTCACAGTTAAGAGAACAGAGAGCAAGTCATCGGGACTTGGAGACTTTGGTTTTTTTTGTTTTTGTTTTTGTCTGTTTATTAAACTTCCAAAATCCAGGGAAGGGGACAGATCCCACCACAGAATCCCTCCTATCTGTTGATGAGTTTGGACCCCATTCATCTGTGAGATCATACTAGGTCTTATTTTCAGGGAAACAGAGTACTGCTCCTCCAGCTCCTTCATCAGCTGTACGGAGAGAAGGGGGTCAGCGGTTGTAATGCTGAATGTGTTGATGAAGCAATGCAGCGATAAACATTTTAAGAAAAAATTTTAAAAAATTTTTTTTAAAAGAAAAACTGTAGTGCCCGTGCCACCCAAAATCCACATAGGCATAAACTAATATGACAGCAGTGTTCACATCCACAAAACTGCACTGAATTGAATCAATTTAGAAATTAGATATTTTTAAAAGCCCCTGCTGGGCAGTTGAAAAAAAAAACTTGCTTTGCAGCCCAAATAAACCGATTTCACCCATGTGTCATGTGCCTAGAAATTCATAAATCAATTAAATAATGCTCAAATTGATGTAAATGAGGTTCTTACCCTGTTTCCCTGAAAATAAGACCTAACCTGAAAATAAGCCCTAGTATGATTTTTCAGGATGCTCGTAATATAAGCCCTACCCCAAAAATAAGCCCCAGTTAAGTGAAACCCCACCCTCCACCATTGTGCAGCATTGTGCAACAATCAGAAGAAGATGACATGACTGTAAAATAAAACATCCCCTGAAAATAAGCCCTAATGCATTTTTGGAGCAAAAATTAATACAAGACCCTGTCTTATTTTCGGAGAAACACGGTATTACCAGTAGGACTGTGCCCTTGATCAAGTTTTATTAGAAATTATAGGAATGTGAGATTGTTCCTTTTTCCTGTTCTCCCCCATTCCATCCGCCAAACCAATCCAGTTTGTAAATGAGACATTTGTAGGGTGTTTCATAAGGTTTTGTTCAGTTTTCTGTCTACTGAACTGCGTGGACAATGTCTCTCTCTCACTCGCGCGTGCACTCTCTCCCCCCCCCCCCAGTGTCCCTTCCCTCCAGAGTTGGGAAGGAAAGGCATAAGAGATTAGACACTATGCAAGCAGTTGGATAGGTTACAGTGTCTCAGAAAGCTCAATCTGATTTGATTTGCCCTATTAAAATTCTTTTGGAGGAATCTGTATAAAGAAGGGTGAAAAGAAGAAACTGTTCCTGTCCACTTCAGATATATCGCAGAGCATCTCAAAGATCTTGAACTTTCCAAGATCATGGCCTGTGGTTCAAACAATCCAAAACTCTGACCATCCCTAATCTACGGATTAATGGAGCTGTGCACAAAACCACAGAAGATTTCATGCAGTTCTAACTTCTGGCCCTTTTCATCTCAAGACAAGGACAAGAGAATTTATCTACCACAAATGCCCCCAATTTTTTTAACTAATCAGGAATTAGAAAATTGTGTTAATGATGTAAAAGTATGCATGCATCTATTGCAATGCGCTGGTGAAACCTCACAACCAACTTTAATTGAAGAAGTAGCTATGGGCAGCAGATCAATTTCTGGCAATTATAAAATTCCTGTTTTATTTATAATTGTGAATGTACACATGGTGTTTACCTATGAAGTACATGGTCATTTGGAATAATGGCTTCATTCAGAGCTTGTATCATTCTTTAATTTATTATTTTAGCTCTTTTCATAGCAGGATGTTGTCATACCAAAACACAATGTGCAGGGCAAAGCTGCCAACAGCGATAAAAGGCCCGAGCCTTACAACAAGATCATCACACAGTGTCTGGGGGAACCTAATCATTTTGATTATCAATTCAACAAAGAACAATAACATATCGGCCAAAGGGGTTCTACTTGGACCCTTAAATAACTGGATTATGAACAGTTCATACAGTATCAGTGAGCATCACAAAGGCATCTTCCATGGACAAGCACAGACAAAATTTACAACATGTCCTAGCAAGTATTCTGCAACATTTCTAGCACGCTGCCAGTATCTAAGCTTAAAGCCTTGTCAGCTGATAAAATTCTACCTGCTATAAAACCTCACCCATCTTCATAGGTGTCTTCCTCCAACCAGAGAAGGGACAGTGAAAACTGCCAGATGGCAGCAATAGACAGACTTCACCCACCCCCATACTGATGGAATAATATCCTATAGTCATATCCATAATCTTTGCAACCCATTCTCTTCCATCAGCATGGGCACCTTCCTACTGTTCCGCCCTTCCACCACTGGATATGTGCCTGGACATCTGGTCAATTTCCCCAGCTGGTTCCCTCAGCCTATTCTGTCCATTCTCTCCAGCCTCCTCCCTCCCTCTCAACTAACTATATATTTCAACCTCCATTCTCTGGTGCCCCCTTGCTTATGTTGTTATTGTTCAGTCGTTAAGTTGTGTCCGACTCTTCGTGACCCCATGGACCAGAGCACGCCAGGCCCTCCTGTCTTCCACTGCCTCCCAGAGTTGGGTCAAATTCATGTTGGTAGCTTCGGTGACACTGTCCAACCATCTCGTCCTCTGTCGTCCCCTTCTCCTCTTGCCTTCACTCTTTCCCAACATCAGGGTATTTTCCAGGGACTCTTCTCTTCTCATGAGATGGCCAAAGTATTGGAGCCTCAGCTTCAGGATCTGTCCTTCCAGTGAGCACTCAGGGTTGATTTCCTTCACAATGGATAGGTTTGTTCTCTTTGCAGTCCAGGGGACTCTCAAGAGTCTCCTCCAGCACCACAATTCAAAAGCATCAATTCTTCGGCGGTCAGCCTTCTTTATGGTCCAGTTATCTCACTTCCATACATCGCTACTGGAAAAACCATAGCTTTGACTATGCGGACCTTTGTCGGCAAGGTGATGTCTCTGCTTTTTAAGATGCTGTCTAGGTTTCTCATCGCTTTCCTCCCAAGAAGCAAGCGTTTTTTAATTTCGTGGCTGCTGTCACCATCTGCAGTGATCATGGAGCCCAAGAAAGTAAAATCTGTCACTGCCTCCATATCTTCCCCTTCTATTTGTCAGGAGGTGATGGGACCAGTGGCCATGATCTTAGTTTTTTTGATGTTGAGCTTCGGACCATTTTTTGCGCTCTCCTCTTTCACCCTCATTAAGAGGTTCTTTAATTCCTCCTCACTTTCTGCCATCAGAGTGGTATCATCTGCATATCTGAGGTTGTTGATATTTCTTCCAGCAATCTTAATTCCGGTTTGGGATTCATCCAGTCCTGCCTTTCGCATGATGTATTCTGCATATAAGTTAAATAAGCAGGGAGACAATATACAGCCTTGTCGTACTCCTTTCCCAATTTTGAACCAATCAGTTGTTCCAGATCCAGTTCTTACTGTTGCTTCCTGTCCCACATATAGATTTCTCAGGAGATAGATAAGGTGGTCAGGCACTCCCATT
This sequence comes from Intellagama lesueurii, assembly GCA_037013535.1. Taxonomy (NCBI): domain Eukaryota; kingdom Metazoa; phylum Chordata; class Lepidosauria; order Squamata; family Agamidae; genus Intellagama; species Intellagama lesueurii. Next base: position 218,908,673 of record JBAJHW010000002.1, read on the forward strand.
TCTTGAAGAACTTGCCATAGTTTGCTGTGGTCCACACAGTCAAAGGCTTTTGCGTAGTCAATGAAGCAGAAGTAGATGTTTTTCTGGAACTCTCTGGCTTTCTCCATAATCCAGCGCATGTTAGCAATTTGGTCTCTAGTTCCTCTGCCCCTTCGAAATTCAGCTTGTACTTCTGGGAGTTCTCGGTCCACATACTGTTGAAGCCTACCTTGTAGGATTTTGAGCATAACCTTGCTAGCGTGTGAAATGAGTGCAATTGTACGGTAGTTCGAGCATTCTTTGGCACTGCCCCTTCTTTGGGATTGGGATGTAGACTGATCTTTTCCAATCCTCTGGCCACTGCTGAGTTTTCCAAACTTGCTGGCATATTGAGTGTAGCACCTTAACAGCGTCATCTTTTAAGATTTTATATAGTTCAACTGGAATGCCATCACCTCCACTGGCCTTGTTGATATGTACTTGCGTATGTACTGACTATTATTTTTTTTAAAGAACAAGATGTGTAGATGGAGTTGTCCCAAAATATAGTACAGCTGCCAGAATTATTAAACATGTGTACAAACTGGAGAAGTTATATCTCAGGCTACAGCTCCCAGAATCCCCAAGCCAGCCAGGCCAAATGTGATATCTCCAAGCTCTGAGCGTATAGTCAGCACTGTCAGGGACTGGTGTCCTTTTTAACCCCACCAGTTCACAGATGGAAGGTGGATGGCAAAGGCTTTGACAATTAAAGTCTATATTATAATCAGATCATATTATGTGTTGAAAGTTAAAGTTATTATTATAATGTTGAATATACAGGATTTCACTGCTATTTTATTATTAACTAGTTAATGCCATATAGGAATCATACCCCAACTGAATCCACTTCTCATCTCCCAAAGCACCATTTGCTCCTGGTAACAAATGTCATTTTAATGGCAGCAACTGTCACAATCTCACTTACAACAATCTAAGATTACACACATTCTTCTGAGCACATGCCCATAAAAATCTACATACTGTATGACTGCCCCGAACCCCTTGAGATGACTTAAACGGACTAAATTATTCTAATTGCAATACACTAGGCTTCTGACTTTTGCTTCTTTTGTATATTTCAAAAAGGGTTCCAAATGTACTGTATCTTTAAGCAAAAGACCAAAATATTTATGAAGGACACTAACACCTTTTTCCCAGCACACATTCTTATTCATCTGAACAACCTGAGAACTAGAAAGATACTTCGAATAATTAAGAAAATATACAGTATTTTGTAAGCAATGAAAAATTAAGACACAATGAAGAAATGAACCGTGAAAAGGACACCTGGCAAGAAAGGTTAATATATTTGGTCAGAAATCAAATTATATTATATAGAAATTACAGTCATGTATCTTTAAGTAGGTAAGAAATGCATGTGACATACATAATTATCACTCCACGGCAAAAAAAGACATCAGGGGAGAACCCAGGAAGAAGTTGATCTGTAGGATAAGCGCTATTGTCACGTTTCATAATCCTGGTTTTAAAGATTTTGTCATGGATGACTCTCAGGGGAAACTGTATGTGGGTATACATATTCCATGCTCAACAGAGGTTCTAAGAAGAACCTGCATCTTAAAAGAACCTGATTATCGTTGTCATGTATTAGGCATCTCAGGAACTGTGTGTGCGTGGGGGGGGGGTATTAACTGCTTTTTGAAATGGGCTTTAGTGTCAAAAGGGGAAAAACCCTCAAGCATTCTATGTAAACAACGAATATCAAGATTTTATTAATTTTAAAAGACTATTAATTGTGAGGAAACAATAATTTCTTTTGTAGTTCAGGATCTAAAATAGAAATGGAGTATAAAAGGGCCCGCCCAATTTGGACTGAGACTTTTTCTTAGACTTCTTTCCAGAACGGGACTCCTTTCCTGAAGGAGCATAGATAATTTCCTAATATTTCACTGTATCTAATGCAAAGAAAACAAATACAATATACACTTCTAAAAACTCAGTAATATAGTCATGTTAAAAAAACAGCTGCATTTCATTTCTCATCCGGTTTGCATCCCAAATCGGTTGTAATGGCTCAAAGTGTCAAAAGAAGGGGAAACGGAGGTTTCTATATCGAAGATAGATTTGGCTTGTTTTGCTATTAGTTCATTTTTTATTAAATGTAATCGTTAATCACCAGGGCTCCCAAAGTGATTACAATAAACGTTATTTTTTCAAAAACTTAAACCATTTTAAAAAGCTAACTTGAAAAACCAAAGATCACACAGAGTAGTACTGATCTAGCCACTTGCTTGAAGCTTTAAAAAAATGAGGCCAGTCTGACCTCCCTTCTAACATGCAAGACAAGAAGACACAAAATAAAATTCCCATTCAACTTTTTTTGGGACCAGCATTTTACACGAGGGCAATAAATACATTACTGCACAAGACATGTCTGGAGTCCTGTGGATTGATGAAGACAATGGCAAAGTGTTTGTAGACAGTACTGAAAACAAGAAGGTTCATTGGAACAACTGGATCTTTGGAACATAAAGGTTAGTAGTGTACATAAAATATAACGAGTAAGCTGGAAATTCTGTTGTCATACTGATGGCTTTACTTAGGGGTCAGATAGAGGTTGCAGTGGTGTAACATGTGTTGGGCTGCCCAAGATTTTCCTTAGTTATATGGTAGTTTCAAAACATGGTGCATCAATTCTCCTGGATGCTACAGACAAAATTAGATCCAAAGAGCAAGTTTGTATCGGTTAAAACTGGTGCTTACTGGAGGCATACCCTGTTTCCCCGAAAATAAGACCTAACCTGAAAATAAGCCCTAGTATGATTTTTCAGGATGCTCGTAATATAAGCTCTAACCCAAAAATAAGCCCTAGTTAAGTGAAAACCCGCCCTCCACCATTGTGCAGCATTGTGCAGCAACCAGAAGATGACATGACTGTAAAATAAAACATCCCCTGAAAATAAGCCCTAATGCGTTTTTTGGAGCAAAAATTAATACAAGACCCTGTCTTATTTTCGGGGAAACACAGTAGATGTTTGGATGTTCCAAGACAGAACACTCCTTCTTAAGGTGGCAAGGATTCCCTCCTTTGGATACTCCAAGAGGGAGTATTTCCTTCTCAGGTGGCCTCACAAAGAAGAGGATCAGGCTCCTGTGCCTTTAATAGTTATTTGAAAACAGGAATTTCAGCAGATGCAACTTGTCATAAAGGTACACCTCCTAAAATCTTCTTCTGCACAACTATGAGGATTCTGATTTCGTACCTGTCATATGGCATATTACTAGACTCTATCATGAGCCCCAATAGTCCAAATGGCAAACTGACAGATTAGCAAAACATCAATATCCAGAGCTGCTATAGCTCAGTGGACTGGAGCACGTGAGCACTGAAAGTTCAAATCCCACAGTGTCTCCCTGGAGTGTGCCAGCTGAGATCCCCACTGGCGTGTATGGGTGATGGCTTTTACATGCCCTGCCAATTATTCTTCCATGGACAAGCTGCACAGCCCTGGAGCACTACCAGCAGGAAAGACTGGAAAATCCCTTTGGAATACTTAAGAAAACTCTGGGTGGGCCACCATTAATTAGAAACAACTTGAAATCACATAACTAATTAATTATTTACAACATCCAAGTAGACATTACTGAAGCTTAGCTAAATACCCTGTTCTTATCAGACTACAGGGTAAAGCATCTGGGGGGAAATTTGGAATAAGAATCAGCCCATTCTGAGAAGGAGATTGTGCAAGACTATTGAGAGAGTTCTCTGGGAAGGCAAGTGGGGTTTGACAGTTCCCAGAGCCCAGCTGGAGCCTGGTTCCTACTGGGGTACTGTACCTGTGTTTGGAGTGTACCAACTTCTGAAAGCCAGTAGGCATTGATGTGGCTGAATGTTCTTCCATACAAAATCAATAAGCTCCTGCATGTAGTACATAACTACATCTCCTTCTTAGCATGCAGTTTTCTATACGAATGGCATTTTCTTTAGGGAGGGGTATTCATCCCATGAGCCTACAGCAGCCCAGCCCAGGTAGTGGTTCGTTTCATGCTCTGTTTAAAAGAGACCAGAGCCTTAAATAATGCTTTTGCTGGAATGAAACACCAGTAAGTAACCAGGGCTAAGTGGGCAACAGACAGCTAAACAGTCCAGTGATGTCTTCCTCCTCACTCTTATAAATCTACTCAGACACTGGTATGTTTAGATGTCCTTCTTTCTCTTTTTTCTCTGAGATCACTTCCTATTTCTTGCTCTCTTTACTAAGGAGAAGACTACATATGGGGTGTCCAAAATGGCTGCCATCAGACTATAGATAAATGAAAGCCAGCTAGGAACTTCTGTAAATAAGTAAAGCACCCTTTTGTTCCTGCATAATATCCAAATGGATTTCTTAATGCAATAATTAATACATTTTTCCTTTGCCCAAATACTGGTCTCCAGAGCAATAGCTTCTATTCAATAGTCACAAGTACTAGACTGCTGCACTCTGCCAGTATAAATAACAAATAACTGTAACAGCTGTGATACTACCAGCTTCCTGACCAGGTAAGGGAAACAGTAGCTTGCAGGGTGGGAAAGCGATTTTTATTAGGACAGCAGGACAGAATCAACCCCTTCTACAATCTGAATCCTTATTTTCCACAAACTATTTCCTTCTTTCAGTCTTTTTCTCTTTTTTTAAAACAAGACTTGTGAAATGTGATCACACCTTTCCCCTATCATTTAGTCTGATCGTGAAAGCAAGTGACCCGTTTTGGTGAAAATCAGGAGTCTGTATGTTGCTTTTGAAAAAGCTAGGCATACGCCACGTGAGAAAAATGCCAAGAGGATATTTCTGTATATAAATTTCAGCCAATCTCTATTTATATATACTGTTGGGAATGTTCTGAAATAAAACTAAACAGAACCAGGCAAAAAAAGAGAGCAACATCTGAGTCATGAATGCCATTAGTTAAATGTCAGACATCTGAAACAATAATAACTTGCCTATTTGCTGTTGGCTTCATACAGTGGTATGCCTCATGCACAGGGTTGTCTGTGACTGCTCAACATACAGAGACTACATGGTAAAGCGTTCACAAAGAGACAGTTGTATGTGGTTGCATTTCACACCTGGTAATTATGACCACTGATTAGTATTCAGTTCTTTTGGTTCTGTAAACAGCAACACAATAAAAGGGAACAGCAGAGGAACAACATGTGGTAATGTAGAGAAAGGCAGACTCTACCTTTGAGCCTTGTTCTGAAAAGTTGGTTCTGGTCGTTGTAAAGGAAAATAACAATAGGTAACAACATCATAATTACATTTGATAATGACTTAAGAAACCTTGACTGATATTTAATCCACTGAGATGGGTGCCCAGGATGTGTATATATTTTATATTATCCTTCTGGATTCTCGTTCTGTAGTTTTTATTCTCCAGAGCAACAACTTTCATATCTTGTGAACAGTGTACTGGTGGATTGATTGGAGACAGGTTTCTGTGTATTTTGTTTTCTGATGCCTGATTTATGTTAATTAATTCTTTCGTGTAGATATTGTTTGGTTTGTACTCTGTAGAGTGCAGAGAGGCAATGCTGGAAAAAGATGGGATAGATCACATTAGCTGAGAAACAAGTAAAGGTGCCCTTGATGTTGTGTGTGGTATTGTTCAGTCCTAAGATAGTGCTGCCATTGTGGGGGCAGAGCTGGCATCTAGGTTTGTAGCAGAGTATAGTCCCCATCATTGTATCAGTGTTGTGTAATGCATTGTGTGTCAATACTCGCTTGAGAATCTGGAGTTGTCTGTAAGCAAACATAGGCCTACCACCAAGTGCTTGGGAAATTGAAGTATTCTTGCTAAGGATGAGTCGGAGATCATTTATGATGCGTGTGAGTAGTCTCAGTTGTGAGCTCAAAGTGACGATTAGTGGTGTTTGGTCATTTTCTCTTCTGGATCTGTCTCGCAGTAGGTTGCTTCTGGGTATTCATCTGGCCCAGTTAATTTGTTCTTTAGCCATACAAGATGGGTATCATAGTTTGAGAAATATGTTTTGGAGATCCTTGAGTTTGGAGTCTCTGTCTTGTGGGCCTGAGCAGATGTGATTCTATCTGAGGGCTTAGCTGTAAGCGGTAGATTTAGTGGTGTATTCACCACTTTTTATAGTTCTGGCCCTTGATATAGTAACTGGTAATTAATATGATAATGCAAAGAAGCATAATGGTAAAAATAAACACGAACCCTGTACCACTTGTAAAAATGTTCTATATGGTATGCCATGACACAACAGAAGAAAACAGAAGATTCTGGGTATTGTAATCCTAAAAGTAACTGTTCCAAGCTGTGTCTTAAAATGGATTATGACATTCCTTGTTTGCTTTGTTTGTTTAATGTATTTGCATACTGCCTCTCAATCTGGAAGATTCCGAATTGCCAACATAAATAATACCAATGTTATAAAACCAGCATAATATTATAATATTATTATACATTAAGAAAGACACTAACAAATTCAGTTTCAACAGCTGCAAACAACAGATAATTAAAGACCAAACTGAAGGAAGGTACAACCTATTTATTTGTTTGTTTATTTATTTATAATGATTTCTGAACATAAGAGAAGGACCCTCCTGGACCGGCAAAAGAGAGTGTGACCAAAACCAGGCTGTCTTTCTTTCTACCCCAGGTCATGTGCCATCAAGTTAATTCTGATGTATGGTGACCCTTTTCAGGGTTTTCCAGATAGAGAGCACTCAGAAGTGGTTTACCAAATTTCTCTTCTTCTGGGGGCTCCCTGGAATTGTGCAGCTTGCCCAAGGTGGCACAGGCTGTCTCTTCTCCTTGGAACTATACTCTGGATTTGATCTCCCAAACTTTGGCTCCACAGCCAGATACCTAACTCACTGAGCTATCCACCTTACCTTGCTTCAAATAATGGGCAGATTCTGAAAGCATATAAAGATGATCTCAACAGCTGGACAGGGTTATATAGGGACAGATAATCCACATCTCTGTTACGGAGATCTTCTACGTGATGTATGATGCTTCAGAACAATAGCTCCAGAGTCTAACTGCTCACCTTAACAGGTGATAGGTTTTAAGCCACTCTAATTGCAGAAATCAGGGCTGAAATCTTCACCAAGTGCTCCTGATCACTGAGTGCTGTGGGTGATTGAGTGCTGCCTCACACGAAGCTCTGGCCAAAGGAAATGTCTTTATCGCTCAGGCCTGGAGAGTTACAAAGCTGCTAGTCTTCAAGACATGACATGGCTGGCAGTTTCTTGGTTAGATTATGAGGAATTACAACAAATGACAACAAATCCTCCCGACTCCTGGATACATCAAGGCAGCCGATGGAATAAAGTAGATAAAGTGAAGTAATTAAAGTAAGTAAAATAAATTAAGGTAAAACCTGAGGAGCATCCAGATAAACACTGCAAACCGCACCCCACCGGATCCGGAAGCGGCCAAAGGAAACGGTTAACGGGTCAACCAAACCCACAGTTGTCTGTTCTCACTCTCCCAACACTCCATTTGAGTGGATGTCCCCTGGTTCCCTCTATCCACTTTATCCACCCCCTGCATAATTTTATACGTCTCAATCATGTCCCCCCTCAGGCACCTTTTCTCTAGACTAAAGAGCCCCAAACGCTGTAGCGTTTCCTCATCAGGGAGTTGCCCCAGCCCAGTCATCATTTTAGTCACTCTCTTCTGCACCTTTTCCAGTTCCACAATGTCTTTTTTCACATTCTTTTGTGGCACAAATAGTGCTTCCTTATACACTGGGCAACGTGCACATTTGTATGTAAGCCGTCACCTCAGGCCTTGCAGAATTCCATGCAAAGCATCCCACGTTGGTCATAACATTACGTGGAATGTTCATTCACTGGGATTATATAAAAGAATGTACTCCTGCTTTCTAAAGCAAGTGGACCAATTATGTACCTAGACTATAGGCTCTCCTGTCAGCAACTGACATTAATACCAACCCAGAGAAGAAATATGCAGCATGATTTTTTTTCTGTAGGGTACAGACCTTTGGCTTAATCTAGGTCCTCCTAGAAGCCATACAAGTTGCACCTTCTGAACAAGATGTTTCCAAGGACATAACTCTTCTCAAACCATCTGAAACAGTGCAACATAATTCTTTCTATAAACACAGCCAGGACCAAGCAGAGCTAAGGTGCTACTGAGCTAAGTCACAGCATTGCCGTTTTCCACGCTTGGAGATGCTGCACTGACTCCCTGGTCTTTAGTGTTTTCACAATATAGGCTACCAACTGCTGCTCTTGAGACAGTAGGGTCAGGTTCACATCTCGTGTATTCTATACATTTCTTGATAAATATATATTCTGATTGGGTGCCTTGTGTCAACCTACTGTCCTCCAGCAACAAACGGCCAGACTGAGTGAAAAGGCAGACCACTGCACCAAAATAAGACTGCAGAAAGCAGCTAGGATTACGGTCTTACAGATATTCTCCCAACACAATGATTTTGACTTATAAGCCATGTTTTAGGGTTAGCCTTCCCACTTCAGAACAAAACTTAAAATCACCACACATAATAAAAATAACAAGACACACAATTATGCCATATGCTGGAACCAGAAGGAGCACAACACTGTGCAGTCTGATCTACTGAGGACCAACCAGCGAAATCAAAAGCTGATAAATGAATTTCAGAGATGTGGCATGGTTTTCCCCTCTGTGTATATGGAGCTACAACTCTGAATGTATGTGGATTCCCTGGCAAGCAACTAGATCATTAGGTTGCACATTCCTGGCACTGATTTCTGGAGCAGGTGACACAGAAAGCTGGAGGTCAGGGGAAAATCTGCTCAAACACCTGAGCAGCTATTTTTAGAACTGGACGATTTTCTACAACCACTCAAAGAGTGGAAGTGTTTCAGCCCAGCAACAACTAATTTGACGTGTTTTTTTAAGGCTCACACCTGTGTTATGTAAATGTAATAAAAGCTACAGGGAGAGTTAAATCAGAGTTGGAATAAATATTTTCTATGCTGATGCTGAAAATTATAGATTTTCACATAGCAGTGGGACATCCAGCAATGGACAAAGAGATGGACTAAGACTCAGGAGACCTGGGTTTGAATTTTTGCTCAACCATGGAAGTTCATTGGGTAAAACTACTCCTTAAATATTTCACATTATTTACAGTATTTATTTGTTTGTTTTATTTATAGGTTACCTTTCTCCCAATAAACACTATTAGAATCACTATAAATTACTTCCAACTTGACAGCATGTAACAGATATGAGTTTGTATAAAGTAGATGTTTAGAATTACACACTGGTGTTTATCATAGAATCATAGAATAATGAAGTTGGAAGGGGCCTATAAAGCCATTGAGTCTAACCCCTATTCAATGCAGGAATACAAATCAAAGGATATCTGCCAGGTGGTTGTCTAAATTTCTCTTGAATGCCTCCAGTGTTAGAGCAATCACCACCTCTCCAGGTAAGTGATTGCATTGCCGTACTGCTCTAACAGGAAGTTTTTCCTGATATTCAAAAGAAATCCGGCTTCCTGTAACTTCAGACCATTGTTTCGTGTCCTGCACTCTGAGATGATCAAGAACAGATCCTACCCCTCCTCTGAATGACAGCCTTTCAAGTAGTTGAAAAGTGCTGTCATATCTCTCCCCTGCCTTCTTTTCTCAAGGCTAAACATGCCAAGTTCTTTCAGTTTTTCCTCATAGGACTTGGTTTCCAACCCCCTGATTAGTCTTGTTGCCCTCCTCTGAACTTGTACCAATTTCTTAGCATCCTTCTTGAAGTGTGGTGTCCAGAACTGGATACAGAACTCAAGATGAGGCCTAACCAGTGCCGAATAGAGGGGAACTAGTACCTCACAGGATTTGGAGACTATACTTCTGTTAATGCAGCCTAAAACAGCATTTGCCTTTTTTGTAGCCACATCACACTGTTGGCTCATATTTAGCTTGTGATCTACAATAATTCCAAGGTCCTTCTCACTCGTAGTATTGCTGAGCCAGGCATCCCCCATCTTGTAACTGTGCGTTTGGTTTCTTTTTCCTCGGTGCAGTACTTTGCACTTATCCCTGTTGAATTTTATCCTGTTGTTTTCAGCCCAGTGCTCCAGCCTATCCAGATCATTTTGAATTTTGTTTCTGTTTTTCAGGGTATTAAGCTATATTCCACCCAATTTTGTGCCGTCTGCAAATCTGATTAACATTCCCTGCACCTTCTGATCCAGGTCATTAATAAAAATATTGAAGAACACAAGGCCTAGGACTGAGGCCTGGGTTTGTTTAGTTTGACTGTGGTATTCAAGACCCAGGCCTTTGGCTACTATATCTACTGGACTAGCCTCAGACATCTGACATCAGCATGTGCTTCGGGTAAAAGATAAATTACCAAGTTCACCTGTTCTCCTTGAAAACTCTAGGGATGTTCAAGTGGGCATACTATGAGTCAGTAGCCAGTCCAGAAACAATGTAAAATCATGTGTATCTAAATTATGATAGGAAGCAGCACCAGGTCTGGTGAGCAGACGGAGCAGGTGTCACATCAACTCCCATTCACAACCTGAACTACAGCTCATCCTCAGTATCTTATGAAATATGAGAGCTGGAGTGGAGAAGTATTACGTATTGCCTCTCCTGGCTTGTTATGCCACAAAATGCATAAATTAGCTCATGGGCACTAAGCTGCCTTGGGTCCCTTTGCTGGAAGGAAAGCGGGATATAAACTGATTGATTGTGAGTGAGTGAATGAATGAATAAACAAATGAATGAATGAATGAGCAGGAGGTTGGACTCAATAGGCCCCTTCAAACTCAATTATTCTATGATTCTATGATTTCCTTTCTGAAATGCAGGTAATGGACGGCTGCACAGCTTTCTCTCCATTAACTTTTTCTTATTAAAGCTCTTATGTGGCCTCTTCTCCATCACAGATGTTGAAAAGCTTCTGTTATTCAAGTCCCTTTTATTTCAGAGTACAGTTGGAGGGCCAGTTAGTATAGTGGTCAAGCTGTGTCCCACTAGATGCAGTTAGATGGCTACTCCCACCACCCATTACTATTGCGTATACTGACTAGGACTTAAACTACACAAGATGTTTAGCTTGCTTTTATAAACTGATATCATGTTAAGCCTCTAGGCACATGATTGCTATTTACAGGATTTCAGCTTCTAAATATTTTTAAATATGTCACATATTTTTTTAATCCTATGACTGATTAAAGTTGCAGTCCAACAATATATGTGGGTCTACAAGGTGCAGTTCTAAAAAGCGAAGTGAAAGCTGCTCTGAAAGCACTAGGAAGAAATAAATCACCAGGGATAGATGGTATTTCTTATAGAACTGTTTCAAGTCACAGACTGAATCTGTCAAAATCCTAACAAGGATATGCTGACAAACATGAAAGACAAAACAATGGCCCACAAACTGGAAATGCTTGCTATACATACCAATCCCTAAGAAAAGAGATCCCAAGGACTGTAGTAACTATAGTACCATTGCTTTAATTTCCCATGCAAGCAAAGCGATGCTCAAGGTATTGCAACAAAAGCTTTTACATTACGTGCAATGAGAAATGCATGATGTTCAAGCTGGATTCCAAAAAGAAAGAGGCACCCGAGATCATATTGCAAATATCTGCTGGCTACTGGAGAGCACCAAAATATTTCTGAAGAAGATCAGTCTATGCTTTATAAACTACAGCAAAGCCTTTAGATTAGTGGTTCCCAATCTTTTTCAAGTTGCAACCCCCTTTTATAATAGCTAAATAACCTGCAACACCCCACCATGTTTGCATAAAAAGGCATGTTTAATGGGGGTAAAGTCATCCGTTTTCAGAAAGTAGAGGTTTCTTTCTCCCCCAACGGCCTATTTTCACACATAAAAATACATGCTAACTTTAATATCTGGCTCCAAAACATAAAGGAAGAAATTATTTAACAAAGGCTATAACACATATACGGTAGTCCATGACCCTCCCAGAAAACACTTCACAGCCCCCAGGTTGGGAAACACTAGTGTAAATCATGAGAAACTATGGGTTGTTCTGAAAGAAATGGGTGTACCTCATCATTTGATTGAGATTTTGTATACTGTGGTCCAATCATTAATCAAAATAGAGAGTGCAACCAAGAAATCATAAGAAGGCTGAGACTAGGAAGGGTAAGCAATCAAGGTTCCCACTAAGCTGGGCACGCATGCACATGACTCTGCTTCCCTCCGCACAGCTGTCTTCCTCCTCCATGTAGCAATTGTGTTAGGTTCCAGTTGTGATGGAACCCAGCACATGGACAGAGGCGTGTGTGCACACAGGGGTGGAGTCGCGCATAAGAGAGGCAGAGACCTGCCCAGCAGGGCTGAAAATTAGAGGGTATGTCAGTAGCAATGAAGGACTAGAAAAGATCATCACGTGCAACGATGTGTGTCCCTGGAGATGATGTCTAAGATCATCCACACTCTTGTATTTCCGATCACCAGTGAGAAAGCTAGACACTTAAGAAAGCTGAAAGGGGGGGGAAATGATTTATTTGAAATATGGTGCTGGCAGATAGCCTGGACTGCCAGAAAGGTGAACAAGTGGGTGTTAGATCAAATCAAGCCTGAACTATCTCTGGAAGCAAAAATGTCCTACTTTGGGCACAGCATGAGAAGGCAGGATTCTCCGGAAAAGACAATACAGTAATGCTGGGAAAGATGGAAGGCAGCAGGAAAAAAGGAAGCCCAAATATGAGCTGGACTGACTCCCTAAAGGAAGCCACAGGTTTGAGTTTATAAAAGCTGAGCCGGACAGTCGAGGACAGGACATTTTGGAGATCACTCATTCACAGGGTCACTATAAGTCAGAGGTGACTTGACAGCACATAACAACAACAACAACAACAACAACAACAAGGTGTTACCTCTGGTGTAGTGATAGTGTTATTTGGGGGAAGGAGCCTTGCAACCAGTAACTTTCAGCAGCTTTTGGCCATAGATGGCCTCCTAATTCTGCATTTTACCTTGCTTCCCACAATTTGACAAGTCACATAGTTCCACTTCCATGGCACAAACAGGATGAGATAACTAGAAAGCCTCGGTCTTCATTGCTTGTTCTGAATGTCATTCTCAGAAGCAGTTCTTAGCCTTTGGTGGAATGGAGTGGAAAACTACTGACTTACTTGCATTTTGTGAAGCATCCCATTTTCTGAGATTACAGGTACCATGTGAGAAAGTACTAGAAAATCTTCCAGAATAGTTTTATCAAATTCAACTGCAAATTGTGGGAAAAGCATCACACACCCCATTTAGTTGGCTGCCTTGTTATGTGGTCATTTGGAGGAACTTTCTACATAATTATCACTGCACAAGAGTGCAGTAATTTTATTGTGCAGCACAGCAAATCATTATTCTACACAGCAATTCTATAAATAGGGGCAGCCCAAACATAAAATATAACTGAAACTGGACTTTGGATCAGCACCAAATTTGGCACAGGTGTAGCAGACAGTCTCCCCGAGCAGTGTTCCAAATTTAAGGAAGTTTGGGCACAGTGTTTTTGAGTAATTATTTTTTTTTAAGTAAAACTACTTTACCCCCCCATGCAGAAACAAGTGACCTTAATGGGGGTGACATCATAATCAGTGGTAAAACAACACTGATTAAAGACAAAGTGCCACTGATTGAATGCAAATTACTAGTGATTAAACATGATTTTGGCGTGCATACAACTAGCAATGTATTTCTGTGTATCCCAAAATCACTCAAGGAAGTCTTTAATTAGTAGCAATTTGCCACAGCTGATGACATCATCACAGTTGAGCATGTGGAACTGTGCAACAGGATTTCAGTCACTTTAAGCATGATTTTGTCCTCAGAAAAATTCAGGTCATGATTTGTATACAGAAAATATTTTATATTAAAACATAAGATGTTTTTCCTTAGCCGGCATTTTGTGTTAATAAGTCCCACAGGGTAATTATACATTCTATTTATTTTTTAAAAAATCTGTTCTATCACAGCAGTCTTATTTTGTTGAGCAATGTTCCTTGGCAAATCAATATTAACAATATAAACAGAAAGCTGGGTTCTAGCTATGGCTTTAGCACTGTATCATTTTAAAAAGGCAAACGTATGAAGAAAACCTGTAGTAATTAATGGACCAAAAAAGAAAAATGGATTGCAGTTATAGTTTAACACAGTTTATGTAAGAAAACACCATGTGTAACCACTGAATAACTAAAAACAATGGCCAACTCTCAGAATGAATTGCTGAGAACTCTTTGTAGTACTGTTACTTAGTATATTCCTGTTTAGTTTATTCTTAAAGCTTTTTTTAAAAAGCCTTGTTAATTACATTTCCTTAATTTGATTCAACAAAACTAAAAATCTTTGCAACAGAAGACTGAAGATGTTCAGCTTGGTGGAAAAATAAAATGTGATGGTTTGAAAATCTCATTTACAGCATTTTTTCAGCAAAATGCACCAGACTTGAACATCACACTGTGGATATACCACGGTACCAGTCTCACAGCAAGGGAAACAAGATGGGCACTGTATTGTGCTTTGCCATAGTGCATGAAATGGAGGTTTATGGATTATTTTCAGGCTTAAACCTAAAATGTGGCATGTCTCAGGAGGTTTTCCTACCGTTTCTCATGGTTCCCTGACTTTTTTCCAAATTGCAAAGGAATCAGCATACAAAACTTTGCTGGGATGATTCTATTCCCTTGTGCACATGATTCTGTTTTGCTATGTAGGTGGACATGTCATCCTAGGATTGTGATGATGTCTGACATAAGAACATGGCCCTGGGTATTCCCATAAGTTCCAAGATCTCACCATTTATCCACCCTACTTTCTCAATATTTCCTCATTCCTTGTACAGTAGTTGGACTGCAAGTAGTCAGCAAGGTAGTGTCTCATCCCATGGCCCCCTTCTCATTCCTGCACAATGGGCATTTCTGACTAGGCTCTAAAGCAGTGGTTCACAACCTTGGGTCCCCACATGGTCTTGGACTTAAACTCTCAGAAGTCTTCCCCACTAGCTGTGCTGGCCATGATTTCTGGGGGTTGTAGTCCAAAAACATCTGGGGACCCACAGTTGGGAACCACTGCTCTAGAGCATCAATAATATTAAGAACAACAACATCATATGCGTAACCCCTTGTTACTACAAAGTGCCCCAGTGCTATGCTGGTACGGATTCAAAGAACGATAAAAGGGTATAAACTGCCAGCATATCAAATAACTTTGAGGCTTCTTGCTTGCTTACACAAGCCACTCCTCCCTACAAGTCTATGTCCCTGGTTCCCATTTCTTGCACCATGTCACGCCACTCACTTTATGTAAAGGAGTGTTGGGTGTTTTCCATTTGCTACAATGTGGTGGCACCAGGGTATCATACTGCCATAGTTTCTTGCTTCTGTGCTGGCATCACTGTGATGGAGCAATAGATCTATGGTTTTTAAAAACAGATATGTGGTTTACTAGCATTCTGTGCAAAATGTATGAAAAATCCATATAGCTGTATGTATGAATGGAAAATGGCTTTCCTACCCCTGGGAAAATGTTTCCATGTTCCCATTGCTATTTTATACTTTCCCTCCTCATCTTTATTCCCACCCCCAAATTCATCACACAACACTGTGAGAAAGTGCCTTTCAAAACAGGGTAGAAAAAGTTGGGTGGGTGCTATATGGTGATCGCCTAGGGTAAAAAAAAATTGGTGTACCTAAATGGAAAAAGAGAGTCTGGTAGAGGGTATCCTGAGGACTGCTGGTAGTGATAGGTTCTAGAGAGACATAATAGGACCAGAGAAGTAGGTTTGGACAGAGCAACCAGACTGAAATAAATTAATTGGAATTAGTAGTAGGCATCCTTCAGTCTCGAGAGACTATGGTAACGTGTTCTGAATTGGAACAGCGTCTAGTGTGGCTGAGAAGGCCAATTCGAGAGTGACAATCCCTTCCACACTGAAGACAAATACAATCTGTCCCCTGTCCAACTCCCTGATTTTGCTGGTTTCGGGACTGCCTCTTTGCCTTGGCCTGCTGAACAAGTGTCTCTTCAAATTGGGAGAGGCCGTGATGCACCACCTGCCTCCAGGCTGAACGCTCAGATGTCAAGGTTTCCCATCTGTTGAGGTCCATTCCTAAGGCCTTCAGATTCTGCTTGCAGATCTCCTTGTATCGCAGCTGTGGTCTCCCTCTGGGGCGCTTTCCATGCACTAATTCTCCATACAGGAGATATTTTGGAATCCGACCATCAGCCATTCTCACAACATGCCCGAGCCAATGTAGACGTCACTGTTTCAGTAATGTATACATGATAAAAATTCCAGCTCGTTATAGGACTACTCTATTTGGAACTTTCTTGCCAGGTGATACCAAAAATGCATCGGAGACAACGCATATGGAACATCTTCAGCTTCCAGGACTCACTGCAGTACAGGAGTGTACTCAGGACACAGGCTCTATAGACCCGGATCTTGGTATATGCCGTCAGCTTCTTATTAAGCCATACTCTCTTTGTGAGTCTACAGAACATGGTAGCTGCTTTGCCAATGCGTTTATCCAGCTCAACATATAGGGAGAGAGTGTCAGAGATCGTTGAGCCAAGGTACACAAAGTCATGAACAACCTCCAATTCTTGTGTGGAGATGGTAATAGAGGGAGGTGAGTCCACGCCCTGGCCCATGACTTATGTTTTCTTCAGGCTGATTGTTAATCCAAAGTCTTGGCAGGCCTTGCTAAAATGATTCATAAGTTGTTGGAGCTCTTCAGCAGAATGGGCAACAACAGCTGCATCATCGGTGAAGAGGAAGTCCCGCATGCATTTCAGCTGGACTTTGGTCTTTGCTCTCAGTCTAGAGAGATGAAAGCTTTCCATCTGATCTAGTCCGGAGATAGACACCTTCTGTTGCAGTTCCAAAGGCGTGCTTCAGCATGACAGCAAAAAAGATCCCAAACAGGGTCGGCGCGAGGACACAGCCCTGTTTCACTCCGCTTCGGATGTCAAAGGGATCTGATGTTGAGCCATCAAAAACTACAGTGCCTTTTATTCCCTCATGGAAGGACCTGATGATGTTAAGGAGTCGAGGTGGACATCCAGTCTTGGGAAGTATTTTAAAAAGGCCGTCCCTCCTAACCAAATCAAAGGCCTTTGTAAGATCAATGAAGACCACAAAGAGTGGCTGTCGTTGTTCCCTACATTTCTCCTGCAACTGTCTGAGGGAAAATACCATGTCAGTGGTGGATCTCTTACCTCGAAATCCACACTGTGATTCTGGATAGACTCTGTCTGCAGGCACCTGGAGCCTCTTCAGCACAACACGGGCAAGCAGCTTCCCTAAAACGCTGAGAAGAGAGATGCCACGGTAGTTATTGCAGTCGCCCCTGTCTCCTTTGTTCTTATACAATATGACAATGTTTGCATCCTTCATGTCCTGTGATACTCCACCTTCCCTCCAGCAAAGACAAAAGATTTCATACAGCGCAGTGGTGATGGTCTCTTTACAGGACTTCAACACTTCAACAGGGATGTTATCCTTCCCAGGTGCCTTGCCGGAGGTGAGGGAATCCAAGGCCGCTTTCATTTCTGCTAAAGTTGGTTCGCTGTCCAACTCTTCCAAGACAGGCAGGCACTTTATGTTATTTAATGCCTCTTCTGTTACTGCATTCTCTCTGGAATATAGCTCAGAGTAGTGCTGCACCCAGAATTCCATCTGCTGTGCTCGGTCCTGGATGATCACGCCTGTAGCAGTCTTCAAAGGAGCAGATTTCTTCTGTATTGGACCTAAAGCCTGCTTGATACCATCATACATTCCCTTGATGTTACCTGTGTCCGCTGCTATCTGTATCTGAGAGCAGAGCTGAAGCCAATAATCATTAGAACATCTCCTGGCAGCCTGTTGGACTTTGCTACGAGCAACTCGAAGAGCCTGCAAGTTGTACTCACTAGGACAGGCTTTGTATGCTGCTAGAGCTCTCCTCTTTTCCTTGATGGCTGGCATCAGCTCCTCCGAATGGGTTTCGAACCAGTCTGCCATCTTTTTGCCAAATGTGGACAAGGCGGTGTTATAAACAACGTTCTTGAAATGTTCCCATCATTCAGGTGCATTTGCATCAGCCGGGCCTGGAAGGGTTTCCTCAAGCGCTTGGGCAAATTCCTCCACTTTTCTTTGATCGCGAGTCTTGCTGATGTCAATACGTGGTCTTCCTTCCTTTTTCGTGTGATACAATCTCTTTGTTCACAGTTTTAATCTACTACACACCAGGGAGTGATCAGTATCGCAGTCAGCACCCTGATAACTGCGTGTGATCGTAATACTAGGAAGGCTAGAGTGTCTAGTGAGGATCAAATCGAGCTGATGCCAATGCTTCGATCTTGGATGTCTCTTGGAA
Source organism: Intellagama lesueurii (assembly GCA_037013535.1). NCBI lineage: Eukaryota > Metazoa > Chordata > Lepidosauria > Squamata > Agamidae > Intellagama > Intellagama lesueurii. Next base: position 218,927,020 of record JBAJHW010000002.1, read on the forward strand.
ACTCTGTGTTGAAGCTTCGTATTAAAGAACGTGTTGCTGACACAAAGACCATAACAGCAAAACTCCAGCAAGCATTGGCCATTTTCATTCATCTTCCCAATGCCAAACCAGCCTAGACAAGTGGGCCAAGAATTGTGATCAGCACCAACTCTAGCGTTAAAGTCTCCGAGAATAAACAGCGGCTCTCTCTCAGGGATTTTTTGATAGCAGCTGCCAGATCGTCATAGAATTTGTCTTTGACTTCCGTTGTAGACGACAGTGTTGGTGCATATGCACTAATGAGGGTGACCGGTCCTGCTGATGAGTGGAGCTGCAGAGACAGGATTCTTTCACTCCCCACAGTAGGTGGAACAATGGATCTCAGCAGAGTATTTCTGACCACAAAGCCAACACCATGTTCCCTGGTCTCATTCAATGGTTTTCCCTGCCACAAGAATGAGAATTTTTTTTCTTTGACAGATCCCGAGTCTGGCAATCTTGTAATTGGAATTAACCAGCTTAATTCTGCCTGGAAGTTGGTACTACAAAAACTCCATCTGATTGCTTCCAATATGCATTAGAGATCAAAAGGAACCACACTTCTCTTATCAAATTATAGCATGCATTTTTTAAAAGAAAGTGTTTCATTTGAAGTTAATAAGCTGCCTAAACCAAACTTCTTTGGGTCAGGAACCAAACAGGGTAATGTTCTCAAAGTCATCACAGAGTCAGGAGTGGGGAGGTGCCTCAATTATCTACAAGGATAACTATTCTCAACTTGTCACACCTGACGATGCCATAACCTCCATCCACCACCACCAGATAAAGAGCAATCTCACAGCAATACCATGTTTAAGTTGGGAAAGAGGCTTGGCAAAGTTGACCAGTATTCATGCATTAAAATTGTTTTGTGGAAACCAGCCATGATATAAAAGAGAAGGTGGAAAAATAACTAGATTTTGGATGCTACCACTATATCACAATTTTCAGAATCTCCTGAAATTTTGAAAGCTAATTTTGATGACTTAATAATAACAAAATAATAATAATAATAATTTTAAAGTAGTGAGAAAGAGGCGTGTGTACTCCCCCAGTGGTCCACAGCATCATCAGATGTTACAGCAATAAATATCCTACCCTACAGAATTCAGCTGTCATGCAGCTGACAAGCTGCACACACATAAAACAGCCTGTCTTATACCATTTTGGACCACTGATCCAGCTAGCCCAATACGATCTCCTCTCACTAGAAGTGGCTCTTGGTTCTCAATCTTTTCCCATCACTTTGCTACTTGGAGATGCCAAGGATTCAAATTCAGAACATATCTGCATTCAAAACTTCTGTTTTGCTAATGGAGCCCTGGTCCCTCTCCAGACCTAGTCGTAGTTTTCCATAGAGAACAATTCCTTGCAGAGGTGGTCACAAAGCAAAGGACTCAGCATATGATTCTTCTTCTCATCTTCTGACTCAATGCTAGCAAAATAACAACCTGCCACTCCCATGCAATTTTAGAAACCATATTTCCAAGCAGAATAGGCACCTACCAACGTACAAAACATCTGTCAAATGGGTTGGTGGTAGGATTCCAGTTCTTCCTGGAAATGAGTTGAGCAGATATAATTTCTCAAGAGCCCTGTTCCGAAAAGTGCAGGAGAAAAGTGCACACAAGAACCATTAACCAGGTGGTCCATTGAGAAGGAGGCCAGAGCCCTGTAGCCATGGAAGAGGAAATTATACACCCCTAGTTGAAGAGAAAAGGGTGGAGCCTTGGAAAGTGATTACTGATCGAGGCATAAAAGAGGTCTCACATCAGCTACAACCATCAGTGGAAAAAAAACCTTCTAACGGGAGCTAATGTTGCTGCCTATGGGCACCCCATATCAGGCTGAACATGACATGTCTCCTTCCCACTGCAATTATATGTAGTAGTGCTGCGGGATGGAGAGTGACTCTTACTTCTCCCTCATCCTATTGATTCTGCTTGGTATCACTGGGATGGGAACAAAGCTAAAGTACATGGCCTACTCAGAGGCAAATGAAACGGAGAAAAATGACATTTATTCCCATGCTAATGTATAGGACTACAATCCAATTCCTTTATTTGGGAGTGAGCTCTACTGAAGCTAAACATGCTTCATAAACATGCATAGGATTGCAATGTAATAATGTTCACCTATCACTGACAATGTGTGGAGGTTACTATTATGGGAACATTTCTTACATTGATCCTTATGGGTAAGGCCATCAAAAGAGCACCCATTAGAATATGTAAGGTTCAGACTCCACTTCCACTTGGACAGATAGGAACATGACATTTCATGCATCCATACAGTAAAAAAAACCCACCATTATCTTAAAGAGGTCAGCAATACCATTTCACATTGACATCAAAAGGCAGGAGCTTGGCCTAAAACTTAATTGACTAAATCACTGTAGTACCAAAACTGAACAAGGATCATCCTTCATATCTAAGCTGCCTTGGGTTCTTTTTAAAGAGAAAAGTGGGATAAAAATATTTTAAATATTTTAAATAAATAAATATTTTGAATGAATGAATGAATGAATGAATGAATGAATGAATGAAAGAATGAAAGAAAGAAAGAAAGAAAGAAAGAAAGAAAGAAAGAAAGATCCTATTTTTGGACTTAAAAGAAGAAAATGGCCAATTGAGAAAAAGAACTGAACTTTAAATACAGTTATTAGTGCCACCTTAGCCCTTGCCTAGACGTCAATACACAACAGTTATATGACATTCATCCAACAAAGGCTCAAGAAATGAAAGAACACTAACTGAATCATTCGATCCATCTAAGCACTTCTATTATGGGTGGAGTAGAAATTTCACTTCCAATCTTACTGCATAACTCAGAATCCCTCTGGCATTCTGCATTGGGTTGTGAGACTGTTTGCACAGCTATGTGTCTGTATTTGTTGCTTATTTTCCCAAAGTGTATATATATTTGCATATATTCTTCCATGGACTAAAGTATTGTGTGCATTTTTCAAATGTATGAATTTCTAGCACTTTTTAAAGTATGTGTGTTGTTTGTGTGCATTCCTCACTTCTAAATGGACTGCAAGCCTTTGTGGTGTTTGGTTTTTCCAAGGAAACAAGTTATTCCTTCTATTGCTGGTCAAGGGAAATAGATCTTTCCAAGTGCAAATGAAGATGCAATACAATTCCCTTCCATCCATAATTTCTATACAGGTATCTCATGTGATCCCACTTCATTCACATCACGTTCAACATTGCTGTTGGCTATATGCTTTCAGTATGCAGGACACAGAATTAAACTAATCCCTAAGAATATATGGCAGTTGCTCCATTGCAGTGTTAATTACTGCAGCTGCAGATCTGCTAGTATTAAGTTGAACTTTGACAGAATAGCTCATACAGAACTCATACTATACTGAACAATTATAAAAAATAATATGGTAAACAACTATTATTGTTGAATAGTCAACAGATCAGGAATTTAAAATAACATACCTAGGGTCCGTTGGTTTTTTTTAACAGAAGTTGTCTCAAACATTTCTGTAGATTATTCTACAGTTTAATATCCTTTAAATGTCACATTTAAACACAGTCAGCTATCCCCAACCCAGATCCTGGTTCTAAGGTTTATGATTCCACAACAGCAGAATCAAGCTGAATCCATTTTTGCTTCTAGAAAACTTCGCCTGAAGTGAAATCGTTCACATCATAATTTAGCTTCAAAAATGTTTCAAATATGAATTATAAGATCTTCATAACTCTGATCTGCAGAGGAAATCTGATGTCTTAGTGGAAGATCTTTCTGCAAAATGCCTCTCTAGGTCTGATACTGCCATTAAGACATCACAGGGATACATTATGTGCAATCCTAACAAAAGGTCTACACAGGTGTAAGTCCTCCTATATCCAGTAGGACTCACCACCACCCCAGCTAAGTGTGTATAGGACTGCAATTTAAATTGAGTGTCACTTCATTTTCCTTGTAGCACATGCCTGTTTATGCTAACATCATTCATACCCCTGTCCATGGCATAATAATACAGAAGCTAGACTACATTGCATTTACTTCCACATAATAGAATTAGAAGCAGGGTGCCAAAGAGAATCAGGGAAAAGTGCAGGCACTGATAAATATAACTTTATGCAAGCTCATCTGGAAACAAGCCATGCTGAACCCAGTGGATCTGACTCTCAAGTAGACCTACAAAGGACAAGACTGCCTGTTTGGCAGATGAAGATTTCAGAACTAAAAATCACAGCGCTACTCAGCTGAAGAAAATGGAAACAGAGCATTCTTGCCAGTTGTAGTAAACTGTAACACTTCAAAAATAAAGGATAGCTCTTTAAAAAAAGGGGGAGTGAGGGCAGAAAAGTGGGAATCTACAACTTTCCATTTTACACAGCAATAAGAATAAGCGATAATCCAACTTCAGCAACTTAAGAAATTGATTCCCTGCCCCTTTGATTTAACTTAATTCAATAAACGTTACGGAGATTTCCTGGTCACATACAGTTCAGAAGGGGGGGGTCCCATCACTTTCCACAGGATTCCTCATTAATCACGGACGATCTCCTCCTCTTTCCTCCCCCCAACGAATAAGCCCCGTTGGCGCGGCTTTCCTAATCCACTTCGGGCGGCCAAACATCAATCGATGGGGAAGTGCATTATTAAATTAAAAGTTTTGCCGCTGAGTAATGGCAGAGAAGGCGAAAGGGCCCCCATTGTCGCCTGGTTGAAAAACCGCGGTAGGTGCCGATCCTGGTCCTGACGCTATTTCGGCCGGACCGGCCTTGCGACCAACGTGTGCCCGACCTCACGGATGGCTCCTCGCCCAAACCCCTGCAAGGTGCATCCACGGCCGAAGGCTGGCACCACGGCGATGCCATGCATGCATGCCATGCCCATCCACAAAGGGAGCCAGCGCCGCGGGGGGGGGGGGAGAGACAAAACCCACCGGGAAGCCCCGCAGCCTCCCTTGCCGAGCACCTCCCCTTCCTTAAAAAGCAGGCAAGTGACGAAACGTTTGCAGCCGCTTGCCGCTGGAGTTTCCAGCCGGCGTCGCCTGCCCCGATGGCCCCGAGAGCGGAAGGCACGGGAGGTGCGTGCGCGCCGGGCTGGAAGTAAGCGGCGTGCCCACACACAGGTATGCGGAGAGCGGGACCTTCCCGTCCGCTTCGGAGGGTCACCCGCTTTCCCCGCCTCTCCTGCTGACCAACCAACCGCCTGGGAAAGGCTGCCTCTCTACTCACCCGCGCTATGCATTCCTCCATCGCCCGTGGCCAGCCATCGAGCTCGCCAGTAAGTCCCAGATCCGGTTGAAAATCCCCGGCGGATCTCGTCCTTGGCATACACTACTCTCCAGCGCCCTCCCCTCTTCTCCTGCCAACCAGGTGCCCAGGTGTTCCGCTCCCTGCTGGCGCCCGCCTTGCCCAGGGACGCCTACATCCGCTTCCACGGCGCTTCACGGAGAGCAGGCGGTCCCCGGCTGCTGCTACTCCTGCCGCCGCAAGCTCGGCGTTCGCCCGCCTCGCGTGCCGCACCTCGCCAGCCCGACAAACCCGGAGCCGAGCGCGCGGCCGAAAGGGCCGCACAGCGCCGCCTACCCGCTGCGCGCGGAAGCGGTGCGGGAGGGGAGCGAGGTCTTCCCTTCCCGCCTCCGCGGCGCAATGGAGAGCGGCGTGTGGCAGCTCGCGCGGGGCACGTGCTGAGCCGGCCGTGGGCAGCTGCGCCGCCAATTAGGGCGGAGCGCGGTCGGAGCCTGGGCGGACAGGTGCAGGCCGCGCAAGGCGAGGCGGCGGCTTCTCATCCCCATTCACAAGTCCGCTTGCCTGCCTGCTCGCCTCCCGCTTTTGTCCCGTTTTCGCCGAGCCAGGGCTGGTGGTGGCAGGCAGCGCGTGCCTTGAGGGCCGGCGCTTGACTGCAGTGTCTCACCCAACGCTTGTCACAGGAGCCGGCCCTGAGGCAAACACGCGTGGCGGAGGGCCAGGCCGGGGCCCTGTTGCTCTAGGCATCTGTCCAGCTACTGTTGTGGACTCCCCCCCCCCCCACATTCTGGGGAGAAAAGGGGGGAAGAAAAAAGTGGGAAAGACACCCGGGACAAATTCCATATTGCGTTTACTATACGGTTGCACATGCAGCGGCTCGGAGAGGAAACTCATTAAAAGACTTTTCTCCTGCCCTTATAAACTGGGGGCGCAGCCCGTGGGTTGTTGTTTTTTCTCCCGCCAAAGCGTGTGCATTTTGGATTAACTCTTGTACCCACATCTGAATTGTGTCCGCGATTTCATGTCGCTTACACATTGATTCAGTTTCCTGTACACGTTTACAAATTCTACACAAGACGACCACGCCACACTTTCACTGCCTCCATCTTTCCGTTTCCTGCCCCTCCTTTATGCCCATTGTAATTTGTTTAATCAAAAGTACACAGTCACACTCACTTGCTCTGGTGGCAGCCTTGCCACCTCACCTCAGGTATAATTTTATATGTGGGTTGGCTCTAGAAAGGGCAGGAGTGGGAGGTGGTTGTTTTTTTTAATTGTTTTCCTTCTGCAAAGCAAAAACTCCAACCTACCTGGTATGTAATAATAATAATAATAAAGTTGGAAATACATGCTAATAGTTGCAGCCGTGTAACTCCTCCTGCATTAATTTCAGCAGCAATTTAATGCCAGTTGAGAAGTTGTTGCTTGTTTTTTTTCCTCACACACCAAGTCATCCAACTGCTGTGTGGCAAGAGCCATTGGTTACTGAAAGTTACATCGTCACACCGCCAAGCATAGGTAACAAGATTCTTGCCAGGATTTCATTACCATCTGAAGTTCAGGGCTTGAATCTCCACCATTTCCTTCTGTTTTCAATGGAATTCCTCCAAGATGGATGGTGATGGAGATGCTGCAGGACCTTGAAATTGCTACAGATGGAAACACAACAGCAGAGGTTCTTTGCTTCCTGGGAGTGTACAGTAGGTACAAGGCTCACCCCCAGCCAACCCCTTTGCATTTGTCATTGTTGTCAATGGTCCTTTATTCAGAGGACAAAGTGGGCTTTTGCTCAGGGCCCACTGTCTGTAGGGGCCCACATGACGAAGGGGAACTTATTTTTCTTTTTTGCTCTCCATGCTGGTGCTGCGCCGCCTGCACTGCCCACTGCTTGCTGGGCCTTTGAAGTCTTATGTGCGCTGAGGTCATGTGATGGGACGATGATGCGTGACCTTGCACCATTTGAGTACCAGTGGCATGCACAACCTTTTCTCCCACCACCCATGTCATTGAGGACCCTGGCCTGGCAGGCTCTTATTTTTATTGCAGGTTTTTCTTTGGATACACCTTTTGTTTTCTAAGCTAGACTTTCTTTTCATTGTTATGTTGTTTGTTTGTTTACCTAAGCCTTGTTCACTTATTTAGTGCTACCAAGATTACCTTAGTGAGTCAGTCTTGTTTATGTTATATTACATTGTTCATGCTGTGTGACCTGTTTAGGTAGAAGGTAAGGGATAGGGAGGGAGGGAGGGAGGAAAGAAGGGGGGCACCACTCTTATATGTTTTGCCCTGGGGCCCACCAGAGCCTTGAACCAGTCCTGTGCATGAGTGTGCAGTTTTGAAATGGGGGCGGAGGAGATTTTTAAAATGACAGTAAAATAGGCTATTTGGGGGGGGGGACAGGCTGCTATGGGGCGCTTGACAACAGCACATGAAAACCAGGGAACAAAGTAATCCAGTGGCAAGGGAGCATAAAACCGCTCTGTGAAAACACCTCTATTCTTGGTAGTTACATATCCTACATGGAAAAGGTGGTGTATGTGTAGACCTCAAGCACACTCTTTCTCTCTTTTGCACAGATGCCATGTTTTACTTCTGCAGTTTTGTTAATCATACCATGTCATGATGTCTAAATCTGTTAAATCACCATTAGCACTAACTATAGTGTAACTCCAAATTATTATTTGAAACTATGAGTTCAGGTGAGATTCCAGACTATGGTTCAAAAGCAACATGGAACAGTGAGTGCCATTACAAACTGCGATCAGATGAACCAAGGAATACAGAAATGATACGTGAAAGGAAAGAGGAATATATCTCTGCTGCTCCAGATCATGGTTTGAAGTATCAGAAAGATGGCATCAGAACTGACCCTTTATAGACACTTCAGCCTTGCGTTTACTACAGTTTTATGCATCTGAAGCATTAATGACCCTATGGTGCATAAATTAGTAGGAAAAATTCAATGTAAGTTGAAGAAAGAATATTGGTTCTAACTGAAAAAGTTGGAGATACAAAGATAATTGGTTTTTCAAATATGTGATGGTCCAATTTAATAATAAAAATATATTGGGAAATATTCACAGTAACATAAAACAGAGAAATATTCTAAGATTATTATTATTATATTAACGAACAGTACAGTCCCAGGTGAAGAACTGCTATGAAATGTATTGACAGCAGGAAAATCACGTGGATCTGCATGTAGAACCATATTTGCATATCTGGTTCTGATAGTCCCACCTCAAGGAGTGTGGAAAAAGACAACAAAACAATAAACACACAGACCATTTTTGGTGTGAGACAAGCTAGAATTTGGAAACTGTTCTGGTTTGGGAAGGAGAATAGTGCTAGAGGTTTACAACATTCTATAAAATTAGTGCATAAATGACCACTACGCCCTGTGAAGTTAGCCAAGTTAGTACAGGGAGTTTCACCAAAGTCCTGGAGGGGTGTGGGGAAGAAGAAACAATATTGCATATGTAGATACAAAGTCCCAAAGTAGCCAGTTTTTTTGAGGGAAGGAATAAAAGCAATAATGCTGGAGAGGTTGAAGGCAGTAGAAGAAGAGACCAAAAATGAGATGGATTGACTCCCTAAATGAAGTCACAACTTTGAGTTTAGGACACGACATTTTGGAGATTGCTGATTCATAGAGTCAGCATGGGTCAGAGTGGACTTGACTACATGTAACAAAAAAAAACCACAAACCACTGTATCAGATATTTCAAGCCAAAAAGTACAGGAAGTTCTGTATTAGCTGGTGAAAACAAAGGACTGAAGTATAAAGATCTGATAGCTTAGGTCCACATAGTCAAAGTTATGGTTTTTCCAGTAGTGATGTATGGAAGTGAGAGCTGGACCATAAAGAAAGCTGACCGCCGAAGAATTGATGCTTTTGAACTGTGGTGCTGGAGGAGACTCTTGAGAGTCCCCTGGACTGCAAGGAGAACAAACCTATCCATTCTGAAGGAAATCAACCCTGAGTGCTCACTGGAAGGACAGATCCTGAAACTGAGGCTCCAATACTTTGGCCATCTCATGAGAAGAGAAGACTCCCTGGAAAAGACCCTGATGTTAGGAAAGTGTGAAGGCAAGAGGAGAAGGGGACGACAGAGGATGAGATGGTTGGACAGTGTCACCGAAGCTACCAACATGAATTTGACCCAACTCGGGGAGGCAGTGGAAGACAGGAGGGCCTGGCGTGCTCTGGTCCATGGGGTCACAAAGAGTCGGACACGACTTAACGACTAAACAACAAGAAGCTTTTTTTACTCATAGAAGCAAGATTTGAAATTGTTTATAAATTGATCTTGTTATGTGATCCTGATACTACGTCTTAGCCTAAAAGGGTCTGGCAGTTATCCTTAGTAGACAAACTAACAGATACTTTAAGGATACTAAAGTGTGCAAATCAAAAATATAAATTCACAGAAGTTTGGCTTCCATTTATTCAGTATATGAGTACAAAGAGCACACAGCTTGGTCCACAGTAAACCAACTTTATTTTTCAAAAGAAAAGAATAGGACACAAAGTCAAATGAGCCACATAAAATGTGTACAGTTTAATGAGGTGAGATAGAGGGAACCCTTTGTCCAAATAGGATCAATGGCTATATATCTAAGCGTACAAGACCAAGCCGGCTGATCTATCAGTCTACCATGCAGTGTATAATAATGTCACAATTATAGCATGCCTAATGCAGATGGAGGATATGAAGGGAAAGAAAGTGTGCAGTTGACGTTGGTTTATTTTAGAAACACAATTGCGTGGAATTGTGCCTACCTTCCCTGTGTTTGCCCATATGAACCATACAAATGGCATCCCTCGTGTCAGCATCTGGGGAATTTCCTGACTTGGTGTTTTATTTTTTGGGATCCTTAAGTTCCTCAGTGGTTTATGATGTGTATAAATTGCACTTGTGATTGTGAAAAGGTAGATGAAAAGATAATATGAAAATTATTGACTCCTAGATTGATCACTGCTTTAAGTGTAACAATAAACAAGCAGTCAGTCAACCAGTAATACCAAACTTGAAGAGAAAAAGCACAAAGAAAACCATTCTCTTCATCCACTTCATGTGAGCATGCGGTTTACATGAAAGCCTGGATGTTTTCTGGAGCCAGACTGCAGGACTTCATACCCACAATTAGAACAAGGGACTGGCACTAACCCTAATCCTGCTAGTTTCACACAAGTGCTAGGGGATGGAAGGGCACCTTGAAATGGCTCCATACAGCAGTTTCTCCATGCAGTGAACCATCCTTGTGCAGACAGGACAGATATACAGATCTGCCACCGTGGGGTTTCCCCTTCCGTCCCACTGCTGCAAAATGTTCCAACCTGCATTCTGTGTGGAAGCAGCCAAGGCACATTTAGGCCTTGCTGCACATAAAATGGGCACCATCCCTTCAACGTAGTTTTATATGGCACCAACGTTGCTCGCTGCTGATCAGTTAAACAGCTCCTGTATTTGATGGCTTCTTTATAAGTATGGAAAGGCTCAGGAGCATTGGCATAGACCTTTTCCCTGATCTTTTTACAGAGCCTTATGTGTCCTACATTTTACCTTTTTGATCTTTCCTACCTCCTCTTACAAACGCTGAAAGCCCAGAGTGATCATAGATCCTATTCCTTGGGTAGGTATAGGACAAAAGTGTTACTGAGCTTTTTCACTTTACCTGTCCATCTCTGCATTGAATGGGGAGCCAGAAAGAGAAAGCTATATAGAGGGGAAGTGAAGCATGTTCCGGAGCTTTGTGATGTACTTAGGATGTGCTAATTGCAATGCAGGCATCAAACTGTGAAGAAAGTCTTCTTAACAGCATGCTCCTCTGTCAAGGATTTTGACAGCAAATCCAGCTATGTGGGTTTTTCATCTATTTATTTGGCAGTATATAATTAAATACATTTAAAATAACCACTGTGTTTGCTATGGTTACTTATTCTTCCAAAAATCTGCTCTGTACTTTCACCAGGTGCATGTTTTGGATACCCTTTATCTTGTTGATATGGTCAAAAAAGGGGGGAAAATCTGCAATTAATATTGGCTTGCTTTATAATTAGGTAGAAAATAGCTTTCCTTTGCCTTCACTTTGTAGGCCCTTTGTAAAACATGGACACCACTGTCCCCTCGTCTAGTGCCTCATATATATATATATACTGTATATTGATGCTACATGGAGCTCCTCCTTCATTTCAATTCTGTATATGGAAGAAGAGCTTTGTGGTTTTGCATCTGTGTTGTTGTTTTTATTATGTGCTGTTAAGTTGCTTTTGACTTACAGGGACCCTATGAATTAGATACCTCCAAATGCGCCTGACAGCTCTTGCAGATTCAAGTCTGTGGCTTCCTTTATCTCTTATCTAGTTTTCCTCTTTTCCTATTGCTTCCAGCTTTTCTCAGCATTTCTTTGTTCCAGTCTAAAATTGTCTTGGTTTAGGATAACAGGATCACTTATTTGCCTCTTTTCAAAGAAAATGTCACAAGGCACCATCAGGACTCCCAAATCTTTTCCCACCATCACTTTTGCAAGCTCAATTAGACCCTCAACACCACCTGCATATTCTCCTTTGCAGGTGATTCCCTAGGGTGGATGCAGACAGATGGTCACATGAGATCTAGAATCATAGAAAAGGGAAGTTGGAAGGGGCCTACAAGGTCATCAATCCAACCCCCTGCTCAATGCAGGAATACAATCAAAGCATATCTGCCAGGTGATTTTCTAAGTTTTTCTTGAATGCCTCCAGTGTTGGAGCATTTAATTTGCAGTAGATCAGTAAGGTATTTTTAGACTTCCAACTGTTCAACAATAACAACAATAAAAATATTCATCCAAGTCCTAAAGTTGAAATGAAAGAAGCTTGCAGGTGGAGGAGGCAGGGTAGTCGGGGTGTTTTCAGAGAAGAGAGTGGAGCTTGTTTAATTTCTGGTACTGAACAAACCAATCATTGAAATATTCTCTCGCAACTATGTTGCTTGTTCTACACTGAAACACATCACTGGGTTGATGCAGAGTCCTAAGGGATTATATGGGAGGGGGGAGATACAAAAATTCTGAGACAAATACTTGAATAAACTGGGTGATCAATGGAAAGAGAAGCAAACCTGCTTGTTCTGTGAACATTATACAAATTTCTACATTAATAGTAGTGCTTACCTTGGATTAAAAAGGATACTTATATAATTGCACATTATGACAAACAGTACATCAATTGAAATAAATAAAGATATTAAGCAAGAAATGTTCCAGTCATTAGTTTAAGAAAATTAGCTGTACCAGTAGGTTATCCTTACATGAATGGCAAAAGTAGTATAATGTAAAGATGACTTTTTTTCCTTTAAGCTCAGGTACAAAAGTGTGAAGGTCTAAGTATGGACATCCTTACATTATACTACTTTTGTCATTTGTGTAAGAATGACTATACCTAGAACTTCACACTTTTTTACCTACGCTTGAAAAAAAGTCTAAAATAAATCTTACCTTTAGAAAAATGCAGAAGGTAAAATTATTGGTGTGAAGTTTTAAATTAAGCTGCATAATCTGCCATTTGCAGATACAACCTCATATAACTGTGATGAATTTCAGAAAAGTCCCACTATAAATAAAAGTAGAATTTGGTGATAACAGTTGTATTGATGAGATCACTAGATGGCCTGCTGTGTTTTTAATTGAAGTTTATTTTTATCCTTGCTGCTACAGTCCCTTATCTGGAGTGAATCTTATGTAGACTACAGAGCAGTTTCTATTTTCTCCCTGGATTTGAACAATGACATAGTTGAGAAGGATGAAATAATAAGGGGCTTCTCAGGCCACTCAACAAAAGTCTTCAGTTAGAAGAGTATTTACAAGTAATGCAGACCATAACTTAAGAGGGCATCCATTGCCCAAGAATTTTTACTCTTTGGAGAAATGGTTGTATGGAAAGAATCTGCTCATCACCACCCGCTAGAATTTATTGAGTCTGGTACATTGAGGTTGTTGAATACTATAAAAGAGAATAGAGCTTCAGTTCTTTTGACTAAACAGAACATAACAGCCTGAGAATTATGAAGAAAGTAAACAGCACTAAGTATAGCCTCAAATGACTAAATGCAATAATGAAGGAATGACCAATGAAACTAGTGAGTGTAGCAAGCAATTGTATGTGTATACTATATGTATATGTACATGTACATGTATATGTGTAGTGCTGTTTTATAAATGTTTATAATGGCCTTTTTATACATAGTGCACCACTGTCTAGAACAAATTATTTGTCAGTGACAAATTTGAATACTAATAGCAGTTAAATATTAGATGCATTGATTAAGGATAGATTCCTGAATCACAATTCATCAATGGAACTAAAGAAAAATAATCTAAACTCCAGAGTCTCAGTAAGTACTGAATGTTAGACTCACAGGTGGGAATGGATCACATTTTCCCATAAACAGGGGGAATGGGACACACTGGCCACTGTCTCAGGAACAATGACTACAATCCTTCAAAGCCATGAAACATCTAATTGTGTATACACAACTAATTGTCCCATCTGTTTTTGGAAGTCTCAGCACCACCATGTAACCTATCTTTAAGCTCTTCAATACTGTATTTAAAAGACTGATGGGGGGAGGCAGCTGAAGAAGAAGAGAAAGGTCGTTGCCTGCCTGTGGAAGGACAGCAAAGATGGGGCCAGTCTAGCTTCCCATGGGAGGGAATTCCACAGTCTGGGAGCAGCAACAGAGAAGGCCCTCTCCTGGTTCCCCACCGAGTGCACCTGTGTGGGTGGTGGGGCCAAAAGAAAAGCCTCCCTCCTAGGGATTAAAGGCTAATTGAATGAAAGAACCACTCTCCTTTTTTTCCAATAATGCTGAGTGAAAAATCGCATCACGTATTCTTTTCTGCTCATGGTGCAAGCAAATAACCCAGTAAATTTATTTCTTTATTTGAAATATTTTTATCCTGCCTTTCTCCTTAAAAAGGACCCGAGCCTTGAAACTGCACCAGGGCAGCTTATTTCCATCTTTCCCCCATTCTCTCTCCTTGGATTTGGTAGGAGACACAGTAGTTGATGTGAAGAAGATCCCACAAATGTCACACTACAGGCTATACCAAAGAACGTGCCCCATATTTGCTAGTGTGGGGAAAAAAGTGGAGTGATATTAGGATAAACCTAAAAGGTATGTTGTACTTTTCAAATTTTTGAAAGATCTGCAGAAAGATCTTTTGGGCCAATGATTCGTCCTTTATAGCCTATACAGCATGGATGTGGAATGTGTCTCCATCAGATATGGTGGGATGATGGCTCCCAGCAGCCCTCACCATTGGCTATCCTGGATACCGCTGGTAGGGGTTTGAGTCCAAGAACAGTTGGAAGGCCACTCATTCTCCACCTTCACAACTAATATTTTAGCATTTTGAATTGATATTTTTTCCCTAACTTGCTTTGTGAATTAGTAAACCCCATCTCTGCTTCAGTGACTTGAGACATACTTCCTTCTGAAGGAGTACTCCCAGATCTATGAAATGTTCTCAGTTCAGCAGACAGTAGCATAAATATGTCTCTCTCCTCTGCTCTGATTGTAGCAAGGTGCATAGTATCTAATACATCACCAATAGTGCAATTTGAATGGCAGTGATAAAGCAGATTTTTTTTCTTTCTCTAGTACTGTAATTTGATTATAGGATACGTCAGTGAAGTTGTTCTTTAGAGATCCTGCTAAGCCATAGTTAAACATTCTGTTTAAATATTCATTATGCATTATAATTATGTGCTATAAATTCTTACTTGTAGGACCCTCTTTGCATTTTCTAGTCATACTCACCAGTAGAGATGGGGACGAACTGTGCTTTGGTGCTCTGGCCTGGTTTGGTGCAACACTCACACAGGTATTCCGTGGACGCTGTGTGTTTCCCTTCCCACCTCCTTTGTGCGTTTGCCCAATCACTGGCTGCAGTGGGCTTTCCTCCCCTGCCTCCTCTGTGCACTCACTGGCTACAGCATGTTTCCCTCCTCAGCCTTCTCCGTATGATCGTCCACTCAGACAAGGTGCCACACTGAATTGGGCCGAACTGCTGAAGCACGGTATGTGCCCATCTCTACTCACTAGTGGTTTACTAGTCCCTCTTTCTGGCTGTCCTTGGGGACTGTGCAGTGTGCCCCTCAGCCACATGTGGTCCTGTTGATATGGTCTGGCCCTCTCCCAGGATGCACAAGAGGATTTGAATATCTATCCCTGGTACTTCAACCCATTGAGCTATGTTGTTGTTGTTTGCTTGTTTGTTTATTATATTTATATATTGTCCATCTAGTGGCAAGCCACCCCTCTGGGCGGTTTACATAAACTGAGCACATAAACAACATCAGATATAATATGAACAGAACAATAACATTTAAAAAATGGGAAAAAATTGTTTTTGTTGTGTGCTGTCAAGTCAACTCCAACCCATAGAGGACCTATAAATAAATGACCTCCAAAATGACCTGTCCTCAATACCCCTGCTTAGCTTCTGCAAACTCAAGATCATGGCTTCCTTTATGGAGTCAATTCATCTCATATTTGATCTTCCTCTTTCCTGATGTTTTTAGCTTTCGCTAACATTATTATCTTTTCCAGAGAATTGTGTCTTCTCATGACACATCCAAAGTCTGACAGCTTCTGTTTTGTCATTTTTTGTTTCCAGAGACACTCCAGGCTTGATCTGATCGGTCCAGGGTATCTGTAAAGCTCTCATCCAGTGCCATATTTCAAATGAATCTTTTTCCTGTCAGTATTCTTCAGTGTTCAGCTTTCACACTTGTACATAGTGATCGGGAATACAAGAGTGTGGATGATCTTGGTCTTGGCCTCCAGTGACACATCCTTACACTTGATGATTTTCTAGTTCCTTCATTGCTACCCTTCCAAGTCTCAGGGGTCAATCTCATGTGCCAAAAGAACCCTAGTTATACCGATTTTTTTCATCCCTTTTTGAATTGATACATTTTTACATGTGGTCACGTGGTGTATATATACCGTAGGGCCTGTCCACATAGCTGTCAGTTCATTCAGTACATTTCTTGCTATTTGTACCGGTTCTGTAGGCTACACATGCCATCTCATATAAATAGATTCATTTGCCATCCTGTTTCTGGGGGGTCCCCGCTGCCCTAACATTTTCTTTTAAAAAATAATAATTTGTAAGTGATATGTTGTTATTTTCCTGTCACTTCCAACTGTTAGTCAATGCGGAACCTGGTGGCATATGTCACCTGCAGCCCTTCCTTCCTTACCTTTTTAATGTTCACTTCCCAATTCCTTTCTCCACTTTCCATTTTTCTTCCTCCACTTTTCCCTCCTTTACTCCCTTGTCCTCTTTTCCTTATTTCCCTGTATATCTTTCCCTCTCAGTTCCTGGTTTTCCTTTTCCTTTTCCTTTTTGAGCAGTAATGGGAGGAGGAAGCAGATTTTAAAAGACTTGAAAAGTATTGTGAAGAACAGGGTTAAAAAGAGAGAGAGAAGAGGCGTTAATGCAATGCCCCTTTCTTTCTCCCTTCAAACAGTTCAAAGCAGGAAACACCCATTTCTCTGCTCAAGCTCTCAGAATGGATATGACTGGGGTTCTTTTGGCACAAGTGATCGAGCCCTCAGTGTGATGTGCCCCTACATGTCCCCAGATTATTTCACTAGCCTGAGGCCCACAACACGTTCTCTCCTTTACGTTGCCACCAGCTGATCTCCGTCAACAATGTTTAATTAGAAAGATTGAGGTCCATGCTGAGTGTAAAGTTGAACAAAACAGGTTTATTGGTTACAGTTCGCATAAACAGGTTCTTCAAATACTTTAAAGTATTCAGTAGTTTAGTAATAACTTGTTTCACTCTTAACTCTCTTAACTCTCTATAAGTTCCACACTCTTGACTGCCTCGCTTAACTCCTAATTCTACCACACTCTCTAACTCCCACAGACTAACTCACTTTTCGCTTCAGACTCTCATCTCTGACTCAAACTGACTGAACTGACTAAACTCCTCCTCTTTGCCTCACCCCTCCCTTCTTCTTCTTTTTTTTAAATTTATTACGGTAGGGTGACCAGCTCATAAAACATATTTATGGCTAAAATATACAAAATGCAATTTTAAAATGTACAACCAGTTCATAAAACATATTATGTGGCTAAACTATACAAAATGCAGTTTAAAAATGTACAACCAGTTCATAAAACATATTATATGGTTAAAATATATATGGTTATGGACCAGACGAATTACCAGCGGAATTTTATAAATCCTTCCAAGATATATTAAGCCTACCAATAAAAGAGGTCTGCAACGAAGTTCTATTAGAAGCTAAAATACCCAAGACATGGCTAGAGGCATATATCACCCTAATACCAAAAGAAGACACGGACTCTACACATATAAATTTTTTTAGACCAATATCATTATTGAATGTGGACTATAAAATCTTTGCAGTAATTATAGCGGAAAGACTGAATTTTTTTTAAATGGAGTTCATCCATTCAGACCAAAATGGATTTCTGCCAAAAAGACAACTAAGGTACAACCTAAGGATAATTTTAGACATATTAGAATATTATGAGGTGCATACAGAGAAACGAATGGCATTAATCTTTCTGGATGCCCAAAAAGCATTTGATAATATGAATTGGCAATTTATGATACAGCAAATAAAAGCTATGGATTTTGGCAAAAACTTCATAAATGTAATTGAGAAAATCTATAACGAACAAATAGCTAAAGTAATTGTAAATGGTGAATTGACAAATAATATTGATATAAAAAAGGCACTAGACAGGGATGTCCACTCTCTCCATTGTTATTCATATTAACTTTGGAAGTATTAAATAGGAATGTGAGGAATGATCCAGAAATCAAAGGCACCAAAATAAAGGACGAGAATTACAAATTACAAGCATTTGCAGACAACGTGGTGTTTATTTTGGGAGATCCGTTGGAAACAACTTTGAGACTACTGGAGAAAATTGATGAATTCGGAGAAGTAGCAGGATTGAAGATAAACAAAGAAAAAACTAAAGTTATAGTGAAAAATTTAACAGCCAAACAAAAAAATCAACTCTCAGAGACGTCAGACCTACAAATAGTTAAAAACGTTAAATACCTCGGAATATATCTAACTGCCAGATGTATAACTATAAAAGAAGATAATTATGTAAAACTACTTAACCAAATAAAAATGGACCTAGAAAAATGGAAAAATCTACAACTATCACTATTAGGAAGGATTGCAACAATCAAAATGAACATCTTGCCAGAACTACTCTTTCTGATTCAAACAGTGCCAGTGAAAATAGAGAAGAAATACTTTGATGATCAAAACAAGGCAATATTAAAATTTATTTGGCAAGGGAAGAAAGCCAGAATCAAATTGAAAATGTTGCAAGAATCCAAGGAAAAAGGAGGCTTTGGTTTACCGGACTGGACCTTATATTACCAATCATCTGTCCTAATGTGGCTGAAAGAAGGGATTACAGTGGTGCCTCAACTTACGAACTTAATTGGTTCCGGAACTCCGGTCGTAACTCGAAATGGTCGTAGGTCGAAGCACCATTTCCCATTGAAATGCACTGAAATGCAATTAATCCGTTCCGGCCGAAGAAAAAAATCACACACAAAAAAAAATCACTGCAAGACCCATCGGAAACACGATTAATCCGTTCTGGCCGAAGGGGGGGGGGGGGAAGAAAAGCAAGCAAAGCGTGCAAGACCCATCGGAAATGCAAAAAAAGAAAAGCAAAAAGCAAGCAAATCGTGCAAGACCCATCAGAAATGCAAAAAAAGCAAAGCAAAAAGCAAGTGAAGTGTGCAAGACCCATCGGAAATGCAAAAAAAGCAAAGCAAAAAGCAAGTGAAGTGTGCAAGACCCATCGGAAATGCAAAAAAAGCAAAGTGGAAAGCAAGCGAAGCGTGCAAGACCCATCGGAAATGCAAAAAAAAAAAAAAACAAACAAAGCAAAAAGCAAGACCCATCGGAAATGGGGGGAAAAACCCAAAAAAGCAAGGAAACCCCCGAAGACCCATCGGAAATGGGGGAAAAAAACCCAAAAAGCAAACCCCCCAAGACACATCGGAAATGGGGGGGAACCCAAAAAGCAAACAAACCCCCCAAGACCCATCGGAAATGGGGGGGGGGGATACGAAAACACAAACAAACAAACACCTACAGATCAAGAAATAATTAAAAAGATATTGGACTGCGCCGAAATGGATAGAATGACACTGAAAATCAAAGGAAAGGAAGATGCAGAATATTATCAAACATGGAACTTGTTTTATCAATGTTTAGAAACACGTTGTATAGATTAAGAGCTTAATATGTATTGTAGTTGTATTAACAAATGATTATAAGCTGAACCCAGGTGACACGATGTTAAATAAGCATGAATGGATTTTATAAATAATAATAATAATAAAAGGAAAATAAAAAAAACATATTATGTGGCTAAAATATACAAAATGCAATTTAAAAAGTGTACAGCAGATAATTAATTGTGTACTGGTTGTAAAATATGGGGAGAATCAAATACAGCATTTTTATAGCTGTCCTTTGAACTATTGGATTGTCTAGGGCAAGCTGGTTTGGACAGGGTCTTTGGGTTATAGGGAGTCCTTACGTATTTGTAAAACCCTTCCCTTCTAGTTTCTCTGGCTCCGCCTCTCAGCAGCTCCCATTGGTACATGAAAATAACCTCATACATGAGCCAAAGCAGGGTGATCGCCACACTCTGTCTTGTGATTTCTTAGCTGCAGCCTCTATTTGGACTGATGATTGGATTAAAAAAAATCTTTAACACTTTTAATGTCCTGTAAATACTGAAATCGTGTCATTCTGTAGTCATGATTTTTGTCTTCTTCAACTGCAGTCCTGCTTTGGCGCTTCCTTCTCTTACTTTGATCAGAAGTCATTTCAAGTCATTGTTGCTTTCTGCCAGCCAAGACAGTATTAAATGCATATCTTAAATTATTGATGTTTCTTCCACAGATTTTCACTTCTCCTTATACATTAAGTAGCGGTAAATTTTCTTCCCTCAGTGATGAAATGTGAGGTAAGCAGGATTAGTTCCTAGGTGAGTGAGGCATATTGTGTTTACCTTCTGAGAAGAAAGCACATAATACTTTTCCAACATGAATTTAAAGAGAAGGGGGAAATGTATGGTGACTTCTAAGTATAGAAATTGTAATTTATAATAAATGGTGTGTGCGTATGTGTGTTTATATGCCATTACAGAAGAAAATGTCATTCATAAGGAGACTATTCCAAGTGGACAGTTTTTTTTATTTTTTTTTATTTTAACTATAACATAAACATAAAATACATAAACCAAAATACAAATTAACTGTGTTCCCCACCTCTTGCGATAATCCTCTTCTTCCTCCATCTATATTCTTCTTCTTTTATTGTCCTCTTCTCCAGAACTGCATTGATTCTTGATTTGGAGCTTTCCCTTTTCCTCTTGTTAACACATATTCCAAAAGTCTGCCCCACATATCATAAAAATTATTCTTTTTCATCTCTCCTTTCATAACCTTTAAATTACAAGTTAACTTATCATTTATAGCTATATTCCATATTTCATTATACCATTCTTCCATTCGAAATTCAGATTTTGATTTCCATTGCCTAGCTGTTATTAATCTAGCTGCTGTTAATAAATTGGTAATCAAATCTTTAGTCATCTTATCATATTCCACATTCTCAAATATTGATAACAGAGCAATCTCAGGATTAAGTTCTATATCTTTTTCACATATGTCATTTAGTTCTTTAAAGATTAGTTTCCAAAATCTTTGTACTTTTTCACATTCCCACCACATATGAAAGTATGTACCAATTTCCTTCTCACATTTCCAACAGACATTCAGATAACTAGCGTTAATTTTATTCAATTTTGTCAGTGTTAAATACCATCTTAAACCCAATTTGAAATTTTTTTCTCTTATTCTCACTGACATATATCTTAAAACCCTCATTTTCCACATCTTCCTCCATTCTTCATCATTGATTCTTCTTCCTACGTCTTGTTCCCACACTAACTTCAATCCTTCTTTCTCACTCTCTTCTTCTTCTAAGTCAAGCAGGAATCTATAAATTTAACAATGTGGACAGTTTTAAGGTTTCACAAAATTAGCCATTTCTGACAGGCTGGCCAGTTATCTGTCTGCAGGCAGCAAAATGCAGTCAATAAAGTAAGTGGAAGGATGAATGGGCAGTAAAGGGCAGAATAGAACACTGGGGGAGTTGGGAAACTCAGAAAGTGAAATCAAGGGCAAGGTGTAGCTTAGAGAGAAAAGAGAGGGGGGAGTTTTTGAAAGCATAGATGTGGCATCGTATTCAGGTTACTGTTATTTCTGTACCATTTTGCCTTGAAGTCATGGTCAGCAAAATTCTAAGTGAATCAGAGCTTGTTCTCTTTCTCTACCCTCCCCATGAATGCACACACAGAGAGACACACACCCCTCATGCAAATTTTGCTCTCTAAAATTTGAACTTCACAACTAGTACTAAATTGTGACTTATCTAAGCATCTTGCACGGGGCCTGTTCCCTCCATGGATCACTAGGTCCAGTCCTAGTGATTGACAAAGAGCAATAGCATATCTTTGGGGTGAGATATGATGGATAGACCAGAACAAATACGTTTGTTTGTTTTTTAAATAAAACCTGGCTGACATATTGTTATTTGCGAAACTGGTCAACATCCATAATGAGCAGTCTTCATTTTGGAAGAGGTAGCCATGTTAGTCCGTGCAAGCATATCAGGCAAAATCCAAAGAAACAAAACAATACAAAACATGTGGCACCTTAAAGACTAACTATTATATCTTATAATTAGGGATTATAAACAGTCCCCTGGACTGCAAGGAAATCAAACCTATCTATTCTGAAGGAAATCAACCCTGAGTGCTCACTGGAAGGACAGATCCTGAAGCTGAGGCTTCAATACTTTGGCCATCTCATGAGAAGAGAAGACTCCCTGGAAAAGACCCTGATGTTGGGAAAGTGTGAAGGCAAGAGGAGAAGGGGACAACAGAGGACGAGATGGTTGGACAGTGTCATCGAAGCTACCAACATGAATTTGACCAAACTCCAGGAGGCAGTGGAAGACAGGAGGGCCTGGCGTGCTCTGGTCCATGGGGTCACGAAGAGTCGGACACGACTTAATGACTAAACAACAACAATTATATCTTAATGTGAGCTTTCATGGACACATCCACTTCATCAGACATATGGAAACAGAATGAAATGTTGAATGAAATATCAGTTTCATACTAAATATTAATGGGCTCTTGCCTCTTGGATGTATGTTACATTTACATGCAGTAATTCCTGGCTTCTGTTGTTTTAGGGCTCTGTTGTAAAAATTCCTCAGGAGACAGAAAACAGACACCAGACCTGTTTCTATGCTTCCAATACCCATCTTTTGCCTGAGCCTCCCTCAACTTCTGATCATATCCTTTGACTTTTCCTTGCTCTTCTTTGCTTTATTCTGGTCCCTTCTGCCAATAATTTTTCCACTTTTTCTTCTGTTACAAGACCTAAAAGAGGTTCATTCATCGCTAGTTCTGTAAAAGGTAGTGGAGTAATTTGAATTATAGTGAATGGAGGACTGCTGAGTGTTTAAGGAAAATCCAGTGGACCTTCCTACATTGCAAAGGTGGAAACAGTCTCAAGGGATTATAAACAGGAGCAGTATCACAATAACCCTTATTAGGAACAAATAATGTATATATGACCCACATTTCACCAAACACCATCTGAGGCTTGCTATTTAATTTTTAATCATATGGGAATGATCAGAAGGCCACAGAATCTATGAAACTGATGATTGATCAACCTGTGAGTTTTTAACAACCCTGAGTGATTAATAGCTGACTGCCAGAAAACCTTTCCTGTTGGGGACTGATCCATGTGGCTTTAATAATTAGAATAATTACTAGGTCAAGAAAAGGCCAAGCAGATGCAGTTCTTTTTCTGATAAAAGGCATGTTTCACTGGAAGCAACATGCTGTACTACAACTGCAGGCTTGTATCTCAAGCGTTATGTCCTCATTCTGAGTTAGTATTTTCATTTTCTCTGTCTGGCAAAGACTCTATAAGCATAAATGGCAAGAGAGACCATTCAGCACACCCTAGCTGCTCCACTTTCTGCATTAATTTCAGTAGAAAAGCATCCCTATGTCTCACTTCTGCAGGAGTTTCAGTGTAAAAAGTGCTTTAACAATTGTTATCGAATTTCTCTTTGCAAAAGTGCTGGCATATGGCTGAAATGTAGTCATTATCCCCAGATCTAGTGAATTGTTTCTAGACAGCTTAAATTTCCTAAGATAAATTTCCTATTCTGGATGTTACCTCTCAAAATTACTGATAAGGAGTTAAAATTATGGCAGATAATGATTAATGAGAACTGCAATGGAAATAAGAGACCAAGATCAAATAAAAATTTGTGGTATACATCAAAAAAAGAAGGAGGATTAGGTTTACCCAATATTGAAATTCATTATATGACAAACTAGTTGTGGCATATCCCCGATATTATAGTGAATACTATAAATTTAATTTGGACAGAATGGGAACTTTCCGGTAGAGAGGGATCCAACAGGAATATTTTTTATAAAGGCGGCTTAGGTCTGGAAATGAGTTTGAAATGAATTCCAAGCCCAGACACAATACCACTATGCTAGCACTGAAACCCCTATTCAAAGGAATGGAGGGGGGGGGTGTTTCTGTGATAATGGCCAGTTTATTGTTTGCATGCCTTTCATGAATTTCTGTTGCTCCCCCTCTGTAAATAATCCTGACATATAAATATATGTTGTTAGCCGTAGTGATATTTTGGACATTAAACATGTTTCCCCTCCTTAAGGTCCCAAGGCTCCCCATATAATAACTTTCATCATCAAGAAGCTATTGGAGGCTGTGGGTGGGAGGAGGAAGGCTTTTACTACCAAAAATTAGTAATCTCGTTAATACTATGACTTGAAGGATAGGGCTAACACATTTTTCTCATCGCATGTGCTTTCTACACACTTTAATTACCAGTAGGCAACAATGATTTTCAGTAATGAAAGAGTTCCCTCTCCCATCCTGCAGCCCTAACAGCCTCCCCACAATAAAACATGGGAGCCTCAGGATCTTCAGGGGCAATGTTGGAGATAGCATCATCAGCCTTATGGGGTGTAACTCGCACAATAGGATTTCAGCCATCATATGAAAGAATGGATTAGATTTAGATGAAGCAGAAGTGAAAACTGGTGGAAGAAATATAAATAATTTAAAATACACCAATAATACAATATTCCTGGCAGAAATTAGCAATGACGTGAAATTACTATTGAGAAAGGATAAGAAGAAAATGCAAAGGAAGATTACAATTGAACATTAGGAAAGCAAAGATGATTATTACTGCTATGCTACAGTATTCCCTATCATTATGTACAAACATAAAAGCTGGAAAGGGAAGAAAGCTGATGGGGAGAAAAATCAAGATTTGGTGTCAGGTGAGAACTTTATGGATATCGTAGACTGCCAGACAGACAAAGACATGAATGCTACATTAGATCAAGCCCAAAAGTCTTTCTAGGAATGAAAATGATATACTGAAGCTATTGTACTTTGGACATAGCATGAAGTCTATCATACTACATCCATAGTGAGACAAGACTTACAAGAAAAGACAATAGTGCTAGGAAGAGTAGAAGGCAGTAGGAAAAATAGAAGACTAACATGAGATAAAGTCAACAAAGATAGCCATGGCCTTTAGTTTGGAAGACTTGAGCGAGGCTCAAGTTAATTATAGGTCTTCTCAGAGGTCATTGTTAAGTTAGAAATGACTTGACAGTGCATAACAATAAATATGAACATAAGAAATTCAGTTTAACTCAACAGAGCTTACTTCTGAGTAGACAATACAAGACTATAACCTAAGAGAGCACAAAAATTAAGCTGGAGCTTAAATACAAGGCAGCTATTCAAGATAGCATAGGAAGAAATAACCATGAGCCCTTTCTAGACATTCTTGGTGTGTGCAGAGCACACAATGAAGCTCCCTCCCACCATGACTTTGAACATGCAAAAGCGAAAGTTTAAAGAGGTGGAAACTGTTTTACCCATGTATCTTCTCTACATGAGTCGGAACATAAAAATAATCAGAGTTCTGGCTCATATAGAGAGAAACAGATGTAGCAGCCTCCCTCTCTTCAGACTGATGTTTTCTCAGGATTAAAACTTTGACAAGGGCAGGGTTTGCACAGTTTTCTCACTGTGTGAACTTTCTACATGCTCTGAGAAGTATTGGATAGGGTTAAAGAGTGGCAGGACCTTCTTATCCTACTTTAAATGAACACAATGGCCGTAAAACAGTAGAAAGGTTTAGACTGCCTTTAATTATCTGTTGATTATACAACATTTTTTTCTCTTTTTTGCAGAAAAAATAACTATTACAACAATAACAGCCACAGCACTCGGTGTATTTGTTATTTTCTAGTCAACATTTTGTTATTTCGTGGTAAACATTTATTTGGAGGCATATGTGGACCATATAACAAGTGCATGGCACTAGTAATCAATGACAATAATTTTTACCTTCAACGGTAAGGAGGAAAACAACTATAAATTAAGCCAGTTACTGTAATAGAGGTTTTCACTGGAAACGCTGGAAAATATGTCTTCAAAGTGAAGATAAAACTGCAAGAAATTCTGCACTGTGAATTGCAGACCCAAGAGTACCTGGGTTGAGATTTGGAAGAGGTAGCTATGTTAGTCTGTGCTAGCATGTCAGGCATAAATAAAACAAAAGTTTAAAAAATTAAGAAGACAAAAACGTTGTGTCACCTTAAAGACTAACTGCTATGTTTTAATGTGAGCTTTTGTGTTCTGTTTTTGCCTGGGTTGGGATTCTGAGCCATGCCTAACACTCCAGTGTTGCCTTGTTAGTCAAGCTGTAAAGAATTAGATATTTTGAATTCTTGGCATTGAAATTTGAAGTGTCTGTGTGTCTTTCTATCGGGGTGTGTGTGTGTGTGTGTGTGTGTGTTTGTGTTCATGTGTGTCTGTATGTCTGACAGAGAAAGAGAGAGATGTGAAAAATGGGAACACAGTAAAGTAGATTATGTTCAAGGTGTTGAATGGTTCAGATTACCATAACAACAGCAATGACAATTATTTCACATTTATGATTTCAGATAAAACATACTATCAAAGGCATTTTAAAAATTCCATAAGACATATAATTGCTGAAGAATAGTGCAAAGTAAAATATTCCTTTTCTGTTATCATTGAGGAAAATGGAAGAGTCAAAAAAATCTATAGTGGCAGAATAGTCTGAGGTAAAAATAAATACTGGAGAGAATATATATATGAGAAGAAAACCTCTTAGGCTGGATCCACAGTTCTTTCTGCTAATGGGATTATTCTTGAAATATTCCCATTGGTGAAAACAGCTGATTTTTGCCCTTATCTTTCTTCCTCTGCATCCCCCAGCACCATTTACTCCACTGTGTTGGGGGATTCCTGAGTCCATAAAAATTAGATTAAAGGAAGGGAAATCAAGAGAATTTGTCTCTTTCTCTCTTCAGCCAGCAGAAAAGTACCACTAGATCAAACATGTGATGTGTAGCGCAAGAGGCTTGCTGGTAGAATTGTAAAGTACCATAATTCCACCCATTTTGGGATGACAAAACAACCCAACAACAATTTTAAATAATTCAAGTGGGTTGTGAAACAACCCATTCTTTTGTTTTCTTTGATGTCTCCTCCAGTAGTCAGTAACAAGGTCAATGGGCAGGCCAAGAGACATGAGGGCGGAGGTCAGGGCCCAAGTCCCTTCACACCTCCTGCTTAATCCCTTGGTGAAAGCCCTACACTGGCATACTTCCTAACCTGGGAAGTATATGAATCCTTCATGGACTATGTGGTCACTGCAGTCAGTGCCTTTCTGCAAGCTCCTTGCTCTCAATTCTTTGCTCAGATAGTGCTTGGAGGACATGGATGCTTGGAAAGAACTACTCATTACTCTGTGGGCCTCAAGTTGCTTTAGACTCACTGCTTGTAGTGATCACATTTTTAAAAAATCCAGTTGAGGGCTCATTGCGGATCTCATTTAACGTTCCAGATAAAATCATGTATTT
Source organism: Intellagama lesueurii (assembly GCA_037013535.1). Classification (NCBI taxonomy): domain Eukaryota; kingdom Metazoa; phylum Chordata; class Lepidosauria; order Squamata; family Agamidae; genus Intellagama; species Intellagama lesueurii. The sequence continues at coordinate 218,954,388 of JBAJHW010000002.1, forward strand.
ACCATCTATGACATTCCTATCCTGCCACGTCATTGGGTTTGACTTTCATAGTGGTGAGCTCGGCACAGACTGTTACCATAATTTTTTTTTAATCACACATTCAATTGCTGGACATCCATTTATGTGCTGTGTCACAAGACAACCAACAGTGAATTTCCTTCACTGTCTTTAATGGAAGATGCAACAGCTACATGCTATTTACATCTCCTTCCTTTGGGAAGATGTGCAGTGAATGGTAGCTGAGTTGAAGGTTAAACTTTTCTTGCAGAAGAAATCCTATTATTTTTACTGCTTATTTTCTTTGTATATGTGTAAGACACCTTTAGGCCACCCTTACTGAAAAGCTGCGGAGTGATAATACCATAAAAATAATAAACACCAGTATATACAAATTGTCTTATCTGGGTTTTATTACTTTTAGCTGTCTTGAGCATTTTTTTAAATGAAAAGCTTGGACAGAAAGGTAGTAAGCAAATAAAACCACACATAAGCAATCAGAATAGAGCAATAGTTCAGAATAAGTTTAAGCAGAAGAAACAAAACATGAAACAGCAAATTAAGATTAAATACTAAGATCTGGGCAAATAAGTATAACTCGTTTTGGCTTGGCACTAGGATTACATCAAGGTTGGCATCAAGCAACCTCTCTTAAGGAGGGCATTCCATAAATGGGGTGCCACAACTGAAGCTGATGTTTCCGCAGTCACAACAGGTCTCTCTAAGTCAGATGGTTATGGGGGTCTGAAACAGAACCCCTAATCCAGGGCCAAACTGGATTAAAATTTATTGTGGATTAAATTATAAATTTATTGTTTATTATTAGAAAGCCTGACCATTTTTAAAAAAATTAATGTCAGGCAAACTTTCCATTGGGACTGCTGTGTATTGGTAGAGATATAACACTTTCCTTTTCCATCTCATTCTCCTCTTTTTTTAACATGTAAAATGATGCTAATAGTACTAGGTGTTGCAAGTGGAGTGGAAACAAAAGGCAGTCCTCCCACACTGTGGTTTGTATATATAAATCACCCCCTTGCACCTATAATCCCTGTCATCCCAAGCCAAATGATCAATGATCATGGATGATGGGATGTATAACCCAGTGTCACGCACCCCCAGTGTCCCTAGTTTGTTTCCCTCAAACCCAGGTCCCACTTTTGGGCACGACGTTCTTAATTCTCCATACACCAACTGCCACCAGTGGATCTTTATCCACACTTTACCAATAATGCTGCCTGGACACGTGTTGTCAAATATAACTGATTATTTATTGTTTAGTTGTTGAATCGCATAAGTATATTAATAGATGTTGTGTGATGTTTCACTCATTGCTTGGACATTACACACGTTTCTTTATTTGTATTTCTTTTCATATAAATCACTGTGAATCACTGGAATACTATTTGATGACTGTCTATTTATTGTACTTCTATCTTTTAACTATTCTTTAATTCATAAACCAACTATACCACACCAACTTTCCAATCTCTCTCATAAACCTCTCTAAACCTCCTCTCTCCTTCTCTCCCAGTTTCCAACTGTCTCCCTGACTCCGCCCTCCTGTCCTCTCATAGGCTCCAGCTCTAGAGCTCCACATGACGGACAGGTGGGACATGGGCATTCCGCCACACCCAGTAACCCCTGAACGACCACAAGATTTCCAGCCCTGCTTTTGGGTGACTTAAGGATATGCCCTACACGTAGCTGAAAGAGAACACAAGCATTCTATATGACTGACTTGTCTATTCGTCTCTGTACCATGCCAAAATGAACATTTCCTATCAGGCACACCACAGTCTAAAGGTGGATGGTAGATAAGCACTGGACATGACAGGATCATTGCTGCCCTTGTCCCAGCTGCAAAAGTGACTTTCTGCTCCACCTGCTGAATGGCATAAGGTGTGGCACAACTAATAGTGCCACTTCTGTTTGCAGAAGACTCTACTTGGACTGTAACAGCCACGGAGACTGCAGAAACAGTCTACGGTTCATTTATGCTACACGTTATAAGAGTGGACAGTACTGAATTTCAAACCACACCAAATCTCTGTTGTCTCTGCAAGCAGTTTCTCTACACAGCGTTGGATTAAAATCAGAAGTATAACTGTGGCTCCTTTGTTTCACTAAATCAGTCCATCAGACCATCAACAGTTATAAGTGCAATATTATTCCAAACAAACCTAGTTTGTGCTTTAGGGTTTCCTGCTTTATAGGAGTCTGATATCTGCTTGTCTGATATCTGCTTGTCTAGAAATAAGCCTCACTGAACTCAAGTTTTAAGTAGAGACATACTTTAACTGTAGTGCTAAATACATACAACATTATGTCCCCAGATGGGGGCCACTTGGAGCACACAATGACAAACACTAAGAACTTTGGCCTTGGCCCTGTGCTGCTCTGCAAGAGAACATGCCAGCCTGGTGTGGTATAGTGAGCCCATGAGAAATAGACAAGTCTCTTCAGAACATATCTGAATCTTGATGGAACAGGAGAGAAGGAAAAGAAAGAACTTACCCACCTCTTAAAATGGATGGAATCCCAAGAAAAGCCCTCAATGTGTATTATGGAATACTTGGTGTTAGCTGCTCCAAATGCTATCCATGTTGCCTGTCATTAGGCAAAAATTATCTGATATATTTATTAATTGTAATATGGTGTTTCTGACAGGAGCAGAGAAAAAAATAAAGCATATATATGAAGACAGGAGAGGAAGAGAAGGAAGGAGAAGACTGCTGTGGTAATGAGATAGTTGCAATCTGTCCAGCCACAATAGAAAGCAATATTGTTCAATAACAGACTTCCAGTAGTGGATTTACAAGAGTCTTCCAGAGTGGTCAGCGGACCAATTGGGCAGGATATAAATACAATAAATAAATAAAGAAATAAATAAATAAAAGGGGGTGGGGGGTGCATCATGGATAATAATAAGCATATTTAGCAAGAAGAGTTGATTAAAGATGCCTAAAGGCGTCATAAATGCGAAGGGTTGTGGTGAATAGCACTAAACCCAGTGTAGTTAAGGTTTAAATGAAAAGGAGCATGAAAGAAGAAAGACAAACAACAGCCATGCAAACCTTTCAGTGCATATTATTCTGTGTCACAGTGATCATAAATCCACTGCCTATGCTGTTCTGTTCTCAGTAGCAAATGTGTGAGATGCATACCAAATGGAAGGACAACCTTGTTCCTTTTTCACAGGGAGTTCACACTTAAAGAAAACAGACTTGCTGACAAATCATTCAAGCGAGGAGAACAGCACATTAACAGCACCATTGAAGTGGCGATTGATTACGAAAACAATTCCTCTCAGACCAATCTTGTTACTCAGACATCCTTGTTATTACAATCCATTTGAGAAATCCAGGCAACCATTTACTTCACTGGTATCCTAACTCGCTGTACCATTATCTCTCAAACGAGGGACATCACAGGACCAATGCAGACAAAACACAACAGAAATGAATATGATTGAAATTAGTTTTACGTGTTCTTAAAACTGTAAATAGCTGCCTGAACAGGATCAGGACCAAGATGGATAGAGAAGATACATTTAATTTCCCCCATTTATGTTCCTTTTTTGTAAAGAGCCTCAAACATTATAATCTTTCATCATAGTGAAACCTGTGAGCTCCACCCATGGCTAGATACAAAATGCATATTGTTATTGCTTTTGCAGAGAAAGGAAGCCTCCAACTTGTCTTCCTTCCAGTGGGCTTTGCCTGAAGTTATATGACACTTGCATCAAGCCACATCCAGGCTGGAACTGTTTGAGTGCAGTTCTGCATGGCTGGAAACACTCAGACAAATGTTTGGTCTGCGATGCCTCCCCCACTTCCTGATTTTTTTAAATCACCTAGTCTTATGAAAAGAAACAGTGTGGTATAGTGGATAGAGCATTAGACTAGGACTCAAGAGACCTGGATTCAAATCTCTGCTTGGCCACGGAAACTCACTAGAGAGTGGCAATGGTAGAACTACTCCTTGAATATTTCATATGCCATAAAAACGCTACTAGGATTGCCATTAGTCCAAAGCAACCTGATGGCACGTAACACACATAGTGTTATAAAAAGTTTGTAAAAAATATATATATACATTTGTTACATTTACAGTTGATCTTAACGAAGGTATTACCCGCTTATGAACTTTATAGTTTTGATTTTGTGCTCATAGGGGAATTACTACAGATCATTTTCAGTGCCCATTCTTCACTTTCTCCAGCCCAACGATATCTATTCAGGGATGAGATGACCAAAACTGTATGTTGTTGTTGTTTAGTCGTTTAGTCGTGTCCGACTCTTCGTGACCCCATGGACCAGGGCACAACAGGCCCTCCTGTCTTCCACTGCCTCCCAGAGTTGGGTCAAATTCATGTTGGTCGCTTCGATGACACTGTCCAACCATCTCATCCTCTGTCGTCCCCTTCTCCTCTTGCCCTCACACTTTCCCAACATCAGGGTCTTTTCCAGGGAGTCTTCTCTTCTCATGAGATGGCCAAAGTATTGGAGCCTCAGCTTCAGGATCTGTCCTTCCAGTGAGCACTCAGGGTTGATTTCCTTTAGAATGGATAGGTTTGTTCTCCTTGCAGTCCAGGGTACTCTCAAGAGTCTCCTCCAGCACCACAATTCAAAAGCATCAATTCTTCGGCGGTCAGCTTTCTTTACGGTCCAGCTCTCACTTCCATACATCACTACAGGAAAAACCGTAGCTTTGACTATGCGGACCTTTGTCGGCAAGGTGATGTCTCTGCTTTTTAAGATGCTGTCGAGGTTTGTCATCGCTTTCCTCCCAAGAAGCAGGAGTCTTTTAATTTCGTGTCTGCTGTCACCATCTGCAGTGATCATGGAGCCCAAGAAAGTAAAATCTGTCACTGCCTCCATATCTTCCCCTTCTATTTGCCAGGAGGTGATGGGACCAGTGGCCATGATCTTAGTTTTTTTTTTGATGTTGCGCTTCGGACCATTTTTTGTGCTCTCCTCTTTCACCCTCATAAAGAGGTTCTTTAATTCCTCCTCACTTTCTGCCATCAGAGTGGTATCATCTGCATATAAGTTAAATAAGCCGGGGGACAATATACAGCCTTGTCATACTCCTTTCCCAATTTTGAACCAATCAGTTGTTCCATATCCAGTTCTAACTGTTGCTTCCTGTCCCACGTATAGATTTCTCAGGAGATATATAAGGTGGTCAGGCACTCCCATTTCTTTAAGGACTTGCCATAGTTTGCTCTGGTCCACACAGTCAAAGGCTTTTGCGTAGTCAATGAAGCAGAAGTAGATGTTTTTCTGGAACTCTCTGGCTTCCTCCATAATCCAGCGCATGTTAGCAATTTGGTCTCTAGTTCCTCTGCCCCTTCGAAATCCAGCTTGTACTTCTGGGAGTTCTCGGTCCACATACTGCTGAAGCCTACCTTGTAGGATTTTGAGCATAACCTTGCTAGCGTGTGAAATGAGTGCAATTGTACGGTAGTTGGAGCATTCTTTGGCACTGCCCTTCTTTGGGATTGGGATGTAGACTGATCTTTTCCAATCCTCTGGCCACTGTTGAATTTTCCAAACTTGCTGGCATATTGAGTGTAGCACCTTAACAGCGTCATCTTTTCAGATTTTAAATAGTTCCACTGGAATGCCATCACCTCCACTGGCCTTGTTGTTAGCCATGCTTTCTAAGGCCCACTTGACTTCACTCTCCACGATGTCTGGCTCAAGGTCAGCAACCACACTATCTGTGTTGTCCAGGATATCCAAATCTTTCTGGTATAATTCCTCTGTGTATTCTTGCCACCTCTTCTTGATGTCTTCTGCTTCTGTTAGGTCCCTCCCATTTTTGTCCTTTATCATGTCCATCTTTGCACAAAATGTTCCTTTAATATCTCCAATTTTCTTGAACAGATCTCTGGTTTGTCCCTTTCTATTCTTTTCCTCTATTTCTTTGCACTGTTCATTTAAGAAGGCCCTCTTGTCTCTCCTTGCTATTCTTTGGAAGTCTGTGTTCAATTTTCTGTAACTTTCCCTATCTCCCTTGCATTTGGTTTCCCTTCTCTTCTCTGCTATTTGTAAGGCCTCGTTGGACAGCCACTTTGCTTTCTTGCATTTCCTTTTCTTTGGGATGGTTTTTATTGCTGCCTCCTGTACAATGTTACGAGCCTCCATCCATAGTTCATCAGGCACTCTGTCCACCAAATCAAGTTCCTTAAATCTGTTCTTCACTTCCACTGTGTATTCATAAGGGATTTGGTTTAGATTATACCTGACTAGCCCAGTGGTTTTTCCTACTTTCTTCAGTTGAAGCTTGAATTTTGCTATAAGAAGCTGATGATCCGAGCCACAATCAGCTCCAGGTCTTGTTTTTGCTGACTGTATAGAGCTTCTCCATCTTTGGCTGCAGAGAATATAATCAATCTGATTTCGGTATTGCCCATCTGATGATGTCCATGTGTAGAGTCGCCTCTTGTGTTGTTGGAAAAGAGTGTTTGTGATGACCAGCTTGTTCTCTTGACAAAACTCTATTAGCCTTTGCCCTGCTTTGTTTTGAATTCCAAGGCCAAACTTACCTGTTGTTCCTTTTATCTCTTGACTCCCTACTTTAGCATTCCAGTCCCCTATAATGAGAAGAACATCTTTCTTTGGTGTCAGTTCTAGAAGGTGTTGTAAGTGTCGCGATTTGACCCTTTTGGATTCCACACCTCTGGAACCTATGTGGCGTGGGACCCACTCGTGCCTTGGTCTGTCCACCTAGACTCAGACCTCAGAGCACACCAGGGCAAAACCAAACTCTTTCCTTCCTTCCACTGCTGCCACCAGGAGATCCCTAGATCCCCATAACTCCTTTAGAAAGAATCAGGTCCACTCTTTAATGAAATAGAAAGATCTTTAGTTTATTTGCTTATTTGTTTCAGCACTTCAACATTCAGTTCTATTCCTTCTCCCTTCCAGTCACTGGTCAATCACTTCTCAGATCTCCTACTATATTTTCATCAGTCTAATCACAATCACTTAAATCTCTGAACTCTCTAATCAAACTCCTTCCAAAACTCTGATCTGATCTCCTCCCCCCTCAGGCTCTGCCTCTTATACTCTGCCTCTTGGCTCCGCCTCTCAGCAACATAAATATGCATGACTCACTCTAAGCAAACCTGTGCCATGACCACATTTAAAGGAGAACGCTACAGACCTCCCCCCTTACTTAGGTTTGTTTGGGAGGGGAAACACGTTTTTCCTCCTGAACAAACAGGTGCAATAGCTTAAACTTTTTTTTTTCTCATAACATTTTACCTTCCACATTTTTACTAAATTTCAACCAAATCCTTACCTTATCATTTAATAATCAATACCATACTTTACCTTTTCATCTACTAATCAATAATATACATTACCTTATCATTTAATAATCAATACAATACTTTATCTTATCATCTACTAATCAATAATATACCTTACCTTATCATTTTACAGAATTTACAACCATACAGAAATCACAATCATGAACTTTTACATAAATAATTAACTGTGAATTATAGTCCCTTTCAGTTTATAATAAAAGTCCTGGTATCATTCATCTAGCCTCCTGGAAAGCACATCTGCGACAACGTTGGGGCTTTCGAGGCAAGAACTGAGTCTCTGTTGCAAAGGCAAAATTTGCAAAGTCCAAGTCTCTCATTTTCCCGTCGTAGTCTGGCACACCATGGACTGGTCCGGTTGTGGTCATCTCCTTCAGCTGGACACACCTCTGCTGGCACTCAGGAGTCCCTCTGTTGACCACTGGCTCCTTTCTCCGCACCCTTTTCCATCGACTGGCGGTCATCGGCCACTCGGTTGTCCACAGGATGTCATCTGCTGGTCGTTTTAGTGTGACGTCATCTTTAAGTCTGGCTCGGGGCTTCACTTGCTTAGCTAGGGAAAGGGTAGGCAGTTCCCTCTTCTCCTCCCGAACATCTTTAGATGCATCACTCTTTAAGGCATCAGGGCCTTCCTCCTTCTGTATCACATAATTGACATTGTTCGATTTTGTCCCTACTTTATAGGGATCCTCCCAAGCTAATTGTAGCTTGTGACCTTTGACTGGCCTAAGCAAAAGAACTTCATCTTCAGGCCCAAAAGTTCTTTCACGGGCTTTCTTATCGTACCGGGCCTTCTGCTTGGTCTGGGCAGCCCTTAAATTCCTCCCAGCCAACTCCAGAGAACGTTGCAAGGTGTTTTGCAACTTGTGCATATATTCTACCACTGACTCTGGGTCACTTTCTCTATGGTCTTCCCAGTTCATGCGGAGCAAATCTAAAGGTCCGCGCGCCTTTCGTCCTAGCAGTAACTCAAAAGGACTAAATCCCGTGCTCTCTTGAGGGATGCTCCTATAAGCATATAGTAAGGGTTGTATTTTGCAGTCCCAATCATTTGGGTTCTCTGCTACATACGCCTTAATCATGCGCACTAAAGTGCCATTGAATTTCTCAACTGGCCCGTTGGTCTCTGGATGATATGGAGTCGAGTTGATTTGGGTAATTCCACAAGCCTTCCATAACCTTTTGATCAGTTTGGATGTGAAACTCATCCCCAAATCGCTGACTATCTCGCTGGCAAATCCCAATCGGCTCATGTAATTGATTAGGGCATCTGCCACGGTGTCAGTTTCCATGTCTCAAATTCTTGAGGGCTTAATTCCTTATGTCCCTCTGAGGTAACCTCGAGAACTATTTTCTCTTGGTCTCCTGACGTTAAAGGGTTTCCCTCCAATTCCTGAGGTAACTCTTCAGACTCAGGACTCCCCCTTGTGGCGTGTTTGGGAGGCATCTTTTCCCTTTTGGGGTGATTAGAGCAGCGTTCACTAATTTTTTAAAAGGACCTGTCTTTTCTCTTATTTTACTTCCAGTTACTGATATAAATTTTTTCAAGCCTTTTCTTTTAGTACTTTCCCTCAGATCTGCTATGACCTGGCTTCTGCCTTGTCCACAGCGCTCTCCTATCTCAGAGCCTGGGATTTTACAGTAAGCCCTCTGATCCTCAGATCCTGAGGTAAACTCAGAAATTCCCTCTCAGAGAATCCAAGCCTTTTCCTTAGGTTCTCTCCCTCAGATCTGCTATGACCTGGCTTCTGCCTTATCCACAGCGCTCTCCTATCTCAGAGCCTGGGATTTCACAGCAAGCCCTCTGATCCTCAGATCCTGAGGTAAAACTCAGAAATTCCCTCTCAGAGAATCCAAGCCTTTTCCTTAGGTTCTCTCCCTCAGATCTGCTATGACCTGGCTTCTGCCTTATCCACAGCGCTCTCCTATCTCAGAGCCTGGGATTTCACAGCAAGCCCTCTGATCCTCAGATCCTGAGGTAAAACTCAGAAATTTCCTCACAGAGTCGTTCCCTATCTTAGACCCCCCTGATCTGGGTTCTGAGGCCCCGCTACTAAGCTTTTCCCAAAAGCTCTAGCAGGAACCAAACCTCATTGCCACAGATCCTGTCTAAAAGGTACCCTTGACTCGATAAATTCTTTTTATAATCAGGTTTCACTGGATTACTTCAATAGGCTTCACTGGATTATTTCAATAGGCTTCACTGGATTACTTCGTATCCCACCGCTGCCACCAAATGTCGCGATTTGACCCTTTTGGATTCCACACCTCTGGAACCTATGTGGCGTGGGACCCACTCGTGCCTTGGTCTGTCCACCTAGACTCAGACCTCAGAGCACACCAGGGCAAAACCAAACTCTTTCCTTCCTTCCACTGCTGCCACCAGGAGATCCCTAGATCCCCATAACTCCTTTAGAAAGAATCAGGTCCACTCTTTAATGAAATAGAAAGATCTTTAGTTTATTTGCTTATTTGTTTCAGCACTTCAACATTCAGTTCTATTCCTTCTCCCTTCCAGTCACTGGTCAATCACTTCTCAGATCTCCTACTATATTTTCATCAGTCTAATCACAATCACTTAAATCTCTGAACTCTCTAATCAAACTCCTTCCAAAACTCTGATCTGATCTCCTCCCCCCTCAGGCTCTGCCTCTTATACTCTGCCTCTTGGCTCCGCCTCTCAGCAACATAAATATGCATGACTCACTCTAAGCAAACCTGTGCCATGACCACATTTAAAGGAGAACGCTACAGACCTCCCCCCTTACTTAGGTTTGTTTGGGAGGGGAAACACGTTTTTCCTCCTGAACAAACAGGTGCAATAGCTTAAACTTTTTTTTTTCTCATAACATTTTACCTTCCACATTTTTACTAAATTTCAACCAAATCCTTACCTTATCATTTAATAATCAATACCATACTTTACCTTTTCATCTACTAATCAATAATATACATTACCTTATCATTTAATAATCAATACAATACTTTATCTTATCATCTACTAATCAATAATATACCTTACCTTATCATTTTACAGAATTTACAACCATACAGAAATCACAATCATGAACTTTTACATAAATAATTAACTGTGAATTATAGTCCCTTTCAGTTTATAATAAAAGTCCTGGTATCATTCATCTAGCCTCCTGGAAAGCACATCTGCGACAACGTTGGGGCTTTCGAGGCAAGAACTGAGTCTCTGTTGCAAAGGCAAAATTTGCAAAGTCCAAGTCTCTCATTTTCCCGTCGTAGTCTGGCACACCATGGACTGGTCCGGTTGTGGTCATCTCCTTCAGCTGGACACACCTCTGCTGGCACTCAGGAGTCCCTCTGTTGACCACTGGCTCCTTTCTCCGCACCCTTTTCCATCGACTGGCGGTCATCGGCCACTCGGTTGTCCACAGGATGTCATCTGCTGGTCGTTTTAGTGTGACGTCATCTTTAAGTCTGGCTCGGGGCTTCACTTGCTTAGCTAGGGAAAGGGTAGGCAGTTCCCTCTTCTCCTCCCGAACATCTTTAGATGCATCACTCTTTAAGGCATCAGGGCCTTCCTCCTTCTGTATCACATAATTGACATTGTTCGATTTTGTCCCTACTTTATAGGGATCCTCCCAAGCTAATTGTAGCTTGTGACCTTTGACTGGCCTAAGCAAAAGAACTTCATCTTCAGGCCCAAAAGTTCTTTCACGGGCTTTCTTATCGTACCGGGCCTTCTGCTTGGTCTGGGCAGCCCTTAAATTCCTCCCAGCCAACTCCAGAGAACGTTGCAAGGTGTTTTGCAACTTGTGCATATATTCTACCACTGACTCTGGGTCACTTTCTCTATGGTCTTCCCAGTTCATGCGGAGCAAATCTAAAGGTCCGCGCGCCTTTCGTCCTAGCAGTAACTCAAAAGGACTAAATCCCGTGCTCTCTTGAGGGATGCTCCTATAAGCATATAGTAAGGGTTGTATTTTGCAGTCCCAATCATTTGGGTTCTCTGCTACATACGCCTTAATCATGCGCACTAAAGTGCCATTGAATTTCTCAACTGGCCCGTTGGTCTCTGGATGATATGGAGTCGAGTTGATTTGGGTAATTCCACAAGCCTTCCATAACCTTTTGATCAGTTTGGATGTGAAACTCATCCCCAAATCGCTGACTATCTCGCTGGCAAATCCCAATCGGCTCATGTAATTGATTAGGGCATCTGCCACGGTGTCAGTTTCCATGTCTCAAATTCTTGAGGGCTTAATTCCTTATGTCCCTCTGAGGTAACCTCGAGAACTATTTTCTCTTGGTCTCCTGACGTTAAAGGGTTTCCCTCCAATTCCTGAGGTAACTCTTCAGACTCAGGACTCCCCCTTGTGGCGTGTTTGGGAGGCATCTTTTCCCTTTTGGGGTGATTAGAGCAGCGTTCACTAATTTTTTAAAAGGACCTGTCTTTTCTCTTATTTTACTTCCAGTTACTGATATAAATTTTTTCAAGCCTTTTCTTTTAGTACTTTCCCTCAGATCTGCTATGACCTGGCTTCTGCCTTGTCCACAGCGCTCTCCTATCTCAGAGCCTGGGATTTTACAGTAAGCCCTCTGATCCTCAGATCCTGAGGTAAACTCAGAAATTCCCTCTCAGAGAATCCAAGCCTTTTCCTTAGGTTCTCTCCCTCAGATCTGCTATGACCTGGCTTCTGCCTTATCCACAGCGCTCTCCTATCTCAGAGCCTGGGATTTCACAGCAAGCCCTCTGATCCTCAGATCCTGAGGTAAAACTCAGAAATTCCCTCTCAGAGAATCCAAGCCTTTTCCTTAGGTTCTCTCCCTCAGATCTGCTATGACCTGGCTTCTGCCTTATCCACAGCGCTCTCCTATCTCAGAGCCTGGGATTTCACAGCAAGCCCTCTGATCCTCAGATCCTGAGGTAAAACTCAGAAATTTCCTCACAGAGTCGTTCCCTATCTTAGACCCCCCTGATCTGGGTTCTGAGGCCCCGCTACTAAGCTTTTCCCAAAAGCTCTAGCAGGAACCAAACCTCATTGCCACAGATCCTGTCTAAAAGGTACCCTTGACTCGATAAATTCTTTTTATAATCAGGTTTCACTGGATTACTTCAATAGGCTTCACTGGATTATTTCAATAGGCTTCACTGGATTACTTCGTATCCCACCGCTGCCACCAAATGTCGCGATTTGACCCTTTTGGATTCCACACCTCTGGAACCTATGTGGCGTGGGACCCACTCGTGCCTTGGTCTGTCCACCTAGACTCAGACCTCAGAGCACACCAGGGCAAAACCAAACTCTTTCCTTCCTTCCACTGCTGCCACCAGGAGATCCCTAGATCCCCATAACTCCTTTAGAAAGAATCAGGTCCACTCTTTAATGAAATAGAAAGATCTTTAGTTTATTTGCTTATTTGTTTCAGCACTTCAACATTCAGTTCTATTCCTTCTCCCTTCCAGTCACTGGTCAATCACTTCTCAGATCTCCTACTATATTTTCATCAGTCTAATCACAATCACTTAAATCTCTGAACTCTCTAATCAAACTCCTTCCAAAACTCTGATCTGATCTCCTCCCCCCTCAGGCTCTGCCTCTTATACTCTGCCTCTTGGCTCCGCCTCTCAGCAACATAAATATGCATGACTCACTCTAAGCAAACCTGTGCCATGACCACATTTAAAGGAGAACGCTACAGTAAGTCTTCATAGAATTGGTCAATTTCAGCCTCTTCAGCATTGGTGGTTGGTGCATAAACTTGGATTACTGTGTTGTTGAAAGGTCTGCCTTGGATTCGTATTGAAATCATTCTATCATTTTTAAGATTGTATCCCAGTACAGCTTTTCCCACTCTTTTGTTGACTATGAGGGCTACTCCATTTCTTCTATGGGATTCTTGCGCACAATAGTAGATATGGTAATCGTCTGAATTGAATTCACCCATTTCCGACCATTTTAGTTCACTGACGCCCAGGATGTCAATGTTTATTCTTGCCATCTCCTGTTTGACCACATCCAGCTTACCAAGGTTCATAGATCTTACATTCCAGGTTCCTATGCAGTATTTTTGTTTGCAGCGTCGGACTTTCTTTTCACTTCCAGGTGCGTCCGCAGCTGAGCGTCCTTTTGGCTTTGGCCCAACCACTTCCTTAGCTCTGGAGCTACTTGTACTTGTCCTCCGCTCTTCCTCAGTAGCATGTTGGACGCCTTCCGACCTGAGGGGCCCATCTTCCAGCATCATATCTTTTAGCCTTTTGTTTCTGTTCATGGGGTTTTCTTGGCAAAGATACTGGAGTGGCTTGCCAATTCCTGCTCCAGGTGGATCGCGTTTAGTCAGAACTCTCCACTATGACCTGTCCGTCTTGGGTGTCCCTGCACGGCGTAGCCCATAGCTTCTCTGAATTACTCAAGCCCCTTCGCCATGACAAGGCAGCAATCCTGAAGGGGAAAACTGTATGTAATAGTCTAATTATTATATTGGCAGCTGAATTTTCTTTCATTCCTAATGATACGCAACAGTTGATTTGCCTTTCCCAGGGCCTTATATGGGGTTAATGTTTTCATTAAGCTTAACACCACAAGGGCAAAATCTCTCCTGAGGAAGAGCAGAGGACAAGTACAAGTAGCTCCAGAGCTAATGAAGTGGTTGGGCCAAAGCCAAAAGGACGCTCAGCTGTGGACGCACCTGGAAGTGAAAGGAAAGTCCGATGCTGCAAAGAAAAATACTGCATAGGAACCTGGAATGTAAGATCTATGAACCTTGGTAAGTTGGATGTGGTCAAACAGGAGATGGCAAGAATAAACATTGACATCCTGGGCATCAGTGAACTAAAATGGACAGGAATGGGCGAATTCAATTCAGATGATTATCAGATCTACTACTGTCGGCAAGAATTCCGTAGAAGAAATGGAGTAGCCCTCATAGTCAACAAAAGAGTGGGAAAAGCTGTACTGGGATACAATCTCAAAAATGGTAGGGACCTAACGTTTAGATAGATCTAAACCAAACAGACAAGGAGCTGGGATTTGATCTGACACAGCTACTTTCCATATACCAGACCACCCATAGTAATTCAATGCTACCCTAGTCATTGGCAGAACTACAGAGTCTGAACGTATGCCTTTGAGGGTGATGACCTCATCTTCCAATATGTTTTCTTTAGGAATGATGTCTGGATGACAGATAGTTATGTGGGAACAGGTGTCTAATATCTAAATACTTTCTGTCATCAATAAAAATCATTTCCCCAGATCTGTCCAGTAAATCTTGATCACACTTGATTAAATAACACTGTATCACTTTAGCCTCAGAAAGCTCCAGGCTCTCTGCCAAGTCTGTTCCCTTAGGAACAGTGCTGCCACTGGTGGCTTCAGCTGCTGAAGGAAAAATACTTTTTTAGGCTGACTAAAATCTCTATTCTTTTGAGTTTCACATTGGGCAAAAAAATGTCCTTGTTTACCACAAGCATAACATTGTTTATTTACTCTATGTTCAGAGTGAAGGAATTTATTAGTTTTTCCCTTAGGATTATTCTATCTCAGCAGACTTGGCTCTGAGAATGAAGGTTTGGCTTTAAAATGGCTTTCTTTAGGTTGTGTATTATTGAGGTAAATTTTACTAGATTGGGATCTCTTACTGTCGCCCCACACTTTTCTACCAATTTTTACCTCGAAAATCAAGGATCTCTGATCCCTCTAATAGAATCAGCATATTCAGACGCTTGTAGCACATTTTTAGGACCCTTGTCCTTGACAAGATAACACAACTCCCCTGGTAAAATTGAATAAAATTGTTCTAGTCCAAACACATTTTTCATTTGATCTAAGGAGGTGACATGTTCCTGTTCTAGCCATTTATTAAGATACTGAGTCAAACATGCTGCAAGTTCAGCAAAAGACTCTTCAGGTATCTTTGAAATGGATCTACATTTTCTCCTTAGATGCTCTGAATTAATCCCAAATCTGGAATACACCATTTTTATATAAGATTCAAAATCTCTAGCTTGTTCCAGAGGCATCTGTGAATAGATCTCAGATAAAACTCCCCCTATCTGTGACCTTAAAATTATCATCCTCTCATCATCTTTAACCCCAAAGTCCCAACAAGCTCTTTCAAAGGAAATCAGGAAAGATTCAGGACAATCTCCATTCCAATATTGGGGAAATTTCTTTAGATCGATATTTTAGGGATATCTCACACTGGAATTATTATTATTATTATTTTGGGCCGCTAATTCCAATTTCTTCATCTCAATTTGAAACTGCATTTCTCTTTCTCTTTGCCTGTTTTCTTGCTCAAATTCCCTTTTCCTGTTTTCTTTTTCCAATTCTAATTGGTTTTTCATGGTCCCTCAATTTCCTCTTCACTTTGAATTTGAGAGTTCCCATTTCCCTCAGCACTCTGGAGCTCAACCTGTGCCTCCATAACCAACTTTTTACTTCATTTGGGCAGCATAAACAACACCATTCCTTATTAAACTAGACTTGTTCTTTTCCCTCACAAGAGCCAAACGGACCTTTCTTTCAGTGGCTTTCCTTATAACTAGATTGTACTTTTCCAAGCAGCTCACCTCAGCTACTCCCAAACTCGCAACCCTTGCCACAATATTTCCCTGTCTAGGCGATTCTTGTCTCCAGACACAAGAACAATTTTCTGCTTAGCTTTTCTTTACTTTTAGCTTTTATTATCACCTCAGATCTATCCTGACTTAGGCTTCTATTCTATCCGCTACTGCTCTTTACCCTCAGAGCTCCGGATTTTGAGCTAGCCACTCGGTCTTGTAAATCCTGAGGTAAATGGTTTCTCTTGAGTAGGTATTTTCCCTATCTTAGCATTCTCTAGATCTGGGTTCGGAAGCCCCGAAACTAAGTCTTCCACAAGACTCTAACAGGTAACCACTTCTTACCACAGATCCTAACCCCTCCTAGCTAGGAATACCTTCAAACGCAAGCCCATTCAATTTTTCACTGGATTGTTTCATATCCCAGCGCTGTGCCACCAATTTGTCACATTTCCGCCTGTCCCTGGGTTGTTTCACCAAGCAAAGGGCACAAGCTATGTGTCGTGTCGCTGCCACCAGTTGATTACGTCAACATTGTTTACTATTAATGACAGAATTCCAGGCAATGTGTCATTTTAAAAAGAACCAAATAGAAATTGTTTATTATTACAGGTGATGAAGGTGCAGTCGATGTCGTTAACTCTTAACAAAACACTTATATATCCTGATGAACAACTATATCTATTCACTACACCTTTTATGATTAATATCTGGCAGAAAAGAGTAGGACATTTGCAGTGTAGGGGGAGTTTTTAAGGGCAAATATGGTGAATTCTCTCTTCTTAAAAGTGTGCTGCTTCTTAATGTAAACCTGTCATCTATAACATCAAATGTTTATCCATGTCACATGATACCATCTTTCATTGCTATCTATGTTAACAGTAGCTACCAGTAGCCTACAGTATTTTACACAGGAATAACTGACCAGTCTGTGTATAAGAGATATGTGGACACAAATTTTACATCTGAAATGGCAATATTCCAAACCCATTGATGGCTTGGTCTCTCGGGACACTCAAGGACCTGAATGCAGGCATTCTTGAACAAAGGAATTTGGAAGGCGAATTTCAACATAAAACTACCGAATAACTTCATCAGGAGATTCAGTTTGCTCTTGTGGCCTGAAAAGAGACAAAGGATTTTTTTTCTTAATTGCTCACTATATGTTAATTAGCTCACAGAGACAAGTTTCTGTTATCAACCAGCAACTGTTGTGTGGAAGGCAGTTACAAAGGTAATGATAGCCATTTGTCGTTTCTGCATTTCTGATCTGTCTGGTCTCATAGTTTTTACACCCTTGCTCTATGTGCATATCTTGCTACCAAATAAGGATAATGTATGCATTTGAAGTTGGCTTCAGTATGCAGAAATGCGTGCCATATAAATTGAATAGCCACAGACCTCGTCATAGTTTTTGCTGCAACAGACTAACATTTAGAAATCACTACATTTACAAGGAACAATGGTTGTAATCCAAACTTGATGATACTGATGCAAACCCTTTGTTTTATATCTTGATAAAATAGCAGTAACATAGTAAAATGATGTTTTTCTTCAAAATCACAGACCTAGCTTAAATCTGAGTCCTTCTTTGAAGTATTTCCTTTCTTTTCATTTTAAGGGTAAGCAAGATAAAACTCCCAGGCTATTTCCAGTTTGCTGATTTTTTCCCCCCTGCTAAGGGTTAGAAAAACCCTTCTGACATACCCGTAGCACGTGTTGCCACACAGCTGGTCAGCTTGACTGTCACTGCATATTATTATTTTTTTGGTGACAGATGGCCACATTTCTTTGCAGACAAGTTATTTTGTCTGCTATATGAAACATCCTCCCCCCATTACTCCAAATGGTCATATATTTTTCTCTTGTATAACATTAAAAATATTGGTCCATTTTAAAAAATTGTAAGGTTAATGTGAATAATGGAGGTAACTTTATGGCTGAAATATTCCATGTTTTGCTGTACAGATTAAATAACAGATGGGTAGGTAAGTAAGTGACCTGATTTGGGAAACTCTGTAGGGGGAAAGTTGCCTTCCTGCAAATTAGCCCCAATGCTGCACAGCTGCTCTGTTTTATACTGAATGGTCCATTCTGAACAATGCAGGAAGCCTACATGGCCTAACAAGATTTTTCTCACATTGTCCATGCATTTTTTTTCCTGTTTCCTGCTTAAATCTCAGATTGAAATACCTCAGCAAGAGTTTACTGGGAATGTGTTGGTGTGAGTGCTCACTGTGCACGGAGTGTTTGGGTGTGGTGCAGGCCTTCCTCTGTCCATATATCCATGAGCTCCAGACTGGAAGGTTGAAATAACTCTATTTATATTAACTCTTGGGCAGGTGGTACAGCACCTGTTTCAACAAGATCCACCCCCTTCCCTTCTGCTGGGGGACTAGGTTTCAGTCACTAGTCCCCCAGAGAGTCCTGGGTCTCAGGGCTTCTAATTATTCCCACTGGGGTCAGTGCAAACATAACCAGAGAGGTGTCAATGGTCCTTGGAGCTGCCCTCCACCAGTCTCATCTTGCAAGGAGGGTTTGCAGAGGCAAACCACTACTAGCCCTGGGAGATTACCAATCCCTCCTGGAGGTGCCACTGATGGTTCTGCTGTTGTTGGCAGGTGCATCTCCAGCACCTCTTCTGAGCCAGATTAAGGGTCATAGTGGCTGCCATGGTGGTTGTGGTGGTCTTTGGTAGAAGCTTGAGTATGACAGCAGTTGGTGAGGGACCTGGGCCATAGCACGAGTTTTCCCCAGGGCACACGAAGCTGGACCAAGACCCTGATCCAGGGATTTTTCATGTATACCTCCTCCACAAAAGAGGGCTGGCTATAGTTCCTCTAGACCACTGGTTCTTAACCTTGGGTTACTCAGGTGTTTTTGGACTGCAACTCCCAGAAGCCTTCACCACCAGCTGTGCTGGCTGGGGTTTCTGGGAGTTGCAGTTCAAAAACACCTGAGTAACAAAGGTTAAGAACCACTGCTCTAGACCATCACCCAGGCCCCTGAAAACCTGGTATCTCTCCCTCCTTCACCTCTGCCCCACCTGGCCCTGCTTCCCCTTGAATCTCTGTCTCCTCCAGCTTTATTGTCCTCAGCTGCTGGCAAAGACCAGCCCCTGCCTCCTCCTGTACGTAGGTGTTCCTAATCATCATGCTTGAGGCCCAGGGGCCTGGGTGTCCAATAGGACTTCCAGGAGGCCACAGGACAAAAACAGACAGCACACCAGGGGCACCAGACGTGAACACCACCACCACCACCCCTTACAGTTGGGCATAAATTACATTGCTATTCCTCTAGTGAAATGTATGGTGATGGAACTACCCTGTTCCGCTGAGTGTAGTAGCTAGTTTCTCCAGTACACATCTTGTGTTTTTCTGACTGAGGAAATGTCCCAAACCAACTACCTTCCCAAAGGATTATGGGCTTTATTACATATTTCCCCCCACTATATATATTTATCTTTGAAGGCTTTTTTGTGCTCATTTATGTTCCCCCCCCCCCCCGAGCACTAGTTCAATTATTTCTGAGTAAAGGTGGGCACAAACTGCCACTTCAGCGGTTTGTGTCAGTTTGTTTTTATCTGAACAGGCGTTATGCACTTCCCAGCCTCTCCTCCTCTGGCAGGCACCCACTCAGAGGCAGTGCCTGGAGAAGGGAAGGCAGGGAAGCCATGGCTATCACCACACTCCTAGCCATGCGTCCTCACTAGACGCTCTAGCCTTCCTAGTATTACGATCACACGCAGTTATCAGGGTGCTGACTGCGATACTGATCACTCCCTGGTATGTAGTACAGTAAAACTGTGAACAAAGAGATTGTATCACATGAAAAACGAAGGAAGACCATGTATTAACATCAGCAAGACTCGCGATCAAAGAAAAGTGGAGGAATTTGCCCAAGCGCTTGAGGAAACCCTTCCAGGCCCGGCTGATGCAAATGCACCTGAACAATGGGAATATTTCAAGAACGTTGTTTATAATACCGCCTTGTCCACATTTGGCAAGAATACCAAAAAGATGGCAGACTGGTTCGAAGCCCATTCGGAGGAGTTGATGCCAGCCATCGAGGAAAAGAGAAGAGCTCTAGCAGCATACAAAGCCTGTCCTAGTGAGTACAACTTGCAGGCTCTTCGAGTTGCTCGTAGCAAAGTCCAACACTCTGCCAGGAGATGTTCTAACGATTATTGGCTTCAGCTCTGCTCTCAGATACAGATAGCAGCGGACACAGGTAACATCAAGGGAATGTATGACGGTATCAAGCAGGCTTTAGGTCCAATAGAGAAGAAATCTGCTCCTTTGAAGACTACTACAGGCATGATCATCCAGGACCGTGCACAGCAGATGGAACGCTGGGTGCAGCACTATTCTGAGCTATATTCCAGAGAGAATGCAGTAACCAAAGAGGCATTAAATAACATCAAGTGCCTGCCTGTCTTGGAAGAGTTGGACAGCGAACCAACTTTAGCAGAAATAAAAGCGGCCTTGGATTCCCTTGCCTCCGGCAAGGCATCTAGGAAGGATAACATCCCTGCTGAAGTGCTGAAGTGCTGTAAAGAGATCATCACCACTGAGCTGTATGAAATCTTTTGTCTTTGCTGGAGGGAAGGTGGGGTACCACAGGACATGAAGGATGCAAACATCATCACATTGTATAAAAACAAAGGCGACAGGGGCGACTGCAATAACTACCGTGGCATCTTTCTTCTCAGCGTTGGAAGCTGCTTGCCCGTGTTGTGCTGAAGAGACTCCAGGTGCTTGCAGACAGAGTCTATCCAGAATCACAGTGTGGATTTTGAGGTAAGAGATCCACCACTGACATGGTATTTTCCCTCAGACAGTTGCAGGAGAAATGTAGGGAACGACGACAGCCACTCTTTGTGGCCTTCATAGATCTTACAAAGGCCTTTGATTTGGTTAGCAGGGACGGCCTTTTTAAAATACTTCCCAAGACTGGATGTCCACCTCTACTCTTTAACATCATCAGGTCCTTTCATGAGGAAATGAAGGGCACTGTAGTTTTTGATGGCTCAACATCAGATCCCTTTGACATCCAAAGCAGAGTGAAACGGGGGGCAGCAGGGTGGGATTGCCTCTCACTTGTTTCCATTGTGAGACAAGATAGAGTAAAACCTGAATAACTCTTCTTAATGGAGAGATTAGTTTGTCTGTTATATTTCGGAGCTAAGAGGAAATATCTTTACTAGAGAGGCACAGACATACTAGGAGATTACGACAAAAGCCAATAAAAGTTGGAGGGAGAGGACATGCATCCCCATTGCTTTTAGAATTATTTGCTCATCAACACCTATTACTTATGCTGGAAAACTCATGTACGTATATGTGTCCTACATGATCAGCCTAGGCAAGCTATTTTGCTATTACCCACTTAGCCATAACGTATTCTGTTCAAGTGATTAGTTTTACCAGTCGTTGATAGCCTTCACAGTCAACTTGGCCAGGAAGCCTGCTCTCTGTATCATGAACCAAAACCTTTTGGATTCAGTTTGTACCTGAATTTAAGAGCTGCCTAAAAGAAAACTAGGAACATCATCTTGAAGCCCACAAATTAAACTGCAATTAGTCTGACTCCATATTCACTTCAATCATCTGTGTTCAAGATTTACTAAAAGGCTGTCTGTTCCCAGCTGTGGTTTTTATCCATCTCTGGATCTCTTTGTAAATCCTGATTTCCTCCAGGTGCCTTGCTGGAGTGAGGAAAGAAAGGCAAGAAAGCCTCCAGGGCGAGGGACTCCCTGCCATTGCTAACAAATAGCAAGTGGCATTTGGAATTAAATAGCAGCAGTCAGCTTGGGCTTCCTTCCAGACCATCTGCTCCTTTTACCCAGTCAACCTCTACCTCCCATGGAAGTAACTTCTGGCTTTCCCTATGGTTCTTACACAAATTATTCCCATCTTCTCTGGTAGATATTCAAAAGGTTTTGAGAAAACTCTTTATCAGAAATCCTGGAGCAAATACAGCAGGCATGGGATAGGTACTGGGGTTCAAGGGCCGATTTTCCACTCCCAGGACCCCTTAGGGGGTTGCACTATCCCCAAGACTGAAGCTTAGGTAGGAAAGAAAAATCAAAAGTGGGGTTTAAGGGAACAAAAGTGGTTTTATTTTGGTTCAGTAGTAGAAACTGGCCTGTTGACCTATTTTTGAGTGCCTTCTTTCAACTGGGGAGCATCTTATTGTACAGAACCAGAAAGAC
Organism: Intellagama lesueurii; assembly: GCA_037013535.1. Taxonomy (NCBI): domain Eukaryota; kingdom Metazoa; phylum Chordata; class Lepidosauria; order Squamata; family Agamidae; genus Intellagama; species Intellagama lesueurii. The sequence goes on from JBAJHW010000002.1 coordinate 218,976,480, forward strand.
AATCTGGCAGGCTGCAAACTGCACTTTGCTCACACTTGGGATAGAGGAGATGTCTTGTATGGGTGCTGTTGTTGTTTAGTCGTTTAGTCGTGTCCGACTCTTCGTGATCCCATGGACCAGAGCATGCCAGGCCCTCCTGTCTTCCACTGCCTCCCGGAGTTGGGTCAAATTCATGTTGGTAGCTTCAATGACACTGTCCAACCATCTCGTCCTCTGTCGTCCCCTTCTCCTCTTGCCTTCACACTTTCCCAACATCAGGGTCTTTTCCAGGGAATCTTCTCTTCTCATCAGATGGCCAAAGTATTGGAGCCTCAGCTTCAGGATCTGTCCTTCCAGTGAGCACTCAGGGTTGATTTCCTTTAGAATGGATAGGTTTGTTCTTCTTGCAGTCCAGGGGACTCTCAAGAGTCTCCTCCAGCACCACAATTCAAAAGCATCAATTCTTCAGCGGTGAGCCTTCTTTATGGTCCAGCTCTCACTTCCATACATCGCTACTGGAAAAATCATAGCTTTGACTATGCGGACCTTTGTCGGCAAGGTGATGTCTCTGCTTTTTAAGATGCTATCTAGGTTTGTCATCGCTTCCATCCCAAGAAGGAGGCGTCTTTTAATTTCGTGGCTGCTGTCACCATCCGCAGTGATCATGGAGTCCAAGAAAGTAAAATCTGTCACTGCCTCCATATCGTCCCCTTCTATTTGCCAGGAGGTGATGGGACCAGTGGCCATGATCTTAGTTTTTTTGATGTTGAGCTTCAGACCATTTTTGGCACTCTCCTCTTTCACCCTCATTAAGAGGTTCTTTAATTCCTCCTCACTTTCTGCCATCAGAGTGGTATCATCTGCATATCGGAGGTTGTTGATATTTCTTCCGGCAATCTTAATTCCGGCTTGGGATTCATCCAGTCTTGCCTTTCGCATGATGTATTCTGCATATAAGTTAAATAAGCAGGGGGACAATATACAGCCTTGTCGTACTCCTTTCCCAATTTTGAACCAATCAGTTGTTCCATATCCAGTTCTAACTGTTGCTTCCTGTCTCACATATAGATTTCTCAGGAGATAGATAAGGTGGTCAGGCACTCCCATTTCTTTAAGAACTTGCCATAGTTTGTTGTGTTCCATACAGTCAACGGCTTTTGCGTAGTCAATGAAGCAGAAGGAGATGTTTTTCTGGAACTCTCTGGCTTTCTCCATAATCCAGCGCATGTTAGCAATTTGGTTTCTAGTTCTTCTGCCCCTTCGAAATCCAGCTTGTACTTCTGGGAGTTCTCGGTCCACATACTGCTGAAGCCTACCTTGTAGGATTTTGAGCATAACCTTGCTAGCGTGTGAAATGAGTGCAATTGTATGGTAGTTGGAGCATTCTTTGGCACTGCCCTTCTTTGGGATTGGGATGTAGACTGATCTTTTCCAATCCTCTGGCCACTGTTGAGTTTTCCAAACTTGCTGGCATATTGAGTGTAGCAGCTTAACAGCGTCATCTTTAAAGATTTTAAATAGTTCAACTGGAATGCCATCACCTCCACTGGCCTTGTTGTTAGCCATGCTTTCTAAGGCCCACTTGACTTCACTTTCCAGGATGTCTGGCTCAAGGTCCTCCGCTCTTCCTCAGTAGCATGTTGGACGCCTTCCGACCTGAGGGGCTCATCTTCCAGTGTCATATCTTTTAGCCTTTTGTTTTTGTCCATGGAGTTTTCTTGGCAGATACTGGAGTGGCTTGCCAGTTCCTGCTCCAGGTGGATTGCGTTTAGTCAGAACTCTGTACTATGACCTGTCTGTCTTGGGTGTCCCTGCACGGCAAAGCCCATAGCTTCTCTGAATTACTCAAGCCCCTTCACCACGACAACGCAGCAATCCATGAAGGGGACTACAAAGGTAGGAAATATAAACTACAGATCAAACCCCTCCTTAATCAGGTCATGTTGAGCACACTGATGAACTTTTTTGTACCTTAATTTCTACCTCGTATTGCATATTTACACGCACAAAATCATGAAATTTGCAGTGGCTAGTTTATGAGGTAATAGTTGTGTCAGTCATCTGCCTTCTTGGAAACCTGGCATGCGCCTGGCACATGCCCTGCACATTCTCAATTAGCTGCAATTAGTCAGGGCAAATTCTGTGATATACCTGTGTGTCTAAGTATCAAGTAGGGTTCTTGTCACTCTAAAAAAATACCACTAGTCCCGCAGTTACTGTACAGCACATTACTAGTAGTATGGAAGAGCTAAAACGAAGCACAGGTTTCAGTAACATCAGTAATAGATTGACAGTGCATTCCTATCCACAGGCTTCCTTAGTTCAGTCCAGCCTTTATTAGTCCAGTCCAGACTTCTGGATGAAGTCTCATTGTGTTTAAGCGGGTCTTGTCCCAGGTGAGAAGAAATGTGTGGTGTGTGTTTTTTTTCTTTACAGAGTAGTGTTTCTCTCTTGAATTTATTTTGGGTGGAGGTTAAGGCACAAGAAGGGTGCCTGAGGTACCCATATTTTGATTAAGGAAGGGAGGTGATCTGCAGTTTGAACTTCCATACTTTCTGGCACTCAACTTTAACCATAATTTTTGTTTTTAAACCAAAGGTTGTTTTCTCCTTAGCAATTTTTTTTTACTCTGCATGAATATTTCTATTGTTAAACTCTACCTCAGAAACCATCCCATTTCTGGTAATAAAAGTTTTATGGCCACATTTGACAGCCAACTGAAAGAACTTGGATTAGCTTGATGTTTCTTCTTTTACAAGGAGAGTATGGAAGACTTAAGCAATGGATTCTTATAGGTCTTTCGGAAAGAGGAAATCAAACCGGTTTGGAGCACTTTGCCACAATTAGCAGTTGGTCAAATAATATGTAATCTCCTCTCTGTATACTCAGCCGTGTGTACTTTAGTCCTAGAAAATACTGAACTCACATCAAACACTTCTTCAGTTCCAACTCAGAATTCTATTTGTTTAGCTCTTGGAGCAACTTGTAAAAAAACAAATCCAACAAAGTGGTCTCAGAATGCAATTAAACTTTTCAGCAATTTCTTCTCTCTCCCGGTAGCTGCCGGAGCTAAATGGAAGAAATACTGCAAAAATTTAGTCAGGTCAACTATTAAGCATTCCAGTGGGATATGATGGATCCGATCTTTTATAAGTTTCAGGTCCCTAGACTTTTTCTATAATGTAAATAAACTGTGTAAACTACAACTGTTTGGACAGAAATTTGAATTTTTGCATAAGTGGAAACTCAAGTGAAATAGCCATGCCATTCGAATAGAAAAATGGTGCTTGGCGCACAGAAGCTGCCAAAAACAAGCAAGACAACACATATTCCTGTTGTAGGTACCTTGCCCAGGATTCTAAATATAAACATATACGGGGAAACTTGACTTTTTAAAATTGACTTTACCTGGGACCAGTTTTAGGTTTTTAGCACCCCTGGGTAAGGCTCTTCTTACAGAGGCCTCCTCTCACCTCCCACTCACTGCTGTCTCTCAACCCCTGCCTCTCTGCCAGGCCCTATTTTACAACTCTGAGCAGAAGGCATGTGCAAGACAAGCAGAGACATCTTGTAATTTTTCTTTAATGTTGGATAATTTTTCATCATGTCTTTTGCTACTGTATTTGATCCCACTGCATTTGTTACCTGCTTTCCTGTTTCCCTTGAAGAGCACAGCAGAGCTTTTAAATAATGTGTTATTGGTAATTATGTAAAATATCATGGGAGGGAGTGGGGAAGGAAGAGGCAATAACATCATTTTAGCAGAAAAAGTAATCACTGGACATTGGCGGGTCATTCAGGAATAGTCCCAGCCATTTTTGTATTTTACTTTTTGTTTTAAAATTTTAAAAATTAACACGAAAGTAACATGAACACACTATTTGTAAAGTATCAAGTTACTACATATGTATTACTGTGAAAAAATAATATTAGTTACAACTAATGGTTTCTTTGAAAAACATGCATAAAATCTTTCAATTTCTTCCCCTTCAGCATCTCCAGTTGGACTTTAATGGTGGTTCTTTTTAATGGGCTTTCTAAGACGTATGATTAATATTATTTTATCAAATTTTGCATTCTAGCTCCTAAGTGGTTCTGCTAAATCTTGCCTCAGTATTAGAGTGTTATTTCTCCCGAGTTTGTCATTTCCAGAGTAAAACATTTTGAATTTTTCTGCTTCAAAATATCCTTTTCCAGACACTATTCAGCTTGGTCCTATTTAAATGCATTGTTTAGTTTATTCATATCAAGTACTGCAATATTCAGACATTCTATTTCTTGCTCTACAGTTTGGAGTTCATCTCAACTCATATATCCTTTTGCCTCTCGCAACTGGACATGCTTTCACCTTTAATCTAGTTGCTTCACTAGCAATAGTGCTGTTTGTACTTCTCCTTTTCTCTTCCCCAGTAGCTGAGTGCTTTCTGACCTGGGAGTCTAATCTCCAGCACTATCTCTTATTTTATTTTGTATTATCTCATCCTAGAATGTTCAAGGTATGAAATATTCAGAAGTGGTTTACTATTGCCTTATTCTATGCAGTTCTAACAAAACTTACCTTGAGTTTTGCTGCTATTGTCTGTGAAAGATCCTATGTCAGTTGTACTTTCCAATACTTCTGCAGTCCAGTAGCTGCCCTTCAAGTTTTCTCCAGTCCCGTCATTACTGAAGTTATGCATTTTCTTCTGCTGATGTGACTGTTAATCACAAGGTCTTATGCCCAAATACATTCAATAAGAGATGCTATTTTAAACTTCAAAAGTGTAAAGAGATGCTATTTTAAACCTCAAAAGTGTAAAGATACTACGATTCTATGTCCGTTGGTGCTGTTGTTACATGTTGTCAAGTCACCTTCAACTTATGGCAACCCCACAAAGGAGCAATCTCCAAAATGTCCTGCCCTCAACAGCCTTGCTCAGCTCTTCTAAACTCAAGTCTGTGAATTGTTTTTAGGGAATCCATCCCTCTCATATTTGATCTTCCTTCTTTTCTGCTGCCTTCAAACTTTCCCCGTACTGTATTTTTGTCTTTTCCAGAGAATCCTGTTTTCTCATGATGTGCCCAAAGGTCACTAAAGTTCCACAGCAATTTTTAAAGATAAGCTGGGAATTATTTATAATTAAAAGCAGACAGAGGCACACCTTAATGTGGTGAAGAAGTCGGACTGTGTCAAGGAGGCTTAGAACAATGCCCTTGGGAGGATAGATTCCATTAGGAGTCAGGATTCCCAGCAGGGTTATTCAAGGCAGAATTGTCAAAACTGAGACCCCAGGTTAAGATGCACCAGCCCTCTAAATCAGCTGTGGATGACATATCAAGGTGCAATCAATCAAAAATCGAAGTGAAAACTTTGAAACTCCTCTTTAAAACTACACTGGCAGATGTGGTATTATATCAGCCAGAGGGCATGCAAGGGTCAACTGGTTTTTCCCCCTCATAGTTTTCAACTGTGTTAAAACATTATGTCCAGATCCACCCATTGTATAGTGAACTCTGTATAACTCTTTACTCATTGAAGTATTTTGATTATAACATTTTATCACACTTGCTGTATTTCTTTTCACCATCATCTCACTTTAATGTGGCTTTCTGAGCATTTACCTGGTACTGTTACTAACATATTTCTGAAACACTGGGGAACCTTTTTCTCTTTGATTCTACCACAGCTCTTTGATTTTTATTTAGAAAATCCATTTAAGTTTATAACACAACTCAACTAATACTTGCAATCAGGGAGTTGGAGATAAGTAATGTCTCTGATAAATGGAAGCCTGCCCCAGGATGCCAGGAGATTACTGTAATTTTTGAAGAAGCCAGTTTTATTTTCGGAGGAATTTATCCTAGGATTATTTTAGTCTGCAGCTTTCCAGGGCAGGGAAAGTGATAGAATGAGGCTCATGCCTGGGGAAGGAGCATTCTGATGCAAAAGCCATTAAAAGCTAAATAATGCCCTTGGAAGGAACAATGTCTTCGATAATTCCTCAGTCACCAGCTTGATGGTGGAAGGTGTTTGTATGCTTTCTTGTTCTCATAAACGCAAAATAATAAAATGGGAAGAAATCATCATCCATAGCTCTGCCAGTGAAGGGGGAGTGATGTTAGTGGCAGCAGCCGATTGCCATTAATTAAAGAGTTCCTGCTTTGTTTTTGGGCTGTGTGCAATTTTGTCTCATTTTGCACAAGGCATGTGCAACCCAAAACCAAAGCAGGAACTCTTTAATTAGCAGCAATCTGCTGCTGTCACTAACATTCTTCCCACTGTGCCAGCAGAGCTACGAAGCTGGCTACTGGCAAATGAGTTTTGCTTTGGATAAAAACCAGTGAGCAGGGGCAAGTGGAAACCTAGCTGACCTTTGTGAAAGTGGTATGTAACTTGTTACTTCTAAAAAGTAAGGTTCGAAGCACTCCTTTGGACTGCACAGAAGAGACACTGAAGGGACAAAAGGCAGCCTGAACACAGCAGAAGGCTTTATTACAATTCTCGAAGATCTCACTGCAGCTTTTCATTTCGGTGCTACAAGGCTAAATAGTCAATCAGTCAGAAATTAAAGGATACACCGTTTGTTAAGGTTAATTATGAGAGGATGGACAGGCTCTTGACTGAACAGGACCTATTTTTTAAAATCTTGATGCCATTTCATATCAAATGTTTTGGCAGCTTAATTACTGGCAGGTGGTGTAGCTCCTGTAATTACACAGAAGATCTCCCATTCTGTCATCACGCTTAATTAGAGATGCCAAGCTTTTGCTCTGACCTGACGAGAATGTTTCTTGGAAAGATTTTTATGATTTAAAAAAAAGTTTTAAAAGTTGGACAAGTTGCATAGAGTATCAAACACCTATGCAAGTTTGCTAAATCTTGTTGTTCCTTCAACAGAAAAATTATTACATTAATTAAAAGAACTGGAATTTACCCTCTTCTCTCCCTCCCTCCCCCTGCTATTTTTTAACTCAAAGCTCTTTCAGCATCTTAAGAGAAAGCCATTGCAGGACTACCAGAAGTCAAATAAACATCTAGACTCCCCACCCCCTGCTAAAACCTGAAAGGCCTTGCTTCACATTGACTTTAGTTCCTGCTTTGTTGTTACCCTGGGAAATCTGTTACATTCATCTTTATGCAGGTTTTCTTCTTTGTTTACACAAGAGGGAAGAAGTCTTTGCCAGAGAAGTTAACAAGGCTTCTTAATTAAAATGTGGAATGCAACCAGTTCAATGTGGACCTATAAGCTGGAGATTTGCTGATGTAGTTATAGCGAAGCCCACCCCTCTACAATGGACAAATGGATTTTCATCCTTGTGAGAGAAAATACCAAAAACAGAAGCGAGTTTTGAGCCTTCCCTCCAAACTCAACAAATGATTGCGTTTACTCTAGGCGAGACACACCAGTGACCTGTGTGTTTCAGTCAGAGCTGCTGCCTGGGGGAGTCTGGAAACTGATACCCAAAATAGTAACTTTTCCTTGATCTGGGTACTTTGTTTGTCTGCCACAGCTTACTAGTAGCTTTAGAGAGGGTTGAGAAAGTCAATTCACTTAATCAGCTGCTGGTAGAGACTGACAGCTGGTGAGGGCAGGGGGCGGGGAAAACCAGGCTTACTCCTTCTGATTCCAGTCAGTAATCTTGTTGTCCAGAAGCTGGCTGCACCCAGCGGGGAAGTCATCGGATGGCTTTATTGCCCTGTGTAAGGAAACCCAGACTTCTGTTCAGGTGCTGAGCCAAGACAGGTTCTCTCTGTCCTTGGCTATCCTGCATCAGTGGCAGCTTGTATCAGTCTATCTATTTATCTGTCTCGCTAGATGTGCATAGATATGCACTGAGAGGTGTTTTTTTTTAAAGCATCAGATAGCTTCTGACAAGTTCATTCTTGATCTTGAAAGGATCCAGTTAATCACTTAAATCATGTATATATCAATTACAAGAACCAATAGAAGCACTGAAGTCTTGAAGCAAAGCGTTTCAGCTTCTCCCTGCTACAGCTGCTCAGATGGTCCTGTATGGAGTCAAGGTAGCCCTGGAAATTTGGGGATGACATATTCTGAAGTCAGTAATTTCACCCCATAAATGAGTCATATTAGATGTTATCCTCCAGCACTGGGCCATATAGCATTAAGCTGAAGTTTACTTTTGTTGCCAATGATCCATGTCTTATTGCTAGTCCCCCACTAGAGTAGACTGATTGACTCAATGTAATTTACCTTAGTGTTGATTCACCATTCAGTGATTGGTTCAGTGGGCTTAATCTAGTTGGGAATAGCAGCAGGATATTGGCTGGAGTACTTAGGTGGCCTTTTTGTTGCAACGGTGAACAAATCCAAGAAACTATAATTATCCAAACTCCTTGTTCCAATCCCTTTGACAAGATAGTAGATTGATGAGTTCTCAAATATGAGCACAGGTGAACCGTTGTCTTACAGACATACTAGTTATGCTACGCTTTACATTGATATTAAATGATATAAGTTGCATTGCAGGACTTGCAAGTGATATTTTGTTAAATATGTTAATTTCTGCCTGAAGATGACTGTCTTGATAAACATGGGTGATGCAATGGTTGGATTCGCAGGGGTGTGATCCAGGATTCAAGCACAGCTCTCATTGGTGATCTCTGCAGATGTTTAGATTCTTGCAGAATTCTGTAACTTGGAAGCTAGTTGATTGCTATGGGAAGACATTTAGAGTCAGCTCATAACAATAAGTAACCTGTAAGTTGTATTGTGGACAAGCAGCTACCATTAAGACAGAATATGGAGAGACAGAATGCCTATAGGCAAAGGTGTCAGACAAAGGTGCATTTTATCCTCCTATCTGTTCAATTCATATGCAGAACATACCATAATGGAAATGTCAGACTAGATTCATATGAAGGAGGAGTGGAAATAGGCAGAAGAAAAATAAAAAAAATTAAGATATACAGATGACACCAACTTACTGACAGAAAGCAGCAATGACTGTTTAGGACAGTCTCTCCTTGTTTCTTTTCCTTCATGCTCCAAATCCACTAACTGGAGCCCAGTAAGTCATTATGACAGACGAGCACTTAAAAAGAATGGTAGAAAAGTAGGATGCCTCAGAGTTATCCTCAGAGCCTCAACCTTTACCTTCAGTACAAGAAATGAGTTTTCAGTCCCAGATGGTTCGTGCAAAAATTGTCTCCTGGTTCTGCCCCATGCAAAGTTTATCCCAGTCTCACCAGCCAGCAAAGCTTTCAGTTGTTGCTGTTGCTTCACAAATCAGAAATACAGGTCAAGCCATCAAAAGATTTACGTACCTGTAGATCCAATCTACCCTTTGCCCACTTCTGCTGTAGATGATGGCTTCTCTTTCTGTATTTGGGATAGCAAATAGTCACTGAACTGTCCAATAGCCCTGTGGATCTCCACCTCTACCTAACTGGAATTCTTGCCACGTTAAACATATAATCTACAACTTAATGGTTAGAATCAAGCAGAAAAGCACCTCTGCTTCCTATGTAAAAGTGTTTGTTTATTTTTCAGTTTGGCTGGCAAGGTTATTTGAAATGTTGGAATCTGACTCTAATGCCTTTGCTTTTGTCCTTCCTGTCCCGATCTCTGTGTGTCAGTGCATTAGACTGTGCCCTGAATTTGATTTAAATGTACATCCTGCCTCAACCTGATTGAGTCCCCATTCTGAAAATACTCATCATACCTCCATTACCTCTTAACAATTTAATCACTCTGATCCAGAAGCAACTACCTTGTAAGATAGAAGATACAGGACACAGTTTATATTTGATCTGACCTTATCCTTTAAAAAGTGCTATATGTATATATTATTCTCCTCTTCCCAAACCCAGTTATACTTTTGAATAATTTAAAGTAACAGGTTTCCTTACATCTTAAAGGCTATGTACTAATTCAGTGACTGGGTTATTAACCAATAGGAAGCTTCTGATTTTGATGAACTGCTTGGATAGCTCAGTGGTTTAAAGTGTTTGGGTGGGAGTTTGATTACCCACTTTGCCTCCTTCCAGCTCTGTGATTCTGAGATTATATTACATATTGATAAGAGGAGTAGGTAGTGGAGTCTGTAGGTTTTACTTCCCTCCACACAACTTCCTGCTCAAAACACTGCTCAGCAGGGCTGACCTTACCACCAGGCAGAATGAGGGAACTGCTGCAAGTGATATTTGCTGACAGCAGATGCAGTGGGTCTACTGTATTCTGCTTGAGTTCTCTTAGACATTTCCCTTTGTTAGATGATAGAGCCGTATATGTCAGATGGGTTGATCCACACTCACAGCAGCTGCTAACATCAGATGTAGAGGATGCTACCTTATTCTCAGTGCTGCATCCACCAGTCTAGTTAGCTTTTATAGTAATGGAAGAGGGAGGCAGAGCCATCCTGCTCTTTATTCAGAAAACAAATGCCTTCAGCCAGGTCTGTCTCTCCCCAGTGGCTGTTTTCTTCACAGAGGAAGGGAAATACAGGTGTCTATGGAAGAGTGTCATAGGGAAGGAAAGGGAATCAAAGTAAATAGAATTGAATTGAGTCACTGGGAAATCCTTCACTCATGAACCTCTTGCACAGTGTGTACTTCATTGTGTCAGGTGGCTTCTAATGTATGGTAACCCTAATTGGGTTTTGGAAATATGTGAGATGTCTAAGGAATGGTTTGCTGTTGCCAACCCCAGTGAATTCCCACAACTGATAAGAGTCTGAAGCCAAGTCTCTGGAGTCTTAGTTCAACACTCTACCCACTGAACCACACTGGCTCTCCTTGTGCACTTTGGCCCTTAAAATTTTAATCATAGGAGGAGGGGTGCTAATAACTAAGAAGTGTTACTAAAGGAAAGGATGCTTTTCTTTTCCAAAAGCACACAGTGTCTTCTTCTTCTGAAGCCTGCCTTGTTAAGAGTAAGAGGGCCTGGTGACTCTTGCGAAAGCATGATGGCAAAAGCTTAGCCATTTAAGAGGGCATGTGAAGTGGTTTTCCTTGGTAACTGCTGGAAGGGAAACAAGCCGTGTTTCAGTACGACACATATCCCAGCAATGCTGTTTAAAGAGCAAGAACTATGCAGTTCTGGGAAAGCAATTTTGACTAACTGGAAAACTTCCATTTTGTATTGTTCCACTGCTTGTATGAAATGTATGCCTTATCGTTTGCATGTGCCCTGTGATCTTGGACAAGGCACTTGTTATACTGAATTAGTCATGCTCTGAACAGATAATAATCCTCAACTCTGAGCAAAAACAACCCATCTCCTGTATAGACAGATAGAAAGCACGTTCCCACCCTCTATGAGGAATTTGGCACATTGTTTTGGCCCAGAACTGGGGACAGCCATTTCAGGCTAGGGAGATGTGTCACCAAGGAGGAAGGAGGGAAACTTTTTCTTCCTCCTACCCTGAATTGCTACAAAGAGCTGGAATTGAGAGCCACGAGTAGCCATTTTGGCACTCAGGGCAAGTGGCACCATCTCCAGCCCACTGCACCTTAAGGTATGGGTGCAAACCACTATCAAGAAAAACAGGGAGAATGGGATGTCCCCTGAAAAGAAAGAGAAAAGTTATGCTTTCAAGAAAAAGAAAATGAAGAGAGCTGGAAAGTGTTGTCATTATGTACCATCATCTCTAGATTTTCACCTCTAAATTTTGGCACTCTGAGGCAAAGCACCCATTGCTCTGCCCTAGTTATGGCCCCACTGGGAGTAGGGTGAACATGCACCCTCTTTTAAAGACCACACCCTTCCTTTAAAAGGCTGCTAGGGGACAGCTCTTTTATTTTAAGGCAATGGTTCCCAACTTTGAGTCCCCAGATGTTCTTGGACTAAAAATCCCAGTAGTCTTCACTGCTAGCTATGCTGGGCAGGATTTCTGGGAGTTGTAGTCCAAGAACATCTGGGGAGTGGGAACCACTGTTTTGAGGTGTCCTCTACTGGAAGAGCCTGCTAGTCCAAATCTGAAACTGTTTTAACTGTGAATCCCCCAATCTCTTATCTCCTCCAAACCTGTGCCAACATGCTGTACCAATTTTGTTCCACAAACTCCAGGTTTTGTGTCCTTTCACAACAGTGTGAGTACAACCTCATGGTATGGGCTTCTTGCTTAACACTCTAGCCTTCTATCTCCTCCAAATTTATGCCAAATTTTTGTACCAGGGTGTTTGTGAGAACTGGGGACCTGTTTGGAAAGGAACCTATGGAGGCCACAGTGCCAGAACATGGAGGTTTAAAAGAGCAGGGGCGGGGTGGGGATAGAAAAACCAGACCTTGCTATGAAATGATATGCAAAATTACAGACATGCAGAATTACAGGAAATAAAACTCTGACCAAACATTTCAGTGGAGTTTGCCAGAATGTAGACAATGCATCAGCCAATGAGACATTAGACATGGAGACCTCTTAGGCAAAGAGTTGGCTATGGCTGGAAATCCAACTAAGGTATCATCTGCAACCTACCTTTATCAGCCCAATATGATTAGAAGGAACACAACCTCTAATATCATCCAGCAGATATTGTTCTATTGTTTGCTGTCGTCTTGACCATCAGAAAAGATTAGCCAGCTGTGCAAGATTATCATCAGAACTGGTGGAGAAGTAGGACATGGATACATGATTCACAAGGGTGCCCAGTTAGTACAGCACATCATTCCAATAATCCCATAAAAAGGCCTGTGATGGCCATATTTTCCATTCTGGTTCAGACCTACTTTCTGATTTAATCTCATCCTGAAACTTCCTTGAAGTCTCCTCCTGAAGCATTATCAATTTTCCTTTGCTAGCTGACTTCACTAAAGGTCTGAAGTCTCCCAGAGCTCAGGACGAGCTGGATCACTTTCATAGCCCTGTGGCTCCCCTGGAATCCATGATTTCACCAGAGAATCCTATCAGGCGGTATTTCTCCTTAATGCCTGGTTCTGGCATCATATCTCATTAGCCTGTCCTTTATTGGGATTTCTGCTCCAGATTTCTCTTTCCCTGCATTACTCTATCTGGGTACAGCACTTCTGGGTGCAGATTAAGTTAAGATAATTTCTGTCCTCCCTAAATCTGTGGGGGAGAGTGCTTTGGCAAATATCCTTCCCCTCCCCCACTTTGGACTTCTTTCTTTCCCGCTCTTCTCCAGGCAGTAGCCCTCCCAGTCTTGTATGTTTTGTTTTCTTTGAGTTCTTATTTCTCCACAATATTTCTGCAGCAAGTATATTTATTTGCTATTTAGGCTACGTTACCGTAATTTTTGCTGTTCCCCAATAAAATCATTGTGTATATTGTAGTTCTTGTGTGTTCAATAAAACTCTGATATGGAATTGCTCTGTGTGAATGTGATATACTCAGCCCACTCTGTGTCAAGATGCCCTACTGTCATGATTCAAAGATCCCTTATGCATGTGTCTCAAAATAGGTGTGAGCTTATCCATGTTTTCTGAGAACATACCAGGTAACTGGGGCCAAAAAAAAATGCAACTCCTTTTTCAAATGAATGAATGAGGTTTGTTTCCTAAACAAGGAACTGGGAATAAGGAAACAACTTCAGCATAATGTGAATGAGACCAGTATGAGTACATTCCTTCATGACACTGAGGAGGCAGGGCTCTGGATAAAATTTACCCTCAAAGTTAGTCATTAAGATGTTTGGCCTTTTAAAGTGCCTTCATTTCATTGACCTAAGGAATTCAAAACTTTGTAACATGGTAGATGTACAATCTACAAGTGCCCCAAGGCAATCTTTTGCTTCTTATCACAGACCTCAATCTTTTAAATCCAAGCACTGTTTAGCTTCTGCTTTGAAAACCCTGTACTGGGAGAGGTTTGTAAAGTGAGAGAGACACCACTGTATTTCATCAATGTTAATAAAGGCAAAATGAAAATAATGAAATGATAGTAAGTAATCAGTACCAAGAATAAAGTTAGGAACCAACTTTATGGGCCCAAGTTCTCCAGGATCCCAAAAATAGTAATCTTGTACCAGTGAGAGATGGTCTACACAAAGCCATACATACATTCATAGTCCATCAGCTAAAATTTTATCTCTTGTTTTGCTTGTATAAGGGCAGTGTTGTTCCTTGTACATCTGAGTTATGCCAGTAAGAAGCACGCTGATTTTGAGTTAGAAGCAGCCTTGTGGCTTTAGAGCTGATGTTTTCTCTCCATCTCTGCTTTTTAAAAAAATAAATCATAACTGATGCAGTGCATCATTTGTGCATCACTAGCAACAGGGAGCAAGCTAGTGTGGGCTGCTTTCAAATGGCCAGGCTTGATTGGAACAAGCAGAAGGCAGTGAAAAAGAAATGTTTTTTGGCTGAATATTGACTATCATTGTTTAAATAATTAAAAAATAATTTCTAAATTTGCATCTGTACATATAAATGTGCAGGCCCAATTCTATACAAATTGGTGTCTTTTGTCCTTTAAAAAAACTTGATTTAAGTGGCCAACATAGCTGGAGGGCTATTTTCTTATTAAATTTTATTGTTATAGTTTGTGGCAGGGGGAAAGGATCTTTTAGACCATGGTGGGAATCTGGCTAGCCTATAGTCATGTATCTTTTCTACAAAAATTAGGCTTCCTTTCTCTTTTTAAAAATGTTTAATTGGCACCAGTGGAACCTTTCTTTTCTTTTCTTTTTCTTTTTTTTAAAAGCATAATTGCTAAATTATTTTGGAGAAAGTTATAGCTAGGGAGCAATTCTCCCTCTTGAAAATCAACTCCATGTGGCAATTCATCTTTTACGAAAACATCCTTTGGTACCAATGGAGGCTTTTTGTAAGGAATAATTGTCAGGTGTGCAATGGGGAGAAATTGCAGCTCAGGAGGTAAATTTTCCCCTTCCCACTTGCTCTGACCCTCTGAAATCATCATTCAAAGCAGCCATTCTCAACCTTTAACTTTTTTTTTTTTTTTTTGGCTGTGGCCATAAACACAATGTGAAAGAAATATAGGCCAAATCAGGATTGTATAATTTGCATAATGAACTTTATAGGACGGAGTGTGAAGAACTGTTTCCAGTCTGTGGCCCCTTTCAAATGTTCCAGGGGGGCATATGACCCCCATTGAGAATGGCTGCTCTAAAGACTTTAAAAGAAAGCTCTCAAACAGGTCTGTTTTGTAACTCTCCACCTCAAACAATGGTAGCAAACATGCAAGTTACTTGGATAAATTCATTTGTTGGTTCAAGCTGAAGCAGGCTCACTGAATGTTGACATGGATATTAATTATAGGGCCTTTCAGAAGTCACTAATCCATGGGGTCATCATGTTAGAAACCACATAATGTCACATATCAACAACTCAAGTGGGGAGTAATAATAGTATTCACTTACTATGCTTGACGTTCAGCATGAACCTGGAGATTTTACCTCTAGATACTGGCATGAGTAAACTATATAGGGTTTTTTGTTTTTGTTTTTTACCTCTGTAAGATGAATGATTTTACAGCATAAATCTTAAAAGTCATTGGCTCTTATTTGGAACATTTTGGGTGTTTTAGGATTATATTTAATATCTTTTACTAGATAATTTTTTTATGCTAATGTAATGCTATTTCCCTTGTAATTTACAAACTAATATTTTCAGAGTCTTCAGGGTATGTAACCTTCTGAGTATTTTGAGGGGTGGGATTCCATTTGACTTCCAAACTGTACTCACCCCCTGCCATGACTGGGCCTGCCTGCCATGAGGCCAAGTGAGAGAATTGCCTCAGGGGGTAGAGTGTCAGGGTGCTGCATCTGACACTTTGCCCTTCCCGAAGGGTCCCTGAGGCTCTGTAGAGTAGCTACCAGGCAGCTCTCCCAAACTGGCAGGCTGTGAATGATTGCAAACCTGCTTGTTAAACAGCTAACCTTCTTGGCTGCAGAAAAAGAGCAGGAGCTGCTGAGGGCTGCCATGCAGGAAAAGTGCCCGCAGTGGAGACGTATCTCTTGGGCAAGCACCTCAGCCTGGGCTTTAGATCTGGTGGCAACTCTGGGTCGGGGTCATGGTGGTATTAATGGATGTTCTTAAGTGGAGAGTGCGGTACCCACTTTTTGACTTTCTTAGATAGGTGCTTACTGGAGGTCGTTCCTCATGGAACTGTGGAGGGCTGCTGAGGAGGCACTTTGGAGGGAGCCTGTGCCAGACTACTGGACAGGAGAGGTTGTATTATAGTGGCTTGCAAATTCCTTGAGTTGAAGCAATTCATGGGTAAAGCCTCCTCAAACATCCCATGGACATTAAGGGAGGTCATAGCTATCCTGAGTCCTATTACTATTTGAGGGGAACGATGGAAGTAAAAGTCTAAAAATCTGAATGTGCGTTTTGATATCAGGGTTAAAGCAGCTTATGGTTTGCCAGGTTATCGGGGGTGTGACAGTGTCTAGGGTGTTCCTGTAATTTCCAGCTTCCCTGGGGAAAGTGGTTTTCACTTGGTGGACTGCAGTTCCTTCAATAAAGGACATAAACTTTGGTTGGACAGCATTTATGTAAATGTTATTTTGGGAGAGGCTGGAGGAAAGCATTTGGGAATAATTAATGGCTGATGTCACAGTTATTGGCAGCTGTCCTCCTCCAGCCGGGTCAGAGACTACACCACTGCTGGAGATGATCTTTTACTTCCTGCCTCAAGAGGGGGAGCTACTGCTACTCCTGCCCATAGAAACCTTATGAGAATTCAAGAGGAGATCTCTGAACCTTAGGGATGCTCCCATATTTTCCTAAGGAGGCTGTCTCTTCCTCCATTCTGCTTATTCTTTCTGGCTGCTATCCAATCATCATCCCTAAGTTTCAGAGAACCCCTGTTGGCACTCAGGAAGATGACCAACAGGCAGTACAGGCGGCTCCTTCAAAGGCAGGAGAACACCCATGAGTTTCTCCCTCTTTCCAAGTTATTTGAAAAGCAAAGGTTTTCTCTTTTTAGGGGGAGGGGTCTGCTGAGAATCATGGGGTCTGAACTACAGTGCACATTACCCAGGTTAGAAAATGCCAGTGTCAGCAGAGGAAACCACCTCTGCCACCTTCTATCCTGTCCTGACCCAGTGTGCATGATCATGAGATATTTTTTTCCTATGCCGGGATATTCTGGTGTCTGTGGATCATAAAAGCAACTTTTTCTGTCTTTGAGAATGTGGTTCTGTGTCCTTATTGCACTCAGTAGCTTATGAGCCTGAAAGGATGCAGAGACACAGCAGCTGGGGCTTTCTAAAACCTAGGAGATAAAATAACGTCCCCAAATTAGAGCTTACTCAATTCATCTTCTCCAGAGAAGACACTTTGACAGGTGTGTTCAGGCCAATGCCATGCTGGTCCTTTGAAATAATGGTACAGCACAGACCATGACATCTCATGAAGCTTTTGTTGTTGTTGTTGCTTTTCATTTTGTAGCTTGAGGAAGAAGAAGTAGTAAATGTGAAAGTTTCATTCCCAGTCCATACTCTTTAAAGGAAACTGAACAGGTTGTCTGATTAGAGCCCACTGTGAAGGGTCATTTGAAATGTGAGTTTGGGTCCAAGAATCTTGTGTATGAAAATCTACAGTCCAGGGCATTTCGGCTCGCTTGTGCAAGAGAGGTAAAGGTGAACAATTCTATGTCATTTCCCATCAGTCCTACCCATTTCATGTTTATGGTTTTACTTTGACTGCTGTATTTCAAAAGTCATGAAAAGTGCTGACCTTAAATCCAGGAAAACACCCACAGAATTCAAGCTGAAATTGCACGATTTACAGAATGAAAGTGTAGAATTTGGAATATAAGTAGAATAGCATAGAAGAGGTCAGATTATAATAAATAGTCTACTTCTTCTTCATATGTAGTGAGTTTTCAGAGGAACATATTAGAAATAAGTGCTTCATGTGCTCAGGAAGTAAGCAGAGTGAAGGTGGTTTAGCAATCTGTTTATTTCAGACACTTGAACTTCCTTGGGGGGGGGGGGGGAGGAACCCAATATTTATAAATCTCTTAGCAACACACCACAAAATACCTCCAGACAACCGAATCCTGGAGTCTTAACTGTTATTTTATGAAAGCCCAAATATACAGGAATAAATATATTGCTTGAGGACCATGTTAGAAGACCATAGGTGATACTCTGGTGGTGGGGGCATTATGCAACACATTTCTGTGTAGAATTTACATGTGCTAATTTGTAGGTAAAGCAGTCCTTCCTACCATTTCCTACTTACACTGTAGGTAGATGCAGATTTAGAAATATCTATTATGGTTCAAATAGAATTAGCAATGAGAAATTTCAAAGCCCTTTGGTTACCTTCTTATGATTCTTTAGCTTTAAATGTGATATGGACTGAACATCCTTTCAAATAAGCGACACCTTGAAGCAGAGGCAGGGCTGAGAAATCCATGGTCCTTCAGAGGTAGATTAATTATTGCACCTGTGATTGCTCATTATCATTTATCAAGTCAGGTGGGGCTGACAGGGATTGGAGTTCAGCAATACTTAGAGGACTGCAGGTTCCCAGGTCCCAAAATGCAGCTTGGTTGTTGTGTAAGTTTATAGTACCTCTTGACAGCAAAACCTGGTCACTGTCTTCTGCACTATGGTAAGATGTGCTGTATTCTATTTATACTGTGGGAATTATTTTTGATTGTGTAACTAGACCTAGAAATTATGTGAAATGTGTAACTAGACTGAGAAATTGCAAATCTGTATTGCCATCATCATATGGATGGTACTTTTGTATTTTTTTGGATTGAGGCTGCTCAGCCAGAATTCTGGGGGGTTTAGCACAAAAAAAAAGTTCTTGTAAGTGTTTGATATAACTTACAGCTGCTGCATAAATGATCAAAGATCTGTCCATTTCTGAATTCTGAGGCTGTCTGACATAGGAGTAACAGGCTCTGCAGGACATGACAAAGCATTAGGGGAATTGTAGCTTCCTGAGAGATACCCTTTATGGAGCATAACGGGCAAGGCCCTTCATTCTCTGGCTTATGGACAATTTCAGAGGTTGAAATCCTACACTAAAGTAACTAGAGTGTGTGCTAGTGATGGGGATAGTAAGTTGCACTAGAGTAGACCTATTGAATCAGTGGGGGTTTGGGGAATCAACTCCTCTGTCAGTTCCATTAATGTAAATGTGCACACTAGAGATGGGGATATACATATTTGTATATGAATATCCCAAATCCCAGCTGGCCCTAATGAGGGTCTGGCCCCTGGGACCGTACCGTCCACTCAGGTGTCCTGGTGCAGCAATGGTCCCACTCATCCTTCCAATGGTGCCCGAAGCTCCACTGTCTTCCTGCTCGGCTGGCTACTCAGCAGCTGTGCGGGGAGACTGTTCCTCCCGCCCCCTGCCTAGAGTGGCTAGCTGAACAGGAACACAGCAGAGCTCTGGGTGCCATTGGTAGGATGAGTGGGACCATTGCTGCACCAGGACACCTGAGTGGACGGTACGGTCCCAGGGGCCAGACCCTCATTAGGGCCAGCTGGGATTTGGGTAGTCATATACAAATATGTATATCCCCATCTCTAGTGTACACATTTGCATCAATGGAACTGACAGAGGAGTTGATTCACCAAACCTCCACTGATTCAATGGGTCTACTCTAGTGCAACTTACTATACCAATGTCTACAGTCTTAAGATGGCTTTGAGCTGGAACTATTTTTGCCAACATGTGCACAAGCTCATGCTTTCTTACACACAAACACCCCCCCCCCAAAAGTAATAAACAGATGACTTTGCATCTTGTTCTCTATGCCATCTCCAAAATGTGTTTTGTTCAATATTTAGTATGTTACAGTGAAGAGGCAAAGCCAATTTTGTGACAATTTCCTGGCCCAGTTTGAAATAACGCTTGAGACCTGCTTGTGAAAATGAGGAAAATAAATTCTCTCACACTCTGAGTATCCCAATTTTATTCACAAAATGACTGTTAAAAGGTTTAAAGGTGATAAAATTAATTACTCCTCCAGTTCATCATCAGGCAGCAACCCAATTAGTATGTGGCTAAACTTAAGAGACCAAAGGGAATTGGATTAGAACTGAGAAAGACGGAGAGGCAATTAAAGTACTGCTATTATGAGATACACATTTAATTAACATGCTCTGTTTTTATTTATTTTCATGTTTGGGAAGCGGGAGAACTGAGCTCCATTTTGTGTTTGAAAATGGCATCAACCCATTTGGGCATAGGACTGTTGGCGTTTCAGGAAACTGTTATGCTTCTCTGAGTCTCCTCCGTATAAGGAGATAAGTCAGGATGAGTGGCACTGGAGGAAGAGAACATGTGATTTTAGTGTGTAGAGTGCCTCTAAAGCTTCTCCACTCGATCCTTAGCTAGCACTCAGAATCACTGGTTCATTTTGAAGCTCTCTCTCTCTCTCTCTCTGTCTGTGTGTGTGTGTTGTACCTGCACAATGTTCTTGGACCAAAAATTCAGGAACAAGAATAAGTAACAAGAGAAAGAGGCAGTGTAGATATGCACTTAACTAGCTCAAAGCACCAATATAACAACTCATAACAATTTTTTGAGGGGGGGTGTCACACATTTGTGCATAAATGTACTCTTTTGGGAAGCTGTTGCCCTGGTGAGCCTATTTTGATGTATGGTGGACAATGTAGTCCCATTGCCTACAAAGTCAGGATGACTTTAGCCCTAATTTGAATTCATAATCAATGCTGAAAAACTAAAAGACAGAGTGTTCCAACTGCATTTTTAAAAAATTTACAGCCAATCAGGAAAAAAAAAATCTTTTGGTCTGTCTTTATTTTGAAGCCAGGAAAATATACCTGATTACATGGCCTTCCTTTTCTGAAAGGAAGGGAGAAAATGTTGTGGGGAAAGGGAAGAAACAAGCTCAGATCAGGAAAAGTGGGAACCGGCCGACCTTTGAACTGGTACTTTCAGTTCATTCTCAAATTATTCATTAATATATTTCAATAAACAAACTTGAACCCTCTGCTCCACTATCCACACACTTTGGGCTGTAAACATTGCTAGAGATGGGGACAAATCGCCATTTTGGTGATTCGTCCTGCTTCATGATCTGTCAAAGTTGACGAAGCACAAAGCTCCCCCCATGAACCAACAAAGCACGAATTTATTTGTCGATTCATGGGGGAGGGGGTTAGACAGCCAGAGGCTGTCTAATAAAAAACCTGGCCGCCCCGCCCCCCCCCCTGCTGCCCCTGCCCCCCACGCTACCATGCCCCCCACCGCTGCCGTTGCTGCCACCCCCATGCCCCCAACCGCTGTCGCTGCCACCGCAGCAGCGGTCTCTAGCTGGCCTCTGCCACTATTGCCTGCAGTAAGGGACACTGGCTGCCCTTTGCAAAGATGGTGGTTGCAGCTTCATTTAGGGTAGGGAAGCTGGAGCCTCCATCTTTGCAAAGGGCAGCCTGGATTCCCTTAAGGCAGGCTAAGAGAATCCAGGCTGCCCTTTGCAAAGATGGCAGCTGCAGCTTCCCTACCCTAAATGAAGTCGCAGCCAGTGTCCCTTATCGCAGGCCATGGCTGCAGAGGCCACCGCAGTGGGCAGTGATGGATGATGGTGGCGCCGGATGGTGGCAGCAGCTAAGGTAGGGAGAGGAAGGGGCGGGGGATAGGCTGTGGTGATGGGTGACTGTGGGGCTGGCTGGCTGGCAGAATGGGAAGGCCATAGGAAGAGAGGGAAGGCTAGCCTTCCCTCTCTTCCTATGGGGGATGAATAAAAATGGGGCAATATTCATCCCTTCATATTCGTCGGGGTCTCTGGAACTGACAAATATGAAGGGACAAATATTTAATCAATCAGCAATTTTTAACGAATATCACGATCCTTTTTTTATTCGTCCCCATGTCTAATTGACACATGTCTCCTTTCCAGAAAGACCCATGTGTTTTCTCACCCTGATACAAATTATAGAAAACAGTGTGTATGTTCAGCCAAATATTGTTGTCCGCTCTTACTGGCAGTGATTCTCTGGAATTTTAGGCCCAGAAAAGGCCATTTCACATTGCTCATTGTATTGCCCTAAATTGGAGATGCACTCTGAAGTGTAACTGTATTGTATATTTCAGAATGCCACGCATTGTAGTTTTTGCAGGTAGGATATATGTGAGTGCTAAAATTACAAACTTATGAAGGGATTCAGCGTGTCAAAGATATTCCCTTTCATGAAAGGGCTACACAACACATTGTTTATTATTTTATCAATACATTTTTTTTGCTATCCCACATCCTCCACATCCTCTGGGCACCTTGCCATAAATATGTATGGAAATAATGTCAACCCATAAAGCCACAAACAATGCAAATATAACAAGAGAAAACAGAATTGATAGTGGTCTCAGAGTTTTACAGATGGGAGGCCTGGACTGCAAACAAAAATGTCTGTTTCACAAAGCTTGCCAGTATCAAAAAATGTCATTCCCATGGCCCTGGTGGGTACCTGATTTACTTAATTTAAGAGGGCATTTGGAGCAGGGCTTCTAAAGATCGTGAGGTTGAGACAGGTATATTTGGTAAAAGGGGCTCTTCAAGGGAACCTGTCTCTAAGCCACTGAGGGCTTTCAAGGTAAAATCAGTCATTTAAATTGGGCCTGAAAATGGACTGGAGTCAATGCAGGTGATAAGGTGAGGCGTAATATGGGCAAATGACACATTCTGGTTAACAATCTTGAACCTCTGTTTGGACTTATGGCAGCTCCTGAACAAGTTTTAAAGGTAGCCCTATGTAAAATACAGTAGCCTTATTGCATGGTTTTGCCAAGGTGCCCAAGAAGTGCTGACATTTGGGAGAGTTATTGGTAAAGAACATTGTCAATCAATTTTTCAAAAGTCTTGGTGTGCTCTTCCAATTATTTTTTACTGTTCTAAGTTAGAACAATTTAGGGCAGTCTTTTGAAACTGAGCTTAAATGACTCATTTCTGTTATTACTGATAAAGTGCAAGTTTCACCTTCACAAAGGACCGCTGGAATCACAACTGATCTAAATTATTTTATCTGGGTTTCAGGTGAGATGTTCTCATCACACATTTCCACCTTCTGTCAAGTGTGGTGAGGTATGCTTTTGCTGGCTCCTTACATGTCTTCATCAGCTTTTCCATCTTTCTGTCATGATGGCTTCAAGATAAATGCATGAGTAGACTTGTTTGGGCTCCACCCTGGATACTCATTTCTCTTTGAACACAAGACAGCTATTACTTTCCTTCTTTTCTTCCACTGATTTCCAGTCTGAATACCTTTGTGTATTAAATGCCAATAAAATAGAAGAAAACATCCCACAGTATGAATAAAAGTAATTATTCATAATGATTATTAAATTAGCCTCTAGATTTTTTTTCCAGGAGATTTTTGCCACTCCCTTCTTCAAAGTGATGTTGTAGCTTATAAGAGCCCTGATGCCTTGGATTTTAGTTTCATAATGCACAACTTATTTAAAAAATTTAATCTCTGTGTTATCAAACACTTTTTAAAAGCCTTGCATCTTACAGACAAGAATTACTGTGTCTGTACTGGGAGCAAGAAAGAGGAAGAAAGATCAGACCTCAAGAAGAGCGATAACATCAACCTCCAGCTTTTATTGTAAATAAATGTTATTTATGAGCAAACAGGGTAGAGCCATCAAAACGGATGGATTTTTGTCCCTGGTGGGGGGGAAACATGACAGAAAGATAATCCGTGCTGAGCTGAGCTGAGCTGAGCTTTGCAGGCTCTTGCATTGAAGTTTACTCTTGAGTAGACATGCTAGACTGCAGCTGCACTTTGTATGCTTATGGAATTTTTCAATTGCTAAGATAGGTCAGTCAATTAGACATCTGGCTATGGAGCCAGAGTCTCAGACTTTGATTCCTGACTGGGTCTCCTGGGAGAAGATGCAGCCTGTGTAGCCTTGGGCAAGCTGCCCAGTCCCAGGGCATCCCCAGAAGAAGTGAATAGTAAACCACTTCCAAGTATTCTGTACTTAGAAAACTCTGGAAAGGGTCACCAGAAGTCAAAACCAATTTGACCGCAGGCTAATATTATTTTTATTCCTTCTGACCTCTGCTGTGGCCCTACTCACTTTGCCCTTGGCCCTGGAATGTTCCCTCTTTAAGAGATGTCCCAAATCTGGCTTTCAGTACAGGGGCTGCATCATGCATAGAGGTTAAGAGACTCACCATAGGATGTTGCTAATGTATTGGTTGAGCAGTTGTAAACCTTGCAGCCAGGACGAAATTATTCCTCAGTCAGGGGTGCTTTGGGCTGCGTCTTGAGTTACCATAATGTGTTTAGTCACTTACATCCATGACAGAGATTTAAAGAAAAGAGAAAACTGCTTGAATCTCTTTTTCTTAGCTATAGAATACTATTGTTATATTGTCAGCTTGATTCCTTGTCATTACTCAGTTGTTGGGCTTCTCTCTCCAAGAACGAACTACCCTTCTGACTTCTTTTACACCAAGGGTTTTTTTGGGTTTGGTTTTTTAATGTAATGAGATGCAGTGGTTGGTTCTAGTTACTTGAGGGAACAAAAAGAAAAAAAACAAGGACAATTAGATTAAGTTTAATACTAATTATAGCAGGTAGACAGACCAGAGAGGTAAGGTATTCAGCAAAGATATTCCCATAGAAGTGGAAGCTCGTGTCATCTTTAGGGTGATATTAACATCCTTCAGGTATTTGAAAGCTGGCTGGATAGCTCAATGAGTTGGGTACCAGAATCTAGTCAATTCTCCATTGTATATTCTGGGAGAAACAGCCAGACTACACAGTCTTGAGCAAGCTGCATACTCCCAGGGCACTCTCAGAAGAAGGGAGTCATATACATACTCTATACCTAGAAAATCCCGGATAGGATATACATACATTGGAATTGACTTAATAGCACACCACTACTACTATTAAGGTATATGAGAGGAGTGTTTCCAATGGCTGATAAAATAAAAATATGAAGATGAATGAGAGGAATATTTTTAATAGTTATAGATGTTGAAAATATTAAAATCCTACACACATTTGTTGGTTTAGCTCTCTCTCTCTCTCGCTCTCTCTCCTTCCCTAGATACAAATATTTTAATGTGTGTTAGGTGGTAAAAAGAGGGTGGGAGAGGAGAGTTTCCTGAGCAGCATACAGAGATCAAAATAAGCAAGGTTACAATAAACATCTCTGTATATGTGCAAGATATCATGAGTTATTCAACTGAATGGAAGCAGCTTGTACCCCACAAAATAATCAGCATGTAGAATTCAAAATCATATTTGTTTGGTGAAGTGAGGTGAGATTTTGATTAGCAAATGGCCCCTACTAATGGCAGTGCTTTTTATACAAGTAAAGTAGTTACACAGTTAAGCAATATTTGTTTTAATAGCTTACTGCAGGAGAAATTCTTTATCATGCAGGCAATCACCCACAGTTCCTGTTTGAACGAATAGGAAGGGTGCTTCTGCTGTACATGTTGAAAAACTTGCCCTTGACGTGTGTGATGGAAATTTGCCAAAACGTACCTGAATTTCCTCTGTATATACTTTTGATGCATATAGTAACAAAATGGAGCATGCAAAAAGCAGAGAGACGTACCTTATGAGAGGCAGCACCCAGTTGAAAATGCATTTATAGGTTTCCTGAATGAAGTTATACCTGTAGTTTCATGATAAACTTAAGACACACATCTTAATAACAAAGAAACAAATGGTGTAAAGTACAAGATCTGCTGAACTCCATGTGATTTGGAACCGTAGAGGGATCTTACACAAATGGCTAGGAGGTGGCAACAGATTTTTATGCGCTGCCTAAGACTTTGAATGAAAGAAGAGAGAAAAAGCTCAATGTCTGATAGTGCTACCAGTCCAAAGGCATTGTGCAGCTCTTTTATCTTTCCCTCCTTAAGGGAGGTTACACATGGAAAACTGCATCATTTGGACTGCTCATATATTTCCACAGAGGAGACAGAATGATCCCACCATTCTTCTTGTTGTTGTTTTTTCCCACTAGAAACTGAATGTCTTCATGGCTCCTTTGACTTTGGATGTGGCTGTCTAAACAATAACCTTGATGTTGCCTCAAATCTTGTCTGTCAGGTTTTTCAGCCAGTACACTGTACTCCTTCCTGCACTTCTTTTTTCATTTATTTTATCTTGAACAATCAGCTGTAACAATCCATCCTTTCTTTTGAATGTTCAATCTGATTGCATAACTGCTTGAATGATCAGTTGTAACAATCCATCCTTCCTCTTGAATGTAACAATCTGATTGCATAACAAAAGCCTCATTTGAGACCATCCTCACATTCAGGCAGTTGGGCAAGACAGAAGTTGCCAGCTAGATCTGCAAGCACATCATACTGAAATCATTTTCACATTATGTCTCTCCAGATACCAATCGTGGTAGCCTGACTTTGTGGGGAAAAGTGGTTTCAACTAAAATTCTAATGGCTTGACATGCTAAATTGTAGCTAACAAACACACGCTCAGGCAGTAATGAATTTGTATTTACCTTTCAATCTCCTTGAGATTCTTAGAGCAGAGACTGTAGAGAAGGCCTAGAAAGGCAACCGAGTTGCCAAGGGATCCTATGGCACACACAAGTCTGTCCTCCAACTGAGAGGAATGATCCTGGGACTTAGGAGAAACAGCTAGCCAGCTGCTACTCATGTCCCCTAGCATCTGCCACCTGAAATGAAATCACAGCTATAGCTTCATTTAATAGACCTATCTTTCTATTTTAGACAGAGTGCTGTCTTCCATTGGGTATGTCTCTGTGCAATTACTCCGAGACCTAAGTAGGTCTTCTCAGAGACAGCCTTGTAGTTAGCCTTCCTTGGTACAAGAGGCAAACACATTTCTCAGGGGTGGATTTTTTGGGAGGGAAGACCAACAGGGTGCTGCAGCCAGGGTCAGAGCCCCAGGACTAGAGATGTGAGTATTTGTATTTGTATATGAATATCCTTGGCACAGCTGGCCCTAATGAGGGTCCAGCCTCTGAGACCAGATCATCTACTCATGCGTCCTGCTGCGGCACTAGTCCCGCTCATCCTGCCAATGGTGCCCGGAGCTTCACCGTCTTCCTGCTCGACTGGCCACTCCAAGCAGGTTGCGGGAGGACAAGTGTCCCTACATGACTGCTGAGTGGCCAGTCGAGTAGGAAGAGAGCGGAGTTCTGGGCACCATTGGCAGGACGAGCGGGACTGGCTCTGCAGCAGGATGTATGAGTGGACAGTCTGGTCCCGGGGGCCCTCATTAGGTCCAGCTGCGTGGAGGTATTCGTATTCATATACAAATATGAATATCGCTATTTCTACCCAGGACTTCCTCAGTAGCATGGACTATGACATAATTCTCCCCTCCCCTCCAGTGGTAGCTGGGGTCTTGATTGGGCAATTAACGGCTGTTGGCTTTCTATTGGAAAAAAAACCCTGCTTCCGGTCGAAACAAAATCTGCTAGAACTCTTTTCTGGATATGGATGGATCCAGAAATGCAGTGCCTCTCTCTTCCACTCAGTGAGGCCTGACCATTGCAGGGAAGCCAGCGACCAAGCCTCCCTTACTCCCCACCAATTCCCTCATCCATCAGTGTGGATGGAACTTTTGGAACTTTCCTCATGGACTGGAGCTGACTGAGGATTTCATGATGGGCACTTCCAGATTTCTTGCTATCTAGATTTACTTACTCAAAATGCAAGTCATCAGCATGTGCCACTGCAGGGATTATTTCATCATTTTCAATAAATCTCATGTTCATTTCAATAAACATAAGAGCAATGACTTCAAAATATGTTCTATCCTTTTGTTTGCTTACTGTCCCAAAAGGTTACATTGCCTGCTGTGGACTTGAAGACAGTCTTGGGTGCCTAATGCGTATGTGGCAAATCTCATATGGCTATTATGATTTATTAGATCATTAAACCTGATCCCCCTTCTATCTACAGATCAGTCTTTTGCTCCAGGTCCATGTGTGCACCTAGTCCATAAGGGAGATACAGGGTGGTCACATGCCCTCTGCTTGAAGACTTGAAGAGGATATGTCTTTGTTTGAAGGCATCCTCAGTTTGAAAGGCTACTTAGTCCAAGTCTGATTTTAAAATCAAGAATCATAAGGAGAGAGATCTGGCACACATGAACTTGTCCATTCATAGTTAGCAGAACCTGGACTGCAGACTTAACCAGGCATACAGGTCACCTGGTCACTCAGCTGAGATGTATTGTAATTCTGTTTATATAATTTTTAAAGCGAATTTTGCATTCTAACATATATATACATGTATATATGAATAGAGCCAGTGTGATGTAGTAGAGTAGACAGAATGTCAGACTACGACTGAGGACACATTGGCTCAAATTGTAGCTTGGCCATGGAAACTCACTGAGTTTTGTGTGACAATGGTAATCTGAACCCTGAATGTTTCACATACCTTGAAAACCCTATTAGAATTACTATAAATTGGAAAAATTAAAGAGGAAAAAGAAAAAGGCAAAATATTGTAGCACTTCAATATAGTGCAACACAGCTACTAATGGAAACTTACTACACATAAGGAGCCTTGTGGTGCAGTGGTTAAACTGCTGTATTGCAGCCAAAACTGTGCTCACGACCCAGGGTTCAATTCCAGGTAGCCAGCTCAAGGTTGACTCAGCCTTCCATCCTTCTGAGGTCAGTAAAATGAGTATCCAGCTCGCTGGGGGTGTGTGTCAATGTGTACCCCGCATAATTAACTTGTAAACTGCCCAGAGAGTGCTTTAAGCACTATGGGGCAGTATATAAGCAGCACACTTTGCTTTGCTTTTACGCATGATGGATGTGAGTTAATGGCATATAACAAATAAATTAGCACATGCAATTGTTTGATGCAATTAACTACTCTTTTTTGATGATGCATGCCCTCATTTTTGCTGTTGTCTGTATATATTCTGTGGGGAATCAAAAACTCAGTGGCTAAAATATGTACCTTGCATTCAGAAGGTCCCAGGTTGAATCTGTAACATCTTCAGTTAAAAACGCTCAGGTAGAAAAAGTGGGAAACACTGGCTGAAATCCTGTTGCTTAGCATATTAAGTTGCACTAGAGCAGGGCTGTTTGAATCAATGGAACTTACAGAGCAGTTGACTCACAAATCCATGTTGATTCAATGGGCCTACTCTAGTGCAACTTACTACACTAAGTAGCAGGATTCCAGTTATTGTGTCTAGTTCTGGTTGTGGTACCTGAAAAATAATGTAAAGCCAAAAAAGGGCCCTGAAGGTGGCCATGAAAAGGATCAAAGTGCTGGAGCAACTTGTAAATGAGAAATGTTGAAAAAAAGTAGCTGTGTTACTCTGTTTCGGCAGTTAAGTATGAGAAAGCTGCAATGTTTAGGGCTGTTTAGGTTAGAAACAGGGTTGATAAAGTGGGTTGTGATGCACATATAATTGTAGAGACCGAGACAAATTTATGGAGGATGAGGATTATGGTGGTGCTCGTCAACCCTAAGGAACGTGAAAATGGGGTGATATTGTTTCTTCTGCTGCAGGTTCTACTGGGGTTTTTTGCAGGTGCATGTGGCTGGCCAGTGTCTAAACAGAACACTCAGATAGATAGACCTTTGATCTGATCTGTCATGGCTATTGAGTACTTAGGATCAGAGCTGACAGCATAAACCATCTGGCTAGTGGAAGAGTTCTTTAGATGCAGACATGGTGTTTCTGTGCATGAAGATCTCTGGGTTTAATTGCTTAGCTCCATATACTGATATATTCTCAAATGAATGTTTGGCCTCGTGACACATGCCACGTTTTGATCCATATACTCTTTAGAGGTTATTGAGCAGAACTGTAAATCTCATCAAATTCCTGGAGTTCCATTAACCTCAATTTCCAAGTAATATTGCTGCTTGTTGTGGTGGACATAATGAATGAAAATGAGGCTGCTAGTAGAGCTGGAGGTGATGCTGTACCGTAAAATCCACGTCTAACCCTGAGAAAGCCAACACACAAATCTGTGGTGAAATGAATAAAATGAAGGCTGCTTCCAAGGCATGCTTAAAATACATGTCAGAGTCTGAAAGCTTGCATAATTCAAACAAAAATTCTTGAATGAAATTATATAGTTATGTTGAAAACCTGACCAGGCAAATACAGAGTGATTCATTTCCTTTCACTAAGCAGAAGGTGCTTGAAGAGTATCAAGATGTATGTAAATTGTAGAAACAGCATCAAGCTTTCATAATAAAAATGAACTAACTCTATTGAATTATTTTCCCTGTGCAATTACCTGAGGTCAGGGAATCCAAAGAGCAGCTCCTTCAATACAGAGGACTCCCCTGAAGCCCACTTTAACTACTATGGGCTATTTCCTGTGTGACTTCTTGTTCTTGTATGGTGGAGGCAGGATGAAGGTCTCTCTATCAATCAACATGTATGAGGAAATGGTGGGCATTTTTGTCTGTTTTGCAGGAGTTCACCATACTGGGCAGCTGCCACGCACATAAGAACTGCAGATAATTCATTGTAAGAAGCAGCAATTTCCTATGAGCTAAAAATCAGATTATAAACTCACAACTTTTTTCTAACCTCCTTTGCAGTTTGCAAATTAGCCTACTTTGTTTTGTGCATTGTCCTTAGGAGTCAAACACAGTCTTTTTCCATTCTGGATCTTCAAGCACAACTCGGAGAGAGAGCTACTTGGTTGAAACACTAGTATCCCCCCCCCCCCCCAATAGCATTCATTCATTCATTCATTCATTTAAAATATTTTTACCTTGCCTTTCTTCGTTACCTATGGAGGCCCACTTGATGGCATGTGGAAGAGGGCTTTTCATAGAATGGTTCTCTGAACTTGCTCCAGTTTGTTGGCATCCTTCTTAAAGTACAGTGTCCAGAACTCTAGACTAGTGGTTCTCAAACTGGGGTCCCCTTATGTTCCTGGACTGCAACTCCCAGAAATCCTGGCCAGCAGAGCAAGTGATGAAGGCTTCTGGGAACTGCAGTCCAAGAACATCTGGGGACCCCAGTTTGAGAGCCACTGAGCAAGACGAGGCCTAACCAGTGCTGAATAGAGGTGGACTTAGTACCTCATCAGATTTGGAGACTATACTTCTATTAATGCATCCTAAAATTTCATTTGACTTTTTGGCAGCCACATCACACTGTTGGCTCATATCCAGCTTTTCCCTGTGTGCCTCCCAGATTACCATGGCAAAAAGTATTGAGGCACCAAGAGCCCTGTGCAGAAACAAAACATTTTTCCACATGTAGGGAAGTGTTGGCAGTGCGAGATTGGGATGTGGCTTACAAATTTCCCTGAAAGTTGCCTCTCTTTTCATCAGCCTGCATTTCCCCTCAGAAGGTACTTCAACTTTCTAGTGCAGCTCTTCAGAGAGTGAGAAGGGTGTATTATGATATCCCCTCAGCCCCTAAAACTCCACACAGAAGTAGCTCTTTGGATGCTAATATCTCTGAAATAAAAAGGGAAAGGTTGGCATTCCCTTAAAATGACATAAAATGAAAATGTTTGTTCTCTATGCCTCTCTTTAAAAAAAAAAGAGAGATGTCTCCTGGTGGCAAAAGGGGTTTGATAAAATATTGTTCAGGATTTGGAGGAAACTTGTCACACTGCACCTGATCACATAAATACTGTGTGTAAAAGGCCACTGGATAGATTTTCTTTCCCCCTCCTAAAACCCATGGAGAATTAGTTCTGTCGCTGCCGCAGCCCTTGTGATGTATTGCTGCTCAATCATGCATGCACCTTTGAAACAGCATTGCAAGGTTTTTCCCCCCCCTCCTGACAGGAAGAAATGTGTTCCTTCTTCCAAGGTTACCTTTGCTGGAAACATACAATGGAAAATAGATGCTAATGAGAAAATAAATGCATGATACAATCTTTAGAAATGGGATTGGCAAAGCCATCATGTGGTCTTGTTCAATGAATTCCAAGTAAAAACTCATCTTAGCTTCAAAATATATGGCCTTCAGTAAATGAGCAAGCATTGATTGTGTGTTTAGTTATGAGTAGTGCTCAGTGCAAAGCTCTGGGAGAAGGAAGAATGCTAATATTTTAAACTGAGGATATTTATTTATTTAGTGTATTGCACTAATGGGGTGGTATATAAATCAAATAAATAAATAAATACATTTATAAGCAATGAAAACAGTGATAGAAAAAAAGTACTGTAGTTTAGGTATTATCCCAGCAAATATTCCTTATTATCTTAATAGTAATTCTCTGTTCTAAAGATTGAGGGCTAAACTAGACAAAATAGTTAGCATGCCATTAAGAGCAGAACTTTCTTGAATGGAAAATACCTTCCTGTTTGTTCTAACAAGAGTTTGCCTCAATCCATACTTGACAAATAGTTTGCTTTTGTTTTGTAATTGGTCACTTGAGAGATAACATGATTTTATTTGCATGTCTGATATCTCAAACAGAGACACATAGCACTGGAAGGTTGGTGTGCCTGGACAGATAACATTCTAAAAGAAGGCAATATGTTAATTGCCTTAACCTGTGATTTGACCCTGAGTAAAGTGAAGAAAAGAGGTACATTCTTCAGCAGTTCCCCCAACGATGCTTTACCTTGTCGTGTGGACTCTATTTTGCTATTCACTTTATAGGAGGACCACAGTTGCCACATGTTATGAGTATTACAGCAGTATTTCTTACTGGAGGCCAATAAGGTATGAGCTCACATTGAAGGACCCAGTGTTTTAAATCCTGTTGTGTATAATATGGGTGATAGCAGCAGCAAATCACCGCTGATCAAAGAAACTTGCCACTGATTAAAGGCAATTTCAGGGTGCATATGTCTCGTGGCAGATCAAATGCAAATACACAGCAGCTGTTCACATGTTCATAAGAGTATTTACTATTTCTTGGGTCCCTCAAACATGTTAGACCAATTCTTTTTTAGTGGATCAGATTGTTGTTGTTGTTTAGTCGTTAAGTCATGTCCGACTCTTCGTGACCCCATGGACCAGAGCATGCCAGGCCCTCCTGTCTTCCACTGCCTCCAGGAGTTTGATCAGATTCATGTTGGTAGCTTCAGTGACACTGTCCAACCATCTCGTCCTCTGTTGTCCCCTTCTCCTCTTGCCTTCACACTTTCCCCACATCAGGGTCTTTTCCAGAGAGATTTCTCTTCTCATGAGATGGCCAAAGTATTGAAGCCTCAGCTTCAGGATCTGTCCTTCCAGTGAGCACTCAGAGTTGATTTCCTTCAGAATGGATAGGTTTGTTCTCCTTGCAGTCCAGGGGACTCTCAAGAGTCTCCTCCAGCACCACAATTCAAAACCATCAATTCGTCGGCGGTCAGCTTTCTTTATGGTCCAGCTCTCACTTCCATACATCACGACTGGAAAAACCATAGCTTTGACTATGCGGACCTTTGTTGGCAAGGTGATGTCTCTGCTTTTTAAGATGCTGTCTAGGTTTGTCATCGCTTTCCTCCTAAGAAGCAGGCGTCTTTTAATTTCGTGGCTGCTGTCACCATCTGCAGTGATCATGGAGCCCAAGAAGGTAAAATCTGTCACTGCTTCCATATCTTCCCCTTCTATTTGCCAGGAGGTGATGGGACCAGTGGCCATGATCTTGGTTTTTTTGATGTTGAGCTTCAGACCATTCTTTGCGCTCTCCTTTTTCCCCCTCATTAAGAGGTTCTTTAATTCCTCCTCACTTTCTGCCATCAGAGTGGTATCATCTGCATATCTGAGGTTGTTGATATTTCTTCCAGCAATCTTAATTCCAGTTTGGTATTCCTCCAGTCCAGACTTTCGCATGATGTACAGTCAACCCTCGATTTACGAACTTAATCCGTTCCGGAAGGACGTTCGTACATCGAAAAGTTCGTAAGTCGAAGTACCATTTCCCATTGAAATGCATGGGAACGGAATTGATCCGTTCCAGCATTTCAAAAAAATACCAAAATAAAAATAAAAAGAGCAAGTCCCACGCTGGGACTGCAAAAAAAAAAAAAAAAACCACACACACACACACAAAAACCACAGAAACATAACCCCCCGGTCCAAACCCACCCTCCAAAACCCACACAGAAAAGTTTTTTTAAAAAGGACTTACCAGTCCGAAGCCTGACGGTGCTCCGCTGCCTCCTCCGCGGCCGGGGCGAGCGGCCAAGCGCCCGGCCAGCTCTAGCCTCCCGGTGCTGGGTGAGCGCTGCCTCCAATCGCCGCGGCGGGCGACCCCAGGGAGGTCTCCGATGGCGGCGGGGAAGCTCCCAGGGCTTCTCCGCCGCCATCGGAGAACTCCCGGGGGGCCCCCGCCACCGCGATCGGCGCCTTCAGGCTTTCCCGGGGAGTAGACCAGGCCTACTGGGGGAAGCCCTCCCCTGGTAGGCCCGGTCTACTCCCCGGGAAAGCCTGGTAGACCGGGCCTACCAGGGGAGGGCTTCCCCCAGTAGGCCCGGTCTACTCCCCGGGAAAGCCTGGTAGACCGGGCCTACCAGGGGAGGGCTTCCCCCGGTAGGCCCGGTCTACTCCCCGGGAAAGCCTGAAGGCGCTGATCGCGGTGGCGGGGGACCCCCGGGAGGTCTCCGATGGTGGTGGAGAAGCCCTGGGAGCTTCCCCGCCGCCATCGGAGACCTCCCTGGGGGTCCCTGCCACCGCGATCTTCGCCTTTGGAGCTCTCAAAGGGCTTCCTCCGATGTCGGGCGGAAAGCCCTTTGAGAGCTCCGAAGGCAAAAAGGCAGGGAAAAAGGGCGGGAAATTCGAACTTCCAGCCCTTTCTCCCTGCCTTTTTGGCTTCAGAGCTCTCAAAGGGCTTCCTCCAATGTCGGGGGGAAAGCCCTTTGAGAGCTCCGAAGGTGCCGATTGCGGCGGCGGGGACCCCCAGGGAGGTCTCCCAGGGCTTCTCTGCCACCATGGGAGACCTCCCTGGGGGTCCCCGCCGCCGCGATCGGCGCCTTCGGAGCTCTCAAAGGGCTTTCCCCCCTACATCGGAGGAAGCCGTTTGAGAGCTCCGAAGCCAAAAAGGCAGGGCGAAAGGGCTGGAAATTCGAATTTCCCGCCCTTTCTCCCTGCTTTTTTGGCTTTGGAGGTCTCAAACGGCTTCCTCCGATGTTGGGGGGAAATCCCTTTGAGACCTCCGAAGGCGCCGATCGCTCCGTTGGCATTGACTTGCGAACGGAGCCTCGTTCGTAGGTCGAGGCTCAGTTCGCAAGTCGATGTCAATTTTTTCCAACGGAGCCGTTCGTAAGTCGAAATGTTCGTAAGTAGGGCCGTTTGTAAGTCGAGGGTTGACTGTATTCTGCATATAAGTTAAATAAGCAGGGAGACAATATACAGCCTTGTCGTACCCCTTTCCCAATTTTGAACCAATCAGTTGTTCCACATCCAGTTCTAACTGTTGCTTCCTGTCCCACATATAGATTTCTCAGGAGATAGATGAGGTGATCAGGCACTCCCATTACTTTAAGAACTTGCCATAGTTTGCTGTGGTCCGCACAGTCAAAGGCTTTTGCGTAGTCAATGAAGCACAAGTAGATGTTTTTCTGGAACTCTCTGGCTTTCTCCATAATCCAGCACATGTTAGCAATTTGGTCTCTAGTTCCTCTGCCCCTTCGAAACCCAGCTTGTACTTCTGGGAGTTCTCGGTCCACATGCTGCTAAAGCCTGCCTTGGAGGATTTTGAGCATAACCTTGCTAGCGTGTGAAATGAGTGCAATTGTACGGTAGTTGGAGCATTCTTTGGCACTGCCCTTCTTTGGGATTGGGATGTAGACTGATCTTTTCCAATCCTCTGGCCACTGCTGAGTTTTCCAAATTTGCTGGCATATTGAGTGTAGCACCTTAACAGCGTCATCTTTTAAGATTTTAAATAGTTCCACTGGAATGCCATCACCTCCACTGGCCTTGTTCTTAGCCATGCTTTCTAAGGCCCACTTGACTTCACTCTCCAGGATGTCTGGCTCAAGGTCAGCAACCACACTATCTGGGTTGTCCGGAACATCCAGATCTTTCTGGTATAATTCCTCTGTGTATTCTTGCCACCTCTTCTTGATGTCTTCTGCTTCTGTTAGGTCCCTACCATTTTTATCCTTTATCCTTTATCACGTCCATCTTTGCACAATATGTTTCTTTAATATCTCCAATTTTCTTGAACAGATCTCTGGTTTTTCCCTTTCTATTATTTTTCTCTATATCTTTGCACTGTTCATTTAAGAAGGCCCTCTTGTC
Source organism: Intellagama lesueurii (assembly GCA_037013535.1). Classification (NCBI taxonomy): domain Eukaryota; kingdom Metazoa; phylum Chordata; class Lepidosauria; order Squamata; family Agamidae; genus Intellagama; species Intellagama lesueurii. The sequence continues at coordinate 219,012,475 of JBAJHW010000002.1, forward strand.
TCTCCTTGCTATTCCTTGGAAGTCTGCATTCAATTTTCTGTAACTTTCCCTATCTCCCTTGCATTTGGTTTCCCTTCTCTTCTCTGCTATTTGTAAGGCCTCGTTGGACAGCCACTTTGCTTTCTTGCATTTCCTTTTCTTTGGGATGGTTTTTGTTGCTGCCTCCTGTACAATGTCACGAGCCTCTATCCAAAGTTCTTCAGGCACTCTGTCCACCAAATCGAGTTCCTTAAATCTGTTCTTCACTTCCACTGTGTATTCATAAGGGATTTGGTTTAGATTATACCTGACTGGCCGAGTGGTTTTTCCTACTCTCTTCAGTTTAAGCTTGAATTTTGCTATGAGAAGCTGATGATCAGAGCCACAATCAGCTCCAGGTCTTGTTTTTGCTGACTGTATAGAGCAGTGGTCCCCAACCCCCCGGTCCGCAGTCCGGTGCCGGTCCGTGGCCTGAGCCAGACCGGGCCGCGGAGACAGACCTCCCACCCACCCCACACACACTCACCCCCGCAGAGCTGGTTTGCGCATGCTCACATGCTCCAGCACGCCTGTGTGAGCGCCACCATTTGCGCATGCTCATGAAGGAGTGCCCACACAAGCTCCGCGCTGCCATTTGCTCATGTGCGCATGTGCAACCTTGTTCGCGCACAAGCGTGGGGGGTGCCCCGCCTTCCCCAGCCGGTTTGCGGGGTGAAAAAGGTTGGGGAATCCTGGTATGGAGCTTCTCCATCTTTGGCTGCAGAGAACATAATCAATCTGATTTCGGTATTGCCCATCTGATTATGTCCATGTGTAGAGTCGCCTCTTGTGTTGTTGGAAAAGAGTGTTTGTGATGACCAGCTTGTTCTCTTGACAAAACTCTTTCAGCCTTTGCCCTGCTGCGTTTTGAACTCCAAGGCCAAACTTACCTGTTGTTCCTTTTATCTCTTGACTCCCTACTTTAGCATTCCAGTCCCCTACAATGACAAGAACATCTTTCTTTGGTGTCAGTTCTAGAAGGTGTTGTAAGTCTTCATAGAATTGGTCAATTTCAGCCTCTTCAGCATCGGTGGTTGGTGCATAAACTTGGATGACTGTGATGTTGAAAGGTCTGCCTTGGATTTGTATTGAAATCATTCTCTCATTTTTGAGATTGTATCCCAGTACAGCTTTTCCCACTCTTTTGTTGACTATGAGGGCTACTCCATTTCTTCTATGGGATTCTTGCCCACAATAGTAGATATGATAATTGTCTGAATTGAATTCGCCTATTCCCGTCCATTTTAGTTCACTGACGCCCAGGATGTCAATGTTTCTTCTTGCCATCTCCTGTTTGACCACATCCAGCTTACCAAGGTTCATAGATCTTACATTCCAGGTTCCTATGCAGTATTTTTCTTTGCAGCATTGGACTTTCCTGTGGAAAGTGGATCAGATACATATGTGTTAATGAACTAATATAGAACTGTCTGGATAGCTCAGTGAGTTGGAACACCTGGCTGAAGAGCCAGGGATCAAGATTGTGATTCCTGCCTGTTGGCTTGTGATATGTAAAGCAGGAGGGAAGGTGGCCGTGCAGTATTGCCGGCCTGTTTCTCTCCCCTCTCCCCTCTCCTCCCCTCCCGTGGGGCACCTGGACTCCCGCCGGGTAGGAGCCCTTAGCCGGCCCGTGGGCCACTACGGCACGGCCACTGGAGGCGGTAGTGGTGGCGGCGGGTCCTCCTTAGCCGCGGGTTACAACAACGGCGGGGCTTGCAGCATGGCTTCGCTAGCGGGCTCTTACAACATGAACCTGGGGGTCGGGGCCATGAACAGAGATAACCTCAATTCGGCCGGGGGTGTGTTCCGGGTCCCGGCGCACCGACCGCTGGCCGGAACCACCCACCAGCCTCTCTCCACCGCCATGCCCACCGTGCCGGTCCGTGACTTTTCCCTGGCTGGAGAGCAACAGGCAGTACACGAAGGACAGGTTCACAGGTGAGTGAGAGACTGGGGAGCGGGGCTCACCTTCCCTCCTGCTTTACATCTCGCAAGCCAACAGGCAGGCCAAGACGAGCCAACAAGGGGAAAAGGAAGCGGGGCTCCGGCGGCGGGGGATGCTTACCCTGCCGGAGAAGGAGGAGGCGAGGGCTGCCGGGCAGGGCCGCCATGAGCGACGGAGCCACTGCTGCAAAGGCGGGAGCAAGGCTCCGATGGGAGGCCCCGGAAGGTGAGCTGCACTCGGGGGCGGCGGCGGGGAAGCCGCCCTCCCGGAACCTCTTCCGGGGACGAGCAGCAGCGCCCCGTGCTGCCCGGCCCGGCCCACCTTTCCCGCCCAGGAAGAGTCAGCTGGGCAGGAAGCAGCAGGATCGCGTGCGCGCTCCCGCCCGGCCGCTCGCCCTGGGTGGGGCGCCGCCGAGCCTGGTGGCCGGCTGTCACCGCTTCCCGCGTGGGCTGCCCCCGCGGCGGCTTTCCCGCAGGGAAGGGGCGCTGGTCTGCGAGGGGCACTGGGGGAACGGGTAGCAGGAGCGGGACACGCCCACCCGCAAGCACGACACCCCCACCCGTGAGCGCGGGGGTGCCCCACCCCCCAACCAGTCCACGCACGGAGCTCGCACCCCCCAAACGGTCCGCAGACCGAAAATGGTTGGGCACCACTGTGTTAAAGCTTGATCTTAATTCCACAGGGGCACAATATAGTGACATTGTATCAGTGCTGAAATGCTGCTTTTATAAAAGAACCTGGACACTTGGCTGAAGGCCTGAGAAATAAATCTTTAAAATAAATTGAAGAATAAATATATGAACCCCTTTTAAGAAGCAGTTCTTGGGAAACTAGTTTTAGAAGTTTTCTGAAAATAGTTAAGACAAGGCCATTTTTTAGAAATGTACAAAACATGAGATATATAAACAGCCCATTTTGTGCTGCTGCTGCTGCTGCTGCTCCTCCTCCTCCTCCTCCTCCTCCTACTACTACTACTACTACTAATAATAATAATAAATTCTTAGAACTGCAAAGCTGGAAGGGACCCTGTGGATCATCAAGTCCAGCCCCTGTCAAGGCAGTACAGTGGGGAATCAAACTCCCAACCTTTGGTTCCGCAGACAGATGCCTGAACTACTGAGCTATCCAGCAGTTCTTTTGAGAGATTGGAGGTAATTTGCTTTAATGTGGAATTTTGAATTGCATCTTCCCTACCAAGTCTCCCACCCGCCAAGGAATTATATCTGAGTAATGGCAGCATTACAATTTATAACAGGAAAATTCATTACAGCATAATTAGCAAGAAATTGTAGTTGCAATTAGTAATAATTCCCAGATTCACTGTCAAGTATTAATGTTCTCTTCATTAAACTGATCGGCTTCTGTCATTGAACATCGAGGAGGAGGAGGTTAGTTCTGCACTTGCGTAAACCTCTTTGCCTCTTCCAGCGTACACGCTTCCTAACACTTTGGTCTGGAAAAGCAAATTGCCTGCTTGGATAATTCACCGGGATTGAGCTATATGATCTGTCAGATTAGCCAGTTAGGTAAAAAACTGATTTGCTCATGTTTGACCTGGTTCTGCATGTAGTCTAAATGGAAATCATGCCCTTCAAAAAACATTACAGGAGGAGAAAAATGATCACAAAAGACGGGCTAGAAATTAGTCTGTCTAATCTGAAAACCCTAGTATGGCATGTGCTCCGAATGCACAATAACTCACATCAGGAGTCTTTGGAAAGGCAGGATGCATTCCCAGTGTGTAGAATGGTACCTTGAGCTGGGCACAATTTTTTGTGTTCATACTTCCCAAATGTATGCATTTTTATTCATTCTATTCCACTGACTGAAAGTGTGTTTCCGTGCATTTCTAAATAGTCATACACATTTTTAAACCTGCACTGGGATCTTTTCCACCTTTCTTGGCACATATTTTATAAGAACCCAACAAATTTCTTCTCTCTTACTATTTACAGAAACAAGGATTTCTACATTTCTATTCTTGATTGCCCATCACCTTCCTAACATTTGAACGACATCCATAGCCCTATTTTGGATTTTAAAAAGCATGCAGAATATTCACATGTCAAGAGAAGCATTTTAGCCCCACCCCTTTCCATCTCCCTTCTGCACACAGAGGGTGATGACTCTGAAGAGGGAAAGCCTTCACTATCCATGGGTCTCTATGTGAAAGGTCAAGATCTTAACTCAAGTGGAAAGCTCTTCCACTTCAGACTGATTGTCCTCTACTTATAGGAGGAGAAGAAAAGTGGGGCTAGAGGGAGCAGGACTAGAACGCATCTCTCTAGCATCTGTATTCTCCACATGTTCTAAGGCCTAAATAGGGGTCATGTGTTTTCCATCACATGATAAAAACTGCCTGGGTGCCATGACTGACTGGAGTTCCAGGCACCAGTTTTGGTCCCAGTGTTCTCACAAATGGTGACATGCTTCACGTTTACAGAATGGATGTGGTCAACCCAGACTGCTAGGGCTAGTCTTGGCTTAAAACATTTTGAGATGTTCTTTCTAAGAGGGTGAAATTATTTTGTCTGTTGTATCCTGTGAAAGGTTTCCATTCTTTATTATATTTCACTGAGGGTTTAAGTAGAGATGATATTTAACCCCTGTATTGAAATTAAAGATTCTATGTGGACCGTGGCACCTTGGGAGAGTGATTTAACCCTTTCAGCCTTCTAGTATTTTACCAAAATATAGAAAAAATATAGGTGGAGTCAGAAAAGGAAAGAGTCATGTGCATATTCAAAGACTGGCAACTAATTCTGCTATGTTCTTCCAGGACGATTAGTTACTACACTATCATGTTGGATGAGATATTATTATTACAATATTACCTTATTTGTCATGATATCTTACTCTGTCATGTGCATCTGATTTTACCCACAATGTTATTCTTTCATTTCCACTGTCTGTGGGTAGATGTGAGACTATAGCAGGAACTTGGTTCCCTGAGATATTTTGGCCTACAATTTCTATCAACCTCATGAAATGTGGCCAGTAGTCAATTACTATGGGAACCATCCCAAAACCTCTGGAGTGTTTCCTTCGTTGGAAACTTTTAGCCCCGCTACTTAACCAGGGAGAAGAACCTGTTGCAAGGCTTACTGACTGCTGGATCAGTTTTATGGGGTTTAGGGAATGGATGTAGCCATAAAGATGCAGCTAGGAAAGACAGGAGCTTAGGTCCTATAAAGACCTGGAGGAGGTATTTGTGTCCTTTAGAAACTCATGTTTCTGGAATTTATTGCAGTTATGTGCCATTGGGTCATTTCTGACTTATGGAGAACCTAGTAGGGTTTCTAAGGAGTTTGTAATGTTCAAGAAGCAGTTTGTCATTGTCAGTCCGCCCAGTGAGTTTCCATGGCAAAGTAGGGATTTGAACTCAAGTCTCCTGGGTCCTAGCCTGACAATCTATCCATTACTCCACACTGGCTCCCAAGTGTAAAATACATTCTATGAATTCATATTCCAAGCAGTTTGTAAAGTCAAAAATACATTGCTCTGGAATGAATCTAATTACATTCGGTTTGGCCTATTCTGCGTTCAGATCCCTTTCAATGAATGATAATCCTGGAATTCTGAAATATGATTCCCATTCTTGGAAGAAGAGTAAGATATAAACAACAGAAGACAAAACAATGCAAAACACATATATTTTAGTACAGTAAAATGAAAAGTAAATGCTTCCTTCCTTCCTTCCTTCCTTCCTTCCTTCCTTCCTTCCTTCCTTCCTTCCTTCCTTCCTTCCTTCCTTTCTTTCTTTCTTTCTTTCTTTCTTTCTTTCTTTCTTTCTTTCTTTCTTTCTTTCTTTCTTTCTTTCTTTCTTTCTTTCTTTCTGGGAGAGGGTAACTATCACCCACAGCATACTAAACCCTAATCAGCTCTTGCAGACAGATTGCTGTTTATGCTTGGAAAAACATTATTGTTGGAGTGATAATGCCTGCTAAACAATTTAGGGCTTGCATTAACAAAATATAGATGTGATATGTCATTGTTAGCACCAAGACTACAATTGTTTCACTGCCACAAACTCAGACTAAGGGGCTCATACTATTATCTCCTACAGAGATTATCAATGCCTGGTATGAGAGGATTCTGCTGTTTTGTTGATTTCTCTTTTATAACTGTATTTATTTCAGAGTTTTAGACTGCCTTAAATGTCCTCTTCTGCCTATAAATGCAGTAATTAAATTCATGATTTTGCAGTATTTTGGGGAATTTGCACTTTTTACATTGCATTCCAAAATACTGGGGGTTGGTAAGGAAACACACTGCTACTACATTAACATTATGCCTACCGTATTATGTGTATCAGGCATGGGGATCACACCTAGAGGCCCTCCCTTTGATCCCTTGAAGCCTCTCCTTCCTATTTTAGGTTTTAAACAATTGCCTATTCCTGCTCTTGGAAATTTCCAGGAATGACAATGCTAGCTTAGAACAAGGCTCAACCCTTCCCTGTACCTTTCTCATGTCCCTCAAAACAGACAGACAGACAGACAAACAAAAAACCATCTTTCCTCTACGCGCTTCCCCTGTTTGTTTGTTCATTTGTTTATTCATCTGACTGACTTCTGGGATACCCTGACTGGTATAATTAGGAACGTGTACCAACCACAAGATCTAATTCATGCTGGAAAGTAAGCACACAGTGTTACAGGGGCAAGTATAACTTGGGGATCCAGTGCTTGGAAACTTGGAATGTTTACCTGAAGCCATTTCCTCTTTTGTCAAGGAATCACACTAACACTTCTTTCTAAGAAAATAAGAAAGCTTGTGTTCATTAGTAAAATACACCTGTTATAGAAAAGGTGATGGAACTCCAAGTTCTGACTTACTAAGCCGAAGATGTCAGGAGCCTAAAAGGAAAGATGTTCTTCTCTATGGAGAGAAAAGAGAAAGGGATGAGAAGGAGGGAAGTGACATGAGCAAACCAAAGAACAGCATTTCATGTTGAAGAAAAGTCAGCTCAGGTTGGAGTAGAGAAAGGACTGTCTAGGAAACCTCCCTGCTCTTTCCCATGCTAAGACATCTGTCTTCCTGAGTGTAAGCTGAGTTGTCACCAGTCACGTCAGACCTCAATTTATAAATGCAGAACACCAGCTCAATTTGGCTTGGACCAGTTTGGAGCTTGGCTGGTTTGACTCAGGTCTGAACCTGAAATTCAGTTTAGAAATCTAAATCTTTTTGCTTCCCATTGACTATCATCAGAAACCCAAGAAATAGCCGTACTTTTTTTGTGTTTGTCAGAATCGGGTGAAATGTTCTTATGAGGGCAATACAAGACAATCTCTGCTCACTAAAAAGATTAGGCCCATTTATCAATCTGTGTAAAATAATAGAAACAGATAGATAAGAGAGCTTTATTTGGGATACGCCAATTTATAAAAAGAAGAACAAATAGCATTCATATTGAAAGTACAATTCCAGAACAATTACTAGATTCTGTCTTAAATGAAGACTATAAAATATCTCCCTATAATCTTTTATTCCATATCTTGGCAAGAAAAGGAGATCTTATTCAAACAAGGTATTCATGAGCACAAAAACTTCCTGGCACTTCACTTCTCTACGTGCAGGCCTCGTGTCCCGATGCATGCCCAGAGCAGTTCCAGCCTATAAATATAATTGGTATGGATTGATGTGCGCACAAGAGTTCTATTTTAAGTGTTACAGTTTCAAATGCCTCTCTTTGGGCAGGAAGCCAGACTTCAAGACATAAGCACAGGAACGTCTTGTGTCAAACCTGGAAGAAAGAGGCAGCTGCATCACATAAATTGTGATGGGACCTTGGAAAAAGTTGACACTTTATGAAACATTGCCAAAGAGATGGGAGATGGAATGGGGGATTCTTGCATTCAAAATGCGTGCTCCATGCTACTGGGTATAGAAAATGGGCCTGTTCAGTGTGTTTGTACCACAGATCATATGTAAAAGGCAGATTAATTCACAAGAGCACACATGTACACACACCTAACAGCCACCTATCAAGAATTAAGCCAGTTTGAGGTTCAGCTTTCCAGAATTTTAAACTGCCTGCCAGTAAATGTAACTGGAAGTAAAGGAGAAACACTAACAACTATTTTGAAAAATGATCCTCTGAAACAGAAACTGCTGTGGAAAATAGAATGCCATATTCTACACATCATCCGCTCAACAACCTGTTGTGAAGGTTTTGCATGGCATGTTGCAAACACAGTCAGCCAGACCTGTTCTAACTTAAAGTCTGTAATTAATGCAGATTCTGTGGGTGTAACTTTGCCCCTTCTTTGTCCTGTGAGAATTGATATGTTTCCATTATTGAAGCCTGAGAATATGGACCGGACTCTTGGAAAGATGAGAGTCACCACATGTGAATTGGACTTTGCCTGTGTGGCTTATAACAGCTGCCAGAGGGGAGCTGGCCAATTAGGTCAGAGGAGTGGTAAATGCCTCCCCCCAGTAGGGCCAGGTCCCAGCATACTTAAAGGAGGCAATAGTGAGACCGTTGCTGAAAAAAGCCTTTGAGTCCCATGGTATGATTGGCCAGTCTCCCAATGTTTTATTTTCGGGGAAGGTATTGGCGCATGAGGTGGCTTCTGAGCCCTAGAGGTTCCTGGATGAAGCAGATCATCTAGATCTGTTTCAGTCTGGCTTCAGGCTTGGTGGTGTGTGGGTGGTTAGCTTTTTCTTGGTTTATATTTTATAGTTACTTTTCGAAAACAAATTATAAAGGGTGTTTTAAGTGAGAAGTTCCCAAGTTTACGTCATCCACTAAATGTTACATTTTATGGCTGAAACCAGTCTCATCTCAATCCTTATGAATAAACAACTTATCTAGTTGAATATCTCATGTATCTTTACAGTAATTTCTCTTAGGTTATACTATCTGCCTTTAAGTTTCTTTCCGCTCGCATTCCTCCCATCTATAGAATACACATGAAATTTATAATTCTAATTTAAACACAACAATTGCAACATTCATTTAGGACATTTCAAGTTCTGACTAACTACAGATTTGACTCACATAAATGCCGAGCACAGGAGATACCATGTAACTGTAATATGAATCCTGAAGTTTTCTTGACTACTTTGGAAGGGATCTACATGTACAACATGTTTGGCAGTATCCAAAGATGAAAATGGCCAGTTTCTCATTGCTATTCCCAGCTAGAGTAGACCCATTGACTCAATCAGAAGTTAATAAGTGTTGACTTTCCATCCAGCAATTAATTTCATTGGTCTACTCTCTAGTTGAGAATAGCAACAGGATTCTGACCATTTTTATCTCTATTTATAGCACAGTCACATAGTGTTTCTTTGTTTAAAATTATTGACTGACATAGTCCTTCCTTCATCCCAGTGCAGCTGGATATTGTTGTGATTATGCTCCCCTGGAACCAGTGGAAAAAGTTGACCTAAGTCCCACTACTTTTAAATGGATTGACCCTTGTACAGATGTGTCCTTTTGACTACTTGTTTTTTTCTTGATATTTTTGACTTCACAGTTTTTACCTTAGGTCTTTTTTATTATTATTAGGAAACCAAGAGCTTCACTGCTGGCTCTGAAGTTGAAAGATTGACATTTTGCTGGCACAGATGATACAGTGACATTTCATCTATAGAAGGCTTTGCACTGAACATCATTATAAAGAGATAAAATTGTGTAGAAGTCTACCTCAGCCTTGCAGGTCAGTTCATTTTTGTGCCCTTTACGTACACCTGTGCCAAAATATATTCCTAATTGGGGAACCTGTTGCTCACATTGCCTCTTGGGTGAAGAATGAATCTGAGGTAAATATTCCCCATTTCATAGATGTTTCAGCTGTCTTTGCATCCAAGGCAACTCAGGACTCAAGTGGTCTGGGGCAAAATGGGTTTCACTAGCAGAGGTATGAGAGGGAAGATGGAATATGTTTTCTTCTCTCCTCACTATGTATGGCTTAATAAGAAGCTGACGGCATATACCAGGATCCAAGTCTATAGAGCCTGTGTCCTGAGCACACTCCTGTACTGCAGTGAGTCCTGGACCCTTCGTGCACGGCAGGAGAGGAAGCTGAGCACCTTCCATATGCGTTGTCTCTGATGCATTTTTGGTATCACCTGGCAGGACAAAGTTCCAAATAGAGTAGTCCTTGAATGAGCTGGAATTTTTAGCATGTATACATTACTGAAACAGCGACGTCTACATTGGCTTGGGCATGTCGTGAGAATGGCTGATGGTCGGATTCCAAAAGATCTCCTGTATGGAGAATTAGTGCAGGGAAATCGCCCCAGAGGGAGACCACAGCTGCAATACAAAGATATCTGCAAGCGGGATCTGAAGGCCTTAGGAATGGACCTCAACAGATGGGAAACCTTGACATCTGAGCGTTCAGCCTGGAGGCAGGCGGTGCATCATGACCTCTCCCATTTTGAAGAGACACTTGTCCAGCAGGCCAAGGCAAAGAGGCAGTCCCGAAACCAGCAAAATCAGGGAGCTGGAGAGGGGACAGACTGTATTTGTCTTCAGTGTGGAAGGGATTGTCACTCTCGAATTGGCCTTCTCAGCCACACTAGACGCTGTTCCAAGTCCTCCATACAGAGCAAGTTACCATAGTCTCTCGAGACTGAAGGATGCCTAACCCCTTCTCACTATCACTCAGCCATGCTAGGCAATAGTGTTGTGTGGCACAGGAAGAATATTCCGAATGATTCCTGAAATTCCATACTGCATCTTAGTCCCTTATACTTCAAGATGGTAGTAAAATCACTCATTTTCTCTTATGCATTTATACCACGGCTCTCACAATGGCCATATTGAAGAAAAGGGGAGAGACGGAGGAGACGTGGTTGATTTTAGAAGCGGGCACATAATTTTTTTCCTAAGACCTTGAACTGCCTTCATATAACGTTTTCCAAATTTCGACAGCATAACTGAGGAATTTTTGAGTTAGTCCAAGGTAGGCTTTAGATGAGATGGTTGGACAGTGTCATCGAAGCAACCAACGTGAATTTGACCCAACTTCGGGAGGCAGTGGAAGACAGGAGGGCCTGGCGTGCTCTGGTCCATGGGGTCACGAAGAGTCGGACACGACTAAACGACTAAACAAAAAAAAAAAAAAGGCTTTAGATAATGTGACATGAAATGATGTAATATGCTATTGAATCTTTGCATGCTGTGTTTATATGGTTTCAGGAGTTTATGTGTATGTGTGGTGCTGGTACAGTTATTTGCTAAATCTCACATACTTTGAAAACCCTATTAAGTCAGATGCAACTTGATGGCACACACGCGCGCACACACACAAACACAAACACACACACACATTTATAATAATTTTAGAAGAGGTAGCTATGTTAGTCTGTGCTAGCATATCAAGCAAAAACAAAACAAAAATAAAAACATTAAGAACACAAAAATTGTGTGGCACCTTAAAGATTAGCTATATTTTAATATGCGCTTTTATGGACAAGTCCACTTCCTCAGATATAGGAGGAAGTGGACTTATGTCTGAGAAAGTGGATGTCACGTTCCCGCCTGTCCCTTGGTCGTTTCACCAATCAAAGGGCACAATCTGCTTGTCGTGTCGCTGCCACCAGTTGATTACATCAACATTATGTATTATTAATAATAGAGATCCAGGCCATGTGTCATTTTAAATACAACCAAACAGAAGTTGTTTATTAATACAGGTGATGAAGGTACAATCAATGTCTTTAACTCTTAACCAAACATCCCACTTCATCCACACTCAACCACCAACCCTCTCTCTCTCTCTACTCCAAACTCCCAATTCCAAAACCTCCCTTCTCAACTCCCCAATCTCTCACAACCCCAATCTCCAATCTTCTCCTACTCCCCCTCCTGCAGAGACTCTTATATCTGGTGACTCCGCCTCTCCAGCCCTCTCATTGGAGGGATTATTACTTATTACATGCAAATAGCTTATTACTATTCATGACCTGGGCGGACGCCACAGTGGACTTGTCCACAAAAGCTCACACACATTTATGTGCACAAAAGGAGTAAAATATGATTATATAATATCCTGAGGCTGTAAATAAACCTACTGTTCAGTGACTGTCAAGATAAAGGGAAGGCACAGTGAATGAGAGGAGAAAGTGGGTGTAGGGAGAATCCTAAATCCACTAGACCTGGAAGAGAAAAGGAAGAGGTGCTTATAGTCCTAAATACAGATAGAAAGAGAAGGCTGGGAGAAATGGTGCACCAGAAGTCCTACAGCTTAAAATCCACTCCCTCTGGTAATAGTTACTACTGGAGTGGAACACCCATGACTAAGTAGCTCATAGGAATGACAGTCACTGGAAGAGAGTAAACTACTAGAAGTAGTTCGTGGGGGGGGGAATGAAATATTGAGGAGAAAACTGTGCCAGGACAATAAATTTGGGGTGTGTGCAGACTGATGTGCAAGACAGCCACTTGTTAAAACCCTGGCATTAAATGCCAATGTAGACCCTTGAATGCCCTTCCCTTTTTTCAAATTTGTGCTATTTTGCTTTCAAAGGTGCAGTATTTCCAGTGGGCCAGCTCCCTTTGAATGAAAATACACACAACAACTACTCAATACATTTGATAGTAGAACATTGGAAACACAGTGTAAATTAATGGGCATGGGCAACAATTATTGATTTCTCCACAAGGGTTGTTTTGCTGTCTGCTAAAGGGTCTAATATTAACAGAGAATGGATGAACTCATTTTACAGCTCAGCACCTATTAGGTTATAGTGTGTAAATACAGAGGAAGCCTCCACACAAATACACAGTTTGTTGGTGGAATGAGCTATACATAAGTACTGGAGGAAAGGGCATGAGTGAGCCAACCCCCACCCCCCCCCCACCCCACCCCACCCCAGTATTCCATTTCTTTTTAAAGGAGCAAAGATTTGGCATAATTTCAGATTTCAGTGCTGTGGGGCCATGATTTCTGTGAACAGGAGAAAAACTTCCTGAGATACAAAAGTTTCCTCCTGAATTAGTGCAAGGTCGTTTAAGAACATAACTATTTAATTGTTTATGACAATAGTTAATGTGGAATGAAGCACAGGTATTAGTGTTCCACTAACATCACCATGCCCATATTAATAATATCTGGTTTCAAGCAGAGGAGAAATAATTAGTCTTTTAAAATAATTTATTATTAAACTTTAATTTACCATTAATGGAGCCTCCAACCCAGTTTAAACAAATTTTGCACATACACTGAACAATTCCACCGTTATGTATCTCAAAATTCTATTGCTTAGAAAAATGATACCTGTTAAACTTAAGTGATATATAACATGGCATCCATGATCTATTTAAAGAGGTGCATGGAAAGGGGCCAAATTTCAGACTGATTTAATAGAAACTGCCAAGTGTACAGCAAGATAAAAGTGTTGAAAACAGACACATTTGCCTTTTTATATGCAATTTTCAGATAGTCATATCCCATATTTCCTCAAATTTGGTTAAAACAGCAGATGTGTTTTATTTAGGCCTGCTGAGGAAGGCAATCTATTGTTGTTTTCATGAACATATGAGCAGTGGTTCAAATATTATTAAAGTTTTCTTGATCCACTAAAGCATATGGCAAGAATTTCTGGCAAAGGTACCTTGTGCATGTTTGGCTCGGTTGAGACATCTGCTTGCTGCCATTATTCATAGGGATTCTATAGCCCTATTCAGGAGTTACACAAGCTGGTGAGGAGCCCATGTACAGTGGGTGGTGCCTAGCTCAACCCATCTAGTTGTTTGCATTCTTCATGATTTCAGCAACCTCTGCTCTTCAATTTGTATTTATATGGTTATTTTTCCATCCTTACTAAGTATATTAATATAGGAAGGAATTTGGGGGATGTGTGTTGCAGTGATGGAACAACATGGATTGACTGACAGAGAATGGGCATTTGGAGGGGGTTGACTGAAAGAATCAGAGGGGGAAGTGTGGCTTGGAGTAGTGTAATGTGGATGAAAAAGGAAGATGGCACATAGGCAAAATGGGAGTTGGACAGGATAGCCAGGAAAAGACAGTTGAGACTCATTGCATTATAAATTAAAGGAAAGGCACAGCTAAGTGTGGTAAGAGTGAATGCGAGGCAGAAGATCTAGTTACTTGGTATTTAGAATTGTAGTAGGCTATTGTTTACCTAGCATATGTAGTGGAAAATGATGAGTAGGCAGAGGTAAGTATATAACGCTTGGTTAATAATAAAATATAATTTCTTTCCTCGGTAAACCTCACCCAGTGTTTGGTCCTTGCCATAGGGAGCATATGAGTTGTAACTAGTTGTCAGTGGTATCTCAGTATTGCTTTATACACCTTGATGCTGAGAGCTGGATCTGTATAAAGATCCTGGTGGCAAGACAAATCTGAATAAGAGACTGTGATGGACATGGGCTCCGGATAAATTATGACGTCCAGTCACCAATTGTGAAAGGAAAGGGACTAGGAGAAGGGTAGATGTTGCTTTAGAAGGATGAAGGATCTTCCTCTGAGCCAATGTTTAGATTGTCAGCTGGTGCCAGAAGAGTGACTCAATTGTTGAGTGTGTTTTGCTTTGGTTTTTTCCCCTGAATCCTGGATCATTCATTGACTCTTGATCCATATTACCTCTTAGGCTATGGCTGAATGGGCTGGAACATTGACTTCTTTTCTTGAAGTCTGTACAGATTATTCTTTGTTTTATTTAGCCAGGATGTCCAGACCATGGACTTAAATGGTGAGAAGGCAGAGCTTTCAAGTGTCAGTAGTAAATAAATCTGAAACCAATTTATGAATAAGACAGCATTGGGACTGACTTTAATGGATTGAGCCACATGTGTGAAGGCTTTATTCGTTTGTTTCAGCAAATTAATTTCCATTACATTTTGCAGTTTTTTTTTCTCCTGCTCTCTGGGCTCCATGATCATCCATCAGAGTTGCAGTACCAACATCTTCAGGAAAAATGTTGTTTTAAGGAGCCTAATGAAGCATTTGACAAGCTTTCCTGTTAAGCGTGAAGCCTCATATTATCACGTTGCTAACAACCATAAGTGTTTCTAGCTGTATATTACAGCAGGTAGTTGCAGAGACACAACTGTGCGAGTTACTGAAGCTGTAACAGGTTATCTGTATTGAGTTAGTTAAAATTAGGGTGCAGCCCAGGTCTACTAAAAGTGATGGGAATTTGTACATGAATGTTTATGTGAATCATTGTTTCTGGTCACAGTCCAGCACTGAATTAGCCATAGTTAAATGTATTGATTTCCAGGGCTAGTACTGATGGAATATCGAGTCATTATTTACTGACAATTAAACCAAACAATTTTTGAGCAAACAACGCTGGGTATAATCCAGCCAAAACTAAGCAGCCTCATTTCAATGAGAAAGATTAGGCATGTGACTAACTCCCCCAAAGAAACTTCTGGGCCCTTGATGTTTGGACTTGGTACACACAAAAAACCCGATCAAGTCATCCTTTGGTCCCATGATGACTGATCACACATTAAATGGTTATTGTAATCTGTGGATTCCAATAAATATAAAATATGAGGAAATACATGAACACGCAAAGCATAATATACCCATAATCTATGTTTATGCCAGAAGCACCACTATATGGTTCGTATCAGATGGGTTTTGTCCAATAATGGACAATGGCAATAGCAGTTGGGACAGTTAACATCAAGTTTTCCATGATGCATGTTGTAGGGCATAGAGTACACTGATATAAGTGTGTCAGTTGCTTGTTATTCTCTGCACTCACAAAGGACTGTGGCAGTGTAAAAAACCCATTTTCTTAGGTTTGCATAATGCACATAATAGAGAATACCTGCTTTCCCTCAATAGACAAGACTGGGAAAAACCCGATTCAAGGAGAGCTATTGATCATGACCAGTGGCTAGGCTACAAATAGTGGGCATTGCTTTGTCAGGAACCAGTTCTTGAGCTTTCATAATATTTGAAACCATTTAAGAATTTAAGAACACCCCGTCTGGTTTCAGAGGTGTTCTTTCATCCCTTCTTTCTGTCTCCTGCACTTCTTCCACAGTCACTGATGCTAGAAATGTCAGAAGGGTTGACCTGTCCTGTTCAAAGGGCAGCTTTGAGTCTGCCTAGAGCATGTTCATTTATTATGTGTTCTTGCAGGCAAGATGTATCAAATCGTAGAAAGTTTGCATCTCATGCTGATGTTGTTCAAAAATGAGAAAGCAGCCTCTTTTAATAAAACACACACACGCAAGCAGTCACTTATTTCCTGGAAGTAATTTATTTTGAAGTAAAATGGCAGAGTGATAACTAGGATTGAAGATGTAGCAGTTGAGACAAAATAAAAGTAAATCAATCATTGCATTAGAATATTTGAAAAATCATTTGCACACACTTAAAACAGCTGTAGTTGCTGTTGAACCTGATTTCTGACACAAATCTCCAAAATAATGCATATTCATTGTCTAACCTTTAGCAGAATTCAGAGCCCATGAGGAGAGCTGGCTCCTGAATCCAATCTAACAGAATACTTGTGAAATAATGAAACCATTGCATGTCCATGTCTTGAGCCAATCAATATTCACATTTGCATAGTTTAATTTGAAGCCAAAGAATACTTTAGGTCTTGCCTTCTAAGCCAAAGAACAAGTGATCAATATTTAGCTTTGATTGTAGGCTGGAGTTCATATTTTCTGAACTTCACGACGGAGTTTTGGCATAGAAATATACAACTAATTAGAAGGCAGAAAACATCAAGCTCTGCTAATTAGGGTGCAGAGCTAATCGAAGGTGTGAGTGCTTCAAAAAGCAAGCTGATAGAAGATGACTTTAAAGGAGTCCTACACCACTTGTGATCTGCCAAGACGGACTCAGCCTACAGTCTGTCTTAGTTGTCTGCATTAGGTCTTTGATAAAGCTCCTGGTTTGCTACCTTCCTGATCTAGCAAGTTACAATATAAGGCAAGCGGGCTGGCTTGGCTTGGTGCATCCAGACTTATGCTAACTTACTCTGGCATGAATATATGTTGTTGTTGTTTAGTCATTAAGTCGTGTCCGACTCTTCGTGACCCCATGGACCAGAGCACGCCAGGCCCTCCTGTCTTCCACTGCCTCCCGGAGTTTGGTCAAATTCATGTTGGTAGCTTCGACGACACTGTCCAACCATCTCGTCCTCTGTCGTCCCCTTCTCCTCTTGCCTTCACACTTTCCCAACATCAGGGTCTTTTCCAGGGAGTCTTCTCTTCTCATGAGATGGCCAAAATATTGGAGCCTCAGCTTCAGGATCTGTCCTTCCAGTGAGCACTCAGGGTTGATTTCCTTCAAAATGGATAGGTTTGTTCTCTGTGCAGTCTAGGGGACTCTCAAGAGTCTCCTCCAGCACCACAGTTCAAAAGCATCAATTCTTCGGTGGTCAGCCTTCTTTATGGTCCAGCTCTCACTTCCATACATCGCTGCTGGAAAAACCATAGCTTTGACTATGCGGACCTTTGTCGGTAAGGTGATGTCTCTGCTTTTTAAGATGCTGTCTAGGTTTGTCATCGCTTTCCTCCCAAGAAGCAGGCGTCTTTTAATTTCGTGGCTGCTGTCACCATCTGCAGTGATCATGGAGCCCAGGAAAGTAAAATCTGTCACTGCTTCCATATCTTCCCCTTCTATTTGCCAGGAGGTGATGGGACCAGTGGCCATGATCTTCGTTTTTTTGATGTTGAGCTTCAGACCATTTTTGGCGCTCTCCTCTTTCACCCTCATTAAGAGGTTCTTTAATTCCTCCTCACTTTCTGCCATCAGAGTGGTATCATCTGCATATCTGAGGTTGTTGATATTTCTTCCGGCAATCTTAATTCCGGCTTGGGATTCATCCAGTCCAGCCTTTCGCATGATGTATTCTGCATATAAGTTAAATAAGCAGGGAGACAATATACAGCCTTGTCGTACTCCTTTCCCAATTTTGAACCAATCAGTTGTTCCATATCCAGTTCTAACTGTTGCTTCCTGTCTCACATATAGATTTCTCAGGTGATGGATAAGGTGGTCAGGCACTCCCATTTCTTTAAGAACTTGCCATAGTTTGTTGTGGTCCACACAGTCAAAGGCTTTTGCGCAGTCAATGAAGCAGAAGGAGATGTTTTTCTGGAACTCTCTGGCTTTCTCCATAATCCAGTGCATGTTAGCAATTTGGTCTCTAGTTCCTCTGCCCCTTCAAAATCCAGCTTGTACTTCTGGGAGTTCTCGGTCCACATACTGCTGAAGCCTACCTTGTAGGATTTTGACCATAACCTTGCTAGCGTGTGAAATGAGTGCAATTGTACAGTAGTTGGAGCATTCTTTGGCACTGCCCTTCTTTGGGATTGGGATGTCGATTGATCTTTTCCAATCCTCTGGCCACTGCTGAGTTTTCCAAACTTGCTGGCATATTGAGTGTAGCACCTTAACAGCATCATCTTTTAAGATTTTAAATAGTTCAACTGGAATGCCATCACCTCCACTGGCCTTGTTCTTAGCCATGCTTTCTAAGGCCCACTTGACTTCGCTCTCCAGGATGTCTGGCTCAAGGTCAGCAACCACACTATCTGGGTTGTCCGGGACATCCAGATCTTTCTGGTATAATTCCTCTGTGTATTCTTGCCACCTCTTCTTGATGTCTTCTGCTTCTGTGAGGTCCCTACCATTTTTGTCCTTTATCATGTCCATCTTTGCACAAAATGTTCCTTTAATATCTCCAATGTTCTTGAAAAGATCTCTGGTTTTTCCCTTTCTATTATTTTCCTCTACTTCTTTGCACTGTTCATTTAAGAAGGCCCTCTTGTCTCTCCTTGCTCTTCTTTGGAAGTCTGCATTCCATTTTCTGTAACTTTCCCTATCTCCCTTGCATTTGGTTTCCCTTCTCTTCTCTGCTATTTGTAAGGCCTCGTTGGACAGCCACTTTGCTTTCTTGCATTTCCTTTTCTTTGGGATGGTTTTTGTTGCTGCTTCCTGTACACTGTTACGAGCCTCCATCCATAGTTCTTCAGGCACTCTGTCCACCAAATCTAGTTCCTTAAATCTGTTCTTCACTTCCACTGTGTATTCATAAGGGATTTGGTTTAGATTATACCTGACTAGCCCAGGGGTTTTTCCTACTTTCTTCAGTTTAAGCTTGAATTTTGCTATAAGAAGCAGATGGTCAGAGCCACAATCAGCTCCAGGTCTTGTTTTTGCTGACTGTATAGAGCTTCTCCATCTTTGGCTGCAGAGAACATAATCAATCTGATTTTGGTATTGCCCATCTGGTGATGTCCATGTGTAGAGTCCCTTGTTGTGTTGCTGGAAAAGAGTGTTTGTGATGACCAGCTCGTTCTCTTGACAAAACTCTATTAGCCTTTGCCCTGCTTCGTTTTGAACTCCAAGGCCAAACTTACCTGTTGTTCCTTTTATCTCTTGACTCCCTACTTTGGCATTCCAGTCCCCTATAATGAGAAGAACATCTTTCTTTGGTGTCAGTTCTAGAAGGTGTTGTAAGTCTTCATAGAACTGGTCAATTTCAGCCTCTTCAGCATCGGTGGTTGGTGCATAAACTTGGATGACTGTGATGTTGAAAGGTCTGCCTTGGATTTGTATTGAAATCATTCTCTCATTTCTGAGATTGTATCCCAGTACAGCTTTTCCCACTCTTTTGTTGACTATGAGGGCTACTCCATTTCTTCTAGGAGATTCTTGCCCACACTAGTAGATATGATAATCGTCTGAATTGAATTCACCCATTCCCGTCCATTGTAGTTCACTGACACCCAGGATGTCAATGTTTATTCTTGCCATCTCCTGTTTGACCATATCCAGCTTACCAAGGTTCATAGATCTTACATTCCAGGTTCCTATGCAGTATTTTTCTTTGCAGCATCGGACTTTCCTTTCACTTCCACGCACGTCCGCAGCTGAGCGTCCTTTCGGCTTTGGCCCAACCACTTCATTAGCTCTGGAGCTACTTGTACTTGTCCTCCGTTCTTCCTCAGTAGTATGTTGGACGCCTTCTGACCTGAGGGGCTCATCTTCTAGCGTCATATCTTTTAGCCTTTTGTTTCTGTTCATGGAGTTTTCTTGGCAAAGATACTGGAGTGGCTTGCTAGTTCCTGCTCCAGGTGGATTGCGTTTAGTCAGAACTCTCCACTATGACCTGTCCGTCTTGGGTGTCCCTGCACGGCATAGCCCATAGCTTCTCTGAATTACTCAAGCCCCTTCACCACGACAAGGCAGCAATCCGTGAAGGGGTGAATATATGTACAAGGGGCAAAATCCACCAGGATATTATCTAACACATGAGGGCTGGCTGCACAATCTCTGGTAAGGGATACATTTTTATGCACAGGTGCTCATCATCATAGTCTCCAAAGCCACCATCTCCACTCAATAAAGAGAGTCCAAAAATGCAATCTGATATGGATTGGTTGATATCAACTAATGAGCAGCAGGCCTTTTATAAAATTAATAGCTCTTAATTACTCATTTCAGACTAAATCACTATCAAATACTGCCCATGCTGAATCATGCCTTAGTTACATCCCAGCTGGATTACTGTGACACACTCTATGTTGGGCTGCCTCTGGATAGTGTCCAGAAACTTCAGTGGGTCCAAAACATGGTAGCCAGATTGCTGACAGGAGCTGGTTGCAGGAATCCCAGGTAGGGTTCAATCCCTGGTAGCCGGCTCAAGGTTGACTCAGCCTTCTATCCTTCCGAGGTTGGTAAAATGAGTACCCAGCTCGCTTGGGGGGGGGGGGCAATGTGTAGCCTGCATAATTAACTTGTAAACCACCCAGAGAGTGCTTGAAGCACTATGGGGCGGTATATAAGCAGCACGCTTTGCTTTTGCTTTATTGATGTCAGTGGGGCTGCTGTAAGCATAACTAACTCTGGATCCAACCTGGGAACTAGAGAAGATGTGGATGCTGCTGTTGTGTGAACCTAGTATTCTGGGGGCATTCTAATGTGGAGTGGAAGTCTCCTTGAACCTAGGAGTTGTTGTGGCTGCTGTTCTGTTTCTGTACAAGCAACCAATGGTAAAAGAAGCAGACCTTGGAAGGAACAAATAGTAATTAACTGCAGGTAGTTACGTATGAGGGTAACAAAGGTGCAAAAATTACAGTTCAATAGTAAGATAGCAAATATGATCAAAGATGCTATATTATTGTAATATGTAAGGTTTTTTAAAAGTACTTTCAAACTTTACTTTTAAAGGGCATTTTGGAGGCATTTTGGCAGGAATCTTTCAACTTGTATGCCTTTCTCCTATCAAACCTAAATACTGCCACCCTCCAAGAAACAGAGTAACAAAAAAGTAAACAGCAGCATAAGTTGTTATTGTTTAGTCGTTAAGTCGTGTCCGACTCTTTGTGACCCCATGGACCAGAGCACGCCAGGCCCTCCTGTCTTCCACTGCCTCCTGGAGTTTGGTCAAATTCATGTTGGTAGTTTCGATGACACTGTCCAACAATCTCATCAGAACAGAAACAAAAGGCAGCATAAGTACAGTAATGTAAAAAGTTCCTTTTTTGACATGTCAACGCATAATGACATACGGTCAATTTTCAAACATTGTAATGAGTAACAGAAACACATTATCTTTTAAAAATAACTTTCTGAGCTCTGACTAGAAACAATGTTTCAGAAATTTCACCAAAACTCTGCCACATTTCTGATCTTGCTGTGATTTCATCCATGCTTCAGTAATCTCTAGCATCATAGTGTACTACACTATGTGTTATTTAATGTAAGATTGAAAAAAGCAAAGACAGCCATGTGGTCATTACACAATACAAATGCAGGAGAGGTAATCCCTTTATTAGCCTAGGTTTTTTTAAACAGTCTGCAAGCTTTCATTAACTGCTGGATAGCTCAGTAGCTTAGGTCTTGACAGGAGCTGGACTTGATGATCCACAGCGTCCCTTCCAGCTCTACAGTTGTAAGATGATGATGATGGTTAAAAATCCACTTTTTAAGGCAATGGGCCAATACGATTTCGTATTACAGAAATCCAACCACACAACCATAGTTTGCAGTTGAAGTTTGAACTCATCTTAAGAAGTATACCCAGCAGACTTCTGCCATGAAATTTTGGGGCTCTATCATAATTTTTCTCCAGTATCAGTGCATGGCCTGAAGAAATAGATTTTTTTAACCACAAAAGTTTGCAAATTATTTGATTTTTTAATTTATTTTTTTTAGTGGTCTTATAAAGGGATCACCTCTCCTGCATTTGTATTAATGTAGTGCTGTCCTTGAAGGTGAGTCAGAGGCTGTAGCTAATGAAGAATAAAACTGCTCACTTCCCAAGGGATATTAATAGGCAGGAACACCTTCAGCTGGATTTGCAACAGTTGCACTTGTTGTCAATTAGGAAACCCAGTGCTTTGCCGTTAGCCTCCTCAATGGCGTGCCACGTTCATACCTTTGAGACCAAGTGTCCCTAGATAAGCCTTCATACTGCCTGCATTCTGAAGGTCTTGTTTTATAAAATTACAAGTAAGTACATGATAAAAATATAAATTGAGCTATGTATCTTCTGAATAAAACAGTTGTGAATAAACTGAACTAATCCAACAACTCAATAGCAAAACAGAGGAAAGAATAATGCTTAGGCTAGAAATAAAAATGCACACTGTATACATGGTGCAAAATAAAAACACATTCCAAGAAGGTAGCATGGGGTTCACTGTTAACTTAAAAACGTGGGAGGCAGCCAGAACCTTTGACTATGCCAACCTTCTTCTTCTTCAACCTTCTCCTTCCTCATCTGTATTTAAGAGGCTTTGTTTGGTGGTTGATGAAAGAACATGAAAACAAAACAGACAATGTGGCTAATACAGCACGTTCCCATAGATTTGGGGACAAGGTGTTTTAATTTGATCAATAGCTGGGTATCGAACTATATATCAAAAGCAAATTTTCTCCATTGCAAATGGAGTAATTTTCAAGCTTTTTGCAAACTACCTTGTTTTCACATGTTTTCACATTAATTCAGGATATTTGACTCATCTGACAAAGACCATCTGTTCCAGTTGTGCCTCCTGCCGATCTGAACCCCGCTGAGTCAATAACATGCTATTGAGCTGTTGATTTGCATGGACTGTCCCTCTGTTAGTTGGTTTATTTAACATCTGTTCTTTCTACTTAAATGTACATGATTTTCCCATATCCCTTTGAAAGTGCATGACAAATAAAGCAAAAGAAAGTTCATATTCAAGTAAAAATGCAGTAATAATAATACATAAGAAAAAATATTATATACCTCAGAACTGTTCTTCATTAAGGTAAAGGTTCCCCTTGACATTTAGTCCAGTCGTGTCCGACTCTAGGGCGCGGTGCTCATCCCCGTTTCCAAGCCATAGAGCCAGCATTTGTCCGAAGACATTTGTTCTTCATTAAAGAGTACTAAAATATATACACTTCTAGGAAAACATTTCAAATTTCCAGTTCAGAATTCAATATTTACCTTCTCAAATCCAAATATCTTGTATTTAGCAATATGCATTTTTTATCCCCCCATAATCCCAGATAGAGCACAACAGTCTCAATAAAGTCACATACTGTGGTTGTTGTAGGTTTTTCGGGCTGTTTGGCTGTGTTCTGGAGGTTTTTCTTCCTAACGTTTCACCAGTCTCTGTGGCCGGCATCTTCAGAGGATGGGAGTTAGAACTCTGTCTGTGTTCTGGTGTAGTGTGTGGGATAGTTGAGTATTTGTAGCTGTGGGACCAGCTTTTTGTCCTTTTCAGGAGATTGGGTGACTATGGTGATCAGGGTGTTTTTTGTTATGGTTGTATTGTGATAAGGGGGGGGGGAGATGATTTGTCACTGTGATTGATGGGTGTTGTTAGCTAGTTTTTTGTGTGCAGTGATCACCAGTCCTTGTGGCTGGGTAGAGTTTGTTGACCTTTTTGCAGGCTGTATTTTTCAGTGCTGGGAGCCAGGCTTTGTTGAGTTTTAGACTTTCTTCTTTTTTGTTGAAGCTTTGCTGATGTTTGTGGATTTCAATGGCTTCCCTGTGTAGTCTAACATAATGATTGCTGGTGTTGTCCAGTACTTCTGTATTTTGAAATAGGATTTCATGTCCAGTTTGTTTCAGGGCATTTTCAGCTACTGCTGATTTTTCCGGTTATTTTAGTCTGCAGTGTTTTTCATGTTCTTTGATTCTGGTGTGGATGCTGTGTTTTGTGGTCCCAATATATACCTGGCCACAACTGCAAGGTATCCTGTATACTCCTGCAGTGGTAAGGGGGTCCCTTTTGTCCTTTGCTCACTGTAACATTTGTTGTATTTTTGTGGTGGGCCTGAATACTGTTTGTAGGTTGTGTTTTTTTAAAAGTTTCCCCATGCGGTCCGTGACCCCTTTAATGTATGGCAGAAATACTTTATTTGTGGGTGGCTGTTTTTCTTCAGTTTGTTGTTGTTTTCTTGGTTTGATGGCTCTTGTGATTTCATTCTTGGAGTAGCCATTTGCCTGTAGGGCCCAATTCAGATGGTTGAGTTCGGTGCTGAGAAATTGAGCTTCACAGTTCCGATTTGCACGGTCTACCAGTGTTTTGATTATGCCTCTTTTTTGTTGTGGGTGGTGGTTGGAGTTTTTGTGTAGGTACCGGTCTGTGTGGGTGGGTTTTCTGTAGACCTTGTGTCCCAATAGGAGGTCAGGTTTGCGTATGACCATGACGTCTAAGAAAGGGAGTTGGCCCTCTATTTCTTTTTCCATGGTGAATTGTATATTTGGGTGGATGCTATTGAGAATGCAGCCTGCAAAAAGGTCACAGAGACTGGCGAAACCTTAGGAAGAAAAATCTCCAGAACATGGCCAAACAGCCTGAAAAACCTACAACAACTATTGAGGCTTCGAGAATACAAAGTCACATACTGTTAGTTCCAGTGGGAGTCAAGCATATGTCTAAATGGATCCCTTTAAAATCAATGGGTCTTACAAATTTTAGACAAAATCCTAAGCAACTTATTTGGAATCAATAAAGTTTAAAACAGTGGGATTTACTTTTCCAGAGACCTGTTTATGACACAGTTGAAATTGGTCTCCAAAGGTTGCCATTTAGCCCCATGAACTACCTCACAGTCTATACTGAGTGAGGGTAAAAAGCCTTTGAGAGAACAATGATAGTTTAGTGCTTTATGAGGAGTTTGTCTGCACAATCCTTTCTCTAGAGATGCTGATTTCTCATTAAAATTGTGTCCAGTTAATGTTTTATTAGTTGGATGGGATATGTATGCTCATTATTTCCTGACAACATGGGTGAGCCAATGAGACTCACAGTAAGAGCAGCTTTTTGCAACATAGGGTCAGAACTTTACTTTTCTCATAACACACCTCCCAGTAGGTGACCAATTTCAACCTCCCAGAATCTCCCATTTAGATGACCGTTGGCTATGCTGCCTGGAGGATTCTGGGTGTTATATTGAAGGAAGTGAGGTTTCTAAGCTCTGCCTCTCATCCAGCTGTGTGTTCCTTGAGATATATGATATGCCTTCTTCTATTGGCCTGCCTGGGATTTGCAACTGTAAGGCATTTATCAAGCACAGGCATCACATACTGTGTGGTTATTGAATCACACTGGAGTAAAAGGCTACATGTTTTTTAGATCTGGGATGTCACCTAAATTGGCAATCTTCTATTCCCCCCCCCCCCCCCATCCCTGCGCTGTGAAGCTGTGACACTGGAAACCTCCTGTGCCACTGTTTCACTTGACATTTGTAAATGACACAGGGCAGCAGTGTTGAACCTCTGGCAAACCAGTTTTGATGCTGCAAAATCTGGAAGCTGAAATCCATAAACAGCTGGAATGCCAAAGGTTCTGTGCTCCTAATACTGTATAAGGAAACTATATCAGAGCCTGGAAAAGTTACTCTAGCTCTAAAAGAGATTTGCTTAGCCTACTTTGAGCCCTAAGCTTAAATGGTCCTCCCAAGCAGTACAGGGTTACCAACAATAGGATAAGTAGACACAAGTCTGATGACCTCCATGATGCATGCATCCCTGATCCCTTGTTTTCAAAGGCTCCTTAATAAATAAATGTGCAATGTGAAAGATGCCTTTGCTGTCATGATGACCTTAGAATACTTCCCAGTGGTGTTGCACGGAGCATTTTCCTGTTAAGTGTTTCCACTCACCGGAGGAAACAGGAAAGAGAGACCGTCTCAGGGTAGTTGTTCCCCAGCTGTGGGACATACTCCCCAGAGGCGTGTCAAGATATTCCAAAGCACAAGACTAAGACAGAGATAGATAAGCTTCAACAAATACATATACATGCATTATGATATGTATGATTCCTTAAATTAGGTTTATCAGAATGCAGGATTTATTTAAAAAATAATTGCGCTTATTTTTAATTTAAAACCATTTGTAAATTAGGAGTTAAATGATAGTAATGGAGAGTGGGGAAACTTGAGGGTTTCTCAGAAATTTAAAAAAGAGATAGGTATGATGGGAACTGATGATTTAGGATGATTTTGTCAAGCATTGTTGCAGACGGGAATATGGGCATCACAATGGAAAGCATTTTGAGACCTTGAGGGCAGACTCTATGCCTCCTTCTCCATGTGAATGGATAGCCCCTTTGGAGGGACTGGTGCAGCCACTGGAGAGTCTCAGAGCTGGAAAAAGAAGGCCTCTGGGCCACCAAAAACCTGCCTACTTCTCCAATACAGAGAAGATATAGCTTTTGCTCAGGGGAGATCATAATCTAAAGCCAATGTTGAGCACACAGTTGTCCCATGGCCACTGGGAAAATGATGATGAGGGGGAGCAGGGAAAAAAGGAAACTAACAAATCATACGCATATAATATATTTAAGATTTGACCTCTTGTAAGGTTTTTTCATCTTGTACAGAATTCCTTGCTGGAAAAATAATGGTTGAAGGATTTGTTACGATGTGCTGCCAAGTAACCTCAAACCTATGGTAACCCTAATACGATTTTGAAGATATGTGAGATATTTCAGGAGTGATTTTACTAATGCCAAGTCTGATGGCCAAGAGGGAATCAGGACTCAGATCTCCTGAATCCTAGCCCATCCTTCTCTCCAATATACCACACCAATGTTAGAAAAGAAAAGAAAAAAACACAATATTCCTTGCAGGATGCTTTTTCCCCCTGCATGAAAAATCTGTCAAGAGCATCTTTGGTCACCCAATAGGAAGACACAGAGAAGCAAAGACACTGAATGGATAGCTCTCATGTTTACATGAATTGGAAGCTAATAAAAACTACCTTGTTCATTAAATGGCATGTAGTGTCAACCAGTGGTGAAGTAAGCTCCATATCTGACATAAGCAGTTTTAGTAGCTAATCACAAATTTACCTTGGAGACTAGTCTTGCTTTCATAAATGGTTCTGAATTTTAATGACGCACATATGTACAAGCAACATGGGCTTTTGTTTTAAAAACACACAGAGACCAAACGGATTAAAATGGGACTTTGCAAAACACAGGATATTCGTCTGTCCAGAGGCTCTCCACAAAGGTTCGGAATCCCTCATGTCTTGGCTGGTGCTGTTGATTGGTACTGGCATAGCGTGGCTCACCAAGGAGGCATTGTGAATTCTAAGGATGAGTTCTGAGAAAGTACAAAAGAGTAATTGTGCACGTGCTCTGTGGCTGTTAATTGCAACACAAATTATTCACCCCTTTGTGGGAGCCATTGTCAGTGACCAACTACAGACAGCTCTTAAAAGAGAACTGGCTGTGTTTATGAACTATAAAGAGGAGCAGACAGCAGCTTCGATTTAGCCTCAGGAGTCTGTTGCAGGAGTCTGCAGCACTCTGAACAACAAATCTTTTGGCAACGAGCAGAGTCGAGATGTGAAAAATGGCCTGATTCCTGATGACATATATTCCGCATGTGTATTGTATTGACAGTGAGGAGTTCAGTTCTGAAAACTGCAGGATGCTATATGAGTGAGCAAGCATAAAGTACACTATGAAATAACCTAGATATTTCTCTTGAAGGATATTAATTTGTTGCAGCAAAAACAACAAAGAATTGTGGTTGCTTTAAAACTAACATTTTAATTTGCCATGAGCCTTCCTGGGCATAGCCTACCTACATCTTCATGCACATGGACTGCCGTATTGCGCATGGACTGTATTCCATAAATTCAAAGCAAGAGGCCTGTGATGACAAAAGCTCATGGCCTCCTCCCAAAATGTATTATGTTCTAAAGATGCCACAATACTCCTTGCTCTATTTAGGAATATTTCTTTTTCAACAACTGAACCAAATTTTACAGCACTTTAGCCTTTAGACACCAGAAAAATCCATTTCAGGGCATCAAAATAAAAATGACTTACTCCTCAATAGCTCTGCCACACTAAAATTTGTTGGAGTTTTAATTGCAACCTTGCGTGCTGGCTGTAATTTGAGTGACTGGGAGGGACTTTTCTGAGCAGGGGTGATTGTCTATCTATCCAGCACTAATCAATCATTCCTCTCAGCTTTTGAAATTCAAAGAGAGCCTTGCTCCTTTGCTGAGTGTTCTCTCTCTCTCTTTTGTCAGTTGGGAGAATTGTTTGTTGCTGTTGATATGTTTGGTTGGTTGCTAGTATGCTTGCAGTATAAAGAGCAGTATACACACGGCTGTAATTTAAAGCAACTGGTTTTTTTTTTAAAAATTATTATTTTCCAAAACAAACACATCAATACAAAACAATACAAAATACTGATTAACAATCTAAAACCCAGTGCACCCCCATACCCACGGGACCCTTTGGAGTAATTCTTTTATTACGAACCTCTTTTCCAAAATTGTATTGATTGTTGCTTAGAGGCTTTCCCTTTTACTTTCACTAACACAATTCAATAAATCTACCCCAAATAGCATAAACAATATTCAAACTTATTTTTTATTCTTTCTCCTACAAATGTGTCAGAGTGAGTTATCGAAACCTTAAGTGCCAGGTAATGAGAAAGGAGCAAACTCCGGGGAACTTGTAGCTATTCTCGATGAGTCTCTGCAAAAATAGAATTATACCAGAAATACAAAACTCTGCAACAAAAGTATCTAAAACGTTCTTTGGAGTTAATGCTATTTGCATGTAAAAGAGCAGGAGAAGACACATGGTTGCTAAATGTTCTGGAAGAGAAACAGTAGAAGCCAAATTTCTTCTGTTATTGAACAATCACCCCAGCATTATCGCTATTCAGATTTGTTGACAGTGGACTGTCATCTAAAAAAGTGTGTTTTCAAGCTCTGCATATGCTCTCTCTTCCCACTACTGCAGGCAAAAAGCACAACAGTGATGATGATGATGATTAAAAAACACCAGGCACAGTCAATCAAAACATTGACTGGTATTATATAACAGATGCACGTTTTAACCAAAAACCTAAGTATCTGTTAAATATTGGCACCGTATGTATGTTGTTCCTAATATTGCCCTGATGGTGTTATTTCTGAGATCTGCAACTGCTTATAGTACTGTGTGAAGTTTCTTGATACTATTCCCAAAGCCCCAATGACTACAGGGACCACTGAAGTGTGTTTCTTCCAGAGGCAAGATGTTGCGATTGCCAGGTCTCTGTATTTTGTTACTTGTTCCAATTCTTAATTTTCAACTCTGGCATCCCCTGGAATTGCAATGTCAATGATCCAGACATTTCTTTGTTCTATTACTACTATGTCTGGTGTGTTATGTTCAAGGTGTCTATCAATTTGGGTCCATCCGAAAGTCCGACAAGATCTTGACTGCGTCATTTTCTGACACCTTCTCTACCAGATGTTCCCATGGGATTTTGGAGGCTGGCAAGTTATATTTTTTGCATAATGACCAGCGCACTAATTTTGCCACTCTGTTGTGTCTAATTTTGTAATATGTTTGTGCAACAAAATTAGATGTGATAGAGTGGCAAAATTTTCCAAGCTCTGCAGATGCGTTCTCTTCCTACTACTGAAGGCTTAAGGACAACACTGATGATGATGATGATGATTTAGTTAATATCCTGTAATGGGAGTGCCTGTATAAGAATGTTCAACTATATAACTAAACCCCAGATTCCTTAAAAAATGTATCACACCAAAATGCATTACAATACTTTCAGACAATGTTTGACACATGCTAAAGAGTGCTGCTGGCAGGTTAGATTTCCTCAGCCAGATGAGACCGCAGTGTTTCTGTTTGTCTCTAGCATGACTGATCTATAGATTTTGTCAGCAGGGAAGAAAACACCTCTCTCGGCCACAAACATTTTATTCTGGCCTTTGCGGTGAAATGCTACAAACTTTCTATCATTTCATCCAGGTTCAAATCTCAAAAAGAAAACAAAGGAGGTGAAATAAGAAAAGAGAAAAATGGAAGTCCCTTGGAGTTTTTAAAGTCTGTGGTGCCTTCAGGCTAGTCTGGCCTGCTTGTTTCACTGACATAAATAAGTGGGAATGGAATTAATGTTCACTCCTTTTAATTAGTGGTCTGCAAGTTTATTGCTATTTTCAATCAATCACCAGGTTGCAATTAATATGTGTCATCAATCCCTTAGCAGTCTTGGACTCCGATTAGTCCACAGATAAGGATTTTATCCTGAACCCAGGAGACTCAGAGTAACATTGTTCAATTTTGGTTTCATTGCTGGTTTGAAATGCTTGTGTGGGGCTCTCTGCTCTGAGCCCCAGGAGCAATAATCAGGATCAACTTGGGAGGATTTTGGTTTAGGTGCATAAACGTGGGTTCCAATTGCTAAACAGGAAGACAAACCTTGCCACAAGGGTGCAGAGGGTAAGGCTCACCAAAAGAGGGAGACATGGATAACCAAGACACAGGCCATTTTTGCTTTAAAACTGTATATGCTAATTTATACTCCTATAACCAGATATAGTCGTAGATGGACAGACCTGCTCTAATTTAGGTAGAATTGTGGTTTGTAACTCATCAGCCAGAATTGGGGATGGGAACTCAAGTTGCAGGATTCACTGTCAAATCAGACTTAAGTTGCCCTGGCGACTCAACTCGGATTGTTTTTTTTTTTAATTACTCAGAATTCAGAACCCACCCACCCCTCCCTTTTTTTCTGGGGAAAAAGCTTGTTTTTAATAAGAATTTGGACTTGAGGCTTGAGACTCGGGACTTGGGACCCAAAGACTTGCCAACATCCTTGGCCAGAATCCTCTTGCTGATTTATGCTTGTGTAAGGGAAATTGTAGAAGTCAGCTGATTTTTCTGTTTGCTGCCAAATTTCAAATCCCAAAGCCTCTGGACCAACAGGAGGACAGCATTTAAAGGGGAGAGTAGTCTGTGCAAAATACGGACCAATGACCACATCAGCATAAACAGTTTCTAATATTAATGTAAAAACCAGAATGGTACTGATGTGCTATTGACAACAATGTCCGTGTGGGTGTAGAGTATATAGGCAGGGAGAGAGAAAGTGGGTTACACTACTCTCAACTACTATCCATTTATGTGAAGGTCTGGATGGAGATGTACCTCGTACCATACTAGCTGAGGACCCTGAAGAGTGACACAAATACAAATACAATTAAAAGACATAAGAGAAGTGTCATGGGTGACTAAATGAAGCACTAAATCAGGTGCCTATCCTTCACGTTTTGTGCCACTGTAATGGTTTGTTTTTGTTTAGCTGGCTTCTGGCTATATTTTCTGCTTGCTGAACCTCCTGGGGTGAGTAAAAGCAACATCAGTTTAATGATGACATTTACCGCAGTTATACAAATATTGAGCTTCCAGTTACCCTTCGTACTGCAAAGTCTGTAATGAAGATATTGATCTGTATTAGGGCAAGCAGGTCATTCAGCCAGGTGTAATTGCTGACCAGCAAGGCATGCGTTCTGCCTTTCCTTTTGGAGTTTGTCAGAAATAAAATGCACAGTGTGTGAGTGAGATGCTTCTTTCCCCAGATATATAGTGACTGAAAAGAGAATGGATGTGAGAAGAAGATAATAGTCCAGTGAAAAATCGGAGACAACACATTTGTGAAGACCGCTGTAGCCCATCTAAGGCTGCAACTACACTGGCAAGTTGAATCACTCAAATTTGGCTTTGCTGCAATTTTATTTGCAGCATGTATTACAGCTAAACTAGCAGTCAGTGGTCACATGGGGGCTGTGAATTGATTCAGGAATTCTGTGTTCACACTCAATGTGATGTGATTCACATTTCAGTGAGCTTCTTTCTTTCCTTCCTCTGGTCCCGCCTCTGCTGATCCTTTTACATTTTGCTGTCAAGCCACTTGGTTTTGAAAGAGTTGTACAGGGTTCTGGAAGAGGTGGCAGAATTCCAATGTGTACAGAAACACTGCATACCACAGCATCATCTTTTATTTCATCTGGGCTGTGTCTGTTTTGCTTGCAATTTAAATTTTTTTTTCACTAAAGATGATCTACTGCTAAAGTAGTACATCAGTTCTAGTGATAAGGTGATCTAGTGTTAATATCATATGTGTAATCTTTTAAAAAATTGGAGGACAACTGGGGAAAAAAGTGCAGGGTGTTCCCCCAGTCCTGAACATCACACCCCAACTGCTTATGTCAGCAAAACACCACCCACAGATACGCTCTCCTGCCTTTACAAAAACTAAGGAAAACTCACAGGAAAAAGTCTGTTCAAATTGTTGCAGCTTGAAAAAAGGAGAAAACCCCAGTGGAAGAGAAAAAACAACTGCGTTGGGAGCAAAAAAGGCTGGACCGATGGGCATTGTGTCATCAGAAAAAAAATATTTAAAACTGCAGTAAATCCCACAGGATTTGATTGCATAGTCAAAACCCAAGAAAAGAAACAGATTATAAAGTGTTTTGCTGTTAAGAAAGAGCTGTATGTGCACTTCATAGTCCATGGGGAGAGTATCCAAGCAAAACCTCTGAGAAAAGACTGCCCTTTATCAAGGTCCAAAGACCCAAGGCAGTCTGGCTCAGGCTGCAGACACAGTGCCCTAATGGAGAAAAGGAGAAGATAATGGAAAACCGTGCTTTATTTAGGGAAATGTATTTCCCTGTGTCTGTGCACTTATTGTTTGGATCTTGTGAGAGTTGCTGGAGCTGATGGAAAGTGCTGTTATGTTTTCCCCCCAGTAAAAATGCAAAAAGAATACATTGCACAGCATGCAATTTGCAGCCCTTTCATGAGAGCCAAGAACGACAGCCCGAAGGCATGAGCCTCCCTCGGCCTGATGATAGGGCTGCCCCTGACACGTCCACCCCCAGAGTGCTGTGCCAGCCCCTATACTGAGCCAGTTCCAGGGCCAGCAAAACAACATGCTAGAGAAGTACATTCTTCTAAGAATGCTCAATGAATTATTCCTCTGCTGAAACAAAGAAAAATTAAAAATTAAGAAGACAAACATGTAGACCTTTGTGGGTATTCCTAATGAGCAAGCCCGATCTCCAGTGCCCCTGCTGGTGCTGCCCTCTCCCTTTTTGCCTCTGCTTTGAATATGTTGAGTAACAAGGATTGAAGGGAAGCTCAGTTGCTTTTTAGTGGGTTGTGCATAGGGTTCCCCTGGCACTGAAGCAAACATAAGGAGAAACCCTCTTCAGAATGTGCTTATCAGTGTGGTAAGGTTAGGAACAGGGACGAGCTCTTGTGGGTACGCACACCCTTGATCCTACCTCACTATTAGTCTTCATGAGAGATGGGGTATTCGTATACGAATACGAATATATCCTCGTGCAGCTGGAGTTAATGAGGGTCCGCCCCCTGGGTCCGGACCATCCACTCACCCATCCGCTGCCGCTGGTGGCCTCACTCATCCTTCCAATCATTCCCAGAGCCCTGCTCTCTTCCTGCTTGGCTAGAGAGTTGTCCTCCCTCCCCTTGCCTGGAGTGGCCAGCTGAGCAAGAAGAGAGCGGAGCTCCGGGAGTGATTGGAAGGGTGAGCGAGGATGCTGCCAGACACATAAGTGGACGGTCCAGCCCCAGGGGGTGGACCCTCATTAACTCCCACTGCGCGGGAATATTTGTATTCGTATACGAATACCCCCATCTCTGGTCTCCATACATACAGGTTGAATGGTGAGTTTCCTTTCCTCCTGGGAACAGGATGCACATGGTTCCATTTAAGCAGAGTACAGTATAGCCACTTTGCCTCTTTGGAGTACAACCCCTGGAATTCCTCAGCCAGTGTGGCTACCAGTGGTGTTTCCAAGAAATGCAGTGACAGTTGGTGCTTTACATAGCCAGGTCTGACCTTCCTTAGTTTCCTAAAGTCATGGAAGACTAGGTGTGTCCAGGGTAGTGTTGAGGAACACATGGAAAATGTGCAGCCTTGTTCCTTGCTCCAGCTCTGGAGGAAGCAAAAATCTATTTTTAAAAGTTCCTCTAAAGCAGCAATTATTGTTTGATGCCTCTGAAAGCAATGCTAGACTTTTCAATAAC
Source organism: Intellagama lesueurii (assembly GCA_037013535.1). NCBI lineage: Eukaryota > Metazoa > Chordata > Lepidosauria > Squamata > Agamidae > Intellagama > Intellagama lesueurii. The sequence goes on from JBAJHW010000002.1 coordinate 219,046,713, forward strand.
AGGTTATGAAAACTAATGGGCACTAAGTGCATCAGCTAATCCACTACAGTACCTTGTGCTGTTTGAGTTTTATATATTGGCACAATAAATAATAATGTGGAATGAATTAGATCCAATAAAGCATTTCCTGAATACATTTCGGTAACCGTTTGTGATGATTTATTCACTGATGGGTTCAGTGTATAAGAGCCTGCCAGTGCCATGGTGGCAGGGTGTGACTCGAATATGAGAAATGGGGGAAATTAAAAAAAAAAGATCCATGAAGGAGCTGAAAGAGCAATCACTGCAAAACATTAATTAAGTGGTCTGTATTTGGAAACACACCAATCTTTATAGCAAAACAGTTCAGAGGAGAGAAAACTTCGTTAACACTTCATTAATGCTCCTTAACAGAGTTTGTACTGCAGTCCTATTTTCAGCCAAATTTATGGTGTACCTTACTAGAGATTCTGAAGTGGCCGGATGGTTCTCTGTGAGTGTTCCTTTTGCACTGGCACTATGTGTACAGGCTGATTTGTGGTTAGACAATGCACTCTCCTACAGTAGGAACTCTTTAGTGGGCTTCACACTTGGATATGTCTGCTACATGAACGGTTGCCTAGGGGCGCAACATTTTTAGGGGGCACAACCTTTCACACCCCCTGCACTCTGTCTTGCTGTTGGGCTGGCCCGGGTGACCCTGTCCATCCATCCTCTCTCCCTCCCTGTCACCATTGCCCCCCCCCCATCTCCCAGCCTGTTGAGGCTGTCTGGTGGGCAGGGTGAGCCATCCACCCCTGGCCCACCACAAGCATGGTGCCAGGTGACGAAAGGGAGTAGACCACCCTGTTGAGTGAGCGAGTCATAGGCTCCATCTGATGGCCCTTTCTGGGGCGGGTGGAAGGGGTGCAGGGATGCCAGGTGCCCCTGTGCCTCTTCCTGGCTGCTGGTGGCACTGAGCCTGGCTGACAGCATCTTCCTGCTGGGCTGGTGATGGGAGCTGAGCATGGTCATGCGGGTGCTGCAGGAGGTGGCAGTGGCAGTGCAGCGGCAGGAGCTGAAAGCACAGCAGGGACTCCTCTGCATCCTGGCTGAGCTCAGCATGAGGTACAGTAGGTGAGGAGGAGCCAGGGGAAGATGGGGGAAGGAAGAATGATGATGGAGGAGGAAGAAGAGGTTGCTTCGTGGGCACTCCTGTCGGGAACAGAGGGAGGAGGAAGGAGTGCTGTGGAAAGTGGCAGCAGCAGGTCCACAGGTTGCCGAACGCAATGGCAACCCACACTATGCCTCTGTACATGACCAAGGGGGAAATGGGTCAGAGGTTAAAATTGAGCTGAAAAAACCTTCCATTTCAGACCTGTATTGATTCTCACCTCTGCCTGCCTGCCTGCCTGCCTGCCTTATACTTGTATACTTGCATGCTAGGCACTACTCTGGGTGGTTTATAAGCAGAGTGAATACAAAGAATATAATTTAACAGAACAAAAGCAAAACAAATCATTAAAATAAAATAACAAATAATCAAATTGATCAAATCTACCCAATATATCTCAGATACAACCAAGCTAACTGAACAATAGATAGCAGGACAGGCAGCATAAATATTACAGAACCTGAAAAGAAAACAGAAGACCATTTCACCTGTCCTTTATCTGTTGCCTAGGGGACGTGGTGGCGCTGTGGGTTAAACCGCAGAAGCCTCTGTGCTGCAGGGTCAGAAGACCAGCAGTCGTAAGATCGAATCCACGCAACGGAGTGAGCTCCCGTCGCTTGTCCCAGCTCCTGCCAACCTAGCAGTTCGAAAGCATGCAAATGCAAGTAGATAAATAGGGACCACCATGGTTGGAAGGTAACGGTGTTCCGTGTCTAGTCGCGCTGGCCACGTGACCACGGAAACTGTCTTCAGACAAAACGCTGGCTCTATGGCTTGGAAACGGGGATGAGCACCACGCCCTAGAGTCGGACACGACTGGACTAAATGTCAAGGGGAACCTTTACCTTTATCTGTTGCAATAGACAGCACAATCTCTTATCTAAGTCAATGCAGGAATATCATAGCGAAGGGTCATGCTTATATTTCGGTGACTGAGTGCTCTAAGTATCAGTGCTGCATGGAGCATTTTGGCACTCCTCACCAGGCCACAGGAATTTTCTTCCTAGCCTTTGGCTGCTAATACCAGGGCTTATGTGACACAAAGGCCTAGAAATGACAGCATTGGTGTTTCACTCTTCCGAATAGCCCTGGTGCTCGACTCTCTGCCATTCATCCACTGGCTGCCTCTCTAGTCTATTCCTATCACTCCTGGGTTGGTTGGTTGGTTGGTTTGTTTGTGCACCACAATTGCAAAAGCAAAGCACACATACAGCACAATGCATTTTGCCCTGAGCCCAAGAGTCTTAGTGCTGGCCTGGGAATGAGTGCCCAGGTCTTAAAGGCACCACAAAGACAAACATGCTCCTCCAGCACAACTCACCCTGAGCGCTGCCTCCACACTGAGACCCAGCAATTCCCTGGGAGTCTGGCTGGCGCCCCGAGACCTTTCATTATTGCATAATTACTTTAACGAGATGAAATATATGTCTTAATCATGAGGACACCTGCTCCTATTCTGCACTAATTTGTCACTTGGGAGATTTATTGTTTTCTGTTTATGTAAATATTTTAAGACATGCTTTTATACTACCTTATGTGGTAAAAAAAAAAAACCAGATAAAGATTACAGTGTTTTTTTTTAAGTATGGTAGCCCAGATTCACAGACTAGGAGGGAAATGTAACAACCAACAGGAAAGGCAATGTATTTTTAAAAATAATTTGTTGAAGTTCTTAGCTTAGTACTTCTTGTAGCTTCAGTATTTTTCTCTGGTACCTCCCAGTCAGAAGGAATCCCAACATGTCACCAGATGGCTAAAATGTCTAAAAGTACTTCTCATGGCTCTGGATTTCTGATATGATGGCACAGGGATCCAACAGGTGTGGCCCTGCTTTCTTCAGAGCATGAGGGCCATCCTGTGGGGTAGCTGTTTGTTTATTTAAAATATTTTTATCCTGCCTTTTTCCTCAAGAAGAACCCAAGGCGGCGGTCCACACTGGATGCTAAAATGGTATTGTTTATGCTAAAGCGGCCTTTGGTTCGTATTTTGCACTGACCACTCTCCCCGTTAAATCTTGTCCTCACATTGGTCCTGAGGCTTTTAGATTTGAAATTTGGCTGCGAACAGAAAAATCAGAGGCTCTGAAATATCAGAGGCACCTGCTCAGAAACAAAACCAGAAATTTGTTAATTAGTGGCGGCTTTGCCACCAGGACTAATGCAATTTCCCTTACACAAGCATAAATCAGCAAGAGGATTCTGGCCCAAGAGTTACATACTGTAATTCTACCTAAATTACAGCAGGGTTGTTACTCCTGGATCTCAGTGCACAGAGCACCACATAGGCATTTCAAACCAGCAATGAAACCAAGATTGAAGAACAGTGTTACTCTGAGTCTCCTGGGTTCAGGACAAAACCCTTATCTGAGGATTAATCAGAGTCCAAGACTGCTAAGGGATTGATGAACATGTATTAATTGCAACCTGGTGATTGATTGAAAATAGCAATAAACTTGCAGGCCACTAATTAAAAGGAGTTAACATGAATTCCATTCCCACTTATTTATGTCAGTGAAACAAGTAGGCCAGACTAGCTTGGAGGCACCACAGGTTTTACAAACTCCAAGGGACTTCCATTTTTCTCTTTTCTTATTTCACCTCCTTTGTTTTCTTTTTGAGATTTGAACCTGGATGAAATTATAGAACGTTTGTAGCATTTCACCACAAAGACCAGAATAAAATGTGTGTAGCTGAGAGAGGCTCCCCTCCTCCACTGACAAAACCCATGTTTTGTGTGGAGCATGAACCTCTTCCCTTGTAGGAGATTATCAGTTATGTGATGCTGCATAGCGCAGTCTTATCGTGACATGCATATATCGGGGCTGGAGGTCCTCAATTAATTGGCTCCTCTGGGCCGTGTGAAGTCAACAGTCTTAACCAGTGGTGGATACCACCATCACTGGACTGTCAATCATAACTTTCAAGAATTCAGCAACCACAAGAGATGTGCAGCATTTGTGCTCCTCTTTAATCTTAAAAACCTATGGATTCAGGTGTGCTCTTGAGTGTGTTCTAGATGGGTCTGCAGTTCCCCTTTTGCAGGATTGTGTAGCCTTCTCTCTTTTCTCTCTTCCTCAGATTTGTTTTTCTGCCTTTGGGACTGTGCTTGCCCTCTGTGCTGCTCACTCTTCTTCAGCAGCCAACAGTGTTCTCCTCCTTCTCATGCTTTGGCGGCTGCTTTTCTCTCTCTCATGTCCTGTTCTTTGACCCTGTACTTGTCCCTGCAGGTAGCCCATGCCTATTCAGGTATGTACCACTCTTGCATGCCAACTACATCTTCCTTATCTATAGCAGTGACTGTAGAGGGCAGGGGTTGCCATTCCAAGGCGCAAGACTTACCCAAAGCATGGATAATTTTGTTGAGTCAAGAGTCACAAGTACAGGTTTGCCACCATAAGCTGAACAGAATATTTCGGCCTCAGATTCAAAATACAAACTTGCCTGGTTTCTTTTATGTTTAGGTTTGCAAGGGTTAAGCTGGATTGTAGTGCATCCATTGAGGGCAGCCCCATCACCTTCCAGACAAGAGATGACCAGTGCTGTGTGGGAGTACCAGGAATGGAGTTAGCAGCCATTTCCTTTTACCTCTTTGAGTTATCAGCATTGTTACAGCACAGCTCCAAGTTGCTAAAAGATGGCAAACATGATAGTACCATTTTTATATTCATTATAATTACTTATTGATTCATTTTCTGCTGACCTGGGAGCTCCAATCAATGCACAATAAAATACTTTAAAACATTCTTTAAAAATAAATTAAAAATAGTTTTGAAAGCAAGTTTTTATTGCCACCTTCAATAGACCTCTACTGGTCAATATGCTGAATCTCTGCTAGTCAATGTTCACATTTTGTTGTTGTTTAGTCGTTAAGTCGTGTCCGACTCTTCGTGACCCCATGGACCAGAGCACGCCAGGTCCTCCTGTCTTCCACTGCCTCCCGGAGTTGGGTCAAATTCATGTTGGTAGCTTCGATGACACTGTCCATCCATCCCGTCCTCTGTCGTCCCCTTCTCCTCTTGCCTTCACACTTTCCCAACATCAGGTCTTTTCCAGGGAGTCTTCTCTTCTCATGAGATGGCCAAAGTATTGGAGCCTCAGCTTCAGGATCTGTCCTTCCAGTGAGCACTCAGGGTTGATTTCCTTCAGAATTGATAGGTTTGTTCTCCTTGCAGTTCAGGGGACTCTCAAGAGTCTCCTCCAGCACCACAATTCAAAAGCATCAATTCTTCGGTGGTCAGCCTTCTTTATGGTCCAGCTCTCACTTCCATACATCACTACTGGAAAAACCATAGCTTTGACTATGCGGACCTTTGTCGGCAAGGTGATGTCTCTGCTTTTTAAAATGCTGTCGAGGTTTGTCATCGCTTTCCTCCCAAGAAGCAGGCGTCTTTTAATTTCGTGGCTGCTGTCGCCATCTGCAGTGATCATGGAGTCCAAGAAAGTAAAATCTGTCACTGCTTCCATATCTTCCCCTTCTATTTGCCAGGAGGTGATGGGACCAGTGGCCATGATCTTGGTTTTTTTGATGTTGAGCTTCAGACCATTTTTGGCGCTCTCCTCTTTCACCCTCATTAAGAGGTTCTTTAATTCCTCCTCACTTTCTGCCATCAGAGTGGTATCATCTGTATATCTGAAGTTGTTGATATTTCTTCCGGCAATCTTAATTCCGGTTTGGGATTCCTCCAGTCCAGCCTTTCGCATGATGTATTCTGCATATAAGTTAAATAAGCAGGGAGACAATATACAGCCTTGTCGTACTCCTTTCCCAATTTTGAACCAATCAGTTGTTCCATATCCAGTTCTAACTGTTGCTTCCTGTCCCACGTATAGGTTTCTCAGGTGATAGATAAGGTGGTCAGGCACTCCCATTTCTTTAAGGACTTGCCATAGTTTGCTGTGGTCCACACAGTCAAAGGATTTTGCATAGTCAATGAAGCAGAAGTAGATGTTTTTCTGGAACTCTCTGGTTTTCTCCATAATCCAGAGCATGTTAGCAATTTGGTCTCTAGTTCCTCTGCCCCTTCGAAATCCAGCTTGTACTTCTGGGTCCACATACTGCTGAAGCCTACCTTGTAGGATTTTGAGCATAACCTTGCTAGCGTGTGAAATGAGTGCAAATGTACGGTAGTTGGAGCATTCCTTGGCACTGCCCTTCTTTGGGATTGGGATGTAGACTGATCTTTTCCAATCCTCTGGCCACTGCTGAGTTTTCCAAATTTGCTGGCATATTGAGTGTAGCACCTTAACAGCATCATCTTTGAAGATTTTAAATAGTTCAACTGGAATGCCATCACCTCCACTGGCCTTGTTCTTAGCCATGCTTTCTAAGGCCCACTTGACTTCACTCTCCAGGATGTCTGGCTCAAGGTCAGCAACCACACTATCTGGGTTGTCCGGGACATCCATATCTTTCTGGTATAATTCCTCTGTGTATTCTTGCCACCTCTTCTTGATGTCTTCTGCTTCTGTAAGGTCCCTACCATTTTTGTCCTTTATCATGTCCATCTTTGCACAAAATGTTCCTTTAATATCTCCAATTTTCTTGAACAGATCTCTGGTTTGTCCCTTTCTATTATTTTCCTCTATATCTTTGCACTGTTCATTTAAGAAGGCCCTCTTGTCTCTCCTTGCTATTCTTTGGAAGTCTGCATTCAATTTTCTGTAACTTTCCCTATCTCCCTTGCATTTTGTTTCCCTTCTCTTCTGTGCTATTTGTAAGGCCTCGTTGGACAGCCACTTTGCTTTCTTGCATTTCCTTTTCTTTGGGATGGTTTTTGTTGCTGCCTCCTGTACAATGTTACGAGCCTCCATCCACAGTTCTTCAGGCACTCTGTCCACCAAATCTAGTTCCTTAAATCTGTTCTTCACTTCCACTGTGTATTCATAAGGGATTTGGTTTAGATTATACCTGACTAGCCGAGTGGTTTTTCCTACTTTCTTCAGTTTAAGCTTGAGTTTTGCTATAAGAAGCTGATGATCAGAGCCACAATCAGCTCCAGGTCTTCTTTTTGCTGACTGTATAGAGCTTCTCCATCTTTGGCTGCAGAGAATATAATCAATCTGATTTCGGTATTGCCCATCTGGTGATGTCCATGTGTAGAGTCGCCTCTTGTGTTGTTGGAAAAGAGTGTTTGTGATGACCAGCTTGTTCTCTTGACAAAACTCTATTAGCCTTTGCCCTGCTTCGTTTTGAACTCCAAGGCCAAACTTACCTGTTGTTCCTTTTATCTCTTGACTCCCTACTTTAGCATTCCAATTCCCTATAATGAGAACATCTTTCTTTGGTGTCAGTTCTAGAAGGTGTTGTAAGTCTTCATAGAACTGGTCAATTTCAACCTCTTCAGCATCGGTGTTTGGTGCATAAACCTGGATTACTGTGATGTTGAAAGGTCTGCCTTGGATTCGTATGAAATCATTCTATCATTTCTGAGATTGTATCCCAGTAGAGCTTTTCCCACTCTTTTGTTGACTATGAGGGCTACTCCATTTCTTCTACGGGATTCTTGCCCACAATAGTAGATATGGTGATCGTCTGAATTGAATTCGCCCATTCCCGTCCATTTTAGTTCACTGACACCCAGGATGTCAATGTTTATTCTTGCCATCTCCTGTTTGACCACATCCAGCTTACCAAGGTTCATAGCTCTTACATTCCAGGTTCCTATGCAGTATTTTTCTTTGCAGCATCGGACTTTCCTTTCACTTCCAGGCGTGTCCGCAGCTGAGCGTCCTTTCGGCTTTGGCCCAACCACTTCATTAGCTCTGGAGCTACTTGTACTTGTCCTCCGCTCTTCCTCAGTAGCATGTTGGGCGCCTTCCGACCTGAGGGGCTCATCTTCTAGAGTCATATCTTTTAGCCTTTTGTTTCTGTTCATGGAGTTTTCTTGGCAAAGATACTGGAGTGGCTTGCCAGTTCCTGCTCCAGGTGGATCGCATTTAGTCAGAACTCTCCACTATGACCTGTCCGTCTTGGGTGTCCCTGCATGGCATAGCCCATAGCTTCTCTGAATTACTCAAGCCCCTTCACCACAACAAGGCAGCAATCCGTAAATGTTCACATTTAGCAGATGTTAAAATCAATGGGAAGCTTTACCATTGGTTTTAGCAGGCGGTATAGCACACCATGGGGGTAATTAATTCTTAGTGTGGCTATAAATTGGAAGCAATGATGGCACACAAGAAAAACATATCACACCATTAAGCATGCTTAAATGTTACCTAATCAGCAATCTCTGCAGTCTATGACCTCAATCTTGGAGAAGTTAGTACATTGTCACAGATGAGGTGTGCATCTTAGCTTAAATGGAGATCTCAAAGGCAGATTAAAGTATACAGCCCTTCAATGATGGATCAACAAGGTTTTATCTGTCTGAAATCCAGTAGCAATTTCCTTTCCCCCTCCCTTTAATGATTGCAACAGCATTTTGTCCCTTCTTCAGCCCAGTTACTGTGTATGCACATGGTGTTTTTAGAAGGGGGAAAAAAGCAGGAATCTTGCAGTACCTTAGAGACTAAAACATTTTATCTGGCATAGCCTTTTGTGAACTGAAAGCCACATCATCTGACCAAGTGGGCTGCAATCTGTGAAAGCTTGTGCCCGAATAAGGCAGGTCAGTCTCTAGGGTGCTTTGACAGCAACAGACAAATGTGGCTCTCCCCCCCCCCCCCCCTTGGACATTCATAAGACACCCGAAGGCATGTTTCCTCCTCTGCCATCCTCTGTGATCATTCCTAAAGAGGCCATCTGAGTGGCTCCACATAGGACTGTGATTCTCTTGGAGAGACCATGAAGAGTGAGGTGACTGTTTACTGCCTCCCATCCTACATTATGCCTTTCTGACCGAGCTGAGCCATGTGCCCACAGTCCGTCATTTTCACTCTTTGCCAAATAGTTTTCTCTTTAGATAAATATTTGTTTCTTGATCACTAAGCTTCTGCCACTATTTTGCCAATGTGTTGGCTTTTATTGATTAATCTCCTGCACACCATGCTGAAATCTATGATGCAGAGCGGTTCGACTAACCAGCCAGCTAACCAACCAACCAACAAATGACAATAGATTGGAACTGCTTGCTTGCTTGCTTGCTTGCTTGCTTGCTTCTCTAATGGCTACCCCATTGTCTGGAGGCCCTCAATGATCGGGCAGATTCCTCATGTTGTGACAACGGCTGAACTCCCACTTCTTAGGAAACCTCTTCCTTTCTCTTCATTCATTCATCCTTCTTCTTTTTCTTTTCTTGATTCATTTCTCCTCCTTCCTTCAACTGTGCTGTTAAGTCAGCCTCCCTTTCAACTTCTTTCCCACTTAGCAGCTTTTGCAGTGACTTTCCCTCTATGCAACATGCCACTTTTCTGGTCACTGTTTACCGAATACCAATGACCTTTATTTATTCACCTTCGCTGACTAGGGCTTAATACACTTAGACACACGTAACTGGGGATAACTCCTATTGAATTTCACAAAGCTTCAGAGTAAACATATACAAAATTGTACTTAAATTCTGCTGAAAACAGATCTAACTTACTCATAACTAACATGTCTCATGGCTTTCAACAGAAATTTCTGAGCTTGGGTTTTTGCATCACAGGTTGTGTAACACAAATCTTGTGTACTTGGAAAAGCAAATGAGAGTATCCCTTGGCACGTTATCTGACATATTGGGAATTGAGATGGGATGGGACAAAGAACACAGTAGCAACCACCGATATACAATTAACCTTATAATGTTATACCCAGTAAAATATGTACTGACATGTATAAAATCTGTATAACCTGCATAAATTTTTTAAAAAGGAGCACAGTAAAGACGGTATATAAATAAGAAATTATACTCATTTTAAATATGGTATTTGATTCCCAAATATTTACTGGGGACAATAAATATGGTTTTCCAGTGAACAGCAAAATATTAGGCCAGAAATGAAAAGTAAAAACAAACACGCACATCTTGGAATCCATTGAGAATCCTTGAGGTGTGTTTACTCTCCTATTTCTATTTAACCTGCATTTTTGCAGACAGAGGGATTGTGTTGTATAATAATCCTTTCTGTATGGACAGACTCGACACAAGATTATTTGTGATTCATTTAAAATATGGATTTTAGAATCAGCAATAAATCCCCTTTCGGCTGAGACAAATGAAAGGCAAAGAAATAACATGGCATTTAATCTTTCAGCTCCTCGTATTCTGTGTGATTATTTTGACAGTTAATTCAATGTATTTAATGTAAGCTTCCAAGTTGTGTCGTTCAAAGGAAATCTTGCTTTGAGGCCATGCCACGAAAGAAACGGCCTGGCTGAGCTCTGCTGTCTTTGGAAGAATTATCCGTGTGAGGGGAGAAGAACATGAGCCTTATAAGCATTCCAAATGCATTGACGTTTAAGTGCAAATAGCTTAGACACTATCAGCCTTCCTACTTCGAGGCTACTATAGGCAGTTTCTTTCTTTGGAAGGAAAGTGCTTGATTAGGTATTGGTATGGGAAAGCACGATAAATCTGGCTGGGCTACAAAGTACGTTCGAAAACTGATTCCTAACCTTTGGCAGGCTTGTGAAAGCTACTGACACAAAAGATGTTGTGTCCCTTTTTTACTGAGACCAGTCAGCCCTACGTGTGGGAAAGGACCGCAGAATCCACTCCATCCCACAGTGTGGGGCAGCGATGAGAGTGCTGGACTTCAGCTCAGGAGATCTGGATTGAAATTCCATCAAAGTCCATGAAACCTGCAGGGTGACCTTGAGCTAATCACACTCTCTGCTCTGATTCACCTCATGGGGCTGTTGTGAGGACCAAGTGGGGAGGAAGAGAGCCATGCGGTCATTGGCGGAGTAAAATTCAATCGATTGATCAATCAATCAATTAATCAGTCAGTCAATCAGTCAGTCAATCTCAATGAGCAGACATGGTCCCAAGAGACCAATAGAATGCTACCTGCTAATGTCACAAAGGGGAGCCTTCTTCAGTGCTCTTGCCCACCCTTTGGAATACTCTCTCTTGTGTGATTTAAGATGCAGAAACCATGTTGAAGTTTCAACATGATTTGAAAATGCATTCATTCAAGCAGACCTTTGCTGACGAATAAATATTATTTTCCCTCATTCTGTTGGAGTATTTTTCACTAATCATTATTATAAAAAATTGCTTTCATCTTGTTTGGTATTAGAGTCCACAATGTATTATGTATGCACTATGCTGCACAGTCCCAGGGCGGCCCCAAAGAAAGGGAAGGGTAAAGCCATATCTGGGAACTCTCTACCTAGTACACCTTGAGAAGAGGTTGCCATAAGTCAGAATTGACTTGATGCAACATGATGATGATGGTGATGATGATGATGTAAACACTTGAAGATGTTTATGTTCATATATCAAACTGTACATAAGTACAAGAAATGAAAGTTTAGGAGTAATGTTGCTGAGTAAGCGTACCAAATATGCAACATATTGTCCAAAGAGTAAATTCAAGGGTCCTTACCTATTTCAAAGAATGAAAGCTGGATAATTCAGTCATAAAATGCTCTACATGTATCTGTCATTTCAAACTCTGTCCTTGGGTTACTTTTTAAGTAGGCCAATTACCACAAGAATTTTGTTTGTTTGTTAGTGTATAGTATGGGATATTCTTACTGAATGTGATATTTCCAGGTGCCATCCTGTTTAAATAATAAAAATAGGTAGTCTTGTGCTCAATAAAGAGACAGCTCAGCTTTTATTTATTTAAAACAAGCTGTTGCCTTCACTGTTATATGTAATGATTTAGCCTGGCACTTCTTCTGTAAATACATATAGCTCTGCAAAAATAAGGGGAATTGGGAGTCATCTCACCCTGGAAGTGTATAAGCATGGCTGACACCATGAGGTTCATTGAAACAGCAGGCTGATGATTTGATTAAAGCTTAGTCTTATTTTCCGCTGTCTTTGTGTCTGAAATTTAGGACCAGAGGGAGCTCATTTAACAACATTGCTTTAGGGCTACCTAGTACCTGGAAGGCATGCTTCTTTTGAGGGACAAGGATCTATGGATACAATGCAGCCACACGTCTTTTTGATCTTTGTGCTGCTCCGAGAGCCGTGCACCAATTCTCCCTGGAAAACAGCTGGGGCTTAGGTCTTGTGGTGGTAATAAAATCAAAGACTAAGAAGACTACCTGCACTGTTCCTTGGTGGGGATACCTTTTCCTATCCCATTACCCTACATTTCATCATTAATTGTAGCCTCTTTCTTTTGTCTTCCCTCCATGTTGTTAGGTCCTATACAAGGGTACAGCTCTGCAACTGGGCTTAGTACTAATCAGTCATTTAGAGGTAAATTTGGAAGTATAGATGTTCATTGTGAGTTTTCATTACCAGTCTACAAGGAGAGTCAAAAAATGGAAGCTTATGGATTGATCCATACCAACAAATGAGTTCCTATTTTTCTTTGTTTTTCTCCACCAACAGCAGGAGTTTTGTCAAGTTAATAATAATAACCATGTGCTGTCAAGTCAATTCTGTCATATGGTGATGTTTTTCCAGGGTTTCCAGGTACGTAGAGCATACTCAGAAATGGTTTACCATTTCCTTCTTCTGGGGGTGCCCTGGAACTGTGCAGCTTGCCCAAGGCCACACAGGCTGACTGTACTCACAGGAGGCACATAAATTGAACTCCCAACCTCTGGCTCCACAGCCAGATACCTGAACAACTGAGTTATCCAGCCAACTCTTTGTCCAGCTATTAACACCTAAATCCCAATCGAGACGAAGCCACCCTCAAATACTTTGTCTTCCAACTTTCTCATGCAAAAATATACTGTCCCTGGGAAAACCGATTTCCCTCCCAGTGACTGGAAAGAAGCTTGGGAGGAACAGAGAGTTTGAGTGGGGATGGCAGATGATGTCACAGTGACTGCTAATCAGAGAGTCCTGGAGCTTCAGCACTAAAGGCCTTGTCAGGGGATTTGAGGGCAAAATCTGGGGCCAGGGCCAGGTCTCTGTATTTGTAACAGGGTAGAACAAGAAGAGATTGGTAGGTAAATGCTGCTGTTTTTGGGCTAGCAGATTGTGGAAATGAGCTTGAGAGGAATATGGCTAAATGGGCTGAGAATCTGAGTGAAATTTTGCTAACCTGTTAATAGCAACTTAGAGCTGGGGTTAGACAGAGAGGAGTTCAGTTTTTGTTTTTTGGGGGTTTTTTGGCAACTAGGGGGGCAGCAAAACACACCCAGTAAGTATTGCTGTTACTGCCATTCTCACTAGAGGCCCCATCTTGTATGGCCTTGTCTGTATGATACCTGTGGAGATTTTTCAGGCCCAACAATGCTACTGGGAAGACTCCCTGGCAGTCCACCAATAATTTTTCCCCAGGCCCTGCACTACTGCTGCCATGCCACGTACAATAAGAAGACCCAAGGGTACAGCACTCTGTTTCCTGCATTTCTTCAAATGGCACAGTGGATTCGAATGCATGCATGCACTCTCTCCTCTCACATCATTCTTGGTTTTTTGGTTCACTGCACAAGCACAACACACAACTTCATGTGGAGCAGAGAGCCCTGGCACCAACTGGGAATGGAAGGAGATGGGTGCCCAAGGTTTAAAGCCATATCACATGCAAAAATTGATCTTTTCCTCTCCTCAGATGTTGTTCACCCTGAGACTTGTCTTCCTGAGGGAAGCAAGGCATACCTCTGAGACTTCAGCCAGAGCCCTGAGACCTGGCAGTCCTAAGGGTCAGCCCTGTCATTAGGCAGAGCACATGAGGTATCATGAAAGGGCAGCTTATTGTCAATGATTTACTTAATTCTTATTCTAACTTTCCTTCCAGGGTAGATCCTCAAACAACAAAATGTCTTGGCTCGGACATGGAGCTGTGAGGTATACCCTGAGAGGCTGCACTTCTAAGTCCCATCTTCCAGGGTCCTTACGGCAGCTGAAAGTCTTGACTCTCTCACCAAGCATTGAGTGGGAATATATTCTCTTCCAAATCACTACAATGCCTTGTCTATACAGGCCACCACTTCAGGATCTAGAATTGCAGTGAGGAAGACATTCCCTATTGGGAAGGTGTCTGCCCCTAGTAATTGTGTTATACCTGCAAAGCAAGTGGTGTGATTAAAAGCACTGCAGTTGGGATCAATGAGTGCAGATAACTTGATGATGGAGGCAAGGCTGGCTGGGATTTTGGGGGTTTGGCAAAATAAAAAGCATCCAGAATGTAAACAAATCTCACAGGATTCAGGAACTGGCATGGAAGATAGGACGTGGAGTCTTTCCTAGTGGCTATTTATTTATTTATTTATTTATTTATTTATTTATTTATTTATTTATTTATTATATTTCTATCCCGCCCATCTAGTCATTTCGACGACTCTGGGCGGCGTACATCATATATAAGAAAACAATTAAAAGGCTAAGAGCCTTTGCTGATACTCTTTGTGTTTTTGGATTTCATAATGGATATTTTATAGGCATCAGAGTTAACAGTTTCCTGACTTGAGTTAAAAATGGCACAACAGATAAATTAAATGCTTAATTAAATTGCACTCTTGTATTTCCACAGCCTGGAGCTAAGGAACACTTATCTGTAGCTCCATTACAGATTCTGACAGTATCGTTTAATTACTGTTTTTAATTTATTTGCAGACAAACATTAATATAAGTTTAGAACTATTTACCAAGCCTCTAACTGGATAAATAGCAGTGCCATTCCTCTTTGCCCTGTGGAACATATTGAGCATTCTTGTACGTATGTTGGGGGGTGCATAGGGTGCAAAGGGGTTGGGGGTGGGGGAGCTGCATGTAAGCTATAGGACCCAGAGGCCCTGAAGTAAGCATAATTCTTGAATAAAAATGGGGAATTATTATGCGATCATATCCTCAAGCTTCCAGTTCTAAGATTTTGAATTCATATTATTTATGATGTGATAGGACAGAATATGGAGCGACAGGATGGCTCCTTATAGGGAAAGGAGTCAAACGAGAGTGCATTTTATCTCCTTATCTGTTCAATCTGTATGCAGAACATATCATACAGAAAGCTGGATTAGATTCAGCAGAAGGAGGAGTGAAAATTGGTGGCAAAAACATCAATAATTTAAGGAAGAAAATTGGTGGAAGAAACATCAATATTTTTGCAGAAAGCAGCAATGACTTGAAATGATGTCTGATGAAAGTGAAAGAAGAAAGTGACAAAGCAGAACTGCGGCTGAATGTTAAGAAGACCAAAATTATGAGTACAGAAGGACTACACAACTTTAATGCTGACAACGAAGAAATTGAAATTGTTAAAGATTTTGTATACCTTGACTCAAATTACCAACCGAAATGGAGACTACAGCCAAGAAATCAGAAGACTAAGACCCGGAGGAGCAGCAATGAAGGGAATAGAAATGATCGTCAAGTGTAAGGATGTGTCACTGGAGACCAAGATCAAGATCATCCACTCTCTTGTATTTCCAGTCACCGTGTATGGGTGTGGAAGCTGGACAGTAAAGAAAACTGACAGGGAAAATATTGATTCGTTTGAAATATGGTGCTGGAGGAGAGCTTTGCAGATGCCCTGGATTTGCTGAAAGACAAACAAGTGGATTCTAGGGCAAATTAAACCTGAACTATCTCTGGCGGCAAAAATAATGAAACTGAGGTGGTCCTATTTGGGGCACATCATGAGAAGGCAGGATCATTTGGAAAAGAGAATAATGCTGGGAAAGGCTGAAGGCAGCAGGAAAAGAGTAAGACCAAATAAGTGGTGGATTCATGAAGGAACCCACAGCCTTGGGTTTGCAGAAGCTGAGCAGGGCTGTTGAAGAGAGGACAGTTTGAGGATCTCTCATTCATGTAATAATCCTTGTGTGCCATCAAGTCAATTCTAACTTATGGTGACTATTTTCAGAGTTTCCCAAGTAAAGAATACTAAGAAGTGGTTTACCATTCCCTTCTTCTTCTGGGAACACCCTGGGACTGTGCAGCTTGCCCAAGGCCACACAGGCTGGCTGTTCTCCCTGGAGACACTGCGAAATCAAACTCACAACCTCTGGCTCTGCAGCCAGATACCTAAACCACTGAGCTATCCAGCCACAAGTCATAGGCAACTTGGTGGCATATAACACAATGATGTAATCATAGGAAGAGTAGATTTAAAAATCCTGAAAGTTTGGATGGATGGCCAGGAAATGTATAAAATCTCCATCACCAGAGGTTTTAACAAGTAAATCCCTCACAGGCGGCTACCTTTTTATTCCACAGCTGGTGCGCTGCTTAATTAATTTTTGTGAAGCCAGCCAACTCAGAGACATACTCTGTTCAATGCTGTTGACCATGCTGGCTGGGAAATTCTGAGAGTTATAGTACAAAAAAGTTACTTTTGTAAGCTCTGATCTCACTCCAGTATCCATGCATCAGTAGGAAAAGTCTGTAAGCAGTTCTGTTGCCCCTCAGTTGATAAAATGATTATATTCCACCTGAAGAACTCCATAATTGAAAACATCCCTACAAAACACAAAAACAGCAGCAGAAAGACAATGGACAACAATGAAAAAATATCAAAAATATTGAAAAGCAGACATTTAGCCTATATTTCTAAAGCACTTGCTTCCTCTATTAAGTCAATTATTCCTTCCCCCTCTTCTGATTCACTGAAAATATTTTACTTTTCCCCACATTGTCTCTTCCTGTCTCTGGTCTGAACATACTTGGTTCCTTCAGCTTTATTTATTGGGACTTCTCTCCAAGCCAGAGAAGAGAATCAGATTTTCACCCATTCACTGAATTTTCACTGCTTTTTCACCCTTCTTATTGAACTGTGAAGCTCAGACCAAAATACTGCCCTCATAATGAGACACACAACATTAGGCCTTGAAACTTTTCTTCATGAGTTTCAGACGTAATGCTTCCATTAATGTAGCTTCAAAAAACAAACAAACAAACAAACAAAAAGGATTCTCACAGTGTCAACCCATCTTCCCTGTCTTATCAGCTATCTGTAATCCTTAAATTATGCTCTTGCGTACCAACACTGCTGCTGCAGCTTGCTGATACTAGACGATGGCTTTGCGGATTAAGAAAAACCTTCAGTGCTAGAATCACAGGTAAAGGTAAAGGTTCCCCTTGACAATTTGTCCAGTCGTGTTCGACTCTAGGGGGCGGTGCTCATCCCCGTTTCCAAGCCATAGAGCCAGCGTTTGTCCAAAGACAATCTTCCATGGTCACATGGCCAGTGCGACTTAGACACGGAACGCTGTTACCTTCCCACCGAGGTGGTCCCTATTTATCTACTTGCATTTGCATGCTTTCGAACCGCTAGGTTGGCGGGACAACTGTGTCCCGCAGTTGATTTAAGCACACCTTAAATCCACAGATCAGGATAATGGCATTGTACATTTTGGTCTGGTAAAGAAACTTGTGGATGTCAAGGCTAAAATTCACAGAGACATTCTTGGCAAGGACCCCTAAGAAGCAGGTCGAGCCTGGTTATGGAATGTAACCTGTAAAGAGGCACACAAAATCCAGAGAATGTGTCTAGCCAAGCGTTATGCAGGATCCAGGGAATAACCTGAGTCGGGAGTGAGCAAGTCCAGTCACAGATAACAGAACTGACAGTGTTAGGTTGTAAGAGAGTCACGGCCAACTAACAAAGCTGCACTACTACTAAATATATATAATGTATACGGAGTGCTTCCAGTCAAAACCTTCATCATATAATCATGCTACTTTGTTCACATAATTTCACGGTGGTCCACATCATCTTCCAGTTGTAATTTTATCATGTCTTCTCATTGCTTCTTCCTTCCTCTTCCTCTTCCTCTTCCTCTTCCCCCCTCTCTTCATACAGAAAATCCATTAAGGAAGAAATACAGAATAACTCCACAGGCTGCCAGTCAGAAGACATTGTGGAGTTATTCTGTATTTCTTCTTTAATGTCTTCCTCAGTTTCTTCCCAGGGTGTTCTGACTAGTAGAATTAAGAACTCCCATCTGGAAACACCCCCCTGTCTTTGTAACACTGCTAGAACTTCAGGACATGCTGAAGTTTTCACATCTGCGTTTTCACATGTTGTAAAATAATACAAATGTGGTTGTGGTTGTAACTAAAAAAATAGTTTCTCCCCTCTGAGTGGCTCTCCATGATTCTCACTCTGTGTGGGTGAGGACCACGTTCCCCTCAAAGTCCATTTAGGCAAAGGATCCAGATAGCATGGACTTCAACTTGCAGAGGGATACGTAGCATGTTCAATCATTAGAGACTGTGGAAGATGTAATTCAGTGACACTCGGTGGCAGAGAGCAGGGGTGGGGGGAGACAAAGGTTCCCCGCACCAGATTTTAACAATGCAGGAAGCATTGGCTAGATGAGTTGCCCCAACCCAGATCCCTTGAGTTGTTTCGACACAGAATTCCTGCCAATTCCAGCCAGCATGGCTAAATGTCAAGGATTATAGGATTTCCAGTTCAAAACATGTAAAGACGAGGCTGGCTGCTCTAGAACAGCCATTATCAAACTCTTTTGCTCTCTCTCTCTCGCTCTCTTGCTCTCTTATCACGGCCATAAACACAATATGAAAGAAATATAGGCCAAATCAGGATTGTATAAGTCGCATAATGAGCCTTATAAGGTGGTGTGTGGAGACTTGGTTCCTGTCTATGGCCCCCTTCAAATGTGGCAGGGCCCCCCAGGGGGACATATCACCACCCCCATTATGAATTACTGTTTTAGAATATTGACTCTGCAGTTCATTCCCTTTCTCCACCTTCTCCTGCCTTCCTATACATCCTCCACCTGTGCCCATCAGCATTCACTGGTGGGTGGCAAGGAAAGTCAGTGAGATATGATGGTGGTGGACATATTGTTTTCTCCATGCCCTTTCTCTGCATCTCTCCTGCTCCGAGAGGACTGTGGGATGTAGAAAACTGTTTCATATATCAATAATAAGAATCCAATTTCAAACTCAGAAACTGTGTTGGAATTGTTGGATGGTGATAAAAATGTAATAAACCAATTCCATCAGAAACCTATTTGGGACACGGACTCTTCAATTTAATGCACAGTTGAAGAGAACAAAGGTTATTCTCACTGACATTGTCTGGGCCTGTCTGGGAGCCCTGGTCTCTTGAGCAAAAAGAAAAGAGAAGCAACCCATAAAGAATCAATTCAGGTGGGATGTTCCTATCACAGAAGTATCGCAATGCCTAGCCTCAGTAACTCTGATAGAATAAAGTAAAGGAACAGCACTGCCTAGATTGAGTTCGGTGGAAATGTGGAAGTTGGCCAAAAGGTTAAAACAAGTCAGACAAATATTACAGCTTTTTGAAACTGGCTAGCAATTTCATGTTCCTCTGTGATTGAGGAACACCAGGGTATCCAAAGTGTAACTGTGATATAGGTCCAGTAGCTTAGCCCAAGTTCATCATGTGCTTTTTGCTGCATGAATGGATTTTTGCAGAATGCTTGACTTACTCTTTTTTTCCTGGTCACAGACAATGGAAACAATTGACCAAATAAAGAGGAGTGCTATTTATGAATGTGAGCATCCGATCAGCAGTCTTGGTCTTTTGCAGGTTGTGGGATGCAGAAGTGAAGCGAATACATGTCCTTATAAGTGCAAGAGAATCCATACTTGGATGTAGAAATGGCACACTGTGGATTATGTGGATGTGGTACACAGAGGTTTCCTTGCCCGGTCAGTCGTTATTCTCCGGTCTATTCTCCAGTTTTCTTCTGCAGTTCAGGCAGTTGTGAAGCTGAAGATAGACTTCATCACCTGCTAATGTCAGCACATCAACCTGCGATTCAAAGCATGAGCTATGAACAAAAATTGAAAACCTGGTAATTCTTGCCTTTCAATCCAGCAGTTTGTACAGTTGTGATGCAGCAGTAGTGTGTCTACGCTAGTCCTCCAAGAGCAGCAGCAAAGACACCCCATCCCTTGCCAATGGAAGCAAAGATAAACTGGCATTATTATATCTACGCTGCATGGGGCAGAGTTGTAACGTAGAGATTTGGGCCTCTAGCAGACCTACAGAGCAGACCAGTATTTTTACATGGGTGTTCACAGTGGGGACAAGGGGGGTACTTGCTCCTCTTTTGAAATTCTAAATTTATTTGTTGGCTGAAATCCTGTTGCTTTTTTACACATATGGAAGGTAAGCAGTGTAACATTCAGTTGCTTCTAGCTGGCAGTTAATGAGTGCCTGCTGGGACTCTTGAGGGTGCACCAAGGGCGTAATGTGCCCCTGAGAATCTTGGCCATGACTCATTGATTGCCAGCTAGAAGCGACTGAAAGTTATGCCATTTGGCTTCTGCATGCGTAATAAAGCAACAGGATTTCGGATGTTGTTTTCATGTGCACAAACAGATATGCTGCATTCTATGTGTGTGAATTATACTTTGCCAACATACCGTTAAACAGCTTCTATCACCTTTCCCTTCCCCCCCACAAAAATTCCTGTGGATCCTCATGTGTTGTTATACCCTTTGTGTTGTGGGAATTTAGAGTGCTGTATGACAGTTCTGCAGAGTAGTCATGTACTGTTACCCAGTTTCCTGTGTGTTGTCTTTTGTAGGGAAATACAGGGGGCAGGGCTGTGAAGTTGGCTGATGCTACAGTGCATTTTGTTAAAAGGTGGTGGTGTCAAGTTTGTTCCTTTGGCTTTCTCCTTCCTTTTCTTAGATTTCCCTTTAGGCATCGCTCCCTCCAGAGAAAGCTGTGTTGGAGCACGTGATGCCTCTTGTATTCAGCACTCCTGCTTTCAGCTTCTAGGTCCTGAGGATTTTCTCCCACACTTTCTAGACTTCAAAATGTCATTGGATGTGATGCCAAGGATCAAAGTGTTTGTGAATACACCAGAGGAATACACAGGTGTGTTTAAATGGAACACACTATGCATGTAATTATGTTCACATACTATGATTCCCTTTTGCCGGTTCTTGGGGGGGGGGGAATCCTGCAGATGCCTTAGTATGGGAAGGGTCTCAAAACAGGAAGGAGCCCAAGCTTCTCTGGACCTTTGAGGGAGCTGGTGACAGGATGGTGTTGCTCAGTGCATTTTGCCAAGACTTCAAGCCTTGGGACACAGGCAGGGAAATTGTATGATACGATGAGGCCATGTCATGTATTCTGTTGGACAACAGATTACCAGAAGAGTGGGGGTAGGAATAGGCAGAAACAGCAGCTCATTTCCAGGACCCAACTGATTCTAAATTCTTGGCCCAAAATTTATCTATTTTTCCATCCTCCATTATCTGAAGCAATCACTCTTCAGGAGCATATAGAGTTTACTTCACCAAGAGGTGGAAACACCTCCCTGTATTCCTTCACTGACTCTCTTATCTGGTTCTTAAAGTGTTTATTATTTACATCTCCTTTTCTGTATGCAGTCAGAAGCTCTGGCAACAAAATTTAAAATTCCCTGTGCCCTCTCAGCTTTGCCTAATTAAAATTGACAACTCTTTGTTTTGAACTACAAACATAATTACCTGATTCCCTCCATGAACCTGGATAGTTTCAACTGTCTATTGATAATTTATGAGCATCAGAGAAACTGCCTTAGACAAATATCAGGCAATGAGAGGGGAGAAAAAAAGAGCCCTCACAGCAGCTTCTCTTTGAAGTTGCAGTATCTGGGAGCTGAAGATGAACCTTATCCCAAAACGCTAAGAAATATGCTCTGCTTGAAAGCTTTTCTGCCACACTTCTGAAGTGATATCATGACAAATACTTGCTTTGCATTTTCAAATTCTTCTCAAGCTTGAGGAATTGCTGTTTGCAAAGGCACTTTCCAAGCAAGTTTAAAAGCCTGTGTTGTCCTATTATACTTGCACTTGACCTATCTCAGCATAGCCTTCCTGGGCCCTCCCTGGTGGGATGTCCTCCAGATGTTTGTGACCTTTCAGAGGCTGAGCCAGTCACACTCTCTGAACCTGACCTGCCTCACAGGGTTGTTGTGCAGTTAAAGTGAGGAGGAGGAGAGCCATGCATACTACCTTGTGAGCATATTGAAGGAAAAGTGTCATATTAATACAATAAATAAATAAACAGCCAGCATGCTTCTGCATCAGTGCAAGCTAGCATGGGAGCTGTAGTTCAAAACATGCAGTGGGCAGCAGTTTGCAAAGGATTTTCCTAACCTGGGGCAGTAAACCTTTGGCACTCCAAATGTTCTAGACTTCAACTCCCAGAATCCCAAGCCTCTATTGCCAACAATAAAGGACTGTGGGAGCTGTAGTCCAACACATCCAGAATGCCAAAGGTTTACCACCCAGTCCTAACCCATCACTGTTTAATGGACGGCATCTTGCCTTGACTTTTGGGGACTCTTTTCCAGATTTTCCAGGCAGAGACTATTCAGGGGTTTACCATTCCCTTCCTTTGGGGGCATCCTGGGACTGTGCAGCTTGCCCAAGGCCACACAGGCTGGCTGTTCTCCCTGGAGGCACAGTGCGAAATCAAACTCGCAACCTCTGGCTCTGCAGCCAGATACTTAACTCACTGAGCTATCCAGCCAGCTGTCCATAAGGAAAGCAGGAGGCAAAAAAGGACACAGCTTCTGCATCTTTAGTTGCGGTGTGTGTGTGTGTCATATGTCCTATCTTAGGAAGAACAGCCCCCATTTAAAGGGATCCCAGAGGGCAGCTCTCCATTCTGAAGGTGTCTCCCTATTGGAGGATCTGTCCAGTTCAAGACTGATTTAAAGAGAAAGACCAAGGACCTTCACGTTGCCCACTCCACAGCCAGCAGCCAGACAGCAGACACAGCAGGTGCATCAGCCTTGGTCCTTGTCTTCCCCACGTAAGTGGAACACATTGCAGTTCTTTAATTAATTATAAAAATGGCTTCCAATTGTGTATCTGTCTGTAAAATCAGCACAGGCAATTTTATGCAAATCAGTACTCTCTGTTGTCCTTTATCTTCACATTTAATTGGCTGCCCTACCTTTAATAACTGTTGATGGTTAGGGTGTGTCAGCAGGTGTACCTTGTCATGCAAGCTGCTGCTACTGAATTCCTTCCTCTACACACCTATGAGATGTGCAGAAGAGATGTTCCTTCCTTCTGTGCAAGGAATAAAAGGGGTATGTGTGTGTGTAGCTTTCTGCTTTGGTTTGATCCAGCATGCCTCTACTTATGGTGTTCTATGAAGCACTTCTTTGCATTTGTCTGATGTGGTTTATTTCCAGGCTGCTTATTAAAATCCTTTTAAAAGAACCTGTGGAGAATATATATTTTCATGTCACTCCAGGGTATTTATTTTTAGTTAAACTGGTATCGTTTGGATGCTTGACAGCATTCTTCTGTATACTGTCAGTGTTCCTCTCATACATTTATGATGGCACAGTGCTGTGGAAATATTTCCTGCTTATCACAAGTCTTTTTAAAAATATGCACAGGTCATGGCTCAGAACACACATCTCAGAGCTCAAAATCCCCTCCCCTCCCTGTGTATTTTTTATTTTAGTTTTTTTAAATAATAATTTGACCAACCAGTACATGGTCATACAACTATTTTGCCGATAATAAAAAATCCCTTATAGTAGCCAATCCTGCTACTTGGGAGTAAGTCTCATTGAATTAACTTGGACTTGCATCTGAGCAGACATGCATATGTTTGGGAACTATACCATCAAGAGCTGATATACTAACTGTTAATTAGCTTGGTGGCTTTATTATGGTTCTCCATAGACAAGTGCCTGAACTGGAGTAAACGAGTAACAGGGAAATGAAGGGAGAAGTTCTGAATTATTCATGATGTACATTCTTTCACAGGCCTCAGAAGAAGGGGGCTGTTCTTTCGTGATTAAAAATGAGCTGTTTGAATGCAGAGTTCAAGGTCCAATAATGTCATCAGAGATGAGAATCGTCAAAAATTAAACAGGATTTAATCAATTACCCCATGTGATTAGAATAAATTAACCTGCTGTTCACATATTCATTATGTGGATTTAAACTGGTGCTGACAGAGTGACAAGGGACTCGGGGCTGGTTAACACTTTAGCAAATAACAGGATGTACTTCATTCTGGAAACATGGTTTTCTGAAGAATGCATCCATCTGCCAGGGAAATAGAGACCTATAGATTCACATTGTAGGAGAGGTGGAGATAAAGACAAAAGGAGGAAGGTATTTCATTCCTACCTTGACCTTTTTTCCCCACCCCCCCTCCTTGCCTATGATGGGCAGCATTTGCTTGTTGGACTGCAATTCCCAGAATCCCACAGGCAGCAAGGCTGTGCTGGCCATGGGATTCTGGGAGCAGTCATCCAAAAAAAACAAGTGTTGTCCGTGTTTGCCTATTTGTTGCTGTGATTTAAGTTGCATTTATGGTTCCTTCTGAGACTCCTGTTCCTATGAAGACTATTCAGAAAGGGGAATCTGAACAATTCCATTAGAGCTACACCATTTCCAGAATAGCAGAGGTCCCTTCCAGTCTCTTGGAGAGAACAAGCAGGCTGCATTAAGGCACAAGATTCCTGTCTGGTCTTTGATCATCCTATAATTGTCCAAACATCTTGGTCCTAAAGCAGTAGACCTCTGCAGTCCAATCTTATGCAGCATCCAAACCAAGGGTGATTGCAGTCCTCCATGTTGTTTGACTACAACTCCCATCAACCCTCATTGAGGGCTATGCTGGCAAAAGCTGATGGGAGTTGCAGTCCTGCAATATCTGGAGGGCATTGGGTTGCCTGCCTCTGCCCTAAACACAGGGAAATCAGAGGACTTAAGCTTGTCTGACTCTTCACATGAGTGCAATTTTAGGTTAACAAGAAGCATGGAAGTCAAAGCTATAACTAACGATGTTGGCAGTTTTGCTGCCCTATAGGTTAGGCTTGGGTCTCGTAAGATTTGAGTATGTAGGGAGAAGACAGAGGAATGAGAAGAAATGCTTGGGTCTGAGCATGGGGTGGCCATATTGGGCTCATGGGGGACCCATCTGCTTAGTGTTCAGGGCAAATGGATTCCTACTCTGCCAGCAGTAAACTGGTGGGTTTGTCCTTCCAGCAGTAAATGTTTGCGCCCTCTACATTTCTGCAGTCTGGGTCAGAGCCCCTGTTGCCCTGCTCTAGAGTATGAGTATTTTCAGTGGAGCTGGCTGGATAGCTCAGTGGTATAGTGCATAGGTTCTTAACCTGTGGTCCCCACACCCCTGGGGAGCCATAATGCCCTCATAGGGGGTCTGCGAAGGTTTGAAGACATGTTACAATCTTTTGCAGTTAAAATAGGGAGTGAGGGAGGGAGGGAGTGAGGAAGGAAGGAAGGAAGGAAGGAAGGAAGGAAGGAAGGAAGGAAGGAAGGAAACGTAGAACAAAATCTTTATTTCCCTTTCTTGTTTGTGTAAAACCTGGCTTTTCTAACCACTCAACTTCCACATGTGGAAAAGGAAGCATTGCCATCTAGTCCTTTTGCAAGGTGTTAGGTTGGCTTTGTCCCTGTGACTTCCTTTAATGAGAAAAGCTGCAATGGGAGAAGGCTTTTTTTCTTATGCAACTCTTAAAAAGCAGAGAAGCCTTCTCTGGGTCTGGAAATCGACAACCTCTTCCTATTTCAGTGCCGAGAATCATAAACATATCACAATTCATCATTCTTTTGCTCTTTTCTACGTATGCCTTCTTATAAAACCAGTGGCAATGAAGTTGATTTATATTTGAACATCCTAAGGTTTGGCTAGATTCTCTCTCACACACACACTTTACTCTCTGTAGAAATACATTGACCTTTCATGGGCAATAAATCCAGTGACAGTCATCTTTTAACAACCGAAAGATTAACTAGCAAATATCTCTTTAAGTCACCATGTTAGTAGTAATGCAGAGTGGCATCTGGTGTTGAATTCCAGTCACAGGGACAATTGTAATTCTAAGCACTGAGAGGCCATTAACACTACTTTCCGCTCTTTGTGAATTGCCTGCATTTCTCCTGCAATACAGTTTGAAACTGTGAAGCTATCTCTGCTTCTTTAACCAAAATCAAGGCAGGGCAATTTTAAGATCAATGATGGATAGGTTAAAATAACAACAGAGTCTTATCTTCCTTTCATCCACAATTCCATTTCTTTAGTCCCATACCTTTGGGGGATACAGTGAGATGTGTGTTCTGTCTTGACCCTATAGCGATAAGAGAGAGCCAGAGAGCAAAAGCAAATATTAATGAAAGGTTCTTGATTTATTTCGTGTAGATAAATGTAAATGTAGTCAAAGCGAAGCTCTGGGAATGTGCTAGGAAATGCAAAGGTCAGAAAGACCTTTCCTGAAACAGACATTCTGAAGGTCAAAACCTAATGCATATTAAGAGCAGGAGAAAAACTCCAGCTCCACTTTGCTTTGCGGAGTTCTGCACAACTGGGAAGCCGTCCCCTAAGACAGTGAGAAGAAAATAGGAGGACCAGATCCTGAACCTCCTGAGTGAAAAAGAACAAAACTTATCTATGTTTAACGTGCATGGGACAAGAGGTTTTAGCCACTATGCTTTTCTCTTTCCCTTAAGACTAGCTGCTCCCAGCACTGAAGATTCACCAGCCTGTTTTTTAATTTCTAGAATCCTATTCAACTGATGCTCCCCTTGTACATTGTACTGAACGTGATACCTTCTCGATACTGGGTATTGGCATCTCGAAAGAATGCATGTGCCCTATAATGGATGCTATATGGTATGGGTTAACTGTAGTTGCCCTGAACCTCTAGTTGGCCTGGCAGTCCTATTTAACTGAGCCTCTTAGCAACCTCCAGTTCAGAGAGAAGCATCCACAAAACAAGATATAGAACAAGAAGTCGCTTGTCCAGGCACTTGTGAAAGTCTCTGCAGGAAAATTAGAGGCAGTGAAGATGCTGAGAGAACCCAAGAGAGAGTTTATAGAGGAGACTGTAAAACACTTTCTAATCTTCATATTTTTAGTAAACTGCTGGAGGGAATGTGGATTTTCTCCCCATTACCTATTTTTACGTCTTTAATTGCCATCATAAACCCAGGATTATAGCATTATTCAAGTTCCAAACTGCATCAAATTCTATTGTACACATGTTTTAAGTAAAGCACATTCTGAGTTCAGCAGAACCCCAATGTCTGTATGCTTTTATTATCTGTCCTTAATTCTTACCCTACATAGCAACCTGTCTAAAGAAAGGGGTTTACATAATAGAAAAGAAGTTCATGTTATTTGGACAATATGTGTGAGTGTGTGGAAGTGTCATGTGCCTGTTAGTTCCTGTAAATTATAGTGATTAAATGCAAACCAGTTAGGACAACTGATATTTCTATTCACATGAACTTTCCAGAAACATTGGGGCAGAAGTTTACATATTTTAACATGGAGTTAGGATGTGTGCCTTTACCCAGTTAAGAGTTGGTCTGTCTAACTCTCTCCCATTGAAATGAATGGGGGAAGTCTCTTTATTTGGGTAGGTTATACCTTTAAAAGCATATTCATTGAGAGTTGACCCCCATAAGGATGAAAGCGCACACTGTAGTTTCCATCATATGCCAGTTTGAAAGTCCTGCCATGCACTGGCTGCGTTTGCTGTGTAACAAATTGAAAATATTTAAGGATTTAAAGGAATGAAACAATTGTGAGATACTGTGTTGGTAGCTGCTGGGAGTTTTAATACTTCTGTTCCTTTGGGCCCCTCTGCTTCACTTGTGCTGTGCTGCAAAATTTTATTATGTCTTGCAGTAAACGTAATAAAGTCTCTTGCATGAACATTCACCTGCCAGGCCCTCGAAACTAGCTTTAAGGCTTCATAAAATGAACTCATCAGATCATAGTCCTGGCATCCCTTAAAACCTCTGTGCATGATGCAACAAGATAGATCTGTGGCTTCACTTAGACAACTAAGATCATACTTAAAGTGATCCCATTTCTGAAGCTAGTCCTTAGAAGCACCTAAGATGCAATCAGATGGACATCAGTTCTGTGGTTTGGTCTGGGTTGGGGATGGGCTGGTTTGCTAATTTTCCCAGCAACTTCACAACGTACATGCTATCGAGAACCAGCCCACTCCTGATCAATGGCTTCCTTGCCCCTCACCAGCAGAACGGAAAGGAGAGGAAGTTTTCCTCTAGGTTCCAGTGACATTCTTTGCAAACTCCAACCTTTTCCTTCCTATTTTTTTTAAAAAATTTCAAAATGCAAAGAAACATCTTTTGGAAAACATGCACACGACATGTTCATAGAGCAATTAGTCTGATAAAGCTTTTCTTCCTCAGTTTGCCTGACTGAAAGAAAGGATTTGAAAATTGGATAGCTCAGTATATTTATTTGACTGAGGAGCCAGAGGTTGGGAGTTTGATTCCGCACTGCGCCTCCTGCGAGTAGAGCCAACCTGGTTGGCCTTGGGCAAGCTGCACTGTCCCAGAATGCCCACCGAAGAAGAAAATGGTAAACCAGTTCTGAGTACTCTCCACCTAGAAAAACTTGAAAAGGGTTGCCGTAAGTCAGAATTGACTCGATGGTACATGATTATTATTCTCATTCAGCACATGTAAGTCATGGCTAGGATAACAGACTTACGTTTTTAAGTTTATTGCAAGGATTTATATATTTATACAATTATACCTACTTTTTTCTCAAGGGATGACACACAATATGTATTTGAATCTCCATAGGTTTTTGCATCTGCAGAGAAATATTCAGACTAACATGGATAAATTCTGTACTTAACAAAGAAACTTTTCAGCCTGTGATGTAACAAATTTCTCTCGGAATATATAGCATTGTTTTTAGATAGACACTCTTTTCTGTCAGCATTGTTAAGCCCAAAGGACAGTTGAAAATATTTTCCTTGTTACCAGTCATTATCTGAACCATTGTCCAGGAGCGAGGGGGAAAATCCATATCTGCCAAACACTTTCTTTAGCTTAACATTCCCTCAGGTTTTCTTTGTATTGCTGATGGAACTTTTCATTCCACGGCAGCCTGCTGATTCTTATGAAAACAAAGATGAGTGACAGTGTCTCAGAACAAGTAATACAACCATCCCGAAAAGCCCCAAAGTACTTTTTAAAAAGAGAGGGAGAGATAAGAAATAATTGCTAGAGTGATGTATTAGAGAAACTCAGGTTCAGACACATTGTGTTCAGGACTGCTGATACAGCTAGATGCATCATAGTCTTATGGGTCACACAGGTAGTTGATCCAGAACAGCAGTATATGAAACTTCAAATCTATCTTCTGGAGGTTCAGAATAATGGGTTGAATCCACTCGTGGTCATATTCAGTGATGAATGATGCATATCAATCAATGCATCTTAACTTCATTGTGACTAACGTGAATCCCAAAGGTTGTAGTGTGTCTGTATCTAAGTATGACTTTCCCGGCATCCTCCGTACAGAGCATCACCTTTGCTGAGGAGGTTACAAGTGAAGAGGGGATCATGCACCGTGCAGACCACAGAAGCCCCTTTGAGGATAGTTTATGTGGGCCATGGGCCCCACCTAGACCCTTAGATTCCTCATTCCCCCCCCCTTCATATTTTGGCTCCAAAGAAATATATTGGCTCCTTGAAGCTTTCAAGAGCAATAATTCTTCTTAAATACAGGCTGCAAAGCCCACCACACTTTGTTTCCTTCACTGAAAAGGAAGTTTTATATCACTGAAAGCAAACTTTGGGCCACTTTTGGTTTACTTCCCCCCGCCCTCCAAGGTTAGTCATTTTTAAAGACTAGTGTAGCCATTGTAGGTCCCAGGGCAGAAAACTGTATCCAGGAGATTTCCTAGCCCTGACCCAAGGTGTTGGAAATCTATTTAGAAAAGCTATGAGAAATACAGAAGTAAAACCATAATTGAACTACATATTTTTGATCTCCGTTGTTCTTCGAGGCTTGCGTGACAGGTATGACATACCTTCTAAAATTTGATATATGAAAAATAGGTGTCAGTCATCTATGTTAATTAGGAGCCTGACAGTATATTAATATATAGATAAGGCACATCTCTCTATAAAAATACTCTAGTTTTGAGATCGATAGATATAAAATACTCCTGATTTAGGATGATCCTTGCCAGGGCTTCCTAGGTAAAAAGTACTCAGAAGTGGGAGTTCCTTCTTGTGGGTACTCTGAGACCATGGAGCTTGCCCAAGGCCACACAAATGGTAAGGAAAATAGCTCCCTCAGCCACACCCCCTCCAGGTGATCTCAGCTGGTCCTTCCCCTGAGAGGCACAGTGTGGATTTAAACTTCCAACCCCTGGCTCCATAGCCAGGCGCTCCACTCCACTGAACTACATTAAGCTTTAATTTACTGTGCATCAGGAGGTTACGGATAACAAGCTACACTGGCTGAAATGCCTTTCTTCACATCTATTAAAGGATGGCGCAAAAGCTCTGTCCTCTTTTGCACCTGACTGTCTTTGCCTTGTACTCATTTCACAGAAAGGTAGAGGAATAAGTTGTTTTAAATATTGCTGTTAGAACTGTCTGAAAGATTTTCTTTTCTTTTTTACATGCGTACACCCCACCCCCTTCAACAGTTTACCCCACTCTGAAAAAGATTATCGTCAAGCCTTGCAGGTCCACAGTGCTACAGATTTGGGGTGGGGGTGGGCTGAGAGTGGGGAGTATAATCTAATTGTTGAACCACACTGGCCCCATTGTCTTTAGAGCGGGCAGCCAAGGCGCTTTTATAATGGAAGAGGAATCCACATCGCCCCCTTTGTCCAACCCATGAGTACTGAAATCAACACAAACAATCTGTGGGAGAAATGGTGCTGGTTGGTCCAGTTTGAACTCTAGGCGCAGCAGACTTTCATATGAAATGAATAACCTCAGAGGGGCTGCTAAAACGATTCACCCTGCCCCAAGCTGTGGTTCATTTTGTTATCCAAAAGTTGTTTCCAAAGCATCACTGCTGCCCACTCCCCCACCCCGTGCTTACTTGTAATAGCAAATGCTGTGAGGAGAACCATGCAATGCGTAAAAGAAGATTTATTATGCCTACTGCTCCACATTATAGCTCATATGCTAACCATAATAACCAAGCTATGAAAAGCAATCATGCAGATAATGCGAGGGAGAAAGTGGCGGGGGGGGGGGAAGGGAGAGATGGGATCTTAACTTGCTCTAACTTCACATAACTTGATTCTGACCAAATTCTTCATGTAAAAATAAGATATAGGTTTGGATTTTTTGTTATAAACAGCATAGAGATAATATGGGAACAGACACCTCTCCCAAAGCTCCCATTTGTTCAGCTGGAACGGTCCCTCTCTATTTCTGTGCAATTAACAGTGCCCATGCTGTCCATGTGCATGACCCGTGGCAGCAAAAGAAAGAAACGAAGGATGGCACTTTGCTGTTAAAGACTCACCAGAGACCAGTGAAAGAATGGCAAGGCCTAGTTCATCCCCTATCTCCATTGACCTTTGCTGTGCCTCAGTAGGATGTGTGTTTTTTCCCCACAGCATTGGTTCATGAACCAGTCTCAAAATATACCCTTCAGTTTTATGAAAAGGATTCAGAGCGTAACTGGGCATGATCAACACTCTGGCACAGAGATCCACATTTGTAGTGGCAATGTACTGTGACAGAAACGTCACATGGTCTGTTCTTCCAGATGCATCAGATCAGTGTTTGCCAACCTTGGGTAATCCAGGTGAGGTGGGGGTGGGAGGTCAGCAGGCTCAAAGGAACCCTTAGGTTTGCTGTAGTTAGAAATATGCATTAGAAGGGGGGGGAAGGGAATATATCACCTCCCCACAAAACCGGTCCATTGAGGGTTGAGCATTTCAGTGGCCACAGAGCATCCACTGACTTTTCATGGAGGGGGAGAGACGAAAGAAAATGGGGGTGGAGTGGGGAATCTAATGGCGTATGCAGGGGAAGGGCATCGGCGGCAGCCTACCACCCTAAAAAGAAGAACTCCACACTGCAGTGTTTTTTGCCGATCCCACTTGAGCACTTCAGACACATATCTTATGCTCACATTTGTAGAGCCTACAAAGTTATTAGCAAAACTCTAAAAAAAAAACAACTAATATTGGAGGCTAGAAGCAATGCAGACTTTAATGGGTCCTACATTAAATATCACCTGCAGACGTTTTGAGATCTGTACTGTCTTACAAACTGAGATAAACTACAATGTTGCTGAAATTCTGTTGCGTAACTCCACATGCACAGTAGTGTTGATGTCATCATCAGTGGCAATTTGCTGCTGATTAAAGGTGATTTCAGGGTGCATCCTGAAGTCTCCAAAGGAAGACTTCAATCACTGGTAATTTGTTGCTGCTGCTGCTGCTGCCATCATCACTGTTACACTTATGGTGCTGCACAACCCAATTTCAGTCATTATGTTAAATTCTCAGTATGCAGATGAATTTTCTTTTCTTTTTAAAATTCCAGATCAAGCAAGGGCAGTGTGTCATCCAACTGAGACTACTGTATGTATGTGAGGGAGGT
Organism: Intellagama lesueurii; assembly: GCA_037013535.1. Lineage (NCBI taxonomy): Eukaryota > Metazoa > Chordata > Lepidosauria > Squamata > Agamidae > Intellagama > Intellagama lesueurii. The sequence goes on from JBAJHW010000002.1 coordinate 219,079,196, forward strand.
ACATGTAATACATGACACTCCCTGGCTATTTTTACCTACACCCCCCTCATGTTGGAGCTTTTTTTTAAAAAAAATCTATTGGTGAAATGTATGACAGGTACCTGGAAAATGCAAGTAATAATGCAAGAATGGGCAAATCCCTGTCCACCAAATTCAGAAGCCTAAAATTCTGAAAGGAATTTTTCAGGACATTTCCAAGTGAAGTTGCAATGGGAGGGAAATAATTAAATTCTTTATAAAAAATATAGCATAGATCTGATCCAGTTGCAAACAACAACAACAACACACACACACACACTGGAGAAGGTAGTATCATTTTTTATTTTCAAAGATTTGCTGGAATGGAAATGGATACATGCCTTGAGACCTCGTGTACAAGAACCGTATAGAAACAGCAGAGACCTCTAACCAGCCGGGTTAACTGTGTGGATGCTATAGGGAAATCACAGCCATTCAGAGAAGAGGCACATTTGTGACACAGAACTGTTTCATTGCATGGAGGCACACTGAGTTAGAAGACATGGTGGAGAGCAATTATCCTAGTATCACCTCTGACCATTTCATACCAGCTTTCATTGCTTTCCTAAGGAGAAATATTTTCCATGTATAAGGGTTCTCATGTTTTTGATGCTTGAAATTGGTCAAACCTGTTTTTTAGAAAAAGCATATAGCCCATAGTGAACTTTATGCCATCTCATGACAGTAATGAAGTCCATGACTATTTACACAGTGTATGAAGAAATTTTCCTTTCTGTTTGTCTTGAACACATTTCTAGGCAATATATCTGTAAAGATTCTCAGTCATCCAGGTGTAGTTATCTGGAAGTTGAGTCATGGCAACTGGACTTCTTTCTTGTTAGGTTGAAACGGTTCACTATTCATCCAAGTAGCTTCTTCAGTCTGAGGAGAGTTGGTAGGAGATCCCTGATATATCCTCCACTTTGGTTTCACTTCCCCCTGGTCTGAATAGGCTCGTTAGAAGGACAAAGGACTGGGGGTGAGGGAAAATCCCACTTCTGCAGTCCTTCTCCACTCATTGTCATGGATTGTTAACAGTCGTTAACAGTGGTCTTTCTGGTGTGTGTGGTCCTGATCTTTCTGGGGACAGATGAAAGGGCAGCATGATAAATAGGAGACAGATTGTATCTAAGGCCTCCACCCCTGTTGAGTGAGGGATTTTCTATATGCACATGTATGGCCTCTCTGACCCAAACCACCTATCTTCTCGGTCAAAAATGAGTACATCTTGGTCATCAAATGAGCGTCCTTTGTCCTTCAAATGAAGAAACACTGCTGATAGTGGTCCTGAGCTATTGCCCCTCCTGTGCTGGGGCATTCTCCTGTGTAGTGGCTGTTTGGTTTCTCCAATGTAGAGCTCCGAACACTCCTCTTTGCATTGGACTGAAAATGCTATATTGCTCCTGTTGTGTTTTGGTGTCTGGTCTTTTGGGTGGACAAGTCTCTGCCTTAGTGTGTTTGAAGTGGATGGGTATGTGATGTTTACCAAAAATCCTTCTGAGGTTTTCAGACACACCCACCATGTAAGGAATGACCAGGTTCTTCCATCAACTCTGGGTCTCAGACTGTTCCATTGTCCTCCTGGGTTGGGACATTGCCTTGTTAAAGGCCCATTTTGCATATCCACAGGCCTTAAGCACTGTCTTCAGATGTCTGTCTTCCTGGTTGGCTTCTGTGGAGGTGGGGATGTTTCTTGCTCTGTGGTTTAGCATCCTGATGACCCCTAGTTTGTGTTGCAATGGGTGATGAGAGTCAAATCGTAGGTGTGCGTGAGGGTCTTCTGTAGATTTCTATTCGTAAATTGCCGTTGGATCCTATGATGACTGCACAGTCCAGGAAAGCCAACCAGTTGTCTTTGGTGTCTTCCCTGGTGAACTTGATATTTGAATCCATATTATGTGGTCTGTGAACGCCTGTACTTCCTGAATCTTGATCTTCACCCAGGTGTCATCCACATACCTGAACCAATGGGTTGGAGTCGTCCCCTGGAAAGTGTTTAGTGCCTTCTTTCCCACTTCTTCCATGTATAAGTTGGCAACAATGGGTGACACTGGGGAACCCATGGCCCAGCCATGTTTCTCTCTGTAAAAGTCACCTCTGTAGGAGAAGTAAGTGGTGCTCAGTCCAGGAGCAGGCATATCTAGTCCGGGTTGAGGCTGCTTCTGGTGGAGAGAGTGTTGTCTTCTTCCAGTCTCCTTTTTACAGTTGTTAGGGCATCAGGAGTGGGAATGCTGGTGAAGAGGGATGTGACATCAAAGGATACCATGGTTTTGTCAGTATTTAGTTTCAGTTTCCTGACCTTGGACACAAACTCCTCTGAGTTGTGAATGTGGTGGTCCGAGTCTCCAACCAATGGTACTAAGATGGTGGCCAGGTATTTAGCAATGTTGTATGTTACTGAGTTTATGCTGCTGACGATGGGTCTGAGGGGAGCTCCTTCCTTGTGTATCCTGGGAAGTCCATAAAGGCGGTGTGTGTGTGCCCTCTCCAGGATACAACTGGTTATAGGTCGCCCTATTGATGGCATGGTCCTTTTCTAAGTGTTTCAAGCATTATATAGCTTTTCTCCTTTAAATATTGGTGGGGTCTCTCTTCAGTTTTTCGTATGTGTGTTGGTCTATCCTGTCTGGTGAGGTTGGATGGTGGCAGCTGAGCACTGGAAAGTGTTGCAGAAACTTTCATCTGGAGTTATTCAGCTTCTGCCACTGGTAGATTGTTGTTCTGGATAGTCGATTCTGTGGCTGTAATGAAGTCCACAATCGGAATCTGGGTGTGATGGCAAAATTTAGGCCTTTGGCTAAACTAGGCAGTTTCAAGGGAAGGCCTCACAATGGATGCCAGATGAAGGCACACTTTTTCCCTCCAATGGAAGTCCATGGGCCTTAAAACTGGTATCAACTTTGGCTGGACTAAGTTCTCAACTATTTACTTATAGCTTCAAAGTTGCGCATATTGGTTCCTGCTGCCTTTTTCTCAGAGCTGTAATTAAGAGGAGGTGGTGGTGGCCGGGTCTTTGACCCAGGGTGACAACATTTATTTGCATCTGGAAGGTTGTGGATCAACCTATTGGAGGTTGCTACTAGGAGGCTACAAACTTGCCCGCCCAAAATCCATATATTGCCTCAGCCCAGCCACACCTCCCTAGGGAGAAAGAAGAACAAACCTGGAGGGCTCAGAGTTTTACTCGTTGCTTATCGGAGGCCTTTGCCCAAGGTCATCCACCTGTGCCACCAGATCATCTCAGGCAATGCTCCTCAGGGTGGCCACTCCAGAGGAGGCCAGAAAATCATCTACAAGAAGTTTGGCCTTCTCAGCAGTGGGGCCAGTTCTCTGGAACCGACTCTCTGTTGCGCTGTGCCTGGCTCCCTCCCGTCCCACTTTTAGGAGGCTGCTGAAGACACTGCTCTTCAGAGAGGCCTTTCAATGCAAGCCTGCCTGATTCTTTTGCCTCGAGCCCTGCCTTTTAGTATCAGATTCCTGTGCCATTTCCACTGGATCACTGAATTAATTTGTTGTTTGTTTTCTTTTGTTCTGTTTGATTTGTTTGATTTATGATTTTATTGTTATTTTGCTTGTGGTTTATTCCATTTTATATGCTTTGCACTAATGGGGCGATATCTACAGTAAATAAAATAAATTAAAAACCAATATGGCCACTACCTGCAAAGACCCAGGCATTCCTCCGCATACTTCTGTCCTCTCCACAATCTCACATGAGCCAAGTTTAATCAATAGAGCAGCAAAGCCCCAGGTGCCAAAACTGCTATTTATGGCTCTTGATTTTTGCTGACTTTTACCTAAAGTATTAGGGTGAAGTACCCCTTCCTTCGCACACACACACACTCAGACCATGGACTTCATATGAAGTTAACCCCAGTGGACATAACAGAACCTACACCTGAGTCAACACACAAGGACTACATTGCATGGCTAGCAGGGACTACTCCTGCGTAAAGATGACAAGAGTTAAAGTGTTTCGTGTTTTACAGCTAGACTTGTTCTTCCTGATCTCCAAACAGGGTGAGACGGCTTCCCTTCGATCTTACACTAGAACAGCCAGCAATCATGAAGAAGAAGAGAGAAAACCTAGTCGTTGCTGAGTGTTTTCTTTATACGAGTGCTTTCTTTATTCCTCGTAAAACAGGAAAATCTTCATGCCAAACTACCAAGTCTTTCTTTACTGGCAGCAGCATCCCTGTGAGCATTCCTCTTGGGCACTAAAGAAACATCTATTCACACTAGGTAATTTCTTTTCTTTCTTTCTTTTTTTCTTTTTAGTCTTTTTGCAATATAATTGAATAGCTTCGTAGAGATTTCTGCAATATTGATTTTACCTAATGGAACGTGTTCATCTCCTCGGGGTATTATGTACTTGAATCTGTCTTTACGCATATAAAAAGGCCAGAAAGATTCTCCCATCTGCATCTAGCTGGCTTGTCACCATTTAATTAATCTGAGACCTGCAAAACAGTGTATTTTAGCACAACTGCCCCCAAAATGTAAGGAGAAGACATTAATTTGTGCCATGAATGCCCCGGTGCATTATCATCACGCTATGGTAATGCCTAAACAAGCAGCTCTAGCAAACAAAATTGAATGTGTGTCACGTCTTGTTCCCTTCAGGGTGTCATTCCAGCAACACTTTATTTTTGCTGTGCAACATTTTCTTTTCTTAAAGTGGTGGAGGAATATAAGAGGACACAGTACAATTTTGCACCTTTGCTTAAAATTGGAAAGCTTATTTGAAAACCAGAGGAATACTGAGGGGAAAAAATCACCCCTTCCCAAAGTGTGGTTAAAAGTATGTTTATCATAACCATGACAACATATTAGGCCTTCTTTTCAATACAATGGGAATTATTTCACTGATGAAAAGGAATGTTCTGCCTGTCTTTGCATCTTCCACAATTTAAGTGGAGAGGCCTAAATTGCAGCATCAAACTGTCACTAGTTCATGAGTTGCCCCTTGTACCCCTCACTGCACACCCATTAACTCAATTGGCACATGGTGAGGAACAGAAGCAGCAACTCATTTACTAGTGTCAATTCACTGGTGACGTTTATTTATTCTATTTTATTTATTTTTAAACTTCTAGACCACCCATCTGACCAATGGTCACTCTGGGCAGTGTACAACAATAGAAACAAAATGTATAGAAATAAAATTCATGCAATACACGGCATAGAAAAAAACAATACAACATTGAATTCAGAAATTAATCGAATGGCTCAACTCAAAACAGAGCATTTAAACAATGGAAAATCTTTAAAAGCCTGCCAAAATAAGAAAGCTTTTAAAGATTCCTTAAAGTTCTCCAGAGAGGAGGCCCAACGGATTTTGGGCGGCAATTCATTCCAGAACAAAGGAGCAACTGCCAAGAATTCATGGTTCCTTGTTTTCTCCTTCCAGGCCTCAGGGTAAGCTTCATTTGCCATCCACCCTGAGATGTAGGGGTAGGACAGGCAATCATCCTTAGAAGGAGGCATTCTTTTTCTTGGCTGTCACTGAGGGAAGAAACAATGAAGTTTTGGAGAGAAAATGGACTGAGTGAAATTTAAAAATATTATTAATGCTAGCCCTGAGGGTGATGGTGGCACTGGTGTATTATGTAATTGTATTTTATTGTGGTGTTAGGTTTATGTTGTTTAGGTTGGATGTTTGTTTAATAAATTTATTAAGAAGGAGGAGGAGGAGGAGGCATTCTGCCATGTACTGCGGTCCCAAACGAGTTTCATCATTACATATATGCTGGTGTAATGAACCATTGCCAAGAGCAATTTGCTGTATACAATGGGCAGTATTCATTGTTGAATGAATGCTCTCCCTGGCCATTCCTCAGGGGCCATTGAAGGTCATAGGAAAATGCAACGTGTACACATGTACTCCCAGCTTATACATTTCTTGGACACAGAGTGAGGCTCCTATGGAGAAGTATGTGTGGCCTTGACTTTATTTCTCCACGTTCCTGCACTGGCTTTGGAAAAACCCAATGGCTCAGGCCTTTCAAACTCTTCAGTCTGTCAGATCAAACAGGTTCATTCAAACTGAGGAAAGTGTCAACCACATCACACTATGGAAAACTTGGAAAGTATCACAGTTACATGTTAAATAATGGATGAATAATAATGTACCATTTTTCTGTGACAGTGCTTTTTTAAAATCCATAAAGATCATTTACTTGGCTTTCCGTGCAGGCAATATGCCAGAAGAGCAGAGGAACAGCCTTATACAAGATTAGACTGTTTGCTCATCTAGCCTTGCATTTTGGACTTCTCCTCCTACTTTTACTTGAATGTCCCAAGAAGTGAACCTGGACCTGTGGACACTGAAGCACATTGTCCTGCCACTGAGCTGTTGTCCCAAAGGATTCTTCATGTCACTATAGAGGAGCTTTTCTGGCATATAAGGAATGATCTAAACCAAAAACTAGAAATTTGTCCTTGAATCTTTATGACCAACGATTAAGCTACCTAGCTAATTGGGGCAGGAGATACATGGAAGTAAAAGCCAAACATTCTAATATCAGGTGGTGTGAGGTAAAACCTTTCAGTCAGGGGTTTTTGTTTGTTTGTTTGCAATTTTAAAGCTTTTCCTCTTCCTCCTGCAGGAAAAGTAATAGCAAATCATATGGATTTTCTTCCTCAAGCATCAAAAAACAGTCAAGCCAACATTAAGCAAACTGTACATAATTGGAATTAAAAGGCAAGCAATGATAAGATGTTCAATCTTGTTACAATTTACCTTTAAACACATGATTACCCACGATTTTCCAGAAACAGTCACACACAGGACTGTTGGCTAATTTAGACTGAACTCACCTACAGGCAGGAGATTGCTTGTGCCTATCAATTTGAAATTCCATCATTTTGTGGCCTAATCCAAAATTAGACCATGTTCAGGGAATATATACAGACCAATTTAGTCAATTACATAGCTGCCAATCACCATGGTATGATTTTTACTGTGGACCTACATTTATGTGACTTCCTGTAACTTATTAGACCAACGAGCTTGTAAAATACATTTAAAACAGTGGTATCCATTGTGACCTGCTTCTCACAAGTGCTAAGCCTAAGTGCAGTGAGTTCCACCAATTTAGACTGTAGATGGTACTTTCTATACTTCAGTCCTTCCTGTACAAAACATCTTCCATATTTTTATTTGCACACACAGATACGCACAGAGACACACACAGTTGTTATGTGCTATCAAAACCCTAATAGAGTTTTCAAGATTAAGATATTTAAGGAGTTGACACATATACATATATGCCATGTAGAAGATTAAACTTGAAACCCTCTCCCTACATCTAATATTTTCTGTCAGAAGATTATTAGCATCAGTGGTAGCAATAATGGTAGTGATAACAATAGCAATAGTAGAAGCAGAGTGGAGGAGCATTCAAGTCACAAGAGTGCCCATCAGTCAACTGAAAAGGAACAATCCACTATGCCCCACTGAAGTGAGAAGGAAGTCCCAAGTCCCCATGGCACCCTTCCCCAAGTTGGGTGTCTCCATGTTTTTCAATTACAACTCCTTCTCTTAAGGGACATGTCTCACAATTGGGCTTTCTGCATATGGTGTATTTGAAGTACCAAATGTCTGGATGACAACAGATTGAAGAATGTTAATCTAAGCTAGCAGGAACCTATTATTCATGCATAAATAAATGTGAATACTTTTGTCAGGAGACCAGCCATTTTACCTTTGGGTTCTTTAAAATCTGTCAGGTATACCCCATTGGAAGGCAACCAACGGGCCCTAGAATTTCATTCTTACATCTCCTTCATTCAGTTCTACAGGTGCCATTCTCAGAAAGAATGTGCCAGATTTGTTAGGATAAGAATGCTTATTAGGGTTGACTTCTGGCACATACAGTTAAGAAAATCAAGTAGGAGGGGATGGGGGGAAAAAAACTCTGTCAGTAATACTGGGCTAGATAGACACATAGCTTAATCAGCTGATTGCAGAAACTGGTAGAATCTGTAAAGAGCAACAAAACGTGGTCAGCAGCTATCTTTGTTGCCTCCATTCCTGCCCAATCCTTCTCTCACACACATATAAAGCTTCTCTTCTTCCAGCATTGTTCACACAGTTTTGTCTCTCTGCCTGGAGATTCCAAGAAGCATTGCAATTCCTTCAGCCCATGCCTTGAGAACTGGCAAACCTACCACTGCTGAATATCATGTGCAGTGAAGCCAAATGTGGAGAGTGTTGTTTTACAGTATCCATCAACCTTTTAAAACCCTCAACTGCTTATCAGTAATGGTCTCATTTTCCTTCTGATTAACATCAACCAGGTCCACTTCTATCAGTCTATATACTGATTCAAACATCAGTTCATAGCTCGAGGCAATGTCAGAAAATCAGGATTCTCTCACAGAAATGTATGCAACTATATGCCACATGAATGAATATCAGTTTAAAGATTCTTCTATGGCATTTTGGTGGGGCCTTATCTCAGGGTTCAACATGATTAATTTGGCATCCAACATGGCCATATACAGTCATCATAAATATGTGACTTTTATGAACTCTTCTTCCTATTTTACATTTGGGGCTTTAGATCTGGCCCCATTGATCTGAACATTCTCTCTCTGAGGAATAGCCAAGTAGCTTAGAGAAGTTTACTGGATTACAATTTACCAGAGTTTGGAAAAGTTGCTGCTTGAACTGCAACATCTAGCATGGCCGGTGACTGGTTGGGGTGGCAGTAGAGTCTGGGACTTGCCCTCCAGAAAGTGTTGTTTCCAGATTCTGTCTCTCCACGATCAAACATATGCAAGATATTAACAAAGTAATTTTCCCCAATGTATTCTCGAAGGCTTTCACAGCCGGGATCCGATGGTTGTTGTGGGTTTTCTGGGCTGTTTGGCCATGTTCTTAAGTTTTTTCTTCCTAACGTTTCGCCAGTCTCTGTGGCCGGCATCTTCAGAGGACAGGAGTCAGAATTCTGTCTGTGCTCTGGTGCAGTTTGTTGGATAGTTGAGTATTTATAGCTGTGGGATCAGCTTTTGTCCTTTTCAGGAGATGGGTGATTATGGTGATCAGCGTGTTTTTTGTTGTGGGTGTATTGTTGTGATAAGGGGGAGAGATGATCTGTCACTGTGATTGATGGGTGTCGTTAGCTGGTCTTTTGTGTGCAGTGATCACCGGTCCTTGTGGCTGGGTAGAGTTCGTTGACCTTTTGCAGGCTGTATTTTTCAGTGCTGGGAGCCAGGCTTTGTTGAGTTCTCAACAAATTTTCCCCACTTCGCATTCCTTTCTTGCCAAAGGCTGGACATCATCACAGCCATTTTAACTGTGGAGGCGGCGGCAGGAAGCAATGCTGTTGTGCCACATCCAGACCAGTCTCCAAGTTTCTTTGGCCAAGATGTTCTTCTTGTTTCTGTGCTTCTTTACCCATTTATTTGGCCCTGAATGATTAGCTGTAATAATCTGTTTCTCATTATATGACCAGAATGTTCTAGCTTTCTGTATTTTAATGTGCTCTATGGTTTCTTGAGCCGGTTGTCTGTTCAGTATTTATGCATGCAGAGCACCAACTGCAGAAGCTGCCATGGTGATTGAACAAGGCCTAGGTCATGTACCTGGTGCCAAGGTGCTAATAGTGTTGGACCTGGAAACAGCCAACCAAGCATGTCCCTTAAGAAATCCTATTTCTTCCACATTGTTAGGGCAAACACCTCAATAAGCAAGTGAAGGTATGGGGTTGTTTTTCCTTTTTAGTGATCCGGACAAAGCTTTTCCAGTTTTTATTTCAATCACATCCGCTACTGACCAGAAACCTATTCAGTTTTGAGTGCAATTCTCCTAAAATACAGTGGGCATTAATATGCAAAGTTAGACCATTAATTCCTTTCTAGAAATAATGGAGAAGGTTGATATATTATATCACCTAATAGTGTGTTCATTTCTCAGCAGTATGATCATAGAATCAATTTATCTTTCAAGATCCTGCGTTAACACCAGATTAATACAGAAAATATTTGATTTTTAAAAACCCACATTACCGCCAGGCCTTTATTTATTTGTTTCCCGGAATTCAACAAAGAAAAAGGGGGAAAGAGAAAGGAATAAGAAGAATCAACAAATATAAGAATGGATGAAACCACTAAAAAATAAACCAGAATGAAAGCTTTCGTGGAGGTATCACACTTCATCAGGCTAAGCACCACCGCTTCATGGACAGTGCAGAAAAATTGTAGACACAAGTCCAAAACTTGATGGTAGATGTCTGTACCAAGTCTGCCTGGAGAGGCGACCTCAGACTCAGGTTTCAAAAGTCCTCGGGGGAGGGGGGAGGGTGCGGTCTCAGGCACTATTCCTTGCAATATGGTTGGAATCGTTATTCCCTGCCCTTAAGACCAAAAGGTTTGCCAATTACTCTGTGACTGCCCCACCCATCCACCCACTCACATTGTCTGCTTCGAAACACTAATTTTTCTTAGCTGTGAGACTGGGGGGGGGGGGGGGAGAAAAGACATAGCAGCCACAGCAACAAGAAAGCAAGCCAGTTAGTTCACAATGTCCACAATCCTCCTAGGAAAAACTCTGCATGTAAAGGGCACTTGCACAGCACTTTCTCCTTGTACACTGGTCCCCTGTTGTGTGACTGAGCACATGTGTGAGTGTCTGATTGCTTCCCTGACCCAAGGAACCAGAGGAGTGTGATGGCTGGCTGGCAGCACAGGCAGACTTGCCTGCATGATTGCTTCCCCACGCTGCACAAGATCAACAGGATTCTGGCCAAGGACTTCCACAAGGATCAAACAACCCTGAGTTAAGCAACTACAGTTCAGAGGCTGAACTGAAGATTGAAAAATCCAAAGAGCAGCTTTGGAGAGTCCTAAGGGCATTTTCTCTCCAGTGCCTCCCACAAAACCCAAATTTTAAAAGGAGGGTTTGCTAAAACTAGGTGTGAGGGGTGTGGCTTGTTTTATTTAGAGTAGTGGTTCCCAACCTTGGGTAACCCAGGTGTTCGTGGACTGCAACTCCCAGAAACTCTGGTCAGCACAGCTGGTGGTGAAGTCTTCTGGGATATGAAGTCCAAGAGCATCTGGGTTAACCAAGACTGAGAAACACTGATTTAGAAGATAATTAGTTATCAGTGATTTTGCAAAAAAATAAAAAGGGGGGGAGGGGCATTGTGGGAGAGGGGTTACAATAATGGTCTTCCAAGCTGCATGTTTCCCACCCCTGATATAGATTGTAAGCAGTCCCTGAGCTTGGAAGCTGTCCGTTTCCCTCCATTTAATTAACATTATTAATCCAAAACCACTCTATTCTTCCTCTTTCTAAAGGAAAAGGGGTGTGTACCTCCTTTTAAAAAGTTATTTTCACACTGGATAGGAAAATATTGCTTTTATAAATAGACTTGACTGTAATATTCAGAAGTCTTGTGTAGCAAAAGAAAGAGACTATGGCATCTTTTAATACCTGTAGTAATTACATAGACTCCCCCCAAGTCTGAAAACTAGTGGTTTATAACAGCACACTTTATGGACCACCACCAGTTTTATTTCCTCTGCATAACACTACAAGATGCTTTGTCCACAGGTAGGTTATCCTAAAAAGTAAGTGCAGCCAAGCTTTCTCACCATCTCAAGCATCTCTAATGTTATGGTTATAGTTTGTCCCAATTGTCTAGTAACAGGAGAGTTGCATGGACATACCCTTTCTGTCTGTACTGGACAAAGAAACCCAGCCTAGACACCTTAAGCTGGACTGGCTGTCACCCTGAAATAGAAAACAAAACACATAGTGGCCAAAAATGTGCTGTGCAGTTACACAAAAGGTGTATCTTTTAGCAGTGAATAGCTGTCATTTAACAAATCTCTGCAGGCATTCCATTTTACAAATTAGGCCGTGTGACAGAGATTTCGTAACTTATGACAATTTGCCACTAAAAGTTACACCCTTTGTGTAACTGTGCAGCAGGATTCTGGCCAATGGATGAAATGAACATGACAGAAACATGAAAAAAACCGTCAATATTTAATCATATATTAACCCTACTAACTCACCATTTCATTCAATATGTGTATTAATTACTGTCAGATGTTATTTTTGGAAGTTAAATTTTGAGAGGTTTTCTGCCACAGAGTAATGAATCTAATGTTAATGCTTTTTTTTCATGCTCTGGGAAATCCATTTTTTAAGTGTTCAATGGGAAATGGTTAATATCAGATGCAAGTTTGAATATAGGCAATATATATACAGTGAGATCTTCAGAATATTGAACGAAATCCACAGTATGATAAAATCTAAGTACCAGTAGGTATCCCGTATCCTCAGGATTGGTATCCTCGATTTCAGTTATCTGCAGTTTACCATAGGCCTATATACAACATGCAAGGGGGCAAGCCTTATGTCCTTTGTCCCATCCCCTTGTGGCCTTTGTCCCGCCTCCTTATATGTTGTATATAGAGTTTACTACTATCTGCAGTTTCAGGCATTTGCAGTAGATTGTGGAATGGATTCCCCACAGATGTAGGCATCCTTCAGTCTCGAGAGACTATGATAACGTGCTCTGTATGGAGGACTTGGAACAGCGTCTAGTGTGGCTGAGAAGGCCAATTCGAGAGTGACAATCCCTTCCACACTGAAGACAAATACAATCTGTCCCCTCTCCAGCTCCCTGATTTTGCTGCTTTCAGGACTACCTCTTTGCCACGGCCTGCTGGACAAGTGTCTCTTCAAATTGGGAGAGGCCATGATGCACTGCCTGCCTCCAGGCTGAATGCTCAGATGTCAGGGTTTCCCATCTGTTGAGGTCCATTCCTAAGGCCTTCAGATCCCGTTTGCAGATATCTTTGTATCTCAGCTGTGGTCTCCCTCTGGGGCACTTTCCCTGCACTAATTCTCAATACAGGAGATCTTTGGGAATCCAACCATCAGCCATTCTCACGACATGCCCAAGCCAACATAGACGTCGCTGTTTCAGTAAAGTATACATGCTAAAAATTCCAGCTCGTTCTAGGACTACTCTATTTGGAACTTTGTCCTGCCAGGTGATACCAAAAATGCGTCGGAGACAACGCATATGGAATGTGTTCAACTTCCTCTCCTGCCGTGCAGAAAGGGTCCAGGACTCACTGCAGTACAGGAGTGTACTCAGGACATGGGCTCGATAGACCTGGATCTTGGTATATGCCGTCAGCTTCTTATTGAGCCATACTGTCTTTGTGAGTCTAGGGAACATGGTAGCTGCTTTGCCAATGCATTTATCCAGCTCAGCTTCTAGGGACAGAGTGTCAGAGATCGTTGAGCCAAGGTACACAAAATCATGAACAACCTCCAATTCTTGTGTAGAGATGGTAATAGAGGGAGGTGAGTCCACGCCCTGGCCCATGACTTGTGTTTTCTTCAGGCTTATTGTTAGTCCAAAATCTTGGCAGGCCTTGCTGAAATGATTCATAAGTTGTTGGAGCTCTTCAGTCGAATGGGCAACAACAGCTGCATCATTGGCGAAGAGTAAGTCCCGCATGCATTTCAGCTGGACTTTGGTCTCCACTCTCAATCTAGAGAGATTAAAGAGCTTTCCATCTGATCTAGTCCAGAGATAGACACCTTCCGTTGCAGTTCCAAAAGCGTGCTTCAGCATGACAAGAAAAAGGATCCCAAACAGAGTCGTCGCGAGGACACAGCCCTGTTTCACTCCGCTTCGGATTTCAAAGGGATCTGATGTTGAGCCATCAAAAACTACAGTGCCCTTCATTTCCTCATGAAAGGACCTGATGATGTTAAGGAGTTGAGGTAGACATCCAGTCTTGGGAAGTGTTTTAAAAAGGCCATCCCTGCTAACCAAATCAAAGGCCTTTGTAAGATCTATGAAGGCCACAAAGAGTGGCTGTCGTTGTTCCCTACATTTCTCCTGCAACTCTATGAGGGAAAATACCATGTCAATGGTGGATCTATTAGCTCGAAATCCACACTGTGATTCTGGATAGACTCTGTCTGCAAGCACCTGAAACTTCTTCAGCACAACACGGGCAAGCAGCTTCCCTACAACAGTGAGAAGAAAGATGCCACGGTAGTTATTGCAGTCGCCCCTGTCGCCTTTGTTCTTGTACAATGTGACGATGTTTTCATCCTTCATGTCCTGTGGTACTCCACCTTCCCTCCAGCAAAGACAAAATATTTTATACAGCTCAGTGGTGATGGTCTCTTTACAGCACTTCAGCACTTCAACAGGGATGTTATCCTTCCCAGGTGCCTTGCCGGAGGCGAGGGAATCCAAGGCCACTTTTATTTCTGCTAAAGTTGGTTCGCTGTCCAACTCTTCCAAGACAGGCAGGTACTCGATGTTATTTAATGCCTCTTCGGTTACTACATTCTCTCTAGAATATAGCTCAGAGTAGTGCTGCACCCAGCGTTCCATCTGCTGTGCTCGGTCCTGGATGATCATGCCTGTAGTAGTCTTCAAAGGAGCAGATTTCTTCTGTATTGGACCTAAAGCCTGCTTGATACCATCATACATTCCCTTGATGTTACCTGTGTCCGCTGCTATCTGTATTTGAGAGCAGAGCTGAAGCCAATAATCGTTAGAACATCTCCTGGCAGCCTGTTGGAATTTGCTACGAGCAACTCGAAGAACCTGCAAGTTGTACTCACTAGGACAGGCTTTGTATGCTGCTAGAGCTCTCCTCTTTTCCTCGATGGCTGGCATCAACTCCTCCGAATGGGCTTCGAACCAGTCTGCCGTCTTTTTGGTCATCTTGCCAAATGTGGACAAGGTGGAGTTATAAACAGCATTCTTGAAATGTTCCCATCGTTCAGGTGCATTTGCACCAGCAGGGCCTGGAAGAGTTTCCTCAAGCGCTTGAGCAAATTCCTCCACTTTTCTCCGATTGCGAGTCTTGCTGATGTCAGTATGTGGTCTTCCTTCCTTTTTTGTGTGATACAATCTCTTTATTCGCAGTTTGACTCTGCTACACACCAGGGGAGTGATCAGTATCGCAATCAGCACCCTGATAACTGCGTGTGATCGTAATACTAGGAAGGCTAGAGCATCTAGTGAGGATCAAATCGAACTGATGCCAGTGCTTCGATCTTGGATGTCTCCAAGAGACTCTGTGTCGAAGCTTTGTATTAAAGAACGTGTTGCTGACACAAAGACCATAATACAGTGGTGCCTCGACTTACGAACGCCCCTACTTACAACCATTTCGAGTTACGACCAGCTCCGGCCGCAAAATTTTGCTTCTACTTGTGACCGGAGCTTCCACTTATGAACAGAAAAAGGCAGGGGGGAAAGGCGGGAAATTCAAATTGATAACTGTAGGTGGCAACGAGGCTGCTTCTTTGTAGCTCTTTCGCCCCAGCAGTTAGAGAGTGTGCGTTGGAGGAGGCTTCGGACTGCCTCGCTTCTGCTTCTGAGTGAGCGTGTGTGTGTGTTTGCAGGGAGGCTTCGGGCTGCCTGGTAAGGTAAGGTGCTGTTTTCTGCTTTTTAAAAACTGTTCTGGGTGTTTTTGCAGCGTGGTTTTGAGCTGGGGGGGGGTTTATGTTTCTGTGCTGTGATGGGTCTTGGGGGGTTTGTTTGTTTTTTGGTTCCCCCCCATTTCCAATGGGTCTTGGGGTTTTTTGTTGTTATTGGGGTTTTTTCCCCCATTTCCGATGGGTCTTGGGGGCTTTGGTTGCTTTTTGGGGTTTTGTTCCCCATTTCCGATGGGTCTTGGGGGGTTTGTTTGTTTTTTGGCTTTTTTCTCCCCATTTCCGATGGGTCTTGGGCGGTTTGGTTGCTTTTTTGGGTTTTTTTCCCCATTTCTGACGGGTCTTGGGGGGTTTGTTTGTTTGTTTTTTGGCTTCCCCCCCATTTCCGATGGGTCTTGGGGGGTTTGGTTGCTTTTTGGGGGGTTTTCCCCCATTTCCAATGGGTCCTGCATGCTTCCCTTGCTTTTTCCTTTGTTTTCTTTGCATTTCCAACCTGTCCCCTTTGTTCTCTGTGCATTTCCAATCTGCTCTGTTTGTTTTCTGTGCATTTCCAATGGGTCTTGCACGCTTGATTGCTTTTCTCCCCCCCCCCCTTCGGCTGGAAGGGATTAATTGTGTTTCCAATGAGTCTTGCAGTAATTTTTTTGGGGTGTGTGTGATTTTTTTCTTCGGCCAGAACGGATTAATTGCATTTCAATGCATTCCTATGGGAAATGGTGCTTCGACTTACAACCATTTTGAGTTACGTCCATCTTCTGGAACGGATTATGGTCATAAGTCAAGGCACCACTGTAACAGCAAAACTCCAGCAAGCGTTGGCCATTTTCGTTCATCTTCTCAATGCCAAAACAGCCTAGACAAGTAGGCCAAGAATTGTGATCAGCACCAACTCTAGCGTTAAAGTCTCCAAGAATGAACAGCAGCTCTCCGAGATTTTTTTGATAGTAGCTGCCAGATTGTCATAGAATTTGTCTTTGACTTCTGCTGTAGATGACAGTGTTGGTGCATATGCACTAATAAGGGTGACCAGTCCTGCTGATGAATGGAGCTGCAGAGAGAGGATTCTTTCACTCCTCGCAGTAGGTGGAACAATGGATCTCAGCAGAGTATTTCTGACCGCAAAGCCAACACCATATTCCCTGGTCTCATTCAATGGTTTTTCCTGCCAGAAGAATGAGAATTTTTTTTCTTTGACAGATCCCCAGTCAGGCAATCTTGTCTCTTGCAGGGCAACAATGTCCATCTGCAGCCTACTCAGTTCCATGTCGATGACAACTGTCTTGTGCGCATCGTCTATTTCCTGCAGGTCGTCAGAAAAGCCAGGGGTCATTGTCCGAGCATTCCAGGTGCCCAACTTTAGGGCAGAAATTTTCTTATGATTGTTGCATGGTGCAGGGTTATCGATCTGCTTGTCGACTTTCACCCTAAACCCCACGCACCCCGTGAGGTTAACAGACCGTGGCAAGGTAGCACCTTACTGGCTGGGGACTGCCTAGCTTAAGGCAGGCGGTAGCTACCTAGTGAGGTGCAATGACCTCTCCCACCGTCCCCACAGATATAGAGGTCCTATTGTACAGCTTTGAGGGAAGCTTTCTATGTATGCTTCAGCACTCTTCCACTTTGGCAGGAGAGAGATATTTGCAGTTCTTTGCTCATAGTAGAGCATTAAAGAACAACATATTGATGTTTTGATTCTGGACAGTTTTGATCAATAGGTCAATGAGCCTAAAACTCAGCATTCAAAATACCGTGGGGGTGGGGCTACTTTAGTGATAGGGTTTTCAAGGGGAGATGTTCAAGGAATGGTTTTACCATTTCCAAACACACACATCCATGAATATCCATGGCCAAACAGGAATTCGGACCTGGGTCTCCTGAGTCCTAGTCCATCATCCATATTTACTGTAAGAATGTCTATATTCACACACAAAGAGCAAACAAAGGAGTGCAGAAAGGTGTTTCTGTTATCCTCCTAGCAAATTATTTACTTTTGGTGCTGCTTTTCCAAACATAATGTTGGGGAGACACCCTTAGAACAGAGATAACAGTGCTCTGGATGCCAGCCAGATGCATGCAAGCACAGACACATTAAGATCCATGTTTCTTGGCATGGGTATGAAGCTCACTCTGTTCAAATTAAAAAAGCCCGTGGGGTATTGCAATGCTGGTTTGAGTTTTCTGACATACTCACTGAAAGGTATGATAATTCCTCCTTTTAGGATTAACATATTTTGGAACACATCCACTTTGTTCAGGGACTGGGGTTGGTAGGAGAGAACTGGAAATGCTACTGGAAATATGTGAAAATCACAGCATGCGCTGAGCAAAGTGAGTTTCTCACATTATTCTGTGCTAATACAAGCCACCTGACCCTTCCAGAATGCTTTTGCATCTCAGGGGGGTGGGGGAGGCATCAGCCACATATGTCGTGGTCATGGTTGGTTATTTAAAATGAGACCCTGTTCTTCTGTGCCAACATGCCGTCTTCATCCATAATAAAATGCCTGAAATATCCTTTTCATCAAATAGAAGCAGTCGATCATCATGAATGAGATTAACACTTTTAAAAAGCTGACTGTCTCCTTTACCCTAAAGAAAAATGAACCTGCACTGTCTTTTTTTAAAAAAAAAAGTAGCTGGGGGAGTGAAAGCTAAAACTGAACAAATCTGAAACAAAGCAACTCTGATTTTTGGGACAGTGAATATAGCTGCTGCATCTGTGGAATCAATTCCTCCTCCTCTCTCCGTACGAGTTTCCTCTGCAAGATCCAGCCTTTTGTTCCTTTAGTCACTACAGTTTATTGTGGGCACAAAATCATACCCCAAGTGACATTTCAAAAGCGGACCTGTTCTTAAAATGTTGCTTCAAATAATCTGCCTACATGCACTGCCACCTTGGCAGAAACCCCTTGCTTAGTCCTCTTCCTAGATGAGTAAAGGGAGTCTAAAATGCTGTCATGTGGTCTGATGCCAAAAGTATAAATGGGCTTTCTGTGGAGTGCTCTGTATGTTCCTTGCATGCTTAAGTGGCAAAAAGGGTGCCTGTTGTATCCTGTGACTGATTAAAACCAGCCTGTGATAGCTTATATTTCACTTGTTGCTGCTAAAGAGGCTTCACGGAGATCATTGTGCTAAAAAGTGAGAAAAATGACACTTCATGATTAATGCTCCCTCTTATCTGAATATTCATTTGATCCTCCAGATGTGAAGCGCTGTTCAAAACCAAACCCCTCCTTCCCTTTATCTTAAATATCTAGTATGTGAAGAGCAATACTTCATCCAAGGAGGGGGGAAATTAATTGTCACACTGCCATCATTATTTTTCAAGAATCCATTAAAATTATATTTGCATACCTCATTATGAGGTTGATGTGAAAACGTAGCTTCGAACTGGGGGCGAAGGAGCTCCACAACACGTTTCCTCGTTAAAGAGAACGGTCTGTACTTGTGCAAAAAGCTGTGTGAGGAGACATACTTTAACACCGATCTGCTAGCAACCTTTTCTGGATACCACCATGAGATTTAGAAACATTGGAAGGGACCCTGCTGGATTAGACCCAATGCCTATGTGGTAGAGCATTCTGTTTACACAGCAGTCTATGGGGGACTTACAAGGAGGACGTGAGTGCCTCTGATACTGGAGGGAGATGTCTTATTGAGTAACCACTGATGGCCCAAAGCGCCTTGAATTTTTCCAATCCCCTTTTAAAACCACCCAAGTTGGCAGCCATCATGGCATGTTGTGGCGGTGAATTCCACAGCTTAACTCTGTGCTTTGTGAACAAGTAATCTCTCTTATATGTCCTTAATGTCACGTTTCAGTGGATGGTTCTCAATCAGCTGTGTTATGACAGAGGGAACAGGTCTCTCTATCCACTTTCTCCACACCTTGCCTGTCGTGCTTCTCTTTAATTACGTTTTTTCTAGATGAAATTGCCCCTAATGTTGTAACTGTTACTCATTGGGAAGTTGCTTTCTCTCAATCATTTTGATTGCTGTTTTCTTCTTATTTGTTGAACTCTGCACTATCCCATTTCAGATACAGTAACTAGAACTGTACACCATATTCCAGATAAGGCAGTCATATGATGGCCAGTGCCATACTGGCAGTTCCAGGGGATGAGTGATAGTGTGAATTCAGTGCATTTGCCAATTTATTTTTATTGAAGACAGATTAAAATACTTATATCCTATCCTGTATGTAGAGATCTAAGGACAAAGTGCAGAGAGCAAAATAACTTGTCATGGCTCTAACACTCTCAAAGAGGGGTTGTTTGTATATTTACTAAAGCTGGCTAAGAAACTTGCATGTTTATTGAAATATAGAGGCATACCAGTTGTAGAACTGAGAGATGGAGTCTGGAGAAAGGGGTCCCTTGGTAAGGAGCATTAGAAGGATGATCAGAGTTTTTCCCAACATTTAGTTTTTATAAACGAAAGTAACAGAGAAAAAGGAAAACAGCCGTTAAGGAGTTAACTGTTGCAGTCCGGGCCAGAAAGCTCAGAGTAAAGGGGAAGGGGTTATGAGAAATGAGATGGCAAAGCTTCACCAGGCAAAAAAACTAAGGAAGAAGGAGGCAGAGAGATGGGCAAACCAGGCACTTGCCTAACTGGCTGTTTGGCTAAGCGTCTGGGAGCAGACCTGCCTTGCAGCAGCTCAGGTACAAACCTTTTAAGGAATTGCATGCATGGAGGGAAAATGCTATCAAAACAGGAAACATGTGAGCCAAACATCACAAACCTCCCCTCATTGAATGTACGCCCCTAGAAACCCTTTAGCACTGTCTATGCCATCTTCACTTCCTCCTGTAATGAAAACTTGCACTGGCAACACAACAGGACTCAGTGCTGAGCGCCCCCCACAACCTCAGTTGAAAACCCACTGAAAATGGTTCCATTTTCAAATACAAAAGTGAGTCCAATGGAAAGCAAGATTTCTAAAAACTGGGAGCAAATCCACCCCGATCTGATATGTGTCAGATCTCTAGACAGTCAGTTGTGCATCCCCACCCTTTCTGATCTGCACCCCCTCAAGCCCACACACTAGTTTCAGTGAACTCTGTTAGAAACTAAGAACAAACAGGCATACATCTTTTTCTCTCTCCAAGTACAAACGGGGGAAAAGGAGCCCCAACTAGTTTTTCTGTCCCCTTTCACTAGAAGAGGCACACCAACATCCCAAGCCTGGCTCAAGACTGAATACCATGTGCAGGAGAATGATTACTGTGTTTTATAGAACATATCACATCATGTCATTAGTTCTCCTTGATGGGACCTCGACTATCCATTTCTGACCACTGACAAACAAGCAAGCCAGGATGGACAGCCTCCACCAGTCTCCCTAAAAGTATCTCCTGGGTGCTATAGCACATTTTATCACTATACTGTCATTATTCAGCTTTCTTTCCAAATAAATAAGACTTAGAACTATTTCTAAGAGTGGTTTTTTATCTGCACAACACAGCTATCAAGTTGCCCAACTGATGAAATGAGAACATACAATTATATTTGAAACATAATAAATGGAGTGTAAATTGTTGTGCACTGTCTATGCATGGTGTGAAGTTTAGCAGTTTAGACCAAGTACGGGCTTTCCTGCTGTTTTTCTAATTTTGATGAACTTTATATAAGCATGTCTCAGCAATACTCAATAAAGGAAATAAAACGTAACGATGGCATGGCACTATTTTCTTTGAACAGAGCCTGGATATCCGGTGTCAATAATAACAAAGTCACTATGATTGACCAAGCAGGTATTTAATTTATTTGTCATGACTGGATTGATTGATTAGGCATCCTTCAGTCTCGAGAGACTATGGTATCGTGCTCTGTATGGAGGACTTGGAACAGCGTCTAGTGTGGCTGAGAAGGCCAATTCGAGAGTGACAATCCCTTCCACACTGAAGACAAATACAATCTGTCCCCTGTCCAGCTCCCTGATTTTGCTGCTTTCGGGACTGCCTCTTTGCCTCGGCCTGCTGGACAAGGGTCTCTTCAAATTGGGAGAGGCCATGATGCACCACCTGCCTCCAGGCTGAACGCTCAGATGTCAGGGTTTCCCATCTGTTGAGATCCATTTCCAAGGCCTTCAGATCCCACTTACAGATGTCCTTGTATCGCAGCTGTGGTCTCCCTCTGGGGCGATTTCCCTGCACTAATTCTCCATACAGGAGATCTTTGGGAATCCGACCATCAGCCATTCTTACAACATGCCCAAGCCAACGTAGATGTCGCTGTTTCAGTAATGTATACATGCTAAAAATTCCAGCTCGATCTAGGACTACTCTATTTGGAACTTTGTCCTGCCAGGTGATACCAAAAATCCGTCGGAGACAACGCATATGGAACGTGTTCAGCTTCCTCTCCTGCCGTGCACAAAGGGTCCAGGACTCACTGCAGTACAGGAGTGTGCTCAGGACACAGGCTCTATAGACCTGGATCTTGGTGTATGCCGTCAGCTTCTTATTGAGCCATACTCTCTTTGTGAGTCTTGAGAACATGGTAGCTGCTTTGCCAATGCGTTTACCCATCTCGACATCTAGGGAGAGAGTGTCAGAGATCGTTGAGCCAAGGTACACAAATTCATGAACAACCTCCAATTCTTGTGTTGAGATGGTAATAGAGAGAGGTGAGTCCACGCCCTGGCCCATGACTTGTTTTTTCTTCAGGCTGATTGTTAGTCCAAAGTCTTGGCAGGCCTTGCTAAAACAATTCATGAGTTGTTGGAGGTCTTCAGCAGAGTGGGCAACAATGGCTGCATCATCGGCGAAGAGGAAGTCCCGCATGCATTTCAGTTGGACTTTGGTCTTTGCTCTCAATCTAGAGAGATTAAAGAGCTTTCCATCTGATCTAGTCCGGAGATAGACACCTTCTGTTGCAGTTCCAAAGGCGTGCTTCAGCATGACAGCAAAAAAGATCCCAAACAGGGTCGGCGCGAGGACACAGCCCTGTTTCACTCCGCTTCGGATTTCAAAGGGATCTGATGTTGAGCCATCAAAAACTACAGTGCCCTTCATTCCCTCATGAAAGGACCTGATGATGCTAAGGAGTCAAGGTGGACATCCAATCTTGGGAAGCATTTTAAAAAGGCTGTCCCTGCTAACCAAATCAAAGGCCTTTGTGAGATCTATGAAGGCCACAAAGAGTGGCTGTTGTTGTTCCCTGCATTTCTCCTGCAACTGTCTGAGGGAGAATACCATGTCAGTGGTGGATCTATTAGCTCGAAATCCACACTGTGATTCTGGATAGACTCTGTCTGCAAGCACCTGGAGCCTCTTCAGCACAACACGGGCAAGCAGCTTCCCTACAACGTTGAGAAGAGAGATGCCATGGTAGTTATTGCAGTCGCCTCTTTCTCCTTTGTTCTTGTACAATGTGACAATGTTTTCATCCTTCATGTCCTGTGGTACCCCACCTTCTCCCCAGCAAAGACGAAAGACTTCATACAGTTCGGTGGTGATGGTCTCTTTACAGCACTTCAACAGGGCTGTAAAGTTATCCTTCCCAGGTGCCTTGCCGGAGGCGAGGGAATCCAAGGCCGCTTTCATTTCTGCTAAGGTTGGTTCGCTGTCCAACTCTTCCAAGACAGGCAGGCACTCAATGTCATTTAATGCTTCTTCGGTTACTACATTCACTCTGGAATATAGCTCAGAGTAGTGCTGCACCCAGCGGTCCATCTGCTGTGCTCAGTCCTGGATGATCATGCCTGTAGCAGACTTCAAGGGAACAGATTTCTTCTGTATTGGACCTAAAGCCTGCTTGATACCATCATACATTCCCTTGATGTTACCTGTGTCTGCTGCTAACTGTATCTGAGAGCAGAGCTGAAGCCAATAATCGTTGGAACATCTCCTGGCAGCCTGTTGGACTTGGCTACGAGCAGCTCGAAGAGCTTGCAAGTTGTACTCACTAGGACAGGCTTTGTATGCTGCTAGAGCTCTCCTCTTATCCTCGATGGGTGGCATCAACTCCTCCGAATGGGCTTCGAACCAGTCTGCCGTCTTTTTGGTCATCTTGCCAAATGTGGACAAGGTGGAGTTATAAACAGCATTCTTGAAATGTTCCCATCGTTCAGGTGCATTTGCATCAGCCGGGCCTGGAAGGGTTTCCTCAAGCGCTTGAGCAAATTCCTCCACTCTTCTTTGATCGCGAGTCTTGCTGATGTCAATACGTGGTCTTCCTTCCTTTTTCGTGTGATACAATCTCTTTGTTCGCAATTTTACTCTACTACACACCAGGGAGTGATCAGTATCACAATCAGTACTCTGGTAACTGCGTGTGATACTAGGAAGGCTAGAGCATCTAGTGAGGATCAAATCGAGCTGATGCCAATGCTTGGATCTTCGATGTCTCCAAGAAACTCTGTGTTGAAGCTTCATATTGAAGAACATGTTGCTGACACAAAGACCATAATAACAGCAAAACTCCAGCAAGCGTTGGCCATTTTCATTCATCTTTCCAATGCCAAAACAGCCTAGACAAGTGGGCTAAGAATTGTGATCAGCACCAACTCTAGCGTTAAAGTCTCCGAGAATGAACAGTGGCTCTCTCTCAGGGACTTTTTTGATAGTAGCTGCCAGATCGTCGTAGAATTTGTCTTTCACTTCTGTTGTGGATGACAGTGTTGGTGCATATGCACTAATGAGGGTGACCGGTCCCGCTGATGAGTGGAGCTGCAGAGACAGGATTCTTTCACTCCCCACAGTAGGTGGAACAATGGATCTCAGCAGAGTATTTCTGACTGCAAAGCCAACACCATATTCCCTGGTCTCATTCAATGGTTTTCCCTGCCAGAAGAATGAGAATTTTTTTTCTTTGACAGATCCTGAGTCTGGCAATCTCGTCTCTTGCAGGGCAACAATGTCCATCTGCAGTCTACTCAGTTCCATGTCGATGACAGCTGTCTTGCGCACGTCATCTATTTCCTGCAGGTCGTCAGAAAAGCCGTAGTCAGAAAAGCCAGGGGTCATTGTCCGTACATTCCAGGTGCCCAGCTTTAGGGCAGAAGTTTTCTTATGATTGTTGCATGGTGCAGGGTTATCAATCTGCTTGTCGGCTTTCACCCTAAACCCCACACACCCCATGAGGTTAACAGACCGTGGCGAGGTAGCACCTTACTGGCTGGGGGCTGCCCAGCTTAAGGTGGGCGGTACCTACCTAGTGAGGTGCAATGACCTCTCCCACCGTCAGAAGTAGCCCCTGGCGTCATGCTCTACGCCAATCGAGCAAAGACTTATAACCGGTAACTGCTACTTCCCGTGTTGTTTCGACGCTGTATGCGAAGCTGGAGTGTCCTCTCCAGAGCACGAAGCCTGGGTAAAGTAATATGGAGGATAGGCTGTTACCCAAGCAGCAAATACCCCCTCTCCACGTCGCTGAAATAGTGCAATGGAAAGGCAAGAGCCAATACAACTGGTTCCAGCGACGTTGCAGGAGTTGACAGAATGACACGAACTGCCTCCGGGACTCCTGCTCCGGATTTTGCCTCGAGGTTAACTCCTGAAGCCTTTTCCATCAGTGGATATAGCCACAAGGCAGTGGAGGTTTGAAATCGGAGTTTTCCTTCTCCTAGATGGGCTGCCTTCCAAGGCTGACGAGCCCCACTTACCCGGCCTGCTCCCTAATAGTGTGGAGGTAGGGACCAGCTGTCAGTATCATACCAAAGTCTTGGTTACTGGGGTGGATCCTTCCCCAGCACTGAACTGCTGTTGAGTTTCCTATAGTGTTGCTCACAGTGGGAAAAGAAGGGTAAACAGACGGGCCATTTCTGGTGATGGTTCCATACATCTTGGAGTGCTCCATTAACGAATCCCAAAACACTGAAGTTTCAACTAAAATGCTTATGGGCTGAGGACCACAATCAAAATACTGAAGGTTTAAAGAGAACCAAACTTCATTCCCCACCCTAACCCCTTCCATTCCCAGAGTCTCATGCAAAAGCATCAGAGAAGTTGCTGGACAACCATCATGTGGCCTGGAGAAGCTCCCACTGTTGCCCTGGTATATCCGACTGGCAGATGTTGGTCACTAATCTACTGGACTGGCTTTCTAAGCACAAACCGCTGACAAAGTGCTGGATGAAGCTGCCTTTCATCTTCCATTTCTGATGATGGTGTCATGCCTCCAATTTCATATCTTCTTCCGAGTCGTTGTAACTTGTGGTCACTGGTGATTTCCATGGAGCAGTACAAAAGCAACTGCAACATATGCAGTGCAATAGAATTGACTTCCTCGCCCTGGTTGTCTTTTTTGAGGAAAGGTCTTCCTGGGTCTTTTCCTCTTTTTTCTTTTTATGTGTTGATGGCAAGCTGTTTTCCTCTCTTGAAGACATGATGACTCTACCTAAAGTCTCTGCTGGACCAGATATTTATAAAGTTGACAAAGTGACATCACAAAGTGTGGTCAAGGTATTGTTACCCGGTGTGGGGGTGCCATTCCCAAGGTTGCTAAGCCACATGGGTGTTGTAGTCTACCTGCGCAAACATCAGTCCCGTTCATGGGAGGCAATAGGGCTGCAGCTTTAATGAGAAACTGGGGAACAAACCTTTTCAAGGGACCCATCGGCGTAACTGGGCATCTGATCTTCCAGTTCTATGATCAGATTTTGGCTCCACCTGTCATCCTCGATGGTTTTCAGGGACATCCTCAGAAACTATGGAGGACAGAATGACAGAAACCAGACATTTGGATTACAGGGGCCTTGATGTCTGCTCGTAAGATGCCACGACCACAGTTTCCCCTGCCAAAATGCCTTTAAAATGCCCTTTGAAAATAGGTTTTTTAAGAAATTGAGAATATTACTTATCACAGGATCTGAAGTCAAAGCGGGTAAGCACTCTCTTGATCTAGTCAGAAGCCAATGGGCTGTCGACCCGGAGAGCCCAAATAGACCAGTTTGGTCTCCTGGGTAAACACTGGTGGAGGGCCGTACTCTGCCACGTCCCCTGTCTTCTTCACCAAATGTCTGTAATCCTAAACCTTTGCTGCTGAAGACATAGGACTTCATAGATTCTTCATGACTGGAAAGAAATATTAATATCATATATAAAAGAGAAACCTTTCTCCAAACTAATAAAAAGGGCAATATGTTTAATTAGCGTAATCTCACTTTGTTGTTATTAAATCTGTCTATCCTACTAGTGGTCTTAAATAAGAAATTATTTTTTAAACAAAGAAAGAATTGCAACAGTGCTGTTTGTTTTTCTCACCTTTGAATTAAAAACAGCATGGGAGATTATTATAAGAAGCCTCTGCCCAATGGGGGATATACGGTGTGATATATGGGATAGAGTGATAGACTAGGACTGAGGAGATTTGGGTTTCACACGCCTGATGAGCCACGGAATCTCATTGGGGCATAGAACTGGTAGAAACCACTCCTTCAATATCTCCCTTACCTTGATAGTGCTATTAGGGTCACTATAAGTCAGTTGATGGCACTTAACACACACCTACATAAAATAATAATTCCCATTATTGCAAGGAGACTTTCTTCTGACTAGACATGCAGATGATTGCACTGTACTAGTGAAATGAAAAATATGGATGAGTAAGTCTTTTTCTCCTATTTTTACATCAATCAACAAACTGTAGAGAAAGACAACAGAAAGAAATACAAATTTAGTGCTAATTCACAGTGGCTTGTGCAACATTCACACCATGTACTGCTGTGGATAGTGATGATGTGAATTTTGTGGAGACAATGAATTCGCTCTTAACTTTAAGAAAGCTGTCCAAGGTGCTGATCCTAGTTTTGTGATAAGGGTTAAACACCTTGGTTAGCTCTCTAAAAGTTCAGATTAAGCCCCAGAATGAATTCACCACTCCCATGAACCTCAGGTAATCCACCTCCACTGTCATATTAGCATGGAAATGCTTTACATATTGCATAGGTGATACATGATCAGAGCAGGGGTTACTCCTTTGACATTTTGGGTTGACTCTCCCATGTAGCAGATTAATTGCTTGTTGGGCACAACCATCCAATGTTTTGATTTCTGTTGATCTGTTGAATCCGACATATGTTCACACTTTCAGGCAGCCTTCAGCACCTACACTGCAGTCATTAAAAGTCAATAAGCTACATTGTTAACATTTTTCTTATTAATGGCAATAGTATTAACTATCATTCCAATGCACAGCTAAACCTGCAAAACTTACAGCCAATGATTACTCTATTTCTGTATTTTTATAACTAGTCTAAGGCACCTTCAAGCAGCATTTTGATTTTTTGCATGGAAGTGACAGTCAATTTCACTCTTTTCTCAAAGAATTTACAATCTAAAAAAGCTCTTTTCTCATCCATGTCCAATACTTCTTTCAGCATAGAAAGGAAACTCAGACCATGCATTGTCTGGACCACAAATTATGCTGAAAATACTCCTGTGGCTGAACAGGAGAAAGGGAGCTCTAATTACAGATAAAAGAAAACATTTTTGGTAATGTTTGGGAAGTCTATGAAAGTAATTAACCTTTTCACCTTGGCCCCTATCTTTCTCTGGCTCCAGGAACATCAGGTTTTGTTTTCGTTGTCACTGAGCGCTTGTCTGTAACAACATTGTAAGAAGTTCAATACCTGCTGTTCACATTAATTAACCCCACGAGTCCAACAGGCAGATAAAAGCTGGGGTGTGCTTAAGCTTCATGAAGGGAACAGAAATATATCACAGAAGTGGTGTTTCTTCCTTCTATAGGATTCGGCCTGCACTATTCTTAAGTATTGACATTGACAACTGACATTCCCTAATTTTTAAAGTTCTACTAGATAGACTTGCCTGGGAGTGATTCCCATTGTGCTTAAGCTTTTGCTTGTATCTCCCACTTGGCTAACTTATCAGTACCTCTGTCTTTAAGCCCCTTCTTACTTTGTAGGTACAATCCCATCTTCTTAATTCTTTCACTTTCCTTCTGATTTTTGACTCTTTCAGAATCTGAGGTATATCTGCGACCTTCACTTCTTATCTTCGTGTGAAATTCTTCAACTATAAAGGACAGTCTTGCATTCACATCATTCATCACAGGCAAAGAGGCCAGAAGTTGGCAAAATGGCATCGTTTTTCCCAAGTGACTGAAAATATTAACCTAGCATCAGGGGTGTCTCATAAACTGGAAGCAGGGGAGGGGAGATCAACCCAGAATCTTGGGGCAGGAGAGAATCTCCCTGCCTCAGACATGAGCCATCTATGCCTAGCACAAGAATGTGTGCTGATGTACATTTCTTCTCCGTTTTATTATACCAGATATGGGGGAGGCATAAGTACAGGAGATGACTGGATATTTCAGTGAGTCAGAGCACTTGGCTGTGGAGGTAGAGGACAAGAGACTCTAACCTCCTATGCCTCATAAGAGAAAAGCTAGACTGTGCAGCCTTGGGCAAGCTCAGTGGTTCCAGAGCACCTGCAGAAGAAGGCAACAGGAAATGATTTCATCATATAATAATGTTTTTAAAATGGGAGTGTAGGAAGTGTGGGGTGGCAAGCCAGTGCCAATCTCCTGACCCCTTTGGTGGGTCAGAACACAATATGGACAAGGGCACGCCTCCAATGTCAGCAGCTTCTAGGATGAAGGAAGCATCCATTGGAGCTTTTTAGATTGTGTCTCAGCTGCTTAGGCTCTTTTCCAGCACAGAGTTAACACATGAAAGAAAGAAAAAGAGCACACATTGCTTCTTGTGAAACATGTCACAAGTAAATAAAAGCAAATAACGACACCATTGGCTTCCTGGCTCTTATACTTGACAACCCACAAGCGCTTCAGCCAAGCTTCAAATGTGACAGTATTCTTTCTCGTATTTTGGTTTTGTTTTAATAAATGGAGATTATGTCAGGAAAATGCCATCTGCAGCAGCTTTCAGAATATCTCAGCCTGCCTTTCCAGGCATCCTTCCCTTTGTGAATGTAGGTAAATATTCATGAAGGCAAATCTCCCAAACGCAATGAAGACAGCAGCAGGAAAATGATGAAATTATCTATTCATGACCAGATTCAGTTGCGACCAAGCTGCCATAGAAGGTGTAGCTTCAGAATCTGGCCTTCTGTAGAGGTGAAGCTCAGAATCTTTTTGGGTCTTGACTGCTCTGTTCACATTCGTTAGCGCTTAGTCAATTCAAACACATTGTTTCTGCTTCCTT
This sequence comes from Intellagama lesueurii, assembly GCA_037013535.1. Lineage (NCBI taxonomy): Eukaryota > Metazoa > Chordata > Lepidosauria > Squamata > Agamidae > Intellagama > Intellagama lesueurii. The sequence goes on from JBAJHW010000002.1 coordinate 219,108,778, forward strand.
TCACAAAAAAGAGATAGTGTGCCTGTTTTTTTTTGTCAGCCTGGGTTTTAATGAGCTGTTCAGCAGAGACCTGAAGCCAGGGATTGGCAAGGTTTTTGTGCAGCCACCTGCAAGGCTTAGCTTCCCATATTTTTGAAGCATCATCCTCTGCGGTTTGCACTGTGAACGGACATCCATCTTATTTACATTTAAATATGCATCTGTTTGGACAAATGTACTTTTGGGCATCCATCTGAATCTGAAACCCAACTTCTCCTTGGCTGACTGTCCCATTCCCAAACCACTCGCTCTTGCCATGATCAACTTTTGTGGAGAGACCAGCTGGTCTCAAAAGTCAGACTGCTTTGAGTATATCTGCAGTGTACAGTAGGAACCCCATTCCATGAGGGATAGGTTCCAAGCCTCTCCCCCATAGATGTGTGAAACTGCCAATAGTAGTGAACCCATTAAAGAGAGTGAAGGGTGGGGGAAGGGTGAGAGGAGGAGGAGGTAAGAGTGTGTCGAGCACTGCAGTGCATGAAGGCACATTGTGGGCTGGGTTGCAGCAATGGCAACTGGGGACAGCTGAAACCACAGACACTGGCTCCGCAGATACGGAGGTGCTACTGTACTGTTGTAACAGGCTGATAACACTTTAACCACTGGGTGCCACCCTATAGATGTCTGGGATTCGTCATTTGGTGAGTTATGTAGAATTCTGTTCTAGAGAGTTGGAGTGCACCCTTTTGAATTACAGCAGAGAATTCTAAGTAGCTCGCCAAACAGATCTGAGGGTTCCAAAACATGTCACCATGCAGAAACCTAAGCAGTCTATTAAACCATTGAAGTTTTGAACCGAAGATACACTCATAGCATAGGGCTAAGCCTTACATTCTTTCTTATTTCTAAGTAAGCATATGGGGCATGATCCTGCTCCCATATGCTTTCTTGCTCTACATATGCCATTTCCTGCTTGAGGACCATTAGTGTCAATGCAGCAGATCCTCCTTTTTAGCTCCTGCAGGTGGGAAAACGAATGTAGGATTAAATGGAGCTCAGCAAAGATCTACCTGATCAGTGTACGGTCGCCGGGGTCCACATTGTTTCCTGTCATGTGCTTACCAGGAAGGAAGGAAGCCAGTTACACAACGTATTTAACACGGAGTGTCATTTCGTCTTTAGTCTTAAACACTAATTAATCAAACCCACCTTCTGTTCTTTCGACATGGCTAGCACATTACAATCTGCTCTCTTACAAGAAAGCATTGTATTTATAGCTATTATATAAAGTAAAAAACCCTTATCCTTGTTATTGTTGCTGTACTCCTGCTGATTTGTATCTAAGAGACAAACCCAAGAAGAGCAGGACATCAATTACCCTGATTCAAACAAATAGGTTCACTTTATCAGATGGCAGATATAGATGGCCCACTCCACTGAAGCAATGTTTCTCAAGCTGCGTAAGTAGCTGCCTACAATTGAGCCTTAACTTGAAGCTTGGCAGATATGCTGAGATAAACAAGATTCCTACTTCTACCTGCCTTGCACTAATTGAATATGGTGCTTGCAAACATGATAGTGGATTTTTCCAGCTGGTGGCTTCCTTGCATTTAATTTCCCCTTAATGAAATTAAAATTAAGATCAAGAAGTGTTTGTTTTCACCTTTGATGCATGTAAAGGGGACGCTTTCCCACAGTTATGTAAACCCTTTAAAGATTTTTATATACACAACACATCATAGTCTTGATTGTTTTCACAGCAACCTGTATAGAAGGCCACTATTCCTTTTCTACAGACAGAAAAGTACACGTGAGAGACAGGAATCAATGCATGTCTTTGCGGTGAATCCAGATCTGAAATGAACAATTGATGTAACTAGTTAATTTTGCGTTACTGAGGATATAATGAAATTATAATTCAAAAGTAATATAACAAGTAGGAACAAAGATACTTCACTGGTGTAACAAGCTGTCTCCTAGTCACTTTCCAAAGTTACTTTTTAAGGGCATTTTAACACACTTTCAGAGGCATTTTGACAGATTTTGAAGTGTTAAGACATTTTGTATGACAGTTATACCACTGTTTTACCTGTCCTGCGAAACTTAACAGAAGAGCCATCAGCAGTGCAATGAATAACGCAATACGTTACTTTTTAAACATTGCAACTTGTTCATCACTGTAACGAGTAATGAAAATGAATTTTTTTTTCCAAAGGAGCTTTCCTAGCTTACCAAGGGAGTCCATGCATATGAGGGCCTTTAGCCAACGTCCTCTGCTCTTGTTTTTAACATGCAAAAGTGTGCCGTCTGAAGAGGAGGAGGCTGCTCCAGCCAGGAAGCCTCATCCCATATACAGTTTTAGTTGACATGGAGAGGCTACACAGATAGCACAGCCTCTCCCTTCAGACTTTCACGTGTTACAAGCGACAATGAAAAGGGTGGGACTAGCCCATTTCTCCCATCATGTGTGGAGATACAAAACAAACAAACAAACTTGAAGAGGGCTAGAATGATCCAGTTGGAGAAATTTTTGTCTTTTTAGAAGTTTATTTGGCCTCTTTCAATTAGAATTCCCTGAAAGTTCCACATCTTTAGAGAGTCCATACATGTTCACTGTGGACAAAGAAACTCAACCAATCACCATGTGCTCAATGAACTTTCCAACCTTATATGTATATGTAGGAGGTGGGCCAGGTTATGGATTCATCTACCTAAAGATCTCCCACTACTGTCATTAAAATGCTCCTAGTGTTTCAACCATTGTCTTGTACAGTTTTTAGACATGACAGGTAGAGTTGTCAGGTTGGAGAGGGTCATCCGGAGTCCCAGGGAGCTGGTCTGCTTCTCTGGGTCTTTAGCCATGGAGACAAAACCCAGGGCCAATAGCACTGGAGAATGAGAAAATGTTATTTTTATGCAGGAAATGGCCTCAATGCCTGGGCAGCAGGGCTTACCCGCTGAGCACAAAGATGTTGGTGCTGTGTTTGTCTCCCTCCTTGGCTTGGCCTGCCCCATCTCTAGGGCCTGCTCCCTTCTCAGGTTTTGGCCCCAAAATATCAGGAAATGGGATGCTAATGACCTGTAACCCTAATGAAAAAAGACACCATGTGAGAAATAGTAATTTGATTTATTTAATTTATCTTTCAGCTCTCCTGTAAAACCTTTGTTTCCCTCTCTGTGCATGCACAAGAAGGAAATTTGCAAAGCTACATTGCTGTTTTAAGGCCATCAAATTGTAGGCAAAGCAGTTTTTTGGATTATAAAGCAATTCCTGCAACTCAACACTAAGTGTCACATCTGACAAGGGAGTGTTTTTTTAAAAAAAACTTTAAAATCGTGTTTAGCTGAGAAAGTGAGTATTAAGCACATCCAGGGATACTCAGCACAACAGTTTTGGATTCAGATCAATGCTTTTGCTACAGAATGTGGTGAGTCTGTGCATTTGGTGATAAATAATGAATGAAACAGCTGCTGATGGGACTTTGAAAACATACTTTGGTGACATCTAGGAAAATGTTGGTTTTGGAAGCGATTATTTCTTTCCATCCTTTTATTCGCTTTGGAATTATGTAAACATGCCTTGATTTCTAGGAGCAACCTTTAAACACACAACATTGATCTCTTAGCATAGACAATAAAAGGAATCAAAGCACTCTGAATTTTTCAATTAACAGATCAGGTGCTTGCTTTTTTTTTAAATGGAGTTTCTCATCAAGCTCTGCTAGTGGGTGAATCATAGAGTCCAAAAGATTGGGTAGGGATTGAGAACCTATACTCCTCCAGATGTTGCTGTCTCAAATTCCCATCATCCCCAGCATGCCTGTTCCATTATATGGGGTGATAGGAAGAGGATTTCAATATCTGGAGGGCCACTCCTAGATTTGAAGGAGCAAATGCCCATTTGGTCTAGTCACTGCCATTGAGTGGGATTTCTCACTTGGCACCCACCTCGAAACAAACCTGCACCAGGATCAAATAACTTTTCCTGTCAAGGCTACTTTGACTAAAAACCATCAGGGTCCATAATCCAGCAGCAGATGTGGTCGAAGAACCCAAATGTGGGTGTTTTTTTTTTTACTACACCTGCTGCCGGATGGTGGATCCTAATGGAGACACAGTTGCAACACTTCTGTTCAGTAGGTCGCCAAAATCCAAGGCATCTGTGCCTAGGTGATTCCTTCTCCAATGTGTGTGAACTACTTTCCATTTGTTTCATAACTGGAAGCCAAGGCAGTAGTCAGTAAATGAAGCAGGACTAGAGACAGTTTGCCAGCTTCGACAGCTTTAAAAAGGGATTAGGTACTGTCATGGAGATGATGACCAAAAGTGGCTAAACAACCTAAGATGGCCACGGATCACCACCAGTGTACACTGATAATAGATATGAAGTGATACCATGGCTTTCATGTCCTGTTTGTGGGCTCCCCAGAGATAACTGACTGGCCACGGTGTCAACAGAATGTTGAGGGAGCTGGGCCTTTGGCCCAACCCAGCAGGGCTCTTCTTATGTTCTTTAATTATACCATAAACTGGAGGAGGTCCAGTCAGAAAGCTGAGGAAAGAGGGTAGTAGTGGCTTGAGGGGAATCTCAAGGTCCAGAAGAGAGTTGTGGCGGGGCAGTGGGGGAGGGAGAGAGAGGCCTTGAAGCTCTGCATGTTGCCTGCATGCCAGAGATTTTTCCCCTTGTTTTACAGAATTCTAATTCTTCCAAAACTTTCTTGAGGAAGATACTCTTTTCCTCTTCAAAATGTAGTTGCTTAAAATATATGAAGTAGCTGAACTTGTTCCACATAGGAAACAGGCCCCATCTTCACTCCAGGACATGCTGGATTAACGGTCAATGTATGTGGGGTACTGCCTCTGCATGTGTGAAGGTCAGTGACTTGATGATGAACCCAGAGCAACTGTACAGCCTTTCCATCCAGGAGAAATAAATGTTCTAACTCTTGTGCAGTAGATCTTTGTGAAAGAAAAGCACAGCACTAGCTATTTCTTTAGAAATGGAGAAAAGCGATAAAAAAAACTGTCTGTACATGCTTAGCTGGATTTAAGCCCCATAGTGCTTACTTCCAAAGTATGCAGTGATGACCCAGTGACCTTGTTCAGACGGAGCTAGCTAATTGTTTTGGTACACTCAAAAAATGTTTTGCTTTTAAAACTACTTCCAAGACACACTTTTAAATGTACTTTCATTTTCAGGACAACTTTTTCTGCACCCCCTTAGCTGTATTTTAACACCTTATACACACAAAATTTCAAATGTTGACAGATTTACCAGGGTGAAGTTTCTACTGGAATCCAAGATTTCTTCCATCAGTGAAAGCCCTTTCCCACTCTGAGTACTTCTAAGGTTCCCTCATCGTAGCCAAAATGTTGGCCCTGCAGACAAAATAGGAAGGATGTGAAAAGTTGCTGTTCTGTTGTGTACTATCAAATTGTTTCTGATTTATGGTAATTATATAAAGACTTCTGAAAGGCCCTATCACCATGGTTACCTTCAGTGAATCACACAATCTCATGTTTAGTCTTCCCCCCCCCCACTGCCTTCTATGTTTCCAGCATCATTGTGTTTTCCAATGAATATTGTCTTTTCATTATGTGCCTGAAATATGACAACCTCACTTCAGTCATTTTAGCATGTGGAGAGTTCAGACTTATTTGATCTAGCACCCATTTATTTGTCTTCTGTCAGTCTATGATATGTGTAAACACCATATTTTGATTTATTCTTTTACTGTTAGCTTTCTTCACTGTCTAGCTTTCATACCTGTTCATAGCAACTAGGAATACCATGGTATGGATGATCTTGGTCTCGGTCTCCAGTAACCATCTTTACTCTTGATTATCTATTCTAGTACCCTCATAGTGTCTTTCCAAGTCTCAGCCTTTTCTGATTTCTTAGCTGCAGTCTCCATGTGGATTTATGTTTGAACCAAGGTATAGAAAACAGATTCAATTTCTTCACCAACAGCATTAAAGTTATATAATTTTTCTACAATCATTATTTGTGTCTTCTTAATTTTCTACCGCAATCCTCCTTTCGCACTTTTGTCTCAATAGTCATTTCAAGGCACTGCTTTTTTTTGTTGCCAATAATATGGTATCATCTGCACATCCTAAATCATTGATGTTCTTTAAACCAATTTTCACTTTTCCTTCATCTGAATCTAATCCATTTTTGTTCTGCATATAAACTGAACAGATACAGAGACGAAATACACTCTTGTCTGACCCCTTTGCATGTTTGGAAACAGTTCTGTTTCTCCACAGTTTCCCCTCAAACTATTAGTCAGAATATAGGTTACATATTAGATAAAAGAAATGTTGTGCCAAACCTATATTTTAGAATGATCTATACTTTACAGTCATCTGTAAAGAGCAAACAGAATTTTCCCCAAAATTTCTCAGTATGATGCATTAGCCAATGTACATTTGCAAAAAGGTCTTTAGTGCTGTTTCCTTCATTGCATCTAACATTCATTGCCACTGACAACAGGTACAGCCATGAGGTGGGAATACCGAGCTGCTTCAGATGGGCTCAAATTTCCAATGCTAGATGAGCTCTGTCCAAGAGTACCAAACACACTTGCAGGCATAATAGCTGAGCATCTGGCTATAATCTTTGAGAACTCTTGGTGAACAGGTGAGCTCCCTGAAGACTGCAGGAGAACAAATCCCCAGCTTTAAAAAGGAAAAGAAAGATGATATGGACAAGTACCACCTAGTCAGTTTGACATCAATACCAGGAAAAGTCCTAGAACAGATAATGAAACAGTCTGTAAGCGCTTAGAAAAAAAAAATACAGTGACTGAAATCCTATTGCTAAGCCTAAGAAAATTTTTAACTTTCAGTCCAGTTGTAGCTAGCAAATAATTTTTTTTCTCACTATGCTTCTCAGAGACATGCATGTGCCTGCTTGGTGTGTGCATGCACACTCCTGAGAATCATGGTGTAGGCTTTTTATTTGCTGGTCAAGAAGTGGCTGAAAGTTACACCTTTTCTTACACCCAGCAGTAGGATTTCAGCCTGTGATTTCTAAAACCCAGCACAGGTTTCTTAAAAACAAAGCATGCCAGACTACTCTTATATTTTATTAGAAGATTCAAATGCTTGGCTGATGAAGAGGATGCTATAAATGTAGCATATCTTGATTTCAGCAAGGCTTTTGATAAGGTCTCTCATAATATTCTTTTGGCCAAGCTGGTAACCTGTGGGGCAAATTATATTACCATTAAGCTGGTTTGTATCAGTTTGACAGTTGATATACAAAGAGTGTTCGCATCCTGGAGAAAAGTGACTAATGACGTGCCACAGGATTCTATCCTAGGCCTAGTGTTGTGACGGCCACATTTATAATTCTGTGTTCAGTTACTTGAAGCATGTATATACTATAAAGAAATTGCTAGCTTCGCATAATTTTATGAGCCATCTTCCTGCTTTATTTCTGATGCTTAGATGAAATCCTCCAAAGGCAGACATTTCAGTATTATTTCCTGCTTTTTACTCCAGTCACCTATGATTATCTGTAGATCCTATTTTGGTGTATGATCAATTTCCTGCTGACATTGGCACGTAAGCTGTCAATTTCTTTTTCTTTAGCATATTTAGTTGGAGCATAGATTTGAATAATGGCCATGTTGATAGGCTTTCCATGAAATCTGACTGCTATTAATCTGACTTTCATTATACCCCCTAACTGCTTGTGCTACATCTTACCATGCTGTTAGAGCCAAACCATTTCTTCTAAATTTGCTGTTTCCAGAGTAAAACACTTGTAATTATCTGATTGAAAATTTCCTATTTCAGTCACATATAATATTCCATTTATGACTTTAAACTTACCTTCATTCATACTGAATGAATGTGGCATATTAATAATAATAATAATAATAATAATAATAATAATAATAATAATAATAATACTCACATTCTACTTCCCAGTTATATGTATATATAATGTATATATAATCAGACCTATAGATCCTCTTTTGGCATCTGTGCATATCAAGCAATTAGATGTCCTTTCAACTTTAATCTAATTGCTTCACCAGGAAAAACACAATTCATACTTATCCTTAGTGCTTCCTCAGTAGCTGGTTTCAACATGGCGTACCTCTTGTGTGGGCTGTTGCAGTTCAGAGGCATTGTTGGCAACAAGGTGCAAGGGGGCCTCCTCAGATCATCTCCTCTGTTAGCTGTATTCTGGTTCAGTAGCAGAGCACACACTTTACATGGAGAGACTCCCAGGTTCAGTCTACCTGACATCTCCAGGAAAGGCTAGGAAAGGCCTAAAATCCTGGGGAGCTGCTGCCAGTTTCTGTTGAAAACACTTGCCTAGACGAACCGACAGTCTGTTTCCATATAACTTAAATAGCCTGTTTTACATTCCCAAATCTGAAGAGAAATTGCACACACAGAAAGCCAAAACAAACTGAAACTTCAATTGGTTGCTTGATTTTTTGACATGGATGTGGTAGACAAGAAAGCTTGAGAACTTCACAGGGTTCAAGGAATTTCTAGCTTCATATGAACAACTGTTACGCCGTTCCTGTGAATACCTCAGGTGCCTGGACTGCATTGCAAAAGCTGACACTTTTTCTTAAAAACACCAAAAACGCGGCAGTAAGATTATTTTTTCATCTTGCTTCCTCCTGTGTCTGAAACAAATAAAAGTAAGAAAAACCTGTTGCACACAAGGGACAGCTGGTCCCTTCCGTCGTGTCTCGCTACAAGACGCAATGGCTGAAGAAAGGCAAAAGGAAAACGTGGTGAACAGGTGTCTTCATTCTAGGGTTGCAATATTGCCTGTTTCATTGGGTTTCACCCAGATGGCAGGCATGCCACCTGCTACCCGTTTGGACGATGAGTCCCAAGTGCTGAGTAGCTGAAGAGAAGGCCTGCCTCTTTCTTGACACTTCAGCCAGTACAGGGGTGGTACTGGCTGAAGTCTCAAGGACATGTCTTGTGACTGTTGGGCAGCAAAACAAGAGCCAACATTTTTAATTGGTGGCAATTCACCACTGAAATTTACACCCCTAGAGGTACATGGGAATATGTAGAAGAATCCTGGCCATTATTTTTTAAACATGTTTACTCTTCTTTCAATGAAGTTGTCATCCTTTAGGATGGTTGTCGCGCACCCCCAGTGACCCCTGTATGTTTTGCCTCTCACACAAGTTCACCTTTGGACACGACTGGTTCTTTTCACTTTTATTCGCTGCCACCAGAGGATATTATCCTCACTATATCAATTATGAATCTCACACTGTAGCTGCCAAATATAACAAGGTTTATTTATGGAGTAGTAAGTAAATCACAGAAGGAAAATCATGGATGTTCTATTATCATTCATTCAATAAACGTGTATTTGATTACTTATAAGCTTGCTTGTATTCAGTTATTTTAATCAAGATCTCAATAATTTCTGACTGTCAATGTACTTCTAATTCCTTTTAACTCTTTAATATTCTATAACCACACCCACTGTCCAATATCCTGTCTAAACCCTTCACAATCTTCTCTCTGTCTAAACGCTTCACCATCTTTTTCCTAACTGACTCTCTGTCACACCCAGTTCTGTTGACTCCGCCCCTCCTGTCCTGTCATAGGCTCCTGCACTCTAGAGCTCCAAAATGACTGACAGGAGTGACGTGTGGGCTGTCCGCCACAATGGTAAAGACATGGCAGAGGGCCTTCTCTTCTCTGGCACTCCAGCTGTGGCCTGTCTTGCGTGTCTTTGCCTCAGAGGCCTCACGGGCCCTCTTTCAGGGCCATGTTAAAATTTCTAAGGCGAACACATTTTTTTTGTTTGAGCTTTTCACAGATTTCAACCCAAGTGTGTTATAATCCATGCAAGTTCACACAAAAATAAATTTGTTAAGATTTTAATTAGGTACAACAGAACTTTTATTTTTGTTTTTCCTGAAACAGACTAATATGACTAACTCTCTGAAAAGTTAAAACTTGGCTCTTCAAAATTTTTACAACCTTGAGATCATAGTTTTGCTCCGTTGTGGATTTCTATTTTCTTGAGTACAGTGTATAAATTGTAAATTGACATTTTAAATTGTTTAAAATGTCTACATTCTTATTTTACGTTGGCGTAAAATCCAGTAGGTGCAAGTTGATCAGGCATAAATGTTGATTATATCATCTCTCAGCAATGTTAATATTTTATTTAATTTAATTTAAAACTTCCTATCCCCCTTCAGATTCCAAGGGTCCCTAGGGATCCCATTAGCCCTGAGGAAGCCTTCTGGAAACTTGGGTGTGTGTGTGTGTGTGCCAAGATTACTGGTGGTGATCCCAATCCAGCAACAGGATTATTGGCGCTGATTTTCTGAATTTTTCCAAAGGAAGTTTTACATTAAAATAAAATAAAGGTTAGCATTGTTAGGTGATGATATCTACAGCCAGTGAGTTTTTTGTTTAAATTTTTATAAATTGTATAGCTATGATTTATTATCTGTACCCTAACTTGAGATCTTTCAATAGCATGATATAAATGTTTAAATAAATAAATACATAGGTACACAATCATTCATGCCAGAACCTAAACCTATATATGTGGAGTCATGCTTACAATTTCATTGTACATATATTTTGCATGGCAAAGCCTGAGAAAGAAAGAAAGAAAGAAAGAAAGAAAGAAAGAAAGAAAGAAAGAAAGAAAGAAAGAAAGAAAGAAAGAAAGAGCAAATATTTAGGGTGAAAGCCTTGCTGAACTCCAAGCTTGCATGCTATGCATATTTTGAATAGATTTTTTAAAGTCTTTTGATGAATGCAAATAGGATGGTTTCCCACTTGCTAACATGCATTCGGTAGACAATGCAGCTTTATAAAACTGTATCTAATTTTATGAATCATCCACTGCTTATTCAAGACAGCAGTGGCAACAACATGCTTTGCTTCCCCTGTCATTCAGAACTGAAACTGGATTCTTACAATGAACCGTTTGTCTGGAAATATAGTTACTGTCTCTCACAACAGCTGCAAGGAGTCTGGCACCACAGCACTTGCCAACGGCACTTTCGCAGAGGGGGAAAGAAGCATGGACCGCGTGTCTGTCTATCATCGTCTTTACTGTGAAGAAGGGAAATCACTAAGATGAACACCTTGCTGGAAAGGGCAAGAGAGCCGGGGGGGGGGGGGGGCACAGAGAGTTAGAACACAGACAGAGTTCTAACTCCTGTCCTCTGAAGATGCCGACCACAGGGACTGGGGAAACGTTAGGAAGAAAAACCTCCAGAACACGGCCAAAGAGCCCGAAAAACCTACAACAACCAACAGAGTGCTTTTGTTTACTCAAACCAATAAACCATCAAGAGCAGCAAAGATTATGCTGCACCCAGTATGGTGACTCTCTGTTTTAGGTTTAGGGATCAGACCTTGATGAGGCTGTGGATAAGCCTGACAAATAAGCCTTTTGATCTAAAACATAAAAATGTTTTATGGTATAGTTTCCCAGGAGCTGCAATTGGCAGTATAAATATACTGAGAAAGAAGCACCTGGAAAGCAGAAACATGGGCTTAAGTCAGTGTTTTAGGGTTCTGAGAAAAATACCATTTTGTGTTACCATTTGGATTGTTTCCATGCCATTTCTCACATATGTGGCATGTTTTAAATGTGAAATCCGATTTGGAGTCTTCAGTGGACTTTCTCTCATTTCTCTGAGTAGATATCTTAATAGACATCTTTATATTTATTGGACAGTGTGAACCCTTGGTTGCAAGGAGAATTTAAGAGTTGGGGCCAAAGGGGGGAAAAAAACAATGACTGAAATCCTGTTGCTTAGCATGGGAAGTTACACTGGAATAGGCCCACCAAACCAATGGAGATTTGGGGAGCCAACTCCACCGTATGTTCCACTTATCCAAGTGGGCCTCAGAGAGCCCTCAAATATTTCCTCAAATAGCCTGGACCCAAGTCATTTAGCATTTTATAACTTAAGACCAGGAAATGGACCGGTAGCCAGTGAAGCTGCTGTAATAAGGATTGCCTGTTCTTTCTGTAACCGGCTCCAGCTAAGAATCTAGCCACAGTGTCTTGGACCTCTGACATTTCTAAACACTTTCCAAAGGCAGCCTCACATACAGCATGTTACAGTAGTCCAAAGGGGATGTAACTAAGGCATGTGTCATTGTTGGCAAGTCAGAATTCCCAGGGAATGGGAATAGCTGGTGCAAATGGACCCCTGGCCACTGCTAAGAGCTGGGCATCCAAGCTCAGGGAAAAATGTAGCAGCAAGCCTGAGCTACAAGCCTGAGTTTTCAGGTGGAGTGTAATCCCACCCAGTGTAGGTTGGATCCTTGTTGTCTGACCTGACTTTTGATGGATCAGGAGCACATCTGTCTTGTCTGTATTAAGCTCCAGTTTGGTTGTGGTCATCCAGTGCATTATTGACCCCAGACAGTGGTTTAAGACTGAAACAGCTCCCCTGTCATCAGATGGAAAGGAGAAACAGAGTTGGGTATCATCAGCCTATTGGTGGCACCAAGCCCCAAAACTCTCTATGTCTCCCAGTGGTTTCATGTAGATTTTAAATAGCACAAGGAACAGAACAGCAGGTTACTCACCTGTAATTGTAGTTCTTCGAGTGGACCTCTGTGATTCACACTGTGGGTGATCCGCGCCTGCGCGGAGCCTCTTCGGAATATTCTAGAGCTTCTGCAGTAGCAAAAAAACACATTAGAATAGACCCCTCACCCTCACCCTCCCCCTCCACCTTGGTGCCAGGACTCTCCCTTCAGTTGTGTCAACTGCCACAAAGAAAAAAATACTGCATGGCATGACAGAGGGGAGGTCGGGTGGGATGTGTGAATCACAGAGAACTACTCAAAGAACTACAATTACAGGTGAGTAACCTGCCGTTCTTTTTCGTGGCCTCTGTGAATCACACTGTGGGTGACCAGCAAGCTGTCTTACCCGGAGGCAGGGTGTCACGCCAAGGTGGAAGCCAAAACAGCACGTCCAAATGCCGCGTCAGACTTTTGTCTAACATCCAGTCTATCATGCCGGACGAAGGTAGATGGTTGTGCCCACGTAGCCGAGGTGCAGATGTCGGGGAGAGGCACACCACGTAGGAATGCTGTAGAGGTCGCCAATGCCCTGGTGGAATGAGGGCGAATAGCTTGAGGGACCGGTTGTCGAGCAAGCTGGTATGCAAGCCAAATAGTAGAGGCAACCCAGCAAGAAATCGTCTGAGAAGTGACTTGTAGGCCTTTGTTAGGAAGTTGATGACTAACAAAAAGGCATAGGGAACGTCGAAAAGGTTGTGTACGCGAGAAGTAAAAGGAGAGGGCCCTCCTGACGTCCAAAGTATGAAGAAGTCGTTCGTTGAATGTGGATGGTGATGGAAAGAAGGATGGGAGAACTAGTGGTTGAGAGAGATGAAATTGAGACACCACTTTAGGAAGGAAGGAGACATCAAGAAACAGTTTTACTTTATCAGGATAGAATTGTATATAAGGATAATCATGGCGTAGGGCTGCAAGGTTGCTTGCTCGGCGAGCTGAAGTAATTGCAACTAGAAAGACCATTTTGAAGGTAAGTAAACGGAGATCCGCTGACGCGAGCGGTTCAAAGGGAGGTTTAGTGAGTTGTCGCAAGACTAGGGTCAAAGACCATTGTGGAGAAGGCAGGTGAACGTCTGGGTAAGCGTGTGACAATCCCTTGAGAAAGTGCTTGAGCATGGGATGTCTGAAAAACCGAGCCGCTGGAGAGGTCGGTGGTTGGTAAGAGATGATTGCCGAGAGGTAGACTCTAATAGACGAGAGAGAAAGGCCAGTAGATTTGAGATGGAGCAAAAATCGGAGGACCGTGGAGAGAGATGGGTTGACAGCAGGAAAGGAAACAGCTGTAGTAAAAGATTGAATTTTTTTCCATTTATACAGGTAAGCCTTTCTGGTTGAGGGCTTCTTTGCTTGACGGAGGACATCCATCAAGGAGGGAGAATACTCCACGCTGCCAGGTGCAGAGCAGGTAAGTTGAGATGAAGGATCCGGGAGTTGTTCTGCATGAGGAGGTGTGGCAGGCGGGGGAGGTGATAGATGTTGGAGGACAGGTGGTGTAGCACTGGAAACCAAGGCTGTCTCAGCCACCAAGGAGCAATGAGGATGGCGTTGGGTTTGTCCTGCTGTATTCGGACAATTACCCTGTGGAGAAGCAGAAATGGTGGGAAAAGGTATGTGAGGGACTTGGGCCAGCGGCCAATGAGCGCGTCTCCTCAGGAGTGTTTGCTGATCCCGGCACGGGAGCAATAGCGTTTGCATTTCCGATTGTTGCAGGAGGCAAAAAGGTCCAGAGTCGGTTTGCCCCATTTTTTGCACAGACAGAGAAAAATTGTTTGATCTAATTCCCACTCGTAGGGTTGTGAGTTGAGAGAGTCTCTGTGCGGCTGAGAGAGTTGGCTAGGTCGTTTTCCTGGCCTGCAATGTGCAGAGCTGTGAGGCATATGTGGTGCGAGAGGCACCATTCCCATAGATCTACCGCCAAATAGAGGAGGCTTGGGGAGTGTGTGCCACCTTGTTTGAGAATGTAGTACATGGTTGTGGTGTTGTCGGTGGCAATCTGGACCACCTTGCCAGTTAGAACGTTTCTGAATGCTTTGCATGCCTTTATCACCGCTAATAGTTCTAAGTCGTTGATGTGGAGGGAATGTTGTCTGCGGGACCAATTGGCGTGTATTTTGAGAGAGCCGCAATGTGCTCCCCAGCCGGTAAGGCTGGCGTCGGTTGTGACCTGTATTTGAGGATGTGGTTGCTGGAAAGGGTGTCCCATTGAGAGATTTGGGACAAAGCGCCATCATTGGAGTTGTGAGGCGAGTTCGGGAGTAACTCTTAAAAGATTGTTGGGAGGATCTGTTAGTGGGTCGAAAAGTGCGAGAAACCACGATTGTAGAGACCTCATCTTCAGGCGTACGTGTTGTACGACCGAGGTCATGGAAGCCATGGTGCCCAGTACACGTTGGACGAGGATGGCAGGAACCAAGGCGTGGGGGGGTGAAGCCTTGGAGGAGGGAGATAAGGTTTTGTTGTTTGTCGAGTGGGAGGAATGCGCGAGCTCAGATGGAGTCTATGGAAGCCCCGATATAATGAATGACCCTTGTAGGGCTCATTTTGGATTTTTGCATGTTGACCGTGAGACCGAGATCGCGAAGAAGGGATAAGACGAAAAGGGTGTCCCAGCGAGCTTTGCAGTGGGAACGAGCTACAAGGAGCCAGTCGTCTATGTATGGGAAGACAAGGATCTTTTGAAGTCTGAGAAAGGCAGCCACTGGGGCCATGCACTTGGTGAAGACTCTTGGAGCTGCTGCAAGTCCGAAAGGAAATCTTTTGAATTAGTAGGCTTGGGGCCCGAGTTGGAATCGGAGAAACTGTCTGTGGGAAGGGTGGATGGAGATGTGGAAGTATGCATCTCGTAGATCTATGACTGTGAACCAGTCGTTTTTTCTGAGAAGAGGTAGAACAGATTTGAGGGTTACCATCCGGAATTTTGTGGTGATGACATATTGATTGAGTTCTCTGAGGTCTAAAATAGGTCGTAAACCTCCATCCTTTTTGGGGACAGTGAAATAACGAGAGAGAAAACCATTGTTGTTTTGTTGTATAGGTTCTATTGCGTCTTTGATGAGTAAATTTTTATCTCTTCTTGTAGAGTTTGGGACAGTGGAGTGACGATGTGATGTGACAGAGGGAGTTGATGGAAATGGATGCGGTATCCGTTTTGGACAATGGACAGAACCCAGGCGTCGGTGGTGATGGATTGCCAGGCAGGTAAGTGTTTCCATATGAAGGGAGGTTGATTTGCGATCTCGGTCGGGAAAACATCAAACATGATGTTTGGGTTTGGGGTCATTGCGCCTTTGGATAGGTTGTTGGCGGGGTTTCTGTTTGTATTGTTGTTGTTTAAAGTATGGTGTGTAGAAGGTCTGACGTTGGGGTTCGTGTTGGAACCTCTGGTAGGAATTGTAAGGTCGCCTCCATTGGTTATGTTGGGGGCGCTGTTGATAAGTGGGATAGACGCCCCATCTTTTGGCAGCGGAACGTTTCTTCTGAACGTTTTCTAAGATGTCATCAGTTTCAGCATTAAAGAGACTGGTGCCATCAAATGGGAGGTCTTCAATACGTGCTCGGGCATCTTCAGCAAGGCTGGCTGTTCTTAGCCAGGAGAAGCGTCTGAGCGCGACAGAGGTAGCCATGGATTTAGCCGTGGCATCTACCGTGTGCTTGGCTGAGAACATTTGCTGTTTAGCGACAGAGAGACCCTCCTGTTGGAAGGTTTGTGCTAATACTTTTTTTTCTTCTGGTAAAGAATCAAGAAAAGTGGCCATGTTATCCCAAAGGAAGCGTTGATATGCCCCCATAGCTCCTTGGTAGTTAGCTACCCTCATAGTAAAAGCCACCTGCCCATAGAGTCGATTCTTCGATGGTCTTTCTTAGGTGGGATAAGAGACTGTCGATGTCGAGATCGAGATTGTGAGGCCTCGACAAATATTGAATTTGGGGTCGGCTGTTTCTGGAGAAAGAGTGCTCCTGGGTCGTATATCCGGTAGAGATTATCGATTCGTTTTGAAACTGTGTGAGAGGAGGCTGGTTTAGTCCAAGATCGCTGAGCAGTGCTAAGAAGAGATGGTAGCATGGAAATATGGACTGGGGTAGTTGTGTCCTTAGAAATAGGATCATAAAGGTGATCCACCGGTTCAGTTGTGGGACGATGGATTTGAAGATCCAAGGACTTAGCCATGCGGATCATGAGTTGAGCGTAAGTTTGAAAATCCTCTGCTGGGGATG
This sequence comes from Intellagama lesueurii, assembly GCA_037013535.1. Classification (NCBI taxonomy): domain Eukaryota; kingdom Metazoa; phylum Chordata; class Lepidosauria; order Squamata; family Agamidae; genus Intellagama; species Intellagama lesueurii. The sequence continues at coordinate 219,125,548 of JBAJHW010000002.1, forward strand.
GAGGATCTACATCTGCGAGGTCAGAATCTGGTGATGTGAGGAGCATAGATGGAGTTTGCGGTCGAGAACCATGTTCTGAGATTTCAGGATTGAGTCTGGGGTCAATAGAACGTCGATCGACCTCGGTGTCGAGAGGCTGCTGGTCATAGTAATGTTGACGGTGGTCTGCCACTGAAGAGGGTGGCATGTCCATGGACATTTGTCGACGTCGAGAGTTGTCGACCGGTATCGATGTCGAAGGTGCGTCCATGGACAGAGGTAAACAAGTTGGAACGTCAGTGTCAAAGTCTACGTCTCGATATTGACGGACTGCATGTCTAGGTAGGTGCCGCTGTTGAGGGCTAGCAACCGAGAAAGATTGAAGTGGGGCGTCCATGGACCAAGATGCATATCGAGAGTCGTCGATATCGGAACCAGTGTCTCTATGGTGTCGGAAAGGCGGCTGAGGCCGATTCGATGGACGCATGGGTAGGTCTGTAGAGTAAATCGAGGCTGGGGATGCCGAGCGAGAGGAGTGGTCTCCATCATTTCGAGCCGGAAAATATGTGGTCACCGGGGCTGCGAATGCTTTGCGGGTGGAAGTATGTTTCTCGACTGCCCTGATTTTTGAAGGTGGTTGATGAAGGGTTATATGATGGCTGCGTGCATCTGAGTGATAAGGCCTCTTTGACACGGAAGGTTGTCGAGATAGAGGTTTTTGATGTGATGCTAATACCAGACCGGAGGAAGCAGCCGGTCGAGCATCCGCAGCCTGCAGGTTAGAGAAGCACTGATCGGGGCAAATGTCTACCCGATGAGCGTGCTGGGCGCAGGATTGATCGACACGCACTTGTGGAATTGCCTCATATACTGGATGCGCCTGATAGCGCACCAGTGGCTGTGGAGGCCGGCCCGATGGTACAGAATAGGGCACTGTGTCCGGCTGAGGCTCAGGTTCCTCTCTCTCTGGGGAGGCGTCAGTGGACGGGTTAGGAGGAGAGATAGAATGTTGGGGACTATTAGGCGAGGAAGTAAGATGGTCCACTCGCTCGTCCCATGTCGGTGACTGAGAACCGGTTGATGAGATGGAATTCCTTCATCATCAGAGGGCGAACCGACAGAAATTAAATCACTGGGTTCGGAGACCTGTTGTGGAGGTCTTTTTGATTTGGTTTGTTTAGACCGCTTCGGTTGCGGGGCCCCCGGAACCGGATCGGGAAGAGGCTTTCTTTCGCTTTTCGGAAGGCTTCAATGTCGAAGTTTTCGATGTCGACTGTTTAGATCTATGCGTCTTAGAAGTTTTCAATGAAGTGGAAGGTGCATCAGAATGAGATGGAGTAGCAGAGGAACGATGTTTCGATGATTCTGCAATGGCCTTTTCCATGGCTTTAGCCTGTGAGATGGTTTTACATGGAGGTTGAGCCATAGGTTTTGCCAGTTGCAAGGACTGTTCCCAGAGACGGAGTTTGAGTTGAGATAGGCGAGAACGGAGGACTCCTCGTTTAAAATTTTTGCAATGAGGGCACGAGGAGGTTTGATGTGCCTCGCCTAAACAAAAAAGGCACTTCGCGTGACCATCCGATAGCGGGATATTATTATCGCAAATCACGCAGTGCTTGAATGGGCCCAAAGGGGCCACAAACAATTAAGAAAGAAGAAGAAAGAAGGAGAGAGGGGTGTGACGGCCAGAGGCCGAGGCACGGAGGAAAAAACTAAAAACAGTTCCGCTTTCAGACTCACAGAAGATAGAAGTACGAGGCTCTTCAACGTGGCGGTTGAAAGAAACTGAAGGGAGAGTCCTGCCGCCAAGGTACTTATACAGAGGGGGAGGGGTCTATTCTAATGTGTTTTCTGCTACCGCAGAAGCTCTAGAATATTCCGAAGAGGCTCCGTGCAGGCGCGGATCACCCACAGTGTGATTCACAGAGGCCAGGAAGAAGAACTGTGGGGGACACCATGGGCCAATGGCCAGAGTTTTAAACAGGAGTCCCCCAGCACCACCCTATGAGCTCACTCTTTCAGAAAGGACCGGAGCCACTGTATCCCAGAGATGACTCAGACGTACACCATGGTTAATGGTATCAAAAGCTGCCAAGAGATCCAGCATGAATCAACGATGACATACTCCCCCTGTTCAGTTCCTGGTGTAGATTGTCCAACAGGGCAATTAAAGCTGTATCTATCCTATAGCCAGGCCAGGATCCAGACTGAAATGAATCTAGATAACCCATATCATCCAGAAACCCCTAGGGCTAATATAGTGGGGTCCAAGGACAGCTTTTCCCAACAAAAGTCATACAGTATAACTGCTTCTTTTAGACAGGCGGAGACACTTCTTCATTCTGCAGAAGCATTCATCTCTCCCCTTACCCACTCAGCCAGTCCCCCTCTGACTGTTTTTATAAGTCAGGAAATACAAAGGATCCAGAATGCATGAATTCTCATTTCTCCAAGGATCCTGTCCACATTCTTGGACTGTACGAGCTGGAATGTATCCCTTATTAGAGGACAAGCAGGGGCTAAAGTTATATCTGCAGGACCAGTATCAAGTGTGGATTTACACACTTACCTGCAATGTATTGAGCAAATTCTTCACAGCAGACTGATGAGTGCTCCATGTTCTCTCCTTGTGGGCTACAACATAACAGGCCTCTGACCACTCCAGACAGCAGCAATGGGCAACTCTGTGCAAACAGAATGGTGGCAGAAAAGAAAGTCTCTTTTACTGCCAAAGAGTAGACCTTCCACTGAGCTCCAGTCTATGTTCCTTTCGATCTGCTCTGAGTTTTGTGTCATTGTCAGTCTAGTCTCCATTACCCTTGTTTCATTATCACCAGGCAAACAAGTTGCATCCAGTGTCCTGGCCATTTCCCCATGCTGGAGGTCAGCCAGGTTGTTGGCAGAATTGCCTGCTGAAGCAACAGGAAATTCACCAAGAGTTGTCAGGAAACCATTCCATTAGCCTCACAGGGTGAACCATCTTAACCAGTCCCCCACAACTGCAGAGGCGCTGCGTTCCAGTGAATTTATATGCCATAAGGTGATGGTCTGCCCATGACAATGGAACTATCGTTCCTCCACACCCACATTGCCAACATCCCGCCCAGGACTCTCCCCTCCCCTCCCCCAAAAAAGTCCCGGGTGTGACCTACACCATCACTTAGGACAACAGGTCAATGGAAGTGTTCATTTCTATTCTATGCTAATTTGCCAGCTAGGAGCTGGGTGGTGCGGGAGAATTCCAGATCTATTTTATCCATGACTTCCTCTGATTGAAGTCCTGAATTACTCAATTTATTAAATGGGGCAAAGGTTGTGCGTTTCGAAAGGGGGAAGGGATCAAAAAGTTGTTTCTGGAAAGCAGATATAAAGAAGATTCCAAGTTTCTTCTTACTAAAACGTCATGCCGGGACCAATGGCTTATATCAACAGGCTTCCCCATCCCATTCCAAAAGCCCAAAGAATGGCCTATACTGTGGTGTGGAGTAGCACACATGCCTGCCTTTTCTCTTTAACTAGAAGTGGGCCTGAATGAACTTTTAACAGTGAATTGGAAAATGGAAACTTTATAACACAATTACAGTAGTGACACCACCAGATTCAGTGGCATACTCCTTTGCATATATGCTGCTACAATTGGTATCTCTGATCACACTTGAAAGCAAGAGAGCACATAACATTTAACATTTTATATAATAAATATATGTTACAATTTGTATTGCACAGCAAAAAATTCTTATCGAGCATTCTATTATTCTATAAAGTGCAACAGTGACATCTAGTGATCACATCTTAATAATACAATTCTGTGGCTGTAACAGCAAATGAACCTGCCCACAAGTCAGTTGAACAGTGTGTCTAGATTTGCTTTTCTTTTTTAATTGCATGTTTCACACCTTTTGTATGACAGTGTCTTTCTGATACCTTGCTGCCGAAGGCAACAAAGCTTTGATTGCCGACTCAGCTTCATGTATATTTCATGTCCACATGTTCCTTCTTCTGTAAATTAGGTTTATTTGTTAGTAAGCATGCTTACGATTCTTGACAAGCACTGATTTCCTTCATCATCCAGCTAAGACCTAATATACAGAAGTGCCTTCCCACTCAGGCATAGATGCCTTTATCTGTAGTAAGAGAAAACAGGTCAATCTTTGCCTAAAGGAGAAATTCCCAGACATCTGTTGCATCAGACCCCATCGGAAGAAGCTTATGCCAAATGAAACTACAGTAGTTAGTCTTCAAGACACCATCATCAGTCTCTTTGTTGGGCTTACCGACAGTGTACACTATTTTGCAAAGAAATGGAAGGTTACCATCAAAACCATATAAATGGCTCAGAATCACTGGCTTAAAATACAAAAATACACATTCAATATGACCATTAAAAATATTCAGGAAAAGCAAAATTAAAAAATAGAGCTTCACGCACACTGAATTTGTCAAACATATGAATCCAACTCATGTTCTTGTGCATTGTATGCAAGCCATCCATTGGTTTACAGTACCCTAAGGCATTGTGGTTAATTTTCTTTTCTTTATGGCTAGATGTCTTGACTTTTTTCTTCTCCGAGCAGTGCCTACTGAAAGTAATGGCGTAATCTACTGGTCGTGGTTGTCACTTCTGAGTCATGACAACCTATGAATTAGTGACCTCCATATTGTAGCTGAGGTTTCTGATCAGACTAATATGATATATTATCTAATGGGTTTGTTCGTGAAAAAGAGCAAGTTTAGGGGTAGTGTGTGGTGATGAGCCCCTCAGGTCGGAAGGCGTCCAACATGCTACTGAGGAAGAGCGGAGGACAAGGACAAGTAGCTCCAGAGCTAATGAAGTGGTTGGGCCAAAGCCAAAAGGACGCTCAGCTGCGGACGCGCCTGGAAGTGAAAGGAAAGTCCGATGCTGCAAAGAAAAATACTGCATAGGAACCTGGAATGTAAGATCTATGAACCTTGGTAAGCTGGATGTGGTCAAACAGGAGATGGCAAGAAGAAACATTGACATCCTGGGCGTCAGTGAACTAAAATGGACGGGAATGGGCGAATTCAATTCAGACGATTACCATATGTACTATTGTGGGCAAGAATCCCGTAGAAGAAATGGAGTAGCCCTCATAGTGAACAAAAGAGTGGGAAAAGCTGTACTGGGATACAATCTCAAAAATGATAGAATGATTTCAATACGAATCGAAGGCAGACCTTTTAACATCACAGTCATCCAAGTTTATGCACCAACCACCGATGCTGAAGAGGCTGAAATTGACCAATTCTATGAAGACCTACAACACCTTCTAGAACTGACACCAAAGAAAGATGTTCTTCTCATTCTAGGGGACTGGAATGCTAAAGTAGGGAGTCAAGAGATAAAAGGAACAACAGGTAAGTTTGGCCTTGGAGTTCAAAACAAAGCAGGGCAAAGGCTAATAGAGTTTTGTCAAGAGAACAAGCTGGTCATCACAAACACTCTTTTCCAACAACACAAGAAGGGACTCTACACATGGACATCACCAGATGGGCAATACCGAAATCAGATTGATTATATTCTCTGCAGCCAAAGATGGAGAAGGTCTATACAGTCAGCAAAAACAAGACCTGGAGCTGATTGTGGCTCTGATCATCAGCTTCTTATAGCAAAATTCAAGCTTAAACTGAAGAAAGTAGGAAAAACCACTGGGCTAGTCAGGTATAATCTAAACCAAATCCCTTATGAATACACAGTGGAAGTGAAGAACAGATTTAAGGAACTAGACTTGGTGGACAGAGTGCCTGAAGAACTATGGATGGAGGCTCGTAACATTGTACAGGAAGCAGCAACAAAAACCATCCCAAAGAAAAGGAAATGCAAGAAAGCAAAGTGGCTGTCCAACGAGGCCTTACAAATAGCAGAGAAGGGAAACAAAATGCAAGGGAGATAGGGAAAGTTACAGAAAATTGAATGCTGACTTCCAAAGAATAGCAAGGAGAGACAAGAGGGCCTTCTTAAATGAACAGTGCAAAGATATAGAGGAAAATAATAGAAAGGGAAAAACCAGAGCCGCCGAAGAATTGATGCTTTTGAATTGTGGTGCTCGAGGAGGCTCTTGAGAGTCCCCTGGACTGCAAGAAGAACAAATCTATCCATTCTGAAGGAAATCAACCCTGAGTGCTCACTGGAAGGACAGATCCTAAAGCTGAGGCTCCAATACTTTGGCCATCTCATGAGAAGAGAAGACTCCCTGGAAAAGACCCTGATGTTGGGAAAGTGTGAAGGCAAGGGGAGAAGGGGACGACAGAGGATGAGATGGTTGGACAGTGTCATCGAAGCTACCAACATGAATTTGACCCAACTCCGGGAGGCAGCGGAAGACAGGAGGGCCTGGTGTGCTCTGGTCCATGGGGTCACGAAGAGTTGGACACGACTAAACAACTAAACAACAACATGGTGATGAGCAGGCAGAGGCATACCTCACCTTAAAATTGGCAGTCGGGTAGCATCCTGCCAGGAGTGTTTGCACATCACTGGAACAGAATGCAGCTACAACCTTTAAGCAGAAGTTTCCCACATTTCCCCTTTTTTGTTTGTTTGTTAAGCAAAGGCACATATTCTTTCATATATTTGCGAACTACATATAAGTCTTTTCGGCGAAGGCCTGAGGGCGAAGCTTTGAGACAGGTAGTTATAATGGAAAAGAAGGTTGTTATACATTGAATAAAGCAACAGGAACTTATAAGGAGTATGAGGATAATACTCCCATAAGTTAAATTGCAGACGGGCATGCAAATCCTCTCAAGCCTCTGTGACACCTATTGGAACCGCTCCAAGAATGAGAACACAACACAACAGCGTCACGGAGTTGGCATTCAGCTGCGAGATAATGGCTGCTAGAAACGTTTCAGGAGTTTCCGGGATCTGCTGCTGATTTAGAGTTCTTTTTGCATCAGTACTCATCTTTATCATCCTCCAAGTAACTTTGGACTGAGTGCCTTCAGGTTGGGCTGGGCGCTTCCGGCGATGCACAGTCATCTGGTCCTGCTCCAGGGCCATCGCTGGGTTGAATTCTGGAATCGGGTTCTGCAGGTTGCGATGCCAACTCATTCTTCCCACGATATGGCCTCACACACCGAGCCGGGATTCACAAGGGACCTGTGGGAGTAAGCACAGCAGCATAGCCGCGCCCCCATGTTAGTAAAGGGGCTGGACCCTCTCACTGAGGGTCAGGAGGTTGCTTATAAGTCACCAGCGGCCGTTCCATGGGGATTTCTTTACGAAAGTGTTTCTCTACTGGTGACAACTTATGCTGACCTGTAGATACAGTTAAATGATTTAATGTGAATAATACTATTGATACTACATCTGGAACATCTTGGGGCTTAATCCCTCTGTTTTTTGCTTGTTTTGAAAGGAGAAATTTAAAAGAGTGGTGTGCTCATTCTACAATAGCCTGTCCTGTACAGTTATAAGGAATACCATGGGGAAGTCGAACGTCCCATTCATTGCAGAAAGTGGTAAAGGCGCGAGAGGTATAGGCAGGGCCATTGTCTGTTTTTAAGGCTTGAGGCTGGCCCATAATTGCAAACGTACGTAAACAATGTTGCATGACATGGCGAGAGGTCTCGCCATGAAGAGGGGTAGCCCAGATGTATGCTGAATAAGTATCAATAGTTAGATGAACATAAGAAAGAGGCACAAGAGTAGGAATATGAGTAACATCCATTTGCCAAAGCTGATTGGCATCCGTTCCTCGTGGGTTAACAGCATCAAAAGGAAAGGAAATGGGAGACATGTAACAGGAAGAGCAGGAGGAGACGATGTCCCGAGCTTGAGAAAGCGGAATAGAAAATTGCTTATGGAATTGTTTAGCACTCTGATGAAAAAAGGAATGGCTGTCAATAGGATTGGAAAAGAGGGGACACAAGGAACGAAGAGCAGAGTCTGCACGATGATTTCCCTCCGAGACAGCATCTTGAAATCCAGTAGGAGATCGGATGTAAGCTGCAAAAAAAGGTTGTGATCTGGTAGCAAGGAGGTTTTTTAAAGTAAAAAACAGGGAAAGTAAGGAAAAGCCAAGAGCAGGAGAAAGATAGGCATGCGACAGATGAGTGAGAAGGTTAAATACATATTGAGTGTCTACAATGAGATTTAAAGGTTGATCTTGAAACATTTGAAAGGCAAGGACGACAGCAGCAAGTTCTGCACGCTGGGCAGAGCTCTGAGTAGAAGTAAAACAGGTTTTCCAGGTTCTGGGAGGTTGCTGAAAGGTAAGCACGCCTCTGGTAGGCGCACCATCGGTAAAAACAGTTAGTGCATCAGGGAAAAGAGTAGCAATGAAAGGAGAGGAAAAGCGAAGAGGTACTTGCTGAATGAATGTTAAGTGAGGGTCTTTAGGTGGATTAAAACGTATGTCACCAATATAGTCTGCAAAAGCAATTTGATAAGTTAGTGATGTAGACATTAAATGATCATGGTCAGCTTTGGAAAGAGGTAAGTAACACAGAAGATCCCAACCGGTGAGTTGTTTGGCACGATGGCGCCCTTTGATTACAAGGTCTGTAATCGCATTTAGAGTAGAGTAAACATTTCGGGGAGGAGTGTTAGATAAATAAAGCCATTATGCTACAGCAATGGCCTTGTCAGACTTCGGGCTACACAACAACCCAGTAGGCAATTGGGAAGTGTTCAAGATAACCAGCTGCAAGGGACCAAAAGAAGGAATGCGGTCAACCATGGTACATCGCAAGGCTGCATTAATTTGATGTATGGCATGTTTCATATCCTTGGTGATGGGTATGGAGTCAGCAGGAGACTGATGCCCCCGGAGTGCGTTAAACAAAGGCTGCAATTCATGAGTGTTGTTGTTTAGTCGTTAAGTCGTGTCCGACTCTTCGTGACCCCATGGACCAGAGCATGCCAGGCCCTCCTGTCTTCCACTGCCTCCCGGAGTGCAATTCATGAGTAGGAAGGCACAAAAATGGACGAGCCCAAGTTAAGTGCCCGAGGAATTGTTGCAACTGCACTAATGTAAATTGAGATGGAGTTTTTAGTTCTGGTAAGAACGGAGAAGATGTAGCTTGCAACAGTTTGTGCCCTAGATAAAGAAACGGAGGCGTGGTTTGTATCTTTTCTGGAGCTGTGTGAAGGCCTTTTTTCTCTAAGCAGTTTGCTAGAGAATCATAGACAGTAGCAGGTCGGATTTCTTGAACTGGGGTAGTATTCACTGAGTTCCCCCCACTTGACGCGGGACTGGAGGTCCACTCGACTTGGAGTTTCCCGGTGTTGGAACAGACCGGCATTGATTGGCCCAGTGATAACCTTTCTGACACCGGGGACATTTTTTAGAAGGATGTTTATTATTTTGGGGGGGTTGATCTGCATTCCTGTCTGAAGTGCCCTTCTTTGCCACAAGAAAAACATTTACGATCTCAGGTGGGGTTCAAGGAGGTAGCCATGGCTGTGGCCAAAAGCTGTGTCTTGTGAGTTTCTGTCCCAATATTCTGACATAATTTTAGCATGGCAGCAATGTCAGTCTCTGGTTTATTGTAAATAGCCTGAAGGGCCGTTTTACAATCCATGTTAGCATTTTCAAACGCCAGCTGTTTCATCAAAATATCAGCAGCCTCAGTATTCTCCACCTGCCGTTCAATTGCTCTTTGTAATTTGTTAATGAAAGACATATAGTCCTCTGTAGGACCCTGACACAAGTTGGCAAAAGACCCTAAAGGGGTACCTTTGTCTGGGATTTTTAACCAGGCTGCTTTAACAATGTCACCCATTTGTGCCAATCCCGTTAGGGATGGTAATCTGCTGTGCTATGGTGACAAAGAGTCCATCTCCATTTAGCATATCTGCAGACACAGCAATATTGTTTTGTAAATTATCCATGGCCAGAATAGCAGCGGCGTCTTTCCATTCCTGCATAAACAATACGTATTGAGCAGGAGTGAGCATTGCTTTAACCAAGGCTTTCCAGTCAGCTGGAATAAGACTTCCATTTCCTCGTAGCCCATCAACCAGCCCAAGAGTAAAACTGCTATGGAGACCATTTTCAACTGCACTTTTTTTCAACTCTTTAAACGTGGCAAGGGGAAGACTTTCATGAACACGCTGTCCCTGATTGTTACGAACCACAGGACAAACAGACATAAGGGGAAGGGCGGCAGCAACATCCTCCGGGCTTCCTTGGGCCATAACATCAGATAACATCTGCTGCACTGCTGAACGAGGAGGGGGAGGAGAAAGGGGAGAAGGGGCCGTTGGAAGAGCGGCAGGAGCTGCATAGGAAGGAGGATTGTTTCTATTTTCATGGAGATCTGGTGGCTTAGAGGGTGGCAAAATCTGAGGGGCTGTTGAAAGGTTAGCTAAAGACTGGGCTAACAAAGGGTTCGCAATCTTTGAAATCGCGTCCTGGCAAATATGCCATGTATGGAGGACTTTAACTGGAACAACAGGGTTTTTGTGCAGTTTATTCCCAATTTTATCCCAATCTGAAAGCTTAAAGCTGCCCTCTTCTGGATACCAAGGACAATGAGTACCTATTTCTCTCATTAAATCCTCTACTGAGGCAGATACACCATGGTGGCCTTCTTTATGGAGCAAGTAAATCAGGTCTTTCTTACGTTGATTTTGAAGAGCTGTGAAAGTGTCTTCCCCTCTTGAACTAATACTCACCGGGATCCAAAAGAGGATGCGAGGACGCATCTGGAGCCTGTGCCAGGCGAGGTGAACTGCTTTGATTGCCTCAGGCGATGTCCCTGTTCGGGCGCTAATTGTGGGTGATCACGGAACAAAGGAAGGCTAATTGCCTTAGAGAGAGAACAAAGGAGTCAACAGCGAAAGTCCGAGCCAGCGGAGCCTACTGGCAACGCCCTGAGAGCTCTTTTATTTAATTAGCATGATTACATAGTATGTTATGAGAGAAACAGATAGGATACTAGTTACCTAATCGTAACTAGGATTGGCTAAAATAACCCTTTGATCTTATGCTCTACCTCTAAGCGAAAGGGCAGAATAAGGGGCTACCCCGCCTGCTGGCAGCTGCCGCATTCTGCCAGGAGTGTTTGCACGTCACTGGAACAGAATGCAGCTATAACCTTTAAGCAGAAGTTTCCCACATGATTAGATTTCCTTTCCAATTCAATTTATCCAGTATAGTGGTTATTTGTGTAAGGGTGCGATCAGATGGTGCTTCAATCTGTGGTTTGGTCCACTTAAGGAATGGGCTAGTATGCTCCATTTGCTGATCACATGGCATATGGGCAATCATGAACCAGCTTGCCCAACTGATGCCAACTTGCACCTTTTAAAGCCTCTTCTCATTCAGCAGGGATGGAGAATGACCCTTCAGTCATTGAAATCTGCTTGGTACTCCCACATATGCATGAATTGAGGAAATCAGCTACAGTATTTGCTAACATGATTACTATTTGCTGATATGTGTCGTGCTTGCACTGGGATGCTTTTTCAGTTTTCTTGTGGTTTTACCACTGCATGATGTACTTGTGCATTTTGGTAAGCACGAGAGACATCCAAGAGACTCTAGACACAAATAGAGCTTTATATGTATAGCATTTCCTTTCCTTTTTTGCAGTTCATCAATGCATCCATGCTCACCAGTAACCAGGTAGCAGGGGCAGGGAGAAATATAATTCTGTATTCTTGTGCCCAGGAAAGCTCACAATATGTCTTGGTGTGCCCAGTAGGACCCCTTTTATTCTTCTTAGAACAGAGACTGACACATTACATATTAAGATAGCTGTAAAGTTATGTATTTGAAAAAACTGGCTTCAAATACAATTGATGAGAATCAGGATGGAACCACTAGGCAATCAACCTACATAGAAAGAAAGCAAGATACCACTAAAAAGGCAGGAACTCTAGTGGAATAAACTATGAAAGAAAACTTCAAGGAGGGTAACTTAGCTTCAGAAGACAGAAGTATGACTTCTTTTCCGCAAACTTAAACTACAATAAGCCTGAAACAGATGGTGCTATATCCATACAGACTGAACTGCATATGTGTGTGATCTGATAGCAAAAATAAAGGCTCCACCATGTCATAATGTATTCAAATTTCCTGTGACTTTTGAAACTATTTATAGGCGCCTCTCTACATATTGGTGAGCTTTTGACAGTTCTACAGCTCTAGCAGATGGATTTGTAGGCTTGGTGACACAGGAACCTTCAATATGAAATTTCATTTATGGTAGTGGGGAGCTGTAGTCGAGAATGTACTGCAGTGTGTGTGTGTATCATAGATCAGTGGTCCCCAACCTTTTTAGGGCCGCAGACCGGGGGGGAGCGAGCTCCATGGGCGGGGGTGGGGGCACCCCCGTGCGAGTGCGGTGGGTGTGTCACGCTAGTGTGCGGTGGGTGTGTCGCACTAGTGCACATGCGCGCGAGCGCGACATGCCGACCACGCAAGCGTGACACGCCCATCGCACGTGTGTGCGGGGGGGGCGGAGATCCGTATCCGTGGCCCAGTTCCGGCAAGCCCACGGACCGGCACAGGGCCGCGGACCGGGGGTTGACGACCCGTCATAGATCATAGAATCATGAAGTTGGAAGGGGCCTAGTCCAACCCCCTACTCAGTGCAGGAATACAAATCAAAGGACATCTGCCAGGTGGTTGTCTAAATTTCTGTTGAACGCCTCCAGTCTTGGAGCACTCACCACCTCTCAAGGTAATTGTTTCCATTGTTGTACTGCTCTAACAGTTAGGAAGTTTTTCCTGATATTCAACTGAAATCTGGCTTCCTGTAACTTGAGCCCATTGTTGTTCGTCCTTGCACGGGATCATTGAGAACAGATCCTGCCCCTCCTCTGTATGACAGCCTTTCAAGTATTTGAAAAGTGCTATCACATCTCCCCCCAGTCTTCTTTTCTCAAGGCTCAATATGCACAATTCTTTCAGTCTTTCCTCATAAGGCTTCGTTTCCAGCCCCCGGATCATCTTTCTTGTCCTCTTCTGAACTTGTTCCAGTATGTCAGCATTGTTCTTGAAGTGCAGTGTCCAGCACTGGACACAATATTCAGGATGCGGCTGAACCACTGCTGAATAGAGAGGAACTAGTACCTCACGGGATTTGGAGACTTCTGTTAATGCAGCCTAAAATAGCATTTGCCTTTTTTGTCGTCACATCACACTGCTGGCTCATATTTAGCTTTTGATCTACAACGACTCCAAGATCCTTTTCGCTTGTAGTATTGCTGAGCCAGTTATTCACCATCTTGTAACTGTGTGTTTGGTTTCTTTTTCCTATAGTACTTTGCATTTATCCCTGTTGAATTTCATTCTGTTGTTTTCAGCCCAGTGCTCAAGCTATCTAGATCATTTTGAATTTGTTTCTGTCTTCCAGGGTGTTAGCCATTCCACCCAATTTTGTGTCATCCTCAAATTTGATTAGCATTCCCTGTATGCCCTGGATTCATGATCCAGGTCATTAATAAAAATACTGAATAGCACTGGGGCCAGGACTGAGCCTTGGGCTACCACATTTGTTACCTCCTCTCAGTTGGAGAAGGAGCCATTAATCATCACCCTCTGAGTACGATTCTGTAGCCAACTATGTATTCACCTGACAGTTGTTCTATCAAGCCCCACCTAGTTAGGTTGCTAATCAGAATATCATGTGGCTTGATCAAAAGCTTTGCTGAAGGTATACAATGTCTACTGTGTCCCCTCTGTCTATCAGGGAAGGTTACCTGATCAAAAAATGAGATCAGATTAGTCTGGCAGCATTTGTTCTTGACAAATCCGTGCTGGCTTCTAGTTATGACTGCATTGTTTTCTAGGTGTTTGCATAGTGACCGCTTTATAATCTGTTCCAGAATTTTCTCTAGGATTGATGGCAGGCTGACTGCTCTCTAGTTCCCAGGATTCTCCTTTTTGCCCTTTTTGTAGATAGGAACAACATTAGCCCTCTTCCAGTCATCTTGACATCTCACCCATTTCCCATGATTTCAAGAAAATAGTGGACAGCAGTTCTGAGAGTTCTTCGGGCAGTTCCTTCAATACTCTTGGATACAGTTCATCTGGTCCTGGAGATCTGAATTTATTCAAGATAATAAAGTATTCTTGACTACTTGTTTATCAATCTCCAGCTGCAATCTTGTCCCCTCCACTTGCACTTCACATTTCTCTGGAGGGTCATAGTCTGTCCTTTGGGGAAAGAATGAGCTAACATCGGAATTGAACACTTCTGCCTTTTCTTTGTCTTCTGTTATCATTTTTCCATCTCCATTGAGTAGCTGAGCCACTGTTTCTTTTCCTTGTCTTTTGCTATGCACATACCTGAAAAATGCTTTTTTGTTGCTTTTAGTGTCTCTAGCTAACCTCAGCTCATCCTCAGCTTTTGCCTTCCTAATGCCATCCCTGCAGTTCCTTGCTATTTGTCTGTATTCTTCCTTTGTGGCCTGGCCTTCTTTCAACTTCCTATATGTATCCTTTTTTTGTTTTCAGGTCCTCCCTGAGCTTTTTGTGAAGGCACACTGGCCTTTTTTTTGCTGTCTCCCACCTTTTTTTCTTTTTGGAATTGTTTGTAGTTGTGCCTTTAGAACGTCCTTTTTTAGAAATTCCTACCCTTCTTAGACTCCTTTTCTTGTTAGGATCTCCTGCCATTACTTATCCTTTTTCTGAGTTCATTAAAACTGGCTTTTAAAAAATCTAGCATATACGTGGTATGTGTGGTTACATTCTGCTTTGGTTTCTTTTGAAATCAAGAATTCTAGTAGAACATGGTTACTCTTGCCCAGAGCTTCCCTTACTGCCACTTCTTACACCAAGTAATCTCTATTGGTTAGGATCAAGTAAAGGATTAACTAGTCCTCTAGTTTCTTTCTCTACTTTTTGTAGGAGAAAATTATCAGCCACACAAGCCATGAATTTCTTGGAAGGGCCATACTTGGCAGAATTTGCCTCCCGACATATATCAGGATAACTGAAATCTCCCATCATGTCTCTTTGAAATCCTTGCAATTTGTTTTTCAAAAATTTCATCCACAACCTCTCGATTGGGCGGTCGGTAGTAAACTCCAACTACCATGTTCCTTTTGTTTTTCGCCCCAACTACATTGACCCAGATGCTCTCAATAGGACAGCTAATCTCCTCCTCCTGTATTTCTGTGCAGGGATGTGTATTTTTGACATATACTACAACTCCACCTCCCTTTCTATTCTTTTTCTTCTTTTTGAACAATTTATATTTGGGTTCCAAAGTCCTTAGGTTTCCCTCCCAGAGCTTTGAAGTCTGATGTGATCTCTTCAAAGTTGCTCTTGGATGTGTCATTTCTTTCTTTTCATATGGATGAAATGAAAAGGATATGTATCTGTGGGTTTTATGAGTGATAGCAATCCGTCACATCCCTAATCTGTGCTCTAAGAAGACAGAATACCTGGTGGGTCGATGGATCTTTCCGGCATACTTCAGTTTCCATCCCATGCAGTAGGGAGTCTCCTACTTCAACTACTCTTCTCTCCCTTTTTTTAGGTTCTGTGCCTGTGCTTAGCTGAGTTTCAGTCCCTCTCATGTAATCCTGCAAGGCCTCCTCTTTCACACACACACACACACACACACACACACACACAGACACACACTGTGTGAAATACACAGAGGATCTTGTGCATTGAAGAGAAGAGCATTCACGTTTTGCTTCCTTTGTGCTCTTGCTACCAAACAGTAAAGAGCAGCTTTGCATAAACTTCAGCAGAAGCTATCAACTAGCAAATCATGGGCAAGATAGTGTTCTTCCTCCTGTGTCAATCAGAGAGAAAAATAAATAAGAAAAATAAAGAAGGCAGTGTCTCTGGTGGGTAGAAACAAGCCCTTACTTGAAGAGGACTTATGAAGCATGGCATTTTGGGGCGTTCCCCATTCCATATCAAGAACAGACTCTGGAAATGAAACAAGACCCAGGCTCTGATAAAGTGGATTCTTTCCAAGCATCTGAGAAGTTTCGGACAGCTGCAATCAGGATGAGGAGCCTCCTCCTTCAAACTGAAACAAAACACAGATCAAAGCTACTTCTCACTGAAAACTAAGCTGAATGTACTTGTCTGGTGAGCCTAAAGGATATAAATAATAGCGTTGAGATCTCTTGGAAGAATTGCACCGAGGACTTGATGTTTGAAGAGGATCTAGTTTCACAGCTCTTTACCAGGACTGAGAGCACTGAAGATTCGGGAGAAACTAACAAGGCCATAACATACGCTTTGGAGTTTCAGGACCGCTTGGAACCTGGCCAAATGAACAACTGCAATGAATGTCCTCTTTCAAGCAACAGCATCTCAACAAGTCCAAGTTCCCTGCAACACCACTTTGCAAGTCTAAAGCAGCAGATGGCCCGTCAGAAGGCAGAGTACGAAGCTAAAATTTCAAGGTAAAAGTTCAGTCTATGAAACATATACATCTGGGTCTTTTGCTTTGGCTTTCTGTTGCTAGTGCAATGAAAAGACAAGTAATGACATTGGCTCATAAATACTGGGCACACTTACAAATTTGTTTGATTAAAACTGAATAATTTACACTGAAAATCCACTATGAATGCAAATAATAGTATGTCTCCTGCTTTGAGCATCTGCTAGAATTTTAAATAAGCCTTCTAAAAGGATCAATTATGGTGATTAAATTGTGCTCACTAAAGGCAGGAGTACATTAATATTTTCCTCCAGAAATGACAATAGAAAAATGTCAGCATGTGATTTGTATGCAGTGGGCAGCAGTCTGGAATATCATCATGTTTCAGGGGATTGGCTTCCATGACATAAAAAGAGGGAAAGGGGTCTTGGGCAAAAGGCGGCAGCGGAAAGCTTTCTGAAACTGACTGTCTTACTGCAGTGAGATTTGAGCTATCAGCAGAATGTCAATTTTGCTTCTGTAAGTTGTGTAAATAACGAGTAAGTGAAAATTCTGGTTGCAAGAAGGGACAGGCATATATAGAAATTGGTCTGATCATAGGCAGCTGCTTTAGATTATGACATGTCAGAAGTGCATAACTACTTTCTCTGGGTAGTGGGGTCCTAAGTTGGAGGCCAAAGTCAAAGTAGCAGAAAAGTGTTAAAAATGACTATTTAAAGATAAAGCCAAGAAAAGAAGGATCGCAAAGGGCAAAACTGCACTGTCTGTGTTTATGCCAACAGCCTGGAGCAACAGAACAATGAGTTACAGTTAGAGATTAAGAATCTGCATTCAAAACTGGGTCAGCAACGGAAGTGGTTTCGTTTGGTGGAAATTAAAATGCGCAATGCAGAGAGAGCATACGAAGATGCAGAGAGAAGGAATGAAGCACTTCAGAAAGAAATGGAAGAGTTTTTTAATACTTTTGGAGAGCTAACAAATGAAACGAAGATACCAGAGCAAATTGCCCAGGGCTTTTAGACTCTACCTGGCCTTAATTGCACCTGAAAATAAACTACCACCTTCTCATTATAATTCAAACACAAAAGGCAAAAATGCTGGATGACATAATGCTGATGCAAATCCCCTTGCTTTTTAGTATACAAAATCTTGCATATTTAAATGTTGGCCAAAATCCTATTGCACAACTATGTGCACACAACTTGAGGTTGTGTCTGTGGTATCTGCATGAGCACTGAGGCAGAAGTGCAATCCCCAAAACTCTTATGCTAGTCCATGTGCGATCAATCATCCCAGCGAAGTGCAAGTGATTACAAAAGTGCAGAGTGCAATTCCTTGTTTACACTGGCAAAACTTTACATTATCTGATGTGAACATGAAAAGGATACTGGCCATTATATTGTAGAAAACAAATGCTAAATATAGGTTGTATATTAATTAGGATTATTTCTTGTAAAGAAGTGATTTATAAAGCCAGCAGTAGTACTGTATAGTAAAGAGAAAAGATATTGATACAAGAGGAAGAACAAGAGTGAAGTAGACTCTAGAAAAATGTAAAGAGCTGGCAAGCGCTGTATATCTAAGGTTATAAACCAACAGGTAATATAAAGCTGCAACAGGTCCCACTACAGGAGAAAAAAAGGAAGATGAAATATTGAAAATCACACCGAAGGGGGGAATCTGTTTCTAGCTGTTTGTGATACATCCGAGTATTAGATGAGGTACCAAAACAGTGTAAGACACTTAAGTGTTTATTTCAAACCCCAAATATAAAGGGGTTGGACAGCTGATCATGCAGCATTGTTAGACTCTATATTGTTCCAATGTGCAAGAAACATAAAGACAGAGGGAAAATTAAGATACATTTGTGGAAGTGTGGGGCTATTGAGAATTGTATACAAATTGAGAAGGGAGGGAGTCACAATTATTCAGTTCACTTCCATCTCTTTTTAAATATACTGTACTTTTGAATCTGAGGCCAAGGGTGGGTAGACTTGGAAAGGGATAAAGCTACTTTGTTAATTCTGTTGCTGCTTTTTAAAGAATTAACGTGTAAATGAGTAATAAAAAGAAGGAACACCAAAATCTCTTTACCTTGCCCTCTGAAGCCACTTTTTTTCCCACAAAACACAGGATAGACGGCTTGCTGCTTTTTCTACAATAATAATACACAGCTTCTGAAGCCCTGCAAGCCTTGGCAGTGGCTCACACTACAGGTTTATAAACCACAATGTGTTTTACAAAACATGGAATCTCTTTTCTGCTTATATGTTGTCTATCCTAAAAAATAGAAGGAACACGATGCAGGCAATATAGGACATGGGGCTAAATTCATGGTTAGTCACAACCAGAGTGAAACCCACTGAAATCAGTGGAACTTACATCCTGACTAACAAGCCTTTTCCATCTTAACGAATCCACTGCAGCTGGACTAATATTGACTTCACCCCAGAAAATACAGGGTATTGCAATGTGTTAGCTAAAGGACAGTGGGGTTCATTCTTAATTGGTTGACTATCAGTTGTGATGTTTGTCATCAGTTGTAAGCCTGTTTCACTACTCTGAAAATCCTGTCAGATGGA
Source organism: Intellagama lesueurii (assembly GCA_037013535.1). NCBI lineage: Eukaryota > Metazoa > Chordata > Lepidosauria > Squamata > Agamidae > Intellagama > Intellagama lesueurii. The sequence goes on from JBAJHW010000002.1 coordinate 219,144,435, forward strand.
AAGATTTGCTGACTAACTCAGATGTAGGAAGTTGGGGAAATGAAAGAACAGAGAGAGGTGGGGTGGGGTGGTGGAAGTCTGTGCCCTAATGGGCCCCAGTACTAGTCAGAACCACAACAGAGGAATTATTTAGCTGCCCATAGTGCATCAACTGGGATAGTGGAATGGTTTACCATCATAATAGGTCAATTTTACATCAAGAATCACCTAAGGAAAAACCAGGTAGTTTCCACAGCACAATGTATTAACATAGTATGGTACCTTTCCAAAAATTTATTGTATAGAATCCAATCATGAAATCCACTGGATCCTCTGCATCTTGAAAAAAGTATTGGGATATGTTAAGATTCACGACATTAAGGGTCAATTCACAGAGTCATTACAAAAGTATCTAAAGTCTATCCTGCGTCTTAAGTGTATTAGCATATTTTATGGAATGTTAATTATTTTCCGTTTTGTTATTAACTCTGCTAGCTCTATTATGATGTATTTTCTATCACCTCTGTGTAACCAGAAAACTTTTCACAACATTAAAAAATGTGGAAACAAATTATATGTTCCTTTCCAGCCTTTTTAATATTTCAAAGACATTTGGTTATTGTGATAGTAATTAAACAGTAATAATTCTGAGAGTGTTTTGTACATGCTCAAGTCAGTTTGCCTGCTTTAAGTACAAAATAAGCACCACTACGCTTAAAACATGTTGTTGTTTAGTCATTTAGTCGTGTCCGACTCTTCGTGACCCCATGGACCAGAGCACGCCAGGCCCTCCTGTCTTCCACTGCCTCCCGAAGTTTGGTCAAATTCATGTTGGTTGCTTCGATGACACTGTCCAACCATCTCATCCTCTGTCGTCCCCTTCTCCTCTTGCCTTCACACTTTCCCAACATCAGGGTCTTTTCCAGGGAGTCTTCTCTTCTCATGAGATGGCCAAAGTATTGGAGCCTCAGCTTCAGGATCTGTCCTTCCAGTGAACACTCAGGGTTGATTTCCTTCAAAATGGATAGGTTTGTTCTCCTTGCAGTCCAGGGGACTCTCAAGAGTCTCCTCCAGCACCACAATTCAAAAGCATCAATTCTTCGGCGGTCAGCCTTCTTTATGGTCCAGCTCTCACTTCCATACATCACTACTGGAAAAACCATAGCTTTGACTATGCGGACCTTTGTCGGCAAGGTGATGTCTCTGCATTAAAACATGTACCTGTAAGGAAATATCATTTGTAGAACACATAGTCTGTATCTCTAAATATTTGCAGTAGCATCTGAGGTATTTGTAGATTTTTTTGCCCCTCCTGAATGCCAGGAGCATTCTAAAAGTTATCCACACCAAGGAAGAGGAATTTCCCCACCACTTAAAAAAAATAATGCTTTAAAGGAACTCAACTAAAAATGGCTTCTTCTAAGATTATTTATATCTTACCCCTGTAATTAAAAATAAAATAAAATGTTTATTTTGATACACAGAGATCAATAAGCCAGAGTTTGTATATGCTGTTTGTCAACATTTATTTCATGTTTTTACAGTTTTTAAAATATTGATGTTATAAGGCAAGACCATTCAGGAAAAATGAAAACCCAAATTAAAATAACACTGAAAATGTACATTTAAGAATTTATTATCAATAACATTTTCAAAAGTTGACTTCTGTTGGGGAGGCAACTGATCTTTTTAAAAAAGATTACTATGATATAAAATAATTCACTTTCATTTCCCACAAAACATGTCCTTATTGCATAAGCATTTAGAATAATATATATCAAGAGTCTCATTTAGGAGGCTACTTCATGTAATCTATACATTTAGATGTCAAAGGATTTGTCTTATAGCACATATCAAACTAATGAAAATGACAGTCTAAGACTCCAAATATGACACAGATATTAGGGTTTGATGCTATTTTTGTGACAATTTGTATATATAATGATTGGAACAGAGGCACATACAGTGCAACACACATTTTACAGGGAACAAATAATACAGTAAAAATGAATGCTTATGAAAAAAAATTATACCACTAAAGACAAGAGGAAACAATTTAAGGCCACTGTTAAAATTAACATTTTAATGCAGAGCCCTCAACAGCTCACCTACTGTCTTTAACTAATTAGGTAATATTTCTATATTATGTCAGGTCTTCAAACTGGTTCACCTAACTACTTTTCAATCCATAGCCATATCTGGGGTTTCTAGATTGAAAATTTATCCATAGGAAGTGGTCACTTAACACTGAATGTGTCACTGACCACGTATCCAGTTTCTGGATTTCGCAAACCATTGCAAATACTTCAGATTATAATTGGCACAAGGAGTCTAAAACAGTGTGGAGTCAACCTTTAGAAAGCACTAGAAGCATTCCAGAAATCCGTCATATCTTAACTGTATGTTATTACACCATACTTTATTTTCAGAGAGAGTAAAAATATGTGGAAATCTACTCAAAACATCCTCTAAAACCTCAGACCAGTTTACTGATCTGGATGGCTTTGCCTACCACTTTTTAAGTACTTCATTGATGAAAATTTAGTTGTATGACACTTCTGAATATACCGGTCACATTTGGCCCCTAAAAATGATTTTATCCAGTATCCAATAAGACTTCAAATAGACTTCAACCTTTTATTTAAAAAAAACAACAACCCTACACTTTCTGAACAATCAATAATATATTTTTTAAAGAAAAACTAAACACTCTGGAAAATCTCAATAGTTAAACATAAAAACAACCACCATTAAAAATATATGTATATAAAAATGTCAATCATATTGCTATGCCAACTCTTGCTGAAAAAGTTATCTAGGCATCAAAATTCATTAAAAAAAATTGTGCACATGTGTTTTTGTTTTGCAGTCACGACTGTTTTCTCCTAGCTTATATAGCTCCTCATGGTAGGATCTGCTATGAAACAGCTGGAAAGACACAGCTTCACTCCTCCTTGTGCACTTCTACAGCAATCAAATATAGCCATCATTAACATGCACCGTTTACCTTAATTAAGAATGGGAGAAATATGATCAAGCTGTCTTCTGTATTTCAGTCTAAGGCACGCACTCTGTAGCACTAGAGCCCTACCCCCGCAGAAACTCAGATGAACCTGTGAGAACAGAATTATTGAAAGGAGGAAGCCTTCTCAAAGATGGTATCCTGCCTTTCATTTATGTGTGACACAGGTTGTCTCTATAACGTGTAGAATCAAGGGTACTAGTATACTATAAACCTTGAATGCTGAATGAAGATGCATAGCCAAAGCTTCACTGGAAACAATGAAATCTAACAAAGGAAATCTAACCTGGTAGCACTGATGCGCCTCATCTAATACAGACAGGTATAATGCACTTCAGTCCCATTGAAATTAATATGAGAAACTCACAACTAAGTCCTCTGTGCATGCTAATTTCACTCCATTTTCTGGATTTTACAATTTAGCTTTATGTTTCAGAAAAAGATATTCCAACTTAACATCCTAGCACACTGAGTTTCAGCCCCCAAAAAGGTATGCCTGAAGCTTTCAGAAATACTTTAAAATAATTAATTTCTTCTCTTCCTTCCCTAAAAAAAAGAGTCCTAAACATAATGATCCTAATACTGACCACAACAAGCATTCCAAAGCACAGAAAGACCCCTGTGGGCATGAAAGTCTTCGTTTGACTGCCCTCTTTTCACAGGAAGTGCACAGGATGTTAGGCTGTAACAGAGGATAGATGCTAACACACAAGGCTGTTACCAGGACTGGGAAGACTATGTATGCCCCCCCCCTGCCCATTTTGCATCAAGCTGTCCTTGACAAACAAAGAAGATGAGCAAAGGAAACAGACCAGTGAGGACCAATACATACAGCCCCACCTGTTCACTGGAGGTGAATGGGAGATCATGTTACATTTGCTCTGGAGATCCTTCAGGGGGCAGGTGCTGTGCTTGTCCAAGACTGCATCAACACCCAAACTCTTGACTATGTAACAATAGAGAGGAGGCATGGTTGTGTTTAGAGGAATCCTAAAGTGCTTTAAAAACAACAAATCCAATTGTGCAAAAATGCAGGCACTCTTTCAGTCAAAATTAAGCAGCAGCATGGGAAAAATTAAAACCTTAAATACAGAACAATTCAAATCTAAAATACATATTAAGTGTTTACTTTCCAACTTTGGTGCCAAATCAATGTTGAATTTTTGAATAAACTGAATTGAGAAACCAGTTAAATTTACTACTTCCAAAGTAGAGCTCTTTATTGTTTTAAATCCATGTAAGTATTGAAATATAGGACCGGGAATTATCTACAATATCCACAAGGAGTTAGTGGCAGCGAAATTACCACAACCAGAATTACAATTATAAAAATAAAATGCAATTGTTTCATAGCACAAAGTGAGAATGAGTATTTCCTCTTGTCTTGCAGATTAATTACGAGCAGATGGCTTGCCATTCTTCAGCACAAGAGTTTCAACATGCATAGGGACCATAAAAAGGATTTTATATATAACAGTATGAAAAGAAGAATCTGAACAAATTTTTAACTTCTAGTTCACTGTTCTTTACATCCCAACATACAATAGTGATCTTTGTAACATTCAGTATGACGAATAAAATGAAAGATCAAGGAAGTCAGCTCAGGAAATTTAACAAAAAGTCAAAGTTTCATACTTGGAAGCAGACAGATGTGCACATCTAGTATGTTCTCAAAGTACATACATTCCCAGAAAATAATTTAGGTCCAACAGTATCGCTAAATACAGCATGATCAATTCCATATTACCCACATTAACTCCATTTATGTGTAGAATTTTATAGATACCACTGACATCAGATTTACAAGGGCAGATATACATTGTGCACCTGTTATGTTTCATGATTCAGTAATTCAATACAAACTGTATCACTGAAAGATTATACCTGTATTCCACGTGGCCTGGTCAGGAAGGATGTGTCCACACTATGGAACAAAGTTTTTACACATTTATAAGGAATGCTTTTCTGCATACATCTCACACTCTATAAAGGCCATCTATTTTGTTGTGGAAACCAGAATCTCAATTTAAAGATACTGAATTCTGGTGGGCTTTAATGTGACCTAGTTCAAATGTATACACTGCACACGTATTTCCCATGTAATGTGTGGAGAGCTAAAACAAAACCCAAAGCTTCAGGTCTACATTATTACAACTACCATGAGCCTGAATCCAAAGCATCACACACTACTTTCACAGGTCCAAATGAGCTTTGTACTGTAGCTATCACCCCTCAGTACATGGGAAACATCTTCTGAAAGTAAGGGAAGTTTCAAAAAGCAGTTAGTAATATGGATTGTAGTCTGTTCAAAGGAAAAAGAGAGTCAAGGCACACTGGGCACACCTAAGCTAAAGTAGCAATTTGGATCCTAGCCCCCCCTGTCTAAATGCATATGCTTTCCATGGAAACTCATGTAATCCCATGACAACTACAATAAGGACTAAAATTTAGTAACCCACACTGCAACATGGGACCTGAAAGGATGGGTCATTGAACATTGTTTCTAAACTAACACTGAACTTAATGCACACAGGTGCCAAAGTAGGCTTTCAGGTACACAAATAAGCCCTTATAATTAGGTTTAATCAGCCCAACTTCTCAGATTACTTTTATCTTAAATAAAATGGCACCATTGCAAAGACTGTGTATAAATCTAAGTGTGTGGATCTTTCTCACATGTAACCGAAAGCTGTAGAAAGCACTAGTAACTTGTGTGCTCTCTCTTCTTAGTTACACTGTAGTATCACGCAAATGGAACCTCATACATCTACCCACAGAAAGCTTTCTGTGCTTCCTTACTGCTAAAAATGCACCCTCTCAACAGCCTTTTTTTCATTTGATTTGACTCCTGCAGACACATGCCTCTCTTTTATAGAAACAATCACCAATATGAATGTTCACACAATCTACTTAAAGCACTTTCTTTAAACAGTTCAGAGTAAGAAACTGGTTGCTTCTGATTTCTGTTTCTGAACAAGTGACAAGGACACACGTGAAAACAGCTTTTAGATCTACTCCATCTCTGCAATGCCCTTCAGCTATTCAGTATATGTTTGAAATAAAATGGAGAATACAAAATCTGAAAATTCAACAGCCAATTTTCTTCATTTGCCTTGTCAGGTGAGCAGTTAAGTGTAAGACGAACAACTCTATTTAAATATTTTGCAGTAATGTCAAAAGCGTGCTATAGTAGTCAATTTCATGATGGAATTTTAGTACTGAAAGAGAACCGTAACCGTTTACATATACACAAATAGCTTCTAGAAAGGCAAACACCAAAACGACTTAAACATACCAAACTACAGAAGACAGAAAATATTTAATAGGTACTGTATATTTGATCTAAATATTAATAAGAAATGAATGTACTGCAGTACAGGCTTTCCTACCATTAAGAATGGCACTGATTTGTTTAATTCATGCTTACATTCCTCTATGACAAGATCAATCATGCAAACTTGTGCTTCGGGCTTATATTTTAGTCCTAATACTTATTCACTGAAAAGATTTAAATTCTTAATTGTGTGAACCAGTGGTAGATTTAAACCATTATCTGTCCTGAGGCTGGTGCAAACATCATGGTACCTGGCCATTAAGAGAACTAATAAAGTTATGGGAGTGGGCCAAGTGAGTATGTGTTTCACTACTTGCCCCTTCCCTGTTACACTCAGATTCGTTGTTATTTTCTATCACTTGTTTTATCTGAGGAACATTAACTATTTGGAAGAAAACAACTACGTAGTGAGATTGAAACTCACATTCATTTAATCAGCCCTATTCCTTTTTAATTTAACTTAGTTCATTCACAACACAGTATGCAAGTTAATTAATTGAACATAAACTTACTGAGATGCACTACGTGATAAGGAAACAGCACCTCTGACTTGATGGGGACTTTTTCAGCTGAAATCGTGTGGCATATTCATGTGCACATGCATGTTCACACCAGAGCAAACAAAAGAGGGGTCTTCAAGACATCAGGGAGAAGGTGAGCCAGAACACTTCTTCCCGATACCCTAGTTTTCTACCTGGGAAATGTTTTTATTATTATTAAGGTATATTTAACTGTGCAGGCTCCTAGTTCTAATCTGGAGTGGTGCTGCCCATGTTTATCATGCTGATAGAAACAATCACAGAGTAAGATAAATATATGACAACCAACAAAGATACTATTAAAGATGTAAAGTACCTATCATACATAATGTATTGTGACTTTAAAAAATTGGTATAGACCAGGGATCCCCACACTTTTGGGGTCTGTGGGCACAAAACAGGTTGTTTTTTTTTTAAGTGCAATGGTACAATCACAAAATAATTGACATCAGAAGTCATAAAAGCATTTGGAACATTCTGTTTTTGTGTGTGTTTTCCATGCATAAATTTGTGGTCTTTGTGCTGCTGCTACTGCCCTGAAAGGGGCACATTAACTCCAATAAATTTGGGGGCAATAAGATGACCACCATCCTATAAAGGTCACCTTACAAAGATGGGATCTGACTGGCTTCTACAGAGGAACAGGATGGGTGGGGAGAGCAGCAGAGGGCACAAGGGCATGGCCCAGGAGTCACCGTATTAACAGGGGCTGCATTCAGGGATCACAATAAATGATATTTATTTATTTATTTATTTATTTATTTATTTATTTATTTACCACCCATCTAGAACGTGTCTACTCTGGGCGGTTTACATATAATATAAAAAATAAACTAAGATAAAATGCAGATTAATCCAAGATGGGAAAGGAAAAAAGAAAGAGGGGAAAAAAGAAGAGGAAGAAGAAGGAGAGAAAATAAAAAGAAGAAAAGGGGAGATAGGCTAGGTAATGGCCATAGGGAAGGCCTGCCTGTATAGTCATGTCTTCAAGTTAGTCTTGAAGGCCCTCAGCGAGGGAGCCAAGCGGATCTCAACAGGTAAGTTGTTCCAAAGCCGAGGGGCCACTGCCGAGAAGGCCGGATTTCTGGTTTTTTCCCACCGGGCCTCTCTTGGCGTTAGGCCCCTCAGCCGCCCAGCCTGACTGGAGCGGGTGATACGGGTAGAACTGGGCGGAAGAAGGCGCTCTGCCAGGTATCGAGGTTCTAAACCGTTAAGGGCTTTATATGTAATGGTTAACACCTTGAAATCAATGCGGAAGCAAATAGGTAGCCAGTGTAAGGTGGCCAGAGTGGGGGAAATATGGTGAAATCTTTTCACCCCTGTTAATAGACTGGTCACCGTGTTCTGGACCATCTGAAGCTTCCGCATCAGTCCTAAAGGAAGCCCCACGTAGAGAGCGTTACAGTAGTCTATTCTTGAGACTACGAGTGCATGGACTAGCGTGGTGAGCGCCCCCGTGTCTAGATAGGGACGCAGCTGGGTGATCCGCCGAAGATGTAAGCGGGCAGAGCGAACCATGGATGCTACCTGGGTCTCCATGGTAAGCGCCGGGTCAAGATGGACCCCCAGACTGTGAACCGAATTCTTTGTGGTGAGAGTCACCCCCCCAAAAGAGAGGGAGTTGCCCAAACCACTGACATCGGGGGCCCCCATCCGCAGGACCTCCATCTTGTCCGGGTTCAACCTTAGTCCATTCGACTGCATCCATTGCAGAACGGCCTCCAGGCAGCACCCAAGGGACGGAACGGCATCCACTGCAGATGGAAAAAAAGGAGATGTAGAGTTGGGTGTCATCAGCGTATTGGTGACACGAAGCTCCACATCCCCGGATGAACCCCCCCCCCAACGGCCTCATATAGATGTTAAACAGCATTGGGGAGATGATCGAACCCTGCAGAACCCCACAACTGAGGGATCACGGGGTCGATACATTCTTCCCTAGCTGCACTCTCTGGGGATGGCCCTCCAAAAAGGACTGGAGCCAAGCGAGAGCAAGGCCACCAATCCCCAACTTGGAGAGCCTCCCCAGGAGGATACCGTGGTCGACAGTATCAAAGGCGGCTGAGATATCAAGGAGGACGAGCAAGGACATTTTGCCCCTGTTGGCCTCCCTAAGTAGGTCATCCAGCAGGGCGACCAATGCTGTTTCCGTGCCGTGGCGCGGCCTAAATGATGAGTTATTATGACATGAATGAGTCTAGCCTTCTTCCAAGATGTAATGAGCTTGGAACCTTCTGCATTAGGTTTTGATTAGCCATAGTTTGTCATATTGATAAACCGTAGTTAATTTTCTGGGATCATTTTTCCCCCAGACAAACCATACTTAAATTGAACCACTATTTAGTCATTGGATTACACAGAAACACAGAAATGAAGAACACTGCCAAACAGCCCGGAAAACCCACAACAACCACCAGATCCCGGCCATGAAAGCCTTCGAGAATACACAGAAATGAAAGTTTCAACTTTCCTTCCAGTAGCCATACTGGAAGGAAAGGGAATATGTGAACCTTGGGGGAAACTAGGCTGTTCCCATCAAAATACATCATGTTTTTTTGCAACCAAACACAATCAGAGTTGTGAGACTGCTGGATTATGAATATTAAAATAATTAATCTCCTTAATGAAAAATGATGTGCTGAACTCATGTGCATACAGTGAACTGAACTCATGAGCTGAACTCATGTGCATATATCACATATTTCAGGGGAAAAAATGTGTATTCACTCCTCAGAATACCTGCAACAATTCTGAAGTTTGTTTTAGGTGAGACATTTCAACATTCATGGGGCAGAGACAAACTCTTGGTTGTTTCTAATGAGTTCTAGTGAACTACTGCATATAATCCAACATGTCAGAAGTGAAAAAACAGAGGCATTCCTGCAGATGAGTATGCCCAATAGTGAGACTGAATATGAAGTCAACAGAATCCAGAATCAAGTGCAGAGAAAGCATCACTAGAGGCTCACAAGGCTGGTGTCAAATGACAAGAGCAGTGAAACAAGCCACAACTGTTCCATTTATCCGTATATATGTATATGTGGCCCACAACTCCCATCAACCCTAGGTAGAACAGCTACGGATAAGGATGTAAGTAATCAGCAGTCCAAAAACATCCAGAAAGACAGAGTTACCTGTTTAAGAGGAAGTGGTCCCATTTTATTTTTGAGGAACACTAATGGTACCATCATTTGCACATTTAATCAGAATTAAATCCTACTCTGCCCAGTATTATCCAAATAACTGCAGCTTGATATACGGAGTGCCGGAGGTTAGGACCTGGCTGTTGGGGTTATATTTTACAAAGAGCATTTCTGCTCAGTAAAGTTACAAGAGGGAAAGACAGGCAGGTGAGATTGATGAGTTGATTAACCTTGAGAAACGCTGAATGCCTCTGAGTAAGATCAGTATAAAGGCGGCGGCAGCAAAGCATGTGTGTGTGAGTGAAAGCATGAGCAGAAGAAGAAGCAGACCAGGAGGGAGGGAGCTAGCTGCAGAATGAAGCAACAGAATGAAAATATACTGCCAGGTGAAGTGAGAGAAGTTTGCATGGATATTTCCTCATGGGTGAGAGAAAACAGAAAATAAACTGTTAAAGGACTGATGAGCCCTGAAATTACAGAGGCTACAAGCAACTAATTTAAAAGCAAGTAATAAGCAATGAAAAGCTGTATACCTTTTGGACTACAAGTATTTAACTCACATGAATTAAATGTGAATCATGCTTTTGTAAAATAAATAACTTTAACTTTATTCAAGTTAAGTCTCTGCCATTGTGCACTCTGCTATATACAAAGGGGACTACAAACCCCATCACTGGCTTCAAATTATGTGGAAGGAGATTTTTGCCTAACATTGGAAAGAACTTCTTGACAGTAGGAGCTCTTAGAGTGCAAACTGCCTTGGAAGATGGCGGACTCTCCTTCACTGGACATTTTTAAACAACATTTCAATGGCCACCTGTTAGGGATGCTTTAGCTGCAGACCTCCTGGTTTGGCAGAGGGCTGGACTTGATAACCCAGCTCTGAAGTTCCATGATTCTCTGACAAATAACTACTAGAGACAGAGAATTCTTATGGAGAATGTGCCTTAAGTCTTCTTCCTTTACAACTGAGCAACTGTATTCGATTCCCACATGCCTAGAAGTGAGAAGAAGCACTGATACACTGGATTATAGTCCCAACACTCCACTCTTTAGGTGAGAAGCCTAATTAAAAAAACCCACATGCAAGGACAATCGCAGCACTCTTCCCTTCCGGCAGGCTATCCTTCACGTGTTTGGTCATATACCCAATTTTGCAACCAGTGCATGACCACTGTGAAGGAGAGCTCATTGGAGGTGAGAACACTTGCATAATTGTATTTATGTTTCTCCAACAGAGTCCTGAACTTAGAAATTGAGCAGCAACTGAGGTAACGCATATATTATGTTCTCCTCTATGCTGCAATCTACTAATTCCCCTTTTCACTTTGCTTTCAGAAACAACTCCCTACAACCCACTCCCGCTCTTCAGTATCCCCCGAAAATAACTTTTACTACAATTCATCAGAGCACTGTCCAGGATTTTTTCAGAAACAGGGACAAATCTTAAGCTATGTATATGAAAATATCCCTAAGTGTGTATGGAGTGCCTTTCTGTCACCATTAAACAGCTGTTTCCTGAATCGTCGCATGCACAGAACCAAGGGCAGCTTCAGTCAGGGTAGCTGTTTCTCTAAAATCATGAAACTGGAGGGTATAGATGTGTCCACGACAATACTCTGGAAATCATGGCTATCCGAATTAAACAGTGAAAATCCCAATTAAATAGCAAAACATTGATGTAAGTTAAACTGGGAAAGCCAACTTCTTGCACTACAACATGGAACTGAACCCTCTGGCTGCTGTTAACATCTGATGTATCCCAGTATTTGTACCATTTCTTTTGGAGCCATGGATATTTCCATCCACAATCCCTGAAATTCTCCTGAAACTCGACCGGGGGTGGGGGGGTGGGGTCACTTGAATTTTGGTGTTCCTGGACAGTGAAGGAGTGTCAGGAGCTGAAGACACAATCCCATGCCCAACAGATATTTTGCAAAACAGAACGCACAGAGAAAGGTTCTGTATTCCAAGACTAAATGCTATATACAAAATATACAAACATAGCACTGAATCCCTCATTTTTACAAAACACAGCACTGATTTTTGTAGTGGCTTTGGAATTACAAAATAAACGTTGAAATCCCTATATTACTCCAGCACACATGTATTAACATAATTCATGGTAACTTATTTTGGTAATTTATTTATGTCAGAGTGAATGTTATTGGCAATAGAATGGGAAAGTTCTTTTTAAAAAGCAGACATGGGGAATAAATTATCATTAGTGAAATACAGATGTCCATTTTTCAGTTTTGAATTCAGTTGATAGTTTGTCTTCTAACCATTCAGAATTCAGGCTGAAGGCTTCACAATACAAAAGCCACTTTGACTTCCTTAAAGTTACTCTGAAACAGCATACCTCCAAAACTTTCAGTTAAGTACAGGGATATGAAACTTAAAGGGGGGGGGGGAGGCAACATTTTAAACCAGGGGATTCACTCTGTTTCTCTTTCTGGTTTATGTTTAGATTTGCCAAAAGAAGGTAGTAAAGCTCCTCCTGCTGTGATTTGGATGTCACACTAAATTACATTCGAGGAAGGCATAATACAACTTGGCCTGTTTTTAGATTAGCACACTTCACCCTACACCCCATCCCAAGCATGAACTGGGAATCACACCAACTGTGGCTAGCTTCACCAAGTCGAATTCAGAAGTGAGATTTTGGCAGTGGCTCATTTGAAACTAATGTAGTGTTAACCAGACCTTGTCACACAAAGGCATCATGAAAAACTGCAATTAACCAAAAGTACAACCAAAAACTTCTCAAAGAGAGGGGAGAGGGCCAAGCAAGCAAATGTAAGAGATGGCTAGACTCTTTACATCTTGCTGAATGATAGTTTAGTGTGATGTCCAAGCACAGCCTCAATGGATCTTCCCTATTCAGATAACAGGGATTTATTAGGAAGCCACTTCAAAATGATCAGTTAGTACAATGTAATATAACTTTATTAATCAAGCTATGGGGGCAGGGAAGCTCTCCAATTCTTATTCTAGATCTTCTAATCCTGTTCCTTCCAATATATCCATGTCTGAAACATCCCTATAACTCAAGAGAAAACTGTAGGAGAAATCTTACTTAGTCATGCTAGATCTACTCAAAAGGTCTGTTGAAGTGCCAGAGTACTTCCTCTGGCCAGAGAAAGCTTGCAATACATATTAATTTGACGGTAATCCTATAGTGACCCATCCAGAATAAGCTTCATTAAACCCAATGGGTTTTACTTCCAAGTAAACATACAAAGGATTGTACATTTAGTAAAGTGCTGGTGCCAGAGCACGAAGGTCATATATTCAATGCGCCTTTGGTTATTAGAGAAATGAACCAAACCCACCTTTTTAGTAATGTGGCAACCCTATGCCCCAACTGTGGCAATCCAAAATCTTCGTTGTTCAAGACTTACTGATAAGTCTCAGTTGCCAAACTTGGATAGCCTCTCAACACTGTTAAAGCTACTATCCTATCAATAAATATAGAACATATTCACACAAATATTTTTCCTTGCAAATATCTGGTGAATAGATTTTGTTCATTCTCAAGCTGTGACACATTACAATTTTTTGGAACTAGAAGAAAAAAAAAAGAACCAGTTCAAACTGTCTCAAGATTGGCATTTGTCTCTGGAATTTGCTACAGAAGGGTGTATAAATTCCACTTATAAACCTTTTGTTATATTGCTCCTTGTTTCAAATAGCTATTCTCTTGTTTTTCTATTATGGTTAATTTACTATTGTGCAAAATTTCTCATATATCATATGGTGGTCCCTTCAAAACACACATACTAAGTGGGTATCTGTATATCTATCCAGGGGGTCTATATCCCCACAAATACTCTCAAGCTTCATCAGATTTTCCATGGCAATGCCAAAATAGGGAAAGGAGCAATGATGTTTACAAGCCCTTTAAAAAGACCAAATATCTATTTTAAAACATACACTAATTCACAAACCATGCAAGAGTTCAAAAATACACTAGCAATTTTTCTTATTCCGTTTACCCCTTGAAATAAAAGCACTAGAACAGCACATTCAGAGAAGCAAAATTACATTCAGATGTAAAGATGAAGCAAAAATTCACATATCTGCTTCTTGTACAAGAAGGTATACAAAATTATTTGGAGGTGGACAGAAAAAGGCCTCAAGAAAAGAGTGCTACGCAGAGAAACAATGCCTTTATATTTTACTGTACTGAGAATGCCAGCAAGATACATTGATATGGCATATGTCTGTAATCACACAGATAAGAAAGAGGATATACATTCAACAAGATTTACAATGGCTTTCTTGTTTTAAAAATTATATTGACAATGCGCATGTTTCAGAAGTCTGACAGAATGCCCATGAATTCATTTGGGGGTGGAGTTATTTTAACTGCTCACCTGATATAGGTTAAAACAGAATAAGTTATAGTAATGTCTACACTTGTTTTGCCTTGATATACAAAGTTGCTTTCATTGGAAAACATTAAGCAGAAAGTCTGAGGCAACTGAGTAAAATTGCAGACATTATTTTAGAGGAGCATGCAGAACATGGAGTTTTTCTACTTGGTTCCATAAAACTTACAAGTGTTTCAGGCCCAAGAGAAGCAAAAGTTCTTTGCCAACGTTCAATCTTCAACACTGATCACCGGCATCCTTCAAGTGTTCCTGTCAAAGCATCAAGGCTGCTGTCTGTGTCTGAGGCCAGTGTTTGTTCTGTTGACATGGATGAAATGTCGTTGATCGATGATGACTGGGAAGGGCTGGTATTGCTATTCACTGCTGCATCTGTGCTAAGAAAACCAAGCATAAGAAAATCTGAGGAAAGACATGGTTGAAAACATAGGTATCCTGGTATTTGGCATTTATGGAAGGAGTACATATGAAAACACAATGCACTGACTGAAATCCTGTCTATATAAGTTCTGTGGAATGAGGCTGATGATGTCTTCAGCTGAGGGATTATTTTAAAGAAACTGATCGTGTCCTCCTCCCATCCCCTAGCCTCCATGGGTACCAAACAATCTCTTTCTTCAGTGGGACCCATGGGGGCTGCAGGACGGTAGGAGGAAGTCTTTGATTATTGAAAATTGCTGCCACTATTTTGGCAGCAGCGATTATCAGTAATTAAACACTTCCCCCTCCTGCCCTGCAGACACCAAGGGATCCTGACAATGAAAGAAGTTACTAGGAACATGTGGGGGCCAGGAAAGTGAAGAAGGAAATGTTTAATTTCCAAAAATCCCCTTAGCTGATCAAATCATCACCCTTGCGCTGCAGAACTCACACAAACAGGATTTCAGCCACTATGCAGACCTCTTCTTTAATGTCAAAGAGATGTAGGCATCAAATATTTGTAAGAAAGAGGATTCTGAGCAAGTTAGAAATGGTAGCTAGTGTTTTACAAATGATGCACTACATATTGATAAATTGATAAACTGAAGATCAATAACTCACCGGGCCCAGTTGGCACCAACCAAGACTTATTAAAGAACTGAGGAATGAAGTTGCTGATCTCTTAACTAAAATATACAACTTCTCCCTTAGAACGGCCACAGTGCCAGAGGACTGGAGGATAGCACGTCACGCCAATCTTTAAAAAGGGAAGAAGGGGGGACCCAGGAAACTACAGGCCGGTTAGCATAACGTTTGTTCCAGGGAAGATGGTGGAAAGCCTCATCCAAGATAAAATCTTAAAACACATAGAAGAACAAGCATTGCTGAGGGAAAATCAGCATGGCTTCTATAAGGTTAAGTCTTGCCTCACAAACCTTTTAGAATTCTTTGAAAAGGTCAACAGTCATATGGATGCGGGCGAACCAGTGGATATTGTCTATCTGGATTTTCAGAAGGCGTCTGACGCGGTCCCTCACCAAAGGCTGCTGAGAAAACTCCACAGTCAGGGGATAAGAGGGCAGGTCCTCTTATGGACTGAGAATTGGTTGAGAACCAGGAAACAGAGAGTAGGTGTCAATGGGCAATTTTCACAATGGGGAGAGGTGAAAAGCGGTGTGCCCCAGGGATCTGTCCTGGGACCGGTGCTTTTCAACCTGTTCATAAATGACCTGGAGACAGGGATAAGCAGTGAGGTGGCCAAGTTTGCAGATGGCACTAAACTTTTCTGGGTGGTGAAGACCAGAAGGGATTGTGAAGAGCTCCAAAAGGATCTCTCCAAACTGGGAGAATGGGCGGCAAAATGGGAAATGCGTTTTCAAAATAAGAAAATGTAAATTAATGCACATTGGGGCAAAAAATCAAAATTTATTTATCACTAATGGGTTCTGAGCTGTCTGTGATGGACCAGGAAAGAGATCTTGGCGTGCTGGTGGACAGCTTGATGAAAGTGTCAACCCAGTGTGCAGCGGCAGTAAAGAAGGCCAATTCCATGCTAGGTATCATTAAAAAGGGGATTGGAAAAAAAAACAGCCAACATTATAATGCCATTGTACAAAATGATGGTAAGGCTGCACCTGGAGTATTGCATACAGTTCTGGTTGCTGCACCTCAAAAAAGGCATAGTGGAACTGAAAAAGGTGCAGAACAGAGCGACTAAAATGATTACTGGGATGGGGCACCCCCCTTATGAGGAAAGGCTACAGCGTTTGGGGCTCTTTAGTCTAGAGAAAAGGTGCCTGAGGGGGGACATGATTGAGACATATAAAATTATGCAGGGGATGGATAAAGTGGATAGAGGGAAGCTCTTTTCTCTCTCACACAATACCAGAAGCAAGGGACTTCCACTGAAATTGAGTGCTGGGAGAGAGAACAGGCAAAAGAAAATATTTCTTTACCCAACATGTTGTTAGTCATGTGGAATTCCTTGTCATGTGGTGATGGCATCTGGCCTAGATGCCTTTAAAAGGGGATTGGACAGATTTCTGGAGGAAAAGTCCATCACAGGTTACAAGCCATGATGGGGATGTAGAATCTCCAGGCTTAGAAGGAAGGTACCTCCAAATGTCAGATGCAGGAGAGGGGTATCAGGAGACAGGTATCTAGTTATCTCGTGCTCCCAGAGGCATCTGGTGGGGCCACTGTGAGATACAGGAAGCTGGACTAGATGGGCCCTTGGCCTGATCCAGCAGGGCTCTTCTTATGTTCTTATATATGTATAACGAACAGCTTTCAGTTTCTTCCAGTGGCAGTTCTTAAAGCTGTCTGCCAAACTATCACTCATTACTGGACAAAGAATAAAACAAATGTTGGGTTTTACATTTTTAAAATGTGCTGTCCATAATTCATTTTCACAAGGGAAACGAAGAAGTGTATCTACCTATGATTTTGGTATGGAAAATTCTCACATATGAGATTTGTGCATGGACAAACTGGCTCACAGCATGTTTCCAAACCTAGCACATGGAATTTTCCTCTCCTCCTTCTTGACAAACTACCATATTTTTCCGTGTATAGGACGCCCAATGTATAAGGACCCCCCCCCACTTTTCTAACCCAGAATTTCTTTCTTCGCAAGAAAGTGGAGGGGGAAGGGAGGGATCAAAGCACTTTGATTCCTGCTTTCCCCCTCCACTTTCTTGCGAAGAAAGTGCTTTCCTCCTCCACTTTCTTCGGAAGAAAGTGCTTTTCCCATCCACCTTCCTCGCAAGAAAGTGCTTTCTTGAGAGGAAAGTGGAGGAGGAAAGCACTTTCTTGCGAGGAAAGTGGAGGGGGAAAGCAGGAACCATCAAAGCGCTTTGATTCCTGCTTTCCCCCTCCACTTTCTTCGCAAGAAAGTGGAGGGGGAAAGCAGGAATCGCTTTGATGATTCCTGCTTTCCCCCTCCATTTTCTTCCGAAGAAAGTGGAGGGGGAAAGCACTTTCCTCACAAGAAAGCTCTTTCTTGCAAGGAAAGTGCTTTTCCCCTCCACTTTCTTCACAAAAAGTGGAGAGAGAAAGCATTAATCAAAGCGCTTTGATGATTTCTGCTTTCCACCTCCACTGAGAAGAAAGTGGAGGGGTAAAGCAGGGATCAAAGCGCTTTGATCCCTCCATGTATAAGACGACTCTAAATTTTTAATCTAAATATTTTAGAGAAAAATATCGTCTTATACATGGAAAAATACGGTAAGCACCAAGCATATCGACCAAAGAACAGGAACAGCAGCTCACCTGTTAATTTCCAACCCAAACCTTCTATAGCAGGACATATGGAAAAGCTGTATGACAGACAGTACAATCACCCAGAACAAACATTTCAAGCAAACAGAGGGTGTTAGCTCATGGGGAAATAAACTGCAATTTAGACTGTTTGTGGGGTGGTCTGGTGCAATCTGTTTCTAGTGATCATAGTATACATGGGAAAAAGTGCTCCAGATTGACCCATGTCCACACTCAAGATTTTTTGTTTGGCTGTAGGGCTTCTACTTTTTGGAGCCAGGCTGAAGCGATTCCCAGCAGATGGAAAAATCATCTTGCGGGCGATTGCTTCCATTAAAGCAACCCTTTCTGGTATGATCAGGCACATGCCTTTGCAGCCATCCAATCACACCCAGAATTTTTTTTTTTTTTTTTTTTTTTTTTTGTGTGGCTGCTATGCAATCCCAAATGTGGCAAAGCAGAGACTTCTTACCTGGAGGAAGATGTAGAAATTTGTTCAGCTAAGAATACTCTGTAGCACCTCTCAGCCAACACCAACCTCTTTCACAGCATCACAATATCCACAGTACAATGCCAGACAAAGGTTATCAGACTACAATTCTGCTAGCTTGTAAACAGTCACCACTGACACAATGATCGAAAGCTAGTATATAAAGGTTAAATTTTCAGGGCCAGTCAAATACAAAAGCCCTTGTCCTCTGTCTCACCTCATTTACTGAGGAGCAAGCCAGACAGTGCTTCCATTCATTAATGTTACAGACCAACTAAACATAAAAAGGAGGGAAGAACACCTTTCTATATCACCTCCCTAGGTGCAGCGCTCTTTCGAAATTAATAAATCCCATCTCTTATTGTTCTAAGGAATGCATTTCTTGTTTTTCATCATGATGTGTCTGTCTGCTTCTGGAAGACTATACTATATCTTATAACACACAAATGTCACTCAGCAGTGAGGAAAGGCTCCTTATTTTCATTTGACACCTTAAAGCAGTGCTCCCTAACCTTTTTTGCACCATGGACCGGTTTAGCGTGCGGGGGGGGCTGGGGAGTCGTCGTCCGTGCGTAGGCGGGGCATACATGCATGCATCTGGGGGGGGGGTGAGTGCATTCATGCGTGGGGCGTCTGTGCATGCATGGGTGGGGTATGTATGCGTATGTGGGGCAGTGTACATGCGTACGTGCATGCGTGGGGGCGTGCGTGCAGGGGGGCAAGAGATCTGTCTCCATGACCTGGTCCTGCCAAGGCCACGGCCCGGTACCGGGCCGCAGACTGGGGGTTGGCGACCCCTGCCTTAAAGAAATTGTGGACTCTGCACTGCTAGAGTAATGCTTCACCCCAGACAGAGGTATATATCATTCCCTATAATCCAAGACTGCTTTTACCAAACCATACACACAACAAAGCTATTTTGACCAGTAGTCTGATTATAGGGAAATAATGCATATGTCACGGGCCTATGTCTTAAAAAGTCACCTTCAGAAGAGAATCCAATGTCCCAGAAAATTCTAAACTCCCTCAAAACTACTGAGGTTCTCAGGAAGGACAACTGAAGAGCCATCCTTTGCAAAAGAAAAGATTGTTGCACCAGCCCAGAGCTTCCAAGACCATAAGCATCTTAACTAGGAAGGCCAGAGCCTTCAAGCTCAGAAGAAGTGCCTGTCTGAAGCAGAGGGTCCTAATGAGTAAAGAACTTCTCATGCGGATTACTTGTTCAGGAAGACTGTGTTATGTTGCAGCTGGATCACTGATACGGATCTGGCACTTACTTTTCAAAGGTTTCTGAGGCTAGATGAATTGCTGGTATATAATTTTTATACCTCATGTGAGCTTGCTTTCCTGACTCTCTGGTAGAAGCCCTGTGTGTGACCTCAAACTGTCTTTGACCATGCTTTTGCTTGCTCCTTGGCTACTGTGCACTCTGCAACCCTGTAAGTGACCTCACATTGTTTCACTTTGCCTTGTGCTGTCTATTTCTTGTCTGTTAGTGTGACCTGCCTGTGACTATGGGCTCTGAAACCTGAATTACCTTGGCCTTGTTTTTGGGCTGCATCTTCTAAGTACTGAGTGATATACAGTATATCTGACATAGATCTCTGAGTGTTAGTAACTATCTTTGACCCACTCTCAACCATTCCTAGGGGCCTGTACACACTCTTAAATGGGAAAGATTGTACAGATACAGGGACATGAATCAGAAGAATTGGGACGACAAGACACACAGATTTAATACAGCATAAACAACTCTTAAAAGACTATTACATCAATGACTAACCTGAAGGCTGTTCTTTTACCAAACCATTCTTATTTCTTTCTTCCCAATCCATTACTTCTTTATATATTAGTTCTATATATAGAAAGAGAGAGGGTAGGAAGAGAAATGAGACAAAACAGCAGAAGAGTTATTTCACTGCTTTGTGAAACACTCAAACATTCACGACAGCCTCATTCACGGTGGCAATTTTACGCCATTTGCCTTCCCTACGCATAAAAATATGTAACAGAATTTCAGCCACTGTACTGTTATTTCTTTCCTTGCCCCCTTTTGCCTGGAATAGCATCTCAGAATATTCCTCCACAAACCCTCTAATTGTGTAAGATTTGACCATGCCATTCTATCCATCCTTTATGTATTATTTATTCCCCTTCTTTTCTAACTAATCTTTTATCCTAATAACTTGTTTCCTTCTTAATATATTCCCAATTCTAACTTTTGAATTTACTGGAAATTTCTCCAACTCTACCAATGAATGGAGAAATTGATGAAATGAGTATTTTTCTATACCTATTCCAAATTAAAAGCATATTTTTAAAGTAGGGATTTTCAATATTTTTACTACCGTGTTTCCCCGAAAATAAGACAGGGTCTTATATTAATTTTTGCTCCCAAAAAGCCATTAGGGCTTATTTTCAGGGGATGTTTTATTTTTTTCATGTACAACCATCTACGTTTATTCAAATACAGTCATGTCATCTTCTTCTGGTTGCTGCACAATGGTGGAGGGCGGGGTTTCACTTAACTGGGGCTTATTTTTGGGGTAGGGCTTATATTACGAACATCCTGAAAAATCATACTAGGTCTTATTTTCAGGTTAGGTCTTATTTTTGGGGAAACAGGGTATGTTCTTATTATATTGCATAAAAAGAATATATTTGGGATTTAAATGTAATTCTTGGGTTTCCATATTTAATGTACAAAACTGTTAAATATGAAAACACAAGAATTACATTTATATACTCCAAAGCAAGCAAAATGGAGGGAGCTTTTCACAGGCAAAAATCACTGCTAGATTATCACTGTCTGCTGGCCACTATCTGGTCATGATTGTTGAGAATTAAAGGCTTTTTTCAAGGTCCGAAGGTTCCCAAAGGCTTCCACGGGGCAAAAAGAAGTTCTAGGGAGCCCTGAAAACTGAAACAGGAGGATTTGAAGCTCTGAATTAATTAAAATTAATTATTTCCAGCAATCTAATCTGGTTTACACTGGCAGAACAGAACTCACGGGATTTTGCTCAAAGTTTATTTAGTCTATTCAGATATTTGAGTATTTACATTATTTGTGCCCAATGCAACAGTCTGTCTAGCCATCTATCTAAGAAAAAGAGTGAGAAACAAATTAAAAATCAAGAAGATAGGAACAGTCGTAAGATAAATACTTTACTGACTTGTTCATTATTATAGTAGGTTTCAGTAATTTAGGCAGACTAAATTACTATGTTCTGATTTTATTCAAATTAAGCTTAAAATC
The DNA here is from genome assembly GCA_037013535.1 of Intellagama lesueurii. Lineage (NCBI taxonomy): Eukaryota > Metazoa > Chordata > Lepidosauria > Squamata > Agamidae > Intellagama > Intellagama lesueurii. The sequence goes on from JBAJHW010000002.1 coordinate 219,166,270, forward strand.
ATCTTTCTGTCACTAAAATATATTTCATTAAGATTATCTAGAGGCCATTACTTAGCAAAATATTCTCAGAGGATTTTAACATATTGTAGATTTTACCTTTCCATTCTTCAATGGCATGTTCTCTTTCTTCCAGCTGTGCATCATAGATTTGAGGTGGTGGCTACGAATATAATAAAGTTTTAAAATTTCATTTCATTCTTTCTTACACATATACAACAGCTGAAGAGTGAAAACATATTTTTTGAGCTAGTGATCATATTGGGAAGTTCTGTGTGAAAGACAGCAAAATAAATAGGTGCCCAAGAACATGGCTATGCGTAAGAGCCTATTTATGGGCCTCTTACTGTGGTTAGTTTCCATGGTTATCACAGAATGATTTGTTCCTTTAAACAGAATGGATGCTCATACTTCTTTATGTCCCTGATTTTAAATGTAACAGCTTTAAACAACAGAATGTTGTGCTTCATTCAAACCACTCTCCAAGCTTTTCAACCCCCAATAAGGTCTTCTGCTTTCTTAATTTTACATTGAATCATCAATCATAAACAGCTATAGTTTTTGTTTCTCATAATGTGAGCAAAGTATACTAGCGTTCTGCATTTATGGACAAAATCCTCTTTGCTTATACTGCATGACCAATGATCTGTGCATTAACAGTTGTTTCCCCCCCCTCCCTCAACATTCTTACATTACAAATTTTCTCAACATCACACAGTCGGAAGCCCCACTATTTTAAACAGGGTATTTCCAATTCCCACAACTGTGAGCTGGGGATCATACAGACCACTATAGAACACTACAGGATTCTGCCCTAACTTTTTTATGATTTCATGATCTTCATTCATACACCTTACTGCCCTTCTCCTCCTGCTTTGAGATGCTTACCTGGCATCTCTCCTTTGTGGTCTTTCAGACATCATCTTTATTTTTGAACAAATGTCCTATGCTTTCAATCTTAAAATATTTTACGGTTTTTCACATTCTTAGATAACATTAGGGTTATTGCCTCTTGCTGATTTTTTAAAAAAATTTAGACAATGTCTGAGTTTTACCTTTTTATGGACCCAGAAAATGTGAAAGGTATACAAATATTGCAAATAAATAAACATTAAACTTACTGCTTCAGCTTCAGCTGGATCATACCAAACTGTGATATATGGATGACGTAAAGCTTCATCTACCGAAATTCGTTTGTCTGGATCTACTACTAGCATTTTTGATAGTAAATCTCTAGCTTGACAGGCTAGAAAATGGAAAGGAGAAAAGATTTAATTGTTAGAAGCTAAATATCTGAAAGCATAAAAATATAGAATGCTTATTCATCACTCTGGCACAAGCAACAAACTTAAACAGCACATTAAAAAGGAATATCTGCATTTTGTTAAAGGACAGACAATTGCAGAAACATACTGTATCAACTAGAAATATTTTAGTTCAGTGTAAAGTTATTTTGAAAATATTGCTTTCTTTAATTAATAATTACCGTATTTTTCTGTCTATAAGACGCCCCCTTGTATAAGATCCCCCTCCTTTTCTAACCGAAAATTAAGAAAACTTAGCTTTGAGTATTCAGCCTCTGGTCTCAGAATGCTCGAACATTACGAGTCCCTGTTGAATCTGAGCCTACAGGCTCCACCTCCAACGAGGTGTGTTGCAATTGGTTTGTTCAGCATCAAACATCAGTTACATAAGGCTCGTGATTGGAGGAAGCTAAGTCTCCTGACTGTAGGAAGCTAAGCCTCGTGACTGAAGGATGCCTGTTTGCAGAGGCAAGGTATGTGCCATTTTGTTCTCTCCTCAGCTTACTTCCGTATATAAGACGACTCTCAATTTTTAGTCTAAAGATTTTAGACAAAGGTATTGTCTTATACACAGAAAAATATGGTAAGCAGCACTTCAGGGTTATGGAATTTTGAAAGTTTGATTTTGAAGTTGACAAGCGAGTTCTTTGAGCTAAATCAAAACAAAAACCAACAAAGGCAAAGAAAACTAATACCTGCAAAACTAATGCGTACAGTTAAAATGCTAATGAGCACAAAGGTAGAATTTATATACTCCAAAACAGGAAATTAAATAATTTATGTTTTAAAAAACTAGTGTATGAACATCTCTGTTGCAATCTGAAGTAGTAAAAATTCCACAACAAGTTATACCTGCTTTACAATTTTGAGAATAATAGAATATTTATTTTGCATATTCTTGAAAAGGTGCTTATGAAAAGATATACACATGAACGAAATCTTACTTTTTAATTTGTCACGATCAGAGTCCGATGGAAATATCCAGTCTGGGAAGAGCTCTTCAAATTTGATACCTGGATATTTTGGCCTGTTTTCTACATAGTTCCGCACAGTAGGTTGTAGCTTTTTCATAAATTCTCCTGACGGTGTACCTAACTGTTCAATAACTTTATTCCACTGGTCAATATCTACAAACATTTAGGAAAATAAGGTAACCCCTGCCCTCAAATTCTATATAACAGAACAATCAGGAACCTGGTAGAACTATTACCTCAGGAAAGTACCTTTGTTTCACAAATTGTGAGTAAAACAACGTTAATCTGTGTGAACAAACTTTTCAAATTAATTTTGGATTATTTTATCAAAATACATTGGGTTCATTCCAGATAAAGTACTGGATAATAGAGGAAACATTTTGGGGAGTCAAGAATCAGCAACAGCTAGTCCCTTTAAAAATGAATTTATCTGGATCCAATCCTCTGACAACACAATCCTTTATTTGTTAACTCAGAAGAAAGTTCCAGAAAATTTGAAAGTGCTTACTATATTTCACACTGGTAACTGAATTTAGGATTATAACTTGAAGGAAACTGACAATTTAGAAACAGAAGTTAAAATTTCCAGCAGAGCATAATATAGTAAAAAACACACTAGGTAATGACATGCTTAAAAACATTTGGGAGGAGGCATTAAATATTTAATATTAATATTATTAAATATTATAATATTAATATTTAATATTCAATGACACAAGCTGTCAAATTTCAAATGCATATATTTACAGTCTAATTTCATCCCTTTACACTGAATACACAATAGCATTTTCAATGACTGAACAAAAAGGCAGATTACTTGCGACTACTGCCCATCCTTTGGTTCTCTGTGCAGACCTATATAGTGAGATGCTTCTACAGTCCATAAAAATGGAAGTGCTGCATTGATAACAGATTGTGTGGCCTCTCAATTAAGCAGCATAAACTTATTTTCATAGGTACTTAATTAGGGCTTGATACTCTTGACGATTAGTTCCCTTTTGCTGTGGTGGACAGTAAGAAAACTTTTCCTGGGAAGAAGAAGGGCATACAGAAGTTACTTGAAAAACTAGATTTAATGTGTGAACTGGGTTGCAACTTTAAATGTCTAGACAACTCTAAAAGCCCTTCAGAGCAAGGAGCTAATTTTGCATCAGCGTTAAGGGTTGTGGTAGAAGTTGGAGGGGAAGAAAATGCTGAGCAACTATGCTGTTGGCCGTAATCTGTATATGAAAAACACCATCTGTGTTTCATGCGTCATTTGTGAACCCTCATTTTAGTGGCAGGAAGTAGAGGTTCTCAAGCTGATCAACTGATTGTGCCAAAGAATCACAAACTAGCTCCCTCCACTGATCAATAGGGCAGGAAAGGGGAAATGAAGAGGAACGATGAGAACAAAAACTTAAAAATAAGCTAGGAAGAAATCAAATGATATTTTGATAGGATAGAGGATAAATACAACTTGACAGAGATAAGTGAAACTTGGTGGGATGACTCCCATGACCGTAATAAAGCGATTAAAGGTTATAAATTGTCCCGAAGTACAGAAGGGAGGTAGAATCACACTATATGTTTAAAATACATATTCTTTCACAGAAATACAGAAGGGTAAGCTTGGTTGTCACATCGAGAGTATCTGGATTAATATAACTGGGACAAAAAAATAAAAAAAGAATGTAGTAATTGGAGTCTACAACTGACTGTCCAATCAAAGAGAAGATACAAATGAAACCTTTGAAGAACAAACTGCATGAATTTCAAAGAACTCAATGTAGTATCAATGGAAGACTTCAGTTATCCTGATATCTGTTGGGAGGCAAATTCTGCCAAATTTTGGCCCTTCCAAGAAATTCTTGGCTTGTGTGACTGATAATTTTCTCTTACAAAAAAAGTGGAGGAAGAAACTAGAGGAGTAGCTATCCTTGACTTGATTCTAACCAATAGAAAGACTTGGTGGAAGAAGCGCCAGGAAGAGGAACTCTGAGGGAAAGTGACCCTGTTCTACTTGAGTTCTTGATTTCAAAAGAAACAAAAGCAGAGTCTACACTGTGTATGCTGGATTTTAGGAAAGCCAATTAAAAAAAATTCAAAACAATAAGTAAGGTCCCATGGCAGGAGATCCTAACAAGAAAAGGAGTTCAAGATGGGTGGGAGTTTTTCAAGAAGGAAATTCTAAAGGCACAACTACAAACAATTCTGACATGAAAAAAAGGTGGGAAGAGTACAACGAATAGCAAAGAATTGCAGGGGTGACATTAGGAAGGCAAAAGCTAAGAATGAGCAGAAGTTAGCAAGAGATACTTAAAGCAACAAAAAAGCATTCTTTGGATATGTGCATAGCAAAAGACATAGAAAAGAAATGATGGCTCAGCTATTCAATGGGGATAGAAAAATTATAACAGATAACAAAGAAAATGCAGAAGTGCTCAATTCCTACTTTAGCTCAGTCTTTTCCCAAAAGACAGTCCAGGCAAATATTTACCCTCCAGGCAAGTATGAAATACAAGTGGAGGGGAAATAGCCTTCCTACTTTAAACAAATTCAGATCTCCAGGGCCAGGTGATCTGCATCCAAGAGTATTGAAGGAACTGGCTGAAGAACTCTGAGAATCACTGTCTATTATGTTCTTGGAATCATGGAGGATAGATGAAGAGCTGGGTGATTGGAGGAGGGCTAATATTGTCCCTATCTTTTAAAAGGGCAAAAAGGAGGAACCTGAGAATTACAGACTTGTCAGCCTGACATCAACCCCAGGGAAAATTATGGAGCAGATTATAAAAGCGATCACTCTGTAAGCTCCTAGAAAACAATGCAGTAATAACTAGAAGCCAACAATGATTTGTCAAGAAGAAATTCTGCCAGACTAATCTTATCTTATTTTTTGGTTGGGTAACCTTCCTGACAGAAATGCTGTAGACCAGGGGTCTCAAACTCAATTTACCTGGGGGCCGCTGGAGGCAGAGTCTGGGTGAGGCTGGGCCGCATCAGATTTTCCGCCAAGCAGAGCAAGAGCCTGAGGAAGCCGCCCAGGAGTTTCCTTAGCCCGGCTCTCAGGCATCGCTCGGCCGGCGGCTCAGGTGCTCGGGGAAAAGGGCCGGCAGCGCGCCTCGCTCACCGGCTCTCCCCCAAGACAGCGCCTCTTGCACCCTCCGTCCGGAACTGCAGCCTGCCAGCCGGCAGACAGGTGGGCTGGCTGGCAGGCTGCAGTTCCGGATGGAGGGTGCAAGAGGCGCTGTCTTGGGAGAGAGCCGGCGAGCGAGGCGAGGCTTTTTTGGACTCTTGACAGCAGAGGACGCGTGGGCGCTTCGGGGGGGGCAGGCAAGGCAGGGGCCACAAACTATCATCCGCGGGCCGCAAATGGCCCGCGGGCCGCATGTTTGAGACCCCTGCTGTAGACATAATATATCTTGACTTCAGCAAAGCTTTTGAAAAAGTACCCCATAATATTCTGATTAACAAGATAACTAGGTGTGAGCTGGATAGAACAATTATCAGGTAGATATATAGTTGGTTACAGAATTGTACCCAGAGAGTGTTTATAAATGGCTCCTTCTCAAACTGGGAGAAGCTAACAAGTGGGGTATCATAAAGCTCAGTCCTGGGCCCGGTAATCGTCAACATTTTCATTAATGACTTGGATGAGGGGTTGCAGGCAATGCTTATAAGATTTGCAGACAACACAACATTGGATGGAATAGCTAATCCCTGGAAGGCAGAAACAACATTCAAAGATGATCTTGATAGGCTCAGGCACTAAGCTAAAAACAACAGAATGAAATTGAACAGAGATAAGTGTAAAGTTCTACATCTAGAAAAAAACAAATAAACACAGTTATAATATGGAAATACTTGTCTCAGTAATACTACAAGCTGAATATGAGCCAACAGTGCAATGTGGCTGCAAAAAAAGGCCAATGTTATTTTAGGCTGCATTAGCAGAAGTATAGTCTCCGAATCCTGTGAAGTACTAGCTTCCCTCTATTTTGCACTGATTAAGCCTCAACCTGAGTACTTTGTCCACTTCTGGACACACTTAAAGAAGGATGCTGACAAACTGGAACAAATTCAGAACAGGGTAACAAGGGTGATCAGGGGACTGGAAATCAAGCCCTATGAGAAAAGACTGAAAGCATGTTTAGCCTTGACAAAAGGAGACTGAGGTGACATATAATAGCACTCTTCAAATACTTGAAAGATTGTCATACAGAGGAGGGGCAGGATCTGTTCTCAATCACCCTAGTGTGCAGAACACATAACAATAGGCTCAAGTTACAGGAAGCCAGATTTCAGTTGACTATCAGGGGGGAGAATCCTATCTGTTAGAGCAGTAGAACCAATTAACATGAGAGGCAGTGAGCACTCCAACACATTCAAGAACAGGCTAGACAGCCATTTGTCAGATATACTTTGACTTGGATTTCCTGCATTGAGAAGGGGGTTGGACTTGATGACCTTAAGGGGCTTTCTAACTCCATTATTCTATGATAGTTCAGAAAGGACTGTGTTGCCAAAACATATAGTCTTCCCCAAAGGCTATGAAGTCCATTGAAAATGCCTTGAGAAATAAAACCCAAACTTCTTTGTTAGAGTGTTCCTAAGAAGGCCTGATGAAATTCCAAAATTCTTCCACTGGTTTACACCTCACATTTACCCATAATAACATCTGTCTAAGAGTTTTTCAGAATGCAACTGGATACCCTGTGGGCCCTTACGCCATCCTTGCCATTTGTTTTGATACTATCAATCTTCTTATGGGAGATACTTAAAAATCCTGCTGGAATACATTTTACTTAAGATGTGGCTGATGTATAAATACAAGGTTGCCTTAGAAGTGGTTCAGTGGAATTGATCATGAGTTCTTCCATTCTCAATCTCCTACAGAGCTGTTGTGAAGTCATCAGAACAGTAGCTGTTAACAAGCTGCCACAGATCTGGATGGGAAGTGCTACCCTGTTTCCCCGAAAATAAGACCTAACCTGAAACTAAGCCCTAGTATGATTTTTCAGGATGCTTGTAATATAAGCCCTACCCCAAAAATAAGCCCCAGTTAAGTGACACCCCACCCACCACCATTGTGCAGCAACCAGAAGAAGATGACATGACTGTATTTGAATAAATGTAGATTGCTGTACATGAAAAAAATAAAACATCTCCTGAAAATAAGCCCTAATGCCTTTTTTGAAACAAAAATTAATATAAGACCCTGTCTTATTTTCGGGGAAAGACGGTAGTGTGCTGGACAATATGTAGCTATCAAGCTTTCTGTTGATTAGGGTCTCAAGGCAAGCACACCACCTGTTGGGAGAAACTGCACCCAGCTAATCTGACACTTACCATGACTTATCTATTGTGCTCCTAGAAGCTTCCTAGAAGCAACTCCAGAAGTAGGACTGCACAAAGAACACAACAAAGAACATAGGCTGAGAATATCCCATATAAGAATGTCTACATTCACTATTAAAATATATTAATTTTAACATGACTGCCATTAGGGTGCTTTTTAAAGAACCACTGTGATCCATATGGTTACATATGGTAAAGTCAGCTTATACTTGCCTTTGCATTCAGATGACACTTTGATTCTAGATATACTATAAAGGATGAAAAAAAGCATTTTTGAACTAAGCGATATATTTGCTGAACCGTGCAAATAAAGACAGTTTTTGATCTGCATACATAAACGTTTTCTACTAAAGAATTCCACCAATCTCGAATCACTATTGAAAATATCCTGTTTAAATCATTCACCATGCAATTCCACCTAAGGAAAAGTGCCACTGAATTCAGCAGGATTTACTTCTTACTGTAAACAATTATAGCCTTAGATAGCTTTCATATAAACCATATTTCACAGCTGAATTGCAGTATATTTTGAAAAATAACTTTGTACAGTTACTGCTCTGTGGTATCTTTACACATAATTTTACACAAATGAAGTCACTTTTTAGCTTCCTCACAGGGTTAAAAAATGAAATTCAGCAACACTGGCAAGTGTCAAATAAAAAACAGACATCATCTGAAGTCTCCTGGGCCTCACTACACCTTTCATTAGCACAGGCATGAATGATCATTAGTAACACTCCTGTGTGTATGTGTCCCTCCTGTCTCCCCTCCACTTGTCTATCTCTGTGCCTATATTTTTTCTGTCCATTTCTCTTTCAGGCCGCTGACGTGCGCATGTGTCTGTGTCTGCCTTACTCTCTTTGGGTATCCACCCATGTGTACATGTCTGCCTCTTTCTCTGTGTGTTCTTGTTTTTGTTATTACATTCCATCAAGTCAACCTCTGACTTGTGTCGACCCCATGAATGAGAAATCTCCAAAATGTCCTGTCCTCAATAGCCCTACCTAGCTCTTGTAAAATCAAGCCTGTGGCTCCCTTTATGGAATCAATCCATCTCATATTTGGTCTTCCTCTCTTCTGCTGCTTTCAACCTTTTCCAGCACTACTGTATTTTCCAGAGAATCCTACGTTCTCATGATGTGCTCAACATAGAACAGCCTCAGTTTCATTATTTTTGCCTCCAGAGATAGTTCAGGCTTGATTTCATCTAGGACTCCCTTGTTCATCTTTCTGACAGTCCAGTCTATCTGCAAACCTCTCCAGCATCTTCTTTCAAATGAATCATTTTTTTCCTGTCAGCTTTCTTCATTGCCCAGGCTTCACACCCATACACAGTACGTAACTATGAATACAACAGTGCTGATGACGTTGGCCTTACACTTTATTTTTAGTTCCTTCATTGCTGCCTTTCAGAGTCTCAGTCTTCTTCTAATATCTTGAGTGCAGTCTCCATTTGGATTGATGATACAAAATCTAACAATTTCAATTACTTCATTGTTTAGATTAATTGTATAGTTCTTCTGCAGTTATGATTTTTCTTCTTCTATGTTCAACTACAGTCCAGCTTTTGCACTGTCTTCTTTCACCTTCATTGGCATTTGTCTGAAATAGATGGGTTACTTACCTGTAACCATGGTTCTTCAAGTGGACCTCTGTGAATTCACACAATAGGGTTCTGACAGCGCCTGCGCTGGTCTTCTCGGAATCTTCTAGAGCTTTTTGTAGAAAAGTAACAAAGTTTAGAGTTACCCCTATCGCGCATGCTCCACCCGCCTCAGCCTCAGTTCCATTTATCCGCCACAGTAGCCTGAGCTAGTCTAGACATAGTTAGTGACGGACAGTGGGGAGGCCGGGCGGGATGTGTGAATTCACAGAGGTCCACTTGAAGAACCATGGTTACAGGTAAGTAACCCATCTTTCTTCATCGTGGCCTCTGTGAATGCACACAATAGGGTGACTAGCAAGCTCACTTACCGGAAGGAGGGCCGTCACTGCAGGACAGAGGTCAACACTGCTCTTCCAAAACTTGTCTCCTTTTTGGCCCGAAGGTCTAGCCTGTAGTGTGTCACAAAGGTTGAGGCGTTAGACCAAGTAGCTGCTCTACAGATGTCTGGAACGTCGACACCATGTAGCAAGGCCGTAGAGGTCGCAACGGCTCTAGTGGAATGAGCCTTAAGACCTTCAGGAGGAGTTTTTCCTTGCAGCTCGTAGGCCAGAGAAATAGTGGAGACAAGCCATCTGGAAACAGTGGAAGAGGTAGCAGGAGAACCTCTATGTTGACCGTGGAAACACAGGAACAACCTTGGCGCAGCACGAAAGTCCTTAGTACGGGAAACATAATACGCCAAGGCTCTCCTAACGTCCAGTGAGTGAAGCATGCGCTCAATGTCCGACATAGGTTCAGGAAATAAAGTAGGCAATATAAGGGGTTGATTAAGGTGAAAGGCTGAGACAACTTTAGGCAGGAAGGAGATGTCAGGATACAACGTAACCTTGTCCTTGAAGAATTGGAGATAGGGAGCATCAGATCTGAGAGCTGCCAATTCGCTTGCTCTTCTTGCAGATGTAATTGCAACTAAAAACAAAGTCTTAAAAGACAATAAACGGATGTCACAAGAAGCCATAGGCTCAAACGGGTGGCGCGTAAGTGCGCGCAAAACAACTTGAAGGGACCATTGTGGTATAGGAGGTTTAACGGGTGGTCGAAGATTCGAAAGCCCTTTCAAGAAGGATTTGAGGGTAGGGTGTGAGAAAAAACATGCGGAATCCGAATCACGAGGTTGGAAAGAGACAATAGCCGAGATGTAGACTTTAAGTGTGGATAATGCCAATCCGGAGTCAAATAGAAACCGCAAATATTGAAGCAGAGTAGACAGTGAAACTGGGGAAGTTTGTAAATGCTTAGACTGAGCAAACCTGAGGAAATTTCTCCATTTGTATTTGTATAGAAGGTTAGTAGATGGCTTCCTAGCTCTATCAAGAACCTCCTTGATCAATGGGAGATCCTCCAAGCCGTCAGACTCAACGAGTCTAGGTCTGGGTGAAGGATGTTGCCGGAGTCCTGCGTGAGCAGGTGAGGAATCCGTGGTAACTTGAGCATGTCCACTGCCATCATTTTGAGGGTGGAGAACCAGGGCTGGCGGGGCCACCACGGTGCAATGAAGATGGCATCTGACTTCAACTGACGAGTCCTGACTAGGGTTTTTTGAATGAGCGGGATCGGCGGAAAAAGGTAGAGAAGGCCGAGTCCCCAAGGGATCATGAAGGCATCCCCTAGTGAGTCCTCTCCCCTTCCTGCACGAGAGGCATATCTGGTACACTTTCTGTTGGTTTGGGTCGCAAACATGTCCGTGACAGGGGATCCCCATCGGTTGCAGAGCAGGAGAAAGATCCCTTCGTCTAGTTCCCACTCGTGGGTTTGCCCCGTAAGACGGCTCAACTTGTCCGCTAGTTGATTGTCCGTTGTCGAGATGTGTAGGGCCACTGGGAAGATCTGGTGGAGGTAGCACCACTCCCAAAGATGCACCGAAAGGAAAAGAAGGGACATTGAACGTGTCCCTCCCTGCTTGTTGATATAGTACATGGTCGTGGTGTTGTCTGTGATCACCTGTACACCACGACCTTGTAGCAGGGGGAGAAACGCTCGAAAAGCTTTTATGACCGCCAGCATCTCCAAATGGTTGATGTGTAAGCTCTTGTCGTGACGTGACCAGAGGGCATGTATCCGGTGAGGTCCACAGTGTGCTCCCCACCCTGTAGGGCTCGCATCCGTTGTTATCTGAACTGTAAGTTGCAATGGACGGAACGGCCGGCCGATTAGGAGATGTGGTAGAAATGTCCACCACCGCAACTGCTTGGCCAGTTCTGGTGTGACACGTAACCGCTTCCTTGGACTGTCCTGAAGGGGATCGAAGAGAGCCAGGAACCATGCCTGAAGGGAGCGCATCTTGAGGCGAGCGTGAGTCACTGCAGATGTTGTGGAAGCAATGAGGCCTAGTAGATGTTGTGCATGCCTCGCTGAGACTGTAGAATGTGGTCGAAACTTGTGCACAGCCCTGTTGATCTTTCTTATGCGGTCTGGTGGGAGGAAAATTCGAGCTTTGACAGAGTCCAGTCTGGCTCCTATATAATCGACCACTTGGGATGGAACGAGGTGAGATTTCTCGAGGTTGACGGTGAGGCCGAGGTCTCTGAGGGTTTGGAGAACAAACTCGGTGTCCTGGAGTGACCTTCGCCTGGACGGGGATACGACCAGCCAGTCGTCTATATAAGGGTAGACTTGAATGTTGTGTACTCGAAGGTAGGCCGCGACAGGAGCCATGCACTTCGTGAACGTTCGAGGTGCTGTGGACAGTCCGAACGGAAGAGCACGGAATTGATAAATTTTGTTTTGGAATATGAATCGAAGGTAATGCATGTGACGTGGGTGAATTGTTACATGGAAATAAGCATCCTTGAGATCCACTACAACAAACCAGTCCTCTTGTCTCAACAGGTGAAGGATGGATTCCAGCGTCACCATTCGGAAACGGCGAGGGTGAAGGTAAGTGTTTAGGATTCGTAAGTCCATAATGGGTCTGACTCCGCCGTCCTTTTTTGGCACGGCAAAGTAACGGGAATAGAAACCGTTTGCTATGTCCCTTATGGGGACTTGCTGAATGGCTTGTTTGCTTAGGAGAGTGAGAATCTCTTCTTCTAGAACAGGATCGAAGGATGTGTGCTTGATTTGTCTTAGAGGAGGAAATTCTGTAAATTCTAGACGGTAACCGAATTGAATAATACTTAAGACCCAAGAGTATTTTGTAATGAGTGTCCAATTGTGAAAAAATGGTGCGAGACGAGTTGATTGGTCGGAGTCTGGTAGTTGTATACTGGAGTCAAAGGAACTGCTTAGATTTTTTAGCAGGAGGCCTATAAGGTTGCCGGCGTTGTGTGGAGGCTTGTGGCCGAAAGGTGGAGAAGGAAGAAGAAGTTTGAGAGGATCGTGCTGGCTGATTCCTGTAGGGGCGGAAGGACTGAGAAGCTGGTTGTTGTGATTGTTGCTGTGAGTACTGTTTACGCCATTGAAACTTGTTGTATCTGGGTTGTTGTTGGAAAGTGTAGGACTTAGCCGTCTTTTTAATTTTATGCAAGTTTTCAAGATTGTCATCAGTCTTCTCATTGAATAGTCCCTTTGCGTCAAAGGGCAGGTCTTCAATGCGTGATTTGACGTCATCCATAAAACCTGATGACCTAAGCCATGCATGTCGCCTGAGGGTGATGGCTGATGTAAGAGTCTTTGAGGCCACATCAGCTGTATGGCGGGACGCCAATCTTTGATGTTTTGATACAGTGAGGGCTTCTGCATATGTATTCAGATAGTCCTGTCTAGTGTCATCCGGGGCTTGTTGAAGAGCTGGGAGGATCCTGGACCAGAGTTGTCGCTGGTATGCCCCCATGGCTGCTTGATAGGTAGTCACCCGAAGAAGGAAAGTGGTGAAAGAATATATCTTTCTCCCAAGGACATCCAACTTCCGGCCCTCTTTGTTAGTGGGAGTGACGTGGGACTTCCCCGAGGATTTTGATGAACTCGACTGGACAATAATGGAGTTAGGAACCGGATGTTTAGTCAAAAAATTAGAGTTATCACCGTGGACGCGGTATAAGTTTTCCGTCCTACGTGACACCTGAGTCGAGGTAGATGGCTGGTTCCATGACTCCTTGATGAGATCCATTAATGCTGGGATGACCGCCAGACTAAGAGGGGGAGTCCGTTCCTGATTGATGTCCCCAAAAATGAGATCCTCAGCCGGAGCAGGCGGCTGCTCAGTCTGCATCTTAAGTGTTTTGGCCATCCTGGATATCATCTGCACATACGAGGAAAAATCCTCCGAAGGCGAAGACGGGTGCGGGTCACCAGCATCTGAATCCACTGGATCGCCTCCAACAGGTGAATCCTCAGAAGACTCTGACAGAAAGTCCTCCTCCTGGCCTGAGCGATGTGAAGATAGGTCTTCTTGTTCAGACATGGAGACTGGAGGTGGAGGTTTCTGTGCTTTCCTTTTCTTTTTGCTAAGTTCAGATGAGCGAATGCGTGTCGACGCCGTCTTTGCAGTCCTCGATGTCGAAGTAGTCTTGACCTGAGTGGGTATTTCTTGAGTCGTAACATGACCCTTGGAGGGTCGACGAGTATCGACCTCGACCTCGAGGTGATGTCGACGTCGACGCCGGGGCGGCGGCGAAGATGAAGAGGAGGAAGTGGAGGCATAAACGTACTTAACTCTCCTCTTCTCAGGATAGATCTCGTCGCTCGATGAGAATTCGGAATCGGAGTCGTCCTGTCGACGTCGACGACGGGACCTCCGATCGACCTCGATGTAGACGGGGTCGTCGTACCGAGACTTATGTCGACGCCGGTAGGATCGAGGTAAAACTACCACTTGGCGTCGAGAAGTCCGGTGCCGATCCGGGGAGAGGTGCTTCGTCTTTGCTGATCGCTTTCGAGGTGGAGACGGTGACCCCGACGGCATCGATGGGGACGAAGGTGCCGGTGATGCCCACCCGGCCGAAGCAGGGCTATGATGGGCAGAAGCCGAGCTAGAGACAGTACGCGCTAGCTGGCTAGGGCTCGGAGAGCGAATAGTACCGACCGGCGACGCTTCAAGCTGCCGTGGCGGTAGGGACACTGCGGCCTCCGAAAGGGATTCCCGATCCCGGGAAGAGTCCTCTAGAATCGGAGAAGGCAACGATGCCGAAACTGGAGGAATCTGTTTCCTGTGGCCTTTGGACTTGTCCCTCTTCTCCTTAGACGTCGATTTCTTCCCTTTCAGGTGGTCCTTTTTTGACAAGTCTGGTGCCGGTCTCGACGTCGAGGGGGGAGGTTTGGTGGCGGTCGACGTGGATGACTTTTTTGACGACTTGTCGGCCGATTTGGACGCCGAAGAAGGTGGAGGGGAGGCGATTCGGACTTCGGAACGTGGAGTCGTTGAAGGAGGGGGAGTTTCCATCTCAGATGGTTTAGACGCCGAGAGGGTCTTGTCCCACAAGTACAGCTTCAACCGTTGCTGACGAGCTTTCAACGCTGCCTTTGTAAATTTCTTACAATGTCTGCAGGACTGAGGTTGATGAGAATCCCCCAGGCAGAACAAGCAGCGATCGTGTCCGTCTGAGAAAGGGAGCTTACGGGAGCACGAGAGGCACCTACTGAAGGGTCCGGAGTGGGACATAAGGTGGTAAATAGGGGAAAAAGCCACTCACAAGTAAGAAATAGTCCAATTCACTCCTCGAAATTTGAGCGGGACGACAGTTAGAAGCGATGTCTGTCCCGGCGCGACAGAAAAAAGGTGGGAAGACGATACAATCCAAAAGCGCCAAATTCAAACGATAGGAAGAGAATAGTCGAACAGTCCGTGATCAGGGTAACCGAAAGACGCAATATCCAAAAACAGTCCGTGTCAAGCCGAAAAGGATATAGAAGTAATTTACAGAATGCTCTAGCTAGCGAGAAGATCCAGTCACCAAGGCGGTAAAATGGAACTGAGGCTGAGGCGGGTGGAGCATGCGCGATAGGGGTAACTCTAAACTTTGTTACTTTTCTACAAAAAGCTCTAGAAGATTCCGAGAAGACCAGCGCAGGCGCTGTCAGAACCCTATTGTGTGCATTCACAGAGGCCACGATGAAGAACACTGCTGTTTTCTTCCAGTAGGATAGTGTTATCTATATATCTTTAATTACTGATGTTTCTTCCAACAATTTGCACTCCTCCTTCAACTGAATCTAGTCCAGTTTTCTGTATATGTTCTATGTGCAGTTTAAACAAATAGGGAGATTAAATACATCCTGTCTGACACCCTCGATTATCTCCCCAATGCTGTTTAATATCTACATGAGGCCGCTGGGTCAGGTCATCAGGGGGTGTGGGGCTTCGTGTCATCAGTACGCTGATGACACCCAGCTCTACATCTCCTTTTCCCCAACAACAGTGGATGCCGTTCCGTCCCTTCAGCGCTGTCTGGATGCTGTACTGGGATGGATGCAGGTGAATGGTCTGAGGCTGAACCCGGACAAGACGGAGGTCCTGAGGGTGGGTGGCCCAGACATTGGTGGTTTGGGAAACTCCCTCACTTTCGAGGGGGTGACTCTCACCACGAAGACTGAGGTTCGCAGCTTGTGGGTACATCTTGATCCGGCGCTTACCATGGAAACTCAGGTAGCGTCAGTGGTCCGCACCGCCTACTTCCATCTTTGGCGGATCGCCCAACTGCGTCCCTATCTTGATGTCAGGGCCCTCACCACTCTGGTCCATGCGCTTGTAGTCTCGAGATTAGACTACTATAATGCGCTCTACGTGGGGCTACATTTGAGATTGACGCAGAAGCTTCAAATGGTGCAGAATGCGGCGGCCAGACTTCTTACTGGGGTGAGAAAACATCAACATATCTCCCCCACTCTGGCGGCCTTGCATTGGCCACCTGTTCGTTTCCGCATTGGTTTCAAAGTATTAATGATGACATATAAAGCCCTAAACAGTTTAGGACCTCAATATCTGGTGGAACGCCTTCTCCCACCTAGATCTACCCGTATCACTCGCTCTAGCCAGGAGGGGCGGCTGAGGGGCCTAACGCTGAGGGAGGCCCGAAGTGAAAGAACAAGAAAGTGGGCCTTCTCGGCAGTGGCCCCTCGGCTCTGGAACAATCTCCCCCCAGAAATTTGTCTGGCCCCCTCGCTGGGTGTTTTTAAGAGCCAACTTAAGACCTGGCTCTTCAGACAGGCCTTCCCTCCTGTCGATACCTAATTTATTTCGCCATCCTCTAACATATTAATATTAATATTGTTGTTTTATTTTATTTTAATATTGTTGTTAGCCGCCCAGAGTAGACTTCGGTCTAAATGGGTGGGATATAAATTAAATTAAATTAAATAAATAAATAAATTACCCATAGGAAACCATTTTGTTTCTCCATATTCTGCTGTAACAGTAGCTTCTTGTCCACAGTACAGGCTACACATCAGGATAATCAAATGTTGAGGCACAACTATTTCTTTCGGAGCCATCTACAGCTTCTCGTGATCCACATAGTCAAAGGCTTGGCTGCGGTCTACAAAGCATTGATTGATATTCTTCTGAAATTCTTTGCTGTGCTCAAGTATCCAGCATATATTTGCAATATAATCTCGAGTGCCTCTTCCTTTTCAGAATGCAGCTTGAAAGTCATGTGTTTCTCGCTCCATTTAAGTCTTTGCTGCAACACATTCAGCATCACTTTACTTACATGGGAAATAAGCGCAATGGTCCTATTAATGTCTCTGGCCATCTCCATTTCTCTCACTTTTTTGTGCATCTGTCTCAACCTTTCTACCTCCCTCTTTCTGTGCCACTCTGTCATTGGCAGTTATACTCTGCTTTCCTGTGTTTCTGAACTAAGTCTCTTTCTACTTACTTCATGCCCTCCCCCAAACTCTCTTTCTGGGCCAGAAAGTTCCTTTGTGTACCCCTCTGTATCCACGTCTTTCTCTAAATCCATCTCTGATTCAGGATTCCTCCATCTGTCCCCCTCCCCATCTGTACCACATCTCCTGTATCTCAAAACTAATGCAGTTACAGGGACACCAAGATTAAGTAGTGTTACAGCATGATACTATATTTTCACTGTGATAGTTTTACTAGACTGTCCAGCATTAATCTTTTGTTCTCTCTCTTCCTATGAGTTGAAAGGAACTAAGATGTTACACAAGCACACTAGTCCAGAGCACTCACATGATCCTGCAACCCCACCCCAATATATGGTATATAAACCCTTACCAAATGTACTGAGACATTTATCTGATGAAGCAGCCACAGAATAATTTAGCATGACCATATATTGCAGGGACGAACAAGATCAACAAAGGGGATACTCACAAGTAAGTTCTTACAAACATTCACTGATCTGGCCTATTTGGCAAGTCTTCTGCAAGGAAATTCACAACAACTACCCTGACCCCAATATAATTTTACTCTTGCATTCATGAGTTTGAGAGGAATTGCTTCTGCAAAGTGTTACAAATTGCAGAAATAGCTCCAGTTGTTAAATCTGTACAGTACAACCCACCCACCCTGTATCTGCTAGGGATCCATTCCAGGATCAATCACAGATGCAAAGGAACCCATTAGAAAGAATGGGTGAGAGTGAGATGAGGGGGGAAGGGTGAGAAGGAGAGAAGTGCACATGCATATTACAGGTTGGGTTGCAGCAGCAGCTGATGGCAACTGAAACTGGATACTGATTCCGCAGATGTGGGGGACTACTGTATCTGTTCAGTTATTTAAGCAGGAGATCTGCAGCTATCAGTTTTATCTGGTTAGGCATTTACATTCCATCCAATCACAGGGTAGCTGGTATCTTTGCTAGTTTCTAGAGATGGGCATGGGATTTGGCGGGGCAGGGAAGCCAGGCCACTGCCTCCAAGTGGGCTCCCGCTGGAGGAGGTGGGACTTTGAAGCACTGAACACCTGTTTGGGCACTAAACAAACCGGCATGAACTGGTAGTTTGTGCCCATTTTTACTAACTTCTTTTCCACTCCTCTTCACCCATTTGCAAACAACATAAAAAATTAACAAACTTATGTTTACACACCTAAGGGCAAATTACAGTTCCCTTTAAACCACTATAGGAGAGTAAAAAGGAAAAATCCTAAAGCATTACAATGAAAAGTCTCATACTTTTCTCAACTGTTAAAAGGCACTTACATCATGAAATACATAAATGATATGTGAAGAAATTACATTCTTCTATAATTGGTTTTCAGATCAACAGATCTATTAATATCAACATAAAATAACGAGCAAAGACACTAACATTAGATTGGTGGAATTCAAAGTAGTAGGATACATTTAATGCACTGAGATTTGTTAAGCATGAAAGACACGTATATGAAAATAGTAGACATGAAAATTAGCTACAACATGCAATTGACAGGAGACACAACATACATGAAGAATTGTGTTAGGTTGGTCATAAGGCTTTGGAAGACAAAATAATATATATGGGAGAAAATAGGAAAAAATGAAAGTAAAGCTCTTTTTATTTAGTTGTGTTATTAGGTTAACATGTGATCAACCATTAAGCTTTCATAAAATTAAGCATTCAGAGTTGAACTTTTCTAACCTTGTATGCCTTCACTGTCTATTTGAAGATAACAGGATAAGGACTGACAAAACAAACCTATTGTTGTGAGCTTACTTCAACTACACAAAGAAATACAAAAAAGCGTACAGTATAAAAATTTAGCAGTAATTTTGAGGAATCTTCCATTTAAACAGTGGCAATAATTGTTAAGGAAATTTGCAGCATCAAGACCGCAAAAAGATGAAGTTTTTAACATAAATGGTTAGTGTTCAAACAGTATAATTAGACGTGATAAATAAGTGATTAAAAGTTTGTTTGTGGTAAATATCACAAATTTGAACATGTGTGGCAGATCCATACAGGAAAGAGAAATATGCTGAAGGCAGGATTTAGCATTCTTCTACATCTATAAGGAAGTGAAATAATTATTTGATAAATGTGGTTTAGGATTCAAAGATTATTAGGGAAGGATACGATCAGTGCCTTGGAATATCACACAACCTTTCACCAATTCTCCCATGATGCAACCAACTGACCAGATATCAACTGAAAGTAAAAGTGAAATGATAAAATTATGGAGTGTCATGAACAAAAGTAGAAACGAAAAAACATTTTTTACATTAAAAACACAACAATGCAGAAAATGGAACTGCTAAAATGTTTCTGAACAATAGAAACAATAACATTTATTTTGACTACAAACTTTGAAATTTAGACGAAGAAGGACTTGTGTTAAAACAACAACAACATCCTACTATGGCACATCTACCATTTCTTCAAATATGTAATTCAGTCTTATTTTAATAACGCACATTTGTGCTTCCTGAAAGCGCTGTGAAGGATACAGTCTCTTCCTGGAAACAGGACCTTATGGAGGACCATTTCTGCCATTATGCACCCAACAGACCAGATATCCACTATCGAATGTTAGGTGTAATGGGGAAAAAATTAAAGATAATTTAAAATCTATAAATACATTTTAAAATGCTGAATACATACTGAGTATTTAACATTGCACAAGAAAGTAATACACACTAAGAATACTCCGGAATAGTATTTTTTGAGACAGAGGTTATTTTATGCAGTCTTCATTAAAGTATATTCCAGTTCAAAAAAGAGGAGACAAATACCACTTTGAGAGCAGACAAATAATTCATAAATCCTTTAAACATGAATCATTAATTATAGCCTCTTGGAACTGATGGAAATGTAATCTGTCACTAACTTTGCACTACAAACTGCAAAGAATTAAATGCAGCTGTTGAAGACCATGTCTGCATATACACACATGATTAGGGAGGAGGCTTTCAGAAAAAAAGAACCCCCAGCCCCCCGGTTTAGTGGGAACCCCCCAAACTGATTTATGGGACTGGAAGCTGTAGAAATCACAGGACATGGAGCAGCCCTATTACCTCCATGCCATTCCCATGCCCCTTCTTCACATTCTTTCTGAAAGTCCCATTCCTACATGATTTCTATTATTTTCATTTATTTATTTATTAAACTTCTTTACTGCCCATCTGGCTACAAGGCCACTCTGGGTAGTTTACAAATAATTTCAGGAAAACAGCTATAAACCTTCAGGTTTTACATTCTAGTAAAATCTCTATCCAGGCCACAGACTCAAAACTACATTTTATTCATCACTGGTTTACCACGGGGGTGGGGGTAGGGATATATATATCATGTATCATTGTGCATCAGATTCAGGTTGCTAAATTGATAACCTTGGTCTGTTTTGCCTCTTTTTTGGTTGTTGATAGCTAATGAAAGGGCATGAAGGAGTCCTTATCCATCAGCAGCTGTTAACCAGCAAGTATTGAGCTGGGTCTGGCGCGAGGTTGTCCCTACAGCCATCACCTAGCCTATTTCTTTCCTTTTTCCCTCTTTTTCTTTTTCCATCTTGGACTCTGTGATTAATTCGGATTTTACCTTTAGTTTATTTTTTATGTTTTATGTAAACTGCCCAGAGTAGACACATTCTAGATGGACGATATATAAGTTTAATAAATAAATAATAAATAAAAAATACTAATCAACAGTGCTCTCTACTTTAAATACAACATCTTGGAGGCCCCACGCTCTTCAACTGCATTTCCTCCCTCACAAGCTGCTCAGCAAAGGGATTGCAGTACCATCTTCCTGCTCTACCTTACTATCTATACCGCCCTCTGAAGGAAAAGAAGTACAATGCAGAACTGATTCTTCAAGTTGTCAAACGTGTAGCACTGATTCAATTATATAGCCATTATGCCAGTGCAGCTACACCGTCTTAAGCCTACCATAGCTGGCTTTCTCAAACTTCAGCAAGAAGACAAATACGGTATTTCCACCCTGTGACTTACCATTCTCTTTGTATCCCATGCCAAGGATAACCTCTGGTGCTCTGTAGTATCGTGTTACTACATACGGAGTCATCATGAAATTAGTACATGCAGTCCTTGCCAGTCCAAAATCAAGGATTTTGAGAGTACAATCTGATTTTACTACTATATTGCTGGGTTTTAAATCCTAAGGAAAAAAACAGATTCAATTAAATGTTCAAGAAATGATATAATCCATACAAGTCAACAGATGTTATTATTCTATTTCAAATTTACCAGTTTGAGACAGATGTGGTTTTACAATGCAAACTCTTTTGCTCAGTTAAATAGAATATCCACAGTCAGTGAACCTGGATGAGGAAAATCTAGGTTCATATCCCATATCAACCATAATGCTCACTAAATACTTCCCATTTTATTGAGAGACCCAAGGGGTCCCTCCATTCAACCTCCTTTCTGTTCAGGTGAGGTTCCATAGGGAACGGAGAAAGAACATATAACTCTGTCACACCTCAACGTGAGTGTGTTTTAGATAAAAGCAGGGGGCTGGGAGGCTTGAATTTATTCAAATAATTCAGGAAACTGATATGTTTTAATGTTTCACTCTGGAATCATATCCTTCTGGGGACATTTTACTACTGTATTGACACTCTATCAGTTTCAGTTTTATTAAGCTATCCCAAGGGCCCAGAAAGAATATTACAAAATGAAAATAAAATAAATAAGTACATGCAAAATTGCACAGATGGAAATAAATATCCAGGCGCATCAAAGCAGACTGATGTATTGTCTTCAGGCAAGCTTTCCCTGAGTGACTAGCTGCTTGAGTGGGGGGTTTAAATTGATGTTGTACTTTACCACTTGGATATGTTTTGGTGTTGCTAATTTTTTTTGTATGGTATTTGTTTGACCCTTTAAAAAAATTTTTTACATCAAACAATACTTGATAACAAAAGCATAAATGACTAATACAGTCATAACTCAAATATACAGTGTAACTCATCATCTTCAGGAAGGTGGGTTATTTATATATATCTTCATCGACACATTTCATCTCAGTTTATATCATGTGCCCTGTCTCTTTCCAAACATATAAGAATTCTTATGTTGGGGTATAACCTTTATGTTTCGTAAATAGGTTTTCTATAAAAGGGTTTCAGATCCCATTAAAACTATTTTATTTCAATAATCCTTTTCTAACTTTCAATTCACACGTTAATTCATCATTAATAGCTAGATTCTGCATTATATCATTCTTCCAACATCAATTGATCATTATTTTTCCAATTCCTTGCAAATATTAATCTTGCTGCTGTTAACATAACAGTTTCATTTTCCTCTGTCTAAGTGACTGTTTCCAAATATATTTAACAATGCTACCCTTGGACATCTTTGTATATCTGTTCCTAGAATTTCTTTAATCTCATTAAATACAATCATCCATTTCTTCTGTCTCTCTTCACATGTCCACCACATATGATATGTTCCCCTTTATTTCTCATACCTCCAACATTCAGATGGTATCTCTTTATTCCTTATATTTAATTTAATTGGCATTAAATATCATCTCCATATTACTTTATAACAATTTTCCTTTATTCTAACTGACATATTTTTCATTATTCTTTTCCCCCAGATCATCTTCCATACTTCTCCACTAATTTCTTTATTTACATCTCCTTGCCATCTCTCTTTCAAAGCTATTGTTTTATATTCATCCTCTACTAACATCTTATATATTACACTTATTATCCCTTCTCTCTTCCCTCTTTTCAACAGTTTCTTCAAATTTAGTCATCCCCCTACATTCTCCTTCCTTTTTTTCCCATTCCTATGGGAAAAACTATCTAACTGTCTTGCATTCAAACAGGTAATTCCTTCTTCTCCTAATATCTCTTTTGTTCACTCTATATTATATTATCTTCTTATTCCAATCTTTAATTTTTATAACTTTTTATACTTACAAAACCTTATTTAATTTCTACTTCAGGTTATTTGTTTGATCCTTTTGTATTTGTATACACACGATTGTCAATGTTAAATACTGTCTTTTAATTATGTAAGCTGCCTTGGGTCCTTTTTACAGAGAAAGGCGGGGTAAAAATATTTTAAATAAATAAATACGTAGTTTGTCTAGGAATAGCTTTTGTTTAGAAACAACAGGCTTCCATACATTTTGCTGAAGGACGTATAAGAAACTGCTGCATTTGGGTCATGGGGATGGAAAAGAACAAAAAATAAACTGCAACTAGAAAAATGATTAGGGTTTCAGTCTTCGTATCATTCCCCTTTCCAAGTCTGGGTATATGAAGGACTCTTTAACAAAATTCATCAGCTACTGAAGGAGAGTGATAATTGAAGTCACTTTTAGGCAGCTCATTCTCTAAATCCTACCCCACCCGATAGTTGGCTATGGTTGTAAAAACCTTAGAAAATGATGAAAATAAAATTTTCATCAAAAATGATGAAAATAAACCTCATGTTGGATCAGACCTAAATTCTGCATCTCTACCTGTATGAATGGTTTGTTTCTTTGTATCAATTTGTCTGTCTTGTTTGGGCAAGGCGTCCAGTTTTTGAAAGGAACATTCTTTATTTCTATAATAGCTTATACCACATTACTTGTTAGGCACACTGGTGACCTCCTCAGCCCTGTACCACCTTCCTGGCCTGTGATACAAATTCTAGCGGAGTCTGTGAATCAGGATAAGTTGTAAAGGCAAAGGCAGTCACTATTATGTAATATCTCTACCTACTCTGTGGATGATACCAGCTGAATGGAGATGTTTAATGCCACACAGCATCTGGTACAGAAGGTAGGACATTCTTTCATGGTCTAATTCCATATGAATAACTTGGCACAAGTTAGCATCCATTAGTTCCATAACCAAATACCTGAAAAATTAAAATACAATATTTAACGTTTAATATTTCTTGTAGTTTAAGCACAGATATATGCAATTTACCTGTAGAAAATCCATCACAATGAAAAAGTATAATACAGGATTATAATTTTATTGAGGGGAGTCGATGTAGTGGATTAATGTGTCCAACAAGGACTCTAGAGACCTCAATCTCTGGTCACAGAAACTCACTGCAGTGTGGCACTAGTAAAAACACTCCTTAAATGTCTTGCTTATCTTGGAAACCCTACTATGATCATTGTTAAATCAGAACTGACTTCACAGCAATAAGACATTTATACATTACAGCATGTAGTCAAGTCACAGGCGAGGCAAAAATCCTGTTCCTGCCATTTTACTTCATTAATTTTACTCCAGATGAATACTGTAGCTTAAAAAAAAAAAGATTAGGAACCCCTGCTAAATTTGCCAAACTTGCTTACATAGGAGGTAACTCCAGTGAAACACACCTTTACTGTTTAGACAGTCAGATATTTATTTGGCTATTTATATCATGCCTGTCCATGATAAAAATCAATCTCAAAGTGACCCAAAACAGAAACAAAATGCATAATTAAAAAAAAATCTGCTGAGTACAACAGCATCCTAAAACTGTACCACAAACATCTGTCTAAATAAAATGTCAAAAAAGGAGTACTAAGACTAATATTAATATTTTAAAATGTTACTGTTCCTTTTATGGTCTTATTAAGTACTCAGATTCGAAAGGTGGTACAGAAACAATAACGCTAATACCAATGATGATAATGATTACATGATACTTCTTCCCACCCATACAAATGCACATTGTAGAAAAAACAGAGAAACACTTTCCAGGAAGGAAACTACATTCCACTTGACTATGTGCAAAGCTGAGAGTTGTTTTACTGAGGCCAGATTACTTTAAAGGAAACAATTAGTTTGTAAACAAATAAGCACTCTTTCATAAAGTATCACACTGTACATACGATAACAGCAGACTTTTAAAATTATAGTTAATATTTATTGAATAAAACTATATGAAACCAATTCAGACTCAAGGAATAAATTGTTTTAGTTAGAAACTATCTCTTAGTGAAATCAAAAGGAAAAATGTCTGCTGTCGCATTTAAAACTCAAGTGAGGAGAAAGAATAACATTTATGATTTTAATTGTCTTAATATTTACTGGAAAACTAATAAAGATTTCTACAGCAAACGGCATATATTTCAATAACTAATTTGAGATAGGTTCCATCAAAATGAACATGTGGACACTTAGGCCTTAACATCTGATATATTTATCAAAAATGCAAAATAACTAAACTTACACATCTTGAAATTCTTCTAGTGACTTCTGTGGTGTGAATACATTTAATAGGCTAATAATCTGTAAGAGCAGAAAAAGAAGTTCAGGATCTCCACAACTATGCTTGTAAAACAAAAAAAAAACTACAGTGTGGCAATGTCAGCACACAGACCACACTGTTCAAGAATTTCATAAGCATTTTAAAGAACATCTAGAAACACAAGGGTTAATACAGTGATATCCAAATATTAGAGGAAATTCACTATATGCAAACTGCATTTTTCATGTTGAGGTTTTTTTTTGGTGGGGGGAGTCAAATGAAGTTGATTAAGGATAGAAGTTAAGATGATGGAACAGAATAATCAAATGTAGCTTGGACTTAATTAATAAGAAGGTGATCTTTCATAGACAACACCAGTGATACTCATGCCAATCTTGCAAATAACCCAGAAAATGGTACTGATAAACCAATTTGGACTATTTTATGCCTTGAAAATTCTACAATGGAAAAAAATTCAAAATGAAACAAGCTATAGTGCTGGAAGATGAAACTTCCAGATCAGTAGATACTCAGCTGGCTACCAGGGAAGAACAAAGGACAATCACAAACAGCGCTGATGGTAATGAAGCGATGTCTAGTTGCCAGTGTGTACAGAGGCAAAATAAAAGCCCAATGCTGCAAGACACACATAATTGGAACATGGAATGTGAGAAGTATGAATCAAAGTAAAACCTGACACTGGAAAGCTAGAAATGAAACTTTTAAAAAATGGCATAAACAAACCAAACTGCATAAATAATCAAGGGCTATAAAGCAAACATTATCAATCTTGAAAAGATACCAACAAAATCATCATTCAGGTCTATGTTTTAACTACAGATGTTAAAGAAGAAATCAAAAGCTTTTATGCAACTGTCCAGGAAGAAATCAAACACACAACAGAATGGGATGTGCTAATCATAGATGACTGTAACACAAACGTAGGAAATAAAGGAGAACCAAACACTCTTAGAAAATTTGGCCTCAGAATCAGAAGCGAAGCAGGAGAGTGATTCATAGAATGATGTGAAACCAAACATTTGTTTTTGCACATAAATGCTTCTCGCAACCAAATAGATGATGGCACACAAGGGCATCATCATACAGTCAACACAGATATCAAATAGACTTCATAATTGAAAGCAGAAGATGGAAAAGTTTTATTCTTTCTGCAAAACAAAACCAGGAA
Source organism: Intellagama lesueurii (assembly GCA_037013535.1). Classification (NCBI taxonomy): domain Eukaryota; kingdom Metazoa; phylum Chordata; class Lepidosauria; order Squamata; family Agamidae; genus Intellagama; species Intellagama lesueurii. Next base: position 219,192,717 of record JBAJHW010000002.1, read on the forward strand.
TGGACTGTGGTACAGACAACTAACTGTTAATATAAAAAATCAGAATAAAGCTGAAGCATGCCAAAACAGATACAGGACCAAAATATAATATAAACAACATTTCTGATGAATTTAAAATATCCATATAAAGAAGATGTGTATGATTAAGCTCAGTTGAGAGTGAACCGGAAGAACTGTGAGTGGAAATTAGAATTAATGTCAGGCAAGAACACAAAAAGACTATTTCTATAGTCAAACAAAAAGAGCAAACAAAAAGAAAAGATGTACAGCTGATAAAACTCCTAAAATTGTTAACAACAGGTGAGAAGCAAAAGAAAAATGTAACACAAATAGAGTCAGAATTCAAAATGAAACTTTTCAGCAACTGGCTGTACAAGAGTACAATAACAATTAAGGGAGGGGGGAAAGAACAAAAGAGGGGGGAAAGTAGACTTCGCTCCAGATGGGTGGGATATAAATAAAATAAATAAATAAAATAAATTTCTTCCCCAAATTCCAAGAAATCAAAGGGGACTTTAAACCAAGATTAGAGATGCTGAAAGATTGCCAGGAGACTATATTATCTGATAATGATTTTTAAAAAATGGAAACAATATATTAAAGAGCTATAGATACAAGAATGACACATTCCTTTCAAAATGAATCTTAAGATGAAGAACCTGCAATTCTAGAAAGTGAAGTGAAAGCTACTCTCAAAGCACTTGGAAGAAACCATAACCCAAAGTAGAGAACAAGTTGACATTACAGAAACTGAATCTGTCAAAATCTTAACAAGAATATGACAATAAACAGGGGGGGGGGGGGGACAAAGACCTAGAGACTGGAAATATTCAATATACTTTGTAATTCCCAAAGAAAGGAAATACCAGTGAGTTGAGTAATTAAGGGATCATTGCATTGATTTCCCAGAAAAGCAAAGTGATTGTAAAGATGTATTCTCGAAGGCTTTCACAGCCGGGATCCAATGGTTGTTGTGGGTTTCCTGGGCTGTTTGGCCGTGTTTTTAAAGTTTTTCTTCCTAACGTTTCGCCAGTCTCTGTGGCCGGCATCTTCAGAGGACAGGAGGCAGAACTCTGTCTGTGCTCTGGTGCAGTTTGTTGGATAGTTGAGTATTTATAGCTGTGGAATCAGCTTTTGTCCTTTTCAGGAGATTGGGCGATTATGGTGATCAGCGTGTTTTTTGTTGTGGGTGGATTGTTGTGATAAAGGGGAGAGATTATCTGTCACTGTGATTGATGGGTGTCGTTAGCTGGTCTTTTGTGTGCAGTGATCATGGGTCCTTGTGGCTGGGTAGAGTTCGTTGACCTTTTGCAGGCTGTATTTTTCAGTGCTGGGAGCCAGGCTTTGTTGAGTTTTAAACTTTCTTCTTTTTTGTTGAAGCTCTGCTGGTGTTTGTGGATTTCAATGGCTTCCCTGTGCAGTCTAACATAATGATTGCTGGTGTTGTCCAGTACTTCAGAATTTTTAAATAGAATTTCATGTCCAGCTTGTTTTAGGGCATGTTCAGCTACTGCCAATTTTTCTGGTTGTTTTAGTCTGCAGTGTCTCTCATGTTCTTTGATTCTGATGTGGATGCTGCGTTTTGTGGTTCCAATATATACCTGGCCACTACTGCAAGGTATCCGGTATACTCCTGCAGTGGTGAAGGGGTCCCTTTTGTCCTTTGCTGACCGTAACATTTGTTGTATTTTTGTGGTGGGCCTGAATACTGTTTGTAGGTTGTGTTTTTTCAAACAGGTTGTAATTGTAAAGATTTTGCAACAAAGCAGGGTGGATTTGATTTAAATTAAATTAATTTATATCACAATTTAAATCATGATTTAAATTTTAAAAATCCAATTTTTTGACAATTTTAAATTTTAAAAAATCAATTATGGTTTAAAGCAATTAGATTTTTTTTAAAAAAAACACTAATTTTTATGCTGCAACAAAGATTTTTGTCATGCATGAAGTAAGAAATGCCAGAGGTTCCAAGTTGTATCCATAAAGCAGTGGATTCCAACCTTGGGTAACCCAAGTGATCTTGGACAGCAACTCCCAGAATGCCCAGTCAGCACAGCTAGTGGTAAAGACTTCTGGGAATTACAGTCCAAGAACACCTAGGTGACCCAAGGTTGGGAACCACTGTCATAAAGGAAAAGGCACTAGATATCATGGTGTCAGTGTATAAGTGTGGAAAACAGGAGTTGTCCATGGATATTGAGATTATTCTATAATATAAGAATTGTGCATTAAAAGTCACTAAGTAATCAGTGTTACTACCTGTATTATGTTCCTGCATACGGTGGACAATTTTTAGGTCTTAAAAATGTTCTTAAAGAGAAATAGCCCACATTTGCAGAAATACTTGCTGCCAGTTTATGCTAACAGCTTCACAGTTGCATAATTCCAATTTGAGGGAATCCTTTTGTGTATATGTGAAAGTAGGTAACAAATAAACCTTATAAAAAATCTGAATGTATGTTAGTTTAGGAAAAAGGAATAAAAAAAGCAATGTATAAAAGTAGATCTTCCGTACTGCAGTTATCATCTTTTAAGTTGTTTGGAAATAGCTTGTGATTGTTGCACTGAAAATTTACTAGTAACGTTTGAACACAAATTGTGCATCAGAAAGAGCACACAATGAAGACAAACAGAAAAAAAAATTAAAGGGATATTTGAATTTAGATTTATTCCATGACTTTATTATATGATGAAACTAATACAATAAAGATGTATCCTGAAATAATAAACTCATAAAGGAGAAAAAAAGCAAATGAAACCTCTACTGCAATCAGATCAATTAAAAAAAAAAGATTTAGTAAATGTTACTAGAGTTTGCTTCAATTTGACATTCTATCCTGGACTGATATGGATATCTGTTTAGACACGTTGGCTCCGAGATGGTACTTTTGTTGTTGTTGTTTAGTCGTTTAGTCGTGTCCGACTCTTCGTGACCCCATGGACTAGAGCACGCCAGGCCCTCCTGTCTTCCACTGCCTCCCGAAGTTGGGTCAAATTCATGTTGGTTGCTTCGATGACACTGTCCAACCATCTCATCCTCTGTCGTCCCCTTCTCCTCTTGCCTTCACACTTTCCCAACATCAGGGTCTTTTCCAGGGAGTCTTCTCTTCTCATGAGATGGCCAAAGTATTGGAGCCTCAGCTTCAGGATCTGTCCTTCCAGTGAACACTCAGGGTTGATTTTCTTCAAAATGGATAGGTTTGTTCTCCTTGCAGTCCAGGGGACTCTCAAGAGTCTCCTCCAGCACCACAATTCAAAAGCATCAATTCTTCGGCGGTCAGCCTTCTTTATGGTCCAGCTCTCACTTCCATACATCACTACTGGAAAAACCATCGCTTTGACTATGCGGACCTTTGTCGGCAAGGTGATGTCTCTGCTTTTTAAGATGCTGTCTAGGTTTGTCATCGCTTTCCTCCCAAGAAGCAGGCGTCTTTTAATTTCGTGGCTGCTGTCACCATCTGCAGTGATCCTGGAGCCCAGGAAGGTAAACTCTGTCACTGCCTCCATATCTTCCCCTTCTATTTGCCAGGAGGTGATGGGGCCCGTGGCCATGATCTTAGTTTTTTTGATGTTGAGCTTCAGACCATGTTTTGCGCTCTCCTCTTTCACTCTCATTAAGAGGTTCTTTAATTCCTCCTCACTGCATATCATCTGCATATCTGAGGCTGTTGATATTTCTTCCGGCAATCTTAATTCCGGCTTGGGATTCATCCAGTCCAGCCTTCCGCATGATGTATTCTGCATATAAGTTAAATAAGCAGGGGGACAATATACAGCCTTGTCGTACTCCTTTCCCAATTTTGAACCAATCAGTTGTTCCATATCCAGTTCTAACTGTTGCTTCCTGTCCCACATATAGATTTCTCCGGAGATAGATAAGGTGATCAGGCACTCCCATTTCTTTAAGAACTTGCCATAGTTTGCTGTGGTCCACACAGTCAAAGGCTTTTGCGTAGTCAATGAAGCAGAAGTAGACGTTTTTCTGGAACTCTCTGGCTTTCTCCATAATCCAGCGCATGTTAGATGGTACTATATACAGTATATATATATGTTTGTACAACCTACATACATGGTGATACAATTCATAAATTAGCCATGAGACATTAAAATTACTCACATTTTTATGATTGACACACTTTAGAAGCACAAGTTCTCTATACGCTCGTTTTGCATGTGTTTGGTTTTGAAAAGGACGACTAAGCTTCTTCACAGCAACATTTATTCCAAGGACTGTATCAAATGCAGCACTGAAAGGTTGAAACAGAAACATAATTTCAATTCCCTGAAATTAGGACCAAACACTGAAAAAGTTGCAAGAGTGAATAATGTTATTATCTCTGCTCCTGCAAAAGGCTATAAAAAGAACTCTTAGAAGTTGCTGTTTAATTATACAATTTCCCCGAAAATAAGACCTAACCTGAAAATAAGCCCTAGTATGATTTTTCAGGATGCTCGTAATATAAGCCCTACCCCAAAAATAAGCCCTAGTTAAGTGAAACCCCCGCCCTCCACCATTGTGCAGCAACCAGAAGATGACATGACTCTAAAATAAAACATCCCCTGAAAAAAAGGCCTAATGCGTTTTTTGGAGCAAAAATTAATATAAGACCCTGTCTTATTTTCAGGGAAACATGGTAGTTCTACCCACTTTCTCCCTTCCTCCATCTTGTGTTCCCTTCTATCAATGCATGAATTATGGTCTACTCTAGTAGAAGCCTGATCATGGTATTTGCACAGCTGAGTCAAACACCATTCTATAAGCCAATACTATTTGACACCAAGTTTCATATCCCCATCATATCTGCCACTGTAGTAGTAGAAAACAGTGTGGTCCTGTTATGTGTCAAATTTGGAGAGTATTGGAGACATAGTTTAAAAGAGGCAGAAGGCAAGGGAGATGGGGACGTATTTTAAAATTTACCATTTGTAAATTATGCTTTGAATATGTATATACCAGTTTAAAATCAATCAATTTGTCTTAATTCAATGTTGATTTTAAAATATTTTTGTATGCCTGTGAGACCCGAGGCGAGAGGGTAGAAGCTCTCGCTGGAGTGTCGTCCTCCCTCAGAAAAGAACAAGAGGTGCAGACAAACCCACCTACACCACCAGTCGAGACTATACAACGGGGAGTGGATACCCGTGAGGTAGAACGGGAACTGTCAAAGGTGGCAGTAGCCACTCAGACCGGGGAAGAATTGGTGGGAAGAGAAGAAAGGGGGAGGTCCGTCATGGAGGCGGGAATGGGAGATATAAGAAGGGAAGACGATGCAATACCGGGGGGTTGGGAGTTGATCTGGGTAGAAGACTCATGGACTGGAAGATGGGAAAAGGTACGAGTCCCTAGGGAGGAGGCAGATTATCGGAGGCGAATGGGTTTACCTCCGAGACCATCCTATTGGGGAGAGTCAGAAGCCCGGGAGTGGTGTAGATGGCTCAGAGAGGAAAAAGAGGCTGTGGAAAAAGAAGAAAGGGAACGGCGATTATGGCGACTGGAGGAGGCGCAGAGGAGGGGATTGGCAATGGGCCGTGGTTCCCTTTTCGAGGAGAGGGGATACCCCATGAGACAGAAGGGGGAGATGAAGAGACCACCCCGTTACTAGATCCAGATGCAGAGCCCACCGAATTGCAGAACAGTAATGCCTTTTTGAAAGGACCTTGGAATAATTTAGATTACAACCCTTTTGAAAGAGATGTTTGGATGCCCTCGTGGGACCCGTTGGCCGCGAGAGTTAATGCTGAACTTGGATTTGATCACACGGACCTGTTGTCCCATGTTCCAATAAAACCTAATCATGATTTATTAAGAAAGAAGTCTCCAGAGTCTCTGTTAAAACCTGAGGAGGTAATACTTGAACCCTCACAATGCCACCTTACAAACACACTAAGGTGGACTAAAACTGAATGAATGAATGAATGAAACCACCAACTGGCAGCTTTCCTGTTGTTTCTATCTAATTCATGTCCCTATCTTGTACCATCCACATCCCCTCAATGAGATTAAAACTGGGACGGAGAGGGCAAAGTGGGGAAAAGAACAGAGGAAAAGTTTTCATTTGCTAAATTACAGCTCTGGTTAATGGATGGAAGTGCCATAGCACTAAAATCAGACCTTCGCCCACAAAGGTGACAGAACACACAGGTTTGACAGTCTAATTCTGTGCTAGGAACTAAGCTCATATATGCAACAAGTAATTCATATTCTGTGAACTTTACCTTTTCTTTGTTTCAAGGGATAAGTTATATTCAGATATGCATTTGAATTTATTTATTTAATGTATTTAAAATATTTTATCCTGCCTTTCTCCTGGTTTGGGTTCATTTTACTCACCAAACAATGCCTTGAGCTCCAGAGCCAATAGGTTTCAATTGCTGGTAGCGTTTTAATACAGTGAACGTTGAGTCCGCAACTTGAACACTGTAAAACTGACTGTCACATTTACTTTCACTCATGATGTAGTGTCATGTAGTTTTCCTTCCAAGAACTGGCACAGTCTTCCAAGCTCTGTATGAAGAGAACCAAAAACATGGCATCCTTTACTTAAACTGGCCCATGACATTGCCTTTAGAAGTCTTGACCAATATGAAAAAACATCTAAAATACTCAAATCCTACAGCATAAAGACTTATCATTGCGACACCATCTTAATCACACACATCCCACAGGTTTTCCAGGATATAGCAAGATTCCTTTTATGCATTTTGATACATCTTACACACTAGAGCACCAAGGTTATCTGTTATCACATCTAATGTATTACACCATCAATAAGGTAATCTGGCATCATAAAGAGATAACTCAGACTAGTAAGAGACAAAAATTTATTGCATAGGGCTGAAGAAAAAACATGAATGACAGAACATCCATTTCAAATATTAAAATAAAGGGATCCTTACAGTCATACTTTTATACTCCTCTAGCAGTACTTCAGTTGGAAACCCAGGTATGCTCTCCTCATATTTTCTTTGTGTGGGAATGTTGAAGTGGAAACAAAACAACGTCTCCATTTAAAGTGCTGGCTGAAGAAACAGAGACCAGACTAGGCAAGGACTCAGTAATGTCAGAAGACATATGCACGTCCCTTGATTGCCACAAGGTTACAGTCACTGAATGTGAATCTGGCACCTTAACTCCGACCATTCCCTGTGGTAAAGTAATCCAAATGCAGACTTTTTCATTGTCCAGTTTGGGACCAAAACAATGATACTGCTTTCTAAATGCCACACTCTTGTTCTGTAACAATCATTTATTAGAAATGGAAGACCACATAACAGTTGCTAGAATCCAACTGAATATTTATGCATATTTATTTATGTAACTGCAATGACATAACTTGGAGTTGTGAACGAGATGTAACAAGTCTCCAACTGAATTCCTATTTGTGTCCAAAGTCAAGTAACTGGTGCACAACTAGGAATTCAATCAGGGACTCATTAACCAGTGGCTATTTGCTTCTCCTAGTTATGTCACTGCACTTCTGGAGGTGTACATGTTCAATTAGGTTCTGGCCAATGATACAAACACAAGGATTAGACTGTGAAAACAGCCAAGTGTGTCCTGAATAGAGATAGTAGATATCCTGGAAGTAAAATGCACCTTCTATGAGGAACAGAAAGTCCTCCAAGGGCAGTCAGGAAGATACCCCATGCTTTTTAAAATTCCAAAAGCACTATGTCTCGCCGAAGGCCTGCACAGCCCACAGACTGTTTTGGCACATTGTAAACAATTCCTTTTTCTTCAAAGCCCTGTACCCAAGCAGCTTTAGAATCATTACAAACAATGGCTGAAATCCTGTTTCATAGTTAGGTAAAAGGTGTAGCTTTTAGAGGGAAATTGCCTCGAAAAGGTTCAGAAACTTCCACAGACATTATCTTTAAAAGCCAAATTGTACACATCCCAATACGTACAACCTGTAAACACAATTTGACCGAAATGAGGGATTTTTGGCAGTCTCAGCAGGGAAAGATTTTGTATGACAGTGGTAGGGTTAAGGAATTGTTTTTATTGGTTTTTATTTTTTTTGTTTGGTTATGAGAGGGTATTTGAAAGCAGAAGGGGGGTAACTAGTTATGGTTAATAGATTAAGAATACAGTATCATCTCTGATGTGAAGGGCCTAGGGAGTGTTATAAATAGGAAAATAATAGAAGCATTACTGAATAAGAATAAAGCAGACATAATTTTTTAGAGGAAACACATCAAGCCAAAGAAGGTGCTAATGAAGTTAAATTAAACTGATCTAGTATTTATGAAAAAGCCCGTGGAAGTTCAAAATCAAGAGGGGTTGCAATTAGTCTAAAAACTGATTGAAAATATAATATGAAGAAAGATAGTAAAAGACAATATATAATGTTACAAGGAACACTGAGAGGAAAGGACTACGCTTTGATCAATGTTTGTTCTCTGAATAGAAATCAAGAAACCTTTTTAAAAGAAGTATTTAAACTGGTAGAAGAGATAAGGAAAGGGTTTATAGTAATGGCTGGGTAATTTTAAAATGGTAATGGATAAGGTAAAGGTAAAGGTTCCCCTTGACATTTAGTCCAGTCGTGTCCGACTCTAGGGTGCGGTGCTCATCCTCGTTTCCAAGCCGTAGAGCCAGCGTTTGTCCGTAGACAGTTTCCGTGGTCACGTGGCCAGCGCGACTAGACACGGAACGCCGTTACCTTCCCACCGTGGTGGTACCTATTTATCTACTCGCATTTACATGCTTTCGAACTGCTAGGTTGGCAGGAGGATAAAGAGAAAGACAAATCAAACCCTACAAAAAATAAGAGTGATATGCTCTTGAATAGAATAATTAAGAAAGAGAGTGATGAAATGAGATGGAAGGTTAAACACATCCTTTTCCTCCATACATAAGAGTTACTCCAGAATAAATTATATAGTCATATCTAATAACTTGATTTCAAGAATAGCTAAAAGTTGGTTTAATACATGTCATATACCATGCTTTGTTAAATATGGATATTAAATGAATTAATGGTTTATTGTTGTTTTGACTACTTTGGTCATTCAGCTTCCAATTTAAAACATAAGTACAAATAGTTATACAGTAATATATATCACTTCTCAGTCTTTTGGCTAAGATGAAATGTAATAAATATGGATATTAAAACTAGATGCAATTATAAAGAAGCTAGAAGAGGTAATTAGATACTAATATTCTCCAGTAAAAGATAATAGTAGAAAAAAACAGAAAAAGAAATGGAAATATGTATATAAATGATAGAGAAAGCTGCATTAAGGTAATATATGGGATACTATGAAAGTGATGATAAGAGGGAGCAGTATCGGGGAATCACATAATTTTAAAAAAGAATGAGAAAAACACAAAAAGGTTGTGTTTATATTTACTTTCCATACAGTTGTTGGAAAGTAAATAGATAAAGATCATAAAATTATAGCAGAAATTGTGGCAGAAGAAAGGAATGAGAGAATATGGAAATGGAAAAAATTCAGAGGAATTTAATGTCTTTGGGAAGATAGTATTTTGAGTTTAATAATGAAAACTCAAAATTATTGACCAGAACTACATACAGTAAGTTAAAAAAAATCAAAGAATCTTACTGGGGTGATTAAAAATGAATATGTAATTTGATGAGATATAAATTAAAGGTCTTCCAAGATAATAAATATAATAAATTAATATATAATATATATAAATATAAATTTATCTAAAGATTAATTATAAGATTAAAGAATTGGCTAGAAAAAAATGGTGAATAAATAACAAATAAACTATTTTAGTACAATGTTATTTAATTAGAACAGTGGTCAAAGAACTGGATAAAAAGAAATGGTAAATGCAGAGAAGTTATGAAATATGAAGGAATTATACTACAAAAAGAAAGTGTAGGAGATGGTAAGGGGATCGTAAGTAAAAGCTGATCTGCGCTGGCTCCTTGTTGCCTACTGTGTCAGATTTAAAGTGTTGGTTATGGCCTATAAAGTCCTAAATGGTTTAGGACCTAACTATCAGAAAGCCTCTCCCCAAAGGTATCTACCCGTCCAACCCGTTCCTCTCAGGCTGCATTATTGAGACTGCCTACTCCAAGGAAAATAAGGAAAAACAATACCAGGAGCCAGGCTTTTTCTATAGCGGCCCCCTCACGTTGGAATAAACTTCCATCTGAAATTAGAGAGCCCCTGCCCCCACAGATCTTTAGACGACCAGTAAAAAACCAAATTAATTAAGGAAGCCTTTGGAAACATTGTAGTTTAATTTTTGAGACCCATATTCTATTGCAGTTATTGTTTAATTTATTATATTACTGGACATTTTGGTTTATTATGTTATGGTTTATACGATTTGGTTCATATAAACCACCAGACGGCAATCTTCGGTCTCCTTCCTATTTTTGCTTTTGTTTGTTTGCGGTATTATTTAAGTATTCTTTTATTATTTTAGTTTGTATCTTTTGCTTAATTATGTAAATCGCCCTGAGTAGCATCTCACTAAGTCGGGCAATCTAGAAGCTCAATAAAATACAATAAAAATAAAAGTTGTAATTATTGGAAGCATAAGAGGAGGGTTTACTTAAAATGTTATGGGAATGTGATTGGGAGATAAGCTGCAGTGCTTGGAAAAAGATGTGGAATATTAAAATATTGAGAACTATGTCAGTAAGGAAAAAATAGAATTTTTATAAATGTGGAGATGATACTTATCAGTGATACTTAATCAAATAGATGACATATGTTCCAAGATGTGCTGGAGAGGGTCAAGAAAATAGGTACTTATTTTCAAAACACATACATTTTGGCGAGTGGTTTTTAAAGAAATAAATCAAATAAGCAATTTAAATTTAGCTGTATGTCCTAAAACAATGCATTTATAAATATTCAAAATTAGTAGATGTTTTAAAAATTTTAAAAAATTAAAAGGAAATAAACACTCATCTGAGGTAAAACTGACTCCACATGACCATTTAGCTGATCTGCAATTCTTGAAGTGGCTTCTCTTCCTTTCACCACAAGGGGAGGAGGAACAGCTATCTCCAGAACTAATTTTTCGTTAAGGAGTTCTTCATATTCCAAGTTTCCTCCAATATGCTTAAGATGGCATGTATGGGTCTCTCTCAGTCAGACTGAGGGGAAATGACTGTTTTAAAGTCTGAGTAACATGATTTACTGGGGACTATTGAGGGCCAACGGATAGAACAGGTTAAAAAATTCAAATACCCGGGAATTACTTTTTCACGCTCCCTCTTCTCCTGGTCCTACCACAGACAATCAGCAGTTGTTGTTGTTGTTTAGTCGTTTAGTCGTGTCCGACTCTTCGTGACCCCATGGACCAGAGCACGCCAGGCCCTCCTGTCTTCCACTGCCTCCCGAAGTTGGGTCAAATTCATGTTGGTTGCTTCGATGACACTGTCCAACCATCTCATCCTCTGTCGTCCCCTTCTCCTCTTGCCTTCACACTTTCCCAACATCAGGGTCTTTTCCAGGGAGTCTTCTCTTCTCATGAGATGGCCAAAGTATTGGAGCCTCAGCTTCAGGATCTGTCCTTCCAGTGAGCACTCAGGGTCGATTTCCTTCAAAATGGATAGGTTTGTTCTCCTTGCAGTCCAGGGGACTCTCAAGAGTCTCCTCCAGCACCACAATTCAAAAGCATCAATTCTTCGGCAGTCAGCCTTCTTTATGGTCCAGCTCTCACTTCCATACATTGCTACTGGAAAAACCATCGCTTTGACAATGCGGACCTTTGTCGGCAAGGTGATGTCTCTGCTTTTTAAGATGCTGTCTAGGTTTGTCATCGCTTTCCTCCCAAGAAGCAGGCGTCTTTTAATTTCGTGGCTGCTGTCACCATCTGCAGTGATCGTGGAGCCCAGGAAGGTAAACTCTGTCACTGCCTCCATATCTTCCCCTTCTATTTGCCAGGAGGTGATGGGGCCCGTGGCCATGATCTTAGTCTTTTTGATGTTGAGCTTCAGACCATTTTTGGCGCTCTCCTCTTTCACTCTCATTAAGAGGTTCTTTAATTCCTCCTCACTTTCTGCCATCAGAGTGGTATCATCTGCATATCTGAGGTTGTTGATATTTCTTCCGGCAATCTTAATTCCGGCTTGGGATTCATCCAGTCCAGCCTTCCGCATGATGTATTCTGCATATAAGTTAAATAAGCAGGGGGACAATATACAGCCTTGTCGTACTCCTTTCCCAATTTTGAACCAATCAGTTGTTACATATCCAGTTCTAACTGTTGCTTCCTGTCCCACATATCGATTTCTCAGGAGATGGATAAGGTGGTCAGGCACTCCCATTTCTTTAAGAACTTGCCATAGTTTGCTGTGGTCCACACAGTCAAAGGCTTTTGCGTAGTCAATGAAGCAGAAGTAGATGTTTTTCTGGAACTCTCTGGCTTTCTCCATAATCCAGCGCATGTTAGCAATTTGGTCTCTAGTTCCTCTGCCCCTTCGAAATCCAGCTTGTACTTCTGGGAGTTCTCGGTCCACATACTGCTGAAGCCTGCCTTGGAGGATTTTGAGCATAACCTTGCTAGCGTGTGAAATGAGTGCAATTGTACGGTAGTTGGAGCATTCTTTGGCACTGCCCTTCTTTGGGATTGGGATGTAGACTGATCTTTTCCAATCCTCTGGCCACTGCTGAGTTTTCCAAACTTGCTGGCATATTGAGTGTAGCACCTTAACAGCATCATCTTTTAAGATTTTAAATAGTTCCACTGGAATGCCATCTCCTCCACTGGCCTTGTTGTTAGCCATGCTTTCTAAGGCCCACTTAACTTCGCTCTCCAGGATGTCTGGCTCAAGGTCAGCAACCACACTATCTGGGTTGTCCGAGACATCCAGATCTTTCTGGTATAATTCCTCTGTGTATTCTTGCCACCTCTTCTTGATGTCTTCTGCTTCTGTAAGGTCCCTACCATTTTTGTCCTTTATCATGTCCATCTTTGCACAAAATGTTCCTTTAATGGCTCAGCAGTACAGGTGGCCAATAACACAAGCAAACTACTTAGACGAGTTCACTATGTCCAGGGTGGGGAGCTGATACCTGCGGCCCTAGAGACAGTCAAGCATAAAATCCTTGCACAGCTGTATCGCTGTCTGGATTAAGGGTTTTAACCCCTCCATTGAAAGCGTTTTATCAAATACGTTGTGATCCTTATTTGCCATGCCAAGATGTGCCTCTTCAGCTGGTCTGCGGCTCGAAGCTGGTATGCCCTCAGTAGAATGCCAAGCATGGCTACATGCATTTCGTTACTGGTTAAAGGTGGTCTATGCCCCAATAACCTGTGGCTACCTATACTATTTGCAGAAAGATGTCTTTGCCAGTTCATGGCATAAGGGATTTACAGAAAAACTACATCTCTTAGGCTTCTCTATGGACTTCTTACTGAGACAGCCTCAAGGTAGCATTAAGGCAATACTTATTCAACGTATCAAAGATATAGACCTTCAGTACCCTCTAGCTTGTGCAGACAGGACTTGTTCACCACTGTGTTTTGGCCTAAATTTTAACTTCCCCAAGCCAGCTAACTAGCTATACCAAATTACAGCACTGAGATATTGCTTTGCCTTTTCAAGGGCTAGATTTAACTGCTTTCCCTCAGCCCTTTTAAAAGGGCGTTTTAATAACCCCATACGGTGAAAGGATTTGTCCCTGTGGGAAAGAAATTATTGAGACCTTGGCACACATCGTTTTCAGTGCTGTATTTACCAAGCCATGTAAACAAACAAGACTAGATTCTGCTTTTGAGGGGGTGGGAAGAAAAATAACAAAAGTGAGAGATGTGGAGAAAAGGGATTATTCTAACCACCTCCACTGGAATTACCTGGAAAAATAAAGCAGAGTTGTCTGCTCCCTCTGTTAAAAAATGAGAGTGTGAAAGTTTGTGCTCACTATCCATAATAATGATATAGAGGCCACACCCCCTTTTATAATAAAGTCTTTAAGATCCATGCCTGGGAAAAAGAACAGGAACAGCTGCTATCCTCACTTGAAGTAGCCAATCAACATTGATGGCAGCTGACCCTCCTACCCTGTTTCCCCGAAAATAAGACCTAACCTGAAAATAAGCCCTAGTATGATTTTTCAGGATGCTCGTAATATAAGCCCTACCCCAAAAATAAGCCCTAGTTAAGTGAAACTCCGCCCTCCACCATTGTGCAGCAACCAGAAGAAGATGACGTGACTGTATTTGAATAAATGTAGATTGTTGTACATGAAAAAAATAAAACATCCCCTGAAAATAAGCCCTACTGCATTTTTTGCAGCAAAAATTAATATAAGACCCTGTCTTATTTTCATGGAAACACGGTAACTACTGTTTTCTAGGAGGTGGGGATGTCTGCACGTGTAACAGCTACTCTGTGCAACTCTGTCCTTTTCATGGAATTATGGGAATGTTAAGTCTGAGATGGGATAAAAATAATTCTCATGAGACAGATTTCACTAAGTGGCAGTACTTTTTAAAATATAATACAATAGATACGATAGAATTTACTTCTGGCAGATATCACACAAAAGTTTCGGAAATCACCATTTAGTTTATTATTTTGCCACTTATTTTCAAGTCAGCACTAGTTCTAAAGTTTTTTCAAAACTGTACCAATTTCCATGTCTTCAGGCTACTCATATACGTTAACACACTGTATTTCATAACCAGATCTGTATCTTAAACAGGCCAGCTCTGCAGTTCTAAGATTATAATCATTATTATTATCATTTGCATAACCATAATGACCCTAAAACAAGGTTATGTATATAACTTAATCACAGATTATAAATTATAAAATCCAAAGCTCCTGAAAAAAAAGTACATGTTCAGTTTCTAAAATCCCACAGCAAAGTTCTGTGGAACATTTACCATGCTTTTCTAGAGGAGAAAAGACTTCTCTCTTCCCATGCCCGTAACTGTTTTGCAGAGCTTTTTGACAGAAAGCATGGGTCAGTCTTTGCCAAGAAGCAAGCAGCAAATATAACCAATCATGTGCACTTTTAAGTCTAATTCAATTAAATCAGGTCTCCACTACTGAATCTGAATTTGCTTTCCTCAAGCCATGAGCTCTACTGATTATCAATGCCAGTCAGCCCAGTAGAAGTTAATACATTTTCGACTGGCCTGCCCCCATTTTTAGAATTGCTTTATAAAATGTTGATTCTATAACAACCAAACAAAACATTCAGTCTTTTCTTTCATTAACACCAACTTGGAGTCTTCTAATAATTTCAACCCAAGGTTCCAATATGTTTTATGGCTGTATTCAAATTCCATGGGTTATTATTTTATTGTTGTTTACTACTTGCAATTATACCCTGCTCTCCCACTACAAAATAGTGCTCAAGGCAGCTTACAATCTTTGTACAATAATAAAAACAAGGAAAGCAAATTTAATAAACTTAAAACATCGTTTACTGCTGTGGATTCGAGCTTCAGCACCCTGTTCCCTTTCATCCAGCATGTCTACAAGCTGAAGCATCTATTTACATTTTCAACTTTATTTGTCATTATGTCAAAATTGGAAGAAAATATGGTCACCATCAATTATGGTTCACCTGAATAAACTAAGTCATAGTTTATGATCATTACCTGTTCAGATTTGATAACCAAACAAACCTGAACAAAACAAAAATAAAATTAAAGAATAATGTAACACATTGTGTTACGGCTTTTCATACTTACCCAAGCACAAGACTGGTAGGTTATTACACTTAGGTGATATAGGATGGTATAGTATCGTATGCTGGAAGGTACCTTGGTGGTAATTTAGTCCAACCCCTTTTTCAGTACACAGTGGTTAGAGATAAAGCACTCCTACATACTCCTGTTGTACATCTTCCACAAAATGTTTTAGTTACTTTAGTAATCCTGAAACAAACAACAAACAAAAATTTGACATTTTTCTATAGCAAGGAGTGCGCATACGAGCTAGAAGAAAATATCTTATTTTTAATGACCAAAAATTTGTTTATAGCACAGGAAGAATTCAAGCTTTGGATTTCATCATTATTGCTGCATGAGAGTGCAGCAATGATCTTGTGCTGGCACAGCAATTCAACATTCTATAAGGCAGTTCTAAAAATGGAGAGGAACAAGGATGTCAAACTTCACACAGCAACGGGGAACTGAAATATTGACCATGGCGGCACTACCATTCACAGAGAGATACCAAGCAGGGGAAAATCCCCAAATCTGACTCCTTTTTTCAATCAGGTAACCTCTCCCAAACACAAAGTGTCAGGGCTATTTTTTCAAGTTCTCTAGGTATCTATTGATTCGAGTCACAAAGTAATCAAAATGACTAGAAGTGAGCACAAGAAGGTGTAAACCATCAGTGTAAACCATCTTGATTGCTGACATGGGTTTTGTCAACATTCATGCTGCTCTTTACAATGTAAAGTCTGGCATCCTTTTTGCTGCTGGCAATGTGGGGACAATACTGTGTAGCAATATCAGGCCATTTCCTGGTGTTTTGAACTGTGGCTACAGAAGCAAAATATCTCAAGTTCATAAACCGAGGTTTTTTTTGAAGAAGTGAATTACTCAACAAAATCATGTAACTATGGGCCAATTCAACCAAATGTTAGCCACTCATAGGGCTGAGGATACAGCAAATATTCAGAGATGGGGCAGTTTACCTCTTTTGGACTGTGACTCCAGAATATCCCAGCTAGCATGGCCATTTTCACTTGGGCACTCTGAAAGCTGTAGTTCAGAAAAATAGCTTCCCATGCCTGATAACACTGCCATGTTAGCTTGTACCATTAGTCACCTAGTAAACAGTCCTGACTTGTAAGAAGATGCAGGAGCAGTAATGTGCCATCAATAGGCACTGGAAGGCCTATTCTATGGCAGTGGTAGCGGCAAAGAAGTCACTCTTCTCTGCCACTATTGCATCTGCATGGAATCACACAGCAGAGCTTTTTTGAAAGATCAAGGGCCTGTTACATGCTAGTCCCCAGGTAGATAATGCAGACCACAGTGTAGCTCACTGTGAAGAATTTGCACAACACTTTGCAGGCAAAATAGCTCAGATTTGCTCTGACTTGGATGCTGTAGCTGTTTTAGGTCCTGTGAATGAAACTGTGGCCCCTGCTTGCCCTGTGTTAATGGATGAGTTTCAGTTTCTGCAGCCTGATAATGTGGTCAAGACATGCAGGGAGGTGAAGGCTACCACGTGCCTGCTAGATCCTTGCCCTTTCTGGCTTATAAAAGCCACCAGAAAGGGACTAATTGACTGAGTAGGAGGAGTGGTGAATGCCTCCTTGCAACAGGGTAGGATCCCATCATGCTTAAAGGAGGCAACAGTAAGACCATTGTTTAAAAAAAAAAAAGCCCCCTTTGGACCCCACAATACTGAATAATTATTGACCAGTATCTAATATCCCATTCTTGGGGAAGGTACTAGAGCGGGTTGTGGCCTCTCAGCTCCAGAGGTTCCTGGATGAGAGAGTATCTAGATCCATTTAAATCTGGCTCCAGGCCTGGTTATGGGATAGAGACAGCTTTGGTCGCCTTGGCAGATGACCTACGACGGGAACTGGATAGCACATAGGTCCCTGTTGGTTTTGCTGGACCTCTCAGTAGCTTTTGATAGTATCAACCACAGTATCCTCCTGACCCATCTCTCTGGAATGGGACTTGGGGGCATTGTTTTACGGTGGCTGCAGTCTTTTCTAGAGGAGAAAACTCAGAAGGTGGTGCTGGGGGATTCCTGTTTGAAACCCTGGCTGCTGACATGTGGGATCCCTCAGGGCTCTGTTTCATCTCCTATGTTATTTAACATCTAAATGAAACCACTGGGAGAGAGTATCCAGAATTTTGGGGTTTAGTGCCACCAGTATGCGAATGACACCCAACTCTACCTCTCCTTGCCACCTAAATCTGAGGAAGCTACTTTGGCTCTAGATCAGTGTTTGGTATCAGTAATGGACTGGATGAGAGTGAGTAAACTGAAACTTAATCCAGACAAGACAGAGGTGCTGCTGGTCAGTCAAAAGGCAGACCAGGGAATAAGGAAGTTAAAAGTCCTAAACAAAAGTATGGAACTTGTTGACTTATGTAGGTACCTTGGAATACGGATGCAGAATAAGAACATAGCTATACAACAGAAATCAGGAGCAGCTTCCTTAAGGCAAAGAACATAACATCCAACAAAAATGTAGATTTGGCTTTCAGGATGTACTTTGTACAGTGCCATATTCTCTGTTCTGCTCTATGGCATGTATTCATAGACTTTAAGACAGACAACCATGAAAAAGATAAAAGCATTTGAAATGTACATTTACTGCAGGACATTAAGAACTTTTTGGACCATTGAAGAGGTACTAAAATGAATGAAAAAAGAACAATAAACAACAGAACTGGAAAACAACTAGAATACGTTGCCTGCGTAATAAGAAATAAAAAGTACAGATGTTTACAACTGAACATTAAAAGTAAATGAAATACAGGAAGGAAAAAAACATATTGGAGAATTGTTTGTATGCAGCACAAGATAATTTTTTAGAGCTGCCATAGCAGTGTAATCATGATGACATCCAACCTCCAGTAGAAGAAGAACCTGGAGTTTTCTTTCAGGAAAATGGTGCTAAACTTATTTTTGTCAACTGCTACCATTACAGTATGTCAACAAGAGAGCTCCAAGAGGTTCAAGTAAAGAAAGAACTGGACCACAGAGATATGGTCCACATGATCCATGATTAACGGCTTTCAAAATGTCACATTGAGATTAATGAATGAGAATATATAAACTGTTACACAACAGAAATTAGTGTGGCAATAAATTCAACAATAAATTAGGTTATTTCCTTACTGCAGATAGTAAGTTACTGTTGGTTCCACTGTCTTGCTAAGAATTAAATAATAGCTACTCCATACACTCTTGTGTAAAAGATGGGAGACATCTACACCTATTTCTGTCCAGCATAAAAGCACTTATAAACAATTCCTGAATGGGTCAACCTATTTCTCTGAAACAGCCTGGGGAAATGGCAATAAACCACTGCAGAATCTTCTAGTAGTGATTTAACACCAAACTACAGCTGGTCGAGTGTGAATCATTCAGTGACTGGAGTATATCCAAGAATAAACCAGCAGCTAAATGGCACTGCAAATGCACCAAATAATAGCTTATGTCACAAAGCTGTTGTCAGAACAAAAGACTGTAAAATGTTCTGTACCTTGACTGCTTTATGACACAATTAAAATCTTTAAATAAAAATTCACAAGTTAACAGTGCAGATTTTTAAATAAAATAATGCATATTATAATGGTGTTTATGGAATGACAACTGAGTGAAACTCTTCCAAACCACATTTAAATGATTGAATGCATTCAGTTTGTACATATGGCCCCAAAATGATACAGCATAGTTAATATGAACTATAAATAATCTAATACTCCTTAAGGTAAAGGTTCCCCTTGACAAATTGTCCAGTCGTGTCCGACTCTAGGGGGCGGTGCTCATCCCCGTTTCCAAGCCATAGAGCCAGCGTTTTGTCTGAAGACAGTTTCCGTGGTCACATGGCCAGCACGACTAGACACGGAACGCCGTTACTTTCCCACCGAGGTGGTACCTATTTATCTACTCGCATTTTTACATGCTTTCAAACTGTTAGGTTGGCAGGAGAATACTCCTTAAATTAAGACATATATTTTCATGTATTTGAAAGTGTATGGCAGAAATAGTGTGGTTATTTGATGTACCTAAATCAGCAATTTCTTGCACTATGGTTTTATAAACACTTGCATATACATACTAGAAAGCAACAGCCAACACTGGCTTACTAGGGTGTTTTTATACCATAATGTAAAAATGAAATCATCACATATTACAGTCTATAGTAAGGTTTCATGTTACTCTCTTGATTACAGGATAAACAATTGTTTGTAAACATAACATATAAAAAGACTGAACCTGATACAAACTTGAAGTCTTATTAATACTTATTTGGAAGGAACTTACATAGAACCAAGATGCATGTCCTTCAAACCTCGATAGGATTTATTCATTGAGAAGGTACAATAGTGCAACCTTCCTTGACAGTAAACACTGAGATGAGAAATATTACTACAGTACATACTTTTCAAATTTAGGAACTGGGTACAGGGGGAAACAGCAATGAAGAAGAAAAAGTGAAATATAACACTTGGTGCAAGCTATGCTGTGTGTGTGTTCTGTGCCCTCAAGGCAGAACTGACTTATAGTGAACCCAATAGGGTTTTCAAAGTAACTCAGATATTTAAGGAGTGGCTTTACCACATCCATTCCCCCAGTGAGTTTCCATGGGCCAGTGGGGACTCGAACCCTGTTCTCCAGAGTCCTAGTCTGTCACTCTATCCACCACACTGAGAATCCAGTGTAACCAAACAAACAAAACCCACAAAACACTCTTTTAAAAAAAACCTCCTTATTGCAGGAGCTATCATACAACTTAGTCAGCAAGTTGTTACCTAGTAGTGTTCTTAATAATTTCTCATGTTTTGGCACATGAAATTGTAGAAGTAGAGCAAGCAGACTTTTCTTGAAAGGTGATTCATGTATTTGAAAATGAGACAAACACAACATCTAACAGAATTCAAACTGAACAATCTGACACACTGACACACTAAATGTAAACCAAAGTTAACCTCAAGTTAGGGAAGTATAACACCAAGAGTAGTGTCAACGGCAGCGGGGACATGGTGTTGTATCAAATAGCAAACACTGCTTGGACTGCTGGCCTCCTCCTTCCACCCCACTACTGGGACTGGTCTGGGAAAGGATGGAGGGAGTATTCAAAGGCATGTGTAGGCAGTAACTGCAAGCATACTTCCTTGAATGTTACATATTACCAATTGAATACAAACCCTGATGAAATCAATGGGTTCTGCTTTCAAGTCAACCTGAACGGTCACTCCTCCTCTCCTGAACAATCCTATGGACTCTGACACTGAAGCAAATATTTCATTGATTATAGCAAGATGCTGGGCCCCTGAAGAGGAAGGAGGCAAGGAAAATGGCCCTGCACGCTTGGGTTCCTCCTCGTCCAAGAATGAGATCCAGCGAGTCATCTAGTCTGGCCCCGCACAGGGCAAGGACGGGGTCGGTCCAACCCCCGGAAGAGCGACATCCTCAGCCTCTCCTCTTCTGAAGCCGCGAAGGGGAGGAAAGGACAAGGCAGAGGAGGAGAGGCCGACGGGTGCGGCGGAGAAACCCGCGCAGCGCCCGAATTCCTCCAGCCCGGGGCGGACGGGCCGGCCTGCAGCCGCCGGCCTCTGACGAAACCACCAAGGGGGACACCCACCCACCCCCCTCCGTCCTCCTCCTCCTCCTCCCTAGAGATGCCGAGGACGGAGCCCAGGACTCCCCTCACGCGCGGCGGGTTCGCGACCACCCCCGGCCCAGAGACCCGAGGAAGGTGTCGTGGGGACGGCATGCGGGGAGGAGGGGCGGAGGACGAGGGGGGGGGGGGCGGCAGGGAGCCTGGCAGACCCTGAAGCCGACACCCCCCCCCCACACACACACACACACGCCGAGGGGCTGGAAGACAGCAGAGAAACTTTCCGGCCAGAGGAGCTCGGGGTGGGGGAGGGTGACTGAAGTCACGACGACGACGCCTATGATGATGATCATCATCCTCATCGCCGCCACACTCCCTCCCTCCCCCACCGGCGCCTCCCATCAGCTAACGCGCTGGCTCCCCCGACCTCACCCGCTCCTCGCCTGTCCCCATTCACGCCAGTTCTGGCGCCCGCCTCACCTCCACCAGAGCCCCCCCGGGGGAAACCGCTGCGCCGCTTCGGCTCCTCGTCAAGCTCCCAGAGACTCCCCAGCCGCAATGGCCTCCCTCGGTCTCTCACAGGCCGCAGCAGGCCCGAGGACGCTGACAAACACCCGCGGGCGCCAATCCACAGTTAGATTCTTCAGGACTCGGCCAATCAACCCTCGGAGGCGGGCCTTAAAGGCCACTTTATAAGGTAGGAGGCGATGGTCGCCTTCTTCAGTGACACGGGGGGAGGGGGGGAAAAGTGACAGCTTTTATAGGTAATGTCACCTGTGCGAAAAAAGCGAGTCAAAAATGTCACAGGCACCGTAGGTCGTAGTAGCCAAGTTTTCTATTACTATATTCTAAAGACGGGAGATAGGTGTCTTCCACGTTATTATGATGTTTTACCACTGAGACAAAATAAAGTGACGTTAAGAATTAAATAATTAAGACACGAATACTTGCCCTCTCTTCAGAGGAAGGAAGACGTCACTGCCACATTATCAGAATCACCAGAGAAAAGTTACACATTCATCTTAAAATAAAATTTACAGATGTTTGTGTAACACACGAATCTGTACATTTTATTTTAAGATGAATGTGTAACTTTTCTCTGGTGATTCTGATATATACGATTTATATATATAAATCAGCCGCCTTTAATACTCTCAACCACAGTATCCTCCTGGAGAGGCTCTCTGGACTGGGGATCGGTGGCCTGGCTTTGTCCTGGCTCTGGTCCTTCCTGCAGGACTGGCCCCATAGAGTGCAACTTGGGTAGATGGCCTCCAGCCCTTGGATCCTCGACTGAGGAGTCCCTCAGGGGTTGATCATCTCCCTGTTGCTGTTTAATATCTATATGAGACTGTGATGGACAGCTCAGATCACTCCTGTCAGTCAGGTCAGAGCTCTGGTGTGGGAGCCTATGACATGACAGGAGGAGCGGAACCAAGAGAATAAGAGGAGACTAAAAGACAGTTAATGACAGTTTAGGCAGTTAGAGCCGTAGTTGTGTTAGAGAGAAGAGTAACAGAGAGATAGACAAAGAGATATGGATAGGACAAATCTTGGAGAGTTTATGTGGTTAAGATTGGAAAGAGTTAAAATTGCTAAGAAATAAATAAAGAGTTGAATATATAAATACCTGGATTAAAGTGAATCTACATAAGCAAACATAAATGTAATCAAAGCAACGTTTATTGAATGAATAATAAAAGACCATCCATGATTTTCTTTATATGATTTACTTACAAACCAATAAATAAACATTGTTACATTTGACAACACTGATCTAATAGTCATATTTGGTACAGAGAGGAACATATCCTCTGGTGGCAGCGAAAAAGGGTGAGAAGTACATGTCGTGCCCGAAAGGGAACCTGGAGGTGTAGAAAAACAAACAGGGGAACTGGGGGTGCGTGACAGAGACCGCTAGGGGAAACCATCTGGAGATTCAGAGTAGTGTGTCACCAATATGCTAATGACACACAGCTCTATCTCTCCTTCCATCTTTCTGAAGTGGATGCTGTCCCTTCCCTTGAGTGCTGCCTGGCTGCAGTACTGGAGTGGATGGGAGCCAACAGATTGAGGCTGAACCAGTACAAGACAGAGGTCTTTCGGTGGGTGCCTTGCCTGTCTACAGATTGAGTGCCTCCCTCTCTTTTGGGGGAGGCTACTCTCTCTGCTAAGGATGAGGTTTGCAGCTTGGGTGTACTTCTGGACCCAGCACTATCAATGGAGCCCCAGATAGCATCTGTGGTCTGCTCCATCTATTTCCATCTGAGGCAGATTGCCCAGCTGGTTCCTACCTTGACACTGAGTACCTCAGCACGTTGGTCGATGCACTGGTAATCTCAAGATTAGACTACTGCAACACTCTATACATGGGGCTACCTATGAGGCTATCACAGAAACGTCAACAGGTCCAGAACATGGCAGCCAGACTACTGAGTGGAGTGAATAAGTACAGTGGTGCCTCAACTTACGACCGTCCCGACTTACGACCATTTCGAGTTATGACCAGCTCCGGCCGCAAAATTTTGATTTCTACTTATGACCGGAGCTTCGAGTTACAACCGGAAAAAAGGCAGGGAAAAAGGCAGGGAATTCAAATTGCTAACCGTTGGTGGCGAAGAGGATGCTTCTTTGTAGCTCTTTCGCCCCAGCGGTTAGAGAGTGTGCGTTCGGAGAAGGCTTCGGACTGCTTGGTAAGGTGCTGCTTTCTACTTTTTAAAAACTGGCTGTTCTGGGTGGGTTTTGCAGCATGGCTTTCGGCTGGGTGGTGGGGTTATGTTTCTATGCTGTGATGGATCTTGCAGGGTTTGTTTGCTTTTTGGTGTTTTTTTGGTTTTTTGTTTGTTTGTTTTTTGCATTTCCGATGGGTCTTGCAGGGTTTGTTTGCTTTTCGGGTTCTTTTTTTATTCAGCCGGAACGGATCAATCGCGTTTCCGATGGGTCTTGCAGGGTTTGTTTGCTTTTCTGTTTTTTTCCCTTCAGCCGGAATGGATTAATCGCGTTTCCGATGGGTCTTGCAGTGTTTTTTTGTGTTTTTTTTTGTGGGTTTTTTGGTGATTTTTTTCTTCGGCCGGAATGGATTAATTGCATTTCAATGCATTCCTATGGGAAATGGTGCTTCGACTTACGACCATTTCGAGTTATGACCATCTTCCGGGATGGATTAAGTTCGTAAGTCGAGGCACTACTGTATCAACATATCACTCCAATTCTGGTCACCTTATACTGGTTACCTGGCAGAACACCTACTTCCAACAAGATCTGCCCATCTTACAAGAACATCCCAGGCAGGCCAACTGAGGATGCTAACCCTGAGAGAGGCCTGGAAGGAGAAGACAAGAAACTGGGTCTTCTCGGCTGTTGTTCCTCGGCTGTGAAATGAACTCCCCCCTGCAATTTGCTTGGCCCTTTCGCTGGTGAAATTTAAAAAGTGACTATAAACCTGGCTATTTAGTCAGGCATTTGAAAACATCATACCTGCAAGCTCAGCTGAGTCTAATTAGCTTATCTGTCCAATGTCCACCATTTTAAATATTTTAATTGCTTTGAATGTTTTTAAATGTTTTATGCAGATATATTTTTATGTTCTGAGTTTATTGCTTATTTGTATTTTATTATTTCTAAGTTTTGTGATATTTATATGCTGTAAACTGCCCAGAGTGGGCTTGGCCAGATGTGTATGAATGAATGAATGAATGAATAAAAGGATATGTTATTTAATATATCATTTGAAAATCCTATCATCCTTGAGCATGAGATTCATCAGGCAACAGAACTCTGCTCACCTGACACAGCAAAAATTAGCAGAAAGAATATTCTCCAGTCATGAGATAAAATACCAAGTGCTTTCTACTTTCCTGTTTGTTCTTTGGCACCATTCTTATTCCCTCCTCATCTATTTTCTATCACTTCTACACCATGAGTAGAGAATGGGTAGCTCTGCAGAGCTTGCTAGGCAGTAACAACCAGCATCATCATTCATTGGCTAGTGCTGGTGCTGGTTCACTTACATATTATCAATGGTTCAGGACTGGTAAGAGTAAATTTTAAATTCATAAAACCCCAAAATAAAAATAATTGCATTAAATTAATTAAGCGACTATGTACATAAGATACTGAAGAGTTTTATTCTTGCTTTAGCACTAATTCTTAAGATAGCCCACATGAAACTGTCTGCCTGTAGCTATCCAGATTTAGACTCTGACAAGCTGCTGAGTAAGTTTTTTTAACCAGCCCTTTATACTCTTATTTGCATGTATGTCATATATAAAGGGGATTTCTGTGCAAAGATTAAGAAAAAGTGGGTTCTACAGTTTGCAGGGCCTAGTTTGCCTAAAGTCACCTAGTACTGAAATCAGGAAAGTGGCACACAATGTCTTGACAATCCACACAGGAAGTATCTAGTGCAGTGTATCTGTAAAGATTCTCAGTCATCCAGCTGAGGTTATCTGGAAGTTGAGTTATGGCAACTGGACTTCTTTCTCATTAGGTTGAAATGTTTCACTACTCATCCAAGTAGCTTCTTCAGTCTGATGAGAGTTGGTAGGAGACCCCTGACTTATTAAGAACCTACTTGGATGAGTAGTGAAATGTTTCAACCTAATAAGAAAAAGTCCAGTTGCCATGACTCAACTTACAGATATCTAGTGCAGTGGTTCCCAACCTTGGATCCCCAGATGTTATTGGACTAAAACTCTCAGAAGCCTTTACCACTAGCTGTGCTGGCCAGGATTTCTGGCAGCTGTACTCCAAAAACATCTGGGCGACCCACAGTTGAGAACCACTGATCTAGTCGTCATCATCTTAGAACTGCAAATCTGGAAGGGACCCCATGGATCATGGAGTCCAGTCTCTGTCATGGAGGCACAGTGGGGAATCAAACTCTCAACCTCTACAACCAGATATCTAAACCACTGAGCTATCCAGTAGTTCTAGTCTATGATTCTGTTTCCCACAGTGGCCCACCATCTGCCTCCTCTCTCTTTGATCCCAAGTATGTGGTCCATACTCTAACTTGGAGCAAAGAGGTTTTATATAGTTGGTAGTCAATGAGAAAGCTATTAATGTTTTCAGTCCTCTTTTACATAAACCTAGTTGTCTTACATCTTGGAATGGTGAATTCCATCAATTAACTGTGCACAGTTTTTGTCCCAAATATGCCAATCAATTTCACTGGATGAACCGAAGTTCTACTGTAGTGTTGGGAGAGAAAAGTTTCTGCTTTCACCTCCATACTTACAACAGTATTCCAAATGTAGCTATACTATAGATCAGCGGTCCCCAACCTTTTTAGCCCCGCGGACCGGCTGGGGAAGGCAGGGCACCTCCCTGTGCTCATGCACATAGGAGTGTGCGCGCTCTCTTGTGGGCACACGCACACTTGTGTGCATGCACAAAGGGCAAAGGGTGGCACAGTGCTCGTGCGGGCGCGCTCACATGCAGGCGCAAACGGGATGGGGGGAGTGCGTGCGGGGTGGGGGGAGGTCTCTCTCCGCGGCCTGGTCCGGCTCAGGCCACAGACCGGCACCGGGCCGCGGACCGGGGGTTGGGGACCTCTGCTATAAATGTTTCAAGAGATTGCAATTTTTCATTGTTTTAATACTGGCACAAAATTCATCTTTTTCACAGCTGATGCACACCGGTTAATATTCTCACTGAGTAAATCCATCATAACAAAGCTACAAGAAAGTCATCCCAAACTGAACACTTAGGGCTTGGCTAGAAGGATAAATAGGGACCAGATCAAGGCTAAAGGATCAGGCTAAATATGGTCCCTTAGTCACATAGAGGTGTACTATGACATATTTGTAACCACATGGCATACACTCCTCAAGCATTCCTATTTGGCCTGCCCCCCTTTAAAAGGAATGAAAACAGAAGGAAAACAACAACAAATCCTTGCAACATCAACAATCAATCCTTGTTCCCTCCTCCGCCTTTGAGGAAGCTCAGTTTTTCTCAGACATATAGTGCATAAACATTGCCCTAATCAGGCTTAAAAAACCCACCACCTTTGCTTCCTCCCTCTCCCCCTCTATAGAGGAACAGAGGAATTTTTTAACTGAAAGTTGTCTGCTTAAGCCATCCGCCTTGGTTTGATTCCAGCAATAGCAGGTGCTGGAACTGAGCCAAAACAGAGCTATCCTACCAGCACCTAAAGAGTGTCCCTCACAATGAGCCAAAAAGGTGTGGGTAGGAGTGCTCTGGGGACAGGCTGGCTCACACTGGCATGTATGTCATGTGATCACTGAGTGGACCACACAGCAGGACAAATTCTCATATAGCTACACCCTTACTTCCCCACCATAATCTAAATTCTGCCACTATGACTCCACATTTAAAAATCAAGCTGGTCCTCTGCATGCTACGTTATTACTCTTCCTCTCAAATGATATGTATTGGGAAAGTATGATGAAGTCTTTTAGAATGGCTGTCATTTATATTTCAGAAAGAAATTTATAGATAAATATTTTACAAACATTCTATTAGTTAACACCAAGTCAAGAGACAAAACGTCTGTAATCAATAATTTTCTTTAATTGCATAGCATCTTGGCTGTAGTACAAAAACACTGAGCATACACAATATCCAATTGCCTTATAGGGTTAAATAATGTTCAAGAAGCTGAAGATTGGCTGAAGTAAAATGGCATTTTTGATAAAGATAACTAAGAGGGAAAATAACAGTCTGAATAATGTTTGACAAACTTCATTTCTGACAGTGCCAAAGTACTGAAAGGTTGCTAAATGCAATATGGATGGAAAGATGTGTGGAGAGATAACAAGAACTTTTCTCAATCACATTATAGTAGGGGGAATGTGGGAAATGACTGGAAATACAATTCATTATACTTAAAAATATAAATTTTAAAAGGTATTGTACATAATTAGTAAAATCTTGATGAACCCACATGAAAATCCTAGGCATTACTACGACTATAGGTAACCAAATATGCTGAAAAATAACTTAAAAGCTATACATTTGTGTATATATAAATACTTTGTATTAAAAAATAAGGCAGCAGTCCTATGCACATGTACCTGGGAGTAAATCCTTTATCTACATGTATAGAATTGGGCTGCATGTATAGTGTTGATTTATTCACAGTAAGTCAGAAAAAAGCTATACACATACATATTGCACTGTCATAGAAAACACCATCCATTAACTATATGTAAACAATGATTTCCTTCCATTCTTTGGCAGTTTTGTTATTTCACTAATACTGTATGCTATAAGCAAGAGCACTTAGGTGCAAGGCATGTAACAAATATTTAAAGGCACATTAAGCGAACCTTTACAAAATTTAACGCTTTTCAAATATTTTCTGGTCAGAAGTACATCCATTGTACTGGCTCAAGGTTTCCATCATAAAAAATCCTACTGAAACAGAATTATGCTTCATAATGATGTGCTTTGCAAAGACACTGTATTTTGAATAAGACTTTTTGACAAATATAATTTGAGATTACTGGTGCCAATAATATGGTATTAATGTTTATTCCACAGTCACAGACTTGGCCAAATTTCTCGGAAAATCCACCTGAAATAAGAAAAAAAAAATCTGAGAAAGTTATAGGGATGTTTTCTGTTTAACAACATTTATATCCATCACTCAATGAAACAGATAGCTGAGTAACATAAATACTGTCTCCCAAAGCGTCCCGATTCTAGCAGCAACGTTTCTTTACTATTAAACTCTCCCCCCCCCCCCCCCCCAATATCCAAAGGCTTCCCTAGGGCAAAAGGGGCCCCGAGAGAGCCTTGGAAACTAAAAGGAAGGGGATTGGAAGCTTTTAATTACTTTAAATTAAATGTTTCCGGGACTGAATCTGGGTTGCACAAGTGCAAAGTTATGCAACAGGATTTTGCCCAGTGTAAACTATTACTATAAAGCAGCAAGACAGGATAAAATAAACAGACTTTAAAACAAACCTAACTTACATTGTAAGAATATTAGCCAATCATTTGGTCCTCCCTTCCAGTGCAAATCTGGTACCAGGTAGCCCTTGAGTAGAGCACTGCCTAGTGAGGAGACCACAACTGAGATGGTCCTTTCTTCATTTACCACCTACCTAGCCTCTACCCTCAAAAAGATGAGTGCTCAAGTACAGTCATGCAGAAATATGGCTCTTTCCTATTGTTATGACACAAGTGGAATAAGAACTGTGGGAGTTGGCAGAATACAAGTGTACAGAATTGCTCCATAAGGCCCTCTGCATGCATCACCTGCTACTGTCTGTATTTCTGAGTGACATGTTGTCAGATTTTGTATAATGGAAAGAGAAGTACCAAGCAAAATGGCATATACTCTATGTTTTTTTATAACCTGTACACTTGTTTATTCCACTTTTTAAAAAAAACCCAAAAAACCTGTGCTTTAACTTGTAGGTAAATGAAATCAATTTTGCTCTGAATTTCCGACTCGGCAGGGCACAACTAGTTCTTTGCATAAACAGCTTGCAATCATTTTTTGTTTCCAGTCCGAAAAAAAAACAAGGGAATTCTCCAAGTGTGTCTGTATAAGTGCTTTAATTGGAGTGTCTAAATATAGAAGTAACTTACATCATATCCTCTGAGAACAGCCAGGTGGAATGAAAGCAGCTGTAGAGGGATAACACTCAAAACTCCTTGCAGACAGTCCACAGTCTGTGGCAGCTCAATAGTTTTGTAAGCAAATTTGGAGCTCTCAGTATCTTCTCTAGAACATAAAATAATAGGGCGACCCTGTAAGTACAAAAAGTGAAATAGTGTTGATTAAAAGTTACTTTTTAAATTCATATGTATTTGGTGCATAATTCAGACATTTCTCTTCAGACATGTACCGAGAATAGAACTATATTTTAAAGTTATAAAGGCTGTTAGGTTTACTTTTTTTTTTTCATTCTTTGCAGCTAATGAATGAATGCATGACTTAATTAGAAAACTGAACATCTTACCAGCTTGTAAGTACAATCCTATGCACACTTACTGGAAAGTTTGTCCCATTTAACACAGTGGGACTTAGGTCTGAATAGATGTGCACAGAGATGCACTGTAAATGTTGTTACAAAACCATCTTTATAGGGTAGCATTATAGCCACAGCCCAAAAGAGAAAACATGTATTACTAGAAATGTAGTACAACCTTTGAGCCATATTCTCCCCCACCCTTTCCCCTCAAAACAAAAACAAAAACGGTGAACATTGTAAGGAAAGAAGTATGCACAATATCAGCTTTTCAAACAAAAATGAAATGTATAATTCTAAGAATGTGATTTGTATGCTCCTAGAGGGAAAGACAATACTGAGAAAAACTGAAAGCAGCAGAAAAGGAGCCAGACAAAATAAGAGATGGATTGACTCAGTACAGTGAGTGTTTGCAAGACCTAAGCAGGGCTGTTAATGACAGGACCTTTTGGAAATCACTAACACATACTGTAGGGTTGCCCAAGTTGTAAATTAGTTGACATAACACAACAGAAGCAGCCTAATAAACTTGCAGCAGTTCCTGCTGAGCACATATTCCTAGGCTGAACATGCCCAAAAGTTGCTGAAAGCCTGTTTCATTCTCTGCTTTGTCTAGAACTCTTTGTGCCTGCAGAAACACAGGGAAAGATAACCACAGGCCAGGGAATACAGGGCAGGTGAAAGGGTGGAAAAGAGCCACCAAAGTGGCCAGAATACCACATTTCCCCTGGAAGTAAAATTTATGCACAGCTTATGGGAAACATGAAAGATTTATAAAATTATGTATAATGTGGAAGGAGTGGAGGAATTCCACACACCCCACACCCCCTTTATAACACTGGAACTAGGGATCACCCAGTAAAACTATTGGCAGGTCCAGGGCAGACAAATGTAGATACTTCCCAAAATTCACCATCAAATGATACAGTGATGATTACTAGTTTAGATAACTTCAAAGTGAAACCGATGTATGCTTTGTAAGCTGATCACTTATTTAGATGTTTTAAAAGGGACTTAGATTTATGGTTGTGGCTTTGTGCAACTATGCAGCATTAGTTATTAGCCATGATACAAAAGAGGAACCTCCAAATACAGCATACATCTGAATACCAGACGTCTGGGACTGACAGAAGGGGAGACCTCTCGTCATCACACTCTGTAAGCTTCACAGAGGCCTTGGCTATTTGCTCTTGGGCTCTGCAAACAAGCTGCTGAAGTTAATGGGCCCTTGGTTTGATCCAGCATGGTTCTTGTGAAAGGTTACCTCTCTCTCTCTCTCTCTCTCTCTCACACACACACACACACACACACTCACACACACACACACACCAGGGTAAATTCATTTGGCTGGGAAGAGGGAGACTAGTTTTTTTTAAATGCAAATTTTAAAATATTAATGCAATAAACAGAGTCAATAGGATAAAAATAAATAATGAAATCCTATCCAGGAACCTAGATCAGCCTTTTTCAGCGCTGGGTCCTTGCATGTTCCTGAACAATTCCTACCACCTGAACGGGATGGCTGAGAACTGAGTTGATGGGAGATGCAATGCAAGGCTGGGAAAGGCCCAAGGTAATAACACGGATTATGTATTCTCACCCTTGGTAACTGTGATTCTTAATTAACTAAAAGTTTGTGCATATGTCCATGCAACATTTCTTTAAGTTTCTGGGATAGGACTGCATAAAATAAACATAATAATTCTGTAGGTTTTACACTAACTTTAGGTGTACAATATGCTTATCAGACAGCTTACCTGGCGAGCAATAACTTGCTGTAGAGCATTCTGGCATTTTGTAAAGCAGGGATCCTTCATAATAACCATGATAACTGGCATTTGTTTATCTATAAGTGCCAAAGGGCCATGCTTCAGCTCCCCAGCCAGGATCCCTTCTGAGTGCATATATGTAATTTCTTTGATTTTCTGCAGGGGGAAATTGAAACACGTTCACAGTCAAAGGACTCTTATGGTGTTTAAAATAATTAATTTCAGATTGGTAACATTTGGTTAAATCCAATGTTAGTCTAACCAGGAGACCTGTTAAAAAGACTGCAGCTTGTTACTTACAATCATCTAATGTCACGTAAATTTCAGTGGGTCTACACTAGATAGCACTAGTGCTGGGTTTAGCCCACCAATAGAAGTTAAAATCCAAAAGTTGCTTTGGTGTACAAAGTCCTGTTGGTGTTACTTATCAAGTTATGGGGTTCTTTAGATTCTGGCTAAAATGCATGTACAGTTCCCATTCCTGAATACTGAACAGGAAAATGAGGGATTCCTCAACTTTAAGAAGATGAAACCCAATTTTAAAAAATCTTTCAAACATTACATTTTTATATTTTCCATATATTTCAATGGCTTTTGTGGACCTTCCTGTGAATGGCATGAATAGCACTGATTGCACAAAAACATTTGTTGGTGCACCATATTATGAGAAATGGGAAACCTGTGTTTGATACTCCTCATGCACCAGCGTGTGGCTCAAAGAAAATTCACAATTATCCATCCGTTTGATGTTCCTCCAACTAATTTACCCACAA
Source organism: Intellagama lesueurii (assembly GCA_037013535.1). NCBI lineage: Eukaryota > Metazoa > Chordata > Lepidosauria > Squamata > Agamidae > Intellagama > Intellagama lesueurii. Next base: position 219,225,438 of record JBAJHW010000002.1, read on the forward strand.
TTAGAACTCATAACTGTGTTTCCCAGTAAAGTAAAGGTGAAGGATTCATACCAATGCTCCTTCCAAGCAAGTGGCATAATTGTAGCCACGGCCCATAACCAGAAGTGATCGCTGTTTATATAGTTCAAGTGCCAGATCATGTATCTTCTCATCCAAGGACAGTACTTCTTTAATCATCTCTGCCAACATATTAAAACTGAGAATTACTTAAATGCAATACTAATATGTATCTATTTAAAAGACAGTAATACTGGGAATGTAGTCAAGACTGCATGGATTCCAATTTCTAAAAGAAAAAGTCCTCAAATATTGTGATTTACACAGAGAAACACGAGAAATCACAATACTTGAGGACCTTTGTTCTAGCCTCCATTAAAAAAAAAAAGATTTTCAGTGACCATTTCAAATTGAATGTATAGACTTTTTTCCCTACACCTCTCCATACTCAGTTTTTATAACTGATTATCATCTCTCTGGGAACAGAAAGAAAGATTATATAACACAGGCTGAACTCTTGTTGTGTAACTTACACCTGCAGAAGGGTGATCATGTCACCAGCAAGAAGTGATTTTTGGTAATTAAACACTTTCTGCTTTTGTTCCACAGCCTTTATGACTCCTATGTAATCTCTTTCATCACACAGAAGCCATGGGGTAGAAGAAGGAAGAACCCTTTAATAGCTGGAAATTGCCAGCAGTGATTGATGTTACCTGTAGGGGGAGAATTTCAGTTTAAGGACTTCCTTCTTCCACCCCACAGCTTCCACAGGATGAACAGGATTACATAAGAAAAGCCACAGACTTTAGTGGGAGTTTTTAGCTATTGAAAGTCCCTTCCCCTCGCCCCGCCCCCAATCAATCATGTAATGGCACACTAGGATTTCTGACATAGTTTGGGATTAATTGTAGAACTAAAATTAATGCCCTTTGGACATTAGTCTGTTAATCACTAAATGATTCTCCGAGTTACAAATTTTTTTGATTCCGAAAGTTCTGAACTTAAGATAAAATCATAAAAACAAAGTTTTGAACTTAAGATAAAATCACTGTAAAAGTCTGAACACAAGATGGAAGTTCATTGGCCACTTCAGGACACATTTTTACATATCTTAGTTGATATTCTTTAATTATAAATGCTCTTCAAGCAGATGCTAACGAATTCCACTTTGATTAAACAGTAGGAAATGCATGCATACCAGGTAAGGACTTTAGCCCATTGATGATTTCTTGTCTCCTGTTTTGCAATGAAATTCTGTCTTCTGACATCATCAAGCCAAACATTACAAGAGAGATGAACTGGCTGGTGTAAGCCTGATTATTAAAAAGAAAAAGAAAAAGGAAATTACTTTGGTGACATAATAGCTGAAATCCAGTAAGTAATAAGTTGCAACTAGAGTGGGCTCAATGAATCAACTGAATGATTCACCAAATCTCCACTGATTCAATGGGCCTATTCTAGTTGTGATTTACCACTGGATTTCATCCACTGTTTGATCCCATGTACTACCAATTATTTATTTTAGGCAAAAATGAGAAGGGCATGGCTCATGGGTGGAACACATGCTCTGCAAGAAGGTTTCAAGTTCAATGCTTGACATCTCCAAGCAGGCATGAAAAAATCTCTGCCTGAAACCTTGGAAAGCTGTTATCAATCACATTAAGCTGGATGGCTCAATGGACTGATCCAGTTTGAGGCAAGTGCTAAGCACAAAATATGGTGCTTGAACATCAAGGAGGGATGTTATGATGATCTCCCATGCAGGCATGCCAGGGCCTATGGTTTAGGCACAAAGGAGAAAACACCTATGCCAGTAAATACTGGTTACCTTTGTGCTTGCCACTCCAATCTCAGGTCCTGCATTGATATGTGCTCCACAGTCTGTGTCCCTGGAGATTGAGCTTCCAACAGTGTTTGTAATGCCAACTGTCAAAGCGCGACGATTCTTACAGTACTGTAAGGCCATCAGTGTATCTGCAGTTTCCCCTTTAATACAAGAAGGCATCCTTAATTCAGTCTTGAAAGAAAATCTGTAACTGTGCACCCCCATCTTATTCAAAACAGCTGACTGTAAGAAGTCATTACATTAACCATCCACACAAAGACTATACCACTGCTTCCATATTGCTTCTCTTTACTGAGTGATGTTGCTAAAATTTGTAGTTTCTCAGTGCAGAATATGAAGTTTTGACATTACTTCAAATATATGGCAAACATTAACCTATATTTGTCTTCAGCTTGCATATTAAGGACTCTTTCCACTCAACCAATAGCTGCTGTCCTGATGGAAGTGGGAGGAAGACCCTCCCTCTCTATTGTAAGGAACCAGGTTCAAAAGCCCAGGGAAGTATACTGTGATGCCTTTATATAAAGAATGTTGTGGCACTTAACAGACTAACTTGTTTCTTAGAGTATGCTTTTGTGGACTAGAGTCTGCTTCATCAGGTGCATGGTTATAGTAAGATTTTGAGAAAAATAGATACACACACAGATGCCAAGGAAAACAAAATGTAAACAGTAGCAATGAAGTAAGGAAGTACACAATTAAAACTGTGAAAATTCAAAGTTCAAACTGAAAATTCAGATTGAATGTATGCAAAATCAGTAAAGTGACCATTAACAACATCAGTAATTCCTAAGCCTAGCAATCTTAATACCATTGCTAAGCAAATTGACACCTGCAGTGGAAGAGAAAACCACAACCCTAATCCATGCTCAATGGAACAGAATCAAACAATTATGTCTATTCAGCTATTTTATGCCAAGCCAGCCCTTTGAAATACTTTTGTAGCAGAATGGCAATTACTTTCTATACAATTTTAAACTTAAATGTCAAAAACTTAAATGTCAACTCCTTACGTACCTGGAACCAAAGAAGCAAAATCTTGAAACACTGAATATGGAGTTATTCTATCATTTATGTTCTCATCTTTACTTCTGTACTGATGGACTCTATGGCCTAAAGTCATGTAGTCTACATCTTCTGGTGAAATGGGACTTAAGTTCCCTCATCTCTCCGCTGCATCCTTCTACACTGACTGAAAACCTGAGGATACACAGGTGAGGTATCGGGGATGGGGGGCTGATAACTGTTTACATTCTGAATCATCTGGCAGAAGCAGTTCTGTCAGCAGAACAACAGCATTTGCTCCCACTCTGCATGTTAAACTAATCAATATTCACCAAGAGTGAGATGCTATCATGAACTTCTCTTATGTGATAGGGAACAAGCCACTATCTAAATCAGGGGTGGGCAAAGTGCAACCCTATAGAAGTTGTTAGAGGGCATGTCCCATTTGCACATGCATTAGCATAGCCAGTGGGGGAGATGGAGGGGAGAGAGACAGTCCAGTAAAATCTGAAGGCAGCACTTTGCCCACAACCGATCTAAATGTTTAACCCATCCTCACAGTAAAACCTTTCAGGCTATGTCACAGTCTTTGTTCCTAAATGTCTGTTCAAAACATCTATACCCGCTCTGTGCTTGCACTTTGAACTAAGCCAGAGCTTTTTCTGACAAAAAATATCTGTCCTAACAACTTAGCCTAATTATGTTAACAAGCTTTTTAAAATGTAAGCTTCAGTAAACAGAATGAAGCAAGTGGGGATGTTTATAGTGTTTGCTTAAATGGTATCTGCCATTTCCTGGAATATCTTCACAGCCCTGAGCCTCACTGTCCATTGTTTCTAACAGCAAACGGACCAAGGACATGGCAAAAATAGCAAAGGGGCAAACAGAAAGAGGAAAGCTCTGGCTGGTGCCAAATAGGGGGATTCGCTGACCTGAATGGAGCCCAATGCATTTTGACCACATTTGGGTTTCAAAGGCAGCAATCCTTTTCATTATCCAACACTACAAAAGGGCCCCTTTAGACTTTTATTCTCTATTTGGCACCAGCCAGAGGTTGCCTTTGTCTGTCATTGTTAAAAATAGTCCAGATAGTTTTGGTGTAATGTCACTCTAGTGACAAATTATTCACTTCATAAGGAGAATGTCTGATGTGACCCCTCAGCTCTACTCTCCAATGGCTTCACAGAACACATTATGTTTACAACTTTTTTCTGTAGCACACAGCATTAGTAGTAAAGGTAAAGGTTCCCCTTGACAAATTGTCCAGTCGTGTCCGACTCTAGGGGACGGTGCTCATCCCCATTTCCAGGCCATACAGCCAGCGTTTTGTCCGTAGACAATCTTCCGTGGTCACGTGGCCAATGCGACTAGACACGGAACACCATTACCTTCCCACCATGGTGGTACCTATTTATCTACTCGCATTTTTACATGCTTTCGAACTGCTAGGTTGGCAGGAGCTGGGACAAGCGATGGGAGCTCACTCTGACGCGTGGATTCGAACTGCTGGTCTTTTGACCTTACAGCCCAGAGGCTTCTGCGGTTTAACCTGCAGTGCCACCACATCCCTATAGCATTAGTAGAGTATAATGCAATTCTAAATACTGTTAGATAGGAACCCTAATTTAAATTGAGTTCTTTCTCAAAGTGAAGTGGAGACAACAGTGTGAAGGAGCACAATGGGTGTCTGATCAGGTAAGCAGCAGAATCACATAGAGAAGCAGCTCCTGTGTGCTAGTGAAAAGTAACAACGCAGAAAGAGGAGGCTTGGTGATGTCACAGATAGAAATATATTAAAGGTCATTTTATATGCAAACCTTCATGCAAAAGGCTGGACTGGAGGAATCCCAAACCGGAATTAAGATTGCCGGAAGAAATATCAACAACCCCAGATATGCTGATGATACCACTCTGATGGCAGAAAGTGAGGAGGAATTAAAGAACCTCTTAATGAGGGTGAAAGGGGAGAGCGCCAAAAATGGTCTGAAGCTCAACATCAAAAAAACTAAGATCATGGCCACTGGTCCCATCACCTCCTGGCAAATAGAAGGGGAAGATATGGAGGCAGTGACAGATTTTACTTTCTTGGGCTCCATGATCACTGCAGATGGTGACAGCAGCCACGAAATTAAAAGACGCCTGCTTCTGGGGAGGAAAGCGATGACAAACCTAGACAGCATCTTAAAAAGCAGAGACATCACCTTGCCAACAAAGGTCCGCATAGTCAAAGCTATGGTTTTTCCAGTAGCCATGTATGGAAGTGAGAGCTGGACCATAAAGAAGGCTGACCGCCAAAGAATTGATGCTTTTGAATTGTGGTGCTGGAGGAGACTCTTGAGAGTCCCCAGGACTGCAAGGAGAACAAACCTATCCATTTTGCAGGAAATCAACCCTGAGTGCTCACTGGAAGGACAGATCCTGAAGCTGAGGCTCCAATACTTTGGCCATCTCATGAGAAGACTCCCTGGAAAAGACCCTGACGTTGGGAAAGTGTGAAGGCAAGAGGAGAAGGGGACGACAGAGGACGAGTGGTTGGACAGTGTCATCAAAGCTACCAACATGAATTTGACCCAACTCCGGGAGGCAGTGGAAGACAGGAGGGCCTGGCGTGCTCTGGTCCATGGGGTCACGAAGAGTCGGACACGACTTAACAACTAAACAACAACAACAATTCAAACCTATTTTAAGGTATTTGTTAATAATAAGGTTCTGCACTACCAATTCTTGATTTGGTTTTTTACTGATTTGCTTACTTTTAATATTTGCAGATTGTTTTCCAATGATAATGGTTCAAAGAGTACTTCAGAATAATAACTACAGAACCTATCAGTTAAATCATCAATTTGAAACTATAGATCAGCAATTACAAAAACAAAGAATGTTGTTGTCTGTGCAGGATCGAAAATGTCCAACAGAAGCTTTGTTGAAGACCAACAGATCAGGCAAATTACAACTCACCTGACTGGCTAATAAAAAAGCACACATCATCTCGAAATACTGGAGTATTCCGGTCCAGAAAGTCACTGGCAAGCTCCACCATCACAGGCAGCTCGGTCAATTCTTCTAACACTTGACGAGTCTAGAACCATATAGAGATAGCATAGTTGGTCTCAGTCTTGAGATAAGGTAAGATCAATGGATTAGTAAAGCAAAATTAAATGTTTAATTGGTTCTGTGAAAATGATGTTAAATTAATAATTTTAAAAGGGATTAATGGATGCACATGCTGTACAACTTTAGAGATGACGATCTACAGAGACCGTCATCTCTAAAGTTGTACAGCATGTGCATGAAGCTTTTCTTCAGCAGTTAAAACAGAATGGTAGCAAGACTTAAAAAACTTCAAGAGTACCCTAAAGAATCTTTCTAAAAAACTCTCACATGTTTGGTTGTATAATGAACTTACAGCCACTGCAGCATGATAACTGGTTCCACAACCAATTAATATCAATCGTCTGCATCTCCTAATTTCTTTCAAGTGATCTTTCAAGCCACCTAAAAGAACTGTAGTTTCCGCAAAAGAGAAAAAAAATGAGGTATTCTTAGGTCAATTATGGTTTCTATTAGTCATAATGTTAAAAGAAATTAAAATTTCCTCTAGGTTTACCTGTGTCGGTCTCAAAGTTCACTCTTCCTCTCATGGTATTGAAAACAGATTCTGGCTGTTCAAATATCTCCTTCTGCATGAAAGCACTGAAATTCCCTGTTTTTATAGAACATGATCAGTTAGTTTCATAGTAGGTTTATTATTTCATAATTATTGCTGTTTTAACCATGGATGATATTTGCAGAATAGCTAGGGACAGACTGCCAATTGTGCAGGTTAAATTGTTACTAGTAAAAGATAGGACAAAGGTGTGGCGGGGGGCTCGGCGAGTGTGGTCCACCAGGAGCACACAGTTCCCAGCACACACACACAAACACACAACCGTGGATCCTCAACTTGAGTCCCCTGGTCTCCAAGAAAAAAGAATCAGTTTGTTTGTTTGTTTGTTTGTTTATTAGATTTATATACCGCCCATCTAGAACGTGTCTACTCTGGGCGGTTTACATATAATATAAAAATAAACTAAGATAAAATCCAGATTAATCCAAGATGGGAAAGGAAAAAAGAAAGAGGGGGGGAAAAAGAAGAGGAAGAAGAAGAAGGAGAGAAAAGAAAAAGAAGAAAAGGGGAGATAGGCTAGGTAATGGCCGTAGGGAAGGCCTGCCTATATAGCCATGTCTTCAAGCTAGTCTTGAAGTATACAAAATGGCAAATAGTACTTGCCAGTAGCCTCTGAGGCGTGTGATTTGCCACCTCTCCCCACTGTACGGGCCGATTTATTTTGCCAAAAAAGGTCCTTTCGAGAAACTGGAAGTGACTAGTCAGTTCCCTTTGTCCCTGCCCAGTTCCCGTATTGTTTTTTTGTGACTATGGTTTTAAACAGAAAATTTCTGTGTTATCACCTAGTTTGTTCAGCTTGTCTCACCTTTCATGATTTGTTGCAGCTCCATTTGCAAGGTCTGTATGGCTCGAGAGGGGTCGTCGCTGGCTGAGCGTTCTAACCTATGAATTGAAAGCTTCCCCTCAGCCACAGCTGCAATGTCATCATCTTCTAGAAAAATGACTCTGTTGGTGTGTTCAATTATGGCGCTACAGAGAAACACAAGCAAATAAACCGAAAAGCAAATACAGATGAGATTTCAACACGACACAGTTTTGTTCCACCTGACTTGGAAGGCCACAAATAACCAGGACCTAGGATTATGTACTACCCAATATTGCACGATGGCTTGAGGATGGCAGGTTGCAGGCTCTTGGTGCATACTAAAGGTCTTGGATACCGCATATGCATCCAATCACTGCAAGCAACGTAAATCCAGTTCTCTTTCTTTCCTCTCTCTCTCCACCCCACATCCTGTATGACTACATAAGACATATATATTAGACACATCCTTATGCATCACGGTTGAGCATCTAACATCAGAGGCCTAAGATGGTCCTCACACTCAGCTGATATCTGTTTGGACCACTCAGAGGCTCTGACCGGTAGCAGCACATCTGTCCAAAATGAACTACATTGAATTACTAAGCTCATCTTAAGAATCAAAACACCAACACACATCTTTTTAATTACCTTGCATCTGAAGCGAAGAAAAATTCAACTGCTTTATCTCCAACAGCATGAAGGCAGGTGGAACTGTCCAGTCTCTTCATTCGCGTTTTGCACATATTCTTTACATTTTCAATGTTACCTAACAAAATAATACATACACTGTTGTGAGACTTAATAACTATCTAAATCAAGTTGAAAGACAAGATGGCATAAACATGAATGAACAAAGGAATTATGGCTGTTAGCCCAATCGGAAAACAAGATGGCCAAAGTTAAATGCTTCTGTATTGATTTTAGTGGGAGAAAGCTAAGCCCAGGCCTAATTTAAGCTTAAACGCACCCTTAAACGCAATTCATCAGAATTTCAGGTTAAATCCCACCTGCAATGCATAATTATATTTTGACTCCTTGTGCTATGGATCTACTTTACACAGTCATCAGATTGTTTTAAAAAAAGAAAGCACAATTGTATATTGAGCCAGTTGTCATTCCTACCAATTAGGAAGCATTTTGAGCAGCTAGAGATGAAAATAGCTAACTATCTATCTATCTGAAGGCACAGGGGTGATGAACGTTTGGCATGCCAGATATTTTAGACTACAACTCCCAGAATCTCCAGTCTGCAATAATAAACGACTAGGGGAATTGTAGTCCAAAACATCTAGAGTGGCAAAGGATTGCCATCCCTGCTGAGGCGTCTAGTGGCATATTTTTGAGTTTAAAAAACCTGCACATTAACTATTCCATTTTGCTATCTGTTCCCTAAAAAACCTAACATGTTGATGATGCCTACAATGCTTCACAACTTACATGTTCTGTACAAAATAGGAATTTCTTCAGTGGATAACTTTGATTCGCTACGAACTCCAATGAGCAGAGGACTCCCTCTCCTGTCAGATGAAGGAACAACAAACAAATTAGTTACGTAGCATTTATGAAGAATAAATTATCTTGTGTGGTGCTATATTGTGGTGTGCAAAATCTTTTTACTAACCTGGTAGCAACAGCTTCCCCTGGATAATGAACACTTTTGAAAACCAATGCAAAAGCCCCTTCCTGGGAGGAGAAAAAATACATTAATTGGTAAATGGATGCATCAATTAAAGAATGAGTACATTTATGCCTTAGCAGTAATTTTCTCCATTGCCATTTTGTATCAAGAAAGGACCAGCCTCAAAGGGACACAACACAACAAGCCAAAAATGCATTCCACTTGCTAGATCAGTAATACCATTCACATATACATAGGACCAATTGTCACTGACCTCTGTCACTTTGACTATATAGATATTATAATGAGCTAAAGTCTGATTTTACAGTACATCCAGCTGCAGGGCCTATGAACATAGAAACTAGGCTGGATCACACTCAAATTGTATCAAGTCCTGCTTTCTGTTCTCACAGAGGCTAACAAGATGCCTATGAGAAGCTCACAGTAGGAAATGAATGCAAAAGCACCTTCTTGCTACAGGAAGATGTTTTTGTATATGATGACAATATACAGATATCACTGAATAGCCATCATAATGAGTAGCCATTTATCATCTTATCCTTCATGGATTTCCATAGTTCTCTTTTAAAGTCATGCAAATTGGTGATCACTACTATACTCATCATGTGTTCCTCACAGTGGATTGTGTGAAGCAGTCGCCATACAGATCAAGGATGTTTAGGCACCTGTGTAGTCTATTTTAATTCAGTCTAAGTACAGTAGGACTGCAGTATCTGGTGAAATGGTTCTAAGCCCCCCCCCCCCCCCCCACAGATGACAAAAACTGTGGATATGCAAACCCTATATAGAGCATAGTCTTTGGTTCCCTCTAGAGGCTAGTTCCGGTAATATACATTGGAAATGTGTATTTCTGGGGGGTTAAATTTAATATTTTCAAACAGTGGATAACTGAAACCGTGGGTACTGATTCTGCAGATATGGCAGTCTTATTGTACTTGTCCTTTGTGAACTCTAGTGGAGGAAGAGGAAAGATTGTAAATAGAAAGCCTGCATTCTGTTCCTTCAGTGTGATGGTTCTGAAGACAAAAACAATAAATGCTTCTAGAAATGTTGCTGTTTAATGTCTGGGTTTATATCTCATCTTTAACCTGCAGACGCAAGGCAAGTAACAATATTTTGCTTTCCTTTTTTAAAAAACGACAAAATATAACTAAGCATTGAAAACTCACTTCTTTATAAGGAAGCCAAACAAAACTAAAGAGATGAATTTTAACTTCTAACATGAAAATTGTCTCAAACATCTTCAGTTCTAGGAAATAAAAAGATCAAATATCTCACCCACCAGCTGCTGAATAACTCTCTCAACCAAGGCAGAAAAACTCATGTCTTCAGTATCTCTGTTATCATACACATATTTGATTAACTTTGGAATGGTTTCAGTGTCTGTTTCTGATTCAAATACATATCCTTTGGTCTCCTGGAATGTTTTAAACAAAATGTTAGATTAAAGTTTTCCCCCTCAGACTTTTAATTTGTGTACAACATGATTAAATGGCATCTACTACAGATGTGAGGAACTTTTAATGGCCTAAGGGCCAAATTACACATAGTGAGTGGGGCTAACAGCACAGGGTAGGGGTGGGGCCAAGGATATAGTAGGTAGGGTCAAAGCAAAGTAGGGACAGATACCATTCTTACAAATTCAGACATTTTTCTGTGAAGGAAAGCACAGATCTATTATGTTCATATCTACAGCAGTAAGTACTAGGGTTACCATTCAACTCCATGAAAACATCTCTCATACCTCAAAACTATGGATCAATTCTACACATATTTATAAAGTTTATATACCATTAAATGTCTTTAAATAGCTTTTGAATGGATGGAGAACCCACACAGGGTTGGACGGGGAATCCACACCTTGGCCACAGGCTGCTCATCCCTTATCAACTGTCCTACCACCTATCATAACCAAGCTATGTATAAATACCTTATTTGACTCTACAATTTCAACAGCATGAAATTAAAAGTGCCTTGCAACAATTTAGTCATGTGGCTAATTCCTGCCAGGAACTGTACTGTATTACCCCCTAATCAGCTATTCAATATGCTTCCACTCAATACATTTTCCTATCTAGGAGTAAGAGACAGGCATTGACTATATGTAGGCCTGTTGGGTCTGAAACTAATTTTTATTATATGCTGTTGAGGGAAATGGAAGTCACAGAAAGACTCTCACAAAGAGCTCTAGGTGTGAATGCTAAGCATTACACAGAGCTGTAATGGCAAGGTAATAGTTTTGAATCATTCTGTTATTAGCAACTTACCAAAAACTTCCTGAGGTCTTTGTAGTTTGTTATGATTCCATTATGAATAACAACAAATTCTGAAAGGAATAAATAAGAAAACAAAAAGGGCCATAAGAGCAAGTCTTAAACTTTTAATTTGGGGGTTAGTTGAAAGCTATACATTTTTTAAAATACCAATTTTAGTATGAAGTGATTTTTTTCCCTTCCTTGTTTTATTGTTTTATGAACTATGTCACGTGTTTCTTTCTTTATTTGTATCATAGTGCACAATTTAAAATAATGGACATATATGAATTACAGGTAAAATTAAAAACAGATTAAAATATTATGATAATTAGACTATTTTTGACCAGCAGCAGGCTATTTCAATAGTGTAATCTCAAGCATTTGCTAGAACTTCTTTTGTACATGTGGTGGGGCATAAACTGCATGCACACAAGTGCTTGTACTGACTAAATTTCTCCACAGTCACAGAAAATTTGTCCTGTAGCGAAGTAGCCCCATTTTATTTGATTATTCTTTGATCTTCCAACTTCATTTCAAAGTCTATTAAGTGACTTCCAGATGATCCAGCTCAAGTCTTGTCCTGGTGGAAGACACTCTTCAGCATTCATCCATTGGGCAAGGTGTGTTGTTTTTATTTTCCATATGTTTAGCCTAGCCACTCTGGTTTAATATACCTTGAGATGTGTGCAGAAAACATCTCTTTTATTTCAGCCGTCATCAAGGGAGCTGGCATCCATGATGTGGATAGGTTTGGTGCCGTATTACCTTATATAGTTCATTATTTGCTAGTACCTCTTGATGTACTTCTGGAGGGGCAATGCCAGCCAAATAATAGACTTTTTCAATGGGCAGGTAGCCAGTAAGAATCCTGCATGATTCATTAAGAGCTACAGCCACTTGTTTGGCATGTGCTGAATTCTACCATACGGCACTAGTTACTCTGCTTTGGAGTAGCACAGGGACAAAGCTGCTGTTCTTATTGTTTGTGGGCATGCACCCCAGTATGACCCAGCCGGTTTCCTAAGTATGTTATTTCTGGCTGCCGCTTTCTGTTTGGTGTTTAGACAAAAAATTTTTATAGGTCAGGGCTCAATCCATAATGACACCCAAATACTTTGGGGTAATGTTCCAAAATCTTGTCTCCCTAGCTAACTCAGAGACTCCTTTCTGCTTCTCTGTTCGTTAAGTGAAAGGCACAGAAATGTGTTTTTAAAGGGTTTGGTTTCATCTAGTTGTTTTTACAATACAAAAGATCTTCGAATGCAGAGGTTAGCTAGTTCTCAGTGGTTTCAAAAGTTTCCCCCTAGACTGTCAACGCAAGATCATCAGCATAGATGGAACTCCTGGACGATAGGAATGTTGGTTGATCATTTGTGTAAATGTTAAAAAGTAATGGTACCAGGACGCTACCCTGTGGGAAACCATTCCTTTGATTTCTCCAGCGGCTGTGCCTCCCCTGGAATTCAACAAAGAATCTTCAGTTTTCAAGAAGAATAGCAACCATTTATGTTAGTCCATGACCTTTATTAAGGAGATACGAGGCTTTTGAGCAGCAATTGATGGTGGGCAGTATCACATGTTGCTGTAAGGTCGACAAATGCTGCTCCAGTTATTTTACGTGTCTGAAAACAATCTTTTTGCTGGTTTAGATTTAAAATTTGAGCCGTACAGCTCTTGCCAGGTCTAGTCACATAGACTCTCACCACTCAATGTTCAGTTATAAAATACAGAGTATTAGAAACATGTTGAAAATTTTGATCTGAATAAATTTGTGACTGGAAGCCTATTGAGCAAGGGCACTCTGGTATCATTACCTTCAGATTTCTTACTATCAAGTACACTGAATTTTGAAGTAACAGCTTGCTAAATCCTCACAATTCGTATGTGTTGGCTTTTTAAAAAAAGTCTTGCTCACAAATGTTATCAAACACAAGTAAGTAGTTGACTGTTTTCAAAAGTTATCTGGGGGAATTTCCATTCAAACACAACTCCCATTTTTGTTTTTTACTGGTTTGTTTGGGGATATTATTTTTTAAAAAACAGACATACCATTAGTTTTATCGGACCGTTGAGGATGACTGTTCACTGCATTTGGTGCTCCGTGGGTTGCCCAGCGGGTGTGAGCAATGCCAAAATGTGTCTCAAAATCTGCCTTTAGGTCTAAACCATCTTGTTCTGCGTAGGTGAAAAAAATATATGCATATAAACAAATTCTAGTCAAAATAATCGTGATGATCCAGTCTTAATTAACCAACAAAGTTTCAACTTCCTATGTATATAGATTTTTAAATGTAGACAACTTGTCCATCCAATCTGTTTGGCAGTCTTTTGGACTGATCACATTATCTTTGTTACAGTTTGGGCAACAACAGCAGCTGGCAAGTGCTGTGATGATGTTTCAAACACCCACATAATCATATTCCATCAAGAAAGCACTATAGCAATGGAAATGCTAATTAATGGAAAATGTTAATAATGTTTTCCCAGATATAAAATACCATGCATCTACTATTACAAAAATTCAATATCCTCCACAATGTGGAAAGAAGGTTTCTGGACTCTGGATAGCAAATTGGCAATAACTGGTATTGGTAAGTTGCAAGACAAAAGAACTTAAGAGATATCCTCAGTAGTTTGTGACATCCTACTGATACCTAGAAATACAAATATAGAGATCCTGTAATTCCACCTGGATTTAGCAAAAAAATAAAATAAAAATAAAAAATAAAAACCACATGAGCTAGCATTTAGCCCTATAACCTTGTTAGCCAGCCTTATAATGGGAAATGAAATGAGACCCATCAGTCTAGAATTAGGTATAAATACACCCGGCCAAAGAGTCACATTCCCTGAAGTGTTACACTATTAAGATTCATTATGATCAAGCCAGTTCACTCTTTTTATCTTGTTGTAAAACACTATATAATTCCAGTGCCTATCATGCCATATAACAGTTTTTGGCTGTCGTTCACGTCCTTGCTGAAATTACTGTTAAGTCACGGAGCTCAGGCTTTGTCAACCCTCTTCCTATTCCTGGACACTTCATTCAGGCCACCAAAGTCCCACTTCTTCCAAAGTGAAGGCTCAGAGCACAGCTGTCAGAAGTCTTGATGAAGGCTGGATTCTCACAGCAGTTTGTCTGCACCTCAGTATAGCCTTCAGAACTGTATTCTGGAATCCATCAGGATTCCTGGAAAGCTGTGTTCCAAACTCTAGTCACAGTTCTTTCTATCTACATTGTACTTATACAGAAGCCTCTTTTAATTGCTTTCCTGTTGAATGGCTACATGAGTGCAATGAAAGATTTACTTTACCTTTAACACTAGTTTCTGATCAGAAGCTTGGTCACCTAAGTGTGCCTGTGGAAAGGACTGTGGTCTGCCCCCCCCCCCCAATTCTACGTCCCTCTATCTCCTGCAAGACAATATTCCTTCCATTCCAAAAACATTTCAATAGGAGAGAAATGGCTTACAGTACAGATCTGAAAAAACAAGGATTACTAAGAGCAGGTACACAAGGAAATGAACTGTCCCAATAATTTTACAAGCTGCAGCACATATATCACCTGTAGTAGCTGCAACACAGGTCCCTATGTTTTAAGTAAAAATGATTATTGGACTGGTGTTATAGTACTCAGAAAAAGTTTGAAGACAGGGCAGGCAAACAGGACAAGGAACTTTTTTTGAAGTCTAAGGTCACATTTCTATGCACTCTCATTAGGGTTTAACTGGTATCTGCATACCACTTTAGCCATAAATATACCAAAGTATTTTTATACTTACTTTGCAACTCCTCATCAAGAGCCTTTACTTTCCCTCTTTTCTTTACTAACTTAATGTTCCTTTCTTTATCTTCATTATTATTCCCATCGACTGCAACACCTGAAATATAGACCACAACTTACTGTTTAGTCCCACTGAACATAGTATTCAACTGGCTGGGCAAGATGGAGTTGTAATCAAACACATCTGGAGGACAACACTTTGGGGAAAGCTAGTTCTGTCCTCATAAGGCTACTGAACCGCTTGGTTGGAAAAAGTAACAAGGTACTGATGTAATTGGTAGGGGGGAAATTAGGGACCACAACAAGAAGTGCACATACCTGCAGAGTCATATCCCCTGTATTCTAATCTTTGCAGTCCTTTTATGAGAGTTTCAAATATCTCCTTTCTGGTCCGGGGCACTCTGTAGTTCAAATAAGCAAAGATTCCTGTGGGGCAGGCAGTAGGGAAACAAAGAGTGAAATGCCAGTACTTGAATATTTCTGTATGATATATTCAGAAATAAATTATACATTCTATGAAGACAAAAGCAGTACTGTACAAGATTTTCCAGCAAATCCTGTTAAGTTCAGTCTTAATACCACAGAAGGTGCTTTTTATTTCACTATACTAAATCAAATGGAAATTCCTTATCTAAGTATCTATCTTTAAAGCAGCATCACCCAATTCAATAATTCAGAAAGTGTAATGCCAGTTCTGATCACTGCCATCCCCAGCTCCAGATATCACTTAAACCAAAGATTGTCCTATAGTTGACATGCTTATCAACTGACCTATTAAATACTGCCAACTGACCATATCTTATTTGAGCATCATCATCAAATAATAAAAATAATAATTTTAGAACTGCAAAGCTGGAAGGGACCCATGGATCACTGAGTTTAGCCTCTGTCAAGAGGGCACAGTGAGAGATCAAACTCCCAAACGCTGGCACCCCAGCAAGATACCTAAACTACTGAGCTATCCAGCAGTTCTACGTTCTATGAAGCCAAGAATGCCGGATGAGAAGGAAGTTGACTTAATTTCTGCCATTTGGTAATTCTATAGTTTTATTGTTAAATGAATATAAACTGTTTGTTTGTGTAATTAGTATAAATCTCAAACCTGCTGAATACAGTCTCTCTCTCTCTCAAACGTAAATGTTCTAAAATGTGATCATCTGACACTACTTTTATTTTACCAAATCATTTGACGAGACAAAATACGGTACCCAACCCAGACTTGAATGATATATGAATGATATATGGTTTCTCATTTTTTGCAGTTAGGACAAGTCCAGGTTGGGTATTTTATTTATTTATTTATTTATTTACAAGATTTTTTAGCCGCGCCATTACCAACAGTCTCTGAGTGGCGTACAACAATATTAAAACTTTAAAAACATTAAAACCATTAAAAATAGGCAATATTATAATAATACCCTATATTAAAAACAGTCATTACAACATTAATATTAATAAATCCTGCTGTTCATATGGCCAGCTAAAGGATACTATTTAATTAAAATATAACATATAAGGTGACAAAATAAATATTATCCAGCACTATAAGGGTGAAAATTTCAGGAAACAAATTAGTCTGTATTTCCCCACCTGCCTCAAAGTACATAGATACAGAAACATTATACAGATTTTTGGCAACAGACCTGCATTAGAAACATCTTATGCATTGGTGTTTATACTTGGTACTTCACAGGTATTCAATACATGTTATTGTTTGTTTCTGATAAAACTGACCAGATATAATTCATTACTGCAAACAGTAGAGGGGGGGAGGGGAACCAAGAAAATCCCCCAAAATTTATGGCTGTTACTAACTTTCCATCCACTCAGCTCACGTTTCTTGCTACTCTTCCACAAGAGTGTACTTTAAATATTTTTACCCATCCTTGATTTTAGAAAGCATGCTTTCCCCCTACTTTCTGAACCAATGATTTACTAAATATTTATTGCAAGAACTGTCACATTCCTGTGTTAAGGCACAGTGTTTTATGCCACTCCAGGAAAGGTCTCTTTGTGGAATCTGTCCACAATGCAGGCAGTGTACTATGACTGCTAAAGGTTCCTTGTTTATACTGAACTCTAGCACAGCTCCTGTTTATGCAGAGCAGGAACTCAGAAGCCACTAGAAACTTTTCAGTGAAATTGATAGCACTTGGAGCTGCCAAAGAATGTTTACAGAAAGTAAGAAATCTTATTTTCAATACATGCATTCTATTGTGCTTTCTAACACATTTACTAACTTCTCACTTCAACACGCAAAGACAAAAATCTAACAGAGGGTTAAGATTATTAGGAATTTTGAGCTTATATATTCCATTTAAGGAGAAAAGCAGAGTAATAATATTTTAAATAAATAAATTTCAAGGGGCTTAAATTTTCTTAATTCTGGGCCACTGCGACCAAACTCTGTAATGCTTCTTATAAAAACATTCCCTTCCTCATAGTATTTCCCTCAACACAGTTTATACTGTCATGTAACTAAGTATACATGCTGCTCGTTTCAAAGCTGTGAGGACCACAGAAACTGTTCAGAATGGCCCTACATTGTACAATAAATCATCTTGAATTTGTCAGTGGTAAAATCAAACCACTAATTGGCCCAAAATCTGAATTTAAGAGTGGATAAGAGATCTTCAAAACTAGTGAGCAGTTATTTGGCTTTTGTGAGAGGTATTAAATCTAGCCTCGTCTCTTGTTTTGCAGTAATGTCAGTCTCAAATGTTCAAAATTATGAACAAGCTGTCTTTCTTTTCCAAAATGGAAACATATGTTATTGTTTTATCATTCAGTGGTTATTTTAATGATCTCTGGCCCACCTTGAGTCTCACCACCTGGGAGAAAGGCAGCATGCAAGTGGAATCAATCAAATTAAAATTGAAGTTTATTTTTTCATTTAAGTTTTAGAAAGAATGGTAGGCACAATTTAACGGTTTTTTCCCCTTTGCTAATATATTATCTTTTAATTATTGCATTAATGGGAAAAAATGTTTAAACTGATCTCTCTCCCAGGTTCATACATAGAGCAATGTTCTCAAATTTGGTAATCTTCAGGTGTGTTGAATACAATTTCCAGCATCCCCAGCCAACATCACCATGGCTGCTAGGAAAGATAGGAGTTTTAGTCCAATATATTTGGAGGGTACTAGATTGGAAAACGCCAGTCAAGGCTGCAACTCACAAGGAAAAGTCATGTGTGGCAGTATAAAGAGAAACAATTCGACTGCGGTGTAAGCTTTTGTGGCCCCATCATTAATAAGGTATAGTATTTAGCCTTACAGTAAACTATTTCTTCTTAAAGAGACTATTTCTTTTTTGACCTTATTATCTTCTTCATTTATTTGTATCTTACATTTAGATCCCATTTCCCGGGCTAAGTTCTCAAAGCCATGTGGTATTCAGCATATTGTTATCACACAAGAGATAAGAGATGACATTAAGTACTCCTACTTCTAGCTGACTTAATTACTTGGTTTCATCAAAACAAAAAGGATCAAGTTGCTTTTGAATGACTACATAAACTAATTCCCCACTGTAAAAGACTCTCCGTCCACAAAGGGTGAAAGAAAGAGCCTCCATACTGGCACTTAAAAAACTAAAGTTCAAGCAAGTCAGCTAGAATTTCTACAAGCCAGTCTTTGTATATGGCTCCTTTGAGTCTCATCAGGGCTTTGAAGTTCTTGCTTCCTCTTTTAGTAACACAACTGTTTGATAAGGAAAAGGATCTTTGAGTGTTTTCAGTGGGGAAATTCCACTAAAACATCAGGCCTGCAGTTCTGTTACCACAATCAAGATAGAGATGTCTCATACCTTGAACATAACATGTTGCAACAATGCTCCTCTCTCCACCTCCACTTTTAAAATATGTATTGTTTAATGTGTAAGAAGTCCCCTCCCTCCCGCAACATTCATCACCTACATCTTGTCCTCTGTGGTAAAAGCAATCTACTGATGCTGGCCCATCTCCCTGTACTTACCCTGTTTCCCCAAAAATAAGACCTAACCTGAAAATTAGCCCTAGTATAATTTTTCAGGATGCCTGAAATATAAGCCCTACCCCAAAAACAAGGCCCAGTTAAGTGAAACCCCGCCCTCCAACATTGTGCAGCAACTAGAAGATGATGACATTACTGTATTTGAATAAATGTAGATTGTTGTACATGAAAAAATAAAAATAAAACATCCCCTGAAAATAAGCCCTAATGCGTCTTTTGGAGCAAAAATTAATATAAGACCCTGTTTAATTTTCAGGGAAACACGGTATATTTGATTATAATGCCACTTTGCTTCTTTTTTGTTCTAATCAAGTATACTGGTGTTTACCTTCTGCAGTAAATTTTGAAAACAGCAACCCCATTTTCCCTTGCAGTTAATCTGCAATTTCCAACACATTACTCACTGAAAGGTTAATCACCTATGTGTGAAGGTGACAGTGCATATATGTGTCACTTTCAGACACTTTCCTGAAAGAGTTAAAGAAACCATTTCAACTGTAATTTGCCAGGGTACTTAAAGGGAAACACCGAGCAAAAATAAGAAGCACTATATCTCTCTATTTCACATGATGGAGGTCAACCCAAAGGAGTGAGCCGTTGTTTCCATGCCTGTCTTGTAAGTTTCATAGATACACTTGCCTAGCAGTGATGGGAATAGTACACTAGGCTGGAAATTCCCAGATGATGTTTAGGAATAATTCCCACAATCACTGACCACTGGTGAGGTTGGCTGGTGATGGTGAGAAATAGAGTGCAGCATCTGGAAGCCCCAAGTTGGGAACTACTAGTCTAGAGCAGTGGTTCCCAACCTTGGGTCCCCAGATGTTCTTGGACTACAACTCCCAGAAACCCTGGCCAGCACAGCTAGCAGTCAATACCTGATCTTTTTATCTTTTCTATTTATCTTTATTTTTTGTTTTATAATTGTTATGGAAATTGTTTTTGTAATAATTTTGTGATTTTATCTGTTTTATGTTGTTTGGAAGCCGCCTAGAGTGGTCGCAAGACCAGATAGGCGGGGTATAAATGAAATGAAATGAAATAAATAAATAAATAAATAAAAATAAAATAATAATAATAATAAATAATAATAATAATAATAATAATAATAATAATAATAATAATAATAATAATAATAATAATAATAATAATAATAATAATAATAAAAAGACTTCTGGGAGTTTTAGTCCAATGTTCTCAGAGCTCTGCCCATGAATATTAATAATAGTAATGATTATGATGTTAATGGTTAGAAGAACTGAGTTTTTTCCTCATTCTTTCATAATTCTTCCATATATGGAATAAAACATTCACAAGTTGAAGTTGTTCAATATATCTGATTTACTATTTATAATTAATGTTAACCATTTGCAATTATGTGTTATTTTAAGGCACTTTCCCGAAAGAGTTGAACAATTTTGTCAGATATCAACAGGTCGCAGCTATGTGTTCTCAAAACTAAAAAAAGTTACCAATCTCTTTCCCAAAAAAAGTAAAATAATGCTTCTGCATATTCTGTGTTTTCTAGAAATCTAGAAAACATAATATTCTTTAACTGGTTATATTTTTTAAGTCTTCCATTAAACTTCTGTTTTGCCAGGTTTTGTTTTTTAAGGCTTTTCAGCCAAGAGCAAGAAGTTTTCTTCTTCTACTTCCACTGGCATTTTTGGAACAGAGTTTTTATATCACCAAAACCGTCTGGTTGCTACAGCAGCAGTGATGTTAGGAAGGCAAAATGTTCTGAAAGCACACCATACTTTGTTGTTGCTTCTTACTCAATCAGCACTTCATTGAACAGTGGAACATCCTTATTGCCTAGTGAAAACAGAGATGTGCCACTTAAGGTAATACAATTTTCAGTATATTTGTTTATGTAATCTTGAACTGGTAACCAGTAGTAACACAAGCCCTATGTAGAGGTTCTGTTTCTGTGTGTAGTAAACATGGGAGCAGAGGAAGGATGATAATCTTGTCCCCTTCCTCAGAAGTTTCCATCAGTCTCTGTGCATAGATATCGTCCTCTAAAGACAGCATCCTTTATCAGTGACTTTCACATCTTGGAAAATCAGGATTTCAGACTGTATGGAAAGCCACTACAGATGAAGGCTGGTTGTTTGAGTCAACCAATGGACAAAATACAGACTAAACATTAGAATTTTGAATCTGCATTGATTATGAGTATACAAATTTGAAGGCTGCATACATCCAGCTTTGGGATTTATTTATTTAATTTATACCCCGCCCATCTAGACCGAAGTCTACTCTGGGCGGCTAACAATAATGGATCACTGTCCATTCCAAATTCTACTCTCCAATCCATTTTTATTTTCAAGCATATAGTCCATACTCACTCACTGTCAAACAATCCCTTTTACTTCCCTGAATTTAATTTTATTATTTTAGAATCTTTCTTTTTTTTAACCAAAGAGGCATTACACCAAAATATTTCTTATTGGCCAATAACTTCCAAGAAAGCAATTCTAGTGTAAGAAATTCCACCACACCACCAAAATTTCTATGAATTATGCTACAATTATATTACTTAGCACTCTTCAGTCATTCAATAGTGTGTTTAATGTACATGCATGGTAAACGGCATCACAGCAGCAGGATCTGTGCTCCCTGAAACAAGCATATGACTAGTATTCCTGTGTGAAGAAGACAGCTAAAGATTCCATTCAGACAGACCCTTGGCATTTAAGTCAGGCTGCCTTTAATGGGTTTTAGCTGGTTGGGTGATGTTATTTCTCTTTGTTAGCCTTTTTTATTTATTATGTTTTTATGCACTGGCCCAAATCCTCTTATCTAGCTATAAGATACATCATATTCAAATGATGTAACCTTGGGAGAAGAATTCTCCCAAGTGAAGAAATCACCAGACGTTATCTGTTGCACACTGAGTTGTGTGAGTCAGTGCACACTGATAATGTCTATGGTGGTTTCTTAACTTGTGGCAATTCACCTCCAAAGGTTACACCATTGCGTAAGTATGCAAGAAAATTTTGGCCATTATGTTTTAACTCTGGTTTTTACATATTACCTTTTAACTGTGCTTCCATTTTATTTGAGTTTTATCATTGTTTGCTGCCTGGTGTGTCATTATGGGCAAGGAAGAGGGAATATTAAATAATAAATAAATAAAATATCCACACAATTGAGAATTGCCTTATGTCCTAACCCGTGCATCCCAGGCCAGGCAGCTGAGGATGCTGACCCCGAGAAAGGCTCGGAGGGAGAAAACTAGGAACCAGGCCTTCTCAGTGGTCACCCTTCACTTCTGGAATCAACTTCTGCTGGATATTCACCTGGCCCTTTCTGCTGGTGACGTTTAAGAAACTTGGTTATTTAGACAGGCCTTCTGACCGTTCCATCAACACAACACAGGGAACCTAGCAGCCGTTAAACTATTTGATTACTGCCATTTCAAACGTTTTATTAAATGTCTTACTGAATTTTATTTTATAATGTTAGAATATGTCTGTTTGCTTTTACAGTATTTTGAAGTTTGATGTCAATTTAATTTAAGATTGTCTTACTATATCTGGTGACTGTTTCTGTTGTTGTTGTAAGCCACCCAGAGTGGCCTCAGGCCAGGTGGCGGTATATAAATCAAATAAATAAATAATGTGGACATACACACCAAGTAGTTTTAATATTTGAAAAAAGCTATTGCTGTTCTCTACAATTATAATGAAATTTAACATCACACTCTTCTGCAAGTCTACCCGAAACAAATGTTCCACAAGTCAAATGGCTCATTTGCCATGAACATGGTGCAATCCAGGAAGAGAAAGCAGCTAGTCATGTGCAATGTGCATCTCAATGAGCAGATTTCATAGTGATTCCTACCCAATTCATGGAGCATCTTCCTGATTTTACTCACTTATTACAGGAAAAGTACACCATGGGCTTGGAACCAGCAGTCATGTTTTACTGAACAAAACCTATCAAAATGTATTAAAAGGTAGGAGAGGTAATCCAAAATGGACTTTGGAGTAGGAGGGAAATTTGAAGGAGAAAGACACTTGATCAGTTTTCCTTTTCCACATTAAGGAGACTTAATACAGAGAGGGGGGAAACGATAGACAAATATGTTCACTTGTGTACATTAACCGATTTAGGAACTAAGCACGGGCAAAGGCTTGGTTTTCTTAGATTCCTATTACCCTTGGAGAGGCATTTGTGAAGCTGGGCTATGGTATGATAAGATAAACTCGCTGCTTCCGGTTTTCTGCTCTCGAGATGTGTATCCCTTCAGGAGATGCACTGACCACCGCAGCACAAAGAGACGGAACAGCTGGGCTTTGCTGCTAGCACACACAGGTCACAAAACTGGCCCATAAATAAGTACACCACCACCACCACCACCCCGATGAGAGAAGCGAGGGTGGCTGCTTTGTTGTGGTTGTCGGAGAGCTCAATGGCTTCCCGGCGAAAGGAGGGGGGCAGAGCAGTCCAAGGACGGGGAGAGAAAAAGGGCAGAAAAACTGGAATGGCGAAGGAAACAAGGAGTCCACCCGCCTCCTGCTGCCAAGAGCTCGCTTACGTTTACCTTTCTGACAGATTTGGAAATAAGAACTATTGTTCCTCCCCCCCCCACACCCCCCACACAATCTTCACAGGAGTCCCCCAAATAATTTCTCAAAGGGCTTAAACGTAGGCATTGTCCCCACTGACCGCCCCCACCTCCGAAAAGGTGCCCACGTTGTACAGGGCGACCGCTCTTTCCCCCCCGCCCGGCGGCTAACTCACCGCACATGGCTGATGCCCGTTGTCTCACACCAGAGACCGCGCTCCTCTCTCGCCGGGAAGCCTCCGCCGGGAAACTACGAGCCGTCGCCTCCTTTTACTCCGCCGCCGCCCCCGCCCCCGCCGCCCCTTCTTCTAACGTGGCCTGGCCTGGACCGCCCGTTTCTTCCCCCTTCCCTGCCCGCCTGGGCTGGTTCATTGGCCGAGACAGCGCCAGCCAGCGGAGGGAAGTCGGAGACGGAGCGGGAGGAGGAGGAGGAGGGGGGGGGGGACCCGGGGTCTCGGCTCCGGCCCTCGCCCAGGCTGAGTGGAGGGAGCGCAGGGAAGGCGGGCCGGGCGGCGGCCTCAGGGCCCGGAAGGCTCTCGACGAAGGACGTCCTCGATGCTTAAGGCACATCTTTGTGCTTCGGAGGAGGCTCTTAGATGGAGGCTGCCGGGTCGGGATAGCCCGGAGCGGACATGATCGTCAGGGACCGCCAATGGGGGCCGGGGGTTATTGTTATGCACCATCAAGTCACACCCCACTTGCGGTAACCCTGGGAAGGTTTTGAAGGTGTATGAGACACTTAAGGGGTGGGGGATTTAAGCGTCCGTCCCCTCTCCCCCACCTGAATTTCCATGGCCCAGCAGGGATTCAGACCCAGGCCAGCTGAGCCGGTCACCCTTATTCACTACACCACACTAGCTGGTGGAGTTGGTTAATATTGACGTGCTATCAATATTTCCGACTTAGGGTGACCTTTTCCAGGGATTTACTACCTATTAGTCTATTTTGCCTTTCCAAAGGCTCAAGTGGGCGATATAGCCCTGCTGACTAGGGTGAGTTGTCTGTATGCCCATTCAGATCATGGGTCCACCTAGGCTGAGTTGATGAGTCCACTTGAGATGGCCAGTCTTTATGTGTTGATTATATGGGATGTGATGGTGGGTGGCATCACACTAACTGGCCTGTCCCAGAACTTGAGAAGCTTTCTTCAAAAGGATTAGATAAATTCATAGCACATCTGTCAATAACTATGAGTAAAAGCAAGCCAAATGGAACTTCCATAACTAGAAGCCATATGCACAGATTGTTAGATTGTACAGAGACCAAACAGAAGATCATGTCTTAAATCCAATAGCTAGTGCCTACTAGAGTTGACCCATTTAATCAATGGGTTATATATAAGAACTGACTTAGCATTCAGCAGTTGATTCAGTGGGTCTGCTTAGGGCTAGTGATTGGATTTAGATTTATGGAGGTTATGCTATACCCTACTGCTAAACTTCCCAAAGGCACCTCACTGTAACATTAAGAGAGGATGTATAATTAAATGAAGCAGATATCTTTCAGATTATGTTCTTGAGCATCTGTCAGTGTAGTACTGATTAAAGATTGCACATCTTTGTCCCTGTAGCCCCATAAAACTAACTGATGCTGTACACGTGAGCTTTCTTTATTTGAAAGCTTTTATTTTCTTTTTTTAAAAATGTGATTGATCTAAAGAAAAGTATTTTTAAACTCCTTCAAACACAATTCTGCATACTTGTTTAATTTTTATATTTTCATGTTTCTTCTGGCTGTTAGAGGACAGACTGCTGTAGGAGACTAAAGCACTAAATTCCTTTCTACCAGTACAGTGTAGAAGAGTCAGGGTTCCTGTACTGGTGGATTCACACAACTTGCTTGCTTTTAAACATTTGAATTACTTAACTTGCACTTACAGTACCTGCCACTACATTTTTTCATGTCTTTGGATTGTCAGATGTTGAAAGATAAAACCTGGGACAGTGTGGAGGCATGGGGGAAAGTGTGTGTGTGTGTGTGTGTACATAACTGGAAATATTAAGCAACTGAAAGATTTTCAGTAAATGAAAATTCTACCATTGCCTTCATAAGGTTGTAGACTGCATCTTTCCTTGGAACAAGTTCAAACATGTACACTATTTCACTATCAACTTCCTGCAAGTTTAGTTTGTGCTTTGTAACTCCCATCAGTATTTTGTGGAAAATTTCCCTGGTTAGAAACCATGAGAAGATCAAGAGTGCACTTTAAAGCTAGCTTTATATTCTGATGCACCAGAGCATTAATTCAGACATGCTCTTAAAGACTAGATATTCATTTTGATGTATGCTTACTTGTTCATTTCTCTGTACTATTTG
Organism: Intellagama lesueurii; assembly: GCA_037013535.1. Classification (NCBI taxonomy): domain Eukaryota; kingdom Metazoa; phylum Chordata; class Lepidosauria; order Squamata; family Agamidae; genus Intellagama; species Intellagama lesueurii. The sequence goes on from JBAJHW010000002.1 coordinate 219,251,320, forward strand.
ATGACACAGGCAAACTGCAGAATAAGCAATATTTCTTTGATATATTTCATAAATATACAAAGTTATACTATTTATTTATTTATTTATGTATATACTACATTTGATAGAAACAAAAACACACATAACATTTTGTGCAGAATAAATCTGGTTTAATTATGTGGGTGGAGGACTTTAACAACGTCCCTCATTAAATGTGTACTAAAGGAAACAAAAGGAGTGTTCAGATGTTGTTATGTGCCATCAAATTGCCTTCAACTCATGGCGACCCTATGAATGAGCTCTCTCCAAATTGTCCTGTCCTCATCTACCCTGCTCAGCTCTTGCAGACCCAAGCCCATGGTCTCTTTTAGGGAGTCAGTCCATCTCATATTTGATCTTCCTCTTTTTCTGTTGCCTTCCACCCTTCCCAGCATTATTGTCTTTTCCAGAGAATCTTGCCTTCTCATGATGTGCCCAAATTATTATTATTAGTGGGTTAGCTATGAGGTATGCTTTTAAAAATACTTAAATACAAATCACTACTTTTTTAAAGGTACACAAGGACATTGCTATAATTTGGGGGGCATTTACTTGTTATTCTAAAAGACACTTTTGTGGTAGTCAAGCAATGTTTTACAGTTGCAAGTAAATACTACTCATAATCCCTCCCAAGCAATGGCATTATCAGGCATCACAAAAATCATCTTGTGTTGCTACACATCACTTTTGGAGACAAATTACCCCGAGTTAAGCACTCAACATAAACATTATCAATTGTGCACTGAATCACACAACTCAGTATGCAACAAATAATACGGTATCTTCTTAACTTGGGGTAATTTGCCTCCAAGAGCGAAGCCATTTGTGTTATGCCAGAGTAAGCAGGCAAGAGGATTTAAACCATGGTGTTACTTTTAAAAAGTCATGCCATTGGTAATTTGTTGTTTAGTCATTAAGTCGTGTCCGACTCTTCATGACCCCATGGCCATTGGTAATGTCACTGTTCAAAATTGTAACCTGCTCCAGGTAACCTCATTACCTTCATTCCCCTTTGTTGCTACCACTTCATTAAATTACTTAACTTCTGGAATTAACAAACAACTGAATCACAGGTTGTGAAGTTTAATTTCCATCTGTTCCATCTTTTAGAAGGCATAATGACTGCATATCTGTTGTGAGAGGCAGTGTGGACTTGTCACTGGTAGAGCCCCATGTTGTCTCCTATTTCAGGAGCCTTTGATCCCCTTATCTTTCAAATCCCTCTGAGGAGAAGCAGGATGGGAGTGGTGCCTTGTTTACCAATGAGTGTTGATAGAAATTCAGGTGCTTCTAATGCAATAGAGGACATCTTTCTCATTATTAAATGTATATTGCCAATTTTAGATGTCTCAGTGGTGTAGTAGGGAAGCACCAGGTAACATACAGAGTGTTTGACAATGCAGCCATCTGCCTATCTATTTAGAATAGGCCCTATCAAATTCAATTGAGCTTAATTCCAGATAGTGTTCCAAGGGGTGCAAAGAACCAATGCTCAGCTGTCCATCTTGTCTCACTCCTACTTAAAATTAAATTAATTAATTAATTATATATGATCTTTCTCAAGTACTTTTCACTTTAGAAAATAAATTATTTTTAAAATACCTAATTAAAGGATACCCAGTTGGTGTGGATACTCAATGTGGTATAGTGGATAGAATGTTGGACTAGGAGGAGGCCTGGGTTTGAATACCTGCTGAAACATGGAAATTCACTGGAGATGTGGAACTGGTAAAACCACACCTTAAGTATCTTACTTACCTTGAGAGCTCTATTAGGGTTACTATAAGTCCAGTGCTCACTGGAAGGACAGATCCTGAAGCTGAGGCTCCAATACTTTGGCCATCTCATGAGAAGAGAAGACTCCCTGGAAAAGACCCTGATGTTGGGAAAGTGTGAAGGCAAGAGGAGAAGGGGACGACAGAGGATGAGATGGTTGGACAGGGTCACCGAAGCGACCAACATGAATTTGACCCAACTCCGGGAGGCAGTGGAAGACAGGAGGGCCTGGCGTGCTCTGGTCCATGGGGTCACGAAGAGTAGGACATGACTTAATGACTAAACAACAACAATAAGTCAGTTCCGACTTGACGGCACATAACAACAACAATTAATGTATTAATGAAGCAGATAATTTTCAAATGCCTGCTGTTTCTAATATAAATATTCAGACCACTTTCATTGTGCCCTACAACATTCTAGCTAGCAGTATCAAACAATAAAAAACAAAACTATATGCTGAATAAATGCAATAGCCATGTATATATGAGCCTGAAGCGCAGCATGCATTTCTGGAAGTTGTGATATCAAATTCTTCATATCAGGCACATGGCTAGTTAAAATGTACGTTAGTAGTCACACAGACACAGCAATCCATGATAGAACAACTGATCAGGTCAGAGATGGCTTGTGGATGAAGTCAGGGGCAGAAGATGTTTGTCCAGTTGCTTATGGATCAGAGTACACTATTCAAAATTATGGATATGTTGTTCCACCTTTGGAGAATTTACTAGAGCTGGATCCAGGTTTGAAGAAGGCAGTGCAATGACTGATGTGGTGGGCTTTCTCCTCTACTGGTGGTCATTGACAGACTTACCATCCTGCTGTGACGTGGCTTCAAGCAGTGCTGGGAAGCTGGTCTAGCATCCTTTTATTGTCTCACAAAAACCTAGAGCAATAGTAGGTTGATAAACCTGGGAAACTAGAAAGGTGACTAGATTCAGTGAACAGGGTTCCAGGGCCCTGACAGCTGACCATAGAGGCTGAATTATCCTGATCTTTGAATTGACACTTAATTGAGCAGACTACTGCAAGAGTAGTTTCTTTAATTATGTAATTGCAGCCCTACAAAACTATATATTTCTTACACAGCTATGAGGATATATTAAAAGGTTCTGTGTACTTAATTGAGAAGTCAAGCAAACCTAAAAGTGAGAAGCAGGTTTTCAATTTAACTCCAAGAGTGATTTTAATATAAACATCTAACAAAAAAAACTTCTCTGGCTCTATGCATGGCAACCCATGCAATTTAATATTAAAGCTATTAAAAATGCTCACAGGTGTTTAAGATTGCAGCAAGTGGCTTGTATCCTGTTTGGTGTTAGCGGAACATTAACACCCCACTGGAACAATAATGATGGATCTTTCACTTGCACACATAGCATTTTTCATGCAAGCAGAGATTCCAGCTCCCCACTGCAATTGGGCAGGCTATGCTTGCATAAGGAGGTCCCAGATGCCTCCTCGCCCAAACTACTTAAAAGCCATCCAGCTTGCACTAAGGTCATTGTGTGAGTAGTTTGATCCAGAAAGGATCCTAGCTTGTCACTTTATGTACTGGTTGTAAAGGAGATATTCAGGATGTGAAGAAATCTCATTAACGAGATTTGGTTAGATGATGCCCTCCTTACCAAGAAAAAAAGAAAACAAAGTTGTAGTTCTTGCAGAACATATGAAAAAGAAGGGGTTACCTTAAGTAGTTTCTAGGTACTACTCTTAATTTGGCTCCAGTTGACATCTTTTGCTTACTGATTCAACCAAATTTAAAGTTCAGTTCTTTTGTTATGGGGAGTGCTATGTCTCCTTGTGCTTCTGCTCCCAACACAAAGCAAAGGGGAGTGGACCAAGTGATTGGCAATCCTTGGTTTACAGTTATGGGGAAAAAACAAGTCATCCTATGGATATAACTGGATGCTTCAAGGTTGTGCAACAAGCTTCCAGTCTCTGTCTTGAGACATTACTTGTCCTGAGACTGCAACAGATTAATTTTTTTAACTGTTCTGCTTCTTTCTCTGCCCCAACTTCTCAAGTTCTGCATTGCTCAGCCTAATCAAGAGTCTTGTTGGATTTGAATCTCACCTGTTTTTAGCATCTAAGTGGTGTAATAAAAGTATTACCCTGTCTTGCTTCTGCATTTTGACCCAGCAAGACTATCAGTCAAGGATTTTTCTAGTCGTGCAAGAGGTTTTGTTTCCAGTCCAAAATGGAGGCACCAAGTGCTTTGGGAGGGGCAAGCCATGTTTTCCACAGTTTGCACAAAATGTCTACACAGAATTAGCATCTTTCGTTTTCATGAAGCTTAGCAAAAAAGACAAAACAAACAGTAATGGGTGTCAATCCCTGAAGGCACAATTCATGCTAAACATTAGGAAAATTACTGGGAAAGCTTAGCTAATGGCACAGACTGCCAACAGTGACTTTTTATCACCAGGTCTTTATGCTTGACACCCTTCTATCATGGATTACGTAGTGTGTTTTAAGAGACATGGAGTGCTTCGGAAAGGATTAGGTCCTTTCTGACACAAACCACTCTATTAATTTAACCAGCTCACAAAATAATACTAATTAAAATACTGATGGAATGACGTCCTTCCTCATTGTCCTAAATATTACTGTTGCCTGACTATCTTTTCTAATCTTCCCAGGCATATACCAGCTGATTTTTCAAATGTTAAACATGATAGATAATTTAGTGTTTCTCTTCTACCCTAGCAATGTGGCCAAAAGAGTCTGCACAGATATCCCTGCTGTTGATTTTAGTCTCCGTACACAAGGGATTGGAAAGGCAGATGTTGAAAGAGGGTGGATATTGTGAGGAAATGAAGAAATTACTAGATTTGACCTTCTAAGATGTCAAGCATATGTTTGTTTATCAAATACTTGGATTTGTCTTGGCCTTAAAAAAGTATTCTAATGATAAAAATTAGAATAACTAGTCTAGTGACTGCATGGTTAAACATGAACAAACCCAACATTCATTAATTTTCTTTAATATAGCTACATATTTTGATATGATGTCATCTTACAGCCAGGACTTTTTGTGAGTACAGACATCTGTACTTATAAGATAGACGTTTAAGTAATTACCTGCAGGTATGTTTTAAACCAGCCATTCTCAACTTTTATTTTTTGGCCATGACCATAGCACAGTATGAAACAAATATAGGCCTAATCAAGATTGTAGAAATCATATAACGAACTTTATACGTTTGGGATGTGAAGAATTGTTTCCAGCCTGGCCCCCAAGAGGGCCATATAGCCCCCATTGAGAATTCCCCTAAACAGCTGAGCAGTATATCACTATAGAGACTACTTATCGCTTAAAGAATAATTACAGTAGCTTATCACTATACATAACAGCCATAATATGGGGACAAGAAACTGTTGCCCATATTGGATATAATCTTTCAGAATAAACCAGGATCAGAAGTTACAGTTTGAATCTGGTTTGAAGTTGTTATTTGTTTTGAATGTGGTGCCAATTGCCCAATTTGGATGTTATAGGAACTTATAGTTTGTGTAGGCATCCTTCAGTCTCAAGAGACTATGGTAACGTGCCTGAATAGAGGTCTTGGAACAGCGTCTAGTGTGGCTGAGAAGGCCAATTCGAGAGTGACAATCCCTTCCACACTGAAGACAAATACAATCTGTCCCCTGTCTAGCTCCCTGATTTTGCTGGTTTCGGGACTGCCTCTTTGCCTCGGCCTGCTGAACAAGTGTCTCTTCAAATTGGGAGAGGCCATGCTGCACCGCCTGCCTCCAGGCTGAGCGCTCAGATGTCAACGTTCAGATGGACTAGACACCTTCTGTTGCAGTTCCAAAGGTGTGCTTCAGCATGACAGCAAAAAAGATCCCAAACAGAGTCGGCGCAAGGACACAGCCCTGTTTCACTCCGCTTCGGATGTCAAAGGGATCTGATGTTGAGCCATCAAAAACTACAGTGCCCTTCATTTCCTCATGAAAGGACCTGATGATGTTAAGGAGTTGAGGTGGACATCCAATCTTGGGAAGTATTTTTAAAAGGCCGTCCCTGCAACCAAATCAAAGGCCTTTGTAAGATCTATGAAGGCCACAAAGAGTGGCTGTCGTTGTTCCCTACATTTCTCCTGCAACTGTCTGAGGGAAAATACCATGTCAGTGGTGGATCTCTTACCTCGAAATCCACACTGTGATTCTGGATAGACTCTGTCTGCAAGCACCTGGAGCCTCTTCAGCACAACATGGGCAAGCAGCTTCCCTACAACGCTGAGAAGAGAGATGCCACGGTAGTTATTGCATTCGCCCCTTTCGCCTTTGTTCTTGTACAATGTGACGATGTTTGCATCCTTCATGTCCTGTGGTGCTCCACCTTCCCTCCAGCAAAGACAAAAGATTTCATACAGCTCAGTGGTGATGATCTCTTTACAGCACTTCAGCACTTCAACAGGAATGTTATCCTTCCCAGGTGCCTTGCCAGAGGCAAGGGAATCCAAGGCCACTTTTATTTCTGCTAAAGTTGGTTCGCTGTCCAACTCTTCCAAGACAGGCAGGCACTCAATGTTATTTAATGCCTCTTTGGTTACTACATTCTCTCTAGAATATAGCTCAGAGTAGTGCTGCACCCAGCGTTCCATCTGCTGTGCTCGGTCCTGGATGATCACGCCTGTAGCAGTCTTCAAAGGAGCAGATTTCTTCTGTATTGGATCTAAAGCCTGCTTGATACCGTCATACATTCCCTTGATGATCTGGCAGCTACTATCAAAAAAATCCCTGAGAGAGAGCCAATGTTCATTCTCGGAGACTTTAACGCTAGAGTTTGTGCTGATCACAATTCTTGGCCCACTTGTCTAGGCTGTTTTGGCATTGGGAAGATGAACAAAAATGGCCAACGCTTGCTGGAGTTTTGCTGTTATTATGGTCTTTGTGTCAGCAACACGTTCTTTAATACGAAGCTTCAACACAGAGTTTCCTGGAGACATCCAAGATCGAAGCACTGGCATCAGCTCGATTTGATCCTCACTAGACGCTCTAGCTTTCCTAGTATTACGATCACACACAGTTATCAGGGTGCTGATTGTGATACTGATCACTCCCTGGTGTGTAGCAGAGTCAAACTGCGAATAAAGAGATTGTATCACACAAAAAAGGAAGGAAGACCACATACTGACATCAGCAAGACTCGCAATCGGAGAAAAGTGGAGGAATTTGCCCAAGCGCTTGAGGAAACTCTTCCAGGCCCGGCTGGTGCAAATGCACCTGAACGATGGGAACATTTCAAGAATGCTGTTTATAACACCGCCTTGTCCACATTTGGCAAGAAGACCAAAAAGATGGCAGACTGGTTCGAAGCCCATTCGGAGGAGTTGATGCCAGCCATCGAGGAAAAGAGGAGAGCTCTAGCAGCATACAAAGCCTGTCCTATTGAGTACAACTTGCAGGCTTTTCGAGTTGCTCGTAGCAAAGTCCAACAGACTGCCAGGAGATGTTCTAACGATTATTGGCTTCAGCTCTGCTCTCAGATACAGACAGCAGCGGACACAGGTAACTTATAGTTTATCAGCCTAGGAAGTCTTCAGTGCTTCCAGAAGAAAAGAAAGGAAGAAGTGGAACAGGCAGGTACAAGTGTTGTGTGTATCTCATCTTAATAGGCTAGTCACATCTGAACCACCACCACCCATGAAAAGGAAACAGGAAATCATTGAGAAAAGTGGAGGAATTTGCCCAAGCGCTTGTAATACTAGGAAGGCTAGAGCGTCTAGTGAGGATCAAATCGAGCTGATGCCAATGCTTCGATCTTGGATGTCAAGCCTTTACATTTACTTCTAGAATACTGCAACCAGGCATAAATAGCAAATAAGTATGTGAACTATTTCCAGCAGTTGAAGTCATTTCCTTTAATGTATTGTACATATTATTTAATGCCTTAATTCTCTAATGGGGCAACCACACAGTGGAGAAAACACACATTTATTTGCTATAATGAATTCACTAGTTGTCATCTAGCAGGAGCAGAGGCAGAGAGCTCAACATACATTGAGACCCAAGAGCAGAAGCTGCCTTAACAAGGTGCTAACAAGTGCTGATTGGCAATGGTTTGGAGACAAGAGATGAATGGTTGAGGAGAACTGACACTCCTCTGAGTGCCCCTTTGCTTTGGATCAGACCCTGGCAGAAAGTAGAACAAAGGCAATGCCAAACTGATCACAACAAATTTAAACCACTCCTGGCATCTGAATAAAAGAAAAGACATTTCCACTCTCAAAAAAGACAATTACACAATGGGGTTCCCTGCATCCAGCTTTATGTTGTGTAGGCCTTTATTAAAATCCATCACTGTCCAATCCAACATAAATTGCAGGGTAAATGGCCAATGTAGTTGCTCCTTAATTTTTGCATCATGAAAAACTTTATAGGTTCCTTTGCTTATGAACATGAATCCTCAAGCCAGTGTTAAGAGATATGAGATTATTTTCTTTTTTTGATGAATAATTTTGAGTGGAATTCCTCTAAAAGCAGCTTCCAAGCCGGATGTGAATAAGCTGGCAATGAAGCAGATGGAGCATGCTGACTCACAAAAGTAGTATTTTATCTCAGCCTCACAAAAAATGTTAATAATTAAGGAAGCTCTTTGCCATTAAAGGCGTGTCCACATTCTGAATGTGGTGTAATTTTGCATCTTCCCCCTCCCCACCCAGGTTTGCTTTTGTGCAACTCTAGGGACATTAGTGAACTATTAATCAATACAGATTTTCTGCAAGAGAATCCATTATCATAACCCAGGAATTTCTGTGCCAGAACTGCTTTACTAAACTTCACTTTTTAGAAAACTGGTCAATTTTTATATGTCACAGTTTCTGTTCAGTGAAATAGGAACATGCTGCTAAGGAAAACAAAAAAAAAACAGTCATCCTGAGCCCATTTCTTTAGAGACTGTATAAGGTCTTGTTGACTATCTGGGGCGTATGTTCTTCAAGATATCAATTATAACAAATGTTGTTTTTTTCTAGCAGCAGCACTTGGCCATAATAGCAAGCAATCACTGGCATTCCACAATAGCTCTTGCATCCCTCCCATCACACTATGGCAAGCTTAAAAAGTATTTGGCAGTTAAGAATAATTTGCGAATAGGGGGAAGAAAACCATCAGCAGGCTGAAAGGTTTTGCTTCTTCCAAACCCTCTCTTCTTTCTTTCTTTCTTTCTTTCTTTCTTTCTTTCTTTCTTTCTTTCTTTCTTTCTTTCTTTCTTTCTTTCTTTCTTTCTTTCTTCCCTTTGCATTAGAGATTGTGTTAGAGCAATGGTCCCCAACCTTTTTGTCACCGCGGACCGGTTGGGAGAGGACTGGGTCCGTGTGCGGGGAAGGCGGGGCACCTCCTGCGCTCGTGCGCATGCATGCAGGGGGGGCTCACACACGCACACACTTGCATGCACTTGCGCACAGGGACGGGGGCACTCATGCGGGCGCTCACGCGCATGCGTGCAGGAATGGGGGTGTTCACGTGGGCGGGTGCGCACTCGCACACATGTGTGAAGGGCGGGGGTGCTTGTGCGGGCACACGTGCATGCGCAAAGGGGCGGGGGGCTTGTGTGCATTCACACACATGCGTGAAGGGTGGGGGGGAGTGCATGCAGGGGTGTGTGGGAGATCTGTCTCTGCAGCCCAGGCCACGGACCGGCAGCGGGCCGTGGACTGGGGGTTGGGGACCCCTGTGTTAGAGGATGCCAGCTCTCATTGTCTTCCTTCAAATCTCTCCTTGAAATCTCCAACTCCACAATAACTGTTCCCCCTTGTAACTAAGGAGATTCCTTGCTGTTTCTCACTGCCTCCAGTTCTTTCTCTGTTCTTACAGATTTTATAAGGAGAAATTTGTGGGCTCCATGAGGCAGGAACTTGTCTTCTATACATGAATGGCATGATCCAACTAATCAAATGATGACAATTGTTTTATTCTGGTTATTATCAGCAGCATCACCATCATTTGTGTGTTCATTTTGCTCCCTAGTTGTACAGAGGTGTATAAAACAGAGACAGGGTTATTTCCTGAAGTCAATTGTGAGCAATAAATGAGACAGATTTGTTTATGATTACGTTTATATCGCACTTTGTTCCAATGAGCTCCAGGCAGCATACATGCTTATCCTCCTCACCATTTTATCCTCAGAAGAACCCTTGTGAGGTTGAAATGGTGAGGTAGGTGAGGCTGACAGAATGTCTCTGGTTTAAGGTAATCCAGGAATGTCATAGCAAGATAGGGATTCCAAGTCAAACCCTCAAGTAATGGTCCGATATTGTAACCACTGTACCACAGTGCTCCTTCTTGGATGCACACCTTAACATGGTACGGGGATTTGAGTGTGTCAGAGAAGCCGAGAGCAATGCTGTCAGGAGACTAGACTCCTTTGCGAGCCTGGACTCCAAGCAGGGTCACCCAAGGTGGAATGTTCACAGCTGAGGCATCAGACTAAGGGGCACCCACCCTCATCAGGAGTAACAGTCACATCAGCAGAAGAGAACGGATATAATTCGAGGGAATCACATAGTCATGTGTGGGATAGGGATCCTGCCAAAACTCAACTGCTCTCTTGCAAGGTTCTGGAACTAATCTGTGGAGATGCAGGGAACCTACAGATATGACTCCACAGATAACCACTCAGAGAAACACAGTTACAAGTAAACAACCTGTCCTTGTTTGATATTAGAGATAATATCTAGAAACAAATACTATCTATTTACAATACCACAATAATGCAGTTTAATTCAAAACTATCAAGCTGCTTGGAATTTCTTAGTCATTTTACTTGAATCTCGGGCAACACCTAAAATGTTGGTCAGTAAAGTTGCATTTTCGTAGCGATCCCACTAGCACACAATAATGTTATGATGATGTCTCAATTATTCTTCCTCCTGATAAAATGGATCAGTTTCAGCTAGTACACCCTGAGAATGTGGGCAAGACTCTTGTACACTGCAAAGCCACCATCTCCTCTCTAGATCCTTGACCACCGTGGTTCTTAACATCAGGGAACTAAAAGACAGTGGAATGGCCTACTCACACCATTAATCCATCCTTATAGGAGGGTTGTTTACTTTCCTGTTTAAAAGAAACCATTACAGTATAAGGTCCATTCCAAAGAAATCAAATTTAGCAACGGATGATTTTAACAACTATAGGCCTGTTGCCAACATTCAATTCCCAGACAAGTTGATTGAGAGAATTGTATTTGACCAGCTGCAGGCATTGAGGGGCAATCTCAGATGTACAGCTTGGGGAGGCATTACTCACCCCTTGGGACCTCTGTTATGGGGTCCAACAGGGATTGGCCATCTCCCCAATGCTTTTTAATATCTATATGAAGCTGCTGTGAGAAGTCATACAGAGATTTGGAGTTCGTTGTCATCAATACATGGACGACACACAGCTCTAGCTCTCCTCCTCATCTGTGCATGTTTTTGATAATGGACTGGATGAGGGCCAACAAATTGAAACTGAATCCAGAAGAGATGGAGATTCCACTGTTGGGAGAATCATTGGACTGGCTGAGGGACCTAGCCTCAATAGGGTTACTGGTTAGAGGGACCTAGCCTCAGTGGGGTTACGCTTCCTCTGAAGTGTAAGGTTTGCACACTGGGGGTACTGTTGGGCCCATTTCTCTCTATGGAGGCACAAATATCTGCTGTGGTCAATAGTGCCTTTCATCAACTTCAGTTGATTGTCCAGCTGCACCCCTACCTGGATAGGAAATGCCTAACAACAGTGCTCCATGTGTTGGTAATCTCCAATATAACACTCTATACATAGGGCTGGCCTTGAAGTCAGTATGGAAATTTCAGCAGGTCCAAAATGTGGCAACCAGACTGATTACAGGTACCAGCAAATATGAATACATTTTCCCCAGTCTTGGCACACCTTCATTGTCTCCCTGTTAGTTTTCATGCTCAACTTAAGTCATAACCTATAAAGCCCTTAATGGTTCAGGACCTTGATAGTTGGTGGAATCTCTCTCTCTAAAAATAGCTATTCATCCCACATGCTCCTTGCAGTCCTTGATGTTAAGAATTGTAACACCTAAGGTGGTAAAAAAAAAAAAAAGCCAACACAAGGAACCAAACGTTTTCGGTTGTGGCCCCTTCCCTCTAGAAGGAGCGTTCACAGAGGTTCGCAAGGCATCATCCCTTTCTGTTTTTAAAAAGCTAATTAAGATTGAAAGATACAAAGCTGCCTTCTACCAACTGTAAATATTGTCCAGAGATGTTCAAATGGGTTTTAATTTGTGTATTTTTATTTAAAGGTGTTTTTAGCTAGCAAGAGGGTTTATTGTATTTCTTGTATGTTTGTATGTATTATATAGAGTTTTCATTATTTTATTGGATATTGTGAACCACCCAGAGAATGGCAACACTAATGGAGTGGTATAGAAATGGAAATAAATAAAATAAAATAAAATAATCTCTTCCTCTTTAACACTGAGGTTTTTATATTTGTTTGTTTGTTTGCTGTTATGTGCCATCAAATCCAATCTGACTTATAGTGGCCCTAACAGGGTTTCAGCTGGCTGGATAGCTCAGTGGTTTAGGCATCTGACTGCAGAGCCAAAGGTTCGGAGTTTGATTCCTCACTGTGCCTCCTGTGAGTAGAGCCAGTCTGTGTGGCCATGGGCAAGCTGCACAGTTCCAGGGCACCCCCAGAAGAATTGAAAGGTAAACCACTTCTGTATATTCTCCACCTAGAAAACTCTGGAATGTGTTGCCATAAGTCAGAACTGACTTAATGGCACACTATTATTAATTATTTAATAGGGTGTTCAAGGTATGTGAGATATTTAGGGGGTGGTGTTACCAGTGTCACCCTTCAGTGAGTTTCCATAGCCCAGTGGAGATTTGAAATGAGGTCTCCTGAGTCCCGGTACACCAATCTATCTACTATACCACACTGACTCTCTACGTTGTTATGCCTGGCCCAGAATGAATGTGAATTATTATCCCTGCTATACCAATAAAACCAGTACCATAATTCCCCAGCATTTGGATAGGCTAGGATAAGCATTCATGGAAGAAAGTCTAATCAGATAAGAGAACAAACATTTATTTTTCTGCCTGTTCATTTTCAGTCAATGAGAGTTATGAAACTCCTCCACACACTTGAAGATTCCAGATCTGTTTGCTTTGACTTCTTGTAACTAAGCCTAAGGGTAAAGAGGAAGAAAAATCTGAAAATTTCCAGTAATTAATCCTAGACTTCTTAACTGTATATCATCCAGCTCATTCTCTAAGGTTATGTTGCAAACTGGGTCCAGCTGCACAGACAAGAAAATATGGACACCGGATACAGGATGGATTAAATTAAAATACAGTATGGACTAAATGGACTAAATTAATAGGAAGGTGTAAATGTTTGTTTTTTCTTCTGTATGGAATTGGTTGAACTGTGAGATGAACAATTGCTGAACATGAACCAATTATATTAGTTAAATATGCTTGACATTATTCATTAGAAACATTAAACTAATTAAAAATGTTAAATAACCAGTATCTTACTGTCTAAATGTAGAGTGGAAGAACAATTGTGCTTACCTCCCACCTGATTCAGCAGTTCCCATCCTGTGACAAGTTGCGCAACCAATCATGCAAAGTTTTCCTTGAATGCCTCCAGTGTTGGAGCACTCACCAACTCCAGAGGTAACTGGTTCCACTGTCATACTGCTCTAACAGTTAGGAAGTTTTTCCTGATATTCAACTGAAATCTGGCTTCCTTTAACTTGAGCCCATTGTTGCGTGTCCTGCACTCTGGGATGATCGAGAACAGATCTTGCCCATCTGTATGACAGCCTTTCAAATATTTGAAAAGTACTATCATATCACCCCTCAGTCTTCTTTTCTCAAGGCTAAACATGACCAATTCTTTCAGCCTTTCCTCATAAGGCTTGGTTTCCAGCCCCCTGATCATCCTTGTCGCCCTCCTCTGAACTTGTTCCAATTTGTTAGCATCCTTCTTGAAGTGTGGTGTCCAGAATTGGACACAGTACTCAAGGTGAGGCCTAACCAGTGCTGAATAGAGGGAGATCAGCACCTCGTGGGATTTGGAAACTATACTTCTCTTAACGCAGCATAAAATAGCATTAGCCTTTTTTTGTAGCCACATCACACTGTTGGCTCATATTTAGCTTGTGATCTACGACAATTCCAAGATCCTTCTCGCTCGTAGTTTTGCTGAGCCAGGTATTCCCCCATTTTGTAACTGTGCAATTGGTGTCTTTTTCCGAGGTGCAGTCCTTTGCACTTGTCCCTGTTGAATTTCATGCTGTTGCTTTCGGTCCAGTGCTCCATCCTATCAAGGTCATTTTAAATTTTGTTTCTGTCTTCAAGGGTATTAGCTATTCCGCCCAATTTGGTATCATCTGCAAATTTGACAAGCATTCCCTGCACTCCCTCATCCAAGTCATTAATAAAAATATTGAAGAGCTCCGGGCCCAGGACTGAGCCTTCGGGTACCCCACTAGTTACCTCCTCCCAGTTAGAGAAGGACCCATTAATCATCACTCTCTGAGTACGATTCTGTAGCCAATTGTGGATCCACCTGACACTTGATCTATCCAGCCCACACCTAGTTAGCTTGCTAATTTTATTTATTTATTTATTTATTTATTGGATTTTTACCCCGCCCCCCTAGACAAAGTCTACTCGGGGCGGCTTACAAATATTATAAAAACATCATTGTACAATAAATATCATAAAAAAATCATTAAAACATCATAATTTTAAACAATTAAATTAAATTAAATTAATTTAAATTAATCAGGAGATCATGGGGCACTTTGTCAAAAGCTTTGCTGAAGTCAAGATATACTGCATCTACAGCATTCCCTCTGTCTGTCAGGGAGGCTACTTGATCAAAAAACGAGATCAAATTAGTTTGGCAGGATTGGTTCTTGACAAATCCGTGTTGGCTTCTAGTTATTACTGCCTTGTTTTCTAGGTGCTTGCACAATGACCGCTTTATGAGGTGTTCCAGAATTTTGCCTGGGACTGATGTCAGGCTGACTGGCCTGTAGTTCTTAGGTTTCTCGTTTTTGCCCTTTTGGAAGATAGGGACAACATTGGCTCTCCTCCAATCCTCTGCCACCTCACCTATTTCCTAGAATTTCAAGAGAATAATGGACAGTGGTTCTGAGAGTTCTTTAGCCAGTTCCTTCAGTACTCTCGGATGCAGTTCATCCGGCCCTGGAGATTTGAACTCGTTCAAGGTGGTAAGGTATTCCTTGACTATTTGTTTATCTATCTCCAGCTGCAATCCTGTCCCCCCCACTTGCACTTCCAATTTGTTTGGAAGTTCATTGTCTTATGGGAAAAAACAGAACTAAAATAGGAATTGAGCACCTCTGCCTTTTCTTTGTCCTCTGTTATCATTTTTCCATCTCCATTGTGGAGTTGTGCCACTATGTCTTTTGTTTGTCTTTTGCTACTCACATACCTGAAGAATGCTTTTTTATTGCTTTTAGTATCTCTAGCTAACCTCAGCTCATTCTCAGTTTTTGCCCTCCTAATGCCATCCCTGCATTTCCTTGCTACTTGTCTGTACTCTTCCTTGGTGATCTGGCTTTCTTTCCATTTCCTGTACATGTCTTTTTTGGTTTTTAGGTCCTTCCTGAGCTTTTTGTGGCCTTTTTTGCCACCTCCCCCCTTTCTTTCTTGTTGGAATTGTTTGTAGTTGTGCCTTTAGAATTTCTTTTTTTAGAAGCTCCCACCCTTCTTGGACTCCTTTTCTTGTTAGGATCTCCTGCCATGGGATCTTACTTATCCTTGTTCTGAGATTATTAAAATAGGCTTTTTTAAAATCCAGCAGACCTGTATGGCTACACTCTGCTGTTGTTTCCTTTTAAATCAAGAATTCTAGAAGGACACAGTCACTCTCACCTAGAGTTCCCCTTACTGCCACTTCCCCCACCAAGTCATCTTTGTTGGTCAGAATCAAGGCAAGGATAGCAAATCCTCTAGTTTCTTTCTCCACTTTTTGTAGGAGAAAATTATCAGCCACACAAGCCAGGAATTTCTTGGAAGGGCCATACTTGGCAGAATTTGCCTCCCAACATATATCTGGATAATCAAAATTTCCCATCACTTCTACATCGTGTCTCTTTGAAAACCCTGCAATTTGTTTTTCAAAAGTTTTGTCCGCTTCCTCTCTTTGATTGGGCGGTCAGTAGTAGACTCCAACTACCAAGTTCCTTTTGTTTTTTGCCCCAACTAGATTGATCCAGATGCTCTCGATGGGACAGTCATTCTCCTCCTCCTGTATTTCTGTGTAGGAATGTGCATTTTTGACATTTACTGCAACTCCACTTCCCTTTTTATTCTCTCTGTTCTTTTTGATCAGTTTATATACCTCAATTGCTATATTGCAGTCATGAGAGTCATCCCACCAAGTTTCAGTTATTCCTATCAAGTCATACTTAACTTCCTGAATTAAAATTTCCAGTTCTTCTTGTTTGTTTCCCATACTCCTGGCATTCGTATACAGACACCAGAGGTTGTGTGATTTGTGGACTGTTTGTCTTTGTACATTATTATGAATATTATTATTATGATTATTATTATTATTGTTATGATTATTGTTGTGATTGTTATTGTTGCCCTTTTGATCAGTTTGGTCCATTCCTCTTATTGTGTGTAAGGCTTCATCTACCCTTAACTCTGTGCTTGTGTCTCCTTCCCCCTTCCAATTCAGTTTAAAGCCCTCCTGATGAAGTTCTTCATCCTGTGAGCAAACACATTCTTCCCAGTCCTTGTTAGATGCAAGCTGTCTCTTGCTAGCAGTCCTTCTTCCAGGAAGCTTAGCCCATGGTCCCAAAAACAAAATCCCTCTCGTCGACACCACCTTCGTAGCCAGTCATTCACCCTGAGGATCTTCCGTTCTCTTTCGATTCCTCTTCCGAGCACCAGTAGGATGGAAGAAAAAACTATCTGGGCCCCAAAGTCCTTGAGTTTCCTTCCCAGAGCTTCAAAGTCAGACATGATTTCTCGGTAGCTCCTCTTGGCTGTGTCGTTTGTTCCCACGTGAACAAGAAGAAAAGGATATGTATCTGTAGGTTTTATGAGTGATGGCAATCCTTCCATCACATCCCTTATCCATCCTCCAGGGAGACAGCATACCTGGCGAGTCCATGGATCCTCCTGGCAAATTTCGGTCTCAATTCCACGCAGCAGGGAGTCCCCTACTACAACTACTCTCCTCTTCTTCTTTTTGTAGGGTGTGGGTTCGGCGACTGTATTCTGCTGCACTCCAGCCCTACTCATATCCTCCTGTGGGGTCTCCTCTGCGTCCTGTCTGACAGACTCTTCTTCAAGTAACTGAAAGCGGTTTTGTAGTTCCACCGGGAAAGAGTGTCTTCTTCTTTTGCTCCTAACTGTGATTCTTTTCCATGGTAGTTCCTCCACTATGTGTGTAGCCTCTACAGCATTTTCCTCCACTGCAATGTTTTAGTTTTCTTCCATCAGCAGTGCCCCCTCTGACAGCTGCTGCTGCTCAAGAGTTCTATCAATGTAGGCTTCATCTTCCCTTATAGCCTTGAGTGTGGCTACTCCCTGCTCCAGGTCTCTGACTTTCTCTTCTAACAGTGCCACCAGTTTACACTTGTTACATGTATCATTTTGCACTCAGGAAGAAAGACAAACATAGCAGAAACTTTGCAGGTAATCACAACTGAGTTGTCTCCACACGCCATAATCCCTTCTAGCTTTTTTACTTTCAGCTGTTTGTTTAGGATACCTGTCCCTCTTGTTCTGTTAGTTTAAATGTAGCTGTACGTATACCCAAGGAACCAAAACATTTGTTAGGGGCCTCCCCCTTGGCCTCCCGCAGCAAACTCCCTGTTTGCTCTCCTGTTTGTGAGCTCTGGGCTGAGCTCCCTGGGTCTGCCTTTATCTTTAGTTGTCAGCTGTGCTCTGCCCGGAGTCAGGAACCAAAAGGCCCTCCCAGAACCCACAGCTGCTACTTATAGCCTTCAGCAGTAATCAGGACACTCCCCTTTCTGTTAGGCCAATCACACGGCTCTTCCTGTTAAGGACACACCCCTTCCTGTTCTACTGAGCACACGGCTCTTTAAATAGAGTACGTGGTGCTTCTGTCTGGGCAATTCCTAGGGGTTACTTCAGGCCCTTTCTTGGTGTTACTCTAGAGAAAAATCCACTTACCTCTCTGTCTTTGTCTCCTTGGTCTCCTTCCTGTCTCTCCCACGGCAAACTCCCTGTTTGCTCTCCTGATCGCGAGCTCTGGTTGTGAGCTCCCTGGGTCTGCCTTTAGCTTTATTTGTCAGCTCTACTCTGCCTGGAGTCAGGAACCAAAATGCAATTATAGATAATCAAGGAAGCTTAAAGCCTTGGTTATTTCTTAGCAGTACGTGCTTAAATATCTTTACAACTAAGACCCATGAGTTCCAAGGAACTTATTACTATAAAGGTTCACAGAGGATTGTAACCCCAAAATATAAAGAACACAAAAACAGTGATAGTGTATATGTTCACTGTGGCAAGATTGTTCTACATAAAATATTCAAGGACAAGTTAGATTCCCAAGCATGAAGAAAGGGGATTTGAATATGCCTTTATAAAAAAATGAGCATGTTACATAAGAGCAAATGAAACAACACACACACACAACATCCTTCTTGTTTGATAGGTACTGTTTATTAGGTATAGGAACTGCAAAGGATCAGATAAGACATATTATTTTGTTTTGGGGTTGTTGCCACCTCATCAGGATAGAAGTTAATCCAGAGTCATAGTCAGCAGAATGAACAGGAAGGACCCCAAACCCAGTATGGCTGACAGAGAGGCGTCTTCTTTCAAGCAGAAGCACAAATGCACATCCAAGCTTAAAAACATCTGGAGAGAGAAACAACCCTTGTGATCCTTAAGCTCTTTGCTGCTGCTGTGAATTAAAGAGTTAAGCCAGTAAGTCCTCCTTGCTCCATTCCTCTCTCTGCTTTTCACTTGTCTGGCTGCCTTTAAACTGTGCTAGGTTCTGATGTTTCTCTTTCCTTTCTGAAACAGTCCTTCAGAATGATTAATTTTGACATTTCTCTGCCATTACTTGCTCCAGTCAAGTAAAAGAGAAGGAGGGGAAGGTTTAAAGCCAGTGTTTAAATGGCTGGAGAGTTTGTCTGCCAGCCCAGCAGAAAAGAAACGCTGAAGAATTTATTTATTTATTTATTTATTTATTTATTTCATTTATACCCCGCCTATCTGGTCAATTATGACCACTCAGAATACACGAGTGCATACTTTCTACCATGTCTGCTTCTGTTGACAGTCCCACATTCCTTATCACTCTGTTCATCAAGGAGCTGGTAAATCACTTCTGAGTACTTTATGTGTAGGAAACTCTGGCAAGGGTCACTATAAGTCTGAATTTATTTGATGACACATAATTAATTAAGCAATTTGCACCATTACATTTATGCTAGCATAAATCTACAGTCGGATTCTGGCCAGAATTATAATTTTAGTAGAAATTCATTAGGTCACGACATACAGGCAAAAACTGTGACCAGGTGAACAGAGTTTTAGTAACAAGAGGAAATTTATATTAAGAATTTAAGATGACACTGGATCTCAACTTGTAATCGAAACTCTATCAGGCTATGACAAAGTAAATATTTTACATATTTGTGCAAAAAACAACATAGTCTTCTTTGAGGCTGTATTATTTGTTCATTTATTTAAAATCTTTATATCCTGCTTTTCTCCTGAAGAGGATCCAAGGCAGCTTTAGTTATTGTTTAAAGCATTTGGTCTACATTCAGTATGGTAAAGAACAGGTTAAACTATTACATTTGCTCTTTTGCTCAAATTCAATCTGGTATTAAAGTCATTTGTGTGAAGCTGCAAGGAAAGGAAGAGCTTATTTATCAGCTAGGCTGGCAACTCTTTTCTAAGGGTGTCTGAAGTTCTGAACCTCCCATGATCCCACATAATCTTTCTTGGTATTTAGGGACCAGTAGGGATAAGAGTGATCAGATAGGTTTAGAATTGATCTCCACCAAGTAGTCTGGGTAATCAATCAATCAATCAATTGTTTATTTATTTATGGTCAAAGACCAGCAATATATTACAATTAAAATAGTAGTCTGGGTAAAGAGACTGTTGTTATATATTCTCGAAGGCTTTCACGGCCAGGATCCGATGGTTGTTGTAGGTTTTTCAGGCTGTTTGGCCGTGTTCTGAAGGTTTTTCTTCCTAACGTTTCGCCAATCACACAATCTTCCATCATGCACAGACTATAAGCCACAACAGCTGGGTATTCACCTTTTACATGAGTTTCCACTTTTGAGACATCTGAGATGATTTGGGAAAGTGAGATCGGCAAGGAGTAGCACAATAATGTGGCTTATAATGCCACACTGGGAACAAGCTGGTCGGTCTTGGGTCCTTCCTCTCCATGGGGTTGTGGATCATGAGGGTCATCTTGTCAGGATGCTGGGATTCTGCCAGATTTGAAAAGTATTATCCCTTGATTGCCTTGGGAATCCTTCTCAGGTTCAGTGATGCCTCTCCCTTCTCTCTGTCCCTTCCTAGTAGGTCAGCTTTGGGTTGTGGTGCTTCTTTGCCTCTTCATGAGGTTCTTGCAGCTGCACAATTACCCCTGTCCATGGATCTTCTTTATAGATGTACTCTGGGGGTTCTGGTTCTTCTGGTTCCCCAATGTCCAGATGATAAGTCTCTGTCCCGGGGTCTTCTAAAGCATCCTCCCAACTCCCTCTCTTCCCCTTTCTCTTTTCTCTAATTCTCCAACCACCCTTTCACCTGGGACTTTTCTAGCCCCCTCTGCTGCATCTCCTCCCTTCATCTTTTGCTTCTCCTTTTATATCTTCCCCTCCATTGGGATCCTCCTCTCACTCTAGGGGTCTCTCCTCTTCTTCTGGGGTTTCTCCTTTTCTTGGGTTTTCCTTACGCTTCTCCCCCCAGTCTCCCGAATCCATGGAGTCTCTTATATCTCTGGAGAATTCATATTCCATCATGGTCTTCCCCAGATCTACTGAGGAGCTATTGGTGGGATATTTGACTAGTGCTGGGGAAGGCTTAGACAGCCTGCTGACAGGGAACTCTGTGTAACTTTCCTTTGTCATTATTTTTCCATCTTACTCTTATACGTTCAGTACTCTGTGTGCTCCTTGGCTAGTGCTTTGTACTAGTGCTTCAGGTTCAGAGACCCTTTCACAACTCTCCAGAAGATCACCTATTGTATTTTCAACTAATCCTGTAAACATTTGTATACCAGAATTATGCAAGGGCACAGAAAAACTGCTGAAAATGGTAGTATGTAATTCAACTTCCAAGCTATCCTCCAAGCATTCACTTTAAAAATAAACATATCCCTGTGACCAAAAATACAGTAGGACCCCCATATTTGCTGGGCATTGGGCCCAAGCCCCCCCAGTGGAAACTGAAAACCACAGATAATAGTGAATGCTATATATATAGCATGGTAAAAGGGGGGAAACCCCAGAAAAATGTATTCTTTACTAGGAAGTATTCATAGCATAGTCTCTGACTCCCTCTTGTTGCTGGTTCTGGTAATACATGTAAAAATGTTTTTTCTGGATTTTTTTCTTTTAATATTTTGAATATTTTCAGACTGTGGATAAGCGAATCAGTGGATAGTGATCCCATGGATAAGGGGGTCCTACTCTATGCACTTGAAAGCCATCAGGTGACAACTCAAAAGCTAGAGAGGTTAAAGAGATTGTGGATCATCCTGTTTTTCATAATCTGTTTGGCCCTGAATTCCCCTGAATTGACCTCATCTGGTTAAGTATGGAGGACTCAGTTTGCCTAGCTTATAGCTATGCAAAAGTATTTTTACCTTTCAAATGACTGAGCTCAGTTTCCTGTTTAAGAGGGTTTTCTCATGAGAAAAGGTGAGGTTAAAACATTACGAGGTTGATCAGACCCAGTAGAATATCTTATCTTCTTATCTGATTGTTATTTGGTTATCTGACGCTCCTGCCTGGCTCACCCAAAATGTCAGGGTCAAATGTATGACACTTGAACAATGACCTCAGTGATTATCAATTATATTGTAGCTAAGAGTAAATTGGAATAACTTATACAAACTAAGTAACATTGTACACAGCTGTTCCATCTGCACAATGTATATAGGCTGTAGAATTCTGCTTTTTTTATGCTGTTCTGGACTGTTTTGATACAGAACTGAATCCATGTTAGCCCTGTTCAAATATTATGCTTACAAATACTTACCATGTTTCAAAGGATGTGCCTACCCATCACATTTCTTTCATAACATTCTGTAG
The DNA here is from genome assembly GCA_037013535.1 of Intellagama lesueurii. Taxonomy (NCBI): domain Eukaryota; kingdom Metazoa; phylum Chordata; class Lepidosauria; order Squamata; family Agamidae; genus Intellagama; species Intellagama lesueurii. The sequence continues at coordinate 219,273,398 of JBAJHW010000002.1, forward strand.
CCAACATCCAGTTGCTTAGCATAGTAAATGGCACTACTTAATCAATGGGGATTTGGTGAGTCAACTTTTCCAGAAGTTACATAGATTTGGTCCTATTCTAACTGTACATTACTATGTTAAAGTAAGTCACAACTAGAGCAGGCCCATTTGAATAAATGGAACTTATGGGGGAGTTGACTCAACAAATTCCTACTGATTCAGTGAGCTTACTCTAGTTCAGTTTATTATGCTAAACAGCAGGCTTTTGGTCAATATGTGGAATGTGGCATGTCTTCAGAGGAAAGGTTCCTAATTGCTTGTAGGCTCTCCACACAGACAAGACCCCTGTTTTACAGTGTTCCTGTTCATGCGGAGAGCCTGCATGCAAGCAGGAACTTATCTTCTGTAGATATGTTGTTCTTCTTGTGGAGAAAGAAATCATGGAGAAGAGAAAGGCTAGGCACTCCCCTAATTAAATGGTGGAAAAAACTGAGTCTGTAAGACAGGAATAGGGCTTCTGCTGTGATTCTTATGCTTGCTTTATCAACAAACTTTTATGAGCCAATTATAAACTTTCATGAGCACATCTGATTATTTCTCAGCCTAGAACAGTTGCTGAATTAACCTTCATCAGTCATGCTGCATATCTTCCAGAATGGTTTTCTGCCATCCTGTTCAGTTGTTGTTGTTGTTGCTGCTGCTGCTGCTGTTGTTGTTGTTGTTATGTGCTGCCAAGTCGCTTCTGACATATGGTGATCCTATGAATGAGCTATCTCCAAAAGTTCATCTGTTACTATTGTAGTAAAGCAGCTCTCATGTGCCTGAGCACCCTCCTGTACTGCAGTGAGTCCTGGACCCTTTGTGCACGGCAGGAGAGGAAGCTGAACACCTTCCATATGTGTTGCCTCCGACGCACTTTTGGTATCACCTGGCAGGACAAAGTTCCAAATAGAGTAGTCCTAGAACGAGCTGGAATTTTTAGCATGTATACATTACTGAAACAGCGACGTCTACGTTGGCTTGGGCATGTCGTGAGAATGGCTGATGGTCGGATTGCAAAAGATCTCCTGTATGGAGAATTAGTGGAGGGAAATCGCCCCAGAGGGAGACCACAGCTGCGATACAAGGACATCTGCAAGCGGGATCTGAAGGCCTTAGGAATGGACCTCAACAGATGGGAAACCCTGACATCTGAGCGTTCAGCCTGGAGGCAGGCGTTGCATCACGGCCTCTCCCAATTTGAAGAGACCCTTGTCCAGCAGACCGAGGCAAAGAGGCAGTCACGGAAGCAGCAAAATCAGGGAGCTGGACAGGGGACAGATTGTATTTGTCTTCAGTGTGGAAGGGATTGTCACTCTCGAATTGGCCTTCTCAGCCACACTAGACGCTGTTCCAAGTCCTCCATACAGAGCACGTTACCATAGTCTTTCGAGACTGAAGGATGCCTAATAATAATAAAAAAGCTCTCATGAGACCTCTGTTCTGCAGTCAATCTCCTCAATGTGTCTGTTGTTTTATGTTGCTTATTAGAAGCCTCTCTGGAAACACTTCTCCTCTTAAACCAACCTATACATAATTTAAATAATAATTTAAAAAAAGCTACAGCAGATGGAGGTTTTGATCAAGCCTTTGATAAGAAGCTCAGTGATAAGTGCAATAGGCTGTTAAGCTGATTGAAGGATGATGACTAAAATAATCTTTTATTCTGAAGAAGCGAAGAGGACATGTGGTAAGAGATTTCAATTGGTGGTGAATAATTTAGCTAATAATAATTAATTTGAACAGAGATACAAATCACTTCAAGACTATTGAGTGACTGCTTCAAAGCATCTCCTAAGTGCTAGTGTCTCAGTGGTTGTCTTGAATGCTTACTATTTCTAGGGAATGTACAATTGGTATTATTTGCAGTCAGGGCCAATGAAAAGTTCTTGGATTTGGAAGGATGAGCCATAGTTTGCAATAGGAAAATGAACCAAAACAGAGCTGTCCTTTGAAACACAATTCCACCAGCATCTTTCCAAGTGACAATTTCCTTTGGGAAACTTTACAAGAAAAATTGGATTCTCTCTTTGGAGAATTTAGTAATAAATCAGATGTGTTTTTCAACAACTTTTTAAATCAATTCTTATGACGAGGAAGAGGGAGTGACTGACTGTCCTGCTTTAAACACTGTCTCTATTTTTCCCACCTTTCAGAGTTTTGAGGTGCAATGAGTGGTAGAAACGGCTTGTGGCCTGAGCAGGAGAGCTCCATGGAAGGCGGGGGATATTCCACTCAGGAACCACTTAGGGTGAATGGTTTTAGTGAGATGAGGCTGGCACCTCATCATCAATGTCCTCAACCTCTATTCCTCCTCCTCCTCCTGACTACTGCTTGCTGGATGACTGCTTTTTTTCCCCCCACTCATTGCTAATCTCACTTATTCCTGGCAGAGTCAGGTGTAGCCATGTTGCAGTTACATCTCTGTTGGACCACTGTTACACATTCTATGTGGGACTGCCCTTGAAGGCTGCTCAGAAATGTTACTTAGCCTTCCTTGCTGTTGGGAGCCTCTTGACAAGGCAAAGCAGTGGCTAAATGGTGTGTTGGGGGGATGGGTGGCTTGTGGTCCTGATTTAGACATTTGCTTCCAAATCAACATGCACACAAGCACCTGAGCTTATTTTTTTTTGTTTTGCTATATGTTCTAGAAAATCTAAATATTAAGTGTAACTGAATGAACATCCCCTTGTTCCGTATTTTTAGGAAATAAAGCTAACCCAGGTTGAAGATGTAACTTTATGATAGAGCCACTCTGTTATAGAGTGTAAAAATGGTGATTCAACTGTGTGACATGGAAGGATCAAAAAGCTTGCCTTTGATGTGGCTCAATCTTGATTTTCACCACAGAGTGCTGTGCTCAGTAGGAATGGTCAAACAACCAAAAAAGTAGAAGGAAATGCAATCTCTGAGTGACGTTTCCTTGTCAAAATTATTACAAAATCTGCCCTCAGTATGTGTGCATGTGTGTGTGTGCACATGCTGTGTTATGAGAGGGTTTTTTTTCATCCCTGGTACATGACTCAGTAGCAGCCAGGTATAAAGTCCTAATTTGAACTGCCCAATGATCCACAAACAAAGCAGAACAATGGTTAGAACATCAATTGATTCCAAACACCTTTTAACAATTTCACTGCCACAGAACCCTTTGGCTCTATTAAAAACTTTATAGCTCCTTTACGGGAATGAGTAAAAAATAAAAAATAGAAAGGGCATAACTTCCCATGTAGGTTGGGGGCTTGCAGAACAATGATGGCTGCAGCCCCCTCCAGGTTCTTTTCTGCAATTTTCATCTAGTCCCCACCCCACCCCGTGTGTCCTCCCTACCAACCTAATTCTATTGCTTCTGCAACAATTGCTGTTGCAACATCTGACACAGGCATTTAAGTTGGATTCTTGTTACGTTGCAGGCTCCAAGCTTTGCTGCCAAGTCCAAAGCATACTTCCTGGGAAGTAAGTCCCACAGAGATATAGTTTAATATGCTTTTGGCTCTACAAACTCAGTTTCCCAGCCATGTCATCACACATTCTTCTAATCCCTCCTCGCTCACGCAACACACACACTGCCTTACAATGTGAAGATACCAAGTTTTTTGTTTTCATCTCTCTTTTTTTCCATGCCCTTAAAGCAAGGGGCATTTTTTAATTGAATGGAGACAGAAATGGTTTTTGTGCCACTACCTTGGGTTCAAGAAAGACAGCCTAATAATTTTACCCTTAACGTGACTTACTGAGGTCATCCTGGTTTCTTGTGCCAATATGCACTCCCTTCCCCAGCCTCAAGGGCTCAGCTCCAATATGGATTTAATTACAGGCAGGAGTTGCTGAAAAGTCTTAATGTTCCCTCCATGTGGTATTCCTTAGTATACAGACAAGGGCCAGACAGAGGAACTCTCGGGTTAAGAAATTAAACGATGCAAATAGGTCGCGAAATGTGAATGCTTGTAGATTAGTGCTGATGTATGTACAGCTGCATCCAGAAAAACACTGGAAGGAGCATGAATAGTGGTTTAGCTAATGTCTGTAATGCAGATGCCTGATTTAATGGGGACCTCAGGCAGAAGTTTCCTCCTTCAGTAGACTTCTATGTGAATCATGAACTTTGGCTGTTTAAGTTAGGGGGCATGGCTGAGTGAATGGACTGAAGGATGAATGGATACACTATTCTGCCACCCAACACATGTACAAAGTTGAGTGGGATTAGCTTTTGGGGAGGGGGGCAGAAGCATATTTTAGAGGGATTTTCTTCTTTCTGAAGTACTTTTGAGGTTTCTGAAGATTCTCTACTCTTGAGGTTGTTCCCACACAGCAAGATTTCTTAAAATGTTCGATGCTTGTTCTTGTTCCTTCAAAGAATGGAAAACTAAATACCACACCTATGCAAACTGTAGCTTGTTGAACTGGAGTTTCAAAGTACCACTCAACAGTCTCAAATTAAAACTCAGCAAATTTGATGCACAAGACCGGAACACAGTCACTATGCCATACGAAGAAACCATACTTGCTCATCATGTGATGTGACAATTTTCTGCGTACTTTGCCACTGCTCAGTTCTCCACTTTTTAACCCAGAAATCTAGACAACTGCTGAAGACTGCCTTCACACTTTCCCGACATCAGGGTCTTTTCCAGGGAGTCTTCTCTTCTCATGAGATGGCCAAAGTATTGAAGCCTCAGCTTCAGGATCTGTCCTTCCAGTGAGCACTCAGGGTTGATTTCCTTCAGAATGGATAGGTTTGTTCTCCTTGCAGTCCAGGGGACTCTCAAGAGTCTCCTCCAGCACCACAATTCAAAAGCATCAATTCTTCGGCGGTCAGCCTTCTTTATGGTCCAGCTCTTACTTCCATACATCGCTACTGGAAAAACCATAGCTTTGACTATGTGGACCTTTGTCGGCAAGGTGACGTCTCTGCTTTTGAAGATGCTGTCTAGGTTTGTCATCGCTTTCCTCCCAAGAAGCAGGCGTCCTTTAATTTCGTGGCCTCTGTCACCATCTGCAGTGATCATGGAGCCCAGGAAAGTAAAATCTGTTACTGCCTCCATATCCTCCCCTTCTATTTGCCAGGAGGTGATGGGACCAGTGGCCATGATCTTAGTTTTTTTGATGTTGAGCTTCAGACCATTTTTGGTGCTCTCCTCTTTCACCCTCATTAAGAGGTTCTTTAATTCCTCCTCACTTTCTGCCATCAGAGTGGTATCATCTGCATATCTGAGGTTGTTGATATTTCTTCTGGCAATCTTAATTCCGGCTTGGGATTCATCCAGTCCAGCCTTTCGCATGATGTAGTCTGCGTATAAGTTAAATAAGCAGGGAGACAATATACAGCCTTGTCGTACTCCTTTCCCAATTTTGAACCAATCAGTTGTTCCATATCCAGTTCTAACTGTTGCTTCCTGTCCCATATATCGATTTCTCAGGAGATAGATAAGGTGGTCAGGCACTCCTATTTCCATATGTATATGTATGTATACTCTTCTTAAATTGAACAAGGGTATTGTTTCCACCATTTGGCATGACAGTTAACAAGGAAAAAGCAGGCTTTGAACGTGAAATTATTTTTAGGTCAGTTAGTTGGGAGGCACTGAAAGATCCTGTAAGGTTACCAGGTTTCAGAAGGCTGGCTGGAATTTCAAGGAATTACTCTGCTTTTCCAGGCTGAGAGACAATTCTCAAGGCAGGCAGTGCTTCTGGAGGTTTGATTTGTTTGTGAGAGGTGGTTTTAAGGCCTGACAACACATCCCCAGTCATCCCCAGCCAACACTAGTATTCATTGGCTTAGCAGCATCCTAGCCATCTGCCTTGGCAGGATGAAGGAAGAGGACTGGGGAGAGAGACAGTGGCTGAAATCCTGTTGCAGCAGGCAATGTTGTATAAGACTTACAACGTCATCAGCGGCACTGTTTTTTGTTGTTTTTTTGGTTTGTTTTTTTTAAATTAGACATTTTCTCCTCCTGTCTTGAGGGCCCTATGGGCCTGTGTAATCCCATTCATCATCAGGAATCTGGTATGGGTGAGGGCCAAGAAGAAGAAATCTTTAATTAGAAAAAACAACAACAAACAAACAAACAAACCCTGCCTCTGATGAAATCATCCCACCATTTCTTGTAAAGACTCCCCCCCCCCCCCCACATCTTCTTGACAACGAAAGTGATTCCACAAGAGCCTTTGGACCTTTTGGGGAGAAATCAGAAATGCTTGACTTCTGAAAAATTACCATAGCTAGTGACATTGTCAGTCTTATCTGGCATAACTTAGAGCAACAGGATTTCAGCCCCTTGTGCCATTTAGAGGAAAGCAGAGAATGCCACTCCAGTGTTGGAGATCATTAAACTTCATCACAAAATATTCCATTACTGCGGAATCACAAAGCCTCATTCTCTAATATCTGTTTTGGGACCTGAAATTTCAAGAAAAGGAACGCTGCTCACTTGTAAATCTTGCTGGTAGGGTCCTCCCTTTGAGAATCACTAGGCCGGGTCCACAGCAGAAAACAGTAAAACTCCTAGCAAGTGGTTTCTTTGTAGCATAAAATAGAAGATGAACCAATTTTTCCGAAGACACTTTTACTGGGCGATAATGCAGTGTGAATAATCTGACATTACAGGGATAGGAAAGACTACATACAGATGTTTAACAAATCATCCCTTTTTAGCTTAAACATTATATATTTTTAAAAACTGAGGATAAACCCCCACTTTTATGAGTTACGAGTCACACAGCATTACTGTTTTCTTTCATAAGAGTGGAATTATTTCAATCTATCTCTAGTCACAATATTTGCAAACATTTACATAGACCGGGATTGAACATATTGCTCTGAGATACACCCAGTTTCAGATGAAAACGCTGTTAGATAGCAGTTAGATAGCAGTTTCCATTTCAAAACAATACTCACATTACATTACCCTATCTGTATATAATGACTTTTTGACTTTTTTGGAATTTACTTTTTACAATAAGTACATACTGAAGATGTAACAGTTCTCAACATTTGAACAACTTGACGTTTTTTCTTCAAATATGTCAAATGTGTGCTTTTAACATTTTATTTTGGAGGTTGACCTATCTGTAAGAATGAAGCAAAGAAATTTTTTTATTTGGATCATATTCTTTTAAATCACTCTGAATGTTAATGTTTTTGTAATGTTTTGATAAGCCAAGATGACATTGATCAAATTTCCATTTTGAACCTTTTTCCAGATGTGAAATTAGTATTCATGAATAAAATATTTTACATGTTACTTTATAGAAGAGGTAGCCTGGAATAAGGAATTGGCATTTGCTAGCATCTGTGAGCAAGCAGGGAGGCCCCCAACCAATTATAACCAAGGTCATCTTAAGCTGTAGAAAAGATTATTATTTTATGTCATGCTGCATTTGTAGCATCCATCTGGTTTTATTATATTCTATAAATTTATTTATTTATTTATTCATTTATTTTGATTTTAAGAACTGTTAGCCACTCTCTGTGACAGTTTGGAAATAATGCATTTGATTTAACACGTTAAAACAAAAGAACAAGCCAAATAATATTCCATGATAAAAACACTACAGTGGTGCCTCGACTTACGACCGTCCCTACTTACGACCATTTCGAGTCGTAAGTAGGGACGGTCGCAAAATTTTGCTTCGACTTGCGGCCAGAGCTTCCAGTTACGAACACAAAAAGGCAGGGAAAAATGGCGGGGAATTCAAACCGTTGGTGGCGAAGAGGCTGCTTCTTTGTAGCTCTTTCGCCCCAATGGTTAGGGAAAGGGATGCAGCGGCGGGGGGAGGCAGTGGCAGGGGTGTTATCGCATCTGATGGTGGGATCCCGGTCCTCGGCGCGGGGGCGGAGGGGCCCCGATCCCGGCTCCTGGAAGAAGGGTCCTCCCACTCCGACGACACCTCCTTCCTGGCGGGGAAGCATCGCGAGAGGCTCCACCAAGCCCGGCCGGGAGGACCCTTCCTCCTGGATCTGGGATTGGGGGCCCTCCGCCGCCGAGGCCGAGGACTGGGACCCAGTGGCGGCGGCGGCAGCGGCCCCACAGAGGGTGGCGAGGAGCACCGAGGCCCGACGCAGCCGCCCCAGCGAGCAGCCTCTTTGCTACCAACGGTTTAAATTTGCCGCCTTTTTCCCCTGCCTTTTCTCGCCGCCCTCCGCGGGGCTGCCGCCACCGCCACTGCTGGGTCCCAGGCCTCGGCCTCGGCGCAGGGGCCCCCGATCCCAGCTCCGCCCGGCCGGGAGGACCCTTCCTCCGGGAGCTGGGATCGGGGCCCCTCCACCCCCGCGCCAAGGTGAGAGAAGGGCCTCCCCTGAGGAGCAGAGAAGGCTCATATAGGCATATACGATCCTTCAAATATGCTGGACCCAAGCCGTAGAGGGCTTTTATAGATATTAACAAAGATTTTGAATTGGGCCTAAAACACTGGCAGCTAGTGATGCTGTTGTAATAAGGAAGTGACATGCTCCCTATAATCAGCGCCAGTCAGTAGTCTGGCTGCAGCATTTTGAACCAGCTGAAGTTTCCGAACACTCTTCAAAGGCAACGCCACATGGGGCACATTGCAGTAATCCAAACAGGAAGTAAGTAAGGCATGTGTCACTGTGACCAAATCAGACATCTCCAGGATCAGGTGCTGCTGGCATACCAGTTTAACTGTACAAATCCACTTCCAGCTACTGTTGAAATCTGTACATCCAAGCTCAATGGTTGAATCCAGGAGCACACCCAAGCTGCAGACTTGACTTTTCAGGGTGAGTGTAACCCCCTATAGTACAGGCTGAATCCCTATCCCCTGATTTGCTTTGTGACTGACCAGGAGCACCTGTGTCTTGTCTGGATTAAATTTCAATTTATTTACCCTCATCCAGTCCATCACTGACAACAGACACTGGTCTAAGCACAGAACAGCTTCCTTAGAATCAGATGAAAAGGAGAGATAGAGTTGTGTGTCATCTCATCAGCATATGACAGCACAAACCTGCCTTTTTTGATCGTAACTTGATTTTTAAAAAACACATGGACATCCTGCATATTATATATTCTTTTTTGAAGATCACCCTTTCCACACATAGATCCTAGCAACTAATTGAATACTATAATGTCTAATGTAACACACTCCTTTGTAAACCTGAAACACAGATAAGAGTCTCTGCAGTTAAAGTGTAGAATCCAGTTCACTTCTTCACTGACACCCTACAGAGGCCAACATCTGCAAATGGTAGCTCCAAAATAATTTATCCTAGATTTACATTTCAACAGAGACCCTGTTCCTGTAACTTTCTGCAACTTTTAGAAGTTGAGATCTTTTTCACTTTGACCAATGGCCTTTACCATAAAGAGCTGTAGCCATTGTTTCATAGAAACATAGAATCACAGAAAAATGAAGTTGGAAGGGACCTACAAGGCCATCAAGTCCAACCCCCTGCTCAATGTGTTTCTAACGCAGCATTTTATGTTCACTTATTCTTCGTGGACTCAGCCTTACTGGTATGCCTGTGCTCAAGAGATGAAAGAGATACTGTGCTGCACAGATAACACCTTTCAAAAATCTTTTGGGGGACTTGAGTTATAACTGTTGCTGTCATTGCACTGGGCTAAATCCAATGCCACCTGGAATAGATCCATCAAAATCAGTGGGTCAGTGGTAACAAACATTTTAATGGGTCCACTGTGGTTGGGATTTACACTTCAGCTCATTGTGATGGAAATAGCGAGGAGTGTATAAGGCCAAGTTCCACTCCCAGTCTCAATGGTCAAAATCCTAATGAATATTTATGTGAGCCCAAGAAGAACTGCAGAAGCCACCATGGCTAATTGACAAGGCACCATTTGCATGTCAGTCATATGCTTGATCGTATGCTTGATCTTTGAGTCAGCACATGTCTAGCAAATTATCAATTAAGTATAATTAGCTCTGGCAACTTCCGTGGTTTCTCTTGTGAACCCATAAGTTTGTTGTCAAGTCAGAAGTTAAGTGAGGTATTTAAGAAGTGGTTTGACCAATTCCATCCCCAGTATATTTCCATGGCAGAGCCAGGCTTACTGTCTTCATATAAATCTGTGATGGTTTTATTCAATAGGTTTAAACATTCCTGCTACTTGTTGACCCAAATAGCCACCTAAGAAAGTCCCCTGTCTGAATTATGAGCTACCATCTACGATTATATAGTATGCATCTGTGCAAACTCATCTTATAACTAGCCTACAAAAATGTTATGAATCCAAAGAGAAGAAAGAAATATTGGATCCAATTTCCAGCCTACAGATTACAGTGATTTTTTAAATCAACTTGTTTTTGACTGTTGTGAATGGACTTTTTTCTTTTAAAAATCCTCCTTATTTGAGGAAGTGGCAAAGCCTGCTTCCTTAACCTTTCCCTCAGATATCATTTCTTAACACTCAGGGGAACTCTGCACTTTAAATAGCAAATCTGATTGCAGTCTGCAAACCAGACATTTCAACAGCAAGCTACATGGACATTGTCTTTCCACAACTATGACAACAACAACCAGGACAGCAACACACAAGCTATGCCCCATTCTCCACAACATAAGGAGGAACAATGTTCTTATCCACAGCCATTGCCAGCAATAAAGAAAGAAGAACTCTGCAAAGGGTCTTCTCCAAAGGGTCAGAACAAAGAATTGGACTTTACATTGAGCGCTTCCGCAACTGTGCCCAAGCTGAAATCATCAGCAGAGGACATGGTTTAGTATACAATCTCAGCCAGATGGAACATTATGCCATATACAGCCTCAAAAATAATCCTAACATAATCATCAAAGAGACAGATAAGGGCAGAGTTGTTATTATGATGGACAAGTTGAGTTACACACAGGAAGATGAGATACAATCATCCAGCTCTAAATTTTACCAGCTCCCAACCACAGACCCAACTGCCAAATACCAAAAGGAATTGCAAAACTTTGTGAAAGAGTGCCCTGGTAATATACATTACCAAATCTAGACTAACATAACACAAGAACCTAAACTGGCCATTTTCTATTTGCTACCAAAAATACACAAACTGACAACCAGGGTAAGCCCGTGATATCAAAAATCAACACCATTGTTGTTGGGGTGTCTGGATATTTGGATTCTATCCTCAGACCATCAGCCATCTGTGCTCCCAGCTACATAAGAGATATTACAGGCTTTCTGGGGAAACTGCAGCTCACTGCCTGAAAACACCATCCTAGCCACAATGGATGTTGAAGCCCTCTACATTAATATTCCACACAGAGACAGACTACAGGTCATAAGGGACACCATTCAAAATGAGAACACAGCCCACCTAGTCATTCCTTTCTATGACCTTGTGCTCACATACAGCTGTTTCACCTTGGACAACAAAATCTGCCTCCAGATTAGTGGAACTGCCATGGGTACTTGCATGGCTCCACAATATGTGGATATATTCATGGCGGACCTAGAACAACATTTTCTTAACTCCTTTATTTGAGATACATTGATGACATTTCTTTTGATCTGGACCCACGGAAAGTAAGTCCTGTAGAAATTCCATCAAGACGTCAATGACTTTCATAACATCAACCTCAGCCTGGACCAATCTACACAACAGGTGCACTTTCTAGATAGTACTGTAAAGCTACAGCATGGGCATCTTAGCACCATGCTGTATCAAAAATGCACCGATCAATATACATACTTGCAAGCCTCCAACTTCCATCCTGAACACATCATAAAATCTTGTCTACAACTAAGCCCTTAGATATAATTGTATCTGCTTGGACAACGTGATAGAGACTCCAAAGTCAAGGTTCTGCAAAAGCCATTTCTCAGACTACAACACCCATCCAATACGGTTGAAGAACAAATTAACCAGGCAAGACAAATATTCAGAAGCAAGCTGTTGCAAGACAAACCCAGAAGAGAAAACAAGAGAACATCACTTGTCATCTTCAGCCCACAACTGAGACCACTCACATACTTCATTAATGATCTTCAACCCATTCCTGACAAGAATACTTCACTCTCCCAAGCTGGTGGCAGGCCTGTAGTTGCTTACAGACAACCTTCTGATCTCAAGCAACAATCGACATACAACAGACTACAAAGCACTGGTACAGAGACTGAAACTAAACCCTGCTATAAATCCAGATGCCAGCTCTGTCCCCATATCGTCTCTGGCAACACAATTACAGGACCCAGCAATATCACACACAACATCAAGGGCACATTTACTTGTTCCTATGCTAATGTGATATATGCCATCTTTTGCCAGTAATGTTCTTTGGCACTCTGTGCAGGAAAATCTCTGTACAAAAGAATTAAGTGACATTACTCTGACACCAGGAATGGCAATACACAAAAACTTGTTTCAGAACATTTCAGTCTATCTGGAGACTCCCTGGATGACTTGAAAGTCACCATTTTGGGGTGGGGTGGGGGGGAAATGCCATGAAAACAAGACTTGAAAGGGAAATAGCTGGGATAAGATATATACAGTGGTGCCTCGCTAGACGATTGCCTCGCAGGACGAGGAAATCGCTAGACGATGCCTTTTTGCGATCGCTACTGCGCTTCGCAAAACGATGTTTCCCTATGGCGATTTTCGCTAGACGATGAGGTTTCCCCATAGGAATGCGCCGACTAGTGGTGAAAAGCTGTCAGTGCAGCTGTCAGTGCATTCCGATGGGGACCCGCACTCGCTAGACGATGTTTCCCTATGGGAGATTTTCGCTAGACGACTGCATTTTCCCTTGGAACGCATTGAAGAGATTTCAATGCATTCCAATGGGAAAACGTGCTTCGCTAGACGATGTTTTCGCTAGACAGCGATCTTCGCGGAACGGATTAACATCGTCTAGCGAGGCACCACTGTATGTCAATTGGCTGCACTAGAGCAACGCTAGCTAAGCAGAAAAATGTGCAGAACAGTCTTCTGCATCCTGTCATTAAAACGTCTGACTATCAATAAAATCTTAAGTCATTACCAAGTATGAAATCCTACACTGATTCCTAGTTTGCTACTTGTGTCAACTATGTTACGGTTACCTAGTAGACTGATAATTTAACTTATTCATAGACTGATAGCCTTTAATATTACTAAGAAACCATTGACACTTTGTCCATTACCTGTATCACTTTTATGTATGAGAAAGTAGACTTGATCCACAAAAGCTCACATTAATGTCTACTATTCCAAAAATATACAAATCTGTGTTAGGTATCTGGCTGAGGAGCCAGAGGTTGGGAGTTCAATTCAACCACTGTGCATTCCGGAAGAGCCAGCTGGTGTGGCCTTGGGCCAGCTGCACAATCCCAGGATGCCTCAAGAAGAACGGAATAGCAAATCACTTCTGAGTACTCTCTACCTAGAAAACCCTGAAATGGATTACCAAAGATCAGAATCGTCCTGAGGGCACACAAAGATGATGATGATGGATTTCATGAATAGAGGGCCAAATATATTGTGAATCCAGAATCAGATATTTAATGAGCCATAAAAATTAGGATAAAACTATACCTTAAAGGAAATATATATTCCCTACAATTAATGTGTTTTCCTCCATGGATGAGATTTCCTCATAGATTAATGTCTCAGTAATTAGACTTGTAAAGTAAGCTCAGGTTTACAGTTCAATTATAGTCATAGAACAGCTTAAATGCAAGCTATGTTGTAGAGAGAAGCATACACTATGACACACATATGTCTTTCACCACATGATAGAGCATCACTTGTAAATATGCACTAAACATACTATGTAGCTTGAGCTTTATTGGGTGCTAGTGCTGGGCAGTAGTCTGGAATGAGTGAGGAGCTAGGTATTCAAACCGAAAAGCAAACAAGATCCACCAGCAAATCAGAAAGCAAGACCAGAATGTAAGTCAGGAATTACGGCTCAAAATCAAGACCAATCAAAATCAAAAAGACAGCTCAGCCAGATGTTGTTGTTCAGAGTCCCATTGGGGCAAGAAATCTCTTGAGGGCCTTCTTGCCCAAGTGGAGGCAGTGGCCGACCTGGACAAAGGCAGCCAAGACTTTAATTGAAACTATTTAAGTAGTGAAGACAGACCTTAGCAGATTCCCCTGAGGGCCCAACCTCCTCCTGGGCATTGCCAGTTACTGAAGCTCCTGGGTTTTCTTCTGAGGGTACATCCCACAGTATGATACCCATGGCCTTATAGCTGGAAACGCTGATTGGACTTGGGTCTCCAAACTTGTACTTAAAAATACATATGTATTTGTAGGTAGCAAACAATACATATTTTTAAGATGAAAAAGGGATGGAACAATCTAATGCTCACACATGGTGATATCACAAAAATATCTGTTTGTCTATTGCTTTTTAACAAAGCAACAGCATTGTAAAGCAGGTAGCCCAAACCACAGTGTCCAGCATTTCAACAGACAACACACAACTTAATCAGACAAAAGCTCGCTGGAAAAGTCATAGATGTGCCCTCTAATACAATGACGTTGGCCCTCCCATGAGAAGGCGTTTTAGAGTTCAGGCATGACAGCTGAGAAAGCCCTGTCTCATGGATCCATTAGCTGGAGCCGTGACATTACCAAGATACAAAGCAGACCTTCCAATGCTGGTCTGGTAGCACAGGCAGATTCATGTGGGACAAGACAACGGTTAAGTCCACGTCTGTCCTAGCTTGTTTAGTTCAGGCTTTACTAAGTAAATTGTCAACCCCTGAAGAAGTGAAAAACCAATACAAATTAAATAATGTGAGAGATATGTCCTTTATACAGTGTATGCCAAATAATAGCCTCAACATTGTATTCTAAACTAATCAGAGTCAGTCATAATGCATGCTAAAATAATCACATCCAGGTGTTACTAAGGCATACATGACAGTGGACAGATCAGTACCCTGAAGGAAGAAGGACAAGTGGCACAACAGCTAAAGCTAGTGAAAAGCACTTTGAACCACTAGCGTTTCCATATTTAATTTCAGAAATATTGACAGATTCAGAAGCAATGGCATGCTACAAATCTGACATTGGATCCAAGAGTGCTCATGCTCTGCTACAGACAGTGCAAGTGTATGCAATCCCATCCAACTCAAGGTGCATACATACTATTAAATGAAGCCACCAACAATGATTACCTCTGCCTTTTCTGGTTGAAGCCTCAGTTTGTTGATTTACATATTCCCAGTCCTTGACTGACCTCAGACACAATTTCAGAATTTTCACTACCACTCCCTAGGATGGAAAGAGTTGAGTCTCATGATATCATCAGCATTCATAAAGACTTTGCAGCTCAAATCCTCATATAGCCTCACCCATTGGGTTCACTGCAGATGACACATGGAATAGGAGACAAGATGGAACCATGTGCTTATCATACATGGCAAAGGCTAAGGCACAATTTTCTGATGCCATTGCAATGCCATGCAGTGAACGATCTGTGATTTTTGTGGTTTATTCTGTGGGCACAGACAGAATTAATGATTTGAACTATTTACCCATTTAGACATGTGGAGATCACAAAAGTAAGGCCCAAGAATTCCCACATCCAGTGTTACATCGAAGATACAGGTAGTTAATTTTTTTGAAAAACCCACCTCCATCATGTTATCCAAGAAGACTCTCAAGATGACTAATGATCTGGTGAAGAAGTTCTTAGAAAACCCCAGTTACGGAGGGTTATCTGTGAGATGGTGTTTTCCTGTATGTCTCCCAGATTTTGGAATGCTATTTCTCCACACTTTCTTTGCTATTAGAAAAGGTGTCAGGACAAATCTCTTTGGTGGGAGGTGATCTTTGTTTTTAACTATTTACATAATGGCTTTTGTCAGGTTTAAAGGTCAGAAGTGTTGGAGTTGTTAAAGTTTTAAGATCCGGTTGTGACCCTTGTTTTAATTTATATTGTCTTCTGCTATCATTCCAAATCTGCCTTTATATTTGTATAGCTTGAGAAAGTTTGAGATTGTAATTTAGTATTTTTAGTATAAGCCACACAAAAAATTGTGGTTATTAATTGGCATGTAAATGTTGTTTTGTTGTTGTTTAGTCGTTACGTCGTGTCCGACTCTTCGTGACCCCATGGACCAGAGCACGCCAGGCCCTCCTGTCTTCCACTGCCTCCCGGAGTTGGGTCAAATTCATGTTGGTAGCTTCGGTGACACTGTCCAACCATCTCGTCCTGTGTCGTCCCCTTCTCCTCTTGCCTTCACACTTTCCCAACATCAGGGTCTTTTCCAGGGAGTCTTCTCTTCTCATGAGATGGCCAAAGTATTGGAGCCTCAGCTTCAGGATCTGTCCTTCCAGTGAGCACTCAGGGTTGATTTCCTTCAAAATGGATAGGTTTGTTCTCCTTGCAGTCCAGGGGACTCTCAAGAGTCTCCTCCAGCACCACAATTCAAAAGCATCAATTCTTCGGCGGTCAGCCTTCTTTATGGTCCAGCTCTCACTTCCATACATCGCTACTGGAAAAACCATAGCTTTGACTATGCGGACCTTTGTCGGCAAGGTGATGTCTCTGCTTTTTAAGATGCTGTCTAGGTTTGTCATCGCTTTCCTCCTAAGAAGTAGGCGTCTTTTAATTCCGTGGCTGCTGTCACCATCTGCAGTGATCATGGAGCCCAAGAAAGTAAAATCTGTCACTGCCTCCATATCTTCCCCTTCTATTTGCCAGGAGGTGATGGGATGAGTGGCCATGATCTTAGGTTTTTTTGATGTTGAGCTTCAGACCATTTTTGGCTCTCTCCTCTTTTACCCTCATTAAGAGGTTCTTTAATTCCTCCTCACTTTCTGCCATCAGTAAATGTTGTAAGTAAATAAATAAATAAAAACTAAGCTCAGTGAGTTGGGGACCTGGCTGCAGAGTCAGAGGTCAGGAGTTTGATCCTCCACTGTGTCTTTTGGGAAAAGCATCAGGCAAGTTGCACAGTCCCAGAACTATCAAGGGGGAATGGAAAAACACTTCTGAGTGCTGTGCACCTAGAAATCTTTGGAAAGGGTCACCATAAGTTGTTCTTGTTGCTGTTGTTGTTAAATAAAGTAGTATAATTAACCACTTCTTTTTCTTTCTTTTGAGGGAACAAGTGAAACATTAAAAATGACCGACAGGAGAAAGTAGAGCATCTTTACCTCACTCACCATTCCTGTATTTGTGGCTGCATTTTCCAGTGATTGGGGGTGGGGGGTGGGTATAAATTATATGGCACTCTGAACAGCATATAGTTTTGCCCTTAATTCCAGAGAAAAATGTTTAGAATTATGGCAACTAGGAAAGCAAAGAAGATATGCTGCACAGTGAATAACTTTGCTCAGAAGTTTTCCTTTTCCTAGTAAAAATGGGATACTGTTCATTGTGCATTTTACAATGATAAATGCACTGCCAGGCAATGTTTGTGGTGAAGACATTCCTTTTTCTTCCAGAAATGAGAAGTCAGGGTTTGGCATTGTGGGTTTTAGAATTAAAACATTCAATCTCTGTTTCATCACAAACAGTAGATCTGGTGGCTTTGCTTTAGTTTAGTTTAGTTTAATCTAGGTGATTGTTGGTGAATGACACAGTGAATTTAAATTTCGAAGGGAGCTTTTCCTTTCCATAGTCTTTTAATTTTACAGAAGTCTTATGTTCTCCAAACTCACAATACATATTTTCTGCCTCTGTTAGAGAAAAAGTAAAAAGTACCAATGCAGCCATCATAGAAACACAAAATTTATTTTCAGATAGTCCTAGGCAATGTTCTTCTCAGAAAATTGATTTTGATAGGAATATGAGAGTGACATGGTAAACCTTAAATATTGGCATATGCACCTTCCCAAGTATGAAAGTCCAATCACTTCACGGACAGACACACAGATAATAGTGTAAAAAATAGTGTAAAAAGTGTAGGAAATTAAGCTAAGAAAACAGAAAGCAAAATTAAAGCCATAGGTCTAGACTTGGACATTTTTGGCTCACTTAAACTGGAGCATGCATACTATTTTATTAAACACAGACTTTTAGATATTGAACACCAAGACCTGCTGAGCGCTGCCAATTAGATCTGTTCACCTCTACACATGCCGTTTCTGGTCAGGTGTGGACATATGGCAGATTTCCTTTATTTCTTAAAAAGTTGTAACACTCATAGAGCCTTTTTATTAGCCAGAAGTAATGCTGTGCCCTCCAACATGTTACACAGTAGAGTTAGAGGAATTCCTATTGAGGAGAGAGACTGCGGGGGGGGGGGGGAATACCTTCAACATATGATTTTACAGTATATTGCCCCTTCTGTAAGGACCTTCACTCTGATTTCTTGGAGAGGTTCCTTAAAAAGAGGGAGGGCTGGGCAGATCTGGAGAAAATAAGGTATATTCTTTCAGGAGTGAATGTTGATGTTTCAGAGAAAGTGGCAATTTTCTTGAAATTGATTATGCAGATAAGAAGGATGCTGCCCAGATCTACTTAACTGGGTGCTATTAGATTGTTGGCCCTGCACTTGTTTCTGTGTCCTCTACTACAAACTTCGACTAGCCGGATTTTATCTGTCTATTGGTTCTCTATTTACCATTGTGTTTTATTTTATTTGTTATGCCAATAAAGGGATGATGATGATGAGAAAGAGAATATACCAGAAAGCAAAGATTATTTCCTCTTTCCTCAGTTCAAATTGCTGAGCTTTTTACATAACTTCTTAATCCCATGAATGTTGGATTGTAAATGAAGGATTGGCAGGCATTTTGCTTCACCCCATGAGTGACCAGTAGCTCTTTGCTCCACCCCAGAACCACACCAATACACCTCACTTCATGTTTCTCACCTTTCACTTCATTGAGATGAAGGAACAGGGTACAAGGTTTGGTTGGGTGCCTGGTACAGGCTGTCCTGATAGTTCACAAGGGGGCCAAGTTAACTCCACTAGCCCCCTGCTGCTTCCAGTTCTCAACTGGGTGCAAGTTCCCATCACTGGGCACCAGGGTGGAGAAGACCGTTCTGCGTACAGATCTGCCTAGCTAGCATTGCTCTAGTGTAGCCAATTGACATTTTTGCATGGAATGATCTGAGGCAAGGTTATAAAGTTCATTTTCAGAGAAGCTTTGAAAGAAAAATAAAATAACAAGCGTAGTATGCACTGAAATGTTTCATCTTCAGGATCCAGATCGGTACAGAATAACCACATAATGAGAGGCCAATTGTTTGCAGATGTTGAACTTCCCGAAGCCTCTCTCTGCTTCCTTTTCTTGCACACGCTTTGAAATTGCTCAGTAACAAAACGCTAACCACAGTCACAAACCATTTTGAACTAGCCACAGGCAATGTTTGAGCAATGTTTAATCTTTCTGTTTGAAGCTGTTTCCTCCTGAGCTTTTTGCTGTGCAATCACCCTGCATTTTCCCACTGCATTTATAAACAGAGAGTCCAGGTGACACCGGTAGGTCTTCTGTGATTTCCCACTGTTTCTTCTACCTCTTTTTCCTTTGATTAAAAAAAAAAATCTGTTCCAGTGGGAAGATGCAGAGTTCAGAAAAAATATTTCTGGACTTCTTCTTTTGTGCCGCTGTTACTAGAGGTTGGAGAACATCACAGTTATTTTGACTTTGCATGCAGCAAATCTGAACAGTGATGCTCTGTTGCATGCAAACCAGGCTACCGGGCTCTTGAGTTAACATATTTATCTCCTTCCAGTATGTTAATTTGCATTTATTTTACCTTGAATGATCAGATATAACAACTAACAACAAAATATGACTATTTGATTTTTCTTTTCTTTAGTGATATAATCAAAATATTGTCTGTTCCTGCATTTGTATTGTGTAAGGACCACACAGCTTTCTTCGGGTGGATGGGGTGGAACCACTGAAGATACCAGAAAAAGTCACTCCACAACACCCCATACAACATGGACTCAATCATGGACTCAATACATCTATTTCTAACCACTAGGTAATATTATTATTTTGGCTAAGTACATTTTAACTCCATTTCCCTGATGAAGGTCTCCAGGTTTTTGTGTTACTCTGTTTTAAGGCCAAACAGGAACTCACTGTTTCAAAAGAAGGCATGGGGGTGCATATGGATATTACCTGGTAATTCTTTGTTTGAGGAGCTGGGGGTAGTATCCACCGAACAGCTATCCAGAGGGTGTAGTTTGAAAACCATACCTTCAATGCAGCCTGTATTTTTGAAATCAGGCATTTCTTGCTCCATAGAAGGTAAAAGCCTTTGTTGCAACATCCTGAGCATCACTTTGCGTGCATGGGAAATTAGAGCAATGGTCCTATAGTTACTATGCTCCTTCACATCTCTTTTCTTGTGGGTTGGAATATATATTGAATGTTTCCAGTCTGTGGGCCATGGTTTTGTTTTCCATATTTGTTGGCATATACTTGTTAGGATTTTGAGATTCAGTCTCTGTGGCTAGAAATAGTTATATCAGTATTCCATCTACCTTTGGTGATTTATTTCTTCCCAGTGCTTTCAGAGCAGCTTTCACTTCACTTTCTGGAATTGCAGACTCTTTCTCATACAATTCTTCTTCTGAGGAATCTATCGTACTTTTATCTCTTTTTGAAACAGTTCTTTATATTGTTTCTACCTTCTCTTTATTTTCTCTTGGTCAGATAATGTGCTTCCCTGTTGGTCTTTCAGCATTCCTGACCTAGGCTTTAATTTCCCTTAGATTTGTTTTGGAAGATCTCTTGTTTTCCCTCTTTAATTATTTTCTTCTATTTCATTGCACTGATCTTGATAATAGTTCTCTTTGTCTCTATGTGACCAGTCACTGAAAAGCTGTATTCAGGATTCTAACCCTACTTCTGCCACCCTTTACTTTTGCTTCTTCCCTGTCTTTTACAATTTCGAGTGGTTTTTTCCCCATCATCCATCTAGGTCTTTCTTTTGTTTTTACTACAGTAATTGTCTTTTTGCATTCTTCCTTAATAATATCTCTAGCTGAATGATGGTTTTGTTGATGGGCTTTCCACAAAGTCTGATCGATATTATCCAATCAGAACTTTCATTATAACCCCTAACTGCCTGTGCTACATCGTGCCTCAGTATTAGAGCCATTCCATTTTTTTCTGAGATTATCATTTCCAGAATAGAACACTTTGTATTTGTCTGACCGAAAATATCCCATTCCAGTAGCTGGCTGACTGCTTTGTGTCCTGGGAGTATCATCTTTCAGCACTGTCTCTTGTTTCATTTTGAACTGTCTCATCGTAGGGTTTTCAAGGTAAGAAAGGTTGAGCAGTTGTCTACCATTGCCTTCTTCTGTGCAGTACTAACAAAAGTTAGCTTGAGTGTCACTGCTGTTGTCTGTGAAAGATCCTCTGCCAGCATCACCTTCAGCTGCCACTGCTGTCCAGTAATTGCCACCCCCCATCACCACTGGAACTATCCATTCTCTTCTGCTGATGCACTCATTACCTTAGAACCGGAGGGATGCATCGTAGTCTGGTATCTCAGCTATGACTATTCCACCTTGGGTGACCCTGTTAAGAGTCCAGGTTCATAATGGGAGCCTAGACTCCTGACTGCGTTGCTATCAGCTTCTCTTACACAAACTCCCTTGCCGTGTTAACAGGTGCATCCAAGAAGGGGCACTGCAGCTAGTTGAAACTAATTAAGAAATGCTGGTTGTGTGCCTAGTCATGCGCTGATTACATAACTGGACATGTGACCGACATCTCATTAATCAGCTTCACTCAGCCATTGCGGCTTCCACACTTTTGCTAGCATGGGTGTAAAAACCCAAGTGGATTCAGATAATTTTATGAGACACAGATGTTTGAGAGTTCATCAAAATAATTAATTCATTATGCTTGCCATAGGCGTTCAGATAAATGTCATAGGTGAATTTTGGGCTCCTGTTTTTCCATTGGTTGTTACTGTTAACCTAAGTTACTGTGCAGATTTAAAATTTGTTTTTAATTGATGCTGTGATTTTAGCATGTGCAAATGTTAGGATGGAGATGCAGATGGAAATGCCATGATGTACATTTGATTCTGGCTGACATGACATATTATTAGATCCAGGCACTATACTGCATGAGTAAACGGGCATGGCTAGTTCAAATAGCTGACTCAAGGCTGTGTCATCCAGTGTCTTTGTAACTGCATCACCACTTTGAGGAAATGTTGTTAGCAGCTTAGTTGAGGTATTATGAATGGCTGCCCACAAAGCACTTGTTTTCGAAACTTGGAAACACGGCATCAAATACGTACATCCCGTCCTGCATTAGGAGTAATAGTGGCTTTCGACTGAAATGATTTAAAGGCCCCTCAGCAATATTTGCTGCAAAATGACTCATGTCAAAGAGTCCCTGAATGAGAAAACATGTGTCTATTGGTGTGTAGCAAGGACAGATAGCTCCCACCATTCTCCAAGGTTGCCTTTGTTGGCTAAGGTTCAGTGGAGTTTCAGTCCTACAGCATCTCGAGGGTGGCCTATTTCTCAACCCTGCTGTCTGGGGATCCTCCAGTGTTAAGCACCTCCAACGTTTTAACCAATGAATATCACAAAATCCAAGAATTCAGTTTTTGAGTTGTTTTCCATAAAAAGTCTTCCTCTGCAGCAGGGTTGGGCAAGGTAGGGACTTAGGGGCCAAATTTGTGCCTCCAGCATCCCTGCGTGGACTGCACAGAACTCTAAAATGGCCTATTCCAGCTCTTTTTTTAAAAAAAAATTAAACTGGAAATGTCTGAATTGAGCACTTGCAGGCTTTTTTTTGTTTGTTTGTTTGTTTGTTTTAATGAAGGGGCTTAGCGGACACACCATGGCACAAGAAGTGGAGAGCGATGCTTCTAGAAAAATTTGGGAGCAGAAAATCACAGTCACTCATATTTTTTTCACTTTTTTTAAAAAAATGGGGGCTCCTGAGAGCTGCAGAAATGCCCATGGGGGCCCATGTGAATTTGGCCACCAGTCCTGTAAAGACATCTGGTGTCTGGTTTGTTGCCATATTTTGCCTCCAAAATAGAAACATACAGATCGCTGTGTAGTGAGTGATGTGATTTTCTAACACTATAGAACTGAGTTATCATTTTGTTTGGAGTTAAGTATCTGCTTTATTACGAGATAACAATCCCATGCTGTCTGGATAGCTCATTTAATTAGGTACCTGAGAGTTTGATTCCCCCACTACGCTGCCCAGGAGAAAAGCCAGCCTGCGTAGCCTTGGTCAAGCTACACCATCCCAGGGCACCCCCAGAAGAAGGGAATGGTAAGCTACCCCTGAGTACTCTCTACCTGGAAAACCCTGAAAAGGGTTGCCATAAACCAGAATCATCTTCACAGCACATCATAATAATTATTAACAAACCTGTATCTGGGGAAAAGATACAACCCACCAGCAAAGGATAGTCTTTTAAGGCCCCCAATCTTGGGTAACCCAAGTGTTCCTGGACTACAATTCCCAGAAGCCTTCACCACCAGCTGTGCTGGCTGAGATTTCTGGGAGAGAAACCACTGCTTTAGACTATCAGGAGGCCCTGTAAGGGAGAACAAAACTGGAATCACATGTGTCTGAATGAAATATTGGTTTCTAGTAAACAATGGCAAGTGTCCAGTGTATTTCAGAAACATAAGAGTTTCCTGCCCCACCCTAACAGTGTTGCAAGTTTGTGCTATGCTCACGCCTGTGCCAAGGTAGAGCAAACTTGGAGTAGATTAAGATCCCCATGGTAAAATTCACCCTTGGGTGTCATAGAAGAGTTCTGACTCGGGAGCAATGGGAACAAGCCAAAGGAACGAGCGTTGAGACAGAGTTTGATAGTTGCTTTGGGCATATATAAAACACACTGATTAACTTTGCCAGTATTGGGAGCTCTTACAGGAAGATCCCCAAAGGCTGATGGGATTTATGTGTCTCTGTGTGTGTGTGTGTCTGTGTAATGGTGCTTTATAATTTTTTTTTGTTTATCTATGTGTGGTGCTTTGCTATGTTGTGGATTTGGGAATTGTGGTTTAGGGGCAGACACAGAAATGTTAATATTTTTCCTTCCATTAAAAAAAAAAGAGTTAGAGAGAGAAAGAATATGTTTCACGGCTCTATTGGGTTGGTATTGACAACCCCAAAATGGAATTTAAGAAACACGCAAAAATGCTGTTATTTTCCATACCCTACTTTAAAAAACTGCTGGAAACAGAATATTACCTCAGTTAGCCAAGAGTAGTATTTGACTGTTTTACTCTCCCATTCATTTCAGCAAGGACAGATCAGATCTCTGACAAGTTGGAAGCAAACATTTTTCAATTGATAGGTGATGGTATGAAACACCATTATGTTATGACCTCATAATTATTAGGGAGTGCATTATGAAGTGGTTCAGATCTGTTTTTTTAAAGAAAAGTTCTACAAACACTTCAAACAGCTGCTATGGTCCAAACCTTTCCCTTTACAATGCTTAAAAACCAAACAAAATCTACAGAATGACCAGTCTGTTTTGAAGATATGCTTCACTATAGCAGGGAACTCAAATATGTGGCACAGTTTTGTTTTTTTGAAAAAAAAATACTAGAAGGATGTTGCTGATATAATTAGAATTACTATACTGTACAGATGTTGAGACTATTAAGATTTCTTTCAGGATATTGGCTGGATAGCTCAGTGAGTTAAGTATCTGACTGCAGAGCCGGAGGTTGGAACTTTGATTCCTCATTGAGCACTGTAGGATACAAGCCAGCCTGTGTAGCCTTGGGTAAGATGCACACTCCCAGGGTGTCTCTAGAAGAGGAGAATATTATATCACTTCTGAGTACTCTGTGCCTAGCAAACCCTGGAAAGGATTGCCATAAGTCAAAACTGACGTGGTGGCACACTACTCTTCTTATTAATTGAGAATACAGGAAGACTCACTGTCTGATTGTTTGCTTATAGTTTGGGGGTGCCCAGATTAAGAAATTGTTTAATGGGCCTCAGTATTCCTTCTAAAATTTACACCGTGCTATTTATGAAAAGGGTGAGAAAATACTTCTTACTATAAAACTATTTCTTAAAAATTGGAATCTGTTAATTTTTAAAGACAACTTCAACAATTAGTAGTTGGAGGCTAAATGAGTATTTTGAGAGAGACTTATTGATTTTGTTTGTTAGAAGTATTAGTATAGTTTTAAATTTTCTTGTGATGCCTGTTGTTTTTTCTCCTGCTCCTTTTATTGTTTTATTATGCTGTTTTTGTCATGGCTTCTATGGATTTGGAGTGTGTCTGTAGTTCATCCTGAGAGCTATTAAGTACAGGACAACTAATGTACCTTTGTTGTTTAGTTAAGTCGTGTCCAACTCTTCGTGACCCCATGGACCAGAGCACGCCAGGCCCTCCTGTCTTCCACTGCCTCCCAGAGTTTGGTCAAATTCATGTTGGTAGCTTCAATGACACTGTCCAACCATCTCATCCTCTGTCGTCCCCTTCTCCTCTTGCCCTCACACTTTCCCAACATCAGGGTCTTTTCCAGGGAGTCTTCTCTTCTCATGAGATGGCCAAAGTATTGGAGCCTCAGCTTCAGGATCTGTCCTTCCAGTGAGCACCTTAGAAATAATATAATGAACAATTATTATCATTTTATTTACTTTTTCTTTATGTTTATGAATGACATTACAAGAGAAACTTATTATTATATGGGTAAGATGTGGAGAAAGTAGAACTGTGAGCCTGCAGTTCTTATTTCCCTGTTAAGGGTTATTTATACAGCAAAAATGTTTGGCAGTATCCTGAAAAGGGAGGCTCGGTGGAGTGAAGGCAACCAAGGTTAATTCTCTGGTGGGTGAAGTCAGTAGCTCTTACGTTTTTCAGACTCTGGTCCACCCAGTCTAAGCCAAGAAATATACAGGCAGTAAGATCTCTGCCAGGAACAATTAAATGTACTTTGTGTCACTGAAGAAACCCCTTCACTTAGACACTGATCACCAGCCTACTGGGTTTCCACACAGTAGATGTCTATAAAGTGGAGCCATCCATGGAGCTGACTCCCAGAGCAGTCTCCCGCCACTCTGTCTATGCAGATACATTCCATTTGTGAATGAAATGTTGTTCCACTAATCCAGTCATGGGGGAGTAGAAGACATACTCATTGATTTGGCCTGCAGCCCCAGTCTCTTGTACAGCTAAGAAACTTTTAGACATATAAACAATTACTCAGCTGTGAGGAGTTCCAGTTTTTTGAGATAGCGCTCACTACCATCCACCCTTCTACAACATGGCTGATAGTAGGACATTCAGAGCTACTACATGTTTTATGTTACTATCCACTTTGCAGCAACTAAAATAGATATCTGGAAGCAGACTAGGTAAAATCAAAGAATCATAAAGTTGGAAGGGGTCTATAAGGCCATCAAGTCCACCCCCCTGCTCAGTGCAGGAATACAAATAAAAGGATATCTGCCAGGTGGCTGTCTAAATTTCTCTTGAATGACTCCAATGTTGGAGCACTCACCACCTCTCAAGGTCATTGGTTCCATTGCCATACTGCTCTAACAGTTAGGAAGTTTTCCCTGATATTCAACTGAAATAACTTGATCCCGTTGTTGTATGTCCTGCACTCTGGGTTGATGAAGAACTGATCTTGCCCCTCCTCTGTATGACAGCCTTTCAAGTTTCGAAAAGTGCTGTCATATCTCCCCAGTTTTCTTTTCTCAAGGCTAAACAAGCAGAATTCTTTTAGTCTTTCCTCATAGGGTTTGGTTTCCAGTCCCCTAATCATCCTTGATGCCTGCCTTTGAACTTGTTCCAATCTGTCAGCATCCTTCTTGAAGTGCAGTGTCCAAAACTGGATACAACACTCAAGATGAGGCCTCAACAGTGCCGAATAGAGTGGAATGAATACCTTGCAGGATCTGGAACTATACTTCTTCTAATGCAGCCTAAAAGAGCATTTGCCTTTTTTTGTAGAGACATTACATTGTTGGTTCATATTCAGCTTGTGATTTACAATGACTCCAAAATCCTTCTCATTTGTAGGATTGCTGAGCCAGGTGTCTCCCATCTTGTAGCTGTGTGTTTGGTTTCTTTTTCCTAGGTGCAGTACTTTGCATTTATCCGTGTTGAATTTCATTCTGTTGTTTTCAGCCCAGTGCTAAAGCCTATCTAGATCATTTTGAATTTTGTTTCTGTCTTCCAGGGTATTAGTTATTCCACCCAATTTTGTGTCATCCTCAAATTTGATTAGCATTCTCTGCACCCCTTCATCCAGATCATTAATAAAAATATTGAATAGCACTGGACCCAGCACTGAGTCCTTGGGTACCCCACTTGTTATCTCCTCCCAGTTGAAGAAGGAGCCATTAATCATCACCCTGTGAGTACGATTCTGTAGCCAATTGTGGATTCACCTGACAGTTGCTCTATCAAGCCCACACCTAGACAGCTTGCTAATCAGGAGATCATGGGGCCATTTGTCAAAAGCTTTGCTGAAGTCAAGATATTTGATGTCTACAGCAGTCCCTCTATCTATCAGGGAGGTTTCCTGATCAAAAAATGAGATCAATTAGTTTGGCAGGATTTGTTCTTGACAAATCCGTGTTGGCTTCTAGTTATTACTGCCTTGTTTTCTAGGTGCTTGCACAATGACCGCTTTATGATCTGTTCCAGAATTTTGCCTGGGACTGATGTCAGGCTGACTGGCCTGTAGGTCCCAGGTTCCTCGTTTTTGCCCTTTTGGAAGATAGGGACAACATTGGCCCTCCTCCAATCCTCTGCCACCTCACCTATTTCCTAGGATTTCAAGAGAATAATGGACAGTGGTTCTGAGAGTTCTTCAGCCAGTTCCTTCAGTACTCTTGGATGCAGTTCATCCGACCCTGGAAATTTGAACTTGTTCAAGGTGGTAAGGTATTCCTTGACTATTTGTTTAGCAATCTCCAGCTGCAATCTTGTCCCCACCACCTGCACTTCACATTTCTCTGGAGGGTCATAGTCTGTCCTTTGGGAAAAGACTGAGCTAAAATAGGAATTGAACACTTCTGCCTTTTCTTTGTCTTCTGTTATTATTTTTCCATCTCCATTGAGTAGCTGAGCCACTGTTTCTTACTTATCCTTGTTTTGAGTTTACAGTGGTGCCTCGACTTACGAACGTCCCAACTCACGACCATTTCGAGTTACGACCAGCTCCAGCCGCAAAATTTTGCTTTGACTTGCGGCCGGAGCTTCCAGTTACGAACAGAAAAAGGCAGGGGAAAAAGGCGGGAAATTCAAATTGCTAACCGTTGGTAGGCGAAGAGGCTGCTTCTTTGTAGCTCTTTTGCCCCAACGGTTAGAGTGAGTGCGATCGGAGGAGGCTTCGGACCGCCTGGTAAGGTAAGGTGCTGCTTTCTGCTTTTTAAAAACTGTTCTGGGTGGGTTTTGCAGCGTGGTTTTGGGCTGGGGGGGTTATGTTTCTGTGCTGTGATGTGTCTTGGGGGGTTTGTTTGTTTTTTGGTATTTTTTTCCCCATTTCCGATGGGTCTTGGGCGGTTTCCTTGCTTTTTGGGTTTTTTCCCCCCCATTTCCGATGGGTATTGGGGGGTTTGCTTGCTTTTGGGGGGGGTTTCCCCATTTCCAATGGGTCTTGGGGGGTTTGTTTGCTTTTTGGGTTTTTTCCCCCATTTCCGATGGGTCTTGGGGGGTTTGCTTGCTTTTTGGGTTTCCCCCCCCCCATTTCCGATGGGTCTTGGGGGGGTTTCCTTGCTTTATGGGGTTTTTCCCCCCATTTCCAATGGGTCTTGCGGGGTTTGCTTGCTTTTTGCTTTGCTTTTTTTGCATTTCCGATGGGTCTTGCACGCTTCGCTTTCTTTCTGCTTTGCTTCTTTTGTATTTCCAATGGGTCTTGCACGCTTCGCTTGCTTTCTGCTTTGCTTTTTTTGCATTTCTGATGGGTCTAGCACGCTCCGCTTGCTTTTTGCTTAGCTTTTTTTGCATTTCCGATGGGTCTTGCATGCTTCGCTTGCTTTTTGCTTTGCTTTTTTTGCATTTCCGATGGGTCTTGCACACTTTGCTTGCTTTCCCCCCCCCCCCCTTCGGCCGGAATGGATTAATCGCGTTTCCGATGGGTCTTGCAGTGATTTTTTTTTGGTGATTTTTTTCTTCGGCCGGAACGGATTAATTGCATTTAAATGCATTTCAATGGGAAATAGTGCTTCGACTTACGACCATTTCGAGTTACGATCGGAGTTCCGGAACCAATTAAGTTCGTAAGTCGAGGCACCACTGTATTAAAATTGGCTTTTTAAAAAATCCAGCATACATGTGTGGCTACACTCTGCTTTGGTTTCCTTTGAAATAAAAATTTCTAGTAGAAAATGGTCACTCTTGCCCAGAGTTCTCCTTACTGCCACTTCCTCCACCAAACCGTCTCTATTGGTTAAAATCAAGTCAAGGATAGCTTGTCTTCTAGTTTCTTTCTCCATTTTTTGTAGAAGAAAATTATTAGCCACAAAAGCCAGGACATTCTTGGAAGGGCCATACTTGGCCGAATTTGACCCCCAACAGATATCAGAATAATTGAAATCTCCCATCACTACTACCTTGTGTCTCTTTGAAATCCTTGCAATTTGTTTTTCAAAAGCTTCATTTGCAGCTTTTCCTTGATTGGGCGGTTCCTTTTGTTTTTTGGTCCAACTACATTGATCCAGATGCTCTCAATGGGACAGCCAATCTCCTCCTCCTGTATTTCTGTGCAGGAATGTTTATTTTTTTAATGGTCTACAATTCCACCTCCCATTCTATTCTTTCTGGGTTTTTTGAACAATTTATATCCTTCAATTGCTGTATCCCAGTCACGGGAGTCATCCCACCAAGTTTCAATTATTCTTATCAAGTTATATTTACCCTTCAGGATTAAGATTTTCAGTTCTTCTCATTTGTTTTGCATACTCCTGGCATTTGTATACACTACCAGAGATTGTGTGATTTGTGGTCTGCTTTTCTTTGTATATTTTTATGAATATTATTATTAATGTTAATGTTATTATTGACCCCCATTAGAACGGTTCAGTCCATTCCTCTTATTGCGTGTAAGGCTTCCTCTATCTTTACCTCTGTGCTTGTGTCTCCATCCCCCTTCAAATTCAGTTTAAAGCACTCCTGATGAAGTTCACGCAGTGGCTAAACACATTCTTCCCAGTCCTTGTGAAGTGCAAGCCATTTCTTGCTAGCTGTCCATCTTCTAGGGCACTTAGGCTGTGATCCCAAAAACCAAATTCCTCACATCAACACCACTTTTGTAGCCAGTTATTCAGCTGGAGTATTCAATTTTTCTCTTTATATTCCTCTTCCAAGTACTGGTAGGATGGATGAGAAAACTATCTGGGTTCCAAAGTCCTTAAGTTTCCTTCCCATAACTTCAAAGTCTGATGTGATCTCTTCAGAGTTGCTCTTGGCTGTGTCATTTGTTCCTACATGGATGAGAAGGAAGGGGTATGTGTATGTGGGTTTGATGAGTGATGGCAATCCTTCCGTCACATCGATAATCTATTCTCCAGGTAGAAAGCATACCTGGTGGATCTATGGATCTTCCCAGCATATTTTACTTTCAATCCCGCACAGTAGGGGGTCTCCTATTAGAACTACTCTTTTCTTTGTCTTTTTGTAGGGTGTGGGTTTAGTGCCTCTGCTTGGTTGAGTTTCAGTCCCCCTCATATACTCCTGTGAGGTCTTCTCTTTGACTTCATCTGCTTGTTGTCTGCCAGATTCCTCATCAAGAACCTAAAAGCAGTTTTGCAGTTCCACTGGTGAAGACAGGATATGAATGTAGCAATATAAACCAAGAATTGTGTTGGAAATTTCAGGATCTTTTTGACGCATTTTACCATTTTCCTGGATCAATATCAAAGACCAATGCATTAGCTCTGAATTGTGAACTTATTTTTTTCACAACCAATGCTAAAGTATGATGGATGGCCAGTGTGATGGATGGCTAGAGTAGCTTTCCCCAACTTTGTACCTTCTGGATATGTTAAATTATAATTCCCATCATCCCCATGATTTCAGTTATAGTCCAACACCTTTGGAGGGTAACAGGGTAAGACGAACTGGTGCAGAGTGTCAGAATACAGCTGGGAGGGCCTGATTCAAATCCTAGTTCATCTTTTATGTATGGAGGGTGACTGTACCCCAGTCGATATTCATCAATCTAATTTCCTCAGAAAGATTTTAAGAGGCAAAATGAGGGAGAGGGAGAACCACATATCTGTCAAAGATCCTGAAAAGAAGAGTGAGGGGGAAATCTAATATTTATTGAATATATGTGTGTCCCACCTAGTCAAAGTTCCTGAAGAGAACAGAAATGTAACAAACATGTTTCACCAAAATGAATAATAAATAAATAAATAAATAACCCAACAGTACATACAAGTAAATAAAAACAGAAGAAATAAGTTAAAAACAAACCATAACATTCATTAGAGTGTAGGAAACAAAGTTAAGACCCAGCTTACAGATGAATGAAAGAAAAGCAAGTTGCACTGCTAAAATGGTATCAGAATTGGCAGCAGGACAGCCTCTCCTCTGTCATTGGCAGCCCATTACACAGATGGGCTGCCATGACAGAGGAGGCCCTCTTTTTCAGTCATCTTCTGCCTAGTAGGCTGGGCAACTTTCGATGTTGCTGGGCTGCAACTCCCAGCCATTTAAGCCGCAAGCCATCTAGGCATTTATAGGATAGGTAATCACAAGCACTCTGAATTTTATTCAGAAACAAATTGTAGGCCACTGTAACTCTTTAAGAACTGATAAGAAATGGCCCATATTCCTGGATGGTCCCAACTAGTAAAATAAAAACAGCATTCTATACTGAATGACAATTCCTGGAAATCTTCTGAGGCAATATCCTGCCTAACACATTGTAATATTCTAATAATCACAACATCCCGGTCAGAAAGGCCAGTGTTCTTATCCCCGTTTTCCAAGTGTTCCTGTGGACCATCTTGATACAATGAATTTTTTCACCAATATGAGAAATGAGCAGTGGCATCCTGCCTTATTCCATGGTTGTTGTGTAAGCAATTTCACTCCTCCAAATGTTAGTCAAGTCCTGGTTTCCAATTCCTTCTGTAACAGGAAACAGACAATGGCTGTGCAGTTACGTGATGGCCATGGCTATGCCTTCTCCCTTTTCTGAGGTTAGGTCCTTGGCCTGGGATCAGGTGGTTCGTTGCCCTTCTTTTTTTGAATATTGCTTAGCCAACGTAGCAGTGAGGTACCCTGCCAAATAAGCAGTGAAATAATCTCAATAATATGAGGCAGATGCTTATTTCTGTCAGCCAATGATTTATAATGAGGGAATTTTTCTGTCTGAAATAATTAACACCCATTGCTTCTCACAAGTAACTAAGGACACATGTTTGGCAGTGGATCTTAGAATATATTTTGAAATCAAAATTGTGTCTGCACTGTCACTACTCTTCAGAATACAGTTTTCCTCCTATAAACACATCCCGTAACAATTCTATTTGAAAGCAAGCTGTCGTCTTTATGTACCCATTTTGATTTCTACTTTATACCTGTTGTTTTACATAAGAACCCATAGAATTCTGAAGTGTAGACAAGTCTTCTGCTCCCCTGCTGGGGATCTTAGAACTCTTCTTCCTTTAATGACCCAGTGAAAGACTCCAGGAGAGAAGGATTTTTTTCCCCTCACCCACTGTGCCTCTTGGAATTGATCCAAGATAATTTGCTACCCTCAACCACCAACTTAAGATCTGCATGAGACAGCAAAATCCACCTAGGCAAGTTTTTCCCCCCATCTCAGACAAACAAATAAACAAACAAATATTAAATAACTTTCAATTTACTGCCTTTTCATGACATCAAAAATCCATCATCTGGGGTGCTTGCCACACTCTACTTAATAACAGGGCTGGCCCTGCCCTTCCTACACAACAGACTCCCTTGGGTCATAAAATATTCCAGGGTTCTTCAAATTATAGCCCCTTCAGTACCTTACAGCACCTTAGAGTCTTTCAAAGGGCCAAATAACAATAACAATAACAACAATAATAATTTGCAAAATCAGTATATAATTATTACTTGCAAAATTAATATATAATTATTACTTGCAAACTCAATATATAATTATTTAATTGAAAACTCTCTATAACCAACTGAACAGAAAGGGAACTTTAAAAAGTCAAGAGGCATGAAAGATCAGCTGCTTATTGATAAAATGATACTAAAGAATGCAAAAAGATGAAAAACAAACCTTAACATGGCCTGGACAGACTATAAAAAGGCATTTGACTCATTGCACACAGCTGGATTAACACTTGCCTAAAAGTGTTTGGGATTAGTAAAAACATTCAGAAGTTCCTCAAGAAAAACATGGAAAAATGGAAAGCTGTCCTAATGGCCTATAGTGAAGAAACTGGGGAAGTTAGCATCAAAAGTGGAATATTTAAAGGGGATTCTTTGTCACCACTGCTGTTTAACATTTCACTAATCCCCATGTCAATAATTTTAAATAAAACTGGATTGGGCTACCATATTTCAGAACAAACAGGAAAAATCAATCATCTCTTATACATGGATGACCTAAAACTATATGCAAAAAGTTCCATGGAGATAGAATCACTGCTAAACACAATGTAAATATTTAGTGAAGATATCCAAATGAAATTTGGAATTGACAAATGTGCAGCTCTGTCTACACACCATGGCAAGATCCCAAAACGAGATGGAATAGAGTTTTAAAAATGGCAATATTATCAAGTCACTATCAAGTGACAACAGTTGTAAATACCTTGGAAAACTAGAAGCAGATACCATTGTGCACACAAAAGTTAAAGAACTGACAGAAAGGAAATATATCAAAAGACTGCAGAAAATCTTAAAATCAAAATCAAATGGTGGAAATACAATCCAAGCTATAAACACATGGGCAGTTCCACTAATTAGATACCCATCTGGAATTATAGATTGGACTCAAAATGAATTAGAAGACTTGGATCGAAAAACACGGAAACTAATTAACATGTATCACACACTACATCCAAAAACTGATGTGGACAGCTTATATTTACCACGAAAAATCTGAGGCTGTTGATCACTGCAAATACAGCAGGTAGTAGAGGAGAAAAAAAGAAGCCTAAATGATTATATCAGTACAAGCAGAGAACAATTACTGAAGGTGGTGACAACTGAGAATATTTTGAATACAACAGAACCAAAGGGTCAATATAAGAAACAACAACTTGAAAATAAATTAAAAAACTGGAAAAAATAAACCACTACATGGACAACACCTGAGAAATATTGACGGAAAGCATGATCATAATTCAACATGGGCATAGCTAAAACTGGGGACCATTGAGAAAGAAACTAAAGGCTTGATTTTTGCTGCACAAGAACAAGCGCTCCAAACCAATGTGATGAAAGCTAAGAGCCAAGGAATTAGTGCTAGCAGCAAATGTTGACTCTGCTGAGAAAAAGATTAAACTGTGTCACACCTCATCTGTGAATGTCCAAAGATTGTACAGATTGCAAAGTTAGGCATGATCGAGTAGCAAAATTAGTGCACTGGTCATTACACAAAAAATATAACTTGCAAGCCTCCAAAAACCCGTAGTAACATCAGGTAGAGAAGGTGTCAGAAAATGAGGAAGTCAAGATCTTGTGGGATTTCCGGATCCAAACAGATAGACACCTTGAACATAATACACCAGACATAGCAGTAATAGAATGAAAAAATGCCTGGATCATTGACACTGCAATTCCACTGTTGAAAATAAAGAATTGGAAAAACTAACAAAGTACAGAGTACAGAGAAGACTCCCTGGAAAAGACCCTGCTGTTGGGAAAGTGTGAAGGCAAGAGGAGAATGGGACGACAGAGGACGAGATGGTTGGACAGGGTCACCGAAGCTACCAACATGAATTTGACCCAACTCCGGGAGGCAGTGGAAGACAGGAGGGCCTGGTGTGCTCTGGTCCATGGGGTCACGAAGAGTCGGACATGACTTAACGACTAAACAACAACAAACAAAGTACAGAGACCTGGCAATCGAAACATCTCGCTTCCGGAAGAAACACACTTCAGTAGTCACTGGGGCTTTGGGAACAATATCAAGAAATTTCACACAGTATTATAAGCAGTTCCAGATCTCAGAAATAACACCATCAGAACTACAAAAACCAACAATATTAGGAACAGCATACATACTGTGCCAATATTTAACAGATACTTAGGCTTTTGGTTAAAACTTGTACCTGTTATATAATACCAGTCAATGTTTTTATAATCTTGATTGACTGTGCCTTGTTTTTGAATCATCATCATCATCACCACACACACACTACTATCTTCATACTTTCAACAAAGCCTTCACTCACAAGCAAATTATTGTCTTAGTTTCCATGTACTAGTGGAGTATTATTACTGGTAGGATTGTGGTCTCTTTCTCCTTGGTGAATTGTTGAGTTCTTGTTGCCTTCTCCTTTTGAAGTTTGCCACACTTGACCTGAAAAACATGACAGATTCACCCCCATCCTCACATAGGATTTTTCTTTGAAGGGTCACGTTAGGAGTGGCAAGGAGAGAATCAGGCCCATCAGTGAAGTGTGTGAGAGACTAACAAATATAAAAGAAAGAAGAGAAAACTAGGGACGTCCAGTTAAAGTTTTGTATGGTTAATTAAAGCCAATATAGAAAATTACACCCTCCCACTCCTACCTCTAATTTGGCTTCTGTTCTTTCTGCGCTTCTTTGCCCATAGAAATATTGGCATTTGTTTCCTAGATGAGCTCCAAGCAACTCTTTCTATTCTGTTTGGAATCATTCAAAATACTTATGTCGATACAGCCTGGAACTACATTAGCTTTTTTGCGGCCACATCAGATTGTGGACTCTTATTTGTCTGTTATTTGGTCATTTAGCACTTCTTCTTTTTTTTGAGTGGAGGATATTTGAAAATTATCTTTAATTATTTGGGTGCTTTTTAAAATTAATGAAAAATATAGGAAATAATGAATTTGAGGGAAGCAGTTGGCAACCTAGAAAACATGTTTAAATAAATAAATCATGGTGTTTATTATGAGAAAATGAGACAAAGGCTCTACTTTCTGTTGGTAGGAAATGGCCAGGTTATGTTTAAAAAGAATGCTCGGCCTTACATACTCCGTTGCCCCTCTCCTGCACTTCTGAACCAGCAGCTGTTTCCTGGATTTCACAACTTCTGAAAGGCTTTATTCAGGCTCCATCTCTTTCTTCTTTTTCTCTCTCTTCACCTCCTGTACTTCTCCAAGGCTGTCTAGGGGGAATGAGGCAGAGGAAACTGTTTTCCTATGTGTGTGGTCATAACTCACATGTGTTGTCGCAGCAGAAAGATCATCTTATTGGCTTGAGGAGACAGGGGCCTTTTTGGAAAAGCCAGGCAAGAACAGCAATGCGTGGTAGTTAAGTGCTGCCAAGTCACTCCTGACTTAAGCAACCTTATGAATTGGTGACCTCCAGACGATCCTATTGGTAACAGCCATGCTCATCTGATGCAAACGGCAAACCATGGCTGCCTTTATTGAGGCGATCTACCAGCAATCTTCCTCTTCTCCTACTGCCTTCAACTCTTCCTTGTGTTACTGCCTTTTTTTCAGTGAGTTGAGTCTTCTCATGATGCGCCCAAAGGGTAATAGTCAGTTTTACTGTTTTGTTTTTTGAAAATTTTAGATTGAAATCAGACTTGATTCGATCTAGGACCCATTTGTTTCTCTTTCTGGCTGTCCATGGCATCTGCAAAGCTCTCCTCCAGCATGACTGATTTTGCACTTCAGGCCTTCTACTGACAATTAGAGCTAACAAGCAAGTAAACAGCACCATAGAATTGACTAGATCAGATCTGGTAAGGACAGGAAGAGATTTCTCATGAAATGCCTCAACCATAACAAACGAAGGCACAAAGCATTGTCAGAGGAAGGTACAGGCAAGGTGGGGGAGGACAACGTTAAGGGGGAGGACTCAAAGAGCTCATATGGAGCAACATTCCATCAGTGACGTCGTAGAGAAAGCCTAATAGATGGATCACAGCAGTTCAGAGTTTTGACAGTAAAAATGCACTAAACTGAGACAGCTGGAGAGTGCAGAGAGCCCTCCATCTGGAAATGCTCCCTTGCCACCTGATCTAGTCCAATGTAAGCTTGGCACCTGATTCTCTTAAATATATAAATTGGCTCTCAGAGTTTTTCACAGACATGTGAAAATGTTCTACGCTTTAGCCTAGTAAATTCTTAAGTATCAACTATATTTTTAAAAACACAAATACTGTAACTACCAGTTTGCCCAAACTCTTTATTTACTTTGTAATATTAAACAAGGAGCATCTCCCTTGAGTAACCTTGGACTACAAGACTCAGATGGTAATCTCAAATGTAAAGAAAAGCAACTGATGTTTTGATTGGTACATTTATTTGTTTTTCTTATTAAAGGTGAAGGTAAAGGTTCCCCTTGACAATTTGTCCAGTCGTGTCCGACTCTAGGGGCAGTGCTCATCCCTGTTTCCAAGCCGTAGATCCAGCGTTTGTCCGAAGACAGTTTCCGTGGTCACGTAGCCAGTGCAACAAGACATGGAACGCCATTACCTTCCTACCGTGGTGGTACCTATTTATCTACTCACATTTGCATGCTTTCAAACTGCTAGGTTGGCAGGAGCTGGGACAAGCGACGGGAGCTCACTCCGTCGCGTGGATTTGATCTTACGACTGCTGGTCTTCCGACCCTGCAGCACAGAGGCTTCTGCAGTTTAACCCGCAGCACCACCATGTCCCTCTAAGTTTTTCTTATTAATTTAATTAAAAAGTATTCCCAAATGATCTGAAACAAAGCAAGAATGGGCCCTTCCTTTTTTCTTTGAGCTCTCCTCCCTCTGCCCCTCAGTTATGGATTTATTCTACTCTGCTGACAAATAGATGTTTCCATGGGGACCTTCCACCCCAGCAGACATGTAAAAACAAAACAACAACAACAAAAAAACCACACCCACACTGAACTTATGAAAAATTAGAAGTCCCTGTACTCTTCCCTGGTCTGAGTCACTTTTGGAGACTATGACATCTCCCAAAGGAAGGCTTAATTGACAAATCTATAGAAATAAAGTATATTAATAGTTTTAGTTTTTCTACCTTACAGAACGAATTTGCATCATCTAATGAAATATGCTGCAAGAAATTGAATGTCTTAATTTTGGACAACCCTATCAAGTAATTTCCCTGGTTCTATAAGGGATACAGAAAATATATTTAATTTCTCATTCCAGGTAATTACCTAAACTGATGTTGTTTCAGGTTGTGGGGGAGGGGGGAATGTTTGCTTTTTAATGCTTCTTTAATTAGCTTTGTGAGGAAAGAGCAAGAACAGTCATACCTGTGGGTGAGTTAGCAGGAGAGCCACAAGGGATAGTGATCCAATTTGTTCAAACCATATTACAATTATATGCAAACAGTGCAAAGAGAATTATGCCAGTCCAATCTATTTTTGGACTTCAGCTGAAAAACAAAATACAGGTTTGGAGTCTGCATTTCTTCAAAATTATGATTTACTCTATCGCAGTCACTTCAAAATACTGGGATTATAAAAATCTCTTGAGGCAACCCCTGGTTACCAACAATGGATTTAGAATCTTGCATACTAAGGATTTGAAGTTGTTTTTATTTTCAAATGCCAAACATAGATTTTGGAATGTTAGTAAAAAAGAGTTAAGGTATTTTGTCAACACAGTAAGCTTGAAAACCTAATTGATTTATATAACACTGGAAATGGACCCTTTTTAACATGTTGGTCAACATCGTAATGAGCTTTTATGCCAGTGTAATGCAAACAACGTCACTTTTAGAGGTAAATTTGCCTCAAGTTAAGAAATCACTGAAGACGTTGTCTGCAGCATGCTGTAGAACAGTGATTTCTTAGCTTGAGGTAATTCACCTCCAAATTTTATGCTGTTTATGTTACGCTTGCTGGCATAACTAACAGGATTTGGGCCACTAAATCACAGTTCTACTAATTATGAATGTCAACATGAGAACACTACATGATTGGCATAGAAGAAGGCATATAATCGAGTCACCACTGTATTACCAAGAATACAAACTTTAAAAGGAAATAAAATTAAACACAGAACAAAAAGCAACATAAGCTATACAATTACACAAACAATTCAATATAACAATTCAGTATAACTCTACTGGGTCTATTTGGATTTATACTGAGTCAATTTTTTTTCACGTTTACAAAGCCCAATTCCCCTTTCAAAACTACATTGAACCTTGCAACTACATTAAATATTCCTACTTATCAAATCCTTTTCTACCTTAGTATCACAAGTTAACTTAATGATAAGTTAAGCTATATTCCGTACTTCTTTAATACCAAACACTTAATTGAAAATCATGCTTTACTTTATTATCTTTGCTATCATTTATCTTGTTGCTGTTAACAAATTTATTAATGTTTTGCTGTTCAATCTCATTGCTCCCTATCAAATATTGATAAAAGTGCTATTCTAGGACATAACTCTTATTACAGTATCTTATAAATCTTACTTATTATCCCTCTCATTACCTTATCAAATTCTTTTTCCTTTTGTACTACCATCTCTTCAAATCTGGTAAGATTCCTACATTTACCATTTCTTTTCATGCATTCTTTAGTCCACTGTTCTGACTGAATCAAATGAAACCAAGGTATTTTCCGCTTTGTAATACTGCCATCATTCCACTCATTCTTGTACATGCTTATACATAACCCTAAATGGCTTACAATGAAAGCTGAACATACATTCTTAATATTGTATGTTATGGTGGGCAATTGTTCCATTCCAGATACCTTTCTGGAATGCAACTCCCATGATCCCTCAGCATTGGTTACATCAGCTATGACACTTAGGAGCTAATATCCAACAACTTTTGGAAGACCACAAATTGCCCACTCCTGCATTATACCATCCTGATCACAGGTGCACATCCCTGTTGTATGTGAATGGTCCGTCAGCCAGACTGTTGTTATTGTTATGTGTCGTCAAGTCACCTCTGACTTGTGTTGACCCTATGAAGGAGAAATCTCCAAAATGTCCCGTCCTTAATAGCCCTGCCCAGCTCTTGTAAGATCAAGCCTGTGGCTTCCTTTAGGGAGTCAATCCATCTCATATTTGGTCTTCCTCTTTTCCTGCTTCCTTGTGGTGCCGTGGTTAAACTGCAGTGCTGCGGTGAAGACTCTGCTCACGAATTGAGTTTGATTTTAGGCTCAGATAGACAACTTGAGGTTGACTCAACCTTCCATCCTTCCAAGGTCAATAAATTGAGTACTCTGCTTACTGTTGAGGCATTGTGTAGCCTACATAATTAAATTGTAAATTGCCCAGAGAGAGCTTTAAGCACTATGGGGCAGTATATAAGCAGCACACTTTTGCTTTTCAGCTTTTCCCAGTGTTATTGTCTTTTCCAGAGAATCTTGCCTTCTCGTGATGTGCCTAAAGTAGGACAGCCTTGGTTTTATTACTTTTGCCTCCAGTGATAATTCAGGTTTGATTTGTTCTAGGATCCACTTGCTCATCTTCCTGGAAGTCCAAGGTATCCACAAAGCTCTCCTCCAGCACCACATTTCAAATTAATATTTTTTTTCCTTGTCTGCTTTCTTTACTGTTCAGCTTTCACACCCTTACATGGCGAGTGGGAATACAATGCTGTGGATGATCTTAGTCTTGGTCTCCATCCTTGCACTCGATTATCTTCTCTAATTTCTTCATTCCTGCCCTTATGATTCTCAGCCTTCTTCTGACTTCTTTTGGAAGTCTCCCCTTTTGGATTGTCAATCGTCAACAGTAAAGTTGTGTAGTTTTTCTTTTGTCATGATCTTTGTCTTCTTAATGTTCAGCTGCAGTGCTGCTTTGGCTACATTTGGTAGGTGACATTTTGCTGATAAGCACTCAAGCAAGATCCCACCCAACAATCACACATAAAAACAGAGCCTGAATTTCAACTTTCAATGGCTTTCCTAAACAAACTTTCAATCTGAGGTCACCTAATAAGCATAACAAAGCACTTACAGGAGATGAATGTGAAACATACTGCCTGAATGCCATAACATGACAACTCACTGAGCTCTGTTTCAGTAATAGTGACACTAGTGTAGAATGGAATATTTCTTTTTAGTTGGAGTAAGCTTCTTGACAAAACTGTCCACTTTGTCCTGATGAGACAAAGCCTTGTGAAGTTACTGCACATAAAAGCATTTTTTAAATGTTTCAGCCAGAAAATGTACACAAATACCTTTTCGTGAGTGGGAATAATGTGTACAAAAGTGTATATTTTAGGAAAAATGTATACAGCAAATGTGGGTGTAAGGCGAAAAAGATTCTGATACAAACAAAAGAGAAGAAGATAGGTAGAATTTGGAGAAACCACACAACTGAAACTGAGTTTTTCGTATCTCTAACCAGGAGAGAAAACAAGTGACTCTGTCCTACATTTGGAAGGCAAACATGAGAATCAGAGTGATTCCAGGCAGATGATTGCAACTGCCAATCAAAATGCATTATGCAGTTTTCCCGCCTTTGTTCCTTAACCACTTTTGTTTCTGGTAAAAAACAACAACACAGAGAGAGAGAGAGAGAAAACAGAAAAGTCAGTGAGAAATATTGGAAGGCAAACTCTGAAGATGACAATATCTGGACCCTGTGTTAAATCCTATATTTAAACAGGGTGATAACAGGTTATGACCTTGCCTGGAAGCATCTCAGTTCTTAATTTAAACTGAGAGCTCTACTTTTTAAGCTTTACAGTGACACCATTGAAGTGTCTTGGTGTTGGCCTGAGCAGGATACATAACATGAGGACTGAAAGGGCCTTTTGGATTGTAGAAAAGAACTACAGGAGCCTCTAGTGGTGAGCACTGGCTATTGCAGGATGCATCTTACATACTACATCTTTAGCCTGTGCGAGGACCTCCTGAATACTGTACCAGATGGCATTGCTTCTAAAAATGTGGCGTTGTAATCCTTCCTCAACTATTCTACACTGATGATACAAATGATTTTATGCAGCAGCCTTTAAACCTTTTGTGCTCCATCTGTAGCCTCATTTGAATGAATTTTGAGACCTGCTCTCTCTTTTCACCATTAAAGGCGCAAGATGCTGCATAATGTGGACAGGGCAGGATCAGCGCTTTGAAAAGCCTGACGACCAAATACTCAGCCTAAACTGGAAGTGTAGTATTGTTTTCACAAGGTATACAGATTACTATGAATCTCCTATGCTATAGCTCAGTGGTCCTTTTTGGAGGCCCAAAGCTCACCATTACCTGTAAATACAAGATCCAATTTTCCTTATGTTACTCCTCCAAGTCTATCAATCTGATCCTGTGCTGGAGTGAGAGGCTAAGACAGCAGCAATAGTACATTGCCAAATTTAGGCTCTCATTGTCACTGTCCTCATAACTACACCTTATAAGGAGGGAGCAAAA
Organism: Intellagama lesueurii; assembly: GCA_037013535.1. Lineage (NCBI taxonomy): Eukaryota > Metazoa > Chordata > Lepidosauria > Squamata > Agamidae > Intellagama > Intellagama lesueurii. Next base: position 219,315,726 of record JBAJHW010000002.1, read on the forward strand.
CAGGCAGTTATGGTAATCCATGTCTTTGCACATGTCTATCAGAGAATGGTTCTGATACTTGCTGGTTGTTGAATTTTGGGAGCTCCAGAAAGAACTTCCCCAAGCATTGGTGTTTAGAGAAAGAGGGAGTGTGTATGTGTGTGTGAGAGAGTGTGAGAGATTTGGGGGGGGGGTGGGAGAGAGAGAGAGATCTGACAACATACTGTTGCTGGGAAAATCCACTCTCCTGCCTGGAAGACTGTAGGTAGGTGGAGCTGGAAATACAACTTTCTCACCCCCAGTGGTCTCATGCCACCGGCTGAAATCTCATGGAATTGCTGTGTTCCTCTACGCATCTTGGTGGGGCAGCAAATCTCAGATTGAGCTCCACTGGAAGAGGAGAAATTCTGATCTGTGTGAGAGAGATGCTTTAAAGCCTGGGCAGAAAGCCTGGGCGTCAGCGATAACAACCACTGCAGCTGCTGGGCACATCTGCCAGGTCTAGCAAGAAAGATAGCAGGGGTGGGTGTTCCCACTGTCCAAAACATCACACCCGATTTAGTGCATCACCAGAATCCACAGTCATTCTCCTATCGTTTTCGAGAATGAAACAACTGCTCACAAGCGGGTAAGTCCATTCAAATTGTTTCATCTTGAAAAAAGTAGAAAGCCCCAGCAGCAGAGAAAACAAGCCCTCTGTGTTGGGAGTAAAAAAGGCTGGGATGATTTGAATTGGTCTTTTACTCTGTGTGATCAGTAATGCAAATTCATCCATCTTACATATACAGCAAATTCCTCAGTATTTGATCATGTCGTTGCAGCCTCAGGCGACTCCTGCCTGCCTCTGGAGGGAGTGGATCCAGGTCCCATCCATATTCTACTCTGGCTGATCTCCCAAATTCATCACATGCTGTATGTTTGGATAAGAGAAAGAGGGATGAAGAGCAGAGAAAGATGAATATGAATGCATAACAACTGTCTAGCTTTGAACCCAGCCATAGAAAGAAGCAGCTGGAAGTAAGAATATTTCTAATTTGGGAGGAATCTGTATTTTATTGCTCCCTAGCTGAGTTGTGGAGTAACTGAATCAGGTGAGGGCGAGGCACTGTAAGTTCCTGTCTGCTTGCACCTATATATGTGTACACATGTGTGTACCCATTTTATACCTTGAGCTTTTGCTCCCAGCTCCACCAAACATAGACTGTTGTGCCTGAAATCTCAGCAAACTGGATATGGCTGACTTCGCAACTAAGGGTGTGCCATTTCAGTGTTTTGGACTGCAAATCCCAGAATTTTCCATTCGGTGAATCCCATCTGACAAACAAGATACTTTCAGATTCCAAAATGTGGCTTACTTGAGAGAAAGACTTAAGTTGGAAGTTTTTGTGGCCTAGCCTGGTCCTAGCTCTGCCTATACATGTAGGCATCCTTCAGTCTCGAGAGACTATGGTAACATGCTCTGAATAGAGGTCTTGGAACAGTGTCTAGTGTGGCTGAGAAGGCCAATTCGAGAGTGACAATCCCTTCCACACTGAAGACAAATACAATCTGTCCCCTGTCCAGCTCCCTGATTTTGCTGGTTTCGGGACTGCCTCTTTGCCTTGGCCTGCTGAACAAGTGTCTCTTCAAATTGGGAGGCCATGCTGCACCGCCTGCCTCCAGGCTGAATGCTCGGATGCCAAAGTTTCCCATCTGTTGAGGTCCATTCCTAAGGCCTTCAGATCCCGCTTTCAGATATCCTTGTATCGCAGGCGCTTTCCCTGCACTAATTCTCCATACAGGAGATCTTCTGGAATCCGACCGTCAGCCATTCTCACGACATGCCCAAGCCAATGTAGACGTCGCTGTTTCAGTAATGTATACATGCTAAAAATTCCAGCTCGTTCTAGGACTACTCTATTTGGAACTTTGTCCTGCCAGGTGATACCAAAAATGCGTCGGAGGCAACGCATATGGAACATGTTCAACTTCCTCTCCTGCTGTGCACGAAGGGTCCAGGACTCACTGCAGTACAGGAGTGTACTCAGGACACAGGCTCTATAGACCTGGATCTTGGTATATGCCGTCAGCTTCTTATTAAGCCATACTCTGTGAGTCTAGAGAACATAGTAGCTGCTTTGCCAATGCGTTTATCTGGCTCGACATCTAGAGAGAGTCAGAGATTGTTGAGCCAAGGTAGCTCTGCCTAGCTTCCTGTTAAAAAAGGCAGCTGTCTCAGTGCTCGCTGGGAGCTTCCTTTTTGAACAGGAAGCTAAGCAGAGCTAGGTCTATGTTATTTATTTATTTGGTTTATATACTGTCCCATTAGTGCAATGCACTATTCTGGGAGGTTCACAACAATGTAGTGAGCTCAACAGAATTTATTTGGCGAGGGAGCATACCTAGAATTAGATTGCTGGGCTTTATCATTGTGTGAAAAGCAATATTTCTAACAAAGTTTATTTCCATACCAATTTTTTTACTCAATCATCTCTCACCCTCCACATCACACCCACACATTGTTCTTGCTGCTGATGTGCCATCAAGTTGTTTCTGATTTATGGCAGCTGTATGGATTAGTGACTGCCAAAAGATCCTGTCATTAACAACCCTGCTCAGATCTTGCCAGTTCAAGGCTTTCATTATTGAATCTACCCACCTCGTATTTGGTCTTCCTCTTTTCCTGATGCTTTCAACTTTTCCCAGCATGATTGCCTTTTCTGTAAGTCTTTCTCACACATTGACACTCCAATATACTTTCCCCCCTATGTACGGAAATGTGGAGACCAAAATATTTGGCAATAATTTGAACTGAGTTCAGACAATATGAGTAATATTGAGTGAAACACCCTACACACCCTATATGACACACTGGCTAATACAGTCAAGCCAATATTAACAAGATTGTAAAAAAGTTTCCAGACACAGTTTTAAATCTGTTGTTAGCTCATTAGTGGTTTTGCACTTAACAGAGATGGCTGGACTTTTCCAAACAGTTTTGTCTGCATTTATTGCACAGTTGTCGTATTCAATCCATTATGCTTCCTCAAGCCAGCACTTACGTTGAAGGGAAATGATGGTACTCAAACCACACATATTAGGAAATATGTGCCCCTGCAGCAATAATTAGTGCTATGTGTAATTATGAGTGTACATGTATTGCAGCAAGTGTCCATGATCTTACTAGTGCTATGGAGAACATACTCTTCATTTTTAAAGGAACGGATCCAAAGTTAGTCATACTTACAACAGGCCCATTTAAATCAGTGGGGCTTAGTTATACTATAGTTGAAACCTATTGATTTCACTTGGTTTGCTCTATTGATGACAATGATAATTTCAAATTTTATGCACCACAAACTATTGAAGGATTTTTTAAAAAATGAAAGTTCAAAGCATCTATAAATATAAACTGCCTTCTAACACAGAGATATTCCACAAGTATTACCCTTCTTTGCTTTTATGTAATTTCTGAGAGGTTCTGTGGAAAAACAGGGTAGGTTTTCCCACCATTGCCACTAAATATACCCCTGCCTGTTTTTCTTTCATTGAAATTCTGGGACATGAGTCTCTAGAATTCCCTCCCATAAAACTCCCTCTCCTTCCCTCAAACCGTTAACCATTGCCTGTCACCAAAATAAGCCCTCAGCCTAAAAAACACCAAAAAAAAATTTTTTATGGGAATAGTTTACAAAAGAGAATAAACAGTGACTCTTAAAATAATGGGTTGGGATTGTTTAAATGTGCTTAGGTTTAATATGCTTGGTTATCTTTAACTCAGAGACCTTTGGGTAGTGTTGGCGGCATATAAGTTAAATAAATAAATTAAATAAATAAATAGTGAATGTAATTTCTCAGCAGTTTTCCTCTCAGACCGTTTCCCTAAATTCTACCTCCACCACAATGAAGAACACCTGCTGTACAGACACCATCTTCCTTTATTTCCTGGTTTCTAGAAGTCAAACTACATATGTGTTAAATATGTAGAATGTTGCCAAGGTTTTTTAAAAAAAGAAACTTGGAAGCAAACAAGCATATGTGGATGATACCCACCATGTCAGGTTAAACCTTGGCTCTCTCTCTCTCTCTCTCTCTGTGTATGTGTGTGTGAGAGAGAGATCTTTCCCTAGCATCTATGCCACGTTGAATGGCTCTAGCTGCCTTATCTCAAGACAAGTCAAGACATTCACAACAGAGCTTCTTGAGAAACTTATTTGTTGGGAGAGATATATAAGAAGTGTCTTTGAAGCATACAGAGGCCAAGTTCCATAAAGCTTGAAAAAATTAAAATCAGTTCTTTTAATCATGCAGTCGGTGTGACTCATTAATGACTGGGCTCTCAAGGAAGATTAGGTAAAGTGTAGGAGTCTGCTGAACTGCAACTCCCAGAAACATGAACCAGGACACCCAGTACCAATGAATGGTTGGTTCACAAACCAACACTGTTTTGGTGGGTACTATTTCTGCTTTATTTTATTAAAATAAATCAGAAATATGTTAATCCATTTCTAGATGGGAAATAGGGGACGTGGTGGCGCTGTGGGTTAAACCGCAGAAGCCTCTGTGCTGCAGGGTCAGAAGACCAGCAGTCGTAAGATCGAATCCATGCGACGGAGTGAGTTCCCGTCGCTTGTCCCAGCTCCTGCCAACCTAGCAGTTCGAAAGCATGTAAAGATGTGAGTAGATAAATAGGTACCACCTCGGTGGGAAGGTAACGGCATTCCGTGTCTAGTCGCGCTGGCCACGTGACCACGGAAACTGTCTTCGGACAAACGCCGGCTCTACAGCTTGGAAACGGGGATGAGCACCGCCCCCTAGAGTCGGACACGACTGGACTAAATGTTAAGGGGAACCTTTACCTTTACCTAGATGGGAAATAGCATATTACAGTGTCTGGTGTGGCATCAAATTTGTAGACTAAGTGCAACAGCTGTAAAAGAGGCTTTAAACAGCATCAAAACTGTGGGCTCTTATATGCAGATTTGATAAAAAGTGGCCATGTCTTTGTAAATTTGTCTGTTGGCTCAAAGCTTTTAGATATTTTCAATTTGCAAGTCCATTTATCTGAAAGACCAATTAACCAAGTTGTATCTGGTCAGTTTCAGATGCTAGGATTTCGTCCAATTTTTCCAACACCGACTGTGACTAGCAGTGACCAGGTCCTTATGGAGAGTTCCGAAGATTATCCCCACAAACACTGATAAAAGCAAAATATCTCTTTCTTTTTGTAGATTTTGCCATATAATGTTTATAATTTCTAGGACAGTGGTGTTTGATTGGCTTTCAGCTCCAAAGAAACAGTTAACAGAATAGTCCAGGTGGGGAAGAGATGACAACCAAGAATCCGAAAAACACACACTTTCTTTCTAGATGTAGATGCTTTTCTAAGAGCAATCCTACATTGCAACTGTGTGGCAATACACTGGTCAAATCCTGCCCCCTGTGGGAACAGGGAGTGGCTTTTTGTCCTATTATCCCTTTCATTTTTTTTCTATTATTAGTAGCATCAGTGAAGAGGCGGTCCTATTTGCTTCTGTGCTTCAGACAGCACCATCCAATCAGCATTTAAGTGTTAGAACCTATAAAGGTTTTCTTGGAAGAACACTGGGGTGGTTACATATCACATGTTTCATCAGACTTCTACTGGGTTTTAACTATATTGAGTTGCTAGCGGCTGTTTCAATTTTGTTTCAAGATTATGCTTTATTGTTGTAAACCACCTTGGAGAGCGCTGCCAGGGGTGGGGAGCCATTAGGTAAATGTTTCTGTAAAACAGATAAATTGAATTGACTCATTCTAGAGATTGTCATGTGGAATAAGCCTTTGAGATTTTGCTAAAATCAATACATTTAGAATGTATCAACAAGTTGCAATATGCATTAATACAACCTAATTTACAAGAGAGCTACTGACTTCTTTACTGGTCACACATACAAAACCAAACACAGAACACCATTTGTGATGATCACCCAGATGAGAAATTCTTACAGGGTCTCATAAACATGAATTATTGATAACCTCTCATTGGCAAATTCACCACCTTTGTTATTTCATAGATTAAAAAACCAGAGTTGTTTTCTGTGTTATTTGAGTTATATTCTGTCTCCCAAAACTAAGATTCAAGGCAGCTGATAATAAAGCTGACTGAAAATGTACAGATAAATATACAAGGTATAATATTAAATTGCAATTGAATTAAAAGCTTTTTAACAACACATTGATAAAGCACATACACATAACGTCTCTTCCTTAGCAACCAGTTAATTGCCAAAAGATTGCCTGAATAGAAAGGTCTTTGCCTGCTTGTGAATGGATAACAAGGAGGGAGTAAGGGGTTCCACTGCCTCTAAGCAGCTGTGTTTTTAATAGCATTTAAAAACACCCAAAGTTTTAAAGAACATTTACCTACAGCCTCCTGGATACTCTCTTTTGAGTTTACATTTTTTTTTAGAAAAGGTTGCTTAGAGGCCATCATATTAAAGGTCAGCAGGAATGCAGTGAAGATAAACACCGGATGAAACTGTTGCTCCTAATGCAGCATTATGGTGAACATTTTCAGTCCCTCCAGCCCAGAAGCACTCCTCCTGCAAAAACATCATCTTTCTGCAGAACTGTCAGTGGAGCAAACCCAATTAATCTGATGAGTACAGTGATTATGCAGAAATCAGCGATACCTACATTCCAAATCACTAAAGATTTTGGAGTAAGACAGTTCTTTAAGGTCCAAAACTAAAATCAAGAATAACATATTCCAAAACAAATTATTCTAATTTCCAAGATCTTGGAAAGTAACTTTTAAGAAGGAAAAAAATATATGACATCCTGGAACCCAAGACCATCTTCCCAGTGTTATGACATATTTCAGTGTCTCATTATATTCATTTCTCTTCAGCGTAACTTTGCAAGTTCTGCTTTCATACTGCAAGCATTTGGTGTCAAGTAGTAATTAGAATTTCTTTTTGTGCTGGGACCCGTGAAAGCTGGTGGGATGTTGCTTGCTTTTTTTTTGGGGGGGGGGGGGACTACAGCTCCTACTGAGCCTGCTTTCTCACATATTCTAAGGATTACAATACAAAAAACTACTACCTATTTTCTAGTCTGATCTGTAGTCCCTGTTGAACCATCCTACCATCCACCCCTGATTCCAAAGAGAACAGATGATGGTACCCAATAATATTTTGCTAAGCAACCATCTGATCTCTGTATTTTCCAAGTAGGTACAGTAAACAGATTTTCTAGACTATATCCTGTGGTGAGTGAATAAAATGGAGCAATAGAAGCTGAGATGCAAGAGTTGGGGTATCTCGCAAGTTTAGTAATTCAAGCTCAATTTTATTTTGCAGTGCAATGAACAAAAGAATGCTATCAGAAAAAGTGAGACCTGCACACAGTGCGAATTGCTCCTCTTCAGTGTTCCAGTCAACTGGCTGTTCTATGGTACTCTCCCTCTAAAAGCTCAGTACTCACTAGACCCCTGAGTCCCTATCCAGGTTAATTTCCACAGATGTTTCATACTTCTCCAATCCCAGGTGTTCCTCCAAGCATGCTAATGTTACTCTTGAGGTAGACACTGACATTCTGCTTATATAAGAATCCTTTGATACTCATTTCAGAAAGAAGAGGAATGAAAAATGTTCAGTGATTTATATTACATGCTTAATAAGGAAAACTGTGATCGCTCAAATAAGACAGCTGTGCACCAGGTAAGGCAAAAAACTCTTTGAGTATGAAAAAAACCCAGATCCCATTAACTCTGGTGAGGCTGGGATATTAAAGCAATGTTCAGTCCTCAAAATGTCATACAAATTTAGGTGTAACTGTCCAGAGATTTGAGGCTTTCTGATCTTCACCTGCAGGAAGAAAAAGAGAAACAATGAAAGAGAATGCACAAAGGAGACAGCAGCAAATAAAATTCCATATGTACATAGCCACTGTACAGTAAAGATGACAGCGATGTGGCGTGCTCTGAAAGTTAAGTTGTCACACTCAGTTTCTCGTATTTGTTGATGAACACAAGGAAGCAGCTGGAAGTTGAGTCATGGCAACTGGGCTTCTTTCTTGTTAGATTGAAACGTTTCGCTACTCATCTAAGTAGCTTCTTCAGTCTGAGGAGAATTGGTAGGAGACTCTTGATATATCCTCCCCATTGGTTTCACTTCCCCCTGGTCTGAATAGGCTCGTTAGATGGACAATGGACAGGGATTGAGTGAAAAATCCCACCTCTGCAGTCCTTCTCCACGCATTGACTCTCATCACCCATAGCAACACATACTATGGGTCATCAGGACGCTAAACTACAGAGCAAGAAACATCCACACCTCCATAGAAGCCAAGAAGAAGGAAGATGGGCATCTGAAGACAGCCCTTAAGGCCTGTGGATAACCAAAATCGGCTTTTAACAAGGTAGTGTCCCAACCCAGGAGGACAATGGAACAGTCTGAGACCCAGAGCTGACGGAAGAACCTGGTTATTCTTTACATGGTGGGTGTGTCTGAAAAGCTCAAAAGGATTTTTGGTAAATACCACATACCCGTTCACTTCAAACCCACAAACACACTAAGGCAGAGAGTCGCCCACCCAAAAGCCCACACACCAAAACACAACAGGAGCAATATAGTATATGTGGTCTGATGCAAAGAGTTTTCGGAGCTCTACACTGGAGAAACCAAACAGCCACTACACAGGAGAATGCCCCAGCACAGGAGGGGCAATGATTCAGGATCACAATCAGCAGTGTTCCATCATTTAAAGGACAAAGGACACTCATTTGATGACCAAGATGTACTCAGAAAATCCCTCACTCAACAGGAGTGGAGGCCTTAGATATAATCTGTCTCCTATTTATCATGCTGCCCTTTCATCTGTCCCCAGAAAGATCAGGACCACAACCACCAGAAAGACTACTGTTAACGACTGTTAATGACCCATGACAATGGGTGGAGAAGGATTGCAGAAGTGGGATTACCCTGTTTCCCACTTCTGCAAAAATTAATATAAGACCCTGTCTTATTTTCGGGGAAACACAGTATCCCTCACCCCCAGTCCTTTGTCCTTCTAACGAACCTATTCAGATCAGGGGGAAGTAAAACCAACGTGGAGGATATATCAGGGATCTCCTACAAACTCTCCTCAGACTGAAGAAGCTACTTGGATGAGTAGCGAAACGTTTCAACCTAACATGACTCAACTTCCAGATAACCTAACCTGGATGACTGAGAATCTTCACAGATAACAAGGAAGCAATGTTCTGCAAAGACTGTCTGAATATAGTTAGTTGCATAGTTCATTATGAAAATAAAATAATTGCATGCAAATTGTTGCCATGTGTCATCCAGTCATATCTTACTTGCGAATTGGTGACCTCCCATTACTGACCCTCTTGGATGCACATCTTATTGTTGTGAGGGGGTTTGAGTGTGCCTGGGAAACTGACAGCCATAAGGAGGTCACTCAAGGTGAACACAATACACCAGACAAAGATGTATCCACCCTCTTCAAGAGAAAGGGTCCCCTCAGCAGAAGAGAATGGACAGTTCCAACAGTGAGGGGATGGAAAAACACCTGGAGGGGGCGGCGGCAGCAGGTGAAACTGGCAGAGGATCTCACAGACAAGCATAGTGACACTCATCAGAAAGCAGCAGTGGTAAATTACGTTTGAATATTTTATATCTTAAAAATCCCATTATGAGGTACTTTGGATTGAAACATGTCAGTGAATCCTAACCAGAAAAAATCTGCATATCATTCAGGAGTTATTCTGAAGGGACTGAGGATTTTGGAAAATATGAAGTACAGTGGTGCCTCGACTTACGACCATAATCCATTCCAGAAGATGGATGTAACTCGAAATGGTCGTAAGTCGAAGCACCATTTCCCATTGAAATGCATTGGAACGCGATTAATCCATTCCAGAAGGAAAAAAAATACCCCCAAAAAATAAAACACTGCAAGCCCCATTTTGCGCTGGGGCTGCAAAAAAACAAACAAACAAAACAAAACAAAAACCAAAAATAAACCAGGGAGCAAGCCCCGAAGGCGCTGGGGCTTTAAAAAAAATAAACCAAAAATAAACCAGGGAGCAAGCCCCGAAGGCGCTGGGGCTTTAAAAACAAAAACTGAAAATAAACCACGGAGCAAGCCCCGAAGGCGCTGGGGCTGCAAAAAAAACACAACAAAACAAAAACAAAAATAAACCAGGGAGCAAGCACCAAAGGCACTGGGGCTTTAAAAACAAAAACAAAAACTGAAAATAAACCAGGGAGCAAGCCCCGAAGGCGCTGGGGCTTTTAAAAAAATAAAAATAAATAAACCACGGAGCAAGCCCCGAACGCACTGGGGCTGCAAAAAAAATAAATCACCAAAAAAACAAAACAACACAGCACAGAAACATAACCCCCCCCAGCCCAAACCCACCCTGCAAAACCCACACAGAATAGGCAGTTTTTAAAAAGCAGAAAGCAACACCTTTCCTTACAAGGCAGCCCGAAGCCTCCCTGCAAACGCACACACTCTCACTCAGAAGCAGAAGCCAGGCAGTCCCAAGCCTAATCCGATCGCACACTCTCTAACTGCTGGGGCGAAAGAGCTACAAAGAAGCAGGCTCTTCGCCACCAACAGTTATCAATTTGAATTTCCCGCCTTTTTCCCCTGCCTTTTTGTGTTCGTAAGTGGAAGCTCCGGTCGCAAGTCGAAGCAAAATTTTGCGGCCGGAGCTGGTCATAACTCGAAATGGTCGTAAGTAGAAAGGTTACTTACCTGTAACCATGGTTCTTCAAGTGGACCTCTGTGAATTCACACAATTGGGTTTAGACAGCGCCTGCGCTGGTCTTCTCGGAATCTTCTAGAGCTTTTGTAAAAAGTAACAAGTTTAGAGTTGCCCCTATCGCGCATGCTCCACCCCCTCAGCCTTCAGTTCCATTTATCCGCCACAAAGCCCGAACTTATCGGAGACATAACAGTGACGGATAGTGGGGAGGCTGGGTGGGATGTGTGAATTCACAGAGGTCCACTTGAAGAACCATGGTTACAGGTAAGTAACCTTTCTTTCTTCTTCGTGGCCTCTGTGAATGCACACAATTGGGTGACTAGCAAGCTCACTTACCGGAAGGAGGGCCGTCACTGCAGAACAGATGTCAAAACTGCCCTGCCAAAACTTGTCTCCTTTCTGGCTCGAAGGTCCAACCTGTAGTGTGTCACAAAGGTGGACGCAGTAGACCAGGTGGCAGCTCTGCATATTTCTGGGACGTCGACACCACGCAGCAACGCTGTAGACGTCGCAACCGCTCGGGTGGAATGTCCTTTCAAACCTTCTGGGGCAGTTTTGCCTAGAAGTTCATAAGACAGAGCAATTGTGGATACAAGCCATCTAGATAGAGTGGAAGATGAGGCAGGTAAGCCCTTGTGTGATCCCTGGAAGCAGAGAAAAAGCCTTGGTGCAGCACGGAAGTCTTTAGTCCTTGAGGTGTAATAAACCAAGGCTCTCTTAACGTCCAGAGAATGGAGCATGCGCTCGACATCCGAAGCAGGTTGAGGAAACAAAGTTGGTAACGATAACGGCTGGTTAAGGTGAAAATCCGAAACAACCTTCGGTAGAAAAGACACATCTGGATATAACATAACTTTGTCCTTAAAGAATTGCAAATAAGGATCATCTGACCTGAGAGCTGCCAACTCACTAGCTCTTCTAGCAGACGTAACAGCAACTAGAAACAGAGTTTTGAACGATAGTAAACGTATATCACAAGAAGCCAGGGGCTCAAAGGGGTGACGCATGAGTGCACGTAAAACAAGTGTGAGAGACCACTGGGGTACTGGAGGTTTGACAGGAGGTCGAATGTTAGACAGTCCTTTTAAAAATGATTTAAGTGTTGGATGAGAAAAAAGACGTGCTGACTCAGAGTTCCGAGGTTGGAAGGAGACTATTGCTGAGATGTAAACTTTAAGAGTGGATAAAGTCAAACCTGAATCAAACAAGTAACGTAAGTAGGTGAGTAGAGTTTGGAGGGAGACAGGGGAGGATTGTAACTGCTTTGATTGAGTAAATTTGACAAAATTATTCCATTTGTATTTATAAAGAAGGGTCGTAGACGGTTTTCTAGCTTTGTCTAGAACCTCTAGGATTGATGGCATATCCTCCACGCCGTCAAACTCAGTGACTGCAGGTCTGGATGAAGGATCTTGCCCGAGTCCTGGGTAAGAAGGTGTGGAATCTGCGGCAGTCGGAACACGTCCACAGCCATCTCCTTGAGGGCGGAAAACCAAGGTTGTCAAGGCCACCATGGTGCAATGAGGATGGCGTCCACCATTAGCTGTCGGGCTCTGACCAAAGTCCTTTGTATGAGTGGGATTGGTGGGAATAGATATAGGAGATGCGTCTCCCAAGGGATCATGAATGCATCGCCTAGCGAATCCACACCTCTGCCTGCACGAGATGCATATTTCGCGCATTTCTTGTTGATGCTCGACGCAAACATGTCTATTGATGGGTGACCCCACCGGTAGCAGAGCATCAGGAAGGTGTTCTCGTCCAGTTCCCATTCGTGGGACTGACCCGCCAGCTGGCTCAGGTTGTCTGCAAATTGGTTGTCGCTTGTTGATATATGAAGAGCTACCGGGAACACATGGTGGAGGTAGCACCATTCCCATAGATGTATGGAGAGATACAGGAGAGACATTGATCTCGTCCCTCCCTGCTTGTTGATGTAGAACATGGTCGTGGTGTTGTCGGTGATTACTTGTACACCACGACCCTGTATCAACGGGAGGAATGCTCTGAAGGCTTTTATGACAGCAAGCAGTTCCAGATGATTGATATGAAGGCACCTGTCTTGACGAGACCATAGGGCATGGATCTTGTGCGGTCCACAGTGTGCCCCCCATCCCGTGGTGCTGGCATCTGTTGTCACTTGAACAGATAGTTGCAGTGGCCGAAAGGGACGGCCGATCAACAGATGTGGAATGAAAGCCCACCATCGTAATTGTTTCGCCAGTTCTGGGGTGACCCGCAGACGTTTTCGTGGGCTGTCCTGAAGGGGGTTGAAGAGAGCCAGAAACCATGACTGAAGCGATCTCATCTTCAGGCGTGCATGTGGCAGCGCTGATGTTGTGGAGGCCATGAGGCCGAGTAGATGTTGTGCATGATGGGCTGAGACATCTGAACGGGGATGAAATTTCCGGACAGCCTTCAGCAGCTTCAGAATCCGTTCTGGTGGGAGAAATATGCGGGCTGTGATTGAGTCTAACCGTGCTCCTATATAGTCGATGACTCGAGACGGTATCGGGGTTGACTTTTTGATATTCACCGTCAAGCCTAGGCTTTGTAGAGTGTCTAGAACAAATTTTGTGTCTTGGACGGCCTTCTGTCTGGATGGAGAGACAACCAGCCAGTCGTCTATGTACGGAAAGACTTGTACACCGCGGAGACGAAGAAAGGCTGCTACGGGTGCCATGCATTTCGTGAACGTGCGTGGAGCTGTGGATAGCCCGAAAGGAAGGGCGCAGAATTGGTAAATCATGTTCTGAAAAATGAACCTGAGATATTTTTTGTGACTTTGATGGATTGATATGTGAAAGTATGCGTCCTTTAGGTCTATGACTATAAACCAGTCGTTGTGTTTCAGCAGGTGGACAATGGCCTCTAGAGTGACCATCCGAAATCTTCATGGATGCAGGTAAGTATTCAAGTTTCTTAAGTCCAGAATGGGTCTGATTCCGCCGTCCTTTTTTGGAACGGCAAAATATCGTGAATAAAAACCGTTGGCCACGTCCCGATGTGGTACACGTTGAATAGCTTGTTTTTGAAGAAGGGTGAGAATCTCTTCTTCTAGGGCAGCATCGAAGGATGTGAAGTGGACTTGTCCTAGAGGAGGAGGTTCTAAGAATTCTAAACGGTAACCGAATTGGATGATACTTAGAACCCAAGAATCTTTTGTAATAAGGGACCAATTTTGATAGAATGGAGCCAGACGAGTATCTTGTGGAGGCATGGAAGATGGGATGAGAAAGTCAAAGGTACTGCTTTGTTTTCTTGGCAGGTGGACGATAAGGCTGTCGTTTTTGGAAAGATGCTTGAGGCCTATAGGAAGGCGCAGAGGAGGGAGCTTGAGAGTATCTACCCTGGGTCTGTTTGAAGGGTCGATAAGGCTGTGAAGATTGTTGCTGGTATTGCTGTTGTGGATATCGCTTACGCCATTGATTTCTTTGGAAGGTAGGTTGTTGGTGAATAGTGTAAGATTTAGCCGTCTTTTTTATTTTGTGCAAGTTTTCTAGAGAATCATCAGTCTTTTCATTGAAAAGACCCTTGGCATCAAAGGGTAAGTCCTCAATTCGTGTTTTGACATCCTCTATGATGCCTGAGGATCGGAGCCAAGCATGGCGTCTTAAGGCAATGGCCGATGTTAGAGTTTTGGAGGCGACGTCTGCTGAGTGTCGCGAGGCTAGTCGCTGGTGTTTAGCCACCGTGAGGGCCTCCGCGTAGGTGTTCAGGAGGCCTTGACGGGTATCATCCGGGGCTGCTTCCAATGCTGGAAGGACTCTGGACCACAGTTGTCTCTGGTACGCCCCCATGGCGGTTTGGTAATTAGCCACTCGAAGCAAAAATGTGGTGAAGGAGTAAATTTTTCTCCCTAGAACATCTAGCTTTCTCCCTTCTCTGTTTGTAGGCGTGACATGTGCCTTACCGGAAGATCTAGATGAATTAGATTGCACAATGATGGAATTCGGAATTGGGTGTTTGAGAAGGAAGCTGGTGTCATCGCCATGCGTGCGATAGAGATTTTCCGTTCTACGTGAAACTGGTTGAGAAGTGGAGGGTTGGTTCCATGATTCCTTGATAAGTGACATGAGAGCTGGGATGTAAGCTAGGCTTAGAGGTGGAGACCTTTCTTGATCAATGTCACCAAAGATCAGATCTTCTTTGGGAGAAGGAGGCTGTTCTGTTTGAAGTTTGAGAGTTTTAGCCATCCTTGAAATCATCTGGACATACGAAGAAAAATCTTCCGAAGGAGAAGATGGATGTGGATCGCCAGCATCTGAATCGAATTATTCTCCTTCCACAGGAGTTTCGGCTGGAGCAGGAGAGAGGGATCCTTCCTCAGGGCAAGAGGACAGAGAAGAGAAGAACTCCTCGTGCTCAGAAGGTGAAGGTAAGTGAACTTCTTTCCTGGGCTTTTGCTTAGCTTGTCCAGATGTTTTAGTCTGTTTAGGAACCAACGTCAAAGGGTCAACATGTTTGGAAATAGCCTTAGTGTTCGCCCTTGGTTGAACGTGCATTTCGACGTCGTGTCGGTGTCGACGTCGAGGAGGCGATGACGAGGACGATGACGACGTCGATGCATAGACGTAGCGAACCTTCTTACGTCTATGGTAGTCTTCCGACGTCGAGGACGATTCAGTGTCGGAGTCGTCTCGTCGACGTCGACATCTTTTCCGATCGAGCTGGACATAGATCGGGTCGTCCCGTTTACACTTCTTTCGGTGTCGAGACGACCTGGGAATTACAACCACCTCTCTCCTCGGGGATCGACGTCGATCAGGAGAAATATGCTTTCTCTTGGCCGTCCTCTTTCGAGGTGGAGAATCTTGTCTCGATGAGACTGACGGCGAGAGAGGTATCGGCGAAGCCCGCCCGGTAGAAACAGGGCTATAATGGGCAGAGGTTTGGCTAGATAGGGCCGCCCCTTCTAGCTGACCAGGGCTCGGTGATCGGTTGAGCCGGACCGGTGAGGCTTCCATACGGCGTGGAGGCAAGGAAGCCGCCGCTTCTGAAAGAGACTCCCGATCTCGAGAAGAATCTTCTAAGATTGGCGAAGGTAACGACGCCGAGACAGGCGGAATACGGTGTTCTTTAGACTTTTTCTTCTTGTCTGTCGACGCCGTCTTCTTTTGTTTCGTCGTCTCTTTCGACGGAGTGGATGATGAAGCCTTTTTAGACGTCGATGTCGAGGACTTCTTAGAGGACTTGTCGGCCGGTCTAGACGCCGACAAAGAAGGAGAAGCGATATGTACCTCAGAACGAGGTGTAGCGGAGGGGTTGGAAGCAGTCTCCATTTCCGAAGGCTTCGATGCCGAAAGGGTCTTATCCCAAAGAAAAATCTTTAGACGCTGCTGACGAGCTTTCAGCGCCGCTTTTGTAAATTTTTTGCAATGTCTGCAGGATTGTGGTTGGTGAGTATCCCCTAAGCAAAAAAGGCAGCGGTCGTGACCATCCGAGAATGGTAGTTTACGGGAACACGACACGCACCTGCTAAAGGGACCTGAGGGGGACATAAAGTAGAAGGGAAGAGGGGATAAAAGGACTCACGGCAGACTTCAAGAATGAAGAGGTTTCCGATCAGAGAAGAGAAGTCCTGAACGTCCGGAAAGCGGCCTTGCCGCAGCAAAGCCAAGCACGGCTTACGAAAAGCGCGGGAATTCGAATTGCAGAAAGAGTTGTCAAACAGACCGAGGTCGGGGCAACAGAGAGTATACAGAATCCAAAGTCCAAATCCGTGTTCAAAGCCGAAAAACGATCCAAAACGAGTAGTAATTTGAAAGCTCTAACCGAGAAGTTCCTATCGCCAAGGCGGTAAAATGGAACTGAAGGCTGAGGGGGTGGAGCATGCGCGATAGGGGCAACTCTAAACTTGTTACTTTTTACAAAAGCTCTAGAAGATTCCGAGAAGACCAGCGCAGGCGCTGTCTAAACCCAATTGTGTGCATTCACAGAGGCCACGAAGAAGAACGGGACGTTCGTAAGTCGAGGCACCACTGTATGAAAAATATTAGTCTCACCTGTGATTAACCTTATGGACTGAGGCAAGCTGCAGGGACAAATGGAAAAGTCAGTGTGTGAGTCTTTCTATCTGCGACTCCTCAAAGAAACAGAGCAAGAAAGGAGAAACATATGGTTTGTTATTTTGGCACAAGGTGCCAGGTTTCGAACTTTCAGTTGGAGGAAAATTTTCCACCAGCTCAGGCAGATCAGTTCAAGTCTGTAGTGGGAACAGATGGAGATCTTCATAGCACAGTGGATGATGATGCAGCTTTCCAAGAAGTGAGCACTGGTGTTGAAACCTGCAGTTTCAACCTTGGCAAGATCAAGAAGGATCTGAGGAAGATGAAGAGCTGGAACTGGTTACTGACGGCTCAGGAGCTAGCTCTCATGCTCCAGTACATCAGCTGCTGGGATGGGTACTGGCGATACCCAAATGGAGATGTTACAGGTGAAACTACAACCTCAGCCTGTAGACACTGCCCATATATACAGAAGTCTATTTCCTGTCAATAAAGATCAGAAGGCATATGTGCTGGAGTGTTTCAAAGACTGGGACTGGATTCTGCTTTATTTGCTTTTTGCTTATTGTGATGCTCCCCAAAGAAAGTCTCTCTGGATATAGCCCCAACCAATTTGATCTTTGGGTGCAATTTAAGAGGCCCTTTACTTAAGGAGGACAGGGGGATGCTAAAGAAAAGCACTAATTTGGTATGCGAGATCAAGTGTTGGCGCTGAGACCTCCTAAATGCAGCAAACCACAAATCTTGTGAGAAAGTTATTTTGTGAAGAATCAATGGCTTAGTGCCGTGAATTATCTGAGCGAAAAGACTGGAACTGCACTGAAGCCCAAGGTATATTATGCTAATAGCCTAAAACTTTATCTGACCAGGAACAGTGTGGTTCCAACATGCGTTGCCAGAAAGGAACCAACGGAGGTTGTGAATGTGTTAGTAGAATTTCAGGAGGCTGAATATGGTCCTGATATGACCAATTATGAACAATAGAGACTATACGAGTTAATGCAAACATTTCAGCTTTTGTTTTCAGATAAGCCTGGTAGAACCTCCCTGGCTCAGCACAGTATTCTTATAGGAGACCATCCACGTATTCAGTCACCTCCCCATCATGCTACTAACAAACATATAGAAACTACTGAAAGGGAAATCAAAGCAATGTTGGCATTGGGTGTAATCAAACCTTCTTCCAGTCCCTGGACTTATCCTGTTGTTGCAGCTCCTAAACGTTATGCTTTTGGCAATGTTCTTAAGTGAGGTTTTGTGTGGATTATCACAAACTTAATTAAGTCACCCAGCCTGATCCACATGCCTAGAATGGGATCAACTGCTAGAGACTTTGGGAAAGGCCAAGTATGTTTTCCCCTTTGATTTGACCAAGAGATACCGGCAAATGCCCCTGGATACAGAAGCTTGTTCAAAGTCAGCATTTACTGCTAACTAGTACAGCTAGCTTTCTTATTTTCTTCTGTGTTTGCTCTGTGTTGCTCCTGCCTCAAGCTTTTCATTATTCGCCCCAAAAAATTTTTTAAATTGTCTTTGCAAGTGCTGAAATTGATTTTGAAAATTTTATGCTTTTAAAAATATCATTGTATCATTTTAAACAAAATATAAAAAAATCTTCCTATCATTGTTTGGCCTTTCAGATTAAGAGGGTTTGTGGTACTTAAAACCAGGCCTTGCTTTGCCCACATACCTGGAGCCCATGTGTTCTGTGGGTATGGTGGCACTTCTACCTTGGAGGATTGGCATAAGAGTCAAAGTGGTTTATCTTGTGGATTTTTGGGAACTCCCTAGAAATGCTGCTTAGTTGGGTCAGACTAAGATGTTGGGAGGGTGCCGGGCAGGTAGATTCCTCCAGCCACCAGCACATTTGGCCCTCCTTGTTTCACCCGCACCAGGATAGTGTGGCTAGTGGGCCTCCCTGAACCCAATGATCCTTGATCATGTACAGTAAGTGGGTTTTCTACTGACTAAATTCTGAAGATTTGCTTCCAAATGCATCCAGGTATATTCCAAACATAGGGAAATGCCCACCTCTTACCAAATTTGCATGGAAGCATAGCATTTTTATTTCTGAGCAAGTGATGCAAAAGTCTTTTGACTAGAGATCAAGGGTAAACCAAATGCAACCCTCTGGATGTTGGATTAAAACTCCTATCAACCCAAGCCAGCATAATCAGGGGTAAGAAATACTGGGAGCTGCTGCCCACCAACTGGAGTGCCACACTTTAGAGCTGTCATTCCCGAGCCTTCAGTAGAACACTGCTGCTTCCAAGAGACTTCTTGAAGTGAGTATTTTTACAGTTCTGCACTGCTGCATTGAAATTGCCAGTTTATATGCCTATAAAATCTAGCACTGTATACTCAGTGAATAAAATGTTAACAGTTTAAGTCCCTGAAAAGTGCCGTTAAATTGATCAGTGAGCCAATGGTCAGAAACAAACTTATAGCAAGAGAAGACTCTGGTTCAGAAATGCTGCAGCCTCTACAACCCAGAAATGGAAAGTGTTTTAAATATATATATACACACACCTCTCTAATCCCTCCAGCCTCAGTTCCTCTCCCTTCCCCCAATATTCCT
The DNA here is from genome assembly GCA_037013535.1 of Intellagama lesueurii. NCBI lineage: Eukaryota > Metazoa > Chordata > Lepidosauria > Squamata > Agamidae > Intellagama > Intellagama lesueurii. The sequence continues at coordinate 219,335,035 of JBAJHW010000002.1, forward strand.
TCCCCCCCCCCCCCAGTGGACACCCACTATCGTGCAAACTTTTTAAAATTGCTCTGAAAGCTGACAGGCCTTTATCTCCATACTGCAGGTGAGAAGTTTGCACTTAAGGAAAAGAGTTCAACTTTCAAGTGTCCTGCAGTGTATTCTGCAGCTTAGAGGCAGGGCTTCCAATAGTCTGGATTTTCAACCAAAGAATTTAACAAACAAAATACATCTCTCTCTTTTTTTAACTGTGTGCTAAAGAAACAAGTAAAATTACAGTGAAAGTCAGTCTTCAATTGTCCTCCCAGACTTTGATGCCAGCCAAAATCACTCAGTTGCAGACAGAAGCCTTATGGTCTATTGACATGCCTGGAGCTGAGTCACATTTTAAAATGTTTTGAAAGTCATTTCTGTCCACAACAAATAAGACCAGAGCTAAAAAGAAGAGCAATCACTCTTCTATTTGTTACTTGCTTTTGTTTCTGGCTAGTCATGTTGCTGGCCCGTGATAATCATGTTAAATTCTGGACTACTCCACTGTTTTCCATAGAAAGCTTTTATCTGTGTCTCAATAGTGAAAAAGGCTCTAAAGCAGGGGTCTCAAACTCAATTTACCTGGGGGCCGCTGGAGGCAGAGTCTGGGTGAGGCTGGGCCGCATCAGATTTTCCACAAGAAAAGCTTTGTTAAAAAAATTCCAATCTTCTCAAATCTCTTTATTTTTTAACACAAAATAAGATGAAAAAATAAATAAACAAATTAAGAATTAATAAGAAAATCAATCAATCAGTAATAAATAATAATAATAATATTTCTCTAGTGAGCGACTATATGTGGTTTCTTCAGTCTTCTATATCTGCTGTATTCAGATTCAAATAACTGCATTAAGTTCTTTAACCTTTAATCTTCTAAACATGAATTGTTCTGAACATGAATGGAACATTGAAGAACATGAACTGTTCTTCTTCTGAACATGGCTCCTCTTGCCTACTCCTTGCTGCTAGAGACATGGCAGTGCTTCCTCTTGCATAGCCGAGCCACATTTGGCTTGAGAGAGGAAGCAGTTGAGACCCTCAGTATGGCTTGAAGATGATCATCAGTCAGTCTGGACCTGTACTTGGACTTATTGAAGTTCAAGGTGGAGAAGAGCTTTTTGCACAGGTATGTGCTCCCAAAAAGGCACATGCTCCACTTGAACATTCGGGAAAGCTCAGGGAATCTGGGGGTCAATTCTCTCAAAAATTGCCCAAGCTTGTCTGCTTTTCCACTCACCTCCCTGAACTTCGCTTTGAGTTCAGAGTTGCACTGCAGGTCAATGAGCTCCATTTGAAGCACAGGAGGGGCATCTTGCACATCAAAGGAGAAGGGGTCTGCAAAAATTTGAAATGTGGCTCTGTGCGTCCAGAAGGGGGGCCCTCTCCCTGCCCGGCAGTCTTCTCCCTCAGGGGTTTGGCGCCACCGGGGCTTCTGCTTTTAGGTCTCTCTCTCCCCCCCCCCGCTCTTCGCGGGTCACCTGGCGAGGCTGCTGCTGCTGTCACCTTGTCCTCTCTGCGCTTCTCCTTCCCCCCGCCTGGCGCTCCTCCACTCCCTGTGTACACACACACCCCTAGCAGCTGCATGCACCCCTTCTGCAAGGCTGGCCCCATCAGCAGAGTAATCTCTCCCCCCTACCCAAGGGCTAATGGGGCTTCATGGGGCTTCTTGACTCCCACTCTGGCAAAATGCCGTGGTCTTTCCCAGTGTGGCTCAGGGAGACGGGGGGGGGGGGAGGGGAGCGCGCGCGAGAAGGCTGTTCTCTCGGCAGCACCCCCTCCCGCGGCACGTCTGGGCAGGGAGCGGAGGAGCGCCAGGCGGGGGGAAGGAGAAGCGCAGAGAGGACGAGGCGACGACAGCAGCAGCCTCGCCAGGTGACCCGCGAAGAGCGGGGGGGGGGAGAGAGAGACCTAAAAGCAGAAGCCCCGGTGGCGCCAAACCCCTGAGGGAGAAGACTGCTGGGCAGAGAGAGGGCTCCCCTTCTGGACGCATGGGCGCTTCGGGGGGGGCAAGCGGGACCCAGCCCCTACGAGGCAGGGAGGAAGCCCCACGCTCGCCAAGTAGGTGCTGCCACCGCTGCTCCCGCTCCTTAAACTTTCATAGTAAGGCGGGGGCCACAAACTATCGTCCCACGGGCCGCAATTGGCCCCCAGGCCGCATGTTTGAGACCCCTGCTCTAAAGGAACGAGGATGATCAGTCTCCAAATTAAGTTAAACATTCCTCTTTCTGAAGATTCACCTTTTAAAAATGTAGATACATGAATAATGTTGTATACTCAAGAATCTCACAAATACGTATAATACATTCCTTATATTTGGATCCTCCTTAGCTTACAAACTGGTAAGACATACAACTACCGTGTTTCCCTGAAAATAAGACAGGGTCTTATATTAATTTTTGCTCCAAAAAACGCATTAGGGCTTATTTTCAGGGGATGTTTTATTTTTTTCATGTACAACCATCTACATTTATTCAAATACAGTCATGTCATCTTCTTCTGGTTGCTGCACAATGGTGGAGGGCAGGGTTTCACTTAACTGGGGCTTATTTTTGGGGTAGGGCTTATATTACGAGCATCCTGAAAAATCATACTAGGGCTTATTTTCAGGTTAGGTCTTATTTTCTGGAAAACAGGGTATCAGTTCATGATTAGAGGAAAATATCTGGAACTTGCAACAAAATGTCAGTATATCTCTACCTCTTATCAAGAATATTTCTATTCATTTTTTTATTATTATTTTCCAAAACAAATATTTATTTATTTATTTATTTCTTACATTTTTATCCCGCCCATTTAGTCGTTTTGACTACTCTGGGCGGCGTACATCAGTGTACTGATAAACAATTAAAAATATCAGCAATATTCAAAATAAAAATAATCATTCAAGATGGAACTAAGTCAAATTAAATCAACAATCAAATCAAATAATGCCCGGGGGGAAGGCTTGCCTGAACAGCCATGTTTTTAATTGGCTTTTGAAAACGCCCAGCGAGGGGGCCATACGGATCTCTGGAGGTAGGTTGTTCCATAGCCGAGGAGCCACCGCCGAAAAGGCCCGGTTTCTTGTCCTTTCCCTCTGGGCCTCTCCCGGCGTCAGGCTCCCCAGTCTCACCTCCAGACTAGATCGAGTGAAACGGGTAGACTTTGGTGGGAGAAGGCGTTCCGCCAGATATCGAGGTCCTAAGCCGTTTAAGGCTTTATATGTTATCATCAAAACTTTGAAATCGACGCGGAAACAAACGGGCAGCCAATGTAATGCGGCCAGAGTGGGAGAGATATGATGGTATTTCCTCACACCACTAATAAGTCTGGCCGCCGCATTCTGCACCATTTGGAGTTTCCGCGTCAGTCTCAAAGGTAGCCCCACGTAGAGTGCATTACAATGGTCTAATCTCGAGATTACGAGCGCATGCACTAATGTGGTGAAATACATCAATACAAAACAATTCAAATATACTGACTAACAATCTAAAACCCAGTGCACCCCCATACCCACGGGACCCTTTGGAGTAATTCTTTTATTACGATCCTGTTTTCCAAAATTGTATCGATTGTTGCTTAGAGGCGTTCCCCTTTCCTTTCACTAATACAAATTCAATAAATCTACCCCAAATAGCATAAAAAATATTCAAACTTATTCCCCCTCTTTTCATCTTTAGTTCAGTAGTCAATTTGTCATTTAATGCAATGTCCCATACTTCGTTATACCAATCTTCTAATTTGATATCATGTTTGTCTTTCCAGTATCCAGCTATTAATAATCTAGCACTTGTCATATTAGAAATCAATTCCTTTGAGTAATAATCAAGTTCTATCTTATCAAAAATTGACAGCAAAGCAATTTTTGAGTTAAATTCAATATCTTTTCCAAATATATCACATATTTCCTTAAAAATCAATTTCCAAAATTTCTGAATCAATTTACACTCCCACCACATATGATAATACGTGCCAATTTCTTCATCACATTTCCAACAGGCCTTATTTATTTATTTTATTAGATTTATATACAGTACCGCCCATCTAGAACGGGTCTACTCTGGGCGGTTAGAATAGTCTGAATTTATTATGTTCAATTTCACCGGAGTCATGTACCACCTTAAACTAATTTAAAAAAAATTCTCCTTTATTACCGACATTAATCTTAGAACTCTCATCTTCTAAATTTTTATCCAATCCTCTGTTCTAATTTCTGTCTTTAAATCATGTTCCCAAATTGATTTTAATCCATTTCAATCGCATTTTCCTCCTGATCCAAAATTAGGTTATAAATTTTACTTACTACTCCCTTCTTCAAAGCATCCTTCTGCATGTCTTCATGTGATGATAGAAATTGTTCATACTTAGTACATTCTCTACATTTGCCATTAATCCTCAACCATTCATTAGTCCATCTGTCTAACTGGATATAATTGTACCATGATAATTTATTAGTTTGAAGTTTAGCTATAATCTGATCCTTCGAACTCATTTTAACCATCCAATCCTTCAATCTGGCAACTTTTTTATCCTTAAACAAATCAACAAAGCCCTTCAAGTTTGCTGGGAAATTTTCTATTTCAGTCACTAATTTTAGTGGTGAAGTAAAAGGACAAAACTTCTTTTTATATCTGTTCCACACATTTAACATGTTTCTTAAAAAGGGGTTATTCACCTTTCTTTTTACTGCATTGAACAAGTATTTTTCAATATTTCCATGTATTTCTGAAGATTCCATATCCCACCAAATTAATCTTCCTTCGTTATATATAATATCTCCAATAAATCTTAGTTGATTCGCTACATAATAATTTTTTATATTTGGAATATACTTACCTGGCAGGGGAGATACCTTGATCATGAAGAATATTTCTATTCAGGATAACACTCCTTCTTTCCAGGGTAGCATATGCTTCAAATAGCTCAGACAGAACAATTCACTTTGACCTGCTACAGATCTGGTGGGGCAGTTGGAGATCTTCCCTGCTGATGAACCTCCTTTTTATTAAGAGTTCTTGAAGGGAGAGTGAGAGAGAATGAAGAGAGAGTGCCATCTGTCCTGCTGGACCACCTGACTTACCTTATGCAAGGTGTGCAGAACCTTTTCATCTCTGACAGCTACATAGTGTTTTCTGGAGAGCAACATAGGCTGCACATGAGCACGCACATATCTGTACACACACACATACACAAGGCGAGTTTGTGGAAGATCATTCATTTATTCGACTTCTGTACTGCCCATCTGACTGATGGTCACTCAGTTTAGTGCAGCTAAAGTCTCCCCCTCACCCCCAGCAACTCTGACAGGCTTCACTACTTCCATGCTGTGACCAGCTCAGATGTAAAAGTGCAGCATGGGAACCACAGAACAGATGGGGTGGTTGTGACTTCTGCATGCCACTGTAGGCTGCCCAGCTGCTTAATCTGGGAGGCTCTTAGCCCTCCAGATAAGATCTAGGAAAACAGAAAGAAAAAAAGGAGCTTTGAACTTTTCAAGGTGGTGAACAGTCTGCTGCTTTTAAAATAACATGAAATACTGATTTGTCTGAAGTTTTCTTTAACCAAGTCCTCAAATAACTCATGGAGATGTCCCTGCTGCTCTACAGCATGGCTTTGTCCATTCTAAATTCTTTACAAGACAAATAGGAATGCAGCCACTGAATTTCCAAAGACAGAAAAATCAAACAGGCCATTCAGAGCCTGTGATGATATGATCACCTGTCCTCCAGGTAATTTCTGCAGACATTTAAGATAAGCCTGAGTTACAAGGACATTAGCCTGCTGGGTGTAGTAACTATGAATTTTGCTTCTGCCTGTACTTGTTTGGTCCAGTCTAGACAAGTTTGGACACCTGCTTTGTTCTCAGATTACTTATAGGATTATGAATTTCTAAGATTATGTTAACAATCCAGTGGAAACAGTCTGAAGAACCACAGACAGGAAATGGGTGCCATGTGTCATTTTTACCTATGAAAAAATGAATCTATGAGAGTACTTTTTAAAGGCACATTTCCTGGTCTTGGGAAAAGGAGAAAAAGTAACATGTGCAGAAAGCATTTTTTTAAAAACAAAGAATGCATTCTGCAGGCTGACACTTTTTGCTCAGTACTTAAGAACAGAGAAAGATATAAAAAACAGATAAAAACACCCTTCTCTCTCTCTAATATAAAAATATATATAAAATAATATGTTAAATACACATATATTTATATTTATAAGGAAATCATCAAAACAAGAAACATAGATTTGATCAGATGAAACAAAAACTTTCAACATGAAGTGAAGCTTGAACGCATGTATTTTAGAAAACATATATAGAAGTATTTGTTAAAAGGAAGGTTTTATTTTAAAAAGTTTAAGAGGAATTAATAAACTTGAGGAATAAAGGTGTTGCAAAGGCCAAGTCCTATGCTTACACAATTTCCCCTGCTATCATTGTAGAGGGAATACAATTAACTGATAAACTTAAGACCAATCTTTGCAATTATTAACAAGAAATCAGCTTTTTACATTCTAAGGACCTGATCCTTAACAGCCAAGCTAGCATTAATTGCCTTGAGAAACCAGGTTGTCCCCCTCCCTCTTGTCTTTCCCTCCTCAGGCAGGCTTTTAAGCACTAAGTTATCTCAGGAATACTGATTTTTAACTTAAAGGTTTTTAAATGTTTTTGTAATGTTTTAAAATTAAGATTTTAAACCTTAATATATGTTTAATTGTTTTTTTAAATGTGATATTTATATAGTGTTTTAAATCTGCTGTTTTATCTGTTGTAAGCAACCTTGTGTCCCCTGTAGGGAGAAAGGTGGCATATAAGTGAATAAATGAACACTTATGTGACATTATGTGCGATGTGACATTTCTATTGTATAATTAATCACTGTTTCTTATGCACACACACAATGGCAAAACCCTTGTTCGTGATTTACATGTGCATAAATTGCTTAACTCACTACAGCTAACTGCCACTAAGGAATGAACCTCTGGTTGCCTTACAAAGTACATGCTTGATTAGGCAACAGGTATGCACCTAGTAATGCAACTGTCACCTCGTTAGGAGCAATTTGCTACAGTGAGTTGTGCAATTTAACTTTCATACACAGAAATCTCCAACAGAATTATGGATGGTAACAATAAAGCAGTATTGCCTATAAACTCCGTTCTTATAGCTGATGGAAGAATGTATCTATGCCTTTTAAAAGCAGGGTGGATTTGATTTAAATTTAAAAAAAAAATTTTTTTTATTTAAATTTTTAAAACTTTTTTTTAATTGTGATTTTTACCCACCCTGGCATTTACAAACTGTAAGATGTTAGTAGTTGATTCCAAGCCATCTGTTTGGCTTTAAAATAACTCAGCTACATTTATAACTGATCATACAACAAATGCTAACATAATACACCTTCCTCCAGTATTAAAATATATTTAAGTGTTACTATTTCATGAGGCAAGTGATTGGTTTTTGATTTCCAAATACTCGACCCTAATACCCTGAACTGGATCATGCGGTGACACCCAAGGTTAACTCCTCTTGCTCCCAACATGACTAAGGTATTCACACTCTGTCCCCTGACACAGCAAAGTCTCCATACTGTACCTTCACTTCAAATATAGGGCCCCTTTCTTCATTAATGTCACTCCTGTAGTTATGTAGGAGCCAGGATGTTGTAGTAGAGGATAACGTTGGACTGGGACTCTGGAAACATATGTTTAAACCCCTCTCAGCCACAAAAGTTACTCCTTCAACCTCAAAACACCCCCACTGCTGTTAAGCCAGAAGTATCTCTGCACTGTTTAAAAGGTGGATCTTCAAATTCTACACTCACCATATTCTTTTACAACAAGGGTAGGGAATTTCTTTCAGGCTGAGGGCCAATTTCACTTCTTCTGTTCAAATCTTACTGAAATGAACTGACTGCTTCAATTTCCCCCTTCAAATTACATAAAACCCCTATCAACAAACTTCTAACTCCACTCTTCTGCTTGTCTATTTACTAAAAAATAACAAAGTTCCAGTTAGCACCCTCCTCCCACTATCAAGTTATGGATGGCCTTTAGCATGCCCTTATATTAATTCCTAAAATGAAACTTCCCTCTCTCTGGCTGGGGCAATTTGACATAGGCAGTCATAGGAACAATTTCAAAGAGCAAAAGCATGGATGGATATGAGCTATAGGCACACAGACATAAGTGATCAGAGAATTTCTGAGGAGTCAAAAGGAGTAATCAAAAATAGGGACTAGAGGACATCATCAGGTTGCATGGGCACAACAGACTGCCATTTTTTTTAAAAGGAAGCAGGGTTCTTTGCAGCTGCCCGACAGCCAGCAAGTCAACAAATGACAAACTGCCACCAAGTGCTTGCCCTAAATACGCAGAACTCTAGAGAAATTCCCTCATCTCATAGCATTCATCTCATTCGTTATATTTACACACACACACACACACACATATATGATACTGGGCGGCAGTTGCATGGGAAGATTTGTCGCTTTCTAGGCAAGGAGATATATATATATATTTAAAACCCGTCAGGAATACTTGGGCCTATATCTCCTTGCCTAGAAAGCGACAAATCTTCCCATGCAACTGCCGCCAAAGCGTCCCCGCTTCATCCCTTTCGGTCTCTCTGTCCCAAGGCGGTTCCTCTTCCATCTTACACAGGCGAAGAGTTCAGCCCCTGCCCGGCCACGCTCCCGTCCTACTCGGAAGTAAGCCCCATCAACTGTCGCTCCAGAGTGGATCCTTGCCGCAAACGGCGCCCGGTCGGTCCCAGTTCCAGCTGGGGGTCTGACACACCTAGGCTGCCCCACTCGCCCTTCTCCACCCTCTCCCAGGCCCAGTGTACCAGGCTCCTCCCCCCCACGCGTGTTTACTCAAAGGTAAGTCCCACTGCGCCCCGTTGAGCTTACTCCCGTGTAAGCATGCCCCAACTTGAAGCGCTCCTCTTTCCGCAGAGACAAAGCAGGGCTTCGCCGGCAGAGGCCGGCCTCTCCTCGGCCGCCGTTCGCCCGGGGGCCGCCTCAACCTCCGCCGCCGCCGCCGCCGCCCGCGGAGCCCGCCCCGCCGCCCCTTCCACCCAATAGCGGAGGGGAGTGGGCGGCCTCGGCGGGGCCGATCGGAGCGATGTGGGCCGGGCTTCCTCGCTGTCCCTGCCGTCGTTACAAGCCGCCGCCATGATGCTTGTTTGCTTTCAATGAGTGTGAGAAGGAGGCGGAGGAGGAAAAGGAGGAGGAGGCGAAGGAGGAGGTGGGGGGAGCCAGTTCTCCCGTCCGGCCCGCGGCAGGAAACAAAGAGCCAGGCAGGCAGTGCAGCGACGGGGATGCTGCAGCTACAGGTACGGAAAGGGGCGGGGGGAGCCCGAAGAGGACGAAGGGGCGGCGGTGGCGGCAGCAGCCCCGTCGGCCCAGCACCGCTCGGGGGTGCCCTTCTTTTCTCCTTCCTGGGCAGATCATCGGTGGGGTGGGGGCCGCGGCCGCCGCTTGAGGAGGGCAGCTTTCCGACGGGAGGGGGCGGAGGGGGGCGACCCGAAGGGAGGAGGGCGAAGAGGGGGAACGGTTGGGGCTGCTCTGAGGGCAGAAAGGGGGAGAAGCGATGCCCGGACAGTAGTTGAGGGGGGGGGGAGGAGAGGGAGAGAGAGGCGGAGAGCGCCGCTGCTTCGAGGTCGGGCAGAATTAGAGGGGCGGGGGGGGGGCAAATAGCTGACTTTCCGCGGGGCTGAGGGAGAAACGCCTTGTGGATCGAGGTGTCGTGGGAGAGGAAAAGGAAATGTGGACGGGGGGGCAGTTGGGGATGCCCCTGCGTGACAGGAGTGGGGCGCAGATATTGGTACTCCGGACAAGGGGGGGCACCCGCGGGTGAGGTGGGGGGGCATGTTTTCCGTCCTCGGGGGAGCGAGTGGTGACCGTTTGGGTGATCATAAGCCGAAATAGTATGGCAGGCGAAGGGAAGCCCCCGCGACTCCTTTCGACAGTAAAAGAGGGGGCGGGGGCGGACAACGAGGAGAGGCAGGAGTTTCCCAGAGTCTGTAAATATGGAGAGGAGCGCAAGGCCCAAGTCTTCCTGACGGGTTTTAAAGGCGTTATATCGGGCACCTTGGGACAGGAATTTTGAGGGAAGTGGGCATTTTGGGGACTAGCGAGAGATGAAGAGGGAGGGGTGGCCAATAAAACTACGAAAAGGGACGTGGTGTTTGTGTACAGCCGCTTGAGAGGGGGCCCTTTTGCTACCAAGGTTTCGTAGGCGGTTTTAAATATATACATATAATATATATATATAAATTATTGGTGCCTGTTTGTGGTGTTGTGTATATGCGCGAGGGGGGAGAAGGAAGGTCAGGAGCTTAACTTAAAATGCCCACCAGACGAAAAGCGTTTCGTCTGCAAATGCAAGAATCGGTGCCCTGTAGGAGAAGGCACAGAGTCCCTCACAAGGAGAGGGAAAAAAGTTTCTGGCCTAGGCAAAAGGATGGTTGTTTTGCGTTTGAAAGGGGGTGGGTGAGCCTTCCTGGAAGCTGTGGGAAGGTTCTGGAGGAAGTGACGTTGGGAAGGCTTGTTGACAACAGCCGAGGAGCTGGGCTGGCGGGGGCCCGGGAGGTCGGAGGTGTGCCCTTATTTGAAGGGGCGGGGGGGGGGGGCGGAGGAGGAAGAGGAAGAAAGGCCCCTTCACCTGCTGCTTCTAGATGCCATTAGGATTCTAAAAACGTGCAGATGTCGATCTGGTGAAGGGATAGGCACATGGCCTAGCATTGCACCCTCTGTAAATGTTTGCACACACACCAAGGCAACTGCAAGATGACAGGAACAGATGAAACTAGCTGCAGGCTTAAGCCCTTCTGGGGGGGGGTGTCATCTCTAGAAATAAGGAGGAAGAAAGGGGGCCTTGCACGGGACCCGTGTGTCTCTCTGCCCCTTGACACTCCTCCTCATTACCAGAAGAAACTGCTGTTCAAATTTGAACACCTAACTTCAAAAAAAAGAAGCTCTACTGAGAATGAGTGAGCCGCCTCCTTGAAAGCAGGCGTCTGTATTTCATGGTCAATGAAAGCTTGCTTGCATGGCTCTTGGGGCTAAAAGGCCTCGCTGGCAATAAGGAGGCCACAATAGACAGCCTGTGTCGGAAATAGAAAGGAAAGAGCTTTAGCTGAAGTGATTGACAGCCGTGGTGTCCAATGTAATAAGATGGGGGGCAGGCGTTGTATTGCTGTGCAGGTAGGTGGGTGATGCAAAGAGACTGTAGAACTCACATGTAGGGGTAAACAGAAGGACCGGAATGCCATTATGCCAATCTTTTGGGTGTCTGTTCCATGTGTGTTTATGTGGAAGGGCTGTCTAATAAAATTAGGTGCTAAGAAAGCTAATGTCAGCAAACTGCAAGGAATAAAGGGGGGGAATGCTAGTGTCTAAAAAGTGGCAAACAGTTGTGAACTTGCTGAGAAAAATGGCTTTCTTTGTGTATTTGTATGAGGGTTGTGTTATTAATGTGTGGGTTTTAATGCTGAAATTTACTTCTGTGTCGGTCCAGGACTATACCAGAAATGTAAAAAATTGATATGGGAAATGTTTGTTTAACAATATAATGGCGGTTGCTGGTTGTACAACCTGTACATGATTTTTTTTAGATATGAAGAATTATATTTTTCCAAGAAAACAGATGCTGTTTTCAGTACACTGTTGTGAATTTTTAGTGAAATCTGTGTTTCCAGAATTTTTCAGCAATATATAAATAAGGCAATGAGAAGATTATTATTTTCTTATTAATCAGAAGTAGGAAAAAATTCTTCTGTTTAGATTAATAGGCTGTATACTTTTCCTGCAGTGCAGTACATTAATTGTGTTCTAAACAGTCTGGGATTTCTATAGAACTGACATATTTCAGGGATATTTCTTTATCTAGATTTTACAACATTGATTGATAACAGATGTTAAATTAAAAAGGATTAAATAATGTTTATGGTAATTATTTGGTTTGCATGTAAAGATTTGCCATTGTTGACTAGTAATTGTATTATGTCTTGCATTTCTTTTTATCCTAGAGCAGGTCCTGTAATTGGGATTTATCATCATTTCCACTGGGGTAATTTTACAGAATTATCCACCTTGTGTTCTCTCTGCTGGTTCATCTGGACTCTGGAGTGTGCTACTAGGAATGATGCCTTCTTTGGGGTTTTATTCAGTACTGTTGCTGAAGTGGAGCCTTTCGCATACGGATTAAACCTTTATTCACTTTTCCCTGAATTGTGTGGATCAGTTCATTGTTATAAAGGAGACTGATATGCATCACTTTGTTCTGAACTCTTGTGCACAGTCTTGATAAGTTCAGGCTGTTTGTGCTTGAATCATTGAGGAAGAACTGAAATATAAAAATTAATAAATGCATGGGCAGGTAATGATTTTTAGTACTTTCTGTCTTCAGATGTTCTTTTTCATCTTTAATTTTTATTGATTGATATAGCAATGTTTTCTCTAATTTTCGGGAGCACTGAGAAGGGGCTCTGCCCTGTGCACATGGGGTTCTCGCCACAACTGGAAACAAATGGGCAACAACACTGGCACGGCTGTGCGTGCCCAATGCAGGGCTGTGTGCTAACACAGCTGTGTGGCTTAGAAGGATCATTGATTGATAGGGTGTATTATTTAATAAGCATGTTAAAATGATAGGCCTGGGTGTCTCTCAAAATAATTATGCCAGCATTTGTATCCATACCTGACAATAGATTGCATTCTTCTGGTGGAAAATAAATTGGTTGAGAGTGGCAGGGTTGGAGTGGACTTCTGAAAGCACTGTGTTCATCTTAATTAAATTCAATATAGAATTAATATGTAAGTAGGTTAAATAACTCTTCAGATCCAATGCTGATGTTCACATCCTTCTAACGTGATGTTACTGATGCTGGGAGCCATGCTAACAGCTCGTGCTCATGTCTAAGACAATTTGTATGGTCTGTACCACTTGATATTTCAGTGCACAGATAGAGCATAACCTCACTGAGCATTGTGCAAATGTTATATCCAGTGTGTGTGAGTGCTAGGCATAGATGGCTATGAGGCATTCTGTTGTGCTTTCCAAGGTGTAGCAGTTGAAAATTTCTATATTCTAACATGGACAGGAATCTGTGGTGAATTGTAAAAAGAAAACACAATCCCACTCAAAACCTAATCAGTATATTAGATATTTGTGCCCCTTTGCCACTAGGCCAGTCTTCCCACAAAAGGTGTTACCTGCTGTTTACCCATAAAAGTCAGGGAGAGATAGTTTTGGTCCTCCAAATGTTGTGAGACAGTGGCTTACAGCGTCGGTTATCATTGACCATGCTAACAATGGCTAGTGTGACTTGTGGTTCTCAAGTGTTTTTAGTCTTACAACTTGCTACCCTTTAATTGGCGTTGATGTGTGAAACATTCCACCCCTCCTTGGCCAGCCCCTCTCACAAGTAAAAACCAGGCAAGTGAAGCCAAAACCATCCTGGTTTGTATTCTGAGGCTATGGAAGGAAGCTTTGCCTTCTATACATCTAGCATAGTAGAACAGCACACGGCACTGGAAGGTGAGAATGGTCCTTTAACCAGCTGCAAGCCTAGTTTTTGATTTATGTGAAGGATATTCAGGAAGCAACAGGGCCTTCTGCACATCAGTCATAGAGACTAAGTGGGCCAGTGATGAAAATGTGGATTGGTTTGCCCCTTTGCCAACACAAAGATTCCTTTCCTATGTGGCAGCTATGAGACCCAGGCAGTTCTTTGGTGACAGCAGATGGCTCCATTCTTGTGCCATCAATGTACTATGTTTCTGTATTGAATTTGGTTCCTGCACAGCCAGGATAGAAACACAGTAAGCCTGTGTTGGAGGCCTAGACTGCTTCATCCCTTCATCAGTAATCCACTCATTGAGTCAACTAAATGAGTTGCAGCTAGAGTGGGCCCATTTGAATCAGTTGAACTTACAAAGAAATTGACTCTGATCACTGATTCAGGGAACCTACTGTAGTGTGACTTACTACACATGCAATAGGATTTCAGCCAATATATTATATAAACTTAAACATTTAGTGGTCAGAAGTTCAAAACATTTTGATCTCTGCCTAAAATACACTATCAGCACAGTTACCTACTTAAGACAGAGGTGTAGTGGTAGACAAGTTTAACAAAATACCATTTTTGGCATAGCAGTGAGGTTTTTTAAAAATATTATTTCTCACATGCAGTCAGGCTGTAAAATTTCATTTCACACACAAACTCTGTTCTTACAAATTCATATAGTTCCCACCTATAGACACCCTAAAGCTGCAAAATCAATCTGTTACACCTTAGATTAAAGTGACAATTAAGCAGCAATTGTTATTCTGATCTGTGGCTTAAAAATAAATGTGTCATATTTAACCTTGGTAGCTTAAGTTTAGCTTTTTTTTTTTTTTAAATCATGGCTGGTCTGAGGACTGACTATTCAGTAATTTGGTCTGCAAAGGAAAAATAGATGCTGTGAAGGATCTTTTCTCTTGCTGAGCAGAGCATCTCTTCTTCAAGCTGGCTTATTAGTCTTGTGTCATTATTACTGACCATATTCTGCTATGCATTTTAACTCATAGGTTAGTTTTCTGCTTCATAGTGGGTCGAGCGTTCTATTTTACTTGCACTGCTGCATACAATCTCTGGTTTGCCATTTTGCAAGCTGGAGATGACGCTTTGCAACAAATGAGACCTGTAGTTGTGTAAAGAGATACTGGATGCCTCCTTGCATAACCCTGGGAAAGTCCAAAAATAAATAACAGTGAATATATGGACTAGGCAAAGAGGTTCCAACCGAAGTTTCTGAATTAGTTTCCTGTGAGTATAGGAAAATTTTACACTCAGGGTAGGATGTAAAACAGCAGCTGTCCAGAAATTGGGGATGCATGCCCACAGTGTTTCCATTAAACATTTGTTCTTATGTTCTTTGGGTGTTGATATATGTAGGATGAAGAAAATGTAAGGTACTTGTGACTTGAGCAACGTATGTGCAGAAGAGCAATTGTTTTACCTAGGTAAATAGCCAATTGCAAAATTGCATGCATTTGATGGAATCTCACCAACATTTAATCAAGGCAAAGCAGAGATTTTTTATTTTTTATTTTGGTACTTGAACCTTCATCAGAAAAGAGCCTGAGAAAAAGAAAAAGAGGCAGAAAACAACCACAGATTTATCCCATCGAAAATGCATCATGGCCGCATAAAGTTAATGCTTAAGACACCCTGTATATAGATTTTGAATGTGTGCGGACCTCCTGTCTTTCGTTACTGCAGTCCTCTGTAGCAGACTGAAGATTAAGAGCCTGCTGGAATTAGTGGGGGAGGATTCCTGTTCACTGCAAAGTGCTTTTGCTGCTATAGTGGTCAGCTGCTAAAGCTGTTGAAGCTACTTCTTTCAAACCTTCAACCTAAAGGCCATCATATGCATTAGTGGTTATGCCTGCAGGGTCCTGCCGCTGTAAAAACTGTTAGTCTGTGCATACATATGCTGTGGGAGGACAAAAGCATGCAGAGAGACGTTGCTGAATTTTCCCAAGCTTGGATAACAAATCACAGCACTATGGTGGCTGTCAGTCATAGGTCAGTTGTGATGCAGGTAGGGAGAGAAGACTTCAATGGGGAGTATGTCAGGCAGTCAGCTGCTCACCCTTCCACAACTGCTGTTTTATGCACCTGAAGTATGTTTATGCTTGACCTATATTTTACTTGCATGAAATGTGTGTAGTAAGGATGAAAAATGTTACATGATAACACGGCCTTTGAAAACAGGGAAGTGTTTCATTCTTTATGTGAATTGGAGGCTATAGAGTACAATAGTAAAGGTGTAAGGCTTTGTAAATTAGAGCTACAACTCCAAATATGTAGGAAACCAAAGCTAAAGAGGATATTAAATCAGGTTTGTATGTTCATTGTCTTAAATACCATGGAAATAGTCTGTATTTTTAATAGTTGAGAAACTAGATATTAATTTCACTATGCCATTTTTCTTATGTGTAATGTGTGTGTAAATACAGATGTCTATGAACATAGTGCTTTTTTTTCAGCATTTGCATATATACTAAGCATTGACTTTCTTCTCTTTATTACTTGTAGCGTAGGCTGTTTGTACAGGAACTGGCCCAGGAAACAAGTTTGGCTGGTGCCACACTGTGGTGGGCAGGCTGACCTTCTCCCATAATGTACAGTGATATCCTATGGACTGTTGTATCAGAATGAGTATCATGTTCAGAGCAGCAACACTTCAGCCTTCACAGCATGGCCTGAGATTCATGTCTCTGAGTACAATTTGTACTAACATCGTAGTTTACTCAAGAGGGCCATCAAAATGTTTAGACTGCGGAATAGTAGACATTGGGTGTTGCTTATAATTTGTCACAGTACTCTCCTTGACAATTAAGATTATTTTGCATTCACAGGAAATTTGGATATAGGATATATATTCAAGTATTTTGAGCTGATACTTATGTTCAAGAAGTAGGAATTTGACATTGTATGAATAGCAATTTCTCCCCAAAGCACACAGCTTTACAGTTGCAATTCCCTGTAGTATATTGAGACTATAAATAGATAACATTTCTGCTTGTTTGGTATAATTTTCATACAAGAAAAATAGTATATGGTGACAACCTGAGTACTAACTTGCTTATTCTCCAATATTAATATTTTTATTGCACACTGGGAGCTCGTCAGCTAAAAGGAAGGAAGATCCTTTGGGGTTGTGGACAATCCAAACATGGCTCTGTTGTCTGCTGTTTCAGCAGGTGTCATGCCCAGTATCCTATTAAGCTTCTGTTAAGTAGAAAGTCCCACCAACATAGTAACGCAGCATTGTGCTCCTTGCACAAATGCTGTGTAGGCAGTTCTCTGTTGAAGAAGAAAGCCTACCTTCTACTTGTATAACAGCAAAACAATCATTCCATATTGCCACAGTGGCAAGCTTTTCCAGTTAGTGGACACTTAATTCAATAATGTTCTCAGCGCACTTGAGTGGAGAGAGGGTAGTTTTAAGAACTAGTGTACTGTGATGAGATATATTTTTGAGCAAGGGTCTAGTTTCTTCATTTTACAGAAGCTTGAATTAAATGAAGGAATGCTGCTGGAGATATTTACAGAATGTTATATGAGACATTTTGGAGCTAATACAGCTGAATTCTACACTATAGTATATGTGCGAGAGAGATGATCTGTCATGATAGACTCTTAGAGATCAGCTCTTTCACACTGCTGTTTCTGCACACAAGTGGTATGTGTATTTTCTTCACTTCAGCTTCTAGTCTGTGCTTCTCATTGTAGATTATACTTTTCTACCCATAAAATCTCTCTTGTCCAATCAAGTATCTTCACCTTGGTTGTTGAAATTTTTTTTCAGTAACATCTCAGGTTTTCAGTCTGAAAATGAGCAAGAGAATGAAACCTTTCATTACTGTCTCTGGCACTGTGTTATCCCCCTCTCTCAGACACATTGTTGTGTCGCAGTCTCGGACTTCTTCCTTGCCCTATTTGCCTACATCCATCCCATTGCCCTTTAACCTATTCACATCTCAAAGATCCGCTTCGTTCTTTTTCTATCTATTGCTGTTATTACCATCCATGCTGTAGTACACTTTTATCTAGACCAGTGGTTACCAACACGGATAACCCAGATGTTCTTGGACTGCAACTTTCAGAAACCCTAGTTAGCACAGCTAGTGGTGAAGGCTTCTGTGAATTGCAGTCCAAGGTTGGGAACCACTGATCTAGACTAATGTGTCAGCTTCCTTGCAAATAGTCACAAAGCACATTGCAGCTGAATTACAGAGTATGTGGCATTAAACTGTGTTCAACTCTGAATTTAAGAACTACAAACAAAGAAGCTTTGTAGGACTTTGCATGATCCATTCCTATATGTCATTTCACTTCTGGAATTCATTCAGCATAGAGCTTGAGCCTTCACTTCTTGAAGATGTGGGAGGCAGTGACTTTGACTTGCATCTACTTGAGCATCTCTTTGTTTCTTTAAGAAGCAAGCCTAACTTGCTTTATTAATATCACAGACTATGGAAAGTGCTTTAGGAGATGACAGTAAAAATAGCAGGTGTTTCAGATTTTTCTGTCTTTATACGTAAGTTAAAGCAATGCAAATAAGCTCTTAAGCCTTCCAGTTTTTAGCTTATTTGCTACAATTCCTTTTACCCAAAATAGGAACGTTAGTCTAACTGGATTTTCTCTTCTTTTTCTTAATCTGTTTTGCAGCTCTCCTAGTGGTCAGCCATATGTGGCTTCCAATGTGGATTTGACCGGGAGTACTGCAAATCTGATGGCAGGGGGTGCAAAATCCACAGCAGCTTGAAATTTCCTTATTATCCTGGCACACTTTTACCGGTAAATATTCTGTAAAATATAATCAAACTGTTAGGGAATGAGACTTCGACAGGAAAAGTTGCTTTTCTGTTAAGTAATACATTGCACTAAGTGCAAAATAGCCATTGAAAAGTAGTGTTTGAAAGTTCAGAGAATGGTGAATATGTGTATACTTGATACTTTTCTTTATTATTCAGTTCAAGTACAAGTGGAAAAGTAATTATGCAAAAATGTTTATGAGCATTAGTTGGGGCCTACAAATTTGCATTCATAGGATTTCAAGTATTGTCAGGTGTAGAAGGATATGCTAGTGCTTTCGTGCTATTGTTATTTATAATAGAAACAAACATGACAGGGATACTTTACAGTGGCACCACGGAGTCACAGATGTTGAAATTTAAAGGGAGTCAGATTTTTGTTTGTTCAGGTCAGCCAATATCTTTTTTCAGAAATGGTGTTTGTTACCACTTGCCAAGCTATTCTGAATGAACTTCTCCTTGCATTTAGTTTTTCACAAAAAGCATAAGTTGGTTGTTGTGTGTGTGTGTTTTTTTCCCCTTCCAAACAGACCCTGAAGAACTGCTGGATAGCTCACTGGTTTAGATATCTCACTGTGAATTTTTATTTATTTATTAGATTTCTATTTATTTATTTATTTATAAATAAATAAATTACTGCGAAGCTAGAGGTTGAGAGTTTGATTCCCCACTGTGCCTCCTTGTCAGGGACTGGGTTTGGTAGAGTCCCTGTCCGCTCTGCTGTTCTAAAATTATTATTAGCATTTTATTATTAAATTTGAACTATCACACAAAATGTGGTTTCTGCTAACACTATACCAATATTTTTTTAAATAATGCAGTGGCTTGATACTGTAGACATACTTAGAAGTATATTTGTTCTTAGTACATGTTTTACAAGAGCAAATTTTACTGTAATTATAACATGACTGGATTTTGAGATCTACCAGTGAGCTCCCTATGCCTAGTGATAATATGTTGGCTTACCTTTTCCTTCTACTTGCTTTTATCTCTTCATCATCCTGTTTAATGTATTTATGTGGCTGTTATGCAGGATAATTGTGCAGTGACAACTCCACCTTGTGCAGTTGTTGTTTACTTAGTGTTGTTGCATGTCTTGGAACAGATCCATTCTTTACCTGGATTTCACAACTTGACCATCACCAACTGAGCAATTGCTAGTAATAAGCTAAACATTAACTATGTAGTGAAGGTTCTAAAATACCTTTGATCATTCTGTGCTGTTTATAGCAGATGTGGACAGGTAAATAAACAAGAAAATTTTATGACTGAAGATGCAGAAGTAAAAGCTTTCAAGAGATATAGTTGAAGATAAAACCCAATGCTTGAAATACCAAAGCAGGGTAAAATTGGAGGGGAAAATGTATTTATTACATGGTGGGGTGAGGGTGTTGCATATCCTGCCATCAGTAACAGAACAGATCATATATATGATGGGCGAGGCTTACTGCATGTTTGGCTAATCAGAAAACTGGGAATGTGGCATATTTTGTCTTAATTGTCTTGTTGACCAGTGGTACTGATGTCTGTCTTCCTATCAGTCAGAACTTGGACACCTCTGGTCCCCCAGATGTTGTTAGACTGTGACTTCAAACAGGATACATGCTGTGCTGTAAATGTGTCTTTTTAGCCAGCATAGCTAGTGGTGAAGCATTATGGGAGTTGTGGTCAACAACTAGAGGGCCACACATCCTCCCTGCCAAGTTATAAATGTGTCTTGTAGTTCGATTATATGTCTGTAGCCATCCATCAAATTATGAATTATTAAAGAAAAATGCATTAAATAGAAGTGGGAAGCAAAATGTATGATGATTCTTTGGCAACCAGTCTAGCTAAGAAATTCAAATATATTCCTGCAACACCTGCATATTGCCTCTGTTTGAAATGGTCACATTGCTATATAGGGGCACATATAATAGAGGTATTATCAAGTTAACTTAAATCTTCTTACTGACTTAACCGAGACTTGAAAAGGAATTAGTTTAGCTACTTTTGAATCCTAGTCCTTAATGATGCAACTGGTACGTGCCATCAGATTGCCTCCAATTCATGGCAAACCATGAATGAACGACCTCCAGAATGTTGTATCATCAACAGCCCTCCACAACTCAAGCAAACTCAAGACTGTGGCTTCTTTTGTGGAGTCAATCTGTATAATATTATTTTTTCCTAATTCTTTTGTTTTTTTGTCCCTAGAATTATTAACTTTTCCAGTGAGTCCTGTCTTTTTATGATGTGCCCAAAATACAACAGTCTTAATTTCATAATTTTTGCTTGTATAGAGTGTTCAGGATTGATTTCATCTAAGACTGACTTGTTTATCTTTCTGGCAGTCCACGGTATGTATAAAACTCTTCTCCAGCACCATAGTTCAAATGAATCATAGAATAATGGAGCTGGAAGGGACCTATAAGGCCGTTGAGTCCAAACCCCCTTCAGTGTTTTTTACTGTCCAACTCTGGTTTAATGGTCATTACTACTTCTGTTTTAGTTGTTGGTGTGGGACTTAAAACCCCAAAGATGAAGTCCAAAATGCCTGCCCCTATCTTTAGTTCTCCTTGCCTGGGATGAAGAAATAGGGAAAAAAGCTGCTTCATTGTATATGCATAATTAATCAACATTATTCATTTCCTGTGATGAAGTCATGTGAGCAATTCCGTAGTAACATTATGTTGCTTTTAGTGGACAAGGCCTACAACAGTGGTAGGCTGGACCTGCCCACTTCTCTGAGATGGGAGAAAGTGGAAGAAGCCATATGGAGAGGTGCCTTGACTTCTCTTTTAGAACTGCCTTTGTTTCTCGAAATAAAGCAGAATTGGATTCTGCAGAAAGGAATATAGCTCAATATCTTTCTCAGATCACACTGCTTGGTGTATAAATGTTAGTGAAATATTCTAATAATAAATATCTAGATTGATGAGTAAAATTTGATTTAAAATGACTACTAGGGAATATTTTGCTACATACCAAATCACCTAGGCTACATAAACACTAATTGAAGCAATGGATTGCAGCCTGTCAGACTACAGTCTAGTTTAAGAAGTCTAAATGGGCTATACATTATTTGCTGATAATGTTTTTTTAAGAGAGTGTCTGTTTTTGTACTTCGTTCGATTTAGAGAAACATCTCTAATAATCTGTTATTTTGTCATCTGTTTCTCATGCTCCTCTTCACATACGTTACCTTATGTTGTTGAGTCTGTATCCAGATTTAGTACACAAACTGAACAGATTGTGCAAAACCCTTCTGCTTTTGGGAAGAACTTTTCTTATCGCAACAGATAGTATGATCTTCCTATAGCAACGGATAATCTCTAGGTCACTGCCCTATCCCACGAAGCTGCATCAAGTTATAAAAGCTGCATAAGTGGAGCTCCCCTTAATCCAGCATCCACAACAGACATAGCAGCATAGCATAGCGTAGCATAGTGTGTACTAGCTGCTTAATCTGTGACTCCTCTGAAGGATTTACTTACATTCTTCCGTTTGTTCTGATTACTCAACAGGTTTTGGGTCACAGACCAAGGTAATACCACATATATTAGGTACATGGTAAGTGCTACGAGCACAGTGCACTTACATTTCTTTGGCTTGAGAGAACTAGGTGTGTATGAGAAATATTGTGGCTACAGTTTTGTGGATTATGGCCAGGTGGACACCCTCCATGGATGGACTGGAGTTTTTTTTAATCCAGTTGAGACTTCTGGATGGTAGGGAAGGGGAGTGTTTGCTTGTTTGTTTCCTTGCTTAGTTGTTTGTTCAGTTTCTCCTATCTTTTGTACATTCCATGTCATCTTCCACATTGTTCCGAGCCTTTCCAAAAGGTCATCTGTGTTACTTATTTTTTCTCTGTAGCAAAAATAACAGTCTTGTAAGGGCTTAGCAGCTAATTAGTTTCATTTGGCATGACCTTTTTTGGGAGGAGCCCACTTTTCCCCATATAGCTGAAGAAATGGGCTATATTTCATGAAGCCTTGTGCCCAACAAAACATTTTAGTTTTTAAGATGCCACAAGATCTATTGTTTGTATTAGAGTGGATAAAAATCAGTGATCTTTAAAAAAGCAAATTGATTTAAATCATTTAAAAAATCCAATTTTTAAAATGTAAATCATGATTTAAATTGTGATTTAAATCAAATCCATCCTGGTTTGTATTACCATATTTTTCCGTGTATAAAACGACACCTTTTCCTTAAATAATTAAGACAAAAAATTGAGGGTCGTCTTATACATGGAAGGCAGCCGCTTTCCCTGCCTTTTGCAAAGCCACAGGGCTTAGCAAAAAGGAAGGGAAGGCTCCTTTCTGGTAAAGCAGCCGTGAAAGGGGTGCACGATTGCACCCCTTTGATCCTGAAGCCCTTTCATGGCTGCTTCAGGATCAAAGGGGTGCAATTGTGCAGCCCTTTCACGACTGCGTTACCCACTTCCTAAGAACGCAGCTGTGAAAGGGCTACATGATTGCACCTTTGATCCTGAAGCAGCCATGAAAGGGCTTCAGGATCAAAGGGGTGCGATCGTGCACCCCTTTCACGGCTGCTTTATCCACTTCCTAAGCCCCGTGGGGATCAAATGTTCTAATTTGAGGGTTAGAAAAGGGTCGGTCGTCTTATACATTGGGTCATCTTATAAACGGAAAAATACGGTATTCTAAAGTCTTTAGAGCAGACACAGGGAGGTGTGCAGAGTGTTGCAGGAGAGTGAGTGAGTAAATAAATAAATAAATAAAACAAAACCTTTTCTTTTGCAGGAATAAGCTGGTTTTGGAGTACAGAGGGGGGCAGCTGAACACAACTTTTCCCCTATCATTCAGGGTCAGA
Organism: Intellagama lesueurii; assembly: GCA_037013535.1. Lineage (NCBI taxonomy): Eukaryota > Metazoa > Chordata > Lepidosauria > Squamata > Agamidae > Intellagama > Intellagama lesueurii. Next base: position 219,358,225 of record JBAJHW010000002.1, read on the forward strand.
ATATGTGGTCATTTCGGTGTTTATTATTTGTTTCATTATTGAACAATAACTCCCATGATCCTTTGCCATTGGCTGTATTGGCCAGGGCTTGTGGGAGCAGTAGCTGAACAGTGTCATTGGGAGGAGGGGGGGCTCATATTCCTTACCCCTGCTACACTTCCTGAGATTGGTATTATGTTCCAGTTGATTTAATTTTTTGACACCCCTGAGAAGATGGAGGGCAAAGCAGTATGTTGTAAATGAAGTTGTAAAATAAAGCTATGGAAAAGCATAGAAATTTATTTCTATAATGTGTGTAAGATGAAAGAAATTACCCTTTTCTCTGCTTTGGCAAATCAGTTTGGCATGTGAATAAATGTACAATTGAAAGTGGCCAGGGTGTAGGTCTATGTGAATCACAATTGTAACAACATAACTTTTCATTCCATTGTCTCTTTTGTGGGTTTTTGAACAGGAAATGGGCAGAGAATGAGTTGTTAAATGGAAAGGGGAATGTTCAGATACTTGTTGCATTAAACCTTGTTTTAAAAAAACTCACAAAACTTCAAAATTCTCCTTCCCTGTGATAGAGATATTTTATTGCATTCTGAACAAGAGAAGATAATGTGAAGGCAAATAATGAGATAATGAGAAGCAAATAATGCAACTTGAGGAAAGTATTTATGATTAATGTCATTCTTTCTTTCTTTCTATCACAGCATTGCATAATTTAAAATAATGGAAATATATGAAACATATATTAATTAATTAAAAATTAATTTAAAACAAATTAAAATATTAAGGTAATTAGGCTATTTTTGACCAGAAGATTGCTTCAATAGCATTATCTCAGCCATGTACTAGATTTTCTTTTGTACACATGGTGGGGCATAAATTGCATGCACATAAAGTGCTGCATTGATTGAATTTCTCCACAATCACAGAAAATCTGTCCTATATCCAAGTAGGCCCATTTTACTTGATTATTCTTTGCTTCGAAGTCAATTAATTGGCTTCCAGATGGTCCAGCTAGTCTTATCCTGGTAGGAGACACTCTTTGGCATTCATCCATTTGGCAAGGTGTGTTGTTTTTATTTTCCATAGGTTTAGCCTAGCCTCTCTAGTTTAATATTTATAGCCTGAGATATATGCCGAAAACTTCTCTTTGATTTTAGCTGTTCTCTAGGTGGTTGGTTTCCATCCTATTTCATTCATTATTTGCTAGTACCTCTTGACATATGTCTGGAGGGGAAGTTCCAGCCAAATAATAGACTTTTTCAATAGGTGTAGTAGGTTCTTGCATGATTCATTAAGAGCTACATCCACTTGTTTGGCATGCACTGATTTGTACCATATGACACTAACATATTCTGCTTTGGAGTAGCACAGGGACAAAGCTGTTGTTCATATTGTTTGTGGGTGTGCACCCCAGTCTAATCCAGCCCGTTTTCTAAGTATGTTATTTTGGTATCAACTTTCTGTTTAGTGTTTGGACACTGGTTTTTTTGTTTGTTTGTATATCAGGGTTGGATCTAGAATGATGCCCAAATACTTAGGGGTAGAGCAGTGTTCCAAAACTTGTGTTTCCAGCTAACTTGGAGCTTCCTCTCAGTTTCTGTATTGTTTAAGTGGAAGGCACAGAACTGTATTTTAAAGGGTTTGGTTTCAGCTCATTGTTTTTATAATACAAGGAAATATCTTCAAATGCAGATGTTAACTGATGCTCAGTGGCCTCAGTGGTTTCCCCCTGGACTGTCAAGTCAAGATCATTAGCATAGATGAAGCTCCTGGGTTATGGGATGGTGATTGCTGCTTTGTTGCATGGACTTTCAAGGATAAGAAGTATTGGATGAGTTGTTTTCATCATTTAAAACCACTGGCCACTTGTTCTGTGCTTGTTCTCATGTTTATATGTAACTTCTCAAAATGAGAGGATATTAGTTTTTTTTTAGCAGACATTTCACACAAGTTATGGAGACCTTGACAAGGAGAAACAGTGTCCTTGTCTTTCTCTGATGGAAGAACAGTGGGGTATTTAGTTCTTACTGCTGTTGGCCCACAGCATTTCCAGGCTAGTTGTGGAGAAGGGGATGTTATGGAAGACTGATGTGTGTGTTTGTGGCAAGAAGGAGATCCAACCCGTATTCACCAGGCTATTCACCTCCATAGAATTTCCAGTTGCCTCTGACTACCAGATGAACTGTTAAATGGAAAGCTTCATTAAACAGTCCAAAGGAGACAGCATTCTATCAACCATTCTAGGGAAAACTTGCTTTCTTTAAGGTTGCAAACATGTTCCAGGGTCCAGTGGAAAATCTTTAATGTAAGCCAGATTCAGATGAAGGGGCAGTGATGTTTTTCACAGGTGCATACTCGCCTCATCAGCTTGCCTGCACTGACTTTTCTAAATAGGTAAATTTTGCGTCCTGTATCTTTACTGCTAACATGTCATGTTTTCATTGTTTAGTCATGGGCACTCTGGATTTCATGTGTATGCAGTCAGCTGTCTTAACATTGTGGAACTACTGTCATTTTTATAGTTGCATAAGTAGGCAAATCACTACCCAGTGTCTTCATTTTTATTCTTGTTTTAAAACAAGATATTTTTATAAAGACAGATTACTGCAAAACTGAGGGGAGGCTATATAAATAATAAATTGCCTTTTTAGGGAAAGCCAATAATTTTCATACTTTCTGCACTGGGGAAGGGGGCAAAGATCTTAAGAACAAACTGTAGGAAGTAACTACGAAAACATTTGGTACGTACATTATTCATTCCTCCCATTTTCCAAAGCGTTTGCACTTTGAAGTGGTTGTATATGAAGTTATTGTGTAGTTCCAGTTAGACAATGCAGACCATATATCCCTGTTAGTGTAAAAAGAAATATTTTATATTCAAAGGAGAAGTTTGAGGAAAACCTGTCTCTCTAGTGCATACATAAGAGCTGATGGTCAGAAACCTACTGCTCCATCTTTGCAAGAAAAATATCCTCATGTGCAGATTGGAGTAAAATTTTTCCATTGTAGGTTTTCTGAGGGAAGACTTCTAAAAACCTAAATCTTTATTCATTACAAGGAGCTGTCAGTGATCACTGTCACTTGTTATTTTTGTATAAAAAGTTTTGGACAATAATGAAATACCTTTATTGTAACACACATGAATTCCTCAGACTAGTCCTTGTGGTATATGAAACAGAGAGAGATTACTAATTTACAAAGTTGTGTTATACATCTGTGATGAACTGTATAAGAAATTATTTGTTTCACTCCTCTTACATAGTTGACACTTTTATTCAGAGAGCAAGCACTATGGTCAGTTAGACACATACAACTATGTTGCTGTAGCACTTACTATTCAGGTATTTTAAAAAAGATGATTCATACTGCTGTATAGTTTTGAATTAAAGGAACAAATATTTGATTATGGTATTGGTCTTAGGGTTCCCTTCATGGATTGCTACCTTGTTGTGGCGAAGGGGCTTGAGTAATTCAGAGAAGCTATGGGCTATGCCGTGCAGGGACACCCAAGACAGACAGGTCATAGTGGAGAGTTCTGACTAAACGCAATCCACCTGGAGCAGGAACTGTCAAGCCACTCCAGTATCTTTGCCAATAAAACTCCATGGACAGAAACAGAAGGCGAAAAGATATGATGCTGGAAGATGAGCCCATCAGGTCGGAAGGCGTCCAACATGCTACTGAGGAAGAGCGGAGGACAAGTACGAGTAGCTCCAGAGCTAATGAAGTGGTTGGGCCAAAGCCGAAAAGATGCTCAGCTGCGGACGTGCCTGGAAGTGAAAGGAAAGTCCGATGCTGCAAAGAAAAATACTGCATACGAGGAAGGAACCTGGAATGTAAGATCTATGAACCTTGGTAAGCTGGATGTGGTCAAACGAGATGGCAAGAATAAACATTGACATCCTGGGCGTCAGTGAACTAAAATGGACGGGAATGGGCAAATTCAATTCAGACGATTATCATATCTACTATTGTGGGCAAGAATCCCGTAGAAGAAATGGAGTAGCCCTCATAGTCAACAAAAGAGTGGGAAAAGCTGTACTAGGATACAATCTCAAAAATAAGAGAATGGTTTCATACGAATCCAAGGCAGACCTTTCAACATCACAGGAATCCAAGTTTATGCACCAACCACCCATGCTGAAGAGGCTGAAATTGACCAATTCTATGAAGACTTACAACACCTTCTAGAACTGACACCAAAGAAAGATGTTCTTTTCATTCTAGGGGACTGGAATGCTAAAGTAGGGAGTCAAGAGATAAAAGGAACAACAGGGAAGTTTGGCCTTGGAGTTCAAAACGAAGCAGGGCAAAGGCTAATAGAGTTTTGTCAAGAGAACAAACTGGTCATCACAAACACTTTTCCAACAACACAAGAGGTGACTCTACACATGGACATCACCAGATGGGCAATACCAAAATCAGATTGATTATGTTCTCTGCAGCCAAAGATGGAGAAGCTCTATACAGTCAGCAAAAACAAGAGCTGGAGCTGATTGTGGCTCTGATCATCAGCTTCTTATAGCAAAACTCAAGCTTAAACTGAAGAAAGTAGGAAAAACCCCTGGGCTAGTCCGGTATAATCTAAACCAAATCCCTTATGAATACAGAGTGGAAGTGAAGAACAGATTTAAGGAACTAGATTTGGTGGACAGAGTGCCTGAAGAACTATGTATGGAGGCTCGTAACATTGTACAGGAGGCAGCAACAAAAACCATCCCAAAGAAAAGGAAATGCAAGAAAGCAAAGTGGCTGTCCAACGAGGCCTTACAAATAGCAGAGAAGAGAAGGGAAACAAAATGCAAGGGAGATAGGGAAAGTTACAGAAAATTGAATGCAGACTTCCAAAGAATAGCAAGGAGAGACACGAGGGCCTTCTTAAATGAGCAGTGCAAAGAAATAGAGGAAAAGAATAGAAAGGGAAAAACCAGAGATCTATTCAAGAAAATTGGAGATATTAAAGGAACATTTTGTGCAAAGATTGGCATGATAAAGGACAAAAATCGTAGGGACTTAACAGAAGCAGAAGACATCAAGAAGAGGTGGCAAGAATACACAGAGGAATTATACCAGAAAGATCTGGATGTCCCGGACAACCCAGATAGTGTGGCTGCTGACCTTGAGCCAGACATCCTGGAGAGCGAAGTCAAGTGGGCCTTAGAAAGCATGGCTAACAACAAGGCCAGTAGAGGTGATGGCATTCCAGTGGAACTATTTAAATCTTAAAATATGACGCTGTTAAGGTGCTACACTCAATATGCCAGCAAGTTTGGAAAACTCAGCAGTGGCCAGAGGATTGGAAAAGATCAGTCTACATCCCAATCCCAAAGAAGGGCAGTGCCAAAGAATGCTCCAACTACCGTACAATTGCACTCATTTCACACACTAGCAAGGTTATGCTCCAAATCCTACAAGGTAGGCTTCAGCAGTATGTGGACCGAGAACTCCTAGAAGTACAAGCTGGATTTTGAAGGGGCAGAGGAACTAGAGACCACATTGCTAACATGCGCTGGATTATGGAGAAAGCCAGAGAGTTCCAGAAAAACATCTACTTCTGCTTCATTGACTACGCAAAAGCTTTTGACTGTGTGGACCACAACAAACTATGGCAAGTTCTTAAAGAAATGGGAGTGCCTGACCACCTTATCTATCTCCTGAGAAATCGATATGTGGGACAGGAAGCAACAGTTAGAACTGGATATGGAACAACTGATTGGTTCAAAATTGGGAAAGGAGTACGACAAGGCTGTATATTGTCTCCCTGCTTATTTAACTTATATGCAGAATACATCATGCAAAAGGCAGAACTGGATGAATCCCAAGGCGGAATTAAGATTGCCGGAATATCAACAACCTCAGACATGCAGATGATACCACTCTGATGGCAGAAAGTGAGGAGGAATTAAAGAACCTCTTAATGAGGGTGAAAGAGGAGAGTGCAAAAAACGGTCTGAAACTCAACATCAAAAAAACTAAGATCATGGCCACGGGCCCCATCACCTCCTGGCAAATAGAAGGGGAAGATATGGAGGCAGTGACAGAGTTTACTTTCTTGGGCTCCATGATCACTGCAGATGGTGACAGCAGCCACGAAATTGAAAGACACAGGCTTCTGGGGAGGAAAGCGATGACAAACCTAGACAGCATCTTAAAAAGCAGAGACATCACCTTGCCGACAAAGGTCCGCATAGTCAAAGCTATGGTTTTTCCAGTAGCGATGTATGGAAGTGAGAGCTGGACCATAAAGAAGGCTGACCGCCAAAGAATTGATGCTTTTGAACTGTGGTGCTGGAGGAGACTCTTGAGAGTCCCCTGGACTGCAAGGAGAAGAAATCTATCCATTCTAAAGGAAATCAACCCTGAGTGCTCACTGGAAGAACAGATCCTGAAGCTGAGGCTCCAATACTTTGGCCATCTCATGAGAAGAGAAGACTCCCTGGAAAATACCCTGATATTGGGAAAGTGTGAAGGCAAGAGGAGAAGGGGACGACAGAGGACGAGATGGTTGGACAGTGTCATCGAAGCGACCAACATGAATTTGACCCAACTCCGGGAGGCAGTGGAAGACAGGAGGGCCTGGCGTGCTCTGGTCCATGGGGTCACGAAGAGTCGGACACAACTTAACGACTAAACAACAACAAAATTGGTCTTAAATCTGTAAGGCACTGCAGAATTAACAGTGAATACCATCCTATGTACTGTACTTAAAAGCAAGGCAAATTTGATTTCAATCATGATTTAAATTAAAAAAAAATTTTTTTTGATTATTTAAATAAAAATTGATTTTTAAGTTCAAATTGTGATTTAAATCAATTTGATTTTTAAAAGTCATTGATTTTTATCCACACTGCTTAAAAGTAATAATCTTTAATTTCATATTTTACACTTAATTTGAGTCACTGTAGAATTTATGTAACTTCTTTAAAATGTTGCTTTATTGAGATCCCCTTTCGTTAGTTTAGAAAAGTGCTTTTTACATTGAAGTGTGGAAGAGCTGTGGTGAGACCCCCTCACATAAATACACACAGAAGATTGTGCAAGTGTGCTAAAAAAACACTACAGAATGGATGTACCAAGCTTTTATGAGTTTATGTTGTAAAATAGTGCCCAGTATTGACAGTTGAGACTGTTCCTGCCTACAAGGCCAGACATATTTGTTTGTGACCTGTGAAGTAATAGGTATGGTGGATTTTTTTGTTCTTCTCTCTTGGAGGGGGAAGCACCTCATAAATGTGTTGCCTTTACCTGAGGGATGGGAACATATGCCCTCCCACTGTTGTTGGATTGGAATGATCATCTTTGATCCAGCATGGGTGTGGAAAGGGATGATCTGCCTTGCAGTCTAACAAAAACTGGATGATCTGACATGTTTCCGATACCTCTTGTACGCAGAGCAATTGGGAAAGACTGTCTTACTGCCATCTTCTGCCTGGAGAACAAGAGGAAGAAACACGATTCCCCAGTGCATGTTTATCAAAAATCTCAGGTGCCTTCATATTGTCTGATGAAATAAAAATCAGGGGCAAATGTAATAGATCAAAATTGTAGGACTCATTGTGCCATCAAGGTTTTTGGAAAAACCCTGATGGGAGTATTGGCATTAATAAACATGCATCTAATTCCTCTGGTGGATTAGTTACTGTACAGAATACATGGGTCAGATTTGGATAGTCTGACACTGTGGCTTGGAGAAGTGGGAATGAATAGCAGTGAGTGTTGGGCTCACAGTGCCCATTATCTACTTCTCTTACACTCCCGTCCTTGCCCATTCCTGGCCTTCCTTTTTCCATTGGTGCGTATCTTGAGGTCTCCATATCTTGGAGGTCTTAGAATTATTTATGTGAAAGTCATATTTACTTCTGTTTTGGTGTCTTTTAAAAGCGTATATGAATCATTGGACTTTCTGTGTCACTAGCTTTTAGGAGTTGGTATTCCAAAGTGAATGAAATTGTCTCAGTTTTATAGCATATGGGGGAAAAACCTTTGCTTTCTTTAACTGCACTGAAACCCAAGGTGAAAGAAAAGGATCAGGGTAACTGGTGTAGGACTCCTAGATAGAAAGTACCATACTTTTTTTACTAGGTCGGAACTTCATCATACTAGTGAAAAAATTTTTGTATAGAATTATTAAGACAAGAAGGCTCTAGAAATTTTATTGTAACTTTTCAAATGGAAGTTATATATGGATAATTTGTATGGACGTTGTCAAGTCCAGTACAATAAACACAGTGCTGCTGCTGCTGCTGCAAGCTGTTTTGATTGGTTTGAAATGCTGGATAAATTCAGTGGTTTAGGTACATGGCTAGGGCAGTGGTTCCCAACCTTTTTTTAAAGTTGTGACTCCTTTTATAATAGCCACATAACCTGCGACACCCCCTTGCCATATTTGCATAAAAAGGCATTTTTAAAGGGGTAAAGCCATCCCTTCTCAGAAATTAGAGGTTTCTTTCTTCCGTAAAATGCCTGTTTCTCTTACATACACATGCATACGAACTTTAATATCCCACTCTGAAAGGTCAAGGAAGAAATTATTAAACACATATAACACATATAAGGTGACCTGCAGTAGCCAGAAAACACTTTGCAACGCCCTTGAGAGTCATTACCCACACATTGGGAAACACTGGGCTAGAGGCTGGGAGTTTGATTCCCCACTGTGCCACCCTGACAGGGGCTGGACTTGATGATCTATAGGTTCCCTTCAATTCCAAGATTATTGAATCATTGCCTTGATTGAAAGATAATCTATTATGATAATTCAGTTCAAAAACAGGTTCTTCTTTTAAAGGTTTCTGCTCATAACAAAAGCTGGCTATTGTTAATTGAACAACTTTTCTATCATTGCTTTTAACAGGAATGCCCAAAGAAAAGTACGATCCACCTGATCCACGGAGGATGTACACAATTATGTCCTCAGAGGAAGCAGCAAATGGGAAAAAATCACACTGGGCAGAGTTGGAAATAAGTGGTAAGAGAGGAGAAGCTGTATAATGGGAAAGCAGAGTGGCAATAACTGGTTACCATTTAAAATTTTTAAATGGAAAAGGCCAACTGTTGTATTAGACGTGCTATTGAAAAACAGTATGTTTTTGTAAAACTTTGGCACTTCTCGTATGTCTTTTCTAACTTATCCATACTAGTAGCCTATCTATGTACTAGCCAAGTCTGGTAGCTAGATTAAATTTTTTATTGTTTAATTTTTGTCACTTGTTTGCCTCTTTTACTTATTTAAAGTAAAAGTGAGTGATGCACCCACCCTAAGAAAAACAGTTCAGCTGTGACTAGCTGTGTAGTTTTCTACAGTGAAGACTGATAAAAATTAAAAAAGAAAAATATCCTTGTCATGAAATGCACATGCCTTCTTGGCTGGTATTTAGTCATTTTATTGTTGGCCTTAATGGGTTGGATGCTAAGTTGTCTCTCAACAGCTGGATCTTATTATTTATTTTATTGGTTATATTTATATCCCACCCATCTAGTATCTCAGTGCTACTCTGGGTGGCTTTGGTTAATAGAGTTCTGCTCTTCAACTTTGGATCTAAAGAATTAAAGATGATTAGTTGTAAAGAGAGGAAGCGTAAAAAAAAAGGATAGGAAACAGGTACACTTATAGAATTAAGTCCATGGTTGCTTCCAGCTGGTCAGAAGCATAGATGTTTATTACATCACAAAATATTATCTGTTGCAATTTTAAATATACCCTCTTAGTGTGGGAATTAATATGGTCATTGATTATTACACTTCCTCATTTGGCTGCCTCCTTAATACCCCTCTTCATCTTTTTCCTTCTCCTCTTTTGGTGAGTAGTGGTATGTACCATTTATCAAGGCTCCGATGCTATGCATACTTACATACTGGGACTTTATGTGGGAAGAAGCATGCCTAAAATCTGGCTGTAGATAAATCTGAGACCTGTATTTACACCCATTATGATTCTGTGAAGGACTTACATTTCTAACTTATTGGACTATTTTCTGTTTTTTGGTACACCCAATGCACTCTACCCTGTCTTTCTGCATATGCAGAGCTTATCTTATTCCATTAATTCTCATAATTCTATCAGGGTTCCAGTAGGCTTATGCATCCAGGTCCTTTTTTTAAAGATTGTTGTACTCTCCTGGTTTCCTTTCACTGGTTCTACCCTGTTTCCCCGAAAATAAGACAGGGTCTTATATTAATTTTTGCTCCAAAAAACGCATTAGGGCTTATTTTCAGGGGATGCTTTATTTTTTTCATGTACAATCTACGTTTATTCAAATACAGTCGCGTCATCTTCTTCTGGTTGCTGCACAATGGTGGAGGGCGGGCTTTCACTTAACTGGGGTTTATTTTTGGGGTAGGGCTTATATTACGAGCATCCTGAAAAATCATACTAGGGCTTATTTTCAGGTTAGGTCTTATTTTCAGGGAAACGGTAATGTTGGCATAGACAATGTATATATTGTTTTATCTCAAAATGTCTTTCTTGTATGCAGTTTCTCTTATAATTTCTTGGCAGTTAAATGGCCATCTTTTTATTATTGTTTCAAAGTTCTACCTTGTTCTTGGATTGATGATTCAGCCTAAGGGATGAATCATCTTGAATCAAATGTTCCCTAGCTTCTGTTGCTTTCTTTCAGAAATATTTTTCAAAACTCCTCTACAGCCTTTTTGATGTTGAGCACCAGATGTTTACCAGTGATGCTGAAGTTCTGATTTGGAATGTATAAATGATGAATACTTAAGTGCTGTACTTTAGGAAACAGGCTATTGGTAGAATATTCTGCAGGTACTGGAGTACAAATCTATAAACTTCCCCAGGAAGGAGGCTGCCTATGTATTCTTCGTTGGTAGTGAGGAAATGCTGACACAGTGGATAATGGTATCAAAGAATTTCAAATGTTTATTGAACTCAGTGTGGGAACTGTGCCTACAACATATGCAGACCTGAAAAAATGCTATTTTCACATTTTTGAATTTAAAATCATTATTCTGGTGTTGTTGGAACATGTTTTCTTGCTTTCAGAATCTGTCCCCCATATCACCTTTTTGCTCTTCGGTCAGGAAAATGTGTTAATAGATATTCCCTAAGCTATGTGCTGTGTTTTGCTTGTGTTAGCTTCATAATTTCTGCCTGCTTGTAAAGAAGCATTTTATTGCTTTTGGAGCACAAAGTCTTTAAATTCCCATAGTATTTACCAAAAATAGAGGAAAAAATGGAAAAATTATTATGTATGGAATATAAAATAACTCAATTGAAAAGGGGTTTTAGGGTGTAAAATAAAAGATGAAACATTTTGCATTTTCAATCATGAAAGGTATCTCACACAGGAAGGGAGAGAGATTGTTATGAAAGTTGTTTTACCTTTTTCTTATATTGCAGAAATGCTTACACAAGTGCAGGATTAGACATAATTTCTGTGTTCCTATTATTTTCCAGGGAAAGTTAGAAGCCTCAGCTCATCTTTGTGGTCACTGACCCATTTGACAGCTTTGCATCTCAGTGACAACTCCTTATCCCGTATTCCTTCAGACATTGCCAAGCTTCACAATCTTGTATATTTGGACTTGTCATCTAATAAAATCCGCAGTTTACCAGCAGAGCTCGGAAACATGGTGTCACTCAGGTACATGCGAGTTCAGTATGAAATCGCTTAAGATTTCTTCATCATTTTGTATTGTGAGTTAGCTGATTTAACTGATGTCTGTTGTCTGTTTACTGTGGCTTCGGAACGAAGATCTACTGTGCTGATTTGTTTTCAATTTGCACTGTAGTATTTCTGATTCTGGTTGTCCACATTCTTTACTCCAGATGAGAATTCTTCTGAATTCCAGGGAATTGTGTGTGCACAGAGTCTCTCATGTGAGCTCCCATTCCTTTCTGTTTTCCCCCTCTCCATTTTTCATCACCGTGAACTGGAAGTTCCCCGTGCTTGTCTTGTCATTGTGAGAGCAGAGAACTGTTTTTCAAAGGAAGAGACTCAGAAATTTCTGCATAGCCCCCTGGATCAGGTCCTAGTTCTTTAGCATTGATGGTGATAAAACCATTAGCATTTTATTTTATATCAGGTGTCATTATGTGCTCGCCCCTTTTGTTATACAGTGTTCTATAGATTTAGAGGAGGGACGATGGGAATTTTATTTTATACTTTGTGTGATTCTTTGCAATTATCAGTTTATTGCTATGTAAACTGCCCCGAGTAACAATGTCACTAAGTCGGGAGGTATATAAACAAACAAACTTGTGTGGCAGATGATGTTCAAAGTTTCATGGACATTTTTCCTAAAATGGTCTGTCCTTCAGAGCTGTGTTTTCACTGATGTGCATATTTTTGTTGCTTATTAGAAGTGCTAAATTTACCAGATATCAAATGTTCCCAGGTATCTTTTCCTCAAATCCTGTCATCTTCTGTGTATGGTTTGTTTATTATTATTATTGATATTATTATTATTATTATTATTATTATTATTATTATTATTATTATTATTATTATTATTATTATTATTATTATTATTATTATTATTATTATGATAATTTTGATTCGATCTGGCAGCCAAGGCCACTCTGGGTTGTTTACAACAACTAAACAGAATAACAATAGAATAGCAAAATATGACAATAATAAATCAACAAATTAAAAAGTGCAAAAGAAAATATCATAAAATACAGTGGGAGACATAGTGGAATAGAATACATTACATTTAATAGCATAAAAACATGGCGGTATGTTAAATGTTACATTCTCGGAGGCACTGTTGTATTAGGATGTTATTTGTTCTGGAAAGGCCTGTCTAAATAGCTAGGTTTTTAATAGCTTTTTAAAAGTGCCTAGTGAAGGCACTTGTTATGGCACATTTCCATGACAATAGTAACAGATAACTTGGCGATACCTCTGATGTTCTTGAAACCACTTCATCAAAATCAGAAATTCAGTAGTTCTGTTTCCTGCTAGCTTGTTGGTAATACCCTTAGCAGTGTTAAACTGCAACATATAAATCAGTATAAAAGAATCAGCAGTAATGTTGGTATTCAACACTTACCAACATATGGTTCTAAGTTGTTTCATACTGGAAACAGACAAAGAAATTAATTAGTTCTTAGTATTTACCTGGATGTGTGTTGCTGCAGTGTTTTCTTCAGATTTGCTATTAGCACTTTTCTGGAGCAGATCGTCTGAAAATATTCAGTTCTGTTTTGTATTGCACTCAGCGGTGTTAGTGTCTTGTTTGTTTTGCTTCAAGGCTATGTTTTGTGCACTGCCTACATTCAACACTGCTTAGATTAATTGGTAGAGACCTGGAAGGAGGAGGGAGATGCAAGGAAGAGAATTTTGCCCCATCTTTCCTTTTTCCCCACGCAGCAATTCCAAGCCTCTTTCTTGCTGCCACCTTCCACCTGAGGGGAGACATAACATTTATTATTTGTGGAAAGGCACTCTGCAGGATACACTTCTCTAAACCCTCAGTTGTTAGTTGGATTCTGACATTGTTGAGATGGTAGAGCTGATCTAGGCATCCCATCCATTACCAGGGTGCTTGTGCATGGGCATAGTAAGATTATGTGCTCTAGCACACTAGGACCTGCTTTTTGGATATATTTTCTGGTTCTTGAAGAAGACACATACTGCTCTTTTAAGCTTTCCTAGGGAAGAATGGGGGTTGCTTTAAACCCCCCCCCCCATGATGTTTAGAAAAGGTAGGTATATGTCTTATTAATAATCTCAGATCCTTCCTAATTGTTCATTCTGTCACCTTTGTGTATCTGCATGGACAGAGGAGGTCTGTGTATGTTTAAAGAAAATCATAGGAAACAAAATGTTTTTTAAAAAGTCTTTTTTTATTATAACACAACTTTGGACTCTAGAGTTTTAGACTAGGACTTAAGATACCTGGGTTTAATTTCACACTCAACCCAGAAATTCACTGAGTGACCTTGGGTTAGTTGTATGCTCTCAGTGTGACCAACCTGACAGCCTTGCCATTAGGATAACATGGAGAAGAAAAAAGGGCTCTTTTTTAGATAAAGAAAATTAGAGCCTAGAGGTCAGAGACAGTGTAGCATGTAAATTTAACAAAACAAAAAATATAGAAATGAATTATATGTACTTGATGTGACTTGTAAATGTGTTTGATATTTTTATCTAAATTAGGCTATGTTGAGAATAATTACATCCTGTAATTGAGGGTTGTTGTGTTTTTTAGAAAAAAATATGGCTCACTCTTACATACCAATAAAAGTAAGCCTCAGAGATGGTATATGGCTCTATTATTTTAGATACCATAAAATGTGTAATTGTTAAGCGTAAAAACAGCACAGTTAAAATTCCACAGATAGAACTTACAAAACTTTGTTTCCCTCAGTCAATAAACTCTTGATGTGTCCAGTGATCATCCTGTTTGCTAGCTAGGCATTAAGCATTCTGTTAATTGAAAATAAATGAATATGCCATGTCTTCTTACGAACTTTCTAACATTTGAACTACAATTTGTGAACTTAGCAATGTGCAAAAAAGGTCGTTAAAAGCACATTTAGCCGGATTATATACTAACATAAGGAGATTGGCAAGTATTGAGAGTGTGTGTGCAAACAAACTAGTGTTATGGCCATTTGCTATTTTAACCAGCAATCCTGATTGTAGGAATCATTGTTCTGCCATTTTTACTTCATTAGCAATTTAACAGATAGTGCTTAGAAGACTTCCTAGTTGGTTTGCTTTTAATGTTTAATATTTTTTTAAATTCTGCAAAATTTCTAATCTTTATAATGTAGTGTTCCATTGTTTTTAAATGTGCTTTTAAGATGTGCTTTTGTGGTTAAAACAGTAGTTTAAAATAATTAACAATGTATATTGTATTACTTTTGTCTTCATGTGACTTGCTAATAGGGAACTCCATTTAAATAACAACCTGTTACGAGTTCTGCCATTTGAGCTGGGAAAACTGTTTCAGTTACAGACACTGGGTTTGAAAGGTATGCACTTTTTAAAAATGTTCTTGCCCTTTGTCTGTTTTTAATTTGCTCTCAGTTCCTCAGTATTTCTCACTATCAAGCTGATAAAATTAAAGATTAAAAATGTTACTTTTTTGGACTGCATCTCCCCAAAGCCCTCATCTAAGCTTATATAAATGAGTTGTAGTTCCCCAAAGCTTCGATGGGGGCTTTGGGGAGATGCAGTCCAAAAAACATATACAGTGGTGCCTCGACTTACGACCATAATCCGTTCCAGAAGATGGACGTAACTCGAAATGGTCGTAAGTCGAAGCACCATTTCCCATAGGAATGCACTGAAATGCAATTAATCTGTTCCGGCCAAAGAAAAAAAAATCACTAAAAAAAAAAAAATCACTGCAAGACTCATTGGAAACGCGATTAATCCCTTCCGGCCGAGGGGGGGGGGGAGAGAAAAGCAATCAAGCGTGCAAGACCCATTGCAAATGCACAGAAAACAAACGGAGCAGATTGGAAATGCACAGAGAACAAAGGGACAAGGTTGGAAATGCACAGAAAACAAAGGAAAAAGCTAGGGAAGCATGCAGGACCCATTGCAAATGGGGAAAAAAAAACCCAAAAAGCAACCAAACCCCCCAAGACCCATCGGAAATGGGGGGGAAAAGCCAAAAAACAAACAAACCCCCAAGACCCATCACAGCACAGAAACACAACCCCCCCCAGCCTAAAACCACGCTGCAAAAACACCCAGAACAGTTTTTAAAAAGCAGAAAACAGCACCTTACCTTACCTAACAGGCAGTCCCAAGCCTCCCTGCAAACACACACACACTCACTGAGAAGCAGAAGCCAGGCAGTCCCTCCTCGATCGCACTCACTAACCGTTGGAGCGAAAGAGCTACAAAGAAGCAGCCTCTTTCGCCACCTACAGTTAGCAATTTGAATTTCCCGCCTTTTTCCCCTGCCTTTTTCTGTTCGTAAGTGGAAGCTCCGGTCGCAAGTAGAAGCAAAATTTTGCGACCGGAGCTGTTCATAAGTCGAATTGGTCGTAAGTAGGGACGGTCGTAAGTCGAGGCACCACTGTATATATATATGTTTTTTTCACTGGAATTAGTTGAATAAGATTCAAGTTTTCTGAAATTGAATCCTTAATGAATTTTTTTCACACTGCTTTGCTCCTTGAAAAATGCTCTCTTAAGTAATTTACCTAACTGCCCTTTTTTCATGCTTGTACTTGAGGCTTTGTTATAGACTTGAGTTTGTCTTCCCCCTCCCACCCATGCAGTGAGCCAGCACAAATCAAGCTAGCTTAATGATAAATTTATGAAGTAAGGGCCTAGGTTTTCCTTAATAACCTTATTTCTAGTGTTCTGAATTGAGCATGTCAGAAAAAAACACCAAAATCATGTTCTAAAGGTCTGTTTTTTCTTCTTCCTAAACACCTTTATAGGAAACCCACTTACACAAGATATTCTGAATCTATACCAGGAACCAGATGGAACAAGAAGGCTACTGAATTATTTGCTAGATAACCTGGCAGGTACTGCAAAAAGAAGTAAGTGTGACTTTCTAACACATGTATTTGCGCCCTTTAAAAACAACAACATTATCTCATATTTATTTTTTTCTCTCTTAATAGTTTCAACAGAACAGCCACCTCCAAGATCTTGGATTATGTTGCAAGAACCAGATCGAACAAGACCAACAGGTAACGCTGAAGCAGTCTGTCCTTTCTATTCTTAACAAATCAACTTTACCAATTCTTAGCCTTTCTAGCCACTTCTTTCTTAAAGCCTACTCGTTTATAGACATTCTAGAGGCAAGTGTTTGCATCTGTTTAGAAACAGAAATATTTTGGTCATTCCTAAAGTAATAATAAAGCGTAGAGGAATCTCAAAGGTTATCAACCCATGACCCCTACCAGTGCTTGAAATCCACAGCTAAAGTATCCTAGACAGATGGCTAGCCAACCTTTCTTTCAAAACCAATAATGAAAAATCCACTACCATCCATTCTATTATCACACAGCTCTTACTATCAGCATGTTTTTTCTTAATGTTTAGTCAAAATCTCTGTTCTTATAATTTGAATCCATTCTAATCCTACTCTCTGGAGAAGAGAAAACAAGCTTGTTCCATATGCTACAAGATAGCCCTTCAAATGTTTAAATATGGATATCATATCACCTTTCAATCTAACACTATTTCTCCTGTTAAAAGTATTATACATTAGTTCACACATGCTGTCAAAACTTACTTGAATAAGTTATTTTGTTGTTATGTGCCATCAAGTCTTCTCTGACTTACGGCAACCCCATGAATGGATGACCTCATGAACAGATCTGCTCAGCTTTTGCATACCCAGGACTGTGGCTTCCTTTGAGAAGTCAAATCTATCTCATATACTTCTTGCTTATTTTAACTTTTGCTAGCAAGAATTCATTTACATGGTAGAAAAATACTCACCAATACCCCATGTTTCTATACATTTGCCCTCTCTGGGCATTAGTCAAGGACTTTAATATTTTCTTAGGTTTCCATTGAAACTAGCATTTGTGATTTCTAGATGTTAAAAGCTCTCTCCCCTTCTGGGTCACAAGGTTCGCAAAGGCTTCCCCATGTCAAAAGGGATCCATAGGGAGCCTTGGAACCTTGGAATGGGGTCAGGGTGGGGGGTAGGAAACTTTTTGCTAAAGATTGAATTCCATGGATGATGATGTCATCAGCCATACAGATGAGAAGCCACACAAACAGGATTCTGGTCATTGATTTGTTTTGGAAATGCTTCTGATTTTTAAAAATAAATGCAGTCCAGTTATTGTGATAGTAATTCTTAAAGTAAATTCAAATTGAAAGTGTGGCCTCAAATCATGTAAACTTATTTCTACCTTCACTAGTCCAATCCTGGGCAGCCCATAGAAGTACTGCTAATTACATTGGCTTTTACTTAAGTATATTTTAAAATACTTACAAAGCAAGGCTTCAGTTAATATGAGATTTCAGTTAATTGAGACTTAACTGTTAGAGCAGTACGACAGTGGAACCAATTATCTCGGGGGATAGTGCTGCAACACTGGAGGCATTCTAGAGAAATTTTGACAACCATCTGTCAGATCTCCTTTGACTTGGATTCCTGCATTGAGGTTGGACTCAATGGCCTTATAGACCCCTTCCAACTCAATTATTCTATGATTCTATGTCATTCAGTGTAAGTGCCTAAGTAAAGGTTATCCTCATCTTTGAAAAAGTTCTTCAAGTGGGTTTTAAGTTGTTTTTTACAATAGTGATTGATCATGTAGGAAAAGTTCTTCACTTCCTTGTAAAGTATATAGTACCCAGTACAACAGTATTCTTCCTTGGTGGATGAAACAAATATATGTGTGTATTTATTACAGCCTTTTTGTACTTTTTTTGTACAAAAGTAGCACTTAAGAGATCTGTGAAATTATCAGTATAAAATAATTAAAGAGATAAGTCAGCAGTTAAAACAAATTATCTGCCATTCATTTTCTGTAGAGCAAAACCATAAATAGACTGTTTTCTAGGGTCAGCTACTCAACTGTATTTTGAAGTAAGTAGGGAAAATCTAAAAGTGATTTAACATATTGATCAAAATCCTATTGGTCCTGCAAAATTGTGCTGCAAGACAGCCATCATGCTCCTCAGTTTCGTAAGGGTAGCCAGTTGTGTTGCTCTCTCACATGCTTGGCCACACATTGAATGGCAAGCAGCAAGGACAGCAATGTTCTTTGGTTGCCCGTACACCCTTAGTTCTTCCGAATAGGATTTTGGCCATTGAAAAGAAAATTGATTAATGGTGTTACATTCTGTATAAATTAGATAACCTCTGTATGTAAAACTCTTATTGCACAGCTCTGTTTTCTGTCATGTGTTACAACGTCCTCTGTGATAAATATGCTACTCGGCAGCTATATGGCTATTGTCCATCATGGGCACTGAACTGGGAATACCGGAAAAAGGCTATTATGCAGGAAATCCTAAGCTGTAATGCTGACATTATAAGTCTTCAGGTGAGAAGTGACTTTCCCCTTTCTAAGTACTCATGCATTCTTCAATGTTTAAATGTAGGTAGTTTATGTCATTGTATAAGGTGGTGTGTATCAGCATATGACATCTAGAAAAGAAAAGAGCTATCACCTGTTTTCAGAACTATTCAGATATAACTGCAGTAACGAATGTAGAATAGTTAAGAATAACCATAAACCTTAAATGCTGTCTCTCCCAGCCCCCACCCTGCAGTGAGAAGGCAAGAGAGTCATTTCCTGATTTATTCTTCTTGTGTTGAGATTCAATTGCTCTCCCATCTGTTAGAAGGATGGGATATGTGGCTGCAGATGATGTGCCAAGCTAGCAGATGCAGTGAAAAGAGTTGTAGAGCTTCTCTGCTGGGGATTACATGGGCCTCGAAGCAGAAAACAGGAATTAGGGTCAGCCTTCTGGCCAATGCACACTTCATCAGACAAGGGAAATTCTATTTTGTTGCTTGTATTAAATATTATAGCATATTTTGTCTCAAGAGCTTGAGGTGAGCATTAATAAATCAAAGTGAGCATTAATGAATCAAAAATTGTATGTGAAATATACGATTCAGGTTGCAGTTAAAAGTGATCAAATCTCTGTTTAGCTTCCCTGTCCATCTCCTCCCTTCCATTCTTAAAATACATAATTCTTTACATTCTGGCCTGGTTGTTTTCCTTAATGTTAGGAACATAAATCTTGTCTGAGAATGGATTTAGCATGTACCTTCTGGTGTGTGTCATGTGATGAGTCTTCTGAGATGCTGTGTCACTAAAATTCTGACAATTAGAAAAACAAGCACAATTTCTTATGCAACTGAACTACTTGCTTGCCCTGTGTTTCTTTACAAAAGCTATACATTGCAGCTTTCTGGTTTTTAAGAAACTTACCCTAATTCTGGATTGTTCAGTCCTTGATGACTGCTTTTTATGGAAACTCTTATTCATAAAAGTTTTGGATATTGGAAAATGTGATATTATTAAGAGGTACTATAGGTTTGTTACAGTTGTTGGTGTACTGTTATAGGTCACTGGATTCATTTACAGTTTGGTTCATTATAATGATAATTTTGTGGATCACTTGCTATCCAGCTTGATCTTCTGTGAATTCTTTGGGTTCCAGATCTAGTTGTTGAACAAAAGAATGATATAAAATATAGCTGGTGACAGTTCCAGTACATTGACTTCTTATTCTATAAACCTCATTTTGAATTTAACTTAAATGCTTATTACAGTGTTATTTCTGATGTGTTCTACCTTTTGAAGTGTTGGATCATTTCAGTTTTAAAGTGGATCTACCTGCTAAACAATATCAGATTTACTACTTTTACAAGTCACACACAGATGGGGGCTTAGGGGGTCTATTTCATTCTCTTTCATTCAGTTTGCTTCTGTAGTCTGTTCCCAACAGTTTAAAATGGCAATTGTTGGGTAATCATGTCCCACTCTCCCTTAGAAAGCTGAGAGCAGCTCGCAGGATCTTCCATTGTGTTGCTTAGGTGCTACTTCGCTCCACATATATTTAGTTTGAGTTCAGTACTACAGATTTGGTTGATCCTGTGTGCTTGTACACCCATGTCTATGGAATGTAAAAGCTCCCCTTTTCCATTCTTCCCCCAAAACCCCAGGAGACTCATACACACTGGAGGCATGGTTTTCTTCTAAAACTAGGTGTGCCCTTCAAGACATTTTTTTCCCCCTGTGGCAAATCTGGGTTTTGTTTGTTTGTTTTTTAAATGGAAGTGGTCTTCTGGTCACTTCCATTTTCATTTGGAGATGCCCCTTCACATTTCTGGCCCCTGGACCTTGGAGCTTGCCCACTCCTGTCCTAGACCATTTGGGAGGTCTTCTTCCTGCAGTCATGGCCAAAAATATTGGCACCCTTGCAATTCTGTCAGAAAATGCAACCCTTCTCTCAGAAAATTGTTGCAGTTGCAAATGTTTTGGTACTCACATGTTCATTTCTTTGGTTTCCATTGGAACAACACAAAAAAACAGAGAAGAAAAGTCAAATCTGATACAATCCCACATAGAAACCAAAAAATGCACTGGCCAAAATTATTGGCACCTTGTCTAGAGTGTAAGAAATAATTGCTTTTCAAGCATGTGATGCTCCTTTAATTTGTATTTAGACACACCTGTCGCAAGTAAGAGGTGTGGCGATATAGTAATCACACTTGCAGCCAGTTAAGATGGAGAAAAGTTGACTCAACCTTTGTGTTGTGTGTGACACTGAGCATGGAGAAAAGAATGAAATGTAAAGAGTTGTCTGTGGATTTGAGAGAAAAAATTGTGGAAAAACATCAACAATCTCAAGGCTACAAGTCCATCTCCAGAGATCTTAATGTTCCTGTGTCCACTGTGCGCAATATCATCAAGAGGTTTACAGCCCATGGCACTGTAGCTAACCTCCCTGGACGTGGACGGAAGAGCCAAATTACTGAAAAATTACAATGAAGGGTTGTTCGAATGGTGGATACAGAACCCAGATTAACTTCCCAACAAATTCAAGCTGATCTGCAGACACAGGGTACAGCTGTCAGCTTGCACTATCCGTTGCCATCTGAATGAAAAGGGACGCTATGGAAGGAGACCCAGGAGGACACCACTGCTGACACAAAGGCATAAAAAAACAAAACTGGAGTATGCCAAAACTTATGTGACAAAACCACAATCCTTCTGGGAGAACGTACTGTGGACAGATGCGGCAAAAGTAGAGCTTTTTGGTAAAGGACATCATGGCACTGTTTATAGAAAAAGAAATGAGGCATTCAAAGAAAAGAATACAGTCCCTACAGTCTAACATGGTGGAAGTTCAAAGATGTTTTGAGGTTGCTTTGCTGTTTCTGGCACTGGATGCCTTGACTGTGTGAACGGTATCATGAAATCTGATGATTACCAAAGAATTTTGGGGAGCAATGTAGTGGCCAGTGTCAGAAAGCTGCGTCTCCACCAGAGGTCATGGGTCTTCCAGCAGGACAATGACCTGAAACACACTTCAAAAAGCACTCAAAAATGGTTACAAACAAAACGCTGGAGAGTTCTGAAATGGCCAGCAATTAGTCCAGATCTGAGTCCCATAGAACACCTGTGAAGAGATCTCGAAACAGCACTTGGGAGAAGGCATCCTTCAAATCTGAAGGCCCTGGAGCAGTTTGCAAAAGTAGAGAGGTGTAAGAAGCTCATTCATGGTTACAGGAAGCGATGGATTTCAGTTATTTTTTCCAAAGGGGGGGGTGCTACCAAATATTAAGTTAAGGGTGCCAATAATTTTGGCCAGTGTGTTTTTGGGTCTCTGTGTGGGATTGTATCAGATTTGACTTTTCTTCTCTGTTTTTTTGTGTTGTTCCAATGGAAACCAAAGAAATGAACATGTGAGTACCAAAACATTTGCAACTGCAACAATTTTCTGAGAGAAGGGTTGCATTTTCTGACAGAATTGCAAGGGTGCCAATATTTTTGGCCATGACTGTGTGTGATGCTTGAAAGAGTTGTCCAGAACTTTCGGACCAAAGAAAGGTGTGCTGGAGAAGGATGCCTTGGGCTTACTCCTCTCTGTGGAGGCCTGTGCTTCAGTCCCCTTAGTAAGCAACTTGTTAAGGAATCTTTTCAGGGGGTTGCTAGAGGAGCCAGAGATTGAGAAAGATGAGAATAACTTCCATTAGCCTCTTTATGCATGGTTTTCTTGGGATACAACCTGTTATATTTTTCTCAACTCTGCTTCCCAACCTCTATCCTACATATCTCAGTTACTCTTTTCTTCTAATGAATATTATCACTGCATGTCCTAAAAGAAGCTAAGTTAAAGCTGTGCTTGAAAACTCTACTTCGGGATGGTTTGACGTAAATTCATTGTCTTTTGTGTGCTTCTATTTTTAGGAGGTTGAAACTGAGCAGTACTACAGTTTTTTCCTAGCAGAGTTGAAAGAGCGTGGGTACAACGGGTTCTTTAGTCCAAAATCAAGAGCTAGGACAATGTCAGAACAAGAAAGAAAGCATGTTGATGGCTGTGCAATATTTTTCAAGACAGAAAAGTAAGCA
The DNA here is from genome assembly GCA_037013535.1 of Intellagama lesueurii. Lineage (NCBI taxonomy): Eukaryota > Metazoa > Chordata > Lepidosauria > Squamata > Agamidae > Intellagama > Intellagama lesueurii. The sequence continues at coordinate 219,381,227 of JBAJHW010000002.1, forward strand.
GAAATGTGTACTTTTCCCCCTGGCTATAGTGAATTAATTTTCACAGTAAAATCTATTTTTAATTTTTCTTGTTAAACATCTGAGGCATTTCTGTAGTCTTCTTGACAGTTGCTTTGTGGTACAAGCAGTTGCTTGGAGGGGAACAAACTTATGTCATGGTATTTCAAATTGAATTGCTTAGGTCATAAAATTATCTACTGATCAAATATGAGATACTGATATTTTACGAATTATTATAATAGTTTGGCTTTTTGGTTGAATGTCAGATATTTAATACAGAATCTGACTTACTGATTGGAATGTGCAGATATTTGAGATCTTTTTGGATACTGATTGAAGACGTATATCATGACTTTATGCTATTTGATTATGTATTGTATATGTCATATCAAATTTAATGAAATGAACATTTATCTAACAGTTGTAAGAAATTGCATCTTAGGAGACTGAGGTACAAATCAGGAGGCCTTCTATAGATTCACTGGCTGACCTTGGGCAACCCTCTGTTCTCTCGTATACACCTCATCAGAAATATAGGCATAATAATACATATTTATGGGTTGTAAATATGTAAGGATTACAGCTAGCATATAGTGGTATGCAGTATCATACAAGCAAAGGCCATCAACCATTAAATCCGTCATGTCATGAACATAGAAGAATGCAGAAAACAGATTAGCATCATCTCTCCGTAGCAGATGATACACAGACAACACTGATCTAAGAATGTATGTTGATAGCATTGATAGTATTGAATATGCATGTAAATATCAAGTAAATGGAAGTTAACGTGCCTGCAAAGTGATGATATTTCTGATTTTTAAAACACCTACGTTGTTTTTTCTGTATTGCAAGAATTTATAGTTTTTGATGGGAAGCAGAACTTTTTGCAGTTGGTGTACATTCAGCATATTTCTGATATTGGCATATTGTATGTAATTAAAAGTACACAGATTGATAATGAATATAGACCACAGCCAGGTATCAGGTAGTAATGTATTTCAATTCAGCCATAATAGGCTGCCTGTCTGTTTCATTCTGGCAAATGGCAAGAAGTTTACCACTTCTCCTTGCCTGATCAGACATCCAGGAGAATCCACTTATATTTTTTATCTGCGTAGGAAAGGGGATAAATAAGTCAGATGTGCTACTTACACTAATGTGATTGAACTGTGAGGTAATGGTCTTTTTTTTCCTTTTCTTTGTCATATTTTTCCACTTTCTTTCTATTTCTCTTCACTTTTGAATTCTCTTAACATTTGTAATTCTTTAAGAATGTTGAAATCCAGGGTAAATAGTAGCTATAGGTACATTTTGATAAGTTATCACTTCCACAAGGGAAAAGGTATAGATGAGTGTAGGGAAGGACCACCATATCTGATAGATCAGTATCCATGGTTTCACTTATCTGCTATCCAAAAATATTAAATTAAAAAAACAAAAACAGAAATACAGTGGTGCCTCGCTAGACGATGTTAATCCGTTCCACGAAGATCGCTGTCTAGCGAAAACATCGTCTAGCGAAGCACGTTTTCCCATTGGAATGCATTGAAATCGCTTCAATGCGTTCCAAGGGAAAACGCAGTCGTCTTGCGAAATTTCCCATAGGGAAACCTCGTCTAGCGAGTGAGGGTCCCCATCGGAATGCACTGACAGCTGCACTGACAGCTTTTGACCACTAGTCGGCGCACTCCTATGGGGAGACCTCATCGTCTAGCGAAATTCCCCATAGGGAAACATCGTTTTGCGAAGTGCAGTAGCGCTCGCAAAAAGGCATCGTCTAGCGATTTCCTCGTCCTGCGAGGCAATCGTCTAGCGAGGCACCACTGTATGTATTACCAGAGGTGTATTACCAGAACTGGCTACTAGAGGGAACCAGAGACTGTGCTATTTATAAGACTGCGATATCCACAGTTTTCAACATCTGGGGGGGGGGGGCAGTGTTGAAACCTACTGTATTGTTTTTAGGTTGTGCAAATATTTTGATGTGATCCACTTAAATAAAGTATATCAATCATATTGAAAAGTAAAGGGATATATATAAATATACTGTGTTGTTTTAAGGTTCAGCTTGGTTCAAAAGCATACTGTTGAATTTAATCAACTTGCTATGGCAAACTCAGAAGGATCTGAAGCAATGCTGAACAGAGTGATGACAAAAGATAATATTGGAGTTGCTGTGTTGTTAGAATTACGAAAGGAATTAATAGAAATATCATGTAAGTAATCATCAGCCCACCTTTCCTACTGCCATTGTTTGTGTATGCATGCACCCTTTGGAGAAGACAAAAAGGAAAGTGTCTGCTTATAGTAAAAAAATAAGTGGTCAGCAAAAAGGGTTAATACAAGTTGGGGAGTCTTTGACCCTCCTGATGGCCTGGAGTTAAGTTCTCAGAAGTCCCAGTCAGCATGGTCAGTAGTAAGCAATTATGATAGATGTAGTCAAAAATAGCTAGAAGGCCAAAGTTAATTGCTATCAAGTGGTACTTTTAAAGCTTTTTATCTTCTGTAGAGATGCCAGTTTATGCCTGAAAATTGGCTATAATGTCATGTTTGTTATGACAGACACGGCAGTTGTAGGTGAGAGGCCATTTTACTGCCAGAACTGCCTAGAATTCTGCCAAAAGGACAATTTGTCACTTTTAACACCTAAAGAAAATGTTTACCTACTTTGAGACACTTTAATATATTAAAGAACGCTCTGCTTTTGACAGTGCAATGCAAAAGATCCTTTGAGAATTTGATGAGAAATTGAGCATGTGAACTAAACATCTGTTAGTATGTGCAGGCAGCAGTAAAAACATAAAACACCTTTCTCATCAGATCATTGCACGCTCCTTGTCTGGGTGCATATATAGCGCCCTGCTAAAAAGTGAGAAACGTCAGACGTTTACATGATTACATTGCTTTTGAAATTCTTATATAACAAATGCATTTTTTAATCCCTGTAGCTCTAAAAACAAGAGTTAATAGGCCTGGAACAATAGGCATGAGAAAACAGAGGCCAAATAGCAATTTATTAAGGCTTCAATGCTTTCTCCTTCCTTAGACCCATCTCTGCTTCCTTGATTCCTATGATTGTCATCCATCTTTTCCTTTTGACTGTTTTAGAATTTGCATTGTTCTGCAGCTGAGCTTAACGTAGTATGGATAGCTAACCGTCTCTAGTAGTACTGAATGAAGCCTGTGTCTTGTCAACCATATGTTCTTATAGTTTGTCACTGAACACAGTACCCCTGTTAAGGTATTACTTGGACAAAATGCCAATCTCAATGAAAAGAGCTTTAGAATCACATGCTTAGCTCTGCCTTTGAGGTTACGTAGGTCCATCTGCCTTGTCATGAGCTGAGATATGTCTTATTTATGAGGAGCTACTAGCAGACAGTCCCTCAAGCTTAATCCAGTTGTGCATTGGCTCATTAAGTCAATGAGACTTACATAAGAGCTGACTTCATATTCTAGTTAGGACTAATAATTGGATCTAGTCCTGTATGTTTCAGGGCTCTCAATCATGTGAGGAGCCTTCAGGTAGGTAAAACTCCCCATGGGGGGTGGGTTACATTAAAACATGTGGAGGCTACCATGAATTGTGGAGGTTGAAGACCCTAACCCTTTTCACAGCTATAACACCTCAGTAGGCCTGAATAGCCTTTTCAGACTTTAGAACTCTTATATATGCACTTGCTTTTAAATGATCAGCAAGGGATAGAATGCAGCAGCCAAAGTATATTGCAAAAAAAAAGGAGAAGCCTGTGACCAAAATCCTATGGCGTTTGTGTAAGGTTACCTGTAAGTTGCTACAGGTAATTTCCGTGGTGCTGGAGTGCATTTCAGTTGATCATTGCGCAACCAAGATATGTCCCAATATCTTGTCAGTTTGTTATGCAAATCTTATGCAAACACCAATAGGATTCTGGCCTGTGTATATTATAAACAGTATTTGCTAAAGGAAACTGCATGTAGTAGTATGCGCTTTGCAGACACATAAATTGCAGTCAGTCCAATAATGTAATAAATCCAGCAGAGGGAGCACAGAGCCTCTTTTGTTTTTAAATCATAACATGGCTGGCCAAGTTAAAAAAAATCCTGAATCTGTGGCATTCAAGTTAAATACCACTGACTGACTTGGATTATCACTAGTGAAGCTGTTTTCATAACAGTCCCCTCTGTTATCTAAAATTTCTTTTATTTTCTGTTTTAGCCGGCAAGGCGCACCCTGGAATGGATAAACAGTTAGTTCTGGTAGCAAATGCACATATGCACTGGGACCCAGAGTATTCAGATGTGAAGCTGGTTCAGACCATGATGTTCCTTTCTGAGGTAAAGAACATAATTGACAAAGCATCTCGGAATCTTAAGCCCAGTCCTTCAGGAGAACACACAGCTATTCCACTTGTACTGTGTGCAGATCTGAATTCTCTGCCAGATTCTGGTAAGCACAGCCATAGTCAATTTACTGATTATAACTCTTAATTTGGTGCCTTTTTAATTTAGTGAATTGTTTTTGTTCTGAAATTGTTTATGCTTTATTTCATCAGTTGTGCTTGAAGAACATTGATATAAGAGGATTATAGATAAAACCTAGCAGTTAAGGAAATCATAAATGTCAAAATCTAAAATAATATTGAGGAGGTGGAATTAAAGCAGCAAGCCCTGAAGTCCCTCAACAAGCTATTATTTTCTCAGCCTCAGCACTTCATTTGTAACATGGGGATAATAATGTAAACCCTTAAATGTTTGTTGTAAGAATGACTCGTATACATGAAGTGTTCAGGAACTCTAAACAACTACTTGAATGTTGAGTGCTAGTGTTGAATTGGATTTCTTGATTTTAGATTCTATTTTTCTATGTTGTCCTTAACTGGGTCATTTTGTCCTAAATAATCTTGTGAACATGGAGGGAGGGGTTGGGGGGAGCTTACACCAAGTGTTATAATAAGAACTATAAGCAAAGCAGTTTTTTAATTGCTTATGTTGTTCAGATGGATGCAGCAGTATTACGATGGGCAGCTTATTTACTTGTATTTGTTTTTACTACCTTTTCCATAGGTGTAGTTGAATATTTGAGCACAGGTGGAGTGGAAACAAACCATAAAGATTTCAAGGAACTGAGATACAATGAAAGCCTCACTAACTTCAGTTGTAATGGGAAAAATGGAACCACCAATGGGAGGATTACTCATGGTTTCAAACTGAAGAGTGCCTATGAGAATGGTCTAATGCCTTATACAAATTATACATTTGATTTCAAGGTGAGACTCTGTCATTTAAAAGAAATCCCCCCTTAAGCTTATTCTATGGTTTATTTATCTTATGGTGTAAACCCTGCCCAGAAGCCTTGGTTACTTATTAGGAAAGAAGTTGAAGTAGTAGTTAGGGACACATGAGTTGTAAGGGTGAGTTATTAAATCCAGCAAAGAAGAGCTTTTGGAGAAAGGTATGAAAGTTTATAATTGGAGGAGAACCTTCCTCAGGCCAAAGGCAGCTGCACTTCCTACACCTTCCCAATAGAGGTGTGCAGATCTCTGTTTTTTGGATTACAGCTCCCAGGATTCCCCAGGCAGCACAGTTGCTTGGGGAATTCTGGGAAATTTGGTCTGAAAAGACAAATCTGTGCACCTCTGGTCCCCAAATCAGTGACCAGAACATGTGTTTAAAAGAACTGTGGCCAATGGGGTGAATGTTCTCTCCAAGGTGACTGATCTCAGATGTCCAGACACAGAAAACATTACTGATAAGGATTCCTCTAAGGCAGGGGTCCCCAACCCCCGGTCCACGACCCGGCAGCGGTCCGTGGCCTGGGCAGGACTGGGCCGCGGATACAGATATCCTGCCTCCCGTGAGCACCGATGTGTGCATGCGCACAAGCGCACTCCGCCCAATGTGAGCGTGCATGCGCGAGAGCAACCCCCTGCAAGTGCCGCCACATGCAGGTGCGCTCCACCCCCCCTGCAAGTGTGCGGGCATGCAATGCCCCCCCAACCGGTCTGCAGTTGGGAAAGGGTTGGGGACCACTGCTCTAAGGTGTGCAGCTGCTCTAAGGTGTGCACATGCAACTCTGCCTCCCTCCACACAACTTTCTTCCTCCTCCGCACAGCCAGGTGATTATCTAAATTTTCTTGAATGCCTCCAGTGTTGGAGCACTCACCAACTCCCGAGGTAATAGCCCCTTTGGTTCTGATGCTGACGGAGCCCCACGTGCACACAGGAGAAGTTGCTTAAGAGAGAGGTGGTGCCCTGCCCAGTGGGGCTGAGACTTTGAGGTTACGTTGATTACTGACAATGTTATTCCCTCTAGTTAGTAACTGTGTGCCATCAAGTCAATTCTGGCTTACAGTGGGGACTTTTCTCATGGTTTTGTAGGTGTAAAGTACTCAGGAGTGGTTTGTCATTCCCTCCTCCTGGTAGTGTTCTGGGACTGTGTAGACCAAACAGGCTGGCTTTTTTCCTGGGAGGCACAATTAGGAGTTGAACTCCTAACCTCTGGCTCAGTTCCCCATTTAGGGAACTATCCAGCCCGCTTTCCTCTAGTGATTAAAGTGATTTTATGTACTCTCTTTTTCTGTACGTAGTACAGCAAGTGAAAGACTTAGGGTGTTTCAAAGTTCCTATGCTACCTTTTATTCTACTGTTACCCAGTTAGCCATAAGACACTTTTTTTAAAAAGACACATTTTAAAACTGAAAAATAAGAACAAAATGATCTGCAGTGAAATGGGAAATATTATAAGGTTAATTTGGGCCCAGAAGCTTACTGGTAGCCAATGCATGCCACTTGTGTTTTTTAAAATATGAAAATGATATAGAAATGCATTTAACTATGTGTAAGAATTGGATCTGCTTCTTGGGACTTGAAAATACTCTTTTGCACATTTTTCTCTCTCCCTTTGTAGGGTATTATTGACTACATCTTCTACTCTAAACCTCAGCTGAATATTCTTGGCATCCTGGGACCTTTGGATCCTCACTGGCTAATAGAGAACAATATAAGCGGCTGTCCCCACCCGCTCATTCCTTCTGACCACTTCTCACTTTTTGCACAACTGGAGCTGGTACTGCCTTTCCTGCCACCGGTAAATGGAATCCATTTGCCCAGCAGGAGGTAGTCAAGTACATTTTAGAGGATAACCTCAGTATAATTTGTAAAATTGTAAAATCTGAATATAAAGGAGTGAGGTATGGCCAACAGGGATCTTTCTTAATGATCTTCATTTTAAATCTAATTATTTGATAAAGAAATAGTAAAAGCCAGGTGCTATCAGACACACAATTCTGAGCCCAACATGCTTTATATACTGTTAGACAGGGATTGGTGCTTTTGCACCCTTCTTAGATTTGTTACAAGTAATCTGTTCTATCCAATGTAATATTTCATGCCTTGAAAATAGGGAATTGCTATAATAAATTCTCTTTTGCACAGATACCTGTAGCACTACTTTTTTGAGGCCAGTAGTAAAACATCAAAAGACCATTCTTCCATACTTCACTCCCTTCTTTTTCAGACTTGTTTGTTTGTAAAATATAGAATTTGAATTTAGCCTTTATTGATTGTATATGAACAACAGAAAACCTGATTTATGAGATTTTGTACTTTAAAAAAAAATCAGATTTGGAAAATGATTGTATTGTAAACTAAGGCTAAATTTTTATCTGTTTCATGTGTTATAAAGGCCAGCTTGTAAAAGAAGTTGCACCAGGCTTTCTCTGCTAATGATTTGCACTGTTAGGGTTTTTAGCCCTTATGTACTACTTCATTTTTTAAAAACTGAGAACACTGCTTTGAAATCTGAATTTGATAAAACCATAGCAAATTTCTTCAAGCTAATAACATACATGCATTTCTTTCTTTCTACTGAAATCAACATCATCAGCTTGTCTTAGAACATGTAAGCTAAACAGTGACTGAGTTGGGCTTTTGTAGATAGCCTTTGTTGAGATGGTCAGTCTAACCGTTTTGTGTCAGAAGTTGACCTTCAGAATAACTGTGTACAGCTTTTCAGTTTCTGTGTCAAGTCACCCATTTCCTATCTCCACTGTGCCTGCTTGATTTTGTTCTCAATTAGCACTGCCTGTGCATGCAGAGAGAACCTGTGCATCCTCTTTTATTTTTTTAAAATAATGTTAACATTTTGTGAAAATTTTATGAAGATACTTTTGTATAAGCTGTGGCATCTATTTTTTTTCCTTCGTGAAACGTTGAATATCACTTTTTGAACATGTTCAGATTGTGGGTACACAAATTCTAAGCTTCTTAATACCCATGCACTGCTTCTTTCAGTGTCATTGCACAAAGCTGTGTGTGTTTGTTTCTCTCTTCCTTCTCCCCCACCTCCCCACCCCGCTCGCTGAATACTATCATGTGAATTCCTTTTCAATTTCAGCCTGTTCCTCCGTCATTCCTCAGTCATCATTCCTTGGAGATAAAGTGTACCGTCTTTGTTTTATGAAGCAGTGTAACTAGAGATGCATTTTCAGTACAGGTCCCCTAGACAACACTTCAGATCGATCATTAAAGTGACCAAGTTCTAGTCTGTGAAGTGTCAACTAAACAAAGGTTGTAGTGTACCCTTAGTGTGCCATTAGTATTTGAAAGCCAAGTATAATATACATAGGTAAAGCAGATATATTCAAAAAGGGAAATTCAATCTAATCCTTAGTAAATCTCTTCAGTAATAAATCCGTTTCATATTGAGAGAGGGAACTTGGTCAAACTGCTTTTGTTTCAACTGCAGGCAGAGAAACAAAAGGTTACTCTTGAATTGAGGAGTTCTGAGGATAATGAATTTTTAAACAATAAAATGGGTCTTAGTAATAATGACTGAAAATTTTATGAAGAGGATACTATCTGCATTTGGAAATATGTCACCATTTTGTTTTAGAGAAAACAAATTTGCAATGAGCTCATGTTTAAAAAAACATTTTAAAATTTCAGTAGGAAATGTCTAGATCTTGAATCCTTGTCTAGGACCTGATTTCTCTTTTGTTGTTTTGTTGGGTTTTTTTGTTTTGTTTTGTTTTTTAGTTGTTCCAACACCAAACATGTCCAGTTTATAATCAGTACATCGGAATGCTGGTAATAATTGATGTAGTAGATTCAATAAGTAGTGTTGCTTTTTCTGTTTTGTTTTTTGGGTTTTGGGGTTATTTTGTAAAAGTGTGAATAAAAGGTGTTTTACTCATGTTTCCTTAACAATGTGTTGGTAATGTGCATCATGACAATTTTCAGAGGCAATGAAGCCAATTTAGCTTGTCATATTCAGCAACCTATTTTGTTTCCTGTTTATCTGGAATACTTAATAGTATGTCCAGAAAGCTTTATGGAAGGGAAGCACTTATTCATTTTATATTTCTTAGAAGGAGTTTTTTTTTCCTTTTAAGCTGGAGCTTGAGTGCACTTGGTATATCCTAAAGGTTTAAGCTTTACACACGTGTTTTTACCTTTATTTTTCAGTCTTAAATATATCTATAATCTATAGTTATATGAATTTATGGGAGCACATTTAAAGATTAAACACTTATTCATGTGCTCAAAGACGCTGTATTGCCTGGACATGTTGCAATCTATGGGCAGCTCAAATTACTTTTCCATGTTTGGGATAGTAAGATTCCTGAAGTATGGAGAGTTCAGAAAAACATAGGTCCCCTATGGTATCAGTGAAGCTTTGGTCAGGTCCTACTGCAGTGGATTGAAACTTACTCTAAGGAAATACCATGCATCTTTGGAGAATGATAGGTTGCACCAAATGTGTCTGGCAGTAAGTATCAGAAAAATAATACTTTGAAAGACAATTTTTCCTGCATCAAACAAATTTAGACATTTCATAAATGAATGCAATAAATTATCTGTCTTCAACAAAATGCTCACTTAACAATAACCTTAACACTTTATCTACTCAAGGTGGCTTTGGATGTTGCCATAATATATGTTCAGTGTTTCTTATTAATGTAATCACATATATTTTTTAAAAAAGTGCATAGAGCATTGCTGGGCATGAGGCTCCCTCTCCCCCTCCTGCAACTTAATCAAACTAGGTAGGAACACATATGGAAAAACCTCATAACTACAGCCTGCATATTTCTGGTTGATAGTTGTCATACACATGCATAAATTCAGTTACGGTGGAACTTAAGTGGGAAGTATAAAGTGTCAGAACTGCTGGCATTTTTAAGATCACAGAGGAACTATATATAACTATTTTGGTCCCTTTTTATTTGTGGGTTTAAGAAACGGAAGTCTCAAATGTAAAAAACCATTCAGGATGCAGACTTGCACCCACTGATGTAAATTTTTGGTAAAAATTCTATCATTTCTGCTGTGGCTTAAATGTGTAATAGTAGGTTCTCATGTCAAGTTCTCACTTCATCCATGGGACAAAAATCTCCCAAAACAAAATAATTGCACTACCATTTTCAGCAGAATTAATCACATGCAAATTTTGCAAGTCAAAATGACTGCTTAAGTAGTGAGTCTGTTCCCACCCCCCACATCCAGCCTGACACAGTATTTTAGTATATGTTAACTTCTGCTATACTTTTTGGTTGTGTAAGCTTTTTTAAAATGTAGGTATCTTGGTATGTTTAAGTAGTGTCTAAAATTTAGATTACCTAGTCTCTATTCACAGTACTTCTGTATAACGTGTAATGCACTGGACTAACTCTTGTTTACCATACGTGTAACAAAAACAAAAAAACAAAAACCAGCACATCATCTGCACTAAGCTCAAAGAATGTTGCATTTGTCTATAGGCAGCTCTTCAATATGATAAATGGGAAGTTGAATATGGTCTGATGGTAAACAAGGGCTTTTACTGTTCTCTTCAGTGGAACTTTCTTCTTGGTCAAATTTTAACTAGCTAGTATTATATTTATATACAGGGTTGTCTTTTTTTCTTTACCAATGTATTTTCCTACTCATAGCTGACCAATAAATTCAATATCTGTTTCAAATCTCTTTGATGTCTAATATTCATATTTCACCTCTGAAGTGTGAACGCATCCAAACTGACAGGGGCTTTCTGGATTGGTCTGATAGGGTGTTTGGCCAAACTGATAGGGGCTGTTAAGGTCTCATCCTGAGAGTAGTCTCTTTGCAGTTGGGTCATAGCTCTGTTTTACCTACAGAAACGTAACAAGATTGATTGTATTCCTGCATTGAGCAGGGGGTTGGTTTGATTGTATCCCTGCATTGAGCAGGGAGTTGGACTTGATGGCCCTGTAGGCCCCTTCCAACTTCACTTTTCTATGATTCTATGATAAGAATTTGGATCTGAGGGAGAGGGCATGGTCACTTTGTACCTAGATTTTTCCCTCCCTGCTTCTCATAAAGGGAATTAAATCTTTTCCCTAGATCCTGGACAAATTCAAAAAGCACTTTTGTCAGTGATAAAACCAAAACATAGATGAGTGACTGGCCAACGTGACTGGGGAGAATGAGCATAGGAGTTCATAAAGTCACTTTTCTGCTCCCTGGATAAAACTGATGCGAATGCTGTCTGTGAAAAGTGACAAATGTATTTTGGCATGGGAAGACAAAGCTGCATTACATTTTTAGAAACATTTGCTAAATTTGTTGGTAGATTTTAAATACATGTTCTTTACAGTCATGAAGTAAGAACTGTTCCTTTTTATGGCTTCTAAAGTAATTCCTCACAGTACAATTTTAATGAAGGTTTCAACAACACAAGAAAAGCTGCATTCAGTTGCCTTACCAAATGCTGTATCTGGGTTACCATCATCACTAGCAGAACTATCTGCTATGAAAAATCACCTTCCCTAGGATTCAGATCCATAGGCATCCAACCTAAGTTAGTAGACTGTGAGGAAACATTAATGTTATAAGCTAGGCTGCATGGAGGTATTTGGGATGCTTGGGGATGTAAAGCCCTTAATGCAGAGTGAAGGGGTTTGTTAGTGGCACCATCACTAGTTTTGGAGGGCCACATTCAAACTCTTACACCGTTATCCCCAACTTGTGGGTCCCCCAGATATTATTTGACTACAGCTCCCTGAATCCCCAACCATTGGCCATGCTGGCTGGGGCTTCTGGGATCCCAAGTCCATTCGCATCTCAGGACTCAAGCTTGGTAACCACTGCTTCCAAGTGTAAGCAGCTTCACTTATATTCCGTTTGCTCACTTTTCGTGCTCCTGGAGTATGTCTATACATCAAATTCTAGAAAATTCCTAGGGAACATAACATGATGGGGTCCCCGTTGCAGCAATATGTCCTGCTGTTTCTGGGTTTCCAGTAGCTATCTTGTAGGAGCAAAATGCAGGACTAGATAGGCCTTTGGCTGGATCCAGCACAGCTCTTCTTATGTTCTTATTGATGGTCTCTGTGGAGAAGAAGCTGTTTCTTCATCCCTGTCAAATGCTATTGTCACATATTTGTGATAAAAGAGAATGAGAACTGATACAGCTCAGTGGACTGGAGCACCTGGACACAGGTCCAAGGGTCAGGAGTTAGAATCCCCACTGTGCTTCCTGGGAGCATGTGTGGCTGACTGGACTGTCTGCCCTGCCACTTGTGTGGCTTTGGGCTAGCTAAACATTCCCAAATTGCTACTTGCAGGAGGGATGGATAAACTGTTTCTGAGTACTTTCGACCTAGAAAATCCCGGGAAGGTCTTTTAAAATCTTTGAATAATTTACTGCTTTTAGCTTTTAATATTGGGTTATTGATTTTGAAAGCCACTTCGGGTCCTTTTTTAGGAGCAAGGTGGGGTAAAAATACTTTTAAATAAATAAAGGTGCAATAACTCAGAACTGACCTGATGGCACATAATTGTTATATATAAAGTATGCAAAATGCTAAACTACCACTAGATGGCAGAATTGACATATATACACACGACAGCAGTACTATACTCTCTCTTAATCTAGTATTTTCATGTGTACCATGGAGATTGGGATTAAGTTTACAGAGTTTGGAAGTCTTGGACTGTCAAAAATATCCCTCAGATATTTTTATAAGTAGAAGATGAGGAGGGAAAGAGAATAAGAGCTTTAGTTTTGATAGTTTCTATCATTTTAGCCAGAGAAAAACCTACTTACTACTATGATTATTCTACATTCAATTATAGTAGTCTGAAGAGTGATGCAGAAAGAATTTGTATTTTGGTGTCAATCGAGCTAAAAAGGAAAAGCCAGCACAGCTGCTTGCCATGCTGTCTAGAGGGTTCTGGAAATTGCAGTCCAGAATCACTTGTCCAGAATCGGGTTCCAAAGTGCTGACTAACAAACAGGATTCAGATTTGTTTGGAGTAGTATTGTCACCATTCTTATGAGAGAATGCTGGCCAGTAGGTTCCATGATCTTGTCTTCTTCTTTCCACCGTTTTCATTCTGTACTTTGTTATGACAAAACAGCATTTCAGTCACCACAGCAGGAAGATCTTTTAAATGTTTATTTGCATTAATTCTCACATCACATACAGTACATATATAATTATCACTCTAGGAATCTTGTGTACAGAACATGGCAGCCTTTCTAGGCCTTGCACAACTTCACAGCTTCTCAAATGGATGGTGTAAAAGAAAAAGATTACAGTATCTTTCCATATAGAGGGGCAGGAGGGAGGATGTTAATATAAAGGCAATCTTCAGAGCTCTTCTTTCTTGATTCAAGAACAGCCCCCCTAGTCATGGTGGGGCCCACAGAAGTGCAACCAGTAACCAGTTCTACCTCCTCTCACTTTGACCTGTCTTTCCAATGCAGGCCGTGCTTATCCTATCTACCGTATTTTTCCGTTTATAAGATGACCCAATGTATAAGACGTCCCCCCTTTTTCTAACCCTCAAATTTGAAAATTTGCACGCTTGCACCCCTTTGGTCCTGAAGCCCTTTCATGGCTGCTTCAGGATCAAAGGGGTGCAAGCGTGCTGCCCTTTCACGGCTGCTTTACCCTGTGGCTTTGCAAAAGGCAGGGAAAGCGGCTGCCTTCCATGTATAAAATGACCCTCAATTTTTTGTCTAATTATTTAAGTAAAAAGTGTCATTTTATACATGGAAAAATATGGTATATGAGCATTTTTCCCCTGATAGCAAATATGGTGTATACTTAGTAATGTATTTAGATGTTTTGCACCTCACTTACTTTTCATTTAAGTATTTTGGCCACCATCCTTTGATTAAGGCCTTCCCTACTCACACTTTCTGGTTACAGACTGCCTTAAGGGACTTCTGCAGAGCCAATAATTTAAAGAAGGACTACAGGTGTAAACCCCTTCATGGATTGCTGCCTTGTCGTGGCGAAGGGGCTTGAGTAATTCAGAGAAGCTATGGGCTATGCCGTGCAGGGACACCCAAGACGGACAGGTCATAGTGGAGAGTTCTGACTAAACGCGATCCACCTGGAGCAGGAACTGGCAAGCCACTCCAGTATCTTTGCCAAGAAAACCCCATGAACAGAAACAAAAGGCTAAAAGATATGACGCTGGAAGATGGACCCCTTCCTCAGGTCGGAAGGGGTCCAACATGCTACTGAGGAAGAGCGGAGGACAAGTACAAGTAGCTCCAGAGCTAATGAAGTGGTTGGGCCAAAGCCGAAAGGACGCTCAGCTGCGGATGCGCCTGGAAGTGAAAGGAAAGTCCGATGCTGCAAAGAAGAATACTGCATAGGAACCTGGAATGTAAGATCTATGAATCTTGGTAAGTTGGATGTGGTCAAACAGGAGATGGCAAGAATCAACATTGACATCCTGGGCATCAGTGAACTAAAATGGACGGGAATGGGCGAATTCAATTCAGACGATTATCATATCTACTATTGTGGGCAAGAATCCCGTAGAAGAAATGGAGTAGCCCTCATAGTCAACAAAAGAGTGGGTAAAGCTGTACTGTATTTTGAGATATAATCTCAAAAATGATAGAATGATTTCAATACGAATCCAAGGCAGACCTTTCAACATCACAGTAATCCAAGTTTATGCACCAACCACCAATGCTGAAGAGGCTGAAATTGACCAATTCTATGAAGACTTACAACACCTTCTAGAACTGACACCAAAGAAATATGTTCTTCTCATTATAGGGGATTGGAATGCTAAAGTAGGGAGTCAAGAGATAAAAGGAACAACAGGTAAGTTTGGCCTTGGAGTTCAAAACGAAGCAGGGCAAAGGCTAATAGAGTTTTGTCAAGAGAACAAGCTGGTCATCACAAACACTCTTTTCCAACAACACAAGAGGCGACTCTACACATGGACATCACCAGATGGGCAATACCGAAATCAGATTGATTATATTCTCTGCAGCCAAAGATGGAGAAGCTCTATACAGTCAGCAAAAACAAGACCTGGAGCTGATTGTGGCTCTGATCATCAGCTTCTTATAGCAAAACTCAAGCTTAAACTGAAGAAAGTAGGAAAAACCACTGAGCTAGTCAGGTATAATCTAAACCAAATCCCTTATGAATACAGAGTGGAAGTGAAGAACAGATTTAAGGAACTAGATTTGGTGGACAGAGTGCCTGAAGAACTATGGATGGAGGCTCGTAACATTGTACAGGAGGCAGCAACAAAAACCATCCCAAAGAAAAGGAAATGCAAGAAAGCAAAGTGGCTGTCCAACGAGGCCTTACAAATAGCAGAGAAGAGAAGGGAAACAAAATGCAAGGGAGATAGGGAAACTTACAGAAAATTGAATGCAGACTTCCAAAGAATAGCAAGGAGAGACACGAGGGCCTTCTTAAATGAACAGTGCAAAGAAATAGAGGAAAAGAATAGAAAGGGAAAAACCAGAGATCTGTTCAAGAAAATTGGAGATATTAAAGGAACCTTTTGTGCAAAGATGGACATGATAAAGGACAAAAATGGTAGGGACCTCACAGAAGCAGAAGACATCAAGAAGAGGTTACAAGAATACACAGAGGAATTATACCAGAAAGATTTGGATGTCCCGGACAACCCAGATAGTGTGGTTGCTGACCTTGAGCCAGACATCCTGGAGAGCGAAGTCAAGTGGGCCTTAGAAAGCATGGCTAACAACAAGGCCAGTGGAGGTGATGGCATTCCAGTGGAACTATTTAAAATCTTAAAAGATGACGCTGTTAAGGTGCTACACTCAATATGCCAGCAAGTTTGGAAAACTCAGCAGTGGCCAGAGGATTGGAAAAGATCAGTCTACATCCCAATCCCAAAGAAGGGCAGCGCCAAAGAATGCTCCAACTACCGTACAATTGCACTCATTTCACACCCTAGCAAGATTATGCTCAAAATCCTCCAAGGTAGGCTTCAGCAGTATGTGGACCAAGAACTCCCAGAAGTACAAGCTGGATTTCGAAGAGGCAGAGGCACTAGAGACCAAATTGCTAACATGCGCTGGATTATGGAGAAAGCCAGAGAGTTCCAGAAAAACGTCTACTTCTGCTTCATTGACTACGCAAAAGCCTTTGACTGTGTGGACCACAACAAACTATGGCAAGTTCTTAAAGAAATGGGAGTGCCTGACCACCTTATCTACCTCCTGAGAAATCTATATGTGGGACAGGAAGCAACAGTTAGAACTGGATCTGGAACAACTGATTGGTTCAAAATTGGGAAAGGAGTACGACAAGGCTGTATATTGTCTTATATGCAGAATACATCATGCGAAAGGCAGGACTGGAGGAATCCCAAGCCGGAATTAAGATTGCCGGAGGAAATATCAACAACCTCAGACATGCAGATGATACCACTCTGATGGCAGAAAGTGAGGAGGAATTAAAGAACCTCTTAATGAGGGTGAAAGAGGAGAGCGCCAAAAATGGTCTAAAACTCAACATCAAAAAAACTAAGATCATGGCCACTGGTCCCATCACCTCCTGGCAAATAGAAGGGGAAGATATGGAGGCAGTGACAGAGTTTACTTTCCTGTGCGCCATGATCACTGCAGATGGTGACAGCAGCCACGAAATTAAAAGACGCCTGCTTCTTGGGAGGAAAGCGATAAGAAACCTAGACAGCATCTTAAAAAGCAGAGACATCACCTTGCCGACAAAGGTCCGCATAGGCAAAGCTATGGTTTTTCCAGTAGCGATGTATGGAAGTGAGAGCTGGACCATAAAGAAGGCTTTATTGATGCTTTTGAATTGTGGTGCTGGAGGAGACTCTTGAGAGTCCCCTGGACTGCAAGGAGAACAAACCTATCCATTTTGAAAGAAATCAACCCTGAGTGTTCACTGGAAGGACAGATCCTGAAGCTGAGGCTCCAATACTTTGGCCATCTCATGAGAAGAGAAGACTCCCTGGAAAAGACCTTGATGTTGGGAAAATGTGAAGGCAAGAGGAGAAGGGGATGACAGAGGACGAGATGGTTGGACAGTGTCACTGAAGCTACCAACACGAATTTGACCCAACTCCGGGAGGCAGTGGAGGACAGGAGGGCCTGGCGTGCTCTGGTCCATGGGGTCACGAAGAGTCGGACACAACTTAACGACTAAACAACAACAACAGGTGTAAAAAGAAGAGAACCTAATGACAGGAGAAGCCAAAGTCACTTTCCTCTGGTTCCACCGATTCTAGGGAGTGCTAGCTAGGTATTTTTTTTGAATAGCCACCAAAAAAAGGCCACATGCCAAACCACATCTGAAACTATTAGTATTTCAAACCAGAATCTGGAAAAGTGACTTTTTCTTACAAATTCCCAGAATCTCCCAGACAACTCTGGGAGTTCTAGTCCAAAAAAGGGACTTTTTCAAACTTTGTTCAAAACTAAACAGATTTGTTTGGCATGGACAGGGTGATTGATGCACATGCCTCATCCATTCTGATGTAAGTGAGCACAGCTTCTGTTAAATAATATGGTTCGGAGGCCAATGCGGAACACAGAAACCCCCTTAGGGGGAAAAATAGGAGTAGGAGACAAAAGGTGGCTCTATGACAGCATTACTCTTGAAGAGGATCTTAGCAACAGGACTTTGGTTGTCCTTTGTTTTCAAACTATGCCAAGGAGCCTATCTATTATCATGGACAATCATAGAGGCTGTGTGCTACTTGATGCTTACACTCAGTCGTGAGTCAAAAATGTAGGTAAGTACCTCCCCACTGACTTACAATACTGATTGCTAAATATGAGACCTTAAGAGTAGGGTGGACTTGATATCATGGTAGGCTAGAAAATAATTAAGGCTGTAAGAGGAGAGACCTTAATTGGCTTGAACTGACCTTTGCAAGTCAAGAGAAGCACTTTTAAAGGCCTGGTGAGCCTACCGATCTGCCAGTTGCTGCCCCATAGACTGCTTCTTCCTAATGTTTTTTAATATTAGCTTGTTTACTTATTTATATTTTTAAACCATACTATTCTTAGTATATTCTTCAGGGCTAGCACACATGTTTATCTAACAGACTTATTTCTTAGTAACCTTATGTGTATTAAGTTGGGAGTACATCATACTCCTAATTAACTTTGGGTAGACTGATGTTTTAGAACAGGGGTCCCAAACCCCCGGTCGGCGGCCCGGTGCTGGTCCGTGGCCTTGGCCGGACTGAGCCGCGGAGACAGATCTTCCGCCCCCCCGCACGCACTCCCCCCGCACGTCCCCCTGCACAGCCCCTTTGCGCATGCGTGCAAGTGCATGCGCATGCCCCGCAAGCACCCCCGCCCCTTTGTGGATGCGCGCGAGTGTGTGCATGTGCTGCGTGAGCGCCCCCACCCCTTTGCGCATGTGCGCAAGTGCCCACGCACCCACACTCACAAGCACCGCCCCTTCACACATGCACGGGGGTGCCCTGCCCCCCCACGCATGGACCCCATCCCCCCCACCGGTCCACGGTGTCAAAAAGGTTGGGGATCACTGTTTTAGAACATAACATTTATTTATGTTTACCCTTTCTTTCAGTTTGTGACAAAACACTAAAGTAGCTCACAAATGTAACTAATTTACATTTCTGGATCATGTAATTGATTTTGTTATCAGTTTTCTGTCCTTTCCAAGGTTGATTAGCTGTATAACCTCTATTTTTCACTTCAGCTACAGATTCAGCTAAAAGTATTTCCATCTAGAACATTCCTGCTAAGTGCATTTGCACAACCTCATACAGATCCCCATATCCACGAGGGATCTGTTCCACAATCTACTGTAAATGCCTGAAACTGTGGATAGTAGCAATCTCTATATACAACATACAAGGAGGCGGGACAAAGGCCACAAGGCCCACCCCTTTGTATGTTGTATATAGGGCTGCGGGAAACCATGGATACCAATCCCGTAGATATGGAGGTTCTACTGTATTTGATTATATAAGAAAATGTTCCAATCAATGAGAAAGCTCTTTCTGAGGCATGATATAATCATTCTGCAATGTTTTGCAATGTGCCTTTAGGCTTTGGCAGGAACGAAAATTTTGACGCATTACTTAAGAAGGTCCATTGCAAACAAATGGAAAGTATATGATTGCATACCAGGAGACCAAAATACTCCACACATCATGTACCACCATCCTTTTGACACCCTACAAACATACTCAACATTGATTTGTTTGCTTGTTTTTTATGCTCATTAGAAACTGGGTGATCACATTAACAGAGTTTTGTAACTCCATGTTTTGTAACACAGTGTTTATCGGGCCCAAACTGGTATTTCTGCTTTGCCTGATGTTTTGCTTTGTCCCCTAATGGGGGCTGAGTCAATACATATCACAAAATGGATCACGTCACTTCAGCCCGTAAGACAACTTCTGAATGGTCTCCTCTTCTTTTTGAAAACATTGCC
Organism: Intellagama lesueurii; assembly: GCA_037013535.1. Taxonomy (NCBI): domain Eukaryota; kingdom Metazoa; phylum Chordata; class Lepidosauria; order Squamata; family Agamidae; genus Intellagama; species Intellagama lesueurii. The sequence goes on from JBAJHW010000002.1 coordinate 219,400,912, forward strand.
CTGGAAACAGACAACTAGCATGTCAGCCTGGAAAGTTCAGCACAAGCTGATTGCTTGGTATTCTGAGTTTATATGTACAGTCAACCCTCGACTTACGAACGGCCCTAGTTACGAACATTTCGACTTACAAACCGCTCTGATAGAAAAATATAGCCTTGACTTGCGAACTTTGCTTCGAGTTACGAACCGGAAAAAAAATGCGCGGGAGGCGGGGAAAGCGCGAAATTTGAACTTTCAAGGTGTTCTGTTGAAAAGGTGTCTGTTCCCTCCTTCCCTCCCTCTTTTCTTTCCTTTTTTTTTAACCTAAGTCATCTTAGGTTAAAAGGAAAAAAAATTAAAAAAAATCTGCCCCTAGTGGTAGGAACGGATTAACCGGCTTTGCATTAGTTCCTATGGGAACTAATGCTTCGACTTACAAACCGCCCCTCGACCTAAGAACCAAAAACAGCCAGAACGGATTAATTGGTTTTCAATGCATTCCTATGGGAAATGCTGATTCGACTTACAAACTTTTCGACTTAAGAACGTCCTTCCGGAACGGATTAAGTTCGTAAGTCGAGGGTTGACTGTACATGTTTATGTATATATCTTTTCTAAAGCAGAAGGAGATTTTTAAAATGTCACCCCTCCACCACCTCCATCTGATGTCTGAAATGATCTACCATCAGGTACCCGAATTGTGGAAAGCACTGACAGATTTGTATTTTGGATCGAGGGAGTTATAAGTAGAATTATGAAGGTTCTCAAGAAAATTTTCAAGTGGAAACAAGTATCACTGGAGACCAAGACCAAAATAATTCATAATGTGGTATTCCCAGTTACAATATATGAATGGAAAAGCTGGACAGTGAAGAAAGCTGATAGGAAGGAGTAGAATTGTTAATGTTGGGAGCCCTTGGAGATCACACATTCATAGGGTTGACATAAACGGGAAGTGACTTGGTGACACATAACAACAACAATTTTGGATTGAAATTAGGGCTTCTTCCAGCTCTGCACTGTTGTTTTTCAAATTTCTCTGCATGCAGAATGTCTCATCATGGAATGAGGTTCATGTAGCAGATTCATGTTCAGAGCACCTCTTCCAACATAAAAAGAGGTTCAACCTTGCCATCTCCCCAGACTCCAAATTTGTCATTCTTAAACATTAAGGATTCTAGGATGTGGGTGACGTAGCAAGATTCACCAGTATGAAATGTAACAGTGGGGCTCCCCTTAGATGCATTTCACAACTAAGAGACTTGACATGGGTATCCCAACTTGGTCCAACAAAACATCACTTTTTCTTTGATTGAATGGATATGCCACATGCAAGATTTGAGTTCATATTACATGTACATAACCCCCCCCCCAAAAAAGTAGAAATAGTATACCACAGAAGCATACACAAATGTATCCCCCCTCCTTGTAGACTGTGGCCTTCTTGGTGGAGAATTGCTAAGAGTTGGAGTCCAGAAAAGTAACTTTCTCCAGGTTCTGCATCAGGCAAAATTAGCAGTAACTGCCATACAAGTCTGCTTGTCTTCTCCAAACTAGAACTACTTACTAGTTTTGTATCACCAGAGCATTTGAAATTTAAACACAGCATGCAACACCTCAGTATCCAACAGAATGGTCTTGGCTGCCACCTATAACTGCATACAAAAGTGGCAACCCCATTGTTGCTTCTCCCCAGTGGACCATGAGGGGAGGAGTCTCCCTTTCTAACTGAAAGAAGACTAGTTACTTTTGCTTCAGTGTAGTGAAGAAAATACATTACACCCAACTGCTTATTTTAGTCTCTGGACTAAAATGTAACCAACATTTTTTTAAAGGACATTTCAGTGCTTGAACATATAACTTAATATAATTTAAAATAATGTAATATAATGTAATATGATTTACAAGGGGGGAAAAACCTGCTAAAGGACTATTGGCTGCTGTTTAGGAAACAGATGGGTATTCCTCCCTGTTGGGAATTGGCAGGTGGGGTGCCCCCCCCCTTGTACAAAGGGATGGTGTGAAACACGTTTGTGAGGGAGATGGGGTTTACTCTGCTGTCTACCTGTATGTGGCAATGATCTACCCAGCAGATCCAAATATCAAGGAAGTCAAAAGGAAAAGTAATTCCTACCACCACCACCAAACAGGTAAATTGTGTATGCAATTAGCTGCCATAAACTATGGGGACGGCTATTCAATCAGAAAGTTTTAAAAGGGGGTGGGTGAGCTAGTTCATGGATGCTAGTAGGTTTAGCCTAGACACAAGGAGCCTTGCGACCCAGCGGCTGTCTGTGCCTGAATACTAACTGCTGGAGTGGGGAAGCAACCACGTAGGAGGCCATTGAGTTTACATAGATGCATATTAGGTGTGTGGGGGAGGGGGGCTTCCCAAATGCATCAGATGGACCATGAGGAAAACAGGCCACAGGCTTCAGTAAACAGCAGGGTGGGGTTGGCTTTTGTTTTTTTCATATCTTGTGGTTAGGCCTGTGATTCTGGACTCTTCTGCAATATACCTTTGGTGATCGTGATAGTAGTATTTAAAAAAAAAAAACCAGCAAAAATGAAGCAGACCTGTGATGTGACGGGAGAAGCAGATAATTTTCCTCTGCAGTTTCTTTAAATGGTTGTATGGCTGTTTTGCATGTGCACAACTGGCCAACGGGGAATTTAAAAGCCATGTTTCTAGACAAAATATACAGCCAGGCTCTGGAGAGCCTGCAGCTCCATTACTGCAGAGTGGAACGCATTTCATATATGGCTTCTCTATTTTCGTGTAGTCAAAAGGTATAGAGGGTTATGAAATGCACAACAATTATTACAATTCCATAAGTGTATCTGAACCTGCAGTAGGTTCTCCATATAGTGCTGTAATTTGTTCTTCTTACTTGATTCTCTGAACTAATGTGCAGCCTCTGGATCACTGCCACATGGCAGTTTGCACCATTACAAGTAATTAAGCCTTCTGGGACATTAAATAAAATAATGCACCCACAGAATCATAGCATTGTAGAGCTGGAATATCATCCTATGCAGAGCTAGAGTGTCATCCGACAGAATGCTCTTTGAGAAAAGGGAAATGGTGCCCACCTTTTCTTCAGACAAAATGGCAGTTCATGATTCAGCAATGGCTGGGAGCAGGCAAGCCCTCATCTTTGCTTCTTTCCATGCACTTTGGTATTCTGAAAGCCAGTCCAAATTTGCAGCCGGTTGATCACTATGGAAGAACTGCACATGGTGTTCTCTGCTACTTGCTTCTCTCTTGCTATCTGGAATATAAATGGAAGATTTTACCTTCTCTCTTTCAGAACAGGTTGCTGTCTTCACTGTTGGTTGCCCTCTTTGTGATCTCATAGCCTTGGCACCAAGTGCAGCTTCTTTGGGTGGATGCAGCCATATTGATTTGCCATTAACAATAAGGAGTTCATTTTCTTTCTGATTTGGATTGCTTTTTGGAGTTTGCATCTTGTCTTGGTTTTTCAGGTTTCTTAGCTCTGGGCCACCATCTTCCTTGGGCTGTGGTCTCGGGGAGTGAATTCTTGGAAAGAGGCTGACAAGATCGTGTTTCTCTATTACTTTTTCTTGAGGTGTGCCCAGACTGATGCCATGAAAGTTGTGCTTTGCATCATCATTATCAGTGTTCTCATAGCCCTTAGGACATCTCCACCTATGATTTTTCTGAGTGTCTGTATCCAATGGATCCATGTTTGAGCTGGAGTAAGTTTTGATGCAATCAAGAACGAAGCACTGTCTCTCTAACAATAGCATGTTAGGAAGGGTGTATCTGGAGACCATTTTTGGTGTTTCAGACAATTTTAAGACCCTGTAATTATTGTGTAGCATTCTAGATTTGTTGATGTCTTGTATTTTATGCTTACTTTCTGGTGGTACCAGGAACGTAGGCCTTGCCTGCTGGCAGACAGATTGAAGGTAGCTTTCTTCACCAGAACAAGAATCCGAACTCAGATAAACATTCCCAAAACTTTTTGTGTTGCTTGTTATGTCTTCTAGCACTTCCTCCAAGGCTTCACTGATGGTTGGAAGAGGCTTAGCTAAGTTCAGTCTTATCCGAGGAGCCATTTCTGTAAGAAGCATGCACAGTATCATTAATGAGTGTGAATGGATTGCAAAAATGTCACTGGAGCACCATAGTTTCTAATAATCAACTTAGCATCACAAATTCTGAAGCCCATATTGGGCTAATTAGAAGGCCACAGAAAGTTTTGAAATCTCCAGATCTGTTCAGTGGATAAGATTTTACAAAAAGCAAGCTGAGGGGGTACAATAGACAACAAATAGAAGATTGACTCAATGTTGCAGTCATGGTGCCTGCATGTTCAGAAACTAAGATGGAAGGTGGTTAGAGAACTCTGAATGATCATAATAATCATGTGCTGTCAAATCAGTTCTGACTTATGGCAACCCTTTTCAGGGTTTTCCAGGTAACAAATTCTCAGAAGTTTACCGTTCCCTTTTTCTGGGCATCCTGGGACTCTGCAGCTGGCCCAAGGCCACAAGGCTGGCTCTACTTGTAGGAGGCACAGTGGGGAATAGAGCATCCAACCTCTGGCTCTAACAGGTGATGCAATGGTTTCAAATGGTACCTTGAGTGGCCCCTAAATCTGACCAGTACAAGAAACAAAGATATGCCCGATACCCCGATTTTTGGAAAATAGAAAATTCAGCTATTACAGAAACAGCTCAGTAGAAAATTCTGAGCATGCAGACCAACTTCTGCCTCTAATGCATTTTAAAACAATAATAAAATCCCACATTTTAAAGGGAGCAATTTCTTTCCTCCCCCTCATACCATGTTACACACACACACACACACACCTGTTCCAACTCTACCAAAAAAGTGATCCTGGTAATCTCTTGGGAATGAGCCAGGAAACTGAGCTATCCAGGCTTGGAGACTGGTGGCAAAAAGTGTTAAAAATGTTTAGTTCACCTTAAATGAAATGAAGAAAACAACTCAGTCAAAGTTCAGTTGGAGCTGGCAAATGGTAAACTATTAAAGTGGTGTTAACTGTTAAAAGTCAGTCGGAAAAGATGGAGACTTAATCTGAGATGGATTGCTTCGATAAAGGAAACCATGGGCTTTAGTCTGCAAGACCTGAGCAAGGTTGCTAGTGAAAGGATCTTTTGGAGGTCATTAATTCATAGGGGGACTGGCTGGATAGTTCAGTGGTTTAGATATCTGGCAGCGTTCAATTTCCCACTGTGTTTCCTGCAAGTAGAGCCTGCCTGTGTGGCAAGCTGTGCAGTCCCAGGGCACCCCCAGAAGAAGGGAATGACAAACCATTTCTTGATCTAGAAAACCCTGAAAAGGATCGCCATAAGTCAGAATTGGCTTGATGGCACATTATTATTACTATTAACTCATAGAGTTGCCATAAGTCATAAACTACCTGATTGCACGTAACAAGAAAAAAATGGTGTGAAATTTCTGTTTGTGTTAGATGACTGAAACATTTCCGGAAAGAAGTAGAAAAATCTCATCCTGGAAATCAGGGTTCTGGTTCCTGCTAGTAGTGTGTGTGGTCCCCAAAAATGGCTGAATACAGCAGCCCTTCAGGCACAGTGGAATTTAATGAAGAGTGAGCATCTATAGGACTGTGTACAATGGAGAAAAATATGGAGAAAATACAGTGGAGAAAAATATTGGCCACCTTGTTTTTAAACCTTCATTTCTATGGTTTATGGAAAAACAAATTTTTTTGCTTGCAACAAATACAGATACTTATGTAGGATTAAGGCAAACCATGATTCAGCGTGATTTTGCTTCATGCCCTATCCAGGTTTAAAAAATAATATATCTCTCTCAGCAGTACAGGCATAGTGCACACACATAGAATCATAGAAAAGTGAAGTTGGAAGGGGCCTACAAGGCCATCAAGTCCAACTCCCTGCTCAGTGCAGGAATACAATCAAAGCATATCTATCAGGTGATTATCTAAGTTTTTCTTGAATGCCTCCAGTGTTGGAGCACTCACCAACTCCCGAGGTAACTGGTTCCACTGTCGTACTGCTCTAACAGTTAGGAAGTTTTTCCTGATACTCAACCAAAATCTGGCTTCCTTTAACTTGAGCCCATTGTTGCGTGTCCCGCACTCTGGGATGATTGAGAACAGATCTTGCCCCTCCTCTGTATGACAGCCTTTCAAGTATTTGAAAAGTGCTATCATATCACCCCTCAGCCTTCTTTTCTCAAGGCTAAACATGCCCAATTCTTTCAGCCTTTCCTCATAGGGTTTGGTTTCCAGCCCCCTGATCATCCTTGTTGCCCTCCTCTGAACTTGTACCAATTTGTTAGCATCCTTTGTGAAGTGTGGTGTCCAGAACTGGACACAATACTCAAGGTGAGGCCTAACCGGTGCTGAATAGAGGGGGACTAGCACCTCACGGGATTTGGAAACTATACTTCTATTAATGCAGCCTAAAATACCATTTGCCTTTTTTGTAGCCACATCACACTGTTGGCTCATATTTAGCTTGTGATCTACAATAATCCCAAGGTCCTTGACTGCATGACTATTAAGGAAGTCCACATCTACAACTGACCTACATAGACATCATTTGCTTTTTTGCTTTTGTTTTGTTTACACTCGGCACGTACACCAGATCTACCTTGAAAACTCCAGAGCCGAGTCACAGAACTACATGATAAACTATCATTCATCCTCAGAGGGAACCCAACTTTGAGTGGAAATTCTTAAGCAGATCCTCCTACCATAGAATTAGTAGCTGGACAACTGAAGACTTATATCTTAATGGAAGTGCTAAACTGTTATGATGAAAAGTGCAATCCAAATCAAGTGACTTGCATTTTAAAAATTAACCACACTTTGCCTTCATTTGTGCAATTTTTTTATAGTTACCACTAACTTCCTTAAATCTGACATGTTACTGCTGTCCTGTAGGATGAGGAGAACATAAACAAAGGTTATTTATTAAAAAGTAAGGCCTCTGTTCAGGGTTCTGTGTCTTCTTCCAGGATGTTTCATAGCATTCCCACATTCTTCTACTCTTCTATTAATTCTTCTCAACAGTCAGCATTTCATGCTAGGTCCTCATTGGGTTTGGGGGGACTCCCTGAGTTCCCTGAGTCCGCAGATGTCTGCCTCTTGTACATGAATGGTGCTGAGACACTTGAAGAACTGAGCTCACTACTGATATGTTTAAATGAGGAGGGCGATTCAAGGGTGGAATAGTTAACAACAAAATCTGAATGGTTTTAGTCACTTAACCAAAGAGTCTTTAGCAGCCTTACCAAGCTACAGACTCCAAGATTCTTCAAGGCAATCCTTGAATGATTCATGAATTAAACCAGATTACATTTATTTTATAGACACATCTCAGAAGATGACACTCCTTCAGAGAGGATTATTACCTACCTGGAAATAGAAAATGGGACTTTCTATGTCTAAATAACATGCTTTACAATCCAGTTACTGTCCCTTATCACACCAATTCTCTCTGTAGTCCATTCCCTCATCCCTCTCCTTCATCTGCTGTGTTAGACAGGACTCTAGGTGTAGTTCAGAGCAGATGAGGGAGCACGACAGGAGATTGGGAACACAGTGGGAATGGGCAGGAGGAGCTGCAAAGCGATGCCATCTAGAAACCTTGGGGAGAGACACAAAAATGAGAGGGGAAGAGGTAGCTTGATTCGAGGAGCAAAAGAAATAAATTCAAACTTTGTTCAAAAGCCTCTCCACCATCTCTCTGTGTCAGCTTTCCCCTACCATTGAACTGTAGCCACAGCTGACCTTTTCACCCAGTTCCTAAACAGGTAACCTTGCTAAAATCAATAGGGCAGACACATAAAAATCAGAGGGCAAAAAGGTCTCACAGGCACTGTTGCTCCTGAGGTCCTCTCTGCCCAGTCGCCTCTCTCCTCTGATGCTTTATCAGCCTTTTAGATTTCCTCTTTCCTTATTCACAGAAATAACAAACACCAAACTGGCATTCACGGCCTGGCCATGCCTGCATATATCTTGTTCTTTTTCTTTCAGCTTTAGATTCTAGTCTCTGCATCTTCTTGTTTCCCCTTGCAAAGGTCCATGCTTTTCTTACCTGACTGGATCTGTTTCAGGGTATGACCCAGTTGTTCTTAAACCTCCAGGCTCAGCGTCTCTTCTCTTGCGCTGTCTGTCCTCCTTGATTCTAGCGTTGAATATGTGCTATCTAAACCAAGGCTGCACATCAGGGTAGCAGCTTCCAGTCAGCTGATTCAGCTGCTTTGGGGTTGTTGTTGCTAAATATAGACTGGTCTATGCCATTCTGTTTCTGAAGAATTCTAATTTGATAAGTGCTTCATGTTACTGGAAAGGCTGAAAGCAGGGAACTGGGGAGACGAGTCTAATACAATCTCCAGGATATGATCTCCAAAGAGAATCATTTCTCTTTGGCACAGCAAAAGCATTACATTATGCTTTATACTTTAAATAATTCAATAGGCCCAGGGACTGTATATGTTTCATGCTTGCATCTGTAGGTGGCAGTTAGCAGCATGTTAAACCAAGCTGCAAGCTGCTCTCTCTGCCGATACTGGGATGCGGCAATTTAAAAAATACATGTAGACGTTACAATTAATAGGTGTCCTGTTTTTTGGCCTTCAGATGATAGAGAATGACAAAGTCATCTGTCGGTGGTCCCTCATCTCTAGAAAAGAGGTCTCCAGAAATGCATGCTATCCCCTCAGAGACCCATGGCTTTTGTTTGGGACAGAGAAGGGAACATTTTCATTTCCTAGACTACTATGCTGGGATGTTCCGGGAATTGTACTTCAGAAAGATAATTTTACTATTTCTGATATGGAAGACCTTTTTCTGTGTGCAAGATTGTTCACCCATATAATTTCATTTGGGATTATGGTGAGGCCCAGGATCTAATTTCTGGGAGGATCCAGCCCCAGCACTTGTCTTTGGTGCTTAGGGCCGACCCTGTCATTAGACAACAGTAGCCAATGCCGAGGGATGGCTGGCTGGCAGACCTCTGTCACACCACCTCTTCTCCACTCAGGTGCAGGGAAGGACTCTATCACTTGACAAAGCTGATGTATGTTTCAGCTGCCGGACTGGTTGGCATGTTGAAGAGAACAAAACTAAGAGAGAGACACCAGAATTAGGAAACAGATCTTCAAAACCAGAGAGGGGCCTTCAGATGTGGGATTTCCACCCCCCTACAGATTGAGCCCTTGTGCCAGTACTTAGTCTCCTCAAACAGCTCTGAGGCACTGGACTGAAAGCTATTGTGGGATTGTGTCCACCTGCCTGCCTTGCCTGCTCTTGGTCTGAGCTTTTCTAGCCATGTTGCCAGGCCCCTGCAAGCCACTTGTGAAATTTCCTGCAATGCTGTGAGTGAGAATACCTCAAACTGGGATTGCCAGAGCTCAGGAAAATAAAAATACTATGCATCCCCAGGTCTCTGGCAGGGAGGAGAGTGAGGTCCGAAGGGAGTGAAAGTAAGGCACAAAGTTTGATTTTATTGTATGTGGTGAATTTAAAGCGGAGACCCATCTCCTTCTCACTTCCAAATGGCTAAGTCTGGGGGACCTGAAGCCTCTTAAGACAAGCTTATTACCTGGTTGGTAGGGTTTGATTTAGCTTTTCCAGTGGGTCACCTGTGCCCTTTTAGCACCTCAGCTGGTCCAGATTCTATTAATTTAAACACCCCCACCCACAAACACCGTTAAATCTTTCAGCCTTGTAGAACTGGAGATTTAGGACAAACCATGCAGTTACAAGTTGGGCCTGTTTCTTTAGCAAGAAGAAACAAACCTTTCTGTGTAATTAGTCAGGGGGGGAAGCCATCCGACAGGCTCACGGAGACATTATAACATAGTAATATGTTATATTACTATGGAATATGTTACATAGTAATATGTTATATTACCTATGCAAGGGAGATAGGGAAAGTTACAGAAAATTGAATGCGGACTTCCAAAGAATAGCAAGGAGAGACAAGAGGGCCTTCTTAAATGAACAATGCAAAGATATAGAGGAAAACAATAGAAAGGGAAAAACCAGAGATCTGTTCAAGAAAATTGGAGCCATTAAAGGAACATTTTGTGCAAAGAGGGACATGATAAAGGACAAAAATGGTAGGGACCTTACAGAAGCAGAAGACATCAAGAAGAGGTGGCAAGAATACACAGAGGAATTATACCAGAAAGATCTGGATGTCACGGACAACCCAGATAGTGTGGTTGCTGACCTTGAGCCAGACATCCTGGAGAGCGAAGTCAAGTGGGCCTTAGAAAGCATGGCTAACAACAAGGCCAGTGGAGGAGATGGCATTCCAGTGGAACTATTTAAAATCTTAAAAGATGACGCTGTTAAGGTGCTACACTCAATATGCCAGCAAGTTTGGAAAACTCAGCAGTGGCCAGAGGATTGGAAAAGATCAGTCTACATCCCAATCCCAAAGAAGGGAAGCGCCAAAGAATGCTCCAACTACCGTACAATTGCACTCATTTCACACGCTAGCAAGGTTATGCTCAAAATCCTACAAGGTAGGCTTCAGCAGTATGTGGACCGAGAACTCCCAGAAGTACAAGCTGGATTTCGAAGGGGCAGAGGAACTAGAGACCAAATTGCTAACATGCGCTGGATTATGGAGAAAGCCAGAGAGTTCCAGAAAAACATCTACTTCTGCTTCATTGACTACGCAAAAGCCTTTGACTGTGTGGACCACAGCAAACTATGGCAAGTCCTTAAAGAAATGGGAGTGCCTGACCACCTTATCCATCTCCTGAGAAATCTATATGTGGGACAGGAAGCAACAGTTAGAACTGGATCTGGAACAACTGATTGGTTCAAAATTGGGAAAGGAGTACGACAAGGCTGTATATTGTCCCCCTGCTTATTTAACTTATATGCAGAATACATCATGCGAAAGGCTGGACTGGATGAATCCCAAGCCGGAATTAAGATTGCCGGAAGAAATATCAACAACCTCAGATATGCAGATGATACCACTCTGATGGCAGAAAGTGAGGAGGAATTAAAGAACCTCTTAATGAGAGTGAAAGAGGAGAGCGCCAAAAATGGTCTGAAGCTCAACATCAAAAAAACTAAGATCATGGCCACAGGCCCCATCACCTCCTGGCAAATAGAAGGGGAAGATATGGAGGCAGTGACAGAGTTTACCTTCCTGGGCTCCACGATCACTGCAGATGGTGACAGCAGCCACGAAATTAAAAGACGCCTGCTTCTTGGGAGGAAAGCGATGAGAAACGTAGACAGCATCTTAAAAAGCAGAGACATCACCTTGCCGACAAAGGTCCGCATAATCAAAGCGATGGTTTTTCCAGTAGTGATGTATGGAAGTGAGAGCTGGACCATAAAGAAGGCTGACCGCCGAAGAATTGATGCTTTTGAATTGTGGTGCTGGAGGAGACTCTTGAGAGTCCCCTGGACTGCAAGGAGAACAAACCTATCCATTTTGAAGGAAATCAACCCTGAGTGTTCACTGGAAGGACAGATCCTGAAGCTGAGGCTCCAATACTTTGGCCATCTCATGAGAAGAGAAGACTCCCTGGAAAAGACCCTGATGTTGGGAAAGTGTGAAGGCAAGAGGAGAAGGGGACGACAGAGGATGAGATGGTTGGACAGTGTCATCGAAGCAACCAACATGAATTTGACCCAACTTCGGGAGGCAGTGGAAGACAGGAGGGCCTGGCGTACTCTGGTCCATGGGGTCACGAAGAGTCGGACACGACTAAATGACTAAACAACAAACAATATGTTATAGCCCTGGAATTTCATTGCACAGTTGCTTGCATAGTATTTCACAGTTTTTACCAAGGGTCTGCCTCCTGGGACATCAAAGAAGCCCACATGGTGGTCCCAGGTTTTGGCCCTGAACTCTCCAGGAATGGAAAGCTACTGGCCTGGAAATTGTAAGGCATTGTAAGGCAATAAGATGATGAGCTCTCCAGCACTGGAGGCATGGGGGGGGGGGGGGAGAGGGAGAGCTAAATAGCCATCTGTCAGATATGCTTCCACTTGGATCCTGCATTGAGCAGGAGATTGGACTCAATGGTCTACTCTTATGGGATGCTTCCAACTCTATAATTCTATGATTCTCTGGTTAAAATAGTGAGCCACGCACAGTTATTCATCACGTGTTGCAATACTGCTACAACTCAGGCCTGTCTGAAAGATGAAGGGCTGGGGGGACTGTGTAGGAGGGCTCAATGAAGAGTACTTTTGCCAGCAGCCCTCTCTACACCTGGAACTGACTCTGAAGACATGATGACGCTTGCTGCCATGTGTCTTCAGACCTTGCCCCAGCCACAGCCAGTCATTGGGGCAGATACTGTACATGTGAAAGTTTACAGGCATATACCAATACGCTAGGCCTCTTCATCAAATGACATGGATCCCGTCAACAATTCTGAGTAATTTCAATAGACCCGATAGAGACAAGCTGGCATGTGTGAAAGCTGTGATTAGTTTTCCTGGCCTCTTTTGCTTTGTGGGAAAGCCACTGTGGGGGCCCTTGGTTAGGTCAGATTTATAGCTTTGGACTGGTTTCTTTTTAACCCTCTTTAAATACAGTTTGCCAGGTTGAAATGAGCCGTGTGGGTGGACTGGGAAATATAGGCACTATTCCTTTGGCCCCAGTTAATATGGCTAGTCATGGATCCTCCACCAGCGCAAGTTGAATCATCCTAATGGCATGTTGCCGAAGCCAGTTCAGAACTGTGGTGGAAGTGCTCAATGGAGATACAATATTGCTCTTACTGCATAATTAAAATTTGTAGAACAGACCTTCCCTGTACATGCACTCATGTGCCTATCTATACTAACTCATTCTTCCCTGCCCCTGCCTCAGATTTGTAGGGAACAGAAGACTTAAAATTTCTCCTTTCCCAGTTGTAAACTATATTAGCTCCAAAATTGCTGGACAACTCAGTGATTTAGGCATCTGCCCATTGGGAGTTCAATTCCCCACTGTTCCTCCTTGAGAGAGGCTGGACTTGATGATCTATTGGGTCCCTTCTAGAAAGGTTGTTGTTCTTGTTGTTGTTAAATCTAGGAGGATAAAACTACTGTGACGTTTTCCCCTAGTGATTTGAAGACCTGCAGGGAACTAAAGCTGCCATTGCTCAGTTAAAATATGAATGTAAAATGCCCTTTAATTTGGATCTTCCACAATGCTGATGAATATTGAACTTGCGTGTTTGAATCCAATTTGTCTCCCTCTCTGTTACTGAATTTCAAGATTCCAGAATTGTCAAAAAGAAAATACTGAAGAGATTCTTCCTTTTTGATACCAAATGGAAGTTGCCCTTTCTTTCAATATTTTCCAAACAACATTTATACAGGGATTTTTGTAAGATGCACATTGTTGTGCATTTAGAGTGCAGTCCTGTCCATTTCTACTCAGAAGCAAATCCCACTGAATTCAGTGGACTCCGTTTCCAGGCAAGTGGATATAGAATTACAGCTGTAATAGATCAGAAGCCAGATAATAAGATGACAGCTCTACTGATGTGCTGTATTGATTTGAATGCAGAAATGAGTAAATAATGCATTGCATCAAGTAAAATGAGGCATCTTCCCTATATAACTCTGATGCTTTCAATTATTGATTGCCTGAAAGCATTTTTAAATGTTCTAGTGTCACATGCATATTTCAAAAGGCACTGCTGTTGTAACCAATATATTCCTTTAATATAATATAAAAGAGGGTATTATTTACCTATGAAGCCACCACTTTTCTTCTGTTTCTTCAATTAGTTGTCAGAATAATAAAAAAAACAAACCCTGAAGCTTTGAAGAATTCCTCACCTTTATAGAGTCTGAAGATAAAGACAGCATTGGTATTTATACCTTTGGGAGTATGTAATAAATCAGCATGAGTAAAAAGGAAAGACAGTAAATAGCAAGGGCAGCGCCTGTTCAAACAAGCAGATAACTAGTTAACAGACCTGGAAGGATGAGGTTACCCTTTAACTTGTGACATTCCATAGATTTGCTTCTGTCTCTAAGTAGCAAATGAGGGAAGGAAACATTCCTAAAGAGATCTAACATATCCAGTATGCTGAAGAGAAAACATGAGCAATGGCATTGCCATCGTGACATGCTTTAGCCCTTTTCCGAACGGTGGTGGTGGTGGTGGTTGGGAAAAATCATTTCTAACACATTGTTATGCAGGCTTAATGCTTATATCCCACCGAGCTCAGTGAGTCTTATTCATTTTACTATTTTTTATGTTCCTTCCTTGTCCCCATAAACACACTCAATGGGGCCAGAAGCCAATATAAATTTAAAAAGAACTCTTAATTACAATTTTGCATCAAGGCAAATAAATCAAAAACACAAAGAAAATGCAATATCTCACCAGAACTGTGAACTAAGTAGTTATAAATATTGTAGACAATTAAAGCAGTGATTAAAGCATAACTACATTGCATTGCATTTATAACTTAACAAGGGATAACTTCGCTCTTTCTGTAGTGTAGATGTAATTTCTGTCTTGTTTCTGAAGCTACAGAGGGAGGTATACCACCTTATTAAATGGCAAATGATGCAGTTTGATTTCTATGATGATTTGCTGAGCACATGTCCACTATGGTGGATGATAGATGTGCTAGATAATAGCTGGAATCCAACTGTACATAACAACCAGAGTAGGCCCATTCAAACAGTGGGAATGTGGTAACTCCTCCATAAGTTCTGATTATTCAGTGGACCTACTCTTGTTGCAACTCATTACTGGATTTCAACCACTGTAGGTTAAATATTGGAAAACTAAGCAGTGGTCAGAGGATTGGAAAAGATCAGTCTACATCCCAATCCCAAAGAAGGGCAGTGCCAAAGAATGCTCCAACTACTGTACAATTGCACTCATTTCACACGTTAGCAAGGTTATGCTCAAAATCCTACAAGGTAGGCTTCAGCAGTATGTGGACCAAGAACTCCCAGAAGTACAAGCTGGATTTCGAAGGGGCAGAGGAACTCGAGACCAAATTGCTAACATGTGCTGGATTATGGAGAAAGCCAGAGAGTTCCAGGAAAACATCTACTTCTGCTTCATTGACTACGCAAAAGCCTTTGACTGTGTGGACTATGCAAACTATGGCAAGTCCTTAAAGAAATGGTGAAAGAGGAGAGCGCCAAAAATGGTCTGAAGCTCAACATCAAAAAAACCTAAGATCATAGCTACTGGTCCCATCACCTCCTGGCAAATAGAAGGGGAAGATATGGAGGCAGATTTTACTTTCTTGGGCTCCATGATCACTGCAGATGGTGACAGCAGCCACGAAATTAAAAGATTCCTGCTTCTTGGGAGGAAAGCGATAAGAAACCTAGACAGCATCTTAAAAAGCAGAGACATCACCTTGCCGACAAAGGTCCGCATAGTCAAAGCGATGGTTTTTCCAGTAGCGATGTATGGAACTGAGAGCTGGACCGTAAAGAAGGCTGACCGCCAAAGAATTGATGCTTTTGAATTGTGGTGCTGGAGGAGACTCTTGAGAGTCCCCTGTACTGCAAGGAGATGAAACCTATCCATTTTGAAGGAAATCAACCCTGAGTGCTCACTGGAAGGACAGATCCTGAAGCTGAGGCTCCAATACTTTGGCCATCTCATGAGAAGAGAAGACTCCCTGGAAAAGACCCTGATGTTGGGAAAGTGTGAAGGCAAGAGGAGAAGGGGACGACAGAGGATGAGATGGTTGGACAGTGTCATCGAAGCAACCAACATGAATTTGACCCAACTTCGGGAGGCAGTGGAAGACAGGAGGGCCTGGCATGCTCTGGTCCATGGGGTCACGAAGAGTCGGACATGACTTAACGACTAAACAACAACAAGGTTAATATTAGCTTGCATTAGGCTTGTAGCCTGTATGTTCTGATTGCAAAATAAAGAAGCTCCAACATTAATATCTGGACCGGTTGCAAAAGAAGTGCATCGCCCCAAATCTCAAACATATTTACTCTTCATACACACAGGCAAAAACACGCTGTTGTAGTTGTGCATGCTATGCATGTAAATTATATTGTTGTTGTTTAGTCGTTAAGTCGTGTCCTTTCCATCTCTGCCCCTTCCGGACTCCTTTCCTCCCCATTTCCATCTCTGCCGCTTCTAAGCTCCTTTCCACCCCTTTTATACTCCTTTCCGTGCCCAAAAAGCACAGTAATCTATGCACCCAGGTAGGTGGGGCTCATTAGCCTTGGAAGGCAGCCCATCTAGGAGAAGGAAAATTCGGATTTCAAACCTCCACTGTCTTGTGGCTATATCGACCGATGGAAAAGGCTTCAGGAGTTAACCTCGAGGCAAAATCTGGAGCCAGCGTCTCAGAGGCAGTTCGTGACTGTGTACAGTCACACTCTTGCAACTCCTACGACATTGCTGGAACCAGTTGTATTGGCTCTTGCCTTTCCATTGGACTACTTCATTGACGTGGAGAGGGGGGTTTTCTGCTTGGGTAACAGTCTATCCTCCATATTATTTTATCCAGGCTTTGTGCTCTGGAGAGGACACTCCAGCTTCGCATACAGCGTCGAAACAACGGGAAGTAGCAGTTACCGGTTATAAGTCTTTGCTCAATTGGCGTAGAGCATGACTCCAGGGGCTACTTCTGACGGTGGGAGAGGTCATTGCACCTCACTAGGTAGCTACCACCCGCCTTAAGGTGGGCAGCCCCCAGCCAGTAAGGTGCTGCCTCGCCACGGTCTATTAACCTCACGGGGTGCATGGGGTTTAGGGTGAAAGCCGACAAGCAGATCGATAACCCTGCACCATGCAACAATCATAAGAAAACTTCTGCCCTAAAGTTGGGCACCTGGAATGTTCGGACAATGACCCCTGGCTTTTCTGACGACCTGCAGGAAATAGACAATGCACGCAAGACAGCTGTCATCGACATGGAACTGAGTAGGCTGCAGATGGACATTGTTGCCCTGCAAGAGACAAGATTGCTAGACTCCTGATCTGTCAAAGAAAAAAAAAACTCATTCTACTGGCAGGGAAAACCATTGAATGAGACCAGGGAATATGGTGTTGGTTTTGCAGTTAGAAATACTCTGCTGAGATCCATTGTTCCACCTACTGTGGGGAGTGAAAGAATCCTGTCTCTGCAGCTCCATTCATCTCTCCATCAGGACTGGTACCCTTATTAGTGCATATGCACCAACACTGTCGTCTGCAGCATAAGTCAAAGACAAATTCTATAACGATCTGGCAGCTACTATCAAAAAATCCCTGAGAGAGAGCCACTATTCATTCTCGGAGACTTTAACGCTAGAGTTGGTGCTGATCACAGTTTTTGGCCCACTTGTCTAGGCTGTTTTGGCATTGGAAAGATGAACGAAAATGGCCAACGCTTGCTGGAGTTTTGCTGTTATTATGGTCTTTGTGTCAGCAACATATTTTTTAATATGAAGCTTCGACATAGAGTCTCTTGGAGACATCCAAGATCGAAGCATTGGCATCAGCTTGATTTGATTCTCACTAGACGCTCTAGCCTTCCCAGTATTACGATCACACACAGTTATCAGGGTGCTGATTGCGATACTGATCACTCCCTGGTGTGTAGCAGAGTAAAACTGTGAATAAAGAGATAATATCACACGAAAAAAGAAGGAAGACCACGTATTGACATCAGCAAGACTCGCGATCAAAGAAAAGTGAAGGAATTTGCTCAAGCGCTTGAGGAAACTCTTCCAGGCCCGGCTGGTGCAAATGCACCTGAATGATGGGAACATTTCAAGAATGCTGTTTATAACTCGCCTTGTCCACATTTGGCAAGATGACCAAAAAGACGGCCGACTGGTTCGAATCCCATTCGGAGGAGTTGATGCCAGCCATCGAGGAAAAGAGGAGAGCTCTAGCAGCATACAAAGCCTGTCCTAGTGAGTACAACTTGCAGGTTCTTTGAGTTGCTCATAGCAAAGTCCAACACACTGCCAGAAGATATTCTAACGACTACTGGCTTCAGCTCTGCCCTCAGATACAGATAGCAGCGGACACAGGTAACATCAAGGGAATGTATGACGGTACCAAGCAGGCTTTAGGTCCAATACAGAGGAAATCTGCTCCTTTGAAGACTGCTACAGGCGTGATCATCCAGGACCGAGCACAGCAGATGGAACGCTGGGTACAGCACTACTCTGAGCTATATTCTAGAGAGAATGTAGTAACTGAAGAGGCATTAAATAACATAAAGTGCCTGCCTGTCTTGGAAGAGTTGGACAGCGAACCAACTTTAGCAGAAATGAAAGCGGCCTTGGATTCCCTTGCCTCCGGCAAGGCACCTGGAAAGGATAACATCCCTGTTGAAGTGCTGAAGTGCTGTAAAGAGACCATCACCACTGAGCTGTATGAAATCTTTTGTTTTTGCTGGAGGGAAGGTGGAGTACCACAGGACATGAAGGATGCAAACATCGTCACATTGTACAAGAACAAAGGTGACAGGGGTGACTGCAGTAACTACCGTAGCATCCCTCTTCTCAGCATTGTAGGGAAGCTGCTTGCCCATGTTGTGCTGAAGAGGCTCCAGGTGCTTGCAGACAGAGTCTATCCAGAATCACAGTGTGGATTTCGAGCTAAGAGAACCACCATTGACATGGTATTTTCCCTCAGACAGTTGCAGGAGAAATGTAGGGAACGACACCCACTCTTCATAGATCTTACAAAGGCCTTTGATTTGGTTGCAGGGACGGCCTTTTTAAAATACTTCCCAAGATTGGATGTCCACCTCGACTCCTTAGCATCATCAGATCCTTTCATGAGGAAATGAAGGGCACTGTCGTTTTTGATGGCTCAACATCAGATCCCCTTGACATCTGAAGCGGAGTGAAACAGGGCTGTGTCCTCGCGCCGACTCTGTTTGGGATCTTTTTTGCTGTCATGCTGAAGCATGCTTTTGGAACTGCAATATAAGGTGTCTATCTCCGGACTAGATCAGATGGAAAGCTCTTTCATCTCTCTAGATTGAGAGTGAAGACCAAAGTCCAGCTGAAATGCATGCGGGACTTCCTCTTCGCTGATGATGCAGCTGTTGTTGCCCATTCTGCTGAAGACCTCCAACAACCTATGAATCCTTTTAGTAAGGCCTGTCAAGATTTTGGACTAACAATCAGCCTGAAGAAAACACAAGTCATGGGCCAGGGCGTGGACTCACCTCCCTCTATTACTATCTCTACACAAGAATTGGAGGTTGTTCATGATTTCGTGTACCTTGGCTCAACGATCTCTGACACTCTCTCCCTAGATGTCGAGCTAGATAAACACATTGGCAAAGCAGCTACCATGTTCTCTAGACTCACAAAGAGAGGATGGCTTAATAAGAAGCTGACGGCATATACCAAGATCCAGGTCTATAGAGCCTGTGTCCTGAGCACACTCCTGTACTGCAGTGAGTCCTGGACCCTTTGTGCACGGCAGGAGAGGAAGCTGAACACGTTCCATGTGCGTTGTCTCCGACACATTTTTGGCATCACCTGGCAGGCCAAAGTTCCAAATAGAGTAGTCCTAGAACGAGCTGGAATTTTTAGCATGTACACATTACTGAAACAGCGACGTCTACGTTGGCTTGGGCATGTCGTGAGAATGGCTGACGGTCAGATTCCAAAAGATCTCCTATATGGAAAACTAGTGCAGGGAAAGCGCCCCAGAGGGAGACCACAGCTGCGATACAATATCTGCAAGCGGGATCTGAAGGCCTTAGGAATGGACCTCAACAGATGGGAAACTTTGACATCTGAGCATTCAGCCTGGAGGCAGGCGGTGCATCATGGCCTCTCCCAATTTGAAGAGACACTTTTTCAGTAGGCCGAGGCAAAGAGGCAGTCCCGAAACCAGCAAAATCAGGGAGCTGGACAGGGGACAGATTGTATTCGTCTCCAGTGTGGAAGGGATTGTCACTCTCCAATTAGCCTTCTCAGCCACATTAGACGCTGTTCCAAGACCTCTATTCAGAGCACGTTACCATAGTCTCTCGAGACTGAAGGATGCCTACACAAGGACAACCTTTTTTCTGACACTTTCAAGCTGTTACCCAATTAGGATCATGAGGGCGTAACACCACTCTCCATCCCTAATTCACATGAGATCCACAGGTGTCTTATCTCACTTCCAATTAAGCGGTATTCTTGTTTCGTCTTCCTTCTAGGCCCCTCTGGCCTTACCTTCTTATCTCTCTACCAGGCGAAGTAACTCTCTGCAAAACATTCTCACACATTCCATTGCTTTTAACTTCATCTTACAAAGAACCTAACAGACTCCATCTTTATATGACTACAAGTCCCAATTCCCTTCAATTTCATTACAGTTAAATTGAGTACCCAGCTTATTGGGGGGCAAAGTGTTCTTTGCTTAATTATGTTTTAAACTGCCCAGAAAGTGTTCTAAGCACTATATGGCAGTATACAAGTTCAAACAAACAAACAATAAATAAAACTAAGACGTATATGTCTGAGGAAGTCATGCTTTAGGAGGGAAATGTGTTAATCATTGGGAATGTACATTCCCTATAAAAGTCTGGTTTGACATTTAAATGAAACACACTAATAGCTTTTTCTTCCGAATAAATGCACGTTCAGGCATGCCAAGGCATCCGTCAACTCATGCACAAGGAACGAATATGAGGTAAGCAAGGGGTCTGCTTCTCTTATTCCATGCTTGGCTGATAACTCAGAATGCCCTGCCTCTCTCAAGCTGGATTCTTTAACATAGAAAGAACTCTGTCTGGTTCTTAACAATTTGTGGGGACAGGAGGACACCACACTTGCTTCACTCTTGTTTGGTTGTAATTTATTTTCATCAAAGTAATTATCCCCTTTTTTTTAATCATGCAGAAAAGCACATAAATCATGTGAAGAAAAGCACCTTCTATAACTTCCCACACAGCAGATACCACTTGCAGTTAAGAAAATTGTACTGTATGGAATTGGAAACCAAAATACAAAATATTATTATGGAACATGCTGTATGATGGCAGAACACGTGTGTATTGGACCTGAGATGACACACACACACAAGGTGCTGCATCTACTGAATGGTGGTATTGCTCAGGAAGGGCTTGATTTAAGAAACATGTGGTTAGGATGCATAGTGGATCACTTCCTCTTCCCATCTTACAGATCACCTATGATCAAGCTTTAGTAGCATTTGTTTCTCCAACCTATGGATTTTGCTTATCTCCTTTACTGAAGTGGGAAATGATAGACCTGTGGTTTAGCCAGAAAACTCTATACTCACCCCTGGAACACACTAATGAACAATAGCGCCTCTAGGTATGTGTTAAATGCCTAACATCAGAGTTGAGAATTAGAATGTGAGCTTCCAAGTTGGAAGGCTTAGCTGTTAGAGGTTTCAGCCTCATTAATCATTGTCAGCATTGTCTGCTTGCCAACCAGGATAAGCTTTTCCTATTGGGCAGCATGTGCTTTCCCAGGTCTTAGGGTGGCTTGGCATGACACAACCATCCAGCATATTTCATTGGCTGAAGGCAGCCAAAATTCCAGCAGGGACCCAGCACCTACTTCTTCTCATTGGACAGTCCCCATGAGCTTCAGTGGATTTTGCTGAAGAGGAAACATGAACTCACCAAAAGTTTACATTTCAAGAGTATTACCACAAGTCACTTCCTTATATATGGAAGGAGGAGAAATATAATTTCAAAATTTAGCTGAATGTGTCCTGCTGTTTGCTTAAAATACCTTGAATGTAATGTTTATGCATAATAATAATAATATGTTAAAATCTAGACACTCATTAAAAATTAAAGCAATAGTTGAGCAGGGGAAGTCCTTCAGTGGTAAGGAAAGTGTTACCTGTAAGTCTGTGAAGATTCTCAGTCGTCCAGGTGAGGTTATCTGGAAGTTGAGTCATGGCAACTGCATTTCTTTCTTATTAGGTTGAAACGTTTCACTACTCATCCAAGTAGCTTCTTCAGACTGAGGAGAGTTGGTAGGAGACTCATGATGTATCCTCCACGTTGGTTACCTGTCAGCCATTTTTGTGGCCCCTGAAAACCCCACTAAGAATAACCTCAATGGCAACAGCGACAAGAATGAAAATAACAACAAAAACAACAATGATGCAACAGAGAAACATTACTGTATACCATGGCTCCTCTTTTGCAGGATTCACAGTCACTTTTGCAGCTATTTAATTTGCAGTTCATATTGGTTTAATTTATTCAGGGTGCAACTAGACAAGATTAGTTATCCTGGGTTGGATTGGGCTAAACAGGATTGTTTAGAGAGTGTGGTCTGAGGCTCAGAATGGTCCTCGCATCCATACGCAAAGATTGGGTTTCAGGATAGGAAACCAGATCACACCTGAAAGCAATCCTATTTAGCCTGTTGCTTCTTCTCACCTTCCATGCCGCTGCACCTCCTCTGTCTCCCCCTTCACAGGGAACAAGGGAAAACTGGGGGGGGGGGGGGAATCTGACTTATTGATAAGTGACTTCATTGACTTGTCACCCATAGGACTGGATTGTAAAGAAAAGCGGGGGGGGGGGGGAGCCCTCTGCATCCTATCCTGTCATCTTCTCTGCAGGGAGAAGAAGAAAACTGGTTTTTCCCCTATTTGTTGGTAAGTGGTATGTCACTTCATTGGCTTGGCACCAAAGTGACATATTTATTTATTTATTTATTTATTTATTTATTTATACCTCGCCCATCTAGACCGAAGTCTACTCTGGGCAGCTAACAATAATAGATAAAATAAAAACAATATAATAATATAAATACATAGAATTGTTGGAGGAAACATCTACTAGGACTGCTTTGATTCAATACTGGCAATCATCCATACTGGAAACCAAAATAATGGAGCAATCCTAACTGCATTTTAAAAAGCAGTAGTCCCTGCAAGTGATCCAAAAAGATACAGATAGCCATGAAAAAATGTCAGTCTGGTTCGTGAGTGCCTATATGTCAAGTAAGTGTCAGAAAATAGCTCAGAATTGACCATGCCAAAAGTGGTCCAAAATGCAAGACAAAGTGCCATCTGGTTTCACCATCAGCTACTATGGTGAGATTGGATGGCAATGATAGCATCTTTATTTTTGCCCAAAACATCTGTTCTTTATCTTAATAATCTTAATTGGAGAAGGAAGTCTTCAAATGCTGTATTTACCTTTGAGAAGGAGAGTTCTATGTTTCATGTTTATCAACAATTGCAATGGTTAGAAACTGTTTAAGCATCAGAGAATTGCAGCCCTGTGGTTCTGGTGATGCCTAGCTAGCCCCTAAGGTGAGACTGTTTTTTTTTAATTAATTAAGAACATAAGAAGAGCCATGCTGGATCAGGCCAAGGGACCAGCTAGTCCATCTTCCTGTATCTCACAGTGGCCCCACCAATGAGATCCCTGTCTCCTGATACCCTTCGCCTGCATCTGGCATTTGGAGGTACCTTCCTTCTAAGCCTGGAGATTCTACATCCCCATCATGGCTTGCAACCTGCGATGGACTTTTCCTCCAGAAATCTGTCCAATCCCCATTTAAAGGCATCTAGGCCAGATGCCATCACCATATCCTGTGGCAAGGAGTTAATATATTTTATTTTATTATTAAGATATAAAAAGAAAAATAATGAAAACAAAAGTGAGTGTATGTACAATTCTTGCATATTAAGAGCACCTGACATTTGTATACGATTTATAATCTACATTTTATACTAAATTTACTATTCTATGCTTTAGATTTACTTCACCTTTTGAAATATATGCTGTGCTCATCCTAAATTCTATCTTATTCTTAGTCCACATTTTTACTCATTTGACATCTGCTTTCCTATTTATGAGTATTTTTACAGCATTATTTCTGCACTATTTGTTTAAATAATCAAAATGATTTCCCTACTTTTTTCCAAATTCTTGGACAGGTCTTCTGTTTATACAGTTTGTTGATGGGCATGTCTCTGTTTTCCAGCTCTTAGGCATTATTGCTCTGGATGCTGTTAACATATAATTAAACAGTTCTTGTGTGGACATTTCCAGGTTTTCTGATGGTATTGCCAGAAGCACTGTCTCTAGCTTCATCTCAAATCCAACTTTCAGAATTTTCCTCATTTCAGCATGAATGTCTTTCCAGAATTTCTTTGCCTTTTTACAAATCCACCACATGTGGTTGTATGAGCCTTCAAGTTCCTGACACTTCCAGCAGAGACCTGTATAACGTTTATCCATATTCTTTAATGTCTGTTGGTGTTGTCTTCCACTGATAATATATTTTGTACCAATTTTCTCTTAGAGTTTGACATGCCATTAATTTTATGTTTTTTGTCCATAATCTTTCCCATCGTTGAAAAGTTATCTCTTTTCCTAGATTCTGCATCCACTTTAACATATTGATATTGGCTGGTTCCATTTCTGTGTCAAATTGAAGTAGTAATTTATAGATATGTCCTAATAGTCGCTCAGTTTTTTGTAAACTCTGTTAAATTTCTTAATCTTCCCCTATTGTCTTGTGTTGCCTCTTTATATCTTGAAATTAACTGATGATAGGATAGCCAGCTTATCTTTTTTCCTTCTTCTTTTATTACTTGCCATGATTTAATTCTCCCTAAGGTAAGACTGTTAATGGAAATAACTTACAGTCCAATCAACACGGAAGATGTTTTCTGAGAAGTAATATGGCGACCAAGGACTTCCTTGTTCAGTTGAGATCATTAGGTCAAATACAGTAATAGGCATTTTACAGAAAAATTAAAATGGCAAACTCTCTTTAATGTAATGACACTAACGAAACAAACAAAGCAACAAAAAATAACTGGGAACCTTCCATGCAGCTGTTTTAAGAAATAGTGAAGCTGTGGTTATATACATGTACAATGTATTTGTTATATATATTGGCTTCCCCTCCCCATCTGTCAGGACCCATAAAAATTGTTGACAATGATGCATCACAAAGCAGCACACAACAGCCAAGCATGGCCTGCCTGCTACATTTTGCAGCTAATTGTCCTTGTTTCACATTATGGCCAGACACCTTTCATTCCACCGGAGAGCATCTGCAAAGGTATGGATTTTAAATTCTCTCAAATATTGCTGCTCAGGCTTATGCCTCAGTAATGCACTCCTAATTTGTGAGTAATTTTGTTTGTATTTTGTACTGTGCTGCTTCCTCTTGAGTTGGGATGCAGAGGTGGATTTTGGATGGTCATAACATGTTGCCTTTGCTTAATCCTGAGTAATCCAGTCTCTTCTTATCTGTGAGTAGCTTTCTCCCTGGTGTGATTGGGAAATGTGTAGATTTCTTCCTGGATGATGTGGAATACCTTCCCTTCTCTGTTTTATCCTTCTGAGCCCATTATGTGGCATACACTACTAGGAACTGGCCCCAGTTCTGGTGACCTTGCTCTCTGCACAGCCAGCCACAGCAGGCAATAGCCACTAACAGGGGATATACAGTAGATGGCACCAAAATGGACTGGTTTCATATTAACACAATATATTAAAAGAAGGTAAAGATGGTAGATGTGTTTTTTTTAAAAAAATTATACCCTAGTGTCTTGATACCTATATGCAATGCTTAAGGGAAATTATGTAAGTATCTCTCCTGCTCCAGCAGACTGTTCACTGTGTGATTAATTGCATGGCCCATGTCACAAGTAGCTCAAGACCGTACATGCAGTGGAGAGCCTACTGGAGCATGGAGTGGGGAGATGCTTAAACCGTGACCTTCTGCTCCATGTTTTGGTGACAGGATGCCAAGCATATTTACATAGTCCATTAACCTGCGGAGCTTTTTGTAGCACAGTCCATTGGCATCAGCAACAATTCCTGGAGAACATTAATGAGCCAAATGGATGGTAACTAGATGGGGCAGGTTTTCCCAAACAGTCTTCTGGGAATCATTCAAACTTTTCTGCTGATTACTGAAGCAGTACACTTGTAAGCTCCCCAAAGACACAGATCAATAATGTGGAGAAGAAAAACAAAAAACATTATTTCTGTAAGAGTTTTATTGTTTCTAAAAGCCAGTATGAGAGATATTTTTGGGAAGATCAAGCCAGACAACACAGTGGGCTGTGGATGTGGTCTTGTGATCTGACTTTGGATTCTATCTAGCAACAATGGGTGCGTAACAGTTCCTGTAGGAACATATGGATGCCTTCCTTCATCGTTTACCTGACAATAATAAGAAATTAGCTAGAAAAAGTATAGCAGTACTAAACATCACTCCTCTTCTTCTAAGAGGTCATCATGTGATAGCAAGCAGCAGATTTCATTGCCTTTTTTGACTTCAGACATGAACCACTGGACAATAGAAACTCTACTGTCTCTATCTTCATCACTAACTTTGTCTTCATTGCCCACTCCTTTGGTAACAACTCAGATACTGGATGGTGTTAACAACTGTGGGACATCTGGTGCATCATTACAACATCTGGTAAAGCAACTTACTAAAGGTTTAAGAAGCTCTAGGTCTTCTTTTAAATCTAAGAGCATCTTCGTGGTCAGTGGTGTCTTCTCAACTCACAGTAAACCATTCAAACTAACGGCCTCTTGAGCTATCTGTTTACAAACTTTGGAGAGCTTTCCTGGTTTCTATTCCTGTATTTTTCCATTTATAAGATGCCCCCATTTATAAGACACCCCCCCCCCCACTTTTCTAACCCCCAAATTAAGAAAACTTAGCTTTGAGTATTCAGCCTCTGGGCTCAGAACGCTAGGACATTAGGAGTCCCTGTTGCATCTGGGCCTACATGTGGCTCCATCGAGGTGTGTTCCAATTGGTTTGTTCAGCATCAGCTGACATTAGTTCCATAAGGCTCATGATTGGAGGAAGCTAAGCCTCATGATCGAAGGAAGACTCTTTACAGAGGCAAGGTACAGGCTGTTTTGTTCTCTTCTCAGCTTACTTCTGTATATAAGACGCCCCTCCATTTTTAGTGTAATGATTTTAGGAAAAAGTAGCATCTTATACATGGAAAAATACAGTAGTTCTGCTAGATGATGATGAGAAATATTTGCTTTGAGTCGACCCACCTAACTTGACTTTTCATCTGGAGAAGTTGGTTTTAAGACTAAATGTATTCTTTTTTCCAAAATTAATTTTTTAATTTCATGTTAAATAAGATATAAATCTGCCTACTTTCTTCCCATTCCCCTCATTCCATTTAGCATTGACCTTACATGCTCTGGATGTGAGGAGGGCACTGTTTTTTTTATGCACACAGGAACAGGGCCTTTCAAAAGTCTCAACATCTGCTTGTTTGGTCCTAAGAAAGGATTACACGTGTAATTACAGAGATTTGTCAAATGGGCTGGCAAACAAACAAACAAGCAAACAAACAAGCAAACAAACAAACTGTTAATTGTTAGTTTTTTTCTCCTTTGTTTCATTTCCCTTTTTTGCCAACATGCTAAAAAAGACTAACACGGTTACCCTTTTAGAAATGCATTCTCACTGCTATTAAACTTGCTCACC
The DNA here is from genome assembly GCA_037013535.1 of Intellagama lesueurii. NCBI lineage: Eukaryota > Metazoa > Chordata > Lepidosauria > Squamata > Agamidae > Intellagama > Intellagama lesueurii. The sequence goes on from JBAJHW010000002.1 coordinate 219,428,304, forward strand.
AATTGGCAAAAATGCCACATCCGTCTTCCATAGAGTGCCACTTGGAAAGGGCAATGGCTGTTTCTATTGTGTTTCTTAGAGGGATTTGTTTGGCTGACATTTGTAGAGCAGCAACCACCCACATTCTTCCACATTATAGACTGGATGTACATTCATGGAATGATGCTGCTTTTGGGAGAGTGGGACTTTGTTTCTCTGCCTCCAATAAATGAGTTTATCAATCACCCACATGTATGAGTCACAGGGACCATAAAGAACAGGTTGCTTGCCGGTAACCTCTGGATCTTCAAATGGTTGGCTGTGAACTCACACAACCCACCCACTTCCCCTCTGATTTCTGACATAATGATGTGGCAGTGGGCTCTAAACAGAGGTAATTGAGGAGTGCTGGAGAATTTGCAATTCACAGGTGTGGTAGGGTTTCCCCTGAAAGCTAGTTAGTTTTGGAATATTCTGGAAATGTTTCTATGCTAACACAAGACTCATACATATGAATTCACAGATGACCACTTGAAGTTAAGATGTGAGCGTATGTTTGTATAGAGTGCTAAAACAATTAAAGAGGGTGTAGAAAAAAATGTGCTGGTTAGATAGCTCGGTGAGTTAGGTATCTGGCTGGATAGCTCAATGGCTTAGGTATCTGGCTGTGGAGCCAGAGGTTGGGAGTCTGATTTCCCACTGTGCCTCCTGTGAGTAGAGCCAGTCTGTGTGGTTGTGGGAAAGCTGCACAGTCCCAGAGGACAGTCTCTGCATCCCCAGAGGAAGGGTAACCCTGAAAAGAGTTGCCATCAGTCTGAATTATTTTGATGGCACATGATTATTATTGTTGGGGAGGGGGAGAGAAATAATGAAAATGTACATTGTGCTCTAAAAATGAGGCTTGAACAGCCATGTAATAAAAGTCACTATAAAACGATCAGCCAGCTCGCCAGCTGAGTCTGGAAGCAAGGCCATTGTACAGTAACATTGCCTAGCAAAAGAATCTCTTTCATGACTTGATAATGGTGCATGAAAGTAAACAAAGGATTTTTAAAAAAAATCCTAGAGTCCTGAAGTGCAGATAGAGTAAACTGGTACATGTAGAAATTAGTCCACCAGCACTTTAGGACTATAGAATTTTTCCTACCTGGTAAAATAGGACTCAACCCATTTCCCTGGCACATGAACTCATCTGTTAGTCAAAATGGGAGTTCTTATCTGCTATGTCCATTATTTCCATCACCCATATTTTATGGAAGTCATATTTTACCATCCCAGCAAAAGCAACAGAAATTTCCATTATATGTGTGTGTGTGTGTGTGTGTGTGTGTGTGTGTGTGTACACACACACACACACACACACACACACATCCCTGGCAAAAGTCTTTTGTTTAGAGTTAAAGGTAAATGTAAATATCTGAGAGAAATATAAATATAGGGAGGCAAGAGACATATACATGGAACTTCACATGCCACCATACCACACACACTGGATAACAACAATACTGATATCAGGGAGCATCAAGTAGCATCATGTAGTAGCAGCAGCAGCAGCAGCAGCAGGCAAGGACAACAGGGATTTTCTTCCATGGATTCAAACGGGTTGGGCTGGAGTGAGTACTTAGAATAATTTTTTGTGTGTCACTATAATAAGCTTAAGTCTAAAGATTGCTCAAAGTTATAATGCTTTTTACTTTTTAATGATGTATTTTAGAGTTGAATTTTCTGGTTTTTTACTGTGCATTTTAGACTACAAGCTCTTGCACTTTTAAAATGTAATTAAAACATTATTTTTGGCATTTTATTGTGCTTTTTATGCTCCTGAATTTTGTGTTGAATTCTGACTTAAGTATTTGCCTGCAATTTAAGTTTAGTTTCCATATATTTTCAAGCATTTGTGCCTACAGTTTTCCATAGCTCTAAGACTTTTGAATGCTTTCAATATTTGGTATTTATTTTTGTGCATATTGTGATCGTGCCGCTTGTCATCTACCTCCTTTTTCTTTACTTTGTCCAAAGAAGAATTCGTCACACCCAATTCTTCTAATAAAACCGGTTTATTGTTTAACATGGCTTCCTCAGTTTTTGAGTCTTGTTTGTCATCATCCAACTTCAACAACAAATCATAAGTCTTAACATTATTAAAACTAGCTATCTCTTCGTGGTAAGACAACGGGGAATAACTGTTAACGTCTTGGGACCATTTGGGTCTGGCACCCATCAACTCTGGTGTGTTCTCAGCCCACTTTAAGTTTGTAGATGGGACGTCGTAGTTCCCTGCAGTCCCCATTGGTCGAGCCACGTATCTTTCTCTGTCGGGGTTTGAAGGGGCTGGGCCCACAGGACGTCTCGGGAATCACTATACATCTTTGCCTTTCTCTCCTTTGTTCTTCCCTCTTCACCCACGCCCTATATTCCTTCCTTTGCTTTCGCTCTTCAGTCTCCCCCCAGTATGGTGGCTTTCTATACATTTGTCGCCGCCATTCCCTTTCGGCGTACTCACGAGGCACCTTGAACTCTACCCACTCTCCTGTCCAAGGATCTTCCTGGATCAACTCTACTAGCTCTTCCTTTTCCTCTCCTTTCTCCTCCCTTCCCCAACATGCTTCTGTCTTTATTTGAGAGTCGGACGGTACGCTCTCCTGATCCTGGGCGAGGTGGCTCGTCGCCTCACAATATGAAACATAGAAGCAATTTAGATAAATAAAGCTTGTAGAAATAGGCAAGGTGATGCTGCCTAATAATTGAAACAATGAAAAGATTTGTACTTTGATGAATTTCAATGCGATTGGAATGGTTTATCTGATTCCATTCTGGAATTAATATTTAATGGGGAAAATGCCAGCTGTGATGAACACAGACTTCTGATTTTTCCCTAGAGGTCTATACAGTACTTTTCTGTAGGGCTCTTAGAGAGATGTTCAGGTGTCAGACTCCTTGACCTGACATAGGAACCAGAGGCAGAGACAAGGAAACCTGTTTTTTGGTGGGTGTAAGGTTCTCAGGTTTTCCCAGTCAGCATGACTAGTGGCTGGAGCATCCTAGAAGTTCTAGTCAAAAGAGGAATTTCTCCAAACTCTGCTAGAGTTTGCACTGCAAAGATAAGGCATCACCATGGAAATAATTCTGGCCCTGTGATTTATTTAAAGCACTGGCCCAAACCCTCTTATCTGACATGGTTCTATATCGGATCACAAAGCCCGGAATCCCCCAGCCAGCATGTCCATGGGTCATTCCTAGAAGCTATAGTCTGAAGAAGTACCTTTTATAAGTTTTGAATACTAGCTGTTAAATAAACTCCTCTGTAGAAAGACAAGTGGGGATGGGAGAACATTCACCTCTCTGAAAAGGTCCCCCCTTAAACTGACTTAAGATTTCAAGTGGGCACCATGAGGACAACAGCTTGTTTTGTCACCTTGGGGGGCAGAAACACTCCATAGTTGCCTAGCAACAATAGGTCATGCCCGGAAAGCAAACAGTTTCCCCTCCTGTTCTTCTCCCAAACCTTTAGCACAGCAGCTGATTGGCTGGGGCAGCAACAAAACAGGCAGCAGCCCTGGCAAATCACTACTGGCCATGGTCTGAGGGTGAAAGGTGGATGTGTCAGTTTGGGTCCTTTTTTCCTAGGAGACAGGAAAAAAATTGTGTGGCTTTCAGCCTGATTTGAAAAGGCCTCCAAGCAATTCACTCAAATTGTATTCTTAAGGTTCCATAGAGTATTACCAGCGATTCTCCAGTCACAAAATCTGTCATCTGGCCAGTCCCTCAGAAGCCTTTGCAAACTAGCACAGTTCCTGTTTTGTGGCATTTCTCCAGAAATATGTTCATGACAAATGTGGGTTCTGAGGGCAGGAAGTCTGAAAACCAGTAAGTAAGGAAAACAGAGGTAAGGAACCTGTGTCGCCCCTCACAAACATAAGTATCCACCCCGTCCAGAGTAGTGCTGTGACACTAACGGGAGTGGGATACAAATTGAATAAATAAATAAATAAATAAACTCACTACTGACCTAATTTTCACTAAAGTAGGAAATATTTGTCTGGGCCGTACCATGTCAGCTTGTGGAGAGGAGCTCATGTGATGGAATGCTCCTCTGAAAAGTAGTTCCATCTGTTAACACACCTGTGTCCCAAACGGGAAAAGACAGAGGTAGGCCAGACTGTCTCAGTTCAAACCATAAATCCGGTTCCTGAGTGTTTATTTGCCCCTCTATCTACCTTGAGAGGACATCATTCTCTGGAGACCGTATTCCAGTTCAAATGCCCATTCTCAGTCATTTAGGGTGCTATTCAAGTTCATTTGTTGAAGCGACTTGTTTTAGTTGTTCCTTCACACCCATTGAGACAGCCAAAAATGAGTCACCATAAAAACATTTTGTACTTGAGAACTAGTCTTTAAAGGTACACCCATGTGTCATTCACATCTCATTCCTTGAAAAATGTACCATGGAGGCAGGGGCTTGTCCCTTCCTTGTCCATGCTCATGTGTATTTTACAGTTCATTTTATTTTTATTTTTATTTTACTTCCCAGGAGGACAACTCCTTGAATTCCCCAGCCAATTTAGTCCATGCCGAGGGAATTCTGTCTAGAGAATAAGAATCGCAAATAAGAGTGTGCCATTCTTCCTCCCCCCCCCCCCCCCCAATTTCACTCTCCTCTAGCTGAGCCTAGCCCTGTACAGCTGTACAGCATTCTAGGCCTCATTTCCTGCTGCAATGCTTCCTGGGCATGAGAATCCTTAAGGACTGCATAGAGGATGCCTCCCAAAGAACTGCCATATCCAGGATGCAGTGCAGCAGCTTCCTCCCCAGAAAATGAAAGTCCCATCCCTAATGGTAACTTGCGATTTTAAAATCAAAGGGCATATTTTATTACTTTGCATGCTCTTTGCAGCTGATGGTATATGCGTGCAGGAACTCAATTGTGGCAACAAAACAATTTGTACCAAGTAGGTCTTGGAGTGCTTCGAAACAGCTGCTTTGGCAAGCAGTGGTGGGGCCAAATGGGAAGTGGGCATAGGAGGCTGAATAAGACATTTTCAGACTTTTTTGCTATCTAGTCCAGAAATGTTTACTAGGATCAATAGCAGTTCACTGGGGCCTCAGGAAAAGTTCTGCCACTGCATTTGCCATCTAATCCTTCTGTTGTCATTAGTTTAAGGGTGAAGGAATAGGAGAAAAAGCCAGGACAGTCAATGAACAGTGCTGAGCCTTCCAGTGCTCCATTTGCTTGCTTGTGCCACCATCTAGTGGCTGTTGACTATAAAGCTTTCATCTCTAAAGCTCATCCTCCGCAAAAGACAGTTAATGCTGCTGATTTGACCCTTAGGATTTGTTTCATTTATTTTGTTCATGAGGCAATGTCAACATGAGTAGGACTTTTCAGTGACTTCTATGTCCAGATAGTTCACCATGTTTTTGAAAAGTCTTGAACACGGGAATGGGAAATTGTAAGGCATTAGAATTGTATCCTATAGAACGCAGGAGAAACAGTCATTGCCCAGAGTAATGTAATCCTTTTTTAAGCTATACTACTTCAATTGCATTGCTAGAACGTTCTTAATTTTCTAGCCTATAGGCTGATTCATACGTTACCTAAATGGCTTGGAAACCTTCTGTGTGTCACTGACACATTAATGATATTTGTAAGAGGCAGTGATGTGGGTTGAGTAACTGATATGGGCAATAATTATTGTCTTTGGCAATGGAGAGCTTGTCCAATTTAAAGATGATGCTATTTGAGGAAGTGCCACTTGTGTGGAGCAAGTACAAGGTAGTCAGCATGTAAGGGGTCCTTGCTATCTGAAGTACCACATCACCCCATATGAGTCTCCTCGGCTTTTAAGATCTTCTTGGGAAACCCTTCTCTCGGTCCCACCACCCTCACAGCCACATTTGGTGAAGACACAAGACAAAGCCTTCTTAGTGGCTCATCCCAGACTTTAGAATGGTCTGCCTGGAAAAGCCAGGTTGGATCCATTCTCAGGCAAAGACCTTCCTTTTCAGGCAGGCTTTTAAGCAATAAGTGGGGGGGAGGGTGTCTCTTAGGAATGCTGGATTTATTGAGTTTGGGGATTTTAAAATGTTTTTAGAATGGTTTAAAATGGTTTTTAATGGTGGCTTTAAATATTATGACATGTTTAATTAGTTTTTAAAGTTTTGTTTCTTATGCTGTTTTTAATTGTGATTATTTTGTAGTTTTAATTGACTCTCATCTGTCTTGAGTCCCCTTTTGGGAGAAAGGTAACAAATAAGTTTGTAAGTGCATAAACAAGGAGCCTACTACAACTCTGCTTTTATTTCTCTTTTGTGTTTTATTGCACTGGTTGACTTCTGAGATTAGGGTGGACTAGGCTTCTTTTATTTTTCATTGTTGAGCACAGTGTTTAACATTTACCTATGGTTTATGAATAATAGATTACTAAAATGATACAGGCAAGTCACAAAAAAGTGAGAAACAATTATATAAACCTCAAAATCACACTATCGAGCTAATTACCTGATATATGACATCAATGATTTACTGGATAGAGTCTACACTTACGCCAAATTTCAAACCAGCCTGAAAAAATGTTGTAGCTGTACTGCTAAAATGATACATTTATACTTTTTATACCTATTTTGGAAAGGTATATATTTATTTATATATATTATTGGGGTGAAAACTCCTGATGTACTTGATTCAAACTTGTCAAGGAAGGGTGCCTTTCATTGGTTTGGAGAGATATCGGCAGAGATTCAAAAGATACTAAGGTTTTACTACCACTTTGAAACTTTGAAACTTATAGCACCAGCTGCTAGAAAAGTTATGCTTGGCATGATTGATTTCATTCTGTTTTCAATGAGAATCGAGTGCATTTAATATGCAGTTGTCAGACCTTGGCAAGTTATGCGAAATGTTTTCTGCTACTCGGCAGGTGCTCCTCTGCCACCCCAGTATCTCATTAACATTTCATTTTCTCTATCATTCATTGAAAAGCTTATTGCATTGTTTGTTATTTGCTATTTTCCCTCTTTTTTCTATTATATGTGTGAAAAGGTAAGAATTAAACATACAACACACACATATACACCCAGACACACGAATCCTCCAAAGCATTTTTGCCCCCAAAACAGTAATGAGAAGAAGTAATGAGTAAATGTTACTTGTTTCATGAGAAAAGTAAAAATGTTATCCATGGATACTTTTTTCAGAAAAACCAACATTATGCTCTTATTACCCAAGAGGTAGAGTTGTTACTTGTTAATATGCTATGTCCAAGCTCAGGTTATGGCATGTGCCTTCTCAATGTCATATTGCAGATGACTAAAAGGAATGAGGACCATAAGTGTGGATCGGTGGGGAGAGATTGCAGTTCCCTCCCTGTCCCATTTCCTCTCTTACACTTTCCACTCCTGCTCAGAATTGTTTCACAAAAATCTCCTCAGAATCTTTCACAGCAGCTCCAGAGGGCTAAAAAGAGCTGTAATTCAGACATCTTGGAGTGACTGCCCTTCCACTTGTCGGACGTACTGACAGTGAATTCAGTCATGGGTAACTTCAGGATTGTTACTGTATATGGAGACTCTGTGGGAAAAGGAAGGCCTAATACACTGCTGCTGAAGTGGCCCATACAGAAACACGAACTATTTTGAGATCAGTTCTTTTGTTGCACCCTGTAGATGGTTAAGAACCTCTCTGTTCACTTTCCTGTTAAAACGGTTGCTGGTTAGCTGCATGTCAGTGGGATGGCTGGAAACCACCAGGGTCATTACTATTACTGAAATACTTTCAGCACTTCCCTCAAATCTAGTTATAAAGGCACACTACTTATTTGTAATTCCATTGCAGAGACCTACCTACTTATACACTGGTACGCACGAATGTGTCTACAAGAAAGGTTATGTCATGCAGGCAGGAACTGAACTCATTTTTGCAGCATTTTCTTTGGTCATTTTCTTTGGTCATAATGCAAGTATTGCAGAATGGTGGATTTGGCTTTTTTACCCATGAACCAACTCAGTTACATTCAATTTTTTTCATTTGTTTCTTCTAGTTAACTCACAGGGGTCAGAACCCTTCTTGGACATGATAGTGTATGTATAATTGTATAGAATCATGATGACAAACTGCTGCTAACTAACAATTAGCATATATCTTCCTTATCACATGCTAGTTGCGTACTTGGTGTGTCCCCAAAAATGTGAGGGACAATCAGTGGCAATCTACCACCATGATTTACACATCAGATTTATACCTATGCTGGTGCAAATACCAAATTGGATCCAGGCAAAGGGCTATTTCTGTAGGGCCTTCAGCTTTGGCTGCTAAAGAGTCAGTACACAGCTGTGGCCGTCAGGTGGCACCTCTGCCCATGTAGCCTTTCAAAGGATCCAATGTATATCTCAAAAAACCAGCTCGATAAGGCAGAACCACTTTATATGTTTGGATTGTTTCCACATTTTGTCAACCTTAGCGTTTTTGAACCGCAATCAGGCTGTGGCTTTAATTAATGGAGCTAAGCCAATCGGAAGTAATGAAGTTAATCTTAGCTTAATGTTTGCTAATATGCTCTCCATAAAGAATTCACCATTTGTGGTTTCAGCAGGATATAAAATGAACATGTTAACAAGACTTAGGATTTTGGCTTCAATGATAATGTTTTATGCTAATGCATCCTTTGTTTCTACAGTCAAAAAAGTATTGTTAGTTAATAATGTAGCTAGTGCAAAGAAATACATTCTGCAAGAAAGTGACACACTGTAGTGTCTAGGAATTATCTGCAAGGTTTTTTTTAAGGGTTTATTTCCATATGTTGTTGACAATGCATGGAAAACAGTGCAGTGTAGTGGATAGACTCAGGAAACCTGGGTACAAATCCCTCTGCTTGGCCGTGGAAGCATCCTGGTGGATGGCACAGGCCAAACCACTCCTTAAATATCTCAAATACCTGGAAAGCCTGTTAGGGTCAAGTGAAGGCATTCAGTCTGTCCATTGGTAAATGGATGTCCAAGGGACCACTAGGTGTGCTGGTCATCATAAGGAAAGTCCAACAGCATTTACAAGCAACAAACTCTTTATTGTAGAACTATTTAAAAGGAGATCCTTGGACCCATGGGCAATTCTCTCAGCCCTTCTTCACCCTATAGTCCAGTCCATTAGTCACACCTGCTGGCACTGATCATTAAACAGAGAGAGAAATAGTTCACAATATAATCTTTCCTTCTTTCAAGTCCTGGGCTGTCTGGTGCTATTGCTTGAACTTTTGCTATGGTCTCCACCTTTTCAGCTGGGGGTCAGTGTGTGCTTTGTAGTCGGTGTCTCATCAGTTGCAGCTTGCAGGACCTCCCATTGACCCATGGTAAGCTTGTCTACTTTGGATAGATACTAGATCATTCAAGCCTTACTGCCCTGGGGAGTGCTAGACTCTGATGGGGAAGGCTCCCTAGTTAAAGATAATCCAGCAAAGTAGATATAGACCAGTTGACTGTCAGCCACACTTGCCCACTCTTGACATCAGCCTACTCTTCTCTTCTGCCTCAGCTGAACTCTTCTTCTCCACCTCAGTACTTCCCATTCTTCCTCTGTCCAACTCTCCCTTAGTCTTCCTTGCAGGTTTGTCTTGCCCTCTAGTTGTTTTGTCTTTTATAGTCCCTCTTGGGTGGGAATTTCCTTTTACAGGAATTTTCCCACCCATTTCATTCTTCTGCTTTCCTGTACTCTTCAACCCAACAGCTGGGGCAAATGACACTCCTCTTGGATAGTGAACTGGGGATGGAAGCCATTCCTAGTCTTCCATCAGCATTTGACTGGGACCTCTAATGTAGCAGGGAAGACACCATGGCTGACCCCAGCTGCAGGCCAGTGCTTAGCTGCTCCTAGGTCGCCATAAGTTGGATGCAGCTTGACAGCACATAACAGTAACTGCTGACAAATGACTTTTGAAATCCAGCATTCATACATTTTCACAAGATGTCTGTGCAGAGTGTGAACCAGAATTCCTATCATATGAATTAAATTCCAACAGGGATGAGCTTGTTAATGGGGTCGAAGTGGTGGGATCCTTAGGTGGGAGTTATGCAGTGGGAAAGGGAAGCCAACTGCAGCCAAACACGCATTCTAGACTTTAAGAAGGCCAATTTCAGTAAACTTAGGGAATTACTGGCTGTAATTCCATGGACAAAGATTCCATGGACAAAAATACTAAAAGAGAAGGGAATTCAGGATGGATGGGAATTTCTTAAAAGGGAGATACTAAAGGCACAATCTAAAACTGTTCCAATAAGAAGAAAAAACAGGAGATGTCTAAAGAAACCAGAATGGTTGACTAAAGAACTTTCAGCTGAGCTAAGTGTTAAAAAAAAAACATGTACAAGAAAAGGTAACTAGTGGGATGCCTCAGGGTTCTGTTCTGGGCCCTGTGCTATTCAACATCTTTATCAATGACTTGGATGAAGGAATAGAGAGTATGCTGATTAAATTTGCAGATGATACCAAATTGGGAGGGGTTGCTAATTCCCCGGAGGACAGGATTAAATTCAAAATGACCTTGACAGATTAGAGTCCCGAGCCAAAACTAACAAAATGAATTTCAACTGGGAGAAATGTAAGGTCCTACACCTAGGCAATAAAAATGAACTGCACAGATATAGGATGGAAGACACCTGGCTAGACAACAGTACCTGTGAAAGGGATCTAGGAGTCTTGGTAGACCACAAGCTGAACATGAATCAGCAGTGTGATGTGGCTGCCAAGAAAGCTAATGCAATTCTTGGTTGCATCAATAGGAGTATAGTGTCTAGATCAAGGGAAGTGATAGTACCACTCTATTTTGCTTTGGTCAGACCTCACCTGGAGTATTGTGTCCAGTTCTGGGCACCTCAATTCAAGAAGGATGTTGACAACCTGGAACGTGTCCAGAGGAGGGTGACCAAAATGGTCAAAGGTCTGGAAGCCATGTCCTATGAGGAGCAGCTTAGGGAGCTGGGAATGTTTAGCCTTACAAAAAGAAGGTTAAGAGGGGACATGATAGCCATATTTAAATATTTGAAGGGATGTCATGTCGAGGAAGGGACAGATTTGTTTTCCACGGCTCCAGACACTAGGACAAGGAGCAATGGTTTCAAACTACAGGAAAAGAGATTCCACCTGAATCCCAGGAAGAACTTCCTGACAGTCAGAGCTGGTCGGCAGTGGAATATGCTGCCTCGGAGTGTGGTGGAGTCTCCTTCTTTGGAGGTTTTTAAGCAGAGGCTGGATGGCCATCTGTCGGGAGTGCTTTGATGGTGTTCCTGCATAGCAGGGGGTTGGACTCGATGGCCCCTGTGGTCTCTTCCAACTCTGTGATTCTGTGAAATACTAATGGTAAAGGTGTGGTAAAATAACTCCAAGTGATTTGACAAATTTGGTCATTACACTTGGTGATTTTAGTTAATGAGTCACAATGAGCACACTAAAAATAAGGTAAGGAGGATTGGCAGTCATGTCTACCTGGATGGGTGAATCTATTTTCTGAACATCATTTTCCTAGAGTAGTGCATTTATTGGTTTAAACAGAAAAGGATACTTACAAGACCACACTTTGAGCTGTCAGACAGAAGTGCATAGAAATGTTGTAAAATCAGTTGAATAATGGCTATTTGTCTTTCTGGACCATGTGCTTACATCTGCCGACTCCTCATCTGTTCCCTTGCAGGCTGAAATGGAGGAGGCTTTGGTTAGGTATTTTTTCCAAAAGTAAGGTCAGCCAAAATGACACATATAGATTCTGAACATCAGTTGTCTCCAAAACAATTGTCAAAAATTGTAGTCCTAGAAGCAAATTTGTGTGCAAGTAATTTTCACATATAACTCAGAGGTTTAGGCATTTGGCTGTGGATCCAGAGGCTGGGAGTTTCATTTCCCACTGGGCCTCCTTGAGGGGCTGGACTCAATAATTCATAGGGTCCTTTCCAGCGCTGCAGTTCTACGATTATTATAAATAAATAAGGACCACCAGAAAGACAAATAAGTAGGTCCCCCCCCCCCCCACAATCTCCTTCTCTCTTTCTGTGGGCAGAAAATGAATGCTGTAGCCCTAAGTATGGACATATGGAGCTTTATTATACCAGACCATTGTTGTTGTTTAGTCATTAAGTCGTGTCCAACTCTTCATGACCCCATGGACCAGAGCCCGCCAGGCCCTCCTGGTTTCCAGACCATTAGGCAGACCATTAGCCCTTGCTAATATTGCCTACAATTATGTTCTCGAGGGTTTCTGATGGAAACCTTTCCCACCACCTGTCTGTTTGATCAGAGATAATGGCATGTCACCCTTGAGTGATTTTATGTTAGGGTGCTCTTTGTTTTCTTTTTAAAAGATGTTTACAGCATTTTACCCACTTCAGCAAAATACCGGCAACCTCTGTGAATTTTCAGTATAATTATTTACGACATAGCTGCTGCTGCTGCTGCTTCTAAATAGTGAGATGCAAAAACCTGAACAAAATTTATCACTGGTGAACAAGATGCTAACTTTGAAAAGGGAACTGGCATTCCAACAGAGAACCCAACCCTAAGAATATGCTTTAGCTGGGCAAACATCACCACCCCTCAAACCAAAGGGGGAAATGTTCATTAATGTAGGAAAACAGCTGCCAGAGCATCACTGAAGGATCATAGAGGAACAAATATTTCCCTCCCTGCTTTTGTCAGAAGGATAGTCTAAGGAGCTGGGGGCAAAGTGCTGGAGATGCCTGTCAGATTTCTCTTGTGAACGGTATTCAGGATTGCAGCCTTAACATGGGCCATTAACTGACTGAGTGTGACACCCCCTCCCCTGTTTCCATAGGGGACAGTTAGTAGGCAAAGTGATACAATCTGGGCAATGTGAGAGGGCATACAAGCTGTTAGGATTCACTAGGCCCATTGTGGGGAAGTGAAAGCTGCTTTTAAAGGCAGGTGAGTATCGTTCCATTAGCAATGATGTCTTTTCAGATAAACAGGGGAGGCAGGTTTTCAGAAGGAAGCCATCTCTTGTGCTTTGTGCTGTGGCCCCCCAGTCCTTGTCAAAAGAGCATCAATGTTCTTTAAATGTTCTGGTACATCTGCACAACATATGGCCACACAGACTGGAGAGAAGTGAAAGCTAGAATAATAGTGTGGAGGGCAGCATGGCCCTGACTTTGCTTGGAACATTTAAAGGCGTCAGTATCTTTTGCGGGTCAGATGAGGTTCCAGGAAGAAAGCGTTGAATGACTAAGTTATTTAAGGTGAATGCAATCGGCACCTCATCAAGTTAGGCCCACTCTCTCTCTCTCTCTCTCTCTCTGTGTGTGTGGGGTTTCACACATTTTGTGGGAGAGGGTTGGGGGGGGGGGGAGTCTGAATGGTCCCAGTACCAGACCATTGTAAATAGAACCTGTATGTCATTATATTAAATGCATCATCTGTAGGTAAGAATGTATCAGTTTAAATGGAGAAAGGTTATGCGGCCAGGGTCTTACTAAGCTATCTTTTCTTTCTGAAAACTGAGTGGATGATTATAGTTTGTTACAGAATTCAGAGTACCTGAGGACTGAACAAGGCAAAACAGTATTTCCTCTGTACTTCCCACAATGAAAGGCCAAGATATTTCAGAAAAATGCATCAGTGCTTGTACAGATCATGCAGACTGAAGGTGTGATCAGATGGGTGTTTATCCCATTATTTGAACCATTGTGGGAATGGGTTGGTTGCTCCTTTTGACAGCAATTACACAACGTGATTGCTAGAGTGAGTTAAATCATCCCCAGAGCATTCCTACCTGCACCTTACTGGCCCCTGTTAGGAGCTTCTACTTTTTTTGGTGTGGGCAAGGTCACTCCGTTTTGGCCTGTTTCCAGTGCATATGATTGTTGGAAATGAACCAAAGCGAGCCTTTCTCTTTTAATTTGCCAATACCATGAGTCACTGCATGGTATTGGCAAATTAAGCTTGGGCTTCATGGAGGAGCAGAGGAAGTGAATTTTTTTTAAGTGTGTAGTAGAGCAATAAAAATATACTGCATCACTTTAAAAACAGCATTAGGTATGTGTATTATAAGTTAGGTATGTGTATAATATACATACCTAATGCTAGAATAGGTGATACCTTTATAGACCACTAATAAAAAACAGAGAAACCTCCTCTCCATTTGGCTCTTCTTTGAAACAGATATTTTTCTGCTTGGCCAAGGAAGCAGGGGTGATGCACAAAACTCATGCCCTCCATAATTTAGTAAACCCACTATGTCTAGCCAGATTCCAAACGATCTCCTGTATGGAGAATTAGTGCAGGGAAAGCGCCCCAGAGGGAGACCACAGCTGCGATACAAGGATATCTGCAAGTGGGATCTGAAGGCCTTAGGAATGGGCCTCAACAGATGGGAAACCTTGACATCTGAGCGTTCAGCCTGGAGGCAGGTGGTGCAGCATGGCCTCTCCCAATTTGAAGAGACACTTGTTCAGCAGGCCGAGGCAAAGAGGCAGTCCCAAAACCAGCAAAATCAGGGAGCTGGACAGGGGACAGATTGTATTTGTCTTCAGTGTGGAAGGGATTGTCACTCTCGAATTAGCCTTCTCAGCCACATTAGACGCTGTTCCAAGATCTATTCAGAGCATGTTACCATAGTCTCTTGAGACTGAAGGATGCCTACTATGTCTAGCCAATTGGGGTCAGATTGAAGTAAAAAGAATATTATCTAGTGGTAGCAGTCCTGCTCCGCTGGTGTTAAGAGCCCATGTGCCTTTTTGTTGGTACTGGGGTGTGTGTGTGTCTTTCTTGGTATCCTCATAGTTCCATTGAAGAACTGAGGTGTGAAACCCAACTCACATCTGCCTCAGCCACAACTTTAAAACAACCACCTTACTGCTTCCTTCCTCATCTAAGCCAAAGGTGCTTGTCAAAATTCATCTTGCCAAGAACTTCACATCTAAGAGTCACCTCCTGGCAAACCCCATCTTGCCACAAACATTTGGACTTTTGGTACTTGCTTTGAAGAAGTGGTATTTACCCATGAAAGCTTGCATATTGTATGTTTTTTTTATTAGTGAACTATAAAGGTATCACCTATTCTTGCATTTGTATTTTGCAATGGCCTCATGGCTCCCTACTTTGATTTCAATACCTAATGCTGTTTTTTTAAAGTAACATAGCACATATTCACTGTTCTATAAGACCTACTTTAAGAAAAATCACTTTGTTGGCCCTTCTACAGAGCCAAGGAAGTGCTTAATTTGCCAATATTGTGAAGTAGCTCTCTTCTTAAGCCTCCTGATGATATTGGCAAGTTGACAGCAGCCTGCTGCAGACCAAATGGGGTCATGAGGTCCATATGCCATTTGGAGGCAAAGATCACACCAAATGGTATACCAGACATTCTAGTGCCCTTATTTAGCCTGCTCCAGCCTGGCCCAATTGCTACATGCAGCATTTTGTCTTCCTAGGAGACAAAATGCATTTCCAATAGTTACTCCATAAACCCCTTGGTACCAAAGCTCTTTAATGGAAGGGTGGGGAAGCTTTGTTAGGACTTGACATCATCCTGACATCATCAGCTCCTCTTGGGTGTTGTGGCTTCATTTTTGCCACACCTTCCGAAGTAATCAGAGAGCCCAAAGGAAGCCCTAGCTGAGCTATGCAGCTTGAAGAATACCCCTCAAACTTTCCCTTTAGTCAGAATCTTCTGCTTTTTAGCAAAGCGGTGTTTCCCTACCTTGCCTTTCCCAATCCTTGCTTTTTGAGCAGGAAAGATAGGGTGGAGAGTGAAGTGGGGCTGGCAATTCTTGATGTTGACCAAGGGGATTTTTAAAGGGAGCATTTTATCTTTTGTTTTGTGTTTTTAATGTTGTTCTTATTATGAGTTTTAATTAGAGTTGGGCACGAACTGCTGGTTCAGTGGTTCGTGCTGGTTCAGACAATGGCCGAACAGGTGTTCTGTGGTTTGATGCCCTACCCCTTCCGGTGGACAGCTGCTCAGAGGCAGTGCCCAGAGGAGGTGGGGCAGGAAAGCCAGGATGCTGCCTCTGAGTGGGTGCCCACTGGAGGGGTGGGGGGCTGAACTGCAGAACACCTGTTTGGCCATCATCAAAACCAGCATGAACAAACAAACTGGCAGTTCGTGCCTATCTCTAGTTTTAATATTGTATTTGTTTAATGATGTTTTAATATTGTAATAATTTATTATTTTGCTTTTTCTTTTAAACACTGTAAGCCACCTTGGATACTTCAGGAGAAAGGTGGCACAAACAAACAAATATCTGTGGTTACTGTTCAGAGATAAGAACAAGACTTTCTCTTGTCACTGAACTTTGAAGGCAAGAGGTGCCAGGGGCCAGCCAATCACTGTGATGAAGCAGAACTATATGTGTTCAGAAAGGGTATGTCCTGAATTTATTTAATGTTTATTCAGAAAAAGAAAGATCCAACAAGGAGTATCATGGAAGCTGTAGTCAAAGAAAGTAACTCTCCAAAGCTCAGAATATAAAAAAAAATGGTCATGAGTGTAGCTGTAAAATGTCGTGTCAAAACTGCTACCACAGGGTCCATCCATTCTCCACATTACACTTCCAGACATGGCATTCTGAATTCCAGATAGCTCCCTTCTCTAGAATGGACTATTTTGGTTGTTTGTTTGAAACAGTTAATCCAG
Source organism: Intellagama lesueurii (assembly GCA_037013535.1). NCBI lineage: Eukaryota > Metazoa > Chordata > Lepidosauria > Squamata > Agamidae > Intellagama > Intellagama lesueurii. The sequence goes on from JBAJHW010000002.1 coordinate 219,444,911, forward strand.
ACACTACTGTCAGATTATTGCATGCTATTGTTTTCCTTTGGACTTTCCATCTCCACACCCCATTCCAGTTTGATTTATGGTGCTTTTAAAACAGTTTAATGTAATCCCACCACCAACACCCCATCCAGTAAGAATTGACAAGGACCTAGTGAGGCTTCTCCTGGCCACCATCACCTGTAATTAGTCATTTCCTTCCTCTCCCTTTTCACTACTGGCCTTTTATTTAGTCGTTTCTCTGCAGGCATGGCCACAGCATTCCTGAACTCTTGAATTCTCTATTTTAATGCTTGGGCTTATGCTTCTTGCTGGCAGTCAATTGTGAGAATTGATTTTCTAAAAGTAAAAATAAAGAAAATGGAAAAGCAATGGTGCTGTAAAATGAGGTGATTAATTATAGAACTTGATGGCAGGGAACAGAATCTGACTTATTATAGGGATAATTCAGGAAGGCTTTGGCTGGAGTGAAAGGAAACCAACTAATGAAAGAGCTTGGAGCCAAGAGTCAGAATCCACTTCAAAAGAAAGGTCAAGAAGGTAATGACTAATTAAAAGGCTGGTAGGCAAGTTGCAGAGGACCTTTCTAGTACAAAATATATTTCTGAGTCAGCCCGACTCAAGAGTCTTGCCTATGGGATTGGGCTTTGTGGAGCTGTAGTGGAAGATAAAGTGCTGTATCACACACTGCATGAATCTGCTTAATCCTGCCTTCCAGAGATGACTGCTGAATAGTGATGCTGTGGCACCACTAACGGCTGCTTCAGTGGAAGTAATCTCGGGAAGAAAATGACAATAGCTGCAATCTGGAAAGGCCAGTGTATGCATATTGAATGTTACTTGGTGTGCAAATTGAGTAATCAATGTTTAAAAAGTCAAACTGCTTGCAAAAGAACCCAGACATCTGGACTTTAATAAATTATAAAATTAAAAGTTCTGATTTGTATATACATTTTAATATACAACTCATGGCTATTCATTGCAGCTGACGCTAAGGCATATGCATTGCATGTGAATGGCTGTGCCATATGAACATAGATAATACTGTGAATTGCAGGTGAGTATATAAAGTAAATGCATTATATAAGTAAATCACAAAAACCCTTTGAGTACTGGATACAGCACCATTTAGTAATATTTCAAATAAAGTATTTTAAGGAACCTGTTCTCTCAACTCCTGGGGATGTGTAGCAAATAGTGATTTCCTTTCCATGGGTAACTAACTGGTCATAAGCACCCACCATCACAGCTGGGGTCCAGTTTTTTTAAAAATTGCAAATATATTTTTCTCCCCCCACCCCTGCAGTCTCCAGCATACACAAAAGGCAGGATCCTGCACATGGTCATGAGTGCATTTATTTGGCTGGACTCAGACAAGGAGCAAACACCTGCAATATTTTAAGAGGCCACCGTGCATTGGATGACCATGTTATGAGGATAGGTACTCAGCTATTGAACTGATGCTGATAAAACAAAGGCCATAGGTCGTGCCGGAACCACGGTAAATGTTACCTAAAATGGCAAAAATATGACTAGAGGCAATACAGCTATAACAAGGGTTCCATTTTGTACATTGCCACTACAGATACACAGGAAATGTTAGGGACTGTAACCACTTGGGGGAAAATGTGTTTTGCTGAGGCAGTTGGATAGAAGGCTTTCAAATGAGTGAGAATTACCCTGGAAGATTCACTTGCTGTGAATTGCAGGCTATACAATTAGCAATTAGCCACCGAAGTGTTCCATAACATGGAGGCAAACCTGATCATTTGTGGTCCACTACATACAGCTTATGCCATTATAAAATTATTAGTCTGTGAAATTCCATACAACTCTTGCATGATTTTACTCATGTTTGCAGGTCAAACGGCAAAAACACAGAGGCAGTAGTGTTAAAAACACAGGAGGGGAAAACAGAAGGAGAGGAAGAGAAACTTGGCCTTCCTAACTGAATGACTTGTCCATTCAAGTGTTTTCAAGACCAAACAATCAAGCTTAACATTAGGTTCTTTTGACAGAACATGGACAATCTCCCATTCGTGGACTATGGAAAGGGCCACCCAGTCCCTTTTGGAGTATGGCAGGAATACTGATGAAGTATCAAAATCCATGTTCTGACATAAGTATAGCAATTAAATGACTGTAAAGTATTATAATGGCTACTGACTTAAGTATTGCTATGTATAAAAGTGTATAATGATGGAGATAGGTTTGTAAGGAAGGGCTTGCACACGTCTTGCAGGGTCTCCATTGACTCTTATAACAAAAGCTTCTACTGTACATTGCAAAGTTCCCTTAAAAAGCAGCTTACAAGGAAATACAGTCATGTTAAGGGAAGAAAAAGATCTGTTGTCCAAGTGGAGTTACTCTTCAATTTTAGATCATGGCTGACAGCTATAGAACAAAAAAGAGCTCCTTTCAGTTTGCCTGAAACAAATAAATGTATTAAATTGATCACTTCTTCATGACGTTGCTGCAGAGTATTATGCAACAAGGCAGTGGATCTGTCAATCTTAAATTTAAAAAAGAATTTAGCCCCAAATTACTTTGAAAACACTTTTTTCTGTTTAAATCATGAACATATTATATGTTTATGCAGAATATTTGTAGCCAAGGGGAAGCTGAAAGTTGTTTTTCTGTTTCATAGGCATGTGTTGTTCCACAAAAATATGTCATATGTACATCCCTAATGATTAAAAATGTAATTGTATAAATTCCCAGATATTGCCAATGAAGTTAATTGGTTATCATGGTGGATTTGTTTCTTCATGCATTTCAGAATAACAGGCTACATAGTGATTGAACAATTCCCACAGTTGTCTTACTGCACTTTAGGGGTAGAAGTAACTGCTAAAGGATACTGAGACTATTAAAGGAGACCTACATGAGAAGGAGGAGCAGATGATACAAGTAGGCCTCCCACTAAAGTGACTGACAGTAAGAGAAGGCATTTTTGCCCCATGAGAAGAGGTACTCATGCCAATGCATGGTTATTCTAAGAATCTTTGGCAAAGCCTGAATGAGATAATGAAATTTATAGTGTTTTCTAGAACTCATTTCAGACCCATATGGCTAATTCAGTGATTTTGGGAGGTATTGCACATGTCATATGTTCTGCTAAGACAGTAACATTCATTTAAATTATGCCACCTCATCCCTTGGAGAATCATTCCTATTCACCTATGAGGATCTATGTGCTAAAGCAAGCTTACAGGTGAGCAGCTCATGAGCAGATGGGATTATGTGCAGATATACATTGACATGCGTAACCCCAACTACATCACCATGCTCATCTAAGTACTATTTTAAAAAGTTGACCCATATTTTGATGTACCATGAAACATGCATCCCAACCAAATGCCAGTAGATTTTCAATACAATTGGTTCAGGATGAATAAATGTACAGAGTAAATGAACAACCCTCACACTGATCAAATGTGAAGCCAATCCTGCCTTGAATGTTGACTGTTCATGCCAAATTTGCAGCTCATTGATAAAAAGGCTAATTATCTGATTATGCCCCATTGGTCTCATTGGAGTGGGCTGAACTGGAAGCAAATTGAATGATCAACTTGTAGCCTACAAGATTAATTCTTCTACAGCAACAATAAGGTGTGCAACTGATTTTAGATTGCATAATAAATTGCCACTGATCTGTGCCCTTGTACTTACATGAAAGTGGTCTTCAGTTAGATTTTGGGAGTGAGAACCGCAGAGGACAATATGGTTGTTGTTATTTAGTCGTTAAGTTGTATCCGACTCTTCGTGACCCCATAGACCAGAGCACGCCAGGCCCTCCTGTCTTCCACTGCCTCCCGGAGTTTGATCAAATTCATGTTGGTCGCTTCGATGACACTGTCCATCCATCTCGTCCTCTGTTGTCCCCTTCTCCTCTTGCCTTCACACTTTCCCAACATCCGGGTCTTTTCCAGGGAGTCTTCTCTTCTCATGAGATGGCCAAAGTATTGGAGCCTCAGCTTCAGGATCTGTCCTTCCAGTGAGCACTCAGGGTTGATTTCCTTCAAAATGGATAGGTTTGTTCTCTTTGCAGTCCAGGGGACTCTCAAGAGTCTCCTCCAGCACCACAATTCAAAAGCATCAATTCTTCGGCAGTCAGTTTTCTTTATGGTCCAGCTCCCATTTCCATACATCGCTACTGGAAAAACCATAGCTTTGACTATGCAGATCTTTGTCGGCAAGGTGATTCTCTGCTTTTTAAGATGCTGTTTAGGTTTGTCATCGCTTTCCTCCCAAGAAGCAGGCGTTTTTTTAATTTCGTGGCTGCTGTCACCATCTGCAGTGATCATGGAGCCCAAGAAAGTAAAATCTGTCACTGCCTCCATATCTTCCCCTTCTATTTGCCAGGAGGTGATGGGACCAGTGGGCATGATCTTCGTTTTTTTGATGTTGAGCTTCAGACCATTTTTGGCGCTCTCCTCTTTCACCCTCATTAAGAGGTTCTTTAATTCCTCCTCACTTTCTGCTATCAGAGTGGTATCATCTGCATATCTGAGGTAGTTGATATTTCTTCCGGCAATCTTAATTCCGGCTTGGGATTCATCCAGTCCAGCCTTTCGCATGATGTATTCTGCATATAAGTTAAATAAGCAGGGAGACAATATACAGCCTTGTCGTACTCCTTTCCCAATTTTGAACCAATCAGTTGTTCCATATCCAGTTCTAACTGTTGCTTCCTGTCCCACATATTGATTTCTCAGGAGATAGATAAGGTGGTCAGGCACTCCCATTTCTTTAAGAACTTGCCATAGTTTGTTGTGGTTCACACCGTCAAAGGCTTTTGCGTAGTCAATGAAGCAGAAGTAGATGTTTTTCTGGAACTCTCTGGCTTTCTCCATAACCCAGCGCATGTTAGCAATTTGGTCTCGAGTTCCTCTGCCCCTTCGAAATCCAGCTTGTACTTCTGGGAGTTCTTGGTCCACATACTGCTGAAGCCTACCTTGTAGGATTTGGAGCATAACCTTGCTAGCGTGTGAAATGAGTGCAATTGTATGGTAGTTGGAGCATTCTTTGGGATTGGGATGTAGACTGATCTTTTCCAATCCTCTGGCCACTGCTGAATTTTCCATACTTGCTGGCATATTGAGTGTAGCACCTTAACAGCATCATCTTTTAAGATTTTAAATAGTTCCACTGGAATGCCATCACCTCCACTGGCCTTGTTGTTAGCCATGCTTTCTAAGGCCCACTTGACTTCGCTCTCCAGGATGTCTGGCTCAAGGTCAGCAGCCACACTATCTGGGTTGTCTGGGACATCCAGATCTTTCTGGTATAATTCCTCTGTGTATTCTTGCCACCTCTTCTTGATGTCTTCTGCTTCTGTGAGGTCCCTGCCATTTTTGTCCTTTATCATGTCCATCTTTGCACAAAATGTTCCTTTAATATCTCCAATTTTCTTGAACAGATCTCTGGTTTTTCCCTTTCTATTATTTTCCTCTATATCTTTGCACTGTTCATTTAAGAAGGCCCCCTTGTCTCTCCTTGCTATTCTTTGGAAGTCAGCATTCCATTTTCTGTAACTTTCCCTATCTCCCTTGCATTTTGTTTCCCTTCTCTTCTCTGCTATTTGTAAGGCCTCGTTGGGCAGCCACTTTGCTTTCTTGCATTTCCTTTTCTTTGGGATGGTTTTTGTTGCTGCCTCCTGTACAATGTTACGAGCCTCCATCCATAGTTCTTCAGGCACTCTGCCCACCAAATCTAGTTCCTTAAATCTGTTCTTCACTTCCACTCTGTATTCATAAGGGATTTGGTTTAGATTATACCTGACTAGCCCAGTGGTGTTTCCTACTTTCTTCAGTTGAAGCTTGAATTTTGGTATAAGAAGCTGATGATCAGAGCCACAATCAGCTCCAGGTCTTGTTTTTGCTGACTGTATAAAGCTTCTCCATCTTTGGCAGCAGAGAACATAATCAATCTGATTTCGGTATTGCCCATCTGGTGATGTCCATGTGTTGAGTCGTCTCTTGTGTTGTTGGAAAAGAGTGTTTGTGATGACCAGTTTGTTCTCTTGACAAAACTCTATTAGCCTTTGCCCTGCTTCGTTTTGAACTCCAAGGCCAAACTTATCTGTTGTTCCTTTTATCTCTTGACTCCCTACTTTAGCATTCCAGTCCCCTATAATGAGAAGAACATCTTTCTTTGGTGTCAGTTCTAGAAGGTGTTGTAAGTCTTCATAGAATTGGTCAATTTCAGCCTCTTCAGCATCGGTGGTTGGTGCATAAACTTGGATTACTGTGATGTTGAAAGGTCTGCCTTGGATTCGTATTGAAATCATTCTATCGTTTTTGAGATTGTATTCCAGTACAGCTGGGATAATAGGGTATTCCAGCCCAATTCATTTCAGTACCTTCAGAATATCTATGTCTGTAGCAGATTGGGCAAGACGTATGGGCAGACTTAAAAAACAAAAAGGCAATGCAAAAGCAAAAGCAGACATTAGCTGATATTTCAGCCCGTACAGAGCCTGCTCTTTAAGGAATAATAAAGTGTACATCTGCACTCAGCGTTTCCCCCCACAAACTATGTTTGTGATAGTGGCGGGAAGAGCCTGTGAGGTGCAGTGGACAGAGTGTCAGACTAGGACTCAGGAGACTTGGGTTGAAATTCCCACTCAGCCATGGAAACTCCCTGAGGGATGGCACTCCTTGGACAATTCACATTCCTTATGCCCCCCTAAATCAGAAGCAACCAATTTAGGTGACCCATAACAATGACAACAGTAGAAATACCTAGGAAGCTGATTCTCTAACAGTTTAAACCAATGTGGTTGTTTTGCTAATTGGCTCAAGTTTTAAATCTACAGCTACTTGTTAAGATGGATGATTCTGAATATTCAAATAAGCAATTTAAATAGCCAATATTACACCACAGAAAACTTACTAAGAAGTAAATCCTATTGATGGGGCTTGCTAATGAGTAACAGTGTTTAGGATTTGGCTGCACATTTGTCTTTGAATGAAATAAATGGCAACAAACGGATGCTGCTTGCATCCATATAAGCTTTCCCGAAAACTGTGCAAGATGAAACCAGTACTCAAAGGGCTGTCAAGCTATACATTGCTAAGATCTAAGTAGATTCTGTGCTGTGTATACATATATATGAATAATGACAAATGCTTGTTTTTGCTGCAATACAGCAGCCCTGATTCGCTGTTGATAATACAAGTTGTTCATCACTACAATGACAAGACACTGAATTATAGAAAATGTAATAAACAAAAACTACATTTTCTTCACAGAGGAGCACCAAGTGAAACAACAGGGAAATCCAGTCATTTAAATTAATCAGAATGTTGGTAGAATTTGGAAGAAAATATCTTCACTATTGGGACACTGTGAGGAAGGTGGAGAAAGATGGAGAAAGGTACCCTTTCAGAGCAACTGAAAATGTCAGGGTACTCTGGAAATGCAATCTCAAAAAGTGACTTTTCCTTTTTTTTATACTGCATTACAATAATTACAATAAAATGGCTGTGAAATGCAGGCACTTGAAAACAAATGAAAACATTAAAACTTGGGGTCATTTGGACACTCTGTCCTGTGAGTTAGCAGGTTAATTTCAATTTAAAAATATGTCCACAAGTAATATTATCTGATTTATGAGAATATGCAACACATACCCCTCTACAAATGATAGATAAAGCTTTATGGAATGTCTAGTTCAGACTTAGGCACTAGGTTTTGTATGTGGCTTGTCTGTCTGCCTGACATTGATGGGGCTAGTATATTTGTGAGCATTAAGGCCATGTTGGTCTCTAAGTGTGAAGAAAAAGAGTCTATAACAAGGTAACTGTTTACTAGCCACACATCTGTGTAAACTTTTTACTTTGCAAGAATGAGTTTAAAGTTCCTTTGACCTGCTTTGGATCTAGGACCATAAAGTGTGTTTGTTTTGTTTCTCCTCCTACACTGTCTCTTCTGAAGAACAGTCCTTCCCTTGCTGGATTTTGTACAGTAAGTAGCATCACTTCTCAGGGCTTGGTTTTTCAAGTGGTTCACCCAAAGCACGTTTATGTTTGATTCCTGAAACAGGAGTTTAAATGTCTCCTTGTTCTTGCAGTGGCATCCTTTCTTGCCCCCTGGGTATGGGACTAGCACCTCTGAGTTCAACGGAAAGATAGGTAAGATTGGCACCCTGGATTCTGGTACAGGGATTCTGAGATAAGTTCCACTGAAAGCAATTGGGCTTATTTCCAAATAGGTATATTAAGGATTTGAGTGTTTAAAAAGCAGGTGCATGCTTCCTTGAAGCTGAGGTTCTGTTGGTTATCCTATAAGTCTCCAAACAGCATTGAGACTTAGAGATAAGCTATTGAAACCTCTTGTCAACGATGCTGAGCATATCCCAATAACATTCCATTGAAGTCAAAAATACACATGAAGGGAGCAAGACAAACCACAAGAAATAAGATTCTGGCTGCCCTTGGCTAGGTATGAGCACTTGAATCTATGAAGATATTGCACTAGTTTTTGCGGCTAGCCATTATTATTTAAACATTTATATTAACCTTAATTAAATAACCCTAAATTTCCATTTATTGCAGGCAAGAGCAATTGGCATTTCTGCCATAGCACCACTATTTATCTGTAGCCTCTATGATAACATGGGCATTACTGCAGTATTGGTAACATCTCTATAAGAGAGGGAAAAATGTGCTGTTATATTTCCATTTCAGTGTAATTTCCTGAGCATCTCTTGTTTCCTTTTTTCAGCAATCAGCTCCTGGATTCTTTGGTTCCTTGTCCTTTCATATGGTGGCCTCCTTCTCAAGATGATGTTGTGGTGTGGGACTTCATTTTCCAGCCCGTGAATTTTATATGGAACGTCCACTGCGTTACCTTCTGGCTGATCTATTGTTGCATTGGGACTGCTGACGGTCACTTTAGGAACAGCTGGTGGACCTGAAGTGGTATGTGGGATATGAACTTCAACAGGTGTGGTAAGTGTAGGAGTGGTGTCTTCTTCAATATCATTAACTTTATTATGGTTGGATTCTGTTGAGTTTCCATTTTCTGTTTTGTTACTGTACATGTTACACGACCTGCAACACAGTTTTTTATAACCAGGAATTGCACAGTATTGATAGAGAATTTCCATGCGACAAAACATTGACTTGTCTCCTTGGCAATGTTCTGCTGGGAGAGAAAAACAAGATTATGTGTATGGAGTAAATCAGAGACAAAATCAAACACAATTGGACTTATAGATAGTCTTGTATACATTGATATAACATAGGCTAGCAACAGAAGCTCTCTCACATGTCTTGCATGAGTCTGACATGAAAATAACCCACCCTATCTCAGAATATCTGGATGCTATACATAAGCACCATGCATGCTCCTGCTTTCTGTTTCTATGGTACTGTAGCAATCAAAGTGATATAGACCTCTCAGTATGGTGGAAGATCTTGCATTAGGGCAATGAACCAGATGCAGTCTCATGTAATTATAAGCCTAATTCCAACAATAAAAATCGTAGATGAATTTTTGGCGTCACTCCTTCTATAAACCACTAGGGTATTACTGAACAGTTTTCAGTTGTTCCACACCTTGCTTACCCTTTCATCAGAATAATAGGACCTTGTTAAATGCAAGAAGCTGAAAGCAATTTTACACTGGCTTCTCACTCCCTGACAGGCAGCCTACAATGTGACTGAGATGCTCATAGTCATAGCTTATAAACCACTCAGATGAATTCACAAGATGGAAACGCTGCATGAATAAGATTTTTGTTTATGCTACTAAAGCCAATTTGGTATTTCCCTTGCTTTCAACTCATAAAATTTGGAATACACAGAACTTGACCTAGAATCATTTAAGTTTACTACTTTAAGGCAAGTACAGTATAGATATCCTGCATTAGTAAATGGCAATCAAATGCTTCCCTAGCTAAATAACTGAAGAATGCAACACATTGTGAAGTCTCTATCTGGGCAACTGCCAACTTCAAATTCAGTTGGAAAAAATATATTGAAGAAGTTGACATTTTCCTATTTAGAATGAAGTACACATCCATATCTGAAGGTTTCTTTCCATGTTGTACACCTATGTTAAAATATGCATTGCACAGAAGGATAAGACAGCTACTCTTTTTCCAGTAGAATGCAATACTTGGGGGAAAAACACGGTGCTGCAGTCCCACAGAATGCCTTCCTCCGTGGGGAAGCAGACATATATCAATCCTTCCTGCTTTACTTTTGCACACTTGTAATACAGATCATGCTGTATAACATGGCTGTGCATAATCATGTTTTCAAACTGCAGAATGTGGAACAACTATAAGAGAAAATTAGGGATACATGCACATGCCAACTGTTCCTCGAAAGGACATGCTGTGGAAAAGAGAAAATATTAGCATGAAACTCTGAATCACTACTGCCTGGGAGAGTCAAGGCTGCATGCAGCAGTGAGAGACATACGGCTTGCTGCCTGGATCCAGCTCTCAGTTATGTTGAGCATGAGGTCAAATTATAAGGGAAGAAAAGCATTTATGTGGCTGTGAACTGGAGATCATAGGAAATCGAGTATATGCATTTACATCTGAAATGCTGCATTCTCTATCTTGCTGCAACATAGCTTTCTCTCCAGTCCACTATAAAACAGGACTATAATCCCAGCCTGACATTGTCATTCTGGTGAACAGGGGCAGCTCCACATTTTAGGGAGCAATCATGTTGCTCTCTCTACAGTGGTGCAGTATTCCATATAAAGGAACAGCTGTCTTGGTACATGTGAGAAGCAGAAAGTGAGGTTCAATCCAGGCTCCCTGCTTTTTGCACATATAAAGGCCACACCATCCATTTCCCCCATATGCCAAATCATTTTCCTTGTCATACTTCCAGTTTTCTGCTAGAGATATCCAAGTGGCCTTCCCTTTATGTAATGTGAGGCAGCTGCAATAGGAAACAGAATCTTAACTGTTATGAGTGAATGACAAAGTTAGTTCCTGGTTTATTAGCCGCTAAAAATGGGCTAGCACTGAAAGTAAAGGAAGTTACAGATGAGCAGAACAGTGATCTTGTTCATTTCCTGTTCATTTCAGTGCCACGTAGATTGGCTGCCTTACAGTGCCTACTCTGTAGACACTGGCATTCAGTGTGACAAACATCCTTGCCAGTAACATATGAAGCTTTTCTAAGGCTCCAACAATATACTATCAATAAAACATTAGCTCAGTAACCCTTGTACAACAGAGCTTGCCTGGGGAATTCCTTTTTGATAAACTACAGCCTATAGAATCCCCCAGACAGCACAGCTGGGGGATTTGGGAAGTTGTAATCCAAAAAAAGAAACTTTTCTAAGCTCTGTTATAGACAAGGAAAAAGGTTTATCAGATGGAGAAAATGGGAGCATGGAAGCAGTGAGTTGTGTGTGTGAAGAACCAAAGAATCTTTTCACCACCTACCGTTTCCCTCTTCGAATCCCCCCTTCCATCACTGTCTGCCCCATGAGGTCCCAGATGCATGTTGGCAGCAAAGAGAGCACCCGCCCAGCAGCACAACGCTATTGGGATGACACTCCAGACTGATAGAGCAGCATGAGGCTCATTGGTATTAAGCTTTCAAGCACATTGCAACATATAGCATCACCTGATCAAATGCAGAAGCAGTTGCTGATTTTAGAAAGGACACATGATGTCTCTCCACTCTCCTTTTACTTAAATAAAATAGGCCCCGTGTGTGTTTAATTGGCAAACATATCAGTCTAGCATATATACTTTTTTTCTCAAAATTTGTCGAGGTAGGAAATAATTTTAAATTAGCTGCCTTATGTATGGAATACCAATCCTTTTTTTAAAAAAAAGTCTTTTTCTAAAAGAGTAATGTGATTGTTATTTTACTTGATCTTTAACTTGTTTATTACGAAATCTAAATTCTGTTAAATCAAATTCATAAATGGAAATAGAACTTAAAATTCTTCTCTACAAGTGTTAATCTAAAAAAAGAAAAAAGAAAAAGAAAAAAAAGGATCAGAATATATCCAGAATAATAAAATGGCTAAATCATGATACATAATAAATCAATCTGATACATATTTTTCAAAGTAATTACTAAACATAGGATTTTTTCACTGTTTAATGTAAGAACCAGTTGAAGCATTCTTTAGAAAAATGCCTTCTTTTTCAGCATTAAACAACAACCTCCAGGAACATGTAAACCAGTACAAAACGGACTCTAGTGCAAAAATAAAAATATGTTCCCTTTATCTACTTTATCTAAACAAATTTTCCAGTCGTTCCATAGATACAGACATGTTACTCTATTGCAGTAGAAACAAGAAAGAGCTTCATGGCATCTTGAAGACATATAGATTTATTTTGGCACAAACATTTCTGGTGAATAAATCATCTGCATCCACAAAAGCTCATGCCACTTTAACAGTGAAGCCCTGCACATCCTTACATAGGTCCCACTGAAGTCAGTAAGGCTGCTTCTGAGCAGATGTGTACAGGATCACACTATAAACCTATTGGTATTTAAGGTGCAGAAGACTCTAAAAACAAAAATTAAACTTGTAATGCATATGCTGTATGTCTGAATAAATTTATATTTTTTTCCTAAAGCAAAACCGCCAGACTTGCTGAACTTTCATTTAATTTTATTTTGTAGTACACATGACAGACTGAAAGTTATGTCTTTGACTCAGCAGTAAGAAAAAAAATAGTCATTTGCACAGTCACTTTGGTACACATTTCAACTGGCCTCATAAAAAATATTGAACGGCAAACTGAATTGGCACATCTTTAATATTAAGTTAAATACATACAAAACACTAATAAAATATCCCTGATAAACCAAAGTGCATATAGATCTAGTGCACAATGCCCAGATACCTTATTGCACCATTCTCGATAGCCACCCATATTTTGAAACATCACTTAACAGTTGTCTATTTAAAGGTAATTAACAGTCATGAATAAATTGATAACAGTTAAACACCAATTATTTCACATAACAGTATTTAGTGCCAGATAACTTGTCTTTGCCTTTGACGTTGCCATGTATAATTGCCAACATGTTGCAGCAGGAAACCATTGTAGTAACAGCAAGATTTAGATATGTGATCACATGATAATGACAATTTTGAAGTGCTACATTGTTAAAGATCCACAGGGCCACCTTTGCAAAGGATATAATTTGGTGAAGGAAGGTGGCAAGCAAAGAGCTATGACACCCAGGGATGAATATGCTTCCCTTATTTGATATTATGTAAGTCACTTTATGGGTAAGAAGTCCTACACCTTCAGCACAAATACATGCTGAAGCAATCCACTGCTGTTTAAGAGAGTATGTTTAGTAATGCATCTTTTCTGTGGTTAGGGAATGACCTACGCCTTCCTCATAAATGAACTGTGCAAACTTCCTTCCAGTGTTTTATCATTCAAGTAAAGGCACAGTACATGAACACAAATCCATAATACTAGTGCACTGTTTATATTTAAAGCTGGAACTGGTGGTTAATGCCAATGCAATTAAAGTTTAAGGCATTTTTCTAAATGCAGCTTCTTTCTCCCTCAGCAAAATGAAACAAAGCAATAACAATTGAGGTAATTCTGTAGTTCACACACTGTTATGTTTGCCAGTTGACACACATCAATAGATCGCACACATACGCACGCAGACACACAACTGAACCAGTCAAGTCAAACATGCAAATGGTGAAAAAAGACTGATGGATGCGATGATGTATAAAGAGTTGATAGTTGAGCAACTTTTGACATTGCACAGTATGACAACGTCATGTTGACTCAATTATATTAAAATACTGCACACCACAACTTGCAGCATAGACCACCACATGTTTTTGCCGTATTGTATTTTCAATTGCTTAAAAAAACCGAGCAAGAACATAAGGACCATTTGGCAAAATTGTGTGAAGAAACTTGCTGGTTTTTGAAACAAGTAAATGAATGAATGAATGAATGAATATATGTAAGTAAGGGAGATTCGATAAAAGCATAGTACAATAGCAGCATTTGACAGGAATAACAAGAGATTCTCATCTTCCTGTAGTAAAAAGGTATTTTCCCCATGGCAACAAACACACATTTTAAAATCAGGAATTGAAAAAAACAACTATGAGATGTGAGTTTATAAGCAATGAAACTGTAAAGAAAGATGGAATGAATATGCTTTCATTTTGTATTGACTACCCTGCAAAAAACACTGATGCTAACCTGTGGTGAGATAAGAGGACCTTTAGACAAAGGAGAACTTTAGCACTACAAGGTGTCATTATTGTGATGTGATCACATTCACAATAAGTTCTCAGTTTCACCATCAAACTGAAATCATGAGCCAGTTAAGAGCCTTTTTTCACCATCACCAATCAACAAGCAAACTGATATCAGCTCACTTTTTAGAGGACTTGCAACATACTGGAGAGATCCTACTCCACACATCCAACACCTTCATGATCTGCACCGCAGCAAGTGCTACTCAATCTCCAGAGAAGAAAGACACTGTGCTCCAAGGCCCAGTGCTGAGAAAAAAAGATTCAGCCCAAGAGAACACTTGGCAGACTCAAGGAAATTTTCCATATAGGAAGAAGAACAGAGCAGAAGGCAAAGTCCACATTTGATGTGGCATGCATTTAAGGGCAAAAGCAGAGTTATAAATGGGTCTTTTACTTGAAGAGATCTTCTGGATAGGATACTCTGGGTCTGGTCGTGATAGCCACTGTATCATGTACGTTTTCTTCGATGTATCTGATGAATTTTCTGAAAGAGAAAGAACGCAGGAAGTGGGAACAGGAATATATATGCATAAACATATCTGTAGCCTCTTAATGCACCATTTAAAATCTTTGGACGAGTGAAAAGAATTAATAGCTACTATTTAAAACAAGTTATTGTTTTAAAACGTATTTTAAAAATCACATGTTGTTAGTTTAAAACAAACAAACAGTTCAGGCACTTCTGTTCAGCTCATTAGATGGTGAAATGCCCACAGAAAAGCTAAAACAGAAAAATATATACACCATACAAATACTTTTATAGTGCTTTTCCACCATTTTAGAATTTCTTCACATATTAGGTTTTTAGGCATGTAAACCAAATGTACTTATACAATGTAAAAATTGAATGTGTGTGAATAAACAGGTGCCACACCATAAGACTGGCACAATCCACCAGAGAGTATTTGTCTGTGCAAACATGGGGTTTTCTTTTTCTTGAATGTTATCAGGAAAATGAAACATCTCACAAAATTGACAAGTTGCTGGTGATGGTGGTAGGGAAATTCCTTGGTCATCTTTGCTTAAATTAAATCCCTTAAACTCAGGAATGTTGGCAAGTTTTTAGGTCTGAGTCCTAAGTCCAAGTCCGAGTCTGATTCTTTGGTACCAAGTCCTGAGTCACAAGCCTCAAGTCCGAGTCCCTATTAAAATCAAGCTCTTTTCCCCAGAAAAAAGGGAGGGGGGGTCACTGGTTTCTGAGCTGCAAGTCAAGTCCGAGTCATTTAAAAAAAAACAAAAAAAAACAAACAAAAAAAAAACAAAACCCAAGTCGAGTTCAAGTTGAGTCACCAGCATGATGTAAGTCTGACTTGACAGTGAGTCCCCCAACTCAAGTCTCCATCTCTGTCAATTTCCCATGGCAAAACCTCGACAAAAGACTTTGGCTTATAAATAACTCACTGATGAGAGGGGGCACTATTGAAAAATGACACCTTTGTTTTGATTCCATGCAATGGTCTTTTTCTTGTTTGCATTTTATTATTCTATGATATCTGTCTGCTAGTGTCTCCTTTTGCTTTGGAATAATTATCATTAATACATGGAATACATGGAAGAAAGGTGGCTAAGCCATATCTTAGAAAATCTATTCACGTAAGTAATTGTAGCAGTGTTTCATGTCTCAGAAACCCCCATCCCAAATGTTTTTGAATGAGGTGTAAACACTCACTAGGACATAAAGGTAGTCTGCATAACCTTGTTGTCTCCGGCTTCTCTTCTCTGCAAAAACCAATAACATTTTCTCTTGTCCTGCACAGAACTTGTCTGTCTTGTGTGCCATTGCCACAGGTTACGGAACACTAGAGAGAAAACAAACCTAGTTTCAACTTCCCTTTTGCAAATTATTTACATTTGGTATTTATTAGAGATAATATGAGTGTTGTAAAAGCTTTTTAAGACTATTTGCTACTGTTTGTCATTATATCCATTCAGTACAACCAGGAATGTTAAACCAAAATAGGAACCTTATTATGACATAAATGTGAGACTCCAACACTGTACCCTCTTACTTTTTCCAGGTGCTTGGGCTCAAATATCCGTACAAGTCCGGTCCCAGAGAATAGTTTCCCCATTGATTTCAGTACAGTGAACATGTCTACATGTATAAACTTCCCTTTTTTTTCTCCATGAAGATCTTATCTCTTCTGAAATTAATCCATAAGCCACATGTACACTTTTGTGATATGTGCACATCTTGAAACCCAGAGGGCTGTGGACTTAAACAGCCACCTATGTGAAATGCCTACAACTACAAAAGTAAAAGCAGCCATATAAACATTGTAAGGGAAGTACTGATATTTTTTTATTTTTTGGCAGTAGCTCAGCTTCTTGGTTTTCTAATGAAGGAGCTTTGTCTGATTAATTACAGGTTGTGTGGACTGCCATCAGCATGAATGCTCAAGCATTCCAGATTGCTTCTCTGATTCTGTACTGGATGTAGTCCTTACGGCTTTACGTATTCCCTACCATGTGTACTTTTGAGCTTCTATTCCCATGTCTGGTATGTGCTTCCATTCCTTGTTGCAGCTTTGGTTCCTGGACTCTACTTCCTTGGCACTGATTTCAACTTCTGGAATTGTCTTACATCCCAGTTCTAGCAACAGCCTTGCATTCATTTGATCAGATCAGATCACAGACATTGCTGGCAGGCTATATGGTCCAAGAAGTCATTCCTAAGATTTGTGAGGCATTAAATCATCATTGGATTCTGATACCAGATCTGCTCCCAAAGGTTTCGTGTCTACTCTCCTGTCATCTAATTTCTGAACATTCTGCATGATGACCATACAAGAACTGTTGGACCATAGTTTAGACAGAAGGACCTCTCCCCCTGCAGTGATCAGGTCAGTCCTGATCCAGCCACAGGAAACAAGTACCTAGAGGAACATTTGAGACACATACGAAACACAACTAAGACATCAACCTTACTGGAGTTACCCCAAAACATGGCTCTTGTGCAATCTCTCCCTTGATTCTTCCAAAGTAGCTTTCCAGATGACAAGAGCTGACTTTTTTTTTTGGAGAGGTGACACATTAGAGATTTAAAGCAGTTCTTAAATTTGTTTATTGGTAGGGATGGCAGCAGTTTGATACCACCCTTGTTGTAGTTAATTTTAGCAATAGTGCAATTCCCCACTTACCTGTGACCAGGGACCTATCCGCCATTGTGCAGGGCAAAGTTCCCGGTTGCAAGCCCTCCTGCCCTCAGGACGATTGCTGCTGCAATATTTGGTATGAACAGAGCGGTTCGTGTTGTCATGCAGCGGCTGGATACACCGGACTGAACGCACCTGATAGCCTGTTTTCCCACAACTTTTGCTGCATGGTTCCCAGTCACCAGTAACCCATCTGGTTCAACAAAAAGGATCCAACAAGCTAAATTAATAGCAAACAAGCATAACACATATAGATTTATTAATTCATAATTCTTAAATTTCAAGTTTCAGGACAGCATCTCATGCCATAATTTATACAAAGGTATAGGATCCATATACAAAATACATATGCACACGGTGTATATGTATAAATTGACTTTAAAAAAAAAGAACTCAACCCAGGAAAATTCTGAGCCACAAGTCTGTATGCATTTCTTAACAACCAAGCAGGCTAATACAAGGAGACATGGTCCTTGAGACACCTTAGACTCAAATCATTTTGTAAGTCTTGTGTCACAGACATGAAAAACTGCCTCAGTCATGTCTCTTGAACACTAATATGATTCAGATCTAATTACAAGTTATCTGCAAGGCATGGTTTGGCTCTCGGTCTCATGCTGGAGCCAAGATCCTTCATGATGGCAAGATGTTCCTTGCTTGGATGTCTTGTCATGCTAGATTTGACTAAAATTTTGGCAACAGTGAGATTTATTTCACATTCCTATTGAATCCATACACAATATGGTTGTGAGATTTCAGTGCGAACTCCCACTTCAGACCCCCATTGTAACTTGAATTATTCTACCTGTGGTTTCTCTTTCTCCTCCCTCCTCCCTTTTGCAGATGTGTTGAGTTTACAAGAACAGAGTTGCCTTCCGGCCTTCCTAACAAGAGCTATTTGCAATGTTCTAAATAATGCATGTGGAGGCCAACACAATAAACCACAAAAACGAGTGTTGTTGTTAGCAAATGCTGGCATAGTAGCAACATAACTCTTAGAGATGAATCTGCTGCTTTGGATTTTCCAACAATTTAGCCATCAACTAAAAACCACATGTAAAAGAATGAAGTCTGTGTCAAGCAGTTTATCCTGCCATTATGAAGCTTTCAAAGCATTATATCCATTTCTCTCAGGAACAATGCCTTTCTAAAGCTTTATTGTAGCATGTTAATAAATGGAATGTTAACCTCTGTACTTCCTCTATTTTGCAAAATTCTGTAGACAATAGGTTGCAAAAGAGAGTTTAACATTTTACTGAGTGCACATTCACAACTCTCAGTGGCATTACACACATAATCCTGATGTTGCAGAAAGCAGTGCTTGATGATATGGAAGATGTAATTTATATCTACAGACCATAACTATTACTTACTCAAATGCTGCAACCCCCTAGATATTTAGCAAAGGAAAGAGTGAAAAATTTGGTAGAAAAACAGGAACTGTGATAATAATTAATCTGTGGTCAGATTAATGCTCTACCCTGGCACTACCTGGCATTATAACCAGTTTTTCTGCCATTAACCGGGCATAGTTTATCAACAGAATAAACTTGTCAACAGACCATGTGGATTCAATGGGATCAAAGCTTTTCTTTCTTTCTTTCTTTTCTTTTCTTTCTTTCTTTCTTTCTTTCTTTCTTTCTTTCTTTCTTTCTTTCTTTCTTTCTTTCTTTCTTTCTTTCTTTCTTTAAGAGCATTGCATATTTTACGGATGTATAGGTAAAATTAAAAACAAATTAAAATGTTAAGATAATTAGACCATTTTGACCAGAAGCAGGCTACTTCAATATCATTATCTCAGTCACTTGCTAGATTTTCTTTTGTACACATGGTAGGACGTAAATTGCATGCACATAAGTGCTGCATTGATCAAATTTCTCCACAATCACAGAAAACTTGTTCTGTATCCAAGTAGCCCCATTTTACTTGATTATTCTTTGATCTTTCTACTTCACTTCAATGTCTATTAAGTGACTTCCAGATGGTCCACCCAGAGTCTTATCCTGATGAGAGACGCTCTTCAGGACTCATCCTTTCGGCAAGCTGTGTTGTTTTTGTTCTCCACAGGTTTAGCCTAGCCTCTTCTGGTTTAATATTTACACCTCAAGATGTGTACAGAAAACTTTTTCTTGATTTTAGTTGTTGTCTAGGGGATTGGTGTCCATGAAATGGGTGGATTTGGTGCTGTATTACCTTATTTCATTCATTATTTGCTAGTACCTCTCAATGTACTTCTGAAGAGGCAATACCAGCCAAATAATAGACTTTCTCAATGGGGCTAGGTGTCAGGCAGCCAGTAATAATCCTGCAAGATTCATTAAGAACTACATCCACTTCTTGTTCCAGAAGCATTGCACTTGAGAACAAAGTATCCACTATAGATCATGCTCAGACTTAGATGCCTGTCTCCTTTCTTTTCCTTCAGTGCCTCTGTTTTGTTTTTGAGCTTGAAAATTCAAGCCATATCAGATTTTCAGTACAAGGCAGTGCAATACTCTACATATCTGTTTACCAGTCTTACTGTAGTCAGTGGGATTTACTAAATAGCTCAGTGGTTTAGGTATCTGGCTGCAGAGCAAGGGGTTAGGGGTTCATCCTTGACAGGGGCTAGACTCGATGATCCATAGGGTTCCTTCTAGCTCTGCAGTTCTAAATGTGTATAGGATTGCACTGAAAGCCTGCCTAGTCTTTTATGATCTGTAATTATCTTTATGATCAGCCAGCAATGCTCCTACTTGGTTCCCAAAAGGGGGGAGACATGCCCCTCTGCAGGAAGCAGAAAAAAAAATATCTAAGGGCACATGGAACTGTGTGATTTTCATTATGGGAAAATACTATCAGCTTCAACTTTAAACAACTTCAAATTTCACACCACAAACACTGTCTTTCGATATGAGGTGGCAGAGCTTCAGGTTAATGGAGAAACTGATAATGATTTAGGATGTGATAGAATTTTAGAAGATGCTTTTGGATGATGGCAAAGGAGGTGTGGAAAAGTGGAAAGGTTTTTCAAAAACCAAACAGGGACCATGATGTTGAAAAAATTGGGAGCCGCTCTTCTAGACAATTTACAGTTCTAACAAAAGCTTGTATCACAATTGAGAAACTTCTGTTTCCTATTGGTTACAAAAGTCTGAGCCTGAACATTTTTCAGTCCCCCTGAAAGATGACCACATCTGGGCTGGCTTTGTATAGCTAGTCATTGCAATTTGAAGGCATTTAATTTAATGTAATATATCGTCTTGTTATTTCTTAAAAGCTATCACTTAGGAATAAACAAATTTAAGAAGATAAATGAAATAAGACCCTGTCTCTAACGTCTAGCAAACCTGGCAAAAGGATACAAGTCGTCACTATCTTCACGAATATATTTCTACTTTCCATTCATTTATCAACTCACTTTTAAATACAGCAAACAAATGCACCACAGTGAAACTGTGAATAGACATGGTATGAATATGGACATTAGATTGCACTAGATATGGACAGGGATGAGAATTCAAACGCATTTCCTATTCAAACCAACAAAGTGTAGGTGGGCTTTATTTTCATACTACTAGAGTGTCTATCTGGAACCACATATGGAAATTCACTGAAATTATTCTTGGAATTCTTTTTATGCCCTCTTACATAGGTGGATGTTTTCTGCTAGATTGGAACAAAAGAATGTCCTCTGTTTTTATAGCCCCTTTCCATCTAAATTATAGGGCATAAATATCTCCCACACCAACAACAATTCTACAGTAATAAGCATGAAGTGGAAAAATATCATAAACGCTTAAGCAGAGCCAAAAACACTGATTTCCTACCCAGACCCATTTATTTTAAAGTTAGGCTATAAGTTTTATTGGTAGGACTGGTGGTAGATGGCATTTACTTTAGTAATAGCCTATAAATATTTTTGTTTTTAAAACATAGACACCATAAATCAATATGCACAAATCCATTTCACATCTATTCTAGCTAGATTACCTAGACTGAGTGAGACACATAAAATAGAGATTATTATTTCTCTTTCCTCACTATGACAATCTGCTATGGAATCAGTGGGAATCATTATTTCATAGGAAAGTTGTTTTTCTTCAACAGGCAAAATTCTGGCAAGTCTATCACATCATTGCATAACTCTAGATCTGGTAATATTGTAAAAATTGTGGCCATAGAGCAGCCCTAACCCAAAACAACCACAGGAGGAGGGGAAAAAAGAAGAGGTCATCTGAGGCTAGCTGAAGATGCTTTTCCTTCAGCTGATTATTATGCAATGGCAAAGAATTATTCCAGCAGAGAGAAATGCTTACATTGGCTGAGAACATTCCTGCAGATTGCACACTCGCGGAATGGGCTTCGGCTTCGGGATGGAGTCACAGTAACTGCGATAAACCATCTTGTGGTCAGTCTTCCTCCGGCAACCATATTTTGTAAACTGATTACCTTAAAAAAGAGAGTTCTTTTCATCTACAGCCTGTTAAGGTGCTTCCACATAATTCAAAATTAATTGTTTTCAGTATTTATAACACAGTGAAGCCTATTTAAGTCCTTTTTCTTTTTAAACTCCAGTTAAGCACAGGGTAAGTATGGGCTCTCTCTCTCTCTCTCTCTCTCTTTTGCTAGGTCATGGAGGCCTGGCTTGGATGCTTGTTCACTTCTGGGAACGATACCTGCTATCTGATGTGTGGGGACCAGGGTAGGGCTGGGGAGGAATGAGGGAAAGCTCCTGAGGCCAAATCCATATCACACCACAGGGAGAATCCTAGAAGCAAGGAATGAATGTACAGGGCCTTTTCTAGATGTATGCTTCTCTGAGAAATAGATGGGATCACAGACTAACAATCTACCATGTGCATTTCCTGTTAGAATTGCTACACTTCACCATTTTATCAGCACTCACTCATTTATTTTATCTTAGTCACTGAATGGAACTGTCCTGATAAATTCTATTTGCTGCCCATTTCCTAGATATTCACTAGGTTATGAATAGTAGGCAGTCAGCAATAATCAGATTGCAGAGTTTTTCTCTAGCCTTAATTTTTGATACTATTTGTATATTTCCTGCTGTTAAAATTCAACAAACAACATGAATGCATATATTTTTAAAATGCTGTTTATACTTTGGTTGGGTTTCCACAAGCAAATACATCACTGCTGATTCCAGAATCACTGGGTGGATGCGTCACCAACTAACACCACAAAGGAAATCACATATTCAGCGATCACTTATATAATACTAAGTAACTAAGTCTCTGTGTGAACATAATTGGTTCCATCATTTTAATGACAGACAGAAAGATACAGAGATTCATCAGTTTAACATTCTTTCCTTACCTCTTCCACAAGGTTTGGAGCACTGCGACCATTTTTTCAAAGCCCATTCGTATGTTACCGAATCTTGTAAAACGTTGTTGTTATCAACATTCAAAGAGTCTTCATGGATCATGTACTTGTATGTCAGTGAAATTTTGACATTACCATGAGGAATTGCCTAGTCAGAAAATTAATGCATATATCTTTACGAAGATCTTTAGAATATGACAGAAGCATTTCAGAAAAAGATCAATGCCATGATAAAAAGGGCAGAGGCATTAAAATTATTGTATAATTTCCCCTTCAGTTTCATTAATGCATTTTGTACTGTTTTTCTATGTTTTACAGATTACATGCCCATTTCAAGATCTTGCATTATAATGCTCTGTGTTTTGATGAACTGTAGTCTAAAATATTTTAATATTTTTTACAAAATAATAAAAACATTAAAATTTGTCATCCTAAAAGGATTTTCTTAATGTGTTTTCTTAAACATGCCCTATTTAAATCAATGATTCCTATTGTCAAATGTTTAGTATTAGAATTTTAATTGCATATGCAAACTTATGACAAGAAAGTGTTCTTGAAGGGTTAATTTATTACAATTCTATAATCATTGTCTCATTAGTCCAATGAATATCAATATAAAGGAAATATGTATCAGAGATTAAGGACATCTTTCATCCCAATTTGGATACAGGATTACCTCTCAGGATTGTATGCCCAGGTGATAGGCACAATTTTAATGACAGCTGGATACTATACTTATGAGACCTATATATCCCTTTCTCACTATAGAAATCATGTAATTTGAGTTGACTGTAAGGATAGCTAGAGTTAAAATTAGGAGTTCTGATTCTATCAACGAGCATTTCTTCTGATGGAACCCCTTCAGGCTACAGCATGGTGGTTCCCAACCTCACACAACAACTTCCAACCCTTCATTTCCGGCCATGGTGCCTGGGACTCCTGGGCCCTCTTGAACTCCAAGAAAATCTGGGGACCAGATGCTGACAACCCGTGCGATCAGTTATTAATTCACGTGCTCATTTGCTGTCGGTACTTTGTTAATGCACTTCAATCATAATCCCTTACCCTATTTACAAGAAAAAATAATTAAAATGTAAATGCAACCCACTCCCGTAATAAACAGAAACAAACTTTTATACGCCACTGTAGAAGCAATATAACGCAAGCAGCTGGATTAAAAAGCATACCTAAAAGTCTTTGAACATGAAAAAAAGAAAAAGGTCTCCAGCTGGTGATGAAAATACAGAAAGATAAATGCTGGGTAAGAAGAAGAAGAGGAGCTATTATCTTCTTCTAACTCTAGTTTAACTCGTAACTCCCCTCCTCAGCCAGTTTGTTGGCTGGCTTGGCTTTTGTTATACGTCCAGGGTAGTCTTGGTCTTTTGGCGGGGGTGGGGAATGTGGAGCCAGAGAGAGCTTTAAGCACTGTGGGGCAGTATATAAGCATCAGCACACTTTGCTTTGTCCGCTAATGCTGAGCCCTGGCCTTACTTGTACAGTTCTTGACTCTTGCTGCAGGTCTATCCAGCAGATTCTTTTTTCCGACAGTTCTGTTTGGCAAACCTACTTCTTCTTCCACCTCCAACTCCACTTCATGTCACTCACATTTATTTATTTGCCTTTTTGTTATATACCCTGAAGTAGAGCTTGGAAAAACCCCTTTTTGGGGGTCTATAGCTCCTGGAACCCTGGCTGAATGATCTGGGAGATGATAATCCAAAAAAGAAATATTTTCAAGCTGTGCCCTGAAACTCATACAAGCATAAGTGGTAATGTGTAAAATTGGGAAGAAAGAATTAAGCATGTCCTTGATTTTTGAAGCAGATGTTTTAACAGATGCACTCCATAAAATACTGTATGCCTGAGTCAGAGTAACCTAGACACTCTCATATTCAAAAGACTTACCAGAACAGCGATTCCACTGCGTAAAGGGCCCATCGTTTGCACCATTTCCCTATCGTCATCATTCCGATACTCCCATTCCACACCCATGTTGACAAACACTTTAGAATCTGGCACATAGTTGTCTTCATTTAAAATAAATTTCCCCGTATCTCTGTTCTTGATAGCTAGAAACAACACGACAAATGTGAAATCCTCAAGAGATGTCAGTTATTTTCTCCTGTTTTCTTCCCTGTCTCGTTTTTAATTTGCTGGGACAAGGAAAGAGACTAGAAAATTCCAGGCACAGCACTTTCTACTTTTTATTTTATTTTATTTCAGGAGACGTAGATACTTGCCTTTCATGCTTAAAAACCCCTTCCAAACATAATATGTTGGTAGAAATATAAAATATCATTAGCACAAAAAAACCGATAGAACACAATGCTCTTCAAAATACCTATCTGAGGGCTGAAGTCCTTAATAGAAGAACTGTTCTCACTGAAACAGTAATTGAGAGTCTCTGACATTTGAGCCAGATCTGGTTTTCTCACAAAGCCTACTCATCCACCCACCACCAAATCCACATCAGATCATGCCTCTTCACACTCATGCCTCCGTATCTGTCCCTTCTCTACAGCCATCACGTAATGCAGGAAAGTGGTCCTTTAAGATTTTGAGCCTGAATCCAATTAATAGTCCTTGTAGAGCAGACCCATTGACTTATTATTCAGAGCTGATACAATGGGTCTACTCTAATTAGGATCAGCAACTCAATTCAGGCTCTATGAAGGATGCCATCTGCTTTGCTATGTAGTCTGGCTTTGTTTTAAGTTTGTATAGGGCTGTGTGGCTACCATACTATTATGATACTGCATGGACACTATTTCTGGTGCTGAAATGCAGCTTCCTCTGATATCACACCTATTTTGCATTCACCTACTTTCCCAGCTTGTAGTTTATGTATTTTTTTTTCATCCACTAGGAGAAAGATGGCATGTAAATATTTTAAACGAATAAATAAATTATGGTAGTGCCATGCAATATAGATTTGAATCTGGGAAAAAAAAAGAACTATAGTCCGCAAAAGTTTATGCCCAGTAAAATTTGTTAGTCTTTCAAGTAACAGAAGACTCCTTTTTATTTCTACCTAAGCTTTGTCTCCTTTACACAGAAATAATGTTGTTGCTTTAAATATATGTGGAAAGGTTCTGGACAGTGCTGCTTACTTGGCCCAATCTCTCGGGGGCAACACAGTTTTTTCAGTGGATACTCTCAAATCCCAGTGAAATTGTCATTCTGAGAAAAAAAACAACCATATGGATTTGGTGCCATCTTGGGGTGGGGGGGAACTGAGGGATTTTTTTTCCCTTGGAATTGTAAGTTCCAGAACTGTTCAGCCAGATGACAACACTGGCTTGGCTGGAGAGAGGTTTCCTAGAAGTTTTAGTCAAAAAAGGGAATTATTTTCAAGCTCTGAAGAAAACAGTGGTTGAAGGATCCTTGTCTATTTAATTTATAGGAGCTGCTCTGATGTTCTCTATAGCAGGCATGGATTTAAGCACCATTTCCACAACAATTATGTCTCTCTGGTTATGAACGGTGGAGTTGGCTGGGTAAGGAGTTTCCCTTTCATCAGATGACAAACACGGCTCTTTTCCCCACCCTTTCTCATTCCTCTTGCTGGGAAAGTAGCCTTTGATGCAGTCAGTTATTCATCTTTGAGTTAGTATATGATTTGTACTAAATCTTTATTATTCCATTCCATTGATCTTTCACTGCAACCCTGGAATCATCTCAAGTCATCTCTTAAAAGATAAAAAATATATATTGATGATGTGTATAAAAAATCCACAGAGATAGTAAAGAAATGCCTCTATTAGATTAAAAGAATAATGCTCACAGGGTGTTCATTGGTGGTTGGTAAATTTTGCTGTCATGGGCTCTCACAGCAACCCGCTAACATGTTTTTTAAAACTGCTTTGGTTTATCATATCCAAGACAGCAATTTCTGAGGAAGCCCTAACTAGACTACTGCTTCTTCACTCATACTTCTGAACATCTGAGTAAGACTCCCATTTTAGGCTGCCAGTCAAACTAGAATTTGGCCTTTGGCCTGACCAAGATTGCCCATCTTTGGGCTAATGGGGACCTTCCCAGACACTAGCAGTAGTGATTCTGTTGCAGCCAGGTTGATTTGCAGAATGGCTGGTGGGGGGAGGGGGAGGAGAGAAATATCCAGCTTGATAAGGCAGAAAAGAAGTATCACAGGCCTGCTTCCCTTCAGTTAACAATTCTGCCCCAACCCACCGGCAGCCTCTCAAGCTCCTGAGAGCAATCAAAGCAAGTTCTGAGAGAGGATGAGATGCTAGAATCCTTGAGTTCAAAGCAGCCTCATCTACAATTCCAATTCCACAGAGATAATTGGTTGTACGAGTGGAATGATACCACCGGACCCAATCCCAGGTGGCATTCTGAATCCATTGCAGCCCATCACCACTGCTGTCTTGTTTTGGCTGGCCCAGGTGGAGAGCAAAACAGGGATGTAACAGAGTTCCTGGTGTGTTGCTATACATGGTAGGCAATGGAAATACATCGCACTTCTGTGGGACTAAGTTGCACTGACTATTGATGTTTATTGTTTGGTTAGATAAGAGTAGACCGTTTTTCAATCCTAAAAGAGAAGTCAGCAAATGAAATCAATTACCTAAGGGCATCTCCTTTGCTGAATCCTCTGGCAGAGATGTAAAGCACAGCAAATCTTTCCTCTGTGCAAGTGATTGGATTAGATGAGGCCCCTTTGAACTCAAAGATTGTACCAACTCATTCTCCCTCTTCTCCACTTCAAACATAATGTCTGCTATAGTCTTTGCTACTGACCTTGGTAGCACTGAGTTCCTTGGTTAATTTCAACATTAAAATTTTTAATACCCCTTTCATCTTTATCTCTATCTAATTTTAGAAAATTTCCTGTCTTTCTTGTTGCTTAAGTAAATGCCACCTCTTCTTGTAAGTCAGGTTGATTTCTGTGTGGTCAGCAGCAATATGCTCATTGGAACTACAAAACTCAAGGTTTACATCTTGCTTGCACTTCTTCAGAAACAGTTTGCCTAAGAGAAGTAACTGCTAGTTAGCTCAGTAGTTTAGATATCTGGCTGTGGAGCCAGAGGTCGGGAATCTGATTCCCTACTGCGCTTCCTTGATGGGGCTGGACTTGATGATCCATAGAGTCCCTCCCAACACTGCAGTTCTAAGATTCTGAGGAATAGGTCTGTGCAATGAATACAATTAAGCCCATGAGAGCTACCCAGAAGAGGAGTTCAGGGGAAGCATTTACTGAAGCAAAACCTGGGTGATGCATAGCAGAGTTACAAGCCCATTTGATGTGACTCCACTCCTAATTAATCACAGTCTACAAGACATTGTTTGTCATTGATCCACTGAATTGTAAGGAGAGGATTTCAATTACTGTTTAAGCTTTGTGATTGATTGAACATTCTCACTGTGGTTGGCTTGGAATCTGAGACAGAATAAGCCAACATGTGAAATGCAGGAGATGTAAATGAAAGTGCAACTGGTGGGCCCAAATATGTTCCCTCCGTCTGCTTCCCTTAGGAGATCATCTTGCAGGGTGACCAATGCTGTCTCAGTACCATGTCACAACCTAAACTCCAACTGAAATGGATCCAGACTATCAGTTTCTTCCAAGAACACCTCCAACTGATCAGCTGCTGCCCTCTCGATTAACTTGCCCAAAAACGGAATATTTGAGATGGGTCTATAGGTATTCAAATTGTCCATTGCCAAATTAGTTTTCTTAAGAATGGGTCTTATTATAGTTACATTTAAACAGGAGGGCACATGGCCTTCCTGAAGAGAAGCACTGATGACATCGTTGGCCCATTTTACTGTTATCTACTTGGCAGAATTTTATAGTCAAGATGGGCAAGGATCTAAAAAAGAGCTAGTAACCTTATAACATGCAAGTGCTTTGTCCACATCATCAGGCCTTACTAATTGAAACTGATCCAATAAACCCTGACTAGGCAGTGCTGTGGACATCTCAGTCCAATCTACTGGGATAAATAAGGAGTCAAGGTCCCAATGGATGCATTCAATCTTGGATCTGAAATGGGTTGTCAGTCAGTTGCAGTTCTCTATAGTTGGTTGTAACGTTTGCATCTGTCTAGCATTTGTAAGGCTGAAGGCAACTTGAAAGAGTTTTGCCTGTTTGTTAGAGGCTATGTTAATCAATTTGGTGTTACAACCTCTTTTTGCTACCTTAAGTAAATTACTATATTTGCCAGCCATCTTCCTGACTGTAGCAAAGTTGCACTGTGAAGAAACTTTCCTCCATCTGCTCTCTAGCCATCTTCTTCATTGCTTCATCAACCTCAAGTCTTCTGTAAACAATGGGGAAGGTCGGGCTCTGCAATGAAGAGGGGGGTTTAGGAGCAATCGTGTCTATTGCCCAGGTCACCTCTGAACTTCAACCTGGAGCACCAACCAGATCATCCAGAAGACCCCCAAGCACATTCTGGAAACCAATTGGATCCATCAGTCTTGTATGGGTGGAGCATTCTAATAGGTCCAAGCCCCCCTGAGGGGCACCATTGTACAAAGCACAGATATCAACAGGTGATGATCTGACCATGACAAGGCAGAAGACACAAAGTTTACCACTTTCAGATCATCTTGTCTCTGCCCAGACGTGAACACCAGGCCCAAGGTTTGCCCTGTCACGTGTAGGACCTGTGACATGTTTGGATAGGCCCATGGATGCCATGATGTCCATGAACTCCAACACCACCTTGGCAACATGAGTTTCTGCACAGATGTTAAAATACCCCGGAGTTAAGAGTCGGGGGGACCTCAACAGCACACCCGAGAAAGAGCCCATCAGTCCTGGTAGGGAAAGCATTGGGTTGTGGGGAGCGCAGTACATCAACGTGATTTCCGCTCTGTCTCGCTGGTCCAATATCAGATGAAGGCACTCCAGGCCTGGGCCTGAATGGGCAGCGATCTTGAAGACCTTAATAGATTTAGTCATCTAGGATACAACCAGTATGCTCATTACAGTAATTTCCTAATACCAAGGCACTGATGGCTGTTCATGTGCACTCTGTTTCGCACAACCACTTGGAAAATATCAAAGGACACAGGTGAATCCTTTAAAAATATTTAGCCTGTTTGTGGTTTTTAAAAGGGGAAAATAATATCTATGTAGTATTCATACTGACTGTAATGGAGTTACAGATATCTGGAAATTCTGAATTCTGAATCTGAAGGGCTGTAATTCCAAATCCAAACTCTGAATCTAAATTTTGTTGCTAGTGCATATCCCTCATAAATTCTATATACAATTTCATTCACTCTCTCTTGTCAGTAAAATAAATAAATAAATCACATTGGGACCTTTTGTTTTCCACTGGGGGGGGGGGGGGAAGAACCAGTTGGAAATAAGTCATTTCTAGCTCCATTGTTCAAAAGTGAAAATATCTAGCCAATTCCTTCTAAATCTATGATGGGCAAGTGCAGCCCTCAAGGCTGGTTTTTTTTTTTTTTTTTTTTTTTTTGCAGCCCTCAATTCTTCCTTGGTCTTCATTTTTACTACCAAAAAAAGAGCTCCTGGAAGCCTTCGAGCGTGGCACTTCTTTTAAATAGCTCCCAGAGGGCCCCTTTTTACCGTTTAACATCTGGAAAATACCTATTGAAGAAATACCATTCTTCAGAGGGTATTTTTAGCACTGAAGTGGACTTCTACCTACTTCTGAGGCTTTTTCTTCTTTGCTTGTTTGTATTTATGGCAATTATGAGGACTCCAGGGAGCTGAAAACTGACCCCCAGACCGATCAAACTTGCCCACCCCAATTCAAATGCTTAGATACTGTGCAACATGAATAGAATAGCTTAGTGACGGTATGTGCTAGGCATGCTCGGGTCCCATGATCAATCTCCTGACTCTTACCTTGTCAGATGCCTAGGAGAACCACTGCCAGCCAAGGTAGCTATTACTAGGCTAGATGCAGCAATCAGTATATGGCAGCCTTATTTCCTTGCATCAGGAAATAATATCCCAACTAAGACTGGGAAAGTGGCCATGATGTTGACAAGTGTGAAGAGTATAGCTCTGCCCAGAGAGCATTCTGTGGCTGTAGTAAGGGCCTCTGTAGCAAATACTTCCTCCTGCACTGACAGAGGGATAACACTACTGCACAGTGGTGCTGAAGATCTCTCTCACCATCTCACATATGATTGTACGGTTGTTCTACTTATATAGAGCTGTCCTAATCTCAGTTTTAAAAATGATGGCCAACACTCCTCGCTGAGGTATTTTCAAACTGTCATCAGAAACAAATCCCCAAGGGAAAATCATGGCGGTGGTGACAATGATGAGAATGGTGATCACAGGATAACAACAACAACAACAACAGGAATTCAGTAGTGTAATACTCACCAAGATTATGAACAGTAACATTAGACTCTTGTATGAGCAAATGCCTTGCACCTGATGGAATTTCAAACATCTTAATGTAACCTGTAAATAAGGTTAAAACCAGCACAGATTACTACCATAAACAAAACAAAAGAAACCTGGGTTTATAAACCATAAATATCTGTGTCAAAAAGGAGATTTCGGAATATACAACTTTTTTCTATACAACAGTTATAGCATTATTGTAAATGAGTTATAAACCACCGGGTGGGGTATAAATTGAATAAATAAATAAATAAATAAATAAATAAATAAATAAATAAATAAATAAATAAATAAATAAATAAATACAGAGATAAACTTTCTATGCTGTCCAATTTGAGGATGCCATGCTACTCTCCTAGAAGTGGGGTAGCAAGATACTCCTTCCTTCATCAGCTACATCCATTAGGTCTGATTTCAGTGTAGTATCATCTTATTCTGATTTTTAGTCTCTTTAAAAAAAAAAGCAGGCAACCTATTAATTCCTTCAAAAGGAAAAGAAAAAAAATAGTATTTTGGAATACTATTTAGGAAATAGTATTTGGTAAATACTAAATAGTAAAGTTAGGAAATAGTATTTTGGTAAACAGGGTAGCTGATTTCAGGAAGTTCTAAACTGTCTTTTCCCATATTCGTATTTTCTTTCAGTCTGAGAAGATACAAAGAACTTCAGGTCTGTACATATCCTCATTTGCTCTTGACTCTCTGGGATGAAAATAATTTATAATCCAATAAAATAGCAGGTTAATCTAGATATATCCCTGAAACCATTATCTGTATCTAGGTTAAATAAGGATACAAATAGTATATTTAGAGAGCTCCTGAGTACAGAGACCAGTCTTAGCTGTGAGTCCTGCAAGATCCTGTTTCTCGCTCATTTCCACCCCTGACTGACTCCACACGCAAAGACTGATGCTGCCTAGAAGGTGTCACTCAACTTGGTGTATGTAATGGGAAGAACTGGAGGTGATCTATGTTTTGAGGTCCCTTGTTGAAAGAAAGAGGCTTTCATGCTGGAAGATATCACAGGTGAGTGCCAGGGTGCAAAGAGGCTCATGAGAAAGAGAAGCAAGCTCTTGCTTGTGAGCACTGACAAGTCTCCTCAGCAGGGGCTTTGAGGATGGCTGAGGGGATGAAAAATATGGGCACAATTCCTGCTTCTTTTAGTTTGATGGAGTGCAAAACATCTTTGCTGTTAAGATGTTCCCCCACAGGCAGATCACAGCCCACAGAGGCTGATGAAGTAATGTTCTATGATAGTGTGAACGTTTCCTGATCACTGCAGAAAAATCCAATTGATTAACTTTTATGCTGTAATCCTATGCATATTCACTTGGCAGGAAGCCTCTCTGAATTTATCAGGGCTTTCCTCTGATGAAACACTCTTAAAGTGTTTAATTGCTGGGTTTTATACATAAAAGCATTTTCTATTTGGCTTGGGAAGATAATGAAGAATGGTCCACAACTTGCCACCAACTTTTGGGGTGAGCTCTGCCACCCACACTTAGGATATAAGGCTACTTAGGCTCTTCCTACCAATAATGGCATGGGTATTACCATATTTTTCCTTGTATAAGACGATACTTTTGTCTAAAATCTTTAGACTAAAAATTGAGGGTCGTCTTATACATGGAAGTAAGATGAGGAGAGAACAAAAACAAGTGGAGGGGGGAAGGGATCAAAGCGATCCTGCCGCTCTTTAATCACTGCTTTCCCCCTCCACTTGCTAAGCCCCACGGAGCTTAGCAAAAGGAGGGGGAAAGCAGCGATCAAAGTGATCCTGCAGCCCTTTGACCGCTGTTTTCCCCCTCCTTTTGCTAAGCCCCATGGGGCTTAGGAAGTGGCGGGGAAAGCAGCAATCAAATTTTCTAATTTGGGGTTAGAAAAGTGGGGGTCGTCTTATACATCGGGGCATCTTATAAATGGAAAAATACGGTATTTTACTTATTTGACACCAGCAGTTACAATTTTAAAATATCTTCCAGATCTTGGAACACCACACATTTGTGTACCCTGTATAATCTGAGGTTTACACCAGGCTGACAGAAGTATTGTATTTGTTTTCATATGTCGAATAAAATAGATACCAGTATAACACAGGCTACACCTGTGCCTGCAAAACAAGGCAGTGAAATCTTGTTTCCAGAATGAGGCGGAAGAGCTGTTACCACACATGTGACAATGCATTTTGATTGTCCTCTGGTTAATATGAAAGGGAGGCAGGTCAAAACCTCCCCAATTTACTCAAAATATCAGGCTAATTTAAAACTGAGCTTGTGGAAACTCTGACCAAAGAGCAAAAAAGAGACACTTCAAATAGGACATGAAGACGGCAATCCAGTATAGCAGGAGTGAGCAGATCACAGCCTGTGGGCCACAAGTGGTTGTTGGAACCCATTTGTGCAGCCCACGGCAGGTGCCGTGCCCTCAATTTCTTGGGCTAATGCTATATCATGGGATGGACAAAGTGTGGCCTGTGGACCATATGCGCCCCCCTCAGGATCCAAGTACAGTGTCCTCTAGTATCCTTGGTCAGGGGTATGTGACCTTTGGAGATCATCTACCTCTGACATTCTGCATTGTGTAGAGACAGTCATCCCCATGCTCCCTGACTGCAAGTAGAACTGAACATCTGTCTCCCCCTCAGTCAACAATTTGGTGGGCTAGCAGAAGGCCAAGAGTGCTAAGAAACTTGATACATGGGCCGACTCGTTCACATGTGTCCTGTTCATTTTCTTTGGCATGGCTGTTTCCTGACTGCTGCTATCGATTCTGATTTTTGTTTAGGGCAGGGCAAGATTCATGTCCCCCTATCCCAGGAATCTTCACAAGGATCACTGGAAGGGGGCACTTTAACCCATTAGCCCCATTACAGTGATCCTACTCAAAATCATTAGGGTTGTGGCCAAGTTAATACTCCGCTCAGCAGTCTGGGGAAGTATGTGTATGTGTGCATGGCCTTAGTCACCCACCAAATGCCATATGATGCCCAGCCATGCTACGCAGCCATATCT
Source organism: Intellagama lesueurii (assembly GCA_037013535.1). NCBI lineage: Eukaryota > Metazoa > Chordata > Lepidosauria > Squamata > Agamidae > Intellagama > Intellagama lesueurii. Next base: position 219,479,017 of record JBAJHW010000002.1, read on the forward strand.
GGAGTAAGCAACCTGATATCAAACAGGACCAACCTCTGAAGAGACATATAGAGGCCTAAGTCATTGGGCCGATGGTAAGATGGGCTCAAACAAGCACAGTTAGAGTTTCAATACCAACTGTAATTCTTCCCCTAAAATGGTTCAAAATGGTCTCATGGTGCAGTACAGGACAGGTACAGCTAACGGGAAGTTTTAAACTCCTACTACAGTGTTCTTGCATATTCCTCTGGGGCAGTGGCAAGACATTCAAAATGAAATGACCTTGTTTCTTTGGTGCTCTGGAGAATGTCCCTTTCACCACTTTGCAATGGCTATTGTCTCCACCACACACCCCACACTTGTCCTCTTGCTTTGAGGAACCAATCACTTTGTCACAACCGACTTTCTGAAAAAAAAAGAACAAAAAGAAATATTCTTCTTTGTAAGAGCATATATCCTTATTATAATTTCCATCAATGAAAGATTTTTTAAAAAAAAAAGTATTTTCCTGAAAGGGTAAGGGGTATCTAAATTAATATCAACATCTTGAGAGAGAGAGAGAGAGAGAGAGAGAGAGAGAGAGGTTTCTAACTATTTGCTTAAGTAAACCCTGATATAATAATAATGCTTTATGGACCTATTACTATTCAGGATGTGAGTTTACACAGGCATTTCATTCAGTTCACACCCAACTTTGACCCATGGGCAAATGCTACTGAGTAAATACTTCCCCCCCCCCCCAGTCAACTTGAAGAAAAGACTCCAACTTCCAGTTATTTCTTATTTATTTATTTATTTCATTTCATTTCTCTTGTGACCTTCTCCCCTGCAGAGACCCAAGATATTTGGTAGAGCACTGGGTGCCATTGTGAGGTCTCACGACAAAGGGATAACTTAAAAGCTAAAGGTTAGGGACTGGTCCCTTCAGCATCAGTTTACTCCTTGTAAGAGTGGCTTCACTTGTTTGTTTGTCACAGCAGGAGCTTCTTTCACTTTCTAATTCACTTGCTTTGTTTTGCAATTGGCAAGGGATTCTTTGTGAAATCTGAATTCTCAAACTGAGAAGACTGATTCAGTCACAGGAATGTCCTTTCAGCAATAACTACAAACTATCTACTACACTAATTAACAGCCCAGCTTTATATCCACAATTTATATAGGTCCTTCCAATCTGCATCTATTGCTTCTTGCAAACCTCAGGATTTCCTCAACATTGTTTAACTTTCCAGCATATAACCATTTTGGCAGCAAAAGATCATTATTCAGAAAACTGAGATAGGAATTAGTACATACGAAGATTTATACCAATAAGTCGGAAGGTAGAACAATTATGGCAGAACAAGCCCAAACCCAACTCTGTTCTACTTGGTGTCAGGCTATTCCAGTCATCCCAAGGAAAACAGCCAAGCCATTTGTTGCCACCCTCAAAACACAAAAATTAATGAATTCCCCCAGAAAAATCATTGGTGCAGCGTGCTGCCAAAAAAAACAGTGGCACAACTTTACAAGTCCTTTCTTGGCTTTTAGATGACTTATAAATGTGCATTTCAACTTAAATTTAACTTATTTAGTTATGTTCAACATTGCCTAATGCCTTTTCTTTGCTTTTAAATAATTTTTCTGTACTTTGTCACTCAAATGAATGAGGGTCTTCAGGCTGTTTACTCATGTAACGTGACTTCCTTCTGCTCTAATTTGACAGTTACTTGTCAAGAGGCAGGGTCTGTTTAGGAAACAGAGAACTGCAGATTTATGATTTACTGATGCCTATATAGTCCATCACCATGGAAATATACAACAGAACATTGCATAAAGTCTCCAGTTAACATGGAAGGAAGTTAGGAAGTACACTCCAGTGGAATACGTCCCCATACAATTAAGCAAGGTAAGGTACAGAAAAGCAATTTTAAACAAAAAATACAGAAATCAATGTTAAATTATTAAATGAATTAAATTAAGAACTACTTTTGTGTAGATCAGTGATGGAGGACAATACCACATGGTAATTATAGCAATGTTATACCCATTCTAGGCAATAGTAACCTCAAAAAGCAGTTGCTGAAATAACTACCACATACCAGGCACTCCCCTCGTACACAGATGCTATGTGAATCCTTATATGAACACCGGGTTCCATCATGTACGAGCCTCTTCATATACACAACATCACTAGTTTCCTTTGACTCACAGTAGAGGTGGCACCTTTCTTTAGCTGCAAAAAAAAAAAAAGTATACTTATTGAAACACTTTCTACTTTGTATTCTCGCAGGCTTTCACGGCCGGGATCTGATGGTTGTTGTAGGTGTTTTGGGCTGTTTGGCCATGTTCTGAAGGTTTTTCTTCCTAACGTTTCACCAGTTTCTGTGGCTGGCATCTTCAGAGGAGAGGAGTTCTAACTCCTCTCCTCTGAAGATGCCGGCCACAGAGACTGGTGAAACGTTAGGAAGAAAAACCTTCAGAACATGGCCAAACAGCCTGAAAAACCTACAACAACTTTCTACTTTCTTGGAGCATAATAAAAGTTGACCAGTCACAGTCAAACAGACTGAATTGACACAAACAACTTAATAAAACAATAGAAGATCAAGCTTTTGACAGGAAAACACGTCCTGTCATCTTCCGGATACAAACGACATACTAACTACGGTAATAGACACTCAATGTGATTGCATCACAAATTGTAGTTAGTATGCCGTTTGTATTCTGAAGATGGCAGGACATTTTTTTCCTGTCAAAAGCCTGATCTGTTATTGTTTTATTAAAGTTTTTACATGGAAGCTAAACCCGTTAAGTTGTTTGGGTCAATTCAGTCTGTTTGACTGCAATTGGTCAACTTTTAAGCATACTTATTATTTGTTCTGTTTGTAAAAGGTGATTCCACAAAAGTTTTATGGAAGGATGCTACTATGTACCTTCCTTGTCCTGGATCAAAAATTCCCAGCAACTTACTGAAGAACTTCCATCTATTTGGAAGGATTTTCAATGAAATTCTACAGAAATAGACTACAGTCAAAACCAGAGCAGAGACTATTTATAGCCCCCATCATCAAGGGATGGACTCACTAAAATACATTTCTTGAAAAAGTTTCCTAATTGCTATTGCAACAACCTACTGTATAAGCCATTTATAGACAGATTTAGTATAGAAGCTAAGTAATATGCAAGTGTGGTAAGTGAGTGTCATACTCCTCTGTATGAAAAAAGAGAGCTCTCTCCTGAGGAAGCATGATGTACACCATGCTAAGTCTTCCAAATTTGGTAGACGGGCATTAAGTTCCCCAAGCTATGAAATGTTACTTTTTAAAACTAGAATTCAATCCCCCTTCAAACCACAGTCCCCCAAAATAGGTTTTCCAAATTCTAGAAAGTCCACTAAAGGAAGAAGAATAGGAAATGTGCTAACCCTCAGTATGTTCATATGGAAGCCAGTGGTGTTTCGTGTTCTGATATTCAAAATAAGGATCCCACTGCCTACACTGCTCCTCCCTGAAATCTTCATAATCTTTAGGACAATCTTGTGTGCTGCAGAGCTGGAATTCATAGCTTGGCCCAAAACACGTGCGGCCTCCATTAGCTGGGCTAGAAATAAATATATATATATTTGGTAAGTTACACCATATAACTGAATCAAAACAGCATCAGATAATGCATTTGCCTTACAATTATGAAAACAGAAATGAACTACACTTAGAAGTAAGGTCCGCTGGATGCAGGACAGATGACTGTAGGCAAGCCACTGTTTCACAGCCTCTGTAATATGGGAATCAGGATCATCATCAACGTAATGACCTACCTTTTTGCACAGATACCCAGCAGGTAAGAACTATAAATGTACCATATCAAAGCTAAATATCATGGTCATTATACAGAGGAACCAAGGCATGCTGAACTGCAGGTGTCCACTAACTGTGACACATTTATCACAAAGTAATACTTGAATCTTGAATCTTTTAAGAGAAGACTGAGCACCTTGCACAAATGTGGTTGTTAGTCATTGTCTGGGCACTGACACTGCAAAAGACGGCCATCTCTAGCAGATGACTTTAACATTAATGACAAAACCAACCTACCAACAAAAATAGAAATATAAAATTATTTCATTAATAATTTGCAACAATCCATTACAGCTCTGTAGTTTGATCTAGGTAAGAGAGTGTCACTACCCTGTTTCCCCGAAAATAAGACATAACCTGAAAATAAGCCCTAGTGTGATTTTTCAGGATGCTTGTAATATAAGCCCTACTCCAAAAATAAGCCCCAGTTAAGTGAAACCCCTCCCTCCACCATTGTACAGCAACCAGAAGAAAATGATATAGCTGTATTTGAATAAATGTAGATTGTTGTACATGAAAAAATAAAATTAAACATCCCCTGAAAATAAGCCCTAATGGGTTTTTTGGAGCAAAAATTAATATAAGACCCTGTCTTATTTTCGGGGGAAATGTATATACACTTTGGTAGTTACAACCATTACTTCCCGTTCTCCCCTCCCCATGGAGTTCAATTCCTCTTCCAAAATTGTATTGACTCTTTCTTGCAAAGGTGTATCTCCCTTCTTTATTAATATGCATTAATAAGTTTAATACTAGATGTTAACTTATCATTAATGGCTGTATCCCAAACCTCTCTATATCATTTATTTAACTGAACATTTTAGATTGTTTTACAATTCCTAGCTACAAATAATCTTCCCACTGTTAATAAATTAGAAATTAATTTTTTAGTTGTCAAATTACACTGCTCCCTGTCAAATATTGAAAAAAGTGCCATTTTAGGATATGCCTCTAAATTTAACGTAACTATTTCATTTATTTCATTGAAAATCAATTGCCAGCATTTCAATATATTCCTGCATTCCCATCACATATGAAAATAAGTACCCACTTTCTGACAACCCCTCCAACACAACCTGGAATAACTAAAATCTATTTGATTTAATTTCACCAGAGTTAAATTCCATCTCCGTATAGCTTGTAATTTTTCCCCTTTATCCTTACATATATTTCAATATTCTTAACATTTTGAACATATCCTTGTGAGGATATGGGTTTTGCAGTACTTGTTTTCTAGAGTTTGCAGGTGTTCCATCTCAGTCTGAGACCCAGATCTTGTTGTGGAGAAAAATCGAGGCCACATCTCAAGACTGATAAACATTGCATTCCATTACCGGCCTGGGAACAAGAGATGGGAGCAGTGGAAAATTACAAAAGAGGTGTGGATTCCTGAACAAAGGACTGTATACTGATTGGATACCATCATGAACCAGGGACTTTGATTTAAGTTATAGAAAGGGGGTTAGGGGTGTGTGTGTGTGTGTGTGTGTGTGTGTGTGTGTGTGTGTGTGTGTGTGTGTGTGTGTGTGTGTGTGTGTGTGTGTGTGTGTGTGTGTGTGAGAGAGAGAGAGAGAGAGAGAGAGAGAGAGAGAGAGAGTTCGAGGACTGGAAGAAGGAAGATAGGTGTAAAGCCTTTTTTGATTGATTAAGGAGATGTAGTCATGGTTACATAGGATAGACTAGTAATTAAGTAGTAAAATTCTTAGCTAGTTAATCATCTTATTGTTTTATGGGAAAATCTTACAGGAGCTTATTTAATAATTAGATGCTTGGCATTTAACCATATAATTTGTATCTTTTTGTATTTCTTTGGTTTTATAACTTTTTACTCCTTTTGAATAAATATTTCATATTTTATGAAATTGACAAATTGTCCAGTTGTGTCCAACCCTAGGGGGCGGTGCTCATCTCCGTTTCCAAGCCGCAGAGCCAGCGTTTGTCCGTAGACAGTTTCCGTGGTCACGTGGCCAGCATGACTTAGACATGGAACGCTGTTATCCTCCCACCGTGGTGGTACCTATTTATCTACTCGCATTTTACATGCTTTCGAACTGCTAGGTTGGCAGGAGCTGGGACAAGTGACGAGAGCTCACTCCGTTGCATGGATTCGAACTGCTGATCTTCCGACCTTGCAGCCCAGAGGCTTGCCATTTAATCCGCAGTGCAAGGGTGAGAGTGCCTAAATAAAGTGTCTTAGCCACAAGGGCTATGTTTGCTATTTTTGTTATCTGGGTGTCCTACCTGGTAAGGCTGGTGTGCAAGGTTTGAAGTACAAAGGTAAAGAGTTTTAAGCTTAAATAACTGAGTAATTGGAAATCTAGGGACAGAAGCTTGCTCATAGTTGCCGACTCACAGACCTTCTAGGTCTCATCCAATCTAGAATAAATAGGTGGTGGAAGCTGGGAACTACAGTTTGGCTCCTTCCCCTAGTGCAGGGGTCTCCAAACGTTTCAGTGGGCGGGCCACGTCATATATGCTCCACATTTTTGAGGGCTGAAGGTAGATGCGTGCACTCCTGCACGCACATACTCCCAACCACACGTCCGCCCACCTGCCCGCCCGCCCACACTCCCTTTGCCAATCTTTTAACTATCTTTATTGGCAACATCATAAGTAAATATTTACCTTGGGTAAAATCTTTATTTTACATACCACTATACTACCAAATAAAAGTCCAGTTTTCCTAAACTTATCTAACTTATTATTTATTTCTTGCTTCAATGTTTTAAAATTATCCTCTTTCAATCTTTCTAAATTCATTGGAATAGTTATATTGAAAAACTTAATAGACTTTTGAATATTAATATCAAATTATTTTCTAATTATTTCTATATCATCTTTATTATAATTAAACATCATTACCTCTGATTTATACCCATTTATCTATAATCTTGTTATCTCTCCAAATTCTTTTAAATATGACTTTACCATATCCATAACCTTTAGTGGATTTTTTATTGCTAAGAAAATATTACCAGCAAAATTATTTTAACTCTATCTTTAGGACCAATACCACAAATTAATTTATCTTCTCTAACAGTGTTTGTTAGTAATTCTATAACTAAAACAAACAATATTGGGGAAAGGGGACATCCTTGTCTAGTACCATGGCCTAGGGAAATCTGTTCCGTTATTCCATCATTTACTAATGTTGCTGCAATATTCTCTGAATATAATTGGTCTATCATATCTTTAAATCGTTCTCCAAGGCCTAATAATATTACCTTTTTGTTTCTACACCAGGAGTGCTGATAACATGTATTTTAAACTTCCCTGGAAATGGCAAATTTAAGCCCAGGTTTAACAAAGATGTAACCTATACTTGTCTAGGTATAGCAGCAGTACCTGGGATCAAAGTCATAATACAATTATTTTCCAAAGAGTAGTAACATGTTGTGCACTATTTCACCTATTAACAATATATTGTTTGACAGATTACTATGAAATGACCACAGTAATACTAAGACAGATATTTTGATCAAAACTAAAAAAAATCTTAATATATTATAACTGTACATTTTTATTAGTTATAGCCAATATAGTTTTTTTTAGTTCAACTTACTGTGGATTATCACACTGCCGGGTCCTGTATTTCACTCCGGTCCCACAGGTTCTTGAACAAGAACCAAATTTACTCCATGCCCCCCAGTTTCCATCTTGCTTCAAGATATCTGGAGTTAACCAGATACAGTGACCTTTGAAACAATGCTAAAAGAGAAAAATATATATGTATGCACATTTTCATAACCAATTATATATAGCTTAGTTGTTTCCTACTTTGTTTTTGGACAATGATTAAAAGCATTGGTTTGGATCCAGCTGGTATTCTGCTGCTGAGAACATTCCCTGAGGAAAGGTCTGCTCCAAATGCGCTCCTCAGCAGAAAGAGAGGGAGGTGGTCTTTCCCCACTTCTGCTATGCTCATTTATAATCCCTCTACTCCCACTGTCCTGGAGGGTCCCCAACCTTCTGGGCCAGATTTGTGGGGAGGAATGAGAGTGCTCTCCTGTTCTGCCATATACTGATCTGTTGGATTGGAGGTTGTCCATATGTAGAAGGAACCCTTCCATCTGTGGAAAAAAACTGGATCTAAACCACCACATAATATTGGTAACAGTGAAAAGATAACATGATGTTTATATATAGATGAGCACAGATACTGCAGCAATGGGGGGAGAGCAGTAATGGCAGTGACAGAAGGCAGATTGGTGAAGTATAGTCCAGCCTGGCCCACTGTGTCTCAAGTGTTGCAAAGTGATGTCAAATGCCAGAGTTCTGGTACAAGTCATATTTCATTGTTTTCTTCTGGACTGGACTTTGCCCATGTCAATCTGAGTCTTTTTTCAATTCATGTGAAAGTGGTCATACTTCAAGAGGTGAAATCTAAGCTCCAAGGATACCACTGATTTCTGAAAAATGCAAAGGCAGTGCTGAGAAAACAAGATTGTCAACTACATATATTCGCTTGCATGAGCCTGTAACAAGCCACATGAAATTATTAGTATTTCTTATTTTTATAGCACTATATCTATTCGGAGTACATTAGAGGCAATAATTATTTTGACACTTCTGTGAAGTATGTAAAAATATAGCTGCAGTAGGTAATTATTATTATTTTTACAATGGCAGTTTGAGCTAAAAGAAGCCCATCTTCAAATTAAAAACTGTTCACAGAACAGATTTCATTCCCACATTTTTTTACACAAATAGTTTTCCCACACTGGCTAGTCAGAAGTAGAATATACTGAAAACTATTCAGTATGAGGCCTGAATATTTCTTTGGCTTCCATTTTGTATTCCCCACAGGGTTTTATTTCTTGTTTCCTAATAATTCAGAAGGAGCACAGTGTGATGTAGTGGATAGAGTGATGGACTAGGACTCTGGAGACAAGGGTTCGAACCCCCACTTGGCTATGGAAACTCACTAGGGGAGTAGAACTAGTAAAACCACTCCTTAAATGTCCCACTTACCGTGAAAGCCCTATTAGGGTTGCTATGAGACAGTTCTGACTTGACAGCACAGCGCAAGAACAATAGCAGAAATAATCCATAAGGATCATTTTAGATGGGAGAGGGCAGAACGTGCCCACCTATCCTATCCTCCTCTTGTCTCACCCCTCAGGCCAGATGAATTGCATCCACTAGACATAATATCTGAAAAAGCCTATCAACCAATTTCAGTTGTTAGTCGTCCACTAGAGTATAGCCGGTGAATTAATGGGATTTGAATAAGTGTTGTCTTACCACTAAATTAGGGCAATCCATGAGTCCAAGAACACACGTATGCTTGGATGGATCCACGTGGCTGTGAATCCTTGAAAATTTCTGGGTAATGATTATGTGGACCACATGGATGGCAAGCAGGAGGGCAGAGTGGGGGCGGGGATTCCTACTCTGTTCATCCCCTATGGCTGTATACCAGGAATAGGGAGCTTTTTGGGATTGAGGGCCACATTGCTGAAGCAAAAAGGCACCTAGGGACGCAGCAGCAGGCATGGACAGAGTTCAAAGTGGGTGTGGCCTAGAAGCCAAATGGCACACTTACCACAATTGAGGGAAATATTTAACTATAAAATGAGTGGCTCCAAAAATTGTTTTCCAGCTTGTCTTCCAGCTCCAGCCACTACACTCTAGTAGTAGTATGACCATTCCAGCACATCTTACTACTACCACAACATGCACACAAATGTTTAGTTCCTACATTTTGATGGCATATCTTTCTGTCCTCAATCTTTCTTCTGCCTTCAGGCACCCTGAAACAGTTCACTGAGACTTGCTCCCAGGTAACTAGCTGTGGTCTGTGCTTTCCCAACTTGATGTTCTCTAGATGTTTTAGACTACAACCTCTACCATCATTGACAAACAGCAAGGCTATCTGGGGCTGATGGGATTTGTATTCCAAGTCATGTGGAGGACACCACTTTGAAGAAGGCTATCATGTCTCTATTTGTTTGAAAATATGCTGCTAAAATGTGGAGCTATTATTGCTCTCTGAGCATAAATCATTGCTTAATACTTGTTTTCTCACTGTAATCCCCCTTCATATATACCAATAGTTTTTGCCAGTATGGGGCTCTGAGGGGGTGTGCATATGTACAGATGGCTATAGCACCAAGTGCCATCACTCACTTGCAGTTGCCAATTACCAACTCTACAAGTTGAATACAGCTCAGCCAGTCTTCAAATCTAGGCATTTGGCAGGCACTGTATGCAAAGCATATGGTTAAACACCCACTGCCAGCAAAAACAAAGAATTTGTAAAGCAACATCTCCCTTAAGCAAAGAACTTAGCAGGAAAATTGTGAAGAGGTGCCAAAAACTGGCAAGGAATAGCAAGGAAAGGCCAGCATTTGCAGAAATATGACACAGAGAACATTATTGGGATGATCAACAGTAGACAAATACAGAAAATGCATTGGGTGCTCATTGGATGGCTCTTCAATATGTTTGCAAGGTTAAAATAACAGCAAACTATACTTGTCAGAGGAGAGTATGAAAATAAGAAACAGAAGGTGGGGGAAACAGGACATATTACAGAATTAAACATCCATTTTCCATGGTTGCAATCTACATACTCCATTACAAGTTCATTGCCATGTGAAGATTGCTAATATGTATCCTGGGAACTTGACATATTGTTGAGGACTCATACATACATGAATACAGGCACAATCCAGCCATGTTGACTTCAGTGCATTAGTTAAACATGCTCTTCACTATAGTCTAACAAATACTCACAAAGTTTCTTGCCCTGAATGAAAAAAGGTATCTTGTCAAGAGGCACCACATCAAACAAATGCACAACTAGTGCAAGAGTTTTGTTCCTATATGAGAGTGAAAAGACCAGTGCCTTTCCCATCAGCCACAGTAGTTGAAACCACCACCCTCATTGCTCTGGGTTTGGCATGAAAAACTAGCATTTAGTATTAAGGAAATTTAACGCAATGTCCCATACTTGTTAGTAAGTATTTTGTATTGTTGTATTTGTTTTGGAAAAATAAAATATATTTTTTAAAAAAAGTATTAAGGAAATTTGTATTTTGCACAAAATCCAAGGTGTGCTGTATAAAATATAGTTTTTTGTGTGCAAAAAAATTAATAATCTACAAACATTTTACTAAAAGTTCCAATATGCAACAAATGCATGAAAATTCTCATAGTCTCACCCAGTGGGGAGAAAATTTTTCATCATTATCTGCAAGAACAAAATCAGCTAAGATTTATATTCCTGCACTTACTTCTCTCATAGAAATCAGTGGAACTGAATAGATATGATTGCCAAAATATTGCAGTAGTTCAATCGCAAGAAAAAAGAAAGGACATTGGCTATTAACTCAAGAGTTCTCCTACTTCCATGAGCTTCACCTTCTCCTGGAACATTTTTTTAAAACAACATTTTGCGTCTCCACTGAAGTTCAGGTACTAGGTATTGTCAAATCACACAACATTATCTGCATAAAGAGAATGACTTTGTGTGTGTGTATGGTCCCCATGATTTGGCAGATTAGATGTGAATGCAACAAAGACTGCTGTGGCACCTTATGGGCTAACAAGCTCTATCTGTCCTAAGTTATGGTAGACTGCAACACAATTTGTCAGATGTATGGTGACGTAGACTTCAGTCCACAAGAACCTATGCCAAATTAAACTTGCTCGGCTTTAAGACGTTGCAAAACTCTTTTGTTCTTTTTGCTGCGCAAACTAGCAAGGCTACTCCTGGGGTAATTACATGTGAATGTTTCATACATGCAACACAATCCCTTGATATTCATATGACTATCAACTTAGATTGTTAGTTGCCATTCATAGGTGCATAGATATGAGCAAGCAAATTACAAGGATACACCAGTTCCATAATTATCATGTCATGGTAATCACTTAAAGGAATAATTCTGTATTTTGGAATGGGCTACCCTAGCAGTTCTTGTCCTTTTCTTTACCACAGACCTCCTTTAAATATCTTTTGTTGCCACAGATCACCAAGTCTTAACTCAAGATTTAAAACCTTAAAGTGCATCAAATATTTATTTAAAGTTTCTCATGAAGGGTCTCATTGACAGATATTCCTTGCTATAATGGCAACACTTTTTAAGATGCCTGGAAGGAGCTCCATTTTGCTTTGAACAGGATGTACCCTCATTAACAGCATGAGTTTTTTTACATTTCAAATCCGGCCAGCGATCCATTCTGAGGCTCAGCCAAAATGTATTGTTATGAAATGCACTGCTATAATATTGAAAAGTCACTTCACCGGACAATAACCAAACGGTTTTACGATATTAGCAGAAATCAAAGAAGAAACACAATCATGAAGTCCGTCCGAACACTCACTCACACTGACACTGACTAACTCCGACAGCTTCTGACTGTCTGCGCAGTAGCAAGAAACGTCACATGCTGTGTCTCAGCCACACAGTGTCATTACTTGCATGTTCTCAAGTTTTACACGAACAAGCAAGGGAAATTAAGATTTTGTTCTACATCTCTTTTCTTTTTTGCTTTCGTTCATTTATTTATTCTTTCTATTTTAACTGCAAAAGATCATAGCATTTCTTCAAGCCTTGCAGACCACAGGATAAGAACCTATGGGCTACACAATTTAACAGCAGCCATTGTTGAGAAAAACAGTACATCATCTGTTACAAAGGTGAACAAACATACTTTCTGTTCATGCTGCATTCCCTCAGGAATAATTTGTTGGAAGTTGCATGCAGGCAGTGAATGGCAGTGAATGGAGCCAGAACCAAAAGAGGGATGGTGCCAAAATCAAATTGCTCCAGAATAAAGAGAGCACTGCTTCAGTTTTGTCTAAAGTTACCTCAGATCAGAATTCCCATTCCACTTCAAATCATACACCTAAAGCATAAGAGGTGTTTCTCTTGTCCTTTGCTACAGAACATTCACCTCAACTAACATGTGTTTAAAGGCCAATTTGATGCTGGTCTCCTCAGAGACATCTTTCTGCATTTGATGGGATTCAATCTAAATAAGTATAAGAGATCAACACAGCACAATTCTGAAAAACAAGCAATTCATTGCTGACTTTGGTGTCTGTGCATGAGTGTACCTCTCTCTCTCTTTCTCTTTCTCTCTCTCTCTCATAGCTGTGTAAATGAATGCATTGTTCCTTTTAAATGAGTTGAATTCCCATGGAAGAGTTATTCTTTGGCTTGGGCTGGGTAAAGTATACCCTCATGTGAAGATTCTTCACTATTTGAATTGCTTTAACAGGATATCTTAATAGGATCCTGACCTTTCTGATAGTTACATAACAGGGAAGGCAACACCCATTATGGATGTAGCATATGCAACATTTACAATTCAGAGGGATGGATCCAATATCTGCCTTCCCTATGTGGAAGAGCTCCATTCACAAAAGGTATCATAACAACCTAATTTTGAGAAACCTCTTCTTCATGTGCACCATAACTCAATTCCTTGTATTACATTTTCAGATAGCTGGAGGGGTTACAGGGTGGTGGAGAGATGAAGACACCTGCTTCCACCAGCATAGATAGAAGAAGCTAAATTTGGAGACAACCCATTAATGAGTGGTTTCTCAACTATGAATTGACGAGAAATCACAAAATGTCTTGTTCTCTGAGATTTTCTGGATCTTGGCATGTCAAGATTCCTTTCTAAGACTTCCGCTTGCATTCTCGTTTCCTTTTTTATTTTTGCCTCCCTCCATTTTTCACCCCTTGTTTGGCAGAGGAAACTGCCACATTCTGTGAAGCTTAATGTCCTTTCTGATGAATTCTGCACAGAAAATATGCCAGTCAATGCAGGAACCATAACAATCTTGTGCTGCTTGGCATTTCTTCCGGAGAGAGGGGGGTGGGAAGGGAGAGATTTCACTAGGGGAAGAATGTCTTTTCCCTCCCTTGGTTTGTCTCTGAGAGTGAGAAATTGCAAGATTCATACTCCTATTATCAGTCTTTGGCCTTTCAGATCTTTTGGATTTCAACATACAGCATCCTTGGCCACTGGTTGGAACTTATGGCAACTGAAATTTATTTATCTATTTAAAATATTTTAACCCTGCCTTTCTCCTTGAAATGGACCCAAACATTTGGAGGATTCAAGTTTGAGAACTGCTGCATTAGAGGTAACTTTGTCACACGTGACTGGTATGATGTACATTACTCAAAAGTACATCAGTCATTAACGGTTTGTATGAAAGGGAATGGAAGGTATGAGAAAGTAATCAAATGACCAGGATGAGGATTTTTCTTCTTTATGTGGTAAACTAGGTCCCTCTGTTGGTTGACACAGAACCAGAAAATAGGTAGCCTCAAATCAATCTTAACCCTCTCAAATTATGATCACGTTATAATATGAACAGTTTCAGCTCCATAATAGAATGGCTGAAGAAGGTAGCATAGTCATGGTGGGGTGATAGCTTTGATGGGGAACTTAAGTGGTTCATCTGTAGCCAGTTCCAGCCTAACCCATGTAAACAGATTACAGAATGAACTGCATGGTATTCTCCTCCATCCCTATTTCAACACCTTCATTTCTGTTTAGTGTTGTGGTAAAATCTTTTTCAGATAGAGATTATATTTCTTTATGACATAGCCATATACTGGTAGAGTTGGTCTACCCCATGGCATCTGTTGATCTGTTAAATCATTATTATTCATAAAGCCCACAGAAACAGAAAAGGTTGTGGCAGCCAGTGAAAATTCTCTTTTAGAATCCAAGATCCTCTGTCTCTGTGGTGACTAACTCAGCACATATTTATCCATCTGTCTCCTGTCTAGGAGAAGCTGAGGTCAGCTTTCTCAGCGGGAAATCATCTGGACTGGACTGATTGCCTTTGGAGAAACATTTTCCCTTCGTTAATTTCCTTTATGGTATCTTCTTATTTAATTCCCCAGCAATTGTGGAAAAAAAAATCCTACTGGACAAGTGGGTGCCCACAAAGAAATACAAAGGAGAAGGGGGTGGGAGTACAGGAATCTTCTTATTCCTTTGCCTCTGGCCACTGCTCTTTCTTCTGCAATAAATCAACTTTTCAAGGGAACAGTGGATGGGGCTCAGAAGAAATTTTCTCTGAGCCTAATCTCTTCTAACCCCTTTCTTCTCCAGATGGTTGAAGGAAAGGCTAGGTTTCCTTTGGCCTCAAAAACAATCAAAGGGGACAGCAATGTATTGGCAAATTCAGACAGGCAGGATCCCCTTCAGGATCACATCACACCAGGTCCTTGTAGTCATGCCCTTTTCTACAAAGCCTTCTAAGATTATATACAGTTACACTAGGAGTAACATAATGAAATAGAAAAGCAGCTAATATATTTTGCTGAATTTTTGGAATTTCATGTCTAATTTAGAATACAGACAATAACTTTCAAGAGGAGTGTATTTGCATTAAAGATTTCTTGAAAGTGTTTTGTTTTTCCTTTTAAAACTGAATTGTATTACAGCAGAGCTTATTTAGATTTCTGTCTGGTTTATTAAATACAGAAGCCAGTGAAATACATAAAGATTTCTTAATGCAATCTCTCAATTAAAACAGCACTCCTTGAGAAAAAAGTTTTCAAAATCATATATAAGAATTTAATAAAATTAGATTTAAATGAAATTTCACTCAAATCTCAATCAAACAACCTGTATCAATACATTCCAAACATCAAAATAATACACGTTAAAGCCTTCATTTCTTCCATTCAAAGGCCAATGAAGACATTCCTTTATCACAGATATGAGCATTCTTAATAGTAGTAATCATGTGATATCAAGTCAGTTTGGATTTATGATGACCCTTTCCAAGATTTTCTAGATACAGAGTACTCAAAAATGGTATACTAATCCTTTCTTCTGGGGGTGCCCTGGGATCTTGCAGCTTGCCCAAGGCTTAGAGTACATTAAAAGATCTTCTTAAAGTACAACAAAGGAGACTTTATGAAGATGTGACATAGGAATGATGGGGTTTCATTAAAATGTGAGGTGGATATCTTACTTGTTGATTTCTTCCTTGCATGCTCAGAATCAGTCTTTATTAAGTTCAGTAGGATTTACTCCCATTTAAATGTGTATCCAGGATGTTACCTGAACTGCACATATTCCTAATATTTCCCTTAGTCTGCCTATACGACCTCCAAACTGACAGTCTTTGCCCCATCTGCTACATCTTTGTTCTCTGACATCCATCCAGTTTTCAAAGATGTTTCCAGAAGTCATTTGTAGCATACAATAGAGGGTATGCCAACACAAATACACATTTTACGTGTACCCAATGGATTTGTATAAGTAAGAGTAATCCAGCAGCGAAGGGCAACAGGAGTGGCACCAGGATGTACTAGACACAACCATTGACCATTCACTAGTTTGGTTTTGTTGTTGGCTACGGTGCAGGAAAATACAGGCCTTGGAAATGCACTTGTGTGTGTGGGACAGACCAACTCAGGTAAGTTTACATAAGTAGTACTAACAACTGGATTTTGCTCAGTTATTCTAACCTCTATTCTATTCTAATCCTCATAGAATTGTTTTTATTTTGAGCTCTTTGTAAAAAATAGTGACATATGTGAGAAGTGGATAAAAATGGTATCACCTGTGTCATTTGGGAGCTCAGGTTCCTGGTTTAAGCAAGGGATGAAGAAGCTGGAATTTAACAAGCCTCCACATGTTGTCAGCTGTGAGAGGAAAAACCAGGCACTTGACCTGACCCATTGTCAGCAGTTCCCCTAATCTACCCCAACAGCAACATCTTTTCAACTGCTAAGTGTGCAAATACCATCACTCCACTTCCCTCTACATGCCCATCCACACACATTAGCTCCACTGATCTATGAAGTTAAAGAAGAGAAGCAGTTGTGTGTGGTATGGAGGGTTCTGTGGAGTGAACTGGCCTGAGGCATGCAGCTACCTATTTTGTGAATACAGGAGATAATGATCAGAGATGTCTCCCAAGGGGCCCTAGAAGTGTTCTCTTTCCTTTCTGAAAAATAATTGTTATCAGTAGATATAAATATTAACATTTCTGTGGCGACAATCCTATGTACACTTACATGGCAGAAAGCCCAACTGAACACAGTGAGACTTACTTCTAAGTAAGCATGCATTGAAATATGCCATTAGTACTGTCAAGGTATGGTCAGTAGCTTGTTGTCACCTTACTTGGATACTTCTGTAAGTTTTTACAAGCTTCCCAGGGTAGAGGAAATTGTTTTAGTTTATTATGCGAAACATGATGTTGTTAAAAAAGCAATCTGCTACTAGATTTACAGAGAGCTGATGCAGCTGTTAAACTCTTTAGTATGTCTCAATAGGAACTAAAATAAAAGAGCAAATTTAGGACCAATGCTGAAATGCACTTTCCTGAGACATTAATTATGTGCACATTGTGAATTAAAAGAAAAAGTCTCACACATGTCACGTCCTTAATTTTCCTTTAAAATGTATTCTTAATACTTGGTGGGGGCGGGGAGGAGGGAATCATTGTCAGTTAATAGTTTGGTGCCACTTAAAATATATACTCTAGAATGTGGTTGGGATGCCTGACTTGCTAGACTGCAATTGTCAGCTTTTTACTTGTAGCACATTTTGTCCATTCAATGCACCTTATTTTGCATATTCATCCCACACACACAAGTGCATTTCCAAGTTGATGTTACAATAGGTGAGTCAGGTACCAGATTCTCTTTGGACCGTATCAAAATTCCAACCTCTTCCACCCAATTTCTGATCTCTCACATCAGGCAATCTTCCTCAGAAGATGATTATATGTAATATTTAGGGCATTTGACTCCTGATAATTTTCTCTGTAAAGAATCATCAGGAGCCAAATCCTGTTTTTTTCTGTCCTCTACACACATTTGTGGTTGGGAAGAGTTAAGAGAACACTTATGAGAGCTAACGCTTGCTCAAGAAAACCAACATCACAACCACTTCTAGTACTTAATTTCTTCAGCTGTTGTAAAGCCAGGATATTTTCATGACAGCCCAACCATGTTTACATTGGCTTGCACTTTAGTAATGGGCACTGGGAATAGTGGTATGAAATCATGATAACTGGATGTTTCTAACACTGGAGGTGGGGGAGAGGATGAATTTTTTAAAAAACCAACATCTTTAATTGATTATAATTCTGTTCTCTCTTTTCCTGACATCATTCCAAACAAAATATTCACACAAAGTGAGATTTGAGAGGTTTTCTTGTGAACTTAACTGAGGGAGACAGAACCTACTGGAGGGAGAAGGAACTCAAAGAAAGTTGAATACTGTATGTGTAGCCTGATTCCAGTTGCTAATTACCCAAACTGATTTGGTAGCTAAGAGAATGCTTCACGCTTACCTGATACATAGCAATTAGTGTGATATAGCAGATAGAGTGCTAGATTAGGATTAAGGAGACCTGAGTTTGAATCTCTGCTTGGTCATGGAAATTACTTGACAGTACATAACAATGACAGAACAACATATATACATGAAGGAGAACAATAATCACAATTTGGGGAAGCTTCTTTTTTGGACTACAATTCCCAGAATTCTCTGCTAAACATGGCCAGTCCACCAAGTGAAAACCATAAAAAAGAAGCTACTTCAAACTGGGAACTCTAGCTCAAAAAGCTAATTATGCCAAGTTCCCATTATTCTGTGAATCTTGCAACTATGCCCTAAGGATCTGGAAGTTGAGTCATGGCAACTGGACTTCTTTCTTATTAGGCTGAAACGTTTCTCTACTCATCCAAGTAGCTTCTTCAGTCTGAGGAGAGTTGGTAGGAGACCCCTGATATATCCTCCCCATTGGTTTCACTTCCCCCTGGTCTGAATAGGCTTGTTAGATGGACAATGGACAGGAGTTGAGTGAAAATTCCACCTCTGCAGTCCTTCTCCACCCATTGGCTCTCATCACCCATTGAAACACAAATTCGGGGTCATCAGGATGCTAAACTACAGAGCAAGAAACATCCCCACCTCCACAGAAGCCAAGAAGGAAGAAGAACATCTGAAGACAGTGCTTAAGGCCTGTGGATATACAAAATGGGCCTTTAACAAGGCAATGTCCCAACCCAGGAGGACTATGGATCTGAGACCCAGAGCTGACGGAAGAACCTGGTCATTCCGTACATGGCAGGTGTGTCTGAAAAGCTCAAAAGGATTTTTGGTAAACACCACATACTCGTGCACTTCAAACCCACAAACACACTAAGGCAGAGACTTGTCCACCCAAAAGACCACACACCAAAACACAACAGGAGCACTATAGTATATGTGGTCCAATGCAAAGACGAGTGTTCAGAGCTCTACACTGGAGAAACCAAACAGCCACTAAACAGGAGAATGGCCCAGCACAGGAGGGGCAATGGCTCAGGACCACAATCAGCAGTGTTCCATCATTTGAAGGACAAAGGACACTCATTTGATGACCTAGATGTACTCAGAAAATCCCTCACTCAACAGGGGTGGAGGCCTTAGATATAATCTGTCTCCTATTTATCATGCTGCCCTTTCATCTGTACCAAGAAAGATTAGGACCACACACACCAGAAAGACCACTAGGACTGTTAAAGACCCATGACAATAGGTGGAGAAAGACTGCAGAAGTGGGATTTTCACTCAAATTCCCCCCCCCCATCCTTTGTCCATCTAACAAGCCTATTCAGACCAGGGGGAAGTGAAACCAATGTGGAGGATATATCAGGGATCTCCTACCAACTCTCCTCAGACTGAAGAAGCTACTTGGATGAGTAGCAAAACGTTTCAACCTAATAAGAAAGAAGTCCAGTTGCCATGACTCAACTTCCAGATAACCTCACCTGGATGACTGAGAATCTTCACAGATATATGTCCTAAGAATGTTTGTTGTTTATCATGCTTGTAACCTGTAAAGAGCCAGGACAGCATATGTATGATTCATTGAATCTTGAATCAAAAAATCACTATTAATTCTGTTCTGCCTTTAGCAGCAGAATGTTTACCATGTATTTTCTGGTGACTGTAACTTACTCCCTATTCTTAGTAAGTACACACTCCTGTTGGTATAGATACATCTGCAGAAAGGTGATGATGTCACCAGTAGGAGTAGATTTTCACTAATGAAAGCCTTTCCCCTTCTCTTCCACACATAGAAGAAGGGAGTCTTTTATTACTGAAACTTCCCATTGCCTGATTATGTTACCAGCAGGAAGAGATTTTCAGTAATCAAAGAGTTCCTCCTCCCATCCCACAGCTTCCATAGATGCCACTTGACAATGGTGGTTATTTGCAATTCAGAAAAGCTATGAGAGAGAAAGGGAAAGCCTTTTATTACTGAAAATCTACTCCTGCTTCTTACATCCTCAGTAGAGATGGGGGTATTCGTATTTGTATACAAATATCACTGTGCACCTGGACTTAACGAGGGTCCAGCCCCCGGGGCCGGACCATCCACTCACATGTCCGGCGGTGACAGTGGCCTCACTCATCCTTCCAATCACTCCTGGAGCCCCGCTCTCTTCCTGCTCGGCTGGCCACTTGGCAGCCATGCAGGGAGACTCGTCCTCCCTCCCCCTGCTTGGAGCGGCTAGCCGAGCAGGAAGACAGCGGCACTCTGGGAGTGATTGGAAGGATGAGTGAGGCCACTGCCACTGCCAGACATGTGAGTGGACCCTCATTAAGTCCAGCTGTGTGGGGATATTCATATTCATATATGAATATGAATACCCCCACCTCTAATCCTCACCCTTCCGCAGGGGTAGCTGCAGGGTTTCGCCCCCTGGATGGCAACCTAAGATTTAAAATGATAATAGCAAATGAAGGAATTCAAAGAGACCTTCAGATCAACTCACCTGATTTTACCTGTAAACTGGAATGTGAAACTACATTACTGGGCAAATTAAAAATAGCCAAGGAAGGTAAAAATGGAAGTCTTATAACTAATAGAACAGCAGAAAGAATTAGGATCATCCATTGAAGGTGACACTATTTCTCTAAAAATGTTTTAAAAAATATACATATATATTTGTCAATATTGTAAGCAAATTGGCTGTCAAGTAGTATCTCTGGCATATTTTTTCTCTAAAGTGGCAAATCTATGGCTTGGTTCTGTTGCTGCAGGTACAGAACACTGTACAAAGAATACTAGAGATCAGGGAGAATGGTTCTAGCCATGCTAGTTTTCTATTGGCAAGGAAGCAAAATTGGTAGTCTAAAATCATATTCTAGAAATAGTTTTACCAGTTAACTGAGAATGAAGTCTTTGTAAGTATGTTAGCTGAGATCTTCTACAAGCAGAAGCATGTACAACTCACTTGCACAGGCAATAAATCTAAGGAAATCCTTGCCTGCTTCACTCATTTTACCAGCTGACTTACACAACTCTGTGTAATAGAAATGCTGAGCAAACCATTAATATTAATATATATTTATAGAGGACATACAGCAGCCTCTTCTGCTCCTACGTCTATTTAAAAGTTTTGGGGGAGGGAAATAAAAGAACAGGAAAGCACAGATCTCTATACAGAACAAGATGTCATAAGATTCTGATTTTTCCTATTACATGATAATGAAATATGTACACAAGGAAACCATAATCCCTTCAAGGTAGCCAAAAAATTCTTTTGCCAAAGTGCCACATTAGACATAATAGCAATTCAATTCATCGAAAATTGGGCATACTAGCAATGAAATATTGCTACATGATGTTTTATTACAGTTGAAGCTTTCAACCCATCAGTAAATATTTTAAAAATGAAAAGTCACTGGTAAAGTAGGATTTAATAATGTGTACAAGAAATTATAAACAGAGAGGTTTTTTTTAAGAAGTAGGAGATTGAAATAAATAAAGATACAGAATGTGAAGCAGAAAAGTAGTACGTTAGACCTCACCTGCTGGGCAAGAATGAGGAAGCTGGACATTCACAGCTTAAAACATTATAATAATCAAGTAACTAGAAAGCTTCATAAAGGTGGACAGGTGGGCCAATTTTAACTCAGAGCTTCAAGTTGTTGTTGTTGTTTAAAAACACCAGGCACAGTCAATCAAAATTATAAAAACATTGACTGGTATTAAATAACAGATACAAGTTTTAACCAAAAATCTAAGTATCTGTTAAATATTGGCGCAGTATCTGTGTTGTTCCTAATACTGCCATTTTTTTGTAGCTCTGATGGTGTGATTTCTGAGATCTGCAACTGCTTACAGTACTGTGTGAAGTTTCTCGATATTGTTCCCAAAGCCCCAATGACTACAGGGACCACTGAAGTGGGTTTCTTCCAGAGGAGATATGTTTCGATTGCCAGGTCTCTGTACTTTGTTAGTTTTCCCAATTCTTTATTTTCAACTTTGGCATCCCCTGGAATTGCAATGTCAATGATTCAGACATTTCTTCATTCTATTACTACTATGTCTGGTGTGTTATGTTCAAGGTGTCTATCAGTTTGGCTCTGGAAATCCCACAAACTCTTGACTTCCTCATTTTCTCTACCTGATGTTCTCATGGATTTTTGGAGGCTGGCAAGTTATATTATATTATATATATAATAAATATATAATATATAAAATATATAAGCCACTCATGTCTAATTTTACAGTCTGATGATGATGATGGACTACAAGTGGCTCCTAAGCATACTGTCTATTGGATTCTAGGAGCTGTATTTCACAAAAAGTAACTCTTCTAAGTTGTGCTTTAACTTTTGTAGATAAGGGTAGAGGTAGCAGCTTCACAAAAGTGTAATTGATAGGCAATGCCTCTGACTAGAGGTTGTAAGCAAGAGGGAGATGCAGATGAGGGAGAAAATAGTGTTCATTCATCTTATCCCAGAACTTGGAAATGTTACTTTTTTGGGACTACAGCTCCCAGAATCCTGCAGAGAACACAGGAGTTGTAATCTGAAAAACTTATCCTGAGGGAAATGTTTTCAAGCTCTGTCTTTTCCTGACACAAAAGGTGTTGCCTCTTTTTTGGCAACACTGATCCGTACAGCACTTCTTGTCATGAGGAGTCCAGGAAGGAGATGCACACAAGCCCAATCCCATGTATCGCCTGTCTTCACTTGATCAAGGATGCCTTTGCTTAGCAAAGTGGATGACACATGAATATTGACTTCTGATGATATCTCTGAGACATCAGAGATCAGACGTGTGAGTGTAAGGGACTCTTGGTGCTTACCTTAAACAAGCAATATCATTACAACCCCTAAATTCTTCTATGGTTAGGCTTTTGGTCTGCTGTTTCCTCCCCACACTCACTCAGCACCATGACAAATCCTTTCTACAACCCCCATTTGATAGTCTATATATTCTATATTCCAGATCACCAGCAAACCATGGAGTGAGCAAAGGGAGGGCCTGTATTCACACCCACTGCAGCCCTGTTCAGTTAGTACCTATTTTGCCGTTACTAACATGCCTAGCAAGGAGTAACTAGGCCCTTCCCTATCCATCATTGCATTCTCTATGTACAGAGTTTCACATCTTAGGAGGGGAAACCTCTGCTCACACTTACACTTTACACATGAGCAAGAATCATGGAAAATTGGGGCTGTTTTCTCACATGTTGAGCAGGCACCTTTCATTTTCAGACGCATCATTCTTCACATGGAGAAAGCAATGGTGGAGATGATGTGGGCTAGTGATTCCACAGTTAGCATGGTGATAGTCAGTTGTTACGTAATGACTGAACAGGGCTCAGGATGGGCCAAATACAGTTTCCCAAGGTCCTCTGGTACACTGCAGCAGCATGTCAGGCACTGGAACAGGGAACAGGAGGAAGACTTGATCTCTCCTTATGGCTTATTGGCCTAGTTACTACTGAAGCAGGAGGAACATGGCCTCTCCATCCTGAGAAGTATGGCAAGAAAAAAGAAAAAGGCATGGGAAGACTGGTGGAAGATAGGGATTGGGTGACTCAAGAGGTGAACATGCAGGTAGATTTTAAAATAAAGAGAACTATTTTCCAACTTTTGAAGAGGAAGTGGTTTCACTTATTTCTAAGCCAAAATGGAGCTCAGGGGTGGAGATGGGGAGAGAGAAGGCTACCTATCACTTTATACACCTAACCCATGCCAGATCTGGCAGCAGGGAGGACTCTTATCTTTCACACACTCAACGCTTCTCTAGCTAGGTAATGCAAATAGGTTCTGGCTCCCTCCTCCCCACCACCTGCTCAGCAACAAACTAATAACATCATAAAATATGTATACATTCAGACTTGTAAGGAATAATACAAATGAGAAAAAGAAAAGTCCTGCAAGGTCATATCTGCAATCTTCTTACACCAGCAAGTCCAATGAGATTTCATGTTTGTTTTTTTGTGATAGTTGTCCTGTGCACAATCCTTTCTTCAGTGCCTTAGGACTGTTGAAAAGACTGCAATTCATTTATTTTAACATGCATATTTTGAGCTACACAGTAACAATAAATACATTTCCCAAGAGATGGGATTTCCAGCACTGCATTCCTACTTTTGTTTTTATTAGGCTAATTATTTCTATTTATTACATTTTGTCAAGGGTCATAGTAAACTATGAGGGTTTTTATTAAACTGACTGCGCAACTGCTAACTGTTATGCTTTAAGGTGCAAATAAAGCTTTGTTCAGAAGCACTGCCTTCTCCATGTTAATTTCTTTTATTAAATGGTTGCTTTATAGTCATTCTACAATGAAAACACTGAAGTCATTAATTAATATGAACACAGCTGAAAAGACAGAAAAAGCAAAAACATTCTTAATGCGTCATTGCAAACCAAACCAAATGTCTTAGGAAGTCCTTTGCACCTAGTAAGAGGAGCATGGGCACACTCCTGTCAGCCCTTGGGTGGTACGGATACACAGTGACTTGGGACAATGACTTGAACGCATGTTCAGCATGGACTCTAGCATCAGGACCCTTGTACTCCAACCTATGTAGAGTTTTAGGAATGTGGGGAACAGGGCCAGTGCACCCTCTTTTTTGGACATTCTTCAGAATTGTTGTCCCACAACTCTTTATGTCACTTTACTAGATAACAAGCAGAAATTGCAGCTTTGCCTAGGTAGGAAACACTCTTTTCTACTTCCCGCTGCTCTTTCTCTTCCTAATTCCTCCCTCTCCTTTCTCACTGTTTTTTTCTCTCTCAACCCACCCTGTTCCGTCAGCTTTTCTCTCTCTTCATTCATCCCCCTTAAATACCATACAGCAGGAATGAGCTCCTTGTCTCTTTGTCAGGCACTGTCTACCCACCACCACCGCCAACCCCAATTTTCATTTGTTTGAAGAATTCTGGTCCCTGTAGAGAGAAGCAACACCAGGAGGCACCTATAAAGACTCCCCCAGGCCTGCTTCCAACCTTCTGTCTAGAAAACTAGCAATGCCCAAAGTTTAAGGATGGTACTGCAGGTTGCAGACAGATGTTGATTAACCAAAATTAATCCATTTAACAAACAAAATAACCTGAAGATGTCTAGTTCCCTTATTATCCACACAATGTTTCAAGTGTCTAAGTGTCATGGTCTTGGAACCATGGCAAACACAGGCAGACAGCTACATAAACATTTTTGTGACAATAGATGTTGGGTTTACTCTAACAGTACCAATCTCTTTAACTTGTCTATTCCCCATTTTTAATTTTCGCCTACACAGTTTTGTACCCAGGAATATTGTAAAGGTCTTTTGTTTCCATGGTTAAGTCTTACTCTAATACGATCACTTCCTCTTGCTTTGAAACATAAGATTCCAAAGAGAAAATACTAGAAAGGAGGTGATGATGACCTACCGCTCCTTTTTCTTCTGCTTTTGTCTCTTGCTTAACCTGAACAGTAGGATATTATGAGATACAATTTCTTACCTTTCCAGGAGCACACATAGTTCCATCTAATGGAGGTCCTTTCTTCGTTTTGCAAAAATAAGGGTTATCAGGATGGCTACACCACAGTTGTTTTGCAGGGATCAAAGGTGCGGAACTAGAAGGAAGGGATTTATGCCATATATTATGCTATATATTATGCTATAATCAGGTGGGTTTGGTTTTTCTCCCCATCCCTATACATGAAACATAGCAGAGTAGCGAAACGTTTCAACCATACTAGACTAGGTTGAAATTGTGGAAGCATAAAAGTAATGTGCTAGATTCTGGTCAGACAGAAGAAAATGGAAATGGACATCACTGTGTGACTTGTAGAAGCTACTGTAGATGTAGAAGCACTCCAGTGCTGCATAACTGAGGGTGCAGGAGACTGTAAATAATAGATATGCATCACTATCCTTCCCCCACCCCCTGAAGTCACAGACATGCATCATTAATTTATTGCTATCTGCATTCAACCTCAGCCTGTATCCTGATGTCCAAACTCCCACAGCGGCCCGTAGACATTGGGTAAGCACTGAGACTCCGAGGTCTGAGCTGGATTAAAAAAGAGAGTATGTCATCATAACTTCAATCCAGTATTTTGCTCAATAAAACACTGGAGCAAATTGACTCAGCTGAGGTTGGTGCATGATTTTACACTATAACTTAAGCTGTTGCTGCTCTTTCAACTGCCATTCTTCTGACTGAATTGCTTGTCATTTCTTACCATGAATTTTATGTTTTATTCCATAATTTCAGTCTGCCATATTATTTTTTAATTGTATGAATCAGCAAAATTTAAATGGCTGAAATCGTGTAATTGTAGCTATGTCTGTGGAAGTGTGATGATGTCACCAGCACCACAGCTTTTTTTCTTGTGATTAATCCCTTTCCTTATATGGAAGCCATGGGGGCTGCACAACAGAAGGAGAAAGTCTTTCATTACCAAGACTCTCCCCCTGAAAGACTTCTTTCTCCCATCCAGCAGTTTTCACATGATGAAAGGAATTATTTACAAGTCAGAAAATACACAGAAGGAGAAAGTATTTCATTACTGAAAATCTCCACCTGATGGTAATGTCATCATCACTCTGCAGGCATAGCTACATCAACAGATTTCAGCCATTTTAAAAATTGTATAAACCACATTTCCTAAGGGTTGTGTATGTGTATTTACATGTACATTTGCTTGTGTATACATATACTATAATAATAACTTTACATGTTGGTTGTCAGGATGCAGAACGTCCTAGTACTACACATGGATTTGGACTGTAGATCAGTGGGAAGTACTTTAACAGTTCAAATACAGTGGGCTTTCCTCAAACAAAAACACTCAAATGAAGACCATCCATACACTCACTTTAATTCAAATCTAGAAGGGTACAGTATGCTAGTAGACATCCCACAGATGTGGTTTTAATTTTAGTTCTCTAGCATCCACAGCAGCTGGAGTTCAGTTGAATTTTTATTTTTGTACTCATTGCCGAAGATAGACATGCAGGCAAATCTCTTCCAGGTGTCCTTAAGACTATACTCCTGAGGAGCTGGGATGATCTTAATAAAGTTCACAGATATTTTCTGTTTCTTACTTGCATTGAATAAATGGAGCATATGTGTCAAGTAGACACATACGAAAGCAATTATCTTGGCCAATGCACTATAGTAAATGGAAATACAGTTCTTAAAAATGGCCTGTTTATATGTGCAATGAAAACAGTACCCACAAATTAGCAGTTGATGGCCATCAGAAGGGTGTTCCTGTTTTGAAGCTTCGCTTGCTTATACGCTAGGGGTAAGGAATCCATTGTATTCGTATTATTCATGTACTAACCACGAATACCTAACATTTATAAGATGGTGACAAACGGGACATAGGAGCAGGATTTTTTTTTTTAAATAACAGGTACATTTTTTATGAGCTATATCCCCTGCTACTCCCAAGAGCAGGACCCCACTGAAATCAACAAAATGAATATTATTTGTCACTAACAAATCATTTCATTTCAGTTAGTCAACTCTACTTGGGACTAACACTGGATTTAGCAGAAAGTATTTTGTTAAACATTTTTGAAAGTGTAATTATCTACTGCTAAGCCTTCAGTGACAGGAATAGTTAGAAAACTAAAAAAAGAAAAGAAAAAAGAAGTACATGAGTAGAAATACAAATATAGAGGTATGATCATTTCCCTGTTCATACAAATGAATGTATATAAAACAATAACCTCCCCCCCATGGCTTAAAAGGTCTGTGTTCCTCCTCCTCTCTTGACATGCACACAGGCTGCACAATTAGGAGGTCCAAGGGATGGGCAGCATCCGTGTGCTTCCCGCATCCTCTGTCTAATGCCCTCCTTGTACAGTCATGTTAAGCATCAAAAGCAATTCCCTTTTAGTGTGACAGTTATATGAATTTGCCAATCCATGTCTACTAGCATATTATATACTACGTATTTTAGTGTAAATTATATCCCATAAAAAGCTTCACTAACAATGAAGAACATTGATTAAATCCCCTCTAAGGATTCTTGAATACAGGACATACGTAAAGCTTTATTAATTTTGATGGAAAGCTCTTTGATACAGCAGATATTTCCACCAATGAAACTGGAACAAATATGATTTCCAGTGACTCCTCCTGCCCTGAAGTCACCCACTTCCCCCTGGGGCTCCAGACGGTTGAGGGATCTAAAGACTATGGAAGGTGGTATTCGGGCCTACAGTAGGGAAGGGGAATTGGAATAATTTGCCTTCCTGCCTGTATTCCACTTGTGTAAATCTCTGCTAGATTAAAGCATCTTCTGTTAGTAGGGGAGAGGGTACCAAACAGAAGCAACCTTGGGCTGTTTGGGAAGAGTAAAAGAGGGACATTAATTCATCAGAAGCACAGTCTATGCCAGTAGCAAAGATTGGGACCCATATGCAAGGCCGCTTCACTCCTCCACCTATGAATACACAGCTTGTATGTACTACAGAACCACTGATATGCATGCTCATGATTTTTGAGGGAGCTGAGCTTTCATGGACAACTATGCTGGATCAAAGATTGGATTGTGTAGGTGAAACTGAGAAACTGTCCAAAAAACAGGTTTCAAAAAATTTACTGAAAGCACAGCTGATTGCTTTCCTCTGCATATTTTTTGTACCAAAAAAAAATATGTATTCATCACATACTTCAGGGAAATGCATTCCATCCAGATGCTATCAGACTGAAGAGTAAAAGGGACACCATGCAGGAATCAGTGGAAACCATCTCCACCCCACTAATGTTGAACTCCTATGATTGTGCATAAGAGGGTGTGAGACAAAGGACACATACCCCAGTATTCTAAAGAAAGGCACGGGGCTCACAAATATTTAGCCATCTTGAGCTGGAAACATTTGATATCTGCCTTTTTAGTGACTCCTCCTAGGAAAGCCCACCTCAGTTCTTCACTGTGGACCTTCTGGAAGTTGGGGGAGAAGATTTTGCCTCTTCGGGAAGGCATTTAATGTATAGTTTTAAATTGCTATTTAATTGACCTCTATTTTGTAAATGTTTAAAACATTTTATTGGCTATTGCGTTGTGATTTTCTGCTGCTGTTTTAGTGTTTTCTTTTATGTTTTGAGTGTTAAATTACTGACTTCTTGTAAGCTACCTTGAATGCTTCAGAAGTAAGGTGGAATGTAACTGTTTTAAAACAAAAAGAAAAATGCCCTTGGAAATGTTGATGAGATGCACAAAAATTAACATCCCTACCCCTTAAGAAGCCACAGTAAGGAATTCCTTTGCCCTGTCAAGTACAAGCGATCACGGGCTGAAATCCTTTGGCATAAAGTTTTGCCCACACAAGCTGATGATGTCATCAGATGCACCCCTTTATCAGTCAATAAAAGTTTTGTATTCCAGCCTCCCAGGTTTCAAGGCTCTTTCAGGAACCCTTTTGACATGGGAGAGTCTTTGGGAGTCTCAGGACAGGGGGAAGGGGGGAAATCAATCATCACCAAAGGGCCTGCTGCCAGGGACCATGGGCAGCAATTTTGGGGCATAAAAAGGTCCCCAACCCCATCCTCAAGGCTTGCCCAGGTCACAAGGGATCCTGAGGGGGCCTCAGAACCTGAGGTGGGGATGGCATAGTAAACTTTTAATCAGTAATAAAAGCCCATGGCTGATTATACCATCAGCTTGCACAGGCCTAACTTTATGCAGGATGATTTGGGCTGGGGACTGTCAACTCATGATAGCTACACATTGGCTGAAATATATTGTTGTTGTTGTTGTTTAGTCGTTTAGTCATGTCCGACTCTTCGTGACCCCATGGACCAGAGCACACCAGGCCCTCCTGTCTTCCACTGCCTCCCGGAGTTTGGTCAAATTCACGTTGGTAGCTTCGATGACACTGTCCAACCATCTCGTCCTCTGTCGTCCCCTTCTCCTCTTGCCTTCACACTTTCCCAACATCCGGGTCTTTTCCAGGGAGTCTTCTCTTCTCATGAGATGGCCAAAGTATTGGACTATTAGTAAGCTGCAACTAGAATGGGCCCACTGAGTGAGGTTTTGTTGAGTCAACTCCTTTATAAGTTCCATTGATCCAATAGGTCTGCCCTAGTTGTAACTTACTACTAGAGCTTCCTTCGGTCCTTTTCAGGAGAAAGATGGGGTAAAAAAACAAACAACAAACAAACAAACAAACAAACAAACAATATTGACTTCCAAATCAGAGGCGGTTATGTCTCTTATTACTAGCTGCAACATGAGTGAGAGGGTATAGTTGCATTCATGTCCTGCTTGTGGGCTTTCCAAAGGCAACTGGATGGCCAATATTTGAACAATATGCTGGATCAGAGAGGCCTTAGTCTTATCCAGCCCAAGGGTTCATCTTATGTTTATGTCCTGATACATATTTGCACTGTGCTCCAAAAAGGGAAACAGAAGCCCTTCACCCAAGTTGGGTTTGGAGCTCTCCCTGGGAATTAAAAGCAATGTAATGAGATGCTCCCTCTTGCCTCTGTCATTAATTGTTTTTTTAAGCCTATAAAACCAGATCATCATAATTTCTGGGATCCTGATTTCAAAAAACAGGACGGCGACACAACTTTCAGCGACACCTTGCCATATGCTATGTTTTATTCTGGGTAAGTCGGGCACCCTGCCTTCCTTTGGAGGCTCTGTTCTGGGGACAAGTGTGAAAGGCCCTGGAAGAACTCCGTTACAGCAGAACTCTCAGTGAAGTACTCACAGCTGTGCACATCATGTATCCCAAACCAAAATCAAAGCGGCACTGCTCGTTCATGGAGTAGTGGATTCCTGGCAGCTGAGGAAGGGAAGGCCAGTCGTGGTCAAACGGATCGTCACGCAAACAATCGTAGGAACTGCAGCGGAGGGGGAAATCAAAGCCACAGAAAGGAATGTGAGACATTTGTGGGGGTTAAGGGTTGCAGCTCAGGGTCATTCCCAGCGAAATAAAGGGGATGCTTCCTCAAAAAGGAGCCCATGGTTAATGCCTCAGTTACAATCGACATGGTGGCGTGGTTATGCCACCAAGTTGGAGGGAAGGTTTATATTAAAACAAATAACCCCGAGGAGCCATTTGAAGTTTATCCTTCCATCTTGATTATAGTATTATTGTAGATTTTAATTGTTGTTTTTATCTGTTTGTAATATTTTGTGAGCCGCCCTGAGTAGACTCTTGTCTAGAAGGGCGGGATAAAAATCCAATAATAAATAAATAAAAATTTGAAAAGAATACATAAATTGCTAGAAATAGGGATCTGTCTACTTTTCTCTTCATAAGAACTCTTATTATTGTTTGTTAATAGTTTCATCTGTTTCATATGAAATGTTTCAGGAGTTACGTAGATGATAATACCTTTTCTTTACTCTTTTAAACGTATAGTTTTCCAAGTTGTTTCGTCATGTCAGATAAAATGTCTAACATTTTTAGCATCTGGCAAAGAGATGGAAGAGGGAAATTCTTAATTAAAGTGAGCATCTGGGTTCCACAGCTTGCGTTTCTCTCACCTCAAGGGACCATGAAGATTGGCTTACTTTGTTTGGCGATTGGTCCTCAGGAATTAAATCCTAGGATACCTTTGAAGCTGGATTTCACAAACCCAATTCTGCCTCAGTCATCTCTCTGTAACACTGATGTGTTTTCAGCTCTAATTATAGGTTCTCTCTAATGTCTGTTTCTGGCTTCATTTGCTTTGATTTGTTGCAGAGCTGGAAAAGCTACCTTTTAGACTACATCCCTCTGAATTCCCCAGCCAGTGTGCCATTAGGGCTCTGGGAGTTGCAGCCTGAAAAAGTAACTTTTCCAAGCTTTGGACATTGTTGTCTTAACACTCATTATGGGATTAATTATTTGATTATGCTCCCTGCTAAAATTGTAATTCATGTGTAGAAAAATTGAGACATAAGCTTTCACTGTATTTCCTTTTCTGAGATGCATGCCAGCATTGAGTCTTTTAAATAAAACTTAAGCAACAAAGGCCAGCATGGTCATTTGAGAACATGCACAGGTATTAAGCTTCAGAAATAAACGACAGTGTGTTTGAGCCCAGGAGAGGTACAAACATATACAAGCCAATGCTCTTTTCGGCCTTTTGCTTTCTGAAGTGTTGTGCAGATCTGTTTCAGTTGTAACTGCATTTCCCCCTAAGCTTTCCTGTAACAGGGATCAATTCTTTCTATTCATTTCTAATAATTCTACTATTTATTTTATTCTGTTATTCCACTAAGCAGAATTGTATACTTGAGATTTGCTGACCAACAGACAATAGGATTGAGGATCGTTTCCCCATACCTACTACGACTTGACTTTGGTTGATCTCAGAATGGGACTGTTAAGAGGGAGGCAGGAAGCTTGAAGGCAGTGCCACCCTTCCCTCCATGCTCATTCAGACTGGATGTTAAGGTGAATGTGTATTCCCTATGGTTCACCCTCTTTCCCCTCTGACAACAGCATTTCCACAGTGACACAAGTCTTGGCAATCCGACCTGTGTTTACCTTTTGATGACCAAACCAAAAACAAAGCACACTAGAGGCACAAGATAGAAGTCAGGCAATGATGTGTTGAGACTAAATACTTTTACTATTTGGGAGATCACCTCTGTCAAAAATGTGACAAATGTATCATGTAGTTTGACTCTCAGATTTCAGAACTGTGACAGGCCTAGCATCTCATTCTGCTACCATAGTATATTAAGGCAATCAATAGGGAGTAGGCTAAGTAAGAAATGATGAGGAAAAAGAAGGGTCAGAGAAGTATTTAAACCTGCTCGGATGCCACCTGGGGGGAATGGCCAGTTAGACAAAAGAGGTGGTTAGAGGTGGTTACATAGGGGCCAAGCTATAGGTCTCTGGGTCATTCCTGCTAATTGGTTCAGGTGGCTTTCCACACTTTGTTATTGCGGGTTCAAACCAGGCATTTCTAAAGCTAACACTCTTTCTATAGTTTTTGTTTTTCTGATATTTATCAGTGGCCCGGTAGCCCAAGGAGACACTCTGAGTTTATGTGCCCCCTGCTTGATACATGAGCCACCCCTCCTAATATCTATGACTGGGCCCTGGAGATGAGGAAGGAAAAACAGGATCTGTTAACTGCTTGGGCTCAAACTCCCATTTTCTGCTTCTGAACCTCCAATATAGTCAGCTGGTCTTGACTGGTGCCATACTGGGAAGCTCTGCTTGCCATTGCTGCACATTCCACAGCCCTTGTCTTGACCACTTAGCGAAATAGTTTTTCCCTCCCTGAGGAGGGCTGGGCATGCTTTTCACAGCTCCCCTTTCCAAGTGGCTCTGTAGGAGCCATGAGGTAATGGTTCTCCACCCTTATTTTTGTATGTGCTGTATTTCAGATGACAAAGGGGATTCAAACCTCTCTCTGTTGTGATGCCTGAGGACTGGCAATAGCCAAATAAAAACAGACTTGACAAAGTGGGTGTTTTCTCTTGCCATCTTACCAGAGTTGGTGTGGTAACACAAAGATGTGTGCTGAGACAATATCCTCATCTGTGCCTGTTTACTATTGCCATCCAAGTGGGAGCAGGAAGTGAGTTAGCTGGCATGGTGCCTGATTGGTGGATGAGGTTCCAAGGCCACATCTGCCATTTTTATGCCAATTTGAATTTTCCAGTTTTGTTTGTTTTGCCTCATGTATCTTAGGCTAAATGTGGATTGGATACAGCAGCTGTTCTCCTGGCATTTTAAAAATAAACACGGTGCACTGTCAAGTTGATTCCAACTAATGGCAACCTTTTCCAGTGTACTCAGAAGTGGTTTACCAGTCCCTTCTTTTGGGAGCACTCTGCTGCTGTGCAGCTTGCCCAAGGCCACACAGGCTGGCTTTTCTCTCAGGAGCAACAGTGGGGTATCAAACTCCCAACCCTTGGCTCCACAGCCAAGTACTTCAACCCAGTGAACTAACCAGCCAGAGTTTCCTGGCAGAGCAGGGAGTTATCTCTGTACACCTCACCATACCCACTGTTTAAACAAGTATAGGATTCCTCTGTAACAGTTATTATTTCCTTGTGTCATGGTTAACAACATGCCATTGTTAAATATATATATATATATATTTATAAATTTATTTATAAATTTATTGTTAAATTTATATATATATATATAAATGTCAAACTTCTTTCTGGCAAAACCTAGCATATCATGTTTTAATGACACACCCACTACAGTCTTTTTTTAAAAAAATTGTTCTTTAGCTCTGTTAATTGTTTTATTTCTAAATGGAATACTGGTAAAGAAAGGAATGAAAAATATAAAAGGAGAAAAATATAAAATCTAGTGGAGATTTAAAAAAATGAGGACCAGAGGTGGGAAAAAGATACATTGCAAAGTGATTTAGAAACACATAGTCAATAAGAACCCCGGGGGGGGGGGGGACTGCAATTCTTACCTTGAGAAGGAGGAAAGAAATCCGTGAAAAAGCAAACAATATGGCAGTAGTAAAATAAAAAATAAAAATGAAACACAACCCTAGTCCAGTATGTTTCCTCAAAGATAGTTTACACAAATGAGCCTCACTCATTCTAGCATGCATTCTCTACACAGATTGAATTTCTTAGCTTTATGGGGCTACTTCAGAGGGGGGAAAAATACTTTCCAATTAAAATAGAAATAGCAGAACTACACTTTTGTTTCAAAAATGCGAAAGTTACTCTTTTTGCATTGTAACTCTGATATTTCCCCAGGGAGCCTCCAGAAGTTCACGTCTGAAAATGAAAGGCTCCCCACCTTGCTTAATCCTTTCCCCTGCTCATAAACTCTCTGCTGCCAATGCCCCAGGCGGTTCCAATTAGGCCATGGCTGTTTGTGGGCCACTGGGGGAGGACCTGTAGCCTAAAAAGGTTGGGGAGAGGATCCCACCCTTCCCTCAGTCCACAAGGCACTTGTGTTAAGAAATGGCTTATTTCCAGTATCAGAGCCTGGCTGGGGGTGGATTAAAATGGTCTAAAGGCTCACTTTCAGAGAACCGGAATTAGAGGGGAGGTTTAAGTGTCTCATTCACCCCACTGATTCTGTCCTTGCCGCTTCTCCTTTTGAACCTGTCTGTGCATTTCAAGGCAAATATAGCACATGAGATTCCATTTTCCTTCCAAGTTATAGTTTCATGTTAGACATAATCATGGCTCCTTATACAAATTCACATGAAGCATGGAGGGCAGTCAGTTAGGAAGGATAGTCTAAGCTTTGCAGTGCCTGGCCATGGGATGTTCCACAGCTCAATATGAATGGTGAGAAAACAGAAGTACTGCAGGTATCCCTCAGGTGAGTTTGACTCTCTCTAACCAAGTCACTCCCTGATACAGCAAAGCTCCACTCTTGAAGCTCTCCTTGATCCAGCATTGCCCTCCGAATCTCGAATGGCAACTGTAACCAGGAGGGAATGCCTTGGCAGACTGAAACTGGTGAGCTGCCTGCCCCAGGCTCTTTGAGTATAGGGAAGTGCCTTCTTTATCCATGATCTTGTAGTCTCCTGTATCTATTGTTGCAATATGCTATACAGTATATCACAGAAGTGAGTACACCCCCTCACATTTCATAAATATTTTCGTATATCTTTCTTTAGTATATCCAATTTCACTTAGGGGTGTACTCACTTTTGTTGCCAGCGGTTTAGACATTAATGGCTGTGTGTTGTGTTATTTTGAGGGGACAGCACATTTACACTGTTATACAAGCTGTATACTCACTGCTTTACATTGTAGCCAAGTGTTGTTTCTTCAGTGTTGTCACATGAAAAGATATATTAAAATATTTATGAAATGTGAGGGGGTATACTCACTTCTGTGATATACTGTACATGGGACTCCTTCTAAAGATGGTATAGAAACTGCAGCAGAAGAAAGGGAAGTTTTCCTAGCTCTGAATTAGTGCAATTAGTGCAGAATGCAGCAGCCCACTGATTGACAGGACCAGCGATTTACAACTTGTTTTGGCTTATCTACACTTACCCACCAGACCTGGTTCAAAGTGTTTACCATTCCAAATATCCTGGACTCAAATTACCTACAGGAACACTGCCTTCTATATGAACCTCTCTGTCGGTTTCAATGGGAAATGAAAGCTTGCTCCGCAATGCCTTTGTTACAATAAGTGAAATTTCAGCATTCACTACCACCAGCTGATGTTTCAAGAGCAGCTTCATATAGAGTACATTACAATACTCAGTCCTCAAAGTTACAAATAGACAGGTGACAATTACAAGATTCAGTTACCTCCCACTGTACTTACTGTTTCATCTTCAAAAATTGTGGTAGATATTTTGTTATAAATGAATTACTTTTATTCATCAAAGGATCTTTTAATTTCTGCTTTTTTAAGTCATACAACTGATTCCCTTTATTTAACAAGTGTAACTTAAAAAAAAACAACACACACTGGAATTTGACAAAATCACATTCTTGATTGTTTTAACTCTTTTTTCCAGCCTCAGCTCTCTAAAAATTACTTAAAGAGAACTGAGAATTTACCGAACACTGAAATAGAAATAAATAAATAAATAAATAAATAAATAAATAAATAAATAAATAAATAAATAAATAAATAAATAACTTTTTGGGTCCTTGTGAGGGGCTACTGTTTTTGTCACCGTTGTTTTCGTGCAAGTGGAATTGCTCCATTTTGGTTTGGTTCTAGCATGTGTGATCAGACTGAACCCAAGTGAATGGTTTAAGCTGTCATTTTGCTTAAGCTGCTTCACAATATTGGGAAACTGAAAGCCTTTGTCTGTTCCTCCATGGAGGGTGCAAGAGAGGATGCAAACGTTTTTGTTTCTGATTAAAAAGCTCTTGTGAGGCAGCACTAAATTGGTTGCTCAGAAAGCCAATTAAGCGCTATGCCGTTTTGAAATAATGTTTTAAACTTGAAAGCTTCCTCGTGCTCCCCATTTCTCTTTTTTCTTCTTTTCCCCCCTTAAAGGGAGGAAGGGCCAAATAAGGTCATGATGTGATTTCCTGCCCTGAAACTACCCGATCTTTTTATGTGGATGCAAGGACTGCCCTAAATGACATATTGCACCTCAAAATGACCCTGTACAGGACAATTCAGCCTGATCCAGCCTGGGACAATTTGACCATCTAGTCATACCCTCAATGAAGCTGGCTTTTAGCTACTAAAAGTAGTTCAGGTTTTCTCAAGTGGGATTGTTTTCTCTTTAAACTCTAAACTGTATAAAGTAATAATATGCTAATATGTAAATACTCCACTCAAATCATATGCTCCCAAAGAGCAGATCCCATTTCATTCTTGTACTCACTGCAAATAACGGTTCAGCTCTTGCTGGCTACATCGAGACCAGTGGAAGCGATGGAACGCAGCCTGCACAAGAGGGGCCATTATGCTTCCCATCCGGACTTCATCTCCACATCTGTTCCCTTGACCATCATGTTCCATGCCTAATCTAGAGGAAAAGGTGGCACAACAAAGTTTGTTAAGGCAGTTCATTTCAGTTTCTTCAGAATACTCTCACTTTTTAAAGAATCTATGGTAAGAATGTAAAATCTTTACAGTCCTCCTTAGAAAACATTCCCAGCAACCCAGCAATGTGTTCCAGATGCAGAAGCACCAATGCACTGATCTTCCTGCCTGGAGTAAGTTTCCCCATGTATCGCAACAAAGTGAACCAATCTTCAAATGTATTCCTATTGCTCAGGGCCAAACACTGCATTGCACTGAAAGCTCCAGAAAACCAATTGTCTCATTAGAGCAACATACTACCAATCACATAATGTTGCCACTCAGGCTAACATCATGCATATACTACTTACACATGCCCAGTTTCATGAGCTACAACAAATGCTGAAGAGAAGCCATCTTCATGGTTAAGAGTGCAGCTTCGGACTGGATGACACATGCCAGTAACGGGAGCATAGCCTGTCAGGAGTAAAAATGTCGACTTTGAGATTTAAGAACATGAAAGTGAAATAAATATTGAAGGAGGTCACGAAGCCAGTCATCTTTACATCGGAAATCTTATTTCAATGAAAGGGAAATGGAAAAGAAGCACTTGACCCATTTCAATGAACGGAAGCTGTGCTCTATGCAAAACTCAGGCACTCCAGAGTTTGTTCACAGAACATTCATAATTAGGAAGATAAGCTTTAAGGATGCCTCAACTGAACTGGAACCATTTGTCCTTAACCTTAGTCTTTATTTGTTCTTCAATGCACTGTTTTCTGAGCCAACGGTAATCCACATTCAGCAATATAAACCAAAAATGTACTAACATCTTACTTAGCCTGGCAACAGTAGAAATATAAGGCCATGTCTGTCCACAGCAAAAAAACCCAACCCCCCCCCCCCCCGGTCCAAATAGGAGCATTTATAGAAAGTCTCAGAAAATATCTCATGCAGTTGTTTTGGGTGATCACAACCATCGCCCAAATCTTCTTGCGTCGTTATACTGCTGTAATGTTAATAGTGTAACTTTTATAGGCAAATTGCCTCAAGCTAAGAACTCACCATAGATACTATCAGTTACATAATGAGTCACGTGTCTCAGTTCGTCTATGGTGCCTTCTTAACTTGAAACACTTGTCTGGAAGCACCGTCCTAATTTAGAAGA
This sequence comes from Intellagama lesueurii, assembly GCA_037013535.1. Taxonomy (NCBI): domain Eukaryota; kingdom Metazoa; phylum Chordata; class Lepidosauria; order Squamata; family Agamidae; genus Intellagama; species Intellagama lesueurii. Next base: position 219,517,647 of record JBAJHW010000002.1, read on the forward strand.
TGCAATATTCTAAATGAGGCAGCATGCCAGTGTAACTATGTAAGAGAATTTTGGTCCATGTATAATAATATTACGGTATGCTCAAATACAATGTTTCAAAGCCCCCAGAGTTCTGTTCTGGAAGTTATCTAGCTTACTGACTTTGCAACCAAGGCCTTCTTATTTTGAGATGTGAGGAGAAAGCATATTCCCCCCCTTCTGTTCAATGAAATTTTTAAAACTGGTGGTGATGACCCAGTGACATTTAATATTGCATCTTCTAAATGAGGACGGTGCTTCCAGACAAGTGTTTCAGAACAAAAAAAATCTGTTTTGGGACGTAAGTTTGTATAGTTCAAATGTGAATGTTCATATGTTTGGATCATCATGCTGCTTTTAAATGATCCCTAGTGAATTCATATATCACTATAAACTATTGATCAGCTAAGCAGACCATAGCTTGGGAAAGTCAAAAGGACAATGAACTATAATTTTAACTTTTTTTAAAAAAGAATGTTCCCATGAGAAATTATCAGGCCCTTAGCTTGGGTCCAATACTTTTTGAAATTCCTGAATATGAACTATTCTCTTCAGTCAGAGTTATATTTTTAAAAAATGGTCATGCTTTCCAACTGAGAAACTTAAACTCTGTTTCCAAAGGTTTTTCTGTGTATTTTGGCCACTCTGCTAACTTGTTATATTTCTTGGGTTTGGCTAAGTAAAATAATTATATTTTTTTAAAAATATACACATCCTGCAAATGCTTTTGAAGCTGAAAAGTCAATTGGCTTACACCAGTCAGAAACAACTTCTGTGGGCCAAGTGCCAGAGAAATAGCAACGGGGCAAGCATTCTCTCTGAAGGCAAATGTCAGTGGGCTTCTTTTCACTGAATGACTTCTGGAGGGACAGCCAGATTAGCCTGCTGTAGATAAAACAAAGACTTTTGTGGTTGGCACCCTTGAAGACCAGCAAATTTGTTTATAGCACAAGCATTTATGGACCACAACTCTCTTCACCAGATAGAAGTAGCATTATCCTGTAACTTACAGGTATGCCTGTTTTATGTTGTTGTTGTTGCTTTGGACTTTCATTGCATTTTATATTTCGTTTTAGTCATTGTTAGCTCCACTGAGTGATGCATGAGCACCAGAAAGGCAGGACAGTAAATCTGCTGCTTAAATACAAATAAATCCATACACACAGCCAGGCAGGAGAAGGATATAAATGGTGAAGTTTGAGGAAACTGAAATGCTGATGGCAATAAATTATAGCTGTAAGTTACAGGATACCACTATGCATCTGATGAAATGGGCTGTTGTCCTTAGAAGCTTACACCATTATTAGAGTGTTACACCTTTAAGTTCTCACAAGGCTTACTGTTTCCAGTGGAAAAGCACAATCCAGTTAGTGATTATATCTTGAAAGAAGGGATGCCTTTCTGCACAAAACTTACCTTGCATCCCAGAGGGGCCAAAATCTTGCCTTGTCAGAAAAATTGCGTGATCATGATACTCTGCATGCCCAGTGTCAGGTTTCTGTTGTAGGTATGCCCACCGACACACATTCTCTAAACTCTGAGAAGGGTTACCAATCTCAATTAAACTCATGGACTAGTGGATGAAAGATGCACAAACATAAAAAGAAGAAGAAAAACATAAGAACTGGTTACACATTTATTTTTATTCATCTTGTCTCAGTCTAGAACTTCTGACATGAAGGGTTCATTCCAGCACTGGTTTACATATTATGGCAATGCTACAACAAACTAAGGTCTTAGTCAAAGCTCACTTATTTGTGGGTAAGAGTAATTTGTTATCCTTTGACTGAGGTGGTATTTAACTCAAAAGTAAGCCCAGCTGGAGTTGGTATTACACAAAGGAAACATAAATCTTTCATTTCAGATGCATCTTGACACATTTTTTATGATGTCATGTGGGACTGAACATCCCAGAGAATGGAAAATGCAGTCTTTTCCTTTATGCTCCAAATCAACAACCTATATAAAGAAAGGGCCACATCAAATGGATATTGTATGTTGGCTGCTTTGCTGGATACATTGGCATGGGACAAAGGGCAGCTTGTTATGCAATCTCTTCTTTTAAAAAACTGTGGTATGCATATCACAGTGGAAAATTAAGCATGGCAATTTGTTATTTATGCTTTTAAATTCAGATACAAAGGCAAACTCTTCTTCATATTTTAAAGTCATAATGTATAAATGAGGTATACATCATGCTTCCTTCACAGCTAGTGAACTGAGGGTGTGCCTTTTGCTCCTGGGTGCTTGTGGGAGTCTGTGTGTGCAAGAGGACTTCAGGTTTCATTTGAGGGCTGAAATATACATTACAAATAATCCATCATTATACAAATGAATTCCCCAAGAGCTGAAAGATGTGATTGTCACAGCAGGAGCTTTCTCCACTCCCATTATTTGTAAGTTAATTTGCTTTGTTTTGTCACTTTCTTTAGGAGTTAAACTGGATTTTGACTGCAAGTCTGATTTCTCAGATTATAAAGTCTGCCTAATTTGCCTCTCTTGAAAAATAATACAATTTCTAATGACAAGTTAACTGTAATGTATAGTTTTGACCCATATGTGACCTCTGCTCTTGCCTCATTCATCAAATTTAAAGGGGTGGGTGTAGCTCAGCAGCAGCTTCACATATAACACTTGAATATAACACACTGTTTACCCGAAAGCATGTCCACCACAATCTAATCATATTTCATGTGGTTTTTACAGTCACATGTTATAGACCAGATCATGTAAAAATCATGACCAGTACACCTTTGAGGAAAATACCAACTTTGCCCTTCAAGGTATTACAGGATGAAAATAACTCCTGCAAGCTTATTCTTCATTTATATTAGGAGGAGAGACTGCAGTCCCTCCACAAGGAGATGTGTTTTACATTTCAAAGATGGTAGGGTTTGTGTGGGTTAAGTCATTTCATCCAAAAGTCAAACTGATTGATCAGGCTGTCATGCATTCAGATGAGACCTGTGAGATGCTTCCTTACATTCCATGGGTCATACAACCCACTCTGTACCCTCATATGATTGTGACTTACTGTGGAAGGTGAATCTCCAGTTGAATCCAGCCCGCTTCAGGCATTCAAAGTTCTAAATGTGCAGATAAAATGTGGGGCGCATATGCTGGCCCACCCCCTTCAGCTGTGACCTTCCCCTGTTGAACCAGAAGACCTGAAAGGAAGCTGCAACCTCACCCAATAGGATGCAGGGACAGTCTCTTGCACGGGTTCCCAACCTGGGGGTTAGGATCCCCAAGGGGGGTCATGGTTTTCTGGGGGGTCCCAGTAATTATTTTTAGTTGCAATTATTTTTATATTTATTATATTAAATATTATACACACAATGCTGTTTTATCCTCTTGGCCCACAGATGATTTTAATCTGAACCGGAATTGCAGGTAACCTAGAGTTCTTAGTTAGCTTTTAGGGCCCATGGGGGAGATGTTTATTTTGGCTTGAGGGGAGGGGCTCTTCGCTGAGGGAACTTTTTGTGCAGAAGAGACATGAAAGGAGGGTCATTTCACACCCAAAATTGTAAATTAAACTCAAAAGTGTACCGACATATTTTTCATCTCAAATTTTATCTGTTACAGGCAGATTCAAAGGCCCCTCCATTATGTTTTATTTCATAATACATAATCATGTATTATTTCTTTAATACAGATATATTAGGGTAGAAATATATTCTGAACAATCTATTTTTAATGTGTTTTCTAAAACATGTCTTTTTTAATGCAAATGTGGCAGGGTGGGTGCAGGTTACTTGGTTATTGTAAAAGTGGGTCACAACTCGAAAAAGGTTGGGAAACACTGGTCTGTTACATGGAGAACTCTGGCTGCACAGGGCACCCAACCACATGGTGGACTGTAACCAGCATCATAGTTGTGCCCTTTGCTCAAATTTCCCCATCAACAACACAGGGTGATTAGGGCTAAAAGGAAATGGACTAGCACATGTGTCCCTCTTCTCTCCCACAATTAGAATTTTCAAGGCCTGAAGAAAGGTAATCTACTCTACTTTTCCATATATAAGAGGTGGCCTTCTGTGGGATGACATTGTTCAACTGATGGTTCTTTTACAGAAACAATAATAACAATAATAATAATCTTAGAACTGCAGAGGTAGAAGGGACCCTATGGATCATTACGTCCAGTCCTTGTCAGGGAGGCACAGTGGGGAACTGAACTACCAACCTTCACAGCCAGCTACCTAAAACTACAGTATATCTAGAAGGGATGTGCTCCTGATGTTTCCTGATGGTAATGGAGGCACAATTGGCTAGAATATGGGAAAAAAGCCTTTTGAGTGATTGTGCTGTGACCATGGAATTTTCTGTCAACACAGGTATTTTTAAATCCCTCCTGGTACCCCACCAACAGGTTACGATATCTTTGTTCCAGTGATAAACTGCCAGGTCTGATCCCTGGCATTTCCAAGTGTGTCTTATTCCACTGTGTGATGGGAGTTGTCTGTGGCCTGCTGGCAAGAATTGTTAGGCTGCAATGATACAAAGTCCTGTTCAATTAAGGACACACAGGACTTGGAACAGATACTTTTTTTTGGATTGCAACTCCTACAATTGTATCTTTTTCTCACCCTCCTGATAATTTGGACTGGGCTCCCCAAAACAAATACCAACTGTGCATTCATCTCTCATTTATTCATTTTTGCCAGATAATCGTGATTAGTCCATAAGAATATATGCTAGTAGCTGCATCTTAGGGGCAAGGTCAAAAATTGGATTCTTCCCGCCCTCCCCATGTTACTATGTCAGATCTGAAGCTCAAAATGACTGCCAGCGCTAACTATGAACAATAGAACAGAGAACTCTTTTATCCTCCCGACCACACCCCCCCCCCCCCCCAGCATGATGTATTTCCATTTTTCTTTTGGCTTTGAAGAATATCTCCATTGCTATATCTGAAACATTCTAGCCAGCTGTCTCTAGATGAAAACAGCTTGATGGTCCTCTGTTATCTCCCACAGCTATGCTGCATTAAAAGATTCTTTACTCAGGGGTTTTTCAAACCTAAACAAATGAACTTACCCTGACCACACAGAACTGCCAGTTTCAATGGTAACTAGAACCACTTATTGGTAATATTGGTTGACTCTTCCACACTTGAATATGGTCCTTCAAATAAGTTACCAAAGTTCTTAATAACAACCATTCTCTTCTTCCTTCTTTCTGCAAAAGGTACATAGTTCCAGTATGCCCCCCCCCTTTTTTTTTTGGTGACAGTGTATACTGGAACCATACAACTCCTGTAGAAAGACAATAAAGGGAGAGGAAGAGGAAAACTGTTCTACTGGCCACAATCCTATTGCTTGGTTGTTTATTTATTTATTTCATTTGATTTGTATACGACCCTATTAGTGCAAAGCACTATTCTGGGTTATAATAAATAATAAAACACAGTGACAAAGAAAATTACATAAAACCAATCAACAGATAAAATCAGTTGCAACAAGAGGCCTGATTCCAGATACAGGACAGTGTGCAAGGCATAAAAATCAGGCAGGGTTGTATTGGAAGGTTTCTCTGTAAAACAACGTCTTCAGAAGCTTTCTGAATGTTAGGAAGGAGGGAGCCAAGTGCAGCTCCACTGGGAGGTGATTCCAGAGTCTTGGTGCCACCGCGAAGAAAGCCCGAAGGCTCAGCTCCTTGTAGTGGATTTCCTGGCCTCCTCTGAAGTGGGCATGCAGAGGAGCATTGCTTGGGAGGATCTGGGGAAGTGAGCAGATGACCTTGGGAAAAAGTGCTCTGACAAGAACCTTGTTCCCAGACTGTGAAGGGCTTCATATGTGAGCATCAAAATCTTGAACTTGACCTGAGACACAGCAGGTAGCCTGTGCAGGTGAGTCAGAATTGGGGAGATGTTGTGAAATTTGCTCACACCATTCACCATTCTGGCCACTGCATTCTGGACCTGCTGCAGTCTCTGGGCCAGCCTCAAGGGAAGCCCCATGTAGAATGCACTGCAGAAAGTCTATCCAGGAGATTACCAATGCCTGCACCAATGTTCTGAGGGCTCCCTCATCTACATAACGGCAGAGTTGGACTACGAACCTCAGCTGGTGAAAGGCAATTCTAATCATAGCTGCAATCTGGGAATCCCAAGACAGAGCTGGGTCCAGAAACATGCCCAGATTACGTACTTGATCCCTAAATGGGAAGACAATGCCATCCAGTCTAGGGGTAATCCCATCCAGTCTAGGGGTAATCCCAGCCTATCCAAATGACACCCCCCCCCAGGAACAAAATTTCCATTTTGTCTGGGTTCAGTTTGAACCTGTTGGCCCTGGTCCATTCCAAGACTGTAGTAAGACAATGCTCAAGGGTCCGGGCAGCATCCAGAGGTTATAAAGGAGATCTGGAGTTGTGTGTCATCAGCATACTGATGACACCTCACTCCAGATGTCCTGATGATCCCAGCAGTCAATGTGGTTTACTGACCAGGTAACACCATCATGTTGGCCATGCACTCAACATGCATCCAATGCCTCATCAGTAAACCTCAATTATCCATTGTGACTTCCACATTTCCTCTTATCTGTGTATAAATAATGTGTACCCAGTGTGGTGCAGTGGACAGAGTACTGAAATAGGACTCAGGAGGTCTGAGCTTGATTCCCCAGCTCTGCCATGGAAAATCACTGGGAGTAGTGGTGATGATAAAACCATTCCTTCAATACCTCACTTACCTTAGAAGTCCCATTCCCCACTATTTCAGAACCAAAGCCACAGATCTAGGGGTGGGCCATTGTCATGTCATGGGGAAGGGCAGTGCTGGACTGTTAACCATACTAAGGCAGGTGGCAGAGTAAGGTCCATCAGTGGGTGGGTGTGCAGACCTCTGACAGTTGCCCAATCAGATCAACTGGAGTGGCAAGTTGAAAAGGAAGTATTCAGAATGATGTGTTTAATCAAAGAGTTCTAGTCACTCATTTGAAACATGCTTCATAAGAATCTCCCAATGGTTTTGCAGCTGTCTGATTGAACTACACCTATGTCTTTGGGGTATGAGGACTCATCAAAATGTGAGCCAAAGCCATCTGGAGTGGTAGGTTCTGGCAAGATCAGGTTTAGGAATGCCAAGGTAAATGGCTGACAAGCAGACAATAAAATGGAATTGGACAAGCAGTGAGATGAACAACATTAATAGATTTCACTCCATATGAAAACCAAGATGAAAAAGAGAGCATGCAGATCAGGTGCAATTAATGAACAGAAATCCTGTTCACCATCATTTTGAAGGGTCTTTTGGCAGTTTTGAGGCACTGAGACAGGGCAGCTAAATGGGTCTTGGCTTAGAAGATCTGCAACCAATAACTGATTTCAAACAAAGGCAGTGCACTGTTTCTCTAATGTCACCTACTGTTTTCATGTATGACAAACCATACTGCAAAACTAGTACTGATATACTATTAAGTGAGGCTTTATAATTGCTACATGACTCTCTTTCCCTGTGTGAGGATATGTTTCCTTCACTTTGATCTACTTTTCTAAGATCTCCAAAACATGTCTATTCAACACAGACCTAGTTCCAAAGACAACTCAGGAAAGTGATTCATAGGGCAGAGATTTTTATAATAGAGTATGACCCCCCCACCCAATTGTACCATCATGGCTTAGGTGACATAATGGTTAATAACTTACAAGTGAGGTCAGAGGAAAACCTTTTGGATGAAAGAGAGTATAGCATGTAAGGTCCAGACCCAACACATTTGCTCCTTAACACACACACACTGAGTACTCTTTGAATATATTTGCTATATCTTATGACAATGTACTGTACTTGAGATGTTATAAAATAAACGACTAATTGTAACATCTAGTATCTTCCAACATTTTTAAGAAATGTGAACTCTTGCCATCTCCTTGTAAACTAAAGTTTCCAGGACAACAATGTTATCATAACAAGAATTATGGCCATACCTCCCTATCATTCTGTGGTCCTCATAATAGAGTAAAAAAGAAAACATGCCAAGAAAAAAAAATAGAAAGTTAAATATTTGGACACAGGAATGCAGTTGCCAATTTCAAAGAAAACAGTATGGAGTATGTGAGACAGAAATCTAACAAAGATCTGGAAGAACTTAACAGAGTAACACATGAAGGAACAGCTGATGTGTAACTCTTGGCGAACATGGATGGTACTGCTCTAAAAGCTTTCACAAGATTAGAGAAATAATTGGGATTAATTAACTGAATTCACATTAAGATATCTTCCATTAAAATAATATGGTAGAATTTAATTTAATTTCTGCACTCATGAGAACATGTTATTTTCAGATTTTTATCTCATTTGGAACCAGTGAGAAGTCTGGCACAGGATAAATACAGAAAGGATCATGGTACAAATGGCTTACGGCATTTGGCGGTAAGAATCTGGAAAATAAAACATCAGATATTACTGAGGGAAGGCTCAGGAAGTAAAAAATGGTTGTGGCAATCTGGCAGCCATTTTTTTACTATTAAAGGTTCCCTCTCCTCATGTCTGGAGGCTCCCAAAGGCTTCACTAGGGCAAAAGGGAGCCTTAGGAACCTTAGAACCTGAAGCAAGAGGGGGAGGGATAAGGAAGCATTCCATTAGTCCAAATTAAGTGTTTCTGATGCCCAATCAGGTTACGCCAGCATAAAGTTATGCAACAGGATTTTGTCCATAGAATTATATTTATTATCCACCTTACCCACATGTACTGCCTGATCCTTTCTGTCAACAGAGTTACAGAAATGTAGAAACCAAGAACCTGTAAGCTACAAACCTTGCTAAGAGAATATTGGGAGCTGAATCTCACATAGATTCTACTGGTAATCGTATTCTGAGAAATTTGTGGGAAAATGTTTGCACTGGCCTTTGTATGGGACAAGGGAGCACTTATGGTAGTCATTTGAGTTGGGAGTCACCACACGTGGCTATGGGCAGTGGGACTGCCACCATACTGACAGTGGTACAGTGAATTTCAGTGGCCTTGAAACAAAAACAAAAAAAGTTATCAGTAAGAGTGGGGAACCTACAGTCTTTCAGATGTTTCTGGCCAAATCTCATCAGCCTTAGTCAGTGTGGGCAGTGGTAAGGGAGGCTGAGATTTGAAGTCTTGAGACAGTGTCCTCTCTCTTAAGTGTGGCTTGTTATGAGTGTGACCAGAAACTTTGAATTGTGGGATACTAGTTGTGAGCTGGATGGATAGCTCAGTGGTTTGGGTATCTGGTTGCGGAGCCAGAGGATGGAAGTTCAATTCCTCACTGTGCCTCATATAATCAGAGCCAGCCTATGTAGCCATGTGTAAGCTGTATAGTCCCAGGGTGTCCCCAGAAGAAGGGAATGGTAAACCACTTCAGAGCATTCGCTGGAAAGGGTTGCCATAAGTCAGAATCAACTTGACTGTCATCATGCTAATGGTCCCAAAGAAACACTGGTTCAAATATACCATAACACTTGCAATTCTTGGTGGATTACTGAGGTTGTACCATAGTGATATCTGTACTAGCTTTTTCCTCCTGGATTTTCAAGAAGATTCAAATGCAGAGGCTGTTCCACAGGAAGACTTTCCACAGGTGAATGTGATCATCTTGGGAACTATGGCAGCTTTCTGTTATAACTAACAGCAGTGTTCCAGTATTTCCAGGCAAAGAGGAGCCTTTGGCAACATCTGGATATGCCACGTTTTTTAACCTGGAACCTTCTTAATGGATACCATATATTCTACCCCTGATCTATGGTACCTACTCTGACCAAAGCATTCAGAAGACAACGTTTCAGAAAGCATTCTTTATTTTTCCATGGAAAAAAAGATTTCTTAAGTTTTGGCTGAATAGACACAAGCACATTTTGTTAGGTCCTACTGCTGCCAGAAACTCATAGGTGCCACAGTTGGTTAGGAAGACTGGAAAATGCACTTGCCAACAGGAATAGCATTTGACTGATGGCTGAAATGTCTGATGTAAGTGGGGGGGGGGGGGAGAGGAGTGTTCTGTTCTTTCCTGGTCTATGTGGACAACTGGGGGGGGGGCATCTTCACTTTTTGTTTTCTTTTGATTTTTAAATCCCAACAGTTTGATAATCTGGAATAAATGTTACTTCTTGATCCTCTGTGCTTATTGTACATCTTGTGGCCACTAAAATCCGTCCACAGAGGAATCACTTGATGAAAAACCTCAACTCATATTAAACTAAAGCTTCAATTGGATATTGTTTCTTAATTACAGGAAACCATGATTAGACCAAGATAGTGGATAGCGGATAGTGCATGAGTCAGTTTGGGCATAGGTGGCTGTGTCCCCACCCATGTTCAGCAGGTCTGCAACTGGAGAATGTTCATGGGTGTGGAACTGCTAGTTGAATCACAACTGTGTTTGGTGCACTGCCAGCCAGGGTGGACAAATATCAATGGTGGGGTGTTTTTTTTAATCACATTGATTTGAATCATGATTTAAATAAAAATGATTTTTATTTTTTATTTAAAACATCAAAAAGACCGTTTTTAAAAAAAATATATTTCAAATCCACCCTGCCAGCATCACCACCTCCTGAAAGACAACAGCCTTCCTTCCATCAATTTCACTTCCTTCCACTTATGAATTTGATCCATCTCAAGTTCTTTCTGCCTCTTTTATGAAGGAATTTTCCAATTTTGGTTGAAAAACTCTAGAAGAATGACTGTCTCACCCATTCCTATGTAATATAAACATGATAATTTCTAGATTAAACTAGTGCTGTATTCTGTGTCCTCCTGAAGACGATCCCTGATACTCTTCTATTGAGATCTGAAAGTGGTGACCAGGTCATTAACAAAAACAACCCTAAAAAGAAGACTGATTACACATATTAATACCTGAAAAGAGCTGCATTCATTTTTTCTGCAATCCAGAGCACAATCAAAGTGGTATATTTTTAAATCCTAAAATGACCTGTCTGGTAATCCCTGACTGTTTGAAGAAATCCTATTTCCTCTATTCCAACAGTATTTGATCAGCTTTTGAGCTTCTTGCCACCACCTAAAGTCCAGTGGGTGGTGCAGAAGACAAAAGTGTTGGAAATCTGTCTCCAAAGGCTTGTTTTCTCACATCATCACCATATGTTTAGCACTTTTTCTATTTGTTGTGGGACTGACATGATGCTGTGATATTTATTTATTTTTTGCTTGAACAAACACACACAGACATGTATAAATGTTTTGGTTTGCAGGTTGAGTTTAGCTCTATTGCTATAAGACACGGAAGAGGGGGTGGGGTTTCTGCTGAAATCAACAGTTTAAAAAGCAGATACATCTATGCTGAGATATTTTTTTTTTGAACTGAGCGTTTAAAGAATAGGATTTGATTACTGAGACCTGCAACAAAATGTTGCAGTGAGGAGTGCTGCTTTATAGTGTTCCATACAGCTGGCCAGCCACAGACGCCTTTGGGACATTCCAGTCCATTCCTTCTCCCAGTTTTTTGACCTCTTTCTTAACTGTCAGTCATCATTTCATGTACTCTGAGACTGGTTAATCCTCACCAGGTTTGTCAGTGAGGAGGTTTCCCCTGACATTTTAAGGCTTTCTTCCTTAAGATGTCTGGATTTTGACAAAACTTTGGATTGCCCCAAGTTTGCTGATACCTGCCTATTGTACATGGCTGATTTTCCTTTCATGAAATAAAAATGCATGCTCAGATAGTGAGTTCAGGGTTAGTATGAATTGCTGGACAGCTCAGTGGCTTAGGTCTCCAGCTGTGGAGCTAGAAGTTGGGAGTTCCAATTTCCCACTGTGCCTCCTTAACAGGGGTTGGACTCGATGATCTGTTGAGCCCCTTCCAGCTCTGCATTTCTAAGGTTATTAATATTATTATTTAAGGTTGTTCAGTGATTAGTGGAATGATCGTAAAAAAAACAAACGGGTTGAACGACTTTGTTTTAGTTGAGCATGGGTCTTTCAAAACAATTCCATTAGATGGTGCTCCAGCTGTACCTTCTGACAATCTGGTGCCATCCTTGAGAATTTGTGGAAACTTACTAGGGATGGAATACTTATCTTAATAGATTTTAAACCAGATATTGGTAATATAATTGAGATTCAAATGTCACAGTGACATAGCATTCAAGTCTGAAGTGATCTAAAATGTGTTCATTAGCTACTAAAACAACTAAGAGCACTAATCCTTTTCAAAATAATCTCCTCTGCATTGTTGACTGAAATTATATTGTTTCCTTTGGTCTTATGAACTAAAACATTATGAAAGAGAAAAGAAAAGAAGGGGAAAACACACAGGCATCTGGCACTCATGGTAACAGAAACAACAACTCAACTAGCTAACTGACATTTTGTGTTTAAAGGGTTTTGAGAATTATTTCATAACAATATTTTATTAGATTTTCTTTCATAGATAGATATAGATATTGGTAATGTTATATCCAGAATAAGATATTACCAACACAGCATATGACAAGTAATGTCATTTGGAGCAAAATGCATGCCATGCTGTCAATTTCATAAAAAATGAAAGTGATTTATCATTTGGAATAGGGGTGAAAAGAAGGGGGGGGAAGATATGTAGTTTTAAAGACAACATTACATTTCCTTTCTTCAGTGTACTCTGAATCCCACTTTTGCTTCCAAATGCAATTCAAGATGTTGAATGTAATTAAAAAAAACACAAAAAACACCAGAGTTTGTAAATCTGGCATTACAGAGATGACCTCTCTCCTCCTAAGTGCTAATTAGGAATAATGAGCATTCTTTCCAAATAGATATAAAATTACAGCTTTCAGTTACTGTGATTGGCAAGATGGCCAAAAGAAAGATGTGGTGAAATTAGAGATTTGTTATCGTGGCTTCTGAAATGACAAAGAACAGGCTGGCACATGTTGAAATCTGACTGGGGGAATAAGAGCTGGAGGATGTAAAGAGAGGGTATAAAACTGAGGCAGAGATAAGTGATAGAACCTCCAATGCCAACAGGCAGCTTCCTTTCTGAATAGAAAAGCAGGGTGGAGCTAAGCCTGTGCTAAGCCTTGAAGCCTTCCCAGTCAGGCCTTTCTTCCAGGTGAGAGACATTTCATAGAATCATAGAATAATTGACTTGGAAGGAGCCTATATGGCCATTGAGTACAACCCCCTGCTCAATGATGTGGGTCTGTCAGCTGGAACATTCAGAATGGAGAATTATGGATTTTTTAGCTCAAAATATCCAACATTCTCATGCCTAATGCTTGCTGATTGTTTGGAGTTCCTACATTAGCTGCTACTGTATCCAACAATTCCTTACACAAGGTATTGGAGGGTGTGGGTGATGTTGGATCCTTCAAAACACTGCTTTCTAGCATGGCTGACTTGCCTCTTTTGCTCCTATCCAAAATCCATTATAACACATTTTGTTGGAAGCTATGAATTTGGAAAAGAAGACACAAAACTACTCAAAGTTGCATTAAAAATAAGCATATAAAAATTTACAGCTGAGTTTGCTGGAAATGCCTAGCGATTTTAAGGAGAGCTTTGGCTCTCAACATTTAGTTTGTTTCGTTTTCAGCTAAAGTACATTGTGTGATATACATTGTGGATTATGAAAGGCTTTTCTTTAAAAAATATGCTGCAGTTAAGAATGTGCAGAGGATTACTGAAAATGGAAACCAAGCCCTTGTCATGATCTGTGACCTTGAAGGCACTAATAAAACTGCCACTCTAAACTGAAGACAGTCAGGCTAGTTCAGGAATTGATGGTCAACCTCCTCATCCTGGGAGATCATTCAGGGACCAAACTGTATTTTGTCACACCATCCGGAAGCCTTCAAAGGCAAGGAACAACGTACAATAAAGTCTGTAATACTTTGCTAGCAATGGATTCAAAATTTGGAGCACACACATCTGCTACAAGGGGGCTGAAAGTATTTCCCTCCGACATTCTGGAATCAGTACAATACAGCCAAAGTGTGTCATAGTATCTGTAATCTTTGTCTGTTATCATGCATAAATTCACTTCAGTTTCATCTCATTAAATATTTTTGGTGCTCCATTTGCTTGGTCACTTGGGTTAATAATGAAATCTCTGGTAATCCTGTTAGTGGTATGAACTCACTTATATGATTCTTTGATTGTGCTAGGTAATATTAAATAACACACTGAACAGAATGTATGGCATTAATACAATCCCCTAACCATTGAGAAACTTGTCGCTATGCAACGCAAAAGACTATCCTCAAAAACATATGATATAGTATATACAGTAGAATGTTCCTTTATGCCTCAAAATTATGCAAGAGACCATTCAAAATGCAGTTATTCTGGAAGAAAAATAGCATATCCCTAACATAACAATTACAATAATACGTGTTATAATAATAGTTTCTTGCATAACATAGCTAACAACAACAACAACAACAACAACAACAACAACAACAACAATAAAGCATAATTCTTATTGCAATATTTTATTTCAAAGGTTTTCAGTTAAGGGCTTCTCACAACTACATTTATTTTGATGATTCAGATAAATGACAGAGGTGACAATTTAAAAAAAAGTTCTTTCCAGGAATGATGGGATAGCAAACTAGTACAGCAATGCCATTGTCACCATATCTCCTACTTTTCACCACCAAGTGAGAAACATTTATTATTATTTTGGTTGTACAGTGATATTTTTGTAGAATGCTGTTATATGATTATAATTTTCTTTACATTTTGACTTTGTGGCACCGAGTAGGTGAAGAGCCATGATGTTTGGATGCAGTAAAAGGCTCCAAAGGAAAAGACTCCCTGTATGCCATAATAAATGTGTTATTATTCAGTTTGCTACCTTCCCAGAAAAATAGGACAAAGAGAAAAGCTTCAAAATGGTACCAGAAATGAGAGAGGCGGGGCTTGTCACGGTGCTGCCAGCAGCTCCCGGAGAAGCTCCCGGGGAAAGCTGGAACCGCCCGGTCTGGGGGTCCTTCAGAAGATGAAGAGCCAAAGGGGAGACTAGGAGAAGTCTCCCTGAAGCAGTTGGTGAGCAACAGAGGGCAAGGAAGCCGGGCAGCAACCTGGTATTTCTTCCCTCTGAAGAGATCACCCGAGCACAGATCGGATGCGGGAGCCATATTGGGCAGTGAAGCTGTGAGTAACCCACCCCCTACGGAGGAGAGGAGAACAAACAGATACTGCGTTGAAAACTGACAACAATAAAGTAAGTTGAATACTTTGATTTATGAACAGCCCCATAAAGCGGAAAGAGAAACTAGAGTGCAGAATATCTGGCCGAAAGAAGGGAAGAAGCGGCTAGCTTGCTTACCGGTCCTGCTGCCTCAGAAAGCAAAACTAAATTTTAGCCTGCAGGCTGGTCAAGGCCGAACACTGAGAGAAAAAAAACTGATTCTGGAAATAATCCTAGAGTGACATAATACAACTACAGACTGGACTTAAAGCTGTTATCAGTCAGGAAAACAGAGTGAAAAACATAACATCCTGCTGCCAGATTTCTCAACAGTATAGACAGAGTGCCATCAAAACTTTGGAACTGTATAATATCCCTGGGGGCAGGGAAGCTTTGGGAAATCCTCCTCAGAGGCTGCGGCTTTAAAGGGCTATATTATATACTGGGAGAAGCTAACTCATTCCAAGGGGAGAGAGATATTGTTGCGGAGGGTGGACTGTGGAACTGGGAAAACCAGGACTGGAGTTGTTGATTGGATTTATGGATTAATGGAAGGAACATACGGTGGATTATAAGGACACCTACTGGAGGAAAAGCTGAATGACAGCCTCAACACACCTCTTATATTGCCTAAGGAGCAGGTTGGATTGCAAATATATCTGATTTGATATGTGGAAAGCCTTTTGGGACTCTGGAACATTGCACTGAGGTTGGAACTGTACAAATATTGAGGTGGGAAAGCCTGAGATTTTTCCTAGCTTTGATTTGATATGTGGAACGCTGTTTGGGATTCTGGAACATCGTATTGAGGTTGGAACTGTACAAATATTGAGGTCTGAAAGCCTGTGATTGTTGTTAGCTTGGATTTTCTCTTGGATTGCATGGGACTCTGGTAATAGAGGTCGAGAGACATAATAACTCTGCTAGGCTTCTTGAGAAGAAGGAACATTTTTGCCACAGTTGTATTTTAAACTGTTGGGCTAAAAGATGATTTACATATCATAATACCTGTGTAAGGATTGGAGGAAGAACCTGGGGGAGGGTTTTGGTTGTGGGTTTTGGTTGTTGGTTAAAACAGTGGAAACATCTGAAAGAGCATGTGGTATATTTGAGGGTTGGACATTCTGGTGAAGGGTATAGTATAACTTATACAAAGTCCATTCAGAGACAGGAGGAAAAATTGAGATATTGTCATTGAAAAGATCGAAATGGCCTCCAAAAAACCAAAGCCCCAAATGCCAGGAACCTCTCCTGCCCAGTCTCAAAGTCTGGGAAAACTAGTGGCACAAGAACCAGATAAAGAATGGCAGACTATCATGCAAAATTTACTAACAGCAGGATTTCAACAAGTAAATGAACGTCTCAGCCAAACAGCAGATCAGATGAAAGAGATGACACTAGAGATTTCAGATGCCAAACAACAGATAGCTGAAAACAAAACAAAGACACAAGATCTTGAGGAAAAAGTGAGAGGAACAGATGCTAGAGTGAATCAAACTGAAGAAACACTAGAGACAGTGCAGAAGAATCAAAAACAAAGTGACAACAGATTAATAATGCTAGAGATGGAGAGAGCATCGAAGATGCTTAGATTTCAAAATGTGGCAGAAAAGGAAGGGGAGGATCTAGAAATATTAATGAGTAAGGCTTTGGCTGCAGAAATAGGGATGGAAGCAGCTGACTTGCAACAATATATGGAGGCAACTTACAGGGCGAGTTCAGCATATGCAAGAAGAAATAATCTCCCCAAAGAAATCCACGTGAGATTTATGAAGAAATCAATTAGAGACAAGGTTTTAAGAGCCTCACAAGATAAACAATTGACAATAGAAGACAGGAAAATTAATGTCATAAAACAAATTCCCTGGCAAATGAGGCAGAGAAGGAAGCAATACTCCTCCCTTACATCTTTACTTCAACAAAATGGAATTTCATATAGATGGCTGACACCGGAAGGTTTATTCTTTCAAATTGATACACAGAGATACAATATAACTTCACCGATGAAAGCGTAAGACTTTATGGAAAAAAAATGAGAAGAAACTGACAAAACAGGGAGAAAGAAAGAAGGAGGGCAAATCAGAAGAAAGACCTTAAGAGAGATCAGACCACTCATCACAATCAGAATCAGACACAGAGCCAGAAAAACAGGAAGTAGCTCAGCCAAGACATACCAGAGGCATGACGAGGAAAAAACAAAAAGGTAGTAACCAACAACAAGATGGCTAAAAAACAAATGAAGATCTTTTCAGTCAATATAAACAGCCTGAACTCACCTCAAAAACGGAAAAAGGCCTTTTTACAACTGCAGAAACAGAAATCTGATGTAATTTGCATACAAGAAACCCATATGAAAAGAGCAGATCAGAAACTATTGGAATGTTCAAGGTTAGGAAAATTGTTTGTAGCTTTGGACATAAGTAAAAAGAAGAAAGGTGTGGCTATGTATATAAAGAAAGAACTGGAACCAAAACTAATTTTTGCCTCAGACAATGGAAGGATATTAATGGTGGAAATCCAAAGAGAATCAACGAAAATGCTAATTATTAATATTTATGTTCCAAATGGAAATCAAGATAATTTCTTTAAACGATTACAACTAGAACTAACAAAGATTATGATCACTATTGTATGATAGGAGATTTTAATGCTGTTTTTGATAAAGAACTAGACACAAAATCAGATAAAATAACCAAAAAAAGAGAGAGGAACGATCTCAAGAAATTTTCTACAATTGGCGGAAGATGTAAATATCATAGATGCCTGGAGGACGTGTTACCCAAAGACAAAAGACTATACTTTTTACTCTAACAGACAAATTGTTTAGCAAAAAGGAAGGGGAGCCGTTGCTCCCTTTTTGCTAACCTCCGTGCCTTCTCAAAAGGCGAGGGTGCGCTGGAGCCATAGACGGCTCCCCTTCCTTTTTGCTAAGCCCAGCACAACCTCGCCTTTTGAGAAGGCACGGAGGTTAGCAAAAAGGGAGCAATGGCTCCCCTTCCTTTTTGCTAAAGCCCCGTGCCTTCGCAAAAGGCAATGGTAAAGAGCTGCCTTCCGTGTATAAAACGACCCTCATTTTTTCCTCAAATTATTTAAGGAAAAAGTGTTGTTTTATACACGGAAAAATACAGTATATGAAGTTGATTAAAGAGATACAGAATAGCTTGGAGAGATGGGACAAATTACAGCTATCATTGATGGGAAGAATAGTAAAGGTAAAGGTTCCCCTTGACATTTAGTCCAGTCGTGTCCGACTCTAGGGCATGATGCTCATCCCTGTTTCCAAGCCATAGAGCCAGCGTTTGTCTGAAGACAGTTTCCGTGGTCACGTGGCCAGCGCGACTAGACACAGAACGCCGTTACCTTCCCACCGAGGTGGTACCTATTTATCTACTCGCATTTTTACATGCTTTTGAACTGCTAGGTTGGCAGGAGCTGGGACAAGCGACGGGAGCTGACTCCGTTGCGTGGATTCGATCTTACGACTGCTGGTCTTCTGACCTTACAGCACAGAGGCTTCTGCAGTTTAACCCGCAGCGCCACCACGTCCCTTCGATGGGAAGAATAGCAACCATCAAAATGAATGTTCTACCTAAAATTTTATTTTTATTTCAGACAATTCCCATAATATTAAAACAGTCATTTTTTCAAGAACTTAACAAGATAATCATGAGATTTGTGTGGCAAGATAAAAAACCAAGAATTAAAATCAAAGCAATGCAAGATGCCAAACAAAGAGCAGGTTTTGTTCTCCCAGATTGGGTATTGTATTATAGAGCCTGTGTATTAGTCTGGATAAAGGAATGGATAACTTTAGATAATGATAAGACTACTCAAGTTGGAAGGACATGATTTACAGTTAGGTTGGCATGCTTTTCTATGGTACAAAAAAGATAAAAAGCAGAAAAGTTTCAACTCGCATATGATAAGAAGAGCCCTACTAGGGACTTGGAAAATGATCATCCAGCAGATTTACCAAAAAACACCTCACCCATAGAGGCCTTTACACAACCTAACCTCATGACAGAAGCAAAACTTTTAAGTTATCAAGATCTATTAAAAAATGATTGTGAGTTAAGGTCCAAAGAAGAGTTAGAAACACAAAACATATATCTAGACTGGTGGTCCAGAGCACAAGTGGAATCTAGGTATAGAAAAGATAAAATAGAGGGCTTTTACACAGAACAAACGATATTCAGTAAACTTCTGCTGGGCTCAAATGATAAAGTAATTAAGAAAATGTATGATTATTTGCTTGAAACTAAAATGCAAGATGAGATGGTAAAAGAATGTATGATTAGGTGGCACAAAATATAGGACATAATACTGATATTGATCAATGGTTGCAAATATGGAAAAATAACATAAAGCTCACAAAATCGGTAAATTTCAAGGAGAACATATATAAGATGTTTTATAGGTGGCATATGACTCCGGAAAAATTGTCAAAGATTTATACAGAGGTGTCAAATGTTTGTTGGAAGTGTGAAGCACAAGAGGGAAGCTTTTACCATATGTGGTGGACTTGTAGAGTAGCGAAACAGTATTGGATAGCAGTACATACTCTGTTAAAAAAAAAACTGCTTTGTAATGTTCCACTAACCCCAGAATTGTTTTTACTGAGCATTATACCAGATAATATAGATAAGACAAAGAACTACCTAGTTATATATATAGTCACTGCAGCCAGAATTCTTTATGCAAAGAACTGGAAGAAATCAGAGATACTAAAACAAGAGGAACTCATTGAGAAGATATGGGAAGCGGCAGAAATGGATATTCTATCAGAAGTGTTGAAAGACTGTCCAATACAAAAGGCAACTGAACGATGGGATTTATTATATAAATGGCTTGAGTCACCAGATAGTGCTTGAATAACATAGAATTAAACTAAGATGTAACTGTAAGTTGAAACCTGGAGGACAATCAAATTGTAGAAAGGCGAAAAGTCGACTTGATATCGCAACATGAACAAACAGATTGGATGACAGTACATTTTGTGTTCTCCTTTCCCCTCTTTTTTCCCCCATATCCCCCTCTAACTTTTGTACTCCTTACCTTATCCCTAGTTTTTAAAAATAAAAAAAAATAAAAAAATAAAAAGGTACCAGAAATATGCAGTCAATATTATTAAAGAATAAATAATACAGGAGTGTCTGATTTAGTCTCTTGCAGTAAAAACATTGTGCCATCCTTCAGGACTAACAAGTTTTATTTGGCATATATTTTAAGACTGCATCTGATGAAGGAAGCTATTGCCCATGAAAGCTTATGCCAAATTAAACTCATTTGTCTTTAGAGGTGCCACTAGACTCTTTTTTATTGTTCAAATGGTCAGCACTGTACAGTGGATTCAATGGGCCTACCCTAGTTGCAACTCATTACTGGAATTCATACAATATGTTGAGTCATTCCAGTAAAACAACATTTCCCCCCAATGGTATGCTGGCCTTTTTCCTTCTCTCTCTCAATTTTCAGTGTGTCACAAAACCATGTTCGATCAAATATTATGGGGGAAACCAACACTGCACTAGTACGAGAAGGCAAGCTCCTACAGGGCAATATGTGCAAAGAACCTTGTACTGCTCATGCAAGGTTCCCAATTTCAGCAGTCCTCCTCCCCATTGCAGAAAGTCATGCCAACTTTCTCAGAGGATCAGGGGATACAATGGGGAAAAGGGTACGGGAAGATCCACCACACAAGTACAGGCATGTCACCAATGTAATGCTGGACATAAACTGTTCTGTTCACATTTGCTCTATGAGATGCCAACAAAGATGATCATAAAATCTGCAGAATGGGTCACAAAAGAATTACAAGCCACTGTCTGTAAAATAAAATTTATAAACGTTTGGTCCAATTATTAAAAATCTACTTACTTTCCCATAGCTCAGCATGATGATTCTCACCAAAACAACATTAATGTGGGCACCTAAGGATTCATCATGGTAGATTTCATTAACCTGCAAGAGAACATTGAAGATATTAACAACAATCTCACATAGACAGCATGAAAATAGTTCTGTTCAAGGCTGATGTGGAAAAGAATACTTAACACAAAACCCTCTGAAACGGAAGTACACTCATATAACAACCGTGTTAGGACACTGTTTGACAGGAAAAATCCAGGTATGTGAAGGCCCTCTCCTTTGTTCCCACCAAACAAAGCTGTGAAGATGGTGGGACTGAGAGAAAGGGCTCCCCTGATGATCTTAACACCAGGCAGGCTCATAAAGGGAGACACAATCCTTGAGATAGCTCGGATTCAAGTCGTTTAGGACTTCACAGGTTAAAAACAGCACTCTGAATTATGCCCGGAAGTGGATTGGCAACTAGTGGAGCTCCTTAACACAGGTGTTATGTGATGCCTGTAACCAGCCCGTTAGTAATCTGGCTACCACATTTTGGACCTGCTGAAGTTTCCAAACACTTTCCAGAGGTAGCCCCACATAGAGTGTGTTAAAGTAATCCAGCTGGGATGTAACCAAGGCATGTGTCACCGTGGCCAGGTCAGATCTCTCCTGGAATGGGAGCAGCTGGCACACTGTTTTTAATTGTGCAAATGCACTCCTGACTACTGCTTAAACTCCAGGCTCAGAGACAAATCCAGGAATACACACAAGCTGTGCACCTATGTTTTCAGTGTAAGCCCATCTAGCACAGGCTGCTTCTCTGTTCCTTAATCTGCCTTTCAACTGATCAGGAGCATCTCTGTCTTGTCTGGATTAAGTTTCAATTTATTTTCCCTTATCAAGTCACCAGACACTAGAGTCAAAAGAGTTTCCTCAGATTTAGATGGCAAGGAGAGATAGACTTGGGTGTCTTCCGCATATGGTGGCACTGAACCCCAGAACTCCAGATAACCTCTCTCAAAGATTTCCTGTACATGTTAAATAACATAGAAGACAGGAACCATGACGAACCCCTCAGGCCAGTAGCCAAGATGTTGAACAGGAGACCCACAGCACCACCTTCTGAGTTGTCTTCTTCAGGAAGATCCAGAGGCACCATAAAACAGTGCTTCCAAGTCCCATCCCAGTGAGAATGGCCCAGAAGGATAACATGGTCAATGGTACCAAAAGCCACTGAGAGGTCTAGCAGAACCAACAGGAGTACACTCGTCCTGTCCAATTCTTGGCGTAGATCACCCACCAAGGTGACCAAAGCAATCTCTGTCCCATAACCAGGACTGAAGCCAGATTGAAATGGATCTAGATAATCCATCTCATCCAGGATAGGAGAACCTTGGGGTGGGGTGGTGGTGCATGAAGAGGCAGTGGTAACTCAGAGCACAACAGCTAGAATCTAAATAGATGTAGTTTAATACATTTGCAATTATGAAGTGTTATTAAAATGAACAAATAATACTCTTACTATTCTAACAATGTCCCATGCTTGCTAGTTGTCCCAATGGCTTTGCATTCAGAGCCTAGCATTCTGGAAGGAAGGATAAAGTGTGCAGCTCAACAATAGGATAACAAGGCATGCATTTGCCTGACTACACATGGGCTAAAATGGTGCATGGGGCAGGAATCCACACACAAGCCATGTCACCAACATTAGCAATCCACAGTCTGCACTAGACCAACTGTGTCCACCAACCATCAATTATGATGAGAGGAAATAAACAGAAATCCATACCAGATCAGTCATCGCCTGGGTCAACAAGGACTGTGTCAGATACTATAGCCCCTGGACATCTGGTGACAAATGGGCTGCACGGCTCAGCAGACCCTGTTGAGGAACCAGGATAGGCTGCTTCAAAGCTACTGGAACAACGTAAACGCAAAAATTGGACTCTCGCCAAAAATCGAGTAATTATGAAATGCTATTATGAGGCAAACCCAACAGTCTGTGGATTTAAAAAAAAGAATGATGGAAATTTGGAAAAGGAAATACCTGAATAGTGACATAACTGAACAATGACTAATGGATCAAATAAGGTTTATCATCCAGAGTAAAGTGTTTTCAGAACTGGAATTGCAAGAACCAGAAAAGGTGGCAAAAGAAAGATCAACACAGAACAATGACCATAATATGGAAGACAAATGAAGGGTAGAGGTAGACGCAATAGTGGAAGAAAATGTATCAACAGAGGAACAACTTATGGAACAACCCAGAAATTATGAGTTGACAGAATGGCAGACATCACTGAGGGAAAAAATAGTAATCCATATTAGCCAAAACACAGAAAGATAAAGCTCCCCATTATGCACTAATTACAAAGTAAACCAGGAAAAGATCTACTACAAGATACAAATGTAGTAATCAGAACAATCCCAACCAACATGCTAAAGGAAATAAACCAGTTCATTTATAGCACAGCTGCCATAATAACCATGGAACTTGGTTACAAGCTGCAAAAAACAAACAAAAAACAATAATAAAAATAATAAAAAAAGGAAACTCCTGGCACTCCAAAATGGAAAATTCAGCTGAAAAAAAAATAAAGTACGTGCAGATATTAGCAACTTAAAACACTTGAAAGATTCAAAACTTAAAAATGAAAAAGTAAAAGTCAGACTATGCAAAATATATGACCTAGAAAGGTAAATAATTGTTTGAAATTATGGAAGAATTAAAACAGTGAGTAACAGCTACAGCAAAGAAAATTGAAAGATATGATGGACGCTTGAAACACTATATAGAAAACACGCAATTTCAAAATAACCAACAATTATTCTGTAAATCACTAGGAGAAAATGAGAGCAAAAAATTTAGGTCCATGTAAAGATGATGCTCTAAAATTTTGGAAAGAAATTTGGGAAGCCCAACAGGACATAACAAAAAACTTCATAAATTAAAGACATTTGTAAAGAAACTCAAGGAAAACAAATGGATGATATTATAATAACAACTGAAATGATTAAAAGGAAAGTAAAGACTGTGAAAAACTGGAGTGCACCTAGTCCAGATGAGCTGCATGGATTTTGGTTAAAGCAGGGGTCTCCAAACTACAGCCCACGGGCCACATCTGTCCCGCCTTGCTTTTTATCTGTCCCAGGCATAGGAAGAGGAGGGAAGGGGGACCCAAGCAACCCCCACCCCCGCTGTCTTTGCAAAGCATTTAACAAGTCTCCATCAATGTACAGCAGTGCAATTTAACCACTTATTTCAAAATTCTACAGTTGAAGATTAGATGACAACAGGCCGCACATTTTTGATAAAAGAAGATCATCAAAAAAGCTATGAACACAGTAATTATCCAACCAATTAATTAGATACCCAGCTGAAATAATAGATTGGACCCAAAATGTATTAGAAGAATTGGATAAAAAAACATTGAAACTAATGAACATTCATCACACACTACATCCAAAAAGTGATGTGGACAGATTATATTTACCACAAAAAATCAGAGGCCGTGGATTACTGCAAATACAGCAGGCAGTAGAAGAGGGAAAAAAGAAGCCTAAATGATTATATCAGTACAAGTAGAGAAAAATTACTGAAAGCAGTGAAAATGGAGAATATTTTGAAAACAACAGAAACGAAGGCTCAATATAAAAAACAAAAAAAAAGAAAATAAATTAAAGAGCTGGTAAAATAAACCGCTACATGGACTACACCTGAGAAATATTGATGGAAAGCATGATAATAATTCAACATGGGCATAGCTAAAACTGAGGACCATTAAGAAAGAAACCGAAGGCTGATTTTGCTGCTCAAGAACAAGCACTCCAAACCAACATGACGAAAGCTAAAATCCAAGAAATTAGTGCTAACAGCAAATTGTGACCTCTACCAAGAAAAGGATGAAACTGTGTCGCACCTCATCTGCCAATGTCCAAAGATTGCAGAAACAGATTACAAAATTAGACATGACAGAGTGGCAAAATTAGTGCACTGGTCATTATGCAAAAAATATAACTTGCCAGCCTCCAAAAACCCATGGGAACATCAGGTAGAGAAGGTGTCCGAAAATGAGGAAGTCAAGATCTTGTGGGATTTCCAGATCCAAATGGGTAGACACCTTGAACATAACACACCAGACATAGGAATAATAGAATGAAGAAATGTCTGGAGCATTGACATTGCAATTCCAGGAGATGCCAGAGTTGAAAATAAAGAATTGCAAAAACTAACCAACTACAAAAACCTGGCAATCGAAACATCTCGTTTGTGGATGAAACACACTTCTGTGGTCCTCGTAATCACTGGAGTGTTGGGAACAATATCAAGAGATTTCACACAGTATTATAAGTAGTTGCAGATCTCAGAAATAACACCATCAGAGCTACAAAACAAACAAACAAACAAACAAACGGCAATATTAGGAGCAGCATACATACTGCTCCAATATTTAATAGATACTTAGGTTTTTGGTTAAAACGTGTACCTGTTATATGTACCAGTATACATGTACCAGTCAATGTTTTTATAATTTTGATTGACTGTGCCTAGTGTTTTTCATCATCATCATCATCATCTTAGAACTTAGGAGGTTTATAACACAGTGTGCAACTCTTTAGCGTATGCCTGCCACCATGTGTTCCTGTATGTAGAATGGCCATTGAAGCTTACTATTTCTAAAAAAGAAAATTCAAAAGAGGAACCTAGAATATTCCTAAGGAAAGCCAAGCTTATATAGTGAGGCTACAGCCCCCAAAGCACAATCTGCTTATGTGGCCCCCACTACTGTGTTCTTTCATCCTGATCCACATAGGTGTAGCTATTTGATGACATTTCCTTATGGGCATTTTGCTGCTAGTCATGTCTACCCCTCCACACCCCTTGGATAGATAAAGCAGGGAGGGAAGATAGGAAGGGGTTTAGGAGGTGGGGAGAGGCACAGAAGAGAGGTAAAAGGGGAGGGACATCTGTGTTGGGTGTGAATATTCAGAGAGTAATTCTACATGTGTGGGGATAGGCAGTATCACGACACCCCAATACACCCCAATATATCCAACAACAAATCCCTTATATATGAAGAACAATATGGGGGGGGGGGGGGGACAAAACCAGAACAGCCAGAGCTACCCCAGAACAACCAGGGACAACACCATAATACAGGTATCTTCACAAATGGTTGGTTGTATTGTGTGCATGGGCAAGAATGAAAGCAGTCACTAGTGAAGTCACAGAAAACTGAAATCCAAAAAATATACACAGGGGAAAATTCAATTACAGCTCAAATGCAGACACAGAGGCACTTCACCACAGCAGTAATAAGCACTAACACAACTCACCAATTCAGTTTAGCAAACAGTGACTCAAAAACACTGGATATACACTTTGGACCAGGCCTTAAGGATCTGGAATGCTATGTCCCTGTTCTGTGTGCATAAACAGCAGCTAGGACTACAAGCACGTAGTTCTTTTAGAAAAGCAGCTATTGTGCCAATCAGCTGTTTGCAGTGGAGTGGGGGCAGAGGAAAAAGGACTAAAAATTTCCAAATAGCTGATAACTATGAGCAATACACTGTACAGGCCCAGCTGTTGAATCAGGACAGAAACCAACTGTTGCTGGAAATACACATGTGGAACCTTGTTTCTGCATACATATGCTCTAACCTAGCCAGTAGGAATATGAGATGGGGGGCACATGACACAGGCTTTTGAGACAGGTCACAGGTATGAATTCACTGTGGTTCTGAATCGGTGCTGTTCTCCAAAGAACAACCTTTTTACTCTTTGCTATGTTCCTTAAAAAGTGGGTCATGATTGAAGTAGCTCAGGCAAAGCTGTGCACCACCATCATCCCAAATAATGGTCAATATGGGATTCTGAGAGCTGCATTCCAATAACAATGACAGCAGCAATAGCAGCTGCTACTACTAATTTGCTTCCTGGAATCCAAGAATCAGTGATTTTGCAAACATGTCATCTCACCTACACATTTTTAGGACTTCATTCCTAATTTTTAGGATTGACCTTTTAGTCGACCCTCCAAACACCAAAAATGCTGAGAAATAAGAAGTGCAATATGACAAAAACAGCAGCATCAGCAGCTAAAAACAACAACTTAAAGCTCTGCTTAGGTTCAGGGCTTCATTTAGAGGTCAGGCAAAGTGACCAACAAGCAGGAAGAAGCTTAACTAGAGTCCAGGGCACAAATAAAATAATTAAACTCCTACAATCAAGCTGAAGAACTGAGGTGTAAGATAGAACGAAGCACTAGTTGGGAATGTGGAGGTCAAGATGGAGATACCAGCAATAGGCAGCGGTGTGCTTTATGAGGAAGGGGCTTGGGGATAGTACTGAAATAAAGAAGGCTCCAAACAAAGCAGGAATGGGGAACATATGGCCATTCAGATGTTGTTGGACTATAATTCCCACCATTCATCTCTGTTGCCTATACTAGCTACAGCTGATGTCTATTTCTGTCCATCTCGAGGGCTACGTTTCCCCACCCCTGAAATATGCATCCGAGTCATCTCTAGCTCAGAAAAAGAGAGAATGGTTGACTTAATAAAAGGAGCCACAGCATTTAGTTTGCAAGACCTGAAGTTGGGTGTAAGTAATACGGTCATATGGAGTTCAGTTATTCATAGGGTCACCAGAAATCAGAAGCAACTTGATGAGAGACAACAACAACTAGTTCCTTCCTTGCTAGCTAGACAGTTGTCATTTTACCCACACTACATCACAAAAACAATGTGCATTGTTTCTCACTGGCCTTCCCCATTGATCTGCCACAACATTTGTTGTCTATGCAAAGGCCAATCAGATCCAGATTGGAAGAAACCATTGCTCAGTGGCCAATGACCTTTATTTTTGGGCACATGGGACATCCTAGGCTCTATCCCTGTCATACCAAGTTGAATGGATCAAATAGCAGGTGATGGGAAACACCTCTGAAGAGCCTGTAGAGCCACCTCTAGTCAGAGAACCCAGCACAGGCGTAGATGGACAAATTCTGACCTGATCTAGGCAAGCTCCTCCTGTTCCACATTGACAGCTCTCATTATGCATTGAGAAACAAAGGATGGAAGGGAAAAGCTGGGCCATTGCACGGCAAATTATACACTACACAGCAGAAACAATCTGGCATATTTTATGCAGCTGTGCTATCAAAACACCAATAGGTTGCATTATTTCAATTTGTAAGACTGTATCACCAATGCTCCAAGTTATCTGCCTCTGAACAATGTATTTTTAAAAGATCTCCAAACCAGATGTGTTCTTGGCAAAGTAAGTTACTTGAGCCTTGTTGGGTTCTTTGTCTCTTCTTTGACAGTAACACTGGCTGTAGAAAGGTCACAGACTTTCTTCTGGCTTCATGGCCAAGATATATTTTTCTGAGTTCCTCCCTCAAACTATTTGGCCTTCTCAACTTTAGCCTACATGCTTCAGTACAAGGATGTCTAGAAATATGCACTGAACACATGAACAGTGTTTCCAGCAGCCCCACATTAACACTGTGGTCACATCATCTGTTTACAGCACAATCGTATCTAAAAATTTTGCAGGAAGAGCAGAATAGCAAATTAAAAATACATATAAACATACATGAATACTTAAATAATAGTCTGTACAATCGGTCTTACACAAATAAAAAAGGGGGAAAGAGCAAATTGGGCAAAGATGCAATGGGGAAGGCTTGAGTGAGGCAGTATGGCATAGTGGTTACTACTACACAATCAAGATTCAAAACGCTATTCAATGATGAAACTCACGGGTTGACCTTGCACCGGTCACTGTCTTTCAGCCTAATTTACCTCTCAGAGTTTTGAAAAGACAAAATGGGGGAGAAGCATGTATGGGACCTTGAGATCCTATAAGGAAAGACAAACTTTAAACCTAATAAATAAAAGAAATGCTATGTGTTCGATGCAGCCAAAGAAAAAATGCTGACATTGCTAGAGGATACTGGAACACAGTAAGAAATTAGAAATTCAATGGAACAACTTAGATGGCAAATGAGAGAGCTCCATACAGATGGCATGAGTAGTGATTAGTCTGGAACCTATGGTTTGGAGATTTTAAACATGCTGCTTTACCTGACAGATGGAGCAATTTTGTCTGCACTGCTGAAGAACTCCTGAAAGGGAGGCCATGACAGTAAGGGGAATCCATCTGTTACACTTACTGTTTCCAGAACACTGCCACAGCGACTGCTGAAAGCCACCTCTCCAGCTTGGCTGCATTGTGTACACAGCCCAAGATAATAAGCATAAAAGTCACATGTGTGTTAGGGTTTTGCCAAACCTTATCAAAAGGACATCTGTAAGGGTATCTGGGCAAAGGAACAGTTCTTTTGTGAGAGAAGCTAAGGCACTATCAACAGATCTTTACTAGAAGAAAATTTAACTAATATCTGAGAGGGAAATCTTATGGCAGTGGAGTTACCAGTGGCAAACTCTACTATGGCCCATTCAGGATTCCTAATACCACTGCCTTAAAAAAAAGCTACAACATTTGTAAAGGGGGTGGGGTGGGGTGGAGATGACAAGGGGAAACTGGGACACAACGGGCTTTCTTCAGCAGCAGCTGCTTTCATAGTTGTGCCCTAGCCCTCTCACAAAAGATGAAGTAGGGGATCAGTAGAAATAGGGGACGGACTACACTCCTACAGTCCTTTTCCACTGGCCATTCCAGGTGGTGCTAGTGGAAGAAAGATGGCAGCTGGCCTGCTTCACTTTTGCTTGCATCCTTTGTGGATAAATCAAGATAAACTGTTGCACTGCCATGTGTGTGTGTGTGTGGGAAAATATTCTGGCATTTCTTGGTTCACAATTACGTTTGGGACTGTGACCCCATTTCCAATATATTGTACTCTGTAAAGCATCTAGGTGTCAATCATTATAATTACCTTCTACCTGGGAAGGATCCTGATGAATTTTTAGTTGGTACCTTTAAAATCTAAAATATTATTTATTGTGATTTTATTGTTTCTAAATTATAGAAGAATTTGCATCCTGAAAGTCAGTTAAAATAATGGTAATCAGTTGAGCAAGCTGGCTGTCCCCAGCAGGCCATCTGCCCTGCTCCCATGCCTGTTGGCAGAGTTCAGGGAGAACCCAGTGACAGGGAGTCTGAGAGCACCGAGAACTGGAGAGAGGCTCCAGATAGGAGAAAAACTCAGATACCAAAGAGCCACACCTATGGGTTGGGGCAGAGTCCAGGTGAGGTTGGTGGGACCCGGGCTGAAAGGAGGAAGGGGAGGAAGATAAAGGGGGCTCGGGCTCAGATTTGCTGCCCATGACAAACTCTGAAAGGGAGAAGTGGACAGAGAACTGGTGCCTATCTTCTGTGTCCTCAGAGGACCAGTGGAGTTCCAGAACTCCTGGACTGTGGAATGAGTCTCATTCTGGCCTGCTAAAAAGTGAAGGAGCAGGGGATGTGTACTGCTCTTCAGCCAATCAGTGCCAATGACCCCCTGGAGATTTAGACATTCCCTTGCACCTTAATAAGGACCAGTACAAGTAGCAGTGAGAGTCTGGACTTCATAAAAGTATATTTCATAAATACAAATGTTATGACTCCTTACAACTGTTCTATATCTTAATATAGTTCTAAGTGACATTCTGTTAAGTTTACATGGTTTCGTTTAATGCGATTATACAGGAAACCATCTGTTTTATCAACACGCTTCATGTACACAGGACTTTATTTAATTTATCTGCATCTCAAATGATTAGTAAAGTGCCTTTGTATAAAGAAAACTGAACCAAAGTAAGGTTAATACAGTTATTAATGTAGTTTCAGTCATAGAAACAAGTGGAATTTTTAAAACGATAATTTCCAAATGCAGTCAAATAAAAAAAGCAGAATTATGAAGCGGCAAAATGTTATTTAAAAAGTTAAGCACCCTGTATATATCACTCTTGATGGCAGGATCTGTCAATAAGCAGATTGGAAATGCCACAACTCATGTTACAGCACAGTAAACAGAAAAGGAATATTCCTCATGTATAGAGAGAAATTGGCTTAAGTCTATCATGTTATAGTCAGAATCACCATGAGCTGACTGCAGCAACTGAAGCTTTGATGGAATAATGCAAACAAGCAATAAATGCCAGTGGTGCACAAAAAGAATGTATTCACAGAGTGAATTGATTTTTAATTTGGAATGAAAGTTAATGGTTTACTTGACTTAATACAGTGGGTTGAATCATGACGTGGGAGGGGCTAGAGTAAATCTTCCGAAATCAGTGGATTAGTCACTAATAATGTAGGTCACAGTGATTTCAATGAGTGTACACCAAGTATAACTAGCACAAAGTCCAACCCAGTCAAAAGATGGAACATTGGTTGTGAAGACCAATAAAAAGCCATTGATGCTTCTGTAAGGTTTCTTCTCATGTCATCCGGCTGTACTGCTGTTCAGTGTTTGCAAGCACCTTCACAATAACTTTCATGGAGGGACACAAAAGCATGTGTAAACAAAGCACCTTGCTGTCTTGGGGAAAATGGCAACAAGGGAGATTTCAGTGCAAAATGCTCTGTACTTTTCACACCTGGGGCAGCGTGCTTAAAATACATTCTTCCTTAGATGGGGTACTCACAGTCCATGTAAGGAAGCATGTATTCTAATTCCCAAGCTGAATGCTAAAAAGTATAAGCAAAGCAACAAGCCAGTCTTATGCACATAGATAATTAGAAGTAAGACCCACAAAGTTCATTGGTGCTGTCCCCTAGGTGTGTGCAATGAGGACCAGA
Source organism: Intellagama lesueurii (assembly GCA_037013535.1). Classification (NCBI taxonomy): domain Eukaryota; kingdom Metazoa; phylum Chordata; class Lepidosauria; order Squamata; family Agamidae; genus Intellagama; species Intellagama lesueurii. Next base: position 219,549,376 of record JBAJHW010000002.1, read on the forward strand.
ACCAGAAGAACAAGCCCCCATACAAAACTGAGCAGTCAACATTAAATTTTCCCCCCACTTTCAGTTGGAAATATCTGACTAAAACAAACTAATGGTTGGATTTTGTTCAGCAACTGTCTGGAAAATGAGCTGATTGTTATATCTCCGAGTTATTCTCTACTTTGTTTACATGTTGATTTTTTTTAGCACAATTAGATTATGACACATGTTTTTGGTTACACTGTAAAAACCTGTCACAATTCCTAGTTTGAGACTGTGAGACCTTATATTCTTAAAGCATTTATTTTAAAGACAAAAAAAATGGATATCTGAAAGAACCGTGAGGTTCAAGAAGCCAAATAGGTTTGATACAACAACTGGATGCTTGATACTCACAATGTTCATCAGGGTCAAAAGATACTTCTGAACATGTTCTTTCCCATGGAATTGTACAACTGAGTCATCGACACCTAGAAGTACTTCAATGTTGTAATCATCATCAGTGGCATGCCTTGGATATCTTCTCCTCCTTCGTGTGTTATCAACCTCATCCTTCAACAGGTTCAACATGCTGTCTAGATTGCTGAAATCAGCCTCTGGAAGAAATTGAAATCAACAAAAAAGGGGGAAGCTTAAAAGTCACCTTTCACTTTATACGGGGAATAATTTATAAGAGCAAGCACATACACTTCTAGAAAGTTTAGTGGTAGACAAGAGATATTTCAGAAATGCCTCAAGGATACTGGAAAATTTTAAGGAGCGTAACTTTAAATTTAAAAACACACATGTTCCTTAAAAAAAATTCTCATTGTCTCAAAGAAAATAAGTCAGTACAGAGTAGCTGATTTGGGGTTTCCCAAAATATCTGGCTATCAATTCTCATAATTATAGCCAAAAACCTCAACACATATGTGTTACTGCAGAGCTTGGAAACATTACCTTTTCTGCACAACTCCAAACCTACCACACCAAAAAAGGTAACTCTTTAATTGGTGGCAATCTTTTAGGGTTAGTGATATCAAACCCATTGCACAGGCAGAGCTGCACAACAGGATACCAGCCATTTCCTATAATCCTAATTTCCTAATCCTAATTATGTTTGTCAGTGACTTGCAAACACTGAGTTGATGGAAAATAGGAAACTAAGGGTAGCTAGTTAAGGGAGAAGTTAAACTAAATGAAACAAGTTAGCATAATGGTGAAAATGATTAAGGTCAATATCCTCTTAATGTCCTTTCTGAGATATAAATAGCTATCATAAAGCAAACTTCTTTAGGCAAGTTGTTCAGATACAACATTCAGGAAGGCACAAGAAGCCACGACAGACGTACATTATGAAAAATTGAAAAGTTTCCTATGAAACATCTTAGTAAGAATTCATTAAATAGCAAAAAATGAATTAAATCCATATTTCTCTAGCATACATATCGTATGAAGAGTCATGACAGCGTTCCTTTATCAAAATATTTATTTCTTATGAAGACTAAAAGTTTCTGTATCAGTTCCTCTTGCATGAATTCAGTACAAGCTCATTCAGATTCAGTTTGATAACCTGGATTTATCCAGCCATATGATGTCAAAACAAATTTGGATACATGGACTGTGATGCAGGAAGTTACTTCAAGTATCCAACAGTTTTAGGGCATAAGCATTTTGCTTTGTGACATCTTTTACTTGGACAGTCACTGCTGCCAATGTCACATTGGAATGGGTGGTGTGAGTTAAAAATACAAAACAAAAAGAAAAACACAAAACTTGCTGTGGACATTTATGCAGCCATGCTCATCTCTAGGATGGGACCAGAATCACTTGATGATATTTACTGCATGACTCCTTACATTTATAATGAATATGTTGAAGTTTATTTGTAACCTCACACACTGTCTGTGGTTTGTGTACTGGGAGGGACTTTTCTAGGCTGCTAACCAATTGTTCCTTCCAGCCTTTGAATTTAAAGAGAGTCCCGCCCCTGCTGAGTGTTCTTTTCCTCCTTCCTCAGTTGGTGGCAGTGTTGTTTGTTTGCTGCTGATCTATTCAGTTGGTTGCTAAGTATGTGTGCAGTAAAAAAAAAAGGAGCATACACGAGTCTGTAATTTCAAGCAACTGTAAAGAAATTTTTTTTATTCTTACTCCTACAAATGTCTCAGAGTGATTTACTGAGACTTTAAGTGCCAGTTAATGAGAAAGGGGAAACTCTGGGGATCTTTTAGCAATTCTCCCCTGTGGATCTCTGTATTTCTACTGTGTAGCAAAGAAAATTTACCAGAAATTCAAAACTATGCAACAGAATATGACAAGGCAACATGCAACATTCTTCTACAACATCAGTGTGAATCTACATCAATGTCACAAAGATAATATTTCAGGCAGAGAAAATATAGTATGTATGCCTTCGAACTGAAGAGAATTGCAAAATATTATGAATTGTTTAAAACAATATGCTAATGCATGTGATTTCTTGAAGTGTCCTTGCTGTGTTCTTCTAAGATCAGCTTACAGACAGGTGTGAGGAATGGAGTGAGCATATGAACAGGATGCCTTAGTACACTTAGTATATTCAATCAGCATTTACAGAAATAGCATAATCCACATGACTACAGTATCAGTATGAAGGAACACAAAAGGGATTACACATTTTTGCTTACATCTTGTTTATCTTTTCCTATTGACATTCAAGTGATGTTGATAAGAAACGTACAGGTGTATCCTCTCACCCACATAAAGAATTCGAAAGAAAAAGCACTAGTATTCAAATGTATGAATGTTTCAACATTTCACCACAATGTTTTTTAAATGCAAATGCATAATACAGAAAAACTCATCTGAAAAAATATATGGATAAGGGCTCCAATTTCAGATATTGTGGAAATTATATTTTATATTGGCCTTTAACAGAAGAAAATAATTTTAGACAGATATCTTGGCAAACTGCTCTTACAAGCAGTTTTAAATTTAATTTGTGTTTATTCTAGTTATGTAATGTTTCATTAATATTACATTTCAAACAGCTAAATGAGTAAAAGCAATAAAATGAAATTAACTGTACAATGAGTAATACTAAATCTATTAATAAATTAATCTTCTGACTCATTCACTAACAGCTCAGACTGAAGAAAAAAGAGAGAATGCTCTTGTAAACCATAATAAAAAAGAGTTTTTGGTCCTTATTCTTCACGGCCCCATGTAATGACCAGAATGTAAGAACGAGGCACATCCAACAGAATGCTTTTTAGTTAAAACTAGAGATGGGCATGAACCAAAGCATGAACTAAAAAAAAAATGAACTGGGCTGGTTTGTGGTTTGATTCATGCCGAAACAAAATGAATCATCAATTTTTTTCTGCTCGGCACTTTGTTTTCCTTTGGCAAAACGGATGCCCACCTGCCCCCTTCCCACTGCCCCTGTTGCCTCCCTACCTGATCCTGTTGCCGCCTCCTCTTCCTCCTCTGCCACCACCATCTTCAGAGACAGCAGCTTGGCTCCCTTCTGGGAGCGGGGCTTGCTGTCTTTGTGCACAGGAGAGGCTGCAGGACCAGGGAGGGAGGCGATGGGGATAGTGGGAAGGGGGCAGGCGGGCGGCAGAGGGGGCAGAAGTGATAGGTTTCCCTCCCCCAGGCACGAACCAGAAAAACAAACTGTGAAACGGTTCGTTTTTCTGGGAGTGGGTAGCTGCAAGCCACAAACCATCACAAACTCCTGGTTTTCTGGTTCGTGCCCATCTCTAGTTAAAACATATGAAAAGATGCATATATGTTTGTGTATATAATGTGACAATGCTGAGAGGCCAAAACTGTTTCCCACAAGGTTTTGTTTTGTTTTATGGTTAGTCTCCAACCACAGGTTCACTGGTTGAGATAAAGACATCTGGGGTATTAAGATAAAATCAGGCAAGATCACAAATACAACCATCTAGGGGAAATGACCATAGAGCAAGCAAGTAAAGGGTGCCTGCCTATCAGCTCTCTGATTAAAACATTTAGGGATGACCCATGGAAAGCAAACCAACAATATGGGGAAGGGAAAATGTTAAGAGTTTAAGGGTAAGATTGGGTTTTGACTTGAATCCAGAGCTCATTAGGCCTAAGTAAACACTTAGACTTAAGCCCTGCACAGGAATATGCTTTATCTGAGTTTCAAACAGTCATGTTTAGAGAGACCTTTTCAGTCCTTAGCACTCAGTGCGTAAAAGTTTAAAGAACAGGAAATGTCACAAGGTGGTCATGTCTTAAGTTTTATTCCAAGATTCAGGTTTTGGGGACCATTCTCTGAGTCTCAGGCTTTGGACGTGAAATTCTTGGAGAAGCAGCACACTTCATATGAAAATCTAGAGGTAGAAAAGTTCCTTTTGGAAGCTGTTACATCCAAGAACTACTCAGCCAGTATGGCCACTGGGAAATTCTGGGAACTGTGATCCAAAAAAGTAACTTTATCAAGCTCTGTGAGAACGCATTGCTCTCTATTCACCCCCATTTCCTCCCTTTCAGGAGTATAATTCAGGAAACTATTTTGTTGCTGCTATTGTTAATTAACTGGGAGACAAACAAACAAACAAACAAATTCCTTGTCAATCTACTACAAATTATCCAGAAATTCCAACAGAAGGTCCAGGTCCCTCTTCCAGCTCTGCCTGCCCTTATATAACTCACTCACTTTTTCTTTTTGGCCCACTGCCTACATAGAAATTATAAGGAACTTGCTAGTCACCGTCTGTGCATGTCTAATTTCCACTCTTTCACCTTCTCTGATTATTATAAATTTGCAACATCACTGATCTTCCTCACCTTTTTCTTATTTTGTATCCAAATGCCCTCTATTTGTCTTTTATCTTGCCCATTGCATTTTCTCAAAGCCACATAAGCCTCTTCATAATTCATAAATCCTCTTTTCACAGTACAGGTTGCATTTGGAACCTTATGCTACATATCATGCATAAGGAAATTGGACAAATCCAGGAAGCTGAATTAAACTGCAAGCAGGGTACTGTGAGGTGAAACTAAATTGAAGTCCACACTCAATACTATACATCATGTACTGACAAAATGCTACACAATTCGAAAATGCTACACTATTTAGCTCTGTTTCAGAAAACAGTTCAATACAGGAATAACTGGAAGCATGTACTTTGCCACTGTTGAAGGGAAAGGAACCTTATGTCTGTAAACAGATGAGATACTAAGTAGGGACAGAGTGAAACACAGATATCTATTTTTCATTTGTAAACAGGCCTATGGAAAGAAGGAAACACAGCAAAAGGAAGGGGAACACTTTATCAAGGCTCATGGATATGGAGTTGGTGGTGCAGTTCAAACATGCAGCAGGTTCCAGCTTCAATATTTGGCATCACCAATTAATTGGATCATCAGAATCAGGTAATAAAAAAGACTTCTGCCTGAGAATCTGGAAAGCAGCTGCCAGCCGGGGAGACAATACTGGATTAGACTGACGGCTCATATAGCCAGGTATACGTAAGCTTCCTATGTTCCTTCCAATCCATGGATCAAGTCAGACTGAACTGTCTACTGCCCTGTAACCCATCTCTAGCTCATTTTATCTGCATGCTCTAACACCTTTTCTGGGGTTGGTGTATTTTCACTTCTCTGGAAGCTTTAATGTTTTAAGGCCTTATTCTGTTGTTGGGGTATTTTCATCTTATGTTTTTTTTCTTGTTATATAAAATGTAACTTCATTGTTTTGTAGAAGTAATTTGTATTCTTGGGTGCATGCAGGATAGAGCCAATACTATGATAGAATTCAGGGACATGTGAATGACTCATGGTCCTATAACCATACAAGTACAGAAATAAATAACCAATTCTTTGTGATTCTGGGTCCCAGATTTAAAACAACAAGAAGAGTATATGCTGTACTGAACATTGATGAGGCTCTCCTGTGGCAAGATGTGGAACTTCCACTGTTGGACATCTTGCTTTTCCTGTTGTATCCTGCCTCTCTAAGACAGGTGCTTAGCCAAACTGTCTTCCTGACTTCATGGCTTGACCTGCTGTCTTCATGACCGGGTGAGGGGACATTTTGGTTACATATAGGGACTATTGAAAAGGGTACCCTAAGAGGACAGCAATTTCATTTGCAACGGATGAGATGTGTCTTTGTTTTTCAAGCAAGTTAAATTTTCCACTGAGGATCAAGCTATATGATACACTTAGCATGTATTTAGAATTTTATCTGGATCACACTAGTCTTTAAAATACTGTTGTGCATTACTGTACATGTTCACTAAAATATAGATTGACTAGGAAACTGTTAGAAAGTGACAAGAAGTTCTCCCATCTCATGTCAGATTCTGCCAACCACCTGGAGACAAAGCCCCATCCCCTCATGGAGGGATGAGGCACATCCACACTAAAACCATGGACTACCAGTTTTTTAGATTCTACACGAATCCTGAATTGCTTTCCACTTTTGTTGTATTCTATGGCCAGGAATTGGTGAATGCCATTTTTAAAAAGACAATTCTCTGAGCATGTCCAGCACTACTGAAATTAACCGTTGCCAATGAGACACTTGAATACTCAGTCCATTCTCCAACAAAACATTATTAAATTAGAGAGAATTAGCACATTTAATGATTGCAGTGAGTGAGCCTTTGGCATTGTGAGTGACATGTCTAACAATCTCATTTGCAATTTGAGGAGGATGAAATGCCAAGGCTCAGGACAAGACTGGAATTACAACGGGCTCATGCAAATATATCCGTTCTTTTATCCATAAATCACCTGTTCTTAAGAAGTGGGAAATTATATTTGATTATTATCCAACAAATAACTGGCAAAAATATATGCAAACAATTAAGGCTGCTGTTTGAAGGCAGGGTGGAAGAGGGGTGCTCTGACATTGGAGCCTCTGAGGGGCCCTAAGTTCTGCTCAGTTCTTCTTGGCAGGGCAGAAGTTTTGGAAGAGCTCATTTTTGGTTCTTTTTCTTCTCTGTGGAGCTTGTTTATTATTATTATTATTATTATTATTATTATTATTATTATTATTATTATTATTATTATTATTATTATTATTATTATTATTATTATTATTTACCCCTTTTAATGAAAAATCCTCCCACTGCAAGCAGTAGGAGGGAATTATGTTAAATGGATTCTGAAACACCTCTAAATTTCTCTTTGTGGTAGTTCTTAATGCTAAGAACCCAGGACCTCTTCCACTTCACTCATTAGCACCACCCCATACTGATTTTTCCAAGCTCCAACCTAGCTCATATGAAGAGCACTGCCAGGAACCTGTATAGTGGTATGGCAGTATAACTTCAAGCATGGAATGTGCTACTACAGTAGTGTGTTCGTCTATGAAATATCTCCAGTTGTTTCATGCCTCCTTGCCATACTTTACCATGTGAATTCCAGGAATGGAACAAAGCCCACCCTTGTCCACCCACTCCATCAGACATCCATGCCTCTTATCTATTAGCATTTGCAGCACTACACACAATTAAGTGTGGAGGGGAGATGTATATATTTATAAACAAGTTGGGATACTTGATGGGCACGTGTCTGGGAATCCCCACAGGCTTGTGGTTCCTAGCTGTATATCCACTATGTCCCCTTCACTGGAGATAGAATTGCAATCCCTGGTTACATAACACATAAAAATATAGTGCACTGCATTTAAGTGATTACATTTAAATGAAGAATTACAATGGAAATTATTTTAAACGCAAGTATTGCCAAAATATTTCATTCAAATTATTAAAGATGTTCAAAATCAGGAATATTTGGAGCCACCCAAGCTGAATGAAAATATAAACATGGCTTTGTTCTTGTAGGATGTGGGGGTGGGACACTGATCTAGACCTCAGGGCAACAGCAGAGGAGGCATGGTTTCATAACATATTATGTAAGTGTATTATGGAAGGAAGAGAGGGGTGAGCAGTATCTTCTTGATAGCTGAAGAGTATGTGGAGTAGCACTGAAAACAGACATGGAAAGGGTGATGAAGGGGAAAGAAACAGGATTGCAACATCCTATAGCACCCCATCTGGATAAATAAAGGGAAGTTCAAGCCAGCCCTGGACGGATAAACAAGCTTAACAGACATCATGCATTTCACACCTCTTTCTCTCACTTCATTGAAGAGATAAGGAGGACATCTGAGTAATACCATTACAGACCCACAGCTTGGGGAAATTGCCTTTTTTGGGACTAGAGCTCACGAAATCCCCCATGAGCCAGGCTCACTGGGAGACTGTGGAAATGGCAGGCCAAAAAGGAAGTTTCCCAAGTTCAGTTCATGCTGTAGATGAAGGCTCACCTGACTGAACATTTCCATGTAGCAATACAAAATAAAATAAATTCAAAGAGAGAGAGAGAGAGAGAGAGAATCATCATTCTCTCTGTTTATGAGTAGAGATGGGGACGAATATAAAAACGGATCAGCTTTTTCGACAAAAATAGCCGATTCGTTAAATATTCGTCCCTTCATATTCGTGGGTTCCAGAGACCCCCACGAATACGAAGGGATGAATATTTACGTTTTTATTCGTCCTTCGTATTAAAAAACCCACAAACATTCTGCTTACCGGCCGCCAATCAGCTGATCGGCGGGGGATAGGCAGCTACCACCCCCCACAGCCACCCAACTCCACAACCTACCCTCCCACCCCCTTCCTCTCCTTACCTTAGCCCTCCCCCACCGACACCCTCTTCCTATTAAAAAACAACAACAAAACGACCATTCTGCTTACCGGCCACCGATCAGCTGATCGGTGGCAGATAGGCAGCCATCCCCCTCCCACAGCCAGCCACCTCAACAGCCTACCCACACACACCCTTCCTTTCCCTACCTTAGCCCCCACCTTACCCCCCCCACCCTACCCCACCCCCCACCAACACCCCCTTACCTTAATCGCTGCTGCCGAGGTCTCCTTCTGGCCTCCCAGCCACGTATGTAAAAAGCGAGACTGCCTTAAGGGAATCCAGGCTGCCCTTTGCAAAGATGGCAGCTGCAGCTTCCCTACCCTAAATGAAGCCACAGCCACCATCTTTGCAAAGGGCAGCCAGTCTCCCTTTTTACATGTGTGGCTGGGAGGCCAGAAGGAGACCTCGGCAGCAGCGATTAAGGTAAGGGGGTGTCGGGAGGGGCTAAGGTAGGGAAAGGAAGGGGGAGGGTGGGTAGGCTGTGGGGGTGGCTGGCTGTGGGGGGTGGGGTGGGGTGCCTGCCTATCGGCCTCCGATCAGTTGATCGGTGGCCGGTAGGCAGAATGGTGGGTTGTTGTTTTTTTGTTTTTTTTTGTTTTTTTTGTAATGTTGCTGAAGACAAACTCAATGCCTCATGCATGCCTCTCAGTGCCAAAGACCTCTCATTCTGCTGGGGCCAAAAATAACTCCCTCAATACTATGGGCTTCTGTGCCGTGTGGTAAACTGTCCTGGGGGGACCCAATTTGTGGGTGAATAACTCGGATGTCCGATATCTAATCTTCACCAAAGTTGGCAGGCGTCTTGGGGAAAGACATAGGAAGCTCCGTTGTGATTCCGGATTCTCTAAGTACCTGGGGGGAGCTTTCCTGGGGGTGTCCTCTTTGTGACTATATAACTCAGGGGTCCGTTATCCAATGTTCATGAAACTTTTAGGAATTGTAGACAAGCGTCTGAGGAAGCATCCCTGCAAATATGGCGTCTCTAGATGCTTAGGGGCCAGTTTGATAGCCATTTAAAGTGAAGACAAATCAACAAATCATCAATTTCGTATTCGTTGAGTCATTAACCTTGACAAATCACAAATCAAAACGAATCACCATTTTTTTTTATTTGTCCCCATCTCTATTTATGAGACAACACACCTTCTTCAATTGCTTCCTATAACTCCCTTCAGCGATCTCAGGTGCACATCAGGAGAGACTAATTAATAGTCTCTCCTGATGTGCTTTTGCTTTTTTCAGCTGTCCTTTGATGTCAAACTTCCTACTCTTTGAAACAAGTGGAGTATGACCCTAATATGGATTTTTGAAAAAAGTTTATGGCCATACTGTTACCTTTATTATCTTTCAGAGATTCTCTGAGTTATACTGCATGCTACAAAAAACCCATTTTTAGACATCTTAAAAGCTGTTTGATTGTTATCATACAAGCCCTTCTGATCTCCTGTAGTTCACCACACAACCCCTTCCAACCTCCCCTTCTTTGCATATTGGCTTGCTTTGCTTTGTGATTGGTCAACAGGAGGTAAAGAAATACATTGTTTGCATTCCAGCTGTCCAGTCACAACTCCTTAAGGAAAATGTTGCTGAGACACTAGTGTGTTTTCTTCTTCTAATGATATGCTGACCATAACATCTGTTTTAACTCATTTTTGTCCTGCGCCTAACTCATTCATAGCACAACCTGGTACATTTGGATGTTATTAGCCATATTCTTGTCTTGGTTTGTGTTTTGGATATGTCTGTGCTTCTTGATGTGATGAAATTTTTCCTAATCAATTGTTTTTCTTTTCAGGAATATTCACATTCTTGTGTGCACATTACCCAAAAATGCATTTCTGAACACAATTGAGTGGAGTGGTATGACTCAAAAATTTAGAAATATGCAATATTGCATACACATGAAAAAATGGCTTGTAAATGTCTCTGCTTCTCTTAGAAATGAACACATGTTCGTATTTAACAAAATAATATCTTTTCAAACTAATTCTGTTTTTTTTAACTTTTAACTAGTTTTTTTTAATACTGCTAACTGGAATGGCACAGCCCGAAGCCCAAAATAAGGGGCATCAAAGAAGCAGCATGGCATGCATTAACAGAAGACTCAGTGACAATGGTGCCCACATAAGACAACACAATCCTGGATCTACCAGGGACTCACATGGAAGGCAGAAAGGGGCACAAACAATGTAGCAGAACATATGCTTTGCATGTGAACAGTTTCAATAGCTGATATCCGCAGGTAAAGCTTGGAAAGATGCCTTTTTGAAATTATGAAGTGTCACTGCCATCAGTGTAATAATATTCACTGTTGGTTTGTATCATGGTATAGCATAGATTCCCATTTTCCTATAGGAGAAAAACAGGATGTCTGTTTCTTTTCACCTATATTTGGAGCTGGCTGGCAGGATAAAATACAGCGTTTCAAGATGATTCACTAAAAATTACTGGACAATGATAAAAATACTGATACATAATAAAACTAAATAACCCTTTGAAATCAAGGCCACAGTTTTGCTTTACCCCAATACTGACTGTGAACCACTTTTGAATCCTGAATCAGTGCTGGGGCACAATGCCCTTAAACAAGCTGTACAAAACAGCATCTGTTAGGCTGGCCAATATCTTTTTTATTACATTCTGCAACCTGAGAAGAGATGAAAGAGCTATAATCAATAAAGTCTTTCTGGTGCTCTGCTCCAGAACCCAGCATATGTCCCACAAAATTTATTGCTATTGCCCTCCACAACAGGGCAAGGATATATGGAGCAGAGAAGGCAGATGAAGTTTTTTTATTGAACCTGTCAATCAGCCTACTTTCTTCCTTCTTCTAATATTTAACTAGGAAAACACTGGTCATGGTGGAATTCATCTCATTTAGCTAGCAACTGGGGCAACTCATGATTCTGGAGTGAGCTGTACAAGTTACACTACTGCAACAAAAAGAGCAAATGGCCTTTCAAGGACAAACAGATTGCCAGGCTGTTATTCTGTATGTTTATTTGGAAGTAAGTTACACCACACAAAACCTGGCTTTCTCCCAAGCAAGTGTGTGTATGATTGCACTGTACTGCAGTTTAAGTTTGGCTGGAACTTTAGCTGAATGGACAGGGGTTGAGAGCAGGGACAGCAGGTGGAATCCACTCTACCCCACCCTTCCTTAACAGGACTATGTGCCTTTACCAACTGGAACTCACTTTGTGAGATGCACACTCTTATATTTAGGAGGATTAGATCCAGTTTCAGTACCAACTGCAGTGGACCCACTGGCCAGAATCCTCTTAGGGTTTATGTAATGTTTGTGTCTCTTTCTGTATTTCACTGAGAAGGTCCTGGGGTGCATCTTGTTCACATGCTGAATTGCACAACCAAGATGCAGCCAGACAATGAGTCCCAAGGAGCCGAGGCAAGTTAAATAAATCTTACACAAAAATCACTTGGATTCTGGCCGCTGGAATCGAAATGTTGGCTGTGACAATGCTCTGCTAAAGGTGTGATTTTGGAGGTAAGCTGCCTCAAGTTGAGAGATCTCTATACATGTTATCTGTTGCACATTGTGTTCTGCAACTTTGCATGCAATAGAAAATGTCTACAGAGATTTCTTAACTTGAGGCAATTTACCTCCAAAACCTATGTGTTTTTTTCCATAGCAGTGCAACAGGGTTTTGGCCATTGACTCACACATTCCATTCATTTCAGTGAGTCTACTCAGGATGGAAGTACAATTGGGTTTAGTCCATATAGACAGATGTGCAAGAGAAGAGAAAATGTTGGCAGAGACATAAAAGCCATGAAATACAAATTAACTGCAACAGTTCCAGAGATAGGAAAGTCAGCAGAAAAGGATTAACAGTTTAATTAACTGCCAGTTAGCCCCAAAATCTAATTAACTTTGATGGGCAAATTATAAATGTTTGTTTGTTTGTTTGTTTGTTTACCTTGCTTTTCTCCTTAAAGAGGACTCAAGGCGGCTTACATCATTAAAAGACAACATTTAAAAGACAGTACTGTAACAATAAGTATACAAATATATTTTTTTAAATCAAACAAATTCCACACTAAAAATGGTAAACAAAATCAACGGCAAAACAGATTCAAAGCCACAAGGCACAACACTCCATTTAAAAACCCCTCCAAGACTGTAAATCATGAAGGGAAACCCTGTCTGAAGAGAAAGATCTTTATCCACTTGTGGAAAGACATTAAAGATAGGGCCAGGTATACTTCCTGTGGGATGGAGTTCCAGAGTCTGGATGCAACAACAGAGAAGGCCATCTCCCATGTCCCCATCAAATGCACTTGTGAAGGTAGTCAGGCGGAGAGAAAAGCCTCCCCCAATGATCTAAACATCTAGGCAGACTCATAAAGGGAGACATGGTCCTTGAGATAGCTTGGGCCCAAGCTGTTTAGGGCTTTACAGGTTAAAAACCAGCACTTTGAATTGTGCCTGAACCAGAGAAACAGCCAGTGGAGCTACTGGAACAGGGGGGTTATGCTAGGCTGGGCTATGCTACTTGCAACAATGGTAGAGGGGAAATAGTTGTCTCAGCTAAGACTTAAAATGTGCTGATAAATAAAAGGAGGGAAAGATGAATGGAAGACAGAAAATAAAGAGCAAAACACACACATTCATACATATAAATGAATAAGTTGGAAAAGAGAAGCTAAGCTTGTATCAGCATATTTGATTCATTTTAATCTTAACTCAGAGTACGTATTCATCCCTCACTATGAATATAATGCTGTACAAGGTTTCCATACTTGTAGCTAATTATCAAGGTTCTGGGACTTATTTCAGTTGTGCAATTGATTCTCTGACTAGGCTTGTGACTGTGATGCACCCGAGTACCTCATCAGTTACAAATATTATGTGAAGACCAACATGATTCATGCGTTAAATTAGATAGTAACAGGAAAACTATGTTACCATTACTTATTATCTATGTGAGCATGTATGTACATATTTATTAGGTTATACTGCAATATGCATATGCATACAATTTGCCATTCACACATACAACAAAACAAATTATAGTCTAGAAATGCTTATGGCACAATAAATTGGACACCTTCTTAACACATATCTGCAAAATGATGAAGGTCTTTGAATGAACTGGTAAATCAGCATTCTGTCTTACAACGAGCAGGTTGTATGCTGTTACCTGCAGTCTATTTATAACCACTTGAACTCCTTCTCTTAGCACAACCACGTAAACAAAAATAAGATGAAAACCTTTTATATTGTTCTAGTGCTGGATCCTGGTTTATTGTTCCACTTAGAAGCCAGGATCAAAGAAGAAGCTTCGTTCTTGCTTTTATGATTTTGTGGCTTATACAAAGAGCAAAGCAGGATCCTTGTTTTGGACAGTACAGTTAAATTTTTGGTTTTTGCTGGTCTACCTAGTTGCATCAACAGGAACAATCAAGATGTACAAATGGTTTTCATAGCTTTGTTCATGGGAAGCTAAGATTCTCCTGTATTCTCACTGACTGTGTGAACATGGTTTATGATTTCACTGCCACAAATAGGCTGAAATTCTGTGCATAACTTATGCTTATGGAACGGTGATGACATGGGCAGGGGTTGCTTTTTGATAACTAAAAACTTCCTATTTCTGTCCTGAGGTTCCCAAAACTTCTCTGCAATTAAAGGGATTACATGGAAGTCACAGAAGCCATTGGACAGAAGTAGATTTCCAATTACCAAAAATTGCATCCTGCTTGTGACATCATCACAACAGGATTACGCAACAGGATTTCAGCCTCAGTTTTGAAAAGGGATAACTAATCTCATACTGTTGTGACCTCCCTCCACCTTTGAATTACAAAATCTTAGATCATCAGAAAGGGCACTTCATTCTGTAGCAGACAGAGAATTACTGTCTTCTTGTCACTATGGCCAGGCCACTGTTTCATTCTTGAACAAGGATATGACAGTGCCAACTTTGCAAAGTGATAACTCATGCTATAATGTTAATAGTGGAATATACAATATTGTTCCATTGTTCATTCCAGCTATTTTTAGACAACTGTAACAACAGTGAAAAAATTCTGGGTAGATGGTAACAGATCCTCCAGTACTAAAGCAAGTCTGCCACAGAACTGTCCAGAGCAGGATTTTAAATCACTGAAGTTGCAATATGTGACCCAAATTCAAGAGAAGGAGTAAATGAAATGATTGCTCTAAAGTATAAAATTGGCACAATACCACTGCACATCTCATCAGACGTCTCTCTGCCATATCACAGGGGATGTGCCTGTTGGAGATTTGAGAAGGAAAGAAAATATATAATCACATCACCTAGTGTCAGAACTCAGCTGCCTGAGCCTGGGATGTGGAAATTTTCAAGCTCTTTATTGGCAAGTGGTCCTTATGGTATTATGTAAAAGAAAGGATTGAAAAAGACAGAGAGAGGGAGGGAGAGCAGGGCAGAGCAAATATGGTTCCGTAGAAAAATCTGAGTTCCAGTAATAATGCTCTCAGTTCAAATAAGTTCTATCCCTTCTTTTCAATTTTACTTCCTAACTTGAGTTTTATGCTGGCTCCCTGGGAATTTAGTCTTCCTTCCCCACTTAGAAGTGTATTTTATACTAACCAGTGGTATAAAGTCAACACAACTCAGAAATTTGTTGCAGGTTTCAAAGTTCTAATCTACCCAAGGCTGCGGCCTGGTGCCGGTGTACTGAACCAGAAAGAAAACATGCCCCAGTTCCTGTCAACCGTTTGAAAATGAGCAGGAATGAGAGAACATCTGGATTTAGGTCAATGAAAATTATAAGTCGGGAAAGAAAACATAACTTTGAAAGTCTCTCAAGTGCCAGGGAATAAACTGGTCTGAAACTTGATTTGAAATCCCAAACCATCACAGAACAAAGGAGCATTGCCTGAGTTTGCCAGATGGAATGAGCCAAAACCTGTAGCTTGCCAGGAAAACCAACAGGCTTGACAAAGTTTTATTGGATTCTTCATGCAAGATGAAACCATGTGTATTTTGCACGCTAATTGTAGCCATTCTGATGTCTTGTGAGAAGGAAGAGAGTGGCCAGTTCTACCCACATGACAGGGTTTTCAAAGCCTGTGCAGGCCCTGTGCTTGTTCAAAATGACATCGAAGACCTGAATACAATTGTTAGGGCTGCCCAGTATAGATCCACTGAATCAATGGGCTTTGGCAAGACCTACTAGACTTATGTAAGCCCTACTGAGCCCATGGGTCTACTCTAATTGAGACTAATAATGATGAGTCAATTCAGGCCAAAATGTTTGCAGGATAAGCCAAGGTAAAGTCAGTCATGACTAATTCCATTGGCGCTGTTACCCTGAGGAAAGCATCTTCTTCAAGGAGAGAAAAGCCTGAGAGCTTAATTCCCCTTTCCCTTTGCAGTCCTATGCGTGCCCATAGTCCTGGAAGTTCACCCATCCATGCTGGGCCATACTGGAGTTTATTTTTTTCTTTCTCTTAATTTTTAAACACCTGTCATTCTGGATACATAAAGGAGTCTCCTACCAGTGCAGGAGCCAGTGTAGTGTGATGGATACAACGATAGAACAGGACTCAGGAGACTTGGGTTCAAACTCCTACTATGGGGGGGGGGGTTAGCGCTGGTAGAACCACCCTTTAAATATCTCACATACTTCAGAAATCCTAATAGCCAGGTCTTGACTTTACTTCTAAAGACACCCAGAGAGGGAGCCAGGCGAATCTCCACGGGCAAGTTGTTCCAGAGGCGAGGGGCCACTGCCGAGAAGGCCCGGTACCTCGTTCTTTCCTTCCGGACCTCCCTCAGCGTTAGGCCCCTCAGCCGCCCGGCCTGGCTGGAATGAGTGACTCTGGCAGAACTAGGTGGGAGGAGGCGCTCTGCCAGATATCGAGGTCACCATTTAGGGCTTTATATGTCATCGTTAGGACTTTGAAATCAACACAGAAGCGAATGGGCAGCCAATGCAAGGCGACCAGCATGGGGGAAATATGTTGGTACCTTTTCACCCCTGTAAGAAGTCCGGCCGCCGTATTCTGCATCATCTGAAGTTTCCGTGTCAGTCTCAAAGGCAGCCCCACGTAAAGCGCATTACAGTAGTCTAATCTTGAGACTACGAGCACATGGACCAAAGTGGTGAGTGCCCCCACATCAAGATAGGGACGCAGCTGGGCAATCCACCGAAGATGGAAGTGTGCGGAATAGACCACTGACGCCACCTGGGTTTCCATGGTGAGCGCCGGGTCCAGATGTACACCCAAACTGCGAACCTCACTCTTGGTGGTAAGAGTTACCCCCCCCCCAAAAAAGAGAAGGAGTTTCCCAAACCACTGATGTCTGGGGCACCCACCCGAAGGACCTCTGTCTTGCCCGGGTTCAGACTCAGTCCATTCTCCTGCATCCATTGCTGAACGGCCTCCAGGCAGCGTTCAAGGGACGAAACAGCATTCACTGTTATTGGAAAAAAGGAGATGTAGAGCTGTCATCAGCGTACTGATGACGCGAAGCCCCACTTTCCCTGATGACCCCTCCCAGCGGCCTCATATAGATGTTAAACAGCATTGGAGAGATGATCGAGCCCTGCGGAACCCCACAATTGAGGCTCCACGAGGCCAAGAAACTCTCTCCAATCTGCACTCTCTGGGGACGGTCCTCTAAGAAGGAACAGAGCCAGGCAAGAGCCAGGCCACCAATTCCCAATTCAGAGAGTCTCCCCAGGAGGATACCGTGGTCGACGGTATCAAAGGCGGCTGAGATATCGAGGAGGACCAACAGAAACATTTTGCCCCTGTCGGCCTCCCTCAATAGGTCATCAAACAGGGTGACCAATGCCGTTTCCGTGCTGTGGCTCGGCCTAATGGAGAGACCCATTAATTATTGCCGTAGCCCATTCAGATGTTATAGGCCTGGCTGCTTTGATTAGCCAGGGCGGGCAAGGGTCAAGGGAGGAGGTGGTGGTGCGGCAGCGATCAAGCACTCTGTCCACCATGTCTGACGTCACAGGCTGAAAGTGGTTAAGTCTCATCAGGCAAGACGGAGCGCTGGATGTCTCTGCTCGATCCACTGTTTTCAAATAGGGGGTAAGATCCCAGTGGATGGCCTCCACTTTTGATTTTTAAAAGGTTGCAAATTGGTCAGGTGAGATGCTAGTGGGAGGCCAGTCACTATGACCAACTTCGGATAGATCGTGAACTATATGGAAGAGTTCCGCCTGCTGGTTGGAGGCTTCGCTTATCCGGACAGCGAAGTAAGATTGACTAGCAGCCTTCACCTTAGATTGGTAAAGGTTAGTTGTGATCCTGACAGCTATTTGGTTATTTTCCGTTGGGTTCCGCCTCCATATGCACTCTAGCCTTCTCCTATTTCGCTTCATTGATCGCAGCTCCTGGTTAAACCAGGGCGAAAGGCAATCTCTGCGCCGGAGAGGGCGTTTAGGTGCGATTGTGTCAACAGCCCTGGTGGCAGCAGCAAGCCAGCTATCAACCAGAGCCTCAACAGGAGTGCCAGTCAAATCGGCCGGAATCCCTCTCATGGTATCCTGGAATCCTATAGGATCCAGTAACCTTCGACGGCAAACCATTAAAACAGGTCCTTGCTCCCCACGGGGAGGAAGAGCCACTGTAAGGTTGCATTTTATCAGGTGGTGATCCAACCATGACAAGGGGACAGACACTAGGTCAGTCACCATCGGACCGCACTCACTCTGCTCGGTGGAGAACACCAGGTCCAGCGTATGGCCACCCACATGGGTGGGGCCGTTGACGTGTTGGGACATGTCCAAGGAGGCCATGGTCTCCAAGAACTCAAGAGCCGGACCGGAAACCTCTGCCTCCGCATGTATGTTGAAGTAATCCAAGACCAGAAGCCTCGGGGACCCCAACAGTGCCGCGGAGACGAAGTCCAACAGCTCCGGTAAGGAAATGGCTGGGTCGTGGGGAGCGCGGTAACCCAGCAAGATCCCTGTACCATCCCTGGCCCCAATCGACACGTGGAGGACCTCTAGACCTGTCGCCGCCGCCGCAGAGCACCTAACAACCTCAATGGTGTTCTTGTACACAATAGCTACTCCTCCCCCCAAACTCTCCAGTCTACTCTGGTGTTGAACTGCATAACCGGGAGGACAGGCAAGAGTCAGGGGAACACTCCCTTCCCCGCCCATCCATGTTTCAGTTATGCATGCCAGATCTGCATCCTTCTCCAAGATCAGGTCTTGTATAATCTGGGATTTATTTGATACAGATTTATTTGATACAGGATCATATATGAGATGGCTTTTAAAACGTTGGAACCCATCTTCACCCAATCCTAGCTGGCATGAGGAGTCCCTGGCTCAATGTGAAGGTTTTTGTATATGTGCTACACCTGCACAATGCTGGCACGTGACGCCAGTGCATGCTCTCCTGCTGTCTGATGAAGGGAGAGAAGTGCCACCATTGTATGCCAGCTTTACAACACTCACTGGAGTGGGAAGGAAGAGGAGATGGAAAACCAGGCAGGAGTGGTACTGGCAGCTTTCTCTCTGATGTCACTCCCCACCTGCATACCTAAGTTATACAGGTGATTTTTGGAGGCAAGGCATGGGTCACAGTCAGCTGAGGAGTGGACAAGGTAGGAAGATGGAAAGTAGATGTGGTAGCAGGGGAAAAGAGACCAGTGGTAATAGCAGCTAACTCAGGCAGCAGGGACTGGGTAGGAGTGGTTGACTCTACTTCACCACCTGAGGTGGCTGCCTCAAGTTGGCTAATGGCCAGTCTGCCCCCCCCCCCCCGGTACAGCCAAATGCCAAGAGCACCAATCCTGGCAGCAGCTGTGCAATGTATGGAAAACTCCTCATCTCAGGTTTGGGCCTTGACATCTCAGGAAGAGGGCAAGTACTGCTCTAGTAATCCTATTGTTGGTCCTCCAGAGCAATGTACTAAGAACAGTAAGTCAAACAAGAGAACAAAGAGGGGCCCTCACCATACTGCACAGAAACTCTGAAGAAACTTCTGTTCCAATCATGCTGATGGATATCAGATGTACCTTGTGCTTCAATTCATTAGGAACTGGCTCTTGGAGCAATCCTACTACAAGCTCAGGAAATGGGCAGTACACTGTTAAATTTCTAGACTGTAATCTAGTAATCAGGCACATCTTCAGCCTAATGCATTATAGCATATCCAGTGACCACTTTGCCATAGCACAAAGTCTGTTCACTCGTACAAGTCAAAACACCTTATTTTCTCTGATTCCTCCCTCTCTGAAAAGCAAGTCCTGAGGGCTGAAGGAGACACAGAATGAGATACTGCCCACATAAGACTATGCTGTGTTTGGGAAGCCGACGGGACCAATGATAATTAGGACTTGCCACTAGAACAGGGGTTGTTAACTACAGCCCTCCAGTTGATTTGGGGCTGCAGCTGAGATAATCAGCAGGTAGCATCACTCTCCACACTGTCACTATGCAAAAGTTATGCCATCCAAAATCTCCCAAATCCAATGGCTGTGGTGGCTTGGGTTATGGGCATCTGCAGGCCAGAAGACATGTAGAGAGTTGTCCACCCTACACTAGAGCAAGATTACTACTGGATACAAATAGAAGGATTCATTCTGTTATGAAGCTGAATAAAGACTGTGAGACATGGAAGGAATTAGGAAATATGAATGGTGTTTATGTATGTTGAATAAAGACAACCCAGCTAGTGTGGAAAGCTGAGCCTTTATCACAATAATGAGAAATATAAATAACATATTGTTCTCTAGCCAGTGTCAGCCTTTGTAACCTAAGTATGGTGATTCCTTTAAACCAAATACTCTCTACCAAGCTCCACCAGAGAAAGTTCTCTTAACAAATATCTGTGATGAACCTAACATGTCACCCCAGTATAAATAGTTCACACCACCGCTAGAGTGCAGAACCAAGCATATGGACTGATAGCTTCAGTAAGCATCTGAAGTAATTTGCTCTGAAGATCTTGAATTCCTACAATGGATTAATATTTTACAGACACAAGCCAGATTCCTACTGGTGTATGCATAAAATATTTGTGCCTTGTGAAAGTTACCTGTGACTAACTGATGGGATGGCAGGGTCCATCTCGGTTGCATGTCTGGTCACACACTTGATAGCACCTGATAAGCTCCAGTACCTTCTCAGCTAGCCACTAGAGATGGGCACTTTGTATTCATATCTCAGGGATACGAATATGACCCATGGCACCACAAGTGTTGCGGGGGCCCAATTCCCTCTCCCAGAACTGGCTGGGCGACTCACCAGGCTTCATGCAGCACTGGGGCCCTTCAGCGGCGGCAGCATACCAATCCTGTCAGGAGCCCGGCCAGCCCCTCCCTGTCTCCCCACGCAGCCAACCACTCATCAGCTTAGCAGGGAGACTTCCCATCCTGCTTCTGCACCGAAGTGGTTGGCTGCACTGGGAGGTGGAGAAGGGCCGGCCGGCTCCTGCTGAAATTGGCCCACTGCCGCCAGACCCCAGTGCCACGCAGAGTCCAGTGACTTGCCCAGCCAGTTCTGGGGAAGGGAACTGGGCCCCTGCGGCACTACACAGGGTTCCCCCCCCCCCCACTGCTAATGATTAGACAAAAGCAGTGGTTGACAACCTTGGGTCCCCAGATGTTCACAGACTAAAACTCCCAAAATCCTTCAACACTCGCCTGGATTTCTGGGAGTTGAAGTCCAAGAACATCTGGAGACCCAAAGTTGGGAACCCCTGGACTAAAGGGTCACCAAGGGACCTTCCAGGCAATGACCTTACATAAACTGCTCCAGTTTTCAGTGCCACATGTTTATATCGGAGATATGCAGGAAATGCCAGTATAAATTCCCCTTTTTTTGCAGAATCATGATGTTTGTTGAACTCCTCATTTTATACCAGAGACTGGGCGTTTTGAGTAGCTCCTCAGTATCACAAGTTTGTGACAAAGATCACAAAGCCCATATATCCGGCTCTGCCTGCGACTAGAGAAGAGCCAGTTCATTTTTCAGCTGAAAAGGTGTTTGGCGGTTCCCAGTCCCACCTTCTTTGGTGGGCGCCCACTCAGAGGCAGCATCTGGAGGAAGGAGGGCAGGGAAAAACGAACCAGAAGTTTGTGTCCGTCTCTACAAGATTCAAATTCTTTAACCGAATAATACATTTGCTTCTAAATCATAGTGGCTGGGGAAGTTGTATGGGATTGTCCCAGAATTCTCAGAGAAGTTACTTTTCTGAACAACAGCTGCCAGAATCCCTCAGCCAACATGGCCACTGAGACATTTCAGACATTTGCTGAATTCTGCTGTATTTTTCTGATTTGAATTACTTCCTTGTTGCTGAGATTAGTTTATATAGACTTAATTTCTAATTATTGGCTGGTTTTCATTAATACCTTGCTTGTAATAAGCCAACTGCAGAATCCTGGGACTTGTCACAAAAACATTTTAATATACAGAGACAAAAGAGATTTTCAAATAACATGTGTGAGAGCACAGTCTCTCCATCATCATTGTTCTAGCTTCTGTTTCCCTAGTTTCAAAGCTCTTGGCTTTGCCTTTTGCCATGGAGACCAGCAAAGAACTAATCAAACTATACAAGTGAGTTGCAGCTACCTTGTCAATCATACTGAAACACAGATGTGACCAAAAGTGAAAGAGAGCAAGAAACTCAACACGAAAAAGTCATTTTCAAAGTGATTAAGAAATGATAAGTCAGTTTCATATTTCATTTGAGATCATCATCTGTACACTGTCTTTCTGTTCTGGCTTCCTCTAAATGTCTGAATATACCAGCATGTATATGCAATTACAGCACTTCTCACTTACTGTTACCAATAGGCACAGAAATATTAAAGAACAAGATTTTAAAAAATCTAAGAACAATAGAAGAATCAGGATAAAGTAGTGCTTTAAGTCAGTACAAGGAATAAGATAGTTCTATGAAGTTCTAGTCATCACTGAGCCATGAAACTTTCTGCATGACCTTAGACCAGTCATTTTCTTTCAGCCTAGCCTACATCACAAACTTATTGTGGAAAGAAGGAGGGCTGCCTTGGATGCATTAAAGAAAAGGCAGGACTTAAATCTAACTAGTAAGTTTAAATCAATCGATCAATCTGATGGGATCAGGGCATAGCATCAAGGTGAGTGGTCCAGGAGCACAGCATAACATCATATGCTTTGTCTTATCTGAAGTGTGAGGGTATTGTATCAGACTCGACATCCCTGGTCATGAAACAATGCACCCATACATAAACTCAGGCTAGCACAGATGAACACAACATACACCAGCTTCCAGCTGCACAATAAACAGAGTGCAAAAAGTGCATGCTGAGCAGGTACCATAGGCAAGCGAGTCGAGCCAGACGATATATAATTGCATGTATCACATACAGAGACACAGAGCATATTATTAAGGTCTTACTCACAAACATTTGACAGACATTCTGCTCTACTATTCTATGATTCAATACACATAAAAAAGTTGAAAGCAGGAGCAAGAATTATGTCACAGACAACAAATGCATTATATGATCTAAGAAGTAAACAGAGAAAATATTTGGCCATTTGTCTGTGTATTCTTTTGTCCAGACAGGATTGTCTAATGGCTACCTTCTCATCTTTTTCTCACCAAGTGAGCACTTTTCACAAATTTGCTCATTCCTTCTAGATGTGTTGACTTCTATTAGTCAGGAAACCATGCCTTTATCAGCATGGAGGTTAAAGCTGTTTTAATATATGCCACCGTTACAATTTAAAAAGTGTGTTAATGTGTCAGGGACACTGGAGATTTAAATTGCTGGCTGCTGTGGCAACCCTTTTTGGGGAGTTGAAGAAAGGGATAAAAATATTTATACATAACATATATTAATAACTTAATCAACAGTAATTTTAGATATGAAATAAAACACATTTCTTATCATAACAATGGCAGCAACACAACAAGGAAGACAATTAAAATGAACGGTTGCGGGAAAACCAGACTGGCATGAGGCAAGTGAGCTTTCTTCCCCACTTGGTTCTCTGGGAATGGGCAGAGGGGGGCTTAGGAAAGCTGGCCCTGCTTGTCCCCATCCTCCCAGCTTGTTTACAGCTGTGGATGAGTTGTGCAGAAGTTAAAGATAATTCCTGTGGATTTCAGCACAGATGATCCTATCCCACTTTTAAGAAGCTTTCACAATCCAATTTTGGAAGCATCAAAGAGGCTGGTACCAAAGCCAATTTTTAGGCATGAAATGGTTCCTACAAAGGCCAGGGGATATCTGTGAGGCTGCTGTGGGCATGTACTGTAAAATTGTCTTGTGTCGATGCTGGATGGAACACTTTCTTTCACAATGGGGTGGGTGCAAGCTCAAATCTGCTGCCAGATACGACATAAGTAGCATCTTACCCTGCACCATGACATCTACATCTTCCCCACACTCTCTTATAGTTACTGTGGCAAGGACATGTTCTATGTCCCTATCCCACCTATAGGTGGCACTGTGCTTATCTGATGTGGTCAGCTGGATGGTTGTTCTATAAGGTTCTTAGCAATAAAGCTGTTCATCTATTAGGCATTTCTAACTCCTTCTCTCAGACCTCTTGTCCATTACCTTCCTCTGCCTTTTCTACTCTTGCAAAGCCCAGCCTGCCTTCCCTTTGAAAAGTAATTCAGAGCCATTGGTTCATGCGTCTTTATTTTCTGTGATGCCATCCAAGCAGGACCATGGGTCAGGAGTCCAAAGCCTCAATGAACAGAATGAGCAGAAGGATCCCCAACATGGCTGCCTCACCATGTTGAAATAAGTGCAGTAATATGCATTACCATAGAAAGGGGTGGGGGTGAGGTAGGGAAAGTAAGAACATATCAGTATCTAAAGAGCCTGGGCTTAAGACTTGTGTGGTAGGGATCCACTCTGATCATTGAGTCCAAATTCTAACATTCTCTAATGGTGGCACTGCTTAACCATCCTTAACCATCATTTTCCTCCAGTTATTATGGTTGCTGCATTTGTTCCTGTACTTTACTTAATAATTGTTTTCAAGCAACTTGCACATGCTGTAGTTGTAATCCTTTAATGACATCCCCTAACCTACAACAACATTGCATTATACAACTGTATCCCAGAACCTTATCAAACTGGTTCACCAAGGAACGGTGAACACTTGCCAGCAGCCAAGTGTACTAAAAAG
Organism: Intellagama lesueurii; assembly: GCA_037013535.1. Classification (NCBI taxonomy): domain Eukaryota; kingdom Metazoa; phylum Chordata; class Lepidosauria; order Squamata; family Agamidae; genus Intellagama; species Intellagama lesueurii. The sequence continues at coordinate 219,574,138 of JBAJHW010000002.1, forward strand.
AAGTTGGCCACTAATTTTCCTGGGGACTTTCTTTAGACATAATAATATTTTGAGAAGTTATCTGGGCTTTACTCTCCTAAACCTGATATCAGACTGTAGCTGGATCAAATATATGGATTGCTGGCAGAAGATGTTAACTTTCAATAATGAAATCTTCAGGATCACAAGTACCAAGATTGAAAACACTGTCTGCCTGGGATACAAGTGAGTTTCTGCTACTCAGAGTAGACAACGTTGGGCTAGAGATGAACCGATGGCCTCACTCAATACAGGTGACCTTCACAGATCACATCCAATGAGGAGAGCTCTTTGGTGCAAGTCCAGAATTTAATTTAGTTTGGGAGAGAAGGAATGGTACCCTGTTACTCCCCAAATGCTAAGGGAATAGAAAACATTGAGTATTTACAGTCTACTTGAAGCTTGTATTCTTCACATCATTTCAGTGGCTGATCCCCTCTGAGTAAGTGCCTATAAATTGTTTTTATATTCCATCTTTTGACTGATCTCAGTGATTTCTAAGATTTCTTCATGTAGCCTGTGAAAGTACACATGGGAGAAAACCCCTTTTTTGTGACTTGTGCCATTTCAAGTGGAGAAGAAGTGGAACCATTTTTTTTAGCTTGGAATTGGTAGCTTCTGAATGGCCTCTTCTCAGGAATAAGTATTATGAGGTCCTGAGAAAGGACAGGGAAGGCAAGGAAATATCCCCACAACTCTACATAGTTTTTGGGCCCTTTGCTCCTTGGGCCAGTTTCACTTCATGCAATTGTAGTCTTCTTCCTCCTTTTGGAAAACTTTTGCAGCAGAAAACTGAGGAGAACAGGAGAAACTGGTGGGAAGTTCTGTGCTGATGTGGATAGGAGAAAGCCACAAATCTGATCATCCTCCAAGGGTCCTGAGAATTCCTGCCGGCCGAATGACCTGTTATGAAATCTGTTTACACCATAATTGGGTAACACAACTATTTCCAAGACTTGCCTTAAGGAACAATATTTGTGTTTGACAATGATACCATAGCAACAATAAGATTTTAAATTAAATTTGTTTTGTTTTCATACATAGCAAGTTAACTTGAGTGGCAAAGTTACTTTCTTTCTGTTGGTTCCCGTACATCTGTGACTGGTTTTGAATGCATAATAAAAATAATCAATTTAATTTGAACACATATTTTAAAATTGATTCATTTCAGTTTTCAATAAACAGCTAAAGTGAGCAGCAAATGAAGGAGAACAGAAAGTGTTTCTCTCTCTTACTTGCCATCAGTGCAAAGATTTTCTCAGATGGTTCCAGTGGCTGAATTTTTAATTCCAAAGAAGTCAAGTATGTACGAAGATGGCTTCCACCACAGGAAGCTTCCACAATTAGTTGAAGGATGAGCAAACTGTAGATCTCTTCCTGTAACTAAATTACAATTCCCACCAGCCATAGATGGCATAGCTAACAGTGAAGAAGAGGGACGTTGCTGTCCAACAACTTCCAGGGGGCTGCATTTTGCCTACCCCAATGCTTAAGCACAGTTTTTCTGCCATCAGCTGAAAACAGAATTGATACCATGGTACCACAAAGCACTTCATTACAATACTATATTATCCAGTAGTGTTTTCCCCCCCCCCATAGCCAGCCTTTTGTATTGTTAAATTGCAGCTAAGTCCTGTTCAAGAAAGTTGATTTCCAGCATTAGTTGTTTTTCCATTTTAAAAAGGTAAAGGGGAAAAGGTATGGAACATGTTGACAAATATAAGTTCCTTGGAATGACCAGAGGGAACATAGCCATGCAAGAAAAGGCAGAATGGAGATAGCCTTGAGAGGTTTCGTTAAGGCAAATAATATAATATGCACTGAAGACTTCAAATGAGCATTATGCATGTGCTCATTATGGTGTGGTATATTTTTGGTTCTGCTGCATGGCATGAAATCAAGGCCTTTAAACAGGATACTGTAAAAAAGATAGAAGCATTTTAAATGCTTCTTATGATTCTAAGAACATCTAGATCTAGAGGGAAACCCATGAAGTAGTAAATACTAAGATTAATAAATAAAGACCAAGAAATCTTAGAACAGTTGAAATACAACCCAGATAGTGTGGTTGCTGCCTTGAGCCAGACATCCTGGAGAGCGAAGTCAAGTGGGCCTTAGAAAGCATGGCTAACAACAAGGCCAGTGGAGGAGATGGCATTCCAGTTGAACTATTTAAAATCTTAAAAGATGATGCTGTTAAGGTGCTACACTCAATATGCCAGCAAGTTTGGAAAACTCAGCAGTGGCCAGAGGATCGGAAAAGATCAGTCTACATCCCAATCCCAAAGAAGGGCAGTGCCAAAGAATGCTCCAACTACCGTACAATTGCACTCATTTCACACGCTAGCAAGGTTATGCTCAAAATCCTACAAGGTAGGCTTCAGCAGTATGTGGACCGAGAACTCCCAGAAGTACAAGGGGCAGAGGAACTCGAGACCAAATTGCTAACATGCGCTGGATTATGGAGAAAGCTAGAGAGTTCCAGGAAAACATCTACTTCTGCTTCATTGACTACGCAAAAGCCTTTGCCTGTGTGGACCACAGCAAACTATGGCAAGTTCTTAAAGAAATGGGAGTGCCTGACCACCTTATCCATCTCCTGAGAAATCTATATGTGGGACAGGAAGCAACAGTTAGAACTGGATATGGAACAACTGATTGGTTCAAACTTGGGAAAGGAGTACGACAAGGCTGTATATTGTCTCCCTGCTTATATCCAGAATACATCATGCGAAAGGCAGGACTGGAGGAATCCCAAACCGGAATTAAGATTGCCGGAAGAAATATCAACAACCTCAGATATGCAGATGATACCACTCTGATGGCAGAAAGTGAGGAGGAATTAAAGAACCTCTTAATGAGGGTGAAAGAGGAGAGCGCAAAAAATGGTCTGAAGCTCAACATCAAAAAAACTAAGATCATGGCCACTAGTCCCATCACCTCCTGGCAAATAAAAGGGGAAGATATGGAGGCAGTGACAGATTTTACTTTCTTGGGCTCCATGATCACTGCAGATGGGGACAGCAGCCACGAAATTAAAAGACGCCTGCTTCTTGGGAGGAAAGCGATGACAAACCAGAGACATCACCTTGCCGACAAAGGTCCGCATAGTCAAAGCTATGGTTTTTCCAGTAGCGATGTATGGAAGTGAGAGCTGGACCATAAAGAAGGCTGACCGCCGAAGAATTGATGCTTTTGAATTGTGGTGCTGGAGGAGACTCTTGAGAGTCCCCTGGACTGCAAGGAGAACAAACTTATCCATTTTGAAGGAAATCAACCCTGAGTGCTCACTGGAAGGACAGATCCTGAAGCTGAGGCTCCAATACTTTGGCCATCTCATGAGAAGAGAAGACTCCCTGGAAAAGACCCTGATGTTGGGAAAGTGTGAAGGCAAGAGGAGAAGGGGACGACAGAGGACGAGATGGCTGGACAGTGTCATCGAAGCTACCAACATGAATTTGACCAAACTTCGGGAGGCAGTGGAAGACAGGAGGGCCTGGCATGCTCTGGTCCATGGGGTCACGAAGAGATGACTAAACAACAACAACAAATATTTACAAAAGGATGCTCTCTAACCCTACTGTGGCATAATTCCCATTCCTTTAGCAGAATCAATGATGGAGCAATGTTTGCTAGATTGTGTCACTAGAACGTAGAGGAGGAAGAAAAAGAGAGAAGGAGTTTAATATACAAAGGGTTACTGTTAACCTGGCATCAGGCTATCTTCTATAACGTTTGCATTTTTCCCTGAATAAAGGAAGGAAACCTTACTGGAAGCCTCAGTGCGACTTTCTTCAAAATACTATATTGAGAATCAAGTTGGAAATACTATTTATAAAATTCCTCTCCATAACATCATTTCATGTGGGGCTGCCATTTACATTTCTCAAAATGTCACAGGTACTGTGTGGCCCACGTCCCTGGTGTGGTAAACCCAAAGGTGATGTCAATGGTGGGTGATGTCAGAGCACTTGTACCCACCTGAGGATGCCAGGGTATGTACTCTAAGTTGCAAAGAAAGTTTACATTTCTGTCTGTTGAACGAGAACAGTTCAAGATGGATTATGCCCACTTTACCAATAATAACCATGATTTAGTCTGTCGATCAATTCTTACTTATGGCGACCCTGGTTTTTAGGTACAGAGTACTCAGAAATGGCTTACCATTCTCTTCTTCTGAAGATGTCTGGGGACCATACACTTTGCCTAAGGCTACAGAGGCTGGCTGTTCTCTCAGGAGGCACACTGAGGAAATTTAACTCCTAACCTCTGGCTCTACAGCCAGGTATCCAACTCACAATTGTCTAAACACCATTCTTGCTCAAGTATGCTCCTTATTAGAGATGGGCATGAATTAAAAAATGAATCACCAAATTTGTTCAAAAAACCACTAATTAGTCGATTCGTATTCATATGAATCAATGCCCCCAAAGAACCACAAATCAATGAATTTTTAGCAATTTTTGCTTTGTTGATTTGTTTGGCTTTAAAACAGCCCCCAAGGCACTTAGAGACACCAAAATTTCAGGGATGCTTTTTCTGACTCTCCTTTACAATCTTTCCATGATTGGCAAAGATTGGGTTTCAGATAACCAAGTTATACATTCACAAAAAGCCTCCCCAGGAAAGTTCCCCCCAGGCACCTAGAGACACCAAAATCACACAGAAGCTTCTACTGACTTTCCCCTACAATTCCTCTGGTGAAGACTAGGTTTCCCCATGCCAGCAGCTAAAGGGCACTTTCCTGGGGAGACCCACTTTGTGGTGTATAACTTGGATGTCTGAAATCATTATCTTGCCTTCTTAAGCTAAGTCCCAAAGATAACTGCTTCAGTTTAGTCATTGTAGCTTCTCACAACATTTCTGGTTTGATCTGATCGAGAACCCATTTATTAATCTTTCTAGTGGACCATGGCCTCTGTAAAGCCATTAAAAGTTGGGTGCCACGTAAGGCTGCAGAGAGTCACCAAATACCACTCTGGAGGCATGGCTGGTCACAGAGAAGAAGTAACTTGAAAGAAACTGAATTAAACACACAGATGGGGGCTGAGCCCAAACTTACAACACCACCCTTTTGAAATTGCAGGACCCCAACTGGCAGCGAGAAAGCCAATTAATTTCCCAAAGCACTTCCTAAATTAAGTCCTCTAAAATTCATTTGTTTCTATAAATATGAAAATCCCCTCCAAATCAATTTCCCTTGAAAATAATTTCAGTTCAATTAACCCTCAATCCACTTTCTTCCCCTCAGTCAATCTCTCCACCTGCATCTTTCCCCAAATGTCTCTTTCTCTTGTCACTCTACCCACAAAACAAAACAAAACAAAACAAAAAAAACCTTTTCTGCCTAACGTTTTCTGTCTCTCCCCTGAGGAAAACCAAATCACAAATGTATATCCTTCTTCTTCCCAGACTGCCACCTGACCACGAATGGGCAACCTTTCTTTCCTTGTGCCCCACCTCATTTTCTCTTGGGATCATAAGGTGGTAGCTGGTTTCTACTGGGACTAAAGAGGCAGAGGACATTCAATGAGGTTTGCAATACTCTGGTTCTCCAAATCTTGGGCAGCCCAATTTACATATCGTACTACATTATAGTAGGGAATAAAATTTATAGCAGATCTTGAAAATTTACTCTTTTGGATCACAAACAACTCCATTAGAATAGTTACTGATCATATTTGCTAGGATTCTGTTAGAATTTTACTTTGCACATTCTACTTTCTGAGAAGTACAAATATATTGATTTGCTGTGCACATTTACTGAGGTGCAAGAGCCATTTAATTTTGGAGGAGATATATCAGAGTGTGCAGTTCAAAGAGCCAAATCATATTCCAAGACAAACAAATGTAGAATTAGTTCTTTGAAAAGGGCATTATCAGGAAATTTAATAGTCACAACAACCAGAATCTCAATCTCAATAGTAGCAAGCATTTGATAATGTGTATTTGTTTTTAAGAGTTATTCCTTTCCCCAGGGGAAGACCTAGCTAAGCTCTCAGCTCAGCTCCCACAAGCTACTTAAGGTCAAATGCAATATTACTGGAAACCTGTATAATCATAGATTCATAGAACAATAAGAGAACACAGACCACAAGAATCATGGAGTCCAGAACCCTTGCAAAGCAGAAAATGCAGGAAAAGGCATAATATCAAACTTTGAAGAAGATCCCTTTTTGAACTACAGCTCTTGTAATTGTCTAGTTGGTGTCAACTGCCAAGGATTATCTGCTTCCTCTGCAGTGCCCATCTAACCATACCTCTCAAATTCACATAGCTCTGAGTTCCTGTTAAACTATGGGTAGCTTCACACAGAAAGGTTTGTTACTTCTTATAAAACAATTGGCGTAAACAGTGGTTGTACATTTTCTCTCTACTTCTATAACAGCAAGAGACTTCTTTTTTGAATGAAAGGCTAGAATCTGAGCAAGCTGGTAGACTAAAAGGCACCACATAACATATCTAAAATCTGGACAAAATCTGGTCAACTGAGCGATACAGCATCTTCACACTCTAGGCAGAGCCTACCCAACTTCCCCGTATGGAAAAACGGAACACACTGCACCTTGCCAGCTGCAGTGGCTTGCAGTATTTCTCCAGAAGTAAGACAAATGTGAAGCCCCACAATAAATCACAGGGAAGGTAGAGTCACTAGCTGTTAACAAGCTGCCCAGGGAAGCCTGACCTTTAAAACCCCAATCAGAAATATATTTACAGAACATCCTCTGCTTGTTTACTCGGAAATCCCACTCGAGCCAGTGATAACTTTTTCCCTAGCTAGCATGCTTATGATTATATTCCGAAGACCTCTGAGCTGCAATATCTGCAATTGCATCTACTTCTGAGTAAACAGCCTAGCTTTCCATTTCAAATGGCAATGCAATAAGAGCAGAGTTCCCCACGTGATGTCTAAACTAAACAAGGCTGACGAGGGGAGCTGTCACTTGACAGAACGCTTCCCCACAGCAAAACACCTTTACACGTAGAACATTAGCCCACCAAACTCAGAAAAGATACAGTAGAGAGTCCATATGATTCAAAACAGTCATGGCTGAGAAGGGGTTTGAACCTGATTCAGTGAGCATATAGTGTCTGTGTATGCTCCAGCCCTTAGGTGCAACCAGTAGTCCAAGTGGAGGTCCCACAACATTTCAGACTGAAGCACCTCAGCTCAGCTCAAAGACTGGCTAAAGAAATTCTAAACCTAGATAGAACTGTCTATTCTCAAATATGCATCCTTCAGCCATATTCACATTGGGCTTTATCTTAGACCCTTGTACACAGGGGAGGGGTATGCACAAATTATTATGTAGTTCATATTATTCTGCCCTTTACCAAATAATGCACTGGTGTCAGGGGATTCCTAACTCCCTGCTCAAACTCCTTCCTCTTGCTTCTTAATAGTTTGTTGTTGTTTCTTTTCCCCATAAGAACCAACTCTTAGACCAATTTGTTTTTCAGCAAAATCTTTGCTTTGTATGACATGTGTTTCTGCACTCACCCATAGCCCATCAAGCCACAGATAATAAGCAAAACAACAGCCTTGGATTGTGAAATCCCAAACAGTTTGCTTCAACTGGCAGAAAAGAACAGAGGCAGAACTAGTGCAGCATAATTCTGTATGTCTACATAGTGCAATGCTATGTCAGTACAGAATTCTTGAGTTCAGCAGAATTTACTCCCAGCATCCCAAGCATTTACTCCCCAGGTCTCAAGGCACGTGTTTGAAGTCTCAGGAAATTGCTAGGCCTCCCTGGGTCTCAAGAGATGTAGTCAAATCACAAGGCCAACTGGTGTTGGAAGAGGAGACAGCTTGATCTCCTCCCATTCTCAGCTGGCACTGGGGCTCACAGGCTCAATGCAAAGGTATCAGTACCTGTGCTACGCTTGTGCAATGCCTGTGCAACAAAAAGCCACAATGGGACCAATTACCTCAGGAGAAGGTGAGTGCTCCAAACGTGGAGACATTCAAGAGAAAACTGGACAACCATTTGTCAGATCCACTTTGATTTGATTTCCTGCACTGAGCAGAGGATTGGATGGCCTTCTAGGTCCCTTCCAACTCAATTATTCTATGATTCTATGATTCCATATGTGTGCTGTGTGAGATGCAAATCCTAATAAGTATGTCAGCAACTGCTGTAGCTATTGATGTTTTGCTGCCTGCCTGACCACTAAAAACAGTCACCAGCCTCCTGCTCTGCACTGTCATTTTACCTGGTTAGCTGGGCTTACACAGATATTGGGCTCATTTACTTGGACTCCTTTGTGTCCATGTCCACAAGCAGCAAGCTAGGCAGCAGTTCTGGCCCTTTTCCCAACCTTCATCTGCCCCAACCTGTAACATCTCAAGAACCCATCCCCTGGCCTCAGGTTTGGGCCCTAATAGCTGAAGGAATGTGATGCTGTTATCCTGCAATCCTACTCCCAGGTGTGTATGGGACTGAAGCTTTTTGATTTTCTTGCTGCCTTGACATCTCTTTGATTTATTTCCCACAACACTTAATTTTAATGAGATTATAATCATGCTGACCTTCAGCGGGTGTGCATGGAGACTTCAGTATTCGATCTAAATGGATTTAGAGGCATGCATACATGCTCAAACCATTCATTCTCATAGACAACATATAGAAAAACAGACAAAGCCTCACATAAATCAGTTTGTGCAAGTATATCAGAGAAAAAAGAAAGAAGACAATAATATAACTTCTGTCCAATAATATAACTTCTATCATACTGCCATGCTCCATGTTTTTATTTTTCTACGCTTTTTAATTTTATTTATTGTATTATAATTTTATATTCATTTCACTTTATGATTTTTTATTTGCTATTTTGTTACTCTGTTTTTTGTTATTTGTTGTAAACCGCCCAGAGTGGCTTTGGCTGCCAGATGGGTGGTATATAAATCAAATAAATAAATAAATAAAACACACATCTCAGAAAACATACCTCACACTGCTCTCCCTCCCTTTCCTAACCCAACTGCCACCTGCTCAGTGCTCCTCTCCTCATCACCCCATGGTCCCCTCCTGCCATCTGCTGCTCCCCTTCCACTTCCTGCCACTCTCCCCAGTTTGGAAACAGGCAGGAAAATGAAATGACTAGTTGGAAAATCAAACTTAGAAAAGGAGAGGACATTCCAGTGGAATCTCTCTTTCTCTTTAAGCACATGCCATTTTTTGTCTCATACATGGTAAAGAGGGAAATACCTTGCCCACTACAGTATGTCTCCTTATTGAGCAGGTACAATTCCTCTCGTGGCTTAGAGAACATTCTGCACGTGGATGTCCAATGCATACCCACAGGAAACCACTGCTTTCCCATTCCCTTCCACTGTCATTCCACTCCATGTTTCTCCTGACTGTTAAATCACTTCTCCCAGTTGCATCACTCCTCACATTCTCTGCTAGAACCTAAGAAGAAGGAGTTCCCTTACACAAGCAAACCAACCAACCAACCGTCTTTTTCTCATAAGGCTGGACATACCACAAAACCCTAGCTGCCTCCCAGAATACCTCTGGGCCTATCCCACAAAAGCACCTTAAGGATAATAAGGCTTCTTCCAGAGGTTCTTCGAATACAAGAGGCCAGACAATTCTGGGAGATCTAATTCAAAAGAAGTAACTTTCCTAAGCTCTGATTAAGACAGCAGTTGGCGGAAACCTTGGCTGATGTTTTTAAAGAAATGTTTGTTTAATGAAACCATTACAAAGGGAAGCGATATGAAGAGAGACATTGTGGTGCTGTGGCAGTGCTTTCTGGGTGCTGGGGTGTTCAAGAGGAAGCTGAAAGAATGGAGCGTATATGTAGCAGCAAGACATCAGTAAATATCTTTGGGCAATGTCTTTAACATTGCACTTCTTAAGAAGTTTAATGTTAAAAACCCAACACAAATAAATTAACAAACTACATGGCAATCTGTGCTTTCTTAGCAATGTTTTCTTACACAATGTTCTTCAGACTAGCAATACCAAGAAGCAAACTACAGGATTTCAGTCATGAATCCCATGCCAGTAACATGGTATTACAGAATGAAAGCAGGGATCATATAGGTCAAATCCCCTAAGAAAGAAAGAATTATAATGGAAGAAATACAACAGTGCTTTTTATGAAACTCTTTTTGGTATTATATATTCATCTCTCATAGACGAGTTTTAAAATTATTTAAGTTTTCTTAGTTATTTTTAGAAAATGGTTAACGTACATTGTTCCCAATCCTGTCTCACCTTAAGCACCAGATAACCTTGTGAAACTGTTACTCTTGATGTTAAGCATGTCTTAAATACTGACTGAAATCCTGTTGCTTAGTAAGTTGCACTAGAGTAAACCCATTACAGCAGTTAGGATTTGGTGAGTCAACTCCTCTGTAAGCCCATTTATTCAAATGTGTCTACTCTAGTTGTGACTTACTATGCTAAAGTAAGTTGCAACTGGAGTAGGTGCATTTGAATCAATGGAACTGACTCATCAAATCCTCACTGATGCAATGGGCCTACTCAAGTGCAACTTAATACACTTAGCAGCAGGATTTCAGCCAGTGCTTAAAATATGTTCCCTCACAGCAGGACTAACAATTTCACAAGGTTATCAAGTGCTTAAGATGAGAAGGGATTGGGAACAGTGTATGCTAACTGACTTCTAAAAGTAACAGTTTACTTTTGAGTAAACTTCACGCAACAAATCCCCAATGATTCACTCTAGTTCAACTTACTACACTAAGCAACAGGGTTTCAGCCATTGTGAACAGTGCTGTCTTAAGTTATCAATAAAGACTTAGTAATCATTTTGTAGTTCAGTTAAAGTAGCTCTTGAAAACACAATTATTTACCACATATTGACTAAATGTATAGGGTAACACTGAACTGCTACATTTGGGTGGGTTAAAGATTTTTTGGGTTCTTCCAGTTTTTCCGAGCAACAGTAGAATCATCTGTACTGTTGCATAAAATGAAATACAGGACTATGATAATAGGAAAATAAGTTTTACTTAGGTTCAGAAAAACCACCAGATGAAATCTACTTTGAAGCAAAACGATTACTTTTCACACAGAGCCAAGCTATACGTACATAATACAAGCTATCAGTTCACTGATCTCTTGACATCATGTATGTGTGCATATCTGCACAGACTTAAATGAAATGGGATAAGGATCTCAATCAGGACTGTAAGCACAGCGGGAGGGGCTCTTCGCTCTCTCTCCTTCATGCTGACTCTCCTGTGAAAACTCTGGCCCCTGAATATCTCCAGGTCATGGTTCTCGACAGGGAAATGGAGTTGTGATCCAAGTCACTGATTCAGATCCTGCTGTCCCTAAAAAGAAGCCTGGCTTTCATACTAATTTGTCTTAGTTTTAAATAACAAATATCCTTTGTAATAATACAAACGTATGATTCTTTTGTAACAGTAGATTGTGGGTATATGACCTGTAGAACATATTTCTTTTTGTAGTGAAGAAATGAGAGCTTGAAGGTGAGGATCAAATTAGACATATTTTAGAGGAAGGGCTCCCACACATATGAAATACATTTGCCTGTCACAGCATGTGATTTTCTTTGGCTACGTATCTTGCATGCTTTGTTTTGTAGTTAGTCATTGGAAGGTAAAAACGGGCTTAATTTGCAAGTCTGATTGTCCAGACACATATTTCTGAGGGAATCCCACTATGGAAGGAGAAATGGATTAATTGGAGGAAACATAGGCATTTCTTCTTAGTCTATTTGGATCATGAGTGTTGAACTGGATTGTGGAACTGACTAACCATCCAGTGCCACAAGTTCTTGAGCTGAGCTTTGTGGCTATTACATGTGCCATTGAAGGCATCAGAGTATGTTTCTCTTCTTAATTTTATTTTGGGAGGGGACCGTGTAGCTCTTGCTGTGAGATATTGATCTCCAGAATCCTGGAGATCACCCTTTCCCACATTATAGAGATAAAAACCTATTATTTATACAGAATAACCATGTGTTATACAGACAACGTATTTGGCAACCTGGATAACATCAGGAAACAAATAATTATATCCACTGTACAGTCTTTGGCAGCAGCCTAAACAATTGTTTGTTTCTTTCCCTAATGTATCCGTATCTATTCCATAACAGCTGTACTACAAAGTCTTTTTGCAATATGTTTTTAAGTAGGGCAAAATTCCCGAATTTGGCTTGACTTTTTAACACAGTTCCAACACATGGCGAGGCCTCTTTCCATGTTACCTTGGCTGACCTTCGTTGTAGCAGCAGATTTTTTTACTTCCTCTCATAGACACCAAAATAAAGGTTTTTATTTTCCTTCAAATATGCTTCTTATCTAATCGCCTGCCAAAAGTTACCCAGCTTTAGCAGGAGGTGGCTGACTGCACTAGGATACAACAGCTTGTTTCTGACCTATTACTTTGACATTGGATTTGCTGCAAAGACACTCCTTTTTCTCCCTGCATATTCAAACTTCTACCCTTTTAAAATGTTGTTTAATTAAATTTTGGTTTTCAGAAAACAGTTATGAAGTGCTTTTTAGCAATCATCCTCATAGAGGGCCATCCGCTGCCCCAAAATTAATTAACATTCAATTGAAGGCAAGGGTGGGTGATATCAAGTGAGCTAAATCACTTAATTCCACATTAAGTTATGCCATAGCTTTATACTAGAAAGCATGGAATTCTTTTATTCTGAATCATAAAAAAGTAGACAAAGTCAATGAATGTTCAAATGTCAGGCTGGAAATATGCTTAATTTCACTGAAAAGTCAAAGGTAAAATAAGTCATATCAGGCAAAATATGCTTGCACAGACTAACACGGCTACCTCTTCTGACACTAGCCCAGTCATACCTTCATGGCACAAAGGCTGTTTTAACATTAGCTTTTGAATGTCCATATTGGTAAAACCAATATTGATTAGAATAGAACAGAATCCAGTTAAAATAGACACATTCAGATTTTCATTCTGCACAAACAGATTGATTGGTATATGCCTGAAAACTCTGGTTGAAAACTTTTTATGATTTGATGCTCCTTTCTGTACCAACATGGATGACCCTAAAAGAAGGCATCTCTGTTACAGACAGAGAATGCACCATTTACCTGAAGCGATATTGGGTCTGGGCAAAAGAACCACCACATTTACCTAACCCCTACAGTGTTGTTTTCAAATTCTGAAACCAAGTGGGAGCTATCAGAGTTGTAACCTTAATCCTACGGCAACACACATATTCAATATATATGCAAGAGTGAATCTGCACTGCACAGTTATATCACTTTAATGACATTCTTTCACTATCATGATTCCATCCTATAAAGTCCTGGGATTTGTAGATTGGTGAGAGACTCAGAATTCTCTAGTGCATTCTGCCAAAGAGCAGCAGAGAAATCTGTTGTTGTTGTTGTTGTTTAGTCGTTAAGTCGTGTCCGACTCTTCGTGACCCCATGGACCAGAGCACGCCAGGCCCTCCTGTCTTCCACTGCCTCCCAGAGTTTGGTCAAATTCATGTTGGTAGCTTTGATGACACTTCCCTCCATCCACTGTTTGAATTTTGGTTTCTTGTGTTCTTTCCATCTTGGATCATTGTGTTTTTTTTTTCTTTTTCTTTTTCTTTTTAGTAACATACTGTCATTTTAAATTGTAATTTTGTTATATGTTATGTTGTTACCTGCCCAGAGTAGTCTATATGACTAGATGGGCGGGCTAAAAATGTAATAAATAAATAAATAAATAAATAAATAAATCCCCTTCTCCTCTTACCTTCACACTTTCCCAACATCAGGGTCTTTTCCAGGGAGTCTTCTCTTCTCATGAGATGGCCAAAGTATTGGAGCCTCAGCTTCAGGATCTGTTCTTCCAGTGAGCACTCAGGGTTGATTTCCTTTAGGATGGATAGGTTTGTTCTCCTTGCAGTCCAGGGGACTCTCATGAGTCTCCTCCAGCACAACAATTCAAAAGCATCAATTATTCGGCGGTCAGCCCTCTTTATGGTCCAGCTCTCACTTCCATACATCGCTGCTGGAAAAACCATAGCTTTGACTTTGTCGGCAAGGTGATGTCTCTGCTTTTTAAGATGCTGTCTAGGTTTGTCATCGCTTTCCTCCCCAGAAGCAGGCGTCTTTTAATCTCGTGGCTGCTGTCACCATCTGCCGTGATCATGGAGCCCAAGAAAGTAAAATCTGTCACTGCCTCCATATCTTCCCCTTCTATTTGCCAGGAGGTGATGGGACCAGTGGCCATGATCTTGGTTTTTTTGATGTTGAGCTTCAGACCACTTTTTGCGCTCTCCTCTTTCACCCTCATTAAGAGGTCCTTTAATTCCTCCTCACTTTCTGCCATCAGAGTGGTATCATCTGCATATCTGAGGTTGTTGATATTTCTTCTGGCAATCTTGATTCCGGCTTGGGATTCATCCAGTCCAGCCTTTCGCATGATATATTCTGCATATAAGTTGAATAAGCAGGGAGACAATATACAGCCTTGTCGTACTCCTTTCCCAATTTTGAACCAATCAGTTGTTCCATATCCAGTTCTAACTGTTGCTTCCTGTCCCACATATAGATTTCTCAGGAGATAGATAAGGTGGTCAGGCACTCCCATTTCTTTAAGAACTTGCCATAGTTTGCTGTGGTCCACACAGTCAAAGGCTTTTGCGTAGTCAATGAAGCAGAAGTAGATGTTTTTCTGGAACTCTCTGGCTTTCTCCATAATCCAGCGCATGTTAGCAGTTTTTCACTGTGATTAAATGTGGGCAAAAAGGATTTGTGGGGAAACTTTAGAAAACCAATGTACATGAAAGAATGTTTCCCAATGGTGGCTTACTTTGTTGGAAGTGAGTAGATGCAGCTCAAGAAGATACACATCTGGAAGAGTAGAGATGGGCACGAAACGAACCACAAACCGGAAAAAAACCACGAAATTGGGCTAGTTCTTGGTTCAGTTCATGCAACCCATTTTGCCAAAACAAAATGACGCACCGAACTTTTTTCTGCTCTGGATTTCATTTTGCTTCAGCAAAACAGATGCCTGCCAACCCCCTTCCCACTGCCCCCATCACCTCTCTACCTGGTCCTGCCTCCGCCTCCTCTATTTTCAGAGACAGCTGCCTGGCTTCTCTTCCAGGAGCTGGGGCTGCTGTCTCTGAGCATGCACTTGCCTATTAGGTGATCAAGGCGATCCACTGGCGGTTGGGTGCATGCACACAGGCAGCACCCGGACTCCTGGAAGGGAAGTTGGTTTCTGCCTTCTGCACATACACCTGCCTCCCAGCTGATCAGGGCATTCAGCCGGGGGACAGACACCTGTGCACAGGTAGTGCACAGGCAGTGCACAGGCTCCTGGAAGGCTGTACCACAGCACTGCACCATACTGCCACTGCCATGGCAGCAGTGGCATGGCAGTGGTGCAGCACAACAGGACTAGTTAGTGCCTCCCCCCGGGCATGAACCAAGAACTGAAGCGGTTTGTGGTTCAGTTTTCTGGTTGATCTGAGGTTTGAGGTTCGTGGCCAACCACAAACCATCATGAACCACCATTTTTCAGGTTCATGCCCATCTTTAGTAGAGAGGTTTCCATAAGCTGTTCTTTACCTATTCTGACTTATGCTGACTTCCTTCAACCTCAGGTTGCTTTTTTTAACATTGATAGCTAGAATTAGGTCTTCTATCCCCTTTCCTATATCAAATATACTTCTCTAATGAACACATGTTTTCTTTTTTACTTAGAAATAGATACTGGTGTGACTCTTTTGCAAAGGAGGGAATGTGTCCAGGTAATAATTCTGAGTTTCAAAAGATTGAATCCATAAGTTAATATTGCTTCTATACCACTGCATGCTTACTCTCCAACATACTTTCTTTGGAAACTGTCCGCGTTTACTTCTGAATGGTGGGGCAGATTCCTAGGGCTTCATCATGATGATGATTTGCCTAGAAACACTGATCGGATACAGCAAAGAAGCAGAGAAGACTAAAGGTTCATATAGTCTTGCCATCCTCCTGGAAAAATACAGAGACACCACTTGCTCTCTATCAACCAGCATGTTGAGTGATTAACCATGGCATTACTACATAAAGGTTTATTAAAGAGATGACAACCTCCTGTTTAGATGAAAATTGCTATTGAAAATGACTAGATATATTTAGTAAATCTAGTTGTGCAAAGCTAAGTCAATAGTTGAAGGTGAAGGGCACTGAAGAGGTTTTTCAATATGATAGTTGCAGTTAAATGTCTCCTCAGAGGACCATTCATATTTCTACCTCTTACAAATATTTTTATACAACCATTTCCCATAAGATTCCTCAGGAAAGCAATAAAGGCAAAATTATACCAGACACTTTTTCAAATTTCAGTGTAACAGAAGAGGTTCTGGTTTTTAAGTACTAGACTCTGATGCCTGTGCCAAACCAATCTTTCCTGTCTGAAAATGACTGGTTGACAAAGGAGATTTTTTAAAAGGGAGCATTTTATCCTGTGCTTTGCTTGTGCTTTTAATATTGTTCTTATTATGAGTTTTAATATGATATTTGTTTAATACGTTTAAAATATTGTAATAATTTATTATTTGGATTTAAATTTTGTTTCTTTTAGTACTGCAAGTCACCTTGGATCCTTTAGGAGAAGGGCAGAATATAAATATTTTAAATAAATAAATAAAAGCAGTCTAAGATATTCATGATTTGTGCTTTCTGGTCTCAGGATTCTTTTATAAGATTTGACAAGAGAGCTAGAACTCCTTGCATGGTGGAATATGTATGAGATCTCCTAAAATTTTTGCTGAAGAAACAAAACAATACAGTAGGACTCCTTATCTGTGGATCAGTATCTGCTGATTCACCTATCCATGGTCTGAAAATATTAAAAATATTGAAAGAAAAATCCTAGAAATATACATTTCTAAAGGTGATGTTACCAGAAGTAGCCACTAGAGGGAGCCAGAGACCATGTTATGTATAGTGTTCGCTACAGAAATATATTTCCACAATGTCATTACCAGAATTGGCTGTTAGAGGGTGTCAAAGACCATCCTATATATAGCCTTTTCTAGTAAAATACTGTTTGTTATAATCAGTGTTTTACAGCATCCGTGGGGGGGCTTGGAATTGATACCCCATGGATATGGGGGTCCCACTGTATTTCACTCATTAAACAGGTTGGAAGGGAACCACTGTGTAAAACGTCTTCAGCCTTGTGTAGCAAGAAATGTGAATCGTATCTAATTCAATCTGCCCCCCTTTTTTTGTACTGATGTACATGAAATTTGGAGACCCGATAGATTCTTAAAAAAGGAGTGAAGCTGTCAAATTTCAGAGAGCTAGTCTTAGGGGGCTGCATATCAGGCACCTTTAAAATTTGCTTTTAAATACAAGTAGTAGGCTGCTTAAAAAAAAAAAGAGAGAAATCAGTTTTGTGCCCCATCAGCTTGTGTTTATGATCCAGAATTAATCTGCAAATCCATTTGTCTTCATCCCAGAACTGAATGTGGCCATTCCCCCTTGATCTGGATCTCATACAGATTTGCTGTATTGAGGCCAGTTTGGTTGAGAGTTTGTAATTTGACTGAATCCAGTGTACAGCCCTAGTAAATGTTGTAAGATATGAGTCACAGGGAGAGGAGAGGAGAGGAAGAGAGACAGAGGGAGGAACCAGAACTAGAGAGGGGAAAAACAGCTGAGGGCAGGAATAGCCTCAGAGAAAGAGACAGGACTATGGGAGAGAGAGAAGGGGGAGCAAGAAGGGCACAACAGTGAGACAGAGAATAGTTCTCCAGGCTGTGACCGTCTGAAGCTATTCTCTCTTCTTAATTTATTCCCCCGCCCTCCCCAGGTGGTTAGAAAAAGCAAGCCAATGTCTACTTATTTCAAAGTGTGTCCCATTCAATTGAATAGGGCTTAATCCCGAAAGGCAAAATTAGGTAGGCAGGCAGGACCACTTAGATAGCATGCACACATGATATCCAGAAGCATTCTGAATGTTACTGGTTTAGAAGCATTCTCCTCTCAAACTGAATAAATCCCATAAGACACTGGCACTGGAATAATCTATGAGTCTACTGAGAAAGAAGCCTTATTAAGTTCAGTGTGACTTATTTCCAGGGAAGTTTGTCTAATGGATTTCCAGCCTTAACTATGTGTGTCCTCCCATGAACTACATACTTAGGGTACTGTCGCCTAGGCCTTTTAGTTGGAAAATTGGGTATAGTATGTGTTAGTTTTCAAAACCCAGGGAATTCCAGACTACAAAAAATCCTCTGGTTTATGAATATGGGATACTGCTTTTGTGTCCAGGATTCAAAATGCCAGGAAAAGGTCTAATATCATTGCCTTTCAGTATTGTGCCAGCACAAATGTCAGCAGTGAAGATGATCTACAAGATCCCCTCTTGTGTTCATTTCCATTCCCAAGAGTCACCCAGAAGGAAAAAAATTCTGAATGTGATTCATTTTTTTCATTAGTTAATTACATCTCACTCAAACACAAAGAAATTTGGAGATCAAAGTTCATGTTTTCACTGAGCCATGAAATTTGACCAATTGAACTCAGGCTAATCACTCCCTCTCCATCTCACCTATTGGACAGGACTGGTGTAAAGATAAAAGTGAGGAGGAGGAGAACCAAGTACATTGGCTTGAAGTCACTGTGGAAAATGCAGAATAAAAATAAAACAAATAGATAAATGAAAATAAAATAATAAAGGCTTCAAATCAATAAAAGGTTTTCCTGGGGTGAAAGATATCCCTTTGTCTAAACCGGAGGTTCTATTTGAAGGTAGACATTTTTCTGTCTCTGTCCCCACCAGAGTATAAGAAAATGCACTGTCTTTGTCATATTATCTAATTGAAACATTCACTTGCATGATGGCTTCTCAGTTCTCTCAAGTCAAACTTCTGTTAAGTTTCCAGATGAGCTCATAAGGCAGAGCATTTCCTAACTGACGGAAAACAGACCAGCAGAAGGGTTGCTTTGGAATGAGAATTTTTTTCAACAGGCTCTCCTGCTCCTCCCTGCCCCCTTCTAATGCTGTTCTTCTGAGCGCTAAGAGAAAGGAAATGCATATAATATGAATATTAGTAAGTGCCATTCACTCCTCAATTTTTCATTATGTGATACCTTGGAATTCTATTTTCCGTTAATTTATGTTCCCCTCGGTTCCTGCTGACATTCATGATTTAACTGGGTAGGAATTTTGCTCAACTGCTGAGCCATCCATTTAAAGCAACAGACTAGATACATTAGCCTGGCATCATTTACTATGTTGTAGTTAGCATATACCATGATACAATGATTTATATTTGGCTTTTCAAGGGAACATATTTGCCATTCCTCCCGCCCTGGCCGGAAAGAACAGACAAAGGGACACAGATTTATGTTCACAATTTTGTTTTACTGATTAAAATGTGGGGCCCTTCCTTTTGAAGCAGGTTACTGTATTGTATTTCAAAATTGTCAATAGAGATATTCCGGTCTTACCAGCAATAATACATTTTTCTTCATAAGGCCATTAATTAACGATTGCTGAAATGTCAGCTCCCACATAATATATTATTTATCCACTTTAAAACTAGAAAATTGTGGCTGTTGAAATTCAAAGTTCATAAAGCAAAACAAGCATTCTAACAAGTGTCTGGGCAAACTCCAGAAGCTCGGCAGAATTACTTAAATTTAAATGTTTCTTTATCCTATTCCTTTAAGTATCATACACATCACAATTTAACAGGGATGTTTGAACCACAGATGTTTAGCCCAGAATATAACTGCCACAATAAAATAAAATAAAAACAGTCTAGCAAAGCATATTTTGAAAACACCAGAAATGTACTGTTGCCAAGTCTGTGCTCTGACATACATATTTTATTCAGCTGAAGTGAGCTGTCAAAGTCTAGCTTTTAAAAAAAACATAACCCAAAATGTAATGACACAGAGGTTACACAACTGTCCTAAGTTATTGTTTTTCAGATTCCCTGAGCAAAGATAAAAGAAGCAATAAATCTGACAAAAGGTATTTAATCTGAAGGTAACTTTGATACATAAAGATAATTAGAATACTTACATTTTCAGTAGTTGACCAGTGGGTTAACTAAAATCCACTATTCTATTATTTTTTTAAAATACATGATTCAAACATGCAATTCAGCCACAAATGAACAGATGAAACAAGAAGCAAGCAAACAAACATATAAGCAGTTGGGTCTCATTTACTTCAGTGAAGCATAATTATAATTAAATGTGGGCTAGAATGCAAGCAGTTCTCTCCCCAATCTTTGCCAAGTCCCAGAACCTGGTTTGTGATGTTGCACTGGTTCTTTATTGGGGCATAAATGTAAGAAATTTCTTAAAAGTTATGTGAAGGATGGGGCCAGACCAGTAAATTCAAATTCAACTGTGAACTTTGAGTTTGGGGGACTTTGGTTTACAGCATGAGAGAAATACTGGAAAATTGGTTGGAATTCCAGAAGGAATGCTGGAGAAGCATAAGTTAAACAACTGAAGAGCAAGGTGGTGTATGTAGTGTGACAAAAGGAGGTGATCCCAATAACACTCTCTCTCAGAAACCAATCCCAGACACATAATGTCCCCATCCTTCTGATTCAAAGGGGTTTGTGATCACTCCATGATGTTCTAGTTGGAAGGTCGGATTGTTGAGAGTTAGAACAGGATAGTAAATAAGGATGTTTCTCTCTCTCTCTCTCTCTCTCTCTCTCTTTTAGATCTGTCCCACTTGTCATTAGCCATCTTCTTCCATTTTGCTAGGGTCAATACCAAAGCGGCCTTCAAACCCAGCAAAATGGAAGAAGTCAAAGGTGGTACCAAACCAAGGCAGATTCCACAGTTGACACAAGTAAGTCCGAAGTTGGAAGATTTACGTTGTTTAGGCGGGTCACTGTTCATTCTAACAGAATAAATTTTCTGTGGTGCCTGTGGGTTCTCTGGCAGTTGGGGGACTGAGCCGATGGAGTTCACTGAATTTTCCCAGATGTAAGATCACAGCCCAGTGATGTGATTTTTCAGAGTGACATGGTAAAGCCTTTATAAATGTTATACTTTTGTGTAATATGTCCCTCACCTAGACAAAACAGGCATTTGTTGTGTCCGTCAGAATGAGGCAATTTGCCCCTACAAACAACTCACTTTTTTGAAAAGAGCCACAGAGGCCATAAAATTGAAGTGGGAAACAGGAAAAGTCAGATAATGCCAGTAACGATGATAATACTCAAATTCTTTTTTTTTAAAGTGTCAGGGAAAAACATAGGAAGTAGTAAAGGTAAGAAAGAACTATTTACAGTTCAAAGAATTATAGAATTCTAGGTAAGCAAGCCTCCAGCCTTCTCTCAATATGCTACTCATGTGGTGGACAGAGGAGAACTGGGTGAGAGCCATTAGGATGTGCCTAGTAATGTGCAGTGGTGCTGGGGGAAGGGGGAAATGTTTTTCCTTAAGTTCTAGAAAGTTCCAAGGCTGCTTTCTGCACAGTCGTAGAATCCATATTATGATTCACAGAGGCCATGACAAAGACCCAGTCCTTCCAGTCCTCTATTCCACTGGGAGCAGGTCTTTTATAAAGGTTTTCAGTTGCCCATTCAAGACCAAGTAAGTTGTCCATGTAAGAACATAGGATACAGCCTATTCCATGGCACCAGCAACAGCAAATAATACCTTCTCTTCTGCCATTGTATCTGCCTGGCAGAGTGGATTAAAAATCAATGATTTTTTTAAAAAAAAATCAATGGATTTAAATCACAATTCAAATTACGAGTTGAGTTGCCTGAAGTGGTCAAAGGCCTATTAGACTCTAGGCCCCAAGAAGGGAAATGCAGACCACTCAACAACCCACCATGACAAATTTGCATGATATTTTGCTGACAAAATACCTCAATCCATTCTGACTGGGAAACTGTAGCTGGCATAGGTCTTACAGATGCAACTTTGGCCCCATGTGTGTCTAGTGATAATGGAGAAATTCTGTTTCTGCAGCCCGATCAGAGAGTCCCAGTGCTTTAAGCTATCATTCTCAGATCCACTGTATTATTGCAGAACTGTACAATACCTCTGGGGGAAAGGCCAAAGCAATAGGAATCAATGAGTGGGGAGAACAGAGGAAATCAAGGAATGTTGTTTTGGTGTCCCCAAGCATTGAAACAAAGCTTGGAAAAGTTACTTCTTCAGCCTATAGCTCCCAATGTCCATGCAAGCTGCCAGATTTTGGAAGTTGTAGCCCAAAAGTTTACTTCCCCGTGCTGTTTGTTGTTGTACTTATGTAGCCTGTTTCAGGCCAAACACCCAGGCAGAACTTGGGAAATTTCAAATGAGAGCTACTAGAATCCTCCAACCAGAATCATCAGTGGTTAGTCATTCTGGCTCAAAGGTTTTGGGAACTGTAGTCTGAAATTTAGCTTTACCAACTTCTGTATTTAAGATACAACCTCCTTCAAATTAAGGATAAAATTCAGATTAAATTCTCCTCCTTTCCAATCATGCTAGTCAACTCCACCCATTTTCCAGTGTAATTTATGGTTAACATAATTCTGTGGCAAAAGCTAATGTTGCAATCCTATACTCACATACCAGGGAGCAATTCTCACTGGCCAAAATCCTATTGAGTGAATACTAAGCACATAAAGGCAATTGTGTAAACAGTTTTCTTCTTTGGCTTTCTTTCTGATGCACAACCTGGTATGCAACTGTTCAGTGAATCAATACAGTGGATCATGACGGCTGGTTGAAGAGGTAAAATTAGTTCTGGGATCAGCCTTACACAACTGCATAAGGCAATAGGATTTAATAAGGCAATAGAATTCAATAAGCCATTGAATCAACAGGACTTCATTATGAACAGACATGTACACAGCTGCATTGTCAGTCTGCAGTTTGCATTCTTAAAATTTATGAAAGGGTGTTTTTTTTCAAGTCACTATTAAGTTACATCCTTAGATGTGTCAGCATCTTCTTTCAGAGTCTGAAAAAAGATCTCTACCCCAGGGTGAGGGGAAAAAAGCTTTCCTAAATAGATTAAAATAGTGCATAACCTAATAGGAACATCAGAAAGGCCTCCTGTGCATAAGATGTATATATGAACAGATGTTTGAGATGATATAGGAAGTGAAAGTTTTATAATGGCTTCCCTGAGAATGCAAAGGATTTAGAGCCTGAAAACACAACTTGGTGATACAAATATCTCTTGCATAGGATTATAGTTCCAGCCGGAACAGTTGTTTTTGTTTGTTTGTTTTTTAAGGAAGGAAAAGAAGCCCATTACAATGCCATTTATATCGAGTGTTCAGAGCATCATGGCCACAAAGATCAGAATCTGCACTAAGGAATTTTGAACGCATACATAAGATTACATGAAAATATATGATTTAAATTTACATCATTTTGGCTGCAATCAAATGAATGAGGAGTAAAAATTGGTGGAAGAAACATAAATAATTTGTAATATGCAGCTAACACCATATAACTGATGGAAAATACAAAAATGAATTGAATTGTCTACTGATGAAGGCTAAAGAAAAAAGTACAAGGCAGGATTATAGACGAAAATAAAAATCATGACTACAGAAGAATTATATAGGTGTAATGTTGATAATGAAGAGACTGAAATTGTTGAAGATTTTCCATACCTTGGTTCAATCATCAATTAAAATTAAGACAAGAAAACAAAAGGAGACTGAGTCGTGGAAGTGCAGCTATGAAGGAATTAGAGGAGATAATTCAGAATAAGGATATGTTGCTGGAGACCTAGACCTAGTCCATCCATGGTTTTCCAGACTGCTATCTGTGGATGTGAAAGCTGACCAATGAAGAAAGCTGACCAAGAAAAAAAATCATTCAAATCTAATGTCCCAAGAGAGGTTTACAGGATACCGCAGCCAGCCAGC
This sequence comes from Intellagama lesueurii, assembly GCA_037013535.1. Classification (NCBI taxonomy): domain Eukaryota; kingdom Metazoa; phylum Chordata; class Lepidosauria; order Squamata; family Agamidae; genus Intellagama; species Intellagama lesueurii. The sequence goes on from JBAJHW010000002.1 coordinate 219,598,006, forward strand.
CAGACACATAAATGGGTTTTAGTTCAAATCAAGCATAAACTTTCACTAGAAACTAAAATGACTACACTAGGGCTATTAATACTTTGGACATATCAAGAGAAGAGAAGACTCCCTGGAAAAAGATAACCATACTAGGAAAAGTGGAAGGCTATAGATAAAGAAGGAGACATAACACAAAATGGACTGAAGAAAGAAAGCCACACACACCCTTTAGCTTTCAAGAACTGAGCAGGACTATTAATGATGGGATATTTTGGAGCCATTAATTCATAGGGTTGGCATAAGTCAGAAGCAACCTGGCAGTACATAACAAAGGCTGCAATCCTAAACAAGCATATCAGAGAATAAGCTTCACTGCCCTCCATGAGATTTACTTCTCAATAGACATGTATGGAATGGTGCTGCTAGTCAAAAATAAGTACAATTATTCAGTATTTAGTCTCATTCTCCTCGGTGAGACTTATTCCCAGAGAAGTGGGCAAAGATTACAGCCTAAAGTCACCTCACCTGGTTATAAAGGTATGTATAAATAGGATAGCCATTGATTCATAGGGTCCCTTCCAGCTCTGCAGTTCTAAGATTATTATTATACCTTCACGCTAAAGTCTGAGGAAGTGGATGTGATGCAGAAAAGCTCACACTGAAATATAGCAGCAAGTCTTTAAGGTGCCACAACATCTCTTTCTCCCTCTCCCTCTCCCCCATTCTTCCTCCCCCCTTTTCTTTTCTTTTCTTTTCTTTTTGGTCCACTATGAAATTTACCAGGAACTGCTGGAGCAACAGGGAAATGGGAAATGGATCCCTTAGATGTCTGGGGATAACAGATGCAGACTATGAAGGCATCTGTTTGAAAGGCTGTCACCAAAACCTCCACATTTTTAATTTGTCATCCCAAACAACAATATGCGTTTTAGAATAATGAAATCCGAGATACTTGGGAATGGGATTCTGAAAAAGCCAGTCCCTGTTAGCTTAAGAGTCCATATGCTCTGATTTGTGATTTGATTTCTCAAGCATGAAGCCCTGGATGTGCTTCAGTGGGTGATGCCAATGTCTTTTTTAATGGCATTGTTGTTCCTCAGTATGACTCAATGGAAAAGGTTGAGAACTGCTAGTCTACATAAATAAAATCGGGCACCACCTTTCTGAGAAAATAGCTGGCAATGACATTCTTGTTATGGTTACGTTCCTCCTCTTAGATTTCATTTTATTTTATAGAGCACACATTCCATTCTGACTTTTCCCCTTGAAAGTCAGGCTCGCAATGTTGTTTGCATGCAGTTATGCTATACCCTGTCAAGATATATCTTTCCTTGACACAAATTCAGGCAATAGGTTGCCCAGAATCTATCAGATCAGAGCTCCCAACATTACAGTTAGACGCAGGTGAGTGTGTGTGTTTTTTAAAATGGAGTTATTCCTGATAGTATAAGAGATAGTGACGGTAGTAAGTTGTTGTTGCACATAAATTATACATCCAGATGTGGTCCAAGATGCCTAGATTTCAATCCCATACACATGTATCTGGGAGCTAGCTGGATGGGTAGCTCACTGAGCTGGAGTTCAGTCTTGCATTTTTGCTTTCTAGGAGAAGAGCCCGTCTGTGTAGCCTTGGGCAAGACATACAGTTTCTGAACACCCACAGATGAAGAGACAGGTAAACCACTTCTTTATACCTAGGAAACCCTAGGCAGGGCACACAGTTAAGTTCCCTTTAGCATACTGAGCCATGCATTAAATCCTGTTGCACAACTATGCATGTGCAACTCAATGTTGCACCCATGGTAGTTATACAATGACTGAGGTGGAAATGCAACCTCCTAAATTCTTCCATGGGTGGATTGCACAATTGATCATTCTGGGGATGTACAACCAATTGTGCAAGTGCATCTGGGGGTTTTTTGTGACAGTCTTTGGTGCAAGTGCATTCCCTTGCCTGGTGCAATGCTTGGCACATGTATGCCAGCACGAACAGTATACTGGCCACTGCATCAGTATAACCTCTATGTCAAGTTTTAAGAGTTCAAAAATTTTGTATTTTACAAATTAAATGATTGTTTTCTTTGGACTGTCATCTCGGTTTCAAGTAATTAAAAATATTATATGGAATAATGTCAAAATATATAATTAGGATGATAGTGCTAAATTAATCTTATCGGTTTAATTACACTACAATTCTTTCTCTCCATCAGAAATAAATCTAAGTTCAATGGGGCTTACAGTAAAGTAAGTGTAACTAAGACTGTAGTCTTTAGAAAAAACCCTCTGCAGCTTTATTTAGTTACTTACTGTATGCTGTGGGACAGACATGCTACCATTAAAAGGATTCATAGCCTTCATCTTTTCAATAACTACCTCCACCGCCAAATGCTCAAGGTACCCTGCACTGTATGAAAAAATACAGCTAACACATAAGAGCAACATGTCACCAATAAAAATGATGTGACAAAGGACAGCAGGACAATAGATTAGGGGGGGAAATTCCCAAGAGTAATTTTTTTAAAAAGTAAGCTTTTTGCAACATGGTGAAGAAGGATAACAATGAGTCTCCCTTGGGACGGAACTCCCCAGGCAGATTTAGACATCTTATTTGATTCTGCTGTGCAATCTTATTTGTGTCCACAGGCTAGCTGTGGTTGTTGTTCTTGCTTTCCCACATTTCAGGTTCAAATGAACTGGACACTGTAAACTGAAAAAACAAACAAAACGAAAGGAAACCAATGGAACTAAGCTGCTGGAATCCATGTCAAATGGATCTTACAACATTTTCTCTAATATCACATTGTCTCCAGTTCTATTTAGGTGTTTTAAAAAATGTGAGCAGGGAAAGAGTTTCTGCCCTGCCTCTGGTGGATTTTTCAGAATTCACAGTTTTGTGGAGGGATGTGCAGCAGTAGCAGCAGACTGTCCCCCTCTCTGTGGAGGCAGCATCAGGCACCAGGCACCACTAGAACTCTCACCACACTCACACTTTTAAATTAATCCTTCCTAAAAGTCTTGGATGGAGTGCCTACGATAGCCAAGCTCAGGATCTTCAGTGGTATGATTGACATAATGGCATGGAATATACATAACATGAACATTATAACTGCTAGGAAGCAGAACAGACAAACACAGTGACCTCCCTAATGATGTTGCTCATGCAAGCTGTCTGTCAGATATGTGAGACAGGAGGTGCCTTCTCTGTTGTTTCTTTGCTCAAGTGAAACCAGCAGGTCTGAAGAACGGAGATTCAGCTGCCTCTTCAAATGTTCCAGAGCTTTTATTTCCACTTGTTCTGGCTTGCATGGAGAGCTTTCATAAGTGGAAGAATCTCTTCCTTTAGACCAAGAGAACCTCTAAATTGTGTGTCTTAAACTGCACTCTGTTCTTTCTTGGACATAATCTCTCTTGGACACTGGTTCAAAACTTCTACAACTTGCCTGGAATGAGATGAGAAGGCAAGAAATTGTTGCATAGCGTCTATATACACATATCAAAGCCCGATCTCATATCACACATTATGGGCAACTATCCATTGCAGAGAGCTGGTCATTAACACTATTACAAAAAGAAACTCCTTAAGTGCTGAAAGTGTATGATTGACACAGCAAGAGATTTTCATGTCTCCTATAATTTTGCAAACTTAACTTTCACTTAACAGTCACTTTCTTTTCACAGCAGATCTTTGACTGTTGAATCGAAGCAGGGACAAAGGAAGTGCAAGTCAATTCACACCTTCCTTTTGCCCTTGTTGTGTAATGAATGAGGTAGAAATATGTACATCTCCTCCCATATATGATGTTCATATGGTGCTCAAGCATCTGTACTACTTGCATGACTTCCTAGTTTGGACTTCATAGAGGATGCAGCTCTGGTGGGCAAATGCCTATTTCTCCTGTGCTCACAACTGATTCTGTATGGTCATCACCAATCTATTTCAACTGTATGAAGAAGTAAGTTATGAACAAAAATCTAAAGATCACTGTAAAACGTGACTCTTCGATGCTGCCAGTACGTATTGGAACTCATCATGACCAATGCCAATGATGGCATCTAACATAATGAAAGAATCACATTAGACATTTGTTACCAATTTAGACCAATTTGCACAGACTTCAGCATTTGTTAAGAATGTACGCTGAACATTGATAATCATTAGATCTGAATGACCAAGGGTCAAATGCTGTGGAAAATGACAGAAAACACGCTCTAAAGCCTGTTTCCTCTCTAAGTCAGCACTGGTTCATTAAACAGTTGTTAATATGAATTGTCAATGAGTGATCAAACACAATTAAATTTTATAGATCACACTTTTTAAAATTGTTTGTTTATTTTTCTTCCTTTTCATGACACGCTGATAGATTTTTACCTTGTCCTGATAACCATGTTCTGCTAATTGTCAGCTTTTAAAATGTCACTGAGGGTTGCCATGGAAATGTCAATACAAGCTGAATCCCTGAACACACGTGGCTGTTAAAGAAAACATCTGGAGATTACAAATAACAATAATCTAAATCTAATAAGATTCACAACAATATCTATTCATGAATACTACAGATTTAGAAACCATTTCTGTGCCACTAAATATTGTGCAGCTCATCCAAATTACATTCGTTTTCAAAATTACCTTGCGTGTACGAGACATCTCATTGCTTCAAGCCTCTGGGAGAGCTGAGGAGCTTTATTGTTCTTAAAAAATCAAATACAATAAGGTGCTTCTACCAGACTAAAGTATTAAAGCAATCATATGAGAAAAAGATGTGTTCCTGGAAAAGCCATAGACCTCCCTGAAGAGATAAGGGCTGCCAGGAGAGAGAGGAAGAGGGAAAGTAGTATCAATCTTATTTTCTTTGCTGAGACGTTAAGGATGGAGGAAGATTTCTGAGGAGTTATTATGATGAAGCCACTTCAGGCTGAAACCATCTCGTAGCATTTCATGACATTCCAAGTCGGCAGGTGCATTCTGCAAAGCTCTTAAACAATAGTGACACACTTCTACACTTACAAGGAGGACCAATGTCTCTTCAGAAGTACACAGATGCAGACAAAACCGAAGCAATACTTGTATAATAGTATACAAGAAGAGAATAGTACAGTACTAGCTTGGATTAGAGAAAGCACACATCTAATCCATTACCCCGTTGCCCACAGTGACTACCAAGTGCTTCTGGACACAGCAAACCCAAGGCTGAGGCAAAGGAACAGATGTCCACTTCTTTTTATTTGATGCATATAGACTGGCAACTGAATCACACTTCAGTGACAGTGATAGGATAGCATTCTCTGTGGTGCTCTTAAAGAGGCAAGTCACAAGGCCTCAGTGATAGTACCTTGTAAGAAGAACAGGCGGGGCTGTTTTAAGCAATATATCTTGGAAAGTTACTTTTCAGAAGCAATTTGTTCCTATTACTCACCATCTTGTTTCCAAATTAATTCATTACCATTACTCATTGCACTGTTAAAAATATACCTCACTGCAGCATATTATTTATTACTTTATAGTTACTTTTTGTTACTAAAAAATTAAAAGAATGGCATCAAACTTGAAAAATATCTGCCAAAATAACTCTAAAATATCCTTTTAAAGTATCTAGAACACATTACTTGTTACACCACTAAAGATACTTTGTTTCTACTCATTATGTTAATTTTGAAATATGATTTGATTATACCCTCATTACCAAAACAAAACAAAACAAGGTAATTTGTTACAGGCCACTACCTTATTTGTATCTCAATACTTCCAAGCTTTAAGAATCTAGTGGGAGCAGCTATGGCCTCTATCACTTTCTCAATGGCTATGATAGTTCTCAGCCTCTTCAGTTGTTTCTCTCTGTTTCAGACACTACTCTATGTTCCCGGTGATTTTGTTAGCCAAAACTATGTGTAGGCTCACCGAGAGCCTCTGTGAAGCCTGGTCCAATTTAGAGGCCCCTCACCCTTGGATCCATCCTCCATATCAGGAGGAGCAATTATAGTGTCAGCACACTATCCATAAAGTGTGATCTAGGCAACCAGTTGCTCCATGGTCAAAAAATCCAGCTCACAGCCTATGAGTGACAAGCAACAACCAATATGGCAATACTGCTCTAACTTGTGTTAGAAAAAGATGAGAATGTAGTTTAATGCTGAAACGAACATTTCTGATTAGGCCTTATTCTACTTCCTTGCATAAATTTGCCACTGAATAGTAGCAAAAATTTGAGGCCTCCTAAAGATGAGCCCCAGTTGCCCTCCTGCCCTCCCCCCAGGCACTGGTGATGTACATCTTGTGCCATTTCCCTTTTACGTGATCATCCATTGCACCCAAAGCACCAAACTGCCACAGTAGTATTACAGTCAGAACTCTGCTCACAGTCAGTGTTCAATCCCAGCGGATTCTGGCAGCCAGCTCGAGGTTCACTTAGCCTTCCATCCTTCCAGGGTTGGTAATGAGAGGACCCAGCTCACTGGGCTGGGGGGCAATGTGTAGCATGTATAATTGAATTGTAAACTGCCCAGAGAGTGCTTTAAGCACTATAGGGCAGTATATAAGGAGCATATGTTTTGCTTTGCAACAAACTATGTGACATATGTGGCTTTGTATTCCAAAAGAGGGGAATGACTGAGATGGAAGAGGAACAGCATCCCACCCTCTGCTGCTGAGGCAGTTGCCTCATTCTGCCTCATAAACAAACCAGTGCTGCATCTGGGTAACCCACAAGCAAGACACTGTGGCCTCACTATAACAGTATGCAGTAGCATGTAACCTCCAAACAGGTAGCTTTGTGTAGAAATCATTGCTAACAGCCATTGGCAGACATTCCCTACATATAGCTGCATAATCCTATTTTACGACTATCTCAGCTAGTGGCCATCACCCCGTTTTATAGGAAATTCTATAAATTTATTCAGCACTAGAAGAAAAAGCACTCTCTTTTATTTCACACCAGGGTAGGGCCATCGTTCTAGAACAGCCTTACCCAACCTGGTATTACCCAGATACAAAACTCTACTGCTGGCCATGTGGCTTGGGATTGAGGTCCAAGATAGCTCGAGGGCACCAGCTAGGAAGGCAAAGCCTACTCTGTTAAGAGCAACCAAAAGATAGCAAATAATCAGCAGGCTGCTTCAAGTCTGTCCTAACACTTCAGTGGGCTGGATATTAAGCAAAAGGGGGAGACAGATCAAGGAAAGCTAGCTTATTGATGAAGCCATAAAATCTGCCCTGCTCACAGTCTTAAAATGGAACTAATCACACACCTACAGCACACTCCTAACCCAGAGTTAGGCTGTGACTACACAATCAAACACTGCAGGAATTGCACCAGTTATAAAACAGACGGATCAAACGATGCAAAGACCCACTCAAATCAGTCCAGACCTTTTTTGCTCCCAATGTGGATTTTTCTCTCTGTTGCTGTGGGCTTCTACCTTTTTTTTTTTTTTTTTTTTTTTTGAAGCTAGAACAATTCAAACAGACTCTTCCCTGTGTCCTCAGTTGTTTCATTCTCCAAAAGGACTGGAGGCATGACTGTGGGTGGTATTGCAGTAACATACTGAGTTGGGCAAGATGTTTGGGCAGCAGAAACACCCACCCCTGCGGTCTTTCTCCCTAATCGCTCTGAAGTATTTTTAAAAAACAAACTACAGTGCTTAGCACTAGATCACCTTATTCTACATTGATATACCAGTTTAGCAGTAGATCACCTCTGCACAGAAAAAAAAAGACAAAAAATGATATGAACTAGAAAGTACTCTGATGAACTATAGTGACTGTGTTTCTGTCATATATGTGTATGGTGTTTGTGCATTGTGAAGGATTTCAGAAAACTGTTCCTTTTTCCTAGCACCACGCAATATTTTAAGCAGCCCACCGACTTTAAAATGAACCTTAAAAAGGGAGCCAGTAATTGGTAGAGGACGAGAGCAAAGAGAGGGCAGCAGTTGGGCTGTGGCACAGATCAAACCGCATCAAACTGAGGGGCCATTGTAGACACTGGAATCAAAACAACCCCATGTGATAATTTAATCTGAACAGTAATGTAAATTAGCCTGTGAATCAAGCTGCAGTGAAGTGTAATCACAGTCTCAATATCTGAATGGGTTCATAAAAAGATGGGTGGTCCTTCAGAGAGTAAGTCCGCAAGCCACTGACAGATTCAAAGTTTAAAACCCACACATTCAACTGGGTCCAGAAAGCAACTGGTAATCAGACAGGTTTGCAAAATGCATGAATACCCAACTATGAACCAAAAAAAAAGGCATCCCGGTTCACACAAAAGAAATTGAACTCTTACACAGTTAAATCTTAATAGTAAGTCAGATAATTGAGAATGGAGTCCTCATCACATCACATATATCTCCTCCTGCCCCTAACCACTTTTGCTAGATTAGAAGCCATATAGTGAGAAACAAGCTCATTTTGTCCTATGGAAAAAAGCTGCAGATACCATCTGGAATTATGACATGTGCATAGCTCCATGGATTTACATCCCATTCATTTTAATATCAGATCTGGAGAAAGCATGGCAATTCCCTCAGAACTTGCAACCTCATGTGTGAAACTGGGCCCAAGTTGACCCTTTTCCATTGAAACAGAGCATTGCCAAGCCAGGAGATCCAACCCCAGCATTATTTTATTGAGAAACCTCTGGTAAAGTCACACATGCTCAATGATGACGAGTCCAAGTCCACCAACAATTGTATGACATCCTAACCTACCAAGTCATGCTGACCACAGCATCCTTTTTCCTTTTCATTTGCTTGATTGGAACCTATAAAGATTCTTATTTGGAGCATAAGTGTTTAAAGGCAGTATTTAATGCCTCCATGGTGTTTGAAATAGCAAAATAAGGGGGAGGGGGGAGAGACCTTAAAAATGACTTTTGTTTTGTAGCTACATGAAGAGAAACAGAAAGCGCTAGTAACTTACAGTTGAACAAGGATACAAAAATACAGATTTGACAAACAGACTATAATTTGTTTCCACAGTTATGTGACATATACTTGAAAAAAATGAAAGTTAATGGTTACTGGGGAGGGGGAGTGAGGAACCATATGCTGTGCTGAAAAGGCTACATATATGGGTGTATAAAATTAAATAACTGTATGGCAATCCCAATGTGTCCTATGTTTTTTTTTTTCAAAATCCCGGAAGTCCACTACATAATAAATCATTATTTTCTTTCATAATCAAGAGGACTATGAATTGGTTCAATGCCCAGTTTTGGTATAGAAAAGGGATGGGGAACATATGGCCACCAAATGTTGGACTGCAACTCACATCATCCTTCACCACTGGCTATACACTACTTGGAGGTCGACAGGAGTTTTATTCCAGTGACAAGTGGAAGCCACACATTCATTAATAATGGCATATAAACAGATTGCTGTGTTCTCCACAGAATTGGGTCTTCCACTGCTCATTGTTACTTCTGCTGTCTTGTCATGTATTTTCTCCCAAGGTAGGTGCCTCACTGCTCTCACCCTCATGTGTACATTTCTAGAACAATATAGTATTGTGTGGAAAGATATGAAATTAGCTGCCACAACCACAATGGAAGCAGTTGAAGGGCACCTTTTCCAAAAGGATGAGAGGGGAAAAGAATCTGTGGATGGTACTGTGATGATGTAGACAGTTGGGGTGTGAAGTTTAGGAACTGCAGGGACACCTGCCCCCTGATCTTAATGCCCCCAACCTTTTTTTATTTCTTTGAATAAATGAGTTTAGTGCTGATTCATTACATGAACATATTAGTTTAGCACTAGATCACCTCGACATCGGGGGGGGGGGGAATTAAAATACTATGAAATAGAAACATCCCCAGCAAAATACAGAAAACTACATATGTTTCCACAGTATGTGTATTTCTGTGTACATCATGAAGAACTTGGGAAAGCTGCCACCTTTTCCCTAGCGATGTGCAACCCTTTAAAAACCATGATGCTTGACAGTAACCATAAAAGGATCAGCAGAGGTGGGAACAGAGAGAGGGAGGAAGGGGGCTGTGGGCTGAAATGCCACTCACACCATATCTGTTTGTGGTCTGAACCAATCTGCAGCCTCTTACGTGATCTGAAACAAAAAGCTGCAAATCAAACCTCAGCTAAGTCGAATTACTCCAGTTTGGCTTGCCAGTGTAGTCACAGCCTTACGTAGGAGGCAGGAATAGGCAGAAGCCTCTTACGTCCATAGAAATCTCCTTGTGCCAGCAGAGCCACCTTCTGCTGTCTTTTATTAGGGATCTGCCAGCAGGAGGTTCTGCCATCCAAACAGTTCTGCTGGTAGAGATCTATTGGCAGAAGAATCAACAATGAAGCCAACAAGAGGTAGAACAAAAGAGAAGCTGTGTTGTGCCAGACTCAAACCTTCTCCAGCCCATGGGCAAAGCCACTATTTCAGCAACAAGTTTGGCCAGGGAACAGTAAACCCTAAGCAGTTGCGAACATCCCTTCTTGGCTGGGGGAGATTTAGATTAATCACACTTTCTGCTGGTTTAGTGTCAGCTCAGTTGCCCCTCAGCCATCTTGGCTAGCTGCAATTATGTTTTTATTCAGATGAGGCTTGCTGTAGTGTCAGGCAGATTTTGGATTATATGCAAGGATGGCAGGACAAAGAAACACACATAATGTCTGATTCTCCATTTTAAAAATACATAAAATACCACAAGAACATCTGCCTGCAGCGATGGAAAGAAAAGCTAAATTCCTTGTTCTCATTTGATTTAGGATGTCTTGACACGATGACACCTCAAAAAGGAACTTCTAAAAAACCAAGATAATTCTTGCCCCCAGCCAAGAAGGAGACAAAAAACTCTCTCCTCCTCTTGCCTCTCTGTAACTTATATAACATGCCTGTAGTGTCCGTTCCCTTTAGCAAGTGAAACCCTCAAACAGCCTGCAGAGAAGGATGGGTTGATCATTAAGAAAGATGCCAACACCTTCTCTAGTGCTTCCAATTTTTAAACAAAGCAGTCAATATCCCAGTTTGGGGCAATATGTGGAATATATTCCACATACTGCATAATTTGCACCAAAATAATCAGTTTTGCACATAACTTTGTTCTTGCTCTTGCAAGAACTCTAGCAGGAGTACCAGGAAATTCTTTGCCATCTTCTCTGGTGAGAAGAATGCAGTTTCTCATCCTCACCCACCAGGATGAGACAAACAGATATTTCCATCTATGAGAAGTCATGTCTGACTTCCACTAATGTGCTTGTTGGTTCTAATTACAGGTTATCTATAACACCTGTCTCTGCCCTTATAAATGCATAAGAAAACAAATCCCCAAACACTTCCAGTTCCATCCCCAGTCAATGCCACAAGGTCCTCCCAACTCCAGACCCAGTTTGGAGTTAGTAATAAAAATGAAAGAAACATATGGAACTTCAAATCCATTTTACTAGCAAAGAGTTTTATCAGCAGCAAAACCTTAGCTTGAGGTTTTCCTCTCTCTAAGTCAATGGAATCAGCTGAATTTGTAGTCAAGTCCTTCAACTTCCTTCTGTATGTGGTTCTGTCAACAGCACTGACCCTGCCATTGTCACTACCAATAACCCTTTCCAGCTGGGCACAGACATTGACAGCACATCAAAAAGATCTTTTCTAGGCTGAACTCCAAACAGCATATCCTGTACAAACAAACACACAGCTGAGAATACTCAAAAACAGCTGGAATATCTTATTAATTTTTCTATCACTTAAAACCATGCACGTGGCTTTTACAAAGTAGGCAGCAGAAGAAAGCACGACAAGAGCACTTAAGGATTCCCTCGAGGATTTAAAGCCCTGTGCATATCGATTTGTTTTGTCTAACAACTCATTGTTTATTAGAACCTGAGACTAATGGCAATAACAAAAATAAAAAAACAAAAACAAAACAAAAACACCCATGTGCCAACAAAACCCTGCATTAATGTAAAATACAAAATAACAAATGCTATGTACAAGCAATATTTGCATCCCTGTAAGAGTACCAGTAAAAATTGCTAGATTATTGTTGAAATAGTGATGAATTCTTGCTTCACACATAAACACAAAACCTCTGAGAAATATTCCAATTGGAAAATACAATTAACTTGACTTCAGAGGGTCTTCCATTTATATATATACATATTGGCTGGAAATTTGTCTAGACTCTCCACCCCACATCGTCTCAAATACTGTAATAAACTGAGTTTGTTCCATTCTGGAAATGCTGAGGATTTGCTAAACTGGTAAAAAATATTTATAATATTGTAAATATTGCCTAGTGTTGCATAGTCAATGAATAAAAGAGTCAAGTGATGTGATAATATCTTATCAAGCACTTGAATTATGAAAACACACATATCTTAGTATTTTATATCACAGAAGCTGTAATCCTAGGAGCAGACAGCAGGATGAAAGCTCCACTGAGGGGAAGAGGTCCTTCTATTATTCCTCAAGAGATTTATTCCTTCTTTTTTTACTGAGAAAGGGATCACACTGAAAGATGGATACAGCAGCACCAATCACTATCAAAACAATGAGATGCAAAAATATTGTTTCTTACCACTGCTTTGCACTGGGGCAGACATTTGATTCATTTAGCCCTAGGACTTCTACATGCCTACAATGTGCACTGTGCAAAGCCATAACCCCTTAGACTGCGATGTGTGTAATAGAATTTGCCGTGTATATTTCAGTTGAACTTTTGCATCCATATTTGTGTTTCTATTTAGCTGGCAAAAAAACAACAACAAATATTAGGCATAGTGTGTTGTAGTAAGGGCTTCACACTTTTATTCAGGCTCCCAAACACCATAAAAGTGCAGCCACCCTGTCCCTAACATACATGTTCTATTTAGGCAATATGGTATGCTATCCTCCCCTATGCCTACTTAGTTGTGGGTTCCCCATTACCTTGGACCTGGATTATTGTCATTGGCAGTTTGGTTGACCTAAGCCCCAACAGGTGTGCTTACTGGAATAGACTCACGGGCCAGAAACTTGCTAGAATTGTAGACTGTACAGCAGCAAGTGTTTAAGTGTTGCTCATGATTGAATTGAAAACTACCCCGAGAGAAAGGTTTAATCACTATGGGGCAGTATATAAGCAGGACATTTTGCTTTGCTTTTATCCAAAGCTATAGTTTCATAGTGTAAGCAACCAAAGAGCAAACAGCACTATCCGTATAGATTGGTTGGTTGGTTACATTATAAAACCTTCCCTTTTAAGGAAGTTTGAGGTGAAAAGTTTTAAAACTTGTGGGAATATTTTGTCAAGATTTTATCAGGCGCATTCTGATCAGTGTTATAATCTCTTTCGTTTTTACACTTTCAGCTGGTTTACAAAGGTTACTCAATAAAGTCAATGAACTAAGTAATGATCACAGCTCAAAACTGGATATTGAAAACACCAAGTTCATAGTAATTTATAAACAGTAAGCACCTGAAGAAATGCAGCTAAAGGTTCAAAATGAAAGTGTGGAGCATGGAATGTGGAACATGGAATGTGAAAGTGTGGAATATGGAATGAATGAACAATGGGATCATAGCCTTGCAATGATGATCAGAATACAGGTGGACTGGAAAAGCTTCCTTATGATGAAGTATGTAATATGCAACAAAAAACTAAAAGCTGATTTTGAGAATATGCCTTGTTTAGAGCTGTGTATACTCAGTTCCACTATATACCATCAAAGCTGGGAAACTATACCAAAATTACAAGCATTTAAAATTTGTATTTATGGCAAGATGCTAAGAATTTCTTGGATTCAAAGGATAGTCAATGAAAAAGCATTAAGATGCATGAATAAAGACTAAGAAGTTATAAAATCTGTCAAATGCAGAAAGCTAGAATATGTCCATCACATAATGAGAAAGGAGAAGCGCAGATTGTCACAACTGATGGTTTGAGATAAAACAAGTGGGAAAAGAAATGCAAGGAGAAGGAGGACGTTTTGCTGACAAATGTTGAGAACTTGTTTAGATGTCGCACAACATCACTGTTTAGAGCCGCCACATCTAAAGTCAGTATAACAAGCCTAACGTCCAACCTGCAGTAGAAGAGGGACATGAAGAAGGGAAACAAAGAAAAAAAGGAGAGGTTTACTGTTTTAATTGATTGTTATTCATACCCTTAAAGTACTGTTGATGACAGGAGGAATGCAAATGTTTGAAATCATTAATTAAAAATAAAGCAACTGCTAGAAAAGATGCCTACAAATTTAATCATCTAATCTACTGCCCCTCAGTCTGCATGATTAAATTGCCAAAGCAAAGACAGAAATGACACAATTTAATTCAAGGAAATGCATTTTCTTTTACATTGCTTCACATAAGCAGGAGTATGGCTCCTTGACCCTGCAATAAAAGTAAAAAATTATAAATTATATAACCAATCAGATGTCTTTTTATCTTTATTTAATTTAATGATTTGTGCATCTGGCCTCACTCTTTTAAAAGGAATAGGCCAGAAAGAGGGGAAAGGAAGATAAAGAGGATTTTTAAAATTTAATTTTGCATCATTTAAAACCTACTTTAATACTTGACTTTGAAGTTCCAAGGGCATATTCCAGTTCCATGTTGGACAATTCCTTTGGCATCCTTACTTAAAAATTCTTAGAGAGTAAGCAGGAGCCAATGGACTGTGCCAATGGAACAAAGATTTTCTATGCATTAAAAAAAAACCTCTGGAAGATTTCATACATTTTATTTTAATTTGCCCTTTTTAAATAGATCCCAGAGGGATATTTTTGAAACCATTCTCAGTTAGGGAAAGTTTAAATGTTCTTGTAGGCAGTGTTTGTTTGTAATACTCATGCCTATGTAACACACAAGGTGGCTCTTTTTCCCTTGGCAGCAAGAATGCTCAGAAGAAGAAAACAGCATAAATTGCTGTAAATTGCCCCTAGAACAAGGATTGGGGGGGGGGGGGGCATGATTGCCCTCTGCTGCAGCCACAAGCCATACATGCATGGATGGATAGAGATTTAAATCCTGATTCTTTTTTATACTTTTTCACGTCAACGGTCTACCCATACTTGAAAACAGGGTTTAAAATTTTAATTCTATTATACTTTTGTAATTTGTGTCTGGATGTGTTTGCTTTGGTGTTTGGCTTGAACTATCATTTCTGAACTCTTTGATCTTTGGAAATAACCAAATGCTAAAATATGGTTCTAGTTCCCAATTGGCCAGAAGAGCTATGAGTATTTTAGCTGTACTAAACCTCCAATCACATAGTCCCTGGGAAAGGTACCCTGAGGTCACAGGAATGACCTCACAGTGAGTGTGGGAAGGGAGATCCAGCTTCGGAGGACTAAACCAAAATAAAGTTGTGGCTTCTGTCTATTAATGGGAAGTATTCACAAATATGTACATAAGAAAGAAGATCCTGAAAGTAACAACACCAAAGTTGTGTGGCCCCTCCCAGCTGCTCCAGAGACTTTCTTGACCCTTCAACGTGCACATCCTACCATGTAGGTCATGAGGGAAGTATTTCGATCAGTAGGGTCCCATCCCCAACAGCTCTCCTGAAATTGGGGAAAGATACAGTACACCAGTCATAAAGCTGAGAAACATACACTCCTCTGCCTTGGCAACAAATATGAAGGAAACAACACAACTAAAAGAGAAACTCGAAAGAAGAGGAAAAACGTTTGCTCTTTCACCCTATTACTCTACTAACACAAGATTGTAGATAGGACAACGACTCAGCTTCAGGGACTCTCACTCATGAACCCAGATTTTGCTGCTAGATCTGCTTTCAAGTCCTTGCTAGGCCATGCTGTACATTAAGAAATTTACACTCTGGTGTTTGTAGATATTTATTCATTTAAAACATTTCTGTCATGCACTTCCTGAAAGCACAGAGGCTTTTAACAACTGGAACAATACGCATTAAAAGACAGTGATACATAAAAAAGAAGATCAAAACACTGAAAGCAAAATCAAGGTCAAACATAAACAATACTACATTCCACCAGAAGATTATGCTTTAGCTTGACTCCTAATAGCAGGCAATGACATGCAATGAACAGCTTTTGTATGAAGTGCCTTTGAAACACATAGAATAGTCACTTCCTAGACAGTGTATTTTGAATTTCATGGGGATGGGCTCTAAGAGGAAGGTTTCTCTTAACAGTCTTAATAGGCAATAGGACCCACAACGCTTAGGTGGAGTCAGAAACTAAAATCATCATTCCATTCAATAATGTAACAACATTGTCTCAGTGTCTTTGATCAGGAGAGAAAGAGAATCACGTGGGCTTCATTCTCTTGTTAACTGCTCAAAGATTATTAGAACACCAGTCAATAGTCTACCAATGATGATTCACCTTCAATACTACTTCATTTTAAGATTATGGTATGTTATTTTAAAAAACTCAAGTGGTTACTGCTTATTTGTGTGCGACTGAAATGGGACTACCCCAAAATAAAGTTGTGGTTTCTGTCTATTCATGGGAAGTATGCACAGATATATACATAAGAAAGAAGATCCTGAAAGTAACAACACCAAAGGATACACCCAAGTATCTCAGGGCTCCCAGAATGCACAGAATATCAATGCCAGTTGATACTATAGGATTAAAAAAAATAGATAATTTCTTATACTTTCGCCACCTTGGATTTATGATATATGCTTGTAGGTTTTATTGTTTTTAAATTTGTAAACCGCCCAGAGTAGACCTTTGGTCTAGATGGGCGGGATAGAAATCCAATAAATAAATAAATAAATAAATAAATAGAGCAATGTATCTCATCTGGAAATCCAACCTCTAGGTTCATATTGAATACCAAATGCAAGAATGTCTGTCTCTACCACGCACTTTGTGTAGGAAATGTCATTAAACAGCGCTGAAATCCTGGATTTACAATGCTATCATTATGTGAACACATGGCATATAGATGACAACAACATATGAATATATTTTTTAGAGATTTTGAGCCTTTTATAGAAGTTTGGGCATAGACTTTTTCTTCTTTGGGGGGGATATTATTATTAAGCTTCTACTTCTATTATATTTCTTTCTTAGTTGTTTTTTGTTCTTAAATTTTAACTAAAATATATGGTGAAAAAATTACAGCAGGGCAGGGATATACTGCAACATTTTGATGCATCTGGCCCCATTTCATTTCCATACACTTAATTATAACACTTGCAGTACAGCTCAGTGAGTGTGCAGCTCCACAGATACACACGAACAGGGTGTTGGGAGGGATAAAATGTTTTGTATCACTAATATATAGAGGCAATATGAGATGAGAAAGCAGTTTTGCAATTAACAGGTTATAAAACATTTTCTCTCCAGAGATATTACTCCAGCAGATCTTTGTAACTGAAGAATCACACTTGCGAAAGAATTGTTAACCTCTCAATGACCAATAGAACAAAACGAAAGCAAGCTAATTCATCTTGCAGGACTAAGGAATGTCAAGTTAAGATAAACAGGTGACTTTAACCTCCTAAGGGTGCTCCTCTTCTAATTATAATTATAAGCTAGCTGGCTCTTCCTTTCTTGGGACATCACAGGCTGTTTTAAGAGGGAGAAGAAATCATATCATCCCTCCCATACTGTGACGGAACTTTTATTAAAGTTTACTTAGCAACAACGTAACATGCTGATTGGACAGATGAACACCGGAGGACAGCCAATCAAGATTCGCCAGATGAGCAGTTAGAGATGGGCAGTTAGAGGAGAGCAGTTAGGAAAGAGTGGCTGAGAGTGGCTGAGAGAGATGTTGCTACATTTAGAGAGATTGTTAAAGAACTGAGAGAAATAGTTAAATTGTAACTATAGAAAAGAGATGAAGGTTTCGAGGAAGATTCAGAATGTAACAACTTTGTATCAGAGAGGGATAAAAGTCTAGTATGGAAAGGTATACAGTGGTGCCTCGACTCACAAACTTAATTGGTTCAGGAAGATGGACGGAACTCGGAATGGTCGTAAGTCGAAGCACCATTTCCCATTGGAATGCATTGAAATGCAATTAATCCGTTCCGGCCGAAGAAAAAAATCACCAAAAAAAATCACTGCAAGACCGGTCGGAAACGTGATTAATCCCTTCCAGCTGAAGGGGGGGGGGGGGAAGAAAAGCAATCAACCGTGCAAGACCCATTGCAAATGCAAACAAGACAAAGCATAAAGCAATCAAGCGTGCAAGACCTAATGCAAAGAAAACAAACCAAAAACCAATCAACCGTGCAAGACCAATTGCAAATGCAAACAAGACAAAGCAAAAAGCAATCAAGCAGATTGTGCAAGATCGGAAATGGGGGGGGGGACTAAAAAGCGAACAAACTCCCCAAGACCCATCGGAAATGGGGGGGGGGGAATCTAAAAAGCAACCAAACCCCCAAGACCCATCGGAAATGGGGGGGGGGGGAACAAAAAAACAAACAAACCCCCAAAGACCCATCACAGCACAGAAACATAACCCCCACCTCAAAACCACGCTGCAAAAACACCCAGAACAGTTTTTAAAAAGCAGAAAACAGCACCTTACCAGGCAGCCCGAAGCCTCCCTGCAAACACACACACACAGGCTCTCAGAAGCAGAAGGAGGCAGTCCCAAGCCTCCAACGATGACGCACACTCTCTAACTGCAGGGGCGAAAGAGCTACAAAGAAGCAGCCTCGTCGCCACCTACAGTTAGCAATTTGAATTTCCCGCCTTTCCCCCCTGCCTTTTTCTGTTCGTAAGTGGAAGCTCCGGTCGCAAGTAGAAGCAAAATTTTGCGGCCGGAGCTGGTCATAACTCGAAATGGTCGTAAGTAGGGGCGTTCGTAAGCCGAGGCACCACTGTACAGTACTTCTTTTATTATCTATAACTTTAAATTTAAGAATGTGCCTTGTAACCATTAAGTTTTTAAAATAAAGAACTCATTTTTCTTGTTTCGATTTAAAACCATTTTGGCTCAGTCAATTTGGGGCTTAAGGTTAGCCCAAGGAAAAGAAGAGGCAAGTCAAAACATAATTAGCCAGGTTCGGCTAGTCACACATACGACACTGGCTCACCTACGTACAGGAATACAAGAACAAGAACAACAACCACGGCAATAACAATGGTCAAATGCTAAACCATCAGCAGTATCTTTTGGCACTACTCTCAAGCTACCCCGAGTTCTCTGTCCTTGAAAGTTAGTCTCCAGCCCTGGTGGAAGGCTTTACATGTGAAATGAGTCCCCTTCGCGCACAGAGTGAAGGGGCAGGGATATAAGTATAATAAATAAATAAAAATAAAATAAGGCTAGAAAGAGTTGCCCTACAGCGACAAGAAAAAAAGATCTTAGGGCTCCACATCCACATCAATAAATACAGCTTTCCCCCGCCCAAGAGGATGTTATGAGAAATCATTGAAAGGTGATCCAGGATGACTGAAATGAGCCAATATAAACTCTTAACTTCAATGACTTTGGGCCTCAAATACAGAAATGTGAACACATGTTTGTAATATTTCTTTTATCCAATGAAACCAAGCTCAGATTTCAGTCTAAATCTAATGGTATAAACATTACAGACCAACTAGAAAATAGTGTGGAAACATGAAGGGTTTTTTTAAGTTCAGACATAAACAGGCTGCATAAATGTTCATTTATAAATATTCCTGCTTTCAGCCCTTGCTCTGTGATCCTCAATAAATTATATCTGCTCTCCCTTTCTTTTGTTCACAAGCAACATTTGAAGCTGTCCACTGAAAGTATGAGATGTGGTTCCAAACCGGGTTCTAGACCAGCCCAACCACAGGCCATAAGAGTAAAAATGTCATGTCATCTCTTCTCTATGTCCTAAATAATCTGGATGCTCTATATGAAGATCTGACAAAATGCTCACCAAAGCACACCTGTACAATACTCCATTTGCAAGACTACAGTATACTTTTAACTGCAAAATATATCTAAGTTTATTCAGGTTTTATTGTTTAAAAAAAACACAAGAAGGAAGAAATAAGATCACCACAAATTGGTTTTAAAGGCAAAGCATGCACGGAAGAGAAAACAAACTGAACAGCCATAGGATCAATCCACCATGCCATATTATTTGAACTATGAAAACAGAGCAACTATGATGTATCTAAAGTTTAGTGATAAAACAGCTTCGAAGCTTTTATTTATTTATTTTTAGGAAAAGAAGCTTCATCAGCCACCTTGGCAGTCAGCAATAGTGACAGCCACTGGCCTATTAATCCCTTGAGACTCATTTTCTCAGAAGTGCATAAACCTGCTCCTTATTCAGGGAAGCTGGATCATGGTAAAAGTCACAATCCATCACCACCCTGAAAAGCTCTATGAATCTGCACCAAAAAGACAGGGGAAAGACAGATGTATTTATCATGCACATACAGGAAAGGAAGGGAGCAGAAAATATTGCCATTGCTGCCTTACTGACTGCACAATAAGCGAACTTTCATTAATCATCAGAGTTATGGAAAGAAAAAGAAATATTGAGTGGATCGAGGGGGAACACTCTCTCACACACAGCTTTCTAATTTTCTAATTTCCTTTTAGAATGAAACTGGCAGAATTTCTTTACCTTAGAATTACCAGTAGCCAGCCTCTGGCCAAAATATGATTGATTTCACAAAATTCCAAACAAACATATGCATTGCTTTCTAAAAAGTAAAGTAAATATCTTGGAAAAATCTATCATACTTGTCAGGTCACTAGACTATGATGAAAGAGTTCTTTCTCCTAACATATATCTAAGATCTACAGGACTTGACACAATTGAGATCACATGTATACTCTAGTACAGTGGTCCCCAACCTTGGGCCTCCAGATGTTCTTGGACTACAACTCCCAGAAGCCTTCACCACCACCTCTGCTGGCCAGGATTTCTGGGAGTTGAAGTCCAGGAACATCTGGGGGCCCAAGGTTGGGGACCACTGCTCTAGTAGAAAGCTGGGCCTCATATATTTAACACCAGATTTGCACGTGATGCATGTGCATGCTTAATTTTGCTTCTAGTTGTTATGTGCCCTTAAGTTGGAACTGACTTAAAACGACCCTAATAGGGCATTAATACACAAATAAGCATACATACTTCATTATCGCTAGGCATTGTAGAGGACTAACAGCAAAACTTCAGTGACAACAAACAGGCCTTCAGTAGAGTACATGCTTTGAATGCAGAAGGCCCTAAATTCAACCCCTGATGTTGAAAAGGTATCTGTATTCTGCTTTTTTGGAGAGGGGAAGGCAAGCTCTGGCAGTGGGCTCAATCAATCCTAAGTAAAGCCAGGAGAGTTAACACACTGCCAACAAACAAATAAGAGAAAGAACATTTACTGAGAATGCTCCACCAGATAATCGATCTCCCTACCAGATATGGTTGCGTATCAGGCCACGTTCTAAATGGTCAGGGTTAATACAGCAGAGAGACAAGAGTCAATGAAAAGGGATGTGTTGGTTTGGGCAGTTTCTCAAGCCCCTGCTTTTTTTATGCATGTGCTGTCAACCCCACCAAGGATCAGCTGCAACAACTCTTCTACAAAGAGCACCATCTCGTAAGTCCCCTCTTTTTTGCAGTGGAGCCCTGTGTTTAATTTTGCTCTTCCTGTTTAGGCACCATAACTTTCAGGATTGCTACTGTCTCGGACTAGTGCATGGGTCCTTGGATGGAAGTAGCCTCCATCCATCTTTCTTGAAGGCCCTCAGGTTCTGCCTGGGCCTCAGTCTCCACCTCTTTGCAGAGGAGAGGGCTGCTTGCTAAGAACTCTGGATTCCCATTGGAGGAGTACAGTACTCCTCCCATTAGGTTATAATGATCAGATAGATGCTACTCTAAACAATCTGTCTGACCCCAGAGCATTTTATTCTAACACAGCGGTTCTTAACCTTTTCTTTACCACGGACCCCCTTTAAATATCTTTTGTTGCCATGGACAACCAAGACTTAACTCAAGATTTAAAGTGCATCAAATATTTATTTAAAATTTTTCATGAAGTTGTCTTCAAATTTGAAGAGAAGGGAAAAATAAATGAATCTGTTAATGCACACACTTGTATTATAATATCTTTATTGGAATGATTTCATAAATAATCATTATCACCATCATCCCCTCCATGGGCACAGGCCTTGTTGAGGTCGAGGGGCTTGTGTGATTCAGTGAGGTTGAGAGCTATGCTGGTGGTAGTGTTGCTACCTGAAGGGTCTCCCAAGCCAGACAGGTCTCAGCTGAGAAGCCAGACCATCAACCATCAATGACGATGAGATGAAATAAACAGAAATCCATGCCAGATTGGTTGTCTCCCGGGTGAAGAAGGACCACGTCAGATGCTATAGCCCCTGGGCATCTGGTGACAAATGGGCTACAGGACTCAACAAACACTGTTGAGGAACCAGGACACGCTGCTGCAAAGCTACTGGAGCAACATAAATGCAAAACTTGGACTCCCGCTGAAAATCGAGAAATTATTAAATGCTTTTATGAGGCCAACCCAACAGCCCTTGGTTTTTAAAAAATAATGATGGAAATTTGGAAAAGTAAACACCCAAATAGTGACATAACTGAACAACAATTAATGGAACACTATCAAGAAATTTCACACAGTATTATAAGCAGTTGTAGGTCTCAGAAATAACAACATCAGAGCTACAAAAATGGTAATATTAGAAACAGCATATACACTGTGCCAATAATTAACAGACCATTATTATTATTATTATTATTATTATTATTATTATTATTATTATTATTATTATTATTATTATTATTATTATTATTATTATTATTATTATTATTATATTTAACAAATACTTTGGGATTTGGTTAAAACTTGTATCTGTTGTATAATACCAATCAATGGTTTTATAATTTTGATTGACTGTGTCTGGTATATTATAATAATAATAATAATAATAATAATAATAATAATAATAATAATAATAATAATAATAATAATAATAATAATAATAATAATAATAATAGTTGTTGTTGTTGTTGTTGTTGTTGTTTGTTTGTTTAGTCGTTAAGTCGTGTCCAACTCTTCGTGACCCCATGGACCAGAGCACGCCAGGCCCTCCTGTCTTCCACTACCTCCTGGAGTTTGGTCAAATTCATGTTGGTAGCTTCGATGACACTGTCCAACCATCTCGTCCTCTGACGTCCCCTTCTCCTCTTGCCTTCACACTTTCCCAACATCAGGGTCTTTTCCAGGGAGTCTTCTCTTCTCATGAGATGGCCAAAGTATTGGAGCCTCAGCTTCAGGATCTGTCCTTCCAGTGAGCACTCAGGGTTGATTTCCTTCAGAATGGATAGGTTTGTTCTCCTTGCAGTCCAGGGGACTCTCAAGAGTCTCCTCCAGCACCACAATTCAAAAGCATCAATTCTTCGGCGGTCAGCCTTCTTTATGGTCCAGCTCTCACTTCCATACATCGCTACTGGAAAAACCATAGCTTTGACTATGCAGACTTTTGTCGGCAAGGTGATGTCTCTGCTTTTCCCCGCGGGAGGGAAGTGCCACTGAGAGGCTGCATTTAATTAGGTGGTGATCCGACCATGACAAGGGGGACGATACCAAGTCAGCCACCATTGGAGCACACTCTCTCTGCTCAGCAGCAAAGACCAGATCCAGCATATGGCCGCCCACGTGGGTAGAGCTGTTGACTTGCTGGGTCAAGTCCAAGGAAGTCATGGTTTCCAGGAACTCATGAGCTGGGCCGGAAACCTCAGCCTCCGCGTGAATATTGAAGTCCCCCAGAACCAATAGTCTGGGGGACCTCAACAGCGCCGTGGAGACAAAATCCGCCAGCTCCGGCAGGGACTGCGCCAGATCGCGGGGAGTGCGGTATGCCAGCACAATCCCAAAGCCACCCATGACCCCAAACGACACGTGGACGGCCTCTAGACCTGGGCTTGCCACCGCAGAGAGACTAGCAGCCTCAAATATGTCCTTACAATGGCAACTCCCCCCCCCCACCTGTCCAGTCTGCCCTGGTGTTCGATGGCATACCCAGGTGGGCATATGAGGGAAAGAGTAGCTCCACCCTCAGCGCCCACCCACGTCTCAGTTATACTGGCCAGGTCTGCCTGTTCCTCCAGGATCAAGTCCTGGATGAGTTGGGTTTTATTGTGGGCAGACCTGGCATTTATCAACACCAGGGACAGAGAGGGAGGCCGGCTAGGCTGGTTACCTTGGTTCGAACAGGTGGCAGCACAGCTAGAATAGGGGACAGCCTTCAAGCATCTGTCCGCTGTTCTTCTACGTTTGATCGCTACTGCGCCAACACCATATCTCCTCCTGCCCGTAATTACCCGTATATTTGAAGCACCCACACTTTAATTATTGGTAACCCCTCTCCAGGCAGAGCAACTCATTAATTATCTTTAATTCTACCCCGTTGCATTTTTTAAAAAAGGTAGAATAATGCGTAATTATTTTTTCTTCAAATAAAAAAAGAAAGTTAATATGTGTGCACACAAATTGACTAAAGCAGTTTAAGCAATTGGTTATCAACACTGGAATCATATGCATGGCTACTCAGAAGTACGTTCCATGCAGTTTAAGGGCAATTACTGCCAGGATAGCTGATACCCAGTGTGGTGTTCTGTATAGAGTGACAGACTAGGAATCCAAAGGCCTGGATTTGAAACCTTGCTCTGCCATGGAAGCCCACTGAAGCCACTCCTTAAATATCTCATTTACCCTGAAAGACCTCTTAAGGTCCCTATAAGTCAGTTCTGACTTGATGGCACATAACAAAACAAAACTTTCAGGACAGGGTATACAAGAATTGTCTCAATGTATGAGTTAAAGATCAATAATAAAATATAAAATAAAAGAATTAGCAATTGTTCTGGCTGAAAAGAGGGGAAACAATCAGCTCTCTCTCCCACCTCCTCCAGCTATATATTAGTGCAACTGATAATGTTCCACTTTATTTTGCTAGATATTATTACATTTCATAACTATGCATCAGTGTTGTACTCGAACAGTTAATAATGATGCTTGTTAGGACATTCTGATGTCTCCAGTCCATGAAAAAAGGAATGTGTGAGAAACACTGAACATTTTATCTCCTTTAGCCTCTTACTCCCATTAGACCACAGACAGATTGCTCTGCAAAGATGGATTTCTTTTTCTCTTTAAACCCATAAAAACATTTTGATTAAAGATGAAATTATCTCCAGCTTGACACAATCTTGCGCCATTCTATTAGCATATGTTCTCTTCAAGCACATTCCATTTCTTTAAAAGGGAATGGGTCTGGAAGACGACACTGATGTGAAAGGTTCTCTGTCGATGCCTAATGTTTTGAGGGAGCCCAAATTCTGTGGCACAGACACAACCCAGTTTCATACACTGTGGAATGCAAGGGCCAGCTGAGAACATATGGATCAGGGAAAGATACTCATCCAGGTTCTCTGCATCAGATTACTCTGCTCAAGTATGTTCTCACCAAGTGAGGCATCCGATACCCTATTTGGTTTAAGGTAGGCCTTTCTCGAGCTTTAATTTCCAAATGCTCTTCCACTACAATAACTAGATTAAACTTCTACTGTTTTTAAACCCCTGATACCTCCATAATTATCTCCATCCTTGTCAATTTAAACACTGCCAACTTCCTCTTTCTTCTCCACTGATGTTTTGCCCATGATGGAACCTGTTGTGAATAACATGTGGATTTTATTATTCCAGTAAGAGAGGGGATAAGATTGCTTCCTTTCCCGCTCCCAGTACTCCCAGTATTGGCTCTGGAATCTGAAGTTATTGTACCACTTGCTAGAGCCTAATTTCAATATATACAGACCCTTCCTCTCACATGCGATTTCAAATCTCTGAATATTCATGATTTTAGTATTGGTTCTGCCATCCTTCCCTCATTTACCACCATAACCTTCTTTTTGTACCATCTTGCCTGTGGAGATTTTCAAAGCCTACACAAATTGGAAACTACAGTTTGGTCTACTAAAGTATCAGTATTCCATTAATACAGATTTCAGGATTTATTTTCAAATGCTTCCTTTAATACTTTTAACCTCATGCTTCCTTTCAACTTAGGGGCACCTTGCAGTCCAAACAGCAGGACACCCAACCTCGACGTGACAGGGTGAGGCACGCTTCCAAACTCGGATCACAGATTGCTGGTACTTTTGCCCTTTCTCCTTACAGAAGAATGATCAAAATGTAAGAACAAAATATAGAAAGGTGATGTTTGTGTCCCTGAAGCACAGGAAAAAAATTGTACAATGTTGAGCACAGAAACGGAGGTAGCTATATTCTCCATTACAACAAAAAGACATCAATTCTTCAACATGCCTATGGGGTTCTTCTTAACCACGAATGTTCACAGGCCAGTATGGCTTTAATTATTCTTGACATTCTTCAAGGGATATGGTTCAATTAATTTGTCATGGACAGCCATGGACATCTTATTGCTAATTTAATTTAGAGAGCAGATTAGTTTAATCAATTGCTGAATGATTAAACAGGATGTCAACACTTGATGGCTGGACAGCTCACTAAGTTAGGTAAGAGGTTGGGAGTTTGATGCCCCATTGTGCTCCCTAAGAGAAAAAGCCAGACAGTGTAGCCTTTGACAAGTTCCACAGACCCAGTGTGCTCTCAGAAGAAGGCAATGGTGAGCTCACATCTGAGTACTCTGTACCTGGAAAACCCTGGAAAAGGTCACTATAAATTGGAATCAAGCTAATGGCAGACATCATCATTATGTCAGCATTTATGTAAATCCCATTGAGTCAATGGAATTAATTTAGTTGGGACTCACCATAGGGATACTGACCTCTCTCTGGAATAAATTACAAGTCTGAGAAATTCACCAGTGGTGTAGCTTGTGTGATTTAGCACACAAGGGAGGTATCCAAAGACTGAAAGCAAGGGAATATTATTCCCATCTTCATGGACTGGGGGGCGGGGGGGGGGGAGATCTTGGCAAATACCAACTGGTTAGGTTGACATCAATATCAGTAATTATTCTATAACAGATTATTAAACAGTTAACCTATGAGAATTTAGAAAAGAATAATCCAGTTTCTAAGACTCAGCATGGATTACTCAAAAGCAAGTCATGCCAGTTCAACCTTCTCTCACTCACTCACTCACTCACTCACTCACTCACTCTCTCTCTCTTTGACAAAGGCACAAGCTTTTGACAATTGTGAATGGAGAAATGAACCTCAACAGAGGCTGCCTCCATAGGGACTTGTTTCTTCATGCAACCTTGTTAATCAAAAATCCTCATGATTGCAGGTGCAATGGGATACTTTTCAGAGCCATGAAGAAACAGGGCAAGAGATAACAAGGAGGTAAGAGGGCTGCTTTACTTCCTGCCAGTCTGATAATGCAGCCTGGGCCTTCCCACGGAATTATGGGGCTGGGAGTTCTTTTGTTGCCGTAGGTTCCATCCTTGATATGTTTATGGAAAGAAAATAATGATAATAATAATAAAACAGAAAGCAGTGTAATACATTAGTGATTAATATGCTAGTATGGTTTTTCCAGTAGTGATGTATGGAAGTGAGAGCTGGACCATAAAGAAGGCTGACCGCCAAAGAATTGATGCTTTTGAATTGTGGTGCTGGAGGAGACTCTTGAGAGTCCCCTGGACTGCAAAAAGAACAAACCTATCCATTCTGAAGGAAATCAACCCTGAGTGCTCACTGGAAGGACAGATCCTGAAGCTGAGGCTCCAATACTTTGGCCATCTCATGAGAAATCTCCCTGGAAAAGACCCTGATGTTGGGGAAGTGTGAAGGCAAGAGGAGAAGGGGACGACAGAGGACAAGATGGTTGGACAGTGTCATCGAAGCTACCAACATGAATTTGACCCAACTCCGGGAGGCAGTGGAAGACAGGAGGGCCTGGCGTGCTCTGGTCCATGGGGTCACAAAGAGTCGGACACGACTTAATGACTAAACAACAACAAAAATGTGGGGTGTTTTTTTTAACAACAAGTAACTCAGAACAAGACTACTTTTTAAAAACAATGCTCCATGCTCTGCACCGAGTGGGGTTGACACTGGCACTGATGAGGCAGTAAATGAGAGCCTAGAATTGTGCGGTTGAATCAATTAAAATGGTCACCCAGGTGTGTAGCAACTGTGAAAAAGATGAATTTCGTGTTAGAGATCAATAGGGGAAACCCACAAAACAGAAATTATGCCAATGATATAATGCCTGTATAGAAATCTTTGGTGCAACCCCACACAGAGAACACTGTTGTGACGATTGCCCCACGTCACTCCTGTCACTCATAGGCAGGGCCTCATTTGCATGAGCCTATGAGAGGACTGGAGGGGCGGAGTCAGCGGATATATAAAGGTTTGGCAGGAGGAGATAAGGCAGATGGAAGAGATGAGATAAGCATACAGATAGAATAGAGAGAGATAAGATAAGCATACAGATCAGAATAGATACAGAGAAGATAAGCATATAGATGAGATAAGATAGAGAAGAGATATAGGAGTCAGAGAGAGTTAGTCAGAGAAGAGAGAGAAGGAACAGATACTAATACAGATAAGCTGGTTAAGGAAAATAGATAGAGCAGGTGGTAATTGAGTATATGGCAGGAGATATGATATTTTAATGATTTGATTGAATACAATGAACAACTGAAGAACATCCTTGATTATTAATAACTGTGGCTACACTTCAATAAATAAAAGTTCTGTTTGCATTTGCCAGACAAGTGTTTGGACTAAAGTCTTTTATATTGTGGATAAAGGAAATCCACTGGTGGCAGTGAGGGAAAGAGAAGACTGAACCCTTTGTGAGGGCACAAAAGAAAGGTGCTTCAAAGGAGTGGATGTCACAATTGGGGTCAGCTGGTGGGAAGACATAGCGTGAGATCTCTGTTTGGTGAAACAAGCAGGGGCCACGTGGTAAACGTCACAACTGTCTACAGTACTAGCTGCTGCAACGCAAGACAGATATTATATAGTTGGAGAAGGTGCAGAAAGGGGCAATCCGAATGACGTGGGGCTGTAGCAACTAAAAGGAAAGGATATGTCATACAGTATGTGCCTTTGTGCTTTGCAGAAACAGTGAGAAGGGACTTGATAGAGATATACAATCATGCATGAGGTGAAGAATGTGGGTAGGGAAATCTTATTTTAGTCAATCTCTCTTTTTGTATTTTAATATTTTTCCCCTCCTTTCATAATATTGCAACTTGGAGCTATCTGATGAGGCAGAATAGCTGGAGATTCAGCACCAACAAAAGGAAACATTGCTTCACACACAGCACATAAATTGGGACCCACAATTGCAAGATAAGGTAGTGGCCACTAATTAGATTAATGGGGAGTTAGACAAATGCATGGAAGATATCAGTGGATATTATTAATGAGCTGAGTCAGCATTCCTCTGAATATCAGTTACTGTACTGAGAATCAGCAGTGGGCTTATGTCCTCCTGGTGGGTTTCCTACAGAGTTTGGGAGTAACTAGCTACAATTAATGTAATTGCCTGTAAAAGGTAAAGGTTCCCCTTGACATTTATTCCAGTCGTGTCCGACTCTAGGGCGCGGTGCTCATCCCCGTTTCCAAGCCATAGAGCCAGCGTTTTTTCCGAAGACAGTTTCCGTGGTCACGTGGCCAGCGCGACTAGACACGGAGCACCGTTACCTTCCCACCGAGGTGGTACCTATTTATCTACTTGCATTTGCATGCTTTTGAACTGCTAGGTTGGCAGGAGCTGGGACAAGCGACGGGAGCTCACTCCGACGCGTGGATTCGATCTTACAACTGCTGGTCTTCTGACCCTGCAGCACAGAGGCTTCTGCGGTTTAACCCACAGCGCCACCACGTCCCTGTAACTAGCTGTAATTGAGTAATGAGCAACGTGACAGTAGTTTCAAAGTTACACCAAAAACCATGTAACATTATTTTCAATTACTTTAAATTTAGATAAAGGATTAACATTTTCTATTTACTTCCAAATATTCATTTCAAAAGGAAATTTTAAGGCTTTTTGGATAAGAATTTATCTGGTTTTAGGCCATTTTCCAATCCCAAATGGCAACAGAAGTATTCTTTGGTTGTGCCTTTTGTATTTTTGTAAATTATTGGCACAGTGCAATATCAGGATTAGCCACTAGAGGGAATGAGAGCGTATTTCCCTGCCATTCTGGTTAGGACAACATAACAAGAATAACACATACTGCCGCAAACTCTCTGCATGGTAAAAGCAATAATAAAATGGCAACCTGGTTGCCAAAACAAAATAAAAACAAAAACCATACAAAGAGTTCCGTTTAAAGTGTTGCATTCTAAGCTCTTGGGAAAGGAGTACGACAAGGCTGTATATTGTCCCCCGACTTATTTAACTTATATGCAGAATACATCATGCAAAAGGGTGGACTGGAGGAATCCCAAGCCGGAATTAAGATTGCCGGAAGAAATATCAACAACCTCCGATATGCAGATGATACCACTCTGATGGCAGAAAGTGAGGAGGAATTAAAGAACCGCTTAATGAGGGTGAAAGAGGAGAGCGCCAAAAATGGTCTGAAGCTCAACATCAACAAAACTAAGATCATGGCCACTGGTCCCATCACCTCCTGGCAAATAGAAGGGGAAGATATGGAGGCAGTGACAGATTTTACTTTCTTGGGCTCCATGATCAGTGCAGATGGTGACAGCAGCCATGAAATTAAAAGACGGCTGCTTCTTGGGAGGAAAGCGATGACAAACCTAGACAGCATCTTAAAAAGCAGAGACATCACCTTGCCAACAAAAGTCCGCATAGTCAAAGCTATGGTTTTTCCAGTAGCGATGTATGGAAGTGAGAGCTGGACCATAAAGAAGGCTGACAGCCGAATAATTGATGCTTTTGAATTGTGGTGCTGGAGGAGACTATTGAGAGTCCCCTGGACTGCAAAAAGAACAAACCTATCCATTCTGAAGGAAATCAACCCTGAGTGCTCACTGGAAGGACAGATCCTGAAGCTGAGGCTCCAATACTTTGGCCATCTCATGAGAAGGGAAGACTTCCTGGAAAAGACCCTGATGCTGGGAAAGTGTGAAAGCAAGAGGAGAAGGGGACGTCAGAGGACAAGATGGTTGGACAGTGTCATCAAAGCTAGGAACATGAATTTGACCAAACTCCGGGAGGCAGTGGAAGACAGGAGGGCCTGGCGTGCTCTGGTCCATGGGGTCTCGAAGAGTCAGACACGACTTAACGACTAAACAACAACAATTCTAAGGTCTGATTTCCTATGGTCATCTGTTTCAGCAGTGTAGGAAACAGGAGCCCTATTCAGAGTTTAAACCTGGAACTGTGGTGGGGAAGTGGGATTCATATACGTAAGCCACACACACCAATGTCCCTTCTTCACTGGGAAATCCTGTGACTATTACATGTGTAATGTTAACGTCTGAAGCAGATACAATGAACATATTCAATTGAACATGCTTATAATGTTCAAGTGAATGGGGTTTCTGCCGTATTGTGTCTCCTGATCACACAAGTACTGTAAGCAAACTAAGAAGAAAATGCTTACAGTCACTACTTCAGACCTTTATGTTCCTCATGAGAAGGTCTCTGTGACTTCCAAGTGGGGAGCAGACAAAGGTGAGACTTATTGGCACACCTCCATCCCCACCGCCCTTTTTGCCCTGCACATGTTTTCAGGTATAACAGCTGAACTGGGTAAGAGGCTGGACTGGAGAGGCTCTTGGTCTAATCCACCAGGACCATTCTTGCTTTCCTTGTTGAAATTTCACAGCAATTTGTAAAAACATGCTGAGATTATTTAGTGCCACAGTTGTCCTCAGAGCATTTATCTTAGCTGTGAGAGAAGGAGCTTTCAGCCCATTAAATTTGGTCAACAGTAGGTTTATAAATGGGAGCTAATTTTAAATAACTCTGCAACAGGTTCAGCTACCTTCTGCACCTTGTATATCATTTCTGATCTGTTGCTTCTAAAGAGTGTTGAGAGGACACGGCACCAATGTCTGAACAATTTGTTGTTTTGTTTACATTCCAATAATATTTTAAACACTTAAGATTTTTAAAAGTAGTGCCATAAAGTGGGGCTTATGTTCCAGACCTTTTGTTTCAGAAGAAAAAAAATGTGGCAGTTAAATATTTTACTAACAGTGAACTAATCTGCATAAACATATTACTAACACATCAGTGGTTCTTAGAACAAATGACCGTGTCTTAGATATGTGCTGGTTACATGGGCAACCCAACTGCATGGTCCCCAGTACATTGTTCTTGGCACAAACTCAAGCCAATCAATGTCGTTTCATCACCGGCTGCACAGCTATAACAATGGACAGGTTGAGACATTCATCAGGAGCTGGTGCTGAAGCAGTGTGACGGTCGAGCACCAGAAGCCAATTTCTTCCACTGTGCAAATTGGCATAAGAGTTGCTTTCTTCACCCTAAGGCTGAGTGGGTGAAGGGTCTATTTATGCAAAATCTGCCCCCATTACCTTTCTGAGGAACTAAATCACATGAAAAGAGGATTTGTCTGATTCAGTCTTTGGGGAAGATGCCATCTGGAAGTTAGCTCGCAGAATCCTCCGAGTATCATGGCCAGTGGCCATGCGCGCTCTCTCTCTCTCTCTCTCTCTCTCCCCCTCTCCCTTAGTGTGTGTGTGTGTTTGTCTGTGTCCTGGTAGTTGCAGTCTTAACACTACGTTTTCCCAGCTCTAGATTATCATACATCTGTGCAGTAGAGGTGAGGGGCTCGTGACATTTCTCTCCTACTCAAAAGTCAGCATCACTCTGTTGGATAAAGTTACAAACTTAGACCTAACTGGAAGGAATCTCTGCACTCCTGTAAGGACAAGCACTCCTAAAGCATCCATAACAAACCATCATGTCACAAAGCCATTCCCCAACATTCTCCTAGGATAAAACACCTTGCCATGTACAAACACTCTAATTACTGTGTAGTAATATCAGAACTGTATTGCACTGTCCTTAAGTCTTCCAATCCCACTCTGTCTGCAATTTGCAGCCTATAATATTACTAGGAGCAGTTTTCCATGCAGGCTGGTAAATGCATGTTCAAACACAGAGTGCTATGTATGTGCCACACCAATAAAACTGGCCAGAATCTACATTTACATTGCACAACTCTGCAATGAATGGTCACAACAGCACTGCAACAACTGCTTTATGATATAATTGCACACATGTGCTGCCCTTTCCCCCTGTACTTTAACCACTGCTACCGATAATCACTTTGCCATTCTTTCTTCTTATGGATGCCTCCTTATCTGGCTGATCAAAAACCTAGCAGTTCCAGAGGACTGTGCACTCGGTACAGTGCTGTGTTTTTATTTACCACTTATGGTTTCTGACTAACAGGTGGCTCTGATCCTAAAATAATGGGTAGGATGTTCATTCAGCAGGTCTGTCAAACCTTTTCTCCTCTAGCAGAACACTTGAGGCCACTTTATAGCAGGCCAGATGATTCATCTGGCTAGTTCAAGGTAGGCAACACATGATATGCAAGGTACATACAGCCCCCTAGCCATTTTTGAATCCCCCTCCATTCACTTCAATATGAATTTGATGCTGCATGACCAATTTGTGACAGTGCAGCAACATTTCATCCACATGGAGAAAGCTGAAACTCAGTAACGAGAAAGAAGAAACATCTCTCATCAAGGACACAACAGCAGTCGTAGCTTCACAATTATACAGGCTCTGGGACATATACTTGTTTTTGAGCTTTAAACATCACTTGTGATTAACATCTCAGCCTTACCTCGATGCTGGATATCTGGGAGCTCACTGGGGAGCGTTTTCTTGGCAGCTGCTGCCCTGCGATACACCACGTGGGTCCTACCTTCCTCCTCCTCCTGTTTCCCCTTCTGAAGAGGTTCAATGAAAAACTCGTCCTTGTCGGTGCGAATCATGCCAGCCTAAAGTGACAGGGCAAAGATTGAACATTTCACATTATTGCCCATGCCAGAGACATTTTGAATAAGCCTCTACAGTATGCTTAAGCACACTTTAGCCCTCTCCAGAGAGCTGTTAGGATGCAGAGAGTAAGCAAGGTGAATACTTTATTAGAGCAAGAAAATACAACATCAGTGTCTCTCCACTTGACAAGGAAGGACAACAGTAAAGCATTAGACCAAAGGGATTTCTTCTGGAATCTAATTAGCAAGGGATGGGACTATATGCAATCAGGGAATCATGATCAGGGCACCTTTAGAATCGAAGGGGCAGTGATAACAATATACATAGTTGTTAACAATTTATTTCATTAGAATGGCATCTATCAGTGGATAGATCTGTAAGTTTCATTTTATTCCACCTCATTTTAAAAAAATCTCAATTTCTTGACATTTAATTTGGGATTTTTGAAAAGCTCTTGTCAAAAATTAAGTTGAAATAAAAATGTCTGAAATAAAAAATCTCAGCTATCTCCACTAAGCAAATTCAGTAGATACTACTGTTCACAGTATGGAGAGAATCATGTTGCACCTGCTTGCCATATAACTGTAAAAGACAGTGAACCTGCCTGGAAGAAGGTGCAGAGCTGTGTTTATTTATAAATAAATAAATAAATAAATAAATACATACATACATACATACATACATACATACATACATACATACATACATACTCTGCATGTATGGATGAATCTGTCAAGCTTGCCTTTTCCCCCCACTTGAACTCTTTTGAACCTCAGGCTCCTTGCACTGAATTTCTGAACAAAGCTTAAAAATTCTTGGAAGTTCTTACTGAGGAGGAGGAAGAGGTAGTAGTAGTAGTAGTAGTTCTTACCCATACCTATCAGACATCTCTCCCAAAGGAAAAGTCACCCCAATCTAAAATACATTGTATGGAGGCAAATAATAGCAGGGTTAATCATGTTGCCAGGAAGTAAATTTCAAAACCCAGCCTAAGGTGATAACTTTACTGGCCAAACCAAAAGCCTTTTGGAATAAGGAAGCAGGTCACTTTGAAAGCAATGATGCTTAGTTCCAACTATTTTGCTTAGGATAACAATGAAGCTGCCTTCTATTGAGTCACCTCACGGGTTTCTCTAGCTCAGCATGGACTGCTCACTGATTGACAGCAGCTCTCCTGAGTTGCCAAGCAGGAGTCGTGCCTAGCCCTACCTAGAGATATTGGGTGTTGAACCTGGGAGCTTCTGCATGTAAATCCTTTGCTCTACCACTAAGCAACAATCTCACTCCCATTATTTACAATACATTCATATTCTGCCTTTCAGCCCAGGCACCCAAGGTAAACATAATAAAACACAATGTGTTACAAAGATATATATAAATCTCAAACAACAGATATTTCACAGTCAGTTCACAAGAAGCAGACGTCATGAATCCCCAAGTCTGAACCTTTACCCCTTTGGGCTTTTTCATTTTTAGAAGACATTTTGCGGGTGTGTTAGAGATAATTTTCTATGGATGAAAAACAGCTCCTGACTTCTTCCCAATAATTTAAAATCAGCAAGGTATGGATTTGAAAGAAAAAAAAACCCTGCTATGATTGGCTTTCTGTTAAGAGCTTCTTGTAAGTATTAATAGTTTTCTTGGACCACTTCTTTGTGGAATGTCTTGGCCAGCTTTACAGCTGTGTTTTGGACTTCTTGATCTGTAAGTAATTATATCTGCATATGCAGGGGATCCCTTATGTGGTTCATGGAATGATTTAAGTTGCTGACTCTTTTTCTCTGCCACCATTTTGTAAGTGCCAGTCCGATTGAGTTGGTAGACCTTCCATTTTACTTTTTTTAAAAAAAAGAACAAAGTAGAGGTGGCTGTAAACCTGTGGAAACCTAACAAAGGTTTGGAGATTGGTTAACATGACCTAATGTTAACCAATCTAGAGCCAGATGCTGCTTGAGGGTATGAGCTACAGAAGATTGATGGTGTTTATCAACATGAGGTTTTCATGTGAGATTCTATACAGAATTTTAAGGAAACAAAGAGAAATGACACCACATGCAAACTTACGAGAAACCAAAAAGAAATAGCTGTGTGGTCCATTTCCAAAATCTAAAAATAGTTGAGAAATACTTGTACTATATCTCTTAAGTATCATAAACAAAGTTTTGAGTTCTGCAGAATTCTTCATCAGGCTGAGCGTTGCAGAACTTGAAGGCTGAGGGAGAATCAGAAAAGTCCAAGAATCATCCTGGCTAAATGTAGCTTCAGGATCTGCAGTAAAAGTATAGTTCCAAGAAGGAGACTGCAAACTTAAATAATTAGTTTGAGGAGTAATTGGTAGCATCGCATTAGGGAATGTAAATTGTCTTTTCTCATCTCTGCAGAGAATAGAGTGCCATTCAGTAAAACTTTAAAGGCCATAACAAAACCATATGGGGAAATAAAGTTTTCGAAATGTCTGCATGGCCAAGTGTCTCAACTAAAATGTTACTAAAATGCAACAGTGAATTTCAAGGTTCTAAGCCTTCATTCTCATGATCACTTTCCAGAACTGTAAACCCGCTGCAGTACTATAATGTTATGAATACAGAAGTGGAAAGGAAGATGTGACTTGATGTTATTGATTCCTATACTGCGGTCCTGATAGAGAGGTGAAGAAATTCCAACAGGGAATTTGACATGCAGCAAGACCCTTCACATTAAATTTGCTCCATTTCTACTGGTTCCCTAAATTCCATTTTTTACTAACCTCTTGTGCCGGTAAATTCTATTTGTGCTTACTTTTTAAAATAATGTTTACTAAATTTTTGGGGTTGATGTTAAATTTCAAATTGATTTCTTGTTAAAAAGGGGTAGGTTGGCGTGAAAAGAGAAATGGAGAAAGAAACATGTTTCTCAAAAATCAAAAAGGGCTGCAATGATGGAAAGTTTGGTAATTAGTGCTTTACATGCTTTGGTCAAGGCAAATCTGGCCAGGTTGTCCTTACAGTTGCCAGTTGAGCAGCATCCCATTTCCTGAGATTTATCAAGAAAAATCTGACACAGCGGGGAGGTCCTCTGTGATGTTACAGAGGAAGGACTGGCACAGGTTGCAAGGGAAGCTTGCACAACACAGAGAAAAACACGTTTGCACTAAGCCAGCAGGGAATGGATGAAGTACAGTGATTTGTTAAGACTTCAACCACTATTCTAACTCTATTTTTTAGAGATTACTGGTGCGAGTGCTATTATTTTATTCTACTCATTAGATTATTTATTTTCCTACATGTGACACCAAACAAAACGTATAACAGGCATGCTGTAGGAGAGGTACGTTCAAGGGTTCCATAAGAAACTACTTTAGCCTGTGACAGCTTTGGGATGAGGCTCAACCTACTGACTCCTTGACTTGCCTCAGATCAAGTATCTAGGAAAAAGAAAAATATTGCTGTTTTCAGTGACACAAAAAGATGGGCAGAGAATAGCTGCTAACTGAGCATTGTTGCTATTTTGGTGAACATTTCAACTTCTCAAACCCTCTTGCTAGCAAAAGCCACATAGATGGTTTGGTTCTATTATAACATTTAATAAGCACCAAGATAACTAAATCTGAAATATTTGCCATGCAAATTCTTAATCTAATTTGAGATAAGATTCCACATATGACACTGGAGAAGAAAACTGAAGAAGACAAACCAGCATAATTAACAAGCACCAATCTTAGAAGACAAAATTGGATTTTTCTAATTGTAGCAGGCATCAAAACATAAGCCTTAAATGTAATTTTGCCTCTTTCACACTTGAAACATCCCACTTTTCCATTGAAACAATATGTAAAGAGGCCTAAATCCAATTATTAGAAACAACAAACAGGATTACAATAATCACAAAATGTTTATTTTTACAAAGCTTAAAATCCCAGATTATAAAGTTTTGTCTTCTTATCTTTCCTAAAATTAAGGATCGTGGGAAATGTTAGCAATCCCAAATGAAGCACAGTCTTCAGTCTGGGAGTAACAACCAAAGTTAGTCTGGTGTCGCCTGTTCAGGAGATGGTGATCCCCTTAAACTCTCAGTGTCTAAACAAGTTTCTAACAAGACATGAGATACTTCAAAAAGTCAGTCCTCAAGCCACTGAGGGATTCAAGGTTTAAAACCAGCACATTCAGCTGGATCCAGAAAGCAACTGGTAATCAGACAGGTTTGCAAAATGCATGAATACCCAACTATGAACCCAAAAAAAAAAGTCATTCCAGGTTCAGACAAAAGAAATGGAACTCTTACACAGTTAAATCTGAATTAGTCACATAATTTAGTCAGATAATTTAGTCAGATAATTGAGAATGGAGTCCTAATCACATCACATATTTCTCCTTCTGCCCCTAACCACTTTTGCTAGATTAGAAGCCATATAGTGAGAAACAAGCTCATTTCATCCTATGGAAAAAGCTGCAGATACCATTTGGCATCATGACCCACGCATAGCTGCATGGATTTACATTCCATTCATTTTAATGAATAGCAATTCCTTGAGACCTGACAACCCTATGTGTGAAACTGTGCCCATGTTGACCCTTTTACATTCTCACAAAGCATTGTCAGGCCTCGAGATCCAACCCCAGCATTACTTTATTGAGAAACCCCTGGTCAACCCACACATGCTCAATAATGGGCCCAACCCCACCAGCAGTTGCATGACATCCTAACCTACCAAGTCATGCTGATCATCCTTCTTCCTTTCCAAAATGCTGCAGTCAGATTGCTAACTGGGGCTGGTTACCAAGAACATATAACTCCCCTGTTCCAGCAGCTCCACTGGCTGCCAATCTGTTTCTGGGCACAATTCAAAGTGCTGGTTTTGACCTAGCTATCTAAAAGGCCGCATCTCCTTCTATGAGCCTGCCCAGACTTTAAGATTATCAGAGGAGGCCTTTCTCTTGGTCCAAGCACCCTCACTGGTGCATTTGGTGGGACATGGGAGAGGGCCTTCTCTGAGGCTGTTCCCAAATTCTGGAACTCTTTCCCACAGGAAGCCAGGCTGGCCCCATCTTTGCTGTCCTTCTGCAAGCAGGCAAAGACCTTTCTCTTCAGGCACACTTTTCCTTCATGATTGCTGGTCTGAGAGGGGCTTTTAAACAGACTATTTTGTTCAGTTAAAACTGTTGTTTAAAATGTGTTTTAGTATTGATTTTACTTACCATTTTTAATATAATACTGGTTATAGTATAGTATAGAATTAATATTAATTCTTTCTTAAACTTTTAAATATTTGCACACTTACTATTTTAGCTTTTAAATATTGTCTTTTTAATTATGCAAACCTCCTTGGCCCTTTTTAAGGAGAAAGGCAGGATAAAAATATTTAAAATAAGTAAAATAAATAAAATGTCCATCTGCCTGTCTGAAACCTATAAAGATTCTTGCTTGGAATATAAATGTTTAAAGGCAGTATTTAATGCTTCCATGGTTTTTGAAATAGCAAAATAAGGTTGGGGGGCTATAAAATGACTAGTCCTTTAGCTAAAGAAATAAAAACAGAAAGCTCTAGTAACTACAGTTGAACAAGGATACAAAAATACAGATTTGACAAACAGACTATAATTTGTTTCCACAGTTATGTGACATATACTTGGAAAAAAAATGAAAGCTAATGGTTACTGAGGAGTGGGAGTGAGGAACCATATGCTGTGCTGAAAAGGCTACATATATGGGCGCATAAAATGAAATAACTGTATGGCAATCCCAATGTGTCCTGTGTTTTTTTTCAAAATCCCAAGAGACCACTACATAATATATCATTATTTCCTTTCACTCACCTGTGTGAGAGGAGTGCTGTCAATGACATTATGTCAGCCACTGGCAGAAGGAGGTAAGGTAGCACTTGAACAATGCAAGTAGAAACATTGGTTTTCATTTCCTTTTTCTTGGAGACTTATGCTAAAATGCCAAATGCCACTTCCATTTATCTTTTAATTAACATGCTAATATAATTTAAATATATCCACTGTTGAAAGATGGCATGTGGAATATCCCTGTCCTCTACCCCTTTATGACTAAATATCATAATATCATAGAATTCAAGGCTAAACAGAGTGATAAAATTAGAAGAGGCCTCAAAAATAATCCAGGTCTGCCCCCTTGTTATTGTAGGACCGACAGTGTCCCTAACTGTCCAGCCTCTATTAAAGAAGTCTGCTCTGCTGTTAGTTTAAGACATTTGGGCAGGATCCATTTCTGAGGTCCATCCACAGCAGGGGCTGGGGGAAAACATGGCCCCCAAGCCCTCTGAGCTTGTCCACTTCTTATCTAGACACTGTTCTGTTAAAACTGCATATAATTGCATTACCTTATAAAAACAATGATATCAGACTGCTGGCTTATGCTGGGCTGACAAAAAAATTGTTTAGCTTTATTTCCCTACTGCTATACCCACGCCTGCTATGAGCAATTCTGTTTTGTTTTGTTTTTAAAGGGGCAGCATACCTGCACACACAGTGTTCACATCCTGCCCATCCACACTGTTCATTAGTCAAATTGTTGAAACAATGCCATGTGTTACCACACAGTGCAATTCTTCAGCTGTTTCATGTGAATATAGTTGATGCAAGGTGTGTGGAAAACATCTCATAGTACAACCAATTGTGACTAAAACGGTGTAACAGGCGTCGGCAAGCACAGTGCACAGCAAAGAAGGTGTTGGCACTCAAGACTGCCTTGTCCATGAGCTGTTTGTACTGAGAATAATGTCTAAAAAGTGCCTAGATTAAATATCAACACTGTCCATTATAAGGTTATAGCAATTTCCCTACAATGATTTCTAGATGACTAAAACAGAGAGGTCACATTCCGCTTTCAGTTCTTGAAAGGTAAAGCTCAGTAAAAGTTTCAACAAAATCACGGGGCTTGCTTCTGGAATGACTCAATGAGACTGAAATCAGCATTAGGCCTCAGATTATTAAAATTCCAGCTGATGAAATATAGGAGGAGGACTGACCAAGGAATATCTGCAAATACCAGTGCTTTTGTGTGTTCTGGCTCTTTCATCAATATCCAGGACTGGAAGACATCTTCCAGATTTCTCTTTCCAGTTTTTCTTTGTGCCTGCTCCATAAATCTGAGTCAGTTAATACGAACAGCTCTGTTCTTAAGTATCAGAAGGGATGCACCCACTTAAAAATTTAGTTTCTACCTCAAATTTTAAATGTATATGTAACTCATATACATAGAAATGGACAGAACATGCTGCTTCTTGTTTTGCATTGTCAAGACCCAATGAATTAGTGACCTCCAAAAGGTCCTATTGTTAACAGACCATCTCATGTCTTGCAAACAAAAAGACCATGTCTTCCTTCATCCAGTCAATCCATCTCATATTTGGCCTTCTTTCCCTGCTGCCTTCAACTTTTCCTAACATTATTGTCTGCTTGAGGAATTCTATTTTTTTTCCTGCTCTGACTCTGAATACCAAATAGCAAATTAGGCTAATTTGGCTTCCAGTTTCGATTTCAATCATTCTGATTGCTCCTAAACATTAAACATGATAAACACTTACATTTAATGAATAGGGCCCCCCACTAATGTTTGTTCAGGAATATGTCTCTTGTAAGCACACAGATTGAAATTCAGTACTAAACTGCAACTAGATTAGGCCCATTGAATTAGTAGTGAATCAACTCCTCCATAAATTCCACTGATGCAATCCACTTACTCTAGTTTACTGAATTTTAGCCACTGAATCATGGGCTGAATAGTTTTGAATCTTTAACACTTGATTTTTGTTAAAGTACCATCTAGTTCAAAGAAAAATAAGATTATAAATAAGTGAATAAAGTCAATGTTGCACAACTTTTTCCCTCCCCCCCCCCCCCACTGCAGCCCTTGCTGCCCCCCAACCCTGGATCCAGAGGCTTTCCTAATCCTCCAGAGGGGTTGTTTCTGGGGTTCATGAAGGCAGCAACTGGGGAGGAGAAAGTGGCCACTCCCAATTTTGCCCATAGAAACAGTTCCATTGGGGCATTTACCCCACTGGCTTTAGACATTAATGTTATCTGACCTTTAAAATTTGGATTTCATTTTCGAATTTATTTCTGCCTTCATGCACTTCATTTATTTACTTTTTACCACTCAACCACAGTTATTTCATGATTGTCATCTGTTTGGAAATTGTGTGTGGTTCTCCCCATCAGTATTCTCAGGGTTTCTATCAAACTGAGATACAGGGTTGTTCAGATGTAACCTTAGAGCAAAGCTGTAAAGGAGACCCCTAAGTATATTACTTGATTAATTTCAGCCGTCTTTGCTGATCCTTTGAAGTTCACTGTTGTGAGATACAGTACAGTCGAATTTCCTATGAAACTGGCTCTCAGAGTTCCACTTTTGCTAAATGCTGGTTGAAAAGAAATA
This sequence comes from Intellagama lesueurii, assembly GCA_037013535.1. Taxonomy (NCBI): domain Eukaryota; kingdom Metazoa; phylum Chordata; class Lepidosauria; order Squamata; family Agamidae; genus Intellagama; species Intellagama lesueurii. The sequence continues at coordinate 219,640,162 of JBAJHW010000002.1, forward strand.
ATTAATTTCAGGAAACTGTATGTGAATAGTTCCTACCAACAAACACTCACATACTTAGGCATCAAGTTGTAGGATTCATCACTTTGACATACATTGTTTTTGTGAAGTATAAAAGTTCTCTGAATGGTTTTGGATTTACCAGTTACTTTAAGCCAAATAGCTCAAATCTGCAAATATATTTCCTTAACCTTCTGGTCTTACATCAAGGGAAGTATTTTTCCCATTGTCTGCCATACCCAATTCACTCTCTTTAACATACTTTTCCATCACCATGTTGCTTCAAAATGATTCACATTGTGCCTTACCACATGAACAAACTCAGTGAAACAACTTGTCATTCTCCCAGTCCCTTCAAATGCTACCCATGTCTCTTGAATTTACTTGGCTTTCTTTAGAAGTTTAATTTGCCAGCGTGTTTGGAATCGACAGCAATCTCCAGGTTTTACAGCTCGAGGTCCTACTGCTAATTAAATGTCTCCTCTGGCTGAACACTCAGCAAGTGCTTTAATTGTCTCCTCATTCACATTCACATCACAGCTTCATGTTCTAGACCCTAATGAAGTAAGCTTGCACAGCTTCTACAGCTGCTTCTCAAAGGCGCTGGAGTTCAGAACCATCCTGAAGCTCCAGCTTTAATTAACGTTCGTTTTCTCCTCATTAGTGTAAGCATATGTACGTTTCTTTCTCACCACACAAGGAGAGATTTATTTATTTCTTTTTTTGTTAAAGCATGCAGCCCAGCAAGGAATTATGTGTGATTTGTGTGAATTTAATTTTTTAAAATAAATGTGTGAATTTAATTTTTGGATTCAAGGAGAAGAAATCCTAAAAGTACTGATCCAGGAATAGTGGACAAGTGTGTAAAATAATACATAGTAATGCAATTGGTTTAGGTATCTGGTTGTGGAGCCAGAGGTTGGCAGTTCAGTTCCGCACTATGTCTCCTGTGAGTACAGTCAGCCTATGTGGCCTTGGGCAAGCTGCACAGTCCCAGGATGCCCCCAGAAGAAGGGAATGGGAAACTGCTTCTGAGTACTCTCTATCTAGAAAACCCTGAACAGGGTTGCTCTAAGTCAGAACTGACTTGACGGCAATGCAACTGGTGTAAATTCCTGCAAACATTTACTAATGTATCAGAATAATACTAGCCTTTGACCTCTGTTGACACAGCTGTAGCCCAGATATCTATGAGCTGGTGCCCTCCAAATGTGCTTGACTAAAATCCCTGTCATCCACAGATAGCTAGCCAAGCCCAATGTCAACATATTGTGACTGCCTGTTGCCACCAGGACATCTGCTGATGCCCACTCTGAGGCACTTTAACAGGCACTCTAATCTGAATTCTAGGTGGCTGGGTCTAAGTTAGACATAATTCTGATTTCCTATAACATTCTCACATAGCATCATCCTGAGCCATTGTGGGGAATTATAATGCTGCCCTTATGAAGCAGCATTAACATCCACTGCTACTACCAACAATGTGTCCCTCCGTTCTCAGTCATCCCTGAGTGTAGGACATGCAACAATGGGCTCAAGGTACAGGATGCCAGATTTTGGTTGAATATCAGGAAAAACCTCTTAACTGTTAGAGCAGTACAACAATGGAACCCATGACCTCAAGAGGTGGTGAGTGCTCTTAACGCTGGACGCATTCAAGAGAAACTTAGGCAACCACCTGGCTGATCTCTTTGGATTTGGATTCCTGCACTGAGCGAGGGGTTGGATTCTGGGGTGCCAAAGGAGCCCAGGAGAAGGCACAACTGTGCTCTGTCAACCCTTGAGCCAGTTCCGCTATAGGTCGTGGAGGACTCTTTACTATGGAACAGAACAAAGGCATGTGGTATAAACTGTAAGCAGTACAAAATCTCTGAATTGGCCAGGCCTGGTATACAGAAAAGTTACTTTTCAAAAGTAATTTCTTATGTGGCTTATCTTGCCCCACCCCCAGGAATTCACTATCAATAATGTTATCCAAAATAAGATAAGATAAAATAAAAATCAATGCCTTGCTATAAAATACCATGTTTTTTTATTCCTTTCCCACTCACCCCCAGAAGCAACTGTTTAAAAAAGGTAAGAAAATGTCCTACAAAATGGGGGGGGGAGGAATACCTTCAAAATGTCCCCCAAAATCCAGTAAATATTACTCAATATAAACACAAAAGTAATGATACTGTTTATTACTACCTTTTCTTATACTGTGAAGAAAACAATCCTTATTTTGGAAAAGCATTGTTGCCCCCATATTGTCCCCCCAAATTAATATGTGTTCTGTAACATTGTTATGTGTGGCACATTCATTTCAAACCCCAGTGCAGGTGTGGGCAATATGTGACCCACGGTCTGCATTCGGGTCTCTAGCAACCCTGGGGCCATTAGCCTCTCCACACACTCTTCAATTTTAAATTCCCCACACAAAGTCCCTCTAAGGGGCTTAGGGAGCAAATCTAAAGACCCACTCTCCTGGGGCACCCATGTCTCCCATGTTTTTGCCTATGAGAGGACATAAGGGGGCCTTTTTAGTTAGAGTACACAACCATTGCTCTGAATTAATTTAAACATAATTTCAAAAATACTCAAATTAATACTTTCAGCTCCATCACCTCAGAGTATGGCCCTTGGTCTGCTGGCAAATTTGAGAAGTGGCCCTCTGCTCCACTGAGATCATGCATCCCTGCTTGCATGCAAGAAACCACAGTAGAGTCAACAGAAAAGGCTTGTTTTTGCGATACCTCAGGCTCTAGTTTTTTGTTTCTCTGGGTTACAGCACTTGCTAAGACTTGGGTAAAACACCCCCAAGGCCAGATTTAAGTGCAGGAATTCTTGCCCCTTGCTGAGCTCTGACCAACCTCAGGAACGTGGAAGAGGTGAGGTTTCTTGCAGACTCCAGAAAAATGTGTCATGCATGAATCATTTCTGAGTCTGTCCTTACGACGTTCCTGTGCCAAAGTACATATCCAGGAAAATGTACACTATCAACATGGGCTGAAGAACAGAAAACCAATATTGCTGCATGGATGAAGTACAGACATCTACCATGTTGCTTAGGCAATCCCCATATTGATTTGTGACTCTGTTTGACATGGGATTGTAATGCAACCCCTCCATTCAATGGATTGAAGATAGGGCTGAAAGTCAGAGTCTCCAACCATTTACACAATGACACATCTACTCAGAAGAAAGCCCCACTGAGTTCAAAGCAGCTTATATCCAAAGAAATGGATATAAGATTAAGCCCTTAAGCTACTTGGTAAATATGGATAGCTAGCTTCTTTAACTGGCAGTCCTACATTTACAGCCTTCCACTTATTTCCAAGGTATTGCTTTACAATAACAAGCATGGTAGCATCCTGGTTTCCCTAGCACCAACAAGACACAGAACAGGCTGTGATGAATGGTAAATCCATTTAAAAAATGCAACAGAAACACCCAAAAAAGCACCATAAAGCGCTGGAACCTTTTGCCACATTCTTACTGTAACTTACGACTACCCTAAAGCTATAATAATTTATTCAGTCTCCAGTCAGGCGATGGGGTAGAAAGGAAGCTTTAAACGTCAGCCATGCGTTTTCTTTATTTCATTTAAAATTCTATTAGCTGACTATTTTCAGACTTTAGAAAAGCATGTTTACACTTCTCCAGTCCCATTAGGGCTGGCAAAGAAAATGTTAAAATATTATAAACATCTCTCCCAGGGTACCATTGCATTGATCTATTAGTCTGCTTTCTACATTAAGCACAGGGCAACCCCAAGCAAATGAAGTGGAATGATTTATGTTAGGCTGCATCTTTGCTACTTGTGAAAATGTACTTTTTGCGGCAATGTAGTTTCACTGGAATAGCCCAGGAGGTTGTAATCTGAACCTCAGAACAGCTCTGCTAGCACAAGCCTCCTGGATCAGGCTGTGAGGCACCAGGCAATAACTCAGGCTCCATAAATAAAAATGACAGCAGCCCTACACTTTCCAAGAGTATGTGGGCCACAACATTTCATAGCCAAGAGACATGGGAATGGTGTTTAACCTGCACCCAACGTCTCCAAAGTCTGTCTTGAGCAAACCTAAATCCTAAAGTTATAATAAATGACAGCAATGGAGCAGGCCTCCAGTCCACACAGAGTGCAACTGTGCCCAGTGAAGACTGGCACAAGCCCTTTCTCGTTTACCTCATGGCTCTCATTCACAAGCCCACTCCAGCAAAAGTGGGGGCAAGGAACATCCATCCCATCTACTATAGAGTCATATCTCTCCTCAACAGGGCTTTGGCTTACACGTTACTCACACCAGTTACTCTGAAAAATGGATGGCAAAATAAAGGGGACATAGCCTACTCTTTGTATGCTGAGGTGTCTGCCAGGGCACTAACCCCACCCTTCCCTCCATTGTATTTATTTTGCTTAATTTTTACATTAAAATAAATTCTTACTGGCAGCTGGGATCACTTCAAAGGGAAGCAAGGGCCTCCAGCCACCAGCCTCTTCATTTCACGTGAATGCCTCGGGGCTTCACATGGACCAAGAGGCATTAAGAAGCAAAGATGGCAGGCAGCTGGAAAACAGCACTTTGCTTTGAAGTGCTCCAGGCTGCTCCCCAAGAACAAAATTAAAAATGAAATGAAGATAGGGGTGGGGAGAGATACTTCCCTGTAAATAAATCATGTTAAGGGAGCAGGAGAGGTTAGAGGAGGGGCAGAGATTGGGGACATCAGGGCCAATGAGGGGTTGGGGGGGAGTTGTCGAGGTGAGAAAAACAGCTGTGCCACTGTGGTGTGACCCAATATTGGCTCACAGCAGAGTTCTGAGCCTGCATGCCTGAAGATGCTACTCTTGCCAAGTTAACCATGTTGCCTCTACCCCAGTGCAGGGAAGCAGTGTAATTATGAAGCCAGTACTGGTGGGTCTGGAGTTCTGCTGAGTATCACTGCTGTAAGGAAAGAACACCTTCCCCAGGTCACAGCAAGTTATGGGGACGAGCAGTAGAAGCCAAGGTCTGAGGCACAGGGAACCCTAGAGACAGAGACATCTGTTGCAATTTGTCTAAGACCCTCCCCCTCCCAAAACCTGGAGCCAAAGCTTGCACCATCTATTCCCCTATAAAGCCAACTGCTTTGCCAACAATGAAGGTGAACATCAAATCTAAAATATCATCTATAAAAAAAATCATGACTAATTTTTAAAATCAATATTGCTGGACAGCTCAGAGGTATAGGTATCTGGCTGTGGAGCCAGAGGCTGAGAGTTCAATTCCCAACTGTGCCTCCTTGGTAGAAGCTGGACTCCATGCCTCTTTGACAGAGACTGGACAATATGGTTCCTTCCAGCTCTGCAGTTGTAAGATTATGATTATGATTTATCATTTGTACAGACCTCATTACAGATATTACACTGGTGCCTTCCATAGAAACTACAGCCTTGGACCTCAAGCCTATATGTCACCAACAGAATTGAATGCCCCACCACTGCAATAACATGCAATGTCCTGCTTGTGCAAGCATTGCACTTACACAACTAGAGACCCCCCTTTAGGGATGCCCGCCTGACATCTATGTGACAATTTTTTGTACAGGTGCCATAAAATCAAACTGCTTGCACTACAGTTGTTGTGCAAATGGGTTTAGCAATGATGATTCTAGCCCAGTAATCCAGATCAACCTGTTCTACCATACCAATTCTAAAGCCCATACCAGATCATTTTCCATGCTCCTATACAGTCCAAGTATTTCTCGCACACTGAGAAATGGTACAGCAAACTAATTGACTCATAGCGTGAGTTTATGGGCAGTTTCTTCCAGAGGTAATTGGCTACAGAGACCGGCTGGTCAATAGTTAAAAAAAGAAAATTCCCTTTTTGCCTCAAAAAGATGTGAAGCAAGGGGCTTTGGCAAGAATATGGTTTGGCAGCCCACACACATATTCAGGTAACTGAATGTTAATAGCGGGGAAAGAATTATTAAAGAACTGTTGGGAATGAAAATGATAAATGTGATAGATCCTGTGTACTCAGAGGACCACAGTGTGATTACTATTGTTGCAAGTTGGGCATAATAATCACAGTTCTCCCAAACCGTATTTTCAATCTTAATTTTATCCTGCCCCCCCTTCTTCTATAAAACCAGGAGGGTGGAATTAATAAAACTGAAGTTCATAAATGTGTTCTTATTAAGATCCAAAGGTGCCGCATTTATCCAATTTCAATGTATGGAATCGTTGTGAAAAATAGAGATGGAGGGTGCCTTGAACTTAGATGAGCTCTAAGTTCTACCGTGTTTCCCAAGAAATAAGACAGGGTCTTATATTAATTTTTGCTCCAAAAAACACATTAGGGCTTATTTTCAGGGGATGTATTATTTTTCTCATGTACAACAATCTACATTTATTCAAATACAGTCATGTCATCTTCTTCTGGTCAGTGCACAATGCTGCACAATGGTGGAGGACGGGGTTTCACTTAACTGGGGCTTATTTTTGGGGTAGGGCTTATATTACGAGCATCCTGAAAAATTATGCTAGGGCTTATTTTCAGGTTAGGTCTTATTTTTGGGGAAACAGGGTAAGAGCAGTTAAATTTTTAAGGAAGGAAGGAAGGAAGGAAGGGATACAATCATGTGATTATCATGAATAAATGCCAGTTGAAGTCTCAGCAACAGAGTTACTATAATGATTTGATTAAAAGTATATCAATTTATTAACCAAAGGCTGCTGAAGTAAAAATTTAAAAATGGATGCTGGAGAAGATAGATGTGAAGCAGTTTAAAATGTTCTGTCCCATGGGCAGCATCGTTCTATTCCAGAGGCCATGAGTGGTACTGGGTCCCACAAAATCATTTGCATCCCCCAAGAGCTTGAGTCCTCATTCTGGTGGTTTGCAGCTGTGTGTCTGTCAGTGTTGTCCACCATAACCACCTCCCTTGGGGACGGACGGGGACACACACACACACACACACACACACACAGAGGCTTTGGCATTATCCTCTCTCTGATCATAATCATGGGGTGGAAGGGAGCTCTGGCATGTCTGCTGGGCCTCCTGACATCATACCTCTGCTATTTCTACCCTGTTACTTAGGTACAATATGTGAAAAGGGGAGCCTGATGGGTGCACAGAGACTCTCTGATTAATTTAAAGTCCCAGTCTCCTGAAGTTCTAAATTATGACAAGTGTGGTTTACTAGTGAGACTGTTGGACTGGGCCTCAGGAGGCATGGATTCAGGTCATGAAACTCACAGGGTAACCTCCCTCCCAAGGTTATAATGAGAATAAAGTAGGGTGGAAGAGAGCCATGTATGCCAGCTTGAGCTCACTAGATAAATGTAAACACAGACACATTTGACTGTATGTTTACACACGGATATAATGACTCAGTAAAAATAATACTGTGGTCTGAAAGTACATGTGCAAAGTCTTTTTCTCAACAGCACTCTTCCTCTATATCTGGGATACAATAAAATCAAGGAGGATGCTCTCCCTTGCTGGACACATTCAGGGACAGGCTAGACAATTAGGGAGGTTCATCTAGTTCTGGATTTTCTGCACAGAGCATGTTGTCGGACTAACCTGGGGTGGGGAACAGGAATGGAAGGTCATCCGGCCTCCCAGAGCCGCGACCAGCCTGGCCAACAGCTTGGGATGATGGGAGTTTTCGTTCAACAACACCTGGAGAACACAAGTTTCCCCACCTTGAACCAGGCACCCCAGGATTCTTTGAAAACAAATTCAAGCCTGGAACCAGTACCAGTGAATCTTATGATCACTCAAACAAGCCTTGGCATAAACACATCCAGTTTTTAAATGCTTTTATTGATTTTGTCTATTTACGCTACTGCAAACTTCAACACAAGCCGCCTCAGTGGATTCACTTGAAAGACACCTCAGGCATATCACACAGGGATGTAATTCCAGCACCCAGAGGACACTTTCAGTTCTCCTGTGATCCTTTCTTTATAATAAAAGTGAACTTGGTTCCTTGAGCACTGGTCCTGATGGAAGTCAAGTGACAGCATCCATGCACAAGAATGGATGTATAAGCAGACAGAGGAATGCAGGTTTAACTTGGGGTGGGCATGGGTCAGGCATAAGCAGGAGGACCCAACACAACCTAGTGAAGACTGAACGTCCTTAGTGAACACAAAATATGGACTGACATCAGAGGGGCTGAATACTGGAAAGGGAATGGGAATGGGAATGCAATATCCAGGAATCAAGAGCATTGTTATGTATGTTGACAAGTCTCTTTGGATGTATGGCATCACCAAATGGCCCTGTCTTTAATAGCTTACTCAGTTTTAGCACAAGGCTGGTGGCTTCCTCTAGTGAGTTAGTCCAAATGAGTCTTATGATAGGCCCAAAGTTCAGTAGCGTTGGTTTAGTCAATTTTACTTCTAGAGAAAGTTGTGGGTTGATTGGATTTAGCACACACTTATCTGTCTTTCTGTCCCCTTGATATTTGTAAAGCTCCCCTTCAGCACCACCTTTTGCATGAAGCTGTATCTTCAGGAGCACAGTTTACTGTAATATGTTGTGACAAACTGTATTAATTTTTATAGCTGTATATTGCCTGTTCTCCATAGCAGTGTCTTCGCCCATGTTTTAATACTGCAACTAGTGATATGAAAGGTTTCTGGGTCTTTTTTTAAAGGCCTTTCATTTAGGAATGAAAGCTTTACATTTTCACATTGTTCCTTCTACATCCCATCTGTGCCATGGTGACAATAATAGGATGTTTCTGACACTTCAGGCAGCACAAATGAAACCAAATTACACAAGGCAAGGCTCAACAGACTCTGGGCCTCAGGAGACAACCAAGAAAAAAAAATCAAGTTTTAATCCTGTAGCCATTTACCCAGAAGTAAGCCTTACTGAGCTCAAACAGACAGGTATGGGACTGACATTTGAAGTACTATAGGATAGGGACTGAAGGGAGAAATGTATGTTATTTAGAGATGGGGGAAATTATAACAGAAATAGAGCATGCAGAGGAAAAAAAAACAAGTGGCTATGTCAGCTTGTGGTAGAAGCAGGCAAAATTGCTGCAATATCCAGAATAGTGTCCTTGGCTTGCTATATTTTAGTCTGTTCTTTGCTTTAGGGGGAGTAAGCCACAATTTATTTATATATTTTATAGCATTTCGATACCACTTTTCATTTTTTAAAAAATCTCAAAAAGGTTTACAATAAAAACTAAATGCACTAGAACCAGTATCTAAAATGATAGAAAAATAAAGAAATTAAAACAATAAAATTCCATTCAAACAATTTATATAAAAAAACAGGAGTGACTAAGAAACATTAAAAATCAGTAAATAAATAGAGGAAATACTTGGGCAAACAAGGAAATATCTGACATGGGAAACACACATCCAATTTCAGTGGGAGACCAGTTTGTATAATAGGCATCACACAGAGAAAGCTCTCCTCTATACCACAACAAAAGCAACCCTACTGGGATGTGTATATTCATTAATTCATCAAGTCATTTGTTCTTTCATTCATTGTGTTGGAACTGCAGAGCTGGAAGAGACCCTATGGATCACTGAGCCCAGCCCATATCAAGGAGGCACACCGAAGAATCAAATTCCCAGCCTCTGGCTCCTCAGCCAGATGGTTAAACCATTGAGCTATCCAGTGATTCAATGTTTGATGGCTATCCCAGCTTCCTCTCCCAAATGGAACTTAAGGCCATGTATGTTCTTCAGTTTTTCCCACTCACATATACATGTGTATCACAGAATAGAATGTTCATAATTTTTTAAAAAAATATCAACATACTGCACAGCTGCACTCAGTCCTAAGGGCAGAAACTAAGTATGGTCAACCTGAGGAAACATACAACAACAACAGAAAATCCAGTCTAGGCAAAATTTAGGAAAAAATGTAAGGTAGGCTGAGTTCCACTGAGAACAGAAGGCACCAGGAAACATCAGGATCAACAACAGAAGAGTCCCTTCTGAATGGCACTAATGGAGTCTTTTCTCTCAGTGTGAAGCCAGCTTGACAGCAGGGTTTGGGGATTATGAACTGGTACTGTGGGAAAGGATTAAAGTTCCCTTCATATGCCCTGTGGCCCCTACGTAGCTCCACACCCAGTATCTACATTTCTGTCTCCATCAAAGATATATATCTACATTCCCCTCCCCCCACTACAGGTTTTCAGTGTGGTTGACAGATCCCTAATTTTGAATCTAGCATAAAAACCCTGACAAGTTTTTAAATACAGCCGTAAATATCTGAACTAGATTGTCTCCAGGCATATTTGTTCCAGAGCATGTTTATACCAAAGTAGCCTCATATACACTTCAGTATTTTCAATAATGTGGTTTGGAGCACTCAGAGAAAAATATGCATTACCAGAGGCCATGTAGACATCTGTCCAGCAGCTTGGTGAACTGGACCCTGTTAACCCTGACGTCATTGCAAGGGGGGAAAAAAGTACAAGAAACAGCCCAAAGGAAAGATCATGATGACACAAATGCTAAACAGTTGGCCATCTTGCAAGTTTGATAGCAACAAATTTCTGAATGCAACATTTTCGCTACCAGTTAAGACAGAATGTATAGAGCTAGCATCAGATGGCAGCCCTTGAATGCAGAGGCTGCCGTCTATGAAAGCTGAAATAATTAACTAAGTTATTTCTGGAAGGTGTCTTTAAAACATATTCTTACACATGCTCCCCAGTCTCCTAAGTGGTGAGAACCTCCAGGGGCAGTGCTTATCAGGAGTTGGTTTCCTGCCAGAGAAATTATCTCTGCACCCTTATGGCATCATAATATTGATTTATTTCCTAATATGCAAGTAGAGGCCAAGTAAGTGCAAGCTATATATCCCTCCCTTGTATGCAGTAGACTTGCAGCCTCATATCTGATCTCTAGGGAATGTGTGACTTAACCTTGAAGGTCAGCTCCCTTGTAGTTTTAAGGGAGTCAATTCCAAAGCTCAAAGGGAGGACAATTACAAGTTCTTAATCAAAACCACTGGCCTAAATCCAACATAACACTTTCAGAGTGATGATCCCCACCAGCACAGTTTTCCTAGATTATACTGGTATACAAATGGCTGTCCAGCTACACAAGAAATTGTGCCAGCAGTTTGAAACTGGTTGCTAACTGGTCAGGCAACCATTGTGCAACAGTAACAGTATTCAGTACCTTTTTTTTTGCTAGCTGTGAAAATGCAGAAGCTCTAGCACAATGAGTCTTGTGGTAGCACAATTATATCCCTGGGTGGATGCCATTGTATTCAAAAGCTGCTTTCCTAGAGTGATCACTAATGTGCCTCTGCAACTGGCCACAACTGGTCACAGTCTGGCATTATGGACAGCAGAACGTACCATGATTTGCATCCAAACCACACTGTGAAGGCCCCATCTTTGGGAACAGCTTCTTCTCCATAAATCCTTTGATAAACATTTTAGAAGTTTACTTCCTAGCAGCAGCAGTTTTTAATGGTCCCCCCCCCCCCTGTATTTATAAGCTAATTGAAAGCTTCTTCTGACATGCTAATCATTTTCCCACTGAAAGCTAACCTCTGTCTCCCAAAACAGACTCAGGAACAAAACAAGCTTTGGCTGCAACTGAAACAAAAAAGCTCAGAAAGTGGAGGGAAGGCAATGGTCACACCCAGAACATGTTGTAGGAATGGCACCATTTAATCTGAAACACACAGTGAGGAATTTGGTATTTTTACAGATAATTTTGCCAATGTCAGAAAAGCCCTGTGTTTCATTTAAGCACCTTGTGTATCATCTTGGACAAATACATAACATCTCAGTTTCCAGCATGAACTAAAGTTATCCTCAACAGAAGAAATTAAGTAAAATATGTTTCAATGTTCTTTAAAAAAAAAAAGTCAGTGGCATGTCATGATCGCTCGCAGTAAACAAAACACAGCAAACAGCAGGGACACATTTTAAACCGAGAACTTTCAGACCACCCAATGATGTTGGTTCTGCCACACAGTTAGCACATGTTTCCAAAAGCAATCCAAGCACCTGGTGCAACTGACAGATGTGAACAAATGAATGTTTCCAATTTTAGTAGTGAGTCATGGTGGAAAACCATAGAAAAACACATTTGCAGTAAAATCCCATTTTGCATGGAAGCCAGTGTAAACTAGGCCTCCTGAAGCTAACTATGTGGCGCTTCAATTTCATATGGCACTTAAAATCACCATGAGAAAATTATTGATGTGGTTTTAAAGTCTGCTAAATAATCACAATCTACTTACCTCCTCCAGAATCTACCCTTCTTAGGTGTTGTTGCAGAGCGGGTTGTTACAGAAGATAATGTGTATAAAAGCCAGACATACCTTTTAGGAATAACCACCATCGCTTTTAATTTTGCCTTTCCATGGAAAAGGAGAGCATGGGCGATGGAGGATGAGATGACTGTGGTCTTCTTGTGCTGTGCATTCATCATTGTGCCATTATTAACTGCAAACGTGACTGTTATTTGCATTCTGTATGATGGTGCCTATTCCCTCACAAAAAGTCTGATTTGCTGATTTCTTGCCTCTCATTCCATACTGTTGGGCTGTTTCCCTGTTCAGCCAACCCCCTTTTGCCATAGCACCACCCTTTCTCTACCACCTTCTTGTTACCTGCTTCTTTCATTGAAGTCCCACCCATCACCCAAAACACCCAGCCCTGAAGCCTAGTCCAGTGCACTTTGTTCTCTCTACACAGTGTGAATACTGCAGTTTTAAGGGGGGAGGAAATGATTTTCCACATTCAAGGTAGTGACAGGCTGCAAATATGTAATACTCAGTATATATGCCAGTTGTGTAAAAGTGGCATGAAAAAGAAATGGAGAAAAACAATCAGACCATAAGAGCTGCTACTGAGACTGCCCTATGTCGTAAAAACCAAGCTGTTTTATTCATTATAATAATGCAATTAATGAGTGACTGGCCCCTTCAAGTGCAACAACAACAACAGAACAACAGCAAGAAAACGATGCTATCTCATAACCAGGGTCTCTTTTTCTCCATAGCAGTCCTGGTGCCAATCCCTCCCATTGCACAAGACAAGAACAAAAGTACAACCCATGCCCTATGTGCTGCCACCTCCCCACTGGTGCACACCAACTTGTGGGGGGGGGGGGAGAGTGGCACCTTCCTTCTACAGAATGTTGCCTGTCTGCCTCCATAGTACAGCTGTTAACTGCCATCTATGAGGATAATGTCTGGCTCTGAGGGTCCTTAGGACAAAGGCAATGTGGGAGGGGTGAACAAAAATAAACTCACCTCCACTATGGCACAGGCCCTTTTAGGCCACAGCATGGCCTGGTGTTATTTACATTCCAGTAGGACCCCCATATCCACTATGGATTGGTTCCAAGCCCTCCCCTGTGGATACTGAAAACTGTGGATATATAGCAAACACTATATAGAGAGAGAAATAGAACATGGTAAAAGGGGGGGAACAGAAAAAAAATATTCACATGCATTACCAGAACTGGCCAGTAGAAGGAAGCAGAGACCATGCTATGTATTCTTCACTAACATGTATTCACAGCACAGTCTCCATCTCCCTCTATTGGCCAGTTCCGGTAGTACACGTGAAAATATTTTTTTCAGATTTTTTTTCTTTTAATATTTTTCATATTTTCAGAGCGTAGGTAAGCGAACCAGTGGATACTGATCCTGTGGATAAGGGGGTCCTACTGTATTCATAGGAAGTAGCCATGTTATGGAGGCAAACAAGTGGCAAGTCACAGGAAATGGCCCACAACAGAAATGACTCATTAACACCAGCAGTAAAATCTCTGTCACCCCCAGAGATTGGCAAGAAACTTTACAGGCCCCTAAATTTTGCATTCCCACAACCCCTGTGTCTGCATGAATATCTGTGTATTCAGGCTACACTTTATGAGTCCGAAGAAGTGGATGACAGTCCACAAAATAATAATTGTGTGCCATCAAGTAAATTCTGACTTATGGTAACAATTTTCAGGGTTTTCTTCTGGGGGCATCCTGGGACTGTGCAGCTTGCCCCAAGGCCACACAGGATGGCTTTACTTGCAGGAGACACAGTGGGGAATCAAACTGCCACCCTATGGCTCAGCAGCTAGATACCTAACTAACAGTCCACAAAACGTTAAGCCAAATAAAATTTGTTGCCACAGAACTCATTGGAAGGTGTTCCCTTATGAAATGACAACTATTGGGAAGGTGCAAGAGAAACGCCTGGAGCTAGTTTTACACCTTGAACTGAGAGATGAAAAAAGGAAGGGAAGGCAATCAAGAAGAGAGCTGAATTGAGGCTGGAGTAAACTGAATCTGGGACACGACCTTGCCTAATTCAAATCCCTAAGAACTGATGCCAGTTCTGCAGTTGTGATGCCTGTTGTGGGAGCATAGTTGCTTTCAATAGGCTCTGCTTCTATACTGCTAAATAAAACAAATACTAGAAAAACATTATGTGTTTCCAGTATTCTCCCAATTGAATGAGACACAGAGGTTAGAACAAAATCGGGGGTGGGGGTGGGGTGTGTGTGGCTAAAAATATTCCACTATATTTCACTATTCTTTCTCACTCCCTGAAAAGATGCTGATACCTGACTGAAAGATGGGAAAATCTACATTCTGTGACAGCAATATTAAGGAAACTCAGACCCTTAATAGTAAATTATTATCACTCACTTTGGAAGCAGCAGAGTTAATAATATGATACTCATTTGTTGACACGAAGCCACATGAGACCAATTTACTGTTTTTTATCATAAAGCAGATGTGCAAGAGAAAGACTTTAGAAAACGATGTGTTCTGAGAGGCAGGGTCCCCTGAAGCAAGAGGCACCTACTGGCCTGTCAGCTCTCATACTGCAGTAACAACACAGCAAAAGGTTTGTTTAGTTAATTATGCTGAAAAGCTTACATTTTCTCTCCACTGATCTCACTGGAGCATTTCTCCTGAGCCCAAGAACCTTCCGTAGATATGATCAAGGGCCTTGGGTGAAAGCGGCTGCTCATTAATAATGAAGTAGTTTTTATTAAGATTGCTTTTCCTGTTTGCTAAGAGATGATCCCAATGGAAGCATCTGATCGTTAACAAACACTGAAAAAAATGTTGGGTATGAAGGGTGTATTAGATTTCCTGTCTCCTAGAATATCAGGTGAAACAATTAATTGGTCTGTATGACTGGCCCAATAAATCAAACACAATTTATTTCAGGTATCCAGCATCAGATACAAGGTTGAGATACCATTAACCTTACCAATGATTAAACATCAGTCTCGTAAAGAAACAGAAATATAGTATAGGCATTTGATAGGAAGTTGCTCATGTGTTAGCCCATGTAAAACAGTGCAGGGAAAAATAAACATTTCCGTTGCAAACTCCTTGGAACAAGGGACTTGCCTTCCCCAATCCATCCCCATCTCCTTTTTTGCTTTGTTTCTCTGTAAAATGTCAGGTGCATCCATGGCACTGAATGACTCCATGACAGAATTTTTTAAAATGTTCCAAACCTTTCCCGGGCAGACAGAAATGGGCAGAAAAATAGAAAATAAAATTAATTCTTTGTTCAGTCTCTTCTGTTAAATGGCAAAATTGCAAGAGGAAACTGGTAATCCTCTTCATTCATTTTCTTTTACAGATGGACAAATAAGTCATCCAGTACATGGAAGCTACCAAACCTTTCCTAATTTAAAAATCAAGTTGCTTAGCATAGTAACTTGCACTAGAGTTGGCCCACTGAATCAATGGGGTTTAGTTCCATTGATTCAGACAGTCATATTCTAACTGCAACTTACTATGCTAAAACAAGTCATAGTTAGAGTAGACCTATTTGAATCAGTGGATGACTTGACTTACCAAATCCCTACTCTAGTGCAATTTATTGTGCTTTATTATTCTTCATACAAGGGAACTTGAAATAAATTTCTAGAACAGGCCAGATATGTCTAAAAAAACAAACAACTGAGTCTTTGTAGATAGAACACAGTTTAATCAAAACCATGTTTATCATCTGGAAAGTGTAAACTCCAAAGAAATGCATGCATTTCTTGTTGATAATTCTAAAATGAAAATAAAAAGTACAACAATTTAAGACAAACAATTCTAGCTCACCACAATTTCCCCAAAACTTCTAAAAACTCAATCAAAAATTGGAATATTGATTGAAAATACTGACATTTTTCATGTTGACACTTCCAAATGAAGACATTTCAGAAGTACTTGGTTTATGAAATATTTTGACATTTCAGTTTTTCATTTCCATTCAAAGTGGGAAAAATGATTTCCAAATGTCAAATTCTTGCAGGGAAAAAAATATAGAACTCTGTGTCTCCTTCTCCCTCCCCCTCTTTCTCTTTCAATCTCTGGATCAAATTCAAAAGTAATTAAGAAATGGTTGAACTGAGAATGCCGTTCTTCTTATACCAAAGCAATTTCTTTCAGTGTTATTGGTCTAAGCATTATTGTTGGGCCATGTTAAGGCACATTTTTGAATAAAGTGCACTATTAGCAATGCATAGCTTTTGTCCTTTGTGAAGATCCGTTCTAATAATGTGTACTACGAGCTTATGCATGTTAACTCACAGGTAGCCATATCCAATAGGACTTGCTCTTGGGTAAGTGTGAAAGACTACAGTCTTAGTAATGTACCTGAATGTACTCTGGTAGCCCTATTCAGACGCTACCATTCTAAACAGACTTACTACACCCAGAAGGATGTTTCTGTCACCATTTTCTTCATGGTGGGGCAAGTGACATGTCTGTAGATAAGGGGTTCCTACTCACATATAGGTTCAGCACATAAGCAAGTCCTCTGGAAGTCAGTGTTCTTTCTCATGTGAAGATCCTATGTATGAGCAGGGACCTCGCCTCTGCAAACATATTGCTTTCCATGTCTAGAAAACAATAACAGAGAGGGAAGGGGCTTGATGCTTGCCTCAAAGCATGTTCAAGAGAAACATGTAAATAGAAGCTAAATAGGATTTTGCCTCTTTGTTGCTGTAACAAGGGAATCTGGGATGTGATTGATAAAGCACTCCAGTCCTGCAAGAGACGAGATCTGTCAAAGAAAAAAACTTCTAATTCTTCTGGCAGGGAAAACCATTGAATGAGACCAGGGAATATGGTGTTGGCTTTGCAGTCAGAAATACTCTGCTGAGATCCATTGTTCCACCTACTGTGGGGAGTGAAAGAATGTCTCTGCAGCTCCACTCATCAGCAGGACTGGTCACCCTCATTAGTGCATATGCACCAACACTGTCATGCGCAACTGAAGTCAAACACAAATTCTACGACAATCTGGCAGCTACTATCAAAAAAATCCCCGAGAGAGAACCACTGTTCATTCTCGGAGACTTTAACGCTAGAGTTGGTGCTGATCACAATTCTTGGCCCACTTGTCTAGGCCATTTTGGCATTGGGAAGATGAACGAAAACGGCCAACGCTTGCTGGAGTTTTGCTGTTATTATGGTCTTTGTGTCAGCAATACGTTCTTTAATACGAAGCTTCAACACAGAGTTTCCTGGAGACATCCAAGATCGAAGCATTGGCATCAGCTTGATCTGATCCTCACTAGACATTCTAGCCTTCCTAGTATTATGATCACACGCAGTTATCAGGGTGCTGATTGCGATACTGATCACTCCCTGGTGTGTAGTAGAGTAAAACTGCAAGCAAAGAGATTATATCACACGAAAAAGGAAGGAAGACCACGTATTGACATCAGCAAGACTCGCGATCAAAGAAAAGTGGAGGAATTTGCTCAAGCACTTGAGGAAACCCTTCCAGGCCCGGCTGATGCAAATGCACTTGAACGCTGGGAACATTTCAAGAACGCTGTGTATAACACCGCCTTGTCTACATTTGGCAAGAAGACCAAAAAGACGGCAGACTGGTTCGAAGCCCATTCGGAGGAGTTGATGCCAGCCATCAAGGATAAGAGGAGAGCTCTAGCAGCATACAAAGCCTGTCCTAGTGAGTACAACTTGCAGGTGCTTCGACTTGCTCGTAGCAAAGTCCAACAGGCTGCCAGGAAATGTTCCAACAATTATTGGCTTCAGCTCTGCTCTCAGATACAGATAGCAGCGGACACAGGTAACATCAAGGGAATGTATGACGGTATCAAGCAGGCTTTAGGTCCAATACAGAAGAAATCTGTTCCCTTGAAGTCTGCTACAGGTGTGATCATCCAGGACCAAGCACAGCAGATGGAACGCTGGTGCAGCACTACTCTGAGCTATATTCCAGAGAGAATGTAGTAACTGAAGAGGCACTAAATAACATCGAGTGCCTGCCTGTCTTGGAAGAGTTGGACAGCGAACCAACTTTAAGCAGAAATAAAAGCGGCCTTGGATTCCCTCGTCTCCGGCAAGGCACCTGGGAAGGATAACATCCCTGCTGAAGTGCTGTAAAGAGATCATCACCACCGAGCTGTATGAAATCTTTTGTCTTTGCTGGAGGGAAGGTGGAGTACCACAGGACATGAAGGATGCAAACATCGTCACATTGTATAAGAAGAAAAGAGACAGGGGCGAGTGCAATAACTACCATGGCATCTCTCTTCTCAGCATTGTAGGGAAGCTGCTTGCCCGTGTTGTGCTGAAGAGACTCCAGGTGCTTGCAGACAGAGTCTATCCAGAATCACAGTGTGGATTTCGAGCTAATAGGTCCACCACTGACATGGTATTCTCCCTCAGACAATTGCAGGAGAAATGCAGGGAACAACAACAGCCACTCTTTGTGGCCTTCATAGATCTCACAAAGGCCTTTGATTTGGTCAGCAGGGACGGCCTTTTTAAAATACTTCCCAAGATTGGATGTCCACCTCAACTCCTTAACATCATCAGGTCCTTTCATGAGGAAATGAAGGGCACTGTAGTTTTTGATGGCTCAACATCAGATCCCTTTGACATCCAAAGCGGAGTGAAACAGGGCTGTGTCCTCGCGCCGACCCTGTTTGGGATCTTTTTTGCTGTCATGCTGAAGCACACCTTTGGAACTGCAACAGAAGGTGTCTATCTCCGGACTAGATCAGATGGAAAGCTCTTTAATCTCTCTAGATTGAGAGCGAAGACCAAAGTCCAGCTGAAATGCATGCGGGAGTTCCTTTTTGCCGATGATGCAGCTGTTGTTGCCCACTCTGCTGAAGACTTTCAACAACTTATGAATCGCTTTAGCAAGGCCTGCCAAGACTTTGGATTAACAATCAGCCTGAAGAAAACACAAGTCATGGGCCAGGGCGTGGACTCACCTCGCTCTATTACCATCTCCACACAAGAATTGGAAGTTGTACATGACTTTGTGTACCTTGGCTCAACGATCTCTGACACTCTCTCCCTAGATGTTGAGCTGGATAAACGCATTGCCAAAGCAGCTACCACGTTCTCTAGACTCATAAAGAGAGTATGGCTTAATAAGAAGCTGACGGCATATACCAAGATCCAGGTCTATAGAGCCTGTGTCCTGAGCATACCCCTGTACTGCAGTGAGTCCTGGACCCTTTGTGCACGGCAGGAGAGGAAGCTGAACACATTCCATATGCGTTGTCTCCGACGCATTTTTGGTATCACCTGGCAGGCCAAAGTTCCAAATAGAGTAGTCCTGGAACGAGCTGGAATTTTTAGCATGTACACATTACTGAAACAGCGACGTCTACGTTGGCTTGGGCATGTTGTGAGAATGGCCGATGGTCGGATTCCAAAAGATCTCCTGTATGGAGAATTAGTGCAGGGAAATCGCCCCAGAGGGAGACCACAGCTGCGATACAAGGATATCTGCAAGCGGGATCTGAAGGCCTTAGGAATGGACCTCAACAGATGGGAAACCTTGACATCTGAGCGTTCAGCCTGGAGGCAGGTGGTGCAGCATGGCCTCTCCCAATTTGAAGAGACACTTGTCCAGCAGGTCGAGGCAAAGAGGCAGTCCCAAACCCAGCAAAATCAGGGAGCTGGACAGGGGACAGATTGTATTTGTCTTCAGTGTGGAAGGGATTGTCACTCTCGAATTGGCCTTCTCAGCCACACTAGACGCTGTTCCAAGTCCTCCATACAGAGCACGTTACCATAGTCTCTCGAGACTGAAGGATGCCTAATCTAAAGTCCACATAAATGTATTTTTCTCTTGCCAGATATGCATTCAGTTACGCAAATGTTCCAGGCAGAGAATGGAAATGCAGCAAGTTTGTTCAGAGCATAAAAGTTGTACTCGGAAATAGATAAGTCTGCTTTACTTTCACATTGTTTCCTTTTTCTCTGTAGAGAGTACTCAGAAGTGGTCTACTATTCCCTTCTTGGGGCACTCTAGGACTGTGCAACTTGCCTATGGCTACTACACAGGCTGGCTCTTCTCCTACGAGACACAGTGAGGAATTAAAACTCCCGACCTCTGACTCCACGGCCAAATACCTAACTCACTGAATTATACAGTCAGCTACCTCTAAAGGAGGTCCCTTTAAAAGTCAGAAGGTGCGTTCAGACATTTGTTCTCCAGTTTGGTTCAGGTTGGGAACAGGCTGGTTTACTCCTTTTCTCAGTACCCACATAATGTATGTTTACTCCTTTTCTCAGTACCCACATCATGAACCAGCCCACCTCTGATTGATGCCTACCTGAACCTTCTTGGGTCTCCCTCAGGGGCTACTTGTGTGTGTGTGTGCAGGTAGAATCACTCCATTTTGGTTAAGTTCCAGAGTGTGTGTGATCCCTGGGATTGAACCAAAGCAGCTGCCTGGAAGCCCCTTTGCTTATGCTGCTTAATGATCTTGAGAAATGGAAAGCTTCCTTGCTGCTTGTCTGAGGAAGAGAAGGGAGAGGAAATTTTCCATTTCTTTTTAATTGTTGCTAGAACATCAGTGAAGTTTTAAAAGGCCTTTAAAAAAATGTCAGCAACAATTGAAAAGAAATGGAAAACTCTCTCCAAAGGTGAGTGGCAAGGAAGCTTTCCATTTTTTAAGATTATTAAGTGGCTTAAGAAAAGCAAGGAGGAGGAGACAGGAGGGAGATTTTTGTTGTTGTTTTATTTGCCTTTAAAGGGAAAGAAGAAGATCAGTCTAGATCAGTGGTTCCCAATCCTGGATAACCCAGGTGTTTTTGGACTGCAATTCCCAAGGCACTTTTGCCATCAGTTGTCATGGCCAGGGTTTCTGGGAGTTGCAAGTCCAAGAACTTCTGGACTATCCAAGGTTGGGAACCACTGGTCTAGATCATGCTAAACAGGGTCACTTGAGGTACCGTGTGGTCAGTCCTTGCATGTGGCTCTGACGATTGCCCCAAATGACATATTGCACGATGAAGTGACCCTGTTTTGCACGATCTAGACTCATCCAGACTGGGATAATTGGGCCATCTAGTTGTAGCCTAAATTTCTTTTAAATACTGCCAACAAACTTTGACTTCCCTCTTTGGCCTATTTCAAAGCTGCACAGGTTCTGAATATGCATTGGTGCTAAAACAAGTAACAGAGCCTTCACACTCCTGGTGATTTCAGTTGCATTACACTGCAACCCCAGTCACCCCGATAGCCATTTTGTCTGGAGTAATGAGAGTCACAGTCAAAGACATCTGGAGGGCATTGCACTGGGAAAGGCTGCTTGTAGCATCTTCTCTCACAGAAACAATAGCATGTTTACCAAAGGAGTCCCCCCAGCACCATCGCTCCCAAAAAGGACAAGTTGTCATGAAATGTTTTGCAAGATTCATGTCAGGTATCAGCTTGCAGGGGAGTCACTTCAAAATATCATCAGGAAAAGCCCCCAAGCAAAGCATGTTGTAGCAAAGGTGGAGAGTGAGATTTTTATATTTCAGAAAAGTACATGGCAGAACATGTGCAATCTGAAACATTTTTGTTCTGCCAAATGTAATATTACAGTAGGAAAGTTACAAAGAGAGGAATTTCCAAAGAGAGAGAGAGAGAGAGTTATAAAGAGAGGAAGGCTTGAAGGAAAGTACAAACACTTGATCTTACAGAGTGCACACATACTTTCTTCATACAGGAGAAAAAAATGTGCTTCTCTCAGACAAGGTATAAAATGTAAGATAAAAACACTGCTGCATTAAAACTGTACTTAAAGAAAGCTCCTCTCTCTTCATCAGCTCCAAACCCAATACTATTAATACAAAAGAGTAATTTTTGTCAAGATCAGAGAGAGTGGTTGAGACGTACTGTAACTCTGGCTTCCCCCATGTGGCACCCACGGGTGCCAATACACCTTTAGAGCTTTGCCATGGTGCCAAGCTCCCTCCTATCATTATTACTGTTCCTGTTTTTATTTCTAAATCCCATCTTGGCAACTGACTCCACCGTGAAGCCCAATGTTCTTCTAGATACCAACCACTCTGCCATGTCCATTTCATTGGAGAGATTTTTGGGTGAAAAGGAAGAAACTCCTCCCTACCTGTCAACACCTGCTGAGCTGTGGTGTGACTGAGGCAGTGCTTGATGAGTATTACAAAGAGTCGTGCTGAAGCCCTCCATAACCGAGGGTTGTTCTGGCACTGCTCAGTTGTGGAGGGCAATAGTTGCATTCATCAGCATGTTACCAGATTCCTTCTTCTTGAAGTAACTTTCCACGTTCTGGCAGAAAGTTTGGGGCAGGGAAAAGCACTGACCTGGGGGGCTTAATTAGATGGCAAGGAATGATCTAGGGGACCCAGGAAAGCTAGGGAATGCAAGAGAGTGCTTGGGAGTGCAAAAAGGAGCATTACAGTTGGTTTGGGAGGTAGGTGGGGGTTTGTATAGCATAGCAAAGAAGCAGCAGGAATGTATGGCTCAGAAGGAGGGGTGTATGTGTGTATCTAAGTGCGAGTGCATGGATGAGTGTGTGTTCTTTTGCAAATGGATTATATATGCATGTGAAATATGTGTGAATACATGAGAGTATTTTTGTACAAACAATGGTGTGTGCTGGTGTGTCCAGGGATAACTACCTGTTCGTTCAAGAAATGATGTGCCTGCTGGGACAGCTGATGATTTGGGTGCCAGAAGAGGTGGGTAAGAAAGAGATTGTCTTTCTCTTGGTTGGAGAATGAGCTGGGGGGGGGGGGTGGGAAGATGAGTGAAAGGAGAACAGAAATTAGTTTGTATACCACCCAGAATAGTGGCCTGGCCCACTAGATGAGCAGAATAGAAATTAAGATAAAGACATAAAGAAATGGGTAATGTATTTGGGGAGGGAATTGATTTGCGATTTATCATTGTATTAATTTACGGGGAGATAAAATAAATGTTGAAATAAATTGTTTAGGAGTGCTTTGGGTAAATTAATTGGTTTGCTTTCTGTGAAACTGTTATTTTGTTGTTAAAAATCTGAGTTGGCACTGGAGCATCTGGACAGATCTTTGCCTTCAGTGTTTCCTGAGCAAGTTATTTGTCTCTGTTTTCCATGTTTTCCTACTATGACATTAATATTTGACAGACAGACAGACAGAAACCTTTATTGGCATACTGTACAAAATTAAAACACACCAAGATGCAAATAAAACATTCAGCAGTTAACATGTGGCAGGGAACAGCCAAATAACATTGTTAGGGCTCGGCATTCAGCGACAGCATGATGTGTCGCCTCTGCATGATGGAGTGAATGTATCTGGCTGTTGTCAGGGTAAGTTTCTTAATAGTGCCACCTAGGAGGTGTCGAATTTTTCTCGGGTTGTCCCATCCAGAATGGAAGGAAAGGAAAGTGCTCAGATAAGACAGGCGGATATCCTTATACAAGATACAGTAAAACAACATATGCTGCAAGGATTCAACCACTCCCTGACCACAAGGGCAGACTCTCAGTTCTGTGGATAAACCCGTATATCTGCCCTGTGCTAAGTTTGAAGGTACAATATTGCACCTAGCAAGGGTGAATGCCCATCGGTCTTGGGGATGATCTAAAAGATAGAGGTAATTCAGTCTTTTGCCATGGGAGAGGGGCAACTGAAAATATAGCGGGGAGCAGACCCTTTGTGCAGCGCTTTGCAGGGTTTGCCCCTCAATATCCAGAACTCTATTTTTGATTGTATGGAATACCTGGGATAGGGGTATTGAACCCAGAAGATCTGGTGACAACCCCAGGGTCTTAGTTTTCTTGATAAATAGGGCCAAACCTTTTGGAAGTACACTGTCAGAAAGCAGCACTTGGAATAGGATGTCCTGGGCTGAGAAGAAACACATTCTGACCCAGTATTTAAAGAATCTGAGCCAAGCCAGGGTCTCAATCCTGTGTTGGCCGCCTTCAAGGCATAGGGTTGCACAGGAGACATAGCGGGGCAAGCCAAAGGTTTTGTACAGGAACGTTGAATGGACCCTTTCCACAGAGCTGTGGAATGACATTAATATTTGGTGGTGCTTGTGGGTTCAGAGATGTGGTTTATTATTTGGAACTCAAACCTAGCCTTTGCTTTGCACTCAATTTATTGACTAGATTAGTTTTCCTTTGTGACTGGCCAGAGCTCCTGAAGAAGGATAGTCTGTATGCATGGAGTTTCTCCACACAATCAGGAGCCTTGATTTCTCAGTATCTCAAACTGTGTGAAGAAATTCCACATGTAGCAGAAACTTTCACCTCCAGAGTGTCCCCTACTCCAAGGAGACAGTGAAAAAGCAATGTTGTAGGGCTAGAGCTCCCTCGTTGCTCACATGTTCAGATTAATCCTGTTCTAGAAACCCAATGACGTCTATGTTGGCTTGGGCATGTTGTGAGAATGGCTGACGGTTGGATTCCAAAAGATCTCTTGTATGGAGAATTAGTGCAGGGAAAGAGCCCCAGAGGGAGACCACAGTTGCAATACAAGGATATCTGCAAGCGGGATCTGAAGGCCTTAGGAATGGGCCTCAACAGATGGGAAACCTTGAAATCTGAGCGTTCAGCCTGGAGGCAGGCGGTGCAGCATGGCCTCTCCCAATTTGAAGAGACACGTCTTCAGCTGGTCGAGGCAAAGAGGCAGTCTGGAAACCAGCAAAATCAGGGAGCTGGACAGGGGACAGATTGTATTTGTCTTCAGTGTGGAAGGGATTGTCACTCTCGAGTTGGCCTTCTCAGCCACACTAGACGTTGTTCCAAGACCTCTATTCAGAGCACGTTACCATAGTCTCTCGAGACTGAAGGATGCCTACAAGAAACCCAAATAGGGTTTTAATCATCTCAGCGCGATATTCATGGGAGTCTTTTGGCACAGGCATTCCTTAAGAGTTTCAGCAACCAAATTACGGGTACCATTGAGCCCACAAGCTGAGGCTTAAGCATCCTCCTTCCTGCATTTGTTCTCACTATCTCAATTCACTTAAACAGGCAGGGGAAAGCTGTCGTGATGAAAAGCAGATGGAGTGAATGGAAGACCACTCTCTGTCAGGGACTCCTTGTTGCATGGCACTAGGTTCTGTGTTTGGCCATGGACGTCACACCCCAAGCCACTTTTCAGTGGCTTATTTCAAGGGAGCTTATTTCTTGCCTATTCATGTAGAATGAGCGATCACACATTTTGGTAGCTCACTCTACTGAAAAATGGTTGGAAAGGGAAGAGAAAAGACAATCCCTGCCAAGGACTCTTATGGCATTGGGCACAAGTGGGCTAACGGAGCCCATTTTCTCTCAATATCTCAGTGTAGTGGTTCCCAATCATGGGAATCAACTCCCAGAAGCCTTCATCCCTAGCAGTGCTGGCCAGGATTTCTGGGAGTTGCAGAAGACCTGGGGACCCAACGTTGGGAACCACTGTGTGACTTGATCCATGTCTCAGTTTATTTAAATTAAGCAAGAAGCTGTTTTGCTGGCTGGGGGGGGGGAGAACAATGGTAGAGAGATATTTGTTATATAGTTATTTGAGGGGTGTGGGCATCTCTTCTTCCAATACTTTTCTGGCATAGTAGCTCTTCTTCCCTGCCACATCAGGAACTGGATAAATGTGTGATTTGACCTACTTCGTGGAAAAGGGTTAGAAGTGAAACTGGCAGGGGGGAAGAAGAAGAGGACCTAAAGTGAGCAAGAAGTCAGAATGAGAGAGAAAGCACATATGTGTGACTGCACAAATACACACATACAAATACAGAAAAGGAGATGTCCACAACATTTTTGTATTTGCCCACCCCTTCTCCCCCAGCAGTTGATTTATGGTGGTGTCCACAAGCTCTTCACAAAATTCCAGAGGTGGCTGGAAGCCCCCAGAAATGGAGGATTCGTGCTTTAAGACGTCCTGCTAAAAATAGCTATAATACCGTTGCACATGTGAGAGGGAATTGATGTTTGGGTCCTCTTACAAACCTGTAGGAATGAATAACGAGCAGCGATGTGCTACTCCTGTCCTTGCCTTTGTTAAGAAGATGTCTTAGTGCAAAATACAGCTGTGCCATAATATGCTGTCTTGACAAGGCAACACCCATTGTGCCTGCTTCAGAATAGAAGAATGACAGCTTTTTCCTTCAATAAACACACTTGTGGGTAGAATCCCTTGCAGCAAAACCACTTTGATCTTTCGGATACAATATCAAATCATTTGCAGTTTTTTCACCCTATAAGATTTTACATTACATTGGAGGTATCTGAAAGAGTTATGGGGGGAAAACCAAACATCTGCCATCATATTCTTGAAGTGTGCATTTTTAAAGTGTGCATTGTAGACTTCCCATTTATGAAAGCCAGTGCCACATTGTCAGTAGCGGAGCGGAAGGAACTGCAAATTTACTGTCTTCACAAAAGCAGTCTATTTGCCTTCTTCTTGGAATCTGAATGTGTGTTATGTCACCTTTTCTTTCTATGACCCACAGGTTATGTTTTGAGAATAAGCTGCTACAGGAGGCTTTTCTCTTTGCATACTAACTGTACTTTATATAATGCTTCTAGATCACCCCAAAGACATGCACACAAAAAGTTTTCTGGCATATGAAAGACAACCTTAATGAGGAAGAACTCGGATTGCAGCCTTTGAATACCTGTTGACATACTCATTAATGGGGGGTAGGTCAAGCAGGGGCTCTTGATTTGCATCTTAAATGCCCATCATCACCTCCACTGCTGGATAGCTCAGTGGTTTAGGTCTCTGGCTTCGAGGTCAGAGGTTGGGAGTTCAATTCCCCATTGTGCCTCCTTGAGAGGGGCTGGACACGATGATCCATAGGGTCCCTTCCAGTTCTGCAGTTCAAAGGCTCTTCCTTGCCCTGTCCTCCAAGGGCCAATTCAACTTGCCAAGAGCTGGGGAAGGGGAGGGAGTGGAAGGAATGCATAGGGACAAAAGGCTATTCACATCACTTTTTACTGGCAGAGACCCTATAAGGACATGCAAAGGATCTGCTTCAGGACAATCCTCATGCATTCCTACTACTATCACATACTTTTCCATGACATATGCCTAACTATCAGGCCCAAGGAAACAGAATATAAACTGTTCTTTGCAAGTGGATGCCTGAAAGCACAACTGCCAGTCTTCATAGCAAGAAGTACAAGTTTGCAACAAAATGTTGCAAAGTGGAGTGCTTCTGTTCAGTATTCCAATCAGACATCTATTTCCCAGAAACTGCCCAAGGGCAAGATCTTGGCTGAAGAGGGTCGATTAATTGAGAGGTGTAGTCAGGAAAGTCCAGAATCAGGATCAAAAGGCAAATAGGAGACCTAGCAAACAGAGTCCAACCAGGCAGTCAGGGAAACCAGATGGAGAAGATCCAAAGCCAAAGTCCAAGAACAATCTAAAATCCGGAGAGCCCAGGAGTAACAGCAAAAAGGGAGATCACATTAGAAGGGCAAAAGCTGAGAATATGCTGAGGCTAGCTAGAGACACTAAAAGCAACAAAAAAGAATTCTTCAGGTACGTGCATTGCAAAAGACAAAGAAAAGAAACAGTGGCTCAGCTGCTCAATGGAGATTGAAAAATGATAACAGAAGACAAAGAAAAGGCAGAAGTGCTCAATTCCTATTCTAGCTCAGTCTTTTCCCAAAGGACAGATGATGACCCTCCAGAAAATTGTGAAGTGCAGGTGGAGTGGACAAGATTGCAGCTGGAGATTGATAAACAAATAGTCAAGGAATATATCATTACCTTGAATGAGTTCAAATCTCCAGGGCCAGATGAATTGCATCCAAGAGTATTGAAGGAGCTGGTAGAAGAGCTCTCAAAACCACTGTCCATTTTTTTCTTGAAATCATGGGAAACGGGTGAGGTGCCAGATGATTGGAGGAGGGCTAATGTTGTCCCTGTCTTCAAAAAGGGCAGGTAAATAGGAGGAACCTGGGAACTACAGACCAGTCAGCCTGATATCAAACCCGGGGAAAATTCTGGAACAGATTATTAAGCGGTCACTATGCAAGCACTTAGAAAAAAATACAGTAATAACTAAAAGCCAACATGGATTTGTCAAGAACAAATCCTGCAAGACTAATTTTTGATTGGGAAATGTCTCTTATAGACAGAGGGAATGCTGTAGACATAGTATATCTTCACTTCAACAAAGCTTTTGACAAAGTGCCCCATGATATTCTGATTAGCAAGTTAACTAGGTATGTGCTAGATAGAACAACTGTCAGGTGGGTACACAGTTGGCTACAGAATCGTATTTAGAGGGTGGTGATTAATGGTTTCTCCTCAAACTGGAAGGAGATAACATGTAGGGCACCCCAAGGCTTAGTCCTGGGCCCAGTGTTATTCGGTATTTTTATTAATGACCTGGATCAGGGGGTGCAGGAAATGCTAATCAGATTTGCAGATGACACAAAATTGAGTGGAATAGCTAATACCCTGGAACACAGAAACAAAATTCAAAATGACCTTGATAGGATGGAGCACTGGGCCGAAAGCGAAAAACAAACCAAACACGCAGGTACAAGATGGGTGATACATGGTTCAGCAATACTACATGAGAGAATGATATTGGAATCATCGTAGATCAGAAGCTGAATATGAGCCACAGTGTGATGTGGCTACAAAAAAGGCAAATGCTATTTTAGGCTGCATTAACAGAAGTATAGTCTCCAAATCCCGGGAGGAACTATTTCCCCTCTATTCGGCATTGGTTAGGCCTCATCTTGATTACTGTGTCCAGTTTTGGACACCACACTTCAAGAAGGATGCTGACAAATTGGCACAAGTTCAGAGGACGGCAACAAGGATGATCAGGTGGCTGGAAACCAAGCCCTATGAGGAAAGACTGAAAGAACTTAGCATGTTTAGCCTTGAGAAAAAAAGACTGAGAAGACTTTTCAAATACTTGAAAGACTATCATTCAGAGGAGGGGCAGGATCTGTTCTCAGTCATCCCAGAGTGCAGGACATGCAACAATGGGCTTAAGTTGCAGGAAGCCAGATTTCGGTTGAATATCAGGAAAAACGTACCAAGAGCAGTAGGACAGTGGAACAAATTACTTCGATAGATGGTGAGTGCTCCGACACTGGAGGTAGTAGGCATCCTTCAGTCTCGAGAGACTATGGTAACGTGCTCTGAATAGAGGTCTTGGAACAACATCTAGTGTGGCTGAGAAGGTGAATTCGAGAGTGACAATCCCTTCCACACTGAAGACAAACACAATCTGTCCCCTGTCCAGCTCCCTGATTTTGCTGGGTTTGGGACTGCCTCTTTGCCTCGGCCTGCTGAACAAGTGCCTCTTCAAATTGGGAGAGGCCATGCTGCACCGCCTGCCTCCAGGCTGAACGCTCAGATTTCAAGGTTTCCCATCTGTTGAGGTCCATTCCTAAGGCCTTCAGATCCCGCTTGCAGATATCCTTGTATTGCAACTGTGGTCTCCCTCTGGGGCTCTTTCCCTGCACTAATTCTCCATACAAGAGATCTTTTGCAATCCGACCGTCAGCCATTCTCACAAAAAGCCCGAGCCAACATAGACGTCGCTGTTTCAGTAATGTATACATGCTAAAAATTCCAGCTCGTTCTAGGACTACTCTATTTGGAACTTTGTCCTGCCAGGTGATACCAAAAATGCGTCGGAGACAACGCATATGGAATATGTTCAGCTTCCTCTCCTGCCGTGCACAACACTGGAGGTATTCAAGAGAAATTTAAACAATCACCTGGCAGATGTCCTTTGATTTGTATTCCTGCATCGAGCAGAGGGTTGGACTTGATGGCCTTATACGCCCCTTCCAACTTTTTGATTCTATGAGAGTTCAAGTGTAGTCAAATAAATAGCTTAGCACTGAGGCATCAGGACAGGTCTTTTCCTTCAAGGTTCTTTGAGGGTGCAGGAGTTCCTCACCCATATTCCATTCAAGGGCCTTAAACTTATCTTCACTTGAGGACTCATCTGGCAGGGCCATGACAAAAATTTACAAATGGCAGCCTTGTTATTCTATAAAATGTCATGTGGCTCGAGAAAGTTCCATCTGGCATAGGCCTTCATGCATCCATTTTCAGATGCAGAAATGGACTAGAGTCCATCCACATTTATGACAAATAAAGCTTGTTAGTCTTTACAGTACCACAAGACACTGCTATTTTTGCTGCTTTTCCACAATAACATTCCTCTTGTTCCCCAGCATTCCACCTGCCCCCACAGTCCATCAATACTATATTGCCATGGAGCATGGTCTATCCTCATGGAGCTCTTGGGGGAGGGATTCCTTATGAGCCAGCTAATGCTTTTCTCTGGTACACGCATGCTGCCGTTTTGCCTACATAACAACCCACTCATAGGCAGTGAGTTTCATATTAGTTAGTGGGAAAGCTGGCATAACTCCTCTACCAGCAATTAGTTTTGGTAAGGCCATGATCAGGATACAGGTGGATTACAAGTAGATCACCTGAGAAGTGCAGAAAATATTTCTGTTCCAAGCATTTTGGGACTCCTCATAATGTGACCCATACAGAATACCAAAATAGATTTGCATTTTAGAATGGTTCAGTACACCTGTGCACTCAACCTGAAAAAATGAAACCAGACCTCTCTCCCGTGTCCGTGAATCAGTCTTTTCAAGTCTACTAGAAGCAGAGGGGTTGATATGGATGAACAGAAATTAGAAGTCAGGTGAAGAGGAACATGCAAAATGTTATCTTACACACCCAAACAGCATGTGAAATGAATCCCTGTTCACATGAATAAAAATTGCTGTAAGCGCCCTTCCAGACAGAAATATCCTCCATGGTCTGAATTTATTCAGAAATCAGCAAAATGCTACCCGGGGCACATGGTAATTCATTTCCTGTGAGCAACACTACTTATCTCACCTCACAATTTTTATACTTTATATGTACAATTTTTTTATTTTTATAATTTATATTTTATATCATTTGTCTTTAACACTGTAAACTACTTTGAGAAGAAAGGTGGAGGACATTTTAAATAAATCAATAAATCAATAAATAATTTTTATGAAGGGTCCACTCTGTCTTCATCCAGCCTCTTCATATGCTTCTTTGACCTGTTCTCCCTTGCCCTGATTCTCTTTCTTGACACTCCTTGCTCCGTTCCCAGCCTCTCACAGCGTTGCTTCCTTCCATTTTCAGCATTTTATTACTATGCATAGACTCTTTCTTCCATTCCAACTTGTGGAACACATTACCTTACCCTCCTATGCTTGGGAGTGAATTATTCTACAGTAGCAGGAAATGGTTACCAAAATATTTCATGAGCTCCAGACGCTTTCATTGAAGTCAACAGACCACCTTAAATCATTTTAATAGCATTTCTTTTCTGAGACTTTCTCAGATATAAATTGGGACCACACTATAACTTAGCACAATGCCAAGGATGCATTTCTAATGCCAGGAATCAACAGAAGATTCGAAGCACTGTTATCATGTGTGATACTTGACAGGATGGATCATTGCAAATGAGGTTTCTCTTGATGCAATCACAAGGAACTGCCAACATGACTAACATTTAAAAGATTCAAACTGAATATTTCAGCTGGATCATTTAACTGTTTAGACAACCTTAAACAATTTGCCATTCATCTAAAAGTAAACTGGATTCCAGAGATAAGTTGAAGAGTAAATATACACCTAACTTGAAGACAGGGACACATTTGCTAGATCTGATACCAACTGCTCAGTTCGTTATGCCAAGCCTTCATTTTCTGCTGTATTTCTCTCCCAGATATGCTTTATCAAGCACAGCCCTGGAATTCAGCAGCAAATAAATCATAGAGTCCAAGACCAAGACCCACACAGTTCAAAATCACTTGGGTATTTTGCAAATCTTTTTCTCATGAATATCTTAGTTGCCCCACCCCCACAGCAAAACTCCTTTTCTGAAAAACAAATACTGGACAGAAGTCTGTTCATTCCTCCTGTTCACACCACAGCCTGTTGTGTAGGTGGCTGGACAGTTTCTGGTCTTGTGCAAAAAGACATCCAGTAACATTACCTTGAAAATAAAAATGTAGGATGACAGAATAAATATTAAGGCTAATGGCGGGGGGGGGGGGGGAATTGGAAACTACATTAAATGCAAAGAATTACCCAAAAACATCTGAAACAAAATCATGGAAGCCTAAGCAAAATGGATTCTGGACAAACATTGTACAGAAGTAGAAAACCATGAGAAGACATAATAATAATCATCATGTGACATCAAGTCAATTCTGACATACAGCAACTCTTTTCAGGGTTTTCCAAGCAGAAAATACTGAGAATTGGTTTACCATTCTCTTCTTTTGGGGGCACCCTGGGACTGTGCAGCTTGTCCAAGGCCACAAGGGCAGGAGGCACAGTGGAAAATCAAACTCCCAAGCAATGGCTCCGCAGCCAGATACCTAAGCACTGAACTATCCAGCTAGCAAGAGAGAAATGTGCATGTAAAGAAGATAGCAAGCATATTAAAACACACATACACAATGTCCATTACTCATGAATAGTGATAATTCTCTGATATTTGATTTCAAGTTTAAAATAATAATGTGGAGTGAGTACTTTTAACGAGCTATTTGAAGATAACAGACTAACCAAATTTGGTACATCAGCTGTTTATCTGTTGTTGTTACCTGCCATCAAGTCACCCCCAACTTATGGTGATTCTACGAATGACTGATCTCCAAAATGTCTTGTCCTCAAGAACCCTGCTCAGCTCCTGGAAACTCAAGGCTATGGGTTGCCTTATGCAGTCAGTCTATCCTATATTTGCTCTTCCCCTTTTCAGTTTTTCAATTTGTACTCTAAGAACATCTTTAGCAAAGCATTTGCTCATTCAAATGACAATAATATTGTTAACTGAGAGGTTATCAAATATATCCAATGTGCAGACAATACAGTATTACTAGCTGATAATTTAAATACAGTAGTCTGCAAAATTTAATCAATAAAATCAATGAAATAAATAATGATTAGGGGCCAAAAATGAATATCAAGAAAGCCAAATTTGTGATAATCAATAAAAAGGAAGCAGATCAAGAAATGCAATGAGGGATCCCAAAAGGAAATGTAGAGCAAGTTGGCGAACAGAAGTACCTTGGAATTTGGTTGAATGATCAGTGGGATCACAGCCACACAATAGAAGTCAGAATTGTGTTGGCCTGGTGCACTTCCTTAATATGACAAACATAATATGCAACAACAACAAAGTTAAAATTGGCTTTGATTATCATTGTATAGTGCGTGTATTCTCTCTCTCTCTCTCTTTTTTTTTTGGTAGCATGGAATTGTGGACTTTAAAAGGCAACTATAAAAAGGACAGAAGACTTGAAATGTGGATTTATTGTAGGTTATTACTTGGATCAAGAAATACTAGAGTAAATGAACAAAAACTAAAAAACAAAAATAATAGAACACATAACACGCAGATGCCTAGAATACTTTGGTACTCTAATGAGAAACAAAAAATACCTATTGTTACAGCCTGGTAGCATTTTATGGTGGACAGCTCAGACTCTCTTTAAAAAGACATATTTGTTTGTTTGTTTGATGGAATGATTTTTATCTCACCCATCCAGTGGCAAGCCACTGTTTTGGGTTGGTTTACAACATAAAAGCACATAAAAACACCTAACTCCCCACCTATCAAACATATATTCCCCCCCAAAAATACCCCAAAGAACCTCCAGAAGCAATGGTAGCCAAAAAACAAAATTAAAAGTACAGCAGAACCCCCATTATCCATGGGATCAGTATCCATTGATTCACTTATCCACAGTCTGAAAATAATAAAAATATTAAAAGAAACAAATTCAGAAAAGACTCTTTTCGCATGTATTACCAGAACCAGCCACTAGAGGGAGCCAGAGACCATTCTATGTACAGTATACTTGTTAATGAAGAATACAAAACATGTTCTCTGCCGCCCTCTAGTGGCCAGTTATGGTAATGCACGTGGGGGAAAAAATCTGCCCCCCCCCCTTTACCATTTTATATATTTAGTGTTCAGTATTATCCATAGTTTTCAGTTTCAGGAGGGCAGCTTGGAACCAATTCCCAGTGGTTATGAGGGTCCTACTGTATAACATGAACTTACATGCTATCACGAGGGGAGGTTATCCTGGAAAACTTATCTGAAAAGATGTGTTCTAATTGACTTTCTGAATGCAAGGAGCTGAAAGGCCTGGCATACTTCCACCAGCATGGCATTCCATAATGTGGTGGCCACCACTGAGAAAGTGTTACAAAAATTATAAAATATATCAGTCCCCTTTTCTCTTCCACTACTGTATTTCTTTAAAAGCCTTATTAGCTTCAGTAACTCAGAATTGGCATTCTCTGAAAGAAATGCCTCCCAAAGCATTAAGCATTTCAGCTAGGGAAAATTGTCTCCTTTGCCTGCGCAAAAGAGATAACACTATGAGCAAGGACACAGGGAAGTCCCAACCTAGAGCCAGGAGCCTAAAGGCCAGCAAGAGGGAAGTAACAATCCTTCCAAGATGAGAGTTGTGTCAGCATTCCAATACATCACACCAAATGTAACATGTGAAGATGGGGTGACCATATTTACAGTATGTCTTTGTCCTTTGTAAAAGACAACTATTGTCCAGAGTAAGGCGAAAAGGGTGACCAAGGCCATACTCCTGGCGCCTCAAAGTAACAACAGTAAGAACAACAGAACACATACGTAACTCTAGGTCAGGCTTGCTTACGGAAAATCAGGACTTGTCGCTCTGTTGTCACTGTTAAAAGCCCAGGCTTTGTTTTAGGAAGAACCCTATACAGTATGTATGGTTCTTCTGTATCAAATTGAGCTGCTTGTATTTTCGGTCTCAAACCAAAAGTGCTCCATCTTGCAAGACTTTTAAATAAACCTCTTCATATTTGCAAACTTATTGTGTGGGTTCTCTCCAATTCTTTTCTGTCCCAGGATCTTGCCAGAGGAACAAAGGACCTAAATTATTTTTTATTAATTCTTTTTATTAATTCTTATTTACAACAAAGGCCTGGTTTGTAGTCCTAGATTTCCAGGTCTCCTGCAGAGTGGCAACCTGCAGTATCATCGCTTGGGTGGAGCAGTTGGCAAGGGCAGACGATCTCACAATATACAGCACATCAGCTTTGGTGGGGAAAGGTGGATAATAAAAATATGGCCACAACTTTATTGGCTACTCCATGGTTAGTGCTGGTGCAGCATAGGGTAATTGGCTCCAAGCATTAGGTAAGTGGACTGTGAAGTGAACACTCTTCTTGCTGGCTATCCCATGGAATGATAGGAATAAGCCACCGCCCAGATGCAAGACCAGAGTGGACCCCTTCTATCTGTTCTGACATGGCTCCCCCAAGCAGGATACACCCAAGTTCCTTCACCCTGAGACGCTTTAAAGGATCCCTGACCTGGGATAAGGCATACCCTGCCCCATTCCCCAAATGTGGATCTGGCCCTGTGCACATAACTACCCAACCAACCAAGTTGTGACAAAAACATATCTAGCAACAAAGAAGCTTTAAAAAGTACACAGATATAGCCACGTGTTGCCCAATATTATTCACAGTTCAAATCCACAATTTTAACTCCTGAAAATGCAGCATAACTAAAGGGTTAGTTCCCTGAGCTATTAACCTCTGCTAGAGGAAGATTAAAATAATAATAATAATAATCATGGTTTCAGAGGTAAAGTCTGGCTCTGAGGTCAATCATGTTGAAATGGAAAATTCCACCAGTAAGATATCCTTTAAATACTGAAAAGTAAGCTTTCAGTAAAATATAAAGATTCCAAACTGATGAGGACAAACTGCAGGTGAACAGATATTCAGATGACAGGTATCCTCTGTCCTGTACACTACTGTATTCTGAGATCTGTCATTTTATTCACTGCGATAACAAAAAGAACAGTCGATCCAGTTCCCTCTGAAGTAAGAGGACAGACATTCATTAACTTCAAAAGGAATTGAATTAAATCCCAATAAGCATTTGACTAAAGTATTTCACTCTGAAGCAGTTGGAGGAAAAGCTCAAATGCATCAGATTTCGAGTGAAAGCACCTTTGTGTAGCAAGGCAGCGAAACAGGCACACCATAAGTGAAATGAGACTTTTCCACCCTTAAAAAAAATGTCCTATCTGAACTTCCTTTATCACAGCAGCAGAACAGTCACCAACAGAATTAAACCTCAAGCCTCAAAAAACTAACTTGTGTCGAGCCAAAACACATTCCACTTTCAACATTTCCATAGTCTCACACTCTTGATATGCATAAAAAATACCACCAATGTACAACCAAAAAAAAAAACTTTCAGAGAATATGACCACGTGTCAATTCCACACATCATATTCTGTTCCCACAGATGGAACTGATTTTCAGTTTCAAAGATAAATAATGGCAGAGTTAACAAAAGAATAAGTTCACCAGCAAGCAGAGTGCAGGCAGGTATGAAGAAAAAGAAAACTGAGTCACCTATTGTACTTTCCCATTTCTTTGGGGAAGAATGGCATTTGGCAAGTTACTTTTAACATTACTTTCTGCTCCTACTAATTCTTACATTTTAAAAGCAATTCACTATAGTTTCTTTCTCCAGGTGTGTGTGTGTGTGTGTGTGTGTATGCGCGCACGCACACACGCATGTGCGTGCATGCATGTGTGCGTGTGCATGCTTATATGGAATGCCCCCTCCCACAAAAAAGGGAAAAAAGAAATTAAGCAAAAAAGGGAATGAGGAGGAAACACATAGGACATAATGGGGGCCAGGTGCGTACATTAATATAAACTGATCATAGATGATATACATATAGAAGTACATTTAAAATCAAGTGAGTTATTTGAAGAAGTGGTCCCCCCGTTTCCGTGGCCAAGTGGGGATTCGAACCCTGTTTTCCAGAGTTCCAATTCATCACTCTATCTACTACACCACACTGAGAATCACTGCCATTACTCCTTACAATATTATAAAATGAAACTAATGGGGATTAATCAGTTCAATTTTTAATTTCATTTTTGAAACAAGACACCGACTCTTAATCTGATTGATTAGATGAGATCTGTCTGTAGGTGAGAAGGCAGAAAAATGTAGCAAGTGTCAAGGCAAAGCTGTGTTTAAAAAATAATCTCAACCATAAAGACACACCAGCAATTGGAGATATCATAAAAAGTCTCGAACATAATGAGATATGAAGAAGAATTATAAATTAAAATTCCACTGACTTGAATGAGAGTAGATCAGTGTAAAGGCAGTTTTTGACTAATTTATACATTAGTTCATGGTCCACTTCAAGAAGCATCCTTTTTAAAATTTCTGTAGAACAGGCAGTAGGCAATTTCAGAAAGTAAGACCCTAGTTGATGGTTTCACATTTACAACTTTGTAAGGAGGCACCACACAACTGAATGTGGCATAAGTGTCATAAAAATGAAGACACCTTTTGTGTGCACCTTGGTGAGAGAGAGGTAATCCCTGAATTTCTTTCTGCAGTATTACTGACAGTGATGGTTAAATCATGCTCACACTTACAAAAACTTCTGAAAAGACCTGCCAATTCCCAGCTACTAGGTATAATAATTCATTTAAACTTTATCTGCAGACTGAAGTGTCTTCTCTAGTGATAAGTGGTAAGAAAATTTAATAGCCAATTATAAAGTGATATCATCACTACCTTCTTAATATGAGCTGCCCTGCAAACAGAAAAGCTTGGTGACTGATGTCTTGTCATTGTCTGCAGACAACATTTGTTCCAAATGAAGAAAATTGGGTGGGGGTAACAGTGCCATCCTAACTCAATATTGTACTGGCTTTAGAGTGTTTGGAGTAGGCAACAACGTTTTCTTCTAATGGAAATACTCTTGCACTGGTAGAAATGCCTCTGGGACCAGAAGAACCCTTCTACATGTGGCTCTCAGAGATCTGCTATAAGAGAGATCTGTTGGCTAAGACATATGAGCAAAAGAGCCCAAACGTGGGTGGAAAAGGAATGAACCAGGAGAAGAGCTGAGCTATGGCTAACCCAGATCTCCTCCACAGCAGGGACACAGCCTTTGCTGGCACAATATCAGGCCAAATTGAGAATAGTCCTGAGTAATTTCTAACAGCCCTAGGCTGGGGGTGGTTTGGTTTCAGCACAGCTTCACTGCCCTAATGTCAGTTCTGCTGAACCTTAGGTGCCTTAGCTAGTTAGGACTGCTTCCTAACTCTGGAGAACAGACCTGCATTTTGGAAAATCAATCCAAATCCTAAATCATCCCCTTAGCTATGAGAAACAGACCGCTGATATTCAACAAGTCTTGGGGGGGGGGGGGGGAGGAAGAGTCCTTAACAGTTATTTCAGCCAATGGCAGTCTAGAACCAGAGTCTACAATTCCCAAGGATGGATGGGGGTGTCACACTATCCCACCCCCTACCCACCAAGTCCTGCACACTTCCATTCCTGTTGCAGACAAAGTTTGCGCCACCACTATTTGCCCCCTGCTGCTACCATTTCTGCCACTGCTGCCAATGATAGCACACTTTCAGTGAGAAAGATGTCTTCTGTTTTTACAGAATGACATTTTTGGCAGCAGCAATGTTGCGGGGAAAGATGGTGTATGCTCCCCACATGCCATGTTTCCAGCAACATCCACACTGCTCTTTGCAGTGGCTGAAATAATGGAGGAGGAGCAAGCCTTTGGAATGACCAAAATGGCCAAGGGATGTATGCAGCATGCTGTCCTACTCCCTCTAGAATGCTTCCTCTTCTCATTGCTACTTGGTTTAGTTCCTTATTGATGACATCAGTTTGGAGATTGGTATTCTGTCCTATTTAAATTGCACTCTGTAGTGAAGACAGATATAAGGAAGTCATCTAGGTTTTCTGCAATACTTTTATCCTTGCTTTCTTCCCCTATAACCTCAGTAACCCAATGGAGCAAAGGCCAAACTGGACACTTTCCTACTTCAAAAATATTTTTAAAACATTTAGATTTTTATTTTTATTTTTTGGTCCTAACAGTTTTAGGAAAATGCTCCTCAAATTCCTTGCTAGCATTCCATATTGTTTGTTTGTTTGTTTGCTTGCACTTGCTTGCTTGCTGCCTTTCTTCCCATATTGGACTCAAAAAGGCTGCTCACGATCAATTAAAACTGCATAACAATTGACAATGGAAGGACAAGAGGGTGGGGGCCAACCTGGCTTCCCAGGACAGTGTACTCCAAACTCTGGGAACTTTGGAATTATTGTCTGTTGGTATCTTGATGTCTGACTGACACTTGCATTTTCTGAAAAATGTCCTTTTTATATACAGATAGCCCCTTGGCACTGCCCATCAACAGCAAAGATGGCAACCTCGACTTTGTAGGTTCTTTCCTGGTTTCTGGTGTTTCTCCTAGTTCAGTTGATATTCCTGTATTTCTGAGGACAGCTGCACAATCACTTCAGTTGAATCCTTATTCCTAAACTGAATTAAGTAAATTCAGACCAATTCTGATCATGTTGGAGGCATACATCAGGATGGCGTACATCACAGCATCCTATAGGTTGAGTTTCTCCTTCTTTCCTCCATCCTAACAGTTCCAAACTTCAATGCTGTTTTTTCTAATTCTTTCTTCATCCCAGTCCAATCTGTCCTCACTTTTTTGCATCTGAATTAAACTGATTGTTCACCTCAGTGTTATTTTAGTAGTCATTTTTTTAGACTAAGATACCTCTCATATCCCATTTCACCCCAACCCTACAACACTTGTTTTGGTTCTAGTTTTTAAGGGTATGTTTAATTTTTATTTCAATCTATGCTGATTTGCACAGTGTTTCTTCTGTCTTTAGAGAGTAAATCTTAATGCACAAGCACTCCGTACAAACCACAGACACTACAACAAAGAAAAACAGCAGCACTCATATTAGCAAACTACAAACAGATTAAAGGAGATTTTAGAGATGGAAAGTACAACCCCCTTGACCTATCGGTATCACATGTCCTAGAAATAGTCTACAATAGCTCCAGCTATTATATTTCCAGTTTAATGATTCAGATTCAGGTCTGAACCAAATCAGATGAAGCCAAATGTTAACGTGTTGTGGTTATTTGGCATTTTTTCACTTATAAATTAAATTGGAAAGCACTGCAGTCACTGTTTCTTACTGACCAACAACATGGACATCCCACTTTGTCCTGAGGTGGGAGGGGGACACTTTGGATTTAATCATCATCATCGCCATTTTCATCTTAGAACTGCAGATCTGGAAGAGATTCTATGGATCATTGAGTCCAGCCCCTGTCAAGGAGGCACAGTAGGGAATTGGACTCTCAACCTCTGGCTCTACAGCCAGATACCTAAACTCTATATTTCAATTCTATGACTTCTATCACAGAAGCAGTGAATGCTCCAGTAGCAACCAATGGGACTTTCAAGAGCTACCTCACACAGATCATCCCTCACAGGAAATTAGAGTAGTTCCCTCTGGAGGGAGCTAAGCAGGCCAAAGGAAGCAAATACCTCAGCTACATAAGAATGGCAACCAAGCTTCAACAGCACAATGCTGGGCCATGTCTACTCAAAATTAATTTTCTCTGTCCAATAAGACATATATCCAGGTAATGTAGTATATAGTATTACTTCCATTTTACTTCTTGATGTCATGTAGGCAACATTAAAATAATTAAAAGAACTGAATGAAAGCCCAGAATGTCAGAGAGAGCACGGACAGGAAATCCAATGTGACAACTCATTATTTCAGATTTGCAAATAGATAAGGCAATGCATCATACAAAGTAAAGGATTCAAACTCTAACACTTGTCTAAGAAAATGCATTTACAGGCTCTAAGGGGCAATCTACACGCTGAATGAAAGGATGTGGGCGTCCTGAAGGCCATTTTCGTAATTAAAAAACTTCAAGTCACAGCTTGAGCTGAGGAGTGGCAGGGAGTCTGGTAATATACTCTTCTTCTGTTGACCATTTCCCTATTCAAACCCAGCCTCTCCAGCTGCTTTCCCCACCTGCCAGGTTTTAGATGTGTGCTTATGTTGTTGTTATGTGTCTTCAAGTTAGAACGGACTTATTACAACCCTAATACCATTTTCAAGGTAACTGAGATATTTAAGGAGTGGTTTTACCAGTTCCACAACCCCAGTGATTGAGCAGGGATGTGAATCCAGGCCTTCTGAGTCTTAGTCTGTTACTCTATCTAGATGGAGGAGGCTGGCAGTTTCAGGGAGACATTTAGTAGGGATATGGTAAAGTTAATAACTCTCCTCACTGCTCGTTGACAAAACATTATACACACAAACAGGGACCAAAGCAATTAAAAATACTGACAACCAGCACATTGTAGTGGTTCGAGCATCGGACTATGACTCAGGCGATCTGTGTTCAGATCTCTGCTTGGCCATGCAATTTAGTGAATGACCTTAAGCCAGTCAAACTTTCTGAGTCTGACCTACATCAGGTTCAGGTGTGCTTGGTGGGTCCATGTAAGAGAACTTTCTCTCTTGCTGCTCCCAGACTTTGGAATATCCTCCCACAGAAGTCCAGGCTGGCCCCATCTTTGCTGTCCTTCCCCAAACAGGCAAAGACCATTCAGGCTAGCTTTTTCTCAGAGACTGGCTGCCTGAGTGGGATTGTTAAATGTATTGTTGTGCCTTAGTGCTTTGAATGTGGTTTTGGTGTTGTTTTTGTTTACTCTGTTGTAGTGTGGTATTTGACCCTTTCTGGTATTTGTATAGTTGCTGTTTGCAGCTTTATATTGTCTTTTAATGATGTAAGCCACCTTGGGTCCTTTCTTAAGGATAAAGGTGGGATAAAAATACAATAAACAAACAAACAGCCATTAGGGCTACCTATTTGTGATGTGTAGATTGCCCCTCCCCTTCTGCCCAATCCCCTAGTTCAACCCACAGATTCTTTACATTATCTAATATGCAAAATGTGTATAATCAAAGTGGTGAGGCAAACCTGGGCATTTTTCCTTATGACTTCCATGATAAAAAAAAAGACAAGTAATTTGATGAAAGAAAATTATCTCTCAATCCAGAAAGAAATACAGAGAGATTTGGAAGATTGAAATAAGCTACAAATCTCAATGATGGGACGAATCTCTATAATAAAAATGAACATTCTACTAAAATTGCTATTTTTGTTTCAAAACTTACCAATTCTATTAAATTACAAATACTGTAAGGACCTGGACAGCCTGATCTCGAAATCTGTCTGGAAGGCCAAAAAGCCAAGAATAAAACTTAGAGCACTACAAGACTTAAAAGAGAGAGGAGGACTAGGACTGCCGAATTGGCTATTATATTACAAGGCCTGCGCTATGGTTTGGATAAAAGAATGGATAACATTAGAAAATCAAAGACTGTTGAAATTGGAAGGTCATGATTTAAAGATGGGTTGGCACACATATGTATGGTATGGAAAATTCAAAGAACAGACACATTTCTCAGAACATATTGTGAGGAAAGCGTTATGCTTAATATGGCAAAAATTCCTAGTGCAAACTTATAAGAAAATTCCAATATGGGTAGCCCCAATAGAGGCCTTTACATTGAAAGTGTTAAGCCAGGAGGGAGTTCTACTCACGTATAAAGACCTGCTAACTAAAGATCAAACTCTGAAAAATAAACAAGATTTAGAGAGACTGGGTCTATCAACAGATTGATGGTCAATGATGAAACTAGAATCAAGATATAAAAAGGACAAAAATATGGGCTTTTTTGAGGGGAAAGTTCAGGTGGATGAACTATGGATCTACACAAAAGAGAAAATAATAATTAAAAATGTATACATATCTATTAGAGTATGACTTGGAAGATGAGAGGGTGAAGGAGGTGGTGGTCAAATGGGCACAAAACTTTGGTTATAATATTGATATTGATGACTGGACAAAAATGTGGAAAGATAATTATAAGTTGATTAAACCAGTTAATCTTAGAGAAAACATCCTTAAAATGTTTTATAGATGGCATTTTACTCCGGTAAGATTGACAAAAATGTCAGAAGGGATCAGCAATGTTTGTTGGAAATGTAAAACAAAAATTAAAAATCCAGGGACTTATTATCATGTATGGTGGTCATGTGAAAAAGCAAAAAAAAAAATTGGTTACAGGTTTGGGAAATGTCACAAGAAATTGTCCAGCAAAAACTAAGTTTTAATCCTGAAATGTTGTTATTGAATATAATGCCAGAGATCATTGATAAAAAAATATATATATAGTCTACTGTATATATACACAGCAGCCAGGTTACTCTGGGCCCAAAAATGGAAGAATGGAGAAATAACAATGATGGAGGAGCTATTAAAGAAGCTACTGGATATTGCAGAACTAGATATGCTTTCAGAGGCAATACGGCATCAACCGAGATACTTTGTAAAGGAAAGCTGGAAGCTGATGTACAATTGGGTCCAGAAACAGACAGAAACTTAGGGGAAGAAATGAGCGTAGCGAACCAGTGCTTACAAGAACCCTTTGGTGATATTAGATGACCTAGACGATGGCAAAATCTCTGATCTATATATGTAGTATGGATGTTTAGCTTTTCTTGTCTTTTGTTGTTTTTGTTATGTCTTACTTTGTTGTTTTGTATGTATGAGTAACAATAAAATAGTTTTTAAAAATCCAGTGTTGATGGAATTTGATAGTGCATCAATATAAATAAAAATGCTTGACCTCATGTAACATGATAATTGCTTTCCCTCTCATTATAGCAGAAGATGCATATTGATTGGTTTGCTGCCAGTTATATCAAATCATATTGTATTCTATGCTCTGCAAACCACCAGCTAGATCTGCACAAGCAATCCAATGGCTTAAGCTAGTGGAAATGCCTTGAATGCCACAGGCATGGAGAGGGAGACCTCTGGCAGATGCTGCTGGCAAGAGTTCATGTTTCTAATGTTCTACAAGAATGCATTTAAAAGTATTTATTGCACTTGAAATATCAAGCACAGAACTGAGCTGTGCTTTGTGGACAGGCATACGACTGCATGGAAGTGCGCTTTGCAGGCAGGCAAGGTGATGCATGACTGCTGGTAACATAAGAGAGTTGCTGACTTAATTTGCAATGGATTTTCACAGAAGCCCAAGGAAATAACGAAATGAGAGCAAAGAGGTGATTGCACGGTAACAGGCATTGTCCCTCATGTTGGATTTCTGAAGGCAAAGTAACAGGATATTTTACATTCATGTTCCCTTCTTGCACTTTTTCTCCAAACCAGGAGCTCTATTGATTTTGGCTCAGCTACTTCCACGGAAACGTACTTGGGGAAGGGATAGTACTGGTAAAACCACTCCTAAAATATCTCACATATCTCAAAACATGTACTAGGGTTGCTACAAGTCAGAAGTGACTTGACAGCATATAACATGCACAAGCTGCTGCCCAGCCAGAAATGTGCTTTGTAATCAGGCAAGACTGAGATGTGTCTTGCAGGAAGGAAGGATTTTGCACTGGGGTTTACTCATAGTACACCTGCATAGAATTAAGAGATGCCTTGTATGCTTTGTATACAGAAAAACGTCCAGACTGCCCAATTCCACCCATATAATTATATACTGGCTAAAACCCAAGGGTTTAATCTCCCCCACTGCTGGAATGAGACCATGTTATACCCTTTCTGAAACTTGAATTTGACCCTCAGGCAAAAAGAGTTTCCTTGCCCCTGGCCTAAGTAGATTGCTCTGAATACGGTTATTTTAATATGTCTCCCTTTATTTATTATTTATTTAAAATATTTTTACCCCACCTTTCTCCTTTAAAAGGATTCAAAGCAACTTATATCATTAAAAGAC
Organism: Intellagama lesueurii; assembly: GCA_037013535.1. Taxonomy (NCBI): domain Eukaryota; kingdom Metazoa; phylum Chordata; class Lepidosauria; order Squamata; family Agamidae; genus Intellagama; species Intellagama lesueurii. The sequence continues at coordinate 219,685,126 of JBAJHW010000002.1, forward strand.
AACATTTAACACTAAGAACAGCAAGTATTTTCCTGCATGCAGGACTTTGTCCCTTTATAGAAACCATGCTACATCCTCTCTTTTATTGTTTATTTTTATACCGCTCCTAAAAATCCATTTGATCCAATCATGTAAATAGCAGCTTGGCAATACGAATAATTCTGGTCAATGTGCACTCTTTTGCTTCCTCTTTCCAAAATTACTGAAAAATCTGGTTTCCCCATTTCTCATTACCCTTTGTTTCTTTTCCATTAAAACAGAAATCCAGCAGCACCACTCCTCGGATCCCTGTACTTTGTTCCTCCTCCTCCTCCTCAGACAGCAATCAGACTTTGAGCAGCTTTCAGAGTACTAGCATTTCCTACAGTCCGGCACTGAAGACATTTCCACAGTGGGGCTAATTGTAATTTCTAGGAGCAGCTTCCAGAGCGTGGAAACATAAGTTACTTTTCAGAAAACAGCTTCCAGAATTTCAAGGGCCATGGTGGCTGAGGACTTTGGGAGTTGTCATCCGACAAGCAAGTTCCAAGTTCTCTAACTTTGGTGGGTTAAGGTCGGGGTTGCTATGCCTGCTCTGGAGACTGAACAGGTACCCTCTTGTAACCCTGTTGTTTAGAATTTAAAAAAAACCAGGTGGGGCAAATGCAGTTGTGCTGATGCCCCATGTCATCTTTGGCCATTCCTCTTTGTTCTGTTTTCTGTCCTATTTGGGGGGGGGGGGGCAGCAAAAAGGCTATGCCTAATCAAAGAAGTACATTCCCCATGTGCGACCAACGTTGACTTTTCTTTATCTATTGGAAGCCGGATGTGTTCTATATCAGGTGTGCTCTAATTTTCGAATTCACCTGGGAGTAATATGTTGATGTAGAAGATGATATCCCAGAATCTGGACTATATCCATGCAAATTTAGGGTAATAAAACCAAGAATTATCCAGAGGTGTGGGTGGAGGTTAGTGCCTCACATGGCAAGCTACAATTCCTCCATCTCTTCCCTTTTGTTCCAAATATGAGTGGGTTGTTTGTCTAGAAGCGAGATGTGGGTTTTGCGATAGCAGTTTAAATTAAACCTAAGCTTTCAACTCTAAGGGGTCAATTGTCAGTAAGGGGATTTAGGAATAAATCTCAGTGCACCACAGGGCAGATTTATTCTTATGCATTAAGAAAATTCAAAAGAAAAGGAGCATTATAATGGAACATTATTTGGGTCTCAGAGATAATTCAGAGCACATGTTCCAATGAACGGGACATTAATATTCCATATGCTAAGCATTATTTGCAAAGCACTATATGCTACCAGCAAACTTATTTTCTGACTGCAGATTCTTATGTAGCTGAAGCAATGGCATCCACACAGACAACTGAGGCATCATGAGGCTTGAGGGGAAAAGCCCTTTGCACAAGGATAGACTGGAAGTGCTGAGCTTGTTCAGTGTGGACAGAGGAGAGAGGAGAGTATTCTGGAAAAGAGCATGCTTGGTTGGTGTGAACCTTTAACAGGCGAACTCCACAACGTAACATTTGTTGCAGTTCTGCTTATTATGGATACTGGTGTACCAACACACATGAGAAACAGACAAGTATGTGTTTGATCCATATAACGGAGGTGGCAGGAGCAGGTTTGAACAAGCCCTTTCCCAAGAGCAGACCCTAAAGCCTAGAGATGTAAAGAATACCCCCTAAATTCTTCTTTCTTGTTTCTTTGGGCTATCTCAACCCGAAAAGACATCTCAGCAAGGAATCTCCAAGCCCTCCAAGATTCCTCACTTCCAAGGGACAAGCAAGACAGGATGTGCTTATTTTTCTTCACCAAGGACTCCATAATTAGTGCAGAACTTCACTGCCCTTTCCTTCAGAGAATGATAGTACACATACACAGAGAAAGCACAGAAAAACTCAATTTAAAAAAAACACAATTCAACCAATTTCTCTCTTGCTTGTCATCCTTGAATGACCATGCAAGAAAGCAGCAAACATTGTCATTTTGCATAAATTATGTTATTTGTCTTAAAATTGTGTTAAAGCATTATTTTGTGTAACTGCTAAATTTGAAGGAAAAAACATTCTCATTCTCTTGTCAAGAGCCCTACAAAATATTTTACTCCTTAACAGGGCAAGGATAATAATTTTTGGCTCCTTGTCCTCACCTGTGAGAATTTTACATCCTCACTCCAGCCCACACAAAATATGATACTAGATAAAAATGCTTACCATGACTTTTCATAGGATCATAGAAAAGTGAAGTTGGAAGGGGCCTACAAGGTCATCAAGTCCAACCCCCTGCTCAATGCAGGAATACAATCAAAGCATATCTGCCAGGTGATTATCTAAGTTTTTCTTGAATGCCTCCAGTGTTCGAGCACTCACCAACTCCCAAGGTAACTGGTTCTACTGTCGTGCTGCTCTAACAGTTAGGACATTTTTCCTGATTCAACCAAAATCTGGCTTCCTTTAACTTGAGCCCATTGTTGCGTGTCCCGCACTCTGGGATGACGAGAACAGATCTTGCCCCTTCTCTGTATGACAGCCTTTCAAATATTTGAAAAGTGCTATCATATCACCCCTCAGCCTTCTTTTCTCAAGGCTAAACATGCCCAATTCTTTCAGCCTTTCCTCATAAGGCTTGGTTTCCAGCCCCCTGATCATCCTTGTCGCCCTCCTCTGAACTTGTACCAATTTGTTAGCATCCTTCTTGAAGTGTGGTGTCCAGAACTGGACACAATACTCAAGGTGAGGCCTAACCAGTGCTGAATAGAGGGGGACTAGCACCTTGTGGGATTTTGAAACTATACTTCTATTAATGCAGCCTAAAATAGCATTTGCCTTTTTTGTAGCTACATCACACTGTTGGCTCATATCTAGCTTGTGATATACGACAATTCCAAGATCCTTCTCGCTCATAGTTTTGCTGAGCCAGGTATCCCCCATCTTGTAACTGTGCAATTGGTTTCTTTTTCTGAGGTGCACTTTGTACTTTGCACTTATCCTTGTTGAATTTCATTCTGTTCCTTTCGGCCCAGTGCTCCATCCTATTAAGGTCATTTTGAATTTTGTTTCTGTCTTCTAGGGTATTAGCTTTTCCACCCAATTTGGTATCATCTGTAAATTTGACAAGCATTCCCTGCACTCCCTCATCCAAGTCATTAATAAAAATATTGAAGAGCACCAGACCCAGGACTGAGCCTTGGGGTACCCCACTTGCTACCTCCTCCCAGTTAGAGAAGGACCCATTAATCATCACTCTCTGAGTACGATTCTGTAGCCAATTGTGGATCCACCTGACACTTGATCTATCCAGCTCGCACCTAGTTAGCTTGCTAATCAGGATATCATGGGGCACTTTGTCAAAAGCTTTGCTGAAGTCAAGATATACTACGTCTACAGCATTCCCTCTGTCTATCAGGGAGGTTACCTGATCAAAAAACAAGATCAAATTAGTTTGGCAGGATTTGTTCTTGACAAATCCGTGTTGGCTTCTAGTTATTACTGCCTTGTTTTCTAGGTGCTTGCACAATGACCGCTTTACGATCTGTTCCAGAATTTTGCCTGGGATTGATGTCAGGCTGACTGGCCTGTAGTTCCCAGGTTCCTCTTTTTTGCCCTTTTGGAAGATAGGAACAACATTGGCCCTCCTCCAATCCTCTGGCACCTCCCCCATTTCCCATGATTTAAAGAAAATAATGGATAGCAGTTCTGAGAGTTCTTCAGCCAGTTCCTTCAGTATTCTCGGATGCAGTTCATCCGGCCCTGGAGATTTGAACTCGTTCAAGGTGGTAAGGTATTCCTTGACCATTTGTTTATCGATCTCCAGCTGCAATCCTGTCCCCCCCCCCCTTGCTCTTCCAATTTGTTTGGAAGTCCATAGTCTGTCTTATGGGAAAAAACTGAACTAAAATAGGAATTGAGCACCTCTGCCTTTTCTTTGTCTTCTGTTATCATTTTTCCATCTCTATTGCAGAGCTGTGCCACTATGTCTTTTGTTTGTCTTTTGCTACTCACATACCTGAAGAATGCTTTTTTTATTGCTTTTAGTGTCTCTAGCTAACCTCAGCTCATTCTCAGCTTTTGCTCTCCTAATGCCATCCCTGCATTTCCTTGCTACTTGTCTGTACTCATCCTTGGTGGCCTGGCCTTCTTTCCATTTCCTGTACATGTCTTTTTTGGTTTTTAGGTCCTCACTGAGCTTTTTGTGAAGCCACACTGGCCTTTTTTGCCACCTCTCACCTTTGTTGTTGTTGTTGTAATTGTTTGTAGTTGTGCCTTTAGAATTTCTTTTTTTAGAAGCTCCCACCCTTCTTGGACTCCTTTTCTTGTTAGGATCTCCTGCCATGGGTCCTTACTTATCCTTGTTCTGAGGCTATTAAAATTAGCTTTTTAAAAATCCAGCAGAAGTGTGCGGCTACACTCTGCTTTCGTTTCCTTTGAAATCAAGAATTCTCCTTACTGTCACTTCTTCCACCATATCATCTTTGTTGATCAGAATCAAGTCAAGGACAGCAAATCCTCTAGTTTCTTTCTCCACTTTTTGTAGGAGAAAATTATCAGCCGCACAAGCCAGGAATTTCTTGGAAGGGCCATACTTGGCAGAATTTGCCTCCCAACATATATCTGGATAATTGAAATATTCCATCACTACTACGTCACATCTCTTTGAAAACCCTGCAATTTGTTTTTCAAAAGTTTCGTCCGCTTCCTCTCTTTGATTGGGCGGTTGGTAGTAGACTCCAACTACCAAGTTCCTTTTGTTTTTTGCCCCAACTAGATTGATCCAGATGCTCTCGATGGGACAGCCAATCTCCTCCTGCTGCATTTCTGTGCAGGAATGCGTATTTTAGACTGCAACTCCACCTCCCTTTTTATTCTCTCTGTTCTTTTTGATCAGTTTATATCCCTCAATTGCTGACTTTTGAAGTGGTGTTCCCTCAAGCACTCAAAGATACCTAAACCATAGTTTTCCTTCACACTCATAGCTTGCATTTTAGCATGGTTTGTTTTGTGATTGGTTATCAGAAGGTAAATGTGGACTTAATTTACAAGTCTGATAGCTGAGTCACATCTCTCTAAGAAATTATCCTTACTGGAGGGAATACATGATGACTGCAGAAAATGTGCCTTTCTCTTAACAGCTCTTTGTCTTAAAATATACTGTGGTACTACGATTAATTTAGTGCTCTTCTTCAGCATTATTATAATTTTTATAGTAATAATTCATGGTCTCTACCACTATCCCCTCCTGGTCTTGCTTCTGCATACAAATGAAGCTTCCTCATCTTCTGCTTCTGATTATATGGTCTGTTTGATTTCTGTGTTGGCCTTCCATAACATTGATGTGTGCAGTCATCTGATCAGTTGCCTGAAGCATACATATATTTGCAATAAACACATAGGCTGCTTCACAGAATTCTATGAATCACACTCCTGCTGAATGTCTGACTCTTAGGCAAACTCTGAGAAAATGTTTTCTTTTGCTTTATTTCCTTCTTTTGCATTCCATTCACACACACCCCTCCTGTTTTGGTATGTAATTAATTTCCTCCTGGACACCTGCATAAAAACTTTTGATATCTACTTCATCAGCATCATTAGTTGAAGCACCGACTTGATGATTATATCGATGGGTTTTTCATGAAGTCTTATTGACATAATTTGTCACATTTTGCATGATAGCTCCTAACTGCTCATTCTACATCTTGCTTCACTATTAGAACCACACAATTTATTGTCATAAAACAAGTTATTCAGAATAAAACACTTTGTGGTTGCAAAATCCTATTCTAATCTACTTTAGTTCATGCTAAATACTACAATGATTAAAGTTCCATTTCTTGTTTTACAACTTTAAGCTTACCTTGATACATACTTCTCACATTCTGTCTTCCAATTATATGCACTGTCAAGGTTATCCTTTTGCATTGGTGTACATCAGCAACTGGATGTCCTCTCAGTTTCAATCCATTTGCTTTATTAACAGCAGCACTATTCATTCTAATCCTTTGGTCTTCTCCATCAACAGTGATTTCTAACCTAATAGTCTCATCTTCCAGCACTATCTCTTGTTTCATTTTAGATTGTCTTATCATAGGTTTTTCAAGGTATAATATATTCATAAGTGAATTGCCATTGTCTTCTGTTGTACGATACTAACAACAGTTAGCTTGAGCATCAATGCTGTTGTCTGTGAAAGATCCTCCACCAGTGTCACCTTCTACTATTGCTGCCGCCCTGTAGCTGTCGTTTGATAATTTCTCTGCCTCCACTGTCACTATCGCTACCATTTCTCTGCTGCTAATGTTAGGTCTTGAAGAAAGTGGGTGCATCTTGGTCTGGTGTCTCAGCTTCACCAGTCTGTCTTGTGTGACCCTGCTAGGAGGCCATATACTTGATAGAGCTTAGCTTCCTGAAGGCATTGGTCACAGCTAGAGATGGGGATATTCGTACAGGTGGAGATAATGAGAGTCCGGCCCCATGGTGCCGGACGGTCCACTCACCGATCCGCCACTGCTGTGGGCTCTGCGATCCCATCCTATCACTCCGGAGCTCGTGATGGATTAGCCATTCCTGGCAGGAGGCAGGACAACAAGCATCTCTGTCAGGTCAAAGAGTGGCTCGCCGATCACAAGCTCCAGAGCCGGACCCTCGTTATCTCCACCTGTGCGGGGGTATTCGTATTTGTATACGAATACCCCCATCTCTAGTCACAGCTTCTCTGAGTTTAGGTCCATCCTACTAGTGCTCAGAAGAAAAACAGAAATGGAAAGAAAAATACTTCAGGCTTTGAAGGTGGTGCTAACATTAGGGATTTGAATTTGGGGATCACAAGCTACACTTCCTGGAAGATTGACTGCTGGCAAGTGATGGGTTACTATAATTGGGGTGGGGGAAAATATGTAAACTTCTATACTATTTATCAAGCTTCTCCTTGGGAGGAAAAAAGTAGTGCTTAGGGCAGTTACTTTTAAAGTAACTATTTCCAAGCTCTGGGGGGGAAATCTGTGAAACCAGAATATTTGTACCAATTGATACTGAGTCCAGATACAGTTATCATTTTCACTCAAATCATTTTTATGCATAACTTGTCAGTTAGGCAGTGAAGAAAACTAAGATAAGACAATGTCTTAGCTTCAACCAGTGGAAATAGGACTATTAATTGTAAATCTGCACTGCACTGGCAGTCAGACCAATGTCTGTCAGGCTGTCCTTGTTCTATAATTTGAATGTAATTTTACAACCTTGTTGAATTCAAAAAGACAAATGAATTGAATTAAGACCATCAGTACAACAGATTGCAACTTCTTGCTGGTTGAAGTGCCTGGTGTGTTTTCTAAGCCCAAAGGGCTATAACTCTAAGCACACTCCAGAGAAAGCTAAGTGCTCTTAAGAAAGTCAACAACTCAGGAATTAGACACATGGTACATTTTTAAACAGCTCCAAATTGTACAGCGATATGCCAGCAAAACAAAGGATCCTTCCACATGATCTATTTATTGACTGACAGTGATAGCTCTGTCCTTTTCATGTAATTTAATTGTGGGTCCAAAGTTTCCCTCTTAAGCCTCCCAGGTTTTCCTACCACTTCTGCCATTTTTTGTTCTTCCACAGAAAATCTGTTATAGAGAAAAGGGGAGAATAAATGTACATCTTTTGTTTGGCAGCACAAGGAGCTGTCCTTCTGGAAGCAACCAAAACTTCAGTCAGAAAGCAGGTAGTAGCTCTTTACGAAATCAAATACAATGAAAACAATATATCCAGTCAAAAATCCAATTAGTCTTTTTTTAAAAAAAAAAAAGTATGGGGTGAGGAAAGGCTAAATATGCTTTAAAAATCATGCCAAAATTAGAGTTTGTCATTTTGAATCGAGACAGATCTGTACTTCTCTGGCATGGTTTCATCTTCCAAAATCTGTTTAAATTTTCTAAACAGAGTGACAAGCCTTCGACAAGTTCACCAACAGCAACCAGCCTTTATTTTCCTTACAGCTAATTGAGAATATATGCTGAAGAAGGTGGGCTGGAAAAATTCATCTGAATAGAAATTTCCATAATATGTGAATAGCTTTAAGTGTGTAATATTCAGCTGTTTTCTACAGTGTCTGTTAATGACCAAACAAAGTTTTAAAAAAACTGTTCCCATCTCCTCACTTTCTTGGATACTCACTTAAATTACCTAATTATTCCCTAACCCAAGAGACAGCATCCTAATGAAGGCATGCATCAGTTGTCTTGAATGGACACTGGCAGCGATGGATTCTATGCTGCCAATGTAGCTATTCTGGCTGGCTCAGTATGAGATCTTTTTTCATTCACCAGTACAGTACTACCTCAGCACCAGCAAAGTACAACTTAAAGCCAGTTTCTTTCCTCTAGGTGCAACAACCTAGTGGTTTAGGAATCTGGCTGTGGAGTTCAATTCCCTGCTGTGCCCCCTTGACAGAGGCTGGACTCGATGATCCATAGGGTCCCTTCCAGCTCTGAAATTCTGAGATGATGATGATGATGATGATGATGATGATGATGATGATGATGATGATGATGATGATGATGATGATGATGATGATTATATCCCGGACAAGATGGAGGTCCTGAGAGTGGGTGGCCCCGCCATCGGTGGTTTGGAACCAGTGCCATTCCACTATAGTATATTTTAGAAAGGTTATTAGTTTCTTTTAAAAACAAAATGGAAGTTAGTGCTAAACAAACTTGGTATATGAAGCAGAGCAAACTACAAACCAACCACGTACAAACTAACTAAATGTTTTTTTAAATCATATTTAAAGTTAGTAGGCTTTTAAAAAACTTTTTTCAGTTTCATCAAGATCAATTTTACACAAAGTATTGAAATGCCAGACTTCATACAGGCATTCCCCAATCCATAAGCAAATGGAGAGAGATAACTGAGTGTACAATATTGGTGCAGAAGCAGAAGAGACCAACAGAAGCAAATGAGGCAGCTGATAAGGCCACACAATACCCTCCTGAGGCTCCTATTGTTGACATACTCTCTAGCGTCCTTGACTGAGATCTAAAGATTTACGACCATATTTTGCCCTTCTGTATCCTGTTAAGCCCCAAAAGGCAATGAGATGTAAGGTGTTATAAATGTATTACGGCCCCATGGGCTCAGACCCCAAGTCACATCCAGAAAACTGAATTACAGATGAGATCACAGTAGTCAAGCCAGTGACAATGTATACAGTCAAGATGGCAGAGCAGAGGCAGGAAAGGTTATGGGAGAGGATCCTCCACCACAGCTGAAGGCAGCAGCCTTGCTTAGGGGGTGCTGTATAGGCTGCCTAGAACACACAGTTCTGCCTTTCATCATTTCATCGCAACGTGCAAACAGAAGAGAGGATTACACCACAGGGATCTGCCACCTGAGGTATAAGAGAACTGAATCCCCATGAAAGCGGAATATCAACACATGCAACTCTCATGGCTACTGTGTTTTCCATGACCAAAGATTGATAGTCCTGTGTGAATCCATACACTTTACAGCAGTGGTCAGAACTGGGATCTTTTGTGCTGGCTCGGTCCAAAACATGTACTGGTGAGACAATGAAGGCATGTGCAGCTGTTTTGGCTTTATATAATGCTTGTGCCTTTGCACAGAAGCGCAGTATCACTTGCAGGAAAATAAATACAGAATTTAGCCCTCAGAAAGCCAGGAGAATCAGGTTACATTTCTGAAATAAATATATTTTTTGGAACTTTGGCTAAAGACAGACCAGCCCACTATTGAAAAGACAAAGATGACTGCTTCAGGCAAAAAATGTTAAGATGTGTCATTATGATGGGTGACAAAGTTTTAGTTATTTAGGCCAAATTTCTATTGCAAAAAACCACACACAGAAATGCAATTGTGCAATCAGTTTCTACGGTTTGCCAGCTACCCATTACATGACTGGTCACATCCTTAAAACCAGAGACAACCAGGCTCGGGGCAGACAGTGGTCAAAATCTCTTCAACCTCTACAATTTATTATGATTGGCCAGAATCTTATTGTATGAGTTTCCTGCCACTGCTACCAGCTGCTTCTCCCTCTTACTGCTGTGTCCTTGTTGCCACTCAGCATTCTGCATAATCCCTGCCTGTGCGCTCAGGGACACGCATTGCAGAGAAAGCCAGGGAGAAGCAACAGTGTCTTCTTGCCACAACCTCCCCACTTTCATAGTACTCTACCAATATGTTTGTGTGTTTTGTCAAGCCTGGGGTCCGGTATTAAGCACAGGGCTGTGTAAGGAGTAGTTGTTATGCTGTGCAGGTGGGGAGGCAGGAGAATGGAGTTACTATCCCCTAGTCATTGTTATTATAAATGTGGCCTTACGGTGGTGGTGGGGACAGCAGTGAGGCAGCTGTGGCACTTCTCTTTCCACCACAGATAGTGCATCTGCACAAACTGTAGCTAGCAAAAGGTTCAATGCATCTCATTTTGTGGAAGCATTTTCTTTTCCTGTGGGAAAAAGTTTGCCATTTTGCCCTGGCATGCGTCAAAACCATTACAATACAGTTTCTTTTTTTCATAACACTGTTTTTAGTAACTTTGACTGAGTTTTGCCTAACACTGAGGCTGGGGTTTTAAAATCTGGGGTAGGCCATTATATCTTTCTCATTGGCACAGCTTCTAGAAAGTCAAGGTAGAACAAGGGAAGAGGAAACCAATTTGAAAGCATAAGGAAGGGAAAAATTAGCTAATTCCTTGATGCTGTGTTTTTTCAGGTTTTAGTCTCTAGTTCTTTTCTGACTGTTCTGTATTCTCAGCTAGAAATGGCCACGAGAGTTCCTCTCCTAATGTAAATCTTCTGGTAAACACTTTGTCCTAAATTTCTTTGTTAGTTAGCCTCTGAGGTTAAGAGAGAAAATGAAGGGAGGAGGATGTGGGATTTGGCAACATGCATTTAGTTATGCTGGCTTTGTTCAAAGGAATTAATTTTTCAGCTATCCCCGAACATCTGTGAACTAAAGCAGTTCAACTTAAGGAATTTGCTACATGTCACAGCAGCCCGTGCTTTAAATCTCTACTGCCAAACAAAGCTGTTGGGCAGCACCTTTCACTGCCTCCTCCTTTTGAGAAGGTTATTGTTATTATGTTCTGTCAACTAGCTTCTAACTTATGGCAGTCCTAACAGGGTTTGCAAGATATGTGAAATGTTTAGGGAGTGATTCACCATTGCCAGTCCCTGGTGAATTTCCACTGTTGAGTTGGGATTTCAACTGGTGGTTCTCAACCTTAGGTCCCCAGATGTTCTTGGATTAAAACTCCCAGAAGTCTGCACCACTCATTGTGCTGGCCAGGATTTCTGGGAGTTATAATAATGAAAATTAATCTTAGAATTGTAGAGTTGGAAGGGGCCCTATGGGTCACCAAGTCCAGCCCCTATCAAGGAGGTACAGTGGGGAGTCCAAGAGCATCAGGGGATCCAAGGTTGGGAACCACTGGTTTGAACCCAGGTCTCTTGAGTCCTAGTCTGGCGTACTATCCACTGCACCGCACTGGCTCTCTGATGAGAAAGAACTGCTCTTTATTCCCCCCCCCCATGATATTTTATGGTGTCTCTTTTGCCTGCTGTTCCTCCCCGCCCCTGCTGCCCTGGAAAAATAAATCTGTGCATCCAATTGACAAAAAATCTGAAATACACATACTGTATATCCATTGTGACAGAACAGCCATGGATCCATGAAAAAACAGGGGAGGCTTGAAAAGGGAAAACCTGGAACCAACGTGAGGAGGAGAAGGAGGATGTTTTCATCCCCCTTTCATCCTGAGGAAACAGACAAAGTATCCTTTATTTATTAGTTATCCCTGGCTCTTTTATAACAGGAAAGGAGAGCTAAACAGGACTTTTAACTAAACAAGCAAGTAAGAACATTTACAGTATGACCCTATGCATGTTTATTTGGAAGTAAGGCCTGCTGAGCTCAATGAGGCTTGCTCCCTAATAAGCTTGTTTAGGAGAGCAGCCATAGGCTCAGATCATGCCATTCCCCTTCAGCTAAAGCCTAATGCTGCAGCCATGTTAGCAGTTTATTAACCCCCCCCCCCCAAAAAAAAGCACTAGTCTGAGGACTGGACCAGGATATTGGAGAGTCTGAGGGAAGACAGTAGTTTTAGAAGAGGTAGCCGTGTTAATCTGGTGCCCCAACTCCCAAAGTCAAGGAACATCGAAACCTAGGGCAGTTCTGAGACAGCATTGTTCCCTATTCCAAGCAATAAAAATACGTACAATAGCGGGAATCCTACTGGTGTCTGTGTAAGGTTTGTGTAACTTTCCATGGCTAATTGTGGCTGACTGAAATGATACAGGGATGCATTTCAGTTGCTCAGTTACCTGTGTGACTCAGCATATAACTGAGGCACATCTTGACACCGTGTCAGTTAGTGGCAAGTTATGTGAAGCTTAGACCAACACCAAAAGAGAATGGGAAGCAGTGGCTGCCTCACCCTAGCTAATGTCTAGGTCAGGCCTGGTTGCACAAGATTTTGGAAGGTGGCACAGGAAATATGACTCTCTGGAGCCATTTTATTTATTTTTATTTATTTATTTGGCTTTTATACCACCCATCTAGACAAATCTACTCTGGGCGGGTTACAGTCCAAAAAGGAAATAAATTTAAAATCATCAATAAAAAGACTGAAACAAGCCAAAAACCAGAGGAAAAATTAAGTAGTGGCAGGAGGGAAGGCCTGCCTAAAGAGCCAGGTCTTCAATTTATTCTTAAAAATTGACTCTGTTGGACATGAAAGTGGCAAAGAATAGCTGGACAACTGCTGGGCGAACTGTGGAGAAGGCCATTTTGGATTGGCAACACATGGTGAGATGGGAAAAGTAGTTTTCTGGACTAGAATTCCCAGAGAACCTCAACCAGTACAACCACTTTCTCATCTACATGGAGACATGATTCACTGGCTACATAGCCCTGTTTTTGCTTCCTGCAATGCCTATCTGTTCTTTCAGATGAATTCTGGAAGTGCAGCAGCAGCAGCATCAAGAAAGCCTCTTACAAAGGAGAGTAAAGAGAGTAAACACCTTGTTTTAAACATGCTCCTGGAAACTCCCAGGAAGTACAGCTGTGTTTTAAAACAGCTTATGCACTCCTGACAAATCTAGTTTTTGTTGCTGCACCATTGAATTTCAGCTGCAACAGGATGCAGTCTGGGGGGAAGGGAAGGGATTGTAGGTTCAATGTTGTAGCATGTGAGAGCAGCTGAGTTTTCATACACATGGCAACACAAAAACAGCCACCTAATCAGGAAAGTAATGAAACTTGTCTGATACGTGGTGCATTGCCAGTCTCTCATTGAAGTGCCCTGGTAAACTGATCAGAAGAGAATGAATAAAGTGTAGCCTCAGATAGCATGAGCACCTGCAACAGGAGACACCAATAATTTTTGTTTAGAAATACAGCTCATTTTTGTTATGAAACAGGCATGGTATTTATGCAATTTAAACATACAAGCAACAGAACAACATGTCATTTGGTATTATTAGTTCATCTTCATCACATCTGTGTGGACAAGTCCTTCCATGTACGAACGTATGCTTTGGACTGAACAGGGCAAATCCATCTGGCAGCAAAATTGAAGCCAAGAATTAAAAAGAGCTCCCTTCCCAAACAAAAGCAGAAAGAGAAGTGAGGGTCAGTATATTCTATTAGATCCCCATTGTTTCGATAAGAGTGCTCCAGAGATACAATTCTGTCCTCCGTGTCAATAGAGAAAAGGTAAACTATCTGATATCTTACTCAAAGGCTTGGGAGGCAGCTCAAGCAATCCTGCTACCTGAGGCAGGAACAAAACATTACCCCCTTCCTGTGGCAGTGCCCCCTTCACATTGTAGTAGCACCACCTCCCCATCATCAGAGACCTCTCTCCTAGGTCACTAGGCCAACATGCCAAGCAAGTTTCTATATAGAGCTAGAGGAGGAGGTGACAGCGGCACCCTTCCATTAGAGCATCTCCCCATCACCAGAGCATGCACAAACATGTGCACACCGATCAAATGCTAGAATGGAACTGCAGTGCCCCAAAAAAGCAGCTGCCACAGCTCTAAATAGACCTGGAAGTTGTTGAGAAGGAAGAGGAGGAGGTCATCACCACTAGGTTTAGGAACGTGGGATAACTGGGCTATTGCTGGAGAGAGATTTTTTTAAATCAAAAGTTGATCCACTCCTCTCTCTATGGGACTAGTTTTGCTGGTGACAGAAGAGTGTCAGGAGCAGATATGAGTAGATTTGAGTTTTTGAACTCTGTTTCCTGGGGAATTATGGGAGTTGTGTTCCAGAAACTCAGATCTGTACACATCAAGTCAAGAGAGAAGGGAGAAGAAAAGAGCATGAGGGAAGCAGCTGTCCTATAGCAAGGGTCCATTCAAAGCAGAGCTTTGCTGCGTACAAACACAGCTGTGTTCTGCTCAGTCAGAAATTTGTCAGTGCCCACTCTCAGCTCAAGGTAGCTGTGCAAGTGGAGCAGCAACAGCAAAGGCAAAGGAGAACAGCTGCCTCACTCCAAATGGTAGCGCCAGCCTTGGGAAGATGTGAGGTTGCTCTTTTCCCTGGTTTAAGGCAAACACTGTTATATGACTCATTCATCCTTGAGAACTACAGTGTCATCACCCTTGCCCCTTGATTAAGCTGGAGGATTTTAAAGAATGCCTCACAGTCTAAAATAGCATATAAAAATAAGAAAGAAACAATGCCAGTTGCAAGGAAAGACACAGGGCAACTGGCTCCAAAAACACAGGCAGATTATTCAAAATTTCTGAAAGCCAAATCACATGAGTCATTGTGGATGATCAGTTTGCCAAAAGACTGGATAATGTTAGAACTGAGTAACCTTTTTTCCCCATACCACCCCTTTGCCCTGGGAACAATTAAAAGTTTTGAAAAATTACAATCACTTTGATCAGTGACACCTAAGCTGTCCAAAGTAATCTCAGACTAATATGAAGAAAGCCCAGTGAGAGACTTTAGTGTGGAAGCATTTGACTTTTTCTTTTCTTTCTTTCTTGTTATAAGATAGAGTATGTTAGCAGAGGTCTCCTACAGCATTTAAAGGCAACTATCCCTTGGATTTGGAAAAAGGTTTGCAATACATTGCACTAGTTAAATCTAGTTTTGGAAGGCAAAAACTGGAATTAAATCCACCGCTATATCCATGCTGTTGTAAAAAATTAAGGCCACCCTTCTTTAACGTAGTATTTTTCTTTCCCATTAATCAAGATTTCAGAAGTAAAAACATAGTTCAAGTAGAGATATACAAGTCTTTGTGGGGTTTGAGGTTTTTTGTTTGTTTGTTTTTTAACCCATATGTGCACATGTTTCTTGGAAGAATCAGAACAGCCGGCAGAAGCATCCACAGAAGGCTATGCAAAACCTCCACTGCCTGAGTTTGTGTGCAAAAACAAATCCTAATTTTCATAGGATTATAGAATAATGGAGTTGGAAGGGGGCCTACAAGGCCATCAAGTCTAACCCACTGCTCAGTGCAGGAATCCAAATCAAAGTATATCTGACAGATGGTTCTTTAATTTTCTCTTGAATGCCTACAGGTTGGAGCACACATCACCTTCTGAGGTAACTAGTTTCATTCTCATACTGCTCTAACAGTTAGGACGTTTTTCCTGATATTCAACCAAAATCTGGCTTCCTGTAACTAGAGCCCATTATTGCATGTCTTACACTCTGTGGTGACTGAGAACACACTATGCCCCCCTCTGTATCCCAATCTTTCAAATATTTGAAAAGTGCTACCATATCTCCCTTCAGTCTTCATTTCTCAAGGCTAAACATGCCCAGTTCTTTCATTTTTCCCCCCTCATAGATCTTGGCTTCATTCTCCTGATTATCTCTGAACTTGTTCCAGATTGTTCTTCTTAAAGTGAGGTGTTCCCACCCATCTTGGACTCCTTCTCCTGTTAGGATCTCTTACCCTAGGACTTCACCTATTATTGTTCTGAGTTTATTAAAATTGACTTTCCTAAAATCCAACATACACATGCAACTACACTCTGCTTTTCTTTCTTTTGAAACAAGAATTCCTCCAGTTTCTTCCTCCACTTTTTGTAGGAGAAAATTATCAGTAACACAAGCCAGGAATTTCTTGGAAGGGCCATACTTGGCAGAATTTGCCTCCCAGCAGATATCAGGATAACGGAAATCTCCCATTACTATTACAATGTGTCCCTTTGAAATGCTTGCAATTTGTTTTTCAAATGTTTCATCTACATCATCTCCTTGATTGGGCAGTTGGTAGTAGACTCCAACTACCATGTTTCTTTTCTTTTATTTTTTTAATCCAATTATGTTAATCCAGATTTTCCAATGGGACAACCAAACTCATCCTCCTGTATTTCTATGCAAGAATATGTGTTTTTGACATATAATGCTACTCTACCTCCCTTTCTATTCCTTCTTTTTGAACAATTTATATCCTTCAGTTGTTGTCATGGGAATTATCCCACTAAATTTCAGTTATCCCCATCAAGTCATATTTACTCTCCTGAATTAAGATTTCCAGCTCTTCTTGTTTGTTTCCCATATGCCTGGCATTTGTATATAGGCACTGGAGACAGTGTGATTTGTGGCCTACTTTCCTTCCTCCATTTTTATGAAGACTATTATTGGGTCCCCACTGGAGCTGCTCAATCTGTTCCTCTTAATGTGCATAAGCCTTCAACTTTCTTTAGCTCTGAGCTTGCATTTCCCTCCCCATTCCAATTCAGTTTAAAGCCCTCCTGATGAAGTTCTTCATGCTGTAGCCAAACATGTTCTTCCCCATCCTTCTGAAGTGCAACCCATCACTTTCCAGCAGTCCACCTCCCAGGAAGCATAGTCCATGGTCCCAAAACCCAAATCTCTCATGCTGGCACCCCCTTCATAGCCAGTTTGTTCACCCGAATATTTTCTTTCCCCTTTCTATTCCTTTTCTTGGTACTGGTAGGATAGATGAGAAGACTATCTGGGCCCCAATGTCCTTGAGTTTCCTTCCTAGAGCTTCAAAGTCTGATGTGATTTATCTGTAATGCCTTTTGGTTTGTGTCATTTTTTCCAGCACTGGTGAGAATAAAGGGATATGCACCCGTGGGTTTTATGAGTGATGGCAATCCCTCCATCCCATTCCTAATCCATCCTCCAGGGAGACAGCATACCTGGTGGGTCCATGCATCTCCCTGGCATATTTCAGTTTCCCTATATTTGGTTTAAGTTTGTTTTCGTAATAAAAAATAACACTTTAAAAACTGAAGGAAATTTTCACAACCATTGCTTTTAAAAGAAAAAGGTCAGGAACCCTTAATTTACACTGTGTTCTCTTTATAATCTCATTCCTTTATTTATCTTTATTATTACAAAATAATGAGCACCAGAAGACATGGGAGAGGTTCAGCAAATTATTGAATACTATCCACTGTAAAGCTTAATGTTGACAAGATTGTGCATTTTACATTCCAGTTGAAAAGGTCAGAGACACCAGCTGGAAGAAAAGATTATGAGATTTCTGTGTGCCAAGTGAAGGAGGGCTGATATCCAAAACTGTTTCTCATCTGGGCAATGAGAAAGGATCCAAAATAGCATAAGCTGGGATGTAGCATGACATTTATTATGGATAAAATTATACGTTGTTATGGACATTTAATTTATTATGGACAAAATAATGACTACAGAAGTCCAAGACATTACTGAATATGTGCCCATACTTTATTGCATATATAAAGCAGTTCACTGATGTATGTTCTCCTCAGCTGGTATATCTAGTGCATTGTCTACCTTTCCACAGGACCAGGCAACCTAATAAGAGCCAGGACAGAGAAGTCAGTAAGAATGTTGGACTGCAATTCTAGAGACCTGGGTTTAAGCCCCTGCTCAATCATGGAAATTCAGGGGGGCATGGCACTGGTAAAACCACTCCTTAAATATATCACATACTGTACCTTGGAAACTGTATTAGGGTCACTATAAGATGGAATGAACTTGAGGGCATATAACACACAAGAACAACCTGATGGCCTTTAAAAGTTTTGAACAATGGTTCTCTCTTGATACTTGATCACTGGCTGGGGATAATGGGAGTTGTAATTTAATACATGCAGAGGGTACCAGGTTGCCTAGTCCTTCAAGTGCACACTAGACATCAAGCATAAGAACCAATGGATGGAAGGGGAGACCAATTGGATTCTGGAAAGAGTTACCAAGCCCCATAAGAACTTTGAAACAGCAACTCCTTTACCCATAGAAGTCAATCAACTCCCAAGTACAGATCTGAAATCACAAGGCCTGCTGTGGTAAAGAGAAACCTTGCCTCTGCCTTCACATGGATTCTGCTTTGCCTTCATTGACAGCTCCTCCTAATAATGATGGGCCATTCACAAGTATTAAGTAAGCTGTGCCAGATGGCAGGATATATGGCAACAATTATTTGAGTCAAGAAGCAATACAAAAGGGCCAACTTGTCAAGTGCAGGATTATTTCTTATCAACGATTACTAATTTCTGTCATAGCATGATAAATTACGCACAGTGCCTTATATTAGACTCTTCAGATAGGAATATTGTACATGAGAAGAGGACAATGAAGAGATATATGGCCTGGAAAACACAAACACACAGGAAGCAGTTGATGTCACTCCAATTGGGGTCTATTTGTATGATGCAAAGTGATGGGTGGACCCATTTAATTTTGATTTGTGCCAATTTTGCAAATGTTCATGCATATCTCTGTTCTGTTCTGTTTCCACACTGATTTACATATGCAACAATCAACATAAATATTTGCATGCATTTTACACACATTAAATACACATTTTTTAGATGTTTTTCGTACCTCCATTTAAAAACTTAACAGTCTCATCATAACATTTGGAGCTGATAAATTGGAATTATTGCCACATCCAAATAAGCACACAAGTTCCAGAGGTGGGAATCATTCAATGAATAAATCAATGGGGGGCAAGATATTTTATATTATATGTAAACCGCCCAGAGTAGACACGTTCTAGATGGGCGGTATATAAATCAAATAAATAAATAAATAAATAAATAAGAAACAAATAGGAGAATGTGGTTATTCTTCCACAACAAGGAGAATAAAACTCATAGTATCATTTAAGAATCTAAAAAAATCTGTTCTCCTAATTAATATCTTTAGGAAAGGCATCTAGCACAAATCTCCTGAAATCTACCAGAAAATGAGATAGGAAAATCGCACAATTAATGCCTTCCCATGTCAAAATTCCATACTTCTTTAAAAGGTAGTAAACCAAAGAGTGGTTCTAACTTAGTCAACTTTCTATGAGTGTGAGCAGGTGTATGTGTGGGTGGGTGGGTGTCGATGCATGGATTTTAACTACAGGAAGGTATATTGTTTTAAAGGGCTTGTGTCACAGTGATGGTCTCGTTTGCATACCAAGTTGGTAGTACATGGTTACTCGTTTCCTGGTTCAAGTTCAAGGTTCTGACACTTACACATAAAGCCCTTCATGATTTGGGACCACATTACCTATCGGAACATTTTTCCCCAATGTTATCCGCCCGACTCACCAGATCTTCTCAAGCCAGGCTCCTCCATGTATCCAACCTGAGAGAGGCCCAAAAGTCATCTACTAGAGGTAGGGCCTTCTCGGTGGTGACACCAGGGTTATGGAATAAATAAATAAATAAATAAATAAATAAATAAATAAATAAATAAATAAATAAATTTAAGCATGGCCTGTTGTGTTAGCATTCCCATGTACGATAAATGATTCGTTGGCAATAAAATGAATGCACTATCTAGGTACAGCAGCAGAAGGGATCACATGCATTAGGTACATCATATAATAAAGGTACATCCAAAGAAGACTAATGTCATACAGCAAAGGCAGGAGGAAAACTCAGCTGGTGCAAAACTGAATCAACAGAGTTTTACTGGGGCCTAGGCTATTTGATCATATCACATCAATTCTGCATCACTTGTGTTAGTTCACCTTTTGGATCTGACCTGAATCTTAAGTGCTAATACTAACCTTTAGACCCCTAAACTGGGTTTATGTTTTTGCTTTTCAGTGCACAATGCAGACAAGTTAAAGGTGCATAAGACAGGTCTGCAATCAAGGCCACGGGTATCCCTGCTCTTTGCCTGTACAAATCACTAGTTACATCCTGAAATTCAAGGCTCCAAAACCTTGTGATGTCATGTGAACCTGCCTGAGATCATTGGGCCATTTAGATCAGCACTATATATACTTTTAAACCTTTAATAGTTTGAGAACAGTTACTTGAAGAATTATGTCTTCCCCTACTCATATACTAAGCTAGTGGTCCCCAAACTTGGGTCCCCAGGTGTTCTTGGACTACAACTCCCAGAAATCCTGGCCAGCACAGCTAGTGGTAAAGGCTTCTGTGAATTTTAATCCAAGAACATTTGGAACCTGTTACACTAAACCTTACCAGTATTAGAAGAATTGTGCTGGGTTAGCCCAAAGGCCTATTTAGTCCAAAATTCTTAAAGGCCAACCAGTAACTACTGGAAGCTTACCAGAGGACATGAATGCAAGAGCACCTCGTCACTCATCTTCTCAGGTACTGAAAGGTGTAGTTTCTCTGAGATTTGAGATAGTCTACTGCTATCATAACTAGGAGACAGTTATAGCCTTATCATCCTTGAAATATTGTTTTAATGCTGTCTGGCTTGAGTTTGCAACCTCATATGAATTTGGCCACTTTGCAGAATCAAATGTGAACCAGGACATGATGTTCTGAAAAACTGCACATTTCCAAGCCTCTTGGCATGATCCATGCAGCAACCATACACTTGAAAAATTGAACAGGGTATATGAAAAAGAGTGCACATCTGTCAAATGTGCACAAATGCACTTTAGTTCATAGCAGAAAAATGTGTACAAATGTGAAGAGAAAACAGGCACATTTTAAAAAATACAAATGGAAATCCATTGAACTTTTTGTCAGGAGGGGTGGGTGGGACTTGCAATCTGTTACAGAGTCAGGCTAGAACCAGTTTTGAGGAAATCAGAGAACCTTGATGGCCTCAAGCTTTAGTCAACTACACAACCATAGCAGTGATTGGTTACTGGGGGTAAGGCTATTACTTCATGTGTGGCATGCCCTCTCCAGAAGGCTCACCCACTACTATATATATAGTCCTTCTACCTGGAAATGCCAGGGATTCTACCTGCAAAGCATCTCCTCTCCATCTCTGAGATACAGCCACATTTCCTCAACATCAAACAGGAAGATACAGTATATCACAGAAGTGAGTACACCCCCTCCCATTTCATAAATATTTTAGTATATCTTTTCATGTGACAACACTGAAGAAATGACACTTGGCTACAATGTAAAGCACTAAGTATACAGCTTTTATAACAGTGTAAATGTGCTGTCCCCTCAAAATAACGCAACACACAGCCATTAATGTCTAAACCGCTGGCAACAAAAGTGAGTACACCCCTAAGTGACAATGTCCAAATTGGGCTCAAGTAGCCGTTTTTCCTCCCTGGTGTCATGAGACCCGTTAGTGTCACGAGTCTCAGGTGTGAAGGGGGAGCAGGTGTTATCGCTGTCACTCTCTCAGACTGGTCACTGGAAGTTCCACATGGCACCTCATGGTAATGAACTATCTGAGGATCAAAAAAACCAAATTGTTGCTCTACATAGAGATGTCCTAGGCCAGTGATGGTGAACCTTTTTGAGCCCGAGTCCCCAAACTGCAACACAAAATCAACTTATTTATTTCAAAGTGCCAACACTGCAATTAAAACCCGAATACTGAGGTTTTAGTTTAGAAAAAACAACTGCTCCTGCACTGCAAGGGTTAAATGCTTGTGTGTTTTTTCCTATGGGCTGTATTAACAAAGAAATACTTACCGGTCCTCCAATCCCCCATTGGGCTAGACCGGTAATGGTCACCATTGCCCTCTCCACTGGACCACTGCACCAGCAGAGGGGAGTGCCAAAATCCGGGATCGGACGACGGGTATTTCTCAATGGTGACCGATGGCTTGCGTGCCCACAGAAAGGGCTCTGTGTGCCAGCTGTGGCACGCGTGCCATAGGTTCGCCATCGCTGGCCTAGGCTATAAGAAGATTGCCAAAACCCTGAAACTGAGCTGCAGCACGGTGGCCAAGACCATACAGCGGTTTAACAGGACAGGCTCCACTCAGAACAGGCCTTGCCATTGTCCACCAAAGAAGTTGAGTGCCTGTGCTCAGCGTCATATCCAGAGGTTGGCTTTGGGAAATAGACGTATGAGTGCTGCCAGCACTGCTGCAGAGGTTAAAGGGATGGGGTGGGGGTCAGCCTGTCACTGCTCATACCATACGCCGCACACTGTATCAAATTGGTCTCCAGGGCTGTTGTCCCAGAAGGAAGCTTCTTCTAAAGATGACGCACAAGAAAGCCCGCATATGGTTTGCTGCAGACAAGCAGACTAAGGACATGGATTTCTGGAACCATGTCCTGTGGTCCGATGAGACCAAGATAAACTTATTTGGTTCAGATGGTGTCAAGCGTGTGTGGCGGCAACCAGGTGAGGAGTACAAAGACAAGTGTGTCGTGCCTACAGTCAAGCATGGTGGTGGGAGTGTCATGGTCTGGGGCTGCATGAGTGCTGCCAGCACTGGGGAGCTACAGTTAATTGAGGGAACCATGAATGCCAACATGTACTGTGACATACTGAAGCAGAGCATGATCCCCTCCCTTGGGAGACTGGGCCACAGGGCAGTATTCCAACATGATAACGACCCAAAACACACCTCCAAAATGACCACTGCCTTGCTAAAGAAGCTGAGGATAAAGGTGGTGAACCGGCCAAGCAGGTCTCCAGACCTAAACCCTATTGAGCATCTGTGGGGCATCCTGAAACGGACGGTGGAGGTGCGCAAGGTGTCTAATATCCACCAGCTCTGTGATGTCGTCATGGAGGAGTGGAAGAGGACTCCAGTGGCAACCTGTGAAGCTCTGGTGAACTCTATGCCCAAGAGGGTTAAGGCAGTGCTGGAAAATAATGGTGGCCACACAAAACATTGACACTTTGTGCCCAGTTTGGACGTTGTCACTTAGGGGTGTACTTTTGTTGCCAGCAGTTTAGACATTAATAGCTGTGTGTTGCATTATTTTGAGGGGACAGCACATTTACACTGTTATACAAGCTGTATACTCACTGCTTTACATTGTAGCCAAGTGTCATTTCTTCAGTGTTGTCACATGAAAAGATATACTAAAATATTTATGAAATGTGGGGGGATGTACTCTCTTCTGTGATATACTGTAGGTTAGGGGACAAGTCAAATACAATTAATGTTGTAGTGATAAGAATTAATACCCCACGTCAAATATTCAGTTAGACATTTTAATTAAGAACATAGGAAGCTACCTTATACTGAGTCAGACCACTGATATGTCTAGACTATTTCTGTGAATTTTGACCGAGAGCAACGCCTTTCCAAAATTTAAGGCAGGATTCTTTCCTGGCCCTAACTAGAGAGCCCTGGAATTCTTGGTCCTCTCCTATCCAAGTGCTAACCAGGCCTGCCTGATCCTGCTTAGCAGCCAGTATCAAGCTTGATAGATGCAGTCAGAGTGGTTTGTTAGCACACGGCAGGAAAATATGACAAGGGAAAAACATACTCAAGAAGTTTTTTTTCTCTTTCCCCTCCTCTTTGCAATCAAGTTCTTAACATATAAAATTCAGAAAATTCATTTGCAGAATCAACAATTATAGAGAAAAAAATATACATTAGAAATGGGAAAACATTCCTAAAACTGGCCTTCTAACAGAAAGATGAAATATCTGGATTGATAGCGTAATACAGAACTTCACGTTCCAAGATCTTGGAGAAACTGCTTGTTGTACAGTGGCCGTGCTTGCTGGGGGATTCTGGGGTTTGTAGTCCAAAAGAGAAATGTTTCCATTTCTGCCCCTACTTAGGCCTCCCATTAATCTTCCTTATTTTCTTGCACAATGCAATGTTGACTGATTACTGTTTACAGTCTGCTGTAATGGACTTTTCTCTGCTTGGAAACATACATGCATTTATGAAGAAGTTAAACCAGTTCTAGTGACAATAAGAACAAAAATTAATTTCAATGCTCTATCCCTGGGGGGCAGAAATCTCACTTGGAGCATTATGCAACTTCCCAGTATGGTATCAATTTAAGACTTATTAAAACAGTCCAACCAGCTTAAACAGAGCCACAAGCATTACTAACCCCTTTACTGTGTTTCTTTTCCTTTTGCCACCCAAGAACAACATTCTAAGTTAGCCATTACAAAAACTAGGTACTATAAAGGAGCTGTGCAGGAGAAAAGGCAGTTAATTAAGAATACTGCAGGCAGAGTTCCTATCCCTCCTTTTTTCCTCCACTGAACTAGTTAACAAGCAAAATCCCTTCTTCTTTTACTACCTCTTTTAATAACAGATCTAACATTTTGCCAATGTGTGAATGATAATTAGCAGTATTTCTTTCTTTTTTTCAGGGTAAACTTCATCTCTATGTTGATATTTGTTCTTATAAGGGGGGGATTATTAAGTAGGGATGAAATTTTATGTACCAGCTCTTTTACTTCAGCTGATAACATATTCCTATCACTGTCTCCCAACTATACCTATTTGCAATTATTTTCATTTCAGTTTTGCCAGCAGTTGTCATTTGGATGAACCACATTGTCTTTTTTTCCTTTATTTTTGCCAGAGGGGGAGAAACAGCTATTGTGGAGACTAGCTCTGAAGACATTCCAGGATGTTCATTCTGACTAATTGAGGAAGATAGTAATGCTTCCATGAAGAAGTTAAGAAATAGGGCTCTCTACTCTATATGACAGCTCTTGGAACAAGCTGCAGACAATACCAGCTACCCATACTAAGCTTAGGGATATATCCTTCCATGAACAGCTGGTACACACACACACATACGCATGTAAAATTGCTGCCTTAGGCTTGTAGCTACTAAAATAGTATATAAACAGAACAAATCCTTGATGAAATTTAAAATCCTATGCCTAAATCCAACTGCCAGTTCCAACTAATGTAGATCTATTACATTAACTACTGAATGCTAATGGTTCCATAAATCTCACTGATTTAATTGATCTATTCTAGCTGAGACTAGCACCTGAATTTAAGCTGTATAATATAGGGAAGTACAAGACAGGATCTGAAGAGATGGTTATCTTGATGCAACAATTTCTTTCAGCAGAGTTGGGGGGAGGGGTCATCATCCTTCCCTTGCAGCTGTCTTCCCCACCCCAGTGCACATGACAAACTATATCTGGCTCAGTATCCACATAGACCACATTTTGAAGGTTCAGGCTATGCAGAGGGGAGAGTCCTATAGGTCTAAAGGGTGGCTGCCAGCACAAGAGTAGATGTAGGTCACTGTTCCATGTCCACGCTTGCTGGTGTGGTTTTATGTTGTGAGCTGCCTTGACCATGAAGAAGGCGACTTAGGGTGCAACCTTGAACTAGTACAAGATGGCTGAGCATCAAATGGGTTAACACTAAGCCATCTGAGGTTGTGTTGAATCTAAGACCTCACAGCCTAGGGATGTTGGAAATTACTTAGGACTACCCTGAGCCTGGTCTTTGGGCAGGCTCAGTGGCTGTGAGTCTGAGCGGAGAGGGGTTTGGATATGCCATCTCTCAGCACCTGCCCTTCTCTGCACCCTTTACAGCTCCACTGCCAGTTGGCCTTAGCTATTATAGCAGATAAGCTGGCAGATCCACTTGTGCTGACAGATCTGCAATTAGACAGCGTAAAGAGTTGTGCCATTGTAAGAGGTCTGTACCTATTTTGAACACACTTCAGACAGAGACGTCTTGGAGTTTTGATTGCACTGTTAAGAAATACAGGTGTTTGGTCATAATGGACCAAATCCTGTTGCTTAACATTAGAGATGGGGGTATTCGTATTCATATATGAATACCTCTGCACAGGTGGAGATAACGAGGGTCCGGCCCCATGTGGCTGGACAGTCCACTCACTAATGCCGTGGGGTCCGCGCTCCCATCCTATTGCTCCAGAGATCGTGATCGCCGAACCACTCCTGGCAGGAGGCTGGACGACAAGCCTCTCTGCCAGGTCGAAGACTGGCTCGGCAATTGCGATCTCTGGAGCGATAGGATGGGAGCACGGACCCCACAGCATTAGCGCATCGGTGAGTGGACCGTCCGGCCCCATGGGGCCGGACCCTCGTTATTGTCAGGATTTGTTCCTTTAAGTGAACAAGGGGTTAAATTTAATATTGTAGTAAGAATGCAAAGTCATGCGTGTAATGTCAAGTCAATGGATGACTGATAGCATACAGATGGGACAAGCTTAGGTAATGCTTGTCAACCATGTTCAGCTGCTATGTCTGCAGTGATAGGCTGCTCTCACTATTTAAGCAGGAGAATGAGAGCAGCACTTCACCACTCAGTTGTGAGTCTGGTGGTCATTACTTTACTTCTGTGAATATTATGTTGCTCTGAGATATCTATGCCAATGTATATATTGCCATGTATATATGTCTGACCAAGTCTAATATATTATGCTATAAGTATTATTAGAACTCTCTCCGTGCATTTTCTCATACGTCCGCGTCTTTGCTCTGCTTATAAAGGGGAGGATTTGAAGCTACCAGATAAGAGACTCTGTGTAACTTGTTATCTTGGGCTCCAAGGTTTGTTTTCCCTAACAGAGTGCTCTTGGAAGCTTCATTATCCAAATCTGACTCCAAGCTTCTGGAGAGGCAATATGCCATATCAAGCCTCTGGAGTTGGCCCCAAGCCAACAGTTATCTCCACCTGACTCAACTCCTCTGTAATCTCCACTAATTCAAATGAACCTACTGTAACTGTGTCTTACATTGCTAAAGTAAGTTATGACTACAATAGACCCATTTGAATCAATGGGACATACAGAGGAACTGGCTCAACAAATCCCAGTTGACTCAATAGGCCTACTCTAGTGTGATTTATGACACTAAGCAACAGGATTTGGACCATTATATACTAATATAATACCACAATATAAGACACTGCAAAAGTGCTCTGTTCAAAGTCCTGTATAATAAATGAAGTAATTTCTCTAAATAGAAAGGCTAAGGCTCATGTGTACATGAAGGAGATACATAGACAGGGAACTGCTATAATTACTTCAATTTATAGTGCTTATAGCAGTTATATTGCAGAACTTTGTGATCTCTTGGTTTGGAATATGTATCTTGGTGACCCATAATGCTTTCCTTTAGTGTGATATGACCATTTGTTGTTATGTGCCGTCAAGTCAGAATCATCAATAATAGTCATTTAAAAAGGGAATAAAGGATCCAGTTTACAGTGCCCATAATAGAGCTTTCAAGGTAAGTGAGATATTTAAGGAGTGGTGTTACCAGTTCCACTTCCCCAGTGAGTTTCCATGGTTGAGCAGGGATTTAAACCTAGGCCTCCTGAGTCCTAGTCTATCCACTACACCAATGGTTCCGAACCTTGGTTCCCCAGATGTTCTTGGACTAAAACTTCCAGAAACCTTCATCACTAGTTGTGCTGACCAGGATTTCTGGGAGTTGCAGTCCAAGAACATCTGGGGAACCAAGGTTGGGAACCACTACTCTAGACAACATTGTGAACTGGGGTGAGGGGGCTGGGGAAGACTAGAAGACAGAGATAAGTTTCCTAGTCCACAGGTAAATCCAGTCAGCAAGGATAATTTGTTTGTTTGTTTGTTTCATTTCTAGACTACCTTTCTTTGGGTGAGAAGGCAGAAATGAAATGACAGCTGAGTCATGCAAGTCTCCAAATCTTATGTCAGGGCTAAGTCTAGAGTTTGGGAAAGTTACTTTTTTGGGGCATAATTCTCAGAACCTCTCAGCCAACAAGTCCAAGAAACAACTTTTCTAAGCTTTAGCTAAATTACATATGAGAGTAGAAAATTAGTGTCAGTCCCACTCAGGAGGCAGGGGAGCAATTTAAAGGGCCAAAGGCATATGGAAGCAGGGGGTACTATACCTTCCTGCTTTTCTCATCTCTGTTTTTCTTCCTGCAGGGCCCATTTCTAGTAACAGTCAGGAGACATCTGGGAGGGAAAGAACCTAAGAGATGGATCTAGGACAACAGGAGGACAGTGCAGTCACACACCCCTTTAAAAGTACAAATCTGCCTTCTGCTTAAGGTATGAATGGGGCACATTCTGATTTAGAGGCATTTGATTTCTGTTTTCCTGTGTTATTTGGGACTTGCATATTGTCTTGTCAGTCACTCAAGAGAGGAAAGGTCCCTTAGAATGTGGACATCAATGTTCAATCTGGACATCAATGTTCATGTGTAAAACTGGGGGGAAAGAACAAAAGTTATAATAGGGAAAAGTAATTAGGAAATTTCTTATTTAGGGATGGAAATCCCTTCTTGTATTTTCCTTTTTTTAAATGGAAGACTATCTCTGTTCCAAGAAAAGTCAAAGGATGGATCTAAATGATCCGTTATTCAAGAAGGTTCCTTCCCATTCCCTGTGTCCCACGTGATCATATGCATGTAATGAAACCCACATGGTTCAAGAAAAACCATAACACTTTGAAGTATCCCTCCCGCCTCCTTCTCCTTAGAACCTCCAGCATAGCTGCTCAGACAGAATTCCCTTGGAAATGGAATCGTTTTCCTCCCATCTGCCACAGCGACAGATTAAGTACAGTCTTATATCAATGCTCTTCTCCTTGTTCCTTTTGTGAGCTAATGTTCTGTTTTTACCAAATGCTGCTATTATGCTGTTCACTGTGTGAATGGCTTTATAGCAAGAAATTACTAAAATTATAGCAATTACTATAAAACAGATACTTAAAACACCAACTCAGAGTACCCTCCAGAAAAGTTGCATGGTTAATGGGAAAGCTTGGATTAATCTGACTCTAATCCAACATGTCAAACACAGGAAAAATAGAGTTTGAAAGGGGGTCCTGATCCACAAAAGCTCGCAGATTGTATGATGTTTTTTTAATGAACTATAAAGGTATTGCCTACTCTTGCATTTTTTTTGTATTAACCACATGGCTCCCTTTTATTTGTTAGAAGTTATTTGTTCCTGTTACTCATGACTATGTCTGAAAAACACCCATTGTTAGAATATTTTAAAGCAACTTATAGTACATTATTTGTTTCTTTGTTGTTACTTTCTGTTACCTTTTTGAAAAGAAAAATCAATCTTAGGATTGATAAAACACTGGCATAAAACATGAAAATTCTTGTCTTGGTGTCTCAAGATTGCTCTGAATGCCCTTTAAATATATCTTCTGAAAGCAACAAGAAAACACTACTCACTGGAGAAATAAGGTCAATTCATTCCTCCATGTTAAAATACCTTGGAAATGTAACTTTGCTACAGGTTTTTTATCCCAAAGAAATAACTAGTTAGAAGTAACAACATTACTTGTAACTCGTTACTTCCAGACTCTGCAGAAGACAATCACATATATTGGTCATAAGCTCCACCAAAGCCTATTCCCTCCACCTCCACAGCAGCACAGGATTATTCACAGCCAGCATGAAGGGCAATATCATGATCTATCTTATGCAGACTTAGGACCAACCTGGTCATGAAAAATCAGGCATCTGTGATTTTCTTCTCTAAATGTTTAGCAACAGCAGCTACTGGGGGTGAACGTCTGAACAACAACAGCAATGCTCACGGGGACTGGCTTAGGACTATGACACTTTCACAGAGCTTGAACATACTTTTAAAAGGCATTTAATTAGACTTCCAGGGTTCCATAAGCAGTTAGTTGTGATTACAGTTTTATAGTTACATTTTAAAAAGAACCCTTGTTACTCAAAATTTATTAATATAGTTACAAAACACACCAACATAGTAAGACATTCCAGATAACATTCAAAGTAGTGAATAGCAATTAAAAACATACCACAAAAGGAGTAAGGTAACCCCTCATCATATTAAAATTATAATGTACCTTAGTCATGCCTTAGTTATTGCAAAATGGTGTGTGTGTGTACTTGATGAGTTGTTCCTACCCCAGTTCCTACTTGGTTCAATAGGAGAAATGTCCATGTACACAAACTGCACCCATACTTTTTGCACCCAGAGAGCCATTGCTGGGATGCTGGAAGGGAGGGTTTATATCCGCCCCACTCAGCTGAGAACCAACCCAACAGACATCCCCCCTCCCCATCCTGCAGCTGTAGTCATTTAAAGAGCCTGGAGCACTTATCACAGCGATTTTGAGCAGCTCTTCTAGTTTGGACCTTCACGGTGTGAGAGGCGTGATGAGAGCATAGAAGCTCTCATCGGAGTGCCGTCCATCTATAAGGTATCCAGAGAGGTACAGACCACTCCACTGCCGACTCCGCGAGAAAGGGTACACCAGGGAATAGATACCCGGGAGCTGGAAGAGAACCTACGGGGTCTAACTGTAGCCACTCAGACCGAGGGGGAATTGGCGGGAAGGGAAGAAAGAGGGAGGTCCGTGATTGAGGCGGGAATGGGAGATATAAAAAGGGAGAGAGACAACATACCAGGTGGCTGGGAGCTGATCTGGGTAGAGGACCCGTGGACGGGAAAATGGGAAAAAGTAAAGGTGCCGCGAGAAGAGGCAGATTATAGGCGAAGGAGAGGGTTGCCACAAAGACCCTCTTATTGGGGCGAGTCAGAAGCTCGAGAGTGGAGAAGGAGATTAAAGGAGGAGAAGGAAGTGGTGGCCAGAGAGGCGGAAGAGCGGCGGCTATGGCGAGTGGAGGAAGCGAGGAGGATGTTGTACCACCAGGACCGTGGGGTTCCTTGGGACGAGAGAAGGAGCCGATTTGGATCGGAGATGGAGGGGAGGAGACCCTACCGCTGTTAGGGGATCAAGAAGACAAACAGGAACCCCTAACCCATGATCCTTTCCTACCCGGGCCGTGGGAAACCAAGTCGTTGAATCCCTTTGAACAAGAACCATGGTTGCCCTTGCGGCGTCCGTTGATGTCGCAAGAGAAGTTAAGAGATGAACCGTTAATGAACAATTTTCAGTTAAAAAATACAATAAACCCGAGTTTGGACTTTGATATAAAAACGACTCCTGATTTATTCGGTAAAGAGGCAAAGGCTAAATACGAACCTTCACACACGGATATTTCACTGGAAGTTCCTAACCCAAGAAGGCAATCACAGATGTGTCTTTCATCCTTCACAGAGCAATAAAAGATATGCAGATATGTTATACTCTGTGTCTGCTCATAAACAAAAACATATGCTTGACATACATGTTTATTTCCCCGATTTCTGTATTTTCTCTATTGTAACCAGATCTGTTGTCCTGTCCTGAACTTTGAACTCATATTTAATAAGCATACTAAACTGGGAGCTGTTCCCACAAGCTAGCATGCAAAGCAGTACAGGACAACAGAAGAGGAGGAGGAGGAGGAGAAACAACTTACAATGTAGTCATGTGGTGGAACAAAAAGAAGAAAGGGGTCCAGATAAATATTAAACATCCCAGTGGTGTTAACAAGACATTCAAATGTAAGTCTACCAAACCATTAAAATGTTTACTTAATTGTTTTGCTCTTAATGCATTAATTATCCCAAGACTGCAAAAGTCACTTAATCTCAGCACATATGAGAATGTTTGAACACTAAGCTGAAGCCAAAAAGTAACTTAGCTAAACACAAGTCCCAAAACTGGTAAGTTATCCTAAATAAAAGAATCCGACACACATGAACTGTACAGAGTTGATGTTGTTTTATTGAAAACTGCTTTCATTTAACTCTAATTTGAAATTCCACCCCTTTAATCTGTAACTAATTTATTAATTATGATAATCAAACAATGCTTTTAGCCTTGATGCAGATGTGTGACTATACATTTAACTGAAAATTTCTACCTCTACAAAGATAAAAATTGCCTCTCATGGCAACCAATCATTTCATCAAATGCTAGAGCAGATCATAATATGACCATGCAACTAACTGAATCATAATGGGTTTATATTAGAGAAGTAACTCTGATTTTCCTAGCCAATTTACATCTGCCTTTTTTCATTAGCTCTTCTAGCTTGCCCTCTTCAAACTCCCAGCACAGACGTGCAACCCTGATTCTATAGCAGCGTACAGAGTTCAGCTCAACATACAAGAAACATTTTTCCTACAACAATCTCTTTTTGGCACAGCCTCAGAATACTTTACTGCCACGTCTTAGTTGAAAATGGGATGATGCCAAGAATGAGATAAGCGCAGACAGCCTTGACTGGGAAACAAAAGTAAAATGCCTTCTGCAGAAGGAATTATAGCTTTTAGCAGACACAGTTTTACTTTTTACTTTAAAAAAAAAAGAGGAAATTTGTCCATCAATATTTTTTTGCAGTATTAAGAATCGAAAGGTTTGTCATGTTTATATGATTTTGCATTTTTCACAGCAATCATCCGAGTAATAGGTCATGCTTAAAATAACTTTTTATAGTTTGTAATACTAGGCCAGTACCCTGTTGATGCTGGGCAGAGGACAGCACTCTGCCTTCAGAGTTTTCCATGATTTCTGGTTTACCATTGCACACACTGGAGATCACCCTGTTGAAAGAAATGGAATTTAACACTCATGCAAGGAGGCACCAGATGTGCAAGCATCCAGCCACTCCTGCAACATGTCACTGAAAGAACAGAGGAGATTAAAGAGGACTTTCCCTTTAGAGATTATTCAGAAAATACATCTTTACTTGCTTACCTGGATGTAAGTCCCACAATGTGGTTTACATCTGAATAGATATGTACAGGGGTGCACGATCACATTCAAACTGGAACTAAGGTATCTTTCACTATGACCTCTAAACAATTGTTGCTTCCTCATAGACTCGCTGAATCAGTAAGATTTTCATAACTGCTGCCTGACTATTCTGCAATTGATTCAAAGGATTTACTCTAGTTGGCACAAGCTATTGGACTGATGCTTCTGGGATCGCAGGATGTTGTTTCTACAGGCTGTCAAAAATAAAATTCCTATAATGGAGTGTAATAAAAGGGGCAATTATTTCATGATTCATCTCTTTCATTGTTCAGTCACCTTTTACCTCAGAAGACTGGATAAGTCTATTGATAATCGATTTTATTACATATGTTGTTCTTGTTAAAATAAGTTTGAGAACAGCAGCGTCTGTCCTCCAGACCATAGGCAAACAGAATGGGGAAAGGTAGGTTACAAATCCAGTATATAAAACAAATAAGTGAGGGGGGGGGGGGAATCCCCAAGGGATTTCAAAATACACTGAATTGAATTATAATGCTCCCACAATTAATAATTATATCTCAGATTATTAATTAACAAACTACTTAATTAAAACATTTCTACCCGTCTCTTGTAATGTTTGTGGTTGGACAGAGGGAGGGATGTCACAATATGCTAACTTAATTTCAGTCAAATCCCAAAATAAATATCTTCCTATCACTCTTTTTTCCTTCTCACTGAGAAATTCAGTTTTCTTAACACACCAGTCCTATTCATGCCACCTATCTGTGAAGGAGTTGCTGGAAGTCAGAGATCCACAATCCATTTGAAAAATGAGTCCCTGGTTTGGCAAAACTAGTTCAACTCTAGGTCTACCAGTGCCTTACACAGCAGGAACAACTATGTTACAAGAATGCATGTAATGACCCCTGAAAGTTGTCAAGACTATTCTGCTACCTTTGCCGAAACTTTTCCTGAACAAAAACATTGCATGCGTTTTCTTGTCTTAAATTCAAGAAGGAAAAAATAATACACACCCTCAAATAATCTGGATCTGAAAAGTACACATCATAATACTCCTGTTTTTGCATCAGGTTTAGCATGCTTCAAATCAATTTAAAAATATCTTCCTACATGACGTACAGCTAAACATGCATTTTTTTGGTCAGAAAACACTTTTTAAAAACCCACCTATGATGGGGTTGTTTATTTTAACTCAGTTATGTGTGTGATTTATTTTTAATCATTTTGGCAACACAGAACACCTGTGCTGGAGTAAATTGTGTCTGTGGGGTTTGTCAAGTACTGGATGCAAGGATTGCTGGATACCCTGCAGTCCAAACCGTTACCTTTTTAAATCTGTAACATTGATGTAGCACTACCCACTTTGAAATACATACAAAATTTAAATATTAAAAGATTGTATTTACAGACACTGCATGCAAGTGTAGCCCCTCCTTTTCCATCAGCATTCCACTCGGTTAACCGGGAAGCTTTTAAAAGACAAGGCATTGTAATGGGGTGGGGGAGCAGGGCAGAGATTTAACTCTATCCTTGAAGACTCAAAGGATGCTGTCTTTCAATCAGATCAAAACAAGCCCAACTTTCTAAACCCAAAAGCAGGAGCAGGAGCAGCACTGGGAAGAAAGGAAACCATCTGCACTGACTAATTGCACTTCTAAATGGTCATCCATGAGGCTCCTGAAGAGCGAAGAAGTGGCGGGGGAAAGGGGGGGGAGTGAGGTATAGTAATCTGACAAGAAGGTGGCAGTGGTGACGGAGAGATCCATGCCATGTGGAAACCTGATGTGCTGAAGAATGATAAGGATGAGACTGTAAATATTCCCTCGTTAGGGGAACTGACAGATGGTTGACACAGCAATGCTGTTGCTGCTGCCGAACTCGGAAAACAAAACTGAGCACAAAGGGAATCAATTGTCTGGGTTGGGGAGACAGTTGAGACTTTTCTTTTCCTGCCTGTCAGCTCACTGCCCCTGCTTGCCATTCCCATGCAGGTTCTTAAGGAGAAGATTCAGTAATACAAGAATAAAAGTTGTCCCAAGACAACACACACATCAACACAAAAACCATGTGTCTTTAAATCAATTTCAAAAACTCTGATCCAGCTCCCAATTCAACAGTGTAGCTGCACCCTCAGTCACCACTAGCACTGCTATTTTCTCCAAAGTTTTTGCAGATGAGGACAACAGAGGTTGGTAGCTGCCCACCTCACTATACAGAATATATAGGACATGCCCAAATGTATTGTGTGTTGATGCACCCCAAATCAGTTTATTTTATTTTAATTTAAATGCATTTCTTTTAAAATAGAAGCTGTCCTCTATTCTGTTCACAGTCCCATTCAACTACAAAATACAGAGAAAGGGGTTAGTCCCAGAACAATGTTATTGAAAACAGAAAAAGTTTGTTTATACACCAACTAAACTATCAGAACTTCTAAATAAACAGCATCCATAGTGCTTCCTGTTTACTGGTTACATATACATTTTAAGTGGAGTAAATACTGATGCCAAGACACAAAGTTTTTCCTGGAGTAGGTAGCAAAAGCAACCGAAGTTACTCTCAGGCTGTGTGTGGCATGGTACATTCCCTTAATAGCGCCTTGTTTTCAGTTGTTATCAGAAGAACACTCTCGTGATACACAGTTTAAGAAAAAGCAGTTAATGGCACAGTAAGCTAGAATTAAAATGTTAGTATCTGTTACTGTTTGCAGTTTATTTTCATTCTTGAAGGGGGACACTCACATACAGATGCCAAGTTTCTCTATACCATCGTCAGTCCCACAAATCATGGGAAGACAACCATTTTATATGTAATGACTCCATTGTTGAAATC
Organism: Intellagama lesueurii; assembly: GCA_037013535.1. Classification (NCBI taxonomy): domain Eukaryota; kingdom Metazoa; phylum Chordata; class Lepidosauria; order Squamata; family Agamidae; genus Intellagama; species Intellagama lesueurii. The sequence continues at coordinate 219,720,641 of JBAJHW010000002.1, forward strand.
TACCACTATAGTGGTTGTTTATGGGTCACAACCCATAAACATTTAGATTCTGCCCATTTAAAACAGCTTTCTCCAAGGCTGTCACATCAAGGATAAATTCAAATGCACGCTGACAGCCCCAAAACAGGAAGTGCTGTTAAACTGTACAGTGCTGTACAACTCAATATGCTCTCCTCTTTGATATGAACAGTAGTCTCTCTGGGAAATGGCTCACAGAAAAACTCAGGCAAATAACAACAGATTAACACAAGCAGACCATGAAGACTCATTGTTTGTCCTCGCCAAGTGATTTTCAGACGGATACTGCTTCCGACCATGCATTTTCATTTTCATATCACGACTAATAGCTGTTTGGTAGACCCATCTTCTTTGAAGTAATTTCTAAGGTACAAACTCTTTCTTTCCCTGGGCTTTCGACAGAATTCCTTATATCCTGAGTCAAGGATGGGCACCCCTGAGCTTGGAAGTAACACATTACAAGGTAATCATGCTACCTGTAACATGTTATGTACAGTTTTTTTAAAAAAAAAATCAGCAGTTTTCCAGCTACTAAGTAGTAACTTATAACACCCTCACTCTCTGTGCCTCCGGGTAATGTTTACATGTTACTTTTCATCCTTACTGTCTAGGAGCTAAAACTTGTTCCTCTGGGCAGTTTCTGGGAATTCCTCTCAACAACATGTTAGGCCAGTTCCTTATTATTATTTGTATTTTTAAGATGGCTTGCCCTACCCACAGGAACTAAAAAGAACAGAATATCAGTGAATAGAGAAAAAAGCAGAAGTGTGATCTATGCAGAGAAGCAAAATTCTTGGTTGAATAATACCTTTTTGGGATCACTAAAAAAAACTGCAAATAAGATGAGCTTTTGATTTCTCCAGAACTCTTCATCAGGTGTAATATAACAGTTGTGTGCTGTGAAGTCAATTCTGACCTGTGGTGAGCCTTTTCAGGGTTTTCTAGGTATAGAGTACTGAGAAGCGGTGTGGCATTCACCCTTATTATGTAAAATAGTCATGCATTATTCATGTTGTATGCTAATGTTGTTGAGAGGCGGAGCCGAGAGAGAGATTAAAAGGCGGAGCCTGAGAGTCCGAAGAGAGAGTCAGAGTAGAGTGGAGTCAGAGTTAGAGAGAGAGAGAGAGAGAGAGAGAGAGAGAGAGAGAGAGAGAGAGAGAGAGTGTTGGGAGATCTGTGGTGTGATTAGTCAGAAGAGTGAATAGTAACCTGTAAGATCAAATAGAAGATTGTGATTGATGCTTGATAAACCTGAAGAAGATACTGATGAATTATTATAGAAACACCTGTAATCAATAAACCTGTTTTATTTAAAAGACAGTGATGAATGGACCATCGTCAGTCCCACAAATCATGGGAAGACATGATTTGTGTCCCACAAATCATGGGAAGACTTTGGTATCTTGAGCAAAGTACGTTGATTTAGTGATCAACTGGTGGCAGCGTGTGAAAAGGAGTTTGGTTTGCCTTCATGTGCTCTGTGGTTGGAAGATAACTAGGGGCAACAAGGGGCAAACATCACAAGCGGTTCACCATTCCATTCTTCCAGGAGCTCTCTGGGACTGTAGCAGCTTGCCTGAGGCCACACAGGCAACATGCTGCTTCCCCAGACCTAAGTGGACTGAAATGATATGAATGCTGGTTTTTAACTTACAGATTTTAAAATATTTTAAAATTAAACTTGGTTTTCAAAATCGTAATATATGTTTTATTGTTTTTAAAATATGATATTTATATAGTGTTTTTAAATCTGTCTTTTTATCTGTTGTGAGCCATCTTGGTTCTTCTATGGGGAGAAAGGTGGCATATAAATATTATAAATAAATAAGGAAACGAAATGGCTTTGTCTCATGTAGTTTTCACCCTCCCCACCCCAACTCAGCATTCCGTGCCTGCTAAGCATCATTCAGTTCTCATTGCGGGAGGGGGCAGGGAGCTCAGTCTCCCCCCCCCCCCAAAATCTATCTGAGGTCCCACCAGGACTTTTGATACCTCTTGTTTCTGTGTAATGCCATTTAATCTCTGTAAAAATGGCTACTTGAAGAAGTGAGTTTCCTATCAGTATTTTAGGATTTTCTAGAAATGTGACACTACACTGATCTTTAAGAAGAGAGAGATATTAAAAACATTTTTTTATGATGCATCCCCCTCAAACATGTTTGAAATCTCTGAGGATGGGAGACATGTTGTTTTCCCTCAGAACAGCTACATCCTTGGACAGCTGTGCTGGTTTCATTAGCAAGGACAAGAGGCCAGCCAGTGTGGCTGCAATAGGCCAAGTCAAGTTAGTTATATTATTTGTCAAAAATATTGTCTATTAGAAAGCTATGTTTACCAAAGATGTCACTTATTTGAGTATTTAACATCATAATATGATGGCTGAAAAAATGTGTCCATAACTGCTGCATAGCTCAGTAGTTTAGATATCTGGCTGCGGAGCTGGAGGTTGAGAGGTCAGTTCCCCACTGTGCATTGCTGACAGAGGCTGAGCTCAATAATCCATAGGGTCTCTTCCAGTTCTAAGGTTATTTGTTGTTGTTTAGTCGTTAAGTCGTATCCGACTCTTCGTGACCCCATGGACCAGAGCACGCCAGGCCCTCCTGACTTCCACTGCCTCCTGGAGTTGGGTCAAATTCATGTTGGTAGCTTCGATGACACTGTCCAACCATCTCATCCTCTGTCGTCCCCTTCTCCTCTTGCCTTCACACTTTCCCAGCATCAGGGTCCTTTCCAGGGAGATTTCTCTTCTCATGAGATGGCCAAAGGATTGGAGACTCAGCTTCAGGATCTGTCCTTCTCTAAGGTTATTATTCTTATACAAAGTTCATTCCTCACCCATTATTATTACGGATACTCTTTGAATGACATGTGTTCCCAACAGGAAGGAAGAGTCTAATATGCTAGAATCTTCCTTCAGCTATAGTCTAGCCTAACTAAGGGCACATTCATATCTCTTGCCTCCCATTTTAGTGGCAATGTGACCACATATTTCCTTCATTTCTAACCGTTACACCTCAGTAATATACCAGTCATATTTCAGATTACAATAGGGGCACCTGACTGCCTCTCAGCAGCTGATTCAGTACTTGCTCTCATTCTGTTTAGGAAACAATGGTTCATTCTGAAAAATAAACAAATGTAAAGCAATCCTTCTCCTTGCCCTCATTATAATTATGGAATCCTAAAATAAGAATATTATTTTTACAATGATGGTCAAACGTTGAGGTGAAATACAATGGTATTTATATGCCAAGACAATGGACCATATTAGCAGAACTGGCCTCTCTCCCCTCCCAAGCAGGGTTGCCAGGTCTCATGATGCCAGCTGGCCTCCAGGCAATGAGACAAATCTCAGGGCACAAGACACGAGTGGTGGAGAAATTTGATTCTATTGTATGCCATCTCCTTCCCATTCCCAGCTGGGGCTAACGCTCACAGGCTCAGTGTAAAGATGTCTGTCTGTGTGCTGCACATGTAATATTGTTCTAGGAGTTAGTGCAGGAAATCCATGTTGCCTATTTCACATATGACGCATACACTCATATTAACTTGCAATTGTTACACAGGAGCTTGCCCCTTAGTTTCTTAAAATAGCAGAGATTCAGAAGCTGCTGACCTGGCACACCTACCCTGAAACCATTCCATGCCCTTAAATATGTTCCAGAGGACTGAAGGATCCCAATAGAGCTTAGCAGAAAGGTGCAGGATGGAGGAGATGGCAAGGAGACCCAATCTGCAAGTAGAAATCTGATTACATGGTGCAGGCTGTTGCCATAAATGTAGATATTGGATAAAGAAGGCAACTGGTAGTAATGTGATAGAATAATTGTGTGCCGTCAAGTCAATACTGACTTACAGCAGCAGTCCTTTTCAGGGTTTTTTTAGGTATAGAATACTCAGAAGTGGTTTATCATTCCCTTCTTCTGGGGGCATCCTGGGAGTGTGCAGCTTGCCGAAGGCCACACAAGTTGGCTCTTCTAGGAACTCTTCAGCAGAGAACTGAGCTGGATGTGATATACTTCAAGAAAATATCCAAAGTGAGAGTGGGAATTGTTTTCTATAGCAGTTTGTGATACTGCATGTCAGTCTGCAATCAAAAAGTTCATAGACGGCATGATTACAGAGCCTCCTGGGATCTCAGCCCTAATATTCAGGGGCTGAAAAAGCACCAGCAGAAGGTAAATTAACATAGGTAACAATCATCACATCCTACAAGCATAATGTTCCTCTTTCCCCAAAATCAAGAAACCGAACAAACTAAACACTGAAAATCATGATCCTATGAACTGAAAGCTTGCTGAAAATATCTTGGTTTTGCCTTTTGTACAGCAATCAAGAATTTTAAGTGACTAACAATGAATAGATCCTTTTTTTTAATGTGTGTGTTTGGGTTTTTTGGGACAGTGAAAGGTTGCAATTATAGCATACACACTGGTATGCTATAATTGCAAACCATACATTCTGCCCATAAGGACTAATATTTGTGTGTGTGTATGATGGGGGTAATTTTTGCTTCCAAATAATCACCATAGATTTTAATGGTTACATCTTCTGTAAAATGTCTGGAATAGGCTGAGTGGTGAAAATCTGCCAACTTCAGGCAGTTTTTTGGCATGCTGAAATTCTCCTGTTTCTGTATTTTGGCAATTAAACATATGTCTCAAACCTTTATCGTTTCCAAAGTGTTGAATACTGACACACTGGGAACATGAGGATGAGTGGTTTCTATGGGAATATGCACAGGCAGAAGCATGCTCTACTATTTTTTCCCCCAAGAAACACACTGAACCCACTATAAGAAAAATCCTCTATAAGGTTTCAGCATGCCCAAAATGGGCATAATGCAATATCGAAAGCATTTCCAAGCCTATATGATACACTGCTGCTCTTTAGAAATCAACAGATAATGTACCCTTGGCAATTGTGAATGTGCTGCAGTTCTTCAGAATAGGCATTAAGTAATGTGTGTAAAACAAGAATGGGCTTTAAGGGAAAAGGTTTTGAAAGTTCTATCTTTAGAAATCCATCCCCCTGTTCAGTAGATTATTATAGTGTGACTAGATGTTTCTACAAAGAGCTAAAGACCCTTTAACTTTCTGAGTAAAACCTGGAATGAACGAGTAGAAGAGATGGAAGAGGGGCCAGTTTAAGCCCTTCTATGAAGGAAATTACATAAAATCTGCATGCAGAATGTCTGTTGGTCTATCTGTCTAGCTAGCTAGTTAGCTAGCTGTGGCATACACATACAAACACATACACAGACACACAATTATTTTATTCGACATTCTGCATTCGGTGTTATTTCCCTCAGATGTCGCCTACAGACATAGAGCACCCCACCCCACTCTGTTTAAATAAAGATCCTCCTGATGCCAAAATGTTTGTAATCAGTTATAAGCTCTGCAGCAATGAGTTGGAATGAAGTTACCTTTTTGCTGGTAACCATCACCATTAGAATTCACTACTTTTCAGCAGAACTAGAACAGGGTATATTTATCTGCCTGTCAGCTTTACTGGAGGGTAGGCAGGCAGGTGTGTTTGCTATTGACCAGTAGGAGGGGAATGGAAGAAATATCACAGGAGTGGATGAAGGGTATTGTGCACTGAGTGAGGGTCAAGTAGAAGGACAAGATAACAAGGAGGGAGCGCTAGAGCCTGGGCAAGTAACAGTAAGTCCAAAGAAAAGGAAGAGGGAACTGATCCAGGAAGGGAGGGTGGGATGGAGAGCAGGAAATCTGCTGTGGGCTCCCCCTCGTCTGCTGCTACCAGGCACTTTTTCTAGTATGATATGGAGGGTTCTTTTAGGTCTTTGAATTTCCAGCATATCTTTTTCCCTCATCCCTTTCTTTATGCCTCTCCTTTCCATCTCCTGGACTGCGGGGAGAATGCTAGAGGGACTTTCTTGAGAGAAAACACAGTAATAAATTCATAGCAAACAAGATAACAAATTATTTTCATGGGCTGCAGTAGTAATAGTGGTCTGGTATCCAAGACCAGTAATGAATAATGCACTAAGTTCCTTTTTTAATGAGTAACTTTTCAAATTTTATATATTACAAAGAAGGCAGCAGGGCCAGAAATTTCTGTTCTGATTTGCTGTAGACCTTCTTCTCGTAAATGATAATGTGAGAGAGGGAGGACCAGAGAATTAGACTCCACATATTGAAATAACATCAGAAGGAGGATTATAGTGTTAAAGCCCTTTGCACAATACAGGCAGCAATGACACTGCTCCTCCCCAACCACAAAAGCTTGAATTGTTTTTCTTCTTTTTATTCATAGAATCGACAGTTTTGAGAAAATATTTCTGCTGTCCTTGGCAACTAGCGGCACCCTGGATTCCAGAAATACACCACAATTCTAAAATACGTGCATTATAGTCACTTCACTTAGAATACTGTCATTAATATATCTTGCAAGCTAACCTTGTGTTGTTTTTTAAAAGGCAACAAAGAAAGGCAGAAGATGATTTACAAGTACACAATCTGTTTATAAATCTGATGATAATTTCACTGCTATCCAGTAACGTGGAATGATTGCATGTGGGATGAGTATTACTTTCCCACTGAGGCCTCAGTCTTGTGGGGTTAGAATGGCAGAGCACACGGCATAATTCCAGATGCAGAGAACGTTGTTTTCAAGTGTCCAAGCATACATCCCTAAAACATGAACCCTGCAGCCTCTTGTGTCTATGAGCACCAAGGATCTCAGTAGGTCTGGGGGACACATTCTTGCTCCCAGACTCCACCATTTTCAGATATGGCTGGAAATGGCTAACACACAAATATAAATATATGGCTTTTGTAGAAGTAGGGGTATTGGGGACCTTGTAAGTCGTGTACGGCAAGAAATAGGCCTTTTATTGCCCTTCAAAATGAGGGGACTTTGTTCACTAGGGTGGCTCTGGGATAGCAGAAATTTCCCAGGGGGCGAGGCTACATGTGCCCATGTCTGGTCTAGGATCTATGTATAGCACCATGTGTGCAGTACTAAGGAGTTACCATATTGCAAAACAGTCATTATCTTATACAAAGCTGTAATAGTGTAGAAAAGCAGAAACATCCGTTAAGGGACAGCTGGCAACTCTAAGTACAGAGAGCAAACTGAAAGGCTCACTCATAGATGCATCAAAACCATTCCTGGCAACAGATACTGCAATTATGGCCAACCTATGTGGACTTGGGTGACCATTTGCATACCGTGCAAAAAAGGGCAAATTATTATGATAATTGCATAAAATCTGCACATGCTACTGTGTACACATAAGGGTGAATCTACAAACAATAACATTTAAATAGAAATGTGATACATCTCACCCACTGTGGGGGAAACTACAATCAGGAGATCTGTATGTCTGCCTGCTGTTCATATACTGAATGCTGAAAGGCAACTTCAAAGTCCATGCTCTCCTTCCAGTTTTGGGACTCTTCAAACAGAGGAAGCTGTCAGCCTACAGATTATCCTCTGGTAGCTTTTAGTTTAAAGAGAGCACTCTATTTTGGAAAGATGACTATACGGCTGCGGGGAGCCTTTGGCCTTAGATGACAACTCCCACAATACATGCTGAACAACCATGCTGAATAAGGCTGATGGGAGCAGTAGCCCGAACTGGTTGGTTGGTTGCATGTTCCTTACCCTGCTACAATGGGACAAACTTAAATAAACATTTTGTTTATTCCTCAGTCCTTCAAGAATTTGTTAACATGTGCAAAGCTTATAATCAATCTATTCCTTTATCTTTGCCAGGAAGAGAAAAGACAGGCTGCAGAATAATCCACCTGGCTGGAAGAATGGGGAGACGCCCCTAGTTGTACGTTTAGTCAGATCCAGAGTGAATAATACTGCCAATGTTTGTCGACCATTTGAAATGGGAACAAGGGACCTGTGGCCATCCAGACATTGCTGGGCTTTTTTGTGCTCTTCTGCATTTTGTTTTAATAGACAATCTTATATTAAATCAACAGGGTCCCTGTAGTAGGAAGTAAAGAGGAAGTTTGTAGTTAAAAAAGAAGCATCAGCATGCAAGGAATTTATTATTATTGCAACTGATTTTATACAATGTGAGGGGTCACTGCCAGTGCCCCAGGCAGGCCGTTGGCTCTTGCCTCCCTCTGTGAAATGGAAACAATGTGTGGCTCCCAGGAGAGCAGGGTGGAAGGAGAGCTGATGGCTCCTGAGGGCCCTGGTAGCAAAGTTCAGCTAGAAGAACAGGTGGGAGAGATTGGGGGAGAATAAAAGTGCTGACCCAGGGCCAGCAGTGGTGTTGCAAGCCCCAGAAAGAGAGGCAGCAGTGACTGCAGGAGGAGTCGGGAGGGAGCCAACAGATACCAACCAGCCACCTTTACTGAGCATCCCTGAGAGGAGCTGGGCAGAATGTTGGAGCATCCAAGTTGCTTGGACTTGTGAGCTGGGGCTCTCCTCTTTCCCCAGTGGATTTAACTAAAGGACGGTTGGGAGAGACTGTGTAAGAGGGGCTAGTGCCAGGAACTGAACCTCTCTGTGTACCACCTTTCCAGGAGGAGGGTGATGTAACCTGTACCTCTGTATGTCCAAGTCAGCAAGCAATAAACCCTATGCCAATTCACACCAGCAGTCTGTAGCCCCTGGAACTGGTTACTGGGGACACTTTGAGCCCCAGCCCAAGGACTGCTGGGGTCAGGGCTGTGCACATACAACTATTTGAGCCTCTTTGTACCCCAGCTCATATATGCTAATTCCTGTACAAAACTCTTGATACAGCCTCTTCTGCAATGCATGGATCAAGTTTATTTGGTTGGTGATTGATCTCATTTTCTACCCAAAAGGGTGTGTGTGTGCAAATCATATTTATCTGCGCCAAACAGCAAATCCGGGACATTTATTTTGCCAACTGTTTCAATTAGTTCAAATGTCTGAATTATCACTCAACCTTTGTTTTATAAATGTTTAGGCAATTTCCACTAGATGTAATTTTTACATTTCTATTCTTTCTAGCCACCCACCACAACTGATCTGGAGATTAAATTCTATCTTTCATAAAGAATTATGGACAAAAAAAAATTATCACCATACCTGAGTAAATCGGCATATCAGTGCTAGGAGTCCTTGTCGCATCCCAATGATTGTTTAAAAGATAACAATTAAGTCCATGATCAATACTTGTCCATTTTTGCATGTTTCCACACTGCCCAGGCACTTGGGTATTTATGCACGTGCTCATTTCATGCATCTAACAAAGTGGGCTACTGTCTATAAAAATTATGCCAAATAAGAAAAAAACGCCTTTAAGGTGCCATAGGATTCTTAATGTTTGCCATATTACTGCAGATTATCTAAATACAGTAGCATGCACCTAGAGATTTCAGAATGGAACACAGAGTCTGGACACCAAAGTGGCAGGAATGACAAACTGAAATTCAGGATCAGCATCTTGAAGTTCTGTGCAGAACAAGGAACTCTTGAAAGATAAACCAGACTTGCAGGAGCTGCCCAAACATTTCATAGATGGCCATAATTTCATACAATACTTACTGCCCTTCAGAATAACTTTCATGAAGACTCTTTGCTCCAAATATGCAGAGGACTCAGAAGGCTGTGCTTCTTTGTAGAGATCATCTCATCCCTCAGATGCTACAAGAAATCACTCCACAAACCCTTGTTCATGGTGCTTTATTCAAACAGCAGGAACCCTGCCTGAGACTAATGGGGCACACAAACAGAGCTCCCTAAAAAGGCACGACTATTGACTATGGTTGACTATTGACTATTAACATGAGGAAGGCATGGGTGGTGATGAGCATACAAGCCCTACTTGGTACACAAGTCAGAAACTGTCCACAGGAGAGGAAGTCTTTTATTTGTGATTTGAAATTACAACTTTGTGAATACAAATCAATGATCAGTCCTACCATTAGGCACAGTGAGGCAGTAAATGCCTGGATGCAACAATGTGACCCTCTAGCTGCCCCCTCCCCGTGAACATTACTGCTGGCCCCTTCTGTTAGAGGGCATGACTGTATAGGCCACTCAATCTGTTCTGGGTTATCTAAACTGGCTTATTGCATCAGGTGTGGTGAAAGATGCTATCTGGTCCCCAGTGCAACCGCCAGTCCAGCCAGCTTCTGCCCATGAACCAGGGAAAGAGTACATTCTTTGCTTCAGGCAATATTCCTGCCCAAATCACAAGAAGAACTTCTACAGATAAGAGGCTCTTCCCTGCAGAAAGTCAGCCTCCCCAACAGATGACAAGGTACATGGCAATAGATGTGGAGGAGAGCTAGTATACTCAATGGCACCCCTTCCTCACACATCTGTGTTAACTATTTTCAGAAGGACTAAGGAGGGTTTGTGAGTTCTCATGAACAAGGAGATGAAGGCTTTAGAAGGGTTAACATTTTTTGAGCGTGAACGAAACCCATTTGCACTTTAGGCCCCACTATTCACCACCACTAATGACCCAAAATGTTTCAGGTTCCTAATGCTGATCGGAGGTGTTCAAATTCTTCTACATCTTTCTTTCTTCTTCCCAGCCAATCCGTCCTCAAACATAGTGTTTGTGCGGCTGAAGCATTCTGCTCATCACTCTACACAGGAACCACAGCACATTCACAGCTCTGGAAATAGAATATTTCCAACTAAAGAAAAAGGAGGAAGCCCTTTTCGTAGCTTTGCACACCCGTCTTCTCAAATAAGCTGGATCCATTACTCAGCAGACAGTGTAGGAATCCAAAGTCTTTACATGGGGTGCAAGTGAAGTATGTTTGCCACCTCTAGAAATACATTTGCCTGCCTCATTTTCTTACACTACAGCTGGGAATCAGACATAATTTCAAGGCAGGATTCTAAGGGAAATACACACAATATTCAGTGTTTTATTGAACATATTTCTTTATTTGAAAAATAATACAATATTTGGTTTTCTAGCACTCAACTTGTTGCATTAATAGTGTCACCTAGAGGCATTCAATAGTGCACCTACTTTCTTTATTCACAAATACTTTGATTTGACTTTAGTTGTGAATAAATTACTTCAAATTTAAAATAAAATTGTTTGTGGAGATAGATTTTAAGGCAGACATGAGATTTTTGTTTATCAAAAGGGTGATGGGTTGTTGTTGTTGTTTTTAAGGCTGATAAACACTTGGTTCAATCTAGATTTAGCCATAAATTAGTCTACAGCTATTGAAATCAATGGAACCTAGGTTGGTAATGGACAACCAAGTCCAAGATCAGCCTGATCTCAGAAGGCTACACACGGCCATGCTCTGTCAATAACAAAGTGTCATGTTTTGCTATATGTCAACAAGTGCATGCATGCACATACATATGTGAAGACACAACTTCTAAATGTGCAAACAGACTTAACCATTAAAAAAAAAATAAAACCAAGAAGGAAGTTCAGCTGCCTTTGAGTCTGCTTCTTGTCACTATATATATAACTTAATGAACTGTGCAGGTAATTGAATCTCCTCTAGCAAATATGCATTTTTCAGCTTATTGTGCCAAGCAAAAGCTATGGGTTGCATGCACCAAGCAACCCTATGAAAAGAAATGAGAGTTTGCTTTTATGTTTAGTTAATGTGGGGTTTATATAAATGGATGTGGTCTGGCCCCTTGCCTTGAAGGGGCAACTCTAAAGTGAAGCAGACAACTATGTGATGCGATGTTCAATAAGGCACTTGAGCGCTAAACTCAATCATCTCTCTCCACCACCAAGACAAAAACTGCAAGGTCACCTTCCACTAATTAGACAGTAACACTGTGCCATTCAGCTGAACAGCATCCACGAGCCATTTTAAACTATGATAATCCCAACTTAGTAAAACAGAGCTGTTCTTCATATGGATGCCTAGCTGCTTCTCACAACACTGTTGTAGCACCAGAAGGGTCTATGATAGATGGGAAGCCCACCACTCCCACTTCAAAAGAGATGGGCAGCTGTCAGCTATTAGTTTTCAAAGTGGTAGCTGTATTAGTCTGCACAAACATACCAGACAAGAAACAAAGGAAAAGAAACAAGAAGAAAAAAATAAAGAAGAGAAAAACGTTGTGGTACCTTAAAGACTAACTGCTCACATTAAAATACAGCAGTTAGTTTTTAAAGTGCCGCAACATTTTTCTCTTTCTTTCTTTCTTTCTTTTTTTGGTTGTTTTTTTGTTTTGTTTTTTTGTTTTGCTTTTTTGTTTTGTTTCTTGTAGGATATGTTAGCTCTTAGATGCTGTTGGACTATAATTCCGAACGCTGTCTATTGGCATGGCTAATAGTAGTGGATGATGGCAATCTCAGCATCTCTAAAGGGTCATGTTAGTTGCCTCTGCCCTAAGGGGCTGGGAAGCTGCTATTATTTCCAGCCTAGCAGATGAAGAGATGGGTGGTATCTGTGGCTTGGGGCAACTTCTGCTGGTGTATCATAAAACAGTGCTAATTCTCCACACTTTGAGCAGTGTTCCTTTGAGGAGTTTTGTTTTGTGTTTTATTACCTGGGTCTAACACAATTTCTTATCTATGGTCATTTTCTCTGAATAAAGGCTTGAGGAACTGGTAAAATAAGGCATGGGCTATGCCCCAAATGGTACAATTGATCTGCCTGGTCAGAAAACAACCCCTCTATACAGTGGAGCTCAAAAAGTCAATCCACCTCACCAATTAGAACCCAGCTAGTTCACAGGTAAGATGCTACAGGATGGCAAGGATCTCACAATTCTTTCCATCTCTTGTCCCTTGGCAGGCTATAGAAAGTATCAGAGCCAGTTGAAAGCCAGTTGAAAGGGTATAGGAGCTGGAATGAGGGGCTCTGACTTCGGAAAAGCAGGTCCCAATTTCCACTGAGCCATGAAATGCAAATGCACCAGTGGACGGGTCTCTCCCCCCCCCCCCCCCGGCCCCAGCTTAACCTCACTTCCCAAGGCTGCTGTGGGGATAAAAGTGGAGAAGAACAAAGCCATGTAGGGTGCCTTGATCTCACTGAAGGAAAAGTGGGACATAAACATAACAAATGTGATAGATAAATATAGCAAAAGGGAGGAAGAGGTGAGAAGCTGGGGTGAAAAGAAGGGAAGAAGAGAAACACCCCATAAATTCTTTTGAGAGGCAAGCAACCTTTGGCTCCTCTTCTTTTAGAGCTGCTTTCCACTTATGTCAATTTGTTACATAAGAACATTTCAGCTAAGAATCAGTGCCTGAGTTTCCTTATTCCCTCTTCTCTCCCAATCCATGTTCCATCTGTATGCTATCATTTACATTGCAAGCTCAAGGTCAGAGTATATCTCATTACTGATTTTCATAAGCCATTCTAGGAGCGTTTTGGGGGAAAGCTGTGGGGTAAAAGTCATTCAAAAAATAAACAATACACCATCCCATGTGATTCTGGCAAAGTAAAACCAGCAGAAGCCACTCAGTTCAATAGTTTTACTGAAAATATGATGAAACCCATTCTGTTTATTCCTAATGTAATCAATGAGAAGGCATCTAAACAGGTGGGCACACTTCTTCTAGAAAAGCTTATGCCAAATAAAACTTGCTATTCTTTAAGGTGCCACAAAATTCCTCATCCGTTCTGACTAGGGTTGCCAGTTGTCCTGCATTCCACGTCTAGAAACAGCTGCACAGTGGAGGACGATGGAAAGGTTGACCACAGAGAAAGGGCTTGAAAGAATATGGCATGCAGTGCCGGCAGAAGAATTAACACTGGTTCTAAGACTGTCAAAAGGGAGAGCCAGGACGGATAATTTCTTTGCAACATGGAAACCCCTCATTAAATGCATTGAGGAATCCACAGGGGAATTCAAACCCAAAAGACAATGCCTGAAATTTTAGCAGCACATATTGTAAACTTAAAAGTGTACTACACTCCACAGGCAATAACCTTTACTCTCATGCTGTACCCACATGAATGTTTGTACTAATGTTATGAAATTGTCTGAGTCCAAGGTGCAGGGCCTTTCCTGGGTCTTTGCGATGTCACAGATAGGGAAGGCAAGGGTTAAGAAAAAGGCCAGAACTGCTTCTGGGTCAGGTGGCAGTGGGAATAGGTATAGGTAGGTTCTAGGCAGGTTAGCCCAGTAATGGCTTTCATATTTTTGCCAGCAGACGATCTTTCTTTTTAGGCAGCCTTTTAATAAGTCAATGACTGTTACGAAGAGGTTTTAAAGGGAGATTTGTATCTTTTGAATGCATTTTTAAACTGTTTTAAAGGATCTTATTCTATGATTTTTAATTATTGATATGGTTAATTGTTTTAATACCATAATTTATTATTGTTTCAGTACTAGTTTTTTAAATTGTTTGTAAGCCACCTTGAGTTCCTTTGTTTGGAGAAATGGAGAGTACAAAGGAAGGAAGGAAGGAAGGAAGGAAGGAAGGAAGGAAGGAAGGAAGGAAGGAAGGAAGGAAGGAAGGAAGGAAGGAAGGAAGGAAGGAAGGAAGGAAGGAAGGAAGGAAGGAAGGAAGGAAGGAAGGGAAGGGAAGGGAAGGGAAGGGAAGGGAAGGGAAGGGAAGGGAAGGGAAGGGAAGGGAATGAACACAAGTGAGTTGGAATACCCAGTGTGGTGCAGAGGATAGAGTGATGGACTGGGACTCAGGGGACCTGGGTTTGAATTCCCGTTCAGCCATGGAAACTCACTGGGGGTGTGGAACCGGTAAAACCACTCCTTGAATATCTCACTTACCTTGAAAGCAGTATTAGGGTCATGATCAGTTGATTCTGACTTGATGACACATAACAACAACACGCAGGTAATATGGTAACCCAGAGTCAGAGGGACAAAACCTGGACTTTCTCACTTTACATGTGTTAATCGCTTGTTTTTGCTTGAATGTTCGTCACCCACCAATGACCTCTGAATGATTCTTAAAGACCACCATTAAGACCCATCTTTATCATCACTAGAACTGCCAATAAGTCTTAATGAATACTGATTAACCATCACCAGTTGGACATTTTGCATGGTACAATAATTTTTATCAGTCTTTGTAGCAGCATATATAATCAGGCCTTCTTGTCCCTGAAAATTTTGATTTTGTTGGAACTCCATTTCCATCAGTAAAGCAAAGTGTGCTGCTTATATACTGCCCCGTTGAGCTTACAGCACTCTCTGGGTGGTTTACGCTTTAATTATGCAGGCTACACATTGTCCCCTCGCCACTGGGTACTCAGTTTACAGATCTCAGAAGGATGGAAGGTTGAGTCAACCTTGAGCCAGCTATCTGAACCCAATGGGATCAAATTCAAGTTTTGAACAGAGTCTTGACTGCAGTACTGCAGCTTAACCACTGCACTCAAGTATACTCTCTGGAGTAAATTAATACATCAAAATATTCTAAGCACACTAAACAACCACAGGGGGGAAAAACCTTCTTTTTCTTTTTGAGGTGAATTATAATGTCTTATATATTTCAGGTTAACAATATATTAAATAGCCTTGCAGACTGTAGCACAGTCCCATGATGTCTATGCGGAAACAGACCATGCATTATAAAAATCACCCAAAATACTAACTCATGTGCAAAACATATAATTTTAAAAATATACACTTTACCGCTGGAGTTGGACTGTTTACCTCTTGCCTTCCTCTTGAGACAACAGTAACAAGGGATTCTGAAAACTCCTTTCCCCTTCCCCCACTGCCTGGTCTTAGCTTTTCTTTATTCAGGCAAATCTCCCCAAAGAGAGAAACTGCTTATTTGCATTCACACATCTTTTGTGTGTGAGACCTGGGTCAACAGCAAGATCAAATATGCCAAACTAAAGCCATATTTATCAGGTTTGCTTCTCACTTTACAGAATGATTTTTGTCATATCCATTGTGCATCATGATTCTGTTCTGTAGAGAACCTTTCTGGTTGTCAAAGCAGAGTCATTACAGATGACGGGAGTCCCCATCATTTTTACAAAATTTAGCCATCCTCTGGCACACCCTGTGGTGGCTGATGCTATTGTGTTCATAGAACAGACAGCATAGCAACCAGTGGTGGATTGAGCCAGGGATGATGATCACCTGCTATTACTTGCTTCCCTTTTCTCCTTTCTCCATTTCTCACATATACATAAACTGAGAGCTGTGAGTTTGGCAGGAGGGCAATAAGGGCTTAACAGAGGCTGGCAGGAGAGTGATAGCTGGGCATAACCTGAGATATGGCAATGCCCAATTGGTCCTAATAGATCAGTTGCTACTGAGTGCACCCTATATAATTAGAGAAACTTCTTCAAAGATTTTGAGAATTAATGGTCCTTTCTTAATTCACCTTCCTTCATAATTGATTCTTGGAGGGGGCAGGGGACACTGTGATTACAGTGCCTAAAAGGCTACTGATGTCCCACATAAGCAACTTTAAAGATACTGTTATTTTTGAAGTCTGATCTCATCTCTAAAAAAAGACCAGACTGAGACATTTCTACATTTTATGAATTGGCTGAGATGACCTGTACACACATTGACAGAACAGCTGACTAACACTGTCATCAAATCTTGGTTTACAATAATGAGTATATTAAAAGGAATTATACCTGGCCTTTCCATTTTAAAACAAACACACTCAAGGAATCTTATTATCAGAGCTTGAAACAGTTACTGCAAATTACAGAATCTAACAACTAACCAGGATGGTGGGTCAGTCCTTGCAGTTATAGTTGAAGAAAGCAATTCTTCCAAGCTCCATTGATTCTCTTTGGGGGGGCAACCAAAAACTAATATAGTTGAATACACACAGATTCAAACTAGGATTTTTAAAAGTTAACCACTGACAGCTTGGGCCTGGGTGGATAAGTCTGTCAGAGAAATTCCACACTGGAGTTTCTTTCCATCCCAAATACAAAGAAATATTAAAAAGAAACTGAAATGAAATTCACACTTTACTAGGCAGTCCTAAGTTCCTGGCTTCTCCCATCAGCCAGAACTATGTATGCCACATAGCTCAGCCTCCACTGCTGAAGTGGCCTCATTGCCAGTAGCACCATAACATTTGAGTTCAGCTCATTTTTAGATGTGGAATGACTGTGAGTGACATCATGTCCTTTGTCTCGGGAAGCTAAACATCTTGGGTCACCCCTGCTGGCACTGCCCACCAGTGTGGCTCCTCGATGTCCATCTGCTCTTTGCTACATGTTGTCAAGTATCTTCTAATCTCTGGTAATTCTATGAACGAATGAACTCCAAAAGGTCCTGTCAATTAACAGCCCTGCTCAGGTCTTGCAAATTCAAGGCTATTACTTCATTTATTGAGTCAATTCATCTGATGTTTGGTCTTCCTCTTTTCCTACTACCTCCCACTTTTCCTAGCATTATTGTCTTTTCCAATGAGTCTTGCCTTCTTATGATTTTTTCCAAGAAGTACCATAGCATCAATTCAAGTCATTTTGACCTCTAGAGCAGGTTCAGGTTTGATTTGATCCAGAATCCATTTATTTGTCTTTTTGGCAATACATGGTATCCGTAAAGTTCTCCTCCAACACAACATTTCAAAGTAATCTATTTTTTTCCTGTCAGTTTTCTTCACTGCCCTGCCTTTGTATCCACACATAATCTGGAATACTACAGTATGAGTGATCTTGGTCCTCGTCCCTAGCAACACATCTTTATACTTGAACATCTTCCTATTTCATGAGCTCTACCTGTATATCTGTGAGTACCAGAGCATCTTCTTTGATTTTGATAAAGGAGAATGGGAAACCAGAGCCAGCCTGGTGCAGCAGTTACAGTACTGGATTGACACTTATGGAGACCTGGGCTCAAAATCCTGTTCATGCATAATGTTTAGAGGGTGAACTTGGGCTAGTTACTATCTTTCAACTCAACCTATAGCAATGCTGTGAAAATACAACTGGGGGCAAGGAAATCATCCTGTGCTCCTTGTAAGAAGGGTGGTATGAAAATGTCACAAACAAATCAAATAAACCCATGGTTTGTTTGTTTTTAAATAACTGGTACAACTATTGATCAAAACAGAACAGTTTTCTGATTCTTTCCTCATAAGAAAACACTGAAAACCTGTTCTGAAATGCTTTACAGCCTGAACCAGCAGGAAACCTGCAAGCGCACACCCTTTGCAATGTTTTACTACCTTTTTCAAGTGCATTTGCTTATTAACTTGCTGCAGTTACATAATGGGAAAACTATATGCAAAGATAAGCAAATTATTCCATAAAAATCCATGTTTGCATGCTAAAACCTAAATGAACTTGATAAAAATTTCAATTTTGCTTTTTAAACTCAGATGCCCCAAGGGAAAACAGTTTCAGATTAAATTTATTTCTCTGGGAACAGAAAGAAAAATAATGTCATTATTATAATTATTATTATCATCATCATCATTTTAAACCCTCTGAGGATACCTGGGCATACCCTCTCACTATAAATCCAGCACTGTTCTGTTTTGACTAGCTTTGGCTTCCTGCTTTCTCATGGTTGTTGTGAGGTGTAATACCTACAGGGACCATGGGGCGGGGGGGGGGGGCGTAAGATGCTTGGACAGACTGTGTACCTTGGAATGTATGATGCTGGTTGCTGGGTCTGAGTGCTTTGTCTGATTGATGAAACTGCGGAAGCTCATCTTGAGAGATTCTGCAGGCAGAACAGAGGCAGTGCAAATTAATGTGAACTTGTGTACACAGACAAGGTTAGAGGAAGTAGCAACAGGTTAACACACAGCAGTGTGAGTTAGCTCTCTCCCACTCACAGGCTGTTTCTAATTTATGTCTATCCTAATGGGGCCTGGGGACGTGGTGGCACTGCAAGTTAAACCGGAAAGCCTCTGGGCTGCAAGGTCGAAAGATCAGCAGTTCGAATCCACGCGGCGGAGTAAGCTCCCGTCGCTTGTCCCAGCTCCTGCCAACCTAGCAGTTCGAAAGCATGTAAAAATGTGAGTTGATTAATAGGTACCACCACGGTGGGCAGCTAACGGCGTTCCATGTCTAGTCACGGTGGCCACGTGACCACAGAAACTGTCTACGGACAAACGCTGGCTCTACAGCTTGGAAATGGGGATGAGTACCGCCCCCTAGAGTCAGACATGACTGGACATTTGTCAAGGGGAAACTTTACCTTTACCTAATGTGGCCTGCAATGAATAAAAGGAAAGTTGCAGCCCAATTGTCCACTGGTCTTTTTTGAAAACAACCGAGCTATTCCAAAGCTCAGCTGCAATGCCACTCATGGATTTTATATCAACATACTGGCCAATACCAGAATTATGTAACTCTACCAGTGCAGTGGTAGTGAGATCTCCATCAGCATCATGTTACTACTAATTAAAGAGTTGTGGCTTCAGTTCTGGGTTGCATTCAACTTTGTCGCTTCCTGAGCTAGTCACCTGCAAGGCTGAACACAATTCTGTCTTATTTCACGTGACCTGCACACAACCCAAAATTGAAATAGAAACTCTTTAATTAGCTGCAAACAGCTACTTCCAGTGACAACACTCTTGCTGTGCTGGCACAGCTGCAGAATAGAACCTTTCTGATCATGACCCAATTCAATTAGTATTACGTATTTATTATCTGAAGAACACATAATATACACATGACTCACAGCTAGTGTAAATTTGTACACACCAGTTTATATCAGGGATGAGGAAC
The DNA here is from genome assembly GCA_037013535.1 of Intellagama lesueurii. NCBI lineage: Eukaryota > Metazoa > Chordata > Lepidosauria > Squamata > Agamidae > Intellagama > Intellagama lesueurii. Next base: position 219,740,209 of record JBAJHW010000002.1, read on the forward strand.
ATGTGGCCTTCCTAATATTGCCAGTCTGCAAGCCTCATGATCCCCCATCACTGGCTGTGCTGGGTAGGACGACTGGGAGTTTCAGTGCAACAACATCTGCAGAACCATGAATTGCCAACACTAGTTTAAATCCTTGTCCCAGAACCACAGTCACTGTTATCTCTATGAGTTCCTGATCCTTTGCATAATTTCTGTGCCTCTTATACTGTTTCTGAACTACCAGGCCTTACATTTCAGCAAACAGGGGAAAGGGTTATGAAGTATTTGTGGGTTTTGTTATTGCAGCTATCTATGGCACACGGCAACTGCTGTCCATTGAGCCAACTCCTCTTGGCAGGAAACAGCTGGCCACAACTGGGTCTCTTCCTCTCCCCCACTTCATGTAGTAAGTTCCCCATGTGGTAACAATACAGATAATATTAAACTGGGATTACGCCAAGAAAGCATACTTTGTCACTTTCAAAAGAAACATTTACTGGCTACTTGTCCATTTCCAAAAGAGGTTAGAAAACGTATATTTTGGACTACAGCTTCCACAGTCCCCCAGATTTGACCATCCCCAGCCAGCTCCCAAAATCCACTAACTGGAGGAGGAGGGATTCTGGGAATATTAAGCTCAAAAAATAACACTTGCAAGCCCTGATGTCCAAGCACACACTCTAGAGCAGCCCTTCTCAATGGGGAGATGACCATATAGCCCCCTGGAGGGGGGCCTGGAACATCTGAAGGGGTCCGCAGCCTGGAAACAAGTCTTCACACCTTATAAGGTCTGTCATACAGTCCTGATTCGGACTATATTTCTTATGGTGTTTATGGCTGTGGCCCAAAAAAAGATTGAGAATGGCTGCTCTAGAGTGCTTGCTTTTGAAGCTATTCACCAATATTTTAACTGATCCAAGACAATCTGGGGACTGTACGTACAAAAGCATTTGAAACAGGTAAGGTGGAAGGCATCAGGAAAAGAGGAAGACCAAATACAAGATACACTGACTCTCTAAAGGAACCACAGGCTTGAGTTTACAAAAGGTGAGCAGGGCAGTTAAGGACAGGTCATTTTGGAGATCGCTCATTCATAGAGTCACCATATGTCAGAGACGACGTATGTAGCAACAACAACAACAGAGGACTTTAGTCATTGGACTCAATTTATTGTCGATGAGAATACATAGCCCCATTTACTTCTCAAAAATCCTGATCCTTAACATTGCCTTAGGAAATAATCAATAATCAATAAACCTCTTCCCATTCTTCAGAAGAAGAACCATGAGCAAGACAAAAAGACACAGAAAGATTTAATATTATTACTACTGTGACTTTTTTACACCTCTTTCCTTCCTTGGGAGGGACACAAGACAGCACCACTTGAAATTTCACCCTATCAACAAGTTAAACTGAGAAACGGTGGCTAGCCTGAGATCTGTCAGAAAGCTTTGTGGCTGAGTAGGGATTTGAACAAGGTTCTCCCCTGTTGCTATACTACACAGCCAGGAAGACAGGCCTAATTTTGTGCCTAGGAAGCATGGAGACAACTTTGCGATGTGAGAACAAGTGAGATTCAATATCATTATCTCAGAAGGAAGAAAGTTAAAAAGCACTGGGAAGAAGTCACATATTCTTTGCAAGAAGACTCAGAGGGCAGAAGCTGCCAAATCTTTGACATGTATCTTTTTACAAAACAAGTGGAAGTGTGAATAATCCATGGATTCCTTGTAAGAAAAGGAAAAGGAGTTTTTGAATATACCCTTGTTATACTAAATTTTCTCACACTGACAGCTTTTAGACTGAAGCAGGTGTTTTTTAAGGCGACTGTTTGCAAGGCAAGGAGATCTATGGAACAGAAGCAAAATTATAACTGTTTCTTTCAAAAGTGGATTCTTTAATCCTCAAAACGGGGCAATGTGATACAAGATGGGGGTGGTGGAGGTAAAATACACTGGGAGAGTCATGTGATAGTTAAACTCTGCACCAAAATAATAGCAAAGAAACCATATGTTACTCACTCTGATTACTTTCAAACTATGTTTTATGGAATCCAGAGGTTCCTTGAAAACTATGAGAAGCAGTCATGATGGCAAGTTTCTTTGAGGGACAGATTGATACCACAACTAACATTTCTGGCTAGTGCACAGGGCTGCACCTCTGGTGCCAAGGATTGTGCAACAAGGCTCACCAGTCATGGTCCTGACGCTTGCTCACTGCCTTGCACTACCAGAAAAGTTGAGTCCTTTCACTGGGGCACTGAATCTGCTCTGGGTTTTGACTCCTAACTTTGCAGGAGCTATACAAGGCCAAACCAGCCTTTAGCCCTTGGAGAGCCTCTTTAAAGGTTGGAGTAAAACCCAGACCAGATTCACCACTCCACAGATATCAGTCTGTTATGGTGGTTTTGGGAGTTGGGGCTGGAAACAATCTAAGCCCTGCTGCTTGTGTTATGCACTGCCAAGTCCCATCCAACTTAGGGCAACCTTAAAAGGGGTAGCAGTGCCATCCTCCCCCCATGAGAGTTTCCATCGCCAAGCAAGGATTCGAACCTAGATCACCTGAGTCTTAGTCCGTCACTCTGTCCACTACACCACACTGGGTACCTAGGTTCTGTTACTCAGGTTTTTTTTTCAGAACAAGCCCATCTATAGGAGTTGGCCAAAGACCTCAACATTCAAGCCACACACATTATTTCACTATAAAAGTAACATTAAGTTACAGTCATTCTACAGATAGTATGAAACTATTATTCCTTGTTGCTTTACAATCATAATATAATTTAATTTAATTATGTATTGGTTATTACAAAAGAAAAATTATTACAAGTAATTTTTGTAAGTAGTTAGTTACGAACTCCCAATTTTTACTTCTCTATCCCTAATTTCACAATAGAGAGTTAAGGCTGCTGCGCTGAGTGGCTTAGGCCTTCTCAGCTTTCATATTTGCTCTCTTTCTGGCTTACCTCTGCACTTAGAAGAACTTGTGGATTTTGGCCATTAAATCACTTTCTAAAGATTCGTGGTGTTTCCCCCATCATTAAAATGCATAAACCCAAACCATCGGGGAAGGTGAGATGTCAAAACAGATGGATGGATGACTGCAGAATCCTCTGGCAGAGTTTGCAACTTTTGGCTAGCTCTGAATGCAGTTGTGATGGATGGGATTTGCAGCAAGGAAGAACACTTTGCATTCTTTTTCCTTACCAAAAGGGAGTGATCCCCCAGACACCGCAGCACAGAAAGATGTGCAATCCAATCCTGTCCATGTTTACTCAAAAGCAAGTGCCACTGAATTATTCCCCAGATATAGTGCTACCAATATTGTAGCACAGCCTTAAATTGGCTGCTTAATCCAAACTTGGAAGTAGTATGTTAAAAGTAGCAGTAGTACTCATAAAATGTTACTTTTGTGAATAACAAGGGCTAATGCTATCTTGTTCTCAATCTAATATCTTAGATTTTTAATAATATTTTTAATAATAAAAATGTTGCATTTTTTAAAAAGATGAATAACATTTAGTCATTATTCCAGATGACAATTTGGGAGGTATGTTTGGCCATTTTTTTTACTACTTTTTAATTGCATTTGCTTTTCTTTCAAACCAGTTTGACAACTTCTTTAGGTCCAAGACCCAAATTCCCACCTCTAGAAAGATCTCTACAATGCTGCCACCAATACCTAACTTCCCTCCCTTTATCTGAGTCACAAACTATGTGAAATGCACACTGTTTTTCTCTGTCTCTGCAAAAGGCCCAACAGTGTTTCAAGATGCTCCCTGAAGCACTAATTGGATTGCAGCTGAAATGCATGGGTTGTGTGTCCACCTGTGGAATTTGAGGAACATTCATTTTGGTTACCTTTTGTTATACCTCTATGAAGGTATATAACATACCTATAACTATAACTATATCTCGAGTACTCCCTGTAGGCTATCTAGCCTCACCCCACAAGCCCAGAGAATCCCAGGAGATAGCAAGCCAGCAGGGATGCACCATTGCAGGTGAAGGAAGGGCCACCGCCTGATGCAGGACAGCTGAAAGAGGGTGCCATGCCAGGAATAAGAGGTTGGGAGCTGCAGGACTCAGAAACACAGCCCCCTGGGAACGCAGGGGAATGGGCAGTAGGGCTGACTCTGTGCCTTTAATAAAAGCTGCTATGAGTGAACAAACTAGGCTGGAACACATGGAATTTTTGCCTCAGCTACCAGGCCACCAGGAGGGGGAGGCAGTGGGACTTACAACCTCATAATAACATGAGATAAAATCGTTCCTGCGGGACTGAACACAGATATTGTACTGCTCAAGGCAAAGGAAAAAAAATCGTAGTTACTCCATTCCACATCCAGAAACAGACTGGACTGGCCATTGATCCTTATTTCATCCCTTTCAATAGAACAGGGTGCTTCACCCCATTGTAGAGAGCAACAGGCTAGTTTGAAGAGTGACTATGTGGCATACACAACTCTGTTCTCCAAGACAGGGGAGAAGCTAGGGAACTGAGGAGGAATAGCTAGGGGACTGCCAGTGCCTTCCCCCAATATCTGCTACCTGAAATGATTGCATCACTCTGCTTAATGGTAAGGCTGGTCCCGAACTCCTAAGACATCATTACATGTGGTTGAAGTCACAGAAGGGACTAACACCTTGCTGTCCTTTTAAATAGGAACCCTGTTATTACTCTGAGACAGTGAAACTGACAACAGATGCTCACACAGGGGGGGGGGGGAAATAACAAGAAAACTCAAAAGCAGAGAACGGTTAAGGAACTATAGCACTGTAGAAAAATCACAGTAAAAGCATCTAAAAATATAACAATATGTCTGGAACAGCACAGTTTGAAGATGAGAGCCAATATTTCACACACGAGATGTTTCTTCTGTAGGTAATTATGACTTTGTCCAATTTACTAAACTGGGAACTTTGAAGGAAATGGAAATATAGAGAGGGTCTGTGCATATATTGTGCAATGTATAGAAAGTATAGAAAGGCCTGAGAAAAGGAGTGATGAATTTGTGCCCCTCCAATTGTTTTTGGACTACAACTCCTAAAATTTCTGACCACTGGCCATGCTGTTGTCATTCTCAGCATGACATCAACTGAAGGGTCATTGATTTTTATCCTTTCCTGGAAGTATGCTCGTAGTTGTAAGACTTTTGGACAGAAAAGTTTCCTTTGTGTGGCTCAGTGGCCTGGGTTAGTGGTACCATAACAATGCAGCACAATACAAAGCCAGAGAACAATCAGAACACAACCAGAGGCTTACTGGGTAACGGAAAGTTATGTCAACTGTGACTGCCTTAGAACATTCTGTCCAGATGGTGCCCACCTGTTTGATGTAGAAAATTATTCCATCCCATTCTCAGATGAAAAGCTGATGGGAATATGATGCATTCAGAGCACACAAACAGAAAAGTTATGATTTGATAGCAATAACAGGATTTCCTGCCCTCTTCCGAAGGATAATGTATGCTAGCAAAATTCTGAACTGAATAGCTGCTCTGTTTGTCAGACTGCTTACGTAAAAATCAAGATGCTGGGCAGGTAGTGAGAGACTGGTATATCTGGTGAATCAAAATTTGAGACCGGCTCGCCTGAAATCTTGATTCTGCAACCAGGCCAAGTTCATTTTCAGGCAGTTGACTTCATAATCACGATTCATAAAGCAGGATTTCCACATGCCAGGCTCCAAAATATCATAAAGCTCTATATTTTCCAGCATGTTTCTTTGGTTCCTGAAAAACGAATCCATCTTTTGCATGACACCCTCCATGTGCCTCTCTCTGCCACCTCATGCAGCAGAGGAAGTAAAGCTTAGTTTCCTTATAATGCTAAAAAGTATCTAACTAAAATCAATGGTTTCCAACCTCTGGATCCCCAGACTTTGCTGGACTTCATGTCCCAGAATCCCTCACCATAAGCCATGATGGGGGATGCTACTGGGAACTGAACTCTAACAACATCTGGGGTCCCAACCTTGGGAACCAGTGTGCCACCCTACAGTTAAATTTGAACTTCTGTTGTGTTCTCAGATATTATTCACCTACGTCAGCTGCTTCACATATTTTTAAAAAGTATAAAGTAGAAGAAAGAGACTGCTTATTTAACCTCATTTTTGTGCAGTGTTCTAACTGTGCCAGTCAAAACAGCTATGTGCACATGCTACAGAATAGGCAGGTCTAAAATATGCTATCTATCTGGGGTGGCAGGAAGAACTTTTTCAAATGAAGATGATGATGATTTACACATATACCCTCTTTTCCATTACTAAATTGTGCTCAGGGTAGTTTACAAGCATAGCATCTAACAAACACAGTAACAACAAACTCAACCATCAAATCATTAAAAATGAATAAAAACAAATAAGACAACATAAACCACTGCATTCATGATGCCTTCAAGAAATAAACAAAATAATTACAACCATATATGTGCCAAGGTTCAGGAAGACAAACAATATAACTATATACGTATTAGGTTCTTCTCCATAGCTATGAAACCTATTTATTTTCTTTTACCCTAAATGTAAGCAAAGCTTCTTAGTACAGTACTACTTCTCTGGCAACGTGACAATGTGTCCTACTTTACCAAGTCACATTCCTGTCCCTTGCTTTTTACGGTCCTTTGAAACTGGACTTGCACCAAAGGACTGTATAGTGCTCTGTTTAAAGTTGGATGTAAATCTTCACTTGATATATTCTTGCAGGTGAGAACAAAAAAAATTCACAAGTTTTCTCTCTATCAGGCAAGATTACAATAGTACACAAACACTTTTGGGCACAAAATCCTTGCATTTTGTGCTGAAACTGGCTATATTTTGTCCAAAAAAAAAAAACCCCTGCATTTTTGTATAATTTTTTTAATGCAAAAGACAAGGATTTTTGCTGCCAGTTGTGGAAAAAGTACCAGTGTTTTCACTGGTGTGAAAAATCTTACAGAAGTTGACCATTTTTAGTGGGATTTTTCCCCAAGACACCCAGTTTTGTTCAGGGTAAGAAAATTTACTAGTAGGACTCCCTTATCTACAGAATCAGTATCCACTGATTCACTTATCCACGGTCTGAAAATACTAAAAATATTAAAAGAAAAGATCCAGAAAAAAAAATATATTTTCACATGTATTACCAGAACTGACCACTAGAGGGAACCAGAGACTGTGCTATGTATACGTGTTAGTGGAAAATACATTGCATGGTCTCTTGCACCATCTAGTGACCAGTTCTGGTAATGCATGTGATTTTGTTTTCTGGTTTTTTTCCCCATTTACCATGCTATATATACAGTGGTGCTGGAGGAGCCTCTTGAGAGTCCCCTGGACTGCAAGGAGATCAAACCTATCCATTCTGAAGGAAATCAACCCTGAGTGCTCACTGGAAGGACAGATCCTGGAGCTGAGGCTCCAGTACTTTGGCCATCTCATGAGAAGAGAAGACTCCCTGGAAAAGACCCTGATGTTGGGAAAGTGTGAAGGCAAGAGGAGAAGGGGACGACAGAGGATGAGATGGATGGACAGTGTCAATGAAGCTACCAACATGAATTTGACCCAACTCCGGGAGGCAGTGGAAGACAGGAGGGCCTGGCGTGCTCTGGTCCATGGGGTCATGAAGAGTCGGACATGACTTAATGACTAAACAACAACAAATATATAGTTTTCACTGTTATCCACGTTTTTCAGTATCCACGGGGTCTTGGAAATAATCTCCAGTGGATATGAGGGTCCTACTGCATTCATTGCATCCCTAGTTTGAAAGCAAATTCTATAAGAAGGGCTTTTGGCAGGCAGGCACATCTGTTACCTGGTTAGAATCTTCCCCACTATAGTAGATAATGATTGTATTGATTGGCTCAAATCCTATTGTTCAGGTAAGGTTTGTATAACCTGTCATGGCAATTACAAGTAACTGATAATGTCCCAGGATGTATCTCAGTTGCTTGTGAGACCAGGCAAGTGATCAAGACATGCCCTGGCACCTCATCAATTAGTTGCAATTAGCTATAGCAAGTTATGCAAACCTTACAGAAACACCAATAGGTTTCTGGCCAACAATTAAGTTTAAACGCCCATGTATACACGAGTTTTGTGAAAATTAGCATCATGGTTTTAGTGACACATTCTCTGCTTTGATGGCAGTGCTTAAATACACAGCCCTGCCACATAAACTGAGGTTGTGACCCCACTTAGAATGAAAAATGGCAGTTTATGAAAAACAGTTTTGCAACCAATGTTGATCCTTCCTTCTTTGTCTAGCTTAATTTGCTGAAACATTAAAAGACATTGCTCTTTTTTCATACTACTAAAAAAATGCTCTTTTTAAAAAAAATGTGCTAAACAAGGAAAGCTTCAAATTGCTGCAAATGTTAACAGTCTGGTTGTAATCATAAGGTCCTAAAATGTATGTGTTGACTGTGAAGATGCTGAAAATTCATAGATGAATACAAAACTAACAGAATTATCTGTAATGCACTTCTGAACAATAATATGGAGAAAATCAATGATATTCTACTATCTTACAGTTTTACTCTCTGCAACACGAGATAGCAAGATTTAAAAAGATAAACGCAAACAAAAGAACATAAGATATTCTACAATTCAGAAGAAGAAACTATGTATAGAAAATTTTGTATGGTTATTATTTGAAAGTTTCATAAAGTTAAAACATGCATTTAGAATAATCTTTAATGTGTGTATAAAATATATTTATATTTACAAAGTAGATTCAGAGTGTACATATACTTCTTACGAATACATGCTCGTGTATATACATGAATACACATATATAGACATGTGTATACATTTTAAATACCAATACTGTAAAAGCAAACAATGGCTTAAATCCTGTTGCCTAATAATGCATGTGAAGGGCAAATAATGTAACATTCAGTCACTTTTAGCTGGCAGCTAACAAGTCCCTGATGGGATTCTCTAGCATGTATAAAGACAGCAGGTGCCTGCAACCCCAAGAATCCCCAAGAGGTGACTAAATGGTTCATATTTGCCTTCCACATGTGTAATTAAACAAAAGAATTTCAGCCATTTCCTTATATCAAAAGACACACTTTAGCTGTGTTTATAGTTATTTGCACATAAGCCCAGAGGACCAGCCCTAGGGACCAACTGTACTCTAGTCAGTTGTTAATGACGATGTTTTCTATTTTCTGTTCCATAACTTATACAATAACATATTTGAGAATAGCAGTTGCACAGCTGGCAAAATCAAAATCAAGACTGGCATTGCTTGGAAAGCAAAAGAGAAATGCTCCTGATATTTTGTTTTGTTTTCTTTACCATGCTGATAAGATTTACAATGCATGAAACTTTGGCTCCAGCTCAACAACTGGCAGTCCACAGTATGACAGATTTCAATTTCACATGAGGACTGTAATGAACAATCCTATGCCCCTTTGACATATCTACAGATTGGTTTCTTCCTACCAGGTGGGGTTTTATGGAGTATCAGTCTGCCTCTTGCAGGATATGTTGCTAGATATGTTTCTGCCATAACCTGGAATGCTACATTTTAAAAGAAACTCATCACATTACTCATTACTTCACGGTAAACAAGTTGCTATTATCATTATGTTTGCTCTGCTTGCATAAGTAATTTTTATATTGTATGTTACTGATGTATTGCACTTTCATAACCAATAGGACAGAAATATATAGGAGAATACTCTCTGGTTCTCTCTAGTGGCCAACTCTGATAGTGCAAGTTGTATTGATGAAAACGCAATGGACAAACTAGAATAATATTTCCCTTTCAATTCAAGATTTATAAGAGAATGGCATGAAACCTGAAAATGTTCCTGTCAAAATGCCTCTTAAAGTGTTCTTAAAAGTAAAGCTTACTAGTAAAGACGTGACCTCCGCTCGGGGGAATGACCAGCTAGGAGCGGAACCTCCGTATCGCCCAGCAAGGTAAAAAGCTATTAAAATGCATTTCTTCTTTTAAAAGACTGGTTCTTTTTACATAAATCCTCGAAGAGAAAGATAAGGAACATGTACAGCTAATTAAATTCTCTAAGGACTGTGTTGTTTTAAAACCGGGAAATACTTTCACTTTTGGGTCCGATAAGCTTCTGGATTTTTCCAATTACCCTGCTCCTAACGAAAGCCCATAACAACAATAATTATTCACAATTAGACCTCTTTATGTCAAGGAGGAGGGATAAATCTGTCAAAACCCCTTCAGATCGCAGTTTGGAAAGACTGACGACTGTACCAACTGAAGAAGATAAGATTGACGAGATTACGAAACTTGTAAAAGATATGTCTTTTAAAATGTCACAAGGCTTTGACAAAACAGAGCAAAGATCAAAGTCCATCAAAATGAGTATTAACGAACTTCAAGACCAAATTTCAGGGGTCTCACAGGAGCTTAAAGACGTCAAAAGTAAAATTAGAGACCTTGGAGATACAGTTCAAACAAATCAAGAAAAAATAGCGTCCATGGATCAACAAATTTCTGAAACTGACAAAAAGCTGATATACATGGAAGATAACCTCAGAAGGTCTAATATTAAAATAATGAATTTCCAATTGCAACACGGACAAGATCTCAGAAAAGAGGTTACAGTTTGGATTAACTCCATAATGGACATGCAACATCTGACTGAAACAGATATAGAAAGGGCATATTTCCTGGGTAACCCAAAAAGTCTCAGAATTAGACCAGTGGTGGTGAAGTTTTTGAATTACACAAAGAAAGAACAATTTATGAGAGTAATTAAACAAAAACAAGACCAGCTGGTTTATCGGGACAGAAAAATACAGATTTTCCAGGATCTATGCAATGAATCTGTGAAATGGAGAGGATCTATGAAGCCGGTTATAGAAGTTTTGAAGAAAAATAACATCAGATATCAATGGGGTTATCCCATTTTTTTGAAAATCTGGAAAGACAAGATTCTGTTTAAAATCTACTCTTGTGAGGAGGGCAAAGATCTGTTGAAAGCTTGGAAATTGGAAGAAGAACAAGAAAGTCAGGAGTTAACTCCAACTACAAGTAAAGAAATAGAAGGCTGAACCAGAAACAATCAGATGTGTGGAAGAAGATGAACCAGATTTTTTTTCTTTTTTCCTTTATCTTTCTCCTAATAAAATTTCTCTTATGTGTGTGTGTGTGTGTGTGTGTGTGTGTGTGTGTGTGTGTACACATATATGTTTCTCTCCCCCCTTTTTCTTCTTCCTTTTTTTGTTTGTTTTTTCCTAATCACCTTTATTGAATACTATTTTATTCTTGTTTTTCACTCTTTTCTTTCTCTGTTCTGTACAAATCATACTTATATAATCACATTAAATATACTAAATTTAGATAGTAAAAGCAATAACAAAATTAAAAGTACTAAAAACTGAGTTTTAAATTTTATTTTTCTTTTAAAAAATTGATTATAATAAAGGGGAAAGGGGGGAGAAGAAGGGTGTTCTCATTTTATTATCATTTTAGTATTAAATATTAAGTAGAAATGCAAAAGTCAAATAAAAAGATCAGAGGCGAGGCTACGGTCGTGGTTCCGCCGGACGAAGGTGGCGTCTCCCCCCCCCACCTTTTGCTCATGCCAGTGGCCATGGCGTGGGACTATGGTGGAGAGGATGTTAAAATATATGTTCACAAGATTGATAAAGATCAATTATTGGGGGTTGTTATGTTTATTTTATGTTTCAGTTCATTTTTGGTAGTTCGGTGGGAGGAAAGGTTGCACACGGGACCTATTGGAAAGAAAACTTTTGAATTCACATGGGTAAAATAATAAGACTTGCAACTTTAAACGTGAAAGGCCTGGGATCAACAGTGAAAAGAAGAAGAATAGAAGCATTGTTGAGGAAAAACAAGCTGGATATTGTCTTTCTACAAGAGACTCATCAATCAGAAAATGGAGTCAATGACTTAAAGATGAACAATATAGCCATTTATGAAAAAAAATTGGAACTTCTAAATCTAGAGGTGTAGCAATTATAATTTTTAAAAATTGTGAATTTAAAGTAGAAAAAGTAGTAAAAGATTGTAATGGTAGATATATAATAATGCAAGGTAAAATGGGGTTGGAAGAATATACTCTGGTTAATGTTTATACACCTAATAACAAACAGGGAGAATTTTATGATTTGGTTTCTAAAGAAATGGAAAAGGTAAAGAAAGGTTATGTTATCATGGCAGGAGATTTTAATATGGTTATGGATAAGATAAAAGACAAAACTGTATATGGTCGGAATGATATTTATCAAAGAAATACAATATTGAGTAAAAAGGTAAAAAATAACCATTTGAAGGACATTTGGAGAGAATTGAAAGGCGATGAAAAAAGATACACTTATTTTTCAGCGGTACATAATACTTACTCTAGAATAGATTATATATTTATATCTCAAGATTTAATTTCTAAGATAGCTAATGCTGAAATTAATCCTATTAAAATAACAGATCATGCATTGATGTCAATAGAGATTGAAATAAAAAAAGATTATAAAGACTCCAAAAGGTGGAGAATGGACAATAATATTTTGCAGTACCCAGAAGTAATAGAAAAGATAAAGAAGGAATGGCTAGAACTATGGACAATAAATGAAACAGGAGGTGCTAAACTAGGCCTGTTGTGGGACACAATGAAAGCAATTACAAGAGGAATAACAATAAGAGAATCGTGTAAATTAAAAAAAATTAAGGAGAGAGATGTGAAAAAATTGGAAGAAGATTTGAAAAATTTAGAAAATAGATTTTTTATAGAAAGAGATAGAAGAATTTTACTAGAAATTCAGGCTAAGAGAAAGGAATTAGATAATGTAGAAATAGAGAAAGTCCAGAGAGATTTGATGTATTTAAAGAGACATTTTTTTGAATTTGCTAACAAAAATTCAAAATTACTAGCTAGAATGTGTAAAAATAAAAGAGCAAAAAACTCAATAGGGATAATTAAAGATGGAACAGGTAAGAATTGTAATATAATGAAAGATAAATTGAAGATTTTTCATGAATTTTTTCAGAAATTGTATAAAGGAAATAATGTAATGAAAGAATGTATAGAAAAATATATAAATGACAATTTAAAATCTAAATTATCGGAAGAGGATAAAAGAATATTAGAAGAAGAGATCAATGAACAAGAAATTGCTGAAGTTATTAATAAATTAAAAAATGGTAAAACACCAGGCCCTGATGGATTGGGTCCAGAATATTATAAACATTTCAGTTCCATTTTGATACCTAAGTTAAAAATGTTTTATAATAGGATAATGGAAGGAGAGACAATGCCTGCTTCTTGGAAACATTCATTAACGATTCTCATTTTAAAACCCAATAAGGATCAAACAGATCCGGGATCTTATAGACCCATATCTTTAATAAACCAAGATGCTAAGATTGTTACAGCTATATTGGCAAATAGATTAAACAGATTCATAGCAAATTATATTAAGGAAGACCAATGCGGATTTATTAAAGGTAGACAAATGGATAATTTAACTAGACGAATTTTAAACATTATATATGAAATAGAAAAATAAAAAATAAAAGCAATGGTCTTATCATTGGACATATTTAAAGCTTTTGATTGTGTTGAATGGCCAACATTAAAGCTTCTTTTAAGGGGTTGGGGATTTGGTAAAAAATTTAGAGGGGTTATAGATCAATTATACTCAGACAATACTTCAGAAGTAATAGTTAACGATGGCTTAACGGAAAAGATTTTTCTAGGCCGAGGTACAAGACAAGGCTGTCCACTTTCACCAATATTGTTTTGTATGGTTATAGAATTGTTAGCTAACGCAATAAGAAATGATAAATCAATCAAAGGAATAGGAAAAAACAATATAATTAAAATTAATTTGTTTGCTGATGATTCATTATTGACTATTAAAAACCCACTAGAGAGCATGGATAATATTAAAAACCATTTAGAAAAATTTGGGGAAATAACAGGATTAATGATTAATTGGCAAAAATCACAAATGATGATGTTTAATCATAATATACAGGAACAAGAAATGTTTGTGAATGAATATAGTGTTAAAATGTGTAATTATATTAAATATTTAGGTATAAATATAGTTAGAACAACTCAAAAATTAAAGGAAATTTTTTTTAATACATTAAAAAATGATATTAAAGATAAACTGCAAGAATATTCTAAATTGAAATTATCATGGTTCGGGAGAATTGCTATAATTTAAATGAAAATATTACCAAAGATTACTTTTTTATTCAGGATGCTCCCAATACAATTAGAAGAAGAGGATTTTAAGTATTGGCAGGGATTAATTAATGGATTTTGTAATCAAGGTAAAAAATCTAGAATAAATAAAAGATATTGGTATAAGGCCCCAAAAAAAGGAGGTTTAGGCATGCCTAATGTTAAAAATTATTATATAGCAAACCAATTAAGAGTTATTGGAGATATTATATACAATAAAGAAAAATTAATTTGGTGGAAGATGGAATCTTCAGAAATAAATGGGAATGCTGAAGGATACTTGTTTAACGTAGTAAAGAGAAGTATAATGAATCAAATGAAAAACCCCTTTTTAAGAAATATGTTAAATATATGGAATAAACATAAAGAGAAGTTTTGTCCCTCAACTTCACCATTAAAATTAGTGACTGAAATAGAAAATTTTCCTACAAATTTAAAGGGTTTAGTAGAACTGTTTAAGAATAAAAGGGTGGTAAGATTGAAGGACTGGATGAGCAAAATGTGATCGAAAGAATTGATTATGTCTAAACTTCAAACTAATAAATTATCATGGTATAATTTTATTCAGTTAGACACCTGGACAAATGATTGGTTGAAAACTAATGGCAAATGTAGAGAACTCACTAAGTACGAACAATTTCTGTCATCACATGAAGATATGCAAGATACAATGTTGAAGGGAATAGTAAGTAAAATATATTATATAATTTTGGAACAAGAGGAAAAAGAATGGGGAACAGAAGGTTTGAAATTAATTTGGGGAAATGATTTAAAGATAGAAATTAAAATAGAAGATTGGATAAAAATGTGGAGGATGAGAGTTTTAAGATTAATGTCGACAAGGATAAAGGAAAAAATTTTCAAAATCTGTTTAAGATGGTATTTGACTCCTGTAAAACTTAATATAATAAATCCAGCATACCCCAAAGCATGTTGGAAATGTGATGAGGAAATTGGTACGTATTTTCATATGTGGTGGGAATGCAAACTGGTTAAGAAATTTTGGAAATTGATTTTTAAGGAAACGTGTGATATATTTGGTAAAGATATTGATTTTAATGCTAAAATTGCTCTATTGTCAATTTTTGATAACATAGATTTGGATTATTACTCGAAAGAATTGATCAATAATTTTATGACAAGTGCTAGAATATTAATAGCTAGGTTTTGGAAAGACAGAAATGATATTAAATTAGAAGATTGGTATAATGAAGTATGGGACATTGCATTAAACGATAAATTGACTATTGAACTTAAAATAAAAAGAGGGGAAATAAGTTCTAACAATTTTTATGGTATTTGGGGTACATTCGTGGAATTTGTCTTAGTGAAAGGAAGGGGGAAAGCCTCTAAAGAATATTCTATACAATTTTGGAAAGGTAGTTCATAATAAAAATATTGTTAAATGGGGTCCCGTGGGTATGGGGTGCATGTTAGAATTTAGTCTGTAATAAGCACTATTTGTATTTTTTGTAATTTTTGTTGTTGTATTTGTTTTTTGTTTGTTTTTTGTCTGAAATTTTTTTTAAAAAAATTGTAAAAAAAAAAAGTAAAGCTTAAAAGTTGTTGCATCTAAAAATAATGGTATAATTATTAGTTCCATTACCCAAATAACAGTTTTTGCTCTGATTTTTGCTCCGTTGAGTTCATAAACGAAGTCTGCTACTGCCCATCTGTACAGCTAAGGAGAGTTCTAATGACAGGAATCCTTGGAGCCTGTAAGCTAAAGGGAAAAAAAGTATCCTGTCCCAGAAGGAAATACACTCAATATAGGCCCTTGGTTCTGCTGCAAACTCATATCCCACTTCCTACTGATTCCATATTGCCTCTACACTATCTCCACTATAGTGTCACTACACACTCACAGGGATGGGAATGGTAAAACTACTCCTCAAATACCTCATTTACTTTGAAAGCCCTAATAGGGTCACTATAAATCAGTTCCAACCTGATGGCACATAAGACCCAGCACATCATTATAGTGCTGGAATCATGCCAGGGGAAAAAACTCAAGGCATGTTATTTATGGAAGGGAAAGGCAAGGGACGGACCGGGATGAAGGGAAGACAAGGGATGAAACAGACTCCAAGTAGGGAACACTTGACTACTCTGAATACAAGGAAAGGTTTGTCAAAGCAGCACAATGTCCATATGGCCAAGTATAGTATCGGCAAAAAAGACAGTGGAACTGTTTGTAAGTCCAAGGAATGGAAAAGCTTCTGGCAACGGGAAAGCTTAAAGGCTTTAGCACATGCCACAACTGCAATGCAGGAGGTCCCTGTTTCAGTCACTCACCTCTCCAGTTTTAAAAAGGATCAGTTCACAGGAACTGGAAAATATTACTTGCTACCTACAGGAAGGTGGGAATGCACAGCTGTCCAGATATTGTTAGATTGTAACTCCCATCAACCAGAGCTAGCACAGGCAATGGAAAGGGAGATCAATGGAGATCAACGCACATTCCCTATCCCTGCCCCCAAACAAAGCTGCTCCAATCCCCTTTGCTCACTGCCTTTGTAATCTCCACTTTCCAGCAAATTCATACCTCCTTCCATCCCCATTTTCTTTGCCTTTCTTCCCTGCTTGGAAGATGCATGTAAACATGTCACATACCAAAAGGGCTTTATGAGGTCATTGGGCACACAGGCCTAAAGCAGTAGCAACTCAAACGCAAATTCCTTCCTAGAGTCTAATGAGTGGCTAGAAGCACTGATTGTCATTAAGTCACCAAGATGTGCCTTGTACTGCGGTCACTACTGCTATTAGGGAAGTTTAAATAGCCCTAGTACCGTACCAGGCATTTCTAAGCAAATTAGCATCTGGGAAAGCAGCCAGAAAAATGGCTTTCCTCAAATATCTTATAGGGATTATTTTGGAAGTATTTTTTTAAAAAAAGTTTGGTTTCTCACTCACAAATCTTTTTACAGTTTATGCAGCAGGATTGCTGCAATCCTGTTTTCCACCGTTTCACCAATGCTGCACTAGACTTTCCCTTTAGCCAGCTGTAAATTATGAAGGGCAGTTCCACGTACTCTAACATTTTAGGACACACGCTGTTTAGTCCTGATTGGCCACTTGTCTCCAACCTATGCCCACTGTGCTTACCAGCATGTAACAGCTCTAGAAGCTGCAGGGGGAAATGGGCAACCAGTTATCATATGAGGTAAATATACGATTATCATTTTGCCCTAGAGAGAATATCAAGTACAAGCCAGATAATGACACACAACACACAAATATGTGCTTTTCAGGAACGCTGCAGTAGGGTTAAGGAATCTTGCCTTAGGGAATACAGCCTCTTGCATTCAACTACCCACCAAAAAAAAGTAGCTTTTCAGAAGTTACCCATAACATCTTGTTTCAAAGTTTTATTCTGAGCAACCATGATTTCCTATAAAGAATAATCAGAAGAACAGTTAGGCCTGCCTCTAGATTTGAGGTACCACCCTCAGGAACCAGGGAGTTGCCCTCAGCTACCCAGGTACAACTGCCATTCTCAGGTTCACTACTACCTGGTAAGCACCAGGTAAGAGCCCAGGCCTAGTAGGCCCCTCAGGAGCACATGGTCTCCAGAAATGCACCAGTACACCAGCAGTTGATCATGCAATGCCTGAGAGAGTACAATGCAACTACCCTCTCTTCCAAAATGACTTCTCTGTTGCAACTGAGACATTAAATTTCCAGGAAACATTTTATTTTCTTTTTCAGCCATGCCATGGTTTACACATTAGCTGTTGCCAAAGTGTAGATATCAGTATTCGACCACTGGAGGAAAGGGTGGCTCTGAAAATAGGAAGGCAGTAATTTCACTTGAGCTTCCAGAATTGTTCAATAGAGGTTACATCCATCTCTGCATTCTTTTCTCCTGAATTCAACGCAATCACACAGCACAAACTCTCAGAGATTCAAATGTGCTTCAGAGGGTCTGGTGGGACACAGAGCAACGCTAGCTCACTGGCAAAAGTAAAGGGAGAAAAGGGGAAAGACAAATTATTGTACCTCTTTAAAGACTAACTCCCCTTCACGGATTGCTGCCTTGTCGTGGCGAAGGGGCTTGAGTAATTCAGAGAAGCTATGGGCTATGCTGTGCAGGGACACCCAAGATGGACAGGTCATAGTGGAGAGTTCTGACTAAACGCGATCCACCTGGAGCAGGAACTGGCAAGCCACTCCAGTATCTTTGCCAAGAAAATTCCATGGACAGAAACAAAAGGCTAAAAGATATGACGCTGGAAGATGAGCCCCTCAGGTCGGAAGGCGTCCAACATGCTACTGAGGAAGAGCGGAGGACAAGGACAAGTAGCTCCAGAGCTAATGAAGTGGTTGGGCCAAAGCCGAAACGACGCTCAGCTGCGGACGTGCCTGGAAGTGAAAGGAAAGTCCGATGCTGCAAAGAAAAATACTGCATAGGAACCTGGAATGTAAGATCTATGAACCTTGGTAAGCTGGATGTGGTCAAACAGGAGATGGCAAGAATAAACATTGACATCCTGGACATCAGTGAACTAAAATGGACGGGAATGGGCGAATTCAATTCAGATGATTATCATATCTACTATTGTGGGCAAGAATCCCATAGAAGAAATGGAGTAGCCCTCATAGTCAACAAAAGAGTGGGAAAAGCTGTACTGGGATACAATCTCAAAAATGATAGAATGATTTCAATACGAATCCAAGGCAGACCTTTCAACATCACAGTCATCCATGTTTATGCACCAACCACCGATGCTGAAGAGGCTGAAATTGACCAATTCTATGAAGACTTACAACACCTTCTAGAACTGACACCAAAGAAAGATGTTCTTGTCATTATAGGGGACTGGAATGCTAAAGTAGGGAATCAAGAGATAAAAGGAACAACAGGTAAGTTTGGCCTTGGAGTTCAAAACGAAGCACGGCAAAGGCTAATAGAGTTTTGTCAAGAGAACAAGCTGGTCATCACAAACACTCTTTTTCAACAACACAAGAGGCGACTCTACACATGGACATCACCAGATGGGCAATATCGAAATCAGATTATGTTCTCTGCAGCCAAAGATGGAGAAGCTCTATAGAGTCAGCAAAACAAGAGCTGGAGCTGATTGTGGCTCTGATCATCAGCTTCTTATAGCAAAACTCAAGCTTAAACTGAAGAAAGTAGGAAAAACCACTGGGCTAGTCAGGTATAATCTAAACCAAATCCCTTATGAATACACAGTGGAAGTGAAGAACAGATTTAAGGAACTAGATTTGGTGGACAGAGTGCCTGAAGAACTATGGATGGAGGCTCGTAACATTGTACAGAAGGCAGCAACAAAAACCATCTCAAAGAAAAGGAAATGCAAGAAAGCAAAGTGGCTGTCCAACGAGGCCTTAGAAATAGCGGAGAAGAGAAGGGAAACAAATTGCAAGGGAGACAGGGAAAGTTACAGAAAATTGAATGCTGACTTCCAAAGAATAGCAAGGAGAGACAAGAGGGCCTTTTAAAATGAACAGTGAAAAGAAATAGAGGAAAAGAATAGAGGGAAAAACCAGAGATCTGTTCAAGAAAATTGGAGATATTAAAGGAACATTTTGTGCAAAGATGGACATGATAAAGGACAAAAATGGGAGGGACCTAACAGAAGCAGAAGACATCAAGAAGAGGTGGCAAGAATACACAGAGGAATTATACCAGAAAGATCGGACAACCCAGGTAGTGTGGTTGCTGACCTTGAGCCAGACATCCTGGAGAGTGAAGTCAAGTGGGCCTTAGAAAGCATGGCTAACAACAAGGCCAGTGGAGGTGATGGCATTCCAGCTGAACTATATAAAATCTTAAAAGATGATGCTGTTAAGGTGCTACACTCAATATGCCAGCGAGTTTGGAAAACTCAGCAGTGGCCAGAGGATTGGAAAAGATCAGTCTTCATCCCAATCCCAAAGAAGGGCAGTGCCAAAGAATGCTCCAACTACCGTACAATTGCACTCATTTCACACGCTAGCAAGGTTATGCTCAAAATCCTCCAAGGCAGGCTTCAGCAGTATGTGGACCGAGAACTCCCAGAAGTACAAGCTGGATTTCGAAGGGGCAGAGGAACTAGAGACCAAATTGCTAACATGCGCTGGATTATGGAGAAAACCAGGGAGTTCCAGAAAAACATCTACTTCTGCTTCATTGACTACGCAAAGGCCTTTGACTGTGTGGACCACAGCAAACTATGGCAAGTTCTTAAAGAAATGGGAGTGCCTGATCACCTTATCTATCTCCTGAGAAATCTATATGTGGGACAGGAAGCAACAGTTAGAACTGGATATGGAACAACTGATTGGTTCAAAATTGGGAAAGGAGTACGACAAGGCTGTATATTGTCTCCCTGCTTATTTAATTTATATGCAGAATACATCATGCGAAAGGCAGGACTGGATGAATCCCAAGCCGGAATCAAGATTGCCGGAAGAAATATCAACAACCTCAGATATGCAGATAATACCACTCTGATGGCAGAAAGTGAGGAGGAATTAAAGAACCTCTTAATGAGGGTGAAAGAGGAGAGTGCAAAAAATGGTCTGAAGCTCAACATCAAAAAACTAAGATCATGGGCACTGGTCCCATCACCTCCTGGCAAATGGAAGGGGAAGATATGGAGGCAGTGACAGATGTTACTTTCTTGGGCTCCATGATCACTGCAAATGGTGACAGCAGCCACGAAATTAAAAGACGTCTGCTTCTGGGGAAGAAAGCAATGACAAACCTAGACAGCATCTTAAAAAGCAGAGACATCACCTTGCCGACAAAGGTCCGCATAGTCAAAGCTATGGTTTTTCCAGTAGCGATGTATGGAAGTGAGAGCTGGACCATAAAGAAGGCCGACCGCCGAAGAATTGATGCTTTTGAATTGTGGTGCTGGAGGAGACTCTACAGAGTCCTCTGGACTGCGAGGAAAACAAATCTATCCATTTTGAAGGAAATCAACCCTGAGTGCTCACTGGAAGGACAGATCCTGAAGCTGAGGCTCCAATACTTTGGCCATCTCATGAGAAGAGAAGACTCCCTGGAAAAGACCCTGATGTTGGGAAAATGTGAAGGCAAGAGGAGAAGGAGACGACAGAGGACGAGATGGTTGGACAGTGTCATCGAAGCTACCAACATGAATTTGACCAAACTCTGGGAGGCAGTGGAAGACAGGAGGGCCTGGCGTGCTCTGGTCCACGGGGTCACGAAGAGTCGGACACGACTTAACGACTAAACAACAAAGACTAACTAATGTGTTTCAGTGTGAGCTTTTGTGGATCAAAATTCCCTTCTTCTAACACACTTT
Organism: Intellagama lesueurii; assembly: GCA_037013535.1. Classification (NCBI taxonomy): domain Eukaryota; kingdom Metazoa; phylum Chordata; class Lepidosauria; order Squamata; family Agamidae; genus Intellagama; species Intellagama lesueurii. The sequence continues at coordinate 219,761,651 of JBAJHW010000002.1, forward strand.
TGAGGGCTGCTTTTCCCAACCAGACACTATTAATGGATGCCAGGCTACAAATTCAGGCACTCCAGATAGGACAGCCAATGATCATGCTGCCTGGGGATTATGGGTTTGTAATCCAGTACATCTGTACAGGCCCAGGTTAAGGAATGCTGCTGAAGGGATACAGCCTCTTGCATCCAATGAGACAGACTTCTGACTAAACCCAATGCTGCACTGACAGAGTCTGAAGTGAGAGCCAAGGCTTTGGGAGGTTAAGTCTAAACAAAAAAGCAGTAGAGAATAAAGAACACAAACTCTCAGAATAATAATTAAATTCTGTGCTATTCAGTCAATTCTGATTTATAGCAAATCCCCCCCCCCCCCAGTACTCAGAAGAGGTTCACCAGTCCCTTCTTCTGGTGCCATTCTGCAGTTTGCCCATGGCTGCACAGATGGCAGGGTATGGAACCACATCAACTATCCCCACTGAATCCCCACTATGCCTCCCCTACCAAGAGAGGTGCCATCTGGGCAAACCCATCGCACTATATCAACTTGAATATCCTTAAAACACTAACATTCAAATCCTCACTGAAATAAAAGCAATGACTTTGACCAAGTACAACAATTACAGAGCCTGTTAAATATTTAACATATAGAATTGTCTGGCTTCAGACCACAAATGATCTTCAAAAAGCTGCACTGATATCAGTGGAATTATTTCAAGCAATTGGTTTTCAAGGCCTCAGCCTTCAGTATCTTTCCTTTTGTTCCTCACCACTACCATAGGTAAAGATTGAATCCTAATACCTACAGAAAAATATTATGGCCTAGAATGGCAGAAGAGACATGTCATCGCTGCATTATTCCAATTCATGTTTAAGAGTTACTTAACGTTCTCTGTGACTTATTTGTTTTTCTGAATACCATTTCTATTTTATCATTAATGGAAGCAGGTTTCACAACAAGGATCACCTCACCACCAAAGACAAGTGTTGCAATGAAAAGATAAGTCAAGAGATTGCATCCATGCCTTTTTCCTCTGAAAGACTCTTTCTGCCCAGCCTCTCACTCATATTTGCCTTTCCTCTCAATCTGCCTCCAAGACAAGAAGTAAATATTACTGGAGAAAAAAAGCAACAAAGGAAAAGTAGTGCATGGACACGGGGGAGGGTGGGAGGCAATATCTGTTAGCTGGGGAAACATGCAATACCACTTTCACACATGCCAACTATCACTTGCTCTTTATGTATCTGTTCAACAGAAATTCTATTCTAACATTGAGCCCATGACATCATTACATCTTGTTAAACCTGAGGGCAGGGCTGAGCCACACGGGGATCTCCAGATGGTGATACTTGAAGACCTACTGGGTCATTTTCAGTCTTGGGATTTCAGATGGTCATAATTAGTTCTAGAATTCCTCCTGCATTCGTAACCCAGGAGAAGGGAAGGAAATGAGTAGAAAAGCACATGCTCTAGCTAGACAGGGTCCCAGATTTCCTAGGAGATTCTAGGAACTATAGTCCAAAAAAGTAACTTTGCCAGTCTGTGGGGGGAAAAGAATATTTTCCTAAACTTCAAAAAGTTACTTTTGAGAATCCAGAATTTTTTAAAAGAATGTTTCTGAAATCCTGGACTTTTCTGCCCATCAGTTGTGGATAAGGCTGAGCTGGATAGACCTTTGGTCTGAAGGCAACTTCTTAATTACATGGACTGATTATTATTTCAAAATCAGCATATGAGGTTTTTGGCTTATCAAAAGCTGAAAGTCCTCTTCCTACCCCCACCGCTGAATGAACAGACCAAAAAAGCACCTTTCCCCTGTGTTGTGCTGGAGGAGGCAGAGAAGGGGAGTCCATGCGCCTGCTGCGACTGGATGATAGTGCGAAGAGCAGGAGAAAAGCAGCACATGTCAGCTGGTGAGTGGGGGAGCTGGCTGGCGGGGGGGGGAGGAAGATGTGGCACCTGTGATGCCGTGCCAACAAACTGGCACAAACCTCTGAACCAAGGCTCGTGCCCATCTCGACTCAGACATTTTGCACAACTGAACACATAATTTGGCAGGGTATGCTGCCTACAAAGAGCATCCCATTCCATTGCAATTAAAGTACTTCCCACAAGCTCCCACTATGTCAATAAAATATTACAATAATAAATAAAATAAGTAAGTTTCCTGCCCTCTCACAGCACTCAAAATCTTCACCATGTACAAGAGAATCAGTATTGTGGCTTCGTTTGAAGCATCCAGCACTGACATCCTGAACTTCCAGGAACTACAGACCCCACTGGGGATACACAAAAGATGCTGTTTGGACATCATCCTTTGAACTTTGAGGGGGGGCCCCCGCCTAAACATGGCACAGCTGGCCCTTAATTTGGACAATGGAAGATCATCCTGTGATGAAGTCAATGTAAGGATTAGTTCAGAGTCAGTAGGTGTGAAGTCCAATTTTATAGCCTTCAGGTTCTTCCTCACCCTACAATTAGGAAGTACATATTTGTATGAAATTGGCCACTTTAAACTATTCATAATGACTCGAACGGTGATAAGGCTATCTCTGGCAAATACTTCCTCATTGCAAACGGTAAAACCTGAGAGAACTGATAAAAAACAAGATCCAAGATATATCTATAGTACATTGTGGACATTGGCATTGCCAACTGATTACCTCAGGGATTATTTTCCTAAACATTGATCAGAAATTTACAACATTTTATTATCACAGATACTTAAAATGCATCATACACATCAATAATGGCTGTCTTAATTTGGCTACTGGAATAATTGAGAATACAGCTGAGATTCTCTGCGTAATCACTTCAACACACACACACACAGCTCTGAACTTCAGCAGTTATATTTTTCACTGTAGCAGGGTGACTATTTGAAAAGCTGTCACAGGACATTCCTTGATTTGAAAATATCCTCGGTTTAAGCTACCTAAAGAGAAGAATTCTTTTTGCTTCTGCCACACATTCAGCTGTCCATAGCATGAATAGCTGTGTGTTGTTATGTTGTTTTTTTAGCTTGTGTCGGGGGTGTTCACTAACTTCTTGCACAAGCAGAAACCTCATCACTGGCTTCTTCCTCCGCAAGCTAGTAATCATGCAGAGCACCAGAGCACAATGCTCAGCAATTCCAAGCAGGGCTCAGGCAAATATGTATAAGAAACAAGTGCATCTATATAGATATAAATTAGAATGTGCCTCTTTTATGCAAATCGGTGATATTAGTTGATAATGCATTTCCTCTTTGCTTGCTGGTGCACAAGTGATCACTCTGCTGGCTTCCCTCTTTTTCCAGCATGTGCCCATGCAACCAATGTCCAGTGTGCTGTTCACTATTTAAGTGGGTATAACTGCGACTGTGGAATCTGCCATGGCAATCTAAAGAGGGGCTGGTCATGGGTAGCACACAGCTGGCACCTCATCAGATTACCATGGCACCCTCTGCAGGAGGAACTCCACATACCCGTAAACAATGGACGGGACACTAAACAATGTTTCTCAGTTCCTTTCCCCTCCTCCTCCAATAGGTGCTATTCTTAGCAAATCTTTTCATTTGTTTGTCTGTTCGATCGTTCATTCATTACTCTTCTGAAACACATGTATCTCAAAGACAAGAAAGGCAATGCAGGTACCAGGCAGTCTCTGGACCTGTTCCTCAACAGAGGAAACTTTAGGCAAGAGCTCGGAGAGACAATCAATCCTTCACTGAGGCAGCCACATGCACCAGTTTGTGTGAAGGCTCTCACAGCCTTGTCTCAGTAACAAGGAAGGAAGCGACTGGCCTTTTTGCACCTCTGGATGCAAGAACTGCTTCTCCTTCACCAGCCTTAACTGACTGAGCCTCTGTTGTGAACAAACAGCTGTCAAGTTTGCCTCCTGTTTACTTATTTGGGGCAAAGCATAAGCTGAAGGTGAGCCTGAGGAACAATTCACCCACAGGATTTGTCCAGAGTTTTGAAGTTATTCTCTCTCTCTCTCTCTTTGTGATGTGCCAGCAAGTCAGAACTGATTTATAGTGATGCAAATAAGGCTTTCAAGGTAAATGAAATATTTAAAGATTCGCTTTACCAGTTCCACTCCACCCATGAGCTTCCACGACTGAATTGGGATTCAGAGTCAGGACTCCTGAGACCTAATCAATCAATCTACCCACTACATCACACAGGGTAGGTCCTTTCTGTGCTAGGTTTCCCAGACATCTCCCAACCAACCAACCAACATGGCTACTTCAACACTGAATGAGAGATTCTGGAAGCTGTTTCCAAGCTCTACATTTGTACAGCAAAGTTGCCCATAAAATAGCACTTCAATTATGGAGGGAAAGGAAAAGAGGCCTTAAGAAAATCCATATCCTCACCATAATTCCCCCTCCCAATCTCATCCCAGTCATGTCATCCCCTGTAGGTTTTTCAAGGCTGTAGCTTTAATATAAACCTTTGAAATCATGGTATAGTTGCATTACAGAGCTGTCAAACACTGCAGCTGGTCATCACAAAAAGGTACCCTCTTTCCAAGACTCAAGCAAAGAAACTGAAGAAATTTACTCTGCTTTTCTCGTCTTTCAAGTACCTCTTCTCCCAAGAGGTTCTCCCAGAGCCGCAAAGATTAAAATTTTTTTGCTATGGTTCACCTGCTATCTACTGTCAATTACAACAACTCTTTTTCCTATTTTCTCTAGGACAAATGGACCAGTCCCCATGAAAAAGATCCCGTGAATAAAAATCTGACATCAGAAACAACAAATATTCAAAAACCAGACAGAAAACACATCAACCTTCCAGGACACTTTGGTACAGATATTTAAGTAGCCATTGTCAAGCAGAGAGACTTCAAAGGGAGAGGTGTGCACATGTGGAGCAGTTAAAGATCAAATCAGATGACAGTGATAGCATATCATTATGAACTAAAGGCGTGCTAGTATTCCAGCAATGCAAATCCTTCCAAGCTTCACGCCTGAGCAATCAGATGAAGTCTCCTGATGACAAACTACAAAGCAGCACAACTTAATTTGCATGCCATAGGAGGTGAGAAAAATCTCATGCTGCAACAATCAGACATCTTTTAGCACTTAAGGAGTTCCCTCTTCTAATCACACATGACTTCTATTATCTAGTTTGACTCTCAGTAAACAACTCACTAAGATGCCTCCATCCCTTCTGAGGCAGCGTTAACGGATTTTTCACTGTCAGCATTTTCTGCAAGTGACTTCCCTTTCACCTCACTTTCAACAATCTCCTTCCTTCCCAATTATATGTGTGGAGAATATATACCTGAAATTCTGAATAATTGTCCAAGCAACTGAGGAAGTGGGCTACAATCCACTAAACTGCTATAAGAAACATGTGAGATTTAAAATGCAACAAGACTCTGGCTGACTGCTGTTCAAGGTGAAGGTGGAGAGATGAGCAATTGCAGAGTTTCAGCTGAAATTTACAGAGGTAGAAATAGAGATCTCTCTGAAAATTCAGTCAGATTTAGGCTAAGATCCTATGGCCCAGGGAAAGCATACCTAAGGCAAAAAAAAAAAAAAATGAATTTGAAGTCTACCTCTGAGGTAGCTGGCAAAGCTCTGACCTCAGAAGGAGAGATCTGATCTTTGATCTCCTCCAAGCCCTGCCCTACCATCTTGGAATTTTTCACAGTGGCCTCTTTTCAAGGTCAGGACTCATACAGGGGCCAAAAGACACATTGAGAAGGGTGAGGAGAGATGGAACATGGACCTAATGACCATGGTGCAAGCACAGTATGAATTTACATCCTTTTGGGTCACTTGAGCACCTGATTGAACACAATGTACTCCGTAAAATCCAGGTGTGTTTCAGAATACCTATCCGACCCTTCCTTCTCATTAATTGCAATGAGAAGGATTTCTGATGGAAGTAAAATACAGCTTTGCCATAGAGCAGGAACTCCACTGATGTGTCCACTTCGCCTGCAAGAGCCTAGCAGGGCTTTGTATCAGTGTTTGGGAAAGTTACTTTTGCCACTGGCCATGCCAAATGAGGAATTTTGGGAGTTGTGATCTAAAAAGTAACTCTTTCAAGCTCTGCTTTGGATAAAACAGTCTCTTCATCCTCAGGAGGACTGATGCCTTCCTTAGCCACTCTTTCCCCCCATTTTGGTACTGGTTTTGGTAGCCTCCTGTCATGATCACGAACAGGATGGAGAAGAGTGTACAAGTAGCCTCTCATACACTGAGAGCAAGCTCAGCAGGAAGGCAGCCAACTCCTTTTCAGCCCAATGCTAAGCAGGTTTTCTCAGAAGAAAGGCAGTAGGATACATTGCCAAGTGATTGTGCTTAGAACACTGTTGTTGTTGTTTTTAACCTGTGTGTTTTGTGCTGTCATGTTGCATCCAACTTATGGCAACCTTAATAGGGTTTTCAAGGTATGTGAGATATTTAAGGAGTGGTTTTACCACTCCTTAAATTAAACAAACAAATTAAACAAACCACAGCCATTCCACACAAGCAGGTTTTCATAGTTGAGTGTGGTTTTGAACCCATGTCTCCTGAGTCGACACTAGATCTCACTTTAACAGTTACCGGACCACAATATGCAACATTTTCCCATGGTTTTAGCCTACTGCAAAAGGTCTCCCAAACAATTTTTCTCAGAGTAGGAAAATACAGTGTGCTCAATTTTGGACTGAGAAGTAGGAGACTGCCACACTTATTCCAAATGGATCATTCACAGAGATGGAAAACTTGTTTTTTTTATATGTGTCACCAAAAAAAAAGCAAAGCGTGCTGCTTATATACCACCCCATAGTGCTTCAAGCACTCTCTGGGCGGTTTACAAGTTAATTATGCAGGCTACACATTGCCCCCACTGACCTTGGAAGGATAGAAGGCTGAGTCAACCTTGAGCCGGCTACCTGGGATTGAACCCCGGGTCGTGAGCACAATTTTAGCTGCAGTACAGCAGTTTAACCACTGCGCCACATGGGTGCGCCACCAGCAATGCCAGCTGGGATATTCTGGGAGCCGTTGTCAAAAAAACAAACATATCCCATCTTTGATAATCAGGCCTCACAAATTATCATCCCCATCTTACTAATTTGTAAGCTTCAAATGAAGAGCCAATACCTTTTGAGAAAGGCATGCTGCTTTCATCATTATCCCATTAGGCAACCAGTAGTAGAAACAATCAAGTAATATTGCTTTGATGTCTAAATCCAGGATGAGGAATGTATGGCCCTCCAGACATTGTTGATGTCCATCCATACTCATCAGCCCCAACAAGCATGGCCACTGGTTGGAGATGATGAGAGTTGTGGTCCTGATGTTGAAGAGTCTGGAGGGCCACTCTTTGCCCACCTGTGCTCTAGAACAGGGATGACCAAATGGTGGCCACTGTATTGACTCTAGCCCAGGAGATCATTTTAATTATTGTGGCCCTGTGAAATTTAGCTTACTGTCTTACTCACTAGAAAGCTGTCTCCAGTTGTTTGCAGCATCCAACTTCTACACCTAAATAAGAATTTTTCTCTTCGTCACATACATACATACATACATACATACATACATACATACATACATACATACATACATACATACATACATACATACATACATACGTACGTACGTACGTACGTACGTACGTACGTACGTACTGAGAAAGAGTACATATTTCTATGTAACACTGTGTTTCCATTAAAGCACTCCAGAACTATGGACCCTTACTGCTATGCAGCACCAATTCCACAGCAGTGTTAGTCCACTGGCACTATGGAGTGGGGGTCAGATTGTCTAGCAAAATACACTTCCAGCTCTTAGGCCACTGCCTGGAATACAGAATGAAGCCTGAGAATTTGTCACATTCTTCCCCCATCTGGCACCACCCAGATGTGTTCAACTGTTATCCCTATCATTCCCACCAAATCTTGCCATCAGCCGAGGAACTGTAGTTCAAGACATCCAGACAGCGTCCAGTGCTCTCTCTCCAGGCCAGAGTCTGATGTTTTAACTCCAATGTTGAAAAGGTGGAACAGCCAGAGAACCAGCTTAAGACCAAGAGATCTTGTCATCCTAGACACCACCAAGCACACTGCCGCTCCCAACAGATAGCTTCTAGAAGGGATTCTATGTTTTTGACAGCGAGTTGAGATAGAAGGTTTGAGACCTCATTAAATGGTAGAATGCCTACTCTCAGTTGGGACTGCCCATCCTACTCGTTCCTCCCAGGCTGGCCAGCTGAGTGGTCTGACCCTGAGAAAGGCCTGGAAAGAGAGCACAAGGGAGCCGGGTCTTCTCGGTGGTTGTGCCCTGCCTCTGGAATGAACTGCCCACTGAAATTCACCTGGACCTCTCCTTGGTATCTTTTAAGAAACTCTTTAAAACACATCTGTTTTTTCAGGCTTTTCAACACCTGCCAATTTAAGAATTTGCTGACTATCAACTTCTTGCTCAACTGTTGCCAATTTTAATCTGTTTAATATTTGTTTAATTTATTTAATTATGTTTTGATTATGTTGTTTTCATGTCCTGTGATTGTTTGTAAACTGCCCAGAGTGACCATTGGTTAGATGGGCGGTATATAAATCCAATAAATAAATGCAGAAATATAGCAGACGATGAAACAGGATCAGAAGAGTTAACGTGCCCATGGGTTCCTACTCCAGAAGAGCAACTCTGCCAAAAGGAAACCTGACAATTCTTATCTTCATGCTATGCCTCTTACCTTTTAGATGGATTCTGCACAGGAGTCACACAACACTGGAGGGTGATGATCTGAACTTAAGTCCATTTATCATATAAGTACTAAATACTGCACAAAGTGAAAGGAAAGTCCGATGCTGCAAAGAAAAATACTGCATAGGAACCTGAAATGTAAGATCTATGAACTTTGGTAAGCTGGATGTGGTCAAATAGGAGATGGCAAGAATAAACATTGACATCCTGGACATCAGTGAACTAAAATGGACGGGAATGGGCGAATTCAATTCAGATGATTATCATATCTACTATTGTGGGCAAGAATCCCATAGAAGAAATGGAGTAGCCCTCATAGTCAACAAAAGAGTGGGAAAAGCTGTACTGGGATACAATCTCAAAAATGATAGAATGATTTCAATACGAATCCAAGGCAGACCTTTCAACATCACAGTCATCCAAGTTTATGCACCAACCACCGATGCTGAAGAGGCTGAAATTGACCAATTCTATGAAGACCTACAACACCTTCTAGAACTGACACCAAAGAAAGATGTTCTTGTCATTATAGGGGACTGGAATGCTAAAGTAGGGAGTCAAGAGATAAAAGGAACAACAGGTAAGTTTGGCCTTGGAGTTCAAAACGAAGCAGGGCAAAGGCTAATAGAGTTTTGTCAAGAGAACAAGCTGGTCATCACAAACACTCTTTTCCAACAACACAAGAGGCGACTCTACACATGGACATCACCAGATGGGCAATATCGAAATCAGATTGATTATGTTCTCTGCAGCCAAAGATGGAGAAGCTCTATACAGTCAGCAAAAACAAGACCTGGAGCTGATTGTGCCTCTGATCATCAGCTTCTTATAGCAAAACTCAGGCTTAAACTGAAGAAAGTAGGAAAAACCACTGGGCTAGTCAGGTATAATCTAAACCAAATCCCTTACGAATACACAGTGGAAGTGAAGAACAGATTTAAGGAACTAGATTTGGTGGACAGAGTGCCTGAAGAACTATGGATGGAGGCTCGTAACATTGTACAGAAGGCAGCAACAAAAACCATCCCAAAGAAAAGGAAATGCAAGAAAGCAAAGTGGCTATCCAACGAGGCCTTACAAATAAATAGCAGAGAAGAGAAGGGAAACAAAATGCAAGGGAGATAGGGAAAGTTACAGAAAATGGAATGCTGACTTCCAAAGAATAGCAAGGAGAGACAAGAGGGCCTTCTTAAATGAACAGTGCACAGATATAGAGAAAAATAATAGAAAGGGAAAAACCAGAGATCTGTTCAAGAAAATTGGAGATATTAAAGGAACATTTTGTACAAAGATGGACATGATAAAGGACAAAAATGGTAGGGACCTAACAGAAGCAGAAGACATCAAGAAGAGGTGGCAAGAATACACAGAGGAATTATACCAGAAACATCTGGATGTCCCGGACAACCCAGAGAGTGTGGTTGCTGACCTTGAGCCAGACATCCTGGAGAGTGAAGTCTAGTGGGCCTTAGAAAGCATGGTTAACAACAAGGCCAGTGGAGGTGATGGCATTCCAGTTGAACTATATAAAATCTTAAAAGATGACGCTGTTAAGGTGCTACACTCAATATGCCAGCAAGTTTGGAAAACTCAGCAGTGGCCAGAGGATTGGAAAAGATCAGTCTACATCCCAATCCCAAAGAAAGGCAGCACCAAAGAATGCTCCAACGACCATACAATTGCACTCATTTCACACGCTAACAAGGTTATGCTCAAAATCCTCCAAGGTAGGCTTCAGCAGCATGTGGACCAAGAACTCCCAGAAGTACAAGCTGGATTTCGAAGGGGCAGAGGAACTAGAGACCAAATTGCTAACATGCGCTGGATTATGGAGAAAGCCAGAGAGTTCCAGAAAAACATCTACTTCTGCTTCATTGACTACGCAAAAGCCTTTGACTGTGTGGACCACAGCAAACTATGGCAAGTTCTTAAAGAAATGGGAGTGCCTGATCACCTTATCTATCTCCTGAGAAATCTATATGTGGGACAGGAAGCAACAGTTAGAACTGGATCTGGAACAACTGATTGGTTCAAAATTGGGAAAGGAGTACGACAAGGCTGTATATTGTCTCCCTGCTTATTTAATTTATATGCAGAATACATCATGCGAAAGGCAGGACTGGATGAATCCCAAGCTGGAATCAAGATTGCCGGAAGAAATATCAACAACCTCAGATATGCAGATGATACCACTCTGATGGCAGAAAGTGAGGAGGACTTAAAGAACCTCTTAATGAGGGTGAAAGAGGAGAGCGCAAAAAATGGTCTGAAGCTCAACATCAAAAAAACTAAGATCATGGCCACTGTCCCATCACCTCCTGGCAAATAGAAGGGGAAGATATGGAGGCAGTGACAGATTTTACTTTCTTGGGCTCCATGATCACTGCAGATGGTGACAGCAGCCACAAAATTAAAAGACGCCTGCTTCTTGGGAGGAAAGCGATGACAAACCTAGATAGCATCTTAAAAAGCAGAGACATCACCTTGCCGACAAAGGTCTGCATAGTCAAAGCTATGGTTTTTCCAGTAGCGATGTATGGAAGTGAGAGCTGGACCATAAAGAAGGCCGACCACCGAAGAATTGATGCTTTTGAATTGTGGTGCTGGAGGAGACTCTTGAGAGTTCCCTGGACTGCAAGGAGAACAAACCTATCCATTCTGAAGGAAATCAACCCTGAGTGCTCACTGGAAGGACAGATCCTGAAGCGGAGGCTCCAATACTTTGGCCATCTCATGAGAAGAGAAGACTCCCTGGAAAAGACCCTGATGTTGGGAAAGTGTGAGGGCAAGAGGAGAAGGGGACAACAGAGGACGAGATGGATGGACAGTGTCATCGAAGTGACCAACATGAATTTGACCAAACTCCGGGAGGCAGTGGAAGACAGGAGGGCCTGGCATGCTCTGGTCCATGGGGTCACGAAGAGTCGGACACGACTTAACGACTAAACAACAACAACAACTGCACATTAGCAAGCCTCTTTTCTCAAATAAGGAGATATTTATTTATTCATTACATTTTTATACCACCTCACTTCGTGAATCCACTACTCTGGGCAGTCATACAAAATAAGGATACAGATGTTGGATGTAATTAGAAATTCATTCCATAAAGTAAAACTAAGCAGTTTGTTCTACACAGCACATTGCAACTAGTCTAAATATATAGCTTAAGACACACAGTTTGTCTTCTCCGCATGAGTGCTGGAATGGAACACTAGAACTAGTTTCCAGCTGTATACATGCATACAAACAACTCCTCAGTACGTAAGAGTCATCACGTAGGATGCATACAGTATGAAAGTTATTAAATCTCTTTCGTCTAGATCCTCCTTGGCTGAATAGAAACAGACTTTTCCAATCTGGAGGCCCTCCTGATATGCTTGAGCTATAGCTGTCCCCAGCTGCCAAGCCCTGTTGGCTAAGGATGATGGGAGCTCCAAGGTTGCTCTCATGTCAGGGAAGCCTGGTAGACAGGCAGGAGAAATGAAATGAGGCAGGCAAATGAGGCAGGCACCTCAGAAAGGGGTAAGAGGTTAATCATAATCTTTGAACAAATTTCCTCTCCAAAGACAAAAACCAAGCAATTTATACTCAAGCCTGTTTTTTAGCATTATGATCTCTTTAAAATGCACACACACACCCCTCCATAGCCCCTGCTAAACTGAAGATGGGAAAAGTTATTACACAGATGGAAAACGTGGAGATGACAGCATTAGGTCCCTGTTTTAGAGGTGCTGAAAAGCTTCAAGAGGACTAAGAAGATTTTCATGTTGATAATTAGTGATTTGTCACAGCAATTTATGTGTCAGTGCAGAGTGATCCAGCTCCCTGGCTATCTATAAAAGAAGCTAATTCTTCCTCACACCTTAGTGCATGCAGGGAGAACATTTTCTTTATTTGATTTCACAATGAACGTAACCCATGAGGTGTTGTGGGTTTGTTTTTGTTTTGTAAGGCTGAAGATCGACATATTTTCCATCAAAAGAAAAGGGAGGGGGAGAAAAGGAGGGGGGGCATTCTTTCTCTCAGGTGTATCATAAGAAAGCATCTTACCAGCCCATCACAATTACTGATGGCCACAGAAGCATTCGGCAGGTCAGTGATATCTCCCACATAGAGACAATTCCCATAGAGCGGTTCTGTGTAAGTCAGGTTCGAATCCTCTTGCCATTCCACTGTCGCCCCTGGAGCCACCAGCCGAGAGTTGGGTCTCAGCCTGAAGTGAAACTCTCTTCCGAAAACAGTGACATTGTAGAAAACCTGCTCGCTCCCACTTTGGTGCGGAAGATCCGCTGTGTCCCTTCGGAAGCGCCTGGTCGAGACACCCGACACCACATGGGAGAGAAACCTGCCCTCGGAGTCGGTGCTAGTCGGAATGACAAGACTGTACTCTTCTAAACTGCCCCAAATAACATCTGGAAATAGAGAAGGAGAGGGAGAGAGGATCAATACCAAGCAATAATTAAAGCCACACTGAGCACTGCCACCTTAAAAAGAGGGATGTGTTGCATCCTACAGCTGTCTGAAGCCTGCACCTCTCTTTCCTTCCTTAGCGTGTCTCTCATGCACACAGGCATACCATAAAGTTCATTCAACTATAGGGAGCTGAAACAACACAAAGAGAATTTCAGTAAACAGGACAAAACGGAATCTTTCCAGCTGTTTTATGAACCGATTCCCCAACTTGCCATTGGGGTTGAGGACAGTCGATCACCCTGGGCTGGGTGAAGTGGGGTGGGGTGGGGGGGGTGAAGAGGGAGGCTGAAGGCTTAACAGCTCCACAGCAGCAGCCCAGGGTAAATCAGACTCAAGTCACTGGGGCTGCTGAAGGAGGTGTGTACAGGGAGGCACCTGTGAGGAACTTGAGGGACACACAACATTTGACAATCACAATCAACTTTAAAAACTTTGACACATGCCTATCCCCTGCCCGCGGCCACCAAGCAAATGTGGCTGATAGCAAAGGAACTTTAAAGTTTCTGACTGGCAGTTACAATGGAAAAGTTCTTTAAATATATATATATATATATATCGGTGTCGAAACTGTTTGCCCCGGTTCATTTTCCTCGTTTAATTTAAACAACAGCCGGAAAATAATACTTCAGCAGTCGCTGCCAGGTGTTTTATTCCACACATGGAATTCCAGGAATTGACTCGCTAGACTCGGATGCTGCCACGCGTTTTCTACTGTAAAGAGAGTTCACCCGAGGTTCCCGCTTCCCCCGTTTGGCCAGCAAAACTCTCAGGTCGGTCCTCTCCCTCCCTCCCTCCCTCCCTCCCCGCCTCAGGGGTTTCGCCCGAAGGACCCAAGGAGCGCCCTTTCCTTTCTGCCTCGCTCCTCAGGCACCCGGAGACCGCGCGCCAGGGAAGGGAAAGGAAAACGCGGCAGCGGCGGCGGCGGCGGCGGCAGCCACACGTGGCGGCTGAGGCGGAGGCGTCAGGAGAGCCCCCCGCCAGCCCTTCTGGGGCCGGTCGGCGCGGCGCGGAGAAGAAGTCGCGCTGGCCAACAACAACAACAAAAAATGACGAGGGGAAAAGTCCTTCGCGGGTGAAGTTGAGAAAGCGAGAGGGAGAGCCCGAGGGGGAGCCGGGCAAAGAGGGGGCAACAACCGGCGGTGGCGTCCGCAGCTCCCTCCTGAGGCGCTGGAGCTGGGTGACAGGCGGCAGGGTGCGCGCCGAGGGAAGCCCTTCCCCCCCCCCCAGTCCCCTCAGCGTCCCCTACCTCTCTGCCGGGGACTCTGCGGGGCCCCGGGGGCCAGGAGGAGCGCCCAGCAGCCGACGGCGAGGAGCAAGGCGATGGCGGCGGGAGGACCCATGGCAGGCGGCGCGCAGCCGGAGCCCGGCTTTTGGAGCCAGCCTTAAAGTTCCCGGCAGGGGGCTCCGGCCACATTGGAGGGCAGCCGGCACCGCCCTCTCTTGCCCGGCGGGGCGGCGGCGGCGGCGGCGGCGGCGGGAGAAGCCCTCAGCAGCCCGGCTGGTCGTGCTCCTGGTCGTCGTCCTCCACCGCCTCCGCCTCCTCGCCCTGGCGCATCCACCCCTTTCCTCCGGCGCTCAGCAAGCGGCGGCTCTCCTCGGCGAAGGCAGCGCAGAGAGAGAGAGAGAGAGAGAGAGAGACTCCAGGACGCGGCGGGCTGGAAAGCGCAGGGCGTGCGGGAGGGAAGTCCGCCTGATTGACAGAGGCGCCGCTGCCTTTGCCGCCCCTGCCGCTGCCTCGCCTGGCCTGGCCTGGCGGCTTCTCCGCCGCGGCCGCTCTCCCTGGAACTCGCCCGGCTCCCGCCGCCCTCTGGGACCAAACTCTGCAGCCGCCTCCCGTTACGGGACACTTTTCTTCAAGACGGCTTAGAGGCGGTTCCTGCGGTATCCTGACCGTCCCTGTTCCCCTCCCCCCCCCCGCCGCCGCCGTCAATCGACAAAGCGCTGCTGCTGCTTCTCCGAAGCGAGAGACCAAGGAGGGCGAGATCGCACATCGGATTGCACCAGAAAAAGCACACGCGCAAACACAAGACACACAAGCGCACCGCCTCGGAATCTTGTCAGGCTCTTCTTCTGGTGCTGCTGATGCACACTTAGAAAGAAACTTCATATAAATATTGTATACCTGAAGATCTTCCAAAGTTCAACTAGAGATGCAATCTGTTTGGTTTAATTGCCACCCTCCCCCGCAAAAAAAAGGATTATTTCATATGTCACTTCGTAGTTTCCGAGTACTCCTCACTCTTTGATCATAATGGTTTTGTTCTGTTACTAGAGTTCATACCTGATTGGACCAAACATTCTGGAATCCTTAGCATCTGGCTTGTAAAGGAATCCACAGCAGCAAGAAAAATCTCACCTGATCTTTATGGTTTCCCTGCTTATCTCCTCTGCTCCCTGGATCCTTCCAGTTAGGGCCAGCCCTACCATTAGGGCAATGGGTCAGTTGCCTCAAGTGGCAGGTCCTGGGTGGTATAGGCAGCTTCGACCTGCTGAAACCCTGAGCAAGGAGGACCCATAGTCTGGTCCACAACCTGTCCTTCCAGGTCCCTGTGGAGACAGCAGTGTTGGGCAGGCCCTGGCTGTTCATCTCCCCAAGTAATCGGTAGTAAGGCCCACTGAATACAGGAATGCTTGTTTCTGGGTGAACTAAGGGCAGGCTGTAAGGATTTTAAAAAAAAGGGGGGATAGGAATCAGGAGAGGGAGATAGACATACATCTTATTAGATTATTTTAAGTTTAATTCATTCTTTCTAATTTCACCATCTCCTAGCAGCTCAGATCTATGTTTTAGAAATGGACTACACATAGATCATTCCTGTGGCAGTAAAATAATTATATTAATGTCCAGCAAGGTACCCACAGAATCTCAATACTTGCACTGTAGACTAAGATTTCTCTTTAATCTGAATTTGCCAGCATCCCTTATCAGCATAATGGACAGCACCTTCTTTATTATAACTTGACTTCTCCATTGTCACAAATGTTCCAGGCATGATACAGACAAGTTAAGGACCTGAACCATAGTTCGAAAGAGAGTTAAATCTGCACTTAAATTATTGACAAGGGAGGCTGGGAGACTGTAGTCATCCTAGTGCTAAAAGTGCTAATATGCATGCTACAATACAGTTTTATGGGATCAGAGTGGGAAGACTGCAGTAGCTATTTAGGATTGCTTACTTTTGATAGGTTCAGAGCCTGTCATATCTGCCTTCTGTGCACACTGAGCAATAAACAGTTACCTTTGGATTGAATGTACCTGATAACGATTCCTTTTAAACTTAGGCTGCATTCCTCACCAGGCATTGATATGTAGTTCCTTAGATGATATATAGTTTGTTGTTTTGCTTTTATTTTCATTTTTTAAAATTCAAAGTATCTAAAAGTAGGATTTCATTTTTAAAAACACCACTTGTCTAGCATACATATATATTAGCAAACAACTACAAAAAATTCAGCAGAATATTTATTAGAGGAATCAGATTGTTTGCTTAAACTTACAATTTGGTAATGACAGCAATTATCTATCTTTATTATTATCTAAATAAATATATTATTAATATGACATGTTAACAGACAGTTGTCAAATATAATAAATTATAGATGATACATATTTATACAACATACTAATTGTTATATGTTAATGTTATACTAGATATTGATGATGATGATGATGATAATCATCATCATCATCATCATAATAGAGACACTTCACATTTTTATAGGGCTTTTAATTGTTCAAAACACTTGTTGCAGTTTCTAAAGACTAATTGTTGTAATCTTTAAAATAAGCTTATACATAAAACATGTCAGTATTGTTATTATCTTCCCAAACTGGAGATGGGTGTGCTGAGGGAGAGAGGCAGGCAGGCAGGCAGACAGACAGGAAGACAGGCAGAATAGCTTGCTTAAGGCTACAGCATGAATTTGTGGCAGAAATGAGTTTAGACCAGAGTCTTTCCAAAGGAATCAAATGTAGCCAAAGGCCTGCCTAGCACAGCATCCTATTTCCTATAGTGGCTCACAAGATATATTTTGGGAAACCCACAAGTAGGGTGTGAGGACAAAGTGTTGTCCTGCTGCTGTACTAGTACTCAGCAGCATACTTCTGCTGACAGTAGCTAGAGCTAGCATACAGTATGATGGCTAGTCATTTAGAGGCTAGTCGTGGCCAGTTCAAGACACTCTGCTGACTGAAGCAGAAGATGGTGCTTCCGTTATATACACAGTAACTGAAAGGACCAAGAGCTGAACCTTCTTTCAACACTGGCAATGAGATAGGGTCCTCCATAGCACCTGAGGCAACAGGACAGCTTGGGAAAAGCTGTGATCTCAAGAGGAAAATCTGTACTTCTGTCCCCAGCACCCTCTGCCTCATGGTAGGGCTGGCCCTGTGATCAGGAGGCTAAGAATGGACAGGCTTTACCTTCAAAACCTGTCCATTTCCTCTTTTACATCCATCTGAGCTAAATTCCCTCGTTCGATCTTGTGGGATCTAATTCCAGTTTCACTAAGGAATGTTTGAAGGTGCATATCTGTCCTGAATCTGTCACTGTTCAGCTTCATTTGATCATCTTGGGTTGTTGGATTATGAGACAAAAAGAAAGTCTCAGAAATGTAAAGCTCTGTGGCCTTGAACCTGAAGTCACTGAAGTAACAGAGGCAGCATATCTTGCTGTGTGACCTCCCAGATAAAGTTGTCCAGAGAGATAGAGAGAACATCCTGGTACCTGTGACCAATAGAGGGCAGAGTAGATTATTCAACACTAGCTCAAATCATGTTCATGTCTGAAGCAGAGCAAAAAGCAATCTAGTCAAAGCACATAGCCAGATATCCCAAGGCCAATCAAGTTATTTTGACTCCTGAGGCAGAAAACCCCATAAACACCATTCCTGGTCTCTGGTAGTAAAATAATAAAATAATAATCTGTACTTTAACACCAGCTATATATTTTTTAAGATAGAAAGATTTGAAATATAAATTTATCACGGGGACACTAGGAATTTCTTGGATTGAGAAGCTGACTACTGAAGATGTACTAAAATGAATGAATAACTACCAAGAAACTGTAAAACACATGAAGCACAGAAGTTCAGAATCTTTTGGCCACATAATGAGAAATTATAATTAATACAGCTGCTCATTCAGATTAAAATAAATGGGGAAAGAACTGTGAGGAGAAAAAAATGGAACTTACTGGATAAAGAAACTTGAAGACTGGTTCCAATATAGCACAACATCATTGCTTGGCAATGCTGCATCCAGATTCATTATGGCTGTGACAACAGTATCCAGTTCCTGGTAAGAACAAAAGGAGGCCGGAGATTTGTTGCTTTTTATGACTGCAAATATATTCTACCTCACGCAGCAGCCACACTGGGTGGATTACTTAGTATGTCGAAATACTGGCAACAATCCAGAGATGAGCATGGTTAACATGTACATGAAACAGGGATGAGCAGTATGTGGCCCTTCAGAAGTTGTTGGATTGTAAAGAGCCTAACCCTTCACATGCAAGATAGAACTGATGGGAATTGTAGTCCAGTGACATCTGAACAGATCCAGAAATTGTTCAGCCCAATATGAAGGGATCCTGGGTGTGATGTGTGGGGAGATATGGTCCCCCTTAAACTTCCCAGTAGTTCCATCTCAGGAGCCAATACTATTTAAAATTCTATCTGCTGTGGCATTAAGATGCCAAAGACAGATCCAGATTAACTAGATGGTGAGCTTCCCTTCCCCCCCTTGCTTGTGGAAATAAAAAAAGATGCTATACTTACAGCTGAACAGTATTAAAAAGCTTTGTCAGAAAAAGAAGGGGAAGAGGATTTGTTTGTCATTTTCTCTACCCTTGACATTTCCAAGCCCTTTGTCCTTTGAATCTCCTTTTTTCTTTTGATGTGAGCAAGACACAACATTGAGATGGAACGGGCAGGTTTGCTTGGAATGGTTTTGCAAAACTCTTGGCCCAAAAGTGGCAATGAAGAAATGGCAGTAGCTCAGCCCCAGACCTTTAAAAGGTAACTCTCTTGGACTACATCTCCCAGAATCCCCCAACAGGCATGACCAGTGGCCATGCTGCCAGTGTTGTAGTCTAGATTAACATTTCAAAACCCTGCTCAGTTTTCTCATACAAATGCCCTTTCAGCCTAGACTCTATAGTGATACACCACTTATTAACAATGTGTTCTGGTGGTTGCTGAGAACCAGAAGGAAATGAATATATATACACTGTCAAAGCTGATATTTCAGTGGGATCATGTACAAACATCTTGAAGGAAAACTGATAGTCAAGGCTAAGTTCCCAGTGCCCCACAAAACCTGAAAAGAGGATGGAGAAAATAATTATAAGTGTATGATCTAAAAACTATCAGCTACCTCTCCAGAAGAGACTGTAGTCCCAAAGAATACTTGTGAAACTGCAGGAGTGCATATTTAGAACATAATGATCTCATTGGGTAGAGAGGTTTTGTGATGATAAAATGAGAGTTGGGAGGACACTGTGTCCTGCTTGAGCTCCTTGAAGGAAAGGAGGGCTATAAATATAATAAAGTAATAAAATAATGTGATGTATGTAGGACTGATACCCCGTCTGATGCACTGGATAGAGTGATGGGCCACAACTCAGGCATCCTGGGATTGAATCCCTTCTTGGCCATGGAAACTCACTGGAAAGAGTGTATGATTGGTAAAGCCACTCCTTAAATATCTTACGCACCTTGAAAGCCCTGTTAGGGTCACTCTAAGTCGATTTTGACTTGAGGGCATATAATATGCTGACTGGCCTTGATGGCAATTACAAAACATTCAAATGTGTTTTACAATTTTAAATGGAGTGATATAAACCTAATTTTACACTGATCTTGTATCAGCTGCATTGCTTGCTGACCCATTTTAACTTCAGAGCAACAGCACCTATCCTTTTAAAATTTTGCAGTTTTTAAAAAAATGAGGGCCACCTCTGTGCTATGTGTCATTCTCATAACAACTGCCCAAACAAATGTAGAACTTTTTTTTTTTTTTTGGAATCACCTCAAACTATAAAAGTTGCTGTTTCACAAACCCACCTCTGCTCCTTCTTTTGAAACCTGAAGCTTGTGTTCCTCACAAAAATCAACAATTTCCACAAATTTCATCTAAGAACTAAAAGTTATTTTTTAAAAATAAAAAAAAAATGTGTAGGATGAATTATTTAATTGCTGGAATTCACCTGATGTGTCCTTTGAACACATGATCTGGCTGTGTCCAGTTGTTGCTCATTACTAATTTTGCCCTGGAACATTTTTTGACTATTGTTGATGTTTATGTTTTTTTAAACTACTAGTGTGTCTCCTAGAGGCAAAGAACTGTTGGATTTTTCATGCGCTTATTGTGGCTAGAAAATTTGTATTTACAAAATTGGAAAGATAAAGGCTTATAACTCAAGTGATGGAGGACGTTGCAATTATTTTCATACGTGAAGGCACCACATACCAAAAACATTGTATAGCTATTCTTAAGAAATATTTAGAAATATTTAATAGAAGTTTAATATGCAGATTTTCCCCTTTACTGTTGTTCCTTTATTATTTTGTGTGTTTTTAGTTGACTTTGTTTTTCATATTTTTGTCTTTAATAACAAATAAATGTAAAAAGAAAGTTCATATAACAACCCCCACTGAACCCACACCTATTTATCTGACACCTAGTAAGTATAATTCCTTCATTAAAAGCTATTCTGCCTGCAAATTGCAGGCAGGCAATTCTAATCATTTTTTAAAAAGTTCTAATCATTTATCCATTTCCAATTGTAGCTAATAGGATCCATGATAATTTATTTTCTGAATCATCAAACTGGGGTCAAGACTGGATCTTGAGATGACTGCATAGCACATCTGTGTTTCTTTCTGAGCCTTAATACCTTATAATGCCTCAAAGGCTAAACCGTTTTAAAAATAATACTGAAATTCTGTTAGTTGTATTTCTAGCCCCTTAGAACTCTCTGAAGTGTTGAACCTCCATAATAAAACAGGATATGCTATCAGCTCTGATGTGTACATGATGATTATGGGTGTGATTAGACCATCAAATTATCCCAGGCTGGATTGGGATAAATGTTCACTTTGAGTAGACTTTGGTCTAGATGGGCGGGGTATAAATTGAATAAATAAAGAAATAAAATTAATTTGAGGTGTGTTACATCATTTGGATCTATGTACAAGGATCAGTGAGATTGGGGGCAAGAAACCACACCAAACATCAACCAGCCCTATTTAGCCTGTTCCTCCTTTTAAAAGGCAAGGGGGAGGAGAAGAAAAACATAGCAAGAAAAGGAGATCCCTCTCCATGTCCCTTCCTATCTCTCCTGCCGTGGGAGAAATATGTAAAAAAAAATAGTTATTTCTAAGTGGCATAGTATCAATCAACCAATTCAGAGGTAGATTTTAAAAAGGATTTTTTAAAAACCAAACCTTTGCATCCTCTTCTGTCTCTCCCTGTGTATGGGGAGCAGGAGGAAACTTTAAATTACTTAATAAGTGGTTAGATCCCACATCATGTGGTCCCCAGGAGCAAACCAGCTCATTCCCAAAATGGGCCAAACCACAGGACAAAGCATTGTCTGGTCACATCCTCTATTATACTTGATGTCGGTTCTGCATTTCTGCTTTGACCCTTCCAGCCTATCACAACTAATCCACGGATCACTTCTCTGGTCAGTATCCCTAATGTGTGAGATGGGGATGCTCCTTAAGAGATTTCCTTCCAAGGGTCTCTCTCCCAACACCTCTCCAGAAAGATACATTTTTCATGGAACTGAGCCTTGTAACTCTTTCACTGCTGTCTCTGCAATATTCGGATCACTTCCATGGGCCCAGGTTAATTATCCATAGCAAATGCTTCATCTTAATTCCCTCTCCATGTTTCATCTCCCATAATAGCTCATAAAATGTAATTGTTGCCTTATCATTAGTTAGCCATCTGTATTTAATGATAAGTACAATTGTCATTTGATGACTGATACAACTCCCTGCCCTGTATTCCCACTCAGTTCCTCATGAGCAGCAGATTTAGTGCCATGATACGCGTTTTCCAGTTCTGTGGCGTATCTTGGTATGCACTAGAAATACCTGCTTTCCTTGCCTAAATGTTCTGATGAATTTAGCTAATCGTTGATGGAGCCCTGCATTACACTCTTCAAGAGACGTGGCTCTCTGTGCTTGTCTCTCATTTCCAGAGATGTCTTTATTTGATCAATGAAAGACAGATAGCATGGCATAGTTTTTAAAATAGTTTATGAAAGATTTTGAATACAAACTTGGCATCCATGGGAGTTTCCCACCCAGCCTCAGAAAACTGAACAAAGCCGAGCTTGGAAAGGTTACTTTTCTGGATGACAGCACCCATAACTCAGTAGAAAGCAAATGGGTTTTGGTAATTGTAATTGTAAAAGTAACTTTTCCAAGCTGTGGCACTGGAGTGGTTTTCATTGAGATTATGGCAGTAGGGCAGTGAAGGGTTAAATACGGCTTCTGTGATGTGGCTCCAAAGAAAACTGGAGGGTTCTACACTTAGCACTACATTTAGAAAAATCAGGACTTATTGCTATGGGACCGGCAAGAGTCCCCCCACCACCACCACAAGAGGGGAATACTCAGGGACAGAATTAATTTCTGCTATGAGACAGCGTCCCCTGACATACATGGAGTAGTCTGATCCCTCTTTTAGGAGTTCTAGGCAAAAGGGATGCCTAAAGGACCCAGCATCTAAAACTTCATTTCTACTAGGACAGGTACAATGTGTCCATGCCTGGCAGCTCTCTAACGTTGCTTCAAGGCTTAGGGGTATAAAGTTAAGGGCTTTTCCAAAGTATTTGAAACCAGCTCCAATCACAACTACATTATATAAATGACTTCCATTTCTCACATCACTGCTGACACTTAAGCATTCTGTTGAAAGTGTTACAATATCATGTAATTGTTACACATTACATGGCTCTCTTCCTCATAGCAACATTTCTCATAGGCCTTTTCCTCAGCACCTGCATTTTCAGTTCTTGAGCCTCAGCTGTAATTGTGTTTTTCTTTTGGTTTTGTCAAGAAGAAGGGAGGTGATGGAAGGTTTGGCACAGAAAGAAATAAAAATGCAGCTTTCGATGACATCAAAGAGCAACATACAGTGGGGTAATATGTATTAAGCTCGGCCAGGTGATGGTGGCAGAGTTTGAGCCTAAAATTCAGTCCTTACAAATTAAATTATGAAAACACAGGGATGCTCAGGAGCTCATATCAAGAACAGCCATATAAAAGATATATTCTTTCTATGATCTTTTGGTCTGATTAATGCCACAGCATTTTTTCTATGAGTGCCAGAAGAACAACACCTAGCACAATGACACACGAACATTCTCAAGACTAGCTGTTTAGTACAGCTGTTTTACAAAATCCTAGGAAAAAGGGACATGAAGTGTACTTGCATATTTTCTTGTTCCCTGAAGTTTCTGCCAAGATCTTCCCCCTACGTCAGCAAGAGTTTCTACATTCCTGTGAAAAAGATACCCTCATTTCATTTTATAGAATCATAGAATAATGGGATTAGAAAGGGTCTACAAGGTCATTGAGTCCAACTCTATGCTTAAGGCAGAAATCCAAATCAAAGTATATCTGAGATATGGTTATCTAATTTTGAATGCCTGAAGCATTAGAGTGTTCACCACCTCCTGAGGTAGTTGGTTTTATTGTCGTACTGCTCTAACAGTTAGGAAGTTTTTTGTGATATTCAACTGAAATCTGGCTCTTTGTAACATGAGCCCATTATTACATGCCCTGCACTCTGGGGTGACTGAGAACAGATCCTGCCCCTCCTCTGTATGACTACCTTTCAAGTATCTGAAAAATGTTATCATATCTCCTCTCAGTCTTCTTTTCTCAAGGCTAAATATGCCCATTTCTTCCAGTCTTTCCTCTTTTCAAATCCCCTGATCATCCCTGAACTTGCTCCATTTTATCTGAATCATTAAAGTGCAGTATCCAAAAATGGACAGAGTACTGAAGGTGAGGCCTAATAAGTGCCAAGTAGAGGGGAACGTGTAATTCACAGGATTTGGAGATTATACTTCTGTTAATGTAGCTTAAAATGGCATTTGCCTTTTTTATAGCCACATTGCATTATTGGTAATATGGCTGCAAATCAGCTTGTGATCAACAACAATTTCAAGGTCCTTCTTGCTTGAAGGATTACTGAGCCAAGTATCCCCTATCTTGTGACTGTGCTTTTGCGTGTTTTTTTCTCCTAGGCATAGAACTTTGCACTTATACCTGTTAAATTTCACTGTGTTGTTTTCAGCCCAGTGTTTGACCCTATCAAATTATTTTTGAATTTTGTATATGTCTGCCAAGTTAGTTATTCCACCCAATATTGTGTCATCTGCAAATCTGATAAGCATTCCCTGCCCCCTGATCCAAATGATTAATAAAAAAAAGTTGAAGAGC
The DNA here is from genome assembly GCA_037013535.1 of Intellagama lesueurii. Classification (NCBI taxonomy): domain Eukaryota; kingdom Metazoa; phylum Chordata; class Lepidosauria; order Squamata; family Agamidae; genus Intellagama; species Intellagama lesueurii. Next base: position 219,786,273 of record JBAJHW010000002.1, read on the forward strand.
ACGGGGCCCATGACTGAGCCTTGTGGTACCCCACTTGTTACCTCCTCCCAGTTTGAGAAAGAGCCATTGATAAGCACTCTCTGAGTATGCTTCTGTAACCAACCATGTACAGTATATCACAGAAGTGAGTACACCCCCTCACATTTCATAAATATTTTAGTATATCTTTTCATGTGACAACACTGAAGAAATGACACTTGGCTACAATGTAAAGCAGTGAGTATACAGTTTGTATAACAGTGTAAATGTGCTGTCCCCTCAAAATAACGTAACACAGCCATTCATGTCTAAACCACTGGCAACAAAAGTGAGTACACCCCTAAGTGACAATGTCCAAATTGGGCATAAAGTGTAAATATTTTGTGTGGCCACCATTATTTTCCAGCGCTGCATTAACCCTCTTGGGCATAGAGTTCACCAGAGCTTCACAGGTTGCCACTGGAGTCCTCTTCCACTCCTCCATGACGACATCAGAGAGCTGGTGGATGTTAGAGACCTTGCGCACCTCCACCTTCCGTTTCAGGATGCCCCACAGATGCTCAATAGGGTTTAGGTCTGGAGACATGCTTGGCCAGTCCATCACCTTTACCCTCAGCTTCTTTAGCAAGGCAGTGGTCGTTTTGGAGGTGTGTTTTGGGTCGTTATCATGTTGGAATACTGCCCTGCGGCCCAGTCTGCAAAGGGAGGGGATCATGCTCTGCTTCAGTATGTCACAGTACATGTTGGCATTCATGGTTCCCTCAATTGACTGTAGCTCCCCAGTGCCGGCAGCACTCATGCAGCCCCAGACCATGACACTCCCACCACCATGCTTGACTGTAGGCATGACACACTTGTCTTTGTACTCCTCACCTGGTTGCCACCACACACGCTTGACACTATCTGAACCAAATAAGTTTATCTTGGTCTCATCGGACCACAGGACATGGTTCCAGAAATCCATGTCCTTAGTCTGCTTGTCTGCAGCAAACCGTATGCGGGCTTTCTTGTGCATCATCTTTAGAAGAGGCTTCCTTCTGGGACGACAGCCCTGGAGACCAATTTGATGCAGTGTGCAGCGTATGGTCTGAGCACTGACAAGCTGACCTCTTCAACCTCTGCAGCAACGCTGGCAGCACTCATACGTCTATTTCCCAAAGCCAACCTCTGGATATGATGCTGAGCACGGGCACTCAACTTCTTTGGTCGACCATGGCGAGGCCTGTTCTGAGTGGAGCCTGTCCTGTTAAACCACTGTATGGTCTTCGCCACTGTGCTGCAGCTCAGTTTCAGGGTTTTGGCAATCTTCTTATAGCCTAGGCCATTTTTATGTAGCGCAATAATTCATTTCTTCAGATCCTCAGATAGTTCATTACCATGAGGTGCCATGTGGAACTTCCAGTGACCAGTCTGAGAGAGTGACAGTGATAACACCTGCTCCCCCTTCACACCTGAGACTTGTGACACTAACGGGTCTCATGACACCAGGGAGGGAAAACGGCTACTTGGGCCCAACTTGGAAATTGTCACTTAGGGGTGTACTTACTTTTGTTGCCAGCAGTTTAGACATTAATGGCTGAGTGTTGTGTTATTTTGAGGGGACAGCACATTTACACTTTACATTTAAAATGCATAGGAGAAGGAAATTAGTGGACAAAAATATACCCAGTAAGTGTGAGTGGGTGGATATGGCCATAGAGGCTGTGTTATCTGAGTCATAGGTCCATTGCACACAGAAATGGCTACTCAGTGACCTTAACCGCTTTTATTGCTGCAAAAAATAACTATCAATTACCTCCTCAGCTGTAATACAGGAAGTGCTAGAAGAGAATCAGCCTCTCAAATCGGGCAATCTCCTCCTCCACTTCTTTGGTAAGCTTTGTCCCTGTGTCTTCCCTGGTATCCTCTCTTTCCTACTGTGGCACCTCTGCTTGTCCCTTGTTGGCTTTCAAGTAGGTTTGTATACTGAAGGAAGCGCAGCCAGTGTCAAGACTTAGAAAGGGCATTGACCCCTCTGGACATAGTTTTCTTGGTGGGTTTTGTTGTTGTTTGTTTGTTTTGTTTTGTTTGTGCCCTTTGTTGATCTTTTTAAATGATGGATTAGGGAAGGGCAGAAAGCTCAGAAGGCTCAGAAAAGTAGGAAGGCCAGCAATCTCAAGCTTGCTAAAGAGGGAACATGAGAAACTGAATCTTATTGACATTAAGAGAAGGGAAATAAGGCAGGAAATCAAAAGGAGCACAGAAATTGATCAAGGAACCTCAGACTGATCATCCTACTGCAGGTTTCCTAATGTATGTAGACATTTTTATCTAGGATCACCGCAAGCTGATTATGTTGGAGGATATTGAAATTCCGACCTTGTCTACATAAAGGTCTGAATACACTTACAGCCTTGCTCTTAGCAGCTGCTGGAAAGGGAAAGGAAGAGGCTTATGTGTCATCAAAGCTCAATTAACTACTGTACTACATTATCGGTTGTTGTGGAATGGTTGAAATACAGGGGTCTAAGTGGAGAGAGGGACTGGCACTTTTTGCTATGGGGATGCCCCCTTTAGCTAGCTTTTTTTAGAAGCGTAGATATAGATAAAATTGTGGAGCCCTGAGTTTCACCAAAGGCCCCTCTTATCTCTATCTCAAGCAAGCACTGGCTGGGTGGGAATCACTTGCAACAGAAAAGTTGCTTCTTTTCCTGGCATAAACTGATAGGTTTAGCACATTTTTAGACAAAGCATTCCCTCAAGTGGTAAAAGAAGTTTCCTGTAGCTCATGATTTTCCTCACTGCTGAGCACACAGGAGTTGTGTGCCCTTCCCTGTTATGGGAGGTAGCACTGTGCTCCACTTCGGAGCTTCAGAACCAAATGACACAGTTCACTATCCAGTATGGGACCTGCAGTTGTCCTATGTTTACAGATAACAACATTCAAGTGGTAGGAAAAGTAACCTCATGTCATTTTGATGCAGAAATCCTTGTTTGAGATCCACTTCTATGCGCAATTTCACAATTCCCTTCTCTTGGGAAGCAGTTCCACCTAGACCGTAATCAATGACTTCAGCCCAACCATGACATGTGGGTGTGCTGCCATTCAGGTTTGTGCACACCCCCCATTTCCTGACTGCTGCTCGAGTGACTGTTCCTGTGACACAGAGGAACTTGCGAATGATTACCCAGTAACAATATAGTGGAGGAAAAAAGCAAGAGATAGGCGGCACTACCAATACTGTGGTGGCAGGTTGTATAAAGATGTTATAAGATTAACATATTGAATGCCTTACAAGGCATACAAAATTGCAGCAGTGCCCCGTAATCATAGCACAATAGCGCTATGGAGGGGCCATGACACGAGACACTGCTAGGTCAGGGCTCCTGACATTTTATGGAAAGTTCCTTGAAAAGGAAGAACCCAACCTCACTCTCCATCCTCAGCAACTGCTGACAATTTAATACCCAGCAGTCTCATCATGAGTCATGGCAGTTTAGTATCTGTTAATGTCACCTCAAGGAACCCCCACAAAACATACCCATGTCGACGGCCGTGGACAGTGCATTAGAGTGAACTGCTGGTGACCCTAAAAGTCCTCACACAGTGAAATCTGGGGAAGTCCCCAGCACTCCTCCTTGCCCTTCTCACTGCCCTATGCACAGGAGACAAGGTAGGCAAAATGGTGTGATGAATGATGGTAAGACAGAGGGAAGGGGAGGGTCTTGGACTCTGCACATGCCTCTGTGGGGGGCACTCCTGGAATATAACTGAAGAAAATGGAAAGGGAAGAGAAAAGAAGGTCCTTGTGAATTGCAAATCTCACTAAAATACACAAAGCACACCTAAAAGAAAAGGTGCACCATGGGGACAGATATTACGATTTCATTCATACTCATCTCATGTCAAAAATTAGCAAGATCTAGTAGAATACAAGGCTGGCATGGATTCCTTCATTGCAACTTGCATTTAGAACAATTTGTTTTGTAACTGGTCATTGAAAAGTAAACACAAATTAATTTGCTGGTCCAATTGCTGAGGCACATAACTCTAAAAGAACCCTTTTGTGGCAGGGAAAACAGGTTACTCAGTTAAGAAATAAGTGGCTTAAAGAAACCTTATACAGTAAACATTAAATGTCACCAGCTACCTTAAGTGCTATGTTACCATTGTTACAAATTACTGTTATTTACCTCCTAAACCGCTGAGATTGTGGCAAGTTTTTAATCATGTCCGGTCTTAGTTATTTTACCAACCAACATCTTCAGTGGTGGAGTGTCCTGGAAGCTGCTCTTTAGGGACTGAAAGTGTTTATTAATATCACGTATTTGCTACTTTTGCATTGCTTCAAGAAGATAAGCAGGCATTGATTAGCAACTCGTGGCCACCGTCAGTGGTCCAGCCCCACAAATAATGTTTGCCACAGAATGAATTGAATCTTTTCAAATGGATACGGACTGCTCCCTTTCATTTTATTTAGTCCTGCTCTAGAAATGTTCTCAATTGTCAGGGACTTTGGCAGTCTTCTTCAGTTCTCAGTGGCATGACATTGACACCAGCTCTCCAGCATTCCTTTTCATTCATAATAATGTTGGTTCAGCTTAAATATATTTCCGACGGTTCCTCAAATTTTATTTTATTTGTTTACAAAACTGAGAACTAGAGAATAGCAGGACAATACAGTATAACCGCTTGTATGTGTGCTGCTGAACAATTTTAATCTGTTAATCATCCTGCTGCTCATCGTTATCATTTCTAATGCATGTGGTGAGATGTAAATTATGCAGCCTTGCAAGACGGGCTTAAGTGACTAGCAAACTGAACATCTGTTCTGTAGGTGAACAGAACGAGTGCTAATCTTGCATTGCCAAGAGGAGCGTGCGTGCGTGGTTGTGTGTTGGAACTTTTCATATAAGTTTTGCAGAATGATCAAAAAGATTGCATAGAGTACAGAAAAATGTTTGAAGAACTACAACAGTGACTAATCTTTAAGCTTCCTTAGGTACACCAGCTGCAAACATCAAGTGATACTTGTGTCACCTAAACAAAATAAATGGATTTTAAGGCAAATAAGAGCCAGGGATGATAGTTAGACAGTGGAGTGGAGAAAGGCTTTGTGTAAGCCCAAACAGAGTTTGGGCTTGGTAGTCTTGTAAATAAGGTCATAAAAGCCACCAATGTGTAAAATTTACTAGCCTGCTAAAGAGTTATTAGCATAGGGGCAATGTGTGCAAAATAATGGCCAAAATCCTCTTACATGGCTTTGCAAAGGATGTAACTTTTGGAGGAAATTGGCCGAGTCATGCAACCCAGTAGGCTACAGATGATTTCTACAGTGATTTCTTCACTTGAGTCAAGTTGTCTCCAAAAGTTATGCCATTTGTTCTATGCTAGCATAACTATGGAAGACTTGGGCCATGGTTTCTAAAAGTTGCCTGCTATCAAGAAGAAAAAGGATGGAATGATATTCCCCTATTCTACCAGGCTATTTGACTTAACTGCATAAGGTTGAAAGGTACAAGGCTGTACAAAGCTATGCAAGATGCCAGCTTTGGAATTAGAAGTGGATCATGTATTTTACCTCAAGAAAACCAATGCCTTCAAAACTATGTGCCCAATCAGTCAGACTTGCAAATGAAGCTCATCTTTGCCTGTCAATGACCAATAAACAAACAAAAGCATAGTAATTTGTAAAGTATGGAGGTAGATAAATCTCCTGCCAACATTTTTATTCTTAAGGGAGCTTGACTTCTAATGATGTGCTAACTGTATTGTGTAACAAAACCAATAAAAAGGAAAGCCCATACTGTACAAACAGCATGGAAAATAAATGCAGTTGGCTGACAGAGGAATTATGGAGAAAGCTTGTCTATATGGAATTTGCTTTCATCTGTGGAAACCAAGCTAATTCTTAATAAAACTTTGGTTTAAAGGTCACTGTAATGTCTATTGTGTGGCACACTAACAGATGTTACGATTAGCATATTTGCATATTGTCATCCTGCAGATCCTTTCCAAATGATGAGCGGCTTTTGAAATTCTGAACCCGGTAAGGTTGCCAGGTGTCTGGGTATTGGCTATGTTCTCAGGGAATTGCTTTTCTTCTCTGGGTTTCCAAGTGGAGAGACAAATCTCAGCACAAGCAATGCTGCCAAATGGCAAAGTCTAATTTTTTATGTAAGGTGTTCTTCAAGACCAGACACCTGTATCCACCTGTTCCCTGGCACAGCATGAAGGTGGCTGGCCGCATGAGGACTGTGTTTGCACATTAAAAGAGCTGGTGGGTCCATGCAGGTGGGGGCCATCATGACATTGAGAAGAAGACTATGACTGGAGGCTCTCCTTGCCATTTGTGAACCTATTGTTCTGCATGAGCACTGGCAGCAGTGGCAAAGGGCCTGGGAGTGGGACTGGGGAATCTTCTCCTGGGCTGGCAGCGAGCCATCCACAAGCCCAAACAGCAGTGCAGAGCCTGGAACAACTCTGTGTGTGTCATGGGCTGTAACAAGATTGTGCAGCATGTGAGACCTAGTGGGGAAAGGAGCAACCGCCACAGCTGCTGAGCATAATTTACTGCCTTCCCAGCCAAAAATGTACAAAAGGAGTTTCTCCCTCCTAAGTCTAGGTTAACTGATTTGATACAGATCCTGGGCCCACTAACTCAATTTCCTTCTTGCCTGTCTCCACAGTGAGCTGGCCCAGGATTTTAATCATAAAATCATAGAATAATGGAGCTGGAAGGGGCTTATATGGTCATAAAGTCCACCCGCATGCTCAGTACAGTGATTCATATCAAAATTTATCTGACAGATGGATGTGTCAGTTTCTCTTGAATGCCTCCAGTGTTGGAGCACTCACCACCTCCTGAGGTAATTGGTTCCATTTTACAGTTAGGAAATTTTTCCTGATATTCAACCAAAATCTGGCTTCTTGTAACTTGATTCCATTATTATGTCTCCTGCACTCTAGAATGATCAAGAAGAAACTCTGCCCCTCTTCTGTATGACAATCTTTCAAGTATTTGAAAAGTGCTATCATATCTCCTCTTCTTTTCTGAAGACTAAACATAGACAGCTTTGCCCCTTTCCCAACCTTTGTGTGCCCACCCACAGGAGCTGCCCCATTACATTACAGGGACTTGCCCTTGGTCTCAATTTTGGGCATGAAATCTCAAAAGCTGGGATGTGCCTGACCTGGTAAATCACACATACAATCTTCCTTCCACAACTTCAGAGCCAAGGAAACTCTTTGCTAACAAGGCTTAAAAACAAACAAATAAAACAATTACAGTGAGGCTACAATCCTAGACAAATTTTGGGACTATGAACAGGGTGGGTCAGACATCTGAGTAGACATCCATATGACTTTAGTGTAAAAAATGTTAACATGCTTTTATGAACCAATTTGTTTTGTGAACCTGAAATAGGTGTGCTGGATGCCTACATGTCACATGGTTTCATAGAAAAGACACTGCAAAAGCCTCTTGCTTTTACATGAAAGGAACAACTGCTACTAGAAGGGAATTGTTTGCAATGTTTTATGCATAGGATCAGACAAAGTGTAATTGCTCCCATTAACCTCTGCATTTCATCCAGAATGTTCTACTATTCCTCAGGGAAAGTGGTATTCTCACATTACCGGAGTCTGGGCTAACCTGGTTATGCCAACTGCTTTGTGAGCTGCTGGATTCATTTTCCTTACAACATCTGGACAACATTTGTACAGAGGGAAAGGCATGGCAAATAAGCTGCAATTAATACCTTTCTTTAATCCTTTTACCTAGTCAACTTGTGTGGGCTTGGCAGAATTTTTGAAGAACAGAAACTTAAGAATTCCCATCTCGTTGAAATCCCTGAAATTTGCTTTAAACATTTATCCAGGGCCAAACTGGAACAAAATTCTTAGAAATTTCTAACAGCACCATCCATATACTCACACTTCTTCCCATCAATGTATGGAAGCAGTAACTTTTGCCATTATTGTGACAAAGGTTGTCAGTATTACTATTAAAACATTCTTTCAATGCCATTGCTTAAGGCTTTTCCAGTGGAATATTTTAAAACCTCCAGTGCTCATTTTGTCTCTTAAAGAAAAGTAATTGCTGAACTACTAGCATAAGAACACCTCCCCCACAAAATATGGCTCCTCTTCTTTGTTCATGTCATAAGTAATCCGATGGTGCTTTTGGATCAGCCAACAGGGCATTATCGTTGCCCAGGGGATGCCCCATTTCATCCACAGTCTTCACATTTTTAGGGAGGCTCCTTCCATGTCCCCATGTTCCAAATGGCTCCGACTGTATTGAAAAACAGCCAGGTTCAACTATCCCCCACCTCGCCTATTTCTATTAATGTGGAATCTGAAAACGCTGGTTAAGCATGATGCTAGTGTCTAGAACCGTAAAGCTTAGTGCATGGCTTACCAAAATGGGAGGCGGGCTCTTGTGAGTATGCTGTTGAAGCCTCGACAAGGCAGGAAACTGTTGTGTTACAATCTTAACACATTGGACCTTGCCTGTAAGCCAAAGTACAGCCTGGGTGAGGAACTGCATGCCAACCTGCAATGCACATTAGTTGCAGCCATGGCTGATTCGGGGTTGTGGGAATTACTCGTAGGTCAAAGTCTTTTGATACATTCCTTTGCTCTCATGTTCCTACCCCAGTGCCAGCTCTCTCTCCCCAGCTTCTTGAATTCTTTTTATTTCTTTTTAATATTTTCTGGTGCGAATTAGTTGTATCTCAGGATGTGTCTAGTCAGGGCAAATTATCCCATCTTGGCCCAGGGCAAATAAGGCTCAAAAGGATCACTTGCCAAAAAGCAAACCAAGCCAGAGTGCTCCTACTCTTACCAGAAAAACAGTACCTCCTGCTGATGATCCAAAAAGGTTCAATTTAAGACAGAAAAGGGCCAGGCTGGTTTGCAACTAGCATCATGTCACATGGTTATGTGAAAATAGATTCTAATTCACCAGTGAACCAAAGTAGGAGATAAATAATGATGTAGCCACTCTCAGTTTGCTCATACCCTGACTTTAAAGTAAAGCTTAATTTTCTTCTACTGTTTTCAAAGAAATTCATTTCTTAGGCAAGAGCATGCAACAAACAACACAATTATGGAGCTATAATCAAAGCAGACAGATGCATGATCAGGTTGCATAGTCAGGAGTAGCTAAGCCTCTTGGCTGTTTAATATTCACAAGAAAATGTATCATTGGACTTAGTTTGGATTCCTCTCCCCCACCCTTCCCCTTGGTGTAAGGTTTTAAATAAAAAAGATATTGCCTATCTCTGTTAAATTGTCCAGGTTTTAGACCTGGGTGGGCAGACCTCAGACTCATGGGATCTACTTCAGTTTTCACTAGAATTCCATAGTCTGTTAACCAGAGCCAAGTGGGAAACAGTAGTTTGAGTTGGCAAAAATCAGACTAAAATGGTAGATTGGGGTGAAGGCTATCACCATTAATATCTCAAAAGAGTTGACCTCCTTATTCAAGTACACATTATGCATGTTACACATACAGCATGTTATACATATTATGGTATTCTTCTCAAACCAAGTGCAAACTATATGTATATTATGTATGTGCATCAACCATAAGATTCAGTACAAACTTCCATTCAGCTGTTCAAAAACAGCTTGATTCTGTTCAGTCATGGTGCAGGATTACTATCTGTGTCTTTGTGTCCCTCCCAATCCAAACTGTAGAACTGCAGGGCTCAGAGTCTCAGGTTTATCATGGTTTTTTAAAAAAAAAAACATTCTGAAACAGGATGGACTTGGTTGCAGAGTAACTGTTTGATCAAATCCTATCAATGTGGGCTATCTCTAGGAAAGAGTGTGCTTCTGAACTTGTTTTCAAGAAGAGGAATAGAGGCATTTTTAAAAAGACATGACAAAATACTCGCAAAATACGAAATATGAAACAATTCAAATATAGTTATTGCCCTTTGTTTTTATAGCATTTTTTTTATTTCCTGGGAGACAGGGAAGTTTTAGATTTCTTCTGAAATCTTCTGTCATTGAAGCAGAGTAGACTGAGCTTCCTCCATTGCCTTCTCTCCTCTCTCTCAGATAACCAGCCAGCTACACTCCCATTTTAGCCTCCTTCTTCCTAGCCTCACCCATATAAGATTCACAAGATAAACAACATATGTGTTTCCTAACATAAAATGGGCCAAATTCTGGATTTTTAATACAAATGGCAAATGCCCAAGATTGTTACTAGGGCATATTACTTAATATACTTTCCTCCTATCTTAACAAAATAAATGATGTCCCAAAAGGCATTGAAGAAACAGAAAAACTGATCAGGCTATGACAGATATGGGGGGAAAATTAGGCAGTACCTGACAAACAAGTGCATCATTCATCAAAATTTAAATTTATTATAATTTAAATTTCATTCCTTAATTTTTCTACCTCAAAATTAGAACAGCCCACCCTTAAATGATTTTTCCTCACTATGAAGATTCAGATCAACCTCATGAGATATTTTCTGAAACTAAATTGTAAAAGTTACACCCATGCTTGGATCTCTGGTTACAGAGGCAGAATGCAGATAAGCCCCTAACCTAGAGCTGCTTCAGTGCTCCTAGAACTGTTCATGTTTGTGTCACCTTATCCTGTAACGTCAGTGCATTTTACTGTACTTTCAAGTATGCCTATCACCGTTGCTGAAGTTTGAAAGCGATGTGGAAACCAAGGGTCACCCTATAAAAATCATGTCATTCATTTCCTTTAACTAACATTTTTCTGTCCCTATCATCCTGCTTCTTGTAAACATTGTCAATGTGGTCTGTGAATATAAGTGTCAATTTGGAGAGCAGTTTGAGTGGGACCATCTTTCTGTCCAGATCAATGGAAGTAGATTCACAACATAATGAACAAGTTCTAAGCAGCTCAGCTTGAACTTCCATTTTCTTCCTGACTTGAAAGCAAGATTTTTTAGGTCTTATTTTTTGTTGACAAACTGACTTGGCTTTAATTTATTTTTAATGTTCCATCAATCTCCTTTTCCCTGTATCTCTTTCCCTTCCTTCTTGAAATGATCAAAAGTCACTGTACTATTGCAATGTATGTTGAAAGCGGAAGCAGAAGGAAAACATGGTTAGAAGCGATGGCACACAATAAAGCAATACAAGGAAAGTTTGTTCTCTTAGACAGAAAAACAAAAACAGGCAGTAAACGGACTGCGAAATGAGATTTTCTTGTTGCTTTCTGTCTAGTCACCTAAACTGGCACAGCCAAAAGACAGTATTTTATGTCTGAGCATGCTTACACATTAATCGATGTAAACCAGCTTATTATACCCAGTGTGGTGTAGTGGATAGATTAATGATCTAGGACTCAGGAGACCTGGGTTTGATTCCCTGGTTCTGCTATAGAAACTCACTTTGGGGAGGAGGTGGAACTGGTTAAATCACTCCTTAAATACTCACATTGAAAACCCTATTAGAGTTGCTATAAGTCAAACAAATCCATTAAACCTGACCAGTCATTAAATACATACTTTTTTCCTTTATAGCTTGATACTCTAAGATGAAAATTGGGAAGAGGTGTCAGCATAACATAGTGTTCAGCATGATCAAATGTGTAGAAACTGGAGCTTTTTATTCAAAGCAAATAGTAGATGGTGTTTTTTGGATTGGGAGCATGAGAAGGGCAAAATCCTTTATACTCCATCTAGAGTGCCCGCCACACACATACTATTTCCTTTTTAGAGCTATTTGCACAACTGTTCATTGTGTGAGAAACATCTTGTCTAGCTTGGTCCCTAAATCAGGCACATTTGAGATATGAACTCTCTTGTTGGCCATGTTGTCCTTGGTAAACTGTGAAATGGAAGTACTAGAGACCTCTCTCAAAGGTATGAGTGGAATTGAGTTCCCCAATGAACTCAACATGACAGAAATTACTGGAGAAATGATTGTGTAACTTGTCTGTCTGTCTGTCTTATTTGTAGTTAAACTTACTTAGACTATAGTTACTTCATATCCAGTTACTCTATTGTGCCTGTAAAACACCTTCTCCTTCCTTTCTTCCATTTCATGGATAGGATTGTGAAGCCAGGCAAAAATGACATTTGCATTCAAAACAATGGATTTACCATTCAAATAAACCTGATTTAGGACCAAGCTAGACAAGATAAGCCTAGAAACACGATGCCTAACTAGGTCTATAAGGGCTCTGAGGCGAAGATGTTATTTCTTAGTTTGCTTGCACCAGTAGAGCGTGGACAAGATCCACTTTGAAGTTCTAAGGTAAGTCTACAAGATTCCAAACAAACCAAAGCTCTCAGGCAGTGTGGTCTCCAGATATTTTTAAACTCACTTCCCATTAAGACTTAGCAAGTGTAACGAATTGTGAGATTCATCAACACCTGGAGGGTGAGATCTTCCTTGCTTCTCTTCTAAGATCTGAATGTCTTAAACACATGAAGATAAGAGTTTGCTGGATAGCTCAACGAGGGTTCATCTACACTTGCTTTTTTGGAGTGGGTAGGTATGGGCTAAATAAGGTCACTTGGGATCAGATGGGGGTGGGATATGCCATTTAATGTAATCCTCACATCCAAATGGTGTACCGAAGCTCAAGCAACTCTGTTTGGTCCGGCTCCTTCTGATATCATGAAGTGGCTTAATAAGCAAGTCACTTCAGGATCCCAGCAAATCAAATACTTCCTCTGCTCCTCAGCAGAGGGGCAAGAGAGTGAAATTTCTTTTAAGACTGATTGACTACTGCTGAGAAACTGCATCACTTTAAAAAGGAGAAAAATAATATTTTCTTTGGTTTCTCAAGCGGCCCTTTAGACAAACCAAAGAAAATATTTATTTTGCTTCTTAAGAACAGGGCAAGAACAACCCATTCTTTAAAAAGAGGTTAAAATCATATCAAAGCCAAGGACCCCAAAATATATATATAGCATTTCAAACTCCTTTCTGGCAGAAATTCTGCATGTTTGATGGCTGCCCAATAAAAAGTGAAGCTTTCCCTATTCCTTCTGGTACATTCTGGAAAAGCACCACTTGCAAGGTTTCTTCCTATCAAAGACACTGGGAACCTGCCATGAAAAACATGTTGGCAACTCTTCAGAGCATTAACTGAATATGCTAAAACCTGAAGGGGTTCATAAAATTGTGTTTATGTTGTAACTGGTTAGAGTGACATCCAAAGACAAATTGCAGCTGAGTATGTCTCCCTGTAGGTATAGTTTATAGCCACCTTTACCATTCCTATGACATACGGTAGGACAAATAAACAACATTTTATAGAGGATAGCAGTTTCTTGTTTGTGTGTGTATGTGTGTGCGTGCACATGCGTGTGTGCATACATGTGTGTGTGTGCATGCACCTGCCTGTCTGCCTGCCTATTGATGTCTATATGCATTATGTAAAATTGCCTAATGACAGACCTTTTTTTTTATTTGATCTGATCTGATTTGATTGAACATAATCTTTACGCAGCTCTTCAGTGGACTGGTATTCTTTTACTCTAATGATTCATATATACTTCTGTCTGATGGTGTATATCTCATCAGGAAACAGCCATGCTATGCAAAAGGAGTTACACATTCTCCAGGTCCTTTAAATCAGGTGGCAGGTAGCACGCTAGAGTATGAGGGAGAATTGATCCCTTTTTCATTTCCCCCATTGATGGAAATATTTCTGAACAAATGTGACATTGTGATTTCTTTTTCTCATAAGTATGGCAATGTTAGTTCTGGAATGCCAACCTCTCAGAGGAAAAAACAAAATGTCCCGTGCACCCTCCTGTGTTAAACAGATCCTCATTCTTTGGGAACAAAAGTCACTTTTTGAATTTATATTATAATCCATCCCTGTTCTGGAGAGCAGTTTGTGCAGTTCATCTTCTAAATCAGAAAGTCATTACACAGCAGCCCCTGGCCCTGAAGGACCTTGCTTAGCTTCCAGCTCCAGTTAGCATTGGGTTTTTGATTGCGTGGACAGAGAAGTCAGTCACCAGAATAGACAAGCCTTAAAGAATCTCTAAGGTCTTTATTTCTGCAATTTCATTCTATTTGGAAATGACTTGTTTAGACAGATAGATAGATATTTCCTCTAAAGTGGTTCAAGAGCTCACTGATGTGCAAACCCATCTAATTCAGAAGCAACAGCAAAGAAAATGTTAGCTGCTCGTCATTAGGAATTGCTTCCATGGTAATTAGATACGTGCTTACTGTTTCTTTAGAAGTTTGATTTAACTTGAACAAATTTAACAGGAACCTCCAGAGCTAATACACATCCTGTCTCATTTGCAGTCACAAATGTCAGCTGGCAGTCCTGAAATCCCACTGAACCATTGTTTAATTGCTATTGTTTACTATTCAATTCTTTTAAAAACCTCTGGCTAATGAATGTGGGATGTTGTACTTCTGTATCCACAATTCAACAACACCAGGAAATGGCCTGATATTGGCACACAATATCATGCCCACGTTGCCAGCAGGAAAAAGGATGCCAAGCTTCACCTAGCAAAAGGCAGCCTGAATGTTGATGACATTGATGTCAGCAGCCAAGATGGTCTACAGGATACCCTCTTGTGCTCACTCCCATTCACAAAGAGAATCCAAGCAAGGGAAAATCCCAGAAACTGACTCCTTATCTCATTAGCTAACCACTCAAATAAAGCAATTGTCAGGGCTTTTATTCAACTTGTTCTCTAGGCATCTATTGATTGGAGTCACAAACTAATCAAAATGCCTAGAAGAAATGTATCTTTCAGATTAACTGTACACACTCAAATACATGTCTGTGCAGCTGGAAGGTACTGGACTGTTAACCCCCAAGGAATTTACATTAATTTGGAGTGCTTCTGCCTCACCTTCGAACCTGGTACAGAGGATTTCTAGCCATCTGTATTAAAAAAGAAGTCCCAGCCATGATCCATCAGGGTCCATTTTCTTTCATGCTCAAGAGTGGATCACAATGCCTCCACCTAAAGGAAAGTTATGGATATTTGTTGCAAAACCTCATTTTAAATCACTCTCTGACATGTGCAGAGTGGATCCTTCTTTGCAAAATGATGCTTACTCGGTATTTACTTGAACCTTTGGGAGGAAAGTGAAATGGCTTAAATTAGGGCATTTGATTGGTTGTATCTTTTGGACTGAAAAAAAATATGTTCAGTCAAGTTCAGGTTTGCCTCCACCTATCTGTATGTGCTGAATTGCTGTTCTACATCAAGATGAATGGAGCAGCAAATATTGTCAATCTTTCTCTCAGCCTTGTCCTTAATACAGTACCAGAATTTATGATTCATTACCTTGTGTTTCAAACATTGGCAGTATCTCAGATTCAAAAGCAAAATCAGCAGTACCGATCTTGTTCAGCTGATACCATCCTTCTGCAAAGAGGAGGAAGTTCTTGATGCAGATGACAAGAAAGTATTCTATTCTCTGAATCTGCAAAATCCAAGATCTGAAATGTGAAGTCAAAGCCACTTCTCTCCACACACACTTGCAATCAGTTCAAGGGCCAATTTACTTATTAGTATGACTGAACATCTGGATGAATAAGCCCCTGTCAATTGTCCCCCAAAGCAGTGGTTTAATTACAGCCCTTGATTATCACCCTTATTTTCCAAGCAACAGATACTCAGAAACCTTGCTGAAAAACAGCCCTGACAATTGCTTTGTGTTTGGGTGAGAAGTGGTTAACTGATGACATAAGGAGTCAGGCCCTGGGATTTTCCCTTGTTTGGAGTCTCTTTGTGAATGGTAGTGAGCACCAAAGGGTATTCTGTAGACCATCTTGTCTGCTGACATCAGTGGTGTCAACATTCAGGCTGCCCTTACTTAGGTAAAGCTTGGCATCTTTTTTCCTCCTGGCATTTTGAAATATGGATACAGAAGCACAATATCCCACATTTATAAACCGAAAGGGTTTTTTTAAGAATTGAATTTCCTGGTTTTTAAAATGGAAGTTTAAATATACATACACTACACACAAATTCCAACCGCATGATCCCTCATGCAGAATTACCCAGTGCTAGAAGATTCCAGAAAATGATCATATGATCTGTACTGCTGGCAGTAGGGCAGAATCTAGAACAGCTAAGATGGGCCTGAAGTCCCTCTGTGTCAAAATACTTTGAAGGGTTATTTTGGACTTAACAAAATGATGGGGCAGATGCGGGAGGGAGTGCAAGATGTACAAAGAAGAGGCATACACATCTTTTAACCTCTCAGGTAAATTAATGTAGCTACACTCCAATTTCCACAATTTTCTTTGGAGCAGGCAATCTGAGGAAGAAAAAATATATAGGGCCAAAAGCTCTAGTAACTTGCTATCTCTAAGTTTTCCAAAAGATGTCCCAACCAGAGGGTCTATAAACTTTTCTTTTAAAATAAAAAAGGGCCAACAAAAAGGCAAATAAGTAGGTGTAGAAACTTGTCTTTTAAAATCAAAAGGTTGGCAAGCCGGAGGTTAACAAAGGTTTTTTTTATATAAGATTATGAATCCAAAAAGACCAAGAGTTCTATTATAACCTCCATTAGGAAGAGAATATATATCATATATAATATAAACATGAAAATAATAGAATAAAAATAATAGAAAAAAGAATAAAAATATCATTTGCAAGCTCTGCCCAGTGTGCAGACATGCCACAGACAAGCAAAAAAAATGGCAACAGCTTTGTTGCATTATTACTCATTGAACCCCCAGCCACAAAACAAAAGAAAATCCCCTTGGATTGTCTGGATTTCTCAGGTTAAACAAGTTAGCTTCCAAATATTTTCTCTATAGTCTTTTTGGTTGTTCTCCACAACTAGACACAGCACCCCCTTGCAAGCATGAATCCTGAACAGCCCTTTTTGCCAGGAAAGAGTTAAAAAGTTCACATCTTGGCTGACAGTTGGGTCCTGATTGACAGGTTCAATGTTTAGATTTCCCCAGACAGGGAGCCAATTTCCCATTTGGAAATGAGTCCTATAAAATTCAGTAAGCAAACAAGAAAGAAAATGGAGAGAAGAAAAAATAAGAGAGGGGTGGGGAACTCTTAACAGTTTCCAATAAGAACTCTAGCAACCTTTTGTCTGGAAAGCTACAGCTTGCAAACTGCAGAAGGTGAAAAGAAAGAGAGCACATGGGAGGAAGAGAAAGGCAGGAGAAAGCAAGAAGCAGACAATGTATCGAACAAAAAACAACTTAATAGAGTGAGTACAAAGGGAGAGGGAAAGAAAGAGAGAGACCTGCTGGTGGTCCCTGAGCTGCACTCTTTTCAAAAGAATAATAACAGGGAGGGGAGGGGTGGACGGAGAGAATCAGTGGTTGCTACTTACATCTTGCAAAAGGAAAGGAATAGGGAGAGTAAGCAAGCTATATCTGTAGCCATGGAAGGGGAGAGAGAAACAAAGACAGAGACAGTTTCAAAATCCCTTGCCAGCTGTCAAAATGGCTTGTAAGTCAGAGACTTACTCTGGGACTGCACCCTTTCTGGAGGACTGTCACTCCGTTACTTTCTTTAAACTTAGCCCAATTTTGACACTAGTTCCTTTTAGTTTGGGCTGTATCATTTGCAGCTTTCCTGATATTTCCTTTGCCCACCCACCTACTCCCAGCATGAGCTTTTGCTGAAGCCACTGGTCTTCCTGGCAAGCCTGTACCACAAATCACTGTTTATCCCATTTGAAAAGTCTTGTTTGAGGACCAATATTTCAGCCCCCATAGCCTTGATTCTTTCCAAATAAAAAAAAGTAAGTGGGGGGGGGGGCAAAAATTATCTTTCAAATGTTTACAAATCTTTACAAATATGTAGGAAGGACTCCCTATAACCCAAATACCCTGTCCAAACCAGTTTGCCCTAGACGATCCAATGGTTCAAAGGATAGCTATAAAAATGCTGTATTTGATTCTCCCCATATTTTACAACTAGTACACAATTAATTATCTGTTGTATACTTTTTTAATTGCATTTTGTATATTTTAGCTATATAATATGTTTTATGAACTGGTTGTACACTTTTTTAATTGCATTTTGTATATTTTGGCCATGGATATGTTTTGTGGGCTGGTCACTCGACTGTAATAAATAAATTCAATTCTCTTTCAAGATAAGCCAGACTGGTCTTTTTGATTTATGTGAGCCGAGGTAAATCTAGGGTAGCTGGGGGTTGCCTATTTCTGCATGGGGGAGTAAAACACTTTTACTTTTAAAAACCCGTAATTCCAAAACCTTTTGTCCAAACATCCCCAAGTTTAACACAGAACAAGAGCAAACTGTCTGCTACAACTGTGCCAAATCTGGTGCTGATCCAAAGGACAGGTTAAAAGATATGATGTTTTTTACTTGTGCTGCCCCTTTTTTAGAATTGGTGTAGAATGTTGATTTGATCTGCCACACAATATTGTCACTGTATTCTTGTGTGCCTCTCATTGGTTACGTTGTGTTGTGTGTTTGTGTTATGTGCCATCAAGTAGAAAGCAACTTATAACAACCCTTAATAGGGCTTACAAGATAAGTGAGATATCTAAAGAGTGGTTTTACCAGTTCGAAACCTCCTGTGAGTGTATTAATAGGCTGCTTTTATATCCTATTTATTTATTTATTTATTTATTGAACTTATATGCCGCCCATTTAGACATAGTCTACTCTGGGCGGCTCACAAAACGCAGAATAAAAACAATTAATATCAAATAACAATTTACAACATTTACACAGAACAAAGTAGATAAAGATAGAGAAAAAGAGAAAGTTACGTAGTGCCCGGAAGGAAGGCCTGTCTATATAACCAGGTCTTGAGTTGGTTTTTGAAAGTGCCCAGCGAGGGGGCCAGACGAATCTCGGGAGGGAGCTTGTTCCAGAGCCTGGGAGCCACTGCCGAGAAGGCCCGGTGTCTTGTTTTTTCTTTCCGGGCCTCCCTCGGCATTAGGCTCCTCAGTCGCCCCTCCTGGCTAGATCGGGTGATACGAGTAGATCTAGGTGGGAGGAAGCGTTCCGCCAAGTATTGAGGTCCTAAACTGTTTAGGGCTTTGTATGTGATCATTAGAACTTTGAAATCAACGCAGAATCGTTGAATATCCTGCCTTTCATCCACTAAATTTATGGGGACATATCTTTCATCCTCTCCACTTTATCATCAGAATAACCCTGTGAGGTAGATCAGGCTGAGAAAGAAGAGCTGGCTTCACATCACCCACTGAGTTTCATGGCATAGTGGTGACCTAAACTTGGTTCTCCCTGTCCAACACTCTAACCACTACACCGTACAGGTGTTTTAAGGGCACTAACACAGCAAGAGGAAATGCAGCCGCAGCCTGGTGCATCCACTGTGCTACACATTACACTTTTCATGGCACTTAGTTTTGAAGGGGAAAGAAGGAAGACAGAAGGACCACACTGGAAAGGGAGACAGGCAGACCTCAGCTCCATCTTGTGTTGCTGTGTCAGAGATCTCACCTGGTGTAAACAAGGCATACTTAAGCCCTATTCAGAAGTTCCCAAGTGTAGTTACTCAACATGCAAGAAGAGGGGTACTCTAGTCCTGTCCCTTCCATCATAACTTTGCTCATACAAAAAGTGGTGAGCTAGGAGAATTGAGACCCCATTGTTTGTGGAGACTGTATGCGAGACAGATGACTAAGCATGCCTGAACAGTTCTTTGGTTTATTCTGAGAAGAACTGGTTCAAAAAACAGGAGGTCTATGTGCCAATTCCCTTGGGGAAGGTACACAGTTACAGGCTAGCATCTGCCCAGGCTTTTTGGTGTCTGGGATCCTGTAGGGCTCTTCTCAGTTCAGGAGACCGGCTGCTAGAATGGTGTCTATGTGCCTAGACTTGTCTCCTCTGCAACAAGGGATTCTTGTGGGCTGCCTGAAATCTCATTCACGTGAGGTCCATCTAAAAGTTTCAACAAATATAAAACAACAAAAGACATTAGAAAAGAGGACCAGGTCTATGATAAAGTCAACAAAAGGGCCACTTATTATGCCCATTGCTAGTCTATGAAGGTTGCCTAAGAACATTCTATATCAAAATGGGCACCATTGCCATCTTATCAAGCTGAACACAGCTGAACAGCTAAATATGTGTTGTTGTAATTTGTTGTTTGTTTGCCTGTCAGATGCTTGAGTTCTGCATGTCTAGCTCCTTGCAGGCAGTGAAAACAGAAGTTTTAAGAAACCTTCATGGATTTTTCCCCCTTCCTTCTTTCTTTCTTTTTCTTGATGGGTTAACACATACGTACTAGACTAAACCTAGGTGGAATCGTTTAGTGCAGGGGAACCTTTGGCCCTCCAGATGTTTTACACCACAATTCACAAAATCCCTTAATACTGGTCACGCTTGCCAGAGACTGAGTTGTAAGCCAAGGCATCTAAAAAGCCAAAGGTTGCCTAACCATAGTTTAGCAGGGCATTTCACATTAGCTGGTTTTCAGATGAACCTAACCACATTTTAGAACTGGAGAGGGGGGCTTGCTTTTCTTCATTTCTTACAGAATCAGCAACAGGGCAACAGCTAGGCTGTCAATTTCTTGCCTTAGAAAAGAGATTCCTGCCTTAGAAGACATGCTCTCTTTGAGGGTCAGCCTGCTCTGAGTCTGATTTGAAGATACAGAATCATAAGAAGGGAGATCAGGGGTTCTGAAGTTGCCCATCAACTTTTAATATCTGGGCAGCAGACTGAGAATATTCACCTGGCCGCAGCATTCCCACCATGCTGAAATATGTTCGTATTTCTGTTTATTTCTTTTTATCTGATTTCTATTCATCTAATCATTATTTCTAAACTTGCATTTACACATATAGATCAGCAGATGCTATTTTTTTAAATAATTTTTTCCCTCTTTCTTGGCAAAGCCTAAGCAGCCCTGGCAATTCTGGCAGTGCCACTATTCTGCCTAGTCAAAAGCTGTCCTTGAATTTGATTTCCACAAATTGTCTTCCATGAAGAAGGCAATCAGTGTCTTGAATTCACTAGTCACTTTGTTCCTCTCTATTGTGGTCCAAAGTTAAGAATCCCCTGGCCTCTTATAGCACACTAATTAACATAAAGGGCAGCATAGCCAAAGGAAAAAGCTGCTAGCTGTCTCTCCAGTCACAAAGTGAACTCTGTCCCTGCTTATTAAAGTCATAGGTTGGCAGGGGGGAAACCAACTGAATGACTGGAAGTTAAATATCTTCATGTAAGTGATCTTGTGGAAATGATAAAAGTAATTAGAAACATCCAGCTACTTCCCTTTGAGGGCACCCAACAGCTACTGCATGAATATTCATTCTTCCACAAGAATCTGTTTGTACTGAATGCCAAGTTTTTGAGTGCAAATAACTTATTAGACATCCCTGTTTGTTTTTTTAATTTCCATCTTTATCAATGTGTGTATTATTCCCAGCAACATGCCCCATCCTTCAACTTCATCCTTACTTAATGCACCAATTTATATTCCTGCTTAAAAGACACAGTGGATGGAATCCTATTGCACAGTTATGCAAAGAGCATAACTGTTAAAAGTAAATTGTTGTAAATTAAGAAATCTCCACAGAGGTTATCGGTTACATGTCAAGTTACGCATCTCAGTGTGCAACAGATGATGACTATAGAGATTCCATAACCTATAACAATTTGCATCTAGACGTTATGGCATTTGCATAACTGCACAACAGGATTCCAGCCAGTTATGCATACTCAAGTCATGGTTATTCCAAAACTGAAGATTCCAAAGAGGCAAAGGAACAAACCTTTCCAAGCAAGTTTGACTAAGGGAATTCACTGCTAGATGTGATGGTCCCCACCAGCTTTTGCCTACTCCTGAACAGCTGAAGTAACTTCTGTGTCACATTGCAATGTTGTGCGTCTGCTTCATTTGGATTGTGGATACCAAACCAAATCATCATGATTCGATCTGACCTGCATCATGACAAGCCCAAAGCAGACCAGCCTGATCTGGTTAAAGAGCAGGACTGTGGACTACATCAAGATTCAGACTTTAAAAACTGCAGAAAAGCTGGGGAAAGGGGGGAAAGAATCCAAAAAACAGATGGAGTGTCTCTAGATGACCATATTAGGAGAACACTGAGGGTCCGGGGGTAGCATGCGGAAGGACAGGAACTCATTTTGTGGACCGTCAGGCCTGTTTTCCAGTCTTGGTAAAATCTCTCAACCCAGACTCTCCAAACCCAGACTGTTCAATCAGACCGGGTTTGGAGAGGGTGTATGTGCAATAAATATTTGCTTGCAAGCAATGTTTCTGTTTCAATGACTTCTGGCATCTGGGCAGCAAACTGCGTATAAACACTAGTCACCTGGCCAAGACCTTTCCACTATGCTGAAATATGCTGAAGCCATGCTGAAACAACTAGGTTAGGTTATTACTGGCCTGTTCAAAGAAAATTATTTTCAGTTTCTGTCTGAAAAACAGTAGGAAGACCTAAATGAATATGGGAAAGACCTCTCTTCTAGGACCAATCATATGCCAGTGGAGGATTACACAGTTGGGATAACAGCAATCTTACATGCACTAACACTGGGTATCAGTGGGAGGGGGCTTTACATGTGATTTCCTTTTGCCATTAACTTAAAGTTATTTTCCACCTCTGATATTTGAGGCAAGCCTCTGCCCCCTCTTCCTGTTTGTTTGTTTGTTTGCTTGCTCCCACTGTCTGTTTTTGTTGATAGCCTCTCTTCTTCTCTCTGACCATCATCCAAGCAACAAGCATGTAAGGTCTTCCACTTGCTGGAGACTCCGTTTTAACTCTTTTTTCCTTCTGACTGTAAGTACAGATGGTAACTGTAAGTAAATATATCTTTTTCTACCTTAAACATTTCTAGAGTGATTTTATCATACAAAGTGCTAGCTTGTATGCAAAAGAAAACAGGTCAGAGCTTGGGGGATGATGAGACTGAATTGATCTCTCCAACTTTCTGTGTTGTTGTTTTCTGCCTCATATTCTGCTACCAAAAGAAATAACCAACATTTTCCAATATACACCCCACCAAGCAAGAGGTCATATTAAAGCCACTTTTTCTATTAGAACCAGAGAAGGGGAGGGAAGTCCTAAACTCTCCTCTCCACCTGATGTGACCCTGATAATTATCAGTAGGAGGAGGATTTCTATGACGTCTTTTTTTCCCTGCAACCTATGTTTGAGCTTATGGGTGGGTTTGAACATGTTTATGAGTACTCTGGTGAGACCAGGAGGACAGTGTCTTTTATAGCAAAGGACCAGTAGTTTAAAGTAACTCAAAGTAAGTATTAAATTACTTTTGGGAATTATAAAAGTAAAGATTTACTTTTAAAAACATTACTGTGGGCAGAATCCTGTTGGGGATTTCAAAGTGTAATGCCTCTGCAATTTCATTGCTCTGTAAGATCTCCAACTTGGAAGTGTACAAACCAGAGATCACCCCATTCAAAGCAATGGGGCTTTCTGCTTGCACAAAAGGATAGCGAATGCCCTCATATTCAAACAGCAGAAAAGCTACAGACACATACAAAGCACATCATTAAACACACAGTAAAACAAGAAGGATGCTAGCCTATAACATTCACTAACTAATTACTTTTGGGAGCCTTTATACTACAACTGTATCTAATTACTTTTTAACAATAAGTTTCCAAGCTCTGGATGCTTTGTAGAGCAGAATCAAGCAATGAAATGCCTGCTTAGTTTTGAACTGAGCGAGTCCTCTGTAGAGATGTGCTTAATTTTTAAAAAATGAGAAATGTTATGAAGAATGCCAGGTCAATAGATATAGATATGGTACTTGCAAACCCACTCAGAACAGGTAATTCATATTTCATTATATTATAGGTCCAGGACATCTTTTCACAACTTCTAACAACTATGTCGGGGGAAAGAGTTCAATAGGGAATTCATCTAGCAGTCATTAAAAAATAACTTATGAATGATGAAGTTCACTTCTTCAGTCCTTTAGGTCAGGACACGCAAGCCATGGGGTGCAAGAAACTAGGTGGTAAATATCTTCCTCAAACAAATGCAACAAACTCTTGTTGAATGTTCCAAAGACTACAGTGACCTGTTTCAGTACACATGGTCCTCCCAGCCACAGTGGCTTGTCAGGCCCCAGTCTCTAAGAAGAGGATTAGTGCAGTTATGAAATAACCGAAGACTTAAATCCAAGTATGTGTGTCCCAGAGCACTAAAGAGCTGTGTGCACTTTTTCATTCTGAAGAATCATCTGTGTGGTATTATGGTGTGAGGGTCATACAAGGCTGTAGGTACAATTTCCATTTAATCGCCTATGCATTGCTTAAGCAGAGCGGATTTGAAGAATTCCTAAAAGGCTCAGAACGTTCATCTGTATTTCACTCCTCACAATTTTTGTAACAGTTTGCATACAAAGTACCTGAGTAAGCACCAGTTAGAAATCACCTACATTAATTAAGGTACATCACCTACATTAATTAATGTACACACTGGTAAAGAAAAAAAGGAAATAGTGCTTAAAACCTTGAAAACAAGGCAATCCATAACATATAGATCTGTGGTCTTATTCCAGAGCTGGACCAGGTTCTAATAATCCAGACAATTACGATGATTACATTCTTGCTGTCTTTTTCATGTCATACAAATAAATAATACCATTTTTAACAAGAGGCATGTAACAAGAGTGATACTCTTGTAGCGTTCATGGCCATTTTGTCACTTCTTTCCAGTTTTACTGACGATGTCACTGTATTGTAACACAACACAATACAACACAACACAACACAATACAATATATAATATAATATAATATAATATAATATAATATAATATAATATAATATAATATAATATAATATAATATAACAAAGTTCAGTATGGGGTGCCCACATACCAGTAGTTAGGATTATGCTCTTACTTGTCAATACAATAGCAACTGACAAAAAATAGTGAAAATCAACAGGTTATTCATACATCTAACTGCAAAAAAGAAAACCTCTCAATGTACTTTCTTCAACTTCTTGGGAAAGGCTCCCAAGATTTAAAAGGGTTTCCAGCTGCAACTCATCCTAAAACAACTGTTAGCAATGTCCTTCTGCCTTTATATGAAAGAAAAACAGACCACTTCCAATGCAAAAAGGTAAACACACAAAATTCAACACAAGAAATATCACTGTTCAGAAAATAGATGGAGAACATTTCAACCTGTCAAGTCACTCTGATTTTAAAGAGGCCACCCTGAAACAAAGGAATGTCAAATTTTTAGAACTTTTGTAAAGTTCCTTTTTTGGACCATGGCTGCCAGAATCCTCCAGACAGAATTCCCTGATCATAGTGTGAAACTGAAGAATTGAAATGTGTATCAAAGAATTCCATTCTGTTTACTTTGGCTTGAACAGAGGCAATGGTTTCCTGTCACTCTACAGGTGTTAATTTACTCAGTGATGTTAAGATAACTGTGTTATCATCAGCAATTACTGCTACTCTGAAATGTTATTTTGCATACATTTCTGCTCTCTTAAACTGCCACAGACTGTATCCTTTGCATCCTCATACCACAAATGTGTGTGGAAAAACAAAAAGAGATGAGGAACCACTGACTGTCCAGAGGTTTGGACTTCAAGTCTCATAATCTTCTATTATTGACATTTTGTTTGGGACTTCTAGGAGTTGGTCACAAACAGATGGAGGGCTCTAGGTTTCATTCATGCCCTAACAATTCATGGCTATCTCAATTCTCCTTGCTGCATTTCCATTACAGCATCCACCCAAGTTTTGTCTACTTACAGCAAAAACTTCAGATGTTTCCATTTTGTAAACAGGAGAATACTGTATCACAGATAAGTTTAAGATATTGGACCACAATCCAAGACATCTGCTTTTCATTCCCAGCTTTGCTCCATATGCGTTCTGCAGCCTAGAAAAACCAACTGCAAACTCGGGTTCACAATATTATTTTTCACCACCATTTTCCTTCATTCTGTTTCTGTTCTCAAAGGATGTATCCTATGTCAAAGAAAAAAAATAAGAAAAGCATTATTTCTCTTACAAATGTAACATTCCTAAGGATGAAATTTAAGCAACCTCGAATTTATTGTCTGGGTCATGACATTTTGGCACATTTCAAAAAAATATAAAGCTACACCTTCTTCCACTTTCACATGGAAATGTACATGTCTCTGCAAATATTGAGTCACTGCTGTTTCTGCTGTGATGGTTAAGCATGATTAGTCCAATTATTATTTTCCCAGATAAATTAGGGCATAGCAAGATGTTCATTATTTAGGCTCTGCTTCAAAATATTCACAAGATAGCAAGACCCATTAATGAATATCTGAGTAGACATATACAGTATTGGTCTGTAACATTACAATCCTGTACTCGATTATCTGGCAGTCAGCCACACTCAGCAACATCCAGTGGCACCCAAGTATTCTTTTCCTCCCTGCTATAAGATTTTCTGTTCCTGCATTCTCCTTGGCATATCTACTTGTCAAACTATACCTTATAACAGGTTAATCAAATAGAGTTCTCAAGGTGCTTGTTTTTTCATGAAAGGAG
The DNA here is from genome assembly GCA_037013535.1 of Intellagama lesueurii. NCBI lineage: Eukaryota > Metazoa > Chordata > Lepidosauria > Squamata > Agamidae > Intellagama > Intellagama lesueurii. The sequence goes on from JBAJHW010000002.1 coordinate 219,812,700, forward strand.
AGATTGACATCCTCCATCGTTTTCAGTTAACTTGCTTTGCTTTCTGATTCTTCATTGGGAAGTAAACACAAGCTTTGTTTGAAAGTCTGATTGCTCCTCCATGAACATCTGCCTAAATCACATTTCTAGAAAATAAATTTGATTTAGCTTCAAATGGCATGCTATCAGAAATATGTAATTTGATCTGATGACACTAGTTGGCTTCAATAGGTCCCTCAGTCCTCTAGAGCAAGACTGGAGGTATGAGATCCGCATGTGGCCTGGGAAATCAATTCTGCCAAGTGTGTCCATTCTGCTGGTGGATGGACACCACTGAATAGAATTCCCCAAGATCAAAGGGACTCAGTCACAGCTGTTTGTGTGTATCCATGTCCCCCAAAATATATCTTCTATGGAGAGCTTGCTACAGGTACTTGAGTGCATGGTGGACAGGGGGAGAAATGATTCAAGGACACACTTAAGACAACTATGAAGGAATTTAACATTGATCCTGTCAGTTGAAACGCTGACCGGATCAAGACCGAAATCCCTGGCAAAAGGGTGTCAAACAAGGGGCTGAAAATTTTGAAATAAAAAGAATCAAGGATCTACAAAGGTAAAAAGAAATGAGAAAGCAGGGGTGTAGCATTCCAACAAGTTCAGGATGAGCTTACCTGCCCCCACTGTTCCTGTATCTTCAAAACTCGTATCGGGCTAACTAGTCATCCATGCATTCATCAGTGTGCCACTGTTCAACCTTAACTGTTGTTAAGGGGCATCACAACAGAATCAACTTATAGTGACCCTAATAGGGTTTTCAAGCTAAGTGAAACATTTAAGGAGTGATTTTTCTAGTTCCATGCCCCCAGTGAATTTCCATGGCTGAGCAGGAATTTGAACCCAGGCCTCCTGAGTCTTAATCCCTCACTGTATCCAATATACTAGGTATCAACCTTTACTACTTACTCATCTCTTACCTCCTAAATGATAAATGGAAATGGTCTTCTCTGAAAATGAAAAACAAACTGTATTTCTGTTAGTAGGTTTACAGCTTTTGGGTTAAACGCCACACTATGTAAAACATTTATCACAAAGTTCAGACCTATATTTCTTGTTCTTTTATTTTATCTGTGTATGGTTCTGATCCAGATTAGCATCAATGTATGCAGGTGAGGGAGGTATAAATCCTGTTCCCCTTCAATCTAGTTTCTATTTCAAAATTCACACATCAAAGGAGACCTTCATATACATTCAGAGTTAGAGAAAAAGAAAATATTGCACTAGCACCAGTCAGTGGCAAGAAGAGATAGACTTTTCTGAAAAATTGGTGAATGGATGGGTGCTTCCAAACACAGCTTTTATCATGGTGCTTCAATTACTATTTTTGCAGTAGAACTGATAAAATACTGTCTTCATTTGTAATTTCCTGTGCTTCCCCACCATTTTTTCCATCTTTTATTTTTCATTTCAGAAACAAAATCAGAAAGAAACTATTCAGGAGGAAAAGACAAAATAAGTGTACCATTTATTTTAACTGGTAGAGCTAGAAGCCTTCCAGATTCTACTGGAAGCAACCTCAGGTCAGCAGAACTCTTGCATGAATATGGAAGCTTGACCAAAATCTTCTTCTTCTTCTCCGAATCTTAGAACTGCCAAGCTGGAAGGGACCCTCTGGATCATCAAGTCAAGGAGGCAAGTGGGGAATCGAACTCTCAGCCTCTGGCTCTACTATCAGATACCTAAACTACTGTGCTGTCCAGCAGTTCATTCTCCTCCTCCTCCTCCTCCTCCTCCTCCTCCTCCTTTAGTTTTTATTGCTATTCTAACAGTAAACTGGGGAAAAAATGTCATCTCTCAACTAACTTTGTTTGTTTGTTTGTTCGTTCAGTCGTTCATTCGTTCGTTCGTTCATTCATTAATTCATTGTGGAGTTGCTTATTACTTTGCTTGGGCACCAGGCCTCACTATTAGCATTAATGTCATTCAGGGAAGTAATCTGCTATGTTGTCCATTGGTAATGGTCCACCATTATTGTTCCATTATGCTGTTAGAAAATCCAGGAAAATACTCTGCAGTTCACCTACAAAAATCCCTCAGGCACCTCTCCCCATCTCTAACAGTAAACATTACAAATACAATATTAGCAACAGTAACAAAATGTCATAATGCTCCATTCTAAGAATTCTACTTCTGCTGGAAGGTTTTGAGGCTGAAATAGGCCTAATTCTGCCTAGCTTCCTGTTCAGAAAGAAAGCTCCCAGCTAGCACTGGGGCAGGAACAGGAAGTTTTCGGAAAGATAGGCCTAGCTTAGCCTCAAAGCCTTGCCGTTAAGGCCTGTCTCTCAAGTGAGCCACATGTAGGTATCTTCAAGGTGTACATCTGTCAGGTAGAACTACCAGAATGGAGGGTTATGAGATCTGTAGTCCAAGAAATCCAAACATTGCATCCCTAATGATGGCTTTATCAAAAAATATCTGCCCAAATCATGTTTCTGGAACACTAATGGATTCCAACTTCTAATGATGGTTGTCTGTAATTTTCAGTTTGGTCCTGAGTTCTTTCATCATTTCTAGTCCTGTGATTTCATTTCCTTTTGCTAGTTGTTCTCTGAGAAGTGGTAATGAAGTGACAATGCCACAAAGATCTGGGCAAAAAGCCTGTTTGGAGAAACCACACACACAAGGTTAATTACACAAGTAATTTCCTCACTGGGAGAGAGTATCAGTCACATGACTGTTTTCACAACCAGTGGGCAAGCAGTCATGCCCCAGACATCCAGCCAAAGGGAACCATTAATGTGACTATTCCTGTATGCATGATATGTTCTAACAGGATTCTGGCTGAGAGAACCTTCCAAACAGCCCACTGGAAAGGCAGCAGTGAAAGCCCATAGTGTTTTCATGCTGTCATTTGCCTTCAAAGAGTGAGGCCTGTTTAGGTAGAATCTGAGTCCACAGCTCACCTCATAAAAAGACAGCAGGTCTTGTTTCAAAGGCAATATGTTCTGGCGAACAAAATAAAAAACAGCAAACTGCAGCAGTGACCAAGAACATGGCTGTAACCAACTCCATTCTCTCACCAGTGTACCCTGACACAACAGAAGAAAATTCAGGAGGCAGCTGAACGTCAAGTAAACACTAACAGTTGCTACCAAAAGAAAGATTTGAGATACACCTAGTGAAGAGTCAGATACATTTAACAAGGATAAAAATCTTGGCATAAGCCTTTGTGGACTGTAGCTGTGGGTTTGCAGCAGGCTACACTCCCTGGACGCTTATGTCCAAACTTGTTAAGATGCCATAAAATGTGATTGTTTTTCTGCAACTGACCGAGACAGCTCCACTTTTGCAAATTTTAACAGTAACAGCCACACCAAAAAGATGGGTGTGGCATTGCTAAATTAGCCGTGCCTGTAGACAAGCTTATTCCTCTTGGACACAACTTAATAAAGAAATAATGTAAGAACTTCCAGACCCTTCCAGAGAAAGCACTCTTAATAATTTATCTTTGAAAACATTCTGTTTTGCTTTAAATGCATTCCTGTCTTCTGCCACACAGTTCTAGAGCCTGCCTTCAATCAGCCTTTGCAGGAATGGAAGAAGGTTCTCTTTCCAGCCATCTGCCTTACATGTGCTTAATTCCTGGGTATGAGCACCCGGGATGGCGGCCCTTACCAAGTAGGCTTTCTCCTCATAATACAAGTCTTGTTAAAACCAGGCAACCTTTCTGAAAGCCTCTTCAAGCTGCAACATTTTCCCCCTCCCCCCCCCCCCCCCGTCTCAGTTTCCCAGCAACAGCATGTACACTCAATCCACAGGTCAACACACAGCACCAGAGTCAGCAAGCAATTGGATGCTACAACCTAAAGCTTGAGAAGCGGAATAGCAATACAAGTGAGCAAAGGTTAAGCCTTTGCCTTGGCTTGATTACTTCTGGGGGGTGGGGGGAAGTAAGACATGCACAAGGGTTCTAACAATACGCACGTGGACTGGACTCATCTCTGTACTTGCTAATGTTTTGAACCTGGTGATAATGAACCACCTCAATTGATTTGCACTGAGCTATCCCTGCTGAAGGTTAAATCTTTCAAATTGCTTAAAAATGAATATATATATTCATAGATAGATAGATAGATAGATAGATAGATAGATAGATAGATAGATAGATAGATAGATAGATAGATAGATAGATAGATAGATAGATATCTGTGGCAGCGTTGCCCACTGAATCAAGGCTAAAAGTCCCAGAATTTTGTAAGATCCATGCCTTTTATGACATGTCACACAATATTCAGTGTCAAACACAAACATTGTACATTCTCTGGGTATTGTTTTCTTCCTCCTCTCCACAATGTTCAAAACAGAAATGTATGCCAAAGTCTCTTGTTGTTACATGAGAAGTACTACTTCAGGCTGAAAAATAGGATCTGTTAAGAGATTCTTTTCCATTAAATATTTCCACAGTTTCAAAACCTTGCTGGCTGGAGTTGCAATTCAAAAAAGCAAAATTCCCATGCTCTGTTGTTTCTGTGAGGTCTTTGTTCATATTGGCTCTCATTTTGTTCTCCTTCTTGTTGTCTGCTAGGAGCATTCCTTGAAAGATGTGCTTTAAGAGGGTAGTGTCATGCATTACATTTTAGAAAATACATTTATAGTGTGATCCCGGGTATGTTTACTCAGAAATCTAAGTTCCAGTGGTTTCAAATGAGCTTTGGCAAATCACAGGGCATCTCTAAAGTTTTAGAAGCCTCTTCAGTTTGTCTTTTGACTACATGATATCTGAGCACTGGTCATGATACCTGGGGAGGGTAGATAGTAGACCAAAACATTGGGAAACCACCAGATGGAATTTGTGGAAAGCTGTTGTCTATTATGATTGTGTATTAACTGGCTCTGTGATTTTACTAGATAACAGTCCAGTCCTAGGCACATCTCCTTGGGAGGAAGCGCTGTTGAACAGAGCAGCAATTACGTCTGAAAAACATGCACAAGACTATGTTGAAATACTACTGATAAATTACTGTTGTATTGCTATTGTCAGATAATTTTGTGTTCTGCTTGGCTTGATGTTTCCTTTGGATATGCTATTGTTAGCTGCTTTGGGAAGAACAGGGTGCAAACTTGAAAAGACAAGGAAACTTTAATACACATCCAATAGAGATGGGGGTATTCGTATTCATATACTAATACGAATATCCGTGCACAGGTGGAAATAACGAGGGTCCGGCCCCATGGGGTCGAACAGTCCACTCATGATTTTGCTGCTGCTGCCGGCTCTGCGGAGGCTTCCTATCGCGCCGTTGTCCGCAATCGATTACCCAGTCCTGGTGAGGCGGGATGACAAGCCTCTCTGCTAGGTCGTAGAGTGGCTAATCCATTGAGGAGAACAGCGCAATAGGAAGCCTCTGCAGAGCCAGCGGCAGCGGCGAAATCGTGAGTGGACAGTCCAACCCTCGTTATTTCCACCTGTGCGTGGATATTCATATATGAATACCCCCATCTCTAACATCCAATAAAGGAAAATGAGTTCAAATCACATTTATATTGAGCTAAGCTGGTGTAGGGAAGCTGCATTCCCCCCCCCCCACAAATACACCGTTTTAAAGGGGGATGAAGTAGAGAGAATATCCTGATTTATATGAAGCCTTTTGTTGCCCCAAAGAGACCTTTTAAAATATTAAATCCTAATACAAAAGGTTCCAAATTCCAATAATTATGATAACCTATGGAGCGTGTGTGTTAAATATTAACATGTTTGATACATATTAATTTCAACTATGTTTGCTTCTCTAAATGACTTCTGAGAATTCCCAGGGTTCTTTGAAGAGAATCGTGCCCATGCCAACTGAAATATACTTCTCCCTTGAATTGCATGGATTCGAGCAGCACAGCTTTGATTATACATGGATTTTAAAAAATAAATAAATAAATATTCCAATAAATAAATATTCATTAAATACTGTGTACTAGAGATAGCAACACAATATTTATATATTGTGGAATATTCATATTCAAATCAGCAGCTCACTCAGCAACAGCTGAGCGGGAAGACTCATCATCCCACCCCCTGGCTGCAGTGGCCAGAAGCGCAGGAAGGCAGAGAAGCACCAGCCAGGCTACGTCTGAGATTGGCGTGATGAGCAGGACACCGGCCGCACATACTGAGCGGCCACTGAGCGGCGATCCATAAGTGGTCAGTTCGGGAAGGTGCAATTTGGCTTCCCGGCCACCAGGATCTTGAATATTTGTATTTGTATATGAATATGAATATCCCATCTCTAGTTGCTATTCGTCTCCAGGAAGTGGACTGAGAAAGGTGTTTCTTGGACTTACCGAGTCTCCTCTTGTTGGCAGTGAGGTGGCCCCCAGTCGGATGGCAGCAGCCCAGGTTAGCCCCCTCTCCTGCAAGGCAGCTCCCTGTGGCAGATAGGGAGGTTGCTGGGCATGCTATACAGTTAATGCAGGAAACGCATCTGTTCTGTGTGTGTGTGTGTTGGGGGGGCAGACACATTGTACATGGATTTTGAACTACACGGGGGTCCTGCTCCCCTAAACCCCGGCATAGTTGAAGGGAGAAGTGCACTTTCAAAACAGTTTACCTCTGTAGTACACATGCTTTCATGATCTTCTCAAACTACTACTATTTCTTGGCTGTAAGATTTTTTTTAATTGCAATTCCCATTAGCCCTCACCAGAACAGCCAGTGATAAGCAGTGATAAATGTTGCAGCCCAGCAGTGTCTGGAGATGACAGGCCTTGTCTAGAGTATAGGTGTACCAGTGTTTTGGTTTTTTCCACATTGCACTTAAAGGGCTGTAGGCAGTGGGTCAGTGAAGGATTGAGGAACTGAGGTTAGACAAGTCACCAAAGTGCTAGCAGTAAGTCTTATCAACAAGAAAGTAATAATCAACAGTAGAGATGAGCACGACTTAAGTCATGCCTCTGTATGAATTAACCTGTAGATCCTTTCCCCACCCCCCGGACCAGCTGGGCCACTCACTTTGCGTGCCACCAGGACCCCTGCCTCCTCTGGCAGCTGACCACTCCGTCGAAGCTCCTGCCCGGATTGGAGTGCTGCCGGAGAAGAAGAACCCCAGTGATAAATGATGCAAGGTGAGTGGCCTAGCCAGCCTGGGAAAGGAGGATCCTCATGGCACCTGTGGTGCCGCACAGGTTATTTTGTATGGAGAGATGTAACTTAAGTCATGCCCATCTCTAATCAGGAATACTAGGCAGCATTAGGAGACATTGGCCTCTCTCAGTTGTGTCTGGTTAGGTTCTTGCTTTAGCATCATTCTAGACTTGAATCAGAATCCCCATACCCTAGCTTATACTATCTCCCTTGTATTTCCTTGTTCACTTTCATATGTCTGCCCAAGATCTTAAGCTTTCAGGATAAACTGGAGGGTGGGGGATTGGTTGAAAAATGGTCAAACCTGCTGCTCAATAATCTGAACTGAAAACAAATAGTCCTGAGTTTGTGTAAGGGGATACCTATATTTCATACACACTTCAGCATCCATACTGGGACCTTTCTTATGGAAACAGCTCAGGAATTCATGGCTGCCATGAGAAACATTGCAGTATCTCAGGAAAAAAACAAAAGAAAAAGAAAAAATAAATAAGGCAAAAACGTGGCACGGTAAAAACTAACTGGTATATTTTAATGTCAGCTTTCACTTCCACAGGCATAAGAGTCTAAAACATAAGAGTCTTAAGTCATAAAAGTCTAAAATTGCAGTAGCTGTAGAGTTGAGTTTTACATGTTTTCAAGCATTTCTGCTTTGAATAGTCTTTTTACTCTAACAGGTAATTTCTAGCAATGCAAGCAAACTTGGAGATAAATCATACTGACTTCAATAAGGCTTCGCCCCTCATAAGTGGATATAAGTTTACAAGCTCAGGACACAATGCAGCTAAACGTCTTGCAAACCCCAGTGAGATTCAAGTATATATTTGATTCTCCCATATAAATTACAAGGATATGCAAGTTTTTAAAACTTTGGCTGACTTCTGCCATTAATAACTGAAAGGCTTTCATAAATTAGTGCCCAGAACATTTTTTCTTTCAAAAATACTGTTTATAGCAGCTATACAGTGCTCTTAAAATACCAAAAGTTTCTGAAAGGCAGGCAGGCAGGCAGGCAGGCAGGCAGGCAGGCAGGCAGAAAGAAAGAAAGAAAGAAAGAAAGAAAGAAAGAAAGAAAGAAAGAAAGAAAGAAAGAAAGAAAGAAAGAAAATTAGCTATTCCACCCAATTTAGTGTCATCTGCAAATCTGATAAGCATTCTCTGCCTCCCTCATCTAAGTCATTAATAAAAATGGGGCCCAGAACTGAGTCTTGCAGTACCCAACTTGTTGCCTCCTTCCAGTTTGAGAAAGAGCCATTGATAATCACTCTCTGAGTATAATTCTGTAACCAACTGTGTATCCACCTGACAGTTGTTCCAGCCCACACCCAAGTTAGCTTGCCGATTAGAATATCATGGGAAACGTCCAAAGTTTTGCTGAAATCAAGATATACTATGTCTACAGCAGTCCCACCATTTACCAGAGAGGTTACCAATTCAAGAAATGAGATAAGATTAGTCTGGCAGAATTTGTTCTAAACAAACCAGTGTGGGCTTCTGGTTATTACTGCATTGTTTTCAAGGTGCTTGCAGAGTGACTGCTTTATGACTTACTCTGAAATTTTCCCTGGGATTGATATCAGGCTGGCCTCGTTCCCAGGTTCCTCCTTTTTGCCATTTTGAAGATAGAGACAATGTTAGCCTCCTTCCAGTCATCTAGCACTTCACCCATCCTCCATGATTTAAAGAAAATAATAGACAGTGGTTCTTAGATTTCTTCATCCATTTCCTTCAATACTCTTGGATGCAGTTCATCCAGCCCTGGAGATTTGAACTCGTTTAAAGCAATAAGGTATTTGTTTGACTATTTGTTTATCACTCTGAAGCTGCAATCTTGTCCCCTCCATTTGACTGGAAGGTTATAGACATTTGGAGAAAAACTGAGCTAAAGTAAAAATTGAGCATTTCTCTCTCTCTCTCTCTCTCTCTCTCTTTTTGGTCATCTGTTACCATTTTTCAATCCCCACTGAACAGCTGACATACTATTTCTGTTCTCTGTATTTTGCTATGTATGTACCTTCAAAACGCTTTTTGTTGCTTTTAGCTTTGCTTTTCGGCTCATTCTGAGCTTTTGCCTTCTTGTACTCTTCCTTTGTAGCTTGGCCTTTCTTCCACTTCCTAGGTGTGTCCTTTTTAATTTTCAGGTTCTCTCTGAACTTTTTGTGAAGTCACATTGGCCTTTTTTTTCTGTCTTCCATTTTTTCTTGTTAGAATTATTTCTATTTGTGCCTTTAGAATTTCCTTTTTAAGGAACTCCCACTCATCTTGGATTCCTTTTTCTGTTAGGATCTCCTGCCTTGGGATCTTACTTATCACTGTTCTGAATTCATTAAAATTGGCTTTCCTAAAATCCTGCATACACCCATGGCTACACTCTGTTTGTGTTTCCTTTGAAATCAAGAACTCAGGTAGAACATGGTCACTTTCCCCTGGAGTTCTCCTTACTGTCACTTCTTCCACCATGTCATCTCTATTGGTTAGAATCAAGTCAAGGATAGCTACTCCTCTAGTTTCTTCCTCTACTTTTTGTAAGATAAAATTATCACCCACAGAAGCCAGGAATTTCTTGGAAGGGCCATATTGGGCAAGATTTACCTCTCAACAGATATCAAGTTAACTGAAATTTCCCATTACTAAGCTTTTGTGGACATGTCCACTTCATCAGACAGAGAAGCAGAATGAAATGTTGAATGAAATATCTGTTTAACAAGTAAAACATTCTAAATATTTATTGGATCTTAGTATGGTACATCTACATGGAGTAATTTATGGCTTATGTTGTTTTACAGTACTGTTGTAAACTGTCCTCCAGGAGAAAGAAAACAGACACCAACCCTGAGCAAAGATGAAGGGGGAAAGAAAGGCGGGGGAAGGGGTGGGGTTGGAAGATTTGGGATTAAGTTAAAGAACATACCCTAAAAATAAATATGAAAGTGATAGCAGAGGAATCATGTGTGTTAATGTAGGAAATATTGACAGTTTTTAGCTTTGAGCCTTGTGATAAGAGATTCCATTACTACTACATTGTGTGTCTTTGAAATTGTTCCAGTTTATTTTTCAAAGATTTCATCTGCAGGGCAATCAGTTGTAGATTCCAAGTATGATGTTCCTTTTATTTTTCGCCCCCGTTACAGTAATCCAGATGCTCCCAATGGGACAACAGGCTGAGTTTAAGAGAGCTGAACAGGGCAGTTGAGGACAGGAAATTTTGGAGATCGCTCATTCATAGGGTCACCAGAAGTCAGAGGCAACTTGAAGGCACACAGCAACACAACAACAAATTGAGTAGCTGAGCCACTGTCTCTTTTCTCTGTCTTTTGTTATGCACATACCTGAAAAAAAGCTTTTTTGTTGCTTTTAACTCATTCTTAGCTTTTGCCTTCCTAACACCACCCCTGTAATCCCTCATGCCAGCACTACCTTTATAGCCAGTTGTTCATGCAGAGTATTTCCCTTTCCCTTCCTCTTCCTCTTCTGAATACTGGTAGGATGGATGAGAAGACTCTCGGGGTCCCCAATGTCCTTGTATTTATTTCCCAGAGTTTCAAAGTCTGATGGGATGTCTTTGTAGTTCCTCTTGACTGTGACATTTGTTCTCACGTGGATGAGAAGAAAGGGATATGCATCCATGGATTTTATAAGTGGTGGTAATCCTTCCATCACACATCTAATCTGTCCTCCAAGGAGACAGCATACCTGGTGGACCCATGGATCTTCCTGGCATATTTTTACTCTGTCTCAGTTTTATTCCTCTGCTGTGCTCTGTTAGGAGTCAGTAAACAGAAAAAAAATTCATATAATTGCCTCTACATTGACATTCAGACTGGCCAAGAGATCATCTAGTCATTTAAAATGAAGTAGACATTACTAGTAGACAATGGCCTGACCATGGAGTGTTTTGCCTTCTCCTTCGTGATGCTTTGCCCCCTTCTGCTCAGATGATTGGCTGCCACCAGTAGGCCAGATGTTCGGTTTAGATTTGGAAGACTCAAATGGAAAGCCTTACATTGCCATGAAGCTCACTGGGTAGTCTTGAGACAGTTATTAACTGTCAACCTAACCTGCTTTATAGTATTATTGTGGAAATAATATAAGCTGTGCTATGCTCCCTGGAAGATGGGTCAGATATGAAGTGATGGATAAATTTGGGGATTCAGAGGTCTGACAGCAAATCAGGTGTTTATCTTTTTAACATAATACAAAGAAAAGGATTAGTCTCAATAAGCTTCAGTGGAACTAGTACTGTATATACATGTTTTCTTTGTAGTGGTGTGCCTAAGAATACTAGCAAAACAATGTATTCTCGAAGGCTTTCATGGCCGGGATCCGATGGTTGTTATGGGTTTTCCGGGCTGTTTGGCCGTGTGCTTAAGGTTTTTCTTCCTAACGTTTTGCAAGCCTCTGTGGCTGGCATCTTCAGAGGACAGGAGTCAGAACTCTGTGCTCTGGTGCAGTTTGTTGGATAGTTCAGTATTTATAGCTGTGGGATCAGCTTTTGTCCTTTTCAGGAGATTGGGTGATTGTGGTGATCAGTGTGTTTTTGTTGTGGGTGTATGGTTGTGATAAGGGGGAGAGATGATCTGTCATTGTGATTGATGGGTGTCGTTAGCTGGTCTTTTGTGTGCAGTGATCACTGGTCCTTGTGGCTGGGTAGAGTTCGTTGACCTTTTGCAGGCTGTATTTTTCAGTGCTAGGAGCCAGGCTTTGTTGAGTCCTTTGTTGATCCCACAGCTATAAATACTCAACTATCCAACAAACTGCAACAGAGCACAGACAGAGTTCTGACTCCTGTCCTCTGAAGATGCCGGCCACAGAGACTGGCGAAACGTTAGGAAGAAAAATCTTAAGAACACGGCCAAACAGCCCGGAAAACCCACAACAACCACTAGCAAAACAGTTTATAAAAATCCGTTCTTATCAACACAACATTTTGCAGATGTTGGTATGTGTTAAAAGGCAAATACTGTGATTTATTAGGATTAACTCAATGGTATAAAAACGTGTCTTAATTGCCAAGTCTGTTTTATTTCTGTAAATACTTCTGAAGAACAGCATACCTTGAGAACTGGACCCAAGTTACATAAAAGGCTCAGAAGAAGCAGGTTAGACTTCGTGGAACCAATGGTTTGAATCTTGGCATATTTTATTTAATCCTTCTGATTTCATCACTAGGAGTATCATTTAGCAATGTGTCTTTGTTTGACCATAACCATAGATGTTTTCAATAAGTGCACATGTGAGGGAGAAAGAATCTGACAGCCATAATCACCAGCCAAAAATCCTAAATTTTCTTCTTTCTTCTTGGATTTAAAAAAGAACAGGGAGTACAAAGCAAATTCCCCACTGTAAAAAAAAATTCACTGAAGTCATAAATTTTCCCCTAATGGAATTAGAACCAATATTCATTATTTTACTGTCCTTCTTGCACAGACCAAATCCAAGGCAAGCAATATATCAGTAAACAGACATGGGTGCTTCATATTTATATTAGATACAAAGTGCAGCACCACAGGTGGTGAGGATTCCATTCCCCTACCCCACCCTAGGCCAGCCAAACTACTAACCAGGCTCTGCACATCACTGGAGTCATTCGGTGGCGGTGGCATACCAATCTGGGCAGAAGCCTGTGGCCAGCCTGGCCTTCCTGCCTCCCCAGGCACCTGACCATTCTGGCATCACTCAAAGGCTGTGCAGCAGCAATACCTGCCCCACCTCCTTGTCTCTGTGGGCAGCTGCTGGAGGAGGCAGAGAAGCAAAATCCATGATCCTGCTGCAACTAGACAGTCACACGAAGAACAGGAGAGGAGCAGTGCACATACACTGGTGAGGGAGGGAGACGGCTGGAGGGGTGGGTGAAGGGAATGTGTGGCACATGTGATGCTGCGCTGATGTGGAATGAAGCGAGTTGTGCCCATCTCTACTCCAGACCAAGTTGAGACACATTACAAAGCCTGGAATTGTAAGTCAGGAGATTAGTGCATAGCCCTGCTGACGACAGCTGACTGTCACATTCCCAGGGGATTCAGCAGGCAAAAGTCCAATAAGCCAGTCCAAGGTCAGAAGTCTGGGAGATACAAAACAGATGCCAAATTGTCAAAGCCAAAACATAAACCATAGCCAGAAGTCAGAGTCCAAAAGCCAAGGGTCAAGAGAGCAAGGTTCGAGACAAGCAGGAGCGTGGACGCGAGCCAGGGAATTGACTTGTTGCTTCCACAAGCTTCCAAACCTCTGAGTACAAATTATATAGCAGCAACAATAATCTAATTCCTAGAAACATTCCATCCTGTTAAAACTCTGGGCTGGTCGACCTGATGTTCCTGTGAGAAGCATTCATGCAAGCCTCAGACCTCCGTGTTGTGAGTCTCTGCCGAAGCTTATATCTCACTCTGGCTAGCGGGGGAGGAGAATCTGGCGGTGATTCAGCTGTCTGTGATACTAATTGCCCAGCATTTTCCTCAGCTGTAATTAACCCCTCTGATTCCAAGCTTTCTTCGGCTGAACTCATGACACTGACCCAGTTCAGATGATGATCACTTAAATCATGGGGCTTGTAGCTGGCCCTACCATTAGACCAAGAGAGACAGCATAACTATCATGAAATAGCACTGCATTGGTATGTGCGTGTGCTGTGTACTTTACTTTGGTGGAATGTTTGAAGAAAGACCACTCTTATTAGAAGAAGTGATCTCAGCAGTGGAAGGGACGGAGCTAGAATCTGTTCTAGCTTCTCGGGAAAAGGCAGCCTGATTAGTTGTTAGCCTGGAATAATCTAGGATTGGGACTTTAGGGTATATAATGTGGTTTAGAAGTTACAGTACTTTAGTTGGTTTAGCTTACTATCAGGAGAATGTTAGGCTCAGTTGTTGATTTGCTATGCTGTTCTAACAGAGCTGCACTCTATGTATGCTCTGAGACTATGCTGTCCTCTACACCAGGGGTCGTCAACCCCCAGTCCGCGGGCTGGTGCCGGTCCGTGGGCTTGCCGGAACTGGGACGCAGATACGGATCTCCACCACCCCCGCACGCATGTGCGGGGGGCATGTCAGGCTCACACGGGGGGCGTGTCATGCTCGCAGTGGGGTATGTCACGCTCGCGGTGGGCATGTCGGTGCCCCCACCACCCCCCGTGCATGGAGCTTGCTCCCCCCAACCGGTCCACGGCCCCAAAAAAGTTGGGGACCGCTGCTCTACACCGATAGTAACTATTGGCCCAAATCCTGTTTCTTAGTGTAGTAAATTATGGTAGAGTGGGCTTATTGAATCAATGGGGATTTTGTGACTTACTTTAGCATAATAGGTCACAGAGGAGGCTCATTTGAATCAGGAGAATGTATGGAGGAGTTAACTCACCAAACCCCATTAATTCTAGTGCAATTTACTATAGCAAGCAACAAGATTTTTGCCATTAGGTAAAAGAATTTAGCTTTATTGTTTTCATGTGTGACTTCCTGTTTTTCCTCAAATTTGTGGAAATTTGGAGTGTGTGTGTGTGTATGTTTAATGCTTTTTGAACTATTTTGCTTTTTTGCCTTTTTTGCTTTTCTCCACATAAAGGCCTGGTATTGAATTAGGGGTTTGTGACACCAACCTAAAACTTTTCTCTTCAATCACCTACCAGGAATTTTGGTTAACATGTGCATGGTGACCACCTTTCTATCTTACAGGCCTGTTGCGTGAGGCAAAGTACACAGTTTTGTGGTTTTCAAAGTCCTGGATGCTGCAGCCAAGTCAAGCTTGTGTGCTGGGAGCTGAAGTTTCTGTAAATGCTTGCAGGCAGGGCCGCAGTCTGCCTCCCTGAATCTTAGGGAAGGCAGGGTAGCATGGTGGAGTAGCTAGAGCAAACCTGGGGGGTACTGTCACAGAATGTTGTTGCTGTTCCCTCTCAGGCATCAAAATGTATTGGGCCAGGCACACGCATGAAAAAGCAATAAAAGCATTTGTATTCACTTTATTTATTTCCCACAGTAATATCTGTTTAAAAGCACAGAGAAAAGCATAAAAAGTTCTAATACAAAAACACAAACGGATTGTATCATTGAAATATAACTGAATTAAAAGCTATTTGAAGACACATGTATAGAAAAGTCTATTCCCCATCTGCTAGAAGCCCCTTCCCTAGAAAGCAATCAGGGGCCAAAATCCTGCCTAAATAAATAAATAGACCTTTTGCCTAATGTGGCAGGAGGACAACAGGCAGAGGGATGGTCTACTCTTTTCTGTAAGGAGTTCTACAGCCTGGGAGCACAATGATCTTATATAAATATTAGAACCATTTGTATATTTCTATAGAAAGACAATGGACTGAGTATTGTCATGGACTCTGTGAAGAGTAGTTGACAGGTATGGAAGACTATATTTGTCTATGAATAGAGACTAGCTGGAAAAGTAAGAATTACATGCTGTTGGGAATAGTGTGATGTGAATGGTACGACCACTGGCCAAATAGTGGAATCCCATTAATTTCTTCTATAGTTGGTACTAGCAATTGGATTTAGGCTGTTGGTATATGTAAGAATGATAGTAAAATCATGTTGGTTATAATTTCATTAGAGGAGGATTTATTGACTTGGCTATCTTTTCCTTTTTCTAACAGTGAGGGATTTGCTTTGTACTTCATGTTCTTTTTTGAATTCAAGAAGAAGGACTTCTGGCTGTTTATTATGGCTGTGATGGTGATCCTTTCTCCCTCACATGTGCACTTATTGGAAGGACAAGAGCATGCAGTGAAATGCTTATAGAAGGCAAGAAAATCTGGGTGGCCCTGCTGGGCTCTAAACATCTAGCTAGACTGGTCGTGTTAGACCTTTAAACACATATCTCCACGGAAATTCAGTTGCTGGAGGGGGGATGGGTAATTGTGAGGAATATGCATTCCTCACTTAATGTTTTGTTTCACTCAATGAGAAATCTCAGCTATAAGTTATTACACTCACATTAGTAGCCATAGGAGAAAATATGGGGCCAAGAAAAACAACAAATTTTCATTAACTGATGATGGGGAAAGAGAAAGGGGCTTACTTCTCTCATAGCTAAAGGCTAAATCCAATCCTTAGTCTCAAATAAAATAGAATCAATATGACTTATGTACATGTTGATTTAAGAAGTCTCATTTATTCAGTGGGTCTACTCTGTAGTTGGAACTAACAACTTTAAATTGCTGCCCCTCTTCATGCATTCTGGCTCTTTTGTTCTCCACAGAATAAAAACTCATCATTCTGGGTTTCTTGGGGATGTCTACACTCTATTTTTTTTTTTAATTGAGGCTGCCAAGGACTTGCAGTCTTCCACTATCCCCTCATGCAAAGGCTCTCTGTGCTACTTAGCTACTTCCGTCTGCCACTCCCCTTGGTGAAATGAAGGAAACACCTTTAAAAGGACTAATCCTCTCCAGTTTGTTTGACCAGTTGTCTCCTTTCTCTTCCAGTTGTAGCTTTTAGTTCCTGAGGCGAGGAGAACACTGGCCGAGGGAGGGAGGGGTTACTCTTTGAAACAGCTTGAGGTAAGTTTGGACGCAAGGGACAGCTAGTCTACTCACCAGATCAAGCAGTACATCACTATACAGCTTCTCCAAAGAATCTGTGTATCTTTGAACTTACAAGGATTTTCCTCTCCATTTTATGTTTTCTTCTACTAGTAGCTAGGGCTTGCCTACTTTTTGAAGAAAATAGAAACTGGGGAGCGGGGAGGGGAAGAGTTGTGCCTCTGGCCCTGACTCTTGTTGATATACGGATTCTCAAAGATTACCTCTGTTGGAAGTATCTGGGTGCAATCCAGTTCATGCTCAAGATGACGGATGTCTTTGCATGAGGAAGAAGAGGGGAAAAGAGCCTCCTCAGGTTTCCTAGACTGCACTTTACCTGCTCTGACCTGTGTTCACCTTCCTTGAACCTGTGATTGCTGTCCTTAGGGTTGCTGATATCTCTTCCTTCCTCCTCACACCTATTTCTTGTCCCTCCAAGGAGGAGACAACTTGAATTTGTTCTCTAGGGATAAAAGGCACAGCCATGTCTTCTGGCATCTTTAACTTTGTTAGCTAAAACTAGAACTTCTATCCCCTTTGTCACAAGTGTACTTCTCTAATAAACATAAGCTTTCATATCTTAGAGAAGAGTGTGGGTGTGGCTCCTTTACAAAAGGAGGAGTGTGCCCAGGTAATCATTTTGAGTTTCAAAGGGTTGAACCTGTGAGTCAACACTGCTTATTTTCCAACAACCTCTAAGGGAATATGTTCCTCAAGGAGGAAAAGGTAAGTGTTTCCCAATCTCTAAGGTGGGCCCTGGAAAAAAGATGGTGAATATCTGGCCCACCTTCAGATAGAGCCACACATTCTCTACTCTGGCCTAAGAGTTGCTTATGTTTTTTGGTACTGTATTTACTGATCCTTTTGGTATTGTATACTCATTGTTACTATTCTTGAATACTGTCTTTTAATTGTTGTAAACTGCCTTGGGTCCTTTTTAAGGAGAAAGTTGGGTTAAAAATATTTTAAATGAAATAAATAAATAATAAAAGGAAATAGTAAAGTTGGAACAAAAACTTGAGTGACTCACAGTACATTCCTATGCCTGTCTACGCAGAAGTAAGTCCTAGTTAGTTTAATGAGACTTAAACTAACAGTATTGCAAGTCTCTGTGAGTTCTCACACATGAAAAAGCCCAAAGGGACTTTTGTTTTACCCAACAGTAGATGAGATAATCTACAAATGAAAGATGATGTTAGAAAGAGAGGAGACAAAACATCTGTATTTTCTTTTCTTTGAAAGTATGACAAAGAGCAAAATGTTGAACTTTCCTGGGATGTAGATTTATGCCTAACAATAGGATATAGTTCCTCACTGCCAGGATGAGCATAGTTGGGAAACAATCTATCTAGAAAAGATATAGAAATCTTGTTTTATGGCAGTTTGAAAGACTATATTAAGTGAATATCTGAATAGACCTTTTTTTGGTATTGAGTGTCTTGCTAGCTCCAGACAGGGCATTTGTCTCACTGGTTTGCTGAGTTCTAAAGAAGCCTTTTAATTCACCCAGACTTCTTTAGAAGTCAGCAGACCAGTGAGTCAACAGGAAGGCTCTGTTGCACTGTTTGGCCAAATGCTGTCTAAACCACCCTCCTCCAACCAGCTGCCCTTTAGATGTGTGGGACAACAACTCCTATCATCACCAGCCCGTGTATGTAGTCTCAGCTATCAGGAGGGCATTGGGTTGGATAAAAACCATGATGGCAGAATAACTATGTAACTTTAATGTTGACAATAAAGAAACTGAAATATTTAAAGATTTTGCATACCCTGGCTCAGTCATCAGTCCAAATGGAAATTGCAGCCAAGAAATCAGAAGATACCTGAGACTTGAAAGGACAGCTATGAAGAAACCAGAAAAGATAATCAAATTAAAGATGTGTCACTGAAGACCAAGGCATAGGTCATTCACATGATTGTATTCCCCATTGCTATGTACCGATGTGAAAGCTGGACAGTGAAGAAAGCTGGGAGGAAAAACTGATTTATTCAGAATATGGCTGCTGAGGAAAGTTTTAAGGCTACTATGGACCATCAGAAAGACAAACTCTCTCTGGAAGTAAAAGTGATGAAATTTTGGGCACATCATGAGAAGGCAAATTTTTCTGGACAAGACAGATTTAGATTAGATAGATTAGGCATCCTTCAGTTTCGAGAGACTATGGTAACATGCTCTGAATAGAGGACTTGGAACAATGTCTAGTGTGGCTGAGAAGGCCAATTCAAGAGTGACAATCCCTTCCACACTGAAGACAAATACAATCTGTCCCATCCAACTCCCTGATTTTGCTGGTTTTGGGACTGCCTCTTTGCTTCGGCCTGCTGAACAAGTGTCTCTTCAAAATGGGAGAGGCCATGATGCACCGCCTGCCTCCAGGCTGAACGCTCAGATGTCAAGGTTTCCCATCTGTTGAGGTCCATTCCTAAGGCCTTCAGATCCCGCTTGCAGATATCTTTGTATCACAGCTGTGGTCTCCCTCTGGGACGATTTCCTTGCACTAATTCTCCATACAGGAGATCTTCTGGAATCCGACCATCAGCCATTCTCACAACATGCCCAAGCCAATGTAGACATCGCTGTTTCAGTAATGTATACATGCTAAAAATTCCAGCTCATTCTAGGACTACTCTATTTGGAACTTTGTCCTGCCAGGTGATACCAAAAATGTGTCAGAGACAACGCATATGGAACATGTTCAGCTTCCTCTCCTGCCGTGCGCTTAAAAATCTTAGAGATTGGTTTGGATACAACACAACATCACTGCTTAGAGAGTTATATCCAAATCGGCATAGCCATGATGCTGTCTATTGTCTGGTGGAAGAAGAAGAAGGAGAAGAGGAAGCTAGTACATTACATCCTGATTCTACCCATCCAATATGTAGAATTTCTCATTGAAGTCAGAAAATATCCCACAATTCAGTCAATGTCAGTTTTTTGAAAAAATAATCTTAGTATATTACAGCTGCCATTCAAATTAGTAGGTATCACTACATCTTATGATATGGAATCCCACACTCTAATTCTGTGCTATTCCTGAAGAAGTTGCTTCCTTTCATCTTTCTTGAATCTCCCCCTATCCAGCTTCACTGCAGAGTCTTTGAATTCTAGCACCCTGTGGTCTACCAACTTTTTCCATATTATGCATTATTTCATCCACCTCTATCACGGCTCCCCTTACTTTTTTTTTAAAGCTAAGTGGCCCACTGGGTCTTCATGTTCCTCATCCAGAAGTAAAAAATTATGAAGAGTAAACTGTGATGATTAAGGAACCAGAGTAAGCAAATCCCAGTGATGGTGGTAGAGTGAACAAGCCTTTACCTCCAAAGTATGATAAACAAGGCTAGAGATTTTATGCAAACTAATTAAGACTGGAAAATAGAAACAAGACAGAAAATCATAATTATGTCTTGTTTTAAAAAAAAACCCTCATTCCAGTAAAACTAGACCAGTCACTGACTAAGGATGTGAAGTGTCTAATTAAGGATGGCTTCACATACTATGCGGTGACAAAACCCAGCATAACACAAACATTGCAAAATAGTTGTCAGCTGCTTTCATGAGTCACATTTTATATATGCATACAATACAAATTAAACTTGCAGCAACCAACACCATCTTTGTACCCTCTAAATGTATTGGGATACAATCTCCAGCATCCTCGGCTAGCAGAGCTTCTAATCAGTAGGATTTCTCTATTACGAATGAACTGCAGGTTTCACAACAGAATGCCATGAAGGAAGGAGAGGGTCGTATCTCACCTTAAGTTCTGGTTGCACGGTCAAAATCAGCATTTAGAATGTGAAGCTGGGCAGAAGCTTTGTGGGATGACAAGGAAGCCTTAAGAAGCCATTGCTTGACAGACCATTATAGCTGTGAGTATGCAAGAAGCGGTAATTATTTCCGTTTCAGTTCAGAGGCAACCAGATCTTATCAGGAACCATATCAGCATAAGCCAGGAATGAGGAATCAAAAGTTTTAACTTCCCACCTCTAAAGCTGATTTTGAGCCATTTTCCTAAGAAATGCATCTTCTTCCTCCTTATGGAATTGTTCCATAAACAAACTCTTAGTATTCCTGTGATAGCCAAGTCTACCTGCCTTATCACCCTGCTAGAATTAATTACTTAATTAACACCTTAATAGTCCCATTCCTGTATTAATGAACCATTATCTGGGCATGAATGTCACACTCACCACCATGGAATAAATGAAGAAGTAGGTTTTGATCTGTAGAGATTCACACTGAAATAAAACTGTTAGTCTTTAAAGCACTACAATATCCCTCACCCCCAAGAATGTTTTCTTATAATTATTCTCTTCTTGTTTTCTTTTTGTAAATTGATTTGGAAATAGCTAGAGATAATTTCTTCCTTTCTTCATTGCACCAAGACAAATAGAATTTTTTTTTTCCCCAATTAGAAAATGAGAACTCCGCATTTGCTCATTTAGGCTGCAACTACACTGGCAGGCCAAATCAGAGCTATTTGGCTTTGCTGCCACTTGATTCACCACCTATTTTATGCTTCTGTTCAGATCAGGTGATCACACTGAGACTGTGGATTGTTTCAGTGCTAGTTGCCACTTGCCCTCAATCTGATGCTGTTTGATCTGTGCCTCAGCCCATCTTCCTTTGATCCCACCCTCTGCCAAACACTCTGGCTCTCCTTTTTATGGTTAAAGCCAGCAGGCTGTTTACTATGAGGCATGGCATTAGGGAAAGGGGGCAGTTTTCCAAAGTTCTCCATAACATAGAAAAACATACACACATAGTGTGGAAACATAGTAATCAGCTGTAGTTCCTTAGAGTTGTTTCTATTTCATATCAATTTTATTTTATTTACTTTTTGTCTGTGATATAGTGCTAAGCTCAGCAGTTTGTTTTAAGAAAATAAAAATCTTCAGGGTGACCAGGGAGAAAGATCACTGGGGTGGGTGTTCCCACTGTTCAAAACATCATGCCCAGTACATTGGTACATCACCAGAATACTATCCACAGTCATATCCTCCATTCTTTTGCAGAACAAAATGACTGATCATATGGGAAGAACATCATTTGACTCCCTCCTGCTTGAAAAAAACTCCACTTAAGAAGCAAAAGGGGCCTGGCTGATTCAAATTGGCCTTTGCAGCATTGTAAAGGTCAAAAGTTTAACACTTGAACAAAACCTCAGAGCATTATAGAACTTTATACCATCCTTTGGTAGTCTGTGGTGGTTCATCACAGCTAACAGTTATCCCTCAAAGGATTAAATACCAGTGCAAACCAGATATTCACAACATCCATATCAAAATTCACCTAGGTATCAAGGAATAAGTCATTTACTTGCTTTTGCATGGTTGACCAGAAATGTAGTTTCCAAATTTGCTCCATCTCTCCTCAAAGGATGAGAATATATCACTGTTTTCAGTCATGGTGAAGTAAATAGAAAAAACTATTCCAGGCAACACTAGCTTATCTAATTCTATAAGTTTTATTAATTGATTCTATGTTCCCTAAGCATAATGATACTTCAGAGTTGTTGAAAACATGTAATTTTGTAAATAAGTAAAAATCAATAAAACTAGAAATACATGTCTAGCTTTTTAGCATATTTGAACACAGACATGGAAAAATAATATATTTTATAAGTGCTCACCCAGCCACCTGCCAGTTAAAATCAACAGAGGAAAATTCATTATTTCTGTCTGTTGCCTCTGTGCTTTCATCTCTGCAGCTACTATCGTTTTCCTCCCCCTGGCTTCTCAGTTTGGCTTTGCTCCATTGTGACTCAGCTAGCTTCACTGACGCTAGGCTGGCTGGCATCTTGCTTATATTACTCCAGCTCTTTCATAGCGATAGATGTTTATATGTCTTATCATTCTTTTACATTTTCCTCCTTTCCTAGCAGATTCCAGGACTAGCTAGTTAATATTCTCCTAGCCTAGCAGACTCAACATATTTTCTCATTGAGCCTGCTATAGTAGCAAACTCCATGAATTCTCTATAGGAGTTGCTACAGTTGTAGACTCAACTGACTTTTCCACTCTGCTACTCATGTAATAGATTAAATAAGAACGAATGTGTGTGTGTGTGTGTGTGTGTAATAACTCTGCAGTGACTTCCAATGAGAATTCAGTACATTGCTACTTAAATAGTTACTTTTCTCTCTTTTTTTTTTCATTTTCAAGGTTGCGTCTGTTTGTCCTGAAATAACCTCGACCTGACACTTCATTACTGTTTGAGCCTCCATGTTATAATCACATTTCACATTCCCAGTATTACAATTCTTACATCCTTACTCGTGGATTTATTTTATTTATAGAAAATATCAAAATTTTGACTGTCCCCCAGACAAATGAGTGTGGGAAAGGACTGTTGCTAAGTAGTCCAGTTTAGCTATCTTGACATCATGTGATCACTTTGGAAAAAAATTAAATGGATCTGATTTACTTTCTCAAAAAATCCTATACTATTTACCCATGTAGTTGCAGCCTTAATCTCTTTAGGACATGCTCAGCAATTCCTTTGGTCTTTTAAAAAGCGATTACTTGTGGTTAAGTTCTGAGCCCACTAAGGAGTAACAATTTTAGTTGAGATTTAAAAAAGCAAATATTTATTTTGCCATTTCTTAAAAGGAACTAAAATAGTAACTCCTTAGCTCCTTTTTTACAATCTGGATGCTTTTCATTTACCAGCATGATGCATAGTACAAATTAGTGCTTGAAATAGTATTTTCATCATCATTTAGTTAGATTACATTCCCATAACTAAAGAAGTAATTTTAACAAGTTATCATTATTATACAAAAGAAACAAAGTTTTAATTTGTTAAGTTATAATAATAAGGTAATTTAGTTACAGCTTTATTATTGAGAAAAAGAAATGTATTACAGCTAGTATTTGTTCAAGCTCAAAAAAGTTACTTTTCCCCCAGGAAGAGGGAAGGGAATAGTGAGCACCAGTTGTGCTTTGATCCAGCGCCACATCCTACTAAATTTCTGTTTGTTAGCCCAGGGACCCTACATTCCCTAATTAGATTTTAAAACAAAAGCCTCTGTAGGGCACAAGGAAACCTTTCCAGTAAAAAGACAGTTTTTGTAAGAAAGAACTAGGGGATGAGGGTTGTGGGAATGGATGTAGCCCTCAAAGGCCCAGAAACAGGGTGAATGGTCTGAACGAAGTCTCTGAAGATTGCCCATTCCTGTGTTGGACTTTGACAAAGTCCAACACAACAAGCTATACAAAGGTTTTCATTTGAGAGATATTCATATAATGGGCAACCAATTTTACTGTTCTCTGCCATCTCATTGTTTCCAATTTAAGAACCAACTCTATGAATTAATAAGCTCCAAAATGTCTAGTCATTAATTAGCTGCCTTGTGTGGGTCTTTCAAACTTAAGGCTGTGGCTTCTTTTGTTGAATCAATCTGTCTCATACTTGGTCTCTTGTTGTTGTTTTTACTGCCTTCCTATTTCCCAGCATTATTGTCATTCCAGTGAATATTGTATTCTCATGAATGTCCCAATAATCTGTAATGAGAAACAAAAAGCTGCAGTTAATGCTAAAGATTAGACCCTATGGCTCACTTCTTCATACATATATGGATGGGCTGTCCTCAAGTCTTGTTCTTCTGGAGAAAAGTAGTTGAGTCTCTAACAGTGATTACTGGGCAAAAATTAAATATGGTGAGCAACTACTCTTGGTGCCATTGTTTGTAGGGACTAATGTAATCCTGTTGCATAGGGATCTGATAAACATAGTGGATGAACCATTTGTGTTCTACAGCTATCTCTGAAAAATTCTCATTGAATGATAGACTGGAAATGAGAGACAAGTTTATGAATACATATAAATGGACATGCATCAAATGGTCCTCCACTTGAAATATGTTTTCTAGTGCGCCGTAAGTTCAAGTGCTTTGATGTGGAGGGAGGAAATTTCCTTTTAATTATTAGTGCTGAATATTGCTTTTAGACAGAGTGTGTGCTGGTACTTAAGATCATGACTGAAGTTTATAGTGACTGATTTCTTAAACCTCCTCAGTTATTACTTTGTGTGTGAGAAGAAGGTGCAAGATCAGGGCTATAGAAAGAGTTAACATTATGGTTAAGGCTGGGTAAGAGTGCATCTATAATCACTTCGAATCATGTTGTTCACAAGTATATCATTGGCACATCTGTGTCCATAAACAACTTTCATTTGCCCATAAGTTTCAGCAGGAATTATTTTTTATGTAGTTAAAAATTCTATAACAGTATACTGTTTAATGCATGTTGACATACCTTCCAAAATAGAACTCAGTGTAATAGCTGCTAGCCAAATTTGTTTTATGATATTGAGTTTCAGTGTTGCATATGCAGAAGGCAAAGAAGGGTTGGTGCATAACAATATGCAGATCTGTGAGGCATTTGCTTTTCAGCTGCTAAAATTAAGCAGGCAAAACTTTTCAGCCAACCCTTATATGTGTGGTATGTAGTGTCATAGGTCATACTGTAGTATGTTCTGCCATGTGACAAGTCTAGTTATTAATTCCCCCCCCCAAAAAAAAAATGTTCAGGTGGCCATAGAGATGCAGAGTGTGACAGAGGTATATATTACCACCACTGCTTTTCAATTTATACTTTGAGAATATCTTAAGATTAGTACTTGATGTAAATAACAGTGCCATTATCAATAGCGAAGTCATCAATATTTGAATGATACAATATTACTAGATTATATCTTAGGCAATCAACAAAGTTTACTCAGTAAAATCAATGCAGTAATTAATGAACACAGTAAAAAGTGAATGAATAATAACCAAGATACCATAGAACACAAAAAATGTAGAAACCTAAAATACTCTCATCACATGATCAGAAAAGGAACGTAAATATTGCTACAAAATCAGTGAGGAAAAATGTATTGGAAGGAGAAGGATGTCTTGGCTGAAAAACTTTGGAGCCTCATTTGAATGCAACAGAATACCATTCTTTACAGCTACCACATTCTGGTTTAGAGCAGGCAGAATGGTCATCTGGCAGGAGGGGAAGAAGAAGAAGAGGAACCCAGTAAGTATTAGGCAAGGCTTCTTCTTTATATAAATAACCCCACAATAGCCATGAGAGGGCAGTTCACTGCTCCATTGTTTTTCTTCTGCCTCCCTGTTCCTACCCTGAAGATGTGGTACCTGGTTATACTGCTATTTATGTGTCACCTGCCCAAAGTGGTACATTCAGAAATGAGTCTTTCATACTGATCCAAGATGTCTGAGGAAAAAAGATCTAAAAGATACAGGTGTGTATCTGCAATATTGGAGAGATGGAGGCTAACGGTATTCCCTGTAAATATGCATATGTACCAACCAAAGTACTGAAAAGTCTGCCTCATTATACACAGCTTCCGCTCTTTTGCCACACACTGTTGAGGAAATCATCTGCAGTGGGCTTTAAATAGTGACAAGCATACAGACACAGGGTAAATGAGTGGTTTCTGCAGCCACCTACTTATTTCTGGCATATACATAGCCTGCAGCTGTAAAATTTTAAGTGCCACGTAATGTTCTTCTGGCAGCCGTTCATTCTTTTACAGTACACCAGAGCATGGCAAAGTAAGGATCTCTTTCATTCACTCTGTAGTACAGCAACCAAGTCTAATGTATACAGATATATAATAGATTCAGGAAAATTAAAAGTGACATCTCCACTCTACTCTTGTTAAGATGCTTTCAAGTGGCCGAAGCTGACCTTCGAATCAGTTTTCCAAAAACACCAGCTCAGAACTCAGCAGAGATGTAAGTACACTTCAGTATTTCTCCCACCCCTGAAACGCATTTCCTCTCAGCACTGGGATGCCCAGAGCTAGTTTGGAACGTCTTGATTTCCTCCAAATTAGAAAGCATGTGTGGAATCCCAGAATGTGTAGGAAGTCTACAGGCACAGAGGCTTATGCTCATACTGGCCCATCATCACTGAAGTGTGGAACAATAAAATGACTGTCAGGACATGGTTGGGGTGGGGTGTGGCTCCATAGCCCTATTCTGCAGGGAATTCCTCATCATACAATTACATTACATTACACCAATAACAAAACAAAAGCAACTACATTTGCCAAACAGGGATCAAGGAAAGCTCATGCTGAAATTGGGGTGCACTGCTTCTAAATGTGGAATCACCATGTTATCTAATGAGGTCCTAAAGAGACAGAGAGACACAATTGATTCTGAAGTAAAATCCTGAAGTAAACTGATTTGCTGAGGTAATTTCCAATATTGCCACAACCACAGCTGATGCTAGTCATAGCAAACAACGTTGGCTAACATGGATGAATAGTCTCAGCAACTTCTTCTTGAATCCTTACCATTCCTCCTTCTTATATTTAAGCCATAAAAATGTTGAGGAACACCAACTTGCTTTTTAAAAAATGGGATCAGTACCTATTTAACAAAAAGTTAACATTGGACGATTGAGTATAGGCAATCTAAAATTTAGGTGTAGGCCTCCTTGGTGCGTGGAGATTTGTCTTTTGGAATTATAAACCCTCAAATACCTGTAGATAGCTACCTGGAGAGCTCTCAGAGTTGTAGTCCAAAATCAGAAATCTGCATATCTCTAGTAGAATCTAAGGCATGCAGAAATTAGATGCCTCTTCCTAATTCACTGGATCAATATAAGGACTAAAGTTCAGCCTGTCCCAGCTCTTGAATCTATGATTAATCCATTGATGGATTCTAGATTTATAAAATGAAAGCAGCATCTTCAAAGCATTTTAGAACTGGTTGATGGTGCAATATACACCCCAAAGAAGTAATTTTGTCCATTACCTTCTATTCCCCCATTTTAGGCACTTAATATGCATGCCTCCTTAAGTCTTCACCCTCCCTCATGCTCCACAACTGATAAAATCTAACTCCAGAAATAAGGAACAGACAAGATTTGCATAATTATATAAATGTTCATCTTTACCTCTATACAGATTAGCACAAATCCACAACTTCATTCAACAATCTAAATCCCTCTGTAAACCTAGACCTCCCCAAAAAGGCACTGAAGAAGAGATATCTTTTGACATCATTTGCTAAGCTTACACATCAACAGAAGCCAATCTTTGTTCAAGGTGTGTCTGTCAATCCCATTCCTTCATGTCAGTGTCACACTGTGTTTTACCAACTTTGGCGATAGATTGTGATCTGAAATTTTCTGTATGCTTGATAAAGTTACTTTTTTGGACAGACTCTCCCACCAATGGTCATACTACAAGGGGTGTTCTGGGAGCTGTAGTCCAAAATGTAGCTTTTCAAAGTTCTGTGCTTAACATATGCTTAAAACCCGTGGTATACACAACAATCTTGCCTCTCTGGTGATCTCCTATTGCTCACAGAGCACTCCAGAGCCAGCCCCTGCCTGAACGTCTGGCTTCAAAGAACCAGGAATATGTGGAGTAGCTTCAGGGAGTAGCAAAAGCTACAACTGCCCTCTTCCATCTTTCTTCAGAGACAGCAAGTACCACCATGTCCTCTATTTTGGCCATTTATTCTATTCTTGAAAAGGGGTTAATTCCAGTATGAAACCATATCCTTGTATCACAGCTGTGGTCTCCCTCTGGGGCGATTTCCCTACACTAATTCTCCATACAGGAGATCTTTTGGAATCTTTTAGGCCTTGCTAAAATGATTCATGAGTTGTTGGAGGTCTTCAGCAGAATGGGCAACAACAGCTGCATCATTGGCGAAGAGGAACTCCCGCATGCATTTCAGCTGGACTTTGGTCTTCGCTCTCAATCTAGAGAGATTAAAGAGCTTTCCATCTGATCTAGTCCGGAGATAGACACCTTCTGTTGCAGTTCCAAAGGCGTGCTTCAGCATGACAGCAAAAAAGATCCCAAACAGGGTCAGCGCGCGGACACAGCCCTGTTTCACTCCGCTTTGGATGTCAAAGGGATCTGATGTTGAGCCATCAAAAACTACAGTGCCCTTCATTCCCTCATGAAAGGACCTGATGATGTTAAGGAGTCGAGGTGGACATCCAATCTTGGGAAGTATTTTAAAAAAGCCGTCCCTGCTAACCAAATCAAAGGCCTTTGTAAGATCAATGAAGGCCACAAAGAGTGGCTGTCGTTGTTCCCTACATTTCTCCTGCAGCTGTCTGAGGGAAAATACCATGTCAGTGATGGATCTATTAGCTAAAAATCCACACTGTGATTCTGGATAGACTCTGTCTGCAAGCACCTGGAGTCTCTTCAGCACAACACGGGCAAGCAGCTTCCCTACAACGCTGAGAAGAGAGATGCCACGGTAGTTATTGCAGTCGCCCCTGTCTCCTTTGTTCTTATACAATGTGACAATGTTTGCATCCTTCATGTCCTGTGGTACTCTACCTTCCCTCCAGCAAAGGCAAAAGATTTCATACAGCTCGGTGGTGATGATCTCTTTACAGCACTTCAGCAGGGATGTTATCTTTCCCAGGTGCTTTGCCAGAGGCGAGGGAATCCAAGGTCGCTTTTATTTCTGCTAAAGTTGGTTCGCTGTCCAACTCTTCCAAGACAGGCAGGCACTCGATGTTATTTAGTGCCTCTTCGGTTACTACATTCTGTCTGGAATATAGCTCAGAGTAATGCTGCACCCAGCGTTCCATCTGCTGGGCTCGGTCCTGGATGATCACGCCTGTAGCAGACTTCAAGGGAGCAGATTTCTTCTGTATTGGACCTAAAGCCTGCTTGATACCGTCATACATTCCCTTGATGTTACCTGTGTCCGCTGCTATCTGTATCTGAGAGCAGAGCTGAAGCCAATAATTGTTGGAACATCTCCTGGCAGCCTGTTGGACTTTGCTACGAGCAAGTCGAAGCGCCTGCAAGTTGTACTCACTAGGACAGGCTTTGTATGCTGCTAGAGCTCTCCTCTTTTCCTCGATGGCTGGCATCAACTCCTCCGAATGGGCTTCGAACCAGTCTTTTTGGTCTTCTTGCCAAATGTGGACAAGGTGGTGCTATAAACAGTGTTCTTGAAATGTTCCCATTGTTCAGATGCATTTGCATCAGCCGGGCCTGGAAAGGTTTCCTCAACCGCTTGGGCAAATTCCTCCACTTTTCTTTGATCGCGAATCTTGCTGATGTCAATATGTGGTCTTCCTTCCTTTTTCGTGTGATACAATCTCTTTGTTTGCAGTTTTACTCTACTACACACCAGGGAGTGATCAGTATCGCAATCAGCACTCTGATAACTGCGTGTGATCGTAATACTAGGAAGGCTGGAGCGTCTAGTGAGGATCAAATCGAGCTGATGCCAATGCTTGGATCTTGGATGTCTCCAGGAAACTCTGTGTTGAAGCTTCCTAATAAAGAATGTATTGCTGACACAAAGACCATAATAACAGCAAAACTCCAGCAAGCGTTGGCCATTTTTGTTCATCTTCCCAATGCCAAAACGGCCTAGACAAGTGGGCCAAGAATTGTGATCAGCACCAACTCTAGCGTTAAAGTCTCCAAGAATGAACAGTGGTTCTCTCTCAGGGATTTTTTTGATAGTAGCTGCCAGATCGTCGTAGAATTTGTCTTTGACTTCTGTTGTAGACGACAGCGTTGGTGCATATGCACTAAAGAGGGTGACCAGTCCCGCTGATGAGTGGAGCTGCAGAGACAGGATTCTTTCACTCCCCACAGTAGGTGGAACAATGGATCTCAGCAGAGTATTTCTGACCGCAAAGCCAACACCATATTCCCTGGTCTCATTCAATGGTTTTCCCTGCCGGAAGAATGAGAATTTTTTTTTCTTTGACAGATCCCATGTCTGGCAATCTCGTCTCTTGCAGGGCAACAATGTCCATCTGCAGCCTACTCAGTTCCATGTCAATGACAGCTGTCTTGCGCACGTCGTCTATTTCCTGCGGGTCGTCAGAAAAGCCAGGGGTCATTGTCCGAATATTCCAGGTGCCCAACTTTAGGGCAGAAGTTTTCTTCTGATTGTTGCATGGTGCAGGGTTATCAATCTGCTTGTCGGCTTTCACCCTAAACCCCATGCACCCCATGAGGTTAACAGACCGTGGCGAGGTAACACCTTACTGGCTGGGGGCTGCCCAGCTTAAGGCGGGTGGTAGCTACCTAGTGAGGTGCAATGACCTCTCCCACCGTTGGAAGTAGCCCCTGGCATCATGCTCTATGCCAATCGAGCAAAGACTTATAACCGGTAACTGCTACTTCCCGTGTTATTTCGACGCTGTATGCGAAGCTGGAGTGCCCTCTCCAGAGCACGAAGCCTGGGTAAAATAATATGGAGGATAGGCTGTTACCCAAGCAGCAAATCCCCCTTCTCTACATCACTGAAATAGTCCAATGGAAAGGCAAGAGCCAATACAACTGGTTCCAGCGACGTCGCAGGAGTTGCCAGAATGACACGAACTGCCTCTGGGACTCCGGCTCCGGATTTTGCCTCGAGGTTAACTCCTGAAGCCTTTTCCATCAGTGGATATAGCCACAAGGCAGTGGAGGTTTGAAATCAGAGTTTTTCTTCTCCTAGATGGGCTGCATTCCAAGGCTGACGAGCCCCACCTACCCGGCATCATTAGGGAAAAGAATTAACACATTTTAACTAGTGCAATGACTACTGAATTCCCTTTCCTACAGGGAAGCTTTCCATTACAATTACAATTGAAATTAACTCATCTCAAAATATTAAGGCAATATTTTACACCACTATTTTACTACGAATGCAATAAAGTCTAAGGATCTATGAAGACAAATTGGAACAAGTTCAGAGGAGGGCAACAAGGATGATCAGGAGGCTGGAAACCAAGCCCTAGGAGGAAAGACTGAAAGAACTGGGCCTGTTTACCCTTGAGAAAAGAAGACTGAGGGGAGATAGAATAGTACTTTTCAAATACTTGGAAGGCTGTCCATATTTTTAAAGCACAGTGTACACTTATAAACTGTGCTTTAAAAATATTTCATAAAATATATGAAAACTAAATTTAATTTGCAGGCAAATGCTTAAGTCAGATTTCAATTCAAATTAAAGGAGCATAAAAGGTATCATAAAAATATCAAAAATAATATTTTAATTACATTATAAAAATGCAGGAGCTTATAGTTGAAATAGGCACATCAAAAAGCAGAGAATACATCTCTTAAAATATCAAATTTCTCAAAAGAAAGAATGTATGAAAGAAAATACATTTCTTAGCCTTTAAGCACACATACAGAATATTCTAAATGTTCACCCAGCCGAACCAGCTTGACTCTATGAGAAAATCCATATTGTCCTTGTCTCTTTGAGATACTGCTTGGATGTGAAGTGCCCAGTATCAGTGTTGTTGGTGTTTGGTGTGTGTGGCAGGTGTGCTGCATTGTGTCTGTCTCTTGCTTCCCACATTTATATTTCTCTCAGTTGTTTACATTTCCCTTCAACTGTAAACAATTGAATTTTGCTGATGTAGTAAGTTACTGATCTCTGTAAATGGACAGAATATTTTTAATAGAAATTAAAAATATTTCTCTTCTGCTGCAAAGTATGGCTCTCATCAAATACAAGACTACCAAGTTTCTCTATGGCACATAGTAACTTTATTTTTACTAAATGGGTCCCTGCAGATACAGGAATGGTAAGTTACTTGGCTACCATTTTACTGAGTAGGCAAAATACTATGAACATAAAGTGTGGTGAACTAAATTAATTGCTCTATCCACATTTTAGGACCCTGGGAGTTTTTCCCCAATGGTTTTGTATTTCCTTATCATTTGTTTACATGTTCAACTGTCAGCTAGCCAGGGAAGAGATACCTTTGTGCTGCAGTTATTTTACACTGACCTTGCTTTCAGACTTGGCTGGAGAGCTGACTGATTGCCCTGCAATGACTTTTAGTAAACTGATGTTCAAACCTCATTTTTAAAGCACAGTGTACACTTTCAGGATTGCATTTTTTTTACAGCCTTCTTAAATATTTTAACACTCTGTGCATTCCAAATTTCAAACTTTGACATGAAGTATATCTGTTCCATATTTACCCATGTGCTGTACTTTGGAAGAAAGTTGAAGTAGATGATCGCTTAGTCTGAACTATGGTTATAAGCTTATGATACAAAAGTATTACAAGATTACAACTCCAGCAGTGACAGGTAGATTGAAATACAACTTCATTATCATGATGAAATCTCCTATTCCTTTGCTCCCTGTAAGATATTACTTGTTCATGGTTGATTGATACCTAAGTCAGATTAACCTTTAATTCAGCAGTAGAAGGTTTTAAAGGTCAGTGCAGAATTTTGGTGTATCCAGACTGCTTAAATATTTTGTTTTTGAACTGCTGATGCCCTATAGTTGAACTCTATTCTCTGTTGTACTTGCTGTCAAAAACATGTTTTCAGGTAGAAAAAAGGCAGGCATGAATCACAGTACATAACCTGGGACACACAGTATATAAGCATTGGAAATTTAAAAATCCACTTATGAGGTTACTATGATCTAAAGTCTTGGGTTCTTGGATGTTATGCAGTAAAATCAGTAATAAATCTATTTTCATTATGAGCACAGAGTCATAGCCAATATATGTATTGGTTTTGATTCAGAGGGTGTAAACTTTGTCTCCCCCTGTGACCTAATTATACACAGAGCTGTTGTCTCTCCAGAGCTTCTACATAAATTATGAGACTAACAAACCAAGTCCCTGGCCATCATTGTCATCGTATGAAAGAAACATGGGCTAAAGATTTGATCTTCTTCCCACCCACTTTTATCTTTGCCTATGATCCTTCATAGGTTTCCACCAACATTCTCTCTAATTTAACCCCTGCTGCACAGGAGCTTCACCTTGTGCACCGGGGGGGGGGGGGGAGTTCGAGCCGAAACTGGAACTGCCAACTCCTGCTGCCAGTGCACAGCCCTGATGGAGCTCGGTGCGTGCACACGCACACACCTTAGAGGACACATTGGTTTCCATCAATGTAATATGGACTTTGGGCCAGAATAGATTCCTCACCCTGTCTTAAAATGAGCATTTCTGAACTGCATAGCTAGCTTCTTGCTACTACATTATATTGCCTAGTTATGAATTTTAACATAATCCATTCTGGCATTTAGATCTGTCTAAAATATCCTTCTTAGCTAGATCACATTTCACCTCCCTTCTTTCTGTCTGTAGATTAAATCAGTTCAGTCACCAATGGGAGGTAACCAACAGATTAAAAGATGCTAGATGCTTCCTTGAATTCCCATATGTTTCACATAGCTTATTTACAGAGATCTAATATATTTTTTATCTGCCTTTCAAAACTACTATTTTCCCAAGGTGGCTTATAATGTAAAACATCTACTCCCCATTTCAACATAACAAGTTTGGGGTTACTGATCTTTAACTACTCTTTGATTATCCTTGCATTGGTTAAAATTATTATTGTACCTGTAGTTAATAAAAGTACCCAGCTTTGCATGAGTTATAATAGTAATATAATTTGCAAAATCCTTCCAGGAATGTTATGGAATTCATAAAGATGAAGAAATTGGCCGGAATCCTGTTAAGCAAATATGGAGTAGAAGGGTAATCACTCCTGTGGTCTTCTTCTCTGATCACATGACCACTCACAAATGTTCAGGACACTGGATTTCAGCAGGGACCATACTCTGTACTTGCTATTACCTTTACTATAGACTGTGACCTCTTTCCTGCTGTTCCTTTTTAAACTCTACTCCATTTTCCTGTGCTCCAAAGAGGTGTAGAGATGTAGCTCCTTACTATGCTGTATAAAAGGAAAGAACACAGGCATGTGATTTAAGAAAAAGTGTTTGTCCCCTTTAACCAAGAAGCATCAGGAGGGTTCCTTTTTTCAAGGTGAGATGGTGCAGATCTCTCCACACTTTTTCTCTGCACCAGAAAGAGAATAACCAAATTCCAATTCCCTCTGATAGCATACTACTTCTGAAGTCAGGGTTTTGACCAGTTCCATGACCGGTTGTGTTAAGGACAACTTGCCACTGGGAAACCACCGGCACAATTGCCTGGTTCATATGGGTTTCCCAATCAGATTCTGCTGTTGTTTCTGCACAGTGTGAGTGACTTTGAGATCATAGTCACTCCTCTGTCATCTTATGAAGCATCCTTCATAGGAGGTGCAGCCATGGATTTGGAGCAGTTGACCCTTGCCTCCATGGCAACATGTCACTGGAGGTTCTTGTTTTCCCAGGCAAACTCCCTCACCAACTGTTTCTTTCACTCTACAACTCAACTGAAGAGGAGAGAAAATGCAGCTTGCCCCCAAATCACAAATGATCCTATCTCTCATTTTTTTTCCTTCAGTGTCTGTTTCCAAAGCTGGGTAGTTGATTCAATTGCTCACATTCATTCTCTCATTTTCTTTCTTCTTCCTCCAAATTCACAAAGAAATGTGAGGCTGGCAGTTCAGCAGGAAGGGAATAGAGGCAAAGAATCATAAAGCAGCTTGACTCAGTTCTCTGGTAGCCAAGCAGGAATGAAGTGGCCAATATTAGCCTGCAGTGGAACAGAACACCATTGACCCCTATGGACCAGTCTCCACTGCCTTCCAGTTACCTTTTTTTTTTTTTTTTTGCTTCCAGTGGAGGCTCTTAAAGCTCAGCAAGCAAAAGATTCTAGCTTCAACCATAGATACCTTGCCAGGAGTCTTCCTCACAAGGATGGCCTTCTACAAGGAGACCATTACTCCCAGGAAGTTTTACCTTTCAAGAACACAAGCCATCAAGAAGCCAAGATCCTTCAACCTGTGCCTTCAGCCACCAACATGGTAGAGCAGGGGTGTCCAAGTCTATCTTGTGGGTCACATGGAACCCAACCGGGGCCCAAATACTACTCAGCACCTCTGTATATTTATATATATAAATACAAGTGTTTGGGGTGAAGGGTTGAGAAGGCCAGAGGTGCTGAGTAGTATTTGGGCCCCGGTTGGGTTCCATGTGACCCACAAGATAGACTTGGACACCCCTGCTCTACCATGTTGGTGGCTGAAGGCACAGGTTGAAGGATCTTGGCTTCTTGATGGCTTGTGTTCTTGAAAGGTAAAACTTCCTGGGTAGGTAGTTATTATATATAATTTTCTTCAAAAAGTAATCTTGTGTTGTTGGGGGGAAATTTAAGAAAAATTGCTCCCTGAAGCCAGTAGAGAGCAGAACGGTTTTTCCAATGGTGGGGGAGAAAATATTTGGTGAGAATGGAGGATACAGGACTAGGTACATCTCTCAAAGGTCCAGGAGTGGGCATGTGTGGCCCCCCAAGAAGTTGATCAGCCCTGCTTGGCAAGAGGAGGGGGCGAAATGGTCAACTCATCTTCATCCCCCAGTGTAGGCAAAGCATTCCTTGGTTCTTTTCCCTTTTATTCTTACAGCTTTGTGCACTCCTAGATTTTTTTTTAATGTCATGCAAATAAAGAAAGTTAAAAGCCTGCTTTCTCTCAAACATATTTAAGAATTTAAAATAATACTGTCTTCCTGTTTTGCCCAAGCCTTGCTGAACTACAGTCAGAGCAACCCTATGGGGTATGAAAGAGAGAATCCAAAATGAAGTAACTGCCTTTTCCTGTGACCTCAAGAATTCATGATAGCTGGGCAAAGGGTGTGGTTTCCTTTCCTTTTATTTTATTTTTTTTCCTTTTCCACTTTGTTGTGATTCTTATTTCCTCTGGCAGTTTCCCTTCCAGTGATTTTATGCCCCCTTCAGGGCTCACATAGTTCCCCTCTTCCAAGAGCAATGCTGGAGGAATGAAGGAGCTTGGACCCTGCAGCTCCATAGCTCTCCCAACAAGTTCATAGAACACCTTACCCCCCCCCCCCCCAATCACATCATCATTACTTGAATCCTGGAGAGGTGCTACTGACAGCACTTTCTCCAGCCTCACAGAGGAGGCTTACAAAGTCAGATCTATGTGGATGTGGGTTGGTGTTCCTAAGGGTATAGCTCTTTCTCTATCTTCAGAGATTCACAGCTTCTTGGTATGGTACCAAGGACCATATGATTGCAGCCATTGCAACTGTTAGAAGTTAATTGTGTCTTTCATTTCAACCAGAGAATCTGAAGCCATGCCTACTTATGCAGAAGCAAGTGGTGGAGGTGAAGGACATGGGGTCAAGAAGAGGCATCAATACCAACACAGAAAGTACAATAAGTGTAGAGAAGGAAAAGAACCATAGGCATGAGAGAAAATGTAGGAATTAGTATAACAGCTATGCAACAGACATGTTTATAGGTTCCATTTACTGGTAGCATAATTCCTCCACTATAATTCTTCATATTAAAGTTCAGACTGTACGAGGTTACTGAATTCTATGGCACACTGACATTTTATGTCTAGCAACATATGGTACAGCAAATGCAAGGAATTTTTAACTAGTTATTAGGATTTCTCCTGTGAGCACTGAGTTATAGTCTTCTTGATTGCTTGCCTCGTGGTCATAATTTTGACTATCGAATAAAATCCACTCAGTGCAAATCTGAAGAGTGTGATGGTACAAAAGGCAATATGCTTGGCTTCTTTGGTGGGGGAAAGTCTACTCAGAAAATAGGAAGCAAAGAAGAGAAGAAAAATCTTGGCAGTGCACCACTTCTGTAACAGGAATCCCACACAGTGTTGGAACTGAAGGAAGACATATGTTTCAGGACAGACAGAGGAAAGTACTTTGTCATGCAACGCATAATGAGCCCATATACACTAAACAGTTCTTTGAAAGTATGGTTTGAGGGCCTTTTCAGTCTAGAGCGCATCACTTGTGAATGTGATTAAGACAGAACAGAATGTGGAAGGGACAGGATAGCCACATATAGCAACCCAACAAGAGGAAATGTATTGCCAGAATTTGCACACACTAATCTGTTCTCAAATTTAGAAATAATTGCTATTGGCTAAGGGTCCATCTATACTATAAAAGTCTGAAAGTCAGCATAATAATTTATTCTCTCCCACTGCACACAAGAGCCACTTCCTACACAGACCAGCACAAGCTGGGTGGTCTTGGGAACTGGTCTTTCCTCTGCCACCATCAGTTTAGGATTGCATAGTAAATAACATTAAATGTATTAGCATATATATCTCTATTCCAGAATGATCTCCCACACTCTCAGGCCTTCTCAGCATGATATTTCTGGTTTTGAGATGGCTCTCTATACGAGGAGTGTGTCAGAAGATCATCTAGTTGCCACATAATAATCCAATCTATGGAGACAGACACACATACACAGAGAGAGAGAGAGAGAGAGAGAGAGATGTCCTAAAATATAAATGATAGAATGGACAACAT
Organism: Intellagama lesueurii; assembly: GCA_037013535.1. NCBI lineage: Eukaryota > Metazoa > Chordata > Lepidosauria > Squamata > Agamidae > Intellagama > Intellagama lesueurii. Next base: position 219,850,534 of record JBAJHW010000002.1, read on the forward strand.
GATACAAATGTTCCATGAACAAATAACTATATAATGAAGAAGAATCAAAGCCATTTGCTGTGCAGATACCATCAACGTTAAGCTAGATGATCTAATTGGAGTGGGCTGGATCCAGCTAAATTGGGTGACTTACGGCCAGTTAAGTTTGCATAGAAGTGTGCAGTGTGATACTTGCATCCACATGCAAGGATCAGGTGGTTTGGGGTCAGAAAACCACTCTGCACCTCATACAAACCTGTTTGGCACAATCAAGATCTTCTTTCCCTTTAACGAGAAAGATTTCTCAGGATCATTAAGTATCTAGCTGGCTGTCCCTTGGAGAAACCTCTTAACAATCTTGAAAAATGGGAAACTTTCACTTGGTTCACCTTTGGAGGGGAAGGGGGACAAAGCTTTCCACTTTTTAAAATGGTTGCTAACTGATACAACGCATCTGCAATGCTTTGACAGGACTTTTTTAAAAATACTCTTTCAAAGCATCGCTGATATATTCGCAACAATTAAATTTTTAGTCAGGCACTTAGCTTTGATGAAGCTATTCAGCATCTGATGATTTGATTTTTTTACTTTCATTTATTTTTTTATACCAATATCAAAATGGATTTTCCCCCTTTCCAAAAGGGCAACATTGTAGATACAACAAACAAGAATAGGCATATTTTGGTGCCTACAGTTATTCATGTGAATCATGTTACACAAAGAGAAATGAATCAAATGTCTATATTCCACCTATGGATAATGAAAAAAGAACACTACTATGTCTTGTGAGTGAATCAAGGTTTCCATAACGTGCCTAAACCGTCATCTTCCACATGAATTTAAATGCCAAAGTACTAGGTTTGAAAATACTTTCATATTTCCCTTGTGTGAAAGTAAGCATAGTAATATTGTCATATAGCTAACATTAAATCTATTTGCTCACTTGACTATGAGATGGAATGAGTGTTTGACAGCTGTCTCTCTGTGCCATAATAAAAGTTCAGTGTTTTCTCATAAACTTATGGCAAGCCCAACAGAATAAACATGCTAAAATATCAGAAATTGGTTGTCAGTGAAACAGGGTTTTTTTCTCTTCCAAAATATACGTACTAGTACTTGGTTTACTTACCTCCTCTTGTCTGTCTTCCTGTGCTTTTAAAAGAGGTGTGAACAGTGGAAATTGAGCAAGTGATTATGAATGGATGATAGGGCTGTGCAGGTAATTAAAAAAAATATTGGGATTTGATTTGGAGGTTCACATTTGGGCTTCTCAATCTAAATCCAAATTTGAAAACTCAAAACCTTCACACTTTCTTTTGATTTCCATGGGGAAATTAAATGGCTGTAAATTTTTTTCATAGCTGTGCATGTAATTTGGAAAAATGTGCCCCCCCTCAGAGAGCATTTTTCCTTCCATATTCAAGACAAATAGGTGAGGGGGTTCTTTCTGTGCCAACCACTTGAATATTCCATAAATCCCACCCTCACCCCACAATTAGTACAGGAAATCTGGACACATTGTAAGCCCTTCTGAGTCCATGCAAGTTTCCATACAGATAGGTACAGGAAGGTTATCCATCTTTAAAATTTGCTTTAATATCCTTAAAATTTAGTAGTAGGTGGGTTAGTTTTCTACACTCTGTGGTTTACATGTAGTGTTTGTGTGCTAAGACTTTACTCTGTAAAGACGGAACAGTTCCAAAAACCTCAAATCAGACGGTGCTGGTGAGATTATTACCTATTGGTAAGATTGAAAACTAGAGATGTGGATAAGTGTGAGTACATAACACATTAAGATTCACCTACTAAATAGATTGTTTGTTTGTTTAGTCATTAAGTCGTGTCCGACTCTTCGTGACCCCATGGACCAGAGCACGCCAGGCCCTCCTGTCTTCCACTGCCTCCCGGAGTTGGGTCAAATTCATGTTGGTAGCTTCGATGACACTGGCCAGCCATCTCGTCCTCTGTCGTCCCCTTCTCCTCTTGCCTTCACACTTTCCCAACATCAAGGTCTTTTCCAGGGAGTCTTCTCTTCTCATGAGATGGCCAAAGTATTGGAGCCTCAGCTTCAGGATCTGCCCTTCCAGTGAGCACTCAGGGTTGATTTCCTTCAGAATGGATATGTTTGATCTCCTTGCAGTCCAGGAGACTCTCAAGAGTCTCCTCCAGCACCACAATTCAAAAGCATCAATTCTTCAGCGGTCAGCCTTCTTTATGGTCCAGCTCTCACTTCCATACATCGCTACTGGAAAAACCATCGCTTTGACTATGCGGACCTTTGTCGGCAAGGTGATATCTCTGCTTTTTAAGATGCTGTCTAGGTTTGTCATCGATTTCCTCCCAAGAAGCAGGCGTCTTTCAATTTCGTGGCTGCTGTCACCATCTGCAGTGATCATGGAGCCCAAGAAAGTAAAATCTGTCACTGCCTCCATATCTTCCCCTTCTATTTGCCAGGAGGTGATGGGGCCCGTGGCCATGATCTTAGTTTTTTTGATGTTGAGCTTCAGACCATTTTTTGCGCTCTCCTCTTTCACCCTCATTAAGAGGTTCTTTAAGTCCTCCTCACTTTCTGCCATCAGAGTGGTATCATCTGCATATCTGAGGTTGTTGATATTTCTTCCGGCAATCTTAATTCCGGCTTGGGATTCATCCAGTTCAGCCTTTCGCATGATGTATTCTGCATATAAGTTAAATAAGCAGGGGGACAATATACAGCCTTGTCATACTCCTTTCCCAATTTTGAACCAATCAGTTGTTCCATATCCATTTCTAACTGTTGCTTCCTGTCCCACATATAGATTTCTCAGGACTAAATAGGTTACTTTTCAAATAAATAAACATGGCAAAAAGAAGATTAGATTAAGCTATTCAGATTAAAAAGACAAATGTTGGGAACTGAAATGATACAGACTGAGACTAATCATGATGATCAGTAGCTACCACTGATCCAACGTATCCACTGGAGTTTTCAAGGATTTGCTATTAACAGCTAAAGTGAAGTAAAAGAATAAAGAGCTGCGTGAGAGGACTGAAGATACAGCTTCAGCGACAGCTCACAATCCTTTCCTGTAAACAAAGTGCTGGGAAAACACTACTGAGATTCTCGTCTAAGACTTGCAGGCTCAAGCTTCCAATTAACAAAGTCCAGCTTCAATTCCACACACCCCATCCCTCCTCCACAACATCCTGGCATTTCCTTTACACACAGTGATGTTTTGCAACCTACTAAGACATAAACTGGCTGAAATCCTGTTCCTTAACATAAGGCTGAAGCTATCAGCTGTAGCAATTTTTCCGAGATAAAAAAAAACTTCCAATTCCCACCCACCCCCCTGAAGATCCTAAGGCTCCCAGGGGATCCCTTTTGTCACGGGAAAGTCTTTGGGAGCCATGGGATGGAAGGAAGTCTTTCTGAAAATTGCTGCCACCAGGATTATTTTACCAGCAGTGCTGATTTTAGGCCCCTTTCCCCGCTGTCTGGCAGGCCCCAATGGCTTCCTCATGATGAAAATGATCTCACGGGATCCTCAGAACCTTGAAGGCGGTGGGAATCAGATTTTTTTCCCTGAAATATGACAACATAGCTCTGCAAACAGGGTTTCAGCCACTGCCAGGTGTTTTCTTTTTTTCAGTGTTCACATCACTGAATAAGCCCAAAGACATTCAGACTGATCCAGAACTGCTTTGGACCCATTTTAGACCTATCCTACCCAATCTAGGTCAGATTCAAATTGGTACAAATCAGCCCAAACTCATTTGGGATTCAGCCAGATCAGTTGTACATCCCACATAGATAGAAAGATAGTAGATGGATAATTTACATTTTTAGAATTTAAAATTAAGACTATGACATATTAAAAGGATAAGATATGAAATTGCTCTGAGGTTAGCTGGTGTTTTCTGAAATATTACAAGTACAGTAAAATGTATACCTGTACGTTTCTCACCTAACAATTATCGTTTTTACCACTTGCTCTGAAACTATAAGATTTTCAGTTTGCTTTATGCAATTCTGAGCAAAACAGTCCAGTATTTCTTTTCTTTTCCATTCCCCAGTTTTAGTTGTCCCTGGTAAGGAAGAAAGCTAAAAAGTGCTTTCTTTTCTTTGAACAGCAGCACAGAAGGGTTTGTGACCCTTTTATCCATGATGGTTAGAAGTTGAGTCAAATTGGCTCTCTCTTTTTTTAAGAAATCACACAAGCATTTCATGTTTGTTGTTGTTGTTTAGTCGTTTAGTCGTGTCCAACTCTTCGTGACCCCATGGACCAGAGCACGCCAGGCCCTCCTGTCTTCCACTGCCTCCCGAAGTTGGGTCAAATTCATGTTGGTTGCTTCGATGACACTGTCCAACCATCTCATCCTCTGTCGTCCCCTTCTCCTCTTGCCTTCACACTTTCCCAACATCAGGGTCTTTTCCAGGGAGTCTTCTCTTCTCATGAGATGGCCAAAGTATTGGAGCCTCCGCTTCAGGATCTGTCCTTCCAGTGAGCACTCAGGGTTGATTTCCTTCAAAATGGATAGGTTTGTTCTCCTTGCAGTCCAGGGGACTCTCAAGAGCCTCCTCCAGCACCACAATTCAAAAGCATCAATTCTTCGGCGGTCAGCCTTCTTTATGGTCCAGCTCTCACTTCCATACATCACTACTGGAAAAACCATCGCTTTGACTATGCGGACCTTTGTCGGCAAGGTGATGTCTCTGCTTTTAAAGATGCTGTCTAGGTTTCTCATCGCTTTCCTCCCAAGAAGCAGGCGTCTTTTAATTTCGTGGCTGCTGTCACCATCTGCAGTGATCGTGGAGCCCAGGAAGGTAAACTCTGTCACTGCCTCCATATCTTCCCCTTCTATTTGCCAGGAGGTGATGGGGCCCGTGGCCATGATCTTAGTTTTTTTGATGTTGAGCTTCAGACCATTTTTTGCACTCTCCTCTTTCACTCTCATTAAGAGGTTCTTTAATTCCTCCTAACTTTCTGCCATCAGAGTGATATCATCTGCATATCTGAGGTTGTTGATATTTCTTCCGGCAATCTTAATTCCGGTTTGGGATTCCTCCAGTCCGGCCTTTTGCATGATGTATTCTGCATATAAGTTAAATAAGCAGGGGGACAATATACAGCCTTGTCGTACTCCTTTCCCAATTTTGAACCAATCAGTTGTTCCATATCCAGTTCTAACTGTTGCTTCCTGTCCCACATATAGATTTCTCAGGAGATGGATAAGGTGGTCAGGCACTCCCATTTCTTTAAGAACTTGCCATAGTTTGCTGTGGTCCACACAGTCAAAGGCTTTTGCGTAGTCAATGAAGCAGAAGTAGATGTTTTTCTGGAACTCTCTGGCTTTCTCCATAATCCAGCGCATGTTAGCAATTTGGTCTCTAGTTCCTCTACCCCTTCGAAATCCAGCTTGTACTTCTGGGAGTTGTTGGTCCACATACTGCTGAAGCCTACCTTGTAGGATTTTGAGCATAACCTTGCTAGCGTGTGAAATGAGTGCAATTGTACGGTAGTTGGAGCATTCTTTAGCACTTCCCTTCTTTGGGATTGGGATGTAGACTGATCTTTTCCAATCCTCTGGCCACTGCTGAGTTTTCAAAATTCAGTTAATTCCCAGGAAGCAGGACTTGCAAGGCATTCTGCGTCTTATAACTTGTCCAGTTTTGAGCACTGTTAGTAATAGCCTGAGGACGAGCAAGGGAACCTCCCACACCTATGCGGTTCATATACCAGTTAAGTGAGTACTACTATGACCACAAGTGGGTTGAGTGGGGTAGCATCTGATTTCTGTCTCAAACAGTGAAGTGTCTCAGACAACACTGCTTGTACATTTATTCTTTCAACTTCAGGACAGCTGCATTCAAGTGAAAATACGACTGACAGAAAGAGTAGCAAAGAGTAGTACCCACAGTCAACCCTTCATCCATTTGCTTCTTCTCAGCCTCACAATTTGCATGGCAGATGTAAATTCCGTTAAGTGCTGGATCAGCTGTCAGTCTTGTCTCTAGTCTTGAGCTGCAGGCAGACTCTTCAGATTTTCTTTTAACAAAGTGTCCCATAAGAAATAGTGCATATATACATTCATCCTTAATTTTATCTCTTGGTGATTACACAGGTGCTAGCCAATCAGCCAGCCAGTTGGCCAATAAGCATAATGAGCTCGCTTCCAAACCAGGCTTCACCACCCTGCAAAATAAATGCCTGGTATCTAGACCACCCAGATATGCCAGTCTGTTAATTACAAGCACCCTGGAACTGGTAAAACCACACCTTAAATACCTCACTTACCTTGAAAACCCTATTAGGGTTGCTATAATTTGGTTCCAACTTGACAGCACATAACAATAACAAACAAATCAGATTACAGATTTCAGCTATTCGGCTGACAATTGCATTTCATACTGAGAAATGAAATCGATAAAAAGTCTTTCTAACATTGATCCTGGTTCTATAAATACTTCTGCTGATGAGCTGGTTGGGCAACACTGCACGCTAGAAATGTATGTTCCTGAAAAAGAATGGGCTACATTCAGATATTAGTCCAAACAGTGTGGACCTACTAAATGAACAGGACTTAAGTCAGCACTTACACAACTCCCTTTAATTCAGAGCACACACTCTTCTTGGGACTAACAGCTGGATTTGGCTAATGTTTTAGTAACTTATAAATCTCAATCATTTCTAAAGGCAGCTTGAGATATATTTTTCAAGTATTTCCAATTTGGACTAGCTTCTGAACCAGCTGCCCAAAACTCTATCCTAATAAACCTTGTTTTAACACTGGACTGAAAACACGTTTTTTACTTATTTAGGGTCTGGCTTTCTAACACCATACTTACCAGGATTCCATTCACTTCAATGCAGCATGCAATGTGTAAGTGTTTACAAAATGCACATGAGATTTGCACATGTAACCATTTATTTTCCCATTTATAGACTGCAGAGTAAAAATTAAATAATTGAATCCAGGTTGTGGTAAAATGGGTGGATGAGGGATGAGACGAGCTTGTTTTGTTTTGGTTTTTCTGCTGCATGGTCTATTGCATCTGTTCTTAGTTTCAGAAGAGGAAGGCTTCTAAAGTAAACCAGACATTTGGGAGGATGCAGTCTTTATTTATGACTTTTTTTGCAATGCAACAAATACTTTCTGAGTAACTGCCCTATTACTCATACAGGGAGGAATTCAAAATGTCATTACAATTGAGCACATTCCAAAAGTCAAGCCTTTTGAATGATTTCCAGAGCCTTTAGATAAGTCAAATATGTGTATATAGATTCATAATAGAGGGACATGGATTCTGAAGTCCCAGACACAGTTTAATGGAGCTGATGGACTTTTGCCATCATCCACCCAGAATGGACAAGAGGGACCGTAAATTAAAGTCTTGTAAATACATCTCAGGATGTACAGTTTCCAGACATCTAAGATAAATCTAGACAATATGGAAACTGGCTGACATATTCACCATCAGGGACTACCTTTATATTGGACCTGAAATGGCAAATGAAGTGTAACTCGCTAGGAAAATGTTCAGGCAGCCAAAGGGCTTGAGGTTGCCTGCTGTTCTGATCCTTTCCCCCCTTTCACTTGGCTGCCCACTGTCTCGTTTATCAACAGGCAAATGGCCATGAGCGTGTACACAACCCAGCCCTGCATATTTGATTGACTGTTGTGTTCAGTCTTACCAAAAATACACGTTCAAATAGAATTTCTTTTCAGGTGTGGGTGAAGTTGGTAGATAGAATTCTGGTAATTTTTGTGCTAGTGAGACACTCCCAGGCTGTCCTTTGTAGAGGTACTATAGAATCCCCTTTGTGTAGGTGTGTACTCCTCCACTTTTTAACAAAGAAACTTAACTTTTCTCAGCTGTATTTCTGACTGATCAGGATTTCTGTGATGATGGCAGTTGAGTCAGACTAGATGACACTTTTTGTACTTTTTTGTAGAAGTGCTTCCCCCAGTGGCAAAAGACACCCAGCATGTGACTCTCCTCACTTACGTACCTTGCATTTTGCATACTCTGTTTTATGATTGGTAGTTGGAAGGTAAACATGAGATTAATTTGCAGATCTGACTGCTGAGATGGGAAATCCGTTTGAGTGAGGGAAACTGATTAATTGCAGGGAACAGACATTCCCCTTAATGTCAGCTTTGACCCCCTGTATTCCAAACTTAATAGGAAAGCTATGTTTACAGTATGCACATGGCCTGTCTACCACTGTATGAAGCAGGAAGCAGCTTTTTTTTCCTTTTAATTCACAGGTTAACCATGTCATCTGCCATTGTCTGAGGACCATCATGGGACTTATTTCTTCTTTTCCCTGTCTTCCCATGTCCCACCACAACTAGGTTATTCTGAATCCCCCCCACCCAAATTGCACCTTAGAAAGGGAACAGCAATATGTGATCTGGGCAAGGGGAGTATCCTTTCAACAAAGAGGTGCAAGAGACAAATCCACAGCTACTGTATTTACTGCAGAACGCAGCTTGGAAAAATTACTTTTTTGGACTGCAGTTTCCAGAATCCTGCAGTTAGCATGAACGCTTGTGATTCCAGGTGTTGCAGTCAAAAAGGAATTTCTGCTGTAGATGTAGTACTGCATTTGAAGGTCAAATAAAAGTTAGGTTGTTGTCATCTGCCCTCTAATTAGAAGGAAAGCATTGTGAATTTAATAAGGCCTGCACTTAAGTAGACCTGTTTGGGATTGCTCAGTTAACAACTATTAGACAAGTTTCATATCAATGCCTGGAAAGTCAATGTTGTGAACAATACTTATTGTTCACAGTAAAGAACAAAAGTCAGCAGTCAGTGAAATGGCTTAAAATCCAGAAATGCCTATGATCAAAGAAACTGTTGATTTCCCACATCTCAAGCAGTGCAGTGCATTCTGGGATGGCAGGGTCACACATCATAGGATGAACTACTACATGGATATCTAAAAGAGCTGGGAGGTTCCAGGATTTTTAAAAAGCTATATTTCAGCCTCCTTAGGGGGCTTAACTGGCAGCTCTTTTCTCCACAGCTTTCCCTTATATGGAATATTGCTGAGTTCTTAATAAAGCACTGTAAATCCTCCTTCCTGCTTTGCCTGATTAAATACTGCTCTCATCCTAACAAAGTCACACGGGTGTAATCCTGAAACAGCATTCATTTTGTGGCTTTTCAGCACTGCAGTTTCTCTTTGAGCTGCAAGGAGTTCTCCATTTAGGACCCTAACATCCTCATAATGTGAGGAAGCTCTTCCTAGTGAGAAACCTGGGTAGTCTTCGTGCAAATGACTCCAACTCTTTGCTAGTCATGATGTGTTCCTGTGCAGACAACAATCTGTTCTTCCTAGGGTAGCCACATAAAGAAGTAGTGGGACTCCTATCTCTTCAACAGTTCTGCATAAAATTGTTTACTTCATTTATTTATTAAAAATATTTCTATCCCACCTTTATCCCCGAAAGGCCCCAAGGTGGAAAAGGGAATTTTAGTAGGTATAGCTGACACGATGAGTCACACTGCTAAAACTTCATTTTCCATGCTGTTGTTCAAAGTGCAAAAGTCCTATCCAACTTCTCATGCAGCAACACGAGTTGTAGCTGAGCCAATTGCTTCACTGAATGAGGGTACATCCACGCTGAAGCTGCAGTCCTGTACACCCTTTACTGGAAGAAAGCCTCCTTGACTTTAATGAGGCTTACTTAGGACGGCCCTGTTCAAATTTTTCCAACTGAAGCTCTACAGATGACCAGCCTACTGGGGATTTTTTTAAGCTTCACTGTCAGATTCATCTTGAGTGACTCTGTCATTTCTATACTTTTAATTATATTTCTCCCCCAGCTTTTAGAGCAAGCTGTTACAAAGAAGTTTATAATTAAAATTTTAAACACAAAACAAGGGAAACTTAATTTTTCCTTTTGAAGGAAAACTTAAGTAACATCAAAGAAAAATAAAGAGAGACAAACAGTAAGAAAGTTATAGAAAATAAGTCTTTAGGGACTGCTCAAGGTCCGTAAGAAGGCATGGCAATGTAGCATTTTTATGGGGAAATTCCAAATATATGTGGCTACCATGGAAAAAGCCCTGTTCTGAATACCCTCCAATTTGATAAACCTTAAGATGGGCTAAAGAACAGGACCTCAGAGACCAATCCTAGAACTCAGGCAGATTCATAATGGGAATGTAGACCATCTTTTCAAGGATTCTTTCATTCCTGCTGAAAGCACTGGGGAATGTCCAATTCCTTTCAAGTGGCCTTAGATATAATTACCTTCCATGGAACTGTAGCCAAAGGTTAGATCCAGGTCACAAATCCTGGTCAGAGTAGACTCACTGAAATAAAGTGGGACTTCAGTTAATCACGTCTAGCTCAAGTTCCAATTTATTTCTACTGGCCTGTTCTAAGCATGACTAAGTCTGGATCTGACCTGAAACTTCTAGTGCTATCCACCCATACTCTTAAGGAAACTTGAGAGGAAGATCAAGGAAGTATTCCAGTGCAAAGTCTACCCTATCCTGTTGTAATAATTGCTATATGTTATCTCTATCAAGCAGCAAGTAGTCATCATTCCCAATATGTGCAGAAGCAAAATATGGAGCATCTGTTTTTGAATGTGGCATGTAATATTCATCACTGCTGTCTGAAAACTGAACTTGCAAATTCAGAAAAGCAAGTATGCTTAGAGACTGAACCGTTCTTTTCTAACTCATCTGTCAGGATAGTTGCCAGTCTCTTATTCATGTTTACTCAGGAAATTAGACATACTTCCTTGGATATCCACCAGATGGGTTAAGCATGTGCTTATTTACTGGAGTGGATCACACATTCACCCCACTGCAACTGGGGGCCATTAAACAAATGCATTTATGATTAATCCTACCACTTGTTAAGTATGACTATATGTGGTGTATCTGAGTGTTGGCCACCAGCTGTCAAGCAGTAGAGGAAGCAATGTTCTTTTTTGCATTACAGAACTTCCATCCATTCTCAGCTCTGTGTTCCAGTTCCTATACCGTTAATGAACTGGTCCACAAATGTTTCTGTGAGAGTTTAGATGGATCTGGAAGTGACCATTTATGCAAGGGGAAATACAAAGCTGCCAGACTTGAAGAGGTATTTACTGATATGTAAAAGGAAGGACATAAATGCCTAAGTGTTCTTGTTTTCTCATCCTGTTAATAAGAAATGCAGAAAGAAATGGAAAATAATGCAGAGGCCAAGAAAAATGGAGCTCAGATAAATCAGGGGCCCACAAACTCTTTTGGCAAAACACTTTTGAGCAGACGCATCTTCGCTAAGCCAGTCGTGTGATGCATTTGCCTTAAGCTTCCTCAGTTCTTTGCCACAATTGACTTGTGAGCTTGGTAGATACAGGAGTATCACCCTTCCAATTATTTTTTGGAAAATCACACTCTTTAGGAATCTTCTCCAGGAATTGTGAAGAGGAAGGAATGTATATATTGGAGATAACCTATTTAAGAGCTGCTGTTTTGGAGATTCCTTGAAGTTCTTTTTCCTGAGGTTAGTGGTTTTCAGAATTTCACCAGTCTCATCAGGGGAAAAAAGGGGGTGGGGGGCAGAAGGAGCACCTTTTAGGCAGGGGTTAAGCTTTGTAGCACATTTGTAACATGTGAAAGAGAAATATTTGTTGTTACTGTTGTATATTGTCTACTTACTACTACTACTACTACTACTACTACTACTGTTGTTGTTACATTGCACTTCTTATTTCTCAGCATTGCTGGTGCATGGGGGTGGACAAAAGATTCAATTCTAAAAATTAGGAGTCAAGTCCTAAAAATGTCTGAGTGAGAAGACAAGTTTGCAAAATCACTGATTTTTGGCTTTCAGCAGCTATTGGCAATTATTTTAAATTGGTAACCAAATACTTTGGAACAACTCTGGTTACTGAAATTAGTATGGGGATAAGGATGACCCTGACCTTACTTCCATATTCTTTCAATTCCTTGCCTTAAAGCTTAGTATTCTGCAATTTTTGTACTTTTTCTGCTCTCAAGGTTGCTTGTTGATGGAACTACAACTTCTATAAAATATGTTTTTTTTTTTGTTTATCCAGAATATAATAATTGGCTTACTAAAATCATCTGTTTTGTCCATTATAACTTCCTTATCCTAGTGCAGTATAGCAGATTCATTTTCTAAAACTGGAGGTATTGGAATTTATAATATCAAGGAAAAGATGTGAGTGGTCCCCTAGAATTATCATCATCATCATCATTGGTGTGTTTATCTTCTTCCTGTCCTCCAATGGGCTTAAGGTAGCATATTCACAATTCTGTTCCCCCACTCATTTTGAAAATAATCTTGTTGTGGTATGTCATGCTGAGAGACTGTAACAACCCCAAGGTCATCCACTGAATTTCATAGCTGACTGGAGGTTTCCTAAATTGTAGTCAAGCACTCTAACCACTATATGCCACACTGGCTCTAACATAGTATAACAACTGTATATATTAAACAGATAATAATATCAGAGTAGAACTGTATAAATTTAGAGAGCCAGTGAGTAATAGTGGATAGAGTGTCAGATTGGGATTCAGGAGACCTGGTTCAAATCCCCACTTGGCAATGGAGATACACTATGGGTGGTAATGGTAGACCATGCCTTGGATATCTTACATACCTCAAAAACCCACAACAAAACCCACAATAAGCACAACATATAATATACTGTTATTATACTAACACATACTATTATTATACTGTTGTGATATAGATGTATAGATACCACAACAGTATAATAACAATGTACTGTATCTTAAAATCAGACATGGCTAGGATTACATTCATATTTTAATTTCCAGTTTATAGTTCAGTTTTAATTTGCACGTGTGCAAATGCCTGTCCTTCAAGCAAATACCTGGACCAATCATGAGGAGGCAAGCTGTGGTATCTAGAGAGCATTAACCCAATGCTGGAAGACCTGCATTGCTTACTAATTGTTTTCCAAGCCCAATTCAAGGAGTCAACCTGTAATTTCTAAAGCCCTAGTAGATTGGAGCTTAGCTATTTGAGGAATAACCTGTCTCATGATGAACCCGACTAGATGTTTAAGATCTTCTGGAGAAGAGGCTGATGAGACTATCACTAGCAGGGGCCTCCTGAACAAGAAGACTTTCTCTTGTGTTGCTCACAGACTTTGGAATGCAAACCCCTTGGATTTGTCCTCCATTCCTGGCCGTGTCTTATTTGACATTTGTTTATTTAATACCCCACTTTTCTCATAATAAAGGGTCCCAATGTGGCCAATTTATAAAAAAATAAAACAACTAAAAATTCAATACATCAGCATATTAAAACAATCAAACATATTGCTATTAAAATTGCTGAATGATCCAGACAATCCCTTCCAGTTCTGCTGTTCTAAAATTATAAGATTAAGATTAAAAACTATTTAAAAGCCCTTTTATGAAAATTATACAACTCCTTCATTAAAACCCTTCCTTACCAGGCAATTAATTACTACCAGCCTGCCTAAACAGAAAAAATATTGGCAGCAAGGGGGCCAAACTAGCCTCCCTTGGAAGAATGTTCCACGGCTTAGGAGCAGTCACTGAGAAGACCCTTCCCATGTCCTCATCCAGAATGCCTGTGAGGGTAGCTGGTCTCAGAGAAAGGTCTCTGCCAAGGATCTTAAAACCCAGGGAGGTTCATATAAAAGAGATCCATTCCTTCAGATAGCTAGACTGAAGTCCTTTAGGCCTTTACAGGTCAAAAACAGCAATTTGAGTTGTGCTTGGAAACAGGTTGGTAGCTAGTGAAGCTGTTGCTTCTCTATATCCCCGTCACCAGTTTCTGCCTGGAGTCTAGTTATAGCATCCTTGATATTTCCAAACAGTCGCCAAAGGTAGTTCCACACAGAGTGTATTATAGTAACCAAAGTAGGATGTTTAATATACAAGAGCAGACCTTTCAAGGAATGGGCAGAACTGGTACATTAGTTTCGAGCACAAATATTCTTCTGGCCTGGGCATGCAGCTTAGGGGTGAATCCAGGAGGACTGCCAAGCTGCAAACCTAAGTTTTCATCTCTTTAAAGTGACCTCCTAAGCTCTTGTGGTAGCTAATTTCTATCCATCTTGAACCTGCTACTTGTAACTATTAATTGCATAACTTCTTGTTATTAAAAATAACTTATTATTTCCAAGCTCTGCCCATCATTTAGGAAAACTTTCTCCTTATGAAATAATTCCCACTCATTTTCCAACAAAATCCAGAGCTCCTGACCACAGTTTCTGTATGCTGTTTAAACTGATGCCTCCTTCCCTATCAAGGTTGGGCAACCTGCACTCTTCCAGGCTGTGTTGAACTCCAAATCCATTTGCTCCAGCTGGCATAGTCAGGGATGATGGGAGTTGTAGTCCAACAACATCTGGAAAGCCACAGGTTGGCTAAGAAAATATCTAACTCAAAGTTCATGCATTAGTCTTAGCTCTGTAGCATTTTTCCTTCTTCCTGTGCAATTCCTACAATCTCTCTTAAAAATATCCATAGCAAAAGTTAATGTTTTCGAAGAGCCCTAGCCACCTCGAAGAAGAAGAAAAGTATCAATAGACTTTTCTGTATAATCACTAGTTGTTATTTGTTTTCTTGTTTTGCCTGCAATAGCCTACCAAGACATTTCTTCCAACTTCTGACACTCTGCAGCTGCATCTGATGCTAAGCCTTCAGATGCTTTCCATCATGGGGGAGGGGCTGTTGATATCATCTTATTGTAACTCCAAGCTAATCATAATTTGTACTCAGCAATAGCAAGAAGGCTGGATAATAAAGGGGGAATCCTGCTTCCAAGAGACCAATGGGCTCAACTCTGCAGCTCAGTTCCTTTACCAGCTGCCTAAATACATGCAGCTGATTAGATTAGATTAGGCATCCTTCAGTCTCGAGAGACTATGGTAACGTGCTCTGTATGGAGGACTTGGAACAGCGTCTAGTGTGGCTGAGAAGGCCAATTCGAGAGTGACAATCCCTTCCACGCTGAAGACAAATACAATCTGTCCCCTGTCCAGCTCCATGATTTTGCTAGTTTCGGGACTGCCTCTTTGCCTCGGCCTGCTGGACAAGTGTCTCTTCAAAATGGGAGAGGCCGTGATGCATCGCCTGCCTCCAGGCTGAACGCTCAGATGTCAAGGTTTCCCATCTGTTGAGGTCCATTCCTAAGGCCTTCAGATCCCGCTTGCAGATATCCTTGTATCGCAGCTGTGGTCTCCCTCTGGGGTGATTTCCCTGCACTAGTTTTCCATACAGGAGATCTTTTGCAATCCGACCATCAGCCATTCTCACTACATGCCCAAGCCAATGTAGACGTCACTGTTTCAGTAATGTATACATGCTAAAAATTCCAGCTCGTTCTAGGACTACTCTATTTGGAACTTTGTCCTGCCAGGTGATACCAAAAATGCGTCAGAGACAATGCATATGGAACATGTTCAGCTTCCTCTCCTACCGTGCACAAAGGGTCCAGGACTCACTGCAGTACAGGAGTGTGTTCAGGACACAGGCTCTATAGACCTGGATCTTGGTATATGACGTCAGCTTCTTTTTAAGCCATACTCTCTTTGGGAGTCTAGAGAATATGGTTGCTGCTTTGCCAATGCGTTTATCCAGCTCGACATCTAGGGAGAGAGTGTCAGAGATCGTTTAGCCAAGGTACACAAAGTCATGAACAACCTCCAATTCTTGTGTGGAGATGGTGATAGAGGGAGGTGAGTCCACGCCCTGGCCCATGAATTATGTTTTCTTCAGGCTGATTGTTAATCCAAAGTCTTGGCAAGCCTTGCTAAAACGATTCACATGCAGCTGAGCACTGTTTGGAAACTCCCCAGTAGCCCAGCTGTATAAACTTTCATTTGTAGACTGCTAGTTACTGGAGCCCCTTCACGGATTGCTGCCTTGTCGTGGCGAAGGGGCTTGAGTAATTCAGAGAAGCTATGGGCTATGCCGTGCAGGGCCACCCAAGATGGACAGGTCATAGTGGAGAGTTCTGACTAAACGCGATCCACCTGGAGCAAGAACTGGCAAGCCACTCCAGTATCTTTGCCAAGAAAACT
This sequence comes from Intellagama lesueurii, assembly GCA_037013535.1. NCBI lineage: Eukaryota > Metazoa > Chordata > Lepidosauria > Squamata > Agamidae > Intellagama > Intellagama lesueurii. The sequence goes on from JBAJHW010000002.1 coordinate 219,866,560, forward strand.
CCATGGACAGAAATGAAAGGCTAAAAGATATGACACTGGAAGATGAGCCCCACAGGTCGGAAGGCGTCCAACATGCTACTGAGGAAGAGCGGAGGACAAGTACAAGTAGCTCCAGAGCTAATGAAGTGGTTGGGCCAAAGCCGAAAGGACGCTCAGCTGCGGACGCGCCTGGAAGTGAAGGAAAGTCTTAAACTAGTCAGGCTTAAACTGAAGAAAGTAGGAAAAACCACTGGGCTAGTCAGGTATAATCTAAACCAAATCCCTTATGAATACACAATGGAAGTGAAAAACAAATTTAAGGAACTAGATTTGGTGGACAGAGTGCTTTCTTAAATGAACAGTGCAAAGATATAGAGGAAAATAATAGAAAAGGAAAAACCAGAGATCTGTTCAAGAAAATTGGAGATATTAAAGGAACATTTTGTGCAAAGATGGACATGATAAAGGACAAAAATGGTAGGGACCTAACAGAAACAGAAGACATTGAGAAAAGGTGGCGAGAATACACAGAGGAATTATACCAGAAAGATCTGGATGTCCTGGACAACCCAGGTAGTGTGGTTGCTGAACTTGAGCCAGACATCCTGGAGAGTGAACTCAAGTGGGCCTTAGAAAGCATGGCTAACAACAAGGCCAGTGGAGGTGATGGCATTCCAGTTGAACTATATAAAATCTTAAAAGATGACGCTGTTGAGGTGCTACACTCAATATGCCAGCAATTTTGGAAAACTCAGCAGTGGCCAGAGGATTGGAAAAGATCAGTCTACATCCCAATCCCAAAGAAGGGCAGCGCTAAAGAATTATCCAGCTACTGTACAATTGCACTCATTTCATACGCTAGCAAGATTATGCTTAAAATCCTACAAGGTAGGCTTCAGCAGCATGTGGACCGAGAACTCCCAGAAGTACAAGCTGGATTTCGAAGGGTCAGAGGAACTAGAGACCAAATTGCTAACATGCACTGGATTATGGAGAAAGCCAGAGAGTTCCAGAAAAACATCTACTTCTGCTTCATTGACTACGCAAAAGCCTTTGACTGTGTGGACCACAGCAAACTATGGCAAGTCCTTAAAGAAATGAGAGTGCCTGACCACCTTATCTATCTCCTGAGAAATCTATGTGTGGGACAGGAAGCAACAGTTAGAACTGGATATGGAACAACTGATTGGTTCAAAATTGGGAAAGGAGTACGACAAGGCTGTATATTGTCTCCCTGCTTATTTAACTTATATGCAGAATACATCATGCGAAAGGCTGGACTGGATGAATCCCAAACCGGAATTAAGATTGCCAGAAAAAATATCAACAACCTCAGATATGCAGATGATACCACTCTGATGGCAGAAAGTGAGGAGGAATTAAAGAACCTCTTAATGAGGGTGAAAGAGGAGAGCGCAAAAATGGTCTAAAGCTCAACATCAAAAAAACGAAGATCATGGCCACTGGTCCCATCACCTCCTGGCAAATAGAAGGGGAAGATATGGAGGCAGTGACAGATTTTACTTTCTTGGGCTCCATGATCACCGCAGATGGTGACAGCAGCCACAAAATTGAAAGACGCCTGCTTCTGGGGAGGAAAGCCATGTCAAACCTAGACAGCATCTTAAAAAGGAGAGACATCACCTTGCTCACAAAGGTCCGCATAGTCAAAGCGATGGTTTTTCCAGTAGCGATGTATGGAAGTGAGAGCTGGACCATAAAGAAGGCTGACCGCCGAAGAATTGATGCTTTTGAACTGTGGTGCTGGAGGAGACTCTTCAGAGTCCCTTGGACTGCAAGGAGAACAAACCTATCCATTCTGAAGGAAATCAATCCTGAGTGCTCACTGGAAGGACAGATCCTGAAGCTGAGGCTCCAATACTTTGGCCATCTCATGAGAAGAGAAGACTCCCTGGAAAAGACCCTGATGTTGGGAAAGTGTGAAGGCAAGAGGAGAAGGGGACGACAGAGGACGAGATGGATGGACAGTGTCATTGAAGCTACCAACATGAATTTGACCAAACTCCAGGAGGCAGTGGAAGACAGGAGGGCCTGGCGTGCTCTGGTCCATGGGGTCACGAAGAGTTGGACACGACTTAACAACTAAACAACAACAACAACAAAAGTTACTGGAGACCTGGGTTTGAATCTCCGCTCAGCTATGACAAAGGTAAAACCATTCCTTAGATATTTCACTTACCATGAAAGCTCTGTTAGGATTTCTATAAGTTGATTGTGGCTTGAGGGCATATATCATAACATAGTTACTGGAGACAATGTCTCTTCTGAATTTCTTCTTATTCTTTATATGCACAGATTCCGGTTGCTCACTCTTGAACAGTGCTTGACCTTTGGAGTCTTTGACTCCACCATTGGATGCTTCCTGCTTGTTGTACGGTAGACACCACCTCAGCTTGATTGCATAGATTGTTACAGGACTATGGTGTAGGGTCTCCCCATTTTGTTTGTCTATCTGACAAACCTGTGATTACCTGATTGTTTTAGCTTTTACAGGTGATTTACCTGACCTAGTGCCATAGCTAGCATAGACTGTACCTCAGGGTCAAGCCCACTAACAGACAAGACAGCATGCAGGGCTGTAAATAGGGTGAAGCATCTGGGTTTTTGCCCCAGGGCATCAAAATTTATGGGACACCAAAATCTAAAGGTTAAGCTACTGGTGAAAATCAGGAAAATAAGCTGCAACACCTCCTGGCCATATTAACTTTTTTTCTCCTTTTTCTTTTTTTTTTCTTTTTTTGAAAGCATTTTCAGGAGTCATCATATTCTCTTCATCCTGTTTCATGGGGAACTTCCATGCCTGCCCCAGGGATAAAACAGCCCTTTCTCGACCACCTAGGGAGGCTCTGTAGACCAGATGTGCCTCATATGAAGACCTCCAGAAAGCAAATATGGAAACATCAGATGCAAGTCAAATGTTGTCTATACTCTGGATAGTCTCAGCCAAGGTTCCTGCTAAGCTGGGCTCGCATGTGTGTGCGCATGACTCCGCTTCCCTCTGCGTAGCTGTCTTCCTCCTCTGTGCAGTGAGCGTGTTAAGTTTCAGTTGAGACAGAAACCAGCGTGCAGGGGGGCGGAGTCATGCATGCATATCTTTCTTAGCTAGGAAGTCTAGAATGGATGGCTCCCATGTCAGAAAGCTCCAGTAATCACAGGTGCAACTGAGCTACCATGTCAGCAAGCTCTACCCACCATGGCAATGTTGGACTCCAGGAGTTCTCATAACTTCATGGACTTGATCTTTGCCACACAACATGGCATCCCTAGGTACTTGGGAACAGGACTTGTTCATGGTGGAAGCCACTGATGACTAATCTTTAATTTTGGGAACAGTGACCCAACAAACCATCCTCCTTCAATGGCTAATTTGAGAACAGCAGGAATTTCTCCAATTCCATCTGGCAGCAGCTCCCCGCTTTCCCCTTGCATCAGGAACAGCATGGCTGGTATACCATGACCTTCCAGTGTACTGGTCCTGGGGGAAGGTGACCCTATGTTCCATATATCACCCAGCACGTTGTCAACCACAGACAGGGATCTCTGCAGCGACAGTCCAGAACCTGCACCCCTTTACAATCTTGCCTTCATAGTATCAGGAGTTCTATGATATGGTTGATTACAAGGAAGCTATTTTGTTATCATTCTGTCTTCCAGGTGTGCCCTTTGTCAGGACCATAATTGGCTATGTTGTGAAACTCCTTAGAAGAAAATCCAAAGTGGAGATCATTCATCTCTCCTCCACCAGTTGCCATCCTGATACTATGTGTGAGAAAAAATGTGGGCAACTGCAATGGCATAATGACTACCAGATCCTCAACCACATCGCCACTCAAAACCTGTACCCCTTGCTTTTGATTCCAGGACGCCAAGGTCTGTACAAAATGGGGAACACTTACAACTGATGAATGGAAGAATACTTTCTGGACCAGGTACAGACATCCTGAATATACAGCCACGCTGTTCGGGCTACACAATGCACAGCAGTCTTCCAGTGTTGCATGAACGGCATGTTCTGTGATCTGTTGGGCCATTTTATGGTGATCTGCCTCAGTGACATTTTGATCTATTCATGGCCTGCATGATCACCATCTCTATACCAAGCTGGAAAAATGTGTTTTCAGCCTTCCAGCCTTAGCCTTCCTGAGGTACTACATAACCTCTGAAGAACTGCAGATAGATACTAGCAAAGGGAGACCTAGATGCCTGTTTCAATGGCCTTTTTTCCCATGCTGGACCAAATCAGCCTTGTTGTTCTTTGACTTCAACTACCATTCTCCTTCTGTGTCCATCTTTTCTATAGATCCATTGTGATTTGCTCCTGCATCTGGCCCACATGCAAAAGCAGAATTCAGCCATAGTCCAAACATGCAGGTGTGGCCCAGAAGCACTTCTTACCCTTCCAAACAACAATGACCAGCTGACTGTCTTCGGAACAGAGCCATGGTAAGATGATGATATTGTTCTGCCCTCCTCAAGCCTACAGCCTTATTTTACTTACCAGAAGGAAGGTCAGTTATCATGCTATGAGATATATAAATATTTGGTATTGATGATGGAAAGGGCAGCAAGCTGGTGCTAAGCTTATGACTATTGACCAGAGTTGCTATCCTGGAAACTTAAAACTGGATAAAAATAGAAAACCTGTCATCAACGCCTCAGGAGATCCATTCAGGGACACTGTAGGAAAAAGAGCCCTACACTTCGTTACAGAACCCCCTCAAGCTCTGCTCAGAAGACATAAAAAAAGCCATCAAAGTCTTCTTTTTGTCTACCTAGAAGGTGGGATAAAGGAAGCTCAGGAGAAGGAAGAGGGTAGAAATGTAAAAGTAGAAATCTAAATATAAATCTAGGAAAGATAAGAGGGGAGGAAATACATACATCTGGGATATCTATCTGTCTGCGAGCTCTGCTCCCCACTGATCCAGATCAGTCGCTATATGCATTTGGATTTGACTTCCAGCACATAGATCCTAATTCAAGTCCTGAATGATTCTGACAGAATACCATTGAACCAGTTTCACTTCATTGATCTAACTGAATATACGATTTGCAAGTCTTTCAGACTGCACCCCTTTCAGTGCTTGACTTTGCAGCAACACAGAATATAGGTGTGATCTAAATATCCCCTTCCTGCAATAGGAGTGGAGATGGAAGGAACATTTCTTTCATCAGAGAAAAGGCAACCTTTAGATCCCCAGCCGTTGCATAGAAAGAAATATTTAGAATTTTGTCAGAGGCAAAAATGCATGGCCGTTACTTTTGTGTGAATATACCATGGCAAACCCTTACTTCTGGGAGTTAATGAGAGGAAGAAATGCACGATGCTTTGTTCTGTCTTTAGACCATTATCTATTAGGAAATTCCTTCTCCAGTTGCCACTGGGGCTTAATTAATTCTCACCTTTCCACAGGATCAGACATTTCTGGCAGTTTCCCCAGCAAAACATGCCTTGACAGCACTCCAAATAATCCGGGTGCGTGACAAAAGGCCAGCGATCAAAAGAGAAACAAGCATGGATATTGATATATGCTTTCATTCAGTTTGTGCGAGCGCTGTGACATTTGCCTCATTTTGTCACTGGCCTTGGTGATGCACAGCATGGCAACTGCCAACACTGGGGGCAACGTACAAGCCTTTTCCCTCCAGTTAATGAATTGTGAGTTGGGGGGGAGATCTCCAGGTCCTGACCCAGGACACAGATGCTGCTGAAAAATGCAATAACAAGGATCCTATTCTTATTTTTCTTAATAGCATGCTTTGACATCATTTTTATACATGACACAAACACCAATGGACTTAGGGTGGTATCCTGTACCTGCTTAATAAGGGGTAACTCCTATAGGAGTCAAAGAGGCTGACTTCCAGCTAAAAGTGTATGTAAGATTGCAGCCTGAAATGGAGGAAGAACCAGATTTCTATTACATAGGCTATTATCTTGGAAATGAAAAGTAGGCTGAACTTTTACTAAAGCTCTTCATTTCTAGTGTTGGGCTACCCGTCATTGCCACTGCTGGACCACTTGCTTGCCTTGAAATCTACTAGGGAGCACTTTAGCCAGGACCTCCTCCCAAAAAAATTCCCAACTGGACCTGACTATAGCCGTCTGGGACATACTTGAAGGAAAAGCTCCCTATTTAGTGATGCAAAATTGTAAATTAGTAATGTATTAACTGAAGAAGAAACTGTTCCTTGAACTAAGGGTCCTAAACTTGCCTCCGTAAGATCAAATCCACGCGACGGAGTGAGCGCCCGTCGCTTGTCCCAGCTCCCGCCAACCTAGCGGTTCGAAAGCATGCAAATGCGAGTAGATAAATAGGGACCACCTCGGTGGGAAGGTAACAGCGTTCCGTGTCTAAGTCGCACTGGCCATGTGACCACGGAAGATTGTCTTCGGACAAACGCTGGCTCTATGGCTTGGAAACGGGGATGAGCACCGCCCCCTAGAGTCGAACACGACTGGACAAATTGTCAAGGGGAACCTTTACCTTTACCTTTACCAGTATGAGCTATTTTCTGGCAATCAGATGACATATTATCATGAACCAGCCCAAGCTTGCTCTGTGCCCCAGACTGATCTTTTTAGTCCAACGGAAAGGATACACTTTTTTTTAAAACCAGGCTGCAGCAATTCCTGTACGCACAGAAGGGTCCCTTTAAGAAGGACCACTCCCAGTGAAGCAACCCTTTCCCATGCCATCAGGCACAATCCTTTATCACCATCCAATCGAATCCTCTGTCACCCATAATGGATTACTCTTTTTCTTTGATGAGGTGTCACAATGTTATAGTTCAAAGGTAACACGACAAATGAAACAAAGTTACTTATGTGCCATCGAAAGTAACATTTCCTAATCACTTTAAAGTTACTTTTTAGTGGCATTTCAATACCCGCTAGAATTGTTCAAGTTCTGTGCCATTCTCCTATCTATCCTAAAGTGTTTAAATAAAAGGGGGGAAAGTAATAAAGGCCAGAATCCTTTTTTGGGGGGGAGGTGGGAGGTGAAAGCATGGATCAGAGTAGCTGTGCAGTCAAAGTGATGTGCATTTGCTTCTCTGATCTCCAGATTGCAGTTACAAAATGTGGAGATTGTCCCATTGATTTGAATGGGGCTTCCTGCTTACTCAAAGTGGGGTGGATTCCCCTTTGTGCAAGTAGCAGGCAGAAAGGAACTGCACACAGAAAGGACTATTCTGAGCATGTTCCAGGAGAAACAGGATTTTGTGCAAAAAGTAACAAAAAGCAAAGTAGCAAACAACACAATGAGCAATGCAGTGAGCTGTTTTTCAGCGTTGTTATGTGGAATGACAATAGATTACCAGGGATATTGGCAAATCTTCATGTCTAAGTCTGAGTCCAAGTCTTCGGTACCAAATCCCAAGTCCGCGTCTTTGGGACCAAGTCCTGAGCTCCAAGCCCCAAGTCTTGAGTCCCTATTACCCTGTTTCCCAGAAAATAAGGCCTAACCTGAAAATACTGTAAACCCTAGGATGATTTTTCAGGATGCTCGTAATATAAGCCCTACCCCCAAAATAAGCCCCAGTTAAGTGAAACCCCGCCCTCCACCATTGTGCAGCATTGTGCAGCAACCAGAAGAAGATATGACTGTAAAATAAAACATCCCCTGAAAATAAGCCCTAATGCATTTTTGGGAGCAAAAATTAATATAAGACCCTGTCTTATTTTGGGGGAAACACGGTTAAACCAAGCTTTTTTCCCCAGAAGAAAGGGAAGAGTGGGTGGCCTTTGTATCCTATAAAAGATAATAGATTCAATAAAATGCTTCCCCTGCTCTGCACAAGCCCGCCTGTGTATGGTGTGGGCTATGTACGGCTTTGCTAAGGAACAAAGGAGCACAGCATGTCTGTTATCTGTTCCACAGTCTCACATTCAGGCCACTGTTCCACCATGACTTCTTTGCTGTTCCTGTTGCTGAGCAGGAAAACTAGCTCATCCTGTTGGTCACCTTCTTCCACAGATGACAGGCTCTTTCGTGGATATCATACTCTGGGACTATAGAGTGCCTAATGTTTCTGAAAGCAGCTGTACTAGGTATGAAACTGAGAAAAGAATGACCTCACAGGATCATGATCAAGTTATGTACAGTATTTTTGTTCTATCCTCCATCCAGGGACACCTCCACCATCATTGCCCCCTACTGGCATGATTGCAGCATAATTTCATCCAACTTGGTTCACATAGCACACTACCCAAGGCACTTTTCATTCATTTCCCACCCACAACCAGCAGGAGAAGGTTCTGATTTACAGGCCATTCCCACTTTGAGGCCATCCAAGTCTGGAATAACAGGCTACCTGGACTGCATGTTCTGCAGGTGACATGCAGGACGCAAGAACAAGGGGGACCAAGTTAAGGATAAGCTGAATGCTGGGAATAAAGTGATGTTCCTGCCCTGCTGCTCCTGTTTGGTTTTGATACTTTTCAAATCTTCCCCTTTCATATAAGTGTTTAATGTGGTTTGCTCCAGCTCTTTGCTAGCATAAGCCCTGTGACATAGCAACAGCCACCTGACTGTATTCTACTTTTATCTCAGAATGAACACAGTGGGACTTATTCTTGTGCAGCAATCATGTTTTTATAAGGTTATTGCCTGCTCTGGGCCAGTACTGCCACTGAAGAGCTTGGAATCCAATAAACATAGGCTTTAAATTATTTGGCCTCCTATTAGTAATTTCTATGGATAGTCTTTTTATGCAAAATCTGAACTTCATGGAATCTTTACAAAATTAAGTCATCCACTATCTGAGGGCTGCGCCAAGTGTCAAAACAACCCTACAAAGCTTGGAGTGCATAAATTAAGGATGTAGACCATCTTCAGAGAAAAGTATCCAAAGGAGGCAGAACAGGGATATTTATATATTTCCAGATAAGCTACAGGATGATTCAAGGAGCCCCGAGTTGCCATCAGGTCACTTCACATGCTCCTACATGTGACTTTTCTCTGGCATTTTGGAGATTAGAAATGCTGAAATGTGGAGAAAAACAAAACAAAACCCTGGTGCCAGTTGCTGTCACAAAAGAAGGAAATGCGAGAGCAGAAGGAGATTGATAGCCCAAACCCCAAGGAAGTCCAAACTTTCTCTGGCAACTCCAGTCTCTGAAGCCCTGTGGAGGACTCAGAGGGACCTCACAAGACCCTATATATTTCCATTCATCCAACCAAGCCACCACTTGCATCCGGGCACAGCAAAGGGAAGGTGTTCCATCACTTGCTAGATTTGCCATGTTATATAATTTTTATATTTTAACATTAGATAGCTAGATTGAGACTTCAGTGCAATTAGGGTTGTGTGTGTGTGACTGTGGGGTGTGACTGATTCCCTTATGTGGGCTTAGATTGAATAGGTCAAAGTAGTCATGGGGGCCTATCTCCACCCCACCCCCAGACATTATGAGGAGAGGACAAGAAGCAGACTGCATGGCACCCAGCAAGTGGGACAGAAGAAAGAAAGCTGGCAGAAGGTCTGCCTGTGTACTGAAGGTCTAACCCAGTCCCAAAATTGATTGAGCTGCATAGAGCACACACACACACACACATCCCTATCCAAGATCATAGTCCTTTCATTCCCCTGTGTGCAGTTACCCCCAGAAACATACAAATACTTGCACAACCTCTAGAACAAATTGTTTGGGGCAATGTATTCTCAAATGGTTGTTGTAGCCATGTTCTGAAGGTTGTTCTTCCTAACGTTTCGCCAGTCTCTGTGGCCGGCATCTTCAGAGGACAGGAGTCAGAACTCTGTCTGTGCTCTGATGTGGTTTTGTGGGATAGTTGAGTATTTATAGCTGTGGGATCAGCTTTTGTTCTTTTCAGGAGATTGGGTGATTATGGTGATCAGCGTGTTTTTTCTTGTGGGTGTATTGTTGTGATAAGGGGGAGAGATGATCTGTCACTGTGATTGATGGGTGTCGTTAGCTGGTCTTTTGTGTGCAGTGATCACTGGTTCTTGTGGCTGGGTAGAGTTTGTTGACCTTTTGCAGGCTGTATTTTTCAGTGCTGGGAGCAAGGCTTTGTTGAGTTTTAGACTTCTTTTTTGTTGAAGCTCTGCTGGTGTTTGTGGATTTCAATGGCTTCCCTGTGCAGTCTAACATAATGATTGCTGGTTTTGTCCAGTACTTCTATGTTTTGAAATAGAATTTCATGTCCAGCTTGTTTCAGGGCATGTTCAGCTACTGCTGATTTTTCCAGTTGTTTTAGTCTGCAGTGTCTCTCATGTTCTTTGATTCTGGTGTGGATGCTGCATTTTGTGGTTCCAATATATACCTGGCCACAACTGCAAGGTATCCGGTATACTCCTGCAGTGCTGAGGGGGTCCCTTTTGTCCTTTGCTGACTGTAACATTTGTTGTATTTTTGTGGTGGGCCTGAATGCTGTTTGTAGGTTGTGTTTTTTCAAAAGGTTCCCCATGCGGTCCGTGACCCCTTTGATGTATGGCAGAAATTCTTTATTCGTGGGTGGCTGTTTTTCCTCTTCAGTTTGGTGTCATTTTCTTGGTTTGATGGCTCTTGTGATTTCATTCTTGGAGTAGCCATTTGCCTGTAGGGCCCAATTCAGATGGTTGAGTTCGGTGCTGAGAAATTGAGCTTCACAGTTCCGATTTGCACAGTCTACCAGTGTTTTGATAATGCCTCTTTTTTGTCGTGGGTGGTGGTTGGAGTTTTTGTGTAGATACCAGTCTGTGTGGGTGGGTTTTCTGTAGACCTTGTGTCCCAATAGGAGGTCAGGTTTGTGTATGACCATGACATCTAAGAAAGGGAGTTGGCCTTCTATTTCTTTTTCCATGGTGAATTGTATATTTGGGTGGATGCTATTGAGATGGTTTAGATGGTTTGGGGGCACTTCCAAACCAGTTCAGGGCAGGCTGGTCGTCATCTGTATACCAAATGTTTGGATACAAATTCACTCCAGCAGTACTCACATGTGCCTAATTTAAATGTTTCCAAGATTGGAAAGTAGAATATGCCTCTAATATCTGAGTTCATATTGATTCCCCACTGTGGCTGCAATCCAACTAGAACAACTAAAATTTGATACAAATACAATTCTAATTTATCAAATATCAGTTCTACCAAATGAGAGGGGAAATGACAACTTTGAATAACTTCAGGAAAACTCTTAGCATGCAGTCGGCTGTGTATTTGGCAGACCAATAGGATAAGCCATTAATAAAGCATTTAAACTAAACATGGGAATATTTTCAAAATACTGAGGGGCATCACTGCTTCCCTACAGCACAGCTTGGAAAGCTGGCTGTAGAAGCCCTGGATAATTTTAAAGAGCAAATCTTCTGTTGCTGAGCAACAGCACATGCTGATATAAAGGATGCGGGATACTGGAAGACTTAATATTGGGGAATTGTAAGTGCAAGGGGGGGGGGAATCAAGGCCAGACTCAATCTAATCAGACAAGCTCTGTAGAGTTGAAACAGAGATTTTTATTTTATTTTAAAATTGGATGGAGCAATCAGTGGCAGCATACATCTTCATGTAGCAGGGCTAAGTTTTTTGTTTAAGTTACCATTGACAGGTAGCCAAAATTGAGATTCATGAGAAGAAGGAAACACAATTGGAAAAAAGAGAATAACTAATAACCCAAATTCAGAATCAGTACTTTCCCCCCCCCCTCTACATAACCCAGTATCCATTTGCAATGCAGCTATATACCAGAAGACTGAGCCTGCAAGAGATGGTCTTCTCAGTTGATCCTCGAATACAGAAACAAATGTTCATTAAGTACGTGCCATGCTGGCTGGGGGATTCTGGGAGTTGTATGCCTCAAATAACCCGAAGAACCAGGGGTGCATGTTAAAAGAGAGGGCCTTGAGGTGATGGTGGGACTCTGATCTTCATTTCACAGAATTCTCTGGGGGAAAAAACAGGAATTGCAGCCCAGACCCTCAAATCACAAGAGGAGGACTTTTAAATGACTTAACTGCACCATCTGCTGCTCTGTGCTTTCTGTTTCCTATTGCTTCCTGGGAGTTGTAGTAGTGCTGCCCATTAGGCTCTATAGCCGGCATGTCCTGAGGAATGATGACTGCCAGGAAGCAATGTGGCAGTTTTATTTTTTAACAAATCAACAACAGGAAGCAACAGGAAGTAAGGAAATCCAGAAGAACCAATAGTGCAGGAAAGTAACTCAAAAGCCATCCTTTGTGAGCGGCAAAAACTGCATGTGTGCTGACTTGGGTTTGTGGGTTGCAGTTCCCAGAATTCCTGAAGAATGTTGGGAAATGAAGTCCAGAAACATGAAAGAGCACACCCTTAAATTTCAATCTAGGCACAGCTGGGTCCATTTGTTAGAATCACATATACTGATTTCTGGTAAGTACTTGTATTGCTAATTATTATGTAAAGTGTTTTTAAAAGCCTAAAAATACTTATGGAATGTATATAAGCAAAGACTTTGGAACTTGTTCAGGCTCTTACCCTTCACATGCCCAAAAGTATCTTTTTTGCCCCAGACCTTAGAAAATTTGAAGTGATGCTCCTGAGTTGGCCAATGCTCTGTGCTGTTATGTAAGAAAACCAGAACATCCAGTGGCCATGGTTTGACCTGTGCTTTAATGGTGAACATCATTTGGCATCCTTAGCTGTTTCCTCCTAACATTTCACCTGTAAAAGGAGTTTATAGGGTCTTTCATACTGCAGCAGTTTCATGTCTGTTGAATAAAAGGTTGGAGGCTGGAGCTGGTATTTAAGATCAGAGTTCTAGGAGAGCTTTGAACACAAAGAATGAAATTGCACACACAAAAGAGTAAGTAATAAATCTAAGACTATGTAGAGTTATAAAACTAGCTAAGAGAGGGTGGAACAGACCTTGAAACATTCTTTCTCAGAAGGGCCTTGTCCCATTGCTCTTCATGGACAGCAAAAGGTATCTCATTACTGTTACCTGGGTTTCAAAAGTAGCTTCTTGCATTATCAGTACATTACTTGCCATGTTATTCATTATCAACAGATTTTGATTATGTAAGGTGGAGGAATGTGGTCATATTCTCATCTATGTTAAATTCAAAAATAAGGGTTCCGTGCCATGCAGAGCCACATTAGAACTTGGAATATCCATTTTTTAAATTAATTTCTTAATGCTGAATATTTAAAAAATGGGAGTTAATTCATTGGTGTTAACCTGAGGAGATGAAAACATTTAATATGTTAGATTAATGTTCAGCTCATTAATCATAGCACTGGTACAAAGAGCGTCATGTTCATTGCCACTATTGACCTCTAGCAATGCATTTGTTATTACCAAAGTGCTCTTTTTGTTGTTTTAAAGTTGCCTACTCTATTCTGGCTTTTATAAAGACAACAAATACTATAATGCAATTGTTGGCTGGGATCGTAGGATCCAAAATGCTTGAAAACTGCCAGGTTGGGGAAAGTGGTCCTAAGGCATGGGATCTCATCTTATAACTTACTTAATTACATTTTATCACTGACCTGCATTACTCTTCTTTCAGTTTTTTCCATACCCAACCATACCCACTAACTATATTACCTGCATGGATATAAAAGGGGAACTGTATTTAAAATGGACAAAGGGCACCATTTTATTCTTTGCTACTAAGGAGTAAGGATGGACCTTGCATGTTTAAACAAAAGACCCAAAAAGATCAAAAGAGGCTTGCCATAGTGTAATTTGTGTGCTTTTTGGCAATTCGTGTTTAGGAGAGAGTGTTTATGAAACAGGGAAACATGAACGTTTTCTGTTTCTATTGTGTTCCCTCTTTCATGGAAAATTTTGGTGCCCTTCCACCCTTTGTCAAAATGCATGAGAAAATCTCCATCCAATAGCACTGCAAGGGTTGTCAGCAGTCAGTCAGAATATTTGGGAGGAGCAAGAATTTAAATACCTATACAAAATGGTCTGGAACCCAGTGAAGCGTGATCTTTGATTTGATTATTCATTACTATGTGCTGAGTTCCTGGTGTCCTCTATCTTGGATTGCTGCCTGATTGCCTGTGGTTCTATCTTGGATTCTCTTTTCCTTTTTTGCCTTTTTTTCTTGAGTGTTGGGGGGATTTTTTTCCACATTTCTTTGGATTTTTTGTCTTGTCTTTGTTTTTGTATTTTGCTTCTGCCAGGCAGCCTGTCTGTGCCCACATGTCTCCTTGGGATTATTTTTCTAAATCACCCTCCTTGTGTGTCTGGGTGGGGTGTTCTTGGATTATTTTTGCTGATACATAATCTGTTTGCTGGATCAGAGAAGACTGACCATGAGAAACTGGAGTTTGTTCTCTTTTCAAGAATTCTAGGTATTGGCAGAATATGGAAATTGCTGGCTTAAAATCTCCTACTACACAATAGAGAAAAATCCAGACAGGGACCTACAGAGCAGATTATTATAATTACAAGTTTCCTTCAAATATAACACCCCTTATTTTCAGTTAGTTTTAGTTAGATTTACCTTAACTGGCAATATAGTCTTAATAGATTCAGTCAGAGACTCTGGTGTTAAGAAAAAATAAAAAATGTTTCTATTTTACTTACAAATCTTCATATATATCAGAATAACAAACATATCTACTAGTTATCAACAATTAACCACTGCTTTTTATTGCAATATATAGTGGGTAAATACACATCTTTCCACCCACCATTCACTTTTTGTGCTTTTGTAGACTTTAAATCAGCCTTTTGACTCCATATAGAATATACCAGATGGGCGGGATATAAATCAAATAAATAAATAAATAAATAAATATCTCAACCTCGCCTTTGGAGCAAATTGGAATCCTTTAAAATAGATTGTAGGTTGCTTAGGAGAATTCAAGGATTGTATGAGAGTACCACCCTATAAGTCACCTCTGAGGGCAATCTTTCAGACCCAATCCCTGTAAATAAGGGAGTGTGTCAGGGATGTTTATTAGCTCCCTTTGTATTTAATTTATACCTAAATAATATAGTATCCTCCTTATCAAGCTCCAAGTTTTCCCTACCCTGTCTGAAGGTCAGGAATATATCAGTACTTTTGTATGCAGATGATGCTATTCTTATGCTCTATATTCAGGTGGGAATGTGAAGGCTATTAAGGGCCTTAGGTGCTTATTGTGCCAAGGAACATCTCCAGGTAAATGACACCAAAACCGAAATTTTAGTTTTTGGGAAAAGAAGAAAATACAGATGGCAGCTGAACAGGAAATTGCTTGAACAGACCAACTCATATACTATGGAGTAACCTTTAAAAGTTCAGGAATAGGGTCAGGTGACTTAGAATCTGTAGCTCTATCAGCGGAAGCATCCACCAATGCTATTTATTGTTTTTCTTCTGGACCAAGCAGAAGAATGGTGGCACCATTAATACAATTGTAGAAAGATAAACTGCTTTCTCAGATGCTCTATGGAGCCCCAGTATGGTCTTTTTAAACATTACAAAATTAGAATCTGTCCAACACAATTTTTTAACCAGAGCACTAGGGGTACCAAGATCTACTCCCATGGCCACAGTCTGCTCTGAAATCGTACTGTTCTGTGGGTATTCTTCTGAAGAAAACAGCCGTGCTGTTTTGGCTCAAGATAATGTACCATATGGCTTCACCGCTGGTTTCATTGGCCTATGAAGAAATGGAAAGGAACTCTTGGGCAGCTAAGATATCCACAATTATATCTAAGCTGGGTTGCTTCCCAGCCTACCTCCACAGGAGGGGATACGAGCCTGCCTGAGAAGATATTATTAAAAGATTGTATAATATGGATATCCAGACTACCATGGCATCTGTAGTTAGCTCCGCTCCAATAGAATATAGAAAGGCTTTTCCTTGCCTTTTGGAAAGGTGCCCCCATATTTGTCCCTTATTAGATCACATGAGCTGCGACAACTGCTACCTAAATGCAGATTGAACTTGTTGCAGTTGAAAGAGACTCAGGCATGTTATATGGACCAACATGGTACAGGCAAATATTGCCCAGCAGGATGCTCTAAGATGGAGGACATGGTACATTTTCTTTAAAAATGCCCTCTCTATATAAATTTGAGGGATTGGTGTCTTAAAGCCTTAACACCTGGTGTCAAGAACAATTCCCCATTATGTACAGTTTTATTTCTGCTACCTGGCACAGACAATTATATATCCTATAGGACTGTTAAATTCATTAAATGAGCCATGTAAAAAATGGAACTCACAAGTTCTTCAGATTTATTTCATGACTTGGTACTTGTTTGAGAATGCTCATTTTATTATTTTATGTTTTTCAGATTTTTTTAATGTGTTTATATTACATGCCAAATAGTACTATTTTTAAGACTTATTAAATTTCTGCTTATGTGTATAGCCTGATTGGCTATGGAGTGCTAAAGTATTCATATATATTTACTAGTTGCATAGTTTAAGATCTTAACTGGTTAACTTCATTATTTGACTGACTGGTTACATAAACACTTCATTCAGACTCTAACTGCTGACTCTGTAACTGTCAAACTCTAACACACACAGAACACCGACATTACTAAATGGCTCTAACTGACATCAAACCCTGACTGAGTTAAAAAGTAGGGGAAGGAATCTGAGCCATAGAGGGAACAGTTGGTTGCTGCTAAGTGATAGGCATGAAACCCCAAAGCCCCTCCCACCCATACTTTCCAAAGGCATAATATGTAGGTTGCTATAATTCCAACAGTAGGAGAGCTTTGAACACACAAAGAATAAAATTATACACACAAAAGAGTAAGTAATAAACCTAAGACCTTGACTTCTGTATGCCTATGTTGGTGGGATGAGATGCAGAAAGAACACTGCTGGCAGATGATCACATTGGCTTTGGCCTTGGCAAGGCAAAAGTTTGAGTGTGAATCAGAAATTGTTAGAGGAGGACCAGAGAAAATGGGAACCCAGGAGAGGTGCCCAGTGTGGTGTAGTGGATAGAGTGATGGACTGGTACTCTAGAGACCAGGGTTGGAATCCCCGCTCAGACGTGCAAACTGACTGGGGGAGTAGGACTGGTAAAACCACTCCTTTAATATCTCACTAACCAGTCGGACACGACTGGACTAAATGTCAAGGGGAACCTTTACCTTTTTCCTAACCTTGAAAACCCTGTTAGGGTCGCTCTAAGTTGGTTCCAGCTTGACGGCACATATCTAACAAGAGGAGGAGGAGGAGGAAGAGCTACGAAGGAAGGAGCTGCTGTGTAATGCTGCTTGCTTGTCGCCAAGGGAGACTGGGTGGGTATATCTGCACAGCATTTGTGTGATACGGTCAGACACAGAGTCTTCATGTGGACCTTGTCTGGGCTGCCTGTGTGGGCAAAAGGGAGTGGTTTGTGATGAGACTTAGGTTTGGCCAGGACAGGTAGCAGGCAGCCCACTTGCCAGAAGCCAGACAAACCCAAGCGGAGAGAAAGGAAAGAGAGGGTCATGCATGAAGCCAGCCGATCAAACTCCTTCACTCTTCAGTCATTTCTGAGGTTAGCCAGCATTCTTTCTTACACCCCAAAGGTTACTCATTCAAGCAGACAGGGTCACCTTTTCTGTCTGTGTAACTGTGTGGATCTGAGAAGAACATGGTGGGGTGGACAGTACCATGGCTGGCAGACACCGGCTGCACAGAGCTGTGCACAGTGTACTGACGTGGAGAGAGTTGAGCTGCCAGTGCCAGCCAACCCAGGCAACAGTCCTGCTATGTCCATTGTTGATGGTGAATTAATGATGATGGCGGTGATAGTGATGGTGGTAATAAATTTGATAACATAAACCAGTGCCTGTGTCTGATGATGATTTTTCCCCCTTACGTACCATTGCCTGGTTTTTGCAGTAGATTGATTCACTGATGTCTTGCCTCTGCTTTTTGAGGGCCCTTCAGGGCTTTTGAAGTGCCATAAAATATGAAGTGAATGACCCAAAAGAGGATTTTTCCTTTCATGTGAAACTAAAGGGCTGGTACATGAAAAATATGAAAATAAAAGAAAATGAAAGAAGTACCTCCTGTGAGGACCCAAAATGAGAGAAAAGAAATATGAAAAAATTCATTGTGCATATTCCTAGTAAGCAGACTTAAATGGATTATATTTAAAGATGGGCATGAACCACCAGTTTGTCAGTTCATGCTGGTTTGTTTAACAGCACAACAGATGTTTGGCGGTTCTGTACCACGTCCCCTCCAGCAGGTACCCATTCAAGAAGCAGCACACTGAGGAGGCAGGGCAGGGAAGCTGGGATGCTGCCTCTGAGTGGGCACCCACCACTGAGGGTTGGGCACAGAACCGCCAAACACTGGTTGTGGCGGTAAATGAACCAGCACAGACCACCAAACCGGTGGTTCATGCCCAACTATATTTATATTTAATGCCGTATAAATATAGTGTGACACATTGGGATTGCTCAGGTAACAAATAAGAAGCACATCATGGACATAAACATGTTTCTTTTAAGTAAAATTTTGAACTCATAACTAGCATAGTAATGGGGACAATTTATTTTTTAAAAAGTTACTTTCCAAGCTCTGCTTGAAAGTACTCAGAGAGTAATCTTTCTTCCTTAAGTAAATATTACTCAAACTGTTTTGAGGAGCAGTTGAGCAGCAGGGATGAAACTGGCTAAAATGCTCAGTGTGTTAAGTATCAGGATCCAGAGTTCCAGGGTACCTCAGAAAAAGGGAATGGTAAACCATTCTGAGTATTCTGTACCAGGAAAACCCTGAAAAGGCTCACTATGTCAGAATTGTTGAAATAATAACAATCTTGCATGCTTTCCAACACTTGGTATCAGTGGGAAAGGGGCTTTTAGGACCAAAAGGGATCTCCTTTCCCACTAACCTATTTGTAAAGTTCTTATTCCCACCTCAGGCTTGCCCCTCCCCTCTTCCTGTTTGCTTCACTTCCTTTGTTTGTTAGTCCCTCTCTCCATTCCTGACCTCCAAGCATGCAGGAAGGATGGAGGGGCCTCTTCTTTGGGTAGATACTCCAGTTTTCCTATTTTTCTACTGACTGTAACTGTAGATAGCAACTGCAAGTAAAGATACATTTTTTCCCAGTTGAAATGAATCCAGACTGATTTTTAACATATAAAGTGCTAATCACTATTAAAAGGGGTGAGCAACTGAGACTTAAGCTCTTCTCTCAGATTTTCTCCTGTGCAGTTGTTGTTTGTACCTGATATTCTACTAACTATAAAAGAAATTAACCAAGGTCTCCAATAAGAATAGACTTGACTGCACACAATTATTATTTATTCAGGGGATGAACTGAATTCCAATATATGTAATTAAAGTATCTCAAGCAAACAATTAAGAACAATATAATATTTAAATTCAGTTTTGCAATAAAAATACACTCTAGATTGGAAATAAAACGCAAGTCCGTACATTAGGTCAACCTTCCCACGTATGTATTTCGATTGCTTGTACATACCATGAAATCACAGGTTGCACGTTATTTCCTCACAATACTGCAGCGTAAGTAAACATTGCTGGAGATTCATAGCTGCCACCAGCTCACATCTTTCCCATAGATGTTCCCGTCACACAGAATAACATGATACCAGTGCATTTTGCATTTTCATGATTCTACTCCAGTTCATTGACTGCCATTTCCAGGAGCCAAGAAAAGGTGAACCTGGTGGCCTCATGTCACATGTTTCTTTGACTAGACCCTTTGCCTCAATTTGGTGCCCTCCAGATGTTTTGAACTGCAACTACCATCAGCCCCAGCCAATATGGCAAATGCAGCAAGCTAACCATGCTATCTTGTCGGGCCCTTAGAGGAGGATATGACAAAGACTCAGTAGAAATATTGGCCCCTTTGTCATTAAAACATCATTTTGCTCACTTCTGTCCCTGAAACTAAACTTTGCAGCACATTCATTCTGCATTTGTTTCTTGTAGCAGCAACTACTGTATGCAAGGAAAAGCTGCTGTGCAGCTTCCATCTTGACCTGTGGTGTGTGTTTTTGACCTGTGTTTCCCCAAGCTGTTGCATATTCTATGTTTCCCCACCTCAACTTGCAGACACATTGTCCTGTGAATTACTAGCTGTAAGGAGTCTAACCCTGGCTGCTATGAAAAACAGCTCCTTTTATCAAGAAGGCAATGAAGGTTAAAAAAAAATCATTTCCTTGGCAAAAAAAAGGGGGGGGAATGAATACCAATTATATAAACCACAAGACAAATAAACATGCTCAGCTTACCTTGCACCTCTATTTGTGCTTGCAAGAGATTATATAAATATCAGACTCTGGAAGGATAAGGCAATGAAGAGTTTGGAAGATCATCTATAACCAAAGATTTTAATCAAGCACACTCAAATTACACTGCGCTGAGAACAGCCACACAGCCATCCACCTGGGAGAACTTGTGCTCATACTCAGATTTAATTTGTTGGAAATGTCACTTACTAAGGCAGAAGTGTTTTCTTCTCAACTTCAGGAACAAAAGGAAACAGGGAAAAAGGTTGGCCTGATACCAGCCAAAGCTCCTGGGGAACTAGGGAGTAAGAGTTCCAGAGGGAGCCTAGGTAGAATAATGGCAAGAGAAGTAGATAAGTAAAGTTTCTTCTGATACCACTTTTCAGCCTGGGAAGCCTCAAAGCTGTGCTTGAAATGCGAAAGAACCTAAGAGCATTGTTTTAAATATATATATACAGAATTGCTGTCTACAAAATCAGGACAAGTTGAAATACAGTTCTTGAACATAATGGAAGATCAGCAAACATGAGAGACCAAATCATTTGGTTCCCACAGAATGGAAGTTCTTCCACCACCTGTTGGGAAATGACAAGTAAGAAGTCCAGATATGTTGTTTCAAGAAGAGAGTTCCACAGCCTCCATATTTTGGAAAAGAACTGCTCCTACCTACTTCCCAATCCAAACAGCACACATGAAAACATGTTTCTGAATGACCCATTGAATGGGTAGTTGCATTGCATGGTGGGGCGGATCTCAATACATGTATAGGGTGCTTCCAGATAAGGCTTCTATGGAACAATTGACCCAATTAATTCATGGAATTTTAGAAGACAATCCAGACCACCAGTCACCCAGCAGGGCTAGCTGGGGGAGGACACCTTATTCCACAGTGAGATGAGGGACACATACACACACACACCCAAACCACAAGCTGCTGGAAGTCTAGACAGTGTTGTCTTCTACTTGGAACTTCCCCTGTCCAGTGTTTCCCCATTGTTTCATCCATCTTCTTTGTTACCAGAGAAAATTCACTAAGGAAGGAAAGATGGGATAGCTGCACAGTCTTTTGGCTGGACAGCACCAGGTGTCCTCAGTATGGAAACCCTCACCCATATAGGAATCATAATAAATTTCATATTTGTTACCATACTGCCAGGGTAGTAGGACCTTGGTGTTTTTCCAAAATATGTTCTTCCAAACCAAAAGTTCAGGATTTGGGCTTTAGATTCTCATGTCCTAGAATGGTTCCCTACAGATGCCCCCAGCAGGGGTAGCGTTAAGGTAAAATTCTACAGCCTTTTTTATTATTATTATTATATACAACATAAACATAAACATAAAATACATAAACCAAATCGACTGTGTTCCCCACCACCATAGTCGGGACCTCTTGCAGTAATCCTCTTCCTCCTCTATCTTTATTCTTCTTCTTCCTTTATTGTCCTCTTCTCCAGAACTGCATTGATTCTTGATTTGGAGCTTTCCCTTTTCCTCTTGTTAGCACATATTCAAGAAATCTGCCCCATATATCATAGAAATTATTCTTTTTCATCTCTCCTTTCTTAACCTTTAAGTTACAAGTTAACTTATCATTTGTAGTAATGTTCCATATTTCATTATACCATTCTTCCATTCGAAATTCAGACTTTGATTTCCAATTCCTAGCTATTATTAATCTAGCTGCTGTTAATAAATTAGTAATAAATTCTTTAGTCATCTTATCATATTCCACATTCTCAAATATTGATAACAGAGCTATCTCAGGATTAAATTCTATATCTTTTTCACATATGTCATTTAGTTCTTTAAAGATTAGTTTCCAAAATCTTTGTACTTTTTCGCATTCCCACCACATATGAAAGTATGTCCCAATTTTCTTCTCACATTTCCAACAGACATTCAGATAACTAGTATTAATTTTATTCAATTTTGTCAGTGTCAAATACCATCTTAAACCCAATTTGAAAAAAAATTCTCTTATTCTCACCGACATAAATCTTAAAACCCTCATTTTCCACATCTTCCTCCATTCTTCATCATTTATTCTTTTTCCTAAGTCTTGTTCCCACACTAACTTCAATCCTTCTTTCTCAGTCTCTTCTTCTTCTAGATCAAGCAGGAATCTATAAATTTTACTCACTGTACCCTTTACTGAATCAGTCATCTGAATATCTTCATATGATAATAGAAATTGTTCATACTTCGTATATTCTCTACCTTTATTATACTTCTTTACCCATTCATTAGTCCATCTTTCTAATTGCATATAATTCAACCATGATATATTCTTATTTTGAAGGATTTGTTTCATTTGATCTTTCGATCTCATTTTATACAACCAGTCTTTTGATCTAATCACTTTTTTTTCTTTAAATAATTATGCATAAACTTTCATATTGGCAGTAAAATTCTCTATTTCAGTCACTAATCCTAATGGAGAGTTAAACGGACATAAATTCTTTCTATACTTGTACCAGACGTTTAACATAGTCTTTAAAAACGGGTTATTAATTTCGCTTATTTTATATTTCTTAATCATACCAAATAGATGTTTTTCAATATCTACCTGTAATTCTGATGATTCCATTTTCCACCAAATTAACCTTTCTGGGTTATATATAATTTCCCCAATAAACCTCAACTGTGATTAGCCAAATAATAATTTTTTATATTTGGTATGCCTATACCTCCTTTTTTTGTTGTTTTATACCAATACTTTTTATTTATTCTGGCTCTCTTCCCGTCATTACAGTATTTATTAATCATTCCTTGCCAAAATTTAAAATCATCTTCTGTTAACTGTATTGGTAACATTCTAAATAAAAAATTAATTTTTGGTAGAATCTTCATTTTTATCAGTGCAATCCTTCCAGACCAAGAAAGTTTTAAGTTAGTATATTCCTGTAGTTTCTTTTTAATATCTCCTTTTAATTTATTATAATTATGTTCCTTTATTTTTTGAGTATCTTTTACTAAATCTATACCCAAATATTTAACTGATTTACATATCTTAAAATCATATTTATCAACAAACTTTTCTTGTACTAGTTTATTATGATTAATAATGACGGTGCTGAAACTTGGTCCAATAATGCCATTAAGATCCAGAAGAGATGTGTCTAATGGTAGACCCAGCCCCAAACCATCTGGAAAAGACTGAATTATGGCATTAAAATAAGGCCAATTGCATTCTTTAGACCCTCTTGGTGTGATTTACATACATTTCAGCTTTGATTCTGTCTAGCAATTTTTCCCCAAGAGATGCATGCAATCAACAAAAGCTTGATGCCCTTTTCAGTTTATAATGTCACCTGAGACTGGGTCTCTGGAACAGATGTGGAGTCATCATTTCAGCATTTATCTTACTTTTAGAAGTCTCTTTTGTAACTAACAGATCCCCTGTGTGCCATATTGATGCTGCAGATTCCTAATGAAGCTGTGAACGGGGAGCTTTTTGTCAACTGCCAAGACAACTGCTCCTACTTACATTGCTCTCCTGTAATCTTCTAAATAGAAAGTTAGTTCTGTTCAAAATGTTCTTCCAAAGAAAATGGGAGCACAAGAGATGTTACATACATGTTCAGAGTCACTGTTTATTATAATGGCTCCAGTGAGTCCGCCAAAATTCTCACTACACAGTAGCCATTATGGTTTATGATTTGGCATGGAGACTGGAGGTGGGGAACCACCAGAATATCCTTATGCACATTAAAATAAATTATGAAATATATTCAATATGGAATGAGAAATGCACAATGTTCAAGCTGGATTCAGAAAAGGGAGAGGCAATAGAGACTATGCATGTGTGTGCTCCACTGCCCCCACCAAGTGTGGGGTCAGTAGGCAAACCTACATGCATGCCTGTATCCATACATTTCAGACGGCCTTGCTGGCCAACAACAGGGTTTATTAAACTGTAGGGATGGAATACAATTCCTGGACTAGGAGTTTCCTCCAATCTTTAGAGTTCTCCAGAGGCCTGAGTTATCTGCACTAGTCCTTGGCAAGGCTCAGTCCCATCTGGGCCCTGAGTTAACTCCAATGGGGCCAACTGGCCCTCTGTGGGTCTTGGTTACCAGCTCTCATGTCTGTATATAGTAATTAGGAATACCATAGTAGACTATCTACTAATTTGGTCACCAGTGATAGAGCCTTGCACTGCAGGATCTTTCCTATTTTTTTCCCCCATGGACATCCTCCCAAATCATCTTCTGATTTCTTGGCTGGAATCTCCAATTTGATTGATGATTGAATCAAATTATATAAATTCTTCAACAATTTTGATTTCTTCATTGTCAACCTCAAAGTTATCTACACTCATCTGCATTCTTGATTTTTATCTTCTTAATATTCAACTCCAGTCCTGTTTTGCACTTTCTTTTTTCATTTTCATCAGAAGTTGTTTCTAGTTGTTTCTAGCTGCTTTTTGCCAATAATATAGTGTCATCTGCATATTTAAGATTATTGATATTTCTTTCTCCAGTTTTTGCTCCTGTTTTATCTGAATTCAGTCCAGCTTTCTGATACATTATGCATACAGATTGAACAGACAGAGAGATAAAATGCACCCTTCTCTCAGACCTTTCCTTATAGGAAACCATTCTGTTTTTCCATATTCTGTCCTAACAGTTGCTTCCTATCAAGAATATAGGTTATGCATCAGGACAGCCAACTGCTGAGTATACTCAGTTCTTTTAAAACAATCCATATCTATGAAATATGGGAAGGGACATGAGTTCACCCACTGAGCCCACACTTGATGGGGGCAGTGGAGTACACACATAGTCTCTATTGCCTCTCCTTTTTCTGAATCCAGCTTGAACATTGGGCATATCTAAGTCCATACTGAACATATACTGTATGAACATTTATATTGAACATTTAAATTCTATAGCCCATTGTTTTGTTTTCCATATTTTTCAGGACCTTCTTATTAGGATTTTAATTGATGATGATGATGATGATGATGATGATGATGATGATGATGATGATGATGATGAAGAAGAAGAAGAAGAAGAAGAAGAAGAAGAAGAAGAAGAAGAAGAAGAAGAAGAAGAAGAAGAAATAGCAAAGGAAAGTGTGCTGCTTAAAGCACTCTCTGGACAGTTTACAATTTAATTATGCAGCCTCCTTTTTTTTAAGAGCCAGATACTGAATTTACCAACCTCAGAAAGATGGAAGGCTGAGCCAACCTTGCACTAGCTATGTGAGCCCATCAGGCTCAAACCCAGGTCATGAGTAGAATCTGGACTGCAGTTCTTCAGTTTAACCACCGCACCATGATTATTATTTTTATTTTCATTATTTATATGCTGCCTTTCTTCCCATAGGGGACTCAAGGCGGCTCATAACAATTAAAATCATACAATAATTCCAAATATTCCTTTTCTGTAACTCAGAATAGTTCTATCAGTATCTCATCTATTCCTGATTATTTATTTATTCCAAGTGTGTTGAGAACACTTTCACTTTGCTTTCTAAAATTGCAGATTCTTCATCACATGCTTATTCTTCAAAGAAATCTCTTATCCCTGCCTGTTTTCTGTGTAGTCCTTCTGCATATTGTTTTATGTTCCCTTAATTTTATCCTAGCCAAATAATATGTTCCCCTGCTGATTTTTCAGCATCCTTATTCATTTAAATTCCCCTTGGAGTTCTTGGAGTTCTTTTGTGGTACTCTTCTTTTGTTGTTCTATTATCTTTCTTTACACTGATTATTTCAGTAGTTCCCTTTGTCTCTATGTATCAGTTGCTGAAAGGCTGCGTTTAGGATTTTGACCCTTTTTCTGTCACCTCTTGCTTTTGCTTCTCATCTGTCCTTAAAGATTTTGAGAGCTTCATAAAAGTACCTATACTTTTATTTTCTTTTGTCTAAAAGAATTGCATTATTTTTGCATTATTCCCTAATAACATCTCTGATTCTAATCCACAGCTCTTCTGGTTCATGGTCAAATGAGTTTAGTAACACACCATCTGTTCTTCATGTGAACTTTAAATTCATATAAAATTAATTTCAGCTCTGAAATTTTTGATACCCACACTATTAATTGGTGTTACATTATTTGAGTTTGTTGTTGTTTAGTCGTTAAGTCGTGTCCGACTCTTCGTGACCCCATGGACCAGAGCACGCCAGGCCCTCCTGTCTTCCACTGCCTCCCGGAGTTGGGTCAAATTCATGTTGGTAGCTTCGATGACACTGTCCAACCATCTCGTCCTCTGTCGTCCCCTTCTCCTCTTGCCTTCACATTTTCCCAACATCAGGGTCTTTTCCAGGGAGTCTTCTCTTCTCATGAGATGGCCAAAGTATTGGAGCCTCAGCTTCAGGATCTGTCCTTCCAGTGAGCACTCAGGGTTGATTTCATTATTTGATACCCACAGCTATTAATGGGTGTACAATTCTTTTCTCCTTTTCCTATGGCCAGTAGCAAGATATCTTTCACAGTTTAAATACATCCTGATTAAATTGGTTAATTCAATCTGTTTTTTCTTTCTTTCTTATAGTGTTGGTAGAGTAACAACAAAAAGTCTGTGAGTGCTTCGATAGTCCTAATATTCTCAAAGAAAGAAAGAACAGTTAATTTTGGTGAAGTACAGCTGATGTTTTATGTATTACCCCAGCTTGGAAATAATACATCAGATTTAACACATTAACATTTAAAAAATGTTATTTTTGTGTTAAAGAGAAGGAACACATCCAACCTTTAAAAACAATGTTTTGAAATGTTTAAAACATTGTTTTCCAAAAGCTGTGGTCAGTGGGTGGGAGGAACAATCTGAGAGGCTAGGAATTCAAATTTCCACTATTCCTGCGAAGAGAGAGATTAACCAACACCAGTCACAGCATGTGTGACTTATTGGGTTATGTGCCCTCCTGGATGTGCTGGCTTGTGTGAGCTCCATAGTCCCAGAGCACCACCAGAAGGGGAGAATTGTAAATTTCTTCTGAATACTTCATACCTAGAAAAACCTGGGAGGGTTGTCATAATTCAGAACTGACTTGCACACAATAATTATAATTACTATTAGGGGCATCAGGATGCCCATTGTGGTGTAGTGGATAGAGTGCTGGTCTAGGACCACAGAGACGTGGGTTCAAATCCCTGCTCAGCCATGGAAATATACAGTATGGGAGATGGAACTGGTAAAACCACTCCTTAAATATCTCACTTACAGGCGTACCTCGGTTTACGAATTTAATGCGCTCTACGGGATGTTATGTTATGTAATGCCGAAAATTCGTAAACCGAAACACGGATTACCATAGGAACGGGGGCAGCACTACAAACCTCCAGGCACAATGCATCCTGGGGAAACTTTCTTCGTACTCTGAAAAAACCCGGAAAGAAACGTAAACCGAGGCGTTAACGAAGGCGTTCGTAAACCGAGGTACCACTGTAAATTGAAAGCCCTATTAGAGTCACTATAAGTCAGTTCTGACTTGACAACATAAAACAACGCCATTAGAGACATCAGTTGTTTTATATGCTCATATCAATGCAAAAGTAACAATTTTAAGATTCAAAAGTTAAATACTTTGTCACCAACTTCTGGGTATTGCTTTGAAAACGTGCTGAGCTTTAATGTGACTACACGAGAAAAAATGTGGGAAATACTATGAGCTTGGGGTGGGCTCATTCACATTTTTTTCCCATTGATCAGACAACGCAACAGGAAATGTGAATCGGCCCAGAATCTCACAGCCCCAATCTATAGTTTTTCCTCCCTACTAGGTACCCTTCTATTTTAAAAAAATTAAATCCTTTTGCTTCAGTTCAAAACATGTGATCACTTTAAACTGATGCAGAAAGGAAAGACCAAGCAAACACACCCACACGTACACACAATGCAGTACTTTGACAAAGTACCTTCCCGTTACCTCTTGCCTCTTAAGGGATGACAAGGAGCTCTCTCTCACTCACACACACACATTCTCACACAAGCAGTGTTAGCACTCACCTCTATCCGCAAAGCCTTTCCTCTCCCAAGACACTACTTTTCTTCTTCTTCTTTTTAACAGCTTTTCCTAAATGGGCAGTCCTTGTTTGTCTGTCTGTAAGATGCAGAAATGAGAGGTGGAGGAAAGCCCTTTTGTGAGCTCGATCCCACTGACAATAAACCCACTGTTGTATGGGGTTCTGCTTTTTAAATATATTTATATATTAGCATACATACAAGGTACATGCATGTGCGGAGTACTGTGCTGGGAGGGTGGGTTTTTCTGCTCCTCTGCCAGAGATTCATTTATTTTGCAGCAGATGTGGAATCGATTCATTGGAATAAATTCCACATATGTGAATGCCCCATCTGCTTTTTAAAAAATCCTACTATCTGATACAGCACAATACCAGATAGCAAGAATTAAAAACAAAAATTAAAAGCATCACACTTGCTGAAAAAAATGCACCCACCTGATCACTCACCCCCTGCCCACCCAATCACTCACCTGCTCCCAATTACTCGCT
Organism: Intellagama lesueurii; assembly: GCA_037013535.1. Lineage (NCBI taxonomy): Eukaryota > Metazoa > Chordata > Lepidosauria > Squamata > Agamidae > Intellagama > Intellagama lesueurii. Next base: position 219,895,161 of record JBAJHW010000002.1, read on the forward strand.
CACCTCACCTGCTTGCTAACCCCTTTACCTGCCTGTTCAGATCACTCGTCTGCCCCCCCGTCTGCCCCCTGCTCACCCACCCCACTCCCGTCCACCCTCTCGCTTGCCCCATTGCTCATCCACCCACCCATCCCTCAGTCATCTCTCCTTGCACCCTCATCCTCTCCCCTTGCCCCTTCATTCCCTTTCCCCCACTTCCCCTCTCTTCCTCCTCCCCTTCTCATTTCATTCTCCCTGCCGCCACCTCTCCTCTGCTTCTGTGAAAACTTACACTGAAGAGAACAGAATGCCCCAGTGCAACAACACAGCAAGAGAATGTAAGTGAATTCACATTTCCCTCGCTGTGTAGTCACACCCAACAGGAAGTGAAGCTTCTGTTTCATTTAACGACTTAAGGAAAAAGGAATAATTCCACTTAGACCAGCTCTGAAATTTTCAAAATCCACACAGCAATTAACAGGTGAAAAGACTCTGTTGTCTTTTAAAGTAGTCAGAGGACCATTTGAGCAGAATGACAAGACTCCTGTGCCCTGAATGATTGTGTGGAAGAAAAGATAACTCTAGTTAGACCAGCTCTGGTATTTCTTACAGCCACATTCCTATTACAAGGTCAGGCAATCATGTTTTCTTTTTAATGTATCCTTCCCAATTAAACTGCTTCTCTCTCTTTCTCTCTCTCATTCTCTCTCTCTCTCTCAGCAGAGTAATATCAAACTGTCTGTGAATACCTGTATTTTTAACAGTCAAAGACAATGAATTAAATAATTGTTCATTTTGGTAAAGCAGTTGGAGTGTCATGCATTATCTTTTTAGAAAGTATGGGTGGCTTTAATTGATATAAACCTGTGTTTGTATTAGTATGTAAACAGCTGCTTATAACACTGCAGGTGTTATTTTATTTAATAAAAAGAATTTGTAATTAAGTGCTAATTGTGCATTTAAACTTTCTCTCACACTCACATTAGCCATGGTGACGTAGTCCCCTTTCTCTCTCTCTCTCTCTCTCTCTCTCTCTCTCTCTCGCTCTTTCACACACACACACACACACACACACACACACACACACACACACACATTCCCCCTCTCCATGCTTAGTGTGGATGTTCTGGCTGCGGACAGCCCCAAGTTACCCAAAAGGACTTCCAACTGGGAGAGGTACCATAGGGGTCAGAAGACTTGGGTCTGAAGTCATGGGAGGGGAGTTGGCAGTGTTAAATCCACTCCTCAAATACCTCACTTACCTTGAAAAGTCAGTTCTACTTCATGGCACATAAAAACAATAGGCAACAGATAGAGAAGGTGTCTAGTACAGTCTTCTGCACCTGATAAATCATATTTAGAGCCTACCCAGACATTAACCATGGTAACATACACAAATGAATCAATGGACATAAATCAGACATCAGGAATGGCAACACAGAGAAACCCATTTCACATCATTTTAATTTAGCAGGACATTCCACAGATGATTTGAAAGTTGCCATACTAGAAACAAGAAACTACAAGACAAGAATCCAGAAACAGCTGAGATAAAATATATATGCATGCTAGACACACATATCAAAGGACTTAATATAAGTGAAGGCTTTGGGGGGCACTACCAGATATAAACACTACAAATATTGTTCTGTACTGCATCTCCCAGATATTTTCCCCCTCAACAGATCCACCTTAGAAATGTCTAAGGTAAACAGATTCCACTCTGCTCTCCTGGTCATCCATTGTCTGGGGTAATACACACACTTTACTACTGATTACAAAGAAAATATTGTTTGGGGGGGGGGGGAGTTCATCAACAACTATAAATAGCCCATCTGATTAATATCATTGTTACTCTACCATCGTTATCTTATCATTGTTATTTTACCATTGTTAATCTATGACAGAGGTTGTCACATTTTTACAGCTTCTACTAAAGACCTGCATATCAAAGACACTATCATCACAATGTTTAACACCCACTGACTTTCTCACCAACCAACCACAACTGTGATGCCATGTATAAATATTTGCCATGTTGTATCTCCTTCTCTTATATCTGATGAAGTGAACTTGTCCACGAAAGCTCACGTTAAAGAATATAAAAGTTAGTCTTTAAAGTGCCACCATGTTTTTGTCTTCTTTTACTCCTCATTTTTATTTTGTTTTCACCAATATTGCATGGTAACATAGTCAATTCTCATGACAGCGCCCCGAAAGAAGTGTAAGAGCCACCAGTGCCACTGACTTGCTGCTGCCTGAGTCAAACAACATCAGACACTTTTCTCCTGTTGCCACTTCTAGCATGCGGGTGCTTCTTGGCTGACTATGTGAAGTGTTAGTCCTTGGGGCAAAGGTGCTCTGGGGAGAGAAAGCAAAAATATCATGTGATAGGTAATATGAAGGCATCCCATACCCTATTGCCTTACACAATTGTACAACAGCAACTGCATAAGCAATATCCAGAGCCAAGCAGCCATTTTGGCACCCTGGACAGGCAACACAAAATAAAGTCCCTCTAAATCAACTTTGTATTCATGAATGATGTGAAAATCATAGAAGAAGTAATTACAGCACTGAACATCCTTGCCTGGAAATTTGGAGGTGAATCTAAAGGTGACTTCTGGAAAATAAACAGAAAAACCTGGCCCTATTCCCTTGTCTTTTTTTTTTCTTTTCCTTTTTTTAAGCATAAGCTTTCTCCCTTTGGCTACCATCACCTCCTTTTTCTTGAGAAGGGGGTTTAGGATTCATGTCTCAGGGCCGAGTGGGTGAGAGGCACTGCATTTTGCTCCTGGTGCTAGAATGGCTAGTTACAAGTCTGAGGCCTGGGGAGGTCAAAAATAAATGGAGATAGCAAATTGCATCATCAAAAGCTTCTGGGGGTGTGATTTGTCATCTCTGAGATGTAACCTTTAAAAAAAAGATCATGGTTCAAGGTGAGGAGAGTCAAAGGGGCTGTGAGGTCTGTGGAGAACCAAAACAGCTCCTGATGCCTCAAAAATGCCCACCCACTTCCCAATGTAACCCCTACAAGAGCCCTAAATGAAACTACAGTACTGTGGTGCTATTTTTGGTCAATGACACCTCCGCCCTTGTGCCATATACACTCTTCCACCTTTCCCCATAGAAAGAAGAAATGGGGCTGAGCTGCTGCTTCCTCAAAAAGAAATAAAAGCTTAGAAATGAACATTTACTTACCAGCTTGGGCTGCCATATCCCATTTTAATTTCAGAAAGCCAGCCAGCTCTTCCCTCACATTACACTGCATTTTCATTTATGTCAGGTCCTCCTCTAATAACGATGTGTATTCCCTCAGCTCAGTGAAATAAACATTAATTCTCAAGCGGACTGTGAGAAATTAAATGTGCAAAGCCCCAATGGAAGAAGGGAAAACAGAATGAAATTAGGTTTGGATCTATTTGCAGGCCCTTTCAAATTTCCATATTTCTGTAGCAGAGCATGAAGGAAGCTGGTCATCGTACCAAATTTTAGATTTACCCGAAGAACACAAGAGCTAAGATCTGATGTCTCAGTGTTGTATGGAAACTCGGAATCACGCTTGTAATAGGAATGTAGTCGTGGTCACACCTGTGTAGGTAGATACCAACTCAAGTGCAATATATTTGGCAGCGTAGACATTTCCAGCATCATAACTGACACCAATTAGTACCACTTTAAAGGAAGAGCAAACAAATGATACACTCTGAGCAGCCCCCATAGCAATATTACTGGCACCAATCAGTTGTGGTGCTGTGTACCAATAACACTCCCCCACATGGCAACAGTGGAACACATTTCTCTGGTGTGTTCTGCTACCAAATAGACAGTCAAGAAGGCCCTGTAGCACCACACCTCCAAGCAGAGCTTAGAAAAATTACTTTTTTTGCAGTATGTTTGTGTTCTGTGCTCAGAACTGACTTATAACAATCCTAACAGGGCTTTCAAGGTAAGTAAGATATTTAAGGAGTGGTTTTACCAGTTCCACCCCCACCCCCAGTGAGTTCCATGGCCAAGCAGGGATTTGAACCCTGTTCTCCAGAGTCTTAGCCCATCACGTTACCCATTACACCACACCAGGAATCTCCCCAAATCTCCAGGCAGCAATGTTTCAGTTTACCAAGGTAACCAAGAGGGCTGTCCATCTTCTGCTATGAATGAAGGCCTTTGTAAGTGACTGTAATCCACTGAAATCCTGCATTCATACTATCACTGGTGGAGCACAGTTCCTGTCAGTTTCCTACCCATCACCTGAAGAACAAAGAATCTGAATAATTAGACAGCATGAGGACTTGTCTCTTTTTAAATGCCATCTGCAGAAAACTGTAAGAGCAACCAGAATTTTGTGGCTATAAGCAAAACTGAGCAATAATGGAAGCTGTGAAATTTATTAATTAACCTTCACAGAATCTTCTGTTTTGTGAAAAACATGGAGATCAGAGGAAAGATTATGATATAAATGTATTGTGTGTGAACTACACTGTTGATCCCCAGAGGTAGCTTTCTTTCGTTACAGTTATCTTTCACAGCATCCAATTTTCAAGCCAGCAAGAATTTACATAATGGTATTTGGAGCACAGCTTTCAAAATCATCACCTGCCAGAGAATTATGTGCCTAACCCACTGACACAGCATGGCATCTGGCTTTGGGGATTTCACCCCCAAATTTTGTACTGAAACTGCATCTATGAAGCCTTGCTTCTTCCCTCTCGGCCCCACCTTCCACCCACACTTTTCAAGCAATTTTACCACCCTGATATTTCTTTCAGAGTTTCTGCCACTATCTGAACATAGTAAAAGATTCTGAATGACAAGCTCTTTAGCAGCATATGGCTGCCATCCAAACTATATTTTTTTTAGAAAGTGGTTAACTGTGCCTCTTTAATTTTTAAGGGAAAACAGCCATAGGTCCCAGCTTGGCGTGGTGTTTCCAGTCTGAATCAGGGAACTACGCTGTTTTTCTTCTGAAAATTGTCCCCTGCCCAGTTTTGCCATCTTTTTCCATTTCGTTTCAGATTGGGACAGACTAGACGCAGCACCATGCATGGGATTCAGGATTGCTTCATTGTTTCCCTGGAGTGACTAGCATGTTCAAGAGGCCCAGTCAGGAGAAGGCCCTTTGGGTCCCAATGCAAATTATGGTCCTGCCCCTCCTACTCCTCTTAAGAAGAAGACTTATACTGAGAGCTTTCCCATTAGATCAGGATTGCAGCAAAAGACAAACAAGAACAGCTCCTCTTGTCCTGAAAGGTTTCTGATATGGACTGGATGCCCCTCACCGCAACCTGCTAACTAATAACTATGTGTCATTGTGAGGGGGGCAAGATAGTTAAACCTCCTGTCAGTGTGCTGTCCCCGCTCTTAACAGCTGAGGATTAAGAGACAGCAACAGTGTCTATAGAGAAGGAGGTGGGAAAGCTGTCAATCCAGGATCCCGACAAGACAACAAAGGCCACCCACAGCGCGGAAAAGGAGAACTCAGGAAGGAAAGAGTTAGACCAGATGGAGGGGACAAAAGAGGAAGAAAAGACAGGAAAGAAGAAAAACGAGGGAGAAGGAGAAAAGGGGGAATTGAAGGTTTGAAAGGAGAAGGGGAAAAGGTCTGAGGGATAGCAGCTGGGAAGATAGAGTTGAGGCTGAAGAACTCACAGAAATCCAAGAACCTGAGACCCTCCAGACTGGTGACACCGACAAGCTCCCAGAGGGATGGGTGGATGATCCAGGTAAACCTGACAAGTGGGAGAGATACATTGGAAGTTCCCTGCTTGTGAGGCAGCCCTCAAGTTTTTCCATTGACTCCCAATGGAAGGGGAGAGAGAGGAGGCCAAGAAGGAGAAGGGAGGAAGCTAAGAAGGAAGCAGAGAAAAAGAGTGAGCCTTCATCCAGATGGCCAGCCCCTCAGATAGAAGCCTAGAAATGGGCAGAAGGAGACCTCCCAGGGTTGGTCAGGATGTAGCCAGAACCAGTATAGGAAGTGGGCCCTCCATCCCTGTTGTGGGTGCCAGTGTCACAGCCGTGTGGCCATCCATGCCTTGAAGGAAGAGACAGGCCTAGAGGGTAACATAACCACTCTGGGGCCTACAGGGCAGGAAGAGAAAGAGCCTATGGAAATGAGGAGTTATGCTGGACTGTTGGAAATGGAACCATTTGAAGTTGTTGCTGGGAAGACACCTGTTGTGTCCAATAAATGTTTTTCATTGAATCAAGAAATGTCTCAGGTCGTTGGTTTGGAATCGGGCCCCCAGACCCCTATTAAGGATGAACCCCCTCACAGCCATCAAGTCAATCCTTTCCAGGGTTTCCTAGGCATAGAGAACTCAGAAGTGGTTTATCATTTCCTTCCTCTGGTAATGCTCTGGGACCATTTAGCTTTGCCAAGGCCACACAGGTTGGCTCTTCTCCTAAGGGGCATAGTGGGAAATTGAACTCATGACCTCAGGCTTCTCAGCCAGGTACCTACACTGAGCTATCTAACCAGCTCCAACTGCTGTTTACTCGACAAAGAAACCAACAGTAGAAGCAACTGCAAGGGAAGCATTTAAGAGTATGTTGTCAAGATCACTTGAACACAGATCTGGGATCCATGAAAATATGCTCAGAATTGCTTTTGACATGCTTTTCGGTTTTCAGGTGTCAGCAGACATGTTTATATTGTACCTGCTGTTTGTTCCTGTGCAATGGTGGTCTTTTCAAAATGTTAGCCTTTATGACCAGTGAACATTTTCAGTTTCCCCTGAAGATTATGGAAAAATTATAATCTCTGAAAAATGTGGATGTTGCAGCTGGGAATTTCTTCCAAATTCTAGTGACAAGAATCTCAAGAGTTATTTCAGGAATGACATGACATGGAGGTAGCAGAGTAGAGTGGAATGCCCTTGTCCAGAGCATTTACCTCTTGTCACTGTGGGACCATATGATCAATGATTGTAACTTCAGGAAAGATCTCTCCCCAGAAGAAAGAGTAGACAAACTTTGCCTGGATGGTTTCTGAGCATAACCATTTGTGGTCTTCTAAATTATTGGCTTGCAATGGTTACTTCCTAAAGTGTTTAAACAAATTATAATGAGTGAGCCTTCTAATTATGAACCATCTAATCAAGACTACAGTTTAGATCCATAATCCCATGTGGGGAAAAGGGTGCCTTTCAGAGAAGGCACCTCCATAGAACTCTGGGGAACCTCCCTTCCCCCAAACACTCCAAATCACACCATTCAGCAAGGCAGTTCTTTCGACCAGCCCAACTGCATGCATCTAAATCTTAACCCAACCCAAAATGTCCTAGATTCTTACCCTAGGATTTTCTTTGGTGTGAGCCAAATGATGGCCACCTTCAAATAAATCTGGCTAACAAAGAAATGGCTGAAATATAGCAACTTAAAGGGGTACTTTTGAAGAGTATTGTTTACTTCTTGACTGGATAGCTCAGTGAGTTATAGGTACCTGGCTGCGGAGTGAGATGTGGGAAATCAATTCCGCACAGTGCATCCGAGAAGAACCAGCCTGTGTATGGCTATGGGCAAGCTCCACAGTCCCAGAGCACCCCCAGAAGAAGGGCACAGTAAGCCACTTCTGAGGACAATCCACCTAGAAAACATTGAAAAAGGTTGCCATAAATCAGAATTGACTTGGCGGCACATGATTATTATTATTCACTTATTTAAGTACATTTTTGCACACCCCTAATATAGCAACATTTCCTTTTGCTGGTTTGCATTCCATCAAAACTTCAGAAATATAAATATATGTTTGACGATTTTGCTTCTACTCCACCTTTAGTAAAAGCATTGAATATAATACTGACCTAGAAGCAGGTATAAGAACAACTATCAAGTTGCAAAGTGATATTTTTACCTAACATTTGGAAATATTAGGTGTTTTCTGTTTGTTTGTTTTTTTGTAGTTATAAACCTTTTGTCAGAAACCATTGTAGGGTTGACCTACTTCTAGATGTGCAGGGCTTTCATTGATCTATGATTCCAGATTATTCTGACAGATTATCTAGAAGGCAGATATTCCAGGAATCCTCTCTCATATCAAATCTGTGCTTTTGGTAGTGGCTAAATTGAGGATGTAGTATACTATGTGCTGTATTGCCCCTTATAAACAGAATTAAAGATAAAATTCCCTCTGATATTACTGCCCAATATGATAACAAATCGCCTTAAAACACAATAGCAGCACTCCCAGATTATGACCAACCCTTTGTCACCTATATGGATGCTCTAGTCACAGTGGCAGCTAAAATATTATGCCACTCTTTTGGAAAAATGAAATGTTCTGTGTAACTCAGAGTCCTGTTTAAAATTCTATTTTTTTATATATATAATCTTATTTTCCCATTTAGCTCTTATTTCAGCTTTTATTGTAAATATCTAACAGAACAATTTGAAAGTTTTGTTCAAATTGTACTTTTTAATATTGTTCTACCCTTAATAGTTTTATTTTGCTATGCTTTTCTGTGTTTCACTGTGGTGTCCTATGGCTAAATAGAATTAAAGTTATATGATATGATAAATGTTTTGTCATTCTGTTAACAAAATAAGGCATATTTTTCATCTTTCATTGAGATGGAGTGGTCTTAGCAGCATTATGGATTTTTAGATTTCCATTTTTTTAAAAAAATTTTAAAGTATATCACATCAGGCTGGTTTATACATCAAACTAGGTGTCACTTAATGTACTATGACTAGCATGTTTGGTTTCTTAACTTTTTAAAACGGTTTTTATATCGCTGTGGCAGATAGATTTCAGTTGTTTGCTGTTACATTAGTTATGTGCCACCAAGTCAGAACTGACCTATAGAGACCCTAACAGGGCTTTCAAGGTAAGTGAGATATTTAAGGAATGGTTTTACTGGTTCCACTCCCATTGTGAGTTTCCATGGCTGAGTGGAGATTTGAACCCCGGTCTCCAGAGTCCTAGTCCATCACTCTGTCCACTACACCACACTGTTATGTAGTTCAACAAAAATGGGAGATAAAAACTGTGTGATCCTTGGAGAGATTCCCAAAACAAGTATGGGTAACAGCTTCATTGGATCACTAAAATGTTAAAAGTAGGCAGGCTTTTTTGCTCAGCAGAGCCCTTCACCAGGCTGGGCATTGCAGGACTTGAAGCATGGAGGGATTAAAAAAAAAAAGTCCCAAAATCATTCTCTGCATCACAGCGTCAGGGTCAGAGTTAAAAGTGATGTCCTAAGATGAAGACTGCAAACTTGGTGCATCAGCTAAAGTCCCTGATTTCGCCTCAGGCATTGTAGGATGAGTAGTCTTTCCCCATCTCTGTAGACCAAGAGCTGCCAATTATTGGGCACACTTCCCATTGCCTTCTCTACCAAAGCATACCGCTCCTGGTTGATTGGGAGCAGAGACACGAAGAGACAATGCCGCCGAGCGCACACCCCAGCGGAAGAGCAAAAATCGTACCTTGGAGTCAGCTTAAGAGCATGAGAGTTAGGGGAAGAAGGGCTCCTAACCTGCTACTCTTCCAAATTTAGACCAGCCCACGGCTTGCCCAATTTGGGGCCTGAACCCCTCGTGGAGATGTGTGCGATCCCAGTTCTGGAGTCATGGGGCTGGGACTCAGATCCCTCAGACTTGGGGATCTCTAGTTATTGGATTCAATGTTCTCCAGTATCTTAGACTCGAGGTCTCTGGCTCTCCTCTAGTGCCCAGGCCTGATAGCTCCGTGGTTTCTCCGTCTCTGTGTTCTTATCCACATGATGGCTAAGTCCTGAGTAATGTCGCAACTATGCTTCTGGGAGGCTTCCAAGAGCACAATTCAGTTTTGTTTGGGAGGGGGTGACATGTTATCATCGTGATGGGAGGGTTGGGCCTCAAGAAAGCATAGGGGTTTCTTGCACCCATCCCTGACCCAAAGGTATCCTCTGTGCTGTGTCTGTACATTTCTTCTCTACTAACACTCTACTTTAGATAGATCCATTCATTTAAAGATTTGCCATTGAGCCTGTAAATTAGCACAACCCTTCTCTATAAACAAGTTACTTTTCAAAAATGGCGTGTAGACTTTAAAGTACCATATCTTAAGGTAACAGGGGTGTTATATATTCATATTACTGAATTAATGCCAAAGTTCAATCATATGCAGAGTTTATTAGATTTTGTTTTATTCCTTCCTTTGAATTATTCATTGAGTAGCTACCATTTCTCCACGAATAATTTCATAAAGCACTGCAGCAATAAACCTCCCTGTATAACATGTACCAGTGTGGTTAGTATTTATTACGCACTTGCAGAAAAGATCAGCCCATTACATTAATCATGCAAAAATACAGGAAGAATATATATTTAATAATTTCCATTTGAATTTAAGACCCAATTTGTACTGTAAAACCTGTATGAAACCAAAGAATTGCATTTTATATGTTTCTTGTAACAATAGATATAATTACTTTCAGTCCTTCAAGCTTCATTTGAGATTTGCTTCTGCTGTCTCATTTTTTTCCTGAACTTTGGTTTTATTTAATCCCTTTGGTTTAGCATATTTTATTTGTACCTCCAAATTTTTCTTTCTCTTTTTCTTTGAAAAAAATGGGGAGCAGGAGAGAGAAAAAAGATTACCCACAGCCTGTGGGCTTGGAGATCCAAGCTCAAGTCCCCAAGGGCCTGTGAAATTCACTGCATGGCCTTGGGATGGTCGTACACACTCTCAGCTGGATCCACCTTGCAGGGCTGTTGTGAGGATCACATGGGGGAAAGAGCAATGCATGCAGCCTTGCATTGGTTGAAGGTAAGGCAGATTCCAAACGTAGCAAATAACGTAACATAGCATAGCCACCAAAATCCTGAGGAACCCTCTGGGAGCCTCAGTACAGGGGGAGGCTTTAATAGCCAAAAATTGCCACTGTTGATGGGTCCCACGGGCGGTATCTGGATGGAACTTTTAAACTATCAAAGGCTCCCTCCTCCCTCCCTTTTGAGGCTCCCAAAGGCTTCCTGAGGGCAAAAGGAAGCCATAGGCAGCTTCGGAACCTGAGTGTGGAGGGTAGGAAGCTTTCAATTAGTTTAAATTCATTCTGTCTTTAATTCCTCTGCAAAGAATTTGCACAGTGCTTGGCAGGCAAAGTTACTGAGACACGTTCTGACTTGGATGCTGTAGTTGATGCCGGTCCTGTGGATGTAACTTTGGCCGCGGCTTGTCCTGTGTTAATGGATAAGTTTCAATCTGTGCAGCTTGAGGGTGTGGACAGGACCCTTGGAGAGGTGAAAGCCACCTCCTGTGTGCTGGATCTTAGCCTTTCCTGGCTTTCCTCAGCTGCCAGAAGAGGGCTGGCTGAGTGGACAAGAGGAGCACTTAAATGCTTCCTTGCAACACGGCAGGCACCAGTATGTTTATAGAAGACCATTGTAAAACCTCTCTTGAAAAAGCCCTCCTTGGACCCTGCTGTACTGGCCAGCCTCCAATATTCCATTTTTTTGCAAGGGGCTGGTGATTATGGTAGCTTCTCAACTCCAAGGGTTCCTGAATGAAATGGATTATCTAGATCCATTTCAAATTAGCTTCAAGCCTGGTTATGGGATGGATAGCTTTGGTTGCCTTGGTAGATAGCCTACAGTGGGAACTGGACAGGAGGAGTGTGTCCCTGTTGGTTCAGCTGGACCTCTCAGCAGCTTTCATATCACTGACTGTGGCATCCTTCTGGGCCATCTCTCTGGGAAGTGACATGGAGGCACTGTTGTGCTACAGTCCTTCCTGGAGGTGTGATATCAGAATGGGGTGCTGGGAGACTCCTGTTTGATGCCTTGGCCTTTAAACTGTGGTTTCCCTCAGGGTTCGGTTCTGCCCCCTATGTTATTTAACATCTACAGGGAACCGCTGGCAGAGGTTGTCCACAATTTTGGGGTTTGGTGTCTCCAGTATGTGGATGACACCCAACTCTACCTCTCCTTCCCAAGTAAGCTGTTTCTGTTCTAAACCAGTGTCTTTAATCAGCAATGGAGTAGATGGAGGCAAACAGATCAAAATTTAATCTAGACAAGTCAGAAGTGTTCCTGCTTAACTTAAAGGCAGATCAGGGAACAGAGATGCAACCTATGCTCGATGGGGGTATACTCCCCCTTACAACTCAGGCTTACAGCTTGGGCTTACTCCTGGACTCATCCCTGAGCCTGGATGCCAAGGTCTTAGCATGGGCCAGAAATACATTTGCACAGTTAAAACTAGCTGAGCCTGTTCCTGGAGATGCCTGATTTGACTAAAGTGACACATACTGTAGTTACATCCCACTTGGATTACTGTAATGCGCTTTGTGTGGGGTTGCATTTGAAGATGGTTTAGAAACTCCAGCTAGTTCAAAGTGCTGAAACTACACTGCTGACCGGGGCCAATTACAGGAAACATATCGCTCCCCTATTACAATAGCTTCACTCGTTATCAGTCCATTTCTAGGCCCAATTCCGATTGTGATATATAAAGCCCTATAGGGTTTTGGTCTAAGGATCGTATCTAGGTTGTGGAATGCCTTCCCCCGAGAGGCTAGGTTAGCCCTCCTCCCTCTTGTCCTTTCAGCAACAGTTGAAGACCATCTTCTTTTAGACAGGCTCTTAACAACTAACTGGGCAGTTTTTAATTTGATGCGTTGGGCACTGTTATTATTTTGTGTGTGTTTTTAATGTGTGTTCGGAGGCCTTTAACAGTTTTAACTAATTGTTTTAATATTGTTATGTGTTTAATTGTTTTTTTACTTTCTTAATTTATTGTGCTTTTAGTTGATTGGTTTTTTAATATCTGTGAGCTGTCTTGGGTCCCTTAACTGGGAGAAAGACAGCATACAAATAACAGTAATAAATTAATTAATTAACTAAATAAATTAAATTTGACTGATGCCAGATAATGACATCATCTGGTTTCTGCTGGAATAAATGTATGCAAGAGAATTTTGCCTAAGATAACATTGTGGCTGAAGTCCTGCTGCTTTATTATACAGGCAGAAGGCAAATAGTGTAACATTCACTCACTTCCAGCCAGCAGTTAAAGACTCACTGCTGTGATTCTCAGGGTTGCATGCCCCTATTGGCTTGGTGCATGCTCAAGAATCCCAGCAGTGACTCATTAATTGCCATCTGAAAGCAAGTGAATGTTATGCTTTTTGCTTTATGCCTGAATAGTAAAGAAATAGATTTTCAGCCAATGCAATATAAATATGGAATCTAACAGATTGCCTGGATCCATGCCATATATGTGAGTTACTAAACTGCTGTTACCTGGTAATTTATTTCAAGGTCCATGCTTCCATGTCATACGGTAGAACCAAGAATATACAGCACTGTTTTGGTGTTGTGTGCTATTAAGTTGCCTATGAATAAGTGACATCCAGAATGTCCTATCATTAACAGACCCGGTCAACTCCTGCAGACTCAAATTCATGAGTTCCTTTTAGGGAGTCAAGCCATCTCATATTTAGTCTTCCTCTTTTCCTGCTGCCTTCAACTTTTCCCAGTATTATTGTCTTCTCCAGCAAGTCATGATGTGTCCAAAGTACAATGAGCTCAGTTTAGTCATTTTAATTTCTACAGAAACTTCAGGCCTGATTTTACTTGCATCCCATTTATGTGTCTTTAGAAAAGTCTGTGGTATCCAGAAAGTTCTCCTTACCCAAAGTGATGAAGATACTGTGTAAGAGTATTCACTTACAGAAATAGGTTACTGATAGTGGAAGCCCTGAATGAAGGAATAATTTATTTAGAGAGCAATCAAACTAGCCTAAGAAATCATAAATCAGCAGTTTGGGTCTGTTCCTATAGACCACTGCCTTGACTCAGTCCATTAGGCAGGAGGGTTCTACCATGAATCAATCAATGCTGGGAAGCATGGCCACTTACTTGCACCAGTGCTGGCAAAACAATCGCCAGTTGATTTGAGTTCACAAGACCATCATGTGATCATCATTAGCATCTTGTAGAATATACAGAAGTTTCAGTTCAGCTCTGAATGAAGGCTCCAGACACAGCAGTGTAAACCACATAGGACTGAGCCCAGATAGGGCTGGGCCAGCTCTTTGGTTCAGTGGAGTGTGATGGCTGCCTCAAGCAGATAATTTTAGGTGTTACAAAAGAGTGGCCAGGTGTTAGTCAGTGAAATTCCTGTTGTTGCTGCCTTTTACTATCAGGGAGAGAAATAAGTGCTTTTGGCTTATTCTGCCTGAGAAGCAGAGAACCTAGGCCACCTTGACTATATGCACTTTACTGTTTGCTGCTCTGAATCAAGCAGAGAAAGGTGCTCAGCTGTCCTTGCAAAGGGGTGAAGTACAACTTCACAGAACTCTGATTAAAACTGTTATAATCCAATTAAAATCCTCTGATCCTTTTGCATTATTGCTTCCCTTCAGGTACTATGTATATTATACAACTATCTATTCTGTCCAAGCAAAGTTGTTGTATCACCCCCTTGTGGTAAATCCCTGTTATTGCAAGTTAGAAGCCTCAGTAAAAACACATGTGCATACAGTAGATTCTGCAAATAACCAATAACTGAAAACTAAGAAAAGTCAGTCTACTGTATGCAAAATATATATAATTGGTCATAAATGACAGTCCTTGTTATTCAAAACAATTTGACTGTGCAACATACTCACACAAATATTTACATCCATGATTTGTGAAGAGGGAGCCATTATTTCTGTTAGACAATGAGAGTTTTCTTCTCATTGTCTAGTTTATGAATTGCTGCTCCATTCCAGAGATCAAATTAATTTCAGAAATGGAATGATTCAATCAATAACTTGTTATAGAATGTATTATTACCTGATTCTTCCCAGATTAAGAGCGCCTTCAAGATTTAAAAGAAACCGTGAGTTGATGTTTCCCTCACCTTTTCTGACATACAAGACAACAGTTAAATTATACTGTCGTGACCCCATAACGCTGCTGTTGTGCCAATCATATGCGAGTGGGGAGACAAGAACAGAAGTGGGGAGCTTTGGGCCATCAAGGTATTTTAGCTACAGCCCCAGCCAGCATGGCTAATTGTAAAGGATTTCAGAGACTGATCCCAATCATCCGGAAGGGCAAAGGTTCCCCATCCCAGCTATAGGTGATGTTAAAAAACCAATTTCACCCAGAGTCTTGGCTGATAGAACCATAAATTAATTGTACCCTGAGATCATTGAGACTTGGAAAGATCATACTTTAATCCCCCCCCCATTGTTGTTGTTTTTTAAGAGGTGCCTCCCCAGTGGTAAATGGTGGCTTTGTCATTGTATATGATTTTCATCAGCTGCACATTTTGTATTTAGCATGTTTTGCTTTGTGATTGGTTATTGGAAACTAAACATCGGCTTAATTTGCAAGTCTGATTGCTGAGGCATGTATCTGAGAGAATCACATTGCAGAAGGAAAAACAGGGTTAATTGTATGCTTTCCTCTTCACATCTAGTTTAATCCTTCTAGTCCAGTAAAAATTAGATGGACCTTTTAAAATCCTTCAAAATAATGTTATTTTTGAAAGAATGAACAGGAGAATATAAGACACATCAGACTAAAGATTACAGCACCTAGCTTAAGTCAAACAGGTTTCTGTTCATTTCTGGTTTCCAAGGATGTCCTTATTAGGTAAAGGTAAAGGTTCCCCTTGACATTTAGTCCAGTCGTGTCTGACTCTAGGGGGCGGTGCTCATCCCCGTTTCCAAGCCACAGAGCCAGCGTTTTGTCCAAAGACAGTTTTCGTGGTCACGTGGCCAGCGCGACTAGACACGGAACGCCGTTACCTTCCCACCGAGGTGGTACCTATTTATCTACTTGCATTTGCATGCTTTCGAACTGCTAGGTTGGCAGGAACGGTGGACCTCCCTTCTCTTCCCATGGAATGGAGATCCCATGGAATGGCTGAGGCCTCCAACTAAAGAGAAAGTGACTTTTGACAAAGTAAGAGAGTGTCAAGAACCTTGTCACAATTACAGGGATGGACACCACCCAAATCATACAAGAGAGTGTCCTCCATGGGATGGCATGGACACATACATACATACATACATACATACATACATACATACATACATACATACATACATACATACATACATACATACATACATGTACAGCTGAATGCCTCATCTCAACACAAGTCATCATCAAGCATGAAGCCTAAGTCCCAGTAACTGCAGGGATGGATCAAGAATCAGGAGTGTGCACACAGTTTGGAAAAGGAGCTTGTTTTCTGTTTTGGTTTGGTTTTTGCATGTGAACTCCCAGAATCCCCCAGCAACATGGCCACTCTTAATATTGCTATATTAGTGAACATGGTATTGTCTATTGTTTTTCATTTGTGGTTTATGCTTTCTTTGGGGGACCCTTTCTGTTTATTCATGTATTGTGTCCTCTAAATGATCAGATAAACTACAAACATGAAGGAAAGTGAGTGCCATAGGTCAGAATAACAGTGCAATATCCAGGAGTCCACAGTACAAGAGCAGTCCAGATGTCCAAGGATATTTTTTTAATGTACAAGTACCACAGAACCATGATATGTATGTGAGGCTGATCATATTTCTTAAAACATAACAGTAATTCTGTAAAAATCATATATATGAGAGCAAGAGCCAGGGTAGTGTAATGGTTAGATTAGGACCAGACAGCCTGAGGGTCAAATTCCTTTTCGACTAAAGGAACTAACTGGTTGACTTTGACTAATCAGCATCTTGAAGCGTAACCCACCTCACAGGGCTCTTCTAAAGATCAAAAGAGGGGGGAGTGTCATATGCTATGTTCAGCTCATTCAGGAATGCTTACATGAGGTAAGTAAATGAATAAACATTTTTGAAACCAGAAGAGAACTGCTTCTTGATCAGGCTTGGAGAAAATGAAAACTCAGGAAGGTTGTTCCTAAGGATTTGTCCATCATGGGAATATTACCCAGTTCCTTATTGCCAGTTGCCACTGTTTTTCCACAGTTATCTCACAAAGCTTTGAGAGAAATATATGATTCTAGCTGAGGATTTAGTGGATAACACTTGGGTATGGCCCGTAGATGCCAAGTTCTACAACATAATACCTCAGGAAAATATTGATTTTTTGAAATGGTCCAGACCCCTCCCTCCCCACCCCAAAATCACAATCTGTTCCAAACTATTTTTATTCCCTTTATGTCAGAACCGTTGGGGTGATTTTCAGCTTTGGGTGTGTCAATAAATCTGGAACCTCCAAAGCAATGACTTTTACTCTGCAAATGTTATGTAGAAACAAAACAAGAACCAAACTGGTCCAGTCTGCCCAAACCTTTGAGTGATATATGGATCAGCTTCCCTGCTTTGCATGATTACGTCTTTGATTCCCAAGGTTAAATAATAAAGAAGATTCACACCCAACATTCATAGGTGAACATTGTAGATTAACAGAATGATATTTGTAGATGAAAAGATTTGCCTCACTATTTGTAGAGAGCCCACAGGTCTTCCAACAAAATTCAATCTTGACTATGGTTTTGCTACAGATATAAACCCCACAAAATGTTTTTGATAGTTGTAAAAAATATTAGAAAACAACAAAGGAAATATCAGGATTCCATATCTTGGTAAGCCCTATTCAGGCATTATTTTCATGTGCATGCTCTACACGCAATAAGGGGAGCCTGCTCTTCTATGTTGTTGCTTGCTTCACACACAAAAGTAATGTGTGCAAAGAGAGAGCGCTTGTTTTCGCCATGTAGGCTCTCCATGCAAGCCATAACAATTTTTTAAAAACAGGCTTCCTGGCTCATGTGGACTGCTTATCTCCCTTCAGACAGTCATTTTCAACTGGGTAGGGCTGGGGTTCTGTGGCACTGAACATAGGTTTGGTGCCTATATGCACTTTAACATTGACTGAATAGGGCTATAGCCATGACATCATGGATGTATTTAAATACCTCCACTGAAATCCAAACAGCCATATAGTGAGCCCAAAGTGCACAGCTCTTCCCCCTCCATCCCACCATGCCACATAGCAGGGCCAACCCTACCATCATCCAAAGTGAGACAATTGCTTTGGACAATAAACGCAGTGTGCAACAGCAACAGGCTCTGAAGCAATTTCCCTCAGCTCTGCACCCCACCTAGGCATTTCCCTCCCTCAGAACCTGTCTTCCATTCTGGAACTAGCCTTCTACCCACCGGTGTCGTGGAGGAAGATTACCTACTGCCCAAGTTGAAATACAATTCAGTTGTCAGTTGTAGATAGAACAAACCCTTTGTTTCACATAACAAAATGCCGCAGATCTATCTTGCCATGCAGAAAACCGCTTATGAAACCAAGGGGAATTTTTTTTAAAAAAAAGTTTGTGCTATAGCATTTAAGAAGACATTGGGAAGTGTCAAAAATCCCACTGAGCATGTCCAAACCCTTAAGCGTGCCTAATATGAGTTTCTCTGGAGCTTTGGTTTTGCTGGTGGCAGAAAGAGAAAATAATTTAAAGTTTGCTGTTTGCATCTTTAAGTATTCTTAAATACAATTCAATTTAATTTATTGTCATTGAACATATATACACCGTATACACATACAACGAAATTCACAAAGAACACTCAGAGACCAGACCAAAACACACACACACCCTCGTAACAATCCCTAAGTCCCAAAACACCACCCAAGAGCTCATAGTATCCACACAACATACAACACAACAGACGAAGTAATAGTAATACTGGGAGCAATTGAGGTGGATGACTCCCAATTGCAGGGGCGCTATGAATCCATTCTGAGTTTTACTGTGTGGTTTACAAGAGCTATCCAATATGCTGACTCCAAAATGGGGTCAGTGCCTTAAATAATTTCTGTGAACTGCACACAAAAACCTCAAGAGTTTCCTGCAAATTGTTTAATAGACCGATAGCAGTTAAAATGTTCAAACCAATCATAGAAAAGGGAAGTTGGAAGGGGCCTACAAGGCCATCAAGTCCAACCCCCTGCTCAAGGCAGGAATACAATCAAAGCTTATATGCCAGGTGATTATCTAAGTTTTCCTTGAATGCCTCCAGTATTGGAGCACTCACCAACTCCCGAGGTAACTGGTTCCACTGTCGTACCGCTCTAACAGTTAGGAAGTTTTTCCTGATATTCAACTGAAATCTGGCTTCCTTTAACTTGAGCCCATTGTTGCGTGTCCTGCACTCTGGGATGATCAAGAACAGATCTTGCCCCTCCTCTGTATGACAGCCTTTCAAATATTTGAAAAGTGCTATCATATCACCCCTCAGTCTTCTTTTCTCAAGGCTAAACATGCCCAATTCTTTCAGCCTTTCCTCATAAGGCTTGGTTTCCAGCCCCCTGATCATCCTTGTCACCCTCCTCTGAACTTGTTCCAATTTGTTACCATCCTTCTTGAAGTGTGGTGTCCAGAACTGGACACTATACTCAAGGTGAGGCCTAACCAGTGCTGAATAGAAGGGGACTAGCACCTTGCGGGATTTGGAAACTATACTTCTATTAATGCAGCCTAAAATAGCATTAGCCTTTTTTGTAGCCACATCACACTGTTGGTTCATATTTAGCTTGTGATCTACGACAATTCCAAGATCCTTCTCGTAGTTTTGCTGAGCCAGGTATCTCCCATCTTGTAACTGTGCAATTGGTTTCTGTTTCCGAGGTGTAGTACTTTGCACTTATCCCTGTTGAATTTCATTCTGTTGCTTTCAGCCCAGTGCTCCATCCTATCAAGGTCATTTTGAATTTTGTTTCTATCTTCTAGGGTATTAGCTATTCCGCCCAATTTGGTATCATCTACAAATTTGACAAGTATTCCCTACACTCCCTCATCCAAGTCATTGATAAAAATGTTGAAGAGCACTGGGCCCAGAACTGAGCCTTGGGGTACTGCACTAGTTACCTCCTCCCAGTTAGAGAAGGACCCATTAATCATCACTCTCTGAGTACGATTCTGTAGCCAATTGTGTATTCACCTGACACTTGATCTATCCAGCCCACACCTAGTTAGCTTGCTAATCAGGATATCATGTGGCACTTTGTCAAAAGCTTTGCTGAAGTCAAGATATACTACATCTACAGCATTCCCTCTGTCCGTCAGGGAGGTGACCTGATTAAAAAAAATGAGATCAAATTAGTTTGGCAGGATTTGTTCTTGACAAATCCATGTTGGCTTCTAGTTATTACTGCATTGTATTAAAGCAGAATTGTATCTGTTTGTCTATATGAAGTCTTGCAAAGTCTGAACTACTTGGGTGCAACTACCCTGAAGTGAGCTCAACTTATTTCCCACTGAAATCAATGGGATAAGTGAGGCCGGTTCTGTCCTCAATATTTCAGTAGAAACTACATTCAGCTCACTTACCTTGAGTATTCATCCCTTAGTAACCCATTGTTGATAATATGGCTAGAAACAGAAGCCTTATTGTTCACACTGAAATGTTAACAGCTGTTGGATGTTGGCTAAGGAACATTTTTCTTTCTTCTCTAAAATTTGATCATCAAATGTACATGTAATGGTTTCTGTTGGACTAAAAGTAACCAAAAATAGAAAAACTTGAAAATCTTTTGGTTGCTTTTATCAAATTTTGACATGAAATTGAATCAGTGATAGACTTTTTTAGCAGAGCCAGAGTTAATTTTAATATCTAATAAAGCTTAAGTCCTTTCTTGGGGGGGGGGGGAATACAACATACCCACAGTCTTTATCTTCTCTTCTCATAAACCAAACATTAATCTGACTAGAAAGGAGAAGAAAGTTTTTGACACTTGGATTTTTGTTTATTGAGTGTCCCCATGAACAGATACCCCACAACAGAATCCCCACCCTTCAATTGGGTGAAAGGGGGTTATTTTTGTCACTGTTGTGTGAAGAGGTGGTGGAGACTTTACTGCTGAGCAACTGGGGCCATCTGCTCCCTCACAAAGAGAGAGGGAAAGGAAGAGCCTGAATACTAGACAAATCTGACATTTTACATCACTGTGAGTGTGGTCAGAGTTGCTTTGGGCCAGTCTCTCTCTGTTATACCAGCCAACCTCACAGGCGACATGTTGGGAGGATGACATGGGCAGGAGGAAAGCCATGTGCACTGGCTTTAGCTCACTGAAGGAAAGGAAGGATATAATGGATTAAGTACGTACATGCCTCCATGAAGCATGGCATTTTTCTTTTCTTTTTTTGAATTTATTTCTTACGGTTGGGTGACCAGCTCATAAAACATATTTACGGTTAAAATATACAAAATGCAGTTTAAAAATGTACAATCAGTTCATAAAACATATTATGTGGTTAAAATATACAAAAATGCAATTTAAAAAGTGTACAACAAATAATTGTGTACTGGTTGTAAAATATGGGGAGAATCAAATACAGCATTTTTATAGCTATCCTTTGAACCATTGGATCGTCTAGGGCAAACTGGTTTGGACAGGGTCTTTGGGTTAGAGGGCATTTTTCTTATTCCAGCACAGAGAGGATTAAGGCACATGTAGGGCAGAATGTTCGGCCATCTCAGTTTTGTTGCCTCTTCAGGATTAATTTTAGAATCAGAAATTTTCCCTATTCCAGCAAGAAATATATGAGTCTTCACGGCCTTTCATTATTTGGAGACAGAAATATTGTTTGCTGAACTTACTGTAGCGTTCTCCTTTAAATGTGGTCATGGCTTAGGTTTAGTTAGAGTGAGTCATGCATATTTATGTTGCTGAGAGGCGGAGCCAAGAGGCGGAGAATAAGAGGCAGAGCCTGAGGGGGACAGATGAGATGAGAGTTTTGGAAGGAGTTTGATTAGCAGAGTTCAGAGATTTATGTGATTGTGATTAGACTGATGAGAATATAGTAGGAGATCTGTGAAGTGATTGACCAGTGACTGGAAGGGAGAAGGAATAGAACTGAATATTATAATACTGAAACAAATAAGCAAATAAACTAAAGATCTTTCTATTTCATTAAAGAGTGGACCTGATTCTTTCTAAAGGAGTTATGGGGATCTAGGGATCTCCTGGTGGCAGCAGTGGAAGAAAGGAAAGAGTTCAGTTTTGCCCTGGTGTGCTCTGAGGTCTGAGTCTAGGTGGACAGACCAAGGCACGAGTGGGTCCCACGCCACATAGGTTCCAGAGGTGTGGGATCCAAAAAGGGACAAATCGCGACATTGGTGGCAGCGGTGGGATACGAAGTAATCCAGTGAAGCCTATTGAAATAATCCAGTGAAACCTATTGAAGTAATCCAGTGAAGCCTTTATAAAAGAGTTTATTGAGTCAAGGGTACCTTTTAGACAGGATCTGTGGCAATGAGGTTTGGTTCCTACTAGAGCTTTTGGGAAAAGCTTAGTAGCGGGGCCTCAGAACCCAGATCAGGGGGGTCTAAGATAGGGAACGACTCTGTGAGAAAATTTCTGAGTTTTACCTCAGGATCTGAGGATCAGAGGGCTTGCTGTGAAATCCCAGGCTCTGAGAGAGGAGAGCGCTGTGGATAAGGCAGAAGCCAGGTCATAGCAGATCTGAGGGAGAGAACCTAAGGAAAAGGCTTGGATTCTCTGAGAGGGAATTTCTGAGTTTACCTCAGGATCTGAGGATCAGAGGGCTTACTGTAAGTAAAATCCCAGGCTCTGAGATAGGAGAGCGCTGTGGATAAGGCAGAAGCCAGGTCATAGCAGATCTGAGGGAAAGTACTAAAAGAAAAGGCTTGAAATAAATTTATATCAGTAACTGGAAGTAAGATAAGAAAAAAAAACAGGTCCTTTAAAAAAATTTGTGAACGCTGCTCTAATCACCTCAGAGAAAGAAAAAAAAACAAAAAGGAAAAGATGCCTCCCAAACACGCCACAAGGGGGAGTCCTGAGTCTGAAGAGTTACCTCAGGAATTGGAGGGAAATAAGGAATTAAGCCCTCAAGAATTTGAGAAATGGAAACTGGAACGGGAATTTAAATTTAAGGAACTACAGCTCAAAGCTGAGCAGGAGGCCAGACAATTTGAGCAGGAGGAGAGAAGGAGGGAACAGGAAAGCAAAGAAAGAGCTGAGCAGGAGGCCAGACAATTTGAGCAGGAGGCCAGACAATTTGAGCAGGAGGAGAGAAGGAGGGAACAGGAAAGCAAAGAAAGAGCTGAGCAGGAGGCCAGACAATTTGAGCAGGAGGAGAGAAGAAGGGAACTAGAATTAAGGCAAAAAGAAATGGATTTTCAACTACAGATGAGACAGCTAGAGATTTCTGCTCTAAACAATAATCTTAATAATAACAACAGTGGGGGAGGTGGAATCCTGTCAAAGATAGATTTGAAGAAGTTTCCCCAGTACAAAAGAGGGGACTGTCCTGAATCCTTCCTCATTGCTTTTGAACGCACCTGCAATGACTTTGAAATCAGAAATGAAGATAGAATGATGGTTTTAAGAGCGCAGGTTAGCGGAGATCTGGCAGAAATATATGCCCAGATGAATCCCGAGAAGGCAAGAGATTTTGAGGCATATAAAAAGATGGTTTATTCAAGATTTTGCCTGAACTCTGAACACCTGAGGCGGAAATTTCACTCTCTCTCTAAAAAGCAGGATGAATCGTACTCTCAGTTGGGAGCTAGATTGGCGCAGACTCTGGATAAGTGGATTGAAAGAGAGGAGATCACTTCTTTAGAACAGTTGAAGGATTTAATTGGGCTAGAACAGTTTTACTCCCTATTACCTGGAGAACTACGGTATTTAGTAAGGGACAAGAATCCTAAAAATTTATGGGAAGCGGGAGAACAAACTGATTTGATTAATGCTTACAGGAACCCTAGATTTTCAGAGCTGAGAGTAAATAAACCAAACTGGGACAATAACTATAAAAAGCCTTTTAATAAAAATTACCTCAGCAGGAATCCTGAGAGAGAAGGTCAGGGCGGGACTTCCCCAAAGTTGCCAAGGGCTAGCCCGCCAAAAACATCAAACCCTGAAGCACGGTTCACCAAAGTACCTCAGAATGACAAAAGGAATTTTAAATGTTTTAACTGTGGGCAACCAGGCCACTTAGCAACCATACCCCAACTTGCAGAGAAATGATTCTCTAACCAAAAAGGTGTATTGTGTCAAGCAAGTGGAATCAGGGGAGGAAAATAGTAGACAGAGACCTGATCCCATAACCACCACCACTTCTACTGACCATGAGGAGGAAGATATTCCTATAGCCCAAGTAGTCCATTGTTTCTATATCAGCAATGACCAGACCCTTCTTAGAAACGCAGGTGAAGAGATAGTTGTGAAAGGAAAGAAGTACATTGCAATAAGAGATACAGGATCTCAAATCTCCATTGTCCATTCCGATTTAGTAGCCCAGGATGACATTATTCCTGGCAAAGAAATGTCTTTAAAAGGAATTGGGAAGGAAACCGTAGTTTTAAAAGTGGCTGAGATACCAGTAGAATACCAGAATTGGTCTGGAAAGTGGCAAGTAGCTGTGTCAGATGAAATACCAGCAGCTTTTCTCCTTGGTTGGGATTTAATAGAGCATGTCAAGAGTGCGTTAGTGCTTACCCGCTCAAAGGGGGGTCAAAACTCACCCTCTGCAGCTCAAACCGATACTGTAGCAGGTGGAGCGGTTACCGTGGCAACCCAGCTTGATGATAGGGCTGAGGCAGAACTCATGCTACTACAGAATCCCAAAACAAATAACAATTTTGCCCAGGAGCAGAAGGAGGACATTAGCTTGGGAGTTTGCTTTGAAGCTGTCAGGACTCCCACTGTACTGTCTCCTGAGTGCCCTGAGAGCTTTAGCTTAACCAAAGACCTTCTATACAGGGAAACGTTAGCTACTCCATACCGAGGAAAAGGGGAACCCCGAAAGCAATTAGTGGTCCCTAGTAAATACAGGGAGAAAATTATTAATCAAGCTCACAGCAGTTTATTTGGAGCTCACATGGGGATCACCAGAACCAAAAGACGGGTTGGCCAGAACTTCTTTTGGCCAGGTATGGGCAAACAGATTACTAGTTTCTGTAAAACGTGTGATGTCTGTCAGAGACGAGGGACTGGGCAGGACAGGACCAAAGCCAGAAAGAACTTAAGGGCTGCCCAGACTAAGCAGAAGACCTGGTATGACAAGAAAGCCCGTGAAAGAACTTTTGGGCCTGAAGATGAAGTTCTTTTGCTTAGGCCAGTCAAAGGTCACAAGCTACAATTAGCTTGGGAGGATCCCTATAAAGTAGTGACAAAATTGAATAATGTCAATCATGTGATACAGAAGGAGGAAGGCCCTGATGCCTTAAAGAGCGATGCATCTAAAGATGTTCGGGAGGAGAAGAGGGAACTGCCTACCCTTTCCCTAGCTGAGCAAGTGAAGCCCCGAGCCAGACTTAAAGATGACGTCACTATAAAACGACCAGCAGATGACATCCTGTCGACAACCGAGTGGCCGATGACCGCCAGTCGACGGAAAAGGGTGCGGAGGAAGGAGCCAGTGGTCAACAGAGGGACTCCTGAGTACCAGCAGAGGTGTGTCCAGCTGAAGGAGATGACCACAACCGGACCAGTCCATGGTGCGCCAGACTACGACGGAAAGTGAGAGACTTGGACTTTGCAAATTTTGCCTTTGCAACAGAGACTCAGTTCTTGCCTCGAAAGCCCACAACGTTGTCGCAGATGTGCTTTCCAGGAGGCTAGATGAATGATACCAGGACTTTTATTATAAACTGAAATGGACTATAATTCACAGTTAATTATTTATGTAAAAGTTCATGATCGTGATTTCTGTATGGTTGTAAATTCTGTAAAATAATAAGGTAAGGTATATTATTGATTAGTAGATGATAAGGTAAAGTATAGTATTGATTATTAAATGATAAGGTAATGTATATTATTGATTAGTAGATGAAAAGGTAAAGTATGGTATTGATTATTAAATGATAAGGTAAGGTATTTGGTTGATATTTAGTAAAAATGTGAAAGGTAAATTGTTATGAAAAAAAAAAGTTTAAGCTATTGCAGCTGTTTGTTCAGGAGGAAAAATGTGTTTCCCCTCCCAAACAAACCTAAGTAAGGGGGGAGGTCTGTAGCGTTCTCCTTTAAATGTGGTCATGGCTCAGGTTTAGTTAGAGTGAGTCATGCATATTTATGTTGCTGAGAGGCGAAGCCAAGAGGCGGAGAATAAGAGGCAGAGCCTGAGGGGGACAGATGAGATGAGAGTTTTGGAAGGAGTTTGATTAGCAGAGTTCAGAGATTTATGTGATTGTGATTAGACTGATGAGAATATAGTAGGAGATCTGTGAAGTGATTGACCAGTGACTGGAAGGGAGAAGGAATAGAACTGAATATTATAATACTGAAACAAATAAGCAAATAAACTAAAGATCTTTCTATTTCATTAAAGAGTGGACCTGATTCTTTCTAAAGGAGTTATGGGGATCTAGGGATCTCCTGGTGGCAGCAGTGGAAGAAAGGAAAGAGTTCAGTTTTGCCCTGGTGTGCTCTGAGGTCTCAGTCTAGGTGGACAGACCAAGGCACGAGTGGGTCCCACGCCACATAGGTTCCAGAGGTGTGGGATCCAAAAAGGGACAAATCGCGACACTTACCACAAATAAAGCTCTAGCAAATACAATCACAAAAAGGCTCTTTTATTTCCGCATGTGCTGACATTTAAATAAGACCTAAACTGAAAATAAGCCCTAGTAGGATTTTTCAGGATGCTCATAATATAAGACCTACCCCAAAGATAAGCCCCAGTGAAGTGAAACCCCACCCTCCACACCATTGTGCAGCAACCAGAAGAAGATGACATGACTGCATTTGAATAAATGTAGATGGTTGTACATGAAAAAAACAAAACATCCCCTGAAAATAAGCCCTAATGCATTTTTGGAGCAAAAATTAATATAAGACCCTGTCTTATTTTCGGGGAAACAATGTATTAAAATCAAGTACATTTGAGACGAAGTCAGGGAAATGCAATTTTTTTAAAAAAAAAGTCCTCGTGTTGGAATAAGTATCCAAAAAAGGCCTTTAAAAAAACCAACAACCACCAATAATCCCAGAGCCAAAATGTTGAAATCAGAACAATTTGTTCTCCAAGAAGCCACAGATGAAACCCAATAAATATTGTCAAGAAATTGTTTATTTCATTTGTCTAATGAAATATGTGTGGACTTTAAGCAAGGGTGGGGGTGGATCAGGAGCATTTAATACAGCCTAACTAAATATTGACCAGAATCCTGTGGTTCAGTTGCACTGACAGAAGTGCCAGGGTCTACTGCAAGGGTGATTTGCTGCTAGTTCACAAGCTGCCACTTGTATCTGTCACTGAACACCAACTCATGCAACTGGCACAAAACAAGGGATAGAAGCATTGATTTGTTAACTAGCAGCAATGAATCCCTGCAATGTATACATCATTGCATCTGCACCAGAAGAACCAACCACAGATCTGTGGAAATGCATCTCACTTGCCAGTAGCCAGTTTCTGAGGCTGCGCAATCAGACTTGCCAATGAAGTCTGTGTTTACCTTCTACTGACCAGTCACAAAACATAGTTAGTGAGTCATGTGCTGTCAATTTGAAACCAACTTATAGCAACCCAGTAGGGCTTTCAAGGTGAGTGAGATGTTTAAGGAGTGATTTTACTAGTTCCACTCCTCCAGTGAGTTTTCATGGCTGAGTCGGGATTCCAACCCTGGTCTTTAGCATTTTAGTCCTTTACTCTGTCCACTACACCACATTGGGCATGTAACAAAATGTAGCTCTCAGAAGTGCAAGATAGAGAGATGAGTGAAAAAGTGTGCTATGGCAGACAGCTTTTCAGCACTTAAAGACACTCTGTTTCTAAGCAGTATGTTACCTGTTTGACTCCTAAACTTTTAGCTGATACCATAAGTCTTCTGCTGAAAAACAAATAAATGGTTTTCCATCCTTAGGGCTTTCTAATAGTCACAGCTGCACGTGTGGCTATCATACATGTACTCTTGTATATGTACTCTTGATCGTATGTTTTTCTCTTTCCTCCGTTTCTGGGCTTTTATTGACTGTAAATTACGCAGATATTCCTTAGCAATGACAGAATGGTAATTTGTGACAGCCAAAAATACAATATGGTTACAAGCTGAGAAAGATTTTTTTTTAAGTTCTGAAGTAGTAAATGTATAATCTTAGAACCATAAACACTCTTTATAGAATCGCTGGACCTTTAATTACCTCTGGCTTGTAACCGTTTCCAACCCTCAAAACAGTTATTTAAATGGTTCAAGGGGTGAGGAGAAGAATAAAGCTCAACAATCTGCTACATTTTGTTTCCAACATCTGGCTTAAAGCACAGATGAAAATGTTATCTGGAGAAAGCCTATAAATTAGCAGAGGAAGAAATGCTGTGGTTAACTGCCTGGGGTTGGGAGGGGGAAAGGCAACGGAGAACTGAAGTGGTACTTGTAAGCATTTACAAAACTCAAAGTACATCTATATGAAATTTCAAGCAACGATCTTCATTTCGGGTATAAAACCATTGTTCTCAAGCTTTGCTTATGATACAAATGTCAAAAGCTCAGCCAGTGACTAAGGCCTTAAACCAGATTGGGATTCTCTGTTTTTTTGGGTTTTGGGCAGATCTTGTACTTGCCACGTAAAACTCTCTTGTCGTGTAAACACCGCACTGCAATGTGTTAAAGAAGTTCCTGCATGATTCATCTGTTTCTTCTTTACATGATAGATTCATAGAATTGTTTGTGCTAGCTAAAAGTATGCAAGAAGAATTTAGATGGGAGAAACTAAAAATAAAATTATCAAATATATTGAAGGGCAAGACTTGCTGAAAAAGAATTAAGACGGCTTGTGCAAGAGTCCTGTCTCACTAGCCTTTTGGAGTTCTGTCTTGCAAAACTTTTAGAGTCCTTTGAGCACATAAAAATGTATTGTCGATAAGGGTGACCAAATACATGTTGCTTAATTCAGGAATTCCCAACATTTAAAAAATAGAAGGCCACATATGATGTTCCATTGGAGACTGCACAATTTTGTGCAGACAATATTTGTGTGTGACTACACACATGCACACATCTATACAGAATGCACATGCACAGACGTGCACGGACATGCATGCACACACACACACTAATGATACTGATACATGTTGCTTTTCTGTCACTGCTGGCAGAAATGCAGGCAGGGTGATTTGTAGGAGGAATTGTAAGAGATGGACTGGAAACCATTTACTGCCGGTAAAATCAGTGGCAGAAATTTGGCAATAGCAGCAGAGGATAAGAGGATGACAGAGGACTGCAGCTGAGGACTGGGGGTGCAGCACCCCCCAGGTCATAAGTTAGGCATACCTGATTTAACTGAATTTTCAAAATGCTTTTGACAACACTCCTCACCAAAGAATCCAATTAGTTGTGGGATAAGAGCATCGGTTCTCTCATGGACTGGTGAAAAAACAGGAAGCACAGAGTAGGAATGGAAATCGTTCACCATGTGGTGGTGGCGGATGTAAACAGTGGGGTCCTGCTAGCATCTGTATTGAGACTGATGCTGCTGAACATGCTCACAAAGGATCTGAACATAGGGGTGAATAGGGCAGTAGAGATGTTTGATTACATCAAATTATGGAGAATGGATAAAACAAAATGAATTCTCCAAACTGAGGGAATAGGCATGAATATGGTAAATGGAATCTGCTGAAAAGAATGTTGTGGCACCTTAAAGACTTACAAGTTTGATTTGGCATCAGTGTTCATGGATTATCGCCTACAGTAGGATTTTGGCTTCTGATTTTTAAAATAATACAGATACAAACAATCCACACAAAAAGATAATTTAGCAAATAAAATAATAATAATAACAATAACACCACTATAGAAATGCAATTGAAGAAATTCACTCATCCCAAAATGCTTACCACAACAAGGCGGCAATCCAGTATATGATTTCCTGGAAATAAGTCCTGTTGAATATAATAGAATTTACCTCTACAATGCACATTCGTAGGACAGATCTACACTTGCCTTATAAAGTAGACCAGGGTTAAGATTAAAAAGAGATGCAGAGAGTGTCCTGCAACTCTGAGACCAGTACAGAAAAGGCCCTGCTTTCTGTAGATGAGAACTTTATCTCATTAAAGAGTCAAACCTTCCAGTGGAACAGTACTGCCAAATTTTAAGGCTGGTAAGGAGGGATGTCTCATGAGAGAAGTCATTCTGTGAGATTCTTGGAAGAATGACTCCAGGAAGTACAAAGCATTAAATGTCAAAAATAGTAAGCAAGTCTGACATTCAGTAGTGGGCACTATGACTAATGAATGGATTTTAGTGGTGATGATGCAGAATATTATTTTATGAAGTCACTGAATACAAAAATATGTGTCATTTTTTGCACATGAGAACATATAGGCTAGTGTCATGCTGAATCCTACACAGAAACCACTTTACTGTGCAAAATTTCATCTTCGGTGAGACAGCCATAAGGCTCAGAATTGAAAGAAACTAATTATAAATAAATAATCTTGCTGAGAACACATCTGCATCCCATTAATGACAGATTTGAGTTGGAAATTGCCATATGTTGAATGATGTCTCTCTCACATACACAAAAATCAGTCTCATGCAAAAGTTTGCTAAACAAATGCAAAAGTAATAACAAAAATTCTAAGTGGTGCGGTTGCAAAGCATAATTTTGTTAAATAACTGTGTGCATACGGTTTGAAGTAACAGAATTGCACAAGGTGTGGGTAGTATTGCTTTAAATTTAGTCATGTGTCTCTCCCAAAACAAGCAAAAGCAAAAGATGACAGATATAGGGTCAGAACCCTTAATGAAGCTTTTCAGTGACTATCACATGCATACAAAGAGAACTATTACAATAGCCATTGCAAAGAAATAGAGAACAACAAAAAGAGAAAAACAAGAGATTTCTTGCAGAAGATCCAAGAAATCAAAAAGAAATTTAAACTTGAATTAGGAATGTTGAAAGACCAATAGGGAAACACACTATCTGGCCGGGGGGGGGGGGGGGAATAAAGTGATGGTGGAAAAAGTATACTGAGGACCTAAAGAGAAGAGGTAAAAGGATAACATATTTCTTTGATGAGGAATCCTATGATAAAGAACCTGTGATTCTAAAAAGTGAAGTAAAAGCTACTCTGAAAGTACTGGAAAATATAAAACACTAGGGGTAGATAGGATATGAATAGAACTATTTCAAACCATAGAGACCAAATCTGTCAAAATCCTAACAAGAATTTGTCAACAAATATGGAAAACAAAACAATGACCCACAGATTCAATATACATTCCAGTTCCCAAGAAAGAAGATGCCAAGAAATGCAGTAACTATAGGACTGTTACTTTAATTTTCCATGATAGCAAAGTGATGCTCAAGGTGTTGCAACAAAGGCTTTTACCTTATACGGAGTGAGAAATGCCTGATGTTCAAGCTGGATTTCAAAAGGGAAGAGACACTCAAGATCATAATGCAAATATCTGCTGGTTACAAAAAAAAATCAGAGGATAATCAGTCTATACTTTATAGACTTTTATAGACTTCAGCAAAGCCTTGACTGTGGATCATGAGAAACTGTGGTTTACTTTAAAAGAAATGAGTGTTCTTCAGCAGTTGATTGTCGTCATGCGTAACCTGTATTGTGGACAAAAAGCTACCATTAGGACAGAATATGGAGAAACAGAATGGTTTCCTATAGGCAAAGGTATGAGATAAAAGTGCATTTTATCCCCTTATCTGTTTAGTCTATACACAGAACAAATCATAGGGAAAGCTAGACTAGACTCAGCTGAAGGAGGAGTGAAAACTGGTGGAAGAATTTTAGATATGCAGGTGACACCATCTTATTGGCAGAAAGCAATGTGCTCAAACGACTTTTAGTGAAAGTGAAAGAAGAAAGTGTCAAAGCAGGGCTGTACCTAATGAAGAAGACAAAAAGCTACAGTACTACACAACTTTCAAGTTAACAATGAAAAAACAGAAATACTGTAGTCAGACATTTTGTATATCTTATTTGGAAGTTGAGTCATGGCAATTGGACTTCTTTCTTATTAGGTTGAAACGTTTCTCTACTCATCCAAGTAGCTTCTTCAGTCTGAGGAGAGTTGGTAGGAGATCCCTGATATATCCTCCACGTTGGTTTCACTTCCCCCTGGTCTAAATAGGCTCGTTAGAAGGACAAAGGACTGGGGGTAAGAGAAAATCCCACTTCTGCAGTGCTTCTCCACCTATTGTCATGGGTCGTTAACAGCAGTTAACAGTGGTCTTTCTGGTGGGTGTGGTCCTGATCTGTCTGGGGATGGATGAAAGGGCAGCATGATAAATAGGAGACAGATTGTGTCTAAGGCCTCCACCCCTGCTGAGTGAGGGATTTTCTGTATGCATATGTATGGCCTCCCTGACCCATCTCTCAAACCACCTATATTCTCAGTCCAAAATGAGTACATATTGGTCATCAAATGAGTGTCCTTTGGCCTTCAAATGAAGGAACATTGCTGATTGTGGTCCTGAGCCATTGCCCCTCCTGCACTGGGGCATTCTCCTGTGTAGTGGCTGTTTGGTTTCTCCAATGTAGAGCTCCGAACACTCCTCTTTGCATTGGACCACATATACTATATTGCTCCTGTTGTGTTTTGGTGTCCAGTCTTTTGGGTGGACAGGTCTCTGCCTTAGTGTGTTTGTAGGTTTGAAGTGCACGGGTATATGGTGTTTACCAAAAATCCTTTTGAGCTTTTCAAACACAGCTGCCATGTAAGGAATGACCATGTTCTTCTGTCGGCCCTGGGTCTTAGACTGTTCCATTGTCCTGCTGGGTCAGGATGAGTCGTGAAACATTTCAGCCTACTGAGAAAGAAGCCAATGGGGGAACAAGATCCTTCAGAAGTCACATGGATGACTGAGAATCTTCACAGATATTTTGTATATCTTGATTCAGTCATCAATCCAAAGGGAGACTGCAAGCAAGAAATCAGAATCAGAATGAGATTCGGAAGGGCAGCAATGAAGGAACTAGAAAAGATAATTGAGTTTAAGGATGTGTCACTGAAGATCAAGATCAACCGCACTCTCATATTTCTGATCACCATGTATGGGCGTAAAAGCTGGACAGTTAAGAAAACTGATGATGAAAAAAATTATTTGTTCAAATGTGGTATTGGAGGAGAGCTTTGCAGATACCCTGAACTGCCAGAAAGAAAAACAAGTGGGTCCAAAAGCAAATCAAGTCTGATCTCTGGGGACAAAAATGTTGAAACTGAAGCTGTCCTACTTTGGGCACATCATGAGAAGTCAAGATTCTCTGGAAAAGACAATAATGCTGGGAAAAGTTGAAAGCAGAAGGAAAACAGAAAGACCAAACAAGAGATGGATTGATGGCATGTAACAACTTTCCCAAGAGAAGATGTTGTTCTTGTGTGCCATCAAATTGCTTCCGACTTATGGTGACCCTATGAGTGAGCGATCTCCAAAATGCCCTGCCCTTGAGAGCCCTGCTCAGATGCTGCAGACTCAAGCCTGAGACCCAATTATATTTTGAGATTTTAATCATCCCTGGATCTTTGGTGTTTTCTAAGTTCAAGAAACATTTACAGATGTTTCATTAATACCTTAAATGGATATCATACTTAAAGCATGCAAAGAGTTTTTTAGCTTCTTTCCCAGTTTTAAAAGTACTTTGTATGTTTGTTTGTTTTCATTGATAGGAACTGGCCATGACAGAAAGGCCGTTCCATAGCATTTCAGGCTTTCACATTTTACGTGTGAACAGAAGCCATCTAAAAGAAGCATGTTCTTAGTTTTCTGCCCACAGCCACCTTCACAGAATTTTACAGATTTTGAAAAAGGCTTTTTCACATTTTTAAAATATCATCTTGTATAGGGGAATTCAATTCTTCAAAAAAAAATCTCTGATTTATGAATGTAGGACATTGTTGAAAAACTGCCCTAAGAATTGCTTTGTGTTTAGGTGAGACGTGGTTAGCTGATGAAAAAAAACAGCCAGTTTCTGGGATTTTCCCTTGCTTGGTGTAACACTGTGAGCGACAGTGAGCACAAGAGGGTATCCTGTAGACCAGAGGTCCCCAACCCCTGGTCCGCAGTCCGGTGCCGGTCCGGGGCCTGAGCCGGACCAGGCTGCGGAGAGAGACCTCCCCCGCATGCACTCCCCACACACACAGCCCGTTTGCGCCTGCGCACGAGCACCCACATGAGCGCTGCGCCGCCCTTTGCACCCATGCACGAGCGAGCGAGCACCCTTATGAGCGCTGCACCACCCTTTGCGCATGCACACGAGCACACACGCTCCTTCACGCATGTGCACGAGCGCAGGGGGTGCCCCGCCTTCCCCAGCCGGTCCGCGGGGCTAAAAAGGTTGCGGACCGCTGCTGTAGACCATCTTGACTGCTGCCCTTGGTGTCAACATTCAGGCTGCCCTTTGCTAGGTAAAGCTTGGCATCCTTTTTCCTGTGGCAACATGGGCATGATACTGTGTAGCAATACTGGGCCGTTTCCTAATATTTCCTGGTACAGTGGTGCCTTGACTTACGAACTTAATCCATCCCAGAAGATGTTCGTAAATCAAAACGTTCGTAAGTCAAAGCACCATTTCCCATTGAAATGCATGGGAACGGGATTAATCCGTTCCAGCATTTTAAAAAAAATACCAAAATAAAAATAAAAATAAACAGAGCAAGTCCCATGCTGGGACTGCAAAAAAAAAAACCCCACAAATCCAAAAACAAAACAACACAGCACAGAAACATAACCCCCTCCCAGTCCAAACCCACCCTCCAAAACCCACCCAGAACAGTTTTTTTAAAAGGAAAAAGCAGCACCTTACTAGTCCGAAGCCTCCAAAGCCTCCTGGGCTTCCACCGCTGCAGTGACCTCCACTGCTGCCCGGCCTGGGCTCCGCCGCTGATGCCCGGCCAGGATGGGTCCTCGCCTCCCAGCCGGGCTCTTGCTCCCGGCGCTGGGTCGGTCCCCGCTGCTTGCTTCCCGGCCGGACTCTGCCTCCCGGAGCCCGGCCGGGAAGCGAGCAGCGCGGACGGACCCAGCGCCAGGAGGCAGGAGCCCGGGAAATTCAAATGGCCTCCTGGCCAGGCTCAGCCTCCCGGCGCTCAGCGAACAGAGCTGTTCGTAACTCAAAATGTTCGTAGGTCAAGGCATTCGTAAGTCAAGGCACCACTGTATTCTGAATCATGGATACAGAAGCACAGCATCCCACATTCACAAACTAGAGGGTTATTTTTTTTTTTTAAGAATTGAATATCCTGGCTTTTTAAACAGCATGTATTAAAATAAAGATACTGTGGCACACCAGAATTTCTCCTTTTCATGCTCTTACTAAAGACACAATTCTCCAGTTAAAAAGCAAAGAAGACATAAAGATTTGTAGCCAATTGAACTAGCATCATAAGAACTAGCTGGCTGGTGCAAATACTGTATTTGCTTTGCTCTCTTCAAAGAAGAATCCTTGGAATTCATACAAATAAATCTTTACAGCCAAAGGAAATACTAGCAACTCTGCATGTATTTCTGACCAAGAATCCCTGTAGCAAATTAAAAGCTCTGGATTCCATAACCAAATTACACATCAAAGCCATTGATGTGTGCTTTTTTTCAAATCCTTCTTTTCTTTGTTTCATTATATTTTTCCTCAGCAAATATTAAAGGGTTGACTACTACAACGGCACTATGGAAAAGAGTCACAGTTAGGAGCAAAAGAAGCAGAAGACGTTCTCCACCAGTAGAACTGCAAAATCACTTTCAGATTATTGAAGAGGGATCTGGCAAATAGCATGCAGAGGAAGACATACTGGAGACACCATGGGAGGACATGAGAGAGACTGAAGCTCAGCAGAGTCACTGAAGCCACACTCTTAAAAAAAAGAAGAGCAGTTGTAGTAGGAGACTCCCACCTGCATGGGATTGAAACTGAAATATGATGGAAAGATCCATGGATCTGCCAGGTGT
Organism: Intellagama lesueurii; assembly: GCA_037013535.1. NCBI lineage: Eukaryota > Metazoa > Chordata > Lepidosauria > Squamata > Agamidae > Intellagama > Intellagama lesueurii. The sequence continues at coordinate 219,930,963 of JBAJHW010000002.1, forward strand.
GCTGCCTCCCTGGTGGGTGAATCGGGAATGTGATGGAAGAATTCCCATTGCTCATAGAATCCATGGACGCATATCCCTTTCTTCTCATCCATGTGGGGACAAATGATACAGCCAAGAGGAACTCTGAAGAAATCACATCAGACTTTGAAGCTCTGGGAAGGAAACTCAAGGACTTTGAGACCCAGATAGTCTTTTCATCCATCTACCAGTACTCAAAAGAGGGATAAAAAGGGAAAGAAAAATACTCCAGGTGAACAACTGGCTATGGAGGTGGTGCCAATGTGAGGGATTTGGATTCTGGGATCATGGGCTATGCTTCCTGGAAGATGGACCGCTGGCAAATGATGGGTTGTGCCTCACAAGGAATGGGAAAATGTGTTTGGCCACAGCATGAAGAACTTTATCAGGAGGGCTTTTAATTAAATTGGAAGTGGGAGGATGATGTAAGCTCAGAGCTAAAGATAGATGAAGGCTTATACACAATCTTCATAAAAATGTACAAAGGAAAGCAGGCCACAAATCACACAATTTCTGGCGTCTATATACGAATGCCAGGAGGATGGGAAACAAACAAGAACTGGAAATGTCAAAAATACATATTCCTGCACAGAGGTACAGAAGGATGCGCTTGGTAGTCCCATTGAAAGCATCTAGATTAATATAATTGGGGCAAAAAACAAAAAGGGATGTAGTAGTTGGAGTCTTCATCAGGAGAAGATGAAGATGAACCATTTGAAAAACAAATTGCAAGAATTTCAGAGACATGACTTAGTAGCAGTGGGAAATCTCAATTATCCTGATCTGTTGAGAGGTAAATCCTGCCCAATATGGCCCTTCCAAGAAATTCCTGGCTTGTGTGGCTGATTATTTTCTCTTACAAAAAGTGGAGGAAGAAACTAGAGGAGTAGCTATCCTTGACTTGATTCTAACCGATGGAGATGACATGGTGGAAGAAGTTACAGTAGGGAGAACTATGGGGGAAATTGACCATGTTCTACTGGAGTTCTTGATTAAAAAGGAAGCATAAGCAGAGTGTAGCCACATGTGTATGCTGGATTTTAAGAAAGCCAATGTTAACAAAGTCAGAACAGTGATAAGTAAGGCCCCATGGCAGGAGATCCTAACAGGAAAAGAAGTCCAGGATGGGTAGAAGTTTCTTAAAAGGGAAATTCTAAAGGCACTATTACAAACAATTCCTACAAGGAAAAAAAGGTGGAAGAAAGCAATAAAGACCAACGTGATTTCACAAAATGCTCAGAGAGTATCTGAAAATTAAAAAGGACACATATAGGAAGTGAAAGGAAGGCCAGGCTACAAAGGAATAATACAGACAAGTAGCAAAGAATTACAGAGATGGCATTAGGAAGGCAAAAGCTGAGAATGAGTGGAGGTTAGGGTGAGATGCTAAAAGCAAAAAAAAAAAAGCTTTCTTCAGGTATGTGCATAGCAAAAGACAAAGAAAAGAAATAGTGGCGGCGCTACTTAATTTGTTGTTGTTGTGTGCCGTCAAGTCACCTCCAACTTATAGTGACTATGAATGAGTTATCTCCAAAATTTTCTTTCCTCAACAGCCCTATTCAGTTCTTATACTTATGTCTGTTGCTTCCTTTATGCTGTCATTCCATCTCATATTTGGTATTCCTCTTTTCCTGCAGCCTTCCACCTTTCCCAGCTTCTCAATTGGGCTGGAAAATGATAACAGCTGACAAAGAAAAGACAGAAGTGCTCAATTCCTACTTTAGCTTGGTATTTTCCAAAAATATATTCTATGTCCTTCTAGGCACATTTGAAATATAAGGGGAGGGAACAGGATTGCAGCTTGATAAACAAATAATCAAGGAAGGCTTTATTACTTTGAAGGAGTTCAAATCTCTAGGGCTGGATGAACTGCACCCAGGGGTATTAAAGGAACTGGTTGAAGAATTCTCAAAACCATTGTCTATTATTTTCTTGAAATCATAGAGGATGAATAAAGCACTGGATGACTGGAAAGGGGCTATTGTTGTCCCTATCTTCCAAGTGGGCAAAAAGGAGAAACCTGGGAACTACAGACCAGTCAGCCTGATATCAATCCCAGGGAAAATTCTAGAGCCAATCATAAAGTGGTCATTTTGCAAGCACCTTAAAAACAGTACAGTAATAACCAGAAGCCGATGTTGATTTGTCAAGTATAAATTCTGCCAGACTAATCTTATCTCATTTTTTGAACTGGTAAGCTCCTTGGTAGATGATGGAAATGCTGTAGACGTAGTATATCTTGACTTCAGCAAAGCTTTGGACAAAGAGTCCCATGTTATTCTGATTCGCAGACTAACTAGGTGTGGGCTGGATGGTACAACTGTCATGTGGATACACCATTGGTTACAGAATCATACTCAGAGATTGCTCTTCAATGTTTCCTTCTCAAACTGGAGGAAGTAACAAATGGAGTACTATAAGTCTCAGTCCTAGACCCAGTGCAGTTCAGCATTTTTATTAATGACTTGTATGATGGACGGCAGGGAATGCTTGTCAAATTTGTGGATAACACAAAACTGGATGGAATAGCTAATACTTTGGAAGACTGAAACAAAGTTCAAAAAGTTTTTCATAGTCTTGAGTACTGGTCTGAAAACAACAGAATGAAATTTAACAGGGACAAGTGCAAAGTTCTACAAAAACAAACAAATAGTTACAAGATGAGGGATAGAGAATTGGCTCAGTAAAACTATGAGAGAAAAGGATGTTGGAATTGTTGTAGATCACAAGCTGAATAGGAGTCAAAAGTGTGATGTGGCTCCAAAAAAGGCCAATGTTATTTTAGGCTGCATTAACAGAAGTATAGTCTCCAAATCCTGTGAGGTACTAGTTCCCCTCTATTCGGCACTGGTTAGGCCTCATCTTGAGTACTGTGTCCACTTCTGAAGGATGCCGCACTTTAAGAAGGATGCCAACAATCTGGAATAATTTCAAGGAGGGCAACAAGGATGATCAAGAGACTGAAAACTGAGCCCTATGAGGAAAGATTGAAAGGACTGGACATGTTTAGGGGGCAGTATGATAGCACTTTTCAAACACTTGAAAGACTGTCATACAGAGAAGGGACACAATCTGTTCTTGATCATCCCAGAGTCCAGAACACATAATCACGGGCTCAAGTTACAGGAAGCCAAATTTTAGTTGAATATCAAGAAAAACTTCCTAACTGTTACAGGAGTACAACAATAGAAACAATTACCTTAAGAGTTGGTGAGTGCTTCAGTGCTGGAAGCATTCATGAGAAAATTAGACAATTATCTGCCAGATATACTTTGATTTGAATTCCTGCATTGAGCAGGAAGTTGGACTCAGTGGCCTTAAAGGCCCTTTCCAATGCCATTATTCTATAATTCTATGATTCTATGATCTGCGCCCTTCAGTATTTTCCCTCATGCATTACTCACAGATTTCTCTCTCCCACTGCCCTTGCTTCTAACACTCTTTTTCCAGAGCTTCCCACCTGGCTTGTTTGCTTTGGAGCTAAACTCTGTTACGTAAGAAGCTAACCCAAGAAACTATGGAGAGGAACAGTCAGCATAATAACTCAACATTTAAACTTAAATCCACTTAGTTCCAGTTCATAGCATGCCTTCTAATGAGGCATCAGAAAGAAGGAATCCTTTCAGCCAGCATTTGAAGATGTTACTTTTCTATACTATTATGGGCATGACCATACAGAAGTTTGTTCTGAGTTGATTATTATACTTCACCCGACATTCAAATCATTGCTCCAGTTCAACCAGAAATGTTTAATTATCCCAGGAAGGTATGTTTAAGGGTCCAAAATTCACACAGCCTCCTTTTCCCTCTCCATTCTCTGCCATTATGACCCAGGCTCTTACCCACCTCTTTCACTGGCATTCAAATCCCTTCTCTATTTTTTAATGTTTAGCAAGTGAAATAGCACTGACCTGACAAGACATGACAAGCATTTGAATTGGTACTGTATAATTTTAACACTATAGCTAGAGCACTAAACTAGAAGAAAAATATTTTCAAAATACAATTTACAAATTGCATTGTAGTCACAGTCTTTACCAGTGCAAGTAGAAGGCAGGCAAAAGAAAATAAGAGTTCACTTCCACCCACAGCACACACCACTCTGTGCTTCATCAATTATGTCATCTGGTCACACCCAACAATGGCCCCAATGGACCAATATATGCTATCACATAAACCAAAAGCAAGGCAAAATAATATGAGTGGAAACTCTACAAAAACTCCACATGCTCTGCTAGCCAAACAAAATATACCCCTTACTCATGCCAAAAGATCAGATTTACTCATGATTAGCATTAATGTTTTCTGGTCAATTAAATAAATATCAAAAGAAAGTCAGAAAATGTATGCAAACAGTGGGACTATTACTTGTCCAGTCACACCCTGTGAGGATTTTAGCTTATGAAAGGAACTTTTCCAAGCTTTGGCTTCCAGTGATTGTGGTGGTGAATGGTCTCCCCTGTAACCCTGCCACATGACTCCCCTCTTCCCACAGTCCTTTGCTGCCTCCATGGTTTTGGACAAAAGGACTGTCGCTGCACCTGGTTGTTATCATCATGGTGATGGAATGCTTTGCTCTTTGAGATTTCCTTCCTGGATATAATCTTATCCAAAGCACAGAGCAGATGATCCCGTGCAAGATCAACATACCATTTTTATACAGCTATTTGCAAAACACAAGAAAAAGATAAATGTGAAAAAGAACAACAGCCAGGATAAAGGACATTGTTATTTCACAGTTGCCACATCACACATCCTGGAGATGACTGTGTGTTTCTTTGATAAATCCTAAGCAACAAAACTAACTGGAATGTCTTGTCCTATACCTCCCCTCCTTCCGGCCCCAGTTATGTCACACAACTTTCTCTCTTCTCTGCTAGCCTGCAGGGTTCTGTTTATTCCAGCAGCAAGTAAGGAAGAACACAGGGGCAGGGAGTGGGAAATGCACAATTAAGGTCCTCCAGGTGTTATTAGACTTCAACATCTATCAGTCCTAGCCAGGACAGCCAACGGAAAAGGATCGTGGGAGCTGTAATTCACCAACATCTGGAGGGCCACAGTTGTCCACTCCTGGAGAGAAGACTTACATGAGAGAATCTGGGCAGCATCCTCTTTCATAACCACAGATATGTGAAAGAAACAGTTGTTTCTTGTTTAGTTGTTGTTTAGTCGTTAAGTCGTGTCCGACTCTTCGTGACCCCCTGGACCAGAGCATGCCAGGCCCTCCTGTCTTCCACTGCCTCCCAGAGTTTGGTCAAATTCATGTTGGTAGCTTCGGTGACACTGTCCATCCATCTCGTCCTCTGTTGTCCCCTTCTCCTCTTGCCTTCACACTTTCCCAACATCAGGGTCTTTTCCAGGGAGTCTTCTCTTCTCATGAGATGGCCAAAGTATTGGAGCCTCAGCTTCAGGATCTGTCCTTCCAGTGAGCACTCAGGGTTGATTTCCTTCAAAATGGATAGGTTGGTTCTCTTTGCAGTCCAGGGGAACTCTCAAGAGTCTCCTCCAGCACCACAATTCAAAAGCACCAATTCTTCGGCGGTCAGCCTTCTTTATGGTCCAGCTCTCACTTCCATACATCGCTACTGGAAAAACCATAGCTTTGACTATGCGGACCTTTGTCGGCAAGGTGATGTCTCTGCTTTTTAAGATGCCGTCTAGGTTTGTCATTGCTTTCCTCCCAAGAAGCAGGCGTCTTTTGATTTTGTGGCTGCTGTCACCATCTGCAGTGATCATGGAGCCCAAGAAAGTCAAATCTGCCACTGCCTCCATATCTTCCCCTTCTATTTGCCAGGAGGTGATGGAACTAGTGGCCATGATCTTAGTTTTTTTGATGTTGAGCTTCAGACCATTTATTGCACTCTCCTCTTTCACCCTCATTAAGAGGTTCTTTAATTCCTCCTCACTTTCTGCCATCAGAGTGGTATCATCTACATATCTGAGGTTGTTGATATTTCTTCCGGCAATCTTATTTCCGGTTTGGGATTCCTCCAGTCCTGCCTTTCGCATGATGTATTCTGCATATAAGTTAAATAAGCAGGGAGACAATATACAGCCTTGTCATACTCCTTTCCCAATTTTGAACCAATCAATTGTTCCATATCCAGTTCTAACTGTTGCTTCCTGTCCCACATATAGATTTCTCAGGAGGTAGATAAGGTGGTCAGGCACTCCCATTTCTTGAAGAACTTGCCATAGTTTGCTGTGGTCCACACAGTCAAAGGCTTTTGCGTAGTCAATGAAGCAGAAGTAGATGTTTTTCTGGAACTCTCTAGCTTTCTCCATAATCTAGCGCATGTTAGCAATTTGGTCTCTAGTTCCTCTGCCCCTTCGAAATCCTGCTTGTACTTCTGGGAGTTCTCGGTCCACATACTGCTGAAGCCTACCTTCAGCAGTATGTGGACCGAGAAAGAAACTGACATTGGCTCAAATTAGATGGTACATTAAGCATATGATTAGAAGCGATGCTCTGCTAGGATAGAGAAAGATGTCTGATTGTTATTAACACATGCTTTTCTTCATCTTTGTATCTTGCATTTAGCATGCTGTGTTTCATGATTGGCCATTGGAAGATAAACACATACTTAATTGACAAGTCTGATTGCTGAGGCACTTATATGTCTGAGGTAATTATGTTGCAGAAGTTAAAACAAACTCTGAGCTGCAACCTCACATGGACCAAATAGCCAGAAAGAAAGAGTAAATGATTGGGATATATGTCTATTTTCATATCACTCCTTATACCTGTAGAAGCTATTTAAGGCTGTTTCTATAATCAAAAGAATTCCTCCAGAGTTCTATATTTCCATTTGAGGTACCTCTTTGAGGCTTATAAAAAGATAAAAGATGTTGAATTTATCAAAAAAGTGATATAGGTGTAATAAGGGGGGTGGGAAATGCTGAAGAGTGATAATAGCCTCTGTGAAATGAAGGCAAATATCCTACACACATCTGATTTCAGCTAAAATTTATTTGAATAGTTCTGCTATTTTACAGAAATCACCAATTAAATTGCCTGCTTGAAGTGGGCAAGTAAGAATACCTCTACCAGATGGTACAATTTCCTTAAGAGCCAGAATAGTAATTGGTATCCAGCTGTTAAGATTCAATGACTTGCTGTCTTTGCATACTCCTCTTCGTTCTGTTAATTTCAGAACATTTTACGTTTTCCACTTATTTGTTTCTGGAAAAGTAAGTCTATTCACTGTATTGTATTTACTTACTGTGCATACAAATAATATGGATTCTCCGCCTTAAAACCTCACTAAGGTTTGTAAGAAAGAATGGAAAACCATAAAACTAATACAGAACATGAACAATTATTTAATTTAGGTTTTCTTTTCTGCAGAAGAACCTGCTATGCCAAGGCTGAATTTGCTGAAATCCATACCTTTCCCTCTACTTCCCATGCTTTTGATCTCCCTGGCAGGACTGTGTTATTTACAATTGAGCTTTATTGCAGGGCTGATGGAGCTTAGTGCTCCAGCACTTCTTATGTAGAGTTAATTTTTTACTCAGAGACTCCTAGTCTGAAGCCTTTAATTAAGCCTTTAATTGACTTTTAAAATGGGAAGAATTCCAGAGAGAAATATGTAATAAGGAAGAAGTTTACAAGAATTTCTTTCATGATGTCAGGTCAGAAAGTCTGATGCTTCAGCACCTTCCTAAGACCCTTACAGACCTTTAGGAAAAATTAGAAGCCTGTGTTTGTCACAACTGGCATTATCCCTGAAAGGTTTAATCCCAGTATGAAACCAGATAAATTTTGATATGATTGGAAATAGTTATCTGGGTATCAAGGTAAAATAAGTAGTTTAATTGTTGCAATCATTCCAGGCAACATCAGTGTGTCTATTTCTACAAGTTTTATTTATCTATATTACTTCTATGCTCCATATGTACAAAAATACTTTCAAAATTGTTTTAAAACAGATAACTTTTTGATAAGATATAGGCACATTTCACTTACAACAGAAATCAGTTTTACAACTATGAAAAACTAGTAAGTTAAAAGGTACATTAAAGTTACCAAAAATAATGGTTTAGTTACATTTTTAAAATGCAGGAGTTTATAGCCTAAAAAGGCACAAATCAAAAAGCACTTTTAAAATACTTTTTAAAACACATTTTAAAATACTTTTAAAATGCATCATTTAAAAGTAAAAAAGCATTGTAGCTTTACTACACGGGCAAAATTCAGTTATTTGTAGCTGAAGGGAAACGTAAACAACTTAGAGAAATATAAATATGGAGAAGCAAGAGACAAACTACACAGACACCACACATACCAGATACCAAAAATGAGAAGCTAGGAAAAGCACAAAATCAGTTCGCCCCAGTCCCCTTCAGGATGCACTGTGCCCACTCATACTTACCTGCTGCAGCACTTTTGCCCACCTGGATGAGTCCCTTTTTAGTCTTTCATTGTCCTTTGCTTGTGAAAGCTGATCAGTCATTGAATTTGATGATGGCTGTCAACATTCCTGTCCTACACACAGGGAATCCAGCTCCAGGGCTTCTGTATCTAACTCTAGGTTTCTGATCCCCATACCAGCCTGCTGCTCGCTGCTAGTGCACATATCACATGTTCTACTATTTGAAAGAGACTTCAAAGTGTTTCTTTTACATCAGGTCTTAACCTCAAGTACACCTGAACAAAGTGCTGGTAAATTAGGTGTGGCAGCATTTTCCTTCCCTGAAGTGGAGACCCTGGAAGACTTCAGTCCTTCAAGTGACTCAGGCACCTCCGCAGACGGTGTACAGTTCCCAAGGAGGCTACGGTTGTAGTGTGGTGTGGTGTGGTTTTGTTTTAACAAGGAAGACAATATCAAAGGGGATTTTGGTTGGGAGCTTCTGAAAGTAAATCTTCCAGCCTCTCTGTATTTGTCGAACTTCAGTTTCCCTTGAATCTCACACACACACACTTCTTCTGGGCATGAGCTGTGATTTAATGGAGAAGTCCATCATTCCAAAGCAAAATGAAGCCCCCAAGTCCTCTGGGGTCATGAAAAGTAGCTCTTTGGATCCTGGCCAATACAGAGACTTCAGGGTTATCATACAGAAAAAGAAGAAACTCATCTTTTTTTAAAAGGGGTGGAGACCTAGAAAATAAACATCTTTATCATATACATTAAGGAAGAGCAATCAAATGCAGATACCCAGTTAAACTACATACCCCTATCCATTCACAGTATCTCAGCATCTCAGCATACATCAAATGTGAAACACATCAGGGGATATCCTATGATTATGGGCCCCAAGCTGCTGGCCATGCCACTGGCCTTGAATGTGGTGAGGAGGTGGTCCCCATGCTGGACATGGATGTCTAGAGCAAAGAATCCTCCACATGATCAGCTCTTGTGCATGATCAGTACTGTCAGGAGACCCAGTCAGGCAGTGTTCCAGCGGATGCTCACATGGGAGCTTCTTTATTGCAGCCATTCATACCATGGTTGCATCCAGCAGCCATTCTATCAGACCAAAGAGAAGAGACAGCAGGGAAGTCAGGCTGCCATCAACCATCCTAAGAAGCCAGCTTCATCAGGCTCACTTTTCCCTTGATGGTCATCCAGCAACCATTCCACCAGGCACAGGAGCCTGATCTCATTAAGAATTCATGTTTGAGTATTGTTTCGCTTTTCCCTCCTCATCTTCTTTTCTTTCTTGTGTTGTACTCTTCTGCATAGAGGGCAGGGAACAGGGACAGATTGACACTGCTGTCATAAGCAAAAGCACATCTACATAACTACCTTCCCCCCGCCAGCCCTCAAGAGGGGACACCCAACCACTGAATGTGGCAGCACCTCCACACCCTTCCCTGTATGCCACCACTGGAGAAGGAAGAGTCAGACCCTGAGGTGTGTCAACTGGCTCTCCTTAGAGCCCACAATATTTTTCATTTATGCATGACTCTAAGAGGGGGGTACGTAGGGGGGTCCACAAAAATCTCCCAACCCCTTCCTTCTGTTCTAGCAAGAGGAACTGATCCCCTCCCACAAGACACAGAATTCCTGCTCTTGAGTTGGTTGACTGCCACCAATTTGATGACCCTTTTCATCAGACAGAAGAATCAGGCCCCTTTCTTCTGCAAGGTGCCTCCCAATTTTACCCCTACACCCACACAACCTTGCCTGGGGAGAGAGAGAGAGAGAGAATAGAGCTCAGCATCTGCTGAGTTCAGCTGAGGTTCTGGTGGCAATTTTACCTCCCTTACTCAGTAAAAGGAAAATAAGTTTTTATTAATAGTAAAACAGAATTTTCCATTTGCAACTGTTGCTGGGTGTTACACACAACAGATTCACAAGGATTACTCACTGGTTGAATCTTGGGCAAGAAAGCAAACATCTGCAAGATTTGTAAGATCTGGGCTTATCTACAAGTTACAGGATGCCAAATCAAAAAATAAACAATGCCCTGATCCTGATTCAGCTCAACATCTCTTACCACGCCTCGGTAGGATTCCACTCTGGCCACTATAGCCCAGATGGGCTTGCTTTGTTCTCTCAGAGTTGCCAACTAGCTGCTGACTTGCCACATCTTCTCTCCCTCTTAGAAACAGATCACAAGGGGCAAACAAACATAGTCACTAAACATTTCAAGCTCTCTCTTCGGGAATATGATTGTTCACATAGACATCCCTTTTCGTCAGGTTCACCCTGTGATGTTGTTAACTTCTTATTGGTCCTGAGATCTTTCCCTTCCTCGTCTCCTCTTCTTTTTTGTGCTGTGTCTTTTTAGATTGTAAATAATACACCACAAGGGTTGAGCAATAAATGTTATATACTCCCACCACCACCACTACCAGACCAGCCTAAGTCACAGTTTGTGTTTTGGCCACTCACCTCACCAATTAAGGCTACGCAGGCTGGCTGGCTTCACTAGCAGATTTTGTTATTCTACTCCCTGTCTCCTGATTAGAGCGTTTGTTCCATCAGCAATCCTGTAGCCACTGGAGGACAGCGAGCTACGAGGAGTTTGACTCCCTCCTGTCTCTGGGGCTGAAGCTGTCAAAAAGCAGAAGGCTACCAACATCTTGAGCCTGAAAGCAGAGAAGCTGTTGTTTCCCCATTATGTACCCCACCCTTCCTCCAAGGAGCACAGAGAAGCAGACGTGTTTCCTAATTCTAACGAAACATCACCTGTGAGGTAGGATTAGGATGAGAGTGCACAATGTGACTGAGCAAAGATTTGACCCCAATCCTAATTCAACCATTCTCTACCTTTTTTGGCCACATCCATAACACAATATGAAAGAAATATAGGCTGAATTAGGATTTTATAAATTGCTTAGTGAACCTTATAAGGTGATGTGTGAAGAATTGTTTTCAGTCTGTGCCCCCCTCCTTCACATGTGCCAGGGCCTCCCAGGTGGCCAGGTGGCTGAGAATGGCTGCTTTAGACCACTGGCTCCCAAACTTGGGGTCCCAGATGTTCTTGGACTACAGCTTTTGCAAACTGTAGCCAGCTCTTCTGGGAGTTGTAGACTAAGAACATCTGGGGCACCATGTTTGCAAACCACTGCTCAAACCAGTACCTTACACTTCTTTCCAGAATGAGAACCTAGATCTGGGATCGGCATCAGCAAACAGCAGGAAAGACTAGCGAAAGCATTGACTGAACAGCATCAGAGACCGAGGAGGTTCTGGAGGGAAAGTGTAAGATTGCCAGCATTCTAAATCCAGCAGCGTTCTTGTAAGTTTATCTCTCGGATCCCATAGCATTGGAAACCTACACCTCCCCATTAAGAGTTGCTGGAGCGTTTCAGGAGAATCAATAGTATCTCAAAGTGCTTAACTTTGGCTGGATCATGCCCATCCAGTATTTTTTTTTCTTCTATTTTCCATCACTGTGGTGCTCGAAATCATTGTAGAAATATGCTTTCATTTGTTGTTGTTGTTGTTGTTTCTTTCTTTTTGGCTTAACCAAAGAAAAAAATGATTTTTCTCCAGAAATTCATAACATGTTTCTTTTTTAACCATGGAAGAGTGTTCATTTCCTTTTAGAAGCTATTTAAGTCCTATTTAGTAATTTTCTTGGCCATTAACCAAAGACATGTCATATATTTTAAAATCATTGCCTTCAATTTGTTTTTAATCTATATTTATATTCCCTGCTTTCTTATTGAACATTTCAGCTATTTGTTAACTTTTAGAAAGCCAAAACAAAGAATATTTGATCCAAAACATTCCTTCATGCAACAGAAGCCAAGTTAAATGAGTGCCAATGTCTGATCAGCTGCAAACCCCATTGAGTTCAACTGGATTTACTCCCAGGAAATGTGCAAAGGATTGCAACTGCAATCTTATCACCACTTACCTAAGAGTAAAAGCATGGGCATTTGTCCTGCTATTTGATCTGCAGTGGGAATGGGCTGGTTCACTCCTTTTACCAGTGACCAGACTACATAAGGGCCAGCACAAACCCGTCCATCCTCAGATCGTTTCTACCAGCAGCTTTCTGGGTCCTTGCCTGGGGCTACTTTTTTTTAGGTGAGTGTGGGATCACTCCATTTTGGTTCATTTTTGGCACAATCACTGAGACTGAAGTAAAGCAGAACTTCCTATTTTAAATTTCCCTTCTGCTTTCAATTTTCCAGTATCGTTAAGTGGCTTAAGAAGACAGGTTTGCCACTGCACAGTATTGAGAAATTAAAATTTTCCTTTGCTCCATGGAGCAGAAGGACAGAGAAAAGCAGGAAAGATTTTAAAATAAAAAAATGTAGTGGGACAGTGCTGATGGCCTTTTGTGGGGGGGGGGGGGGATAAAAATTGAAAGCTTCCTCCGAGAAGGAGAGAGGAGGGGCCAAGGAGGTCAATTTTCTTTTTGTTTTCTTAAGGGCGGTGGGTAAATAGGGTCAGTTGAGATGCATATGCCATATGGGTGCAAAGATCTCACCAAATGGCATACTAGACTTCCCCATGACCTTAGGCAACCCAATTCAGCCTGCTCCAATTGAGCTGTCTAGCCAAGCCCTAATTGTCACTGGACTCAGTGTGACTTCTCAGGAAATGTTTATAGGATTAGACCAGGGGTCTCCAAACTTTTCAGTATGAGGGCCACATCATATACTTTACACATTTTCGAGGAACGAAGGGGGGGAAAGCCAGTTGTATAATGAATGCATAAGTTTTATTTGGATCAACAGACTTGTACTTGTATACTACAGTATTAATAGGAATGATGGAACTGCTTGTTTAATTTCAAAATATTGCCGAACTGAGGTTTCAAGTTTGAGGAGCCAATTATTAGAGTGGACTGAAGATGCTCATCAGATAAACTTGCTCGATAGTTGGACTTGACATATTTCATTCTTGAAAAGGTTTGTTCACACAGGTATGTTGTACTAAAAACTGACAGAAATCCGCAAGCAAATCACTTCAAATTTGGAAACTGCTCAGACTGCAAAGATTTATAAAACTAGATCAGATTTCCTTCTGAGCCCCAGCATACTGGACTGGGGCGGATAAAAAAGGCAAGGCAGGCCGGATGTGGCCTGCGGGCTGTCGTTTGAAGACCCCTGGATTAGACTGTGAAAAAATCCCCATGAGGCAGTGGTTAAACTGCAGTACTGAAGTCAAGCCTCTGCTTATGACCTGAGTTCAATCCTAATGGGTTCAGATAGCTGGCTCAAGGTTGACTCAGCCTTCCATCCTTCCAAGGTCAAAAAAATTAGTACCCAGCTCACTGGGGAGGGGAGGGGGGCAAAGTGTTCTTTACAAAAGTATGTTGTGGGAGTCCATCACCCTTTGAGATAGTCTATTCCATTGTTGAACAAGTCTTACTGTGAGGAAGCTATTCCTAACTTTAAGGTGAAAACTTCTCTCTTGCAATTTGCATCAATTTCTTCAGGTCCTACTCTTTGGAGTAGCAGAAAACAAGCTTGCTCCATCTTCCATGTGACAGCCCTTTAAATATTTGAAGATGGTTATTGTACTGTCTCTTGTTCTTCTCTTCTCCTGGCTAGACATACGCATCTCCCTCAACTATTCCTCACAAGGATTAGTGTCCAGACCTTTAACCATTTTGCTTCCCCTCCTCTGGACATTTTGCAGCTTGTCAATATCCTTCTTAAGCTGTGAAGTACTCACAGTACTTCAGGTGAGTTTTGACCAAAGCAGAATAGAATGGGGCTGTTATCTGCCTCAACAAGATACTTCTGTTGATACCACCAGGACCTCCCTTGCATCTGCCTTTTTTGCTGCCTCATCACACTGTCGGCTCATGTTTAGCTGGCGGCTACTAAGATCCCTAGATCCTTCCACATGTAGTAGTCCCCAGATAACTGTTATCCATCTTATACATGTGCATCTGGTTTTTCCTGCCTAAACAAAGAACTTTACATTTTTCCCCTGTTGAAACTTGCTTTCTTGGTTTAGGCCCAGTTCTCCAGTATGTGTAAGTCACCTTGCATCTTAATTCTGTCTTCTGGAATATCAACTACCCCTCCTAGTTTGGTTTTGTTTGCAGACTTGATTAACATTCCATCTTCATCCTCATCCAAGCCAACTAAAGAGTACTGAGCACAGGTCAAAACCCTGTAGCAATGCATTTGTAAATCCTCTCCAGAAGGATGAGGAACTCTGGCAGGTGCTCTGAATATTACGGCCCATCAGCCAGCTACCAATCCACTTCCCAGTAGCATCATCTAGCCCACTTTTTATCAGTTTGACTATAAGAGTTTCCCAAGGAACCTTGTCAAAGGTTTGCTGAAATCAAGATATACTATATCCACAACATTCCTCTCTTCTACTAAATTTATAACTCAGTCAAAGAAAAAAAGAAATAAAATTAGTCTGGCATCACTTGTTTTTGATAAACCCATGCCGAGTCTTAGACATCTGAAAACTCTTTTCTAAGTGCCTACAAATCAACTGCTTCAGGATCTGTCCCAGAAGCTTTCCTAGAAGCTGAGTAGTCAGTAGTTGTCCAGATATCTCTCTCCACAACCCACTTTCTAAAGATGGGTGTGACATTTGCTTGCTTCCTGTCTTCAGGAACAAAGGTCACAGACAGAGGCTCTGAAATTACAACTGCAAGACCCTTAAATACTGCAGAATGTAATTCATCTGGCCCAGGAAAATTCATCTGAAATAGCAAAATGTTCCCACTGCACCTTTTTGCCTATCTCAGGCAGCAGTCTCCTCTCTTCCTCCTTTACTAGACTAAGTATTGCAGATTAAGCATTAACCTGCACTAGGTTAAGCATTCCTCTAGAAAAAGACAAAGGCAGAGGCAATGTAGGTGTTCAGGAGTTCTGCCTTCTCTCTGTCCCACCCACCCCCCATCCATGGCATTTCTCCACCTCCCCCTTGCAGCATCCCCACCATGTCCTTGTTCTTTCTCTCCCTCCGAGCCCATCTGAAAAAAAGGAAACCATTTTATTGTTCTTAACGTCTCATGCAAGTCTGAGCTAATTTTGAGCTTTACCTTTCCTCACCTTCCTTCTACAATGATTGACTACTTATTTGTACTCTTCCTTGGGATAGATCCCCACAGCGATGTCACTGTTGTTTCTTCTGTCTTTGATTTTTACCTAAAACTTTCCACCCTTACCTAAAGTGTTCCATGCTTCAACTAAAAAAGGAACTTCTGTGCCTTCCCTCTAAGTTACGGTGGTCAGATGCAAAACAAAATTAGGTTCCTGCACCTGAAACAGGTTTCAGCTTGTCATGAAAGCTCAATCTATTGAAATACCCTGTACTGAACTATTGAAAGAGCAGGTTCCCCACCCTGCCTCTTTTGCATCTGGTCATCAGACTCTGATATGGATTTTTCTCTTGTGGTTTCCTGGAGGATTAGAGCACATATTTAGTTCTTTTTATAACTGAATTTCTACTCTTTCTTTCTCTCAAAAAGTGGGAGGCAATGCAACTAGCAGTAACATAAAGGCTAGAATCCTATTGGCAAAGAATGCTTATGTAAAGAAAGCTGTGTAAGTGGCAAATTGCTGCTCATTAGCAAGGTGCTGTTCGCATTCCCAGATGGGCACCCAATTATACATTCAGATGTGCAGCCAGGAATGCATCCAGAACATTGCTAATGAGCAGCAATTTTATGCCACAATTTGCTTGATTTCTTTTGTTGTTGTTGTTGTTCTGTGCCATCAAGTCAAAATCGACCCTAGTAGGGCTTTCAAGGTGAGATATTCAAGGAGTGGCTTTACCAGTTCTACATTCCCCCCAGTGAGTTTCAGAATTGATCTAGGTGGGAAACTAAGAAACTAAGCAGTCTGTGCTAATGAGATAGGATTGTTGTTTTTTTAAAAGAGGGACCAAAACACAAGATCTTCTCGTTTCATATTGCTCCTCTTTGTAGGTGCTACTCATAAGTGCCATTATGGTCAACGGCACTTACTCCCAGATAATCATGGTGCCCCCCATTGCTCACCCACAGCTTGGCAGACAGATCTTCCCGAGAGGTACAGAGCTAGCATGTCCCATTCATAGTTCCAGTTTATCTCCTTCCCCCACTCCTTGTAGTAATAGGGCACCTACACAGTGTGGAAGGAGGGCAGAACAGATGAGGAAATCTGCACTCTGCCCTTGTCAACTACTTATAAAGAAGTACTTTTGTCGCTGCATCCCCTGCTGAGCTACAGAAAAGCTACCTTAACAGGCTGTTTAGCCAATTTCTTCCTCTTCTGGGCGGCCTAGTTAACTCGCACAGACCCTGGGAAACCAAACTCCTTGGTGTGACTTCACAGGGAGTAAATCTGCATTTCTCTCACTGTGTCGTTGCACCGTCAGTCTAGTTCCTGGAGCGTTCAGACTTGATTTCATCTAGTAGCCACTTATGTTTATGAGTCTTTCTAGCTCTCCACAGTATCTGTAAGGCTCCAACCCCACATTTCAAATGAATTTATCTCTGCTGCCCCCTCTCCCCCATTAGCTTTCTTCAGTGTGTAGTTTTCACTTTTTTACATAGCAGTTGGGAATACCATCGTATAGATGATGACAACCTTGATCGGCAGGGACACATCCTTTCTGTTAAGGATCATTTCTAATTCCTTCATAGCTGCCCTCTCAAGTCTCAATTTCCTGATTTGTTTATGTGGATATACTTATGGGGATATATACCATTATATTGTAGTAATTAGAAGCTGAGAGTCCATTTAGTCTCTTGCAGTGGTCATGTCCCTTTTATTGGGGGGTGGGGAGCCCTATTTTCTCTGTACTTGTCAATATGACAAATAAAATGGGTTGAGGGAGGAATTAGAAATACAGTCTATGTATTGGACTGAGGCAGATTAATGGAGTACTCTTTTTTAACTATGTTGCCTGAACAAAAATAGCTTTTAAACAATCTCCTCCTGTTGTGAAACCATGAGGGAGAATTAGTCTTTGAAAACTATGTTTTTGTTAAGAAAGCTGTTGCTGAGTGAATTTCCTCAGGGTGTGAATTTTCCTGTCAGCTGAACAAGTAAACCCCATTTCGCAGTTCTAGTAGAAGTATCCAGTCTGAAGAGGGAAATGCTACAGTGCCATCTATTGGGAACGGTGTGTTCTTTCACTTCCTGAGAAAACAAAAAGTAGCTTGAGAACAACTATAGGTAAATAAGCTTGAAATTTTAGAAGAGGTAGCTGTGTTAGTTAGCTAGAGGTTAGCTGTGTTTTTAAAAAACTAAAAAAACCTAAGATCATGGCCACTGGTCCCATCACCTCCTGGCAAATAGAAGGGGAAGATATGGAGGTAGTGACAGATTTTACTTTCCTGGGCTCCATGATCACTGCAGATGGTGACAGCAGCCACAAAATTAAAAGACGCCTGCTTCTTGGGAGGAAAGCGATGACAAACCTAGACAGGATCTTAAAAAGCAGAGACATCACCTTGCCGACAAAGGTCCGCATAGTCAAAGCTATGGTTTTTCCAGTAGCGATGTATGGAAGTGAGAGCTGGACCATAAAGAAGGCTGACCGCCAAAGAATTGATGCTTTTGAATTGTGGTGCTGGAGGAGGCTCTTGAGAGTCCCCTGGACTGCAAGGAGATCAAACCTATCCGTTCTGAAGGAAATCAACCCTGAGTGCTCACTGGAAGGACAGATCCTGAAGCTGAGGCTCCAATACTTTGGCCATCTCATGAGAAGAGAAGTCTCCCTGGAAAAGACCCTGATGTAGGGAAAAAGTGAAGGCAAGAGGAGAAGGGGACGACAGAGGACAAGATGGTTGGACAGTGTAATCGAAGCTACCAACATGAATTTGACCAAACTCTGGGAGGCAGTGGAAGACAGGAGGGCCTGGCGTGCTCTGGTCCATGGGGTCACGAAGAGTCGGACACGACTTAACGAATAAACAACAAAACAACAAGCTGTGTTAGTCTGTTCTAGCATAACAGGCAAAAATAAAATAAAAATAAAAAGTAAAGATGATAAAAACGTTGTGGGACCTTAAAGACTAAGTGCTATATTTCAATATGAGCTTTCATGGACAAGTCCACTTCCTCAGACCTGTCACTGCATTGGTTTGCCACTCAAGTGACACAGCACTGAATCGTTGCAGGAAACACCTACCAGTGCCTCTTTGGTTCAGTACACAGAATCACATCCGCCAGAACCTGAACAAAACAGACTAATCCTACCCATGCTAAAAATCCTACCCGTACTTAAAAAAAAAGATAGACCTTGCCAGGGACTCAAAAAAGAGTGGATAGGCACGGATAAGAGTCAGGCTGGTTTGCAATTGCCTGTACATCCTGTAGTTACCAGAAAATGGAGTGAAGCAGCCTGTTCCAAAAGCAGTCCAAAATGTGAGAGAAAGCACTGTCTGGATCACACCTTCAGTTGCTGGAAAAGCCAGTGAGAGAAGGCTCTTGCTATCAGATCCTCCTTGTGGGATTCTCAGAGGCACCTAGTTGGCTGCAGTGGGAAACAGGATACTGATGAACTAGGTCGGCTTTTGGTTGGATTTGGTTCTTCACAGTGAAATCCACCATTGTACGTGAGATCCCAAAAGTCTTTGAAGTGCATATAGGAATGAGAAAAATCATCCCTTCCTTGTTCTGCTGAAGTACGGTATTCCTTCAGTGGATACCATCCTTAGTTCTTAAAAATAAGCAAGGCACACCATAACAATAATCCATCAATCTCTTATAACCTTTGGTCTAGATGGGCGGGGTAGAAGTCCAATAAAATAAATAAATAAAAATAAATAAATAAAAATAATTATTTCTTGAGATGAAGTTTTAAAAGAACTTCAGTGCTTTGGTTAGACTTAATTTAGAGATTGTTTCCTACATTATATTTTTTTTCTCGACTAACAGAGCTTTTGGTGCCCTCTAGATTTTGGTGTCCTGAGGCACAACCCCAGTTGTTCTGCCCTAGTTACAGCCTTGCCAGTCATGCATCAGGCCATCTGATCAATTGAGCAATTTGGGGAAAGCCTGGCATGTGACAGGCAGCCCAGAGAACAAATACCTTCCCTTGCACAACAGAATTCTGGCCTGGGTATTTCATCCCTCACTTACCTTTGACATGCCAGGTGAGGCTGAGGGAGTGGAAATTCAAAATATCTGAAAGGCCCAATCACATCAATTGCTTTTCCCTAACCTGTTATTTTGAAAGGAATTTTGTCACACAAAAGTTGGCTAAAAATTCCCTTCAATACATTATAAATGTTGCCATAAATTTCACCTTGCATTTTCACCACATTTGCAGGATAATAATCAAGAAAGCAGGTTTGCATAAGACTTAAAGAGTGGCATGAAGATACTGGAGAACCTGTCCCACTGTTTCATTCATAGATCACTTTCCTTTATTTGTTTTCAAATGGGAAAACCAGCAGTAGGAGCAGCTCAGGAGAATGTACCTGGCTGGCCTTAGGTGTTTTTGTGATTCCTATCTTAATATGGCCATATATGAGTTGAAATCCAGCAGCATAATATACGCCACTAAAAGATGGTGATGCCACAAGCTGCGTCAATTTTTCATTTTCTTATTTCAGCACCCCCTCCCCAAGGTCCTGAGGCTCCCGTGAAATCGCTTTCAAAAGTGGGAAGCTATTGGGAGCTGAGGAACAGGAGGGGGAAGTCTTTAATTACCATAAATGGCCACTGCAAGATGATTTTACTGGTGCTAGTCATGGCGGCGATTTCTCGGAAACCAAAGGTTCGCCCACATCCTAAGGCCCTCGATCGTTCCTCACGATGAAAACAATCCCAAAGCAGCATCAGGATCGTTGCAGTAACACACAGGATCATGCTCTGCCCAAAGTAGGGTTGCCAGACGTCCGGAGGCTAATGTCTGTCCGGCAGGCAAAGCTAAAAAGCTTTAAAATGTCCGGCTTTTGTATCTTCACCCCCATCCCCTGCAGCCAAACCTCAAATTGTAAGCCACCTCTCCCTGCTACCTTCTTTGGTTGCGGGCACTTGTAGATCCGTTCTTTCAGAGATCGGATATAAGGCGGCTTGATTGGTTACAGCAGTAGAACAGCCCAGGGCAGTCAATCTGGCTTGTGAATGACTGCTTCCGCCGGAGGTGACTGCGAGCAGGAGGGAAAACTCCAGTTAAGGAGGGAAGGAAGGTGTGAGAGAGCGACGGGTGGCTTCATAGAGCTTGTTTAAAGGTAAGATTGTAGAAAATTTAGGGAGGGAGGGAGGGAGGGTGTATATGAGAGAGAGACTGACTTTCATAAAACCATGAAAAAAGGACATGACTGCAAGGGAGAGAAGGCTCCATTTAAGGCGGGAAGAAAGGTGCGAGAGAGGGACCGGGTGGTTTCATCAAGCTTGTTTAAATGTATGCGGAAAATTGAGGGAGGAAGGGGGTGTGTGTGTATGTGTGTATGAGAAAGAGAGACTGGCTCAAAACTGAAAAAAGGAACTGATGCAAGGAGGAGGGAAAGCTCCAGTTAAGGAGGGAAGGAAGGTGCAAGAGAGGGACAGGTGGAAATGGACATGAGAGGAAATGGACATACTGAACTGAAGAGGAAATGGGCATACTGAATGAGAGGAAATGGACATACTGAACTGAAGCAACTGATTGTTGAACATTGAGGGAGGAAGGGTTTGTGTGTGAGAGAGAGAGAGAGAGAGGGAGACACACAGAGAGAGAGAGACTTGACTCTTCCATAAAACCATGAAAAAAGGAACCTTGCAAAATTTAATCTCCACTTCATTTAGCTCTGCAGTTTCTGCTGAGAACAGCAAGTATTTCAAGATTCTGTTTAGACTCTAAATTGAATTGGGCAGAACTGGAATATTTAGCAGAGTCTCACTAACAGCAAACACCTAGTAAAAGACAACCGATACACCTGGGACTAGATTTCTGGAGTGTGTAGCAATCATGTTTCTCTGTTTCTCATGCCCAAAGCAGGCAAAAGTATCATAGCTTATTCCCAAATCTGAATCCCAGTCTCTCTGCTCCTGGTCCTGCTTTGACTGCAACACCAGAAAAAAGGTCTTACAAACAAAAGACTGTGGCTTTCTTTATTGAGTCAATCCATCTCATGTGCTGGAAAACAGTTCTCCCGGATTGGGGGGGGGGGAGTCCTGCAGAAATCGAATCCACACCCCATCTCCTCAGAATCCTCCTGAGATGGCAATGTGGAAAGAGTGTTCTCCTTGATTAATGCTCAATGGACAAAGGAAAGGAACAGACTCTTAGTTGACTCTGTAAAAGGCATCATTCTCACTGTGATTGGGTTCTTCCTCTGAGAGGGGCGGACCCTTCTTTTCGGCGGGAACAAAGGATGGAGTCGGGAATAAATGTTCAAACATGGTTTCTTTATTCCTTTGCATGTTTTGATTATCAACATAAAACGGATCCCAACAACTCAACTCTGGCATCAACTTATAACTTTCAATATGAACATTGTCCGTATCCAACCCCTCTGTCATTCCTTCGCTGTCCCACGCGGGCCTTGTTCGGTTGGTGACCATGCCGGGTAACTTAGAGTAGCACAGACTGTCCCGCAACATGGGAGTTTCACCCAGTTCCCTTCTAGACGCGGCAGGTAGCCGCTGGTACCACTGAAGGTCACCCTCTTCTCCATTTCCTGAGACCATGGTACTACCCCCATCTTCCATCCTGTTGCAGGCCTTGCCCTCTTATTGTTAATGCTGCAAGGAGGATCAGGTAGGAGTCCTCCTCCGGTCCTAAGGTTTGGGAATTCTTGGACCAATTCAGTCACTCCATACCTTTTCCCTCCTGTCTCCTCCGTCTGAGTGCTCTTATCTATCCTCTCTCTTTTTACCTCTCCCTCCTTTATATCTTCCTCCCCCCTTATCCGTTCTAGCTCCTCCTCCTTTTTTCCTTGTCTGGTCTCTGCCAGAAATATTTCTACAGCCCGATTTCTCCCGACCTCCCATTCATCTAATTTGATCAATTCCTCTACTATGCAACCGGCTGTCACCTCCTGTCTGATCTCCCTGGAGGACGGCACACTAAGCCTTTCTCCTTCACACTCACAAAGTACAATTCGAAGAATATTAGTTGTGAACAGTTTTATGCATGTGTGATTGCTAATGAAGATCTTCTGCGAAAAGTTGGCTCCTCTGAGAAATATGTCATGTAATTAATAAAAATTATAAGGTAATAATTGTACAATTAGCTGTTTAAATAATGTTCTTTGGTATTTTGAAAAAAGCCTCCATTGAATTTATTTTTATTTTTTAACATGACTGTTTCTTGGTCAGTTCACTAAGAGACGTTTATTGGCAGCAATTGTAATAAAATTGTATTGATTGCGGGCTTAATCTGGAACGATTCAAATGAAACATTCAATATGTCCTCCTTTGTCCTCCTTTTTGTCTTTCTATGTCCTCCTTTTGATACCAATGTATCTGGCAACCCTAGCCCAAAGCCACTCAGTTTCACCGGAACCCTTACGCTTTGTTGGAAGGATTTCCAAAGCAGACACGTGAAAGGCACGGAAACGTGGACAGAACTTTTTTGCGCGGCTCGTCTTTTGTGGCGTGCGTGCCACTGACAGTCCACTCTCAGAGTCTGTATTCAATATTTTTTAATCGCTGCTTTCTCAGGTCTTTGCAAAGATATTTGAATAAGCAATGTTATTTGCTATATTAACCCACTAGATGGCAGTGAAAGCCCACGTTTCAAGGTATTCCGCTTTATGAAACCAATTGTTACGGCTGGAAAATTTATTCCTCACCCTCCAAAGTCTGGCTTGAAACGGCGAAGTGCTGTGCAGACCACGTGTAAGAGAGGGGAGGAAAGACTCGTGCTGTAAAATGCATGATAGATACGGAATTAGTCCTGCTTAGATATAGAATCGTTAATTTATGTGTGTTTTTTAAAAGACTGGAGGAGGATGTACAGCCAGAGTTGTAAACTTTCTTTTAAATGAAGCGAAGTGATGAATAGCAAACCGGCCTCGACCGAATAACATGTCCACTGGCCCCAAACGGCAGCAGCCCCTTGCAAAGTTTGCTTCCGGCCCTTTTGTAAGACCTGCTTGGACTCGGACACCGAGGGAATCGCTCAGCATTTTTATTCAGAAGCAAAACGCACCAGATTCAGTGGGACTTAGGAGTCAAATCTTACATGTACTTGACACATAGACACACAACCGTAAGCATACTTGCTTCAACACTCACATGATCACTTAAATCCCAGGACAGTTGTCGTTGAGCATTATTAAAGGGGGGAGTGAGCGGGAAGAAAGCAAAACCATTGCACAGCAGTGTGGATATCTCGAGTTCGGAGACAGATTTCATGTCATTTCATTAGTGATCGGTGGGTCTCTTTAAACGCAACTTGCCAGTCGTGGCGCGGGACAGGAAGAAGGTGCGCCTGACGCGTGTCATATGACCCAGGAAAGATGGCTGAAGAAGCCGGAGGGAGTTCCCTGCCGCCTGCAGCCGCGGAGCAAAAAGAGGACTTCGAAGTCATTGACCGTACCCAGATCCCTGGCACGGCGGAGCTGAAAAGCGATGGCAAAGAGAGGGGGGCCGAGGACTCCGGGTGGTCTTCCCCCATCTTCTCGCTGGCCAAGAAAGCGTCGGAGAACTTAGCCGCGAGCTATGGCAGTGCGCTGAAGTCTGCAGCTTTGGTAGGACTCATACCCAAAACCGTCAGCAATGACAGCACTGCAGGACAAAGTATGCCCATGTTTATTGCTTGTACTGTGTAATCATGATGTGGGGTATAAATCCGCCAGTGGCGTATCGTTATCGGCAAGGAGATGTGGGTTGATCGGTACACCTGGAAGGAAAACTTTCAAAGTGCGACTTTCGGTTCCTGCTCGAAAAGTTAGCCCTGGCATGAACAGGCCTAGGTGGCTGGATAGCTCAGTGAGTTGGGTACCCAGCTGTGGAGCCAGAGTTTGATTGCCCAGGGCGCTTTGTCGGGAAAAAGCCAAGCTGTGTTCCTTTGGGCAAGTTGCGTATTCCCAGAATGCCCCGTAAGAAGGGACTGGTGAACTATGTACATCTGAGTACTCAATGCCTAAACAGCCTTAAAAGGGGTCACTATAGGTCAGAATCAACTTGATGGCACACAATTATTATCACTTTATGAACATGTCTAAAATGACAAGTGGTGAATCTCAGAAGCTTGCTTGCTTTGTACAAGTTGTCTTTCCTTCATCTTTGGGAGCAGTTCCCCAAAATTCCAAGCTGGGGGCTTGGCAGGGGGTGCCCCTAATAAAGAAAAAAAAAACTCTGCCCATGCTTGAGATGATGTTGATGAGACCAGGAATAGAAAATAAAGAATTAAACTCTATGAAACTTCAAACCAGAATAAATTTGGTAGTAGAGTAGTCTGGTTATACTAGTTCTTGTAAAAACATTCCTGTGATGTTGATGATTGGAGAAGCAAGAGGTTGTGTTGTCTGAATGTGAGGGACTCTGCCTTTAAAACTGACTAGATTTTAATTTCTTCCACCTCTGGGCTTGACTAGTCTTCTTTTGCTTATAACTAATTTCTGGAGAATTAAGATTTGTTGCTACACGAGTGCACTTCTTCTGTTTGTGAGTTGACAATGAATTATTCTGGGAAAAGACAGTATAAAAAGGTAGAAATCTACGATGAAGTTTTTTGCCCTAAAAATAGGCAACTATACTTAGACAACATTTGAAGTTCATCAAATTCTGAATAATGCTAATGAATGTAAACATACTTTTGTACGTGGGCTTAGATGAAAAATCTTTAGTATGTGGGGTGGCCAAAGATGCATTAACAGAAGTATAGTCTCCAAATCCCGTGAGGTACTAGTTCCCCTCTATTTGGCACTGGTTAGACCTCATCTTAGGGGACGTGGTGGCGCTGCAGGTTAAACCGCAGAAGCCTCTGTGCTGCAAGGTCAGAAGACCAGCAGTCGTAAGATCGAATCCACGCAACGGAGTGAGCTCCTGTCACTTGTCCCAGCTTCTGCCAACCTAGCAGTTTGAAAGCATGTAAATGCGGGTAGATAAATAGGTACCACCACGGTGGGAAGGTAACGGCGCTCCGTGTCTAGTCACGCTGGCCACGTGACCACGGAAACTGTCTATGGACAAACGCTGGCTCTACGGCTTGGAGACGGGGATGAGCACCGCGCCCTAGAGTCGGACACGACTGGACTAAATGTCAAGGGGAACCTTTACCTTTACCTAGACCTCATCTTGAATATTGTGTCCACTTTTGGACACCACACTTCAAGAAGGATGCCGACAAATTGGAACAAGTTTAGAGGAGGGCAACAAGGATGATTAGGGGGCTGGAAATCAAGCTCTGTGAGGAAAGACTGAAAGAACTGGGCATGTTTAGCCTTGAGAATAGAAGACTGAGGGGAGATATGATAGCATTTTTCAAATACTTGAAAAGCTGTCATACAGAGGAGGGGCAGGATCTGTTCTCAGTCATCCCAGAGTGCAGGCAATGCAACAATGGGCCCAAGTTACAGGAAGCCATATTTTGGTCGAATATCAGGAAAAACTTCCTGTTAGAGCAGTACGACAATAAAACCAATTATCTCAAGAGATGGTGAGTGCTCCAACACTGGAAGCGTTTAAGAGAAATTTAGACAACCACCTGGAAGATATCCTTTGATTTGTATTAGTGCACTGAGCACTAATTGGACTCAATGGTCTTATAGGCCCCTTCCAACTTCATGATTCTATGATTCTATGAAATATATTTTTCCACCTGAGGCAAAGAATAAAATGATGTCCTTCACCACTAACTGGTGTTCCATGTGCAAAAGGCAGCTGGATTGGCAGTTGAACTTTCCTTCTATGCTAGCAACAGAATAATATGCTCTGCCTCAGCAGAGGGTGGTGAACTAATTTACAGTGCACAGGTCAAGTTAGGTGGTACACAGAGCTATGTTCTCTAAAAGAATGGAAAGGCCAAGTAATTCAGGAGGAACAGTTGGAGGCTGCCATTGCTGCTCCCCAGCATGCATCTGGGGATGTGGCATCATTCTGCCTAGTAAAAACTCAAACATCCATTATGAAAGGGGAAAATAGAACACAAAGGATTAGACTCTAATAGATATGTCCACATTATTTCTGGCTGGAATGGGGTGTGCTCACTTCAGCAGGCATGCAGTCCTTACAATACACACTAGATCAGAGGAATTCTGGAAGTAAAGTGGGCGGCATGTTCCACATGCAGAAGTTGTTTCCAAATCTTCACACGATATGGTCCCCCCCCCCCCCGCTTCATGTGATACAGTATTCTTCTTCAGACTTAGCACTAATTTACCAAGACATGTATGCATGTCTGAAACTGAGGGTGAGGGGAAAAGAGGGAAAATGTGCTAGTATGAAGATTGCCCTTAGATGAGTGCACGAAGAATGTGTCTATCATCTGGTGGGAGTGACTAAAACTGAGTTCCTTTCCAAATGTGCTAAATCTTGGCTGTAATATTTTTTCAGTTCCTGTAAAGGTCTAGTGGCTAAATATGTAGTATGGTGAAGTGATAACCCTGAAACTAAAAATGTTTTTCAGGTACAATATTCATTGAGTCTGTGATAGAATGTATCAAGGAAATCAAGGAAATTTAAAATAAATATATACAAATACACGAGAATCTGTGAACACTGATCCTTGGTCTATAATTGGACTAACACTGGGTTTACCCCACATTTCATAGTTACTGTGATTGGGTTCTTTTGAAAGTTGAGACAGTTCCTCCATTTTGGCGGGAAAGAGAGACGGAGACCTTTTTAAAACATTCTCATCATCAACTTTATTAACTCGTGGTGCTTCAGCTGTGACCCCAACGGGATCAAAACATGACAAGTCCGGCAACTGTCCATAAGTGGATAACCTTAACTGTTCTTGTGATCGCTGATTATTTACTGTGGGGCTGGCCCAAACCGCTCACAATCCGTAATCTTCTGCAGCGGAGTGCTCCGCATCGCACATACTGTTCCACAACATGGATGGCGAGCCCAGTCGCCTTCTTTCGGTGGAGTGTTGTATGTCGCATCTGGGCGAATTACTTTCTTCCCGCGCCCTTGTCCCCGTGGAAAGACGATCACCATCCATTCTTGTGTTTCGAATGAGGTTTCTCCTTCTCTCGGAGTCTCAGGGTTAGGAAGCAAACCTCCAACTTTTGGATTAGGGAAGTCTTTCAACAAGTCCCGCGCTTTCTCATATTCTAGACCACCTTTTTCCCCTTTTGATTCGATCTCCTTTCTATTTCTCTCTTGTCTACCCCTGAACCTCCTTTCTCCCCCTTCTTTTATATCTTCTTCCCACATTGAGAGTTTTAACTCCTCCCCTTTTCCTCTTTCTACTTCCTCCACTAAACAAACCTCTACACTTCGTTTCTCCTCTGCTAGAGGTATCTCTGTCTTCTCTATCTCACTCTTACTGTTGTATCTTTCCTCCTTTGAAGACTCTATGAGTGAGGACGGCTCACTTGCCATCAGCTTGCTTTCACAGTTACTCTCAGTCACATTTTAGCAGCTCTTCTCTGGAATTAATTATGCTTATAAATAAAAGCTGTTATTGTGCATTTCAGGATGTGGTCCTACATTCACTTAGAAATTCTCATAATACCAATCTAAATTGTTTTGTTCTCACTAAAAGCAAAAATGATTAAAGTGAGGCTGTCATGAGAACAGAGGACTCAGTGGAAAAGATAGAATGCTAAGAAAAGTAGAAGGTAATATGAAAAGAGAAAGGTCTAACACTAGCTGGATTAGCTCAATAAAAGAAGCCATTAGTCTGCAAGATCTAAGCGCTCCTAATGATAGGGCTTTTCAGAGGTTATTAACTTATAGTGTTGCCATTAAGTCAGAATCCAGTCGATGGCACATTACACAAAAACAAGCTGTTTGCACTTTCAGATGCAACCCTATTCTCATTTTGAAGTCATCTACACTGAACTCAGAAAGGACTAATTTCTCAATAAAAGCATAAGATTAATTAATTTGGGAGTAGGGTTGTAATTTTTCTTCCTACCAAAGCCCTTTATGCATGCTTATCATCTGCTCTAAAGGGTTGGGAGCCCCTCTGGAGCATTTTTAGGTGGCACAGGAGAGAGGAGGGGAAAAGAGAAAGTCCCATTGTGCTATTGGAAGAAAGTTAGCACAGGGCTGGATTTCGTCCGGTGTAGTTAGTTACTTTATTTGTTATATTTATATCCCGCCCATCTAGTCATTCAACTACTCTGGGCGGCGTACATCAGACAAAATAAAACAATTAAAATAACATCAGTATCCAAGAATAAATAATCATTCAAGATGGAAAAAGACAAAGAAGATAGATCAAATAGTGCCCGGAGGGAAGGCCTGCCTGAATAGCCAGGTTTTTAATTGGCTTTTAAAAATACCCAGCGAAGGGGCCATATGGATCTCTCTTTATCAGTGTTAGTTTCTCAAACTGTGGAGTTGCCAGTTTGATACACAGTCCTGTACAAAATGGTACTACTAAATACTGAAATCTGGAAGTTTTAAATGAAACACAAATGAAATAGATCAACTGTTTTAAGATACTCTTCATTCAAACTGACAGTTTTGGTACTGTGTTTTTCCACTAAAACCCTGCCTGTTGTGCATTTTAATTGCAAGTGCCTTTCCCTCCTGTACAGCACTCCTGTCTTATCTGGAAGTAAGCCCCAAACACCACTGAACTCAGTGCAACCTGTTTCTGAATAGACATGCATGCGACTCAGTGCAGTGTATTTCTGAATAGACATGCACTGTCAAATTTCCTGCACATTGCTTCTCTGGCTAGGCTGCTACAATTCTGCAACTCAGGCCTCAACCTCCTTTACTTTCAAAACTAAATGCAGTGTATTATCTCTATCAGAATACTGCAGTAAGGCAGTAAAATAGATTTGTAAGTGGTATTGGCACATTGCTGACTTCCTGCCTATTGCAAAATCTAAACGAATGACAAAGTACCAAAGTACCTTGGTACCAATGTGCACGGCATGTAAGCCTCCTATGTGTTGCAAGGTATTGATTGATTGGATTTATAGCCCCGCCTTTCTCCCAAAACTGGGATTTAGAATGGCTTTTAAAAAGATTAACTGAGGAGGTAAAGGTAAGTTGTAATACTGAAACACAGTTGAATTCAATGTTATTTTAAAACACATCACTAAAAAGTACAGCTACCACCTGTTATAAAGTGCTTTTGTCAGCAAGTGAAAAGTCTCTTTTTCTGTTGGTTGAAGAAAGATACTTCTTATTTCTCATATTTATTTATTTAATCCATCATAAATGTGACCATGTACTAATGTGTCATTAGCCACAAGGGAACTGCAGTAGTTAATGTTACTCACATTAAAAAATAAAGAATCTTTTAAGATAAAAATAAAAAATATAAAAAATGTGGCTCGACTAAGTAAGAAACAGGTACAAGTGGCATTCACAATATTTCCTGCCCTGCTCAAAATTGTTCTATGAATTATTTTGAAGACTTAGGGGATTTGGATTCTATAGTGATTAATATGTCATCTAGTTAACAGACAACTTTTTGTTTTGTTTCTAGAATTAAATAAGCAGTGTTCTTGATGTTGTTAACATTCATGAGCTGACAGCCTGTTGCTTAGCATAGCATGTGGCAAGTAGGCCTATTGAATCAGTGAAACTTACCAACTTAACTCACCAAATCCCCTTTGACGCAATAAACCTACACTAGTTGACATACTATGCTAAGGAACAGGATTTCAACCATGGAATTGTCCAGCTGCATTTTGTAAATCAGCCTATAACGTGGGGACAGATATGCCTTGCTGAGAATACATCCAAATGTTACTTTGTCAGAAGTTTTTTAGCATACAGTTGGATAGAAATGTGTGCAGCTGGAGAAACAGAGGGATAAAATTAGACAGGTTACGCTTATCAACAGCCAGTGTCACATAACACAATTTACATAATGGTTAAAACTACTATTTGGCTGGAACCTCCTCATCTTCAGTTTCATTGGCACTGAAAATCAACAGGCCCTATTGAATGTGATGCAGAATAAACCATTTTAAGCAACCAAGTGGTTTGTATGCTTCACAGGCAGTTCTAGTGCACTTACTTAAGAGTAATCACTCACCCTGAAGATGTATATTTGGCTTTTCTGAAAACCAAGCAGAGGGAAAATCTGATGGGGCATTTGTGCAGTTGGAAGCTGTTTTTCAAAAATCCTGTGGCAGTGTGGCCAAATAGAAACTCATCAAAACGATGGCAGGAGATGCTTTTTAGGTTGTCAGTCAAACTGTGCCTTTCTGGTAATTTAAGAATCAGCTACACGAGGACTTTAAAGGAGTGTGGAAGGCGTTTTAGATTTATCTCCTTTTCAATCTGGCATATTTTATGCACTTTTAGTAGCTGAAGAAGGTACTATTTTCAAGTGCTGGGGCGTTTTCTTCACGCCCACCTTAAGATACAGTAAAAGAGAAACTCCACCTCTTGGAACAGACCAGGATACACGGTTGCGCGTGTGTGTGGACCTGAGCTTTCCATCCTGTTTTATCAGTTGTACCTATAGATGTTACCTTACATGTTACCTTACATGTTTCTAAGGAAGCGGATTGTAATCCCCCAAAGCTCACCCCGAAGTAACTGTTAGTATTCAAGATGCCCCAATATTTGTGCGCCTCAGGGAGGAAAACAGCAAATGAGAAGCGCTTCCTTGTGCCTTTGTAAAGGGTTTTAATGTGTTCCCAGTGCTTTCCAAGCGCCCCCGTGAGGTGGGTCATTTTGGGAAGCGCTGCTGGGAGCAAAAGCCTGCTAATGGATTGCGCTTCCGAGGAACTGTCAACCCCAATGACAGGCGAAGGCGCCCCCACGAGTAGGAACGCGGCGGTTATGACGAGCCAGCAGGGCCCAGGATGAGCCTCAATGCAGCATTGGACAGGAAAGAAACTTCGCTTCCCCGGAGTTAAAAGAGGGAGATGATTGCACACGGTGGGTGGCGGGGGGATCGGAGCCCGAAGGGCAGAGGGCAAGAAGGGAGAGCCCCAGTACACAGGGACGGGGAATGAATGGGGAGGGAGGACTCTGCGTCGCCACCGTAAAAAGCACGAAGTAGAACACCCCGAAACCAGAACGAGCACGGTAAAAATGGCGGGCAACTAAAATGGCGCCGCTCGGATACACTTCCCCCCCCCCTCCCTTGTTTACATTGTCGCGCCGATTCGCTCAAGCTGTTTTAACTCTTATGTCCAATGAGAATCGAGGTAGGGGTGGGACCTAAGTTATTTTCTAACAAGTTGAAACGTGGGAAAGAGGATCAGCGAGTGTGACCAATCCGGGACGTCGGGGTTGAGCACCCTGTGTTCTAATTGGTTTGCAGGAAGGGGGTCGGAGACTTGGATGCTTCTATCCAATGAGGGGGCTCTCTTTGGATTTAGATGGGGAGGGAAGTGTTGCTGTGGTAACACAGGTGAAGGTGAGAAACCAAAAGGGAATAATGGGGGGGGGGTGTTTTGATGAGGACTTAGTAGGGTTGCATGAGTGCCGGGGGGAGGGGGAGGGATTGAGATGGGCTGCCCAAGGGAATCCTCCCTGGAAAGCTTATCAGCACTGACCCAGCCAATATATATATGTGAATGTGACCACAGAGAGCAGGAGGTTCCCAGAGGAGGAAAAACATGCTATAAGTAGGTCAGTTACTCTGTCCTCCTGATTTCTGAGTAGTTTGTTGTTCTGATCTTTTCCAAAGATCTGCACGTATTGTTGCAAAACTGCAGTGGGCTTTCATTCTCGGTGGGCTGTGAAATAAGATTAAAATGTGGCAAAATGAATGTTTATCCAGTGCTTTTACTGAGAGTAGAATGGAGCCTGCCTCTGCATGTGGGGGGGATAGCCACTGAAGCTCATGCATGAACTTGTACATCATCATAGTATGTCATGTTACTTTAGGCTGCATCAGTTTTGTGCAGACTTGATGAGTAAACCAGTCAGTGGAATATATGTGTTTGAACTGAACTGAATTTAAATGTGAACTGAACAAACCTTGCGTTGTTTTCCTGTTTCAGTGAGTATTTTCCCCACCTGCCCCTTGGACATTCCTTATGGTTTATCCTGTCAGAAATAAGTGTGTTGTTTGTGGAGATGGGTAGCTTGAGAACAAACCTGGAAACCGATATTGGTTCCTCTTTCATATGTGTGTATGTGTGTATATATATATGTGTGTGTGTGTGTGTGTGTAGATAGATAGACACATAGACACACACACATGTATACATATATGAATGTCCATCTGTCTGTCTGTCTTCAGCAGCTAAATACCAAACCATGGAAGAACGTTCAAATCTTATGAACATGATGAAGCTGAGCATTAAAGTCTTAATTCAGTCAGCGCTGAGTTTGGGTCGGACTCTGGATTCTGACTTCCCTCCCCTGCAACAGTTCTTTGTAGTCATGGAGCATTGTCTCAAGCATGGACTGAAAGGTGAGCTTACTTTGAGCACTGGTTTTATGTGTGGCTTTTATTGTTCCCATCCATTTGTGAATATGCCTTCAGTAGGTTAAGATTATTTTAACTGTGCTTTGGATTTTTCTTTCTTTCTTTCTTTTTTGTATTTGTGTTATACAAAACCACCAAATACTTTATTCAGAATTCATAGCTCACTTTTGTGACTGCTTCGTAAGAAAATGTTTAGCTGCAGTAAGAGGTTAAGAGTAGAGAAGATATATATTTAAAACTAGGGAGCTATAGCTTTAAAATAGTTTGACTGGTTTCTCATACTTCAGTATAGAACAGAAGTGTCATTAAAGGAAGTTAATAACCAGTCCACTGGGGCAGCTAGTGGACATTGTTCCTTAACACTGCATGGTCAAAATGCAGCAATTTAGTAGTGTAAAGGGCTTATCACATGGGATATGCTTTTGATCTCTCTCTCTCTTATATGCATATGTGAGCATAATTTTAATGCTGGGACAATCCTCCTAAAATTGAATGTTTCTTATTGCCCCGTAAATTTGCAGTATCATTTTTATATCTTACATATGTTTACCTGGAAGTATATTCCACTAGTAAGGCCAGGTCAGAGATATGTGTGCTTAGGACTGGAGCCTGACTATAAAGTGTGAAATAACATGACATTGGAACCAAATATGTGTCTACGTAGAAGTGTCTTTTATTATATTCATTGAGATTCATTTCCTTGTAAATGCTTGTAGAATGACAAAACAGTGCCAGCAGGCTATCTGTAATCTCAAAGTTCATTAAATGTCCAAGATTAAGCATATCCTTTATTCAGCTTGCACCATGAAAGATTCGTCCCTCTCCCCACTCCATGCATTGGGCAGGCTGTTAATAAACACAGGTACTCTGAGATGACAGATCCTCTCTTAGTAATGTTTTGTTTTTACTGACTTGCCCTTTCACATTCTCTTCAGACATTGCAGTCTTAATTTTCCTTGTTCAGTTTCTAGACATGTGCTTTGTATGTGAATGGAATTAAAGAAATATTTATTGCCTATTGCTCTCCTATTGTCCAGCTAAGAAGAGTTTTATTGGGCAGCAGAAATCATTCTTTGGACCTTTAGAACTGGTGGAAAAACTTTGTCCCGAAGCATCAGATTTAGCAACAAGTGTCAGAAATCTGCCAGAATTAAAGTGAGTTGAAGCAAATTCATGCGGGGATTATGGAGGGCACAAATGATTGAAAGAAATGAGACTATAATACTTTACAATCATTACATGGCATCATAATATTTTGTGGGCTGATTTGTTTTTTAACTAATGATTAACTAATCTCAAGTTAATATGTTTTGGATTTTTTGCTGGAGTTAATGTTTAATGTGCAATATTCAATGACAACGTAAGCATATGATATGTTTATCAGTAGTATTGTACCTTCATGGATCTTGTACCTCAGGAAAAAGATTCACTGAGTTTCTGAAGCAGCCGCTGAGACGGTCAACTATCATTGAGAAGTTTTTAAGCACCTGCTATGCAGAAAGTTACATTGAGCTATTGGCCAGTATCCTGTTGCATAGCTGCACCTGCACAAGGGGAAGATGTCACTGGCAGCAGCAGATTAATTTGCAACAAAGAGGGTTGTGTATTTTTTAGTTTGTGAGTGCATGCAACTCACATGGAATTATACCAAGTCAGACACACCTCAAAATAAAAAAAGAGAATTCTTTAATCAGAAATCTGCCAGTGACATCACTCCTGTTGAGCAGGCAGAGCTGCTTAACAGGATCCTGGCCTATTAGGTCTGTCTCTGAATAAATGTGCCTGAAATAGCCATCCTGCTTCCATGATTTTCCTCGCAATAAACTGTCAGTCCATATACTGTACCCTATTAATATTCTTTTGAAATGACCTATAATAAGATATGTACTAACTGCTTTAGTCAACCAGTCAATAAAGGAAATACAGCTTTAAATAAAAGAAGATGGTCTGAATATTTAACTGTCATTCCCCCCCCCCCCAGCTCTCCTAATAAGCAGTTATCTCTTGCTCTTCTAGCAAATGGGCTCATGCTAAGATTTCAGAAAAATATTTCTGCATCCTTCTATATCTTAAGTGATCTGATATGATTTGACCTACTTAACAACTAGTGTCTTGTGGAATTGTAGGACACCAGTTGGAAGAGGCAGAGCGTGGCTTTATCTTGCTGTGATGCAAAAGAAGCTGGCAGATTACCTGAAAGTTCTCTTGGACCACAAACATTTGTTGAGGTATCGTCATCATTTTAATTCTGATGCTCTCCTTGGAAACGAAGGGAAGCCTATAAAACAGACGGCTTGCATCCAGCATTTCACTCTGCCCGTGTGAGCTTCCTGAAGTGGAGGTCTGCTCAGAACACAGCTGCTGGTGGAACAAGGATAATTTTTCTCCCTTCTCCTGTAGCTGCAGAAACGCTCTCCTAGAGCAAAGGCTGGGGGAAGAAACCCTTGGGTTTGGAGGAGGCTTACGCTGACCCCAAGCTAGCTTTTGTGTTTGGACTATAAAGCGTACAAGAAGTACATATATAATCCTTACTGAATTAGCCTTAAGTTTCCCACTGTGATCGATAATTTTTAAAAAAACCCAAAATAATTTGTGTGTTTTTCTTAGTGAATTTTATGAGCCTGGTGCCTTGATGGTGGAAGAGGAAGGAGCCGTGATGGTTGGTCTGTTAGTAGGGCTGAATGTTATCGATGCAAATCTCTGCTTAAAAGGAGAAGATTTGGATTCCCAGGTGAAACCTCTTCCTAACTTAAACTGGGTATTGATAGGGTCACTGTACTGTAGACCTGAAGTACATTTATGGCTCAGAGGGGTTTAGAAAACAGCATCTCCTTTCCTTGCAGAACTGCAGTGGGAAAAGGTGCAACTGGTGAATAGTCAAAAGATGGGTGTGTCTCTGTGATAAAAGCTGGAAGCCCAACTAAACCTGCAACTAAAATTTTAATTTATATTTGGTTTTTTATTTATATTATTTATTTTTCTTCTTTCTCTGGGTTAACATGGTAAAAAGGATACAGAATACTATTAATGCATAAGATCTAGGGTACAGAATAGCTAGATGTAGAACATTACTTTGCTGAGAGGTTTTGCTGTAACCTGGGCTGGTGATACCCTTAGAGCCGTTCAGTGAGTGACCTGGACAGTGTTGTGTTATCTGGGAAGCTCTCGAGGAGGGGAGGGAGAAGGAAGGAGAGCACAGCTTGCTAAACATTCAGTGCTAGTTGTATTGGGGAGAGCAGGAGACCCAGGGTTTTCAGGTCAACTGTAAGATGCAAAAGAGAGAGGCTAGAATAATAATATCCATTCAAGAAGACAAGCACACAGTTGCATGAATTCTTTTCTCCTCACTTAAACTGCATTTATTTCAGCCTGAAAGAGGGGTATGAAAATAAGTAAAGGATAGCTTTGAGACACTTAGCATCGTGTTATTAGTTTATACAGTAAATCTATTTTTTTTTCCTTTTCAGGTTGCTGTGATTGATTTCTCCTTGTACCTTAAGGATACGCAAAACAGTGACAATGGCAAAGAGTACGTATGGTTGATCTATTAATTCATGAAAACAGAAAATAGCCTTTCATAGCTCCTTCAGAAAGAGAGATGGAATCTGAACCCAAATTTGCAAATGAATAGGAGAAAATAATAAATAAAATTGTATTCTCTCCAAAAAGCCATCTTAGAATTGCTTTTTTTAAAAAAATCGGGTTCTTTATATCTTGCCGTAGTAGTGTGTCATGTGCCTTTTTGTATCAGTAACGGAACAGTTATTCTTTCAAAGTGACAGTCATACTTAACCTTGACGGTCAGAAAGTTCCATTAGGTTGATTGCAATTTCTTGGATTGAATCGTCTCCTTATTTTGATCTGGATCAGATCTTGTTGAGACTACACTGGTCTCAAATAAAGGAAGAGCACTTCCAACTTTTTAATGAGCTTTTCGTACAGCAACTGCATCTACTAAAAATGTGGCCCTTAAAAGAACTGATCATTCTGGGGGGAAATCTTTGTTTTAAAACCAGAGATGGAGGAATAACTGCCGTGCTTGATCAGAAACATTATGTGGAAGAACTTAACCGGCATCTAAGGTAAGATTTGTTGCTTATAATAATAACCTTTCAACTGCAGAATTGGAAAGGGATCCTATGGATCATTAAGTCCAGGCCCTCTCAATGAGACACAGTGGGGAATTGAACTCCTAACCTCTGGCTCTGCAGCTAGATACCTAAATCACTGAGCTGTCCAGCAGTTCTTAATACATCAGTTTTTATTCCTGGTGTGTGTCAGGCAAAAACAAAACAAAAAATAAGACAAAAACATTGTAGCACCTTAAAGACTGACTGCTGTATTTTAATGTGAGCTTTCATGGACAAGTCCTCTTGTTCAAATTTCTTCTGAAGAAGTGGACATGTCTTTTTTGTTTGTTTGTTTGTTTTTGCCTGACTTGATAGCACAGACTAACACGGCTACTTCTAAAACTATTCCTAGTGTGCGAGAAGTTTTAATGTGAAGAATGCTGTACCTTCAGAGGGACCGCCATCTTTGTCTCCTACCACCTTTTTCTTGCCCTCTAGCTGCCTATCCTTCCCACACACTGCAATTTTCTCTCTCAGTGCGCACTGTCCTACAGTTTACCACATTTTTTATCAATTTCATTAAGCTGGGTAGACTGAAAAACATGTTTGATTCAATCAGTACATACATGTATCCATATATACCATCCATTATTTAAAAAACAGTGTAACAGATGTTAATTGCTTAACAGTTAACATATGTTAACAGCTCCCTCTGAAAACATAGGTGTGCAGCTTGGGGTGCTCCTGGATTCATCAGTGGCCAGGACTACGTTTGCACAATTAAAACCAATGCACCAGCTGCACATGTTCCTGGAGAGGTCTGATGTGGCCACAGCAACACATGTCTTAGTTACATCCCAGCTAGATTACTGTAACATGCTGTACGTGGCGCTGCCTCTGGGAAGTGTCTGGAAATTTCAGCAGGTCCAAATTGCAGCAGCCAGATTGCTAACTGTGACTGGTTACAAGAACCACATCAACCTCCTGTTACAGCAGCTCCATTGGCTGCCAATCTGTTTTCAAGCCCAATTCAAAATGGTTCTAACCTATAAAGCCTTAAATGGCTTGGGCCCAAGCTATGTCAAGGACCGTGTCTCCCTTTATGAGTCTGCTTGAGTGGTTAAGATAATCAGGAGAGGCCTTCCTTTTGGTCCCACCATCTTCATAGGTGTGTTTGGTGGGGACACAGGAAGAGGGCCCTCTCTGTTGCTGCTCCCAGACTTTGGAACTCCTTCCCACAGGAGGCCAGGCTGGCCCCAGCTTTGCTGTCCTTTTGTAAGCAGGGAAAGACCTTTTTCTTCAGGCAAGCTTTCCCTGAGTGATCTGCTGCCTCAATGGGCTTCTTCAAGAGTTGCTGTGCCTTACTGTTTTGAACGTATTTTTGGTGTTGCTTTTGTGTACTGCTTTTAGTGTATTTGTTTGATTGTATACTCACTGTTTTTAGATTTAAGTATTGTCGTTTAATGATGTAAGCCACCTTGGATCCTTTTTAAGGAGAAAGGTGGGGTAAAAGTATTTTAAATAAATAATAGATTTCTTGTTTGGGCTCACAGTGGTTACTGTTAATGAGATATTGGTGATCTTTCGCCACAGCTGCACTGTTGGAGATCTTCAGACCAAGATAGATTGCTTAGAGAAAACAAATTCAAAACTTCAGGAAGAGGTTTGTGGGGTTGATATTTATTTCTGGTTTCTATTCTGTGCTTCCTCCTTTTATAAATCTGTCTTCATGTCGAAATTTAGGATCTTATAAAATGGTTCTTTGGGGCTCTAAACAGAGCAAAAACTGATACGGAATTGGCCAGGTAGAAAAACCGTAGTAAGAAAAGGCATACAATTCACTGGTGGTAGATTAATTTCCACTTGAACAGCCATGGAATTTGTATAATTTGCGCTTATAGCAGGATCACCCTATTGGTCCATCTAGCTCTGTCTTGTCTGTACTGACCAGCAGCCGGTGTCCTAAGATTTGAAACATATTGGAGAAGTTTTTTGTTTTGGTCTGGCTTTTTGGACTTCAGCTCCCAGAATCTTCCAGCCAGTGTGGCCACTTGGCCATCCCTTGCTGAGGGCATCTGGGAGTTGTAATCTAAAAATAGGCTCTGGTTTCAGACAATCTTTTTTGTGTCACTAGCTGAAGGTAGCAGGCATTGGACCTGAGATCTTTTGCGTGCAAAGTATGTGCTCTGTCACTGAGCTAGGCCCCTTCTGTGGCAAGTGGACTGAAGAGGATATAATTATTTGAAGACTGTGAGAAGTTCTACCAGTCATATTATCTTTCTAGGGAGGAAATTGTGCTTCTATTTAAAAACATAGCATAGTTGCCTTCAGGCAAGGATTTTACAAATGCCCTGGCTTATTCCCAGAACTTTACAGGGATCCAGGTATCATCTTTGGCTTGTAAACTTCCCAGAGTTGCTTTTTGTTATTTTGTTTTCCTTCTTACCAAAAACAACAACAACAACAAAACCAACCTTTTAGGGAGGGAGGGAATAACTACACAGAGACTCTGAATTGGCAGTATCTACTGCCTATCATCTGGAAGCCCTCATCACAACTAGTATCTGTGTCAGAATAATAAAATGACTGTGTTATGGAGCTGAATTATGAAGTCCTAATATTATGCTATGGTTGAATGATACATTTTAATATTAATCCAGATAATGTAGGGTCGTTTTCTCTCATCTTTTTCTGTACTTTTCATTTGCCAGTTGGCAGCAGCCACAGATCGAATTGGGGCCCTTCAGGAGGAACAGAAGGAGCTGAAGAAGGAAAATGAACTAATCCGTGAACGAAGTGAAAAGCATGTTGAGGTCAGATATACTACAGGTCTGATGCACACGGGGCCTGGCTCAGAAGCTTCAATTTGGTTTTTCTCACTGCTTTTTCCTTCAAAAGCTGAGCAACCCACTACATATCTTGCATTACAATGTATAGAAATTATATGTAAAATTGATGACGGGGAGGAAGAAATGAAACAACAAGAGTATGATGAATTGTGCTAATAAGGAGAGAGCTTGAATCCTTAGGAGCTGGCCATGAGGGAGGAGGGGTAGGGTGGCCGTCTTCACTCCTTTCCCCCTTCCCTTGGCTGATGCCTCCTAAGATTTTGCTACCTGAGGTGAAGCAGGAAATGGCATCTGTCTTCTTACCCAGCTCACATTTCCATCTGCAAATATTGTCCTCAGTCCAGAATTCCTGAGTTCTATGTGCAAGAACCAGAATTTGGAAAGGTTGCTTTTACGGACAGTGGCTGTCAGAATCCCCCAGGTACTAATGCCATGCTGACCATTGGATTCAGAGAGTCCAAAAAAGTAATTTTACAATGTTTTGGCCAGGATGCATGTCGAGAGATGTTGCAGGCAGGGCTTTCCTGTTCCCTTCTGTAGGAAGAGCAATTCCCTGTACTCTTTCAGCAGTGAATCAAAGTACAAATATTCTGTTCTAAACTAATCACATCTATTTCCAAAATTAAAGTCAGTCCTCTTTTATATTTTAGAGGTGAATCTTTATTGTGAGTGTGGTCTGCAGATCTGAAACTACTTTTAATTAGTCATTGTTGTTGTTTAGTCGTTAAGTCGTGTCCGACTCTTTGTGACCCCATGGACCAGAGCACGCCAGGCCCTCCTGTCTTCCACTGCCTCCCGGAGTTGGGTCAAATTCATGTTGGTTAATTAGTCATAACTTGAAGGAACATCTCTCTTTTGGCCTCCGAGCAGCCAGATATCTCAAGCCACTTTCTCTTCTAGGTAACCAAAGAGGACACTAAAGTTGAATTAGAAACATATAAGCAGTCACGGCAAGGCCTAGATGAGATGTACAGTGATGTCTGGAAGCAGTTGAAAGAGGAAAAAAGAATCCGAAAGGTATTATGCCATATTTTCTTGATATGAATTGAACACTTATGTCTTCACATTCAAACTCAGCCTATAGAATTTCAAGCGTGTAAAGTGGTAAGAACTATGAGCAGCTGAACTCAGGGAGCAGGGAAGAGAGGAACTGGGTGGTCATTGGTTTTCCTTAGTGAAAGTTGAAGCAAAAATTTCCACATAGATTTAGACATTAGTGGAAGCCACTGGGATATAGCTACACAGTGTCACACAGGGGCAGGTGCTGTTCAAGTCCCTGCTTGGCTGTTGGGCTTCCTGGGTGGCCTCAGGCTGGTCATCATTTTAAAATGGAATCCAAATAAAATCTGTGTCAGATTGAAAGCCTTATTACAATTGGACACTCATCTGACAAGTGTCCGGTAGTAATAAGCAAACAGCCTGCTTTACCACAAGTGTAGCCCCAGCCTGCCACTTACAGATGTCAAGGACATTTAATAGGAGGTGGGTGCAATACATGCACATATTGAAATCTTTACAGGTAGCCGGAGGCTCTAAACCTTAGACTTCCACCTGCAGCATGAACACAAAGTAGGGCTCTTTTGAAAATCAGTCTTGGCCATCTGTTCCTCACCAATCCTACATCAGGTGCATCAGACTCTGGGAAGAGAGCTCTGTTTTTAGCCCAGACAAGGCCACCAAGAAAATGCTTAGTTTTTGCCCAGCTCAAGGTAAGCAAGTCCTTGGCTGGGGGAAAGGTCGCATGGTTGATGGGCAGAATAGTGGGAAATGGGGGACACAGCACATAGTGGTGCATTTTATGCACACACATGGCCCTACATCTTTTTATTTTATCATGCTGCAGCATATGGAACTGGAAATACTAGGTACAGATATACAGGGAATTGTTATTAAGCGTCTCTCTTAAACGTTTATAAAATATTTCTGAATTTGAAAAAAAAATTGATTAATGCCAAGAAGCAGAGAACTGTTATGCATGGCTTTTTTATATAGAAAAAAGACTATAAATATAATAGAGACTAGCTGTCCCAATGTGATGGAGGAAGACTTATTCCAAGTTTGTGCATACTGTTCAGTCCCTGCTCCCCCCCCCCCCCCAACCCTTTTCAAGTGAATGAAGCACTTCCATTTTTACGCATGATGCAGTTCCTTTGGCTGTTTGGATGTTGCAGCAGGTGGTCCCCTGATCCTTGTGTTTTAGTTTTGGGGTG
The DNA here is from genome assembly GCA_037013535.1 of Intellagama lesueurii. Taxonomy (NCBI): domain Eukaryota; kingdom Metazoa; phylum Chordata; class Lepidosauria; order Squamata; family Agamidae; genus Intellagama; species Intellagama lesueurii. Next base: position 219,972,905 of record JBAJHW010000002.1, read on the forward strand.
CTGTTGTGGAAAAGGGGACCTGAAAAATCACAGCAGGCATATAGACACAGCCTTCTCTGGATCCAGGCCATTGTACTTGGAGTGAAAAATGTATCACATCGTCTATAATAATAAACATTGTTTTCTGTCATTTCTTTGCCTTAGAGCATGACTTGTGTTTTGCATAGCAGAAATGTTTTTCTTTTCACACCGTTTTGTATTATAATTTTTAAGGAGCTTGAAAAAATGCTGGAGCTGCAGATTGGATTGAAAACAGAAATGGAAATTGCCATGAAACTCTTGGAGAAAGATACTCATGAAAAACAAGACACTTTGGTTGCTCTTCGCCAACAGCTGGAGGAAGTTAAAGCCATTAATTTGCAGATGTTTAATAAGTCTCAGGTACGTGCCTGGTTCTCAGTGTGGAGAAGTAGGCAGAGTGATGGACTGGGACTCTGGAGAACAGGGTTTGAATCCCCACTCAGCCATGGAAACTGACTGGGTGAGTCAAACTGGTAAAACCACTCCTTAAATATCTCACCTTGAAAACCCTGTTAATGTTGCTGTCCAACTTGACAGCATGTAACAACAACACGTGCCTTGAAGGAAGGACTCTGTACAGTAGCAGTTCAAGCATGTACAGTGCATTGTAATCATTCACTTAATATATGTTGGAGAGCCAGTATATGGTGTACTAGTCTGAGCATTGGACTAGGATTTGGGAGATCCAGATTCAGGTCTCCACTTGGCTGTGAAACTCAGAGAGAGACCTTATGAAATTACTTTCTTCCTACTTGATCTATTTCACAAAGTTGTTATGAGCCTAAAGTGGGGATGAGAGTCATGTAAACTGCCTTAAGCTCACTGAGGGAAAGGAGGAATAGAAATGGAAGTAATATATAGGTAAGTCTTGTGCAAATTTGTGACCTACCCAAGACCACTCACTAAATCAAAGTTTGAATCCAGGTATATATCCAGTTCAATTCTAAAATCATGGACTAATTTAGAAGCCACATTTCAAGGTTCATAAGCCACTATAGTATTCTTAAAATTTTGGAAGTGACCTGTCTATTCCTCTCTCCCCACACACCAGTTTCAGATTTATTGTCCTAATCTGTTTCTTTAGACCAAAGTTCCCACTACATTCAAAGCAGGCAATTCTGGTTTAACATTGTCTTGGGAGTCAGGATCACAACTGTAACCAGAGTTCTCTGTTTGTGACAGAAAACTCTGGTTTGAACAATCCAGGATTCCCTTGCAGGTGGTGTGTGGACAGTGGAGAAGTAGCATGAAAGAGGGATTGCAACACACCTTCCTGACTCCGAAGGTGATGGCTGTGGAGGCATGAGTGCCATAGCCAAGCCTGTTCGCTGTCTCTACTGCCTAATTTTTTCAAGGGAGTTTCTCCTCTATTAACGTTAATGCTCTGCAGATGTATAATGTTATTTTGTTACAATGGCCTTTTCACAAACATAGAAGTGATTTCTAGGGAAGTATAGGTGTCTGTTGCAGCCATTCTCAGCCTTTTTTTGGCCACGACCATAAACACAATATGAAAGAAATATAGGATGAATCAGGATTGTATAAGTCACATAATTAACCTTATAATGTAGTGTGTAAAGATTTGGTTCCACTCTGTGTGCCCTTCAAGTGTGCCAGGGCCCTCCAGGAAGCCATATGGCCTCCATTGAGAGTGACTGGTCTATTGGACTAATCTAAGTTTTAACTACGGCAAAGAGGTGGCGATAGTCTGTATACTTTTCCATTTATTGGTGAAATAGTGGATAGTACTGAGAATTACTGAAAGAATCCTGTTTGCTTCCCTCTTTGAATTACCTTGGAGTTCATGCAGATTGTTCTCTTTCCAGGGTCCCCTGGGTCCAGACCGTCCCCTCGTGTGTCCGCCGCTGGCCCCGCTCTTCCTTCCAATCGCTCTGGAGTGCCCAGTTGGCTAGCCACTCGTCAGCCTTGCAGGGACGCTCGTCTTCCCTCCTTCTGCCAGGAGTGGCTAGCCGACCGGGCGCTCTGGAGCAATTGGAAGGAAGCAATTGGTCCGGCCCCCATCTCTACTAACAAGTATTGACATTGACACTACCTCTGAAAGTTGAGTCATGGCAACTGGACTTCTTTTTTGTTAGGTTGAAACATTTCGCTACTCATCCAAGTAGCTTCTTCAGCTTCTACTTGGATGAGTAGCAAAACATTTCAACCTGATAAGAAGGAAGTCCAGTTGCCATGACTCAAGTTCCAAATAACCACACCTGGATGACTGAGAATCTTCACAGATATATTGACTGTACCTGATTGTTTCCAAATCCCCCATTTATCTCTATGGCTCCAGTGCTAGACCATCTGCCTTGATTCTTGCCATCCCAGATTACCTGCTGCGATATTTCAGAAGCAAGGGAATGTTATTCTTGGCCTTGGGAGGGGAGAAGTGTTGCGATACAAATATTTCTCTTGACTGCTTTCTAATAGTTTCTAATAAATTCTGATTCTAATAAAATGTTGACCCTCCAGAATGCAGAAAGCTCATTGCAACAGAAAAAAGAAGCAATATCATCCTTTGAAGGCAAGACAGATCAAATGATGTCTTCTGTGAAGCAAATGGAAGAGAGGTAATTTTAAGCACAGGCCTAGCGTAACTGGCTGTGACCTTCCTGGTTCTCCAATGCTGCTGTAAAGCTTCACAATCCAAACCAAATAGTTTTGTTTTTTAGTTAAAAACTCTCTGATTTGTTCCCCTACTCCCATTTCTTTTGTCTATGATTTGTATGAACGCAGTTCCATTCTTTTCCACATGTGTTTCTACCCCAAATGAAAAGACTAAACTATCCCCAATCAGCTTCTGAAACGTGGGCAGACGCGTTCAGACAAAACAAATGTCAGACAGTGCCTCCAAGGTGAGCAACTGGTGTGTGCATGGGGAGGCTCCGTTGGACCCATTTCACCCAGCTTTTGCCCAGCTCAGTGAAATGGACTGATGGGAATGCCTTGGGGGAGGATTATGATCCACACACTGAGATGCTGTCTACTGTGTTTTGTTAGTGTGAACATGCCACAAGGTGTTTTAGATGCTGCAGAGGGATCAGTCAGTATTTGATATGGGGAAGGCAGCCGTGAGAAGAAAAGGTGGAAACTCAAAAGACAGGAAAGAAAATTATTAGGGGCTTGGGAACTGAATTTGGATGGGGGAGGGGGAAGGGAGAGGCGTGAACAGGTAGTATGTGTGAGATGAGGGGGTTATCCATTTATATGCCACCTTTTTGTCAAGGCATAAAACAGAACATGCAGAACTTGAATGCAGAACAATAATATTCTCTTGAGATATTAATTCAGGAACTGATGGCATGAGATCCTGCCCTGGGTTTCTTTTGTTCTGCCTTCCTGCAGGGCAGTTGGGCCTTAAGAGCCATGCTGGATCAGAGAAAAGACCTTTCTAGCCCCTACATTCTTCTCACACCGTGGGCAACCAGTTGCCTATGGAGGCCAGCAAAACATCAGTGCAGCTGCCCTTTCGATTTTGAGTTCTGTGGTAAATCATAAAGAGGCAGTCTACCTTTGATACCAGAGGTGACACATAGCCATCCTGACTAGTAGCCATTCATGGCCAGAACCTCCATGAATTTATCTAATCCCTTTTAAAGCTGTCGAAGTTGGCAACCATCATAACTTACGGAAGTGAATCCTGTGTTTAATTATGTGCTCTATGATGAAGTTTCCTTTTTAATGTGAAACACATCTTCAATGGAGGATCATTGGTTTTTGTATCTTACAAGAAAGCAAGAAAATCTTCTTCGTCTCTACTTTCTCCACACCATACATCACGTTATACATTTCTACATCTCCCACTACTTGCATTTGTTCTAAGCTTAACAAACCCAAGTGTTATAACTTTTCCTCCTAGAGGAATTATTCCAGTCTTTTGATCATTTTTGGTTGCCCTTCCTGTGCTTTTTTCTGGCTCTACAGAATTCTTCTTTTAGGTGCAGGCAACTAGAATTGTGGTCACACAATGGATTTTTTATAAAGACAGTATGATATTGGCAATATTACATACCTAACATGGAATTTGTCTTCTTTCAGTAGCTCGAATGCCATCAACGTATTATGCAAAGTTGGGATTTTTTGCTCCAATGTATTTTATGCTTGCTTCTGCTGAATCTCTGTTACCATTTTACTACCCATTTCTCCAGTCTGGAGAGGGGCTTTTTTGGGAGGGGGAGGTTTTCACAATTGGTTTTGGTTCTCCCCCATCCTGGAAAGGTGTGGGAAGGGCTGCTCCAGCAGTGCCCTCAAGCTGTCTCTGGTCTTTTCAGAAACTAATGGCACAAACACCTTAGCCTGAGCTTCTGGGAGTGGAGCCAAAATGAACAAATGGAATGAATGTAAGATCTCACTGGAAAAATATTCACAAGGCATTGATGGGTCAGTGTGTTGAGAAGGTTACACTTGCACTAATCTGTGGCATAGTAGAAAATGTTAGCATACATTAAGGATTGTTCAAAGGTTATTTCTGTAAAGATGAAAAATGAGCAGTACTTTGACACAGTGATCAAAGTGTGTTTACATATGTCTGTTTTCAGACTGCAGCGTGCAGAAAAAGCCAGGCAGGATGCTGAAGAGAAAACTGTCAAATTGAAAAGAGAACTGGGAAGTAAAATTGAGGCACTGAAGCAACAACTACTCCAACTGGACAATAAGTGGTACCTTTGTGTTGTCTTTTAATGCAGGCTCTTGTGTCTTCATCCAGCTTTTTCTTAAAGGTTTTGCCTATTTAGCAGGATGTTTGCAATGTGCTTTACAAGTCGTAGTATACTCCACGCAAGGTAGCCACCAAGGAGGCAGTCCTAACTCCCAGGCTCGAGGGAACACAGAGAAAGCTTAGCGGCTGTAGACTACTAGCAAAAGGTGCCATAATGGAGCATTATGGTAGAAAATCAGAGTGAAACTTGGATTCATTTTACTATTGCAGTTTACCATGTGTGCGCAGATGGGTGTGTTAAGTTTTCTGCAAAGACAACAAAGGTTAGGTTTACTGACGCCGGTACAAAGCTTTCTCAAGAAGGGTCTCAAGTAGATTGTGCCTTATAGTTTAAGATAGGGGCTGGCTAAACCTGTTGCCGTCTTATTGGCCAGGATCAAAAAAATGGGACAGCTGATTCTCTGCATACACAAGGGGACCATGTGAAGCGGGTGGGGGAGGTGTTCAAAGAAAAATATATCTTAAAGCCATACTAGGTGAGTTTGAGAATGCCTAAAGGAGCTCTGAAGATGTCAGTTACTGGCTGCACAAGAAAAAATGGTCCTACCTTGGTGATCAGAGGAAAAGAGCATACTAGAGAGAGCTTTAAATTCTCATTCCAGAATTTCTAGCAAGGTCAGCACTGTTGGAAAACATAATTTTTTCCTAATGTAGGCTTTTTGTTCTTTCCCCCCCACTTAAATAGCAAAACTCTTGAGAGAGAATTAAAATCAGAAAAAGAACAGAGACAGACATTGCAACAAGAGTTGCATCAAGAGAAGGATACTACAACTTTGCTAAAAACAGAACTGCAACAAGTAGAAGGGCTGAAAAAAGTAAGTGATCCAGAAACCTCCTTTCCAACCAGAGAGTAAAGGTGGGCAAAACTTGATGCCTTTTCAGCCAATAGATAACTTGCAGAAAATACTTTCCTTTGAAGGCTAAAGAAATTGCTGTAACAAGTTTCTGGTTTTCGAAAACCTAATGGCCATTGATAGCTGCCTGGATAGCTTGGTGGTTTTGATATCAGGCTGCAGAGCAAGAGGTTGGGAGTTCAATTCCCCACAGGCTGAAAAGACAAGCTGTGCAGCTTAGTAAACTACTTCTCAGCATTCTCTTCCTAGAAAACCCTTGAAAATGGTCACAGTAAGTCAGAATTGACTTGACAGGAAATGTTTATTGTTATTAATGTTAATAACAACAGTTAGTTACTTCATATGCAAGAGGTCTAGGTTTTAAGCCTTGATATATCTAAGTAAGGGGACATGGTGGCGCTGTGGGTTAAACCGCAGAAGCCTCTGTGCTGCAGGGTCAGAAGACCAGCAGTCGTAAGATCGAATCCACGCGACGGAGTGAGCTCCCGTCGCTTGTCCCAACTCCTGCCAGCCTAGCAGTTCGAAAGCATGCACATGCAAGTAGATAAATAGGTACCACCACGGTGGGAAGGTAACGGCATTCCGTGTCTAGTCACGCTGGCCACGTGACCACGGAAACTGTCTATGGACAAACGCTGGCTCTATGGCTTGGAAACGGGGATGAGCACCGCCCCCTAGAGTCGGACACGACTGGACTAAATGTCAAGGGGAACCTTTACCTTTACCTATATCTAAGTAAAGCTGAGAAACCTTATCTTGTGGTCTTGCAAAATAAAATAGATGATACAGAACCATTGGGCCAGTAGTTGGACTCATGTATTGTTTCCTATATTCTTCTAAGTTTGGGTCCCACCATTGGTTGTCAGCAACACCACGGGTTAAGGTTAAAGAAGCCATTCCAGACACAGGCTCCCCAGAGTAACAGAGTGCTGTTCCTAGAGTGGAGACTAAATTAGCCACTACTCTGGATTTGTATCATGCATTCTCTCTGGAATGACCTTCCATGATTTAATGGCTCGCCAGGCACTGAACTCTGCAAACACAAGTCTCTGCACCCACAGGTTTGCATTTTGTAAAGCCAGTTCAAAACAAAAGGAGGTATGCTTGATGAAAATATATAGTATTACATACATTTGTTTTATAGGAGTTGCGAAAACTGCAGGAAGAGAAGCAGCAGTTAGAAAAGATGCGTGAAGAACAGGAACAGGCCCTTCAAGAAATGGGACTTCACCTTAGCCAGTAAGTCTGTTCTAATAATTCTGAAATCTGTATTATGGATTAAGCATTTTTTAAAAATACACAAGTGTTTGAGGTTTCCATCATAAGTAGATGCCATTTTGTTTTCCAGATCCAAGCTTAAGATGGAAGATATTAAAGAAGTAAATAAAGCACTAAAGGTATTCAAATTTTTCAGTACATTAAGCTTCATTTAATAATCTACTTCTTTCCATCTATTATTTTCTTCTTCTCTTGTAGCAGTATGTACTGTGCTTTGCTTCTCTGGGGAAATGTGTGGCACTACCAAACGTGCCCTCCTCACAACCTTTGAGCACTTTTGATTTCTCCTGTCTTCTCAGCACAGCATGCTGCAACCTGAATCCACTGTTACGAGTGATTTGTTCATGTTCACTCAGAGGCAAATCCCAGTGTGTTTAAAAGGGTTTACTCCTAGGTAGATCTCATTGCAGATTCAGCTTAATTCTCCAAGTCTGTTGAAGATTTTGGTTACAGGTTTGCTTTGCTGGGCTGAGGGTGCCAAGATTACATTTTTGTTCTCTTAAATGATAAATTGCTCAGCTTCTGAATTTTGATTTCTTTAATAAATTTCATTTTGTTTCAATGATAGGGTCACACCTGGCTAAAAGATGATGAAGCAACCCACTGTAAACAGTGCCAAAAAGAGTTCTCCATTTCTAGAAGAAAGGTAATGTCAATTGATAACCTTCCAGTGTCGAGACTGTTAGCGTGTTAGGGCAATTTGGAAAACCAGAGTTCCCTTTAAAGGTCAGCAACAAAGAATAAGGGGTTGAAGTAAATTTGAGGCCCAAAGCTCACCTCCTACTTGCTGGTTTCTAGAGGGGTTCCGAGAGCAGCATCCCAATTCAGTTGTGAGAAGCATGTATCCGGCACTGACGTGAGCTTTGAAGAAAGCATGTCTGAGGCAAAGCACTATAGCTAAAAAAGTACTCTTCCCGTGTTACCACCCACCTGAAATCAAAACTTAGACCCACCAGAAAAAGGCTTCTGAGAACTATTCAGAGGTACAGACAAGTCCACATGTTGGATGTGTAGGATCAACTTGTCTAAGTTCAGTTCAAAGTTGTGCTGCTTTCTTACTATGGCAGGGGTCCTTCAGAAAAGACGCCACTGATACCAGGTGCAATTGGCAATGCATTTGTTCTAGAAGTCTCATTCATAGACTGAAATTATGTGCAATATATGGACTGTGTATTGAGGCATTACGTCTTTTTTTCTTCACAACCAGCCAATCTAGATCCTTATTCATCCTAATTCAGGGAAATCAGCATGTGGAATATCAGTGATGACTAACTTGTTCTGTTAATGCGGCAGCCCTCCACAACACCCAGACTTCCTCAGCACGTGGATAGTGTGGTTTCTGTATCTGGCTGTGGAGCCAGAAGTTGGGTGTTTAATTCCCCACAATGCCTCACTGACAGGGGCTGGACTTGATGATCCACAGAGTCTCTTCCAGCTCCGCAGTTCTAAGATGATGGTGATTTAACCACAGCCTGAACAGTGTAGTTTAGTTATAGCAGTAATAAAAAAGCAAGAGGAAATGTTGATCAATTTAAATGTCAGACCGTATGGCAGTGGCTTCATTAAGCAACTCAAGTCACAAAAGTATTTCAAGCACTGTTATCTTTAAAGCTCATTAAGTTTTCTAGATGGTAAAAAAGAAGTTACAACCATGCTTTTCTTTACAGCATCACTGTCGAAACTGCGGTCACATTTTCTGCAACACTTGTTCCAGCAATGAACTTGCACTACCCTCCTATCCAAAGCCTGTAAGAGTTTGTGATACCTGCCACACTTTATTGCTTCAGAGATGTTCATCAAATGCTTCCTAATCTATTGGCTTGTTTTAGCAGAACCATGCAAAACTAGAGAATGGTTAGAATCTTCTTGTCTTAACTCAGAACGGAGGGGAAATTATCCAAATTGGCTTTCCATTGTAGGACTAATTGTTCAGTGTGAGAAGGCATGTGATGAGGAGCTTGCCCCGGGGGAGGGGCTTTCGTGTTTCCCTTTCTGCTTTATATTTAGACAGCAGGATCCTAAACTAAACCTTTAGTGCATTTTGGGCAGAATATAAATTCCTCCATTCTTCATGTATCCCATAACCGCTCAATGGTACTATTTGCCATGTTACGCTGGGTCAAAGAACATTTACAAAAAACAGGATTATGGTAAACTATGGAAACTGCATTTTGAATCAATTAAATGCAAGAAAAATGTCATAATCTAAAATGTTCTCATTGTACTACATCACTGACAAGTCATACTTCTGATTGTTTTTAAATGCAAAAAACCTGTGTATATTTTAACTTTGTACTTAATATTTGTGCACTGATCTCTGAAACAAAATACTTTTCTGAACACATTAATATCAGTGATATACCTATTGTGATAATACCACTTAAATTCTCTAGATTTTTATGCAAAGTTCATGTTAGCATCTTAAAAAACGTCCTTATGGAATGATTTTTAAAAACCAATGTAAATGAATGTGCCTTTGCTATACTTCAAAAGACAGAGTATAGATTTGTTTCTAAAGTACCAATGCAGTAATATACAGTACTCAAAATGAAATTAAAAAGGTTAATCTACACCTTCATAAAATGTTCCTTGAAAATTTTATCCACAAGAATTCATTTCATGTGGCACTTCTGTTCACTTGTGAGGTAACACAAGAGCAAATATGGCACTGGTTTCAAGCAATACTGTTTGTGTGAGCTGCAGACTACTGTCTAGTAGTTGTATAATTGAGGCCTTTTAGCTAGTTGATTATGGATAGTCATGTCTGTACCCAAAACATAGACAAAGGATTTGGAGATGAAAGTTTGAAACAGTACGGAAATTGATATAGGTTTGGATATATTACAAGCCACAGAATTTGAAGTTAATCAGGGGTAAATAATGTCGATACAGGCAGTTAGAAAACTCCCAAGAACGCCAGTGGGTGGGCATGCCCAACTGAAAGATTAATACAAAGAAACTCCCCTTTCTAAAGTACAGAACTCGGATCATGTTTAGTTGTAAGATTGAAACATCTCAAGGTGAAGAAACTTAATGTTCTTTGAACTGGCGGCAGCAAAAGCAGTGGTAGCAACCACAGTAGAAAGCTATAGCAGGCTCAAGAGTTGGAAAAAAGGAAAATGGACAACGGGAATAGGAATAAAATGGCAAATCAGTTGGGTAATGACGTATGCCATGTACTTCAAAAAGGCAATTTTTGATCCATTTGTCTATAGTGGCAAAGGAGTCATACAGGAGTATTTTGATGACTGGGGAAAAATTTTAATTTGGGAATATAGAACAGTTGTACAAACAGTGATGCTCACATACAGAGGAAGAAAACTGAAGTAGGATTTTTTTAAAAGAGGTCTTAGGTGGCTTTCACTTCACAATTGGAAGGTCTAAAGCTAGAACCTTAGATAACACTTTCCATTTTTTCATCATGTTGACTGATACCCAACTAGCTTAATTTAGAAATTACTCCAATTACAACTACTCTCTGCATACTACCATTTCAGAAATTTTCTTCAATAGTGTAACCATCTTGCTTTCAATCTCACCCCCATTCTGTACATCATGTTGTGATTAGGAAATTATTTCATTGCTGCAGAGCAGTGATGGTGAACCTTTTTGAGCCCGAGTGCCCAAACTGCAACACAAAATCAATTTATTTATTTCAAAGTGCCAACACTGCAATTAAAACCCGAATACTGAGGTTTTAGTTTAGAAAAAACTGCTCCTGCACTGCAAGGGTTAAATGCTTGCGCGTTTTTTTCTATGGGCGGTATTAACAAAGAAATACTTACCGGTCCTCCAATCCCCCATTGGGCTAGACCGGTAATGGTCACCATTGCACCCCTCCGCTGGACCCCACTGCACCAGCAGAGGGGAGTGCCAAAATCCGGGATCAGAGGACAGGTATTTCTCGATGGTGACTTATGGCTCGGGTGCCCACAGAGAGGGCTGTGTGTGTCAGCTGTGGCACGCGTGCCATAGGTTCGCCATCGCTGCTCCAGAGCTTTATTTCACAAAAACCTTAATAGGAGCATCTGCACAGGTTCTGATAAAGTACTTTACAGCATGAAAAGTACACTATAGTAGTACAACTTAATGTAGATCATACAGCCCTTGTGCTGTAGCAGATTGTGTCAGATTCAGGATATCTGGATTTAATTCCCCACTTGGCCATGGAAACTTAACAGTGTGTGTTAACTGATTAAAAAAACTCATTGAAAATGCTATGACAGTCATTGTATGTCAGATGTAACCTGATGGATTCTAACATGTAAAGAGTTAAAAAAAAACATTAAGTTGTCCTGGTAATGTGACAATTTTCATGAATCACATCTGTCCTGCTTCCTCCTTACCAGTGTTTTCACGTTAGGACAATTCAGCTCCTGGTCTCCCATGTGGATTGGGGAAACTGTTAGCAATCAAGAATATAGTGCTTGATGTGGCATATGTGACTTAAACTATTGTTCTGGAATCAGCTCTCCCACAAGTAAATGTGGAGTTGCAGTGTTAAAGTGCCACATTCTCATGTGTCGAGGATAAAATATCTGAAAGCAGTCTCATTTATCTCAGCTCTGTACAGAATAGTTATAAGCACCACTTTTCACACAGAGGGTAGTGCTACAGAAAAATTCACTCTTTACCCAAATTCCATTTCATGGCTACTACCAAACTGTGCCAAAGCACATCTTTCAGAACCCTGTTATGGTGGACTCTGAATAAAAAACATTTGCTGGAACTAATTAGTCCAGCAAAACAGTTGCTTCTGGTAACACAATGTTTACTTAAATCAAGAGACGTTCCAGTTTTTAAAAGGAAGTTTTATTTTAACAAGTTTCACTTAGCGCAATACACCTAAAAGTAAATCACAATACAATGAAAAGATTAAATCAAGGCCTCAGATCTCATACGAACATCAAGACCAAAATCCTAAGAGTGGCTGTATTGCATCTCACATTTCCCCATTAACTTAAAAAGCTTAATGTGCCTTACAAGAATATTAAAAAGGAAAAACTAGAACTAACATGCCAAATGTTCACTTGAGTTTTCAACACAGCTCCTATATCTTGGTTTGTACAAAAAAGCATGTTCCTGAACATGCACTGGAAAGTGTTTGGTGTTACATAGTATAAGAGCAACATTTAACATAATTGAAACAGCTTTAACCTAAATACGCTTACTGCTCATATACACTCCTACAACAAAAACGAGGGGAAAAGCTGAAAATGGTTGAACAGGAACTTTACTTGACTTACACCCTAGATGAAATGTTTCAGCATATTCAAAAATACTGAACCTGAATGTTTTAAAATGATCCTGATTTCACTTACAAGTAAAGCATAAATCACAAGCTTGTATTGCAAAACTGTTAAACTAAGTTTTTTGTTTTCTTAAAAAAGTTGACCAAAAATTAGGAGAACAGTTACATTCCCCAGCCACCACTCATGTTGGACATGTTAGACATTCCAGCCATGCCATTCACTCCCATGGATGCACGACTGCCACTACTGTAGTAGCTGCTGTTCATCGCACTCTGGTTACCTAAAGTAGATAATAAACAATTTAGTGCAAAACTCTGGTACTCTTCACAGACACAGCAACATATTTCCCACAAGTTATCTTATACCACCTTGCATAATCCTGTACTATTGAAAAGACAAACTTTCTTCTATGTAATGCCAAGTTTAAAATTCTATAAAGCCAGTAAACCACTTCCCCAGATTTTTTGTAAAGTATGTACAGAGCAAGCCCTGAAACATCTTAATGCCCCCCTCTACCGAAAAGCCTAATGTACATTATCATTTTTCACACCATAAACTAACAATGCAGCCCATATAGACTGGGTCAACTACGATTTTAAAAGAATATGTATTATAAGGAAAAGGGTTCCTGTCATTTTTCCTCTAAAGACTTACATTTCGTCCTATAAGGTAGCTGGAACCAGATACCTGGACAATCTTGAAATATCTGAAGTTAACTATTTGCCCAAGCATGTTGATTCTCAAAAAGGCAGCTAGCTAACTCAAACACACACCCCTTTAAGATTAATAAAAACATCTTACCATATCCACTCATGCTGCTTTGACCACCATAGCCTCCTCCATAACCCCCACTCAACTGTTGGTTAGCTGGACCACCATAACTGGATTGGCTTCCTTTTAAGTTAAGGATATGCATGTTAAGACTTGACTACCATCACCTTTCACCAAGATTCTTATGTGATATATGCTACCTCAAAAGGGCAATTCTAGTCCTATTACAGCGTAATCTCATGTGGAAACACTCCTCCTAGTTTTCCTGTCATTCCTTAAGGGAAGCATTTGCAGACAACCATTATGCAAATAATGAACTTAGCGATTTGTGTGGCATCTATGTTCAGCTGTGTAAACTATTCAGTTAGGAGAGAAGTAATTTCGTTGTACTCATCTGAAAATGGTATGTCTATTCCTTTAAAATATATTGTACATTTCAGGTGCACTAACTGAACTTGAAGTGGTACTTAGACCTATAGAATTGTATGTTTTGGTGGCCGCATAGCCTTTATATGCTAATACACAATGCAAACCACTCCATATGGGCCAGTTTTAAGATCACACAGGAGATGCTGACTTTCAACAGGATATCTGACTTCTGCTCCAATGGCTAATACTGTTCTAGGCTACCCACCTCATATACAGCACTTTTAGATGTGTAACAAAAATATTCAGAATACAGCTACTTGAATAGCTTCACTTAATTATCTCTGCAAAACTCTTTTGCAGTTGAGAATATGAAGTTTGCTTTTTTCTTTCTCATATCTTAAGAACAAAATCTAACCAATCTACAAAGTGCTATAAAAGCAGCACATAAACCCACAGCACACAATTACAACCACCACCACGAAAAATGAACTCTTAGAACAAGCAACCCAGCTTCTGAAGTTATTACACACTACTGAAAGTTGCAGAGGAATACTCAAGTTTGGGGCTAAGTAGAATGTCTACTGTGATAATGAAAAGCCACAATAATTCCACCCTTCATCCATACCCCAATCCCCTCCCAAAAGAAAAATATAGTAACACATGGACAGCATGTTGTCCCTTTCCCCACACCCAATATGCCATCATTCCTAATCACAGAACTCACTCATGCCACCACTCATACAACACATACAATATTTATTTATTTAACAGCCTGATCATTAGAATGTATACCTAAAAGGTTTATATACCTGCCAATGTGTTAGTGTTCCAATCTTGAACTACCCCTTCGGTTTCCTTGACTGTGATTAAGACAGAATGTTGAGTTTTAGTTTTAGGCCACTTAGAATAAGCAGGAACTATATCAAATTAGCGACTTTGTTAAATATCAGCAGTACTTTACACGAAACTGAATTGCTACACATACCCATAGCTCCCATCATCTGACTGCCATATGCACCACCACTTCCTCCAGCTGTAGAATTCAAGAAGAGTTCTACATATCGGTGTTCTAAGGGAACAAAAAGACAGCGATGCACACACAAACATCCCAAATAAAGCTATTTTATATACAAGGACTCATCTTGATAGAACACTCAATTTTGGTCACTGCTAAAAACAGAGCAGTGTAAATTACACCACCCCACATCCAATTACTGTAATGTTAAGACCAGTATAAAAATCTGTTTTGTTTTGTGGGGGAAAGGGAAAGAAGCTGCTGAAAATAAAGGCTTCTGTAGGAGAGATGGTGAACTTACGCATATTTGCTTTGTCTTTGGACATTGCAGCAACAGCATCCTCATGAGTAGCAAATTCAACATCTGCCTCTCCTGTTACTCGGCCATCAGGTCCAATTTCAATGTGTACTCTTACAGGATTAAGAGGCGAGAAGAACTACAAAGAACACCAGATGGAAGCAACATTAGTTCAAATTCTCATACTATGTTCTCTTAAAAGGGAAGCAATCCTGAAAATATATCAGTATGAACACATGCCAACGAAGACAGTAACTTACATTGTAAATGTCATTCTCTGTAGCTCTGTAAGGTAATCCTCTCATGTGTACACAGTGACCAGTTGTGCTTTGGAAAGTAGAAGAGCCATCCCCATATCTGTGATCTGACATTCCTGTAGAAACGACAGTCCATTCTAAATCTTTTGTATGTAGAATGACTTTCCTCATTTGCCCTAATCAAGAATACCTACCTCTTCCAAATCTATCAGATCCAAAGCCATAGCCATCATTATAGCCATTGTAATCATCATAGCCACCATAACCTGAAACCAGAATTTCAGAGTATGTAGAAACATATATTTTACACTCAACAATGCTTTTGTTGCAAGTAACTTGTTTTTCAAGTGTAAGAATATTTTGTTTATTTACCTCCACCATACGCACCACGTCTCATTCTTTCAAACCCACTTCCTCTACCAAGGCTGTTATAGCCTCTCCCCACACCTGGCCGGTCATAAGGACCCGGCCGTTGCATGGCCATTAGTTTGCGAGGAGGATCGTAATGAGTGCGCACTTCTGCTCTGCTGCTCTTGAAGATTTCAATGTACCTAAAAAGTTCAGACATATAAAACTAATTGAGGATTTTTAAAACTTGCACACTAAATTATACAAAACAACACATTCTGAAATCATAGCCTTGGAACTGGCAATTTTAAACCAGATTTTTTAATATGCAGTAGCAAATAATCCAAGGCCAATACAGTAACTTTTATTTGTATGCTCATTGAAAATCCCACCTTAAAGGTTAGGGAGAGCCAGCAAATTTATCTTTTCAATAATTACAACACATTCTGGAGGGACAGATGTCCACTCAACAGTGCCCATACTTTGCTCATATGGCAATATGCAGAAGGGTTAAAAAACCAGCCTCCACCAGAATTTTAACCCATCAGTACATTCAAAAAAAGTTTTCTGTGTGCTCACAAGCCTATTCCATGCATTTGCATGGCAAAATTAGCATAGGCAAAAGATGCATGCTTCAATTAATGAGTCACAAAACTTAGAATAAACCCTTTGTGACATTTTTGGAAATTGTACTTTTATGCAAGAAATTACACAAGAAAATGTTTCATCAATTTATAAAGAAAAAAGTTTAGTAATCACATTTTCTTATGGTAATAAAATGCTAAGTGTCTTTAAAAGTAGAGGCATAATTGGTGCTATTAGGAAATTTAAAGCCATAGTCTCTCAAAGTCCTTAAATTATCATTAAACATGTTGAGAATTAAGAGCCTTGAGTAATCTAGGGAACAGCAAAACTAGCACTTCAGCCAGTTTGCATATAAACAAAAAAAAAGTAGTAAAAACATTTTATGATAATATTGGAGATGTTAGTAGGGCATGGCATTACATGTTGTGAGGTGAGCACTTGAGAAGAGAGAATATGGATTTAACAACAGTTTACCATAAGAAGAGCGACATATCCAACCAACCATCCATCCCCACCTGTGCCCTATTCTTTCCTTGTGTTTCTTTAGAGCCTTTTCAGCTATTTCCTGTGAAGCAAACTGCACGAAGGCCTCCCCCGTACTCCTCCCCTGGAAGTCCACCGGCAATGTTATCCCATTTGGCACGATTTCCAACCCTTCAACCCAAGGACAAATAACCCCAGTAGGGGGGTAATATTAACATCACAAGCCCAATCATGATTTTCTTATAGCTTTAAAATACACCAGTAGTTATACTTTAAATCTAGAATCAGCATGGAATACTATCAACACTATATAAAAAACATGTCAACATGAACACTTATTACATACTAGTCGATTCTTAAAAACCTGTTTACAAAATATACTACATTTCTGCAATGTTAACATTAATAATCTCTGTAAAGTACTTCAGTTTATCAATTAAATTTATCTTTAAGAAGTATAACATCAATTTTATAAAGCATTACAAGTTTTAGTTAAACAACTTTATGCAAAACATTTAACAGCTCTAATGAAATCAAGAATTGGCATTTGTATAAAAACTCATTTGAAAAAACTACATGCATACCATTAATATTTGCAAAAACATAAGACATTTTTCAAAAGAATCTAAAATTACAAATTGATCTTGTAACTAATTCAACTAACAAAACATTCAGATTTATCTGTACTACTACACATTCCAAACATTCTGATGTAATCCTCACTTCTCTGTCTTTGTCTAATCCTTTTTTCTCATGCTATGAGCTGTATTTCACCTCCCCATGAATTTTTATGAAGCCACCAATTTTATCCAATCTTGAAAATATCCAATACTTATAAACATAAGACAGGTGAGTATCTTGTGCTCCCTTATTACAAATGTCAGAAAACACTAAGATTCTAACATTTGTTTCAGAGTATATGAACATAAAATTTAGACATGTGGTCAGAAAAAAAAAACTCATGAGATCCACAGTTGGGCAATATAACTTGATACCAAAAGCACCAAGTAGGAACTAATTCACTCTATAATTCCAATTTTGAGAAGTAATCTAAATGCAGCCCTAAAGACTTCACATCAAGCCTACTTCTTGTACCTTGGGTTTCATCCTCCCCCATCTATACTTTATTTAAAATCCAGTCTGATATGGTAAAATTCTAAAAAATTCTAAACATTGTTCAAAATTTGATGACATTGATTCATTCTAATGAAGAAACCAGCCTAACTGTGGATTTTAGAATCATTTCAGCATTTCTCCTCTTCCACCCTTTCAATCAAGCTACAATTACAAAACTAAATTTCTGTATTTTCAACACGTTATCTAAAGCTATGCAAAAATTCTAAGCGCTTGACTAAACAGAGTGGAAGAGTTTAAATAACAGCTCTGCCTCCAGTTTATGAACATTTATTTCACTGCTTAATATATTAACCACCCTTAATGTTGTAAAGGTTCAAAGGACCAAATTTTAGCGGATATTTTAAAATCTGGAGGCAGTTTCCAAGCAGAAAACAGTTTAAAAGATTTTGGTTTTAATATACCCAAAAGCATTAACCGTTCAAGATTGGCAGTTTAAGTATGGCTTGCTTTATAACTAGGCATTATTTCAGTGCCACTAGAAACCTAACCTTTCCCCACAACTATAGCTAGAACTTGTACCCCACATACCTGAGAAAAACTGAACAATTTCTTCCTTGCTACAACCAAATGGAAGTCCTCTAAGACGTACAAAACCATCATTAGCCGTATCAGGGCTGTTAGGACCAGTATGCTTCAGAACCCAATCCATTTCAACGTTGTTTGACTTGAAGACTGTAAGAGGCACTTAGAATTAATGAATTTTGGAATTTTGTACAAAAACATTAATGCACAACAATCATTTGGAAAACACGTTCAAGTTCACACAAACGCAGAAAAGTCATGCATCTAAAACTCCACCCAAATGAAAGCCTATTTAGCCAGTTACTATGGCAATCCAAACCTTCAACATATCTGTGTCCCATTGTTTCTCTGTCTTTTTTCAGTGCCAACTTCACATCTTCTTCAGTTTCCAGTTCCACAAATGCTTCACCGCTTGGTCGTCCTTCCCTTGTGTAGATAAAACGGACCCCTGAAGATCCATTTAGTATTTTGCATTCTATGAAAAAGTGGGAGAACCAGTTAGGCATACCAACAGACCACCATCACAAGTCCCACTGACTTCAGTCTACAAAGCTTGCCTTATGATGCTGCAATCTGAAATGAGCAACTGTGGTCTCAGGAGAGATCACCATAACTTTTCAAGGAGATATATCTATCCTGAACTTTAAGGAATACCAATTGTTCATATATCAAACATTAGAAATAACACCTCACAGAATCTTCCATTAACTACCAAGAGTATGCTTTAAAAATTATAGAAAACGAAAGCAAAAAATAAATACAATTTTTCAATCTTTTGTTCCACGTTTGCACCACTTCCCAGCAACAAGCGAGAGATTCTCCCTACCGGCAACACATACAAAAGGGGAGGGGGGCGCGCACACACCAAACTCTTACCGGAGAAAAACCTCTGCACTTCATCGGCAGAGCAGGACCAGGGCAGCCCGCGCACTTTCACGACGTAGCCCTCGCCGCCTTCGGTGTTTAACATCATGCTGGAAGTGAGCGTAGTCTCGGTTTCACCTTCTGTTGCTACGGGGCAGACAAAGACGTCGCCACACTGAGTGGGGGAGAAGATCGGCAGCCCGATGCCCGCCCGCCCGCCCTCTTCGCCTTCTCCCGCCTTCCCACGTCTACCCCACGTACACATGGCAAGAGAAATCTTCGTCCGGAGCAGCACAGGAGATATTAAAAGTCACTTCGCCTCTCCAGACACGGAAGGCCGGGCGGCGTCAGCAGGACGCACTCAGTTCTTAGGAAATGGCGCCGAGCGGGTATTGCGTTTCCGCTCGACCAGGCCCTGGCGCCGCCCCCGCTTGCTAAACAACAGGCCTCAGCCGCCCTGAGCAGCTGGGAAAAGAGTCAGCCGCTCCCCGGGACCGCGGGCCTCGGCGAAGAGCTCAAAACAAGGAGGCCGCCAACTACGGACTCCCAAACTGAGAGGGGGCTCACCTTCGAAAGTCTGGCGCGGCGTGGCCGAAAATGGAGACCAGGACGCACGCGCGTAAATAAGCTCCGACATGGCGCACGCGCCGTACGGCATCGGCGTCTCTCCCCTCCCCCAGCCTGCTTAAACACCACCTGCGCATGCCCCGCCTGGCACACAGTTATTGGGGAGTCGGCCTCTTGTGCAACTTAATGGAAATAGGTGGGCACGCTGACCGAGCCTGACATATCGCCGCTCCCTCACCCGCAACACACAGTACTTTGACGAAGCGACGCGATTCCTGCCATAGCCTACGCTACGTAATTGAGCCTCGACGTAATTACACGCATGCGCCCACAACAACGGCCTACAAGAGCAGCTGCGTCGGGGTTAATGATCGTGTATAAGGGAAGTCGCCGTACTCTCTTCAAAACAGGAAATCACCGAATTGTGAGGCAATATGAAGTCAATGTTATCCACGTCGAATCAAAAGGTATAGCATAACTTAATACTTTGGCGAAAGAAAGCCTTAATCAAGATACAGCGCGTACTATCTGGCACTTCCCATGGATGCAAGCATTCTCGACATTGGAAAATGAAAATCCACTGATTTGAAGAACGCTTAGGTACTTTCCTCGTTGAAATCCGTCTGGGAACGATCTAAAGAACAGTCACAGCAAGCACCACTTTCACCAGAGTTTTCCAATTTTACCAACAAAAGCAATAACAACCGCGTTGGCGTAATTGCAGCAGGGCCATAAACAGAGCTGAAGCAGCACAAAAAAAACCCATACATAAAATATGTCTCCGCTGTCCCAAGCACACTATAGCTGAAATTCAGTAGTAAAGTCACAACTAGAGTAAGCTCACTGAAATCTAGGCAAGTTCCACTGATTCAATCGGCCGACTCTAGTTACAACATACACTACTACGGGATTTCAGGCCACGCCACTAGGAAGAGTCCATTTTAGTCCTTCCCTACTAGACTATTCCCTCGCCCTCTCCCAGCGAGCGAGCCATGATTCTTAACACAACTTTCCAAGTCCATACTTAGGCGACACCTTCAGAGGCCAAACAGGCAACAAAAACACGCTTCTGCATGTAAATGTTATCACCTCAAATTTCGCACCCCACTCCGCGGAGAAAAGAGAGCGATTTAACCGTTGGGCCGGGGGGGGGGGGGGGTAGGTTCGTATTTATCAGCACAGCCTCCACCTGTCGGTGGTTTTACGAACTCCGCCTCATGGTAACATTTTGGCTACAAACCTCATACGACTAACTTCCTGAAAGGCGCAATACCCCCACATCAGATGAGTGAATTCACAGAACTCCCAAACCCGCCGAGCAGCAGCCAAACCACACGGATCTAAATTGTAGCTCCTACTGCAACCGCGGACAAGTGGCCTGCGACACGTGGGTAGGGGGAGTGGATGGTAGCTTGGCAAGGCTGGACTCGGCAGGCACAAAGGCTGCGAGTACCCGTCCAAAACTGCGTCTAACAGGATGGGAAGCCAGTTTCTGGAAAGCGGGAATTCTCCGTGCTTTTGAGACAAAAAAAAAAAGGTGGGGCGGAGCAGGGGCGAAAGGGAGGGCTGGCCGCCCCCAAGGATTGGCCGCCGAGAGGCGGGATTCTTGAAGCGGCAGGAAGGCGCGAAAGCAGCTCGCTACACTCCCTTTCCAGGAACGAACAGAGAAGCTGAAGGCGGCTCGTGATGTCTCCGCCATGCAAGCGCCATTGCCTCAGTCCCACCCGCTCGCTGGACTGCAGCTTCCAGAAGCACCTCAAAAAAGTCTCCATTGAGGGGAACATCGGTAAGTGCCTCTCCGCCGTCCCGCACGGCACTTCCCCATCCTTTAACACCCAAGAGCCAAAGTGAACCATCCCGTCCAACGGAAGCTTGCTTTTTGAAAACCCGGCCGTAACTCGTTCCAGCGGGACAGAAATGCTTTCCCCCACCCACCCAGTCGCTCTCCCCAGATACGTGCCTCCCAGTAGAAGTTTAATGGCGCCAAATTCCCGGAAAGTGATTGCACGGGGTTGGCAGGATTTTTCGAAGCAGCCTTTATACTGCAACTGCGCTCTCTTGTGCTACTAGCACTTCTGCTCAAAAATCATTCCACAAGCAACCCGGTGCTCCTCGCCTAACACGAAAAACAGACCAGCAAACCGAGCATGCAATTTCATGAATGTCTCGTTACAAATCAATACGAGATTTCTTACAGATGCCCTACCCTACTGCACATTTCACTGAGGGCATATGCAAAAGACATACTATTTAGGCCTTAAAACTCACAGATATTTGGAGTTGGTCAAGGGTTACTTTCGTCGTTTGCTTCTGTACTCTTTGTTCCCCTCCCTTAATGCTCTGCACATAACATACTATGATTCACTACATAACTTGAGTTCTGGACTGAAAGCAAGTCAGAGAAAACTATACATATTCAGAGTCAGAACTGTAGAGAGAAAAAGGATACAGGTGTATAAGATCAGTCTGAGTAGACTATGGCTCTCCAAGATGGAAGTGTGCCAGATCTTGTATCTGAATTATAGGAATCCCAATGATTTTATCTTGTTTTCTTTACAGCTGCAGGAAAATCTACATTTGTTCATCTACTAGAAAGATATAATGATGAGTGGGAAGTAATTCCTGAACCAATTGCTAAATGGTGCAACATCCAGACATCTGAAAATGAGCACCAAGTAAGTCCTAACTATTGACTACAGTAATTTGGGGGGTGGGGATAATGTAACTGGCCTTAAAACTTCAGGCAAAAAATCATTATGCATTATTTTAGAATTACAGGGATGTATGCTAGCAAACCAGTTCTAAAGATAGCTGACTATTTCAGTTTTGATGCTACTATGCCATACCTAAGTATATTTTATGAGCTAAGCTATATAGACCCTTCACAAGGCAAGGCCTGTCTGTAACTGAAAAAAAAGTGACTGTCAAGCACATTTTATAGACTTCTATTTTTATAATTAACAGGAACTTTCAACATCTCAAAAGAGTGGGGGAAACCTGCTTCAAATGCTATACAGCAAACCTACAAGATGGACATATACATTCCAGACCTATGCCTGTTTGAGTAGAGTTAAAGCACAACTGAAGCCAGTTTCTGCAAAACTCTATGAAGCGGAACATCCTGTGCAGTTTTTTGAGAGATCAGTGTACAGTGACAGGTAAACATGTAGTAATTTACATGAATATTGTTAGTAATGAATAAGAGATAGTCCACACACAATGTATCAAAAAATAAAGCATGAAATGGCATACCTGCAACAGAAACATTCTGGATGAAGTAGCAGAGTTCATCCTTTCAGAAATAACCACAGCTACATAGAACTTTTAGGTTCTTCTCTAATTTTTAGGTCTAGTCCACTGCTACTTAGTTTCAATGGGACTATACTAATCTACTTAACTTGATTCTAAATGCTTTCAAAATTCTTTATATCTTAACTGGGATTTCCTTACAAAAGGGCATTCTATGTAGGACTGCAGCTGTGATCTATTTTTGTACAACATTATTAAGTTTGCTATTTAATCTCATAAAAATATTTTATTATAGGTACGTGTTTGCTTCCAACTCATTTGAATCAGGAGACCTCGATGAAACAGAGTGGGCAATTTATCAGGACTGGCATTCATGGCTTCTGAACCAATTTGAGTCCAACCTGGAGTTAGATGGTATTATCTATCTGCGAACAACTCCTGAGGTATGTCCACCACCCTTGGCAGCTACAGTTTTAGATACACGGAGCAAAAACCAATAGAAATGATGTGGGTACAAAATTCTCTGCATTAAACTCTCAAATGGAGTGCTCCTTCTTAAATTTCTTAACAGAAAATTTTATTTCTAAAAAAGACATATTGCTTCATAAACTTCATAAATTAAGACTGGATATAGATGCAGTATTTAACAACCATGCCATTTTCAAAGTAATCTGAGAGTTAAAGTCATCCTTACATTTGTAAGCAAGACATAATTCAAAATCATTATTATGTTTTACCCTATTATGAGAGTAATGCTTTTTAAGTCCTTGGTTTATAGGAAGTATGTATGAGAGTATATATGTTTCATTGATTATAAAAGTGTACAGAAAACAAAAAATGCATGTAATCCAAACCAATATCAAATTACACATTTACCTTTTAGCAGTGCCAGTCAAACTAAAACTTAAATTAAAACATGCTGAATCAGATCATGCTCTATTTAGAGCAACTGAAATTTTAACAAGAATTTCCCTGCAAAAACCACATCGCTGATTACTATGGAGATAGGAGATCAAAAATGTGTACATATATATGCCCATTTAGACCAAAACTGGACATAGTTTTGATGTAGGCAAATTGGAACTTTTCATACTGGTATCCCCAAAAGCTGCTTTTAAAATTTGGAAACTTCAAAGCTAAGGCATCAGCACAGCATGATGCAAATACTGTCTGTTCTCAAATGTGAACAAAATAAGGTGCAAAAAAAAAAAAAAGGTCAGTTTCTAGGCTTCTGTCCTAAACTGCCTGCAGGGCAAGTTTGCTAAGGTTGTATATACAACACACAGGCTAAAAGCCAACTGAGTAACTCTAAAGACTGATAAAGTCATCAGAATCATCAGCTATGCATGTTAATCTTTAATTTAAAGTTTCCTATCTCATACCAGCACCCACTTCCGAGGCTCCCTTTAAACCTTGGAAAGTCTTTGGGAGTCATGCCATGGGCGGGGAGCATTTAATGTCTCAAAATTACCAGGACCAGAGGTGCCAATTTGTCAGATATTAAAGACGCCCATCCTCACCTCGAGGCTCCCAAAGGCTTCCCTAGATAAAAAATTGATTCCTAGGAACTTGGAGGTAGGGAGAATAATAATTATGCGCCATCAAGCCAATTCTGACTTATGGCAATCCTTTCTAGAGGTTTCCAGTTACAGGGTTCTCAGAAGTGCACTCGCCATTCCCTTCTTTCGAGGACACCCTGGGACTATGCAGTTTGCCCAGGACTACACAACCCGGCTCTTCTCCTGGAAGGCACAATGGGGAATTGAACTCGCAACCTCTATCTCTGCAGCCAGATACTTAACTCACTCAGGGGATAATAGCAGCCTTTATATGTGCAGAGTCACTCAACAGGATTTTAGCCACCATAATAAACCACAGCCAGGTCACAATCTTTATCATTTTAAATCAACAGACATAAAACAGCACCTTTGTCCTTGAAATACATGGACAACTCAGTTCTGTTATAGAAAAGCACAGGAAACTGTAACTGTTGAACTTAACTGCCAAAAGAGGGTTTTTTCTAGTAGTACAGGCTATCAAAACAAGATAAACTCTTAATTTCTGGTATATACAAGGAGAATTCAGTCCTACCTACCTAGGCAACTGTAATCCCAAAATAAGTCTAAGCCTAGACTGCAACCTAGTCATCCTGATGTCAGGGTTCCATAGGAGTACTCTGTTGCCAAGATACAACAATAAGGAACTTTACTGGCTGTTTTAAAACATTCTACTAGTAAGATATCTTTTTAAATGAAGCATATATAGACATAATAACATTATTAAAATAGCACACTTGTTAAAATATAGTAAATATTTCAGTGAGTTGTCTCAAGCTTTAGATACATTTGAGTGTCAACAGCATGCAGAAACGTATTTAGCTATCAAGCAAATACATTACAATCCTAAACTCATTTACTTTGTTGCAAGTTAGCATGCTTTTGATCATGGTGTTACTGTGTTTAAGCCAACTGAAATTCTGAGGTCACTCTCAACTAAATATGTAGTTAAGTAATTAGTATACTTAAATAGTTCTGAGACAAGTAGTTTTAAAGTCAGAATCTATAATTTATACAATTTCTGTACATAGCAAACTATGTAGCTTATTCAAGAGCAAATAAAGATTAGTTAGGCTTTTGAGAACCTTTTTTGTAATCAACATATGATGTGCTTAATGTTTTATTGACACTGAAAAACAGAAGTGCATGGAGAGACTGAAGCGCAGAGGAAGGGAAGAGGAACAAGACATTCAACTGGAATATCTAGAAAATCTTCACCACAAACATGAAACCTGGCTTCATGAAAGGACAATGAAGTAAGCAACTTGTAATGTTTTAACTTTTGTCTTGAATGTATTCTTACTACTGCATGAGTTCCTCAAGCCTCTGTTGAAACTCAACTGATTTCTAGAACCAGAAAATAACAGACCAGAATGGTGCTGTCTTGCAGCAGAGTTAAGGCTGCATATCCAGGACTTCTGTGGTTGTTTACATGTTACTCAGATTGTAGCATCAGAAAGTTCAGTTTTAATCAAGCATCAATGTTCAGCCTTAGCTGCGAATACCACATTGTTTAGTTTAGACTAAAAATAATGTTGATTGGATATGTAGCACCTGTTGGTAAAGTACAGGTACCAGCAAATCAAGCTTCCTGTGAGCTCAAAAGCTTAAGAACCATGTGACTTTTCAGCCCAATTTTGACTAAACCAATGCTTCTACACTATACATAATTCATAAACAAGTTACCAAACACAAAGTGTCACTGTAAGGAGGTCCACTGAAGTCAATAGAGATTACTTCCAAGCAGGGTGGATTTGATTTAAAATTTAAAAATGATTAAGAATTTTAATTAAATTAAATCAATTTTTAAAAATCATTTTTATCCACTCTGCTTCCAACTATATTAGAAAATTAAGGATGTGCTTTTCTGCTTGAGGTGTGGTAAATGTGTCTGCAAGTAAAAGTATTCCACAAATAGCTGTTCATTTCATGCAGTGTGATAACTGATTACCACTGGAATAATCTTAAATTATCTTCCTCAAGAAAAGCAAACTCACAATACAAACTTTTTTGTAGGGTGGATTTTGACAACCTTGGGGACATACCCGTTTTAGTTTTAGATGTTAATGAAGACTTCAAAAATGATGAAATAAAACAAGAGTACTTGTTGGAAAAAGTAAGTATCTCCCCTTGTGCAGTAGCTTGTTTTTCAAAGCTATGTTGCTGGTTTGGTTTGATGTGTGTCCTGACATTCCACGGTGATCTCATGTTAAATGCCCTATAACCGATTCTCCTTTCTTGGGTCAAGTTGCTGTTCTTTAATTACCATTCGCACTCATCTGTTCCACAGTAAAACTAGTACTTGAACATCAGTCAGTTACACTGACTAGTTAACCTGGACTACTGATTGTATATTTTATTTGCAGCTGATCTAAGCATTGCAAGAGAAGGCTTCACTTGTATTTATCATACACAGTATGCCATCAAAATTAATTTCCAGCCACATAAAGATGTCCATTTATTTAAAAGAGCACCATAAATGTTACCAAAAGCCCATTCAGAACACCAATCCATTTTTCCTGCAGTTCTATCATTAAACTGAAGACCAAATTGTGCCCATCTACATTAAGAACTGCTGGATAGCTCAGTGGTTTAGCCAGTCTCAAAGGGGGGCCCTGGCACATTTGAAGGGGCCCCGCAAACTGGAAAATGTGAGAAGTTTCTGAAAAATATATGTGTTGTATTCTTGTTTGATAGGGGGCCTTGGAACCTGAGAAAAGCTCCTAGAAGGGCCATTGCCAAATAAAGGTTGAGAATGGCTGGTTGGGCATCTGGCTTCAGAGCTAGTGGCTGGGAATTCAATTCCTCAGTGTGTCTCCTTGACAGAGGCTGGATTCAATGATCCATAGAGTCCCTTCCAGCTCCGCAGTTATAAAATTATGTTAGTTCAGCTTTCAAGCAAAATGGAGGTTGAAGACAATTCCCTAACTTTAGCTTCTATGCAGCCATTTAATGTACTATATATCTGGTTTGATACCAGCATTCAAATCAGAATTGCTTTCAACAATTTGTTAAAACTTCTTGTTTTCACAGGTCAAGGCTTTTTTGACTACTTAGCAAATGAAGATATTGCTCAATGCCGACACATGAAAAACTACCATTTCTTTGTCCAATGTATATAAACCACTTACACAGCTGTTTTTCTCTATTTGTACATGTAAAGGGAAGAAGCTGCTATATAACAGAATCAGGGAACATAGGTATAAAATTAGCAGTTACTAAAGATCCAGATTATTTCAAGAGCCAATTTGCCTTGAAGAAAATGATGACTCACATGAACTGCTTCAAAGATAATTTAGAATGTAATGTTAACATTTTTCTTGTTACTTGAAATGTGTGGACTATTTAATGGAAACAGATTGTTACAATGCTTTCTTCTACATAGTATGCTTTGTATGTTTTAAAGATGCTTTAGTTACAATAAATATTTTTTGTAAGTGCAGATTTCTGTGGTAATTACTGCCAATTCATATGATGAGTATCAGTGAAGTCAAATTCACAAGTATACTACTGGTCATATCTAGCTGTGTGCTGGCCACGTGTTTGCTAGGAATGATGTTTGAAGCTCAGGCTCTCTTGTGGGAAGGTAGAAATTACAACATGTATATTACAGCATGTCTTCTCTTTCCTTTACTTATGAAGCAGCGTTTTCTTGTGTTCAGGACTATGCAGAAAAAGTGTAAAAAAAGCATGACTTTGAAGAGCCTGCTCCTTTGTGCTACTTCAGAGCCATTTCCATGACTTTTACTATATTTAAAATCAGACAAAGCATCACAGTTCCCATCGGTATTATACAGAGTATTAAAACATTCAAGAAGCAGAGGAACAAAGGCCACTTTCTGAGAGCTGCGGGGCACGATCCCTACTCAGGAACTACTACTAAGTCCTGACTACAGTAATTTGTTTCAAGAACGGGCTAAAATGGGCGACACAACCGCGAGGTTTCCTTCGAGCGACCCGACCCGACCGTGCTGAGCACAGCCGCTTTTACAAGCCCCAGGATCCCGTCGGTGGGGGCTGCGCTGGGCCGCGAGGCTCCGGAGAGGCCTTTCAGCCCTGCTCTGGCGCCACGCTCCCCTCCATTTCGGCGATTTCTGCGGCTCAAGTATCAGAGATCCTGAAAGCCCCCCTCCCTCCCTCCCTCCCTCCCTGGGTTCGAGTCCTCCCGCCCCTCCCCTTCCCCGCTTGACGGTGAGAAAAGAAGAAGGGCCGGGTTAATGCCAACCGTTTCCTTCCGCTGCGGCCTACAAGTCAGGCTCTCGGCCGCCTAGGCCTCAGAATGGCCGCCGAGCGCGTAACGCGCAATCTAGGCAACACCCACCACAATGGCGGAGACAGGACGTGGTCAAAAGAAAGCAGACGAGGGGGGAGGGGAAGGAGCCATGGCTCGGAAGGAAGACCGAAAAACCCTGGAAGGGGGCCGGGGGGGGCGCTCCCGTGGCTTTTTCTTTGAGGAGGGGAGAAAAGGGGGCCCCGAGACGATGAAGGGCTGGGGGTGGCCGGGGGGGGGGCGGGAAGAGGACAATCCCGATTTTGTCACCAACACCCGCCCCTTCCCGCTGGCAATGCGGGAGCAAACGAGGAGGGGGGGGGACTTACGTGGGTAGACAGACAGACAGACAGAGCGGAGGCTCGTGGCGTCCCAGTCAAGGCCCCTCCCCCCGGTCTGCGCCAGCGCTCCAAAGCCCGCAGCAACGGCCGTAACGGTCGCCAGGCCGCCGGTTCCTTCCCTCGCTCTTGCCCGCGCCGGTTCGCCGATCGGCGGAGCCCACTCACCAAGGCCGGGAATCTCTGGGCCGGTTTCCTCAGTGTGACACGGATCCATCACGTCTCAGTCTCGCTCTCTCTCTTTTTTTTTTTTTTCTTTCCCTGTTTTTATTCCCCTCAATCCGCGGCGATCAAGGAGGCTACGGAGGAACGATCAGTCGAAGGGGGCGCTAAACAATGAGCAGAAGAGAAAGGGCGGTTAAGGCAGCGCCGCGCTAGCGGGCGAGGAGGCCGCTGGCTCCCCGGGCCGCCCCTCGGGTGCCCGTCACCCCCACCTGGGAAGAAGGCAAACGACCGACGCCACCGCGCGCTCCCCTCGCGTCCACTTACCAAGCTTCCTCGCAGCTGCTCGTCCTCTCTATAAATAACTCCTTCCCCCACTTGTGGGCTTGTGACATCAGATTAAGTAACCCCTCCCCATTCCCGGCCTGCGGAGCCAGCCAATCGCTTGGTTACAGGGGCGCTGGAGAGGCAGCGTCGGGCGCCCCCTCTTCCTTTAAAGCCCCAGAAACCTCCGTAGTGGAGGGGCAGAAGCCGGCCTCCGGCACCGAAGGCGAAGAAGGGCAGGCGGCTTGGCTCGGCTCGTGGGGTTGCTCTCCGCCGCCTTCTTTAGGGAGAGACAAGAAGCTCCGCGGAGCTCAAAAAAGGTGGTGTGAACACTCGCTTAGGGTTGCCTCCTTTCGGGCAGCTGGAGCCCTCGCCGAGTTATTTATCTTTTCTCTCCAAGTCTGCAGCCTCGTTTCTACTGGTGGGCAACCTTGGGGGTCGCTCCTGTCCGAAGACGATCTAAAGGCCTCTCCCGATTTAACTTTCCAGGGACTAAGAGCTGCAGCTACTCGTTTTTTCCCCCTCCTCTCAGTGCATGCAGATGACTTCCCTCCAGGGATCATTTCTTTCACGTTTTCCCAGTATTTCACCTGACAAACACTCATGAGCATATCTATATATCAATTGTAGTTATTAGCCTGAAAGTCATCTGGCTGCT
The DNA here is from genome assembly GCA_037013535.1 of Intellagama lesueurii. Classification (NCBI taxonomy): domain Eukaryota; kingdom Metazoa; phylum Chordata; class Lepidosauria; order Squamata; family Agamidae; genus Intellagama; species Intellagama lesueurii. The sequence continues at coordinate 220,002,806 of JBAJHW010000002.1, forward strand.
TGCTGGTGAGAAGTGACACAAAAGTGAGGGGGCGCCCTACACCCCCACGTTTGCCTCTGTATATCCTCTTGAATAAGTCTACCTACAAAAAAACCACTTGATAAAGTTTTCCTAGGCTTTTATTGGACCATTTTAAATGGCAGGTGGGATGGGGTAAACTTCAACAATGTAATTTCTATTAAAAGTATCCATGCCTGTAGAAACTTAACACTGGGCAAGTGATCAGTTTAACCCTTCTCTCTGAGCTGATGTCTGAGGCTTTTACCCAGGGAACATCATTGTATAAAGTACAGGAAGCAATCAAGCAAACTAACCCACCCCACCCCACCCCCGCAGCAAGGTTGTCTTAAGAAAAGCTTCTGAATTTATGAAGTGGTCCAAAGAGAACAAATTATAAGAATGATATTTATAATTTTTATCTTTAAAAGCTTTGAATGCAGAGCCAGCCCAAAGCATTTTTTGTCTTATTTATTTATTTATTTATTTAACTGTCTATATTGCCCCATTAGTTGATGTGCTATTCTGGGCAGTTCACAACAAGCAAAATAACAGATAACAAAAACATGTGCAACTATTTAGAAAAAGTAAAGAACAAACTGGCATCACTACTCCTCCGTTCTACATACAGACTCCAGCTGGAATGGTGGTCACTGGTCACCAATGATGAGCTGACTGAATGACTCAGGGAGCCGGGGCACCTGCAGACTGGAGCCTGTGGTTGGGAATTTGATTCTCTACTGTATCTTGTATGAGAAGAGCCAGCTGTGTGGCCTTGGGCTACACAGCTGGGGGGGCAATGTGTAGCCTGCATAATTAACTTGTAAACTGCCCAGAGAGTGCTTGAAGCACTATGGGGCGGTATATAAGCAGCACACATTTTGCTTTTTTGGGGGAAAGTTGGACCTCTAGAAGAAGGCAAGTGTTAAACCACTTCTAGATACTCTAGAAACCCTGTGAAGGGTGTCATAAGTCAGAATCAACTTGATATCCTACAATTATTGAATATAATTGACAATATATCATCTGCCACCACATCTATCACCCCCAGGACACGCCACTGCAGTTCTCCAGCATGTCTTACCTGACATGCCTCTCTGTCTTATGGCAGAGCTGGTCCCATACAGCTCTGGACAGGTGTCACGTTCCCGCCTGTCCCTTGGTTGTTTCACCAATCAAAGGGCACAAGCTACATGACGCTGCCACCAGTTGATTATATCAACATTGTTTATTATTAATCACAGAGGTCCAGACAATGTGTCATTTTAAAAAGAACCAAATATAAATTGTTTATTATTACAGGTGATGAAGGTATAATCAATGTCGTTAACTCTTAACAAAACATCCTTCTTCATACATTCTCAACCGCCAACCCTCTCTCTCTACTCCAAACTCCCAATTCACCCAATCCTCCAATCTCCCTCTAATCTCCAATCTCAACCTCTCCTCCCCCTGCAGAGACTTTTATATCTCGTGACTCTGCCTCTCCAGCACTCTCATTGGTCCATGCAGATAGCACATTAATATTTATTAATGGCTTCTATCTTAGTCTCAAGGGGTTTGATCACACCTCCCCCGACTAAATGGCCTAAATATTTCAATTCCGAACTTCCAAGTTGGCATTTGGTTGATTTCACTGTTAAGCCAGCCTCATGCAACCTCTGTAGCATGACCTCTAGGTGGACTTTGTGCTCCTCCCAGGTCTGGCTAAAAATTCCAATATCGTCCATGTAGGCTATAGTAAAATCTCTTAGACCATGCAAGGTTTTGTCTACCAGCCTTTGGAAGGTTGCTGGAGCATTTTTCAGCCCAAAACTCATGACTAGGAATTCAAATAAACCTAAGGGACTACAGAAAGCTGTTTTTTCTTGGTCCTTAGAGTCCAGGGGCACCTGCCAGAACCCTTTGGTCAGGTCTAGACAGAAAATGAAATGACACTTCCCTATGGCCTCGATGAGATTGTCTAGGCGAGGCATTGGGTATGCCTCTGCCTTAGTAATGTGGTTCAACTTTTGATAATTTATGCAGAACCGGATGCTTCTGTCTGGTTTGTCTACTAAAACTATAGGAGCAGCCCAAGGACTTGTAGATGAAACAATATCTGCTTTTAGCATTTCATCTATTTCCAAGCGAACTTTGTTAACGTAAGGGCCTGTTACTCTGTAAGGGGTGACTGCTATGGGTTGGGCATTCCCAGTGTCTATTTTGTGCACCACACCCTTGGCCACAACAGGTTTCTGTGAAAACACATTCTTATACTTTTTTAAGAGCATCCCAATCTCTTCTTTTTGACTTAGGGATAGGGCAGGGCTAAGGATCACATCCTCAGAATTATATTGGGGTTCTCCCCTGCCTTCCCAAAACTGCAATTCTGGCTTTTCTTCAGGGCCCTCCCTAATGGCATATAAAACCCAATTTTCTTTTTTATAATAGGGTTTAATCATGTTTACATGTACTACTGTATTCTTCTGCCCTCCTCGCCTTCCTTTTGGAGGACATAATTAACATCACTCATTTTTGACACTACTTTGTACGGTCCTGACCATGCTAACTGCAATTTATTCCCCTTTATGGGTCTCAGCATCAGTACTTCATCCTTGGGACAGAATGTTCTTTCCCGGGCCTTTTTATCATACCAGCTTTTCTGCTTTTCTTGAGCACCCTTTAAGTTTTGCTCTGCTATTTCTAAGGACTTTTGCAAAGTGTTCATTAGATTATCCATGTACTCTATAACGGATTCAAGGTCACCCTCTTTATAATCTTCCCAGTTCTGATGAAGTAAATCCAGGGGCCCTCTTACTTTGCGCCCAAATAAAAGTTCAAAAGGACTAAACCCAGTACTTTCTTGGGGTATGTCCCTATAAGCGTATAATACTGACTGCAATTTATTATCCCAATCATTTGGGTTCTCTGCTACATATGCGTGTATCATTCTCATTAAGGTCCCATTAAATTTCTCCACTAGATCATTGGTCTGGGGATGATAAGGAGAAGAAGTGATGTGGGAAATTCCACAGACTTGCCACAGTCTCTTCATTATTTTGGAAGTAAAATATATTCTCAAATCTGTTACTATTTCTGAAGCAAAACACATTCGGCACATGTAGTTAACTAAGGCATCTGCCACAGTTTCGGTCTCTATATTTCTTAGGGGTACTGCTTCAGGGTATCTAGTGGCATAATCTATAATAGATAGGATGAATCTATTTCCTTGTCTAGTCGCTCTGGGTAAGGATCCCACTAGGTCCAGACCTAAGCGTTGGAAAGGGGTTGAGATCACTGACAATGGGCATAGCTTGGCCCTCATCTTGTCATTTCCAGTACCTTGTTTTTGGCAAGTATCACAGCTTTGACAATATTGTTTAACTTGCTTCCCCATCCCTGGCCAATAAAAGTTCTGTGCCACTCTTTGCTTAGTGCGAGAGATGCCCATGTGTGCTCCAAATACATCTTTGTGTGCCTTTTCCAAAATATTTTCTTGGTATTTAACCGGTACAGTTAACTGTTTGTGGGGTCCTTCTCCTCCCCTATGAGGAGTCATTAAAACTTTTCTATACAATAAATCTTTTTCCACACAATACCTCTCTGGATGTTCAGGGGTCAGTGGAATGAGATTCTCCTTAACTTTTTCAAAGCAATCAGTTAAGGAGCCATCTTCTTTCTGTTCCTTAATAAAGGAGGAACTCTTAGGATTTCTCAACAGCACTAAATCAGCTGTCTCATTTCAGGATGTTCCCCTAAAATGGGTCTTTCATCAATAGTTTCAGCGCTTTCCTCAGTGGCTTCAATCTGCCTCCCCTGAGAGCAGGTTACCATTAAAACACTTAGCACATGCTTAGATACATCTAAACCAATCAGACAAGGAGCTGGGATTTGATCTGACACTGCTACTTTCCATATACCAGACCACCCATGGTACTTCAATGCCACTCTAGCCATCGGCAGAACTACAGAGTCCGAACTGATGCCTTTGAGAGTGATGTTCTGTTCCAACATATTCTCTTTAGGAATTATGTCTGGGTGACAAATAGTTATTTGGGAACATGTATCTCTTATACCTAAATACTTTATGTCGTCAATAAAAATCATTTCCCCAGAGCTTTCCAGTAAATCTTGATCACACTTGATAAAAAAACACTGTATCACTTTAGCCTCAGGAAGCTCCAGGCAATCTGCCAAGTCTGTTCCCTTAGCAACAGGGCTGCCGCTGGTGGCTTCAGCTGCCGAAGGCTGAAGGAGGAATACTTTTTTAGGCTGATTGTAATTTCCATTTTTAGGCTGACTGAAATCTCTATTCTTTTGAGTTTCACATTGGGCAAAAAAAATGCCCTTGTTTACCACAAGCATAACATTGTTTATTTGCTCTATGTTCAGCGTAAAGGGATCTATTAATTTTTCCCTCAGAACTATTTGATTTCAGGGGACTTTGCTCTGGGGATGAGGGTTTCGCTTTAAAATGGCTTCCCTTAGCTTGAGCCTGACTGAGGTAATTTTTATTGGGTTTACTGTAGTCCCACGCTTTTCTACCAAATTTTACCTCAGAAAATCGAAGATCTTTGATCCCACTAATAGAATCAGCATATTCAGATACTTGTAGTACATTTTTAGGATCCTTGTCCTTGACCAGATAACGTAACTCCCCTGGTAAAATTGAATAAAATTGTTCTAACCCAAACACATTTTTCATTTGGTCTAAGGAGGTGACATGTTCTTGTTCTAACCATTTATTAATAAATAAAATAAATAAATATTAATATACTGAGTCAACCTTGTCCCAGGTTGAGCAAAAGACTCCTCAGGTTTCTTTGTAATTGATTGAAATTTCCTCCTGAGATGCTCTGAATTAATCCCAAATTTTTGAATACACCATCTTTCTATAAGCCTCAAAATCTCTAGCTTGTTCAAGAGGCATCTGTGAATAGATCTCAGATAAAACTCCCCCTATCTGTGACCTTAAAATTATCATCCTCTCATCATCTTTAACCCCAAAGTCCCAACAAGCTCTCTCAAAAGAAATCAGGAAAGATTCAGGACAACCTCCATTCCGCCACAATATTTCCCTGTCTGGGCGATTATTGTCTCCAGACACAAGAACAACTTTCTGCTTAGCTTTTATTTACTTTTAGCTTTTATTATCACCTCAGATCTATCCTGACTTAGGCTTCCACTCCATTCGCTACTGCTCTTTTCCCTCAGAGCTCCGGATTTTGAGCTAGCCACTTGGTGTTGTAAATCCTGAGGTAAATGATTTCTCTTGAGTAGGTATTTTCCCTATCTTAGGATTCTCCAGATCTGAGTTCAGAAGCCCCGGAACTAAGTCTTCCACAAGACTCTAACGGGTAACCACTTCTTACCACAGATCCTAACCTTTCCTAGCTAGGAATACCTTCAAACTCAAGCCAATTCAATTTTTCACTGGATTGTTTCGTATCCCAGCACTGTGCCACCAATTGTCACATTCCCGCCTGTCCCTTGGTTGTTTCACCAATCAAAGGGCACAAGCTATGTGTCGTGTCGCTGCCACCAGTTGATTACATCAACATTGTTTATTATTAATCATAGTGGTCCAGACAATGTGTCATTTTAAAAAGAACCAAATAGAAATTGTTTATTGTTACAGGTGATGAAGATATAATCAATGTCGTTAACTCTTAACAAAACATCATTCTTCATACACTCTCAACCGCCAACCCTCTCTCTCTGCTCCAAACTCCCAATTCACCCAATCCTCCAATCTCCCTCTAATCTCCAATCTCAATCTCTCCTCCCCCTGCAGAGACTCTTATATCTCATGACTCCGCCTCTCCAGCACTCTCATTGGTCCATGCAGATAGCACATTAATATTCATGACCTGGGCGGATGCCACAACAGGAAAATGAAGGGCCTTGGTGCAGATATGGCATTTTCTTTACCTGAACCTATGTGGGAAGAGGGGACCCACTGGAGGAGAATAATTGTCTATTACCATGTGGGGGGAGGGGATCGAGGATAATTGTCTTATCATATCTGAGGGTGGCTGTCTATTTCTTTGTATCTCTGAATTTGTTGTTCAGGTTTTGAGACATTTGCTTAAGCCCATTAGAAGTAATGTTTAAATTCAAACAAGGCATATTTTGAACAGTGGATTGTTGGCCCTAGAAGTCTAACTGATAGTGTTTAGTAAGTATAAAAGGAGAGGAAAAGTAATAGCAATGGTCAGAGTCTGGCGTAGATCACTAAGCCAGACAGGAGATTTTGCTAATGCATTCCTAAATAAGGTTATCATATTTTCAGATCCCTGTTCAGCCATTATGAATGATGTTTAAATAAACAGTAATGGAAGTAAAGCACTGTAATCTCACCTCCTTGTCACCTGTTACATGGACAGCAACATTCTGAGAGGCTAGTTTCTAAATATGGAAGCCCCAGATAATTCAACCTGCAGGAAAAAATCAACATGAGTTGCAACTGATACAGGAATGTCTCCTCTTCAAAAAAAATCACTCCCACCTTGGTAGACTGATGGAAACAAAAAAGATTAACATGCTCCCCCTTTTGTCTTTATTGCCCCTGATTGCAAAATGTCTGGTTAGGGATGAAAATGAGACATGATAGTAACTGCAGACTACTTGGCCTAGATCCAGTTGTTAATCCCACATATAGCAGATCCACTAACTCAATGGGAACCTTGTAAACCAAGACATATGTAAGTTCTATTGCTTCAGTGGGTCTACTTTAATTGAGACTAACAGTCAGATTGAGGTCTATGTACCCTGGTATTTGTTGAAGTTAAACTCTGTTAAGAATGAAAGATCTATTAAAGTCCTGATATCATGCTGTTGATCATTTTGTTAGACAGAAGGTGAAGGAAGAAATAAAGGTATCAGCTACCTTACGCCCCAAGACTCAGCAATTGGGAAGAATAGATTTATGAGATAAAAGTATTAATGAACATTATTGGAAGTCACCATGACATCTTGGGACACGTAAAAGTTTTTTTTTTTTAAAGGAGGGGGAATTAATTATTGAGGAAGAAAAATGGGAGATGTGTAGAGAAAGTGGAATGGCTGCATAAGGACATTGCTGATGAGGTTAGATTCAAAGGCAAGTATACAGAATGATGAGAGGAGTAGTTTATCAAGGATGAACACAAACAGAACAGGTAACACTTTCCACTGTATGGCAAGTGTTGGGACAGCTAATTCTTAAAAGTAACATTGTTTAGTAAACATTTTTTAAAATAACAAAATGAGCTGTTGTTTGTTTGTTTAGAGCTAAGAAAAACAAAAAAGTAATAGTAATTGTGCATTTAATTTAATTTAATAATAATTGTGCATTAGCACAATTAAAACTAGTGTGCCAGCTGCACCTGTTCCTGGAGAGATCTGACCAGGCAGCAGTGACACATGTCTTAGTTACATCCCAGCTGGATTACTGTAACACGCTTTCTAGGGGGGCTGCCTATGGAAAGTATCTGGAAAGTTCAGCAGGTCCAAAATGCATCAGCCAGATTAACTGGGGCTGGTTACAGGGAACATATACCCTGAGTGTTACAGCAGCTCCACTGGCTGCCAATCCATTTCCAGGCAGAATTCAAAGTGCTGGATCTCGGCTATAGTATAAAGCTCTAAACAGCTTAGTTCCGAGCTATCTCAAGGGCTAAATCTCCTTTTATAAACCCGCTCAAGTGTTAAGATCATCAGGAGAGGCCTTTCTCTCAGTCCCACCACCCTCAGAGGTGCATTTGGTGGTGACATGGAAGAGGGACTTCTCTGTCCCAGACTTTGGAACTTCCCACAGAAGGCCAGGCTGGCCCCATCTTTGCTTTCCTTCTGCAAGCAAAGGCCTTTCTCTTCAGGCAAGCTCTTCTACTTTGCTTCCAAACTCTTCCACAAAGGAAAGTGTTTGGCAAAACCTGGTTTTTGTTAATTGGTTTATTCATTTGGTGTATACCCTGCCATTCTTCATAGAAGTCTAGAACTACTGACAATCTAAATCAAAACACACAGTTAAAAACACAAGTTACAAATGTCCCCTCTAACAAACAATATAAGTAATACAAATAAGAAACAACAGCAATAAAAATCAAACACTTGCTTATTCCCTGATACGTTCATTCACTCCTGTACAAATAGATATTTGTAACTGGCACCTTGCTTATGAAGACGAAGAATCACAGCACATATTTAAACTGCTACAATTTAAAAAGTGCTCACTTATTAATAGATCATCCCCCATATTTTACAAACAGCAACAAATTATGTATGACATGTGGAGGTAAATCATTTTTAAAGCTGTGTGATTGATTTTTAAAATATAGTTTTTAAAACATCTTTCTCATTTTTTTTCTGCCTAAGGTTAGCAGAACGAGAGATCAGAAGATACCCCTCAGACTGATGTAGTGTTTCTTGAAATTATTGCCTGGATTGTAGGAAGATTTGCTGCTTTCCTTCTAGCTTCACCCTTCAGCTTTCAGCAACCTTGCCATGTGCCCATTTCAATCATTGTGTAAGGGAACTAGAGTGCCTGTGGAAACAGCTGCAGATTATTTGATAAGAGCTGCTGTTTATCTGAAAAAGGGGGAAGAAACGGAAGCCATTGCATCAAGCAGAGTCAGCAAAAGAGAAGTTTAAAGTATCGACATAACAGTATTTTGCTAAGTTAGAACATTTTGAGGAAATGTAATTTAGTCTCACCAATGAAAATAAGTATGAAAAATAGGAGCAATGGCCACAACAGCTATGGGGAAAAAGATTTTTGTGTATATTTTCATTAAGGATCAAGCTGCTTTTTCTGAGTAGGTTTAAAGCAGCATCTTATCTACACTGAGTATTTATTATTATAAAAGTACCAGGTTTTATCACTGTTTTTTCTACCATCCACACAACAAAAGGCTTGTCCCGCCTTGTTAAGTAACTTGATTTGAGACTTTCTGTACCTTTTCTTTCCTTATCTGTTCAATCTGTATGCAGAACACCTAATATGGAAAGCTGGACTAGATTCAGATTAAACAGGATTGAAAAATGGCAGAAGAAACATCAGTAATTTGAGATACACAGATACATCAGCAATGACATGAAACAACTTTTGGTGAAAGTGAACAAAGAATGTGCCAGAGCAGGACTGTAGCTTAAGTAAACAAAAGAAGACTACAGAAGAACTTCACAACTTTAATGCTGACAAAAAATAGTGAAATATTTTCTATACCTTGGTTCAATCATCAGTCCAAATGGATACCGCAGCCAACAAATCAGAAGAAGACAGACTTGGAAGAGCAGCAATGAAGGAATTAGAAAAGATTGTCAAGTGCAAATAAGTGCCACTGGAGACCAAGGTCATGATCATATAAATTATTGTATTTCCAGTTACTATGTATGGGTGTGAAAGCTGGACAGGAAAGAAAGCTGAGGGGGGGAAAAGTTGACTCATTTGAAGTACAGTGCTGGAGAAGAGCTCTGCAGATACCCTGGGCAGCCAGAAAGACAAATAAGTGGGTCCTACAGTAAATCAAGCCTCAGCTGTCTCTGGAAGCAAAAATGAAGTTGCAGTTGACCTTCTTAGGCACATTATGAGAAAGCAGGATTCTCTGGAAAAGACAATAATGGAAGTCAGCAGGGAAAGAGAAAGGACTAATATGAGATGGACTGACTCCAAAGAAAAACCACAGGCTTCACTTTAAAAGAACTGAGCAGGGCTGTTGAGGACAGGACATTTTGGAGATCACTCATTCATAAGGTTGCCATAATTCTGAGGCAACTTGACTGCATGTGCCAACGCAGTAACAACCTTTGCATCATTCCTGAAAACACAATTTTATTTTTAGCTTTAATTGGTTTGTGGGATTGAGTTTAGCACTGTGAAGCTTCCCATTATCTGAAGCTGATGTGCAATTGGAAGCTTTGAATGGACCATTCAAGCAAGCAAGCAAACAGCTCGAGAAGAGAAACTCCATCAGAGAGATGGAGTTCTTAACCATTTTTTTAACAAAAGCTGTTTCCTTTAAAACAGAAGACATGGCTTTTAAAGAGAGGTTTGGAGATGAATCCTGCTAAGCACCATGTTCCATGGCAACCAGGCAATGGAAAGGGGGTAGAACTGTCACTCTGTGTGGAAGAGTCCTCATATACAAACATGTTATCAGAAACAAGCCTCAACAGCACCTTTTAAAAGCATGGCCATTCAGGTGGTATAAATCCATTTATTGTACCTCTAAGACTAGTGGGCACTTGCAAACCACTCTCCCCCTCCCATGTTATTAGCCTCTGATATTTTTAATGTGTCAGTATAGGACTGATAACCCTCATATTTTAATCTGCACTGACCCATGAAGCTCACTGGGTAACCTTCAGCCAGTCACAAATCCAGGGGTGGAAAACATGCAACCATGGGCCTGCCAGGAACAGTTTTTGCCACCTGAGAGCCCATATTTGGGGGGCGGGTGTCTAAAAAGTTAAATTTTCATTCTTGAAGGCCTCCAGAAGTAGCTGTTTTTGGATTAAAGACCTTGGGGGCATTTCCTATTTTCAGTTTTTCCAAGAGACTGGCCCCAAACTGCAATTTCCAGGCCTGGTGTGGGGGCAAGTCCACTAAGGCTGCCCGGCTCTGCACTAACCTAACACAAAAGGGTGCTGTGAGTGAGGCAATTACCACGTAAACTGTCCTAAGTTCCTCACATAAAGGATGAGATTAAAATACAAAAAGGAATCCGTCTTTCAGCCTATCCTCTCCTTTCTTTGTCCTGGATTTACTGAACAATTAAACTACCTAAAATACTGTCACACAGTTATGCAAACAGTGTAATATTCAGATGCAAACTCGTATAAATTAAGAAATCTCAGTAGACATTATCTGTTGCACACCAAGTAGTGCAATTCAGGAGGCACAGAAAATGTCTACTGAGATTTCTTAACTTATGGCAATTTGCTTCCAAAAGTTATGCTGTTTGTATAACAGGATTTAAACCACTTCCTACTTGTGACGGAATGCACGTCACTCCTGTCCATCATAGGTGAAGCTCAAGGGCAGGAGCCTATGAGAAGATAGGAGGGGCGGAGCCAAAGAGTCAGTAAGGCAGAGAGAGAGGGAGAGAGTCAGGAGTTGAGAATTAGGCAGTTGAGAATTGGGAGTTAAGAGTTGAGAGTGGAGAGCTTTGAAGAGTGAATAGAGAGGGAATTGAAGTGGAAAGTTGGAAAGTGCAAAGAGAATGAGAATGAGATAAATAGAATAATATAGATAAATAGATAGTCAACAAGTGCATAAGTAAATCTAACATCTGAATAAGACAATGTGTAAATAAATATGAGAAGCTTTAAATGAATGATCTTACATAAATAAAAACAACATCTGTGATTTCAATACTAAAAGATAAATAAACAAGTTGTATTGGCAGCACGTGTTTGAGGCATATATGGTGCATGATGAATGAATAAAACTCTGAGTGGAATTTCACAGTGGTGGCAGCTGAATAAGAAGAAGATGCAGGCAGAGAGTGAATCTTGGTTTGGGTGAAACAAAAAGGGAACACTGGGTGGAGCGTCATATTGGTGGCAGTGGAAGAAATAAAGAGTGTACGTCACCAGCGTGGTCCTTAGGGTTGGAAAAAAGGAACCGGGACACGAGGTGGACGTCACACTACTTTTTATCTATTTTCCTCACATCACACATAATGTATGAAATCTGTATATGTTTTTCTTAGTATATTTGTTTCTAAATTAAAACAAACACAGGTTGTAGCCTGTTCCTAGAACAGTCTACTCTCTTCTAAGTATACAATATTATAGAATTGTATCTGGGTGTTTTGCTACAATTGTAATTTTTTTCCAATCACATTTCTAATAATATGTACCCTAGAACTGCTCTTTTCACAGCTGTTTAGACACTTTTAAAAAATTTATTGAGAGATCTCCCACAAATCCTTTCTGGTATATTGGTGAAGTTACAATGAAGAGTTGTGTGGCACCTTAAAATTAACATATTTTATTATGCATGAACTTTCTGCAAAAGAGAAGGGTTACTTTTTAAGCTGTTACAGGACTCCATGCTGCAGCATATTAACAGGGCTACTCCCTAGAAATTTGCTATTTCCGCTCAGAAAAGGATGAGACCATATAGAAAAGGAAACTCTGCTAATCAAATTAAATCAGCCAGCTCCATAGTCCAATACATGGGAACAGTATGGACAACAGGAAAAATATTAAGGTATCCACCAATGTAAATACTTGGAACTCTGCACACAGCATGTCTGTGAGACAAGGGCAAATACTTGCAAAGGAGAACGAAGATGGATAGACAAAGGAAAATGCACACTATAGCAAAGTAACAGTGGGCCACTTGTGGTCTTGCTGGGGATTCAGTGGAAAGTAACAAACAGCAGATGTGGGCTTGTTTCCTATTCCCACGTGAGAGATGTGAGTGTGATCTCCACAAGGCAATTTCTATCCTTGGGGGAATACTACCAGCAGCAGTAATGTGGGATGGGAAGGTCAGAGGTATCATAAGTGGAACCTGGGAATTTCATTGTATTGTGACACCCCGACTCCACCACCGGAGACACAAGGCAGGCTCATTCTTGTGGCTTCTCAGACAAACGAAAGACCCCTTATTCTCCCTGTGAATACTAGAGAAGGAATCAGTCCAGCTATGTAACCAAAAGGGGAAGGGGCCCTGTGGGGAGCTTTAGCTTTTTTGTGGTAAACCTGATGTTAGCATGGGGTAACTTGACAAGATTCAATTAGCTCACTCTACAGACAACTGTAGGTACACCCCAGGAATAGTGAAGCGTTGGGCCTCCATATGTTTTGTGGTTCAACTCATGGAAGCCTAAACCAATAGTTCCCCACTCTTGGGGTATAGCGAAAGTTGTCTGTACAGTGAGCTAATTGCCAGAAACCGAACAATTTACCCCAGACTAACATCAGGTTTCACACAGAAAAGCTACAGCTCTCACCCTTGCTAGGGCTCTACAGCAAGGAGACTGGCAAAAGGCAGAATGCTGGTGGAAAATCTACAGAGCCCTCCTCTTGTCACTTCCTCAGCATGAGACCATCAGAAAACATGGCCAGAGTTGGGGGGGAAGAGTGGATGAGAAGAACCATAAGAACTAGAGATACTGGAGAACAGTCACAACTTTTACTTAACATCAGTAGAGCCTTTATTTTCGGGCAGGCTTTGTCTCAGTGACTTTTCTAGGCCAGACGTTCTCCATGTCAATTTCCCATTGATGAGTCCTCAGGTCAGTGACAATGAACAGATCACTGTAGGGCTGCTCCAGATTGCTATCTGGAGGGAGCAGGGGCTTTACTTGCATTGGGATAATTAAATCATACTGAGGAAAAGGGACAGAAGGGTATTAAAAACAGGCATGCTTTTTTTTTTTAATTCAAGCTTTTAATATTGTTTGTTTTAGTGTTGTAAACTGCCTTGGGTCTTCCAAGGAGAAAGGTGGGGTGTGTGGGGTGTGTGCGTAAGTAAGTAAGTAAGTAAGTAAGTAAGTAAGTAAGTAAATAAATAAATAAATAAATAAATAAATAAGTGTTCTGACTCTTGTCCTCTGAAGATGCCGGCCACAGAGACTGGCAAAATGTTAGGAAGAAAAACCTCCAGAACACGGCCAAACAGCCCAAACACCTACAACAACCAAATAAATAACTGTTTTTGTTGGTATCCTGGAAAATGCTGCACTGAGGATGGACAAGCGACTGGGGCAGCTCTCTGCACCATGGCCTTTTCAAGAAGCTGCTCTTGTACCATTGTCCTTTGCTTTGCCCTCTTGACCACAGAAGACCCATTGACATCCAGTGGTAGCTAATGAGCCAGTCTGCTAAGTGAAATTATCACCAGCTGCTGTGTGGCAATGGAGGGCTGCCATTCTTTCCCTTATATTGAAATGGTTGAAGGTGGTACTGGAAGCAGCAAATGTCAGCATAGCAGAGGTGAGGATACCATCAGCAATCATTACACTGACACAGTGCTTACTGCACTTCCACTTCCAGTGCTTAAAGCTACTGCCAGGAGTTTCTCCCTCAACTGGTACATAGTAGCTGCCAACCCAGTATAAACAGCTCACCACCTGGGATTCCTTCGGTCATGGCTGCTCCTGCAGGTCTCACTAATGATTAGTTCTCTGTTAGAGGGTTGTCCCTGGAAAATCCAGAGAAACACAGGTGTCATAATGAGTAAAGGGAGAAGAACATACTGTAAAGGGAGAAGAATATACTGTAAAGGGAGAAGAACATACTGTGGCCAAAATCCTGTTGCTTAGCACAGTAAGTTGTGACCAGAGTAAGTAAATTTGAATCAATTGAACTGACAGAGTTTACAATGATTTAATGGGCCTACTCTAGTTGCAATGTACAGTACTATGCTAAGCAATGGGATTTCAGCCTGTTTCTGTTAACTGGGGCTCCTTAGACCTCTCTTTATGCAGCTTGCTAGACTAGGGATTCTTCATGTAGATTTCCCATTGATGAGCTGAGCAATAGGGAACAGATCACGGTTTGCCTGCTGCAAATTGCTGCCTATAGGGAGCAAGGGGTTTATCTGAATTAGAATAACTAAATCAAAACCAAAGGGAAAGGGACAGAATAATATGAAAACAGGTTAAATAAGACTAAAGCCACTGTGAAATAATCTTCAAGATTTTATTAAGTGTCTGGACCGAAGCAGGCAAGCTACTTGAGAAATACAGTTATTGTGACTTTTCTGTCCAAGACATCTATTAAGATCGAAGCAGCAGTACTTTGTTTGTCTTTTTAATTTTCGGATGCCATAAAGTGGTGCCCAGCCTTTTTTCTACTGCGTGTAGCCGTGCCGTAGTCTCTGTCAGCATGTCCATCAGCAACTCAAGCTGTAGCTTTAAGTAATTGTTCTCTTCCAGCAGGACTTTGTTTGCTTTCTTCAGGGCCTTATGGGGTGAATTCCTATCAGGAGATGAGCATAACTGCAGCAAAGGCATTCCCTGAGGTGCACCATCAGACTGCCACTCACCATCTTGAAAAACAAACTTTGTTTTGCTCAGCTGAGCACATGGAGAGCCATAATCCATCCCCAGTTCTGATTGCCGGGTTTTGTAGTCCAACAGATAGAAAGTGGACACGGAGGTTGCTTGGCGAAGGGTTGGCCTTCTGGGCAAAAATCTACGAGAGAAATTATCAGCCCAGTAGTCACGCATATCTTGCAGAATTTGAGAAATGCCTTCCATGACAAGAGGAGCTAGAGACGGAGGATACCAGTAAGAGACCGACTGAAGAAAGTTCTGGAATAGAAAGCCAATATGTGGACTATTACAGAGGGAGCTCAGACATTATATGGCATTGCTAACATTTAAAAGAAACCACTAAGAAGTACAAATTGGATGCAACACTGTCATTTAGTGAAGAACTAAGAATTACGTAACTGTCAAGATAATTGTTTGTTGTGATGTGATTTCACAACACTTTCAACAAATGGTGACTCCAGCAGAGTTTTCAAGATACATGAGATGTTAAAGGAATGGTTTACCATGGCCACCTCCCAGTGAGTCTCCTAAATCTTAGCTTGACTCTTTACCCACTACACTACAGCACACTGACTTTCTCAAGATAACTACAGTATTCTGGAAAATAAAACTTGCTAATTCTTATTTTTCTTGTCATAGCATTTTTATCAGTAAAGCAGGACATAGAGGAAACATGCACTTATGTTAGAGTAAACAAAGCTGTATACAGATGATGTTATGGAACCCACTTATTTATTCCTTTGTTTGACATATTTATATATAATTTTTCAGGTGTACAATCTCCAAATGCCATTTATGAAATTTTGAAAAGATGCAGTATCTTTTATTCTGGAAAAAGGGCAACAAACCTGTTACTCAAACGTTGCATCTATAAAATCATGGACAAAACAGAAGTCTTGATCTGGAGCCAAACAAGGGTGGCAATTTTTGCCTCACCAAGGATAGATGAAAGGCATCACAGCAACATCAGTCTATGCATCTGCTGATTTATTTGTAGGCATGCACATTTAGAAATAATTACTGTAATTTAAAATCAGGCTTTCCCCAACATGGTACCCTTGAAATTGTTTGAATGACAACTCCCAGCCTGACCAATGGACAGGAACAGAAGGATTTGTCCTCTATGATATCTGGAAAACATAATGTGGGAGAAGGCTAATTTGGATAGGAATACATGTTACAAAACTGGAGAAGACTATGGCCAAGTGACCTCCACACCTGCCTGCTCAATGTGGTGTCCGGGTGCTAACTGCTGAAGCATCACTTCAAAGTCCCTGCTCTCTTTATCTTTTATCTAGTGCCCCACATGCCCTGTGACAACCATGAGATTATTTTTTTATTTAATGACTTATCCAAGAAGAG
This sequence comes from Intellagama lesueurii, assembly GCA_037013535.1. Taxonomy (NCBI): domain Eukaryota; kingdom Metazoa; phylum Chordata; class Lepidosauria; order Squamata; family Agamidae; genus Intellagama; species Intellagama lesueurii. The sequence goes on from JBAJHW010000002.1 coordinate 220,019,140, forward strand.
AAATATCCTCCTTGTCAAATACAGAATTCTGTTTTGTTAAAAAAAAACAAAAGGCCACAAAGCAACGCAGAGCAGGACATACTATGCTGAAAAAGTGAAGTCTCCAGAAAGGCATCTCTGGGCTGCAGGTTTCAAGTTATCACAATACAGAAAAAAGAAGAAAAGAAAAAAGGCTTGCCTCAGACAGCCCACAAACACAATAAAAATGTTTCTGATGGAGATCTTAGTAGCTGGACATATCTGGGTTCAAATAAGTCCTCATCAAGTGTGAAGGAAGGAAGGGGGAAAGATAACACACTCCCTTAGGTCTCTAGCAGTTTCTTGTACAGGTAACAGTTTCCTTGTGACCACACTTCATTCTGAACAAATTAAGGAAATAACCACAACGTTTGTATCTGGCTTTGTGGTAGGAAGGAGACATCGAACCGAGCTGTTGCCTGTAATGATTATTATAATGTGTAAATAGGTATGCCGTACATGGGCTTTGTACTTAATTTAACAACAACAGCAACAACCCTAGAACCCTTATCACGGCATCTCCCAAGAATTCTGGGAAATGTAGTGAAGGTTGCTGAGAATTATTGCATCAGGGTTTCTCTTCCCCTTATATTGCAAAGCAATGGTTACCAGGGAGAGGGAATTGCTGTTAAACCTGTTAGGCCTATGAGTATATCTCTTGTATAAATTGTTTATGGGATTACATGAGGAATTAACAAAGACAGGTATCTGTTCATTGGTCCAGGCTGGCACTGCCATTGTCACATCACGAATATATTGAATGTTTTCTTGTCTAAAACTGATTCTGGTTTAACAATGACAGGGGAATTAAGTGACAAGGAATGCTGCCTTAGCACCTATGGGGCTGGTCTTACTAAAATTACTAAGATACCTACTTTGCAATTCATAGGATCTTACTGATACCAAGAGAGGAGGAGCATGCCCCTATTGCAAGGATGGGCAATTTCTGGTCCTCCAGATGCTCTGTTCACTCCCATCATCCCTCACCACTGGTTATGCTGCCTAAGAGGCACTAAGAATTGGAGTCTCATTGACCACACATTCTCCAATCCTAGACAATCCAAAGTCTCCCTTTCTCCCCTCCTCCTCCTCATTAATGACATTCTAGCGGAAGAGCTGTAATGAGGACAGTGGGACGTCTGAACACTTAAAACAGAAGCCATGACCTTGCTCCTCAGCATATTCAATATGTCTTCGTCGCTCAATGAAGGATTTTTTTCCCCTTTACTCTTCTTTCTTTTCGACTCCCAAATTCCAAAAATGAGTGTTCGCATTAAAGGTTCTGGGGCCCAGTTTCAATGGGTCTTGACACAAATACAGCATGTCTCCTCCCTTTGCACTCAGATCCTCCCCAGAATCCCAGTGGAAGAGCTACATTCCATGCATGGCACAGGAACATCCTGTGATTCAAGTGAGGCAATTTTATTTATTTATTTATTTATTAAATTTATACCCCGCCCATCTAGACTGAAGTCTACTCTGGGCAGCTAACAATAAAAAATGGAATAAAAACAATATAGTAACATAAAAAACAACAATAGTAATATAGTTCAAGATGGGGGGGGGAATAAAAATATTCAAGTGATGACAGGAGGGAAAGCCTGCCTAAAGAGCCAGGTCTTAAGTTTGCTCTTAAAAACACCCAGCGAGGGAGCCAGACAGATCTCCGGGGGCAGACTGTTCCAAAGGCGAGGGGCCACTGCCGAGAAGGCAAGTACCTCACCCTGAAATAGCAGGATAAAGTACTCACCCCACACAGAATGTAGGCTGCCAGTGGCATCATAGCATAATGACAAGTATGATCATCTCATGATTGTGGGCAATACTGGACACCCTCTTGGCATTCTGTGGAACCCAGTGGCCGGAGGAGCTGTTGAAGTTACCACAAACGTATGCCAGATGAATGAGAACAACAGAAAGATGGGAGGCATGCTAGCCAATCCACAGAGGATATTACTGCTTCTATGTAGGATTACACACTTAGATCTTAGCTTAAGAAAGGTTCCCTGATTGAATTAGGGCACCTTCACTTATTTAATCTATGGCCATAGGCTACCTTGCCACATCTCTTAAAAGCTATTCTAACAAAGCCTATGCAGACACACCAACCACCACTCATCAAACTCACACACAGTTTTCTTCCAGGTCTCAAAAGACTCTGTTCACCAGACTGCACTTTGTTGTAGCTACTCAGATTCTTGCTTCAGTTGAAACCTGTGATATAAACTGATTTGGGACTGGAAAGAAACTGTTGCTTTAGGGTACATGGATACACAGTCTTTGGTTATGCCTGACATCATGTTGTTTCCCTCATGTCATCATGTGGTTTCAATATCTCACAATTGCTTTTCCTGTTTTGGCCAATCATATTTTTGTAAGCAACAAATAGTGAAATGGCAATATTTTTTATTTCTGTCATCAGCCCACACTCAGTGTTCTGCCTGAACTGATTGAAATTAACTGTTTAATTAATTTACTGCCTACATAAACCTTGTATTTTGCGAAGGACTCACAGTGCATCTCTCTGACATAACATATGCATTAATTTATTAATCGTCCACCTTACAAGTAAGAAATATCAGGTGATGAAATCATAGGACGGTCTCAAGGCTGTGGCTTCCTTGATGGAGTCAATCCATCTCCTATTTGGTCTTCCTCTTTTCCTGCTACCTTTAACCTTTCCTAGCATTATTGATTTTTTCCAGAGAATCCTGCTTTCTCACAATGTGCCCAAAGTAGGACAACCTTCATTTCAACGTTTTTGCCTCCAGAGATAGTTCAAGCTAGATTTGATCTAGAACTCACTCATTTCTCCAGGATATCTTTGCAAAGTTCTCCTCCAACACCACATTTAAAACAAATCACTTTCTTTTCCTGTCAGCTTTCTTCATTGTCCAGCTTTCACACTTATACATGGTGAATGGGAATACAAGAGTGTGGATGATCTTGGCCTTGGTCTCCAGTGACACATACTTGCTCCTGGTTATCTTTTCTAATTCCTTCATTGCTGCCCTTCCAAAGTCAGTTTTCTTCTGGTTTCTTGGCTGCGGTCTCCATTTGGATTGATGCTTGAATTTTCATTGTGCTATGTCAAAATAAAAGAAGATTTGCAAGATTATTGTTAATAATCCATTCACTAGTTACTTGCTTAGGTGAAGTAAACACAAGGATGGGATCATATTAGCTCTCTCTTCACAAAGACAGTGAATCTGAAGGACAGAGCCTCCACTAACTATAGATTTAAAGAGACACTTCTCTTCACACAGTTGCTCTGCACACGTGGAGAATGACAAGTGAAGGAGCTGGCTAGCACACTCTTCTTGGATATTTCCTTAGATAGAGACTGTGGAAGGGAGTTAAGATAAAATTCAAGAGAGTGGATTTTTTGTTTTGTTTTCACAAGCAGTAACTAATTAAATAACTGTTTATGTTTTGCAAACTGATGGTCTTCCTCTTCACCTACAGCCTTCAACTTTTCCTAGCACTGTTGACTATTTGTATGATGGTTTATTAAGATAAAACAGAAGGACCCTTTTGCTGTTCAGGATGCACCCCGCAGAACCTCCAGGGAGCAAGGATGCTGCTCCCTTTTTCACCTCCCCCTCCCTGTTCACTATCCCTTGAGTCTCCCTTGGGCACTGTCACATCTTCAGTTTTTCTCCTTTGTGCCTCTGTTTGCATATATGAATGTGTGATTCCTTTTTTTCCAAACCTCTAATAGTTTTAAAGGGAGTGGGGCACGATATTCCCATCATGTGACAACCTGCCCATGGCAGCCGTGTGCACACCGACATGCAGCAGATTAAAACAAAGAAAAAAGTATTGCAACTTGGGTGTGTGCTACAAGTGAGCTCATGCCCATTTGCAGCTAACCCCACTGATAATAAATTTTCTCTGGATTATTGCGTAAATGCTGTTCCAGCATCAGATGCAGAGCTTGCGCTAAGGTTTAGGAATATGCCACTCTCCAGATCCTTCAAAACAGCAACTCCCACCATCCTTCACCATTGGCTCTGCAGCCAAGGATGGAAGAGAACAGTTAAAAAAGATCTGGAGGACTGCAAATGTGCTGCAAAAGGCTTCCTCTGGAACAAGCTGTCTTGATAAAAAGAAAGGTCTCCCTTTCGTCCCTTAACCCAACATATAGATCAGATGTGTTGGATGTAGATAATGGGAACTGTAGGCTAAAACTGGAGACCACCAATTTTGGGAGAGCTAATGTTGAGCACTGTGAGACCAGGGGCGAGAGTGGTAGCCCTCTCGCAGGAGTGCCGTCCCTTCCCCACACAGTGGAGAGAGAAATACAGACTCTGCCCACTTCACTTCCCAAGAAAACAGAACAACGGGGGAAAGATACCCAGGACTTGGAGAGAGAGATACAAAGGTTAACGGTTGAGGAAACTCAAGAGAGGTTGGCGGGAACGGAACGAAGAAAGAGGGTGGAGATAGAGGCGGGAACAGCGGAGATAAAAAGGAAGGAGAGTCAGTTGCCTCCGGGTTGGGAATGGTTCTGGATGGAGGATCCATGGACTGGAGTTTGGGAAAGACTGAGAGTACCGAAGGAGGAGGCCAATTATAGGAAGAGGAGGGAGATACCCCCTAGACCCTCCTATTGGGGTGAAGCAGAAGCTAGGGAGTGGTGGAGGAGGTTGAGAGAAGAGAAGGAAAGAGTGGAAAGAGGGAGGAGAGAATGAATAGAATGGACAGTGAACGAGATGAGGAGGAGAGACTACCAGGAGGACCCTGGGCGACCCTTGCGCCAGCCGGAGATGCCATGTGGACTGAGCTCCGAGATGATGACACCATACCCTTATTGGAAGGGGAGATCGGAGAGGCGGTAAAACCGGGTGCGTCGAGAGATTGGCTGGGTCCTTGGAATACGACGGACAGTAACCCGTTTCTGACTGAAGGATGGAAGCCGCTGCCAGACCCGTTGTTGACAGGAGAAAAGTTATGGGACAATTTCGTTGATACTGGTTATTTGTTAAACACCCCAATAAGTCTCACTCCTGTTTCAAAATTACACAAATCTCATGATTTATTCGAAAGAAAAAGAGAACCAGAGAACAAACCCTCACAAGCACTAAAGCACAAAGAGATTATGTGTCGCATTGGGACAAAATATGTCTTCTCCCTTGGAGGCAGACTGCAGAGAACTCAAGCCAGTCATTAACTCTGCCTCACATTCACCCAAACAGCACATATTTTCAAATGTGTTTTGAAAGACCATATTAAATATCCTTATGTTCCCAGGTGATTAAGTGCAGTGTAAAAACATTCATAGCAATTGCATACCCATTTTTAAGTATGTAACTGAAATGAGAACAAATCCAAACAGAGAGACAGGAAATAATTCTACACAGAGGGCAAGTAAATAGTGTTCTGAGCCCTTATTCCCCCCCCCCTTCAAAAACTCAGTTCCTAGAAAAAAATTTTTTTTCTAGATTAGAAGAAAGTCCCACTGGGAAAGAGGTTCCTGGGGCACAGCATTTTTAGAATATAACCATGGACAGAGAAAAGATCATTACCTGCCCCTTGTCTGCCACTTCTCTTCATTAAACTGCATATAGTGTGGAGTTCACATCTGTTTGGTAGTTATCTAAAATTCTAGCACAGATGACTCACTGGTGTCAAAATTAGTGTAAGTCTGAATCTCATAAAGACCAGAATCTGTCCATGTGACAGGGGAAAACAGGGCACTAGTGACTAAGATAAGACAGGGACATAAACTGGAGTACGGTTCTTTGCACCCAGGTGGAATTGCCTTTAAATGCAATAAGCTATATTTCAGATAAAATAAATATGCAAAGTACTGGACAGTCATTTGTGAAATAAATTTAACCAATGGCTATATGAACAAAATGAGGTTAGGTTGCTACTTCCACAAATGCACACTTTTCAGGTTTGCCTTAATACCGACTTAAATAGCAATATGAATATAAACTTAAAATATTGCCTCCTATTCTATTTCTTGGCCCGAAAAATACTGCAAATCATTTTCTATAACCACTTTGCATCTTTAAATCTGGTCTCTTTCCTTCCCATTCCTCTTCATCTTCTTTCTTCACTGATCTGGATGTTTTTCTGATCAAAGTGTTACTTAGACCAGTCTGACCTACTTCTGCCCTGCAGCTGGCCCCCTTTTGTTATGGATGCAGCTACTATGGCAACCTGTGTAACAAATCTACATCACAAAGAGGAGCTTCACATAGTCGCAGTTCCATTGATTTTGGGGGGATTCACCATAGGCTTATTTTTCTCACATGCTCCTGGTAGACTATCTATTCATGCACTGGAAAATATGGTGATGCTCAGTATGATCCCAAACAACAAAGGATACAAGTATTTTTCTGAAATTGTAATTAATTAATCCAAAGGAGCATCTGCATTAGGCTTATTACAGAAAACAACAACAACAAAGGACCTTAATCTTCATGCGCTAGAATTAAACAAACAAACCCTGCACCATGTGAGTCCTAAGGTATTTTCTGACCTCAATGAAATGTCAAGTGTATTAAAAATTATTAAAATGTCCCATGTCCAAAGGAGTTTTTTTTCTGCTCAGAATCAGGTGCATTAAAGTTCTACCTAAACACCAACAGTCAGAAAATTCAGGTAGCATAAAAGTAAAGTAACACAAAACATGCAATATGGTACACAAATATAATTCAAAGCTAAGGGCCACAAGTTTGAATCCCCACAGGGCCTCCCAAAAGGGAGGCCAGCCAAGACCCCATGAAGATTCAGGTCCTTTGTTGTTGTTTTTTCTGTAATAAGCCTAACACAGTTGCTCCTTTGGGTTCATGTGTGAATCCAAAACATCCAGTATGTGTGAATAGTGAGGCTACATGCCCTGCTACCCATGCAGCCTTAGGCAAGCTTAATTACCCCAGACTACCAGATGAAGAAGGATTTTCAGTGTGGTGTAGTGGATAGAGTGACAGACTAGGACTCTGGAGAACAGGTTTCAAATCCCCGCTTGGACATGGAAACGAACTGGAGGAGCAGATGTGGTAAAGCTACTCCTTCAATATCTCACTTACCTTGAAAGCCCTATTAGGGTCACTCTAAGTTGGTTCTGGACGGACGTGGTGGCGCTGCGGGTTAAACCGCAGAAGCCTCTGTGCTGCAAGGTCAGAAGACCTGCAGTCATAAGATCGAATCCACGCGATGGAGTGAGCTCCCGTCGCTTGTCCCAGCTCCTGCCAACCTAGCAGTTCAAAAGCATGCAAATGCAAGTAGATAAATAGGTACCACCTCGGTGGGAAGGTAACGGCGTTCCGTGTCTAGTCGCGCTGGCCACATGACCACGGAAGATTGTCTTCGGACAAACGCTGGCTCTACGGCTTGGAAATGGGGATGAGCACCGCGCCCTAGAGTCGGACACGACTGGACAAATTGTCAAGGGGAACCTTTAAGTTGGTTCTGACTTGACAGCACAGAACACACACACACACAAACAGAAGGAGGTAAATCACCCCTGCTACTTTATACAGAGAAAATTCTATGTGGATAGCCATATGTTAGAAATGACTTTACAATTAGTTGTTGTTACATGTTATCAAGTCAGAATCAACTTATAGAGAAGCTGGTTGAGTGGGGATTCGAACCTTGTTCTCTAGAGTCCTAGTCCATCACTCTATCCATTACACCACACAGGGTCCTCATGGACATTAACTAGTGTGAGGTATTTCCCAATTCCCTACCGTGCAAGATATTCTAATTTCCCCTAAAAGGAACCAACCTACAAATGAGGAAAGAATATAATGTCAGTATTTGTGCTTCCCCTCCAATGTCATATAATGACCTACACTGCAGGTTCTATTTTCTTTAAGATAAAATTGCATTTGAGGGAATAAAATGTCTCATTGTAGTGCATGAAGGCTAAAGAGCAATGGATTTATTATTGAATAAGCTTTTGTGGACTAGAATATATTCCACCAGATACATTAAGCTGGCTAGATAGCTCAGTGATTTGGGCACCTGGCTGTGAAGCCAGAGGTCAGGAATTGGATTCTCCACTGTGTCTCTTGGGAGAAGAACCAGCCAATGCAACCTTGGGCAGGCTGCACAGTCCCATTGTGTCCCCAAGAAGAAGGGACTGATACACCATTTCGGAGTCCTCTGAAGGTAGAAAATCCTCAAAAATGTTTCCATAGATCAGAATTGACTTGATGGCACATTATTGTTGGTGTTGCTGCTGCTGCTCTTATGAGTTATCTTCAGTTGTCAGAATATGGACACATGGTTGAAGCTAGCATTGGAAATAGTGAAGTCAGAGGGAAATAAATTGCAAAGGATTCTCACAATTATGTTAAACCTTATTTGTATGGAAATTAAGCAGAGCTATCATTATGCATGACTTATTGCCATTTGTAAACTGGATGCTTCCTAATTCAGGAGTGTATGGCATGCAGAAGAAAAATAACTCTAGATGGAACACATGCACATTGTTCATTAAAATTGAATGTTACATAGCTATCACTTTAATAAGATATGCCGCATGATTTGAAAGATGACAATGTGGCTATAATCCAGACTTTATATTTGCTAGTGATCTCATAGATGATAGACATTAACTCAAAACCCAAACCTACAAAGACTCAAAATGCCAGATGCAGGGGAGGGGTATCAGGAGACAGGTCTCTCGTTGTCTTGTGTGCTCCCAGAGGCATCTGGTGGGGCCACTGTGAGATACAGGAAGCTGGACTAGAGGGTCCCTTGGCCTGATCCAGCAGGGCTCTTCGTATGTTCTTAAAGACTCAAATGTGTTCCTTCCATCTAAGAAACAAGCAGGCATCCTGGAAACTTCAGGTTATGACAGGGCATCCAACTAGATCTGTGGTTCCCAACCTTGGGTAACACTTGTGTTCTTGAACTGCAACTCCCAGAAGCTTTCACCACTAGCTGTGCTGGTTGGGGTTTCTAGGACTTACAGTCCAACAACACCTGGGTTACCCAAGATTGGGAACCAATGAGCTAGAACATTCTCTGCCCCCTCCCAATACCCAGGTGTTACTTTGGATTGCACACAGACTCATGAGCAACACTGCCAAAAGACAAAGCAAAAGGTCTCTGCAAAGAACAATATTCTTCATGAACTATCAGGAACTAGCTGGGACCAAACCACAAACACTAAGAATTATAGCTACTCTGCAGGTGAATACACCAGCCCCATGTAGTATAATTTAGCCCACGCAAAACAGATAGACATCGCACTCAGTGAAAGTTGTAGTATCTTTACTGGATGCCTGAAGCCAATCACTTTTGATAAAATCAGTTAGCTAGTAGGCATTTCCCCTCCAGTGACATAGAGTTAACAGCTAATAGTGAAAGATATCAAACCACCTGCATTGAATGCACATCAGTTATTTGGCTATGATCCCACCCCTCTCAGATTAAAATCAAGAAGTTGTTTCAGAATATCTGTGAATCTTGAAGGATGAGCAGAGAATGCCAGGACTTTAATGCAAAAAGGAGGAATTACTCATCTCTTAAAATGGATGGAACCCAAGAAAAGTCTAGCCTCTGACCAGATGAAGAACTGGTCTACTTGGAAGTAACTTACTAGGCTACAGACTGGAGTTGGTGGAACCAAAGTGAACCTAAGAAATAGTTTTGCACTGACAAAATCCTTTGCGTGTTTGGATAAGAACAGGGAACTTCACATCTATGGCAGCACACTCTATGCCCTCAACATGCACTATGGAAGACCTGATGTTAGCTGCTCCAAATGCTCACCCATTACTGGGGAAACATCATCTGATATGTTCATTAATTGTACTGTGGTGCTTCTGACATGAACAAATATCTGAAAATTAAAGTGATATTTTTCTGAAAATACTTTTGCATTAACAGTATTGAATGCTGAATGTCAAAATGTTAGCAGACATAGAATATTAATTATATTCAGGCTTCATATGTACCAGAGGACAGCTCCTTATAAGCAGCTTTACTATAATATTCACTTGCAAGAACCACAAAAACAAAACAAAGTGAAACAAAAAGTATTGGGGCACTTTAAAGACTAACTACTATATTTGAATTTAAGTTTTTGTGGACAAATCTGCTTCCTCAGATATAAGAGTGGGACTACATGGCAAATACTTATACATTTATGCATGCCCCCTTAGGCCATTATCAAATATATAACACTGCAATAATTGTGTCACATTTGATGTAATTCCCAGCTATATTTTCTAACTAATTAACCAATGCCACCCCACAAGTCCTATTGGTTATTAGAGATACTCATTAAAATATTGTTCTTGTATGTTATCTATAGCCTGGAATTAATTTAGCCACCAATCATTGTCATCATTTACAGAACAATGCATCCCTGGGAGAGGAGCTGAATATCAACAGGGTCTTAAATGTCATTGGCAGGTGTGAAAAACAACTTGTGGCCAGGAAACAAACAGTTTGGGTGCCATGTATAGCATAAATCTATAAAGTATTTGCCATGTAGTCCCAGGCTTATGTCTGAGGAAGTCAATTTGTCCACAAAAGCTCACATTAAAATATAGCAGGCGGTCTTAAATGTGCCACAATGTTTTTGTCTTCTTTATTTTTATTTGGTTTTGGCCTGATATGCTAACAAAGACTAACATAGCTATATCTTGTAAAAAAGTATTGTGGCACCTTTAAGACTAACATATTTTGGTGTGAGATTTGGTGTAAAATTGTAATCCATAAAATCTCATACTGACGTATATATGTCAGTGTAGCGGAACCCCAAGTCACGCCTGTCCATCATGGGAAGCTCAAAGGCAGGAGCCTATGAGAGGACAGGAGGGGCGGAACAAAAAGGGGAGTTGAAGTCTCTTATTTTATCAGTTTGTTTTTATTGGTGAAACACACATAACACAGTTACTTTTCTGAAAATTAAATTGCAGGAAAACTTTACATGAGGTGATTCCCCCCGACAACTTAACAAGTAATGCTAGTTCCCAGAATCATCACATTTCATGAATACTCTAGCCATTTTTTTAAATTTAACTTCCCAAATTCTGTGCACTCAGTTTTTCCATGCTTTGTAAATGTTATTTGATTTGAAATACTGTTGAACAAAGCAAAAGTCAAAACACTGGCCTTGTCACCCTCACAGGAAAGCTATTCCTCCTTAAATGAGATCCCAGTGGGCTAAGTGGTTATAGCACATCACTGTTGGTTATGTGCCAGGACTAGTGCATGTGGTGAGCTATGAGGAAAATATATTCTTTTGCTATGTATAAAATATAGTGCGGAGGTATGCAGATTGGTTTGTGAACTACAGCTCCCAGAATTCCCTAGGCAGCATGGCCAGTAGCTGTAATGCTTGAGGATTTCTGAGAGTTGTAGTCCAGAAACCCAAATATACACTTGTCCAGTATGGAGGTCATTTGTAACTCAGAAACAATAATAAGTTGGCAGTGGGACCTTAAACATTTGTTGCTTTTTAAATAAGTCAGCATTCAAGACCCACTGAGTCCACTGGGACTTACTCCAAAGTATATTTGCATGGGATTGTTGCCTTCTAGCCTGATCCCAAATAAATCCTGGTGATTTCAGCGCTATGTGCTCCACAGTAAGAATGCAATCGCTTGTAACCTTAATGTCTTTCAAACATTAATAGTATTAAATGTTCTTGCTGGAAATTAGTGTCAACTTGTTTGCTTAAAAGAAAACACATGGTTTCCTGTGACAATTTCCTCCTGCTGTTTATCACAACTTCTAAATTGCTATCCCATATTACTTATGTGGGAAAAAGGTCAAATTGAGGTCAGTTATTGCTACACAGTAGATATGTAACACATTGTACAGTTCATTGTGCTATTATCTGTAATGTATGGAAAGACTTTACTGAGATGATGCTGATGAGGTTCAAATGCCAGACAGTAATTGGTAGTAATTTCAATATGCCATTGAGCAAACTGGCCTCATTGTCTTTTTTAAGTGTCATCCTGATGGAGTAGGACTCAGGAGACCTGGGTTCAAATCCCCACTTGGCTATGGAAAACTGAAAGGGGTGTGGTCATATTGATTTAGAGAATGGAACACCGTTCATAGACTGCTCCAGCCTTGTACTTGTTTACTGTGAGCCAGTGACCTGGAAACAGTCAGATTGCAGAGAAGACAGCTTTTAAGGAACTACTGTTAAGGTGACACAGATCAGACCAAAGGCCTGTCTCAGTCCAGCATTCAGTTCATACAGTGGCCTCTGGGAAGCCCACTTATGATCCTCATAAACTAATACTGTATAAAGAGACCTCCTATCTCTGGTATAGAAAGAATTTGACTAGTGGCTAGTGATAGTGTCATCCTCCGTGCATTTGAAATAAATCATCTGTGAGAGCAAAATTGAAAGAATTAATGAAATACATTTATTTCTTTGATCCTAGATAAGTAATTTCTGCAATTATCTTACAGGAATTCACCAGGCTGCAAATGTTAACAACTAATTAGAATTACATTTGTAATTATACAGATTAATATATGTCAATAAATGTTTATTCTTACAGTGAAATCATGGCATATTAGAAAGAACCATATTGGATGCAAACAAAACTATGTATTGGAGAGGTCTGATGCTATTTCTGATAAGATACCTTCTGCAGTGTTCTGGTGCGGAATGGTTACTGGTAAGACAACATTCAGTTATGTTAAGGTTTCTCCTTCCATATCAATTTCTCATGCACTGTGCACCATCTATGTATACCACACTAAATGTTCCAAAAATGTGTGTGTATAAGCATTTCAAAGTGGACTGTTATCATACAATATCAGATTCAGATTAGGCATCCTTCAGTCTCGAGAGACTATGGTAACGTGCTCTGAGTAGAGGTCTTGGAACAGCGTCTAGTGTGGCTGAGAAGGCCAATTCGAGAGTGACAATCCCTTCCACACTGAAGACAAATACAATCTGTCCCCTGTCCAGCTCCCTGATTTTGCTGGTTTCGGGACTGCCTCTTTGCCTCTGCCTGCTGAACAAGTGTCATACAATCTATCTGCACACATAACCCCCACTTCAAATGTTAATCACTGGTAGAAGGACTTAGTACATCTGATTGCTTAACCATTTTATTTCAGTGTGAGCTTTCATCGATCAAATTCCATTTCCTTAGATAATCTTTAACCCATGAAAGCTCACCTTGAAATAAAATTGTTAAGTCTCCGAAGTGCTACTGTATTTGGACTCCCCCTCCTTTATTTTTTTTTTAATTACTGAAAGTACAGGACCTCTTATGTGTTTTGCACCTGCCCCAACCCCATAATTCACATTGAGACAGCTTATTGCGAAAAGTGAGTAGAAATAATGTTTTTTTAATTAAATTTATGCAACTATAAAAGATACTTATCTTTAAAAATAAAAGGAAGCTCATTGCTCAAATAAATCCTTCTATAATTTTAACATAAATATTTGTGGGGCTTGAGTTGCAACCCTTTCCGGATACACTTGCTGGACTAAATCCAACTATTAATCCCATCTCAGGCAGAGCTACAGAATCAGAAGGATGTAGGTAAGTATTGATTCAATCACTGAGTCTACACCAGCTTAGACTAACAGCTAGCTTTGCTCTTCTGACTGATGATGGAGAAAGATCCTGGCTTTCTGCTTTGCTAGCTGGGCATGGCTGTGAGCTTTCAAAATATGACATGCAGCTCATATAGATCTGAAACGACCAATTGATACCATAACCACAATTTGGAAATCAACCGTACAATTTAGGTTCCTACAGATACTGAGTTTTATTACGGTATGTGCATGGAGCCACTACTGATCAATCAGTGTTTGGAGAGAGGTGGCCTGGAATGATCTCATTCCTGCAGAGAAGATAGCTCTGCCCTCTGGTCTGCTCCCCTTTCACATTAAAGTTCTTCCAGTCCTGCAGACAGCAACACCTGGATTTTTTTTGTCCTTCCTCCCCAAATGACGAATAATTAATTTTTTCAATGGGAAAAAATTAGGAAGTTTGGGGGATTTAGATAGAGGTGGGTAACAGGAGCCAAAATCCCTGTGAGAGCTGTGCTTAAGTGGTACTAAACGGCATCAATCAACAGAAAGCAGGAAGGAACAAAGCTGCATCTCAGTAAGACCTCTGATTAAATGTTTTGGCTTTTGGAATGAGTGAAATGTTTTGTAAGATAAAATTTTGCAAACCAAGGAATAATACTTATGCATTTTGTAGACAAACAGCAGATTGCTGCCATTTTTATGATTGGAGCATATGGAAGAAGACTTACTCGTTTGTGCAATGCAATGCATACAATGCAGCTTTTGTAGTTCTCTTTGCAGTATGTGGTGTATTCCCATTTTTGCTCATACAAAACTATAGTTTTTGAAATTTTAAATGTCATAAATATGTGAAGTAATACAATTTCATATGCTAAGTTATGAATTAAATATTTTCTGTTGCTAAATAATTAAAATAAGTTTAGATTTGAAAATGAGCATTACATTTTCAAATCTAATCTTGTTTTTTTCCTTCTGAAAGATAACACCACAAAACCATTCCTACCCACCCCCCCACAGCTTCAAGATTTCAGTAAAACATTATACCTCGGCCATGTCTCTTGAGCTCTCATGCTTACACCTCAGTTGCTGCTCCCCAATGGTGAACTACTCCCCACCCTATTGCTTGCCACACTCATCACTGAAAAAGACTAGAAGAGAGGTGTACAGTGGCTGAAAAAGGGCATCAGACAACAAATGAGAGGCAGATTTAGCATGTTTCTTACCGTGAATTTTAATATTTATAGCTGGGAACGAGATTTGTTTGCAATGTCGGCTACAACAAGGCAGCGAGTTGTCAGTGCGCTATGTGGCTATTATAAAAATGAATAGTTTAAATTCATTAATACAAAAAGCGTGCTTTTCCTTCTAAAATAACTGTTTTTATTCATGGGTATATTGAAGAGGGGACGTGGTGGTGCTGCGGGTTAAACCGCAGAAGCCTCTGTGCTGCAAGGTCAGAAGACCAGCAGGCGTTAAGATCGAATCCACGCAACGGAGTGAGCTCCCGTTGCTTGTCCCAGCTCCTGCCAACCTAGCAGTTCGAAAGCATGCAAATACGAGTAGATAAATAGGTACACCACAGTGGGAAGGTAACCGTGTTCTGTGTCTAGTTGCGCTGGCCACGTGACCACGGAAGATTGTCTTCGGACAAACGTTGGCTCTACAGCTTGGAGATGAGCACCGTGCCCTAGAGTCAGACACGACTGGACTAAATGTCAAGGGGAACCTTTACCTATATTGAACAGATTTATTAATTGGTTACAATTACAGTAGTAGGTTTTAATCACTAAAATTTATTAGAAGTTAGTAGCAGAAGCGTCTCTGGTCGCTGGTTTAATCCATGCAAATAATGAAGGCAGAGGGCCTGGGGCGATGGCGGAAGCACGTGAGGAGGGGCTAGAACCTTAGGAAAATCCAACGCCACTCATCGTCCGGGTTTCTGACAGCGCGGCTTCCTTTCAACGCCTCCGTCTTTTGCTCTCCTGTAAGGCGGAAGTGACGATGACGACGACTCCAGCCTTTTCTCTCGCGGTAGTTAGATCGCAGCACAACTTTGTTCCCCAACAAAGGGAGACGCAAAGGCGGAGGTTCCGGTTCTTTCCGACCCTGGCTCTTCTTTGTTTTTTTTTTTAAAGGGAAATGTCGTTTTTTAAAAAAAAATATATTTAAAAATACAATACAAATCTCCTCTAATACATATGGATGCCATTTTTATCTTCCCCTTAGTGCGGAGGGAAGAGTTGCGGGGGGAAAAAGCCAGACGAGAATGTTCTGTCGCCCATCTTTATGGCGCTCTTTTTGCTTCTGAAAAGCAAGTTGGGGTGGTGGTGAATGGGGTGACTTCTTTCCCTGAGGACCGTTTTCGCGACCGGAGACAACCACCCCTCTTGAACACGAAAGCTCACATTAAAAAACTATAAAAGTCTTTAAGGGGCCACCACGTTTTTGTCTTTTTATTTATCTTTTTATTTGTTTATTTTTTACTTTTACTTTTGTTTTTACCTATAACCGAACAGGAGTCCTCCACATGGAAGAGCAGCCGAAGGAGATCCCCCCCCCCCAAAAAAATAAGTCCCATAACCTCATCGTTCTTCACAGGCTATCCTAACACACCTGACAGGAATGCCCCCCTGAAAGAGGGGTGGTTGACTTCGGTCGCTACCTGAAGTGCAACTGGAAACAAGGGTAAAACAAATGCCTGAGCGCCAGCTAGGTCGATGGAAAGAACCAAGAAGCAAGGCTGGTTTCCGGAGGGGAAATGGCAGGTCCGAGGAGGCTGGTAGCTCTTCACCCCGATCACGGCGAGGCGCCCCCTCCTCTGTATTGCTCTTTCTCTTCTGTTATTTCAGTTGCTAATGTTTATGTTTATTTCAGTATGCATTTAGATTATAAACAGTTTTTGGCCTATTATTTCACTCCTAGGCATTGCCATCCTACTGTCTAAAGGTCTATTCCTTTTTTCCGTTGTCAGTTTTGTTCATATGGGTAACTTTATTATTTTGATCTGCCTTTCCATATAGGATACACTAAAGTGAAATATCACAATTACTCTTTGCACTATTAAATAGCCAGAGTGATGTACATAGTCTCATTTCACTTCTCTTCCAGTGATGTATTCTGCTCCCTCTCATGATCCGTCCTTGCTTTATTCGTTTTTTTTTTTTGTCACTTTTGTGTCGTTGTTCCCAACAAATTAAAAATTGGGCCATAATCTGCATTTTGTAACTGTGTTGAAAGAAACAGCATTTGACATCTCATAAATTAATCATCTAAACATATAAAGTAGAAGCAACTGAAAAAAAAAAGAAAAATACACACCTGCGAGTGCATATCTAAGTAAGCATATCAACCTAGATTATAGAGTAGGATTCTTGCAGAACCAGCTCCTCACATGATCGTTTAAAAAAGAGGTTAAGAAGTCTTTCCTGCATTTTGTTTACTGTGTTCAGTGGTAGTGTTGTGCCTTTGGTGAACAGTGCCATCTGGTGAAAAGGTGGAGTACTCAGATTTGAATAAGTCTCTTGTTTTTCCAAAGTACAGTAGATGAAAGTAAGGATGACACACAGTTAATGTTATTTGAAAGTAACACTAACGTTACAAGGTAGAGATTTCCTGGTGGGGGAGGGAGATAGCCATGTTAGTCTATTGGAGCAAAACCAAGGAGTCTTGTGGCTCCTGAAAGGCTAATAAGTTCTATTTGGCATGAACTTTTCTGTCTTTTGCCTCTTGCATCTGAAGACGAGGGCTACAGCCCACCAAAGCTTATGCCAAATAAAATGTTAAGTCTTTACGGTGCCATAAGACTTCTTGTCACTGCAAAGCAGGAAGAGAAACATGCCTTAACCTATTTTATCCTGGAGGCTGAGTGGAAAATTCCAACCAAATGGCACCAGGGGTGGGGCATTTAAAAACACCCATCTCCCAACTGTTTGAAACCAGCTCTCAGGTCACCTTAAGCAATGTGCCTGGTGGATCTCTGCCATGATCATTTTGGGACTTTTATTCATAATTTTTCTACACTGTGCCTGAGGAATTTTATTCATGAAAGCTTGCACTGAATGCTTGATTTTTAGTTGTCTAAATAAAGGTATCACCTCTTCTTTATTTGGATTATGCCTTAACCATATTGTCCATCTTGCCTCAAAAATGAATAATAAAATCAACTCACTTAATCACAGCAGAAATCAAATAAGATGTTATTGCTACCTCAGTCATATATACCATATCTGCAGGAAGCTAGAACTTATGATAGATATACTATCTTAGGCATCCTTCAGTCTCGAGAGACTATGGTAATATAGTCCTTAGATATACTAAGGATGCAGCTATGTAGTGAGAAAAATGGGAATGGATCTGCTGTGAAGTTGAAGCCAGGTTTCTACAGGTACATTTGTTTCATCCAACCATACAGGAATGAGCAGAGAGAGGGTAGGAAGTTGGCAGTCAATGTTGCTTGTTAAGGGAGCTGTGCTGTGGTCGTCCAGATCTGCAGGAGGCATGGCTACAGCAGAGACACCTTAAGCTGCAAACGTGCTAATTAGCAATTTCCTCATTCCCCACCAACTCTTTTTTTTACTTTGGTCTCAGAGTGACTCCTGTATTATTTGCCAGGGTAATCACCCTCTTAAGTCTCTAGACAGAGCTATAACTCTTTGGTAAAGATGGAAAATGTGGGGCACTCCAGATTGCACATGTCAGACTGCAACTCCCACCATCCTTCAGCTTTGTCTGTTCTGGTTGGACTTGGCAGGCATTTTAATCTAATGTCTAATCTTGTGGGGTGGGGCACAGGTTTTCCATGCCCTCTTTATGGAAAACATAGTCTTATCATGTGAAAGGCTGCAGGCTGATTGTTGGTTATGGAATACAAACAGGCATAAACAGATCTTGTAAAAGTAGAAGCGATTACGAGGTTCAAATATATTATTACTATTTCAATATTTAGTACCCTAAATACTGTAAACCACATATGCAGAATAAACTATCAGTGCTTGAAACATTTGGCTTGGTACAGACTTGTGCTTGACTCATTCTTGTCATTCATTGTAGCAGACTCCTTCCTACTAACAGACATTTCTAACAGACAACCTCCAGACTATCTGACTGAATAACATAACTGATCCTTCTTTTTATCTATCTATGTGTGGCAGTTAATCCTCTTAACATCTGTTAGCTAACACCAGACAGAATCTAATTGGTTACATAAGTTAGAATATGTAAATTTCACAACTCTAATACATCTTGTATGACCATACATGCTGGGTTACTCTTATATGTTCCAATATTTTCATATAATTTTATTAATTCTTTTTAATAGTTGAATAATTTATTGTTTTTAGCTTTTAATATTGTTATTTTAATAATGTAAGCCATCTTGGTTCCTTTTTTAAGGAGAAAGGTAGGGTAAAATATTTTAAATGAATAAATAAACTTTAAACAAACAACAGTAACAAAATAATGATCTCAAAAAATTATAACTGTCTAATCTGCCATTACCTGTAAGTTATTATGACACCTTTAAGAGTTTCAGGTCATAATGAGATACAAAACAAAGTTGAGAATCCTATTGATTAGTTATGCCAGTGTAAATGTAATGGTGTAAACTTCAGCAGGAAGGGTCCACTAGTTAAAAAGTCACTGCTTCTATCTCTTGTCATACTCTAGTTGCAGGAGTCATGTGAGGGATACAAGTGGCGCCTGATTAATTAGCAGCAATTCACTACCACAGTTTATGCTGTTGCACTTCTGCAGGCATAACTAATGAATAGGATTCTGCCCAGAATTATTTAAGTTCTGCAGAAAGGTGGAAGTGGACCTGGAAACAAGAATATTTCAAATATACTTTAGCTTATAGATGGAAGAATGAGTTAATGGTGATTTATTGATGACATTTGTCCGTTTAAAGAGTTTGTCATTCCTATGTCCTTTATCACCTATGTGATAAAGAAATTGGGTGACTGATGCTGGGATATGCATATGAAGTAAACTTGGAAAATGATTGAAGCCTACTGGAAACTAGTTTTTACAGACATAAGAGCTATATTGCAACGATTTGTTTTAACTATTCTAAAAGTAGCTTTATTTACCATTTTTGTAAAAAAGCTAGACTTTGTTCTAGTGGAGGTCCATTTAGGCATCCTTCAGTCTCGAGAGACTATGGTAACATGCTCTGAATAGAGGTCTTGGAACAGCATCTAGTGTGGCTGAGGAGACCAATTCGAGAGTGACAATCCCTTCCACACTGAAGACAAATACAATCTGTCCCCTGTCCAGCTCCCTGATTTTGCTGGTTTCGGGACTGCCTCTTCGCCTCGGCCTGCTAGACAAGTGTCTCTTCAAAATTCGGAGAGGCCATGATGCACCGCCTGCCTCCAGGCTGAACACTCAGATGTCAAGGTTTCCCATCTATTGAGGTCCATTCGTAAGGCCTTCAGATCCCGCTTGCAGATATCCTTGTATTGCAGCTGTGGTCTCCCTCTAGGGCGATTTCCCTGCACTAATTCTCCATACAGGAGATCTTTTGGAATCTGACCATCAGCCATTCTCACAACATGCCTGAGCCAACGTAGACATCGTGGAGGTAGTGGAGGTAGTCCATGTAGTCCATGCACGTAGTGGAGGTAGTCCATTAACTAATGGGATGGTATATAAATCAAATAAATAAATAAGTGTAGGAATCTCTTCACAATTGAATTGCTGTTATAGATGCTAGACATTAAATGATGATGGGATAGGTAACCTATGGTCTTCCAACCACTACTGGACTACAGATCCCATCAACTCAGTCCATATGGCCCATGGCCAGGGACAATGAGGGTTCAATAACAACCAGAGAACCACAGGTTCCCCAACTCTTGCACAGATTCTGGGAAGCAAACAAAATAATTTTCAATCTCCAAATGGAGAACTGCTATTTATTTATTTTGTCAGCATTTATTTATTTTGTCAGCATAGCTCTAAAACTCATTAATTATTCTGGTTAGATTGTTTATTGCATAATTTTATAGCTGCTACAGTATAATCTTATCTACATTCAGAATATTTATTAATTCTTTAAAAAAACTCAGGTTTATGAGTATGGGATATTGTGCTTCTATATCCATTATTCAAAATGCCAGAAAGTGACCTGATATTGCTGCACAATATTATGCCAGCAGGAAAAACAATAGCAAAGGGCAGCCTGAATGTTGACAACATCAATGGCATCAGTCAAGATGATCTACAGGATACCCTCTTGTGCTCACTACTATTCACACTCTTGAAAAACAGCAATAACACCATACCTCAGAAGTGACTTGATGGCACATAGCATATTTGGAGCTTTTATTCTTAATTACCAGACAATTGTATAGTGACAAGATGGGTGGAATGGTTAAAAAATTATGACAGGATATTGGCATAAAAGCTCTGCTAACACTGAGTAACACCATTCCCAGTTACAAAACAAACAAACAAACAAACAAAAACCACCCAGTAATATCATAGCTTTAAAGAGTGAGCTTCTGAATATTTTTTCTCTATTCTTTTAAAAATACCTTTTAAAATATTTTTACAGCCAGACACAGAATCCCTTTTCCAGCATGAATGTGTTTTGCAAGGAAGGTGCTTAAGTTTTTATCCTGAGAGTCAGCTAATGGGATCCTGACTGACAGGGTCAAAATTTAATATTTCCCTACATGTTGTGCTGATTTCCCCTTTGAAGACATGTATCAGGAGCCTGGTCTCAAAGATCCTGAGAGAACATTTACTGAAAGCACCCAGGGCTGGGACAAAACATTACTCTTCTGTGCTTTTGTAAAGCCAGAATACTTTTAATATGCCTTACAAAATTGTATGCTATTACCTTGGATATACAGGGTAAAATGTCTCTTTCTGGAGGACTGTCACTCCACTACTTTCTTTAAAGCAAGCCTGTTTTTTTTTTTTTTTTTACTTTTCAAGTAAAACTTGTCTTTTGACTGTTTCTGTGACCTTTCATTGCCCTCCAAACATCTCTCTTCCAGGGCCATGAAGCTGGGACAATGTGCCTACTCTGGAATGCTCTTGCTGGTATGCCTTTTCTATGCATGCTTATAAGAAAGTCACTGTTTCTTACTTTTTGAAAGGCCTTTTTTTGAGGTTCAGTATTTCAGCCCCTGAAGCCTGGAATCCTTCCAAATTAAAAAAAAAGCAGGTGGAGCCAACCATTCTCTTTCAGCATGAGCAAGATTGATCTTTTAATTTATTTGATCTGTTTTAAATCTGGGGATGTTTAAGGTTGCTTGTCTCTATACCGGGGAATGTTAAACGGTTTTACTTTTTAAAAAATCGTACCTAAAAAACCCTTTGCCTAAACTGTCCCAAATTTAGCACAGTGCAAGAGCAGACTGTCTGCTACATCTGTGTCAAATTTTATTCTGATCAGAAGTCCAATTTAAAATCATAATTTTTGTTGGGATGCCACCATTTTTATAATTGCCTTGTAGAATGTTGATCTGCTCTGCTGCACAATAACATCACTGCACTCTTGCTCAGTGACAATTCTGCATCTGTACTTCTGCCCACATATTGCTGCTGTTGTTCTCCTATGTTTATAGAATTGTAAAATTTATTATCTTCATCATTATTGCTGTTATTAACAGTAAATCTTAAAAAAAACAGAGAGGCCAGATAATAGCAAATAAAAAGAAAGAGGTGGCAGAGGAACCAGCCCACCTGCTGTTTTATAGGTACACAGTTAAAAGAGAGTTTAGTTTATTTAAGTCCTGCCAGGAAACTTAATAGCAAGAAAACTCATCTCCCTATCCATGTAAATACTTTCCTCCACTTCTTAATTTATCTCCTAGGCTGATCACGCTCCACCCACCACCAGACACTTATCTAAGTTTTTCTTGGTCTGACAGTGTTTCAGAAGTGCTCCAAGAACAATATGCTCATGAAATCTCTAGCTAGATAGCCTGTTGCAGCAAAACTGACAGAATGTCTTCCACAGCAGCCGTTTTCAAAGAGGTAGCAGTCTCAGTCAGTTTCAGCGTGTATAATAAAAATAAATTGTAAAAACTTAGAAAAACCACCATAATTTTTTTTTTTTTTTTGTTATACAAAGAAATGTCATGTGGCTCTATGGGTTGGGAACAGACAGAATCCTCTTACGTCCTTGTGCAGGCAGAACCACTTTGCTGGCTGATTCTCAGGGATTTACTACAGAACTGCCCTTCTGGGTATGATCTGCCTGGAGAACACTCAACAAGGGCAGAGCCAAGTTGTGCCAGAGCCAAACCTCCTCCAGCCTACAGACACAGGAACGGTGATGGTACAATGTTAGGCTAAGGTGAAGGTAGTCCGAAACGGCTGAAAACATCCTTAGGTTCATCTGTCTTGATTAGTTAGGTTTGCACCCTAAAGTAGGGGTGGACAACTTTTGGGCTTCCAGCTATTGGACTGGATCTCCCCCCCCCCCCCCCCAGGCCTCAGCAGCAGAACTAACTGCAAAGGCACTTGCAGTTCAACAGCAGATGGAAGGTCACAAGATGTCGACCTCTGGGTTAAAAGGTTTAATTCAGCACAAGCTTTCAGTATCTTTCTTTGGGTCAGAAACACCACCGCACAATTAATAAATATATTAGAACATTTTCGCCCAATAACATCAAGAGCATTTGGGACAGTTAACATCGGGTTGAAGTTATCCGTTCTTTTACACACTCGCAGACAACGGTGGGAAAACGCCTTTTTCAGGTTAACTTTGGTTCCGCCAACTCCATTTTAGCCTATTAAGTGACTTCCACTCAAGGATCCCTGTTCTCCGTGTGTTTTCAAGATGACAGCCCACGAAGTCCCTTATTAGCCTCAGTGCTGTTTCCGTCCACCCCGTGCTTTCCACTTTATTATACAAATAGTCTCTCCGTGTCATTGACTATGGATAAACGTGGCAAATATTAATAGAAAAACATGTCCCTGCGTCTCAGTCCAGAAGCTGATTGGTGTGTTTAGCATAATAACCGGCAAGGCCCCTACGATCTGCCGGCTTCTCCGGCCATAACCACACGCAACCGCCTCTTTCGGGAGCCTAATGTTGCTTTAAGAATGAATCGGACTCCTCTCCATTCAAACACCGCCTTCTCGGACTTGCCGGCCAATCTGCAAGAACTTCCTCCTTGAACAATCAGCCAATGGAAGCGCTCCACGAAGGGCAGTGCCGAAGGGCGGAGGCTTAAAGAGAACGCGGCGGTAAGTGACGAGCTCCTAAGCCAATGCCATCCAGGAGTAAGCGTAGGGGCGGGCAGTCAGCGCCCGCCTGAAGCAATGGGTGGGAAGCACTGGAACGTTGGAGGTGGAGCTTGTGGTGGGCCAGCGAGCGAGCGATCGAAGGGTCGAGGCGGCTGGTGGAGCTGTCGGAGGGCACGTGACGAGAAGCGCTGGGGCTGCCCAGAGTCCTGAGGCGGGTGGGGTGTTGAGTGAGGTGAGTCTTCTCTTCTGCTCCCCGTTTCTCCCCTCTGAATGGGGGAGCCTCAGAGAAGCTTCTGGGGGGGGGGCAGGGGGAGTGGCCCTTCTTTCGCGCGCGGGGCACCCTGGGAGGCTGGCGGAGGCAAATAGCAAAGGGGGCTTCTTGACTCGGTGAAGGTGGTGGGTGGGCAGTCCGGTTTGATGGGGGGGGGGGGAGGACAACTGTTGGGGAGTTGTGCCCAGGGTTGCGATGGAGAGGGAGGGGTGGGTGGGATGATGACGGGAGGGATGGGTTGAAGAGGAAAAGAACTATGGCGCGATGAAGCAGGCCTCGGGTGCCTCTGGCAGGGACTGAGATGAGAGAGATGATGGCTTGGATCTTCTTCCTTGCCAGCCGTAGCGGGGCAGTGAGTTCCCCTGGCGGGCGCCCTGTGGGGTGTGGGGTCGGGCACCGTTGGGGTTTCGCCGTGTGTGGTGGTGGTGGTGGTGGTGGGAGGCCTCCCTCCATGTGCAGACACGCGGACTGAGGTGGTATCGTCGCAGATCGGCTGGCCGGTTGCACATGCACAGCATGACTAATCACTTCGCTTTTGGGATGGGGGTGTTCATTTCTTGGCCTTTGGAAGGCGGGAGTGGATGCCTTCTGTTGTTGGGGGGGAGGGAGGGAAGTAAGGATGCATGGGAAATACCCTGTTTCCCCGCAAATAAGACCTAACCTGAAAATAAGCCCTAGTAGGATTTTTTAGGATGCTTGTAATATAACTCCTACCCCCAAAATAAGCCCTAGTTAAGTGAAACCCCGCCCTCCACCATTGTGCAGGAACCAGAAGATGATGACATGACTGTATTTGAATAAATGTAGATGGTTGTACATGAAAAAAATAAAACATCTCCTGAAAATAAGCCCTAATGCGTTTTTTGGAGCAAACATTAATAAGACCTTGTCTTATTTTCGGGGAAACACGGTAACACTATAAATGATTTTTACTAAATAGGAAAGTTGCCTTGAGTTGAAAGGAGGGCCAGGCAATGTGTAGTTCTAGAATAAGAAGCCTAGCCTTGTATATAACAAGCCTTCTTGCCCCATGAGCTTAAAAACATGCATAACTTTGTGTAAGATGTATACTCTTGGTCTCCTCATCTGAAAATAAGAGAATGGGAATTAATTTGACACAGACTGTTTAAATAGAGTATATCTATAATGCAGCATGGCATTTGGATTTATGAGTAGCAGATTCTCATATAACTAATGGTTACAATTTTGCTGCATGTATGTTTTGAATTGAGTAGTTCTAGAACGATGGGTTGTGAGGCTGTTTTAGTGCAGGTCTAATTTGGTACAATGCTGGGCTACTCGTCGTGGTCTCTTTCAAGATAAAACTTTGAAAAATAGTTGAGGGAAATGTGCGAAATAAAACAATGAAACAAACATGGAATGTGTTTTAAGATTGTCTGTACTTAATTGGGATTTTCAGGAAAGATTATATTAGCTGAAACTGCTTTTAGAATGGGGCCATTCAAAAAGAAGGACTGAAGCTATGTTTGGTGAGCTGAAGGAATTACTGAAATGTGCCTGTGTGAACACACAAAGAGGACAAAAGTGGCCTGCAAAATGAGGGTACCAGTAGTGTCATAAAATTTCCCAGGCTTTATATTTTAATGTAAACTTTTGTGGACACATCCACTTCATCAGACATTAAGAGACAGAATGAAATGAAATGTATATGAAACACCAGTTTCCTCTTCCAAATCTTTCCCAGGCTTGAGTTTCAAACATAGCATTAACACGAATGAGGAAACACCTATCAGTCTACTTGAAAGTAGTACATCACAGAAATATACATTCCAACTGTGTAACTAAGTAGAATTCTATATTCTCCTTGGTTGATTATGTTAAATTTTCATTTGTGTTGACCTGAAGTGGAAACATTTCTTTGCAGCAAGAAGGATAAAATAGTAAGTAAGCAAGTAGTAAGTTTGTAGCAACATACGATGTTATTTTTTAAAGAGGTGTGGTTCTACATAATACTGAGGGAAGGCTTTCATACTGCAGCTGAACTGTGAAAGAAGCCTCTGTTCCTCACAGCAGATGAAGCTTTAATGGAATATCACTCATTTATGATTCCAAGGCATAGTTTTTCCATTTTGAGAAGAAATTTATTAACTATATGTTTCCAATTTGTTTTTGTGTGCAGTTAACATTAAAATTTTATTCTATAATAAATTTATTAATGTTTAAAGGGCCACATGTCTCCTTGTTTTTATGGAATAGCAAAAAGCTCTGTGTTTTCTTGACTTGTTGGTTTTGGTTGACATGATGGGAAGCTAGTATATATGAAATGTGTCTTGTAGTACACTCTTAGACATGCTTATTTGGAAGTAATTGCACTGCATTTAATGCGGCTAGTAAGTGAATTTAGGACTGGACCACTACTATGGGATATGATTTGTAAAGTTTTAAAATCGACCTTATATAAGAAACAGAAGGCACTTTCTTGTCTGAAGGAGTGGAAATTAGATGTTTAAATTAATTGGCAATCTAGCCACATAATCCCTAATTAAGTGTTATGTTGTCCAGTGTAAGTAACTGGATGAAGAAGGGAATACAGGACTCGTGTATGCTCACCTTTCACTCTCAGTATGTGGAGAGCCATGGTTTGAAGGAGAGTGTCTATGTATGGATTCAGAACAGTGCTTCTTGCTCTGCCTGTGAAGGGAGTGATGATGGAGGGGGCAGGCTAGCACACTCTCTCAAATGCTTATTTAAACCAAGCCTCAACAAGACTAAAGAAAAGATCTTAAAAGATTGAATTTCTACTCAGCATCACTTAGTAGGGATGAAAAAAATTATTGTAATTTGGAGAGATGTTAATTATTGTCTCCTACTTACAATGACCCTATGAATGAACAATCTCAAACGTCCTGTCCTCAACAGCTCTTAAAAACTCAGGTCTTCTCCAGATAATTCTGTCTTCTCTCCTCCAGCACCACATTTCAAATTAATAATTTTTTTCCTGTCATCTTTTTTACTGTCCAGCTTTCACACTCATACATGGTGATTGGAAATACAAGAGTGTGGAGCATCTTGGCCTTGGCCACCAGTGTCACATTCTTACAATTGAGGACCTTTTCTAATTCTTTCATTGCTGTCCTTCCAAGTCTCA
The DNA here is from genome assembly GCA_037013535.1 of Intellagama lesueurii. NCBI lineage: Eukaryota > Metazoa > Chordata > Lepidosauria > Squamata > Agamidae > Intellagama > Intellagama lesueurii. The sequence goes on from JBAJHW010000002.1 coordinate 220,046,239, forward strand.
GTCGTCTTCTGATTTCATGACTGCAGTCTCCATTTGTATTGATGAATGAACCAAGGTATACACAATCTCTAACTATTTCAGTTTCTTCATTGTCAGCATGGAAGTTGTGTAGTTCTTTTGTAGTCATGATTTTTGTTCTCTTAATATTAAACTGCAGTCCTGCTTTGTTGTTCTTTTGACTTCTATACAGTACCTCCCCATAGTGCTGAATTATTTTCTGTGCAGTTTACAACATAATTACACAAACAACACTTTGCTCTCCCCCCCCCCCACTCATTTTACTGACCTGACCTTGGAAGGTTGAGTCAACCCTGAGCTGGCTATCTGCAGGTTCAACTATTGTCCTGCATTGGTACTTTCTTATTTCACTTTCACTAAAAGTAGTTTCAAGCCATTGCTGCTTTCTGCCAGTAAGTGGTGTCATCTGCATATCTTAAATTACCCATTTTTCTTACATAACTTTTTATTCCTCCTTCATCTGAATCTAGTCTGGCTTTCCATATATGTTCTGTGTACAGAAACACCATTTGGAGGGGATATGGGAATGGCATTGAGTAGTGTAGCTGCTGTGTTGTGAGCTTATCACTTAACTAGCTGGAAGACTGACCCCAGTTGAACCATCAAAGATAGGTTGGAGATATAGTAGTACTGCTGAGGGACCTGATGGTCTTGATGCTAAGAAGAATGGGCTCTAATTCATCATTAAGAGAGAGCTAGTAGAACCTTGTGTAACTTGTTAGTATATAAAACAGTATGATATTTTTTTTATTTTTTTATTTTTTTATTAAATTTATATCCCGCCCATTTAGACAACGTCTACTCTGGGCGGCTAACAATAAAAAGACTAAAAATAATCTAATATATCAAACAACAATTTAACGACAAATACAATATCATTCAAGATGGGAAAATAGAAATCAAGCGGTGACAGGAGGGAAGGCCTGCCTAAATAGCCAGGTCTTGAGTTGGCTCTTAAAAACACCCAGCGAGGGGGCCAGGTGGATCTCGGGGGGGGGGGAGACTATTCCAAAGGCGAGGGGCCACTGCCGAGAAGGCCCGGTTTCTTCTTCTTTCTTTCCGTGCCTCCCTCGGCGTTAGGCCCCTCAACGGGGCAGCCCTGCCTGGCTAGAGCGAGTGATTCGAGTAGATCTAGGTGGGAGGAGGCATTCTGCTACATATAGTTCCAGTGCATGTAACTGCAAAGTAAAATAATAGCAAATGTACTTGACAAAGTGTCCTTAAAAGTCAAGTTTCAAGAAGGACTCTATCACTTAATTTAATCACTTGCCAGCCTCCTTCCACCATTCATACTATTCCTCCTTTTCACTTCTTACATGCCTTTCTAGAAGATAGCGAAGGTCCAGCTGTCAATGGTGCTGTGCTAATGTTCCATGATGCAGTTCTAATGGCAGCTGCTCTCTGTCTCCAAGATTAGAGCTATTGGGTCTAAATCAGGAAACAAGAACAAAGAGTGGGACAGCAGCCTTCATGAAACAGAATTCTCTTGAGAGCTGTATTATGGTAGCCCTCCATGCCACCTAAAAAATACAATCAGGGTTCTAAAAGGATATGAATGCTCATTTTTGGGGAAAGAGAAGGTGGGAACTTTTGACAGACCTAACAGAAATTGTGTCCAGAACTGTTTTACCCTGGGCACCTTTATTTGTGGGAGACAATGAGCTGGATAGTTATTTACAGATTTAGAGTAACGTACATTATGGCATGGAGCTGCTACCATATCCCAGATACTTCAGCTTCTGAAAGGAAATTTTAGCATCAGCTTCACTACCATGTGATGTCTATTTTTAAACAGATTTTTCAGCCTGTTCCTCTGTGTAATGTACTTAGAAAAAGGTTGCAGCGAGTCTAGACATTTAAGCATAGGATTTAATAATATGGTTTGGAAAAGAGACTGCATCTATTAACTCTTCCAGCTTGATTTCTTCTGCTCAGTGTAAAAAAGTGTAGCAAAGTTTGTGAAGGCTATGTTAAGAGTGCCAACTTGAAAATGAAGTTGAAGTATAACAAAAAGGGAGAGGCCTGTGACATTGCTGGTAAGTTGTCCATTTCGTCAGGAGTGACAAAACTATGTTAAATTGCATTTCATTCTGGACATTTTCAGCTCATTTCAGATGACATCTGTGTAGAATAAAAATGAAATATATTATGGAAGTTTTATAGATCTTAACTTGGAGGTGATAATTACTATGGTATGGCATAGGGCTATTACTTAAGTCAGTTTGGTCAGAATACAATTAAAAATTGGTTACAGGGATCACATAACCTGTTACAGCAGCTCCAATGGCTTTCAGTCCATTTCTGGGCACAATTCAAAGTGCTGTTTTTAATCTATAGAGCCCTAACTGGCTTGGGTTCAAGCTATCCCAAAAATTGTACCTCCCTTTATGAGATGGTCCAGGTATGCACTGTCAAGTTGATTCTCAGTTAAACCAGACATGGTTTACTAGTACCTTCTTTTAAAGGTACTTTGGCACTTGCCCATGGCCATACAAGTGGACTCTTCTCCCAGAAGGCACAGTGGGGAATTGAACTCCTCACCTCTGAATCCACAGCTAAGTACCCATCTCAATGACCCATCTAACCAGCTTTTAATATGTAAATATTGTTACATTTTGTTTACTTGCCCATCTAAGACACTCTTGCTGATTATCTTGGCTATTTGAACAATTGATATATAAAGGTCTATTTTATAAAAACATATTTTATGAATCCAAATTTATTTGCTCAACAGGTGACCAACAAATCCTTTTGTAATGTAATGTCCTTAATTTAGTGTTCAGGTGGTGGTGGAAAGAAGTGAGATCTGCTACAAAACACTGCACTGTGGAGTGTTCTCCTGTGCAGGATTCTAGCCAGACATGCTGTCTTCCAGAATATTCCATTCCAACTGCACCTCTTCATAATCAACTAATATTCCACGGCCACAGAGCACAGTGAAGTCTTCACTGTACTATTTTTGGAGTTCCCCCTCTCCCTTAAGGCTCAACTAAAGATTGTGTGTAAACCACCAGGTTTCCCCAGGCTTTTTAATCTCTCTCTCTTATACGTGGTTGGTGTAGTTTCTACTACGGTAGGGAAAGAATCACAACCACCCCCAGATATCTGTTTCCTTTAATTTAACATATCTAGCTAAAATAAAAGAGCTATGACATTTAAAGATTAGCAGATTTGTTTCAGTGAGATTTTGCGGATTATAATCCAAATCCTCAAACACACAGAATTTAGCAGTTAATCTAGAGGTTGATCTACACCTGGTTGCCTACATCTGGAAAGAGGTGGACTTTGGTCTTTTTCACCAAAGCATTCAGAGCTTCCTGGCAGACATCATGCCTTCTCTAATCTTGTTTATGGAATATGAGAAGAGTTTGAGAATACACAACAATTCAACATCCAAGTTAGCCAATAGCCAGGTGTCTAATCTAACTTGATGCAAAGCTACTTCATAGAGCAGATATTTTGTGTAGAGCAAGCATTAGTTTTGTTTCCCTAATTCTTGTATGCACACCTAGTAGATTGTTTTATCCTTTATTTTCTTTATTAACGCTTTTCTGAAATATTAATTCCATTCTGTACATGAACAATTCCCCTCTTCTTCCTCCTTCTCCATGTATATATACGCACTCATGGACCAACCTGGCCTCCCGTGGGAGGGAATTCCAGAGTCTGATAGCAATAACAAAGAAAGTTCTCTCCTGTGACCCCACCAAGCACGCCTGTGATCCATCTCTTCTTTCTTCTTCCTCTTTTCCTGCTGCCTTCAACCTTCCACAGCATCATTGTCTTTCCAGAGAATCCTGCCTTCTCATGATGTACCCAAAGTAGGACAGCCTCAGTCATTTTTGAGATAGTTCAGGCTTGATTTGCTCTTGGACCCACTTGTTCATCTTTCTGGCAGTCCAGGATATCTGCAAAGCTTTCCTCCAGCTCCACATTTCAAATTAATCAATTTTCTTTCTTGTCTTTACTGTCCAGCTTTCATATCTGTACATAGTGATCAGGAATATTAGAGAGTGGATGATCTTGATTTGGTCTCCAGTGACATGTCCTTACACCTTTCTAATTTCTTCATTACTGCCCTTCTGAATCTCAGTCTTCTTCTGCTTTCTTGGCTGCACTCTTTGGATTGATGATTGAACCAAAATCTTTAACTATTTTAGTTCTTCATTGTCAACATTAAAGTTGTGTAATTCTTCTGTAGTCATGGTTTTCGGTGCCTTCATGTTCAACTGCATTTCTGCTTTGGCACTTCCTCGTTTTAACTCTCCCTTACAGTCATTTCAAATCATTGCTGCTTTCTTCCAGTAAAATGGCGTAATCTGCATCCTAGATTATTGATATTTATTTCACCAATTTCCACTCCTCCATCAGAATCTAGTGTGGCTTTCTGTATTATATGTTCTGTGTATGGATTGAACTGATAAAGGGATAAAACGCACCCTTATCTGACACCTTTGCCTATAGGAAATAATTCTGTCTCTCCATATTCAGTCCTAATGGTAGCTTTTTGTCCACAGTCCAGATCACGCATCAGAACAATCAAGTGCTGAAGCACACCCATTTCTTTCAGAGCAATCTATAGTTTCTCATTGTCCACACAGTCAAAGGCTTTGCTATAGTCTATAGAGCAGTGATTCACAACCTTGAGTAAGTTCCTGGAAGCCTTCAGCACCAGCTGTGCTGGCCAGGCTTTCTGGGAGTTGCAGTCCAAGAACACCTGGGTTACCCAAGGTTGGGAACTACTGCTATAGAGCATAACTGATCTTCTGACATTCTTTGGTGCACTCTAATAGCAAGTGGGTATTTGCAATATGATCTCAAGTGCCTCTTCCTTTTTAGAATCCAGGTTGAACATCAGGCATTTCTTGTTCATTATAAGGTAAAAGCCTTGAGCATCACTTTGCTTGTATGGGAAATTAAAGCAGTGGTTCTATAGTTAGTACACTCCTTGGCATCTCTTTTCTTGGGGATTGGAATGTATATTGAGCATTTCCAGTCTGTGGGCCATTTTTCTGTTTTCCATATTTGTTGGCATATTCTTTTTAAAATTTTAACATACTTGGTCTCTGTTGCTTGAAATAGTTCTGTTGGTATTCCATCTGTTTTAAGTATTTCATTTATCTAGATTTTTCTTTTCTTTTTACTACATAAATGGTCTTTTTGCATTTTTCCCTGATATTCTCTCTGTTTTCAATCCATAGTTCTTCTGGTTCATAGACAGTTGAGTTTAGTAATTTAAACCTGTTCATTATGTGGACTTTTAATTAGGAGTGTTTTTTAAATTATACTTTCACAGTACTGTACAATTCTTTTATTAACATGATCAGTACTGCAATCTGCTGCTGGTCTTGTTTTGGCAGAGAGAATATAGCTTTGCCATCTCCTGCTTCCAGTTATGTAGTCTGTTTGATTTCTGTATTGACCATCCGGTGTTGTCTCCATATAAAACTGTTGTTTTGGTTGTTTGAAACATATATTTACAATAAACAGACTGTTGGCTTCACAGAACTCTAGGTCGTTCTCCTTCATTTCTTTCCCTTAGGCCAAATTTTCCAACAACGTTTCATCTTCTTCGGCATCTGTAGTTGGAGCATAGACTTCAGTGATGGTTAAGTTTTCCACAGAATGTGATTGATATTATTCAGTCTTTGTATTACAGTCCCTAACTGCCTGTGCTACATTTTATCTCAGCACTAGATCCACTGCATTTCTTCTGAGTTTGTGTGTGTTGTATTATAGAATGGGTCTATGAAAACTGAAAATAGGATTGGCTGTGAAACATGGAGAAATCAATTTGCTTGTCCCTAATGCAGTATTCTTGTTGCTAATTCAAACTTACTTGTAGTGATTGCATTAGATGTGCGCGTTTCCCTACAATTACTGTGTGTTTGGTTTTCTCTTCAAGTTTTGAATTGAAAGGATAGGAAGGAATTCAGTACCATCAGTTGCATGATTAAAGTACTAATGTAAAGTGTGTACATCTTATACACTGCAGTGATTTCATGTTTAAAACAGCTTGTGGCACAGGTCTGTTGGCTTAGTGTGCTTAATCGCCACAGTATTGCTTGTGCACATCATTAGAGATGGGGGTATTCGTATACAAATACGAATATCCCTGCACAGGTGGAAATAATGAGGGTCTGGCCCCATGGGGCCGGACAGTCCACTCACGATTTCACTGCTGCTGCCGGCTCTGCAGAGGCTTCCTATCACACCATTCTTCTCAATGGATTAGCCACTCTGCGACTTGGCAGAGAGGTTTGTCATCCCGCCTCCTGCCAGGAGTGGGTAATCGATTGCGGACAATGGCGTGATAGGAAGCCTCCGCGGAGCCGGCAGCAGCAGCGAAATTGTGAGTGGACCCTTGTTATTTCCACCTGTGCGGGGATATTCGTATTCGTATACAAATACCCTCATCTCTACACATCATAGCTGGGATCTCGTGATTTACTTTGGTGAACAAAAATCTGTCTTGGGGTCTACTGTAATGTGTGGATGTGTCGAATTGTGGGGATTATTCTTTGATTTTGCTGGCAATGTCAGATTGTCTCTCCTTATTCTTGTTCATAGGCCATGAAACAAAAGTGGTTGCTGTGTGCAGCACTGCTGTTAGCTGGGATCTCTCTGGTCTTGGCACATGATGTGGATGATGATGATGATGATATAATAGATGTGGAAGATGACATTGAAGATGGGGTTGAAGACGTAGAGGAATTAAAGCATGAAGCCACCACTCCACCTCCACTCCCAAAGGTTTGCTTGAATACTTCATTCTTCGGCAGATCTGTAAAAAAATCATGTGCGGTATTTTACGAGTACTCCTTTTATAGAGATCGAGTTGAATCTGTTGCTTTTTAAACCATAATTTATTCTGATTTTAACTGGTCCAATAGCTGAGAACCATGGGGGCCAGCATTTATTTCATTTGGTCTGAGTCTTTATGTAGACAGTGGTAATTTGAATCCCTATCTTAATTGCTGTACTACTCAAAGTAACTTCTCTGGATATTTGCAGCATGGAGCATTTTGCACAGATGAACTGGGATAGTAAGTTTTGGCACATGGAGATTGTTTGTGCTTTGTTTGAAGCCAGTATTGGTTGGAATTGTAACACCAATGTTGTGTACTGTACATATGGCCAACAAACCGTTGTTTGAAAGTCAACCTAGAAACGTGTAGATGTGTGCTGATTAGAAATGGGGATATTCATATTCATAAACAAATATGAATATCCCCTTCCCAGCTGGACCTAATGAGGGTCCGCCCCCTGGGACCAGCTCATCCACTCATGCCTCCCAGCGCCACGAATGTCCCACTCTTTCCACCAGTGGCGCCAGAAGCTCCGCTGTCTTCCTGCTCAGCTGGTCACTCAGCAGCTGTGCATGGAGACAGCGGAGCTCCTGGTGCCATTGGCGGGAAGAGTGGGAACTTCGCGACCCCGGGACATGTGAGTGGATGGGCCAGACCCTCATTAGGTCCAGCTAGGACAGGGATATTCATATTTGTTTACGAATATGAATATCGTCATCTCCAGTTCGGATTGTTTTTTCAGCTCTCATTCTCCTTTTGGACTACTGAACTACTTCCTTTTAAGGCAAAAAGAAGAACAATATACAGTACTGTGGGTTGCTGACATAGTAGTGCATTACAAACCTACTTTGGAACATGTATCAGGAAGTGAAATGTGTAAGTGACAGGGTAGATTAAAATCAATGATTTTAAAATTAAAATTAAAAATGGATTTTTAAAATCGTATCAGATTAAAAAAAAATTAAATCAAATTTTATCTTAACGAAATACTTTTGGAGGAAAATCTATCTAAATACAGTTTTCTATTTAAGATACATTATAGTTCAAAGGTTGTTCAGCATGAAATAGAACTTAGTTATATAGCATGAAGCTGTATATTCATGCAACATTTTTTTTGTAAACTAATTAATTTAATCCAAATTAATCCATGCTGAGATAACATGCACTTTTTCACAGTAATTCCAGTATAAAATGAACAAAGTTCAGGAAAAAACCTTAATCACGTTGTTGTTCTGCAAATCTATGTACAAACAATGAACACATGGATGTTTGATTAAGTACAAGAATATGTATGGTATATAAAGTTACTGTTTTAGTTAAGTAAAACAATTTAAGTAGTTATCTAAGTTTGAGTGATTAACCTATTAAACTAAAATCTGTTCTGATATTACTGTTTTACTAATCTGGCAAGTTATTATTCTAAATATGAATTCTTCATTTGGTTGCAAATATTAAAGATTATAACTACCAGCAAGAATGAGTCTTTAAATCTAAAAATCATGATTTAAATTGAGTCTTGCTGACTAGTGATTTAAATCATGATTGAAATCGACTCAATTTAAATCAGATCCACCCTGGAAGTGATGACCTTTTAACCTGGAATTAAAGAAATTTGGAGTTATAATGTACAAATCAAGAATGAAAAATGTCAATGTGATATAAATTCATTTTAAACAGTGTTCAGGAAATGTTCAATTTATTTTGTTAGTTCATCTTTTTCCCATCAGGTTACATATAAGGCCCCAGTCCCAACGGGAGAAGTTTATTTCGCTGAAAACTTCGATAAGGGAACTTTGGAAGGGTAAGTGAAAGAGGCACTAGTAGATTTGCAAAGGAAAAGTTTTATCCATTAGTCTGCTTATAAACTTTTTTTTTTGCCTCTGTGTATGGTGTTCAGGTGGCTCATGTGGTGATAAAAAAAATCTGTACAGAAAAATAGTATATCCTCCAAGTTAATTTTCATCAAAGAGGAATAACTCACCACCAGGTGTTGAGAAATAAGGAAGTCAGCCTAGTTCAGACATGATGTGTGGAGGGGAGAGAGTCACATAGTCCTCCCTATGTTCAGTTATAGCTTCCATAATCCCTAATCAGCATAGCAGGTGATATGGAATAATAGGAAATCCATTCCATGATATGAAGGGTTATGTTTTTCTCACCTGTGACATAGACAAAGGCCTCGCTTAAAAAAAAGTCTTACACCTTGCCTGAAATGTTACTCACTTATTTGCTTTGATTGATTCAATGATCTAGGGCCATCACTCTCCTTCCCTCAACGACCCTGTGAGATAGGTCAGCGGTTATCAGAGAAAGCCAAGCTCTTCTGCCAAAGCTGAACGCCTGGGCACTGAGATGGGCACTTCTTGCTTGTTTGATGGAGGGAATTTGCAGAACCAGTAGCTTATTAGCAACAAAGCAGTGACTGAAGTCCAGTCACATTAAGTTAACGCTGTGTAAGTCTAATGATATCATCTCCCATAGCCATATTTTGTTAAAAAAATGTTTCCTATCCCACTCTACAAGTTCCAAGGCTTCCTTAGATTCATTTTAGTCCTGGGGAACCCTTTGGGGAGAGCAGGTTGCAGGGAAGTCTGAAAATCGTTTCCATTGGTCCTGCTGCTGCTGTAGTGATTTTTGGACATCTGACCTTTCCCAGAACCAAAGAGATTCCAAGGAGGCCTACGAACCTTCAGGGAGGGGATAGGAAACATTTTACTAACAAAATAGGGCCACAGCTGATGACATAATCAGGCTTATGTGGCATAACTGTACATTCCTGGACATCAGCCACTAAGTTATATGTTCTTATCCCAGTATTCCATAAGACTAAAGTCTGATAATGTTCAGTTAAATTGTTACAAGATGTTTTGATGCATATACACTGAAATTGTCACAAGACGACATATTCAAAGTCTTTGTTAAATGTCTGCTTGCTATGCAACTCTTCATTAGAAGAATTTGTTTGTTTGTTTATTAGGTGGGCTCTTTCCAAGGCTAAGAAAGATGATACAGATGATGAGATTGCCAAATATGATGGTGAGTATCGCATGTTGCTCAGTCCTGGCTATATGTTGTGACTAGATGAGTGGGGGTGGATGGAATCATGTCTCTGGCTACAGGCATTGAACTTAAAAATGGCAGTTTTTTTGCTAACCTTTGTTGATGAAGAATATGTACATGGAGTTAAAATGTCAAAAAGAAAATACCTTGCATAAAACTGTTCATTAGGGGTGTGCTGTTTCATGTTTTTGGACTGCAGCCCTCAGAATTCTTCAATAATTCTCCAAGCAGAATGCTGGGAGCCATACCCCACAAACATAAATCTGCAGACATCTACATTTTGCTTCCCTCCTCCTGAGAAGTTTTTTAAAGTTTTTTAAAATTTACCTTTAATGCTGACTTAATTTTCTCTCACTCACCCCCTCCTGCTGCAGTGCTTCCTGGGACTCATAGTTCTTCAGAAGTGCCTGTCGTACCCCTTCTCTGTGATACTGATGTCAGAAATCCCTTTGTCTTTGATTATTTACGTAATGGTTTCTTTAAATAGCCACAGGAATAAATGTGTTTTCTTTAATTTTCACCTATTTCCTCTTTCGCTGCCCTGATGTGTGTTGTATTTACCGCTTCACTCAGGCTCTTACACCACCCTCCACATACCTATCTCTCAGGGCTTGAATAGAATTAATAAGGTTTTATTAAAGCAACAATGTCGAAAGAATGTTGCTTATTCCTAGGTTTCAAATCTGTTCAGCCCAATTCTTCAGTGTCTCTATCACCTCTCTCCCCCGTCAAACCTTCAAATGCAGACATATCTCTAAACGCCACTCTCAAGACTCCAAAATCACCCTTTCTTTGATCTCTTCACCAGATTGCTCAAAAACCTCACCAACGTGCCACTCCCCTAGTTCCTCCTGCCAGTCATAACTATTCATATCAACATTCCATGCTTCTCACTCACCAACTCCCATTACATACTTACCAAACCGTTGAAACAATACATTTAAACTCATAACTGGGAATCACAGTGCCCACTATATTGCCTAATGGGCAGTGAGAGTACAAGTCCCAGCATCCTCTGCACCCAGGAAGACCTAGCCACTGGGTTGTTCATGAGATGGCAGGGTATGGGTGACTAACCAGATGGAAAGATCATGGGGAGTAATAGTCTTGATGCCTGTTAGGCTCTACAGAGGGCATCTGCCCAAGAATTACAATTTCCAGGAAGCACCACAGTGGGAAGTGGGTGAGTGACAGGAAATGAAGTCAGCATTGCAGGTAAATAACTGAAAGAGGCCTTCTATGTGGGAAAATCCTGCCCAAGGCCATTAACTGTTATCTGTTACAATGAGAGCAAACACTCCTGGCAGAGAAGCAGCAGCTCCCAGCGGGCGGGGTGACCTCTCATTCTGCCTTTCTGCTTAGAGTTAGAGCAGAAGTTCAAAGACTTTCTCCGGCCAATCCTAGTGGCGATTAGGTAACTAGTGTCCTGTCTGAATTCTCACAACATACAATGTAACTCTTGCTGTATTAATAAAAAGGGTTCTCAAGGTGTTGCCTGGGGGCTCCGCTGGATCGGACATCTGCTTGTCGACTTCTTTGCAATTGCCTTCCTATTGTTCTGTGATCACCCACATCATTAGCCTTTCTTTGTTCCGTGATCACCTACACTTCTATATAGAGTAGAAATCTAGACATTTGTGGATTTGTGTTTGTGAGGAGTAAATCCCAAAATTCTGCCTGGGGAATTCTTGGAGAATTCTGGGATTTGGAGTCCAAAAACATGGAAGAGCACACACCTACTGTTGATTAACTTTGTTATTATATAATAGAAACACAGTAGTAGTAGAATTCGTGTGCAAAGATTTACTAGAGAGAAGGCAATATATACACCTTATTTTCTGGCCAACTAACATAGGATATTTCATTACTTTTTCCCCTCAAGAATAATTTGAATAGGTTAAGCCGAATGAGAATAACTGGCTCAAGATCACCCAGTGAACTTCATGCCTATGTGGGGTTTTGAAGTAATCTCTCTAGAGACATAGTCCAGCGTTCTAACCACTAGACTACATTGGTTCTCCTCAGTAGCACCAAAAAGAGAAAGTTATGCTTAAGTGTAGTGAAAACAGCCTGATAGCACAACTTCAGTAGAGCTCTACCTCTATTCCGGCATCATTCCCATAGAGAGAATGTATTACAAAAAATAGGCATGTAGAGCACTTTGTGTGTGCCATCTCTTATAAAAAAAATTCTTGGTATGCACTGACTCCTAATAATTTTAAAACTAAGTTTAGTATTATGGGATGGATCATGAGTTTTCTGCAAATAGAAGCACTTCTTCCATCCAAACAAAGCATTCTGATCCAGTGAAGGCTTTTGTTGGAATGTGAATGGACAGGATGCAGTTTTAGTCAACCTTTTGTCTACTTCTTAGCCCCCTTTGAATTCCCCTAATTTTGTACAACAATTTTTTTGGTGATTTTTTTTAGTATTATTATTTTTGCTCTTCCACCAGCCCCCCCCAATCCCCTGAGTAGACCTCCACTGAGCAGTGCTCCCACTAATGTTGATTAGAATCCAGTTCGTAGTTGCTAGACTGTAGTTCGACTAGTGTGTTTGAGTTTTGTAAGCAAAGTTACTTTGTTGCATAAAGTTACCTTTACTTGTAAACTGGATCTGTAGATAAGAGTCAGCAGTAACTGAACTTTGAATATGAGTTTTATTAGTAAAACCAGTTAAGTGATTAACAGAATGAAACCCATGCAGCAGTCAGTGTAAATAAAAAGACTAGAAACAGCATGTCAGTTTGTAGGATTTGCTGTGAAAACAATTAGAAACAGCAAGGGAGTTTTGATGACATTTCCCCCCCTCCCTTCTTATAGGTAAATGGGAAGTGCAAGAAATGAAAGACACTAAACTTCCAGGGGATAAAGGGCTTGTGCTGGTTTCCAGAGCGAAGCATCATGCAATTTCTGCCAAACTTAACAAGCCCTTTGTTTTTGATACCAAGCCCCTCATTGTACAGTAAGTGGAAATAGTTTTTTTCCCCCCATTTGATTGACTTCATTTATGTCAGAAGCAAATGATCCTTCTGGGATGGAAGGAGCAACTGATAGATGCATAGACACTGAATAGTTGATCCTTTGTAGAAGAGCATGCTCGTATTGTATTCACTCATATGAAGATTTAGTGGTTATGCCAGTTTGCAGCAAAAGCAAACAGTTCTGTTTACTTGATAGAATAAGTGATTATTCTTTTGTGGGATCCTACATCAAAATATCTTACTGCTTTTTTCTAGACTGAACCATGGTTTTGCTGTCAGAAAATCTGTCTTTAGTTCATAACTCATTTAGTGCACATTTGCTGAGTGAAGAGGCCATCATTTTGTCTTGAAAGCCGAATTGGCCAATGCATAGTTTGCCTCCTGAACAGAATTAAAAACCATAATTTAAAACTAGGTTTTCAGTTCCTAGTTTGGAGGCAAAGCAAGGAAGTAATCTGAGGATAGGAAGTGAGGAGACCGTGATGTCTGTTGTGTGCAATTGCCATCAAGAAAAAGAAATAATGCTTTGGTTTTTTTTGTTTTTAATGACAATGCATCCTTTGCTCTCCTAAACTCTATTAGATATGAGGTGAATTTCCAAAATGGAATTGAGTGTGGCGGCGCATATGTGAAGTTGCTTACTAAAACTCCTGACTTGAACCTGGTGAGTGTGTCCTGTAGTTGTTAATGTCACTGAAAATATCTGTGGGTTGCTAACTTGAACTAAGCATCTGTGTCTCATAATTTTGTATTACAGCAACAGAAACAAGACTGTAAAACTGCTGTTGCTCTGAACAACATTCTTTAAAAAAAGTAAATCTTTTTCTGTTTTGAACCAAAAGATGGAAAACAACAGCTTGCCTTGAGAGCTGATTTATACTGCATTTTTGAAGCACTGTCTTTGTATATCGTTTAAAGGATCACTTCCATGACAAAACTCCTTATACGATCATGTTTGGGCCAGACAAATGTGGGGAGGACTACAAATTGCACTTCATCTTCCGACACAAGAACCCCAAGACCGGGAAGTATGAAGAGAAACATGCAAAGCGACCTGATGCAGATTTGAAGAACTACTTTACTGACAAGAAGACTCATCTGTTCACATTGGGTAAATTACATATTTTGAAATAGAGGGCTGTGTGTGAAATTCCAATTTAGATAGCTCTTATGGAAGGCAGGAAAGAATCTGCGAGCACTTGTTTGCAACAGTGGATTGTATTGTAGTACAAAGTGAATAGTTTTCTTTTATACTTCCTGTATCTCAGGGAAGAAGCCTTGATTGACAGAACAACTTATTGTTGTAGGAGAAACTAGGCATTTTGATATACAGTGAAGTTTCCAAAAAAGGTCAGCTGATATGTGTAGTTTGCTGATGGGCAGTGTAACAAACAGTACTACAACACTGTTGAAAGTCATCGGCAGCAAAAAGGGCTTCTGTTTCGCATCTGAAGAAAACAATAGATTGAAGGGGGACCTTCTTAGAGGTAAATTATTTTCCTTGCCTTACGAAAAAGTTATTGATTTATCTTTATTTTCTTTGGTGGTTATCTTAGTTTTGAAGGCAGACAACAGCTTTGAAATTCTGATTGATCAAATGGTTGTAAACAGTGGGAATCTGCTCTCTGATATGACCCCCCCTATAAATCCCCCACGTGAGATAGAGGACCCAAATGATCAGAAGCCAGAAGATTGGGATGAGAGAGCAAAGATTCCAGATCCAGAGGCAGTTAAACCAGATGATTGGTGAGTAGCTATTGAAGTTTCAGAAGTCGGGGGGGGGGGGGGGGGAACAGCAAGATTTTGACATTTTGTCATGTGGATCATAAAAAGATGTATAAAAGGATGTAAGTGGCAGTGTGATGTAGTGGATAGAGTGATGGATTAGGACTCTGGAGGACAGGGTTTGAATACCCATTTGGCCATGGAAACTCGGGGGGGGGGAGTAGAAACCACTCCTTAAATATCTCACTTGCCTTGAAAGCCCCATTAGGGTCACTCTAAGTTGGTTCCAACTTGACAGCACAGAACACACACAGGCTCTGTAATTCTATGTCATTTATCTACACAAGGACTGGACAGAAAAAGTTGAATCCTAGGAAGTTTAAAAGTGAACTTGGGTACAGTTTCTCTAACTGGTGTTCTGTGAACTTTGTCACAGCTTAAGCAGAGTGCACTTGTCAAAATAGCCTAACAATTGTGTACTCTGGCTACACTGTAATAGTAGGCAGTATCAGTCATTTCAGCTATTTTAAAGTTCTTTGCTATCAGGTTGCCTACTTCCCTTCCCAGCTAAGAGGAGTCTGTCTTCAGATTATTTTAGTGCTGGTGGGCTAGGATAAGAGGTGGGAGATAGGGCAACTCTGGCTTTTGGTTTGCACATTACTGCACTTGTCACCATCTCTGCCGCTCTTAATATTTCTGTTTCCTGAGAACACAAGCTGGCTAAAAGTTTTAAAGAGAATGTTTAGCAAGGCTCCAAACTCTTCTCTAACACAATTTCTATCTGTGTTATATCTTGATCTTTAGCAAAGTAAGAGCAGTGACACTGAAGTTACTGGCATTCACACAAGGCAGTGCATCTTGAGTTTGCCCATTAGTTTATCTGGTTTGGCTCAGTCACTGCTCCTGTAAAGAGGGGAAAGCCTTGAGCATGAGATTGAGTTTTGCTTGCTTTTCTTTAGCCTTGAGGGAGGAAAACCAGGGTGTCTTTGTGCACAAACTTCCCTTGTCTCTTGAAATAATCTCCATTTTTCTGTGAGAATAGCTGGCAGGGCTAAAAAGCCAGGCCCAGATGTATTTGCAGAACCAGCCCCACACTCTGTTGGTAAGCGTGGAACACTGTAGTGGCCTTCTTTGCCTGAGACAAAGAAACTCTTGGGTGTGAGAGCAGACCAAAGATTTCTGAGACCAGTGTCAGGAAAAAGCCGATTGAGTGAAGGTGATATAGCTCTTGGGCCATGGGTATCAATGTTTGGGCACCACTGCAGAGAAGCCCATTTCTTTTGTTACCAACAGTTGTACTGGTGTGGAGGGTAATGTACTGAAAAACATTTTTAACTGATCATAAAGGATGTAATAGATTGTTTAGATGGAAACAGTCCTGAAAGGTATTCTTCTAAATTGTTGAGGGCTTTGGTGACCAGCACCTTTAATTGTGTTCAGAAGTAATAAAGCAGCCAGTGAAGCTCTTCAGGAGCAAAGTAACACCTTGAAAACATTAACAGTGATGTTTATTTTTGTTGTCTTTCAGGGATGAGGATGCTCCTGCTAAGATACCAGATGAGGATGCCGTGAAGCCAGAAGGTTGGTTAGATGATGAACCAGAGTATATTCCTGACCCTGATGCAGAGAAGCCAGAGGATTGGTAAGTAAACACTGGTTTAATTTATTGCAGTGGTTCAAGTTAGATGGATCAATTCTACCATAGTTATTGTGTGGTACAATTTGAGTGAATATGATAGTTATTCATTCATTACTTCATTCTATTATAAAATACTTCTGAACAGCCTCTTTTGCTTAAAACAGTCTGTAAGCCTTGCTCGTAAGAAAATTGTGCTTCCTGGAGGCTTTCTAAAGTTTTAAACAGCGGGGTGGACTCCCCCAATGTCTCATTTTAAGGAAAAATAAACATATTTCCTAAGGCAGGAAGATTATGTTGCACAAATTCTGTATTTCCAAACACTGGAATTATGACTTGTAAGATACATCAAATACATTGTTTTCTTTCTTTAAAAAAGAAAGAAAGAAAGAAACTTTGGGGTCCTAAAACAGAGTTTCCTCTTTCAGGGATGAAGATATGGATGGAGAGTGGGAGGCACCTCAGATTGCAAATTCCAAATGTGTGTCAGCCCCTGGCTGTGGTGTCTGGCAGCGACCAACTATTGACAATCCTAACTATAACGGCAAATGGAAGCCTCCCATGATTGATAACCCAAACTACCAGGTAAACTATCTTGTGTTGTAGGTTATGAATGTATGTATTAAAATAATTGTAGCTTGGCTTGTATCAATATATCTCAGTGCAGAGTCCAGTAAAGAAATTCATGCAGTTTAAATAATTTGAAATAATTAAAATATAATGAAACACTTTAAAATTGTTTAACAGTTAAAGCACACTGAAAGATTAAACACCTATCATCTCTCTAAGTACAAAATACCTTGGTGAACAGCCAGGTTTTAACTTGGCACTGTTAACACCAGCCCGGCTTTCATGGGGATGGGATTCCATAACTGTGGCTCTGCAGCTGAGAAAGCCTGCTTTCCATTATAGGATATAGGGGAGAGCTTTCCCAGGAAATTGTAATTGTAGGCAGGTATGTATGGGAAGATGCTGTCCCTCAGATAATTACATTAGCCTTCTAGGCCTCTGTCTAGATAGGTTCTTTGTACACTGTACCAGTTTATTCAGCTCCCGGGGTTAAACTAAGTGTTGGAGCATGACAGAAGTAGAAATTGCTCTACAAAGAGGAGGCACTTGCATTTTTGTGCAGAGGGAATTTGAGTGTCTCAGTGCAATGAAATTTTTCACACTAGTGAGACTACCTTTAATATGGTAAGACAGTATCAGAGTTTCATAGCACATTTAAGCTCCTGTGGACTCAATTTCATGTCATCAGACACATGAGTTGCTATCTCATTTGCAGGTATATAAAACATGGGTGGTGGGATTCATAGTGGTCAGTTTGGGAATGAAATGCAGAAAGTATAGAGAAGGACAATACAGTTAGCAAGTGTGTGCAAAATTAGCACAGGGGCATGTGATAGTCCAATAAAGACAACAGTGCTGACTTAATTTAGGAATGTGAGAGGACAGGAAACTATTATATCTTATTTAGATTCAAGTGAGCAGACACAACTTTTTGGGAGAGTTCTACTTTGTAATCGGTAGACTAAAATGCTAAATAAAACAAAATATTTTGATGAATTTTAATTGTTCATATTCAAGGTGCCACAGCACTTTCTTTTTGCAACAGTTAACATATGTGCCCTTCTGGCAGCTGCTTTATATGGAACCCCAGAAAGGACTTGGATGCTATACTATGTGCAAGCTGCTGTTGTTACCCACTAAGCTCTCTTGTGTATACATGTGTGTTTTCTGGGTACATGATACACAGCAGCATTACCTACCTGTATCTTACCTTGTGACTTCAAACATTCCTTAATTAAAATTCTTGTATTTGCTCCCAGGATCTCAGCAGAATTCTTTCACAGTCCTGCTTCCTGATCTCCTTTTAATTTGAGAGATCAGTGATTAAATTTTGTATTTTGTGAACACAAATCACGTGCCCTGACACTAAGCTGTTAGTAGAACACTGCTGTAGATTGGTGGGAGGGGGGTATACCAAATGTTGGAGAAATAGTGGAAAACATCCATCTTAATTCATACAGTAGACACATGAAAGTTTCTTCTAGATATTCTGATCAGTTCATGAATATCTGAAGGATCAGTGAAGATGAATACTTGCATCTGGGTTGACTGATTTTTGTCTCTGCATTCTTCAGGGCATTTGGAAGCCAAGGAAGATTCCAAACCCAGACTTTTTTGAAGACTTGGAACCTTTCAGAATGAGCCCTTTCAGTGCTCTGGGACTTGAGTTATGGTCTATGACATCTGACATATTCTTTGATAACTTCATTATCTGTACAGACCGAGCAGTAGCAGATGACTGGGCTAATGATGGATGGGGTCTGAAGAAGGCAGCTGATGGTGCTGCTGAGGTGAGAAATAAAAATGTGCTTCTTTCCATGATTGTGACAAGGTGAACTGGAGAATTGTCTCCATTTTGCTCTTCAGAAGATTTGCATGTATGTCATTGCTTTTGCATATTTGTGCTCAGTAGAATGCACACAAAATTTTATGTTGAAAAAAACACTGTGGTTGATAACATTATCAGCCTTATGCAGCATAATATGGAGCAGGATTTTGGCCACTATTTTAGTTTTCTGGTACAAAAGTGATTTTACAAATGACTATAATCATTTAAAACTGTCGTGATATATTCACTATTGTACTAATTGTGACCCTTAGTACGATAGATAGTGTTGATGTATTGGATGTTAGACCTGCCCTATTGGATGTTAAACTGGGTGCATACACACAAGCTGAGATTCTAACTTGTCTTCTAGCCTGGTGTTGTGAGCCAGATGATGGCAGCAGCTGAAGAGCGTCCTTGGCTTTGGATAGTCTACATCCTGACTGTGGCTCTACCTGTGTTCCTTGTTGTTCTCTTCTGCTGCTCTGGAAAGGTGTGTAACCTAGAAATAGCTGGTTTCCAAAGTATGTTGGATAAGATCAGGATAGAAGTTTGTTACAACTATTCTAAATGTTTTCTATTTTAATTAACAGCGTGCTCTGGTCCATGGGGTCACGAAGAGTCGGACACGACTAAACAACAACAACAAATATTGCTCTTTGAGTTTTATTTTATGAGCTGCATCAGGGAGGCATGCTTTGCCTTGAAAGGCACTATAGAAATGTTTGACATCAAATAAAAAATAAAGAAGTGGTCATTCTCTGAGAAACTTAATTGTTGGAATTCTTCTGGTATATCTTTCAGAAACAACCAAGTGCTGCAGAGTACAAAAAAACAGATGAACCTCAGCCAGATGTAAATGAGGAAGAGAAGATGGAGGACGCGGACAAGGGAGAAGCCAAAGAAGAAGAGGAAGAAGCAAAAGAAGAAAAGCCAGGTATTC
The DNA here is from genome assembly GCA_037013535.1 of Intellagama lesueurii. Taxonomy (NCBI): domain Eukaryota; kingdom Metazoa; phylum Chordata; class Lepidosauria; order Squamata; family Agamidae; genus Intellagama; species Intellagama lesueurii. Next base: position 220,065,808 of record JBAJHW010000002.1, read on the forward strand.
ATAGTACGAGATATTCTCACTGCTCCTGAGAACACTAATTTTTTCTCCTTTAAAATGTGGAAACTAGCACTGGTGGAGAATGGGGAGGTGAATAAATTATCTGCAGGAAACGCAGGTAGCCTTCTTTTTTTTAGTAATTTTTTAAAAAAATTATGCACTTCAGCAGAGAAGAAGAATGATGGTGATGCAGGAACTGCTAGTCAAGAGGAAGAGGAGGAAGAGGATGAGGAAGAGGAGGAAGAGGAGAAGGCAGAGGAAGAAGATAGTAATCCTGTTACAGAGGTAAACATATTTAAAAAGATTTGCACTGGATGAAGAATAAGCTTAAAAATACTGAAAGTCTTTCTAGAAGATTACATTGCAGTGCTTCCTAAATCATGAATGGCTTCCTCACCACTTTCTTTGATGGGATCAGTTGGGCATCATAGCCTGTGAATCAGTGCTGCAAATTTGAAAAGCTGATTAACATTTCTTTTAAAATCATATTTCAATATGAACGTGTTGATTTCTGTAAACTGCTGGCAGTTGCTGTGAGTGTAATGTGGCCAAAATGTTGTGAAGTGGTTCTGCTGATAGAAACGGTTCCAACTGCAGCACTGACGTGGATAGTTCCCCCATGGCCCACCACTAACCCTCAAAATTTGCTCTGGACGGCTGGAAAACCCTTCAGAGCAGGTTTTCAAATGGCAAAGATGACTGTTGGAAGAAGGAAAGGAAGCTAAAGTCCCATTGGAATAGTTGAAGTATGTTACTGCAGCATTGGATTTAACTTGGTATCTGCAGAGGTTTCAGAATTATGGGTATTTACGAAGGAAAGTATTAGTTGATTTTTGCTTTGAGTGAATGTTCAAAATCATTCAGCATTTTACCAGTGGAAGAGGCTATTTTAAGAGTGCTCCCTGACCATGGAGTGCTGCCAAGGGCAAAGTGAATCACATGAACTCCATGCCATACCCATGTGATAACAACATGTTATTTTGCATTGCATAAAGTATATTTTGAATAGTTTACTTAGTAAAGGATTATTCCAAAGAGGACATGGTTGCCATGAGTACTGAACATTAAATAGAAAACAAAATAAAACCAATCTTCACTATTTTTGTTGTTGTTTAGTCGTTAAGTCGTGTCCGACTCTTCGTGACCCCATGGCCCAGAGCACGCCATGCCCTCCTGTCTTCCACTGCCTCCCGGAGTTGGGTCAAATTCATGTTGGTTGCTTCGATGACACTGTCCAACCATCTCATCCTCTGTCGTCCCCTTCTCCTCTTGCCTTCACACTTTCCCAACATCAGGGTCTTTTCCAGGGAGTCTTCTCTTCTCATGAGATGGCCAAAGTATTGGAGCCTCAGCTTCAGGATCTGTCCTTCCAGTGAACACTCAGGGTTGATTTCCTTCAGAATGAATAGGTTTGTTCTCTTTGCAGTCCAGGGGACTCTCAAGAGTCGCCTCCAGCACCACAGTTCAAAAGCATCAATTCTTTGGCGGTCAGCCTTCTTTATGGTCCAGCTCTCACTTCCATACATCGCTACTGGAAAAACCATAGCTTTGACTATGTGGACCTTTGTCGGCAAGGTGATGTCTCTGCTTTTTAAGATGCTGTCTAGGTTTGTCATCCCTTTCCTCCCAAGAAGCAGGCGTCTTTTAATTTCGTGGCTGCTGTCACCATCTGCAGTGATCATGGAGCCCAAGAAAGTAAAACCTGTCACTGCCTCCATATCTTCCCCTTCTATTTGCCAGGAGGTGATGGGACCAGTGGCCATGATCTTAGTTTTTTTTATGTTGAGCTTCAGACCATTTTTGGCGCTCTCTTCTTTCACCCTCATTAAGAGGTTCTTTAATTCCTCCTCACTTTCTGCCATCAGAGTGGTATCATCTGCATATCTGAGGTTGTTGATATTTCTTCCGGCAATCTTAATTCCGGCTTGGGATTCATCCAGTCCTGCCTTTCGCACGATGTATTCTGCATATAAGTTAAATAATCAGGGAGACAATATACAGCCTTATCGTACTCCTTTCCCAATTTTGAACCAATCAGTTGTTCCATATCCAGTTCTAACTGTTGCTTCCTGTCCCACATATAGATTTCTCAGGAGATAGACAAGGTGGTCAGGCACTCCCATTTCTTTAAGAACTTGCCATAGTTTGTTGTGGTCCACACAGTCAAAGGCTTTTGCGTAGTCAATGAAGCAGAAGTAGATGTTTTTCTGGAACTCTCTGGCTTTCTCCATAATCCAGCGCATTTTAGCAATTTGGTCTCTAGTTCCTCTGCCCCTTCGAAATCCAGCTTGTACTTCTGGGAGTTCTCGGTCCACATACTGCTGAAGCCTACCTTGTAGGATTTTGAGCATAACCTTGCTAGCATGTGAAATGAGTGCAATTGTACGGTAGTTGAAGCATTCTTTGGCACTTTCCTTCTTTGGGATTGGGATGAAGACTGATCTTTTCCAATCCTCTGGCCACTGCTGAGTTTTCCAAACTTGCTGGCATATTGAGTGTAGCACCTTAACAGCGTCATCTTTTTAGATTTTAAATAGTTCCACTGGAATGCCATCAACTCCATTGGCCTTGTTGTTAGCCATGCTTTCTAAGGCCCACTTGACTTCACTCTCCTGGATGTCTGGCTCAAGGTCAGCAACCACACTATCTGGGTTGTCCGGGATATCCAGATCTTTCTGGTATAATTCCTCTGTGTATTCGTGCCACCTCTTCTTGATGTCTTCTGTTAGGTCCCTCCCATTTTTGTCCTTTATCATGTCCATCTTTGCACAAAATGTTCCTTTAATATCTCCAATTTTCTTGAACAGATCTCTGGTTTTTCCCTTTCTATTATTTTCCTCTATATCTTTGCACTGTTCATTTAAGAAGGCGCTCTTGTCTCTCCTTGCTGTTCTTTGGAAGTCTGCATTCAATTTTCTGTAACTTTCCGTATCTCCCTTGCATTTTGTTTCCCTTCTCTTCTCTGCTATTTGTAAGGCCTCGTTGGACAGCCACTTTGCTTTCTTGCATTTCCTTTTCTTTGGGATGGTTTTTGTTGCTGCCTCCTGTATAATGTTACGAGCCTCCATCCATAGTTCTTCAGGCACTCTGTCCACCAAATCTAGTTCCTTAAATCTGTTCTCTATATCCTCACTATATCTGTACCTATATACAGCTCATGCACTCTAAAATTTTGTCACATTTCTAGATGCTGGAGTAACTTTACAGTAACTTTAATAAATATCACAGTTCTCTCTGTGTGTATTACACATCTATGGGAGAACAGCCAAATTTGGTTTGATTGGCAGCTGAAGAGATTAGTCAGTGGCCAGTATCCTCTTGCAGTGTTCCATCAGCACAGTATGAATGATGTTACTGGCAGTGGCAGATTGTTGCTAATGAAAGAGTTCCTTTTCACTTGCAGGGTGTGCTCAAATTGTTGCAGTAAGTCAAAGTTGCACACGCTCCAAAATTCAAAAAGAGACTCTTTTATCACATCATTCCAACAGCGCTTGTGGAGGAAGAGGGTACTGGCCACTGAATGTAAAGCTTTTCTTTAGTGTTCTTATACTGCTTTTCATTCAAACAGTTTTGTTTCTGTGAAAACAAAATACAATAAAATCAAATGTTAAAAATAATAAAACAATAGTATTAACCAAACAGTTCATTAAAGCCAGGAGAACTGACAGTGTTAACAAGCAGGAAGATAGTCAGGAAAACATCTGGGCATAGTTTTCTAATGTGAAGTTTCACTCCTTAGCAGTGTTAACTGCTATCATAGAAAGAGCACATACACATCATTTCTAGACTACAACAAATAATTTAACTAGCAAGAATTATGTTAAGTGGTGTGCTCTTTTGTGCTTTTCATCTGCAGTTCTTAAAGAATTCTGAGAATTGCAGCCCTAAAACCCAAACCAGCACACCTCTAAGCTTCATGCCCCTCTCCTCTGAGAAAGCCTTCCGAATGATTTACCTCTATCTCCTCTGGCTTTCCTGTTGCTTCCTCTTGTTTGAAAATAAATAAATAAAAAGGGAGCTGTTGCAGTACTACATGGGAGTCGTAGATCTTTGGGATATGCCTGCTATACACACCCTAATGGGTAGAGACTGAAACTCCCAGGAGGCATTGCGGTGGCTTCCTTTTTAAAAACAAATCAACAGCAGGAAGCAAAAGGAAGACTGGAGAGCCAATGATGAAGATATGCTGAAAAGGCCTTTTATGGGAGGTATGGATGTGCTGATTTTAGGGTTTGGGGCTGCAGTTCCTGGAATTCTTGACAGATTCTGGGAATTGAAGTCCAGAAACACAAAAGAGCACACCCTTAGCTATCTTGACTATTTTTTAAAGTGAAGCATAGTAGTCATATGGAAAGTGCCTTTTCTATTTATTTGAAAAACATTTTATCTTTGTAGGTGGAAGAAACTGTGAATAGATCTCCCAGAAACAGAAAACCAAGAAAAGATTGAAATATCCTAAGAACTTGATCTGATCAATTTTCCCCCAACATGGTTTTGGGAGAGGACCTTGGATACCTTTTGCTGAAACACAAAAAAACCTCAAGATTCACCATCCACAGGTTCCTGTCAAATGCTCTCCTGTGTAAATGAGTGTTTAGCAGTCAAATATTGCAATTGTGTTTTTAAATAGAATATTCCTGTAGAAAGAGAATGCATTTAACACAACCCAGCTATGAATTTCTGGAATGTTATAAAAACTAACATTTTTCTTTGTTTTTAAATAGAGTGATAGACTTGCCAGTCTCAAAACCTTGGCTTGAAATTACTATAGCAATCTATCAGTGGAAATGAACAGCAACTCCTAGAAGAAATGCTAAGTATACAGGGGGTTTTTTATTTTAGTTTTTTTTTAACAAACATTGACATTTCTTCACCAACATTTGTTCCCTTAGTTTGATCATGTTAAACTGAAATGGTCAGTGCCATTGTATTCACTCTGATAGGATGAGTTTAAAATCCATTTAAAGAAATGTATTAACTTTATTTTTGTCTTATAAAAGGAACACCATAAAGAGGCCATGAAATAAATACATTGGTCATGGGTATTGCCCAGATGAAACAGTATTCACAATCAGCCGAAGTTGGGGAATGGATTCTCATTTAGGGTACTAAGACTGACACTGATCTTTCTTGTTGCTTTAGGCCTTAAATTCTTCTCAATTTGGAATTTGTTTTTGTATTTGAAGTTTTTTTTTTACAATTTTTTTCTGTGGTTTTTGAAACTTCCACCTTCTGCTGCTGCTATGCAGTTTGTTCAGAATGCAGCCTAGCTGCTACAGAATACATATGTTTAGCTCAATGTTAAGTCTGTTGTTGTTGGGTTTTTTTTAATTGCAAAGATAGAACTACTTCTTTTTGGGGTCCAAACACTGTGGACAGGACAGTGTTGCTAACTTTCTCATTGTTGCCATCGTATGTACCTTCATGCACTAAAATGAGATGCAGGCAAGCTGATCTAAAGACTTGCACCAAAATTAGATGTCAGTATTCACGGCTGAAAGGAGGGGACATGAAAACATACTGGGCATATGTAACATTTGGAGTCTCAATCTGCTCTCTATGTATCAAACTGTATTGTGAATGTAGGGGGTTCCAGTTTCAGCTAAATAAATTTTTTAAAAACTGTGTTGCATTGAGTATCTAGAGATTCGGAAATCCTTTTTATGAGAGACCAACCATCAAAGTGTATACCTCTAATGATAACACTTAATTCCTGATTATTTATTGAGGGAAGGGAAGAATAACGAATACTTGGCCACTGGCTGATCTCTATTTAAATATATGAGCAAAACTGCTGTACATGCACTGAATAGAAACACTCCAGTAACAGAGAGCATTTGCTACCTGCAAGTATAATTGTCCCTGTTCAGATTTGTGCCTGTAAAGGCACTATAGAACTTCTTCACTTGGTCAGTGCATAGCTTTTCCAAATTTAGCTAAAGGCATTTATGGATCATTTTGCTTTCAGAAACCAAAATATATGCATCTTGTAAAACTTCCTTGGTGTCCTGATTTTTCCACAAGGGTCCTGCTGGTATGTTCCTATTGGAAGCTACAGAGTTTGCAGCTATTGCTTAATTAGTTCTTGGTTGTTAAAATGGCAGATTAAAATGCAAACATCCATAGCTGCCTCTTACCTGTTCCCTACACATAGTTGACTTCACTTGGCAGTGGTAATTGAACACCAGTTTTTACTAATTTTAAAGTACTTGAGTTAATGCTGTCTATCTTGGAACAAACTATTTTATTACTTCATTTCTCTGTGGGGCATGTGTTCTTTTTCTCCAGAATGCCTAGAGAAATGAACATCTGATTTCCTTTTCAAATGGTGGTTATAAGGTGATGCTTAACATAAAACTGAAGGTAATATAGTTGGCATCTCTTCAGAATACTTTCCTGTTTGCATGTTCTAGCTTTTTTCATGTCAGTTTATTGCTTGAAATGTTCTTTGTAAATCTTCAGCCCAGTGTGTCAATGTGAGCCCATCATATTAAGGAATATTCCACACTGGGAGGAAAGTGTCACATCTACTATTTTGGAGTACAGAAGTCAAATACTATGAAGCCAGTTGAGTTTCCAAGTAACAGGTGTTGTGACTTGAAGGATAATTTGTGTTTTTTTAATTTAAATTTGGAGAAAATATATTCTGTTGTGGAAAATCTTTTATGCTAACAAGGAAAATAGAAAATGGGAAAGAAATACAATCCTAGACTGCACTAGTACCATATTAAAGCCTTTAAGGAAAGTGTTTCTTCCAAGAAAGAGAATTTAAAGGTGAATAGAATGCTAGATTATTTGGTTTTTAATTTTCTGAAAATAAAAGTGCATTCCGGCAGTTTCAAATCCATCTGTGTTAGTGTGTTGAGTAAAAGATACATGCTTTAAAGCAAGGTAATGCTTTTCAGTGAACAGGGTGTCTTCTGTAGTGTAAGTTTGCATACCTTTAAAATGCTGATGTAAAATGCAACGAGTCTCATGTTTAGATATTATGGATAACCAATATCCTGAATTTTCGAAACTTGGCTCCACTTAATCTGTGGCAGTAAATATGGTGCTAAAAATAATTTCTTGGCACTTTTCTGCCTTCTTATCCACAATAGTTTTCTAAATGCCAGTATTGCCTCCATTCAGATGCAAACCCTCAAGTGTTGCTAAACAAGACTGTGATTTTCTCACATAAGTCCTGACTGTTATAAAATTAACAATAAATCTAAAGATGCATATAAATATATTGGTTAAGTTATAAACAAATGTAAGCTTTCTCTGATTAATAAAGAAACGTACATCATTATTTTCCTACTGTCTAGTTCGCTATATATATATATATATATATATATTTCCTGTGGGCTTAGCTAATCAAAAGACAAAGGATACAGTAACTCCTAAAGGAAATTCAGGGACAAGAGAGCAGTCAGTCCTGTAAGAGTTGAACATCATACGAAATGTGCAAAAGTTAATGTTCTGCATTCTATTTGAATGTACTACTGAATATACTGTCAGTCCCAGTTAAGTTTAAAATGCTGTATTTCATTTATTTCATGATTTATAGTTATATCCTTGATTTAACAAAGTTGGACGAATAAATTTCTCAAAAAGGAATTCATGTAAGCATAGAATTTGTAGAAGTCCTGGCCATCAAAATATGTACTCTTAGCATATTCTATAGTTCATACAAGTGCATAGAGCTTTTTAAGCTGAATCTGTTTTAGTATTAGGAATTCTGAACATGGCAGGAATTTTTAATTCTACAGACATTAACTGGTTACAGATAAAATTGCCTGGAAATTGTAGGGTCATACAAAGTATTAAATTTTAATAGTATCAATGTGAATACAATAATTGTATCTATATAGTTATATGCATCCTGATTTAATCATACTTCAGAATACAGTGAAATCAGTGGCACTTAAATTAGGCTAGTCATTGCTGTGTTTTAGTGAATGATTTCACTAGATCTATAAGTGATTAAGTCTGGATCCCACAATAATTAATAGAGATTTTATTTGTACATAAGCCGTATTAAAGAAGTAGATTAAAATTATAGAAGTGAGTGGCTTGTATATTCTGGCGTGTTACATGGTAAACTACCTTACTCCCTTCAAATCTGGAGCATATCCCTGGCATGAAGATCACATTGTGATGTGACTCATAATTCATTTTTCATAATCTTAAGGCACACAAACTTGTTATTTATTTTGAATTCTTGGTGTGCCATTAAAAAAGAACACTTCACCACTACAATTTTGAAAAAAAAATTAAGGCTAATTTTAATATAACTATTGAAAAAACCCTACATGGAACTGTTCAAGTGCTACCTATCTGTAACATATTTTTCTTATGCAGCATAGGATTATGTCTGACAATAATTTCATTAATTTTGACCACATTTCACATCCATTATTTTGTGTACTTGGTTCAATGTTGGCATCTTTCAGTTCACTACAGAGACAAGCAGAATTTAGATTACGATCAACAGGATCTCTGTATGATCTGCAGTAGATTGGCAACAATTTTGCTGCTCATGAAAACAAATATTTTCCCCACATAAATTAGACTGCTATCCTCAAGAACATATTCAGTGTTTGTTCCCTTCCCTAGCAAGCTGCTTCCTGCTTGGTGTTTTCTGCAAGCAGTAAAAATAAAATTGCCTGAGATTATCATGTTGGGGTATATTCGTTGGTACTGGCCCTGTTCCTGAAGGTGCCTGTATCCATGAATAAAATGGGTAATCTGTAGGTTATTCATTTCATGAATAAAATGGAGGTACGATTCTTCGCTTGCCTTTGGTGTTAATTTCCTTCTTTTTCACTTCTGAACCTCTGGTGGAGAAGCGCTTTGCCTAGGTAGCTTTGTTCCCCTTGTGTAGCAGAACTGGAGTTGAACATTTAGTAGAATGAGTGGTTAGAGAAAAAAGTAAATAGATTATTGAGTGCCCCTCCCGTTTGTATCAAACAGGCCTTAGGCAATCGCTGAGAGAACTCTACGCCAAGAGGGTTTTTAAAAAATACCGGTGAGATTCTTAAAATCCTCTGCTGTGGCTTATTTAAATCTTTGTTAATAGAGCAGGATGTCCTTGTTTCCCTGTGGTAACGTAGTGGAGGAGGATCTCCCTCCCTCCTAAAATGGCAGCCTTTTAATTGGAAGGCGTGCTTGGTCAAGTTTCACAGTGAATTAAGGTTTGGTGTTTTTTTTTTTAGTTTGTGATACTCTTTCAAAGGGAGAACATACCGCTAAAATAACCTTGATTTCAAGTATTTTCTCTCCCTCTTCCCCCCTCTCCACTACGCGAATACTCTTCTGGCGTTAAACTCAATACGAGGAGAAATGAGCGAAGTGCCCCACAGGACAGAAGTAGTATAGTAAGTCCGGTAGCCTCCCTACGAAGTTTCAGTAGCGAGCTTAGTAGCAAGAGCGTAGCTCCCCTTTGTCAATCAGGAAGCCCCGCCCTTTATGGTCTTCCGGAAAAGTGGGGGAGGGGAAGAGAAAATCCCTTCCCCCAACTGCTCTACTTTGCTCTTTCGTCCTCGTCTCTGATTGGCTCCGTCCACTTGGGTCTTGACTCCTCCAACCACTGCGTGCATCCGCCGTGACGTCACCCACCGCCTAGGAACATCCACCTCCTCTGAACGGGGCTGGCTCTTAAGTGGACGGGGGGGGGGAAGGAAGGGAGGAAGGAAAAGGGGGGGCAAAACAATTTCAAGATGGCGGCGGCTGAGGCGCGAGCAACAATGGGAAACGGGAGGCTCGGGTGGCTTTGGGCCTGAACTGGGGACGGAGAGAAGGAGGTGGTGGGGACGAGCGCGCCCGGCCTGACTCAGGAAACGGGGCCTGGCCGGGTCCGGCGAGGGGAGAGGGGCGCCCCCGCCGGGAAAGGTGGCTGCCCTAGCAGCAGCAGCAGCAGCAGCAGAGGAGGCGGCGGCGGAGGAGGGAGAGTTGGGACGGGGAAGTGCCCGGTGCCGCGAGCGATGGCGGAATAAAGGGCCGCCTGCTCTGCTGTTCCTTTGGCGTGCCGCCCTCGGCTCATGGTTCTGCCCCCCTTCCCTATGGCGGAGTTCGCAGTTCCGCGGCATACCGCGGTGATGGAGCGGCTCCGCCGGCGGATCGAACTGTGCCGGCGGCATCACAGTGCCTGCGAGTCCCGCTACCAGGCCGTCTCGCCGGAGCGCCTCGAGCTGGAGCGCCAGCAGACCTTCGCCCTTCACCAGCGCTGCTTGCAGGCCAAGGCCAAACGGGCCGGGAAGCACCGCCAGCCGCCCCTGCCGCCTCCGGCAGCACCCCCGCCCGCCGCCCCGGCTCAGCCGCCTCCCCCTCCGCCAGCCCCGGGCTCTGCCTCTACCTCTGCCGCTTCCGACAGACCCGGAGTCAACGGCTTGGACACCGACACCGCGGGCGGCGACCAGCAGCACGGCCGGAGCAGTGCTCTTATTGCGGTAAGGGGCCAGCTGGGCCCGGGCATTCGTTCTGGCCTTGAGGTGCCCGCATCGCCCCATTATCAAGACTTTTTTGGGGAGGGTGCGGGATATATTCTGTACGAACTGGGGACCAGCGTTGTTGGGGTTGGTTTTTTTTTTTAAAGAAACGGAACCATTGTAGTATGAAAGAAACGTTTTTTAAAAAGTTGAATATATACCATAAAATATACCATATTTTAAAATATAAAAATGTACCATATTTTACAGAACTGCATTTCCCTCTAGTCTAGATCTTAAATAAGGTAACAAAAAAAGAGATTTTTGTGTTCTTTGACATTTTAAATGGATGCCTCTGCTTTCAGCTTGAAAGCATTGGTGCTTCTGTTATCTACGTACATAGGTAAGCAGTTAGGAATTGATGAGGTGGTGTTGAAGCTGTATGGTGTAGCAGACTTGTGCAACTAATTATTTAGCAGCAAATAATACAATAGAATTGTACTTATTTCTTTCATTTATTGCATTTTTTTTGTCCAAGGATCCTAACATAGTTTACATAGGATTACTCCATGTTATCTTCACAGCAATCTTGTAAAGTAGTTCAATTACCTGTAAAAAAGTTTCTGTGTAGTACTGCCCTAGGAGGAGGAGTAAACTAGGTCTTCCTTCTCCATGTCTAGCTTTTGAACTACTTAACTAGTAGAGGGTATGGGGAGCTTTATGAATCTGGTCTGAAGAACATGAGACAGAAAATTCTTTGTTACCTAAGAGATTGTCCATGTACTATATTAAACTGCTTCATCAGAATTCGTTAAAAAATTTAGAAGAAACAGTTGAGGATTCTTTGTTCATTTTTCTCCAGAGAACAAGACTTGCTTGCTCAAATTCTGAACAAATTGATTGTAATGAATTGGTTTACATCCTATAGACTAGGCAATCCCAGAACAAGAGGAAAATGATTACGGTTATCAGTTGCTGCTTTTGAAGATGTGATTGGAAACCTATGTTTTCAGTATCAGAGTAGGTTTTACTAACCTCACCTTCCCCATATGACTTAACACTCAATATAGGAGAGCTTTTGCAGAGTCACAAAAGCCAGGTAGGAGTACTAAGGAACCAGAGACCACAGGGAATCTTTTGTGGGTTGTCCTAAATGGATATACTTGTGTGTCTTTGTTAATTATCTTAGATCTTGATCACAGTTTTTAAAACAGTCAAACTGCAGCACTAAATTGTAACAACTTTGCTATGTTATTTAAGGCTTTCCTACTTTGGGCACATCATGAGTAGTCGGGGTTCTCTGGAAAAGCCAATAATGCTAGGAAAGGCTGAAGGCAGAAGGAAAAGAGGAAGACCTAATATGAGATGGATTGACTCCGTAAAGGAAGCAACAGGCTTGAGTTTGCAAGAGCTGAGCAGGGCTGTTGAGGACAGGAGATTTTGGAGCTTGCTCATTCATAGGGTTGCCATAATTTGGAAGCAACTTTACAGCGCACAACAACATGTTATAAGGGCTTCCCAGTTCTAGCTTTGAGATAGTTTAACTGAAAATGGTAAAGTTTCAACCTGAGACCTTGTACAGACAGATTGCTAAGTTTTGACCTCTGCCCAAGGATGCCTTCAAATGTCTGACCTACTGTGGAAATTTGAAGACTTTTTATTTGATGGTAACTATTGTGTTTAAATCGAAAAACAGGGATTTGTTAGGATTTCAGTTGTTCTGACTCAACATAATCTGTCAAAATCAAGGAAATCATCTTTGCAGGTAAAGAAGAAATGGACTGCTAGAATAATCAGGAATGTAGTTATCACTGCATTAAAAGATGCTTTGAAGATAGTCCTGAAATTTAAGACAGTCTTGAATTCTGAGGTTAATTATGGAAATGGAAATGAAATAGGCAAGCCAGTCAGTGGTGTAGGTTGTGAACTTTGTGTCTGATAGAATCAGAAATTGCCTGGGCAATTAGTCATTTCTCTGTTTAGAAGCTGACTGAATATTGTTCGGACACTATCAGAAGGATCGGGTACTTCAGTCTTTATCTGGCAGTATTGTGAGAAGATCCTGTGATCTGACACTGTCTAAATTAATATGTGCCCCAGCTTTAGGGCTGCTTAAAACTTTTTAAGTGAACATTGATTCTTTAATAACAAATTCCATTTTGAAATATAACCTTAGAAAAGGAACACGTCCTAGTGGTTCTCACTCTTTGGTAACCCAGGTGTTCTTGGACTGCAACTCCCAGAAACCTCGACCAGCACAGTCTGTGGTGAAGGCTTCTGGGAATTGCAGTTCATGAACAGTCCGTGGTTTATCTATGGTTGGGAACCACTGTCCTGGGGCATAACTGGTGACTTACTGTTTTATACAGGCTTATTATAACATAAATAAATGTTGAACAGAACAGTTGTAGCTTTATCTCTCAGTACAGTGTTTCTGTCACTGATACTTAGGCAGCTTATAAATACAGCATGACTATTGAAAAAGACGGTGTATCCTTTTCTTACTTTGCTGGCATCTATTGGCCAAAATCCTGTTGGCATAAAGGTTTGCCTGTAATATTTAATTTAAATGAAAGCTTCCTATCTTCCCGTTTCAGGCTCGGGGGCTACTTAGGGCTCCTCTTTGCCCTGGCGAAGTCTTGGGAGGGAGATAGAGAAGCTTATAATAGTAAAAAATCATACTCTGATTCTGGCCGTTAGGATTGGGACTGCTGCTGGATTGCCACCAGCAGTCCCTATCCCAGCAGCAGCAATATGGCAGTGATTTTTGGCTATTAAAGGCTTCCACCTCCCAAAGCTTTCAAAAGGCTTACCTGGGGCAAAAGGGAACCCTAGGGAGCCTCAGAACCTGAAGGGGGGGCAGTTAGGAATTCTTCAATTAATTTAATTTAAATATTACCAGTGATAGATGATGACATCATCTGGCTCCACTGCACAACTTTATCCTAACAGGATTTTTCATTTCAAGCTTGAGACTTTAAATTTCTGTGTCTCTGGTTTATTTTCAGGTCACAATAGCAATGGAGCAGTGATGTTGAAATACAGTACTGTAGCAGTGATTCCCAGTCTTGGTGGCCAAGATGTTCTTGGTTTATATAGTGACCACAGCCAAAAATTAAGACTTATGAGAACTGTATGCCAAGAACACCTGGGGGCCTAAGTTTGGGAGCCACTGTACTGTGAAACCTCCTTATATGTCCCCTTCATTGATATCCATGGCTGTTTGCACCTATTTGGAAGCATGAACTGTGTGCCTTAACACTGTTAGTTTTAAACAGTTTTGTTGGTGTAGTTGGAAGTTTGTAAAAAGCTCATCTTAAAAAAATTGAATTAATTAATTTTAATTGTCACCATGGCAAAATTATAGTAGTAAACCTATTTGCCACAGTCCTGTTAGTTACACTTGTTGGTGTAACTCCATTGGTGTAAACTTCAGGGAAATGGCACAAGTGAAAAAAGTTAACATGGGCATTTGCTATTGCTTGCTAGTCATGTGACTCAGTGAGCAGTGCAGACAATGCATACCTCAAAACGTGGCAATTTGCTTGCAGAAGGGGAGATATAAGGGAGTTATATAAGTGTAAATATATACTAGGATTCTTCTGGCCATTATGTTTTAGTTTACTTTAATGGGCTATCAGACAAAACTGACATGAACTTTTTTAAAAAAACCAGAAGCATTGTGGCACCTTAAAAACAAAATATTTATTTTAATATGAGCAAGACTGACAGTTATATTTATTCATGGCCCCATGATCAGGTGAGGATACAGATGATGAACAAAGTGACACTGGTTCATTAGTACAGGAATAGGACTATTAAGCTGTGAATAATTTCAATTAGCAGTTATTCTCTATGAGTCTACAAGGTAACAATAGCACAGTTGACATAAGCGATCTCATGCTTAGTAGTGTGCTAGGAACTCTTGATTGATGCTTAATCCTTTCGAGCTAGTGTCCGACATTTGTATGTACCTTATTTCACCTGTTTTTCTTTCATATACAGTATAGCTTTGGTTTTTTTTTTCTGTGACAAGTTACTTTCACGTCATTCCAAGAGTGTCCAGGTATATTGAAATGTTTTGAAACAGGTTTTGTGTGTTGCCATTTCTGGTGTCAGATTTATGTCTAGTTATAGTACCTAGTTGAAAGAACAAGGAAAAGACTGCAAAGATTACACAAATGTAAGAGTGGGTGGTACCTTTTATTGGACCACTAAAAATCAAATTGCAAGCTAGTTGAAGTATCCATGAACTTAATGAATCCTAATGTTTCACTTTAAAAATAATATTGTGAATGTTCCTGTACCAAGAAAACAGCAATATGCAAAAATTTCAGCAGCATACTGAAGCAGAAATTGTATACTGGTTAATATGGTAGATGGTGACTTCACAGATTCACATTCCAAGTTCCTGTGGCCTCATTCAGCCATGAAACTAACTTGGTTGTTTTGGGTGCTCTCCTGACTCTGACCTCCCTTATAGGATTTTTGTAAGGGTAAATTGGGAGTGGCATGTACAGCTACCTTGAGCTCATTGAAGTGAAGATGGAACATAAATCTTTAGCAAGTAAATAAATCAATAAATATTTGAACTATTCAGTTTTTGACCTCTCTCTCTTGCAATGCAGGCAGTCATGCTCTTACAGAATTTAGGTATCCCTGGGGACTATATAATATGCTGGCAGTACATCTCTCCCCTCCCCCCAATAATACAGCTGTCTTGGTTGGAATATTTTGTGACTTAATTAGTTTCAGGGACATGGCAGCACCTGACAGCAAGTACTTGCCTGTGAGCTGTGTGATGTCTGGCTTCCAAGAATGCCTTGGACTTGGCTGCCTATTGGTTGCCTCTGGTGGTCCCTGTTGTGGAGATAAGAGGGAGGTACAGCTTTGTGGAACACTGCACCATCCATTGGTTCTCTTCATGTGGGTCAACCAAAGTTTCTGTTAACAAGTTGGATAACTTATTGCAAACAAGTTAGATTGGGTGGGTGGGCAAGATAGTGCCGTCTAAGTGGCAAATCTTAATTACATTTGATAACCATGGTAATTATTTGTGGGCTATAAAGCAAAATCCATTGAGTTAAACTACTATGAATAACTAGATTTTTGAAATTCAGTTTTTATTTATTTGTATGTTTATTTGGCTTTACACAATACTGTAGTTCAAAGCGGCGAAAAACAGTTTTTGCTGTAGCTGCCATCTGCTTCTCTAAATGAGTTGAGCTGATTCCCAGAAATAAAGGGTCCACTATGGAAGTCCCCTTGAATGGATTCTTTTATTGAGATATGGTAGGTTGCTCTGTCTCATGAAAATTGAGGTCACATTGTTAATGTAATGTAATGACATTATTAATTAAAATGTGCAGGATAGTCATAGTAAAGTGCAGGGTTTTTAAAAAAGTAATACAGTATCCTAAAAATTTTGCGAGTTTTGATAAGATGTAATTGACTTTGTATTGTAATACCTGTAGGAAATACGTATTACAGTAACTTATTAATATGTATTAGCTTGTTAATAATTGCATATACAAATGAATTCATCTTGATAACTTTTTAAATATTGTGTCCTATATTTTTTTCTGTTCAGAAAGTTTTTTTTTCAATTCACAAAGTTGATACCAGATTCTTTTTCAGAAAGGATAGTCAGCTGTTAATTATGCATGTATGAAAAATAATTTGACTAATTTTTAATTTAGTTTGTAAATGTTTAACTGCCTTAAACAGATGAAAGCATTTTGTATGTCTGGCAGACAGTATTGACTTCTTTTTCAGTGTTTCCTTTGAGATTTCATTTTAGAACAGGTTTTTCTTGCTTTGATACTACTTTGGTGGGGCTCCTCTCTGACTCATTTGCCAATCTTCTATCAGCTCCTTTTTCAAGAGGTTGCATGTGTTAGCATTAGTGTAGATTTTGTCTGTTGTTATGTAGATTATTGAATATATAAATCTTAGTAAACAGGGTAAGGTTAAAGAATGCAATAAAGATGATCCAGGTACAAAACAGCTTCTCACAAATCACTATCATGCTTCTCCTTATATTTATGTAAGACTGGGAATAATTAGGAGTACAGCTGTATCACATTCTCTATATGTGCCTTAAGTGTGAAGTATATCTGTGTATAATAACTGAGAAATAATTGGGATCTTCAACAAAAAGTTTAATCTGGAGTATTGTTCCAGACATGATTTCCAGTGTACATCATTCCATCCAATCATCATTCTTTGTCCTTCCCACAGATAATTTTTGTTATATACATACTGAGTATGCTTGACCCTCGTATGATCATTCTAGGTTCCTCTCATACATTTTTTAAAAAGGGTTTTTGTACTTCTACAAAATTTGGGGTTCCCTATATCTAGCATATCCCTTATATCCTCTTTTGTGTTGATGATGCACTTTTGGACACTTTATTTATTCAATTTACATCCCACCTTTCTTTCATTGCAGGATCTCAGGAAAGCTCACAACATGTTTAGAACAGATACAACTAAAAGCATAATAAGTTTTAATATTTCAAAAATTAAATAAAAATCAATACTTAAAATGACTATCACAGTACAGGATTAGGCTATTATTATACAATTCTTTGCTTATCTGGTTAACTTGTCAAATTGTTTTGTTTACTGTTAGATAATTGTATGATCTGTAATAGGATTTATTGAATAAAGGGAGAACTTGGTCAAGTTCAGTTTTTTGATTACTCCAATATTAGGTGAAAAAAGCCATCTTCCAAATTTTTGTTTTATTTTGCAGTGCAGGATGATTACTGAGAACCTGGTAAACAATTTAGTAGTTCTCTAGTAGTGCAGAAATTAGCAGAGTGGTAAAGGCATGTCTGAATATAAAACCTAGCATTGGAACTTGAATGGCTATAAAGTTGTTTACACACATAACTCAGGAATTGCACAACCTGAACTGACTTAACAATCACAGTAGAGAAGCCAGTTGTCTTAGAACGCTTTCACTGAAGTTAAAACATTTTCATCTTGGCCACTTCACACAACAAAGATGGTGATGCTGTTGAGGAAAGCCATATGTAATCACATGTAAACTGTATGTTGTAGGAAGAACAGTGATATTTGTTTAGAGCTTCTGCATACAGAGTCAAAATATCTTACGACATCTGGTTGGAGAGGAACAACAAAAACACTTCTAGGGACAGTGAGAATCCTTTTCAAGTTGTAATTTTGTGCTGTGTAGATTTAGCAGAATAAGTGCTGCACGTTGTTTAGATGTTGTGTAATACTAAAGTGATAACAAAGAAAGAAAGTAATCTTGTGTTGAACTGGCCCTTCAAGTTAATGGCTCAGTCACTGCAGGCTGCTCTTGAATAAAGCTATTTAGTGCAGGTCTCCATTATGACACCCTTTGGTATGATGGCAAAACATAAGCTGCCTTTCAGCTCATTATTCCAGTGGACTTAGACAGCCATAACTAATTTTAAAGACTGATGTCAGCTTTTATGAGTTTTTCAGGAGATATAAAGATGTGAGTGAAGTGGGCAGTATCTTCCGGACTTATTTATTTAGATTATTTATACCCTACCTTTCTCGTAAAAAGGACCCAAGGCAGCTTACAGTATTAAAAAATGAACGGTATTAAAAGCTATAAATTATAATATAAAAAATAAACAAATATCATATTCAAAGCTAGTAGATAAAAACCGTATTAAAAACACATTAAAAACAACAGAAACATGACAGTCCCATTTTAAGAAATCCTTGTTAGACAGCCCATCACTGAGGGAAAGCCTGCTTGAAGAGAAACATCTTTGCCTGCTTGCGGAAGGACAGCAAAGATGGGACCAGCCTGGCCTCCCGTGGGAGGGAGATTCAGAGTTTAGGAGCAGCGACAGAGAAGGCCGTCTCCTGTGTCCCCACCAAATGCACCTGTGAGGGTGATGGGACTGAGAGAATGGACTCCACGGATGGTCTTCAAAACCCCCACAGGCTCATAAAAGGAGATGCAGTCCTTGAGATAGTTTAGATCCAAGCTGTTTAGGTCTTTATAGGTCAAAATCAGCACTTTCAGTTGTGCCCAGAAACAGACTGGCAGCCAGTGGAACTGGTGTAATAGGGGGTTATGTGATGCCTGTAGCCAGCCCATTAGCAATCTGGCTGCAGCCTTTTAGATTCACTGAAGTTTCCGAACACTTTCCACGTAGAGCAAGTTACAGTAATCCAGCTGGGATGTAACTAAGACATGTGTCACTGTGGCCAGGCCAGACCTCTCCAGGAACGGGCATAGGTGGCGTGCTAGTTTTAACTATGCAAAAGCACTCCTGGCCACTGCTGAAACCTGGGCACTCAGACTCATATACAGTGCATTACATTTTGTTACTGTTGTAAGCCGCCCAGAGTGGCCCTGGCTGCCAGATGGGTGGTATGTAAATCAAATAAATAAATAAATAAATAATTCAACTGGGATGTAACCATGCCCAGATCAAACATCTCCAAGAACAGGTGCAACTGGCAGATATTGCTGGACTCCAACTTCCCCATGTTCTAGTGGCTTTTTGATTAAAATAATTTTCATATGTCATTTGCTCTATTTTCTGTTTAATATGTCTTGCAAACAGTTGCTGTCTTCTGTGGATCAGTCTGTTCAGGAGATAGGAAGAGAGTTCTAACGGAGAAAACATACACATTGCTTTGTTGATGTGTTTTCTGTAGTAAAGTTATATTTGTCAGAGGCATTGCAGAGATACAATTTTTGGAGGGGTATATGGATGGTTCTGTTTACAGTAGAAGGAACAATGTTTTGTACCATCGACTGAATTTTGAGCCGTTTGACACCCAGTGTTCTCCATACCTCTGTGTAGTGATGTGGTGTAGTCCACAAAAGCTTATACCAAAACCATTTTATTACTTTTATTAAATACATGTTATTTCCTAGAGGGACATATTGTAAATAATTAATATTCTGTGAAAACCTTCTTAGAGAAAATGCTATTCACAACAGATCCATGGAAGGAGAGTTTCTGTAGTAAATTTGGGGACAGTATCAATACCAAACAGATGGTTTGGATTTGTAAGTTTGAATATAATATCCTCCCCCTTTAGTTATATCTAGGGGGCTCAGTGAGAACATGAGTTACACTCTTACGAATGGACTGATGATTGTTAAATGGAATTGCTGTGGGAGGAAGCAATGGGATTTTTGGATTTCTTCGACTACAGATCCTGTAATTCTCTATTCTGGGAATTCTACTTGATAGGTCTCAATTGGAAGTCTTTGAGTCTTCGCTTCATCCAATTTTCCTATTCCTGCCTCAGGGCTAACTGGGAGCTTCTTTTCTGAACAAGAAGCCAGGCATCAATGCTAGAGATGGGCACGAACCTACAACACTCTGAACTGTGGTTTGTGCTCATCTCTATTCATCGACTTTAAGATGAGGCCCTTCTCCCAGTTGAGACACATTTAGATGTCTGTCTGTCTTGTCAGGTAAAAGAATTAAGGGATTTGTAGTCCCAAGAAATCTGAAAATTATATACTTAATGCAAGGAATATTTCTTGAATTCATCAACTTGTGATACAGGAACATTGGAATTGTAGTTTTAGAAGAGGTAGCTGTGTTAATCTGTGTAAGCATATCAGGCAAAATCCAAAGAAACAAAGCAAAAAAAACCCCAAAAAGAGAAAAACATGTGGCACCTATTGGAATTGTAGTTGCTGTTACCGTAGATAACCCCAAGGAAATGAAGATGCGTAGTGCAGAGTTCTTGGGCAAATCATGTTCAGAGAATCCCATGATATATAGACTATTAGATCTATATGCTGTATAACTTCAATATATTTTTGTTAACTTTAGTAGTGAGAAGAAAGATAACCAGAATTTTAGTAATTAAGATGGCAGCAGATTTAATATTCCTCAGTTAACAAAACACTTCCCTCCAGCTGAATTTAGTTCATTTTCACTGGTGAAAAAAGGTTTACCCAAGAGAGAGAAAAAATAAAAACAGTAAGCAAATGAAAAGCAAGATTGAGGGGAATTGTGTGTCTATGTGTGAAAGAAATGGATAAAAGAATACTACTTGAACTTCTAGAAATGGTTGCCAGATTGTGCCGAATTTTTCTGGACTATCTCTGCAGCACATAATTTATTCTTCATAAAAAATTCTAGCCTTGAGTACTTTTGAGTACTTTGAGACTTGCAGTGTTGTAATACATTTATTACTAATTTTTCTTTTTTAATTTGGTGCATAGTATTTTTGGGAGTCTTGCAGGAGCATGGTTCAGAGTAAAAAAAGCTGGTTAAGAATTCTAGTTTCAGAGAAGATGAAACTGCTTTTGCTATGGGGGAGGCACAAGGGAGGGCTTTTTCTGCCTTAGCACCCCAATTATGGAATGCCTCCCCTTGAAAGCTTCAATGGCTCCAACATTGGCATCATTTCTTCATTACGTTAAGACATAATTATGTATTAGAGGCCCTGGAGTTTGAGGCTTTAATATTTTTAATGTTCAAATGTTTTAATTTTGTGTTGTTTGATTTTAAATTGTTTTAAATATCTTATGTTTTAAAATTGTGTTATACAGCTTTGTAACCTCCCCTGAGATCCTGTGATATAGGGCAGGGTATAAATGTTTTAAATGAAGTAAATTATGTTCCAAATTGATTCAGTCACATTGTAAAATTCCCAGTTTTTTATTAAAAAATTTTTTTAATGGTGGCATGTTGGGAAATACAAAATACAGTTTTCCATTTTTTTCGGTTGAATGAGGCAAATTAACTGATAGGTGAAATCAGCTTTGAGGCGGGGTGGAATTTGATTTAAATCATGATTTAAATCAAATTGATTTTTAAAGATAATTGATTTTTATCCACCTTGCTTTGAGGACGTCCTTTCATTGTGCTACTATAATGTTTGCCCTGAATTTAATCTAATATTCAGATACTTTATGTCAGGTTTTGGGACATCTGAAAAGAACTGGTATATAATTTAAATTTATATAATTTAAATTTATAATTATAATTTTGTTTGTAATTTAAAATGCCAGATGCAGGAGAGGGGTGTCAGGAGACAGGTATCTAGTTGTCTCATGTGCTCCCAGAGGCATCTGGTGGGGCCCCTGTGAGATACAGGAAGCTGGACTAGATGGGCCCTTGGCCTGATCCAGCAGGGCTCTTCTTTATGTTCTTAAATCTGGCCTTATGTGAGAAGATAAAGATTCAAGGGGAGTTCTTTTTAGATTTTGAGACAGGCCCAGGTCTAAATGTCTATATTGGGATCTTTCTGTTTCTGCAAATCTCTGAAAACCCAAAACATACACCACTATTTTCAGTATAAACATGCTGAAGAGGGAATTATTGATTTGTTTGTTACACTTTATAAACTGCCCAAATGACAACTGCCCTCTAGGTGGTTTACAAACATTTAAAAAACAGTAAAATCAAAACATAACCAAAACAAGCAAGTCTTCTAAGTCAATATCTAACTTTTAAAATTTGAGAACATTGAGAGTCAACGGTAAAAGTTCAATAGGAAAAGCAATACGTTTTAAAAGAAATGCATGCTAGAAGACTTTGCTTAATCTCTAAATATATCTAGTGAGAACACCAGGCAGTCTCCCTGGAGGAGACATTGCACAGATGAACTATTGCTGACCAAGCTCTTTCCCTGGTAGCTGCTCATTGCACCGTTGTGGGCAGCGGAACCCAGAGAAGAGCCTCGGAAGATGTTATTAATAACTGGCAGAAATATATGGAGGGAGGCACTGTCTCTGGTAGAGCTGTCTTAAGCACTTGCTTTATTTGTTTGTTTCAGTTTTAGGCTGTCAGAATAACCACTGCTTTTGATAAAAAGGAAGCATAGAAAGAGGTACAATTTGCATTGTGATGACACCTCACCTCTTCCAGGTGAGGTGTAATCACACCTCACTTTAAAAAGAAAATGCGATTGAATGGAACTTAATTTCTTGTTTTATAAAGTTCTTTTTCTTGTTCAGTTGAGAAGAGAGATTCAGGTATGAATTATTTTGTGTAAATATTGGTTCTAAAAACATAATCTAACAATAGGTTAGTTGATTGATTTTCTTGGGAATGCAGTGCAATTTGTTACGTGACCAGGCTGAATCACAGTTACTCTCCATTCAAAAATTTTTCCTATCAAACTGAATATGTATTGCAACTGTTCCCTCTGCAAGATGATTGGCTTTGCTGTATAGGCCTTTTGGGCTAGAAGAGAAGTCATGAATACAGCTGTTGTAATGCTGCTTTTATTTACATACTGGCCAGTGCTATGGGATTTACATCTGTGCAGTGTTCTCTCTTTATCTCAACTAGCATTAGCCCTTTATAGATATAAGGTCATTATTTAAGTGCTAAAAATATATTTTTATATCTATTTTCTCTGAGGAGGTGTTCCAGTGGTCACCTATTAAAAGGGTTGATCAGATCCAAAACTGCATTAGCAATGCTGCAAGCTCAGATGTCCCCTTTGTGTTTCTGGGAACATATAATGTACTCCACAATAATAGGAGGCAAATTTCAGGCAAGCAGTATAGAAAGACATACAGATGATTTGGTTTTTTTTACTTCTTGGGAAAAAAGAAAATCAAAAGGTTTTAGATGGGAAGAATAGGGGAAGGGAATGTGTATCTCAATTTTCAATTCTTTCCCAGGCCTTATGTCTTTAGTCTAGAATTTTAGTTTTCTCAAACATTTAAATATGGTTTTTTAAAAGTTTACGGTGTTTTATTAACTTTGAAGCAAATACAGATTTATTCCCATGCTTAAAAATAGGTAAAGATAATAACTGGTTGACAATGATTTTATCCCACTGCAATTTTTCAACTATGGTAAAAGCTATTATCTTTGGCAGAGTGATTGCTAGCTGTGAAAACCAAGATGATCATATTGTGTGGGGCATAAAGCTAATTTAAAATTGTTTCTCTTTAGCAGCTTCATGAAACAGTGAAAAGGAAGCTTGATAGTTCTGTGTCACCTCAGAATGATGACCAGCAGAATGGCTACGGGGACATGTTTTCTGTGCCCAAGAAATTGCGTCATGATGATAATCTTGGTGGGCTGACCAGCTCCTCCAATGGAATTCCTCCTGTATCACCCCTGCACCAGCTTGATAGCAAACCTTCCAGCGGAGACACTTTACAGCTTAATGGAAAACATTCCATGGGGCTAGAAGGAATCAACAAAAAGTGTCTGCCAGACTCCAGCCTTCAGTTGAATGGAAGCAGTGATGCTGATGATTCATTTGCTTTGGTTATTAACAAGGATCTGAAACAAGAACCACCAGATGATCTACCTTGCATGATCACGGGACCAGGAAGTTCTATATCTCAGAATAATTTGATGTCTGATCTTAACCTTAACGAGCAAGAGTGGAAGGAGCTCATTGATGAACTTAATAGATCAGTGCCTGATGAAGACATGAAAGATCTATTTACTGAAGACTTTGAGGAAAAGAAGGATGTTGATTCTTCAAATTCAGCTGCACAGACTCCATTACCACAAGACATCATTATAAAGACTGAATTTTCTTCAGCAGATTTTGAACAAGAGCAGATGGGATCTCCACAGGTCAGGTCATCTTCTGCTGGCACAACATTCATTGGTACTTCCTCTGTTCCAGTTAGTGCTGCTTCTCCAGCCGTTAGTAATTCTCAAACAATGTTTCAGACTTCCAGCCAGCCAGTAACTGAAAATCCCAACCAGTCCATGATGCAACCATCCAGCCAGTCTCCAAATGTACAAAGGCCTCTACCTGCTTCATTGTTATCTGGACAAAATACAGGGGGTGCCAAAGAGATGTCCTCGGCTAAACAACTTCAGCAGATAGCTGCCAAGCAGAAGAGAGATCAGTTGTTACAGAATCAACAGCAGGTCCACCAACCCAACCAGATTTCTAGCTGGCAGCAGTCTGGGTCTTCTCACAGTCCATTAGCTGTTCCCTACACTATGGAAAATCCCACTAGCCCTTCAGTTTACCAACAGGACTTCAGTAACCAGAAACTCATAATGCCCAGTATGCCAAACAAGAGTTCTCCAAGGGCTGGAAATAGTTATCATGGTGGGAATATGTTAAGCCATCAGCCAAACAGCTTGAACCAGAACCCTGTGTCTAGTCAAAGTTCTGTGCTAGACTATGGGAATACAAAACCGCTTTCCCATTACAAAGAATGTGGACAAGGAGTTACAATACCTGGACAGAACAAATCCCCCATGATAGCATATATGCAGCAGCGGCAGCAGCCCACTTTGCCTCATATGAATGACGAGCAGAATGGGATGTTTGCAATGAAGAAATCTGGAAATATTGCTTACAGGCCTCTAGTACCTCACAGCCAGGTAAGTGCTTCTAGAAGCAATTTGGCTATAGTAAGCAAGAATGATTGAATAAGTGGTCTGTATAGGCATACTGGTAAGGTTTATATGGTAGGGCTTATTGTAAAGAAATGACTACTAGCACCAGGGTTTCATTACCAAAGCGGTCTGTTTTTCCTGCTTCCTTTGAAAACATGGCCTCATGGTTAGTAAACCCTGATCTAATGTACTCATTGGTTAGACACCTTTTCTCTTCTGAGTTGAAGTGCAGTTAATACTGAGGAGCTATTTGCTTTCTTCTGTTTGAATTTACCTGCCTAGAGCTGAAGGGATTTGGATATCTTATTACTTGTGTGGAAGATTTACGATAGTTGGCAATTTGAAAGTCATCTCAACTGCGTGGAGACACCGTGGATGTGTCCAAAACACTTTGTCTGTTACTGCATTCTCATTTATGATTTCGTGTAGAGTTTCATTAGTCACCCTCTTCCTGTCTGTTGGGGTAACAGAGACCTGTAATAAATGAGAGAATTTGAGGAATACACCTCTTCTTTCCACCCCTTACTTGAACATACTGATACACATCTGTCACTGTGCTCCTGCTTTTGGTCTCTAGTTGTCCCTGGAAGACAACAGTGTTATAAATCTGTTCAGTCCCCTTTACTGAATATTCTTGGATATGGTTTTCACATTGAGTCATCTTGAAATTACCGCTGGATGGTAGTTGCTCCACATAGTCAGGTGTTTCATAGGCGACCTAGAAAGCTGCCTTATACTTGCTTTTTCTAGCCCAGTATTATTGATACAGACTGGCAGTGGCTGTCCAGGGTTTGAGGCAGGATTCTTTTCCATCCGTGGAGATGCTGGGGATTGAACCTGCAACCTCCAGATGGAACATGTGTTCTGCTACCAATCCACAGCTCCTTGTTTTCATCTGCCTTGGCTCACTTCAGTCAGAATGATGCTGGGGAAGAACTGTGACATTATGAAGTTCTATATTCCAAGGTCTGGTGCTCTTTTGGTAAATGAAGTCTAACCAATGTCTTTGTCTTTGTAGGATCAGACCCCTTCTGCTGGTGTTCCTCGTGTTGCTGTTTCTGTTCCTGGTCCTGGTGTGAATGCACAGCCTTCGAGCGTTTCCATGGCAGGTAACCATGGCAGCCCAGCCTATCTGAACAGCCAACAGCAAGCAGCTGTAATGAAACAGCATCAAATATTGCTAGATCAGCAGAAGCAGAGGGAGCAACAACAAAAGCATTTGTTAATGGAACAACAGAAACAGTTTCTGATGGGGCAGAGGCAGCTTCTTGAACAGGTAATAGGCATCAGAATGCAAAAAAACACCATATTTTTATGTGCACTACTTTTTCCTAAAATCATTACACTAAAAATTGAGGGGCATCTTATACACGAAAGTAAGCTGAGAACATGGAGAGAATAAAATGGCCTGTACCTTGCCTCTGTAAACAGACTTCCTTCAATCACGAGGCTTAGCTTCCTCCAGTCACGAGCCTTATGGAAGTGATGTCAGCTGACGCTGAACAAACCGATTGGAACACACCTCGTTGGAGGCTCAGATGCAACAGGGACTTGTAATTTCTGTCGTTCGGAGCCCAGAGGCTGAATACTCAAAACTAAGTTTTCTTAATTTTGGGCTTAGAAAAGTGTGTGTGTGTGTCTTATAAACAGGAAAATATGGTACTTCTTGTGTCCTGTCTTACTGCTTTAATGGACCTGCACGGCTTGTTACATGATATTAAATATTGACTAAATCCAACTGTTCAGCATGGTAAGTTACACTAAAGTAGGCTCATTGAATCAACAGGGATGTAGTGAATCAACTTACTTTAAAGTCACAGCTAGAGCAGGGTTATTTGAATCAACGGAACTTACAGAGAAGTTGACTCACCAGATTCCCATGGATTCAGTGGATCTACTCTAGTGTGACTTACTATGTTAAGCAGCAGGATTTCAGCCACTGTGTTGCTAAGGTGAGGTTGCAGCTTGTTCTTTCCACAAGGCCTCCCCACTCATCCCAACAGGATAGAAGAAAAGGATTGCATTTACACAGGGAGGAAAAGAAACAACATTCCCACTCATTATTTATCACCAATAGTAGCTAGTCATTTCTTCTCTTTCCAGAGTTCAGAGGTGGATCCTTGTGAATGCTAAATCAGCACCTTCATTGTAAAAGAGGGGACATGGCAGCACATCAAGGGGGCTTACAGTTGTCCAGTGAGGATTGAGTGGTCTCAGTGGCGACATAATACTGATGAAAGGGAGAAATAAAACATCGGGCTTTCTATTTAGTGTATGTGTGTGTGTTGCATTGAATATTGTGGAAGAAAGCATGACTCTGGAGGAGTCCACAGGAATACCCCACACTGTGACATTTTCTAGCAAGCTCCATTTGCGTTCCCTGATTTTCCAGAGAACAGGGAGAATCAGTTGCTGTGTAGAGACGTCGGTGGAGGTAAACAGGAGGCATGAGAAGTGATCAAGGCTCTCTCTGAATGTCTGCCTTCCATCCCCTCCCTGATGTTCTTTTTCTAGGCAGGAGAGCCTTCAGAATTCATAGCAAACAGTGCCAGGTTACTGTCTTGTGGGAAGTATAATTCCTTGTGAGATAATAAATCTCATTTCAGTTTGAAGCAGTTAAACAACTGGTGGGAATGAATGAATCTTTCACAATCTTATTGTATGGTAATTCCTGCCTTAGTAGTTAAGAATTTATGGAATAATGTATAAGTTTAAATTTTGATGCTGGTAAAATGCCATGAAGAATTTTACAGAAAATGTGTGCTGTATTGTGAAGTAAACATCTGTAGTGGACTTCAGTTTCTGTGGTGACAGTGAGAAGATACAGGCTGAAAGTAAGTTGCAGCTGTCAGTGGCAATTACAGAGGAATTGACTCATCAAACCCCCACTGATTTAATGGGCCCACTTCAGTTGCTATTACTAGATTTCAGCCAACGTGAACAGTTCCTTTTTGTTACTAATGTTCAGATGTGATCAAATCTAGAGGTAATTCTTAAACATTTTGATGTTTCCCCAGCAGTTGCACAAGCAAAGCTCAGTTCTGTGTATGTTTACTGATGAGTAATGTCAGTGACACAGTATTCTTGTCTGCAGATCATAGCTTAATAACATGCAAGATATTTAAGTTGAAATCCTTCAGTAGTCTCCTGTTTTCAGTCACTGATTGGAGATACCAGGAGAAGAAACTGCATTGGGCTCCTAGCTAGGAGATTGCCTATCCCTGAAAAAATGGAAATACTACTGCATAGAAGAGAGACATTATCGGGTGGCCCAAGACTGAATATTTTAGACTTAAATTTGTGGATAGGGTTGGACTGAAAGTTAGAGAAAGTCTTTAACAGTAGAGCAGTTTCATAATGTGAGTGTTTAGGGTTTCATTCTTCAGACAAAGGCTAGACGAATCTCTGGTGGAGTCATTCCAGAATTTCTTCATTGAGCAGAGAGTTGCATGCTGTTTGGTTCGATAGTATGTCTCTGAGAAGAACCCCCTGTTAAATGGAATCTAGAAAGTTATTGCTGATTTGTGCACGAGATGATGCATGCACAATGCTTGTTAGCAATTTAAAGGAAATTCACTCTGAACTGTGAGTAGTTTCGGTGTGTCAAAGAGGTTTTGGCTGGCAGTTAATGTGGTTGAAGAATAAAACTAGAGGACAAAAAAGATCTGTTTTATAGTAATCATAGGTGCTGTTCAAATGCTGTCTTAAAATTAAGCTTGCATACAGTATGTGCTCCTTTTTCTTTTTCCTTCCTTCTTTTTCCTGTGAAGAGACTGCTTTTTCTAAGAGCTTTGCCAAGAAAGTAAGGATGGGGTTGTGAGAGTTTTGTGGGCTAAAATGTTTTGAAATTGCTATTGAGACAATAGAGGAGAAAAAATAGTAAAATGTATCCTGGTCTATCATCATACAAAGTAAATTTTGTCAGAAGACTATGCAGATTTTTGTTTTAGAAGTAGAAGAGTCTTAGGAATTGACAGCTTGGATGTAGAATATATTACACACTGAACCTTTTACAGCTTATTTTTTACATTTTAAAGAAAAGAGTGCAATGCTACCTAGTTGTTACTTGTGGTTATGTTGTTGTATACTAGTACTTCACTCATTGTTGTGACTAGGGCGAGGATTTCTCTGTTTCTCCAAGCCCAGTATGCTGTATAGTGTTGCAGTAGTGGGTGCAAGGAAAATATTAGTGGTATCCAGATTGCCTCAGGGGACCACTTTTGATTGTTTTTTATTCAGGGATGTTCAGGGGGAATTTGATTTAAATCAGAATTAAATTAACTCATGATTTAAGTCACTTTAAAATAAGAATTGATTTAATCATGTGATTTTTTTTTTAACACTAAAAAGTGTAGTCCCGCTATAACTTTACTATATATATTTTCACAATCCATATATTTCACAATCAACTTGTCTCCATCTATAATACCGTGTTTCCCCGAAAATAAGACAGGGTCTTATATTAATCTTTGCTCCAAAAAATGCATTAGGGCTTATTTTCAGGGGATGTTTTATTTTTTTTCATGTACAACAATCTACATTTATTCAAATACAATCATGTCATCTTCTTCTGGTTGCTGCACAATGGTGGAGTGCGGGGTTTCACTTAACTGGGGCTTATTTTTGGGGTAGGGCTTATATTACGAGCATCCTGAAAAATCATACTAGGGCTTATTTTCAGGTTAGGTCTTATTTTCGGGGAAAACGGTAATCTTTGATTCACTAACACTTCCAAGTAGCTAAATCCTGTTACTTGGTTACACATGCAGAAGGCAACCAATGTGACATTCACTAGCTTCTAGCTAGCATTTCACAAGCTGCTGCTGGGATTCTCAAGTGCCTGCCAAACCAGCAGGAATCTTTGTGCTGTGGGGAGTGGGGTGGGAGCAGATTGCCTGGCTGTCCTCTGTTTTAAGAGATGGGCCATAAATTCCAAACTGCTAGCTGGGAAGGAGCTTAAAAACAACTTACATACTGCAGCTCTCTCCATCTCAGAAGCGAACCTGGCCTCAACAGCATCAGCCATGTGGATTTGGGACATTAATAACAGCATGTAAATTGGAATTACCCCCAGTCACTTGATGCACAGCCTTGAAGAAGATGTTTTATCATCAAAAGCTCATTGTTTTGTTGTTGTTGTTGTTGTTGTTTTATATTCTTAATGATCGATTAAAGGTATCACCTGTTTGTGTATTTGTACTGATTTAGGAGTATCGGTTTATTACTGATTGCAGACCACAATTATATTCATACTGTTTTCCTATCCTGCCTGTGGTAAAAGTAGTAGAAGCATAAAATACCATTCTCTCAGTGATTTGGATGATGATATTGGCCAGTAAAAGTGACTGATTCATGAAGCAGTAATGTTTCCAACCATTGCTTTGTACACCAAGATACTCTGATGAAATGTAGATGGCTGCTAATAACCTTACATCTTCCCTATTGTAGGAAAAGCAAAGGCACCATCAGGAACAACAGCTGCAAAGGCATCTGACTCGACCACCCCCTCAGTATCAAGATCAGGCACAGAATCCATACCAACAGCAGGTTGGACAGTTCACAGGTAAAGGAGACACTGGGAGTGACCTACAGTTATTCCATAGGAGAGAATGGAAATGTTCTACAGATTCCTTCAGTTTAGTAATTAGTTACTTTTTAAATGCACTTTTGCAGGTAGAATTTGCAATACTGTATTCTGCTTGTAACAAATCTTGGGTTTGTTAAAAAATCTGCATCCATGGAAGCCACTTCTAGTCTGATGTACATTGGATTGTGGATTTTCTGAACATTAGTCTCGCTCATATTACTGCCAAGCTCTGCTAAAAAGAAATGAATATTGATTTTTCTCTCCTGTTATTGAGTTTCATTCAAGACAGTTAGTTTGTGCAGGTCCCAGTAACAAAATGTACAAGCAGTGGTTGTGAAGGAGGGTTGGGTCCTCCTTGCATCTGAGAACGCGGGTAGCAGCCTATCCAAGCTGATGATAGAATAAATTTGTTAGGGTTAAAAGTACTACATGACTATTTCTTATACAGTCCCTAGGTGGCAGTCTTGAGCCTGCCCCTGCACCATATAGCCTAATAATATAAACAAAACCTGTGTTATCTTACTAAATACAAATGCCGACTAATAATTTACTTATATGCTTTTATATATGCAGGTTATAAAATATCAGTCATCTATACAAACTAAATGTGATATTCAAAAACATATACAGCCACAGGTATGCCTAAAAGATTATCTCGCATGTGTTTATAATATATATTAGCCTTGAAAATATTTAAAGACAGGTGCAAACTAATTACTGGCAAGAGTTTTCTCTCCCCAGGAAGCCTATCTAGACTGAAGTTTGTGAGTATATAATAATCATAATAACAACAACAATTTGATTGAATTCCTTTATTAAAGGTGCATGGAATGTGAATATGTATTGTTTATGCTTTAGATTCCTTGTTGGTAATACTGAGCCCTAGTGCTTTGATAAAGAAAACGGAAACCAAGTTCATATACAAGTGTCTTGGTCAGCAGCAACTGACAATTTATTACCAAGAAACAAGGACAGTTTGTTGTCAAAGCAAACTAGATTCTGAAGAGAAGCAGTGAGGATTTTGAGAAAACTCTCAAGGAAATGTCAAGCATAACAGGATTTGGACTATACAAATTAGGCACTTCAAGGAATGAATTTAGCACTTTGTAAGAATGTATATTCAGGATTCCCAGCAGATGGTTATTTGTCAATAAAAGAATTGTATATATTATTAACACGTGAGATAATCCTTTAGGCATCCCTGTGGCTGTATATATTTTTGAATATCACAAATATTTATTTTGTATAGATAACTGGTATTTTATAACATGTATATATAAAAGCATATAAGTAAATTATTAGTGGGTGTGTTTAGTAAGATAACATGGGTTTTGTTTATATTATTAGGCTTTCAGTGCACCATGTTTCTCTTGTTTTTTGGGTACCTGCACCATATAGTCAATTTTATTCAACAGTTTTTATTCCTGTACTTTGTAATCTTCTGAGGCATGAATTTATTCACATGGGAGATTTTTCAGTGGCACAGATCAGATGACTAAAGAAAAGGCATGCTCAGAGAAGTTGCCTTTACCAAATTTTTGGCAGTCCTCACCCACCCACCCAACCTACCACAATCAGGCCAGGCCTGTAGTATATTCAGGACAAGCTTTTTTAGGGATTCTGTGGAGGTGGAGAGAAGGGTGCCATAAAGCAATTTTCTACTAGCCCCTTCCCAGCTATACTTCTCAAGAGTCAAACTAGTATATACAAAATATGTCTATGAAATATTCCAATATTATGATGATGTATGTTATGTTACACCTGAGCTGATGACAGGTGTTGAGTTACTTCTTGCAAACACTAACAATGAATATCTCTTCTTCTGCTACAGGCTCATCTCCAGCAATTGCAGGAGTAAACAACTTAGGCCAGTCCAACTCCAATAGTCCACGCATGTTTTCTCAGACCCAGAATATGATCCAGATTGGAACAGGGCACAGTTCTGTCTCATCAAGTAGCAATCAACAGGATCGTGGAGTAACGCAATATCCTGGCTTACAGAATATTCAGCGAGGTAGTTTGTACAATATGGCATCTGGTATGACACAAATGGTCCCCCAGCACACAAATCCCAGTGCCAGTGGACAACCGCAGATGCAGCGACAACCCAGTTTGGCTCCTGGGACTCCCCTTGCTGCTGGGTATGGACAAAGCACTCTGGGAAACTCAAGCATCTCTCAGCAACACAGTAAAGGAGCACTGAATCCTACTTTACCCAAACCCCAGATTGCAAGAATGCCAACAGCTATTGGGGGCCAAAATCCATCATGGCAGCATCAAGGCATGTCCAACATGAACAACCAGGCACAAGGAAATAGTGGTTTGGGAACTTTTACTACCAGCTCTACTTTCCACATGCAGCCCACTCACCTAAAGTTAACTGGTCAACAGTTTGCTCAGGGGATGCCTCAGGTAAGCCTCAACACCAGCAGGCCCATGGCCTCCATGAACTCCACTGTTTCTGGACAGATGCTGTCATCCATTGGTGCCCAGCAGAGGACAAACCCTCCTACCCAGCAGCAGGTCTCGTCACAGCAGGTTTTGCCAGGCTTGAGCCAGGCTGTCCCAGATCTGACTTCTTTCAGCCAGAATCAAAATCAGCAAATGCCTAGCAGAGCCAATCTGCACTGTAGTCAAGGTTATCCAGTGAGGACAGCCAGCCAGGAACTGCCCTTCGCTTATAATAGCCCACATGGGGGAAATGGACTACAGAACTTGACTGGGGAAACAGATCTCATAGACACTTTGTTGAAAAACAGGACTTCAGAAGAATGGATGAATGACTTGGATGAGTTATTAGGGAATCATTGAAATACGGTTTGCCCCCACCTCTCAGTCTTTTTAAATTAAAAAGTATCTTTGGACCAAATACCTGTGGCATTGAAAAGATACACAGGCACTAGTCAGAATGTATTGGAGCTGCTCCCTTCTGGGTCTGATGAGATGAGAAAGATGCACCAGTTTGATAGGAAATAATTTCATTTTTTCCAGTGTGTATGAAACACTGCACATGAGAACAGTCTCAAACAATCTGGTATGTGTCCCCAGTAGCCCTCCAGAAATTTCATTTGTAACAGTGTTTTGAATTGGAAGACTTAAAAATGGATTTGTGCAGTAGTGGTGCGGAAAATAAGCCAGCAAGGAAGACTCCACATATTCAGTGTTAAGGTATTCTTTCCTACAGCTATTACTTGACAAGTTTCTTGATCCTAATTTGTCCTAGTGAAAACTAATGAAAATAGCATCCTATCAACTTTGTTTGAGGAAAAAAATGTGCAACCCTTGTTCCTTTGTCAGATCTTCTCCAGTTTGGAGGGGACAGTTTTCTAGTCACCAGTTTTCTAGTGATACATGTGCCTGCATTCTCAGCAAACAAGATGTGAGAGTTCACAATTAATAGCTGATGGTTTTTTGTGCTGGAATTGTCCAATATTAAAACAGTTTCCAGCATAGGTTCCTCTAGACCTAAAGTGAGCACCTCAGTCTTAATTGGCTTATAACTTACTAAGCTAAGTAATTTGCACTGTTTGTGGGGGGAGACTGAGCTCTTGGTTTTTAGAGGATTTTTTAAAATTGGAGAATCAGACCTAGAATCAAGTTTGTGCACTTTTTCCATCTCCTTTCCAGCATTTGTTAAATGAGAGAGATGGACTGATTGCAGCTTACTGGTCCTCTTTGTTGCTGAGGGCATGTATAATAAGCAATCTCCGGGCTGTCACATGCATGCTGTACCGGTAAGAACAGGACGTATTGGCTTTGGTCAGCATATGAAGCAAGCCTTGTGCCTTGGGATTTGTTTGAAACATGAAAAACTTTGCAATAATGGCACAAGGAGCCAGAAGAAGCAGAATACTTTGATAACGTTTGATCCATCGTGAGAGCCCTCTCTCTACCCCTTAGGAAAAAAGGGTGAACTAAATCTCTTTTGATGCAAGTAGACTAATTTCCAGTGAAGCAGATGCTGCTGTTTCCTTGCGGTCCATGAAGAAGCTTTCATGGATGGTGTAGGTCCGTACTATACAGGGCAAGGAAAAGAGAGCGTTCTTAACATGTTACCAAAAAATTATTCTGCTTGCCAACAAGCCACCTTTTGCCTTAACCTTTAGTTTATAAAGGTGATAAATTTGAAAGTTTTTTTAGATGCACAGATACCTCTCGGTTCCCTACTCTGGGTTTTCTTTTGTTCTTTAATGAACAGGACTATTTATCTCCTGTTATAAGGATACTTAGCATCATCATACCTGCAATTGAGAATCAAAGAATTTCTTCACACCAGGCACATTCAGGAGCATTTCTGTGCAAGAAAAGTGAGGAGATTTGAGTTTGGGATGTTTTAGAACTGGGAAGAGTTAAGGGATAAAACAGTTGAATTATGGGAAGGAAATTGTTTTACTGTATCTTCAGTGTTTTTCTCAAATGTGCACTTTGGAAAAGAAAACTGCTTTAACACTACTTTTTATTTAATCTTTTCCCATTATTTTTTCCCCATATATTTGCCACACATGAGCAAGTTTGTACACCATGCTACACAGAGTTTTTTTGATTGTATCTTCTTCGTGGACTGTTGAATGGGGATAAATGATGAAAGCTGCATGTTGCTGGGTGGTTCTACTGTTGAATGTTCGAACTGAAACAAATTGCATTGCTTGTATATTTTAAAAACACCATTTTCTAAGTGGTGATTAATTTAATGAAAGAAACATAGATGTCACTGATGTTGTAAGTAAAATAGATTAGACTTACATTTGTACTAATCTTTTCCACAGGTCAGCAGTTGAGTGAATTTGTTTCATTGAGCTTGGTTTAATTAAGGATTTGGTCCAAGATGAATGTCATCAGGAAAATATTTTAATATTTGTAGCTGCCTTCCCCCACCACACACACTTTATTTTATTTTTTAATATTTGGTCAGGGAGATACTGGGCTAGGGTGGATATAGTTGTAATTGTTTTGTACACTCTTGGGAATTTAGCACCAGTGTGCCTTCCTTTTCTTATTGGAGGTGCTTGGGACCTCATATTTCTTAATTATCTGGGTTCTGCTGATTTCTCCTTGAGGCCCATTGACAGGTGAAATGGATTCATGGTATTCAATTCTAGATGGATTTTCCAACTAGAATTTGGGTGAAAAGAAAATGTAACACCTTCTGTTTCTAATGCTACAGTCAGGTTTTAATGTTCAGTAAGAAGTGAATATGTCTGCTCCTCTTTAGTTACACAGAATATTGTCAACTGCGAGCACATAAAGTGTTAAGCAAATTGGCCTAGAATATTTTTGGAATAGCATGTGTAAACAAATTGCTTTCAACTTGGATGTAAGAACTTCTAAATTATAGCACACAAAGTAGCCATTTGGTTTCTGAAATTATTCAGATCTTTAAAATGTAGCATTGGTGGAACAATATGAACACGCTGTTCAGTGATCAGTAAAACATGGAGGCTGGGTGGGGAAGTCTGAGTGCTGTCCTTCAGCCGCTTATGGCAGTTCAGAAATGAATATATGCACTTGAGCTTTCCAGTTGCTGCAGCTTCAGAGCAATAAGATGTGGCTCTCCTGAGCTTTACCTAGCCTGCTGCCTCGGCTTTATTTATAGACTGTGGTCGTGAACAGGTGACAAGGTGTGAAATCATTGCTGTTCAACCTCCACTGCCTTCCGATACCCCCACAACTCCATTGAAAGGGTGCTCTGTTTTCTATTCTACACATTTTCTTTGTGTACATAAATGTTTACAGTTTTATATTAAAGATTGAACAAGAGTTAGATCTTCTGAGTGTATATTTTTTACTTTTTATAGATTTAAAAACTATAATTCTTTATATATATGTTGGGGGTGGTTATGATAAGTTTTACTTGTTTAAATGGTGAACAATTAAAATATGTTGCTAACCTTTTTTTTTTTGTTCATTGTAATGTGTAAAGAGCCCATTAATCCAGTTTTTCTTTAATTACAATTACTGTGGCACACCAAAAAGAAATCTTTCACTTCTGTTATGTCATTATAAAAAATAAATATTTTGCTAGTGTATTAGACAAGTGGTTGTGGTTTTTGATACATTGCGTGAGCCAAACATAGTTCTCTGCACTATCTTTGCTCTTGGGTGTGATTCTCCAAATTTGCTTCCCCTTTTTTGTAAAATATCCATTGAGTTAAGGTTACCGCTTGCTTTTAACAAAAATCCTAATATTAGATATTAAAAGCTTTTACACTTCATTATATTTCACATCACATTGCTGGGTTTCTTTAACAGAAATTATTGTTGATTAACAGTATTACTTTCATACACTTTGGGGCATGTTATACCCAATTCAGAGTTAAGCTCAGGCTTTTTGATTTGTATGGAACATGTATTTCATTCATGCTTCACATGTTTTAGAGTATGCCTACAATTTAATGTATGTTGGAGTCCCTTAAGGCTCTTGTGCCATGGTCAGTTTGATGTAATACCAGGTGTGGGTCAATTGTTTGCTCTCATTTTCATATACCATCTTCCTCTGCTGCCTCCCAAAGAACCCAAATATGTAGGCTGCTGATTTGCATAGTGAGCCCAGAGATCAGAGTGATAGCAGTGAGCTGGGTCACATAGTGAGTACCTTTATCTGCTCTGCTATTTCCTGTTTAAAACTGTAGATTCACGCTTTGCATCAGAACAACAGTACACTGTTTCTAATATCTGCTCAAGTATGAATCGTTGGCCACTATCCCCAGACACATTAACCACAGTTTTAATGCTGACAAAAAGAGTTGGTTGGGGAGAAATAATGTTTTGAGTTCGAAGCAGTTTGTTCAGTCTGTTACAAGTTGTTCGTCGGTTTCAAAATACAATGGTTAAATGTGATTCAACAGTGTACGTCAGTATCAAATGTCACTGGAATCCGGACTTTCTTCCCCTTCCCTTCCTGCTGCAATTCTCTGTGGTGAAGCAGGAGAGATTACTGACTGGGGCAGGGGGCAGCAGAATCCAGCAGAAGTACTCCATTAGATCCTGGGTGTTCCATTACAAAACAATATTTAATTAAATATCATAGGTAAAGGTAAAGGTTCCCCTTGACATTTAGTCCAGTTGTGTCTGACTCTAGGGCGCAGTGCTCATCCCCATTTCCAAGCCATAGAGCCAGCGTTTGTCCGAAGACAATTTCCGTGGTCACGTGGCCAGCGCGACTAGACACGGAATGCCGTTACCTTCCCACCGAGGTGGTAACTATCTACTCGCATTTTTACATGCTTTCGAACTGCTAGGTTGACAGGAGTAAATATCATATGGAGATTTTAAAAATATGTTCTGTTCCAGATACTTCCTCTACATGTTCCTACAGAGGACCAGGGTGGGGATAATGATTTCTCTAGAAGATTGATCAAGATCAACCGGTAGACCTGTGGGTGATTAACAGTAGAAGACAAGGATTTCTAATTCCCACAACAGCACTAAATCCAGATGTTAAGCTTCAGTATGGCATCATCTGGTCTGTTACAGGTACTCCACATCAGGTTTTTATTTGTGTGTTAGTGAAATGATTTGACAGACTTCGTTCTGCTCACTCCTCAATTATACGTCAACATTGGGAGTCCAGTAGCAATGAAGGTAAGAATGCATTTTAAGCCATATGCTTTTAAACACCACAGTGCAAGTTACTAAATTTAACAGCTCAAATCTCTCTCTTTTTTAATTAAGTGGGTGCTAGTAATTTTAATTGGCATCTCAGAACCCTGCACCAAGCTTTGAGCAGAAACTACTAGATTCTGTTAACATTAAGAGGAGTTACAACCTGCATGGCCTATCCTGATCTGTGTATTTTATATTGTCCATGTTTTTTAAAATGCCACGTACGAGTAGTCCTGTTTTTAAAAAAGACAAAATGTAGAGAAGTTTTCAATTTGCAACCTTCACAGTTCTAATGGCATTTCAAGATCTAAGCCATATCAAAGGATCTTGGTGTCTTGATTTATAATTTCATAAATGCCATGTCTTATCTATTAGAATCTGTTGTTTAAAGAAACTAAAATCTTGACATGGATGCTAGGTTAGTGTTTTGAAATCTGGGTTATTTTGAGGTTTCTTGGGAGGAAGTGTTTGAAGAAGTTCTTGGGAAGGCTTACACTGTGATGATGACAACATCAGATCAATACCACAATCCTGTTTTGGTAATGAATGAGTAGGTAACTGCCAATCTTTACACATGCAAACCCAGCACTTCTCCCTGTACAAAACTCATAGAATAGGACTACAATCCTATGCATACTTATTTGGCAAGAAATCCTATTGAAACATTTGGCCTTTCCAAGAAAATGTAGCTTGAATGTAGCTCATTCCCTTCACTTTCAGCTCGCTTTAGCATGAAAAGGAGCAGAAGGATTAAGATCACGAATCTAGCAATTATAATATGGAAAAAAGCTTTGTATTCATTTGTCCAGAATGTGAAGGGGATGCTATTTGATCAATCTAAAGTTTTGATTAAAATTTAAAGCATTTTAATATGGAGACATTAACCAGAAACACTAGACGTTCAGAAAAGAAAAATGTATTGAAGTATGTTCAGTAGTTTCATTCATTCCATTTATATCCCACCCATCTAGTGCCGGGGCACTACTCTGGGCAGCTAACAACAATTAAAATACCACGATCCAATGCCACCCACGAATACATCAATAGAGAACCAAGAAACATTAAAAACCCAGGATATCCCCCCAAAAAGAAGGAAACCTGAATGGCAAATCGAAATCAAGTTCAACTCTGCACATTAAGATGTTACAAGGGTAAGATGTTTTCAAAGGCCTCTTTGAACAGTATGGTTTTAATCTGTTTTTGGAAGGACAAGAGGGAGGAGGCCTGGCATGTATCTGCAGGTAACGCATTCCATAGCATTGCAGTCACCACCGAAAGGGCACGGTTCCTGGTGGTAGTTTTCTGAGCCCCTCTTGGGGTGGCCACCTGCAAATGCAACACTGTGAATTTGGCATAGGAGCATACAGGGAGCTAATGCAGATGTGCCAGGATTGGGGAGATATTATTGTATCTTCGTGCTCCTGAGATGAAGCTGGCCACTGCGTTTTGCACCCGCTGAAGCTTCCGTATCGCCTTCAAAGGCAGCCCCACATAGGGAGCATTGCAGTAGTCAATCTGAGAGATTACCAACTCATGAACCAATGTTGTTAGGGATTTCCTGTCCAGGTAGGGCCACAACTGTGCAATCTGCCATAGATGAAAGAAGGCAGTCCTGGTCACAGCCAAAATTTGCTTCTCCATAGAGTGTGCCAGGTCCAGGAGCACACCCAAGTTGTGGACTTGGTCTTTTAGGGAGAGTGTGACCTGGTCCAGGCCAGGCAATATAGTGAGCAGGTTCTCCACCCAATTGCATGATATCAGTCTTATTAGAATTCAATTTCAATCTGTTAGCCCTCGTCCAGTCCATAACTGAGGCCAGGCATCACTCCAGGTTCTGCACAGCTTCCACTGCTGAAGAGGAAAAGGAAAGATAGAGCTGTGTGTCATCAGCATACTGATGACAGCGAATTCCAGATCTCCAGATGACTTGTCCTAGTGGCCTCATATAGATGTTAAAGAGCACTGGGGAGATGATCAACTCCTGTGGGACTCCACAACGGAGAACCCATGGGGTCGAAACTGCATCCTCAAGCTGCACACTCTGGACACTACCCTCGAGAACGGACCAGAACCAGAGTAATACAGAGCCTCTAATCCCTAAACCCAAAAGTCTGTCCAGGAGGCTACCATGGTTGACGGTATCAA
Source organism: Intellagama lesueurii (assembly GCA_037013535.1). Taxonomy (NCBI): domain Eukaryota; kingdom Metazoa; phylum Chordata; class Lepidosauria; order Squamata; family Agamidae; genus Intellagama; species Intellagama lesueurii. Next base: position 220,105,872 of record JBAJHW010000002.1, read on the forward strand.
AGGCCACTGAAAGATCCAGGAGGACCAACAAGGTCACTCCCCCCTGGTCAGCCTCCTTTAACAGGTCATCGAGCAGAGTGACCAGAACTGTCTTGGTCCCCGATTGAAATGGATCCAGACTATCACTTTCCTCCAAAAATGTCTGCAACCGGTCTGCTACAACCCTCTCCATCAGTTTTCCCAGAAATGGAATGTTGGCAACAGGTTTGGAATTAGTTACATCCTCTGGAGCCAGCAAAGTTTTTCAAAATGGGCTGCACTATGTTTTTTTTTTTCAGACAAGAGGGCAAATAGCCCTCTTGTAGTGATGTATTAATCATTTGTGTGGCTCAATCGACCATTACTTCCCTGGCAGATAGTTTGTCTTTAGAACTGCTGTTACTCTGAAAATCCTTCCCCATATTGTCATAAATTATGTTTAAATCTATTACTTTTCTCTCTCCCCCATCAACCATAGAGTCATAAAAGGCTTGGGACCTGGCTGTCTAAGGAATCAGCTGCCTGTACCTGTAAAACATTACGATCTTCAGGAGAGGACCACTGTTTGCTGAAGGGCCTCCTTGAGGAGCACACAGGAGGGGGCCTTTTCTCCTATGTCGCTTCCAGACAATGGAAGGCACTTCCTTCAGAGTTGCAACCAATTCCCATTTGTTTGGAGTTGCAGTGCCGCCGCCACCTTGTTAACCATCTTAGCCAACATTACTAGATTTGAGACCGACCTAGAGGTGGATAAAACATCTGTGTTGAGGACAATTTCCTTTAACAGAGGTCTCACTCCTGCCTCTCTTAAGCAAGGAGAAAGAATCTTTTTCCTGTTAAGTGGTTTTAATCACTCACCTTGACCATGAGTCCCATCTCGGCAGATTCAATTAGCCAGAAGGAACATTTAATTAGTCAGAAAGGATCAAGTAGACAGGTGGTAGCTCTCGCTGCTCTAGAGACCTTGTCTACATGATCAATATCTACACACTGAAAAGAGTCCCAGGTGACAGGAAGCGTGGTTGCCAAGGTTATATCTGTAGGAACTGCCTCTGCATTGGAATCCAAGTCAAGGCTACTCTGGCTGATTTTGTCTGCAACATTCAGCAAACTGCTCAGAGCAAGGAATCAACTGCTCTGGCAATTTATCTCCAGTACCCTCATGAAAAAAGCTGTTTGTATGTCAAAAGAGCACCACCAGTCTACTCTGTGCAGATGTTGTGGTGATAATGATGATAAACTTCCTTCATTGCCTTCACTACCACAGTGTACTTCAAATAGTTTGCAGCCCGTCTATGATCACATTTGTCCAAGGCTGTTCTCCAATGATGCTCTAGCCTCTCTCCCTTCTATTTTCATCACTTTCATCTCATTAAAACAGGGATTTGATCTGGCCTTACCAGCAGAAGGGGATGTGTGTTTAGAGAACAGAACAGATTCCCTCGTCTCCTATCATCCCTCACCATGGATGAAAGCTACAGTCCAGTGGCTCTTGGAGGGCTGCCTGCCCCATTGCCCTGGCCTAGGTGGATTTTATAACACCCTTGCCCTCCTTTTAATCACCATAATAGAGCAGAAGGAGGGAAAGACCAAACCAACCTTTGCATGTGGCCCAACCAGATGTTTCTCTTACCCATCCAAAGGTTGCTCGTATGAGAAAGACAACACTCAGAGACCTTTCTGTACCAGTTATGTACTCAGTTGTGTGTGTGTGTGTGTAGTTTATATTCTGTTCTTCCACTTAATTTCTAAAGCACACCACCTCTAATAAGCATTGCTTTTGTAAAGGAGATAACAAAAGAAAGGAAGGGTGGGATTCTCACCTGCTGTCAGATCAGTCACATCTTTCACTTCCATGTGTGTGCTTGTCTCAACAAGCAGGCTGTCCCAAAAGGGGACATTAAACTTCAAATAAATAAATAAAAATTAAAAACAGAACTAATTTCCATCACACAATCCATGGCGTGGCCCATATTTATGCACTGTCAAATAATCAATGTCACCTGTGTCAATAAGAGCTGGCCAGGAGGTTAGGCATCCGTGAGCTATGGATAATGGCTATGTTGTTTTTGTTTTGTTTTACTTTGCTGTTTTGTATGTATGAATAATAATAAAACAGATTTTTTTAAAAAAGATAATGGCTATGGATAATGGAAGCTCTCCAAAGCAGCTCTGGTTGGCAAAATGTGGGTTGGGCATCTGGTCAAAACTTTCCAGCCAGCAGGGAGTTAACTAACCAGCCCTCAGGAAGAGGAAATAAAGGCTTTGCTGTCCCATTATATTGACAGCCACGGTGTTGCAAGCACAAAAGCCACTGATTTAGAAGTCTGTCTAGTTTTCTGACTGCCTTGCTTATTTCTCCTCACCAACATGCTGCATCAGACAGCCTGGCTGGCCACTGTTACCATTTTGGGAGTCCTGGAACAAGGTAAGGAAGATACAGCCTATGTTACAAAGGGGAAATCTATCTAATGTGACTGCCTCTTTCTAGGATTAGGAGATTGGTAAAGAGGAAAAACGTATGAGACTGTTGAATGACTAGAGGAAGTGAGTAATGCACATGGGTTTGAGATACCCTGGCATAAAGTCTAAATTGGTGGCTTTTGTTTTCTTCTTCTTCGTAATAGGGTCACAAAATGGGCACCGGAATTAAAATGAAACCCATTCTTGCCCTGATGACGATATACAAATCTCACTTTGTTGAAACAGCAGTAACTTGATAAAAAGCAAAACTGGAAAAGGGGTCAACACTAATAACACTGAAAACATTGCATCTCTCTTCCCCATCCCCATGTAATGATAGATTTATTTGGTGGTTGTAGGTTTTTCGGGCTGTATGGCCGTGTTCTGGAGGTTTTTCTTCCTAACGTTTCACCAGTCTCTGTGGCCGGCATCTTCAGAGGACAGGAGTCAGAACTCTGTCTGTGTTCTGGTGTAGTGTGTGGGATAGTTGACTATTTGTAGCTGTGGGATCAGCTTTTTGTCCTTTTCAGGAGATTGGGTGATTATGGTGATCAGGGTGTTTTTCGTTATGGGTGTATTGCTGTGATAACGGGGGAGATGATCTGTCACCGTGATTGATGGGTGTCGTTAGCTAGTCTATTGTGTGCAGTGGTCACCGGTCCTTGTGGCTGGGTAGAGTTTGTTGACCTTTTTGCAGGCTGTATTTTTCATTGCTGGGAGCCAGGCTTTGTTGAGTTTTAGACTTTCTTCTTTTTTGCTCCATCTTACAGAAAGAAGAAAGTTTATCACAACAATACACCCATAACAAAAAACACCCTGATCACTATAATCACCCAATCTCCTGAAAAGGACAAAAAGCTGATCCCACAGATTTCCTATCCAGGTAGGGCCACAACTGTGCAATCTGCCATAGATGAAAGAAGGCAGTCCTGGTCACGGCCAAAATTTGCTTCTCCATAGAACTTGCCAATTAGGAACCAAAAACATCTTTAGCTGTGACTTATCTTGGCACTGAAAAGGCAGTACAAAAATCCTAATAATTCTACACTGACACTGTGGTCAGTTGAACTCAGTAACTGGAATAGCATATTTATTGTGTTCTAGTGGGCCATGAGAGTTGGTTCTGGTAATATGCATGGTACCGCTTGCTCTTAAGAGTTGTCTATTCACATTAGTAGTCTATCCCACATTAAATGGCATACTAATAAGAAACGAATGGTTTTGTTAAAAAAATTAAAAATGTATCTTGCAGCTTTTAATAGCAGGAAGCAGCAATCTCAAATGCGTTCATAACTCCAACACAACATACAGTATTTTATTTCAATGGACTGCCTGTATCGTTAGCCATTGTATTGCAGTAACCTGGTTTGAGTGTTTAAAACTATAGTTCTACCCTGTTTCCCCGAAAATAAGACCTAACCTGAAAATAAGCCCTAGTATGATTTTTCAGGATGCTCGTAATATAAGCCCTACCCCCAAATTAATATAAGACCCTGTCTTATTTTCGGGGAAACACAGTAGAAAAGGTTGACTTAAGGAAAACTTGGCTGAGAAGAGTACCACTTCCATATCTGTGTTACACAACGTTTTTAGATGCAGTAAGAAGTATTTGTAAGAAGTAAGTGGTTAGCAAAGGTTAGCACACAAATTGTTGGCCTTTTTTTATCTTAAAAAAAGGGAGGGGGAACCTCTGGGCAACTACCAACTTAGCAGCTTGACATAGATACCAGGAAAGGCTCTAGAACTATAATTAAATAATTGTTTGTGAGTACTTAGACAATAACACCATGATTACTACAACTATCATGGCTTTCTCAAAAACAAGTCATGCCAGACTAATGCGGGGCGTTGTACTTGATAGATCAGAAAAATGCTGCGACTGTTTAGTTGTATCTTGAGTTTAACAGGGCTTTCAAGAAAGTGCCATGTGATATTCTTGTGGTCAAGCTGGGTGATGCAGAGCAAGGTGACGCTGCTGTTAGATAGATTGGTAACTAGTTAATGGGCTATGGTCAGAGTGCTAACCAATGGTTTGTCATTAGAGATGGGCACAAATCTCAGTTCGGAAGTTTGTGCCAGTTCGTATGCACGGAATCACAAACATTCCCTTCCCCCAACTCCCTGGCTGGATTCCCCACTCACCAACTACCGCACGCTCCTCTCCTCCTTCTCTTTGCCTGTTTGACTAGTCTGTGGCAGGACCACACGGGCTGCCCTGCCCTGCCTCCTTGGCTGATTGCCCACTCAGACAAGAAGGCAGGACAGGCAAACCTGTGCTTTTGTTGGGGACTGGTCAAACAGCCAAAGGGGAGAATGCTCCGATTGGTGAGTGGGTCATTGGCCAGGGAAGTGGGGGAAGGGAATGCACAACACCTCTGGTGCCATGTGTACAAACCAGCACGAACCTCCAAACTGAGGTTCATGCCCACCTCTATTTGTCGTCATCTTGGCAAGAAATGCGAAGCTGGGTACTGCAGGGTCCTGTCTTTGGAGCAGTGTGTGCTGTTCAACATCTTCATAAATGACTTGAATGAAGGAGTAAAGGGGATGCTCATCAAGTTTGTGATGACACCAATTTGAAGAGGTAACTACTACTTCAGAAGACAAAATTAAGATTCAAGATGCCCTGAACAGATTAGAGAAGTGAGTCAAAAGAAAGAAAATGAGAATATAGAAAATATGTAAATATTTTTACAACTAGGGGGTAAATCATATGCAAAACTGTATGATGGGTGACAGATGGCTTGACAGTGGTTTGTATGTAAGGGTTCTATCAGTTTCATTAGATCCCAAGTTCACAAGTGAAAGATAAGTCAACAGCATGATAAGTCAGCAAAAAAGCAGATGCAATACTAAGCTGCACCTCAACAATTGTAGTGTTCAGGTCAAAGGAAGTAATAGTATCACTCAATTCTGCTTTGGTCAGATCTTGTGTAAGATACTCTTGTTCAGTTCTGAGCACAACAGTTTAATAAGATATCAAGAAGTTGGAACATACCCAGAAGAGGATGACCAAGTTGCTAAAGGCCTTTGAGAAGAAGTTGAGGGGGTTGGATATTGTTAATTTGAAGATGATTGAAAGGTAATATGGTAGCCATCTTAATATGTGAATGGCTGTCACATGTAAGATGGAGCAAATTTAACTTATGTGGCTTCTGAGGATGGAACCCAAATGAATGGATTCATACAACTGAACATTAGGAAAAACCTACAGACAGTAAAAGCAATTTGACAGTGAAATGAGTACTCCAGAAAATGGTGGACTCTTTTGCATTTAAAGTTCTTAAATAGAGGTAAGGTAGCCTTGTGTCACGGGTGTTTTAGCTATGATTTTAGCTATGATGCAGTGGAATATGACATTTAAATTTACATGTTGAAATGTTTCTGGCTGTTGTGGTTGGGAAGAAAATATATAGGCGATTTCAATTAAATGCTTAGGAATGTCTGAATGGTGTTGGAACTGAAGGTTATCAAGTTCTAGTCTTTTGTGCAGCAATTATCTCTCTACGGACTTGTAAGAATCTTTATTCCCCAGTTCTTGTCAGATGCTTTAAAAGAAACATATCTAAAATTACAAAGCAAAACTGCCAAATTAAAAAGCGAGGGAAGATTGCCAGTCAGACTAATATCAGTGTGCCCAAATTGCAGTTGAATCCTCTTGCAGAATATTATGTGTGATGACTATGTTAGAATGTTTCATGCCCTGTACCAAGTAAAATTACCTGTCTTCTCTCCGCCTCCTCTCTGCTCCCCAATTCCCACCCTCCAGCCTATTTTGCCCTGCAGGTGATTTCTGTTCGAAGGAAGTGCAAAATCACCCCTCCTCTAACTTTAGGTCCACCAGAATTTGAAAGGATCTTCAGAGCCCAGTAAGCTAAACATCTTCAGGTTGGGTTGGGATGGATTGCTTGATGACTTTTATACCTGAGTCACACTTTGACTATGATCAGCAGACTTATTTCTATTTATGCTCACTTCATTTGACCTGGGTATCACTGGTTATTACATTATGCAGAGAGCCTTCTTATCTCTCCACACCTGCTCCTCTGCCACCTGAAGTCTCTGTAATGGACAGTATAGAGTGAAAAATCATCTCCACCCCTGCATTAGAAGAATCCATATCAAAGACTTCTGATTGATAGGATATGCTGTTCTGTTCCGCAAAGGCTATGTTAATCGAAATGGAAACCTTGGAGTTCACATCCTAGTGAACTTTTGGCATTGCAGAGTCTTCATGGCTGTTTGATTCTGCCCAGCCCTTAGCATTTTTGAAAAGGATGGTGCCAGATTTTGATAGCACCACTGTATTGGAAAGCTCGTGGTTTCCTGCTCTACTTTGGTTTCTAACAGTGCTCTCAGAGGAGAAACCAACATTCACATGAAAACTTCAAGCACTGTTGCCTAGGCAAGCCAACCGCTAGCAGCATGTGTATTTATGTTCCTCTCCTTTAATATGGGAGAGGATCCACCATCAAGAGGGAAGTTTTAAATATTATTAAATATAGGTAACATTCTTTGTGGATATGGACTCAGTAATATCAGTGAGATAGTAATACAGTTCTAGCAGTCAACAGTCTGTTTCTTTTGGACTTGCACCTGCTAACAGCTGCCTGCTCTTTACACCATTGGCCTTTTTTGCTGTTCACAGTGCCCTTAGGACTGAACAAAGTGCAGTGGATTAAAAAAAATAGAGCAAGGGGGGAATCTTTCACCCTTCTCCTGGGAATGCTTTAGTTTCTTCCTGAACCTTTCTCTCTCTCAGCCTTCTTCTACCCACAGAGGTTTCAGAGCCATGTTCGGGAAATAAATGCATGCCTCAAAGGTAGTTGGAAGTAAAAACTGCTGCAAGGAAGGTTTTCAGAGGGAAAATGATTTGACTGGCAAATATAAGATTAAGATTCCCATTCCCTCTCTGAGATAAACTGGCTTCAGTTTGGCCCCATCATACAAAGCCACACATTTTATTCCCTTAGATTATGGTGACAGGAGACTTTGCTGCCTTAGAAATAAACAAGAGTCTTGGAAAAAAAAGAAATACAAGATGCTTATTTCCCCTCTACAGAGAAATGAAAGGAAGTTGTTTGGGCTCTAACTCCATGTCTCAGAAGCAAACAAAACAGTCCCAGCACCCCCACCAAAATATACGTATATAACAAAATAAATACACAGTAAATCAATCAAATAACAATTTAATAAAATTAAACAGGGAAAGTGCCCCACCACCAAAGGGAACAAATCAGAGAGAGAGAGAGAGAGAGAATGAGAGAGAGAGAGAGAGAGAGAAATATGTCTCTCCCCCTACTACTTAAAATTCTATCTTCTCTGAGTTGAGCAGGAAGCAGCTGGCAAGCCAGAATCAGCCAGTAGCAAAAATGATGCAAGAAATGAAAGGAAGAGGAAAATCCAGAAAATAATCTCAAGGAGACAGTTGCCAAAATAATGTGGATGTGGTTAATTTAAAATACAAAAGGCCCATCCCTACATTAATTAATGTCATGAAAGCAAACACAGTGAAGCTGAATCCAAACAGAACATAAGTTTTCCTGGTCAGTCAAAAGGAACAGGGATTCAGCCATAGTTACATTATGTTTTACTTCCCTTGAAGACATTGCTTCAACTCTGAAGCTAGCTGACCAGATGTCAGTGTTGAGTCAGAATGAAAAGAGAAGCCAGGGAGTTTATGTTATGGACATTCTTAGTTCTTAGTGAGATGGTGAACCCCTATCTGGTCAGCCTACAATTCCGAACTTGCACAGTTCAGTATCTCTCTGTACAAAAACAGTGGGGCACCTTCTCATTGCTTTGAGATGAATCTGGTCATAAATGTGAATTAGTTGGTGATTTTCCAGAGGAACATTATCTCAGTGCTAGCCAGGCTTCAATGTATTAAGTATTGCCTGCCCCTGTCCCTGAAGCGTGGAGTAATCATGTTGTTCTTTTTTGTTTAGAACCAATTGCTCAGAATACTTTCCAATATTCATATCACTCTTGTGGGTATCTGGCATTTTTTCCCATCAAGGTAAATCTGGATTCCTAAAATTTTAATTGTTACTATCGAATTGTTTGTGTAGTCATAAAATAATTGAATGAAAACAAAGGACCTTAATGCATTTTGTTTTGGGGGGGGGGGAGTGTTAATGCTTGCTCTTTTGTGATTTACTTTTGGTCAATCACAAAGCAGTGGAGTGGGTGTGTGTGTGGGTGTTCCATGCTACGTGGTTCATCCAGGTGGTTGCTGCAGGTCAGCACTTCCCAGTCAGAAGTGCAGATTGCAAATGTCAATCAGGAAGTCCTTGCCCAAACAAAGATGTAGGTGTGTGGACCATTAAAGATGCAACTGTCTTGTTCACACATGCTGCAGGGAGCCCTAATGCGGCTACACCACTTTTTAGTGTATTTGTAGTGGGAAGTCAACACAAGTCCATGCATATTACATGTATACTTGTTAGCAAAAGCTATACTTCTTTTTTAGTAGTAGCACAGTAGTTAAGGACAGGAGCTAGAAGCTGTAGATGCTATTTCAAATTGCAAAATGACACTTTTATTTCATATAGCAACTCATTCCAGTTTCTTCTCCTGGATTATTACTTAATGAATAAAATCCTATTGGATGGGTTCCACCTGAACAATAGGAATGACATCATTGTTAGTGGCACATTGCTACTGATTAAAGATTTCCTTTTTCAGTGTTGGGGTGCATGCAACTTTGTTTCACTATGTGCAAGCCATGTGCATCCCAAAATTGAAGAAGGAATTGCAATGGAAATGTGCCACTGATGATGACATCATTCAGACTGTACAGGAGGACGTGTGCAACAGGATTTTAGCCTTTATGACATTTCGAAAGTGAGGTCAGTGTCTGCTAGTTGTCCTGCAGTAACTACTTTGCTTACTCTCTTTTTCCTGTAGTTTTGGCTGCATTCTGTGGGTTACTTTATCTATATGCTCGCTACTGGTACTTCACTGGATATGCACAATCTGCTCAAGAAAGGTGAATACCTCTAAGCACAGCATTCTGTGTGCAATGTACTATTTTGTGCCTCATTGGTGCCTGTTTGCCACCTTCTACCAATTATTTCTGCTGAAATACAAGTCTGCTGTTCTAAGACTTTATATTGGTCATGATAGTCCTGTCAGTATTTTAAAATCTTGAATTTATGGGGTGCTGGAATGATTAAGGGAGAGCAAGAAAAAAGTGCCTCCCAGGTTGCTCAAAAAGTAAAAGTATGATTGAAAAAGTACTTAATAAAAAGATAGTTTACAATAGTTATAACTGTTTTCTAAATAATTCCACTACCTTCCAAAACAACTAGCTTGTTTAGGAACAGAGCTACTGATAAGATAACATGACAGAAGTATTTCATTCATTGTGTTCCAGTTTTCTTGAGAAAGAGAAGGGTGTAATGTTAAAAGGAAAAACAAATACGATAGTGAAAGTGCAGTTTAAAATGTCACAAGTTGCGCTTAAAGGAAAAAGCATAGAATTTATATGTTATCTCATAACACTATCTTTTGACAGTAATGTAAATTGCTTAATTTGGACTATACCAGAGGATCACTGTTAGACTGGCTGGCAGGAGTAGCCAAGTGGACCGCCCAGTAGATCACCGGGACTGCTATCAAATCTCACAGCTATCTGCTACCCCAGCAGGATAGGAATTAGTTGGAGCATACACAGAGTATATATATGGGGAATGAAACACACAGTTGTATGAGACATATTATCCAAAGAGGATGAGATAGTGTGAGACAGAGAATGAAAATGATGCCTGGCAAGCATCATTAGAGCAGCTGAAAAGATAATGACATGGAACCAGAAAGTAAACAATCGATTTCACTTAAGATTTTAACTATATTCCGGAAAAAATGGGTGAGAATATGACATATTGATTTTATGTGTGTCTAAACATGCTAGGTAAAGGTAAAGGTTCCCCTTGACATTTAGTCCAGTCGTGTCCGACTCCAGGGGGCGGTGCTCATCCCTGTTTCCAAGCCATAGAGCCAGCGTTTGTCCGAAGACAGTTTCCGTGGTCACGTGGCCAGAGCGACTAGACACGGAACGCCGTTACCTTCCCATCGTGGTGGTCCCTATTTATCTACTCATGTTTACATGCCTTCGCACTGCTAGGTTGGCAGGAGCTGGGACAAGCGACAGGAGCTCACTCCGTCGTGTGGATTCGAACTGCTGGTCTTTCGACCTTGCAGCCCAGAGGTTTTGTGGTTTAACCTGCAGTGCCACCACGTCCCTGACATGCTTAGAAGCTCAGAAATGCTTTTCATTTTATATTTTCTATTATAAGAACCTTGATACTTCTTCAAATATATATATTTTTTAAGCTTTTGGAGTTATACTGTTTTTTGCTTTCAATGAGATGTTATGGAGATGTATTCTCTGCCCTTTTGGGCTCCTGTATTTTAAAATGTATGTTCCTATATTTTTGAAACATAAATATACCATAACTTAAGTATTTGCTTAAAGCGTAAGTTCAGTATTCATATAGGCTTACATTATGTGCCTACAGTTTTACATAACTGTAAGATTTTGGATTATAAGTATTTGTGCCTACAATTTTTCTTACAAGTATAAAATATTTGGATGTTACAATGGCTATGATGTAATTTTATGTTTTGAAACCTAGATGCCATGTAGAAATGAAACTTATAGAAATAGGAAGGTCTTGGAGTTGCCTGGCAGTATTGCAACAAAGATTTATTATTAGATACCCATAGTTTAGAAATGCTCATTATTGTCTGATTTTCATTCTGGGATTAGTCGTTTACAGTGATGTCAGCTGACGACAAACCATAGGCTTTTGTTTTTCTGGTGGGTGGGAGGGGCTTTATGGTTGGCTTTTTTTAGAAATGAGAGAATGACCAAGAAATTGGGAGAGCTAAATAAGAGTCTCCCAGGTCCAGGCAATCCACACATTCTCCTGGTCTTCAGTTCTATAGGCTTCTGTCTAACTGGAAGGCTATTCTGAAGTTTTCCTTTGGCTTTGTCATTAGAATGGTGAAAGAAGCTCACAAAAACCCTAATAGGTAAAACCCTAATAGGTAAAACAGCAGGTTGAGTTAAATGAAAATATGTTGGGGGAAAAGAGACAGGAAAGTAATAGAAAACAATATAATAGGAAAGAAAAGTGGAAAGAAATAGTGTTCTATTTACATTTGGGCAATGTTGCAGTATAAGAGATCAGCTGGAAAAATGCAGTTAAAAGGAGCTTGATTTTTATTGCCTTATATTGATTGGTGCCAGAGAACAAGTGTGTAGTGGCCAGAATAATGTACTAGGACACGTGGGTTCAAATCTCTGCTCAACCATGGAAGCTTACTGTGGGAGCGATCAAACCACTCCTTGAAAACCTTCTCAGGATCATCATAAATGAGTGATTTGATGGCACATAACAACAATATTGGAGCATAGCTAAGCATAGTAATGTTGTCTTGTTGTATGCTTATCTCTCAATTTTTCTGGTCTCAGTCCTTATATAAAATAAACTAATAGTACAATCTCTGCATACTTGCTCATATATGTTCTGCACAGTAGGTGTGCCTATGACTGCAATCCATATGATGCTTGCCAATTCCAAAATTGTTATTATAGAAGTCCTAGTATTTCAATTATTCCAATGTTTGAGGGGAGGAGTATTTTTCTTTTAACTGAAACCCCTCCCATGTGCTCGTGAACACATCAGTTTCCAAAGCAACACTTCTTTAGGTTGTTTCTTCTGTTGTAACAGTTGGCACTGAATTAGTTGACCCAGTGTACTATGTTATCCCTTTATACTCCTAATGGTTGAAAACCATTGAACAAATTAATTGAAGCCACAGGCAATTTAGGTATTTCCTTTAACACATCTTAAAAATTAGGTTGATAGTTGGACATCTTCCTGTCCTCTCACATTTTCCATTTAACTGCTCTCACAACTGAATCTTTAGTCCAACAGCTCCTAACACAAATTAGCTGTCATGTCAAACCTATTAATGTTAATATGGATTTTTTTTTAAAGCAAAAAGAATCTTGTAACCAATGTCACAGCTAACGACCTGAACTAATGGTAACATCTTTTGTTCTTTTCACACAGACTGGGCCCCATGTACTTCAGCACTGGAGTTCTCTGCATTCTCATTGTTTTGTCTGTGGTTGGCCTCACTGCCCATTTTGTGTCACTCTTGTATTTTTGATTCCAGCTTTTCAGTCAGACACTTAAGTACACAGTCCCAATGGTAAACTTTCTTTGATATTGTACCACCATTTTCAACTTTTCCTTTCTCATCACAATAGCTATATACTGATCATTTAAAATAAATTATGTGCAATATTTTTCCTCACTCATGTTACTATTGCTATGGATTTCACCTCAAAAGTATTATTGGATCAGCATCTGATGTTAGAAGAGAGAACTATTTAGATTTAATATTTAACTGTGGCTGCCATAGTTCAAAAGGGATATTGCTAAGCTGGAATATGTCTGAAGGAAGTCAACCAAGATGGTAAAGTGCTCTTCCCATATCGATTCTATCATTAACAGAGTTATTTCCACAAGGCAGAAGCCTGAGCTACAGTGGTGAAACATTCTGGGTATCTATTATTGGGGTGTGTGTGTGTGGGGGGGAGGCACTTTGGGTAAGATACCCTCCCCTGTGGAACCATGTTAGCACTCACCATTCAGTCCCTTCTCCCTGTGGGTCACTTACTTGGCTCCTGGTAGATATTACTTTTCCTTGTTCTCATCAGTGCCTGCATGCACTAAGACGGGGGCATAGGAACAAACAAGATTTAGATCTGTGTACTTATCCTAACCTGGAATTGGCCACTATACAGTTAATCTCTAATTTAGTGAAATTGCCTCTGTTTACCACCAAGGGTAGAGAAAATACAGCCCTTCAGAAGTTGCTGGACTGAAAAGGCTTTTATCCTTCATTCTTTGCTATGCTGCTCAGGGCTGATGGGAACCGTAGTCCAACAGCACCTGGAGAGCCTCAGGTTCGCCACCCTTTTTATAGCTTCTTTATACTGCTACTCCAAATCCCTTAGAGATTTCCTTCTGGTTTTTTCTTTGGCTATCTTTTTTGTGAAGCTGCTTTGTACAACATTAGCAGCTCTCCATGGAAGCAGGGGACAGATCTTTGAAATCCTGTAATTGTTTTAGAGCCATGAGCTAAAGCTTTAACATCTCTAACACCTCTGGGTGGCTACTATGAGTTTTATAACTGTTGCAATGTCTTTGCCTTAAAGCTACTGTGACATGAAGGATCAAAGCATAGAAACCATTTGATGAGATTTTCCACAGTTCTTGGCCACACTATAAGAGAGAGGAAAAAGAGGTTTTGTTTCAGGCGTCTTGGGACCAACAGCCTCCACCCGATTCCATCACCTTGAGAAAGCATGCAGGGAAACACCAAACCTGCATCCAACCCAGAAGCAGAGATTGTATCAAAGGTACATGGAGTGCTTGTTTTCTGAAGCAGCTTGCCAAGTCGTTGTTCAGGTAGGGGGTTGGTGGGAGGGGCATGCTGTTTTCTGCTCTGCCAAGCAGGAAAGCTTAACTGAGTTGCACTTGCCCACTACACTACACTGGTCTGCATACGGGCAGGTGTATAAATTGCCCTATCTCCATTTTGCACAGTGTCTTCAACCAGTCGACAGGAGGAATCTGTCCCAGGAGCAAAGAAATGGGAAGCAGATATTGCCCTTTGCATGGCATAGGGAAGATGAAGATGAATGATAACATTCATCTTTGTTAGGGGCAGGGCCCTCCGTTTTGATTCTTGGTGGACACTTCTGATGAAAACATTGTAACATCTGTGGCAAAAGAGTGCACAACACCCATTCTGAAAATAGTCCGTGCTGGTCTGCTGCACAGTCTTCACCATACAGAGGAAGTGGCTGTCTGTCTTGGTTTAAATAGAAATCTTGCCTATTACCACATCTATCTTGGCTAGGCCTGTATCTTCCTGAAAAAAGGCACGTCAATCACACATTTCTAATAGCTGTCCTAGTAAAACACTTCCAGTTGGTCAGGCTTTCCCACTTCAGAGGAGAGCTAATAAAACAAAATGCACTCCTTAAATAGAATTAAAATTTTACAGTGCACATTTTAATATATATATATATATATATATATTTATATAGATATACTTGAAAAAATCAAATGTATCCAATAATAAAAAATACAGCACATTAAAGTAGTATAATGCATTCCAGTGTATAACTAGAGACATTGGGTTTTTATTTTAAATTACACTCTAATCCCTACCATTTGAGAACTGCCCTACAATTTTTTTCTTCAAAATTCACACCAACCAGTAAATAACAGAGATATGGATTCAAAAGGATGGGCTCTGCACTCATTCTCGAGGCATGAAGACACTGGCAACTTCAGCATGAAACTGTATTGTATTGTATGAAGGGGACATGAACAGCCCTGGCAGGCACAGTGTGGTATTATTAGTATCCCTGCCATTCTGTCACCTCCACCCAGCACCCTCTTTCCCCAATCCGCAAATGCGTTCTTTCATGTTTAATCCTCAGGTGTGGCCTGAAGCAACCACTTGTACTTACAGAAGGTCTGGAGGTGTGACTGCTTTTCTCCCGGGACACCTCAGTGCTCCTCCACAGCTGGTAAGAGCTGGACAGTCAGGTTGCCCTCTTGCTTTAGCCTTAATGCTCCTTCAACCCGTATTTCTAAATGCACCCTTGAATGATACATTCAGGCATCAGCACTCAGGGGTAGGGTGGGGAGGGAAAGGTGTGGGAATTGCTCAAAGAGTTCAAAACCCTCCAGATCTTTTACATGGGAAGTTCATCTCCTTGGTTCTCACTCTGCAGCTGCAAAGGCAGCTGAGTCCATGAGAGGCCAACACGGGTGCTGCTGCTTCTTATTCAGTCCAGCAGCCATGGGTCTCTGTGAAAAATGCTTCTCTTCTCCCAGAAAGTGCAGCCAGGAAACACCAAGACCCTGCCCAGTTTTCCCTGCCACCTTTTTCTTCCTGTTCTTGGAGCAGCAGGTGCCCTTTCGTGGGCACCCACCTTTACCTCAGGAGTCAGCTGCTCAGGTTCTGCCATGTTCTGCAGTTTCACAGAAGAGAGGAAGAAGAGGGGAAGAGTGGATAGCCACATTGCTCTGAAAGTTCAATCCGCTTTCTTCAGGAATATCTGAAAGTAAGCAATTAAAGCATCAGAAAACTATTTTTTACTGCTTGTTGCTTCAGACCAGGAGTGTGGGAAAACCTTACTTACTTACTTTATTACATTTATAGCCCGCCCATCTAGTCATATAGACTACTCTGGGTGGGTAACAACATAACATATAACAATTTACAATTTAAAATGGCAATATATTACTAAAAAACACAATGATCCAAGATGGAAAGAACACAAGAAACAAAAATTCAGACAGTGGATGGAGGGAAGGCTTGCTTGAACAACCAGGTTTTCAATTGGCATTTAAAGATGCCCAGGGAAGGGGCCATGCGAATCTCAGGAGGGAGATTGTTCCAGAGACGAGGAGCCACTGCCGAGAAGGCCCGGTTTCTTGTTTTTTCCTTCCGGGCCTCCCTCGGCGTTAGGCTCCTTAGTCTCACCTCCTGGCTAGATCGGGTGATACGGGTAGATCTAGGTGGGAGAAGGCATTCCGTCAGGTAACGAGGCCCTAAACCGTTTAGGGCTTTATACATAAGCATTAAAACTTTGAAATCTACGCGGAACCGGACAGGCAGCCAATGTAAGGCGGCCAGAGTGGGAGTAATATGTTGATATTTCCTTACCCCAGTAAGAAGTCTGGCCGCCGCATTCTGCACCATCTGGAGTTTCCGCATAGATCTCAAAGGCAGCCCCACATAGAGAGCATTGCAGTGGTCTAATCTCGAGATTACGAGCGCATGGACCAAAGTGGTGAGCGACCCACCATCTAGATAGGGGCGCAGCTGGGCTATTCGCCAAAGATGAAAATAGGCGGTGCGGACCACTGACGCTACCTGGGATTCCATGGCAAGCGCCTGGAAACCCTACCCCCCCCCAGATGTTTCTGGATGTAAAGTCCCTTCAGCTCCAACTGGGTACAGATAATGATGAGATCTGTAGTCTACCAAGCAGTGAAGGCAATTTCTTACCACTAATATGGGACATCTCTGCCTTAAAGCAAACTTCAAGAGATACAACTTGATTTCCTCAACAGAAGATCACTTCAGGCCCATCATAACATGCAAGTGTTTCAGGTGGTGAGGAAGGATTTCAGAATTAGTCATAAAGAACGCAGTTTTCACAAATCCTTAAAACAGATGCAAATACTGTCTACAAAACCCTGTTCCTATTTGGCAGAATCTTTCTGCATCCCCAACTACACCAATGCAATTTCTGATCATCCCAAGAGAATTACATCTTTTAAGATACTGAGGAAAGCCAGGCCAAAGTCTTCTGAAGTCTCTGACACCTGCTCAGGGCCCCCAGCAATGAATGCCAGCCACCCAGCCATCATTTAAATGCCCTACATTGTCCCTGAGCAATACTATTTGAAGCATTCCAGGGGACCATTCCTAAAAAACTAGAAAACTGCAGCGGGGCGGTATACTGTCAGGAGAGAACAGATAGTGGACACTTTGCCCTGAAAACTGGGAGGTGGTGAGGAGGGAGCCCTCAGGATACTGGTGCAGGTGTTGGTCATTTCCCAGATTGACTACTGTAACGTTCTCTATGTGGGGCTTCCCTTTAGGCTGATCTGGAGACTACAGTAGATCCAGAATGCAGCACCCAGACTGGTGGCTGGTGTGAGCAAGTTTGATCACATCTCCCCACTCTTGGCTTGCTTGCACTGGTTATCTGTTGCATCCCGGGTCAGGTTCAAGGTTCTGATGCTTATTTATACTGCACTAATGGGGCAGCGTACATATTAAATATTAGACATAATGAATGAATGAATGAATGAATGAAGCTAGCATTGTAGTAAAGGCAAGGGTGGCAGAAGTCATTTTGCTGCCTGAGGCAAAGGAGTTGATCCCTCTCCCACTGGTACACAGTCATCCAAGGCATTATGAGCATTACTCACAGCCATTCTGTTTTTTTCTGACACTTCAAAATGCCAAAAGCACCTATTTCTCTACTGTAGCAGCCATGCAACAAGAATCACATACATAAGAATCAGCTGAACTTTCATGACCCCCCCCCCCCCCAAATCTACTGCCTGAAGCTGCTGCTTCAATCTGCCAAATGGCAGGACCAGCCCTGAGTCAGGCCATATTGTGTGGGATGATCATTAAGACTGTGCTATTCCCAGTTACTGGACGTGAAAACTGGGGGGGGGGGGGGGAACGGAGCCATTGGAAATGTGTTAGAGGACAGTCTTACAGATGTCATGAGGGCGGACCTGACTGAGATGTATAAAATTATGCAGGGGATGGATAAAGTGGATAGAGGGAAGTTATTTTCCTCTCATGCAATACTAGAACCAGGGGCCATCCACTCAAATTGAGTTTTGGGAGAGTGAGAATAGACAAAAGTAAGTATTTCTTTACCCAGCGTGTTGTTAGTCTGTGGAAATCCTTGCCACAGAATGTGGTGATGGCATCTAGATGCCTTGAAAAGGGGATTGGACAGATTTCTGGAGGAAAAGTCCATCGCAGGTTACAAGCCATGATGGGGATGTACGAGATCTCCACGCTTAGAAGGAAGTTATCTCCAAATGCCAGATGCAGGGGAGGGGTATCAGGAGACAGGTATTTAGTTGTCTCGTGTGCTCCCAGAGGCATCTGGTGGGGCCACTGTGAGATACAGGAAGCTGGACTAGACGGGCCCTTGGCCTGATCCAGCAAGTTTCTTCTTATGTTCTTATGCCATGTACTGTCAAAAAGACAAATACATGGGTTCTAGATCAAATCAAGCCTGAACTTTCACTAGAAGCTAGAATGACTAAACTGATGCTGTTGTATATTGAACATATCATGAGAAGACTCACTCAGAAAGACAACAATGTTGGGAAAATCTGAAGGCAGCAGGAAAAGAAGATGGAATATGAAGTGGATTCACTTACTAAGGGAGGTAACACACTTGAGTTTGTACAGAGTTGTCAATGATAGGACCTTCTGGAGGTCATTAATGCATAAGGTAACCATAAACTGGAAACAACTTGATGGCCCATAACTCACGCAGTGGAAGGAGCTGTAAGAGAATGCTCTTTCTTAGAGTGTTCCGCACTTCTTAAGGACTCCTGTTCCCAGTGCAATTGGACAGTAAGGAATCTGCCCAGACAAGTTTGGTGGAGGAGATGGCAGGTGAGAGCTGCTGCTGTCAACACCTGTAAGGAGCTGCTCCTCCAGGAAAGCACCTTACCTCACTCAAGATGATCCACACAGGTGAGTCAGTCTGGATAGTCAGACGTATTGCTTCCAGAGGCCCAAAGGAAGGGTCCACTTCTCCTTCTGCAATGCCTTTTGAAAAGGAGCCTGTGAGGGGACAGAGAATACAACTTTAGGATGAACCTCACATCCTCTTGGCAACAGCAATATCACTGCATTTAGACTGCAGTGGGCCATTCCTGTAGACAAGTTCTAGGAATGTCCAGACAGTGTGTAGTACTTTTGCATTCAGAAGTATGCTGTTAACAATGTGAGAATCAGCCACAGCAATACCTGTCATTCCTAAGCAACCATCTCCTTTCCAAAGAGGAATCAACAGAAAACAAGTCATGTTTTCAAGTTAGGATCTGACTGGTTCCAGCTCAGTACATTTGTTCTCTCTCTCTCTCTCTCTCTCAAGAAATCCAAACAGCAATTTGTGAACTGGCCCATTTCACACAAACCTCTGAATAAGCTACACCTTGGGAGAAACTAGACACCTAGTTTCTCAAGCAATGAGTACATCACACCATACAGTCATGCTGCTGTAGGTTACTTATTATCAGAGCCTTACCCTCATCTAAAATATGTAGGGCAAGAATGGCATGCTTGGGTTTAATACACACATGCCATGTGTCCCATCAAAATGTGTATGTTCTATAGGATACACTCCCTGTGATAAGTAATGAGCATGTACTACTCCACAGCTCCAGAAGAGCTGCTGATACTGGAGACTCTGCTGGGCTTGGCCCTCTCTGTGTAACTGCCCTGTCTGACTCATTCACACATATGACTTCTTCTTTTCCAACAGCTATGAAATGTACAGTAATAAGAGTGGTTTTGTGAATGCATTCTGACTCCTTTCATGTCCTCAAAAAAAGGGAACATTATATTGTGCAACATAGGGCATGTGGCTTCTATTGTTAAAACATCAAGAAATAAGCATACTAGTTCTGGGAAAGAACATTGTAAGAGTGTACTGTGAAACAGCAGTGCCTCTGCTTTTAATGATGCTTTGCATCAAATGGCTGGGGATTTCTTGGGTTAGAAATAGATTACAAACAGAATGAATCCATGATGGATCAGAGCACCAAGAAATACGTCTACACACACAAGCCCTGGTAATGCAGTATCAAGAAGGCAGTGTGTGGCAAAGACTAGGCAGATTGATCGCATTCTCCTCACAAAGTGGATTTTTGTGATGTTTTCTTTTCCAAAGCCTTGGCTGCCCAGCAGGTGGCACCGCTTCATCATGAATCATCTTCAAAACAACCCATTTTTACATACTGTACACACATACATGCACACCTCTTCTACTCCAAATCCTTTTGTAGCAAACCCAACAGCATCAATATAAAAAAGAGCAGAGTACCAAGCAGGGCTTGATATCACTGTCAGGATTACAGAACCATTAGCCCCAGTGTATCAACT
This sequence comes from Intellagama lesueurii, assembly GCA_037013535.1. NCBI lineage: Eukaryota > Metazoa > Chordata > Lepidosauria > Squamata > Agamidae > Intellagama > Intellagama lesueurii. Next base: position 220,126,077 of record JBAJHW010000002.1, read on the forward strand.
CTGATGTCGGCAGAAGGACCAAACACTTTAGAAACATACGGGACCAGTGGGTAAACCACATGACTGCCCACCTAATGAAGTCTGAGCACACTGAGTAGCCACTGCAAAAATCTGCAATGCAGTAAAAATATGTATGTTATGTATATAGCACCTTCAAAAGTTTGAAAAGTGGCACATATGTTATTTCAGAAGAAGATGGACCAGGTTCCTGTTTACATGTGTTTGTAAAAGACAAATAATCCCATATAAATGTTGCTCAAACAAAGTCACACAGCATTTGTATTTCATATTCATGAATCATTATAAACAAGTCCCCAAAGAGCCTTGTTGCTCCTCTGGGACATGCCATTTAGGTGTGCTAAGCACTGTGCATCACATTTAACTCGGCATCAAGCAATTTCAATAGGAACAAGAATATATGGGTTGGTTTTAAAAAAGGATGCCATAGTCAGAATCCTGTTGAGGGAACATGGAACAAAAAGGCAGTCATGTCTTTCCTCTGCTTCCACAGGCCTCACTTCTTGTGCCCAGTATGACAAAGACTAGAAGGTCAATCATGCAACCAGGGAACTTGCTGGAGGGGAGTTGTTACTACACAATTGCTCCTATACATATACTTTATTTTAACAGGATCCTGGTCTATGTCCATTGAGCCACTGGAAGTATTTCTCTCTGTACTCAAGTACAGAAGTGGACACGCTGAGTACCAGTGCTGAAGTTATTCTCCTTTTTGTTTTTTCCTATCAAAGGTTTTGCAAAGTTTTAAATTAAGAAAGATTATTTTCTTTTACCACCTCTCCTGTGACCCCTGCCCTAAGTGCCACCACTGTAAGATTTCCTCTTGTATTCAGAAGAAAAGCACAAGGTGACCAAAATAATCCTCAAAGTCATCATACCTCCTGTGAAAACTCTTTATTGTATATCTGAATGATAATGGATGTGTATGTTGTGTGTGAGTGTCACTCTGACTCATCATGAATCAATACAGAAAAATGACAAGAGGCTGATTGTGATGATTTTTAATGGCTTTATTATAACTTGCAACTGCTGCTGTCAACAGGTTTCTTAGTTTGGTTTAGTTATTTCTTTTAAGAATGATATTTTTACTTGTTTGTTTCTCATTTGAATTGCATTGATGCATTTAGAACCATATAATTGAATAACCATATTTTTAAAAAGAAAAAACAGGAGTAAGGTATCAACTAGGAAACAGTCTCTGGCTTGCAAGTATGGAAACAGCTTAGATGAGGGTCTGATCATTGGACAGCTTCTTGTGCCCTGTTTCCCTGTTTACAAAACTGTAACCTTTAACCATTTATCATCCGGTTCTCTGTTTTCAGAACACAAAGGTCAGCAGAGGACAATGCAATATGCCTAGCTAAAGCAAATGAATTAAAAATAAAGAACCAGCTTCTACCACAAATGGCCAGAGCTCTGATCCTAAGGACACCATGTGGAGGCAGGCACTTTGGGTTTTAATGATATTACCACATAAATGCACTTAATATCGTTCTGAAACTAGGGGAAAGTAGTCATTTTCCCTGCCTGAAAGAACTAAGTAGAGATCCTCTAAGCAGGCTATCATTTATGTCCTTCAGATTTGTCCCTATCACTTGTTTGCTACAGCTCTGTCAATATATGCATCTGCACAGGGTTAAATGAGAACATCCACTTTAGCTGGGACCTGAAAATGATTGGGATATAGCTTTCTGTACTTAGGAAATAACAGAAAGCCCCTATTTGTGCTTGAAGTGAACTTTCCCTCTAAGTGCAAAAGCAAGTGGGGAAAAAACAGTAATTGATTCAGAAAAAAATTGTCCTGCCCCTCCAATGCCTTGTGTCATCACACTCTGCAAATGTGTAATCCAAACAACAACGCACACCCAGTGCTTCATCCACAACCAGCAGGGGACTGTTTGTCTCAAACCAGCAATTTACCTATCTGTATGTAGCCATCAGATGTTCTGTGGTATTTGAATGCTGTTGCTCTCCCCTCCTGCAGGGCTTCTTTATCAGACTGGAGACTCTGTGCAGAAAAAGAGACAATTGTTGAGAAAAGCCAACCGCAAGGATTTAGGCAGCCTGCTGTGGCAGGTACAGCCTGAACCACTACGACCATAAAGCACCAGAGAGTATATTTGTGTTTTCAGAGACAGAAGATTATTCTAAGAGGCAGGGTTGTTAGAAAGCCCTTCTCTGTACCTTTCAAGGGCCGATAAAGATGTCTATTACAGTAAGCATCAGACTTTTCCTGCCACAGGGTCTGTATTTTAAACTGGGAGTTATCAAGAAGGCTAGCTTCTAGGCTCTATTTTTGTTTCCTATTTGGTAGTTGCTAGAAAATGTATGTACCTTTCTTTCAATGTGCTCAAGGTGGTGTATATGCTTTCCTTCCTCCTTACTTCATCCTCACAGCACCCGAGAGGCTGCCTCAAGGTCAACTACTGAGGTTCATGGTTCAGGGAGGACTAGAGCCTGGATCTGCCAAGTCCCAGTAAAACACTCTAACCACATCACAGAGTCTCTTTCAACTGACTTGAGGACACAGAATTCTCAGAATATATCCTTGCTATGTCTTCCATCCTAGATGTCTTCGACCCTAAACAGACACACTTGGAATGACAACCAAGGATAAAATAATGAGAAACCAGGTTATCACTTCCTAACAATCCATGATGTCTGCAAAATTCTAATGCAAGTGATCTCTGTAGAAGTCTGACATTGTCACTTATTCTCAGGATATCATGAAGGGCACCCCTGCATTGCCATGCAAAAGCCCTGCCACTCCCATGCACGAGGTTTAGGAATTGATCAAAACAACTGTCAGCAATTGGTGTTGAGAAGCTTCTGGAGAAGCCTGTCTATTCTTCAGCTTCTAGCATAAGCTCAACACACTTACATCAAAGGGCATGACCTCCACCGTTGTGTTGAAGAGTTTATCTTCAGGGTGTTCAATATTACCACTGCGGAAGAAAAACCTGCACAAAAAGAAAGGGGAAAAAAACATCCAAAATGACTGCAGAATCTCACACGGGGCATATTAGGATGGAAAAGTATCACACCAGGAATGAGGTTCCCAAAATGCCTGAATCCAACAGGTGGCTCTCCTTTCACAGAAAGCCCTCTTTGAGACAGAAGGCTCTTTAAGTACACAAAGAACCAATTAAGGATTGATTGTTTGATTGTGCCTGCAAATTAAGCACTCCGCTGCATTTGAATGAATTTAAGCAAGAATCACAATTATCTGCTCCCATAGCGAAAACACTTTGCTATTCAGCTGTACTAAGCAGGAGAATAAAAAGTCATTGTGCATGAATATTGAATGCAAGAATGATTTCTGGGAAGGATGAAGCTAAGATGGCCAGAATCCTAATAGTTTCATACAGTGACGTAAGTCAAATGGGGTAAATCACAGTGGCGAACTGCTACTAGTTAAGAAGTCAACGCTGCCTTGCACACCACATTATGCAACTGTATCAGCTTCCCAGCTAGATGAAGTTTGTTGCTGCAATTTACATGGTTTGACTTAACACCAGTACACATGAACAATATGATTCTGGATAATGTTTCCATCTTAATAATAAGAACAAAACTTTTCTCCATTAAACACTCAATGACACTCCATAGATAAATATATGGATTTCTTACAACCAGTGGCAGCTCAAAAAGAGTGAAATGATGCCCCTTGGAAAAAGAACAGAGACAGGCTGCCACAAGCACAGAAGAATTTCAAAAGGGGTTGTGCTTAGAGATGGGAGTATTGGTATACAAATATCCCCACACAGGTGGCGATAACGAGGGTCCAGCCCCATGGGGCCGGACAGTCCACTCACCAATCCGCCGCTGCTGCAGACACCGTGATTCCTCCAATGGCTTCGCAGATTGCGATCGGCTAGCCACTCCTGGCAGGAGGTGGGAGGACAAGCCTTGCTGCAAGGTTGAAGAGCGGCTTTCAGATCGTGATCTGCAGAGCCATTGGAAGAATCGCGGCGTCCACGGCAACGGCACATCAGTGAGTGGACCGTCCGGCCCCATGGGGCTGGACCCTCGTTATTGCCATCTATGCGGGGATATTCGTATACAAATACGAATACCCCCATCTCTAGTCGTGCTTCATCATTTGCAGCAAAGTCTACCTTTGCATTCTATTCTTGAGTAAAGCCAGTGGAGAGGGACAGAATATAAGCTTCCTTTAAACACAGAGGTGACCCTCTGTTTTTGATCACTCCAAAGCAACAGTCTAAAGTGCAGCAGTAAATTCAAGGTGCAGCAACTTAAAGAGCAATAAGTACAGTAGAAGGCCCAAAGGATTCAACAGCAGTAGGTGCCTGACAGCCGCTTTGGAAGGAGGCTGGAGTTCAGATGGATGTTTTCTGGAAAGCCGTTACAATTTATACAGAAAATGAGGAAGCTGATGAAAGAGTCTATCCTTTCCCATACCAGATCCCCCCCTCTCTCAGTTCATTTGAAAGAGATCAAGAAAATAAAAATGAATGCCCTTTTAAAACTATGGCCACAGTGCTATTTTATCCACAAGCAGCATGGTGAAAAGAGGGCACGAATAGCCCTTATTTCCAAGACCATTCTACCATTTTCAAGACAATTATTTTGCAAAGCTGAGTTTGAATCAGAAGGATGCTTGCAAGAGTTTACAGAAAACAGTATGTATGTATGAACAGTAGAGATGGAACTTAATTAGCTACTACCCCACCTTTCTTTCTGAAGAAAGTCATTTTGCTTAACAAAAATCTAAATTAAAAACCTAATAAACCCCCATAAAACCCACAATATTCTCCATCCCAAACACCAGAAGGAGAGAGAAAAGGGGGGATTTTTATTTTTTTTGTTTTGTTTTGTTTTACCAAAACAGTCTTGGGAGCTATATGCAGCCCCCAGGCTGTGCTTTGCCCACTCCTGCCATAGATGGAGGAAATGCACACTGGCTGATGATCCATACAAGCCTTGACTACCCCCTGCATTCTAATCACTACATGACTCTCAGAACTGAGAGACACAATAGAATTCATGATGGAAACAAGCCAAAGAAAAATCAAGATGGGGGTCATGTCTTGGGCACCAGTGAGACTCAGGTGCGAGACTCAGGAGTATAACTTAGAGGAAGCCAATTATTTTTTTCTCTGCTCTAGTTTGCTCTCTGCCAGGCTCTGATAGAAATGAAAACTAAAAAATCCTAAGTGGGACAAGCAGGGCAACAAGTGAATGAGATACAACTTGCCTTTCAGATGAACTCCATTCTAGCACAGAGGAGAGGGAATAAGTGACTTTTAAATGTCACACTAATCCTTCCTGTTGTTTGCCTCCACAAAGCTGCACAGACTCACCGTTCAATGCGGAGTGGCTTAAAGAAGCGAAAGCGTATGAAGTCACCCGCTGTGGGGGTAAATGCCCAGAAGAAATCTTCTCTCAGATATGCTTTTTCCAAGGAGAAATGCTGGTACGTTTTCAGGCTGGTGCTCACTTCTGCAGGAGGATTGACATGTTCTTTTCTAAGAGCTTGTTTTCCAAAATCTTTGTCCTCAACATACAAGAGAAAAGCACAGTAATTCAGACCATGTTATTTAAATGTGCAATCTATTCCCATTTTATGGAAGTGATCCCTTTCTGAACTCTTGTAGTGATTTCAGTCAAGGGACTCACACATTTCCTTTCCCTAGCCATCCTCTCCTCATTTTCTCTCTTTCTCCTTTTTTTGTGCTTTCACTGCAATTATCAGCTGCCAGTCTGTCTCTCAGATACAAAACTTTGACTTTGTCTCTTCTGTCTTTGTGCCACATATTCACTCTGTTTCTAAGCCATGTCAGTTGTTCCTGTGGTGGGCAGCATGTAGCCCGCAGGCCACATGTGAAACCCCCCCGACTCATTTTTGGACGCCCTGGATCCATTCCAGTCGGGAGTCAGGCTGCGCCATGGTACAGAAACGGCATTGGTCGCCCTGTATGATGACCTGTTGAGGGAGGCTGACAGGGGAAAAACCTCCCTGTTGGTCCTCCTCGACATCTCAGCCGCCTTTGATACCGTCGACCACGGTATCCTCCTGAGGAGGCTCTCCAAGTTGGGAATTGGTGGCCTGGCGTTTGCTTGGCTCCAATCCTTCTTGGAGGACCGTCCTCAGAGAGTACAGCTTGGGGAGAGGGCCTCGGCCCCGTGGAGCCTCAATTGTGGGGTCCCACAGGGCTCGATAATCTCCCCAATGCTGTTTAATATCTATATGAGGCCGCTGGGAGGAGTCATCAGGGGATGTGGGGCGTCATGTCATCAATACGCTGATGATACGCAGCTCTACATCTCCTTTTCATCAACTACAGCGGATGCCGTTCTGTCCCTTCAGCGCTGCTTGGAGACTGTTCTGCAATGGATGCAGTAAAATGGGTTGAGGCTGAACCTGGACAAGACAGAGGTACTGAGGGTGGGTGGCCCCACCATCAGCAGTTTGGGAAACTCCCTCTCTTTTGGGGGGGGGTGACTCTCACCGTGAAGAGTGAGGTTCGTAGCTTGGGGATACATCTGGACCCGGCGCTCACTATGGAAACCCAGGTGGCGTCAGTGGTCTGATCCGCCTACTTCCACCTTTGGTGGATTGCCCAGCTGCATCCCTATCTTGATGTTGGGGCGCTCACCACTTTAGTGCATGCGCTTGTAATCTCGAGATTAGACCACTGTAATGCACTCTACATGGGGCTACCTTTGAGACTGATGCGGAAGCTTCAAATGGTGCAGAATGCGGCGGCCAGACTTCTTACTGGGGTGAGGAAACACCAGCATATCTCTCCCACTCTGGCCGCATTGCATTGGCTGCCCGTGCGCTTCCGCGTCGATTTCAAAGTTTTAATTATCACATATAAAGCCCTAAACGGTTTAGGACCTCACTATCTGACGGAACGCATTCTCCCACCAAAATCTACCCGTATCACTCGATCTAGCCAGGAGGTGCGACTGAGGAGCCTAACGCCGAGAGAGGCCCGAAAGGAAAAAACAAGAAACCGGGCCTTCTCGGCAGTCGCTCCTCGGTTATGGAATAATCTACCTCCAGAGATCCGTATGGCCCCTTCGCTGGGTATTTTTAAAAGCCAATTAAAAACTTGGCTATTCAGGCAGGCCTTCCCTCCGGGCACTATTTGATCTATCTTCTTTATTTTTTTTTCCATCTTGAATTACTTCTTAATCTTGATAATGATGCTATTTTAATTGTTTATTTTGTATGCTGTACGCTGCCCAGAGTAGTCAAACGACTAGATGGGCGGGATATAAATATAATAAATAAATAAATAAATAAATAAATAAATAACCCACCCACCCCGACTCATTTTTGTAGCCTCTACCCCACTCCAACAATTTATTTCCCTTAGAAAGTCCCTTTGTGTTCTCTGGGGTCCTGGTGGGGCAATATTCCACTGCATTTTGAAGAACCCAAGCACTTCTAAGGCCTATGTACCCCTAGTTTGTTAAAATTATATATACCCCACTAGTAGTAATATATATATATATATATATATATATATACATTTATAACTCCACCCAGTAGGGTGGAGTTATAAATGTATTTTTGTTAAACCCATTTTCAATGAATAAAAACATTTTGTGGCAACCTTTATAATATATAACCACTGGTTTAAAATTTTATTATGCCAACTACAAGTATGACAAAATGTGCAAAATTGGACTTTGTAGCTCCACCCCCTTGAAAGTGAGGCCTGTGAGCTGCCAGCAAATCTGCAAAATTGCCCTTATTTCCACCAAAGTGGCCCACCCCTTTGGAGAAACACAGCAAGAACACAGGTTCACATCCTAATAACTTTATCTCTGAACTACTATTGTCACAATTTCTTCCTATCATCTATATCATTCATCTGTTACTACTCAGACAAAAAAACAGAAGGATAGTTATGGCTAGTTATGAGCCTCTTAGTTTAAAAGGGCCTTTGGTTAACATGTAATTTAATCCTGAGAATTACTAAAGATCCTTCATATACTTTTCTTGAACAACATGGACTCTTGACACCAGCCAAGCAGTACTGCATGCTGATGAAAACAGCTAGCAGGTACAGTAACACAATTGATTTGGCTTTGATTTGGCTCAAATTGGCTATTCCTGGCAGTTGAACTAAATTTTAATCCCAGCTCTCTGACAGAGGCTTGCCATGTTGCTGTGTTACTTTGTTTTTCCCAACCAAACAGAAACCTTGAGTTTCAAATGTCAAATGTGTGTTTATGTGTGGGGGAGGCAAGGTCGACGCAGAGTGCTTGGCGGTTGTTTGTTTGAAGAGCTGGGTGATAAATTCCAAACTACTGCCTGGGGAGGAGTTTGAAACCACACCCTCCCTCCACAAGCCTTTTGCAGACAGCATCAGAACTTGTCTTAAGAAGCTAACCTGGCCCAAATTATGGCCATGAAACTTTGGGACTCTAATATATAAAACTTATATAACTTATATAACTTTGACTGTCGACCACAACAAACTATGGCAAGTTCTTAAAGAAATGGGAGTGCCTGACCACCTTATCTATCTCCTGAGAAATCTATATGTGGGACAGGAAGCAGCAGTTAGAACTGGATATGGAACAACTGATTGGTTCAAAATTGGGAAAGGAGTACGACAAGGCTGTATATTGTCTCCCTGCTTATTTAACTTATATGCAGAATACATCATGCGAAAGGCAGGACTGGATGAATCCCAAACCGGAATTAAGATTGCCGGAAGAAATATCAACAACCTCCGATATGCAGATGATACCACTCTGATGGCAGAAAGTGAGGAGGAATTAAAGAACCTCTTAATGAGGGTGAAAGAGGAGAGCGCCAAAAATGGTCTGAAGCTCAACATCAAAAAAACTAAGATCATGGCCACTGGTCCCGTCACCTCCTGACAAATAGAAGGGGAAGATATGGAGGCAGTGACAGATTACTTTCTTGGCCTACATGATCTCTGCAGATGGTGACAGCAGCCACGAAATTAAAAGACGTCTGCTTCTTGGGAGGAAAGCGATGACAAACCTAGACAGCATCTTAAAAAGCAGAGACATCACCTTGCCGACAAAGGTCCGCATAGTCAAAGCTATGGTTTTTCCAGTAGCGATGTATGGAAGTGAGAGCTGGACCATAAAGAAGGCTGACCGCCGAAGAATTGATGCTTTTGAATTGTGGTGCTGGAGGAGACTCTTGAGAGTCCCCTGGACTGCAAAGAGAACAAACCTATCCATTCTGAAGGAAATCAACCCTGAGTGCTCACTGGAAGGACAGATCCAGAAGCTGAGGCTCCAATACTTTGGCCATCTCCTGAGAAGAGAAGACTCCCTGGAAAAGACCCTGATGTTGGGAAAATGTGAAGGCAAGAGGAGAAGGGGACGACAGAGGACAAGATGGTTGGACAGTGTCACTGAAGCGACCAACATGAATTTGACCAAACTCCGGGAGTCAGTGGAAGACAGGAGGGCCTGGCGTGCTCTGGTCCATGGGGTCACAAAGAGTCAGACACGACTTAACGACTAAACAACAACAACATATAACTATATATATAGTTTTATATAACTCTATATATAACTCTCTCTCTCTCTCTCTCTCTCTCTCTCTCTCTATATATATATATATATATATATATAGTTATATATATAACTATATATATATAACACTCTCTCTATATATATGTATTAAATACTCGCAAGATCTTGCTGCACAGCCTAAGGAGGACGAATTATCATTGAAAGCTAGTTGTCTCTCTTTCTTTGCTTGATTTTTTTTTGTTGTGATCTAATAATGGTATCACCTGCTCCTGCATTTGTATTAACATATTTTTGTGTTTAATTTCTTTTTTTAATGTAAATATTTTGTTTTGGGGGCTAGCATCTACTTCTCAGGGCTGAAGAGGAAAATATAATTTCAATTTAAGATTAAAAGTTAAAATAACGTTTGTTTCTCTCTCTGTGTGTGTATGTGTGTGTTTAATGAATGCTAACTGCTTTAGGCCTTTAGAAAATGGGGTGATAAAATCTAAAATAAAATGAATATTCCTGGAGCTCCTGAGGTTGCTGTACCAAATCGCTTGAAAGAAAGAAAAAAATGACAGAAATAGGAAAGCAGGCAGACAGGTCAGGTAGCTGACCAGCTACTTAAGTGAGCAAATATTTGTCTGCAGGCTTTTTTTTAATGATAGCTTTAGAGCTCTGAGTGCTTGTGGAAATAAAAATGTCCCATAGTAACAATTTCAAATGGGTTGTGATGACAAAGACTTATCATCAAGTATCTACAATGAGCCACTGTCCTCTGGACAGCCTTATATACTGCTGTTCTAAGGCTTTTTAAAATGCTGCAAAACATAGCTGGTGAATGCATCCTAGCTACTATTAATCAAAGTTGATCCTCCCATGCTTGAATTCCCTTGTCTCCTGACCTGGTGCCTCCATTTTCCTTCCAAACCATTTACAATGTGTTCCATTTTCTGTCAATGAAGCATCTGCTCCCTCTCAACAGAACAACACAGCTGACCTCCCTCTCCAGGGAATACACCTGCATTTGAAACCACCTGTTTGCCTCACCTATACTGCTGCATACATTCAAATGCCCAACTGCACTTTACATCCAACACAACATAGTGAGATACAGCATCAAAATTCAGCTTCTATGTGTTGAGGACAGCAAGACTAAGAATAGTCAGAGAGTACAATTTTCGTACCGTTCACCTCTCCCTTTCCTATTAGTACCTTTTTTGTTTTTGTTTGCTAAGGTAATACCCTGCCTTTCTCCATCAACAGAGCCATAACTAGCCATGTTGGCACCTGGGATAAGTGGCACTGTCTCCCACCTACACTGCCCTGAGGCATGAGTGTAAACCCCCAAAGAAAAAAGGAGGAGAATGTGGTGTCCCCCCAACAAGAAAAAGGAAGATTATGTTTTCCAAATCAAAAAAGGGGCAGGGAGGTAAATAATACCGGGAGTGTTGCTGTTTATTTTCCTAACCCTCATCCGTAGATTCACTTCTAGATTTTGGTGCCCTCTAATGTCCTGGAGCAATGCCCCAGCTTTCCTGCCCTAGTGACAGCCTCATCCAGGGATATCTGAGCAGCGTGTTTGGTGTTTCCAGGCAGTTTTACTACCAGTCTGAAAACAGAATAACAACAGGCACATTCACACCTTTTTGGCCACCCATAAACCCACACCCTTCCCAGTCTTTCCCCCACAAATGGACTTTTCTCTCTCCTGAAATCTGCCTAACCCTTGCAAGCCCCAAACAGCACTATGAGGCTTCTTGTTCCAGGGTAGAAAGAGCACTCCTGTTAGAGAGTGGGGGCTATGCTGCACAATTTTGTCACACTCAATGGCAAGTGTGTACAATTATGGCAGGACTGGGGGGGTCAGGGTCAGTTTTCTGCTTCAGAGACTATAAAAAAGAATAACAACAGAAAGTAAACTAGAAGTAGCTGCAAGTCTACTTCTGGTTTGAAAACAGAGAGGGGTTCTACCTATTTAAAAGATGAAGCCAAATTAAAAGGGGAAACAATTTTTCCAGAAAGGGGGAAAATATTGGGCTGGTCGACAGAAGAGTCTGGGAGGCTGCAAAAATAATCTTGGGGAGCCACATTCCCGCCACCCCAAGCTTGGCTGCCTTAATAAGAAAACTTCCAGCAAGTCTATGTTACAAACAAGGTGATGGACTGGTTTCCATTCACTTCTGGCAGACAGATTTATTATTCCACCTGTCAGAAGAACAGATGGAAGATGCAGTGCGAATTAGAGAAAGGACTTGGGAATATGCACTCACGAGGAACTCTAACAAGCAAATATATAAAGGTCAGGGCAAAACTGCTGCTCCTGCTTGTTTGTTTGGGGTATCAATTTTTGCATAATCAGCACTACAGCATTGCCTACTCACTTTTAGCTTCTGTATTTTACCAGCCAGGGAGGAGTGAGTTCCTACATGTTGGAAGAGTGAGGGTTTGAAGCGGATCCTGAGGTTGGCCTTCTGTCTGTCACAATGTTTCTGAAACAAGAAAAAGCACAACAGGAACTCAGGGTTTCTCCTTCCACCTTGGAAGAGCAAATGTCAGTTAATTCCTTTCACCTGGGTGTGCCCAACAACTATTCAGTGTTCCATCAAGCAGGTGGTTTCAACCTACACTGGTAGCATTTTGAGGTATTTATTTTCTGAACAAAGAATGCACATTCAACCCATGCTCAACTGTTACGTCCTTCACCTTAAGCCCAGTGTCCTGTTTAAGATGGCAGAGCATAATGCCTTGGTGTCATAGCACTCCACACACTCTCCAGCTTGCCATTCAGCCTGCTGAAACAAAGAAAGCACAAGGTATGCAGACAGAGAGCATCAGACCACATGTGCAATGGACTTATGTGAGCAGAATTGATTTAAAGGGTTCTGGTGCAAATATTTGATATTTGAACCTACCAACTGCCCTGAAAAACAAAACTTGGAATGCAGCAAGTGTTTTCAAAACACTTCCCACACATGTGTTTACATCTGTTTTCATCTATACCTAAATTCATACAATTGTTCTGTTCCAACAGAACAACTACCCAGACTCACAACTGAACTTATTAAGCATTTTAGAAGTTCAGAATGATTGACATGAATTGGGCTCCATGGTCTAGCTCAGTTCTGGTACCATCCATCCGTAGTGAGCTTATTTCCACAGCCTGGTTGAAATATAGTAAAAAGGTCACCCAGAAATATCTTCTTTAGAGTTCATTTCCAGTAGGTTGTTGTACTCAACTTTAAGAAAGAGAAGTAGATGAGCAAGGACTTTTCTCAGCAGAGAAAAGCTAAGTATTAAAAAAATACCAGCCCACAAATAGACACAGGTTTCTGAGCTGTAGGCAGGGTTGTACACACTTAACTTTATTATACACTGCTGGTTGTTTGTTTATATGTAGCATGAAAAGGAATACATTGTTGACTTTCAGCAGCATGTGACAGACAGGTTATCAGAAGGAGAATAGAAGGGAGCCAATTCCAGTCTGGAACAGCTTGCAGCTGAACTGAGAAGCTCCCAATCTCTGAAAGAAAATTTATAATATTTCTTCTATTTATGGAACTGTACTATGCACATTTTGTAAGAGAAAAATATATGCTTTAAAAATAGCTGTTAAGCTAGGGGTGAAAAGTTTTCCCAAGCTCTCTCTTTGGAGTGAAAGTTTTTTTAATTGATTGAGTGAATGCTGAGACACCAGACAAAGAAAGAGAGAGTAGAGCAGAGGAGAAAACATGATAGATTATCCCACAGACAGTAGTTTATTAAGACTACAAAGAGTGGGATCTTTTGATGGGGAAACAGCTGGGTTGCTGGTTGATAGTCAAGATAAACACAAGGAGGTGATACCCTGAAACCTGCTGAGGAAGGAGGAAACATCTGTGTAAAGGATAGAGCTAATAATAAAGAGGAGCTTGTTGAGTCACAGAGAGGAGAAGGTGTCAGTAAGAGAAGCAAAATGGAGAAAGTGGATATATTAGCAGAATATAAGAAAATACTGCAGAACAATTTCTTGCAGCTTAAGGAAGAACTTTTAAATAAATTGGATAAAACAAAAAAAAGAAATGGGGAAAACAGTTAAAACAGAACTGGAGTCATCAAATTAAAACACAAATGAGAAAAATACACAGAAGACAGTAACAGAAATTAAAATAGAATTAAATAAAACAATATCAGACGTTATAGATCAAATAAAAACACTAGGCTCAAAAGTGAAAGAAACTGATAACATGGTTAAAGTCAATACTGTAAAATTATACTGGTATGAAGTCAGGTTTACTGAAACTGATTTTAAAAAATTGTTTGATTTGGAAGATAGAGGATGGAAGAAAAATGTGAAATTGCATGGGCTCCCAGAAGGTGGTGCTGAAGATGGAATAAATCTTACAGATATGGTATTGTAATGTATCAAGACAGTGACATCAAATTTGGGTTTGGTTCAAGACTTGGAGAGATTGCACTGAATGGAACTCAAGCGGTGTCAGTGTCAGAGGACTTCTAGAGATATTGTTAGGTTTGCAAATTTGTAGAAGGAAAAATTGTTTGGACAGCTGCTATATAGAGATGCACTGATCCAGGTGTACCAGGATCTTTATTATCAAATGGAGTCACGGTGACACAATATGACTGGTCACCATCATCCTCCCAAAGACTAAATTAGATACATTTTGGGGTATCCAATATACTTGAGAATTTTATATGCTGGAAAATACTACAGGATAACATCATTGGATCACAATTTAAATTTGGTTCATGAGTGGGGTTTGATGGATAATCAACAAGAGAGTGCCAAACTGGATAAGCAGAAGCAAGATTAGTCTATTACTTCAGAGGGAGAAATTCAAGAGGATCAAGAAGGAGCTATTGTCAGAAGATTGTCGGATTGGTCTATCAACCCAGGGGGAGATGTATTTGAGTCTTAAACCTGTCAATAAATTAAGAAGCTATAAAGGGGAAGTCATTTTGTACATAAAACTTTCTAATCAAAGAAGAGGATAATAAAGTATATGGGATTTAGAAAGTTATTATAATAGATTATCTTAAGAAAATTATTAAGTACATACTCAGCTGTTAGTAGCGAGAACTTATAGAGATGGGAAGTCAGAGTAATAGATTATAATAAAGTTTAGATAAGATGGAGATACCACTTAAACAGGGTGGGGTAGAAGGGGATAGAATAAGAAAAAGTTTAGATAAAATGGGGTTATTATTTGAATATATATAGGGGATAGAAGACAAGTGAAGTACGGGAATAGGAAATAATGGTGGAAGATTGGGTGGCTGTGGGGAGCTGCTGGCCTGGGGAAAGTGGGTGGTTCCTCCCCTCCCCACAAGAGTTTGTGATCAAACAATAGGGTATTGAAATCCTAGTGGATTAAGGGGGAAGAAATAAATATGTATTGGAGTGGTGTGTTTGGAAGAGGTTGATTAATTTGTTTAGGGATGGGGTGTTGTTTGTGATGTTGTTATGGGTATTTAGAGGGATTTTCACAATATAAGAGGCAGAAGGGAGAAATGGTGGTAGATAAATATGATTAAAAGATTAAGAATATCAAATTCATCTGTAAAAGGCTTTGGGAGAGTTATAAAGAGGAAAAGAATAGAGGTGTTGTTAAATAAGGATAAAGCAGATGCAGTAGTTTTACAAGAGACTTGCCAAACAAAAGAAGGCATAAATGAACTTAAATTAAGTTGGTTTGATATTTATGAAAAAGCTCGTGGAAATAAAAGGACAAGAGGGGTTGCACCCACTATTTCTAAGAAATATGATTTTAAAGTGAATAAATTGAAAAAAGATAATGAAGATAGATGGTACAAAGAGTAATGGGGAGAAGTATATACTTTAATTAATATTTACTCTCAGAATGTAAATCAAGTTAGTTTTTTAAGGAAGTGTTTAAAGAATTGGAAGAGATAAGAAAAGGGTTTCTAATAATGGCAGGGGATTTTACTATGGATAAAGAAAAAAATAAATCAAGCCCTACTAAAGCTTAGAAAAATAATAATGTTACGGTTCTGAACAGAATGATAAGGAGAACTGATTTGAGAGATGTTTGGAGAGTGAAGAAAAGAGATGAAAAGAAATTGACTTTTTATTCTTCAGTTCATAAAAGTTACTTTAGACTAGGTTATATAGGTAAAGGTAAAGGTTCCCCTTGACAATTAGTCCAGTCGTGTCCGACTCTAGGGGGCGGTGCTCATCCCCATTTCCAAGCCGTAGAGCCAGCGTTTTGTCCGTAGACAAACTTCCGTGGTCACGTGGCCAGCGCGACTAGACACGGAACGCCGTTACCTTCCCACCGTGGTGGTACCTATTTATCTACTCACATTTTTACGTGCTTTCGGACTGCTTAGGTTGGCAGGACTAGATTATATACTTGTATCTAAAAATTTGATTTCAAGAGCGACTAATACAGATGTTGGTATTATAAAAGTAACTTTTATTATTGAATATGGGTATTAAAATTAAATGTGATTATAGAGAAGCCAAATAATGGAGAATAGATACTAATATTTTTCAGCAAATGAATAGATAAAATAGAAAAAATAATGGGAATATGGGAAAATAATGACAGGGAAGGTTGCAGTCAGGGTAACATATGACAGGAATTAGTATTGGAGAATCATATGCAAATGGCTGAGGAAGAAATAAGGTTGTTAAAAGGGAAAATATATGATGGGCAATATAAAAAAACACTTCTAGAAATACAAGCAAAATACATGCAAAAATGAAAGAAGTAGACAATATTGAAATGGAGAAAGTTCAGAAATATTTAATATATTTGAAAGGATAATTTTTTTTGAATTTAGTAATAAAAACTCAAGAACCATGCAAACTAAAAAAAGCCAAGAATCTTATTGGAGTAGTTTAAAATGAAATGGGCAAAATATGTAATTTGATGAAGGAGAAATTGGAAGTCTTTCAAGATTTTTACCAAAAATTATATAGCAGGGGGAGCTTTCTTTTGGAAGAATTAGGGAATATATTGAGAAAAAAATGGGGAGTAGACTTCAAGGTATGAATATAGATTTACTGGTGCAACCAATTAGAGAAGTGGTGAAGGAGGAAATAATAAATTAAAGATTCCAGGAATTGATGGTTTGGGACCAGAGTATTATAAATTTTTTAGAAAAAATGCTATACCTAAATTAAAGTTTATTTTTTATAGAATAATGGAAGGTGAAAATATTCCATTTAAAAAAAACATTAATTAAAAATAAATAAATAAAGATCCAACTGATCCTGGAGCCTACAGACATATTTTCTTAATAAATTAAGATGCTAAGATTTCTACGGCAATATTGAGTAATTTTATTAATAAATATATTAAAGAAAATCAAAGAGGTTTTATGACAGGAACACAAATGGCAAATTTGACTAGAAGAGTGTCATATGTAATAACTATAATAAGGTGACAAAAAGTGAAGTCAAGAAGGATTTCAATAGATATTTTTAAGCCATTTGATTGTGTGGAGTGGCCAACACACAAAAAATGATACTAAAAATGATACTAATATACCCTGTTTCCCTGAAAATAAGACCTAACCTGAAAATAAGCCCTAGTATGATTTTTCAGGATGCTCGTAATATAAGCCCTACCCCAAAAATTAGCCCCAGTTAAGTGAAACCCCGCCCTCCACCATTGTGCAGCAACCAGAAGAAGATGACATGACTGTATTTGAATAAATCTAGATTGTTTTACATGAAAAAAATAAAACATCCCCTGAAAATAAGCCCTAATGTGTTTTTTGGAGCAAAAAATAATATAAGACCCTGTCTTATTTTCGGGGAAACAGGGTATTACATTTGGGGAATAATTTAAAGGTATGATAGATCAATTACATTCAGACAAAAAACTGAAGAAGTGTAAGAAAATGATGGTATAACGGAACAGATATCCCTAGGCATAGTACTAGACAAGGATGTCCCCATTCCCTGATATTGTTTGCTTTAGTTATAGGATTGCTAGCAAACGATAGGATAGCAGATAAATTAATTTGCCGTATGGGTATTAGAGTTAAAATTAGTTTATTTGCTGATGATACTTTATTAACAATAGAAAACAATTAAAGGTCATGATAGAGTAAAACTGTATTTTAAATAATTTTGAGAGGTAATAGGGCTTAAAAACTGAAGCAAGAAATAAAAAACAAGCTAGATGATTTTAGGAAAATTGGACTTCCATGGTTTGGTAGAATAGCAGTATGTAAAATAAAGGTTTTACCTAAGATATTTTTTTATTTATGATGTTGCTGAGAAACATAACTGAAGAATAGTTAAAACATTGGCCAAACATGATTAACAGATTCTGTAATGGAGATAAAAATCAAGGATAAATAAGAAGAGGTGGTATAAATCTCACATAGCAGGAAGGCTGGGACTTCCTAATTTATATAGCCAATCAAATAAGACACAGACTTGATATTATATCTCAGTTCAATAAACTACTATGGTTAAATATGGAAACACAAGAATTACATTTGAAACCCACCCATCCCAAATCTTTATATAGAATATAACAAGAATATAGTTAACATACTGAAAATCCTTTCTTTAAAAATATGCTCTTTATCTGGAAAAGGTATAGAAAAACACTTATCCCATCAATTTCTCCACTATATCTGGTGGTTCAGTTAAGAGAAATTCCCAGGAAATTTGAAAGGAGGGACTGAGAAGTTATTAAGAAAGGAATTAGTTATTAGGATAAAAAAATTGTTAGAAAAAAATGGGGGGAGGGCAAACAAATTAAGTGTTAGGAATGGATAGAATATCATGACTTAATCTTATACAGTTAGAACAGTGGACAAAGGATTGGATAAAAAGAAATGGTAAACATAGGGGACTCACGAAATACAAAGAAATCGTATTACAAAAGGAAAGCCTAGATGAAAATAAGATAATGAAGGAAACAGTAATTAAAATTTATAAAATATTATTGGAAGCAGAAGATCAAGAGGATTTGCTTTAAATAATATGGGAATGCAATTTGGGAGAAGAAATAAGCACTAAGAAAAATATTTGGGACCTAATAACACTGAAATTGATGTAAGGATAATGGGGGGGAAAAATTAAAAGTTAGTCTGGAGATGGTATTTAACTCCAGTGAAATTAAATAAAATAGACTAATTATTTCAAGCTGTGTTGGAGAGGATGTCAGAAAGTACGTACTTCTTTTTATATGTAGTGGGAATGCAATAATATATTGAAATTTTGGAAATAAACAAAATAACTAAATTAAAGATAGAAGTATGTCCTAAAACAGCGCTTTTATTGATAATGATAACATGCAATGTAATTGGACAACTATTTCCAATTTATTAACAGCAGTAAAATTAATTGTAGTTAGGAATTGGAAAATAAGGTATGACTTTCAATTAAATGAATGGTATTTAGAGGTTTGAGCTGGCTGGATAGCTCAGTGGTTTATGCATCTGACTGCGGAGCCAGAGGTTGGGAGCTGAATTCCCCACTGTGCCTCCTATGAGTAGAGCCAGACTGTGTGGCCTTGGGCAAGGTGCACAGTCCCAGGGCGCCCCCCAGAAGAAGGGAAGGGTAAACCACTTCTGAGTCTTCTCTACCAAGAAAACACTAATAAGGGTTGCCATAAGTCAGAATTGACTTGACAGCACATTATGATGATAAAGAGGTTTGGGATAAAGCTATTAATGATGTTAACATGTAATATCAAAGTTAAGAAGGAGCTGATAAGTAACAATATATTTATAGATATATGGGGAGAATTCATTGATTTTGTATTAATGAAGGGGAAGAGACATACACCTTCGCAAGAGTCAATGCAATTTTAGACTGTGAATGGAACTCCACAGAAGGGGGGAAATGGCTGTAACTCCCAAATGGTCCAGGGGAGAGAACAATTTCTATAGATTTCTTGTTATGTGTTATTAGATGATTTCATGCTTTTATGATTTTGTTTAATACTTTAAAAAGAGAGAAAGAGAGAATGGATAGAGACCATCTTTGGCACCTGAGTAGTGCAGTCCTCTGGATAATGTGGGGAGTTTCAAGTACTGTATGTATGATTAATTGTGGGTTAATTAAGCAACTGTCAAACTAAATTATGGCTTTCCTCCTTACTTTTCTCACTTGTTCCTTTTCAAAATACTGTTTTCCTGACATTGTTTACAGGTCACTTGTTTTGCTCCACTATTGAGTCTCATCCAACTAAAAAGAAAAAGTGACCATCTTCTATTTTTACAACTAGTTTTTACTATAAAACAGTTTGATCATCTCTAGATGGAAAGCAAAATAATTAGCAGCATTTTTTTTTAGTGTCTATTCCATTATCTGGGAAAGCTGAAGAATATACTTGTGTGGCGTTCACCTTCGTGCCCCTTACTTGACCGTCAAGACTCAGAGCACACGAAGGCAAACAATCCCCACTTTTCCACTGCTGCCACCAGGTGATCACTAAATCACCATTACTTCAGGAAGATGATGCAGGTCCACACTTCAAAGTATTTTAAATATAACGTTTTTATTGATTACAGAAACTGATAGTAATTCATGAATATCTTCTTTAGGTAAACTTATTATTAATAACAATCTTCTGTTTGATGATACACTCCTAACTATAATCACTCCTCAGATTTCCCCAAACTCCACACCTTCTCCACTCTCTCACTCTGACTATCTGACTGACTCCATCTGTCTCCTTCAGGCTCCGCCTCTTATACCATCTCTCTCGGCTCTGCCTCTCAGCAACATGAATATGCATGAACAATTAACATAACCAAACATGAACCACTGACATAATAAAGGGGAACGCTACAGACCTCCCCCCTTAAATATGTTTGTTTGGGAGGAGAAACACATTTTTCCTCCTAAACAAACAGGCACACTTGCATTTAACTTTACTTACCATATAACACATTTAACATAACAATTACTATACCTTATACTCTAAACATTTCACTACTATTCAACAATATACTTTACCTTATTTACATTTAACATTTTCAACCATACAGAAATCACAATCATGAAACTTTTACATAAATAATTAACTGTGAATTATAGTCCATTTCAGTTTATAATAAAAGTCCTGGTATCATTCATCTAGTCTCCTGGAAAGCACATCTGCGACAACGTTGTGGGTTTTTGAGGCAAGATCTGAGTCTCTGTTGCAAAGGCAAAATTTGCAAAGTCCAAGTCTCTCACTTTTCTGTAGTAGTCTGGTGCACCGTGGACTGGTCCGGTTGTGGTCATCTCCTTCAGCTGGACACACCTCTGCTGGCACTCAGGAGTCCCTCTGTTGACCACTGGCTCCTTCCTCCGCAACCTTTTCCGTTGACTGGTGGTCATCGGCCACTCGGTTGTCCACAGGATGTCGTCTGCTGGTTGTTTTATAGTGACGTCATCTTTAAGTCTGGCTCGGGGCTTCACTTGCTCAGCTAGGGAAAGGGTAGGCAGTTCCCTCTTCTCCTCCCGAACATCTTTAGATGCATACCTCTTTAAGGCATCAGGATCTTCCTCCTTCTGTATCACATAGTTGACATTGTTCAATTTTGTCACTACTTTATAGGGATCCTCCCAAGCTAATTGAAGCTTGTGACCCTTGACTGGCCTAAGCAAAAGAACTTCATCTTCAGGCCCAAAAGTTCTTTCACGGGCTTTCTTGTCATACCAGGTCTTCTGCTTAGTCTGGGCAGCCCTTCTTTTGGTTCGTGTGATCCCCATGTGAGCCCTAAACAAACTACTGTGAGCTTGATTTATGATTTTCTCCCTGTATTTACTAGGGACCACTAATTGCTTTCGGGGTTCCCCCTTTCCTCTGTAAGGTGTGGCTAACGTTTCCCTATACAAAAGGTCTTTATGCCTGCAAAATCTCTCAGGGCATTCAGGAGACAATTCAGTGGGCGTTCTGGCTGCTTCAAAGCAACCCCCCAAGCTAAAGTCTTCCTTCTGCTCCTGAGCAAATTTATTTTTATTGGGACTCTTCAGTAGCATGAGATCAGCTTCAGCACCACTAATAAGCTGGGTATCCAAGGAAACCTCTCTCTCCAGGCTTCTCTCTGATACTGTATCAATCTCAGCTGCAGAGGGTGAGGTTTGACTCCCCCTTGGAGCATGTAAGCACTAAAGCACTCTTGACATGATCTATTAAGTCCCAACCAAGTAGAAAAGCTGCTGGTATTTCGTCTGAAATGGCTACCTGCCACTTTCCAGACCAATTCCTATAGCCTATTTGGATCTCAGCCACTTTTAACACCACGGTTTCTTTCCCAATCCCTTTTAGGGTCATTGTTCTGCCTGGAATTATGTCATCCTGGGCTATCAGATCAGAATGTACTATGGAAATTTGAGACCCTGTGTCTCTTATAGCGATGTATTTCTTTCCTCCCACAACTATCTCTTCACCAGCGTTTCTGAGAAGGGTATTGTCATTTCTAATGTAAAAACAATGTACTACAGGGGCTTCAGGAATATCCTCCTCCTCAAGATCAGTAGAAGTTGTGGTGGTCATGGAAACAGGTCTCAGGTTACTGCTTCCCTCAGTCGATTCCACTTGTTTTAAACAATACACTTTTTTGGTTAGCTAATCATTCTTCCCTGTATTAGGATTAGGTCGCACACACTGGAATTGTAAATGGCCTGGCTGGCCGCAGTTAAAACATTTATAATTCTTTCTCTCATTCTGAGGTGATTTGTTGAACTTTGACTCAGGGTTTATTGGCTTTGGTGGACTAGGCCTTGGCAATTTAGGTGAAGTACTACCCTGACCTTCTCTTTCTGTTGTTTTGCTGAGGTAATTTTTATTAAAGGGCTTCTCATAATTGTCCCAGTTTGGTCTGTTAAATTTTAGCTCTGAGAATCTGGGGTTCCTGTACTCATTAATACAATCTGATTGTTCACCAGCTTCCAGTAAATTTTTAGGATTTTTGTCCCTAACTAAATAACGCAATTCTCCAGGTAATATGGAGTAAAATTGTTCTAACCCAATCAAGTTCTTCATTTGTTCTAGAGAAGTGATATCCTCCCTTTCCATCCACTTCTCAAGACATTGCTGCAATTTAGCTCCCAACTGTGAATAAGATTCCTCCTGCTTTTTAGTAAGAGAGCGAAATTTTCGCCTCAGGTGTTCAGCGTTAATACAAAACCTTGAATAAACCATCTTTTAATATGCCTCAAAATCTCTGGCCTTCTCTAGGGCCATCTGTGAATATAACTCAGCCAAATCTCCACTTATTTGAGCCCTCAAAACAATCATCCTTTCATCATCTCTGATTTCAAAGTCCCAGCAGGTGCGCTCAAAAGCAATGAGAAAAAGTTAGGTTACCTACCTGTAACCATGGTTCTTCTAGTGGACCTCTGTGAATTCACACAAATGGGTTTATCCTGCGCCTGCGCAGGACGTTCGGAAGATTCTAGAGCTTAGGAAAAAGAAACAATTAGTCCCCCCCCCCGAAGGGCATGAGCTCCGCCTCCTCAACCTTCCTTCAGTTTCCCTTGTCCGCCGTTATCGTATAGAGTAGGTATTTAAAGAACGGTACCGTGACGGACAGCGGGGAGGAAGGGAGGGATGTGTGAATTCACAGAGGTCCACTAGAAGAACCATGGTTACAGGTAGGTAACCTAACTTTCTTCGTAGTGGCCTCTGTGAATGCACACAAATGGGTGATTAGCAAGCTGTATTCACCGGATGGAGGGCCGTCACGGGAGCAGTGATGACAGTATCGCCCTTCCAAATGCGGCATCATTTTTGGCTCTGACATCAATGCGGTAGCGCTTCACAAATGTCAGAGGATTGGACCAAGTAGTCGCTTTACAGATGCTCGGTACTTGAATGCCGCGGTGTAGAGCGGTCGACGTAGAGGCTGCTCGGGTCGAATGTGCTTTTAGACGGTCCGGTATTGGCTTGCCAGCAAGTTGGTAAGCTAGCTGTATTGTTTGCACTATCCACCTCGATATGGTCTGTGGAGAAGCAGGAGCACCTTTGTTGGGACCGTGGAAGCACAGGAGGAGGCGTGAGGAACGCCTGAAAGATCTAGTCCTGTCGAGATAGAAGGCAAGAGCTCTTCTAACGTCCAAGGTATGGAGTTTACACTCAATCGGTGTGGATGGAGACGGAAATAGTGTTGATAGGATGATGGGTTGGTTCAGATGAAAATCAGAAACCACCTTAGGTAAGAAGGAGACATCCAGGTATAGAGTTGGTAGGATGATGGGTTGGTTCAGATGAAAATCAGAAACCACCTTAGGTAAGAAGGAGACATCCAGGTATAGAGTTGGTAGGATGATGGGTTGGTTCAGATGAAAATCAGAAACCACCTTAGGTAAGAAGGAGACATCCAGGTATAGAGTAACTTTATCAGGGTGCATCTGGAGATAAGGAGGATCAGACCTGAGAGCAGATAATTCACTGGCCCTCTTAACAGAAGTTATGGCTATTAGAAAAAACGTTTTGAGAGAGCAACCTCTTGTTACATGTTGCCATAGGTTCAAATGGCGGTTTGGTAAGTACGTCAAGGACGAGTTGAAGCGACCATTGAGGTACAATTTGCTGTGATGGAGGCCAGATGTTCTGTAGGCCCTTAAGAAATCTTTGAAGTGTAGGGTGGGAGAAAAGCTTGGCGGAGCTGGATCCGGGAGGTTGGTGGGGTACTATTGCTGCAATATAGACTTTAATAGTAGAATGTGCCAGTCCAAGGTTAAAAAGATGTAGTATGAAGGTAAGTATAGTTGAGAGAGATGATGGGACTGGGATGAGTCCTTTAGAATTAGTGAATTGCATAAAAGATTCCCATTTGTTATGGTAGAGGCGAGAAGTAGACTGCTTTCTAGCGTGATTTAAGATTGCACGGAATTCAGGGTTATCCTCCACGCCGTCAGGTGCAGGGTCCGGACATCGGGATGGAGGACAGCCCCGTCGTTCTGAGAGAGGAGAGATGGTATCGGAGGTAAGTGGAACATGTCCTGAGTCATCTCTTTGAGGTGGGCGAACCATGGCTGTCGCGGCCACCAGGGGGCGATGAGAATCGCGTCTGCTCCGTACTGGATGATTCTGGAGATCGTCTTGAGTAGCATGGGTATCGGAGGGAAAAGGTAAATGAGTTGTTCCGACCACGGTACCATGAACGCATTGCCGAGGGAGGCATTGTCCATCCCTGCCGTGGAGCAGTACTTGGGGCACTTGGCGTTGAGGTGGGAAGCAAATAGGTCTATGGTATGTTGGCCCTATTTGTGGCAAATGTCCCTGAAGACTGTATCGTTGAGGGACCATTCGTGCATCCTGGGAGGAAGCCTGATTAGGCGGTCTGCCAGATAGATGTCCTCTGAGGAGATGTGGATCGCGTAAGGGAAGATATGGTGCGTGCGGCACCGTTCCCAGAACTGTATGGTCAGGCGGGGGAGGGAGAGGGATCGAGTCCCTTCTTGTCTGTTTATGTAGTGCATGACCGTGGTATTGTCGGTGACGAGCTGCACTGCTTTCCCTCCGATCCGAGGTAGAAAGGCCTGAAATGCTTTTATGATGGTTAGCATTTCCAGGTGATTTATGTGACACCTTTTTTTCTCTCTCCATCCATAGGCCGTGAACTCGGAGCTCTTGGCAGTGAGCCCCCCATCCTGAGGGGCTTGCGTCCGTTTTTACCTGTATGGACAGGTAGGGAGGGTGGAATGGTCTGCCTTGTAGCAGGTTGGGGGCAAATGTCCACCAGGTGAGTTGGTCTGCTACAGATGGTGGTACCTGTAGAGCTTTTAGTGGGGCTGTCTGTTGAGGGTCGAACTGGGAGAGAGACCAAGATTGGAGTGGTCGCATTTTGAGTCTGGCATGAAGGACCACTGATGTTGTGGATGCCGTGAGGCCAAGCAGTGCTGTGTATCGAGGGCGGTGACGGTCTTGAAGGGTTGAAACCGGAGGATTGCCTGCTGGATCTGTAAAATCCTTTCTGGTGGTAAGAATGCTGTAGCTTGTACTGCGTTGAGTTGAGCTCCGATATAGGTGACAAGTTGGGATGGCTGCAGATGAGATTTGTCTCGGTTTATTTGCAGGCCCAATTTGTGCAAGGTGTGGAGAGTAGTCCTTGGGGCCGCAATGGCGGCATGGTAGGTTTTGGCGACCAGGAGTCAGTCGGCGATGTATGGAAAGACCTTCACTCCCTTGGTACGGAGGTAAGCCACGACAGGGGCCATGCAGTTGGTAAATGTCTGTGGGGCTGTTGAAAGCCCAAAGGGGAGAGCAGCGAATTGGAAGGTGGCATGTTGGAACCGAAACCAGAGAAACCTCTGATGTGACGGGTGGAATAAGACGTGGAAGTAGGCATCCTTCAGATCGATGGTAACAAACCAACTCCCTTGAGATAGAAGAGGGAGAATGGAATCAAGGGTTAACATGCGGAATTTCTTGTAAATTATGTACTTGTTGAGTTCCCTAAGGTCCATAATGGGTCTGATACCCCCATACTTCTTAGGGACTGCAAAGTATTGAGAGAAGAAGCCCTCGCTTAGGTCAGAAGATGGGACTCTGACTACTGCCCCTTTTCTGAGGAGGGAGGAAATTTCCTCCTGTAATGGTACCGAGAAGGGGGTGGGCTTGATGGAATTTGGTGGAGGGGTATGCGTGAATTCAATCACGTAGCCATTCTCAATGATGGATAAAAACCATCTGTCCGTCGTGATCCTCCTCCACTCTGGGAGGAATGGGTGAAGCCTGGCGAGATTATGGGGGTAATCAGGGATATTGCTTACCCCTGCGCTGGGACTTGCGAAAGGGCTGTCTGGCACCTTGGTACTGTTGTTGCTTGGATTGCAATGGGTTAAATTGATGCGGCTGGTACGTCCGCTCATGCTGCTGCTGCTTACCATACCGAAAGGGCTGGTATTGAGAGGGTTGCGGAACGAATGGCTTCTATAAGCCGGCTTCTGATATCTGTATGGTTGATATGGGATGTAGGACTTGGCTGTTTTCCGCATTTTATGGATGTTCTCCATGGTATCATCCGTTTTAGAATTAAATAGTCCTGCGGCATCAAAGGGGAGATGCTCAATTTTGGCCTTGGTATCATCGAGGATGTTAGCCGTTCTGAGCCAGGCATGTCGCCTGACTGCTATTGAAGTCAGCAGAGATTTGGAAGCGGTATCAGCAGTATGTTTCGCTGCTTCCCTTTGCTGCTTGGCGAGGGTGTTGGCCTCTGCATAGGTATTGAGAGTTTCAGTCTTTGATGAGTCATGGAGGGTCTGAAGTGTGGGGAGGAGTCTGTCCCACAGGTGTTTCTGGTAGACACCCATTGCAGCCTGGTAATTGGAAATCCTGATAAGTAGCGCAGCCAGAGAGTATAGTTTCTTTCCGAAAGAGTCAATCAATCTTTCACTCTCTGTTTGCAGGTGTCGAAGATGACCTGCTACGGGACTTATATTGAGAAGCCTCAACCACGATAGAATTAGGTAATGAGTGTTTAATTAGAAAGTCGGAGTCGAGGTAATTTATCCCAGGAGGTTTTCACTAGAGTGAGGAGTGATGGAATGAGGCTTAGGCTAGGAGGAGGTGTCGTGTCCTACTCCATGTCAAAAAAGACCAAGTCTTTCTCTTGCTGGGGAAGGTGTGCATCCAGCTGCAGAGTCTTAGCCATGCGCAAGATCAGTTGGGCATAAGAGGTATAGTCCTGTGGAGGAGACTGAGGGAGACTGCCAGTAGTACCCATACTATGAGTTTCGGATTCGTCAGAGGACAAGGAATTGTCATCACGAGATGAATCAGAAGATAGTGGTGGTCTCGGTACCAGAGCACTTGATAAAGGGTCAGCATCTGATTGGGTGGAAGCTGAGAAGGGCTCTGTATCAAGGCCATGGGGGCCCGAGTAAGGTGTGGCAGCCTGTACCGAAGGATGGCCCTTGGTGTGCTTCGATCTTTTGGCAGGTACAGAGGGTGTCGGTACCAGTCTCCTCTTATGGGATGGGGCGGCTTGGGGCGTAGAGATATCCCCTTGGTATCGAGATGGAGTTTGCAAGGGAGAAGCCGCGGGGGGGGTACCAAGGCTGTGGGGGGTAGCCGGATCCCCTGTAGTCATCATGGTATCCATAGCCATGGTATGGATAGGGATGGTATCTATCCTGATATTGAGGACCATATTGAGGTGGACCCTCTGGATGGTAATACTGGCCATAAAGCCCGAGAGGCTGGTATGGAGAGGCATGCTTGCGTTTCTCCTTTCTCTTTTTAGGAGTGCGTGGAGCAGACTCCTGTTCCGACTCAGTCTTGGTATCTGCCCACCCTGAGGATCAAGGGTTAAACTGGGCTACGGCCGGGCTGGGCGGTGCAACAGCCCCAAATTGGCCAGTCGGAGATATGCTCAGGATATCATGAGCAGTTTGGGCTAGAGGCATGTCACGTTCCTCCTTATCGGAGAGCCCAACATCATCCCTCGAAGAATCATCCAACAGTATGGGAGCCACGGAAGAGGGCACGGGAGCCTCTTTGGCAGTTTTCTTTTGCCTCTTAGGCTTTTCTTTGTCCTTCCTCTTTTAGAGGGATCAACAGACCGCGAATGAGCCTTGGTGGAAGCAGGCTTAGGCGGTTTCTGAGGATTCTTGGCTCTAGGAGGTAACGAAGTCATGCAGGGTAAAGCCAGTTCAGCTGGGCTAAGAGCTGATTTAGCAGCCTCCAGACGAGGAGGGGTTGGCGAGGGAAGGGCTGTAACGTCCATATTCAAAGCCTTTTCATACAGAAAGGATCTGAGTTGTAGGAGTCGCAGCTTAATAGCCTGTTTTGAAAGGCTCCTGCAAGTTGTGCACGACTGAGATTGATGGGATTCCCCCAGGCAAAACAAACAAAGGTCGTCGGTCAGAAAAAGGAATCTTTTTAAAACAAAGGGAGCACTTCTTAAAGCCCCTAGGGGCCATAAAACAAAAAGAAAATAAGGGGGAAATCCGAGGGGGGGGGGAAAGGAGAAAAACGGGGATAGAACTAAGTAAAAACAAGTTCTATCGAAACAATAATTAAAGAAAACTATTATTATTAGAAAGAAAAGTTTAAGAATAAAGATAGCAAAAGCTAATACAACTTTCCTTGTTCGCTCTAGTTCCTACGTCCTACTTGAACGGCGGAAAAAAGGAAACTGAAGGAAGGTTGAGGAGGCGGAGCTCATGCCCTTCGGGGGGGGGGACTAATTGTTTCTTTTTCCTAAGCTCTAGAATCTTCCGAACGTCCTGCGCAGGCGCAGGATAAACCCATTTGTGTGCATTCACAGAGGCCACTACGAAGAAGATTTAGGACAGTCCCCTCTTTTATATTGGGGAAACTTCTTAAGATCAATTTTTGAGAGAATTCCCCCTCCAACACTGGTGTTATTGTTGAGGTTATTGTTTTGAGCAGAAATATCTAATTGTCTCATCTGTAATTGAAAGTCCATTTCCTTTTGTCGTAATTCCAATTGTCTAGCCTCAGCCTCAGCTTTTTCTCTGATTTCTAGTTGTTTGGTCTCTTGCTCAGCTCTGAGCTGTAGTTCCTTAAATTTAAATTCCCATTCCAGCTTCCATTTTTCAAACTCCTGGGAGCTTAATTCCTTTTGTTCCTCTGAGGCCCCCTCATCAATTTCCTCCTGGTCCAATTGAGTAAAAGGATCACCATTTCCCTCCATTTCTTGAGGTAAAACCTCAGCCTCAGGACTCCCCCTTTTGGTACGTTTGGGTGGCATTTTTACTTCTGGGATGATTAGTACAGAGTGTCTACTGATTTTAAAAGGACCTGTCTTTCTTCTTTTACTTCCAGTCACTAAAATGATTCTATTTCAAGCAAAGGCTTTCTCCTTCCTTCCTTCAGATCTGCTCTGACCCCTGGCTTCTGCCTTTTCACAAGCGCTCTCTAAACTCTTAGAGCCTTGAGCCTTAAGCTAGCCCACTGGGTCTTCAAATCATGAGGTAAAATACAAGAATTTTCTTTCAGAGTCGTTCCCTAACTTAGACCCCCCAAGATCTGGGTTCAGAAGCCCCCACCACTAAGCTTTTCCCAAAAGCTCTAGTGAGGAACCAAACTTCTTAGCCACAGACCTCTGTCTAAAAGGTACCCTTGACTCAAGAAAAATTATTTTTAAAATCAGGCTTGACTGGATTTCTTCGTATCCCGCCGCTGGACACCAATTGTGGCGTTCACCCTCGTGCCCCTTACTTGACCGTCAAGACTCAGAGCACACGAAGGCAAACAATCCCCACTTTTCCACTGCTGCCACCAGGTGATCACTAAATCACCATTACTTCAGGAAGATGATGCAGGTCCACACTTCAAAGTATTTTAAATATAACGTTTTTATTGATTACAGAAACTGATAGTAATTCATGAATATCTTCTTTAGGTAAATTTATTATTAATAACAATCTTCTGTTTGATGATACACTCCTAACTATAATCACTCCTCAGATTTCCCCAAACTCCACACCTTCTCCACTCTCTCACTCTGACTATCTGACTGACTCTATCTGTCTCCTTCAGGCTCCGCCTCTTATACCTCTCTTGGCTCCGCCTCTCAGCAACATGAATATGCATGAACAATTAACATAACCAAACATGAACCACCGACATAATAAAGGGGAATGCTACAACTTGTGTAGGATAATATGCAGTGTATGCGTTGTGCATTAGGAGACTTTGGAAGAGCCTAGATCTGTTCATGTTGCTGCCCCTTCTGTTCCGGAGCTCCACAAGTATAACATCCCTGCAGAGATTTAGGAGGGGTAATTTGGATGATATTAAATTCCTATTTCACCATTTATGTAGTGAAGCAGTATGTAGTTATATATACGTAGGATGAATCTGTTGGTGCACTTTTGGTTTTTTAAATTTTTATTTACATTTGTATTTCACATATTGTATGTGAAATATTTTGTTGTTTACATTGTTACATTTAATATATATGTAACGGTCATTTGAATTCTAATGCATGCCATTCTGGGTGTCATGGAATGGAAGAATGTCTATAAATGAAAATAATAAACAAGCAAATAAAGCGTAGAGGTGTTGAGGACAAAGGTTATTGGTTCTGCTGAGCAAAGACTGAAAGCTTGCCTGGACTAGCAGGTTTTCATCCAATCTATTGCTGATCATAGACTCATAGGATAATTAAGTTGGAAGGGGCCTTTAAGGCCATCGAGTCCAACTCCCTGCTTCATATCCATGTGAAAAAGAGGAAGTATAATCTAAACTTCTTTCTGTAACTATAACGTCATCCAAGCTTCTCCTCATCCTCCAGCTCACCCTTGTGCAAAAGCTTTTATCTAATTAATTTAAAGCAGTTGTTTACCACCTCTTTCTAGCCACTAGAAATCTCTTATTGTATTTAATAGATTAACAGTTATAAAAACAGATTTAAAACATAATGAAAAAACTAATAAAAACATATTTTTTTAAAGGATACAGATCTAAAGCATTCTTTAAAAGCTGGTTTTAAAATCCAGTCCTAGAAGCCATAGGGTCAGTTTTAACTTCCCATTAGTAACTCAATGGCAATCAGGGTGGGTGCTACAAGGAACACCTTGTGTTGTACACCTGCTCCACCTCCCTGACTAACCTCTTGAGATGGTGAGACATACAACAGGGCCTCTGCTAAGGATCTCAAATTCTGGGCAGGCCCATATAGACAGAGCTAGTTTTTCAAATATCCTGGTCTATTAGGGCTTTATAGACCATAACAGCACTTTAAACTAACTTGGAAGGAAACTGGAAGCCAGTGTATGCAGTTGATTCAAGTCTGAGGTTACACTGTCTTTAAAGTTAATACCAGAAAACTGACCGGCTATCACATTTGCATTAACTACACCTTCTGAACACTTTTCAAAGGCAGTCCCAAATGGAGCACATTACAGTAGTCTAATCTGGTGGTAAGTAAAGTATGAATCACTGTGGTCAAATCTGTCTTTCCTGGGGCACAGTTAGGCAAAGTCACTCTTGCACACAGAAACCAAAGCAATGCTGGGTTCAAGAACACCCTCAAACTGCAAATCGAGTCCTTCTGAAGAACTACAGCTTCTAACCCCAACCCCACACTGGCCTTTTCGTTGACCATCAGAACTTCTCTCTTGTCTAGACTGAACCTCAATTTGTTCACCCATATCCAATCCTTCACTTTATCCAGACACCAATTCAGGATTCCCACAGCCTCCTTGGCAGCAGGAGAGAAAGGAGTATCATCAGCATAATGAGGCTACCCAAACTCAGTATTCCAGATAACCTCTCACAGTGGCTTCATGTGAATATTAACAAGCAAAGGGGCCAGTATCAAACCTGGAGGTACTGACTAGGCTAGACACATGTTCTGTGCTTTGTCCCCCCCCCACCCGTTATGTACTGCTCCTACTCTGATTCTCCCTTGCACTAATTCATTTACTAGGGTACTTAATGAATACATTATGCATGTATTGAATATACGGCATTATTCAAGGAAAAAAAACACCTAAAATCTGACCTGCAATTTCCTGCAGAGGAAACATGCAATGCAGAAGAACAACACAGAACAGAGTAAAATGAAATACGACAAGGCCACCGTTTATGTAGCATGTCACTTTTTATAAAAAACAGCCTTCCCCCTAGTACATTTCATCTTATTTTCATTTAACACAGAAACCCTCCCTGTCACAACTTAGCCTTCCTTTCAACTTTTTCACACTTGAGGGATGACGTACTCATGCGAAGTGAACAGTTACCCAGAGTTCTCTACGACTAGAAAATCCTCCCTGCTAACAAACACAAACGGTGCTCACATCTTCCTCTTCCTATGCCTTCTAAATTGGGGTGGTGGTGGGGGGACATTTTCTGATTAGGAGTTTTTTGCAGTTCCACTCCCAACAGAGCTGTCTGCTTCCTATGTAACAGCCAGATCACACAGGCACAGGCTGCAATGCAAACACATTTGTACTACAACCTGCAGCACTAGAGACTGGAGGGATTGCAGGCCCATTCCCTGAAGTCAAGCTCTAAATTAATCCCATAATCCAGATCCCTTTGCTTTAGAAAATTAAAACAAAAATAAAAACCAAACAAACTGGCTCACTCAGTGGAGAACTCCTGAACTCAGCGAGCAAGGAGCTCTTTCTTGCATGTAACAAAGGAGACCATTGCACTCAAGGGTGGTTCTGCTCTCTCCTACCCCATCTTTTTTGCTCCTGTTGCTGTTGTTAGAGATGCCGCTAATGAAAGCAGCTACAGTAGGTGCATTCAAAGAGTTCTCAGACAAAGGGAACAACAAACATCCAAATCAGGCAAAACATTCATCATGAAATTTCAGGTTAGGCAAATTTTCAGTCAAGGAGACAAATCCTACACGTTGCCAATTTGATTTTACCCAGCAGGATTTACAAGACAGACGTCTGGTACACAAAAAGATAGCGAGTTAGTCAAGCAAACAGTGGGAGAGGGAGGCAGAAATCCATGCTGGAAGTAGGCTACATTTTTGAACAGACAACAATTTCGATGCTCTTGGGAGTCCCTGGAATGCCTCAATAGTGGGAAAAACAAATTGAGGCAGAAAAGACAACAGGGCCTGGATATACAGTGACACTGAAACACTGTACTTGTTTAAGGCTCTATAAATGACAAACAGCGCTAGCAATAGCCCCCCATCATGCTGGCACAGAGCAGACCACAATGCAAGTCTGGCCTGGGATGTCTGCCTTTTGTTCTCTAGGACATGACAGCCACCACATACTGTATGAGGCGCACACGTCACCCACCGTTTCTGAAGAACTGAAAGCCAGCATCCAAGACAGCGAGGTAAGACTGCTTGCATTCATATGCAAGCCTCCATTACCACCAAGCCCATGACACTCCAGTAGCCCTCTGCAGTTAACACAGAGATGGCAGCAGGCTCAGCAGCACAGCTGACACCTCGTGATGGCCAAAACACACTCTTCTCCCTAGTGAGGAAATGAGGTGTTTAGGACCAAGTCTATTTGGATGGGCCTTGGGAAGTAGGGAGCAGGCTCTCTTTTCCCTTAGTGGCCAACCTAGAAGGCTGCAACTGCAGAGCCCTTCCAGCATTTATTTGCCCTCAACCCACCTCTTGCACTCGTGATCCAGAGAGACCCACTGCCCATCCATTCAAATCGTAGTTAGCCATCTACAACAGCAGCACAATGACCACCACTGCCACTGCATGTACCACTTCTGCAATATATATATATATATATATATATATAAATACCTTGACTGCTGTAGAAACTGCTGCCCTATTCTAAGCACATTTGCTCAGGGGAGGAATGGACCTGGTATTTTTGCCAGAAAAGACAAAATGCTGCAACTGTAGATTGGGTGATGCCGGCTAAATTAGGGATTGGAACTGTGTACTCCATGGACTGTGGAAAGCCCACCAAGACCTCCATTATGCCCCTGGGACAGATCATTCTGATCACTAAAAGAAGGGGAAAGCCCTCAAATGAAGACCCATGCTCCTACGAGTGGGTGTAGCCCACAAATGCTTTGCTATTGACTACCCCTGAGCTAAACAGATAGGTGGCAGCAGATTCTTCAACTGGATAGTAAACACACTTCTGAAAAAGTATGATTCAGATGCCTCCCACCTCCCTTCTGTCTGTCAGAATATTACATGTTTTCTTTCAGAACATCTGGCCCATAAACAATGCAAAACAACACCTGACAGTGTAATGAGTTCACTTGTTTTGTGCATTATCTCTCATAGAAGGAAGGAGTTCATGATTACTGGTATCTTCCAGTCCTCATTGTACTATACACCCTCTACCTAATGCCCAGAGTTCAAGCAGTCCATGGCATTTTTGCAAGGGAATCTATCCCGTTTGAATAAAATGTATTTTAAATTAAACACATGGAGTGACAAAAAGCTACAAAAAGACACATTTTAAACATGGGCCACTTAGGAATGTGTAGTAGAATCCACATTATTTTTATAACAATATTACAGGGGTGAGGGAGCCAATTCTACTTAAAAGAACATAATGAGACCATTTTTTTCTAACGTGGGGTGACTTACTGCATCTTTTTCTGGGTTGCAGACTTTTACCCAAAGGATATGATCAAGGAGCCAATCAATGGGTTTGTCCTTATAGAACATGAGTATGAATTCCACAATCAGACTAAGATCCAGTGACTTGAACATCTTCCCTGAAAGCATATTTGGATGGAGAAGAACAAGAGTTAAGCACAATCACAACACTGACATGACCCAACATTGAAGAGTGAAAATTATTCATTGGATTAATGTGTGGGGTGGGGGAGAGCCCATTTCTTCCTTGCCCTAAACATTTTCTAAGAACGTCCTTTAAAAAAAAAAAGCATTTAAATCCATTGATAAAAAGGGAATTTGCATCCATTCAACAATGGCACATTGCTAACACTCAACACATTGTTGTGACTCTTCTGTATGCGCTCAACCAGACAAGGCCACTTAAATGGAGTGCCACTCTGAAAGCAGTCACACCAGCTGGGCTCTCTTTAAAGCCAGTCCCGCCCACCATTTTTCAGGAGAAGGCAATGCTGCTCGAGTGTGTGTTGTTTTGGTACTACACTCAGTTGTCCTGAGTTCTCCCAGTTCCAATCTAATACGTTGTCAGTCCCCTGCAAGTGACAGAAAGAGCTACCCTCTGATTTATCCATAGCCACTGGAGAATCATAGTAGATTAACACTTCCTTTTCCTTCTAATGCCATAGACAAGTTTGTATATGAAACACCTGCTCCTCCCAGCTTGTAACAAGAGCTTCTTTGGATGCTTGGCCTGTTTAACAAGCCACATCAATAAAACATTTATGTCACATAAAAAATAAAGGGAAATTAGAGATGCCTGCCATTGCTGTATGTTGTCTGTATTTTGAACTGTCCCCAGAGAGTGGAAGAAGGCAATTTTGTGCACCAAAGTTGTGCAACTGAAAATTACGACAATGCTTTCTTGTTCCAGAATGCAGGAATAGAAATGCCCATTATCATACTTCAGGATCTGCAGAACATTCAACATATGTTTAAGCAAAATGCATTTAAATGGGAGCAGGGAGGAATACATGAAAGGGATCTTACCAATAAATCCAAGCTGCGAGAACTCCAAGATCATCCATTCTTCAGATGGTTGTTGCAGAGCAAAATTCTTCATTGTACTGAGATAGTTTGGTTTGGCTATGATATCATCTTCCAGCTGCGCAACAAAGGGAGATGTCAGTGCTCGGGAAAGAATATGTACACCATTGAAGAAAAACTCTTTCCTACAAAGCATTCCAACAAGGGAAGATGGGTAAGAAACATCTGGCCAGGGAAAAATCTTACTAAGGAAAAAAAAAAGCCAGCCTTTCTACCATTTCATTCAATAAATATAGGAAAGAAACAAGCTGTGCAACATACCAAAATGGTGTAGTCAAACAGGACACTTTTCCCAAGGCCCTAGTCAGCTACTAGAAATAGGTCATGTTATCACAAGCCATGGTACCATGCAATACAGTATTGCACCAGCAGCAATTTCTAAATCCAAATTTTCTTGCCAAGTAAAGACCACACAGTGCCAAAGCTGATGGGCTTGGTTTCTAATTAAAATGTCTTGTATACCACCTTGGTTTAAAACAATAATTTCCCTATCTAAATCTAAACAGATGTCACATTGTCAAGCGAAGATGGAATGCCATGAGAAGTTCCAAGATTTGGAAAGGGGCAAGACAGTCAAAATGATCAGTCTTCCTTCACTGAACAAATGGATCCAAAATAAGGGACCTTATGTTCCGATCTTGTCCTTCTTTTTGTCCTTCTAAACCACACACACACACACACACCCGCATTCTAGATTTTCTTTCCATCACGTTTCCATCCCATGGATGCCAATCCAAGGCTCCTTGCCTAGAGCAATGGGTTATATTAAATACACTTCAGCAAATGTTAAGCTTACCTGAACATAATAAATGCCTTTGGATTGTGCATACATCATTAAAAAGCAGTAATCTAGATTCTGTTTAGTCCTCCATCTATAGTGGCAAGGGAAAGAGAAAGTTGTTACTTTGCTGACAGGCCAGAGGTACTCTCTTTAGAGTAACAGTACAAATTCCGCAGAACATACAGAATCCAGAAGTAATGTAATTCTGGGGTGTTAACTGGAAGCTGAGTCATGGCAACTGGACTTCTTTTTTATTAGATTGAAACGTTTCTCTACTCATCCAAGTAGCTTCTTCAGTCTGAGGAGAGTTGGTAGGAGACCCCTGATATATCCTCCAAGTTGGTTTCAGTTTCCCCTGGTCTGAATAGGCTGGGGACTCGTTAGATGGACAAAGGGGGGGGGGGGCTGAATGAAAATCCCACTTGTGTCTAAGAGAAGATAGGTGGTTTGAGAGAGGGGTCAGGGAGGCCATACATGTGCATACAGAAAATCCCTCACTCAACAGGGATGGAGGCCTTAGACACAATCTGTGTGTCTGATCTAAGATCTAAGATCAGGACTGCACCCACCAGAAAGACCACTGTTAACGGCTGTTAACAACCCATGACAATAGGTGGAGAAGCACTGCAGAAGTGGGATTTGTGCATACAGAAAATCCCTCACTCAACAGGGATGGAGGCTTTAGACACAATCTGTGTGTCTGATCTAAGATCAGGACTACACCCACCAGAAAGACCACTGTTAACGGCTGTTAACGACCCATGACAATAGGTGGAGAAGCACTGCAGAAGTGGGATTTTCACTCACACCCCCCCCCCTTTGTCCATCTAAGAAGCCTATTCAGACCAGAGGAAAGTGAAACCAAGGTGGAAGATATATCAGGGGTCTCCTACCAACTCTCCTCAGACTGAAGAAGCTACCTGGATGAGTAGTGAAACATTTCAACCTAATAAGAAAGAAGTCCAGATGCCATGACTCAGCTTCCAGATAACCTCACCTGGATAACTGAGAATCTTCACATATATCTGGGGTGTTAAGGAATTGTCGATCTATTGTGTATGCACAGCTAACAAGTTAAGTTGGATTCTAGGTGATTTTTCAGAGCATAATTAAAAATGTAAAATTTCATCTGCAGGGCCCTGATCCATACTGGAGCCACAGGGTGTGTATTTACATTTGTGTATTTGCATGTCTGTTGCCAATTGGGAAATAAAGAAAGAAATGCAGTGTGTCTATTTGCATGTATTTGCAATGCATATACAGACTAGATTTAACCTTCCCCCTCAACACAGCCCTGACCTTTTGCTGCTATTTATATTAAAAAAGGCATTCCAATTGGTTCTAATGGTAGCTTTGCTTCCAATGCAACCAAGAAGGTGTGATCAAGCAAGACCTGAATTAGGATGGCTGTGTGGACAAAATGTTAACATTCCTCCATTACGCTAATCTCTATTCCCACCCATCCTGCAGCTACCAGTTACTTAACAAGAAATACTTGTTTCTGAAAATGCTAATTGCACGAATATTCCCCTGAAGTCATAGCAGACACTGAACAAGCAAAGAGTTCAACAAAAATTGAATGACTTCTTTGGGCACAAGTGTTTCAAAATTAAGCATATGCACAGGCAATTCAAGCAGTTCTTGCTCTCCACTCAATGCCTTCTATTTTTTTCTTTCTAAGTTTACACATAAGAGTTGTGTGAAGTGAGTGGGAGAATAAGACATCCTTTCTAATAGATTCTACCAGTTTAGGTCAAGTCACCAGGAATTACCTGACTCTTTCCTTGGGATCACCAAAAGATTCTCGAAGGCGGGAGAAGTCTGGGTAGAAATGTGGGGAAGGGGAAATAACTTCTAGAAGACCAGAATGTATTTCATTGGGGAATCTGAGAGAGAAAGAGAGGAAAAAGCAAGGAAGTCATTGTCACTTTCTGCAAAGAGGAGAAAGCAATCTAACACTGGTGATTAAGCCTAGAAATCATGGCACACCACAGGGAAAAGAAACAGTAAAAGCTCTGGACAAAAGCCTCTACAGGAATTGCTGCACTTTTAGGTCCTATTCTAAGCAAAAGAACATCAGCAGGGGTATCTGTTGCCATTTGGTAGAGTAAAAAACAACAACAACAAAACCCTTCCCTTTAATTCTCAAAAATACCAGGGCAGTTGGAAGCTGATTTTTCTGCCCCATTGGGGCCTCCTGACTTGCCAGTGTTGCTCAATAATATTTTAAATACCCTTTTGCAGATTGCACAACAATGCCCTGACCATGATAAAAAGCAGCCAAATCTAAGAGCACTCCACCTTCTAATTAGGCGTGGTGGCGCTGCGGGTTAAGCTGCTGAAGCCTCTGTGCTGCAAGGTCAGAAGACCTGCAGTTGTAAGATCGAATCCACGCGACGGAGTGAGCCCCTGTCGCTTGTCCCAGCTCCCGCCAACCTAGCGGTTCGAAAGCATGCAAAATGCAAAAATGCGAGTAGATAAATAGGTACCACCTCGGTGGGAAGGTAAACGGCGTTCCGTGTCTAGTCACGCTGGCCACGTGACCACGGAGGATTGTCTGCTTACAAACGCTAGCTCTATGGGTTGGAAACGGAGATGAGCACCGCCGCCTAGAGTCGGACACGACTTTAAAATATATATAAATAAAACATATATTTTTATATTTGTGGGTTGGGTGGGATTTTAACTGTCCAGAGTAGTGGCAAGGCTGTTAGATGGCATGGAATATATTTTCTAATTTATATTATGCCAGCATAAACCCAGCAGCTCACTCATCAAACAGCTCTAGAAAATGCACAGGAAAAGCAGAAGGCGGGTAAGGTCAGATCTCAACCAAATTCACATAACAAGGAATGCTTGAAGACAAGTCTAGAATGGACACGTTAATCTGGAAGTTAGTGGTGTAAGTGTTCATGCATGTGCATGCACTTAAGTTAACAGCAGCCCCTGTTCATAAATGTTTGGACCAGATGTTTCCTGGTCTCTTTTATTTCTGATTTAAAAGATTTAAAAACTTGTGAAACCTTATTATCTACATAACATCCATAAACAGGACTCTGGGCAATGATATTGAAGAAGAGGCCATAAACAGGGCTATAAAATATTTGTTTGACCATCTGCACATCCAGTCATGGTATCCACAAAATATTTAGCTGGAGGGAGTTCAGGAGAATAGCTTATGCTTCCCTCAGAGAACAGCAGAACTGATGTGGTCCCCAATTGGTTTCGCAGCCCCTGGGCACCTCCCAGTCTCTTCACTGGAGAGAAAAATAAAGTGAAAAAGGAAGAAGTACTGCTCCATGAAGGCGCTTAGGGGCAATTAGTTTTCCGTTAAACATGCTTCAGCTCCTCCCTCTTTTTTTTCTTTTTTTGAAGGGGAAAGTGTTTTTGCAAAAATGTGAAAATGTGGGACTCTCCTGCTACTTCCAGTTTTTGTTTCAGACATTTTTAAACGTTTTGGAGGATTGGTGCAGCCCCAGGAAGTTCCTAGAGTGAGAAATTGGGCCCTCAAAGCTTGCCCAGCCCTGCCCTTTGGGAGGGTTATCTGATCTTTTAATATTCTGATAGGCTTCTCCTGCTGAGTCAGAGCTACCATAAAATATTTTAAAGGTATGGTTCAGTGAAGGGTAGGCTAGAAGGATCTTTACCAAGAAATAACTTTGCTTAAATGTCTTTATTCAGTTACATAAATACATCAATGGCTATTTGAATCTAAACAGAGCTGGGTTTTTTT
The DNA here is from genome assembly GCA_037013535.1 of Intellagama lesueurii. Taxonomy (NCBI): domain Eukaryota; kingdom Metazoa; phylum Chordata; class Lepidosauria; order Squamata; family Agamidae; genus Intellagama; species Intellagama lesueurii. Next base: position 220,166,135 of record JBAJHW010000002.1, read on the forward strand.
CCTAGCATTCTAAACCACACACCTGTTAACAACATTTACATACAGACAGTTTTATCATTTGCCCTAGAGTAATGCATACCAGCCCCATCAACTGCTTAGAAGACAAACAGAAACAGGTGGCAGGACTGAGGAACAAAAAAGTAACTTCTGTATCTATATTCAGACTCATTAAAAACAAACAAACCCCAAACCATTTCCTGTTGACAATCTTGGGTTGCTTTAAATTAATCTTCTTTCTGCAGTATTTGAGGGGGGGGGGCTTCTTATAGCCCATGCTGTTTTCTTGATACAGGAGCAATTGCTTTTCCCTCTAAGCCATCTAAGCTAAAGACCGCATTTGTCTCCCTTATGTCTCCCTTTCTCATAGACTTCTGCCCATTCAATTTAAGGGGGATGAAACAAGCAATTTTACTGGGGATGGAGAAAACAAATCACTAAGCTGATTACATTTCCGGCACTTGATAGAGGGCTACTTCCTTCAACAATGACCAACAGTTTCATCAGGGTCCACTACTCAGTCAGTCCTGTTATCTTTCGACAACTGTGTGCTTTTGCCAAGAGCCACAAAAGGAGGGCCAGGCTCCACACAGTGAAACACAAGTAAGGGTCTCTTTTGTAGCACAGAAAACCCAGTGGCCCTTTCTTCAGCTTTTAGAGTGGCCATCTCTCTCTCTCTCTCTCACCTGTTTGGCTCACAAGGAAGAGCTTTAGCTAGCAGGTAACAGCAACCTCCCATGTGTCGCCCCCAACAAGTCTCAATCTTAGCCATTGCTACTAATAGGCAACCTGCAGAATGCAGAAGCAGTAATGAAGTCAGGGACTCTTCCACTACTATTATCATCTGTAACTTCTATCCTCCAAGCTCTGATGCTGCTAATTCCTGCTCACTGTCTTTTAGAGGTTTGCTCGTAATTAAATACAATCCACCAGAGTATCTTATCCAAAGCCTTAAAGAAAAACAACAAAGTCAGACTGATGAAAAAACCCTGACATGGCAAAATACAAGCACACACACACACCTCCAAGACAGAAATTAACTGTTAAGTCAACATGGAGCACTGGAGAAATCAGAGCTGCAAACCTGACAGGGCTGCAGGGGAAGGGAGAGAGAGAAAGAATACAACTAAAGGTAGTAAAGGGCATCAGGGAAGCAATATTGATGACAGCCAGAATGGAAACAAACCCCAAAGACTCCATTAAAAGTCTTACTTTGATTTCAGGTCAGTCCTGCCTATTACCACCTGCCTCTTCTGCTACAAACAGAGTGAAGGTGGAACACAGCTAACAAGCACACTCGGGTAAATCTTAAGTAGAGATGGGAATATTCTTATTCGAATATCCCCGCACAGGTGGCGATAACGAGGGTCCAGCCCCATGAGGCCGGACGGTCTACTCACCAATCCGCTGCGGAGGCGGACGCCATGATTCTTCCAATGGCTCTGCAGATCGCGAACTACGAGCCACTCTTCAACCTTGCAGCGAGGCTTGTCCTCCCACCTCCTGCTAGGAGTGGCTAGCCAATTGAGATCTGCGGAGCCACTGGAAGAATTATGGCGTCCGCAGCAGTGGCAGATTGGTGAGTGGACCGTCCGGCCCCATGGGGCTGGGCCCTCGTTATCACCACCTGTGTGTTGATATTCGTATTCGTATACAACTACAAATACCCCCATCTCTAATCTTAAATCAGCAGTACCTGTCATACAGCCCACCAGCAGCATAAAGACAGACCACAAACCACATAGTACATGATGCTGTTCTAAATAATCAGTCAGCCAACAGCCTGAGAGAAACAGTGGGAAAATAAAGGGATACCAAGATTGGTTTTGTGGCTGATGCAGACTCATAACAGGAAAAGAAAGGGTATCTGATGTGCAGACTCACTGTATAGACTTTATTTAAAATTGAAAATTTATTTTACAACACTTTTCACATTAATTTTATTAACAGAAAAACAAATTTGTGTTTTTTTCATATAAATAGTAATAGTAATAAATGTTAGAAGAACAGTGTTCTTACAGGCTTTTTATATTCTCTGCCACTCCAGTTGTATATTGTGGATCTGTCTGCAAAGGAAAATTAAAAAGAACAAGAGAATGAGCACATGTAGCTATAGGCAGTATTCAGTATATTTATTCTACATCTAAATCACCCTCATTACACCAGTAGCCTTATTTTTCCCCATCTCTTTTGAACACCTACTAGATATATATCACCTGCAAATTCCTTATTTCAGATGGTAATTAACTCTATCAAATTATACAGAACCGTCTTCCTAAGATCAACACGGTCCTCACAGCCTGAAAACTGATATTTGGCAACTTTGTTCCCAAGATAAGGACATGTTTGTATTCAGACATTTTCGTTGAGTTAAGAATGGCTTTGAAGCTATGAGAGAGAAATGTTTTACCAAAAAATAAATAAATCATTCTGCTTTAATAGCTGAGGGTGTGCTCAGATGGTGAGAAAAGTGCATATCGGATCGTACCAGAAAGGGTCACTGTGCCAGGAGTGATCTCCCTTAAAGTAACACTTTTGTCCATCAGTAAATCACTCCAGCCTTGCCCCCCCAAAATAGTAGCCCTACTGCTGAAGCAAAAAGGTCCAATTTGGCCATGGGCTGGAGCACTACTATCCATAGATCCTTTGATCACCCAGAAATAGCTAACACCGGACCGCACCACAAGTGGTCCAAAATCTGAACTATACGCCCATGTGATCACACTGTAGGTTTCTTCAACCCAGTGATTTTCATGAAACTGATTTTCATAAACTAGTCCATCAGGCAGATCAGGTGCCTCAGACACACCACGAACAAAGGATTATCCTAAATAGCATTTCCAGAACTGAGGCACCCTTTACCTTACAAGGACACAAATTCTGAACCTCTCTTCTATTTCTATGCAGTTATCAGTACAGTTTTAATGCTCTACCTTTCATTTATTTTATTTCATTTATTTTAAACATTCCTACACTATTCTTCATCCAGTATGTCCAAGGGCAGTAAACAATAAATATCTGACAAAACATTAAAATATACATCAAAATTATAATAAAGATGATAAAATATGGCAGCAACTAAAGGCACACATTAGAATGCAGCATTTCTCAAAATAAAATGCCTCAAAAAATAAAATGGTAGGTACCTAAAAAGACTGCAATGGGAATATGATGTGTGCGCGCATTTGTGTTCTTGCAGAATAACTGGCAAAGGAAAATTCAGCTCCTAAGCCTGTTCCTGTAAAACTGCCTGCGTACTTGTTCTGTTTCTTTAGACAGAACTATGACTGCCTCTATAAAGTTCTCATAAGACTCACAAAATTTGGTTAAAAGCTAAAGGACAAAATGCCTTGTCAAAGTCTGCCCATCAAACTCCTTAAGACTGCTGGGCATGTCACTTTTTCCAACAGTTTGTTTCCATGACCGAAAAGCATGTGCCAGGCAGTAAATAAAGTACAGTGTGAGTGTCTTCTTTGCAACAAGAAGCCAATGCATGGAGATGTTTGCATTAAATGCAAGAAATGTTCATGCTGCCCTTCAAAGTATGTCAGTGGCAGCATGGGTCCCAGTGTGAAGTCTCTGGTTTTATGAATAGCAGCCATTAGTTCCTATTGATTAACCGCAAGAGGGAGAATGGGAAAATACAAAAATGTAATTTTGAACAAAAATGCTAGAAAAAGGAACCTGGAAGGAGACATTAGGGGCTGCTGTTCTCTCAGCAGTAATGTGCTACTGGAGTTGGAAAGGAAAACAAATTTATTTCAGTCTTGAGACAAATAATTCCTGTGGGAATGCTACAAGAAAACCCACAAACATTGTGTAAACAACAGTAGCCGTGGTATGTTAACATGCTATGGTCATTCTAACCCCAGAGTTTAGAAAAAGTCTCTGATGAAAGGCATTAGCATAGCAAAACAAGACTCAGTTTAGTTGAGCTTTCTGTTAGGATACCTAATAGGGGATGGTAGCAAATGCACATATTCCTGATAGAAAATTGTAGAGGCAAATGTCCTAAGTCTCTTTTTCCAAAGAGTTCGGTCAATGGCTGCCTTGCATTCTTTAAGAGCAGAGGTCAACAAGTCAAGCGAAATTTAAATTAAAAGGATGTACACAAGGGCCAGCTTGGCAACAGCTACACAGACTTCTGCTAACATATTTACCCTCCACAGCTGAGTGCATCCAAGCATTGTTTCACATTGGAAACAGCCCGCTGGGCCCCATTTGTGGGATGTGCCCAATGATCCTTGTCGGACAGCAGCCTGAGGTTAGACTTATCTCCGGGTGCCAAAGAAGGAGCTGGCCTACAGCCACATAGGGATACATCCTGCTGTTTTATGACTTACATATAGCCTCCTGGATCTGCATCAAGTCCCTGTCAGACACACAATAAAGGGACACAGAGCTAGCTATCAAGGCTAGATTAAAAGATGGAAAAGAATTATTTTACCTCAGCAATCAGGACAACAATGACAGAGTCTTCCTTCTCCTGCTGATTGAGCTCTGAGATCAGAGAATTAAGGGTATCTGTCAGGTAGGAATGTACCTCCCGCTTGACACTGGGGATCCCCATGACTACTGATACTGTAATGGAGGGGGAAAAAAGTGTTTTTAAAGTCAAGAGTCTGGAAAAATTTAATTTAACTTTCTCACCATCTTACACGTCCTTCCTCAAAAGGGATCCACCATCCTTTTCTACCTGTTTCCAACCAAGTTTTCCATGCATTTAGAGAATAACCCTAGAGAAATAACTGATGGATGTCAGAGGTAACCATATAACTATAATAAAAACTGGCCCTCTAACAATGCATTGCTTTTGACTGAAGGAAATTGTCAAGTCTTCAGGGAATGAACAAGACAGATGTTTTATATATGGGGGGGATTACATTTATTTTGTCAGGTGGAGAATTAAGCAGATCTTCCAAAAAACCCTGAGTACCAACATAGTTTTCCTGAGACAGTACCTGTGTGGAGGTGTTTTAATGAGTAGGATCGTGTGCTCAGAGTTGTACAGGCCTTCCTGCCTGACAGTACCACACCATGGGGAATAGACAGATAAGCACTCAAGTGGTGCAATTCCCACAAGAAAAAGGAACAGAGCAATTCCTAAGCCACATTGTTTCTAGAAACTTCATCCAGCATTTTCTGACTGGAAGAAAAAATAAATAAAAACAGGAGCAAGGACCTCCTGTACAGAGATGCCTTCAGCTGGAACAACAAGCTATTTTCTAGAGCTTATCAAAGTAGCATTTGTATGAAACTTTATCTGTCCCATAAAACTTTCAATCTTAGGGTCTATTCACACAGCACTACTGTCAGCTGGAGGCTGCTTATAAACCACTCCATGATGGAGACAGTCACCAAGTGACTTAACAACTCAGCAGGAGCAATTTTCCTCTCTTGTGGTTGTAGGAATCAGAAATGTTTATACTAGTGCAAAGAGTGAGCAAAAACAAGTTGCTTGACTTTCTTGCCTGTCTTCACCCCTTAGTTAGGTCTGTGAACAAGTAAACCGAGCAAAGCCAAAAGTGCAGGGAAGTGACCTAAAGAACAGTAAAAAGCCAATGCCTGCTTACCTCCTGTGCGTCCCTGTCCAACATGCACAGCTGGCTGCAAGCTATTCTCCTTTGACAACAAGTGTGGCAAATGATGAAAGATAGTGGGGAGATGCAGCACATTCTTGTTAGTGATATTCCACAGTTTCAATTTTGTTTCATCTGAGAAGGGGAAAAGACATATGTAACCATCCTGAGGCTGTAAAGCTTTACGGGGAACATTCACTTCCTAGCACCATCTGGCCAGCTGAGATGATCACTTAACTTTGGTTAATCAGCCCAATCTTCTTCACTTGTATCCACTAATCCCATTAAGTTTAGCAGGAATTACTTAGGGCTCAAGACAGATAAGCAAGCCCCTATCCTGCACAAGTCTTGTGAGGTAAGGAAAATAAAATTAGATCAAACCTCTGACAAAAAGAGTTAAATTCACACCTAGCATTTGCACTTCCATCAAATTTGCACTTTTATCAAATTGCCCTTGGAGATACATTCTAAATCCATGCCATCCATGCCATGCCACTCAATAACCACACCAGTGATCAGAAGGTTCAAAAGCCAAAGTCAGTGTACAGCAAGGGTTCAGAATGCCATCGTTTAAAAAAACACAACAAGTATAATTCATACGTCATTGCAAAATGGGATTAAAATAGAATCCCTTATCCCTGATGGCTGTAGTTTACAAACTTTTATAAATCATGAAACACCACCCCCACCCCCATGTCCACTCCTACATTTTCAGGATGGTACCTCTCTGAGACTTTTATGCATCTCCACCAGGGGATGCTAAAGCAGCAGAGGTCATATCCTGCACCAAGCCTCTGCTTCCAAGCTTGGGCTGTAAGCAGAGCTTGACAGGTTGCTTTTTTTTTTGGTAACAAAAATATTCCCAGAATCTTTCAGCCTCTGGCAATGCTGGCTCCATGATCCTGAGAACTGTAGTCCAGAAAAGTAACTTTTCCAAACTCTAGTTGCAAGGGAGAGGAAAGGGCTTTTTGCAGAGGAGAGTAGCAACCTTTTATAAACCGACTACAGGAAGCTAGAGCCATTGCAATGAGCAGAGCAGTCCTCAAGAAGTATAATGCCATGGAATGGGAGAAATGTTTCCCAAGCAGCAAAAGGATGCCAAGACAGGCCAAGGACCACATCTGGGACTCACAAGGGACAAACGCTGTGGGGAGCAGCAAATCAATAATTAGTTTGCCAACGACTAAGTGCTTGGAGGTGAGATCCCCCCCCCCCCAGGTTTTCACATACTGTGTTAACAGCAGCTGGTTAGCTCAAGATTACCAGAGCTTGGAAACTTTTTATTATTATTATTATTATTATTATTTTTACTCCAGCTTCTAGGATCCCCAACCAGCTACGGGATTTGTATTCCCCAAAAAAGTAAGCTTTCCAAGCTTTGAAAGTTACTGTATGCTTTCTTTGGATTAAGGGTATTTTTCACCACATTCACATCACATCTCTTGTGAGTGTAAGATACCCAAAGCGATCTTTAAAGCTACCATGCTATCTCCCAGCAAATAATAATTTCAGACATATTTATGTACTCAGTGCTACATTCAGTGACCTGCTTCCTCCAGAAAGTCTGCCCTGGGAGACATGCAGAATGCCTTTCTATCTGATGATCTATGGTGAACATGCACACTTCTCCACACATTGTGAGCTCATCCTCCTAAAAACCTGGTTTACCAGATAAACTGCTCCACGTCCGGTTTATATCCCGCAGGGCCTGCTTCTCCGAGATGGCTCGCTTTATTTCATCTAGGACAAGGTTCAGCTCCTTAGACCGCTTGAGGCTCTCTTGCTCAGCAGCATGCAAGCGGTCTCTAAGTGCTAGGAACTCTCGCTGATAGATATCCACAACGTCACCTACAGAGAAGAAGAAAAAAGGCCTTTATTTTCCCCCTTTCTACTGCAAAAGAAAGGATTTATTTAATTCTGATTTAACTAGATATATACTGCTAAAATAAATAGAATTCTTTACCAAGAAGGTCCTACACATCTGTTTTTTAAATATTTAAACACTCACACCTGCATTCATGGTTAGTGCCTTTGGGCAAGAGTTCAGACAGTACAGATAATTTTAGAAGTAGCCAGAAGCAAAGTCACAGTTAAATGGTTTATATATAAACCAGATTCCTTTGAAAGTCACCTTGAGTTGGAAGCCTGCTATATGACACACAGAAACTGCCAATTTTATTAAAACAATATCTACTAAGAAAAACAACAGGGAGACGTGATTACAGGTATACATTTTGTTTGAAAAAGAGGTAGTATGCCAGATGCTTATATACACATTATGCCAGCACATAGACTGGTTGTATAGGTGTAAGCATGCTGATACATACATTGAGAGAATATGCTAGTGAAAGCATGATCGGACCGAAACTGATGTTCATCATCTTTGACTATTCCAAATAAATGCATACATGCAACAGAGTACACAGACAGCAACAGTATTCAACCACAAGTTGTTTTGGTTATATGAATATGTCTACATAATATGTAAACTCACGTACCAGCTTATCCACTGAATTTGATATAAGGTCATATTTGCATATTTATGTCCAAACCTAGCAAATGTTGGGAGGCTAAAAAATATTTCAGAAAATAACCAACACTGTTTGGTCTGATGTGCCCAATTTCTTAAGAGTTAAGAATAGAGATGGGCATGAACTACACTTTGGCGGTTTGGCCCAGTTCGGTGTGACCCCCATGCAGGTGTTCCACAGGTGCCGCCCACTCCTCTCTCCTGCCTCCTATGTGAACTCACCCATTCCCCGACTGAAGTGCACTTGCCTCCTCCAGCAGCTGCCCACTCAAAGGCAGTACTGCGGGCTTCCCTGCCTTGCCTCCTTGTCTGAGCGGGCGGCCGCCAGAGAAGGGAAGTGCACACAGTTATCAGTGAGTGGGCAACTGCACTGAAGACATGGGGAGGGAAGCATGCTTCAGCTCGGGAACGGGCAAGCGTGCCGAGGAGGCAGGAGAGGGGAGTGTGCAGCACCTGCACAACACCTGTGCCGGTGCCACACTGTGGTTCATGCTCATCTCCAGTTAAGAAGAAGCCACAGGCAACGTGGGAGTAGTGTACAGAGTGATAGAAAAGGACTCAGGAGACCCAGGTTCCAAGTCCTATTTGGCCATGGAAATGCATTGTGGGGCAGCACTGGTAAAACCACTCGCATACCTCGAAAACCCTACTAGGGTGGCAATAAGTTGGGTGTGATGTGATGGCACATAACAAGAACAAGAAGATGCAGGAAGCAAACAAAAGAAAGAAAGAAAGAAAGAAAATAATACTTTATCATAAGTAAATAATACTTTACTTGTCATAAAATAAACTAGTTTAAGTAAAAGAAAATCCACCCTACAAATACTGTTCATGTGTGCTCTTTCAGGCCAGGCAATTCCAGGAAAACCTCACTTTGTAAAAGCAGACTGGGGGGTGAGGGGTGGGCTGGGGGAGGGAAATAGGTTCAAAGTTACGTTTGAAGCAAGGACTGATTTCCTTTTAGCTGCCCTAAACTTTTTAACTAGTTCCCAAACATTCAAATGGGGATTTCATTATGTGAAGTAATGTTGCTATTATTTCTATAGCAACCCACATTCCTGAGAGGAGCCACTAGAAAGAAACAAAAATAGCCTCTCCACCAAGAAATGGTTCTCCAGTTTGTTTCCCACACGTCTGATACACTCTACAAACTGGAAGCCAGTATTCCAGCAGGAAGCAATTGAGAGTGAAGAGAAAAATAATCAAAGAGGGATATATTAAGATGCTTGGCTAAAAGATTTGCAATGAAAGCCAGTGTTTGAAGGTTGAGGAACATGGATTCCTTACGGCAAGGCCAGGAACAGGTTCAAAAGTCAGACCCGCAAGGGCCTTCTCTCCAGCTGCATCCAAGTAGCCAGATGCTTCAAAACAGACCTGCCTGAATAATTACGGAAAGGATACAGGACCTCGGACCGTCCCCTTAGACAGATGGCACAAGGCAGCTCTTGGGAAAACAGAATCAATGGGATGGAGTAAGTATTTAATTAGCAGTCTGTTAGGCATTTCCCTTGTAAACCATGCTCCTCTTGATTAGGATTAGCTGGAAGTACACTGCAAGCAAAGTCAAATTCATATTATTTTTTTAGCAGGACATACCCAGAAGGCAGTGATGGACAAGCAGCTGCTCCCCCAGCCCGGACTTTCCCTCCCATTTCATTTCTAGCTCATTCATTTCCTTGTTTCTTGTCTTAAATTCAACCATGAGTGAAGACAGCAAGATGACCTCTGCTCATATACTGCCTGGCACAGAAATCAGAGCTATAGCTCCTCGGTAGCCTGTACAGGCACTGGTTGTTCCAAGGGATGGAGCTTAATAAGGCACTTGGTAGAAACAAAACAGCAGCGAAGACAAGGGGGAAGCTGATGGGAGAGTAAACAACAGTTTTAATAAATGGATCCATTCTCATAAACTGTCTCCAAGGTCTCTCCAAAATGCTGCTTTGCAGCATCCACCACTAGCACAAGGTTCCCAACATTATCTGTAGCTGAATATGTGTTCCAGTGCTGAATGGGTGCTCCAACACTGGAGGCATTCAAAAGACAATTGGGCAACCATCTTGCAGATCTGCTTTGATTTGGATTCCTTCACTGAGCAGGGGGTTGGAATCAATGACCTTACAGGCCCCTTCCAACCCAGCCATTCTATGGTTCCAAAAAGTTGCATCTCTTTGTGGCACTGGGTGTGCTTGACCGTGGATGACCCATACACTCACTGCAGAGCCACATTTTCAAGAGAAATATCTGAAGCAACTACTGCAGAGTAGGCAGACACTCTAAAGGGCATCACTGTACATTGTATCTTGTAGAAAGGCACTCAGACATCATCATTCCCACTCTGTACCTTTTCTTTGAAGGGGAAAGCTCACATTTTAACACGGGCTGTAGATCTATTAGTAAAGTCAAGCCTGTCTTTGGATCCCACTAGATAAAGCAGCCAATAAGTACTTACTGATGGCAAGGATAGGGGCTTGGGCATGCCAAAGGAACAGGTCTTTACAGGCACAAGATATTCAGTTGTCCAACTGCTGGCTACATCAGTTAATAAGGGAAACATAGATTCAGAGAAAGATAGCAAATATGTGCCTCTTGGCATAAACTTTCAAGACAATAACAGCAACATACACTCACACAGAATGACACAAGACAACAAATAAAAGCAGGTGGCAGGAATTTAAATAAAAGCTAATACTCAACAGGGCACAACAAGAAGTGGTCACTTGAATGCTTCTGTTATAGGTGGATCTCAAGCCTCATCACAAACAATGCCTTCTTTCTAATGACCTGAATGCAAGATCATTGATTTCAAAGCAAAAGTCCAAAACTGTTTTCTTTCTTTTTTTAAGAAGCAAAGAATATGTATACACCCTATTGCCTACAACACATTTTTTTAAAAAGTATCATCTATCGATATGTTGTTTTATCATTTAATTATATATATTAATAAATCTTTCAGTATCCCTTAATTATATCTGGCATCTAAACAAATAAATAAAAATTACACACTACAGGTAGAAAAATCACTTTCAGCAAATTTATTCCACTAATTTTAGTTTAATTAGTCTATATCCTCTAATTTTTAAGATAAAAAATCCATTGCATATGTGGCTCATATCTGGGTTTACATTGTTTATTGCTAACAAAAAAACAGGAATAAGCCATGCTACATGGACCCTAAACATTGCAATGGTTCATTCTCAGAAACATTTCAAAATGCCCCTCAATATGCTCATTGTCAATCCTATTCCATGGTTTAGATTGCTATTCTTCCAGAAGCAACTGTGTCCCAACACACAGCTATTTACTACCTTACCGGTATACTTCCTCCTTTTCTACTCAGCTCTATCTAAGGCATGAATTGAAAACCTGTTGCCTTCCACATGTTGTTCAACTGTGACTCCTGCCTTCCCTCCTTACTGGATCTGGTGACTGTGGATGGCAGGAGGGACATGGGAAGAACATATGGAAAGGCATACCTTTCCCAATCACAGGGAACTTCCACTTTCTTCCCTTATCTTCCTTTGAAGGTTTTCCTCCCCCTCCCCCCATTCTTCTGCATTACAACGGCACATCTTCTAACTCTCTGTGGACACATCCAGCACTATTTCGAGATCACATATACACAGAGGCTTACATTCAATATTCAAGCCCACCACAGCAGCCCCAAGTAGAGAACGCCTCTACAACATATCAAGTAGTGAAAAAAGAAAACGGAAGGATGGAAAATGTTAATGAATGCAACACAAGGACACTGGTGCATGTCAAGTCTTCCAGCACCACAGTTTACAAATATAGCAGTCATGTTGGGTGAACCTTTAAGGTTGATACTGTAGCTTTTCAGATGACTATCTGTTATTATAGCCTATCATTACTCAGCTTTGCAGATCTTTTTTTTTAAAGGAAAATAACAATGCAACTCAAGGAAAGCCATTGTCAATTCTAGCAGATTCAAATTTGAAGGTATACTAATCACATCTAGTTCAGGTCCACCATCTTCTCTCCCATAACGGGGTGGGGTGGGGTGGTGGAATCTGTTCTACACAGGTGCACCAGAAGCTGGCTTTCCACAGCATTTATTAGCTAGAATTATAATCTTAACCGCCCTTCTCATTGGAACATACCTACCTTTACATTGTAAAAGTAGGTATTTTTTTTTATAGAAAAGGACAAATTACTTAATGTTTAGGTGGTGCTTTAAAGATTTTTAAAGAGGACAGCCCTTTCTAAACCATAAGGGGAGATGTCTGAGGAGTAAATCAATGACATGTCCTTTTCACGGGGAAGCCAAGATGAAGTGTGCTCAACTGAAGAGAGTAAAGCTGTGGCATTTTTATATCTATTTACACCCACATTTGTACTTCTGCAGAAGCCAAATAAACCGAAGTCCAGCAACCTGCAACTTTGCTTCTAAAAGTTTTATATAAAACCTGGGAGATGAGCAGAAATCAAGATATTATTCAGTGACAAGAAGAAGAAGAAGAAGAAGAAGAAGAAGAAGAAGAAGAAGAAGAAGAAAGAGGCCGAAGAATTCCCTCCCACCTCACCCCCAGTGGTAGAGTGCAGAGGAAAATGTCACTGATTATCAGTCATTAATGATCTGCCTGTTCCAGCTGAGAGCTGCACTTTTCATTAAGCTAGAAAGCTGGGGCATCATCAGAGAGATTTCCTTTCATTAGCTAGAAATGCAGAAAACGTGAAACTGTGCCTGATTTTAATGCTTCTAGTCTGAAAGTCTCTGTACTTCATTGTTCCCCATCTCCTGCCTCTGAGAAGTAAAAAGCCCAACAAACAACTTCTGCTTGTGAATACAGAGCAAACTACTAATTACAGGTATTCCTGTAATATAGACAAAATACAAAGGCTGTAGGAAAACAAAAGTTCAGACAATGCCCCTTCCCCTCCTCTGCCATGACAGGGCAATGGCGACATAAAGGGCTTTCTTCTTGTTTATTGTACTCTTGGGCTGCACATTTCTCAAAGAGGAGAGTTGCTCTGAATGTGCATTGGTCTAAAATAAGATACGTAACAATGGGCCTGCAATAGTCTTAAACTACAGTTACATCAATACAGCCTAGAATTAAAGGCAACTGTAGTCCAAATCCTATTATCTGAAGGGCCACAATTGGCCCACCCCAATTTAAAATCATTACTATAAAAGAAAGACCATGTTGGCTCGAGAATCCTGGGACCAACATCGACCATGTTGGCTGAAGGTGAAAACTAAGAGGTGAGGCAAGAATGCTGTAGCATTTAGCCCCGGTTAAAGGAACGGGGCTAACTGTTCACTGGAAGGACAGATCCTGAAGCTGAGGCTCCAATACTTTGGCCATCTCATGAGAAGAGAAGACTCCCTGGAAAAGACCCTGATGTTGGGAAAGTGTGAATGCAAGAGGAGAAGGGGACGACAGAGGATGAGATGGTTGGACAGTGTCATCGAAGCGACCAACATGAATTTGACCAAACTCCGGGAGGCAGTGAAAGACAGGAGGGCCTGGCGTGCTCTGGGCCATGGGGTCACGAAGAGTCGGACACGACTTAACGACTAAACAACAAAGGAACGGTGCTTTGGGTCTACTGCCGGTAGATGATTTTAAAATCTCCTGTACGAATACAAGAGGAAATTGAGGGCTCAATTACACTCAGAAGTTATCCCACATTGATTTGGAGTTTTCTATACCATGCCCTTGGCAGTTTCTGCTGCTGAAACTGCTGTTGTTGTTCACATGGAAATGATTAATCATTCCAGAGAGGTGTAGAACAAGAGTTCACAGTGCACCTCTAAAATTGTTAGGAATTCTCACCTGGATGACTAATTCCAACCCTCATCCTCACTACTTCCCTACATCCCTCCCCTTCGACTTCTTTCTCCTTTTTAAAAAAACTTGGCAGCTGATATAGCACTAAGTTGACATGACACCTTGTCAGCCTGCTGATTTTTACTGCTGGCAAGAGGCCATGAGAGAGGAGAGGCTGCAGAAGGGTCAGGAGGCTTGTGCCAAATGTAGACAACAATATTTGACAGACATACACATATTTATCTATCTATTTTTTTCCTCTTAGGAATTCCATACAAGGACATCTCAAACTAAATAGAATTGGAATGATGTCGACTACAAACATTCATTTCTCCTCGGTGGTTTCCCTCCCCTTCTTCCTCTTGTTCCTACTTTTGTCCCCAGGCTGCTTCTGTTGCATTCAGGATTAAGAGCTTGTTGTTGATGATGATGATGACTGAATCCTTTCTGTGCCAGTTTGGAAATGATGAATATACACCCACGCTGATCTCCCAGTGGGTGTTCAGTTTTATGGTGGTGGGGAAGCAACTACAAAAGAAAATAAGGAACAAAACCCTTCTCATATCACAATGCACTTGTTTCTCTAACTCGAACTTGTTGCTTTTTTTCTTTTCCCCCAGAACACACCATCTTGTCTCTGGGCTATTCCTCCCATAGAAGGGGGGGGGGGGAAGAATGGCAAACAAAAGAGGTGTGTATGCATGTGTATGTGTTTGGTCCCTTCTCACCAGCTCTACCATTACAGCAGTGTGCTAAGGCTCACAAACAGACTTGCTGCGGCGACCATCCATGCAGCTGCTTGAGTGCAAAGAACACTCCTGCAGTCAGGCATCCAGCCAGACACAAGGCAAGTGGAAGTGATCCCTGTTCCCTCCCCACATCCCTCAGTAATGGGAGCTGCTCTTGGGGAACCAGCTTGCCTGGAAGGGAGGGGCCACCGCAGGCTAGCACAAGGGGGAGAGCACCAGCATGCAGTTGTGCCAGAGTAGTGTTTTTCAGCATCTCAGTGATGGAGGTGCTTGGGTTTTTCTCTGGCTATATCATCACCTTACTGAAATTTCTCACCAACCTGTGATTAGTCAGCAAGATTAACCAGCTTGGTCCCACCACCAGACCCATTGCCACATGAGCCAACAAGACACCAAGGGTTAGCTACTGGTACCTGTACACAATTATGAGCAGGGCAGTGGAGTAAGCCTCTTTGCTCAGGGGGAGATGACCTGGTGCAGAGGTGGTCATCTGTGGCACATCAAGAGCATGGGTGGGTGGGGCACAAGAGCAGTACTCTGGAACAGAGGAACCACCTATAGCACATGGGAAACAGGTGGTACAGGTTACAGAGAAGTCCCATGGAACACACATCAAACATGTGGTGGTCTCGCATGAAGAGATCAGAGCCCAAGAAAACCCAGGGGCTCGGGGAGGAGCAAGACGGGGAGAGTAGCACAGAAGAGGAGGTGGAGGACAGGAACCATGCTCATTGTGCTGAGAGTGTCTATGCCTCTTTGGGATCTCTTCTGATATCACTTGCCAAAGACAAAGATTTCTCCCCAATACCAAAATCCAACTTATTATTTCGATGGGCTGTGCTGTATCGAGGACAGGGAGGGGAATGGTCACATACCTCTCCTTTTGCTTCTCTGAATCGACATCACAATATTTCAGATTTCAGATTAAATTATTGGGGAAGGCAAGTTTGAAGAGTAATGTGACTTTTTTGTATTTACCAGAAGGGGATACGTCTTTTAATAGGTCAAGGAACTGTCATAATTTGTGTGCAGACAAAATAGTCTTAATCCAAACAGGTGCCCTCTCGATAAATTAGACTACAACTCTCACCATCACAGCCAGATGATGGGAGTTGTGTTACATCATATTTGCAGGCCATTGGGCTGGGTAAAACTGGAGCACAATGACATCTACAACACTACAACACATGTCAGTTTCTCTCCATTGAATGAAAAAAGAGACTATGACCACTTTAGTCAACCAAAATTAACTCACATAGAGTTCTTTTGTTTACAAATATCAGAGCCAGATGAACTAAGCCCACCCGGTATGCACATCTGGATTTGACCCACATTAAGATAACATAAAAAGGAGAATGGTGAAGGGGATAGAACATGATTTCCAGCCAATGTAGCATAACATCAGATAAGATACAGAATTAATCAGGGCAAAATTGTTCTGGGCCAAATCTCGTGGCATAAAATGTTTATGGGAATGCAGTGTACAGCTGAATCACAAATCTCAGCCCTACACTCTAAATGCTGTGCCAAGGATACACTGTGATAGTCAGACATGGTGTGTATAAAACATTTCATGCACACTGCAGTCTACAAGTACACTGGAGCACATCAGGCAAAGTATTTTGCCAGCCAGCGAACAAACAGTACAGACTTGAAAGCCTACACTTCTGAGTGTATGCCAAGTTTCACAACCTGGCACATTCGCTTCTTAGCTTTTAGTGCCTTGAATTTCAAAGCAAACACTGACCAAAATATCTGAAGCCAAAGCACAAGTTGGTTAGATGTATTACTGAACTGTTTACAAAATTCTGTGGCAGAGCCTAGAACCTAGATGGACAGTGCTTCCATGGGGTCAAGGAGAATCTGGGCAAGATGACACAGAAAACTGCCCTTGGCAAAAACATTTTATGGCTTAGAAACTAATAATCAATCTCCTTCCCTTTCTTTTATATCATTGCTAGAATATATCACAATGACTCACTAGTTCAGTTGATGAAATCTAAGTGGCAAGCTCTGGACTCTTATAAGGATAAGGAATGGAAAAGCTATTTTTGGATTACAGCTCCCAGGATCCCCCAGCAAGCATGGCTACTATCCATGCTGGCTGGAGGTTTCTGGGAGTTGTAGTTGAAAAATAACATTTCTAAACTCTGGAAATTAAGAATATCAACTCTGACATCAACATTGAAACCTGCATAAGTACCTTGAAAATTTTGGGGAAAACCTGAACATATGTTAAGGAACAACATGGTAAACAGAAAGCAAAAATATTAACTTGCAAGAAACAACTATATTCACCAATCCCAATATGTAGCATTTTTATTTTTATTTTAAGAAGCTGAGGCCTAATACTTCTAACATCTTTAAGCAATCAGGAACCAGTGTCAGGAGATGCTTCTTGGAAATTTTCCTCTCTTAACTGCACTCCCCTCAGTCAGCTCGAGGACGGTGGTCTCTGAAACAGGATTTGAAAGTGTACTTCGGATAGGAGCTGCCATATGTATGTAGCTCTAACTAGACCAAGGATGTGACTAGACAGCCAAATGATCTTGGCCAGCGTCAGACCAGATCATGCTAAACACGATTGCTATGAGTTGTGGTATATCATTTGGGGCTATCATTGCACCACAGGTGACCCTATATGGTCCTTCCTTATTTTTAAAGGGAAAGGAAAAAGGAAAAAAGAAAGAAAAGAAAAAAACCCCTCTTGTCTCCTCCTTCATGCTATCCTTAAGCTGTTTTATGACTGTGAGAAATTGAAAGCTTCCTTCTACTTCCCCATGGAGAGGGAGAGAGAGGAAGTTTTCAGGGTGTTTTTTTTTTAAGCGGCATATTGCATCTGTGCTACCTTAGGGCTTAAAATAAAACGTTGCTTCCTGTCTCTCTCCCTTCTGCCAGAGACTGTGAGAAAACTTCCAGGGTTTTTTTGTTTTTATTTTCCAACAGAAGATTTAAAAACATAGATATATAGCACAATGCGCATTTAAACAGTAAACATAAAGTGTAAGAATCTCTAATCGTCGAACAACAAAGATAATCTAAATGCAAAAAAGAAAAAAAGCCTAAGGCTCAACATAGAAGCAATCTTGTATATTTGAACAATTCTTCTGATGAGATCCTATTCATGACATCCCATTTTTTATTCATCTTCTGTTCCTTTACTGCGGGATTTTTACTTTCCACCAATTATAAAATAAATTCCAGCTTAAATAAAAAGATGATTCTTCTTGTCCCTTTAGTCTCTTAGTTAATCTATCCATTTCTGCACTTTCTAATATTTTTTTAATGATCATATCATCATTTGGTGGATTTTCATCTTTCCAAACCTGTACCCATAATAACCGAGCTGCTGTCAAAACATGTAGTATTAAATAATAGCTTTGTATATCTATAGTATTCCACTGGACTATCTCAGTGACGTGGAGAAGGGGGATTTGCTGCTTGGGTAACAGCCTATCCTCCATATTATTTTACCCAGGCTTCATGCTCTGGAGAGGACACTCCAGCTTCGCATACAGCGTCGAAACAACACGGGAAGTAGCAGTTACCGGTTATAAGTCTTTGCTCGATTGGCGTAGAGCATGACGCCAGGGGCTACTTCTGACGGTGGGAGAGGTCATTGCACCTCACTAGGTAGATACCGCCTTAAGCTGGGCAGCCCCCAGCCAGTAAGGTGCTACCTCGCCACGGTCTGTTAACCTCACGGGGTGCGTGGGGTTTAGGGTGAAAGCCGACAAGCAGATCGATAACCCTGCACCATGCAACAATCATAAGAAAACTTCTGCCCTAAAGCTGGGCACCTGGAATGTACGGACAATGACCCCTGGCTTTTCTGACCACGGCTTTTCTGACGACCTGCAGGAAATAGACGATGTGCGCAAGACAGCTGTCATCAACATGGAACTGAGAAGACCGCAGATGGACATTGTTGCCCTGCAAGAGACGAGATTGCCAGACTCGGGATCTGTCAAAGAAAAAAACTTCTCATTCTTCTGGCAGGGAAAACCATTGAATGAGACCAGGGAATATGGTGTTGGCTTTGCAGTCAGAAATACTCTTCTGAGATCCATTGTTCCACCTACTGTGGGGAGTGAAAGAATCCTGTCTCTGCAGCTCCACTCATCAGCGGGACCGGTCACCCTTATTAGTGCATATGCACCAACACTGTCATCCACTACAGAAGTGAAAGACAAATTCTACGATGATCTGGCAGCTACTATCAAAAAAGTCCCTGAAAGAGAGGCACTGTTCATTCTCGGAGACTTTAACGCTAGAGTTGGTGCTGATCACAATTCCTGGCCCACTTGCCTAGGCCGTTTTGGCATTGGAAAGATGAACGAAAATGGCCAACGCTTGCTGGAGTTTTGCTGTTATTATGGTCTTTGCGTCAGCAACACATTCTTTAATACAAAGCCTCAACACAGAGTTTCCTGGAGACATCCAAGATCCAAGCATTGGCATCAGCTCGATTTGATCCTCACTAGACGTTCTAGCCTTCCTAGTATTACGATCACACGCAGCTACCAGAGTGCTGATTGCGATACTGAACACTCCCTGGTGTGTAGTAGAGTAAAACTGCGAACAAAGAGATTATATCACACGAAAAAGGAAGGAAGACCACGTATTGACATCAGCAAGACTCGCGATCAAAGAAAAGTGGAGGAATTTGCCCAAGCGCTTGAGGAAACCCTTCCAGCCCCGGCTGATGCAAATGCACCTGAACGATGGGAACATTTCAAGAACGCTGTGTATAACACTGCCTTGTCCACATTTGGCAAGAAGACCAAAAAGACGGCCGACTGGTTCGAAGCCCATTCGGAGGAGCTGATGCCAGCCATCGAGGATAAGAGGAGAGCTCTAGCAGCATACAAAGCCTGTCCTAGAGAGTACAACTTGCAAGCTCTTCGAGCTGCTCGTAGCCAAGTCTAACAGGCTGCCAGGAGATGTTCCAACGATTATTGGCTTCAGCTCTGCTCTCAGATACAGATAGCAGCCGACACAGGTAACATCAAAGGAATGTATGACGGTATCAGGCAGGCTTTAGGTCCAATACAGAAGAAATCTGCTCCCTTGAAGTCTGCTACAGGCGTGATCATCCAGGACCGAGCATAGCAGATGGACCGCTGGGTGCAGCACTACTCTGAGCTATATTCCAGAGAGAATGTAGTAACCGAAGAAGCATTAAATAACATTGAGTGCCTGCCTGTCTTGGAAGAGTTGGACAGTGAACCAACCTTAGCAGAAATAAAAGCGGCCTTGGATTCCCTTGCCTCCGGCAAGGCACCTGGAAAGGATAACATCCCTGTTGAAGTGCTGAAGTGCTGTAAAGAGACCATCACTACCGAGCTGTATGAAATCTTTTGTCTTTGCTGGAGGGAAGGTGGAGTACCACAGGACATGAAGGATGCAAACATCGTCACATTGTACAAGAACAAAGGAGACAGGGGCGACTGCAATAACTACCGTGGCATCTCTCTTCTCAGCGTTGTAGGGAAGCTGCTTGCCCGTGTTGTGCTGAAGAGGCTCCAGGTGCTCGCAGACAGAGTCTATCCAGAATCACAGTGTGGATTTCGAGCAAATAGATCCACCACTGACATGGTATTCTCCCTCAGACAGTTGCAGGAGAAATGCAGGGAACAACAACAGCCACTCTTTGTCGCCTTCATAGATCTCACAAAGGCCTTTGATTTGGTTAGCAGGGATGGCCTTTTTAAAATACTTCCCAAGATTGGATGTCCACCTCGACTCCTTAACATCATCAGGTCCTTCCATGAGGGAATGAAGGGCACTGTAGTTTTTGATGGTTCAACATCAGATCCCTTTGACATCCGAAGCGGAGTGAAACAGGGCTGTGTCCTCGCACCAACCCTTTTTGGGATCTTTTTTGCTGTCATGCTGAAGCACGCCTTTGGAACTGCAACAGAAGGTGTCTATCTCCGGACTAGATCAGACGGAAAGCTCTTTAATCTCTCTAGATTGAGAGCGAAGACCAAAGTCCAGCTGAAATGCATGCGGGACTTCCTCTTCGCCGATGATGCAGCCATTGTTGCCCACTCTGCTCAAGACCTCCAACAACTCATGAATCGTTTTAGCAAGGCCTGCCAAGACTTTGGACTAACAATCAGTCTGAAGAAAACACAAGTCATGGGCCAGGGCGTGGACTCACCTCCCTCTATTACCATCTCCACACAAGAATTGGAGGTTGTTCATGACTTTGTGTACCTTGGCTCAACGATCTCTGACACTCTCTCTCTAGATGTCGAGCTGGATAAACGCATTGGCAAAGCAGCTACCATGTTCTCTAGACTCACAAAGAGAGTATGGCTCAATAAGAAGCTGACGACATATACCAAGATCCAGGTCTATAGAGCCTGTGTCCTGAGCACGCTCCTGTACTGCAGTGAGTCCTGGACCCTTTGTGCACGGCAGGAGAGGAAGCTGAACACCTTCCATATGCGTTGCCTCCGACGCATTTTTGGTATCACCTGGCAGGACAAAGTTCCAAACAGAGTAGTCCTAGAACGAGCTGGAATTTTTAGCATGTATACATTACTGAAACAGCGACGTCTACGTTGGCTTGGGCATGTCGTGAGAATGGCTGATGGTCGGATTCCAAAAGATCTCCTGTATGGAGAATTAGTGGAGGGAAATCGCCCCAGAGGGAGACCACAGCTGCGATACAAGGACATCTGCAAGCGGGATCTGAAGGCCTTAGGAATGGACCTCAACAGATGGGAAACCCTGACATCGGAGCGTTCAGCCTGGAGGCAGGCGTTGCATCACAGCCTCTCCCAATTTGAAGAGACCCTTGTCCAGCAGACTGAGGCAAAGAGGCAGTCACGGAAGCAGCAAAATCAGGGAGCTGGACAGGGGACAGATTGTATTTGTCTTCAGTGTGGAAGGGATTGTCACTCTCGAATTGGCCTTCTCAGCCACACTAGACGCTGTTCCAAGTCCTCCATACAGAGCACCTTACCATAGTCTTTCGAGACTGAAGGATGCCTAATACTATCTACAGTATTTGATAGTAATCCTAACAAAAATATTTCCAGTTTAAATTCTATTTCCAGTTTTGACATTTGCTTAATCCACATGTGGATTTTAGCCCAATAATTTTTTTGCTTTATCACAAGTCCATCATACACGGTAATAACTTCCTTCATGATTTTTACATTTCCAACACTTGTTTGACATATTTGGGAACATTTTTGCAAGTCTAGCTGGTGACAAATGCCATCTATAAAGCATTTTATATAAATTTTCTTTGTAGGAAGTTGCTAATGTTCACTTATAATTTTTTGTTAACTTATAAAGTTGTTGCCATTTTTCTAATTCCATATTATAGCCAAAGTTTTTAGACCATTTTAACATTGTATCTTTAACTTCATCTTTTGTATCCCATTGCAGTAAAAATTTATACAATTTTTGAATTTGTTTTTCTTCTATAGGAAGTAATATTTTGCCAAATTTTGTATATTCTTTATAAAAAACCTTGTGCCTTCTTATCTTGATTATAAATTGATTGTATTTGCATTTGAGGCCACCATGAAAAGACTAGTCCTTGGTTCTCTAATTGAATTTTTGTCTTCAAAAGTCCCTCAGAATTCAAAAGCTCATTATAAGTAGTTATTTTTTTGAAGTTTAGCAAAGTTGGGTATGTAAACGCTTTCATTGGTGAGACCCATCTAGGTATTTTCACATATATTTTAGATTTAACTTTTTCCCAAATCCTTAAAAGAGAATTTCTTATTATATTTCTTTCAAAATATTTATGAGTTTTAGTCCTTCCGTACCATAAAAACGCATACCATCCTACTTGCAAATCGTGTCATTCTAAGTATAGTACTCCCTTATTTTTTAGTTTTATCCATTCCCTAATCCACGTTAATGCGCTTCCCTGATAATATAAATTCCAATTTGGCAAGCCAAATCCTCCTCTTTCTTTGGCGTCTTGTAGTAATTTGCGTTTAATTCTCGGTTTCTTCTTCGGCCATATGAACTTTGAAACTAGGCTGTTTAATTCTTCAAAAACTTTTGCTCCAGCTTAATTGGTAAATTCTGGAAGAGAAAGACTAGTTTGGGGAGGATATTCATTTTAACCGTTGCAATTCTTCCTAGAAAGGAGAGTAGTAGTTTCTCCCACCTTTCCAAGTCTTGCTTAATCTGCGAAAGCAATTTCACATAATTATCTTCTTTCAATGAAGAGAATCTAGCTATCAAGCAAATTCCCAAATACTTTACTTTCTTTGCTATTTGAATGTTTGTATTTAAGATGAGCTGACTTTTTTGTTTTTGGTTTAAATTTTTAGTTAAGAATTTCGTCTTCTCTCTATTGATTCTCAATCCAGCTACCTCGCCAAATTCTTCAATTTGCTGAAGTAAAATTGGGGCTGATTTTAATGGGTCTTCTAAAATAAAGACCAGGTCATCTGCGAAAGCTTGAAGTTTATAAACTTCGTCTTTAATCCTTGTTCCTTGTATTCCTTGATTCTGTCTAATTTCTCTGTTTAATATTTCCAATGAAAAGATGAATAGCAACGGGGAAAGTGAACATCCTTGCCTTGTTCCTTTAGCAATCTCAATACTTCCTGCTACTTCTCCATTAACGATTATTTTTGCTGATTGATTTGTATAAATTGCCCCTATCATATTCAAGAAGTTTTCTCCAAAGTCCATCATCTCAAGTTGTTTCTTCATATATTCCCAGTTTAAGTTATCAAAAGCTTTTTGCGCGTCCAAAAATAGGAGAGCCATTTGTTTTTCCAGGTGTGCTTCATAATATTCTAAAATGTCTACTATAGTTCTTACATTGTTCTTCAATTGCCTTTTTGGGAGAAAGCCATTTTGGTCTACATGTATAAATTGCATAAGATATTTTTTAAGTCTTTCCGCCATAATGGACGCAAATATTTTATAATCCACATTAAGAAGAGAAATTGGCCTATAGTTCCCTATTTGAGTCAAATCAGCTTCTTCCTTAGGTATTAGTGTAATATTTGCCTCTGACCAAGATTTTGGAATCTTTGCTTCTTTAAGTGTTTGGTTGCAAACATTTTTCAGAGGTCCCGCTAATTCCTCTCGAAATGTTTTATAATATTCGGCGGGGAGTCCATCTGGGCCTGGGGTTTTCTCATTTTTTTGTTTATTTATACTTTCCAGAATTTCCAGCAATGTTATTTCTGCATTTATTATCTTTTTAGCTTCTTCAGGTAGTTTGGGAAGGTTTGCTTTTTCCAAATAGTCCTTTATCTTCTTCCTGTCTGTTGCATGTGCTTTATAGAGGTTGGTGTAAAAGTCCACATTTATACTATGTATTTGACTTTTTTGAGTTTGTAAAGTACCCTTTATATCTTTTAATCTATTTATTTGTCTTTTTTCTCTCTGTTTCTTTAGTTTATAAGCTAGCCATCTTCCTGGCTTGTTTGCATTTTCAAAAATCTTTTGTTTTGTAGCTTTTATCTGTTGTGCCATTTCTTCTGTATCCGTAAGGTTCAATTTATGTTTCAACAAGTCCATTTCCTTTTTCACCACTTTGTTATTAGGGTTATTTTGAAGTTCTAATTCCAATCTTTTATGTTCTTCTTTCATGTTGTCGTATCCTTGTTTTCTCTTTTTATTTCTTTTAATTATATATGAAATCGCAAAGCCACAGAATACCGCCTTAGCTGCATCCCATATCACCTGTAAAGAATAATGCTGTATTTTGTTTTCTTTAAAGTAATATTGCATTTCTTTTTTAGCTTTAAAAATTGCCGTGTTAAGGGTCCATCTTCCCTTTTGTTTTCTCCTTTCTTTCCAAACGATTTTAAGTGGATTATGATCCGCCCATGTGCTTGTTTGTATATTCAATTCATCAATTCCTGACCTCAAATCCACCATTGTCCATATCATGTCGATTCTAGACCAAGATCTATGTTGGTTCGAGTAAAATGTATATTGTAGTTTTTCTCCGTTATGTCCACGCCATGTATCTTCCAACCCCAACTCTTCTGCCATTTGGAAAAATATTTTAGGTAATATCCTTCTTTTGCTTTTCCCTTTGTGGTTCTTTTTATAATCCTTTGTTTGATCACCTATAGCATTAAAATCTCCAATTAGGCAAATATTTTGATGGTTTTTATATCTGCCTTTTCTTTTTGAAGCTTTAAGAAAGTTTTTCGTCTTTTATTTGGGGAATTCAATCCATTTATATTAATTGAAAATATCCCTGTTGTTGTCTCCATGTTTATTTATATGTTGGATTGACTGCTCTAGTTTTCCTCTTTTCAGTAGCTTCGGAATCCAAATCACTTTGTGTCTCTCGTTGTACTATCTGGTAGGTTGTTGGGCAGTCCTTATGTTCCTCCCCTTTCATAGCTCTCATACAAATGCTCTCATCCGCCTGTCATCAAGTGGCTTAAGCAAAGGGTTAACTTAAGCCTTCCACTTTAGTTAGATCTCATTGATCACACATGCTGTAACTGAACCAAAATGGAGAGATCCTATCTGCACACACACAGAGAGAGCGAAACACACTAACGCCTGACAAGGACCCAAAACCGTGGGAGTAGGCAAAGATCAGGGATGTGTTAGTTCGCAACGGTTTGTACATCATGTGGTTGCAGGGGAAAGGAGCAGACCAACCCACCTCTACAACAGTTACAATCAGTCAGACTGACAGACTGGTCCTTACAAAGAAAGAGAAGTGAACTGAAAGCAGCTGCCTGCCTGCAATCATTAAAAAGATAAGACTGTTGTATTTTACTTATCAGACACACTACACCCAATTTTAAAGATCTTCAAGAAAAAGGTAATACCAATACTAATATTCAGTGCAGAAATCTGGGGTTTTGCTGTCCTCACCAATATTGAGAGTTCAAAATTGATTCTTGCGTATGATTATTGGAAGCCTCAAAATCTACATCACCCTGCTTAATTAGAGCAGAATTGGGTATGGGAATGATTGCTGGTACGATTCATGCCAGGATGGTCAGTTATTGGTGCAAAATTAATCAGATGAAAGAAAGCAGACTTCCTAAGATCTGTTTAGACTGAGGAACAGAGGGTAACTCTCTTTGAACACTGCTGATTACAGAAATTTTCCAAATTACTCCCAGAATACAGTTTTTCTACACAAGCCTTTAACCCAAGGTGTAATGATATCAAAAATATATTTAGACAAAGAGTACTAGATGTTGGAGAGTATATTATTATGAATTACTACTGTATCCACATTGGGACAGGGTCTGAGGCTAACACACAAGTAGCTTGATTAAGAGGACCATTCAGTGGGTTCATGGCTCAGGTAGCAGTTTCTGGTTGAGCAGAAGCATTTTGTGACTGCCGCTGAGAAGGAGAGGCACATCCTGCTTTTTACAGCAAGATATAAAGATGGCAGCTGAGTTGGGGCGGCTCCTGCAAGCACTACCCAGCCATGGTTCTGGAGAATAACTGTCCTTGGCCAGGAACTTTCTGCAACCATAACTGTCTTACAATTACAATTGTAAGACAGTTACAACCATAATTGTCTTACACCTGTACCATTCTTAAAACAACAAAATGCATTGTTTTAATCCTTCAGATGCTCAAGAATACATCTAAGGCTACAATTTCATGATATTCAAATCCAAGTACTTAACAATTACTTAATGTGTACTTAAGAGGAAGCAAGAGTTCATGGACAAATTCTGCCTCAGAATTCCTAGTTAAGTGCTTACTCACAAGACTGAAACAGAAGCTGTTGTATGCAGAGAACCCCTTAAAATCCACCCCACTAATTTGGGGCAGGAAATAATGAAAAGAAAGATGCTTTCTTTTATGTTTAAAGATTACCTTCTCAAGTGAGCTGGTACCAAAAATAACTATAATAATGTTATTGCAGAGTCACCTTGAACTGGAAAGCAATCTCTACCTAACAGCTCCAAAGAGAGAGCTACTTGGAAATTACTAACAAGTTTTCTATAAAGATGCAAGGGCTGCAGTTCCCGCAGAGAAGGACTTCAGCTTCAGGTCAATTGCTTTCCATTGTTTTGCAAGCCAATGGACCTGACTTTATTAAAAGTCAATGAGAATTAGGCAGTGGAGGGACTGGGGGCATAAAAGCTGGTGAGGTAATCAACTTATCAAGTTTGGTTTATGCTGCAACACACTAACATGGTTACTGCTCCAGAAATGTTTACAAATGTAAAATGTCTTTCTGGACTGGCACAACAGAGTGCAAGGTATTCGGCTATTCCAACCTATTACCAAGCTTATCAAAATTGACAGCTAGCCATTAGTAATCCAGGTGTCACTTGGGCAGTGCTACACCTTCAGCTATTCTGGAGAACAAAAAGCACTGCTTCCAGTTCACCCTGTGTCCAGTTGCATGCACTGGCCTGGCATAGTATTCATATTTCTCATACCACAATCTCCCACCCATATTGTTCTTCCATCTCCCATGCTGACAGCAACAACTGAATTCAAGACTACATTGGGTGTGCTACTTACACGCCTTTTGATGGGCCAACATGCCATTCTTTACACTCGGCCTGTCTGGGAAAGCAGTGAAGAAGCTGCTTTGTTCACAGTAGGGACAGGCTGGTGAAAGGATAAATTTGTAATTCAGGACTTCTTTGTGCTTTCAGCAGCTTATCCGAAAAGGGCAAGATGTACGTACCTCTCATCTACAGTTTTCAATGTGTGGATAGAGGATGTGGAAGCAACCGATGTGGCACTTCATAGCTAATTATAAAACAAAGCTGTCAACAGAACTGACATCTGTCATTAGCTCTCCCACCACCCCTTCTGGTAATCCTACAATGCAGCAGCAGCACATCAGACAGCAATTTCCAGAGGGCCAATTATGCTGCAGCAAAGACAATGAAGGCATCTTACTAATGGTGCAAAGTCCACTGCATTATACCGTTGAAAATCATATAGGAATGCTGGAGCAAGGCATAATTTTAGCAGACAGCTGTGTTGTCAAACTACTGTTTACTAACAATACCTGTTCAGGGAAACGGAATACTGGCTAGTAGTGTATCACCCAAATGCTGAACAAAACTTTCTATAGCACTTTGAATGAACAAATTACTTTTCAAATGTCTTGTCTGTCCTTTAAAAACTAACTTTGAAGAAGCCTAGGTTTTACCAATGCCAACTTTTACAAAGACAGCTGCATATTTCCCAACCAGACCCTGGGAGGTATTTGTGGACTTCAGCACCCAGAAACCCCAATTGAGAATGGCCAGTGGTTATGCTGGCTGAGGGATTCTGGGAGCTGTAGTCCAAAATGTCTATCTCTCCCACCCGACATTCTTCCCAACAAAAAGCTGGTTTGTACATTGTACCTGAGATTTCATTTATACAAATAAATGTTCAGAAGAGCTATTTGTTCATGCAAGCAGTGTAACAGTGAATAATCACCCTCCTAGAAAAGGAAGAACAAGTTTTATAAGCAGGGGCATTTGTAAGCAGGAGGGGCATATGCTTGCTCATGGAAGTTTCCATTAGTTTACTTAACTGATGTTATGTCCTGCATGTATAAGTCTTGCACTAATAAGATAGGAAATAGAATGCTTTATAAGTGTGGGGTGTTACTTCTTAAAGTAGTAGTTACCATTTGTGGGTCCCCAAATACTGTGTGACCAACTCCCAGATGTCCCAGGTCTGGGATTCTGGAAATTGTAGTTCAACAACATTTGGGCACCCATGTTTGGTAAGCACCGGTTTAAAAGCACTACAATTTTACATGATGGAACATCATGTGTAACCAAGACCCCACACTGCACATCTGTTCTTCTCAGCCACATGAATGGATGCACTTTTCTCCTAGTACATGCCATCAAAAGAACATATATAGTATTATTGTTTATCTTAGCTGTGTAACTCCCTCAGCACACCATGTTACTCCAAAGTTTATCCTTAAAAACAAGCAGCAGCATTTCAGATCTCAAAACACAAGCATGGAAAAAAATAAATAGAAATAATTTTGCACATAATTGAGACCAGCTGATCCACATAACAGAATCTGCTGATATGCACATGAGAATTCTATACCATATGGGAAGGGCGGAACTGGAGTCCTCACGCAATGAAAGATCCTGCTTCCAGCACCCAAGGCAGTTGCTGGGAGGAACAGGCTTGCTGGAGCGCACAGCTGACAGATGCAACATTGTGAAGGATAATAATCTATGTAATCTTTGACCTCCTGTTCGAAAAGATAAGGGAGTGCTCTTATCACAAGTGCCTAATAGTTCTAGCTTTAAGGAAGGAAAAGAAAGCCCTGTAACAGTCAGATGGATCTTTTCCCTGTGTTTAATTTCTATTTTTGTCTTTTTGTTAAAAAAAACAATATAATAAGGACTATGTCTGAGATAAACCTTGACTGTGCCTGAGGCTTTTCTTCACCTACCCATTCTACCATAGACAATCCCCACTCCACTCTCCCTATGAAAACAACCTCATTTTTATAGGGCATTGGCAGATACATACTTATTTAAAACTCAGTATTTTATTTAAATCAAATACAGGTGCCCATGTTGGACAGTTAGAATAGACCTGAGGCTTCTAGCCTCATATTGAAAAAATGTCATCAACCAGCCAACCTAATTTTGGTTAGATTATCAGGATAACAACTCATGCTGCTAGATTCGTTCCCCTTCCCCAATTCTTTCAGACCTGCATGTCAACAATGGGTGTTTTCATATCTGTACCAGTGTTTTCCTAAACCTAGATTGTGCCAAACCATAATTTCCAACCCTACCTCTACCCACAGTTATAAACTGTGAATTGACGCTGACTATAGTTAGCAAAACATAGAGCTTGAAAAAGCTACTGGGGAAATGGGGGAAGTGGGGGCCTGGAGGCCAAAAAACCAGAATGTTAATACAGTTGCACAAAACATTGTTGTTATGTGCCCTCAAGATGCCTCCATCTTATGGTGACCTTATGAATGAGTGATTTCCAAAATGTCCTGTCCTCAACAGCATGGCTCAGCTCTTGTAAACTCAAGCCTGTGACTTTAGGGATTGACTTTAGGGAGCCAATTGATCTCTTTAGTCTTCCTATTTTCCTGCTGCCTTCTACTTTTCCTAGCATTATCATCTTTTCCAGTGAGTCTTGCCTTCTCATGACATGCCCAGAGTACGACAGTCTCAGTTTCTTCATTTTTGCTTCCAGAGATAGTTCAGGCTTGATTTGATCTAGGACCCACTTGTATGGCTTTCTGGTAGTCCAGGGTATCTGCAAAGCTCTCTTCCATCACCATATATCAAATGAATCAATTTTTTCCTGTTGGCTTTCTTTACAAAACATTAGTGCTATTGTAATATCAACTACAGCCCCAAAACTGAAAGAAACAGGAATATCCTTGCAAGAAGGGATGAGAGGAGAAAAGATATATGTAGGTTCTAGATGCCTTTGATTGTTCATAAGTCTTTGTGTCAGAAACGCCACAGTACAACTAACAAATATATCAGATAATTTTTGCACAATAAGGGGAAACATCAAGAGAATTTGGGGGAAGCTGGCATGAAAGAAAGAAAGAAAGAAAGAAAGAAAGAAAGAAAGAAAGAAAGAAAGAAAGAAAGAAAGAAAGAAAGAAAGAAAGAAAGAAAGAAAGAAAGAAAGGGAATATGTAATTCAGCTCAATCATTTAAAGCATTCCAGAAGCACCACTGGATTGCTTTAAGGGACTGGGCTGAATTTTATTTGGTTATTTATTTGCTTCACTCTCCTTCAATGAGCTGAAGGCAGCAAACATTATCCTCACAATAACAACCCTGTGAGGTAGGTTGACCCAAGTACCCCAGAGAGCATTTGAACCCAGGTATTCTGAGTCCTAGTCTAACATTGACGGCTCTAACTACACCACCACACTGGGATAACAAGGAAAGCATGTTGACAGAGGTTTTTTGGTCTTTACTTCTTTCTACAGTATTGTGGATCTTTGTTTTACGTCTGTATCCCTCCGCAAGCAGAGCTACTTCATTAGAAGTTTAATTATTCAAACAATACAGCACAAAGATAGCTTTCTAAGCATTTTCTCTGTTCCATGCAAAACAAGAGCTTTGTTTTTGTTTTTAAGTTATTATTTGGTTGGGGAACAAAACAAGCTGAGAATGAACAACAGAGCTTATTAAAAGGGAGGAAAAGTCCTCATCAAAATCTAAAAATAGTCATAGGACTAGTAGAAAGGATGGGTTTCAAATTAAAAACTACCTTAATGATGACTCCTGCGTCAAACAGGCAGGAGCTGCTTTCCAGAGAACAATGTGAATTCATTTGCTTGGTTTAGCAATAAAATCACTGTTGTTTTTTAATCAAACTAGAGCACAAATGTACCTGGTAATATTCCAAGCAGGGCAGAAACAAATAACCACTCTTCTGGACTGAAAGTGCTAGCTAGTTCTAAAAGGTGGAATAACTTCTTCAAAAAGACTGAGCAACACAGTCTTTTTGGAGACTGGAAGAAACCACAACATTATAACTCCACCCTCTACATAAATTTCACATTAGAAAAAAGTTTTAAAGAAGAAAAGCTGACCTTTGGAAATGTCACTCTTCCCAACTGCTCCTAACTAAAGTCATATTAGCATGGCTGTTAATGCTTAATTTAAAAGTTACTGTATAAACTGGTAAACACTTTCATCTTTGCAAACAACTGCATACCACCTCCACCTGGTATTCTGCAGACTAATGAATTCACCAGATCACTATCGAATACAGGAGGTTATTCTTAAAAGAAATTAAAACCCTTCCTCTGCAAACTTCCTATTACTACTCTTTCCCATAAATAAAAATACATTACAATTCAAGCATTCAAAGAATTATCTTAATTAACAAA
Source organism: Intellagama lesueurii (assembly GCA_037013535.1). Lineage (NCBI taxonomy): Eukaryota > Metazoa > Chordata > Lepidosauria > Squamata > Agamidae > Intellagama > Intellagama lesueurii. The sequence goes on from JBAJHW010000002.1 coordinate 220,197,589, forward strand.
CACAAACAGTTTGAAGTCAATTATAGCTCCTTCTTAGATTCAGAATTATTTCAGAGCGTGACTATAAACTCAAATTATTAATTCAGCATCCTCTCAGAGCTTGGAAACATGGAGGTAAACAAGATGTTCATCAACACTGATCCTGCCAACCAATTACAGTATCTGAGATGTTCAGAGCTTTCTATTTGAGGTCTTCCAATACTCTAGTAAAATAAAAATTATAAAAAAATTAAATGAACTGTTCTGGGCATGTTGAAGAGTTAGTTAAATCTTAGCCTGTGAAAGCTAAGGAAACTCTACTTTAAAAACACACTGAATGAAATTCTGCTGCTTAGCATAATAAGTCACAAATAGAGTAAGCCCACTGAATAATTGGGGATTTGGTGAGTGAATTCCTCCATGAGTGCCATTGATTCAAATTGGCCTATTCTAGTTGCAACTTACTGTGCTAAGCAACCAAATTTCAGTCACTATGTCAACTATTTCTGCAACAAAACACCATAACACTCCCATAATATACACCAAGAGGGACTACTCGCAAGAAGCACAAAGGTTCTTAATACATTTTATGCAGAGAAAAACAATGCTTTTGAAGTCACTTAGAAGCCTACAGCTGTGACACACAGTCAACAAGGGAAGTCTCGAGACCACTAGTTAAGAGCACATTACATTATTGTCCTTTGGATTTCTAACAAATTCCTCTTGGGAAACAAGATATTCAAATTTCTAAAGAGCGAGAGAACTAAAGGCACAATTTCCCACTATGTTCCACTGAGAATTGCGCAAAACAAAAACATACAAACACAAGCAGCAGATCTCCCTTCCCCAGAGTTAGAACTGCCCTCTCCTCCAAAGCCTAGGCTTGGTAATTTTTAGAAGAAAAAGCAGCGAGTCCCTATGCTTTTTCCTAACATGGAAACGGCTGTGAGAGGGAAAGATGCACCCTTTGAATTTCAACCTGTCAAGCAACTGAAGCAGAACATCTAACAATAAACAAAAAGTGGCAGATCTTGTAAGAGACAAGGGATGGGCTTATTGGCTCTTGTCCAAGGCCTCTCTTCTATATGTAACTGACTGATAGTTTTTTAGCTCCAGCTGGTAAGCATCTGCTGGCTTTATTCAACTCCCACCCGGGACAGCATGCAACTTCATTTCTCCCTTTGTTTATGTATAATATTTCTGAGAATTCGAGCCATCACTGTTAGTTCTGCTTCGTTAAGCTTGTGATTCCTGCCTTTACCATCCTTGCCTCCATGCAAGTCACACTGGATCTGATGCAAGAGGATGAACTGTCAGAAGGAGCCTGTCTCAAAACATTCCTTATTATAACTGTGCTAAGAAAGATGCCATCCTGAGCTTTCAGTGCCTCAACAACTCTTGCTTAAACCCCAGCAAAACAACAATATTTCATTCTTTGTTAAGTCTTACTAAAAAATATGCAGAATACAATACTAACTTTAGGGTGTGGCCCATAATTTCCCAGAATTCTAATTTAGACATAACACCACAAAATACCAGACGTTCACACTCTTGGGTGCATGAAACTCAAATCCAAATGAGAGTTCATCCATTCAAAATATTTATCTGAAAAACCACTCCTTAACACTATTTTTAAAAATGTATCCCAATAACAGCATTTCCTCTTTCAAAAATCTGTCTCTCCCTTCTTCTCTCTCCTTGTTTCCATCTTTTTCTTTCACAGAGTCCTTTGCTGCAAAGACAAATTCATCTTTAAAGCAAAACACAAGCAGCATACAAGTAAAGCACCCTTAACTTGTGTAAATGGTTAAGTCTACATTTAACAGGATACACAGAAAATGGAGAGATCCCTCCCCCAAAAAAACCAAAACTCACAGAAAAACAGCACACAGAAAAATGTGTGTGTTAAATCACACTGTGTTTCACATGAATGAATCCAGCAAACTTAGAAGCTGCAGGTTACATGTGAAAGAATATGATAAATTGGTATATTTAAAAAAAAAAACTGGGGGAAGGACGAAGGACTTGTAGAATATAGTATCCTTCCTGATTTTGAGAGGAACCAAGATGTAGCAGCAGAGAATATGGCAAAAGGGAAGGGGGAAAAAGACGTTCAAGTGGAAATCCAGAATGTTAGGAGAGAGGACGAGGGATGGACAGAGGGCCAAAGGGGAAAAGGTATTGGTCTTGTCCATATTTCTGATTAGTATTAAATATGCAATGACATAAAAAACAAGTCAAGAACACTTCTCCCATCTTAGCAAACACTATGTACATTTTAATAAGAATGATGAAAATAAACAGCCAACATTATAATGAATCTATAAAAATCTGTTGGGTAACTACATTACATACAGTTCTGGTCACTGTCTCTTGAAAAAGCTCCTGTAGAACCAAAAAATTGTAAGCAAAACAAGAAAGAATATTACAGTGTTCGGGGTACTTAGGTTTGGAATGAATGCACAAAAGGGAAATATGACAGAAGGGTACAAAATTATGTAGGGTGTGGAGAAACTAAATAGGGAGAAGTGTCTCTCTTCCCCCCCCCCCCCCTTCTCTTGATATGAACTCACAGGCTCATTCTCTGCCTGCCCTCCACAATGAAAAGGTCCTGTTGCAAGTCATCTTGCAAGCAGGTGACTTGTATTTTAAGGAAGTAAGAAGAGAAAGAGCAAATCCAATTCCAGCCCCTTCCTACTTTCCTCCTCAGGTTGCCCTCATATTATCAATGTGAAGATATCTGGAACAACTTGATTTATTTTAAAAGCTTGTATCTGTGTGGAAGTTTCAAAACAAGCCTCCTGCTTTGTGGACGGAACAGAAGCACCACCTCTGCAGTCCTTACAAACTTGGGAGGAATGAAAGGCACCTGAATGTAGAAGCCACCTCTGGTCCATGATCAGCAGCTGAGAACCTGCAGAAGAGAAAAGGCTAGGTGGTTTTCTAGTGAGCAGAGGCCTGAATCCTGCAAAATCCTGGATAACTGCTAGCAGGGCAGGCCTTCTCCTCTTCACAACCCTCTGTGCTACCCTACCTACAAAACACTCCCAAGTGTCCAAAGCTGGTACAGAGGGCACTAAGGGATGTGCAGTGGAGAGGGAGAATTCATTGCCTCCTAGTTCCACTGACAGAAACTGTTCCATCAGTAGGAAAACCCTGTGTGTCCTGACCAGAAGGATGAACCACCACCACCACGCAAGCTGTCTGCAAAGTGATTTCCAGTTATCACATTGCTGCCTGAGATGAGATTATTTAGCAGCTGGAAACTAATTAAAGAACAATGTTTGCATGTCACATCTCTATATCTCATCCTTAAAAGTAGCATACATGGGAATGTACAATTGTATCCTCACAACAACTCTGTAGTTAAGCTGAAAGTGACTTTCCCAAGGCCACATAGAGATTGAACGTGAGAGGCAATTATAATATATGTGACAATCATACTGTTGTTATCACATGCTGTCAAGTCGCTTCTGACTTAGGGCAAGGCTAACAGGATTTTCAAGGTACATGAGATCCTTAAGCAGTGGCTTACCATTGCCATCCCCAGTACATTTCCATGGATGAATGGGGACTTGAACCCAGGTCTCTTGTATGATCTCAAACATTTGTAGCAGAATCCCACTATTTAAAAAGAATCTCACAAAAATATGCCAATCTATTTTACACAGGATTTCTCAGTGTGGTATAGTGGACAGAGTGATGGACAAGAACACTGGAGAACAGGGTTTGAATCCCCACTTAGCCATGGAAAATCACTGGGGGAATGGAAGCAATAAAACCACTCCTTAACTAACTCACTTACCATGAACCCTGCTATTAGGGCTGCTATAAATTGGTTCCAGCTTGACGGCACAGAACACACACATATTTTACTATTAATAGCCTTTCAATGATAAGGGCAGTGGATGGAACCAAAATAGAAGGCAGCTTTGTCAAAACCTGGATGGATTTTAGGCAAAAGGAAGAATCGAATCTTGGTTTGCCCTTGTCAGGACCACAATGGTACTAAGGAACAATTCTGTACAGCACAAGCCCAGAACTTATGACAACAGAACATCACTTGACACCTGCAGTTCTCAGCTAAAACCAATCAAATGTATCACCCACAATCTAAAGCCCATCCTGGACAATGATGCTTTCTTGTCATGATTTCTGGGTGTTTGGCCTGTTAATAGCTATCCAACTTGTTAAGGTTACTCACCTCAGAATAAAGATACAAACACAGGAATCACACTGTTGGCAGATTCAGATGCCAAACCTGTCCTCACATGAGTCTGGCAAATTATTATAGGACTTAATTGTATCATTCACATCTTCAGGAGTTCATATATTTGTTGTTCTTCCAGTGTGATATACACCACAAATATGCCTACTCTTCCTTCAGCTTGATATGTATCACTAATCAGCAAGGCCCTGCTGAATTCTACACACTGCTCTTTATGCAAAAGGATAAATGGATGCAATCTGGTATCAGAAATGGCAATATGCAGACAGCTCTACGAAAAATCCTGTATGAATATTCCCAGTACACTGCCTCTGACTTTACGGTGGCCATTCTTTAACAAAAACAAAAACCTTCCAAGACAAAATCATCAAGAAAAATAATTCATCAAGAGGTTCAGCTCTTATCTTCTCTGTCTTTAACAGGGACTAACACTTTTTATCTCACTACATGTTTTAATTAGCTAGTTTATGCAGTGATAATATCTGCATTATCACCCAAGCTCTGCTTGTTTATAGCTCACTATTTAGGCAATTAGGCAATCAATGTCTGTAATTCTGAACTGCTAGTGATTAGAGGTGAAACACACAATTTTTTACACTTGGGCTGGGCAAAAACTTTTCATCACCATCTATATGTAAATGCCCTTATCAAAGCTATCATGTCATCTCACAGTGATTGTTTGTCAAAACAACCACTGTTAAGATAATTGTGAATGTCTGTATTTTTTGAATTTCTGTTTCCCAACATCCCTTTCCACCATAGTATAAATATCTGCCACTGATGAAATAGGCTGCAGTCCAGAGAAACCTTATCTTAAAACACATGCACGCACGCATGAGTGGGGGAAAGACAGAGAGAGAGACAGAGAGAGATTGTTAGCCTATAAGGTGTTACTAGACTCTTTGTGGGTTATTTCTTAAGTAACATTCTCAGGTCTGCATCAAGGACTTCAAGAATGATTTCCACAGAGAAGAAAGTAACTCAGGAAAACAAAAGCCAGCAGCAAGCATTAAACTGAGCCTGCCCAGATCTCTGTTGGAAAATCCAATTCTGACATATTATCTTCAGTGTTTCCTCCTTCCAGTCAACCTTAAACCACTTATGTGAAGGCAAACTCCATGTCAAGAGAGGCCTATCTATCTCTCTTGATGACATTTTCCATGACTTATGTAATAATCAGAGTCTGTAGAATGGATAATTGTATTACCAAGCATTTTCAAAAGATATTGAAGCCATTAACTTCCAGATTAACTCAATGTTATTTTCCCGTTTCATTCTTTGAGAGAAAATGGAAAGATCATCTCCCTGAACCACGTACACACACATTGCACTGCAGGCAGTCTGGCTATAGTTTACCACAAGGAGATGCAAATAATTGCACAGTCAGGTTCTCTGGGCCGTTTTTCACAAGGCAAAGTTGTTACATGGATGCTGCTTCTGTCTAAGAAGCTCTCTGCAAACTGTCAGGTATGATTAGACACACAGTGCTTCCTACTGTTTGTACATTCTGTGAAAGAGGCATGTGCTCATCACACAATGTAGATGCCGTTCCTTATGTGGAAAGCAATGTCCATGCAGGAAATCCAACTCATCACATTAAGTGCTCCGTCATTTATTAAAGAACACTTTAAATAAAATAAAATAGGTATTTTCAAAACCTGTACCAGTATTTACTGCAAGTTTTATATAATAAAACGTTTAGTTCTTGCCTCTCAAATAATGCAGTCAGTAAGAGCGTTCAAACATTCAATATATAGTACGTGTTTCCAAATTCCAGGTTATATATGGATGCCATTCTCATCTTTTCTCCAAATACTTTATCCCTAACCCACTCTTACACCATTACTATTGAAAATCCTACTAACACTGTGCAATGTTAAGCTTTCATTGAAATACATCTGTTTTAGAATTTTGGAAAATGTTTGAGTAGACATTTAAAAGACAAATGTAAGAAGAATCTAAAATAAAATACTTCAAAGACGGAACTTTGGAGGAGGTGATTCTATTGCAACATGTTTTAATCCTGCTCCTTATTGTTCTGATGTCTAATTTATTTATTTATGTATTTATTTATTAAATTTATACCCCGCCCATCTAGACACATGTCTACTCTGGGCAGCTAACAATAAAAATGGAATAATTTACAATATTCATAGCAGGCATGGGGAACATATAGCTGCCCAGATGTGAATTAACTACCACTCCCATACTGCTTCAACCAGGATGATAGAAACTGGAGTTCAACAACATCTGAGGAGCCATACACCCCCCTGCTCTCTTGCACAGCAGAACATAAGAAAAAACATGGCTCACTTGTAGTTATTTCACTATTTCAACTACAACCAAAGGAATCAAGCATATGAAATGTTTGTGTGCACAACCTAGAAATCCATATAATTAGCAGCACATGTGCTGGGTGGCTTTCAATGTGCATTTCTTAAAATCAGAAATAACAATGGGGCTTATATATTGATTCATTAAAAGGTAGCTCTGCCTTCAACTCCAAGCCACTTCCGGAACTCAGAAAAACCTCAAAAACAACAAGAATGTTTGTTGTCTAAAGAAAACAGATTAACAATTCCCACTAGATGCACACAGGATGCACCTAAAAGTAGCTCTCTGGAACATGGCCAGGGTAATTAAAATGCTAGCCATTTGGCATTATTAGCATTTCTGCACCAATAAACCCAGGGATACAGCAGCATCTGTGGGGTCTACAAACTTTGCAAATCAAAATACATCCCTTTGTTATTATTTATGGTTTTCTTTACTCTGGATATTTTATTGGCAAAAGTAAGAAACATAGCTATTTGTGTTAATCTTGGGTCTACATGAGTATACCAAAGGTTCATGCAGATTCTTATCCACATCGTCAGCTTTAACAAATTCTGCAAATCTGTATAAAATGTGGTAGCATTATGGAAATGGATTTCACAAGGGGTGGAGGGATAAAAGAGAAATGAACAGTTGGAAAGGATTACGAGCATGCACAACAACAGGCCCTCTAATAAAAATGGACTCTGTGGAAATTAAGAGGGGAAGAATAACTAGGGGGATGGATGCAGTAAAGGTAAGCTCCCCTTGCCAATTTATTCTAAGGGAATGGGATGCAATCCTCCCTTTCCTCTGTTGTGATTTCAGTAGCGGGCCAACTCAAATACAGTTACGGTTGCATCAGCAGTTCTGAACCTTTGCTGTCGGTGCAGTGGAGAGAATCAGGATCAGATGGAAAATGTTACAATGGCAGTGTAACAATCAACTTCCTTCACTGCAAAATAAGGCTTCTTGGCAGGACTACAATAAGGATAAACACCGCAACCCATGGCCTATCGTTGCCAGAATAGTGGGCTTTAAGGGTCTTGTGGACATGCTAACAGGTGGTGCCAAAAGCACAGTGCAGCAAGAAACGGCTTGGCAGAGAACAACTCCCACAGCAAAGCAGGCAGGCAGGCAAGTCCCAAAGGCATCATAAAACTACCCAAGAAAGCTTTAAAAATTGTTTCACATTCCTCACTTTCAAGGGAAGGTCTTTTCCCTCCCAAACTGAGATTACTTGAAGTCCTGCAGCAAAGATAGTTAAAAGCCATAGAAAAAAATATGAATAAGTTACTTTTTGGACTACAGCTCCCAGAATTCCCCACTAAGGAAGGCCACTGCAACTTTGGAAATGGAATGAGCATCAGGAGCACATCTAACTCGCTCAGTCCATAAGGTGAGCAACTGCTTCCTTTTCCTTCTTTTCTGTCCAGCTAGTGGGCAAATTAGGGTTCCTGTGAAATCTTGAAGCTTAAGTCCCATTGTCACCACTGAAAGTATTAAAAGATACACCTCTCTTCAGCTTGCAATTATGACCATCAGTGTGCCCCAATCAGAATTCAGGAAACAGAGCTTTGAAGAGACAAATAACTAGTTAATTATAATTAGTTCCTTTTTCTAATATCAGAAATATAACTACATTACCTTACAATTGCACATTTAATGAGCAATAACGTTACTTTCTTCTGCAATGTGTCTGAAACGTCTGTTATTTTTATAATGATGGGCCTCATTAAGTAGGAAAAGAATATCATATGGTTCAAATTTTGGCTCGAGCTTCATGTCCTATAATGGCAACTAAATACTTGGGGAAGTCTTAGTACTACAGCTGTTTATTAATTACTTTTTAAAGGTCAACAGATAGCAACAACTTATGTGGCCATGCTCCTCTTCATTTGTGGACATGCATCTCTGTGCTATCTGAGGTACCAAGATGATACCTGTCTCTTCATATGATGTGATGGCAATATTTTTCAAAAACAACACTTTTTTTATACAATGCAACACTAAAATGTAACTCCAACTTTGTTTAGGTGAGGTTTTGTTTCTCTAAATCTCTGCTCCAAGACCCTTCAGGGGGCTCTATGTTCTGCTTAAAGCAAGAGGCAGACCTCCAAATTACAGCCACACTTGTGTTTTCAGAAATGGAAAGGCACCTCCATCTCAGCAAGCATTGGAAGGTTTCATCTGGTACTTACACATCTGTAGTAACTCATTCAGTCTGAAATCTTCACCTTGGGACTTTGTTGAACGGCAGTCCTCATGGCCAGTACAATGCCTGACCAAATATTTGGACTTCATTTCTTTCACTGCCCCCACTCTTACATTTTTCCATGACCTAACTGGATGAAGCATTCTGGAGAACTCAGAAGTTTACACACCTTCACGAAATTTCATTCTTCCTAATAAAAATACTGCCTCCTCTGAATTCCAAGATGGCAGCAGCTCTCCATTTCCACACTGTGTCCAGTTCAAGCACATGTCTCCCTAAATTTTGCCACTTTCTTCAAATTTGCAACTTGCAGGTGGGAGAATTTAGGGCAACTGGGCCACAAAAGGATTAACATTTCAATCCCCATTTCCCTCCCCCCCTTCCAAGCTGGATCCAACCCTACTTCCCTCATAAGAATACACAAATGAAAAGTAGCTGTTTCTGACCTTAAAAGTATAGCAGGGGCTAAGCACCCTTACCCACTGCTGCTCCTAGTCTGTATTCCTTCTATTTCAGCAAACACAGGTTTAGGAACACTGTTGCCAGGATAATCTGTAGTCCCTCACTGGGGACTAAACTAAATGTGAGTGATAAGATGGTGAATATTTTCATTCCATATCCATATAAATCACACAGGAACTAGGAGAAAGACAAGTTGAGACACAGTATTTTCCGAATATTAACAGAGTGAGGCCACTCACAAATGACTGAACTGAGGTTATTGCATTTTGGAAATATCACCAGAAAACAAGACTCACTGCAAAAAATAGTAATGCCAGGAAAAATGAACACCAGTAAGAAAAGAGGAGTAATAGAATAGCTGAGTGGGGACATATCCCCAAGAGTCATCAAGTCTAGCCCTTGGACAAAGCAGGAAACCCACAGCTGAAGCATTCCTGACAGATGGCCATTAAACCTCTATTGATAAGACTCTTGTGAAGGCAAGTCCACCACTCTCCAATGCAGTCCATTCCACTGACAAATAGTTCTTACTGTCGGGAACATACTCCTACTGTTCAGTCAAAATCCCCTATCTTGTAATTTGAATCCATTGGTTCAGGTCCTACTCTTTGGAGCCTTACACAGAGATGGACCAACTCCATTTAATCAGGGCAAGATCTGACCCAGGCTCTTAATGGAGGTCATGAATTTCACTGTAAGTCTGAGTGACCTGACAGGACTTAACAGCAACAGCAAGCCATGCACTTTGGTGATGGGGATGAGAAGAAAGAGTTGACAAGTCATTCTTTCACACCGAACAATACTTCTCTGATTTTCAGAGAACATCGGTGGAACTACTAACTAGCCAAACTAACACTAGCAAAAGGCAAGAGACCTTAAGGTTATTTAATCCTTGAAATGTAATTGTTGGACATGTATGTGAAGACACCAATTTGCCTCAGGAAATGCTTCCATGAACAACCATGTTTGGTGTAAGCAGACTCAATAGCTGGTTCTTTTTTCTTTTTCTTAACTTTTGATTTATAGCATGTATAAGAAAAACAAAATAACAAAACAAAACAGAAAAAGGGGACATATGTGAAGGAATGAACGAATGAATGATAATTACTCAAGAGGAGGGATCTACCCTAAATGCCAAATAAGTTATTTCTGTTGATTATGAATAGTCTGTTCCCTTGAAAGCATTCCTGAAGATGTCTACAAAAACCCCTAAATGCTATAAAAATCACTGGCTTGTGGTATAAAACACTCTCCTGCTGTTCACTCTGTCATTGGCTCAATGAACACAACAGAGGCTAGAGCTCAAGATCCAACAACACAAGCCAGCACTTGAACCATGTGATACTGCTGGAAAGCTCTTATCCACAGAAAACGATCCACTTTTTTCCCCTCTTACATTATGCCGTTAGCACTGGAAACTCTCTAAAATTATTACTTCACTGGTCAGACACCTGTCAACTTGGTTTACCTTAAAGTACTGAACTGCCACTGTTATTTAATAAGGAAATGTAATGTTCCCTTATTAAGTTCCCCTTCAGCTATCGAATAATTTTAAGTCCTAAGTGATAAATATTGATGAAATGGGTATTTTTGTTGTTCTTGTTCATGTTGTACCATCCTATAAGGTAGGGAGCCTATTGCATATGTGAGTTTAGGTATGATTCCTTGGTGGGGTTTTTTAAGAGAGAAAAAGGGGGGGGGGAATCTTTCATATCTGTTCTAAGCTGAATACCACTTGTGTCTGCCCAGGAAATCCTCTTAACATTTTAAGTCACACTTGCTTTTGTACATTTTAGATGATTTCACCCAAGACAGTGGAGAACTTACAATCCATGGTTTACAAACATACTTTTTAAAAATGCTTCTGGTTCTGTTTACCAGCCTACTGAAAACTGTGGCTTGTTTTATGTTATGTGCCCTCAAATTGGAACTGACTTACAGTGACCCTAACAGGGTGTTCAAGGTAAGTGAGGTATCTAAGGAGGAGTTTTACTTGTTCCATCCCCCAGTGAGCTCCCATGCCTGAGCGGGGATTCAAACCCAGGCCTCCTGATTCCTAATCCACCACTGTATCCACTACACCACACTGGGTATCACAAGTAACAAATAGTGACAGACTCTGTCAATTGACCAGCTAATCAGGACCTTCCCTGAACGTATGATCTGTTCAGCAGTGTCTTTGGTGTCTCAAACGTTGGAGGCCCACTATGAAAGAGACTGAAGCCTTCTACCCTTTGTGATGCTAGGTGCCACTGCCCTGGTAGCCAAACCACACCAATTAGTCCAGTATGATAACCCTTGGTGACTCAGCCTTAATCCAGCAGAAATCGCTCATCTACAGGCCTTAGACCAGGCTTTGCTCTGGTTGCCATTCCTTGTGCCTCAAAATCCTCAAGGCCATATGTAAGTTGAATGCCGCACTGGGTCATCTTTCTGCCAGCCAGTTCACCAATGTCATCCTGCACTGAACCCAGGAAGAGACTAACTGGATGTGCTGGCTGACCATTTTCTTTGGGCATTGAGATAACTAATTCACTATTTGGAAGCAGGAGCTCTTCCCAGCGCTTTGAATCCCAAGGTGAATTTGTTTTCAGAGCTTATTCCTGAAGAAGTGGATGGGCTGGGACACATCCTCTACTGTTCTCTTTCAGTGTGGTTTGGCTACCAGGCTTGTTAATTAATTAATTCATAGCTATCAAGTCAATTCTGACTTATAGCAACCCTTTTCAGGGTTTTCTAGGTAGAAAGTACTCAGAAGTGATTCCTTTCTTCTGGAGGCATCCTGGGACTGTGCAGCTTGGCCAAGGTCCCATTGGCTAGCTCTTCTGGGGTGACCAGTGGGGAACTGAACTCCCAACAAGACTTGTTACATCAAGTCAAATCACAGAAACCCTGACTTAACCAAGGTCTCAAAGGACATCAGAATGAAGATATTCTAGCTCATGAGTACTTTCTTTCAAAGGATTCTCTGCTCTTCAGGACTCCTTAGGAAAAGTCCATAGAACTTTTCCAGGGTACACTGGATTTTCTTGAAACATGGAAGACACTGGAAAATTACCTTTTCCCTTTCAGCAAGCCTCCACTACTGCATAACCTTTTGTTTTTATTCTATTTGGTTTCTTAATCACTGTATATCCTCTTTTAAGTTAGCTGAATGGTTTGTTTAAATCAGTGGTTCCCAACCTTTTTCAAGTTGTGGTCTCCTTTTATAATAGCCAGGTAACCTGCTACGCCTACCACCATGTTTGTATAAAAAGGCATTTTTAATGGAATAAAGCCATCACTTCTCAAAAAGTACAAGCTTCTTCCTCCAAAGGATCTGTTTCTTATACATACACATATACACTAACTTTATTATCCCAGTCTGAAAGGTCAAGTAAGAATTTAACAAGGATCGCAATAAATGTAAGGTAACTCTTGTCACCAAGAAAACACTCTATGACCCTCTTGGGGGTCAAACCCCCCAGGCTGAGAAACACTAGTTTAAGTAAACCAAGGGACAATGCAACTGGGACAGAACATTTGCTGATCATCTTGATGAAGACCAGAACTATTTCAAAGTTCAATAGTAGGATGGTAATACCATCTTTGTTACTTCCATGAAATCAAAGTTTGGACAGCAACAGTCAACAATGTTGCATCAGCAGCTTCCAGAGAAACCAACATGGTTTCCCCAAAACCAAAACAAAAGCACAAATACTCCTGTAAGCAATTTTCATTCTGAGTACTTGTAGCCATCAACCCCATGTTACTGTGATAACCAAGGCTCAACAAATTGTATGTCCGTGTGTGTTTCCAATTTGTTCATTTGGCAAATCTGACAACACTGCCTGAATAAATCGGTTTGTTTACTCATATGACTTAATGGTTAGTGTGTAGATGTTGTGCATTGAGGGGTGAGAATCTAAGACTGATCTCATCAGTGAAGAAAAATAACAGAAGATACCTGTTAAAATCAGAAAGCTGGAACAGCATTTAGGGGTGTGAAACTATGATAAAGAAGACTCTTTACAGAATCCTTTATGTTGTCTGCAGGATCATGGAGTTGTAGAGCAAAAAAGTAACTGTTTCAAACTTGGATCAAAAGTTTAAAAATGTATGTCGTCAATTCATGGCCAAATCCCTAATCAAAAAGTGTGGAGTGATAGATTACAAGGTTTAGTAGCTTTACAATATTTTGATCAAGATAAATGCAAGGGCAGAAACTTTAAGATAAGAAAAGGACCCTGCCAAAAATCTCCAAAACCTATATTCTGATGGCCTGCCAACCAGATGTTTCTTTACCCTGTAATTATCCTTCTATGTTTCTTAAATCCCTGATGTTTTACAAAACCACAAAAATACTTTTGTTTACCATAACCTTGGGGCTTAACTAATAGTTAACAGAGGCTTTCAAGTTACACCTGTGCAAAAGTTGTACCTAAAAATCAATAGCCCTGCTGCAGAAGATGTGGCTGAATAATAAAAAAAGTGATCTTGGAGCCTAAGCCTCTCAGCAACATCTTGCCACCATCTAGCATTAAAGCCTCCCATTAGGGAGTTTTAGATGCATTTATCATTTCCTGGAAGGCTTCCCCCTCTTGCTTTCTCCAGCTCCCTACAGGCCTTGTGTCATTGGTTGTGCTGACCAAGATGTTCCAAACATAGTTTCTCCTTATACAGTAAACATCACCGTCATTTCTGACAAAGAATGATAAACAAACCACCCCTAAAAGCCATGAATACCTGACTTTTCCAACCACCCAGGGTAGAAGCATGAAATGAAGATTTGGAAAGGACCCTAAGTGTCTGCTAGCCCAACTCACTGACAAGGCAGGAATGTCATGGTGGAAGGTGCCACAATCAGATGCATCCTTCCCCAATTTTTTATTAAATGTTAGGCAAGTAAACAAACCCATGATGCTACAAATATATAAGAGAGGCTGAACATCTCCATAAGAGTGGGAACTGCTTTAGTCTGAGGAGAGTGGGTAGGAGACCCCCAATATATCCTCCACGTTGGTTTCACTTCCCCCTGGTCTGAATAGGCTCCTTAGAAGGACAATGGATGGGGGGGGGGTGAGTGAAAATCCTCTGCAGTCCTTCTCCACCCACAGTCATAGGTCATTAACAGTCGTTAACAGTGAGTGGTCTTTCTGGTGTGTGTTCCTGATCATTCTGGATGGATGAAAGGGCAGATTGTATCTAAGGCCTCCAACCCTGTTGAGTGAGGGATTTTCTATATGCACATGTATGGCCTCCCTGACCCCTCTCTCAAACCACCTATCTTCTTGGTCCAAAATGAGACGGAGACTTGCTGCCCTTTCATCCACTGATAACAGAAAACTATCTATGGTAGACACAGAAATAACAGCAACTAGTGGGCCAGCTGTGCCCATTCCTGGAGAGGTCTGATCTGGCCATGGTGACACATGCCTTAGTTACATCCCAGTTGGACTACTGTAACACTCTCTCTCTACATGGGACTGCTTCTAGAAAGTGTTGAGAAACTTCAGCACGTCCAAAACACAGCAACCTGATTGCTGACTGAGGCTGGTTATGGAGATCACATAAGCCCCTTGTTACAGAAGCTCCACTGGCTGCTGATCCCTTTCTGGGCTGAATTCAAAGTGCTGTTTCCAACCTATAAAGCCCTAAATGGCTTGGGCCCAAGCAGCCTCAAGGACCACGCCTCCCTTATGAGCCTGCTCGAGTGTTAAGGTCATCAGCAGAGGCCTTTCTCTCAATCCCACCACCTTCACAGGTGTGTTTGTTGGGGGCACAGGGGAGGGCCTTCTCTATCACTGCTCCCAGGCTTTGAAACTCCCTCCCACAGCAGGCCGGGCTTTGCTGTCTTTCCGCAACCTTTCTCTTCAGGCAAGCTAGCCCTGAGTGACCGGCTGTCTGAGTGGGTTTTTTTTTTAATGGATTGTTGTACCTCACTGCTTTGAATGTGATTTGGTGTTGCTTATGTTTTTTGTATAGTATTTGTTTGATCCTTCTGAGAATTTGTATACTCCCTGTTGTTAGCTTTAATGTTGTCTTTTCATGATGGGTCCTTTTAAGGAGAAAGATGGGGTAAAAATACTTTAAATAAATAAACAACATCAAAACTCCTGTATTTCCCAAATCACGGTCTTGTGAGTCACTGTCTCAGTGCCTTCAGACTATGACTGTTGTTATACGCCATCCCACTGCTTCCAACTTATGGCATCTCTAGGAAGGTTTTTGAGACATAGGACCCGCTTATGGAGAACTCTATCTTTGCACATACATACACACCTCACATTTCCATAGGCCAAGTAGGGACTTGAACCCAGTTCTCTTGAGTTCTATTCTGGTACTTTAATCACTATACCACACCAGTTGTCTACGCTATGATACATACCTCTATATCTTCTGATTTTACATCTGAGAGATCAGTTACTTCAGGAGAGATGTTATGCATGAATATATCCAAATTATTAAAAAGACGATCACTCTGACAGCCAGCAAGGGCAGGTGATGCCTTTACTAGACCACTTGGAAGGGAGGGAGGGAGGGGTGGAATTTGAAATCTTTAAATACTTTTACTTATTCTAGATCAGGGGTCTTCAAACTTTTCAGAGTGAGGGCCACAACATATATGTTCCAGATTTTCGAGGGCTGAAGGAAGGCGTGCGTGCGTACGCCCGCCCGCCCGCCCGCCCAAACGCACACACTGGGCCAGATAAAAAGGTAAGGCAGGCCAGATGTGGCCCGTGGGCCGTAGTTTGGAGATAATAATCCATTTCAGCCTTTAAAATGACAGGCAAAATAGTTATCAAGTAAGCACACAAGCAAACCCAGTAAATGTTACAAAGGAACATAGGAAACTCCCTTCTGTGGACTCAGACTCCTGTTCCATCTTGCCTAGTATTGTCAACTCTGACTGACAGTAGCATTCTAGGCTTTCAAGCAAGATTCTGTTTTGAAAAACCAAGCTTTGGATCTTCTTCATGTGCTCCACCATTGGAACTTGAGTCCCTTCCCAATACGTCTCACACACACAGTTTCCCCTGGCGGTCTCCCATCCAAGTACTAACCAGGCCTAATCTTGCTTAGCTTCCAAAACCAGACAAGATGAATATCTTCAAAGTGGAATTAAAACACAAGAAATGAAATAACCCAATATACTTTTTAAAAAGCAGGATTTAATTAATCATTAGGCTACAACCTTTGTTTTAACTCCTGTCTTCTACTGATTTGGATGGAAACCGTGTACATAACTGGCTTCAGAACTACAGTTCAGGAATTTAAAGAGATTAGGCTTAAAATAAAAATTCAGGTTGTCAAAAACTACAGGTGGTTACAGTCACTGTACTGGAGAGCAATTTCTGTTTATATCCTGCTACTATTCAGTTCCAGGGCCAGAATCCTGTTGCACAGAATCCAGCATCAATGTTCCACATCACCTTCTGATTCACCACTGCACAGAGACCACTCATTTGATACAACAGATTTTTGACTTGTCCAAAGAGGCACTGGATATCTCTGTACAAAGCTCAAAATAGAAAAGAAAAGTACTATTGCACACATAGTTCAATGCAAAAGGAACCAGGACAAGGTATCTACCTCATCCACACAGCTGTAGGCCCACATCCAGGTAAACGTTGTCCTCAGCTAGGTTACAGTGTTGCTTGCCTTTTTTTAACTTGGCAAGTCCAAATGCATTTTATGTTACTTCCTCTGGTTTTCTACAAGAGCTCATTCAGGTTAAATGTTGAGTAGAAATCTATTCAGCCAACCATGGCACCAACACATGCAGGTCACAGCCTCACTTTTCAGTACATTGCTTTGTTAGGCAAACATTTCTTCATTATTTGTCCATACAAGGAGGGTGCAGAAGCTGACCGTTGGGTCAGCATTATGCATTGACTTCAGCAGAAAACCAGCAAGAAAAACAAAAGCATAAATTTCATAAAAACTACCAAGGTTGCATAAGTGCGTGAGGGACCAAAAAAAAAGGGGGGGGCAGATGATTGCCCAGAACATAAATACTAATTCCAATCTTTCATAAAAGAGATAACTAGTTTATATCTTGAAAACATCTATATTATGGAAACTGTGTCAAAGCAACTGTAGTTTGTTGAAAGGAACGGAGTTAATGCAGCTGAGATAATTATCTGGATCCTTCTTTATTCCATTAGTGAGTTTCATCCATGTCTGGGAATACTATAAGCGGATTGCTCAAGCATTATTTTCCCTTGTAGTTTCAATCTCGATTGGAATTATCTCTATACTCTTGTATCAAAGATTACATACTTCCCAGGGCTAACTTAATGTCTTCTTTTTGAAAGCCTCCTCACCATATGACACAAAGAAGTGTTATATTTATTATCAATAAACTCATAGAAGAGAACATGTCTAAATAACTGTATCTTGAAAAGGCAGAAAAAATGATGGGCAGTTAAGGAGTTAATATATAATGGTGCAGCTATTAAATTTAAATGCTCCCTAATACATGTAAGCAGTGTTATATAAGAAAGGAATGATAAAAAAACATGGTGAAATTTAAAGGCAAGGGCAGGGTTCTCCAAATGATGGTGTGGGATTGAAATAAATATTTACTCCGTTATCCACAGCATGTGACAGAGATGCAATGTTCTATGGCAACGCTGTATCCTTTTAGCAGTGAGGATTTCGCAGACAGGGAAACATGTGGCAAATGGTCATGGCTGGGGCATTCCATAGAAAACTTAAAGAGAAGCATCTGATGAATGCAAGTTGTTGTTCAGCCTTGGAATAAAACTGTTGGCTCCATATTGCTTACACCTTGATCAAAATTTGGTGGGGTAATTGGAAACCAGATAAAAATTGCATAATGGGCCAGATTCAGTCTGTCTATCACCCATTTCCATATTTAGCACAGAATTTATGCTAATGCAACACTGTGCAACTTTGCCGCCTTCCAAACCAGCAAAAACCTTGTGAACATTCTTGCCATTCAGTAAGAACTGAAGAACAGGGTGGGTACCAGAGGCAAACTCACAAGTCCCTTCCTATAAAAAATAACTCCTTCCACCCATTCTTTTATCAACCTAGTTAGGGTGGATGGGTTGGGGTGGAAAGGGAGACAGAACTTCAGAACCATTGCTGTTTGTCCATGGAAATGCAAAAACCCTTGCTGATTAACGACGACCTGTCTTTTGCCTGCCCCTACTACATATAGGGTAAGATACCATTTATGAGTATTTAAATGGTCTGCATGGTTGTACAACAATGGCAAGACATAAAATACTGATAAGCAAGGCCTTAAATATTAAGCTAAAATAGCTTTCAAATTCATTCAAATCCCAATGAAACCCCCTAGGAATATCACAAATGAGGGAAAGGGAGGGGAGAAATCCTCTCCTTTTTTTCCACCTAGGATTTTTTTTTATCAGAAGCTTCTTCTATGACACTATCCAATTACAAGCAACATGTAACACAATCTCTTCCTTAATTGCGAAATCATGCTTTATTTGCTTAGCTCTACCTGCCTGTCTAATATGTAACCATGGACAAAGGAAGCAATCCATAAAGTACACTGCTGCTGTGCAACCCTTGGGCAGAAACCCTTCAAAGGACGAGACATTTCCCCCGAGGCAAAGGGGGGGGGGATAATTCTTTGATGTTTCTCTCAGGGCAGAAAATGAGAAGCCAGATACCTGAAGACTAAGTGACACATGCAGACAAACGGTAATGATGAAGACCAAACAGGCTCCCTTTTTTTTGAAATGAAAAAGCAACTCAAATAGCTCCAGTAATGAGGGGAAGAGTGGCAGACCTAGGGTTGCAGGAGTAGGCCAGGCATTAGCCAGGAAGGAGGAAATGGCCTCTTCAGATTGTGGAGCTGCCGCAGCCCCCAACTCTCTGCCACCTGAGCAAGCCATTCCCCACCACTGCTGGTCTCTTCTTGTAACTGCTATGACCATCTCTCTACCTCCACAACGGGATTGCTTCTCAGGTACCTATGTGCATCCTGCCTTGTCATGAAGGCCGTCAGAGCCAAGGCATGATGGGGAGGACTGCCCCCTCCCCTGTGCCACTTGACCTTTTTTGGCCACCTTGCCCTAATGGCCTGGTCCCTGTACCTCTGGCTTTATGCACACAGCCAGCCCAAAAGCCTTTGTACTGTGAGCACAGGGAGGTAGTAGCTAGGCATTGCGTCCCCACTCTTCCTCCTTCTCCCCAACAGGCGTTATGAGTGTGGCATCATGGCAGTGGGAGCAGGCAAGGCCTTGGGCAGTACAGCTGCTGGCTTTGGCACTCCAGGGTTGGCTATTCTTTTAGTTGCCAATCATTTAATGGTAAAAATCCCCACCCACACTAATAGCACCTCATTGGAATAAGGGCTGCCCTTAGGAACATATTCTCTTGGGGTAACATGGGGAAAATACAGCTAGGGAAAAGGGTTAATCTTGGCTCTGACCTATACAGATTAACTGAGCAAACCCCACTGAGGACATTTTTACTTGGAGGACTGCAGTGTTTTGAGTGCAGGATCAGCCTTTTCTCCAGTACTCCTCCACTCACAAATACAGCCTCCTGAGGTTTTCCATTAAATCAACTAGGCTTCTTCAAACTTATTTGCATATAAAGTGTACTTTGCACCTATTAGGTCTCACATTAATACATGCAAGCCATTTAACAAGTATATGTTACAGCTTTGCAACTGTAGCCGTGGGGGAGTCATTTTATACAGATGGATTTACACAAACTTATAAAGGAGAGGAAAGGAAAGGAGTGATAACAGGTGCCAATTACCCTCAAATTCTCCTGTAGTCCCTTTCACCAAAACAAGCTGCAATGTTGCCTGTAAAACTGATAACACAGGTCCTCTCCATCACCATGCAAGCAATTAACATTTTCTTCAGAACTCCTGAAATAAGCACTAAAATTCATACACAGACACACTGCACCAAGTCCTTCTGAAGCCTTTTCCACAGCTTTCTGCAAAAAATTGAAATCAATATAACAAGCAGACAGGAGTGGATTACTAATTTAACAGGTGTTTAAATCATCATCATGTGCGGTCAAATTAATTCTGACTTATAGCAACCCTTTTCAGGATATTCTGAGTAAAGAACACTCAGAAGTGGTTATGATTCCCTTCTTCTGGGGGCACCCTGGGGCTGTACAGCTTGCCCAATGCTATGCAGGCTGGCTCTACTTCTAGGAGGCACCTCTGGGTCAGCAGCCACTATCTAAACCACTGAACTATCCAGACAGCTCCAGGCACTTAAAGGGTCTACTATATTGAGAGATATAGAACCTGTTGTTGTTATGTGCCATAAGCTGTTTTTGACCCATGCTAATCGTATGAGTTAGTGATTCTCCAAAAGGTTCTGTCAATAACACTCCCACTCAGGTCTTGTAACCTAAATTGGGTTGATCCATCTCATGTTAGGTCTTCCTCTTTGTCTATTGCCTTCAACTTCCCTAGCATTTTTGTGTTTTCCAGCAAGTTTTGTTTTCTCTTCATATGTCCAAAGTATCATAGCTGCAATTTAGACATTTCAGCTTCTAGTGAGAGTTTCAGTTTGATTTAATCCAGAACCCACTTATTTGTCCATGATATCTGTAAAGCTCTCCTGCAAAACTATACTTCAGATTACCCCCCGTCTGCTTTCTTCACATTTTTTTTTTTCAAATCTGTACATAGTAACAAGGAATATGACAGTATGGATTATCTAGACCTTGGTCTCCAGTGACACATCCTTACTCTTAAGGATCTCTTCTAGTTCCCTCACAGCAGTCTACTCAAGTATCTCTCTTCTTCTGATTTCTTGGCTGCAGTCTCCATTTCGACTGAAGACAGAACCACTGTGTAGAAAATATTTAAATATTTTCATTTCTTCATTGTTAAAACTAAAGTTACCTACTTACGTTATCATTATTTTTACCTCCTTAATATTCAACTGTAACCTTGCTTTTGCACTTTTTTTAACCTTCACCAGTAGTTTTAAAGTCATTGCTATTTTCCACCAATAAAATTGTGTTGTTATCTGCATGTCTTAATTATTAATGTTTCTTCTACCACCTTCCACTGTTACATCATCTGAACCTAATTCAGTTTTCTGTATGACATGCTCTGTTTACAGACTGAACAGACACCCTTCTCTGACACCTTTGCATATGGGAAACCATTCTGTTTCTTTGTATTCTGTCGTAACTAACTTCTTTTCCAGAGTATAGGTTACACATCAAAACATAAAATGTTGTGCCACATCCATTTCTTTTAGAACAATCCATAGCTTTTTTATAATTCACAAAGTCAAAGGCTCTGCTGTAATTTAAACTGAACAAACAACTTTTCTTCTTAATTTGATTGCCTTCTAATAGCTAAACATGTCTGCCATATGATCTCTCCTGTCTCTTCTTTTTCTGAATCCACCTTGATCATCTGGCTTATCTCTCCACATACGGTTAAAAATCTTTGTTATAAAATCTTGATCACCACTTTGCTGGCATAAGAAATGAATCCTATAGTTACTGCAATCTTTGGTGTCTTCTTTCTTTGGGACTGGAATATATATTGAATGCTTCCAATATGTTTTGTTTTCTATATTTCTTGGCATATTCTGATTAGGATTTTGACGTATTTGACCTTTATAGATGAACACAGTTATACTCACAGTGTTTTCTTTCTTCTGATTGTTGGAGAGCAGCTTTCACTTCACTTTCTAAAACTACAGGTTGTTAAACAAAGGATTATTTTTTGATTGTCATCTTTCCTTCTATTCTGTATATGTCTATCCTTATAAACAAAACTTCCAGCAATGGCACTGAGTTTCCCTGTCAACTGATGGATCTGGAGGCGGATGAGGCTGGTGAAGGGCACTGTTGAACATTCAATTATAGAGAACACATTCCTGAATGAGATAAGCTAACACACGTGCACAAAATGTGATCTTAGGTACACATCATTCACACTTTAAACTGTACAGTATTCATGTTCATACATCAATACAGCTCAGTCTTTTGGCTTTAAAATTACTACTTATTTTTCAAGAGGTCTGCATTCAAAGCACGGCAACTGAACACTAAATACTGTCATTTCATTGCTACTCAATTGCAGGTTTTGTATGATCTGTAACAGGATACAAAAACACAGTTTTAAAGACATTAATGACTTCAATTATTTCCTGTTACACCTGTTTGACAACACAGAAGACGACAATAGATTGCACGTAAATATGTATAATTTTCAAGCCATGTTATGTAAGGGAAAAGATCCAAAACCTGCCTTATACAGAACCATATCTCAAGTTCATCCCTCCTACAGGATGTCCAAGAACAGAAACTGGACCCTTCTACAGGAAGAACAAATGATTAAGCCATGTATATATAGCAGGGTGGTCAGTATGAAGAAGTCCAGGATTGCATGCTTCTCTTCCCCAGCCTCAAAGGGCTGCACTCCAGTCCTCTTCCAAGTTTTGAAAAAAGGCATCCCCAAGCTGAAAGACCGGGGTGGGGAAAATAAAATGAACCTTGCACTCTCTAGAGTGTGCTGAGACATTTTAAATTAAGGGAAGGGATATCAAGGAATAAAGAAGTTGGAAGGAGCCTATAAGGCCATCAAGTAAAACTGCCTGCTCAACACAGTAATTTGAATCAAAGGATATGAAGTTGGAAGAGGCCCAAATTACTTCATGAGACAGTGAGTGCTGCAATGCTGGAAACATTCAAAAGAAAATTAGAAAATAATCTGTCAGATTCTGTCTCCTGAGGTAACTGATTCCATTGTTGTATTAACAATGAGTAAGTTTCTCCTGATATTCAACTGAAATCTGGCTTCCTGTAACTTGAACCCATTATTATGTGTCCTGTACTCTGGAATGATCAAGAACATATCCTGCCCCTCCTCCGTCTTTCAAGTATTGAAAGAGTGCTATCATATCTCCCCTCAATTCTCTGTTCCCAAGGCTAAACATGCCCAGTTCTTTCAGTGTTTCCTCACAGGACTTTGTTTCCAATCCCTTGTTTATCCTCATAGTCCTCTGAACATGTTCCAGTTTGTCGGCATCCTTCTTAAAGTGTGTTGTCTTGAACTGGACACATTAGTCAATATTCCGGACTAACCAGTGCCGGAATAGAGGGGAAGGTAAGAAATACATTATGGACTAGATTTTGACAGTGGCCAGAAAGGTGGAAGAATCCAGGATTCAAGGAGCTTTCACTTTCCCAACATCTGTAACAGATGGAGGGGAGCCAGTTGTGCAGGAAGTTGGCAACGATCCTCTAATCTGTGATGGGTAATGTTCTCCAAAACAGTGATCTGCTCTGAACAAATGTTTGACAAAGATTCCAAAAATAACAGAATAGGATCTAAAGAGTAGGAAAGCAAATCATAAATCTACCCTCCTGACATTTAGAAAGCACATCAAAACCTTGATTTTCAGAGAAGCATTTCAGGACATCCTTCCTTTGCAACTGTTATTTTGATTTAATTCATTTTTATTATTATTATGTTTCTTATTCTTGCCCATGGCCACCATCTTGTACTTTTTATGAATCTTTCTTTTATATTACTATGGTGTGGGTAGGGGAGAGTTGTTATTTTATATGTATGATTATATTCTTGCTGGAAACTGCCCACAGTAGTGGCATAGACGCTAGATGGTGCAACATAAAAATCAAATAAACAAATAAATAAATCAGAAGGAACAGAGGCACTGGAGAGGAAATGAGGAATCAGGGGGGAACAGGAAGAACAAAGGGCAAGACAGAACAATGCAAGAGAGGAAACATACAGGAAGACCAGCTCTCCTGAGGGACCCAACAATCGTTAGTAAAGAGAAGAGTGTGAGATTAAGCTAGGAAAGAAGAAGAAAATAAGGTAGGAATCTAGAATGTTGTGCTACTAATGTAATGAAACAGACTCTAGCAAGAATGTACTGATAGCTGAATAATTTATAACAGCTATTTCTTTGCAATATACAATTACTTTAAGAAACTGCAATACCACTCAGAAATATTAAATATGGGAAGAATGTAGCATAATCTTAATATTTATTCTCTGTTCAACCTGACTTTTCTGCTCACTAGTTTAAGTGAAAAATAAGGAGTGTAAAAGAAAGCAGCACCAACCTTGTGTCCTAAGGTAGATGCAACTACAGGTTTTCATGGTTTAATTACAATATATAAAGGATCAAGATCAAGAAGATAATAGTTGAAGTGGGGTACTACCTTTTTTACAATTGTGAGGTTCACACACATATCTTTATGCACAAATAGTGCCTCTCCATAAAGGAAGAGTTCAAGGCACAATTCCTCCATATATGTTCCCCCACCTATACACTGCTATATTCTCCCTAAAGCCCACCAATGTCTCTCCTTATGCCCCATTTATTTAGGGACTGTCCTGTTCTTAAATGGCCCCTTTTCTACCTATTATTTAGGAGCAATTCCAGGGAAAAGGATGATTTGTTTTCTCTTTGTCTTACTCCTCTAAAGAAACTAATTAGTTAATTCCTGTGCAAGAACAGCAGCTCCAGCCTTTTTGAGTTTCCTTTAATTAATGAATTCCTGTTCCCCATGTTGGTGCCTGCGAAAACAAATTTTTCTAAGATTTTACACATGCTCAGGATGACTGAAACACTTGTCCATTCAGATAATACCACATGACAAACATCTCAGTGACACAGAGCATGGAGAAACTGAGCATAGCTAACTGCTACTTAACAATGACCTCCTTTTCCGGAGCCCTCAGTGGTTTATTCTGAAGCGTTTCATAGAGGCTGTACATGACAGCTATAAAATAACCAAAATACAATGCCCTGCTATGACATCCAGAGCAGTGATTTACACAAAGAAAGCTCAACAATCACTCCTCCCAGTGAACAGAGTGCTTTTGTTATGTTAATGTACACCAATCCACCAATGCCACAGTCACTCAATTCCACTGCTAATGCAGAGTTGCCTGGATGATGATGTAGCTGACTCTTGCCTCCTCTTGGACTGAAAAAGTTCTTCCGAAAAAGGTATGCCTTTTCACAACTGAATTATGCAGCAAATACCACAGAAGACTCCTGACCAAACACAAAGCACTCGACGTTCCTCTGTGCAACTCATGAGCTAATACAGAAAATGATTTCCTATTTTATCTCTCTGTCTCCAGCCCACTTTACAAAGAGCAGTTGCAAGTATGCACTCAGTTATGGACCATCCCAGAAGAACACTGAACATAGAACATCAGCCAAATGTGACTCCCTGATGATTATCTGTCTCTTTGCAAATACAAGCTTGTCACATTCTCACTTTTCATTTTTATTTATGCAAATACTTAAAACAGCTTATCTGAATGAACCTCTAAACATGTGATTTGTTTTGTTTTGTTTTAATAATTGAATAGTTACTACTTTGGTCCTCTTTTGAAAATAAGCACAGCAATAAAAAATGAATATGAATGAATATAATTTACACTTGTTCCATCTAGGTGGCAATAAAGCATGAAGGGTACACAGCAATACTTTATACTTTTTAGTCTCAGCTCCAAGCTTTTTATTATAAATATTTCAATATAAGTATTTAGTAGAATGGAAAGCTTACAGCTTTGTTCCCAAATGATGCTTGCCTAGTAAGTTACCACTGAATCATTTTGAAAAAGCCCTTCAAAATTATTTCACTATAAGATTCACAGCAGCCATATTCTGACAAAGCACCTGTAAAGCCTTATGTTTAACTACAGTAATTGTAGAATTTTATCAGTGGCTTCTGCTCATTAAGTAAACATTCGGCTAATAATGCCTTTTAAAAATCTAGTGCACCATCTGAAATGATCCCCAAGTACATTTGTATAAAAACTGTTCCGACTTCTCTCTACTTCTGTCTTTCACTCACCAAAGAATCTGTGTATTTCATATATTAATAATAATCTTAGAACTCTACAGCTGGAAGGGACCCTATGGATCATCAAGTCTAAGAGTGGACACAATTTAAGTACCAGCAAGATTTCATATATTTAAAAATGGGAGATCAACTTCTGTTTGTTTGTTTCATAATCCCAGCAGTCTTAGGAACAACTTGAAACCAACACAGCAACTGTACTGCCTAACTTGAATACCTGCAATCATCTCCTACTCTTCCTGTTAAGATAGTGACTAAGTGCAGAGTCTTGTGGTTTTAACACCATACATTTTCATTACTATGTAACCTAATGAAAAATTCTGGAGGACTCAAAAACTTGCATATTAGTTTGTGACCTTTCAGGTTGGCCTAATTAAGGCATTGTCCTATCACTATGAATTTTTGTTTGCTTGCTTGCTTGTTTTCTTATAACCCAACACATCCAGCATTGCCTTTCCTACATTGATTAATTAATTACATGCCAGCAACTCAATTCTGGCTTAATGACAACCCTTTCCAGGGTTTTCTGGGTAAAGAGTACTCCA
Source organism: Intellagama lesueurii (assembly GCA_037013535.1). Lineage (NCBI taxonomy): Eukaryota > Metazoa > Chordata > Lepidosauria > Squamata > Agamidae > Intellagama > Intellagama lesueurii. The sequence goes on from JBAJHW010000002.1 coordinate 220,224,161, forward strand.
AAGTGGTTTACCATTTCCTTGGGGATGGGGCAAGGACTGTGTAGTTTGTTCAAAACTATACAGCCTGGCTCTTCTCCCAGGAGACACAGCGGGGAATCCAACTCTCTCAATCTCTGGGTCTGCAACCACATAACCAACTAAAACATAGTAATTAACTACAGCAGAGCAAATAGGCTTGGGTTTTTTTTTACCCAAAAAAAACAGACAATAAAATTTGTAAGTGCCTCAGACGCATACAATTAAAAAACAGCAATTGAATACTTTTACTTTGGCAAATGGCCACTGAAGCAGATCATCAAGGAGAGCCACAGCAACTGCAAAGGGAGCTTGAAATGTTAACCAGCTGATCTGGGTAGTCTGCATTTGCATCTCACAGGAAAAGCAGCTTTCATTAACTCCCACAGATGGCTCTTTCATTGCTTTGCCTACTGTCAATTATTTCTGTTGATAATTTCACCCTAGATGATCCCAGCCCTAGACTGAAACCAGGCATCCTAAAATAAAATTATTTTCTGAAAACTAAAGCAATACTCTACAATCTAGCTGGGGTCTTCCGGGAATTGTTGTCCAGCACATCTATAGAGCACCAGATGGGGGAGGCTGCCATAGAATTACAAGACCCACTCACAGAGCTTTTTTTTTTTACCCCTTGCCTCTATCAACGTCAGTAGTGAATAAATATTTGTACAGTTACAGCATTTCAGTTAAAGCTTAGCACTAAGTTAAAAGAAAGCCTGCCAGACTCTGAAGGACAGGCTCTACAAGCAGTCATACAAAATTTCTTTTGTGAATCACAGGCAGGAAAAGGAACCATGGAGAAGAAGTCTGCCCAGAACTGGCCTTACAAACTTGTATTTCATATCCTGTAAGAATATTTTCTTAATTTCCGTTCCAACACCCATTCAAGTTAAACTTGCTATCACAACTTTTGAACCCTCTTGTTTTCTCATTCTAGATTTTAAGTTCTTATCTTAGAATTGTTATGTTATGTACTGTCAAGTTTAAACGAGCCCTAATAGGGCTTTCAAGGTGAGGTATTTAAAGAGTGGTTTTACCAGTTCCATTCCCCCAGTGAGTTTTCATGGCCAAGTGGGAATTCGAACCCTGATCTCCAGAATCCTAGTCCATCACTCTTTCCACTACACACTGGGGTGCTTAACTTAGAACTAAGTATACCTAGCTTAGAGCTAGTTCTCACATAATTACCTTTGCTCCAGAATGGAATATCCATAACAACAGTTCCTTCACAATGTTCCAAAAAACTGTTTTCTTTTATCTTACTTATTTAGTAAAATATTTATATCATGTTCTATTTCAAAAGATCTCATGTAGATTTTCTTGCTTAAGATCTATGAGCAGGGAGAAAACTAGTACAACAGACAATAATAGAGTACAACCCTAACATAGGATAAAATAAGTATCTGAATGCAACAGTGCAAAGGTTTGTAATAACTGCATTTCATGTAAGAAATAAAAAAATGTATTATACATGATATGTCCAAATATACAAGAGCTCATATAGTATGTCCTTCCATAGAAATCACTGAGACGTAATGGCTATGCATTCTAAACACACATCAAAATACTCTTGAAAATTCCTAAACCTAAATAGAATAAATGTAACTGTTTCATAGTTATGGTGATAGTACATGTGTTTTGCTCTGCTTATACAATATAGGGGTTGGGAGCTTCAGATTCTGGGACTGAATGTGGTCATCTTGGGGCCACAGTCTTGTTTGTTGGGGTTCCCCATATGGCCTCAACACCTTCTTCATGACACCACTGTTTGATTTCATGGGTTTTGTATGCTCCATCCCCATTCTAAAATACTGAAATGCCACTCCTATGGCTTACATGCTGGCATACTGGCATTTTTAGCTTCACCTAAGGTGTCCCTGAGAACTTTTCTGAAATTCAGATCAGCCAACTGACTTTCTGTATTCTTACATAGTTCAACCACTTATACTGAGTAGTAAGAAGAACAGGTCCTTGCCCCAAGGAGTCTGAAGTTTATTTTCTGTTGAGGGCCTTCTGGTTTAGGATCTATATTCATGTTTTCCAGGGAGCAAATCTCTGGCTCACACATTTGCCCCACAACATTATTAATTATGGGGAATGATCAAAACTGAAATATTGCTCATGGGGATTCTTTCACTAGATTTTTTCTGTGAGAGGAAAACATTAAGAAACTGGTCCTCTAAGTATCTTGCCCAGTACAGTAAATACTAAATGTCTATATTACAATCACCTTCAATGGGAGAGAAGATGTGAGCCAGGAAGGTCTTTCATTTAATTTCTGAAGGAAACAGGGTGTATGTGGGGAATATTTTTCAGAAATGAGAAGAGTCGTGGACTGTAGCCATGTATCTTAAACTCCACACTAAAGACTTCATTGTCCGGCTGTGGTGGAACGGAGAGGCATGTGGAAGTTTATACCCACAATGCATCCCTTTTCAATAGCCATCTCCAAAATGAGAATACAGTTGAGCGCATGGATTCATGACTGTGTAGAAACTTACTCTACAGAAGAGGAAAATCTGGGAGAACCATTGAATTGGATTGTTGTTGTTGTTGTTTAGTCGTTAAGTCATGTCCGACTCTTCATGACCCCATGGACCAGAGCACGCCAGGCCCTCCTGTCTTCCACTGCCTCCCGGAGTTTGGTCAAATTCATGTTGGTAGCTTTGATTTGGATTAGGAATTGGATTTGAATTGGATTAGGAATCAGTAAAGAACAATTAAGTCAATTAACTAGAAAATAAATATTGTAAATAAAGGTTACAATAGAAGATACCAAAAAAGGGTAAATAAAAGAGCTGGAGTTGGTTAACTTCACAAAAAATTGTCTGTGATTCTACCACAATCACCACCAATCATAACAACAATGCCAAATGGGAGCAACAGAAGGGAATTCTGGAAACTATGTTCCAAGAATACGATTTTTCTAAGCTCTGTCAGCATCAGCTAAAGGATTTTAGATCTCACCCAATGGGCAGAAACATTATGCATTGTTGCATCATATCTAGAGCCCAAAATAAAATAAAAATTGGAATGGTTCTTTGCAGAAGCAGGGTAGGGAGGGAGACTAGTCCAACAACATGCCTGCCCAGCATGTTTCCTTGGGAAATGGAGAAAAGGGCTCTGTTCATCTGGGCACTTATTTACAAGTGTCCAATTTGAAAACTTGTGAGAAGCAAGGTGGGACAGAGAAAATAGTGAGAACTGGCTTTTACCTAAGGTGACCTCAGTTGCTCTTGTTCTCCATTACCAAGGGTGTGCATATTAACACTCATGTGCTATTCTTTCCCCAGGCCTCTTAGGCACATGCAATTAGTTTTCACAAAGACATGAGCTTAATTCAGGTGTTCGAAAGTGTGTAGAGGGGGGCATTCTAGTCTCACCCACACCCTTGTCATGACTTCTGTCACCTTCCTACACATGGAGGATGATGAGCCTGCAAAGGGGCAGCTCCTGCTATCTGTAGTTTGGAATCACACTGAGAGTATCCATGAATAACAGCACTCTCCCCTCTTCAGGATGGCAACAAAACTGGGGACGGAAAAGATAGGCCTAAAGCACTCTCCTCTCTGTATCATTTTTCTACACAGTTTCTAACATCAAATATTATATTATACCTGGCCCTTATATGAGAACTCATTCTTCTTCAAGATGGATACACAGATTAATATTCCTTTCTACCTAGATATTAAACATTTCATTATGAAAGCCATGCCATTATTCCTCCTAATGTGAAGGAGATAACTATACATATATTCGGCAGTTTCTTTCGTTATTACAGAAAATGAGCTTTTAAAAGTCAGGGTGAGCCTTTGGCTACATCTTTCCTAATCATATCTGGAGTTGTCATCAGTTCAAAAAAGCTATACAGCTAAAACAAATACTGAAGTACAACTGCTAAAAATATGAAACACCACCAGTTGTTCTCCCTGCCCACCTCTGCCACCTTTCTTAAAGGGATTGCTCCCCCTGAAATGTGAGAAAATGAGTCAGGAAAGGGATGGTTTTGTTGGAGTTTTGTTTGTAGCATCACATGCTGTCTGTAGTTTGTGTGACTAGGAGGGATTTTTCTGGGTTCGGGCGATTGTCTTTCCCGCATTAACCAATAGTTCCTTCCAGCCTTTGAATTCCAAGAGAGCTCCGCCTCTCTGCTGAGTGTTTCTTTCCCTCTCTTTCCTTGGCTGCTGTCAGTTGTTTGCTTGCTACTGATATTTTCAGTTGTTTGTTTGTATATGTGTAGTAAAGAAAGCAGCATGCATAAGTCTATAATTTCAAGCAACTGTAAGTAAAGACATTTTTAAAAAATTCTTTCTCCTACAAATGTCTGAGTGAGTTACTGAGACTTTAAGGGCCAGTTAGTAAGAAAGGGGTGGACTCTGGGGAATTTGTAGCTATCCCCCTCTGTGAGTCTCCGTATTTCTACTGTGTAGCAAGAAGAAATTTTACCAGGAATTTAAAACTCTGCAACAGATTTTAACCTACGGCTATTGAAAAATGATTCCAAGACACCCTGTTATATGTCATAAATCAGCATTCACACGTGGCATTTGGTCAGCCACACCACGATCATAATGTTTGCCACCAGTGTTGGTGCCCAATAGACAAGCTTTACATTCAGCAAAATAAGCCATTCTAGCATGAACCACTGCAGCTGAGAGGCTGTATTGTCTAAGTTTCCTCATGTTTGTACAAAAACAACAATAACCACCAATCAACAAACCACTTCCCCAGCATGAATCAGCTAATCAAAGAGACAAATGGGGTTGGGGGAGGAGATTTCTCTAGGCTTAGAATCATCTTTATATGAAGGAGCATTTGGTGAAGGTCTGTACCAGTCGTTAGTCTGTGATCATATCCTGGAAGTCTTAGTTTTTCAGATATCAAGCTCTCTAGGAAAAAGTTGCTTATCTGGACGTCGTAGCAAACAGTGGGTGTTTTGCCAGAACAATTGATTTGAAGAATAAACTTAAACAAACATTTTTTGGCCTTTAGATTTGTTCTTGAAGCCCTATTAAAAGAAGAACCGGAGGTGGAATGGGAATCAGAAGAAGACATAATAGCCCCCCTCCCAACACTTGGAGCCGTCTTGGACAGGGTATCCTTAGGACATTGGTCTCTGGCTGTATCTCAGGGCACATGAGAGTCACCAGGATTCCCCTCTCAGCTAAGGAGTACCACAGCATCCTGCCCCATCTTCCCTTCCAGTGAGGTCTCCTTGGATCCATCATAGTTGGAAGATTCTGCTGTGGTCTAAAAAAGGTAACCTTACCACTTATTTGAAGCAAAGCCAAGGGTACAACATTACTATAAAACTTAGTTTATCTTCCTTAGGGTTCCATTACACACATTGTTTAGTTTGCACTGTGCGTTGTTGCTACTGCTACTTCAATGCACATCAAATGTCACTTACCAGGATGACACCTTAAGATAGTAAGGTTTACACATCTGACACCTTAAATACAGCAAGGGTTATATGTCAAGAGTGTGGTTGAGAAAATGTTGCCTCAGAGCCTTCCTTTTAAGTTCCTTGGAAAGCTGCACTTGGCTTTGTTGCGTTGTTTGTGGTACTTGGAAATACCGAATCAAGGCATAACCAATATCAAAAGGGACCCCATTCACTCCAAATGCCAGGAGAGCTGCTTCACTTCAAACTTTTCAGACAAGGCTTTACCGTAGCACAAAGAGAACAAAGTCAGGATTAAGAGCAAAATACCTATTTAGCAAAAGAGGAGCCTGAAATACTTGTTTATAAGGAATAACCCGTGATTGGTCTTTAAATAGAGACTTAGGTAAGTAGGTGTATTTCCCTACAAGGGAACAGGTGTCTTTAATGCCAGGTATGTAGAGCAAACACCCTTCACCTTTAAATTTTTCTAGTCTGGCTGCAATCTTTCTGAGACGCTTCAGTTCCATAAGCTCACTGTCATGTCCTGATTGGCAATGTCTTATGGAGATTCCATAGTTCTTAATTTCTTTCTATCATAAAATAAGATATCCTGGAAAATGCCACCTTCATTCAGTTCTTCCTGTACTCCAACCTCCAGAAACTGCTTTCAAACTTTAAGAGGGAATCTTAGAGACAGGAGGAGGTGGTAAAATGACAGTTTCTTATTACTGATTTTAAAAAATAAAGAAAACAAGTGACCCTCCCCCCCATGTTTTCTGCTCTCAAACAAATCTTAATATGTGTCTATGACTCTGATCAGTATGAAGAAACAATTTTTTTATTTGTATCAAAAGCAGGCTGCTAATGCAGGGTAGGAACAGTAAAAGGTCTCTCAATTCACTCAAAAGGTATTCTCTATACAGTGACGATGGACCACAGAAAATCTCATTACAAAGATGACACTGATTGAAAAAGTTAAGTGCAGTTAAACAAGCCCTGTGGATGCAGTAAATTTAATTTCACTGCAGAAGAGTTGACAATACCTCCTCATAACTCAGGATTTCTTTCTGGAAATACAAGGGAGCTATAACCAGCATAAAAAAACTTCCTTGTAATAGCAGTTAAATGTTAAAAAAGAGCAAGCCTCAGTCATTCTCTTTCCATCTTTTTTGGTATACGAGGTGAGAAGTGAAGGGGGGGGGGGGGGAAATGAGAGGCAGATGTTGCCGTCATCAAAAGCCAACTCATTTCCTATGTATTTCAATGGGATTTTTTTCTCAACTTGAGTGTGTTTAGAAATAGAGCCTTTGCCATACCAAGAAAGCCCAGCATGAGACTGTCGGCAGCCTGTCCTGGACATTATGTTAGTTGATGTATAACAGTATCAAGCTTTTTTTAAAAAAAACAACAACTGGTTGCAGTGGGGTAAACTCTTTTCACTCCCTACTAGATGTAAGCCTGTGCAAAACCAGAGCTGCTGCTTAGACCTCAGCAAATTGTTACTCAGCTTGTAAGAGTAAAAAGTCTGTACTGGGTAAGTGAAGCACATTTTCCTTGAGCTGGGTGTTAATGCAGGTAAATTATTTGCCAGATTTTTTTTAAAAGGAGGGAGAGGGATGTTCTTCTTTGTGCAAAATGGTTGCTGCCATGGTTCAAGGATTTAATTGTTACCTGGCCCCCACAGCATTTCTCCACTTCTAGATCATCATTCAATCCTGTCACTATAGTAGGCAGGCAGAAGGCAGTGATGCCCAGCAGTATACTAAATAAATGGCTTCAGGCCACCTCCTAATGAACAGGTTTTGACTGCAGGAAGGCACTAAGCTGCTTCCTTGTTACATTCAGCAATCAAGAAACAAACCAAAATAAAACCCCTCAATGACTCACTGGTTTCCTTCTGTTTTCCTCAGTCAGCATTGCCCAGCCAATTTTTTTTAAAGCAGTGACTGACAAAACAGGATTTAAAGATCATTCTGCCTCTGCACAGCAAAATGCTAACTGAAACTTAGCTGGTTTCCTTTTAATTCCCTCAGCACATTTTCATTTCCATCCATGTGCTTCATGGTGAAAATGACCAAAATGCTACAGTGGTTTTACTCTGCAAACACCATCTATGCTACAGTAATTCATTCATTCATTCATTCATGGAAGCACGCAGCCATTTGGTAATGGCCAAAGCCTCCAATTAGCTGAGCTGCCCCAATGTCATCAGGTGAGGCAAGAGTGAAGAAAACAAGTGGTTTTTGGACCCTCAGCATAAGAATTGAACAAGCCAAGAATCCAAACATGATTCCTGCCATTTTGAGATAGCCAGGATGGTTATGGTTTTTAAAAGTATTTTTTTTTTAATTTAGAAAAATGTACACTCATAGATAATGACTCATGGAATAATGAAGAGAGGACAAAAATACTTTTCTACCCAAAGATGGGATGATTAGTAGTCTAAACAACAACAATAATGGGCTAAGGGGAAATGATTACTAGCTTTACAGATAAAAGAAACTGCAGCAAAAGCTTTTTGTTTAATCTGGATCATCTCATTAGAACACACATATTTACCTGTGTGTGTGTGTGTTTTAAATAGACCGTTGCACTTCATTGCCTTTTGCAGTCATTACACTTACATGCACACCTTTTTTTCCTAGTGAGCAAAAGAACAGAATAACAAAGCAGACAATATATAATATTTTCAAGAACAGGATCTACATACCAACAGCTTCTATTAGAAATGTCTTCAGTGATATCAGTCCCCAAATCTCTTTATCTGAAGCTCTATAGGGAGATGGTTTTAATGGGATTTAAACCACAGTTGAAAGAACCTTTTAGTTGATGAGTAATGCAAGAGAAGCAAGTAACGGGCATCACAAAGCCAAAACCCATTATACAGCAGTAACAAAGACACATTGTTTAAATGGGTAGGGGGAAGTAAAGTAGCCTCCAGACAGATGGATGATGTGGCCTTAATGACTTTTAAAGTGCAGAAACTAGCAGCAAAAGTAGAAACATACCAAGTTAATAAAGAGGCTAAGCACTCTACAAAGCACAAGATCCATTAGCTTTGCCAGACTAATACTCCAAGCCAGGAATAACTGCTTCCTTGAGCAGCTGCTTGCAAAGACAGTTTGATGGGACCCAGAGTTAGCAAACGAAAATGCCCAGTCCCAAACCTTACCCTGAAAGCAAGACCAGCTCATCCCTGCAGTTGTCTTTTTTACTGGATAGTCCTTTTCCTTACAGAGCACTTATGCTGTCATTGCCTTCCATAAAACAGGCAAATCTAGAGAAAGTTACTGTGCATAATGTTTCTTCCTTCAAATCTCCCAGTCTGTCCCTATCACAAATATTACTTGATGAAGATTACAATGTAATACCCTACCATCAGTGGCTGTTTTCTCACTGACCCTTTCCTACCTTATTTCCATGATATATGCAACCAGTGCACACAGGAAGTAATACGTACATGATTCAATCCAACCGGCACTGATGCTAGCTGTCCCACCACCAGAGGAGGAGGAAAAGAAGGGCGGTGGGAGTGACTTTCTCGTTGCCACTATACACCTGCATATCAACTATGTGCATAATGCTTTGGCCACCACAGCTCTTAGAGCCAAGACATGATGCGCAGAGGGAGTGCCTGGGGATGCAGGCAGGCAGCACCAGAAAGAGTTCAGTGGCAGTAATGACCAGCTCATGCAGCAGAGATGAGGCTCTGCTGCGAAACCCCACCCTCCCCCTTCGTGATCCACCACCTGCAGCAATTGCCTCACTCTGGTCCTGCAGCTGGCTTGGTCCTGAATCCAAAGTTAGTCCCACCTAGAGTACGCCTACTGAAATCAATAGAATGAAAGTTGGTTGTGACTAGGAAGTCCATTCATTTCAGTGGATCTTCTCTAGGTAGGACTAGTGCTGGATTTGCCCCCACTATTATTCAGTTAAGCCTGTTTAAGAACTTTAAGGTCAGTTATATCCTTATCAGACTTTAAAAAAAAATCACAAACATAAGCTGGCTTCCAATACATACAAGTCTTATGCTTGTGATTTTTTAGTGGCCTAATAATGGTTTCATCCACCTTTGCCTCTAGATTTACAAGGACCACACTTTGTAACTTTTTTTGAGAAGTGGAACAGCAGGTTTCACCAGGTTGAAAGGGACCAACTTATTATGTATACACCACACCTAGTCCCTCTTTTAAACCTCAGAGAACTATTCCTTAGTATTGGGTTGAGACCACATTTCATCAGAAAAGGAAACATTTTATATCAGCAATTGACAAGACAGGAAACTAAAACCACTGTGTGGTCAAAAGGTGTAAGGCAGACCTGGGCAAAGTGCGGCCCGCGGGCCACATGTGGCCCGCAAGCCACTCCTGTCCGGCCCGCCGCCAGTTGCTTATCTTTAACATACCGCAAAAAACCTCTTTAGTATTTGTGAAGATTAGCAAGTTTAAAATAAAAACAATCATAACATCACTGTTTCATTTTATTTTTAAGTAAAGTTGGTTCGGCCCCCGAACACAGTTCAGATTTTTCATGTGGCCCCCTATAGAAATTAATTGCCCACCCCTGGTGTAAGGTATAAAATTATGGGAAAATCTAACTTTACATAGAGCACCCCTGGCCTCAGGGGAAAAAATGTAGGGATTATTGGATAGTAAACATTTTAGATGTGGGGCCAGCCATTCTTCTCTTGGATGCACACATTAATGTGGGAAGGGGGTGTGAGTATGTCAGGGAAGCTGACAGCAATGCTGTCAGGAGTCTAGACTTTGTTATGATTCTGGGTTGCTAGCAGGGTCACCCAAGGAAGAATGGTCAGAGCTAAAATACGAGACCAAGATGCATTCACCCTGTTCAACGGTACTGGCAGAAGACAATTGATAGTTTCAAAGGTGATGGGGACAGAGATGTTCTTGAGGTGCAGATTATGGGCGACAACAGTAGTGAAAGATAACACTCAGAGATTATCTTTTACAGGTAAACAACAGTGATTCTTTTTAGTAGAACACAACAAAAGGCAGCGGTAAACTAATGCTAAATGTATTCTCGAAGGCTTTCACGACCGGGATCCAATGGTCGTTGTGGGTTTTCCGGGTTGTTTGGCCGTGTTCTTAAGGTTTTTCTTCTTCCTAACTCTGTACAGACAGAGTTCTGACTCCTGTCCTCTGAAGGTGCCAGCCACAGAGACTGGTGAAACGTTAAGGAGAAGAAAAACCTTAAGAACATGGCCAAACAACCCGGAAAACCCACAACAACCATAATTCTAAATGTCTTATGCCTCAAAAACCACTATGATGATTCAAAACAAAAAGAGATAGTGTTAGAAGATGAGACTCCCAGGTCAGAAGGCTGCAACTGGAGTATGAAGTAATTGGATTAAAACTAAAAAGACATCTAGTTGCTGAAGTACAAACAGGCTAAAGGAAAATCCAGTGCTGCATGACAAATATAACTGGAAGTTGGAATATGAGAAGTATGTGTTAAGGTAAGCTCAAAATTGTAAAAAAAGAAATGGAAATTTAAACATGGCAACATTTAGGGTGAGTAGAAGAAAGTGGATTGGAAAAGGTCATTTTCATTCAGATAATTACAAAGTATGTGTTAAGGTGCAGATTATGGGAAAGGTGACACTAACATAGGATCTTTTACAACAAACTCAGATGAAATAATTGCAGTTCTAATAGAGAGACAAGATGTTAGGTGCTATAATGTAAAGTCTGAGCAAATAATATCAATCTGGAATCTACTGACAACATTCTTCAAGTCTATACTCCAACTACAGATATAGAAGAAATTAATAGCTTTCATAGGAGTCTAGAAGGAAGCTGCTCAAACATTGAAACAGAATATGCTAACAATCATGGGTAACAGGTATGCAAAGGAGGAAATGAAGTACAACCAAAAATTGTTGGAGTCAGAAATTAAACAGGAGAGCAACATATACAATTATGTGAAGCCAGAATTTATTTAATTTTTTGCAAATACATGCTTCAGGCAACCTGATAGACAAGTGTAAAGAAGGACATAATGTGGCCAGTATACAGATACTAAATGATTAGAAGCTGAAGATGGAGAAACTATTCTTTCTGCAAAAATAAAATCAGTGGACTGTGATACAGACTATGAATGGTTAATATGAAAAAATAAAGATGGAGAAAACTAAAACAATCATAGTGCCAAATACAATTTAAACAACATTCCTGAAAATGTTAAAGACCACAGCAAAAACAGATATGCATTACTAAACTTAACTGATAGTGAACTAGAACTGTGGATTAACATCATCGATACTATCAGGGAAGAATGCAAAAAGACTATTTTTGTAGCCAAAAGAAAAGAGAAGCCTCTATGAATGACTGATGAAACTCTCAAAGTTGCTAACAACATACAAAAAGCAAAGGGAAAACATGGCAGAAATAGAGTCAGAATCCAACTTATCAGCAACTTGTACACTGGGACAAAGAGAACTATTATAACAGTAATTTCAAAGAAACAGAAGAGAACGAAAAGGGCGAGAGGGCAGATATCTATCTTAAGATCCAAGAAATCAAAGGAAATTTTAAATCTAGTTTATTTATTTATTATTTATTTATTTGATTTATATCCCGCCCATCTGGTATATTCTACCACTCTTTAAGGGTGCTGAAAGATCAACAGGAGAGTATCTTATCTGACCAGGATGTTTAAAAAGACAAGATGGAAACAGTATACTGGAGAACTATACAGAAGAGATTCAATGATGAGATTCCTTCAAAAAAAGAGTCATGTGGTGAATAACCTATTGTCTTATAAAGTGAAGTGAAAGCTAATGTCAAAGTACTTGGAATAAATAATTCCCAAGAGTAAGTAGGATAGCTGGCTGGATAGTTCAGTGGTTTAGGTATCTGGCTGTGGAGTCAGAGATTGGGAGTTGATGGCACACAATGATTATTATTTTTAAGTAGGATAGCAGTACAGCTATTTCAAAGTACAGAGACTGATTCAATCAGAGTCCTAAAAAGAGTACGTGAATACAACCAAAACAATGGTCCATGGACTGAAAACATTGAATATACATTCTGCCCCAAGAAAGGAAATGTTAAGGCGTATAATAACTATAAAACGTTCATGCTAATTTTTCATGTCTGCATATTGATGCCCAAGATTTTACAACAAAGATTTTATCATACATGGAGCAAGACATTACTGATGTTTAAGCTGGATTCAGAAAAAAAAGAGGCACTTGAGATCACATTGAAGACATACATGGGCTACTGAAGGATAACAAATAATTTCAGAAGAAAAACATGCTGTGCTTTATAAATTACAACAAACCTTTGACTGTGTGGATCATGAAAAGCCATGAATCATTCTAAAAGAAATGGTTGTGCCTCAGCATTTAATTTTCCTGATGCATAACCTACATTCTAGACAATAGACTACTGTTTAGGACAGAATATGAAGAAATAGAATTGTGTCCAACTGGCAATGACGTTAGACAAGCGTCAATCCCTATCTCTTCAATCTATGTACAGAACATGTCATATGAAAAGACAGATTATATTCAGATGAGAGAGGAGTGAAAATTGGTGGAAGAAACATCAGTAATTTAAAATAGCCAGATGACACCATGTTATGGAAGAAAACAGCAATGACTTGAAACAACTCCTGATTAAGGTTAAAGACAAAACTAATGAAGGAAGATAAAGTTGAACATAAAGGAGACAAAATAATACTTACAGAAGAATTACATTATGTAGGTAGTTAAGAAATTGAAATTGTTAAAGATTTTCTACACCTTTTATCAATCATCAGTCAATAGGGAGACTGCAGTCAGATAATTCTAATTACTTTAAAATTATTTCACACCGGCTACCACACAGCAATTGTTATCATATATCATTAAATATATAATTGTACAAATACTGACCCACTAAAAATATAAAAATGGATCAGAACAAGAAAATTCTACAAGTTTTCTGCAGTTCTCTAAAGTTTGTACCTTTACTCAAATCCTTGTGTTCCAAATAATGAAGAAAACATGTTAAATTCTACAAAATAGGTTCCCCCATAGACATTAAAGGCGACAATAGTAAGCATACATTCTAAAAATACAGCTGTAACTGTAGCAGAATATGGATACAATTGCACAAATGATCTAGTTTTGTATCAAAACAGTGAACTCATAAAATTTACTATCATATCCAGAAGTATAAAACATTAAGATATGTTTTTTCCCATGGAGAATCTAGCCTACAACCTACCCATGCAGAGGTTATTGCCCAAAACTATGTGTCCAAAGCCCAGAACTAATCCAGAATCTTCCTCTCTTTCACTTTTCTTGATCTGATAGATCTGTATTAGATTTGAGAGTACCTCCTACTGTATCTTCTGCTTTGAAAGTCACTGCTTTCTTCAGGACAAACAGATCCTGTAAGTTTTAACGGTTTTTGCTGCTTTCAGGCTGGGACATAAGTGTCACTATGCCTTGTAGGGAGGGGGTGGCCAAGTTCATGAGGGAATAAATATCAAAATCATGTTTGAATTTCTCTCTGTCATTTCATTTAATAGGAAAGTTACCTCACTTAACTTGAACAGTATGATTGTTGTTGCTGCCATGCATGTTGCAAAAATACAACTGTACAATCACAAGAGAAATTAAAACTACTGACTGTGAATAGAATATACCTTACTAGACTATTTTTACATTAAATGTCTAGGTATTTCCACTGAAGGAGAAATGAGATATCTGACACAATCCAGACCTGAAGCTTACTGGAGTAGAAGAGACAACTTAAGAGTGCAATGGCACAAAGCATAATGTTTCAGTATCAATGCTGGCTGATACAGTGGGATCACTCTGTGATGCACCTCTGTTCTTAAGCTTATATCCTGATAGTCAACTAAGGTTTATTTTAAGACTAAAGACAGGGAGGGAAAACCTTTGACCGTACAGATGTTTTGGACTTTAACTTATAGAAAATCCTAATTAGCATTGCCAGTAATGGATAATGGGAGCTGCAGTCCAAAACATTTCTCTTTACTGACTTAACCAAGCTGTCAAGGCCTGTGAATTATTCTGTGTGCATCACTGAGGCCTGCCGTGTCACTGTGATGTGAAATGCCAGAGCACTGCATCTGTATTAGGAACAGACTTTCTGTTTGCAAGGGTACAGCCACATAGGGTGTTAAAAAGACCATGCTGGTAAGCCACTATCAGTACAGGAGGGATAATTTCAGGAGCATAAAGAACTTACATACAACACACAGGTCACATTCATTGTACTTCCTTTCAGAGCCCAAAACATTAGCACCACTTTTATTGTTCTTGTTCACCACTCAGATTCTGAGCCTTCTCTTATCACAACAGGTACAAACTTTTGTCCAGATCCTTCTTCACAATGTTACTAGCAGCAGCACACATCATCCTTTGCATTGTCACTATGACACAAATCTCTACAATTCAAGGGCTCAGCAAAATGCTTTTGGGACAGAGGAAAACTATTTTAGGGCTAGTCCTCTCTTTCAGTGTAAAACAATTCTAGCCTGGATTCTATTCTTGTTATAAATATGCAGTAACAAGTAGATTCTTACAGTGAGTTTACAAGGAAAGGCTTGCACTTTGCAATGCATGATCACTAACAGTATTTGCTTTTCCTCCACCTCCATATGCATTTGGGTATTCACTGTGCCTGGAATTTTTCAAAACAATTTCCCTTACATGTTGGTTATGTTCTATGTATAAAAAAGCAATGTTTGTAGTAGGGTTTTTTTTTTTTTTTTTTTTTTTAGAATTAGAAAATGTAATGAGCAAATAGTAATATGAATATTTTTCAAAATCTCATGTAGTTAATTGCCAAAGCAATCATCACTTTGGCAAAACATATGGATGGATATAACTGGATTTAATTTTCTTTATCTATTTAGCATTGCTTTATGGAGGCTCAGGATTATTCTTTTTTAAACAAAATATATTGCCCACTTTTCATTATATGCTATTCTCTCAGTAAGACACAGTGAAATCATACAACTAGTTCATAGTAAATAAAACAGAAAAGAGGACATACACTGTTAAAAAACAAAGCACTTTACAAAACACATTGTTACATTTGGTCTAGAACTATTTAAAATACACATTAAACCCTAGGGAGATCTTTTGAAAACATTCTATAGGGACACTACTAACTTATAAAAAAGAAGAAAGAGACATGGGGTGTATAACAGATACACATCCTCAGATAACAAACCAGGAATATCGCTGGTTTGTTTGATAAATATTTGGCACCAAATAATTTTAACTAAACATAACAGTCACTGCTGGCAGCAACACAGCGTCCAGCTAAGCCGGTGTCCTCCAGCAACAGGCAGCTATCAGATATCATACAGAGAGTGTACTATGAGCACAGGACAAGGCTGAGGAACTCTATTTCCATTCTTTGTTGATTTTTTCTAGTGTAAAGTTCAGAGACAGCTTAAGCAGGAGGGTAGAGTCTTACCTGATCACTTTCGGTAAAACGTGGACGGCTTAAATTCAGCTTTTAGACCCAGCTGGAACAGATACTGAATGGACTGGAGGTGCTAAATCAACATTTCTGTTCACTGGAACTACTCTAGTTGGAATTATCAATTAGATTTAGCTCAACGCTTAAACGCCTCACACGAGGAAGCAGGCTGCATGTATGAATAACACCGGGAGGTGTGGAGGCTCTGTTGGCGGGGGAAATACTACCAAAATACTGAAACCCCAATGTAGAAAAACAGGGGCCAGGGGAGGGGAGACAACCTGTAAGGAAAATTTGCTACACTTCTTGCTTACAGAAGTGCAAAATAGGGCAGGGCAAAAGACAGGCTGGCAGTGAGGGGTTGATCACCATTTTGCACAGCTCTGTTGGATGCAGCTGGTGAAGGAGTTGCAGTATCCGCCAAGAACATCTGGAGAGCCACAAGTTGCACACCCTTGCTTTACAGAGAAGGAACGGAGCAGTGGGTCTCAAAGAACTAGCTCGTTTCTATCTGAAGCTGACTAAAAGAGGAAGGAGACAGAGGGACTGAGGACAGCAGCCCAGGGAAGCAGACAGACTGGAGGTCGGGAAGGCAGCGCCAAGTGCCAGTTGAGGGGAAAGGATGCCAGGTTTAGGGGCTCAAACCCCACGACCCTCCCTCAAAACGGGTCCCAGCAGCCAGAGGGAGTCGTTTAAAAGAAGAACACGCTCAAGTGTCGGCGCAGGGTCTCCTCCTCACCCGACCTGAGGAGAGGAAGCGCCGAGCAGGTGCCCGCCTTCCGGGGCCGCCCGCCGGCGAGATGCTCCCAACTTGCCTCAGGAGCGGCGGGGCCCGCCCGGGGTCCCCTCAGCCCGGCCAGGCGCAGTGCGCAAAGGAGGAGGCGGGCGGGCGGCCGCGCTCCCTCCGCCTTCCCTGCCTCCTTCGGCGGGCTCCGAGCGAGGAGCCCCTGCCTTACCTTTGTGCCCGCCGAAGGCCCCGTACCAGGAGAGCGAGAAGAGCGCGCAGAGGCAGCCGAGCAGCAGCGTGAGGAAGGTGCCATTGCGGAGCCTCATGTCCTCCGTCTCCTCGGCGGTGGCTGCGGCTGGAGAGGCCGCATGTCCCGGGCGCGACGCGGCGGCCTCAGCCTCCTGGGCCCCGGCAAGGAGCGGCGGCGGCGGGAGCGGCAGAGGCAGCGGCGGCAGGGGCTGCCAGTGCCCAGGCGGGCGGGAGCGACTCACCGCCGCCCCCGCCTCCTCCTCCTCCTCCTGCTCCTGCTCCTCCGCCCGCTGCTGCCCTCATGCAATGGCCGCGCCCCACCGGGCCGCCGGCTCCAGCGGGCAACGAGGGCTCCTCTCCCCGCCGTTTGCTTTTCCCCGGGCCTGGAGCAGAGGGGAGGGGGGCTGCCGGGTTATTGCCGGGGAAGAGCCACGAAGGGAAGGGAAGGGAAGGGAAGGGGCGGAGATGGCACCGCCGTGTTAAAGGAGCCGCGCGCGCGCGCGCCTCTCTCCCGCCCGCCCGCCCGCCCGCCCGGGTGCAGCCGCCAGTAGCAGCCGCCGCCGCCGCTGTGCAAGGGCGACAGACACGTGTAAGAGGACGCGGGCACACCGGGTGGCGTGTGTAGAGCGGGCTAAGGAAAAGCGGAAGCCGCTGGCCAGCTACGGACACGGGGCGACAAGTTCTAGCCAAACGCGCTGCTCTTTGAGCCGTACATAGAATGTGTGTACGGGGGTGGGGCGGGGCCTGGGTTCACACAGCCACTGGGTCAGATGGACGCCCCATGGAGGAAGCAGCGGAGTCCCTCAGAAGGCAGGCTCTGCTGAAGTCACTGACGGTACGGGCGGGGCGGCAGAATAAAACAGCGTGGAAAAGTGATGGGGGCCGCCCGACACGGCCCTTCTGCTCTCCTCTCTGGTCTGGCTGGTTCACACAT
Source organism: Intellagama lesueurii (assembly GCA_037013535.1). Lineage (NCBI taxonomy): Eukaryota > Metazoa > Chordata > Lepidosauria > Squamata > Agamidae > Intellagama > Intellagama lesueurii. The sequence continues at coordinate 220,241,953 of JBAJHW010000002.1, forward strand.
GCGTTTGAGTCACTGGACGCGCCACAAAACAAAAAACAAACAGTGGCTTCTTGGCGGGTGTGAAGGAAACGCCGCCCAGCTACGGCCACAGAAACCACCTTTGGTTCCCCTTTGTAACGCTTTTAAGAGAAGACTGTTGACCTGTTTCTTTTCGAGCCAGGCAGTGGAGGGCAACGAAATATTCCAGATAAAGGCGTGAGTCCGCCCCCAGTGAACAGGATGTACAAGTTAATGGGCACAACGCAGGCTTTCGAGATCCGTGCTCTGCATTCCTCGTGGGGCATGGCGTGGCCCAATCTTCCTCCGGCTCCTCCTCCTCCTCCTCCTCGGGTGTGTTGGTCTACAACTTCCATAATCCCACAGCTAGAAATCTGAAGGGCGTCAGGTTAAAGAAGGCTTTCATTCCCTCTCCTGCCACCCAGTGAGTTCTGCCTGAAAACAACCGTCCTGTTTCTTCATGGAAGTTGTTGGCCCTGCCATAGAAATGCTTCAGGTGGCTAGCACCAGCCTGCCTGTGAGTTATTCATAAATGGAATTCACAATTTTATCAGCTGCAGGCAGTGCTGAGACAAGGTGGGAGTTGCAGTGCAACAACATCCAGAGGGCCAGGAGCTGCCCAGCCCCAACCTAGAGGTAGACAGTTTAGTGAGGTCCACCTCACATACCCTGACAGGCCACTGAATCCTCTTGGGCAAGAAGGATTAGAAGACTGGTTGTTGTAGGTTTTTCGGGCTGTTTGGCCATGTTCTGGAGGTCTTTCTTCCTAACATTTCGCCATTCTCTGTGGCCGGCATCTTCAGAGGACAGGAGTTAGAACTCTGTCTGTGCTCTGGATTCTAACTCCTGTCCTCTGAAGATGCCGAAAAGTTAGGAAGGAAAACCTCCAGAACCCGGCCAAACAGCCCGAAAAACCTACAACAACCATCGGATCCTGGCCATGAAAGCCTTTGAGATTAGAAGACTCTTGCCCACTTAGTCTTCCCTGAGCAAGAAGACCTTCAGTCATTGAGATGTGTTTCTCTATCCTTTGATCATGACTCACATTGATGCCCCAGTTCTGCCTTCTTAGATTAAGTCTCACATACACACAGGGTGGTCCTATACCATGGAGGGTGGCCCATGAGGGCAAATGAGGCATTGGCCCACCTCTCCATCTCAGCCAGCAGCCCAATTTCGCCTACCTGTTTACTAGAGATGGAAGTCAGGCCCTGCCTCTGCTCCTCTTTAGATGGGGATGGCGGCGGGGGAGAGAGAATGAGGTGATGAATGTTAATGATTAGGCCAACTGGTCAGTTTTGAGACTAGGCATATAGGGAAGCAGATTCAGTCATAATTGTTATAATTTAGGGTCACTTTTTTCAGCTCCTCAGACTGAATGGGGGTGAGGGTTTGATAGATTATCTACAGGAATGCCTGGCTATACCTGAGTGTGTGTGTGTGAGAGAGAGAAGTGAGAAAGCAAGGATGTAACTTCTCAACAGCCCAACATGCCCAGGATCAGCAAACCTGCCGCTGATGCTTCTGCCATCTTTTGGGCTCATATTAGAGTCAATTGCATGCCCATCAACATGCTACTGATCAACCTTTACCACTCACTTGTTCCTTAAGAGGTGAATCTGATGGAGATGGTCATCTTTGAAAATGAAGGATCAACTATGTATAGTGTCTGTATGTTTATAAGTATGTGGGATGGGAAGGAGTTCCAGAGTCTGGAAGCAGCAACAGAGAAGGCCCTCACCCATGTCCTCACGAAATAAACCTGTGAAGGTGGTGGAACTGAGAGAAAGGCCTTCCCTGATGATCTTGGGGAACTGCTGGAAGAAATCTGTTTCACATATTATGTTTTAGGGAAAAGCATGAAACACACATGATAACTGTTCTCTATCATTACTATACATACTGCATGTGTTTTTCACTCCACAGAGATGTGAAAAACTAGGAATCTATGTTTGTCTGTGACTTCACAGAATGTGCACATCATATACTGATCTAAATAATAATGTCTGTTTGATCTTCTTGGGTGACATTTCCATTTGCATATAGCTGTCACACATTTTCAGAGCTTTCCATACAAGGAACTGTTTTTGGGTTAGAAATGTAACCCTTCAGAGTCATAGTACCTTGATGTCTTGCTTGTGAGTTTCTTTTAGGGATGTCTGTTGAAATGGAATACGAGAGTAGATAGGCCTCTGGTCTAATGCAGCAGAACTCTTCTTATGTATGTTTGAAACAGTTTTCTGTTCCTCTCTGCAGACATGGAAAATCATGATAAGTGAGCTTGGTAATTCAATAATGGAACAAATATTATAATTAATAACACTGTGACTTGAGGCAATTCCCAAGGTTACTACACAGTACATGGAATGCCCAGGAAACCCTGATTCAAATCCCCTGCTTGGGTGTGGTGGTGGTTATGGACATAGTAAACAACTTCCTGAACATTTCATGTGCCTTGGAAGCACTGTTAGGTTTTCCATAAGTTGGAAGCAACTTGATGGATAACAATAGTTATAGGAATGTGCAGCAACTGAAAGGAGATATTGGTGGAAGAAACATCACCTACTACGATTCATGGTCAAATTGAGATTTGAACCCAGGTCTCCAAAGTCCTAGCCCACCACTCCAACCACTACACCACACTAGACAAGCTAGTGTGGAGTGAAAGAACTGATAGGAACTTTCTGTGCCACACGGCTACCCAATGAGCAATGGTTAGAATAAACCATTATAATATAACCTGGGGTTGGATTCATTTGTGTGTGTGTTTTTAAACATACTTACTTGAAAACAAGACAAAAAAACAACCGAATAACAACAACCTAATAATAGGAAAACTTCCCCATGGATTGAAACAACCATGGTTACTGCCAATATCGGATAGCATGAGCTTGTTTCTGTGTTACAGGCATCTGGCAACTTCTTTTAGAAATAAACTATTAAGATAATTTTATTTGTGGCTGATTTTTCTTTTCTTGAAGAGACTTTTGAAGAGATAGCGTACTTCTTTCAATGCTGCTGTTCCTTGTTATGACTTTTACTTCTACCAGAGAGTGAAGTTTAACAATTTTCTTGGAATTCCTCAAGGGATGTGGCCAGCACCAGTGACACCAGTCTGAAGGTTACACTAAACCATCCAGTCAGCAGGAGCAACAAGTAGTGTGTACAAATGACAGTAATAAGGGGCACATGAGACCCAGTGTGGTGTAATGCCGGGGTCCCCAACCCCCAGTCCACAGCCCAGTACTGGGCCATGGCCTTGGCAGAACCAGGCCGCAGAGACAGATTTCCCACCTCCCGCACGTACGCCCCCTCATGCATGCACACACACACACATGCCCCCCACACTCATGCATGCGTACACTGGTGCCCTGCCCACTCTCACACACGCCCCCTGCCCACCCCCATGTGCCCCCTGCCCACCTGCGCATGGGTGCCCCCACCCACGCACAGCCCCCGCCCCCCCAACCAGTATACAGTTTGGAAAAGATTGGTGACCATTGGTGTAATGGATAGCATTAGCTCAGGACTCCAAAGACCTGGGTTCAAATCCTTACTTGGCCAAGGAAAATAACCAGGGTGGGGTTTAGCAATGATAAACCATTCCTTGGGCATTTCCCATGACTTGAAAAAACAGTTTGGATCACCCTAAGTTGAAAGTGATTTGGCAACATATAACACACAATTATCCCTTGTATTTCAATTAATTTCCTTTTGGTGTCACTTTTCAAAATCCTCAATCTTATGTATCTGAATACTTACATTTTAAAATGTTTCATTTTCTTTTTAAGGATAAACAAAGAGAAGCAATGTAGATTTTAAAAAAAACGGTATGTGTCTTGCACTGAATAATTAATTTTATGGACAGATTGTAGAAATGGTGTGATCTTTGAACAATACTTTTTCTTTGTTGTGGTTTCACATGGTTGGTAGTTTATCATGGTTGGCTCTTTTCTGTTATCATGCTGCTAAAGAATTTAAAGCAGGTACAGCCTCACACTCCATTATGCAACATACAGTGTTATTGATTCATGTATTGTGAATAGCACTATTCAGTAAGGGTGTTGTTAATTCAAACTTCATTTAAATATTTTGACACTTGTATATTAAACATTTTAAAATCACCCTTCATCCTAACCAATACCAGGGCAGTGTACAAATATAATTATAGAAATAAAAACATAACTAAGAGCATAGGACGCTATTCTATTTTGAGTCAGACTACTGGTGTACCTAGCCCAGTATTGTCAATGATGGCTACCAGTGGCTCTTCAGAGTTTTGAGCAGGGTTCTTTCCAAGCCACGCCCATCGATGCTGCGGGATTGGATGTGTGGTCCATTGTGGGCCAAATATGTGGTCTTCCCATTGAAAAATCCAGAAACCATGCTGTGAGGGTTCGATCTTTGGCTCCATTTTTGTTTCAATAATCTCGACAGGCTTTTGTTGTTTCGAACTAGGTGTAATATTTATTGGGGTATTCAACAAATAACAAGTGTCCATAACATGATCTGATTGCTTCTCTCTTTCTGACAACGGGTCTCGAAAGGGCTTCCAATCTTCAAATAAGAACGGGTTCCTGCCGCTGGCGTTCCACAGACCCGGCCCACCTGTAAAGATGTCATCTGCTACGGTCCGTCCCGTCTCACCTTCCAACAAGGGCAGGGTCTCGTTGTCTCGGTTGTCATGCCACAGGGGTTGTCTCTCTGGCACTGGATCTTTCCAGGGTCCTCCCTGTAACCCTTCCTCCTCATTTCGTTTATCCTCCATTCTAGCCTTTCCTTTCTTTCTCTCTCAGCTCTCTCTTTCTCCTCTCTCAGTCTCCTTCTCCACTCTCTCGCCTCGGCTTCACCCCAATACGAGGGTCTGGGTGGGATCTCTCTTCTCCTTCTATAATCTGCCTCCTCCTTGGGCACTCTTAATCTCTCCCATGTCCCAGTCCAGGGATCCTTCATCCATACCCATTTCCAGCCTGCCAGCAACAGTTCCTCTCCCCTCTTTATATCCGCTGTCCCTGCCTCTATCTCCACCCTCTTCTTCCGTTCTATTCCCGCCGTTTTTCCCTGAGTCCCTTCAACGGTTAGCTTTTGTATTCTTCCTTCTATTTCCTTCGTTTCTATCCCTCGCTGCTCTGTTCTCTTAGGGGATGAGGCAGGAAGGGTTTGTACCTCCTTCTCTGCTGTACGGAGGAGGGATGGCACTCCGGCAAGAGGGATACCACTCTCACCCCCTGTCTCACACATGCTATGAACATAAAACAAAGGGTGTTGATGTGATGTTGATGTGATAAGATGGGAGTTTAGCCTGCTGCTTGGAGTACTGCAGGGGGTGGGCAGTTAATTCACTCCTTTTGACAGCGATCATATGGCATAATCACTGGAGTTAACCTGCCCATTTAGAGCATTTCTACCTACACCTTTCTGGCCCATCAGGGGCTTCTACTTTTGTGAAGTGGGTAGGATTGTACTGGTTTGGTCCATTTCCATTGCATGTGATCACAGGAAACAGACCAAAAGTGACCTTTCCTCTAATTTGCCAATATTGTGAAGTGGCTTAAGAAGACAATCCCTTCACGATATTGGCAAATTAATCACTTCCTCAACTTCATGGAGGGGCAGAGGAAGTGACATTTTAAAACGTATATTAGGGCAGCAAATATGTGCTTCATCACTTTAAAGACCTGAAAAAACTAATGAAAAGCAAATGTGTATTTTGATAGCAGGCCAATTGACAGCAGCTGCATTGTGCTGCCATAACACACATTTTCTTTCCATTAGTCTTTTAGGTCTTTAAAGTGATGCAGCACAAATTTGCTGCACGTATACACACTTTAATTTCCCCCCACTTCTTTGGCCCCAGGGAAGGAGTCAAGGAAGTGATTAATTTGCCAATATCATGAAGTGCTTCTCTTCTGAAGCCACTTGATGATGTTGGCAAATTGACAGCAGCCTGTTGCAGATAGGTTTGCCTGAGGTCCAGATGCCATTTGAATATGAGGATCTCTTCAACTGGCAGCCCTGTTAGCCTGCTCCAGCCCACTCCTAATGCTACATGTAGGCATGCCCAAAGAAAAGTAAATTGGCACAACATACCAGAACCAGCCACTTTAAATGCCTTGGCAAAACAAAAACAAAAAACAAAAACTGGTGCCAAAGTGACAGCAGTATTGCCCCAGTTGTAGTTATTGCTGGACTAACACAGCCAACAAAGTTTCATCCATTGCTGACACATAATATATCGGAGCTACCTGGAGAAAAGCCTCCCTTCACAATCTTAACCAAGGGCTGACTGATATAGGGAGAGGTGTTCATACAGATAATGGAGTCCCCAGATCAACACCAGCACCTTAAACAAGGCTCAGCGTTGAATAATTTGCTAGTGCAATCCCTTCAGAATTAGCATAACATGATAGTGCAGGCTATACCTGTCACAGTTCCGGAGAGCCATATTTGACCCTATCTAAAGCTTCCTAGTCATTTTAAAGGCAGCCTGCCTATAACAATATACAGTAATCCAGTCAAGAGGCTGTCATAGCATGCTATGGTTTGTGTCCTAGTATTTATTAGTTTCATTTTTTCCAGTCTGCACTGAAATATAAGGAAAAACGTTGTTCTTTTATATAAGAACTCCCAGCATCCCTCAGGCCAGGATGACCAACAGTATTCTGGGTGGAGGATGCTAGGATTTGTAGTCTAATAAAGTAACTTTTTTGCACTCTGTACTGAAAATATAGCTCCCTTCTTCATTCATCTCCCAACTTCTGTACAAGAGTTAGATGGACAATGTAAATCTATGTACAGAATACATGCTGGTACACATTAATTATCACATAGCTGGTCTTCCTTTCTTCCTTCCTCTTGCAAAGGAGAGGACCCTTAGAAAACAATCTCCTAGTACATTACAGGAAATGTAAAGCAAGTGAGCCAAATGCACAGAATGAAAACAGGTGTGTCGGGGGCGGGGGAGCATAATCAATGGCAACTTCTCCTAGCAGCACAACAGTCTTAGACTGTAAAGGGTGGAAACTGTCAGTGCAAAACAAGACACATTATAGTGTCTAGTTCTAACACATTATAAATCTGCAGATAAATTTTGAAGGTTTGGCTTTGGGTAGGGAAGCTCTTTCCTGTTGTATAGAAATCTGCTGTGTGTCAGAAACTGGTCAGGATGTCCCTGGAAATTGTGGGTGGCAGTGTATTTATTTTATTTATTTATTTATTGTATTTTTACCCCGCCTATCTGATCAGACGACCACTCTAGGCGGCTTCCAACACGCATAACATACATGACAAAATATAAAATATATATAAAAATATAAAATATAACATCAATAGACAAATAATTCAAGATGGAGAAGGGAAAAGGAAAAGAGAAATAAAAAGAAGAAAGAAATCAAGTGTTCACTGGAGGGAAGGCCTGCGTAAACATCCAAGTTTTTAATTGGTTTTTAAAGGTGCCCAGCGAAGGGGCCGCACGAATCGCCGGAGGAAGGTTATTCCAGAGGCGAGGAGCTACCGCCGAGAAGGCCCGGTTTCTTGTTTATTCCTTCCGGGCCTCCCTTGGCGTCAAGCTCCTCAGCCTCACCTCCTGACTCAATCGGGTGATCCGGGTAGATTAGTGTACACAATGATAGCAGGGGCTTTGCAATTTTTTAGGGTTCGACCACTGTGCAAAAATGTTTATCCACAAATATATGACTATGCAGTTATAATTTTAGCTCTGTAACAGCCCCAGCCCCCTCCCATCATAACAAATGCTAGCCAGGATTAATTGCCCCAAACAAAAATATGTCCCTAAACAATCACATGTCAGCTAATTTTAACCCCTCCCTGCCTTTGCTTCTTCTCTCTTTGTTGCTACTGCTGTCAATCAATTATTTGCTACAGTCCTTGGTGTTAAATATTCCAGATGGGAGAAGCAGCAAGCAGTTGCCAGGTGTCTCTTGCTTTTCTTCATTCCAATACAGTTCATTGACCAGAGGCAGTGGAGGGTGTGGTGAGTGGGCTTACCAGAATCTTTTAAACACGGGGAAGACGTTGCAATAGATTTGGTGTTTTCCCCTTCCAAAACCCACCCAACCACCCCCAAGGAGCTCAGTATCTCAACTTGGGAGCCACTGGACCTCGGTGTTTTCTGTCAAGATATACTGTTATAGCTGAGAAAAATACTGTATCACTAGCTGGATTTTGGAAGCCTTGGTTGAAAAATGTAGTTGCTACTCGAAGAAAAACAGCAGGTACACAATAGAGTTCAAAAGAAGAGTTAAGCTATTCTGTGTCTTTATTCGCTCACCCTGTGGTTGAGGATGCAAAATGAAAGAGAAAAGCCTGCTTTCCCCAGACGTCCTGGATAAATTTCAGCCAAGCCAGCAGCGCTCTCTGCCGGTCCTTCTTTGCATTTTTCCGAAGGAGAAAGAGGACAATCTCTTCTTGATCATGATCTTCTGATCTCTTTAAACCATCCCAAGCATTTCCTGTTGCTGGCACTAACTAGGAGTGTCTTTTTGTCTGTCTACCTGTCTGTTCTTCTTCTTATATATATTGAAACAGATTATCAGAGCTACCTCTTTGAAATCAGTCTTCTCTGCATCATGAAAGCAGGTGAGGTGATGGGACAACAGGAAGTTCTTGTTACTAGAGCTGGCAGAGAAGGAAGTGCAGCGGTAAAAGAGAAAAACAGGGAGAACACTGGCTGGTGACATCTTCTCTCCTTCCTCCAGAGCTTTTAAAGTAATCCTGGAGACCTGTGGGGATAATTATACTATGGAAGCTGCAATTCTCTACCAGTTTACCCAGGAGGAAACACCCCTGACAAAGGAGGAAACACCCCTGACATCTGTCAGATGTACTTTGATTTGGATTCCTGGATTGATTACAGGGTTGGACTTGATGGCTTCATAGGCTTCTTCAAACTCCTGTATTCTATTATTCTAAGTTGTCTCAGAGTATTCAAGGCTGTAGTATTGATCTGGAGAGTTGGTAGATGGAAAAAAGTGGGAATGGATGTAGGAGGAAAGGAAAACCTAGGCTAGTCTAAGGGTCGAATGTCACAGCTCTCCCTCCCAGCCTGTCTATGAAATGTCAGGGTCAATAGCAATTTCAAAACTTCAGCCAAAATTGGCCTCAGGACAACTTATAATGCATCATTGCTGATGCTCAGCAGATACAGACCTGAATAGTCTTTTAGGTAACAGAATACTGGACACATAAGTAAGAGTAGTGTCAAGGTGAAACATATGACACTTGAATAATTACCTCAGAATACTATAAAACTGTATAACTCTCTTTGGTAGTTTGAGTCTGTGGAGTTTATCACATCTGACTTTTTTCCTTGATAGGGTTAATTTCAATGTGAGATCAGATAACTTTGTCAAGCATAAAAAAGTTCATATGGGTATTAAAGTATAAGTTGTTGCATTGCTTAAATGCTCCATTTCTCTTCAGTGCATGAGAAAAAGCTTCTTAATTCATGGTGAAGTAAGGCTTTCTCTAAATCAGCCATTCTCAACCTTTTTTGGCCATGGCCATAAATACAATATCGAAGAAATATAGGTTAAGTCAGTTGCATAATGAACCTTATAAGGTGGTGTGTGAAGAATTGTTTCTAGTCCGTGGCCCCCTTCAAATGTGCCAGGGCCCCCATTGAGAATGCCTGCTCTAAATATTCTTATCATGTGCATTCCACTTTTTCCCCAGGCAAAATAAACATGCCAGGCAATGTCAGCTTGACTAACTTACGAGCTTTATACATCTAATTGTTTCTGTGTTCCAAATGGACAAAAAATGTGATCCCCAAATCTGAAAACATGTAATATTTCAATCACGTTACTTCATCTTACACAAATCAAACTTACAGCTACGAAATGTGATGCACGTTTAAATACTTAAATCATGTAAAAGTCATTCAACATTCTTGTAATTACAAAGATTTAACAAAATATACTCCAAAGATATGCAGGTTAAGTTTTGCAAAGGCAAAACTTAACCTGCAGACAGAATACTTAAGGCTTATAGCCTTAAAAAGGCACACACAAAATATCAAAGGTCTTAATAGCAAAAAATCAATGAAAGCAAAATATATTATTTAAACTTCTAGTATATTACACACATAGAGTTGTGCTTATGTAACCATAGCAAGTTTCTATGAAAATGTACATTTTCAGGGTTGCATTTCTTATATTCTTAATTATGTTAGCACTCTATACATAGAAAATATCAAACTTTGACATTAGATTTTTATACTGATTTTCAATATAGTTTATTCTGAAAAACATAGCAAAGAGGTTAAGCCTGGGAAAAGATAGAAGGGTTTAAGGAAATCATTTCCTCTGACCAGCAGCTCTTCAACATCTCATGGAGAAAAAGGTCTCCCCAACCCCATTAATAGTTACTGTAAGTAGTAGCACGCATTTCTGGATTTTCTGTATAAAATGTGTATTTTGTGCCACTAAAATGTGATCTATCCCCATGGCTTCCTTCAATAAGCCAGGAAGGAAAAATAAATAATTTTTCTTTTAGAGAAGGAATCTTGTAGAGAAGAGCTAAGCCAAGAAGTAAAATAAATCTGATTAGCAACACAAAAAATGGCATTTATGGTGCTATGACAATGGAGCAAAGTAGTTATCAACTGGACGAAATGCAGGACAGAATTATTCTAACAACGGAAGAATGATTATGAGGGATGGAAGTGCCCACTTCTAATCTTCTGTATCAGAATTCTCAGGGCTGCAATCAGTTACAAAAATAATAGGTGTGTGGTGAATAGTACTATAGTGTCTTCAGTATTTTAATATACCTAGTAGTAACTAGTATTACCTGCATGTCCCAATTTCTATCTATAATTTCCAAATAGGAAGGGTAGTCTCCCATACAAATTCACTCGTCCCATCTTTTGAAATCATTGGGGGGAAAATAACCCCCAAACCATTTTGTTTACAGCTATTATCGGTACATCTGGTATCTCTTTTTACTATTTTCCTGCAACTTACGTATACATTCTGGCACAACCAAGATTTCAGAAATTACTCGTGCCAACATCCCAATCCTATGCATGTTTATGTGAAGGTCTGTTACAAGCAATTCAACTGATTTTATTTTCGCGTAAGCTGCAGCAATCATCCCTGCATGGAGACTTCTGTCCCCTTGGGGAGGAAGCCCCTCTAAGCTCAGTGGGACTAGTTTAGGATTGCCAGATGCAAAAGAGGACAGGGCTCCCATACTTTTAATAGTTGGCATCTCCATTTCATATTTTTCTCCAACGTTTGCAACATTCTCGCACAGTCAAGACTGCAGTCAATACTCACTGCCAACATCTCAATCCTATGTAATAGTTGTATAGAAGGGGAGCTTTCAACAGGTGTGGCTCAGGCCAAACCACACCTGCTGAAATGCCCTCTTTTGTACAGTTATTAACCATAAAGGTGCTCTGGCTCTTTTTTGTCTAGCCACTTAGACTAATTCCTAAATAAATATTCACAGGACTAGATCAGATATCCTGTAAAGCACGTGTGGAGAACCTGTGACCCTTCAGATGCTAGTGAACTGCTGTTCCTATCACCCTCCATCACTGAACAGGGTGGGTGGAACTGGTGGGAATGGCCACAGGTTCTGCAACCTTGCTGTAGGACCCTACATGATGGGGCCCAGACAATCCTACTTGCTCTACGTGCCATTCCAGGTGCCATTAAAATTATTCAAAAATCACAACATGAAAGCCATGTCCTTTTCACTTGCAAGAGGGTAACTGGAATGATTTCCAGCTGTACAAAATCTATATTAAAGAGTGGTAGTTTCTCCAACATATTAATCAGAATGGTTTTGCTCTTTGTACCCTATCTGGCCACAGGTATACACTGGCTGAAATCCTGTTGCTTAGTGTAGTAAGTCACACTAGACTAAGCCCACTGAATCAATGAAACTTATGGAGAAGCTGACTCACCAAATTCCCCACAGATTCAATAGGCCTATTCTAGTGCAGCAAGGTTTAAGCCACAAAATAATACAACAGGGAGATGTAACACTTTTATTAGGAGAAGCCATGCAGGCAAACTGCCATCATTGCCTTAAATACCCACTGCTGCTTTGCCATGCTGGCACTGGGCCCCTGGTCTCCTGATAGAGGCCACTATAACCAACTAACTTGTGTGCAGGAAAAGAAGAACAATGATGGCCCCCATCATCTACTGCTTTACTCACCTATGATGATGATGATAATGTTGTTATTCCCAACACTATGGAAGCCACTCTGCAAGTTGCTCTGAGAGACTTAACAGCCAAAGAGTCAGATAAATATGTTCCAAACAAACAAGCATTCCTGCCTAGTTGTCAGTCTCTCTCTCTCTCTCTGTACAAGTATGCCTCAGTATGTCCATAGATGTGCATAAAGAAGACAGCTTCTTTTAACAGAGTTGCAGGAACACAGCATAGGAACCCAACGTCCTTCAATCTGTCACTAGCTAAGTTCTGGTTTCTGACATGATAAAGCACTGGACATTTCTCTAATAGTAGAACAGCAAGGAAAGACTATGTGGAAATGGCAGTAGTGTTGCCTAAAGGAGAACTCTAGTTAATGGCTTCTCTCACTATCCTGTGCATGTTTGCTTAGAAGAAAGCCCCACTGAATTCTATACTGCTAAAGTCCTAGTAAATACAGTGGGACCTCTGCATCTGTGGGATCAATATTCATGGTTCCACTTATCTGCAGACTGAAAATATTAAAAATATTAAATTAAAAATCCAGAAATACATGTTTAAACAATGTAATTACCACAATTGGCCACTAGAGGGAACAGAGAACTACCATTTTGGCTAGTCTTCTGCCAGGTTGAGGCAACGCCCTCTACCTTGCAGAGTGTTGCAGTTGCCAGCCACACTCAGTTATTGCTAAATGGTACAGGGAGAGCCTTGGGTCCAACAGACTATACTGTATATAGGGTTCTCTATTATCCACAGTATTTGGTATCCATGGGGGGCTGGAATCGATCCTCCGTGGATACAAGGGTCCTACTGTATGTATTGGGTGCCATTGGTGTGTAGAGTATAGAAATATTGGGTGGTGATCACATTTGTTAAAGTTTTTAAAAAATTCAAAATGTGTGACTCTGGGGTGGTTAAATCTTGTACATTTGTTTATTGCACTATCTCTTGTTTCACTGTGTTCTTTCCTATTATCCTATTTATCTTGTTGATCTCCATATTTTACTGGACAAGTATAGAATAAAACCATGTGCAGATGTTCCATTCCTACCAATTGAGGTATATTTTAGACATGTTGGCCAAAATGCTATTCATGTTCATCTCAGGTACTGTAATTTGCTGCAACTAATTGACAAGGTGCTAGTGTGCCTCAGTCACATACATATCTGATCAGGTGTCCAAGTGTGCAACGGAGGTGCACCCTCATACTTCATCCTTTATTATTTATTTATTTAATTATTCATTCATTCATTCATTCGACTTGTATGCTGCCCGCACTCTGCAAGAGTCTCCGGGCGGCTTCCAACATCAATTAAAACAGTTCAGTTAAAAACAGACATTAAAAACCAATACGGCCACATCCATTCTGCAAAAGCAAAAAAAAAAAAAAAAAAAAAAAAAAAGCGAAAACAATCCACAGAAACAATCTAGATCCATGACTTATTTATTAAAATTAAAACCTTCAATTAAAAACTTCAATTAAAAAACTTCCGGAACAGGAAGGTTTTAATCTGGCGCCGAAATGTCAGTAACGTTGGCGCCAGTCGGATGTCGTTTGGGAGGGCATTCCAAAGACCGGGGGGCAGCTGCCGAAAAGGCCCTCCACCTACAGGCCATCCCTCTCACGTCACTGAGGAATGGCTCTTTCAGGAGGGCCTTCTGGCTAGATCTCAGTTGCCGGGTAGGTTCGTATGGAAGGAGGCAGTCCTTCAGGTATCCAGGGCCCAAGCCATTTATGGCTTTATATGTCAAAACAAGCACTTTGAATTGGTCCCGGACAACAACTGGTAGCCAGTGTAACCTGGCCAGAATCTGCTGAATATGTTCTCTCACGGCTCCTCCACTCACCAGTCGTGCAGCTCGATTCTGAACCAGTTGTAATCGCCGGATCATCTTCATGGCTGTAATTAGCCATGGCAGGTCACATAGTCCTTACATTGACACCTGTAAGATTCTGGCCGTGATTTTATTTTATTTCCTGTTTACTTTCTATATTCTGGATAGACAGAAACATGCCAGGGCTAATTTCCCATTATGTAAGAATAAATGTGCCTTGAAACAACTTTTGGAAAAAAGGAAAAATGTAACACAATAAAAATATATTCTCGAAGGCTTTCATGGCCGGGATCCAATGGTTGTTGTGGGTTTTCCGGGCTGTTTGGCCATGTTCTGAAGGTTGTTCTTCCTAACGTTTCGCCAGTTTCTGTGGCCGGCATCTTCAGAGGACAGGAGTCAGAACTCTGTGCTCTGTTGCAGTTTGTTGGATAGTTGAGTATTTATAGCTGTGGGATCAGGTTTTGTTCTTTTCAGGAGATTGGGTGATTATGGTGATCAGCGTTTTTTGTTGTGGGTGTATTGTTGTGATAAGGGGGAGAGATTATCTGTCACTGTGATTGATGGGTGTCGTTAGCTGGTCTTTTGTGTGCAGTGATCACTGGTCCTTGTGGCTGGGTAGAGTTCGTTGACCTTTTGCAGACTGTATTTTTCAGTGCTGGGAGCCAGGCTTTGTTGAGTTTTAGACCTTCTTCTTTTTTGTTGAAGCTGTGCTGGTGTTTGTGGATTTCAATGGCTTCCCTGTGCAGTCTAACATAATGATTGTTGGTGTTGTCCAGTACTTCAGTATTTTGAAATAGAATTTCATGTCCAGCTTGTTTTTGGGCATATTCAGCTACTGCCGATTTTTCCGGTTGTTTTAGTGTCTCTCATGTTCTTTGATTCTGGTGTGGATGCTGCGTTTTGTAGTTCCAATATATACCTGGCCACAACTGCAAGGTATCCGGTATACTCCTACAGTGGTGAGGGGGTCCCTTTTGTCCTTTGCTGACCGTAACATTTGTTGTATTTTTGTGGTGGGCCTGAATACTGTTTGTAGGTTGTGTTTTTTCAAAAGTTTCCCCATGCGATCCGTGACCCCTTTGATGTATGGCAGAAATACTTTATTTGTGGGTGGCTGTTTTTCCTCTTCAGTTTGGTGTCGTTTTCTTGGTTTGATGGCTCTTGTGATTTCATTCTTGGAATAGCCATTTGCCTGTAGGGCCCAATTCAGATGGTTGAGTTTGGTGCTGAGAACTTGAGCTTCACAGTTCCGATTTGCATGATCTACAAGTGTTTTGATTATGACTCTTTTTTGTCGTGGGTGGTGGTTGGAGTTTTTGTGTAGGTACCGGTCTGTGTGGGTGGGTTTTCTGTAGACCTTGTGTCCCAATAGGAAGTCAGATTTGCGTATGACCATGACATCTAAGAAATAAAAATAATAAAAATACTTTCCCACACCATTTACATTTCAGGAAAAAGCACTTTTGCATTCCAAAGTGGGTGGCACGGAATAATTGTTCCATTCCCTCAGGCCTGGAGAGTCAAAGCTCCATTTCCCCAGCTTCAATGGATATTTTGGTGCAGTGGGCATCCCCATTGTCTTCCTGCCTCAAAATTACCCTTGGGATTTCTTCTAACTCTTCAATTCTATGATTCTACTTGCACATTAATTTTTCAAAATCTACTCCTTAGACTGTCACCATCACACATGATTTCCTACAATTCTTGATTTCCATCAGGATATTTCGAGTAGACCTGAAGAGCTAGTACTGCTATGCCTCTTAGCGAAATATAAAGATTACTTCCTGTTTTAAAGCAGAGTTTGGTGGTATTTTTTATATTTTCTGTTTTATAAGAGGAGTTTTTCTTGATTATAGCTACTCTGCTACAATAATTTTAAAAACCCTAGGTTTAAGGATCACTACCCGAATGTCCAAATTACTAAATTAACATGTGCTGTAGGCCAGCCTGATATAATGATGTTGCAACCCTGTAATTTGTGCTTTCTGCTCCAGCTGTCCATACCGTTCTTAGTAGAATGGTGATTTCACAAGAAAAAAGCAAAGCATAATAATTTCCCATCACTCTAGCACAGTATGGATTCTTTCCAGTCAATCCTGTCTTGCCCATACCTGTTGTATCAGTGCCTGAATCACTATGACAGAGCAAGTAGATAAATAGAAAAATACAGATCACAAATATTTAAGTGTTATATAATCCCAGCCTAGAGCTCCCTCTTTAGGATTTTGGAGAAAAAGAAAAAGATCATGGGACTCTGCTGAGTCATAGTCATAACTATTTAATGTAACTTCCTTAAGCAGCTCAAAAGGGACTTTTTGAGAGCTATGTTTGGTCGGGAGCCTTTTATTTTGTGGCTGAAATTATCAGTTGGGAAACCATAAGTACAATGATATGTCAAAACATAACATGATGCCCTTTAAACCAAACAAACCAAAAAAATCCTTTCTCGTCACTTTTTTTCTCCAATGTCCCAAAACAAGGATCTCAAGTCAGTCTCCATAAACCAGTGTTCAGCACATTTACTTTTAACTGTCCAGTGCCGTGGTTTCTATTGCACCAGCTCCTATGCCTTTAATTGCAATGTGGTATGCAGATAGCAAACATAATTTATTCTCAAACCAGGAAATACTTTACGCAGTTCATGTGGCAAAATTAGACGGGCATATTTGTGTGCCAATGCAATGTTTTGAATGCACATCTGTTTACTGAGAGTGGGAGAGGTCATTTTTTTGTTTTTGAAACAACAATGCATGAACCTAGGTGCTGGTGGCTTCACAATGGCTCCACACACCTTCCTTTCAGTTCAGTTTTGTCCCAGTAGCAGAACTAGCAGGGCTGGGGGGGGGGGGGGGAGTCTGAAGAAAGACACCAAGCTGGGTGGATAGAAGTCCACTCACCTCAACTGTTAGGCAACAGAAGCAGTGCAGGAAGGCCCATTAGGGCAAATGCCCACCTCAGCCTATCCTTAGCCAGCCCACTCCTGCATGCCTCTTTACCAAAGGGTCAGGGTGTGACCATCTCCCTCCTGCTGAACTACAGCTCTCATACTCTTATTTATTTATTTATTTAATTTATATCCCGCCCATCTAGACAAAAGTCTACTCTGGGCGGCTATGTGTGTGTAAGAGAGAGAGAGATGGGGAAAGAAGATGAAAGTTGCAGGAGGTACAGACGTTCCACTTTTGGTACAAGCAGTAGTTGTTTTCCTTACTCATTTGAGTTGTGGAGTGAATGGGGTGAGCTGAGGCCATGTCTGAGAGAATGTGAATGTATGTGAATGCTTACAGAAATACCTACTTTTGTTGCTACCTCTTTGTAGCATCCCAGGCTCTGCCAACCATTAGCTGCTATGCCTTCCACACTACTGTACAGAGGTCATATCTCACCTGCACGTTCATATGGGGGGGGGGGCAGAGCAGATATGAAAGCATCCATGTGATATGGTGCCTTGAAAGCTGGACTGGACTTAGGAGATCCTCAGGTCCCCACTTGAGCCACGAAACTCACTGTATAATCTTGGGTGATTCACACCATCCCTCCCAGCCTGGCTCACCATCACAGGGTGGTTGTGAAGACAAAATAGGCAGGGGCAAAGAGCTGCACGGTACCTTGTGCTGATTGGACCGATTCCTCCACAAGCAAGATTGCCCCCTCTCTCAATTTCCTGCTCCTTCTTCCAGGTTGTGCTCCAGTCTCCTTAACAGGAAATTGGCACAGAGTCTTTGGCAAGACAGAGAGAAAAGCAGCCAGAATGGCTTCAGTGGCTAAATCCATGTATCAAAAGCAAGCACAGCTAGAAGCCCAGCAATTTAACACATGCCAAGAAGAAAAAAGTGATAGAATTGGGGCTGGTGGCATGTAAATTGGGTAAAACACAAAACTTTACAAACATTTTATTCACTCTTGAGGGAAGGCACCTGTCTGTTACACCATCCTTCCAATAAATAGTCGATAGCACCTCAATATTTTGTGTCACTTTTGCTGTGTGATTGCCGGTAGGTGCTGGATTTCCTCTTCTCCTCCCTTCAGTTTTTTAACTACGTGCCGTAACCCGAAGGCTAATACCGTCTTCACCTGACGAAGAGTTCTGGAAAATTTGATAGTTCATCTTTTGACTTTTTCTTGTTGCCCAAACTCAAACTTTATTTCTATGAATAGATCACATCCATTTTTTTGCATTTGCCTTTAGAAAGACCTCAATCCTCCACCTGAGAGCAATCCTGCTGCCCAGAGGCTTTTTTGAAATTCAGTAAGGACAACACCTTCTTCATCTCACTAGCTATGACCACCATAACTGCAACAGATTTTTTTTAAAAGCCTAGCCCTATTGTGATGTCAACGTGTATCTTCCCTTGCTGTTGCACAAGGCCTTGCTTCACGTTCCTCCGATTAAAGCCTAAAAAGAGGCATGTGTGGCCTCGCCTAAGGCAAATGGCAGACCTGCGAAAATGGGGAGGCAGTCTTTTGTCTTCAGAGAGTGGAGGTATTGCCAACTTACACCTTTATCACTTCTGTCCTAAATCCACTTTGGCTTTTTGACAGTCTGGCTTAATTAGCCAAAGGCATTACATCCAGCCAATTTTTTATTTGCTTTAAACCTATGTTTTATGCCACCTTTGCCAGATGAAGAATTCTGGAGAACTTGAAAGCTCATCTTATTAGTAAGTTTTCCTTGATCCAGCAAAGCTATTATCCAATCTTAAATTTTTCTTGTATGGATGGATAACACAGCCACCTTTTGCACTTATTTTTTCTTGTATTGATACAAACCCTGCCTGTAAGCAATACAAGACTAGTGACGGTCCTTTCAATCAGGGATATGATGAGTAAGATCTAGAACTTATTAGTTTTATGATAGTGAATGCTTGCACAATTACAAATCTACATTTTCTTCACTCAGAAATATAAGATAATGACTCTGCAGGTAACCAGTACTGTCTTACTAGGCCGGTGAGACAGCAAGAAGCAAGTCAACACTGATCAGGAGACTCGGCTGAGTCATTAACAGCTGAGCTAGTTTCCCTTTAGGTCATCCACTAGGGCAGATAGACAGCAGAGAGCAAACATGGCTTATTTTTCACTTAGAAGCCACTAGAAGGCTGAGATCATAAGGAGAAAACCAACATAAGACATAACAAAAAATTGTTCCTCACAGAAAAATTTCTGTCCCAGTAACTGGACAAGAGGCAACTGCTAGTATTGTTACCTCAGGCTGCCATTGCAGAGTTTACCTCTAGCAAGCTCTCATTTAATCTTCAGTAGTGTAATTTAATACATGAGAACAAGATGCCAAACTTCACAGCCAAATTCTGGAGGCAGGAGGCCAAGCGCTGGCTTCAGTATTACTTTCAAAAACATTATCCAAGTTGGTAATGGCCCAATATTACTTCCATTTGATGCTGATCTTAGAGATGATGCCACTAAGAACATATTAACATCTTATGCCCTCATAAAGAAGTTATGTTCAGACCTCACCTTCACATCTGGCTTAAATCTGTTCTCGTTAACAGTTTTCCATCCACCTTGTCAATTGGTATAAATTAAAGCATAATAATGCTCACCTAAAGCTTTATGTTGAAACAAAATAATCTCATTTTATGGTAATATCCCCATTATTTAGGGGCCTCTTCTCAGGAATTTGTATATGTGTTGGATTTAGCACTCTGTAATCTCACCCATCATATGCCTCCTTTTCGTTTGTAACATTTTACACTTCACTTTTCTTATCAGTCTCCTTGGTGTTAGTGAGAAGTAGGAACACCATTAAGTTAACAGTGAAATTAAGAAATTCTCTTTTGAGGCTAGAAGAAAGTGGGTGCACAAGAGTTCCTGAGAAAACAAATCTGTCTCTCCCATAGCATGACATTTCATGATCTATATAGTAGAGTTTATAGTGAAAGACAAAGCAATGTGAGAGACTTGCGGAGAAATTAGTATGACAGCGAAATTCAGCACTCCATGAGCCAACTCAAAAACGAGGGGGGGACCTCAAACAAAAACTTGTAGCATTGAAAGTGGACATCAGATCAGCACCAAATTTGGCACAGATGTAGAAGACAGTCTGCTCTTACTCTGTGCCAAATTTGGGGATGCTGGGGCAAATGGTTTTCTAGTTTTTTAAAACATTGTTTTATTGCCCTCCCCCTGTAGACACCGACAACCTTGTGTCTGGAGATTTAACCCAGACCAAACGCATTGAAAGGACCAAACTTGTTAATCTTGACAGCAAATGGTTAGTCCCAGTCACTTTTTTATTTGGAAGGAATCCAGACACCCACGGCTCTAATACTGATGTTGAAAGTAGCCATTTCAAAGCGGTGTGCGGGGGGGGGGGGATGTCTGAGTTTCTGGGTTTCTTATACACACCATCATTCTAAACATAAACATACACATTTCATGTTCACTACCATTCACACTTGTTGACAATTGCTTTGTGTTTGAGGGAGAAGTGGCTAACTGATGAAATAAGGAGTCAACTTCTGGGATTTCCCCTTGTGTGGTGTCACTTTGTGAATGGGTGTGAGCAGAACAGATCCTTAGATCATCCTGACTGCTGCCATTGGTGTTGTCAACACTCAGGCTGACCTTTGCTATTTAAAGCTTGGCATTATTTTTTTTCCTGCTGGCAACGTGGACATAATATTATGCAGCAAATTGGACCACTTCCTGGCTTTTTGAATCATGGAAACAGAAGCACAATATCCCACATTCACAAACCCGAGGTTTGTTGAAAAAATGAATTATGTAAAAGAATGGAAGGAGCGGGGGAGTAAAATAAAACAAGCAAAAAATGGATGAGTAGGGAGTGAGGCAGTGAAGAGAATTAGGGTCCAGAACCAGAGGCAGTTAGAAGATAGGGAGTCAGGTGATCCAGCATGACTGATGTTAAGTCCAGTTATTTGGTACAAGCACTGTTTATTATTCTTTATCATATGACTATTTGTTCTAGATGTTATATTCCATGAATGTATGCTTATTATTTTAACTATTTAGCTTTTCTGATTTGGGTAGATTCTAAAGTTAGCTTACCTCATCCCATGAGCTGACTTTAACATATACAGTTTATAGAGAAGGGAGTTTCCTGCTGTTTGTGATAAGTAAGGAGGTGGTGACGGTGCATTGTTTTGGAGGACATTAAGAAAGTCTGGACTGAGAGGGCCAGCCCAGAGACTTAACCAGTGACATGTAGGAGACAAGGCCAGGCAGTGGGCCTTCAAAACATAACAGAGTTTAGTTTTAATTAAAAAAAACCAAAACAGACAGCCATGTTTTTGGATCTTGCATTTTAACATTATTTTGTGCACACACACTCTCTCTTGCAAATTGGCATGGAAGCTGTGATCTTTGACTATATGTTGGAGTGTTTAAGCTGTCCATCTTTCTTCTATCTGTAAATTTGGAAATAATGTGAATATTACAAAACGCCAATAGTTCTGGCAAACTTCTTCCATGGGGAAGAAAACTCAAGTAAGTGACAGGGTCCTAGAACATCACAAACATTGAAGTGGGGTGAGCATATAATTGCTTCACATTCTTTAGAACAGTCAATGCTGAAATACCAGAAGAAAAACAACTAAAAGGCACATACTTTAAACTGCACATAATTATTTTACTGAAAAAAAAAATACAAGGATCAAACTCTTAGAGAAACAGAACCAAACGACTGTGTGGAGATGAGATTTTAGTGTGGGTTTCTTTTTTACTTTGGATGAAAAATACAAAATATGACCTGATCATATAGTGTTCAACACCTTGGAGCTAAGTTACATGAACAGGATAGGATGCTTCTAACTGCACAGAACTGGGCTGTATGTTACTCGGTCTCAATTGCTGAATGTATCATAATCTTCTACCACTCTATGTAAGAAAAACTGCTGAATAATTATTATTTAATAGTAGTTCTTGATGAATACAAATGTAGGACACAACTTTTTTTTTATGATGGGCCAATTTGATAACCTCTCATGAATAACCATGCTTTTATTATTTATTAGGCCCAACACTCTTCTCCACTTCCCTTTACTTTAGATATTTGTGTATTTATGCTACTAAAGCATTGTAAAAGCTGTTATAAGGAAGCATATATTTTAAAAGTAGAAAGGTATATAAAGAAGTATTAATTTGAAAAATCATATGCTACATATTTCTACTCAGAAGTAAGCCTCATTGAGTGCAATGGATAATGAACACTCCCAAATATGAGGGTACCCCACTGCAACCTTTTGGTACAACTCTATACAGGTTGGGTTAGAGCTGTGTTCACCGGAGCTTATTCCCTAGCCTAGCAAAAGTGTGTGTGGGGGGGGGGGGGGACTTGCACCTTCAGGGCCTGTAACTGTAAGCGGGGCACATAACAAGTAACAGGACAGGAGCACATTCCTGGGTTATACCTTTCCCAAAACACCTGAGTAGCCATTGCTAGAAACAGGATGCTAACTTAGATGAATATTTTTAGTTTCCACATTCTGATGGTACCCACTTAGTTTGAGGTAGGTTCAGTAGAATAAAGGTCTAAGTTAACATGATACAGAAATAAAAAGAGCAAATGAGAATAATGGGTTAGTGACAGCAACCTACTGCCTGCATTTCCTTACACTTGACCATGAGACGTGTATTGAACCAACACACTCATTTCTACCATTTGCTGTAGACCTTCCTCCATCTTTCTTAAGAAGGGGCCGGGCAAGAGAGGCGGGCGGGCGGGGGCGGGAGTCTTCGCCAGGCCCACCTGCTCTTACTCTCCGGCGCGGCAGCAGGTCGGCCGTGAGTGCGTGAGTCAGCGCATCGGGAAGGCCACCGATGCTCCCCAGGGGCACCGGAGGCAGAGGTCGCCCTCGTTTCGGGGCGGGGGGGCGGAGAAACCCTTATTTGTCTCCCCCGCCGCCGGCCCCCCCCCATTTTCAAACCAGGCCCTCCCTGGTTTTCTTTAGGAAAAGTGCTGAGTAATGCTTACTGGTAGGTCTGGAGAGGGCCTTAGCCCCCCTTGGGCGGCCACCAAGCGCCTCCCTCCACAGCAGCCCACGCGGGGAGCGAACGAAAGAGGACCTTCGCCCCGCGTCCCCCCAGCCCTTCGTGGGCGGGCAGCCCTTCCTCTCCCCGGGGCGCGCGTTCCAGCCCCAGCTCGAAAGAGCCAGAAGCCCCGGGGTTGATCCCTGGAGCAACTCGCCTTCGCCCCCCCCCCCTCCACCGCCGCCGCCGCCGCCGCCCTCCTCCTCCTGGCGGGGCGGAGACTGGCCCGGTTCCCTCCCCCGACCGAGCCCGTGTGTTTCTCGCCCACCCCCTTTGGCCGCAGCGCCTATAAAAGCACCGGGGGCGGCGAGCCGGGCGCCAGGCGGTCCTGCGAGCAGAGTCCCTCTTCTGGCTGGAGTCCGGGCGTCCTCCCTGCGTCCTTCCGTCGCCACTCAATTCTTGCTGCGCCACAAGATCCCGCCGCCGCCGCCGCCGCCATGGCTCCGATGACGGTGAAGGCCTACCTGCTGGGCAAGGAAGAGGTGACCCGCGAGATCCGCCGCTTCGCCCTGGACAAGCCGGCTCGCTACCCGCCCATCCGGGACAAGGTGGCCGAGCTCTTCCAGGGGCTCCTTCGGAACTCCGCTGCCGCCACGGGCGCCTTCCAGATGTACTACAAAGGTGGGCGAGGGGGGGGGCCACTGGGGACATTGGCGCGATAAAGGGGGTGGGGGTGTCGCACGGTCTCCCCGACTTCCCCTTGGAAAGGGCCCTCTGCGGTGCCTTGGATCGGGACCTGGAAGCCTTTTTGCTTCCCTCTCCGTCAGACCAGGGGACGCTTCACCGGCCGGATTGCTGCCCGTTAGGCCGCCGCCTAAGGCTACCGTAGTAGGGCGCAGTAGGAAAGGGGGCAGCCACAAAGAACGGGGTGGGCGGGTGGGTCGCCTCTCGTTTCAAGTAAGTCGGTGGCAGTCAGTAACGGAAAGCTTTTCATGCAGATTCTGGGAGCGAAGCCTTCCGATGTTTGTGTCCGCGGGGGCTCCATGTGTTGTGTAACAGGCGCGCCAGGTCGTCCAGTGGAAGCCAGGGTCACCTCTGTGCGTGTTCGTGGGTCCTGGGGAAGTTAAATGGGCCTTGTGGGCATCAAGGTGGCACCTCTACTCAAGCACCGAGGCAAGCTAGGTGGATCAGTCTGGAATGGTTATAATTCTGCAGTTCCACCCTCCTGAAAAAACCATTGCTTAGGTTTTTTTTAGTCAGTTTAACGTGGGTTCCAAGTTTGTTTGGAAACCAAACAAAACTGGTGTTTGTCTGCTAGCAGAGGCCCTTGCCTGCCAGTGGAGGCTGGCATTGGCAGGGGGGTTGAAAAAGCAATCTGCAGGGGCGCAGAGGGAAAATTATTTTTCCCACGCAGCCCACAACTTCTAAGTTTATCGAAACAGGTTGGGGTTGTGCTTCAATGTAGTCAGGCCCCCTGAGTTCATCCTAATTCACGAACAGGCAAAATAGGAAATAACCTCTGTGCTGTTGTTCTAGCTTTGAGTCTTATCTCTGTTGCTCATTCTTTCTGAGTGAAAGAGACAACATGTTACTGGTACAAATGTCAGGTATGTATGGGTTGGCCCAAGTACTTCGATCCTTCTCACTTGATTATTGCCTGAGTGGGAGGGTGATTACGTAGAAAAGTTTTGTGGAGCTGATCCACCCATGCATTTTGGCCATTCATGTGGTAATAGATTTTTACACAAGTAATGTATGTGTAAGAGGGGCCTGTTGGGAGTGAAATGAAGGGATAAACAAAGCCACAAGAAGTGATTTTGACTGTGCTGTGGTGTCACTCTTTCTGGGGAGGAGGATTGCCTCTTTTGGCCTTAATGTAGTAGATTACAGCACTATGTATGTTTCTGACTGAGAATCATAAAGTTCTTTTCTTTGGTTGAGGGAGAGGCCTCAGTTGTGAAATGTGGAAGGGAGGGAGGGAGATTTGTGACAAGTGGCTGCAGGAGAAAGATGAACACTTCTTTGGATGACCTTCACTGTTGATTAAGCCACCATCGAGGAGTTGCATGTGGTTTACTCGTGCATTAATTTAGAACGACTAATTTAATTTACTAAGTTAATTTAATTAATTTATTGCCATTGCTTCGTTCTGTTCAGTAATCTTCAATCTACTGGTAAATAGGGTCTTTTTGACATGTTTATCTTGGTCATGGACCTTCACTCTTTATATACTTGTAGCAACAAATCCTTGGGTGTTCAACTTCAGTATTTGTCCTTGTTAGTCTCACTTTTCATTGGAAGCGATAAAAAACAGCTCCTGTATCAAGTTGGTACTCCACCCACTCTGAAGTGTTGGCAGGGAGGATTGAACATTTTAAGAGGTTGACATCAGAGCGTTATCTCTAGAAGGGAACTTGGTCTATTTTCTTATGTAGATTAAGAACAAAGATACTACACTGCTTTTATACCTGTTAGGCACTTGACATGTGTGCAGTTGTTTTTTTTCATCTTCACCTCAAGATCAAGAACTTGCACAGATGCATTTGTATCGGGTTTGGCTAGTTTTAGGTAGCTCTTGAAATGGAGGCCTTGTCAGTGCTGTTTCTCATTGGGGGGGGGGGGAAGGATTCTTTTTTAATTTTAAGAAACAGTTTATGGAGATTCTCTTTCCTGTAACAGCGCCCTTGTAATTCACCCTCTTAATGCCTCACTACAGCTTTCTCACATCTTAACTTTTGCTTTTGTTGTGAAAAGAACATGGACAAATCGCTGGGTGTTTTTAAGAGCAAACTTAAGACCTGGCTCTTTAGGCAGGCTTTCCCTCCTGTCATCACTTGAATATTTTTTCCCATCTTGAACTATATTACTACTGTTGTTTTTTATTTTATTATATTGTTTTTATTCTATCTATTATTGTTAGCCGCCCAGAGTAGACTTCGGTCTAGATGGGCAGGGTATAAATTTAATAAATAAACAAACAAACAAATAATTCATTTGTTTAGTCAGGCTTGCATACCACTTTCAGTTGGAAGAAGGTAACATTTCTTCCGGGTCCTGGCTAGCCAGTGTTATTGCTTCCATTTTCAGGCTTTTTCACTCTCAGGTGACTAAACAAAGTAGTAGAGTTGTTTTCTAAAAACTGCATTTTACTGTGAAGCATGAAGCTAAAGGATATTTCCCCAGCAGTACACATTGCCAAGTAGACTCAGTGTCACTAATCAGTTTTCTTGATAAGAGGCTTGTATATAAACCAACAGAAATTGGCTTAAGGGAGTAGTTAATCAGTGCCATTTTGGTGAGGAATGTATGCTAACATTGTCTTCTCAACATACAGGTGCTTTAAAGTCCAGCACAATACAGTTGGTTTATGGGTATACTGTCAAAATGAATGTTATCATTGGGTTTTTCTTCTTTCAGATGAAGATGGAGATATGGTTGCTTTTTCCAGTGATGAAGAATTGAAGCTGGCCCTACCCTCTGTGAAAGATGGCATTTTTCGCATTTATGTTAAAGGTAACCTCGATTCTTTCAAGGCCATTGTCCTTTAATCTTTCTTGGCAACTGCTGTCTTGTAATGCACTCTGGACTTTGTCTGAATGGTTAGAACTGGTGCAGAATAAAAAACCTGCAACACATCATTCACATTCAGAAACTGCTTTCAAGGAGCCAATGATCGGTCGGAAAACACTGATTCAGGGCCAATAAAGATCCACAGGATTTTAGGCCCCTTCATTTCCTTGACATGTCCCCAAACACATCAGCCTGAGAACATATAAAGTTGTCTTGCATTGGAGACGAAGAGAAGTAAAAAAAAAAGAAAAAAGAACTATAACAGGGCGTGGAAGGCTACTGTTTCTTTCCCACAGTCTTCCCCTCCTACAACTCAGGATTGTTCTGAAGTAGGCTATCATATAACTGATTCCCTGAGAATAAGCCCCACAAATTAAGGGGGACTCACTTTTGAGTAAATGTATCTAGCACAGAGTTACAAGCCTATAATTGATTTTCTCACCTTAATTAAATATTCAAGTTTTGTTGGATCTTTATAGCGTATAGAAATAGTACTATGACATTTTAGAATGCCTGTTTGGGTTTGCTTTTTTCCCTTCTTCCTTCTGTATGCTTTTTCCCCCCTTTTGCTGTCTTTTAGATAGGCTTACAAGCAGTAATGATTGTGTAAGCTGCTCAAGGGTTGTTGTTTTGGGGGGCTGAAGCTTGTGTGTGTGTGTTTTTAAAGAAAATCTTTAAGGAAATGTGATAAAGTCCTGGGAAGTCGGGTACCCATTAATTTGGGATAGTGAAATATTTTCAGGTGCCCCCCCCACCTTGGAAAGTCTACATGGTGATCTATAGCACTTTTCTAACTAAATGAAGATTCTTCTAATAAGTTGTCGTTTGTTTCTAGAGCAAAGCAAAGATTGTAGATGAGGAAATTAATATGTATTCTTGCATTCTGTGCTGTCTATTTTTTTTTAAACTATTGTCCTGATATTACAACATGGAGGAGTTTTAATGATAGGTGTTTGGTTACTTAGCATAGTGATAGTTAAGCAACAGTTTCTGTTTGTGTCCTTCAGAGAAAAAGGAGCTGAAGCGTGAACACCTGCACCGCCAATCGTGCAGCCAGGAACGTCCTCAAAATCTGGTGCATCCAAATGTGATCTGTGATGGCTGTGATGGCCCAGTTGTGGGTGCCAGATTCAAGTGCACGCTTTGTCCAAACTATGACCTGTGCAGCACTTGTGAGGGGAAAGGTATCCATAAGGAACACAACATGATCATGTTTCAAAGCCCACTGATCCATCCATTTGAGGTACGTATTGTGAGGAAAGGGCCAAAAGTTGTTAAAAACCGTGGGTGTGTAAAGATCTGGCCTAAGACAGATCACCACTCTTCTAAAGCAACAGCCACCTACTGACATGTTCCTTTTGCGCTTTAGTGGCTTCCCCGGGGTCGCTGGTTTCGGAAGATGAAACATGGTGGTGCATCCTTTGGTTGGATGCAAGGCTGGGGGCAGCCTTGTCCTGCTCGTCAGCATCAAAATTCTGACCAGGCAGAAGCTGGCACCTCTTCTCAGGCTGCTGCTCCTGAGCAAGGTAACAATTTAGCTTTCTGATGTCCAGGAAATCAGCTGGAAGTGCAAAATGAATTAATATGAAAACCGGCATCCTTATCCTTGTCTTAGGCCTTGGGAATGCACAGATTCCAAAGCAAACAACTGTTTTTGACAGCAGTGGTTCCCAACCTTGGGTGACCCAGGTATTCTTGCACTGCAGGTCCCAGAAACTCCGGCCAGCACAGCTGGTAGCAAAGGCTTCTGGGAACTTGCAGCCCAGGAACGCCTAGGTCACCCAAGGTTGGGAAACACTGTTCTAGAGGATCTATTTTGAACATATGTTTTAAGATCTCATCTCAAAATGTTGCACCATGTTATATGTAAAAGATAAAAGGGGCTGAGGGATTTGAATATTTGTCTTAAACTTTATTGAAAAAATGTCCCTTTTACTTCCTGTACTAATGACTGACCTCTTTCCCCTCCCTCTATAAAAGAAGCCTCTGACAATCAGCCTCAGGATCCCAGTGTCATGTTCCTAAAGAATGTTGGAGAAAGTGTTGCTGCCTTCCTGAGTCCACTTGGTAAGCTGTTCCCATCATACCCCACTGATGAATTTCTAATGCAGCTGGTGGGCTAGGGAGACATTTCTAGTCTGGAGTAGCCCTTCTGTTGCCCTTTTCTGAAGGGGTGAGTGCTGCTTGCAGTGATCTCACATGACTGTATCTGCAAGACCTTACCATGTAAGATGTGGTTGGTGGCTTAGGGTGCCCACTGGAGCTATGGGGCACAAGAGGAAACATGGTAGAGATGTATGCGATCATGAATGGGAGGGAGAAACTTATCCTCTAATACTGAAAGTGGGAGATTCCAGATGGATGTAAGTACTTCACACAGCGAATAGTTAAACAGTAATTTACAGCAACAAGATGCAATGCTGCTAACTGCCAATGTGGACAGGCATCAGTGGCTAACAGTTGGAATGGCCATGTTAGAAGCCATATGCTTCTAGATGCCAAGGCTGGGTAATGTGGGAAATAGTGTGGTTGCACTTTTGCCCAGCTAATGGGCTTCCCCTAGGCAGCTGGTAGGCGAGAGTGTGGACATAATGTTTTGCTACAGTCACTTCAGTATGATCAAGCATGGGTCTTCATATATTCTTATACCCAGAGATGCGTTTACAAGTACTCTTTTTTTTTTAATCCATAAGCAAGCCACATTATAAAGAGGGAAAGTAGAATTTGTGGAAGAAAAGCAATTCTCTGGACAAATCAAAGTCAAGGTTGAGTAATATTGGGGGTCTGTTAAAGATATTATTCAACTCTGATTTTGCTCATGGACATAATAAGGTTTTGATAGACTTTTGCTTCTAATAAACCATTTGCACAGAGACGTGAGCTAAGAAAAACAGAACAAAAGGTTTTGGATGGAAATTAATGTATAACAAAACAGACACATCCCTATTATTGTTCTCACTCAGGCTGTGCTACCAGTTCAGTAATTGAATGAATGAATCAAAGTGGTTAATATAAAGAAAAAATCAGTCTCTCTCTCTCTCTCTCTCTCTCTCTCCTCTCTCTCTCTCTCTCTCTCTCTCACACACACACACACACACACACACACACACACACACGAAAGAAAGAAATAAAGAAAGAAAGCAACCTACTAGATTATGCTAGCTGCTGCCGTGATTTCTTCAGCATTCTGGCACGTTACATAACTGCACTACTGCAGTCAAGCCTGTGCTCGTGACCTGAGTTCAATCCTGGCAGGTTCAGGTAGCCGGTTTATGGTTGGCTCAGCCTTCCGTCTTTCTGAGTTTGGTAAAATGAATACCCATCCTGCTGTCGGGCAAAGTGCTCCTTCCATAATTATGTTGTAAACTGCCCAGAGAGTGCTCTTAATGCTATATAAGTTGAAACAATAACAACAAGATGACACAAGCATGCAGAAACTCACTTGTATATATAGCCCAGCCCCAAGGAAAAAGCAGTCAACAGGATCTCAATCTATGTACTCAGATCTCTCAAACAAACCAAAAGTAAATAGATTACAGAAGACAGTTGGGGACTTTGTGCCTGCAAACTCACTTTTGCCTCTTACTACAAACACAGCAGACAGAAGCTCTGTCGCTGACAATCTGTCTCCCACCTCCTCTCTCTAACAAACAAACAAAACCAAGCACAAAGGAACTACTCTGTTCAACGTCTTCCACACTCACACAAAGTCAAGGAGGGAGTCTCTTCTTTTTATCCAGAACAAGCAAGCGGGACACAGATTCAGTAATCTCTGCCTCTCACACAGAGGAACCAGAGGGTTTTGATACTCAGGAGTGTCTGCCTCTCACATCTCGGAACAGCTGTCCCCAAGGACCTCTGTGATCAGCAGGCTCCCCCCCCCCCATGAGCAGTTGACATAGGGATGTGGAGATCTTCATGATGAACAATGTCTGTCCTTTTTAACAAACGAATAATACCTAAGCAGAGGATCTCTGTAGCCACTGATCACTCTCGCGACTTAGCTGTTGGATGTTCAATAAAGAGTAAGACATGAGTCACAGAAGTTCTGAAGGCAGTCCAAGCCCCAGACCTGCTGCTAATAGTCATCAGGAACTGCTGGGAGAAATTAAACGTTGACTCTTTACTGATGTTGGCCAGCTATGCTGCACAAAATACTTAGCTAAGGGGTGCCACTAGAGTTGGTTTTATCTCAGTTCTATGTCCCTGATAAGTTTTGTAGTACTGGATTGTACTCACAGACGTTTTGAGAGCGCGGTTCTTCTCCTGTGATCTCCCTCATTGCCTCTGAGGATTTAAGGAAAAGCATGGGTCCAGTTCTGAACACATTCCTTTATCTCCTTGGCTTCTCCACTAGTAATTTCATTTGGAAGTCTTAGCATATTGTGGGTGGCTTTTTGGATGCCTTAAGAAGTAATGTATTTCTTATGTATCTGCCTTCTCAACCACAAAATAATGACATGACAGCAGAGTTAACAGCGATCATGTCCTTCAATATTTTAAATGGCACATCCTTTGTATGACTTTATCATAAGGGAACCTGATAGTGCTTCAAATGTGCCATGCAAAGGCATGATATAAATACTTAAAGCTCTCCCAGAGTAATGGGAACTATGAGGAGGAAGTTCGCACTGCAGGCCACTTCAATGCAGGGCAGGGTACTTGGCCAGATACTGCAGAACAGTTGCCTGGCGCTTCATTGTTCATGTAAACAAGGAGTCCTTTTTCACATTCTCATAAATGACTGCTTATAGCAGGAGAAAACATTTTCTGTCCCCTGTCTCCTTGACAGAACTATATTTG
This sequence comes from Intellagama lesueurii, assembly GCA_037013535.1. Lineage (NCBI taxonomy): Eukaryota > Metazoa > Chordata > Lepidosauria > Squamata > Agamidae > Intellagama > Intellagama lesueurii. Next base: position 220,273,300 of record JBAJHW010000002.1, read on the forward strand.
ACTGATGTCATCGTACAAAGACCGCACGGTTAAAAAACATCCAAGCATGTACTTACCTTCTCAATGTGCCAAGAACGTTGGGCAGTTTAAAGACTGCCTCTGACTTCCGCCCTTTGTACTGTTTCCCCAGGCATTGATGTCGATATTGATGTGGAACATGAGGGTCAGAGAAGCAAAGTGACCCCTACGCAACCCAGCTCTGAGAAGGACAACCCTGATCTCAGCACCTTCAGTGACCAGACCAGACCAGAAGCAAGTGACAAAAGCAAACCAGATTCTGAGGCAGAGGATGCTCTTTCAGACCAGCTACAAGACATGATGGTATGCTCTCCTCCTTTGCAAATGGAAGACGAGACCCTTTTGCCACAGGTACAAATAATCTGTTCTGAATGTGCACTCAGTAGTATAGTATAACATACATATTCAGCTCATGCTAGTTGTAAAATAAATACAGATGATGTTTTTAGTAGTAATATTTTGTTAAGTACGCTTTTCTTTTAATGTGCATTTCCTCTACTTTGTATAATTTCATTTTGGAGGCAATTCTGGTAATCATCTGGCCTTAATGGGAAGGGGGAAATGGAGTAGTTTATTCAAATAGGTGTAATTTATTAGCAGCACATCTTTAGCTTGTTCATGTTGGATCTTGAATGGGCACAATCTTGGTGAAGCCAGAAACATTAGAGAAGAACAACCGAAAAACCTGCAGGATGTTCTAAAAGGAGTCACTGCTTGCAGTTGACCTGGAAACTTTTGATAAGTTTTCCAAGGACTTAATGAAATGTGATTAAAGACATTAATAAGGAATGCCAGTCTATATAGAAGGAAGGTCTCTGAAATGTGTGTAAGACGAGAGAAGTCAATCTAACCCATGGTGAAGTGGTGAAAGTTCTTTTGTGGAAGAATGTGGATAATGTGTATATGTTGCTAGAATGTTCATGGCTGGCATGATTTAACTGCTGTAGGTTCTGTGCTTCCTTGCACTTTTTGTTTGGAGGCTGAAATGTGACCTAACACTACTGTCTGTAATTGTGTGTGGTGATTTTATTAGAAACAGGTGTGTTTAACAAGTATCTTGCCTGTCTATACTTCTAGGAACAAGGTGAATCCAGTAGCAGTTTAGCAGGAGATGAGGACTGGACCCACTTATCTCCAAAGGAAGTAGATCCTTCAACTGGTGAGGTGCAGTCTTTGCTCATGCCAGAGACAGACAACCCAAGCTCTCTGGACCCAAGTAAAGCTCCTGCCAGCACTGGACCAACAGGGTTGCGAGAGGCTGCCATCTACCCACACCTTCCACCAGGTATTAAGACCTTGGATAGCTACTCTACTTTGGCGAGGGAAAATGTCCATCCTTGCAGACCAGGTGCAGAGTAAGGTTTACTGGTGTCACTGACATCTCATGTAGAGTTTAGAACATTTCCACTGTATCAGAAGGAAACATGAGTCTTAAACTTGGGTTATTGAGGAAAAAAATTAGCTGTCCTTTAGCATATGTGCTTAGGGTAAGAAACAAAATAAGAAAGAACAAAGCAGTAAGAGTACAGGAAAAAAAGTGTAAATGAAAGCCAGTTCAACCAGTAAACAAAGTAACAGTGCCTGAAAGAAGCTATATTTTGATGTCGAAACACCCAAATAAGTCTGCCTCCTTGACAGACAACAAAGGTAATTGTGGATTAACTTTTGAGAAGGGCGTTTCACTTCCAGGAATACTATGAGTTGGAAAGCTCATTTGTCTTAACTGTAATTGATAGTCTGACTTGGGTTAAAACTGCACACTGTGGGAAAAACAGGTAGAATTTGCAGTAATTCCTAGTGCTGCACATAAGACAAGCCCTACTTGCAGTTTAAAATGGTGCCCAATCTGTACTTTTAAAAATTGCAGTAAGGCTTGTGTCTAGGAAGGCTGTAGATAACCCACAGTAAATACGTTTACTGCATGTTATTGCAAATGCGTAGTTCCTCTCTTGGAGAAAGGACTGTTGAGAAGACCATCAGGTTTAGATATATTTATTTCATAGAAGATAGTTTTCTAGCTGTTCAGAGCTTTGTAGGTAGTAGCCAGCATTTGTGTTGCCAGTTTCACTGTAGAACAGAATTGTGTGTGTTGAGGTTCTGTTTCCAGTCTGAATAATGATCAGTGGGTGTATTGTGATAAGGGGGAGAGATGATCTGTCACTGTGATTGATGGGTGTCATTAGCTGGTCTTTTGTGTGCAGTGATCACTGGTCCTTGTGGCTGGGTAGAGTTCATTGACCTTTTGCAGGCTGTATTTTTCGGTCAGCAAAGGACAAAAGGGACCCCCCTCGCCACTGCAGGAGTATACCGGATACCTTGCAGTTGTGGCCAGGTATATATTGGAACCACAAAACGCAGCATCCACACCGGAATCAAAGAACATGAGAGACACTGCAGACTAAAACAACTGGAAAAATCGGCAGTAGCTGAATATGCCTTAAAACAAGCTGGACATGAAATTCTATTTCAAAACACTGAAGTACTGGACAACCCCAGCAATCCTTATGTTAGACTGCACAGGGAAGCCATTGAAATCCACAAACACCAGCAGAGCTTCAACAAAAAAGAAGAAAGTTTAAAACTCAACAAAGCCTGGTTCCCAGCACTGAAAAATACAGCCTGCAAAAGGTCAACGAACTCTACCCAGCCACAAGGACCAGTGATCACTGCACACAAAAGACCAGCTAAAGACACCCATCAATCACAGTGACAGATAATCTCTCCCCCTTATCACAACAATACACCCACAACAAAAAACGCTGATCACCATAATCACCCAATCTCCTGAAAAGAACAAAAGCTGATCTCACAGTTATAAATACTCAACTATCCAACAAACTGCACCAGAGCACAGACAGAGTTCTGACTCCTGTCCTCTGAAGATGCCGGCCACAGAGACTGGCGAAACGTTAGGAAGAACAACCTTCAGAACACGGCCAAAGAGCCCGAAAAACCCACAACAACCATTGGATCCCGGCCATGAAAGCCTTTGAGAATTCCATGTCTTTACAATTTCTAGTTCACCTTGATTCATACCTCTCATGTTCCAATTTTAAAGATTTTGAATTAAAATTAGTTTATTTGTTGATGATAGCTTCTTAACAATACAAAACCCTTTCACAGTTATGGAGAGGGTAAAACTATATCTAAAAGAATTTGGAGAAATAACTGGGTTACACATAAATTGGCATAAATCAGAGATGATGTTTCACTAAAGCAAAGAGGAAAGGAAAAATTAGAAAATATTAATAGTCAAGTGTTAAGTATTTAGGTATAAATATCTCAGCTAATCTAGAAAGATTGAAAGAGGAAAGTTTTAAAATAGCGAAACAATAAAAAATAAGTTTAATGATTTAAAGAAAATTAGAATGTCATGGTTTGGCAGAATTGCAGCATGCAATGTAAGAGATGGTATAAATAGATCAGTAAGAGATGGTATAAATCTTAAAAACTTCAAGAGTTGAGACTTCCCATTTCAGTGCTATACTATGTAGCCAATCATGGTAGGACATATACAAGATACTATATCTCGGTCCAATCAACTAATCTGGTTGAATATGGAAACGTAAGAATTTAAGGACTGGTCGAACATCTCTCAGTTAATTTCTGCTACCTTTATTTATGAAGTGGAACTGAGAAATCTTAAGGGACTAAAGTCTGAAACATCTGGGAAGCAAAAGGCTTTCCTTTCCCAGTTATAAAACATTCAAAAGGCAATTTTGCAGACTGCCTGGATGGCCAGTAGACAGTACCATGAGATTTTTGTTATTTGAAAGGGAAAATGTCCTTATATGGGTTGCCCCATTCATTCAGTAAAGCAGGAGTATGGCAGTTACTCTGTAGTCATCCTCTAGTAAAGATGCTAGCCTTTTTTTGGCCTGTCTTTTGAGCATTATCAGGTTCCTTCTCTATTAGAAGGGTCCTTGAAGCTGAATTTGTCTATTCTTGCCTATATGAACCAGTGGACAAAGCATCCTGCCGAACAATATATTTCATCCTTTGTAGAAAATAATTGTGTTAAGCTGCAGTGTTCTTATCACCAGCTTTTTAAATTCAAATTCTAAATATTTACAGAAGCAGATCCTCGTCTGATTGAATCCTTGTCCCAGATGTTGTCCATGGGATTCTCTGATGAAGGAGGCTGGCTCACTCATCTGTTGCATTCCAAGAAGTATGACATTGGAGCAGCCCTGGATGCTATCCAATATGCCAAGCAACCACGAGCTTCCAAGTAGCATGTGTGCAACACATAATCCGTAAAGCAGATTGTTGAAGCTACTTCTTCTGAATAACCTACTTTTTGTATCTTTCCCCCTTCCTGTAATGATTTGACTGTATTTCCATATTCTCAATTCATACTGTAAGAATAAATATTCTTCTTAGCGTTTCCAACTTACACTGCTGTGTCATCTTTTTTTCATACTGGTATTTCTAGCAAGGTACTTTGTAAGTGCTTACACCATGGACAGAAGCAGGGGGAAAGTTATGACACCCAGCCTTGGTTTTTAAGATCAAGTGGTGAATGTCTGGTGAACTTTGTTTATGGTGAAAGGTGTGGCTCTGGAACTTAGTCCAAGGGTCCACATACTGGATACTATTTGTGGCATCATCTAGATTCAGCTAATACAGATTGACACTGTTGTGAATACATGGGACAGATTATGATGACAGCAGCTCAGAAGGTTGGGAACCACTGCTCTGGGAAGCTGGTTTATCTTTTAAATAGATCATGGGGCATTCCTGTACTAATTACTACCCCCAAATGCCCATTTTCAAAACCTGAAGTTGCCTTAATCAGTGTTAAAAGGTAAAAGGAATACTGCTGGGCTTTAGTATTTAAAAGGAGGGCAGCTGGGAAAACAGTAGCTACACAGAAATGGAAGGGATGGGGGTTAAAAGACAATGAGTTTGGCATCAAACTTCATCATTCACTCCATAAAAATAGCGACAGGTGCTCTATTATAATTAGCAATGCCCTTGTTCACCTCTATGTGTATGAACAGTATTTTTTTTTAAAAAAAAGAGACATAGGGTAGAAAAATGTGTTCCTGTATGAGTGGAAACTAAACCCATCAAAGCTGGTATCTGCTATAGCAGGGGTCCCTGGTCCGTGGACCGGAGACAGATCTCCCACCCCCCCACATGCACTCCCGCCCCCTGCACAGCCCCTTCATGCATGCACGTGAGTGCCACCCCACCCCTTCATGAGTGCGCGTGAGTGCCCCCCACCCTTTGCACATGCGCGCAAGCACCCCCGCTCCTTTGCACATGTGCACGAGTGTTCGTGCGCCTGCTCCTTCGTGCTTGCGCGCGAGCGTGGGGGGATGCCCTGCCTTCCTCAACCAGTCCGTGGAGTTAAAAAGGTTGGGGACCACTGTATAGAAGGGGTTTCTAAATCCTGTGCCTGTAGCATAAAATGAATAAACACTGTTCACTCAATACAAATAAGACTATTGTTGCTTTAGCAGACTAAAAGCACCTCCATGAATAGCAAGCTGCACCAGAAAAACCCTCTGTGCTTTGCTGAAGACAATAGCAATAGTAGAGTACAGCTCCTTTTATTAAAAAACATAAGCTTTGTGACTAACATAACTTGCCTTTGAGGTTGAAGAAAGATTCTACTACTGAAACAAAAAATTGTGTGTGAGAAAAAGAAGAGCTTAAATGTCATCATCAAAATCATCCTCTGTAGAAAAAAGATTTATGTACAGGGCATTTGAATTAGAGGTAGCAAGAGGACTTTTAGCAGGAATAGAGCTGGTTTCTTTGGGCAGTCTATTTAGCAGCTTTTCTTGAAGATGGGTACTACCCAAGATTGGAGATGGTTTGCTTCTTTCCATAGGTACACTAGCTACTGTAACATGATCGACGGTGGTGACCTTTTGTACTTGCTCACTTAGAATGGGTGTCTTTTGCTCCAGTGGGTGAGGCCAGTTCCGGGGGCTGGTGTTGACAGAAGTGACTGCCTTTTTACCTCTTGCACCTGCACCAGATGATTGGGTTTGTGTCTCTTGCAGCATGCCACTGGAGGCACCACCCTTACTGGATAAAAGGAATTTCTCCCACTTGGAAAGTCCAGCTCCTTTTGACCCTGGATCTTTGTTCTTTCTGTGTAGCACTTGCTCTTCAACAGCAGGACTCAACACACTTTTACAGGGAACATCTCCACAGTTTTTTGTATACAGTGTGATGGAATCTGGACTGTTCTGTAATAAAATGAGAAGAAACTGATGCAAGCAGCCGGGTCAGATTACAAATAGACGAGACAGAGGCTAATTTTTCTATCATTTAATTTTGCTTGAGGCACATGAAGCTCTTTTTCTACTCTATCATGTTTTGTCCTAGATCTCAATGTTTAGCTAACTCACCTGGATCACATGGGCTGATTTTTAAAATGTGGATAATAGGAAGATCAATCTTCTGAAAGTAAATAAGAGGCACCACCACTATATTATGCACACAAATGGTGGTTCCTTCTGAGACCTAACAGTTAATATCACATCCTATTCTATCAGTAGGATAGTGGGGATAGTTAGCAAGTGCAAGCTACGCAGTGTAACCTGTAGAGCCTAGGACATTCGAATAATAATGAAAAAGGGCCAGAGGTGTCGTCATTTAATCTTACTAAAACTAGGAACCCAAGTGATTTGCTTAGGCTTATATTATTAGAAAACCTGTAGTAATATTGAGAGCCAGCGTAGTGGATTGTGTTGGACTAGGATTCAAGACACTTTAATTCAAATCCAAACTTAGCCATGGGAACTTGCTGGAGGGTGAAAAATCACCTCTTAACATCTCACATGCCTGTCCAATTGCTATGCAACACATCATTAGCAGTGTGGATGTACTGGTATGAGTGCAGGCTTTAACAGGGTCAGCACTAATAAACAATAGATTTGCAGTGTAGTCTTATGCATGGTTACATAATCTTCTTTAGTCCAGTCCAGCTGACCCATATTTGGGGAATGGAAGTCTAAATGTGTTTAATGGGCTTAATCTTGGGTAAGCGGACGTTTTCTCTTTAGGGTATCAAACGGTGGAGCTCACCTCTTTTGTGCACCTGAGTTGCAAGTTAACATACAAAAGAGCACATCAATGTGCCCATGTTTTGAGCCTGATTTTGCTTTTCCAGGTATAATTCAAGCATAATTTTTTAAACAAATATATTTTCACTTTGGGATGTTCTGATTTTTGAAATTTAAAAAAAATATATAGACATCTACTTTAGGGGTGGGGGAAGTCTCTTTTTACTGAATGACTGAAGGTAGGAGAGTTTTCTAAGGAGCCTTGTGGCGCAGTGGTTAAACTCCAGTGAAGACTGCTCATGGCCTGAGTTCAATCCTGGCTAAGATACCTGGCTCGAGACTGACCCAGCCTTCTAGCCTTCCAAGGTCAGTAAATTGAGTACTCAGCTCACTTGGGGGAGGAGGCAATATGTAGCCTGAAAACTTAAATAATAAGCCACCCAGAGACAGCTTTGAGCATTATCGGGTAATATGTAAGGAACACACTTTGCTTTTGTTTTTTTAAAAAAACTATAAACATAAATAAAAATCCACTATATAAGGAACAAAGCAAATAGTAAACAGCAGTATTAAACCTTAGATTCTCTTTATGAAGCAGATAGCTTTGGCCTGGTTCCGTAACAAATCAAGACCCTTTCACAGAAGGAGCTGCTCTTTAAGGGTATTTCTTACAGAGCCATACTACTACTGGCAAGGTGCTTGAAGAATCAGGCAAGTTATGCAGATTTTGGTACTCTGTTCTCTGTGAGTAAGACCAGAAATACAGAGTTTGGAAAGTTACTTAGTTACAGTTTTAATTCTTCAATGCAACTACTTTGAAATAAGTAGTTTGTTACTATCATAGTTATAATTCTTTAAGTAAATTCAAGTTATCCTTATTCAAAAGAAAATGCAACAGTTACTTTGAAAAAAAAAACCCAAATGCTACAAGACTCTGCCTATAGTCCAAAACACACCATAGTGAGAGGACATCCTGTGGCCATGAAAGTAAATAAAACCCAGTTACAGTTATGTCATCCAAGTCTGAAAGTATCCTTTGTTACAATACAGTTATTGAAAAGCAACTCATTATTTATAACTAGTTGCTTGTAAACTGAGAAATGCAACATGGAACATAAAAGGGACCATAATGCTAAAACAAACAAACAAACAAACAAAAAATCCTTGGGAAAAAACATTACCTCAAAGCTTTTGACATTGTCTGCAAATCCAGAAACACTCTGTTCCATCTGTCCCTGGCCATCAATAATACATAAGATGGTCTTCTTGCGCTTCCTGGGAGGTACAATAAAGATCAGAGATAATCCAGTCTAATCACACAACCCCCCCCCCCCCTTAGAAAGAAAGCAAGTAACTTCAATGAATGTTGTCATCATATCTTCATTTGACACATTCACCAGACAGGATAACCGTGAGTTGCTGTATCACAGGCAGATCATACACATCACCTTGGATGTTTCGCTGTTTTTCCCTTGGAAGAACAGATCTGCTGCTTTTCTGTGAGCACCATTTCTTCCTCCCCAACTTCCTTTTCTTGCTCCTCACACCTTTCATCCAGATATTTAGTCCAACGGCTCACGGACTCAAACCTTTTGTCCTAGAACATTGGAGAATATGTCGGATATTTTTGATGCCTTCCAAAACCCAGAACAACTCATTTTTCCCTTAAGTTATCTATTTTCATAAGAGTGAAAAAATTAACTAATATGTAGGCCTCTGTGCATTGTTATCATTGATAATAACACTACAGTGCTGTACCCAGGTAATCCCAAATTTTGTGCCAAGAAAATAAGAATTCTGTCATTGTGTAAACTGCACAGATAGGACAAATTCATTCTGGTTTTGTTTGCCAAAAGGAGAGATAAAGAGTTACACAGGATACCCAAAGCTTTTTAAAGCACCTCTCAGATTTCAAAGCTTAAGGGCTAGAAACGTTTAAAATGAAATTGGAAATGTTTGGCTTAGTTCTAAGCCCAATACCATGTTCCTTGCTTGTTCTGTTATCTTATGGAACTGTGATTTACACATGATTCTGGTAATATGAAATTTGCTTCAGGAGGAAAATAGTCCCTCCTGAACAAGAGAAAATTTTATTTTGTTGAGTAGTTGCATACAGACATGAACTGCCCATTTGTAAGCTCAGATCCCACACAGCTTTCCAGCAGTTTCCATAGCAACTTAGAATGCTGTCAACTATACTGTCATTATCTTCTTTACTTGGTTTAATGGATTATGATGGGTTATTCTTTAGCTTTAAGGATGCTCTTTACTTAATCCAAAGAGGTTTACCTGCCAGTCCAATTTTTCTTCCAAGTTAACAACAGTATTCTCATTCCCTATCTGTACTGGTTCTTCTATGCATCTAAAAAAAATCAACACATTGTTAGGCAAATATGTAATTGTAAATCTGTGTTTATACACAACTATTGTGGATTAACACAAGCTGTCTGCCAGCACACAGAATGTATATCTTTTCAGTAATGTCTTTCAAATTTAAGTTTTCATCTGATCTGTTTAGTTAATTGCCTTTTGTTCGAAATTTATTATTCTTGCCCATCTTTATCAACATTTTTGGCAAAAAGGCAGGCTGTATGCTTATCTAATAAATAAGCTGTGAAGTATCAGGTATGGGGTATGCAGGACAATGGCCGGTATGGTGTTCAAGCAGCTCCATGTGCAGAAGGCCGATGCTGTGGATGGAGCTATGTAAATAGCATTCCAGATTTCTGTTGGAAAATACGACTAAATGAACTTGAGTTATTTACAAGGTAACAAAGGAAATTATTTTATGTTTGTAATAAAAAATGATCAGTGTTAAATGGTGTGCAAGAAATCCTCCTAGAAAAGAGAAGAGCCTCTCAACAAAAAAGGTTTGGATCCTGGTTTAAATTAATGCTTAAAGAACATCTTAAAGAATGTTCTGATCGACAGCTGCATTCCTTCATCACAAGGCAAGAAGTTATCTCTAGGGACAGAGTGTTTTTAGCAGTTATTAAATCTCTTTCCACAGAAGCAAATTACAGTATAATGTTTCTAACAAGATGTAAAGAACTTGGAAAAGTTTACCAATGTGAACTAGAACTCAGCATTAGAGACATAATTTTATTCTGCCAAATCTTTGTTCTTCGACAAGGACAATTGAAGAATGGTTGCATATTTTAAATTAAAATGCACTGGACAATGTTCTGTGGCATTATTCAGTTGTATATGTGTTCTATTCCGACAGGCTCCTTTGCTTGCTTGGACCTGCAGTGTTTGTAAGACTGGTTGTGCAACTGGTTGCACAAGAGGAGACCTGACAGAGTGGTGAAATGCTTAAGCAATTGCCCTTATGCACAGAATATTGGCCATGACATTTCAAATCACTGGCCAGAATCTTATTGGTGTTTGCATAAGGCTTGTATAACTTGCTGCAGCTAATTGTTCTAATTAATGAAGTACCAGAGCCCTTCCCAATTGCATGCCTGGTTACATGCCCAACTGTTCAATGAAGAGTTTGCAAAATTTTCAGTGAACATGAATAAGTTTCTGGCCATTGTATTAAAATTTCTAATGGAAAAGCATACAGACACAAATGAACAGTTAATCAATTTAATACCATACCTTGGTATATTCATAGGTGTTTGTTCTCTCTCTCTCTGCAACAAGTTTAATTTTTGCACATGGTGCCTGCAATCAGATCCAGAACCTTGGCCAAAAACCTAAAGAAATTTAATTAATCAGTTGTCTCTTCACAGTTCTTTCATATTACTTCATCAAATAAACAGCACCACAACTACATCTCAGTAACTCTCATTCCATGGACATTCCTTTAAGGTTTTGGTCTTTAATTTGGTATCCATACGATATTTTCCTTTTCTTTTTTCAGTTAAATTTGTAGTATAGGCTAGATTAACACTCCACACTTGAACAGAGGAAGAATATTATCAAACTCAAATTATTAGCATTCTTTATAACCAATATTTTGCTCAAATAATAAGAATTAATAGAGTGGCTGTCTTCGCTTTTTCATGTCTTGAAAAAGACATGTTTTGTAGTTAGCTTTTTCACAGTACTGTATTAACCTATTTGGATTATATATATATATTAAATTAATACATCTACTGTCCCAGAAAAAGCAGAAACACTCCACTTACTTTTCATATATGTCTCCCTAGATTATGTAAGGAAACTCATTCTGCAAACTATGAAGAGGAGTGAATTCAACACAATTTCTGTTTGAAATTAATTTCTCTAATTGACTGCTAACCTTTAACAGTGCAATAGTATACAGATCTCCTCAGATGAATGCCCACTGATTTCAGTGGGGCTTATTCTCCGCTTGGTGTGTGCAGGATTAGCACTTGAGACACCAAAGGGAAAAAAATGTCCTCCTAATAGCAAATCCTTCTAATGACAGTATTGACCTTAATAAAGAATCTCTCAGTACTCACCTTTAACACTGATTGCTTTTCATTGCATATTTTGCAATTCCATTTTTTGCTCTTTTTAACCTGAGACAGAATTATAGGTAGAAATGTTCAGTTACCTGCACAGTCTAGACCACATGCAAGATAAGTCAAGCACTCACTGTCTACACCTGTCTAAACTGTTCGGCAGTTTGCAATGAGAACTGAACGTATATGTCAGAACATGATAAGGATGCCTGACTTCCCCAAGAGCCCTACAGAGATTTATTGGTGATATTACCAATACATCTTTGTAGGACTCTAGAAAGAAGGCTGCTCTTAGAGGGCTTAATAAATCATCATATCCAAGGAGGAAGAGGGAGTGTGAGACAGAGAAGGGAATGGATACCAGGGAAATGTCCTTAGAACTGCAAAAAGATAACAGCGTGGCACTGAAACCCAACAATGGATTTTACATACGTAAGGCTGGAGGAGAAAATGCTTTTCTGTGTGTGTCCTTAAACATGCTTAGAGCTAAGTAATGCCTTTTTGCTTTATGAAACTTTAATACTTTAACAGATATACTTTCTATCTTTTGCTGTTTTAATATGCCTTATTATTAGGCTATAAGCTATTACATTTTTGGAATGTATTTGAAACATTCTCATTGTTCTTTTTCACTTTAAAAGAATCTTTACTCTTAAGGGATATTATGCTCCTATATCCATGGTTGGTTGAATTAAAGAAGGAATGCAAAAATAGTTTTGTTCTCAACATACACATACAACAAAGACCCGTAGGAGCCATTTAATTTGCATCAATTTACTTTGTATTCAGAGGATCTAAATCTCTTTACCCCTGTCCAAATGCAAATAAAAACTGTTCAATGTATTGGTATGTGTATAATCCAGTTTAGTCTGCTGAAGGATCCATGTTTTTAATCATAAGAACAGGTATTAATAATCCCTGGATAACTTCCCTTACCTTCTCCTGATCAAACTATGTAATGTGAAAGTGTGGTCTAGCATGCAAAGGAAATATACAGTGATCAGCCACAACATTAAAACCACTGGCAGGTGAAGTGAATAGCATAGATTATATCGTTACAATGGCACTTGTCAAGAGGTGAGATATATTAGGCAGAAACTGAACAGTTCTTCAGTTTCATATGTTAGAAGCAGGAAATGTGGGCAAGTGAAAAGATCTGAGTGACTTTTACTTTTGAAATATGGGCATGTGAAAAGATCTGAGTGACTCTGAAATAGTGATGGCTAGATGACTGGGTCAGAGCATCTCCTAAACGACAAGTCTTGTGAGCTGTTCCTGGTATGCAGTGGTTCATACCTACCAAATGTGGTGCAAGAAAGGACGACGAGTGAACCGGTGTCAGGGTTGTGGGTTCCCAAGGCTCATTGATGCAAATGGAGAGCAAAGGCTAGCCTGTCTGGTTTGATCACACAGAAAAAAACTACTGTTGCTCAAATTGCTGAAAACCTTAATGCTGGCCATGATAGAAAGATGTCAGAACACTCAGTGCATCAGAGTTTACTGCATATGGGGCTGGATAGCCGCAAACCAGTCAGAGTGCCCATGATGACCCCTGTCCGTCACCGAAAGTGTCTACAATGGAGACCTGAGTGTCAGAACTGGACCATGGAGCAATGGAAGAATGTTTCCTGGTCTGATAAATCACTTTTTCTTTTAGATCAGGCGGGTGGCTGGGTGCATGTGCATTGTTTATTTGGGGAAAAGATGGCAGCAGGAAAGAGGCAGGCCAGTGGAGGCATTGTTATGATCTGGGCAATGTTCTGCTGGGAAACCTTGGATCCTGGCATTCCTGTGGATGTTACTTTGACATGTACCACCTTCCTAGAGATTGTTGCAGACCACATAGATCCCATCATGGCAATGTTGTTCCCTGATGGCAGTGGTCTCTTTTAGTAGGATAATACACCCTGACACACTGCAAAAATCGTTCAGGAATGGTTTGAGGAACATGACAAAGAGTTCAAGATGTTGCCTTGGCCTTCAAGTTCTCCAGATTTCAATCCAATTGAACGTCTATGGGATGTGTTGGAACACCAAATCTGACCCACGGAGGCCCCGCCTCACAGCTTGCAGGACTTAAAGGATCTACAGCTAATGTCTTGTTGCCAGATACCACAGGACATGGCCAGAGATCTCGTGGAGTCCAAGCCTCAACACATCAGATCTGTTTTGGCAGCACAAGGGGGGACCTACACGATATTAGGCAGGTGGTTTTAATGTTGTGGCTGATCAGTACATATGTTGCCAAAAGTACATAGGTTAAACACCAAATGAAAAGGTTAAATTAAAAGTAGGGATTGAGATTTAAGTGATGAACAAGAAAAGAGCTATATAGCATGTGAAAAGGAACCAGACAGTTTCCAAACTAGATACTCCAGTTAGTCTTAAACAGAAATATCAAACATAATTGCAACCAGGAAGAATCACTCATAAAATTCAGCAGATGACAAATTTTCATGAGCTATAATATTTTAACCCTTTGTAATCAGAAAGGGGATTGAAGGGGGGGAAATCCTTTAATCATAAAAAAATTATGTGGGCTCAACACATATTTAGGATTTTGTGACAGAGACACAAACTTCATTCTCAGGTGTCTAATCACCTTTAGGTATGGCACAGTCAGCTCCACATGAATGGAAACATGCATAAACCAGGTAAATTTCATATGTGTATGTGTGATTCTTTGCTCAGTAAACACATCTTCCCTTTTCCAAAAGGTATCAAAGAATTATGCTGATTAGGTAAACTATGTGCACCTTTTTTAACACATAGCTACCTGGATCACACAGCACTTATTTGTATACAAACAGACCTGAGTAAATTGCTAACACTCTTGAAGCCCCATCTCAGCACCAAAGATCAAAGGATCTTAGGCCAAATGTCTGAACTAGGTTTTCATTTCAGAATCTAGTAAGATACCAGGTGTTAACACTGGTTTCACCACAAATTGGATTTTTAGTCTGATTAATTTAAAGAATGACCGTTGACTTTGGCAACAGTAGGTATGGCTTCTCATACTTCATTCCGGCGGGATTTCTCAAGACATACCACACACACACACACACACTTCTTTTAAGCAACATTCTCAGTGCTTTCTTCACATTTCGCAGGCCCATAATTTGGGGGGGGGGGGCTTAATTACAATGTTACCATACTGCTTGTTCATTGACACTCTTTCCTTTAAAATAGAGATTGGAAAGCCACAGTCTCGATCCTAGTGAAACATGTATTGATGCGGAAAAACAGCATATTAAGCAGAGATTCCTCCAATGTTCCTCGTTAGGAACAAACAGCAGCTGCCCCTTTCTCCAGAACTTCCCACTTCCACAAAAATAAGGTGGAATGTCTCCTGGCCACTTGCTCAAGAGGCCGCTCCATCCCCCCCCCCCCATGACGGGAACAGAACTGACCTCTCTCAGTCCAACGCATTTCTGGATGAAGCTCTTGCGCTAATCCAAAGGCCATTCACGGGGGCTTCAGACTAATTCGGATACAGCCACAAACATGGGCAGAGCCGCCCCCCCCCCCTCAGGCTCGGTCCCCTGTGAAAACGACGCCCCAGAGAGCGCTCTTCGCCCTTCGGGTTCAAACAGCTCGGGCTTACAGCTCCACAGACGAAGAGGTTTGCCTCACCTGCTGGACCTGGAAGACGTTACAGGAGCAGCACCTCAGCACCTGAAATTGCTGAGCCATCCCGCTCACTCCCTCGGCGTTGAGGAGCGTTTAAGGCTCACTCCCACCGTGTGTGGGGTGGGGTGGGGTGGGGTGGGGTGGGGTGGGCAACACGAGGACCTCCCCTCCCCTCCCCTGGGGACGAGAAGACCCCGGCCGGCGAAGAGTGAAGCCGTCCCGCTCTCCAACCGCTTTTTGAATTGCTTCACGCCAAAACATTTGGCGGGAAGGCGCACCTGACGCGCAAGCAGCCTCTTGCTCCGTTTCCTGCTTCGGGCGTCTTTTATTGGCCGACCCGGACACGCGGGGGGGGGGGGATGTTCGGAAGTGCCGGCACGGGTTGCGTGAGGGAAAGCGGCGTCCCTTGAAAACCCCGCCAGAAAGAAACACGGAAGAGAAAGAGGGCTGGAAGGAAAGAGAAGCCCTTTCGTCTGCGGCGTAGGTGTCGTGATATATTTTTTTAAAGCCTGCGGTGTCTTATCGCTGAAGGGGGAAGAAAGAAGCTGACAGAAGACAGTGAGAAGTTCAGAATGTCGTCGTTGCAAAGATTTAGCCGCATCCTGGAGACTGGGATGAAAAGAGGACCGAGATTATGTTATGGCAACCCCGTAACGCAACCCACAATGGTGGGGTAGGCATGGAGTCTTGCTCCATTCAGTTGCGGGCAAATATGCTGCAGTCCCGTCATAATTCATGGCTACAAAAACTCCTTTCACTGTATTAGAAACCAGGGGATGCGTGGCAGCGGAGTGTCCTTGCTAATCTGTTGCATCACAACAACAGAGGATGTTGTAGCCGGTTAAAGCCTGTTGAACTTCTGCTGATTTGAAAGTTCAGCAGTGAAGTGGACACTCCACTGGAATTTTAAAACAGAGGTTAGATACCCTGTTTCCCCGAAAATAAGACCTAACCTGAAAATAAGCCCTAGTATATTTTTCAGGATGCTTGTAATATAAGTCCTACCCCAAAAATAAGCCCCAGTTAAGTGAAACTCCACTCCACCATTGTGCAGCAACCAGAAGAAGATGACAGGACTGTATTTGAATAAATGTAGATTGTTGTACATGAAATAAATAAGACATCCCCTGAAAATAAGCCCTAGTGCGTTTTTTGGAGCAAAACTTAATATAAGACCCTGTCTTATTTTCGGGGGAAACAGGGTAGTCATCTGTCAGGGATACTTTAGCAGTGGATTTCTTGTTTATCAGGGCGTTGGACTTGATGATATTTAGGGTCCCCCTCTAGCTCTACAACTTTGTTAGGTCAGTGAGTTGGATTCTTGGCTACAGAGTCAGAGGTCAAGAGTTCAATTCCCCACCCTGTCTCCTAGAGCAAGCCTGTGTGGCCTTGGGCAAGCTGCTCAGTCCCAGAGCGGTTTAGTGTCACCAATGCGTGGATGACACCCAACTCTATCCTTTCCATCTAAATCCAAAGAAGCAGTTTTGATTCTAAATTGGTGTCTGGTACCAGTAATGACTAGATGAGGGTGAATAAACTGAAACTTAATCTGGACAAGAAAGAGATGCTCCTGGTCAGTTGAAAGGCAGATCAGGGAATAGGGATCCAGCCTGTGCTGGATGGGATTACACTCTCCCTGAAAACACAGGTGCACAGCTTGGGTATACTACTCTTGGATTCATCTCTGAGTCTGGATGCTCAGGCTTCAGTGGTGGCCAGGGGTGCACTTGCACAGTTAAAACTAGTGTGCCAGCTGTGCCTGTTCTTTGGGATTTCTAGCCATTGTCACACTTGTCTTAGTTATTCTGCATATAAGTTAAATAAGCAGGGAGACAATATACAGCCTTGTCGTACTCCTTTCCCAATTTTGAACCAATCAGTTGTTCCAGATCCAGTTCTAACTGTTGCTTCCTGTCCCACATATAGATTTCACAGGAGATAGATAAGGTGATCAGGCACTCCTATTTCTTTAAGAACTTGCCATAGTTTGCTGTGGTCCACAAAGTCAAAGACTTTTGCGTAGTCAATGAAGCAGAAGTAGATGTTTTTCTGGAACTCTCTGGCTTTCTCCATAATCCAGCGCATGTTAGCAATTTGGTCTCTAGTTCCTCTGCCCCTTCGAAATCCAGCTTGTACTTCTGGGAGTTCTCGGTCCACATACTGCTGAAGCCTACCTTGTAGGATTTTGAGCATAACCTTGCTAGCGTGTGAAATGAGTGCAATTGTACGGTAGTTGGAGCATTCTTTGGCACTGCCCTTTGGGATTGGGATGTAACTGATCTTTTCCAATCCTCTGGCCACTGCTGAGTTTTCCAAACTTGCTGGCATATTGAGTGTAGCACCTTAACAGCATCATCTTTTAAGATTTTAAATAGTTCAACTGGAATGCCATCACCTCCACTGGCCTTGTTGTTAGCCATGCTTTCTAAGGCCCACTTGACTTCACTCTCCAGGATGTCTGGCTCAAGGTCAGCAACCACACTATCTGGGTTGTCCGGGACATCCAGATGTTTCTGGTATAATTCCTCTGTGTATTCTTGCCACCTCTTCTTGATGTCTTCTGCTTCTGTAAGGTCCCTCCCATTTTTGTCCTTTATCATGTCCATCTTTGCACAAAAGGTTCATTTAATATCTCCAATTTTCTTGAACAGATCTCTGGGTTTTCCCTTTCTATTATTTTCCTCTATATATTTGCACTGTTCATTCAAGAAGGCCCTCTTGTCTCTCCTTGCTATTCTTTGGAAGTCTGCATTCAGTTTTCTGTAACTTTCCCTATCTCCCTTGCATTTTGTTATAGGTTTGTTAATTTGTTTATGTGGGCTACAGTTCCTGGAATTCTTGAACATGAAAGAGCACAGTCCAATAGATGGAGATGTTTTCAGCAAGCTGTGCTGAACTTAAGTTTATATTAAGAAAAGTGACATTTTTGCTGTAGCTATGCCCAAAACTAGATAAAATCAGATTCTACATATAGTGTGCAAATAATCCCTGGTTATTCTATCTATAAACAGGATGCCCATGTAACCAGTAATGTGAATGTTCATTGCTGGTATTAATAATGCCATCACTTTGAAAAGAAGGCAATTCTCGCCTTTTCCCCCCCTGGTCCCTACCCCATGACCATGTAGTTACATTACTATAAACATTATGCTCCATGTTTCTAAGGAAGTGGATTGTAAAACATGAACGTTTACACTGAAAGAAATCCCTAAGTCTCTAAAGTGTCATAATATTTTGTGTTCTTGTTACTCTCTGTAATAACTGACACATTCAGTACACTGTCTGTCTATATGCAGAATATATATACAGTAGATTGTCATTTTCACATTTTTCTGTCATAAATGCTGAAACAGACTAACATAGCTATGTCTTTGAAAATTGCTATAGAGGAGCAAATCTATGTTTATTTTGAACATTTTTTTGGCACACAAAGACATAGGCAGAAAATGAGTGAACTTGGATGTCTCTGGGCATTTTAACAGGGGGAAAAAAAAGAATTATTTCAGATCTGGATTGCATAGTTCCTGAAAGTTAATGCATGGAAACTATTATAAACAACTATACTGTACATTTCAGTCACTCTTAGGTTTTTCATTTGACTTATGAATCAAAAATGCAAGAACAGACTTAGCTAACGTTTCTGAAAATTAAGATTGCCAACTTCTGATCTCTCAGATTCTGAGACTTTGTAGGCATGGGCACAACCTACAGGGGCCCAGCTGAGCACATATTTATTTATTTATTTAACTTATATGCCGCCCACACTACCCAAAGGTCTCTGGGCGGCTTACAACAATTTAAATACAATAAAAAGATAAAACAATTAAATTCACAGGTAGTCTATGAGAATCCAGCCTTTAAACTGTAGGTTGGCCTAGCTGGTATTACCAATCTGATGATTCTGTCATTAGGAATGCAGATGTTAGAGTGTAGTGTTATTAATTGGTACTAGCCATTTTGGTATATTATTAAAAACGATTAGACATTGATCTAATGGTGTACTGTACATGCCCAAGGACTTGATCTAGTATGGTAAATCAAACTACATAAACCTAAAGTATCTTGATGCATATTATAACTGAAAATGCATGTGCAGGGAGAAAAATGGGAGAAACTGCCATAAATGCGCAGCTGATACTAATTTGCTATGCAGGCTTTAAGTGTCTTCTGTCAAGATTGCAGGTGAAGCTGTAATTTTTTTATCACCATTTAAACCACACTATTCATCTCTTGGGAGATGGAAGCAATGAACCTGCTAGCTAGAGGAAAGGATGCCGATGCCAGTTATGCATGCTGTGTTGACTGTGACTGCCCAAGTGGCAGAGGAGTGGAGCACAGGTGTATGACACAGAAAAAAAGAGAACATATTCTTAAAGGAAGAATAGCATTTTTGTCTCAGACATGAACTTATTTACATTCAAAAGAGAGCAAGGAAAGAAAGAAGAAGAAAAAAGAGAGCGAGCAAGGAAAGGAGCCAAGCTTCGTCCTGATCACATAATCTAATCCTATTAAGAATCCTCCCCAAGGGCTCTTGCTAGCCATGTGAAACATGAGTTATCTCTGAGAGAATTGTAAGTATTTTAACAAGTTGTTCTGAAAATAAAATAAAGCAACAGTACATCTATAGCTATATATCATTCTGGTCATTTTATTGAATACTTACGTGATCAAGCAGACAAAAATGATGTAAAATCACATGGATTTGTATATTTTTAAAAGTACAATAAATTACGGGAGAATTAGTAACAGTGAGTTTCTGTTGCTCACTTTCTAGGTGCAGGTAATGAGGAGGCAGAGACTTAAACACTGATAATGTGCCACACAATCAAAATAACACTGTGGATTGCACCAAGAGATGCATCCCTTGTGTACATCTACTCAAATTTCTTCAGACTTTTTTCTTTCCAAACCAACAATGACACTCGTACTCATTGCACCACATTAGCATTCACACAGATTCAATTACCTTAGTGTGAATGAATAATATACTTGTGTAATGAACATGTATACAAATATAAACAAATAAAATAATGCTTTTGGAGAGTAAAGAAGTTCCCATAGGGAAGCTACCAATCCCAAAATGGGGCTCCAATTTTCCTCTGGTCCACCACTGATTTGCAGAGGGCAGGTCCCATAACTGTACATTCTGTACAGCTACAATACAAGATGGTCTAAACATCACATAATGTTAAAGCATGTTACAGAAACTGTTTGAATTGTAGTACAACAGAGAGACCCCTATGATGCACAACATTTGAACCATGATGTAGTCAGCAGATTAGTTGATTCAGGTAAACAGGACAAATGATTAATCCAACTACCCCAACCCTAAACTGTGCACATCTGCATTAGGCTGTGGAGGTACAGCTAAGTCTAGCACATAAAAAACCCAACACCTATAGACCCACTTCTGATCATGGTGAGAAACAGATCAATTAGGCAAACTCTCCAATGATGCAACCATTTAAATATAACTAGTGGACTGGAATATGAGCTTAAGAGTCTTCTCATTAATATCTTCAAATTCCAAATATACTGAGATTCTCTTAGAGCCATTGTACCATCTACAATTATGAAGAATGTAATTACACTTAGAGTTGCAAGAGTTATCACTGCCTCTTGATTCTCAATATTGTTACATTTATCTCATGTTACCCCCAGTATCCATGGGTACTGCAATTCTCAGTGCTTCTTTCTGGGAAATTAAAACAATAACAACTGCATGGCATTGATGAATTAAAACTGGCCTAAATGATATTAATATGCATGTTAACTCAGATTTTGAAAAATCACATGCTTAGGGATCACTTGGCATAAAACTATCCTAAGATCCTGGTGCATTCTGGCTGTAAGTTGTCAAGAACAAGAGAATATAACATCTTTACATTTGAGACGTTACTGCATAGCATCTAGATTCCTAACAAGATTCTCTTAGGCAGACTGGGGATCTCTACAGCATGTTAATATATTATATTGGGTTGCAGAGAAGCGGCCAAAAGACGAAGAGGAAAGAATTCAAGCTGGGTTGCGTTCCTGTGAATAACTACAGAGCAATCTAAAACATATGAAAGTATCACATAGTGTGACTGAAATCAAGCTTCATTAAAGAAAGAAAAAAAGACAAAGGCACACATGCATAATTTACTGCAGTAATTATAGGCCGCAGAGACTATTAGCTTCTAGGCTTTCATGCTTTTGAGAATGTAATGCAAACCTAGCAAACAAGGTGTCCTCCAGAGAGATAACCATGTCAAAGAGTCACAGTGATAAGCCCTTTACTCTGCTGAAGCTACTTTAATTAATGGGTAGTTATAGGTGTTGGTTGAAAAAACAAACAAAACAAAAAATTGCCCAGACATCTGCTAGGTTTTAAACCTCCAGCCTCTAGTACCAAAGTTTTGCTTTATTCTCTTGAATTCAACCTGACACTGAGGAAAGTTCATAATCACTGGAGGAACTGAACTGCCTTTCCACTTTCTTTTGTTCCTTGACCTTTTGTGTAATGTCAACTTTCTTTTCAAAGTAGTTTACTAGGACTGTCTCCGTAAGTATGGAAGCTAAGATCTGTTCAAAGGAGATGGACCAGTCTGTGTCAATGGTGCTGCCGTATCGTGCAGCTGAACTGCCTGCCTCACAACCAACCAGCACTGTATCATCTGCAATATCTTCACACTGAAGGGAACCTGTGCTGACCATAGAGTACGAAGACATGGACATATCGTCTTTAGTTTCATCGTCTGAAAACAGCTGAATGGGGGATCCTGGACCCTCACCACCTCCATCTACAAACATCTGATTTTCTTGTTGGTGTTTTTCAGCTTGAACATCTCCAGAAGCTTTGTCTTCTGGAACAGCTTGGGAATGCTGCTCCACAGTTGAATTCTGACTCTCATCAGACGTTGGAGACTCTACTTCACCAACTGGGTCCTGAGTGCTGTTTGCTTTGAGATCATCAGCCTTTTTAACTGGGTGGTGGGAAAACTTTTTTCCTACTTCCCCAATGCGCAGGAGGAGGCTGGCAACGGTGGCAATGGCGTGGTACAGGTCTTGCTCTACAGGATCTTCACTAAACATGTTGTAAAGGGTCTTGCATAGCTCTATAAATTGCTCCTTAAAAAGAGAGATGCATGTTATGGTAAGTGCTAAGTATTTAGATGCAAAATCTTCAGCCCAGCAATTATATAAAATAACAAGCTAGTAGTGAGAATTGGGATGGACAAGGGTTAGTAAGAGGAAATAAGTTTTCTTAAAGGGCTGTAAGACAGCACAGAATATTTAAGAACTCTGTGCTCTGTAATGTCTCCCACCACCACCAAGGTGATTTGTTTAATCAGAGAATTGTCACTAAGAGGCTTATGGCAAACTACATCTGCAAAGGAAATAGAAACCATGGTACCAAAACACTCACTGGATGAAAGAACTAGGGGAAAAATGGGGGGGGGGGGGACAGGAATGCTGCAAACAGCGGAAAAGGCAGAAGCACCCTGTGGTGGGGAGCTTTAAGGCTAGCAAAGGTGATACATGCTGCTGTGGTCTGGCAGGCATTCCATTTAAAAAAGTTATTACATCTTTCTCATCTCCGCTCTCCAAATCTTTCTCCATGTTGAGGTGTAAGAGAGGCATTTGCTCATTCTTCAGTTCTGGAGTCTGATGCTCTACTTGGTCCTCAGCAAACCCTCCTGAACTCTCTTGACAGATTAATGTGAGAACTGCTGAGTCTCCATCCTTAGAGAAGTCCTCCTCCAAGGGTGGAGAGGGTTATCAGCGGCTTCCATGCATGCAATGCAGTGAGGTGCACAACAGAGGGAAGCAGGGTAGTGGCAAGAGATGCAAAGCTGATGCTAATTGACAAGGTGCAAGACAGCATGTAGGCTGTGCAGGTAGTTGGGTGCACAACTAGGCACATGGCTGAGATGCACACTGGCATCTTGTCAATTAGCTGCAAATAGCCACAGCAAGTAACTACAGACACCAATAGGATTCTGGCCATTATATCCAAATTACAGTTAATTTTAGCTATGATTTCAGGAAACAATGCAACTTTAAACAATGATCTATAACGGTGGCTTTTCCTCTGAAAAGCAAAAGCCAGTAAAAGTTAACCAAGTTTGGCTTCAGATTAATAATTAATCTGCTATGATTAACTAAAAAATAGAAGTAAATGGAAGTTAAGGTTTCCAGTTTCCTAATAACCATGTACGTGTAGATGGGCATGAACCCAAGAGTCATGTGTGTAACATGAAACCATGGATGGTCTGGCATTATGTCTAAATCAATCCACAGTTAATTATCTTACCATAATTTTATTTTTTTGGGGGGGTGTCTTTGTGTGTGTGTGTGTGTGTGTGTGTGTTAGTTTTAGTGTGCCTAGTATAGCAGTCATAAGCCACCACTTTTATATAGCTTCAAACACATTACCCCCCAATGGAATACAGCCTCTACAGAAAAAAACCCTGGAGAGCTAAGATGTTCTTACCCTTGCCCTTTGTGGTTGCAATACTGGAATTGATTTGAGCACTGTGATGTGATTATCATGCACTGAAAGCTGATTTACCCAAATCAAAGCTGATACACATAGACAGTACACAATAAATATGTATTGAATCTGAATTCTTGCTTGACCTCAGAATTCTTTCCAAAGAGACAGAAAAGATGTAAAATGGGTGGCAATGCACTGCCTTACCTGAACACTGAAATATCAGAGAGAACATTTGATATGGTTCTCCGTTTGAAGGCAAAACACTACTCTGATTCCCACAGCCATTTCTGGATACAAAAATATATCACAATGTGATATCTGAAACAAGGCCTTAAAAACTTGCAGGGTGTAATCAGATGGGGATCTGTCCCACTGTTTGGTCCAGTCCAGGGATGGGCTGGTTTGTTTCTTTTCCTAGTGACCACATAACATAAATGGCACTGCAAATCAGCCCATCATACCTCCCTGCAACATTTGGGTCCTTACTAGGAGCCACTTCTTTGGTGTGGGTAGTATTGCTGTGCTTCAGTTTGTTTCCAATATGTCCTGTGCGATCACTGGGATCGAACCAAAGCAAATGTATTAAGCTGTCTGCTCAAGACATGATCTTGGGACACAGAAGACTTCCTTCTGTTCCTCTATGGAGAGGGAGAGAGCGGAAATAAAGTTTTTTTTTAATTTTTTTAAAAGCCTTTTAGAAAAATAAAAACAAAAACTGAAAGCTTCCTCCTGGAAGGAGAAGATGACAGGGAGGGAACAAGGGAGGATCTCCCCCCACCTTTTCCCCTTGACAAGGAGGAAAGACCAAATGGGATCACTTGAGGTACAGTATGGTTTTCTCACCACCACCACTAAATGGCATACCACACCTCTATGTGACCTTAAGAAACCCTATTTAGCTCAATCCAGCCTGCTCCAATCTGGACATCTAGTTGTACCCTTAGCCTGTGAAACTGCTGCAACAGTGTTCTTTCTACACAGTGCTAAATTGTCTGAAGGTGACAACAGTGTTGGCCATTCTATCCCTCTCCAATTTTTCTGCTCTTCTAGTTTTACTGTACATTATTATCTGGAAAGAGTCAGAGCTGAACTCAGGCCATGAAAAATACATTATAATAGTACTGTTTCCTAATACATGGCTCAGTTCAGAAACAATAGGTATTTCAGTGAAATATTTTTAAATGTAAAGCAGATGTTCAAATAAATTCCCACCTGACTCATTTTTGGAAGATCTTTGATAGTTTCCTTTTTCGAATCTTTTTCCTTTGCCCACATTCGCAGGTGATATCTGTAATCTTGGGGGCTAGTACCCTTCTCTTCTGCAAGATGACATAAGAGAAACATTTAAAAATATGCATATTCCTGAATGCTGATGAACCTGACACACATTATGAGAATTCTTTCCAGAGGACACCCCTTTAAAAACTTTTATCTAACCCAGCAGATGCTTACCACCATGCAACACTGCACTAGAAATAAAGTAAACTTTGTCAGGATTTTAGTGTTACAGCCTGGAGGTTAAAATTATCACCTCCATCTACAACGAATACGTGTTATTCTAATCATGGCATTTCACTGTATCCAAAAAAGGTGCTTTGAATTTTGGAACTGAAGCAGCTTACAGTTCTGGGAGAATGTGTTCTCTGTTAATCACACAAGTAAGAGAATACTACTGTGCGTGTATGTGTCAACAGAAATACAGTTTCATTACCTTGGTTTTTGGAGTTCCCTTCTCTTGCTGCTTTGTCTTCTTCTACAGCTGCTTCTACAAAAACAAAGACATTAAAGAATAGTGCATGAAATACAAGGCAAACAAAGAGCCTACCCTAACACAGGAAACAATAAAGTATATAGAACCAAACAAAGCAAGGGGTGAGTCTGTAATTTGAGCAATGAGCCTATTGAAGATGCAACACTCATCATGTTTTATTTAAATGTACACATTCTGCAATCAAGCTACAGAGAAACTAATTGTGTGTGACTATCATAGAAGAAAGCTATAGAAAATGCTGATTAGCTGCAAGACTAGTGATATTACTAACTTACTTTCCTCTATTGGAAACAGTCTTTCAGCCTTTAAAAACGCTGAATTTAACCTTTTTCTGTAAGTTTTAAAAAAAGAGAGGCTAAATATAGCCCCAATTTAATATAAATGTAAGCAGCACACATTGAACATGCCCCCATTTAGTTACAGTCCCTTAAGTCACACTCACGAAAGAATTATTTTTTGTGTAAAAAAAAAAAAGGAGAATTACTAGCCCTTATCAGTCTTCAGGACCAGCAATTCTCCTTTACAAAAAAATGATCACACATTGCACCTTGTTCTGCCCCAAAGGAGGACTGACTCAGGAAACAGCATAGCTGGTACATTAAGCAAAGTTGTGCAAAGGTGCCCTTCATCACTGCTGCCAAATAGGAATCCAGGAACAGTGCAGAGTGCGGAAGTATTCTCACACTACAAACCTGACCTGTCAGGAGAAGTATAACCTCTTCTAAAATAGGTTGAAACTCAGTTCCCAAATCTGATTTTCTACTGACCAGAAATAACCCATTTTATCGGGATGTAATTTCAGCTTGTTAACCCTCATCCAGCCCATTACTGAGCTCAGACAAAACTCAAGGGTCAAGGACTGGTCCCAATACAGTGATATTTATAATTAATTAACCACAGATTTATGCCAATAGACTTACATTAGCAGGCATAAGTGATAGGATTCTGGCCATTATATGAATATAACACATTTTGTACAAAAAAAATGCATTGGCAAAATTGATCACAGTTTAAGAAAACAAAATATTACATCTGGCTGCTGTATCATAGTAGTGGCACTGGAGAACAGTATTAAAATAATTAATTTTATATAGGCTTCCCTTACATTTGATAGACAGATATGTTTAGCACTCCATTAGTGGCCCAACTTTGTAAAGGCAGTAGAACTAACCTTGAGAATCACACTGCAGGAAGAGATCCAGTTCTGAGACAAAAGGAGATACTAGAGAGGGAAAGAGAAGAAAGACAAAAAGAAAGAGAAGCTTTGAAGGCAAGGGAGAAACTCAAGAAAGAATGAGAGAGTAAGTCAAAATACAAAGCAACAAAAATCAGGTGGAAGAGGAAAATAAAAAAACAGAAATAAGGTTACAAGATTTGTGCAGATTACAAGATTAGGCAGGAAATACAGCCTGATGGGAACAAGTAGTATCAAGACTTTATATATATAAAAATAGCCCATCTTCCTAGAATCTGTGACTGACTAGAGCATTTCTAGGACACAATTCTTTTAAGAAAAGATAATTAAGAAAATGGAACAGAGTGGCTGTTCAGTTCCTTCACTCAGGTTCATTTCCTATTTGAGTCTTCATTCCTTCAGCCGATGAGACCAGTCATTATTACCTTCTGTGGTGGTGTCCTCTGTGAAATAGGTTGCAGCCTCTAGAGCAGATTCTGCTTCCTCTGAGCTCAGAGCTATAGGAAGAGAAAAAAGTACCAAACCATCAATCTGCTTTCCCCAATATGGAGCCCTCCAAAATTTAGGAGTTACAACTCACAGCATTCCTAATCACTGACCATGATGGCTATGGCTGATGAGAGTTGTAATCCAAAATACCTGAAAGGTACAGGTTGATTGCTACTACCACTGCTATTACCACTGATTATTTAATGTATACCTTGGCAGTATCCTATTTATGTCAGTGTAAAATAAAGTTATGTCAGCATAAATGTGTCAATCATTAAGCCCAGCAACAAGGAACTGCACCATGCACTTGTTCTGTACCACAAATCTGATGTCTTTCCTTCTAGTGGTACTCTGGGATTCTGCAACTTGTCTAAGGTCAAACAGATGGCAGGGCATGTAATCCTATCAGCACAGAGACTTTGGATGATCTTAGCTGACATATCTCTCAGGAGGCACAGTGAGGATTCAAACCTCTGGCTCCTGGGCTCCTCAGCCAGTTACTTCTACCCACAGAGCTATACCAGCACCTCTTTTATGATTTGTGTAATGTTTTCGAAAGAGCATATAAACACCCATAACAGCTTGCAACCCTACATCCCTATCAACTAATGTTTGAAAGAAAGGAGTGGTTCACCTGGAGGTAGATGTAGTTTGTAAAGAAGTTTTAGCTTCTCAGTCAGATCACCATGATACATGCCACCTGTTAGGAACAGCAAGGAAGAGAAAGAACACTTCGCATTAGGAATGACTACTTGCCTGCCAACCTTTTTTTCCTGGCAAAACTTTCAGACATAACAGATAACATAAATAAGACATTTAGCACATGAACCTTTCCCTATCCCCATAGGAATAACTTCTGCATGCCATCTAAAAGTTTATTATGTTTCCCTTCACAACTGCTATTTGAGATAGGTTGGGTCACTGTTCTAATTTAAGAAATGCGAAGAACTGAGGTTGAGAAATACCCAAAGTCACAAAGTGAGTCCGTAGCAAACATGAGGTTTGAATCTGACCAGTGATCTAAACTACAATGATTCAAGCTTTGACTGGTGAGATTTAGCTTGTAGTATGCAAGAAAGCTATGGGCCACTTTTGGTGGTAATTCTAAGCAGAGAATTTGAGTGAGAATCAACATTCAGGATTTTCATTTAGTGTTAAAATAGGGGGCAGCCTTTCTAACACCAACAGCAATAGCTTTTCTGCTATAAACATATGGTTTTATTATTTTCACAACCATCAACCAGTGCATAGAAGACCTCCATTCTAGGATTAAATAGAATATTGCAGGAAAAAAAACTTACTCATCCCTGTTGCAAACTCCTTGAAATTAATAAGCCCATCCTTGTTCTCATCCAATAGTCGAAACATTCTTTCCGCTAGCACTGGTGTGTGGAGGCCACAGGACCAAGGAGTCAGAGAAGCAAATAAATCTTTGAACTGCTCCATATTGATGCGGTACTGTTCTAAGTAGGGAAGGCTCTGGTCTCGGTGAGCAGCTGCAGTGTGATTTCCCCAGTAACAACTCATTAGGTGTTTTGCCTGTCACCAAAAGGAGTTACTAGTTCAGATAACAAGCATGTTTGCAAAACATTCAAACTTGAAGACCTCCCCAAAATTCATAAGAGAGGACCAGGAACTGACAGAAACTGAGCTGAACACGACTGCATATTTTTGGTATTTACTTCTTAAATTGTTCAATCTGAGACATGGGCTCTGATCAATTCTGCAACATGCTAGAAAACAGACCACATGAAAATTAATCCTACTAATACAGGAAATGGTTCAGTGAGATGCAGATTCAGGCAAAAATACCTCAACAGACTGAACAGAAGCTTTGAGAATAAATTGCTTTTTTATTGGCAACTTTGAAAATTCTATGTGAAATTTGCATTGGAACCATGACTCTTAAAGCCCTTTGCAAACAGATAGTTGGAAATGATGCTACTAATGCTGTTACTAATACTAGAGATGGGACTTTGAGCATTTTTAGACTCGCATCCCAAGAATTTGCCCTGAATCTCCCAGGCAGAATTCTGGGAGTGGGACCCCAGGAACAGATGCCTACATAAGGGTTTTCTGTACCTCCACTGGTGCCTGTGTGGTTCTCTTCTGATAAACGAGAAAACTACCTGGTGATTCCTGGGACTCTCAGGCTTCATGGGTGAGGTAGTTCCATGGGAGGCTCCTTCTATAAAACATAATGAACATCAAGACTACCCCACCCACAAAGCCTTGGGACTCCCAGGATCACTGTAGCAGTTTTCTTGTTTTTCAAGGGGAAAACACACAAACAGCAATGGAGGTGGAAAAAAGCATCTATTTCTGGGCTCCCACTCCCATTTTGCCTGGGGGATTCTGGGTGAATCCTGGGATTGGGAGTCCAAAAATTCCAGAAGTCCCATCCCTAACTAATACTCTACTACACCTAGCTGAATGAATAAATTCAGTTTACCTCTTAATGGCCCTCCCACCTCGCAGGGAGCAAGGACCTATTTTAATGGTCTGCCCTCGAAGGTTACTGGATCCTATAGGATTCCAGGATACCATGAGAGGAATACCGGCAGATCTGGTTGGCGCTCCTGTCGAGGCTCTGGTGGATGGTTGGGCTACGGCCGCCACTAGGGCTGTAGACACGATCGCTCCTAAACGCCCTCTCCAATGCAGAGCTCGTCCAGCGCCCTGGTATAACCAGGAGCTACGAGCAATGAAGCAAACTAGGAGAAGGCTAGAGAGCAAATGGAGAAGGAAACCGACGGAGTATAATAAAGAAGCTGTTAGGGCCGCAACTAACCTTTATCTGGCTAAGATAAGGGCTGCTAGTCGAGCTCACCTCGCTAACCGGATAAGCAAGTATTCAAATCAGCAGGCGGAAATTTTCCGTATAGTTCGCAACCTATCCGGAATTGGTCGGGGCGAAGGGCCTCCCCCTAGCATCTCCCCTGACCAATTTGCAGCATTTTTTAAAACTAAAGTGGAGGCCATCCGCCAGGAGCTTTCTCCTTTTTTGGTTACAGTAGATCGAGCAGAGATGTCCAGCGCTCCGCCTTGCCCGGTGAGTTTTGACCACTTTCAACCTGTGACGCCTGACATTGTGGACAAGGCGCTAGTTCGCTGTCAGGCCACCACCTCGTTCCTTGACCCTTGCCCGGCCTGGCTAATCAAAGCAGCCAGGCCTATAACAACCGAATGGGCTACAGCGATAATTAATGGGTCTCTCCAGGAGGGCAGGTTTCCCCCTGCCCTCAAGGAGACACTCATTAGGCCCATTCGAAAGAAACTTCATTTGGCGACGGACGATATTGGCAATTATAGGCCCGTCGCCAATGTTTCTTTCATGAGTAAAGTGGTCGAGAGGGTGGTGGCCGATCAGCTTCAGGCACACTTGGATGAAACAAATGCCCTGGATCCGTTCCAGTCGGGCTTCAGGCCGCGCCATGGTACAGAAACGGCATTGGTCGCCCTGTTAGATGACCTCTTGAGGGAGGCCGACAGGGGAAAAACTTCTCTGTTGGTCCTCCTCGATATCTCAGCCGCCTTTGATACCGTCGACCACGGTATCCTCCTGAGGAGGGTCTCCGAGTTGGGAATCGGTGGTCAGGCGTTGGCCTGGCTCTGGTCCTTCCTGGGGGACCGTCCTCAGAGAGTTCAGCTTGGGGAGCATGAGTCGGCCCCGTGGAGCCTCAATTGTGGGGTTCCGCAGGGTTCGACCATCTCTCCAATGCTGTTTAACATCTATATGAGACCGCTGGGCGAGGTTATCAGGGGGTGCGGAGCATCGTGCCATCAATATGCCGATGACACGCAGCTCTACATCTCCTTTTTGCCAACTACAGTGGATGCCGTTCTGTCCCTGCAACGCTGCCTGGGGTCTGTATTGCAATGGATGCAGGAAAATGGGCTGAGGCTGAACCCGGACAAGACGGAGGTCCTGAGGGTCGGTTTGGGAAACTCCCTCTCTTTTGGGGGGGTGACTCTCACCGCGAAGAGTGAGGTGCGCAGCTTGGGGGTCTACCTGGACCAGGCGCTTACCATGGAATCCCAGGTAGCGTCAGTGGTCCGCACCACTTATTTCCATCTCTGGCGGATAGCCCAGCTGCGTCCCTATCTAGATGTTGGGTCGCTCACCACTTTGGTCCATGCGCTCGTAATCTCGAGATTAGACTACTGTAATGCTCTCTACGTGGGGCTGCCTTTGAGATCTATGCGGAAACTCCAGATGGTGCAGAATGCGGCAGCCAGACTTCTCAGTGGGGTAAGGAAACATCAACATATTACTCCCACTCTGGCCGCCTTGCATTGGCTGCCAGTTCAGTTTCGCGTAGATTTCAACGTTTTAATGCTTACGTATAAAGCCCTAAACGGTTTAGGGCCTCGCTACCTGACGGAACGCCTTCTCCCACCTAGATCTACCCGTATCACCCGATCTAGCCAGGAGGTGAGGCTGAGGAGCCTAACGCCGAGGGAGGCCCGGAAGGAAAAAACAAGAAACCAGGCCTTCTCGGCAGTGGCTCCTCGTCTTTGGAACAGCCTCCCTCCTGAGATTCGCATGGCCCCGTCGCTGGGCATCTTTAAATGCCAACTGAAAACCTGGCTGTTTAAGCAAGCCTTCCCTCCACCCACCGTCTGAATTTAGTTATTTTGTGTTTTCTTCCATCTTGGATCATTGTTTATTTAGTAATATATTGTTATGATTTTAAATTGTTAAATTGTTACAACATATGTTGTTACCCGCCCAGAGTAGTCTATATGACTAGATGGGCGGGCTATAAATGTAATAAATAAATAAATAAATAAATAAATAAATTTACCAGTGACAAGTAAGGTGTGGCTGAAACCTTTACAACTGAAAAGAACCCGACAGTAATTGGCCAAGCAGGAACAACTCTGGAATAGCTCTAACGCTGCAACTCTCAGAATATATACCAGGAACTATGCCCCACTAAAATAAGTGTGAGTTACTTCTGAGTAAATATGCTTGCATACTGTAAATTCATAAATTACATGCTGTCATTTCCTAAATAGCATTCAATTAATTCAGACTGTGGAGCAAAAGTGGTTCAACTATACCATAAGGTTCTTTTTTCTAAAACAACCATGGTCCAACTGTGTGCCTGTTCAGTACTCTTCAAAAATAAATAGTTCCACTGAACAACTAGAAGAGAGGGGGCAGGATGTGGATAAAATCCTCCCCCTGCTTTCTCGCTTTCAACTGCTGACATGGAGAATTTCTGCTTTTTGAACAGCCTCAGCTGCTGCAGCAGAGAGTTGAATTGCACACAAAACACTAATTTGCCAATTTATTTATTTCAAATATTTTTATCCCACCTTTCTCCTCAAAAGGACCCAAGGCAGCTTACATCA
The DNA here is from genome assembly GCA_037013535.1 of Intellagama lesueurii. Taxonomy (NCBI): domain Eukaryota; kingdom Metazoa; phylum Chordata; class Lepidosauria; order Squamata; family Agamidae; genus Intellagama; species Intellagama lesueurii. The sequence goes on from JBAJHW010000002.1 coordinate 220,305,704, forward strand.
TTAAAAAACAGTATTTAAAACCTAAAAACAGTAAGTATCATAGAATCACAGAATAGTGAAGTTGGAAGGGGCCTACAAGGCCATCAAGTCCAACCCCCTGCTTTAATATATAAATATTAAAAAAGAATTAAACAAGTATATTAAAATGGTTAATAAAATCAATATTAAAACGCATTTAAAACAAGAGAGCACAACAATCCATGAAAAAAACCCTCTCAGACCACCAGTCATTAAGGACAAGTGTGCCTGAAGAGGAAGGTCTCTGCCTGCCTGCAAAGGGACAGCAGTGATGGGGCCAGGCTAGCTTGCCGTGGGAATGAGTTCCAGAGTCTGGGAGCAGCAACAGAGAAGACCCTCTCCCATGTCCCCACCAAGCATGCCTCTGAAGGTGGTGAGACCAAGAGAAAGGCCTCCCCTGGTTATCTTAATGCCTGGGCAGGCTCACAGAGGGAGATGCAGTCTTTTAGATACAGTGGTGTCTCGCAAGATGAAAGTAATTCGTTCCGCAAGTAGCGCTGTCTTGCAAAATTTTCGTCTTGCATTCCTATGGGAAACCTCGCAAGATGAACGATTTATTTCCGTCTTGCGAGGCATCGGTCTTGCGAAAAAGAAACCGTCTTGCGAAGCACGGCCATAGAAGAAGCCGTCTTGCGAGTCACGGAAGCAATTGCAAAACGCTTTCGTTTTGCGAGTTTTTCGTCGGGCGAGGCATTCGTCTTGCGAGGTACCACTGTAGTTTGAACCCAAGCCATTTAGGGCTTTATAGGTTAAAAATAGCACTTTGAATTGTGCCTGGAAATGGATCGGCAGCCAGTGAAGCTGCTGTAACAGGGGAGGTATATGTTCCCTGTAACCAGCCCCAGTTAACAATCTGGCTGTGGCATTTTGGACCTTCTAGAGTTTCCAAATACTCTCCAAAGGCAGCCCCACATAGAGCATGTTACAGTAATCTAGCTGAGATGTAACTAGGGCATGTGTTACCGTGGCCAAATCAGACCTCTTAAGAAACAGGTGCAGCTGGCACATTAGTTTCAACTGTGCAAAGGCACTCCTGGCCACTGCTCAAACCTGGGCATCCAGGCTCAGAGATGAATCCAGGAACACCCCCAAGCTGCGGGTCTGTGTTTTCAGAGGAAGTGTAACTTTAACTAGCACAGACTGCAGCCCTATTCCCTGATCTAGTTTTTAACTGACCAGGAGTACCTCTGTCTTGTCTGGATTAAGTTTCAATTTATTCGTCCTCATCCAGTCCATTACTGACACCAGCCACTGATCTAGAACCGAAACAGCTTCCTTGGATTTAGAAGGTTCTCATTCAGCTAGAAAAATGCTCAGAAGCCAGGGTAGAATCAAAACAGTCTCCTCGAACTGTCGCCAACATTAGCAGGCCATTTCCTGAGAGGCCAGAGCAAGTACGGCTGTTTCAGTGATTTTAGAGTTGGTAGGGAGGGGGAGCATCACATCATTTTGGGCAAGGAGTGCTTGTTGCAGTAGCAGCAGTGGCAACTTCCCTCACTATTTTTTTAAATGCTTATGGTGGCAGAGGCAGCTTTCTCACTCTGATCTATATTTAAAAACTACACGAGCAACATTACGCTGGTGCTAAGGCCATGTTTCTTTCCCAAATGCCCCACAACTGACTCTGACATGACAACATAAGTAGATTTTTTTTACGTTAAATTAAGAAACAACAACAAGAAAGATAAAAAGGAAGTGTCATCACCAGTGCTACATCTAGAGTTTTTTTTAATTGAGAGGAAGAAAGGACCTGTTTCTGCATTCCGGTAAGCACCTCCCCAGTGAACTAATTCAAAACATTTCAAACCCTGGTCTCTCAGAAACTGTGTTACTATTTGTGTTTGTGCAAAATGCTTGAGCTCCATCAGGTGAAGCTCAAAACTGGACAAACATATTCCAAGGCTTTGTAGAAGTCTCCTTCTATGTATGTGGAGCCCCCACCATGACCATTCCCTACTAATGGCCATGGTGGTAGAAGCTTTACTTATACCATTTGTTTCAAAACTTGGATCTACTTTTTGAGAACATATTTGTTACTGATCTATTTTTTGACAGAAATTGAGTCAACATTTAAGATTTATACCGCCCCTTCATCCTGAAGTCTCAGGTCAGTAAAAAAGAATTATGATAAAGATTGCATCAGTAAATTAGAATGACATTTCTTTTAATTTCTAAAACTTCCCTGTATGCTCACGCTTGGACTTTGGTGTGTATACAGTAGAGAAGAGGCTCCAAAACTGGAAGGGTGAAAGCTGCTAGCAAGAAAAATATGAGAGATTATTTTGTAAGCAATCTTACCTTAAATACCACATAAAGGTCTTCTAATTCTTGCATAGAAAAGCCAATGTCACAAGATATGGCTCGGACCTACATAAATTCAGAGAGAAAAAATTACAACTTATTTTATAAACTGTAAACCTGAAAAAGTTAAATTCAAGAAAAACAGGAAGCTGTATTTTACAAAGTATGACTAAATGACTTTCAATGTCCGGGGACTTGACCAGAGAAAGGAAGGAGGAGTAGGTAACGATTTTGAGTAGAACACTACTCCCACGTTTGGGAGTTATTGATCTCTAAGATAGGAAGCTGCAAAAAAACCCCAATGACAGCTGAAGAAGAATAGCTATATTCCTTTGAACTCAGCAGGGTAAGCACAGCAAAAAGCTAGTCAACAACATTAAATGCATTTCCTGCTCTCAATGCACTGTAACTGAAAGTGGGAAGAGGAAATATGTCACTCCTTATTCCTTTCAGCTTTTATCTATTTAATCCGCTCACTGTCAAAACATCTACAAGGGCATTAAAGGCATTTGCAGGAGACATCTGATGCTATCTAGAGGGAATGAACACCACAAAGACACAAACAAGAGAAAAAACCAACAGCAAGAATTTGTGAAAGCTATTCTTCCCTTGAGACTAGCAGGCACAAGCAGTTTGGAGAATGGAAAAGGTCAGCATCTCCTATCGCCACACCCTTGATGCAGGGAGAGGAGCAGAGCAAACAAGCACAAAATTGTAGGAAGGCCTGCCATGTTTTCCTCATAATACAAATCGTTGCTTTCCCATACCAACTGATTTATATCAGCACACAGATAGACGGCAGTGTTCAAAAGCAGCTGATGCATCCCAGAATCATCACTCATTAAAAAAAAAAATCTCTGCAACCCAGTTTTGCCACAGAACAACTCTCTTCAAGCACTTCCTTCAATAATATACCACAAAATGCCCTTTAATAACATACCAGTTACTTGGTCATCTGATTTACCTCTTTGTATTGTTCAACTTATCCTATCCTCAAAAAGCAGGTAAAATTAGTTAGATATCACTGTAAGAGGTGAGTACCACATACCACACTTCTCTTAGCTGTGTCTTCCAAAGAATGGATCACCTTCAATCTTTGCTTAAAGCGCATTTGCTCAATTTCATCTGCTTTCAAATGGCCAAATTTCTGTATTGAAAAAGTAGACAAGGTTCAGAAATGAAGCCATAGAGAAACACTATGCATTTGATAACATAATCAAAGTTACCAGGTAATTTACTAAGCAATAATTTGTAGCAATTCTGTAGCAACAGTGATCAACTACTGCCCTGTAGCTATGTTTGAAAGCTGCAGACATAAAAATAGGGGAAAGCAAGGAGATAAGTTAGGGCAATAACAAGAGTCACTTTGTGAACACCAATAAGGTTGCACAGAAAGACTCTGTTCTTATGACTTTGCCAAGCATGTATATTGTAAGAAGTCAAGAATTATAACTAACAAGAAGCTTAAAAAGAAAGGCATGGAGAGAAAGCAGTGGCGACAGCACCAAAATTACAGGCGGAATTGTTTTTTGGTTTAATGAAACTGGCAAAAGAGACCATTCCTTGATTTGTATATGCACCGTACATTTATTAAAGACAGTTTCACTTTAGTAAATAATACAGTACAATTAATTTACTAAATTAACAAGAATAAAATAGGAATTTAAAAGGTAAGACAGTTCTTGACCTCATAGGCTGTTTTTATAAGTTCAAATATATCAATTTCCTCTGGTGGATCATCCCCACTTGTCAGTAAGGCGTGGAGATGGGGGATACGTGGAAAAACACTCTGTCGATTAACTACATTGTCCAGGTATCTATGGAGACAAAAAGTCAGGTCAGAACCTTGAATTAGTGGATAATCTGAAGAAGGAGAGTCAGAATCTTTATTAATATCTCATATACGTCTTCCTAGCCCAAAGTATTTTACTAATTATAGATTTTCACCAGTATAATCACATTTATGATTTATTCTTTTTATTTAATATAATTTCCAGGCTCCCATAAACCTGTTAAGTACTATTGAACATCTGAATAATATTGTTGTAGTATTCTAGATGAATATATATTTTTACATAATACAAATACATAGACTATATACTGTATTTTTCCGTGTATAAGACGCTACTTTTTCCTAAAATAGTTAGACTAAAAATTGAGGGTTGTCTTATACACAGAAGTAAGCTGAGGAGAAAACCGCGTGGTTGCAAAATTGTCCATGTCTCTGCAAACAGGCTTCCTCCAATCACAAGCCTTATGTAAATTATGTAAGCTGATGTGGAGGAGAGCGTGTAGGCCAGCGATGGTGAACCTATGGCACGCGTGCCACAGGTGGCACGCAGAGCCCTCTCTGTGGGCATGCAAGCCATGCTGCTGCTGCTGCCCATGCCAGCCTGGTGCAGGGCGCGGTGCCACTTGCTGCTGTTGTGGCTCACCTCGAGTTCATGCCGCCACCTTGTCCCCTGTCTGAAGGGAGTCCGCGAGTGGTGCTGGAGGTGGTGATCAGGTGGCAACAGCAGCAGCAGCAGGCGGAGGTGAAGGAGGAGCTGCACCCGGCTGCCCCTCAGTGCGAAATCGCTGCTGCCTGTTGACTGCAACTCCGGCGCCGCAGGAGAGTGAGTGAGTGGGGCGGAGCGCAGCACAGCACAGGAAGCCCGGGCAAAGGCCCTGCCTATATTGGGGGGGGGGCGTCCCCTGGCCGCCCTCCGGAGGACGTGCCGGTCCGGAGGGTGCCCGCTGATTTGGGCACTCAGGCTCAAAGAGGTCAAAATTGGGGGGGATCTTATACACAGAAAAATACTGTACATACACAATAAAAATATAACAATATACATATTAATAGCTGAAATTATGTTGTCCATATGTGCAGTGGAGATTATGTCACTGTCAGTGGCAAATTGCTACTGATTAAAAAAAGAAATCCTCACTGATTAAAGGTGTATTTCAGAGTGCACACAACTCATACAATGTAGCAAAGTACCATGCAACCTGAAATCCCCAAAGGAAGCCTTTAATCAATGGTGATCTGTAGCTGATGATGACATAATCACCACAGTGCATGCAGAGTTGCACAACAGGATTTCAGTCTCTAAAGTTACAGATAAGGCGAACTTTTAAGTTCCCCAGAACTTTTAACCAGGCAAAGCTGTAAACAAATCTGGGGATAAAGTGAATGGTTAAAAAATCGGGTCAGGCGTGATGGCCACGGCTCTTGGAGTCAGAATGTCAAGCAAGGCCAGGTGGAGATCTGCAGATTCAACATGAGACCAACATGTCAAACACACCTCTCTTCTCTCTGCAGACAAAAGTCTGGCTTGGACCCAGTAGTACTGTCCATTACCTTAAAGATGAGGCTCACAGACTTCTTTGTAAGCTCACAGCAGAAAAACAGGTAGCAGAGTTAACAGTTTTTACATCAGTAAAACAGGAGTTCAATCATGCTATCATGCTAAAAAAATGCTGCAAAAAACCAAGGCTACCTGCCCAAGACAGTCATGGCCTCGCCTTCGTCAGAGCAATTTAGGAGCTTCTCCATGTTGGCATCCAAGATGGCCAGAGACACCTGCAAGATGACCTTGATGCCTTCATAGAAGAAGCAGTCAACAATGACCACAGCACTTTCAAAAGGCATGACACTGAGGAAGAGAGTAAGGAACCAGGAGAGAGAGATACTGGAAATGACTCCCAGATCTTGCATTTTCTCAGACAGCTGAGGAAGACAATCCCGTGTTAGGTCTTCAAAGATGCCCTGGTCTACCAGTGCGCCTGAATGAGCAACAGACAGGAAAAAGCAAGAAAAGTGTTAACCATAGCATGCTTATGTTCTGTTCAGAAAGGATTCTACAAAGCTCAGAAGGAAACATAAAAGGATGACTAAACAGCACAGAAGGTAAGGAGTCGGGTTGTGCTACAGAGGAAGTAGAAACACTGACGGTTTTAAAATATTTGAATGAACTTCTGGATTACTTGTTATAGGCACTAAGGATATGATTAGATATACTGGACATAAAAAAACTACAGAAAACCAATGGTAAGATAAATGTTTTGAAGGTTTTAGGTCTTCTGTTCTTGAAGGTTTTCAAGCAAAAACCAGATACACATGCTTCACTTTAAAAATGCCATGTTTTAGAGGGAAGAGCTCAGTTTGCTTCATCCAACATGGGTTGAAAAACATTAATATTAAAAATAAGATGATTCTATGAAGTCAAACCTCTTCTAACTATCCAGCTGTTCCTAACAGAATCCCTCTTTAGCTACTTCAGCTTGAACTACTTAGCACCAATTCATCCTCGTCTTTGGAACAGCCTCCCTCCTGAGATTCGCATGGCCCCGTCGCTGGGCATCTTTAAATGCCAACTGAAAACCTGGCTGTTTAAGCAAGCCTTCCCTCCATCCACCGTCTGAATTTTTGTTATTTTGTGTTTTCTCCCATCTTGGATCATTGTTTATTTAGTAATATATTGTTATGATTTTAAATTGTTAAATTGTTTCATCATATGTTGTTACCCGCCCAGAGTAGTCTATATGACTAGATGGGCAGGCTATAAATGTAATAAATAAATAAATAAATAAATAAATAAATAAATAAATAAATAAATAATTCATGTTTTCCAGGTTAAATGGAAGACTTACCAACCACTCTGGTGTTATAGTAATCTGGCAGCATCCTCTCACACAGGGCCACAAGGAGCCAGAAAGCTTCTTCCTCATTACAATACAGAAGTAGTACAGATGTCACAATGTTCATAGCCTGACAGCAGGTAGACACACACATGGACGTACAAAGAGAAAAATTCATGTCAGATGAAGATCATATTTAGGAAGGCATTCATTAACTGTGATTTACTATGTTAGAGCCTTAGACAAATTATAAATGTGAAAATCTGAAGAAAATATTTTATAGCTTTTTATATTCTTGGTTTCATGAGCCAGGATCCTGTTTTTTTTAAATCAAAAACTAGGTGAGGGCCTACATAATTTCAGTGGATAGGGAGTACTTCTAACTGGCCCCTACCTCTTGCCATTTCCTCCCCTCTTTATTCCTTCCCGCCAATCCCTTAAAAACAGTACAGACAGAAGGAGGGGATATTCGTTTCTAACTTACTGATGACTTCCCCTTTCTTGTGCTCAACCCAAAGTGGTCACATGGCCAAGCATAGCTCTCCCCCCAGGTAACGTACTCCCACTGACAGGAGCCATAAGCTCCAACAGGACACATCACCGAACTAGAATGAGTATTGCCCTCCGACTCTGAGGTGATCCACGATCGCTGTGCTCTTACCTGGCAGTAGCCAATTGTGGGATTCCGAAAAGCATATGCCGTTAGTACCCTTCGAAGTGCAGCAATCCCCAGCTCATTCTGAAAGGCTGGGTGCTCTGGCATTGAACGATGCAAGTCCCTTTCAATTTCTTCTGTGGCCAAGTTATACTTCCCCATCGACTGTTCCACCAAGTCTGCATAGTACCCAGGGTGAGTGGCCATCTCGTTCGAGGCTCCTGAAGTGATGATGCACCAAAAAAAAACTAGTTTTCTTGTTCATGACATTCAGGATGCACTCTGATGCAGGATATGTTTCTGGAGAGTGTCAACATCAATCCCTTTTCACTTTTTTAGATGCAAGACTAACAGCATGGTGTAATTTGGCAATATGCATAATATATGTAGAAGTGATGTTTTCGCTAACAAATTTATCCTATACTTTTTAAGTGGGCATGATCTTAAAAAAAAACTTTTCATGAAAAAAAGGTAAGATGGGCTGTAATTAATTTAGGACTGAAAGCTACTACAATCTGAAAGAATTACAGATGACAAACTGAACATTGCTTCCAGTTTGACACTGGAATCAGGCCATAACTGATTAACTGAAAAACTTTTCTTCAATTGGGGAAGCTGTTGAATGTACAGAATTACTACTTACCTGAAAACAGGAGCCATAGCTCTCCACGAAGATTCTCTGGAATCCCTTTTAATACCAGCTCACGGGTCTTGGCTGTTCGATACATACACATTCCCCTCCCATATTCAAAGAAATGAATGTTCCACGACTCCTCTTTCATTGTCTCCTTTGCCTGGAAAGAAAAGCATTAGGGGGTTCATCTTACTAGAAAGTTCAGCTAACCCAAATGCTGCATTTCTCTTTGTATTCCTATGCAGGATGTTTCACTGTATAAAACAATCTATAAATATTGATATCTTATGGTAACTATCTACACAGATATTGTAATAGAAATGGATAAAATTGAAATATGGTAGCATCTTGATTGGCTGAAGAATGAATAGAGATCAATGTTTAAGGGATTTGAATATTCTCTGAGGTGTGTTATCTGGACTAGTTTAATTAAAAATTCAGGAAAATGAACTTGGTCTCAATCTATAACACACCAGACAGTGAATATTACTCTGCTCCTGCCTGAGGCTAAAAAAATAGTGCAGAGGTTTCTTAATGTTAGTACACCATGTACCACACAAGAGACATTTATCTTCAAGCAGACCAACTTTTACATTTAAGTGCATAGTATCTTGGATTAAATGCATTATAAGATTAATATACAGTGGTGCCTCGCTAGACGATTGCCTCGCAGGACGAGGAAATCGCTAGACGATGGCTTTTTGCGATCGCTAATGCGATCGCAAAACGATGGTCTCCTATGGGCGATTTTCGCTAGACGACGAGGTTTCCCCATTGGAATGCATTGACTAGTGGTCAATAGCTGTCAGTGCATTCCAACGGGGACCCGCGCTCGCTAGACGAGGTTTCCCTATGGACGATCTTCGCAAGACGACGACTTTTCCGTTGGAACGCATTGAAGAGATTTCAATGCATTCCAATGGGGAAACGTGCTTCGCTAGACGATGTTTTCGCAAGACAGCAATCTTCGCGGAACGGATTAACATCGTCTAGCGAGGCACCACTGTATTGGCCCTTGCTTAGTTTTCCAGAGAATTTAAAGTGCACAGTTTTTTCCAGTGATATATTTCATATCTCAAACTTTCTGTCAAAGATAATGTTATACCATGCATGCAAAGTTTTAGAAAAGGATGTACAGTCGAACCTCGACTTACGAACGTCCCTAGTTCCGAACATTTCGAGTTACGAACAGCTCCGTCCGCAAAAATCTGGATCGACTTGCGAACGGAGCTTCGACCTACGAACGAAAAAAGGGCAGGGGAAAAGAGCGGGAAATTCAAACTGTTGGTGGCAAAGAGGCTGCTACTTTGTAGCTCTTTCACCCCAATGGTTAGATCAGGGGGTCAAGGAACTTTTTTACTTCTGCCAAGCAGGAGGAGGAAGCCGGTGCACTCCCTTCCCATTCCTGGCGCGGGTCTACTCGTGAGTAAGCGCCACGGAAAGTGCGGGTCTACTCTCGAGTAAGCGCCGCCGAAGGCGCAGCAGTGGAGGTAAGGTTCTGCTTTTTCCTTTTTAAAAAGTTGATCTGGGTGGGTTTTGGAGGGTAGGTTTGGGCTGGGGGGGGTTATGTTTCTGTGTTGTTTTGTTTTTTGGTGATTTTTTTTTTATTTGCAGTCCCAGTGTGGGACTTGCTCCAATGTTTATTTTTGGATTGGTTTGTTTTTGGTTTTGGTTTTTTGCAGTCCCAGCGTGGGACTTGCAGTGTTTGGGCTTTCCCCCAATTCGAATCTCCCGTCCTTTCCCCCTGCCTTTTTGCCTTCGGAGGTCTGCAAGGGCTCCCTCCAATGTCGGGGGAAAGCCCTTGGAGACCTCCTGGGGGCCCGATCACGGCGGCGGGTCTACTCGCGAGTAAGCGCCGCCGAAGGCGCGGCAGTGGAGGTAAGGTTCTGCTTTTTCCGACATCGGAGGAAGCCCTTTGAGACCTCCGAAGGCAAAAAGACGGGAAAAGGGCGGGAAATTCGAATTTCCAGCCCTTTCCCCCTGCCTTTTTGCCTTTTTTCTTCCCTCGGAACGCATTAAATGGTTTTCAATGCATTCCTATGGGAAATGGTGCTTCGACTTACGAACTTTTCGACCTACGAACGCCGTTCCGGAACGGATTAAGTTCGTAAGTCGAGGTACCACTGTAATTTTGTTTTAAATCATCAATACCTTAATATTTAGAAGGACATTTTGAGATGAACCTAGCTGAATCAGACTGGCCTATCTAGTGCAGTGCACATTCTTCACACAGTGGCCAATCCGTTGCCTATGAGAAGTCTGTTCTCAGGACATAAACTGCAATTGTGCTTTTCTTGCTTAACTGTACCTGATTGTATTTTCTCTCGTACTTACGAGTTGTAGTTATGATAAATGGCTTTACACAGGCTCATATTGTACTTTACTGTTCAATATCCCACCCTACCACATGCCCACTGATAGAGCTACTATCTTACCCCTTTTGATCCAAGAATTTCATCACAGTTGGACCCAAACAGTTTAAGCAATCCCTTGGATGCTGTTGGTACGTTATCAGTGCAAAAATTGGCCAGCTGATTGTTGAGAGGAGAGGAAGGACTGGCTGAAAGTGCACCACTGGGAGACAGTTCTGGAGTTTCCTAAGAACAAGTAGACTAGCTGAAAATTATAAAGATACAAGCAGGCTTTTGTTGCAGTTTTTGGATATTTAATATGACCAAATATCGTTTGAAGACGACTTTCCACTAAAGGTACATTGGAAGCAACAGCAGCACTAACTTCTTCATCCTTCACGTTCACTCCATTGCAATATAGCTTTTCTTAAAAGAGACATTCTTTGACCATGAGGTGACCATCCAAGATGTACATTGAGGTCAAAATCCCGGCTGGGTTACACAATCACAGAAGAGGAATCTCACATAGACATTTCCCTCTCTCTAGCAGGCTCTCCTTCATGTGACCACATACTGATTGAAAAATCAAGCACACAAATGACCAAATGAAAGAGAACCTGTAGAGGGGGGAACCTGTTGTGTGATTGCCCTTGCATGCACAGATTTCCTCTTGAATTTCTGGTCAGAACATGCAACGTAGAGGTCAATTCATACATTACCAAACAAGAGCCCCTTATTCACGATGAATCTATACTAACTTGGAAGCTCTCCTGGTGTGTGCAGCTGCATAACACCTGAGTTCAGAGACACATATATTTACAGTACATTTCTGAATGTGCCTTAGAAATGCAACATGTGAAGGTGCAGTGAGCACGAGTGAAGATGGATGTAGCCAACAGGCTTCCCTGTACTCTCAACAGATATCCAAACTATTGGACAGAAGGTCAAGTACTGTGCTACATTTAGCAGCCATAACTGATATGAACTCCCTGGGTAAGTTCACTAGTCACAGAAAGCAGGAAAAGTATCCCCCTCCCTTGTATTTCTTCCATTTTTCTTTAATCTGAAGGTCCTTGAAATATATTTTTTAAGTTCTTCTGTTCAGTCTGCTATCTTCAATATGCTGAATTTTCTCCCACTAGAGGAAAAGTATCTCTTATTTTTCTTCCTCCCCCACTCAGTTATTTCTAAAGTTCATTTTCTTTATTCCTCTACCCTCAAGCCATCTCTTATCACTCTAGTCATTTGTCTCACTACTAAAAAGTGGAACGGCAGTGAATTATTAGTACATTATCTCATGTGGAAAAGATTCAGTTAGGAAGCTTTCCTTAGTCAGAGAATTTAATCAGAGATCTCAGCAAACATTTCCCCTTGCTCAGCATCTGAGGTTGCTATCATTACCTAACCTGCATTCTTCTAGATCAGTTTCTTTCTGGTAGAAAACAACACATGCTGAATAAAATCCAGGTCACTTTGTCTATAGCTTTGGGCAAAGGTAAAGGTAAAGGTTCCCCTTGACAATTTGCCCAGTCGTGTCCGACTCTAGGCGGCGGTGCTCATCTCCGTTTCCAACCCATAGAGCTAGCGTTTGTCCGCAGACAATCCTCCGTGGTCACGTGGCCAGCGTGACTAGACACGGAACGCCGTTTACCTTCCCACCGAGGTGATACCTATTTATCTACTCGCATTTTTGCATTTTGCATGCTTTCGAACCGCGAGGTTGGCGGGAGCTGGGACAAGCGACGGGGGCTCACTCCGTCGCGTGGATTCGATCTTACGACTGCAGGTCTTCTGACCTTGCAGCACAGAGGCTTCAGTGGTTTAACCCGCAGCGCCACCACGTCCCTTAGCTTTGGGCAAAGGGCGACTCAATCACTGATCTCTGCTCTGATTTGAGGAACAATCATATAAAAAAGCATGCTGCTTATATACCACCCCACAGCGTTTAAAGCACTCTCTGGACAGTTTACAATTGAATTATGCAGGCTACACATTGCCTGTGTACTCAATTTACCAACCTCAGAACGATGGAAGGCTGAGTAAACCTTGGTCCAGCTGTTTGGGATTGAATCCGGGTCATGAGCAGAGTTTTGGCTGCACTATTTCAGTTTAACCACTGCAGCACAAGGCTCTCCAGTCCTACCATCTCATGAACAAAGTATATCAGCAGGGCTGGGTGGAGAGGTTGTAAGTAGCATGGAACAGCTGATCCAATGGGTTGCATGCTTCCTTCCACTGTCAGCTACTTTCAGGTTCATGGTGTGCACTATCTGTTTGACTGACATGCATTCATAACCAAATGATCACCCACAGTAAACATACAATGGTTTGTATTTCCCCCTGCAGAGAGATTATGTCATGTGAGGAAAACACCACAGGACACTGCCATGTATCAGAACAGATTATCCATCTAATTCAGTATTATCTACTTTGATTAGCAGACTAACTCTGTACAACCTCCAGCAGAGGTTGTTCCTATTACCTCCCCATTTTCTACAATAATACCAGGCACTGAATCTCGGACAATCCATACACAAATATGCACTCTGTCAATCAAATGAGATTCATCCTCTAGCTGCTCTTAGTCAAAGAACTTAATCTCAGATCTCAAACCACTGCTCTAGCATCTGCAGCATAAAATGCAGCCTAATCTGTTTTCCTTTAAACTTGTAGTAATACCTTGTGAGCTGTATCAATGGGAAAAGCCTTTTTCTCTCAGATACCTTGCCATAGGATAAGAATAAATTAGCTTCACCTCTATTTTAATGTTAAAGAAATAGGAGAAAATGAACTTAAGAAATCAAGAAATGTCCAGGTCTTTTACAGAAAGTTAAACAAGTTAGGGAAAAGCTTTCTCATGCTGTGAGTAAATGAAACATCTCGGCTCAACATCCAGCTTTTGAGAAGAAATATATGGAAGGGACCATACATTTAAAAGTATTCAAAACATGCCAAAACCATTAGAGAATACTAATATTACCCTGTCAGAGCTCATTTCTAATACCTCCTGTGTATGGTCACTCTTCTTCCGCCCTCTGCCATTGTTACATGACTGCTTTGATGGAGTCTTCTGCAGGAAATCAGAAATTCTCTGTACCAGGAAATCTCGATCTTTCAGGTTGGCAAAAAGGAAAGTCATTTTGCTTTTGGTGCTAATGGAGAGCGGGCTAGGCAAGACACTGGAACTGTCAGCTTTCTCAACAATTGTGACCTACAAAATGCATGCAGGAATAATTTGGATATATCAGGCTTCTTTCTAATACAATGTTCAATATCTAAGATTGACATTTAATAGGTAATTGACAGATTCAATAGTTATTTTTCTAAGATTCCTATCATCAATACATATGGCGGTTTGTACCATCTGAAGACAAGGTTTTAATTCTGAGAGGAAAACGCCTGTGTATGTGAGAAATAAAGGGAAAGCCAAGTGATAAACGGTTCAAATACTTTCTTTCAGACAGCTGATATCTCCTCAGATTCTCATGCTTAACTAAGTATCAGTTTGGCTCAGGACCAAAGCAGGAAGAAAACAGTACTGCAGGTACGTATCTCTCTCACGCATGCAAGTTTGCTCTTTGGTGGAATATGACCAGACAATGCCAGTCTTTCAACACAAAAAGAAAAAGTTATGTAGCTGTGTATGGTAAAATTGTGTCTTCCTTACATCAACTTGGCATAGCATTAATTTAACCAATGGGCTAACTTACTGAGGCTCAAAATCAAAATCTTACATCCTTCAAAAAACTTCTTAAAATTACAAATAGTGCAGATACTGAGAGAATTAATTACTAAAAACAGATTCTCACCTCCCTGAGGGGTATTATGAGATGACAAGCCTCCTCTGCCTTGCTAGCAAAACAAATATAGTTGTTGGAAACAAACATTTGGCCAAGAATGTGAATTTTGTTGAATGGGGTCCATAAAGTACAGTCTGTATGCCCATCAAGCCGTTCATCTTTAGGGAGGCGAAAAGTAGCCCTGTACCACTCATTTTTAGCTCGTGCATCCAAATCTCTGAAGAAAACGACAACAAAATATATCAGGCTTTCAGTGGGAAAATAATGCTTTCAAGTAATCAATTATTATAGGAATGTTTCCTGTCCTTTTAAAACAGTTTCTGAAGAAGTTTTTTCTTCTTTCAGTTGTGGAAATTGTTATACATGACATATAGTTGGCAAAAATCTTTTGTACAGATACAAAAATTTCAGTGCAAGTGTAGCAGAATTAAAATGAGGTTTCCTTCCAGACCAATTAAAAGTGCAGGTTTTTAAGTCCCAGGCAAAGAATGAACAGCACTGCAGGGATGGAATGCTAATGAGAACAACTGGCAAGGACCAGAGGACCCCAATTTGGCAGGGAAAAGATATGCTCAAGGTTGATGTGAGAATGAAGGTTTAAAGAAACAATGTTGGAAAAAAGCTGTTAGAAAATTTTACAGATCACACTAAAATATACACCTAAAAAGTCACGATATCCTGGAACTGCTCCCATACTGTGGCCAGATGTACCGACTCCTTTCCAAGACCAAGCTCAGGGATAAGCAAGATGTTATATGGAGAATGCAGAAAGCTCCCTGGCTTATTCAGCAGCTGAAATTCCAGCAAAGAATTCCACTACCCCATTGGAATGTCAGGCAGCAAGAGAAAAGGGGAGGAACAGAATTTGGGAGAATCCACCGTGGCCATTCTTGCCCTACATGTTCATCAACTGCATGGTTTCATTATCAACTATTTATTTTCAACCATGAAAGTTAGAAATGTGCTCTTTTCAAGACAGTGGGAAAGGGTGTTTAAAAAACAAAATAAAACTACAATTCCCAGCATTCATAGCCAGCCTAGCCAACTGTTCTTCCTTAAAGAAAAGAAACAGAAAAAGAAATGAAAGCTTACGAGTGTCTTGATACAAGACTGTCAAGTGGAAAGATAGAGTTGCCACTTGTATTGCAATCCGTGCAATGAAAACATGTTAAGAGCAGGCTTAAAATTATTCCTCATTCTTGGAATTAAACAGCATTCAAAGAATGTTATACACAAATACTGCATGATAATATACAAATTTTCTTCAGTGCCCTTCCTTCCAATCTTAGGGGACAGAGACAGAAGCACACACCTACCTTTTGAGCGCGGAGATATTCTTGAGAGGCTTGCTGGGCTTGGGAAGTAACATGTCCTCTGTGAACCCTTTATTGTCAAATAGTTGCCGCATGGCAATGTTAGCCAGCTGTTCCATTAACTTGAAGGTTTCGTTGATGTTGAGGAACATTGAAAAGTAGAGTTCACTGTCCCTAGTACTCACTTTGATGCATTCAGGGAAGAGAAGAGTGGCATTCTTCTCCAACTGTGTTACATCTACCCACTGGATTATTAGAGTCACTATGGAGAAAAGCAAGTCCAAACCACCAATTACTATCAGACACTTCAAACAATGACAGGTGTCAACCTTGATAAACTCCTTATTTTTCTTTTTCTCAGCCAAGTTATTATGACAATACATTGAGTAGAAGTGTTTTACACAGATGTTGCTGAAGCACCCTGGTAAGGGGGCAAAGCAGATACTGTATAACATTGCAGATTGCTTAACCAAAGCTTTGCCAATATCTTCACTATTACATTCCAAAAGGTGAAAATGAAAATTTCAAAGCTTTCTTCCTACCAGAAAGAGTTTTATAAGAGTAAAACAATATTACAAGAGTTTTCATTCATTTTTCACATTTGGGAAAAAATGTTTACAAAGGAGTAACAGATGTTTTTGTAAACAAGAATCCTGTATTATACAAGATGTTTGTGCAAAAACACAGGATTTTTTGGGTTTTTTTTTCTCTTGCTAATTTTGCTGACTTTTGCTATCATTTAGGAGTGAAAAATCTTGCAAGAGTCTACCGTTTTTTTCAATGGGATCTATCTAAGGGTGAAGACACCCATTTTGTTGAGGCTGAGAAAATTTATAAGTATTCATTAGATCCTTACTCAGGAATGGATCAATACCAACATATTATTTCACAATTACTTTCTGGAATGGGAATTCCCACTGCTGTCTCCTACTACAGCACACAGTTAAATCAATATGGATGCTATTCATCCATCTATGTTCTCCCCATGATCTGAAAAGTTTAAAAACAATTAACAATATCAAATTAATTAAAATATGTTAGACCATTTATTCCGAACTTTGGATTCCTAGATGTTGGATTATAACTCCCAGAATCTTTGACCCTGGCCAGCAAGGCCAACAATGTTTGGGAACCCAAGTTTAGGAACCATTGTGTTAGATGACATTCAGCAGGCTGACAGTTTACCTTCTTTGCCCAAAAGGAAGGAATAGAAACAAAGGTGGTTAACAGTCAGATACAGCCAGCCTTGTCTAGGGACACGACCTTTCCAGTAGCTGCAGGAGTAGTAATTGACTAGTTTCTCAACTTCAGGCATTCCAAACTGTTTACGCATTTTCAATTCTGCTTCTTTAAATTTACCAGGATCTTCTTCTCCCTGAGGCTGCTGATTCTTATTCTCCTCAGCAATTATGCCCTGCAAGGAAAAAGAAAAACGAACATATCAAGACCAGAAGTCTCCTCCATTAAACACGTTTGTGGGACTGCTTGTTCGCTAGGCACAGTTCATCTCTTTAGATTACATTTTGGTGTGGACACAGTGTAATTGACAAACACTCAGTACTCAAAATATAATGAAAAATGTGATAGCACATCTGTTGTTCCTCTGCTCACTAAGTGAAATGTGGACATTTTTAACATTTATTCAGTGTTCTTCTACTGTGAGCAAAGTCCTCATGTACTTATCTGACTATGCAAGAAGAGAGAACCATGGAAAAGAGGAATGATATGTCCAAGAGTATTCTAGCAAAAGCAAGTATCAATGTCAACTCTCAGAAGCTTGTTCAAATTGAACTTCGGCCCCATCCTATTGCTGGCTTTTAATTATACAGTTGGGTGTTAACCTAGTCAACCTAATTTATTGTTCTAGGTAAAACTGGGAAGAATCCACATAATTGGCTCTCTGTATCTTTCTCACAGGATATAATGGAAGCAGTTGACCCACATGGAGCTTTACAAGAGATTCACAGGAAGGAACTACCAGAGCTGTCTGATCTTTCTGCAGCAAAAGCAGGATGCAGCAAGAATGGGTGTCTCTTACATGTATCTTGCCCTTGACAAAAGTCGTGATATCTTCTTCATTGTCAAAGATGGCAAGAGTCTGGAGCAAGTTATTCTCTAACCATTCCCAGTGTTTTGTGATTTCTTTGCGTGTTGAACCTAAAAAGAAACCAAGAAATGATCATAAAACTGCAGAAGCTTTGAAAACAAATACGGCTAAACCTGTTCAAGAAGTTACATTTCTCCCACTTTTCTCCTCAAAATGTTTTTGTGCTACTTCTGCTAAGGCAACTTAATGCCATTTTAGTATATAAGTGGTCGACAGAATAGTATAATGCATATTCAAAAGGCAAACTTCAAGCTTCTTGTACTTATGTTTAAGACTAAACCACTATCTGTGTCTGTTGCTCTGTCTTCTTCCTCTCTGCACTACATACATTTGTTTCCTATCAGCCTATGTTGTTCTTTTATTTTGTTCTTTTATTTTATTCCTGCCTCTGTAACTTCCATTGTGCTCTCCCAATGGAGAAGGACCTTAGCCAAATATCTGGTTTAAGCATTCTTCCCCCTCCCCTCCGTGTTTTGGCTGGGAAACTGAAAATATTGAGGACAAGCCCATTGTGTTTGGGGACAAAGATATTTTTGCCACAATAGAATTTTTAATTTTTTTAAAAAAAATCTTGATCAACTGTTTTTTGATCCACTTCATAATATCATCTGGGATTAAAGTTCTGAAGATAATAGCCATACACTCATGATCCACATTTATTCCATTTTTATGTCATCTTTCTCCAAGTGCTGGGACCCAAGTCAAGCCACAAATTATTAAAAAACAGAGCAACTAAAAACAGAATAAAATATTGCATTAAAAATAATTAAACAACTACTTGTCAAAAACTTGTCTAAAAAGGATGATCTCCATCTCCTTCATCTGGAAGGACAAAAGAGAGAAGGCCACCCCAGACTCCAAAGGGAAGGCATTCCACAACCTCTGGGAAGCAGCCCCAGAGAAGGCCCTTTCTTGCATTCTCACCAGATATTCCTGTGAAGGCAGCAGGACTATGAGAAAAGTCTCCCCTGAAGATCCTAGGACTTGAGAAAGCTCATATGAGAAGAGAAAGACCTCCAGGTAGTTTCGATCCTGGCCTATACAGCTTTATAGGTCATAACCAGCCCTTTGAACTGGGCCTGCAAATGGACCAGCTGCCAGTGAAGCTGTTTATTTATTATTATTTTATTCAAAATATTTATACCTCACACTTTCTCCTCAAGCCCTGTTCAGCAACCTGGCTGCTGCATTTTGAACCAGCTGAAGTTTATATTATATTATATTGATATATTATATACACAAAATATATTAATACAAACAGAATGTAATGAAGGCATGTGCCACTATATATCCAGATTTTATTTCTCAGCATTAGCTCATTTTTTCAAAAAAGAAGAAGAAAGAAAATGCTCTCACGCAAATCCTCTGCAATCTGAGGATGTAGTGCAAGAAACAGCAAATATGCATTGGTGACAATTCCCTTTTGCAGGGAGGGGGAACCTTTGCTTTCTCACTTGCTTGGATATAGAACAGTACATACTTACCACATGCTACTGCCCAATAAATTTGAGAATCTTGTGTTTGGTGTAAAATCCTGTAAGGAGCAACTCTAGCACTGGAGTCCAAAACAACATCTAATGTTCCCACAAGCAATCCTAAAAAACACAAAGGATACAGAGAAAAACATGGCAAATGTGGTCTGTGTGAAAGAGAGAGAAAAATGATGGAATGTGTTAGAACAGTGGTTTCCAACTTTTGAGTAACCCAGATGTTCGTGAACTGCAACTCCCAGAAATCCCAGCCAGCACAGCTGGTAGTGAAGGCTTCTAGGAACTGTAGTCGAAGAACTCCTGGGTTACCCTTTGGGTAATTAAAAAAAAAATCAGTCTTTTAAAATGGAATCACATGCACTTTTACTCTGTCAATTCTACACCTAAGATTGTAAGTAGATTACAAGTCTAATTTTCAAGTTTGAGAGAGAGAAACTAGCATCACCCCCATTGTCCCACTGACAAATTTCCTGAGAGACTGTAGTCCTTGGGTGATAAAGGTGCTCCATGCCTGGTAAAAAAATCTGCCACCAATTAATTATCCATCTACAGCCAGAACTTTGAAGTGTTAAAAATTGATATATTTAAAGAACCTTCCTTGCCACGGCGGCACTAAATAGCATACAATGGTAATGCTAATATGTTGACCAAATGGAGATAACACAGAAGAATACAAAGAGATTACACTAGAAGTAAACAATGCTTTGCTATTTCAGAAGTCAGGATCAGTTTCCCCATTCTGGAAAACTACGCATGAACCCACTGGCCATAGTTTGAGCATCTTCAAAAATAAAAAATAATACAAAAAATTGTAGTGTCATAATTTAAATGTGGGGAGGGGCAAAAAGACAAAGGTATTTTTTCCAATATTACAAACAAAGAGGTTATATAAAAAGTATATGTTGTTTATATATGTGGTTTTTAGTCTTTCATATCTTATGTCCCAGCTATCACTTTACCAAAGAACCCAAGTCCCACCATTATAGAGTCCATCCCCTCCAAAGAAAACATGTATATTTTCAGAGGCATTTTGTCATTATATTTATCATATCTGTTATGTTTCTGGGCAGGAGAAACGGGGAATAAGAAGGTACACTGAGCATCCAATGTTACTAACATGCCAGATTAGCCATGTTACAGACGGCTAACCTGTGATACACAGGGTCTGTAGGATATGGCACCTAATAAATGCCAAAGGACACTGGGATTGAGGAAATGTGAATTCTTAATAATCATGAGGAAAACCCTGTATCCCACATAAACCAGGGGAAAGAGTACGATCATCAGATACCTACTAATCCAGTGAACATTTACAGTTAACATTTTAAAAACGCAGCTACCAGCTATATCCAATAGGGTTAAACATGTATATACTTCTTACAAGAATGTTCAAGCCACCCAAATTATTTGATTATGGCACATACATAATTCAAGATGCATCTGCTTAACGGGGCCAGAAGGCTGCTGTTTTTGTTTCAGTGCACTACCGTGTTGTTGTTGTTATTAAATGCCATCAACTCAGAATTTACATATAACAACCCTAATAGGGCTTTCAAAGTAAGTGATATATTTAAGGAGTAGTTTTATCAGTTCCAGTGAGCTTCCATGACCAGGTGGGGATTCAACCCTGTTCTCCAGATTCCTAGCCCATCACTCTATCCACTACACCACAAAAGGAATCTACACTACCACGAAAAAAGGTAATTAATCTAAAAGTTGTACGCGTTGTATCCCAAATAGTCAGAGGCTATTAGATCACTCTGAAAGTTGAAATTTGGTTCACTGAGCACCCAAAAATACTCTAAAACAGGGGTCTCAAACATGCGGCCCGGGGGCCATTTGCGGCCCGCCGGATGATAGTTTGTGGCCCCCGCCTTGCCTCCCCCCCCCCGAAGCGCCCATGCGTCCTCTGCTGTCAAGAGTTAAAAAAAAGCCTCGTGTCACTCGCCGGCTCTCCCCCAAGACAGCGCCTCTTGCACCCTCCATCCGGAACTGCAGCCTGCCAGCCAGCCCGCCTGTCTGCCGGCTGCAGTTCCGGATGGAGGGTGCAAGAGGCGCTGTCTTGGGGGAGAGCCGGTGAGCGAGGCGCGCTGCTGGCCCTTTTCCCCGAGCGCCTGAGCCCCCGCCGAGCGATGCCTGAGAGCGGAGCTCGCTCCCGGCCGGTCCTCGAAGAGCGCCTCCAAGCCGCCAACAGCAGCTGCCGCCACTGCCGCCGCCTCTTCCAGGGAAGCGGCTCTCTGGCTCTCTTTCTCTCTCGGCACCCCCAGCACCAGCCCGGCCAGCGGCTGCCTCAGCGCCCGGCGGTGCTTCCTCCTCCTCCTCCTCGTCCTGCTTCAGCCGCCTCGGCTCTGGAGGATGCCTGGACTCGCCTCGCCAAGTTTGCTCCTCTGTCATGGTGGGGGTAGCTGCTGCTGCTGAGTGCGCCTTTTTTTGAGGGGGGCCCTCAGAGGAAGGTTGCTGGGCCTCCGTGTGTGTGTGTGTGTGCGCGCGTGTGCGTGCATGCGTGGGGGGCCCACCCCGTTCTGTTTAATTTCGCGGGTACCAATGGGGGCTTTTCTCCTTTGGCAAGGCAATTCTGTGAGGGTTTTTTTTTTAATTTTATGTCATGCCCTCCTCCTCCCTGCTAGGCGGTCGCCGGCGCTCCCTCCTCCGCTTCTTCGTCCTGCTGGTGGTGGTGGTGGTGGAAGTGAAGAAGGAGCCGGAGGGGGTCGTGGCTGGTGACGAGGGCTCGCACCCCCCTCCTCCTCCTCCTCCTCCTCAGAGCCCCAGCCGGGCTAAGGAAACTCCTGGGCGGCTTCCTCG
This sequence comes from Intellagama lesueurii, assembly GCA_037013535.1. Classification (NCBI taxonomy): domain Eukaryota; kingdom Metazoa; phylum Chordata; class Lepidosauria; order Squamata; family Agamidae; genus Intellagama; species Intellagama lesueurii. The sequence continues at coordinate 220,327,795 of JBAJHW010000002.1, forward strand.
GGCTCTTGCTCCCCTTGGCGGAAAATCTGATGCGGCCCAGCCTCACCCAGACTCTGCCTCCAGCGGCCCCCAGGTAAATTGAGTTTGAGACCCCTGCTCTAAAACATCGTGAGCTTTACGCCACAGCAAAGGCTTACACCACAGCAAATGCTAGCATTCCAGCACGGAAGAAATGGTAGGGCAAAACACTATGCTGTTGTAGTCCTGTATTTTCAACAAGCCTGAACATGGGCATTTCTACCAGCAACCTGGAATACTCATGCTGACAGAATAAAAGCTCCAACTATGAGCCAAATGAAGAAAGATGGCTGGTGTATAAACCAATATGATGCTTTTTTTTACATATGCATTGTTACTCACCCTGAACCTTTCAAATGAGTTGTGTTTATCCACTTAATGCTGGGACCAAAACATGTAATATTAATTAAATTAATATTGTTTACTTATATACACTGTTCAAGAGCTACATTGGATCCCCCACAGTCCTCCAGGGGCCACACCATTCCCCTCCTGCAGTGCTTCTTTGATGTAAGGCTGTTGCCTCATAGGACCTCTGCACTGTGGAGTCCTGCGAGGCCACAGAGAACAGAATCTATCAGATCCCTACACCTGAAAGAATAGAGAGAAAAGCCACTAATAAGGCTTGTGATATCTGTCACAAGCCTTACTGACGGCTTGTGACAGATATCTGAAAAGCACTTTTAACTGTACCATAATTAGACTGCAGTGCATTTTTGTGGTAGACAGGGGGATTGCATATTCTCAAATTATTTCTTTATTATAATATCTGTAGATAGCTACGATGGCAAGAATATTTGTAAGATATCTAGTTGGCAAGATGTGAATTCTCAAAATCAAATCAAATAATGTAATAATTATTTAATAATATAAAATAATTTAATGAACAGGAATTGCAGAGGCAGTGCATTCTTGCCAGAGGTGGAAACGGGGGAAGGACATTTGACAGTGTTTATAAGATGCAAATAAAATTAAATTGCCCTCTACATGCCCTGAATGCAATTGTAAACACTTCCTTATTTTCTATTCTCGAAGGCTTTCACGGCTGGGATCCGATGGTTGTTGTGGGTTTTCCGGGCTGTTTGGCCGTGTTCTGGAGGTTTTTTTTCCTAACGTTTCGCCAGTCTCTGTGGCCAGCATCTTCAGAGGACAGGAGTTAGAACTCTGTCTGTATTCTGGTGCAGAGTGTGGGATAGTTGACAATTTGTAGCTGTCGGATCAGCTTTTTGTCCTTTTCAGGAGTTTGGGTGATTATGGTGATCAGGGTGTTTTTTGTTATGGGTGTATTGTTGTGATAAGGGGGGAGATGATCTGTCACTGTGATTGATGGGTGTTGTTAGCTAGTCTTTTGTGTGCAGTGATCACTGGTCCTTGTGGCTGGGTAGAGTTCATTGACCTTTTTGCAGGCTGTATTTTTCAGTGCTGGGAACCAGGCTTTGTTGATTTTCAGACTTTCTTCTTTTTTGTTGAAGCTGTGCTGATGTTTGTGGATTTCAATGGCTTCCCTGTGCAGTCTAACATAATGACTGCTGGTGTTGTCCAGTACTTCTGTGTTTTGAAATAGAATTTCATGTCCAGCTTGTTTCAGGGCATGTTCAGCTATTGCCGATTTTTCCGGTTGTTTTAGTCTGCAGTGTCTCTCATGTTCTTTGATTCTGGTGTGGATGCTGTGTTTTGTGGTCCCAATATATACCTGGCCACAACTGCAAGGTATCCGGTATACTCCTGCAGTGGTGAGGGGGTCCCTTTTGTCCTTTGCTGACCGTAACATTTGTTGTATTTTTGTGGTGGGCCTGAATACTGTTTGTAGGTTGTGTTTTTTCAAAAGTTTCCCCATGCGGTCCGTGACCCCTTTGATGTATGGCAGAAATACTTTATTTGCGGGTGGCTGTTTTTCTTCTCCAGTTCGGTGTTGTTTTCTCGGTTTGATGGCTCTTGTGATTTCATTCTTGGAACAGCCATTTGCCTGTAGGGCCCAATTCCGATGGCTGAGTTTGGTGCTGAGAACTTGAGCTTCACAGTTCCAATTTGCACGGTCTACCAGTGTTTTGATTATGCCTCTTTTTTGTCGTGGGTGGTGGTTGGAATTTTTGTGTAGGTACTGGTCTGTGTGGGTGGGTTTTCTGTAGACCTTGTGTCCCAATAGGAGGTCAGGTTTGCGTATGACCATGACATCTAAGAGAGGGAGTTGGCCCTCTATTTCTTTTTCCATGGTGAATTGTATATTTGGGTGGATGCTACTGAGATGGTTTAGTACTTCTTCCAGTTTTTCTTCACCATGGCTCCAAATTGAGAAGGTGTCATCCACGTATCGGAACCCTTCGCACCCACAGTCTGGTTCCGATATGTGGATGACACCTTCGCAATTTGGAGGCATGGTGGAGAAAAACTAGAAGAATTTCTAAACCATCTAAGAAATAAGGAAATAACTTCCTTATTTCTTAGCTATGCATAACAAACAGATCAGACACACTCATGAGACACTCACTTCCTGAGACTGCCCTCCCACTCCCCTACCATGAATGATGATGGTGCTTGGAATGTTTTTTTCTAGACTACCAATACCATAAATCTCCATTCTGGAAGTTCCAACTACCTTACAGATACCTTACACCCAAATGTGATGCACTTGGGAGTAAGGCCTAAGTTGTAAGGCTCCGAGACTGAGCTAGGCCAAGCTTTGCCCATGCTTCCTGAGCAGAAATAAAGCTTCTAGCTAGTACCAGGGCAGGAACATGAAGCTTGGCCTAGCTAAGCTTCCAAGCCTTCTAATTTAGGTCTTTCTCCCATAGGCATCACATTTAAGTTCTGTAAGGTACCTGTAAGGTAGGTGGAACTCCCAGAACGGAGAACTATGGCATTTTTAGTCCAAAAGATATGAAAATCTCATCCCTAAAGGTGTTCTTCACAAGTGTTAGATTTGAACCAAGGTTAACGCTAACAATAGCTACCATCAGAATTTGCAGGCCAATGTTAAAAACTGATTTCAGATGCTGCCTAAACCTGGTTAGCATTGTCATCAGTGCAAATGTTGTTTTATACTGAATTCTGAAAAGGAAAAAGGAGCAACTGGTGTAGGAAGGAGAAAAGAAAATGCTAGAAATGAAGGGTACTCTACTCTCTGAATTGTGCTGCAGAGAATAGGAAACGGTCTGTATCCACTGGGTAAATATCAGAGCATCTACCACAGTTGCTAAATGGAAACATTCACAAAATGATGTGGTCAATGCAGAGGCAGGGCTTGTACAGCGTGCCGCCCAAGACATTACATCATTATTTAATTATAGGTATCTCATATTAACCATCCCTTAGCATTAACCATCCCTTAGTATAATAAAAATACAGAAAGGGGAAGGAAACCGTATGTTTCTAGTGACAACATATGATTTTGAGTTCTAGGATCCCCTCCCCCCCCGAACAAGAATCATTCCTAAAGGGAGGGCATCAAGCTGCTTTTGTTACAAATTACCCGTGTGTTCATAGCTTTTTTAAAAAAATATTGCGCTGTATACACTGTAAAGTAAATGGAAAGCATTACTGAACTCTTAAAACACAATCACCTTAACATCTTCTCCCCATTACTATAACCATGTTTGCTTTTTATTTGACACAGTTCTTATTAGCTGTTTCTGCCTTAGCCTGTCTTCCTATCTTAGGTTGAGCAGCTATACAGATATGTGCACTGTTGGTTGCAGCTTCTCAGTTCCCCTGAAGCACCATGACATGTCAACTCACTGACATCTTCCTTCCGATACAATGATGAAAGAAACCTTCCCTGAGCTAAAGAGATAGCAACACGAAAACATGTCAATCACTGTATCTATGTTGTTTTGGAAAACATGCACGAAATAGCCATGTGTTTGAATCTGCACAGCTCCAGCAAACACTTTTCATTAAAAAAACTCTCTAACCTCTTCCTACACCAGGAACGGACAACCCAATAGCCTCTGAATTCCCTTTCTGTCCCTCCTGGCACTTCCTTCATGCTGCTCCCAAACTGGTGCCACAGCAAGCCATGTTGCTGAACCCGCACTTAAAACCACCAGTTTGTCCCTGCCTTTGTCCTTTCTTTTGCTTCTTTCAGGTGTAGGGATCTGATAGATTCTGTTCTCTGTGGCCTCGCAGGACTCCACAGTGCAGAGGTCCTATGAGGCAACAGCCTTACATCAAAGAAGCACTGCAGGAGGGGAATGGTGTGGCCCCTGGAGGACTGTGGGGGGATCCAATGTAGCTCTTGAACATCATAAAATAAACCACAAAATCCAAGCACAGAGGCGCATTATTTTCTACTGTTTGAAATGTTGATATTGACATTGTACTGTGTACTGTAATAATGTTGAAAGGATAGCTCAATGAGTTAGGTATCTGACTGCAGAGCCAGAGACTGGGAGTTTGGTTCAACATTGTATATACCAGAAGAACCAGCCTGCATAGCACTGAGCAAGCTGCACAGTCCTAGTATGCCTGCAGAAGAAAGGAATGGTAAACCACTTCTGAGTATTATATAGGAAGAAAACCATGACAAGAGGTGCCATAAGTCAGAATATATTTGATCAAAAATAGTTATTGTGTATTATTATTTGTTATAACTTTTTTTAAAAATTATCTCTTATGTGAATAAAAATTAACTGGGGTTTTCTGGTCATGTTTTGTTATGAACCACTTGAAGTATAATGTAAAACACACATTTATTTATTTAAAATATTTTTATCCTGCCTTTCTTCTTAAAAGAACCGAAGGCAGCTAAATGGCAAGGACTTCAGCATTCAGCAATGCAAAAATCACAATTATGTACAGACAAAATCAAGCCTATGTCTGAATGGTCCTCTACTATTTTGTTCCAGCTGAAGAAAGATAATTAATCTTTCTTCATTCCTTCATTCAAAAAAAAAAAAAAAAAAAAAAAAAAAAGAAGAAGAAAAAGAGGGACATTTACAGGAACATCATGGGAGAAAGACAGGTTACTTACCTGTAACCATGGTTCTTCAAGTGGACCTCTGTGAATTCACACAATAGGGGTTTGACAGCGCCTGCGCTGGCCTCTCGGAATCTTCTAGAGCTTTTTTATAGAAAAGTAACAAAGTTAGCATTGCCCCTATCGCGCATGCTCCCCCGCCTCAGCCCTCAGTTCCATTTTACTGCCTTTGGCTAAGGAACCTCTCGATCCTAGAGCTCTCGTTTTCAATATAACTACTACTTAGGGTAGAGTTGTGGGGGCAATCCTTACTTCCGATCTTGGGGTGGAAGAAGGCGCTGAAGCCGTTTCCATTTCGGACGGTTTCGACGCTGAGAGCGTCTTGTCCCACAGAAAAATTTTCAAACATTGCTGTCGAGCCTTTAGGGCTGCTTTTGTGAACTTCTTACAATGCCTGCAAGATTGAGGCTGGTGAGAGTCGCCTAAGCAAAACAGGCAGAGATTGTGTCCGTCCGAAAACGGTAGCTTGCGAGAGCAGGACGTACAGCGACTGAAAGGTCCGGAGGGGGACATAAAGCAGCACACGGAATAAAGACTTACAGAAAAGAATGGAGGCCTGTAAGCGGGAATCCAATGCGCTGCCGCGAGCAGCAGGAAAAAGGTGGGAAATTGATTCGCGATTTGAAAAAAAAACGTAAGGATCGTCAGGCAGTCCGTGGTCCGGGGCAATAGAGATTTAGAATAGTGAAAGGCAGTCCGAGTCAAGTCCGTATAAGTAGTAGTTATATTGAAAACGAGAGCTCTAGGATCGAGAGGTTCCTTAGCCAAAGGCGGTAAAATGGAACTGAGGGCTGAGGCGGGGGAGCATGCGCGATAGGGGCAATGCTAACTTTGTTACTTTTCTATAAAAAAGCTCTAGAAGATTCTGAGAGGCCAGCGCAGGCGCTGTCAAACCCCTATTGTGTGCATTCACAGAGGCCCACGATGAAGAAGATAAAGCTATTCAATGCTCTACCTATTTCAACAGAGGTAGCATGTACTGCAAAGATACATAACTGTGGTCTACCATTATATTTTGACCTACAACTCCCAACAACTGTAGCCAAGACAGCCAATGTATCCAAACACATGTACAGCATCCATATATGCAAACAAAAGTGTTAGAATGCAAAAGTCAGGCCATAATTTGGGCTTGTAGAATTTGGGAACATGTTGTAATGTGAACAAATACAGCTTGTTCAACCATGGATAATATTTACCGTGCTTATGGATGACCTAAGTTGCGTTAATGTTCTTACAACTAAGGCGAAAGAGATTAGCTTTTGTTTACAATCACAAAAAATTTTGCAATAATTTCTTTACCACTAAGCTGCTGAAATAGTTTCTACCCACTCCAAGAATTAATGCAAAACCATAAATTACCTGGCCCCTGTGTTTACACAGATGTTTAAAATATGTATAATCCTTTAATTTCTATACGAAACCTGCTTAATAATAGCTATGCAAGTGAAGATACACTGAAGATGAATCACCAAGAAAGAAAAAAAGAGCTGCTTCTGGCCCTTATTTTGTTTGTCCTTTTACACAAAATGCTGTACCTCCATGTGCATACTCAGAGACGTACACATAACCCCAGCTCTAACTTTTTCTGGCAGAAACTGCAAATGTACTTGTTAAATATACAGGTATAATAAAGGTATCTTTAGTCCACAGCTCCCGGACATCACCCTGTAAGAGGTCTTACAATGGATCCAAATGTGCATCATCTTGGAGAGCAGGGACCCCAGGGTGACAGAGTGAAGACCTGAGGACAGAGGTCAAGGAAGCAAGCTTATGCCAGTCAACAAAGGCTAAATCTTTTAGGGATTAACATTTTCACCTCTCAAGGCATGATCCCCTCTGGTACACCCGGGTGGGGGGATTCCCAAAGGCAACGCGAGGGCATGGCTAACGAGGAAGACCACATACCAGATGGACTGATGACTCCCGAAAGGAAGCCACAGACTTGAGTTTGCAAGAGCTGAGCAGGTCTGTTTCGGAGACCGCCCACTTATAGGGGGCGGCTTGACGGCACATAACAATAACAACAACAATAACAACAACCACCCGTGCTACATCACGGCACTGAGGCCCAATACTCATGCAAGCGGCAGGGACTCTGGAGAGGCCTGGTTCTTTTAAAAGCCAGCATACTTTAAGATCGGGGGCCCTCTCGGGGCTCCGAAGAAAGCAAGTATGTATTGCCCAGGTAGGGCGCCGCCTTGGAGCCTAGGCCCCGGCCGTTCCCTTCAGCCCTTCTCCGCAGTAAGGCAGGGAGTGCGAGGGCCCCGGAAAGAAAAGGCGGCGGCCACTGCCCACCACCACCGCCTCCTCCTCCTCCTCCTCCCTGCCCTGCTTGGCAACCGGCTCCACTCACCCGTCAGGCCGCCCCCCTTGCCGTGGCCCCGCCGCCGCTGCAAGAGAAAAAAGGGGTTGGCCCTCTCGGTGACCCACAGCGCGTTGGCCAGCAGCACTTCCTCGGGGCCCAGCCACATGATGAGGAGGAGGAGGAGGAGGAGGAGGGCGACGAGGGTACCGCGGCACCGCCGCCGCCGCCGCCACACGGGCCGGCTCCCCCGCTTCGAACCGGGGCCCAGCCGACCGTCACAGGTGGGTCACGGGGGCTGCGTACGTCGCGGTCGGAGCCGAGCAGCCACGGCGGCTCCTGCTCCGCTGCGCCCTCTGACGGCTCGGCTGGCGCAGGGCGGCTCCGCAGGGCGGCCATCTTTTCTGCCTCCCCGGGAGTCGCCTCTGCTTCACCTTTGAGGGAGTTGCCGCGTGCAAGGTTTCTCCAGGCCGTCTAAGGTTTTACGCCGCCGGAAGAGCTGCTTTCCCCGTGGCTATAAACCGCAGATAGTGGGGAAGCGCATCGCTTGGTTAGGAGGACGACCCGTCCTGGAGCTTCGGTCGTCGTAAACGAACGCAAAGACCCACGTAGAGGCGGTGCAGAGGACTGATGGCAACAATCATTCAGTATATCTGGAAGGCAACGTTTAGGGGCCGATTGGAGTAAGGGTAACATGGGATGGTTTGACTCAGTAACGGAAAACACAGTCCTTTGTTTTGCAAGACCCACGGAGATCGTGTTAATAATAGGATCTTTAAAAAAAAATCATTTGAGTCGTTGGGTTGTAGTAAGGTGTGCACGACAGCACACGAAACAAGCTTGAGAGTGTAGGGTAGTTGAATAGTGTTGGGCTAGGACTGGGGAGACCTGGATTCAAATCCCCACTCAGGCAGAAAAACTCACAGAGAAGTGCAATGATAAGACTACTTGAAATTCTCACATGCCTTCACACCCCTTCTAGGATCACTATATGTCCGAAGTGACTTGATAGCCCCTTAACAGCAACAACACAGTAGGCGAGGGGAATGTAGTTCACATCAGTCATAGCCTAGGCAGCATTCTCAATGGTGAAGAATGATGGAAGTTAAAAGTCCAATAACCTCTGAAGAATCACATGTTCTTAATCCTGGCACAGTAATCACATCTGTCTTTTCTTCTGGAATCCTGGCATGTAAAACTAGTTCCAGGCTGAGTTTGCAATGAAGTAAAATACTTTAATTTTAATAGATTTATAATCTGCTTTCTAGAATAGTCGCTCTTCCCTTTGACCTAAGGAAAAAACTACCCGTTCTGTCTCATGGAACAACATCAATAGTTGAAAGCAGCAACACAAAACATACTTTCATTATAAGGATTACTACTGCTGATGCCCCCACTGCAGCAGTGTATGTCTTATTCATTTATTCTTCAACAGCTTGGTCTGTACGCTTTTCAATCCTTCATGTTGCAGCCAGAAATAAGAGAGAAACTTCAAGTGTAGGGGGTGTATGCATAGAACAGGGAAATACTTTCTGCCTCAGAACATCCCTGCTCTAAAAAGCAGGAGGGAAAAACTGCTTTACAGTGGTCCCCATCTGTAGTATAGTTACTTTTCTGCACTACAATTCCCAGAATCCCCCAGCCAGCATGGGCACAGGCAGTACGGTATACTGGCTATGAGATTCTGAGAGTTGTAGTTGCCAAAAGTAACTTTTCCAAATCTGGACCAATGTGAGCTAAAGCACCTGCATGAAATCTATTCAGCAGTAGTGGACATATGAGAAGCAGCTCCGTGCTGAGGCTTTACCTATTTTAGAGCACTGCAATCCTTATTAATAAGTTATGCTTTCACTGGATGAGACAGCATCTGCATAACATTTTTCTGTCACGTCCTTCAGGGAAGCATTTTAAAAATAATTTCAGTTCTTTTTCAGTCCTTCAGTAGATTACATTACATAAGTGTGAGGGCGGGTAATACTTTTTATTGGACCACTGAAAAATCATACAAATTGCAAGCTTTTGTGGATAGAATTCCACTTCTTCAGGCTAAGCATAGCCCTTGCATGGACAGTGCAGAAAAATTGTAGACAAGAACCCAAAATGGATGGAACATGTCTGAGGTGATCCCAGTTCTCTTGAGGCTGTGGTCTCAGGTATCCTTGTAGTTTAGTTTGAAATCTTTTACATCCCACTCTTAACAACAAAAGGCTGCCAATTACTCTGTGATTTCTTTCTTTCTTTCTCTCTCTCTCTCTCTCTCTCTCTCTCTCTCACACACACACACACACACACACACAGACTGATTTTTCAGTGGTCCAATAAAAGGTATCAGCCACTCTTAAATTGGTGTAATTTTGGGGCCACAGACTATTGTACAGTAGTTCATGAAACAGAATGGATATCTTTACTCCATGGTGTCTTTGAAAACATAAATGATTTATTTATTCCTTGCTGCCTTATAAAAGCTGTGGGACTCTTGTTTGAAAAATGTCTACCAGAATTTAATTAAAAGGGCTTTTTGCCAGAATGACTGTATTTGTCAGAGTAACTCACAAAACAAAACAGTAGATGGGTTAAATACCTTCCTTTGTAATTGTGTTCCCTCCCCTGGGATTTAGTAAAACTTATTCCATGTATCATTTAAATGCCGCCTATCAATTTATGCACAGTGTTCCATACTGGAAAACATCACAAACCACTGAGCTTTGTAAACAGCCCTAGCTCTAATTATCCAGTCCCAGTATTTAGCCTTGTGGCTGTTATCTGCCACAGTTCTTGTTTTAATGGGGGGAAAAATCTGCCATTTTGTTTGTATGATATTGGTAGTTTTATAATTAGTTCATTTCTTAATTATTCCCATTATGGACTTTGTCCTTTTCACAGCCAGTAGATACAAATTCAATGTTTTCTTCATTGAGCTATGCACAATTGAAAGTTACACTGGTGTGGTGGTTTAGACTGCTGCTGGACTTGGATGTGGGAGATTCTGGTTTAAGTCTTTCCTGAAACTTGAAACTCAGTGGGTGACATGGGGCCTCTGTCTATCCTTTCTCCTATCCTACTTTAGAGGGTTATTGTGAGGATAAAGTGGAGTAAAACAGGAGAGCCAAGTACGCTGCCGTGAGATCACTAGAGGAAACATGGTATAAATGTAACTAATAAATCAGTAAGGTCCAAGATCTCTTCCTTAATAGAACCTTACTAGTTGTGATCCCACTAACAACCATGTGAAAATGGGATTTTCCCAGTAGATCATAATACTATGCCAAGGATACATATTATGACCAGTGGGTTTTTTAAAAGTTGTGTATCAGTAACATGGAAGTTGTTCATCAGTGATCAGTGAGGTGGCCAAATTGTTGATGACAGCAAATTAATATAAGGATGGATAAATCAAAGAAGATAGCAAATGACTTCCAGGAAAAAATATATTGAAATTGGGAGTGGGCCTTGAAGTGGCAAACGCATTTCATTGTGAGCAAGTATAAAGTGATCCTCTGGGGCAAATGAAATGAAATCTTAACTTCAATGTCTACTGAATAATTCCTATTATTATGATTGTAGGTACTCAATGGCTGACACTTCAAAATACTCTAAAAGGTGAATGAAAGGACTTACCTTTGCAGAAACAATGCTGATTCTTCTTCAGCAAGTTTTGTCCCTCTGGCTGTATGAAACTTTACTCTTTAATAATGCCTTCCACCAATTTCTCAGGAACAGAAGTTAACTGGTCTGTGATTTCTTCAATTGTTCTAGATTCTGTCTTTAAAAATGGTTAGGAAAAACCAAAACCAAAATAAAAAAATAAAGAAGACAAAAACATCGTGGCACCTTAAAAACTAACTGCTATATTTTAATGTGAGTTTTCATGGACAAGTCCACTTCTTCAGAGTAACACAGTGATATATTTTAAAACTCAAAAAAAATGTGTTATATTGGCTACTTTTCACTGACCCAGTGATTTGTACATTTTTATCTTGCCATTAAAATATACAAGCACAGGGAGTCTGTGGGGGTCTGAATGTGGGGGTTTCACCCAAAAATGGCAAAGTGAAATGCCACCCCTCAGACCAAACCCTCTTATGTCTATAATCTCATTTCTTGTCACCACACTATTTGCCTTAGTTCTTCAAACTAATTTCAAAAAATTAAACCTATCACATTTTGTTTTCTATTTCCAGTATGTTCCATATGCCTTAACATCTTGCACTACATGCTGATCACCAGCTAAGAATGGGTCCAGGGTTGCTTCTGTTCCATTCAGTTCCATATTTGTATTCTAAGACAAATCATTTGGGGTATCTAGAAATCTCACCTTTACACGACCAGAGTGCACATTTACCCAGTCAATGTGAGAGTTACTGAAGTTACCCATTACTATAGCACTTCCTTGTTTGGAAAGTTCCACAGTTCCATTCTCCATCTCATGATCACTCTGAGTGTTTGTCAGGGAAGTGACAGCATGACCCAGACACTAAATTACTTTTGGAGTATAATACTGCCACCCACAGAGGAGATTGTACTTTTCAAGGGTTTAATTCATCTAGCATGACACCTTCTTTGACATGCAAAGCAATACCTCTCCTGCTATATTTCTCCATGTCCATCCTACAATGTTTGACAGAGATAAAACCATAGCTTTCGCCATTCCACCAATTATCTGTATCGCTACTGATATGTTTGATCGCCATCTTAATTGTGTGCTGTCAGGTGGCTAAACACAGAAAACAAAATTGGCTTTATGAATGTACTGTGAAAAGGAGAGAGTAAACTGGAAATTTGGGGAGGAATACCAAGCTATCAGGCAGACAGGCTTGTTTATTTATTTATCTGCAGATATACCAGGTAATCACATGGTATCTAAATGTCATTTAAACTAGTCTCATCACTAGTATGATGTGATTTGCCAGGCAGTGAAGTTCTCACAAATGTAAAGCCTATTGAACAATATTGAAAAGACAAAGGTGTTTTTCAACAGCTTTTTATTGAAATGTATTACATTAGCAAACCCTAACTTAAAGGTATACACGATGAACTTATCAGCATATACCACACAATTACAATATAGTATACTTACATCAAAATATGTAGACTTAAGAAGTTTTTGTGGCTGCCAAGCTACAGCTTATCACATGAATTTGAAAGTTCCCGTTGTCAAGAGGGTGGCATACTGCTTGCACATGCCTAAGTTAGAAACAAGGCAAATAGTCCTTTTCACTTTGCCAGGCCTCTGGTAGCTTGTTCATATCTTTCAACTATTTCATTCACACTGGTATAATTCACAGTATGGCAATGAAAAATTCAAATACATAGGTCCTGCCACTGTATTTCACATATACAACCATTGACATTTAATTACTCTTGCTTGTTAAATTTCCTCTTTTTTAAAAAAACCTTCTGCTAAAAATTATTCTCACTGCATTTTGTGCATAGTTAGTCTTGGCCTGTCCCTGGAAATCCTGAGCAGATGCATAATCTTTCAGTACACAGCTATCCACTTAATCTTCAATCTGGGCTAACAGTCTGGAATCAAGACTACAGTTACATACACTCATGTCAAAACACAGCACACCCAAAAACGGGTGCTGACACCATCAATCAGCAATTTATGCTTGTCGGAATGCCCACATTAATGTATTCTGTTGAGAGCCACAAATCTAAGGATTGCATGCATAGCCCTTAAATGGCACAAAAAGGGCATCTATCCGGTATCCATTTTTATCTGGCCAAATAATGGAGATACCACTAGCTTTGTGCACTTCTGAAAATATTTTTCCTGACATATAAGGCTTAGTAGCCTTAGTAGTGAGCTTTTCACCACAGTGAGCAACATACAGATGTAGAGAAGATAGGAAGGCATGACTAATGTTTAATTCTGGTGGTGGCACTTCCCCTTTTAAATTCACAAGGTTGATTGTAAAAATATCCTGAGACTGCCACTTCCTCATCCATCCCCACTCTTTTCCTGACAAGACTCACATGGTTTTAGTTGCGGCATGTTAAGGAAAAACAAGTGCAGCTTTCTCACTGCATTTTTATGCCAAGGTGAGCTGTACAAGTTGAATTCTGGTCTAATGTGCAGCTATTAAAGGCACAGGAGGTCTGTCAGGAAAAAAAAGGCAATCCATATACAGTGCATGGGTAAGCCCAAGTGTGAGGGTCATTCATCCTAAAGCAAGTGTTATTCTCTTGCTAACCACCACCCATCACACCTGAAGCAGCAGAGCCTAACTAGCACATTACATGCATCTTCACCCCCTCCAGTTCCTATAACTGGAGTTCATTTTTTTGACCTTGGAAATGAGGCAGCCAAAGCCATCCCAAACATGATTCACTTCTGTGCTGGAAGAATAGCAATCCTTTTCATAAAGCTACGAAGCTGGGCAAGTGACTATTTTACATGTGCTTTTTGTTGTTGCAGATCAACCTCATTAGCTTGTTAACAATGTGATAAGTGCATATTCTGACATTCTTATACCTTTATCAGAAGTGCTGAAATTACAAGGGGAGCAGAGAGGGCCTGTCCCCCACAGCTACTGTTTTTGGGAGGGTACAACGGCCCAATGACTTCCTTAAAACTCCGTTGGAGTCAGAGGCTTGTGGATTTTACTATTATCCCCCATAATTTGAGCACTAGTCCTCAGGGCAATAAGAACATGTGGTTTTTAGCAATTTTGGATAATCAACCATTGCTAAAATTCAATTGTTGACAAAAGCTGGCATTTCTAAGGGGATGAATTATTGACCCCTTACACCAGTGTAGACATTCTGAAGTCAGCAATTTAGTGGGTCAGTAAATCATCCCCTTAAAATGATGTTCCACTATATTCTCTTGTCTGGATACACAAAAAGGAATAAGAGTTCAAGCACTATAAGCAGGGCCAAGCAAGCATAACCTAACAAACACTCAAGAATAAAGGGAAAGGCAGACAACCATCAGAGCAAATATACAGAAACAGATCACAAAACTTTATCCAACATGGTTTAGCATCCCAGAATGCCTAATACCAATAAGGGAAACTGGGCAAATGGAGACATAAGCAAACGAACAGTGATCTTCAAGAGAAGCAGACAAACATGTTAAGCATCTATATAGCACCATCCATGCAAGGAGCTTGCCGTTCTTCATACATCTTAATAAAGTCTCACACAATTAATGTGAGGTAGGTATTCGTACCTTAGCAAGAACAAGGACACAGAGGCATTGAACAATAACTTTAGACCATGTGTTGGACTTAAGATTCAAAAGCTCCCTAACTTCCAGACTGGTGCATGCAACTAACACACCACATCATCTTTTGTTTCGGTGAAGTGATAAGAAAATGAGCAAAAGGTTTTCCAATGCAAAACACACAGGTTTGCAAATTGCAATACATGTAGAACATTCTGTTAGTTGTGCCCATTTTAGAACATTGTTAAATTTGGGCTTGTAGATTGCTAATTTCTGCATTTCAAATTTGAGTTTCAGCTAATGCCCTCTCTCTGCACCCTAAACAAAAATATAAAGGAAACTAGGCTGCCAATAGCTGGATGAAAAATGGGAACTCAGGAGGTGCAGCTTTCTCCCAGTGCTGTTGTGTGTATTCCAGGATGTGCTTATAAAGTGAGCACCATCCAAAACTGGCAATGTGGTTAAAATTTATTATTTAGAAGAGGAGCAAGTATCCCGGCAAAAGTCATCATACAAAAATTATGCCAATTTCTGGGTGAATCTAATCCTCTTGTCTGTGACTGTTAATGTGTAATACCAATTGTGACTCTGGCATGCTCTTGTCCTTTCACTACTATCACTGTTTTCTGGTTAGCATAAAACTGTGACAGCCCACACAAGTGAACTCACTTTCCAACTTTGGGCTATGTTTCTGTTCACTTTCATTTTTTATGCGGCTGTGCAAGTCTACAACACCAATCTGGGCAGTTGTGCTGCTTCCCCATAACTAGAATGCACACTTCTGATTGTGTCAATCAAATATAAGAAATAAAGACAAGACAAACAACCCTTTCTATCAAATCCCTGGGAATAAGAGCCAGAGGGCTTACAAGTCTGCTACTGCCTATGGTTTTACTGAAAAAAGTAATTTTGAGAAACGTAATGGAGGGAAGGGCCTTAGTTCAGTGGTAGAACGCATGCTTTGTGTTGAGAAGGTCCTTAGGTCAATCACTGGCATCTTCAGGAAAGGTTAGAAAAGACTCCTGCATAAAACCTTGGTCAAGTGCTGCCCAGTATATCCAGGGTCAAGGGGCCTGATGTAGAGTTAGGCAGCCTCCTATATTCCTAACCATAAAATCAAATTCTTTTCTTCTTACTGTGAAGTTCTGCATGGAGAGGTCCACTCCTTTTATCCTGACAGCATCTAACTGAAAAATGTGACTTTACAAAATAATCAGTTAAATAAAGAAAGGTTTAACACACATTGGGATGAAAGCAGAGTGAAGTCTATGGATGTTGTTGACTGGGAAAAATATAGTATTCTATTATCAGAGTTGAGGACTTACTGTAAGATATGCTATACACTACAGTATATCTCTTTCTGAGAAGGCCAAAGATAGGTGTTAAATGAGATGTTAACAATGTCATCATTTTAAAACCTTACGACTGGGAAACATTTCTTCCCTAGATGTCCCTGTAAACAGTAGAAGACTATATAGAGTACTACCGTGTTTCCCCAAAAATAAGACAGGGTCTTATATTAATTTTTGCTCCAAAAAACACATTAGGGCTTATTTTCAGGGGATGTTGTATTTTTTTAATGTACAACAATCTACATTTATTCAAATACAGTCATGTCATCTTCTGGTTGCTGGACAATGGTGGAGGGCAGGGTTTCACTTAACGGGCTTATTTTGGGGGTAGGGCTTATATTACGAGCATCCTGAAAAATCATACTAGGGCTTATTTTCAGGTTAGGTCTTATTTTCAGGGAAACGGTACATAGCGTATTCATTCCATTCTCTAACCTCTGCAAATCAGTTTTATTAAAAAATGAGCAGTCATCTCAATTCTGACTTAGGACAACCCCTTCCAGGGTTTCCTAGGTATGAAGGAAGTGGTTTATCATTCCCTTCTTCTTGAGGTCCCCTGCAATATAAATGCAGTCTAATTGTGTCTTTGTGCCTGAATGTCTTAAAGAGAAAGAGATCATCTTTGATATTCTGCATTTGGGCAAAGTTCTAGCCATAGGCTTAGAGTGGTATGTATTTGTGATAGGGGCGGGGTGGGGAGAGAACAGGGACATTATAGGACAACATGATGCCTTCAAGTGAACAAGTTAGAAATGAAGTAGCAGGAATACATATCAAGGAATATTTAAAATACGTATCAAGGAATATTTAAAAAACTGGGCTTTAAAAAATGCAGTTAGAAGAGTATATTTAATAGTGGTTTAAATATGATTGTTTAGAGTAAATCAATGAACAAGGTACTTTAAGATATCCCTCTTGAAAATAATACAGTGCATACCTATTGAGGCCTTGCCTGAGACATAATACCAAAATGTCAGGTGATGTGAGATTTCTCTTTGGCAAGAAGAACCTAAAGGAGTTAAGTGAGGTCCAAGGATGAGAAAAATGCTTCATCTTTAAACGTGGGAATCCACCTGCTTTAAATCTGTTCTTCAAATATTTTATTGACAGCCTGAAATAATCAGTGTTTATTTTTAGTTCAAAAGGCTGAACCCACACTCTTCTCTTTCTGACAGAAAGGAAGGGAATGTCAGGTAGGGAAGAACTTGCAAGCCCCTGGATTCTTTTGGGGAAATCGTGGCAACAAATAAAACAGATTTTCATGTTTGCTACTGCACTCTGTTTAAGACTCAAAAAAAACGTTAAGGTCTGTACTGCCCATATCAACACAATATTTCTACAAAGTTATTGACTTACCTCTTTCCATTCTCTTTGACAACATTAACTAGTATTAGCTCTTTACAGAGATCATCCTAATCAGTACATCATTTCAATATGAATAAAGCATACAACCTAATGCTCTTAAATGAATTATATCTTAACTAGCTACAATATTCTTAGGAAGGACACATGGAAAACTCTAGCAAAGCAGAAAGTAAGTACCCTACATTAAGGTTTGTGTATATAGTTATCATTATTACATTACTCAAGTTTTCTCATTAGTATATATTTAATTGAACTCTTTTAGGGCTGTTTAGTCATGAATGCATGGGTAAGTCATGTACAAGTTAAAGGCATATAAGAAGCTTTCCTTGTATTAAGTCCACTTCTTCAAAAAAAGGCAGGCAGAAACCCAGGTTTCATTCATATACTTACCAAGCCAGCCAGCAATACTCTTAACACACTGGTACAGGTGAGTCATATTCTTTTTCTCACCCAGGTATGCATGGTAAGAATGGTGATTTATGCACAGATGGGGAGACATGAAAGCAAGTTGCATGTGTGGGCCTCTGCATTATGTGTTTGCTGCACACAGTGTGATGTGACTGGGTTGTGTGTGTGTGAAGGAGAAAGAATGCATGCCTAATCCTCCAGTGTGTGTGTGAACTATTTGTATCCATCCATAAATCCACCATAAAGTGTGTCTATCGCTACAATTTGCTACAGCACCAGTAATAAACCCTGGAATAATAATGGGAAAATAAGAAGAAATAATTTGAATTCATTGAGCCATTGTTTACAGGGTATTGCAAAACTAGTCCTCTATACCAGTGATGGGGAAGATTGGAATGCAACTCCCATTACACCTTACCATTAGCTAAGCTGGCAGTGACTGAGGAGAAGATGCAGTCTAGCCATGCTCTACACACATGTACAGTTCTGAAACACTACAAAATTGAGACATTTATAATAAAAGCACTATAATTCAACACCACATCTGCCAGAATGTTACCCAAACAGTTAAATTAGTATGGCCTGAAATCCTGTTGCCTAGTTTAGTAAGTTGCCCTTGAGTAGGCGTACTACATTAGTAGGGATTTGGTGAGTCAACACTTCTATAAGTTTCATTGATTTAATGGGCCTACTTTAGCTGTGATCTACTAAAGTAAGCAACAGGATTTCAGTCACAGTGGGATAACATCTAGCAAGGATAACTGCAGTTAATTAATCTTTCAGATTAATTGCCTGAAATCTTTCTCAACTGAGTAAGACTGGAAACAAACATTCTCGTCAATTATAACCAAATCTCAGTTCCAAATCTCAAATAACCTACAAAAAGTGATCATTCTAGACTCCTATAACATAAAATGTACAATTTCAGATCGGTTTGGGGCTTTGTAGCTGGCCAGGTGTGTTGGCTGAATATACCAAGCTTGTGTCATGCTGCCTATAAAGCAAGTTATTTGATGAAGGCATTTCCCAGAGGTTGATCACAATTATGGAACATCCTTCCCTCTGAATCACTTTGTATGCCCCCCTGCCCTGCCCCATATGAGACAATTTTTGTATAGGAAACATATGTATCACACTTTGTGAACTGTACTATCTATGAATGTTTCATGTACCTTTTAAAATGCAATTTTAACAACTTTTAAAAAATGATCCAGTGTTTTTCTGCCTGAGGAGCACCTAACTTGTGCTTTTCTATTATTTGATTTTATCTCCCATTTCTTTTTGCTTTAAAATACTGTTGCCCACACTATTATATTTGACTAGAGAGTGGATTCACAAGTCCACACTGGCCCTTGCCTCTATCCTCAAACTAGTGAGCATTGTTTGGGGATCCCTGGGGTACTGGGGACCCAAATTTGACCCTCTGAATGCAGGTTACACATACCCCACCCTTTGCTTAGACCTTAGATTTTAAAAAAAGGGAAACGTATAAACAATTGAACTGAATGCTTTTTGAGTGTTTCTCATTGTTAAAACTGTCAGAAAATATGCAACTGTTCAGAGTGACCTTTTCCATTCTAGACTTGTTCAAATTGTTTGAACTATAACCTCCATCAGTCGGAGCCAGCATGACCAATAGGCCAGGGATAGTAAGAACTGTAGTTTAAAACATCTGGAGGGCACCAGGCTGGGAAACACTGATCTCGGTTCTTACAACTGTTCCATCATGTGTCAAAACATGGTGAAGAAAATCCAGTATTGCAAATAGTAAGACAAACTAAGATAAGGAAACACTGCCTCAGGCCAGAAATATAGATGGCAGGAGAATCAACTAAAGTCCACTGAAATCTGAGTCACCAGCCTCACCAGTTCAAAGCCAGGGAAGGACCATCATGCTCAGTATTAAAGCAGTGGGTTTGCATGCAGAAAATCCAAGCTTTAGTCTCTGGCATTTACAGCCCAAATGATCTCTTGTACCAAGGTTGGGAAAGACCCTTGGCTCATGATTCTGGAATGCCAGTGCCAGTCAGAATAAAGACAAAATGTCTATAGAGGGACCAATGGTATGACTCAGTACCGGCAGTTGCAGGCTACAGACCTCTGATTTGGAGAGAAGAGGTGAAGACTAAACACAGGAAATCTTATTGAAAACTGTACAAACATGGTAGGAACAGAGGTCTGAGTAATATTACAACTTACTCAAATGCATCCACATAAAAACCACTCTAGCCCCAGTCCAAAAGAAATTAGCCACAATAAGCACTATCAATGATTGGTTTCAGATAGGATTTAAACAGTGGTTACATTCCCTGCCCCCCGCCATCTCAGGACTGGCCTCTTTGCATAACAGAATTTTATTTTGTCTTCTGCTTCCAATTAATATTTTTCAGAGTCCGTCCAATTAATGTTCATTCAAAATATGGACTTATGGACTACTCAAACAGTCATATTTGAACATTTACACCTGCCGTTGAAAATTAAATAGTATTTCCAACTCCATCATAAGAATTAAGTAAGTCCAGATTAGTCAGCAGTTTATCGTTTAAAATTAACTTTAGCCAGTTTTTTTTTCCAATTAGCCCTTCTGACAACATGATTCTTTTACTTAAGGAATAATTCCACATTTATCCTTCATAAAGGTGGTGGGAGGGAGGGACTTGTTTTAGGTTTATCTTCTCAAGGTTCCAGGTATGTGCTAAACACTTTTCCATGAGAACATTCTTCACATAAAGTAACATCTCTTTCCAACAGACAAGTATATCTAAATGCTATTGGGTCATTCATAAAAGGAAATATGAATACTCAACTTTTGTATGTTTCCATTCAAGTAATATCACTGTTGTCTTGTAATAATAACTGATCTTCTAAATATTTAATGACTGTGCTTTTAAAAAGATTTCTGTTTGAATTTCTGTGGTTAGTGGAATATATTAAAATGTACCTGGCATATATATATATATATTTTAAAAAGACTGCCTCTAAACTCTGTATCATCTAGTCAGGAATGATCAGATATACAATATGGCCATTGTGGGAACACAGACTCAGCATTCCTGTTAACAAAGAATCACAGAGCTTCACAGAGTTAGTTTCAAATCTTTGCATCGAAGTTTCTGCATCACTACATTCCAAGGCAGGAAGAAATCTGTGAAAGCCCAGTTGCTGTATGAAAAAAACTAGACAGTTTCCATCTGCCTAGCTTAAGCTGTCTAAATACGAGACACAACATTCCTTACCTTTTCTTTTGGTTTTCAGTTTCTTCAACAATCAAGGTTCACAGAGAACTAAACCTGTGTTCACACTAAAAGGATACCATTTCTATCTCTATAGAGCTCAGATTTGCAAGGTATGGGGGAAGACATTTGTCCATATTTTGCGCAGCATCCTCAGTAGGAAAAGCCACTTCAGATGCACAATCACACACTTCAAATCTGAGTATATTATTTTTTTGCTTTAGCATCACTTTTGAAAGCTTTAAAAAAAAGTCATAGTTCTTGTTTTTTGCTGTTCATTTTTGCATCAGAACATCTATCTCCTACTGCTTACATCCCATTATAGCAACAACTGATTTGTTCTTGGATGTCAAAAGAGCAGCTCCTTTCCTTCCTTGCTGCCGATTAATACTGATGCTCTCTGGAACAGGTGCAGCTTCAGAAAAGTGTTTGTTGCTTCTTGAGTACAGTCATCTCAGGTAAAAACATGTAGGAAGGAAGCTTCCCATTCTTTCAACATGTAACATCAACATAAACTGGCTTTTTAAAAATCAGAGTGAAAAAGAACACGTCTTCTAAAAACCAAGCAATACCCTTTTTTTGATTCCTGGATTATCCTTAATAAGTCCTAATCATCCAAGAGTCATATATTGGGTATATAAATTTCAGCAGCATCGTTGAAGTCAGAGATTCCTTCAGTAGAAGGATGGATAAATGGCTCTGTTTTTTGTTTGTTTTTTGCATTCTTTCTAAGCAGCTTTTGTCCATATTTAGGCTCAGCAATGAAGTACAAAAATCCCCCAAAGCTTATATGGATGTTGCAGGCTGTAAATGTTGCTGTACTGGCCCATTTGGCCATAGCCTGTTTTATGGCAAGGTGGAACATTAATGCATTTCTCAGATTCCTTTAAAATGGTGATGTTCAATATAAGATTAAAGATAGAATGAAGAGTAACTGGAGCACTTCAGGCAATTAGCCCCCCCAACTCCTCCATCAGGCAACTAAGCTTGCAATTTTATTTTATTTTTGGAAAAAAAAGAGAAATACCATGTGCCTACTCAAGAGAGGTGACTGTTGTATAAAATCATAACTGAGTAGGGCAAACCTCTAGCATACCGACACCATCACGCTGGCACTGCTAATGACAATGTTGTCACTCGGCAACCTCCAACAGCCGACTTTTGTGCACATACTTCATCCGTTCACAGACGTCATCCTCAGATATTGCCTCAGCTGAACTTCACCTTTGCAGCCTGGCAGCCAGGCAGATGTTCTGGTAAAGGGAGCTCTTCTTCAGACAAAGGACACCCATGGAAGGAGTACACAACAATAGAATGAGAAACGGAAAAGGGAAAAGGGAAAGAGAGCAAAGCAAGAAGAATGCAGATCCTCTTCAGGTCTTGTTTTCATCGTACATGTCCAAGACAGGTTCAATTGAAGAGAAGTCATTCTCATAGACCAGGCTCCGAGGAGAGAGAGAACTGCGGTGGAAAAAATGGCCGCCTAAAAGAGAAGCAACAATAAAAATAACTCTGTTAGAAACAAGGTGGAGGAAACAAGAAGGGCTTTGCCAACAACTGTCTGCGAAGGCCCACTATCTTCTATTTGTTTTCATATAAACCAAGATCATCATAAAATTGCAAAATTAGCCTCCATATTCAACATTAAATCAGCATTATACAGAAATCACTGAAACATTAAAAGATAAACCTGTTTCTTGTTCCCTATTGCATACAGAGGAAATTTCAAATATCTTTATGGACATTTCCAGCTGACATAACCTTAGAAAAGGTACTCTCTATTCCCTCACAGTAGAGGTTTCTTAATGCTTGCCATCCACAGTTTTGAAATGTGTTTGTCTTAAACATATATATTTTTAAAAAACAGAAATGAAATCAAACCATCGGGGTACCTTTTTGATTGGCAAAAATGGTTAAATGTTGAACATTGGGCTATGATATCAGATAACACTTTTGTTTATTTGCATAATATTGCTACTGTCATTTTGTTCAGCACCATATGAAAACAGTTGTTTAATGTCTCCTTTTTGAAAACAAAAATGCAATGTAGGTAAGGTGTCAAGCATAAACATCAGAAAACTTCAGCTACAAACTTCTTGCAGGTTTTTATCATCATCATACTCGTTCAAAAGACCACCTCTGTCACTCTAGCATGTGAAAGCAAGCTGTGTCATTATTTGCCACATGGTCTGCCTCTTCTGCTGAACTCTTTAAGAGACAAACATTGCCCGCGCAAGCCAGGTGGATGGCCAAAGTTAGTATTTGCAAACAAAATAAGGACAAGAAAGAAATTTACCTCTCCATCTTAAGAATAACAGCATATCTTTTTCCCCATCTCACACAAGCAAATTGCCATAAATCCATATGTGAAACTGTAGCATGCTGAACCTGACATTGTCAGGGTGAAGGTAAAAATCTATCCCCTCCCACAATGGGACTTCTAATGACTGAGGCCTTCTGCATAGAATCCACACCCCACCCATATTTGCAACAGATAGGTCTTCTCTTTCCAACGATCACTGCAACAGAAGTTGAGCTAGACAGTGGACGTTCCGCATGCAGTTTCAGTATTAACATTATTTTGCCCAAGAAACAGAAAACAGAGTTGTGAAGAGCTTCATAAAGTTCTGGGGAATTAAGTAAACAATCTGCGAGTGGAAAGATTTTGACTGGTTTGCGAGAGGAACTTGTCCCTACAAGAATACTGGATCTTCAGAGAAAGGGGGAAGTATTGGGCCATAACAGCTTGGAGGGATGCAAGCACATATATTTATTTCCTCCCAGAGGAGTAAATGGCTGCTAAAGGACAACAAGTAAAGCAGCAGAAGAACTGTTCAAGGAAAACTTGCTTTTTGACTCATCCCTCTTGATACTGCATGCCCCAGCCTCCAAACTGCCACCATCAGGAGCCTAGAAGACCTTATAGTAGAATGGGAGAAGTCATAAAGAGGGTCAAGTATGGTCCTGTAGTAGACAGATCAGACCTTCCCTGTGCCCTTTCCTCTTCACAATGCTGGCTAAATGTAGTGGGGTGCTTGTGTTTGCATCTGAGACAGGCTGATATGAACTTATTTCTTCATTGTTAATGAAATCATTCTGTTAAAGTAGAATACCCTCTGACATATGATAGGTTTCTGAGACGTCTTTTCAAAAAGGTGAGCAAGTTCAAAATTCACTGAAAGCAAGCCAATCCAAATGATGATTCTCAATAGTCTAGCCACACAAGTATGGCATCAAATAAGACAAGCAGCTTTTAAATGGCAAAGACACTCTTCCTTTTTAATTGCCGCAATCCTTCCAATGACTCCGGAGCTCGCAATCGGCTCGCCACTCCTGGGAGGAGGCGGGACAACAAGCCTCCCTGCCAGGTCGAAGAGTGGCTCACTGATCGTGAGCTCCAGAGTCATTGGAAGGATGGCGGTGCCCGTGGCAGCAGCGGATCAGTCAGTGGACCGTCTGGCCCCATGGGGCTGGACCCTCGTTATTGCCACCTGTGTGGGGATATTCGTATACGAGATTCCATGTTTTCATCACAGGAACATAATCAGTAATATCTAGTCTGCTACAGTAAACATGACATTCCACTGGAAAGATTCATCCTTGATCTGCCAATAAAATATACATCTAGAATATATACATATTACACAAACAGGATCTGGGATGAGAGTCAAATCTACAAACTAAACGCCACTTAGTGAAGAGACTGGTTAAGTTTCTATTCAATTACAAATATGCCGTATGAATGAGTATGTTTATAGGGTTCACATTTACTTCTCAAGAGATTCTGTATATTACAGTGGAATGGGAACAGAGCCATTAGTCACCCTAGTTATTGATTGGTTCAGTCTATTTATCTGAATCCCAGACCAGCTTCTGACTTTTTGAAGCATGCAATAGAACAAGCACTCATTTGCCTGGAGTTAACATCTCTTAGAACAATCAAAGTCTGTTTCTATGAAGATCTGAAACTCTCCCATAGCTTTTTAAACATCAATATTATCAGATAGTTGAGCCATACATTATACTGTTACTGAAAGAAATAGTAAATACTGAACACGCAGTTTTCTGCCCTTTGTGGGTTTTTTTCACTTCTTGAAGAAAGAAACATAGTTTCTATTGATGTTTAACCTAGAGTATAATCTAAAATTAGTTCTAACTTGATTAAAATATAGCAAAACCAAAGCAAAAGTATGCTGCTTATATACCGCCCTATAGTGCTTAAAGCATTATCTGAGTGGTTTACAATTTAATTATGCAGGCTACACATTGCCCCCACCCCCAGGGAGCTGGGTACTCAATTTGCCAACCTCAAGAGGATGGAAGGCTGAGTCAACCTTGAGCTGGCTACCTGAACCCACTGGGATCGAACTCAGGTCATGAGCAGAGTGCTGACTGCAGTACTGCAGTTTAACCACTGTGCCACAAGGCTCCTATATCAAAACTGTATAATACTCAGCTTTATAATGGACTATATAGTGCATATTTTGCTTTCTCTTTAATAATTTCCACTTATCAAGCCTTTATGTCAAGTCAGTGGATGGCAAGGAGCAGCCCACAGGCAACATGCATGAGCCCCACACCCAGAAAATAGAAGACAACATGTTTTTGAAATATGTTTTTCCTCAAAGTTTCTTTTTGCCCTCTAGGGGTGTCAGAACAATTCTGCCATCCTTTGAAGAGGCCACGCCACCCTCAATGTGTTTTTAAGTGGTCCTTGGCCCTGCTGAGATCACCCACCTATGTTAAACCTAAGAATGGAAGCAGTTCCGAGTAACAGCTGTATTTTATATTTTCAAAAATGCCTGATCAACCATTGCTTCTTTTCTTCATCCCAGAAGTCCTACAGTGCAAATGAAAATCATCAGCAACCTGCTTTCATATTCTATTTTAAGACTGCAACAAATGCAAAGTACATTCAGTTTGGATTATACATTCACTAATTACTGTTGTTCATATTGTTTACATAGATTTACATAGACTTCAATTCACTTTTGAATATATTTATCCAGATGGTGTCTTTCTTCATCTTCATCATCATCATCTCTTTTTGGTTCTGCCTCAGCATGCATTTTTAGGCCCTTCTCTTTCTCTTTGTTGATTCTATAGTAACATTAAGTTTCTCCCTCTACCACCACCCTGTCTTTCAATAATATAGGCGTACCTCGGTTTACGAAATTAATGCATCCTCTGGGACATTATGTAATGCGGAAAATTTCGTAAACTGATACGTGGATTGCACTAGGAACGGGGGCCGCGCTAGAAACCTTCAGGCGCAATGCATCCTGGGGAAACCCTTTTGTACAGCGGGGGGGGGGGGGAAGAAAAAAACGTAACTCGGGGCATTATTTTCTATGGATTTCGGTTCATAAACTGAAAATTACGTAAACAGAGGCTTTCGTAAAGCGAGGTACCGCTGTAAACCATGCAGCCTGATGAAAAATTCTGAGTTACTTAGAAGTTTGCTTATTGTTTTATGACTGACACCTAATAAAGGTACAGAGTACCTAATATGGATTTTGGAAGTTTACTTATGGCCAACATAAGTAATATCTTAGGTGTACAGTATAAATAGACTCTGAAGTTTAAAAACAAAGGTTTTTTTTTAAATCAGAGAGAGAGTGGTTGACATTCTGTTGCTTAGTGTAATAAGTTGCACTAAAGTAGGAACACTGAATGAGTGGAGATTTGGTGAGTCACGGATTCAAATGGGTCTAATTTAGTTGTGACTTACTTTAGTGTAGTCAGCCATGACAAGAGTAGGCTTATTTGAATTAATAGAGCTTATGGAGGAGTCAGCTCACGAAATCTCCATTGAACCAATGGGCCTACTCTAGGTGACTTACTACTCTAAACAACAGGACTAGCCATTGAGAATCAAATTCCTACAACAAATAATTTTCCCTGCATTGTGTAATTAAGTTCAGCGCAAGAATTCAAAAAATTCAGCAAGCAAAAAAGTGGTTTTTTTAACTAAAATGTTTATTTTCAAAAAATGTATTTTCACTGCAGCCTTGACAAACTTTGAACCATCAAAGCAATCAAATTGCAAAGAGGCACCCAACAGCCTTCCAAGTGAAGTAACTGCAGAATTCAAAATGTTTGCACTAGTTTTTTAAAACTGGAATTGTATTCATACAGATAAGAGTTGACCTTTCTAGAACTAATAAGTTGCCTCCAAATTTACATCCATGTCATTGGAATACAGTGGTGCCTCGACTTATGAACGTCCCTACTTACGACCATTTCCAGTTACGACCAGCTCCGGCCGCAAAACTTTGCTTCGACTTGCGGCCGGAGCTTCCACTTATGAACAGAAAAAGGCAGGGAAAAAAGGCGGGAAATTCAAATTGCTAACTGTAGGGGGCAACGAGGCTGCTTCTTTGTAGCTCTTTCACCCCAGCAGTTAGAGAGTGTGCGATCGGAGGAGGCTGCCTGGTAAGGTAAGGTGCTGTTTTCTGCTTTTAAAAAACTCTTCTGGGTGTTTTTGCAGCGTGGTTTTGGGCTGGGGGGGGGGGGTTATGTTTCTGTGCTGTGATGGGTCCTGGGGGGTTTGTTTATTTTTTGGTTCCCCCCCCCCATTTCCGATGGGTCTTGGGGGGTTTGGTTGCTTTTTGGAGTGTTTTTCCCCATTTCCGATGGATCTTGCATGCTTCCCTTGATTTTTCCTTGTTTTCTTTGCATTTCCGACCTGCTCCGTTCGTTCTCTTTGCATTTCCGACCTGTTCCCTTTGTTCTCTTTGCATTTCCGACCTGCTCCGTTTGTTTTCTTTGCATTTCCGACCTGCTCCGTTCGTTCTCTTTGCATTTCCGACCTGTTCCCTTTGTTCTCTTTGCATTTCCGACCTGCTCCGTTCGTTCTCTGTGCATTTCCGACCTGCTCCCTTTGTTCTCTGTGCATTTCCGATCTGTTCCCTTTGTTCTCTGTGCATTTCCGATCTGCTCCGTTTGTTTTCTGTGCATTTCCAATGGGTCTTGCACGCTTCATTGCTTTTCTCCCCCCCCCCCCCACTTCGGCCGGAAGGGATTAATCGCGTTTCCAATGAGTCTTGCAGTGATTTTTTTTTGGGTGATTTTTTTCTTCGGCCGGAACAGATTAATTGCATTTCAATGCATTCCTATGGGAAATGGTGCTTCGACTTACGACCATTTCGAGTTACGTCCATCTTCTGGAACGGATTATGGTCGTAAGTCGAGGCACCACTGTATATTTATTGTGTGGCAAGATAGGCACCCAAGTTACCAGTATGATCTTCACCAAAACCAATAATATCTGCAAATCTTTTCACTGGAAGTGTTTTATTCACAGATTGATTAAATGTTTAAAAACAACCAGTCCCATCAAGTAGCCTCAATGCTATGTTCTCTACTAAATGATGTTTCCGGACTATCTTCAAAGGAAGTTCTATGGACAACATGTTGGGATAATATAAGCAAGAAACTGTATTCTGTTCAGGTTCTTTCTCTCCAAGTAAGGTTACATATCATTAGAAGTTGATGGCACTTGAGCCTGAAGAAATAGAGCTAGATTATGTGCATCCCCAGACTACAAACCTGAGGACAACTTCTCTGAATAGTTTTATGTAGATGTTAAAAAGCAAGATGGACAGATTGGAATCTTGAGGGCCAAAAAAGAGTCCCCACAGAGCAAATGTCCCCCAGCATCACCCTCTGGGAGGTGGAACTATTGTAAAGCACTTTCTCCAAATCCAAATTCAGACTGCTTTCCCAGGAGACTACCACACCTGACAGTATCAAAAGCCACAGGCAGGTCCAGAAAAAAGAGGAGAACCAATAGGGTTGCATCCTGCACCTTTCTATTGGAAAAGATCATCCTGCAGGGCAACCACTGCAGTCTCCACTCCAAAACCTGACCCAAAACCTAACTGAAATAGTCCGGACTCCAGACAGTATCACCCAGATGGTCCTCAAGTTGACCCGCTACCACCCATTCAATTACTTTGCCCTAAAATAGATTATCTGCTGCTGTTATGTGGTGTCAGGTTGCTTCTGCCCAATGGTGACCCCATGAATTAATGACCTCAAGAAGGCCCTATCATTGACAACTCTGCTCAGGTCTTACAAACTAAAGGCCTTGGCTTTCTTTATTGGGTCAAACCATTTCACATTTGGTCTTCTTTTATTTTTATTTTTTCACGCTTTTAACTTACCCTAGTGTTATTGTCTTTTTCCAATGAATGCTGTCTTCTCATGATTTGTCTAAAGTACTACAGCCTTAGTTTAGTCCTTTTAACTTCTAGGAAGAATTCAGGTTTGGTTTGATCTAGGATCCATTTATTTATTTATCCATTCTTTCTGGCAGCCCATGACATGCATGATGCTCTCCTCCAACATCACATTCCAAATGAATTGATTCGTTTCCTGACAAATTTCTTTACTATCCAACCTTCACATCTGCACACAGCAATCAGGAATACCATGGTATGTGTGATCTTGGCCTTGGTTCTTCAGCAACACATCCTTATGCTTCAGGTTCTTTTCCAGTTCCTTCATAGCTGCCCTTCAGTCTTGTGATTTCTTGGCTGCAGTTTCTATTCAGATTTATGATTCAACCAAAGTATAGAAAATCTTTAATAATTTTGATTTCTTCATTATCAACATTAAAGTTATATTCTCCTACAGTCATGTTTTTTTAAAGTGTTCAACTGCAGTTAAGCTTTTGTACTTTCTTCTTTAATCCTCAGGAGTCATTTCAAGCCATTACTGCTTTATGCCAGCAATATGATGTCATCTAGATTACCAATGCTTTTTCCATCAGTTTTCACTCCTCCTTCATCTAAATTTATTTCAGCTTTCTGGCTGTTAGTCCATTTTTTGGCACAATTCAAAGTGCTGATTTTAACCTATAAAGCCCTGAATGGCTTGGGTCCAAGATATCTCAAGGACTACATCTCCCATTATAAGCCTTCTTGGGTGTTAAGATCATCAGGAGAGGCCTTTCTCTAAGTCCCACCACCCTGACAGGTGCGTTTGGTGGGGACATGAGAGAGGGCCTTCTCTGTTGTTGCTCCCAGACTTTGGAACTCCCTCTCACAGCAGGCCAAGCTGGTCCTATCTTTGCTGTCCTTCCGCAAGCAGGCGAAGACCTTTCTCTTCAGGCAAGCTTTCTGTTAATAACAGGCTGCCTGAGTGGTTTTTTTTTTAACGGATGGTTGTGCTTTACTGCTTTGAATGCATTTTTGGTTTTGCTTTTTGTTTACAGTCTTTTAATGGTGGTATCTGTGGGATCCTTTTTAGTATTTGTATACTTACTGTTTTTAGCTTTTAATATTGTATTTTAGTGCTGTAAGCTGCCTTGGGTCCTACTTAAGGAGAAAAGGGGGGTAAAATATTTTAAATAAATACATAAGTAATAAATAGTCTGCATATAAATTGAACAGATAGGGAAATTAAATGTCTGACACCTTTGTCAAATGGACATATTCCCTATTCAAGTTTTCACCCAGGTGTGGAAAAAGTATGCATGCATAAATAACAAGAGGAAGAAAGGAAAACATCATACATTATAATTCCAGAATAGCCTCCACACACAAAACCATTTTGGAGTCTACAGCCCAACTGCAGGACTGCACCTAAGCCCACTGATTTCAATATGCACAACATGAGTAAGCTGGAACAATAATCCTGTGTTGGATCATGGCCAAAATATAGATAAATGAACAGATATTTGACCTGGCTGAGAAAGGGTACTACCACCTTATAAAGCAAAAAAGTGTGCTGCTTATATACTGCCCCATAGTGCTTAAAGCACTCTTGGGGGTTTACAAGTTAATTATGCAGGCTACACATTCCCCCCCCCCCCCCCGTGAGCTGGGTACTCATTTTACCGACCTCGGAAGGATAGAAGGCTGAGTTAACCTTGAGCCGGCTACTTGGGATTGAACCCCGGGTCATGAGCACAGTTTTGGCTGCAGTACAGCAGTTTAACCACTGCGCAACAAAGCTCCTATGTTATGTTGGCTTGTGGATTTTTTCCCTTCTTCTTTTAGTAATATATTTTTAGTCAAACAGGAATTTCAAAGGAAAAATTATGTGCTGTCAAGTCAATTCTGACTGATGGCAACCCCTTCCAAGGTTTTCTAGGTCTAGCATATTGAGAGTTGGTTTACCATTCCCTTCTTCTGGGGCACCCTTGGACCATGAAGGTTGCTCAAGGATGCACAGGCTGGCTCTTCCACTGTGACACATAACCTCTGGCTCCACAGCCAGATACCTAACTCACTAAGCTGTCCTACTGGGCCCAATGATGTACACCTTCAAAAGGAACAGACAGCATGTTTGAGTGCACAGATGAACAAAAGAGGTAACACTGAGAAAGAAGCAAAACAGACTTAAATTGCCCAGCTCTCTCAAGAGCAATCAGGGGAATTTTAACAGTGACGAATAGAAAAGATTGTACAATCCAAACTACATAATTACAAACCATAATGAGGATGCCTTGCTTGGCAATATTCAGACTAGAATGAGTAATTAACTGCATGATGAAGTAATAGTGTGTAGTATTTTAAAAGAGTTTTAAAAAATTAAAGGCTACATTGGCTTTATTCCTAAAACATTAGAACTTTATGTATAGCTTTACTCTACATTGGCAAAAACACTTTGAAGCACAGTGTTAAAAGCACCAAAATTCAACATACTTTCTTGGGAAAAAGGCATTAAAATGTTAAGAGGGGACAAAAAAAATTAATTAAGAAGCAGAGAAGGTATTATATCAAGTTTTGACATACCAATAAAAGATGACACAGAACAAAATAGCCAACTTTTCCTGTCAAGGATGAGGTAGTTTGGGGAACATTTCCTCTTGAAACAAGCAATAGAATAAATGGCTTAATATGCTGAAAGGTCTCCCCTTGCAAGAGGCATCTGTCAGGAATATCCTACGACGTTATCATCTTGTGACTGCATCACACTTCACTAGAGAGCTCACTGTATTTCCTACAGAATCTTTACTTTTCTGACTTTCTCCAATCCCTTGTCCACACTCTTACACAGGCGTGGCACATAAATGGCTGCTCGCTAATCAATTGCATGAGCATCTGGTTATGGTTATCACTCAATGTTGCCCAAGTGGATAATTGTACTATCCCTCTACGCCCAAGCCTTTCATACCAAAGGGAAGTCTAATTTTCACCTTGAACAGTACAAGCCCTCCTAAACTCTCTTTCTAGATTCTAAGAAATGACAGTGTGTGTACACTGTCCAGACCCCAGAATTTTGGGAATCCTGACAGCCTCTTCTTGTCCAGACACTTTGGTCTTCAAACACAGGCAGGCTGGCAGCAGCTAGGGGCACTCCTTTCCAAGTGAATGGTTGAAAGTAGCTGACACACCTTATCTCTGCAAGAAGATCCAAAAAGAGAGAACAGATTCACACTTATAGTTGATAGTCTTCTCAAAATCTTTATCATCTATTCACATTTCCTAACCAGAAGATCATGTTTGGATACAAATGTGAACTTGATGTTAATCAGAAATAAAACTAAGCAGAATGGGGCCCAATAAGCAGAATATCAGTGAGTTTCTACCAATAAAGAAGATGGACTAGAACTCTGAAAAGGTCTAAGCTATAGTATAACAAACAAGTCCTATACGATTGTGTGACTCTGTTTTGCATCATCCTCTTCAGTTTCGTTCTGTGTGGTGATCCTGCCCATTTTGAGTCTCTATGTATAACTGTCTCTGTAATTAATTATATAAGATTTATATGAGAATAGTATTGTATGCCTACTGGATAGGCAGGTGAAGGACTGAATACTGACTGAGTAGTGTGACTGGAATGCTGTGGGAGTGGAGTCTCTATGTCAGTTAAAAGACAACAGTTTAGTGAGAGAGCAGAGAGAGGTGAACACAGAAGTTTGTACAGTATTACCATCTTTTAGGAAAAGTGGTCTGTGATAAGAGGTGTAACTACGAATAAGTAAACCAGACTACTAACAGAAAAAAAACACCCACGTCATGTGAACCTATGCTTTACCAGCAGGAACCCAGAGTTTCAATTAGAACTAAGCAACCCTATAACTAAACATCTGAATTATAAGACACCAGCTTGAAGCAAATGAGGTTCTGGCTGGAACAAAAAAGGAGGAACAATCCCAAAATACATGGATGTGGTTGTCTTTCAAGTTAATGCCTTCCCTAAGAACGGTAGCTAGGATTTTAGATACGGTATTAAAAAATGCCTGAGTGTTACCAGCAACCACCTGAGTGTGTGATCCAGCCAGTGTGAAAATTATCAAAAAGGTCAGTCCCTCCTTGGGTTGGAACAGCACACAGAACCCCTTACCTTTTCACTTCTCCCTTCACTAAGGGAGCCCAATGCCTCTGACCTTTTGTCCCACTTCACCAGGGTGGGCAAATTGTGGGCCCACCCCCAGAAGTTGTTGGACTGCAACTGACATCATCCCTAGGCAGCACAAACAATGGTGAGGGACACGAAGTGCCAGCAACATCTGAAGGACCAGTTGTTCATCTCCACTCTACATTGACTGATCTTATTATGGATTCTGCTATCAACTTTGTATTTATGACTTCCCCAACATACGTTGTTTTTGTCTCCAGTCCTGAATATGCCCCCACCACCAGTTTTTCCTGAAAATCTCACTAATATTTTAACATGAATGATCTACCCAAATCTCATTTCTCTATGGTTTAAAATACTACTTCTCAAAAACATGTAGATGGTTGGGAACCATCTCCAATTTTCACTTTCCTTCTTCATTAACATTTAAGTAAAAACTCTGCAAATCCTTCCTTTTCAGCTTCTATAGTTCTCTTAATATGTAATGCTAAAATGGAATGCTGATTGAGCTTCTTAATTAGATACTTTGAGAAGAAGCCCCCGCCCCCCCATCCTGAGTGGCTTGCCAGTAAAAACAGCTCACTAAGTGTAAAGGCTTGTTGCAGGGATTATATCACATATTATAGAACAAACAGTTATTGCTATAAAATTGAGAAAAATTAGGAACTTCCATTCATTCTGCATCTTCTTCCACTTAACCCTGGTTTATTCTGACTATCTCTGTTAATGGCAAAAACAAAGAATACCCAAAGAAGCTGAATGATGGGCAATTCAGGAAAGGCAAAAGGAAGTTCTTTATATAGTGCACAGTTTTACTATGAAATTTGCTTCTAAAGAATGGCCTGAATGACAGACATCAATTTATTTGATCTTAAAAGGAAATAGACAAAAACATGAAGCCAATTAAGAACCACTAGCATGCCCCAGAATATCAGTAATATGCCTTTCACTACCAGCTGCTGTGGATCCTGAGCAGGACAATGCTATTGCACTCATGTCCTCTTTATGGGCTTCCAATTGGCATCTGTTTGGGCAGGGTAGGAACAGAATTCTGGACTAAATAAGTCTTTGGTATCATTCAGCCAGGGTCTTCTTACGTTATGATCTATTCACATATCTGCCTCTAGCCATATCTGCCAATCAATTCTTCTTTCATTCTTCTTTTTCTCATTCACTAACTCACTCGCACAAATACATGTTGTTATGTGCTGTCAAGTCACCTCTAATTTACAACAACCCTATGGATGCGTGACTTTCAAATGTGGTATTAACAGGTCCGCTCAGTTGTAGCAACCTCAAGAGCCATGGCTTCTTTTATTAAAACAGTTTCATATTGGGTGTTTCTCTTTTCTTGCTGCCTTTGATTTTTCTTAGCATTATGGTCTTTTCCAAAAAATCTTGTCTTCTCATGATGTGCCCAAAGTACAGCATCATCTTTGTCATTTTTGCTTCTAGAGAGTGTTCAGGTTTGGGAACCACTGGGCTACAGGAACCGATTCTACTTCTCCATATATTGTCCTAACAATAGCTACTTGTCCACAATACAGATTAGGCATCAGGACAATCAAGTGTTGAGGCACATCCAACCCATACGTAGCTTGTCACAATCCACACATTCAAAGGCTTTGTTATAGTCTATAAAGAACAGGCTGATCTTCTTCCTTCCTTCCTTTTTTGTATTCTCCAGTAACCAATGTATTTTTGCAGCATAATCTTAGTACCGCTTCCTTTTTGGGATCAAGCCTGAACATTGGGCATTACTGGCTCCACACAGGAGAAAAATCTTTGTTACAATCCCTTGAGCATTACTTTGCTTGCAGAAGAAATTAATGCAATGGTCTTGCTATAGTTATTCTACTCCTTGGCATCTCTTTTCTTGAATGTTTCCAGTTTATGGGCAATTGTTTTGTTTTCCATGTTTGTTGGCATATTCTTACAATTTGGGCAAATTCAATGTCTTCAGACTGAAATAGTTTTATCAGTATTCCATCTACTCTTAGTGATTTATTTCTTCCCAATG
The DNA here is from genome assembly GCA_037013535.1 of Intellagama lesueurii. Lineage (NCBI taxonomy): Eukaryota > Metazoa > Chordata > Lepidosauria > Squamata > Agamidae > Intellagama > Intellagama lesueurii. The sequence continues at coordinate 220,362,957 of JBAJHW010000002.1, forward strand.
CTTTCAGAGCAGCTTTCATTTCAATTTCTAAATTACATGTTCTTCGTCATAGGATTCCTCTTCAAAGGAACCTGTTGTCCTTTTATTTCTTTTGTATAGTTCTTTGTATACTATACTTGCATATCAGGCAAGAACCAAGGGGGGGGGGGGATAAAAAAAATAAAAAGGCACTTTGAAGACTGTTGTTTTAATGTGAGCTTTTGTGGACAAGTCCACTTCTCCACACATATACAGTGAAATACAATAAAATACAGAGTTTACAAGTAAAACATTCATGCTGGCTTTGAGAGTCAGTGGTGTATGGTTGCATTTCACGTGTGAGGTAATTTATGGCCTATGTTTTGGTGTTCAGTTCTTTTGCAGTCTGGATTTGTAAACATCCTCGCAAGAGACAAAAAACAGAAAACAAGGCAAGAGCAAAAAAAAAAAAAAGGGGTGGGGAGGTGGTTGTGGTCCTGTTAAGACCAACTGTGAGCAATAACATGATTAAACGAGACAGCAGAGGATCAATGTGTTAGTAGAGAATATTAACAGTGTTTACCTTTGAGCCTTGTACTGTTTGGTAGTTGTGAAGGAAAATAATTGTAGACAACAGCTTAATTATTATATTTGGCAATGAGTTAAGAAACCCTGACTTGTATTCAATCCATTTATACGGGTGTCCATCATGCATATAAATTTTATCTCAGCTATGTTCCTCAGTATTCTTGTTCTGTAGTGCTTCTTTAACAGAATAGCAACGTTCATATGTTCACTGGTGTCCTGGTAGACTGAAATGGCTGGAGACCAGCTTCCGTGTATCACGATGTCTGATTTATGTCCATTGATTCTTTTGCATAGAGATTGTCCTGTTTGTCCTACATAGAGTGCAGAGGAGCAATAAACTTGTATAGTATATTGTTTCCACCTTCTCTTTATTTTATCTTGATCAGATAGTGTGCTTTCCCGTTGGTCTTTCAGCATTCCTAATCTAGGTATACATTTTCCTTTGACTTCTTGGATCTTCTGGAGAGGATCCCTTGGTTTTCCTCTCTTGCATTAATCACTGTAATAGTTCTCTTTTGTTTCTATGTAACAGTTGCTGAAAAAATGGATTCAGGATTTTAACCCTTCTTCTATGACCTTTTGCTTTTGTTTCTCAAGCTGTCCTAGCCAGCTACACTACAAATACTCCCAATATGCTTAAGAGTTTAAAGAAGCCACGTATCTGTCTAAATACTTACCTTAATGTACCCTGAGGCCCTACACAAAATTATTTCTGGGGGTTGCCACTATAAACTTCTGGAATGCCCACTCCATAAATTCATTGTGTGACCATAAAGTTATTAATTCTGGCTACTTCACACAGTGGTATAGCTAAAAAATTTGAACACTTGAGGATACTTTAAGAAGTATTATAAAAATGTTATTCAACATGTTAACATAAATTTTGTACATTCACAGATTTCTCTCTCCATTTCTAAAATCTGTGTTTGAATTTTACAAACATTTTCACAGCCCTTTTTTGTGACATTTTTCACATTTCACAAGGTCATTTTGAAATTATCAGGTATATCATGGAAACTAACAAACTTCATTTCTAATTATAAAGCTGACTTCTCAGCTGAAAACTTCTTGACAACTACATATTAAGCAACTATTTTAATATACTTTTTTGGCTGCTTTCCCAAGTTCAAAAAGTACCTCTAAGCCCTATTGGCTATATTCCCCAAAAAACAAATCCTATTAAAAGAAAACTAGTTATTTTTTTCTTACAGCTAGAAATGCAAACTTACTTATTTTAGTTAAACACAGTACTAAATTTAAAAGTAGGTTAAACTTTGATTGAACAAATACATGAAAGGTTCTGGCTTTGGTCAGTTTATGCCTTCTCATATGCCTGGTTCAATAATCAATCTCATTAAGACAGAGATTAGTTTTTGGCTAGAATCAGTAACCAAGGCATTTTTTTCAAAGCAACCTGAATGATTTCTTATTCTAGAACAAGTAAATATGTGTTTGTCTGCAACACCTTGGCAGCTCAAACAAGCAAAAGAAACACTATGGAAATTAAGTAAATGACCATTTAATTTTCCGTAGTTTTGTCTGAAGTCCAAGAATATGGACTAGGTATAAAGGGCTATGGAAACAGCAAGTGTATAGGTACCGTTCATACACTGGAGGCCTCCCTGTTATTTATCAGTTACTTTTTAATTGAAATATTACGCTTTTCAGAAATATTCTTTTCAATTCCACTATAAAGGATAGCTCGAATGACAATGAAAGCTACCAAAATTAATGAGATAAATTTCTCTTCTTATATGCCCTGATTTACTTCTCTTGTAAGGGCAGATAGGGAGAGTATTTTTGTTTATTGTTCACCTATTTTTAAAGAATATCAGCTTTTAAAATCACCTTTTAAAGTGTTTAGGTCCAGTTTTAATGCATTTTTATGTTCATGCTAATTGTTGTCTTTTTAGTGGTATTAATAATTTTGTGTAGTGGATAGAATGTCGCGCTAGGACTCATGGGACCTGGCTTCTAACACCCATTCATCTAGTAGGCATCCTTCAATCTCGAGAGACTATGGTAACGTGCTCTGAATAGAGGTCTTGGAACAGCGTCTAGTGTGGCTGAGAAGGCCAATTCGAGAGTGACAATCCCTTCCACACTGAAGACAAATACAATCTGTCCACTCTCCAGCTCTCTGATTTTGCTGATTTCAGGATTGCCTCTTTACCTCGGCCTGCTGAACAAGTGTCTCTTCAAATTGGGAGAGGCCAAGCTGCACCACCTGCCTCCAGGCTGAATGCTCGGATGTCAATGTTTCCCATCTGTTGAGGTCCATTCCTAAGGCCTTCAGATCCCGCTTGCAGATATCCTTGTATCGCAGCTGTGGTCTCCCTCTGGGGCGATTTCCCTGCACTAATTCTCCATACAGGAGATCTTTTGGAATCCGACCGTCAGCCATTCTCTCGACATGCCCAAGCCAACGTAGACGTCACTGTTTCAGTAATGTATACATGCTAACAATTCCAGCTTGTTCCAGGACTACTCTATTTGGAACTTTGTCCTGCCAGGTGATACCAAAAATGCGTCAGAGACAACGCATATGGAACGTGTACAACTTCCTCTCCTGCCGTGCACAAAGGGTCCAGGACTCACTGCAGTACAGGAGTATACTCAGGACACAGGCTCTATAGACCTGGATCTTGGTATATGCCGTTAGCTTCTTATTAAGCCATACTCTCTTTGTGAGTCTAGAGAACATGGTAGCAGCTTTGCCAATGCGCTTATCCAGCTCGACATCTAGAGAGAGAGTGTCAGAGATTGTTGAGCCAAGGTACACAAAATCATGAACGACCTCCAATTCTTGTGTAGAGATGGTAATAGAGGGAGGTGAGTCCACGCCCTGGCCCATGACTTGTGTTTTCTTCAGGCTGATTGCTAATCCAAAATCTTGGCAGGACTTGCTAAAGCGATTCATGAGTTGTTGGAGCTCTTCAGCAGAATGGGCAACAACAGCTGCATCATTGGTGAAGAGGAAGTCCTGCATGCATTTCAGATGGACTTTGGTCTTCGCTCTCAATCTAGAGAGATTAAAGAGCTTTCCATCTGATCTAGTCCGGAGATAGACACCTTTTGTTGCAGTTCCAAAAGCGTGCTTCAGCATGACAGCAAAAAAGATTCCAAAGAGTTGGCGCGAGGACACAGCCCTGTTTCACTCCGCTTCGGATGTCAAAGGGATCTGATGCTGAGCCATCAAAAACAACAGTGCCCTTCACTTCCTCATGAAAGGACCTGATGATGTTAAGGAGTCGAGGTGGACATCCAATCTTGGGAAGTATTTTAAAAAGGCCGTCCCTGCTAACCAAATCAAAGGCCTTTGTAACATCTATGAAGGCCACAAAGAGTGGCTGTCGTTGTTCCCTACATTTCTCCTGCAACTGTCTGAGGGAAAATACCATGTCAATGGTGGATCCATTCATCTATGGAAACTCAATATGGGATGGCACTGGATAAATATCTCATATACCTTTGAAACCTTACTGGATTTGGTATAAATTCAAATCAACTTGGAAGCACACAATTCACAATAATTTAATGCAGATTAAGCCCCACCAACAAAGTACCACCCAATTTGGTAGAACATGAGAAACAAGGCATTTGGCCAGTGTTGCCCAATCAGCAAGCAGCTTGAGGCAGGGCACAAAAGTTTCCTTGGGCATGTGATTAGTACCGAACCATCAGTTCAGCCAGCCCTATTGCGATAGCCTTTTCACAATGAATGGGAAATGCTTATACAGAGAGGTTAGGGATACCTTCTGATGAATGCCTTCTTGACTGAGGAGTGTCAAACCACTCACCCGAGCTGAGGTTACAAAAGTGCTGTGCTCCAACAGAATACTGGCCCTTACTACCACTCTTTTGATGAAGAAAATTAAGGAGTAAGTGGAAGACGGAATGAAGCAATAATTCCTCTAAAGAAATCTTAATTTTATTATGTTTCTTCTTATGTTTCTTTATTATTATTGCTTCCCCAGCAAGGGGAATAAAAAGTGCAATAGAAGAAACTAAATGTATGTGTAACTTTAAAACCTTATCTATTCATGATAATGCAGTCACAATATCTGCAAAAATTCTGGTCATAAATGTTGTTCCATTTACAGAGTAGCAATTTCACTTTGCTACTTCAACTTCCCAAGAAACAACTCTTAATGTCTGAGGGATACTTACAATAGTTGGGAATATGTTTCAGGTGATACAATGCATGGTGGGGGAGAGAAAGATGAAACTCACATAACACAGGGTAAGTAAAACCAACTTCCCTTTGAGACAGTGTTTCACTGAATCCCAAGTGCCACTTCATCCTCTTTCTAGGATGGCTTTCTGTTCAAAGAAGTAACAGATCATGATACAATCCACATATATAAATTTAAATGAAAGCAGGCTGAAACGTTTTCTGGATTAGAAAACATACTTGTTTTGTTATCAATGTGACTACATAAAAATTCAATCTCAGACTAAGTTTAAGTATCTAAAGCTTTATTGATTCTTAATACAAAGCTTTGGCATTAGCAAATTGTGAAAATAGAATGTACTAAACATACACTTGTGTTAAATGATCAGTAAATGATATAGAAAAATACGCTGTTTTCTCTCTGAAGCAGCTGCTCTGTTTCTTCAATACCACTCAGCTCTAGGAGAAAATAGAAGTATGGAATATCAGTAACTGTCTTTTATTATTAATATTTAATCCAAAATCAGTGATGAGCAGAATTATTTTGAAACAAGTATCAAACTAAAAAATGATAACTTGGTAAATATTAGTATATATTTGCTTCAGTCAGGAAAATATAAAACTATTTTTTTCACACACACTCTATAGACATCACGAATTAGGACTAAAAGGGCAGGTTCAGAAAAAGAGGCAAAGTGATGAATTCTAACTACTCCTCTTTTCCCACATTTCAGCCCATTAATGTTTCTGCATCACAGTAAGTGATGCTTCCATGGGATCTAGGCCTACTGTGTACATACAGGATGCTCGTGCATCATCATGCTTCCAGCAGAAGATCTAAAGAGCCACAGATCAAATGTATGTGCTTTATTTAGTGTGACATACAAACCTAGAAGCAACCAATACAGAGTTTATTTCCCTCCACCAAGCCACAGAAACAAATCCAAGAACAAATCTTGGATTCTTTTTCTGGCATTGTGTGGGAGAAACAAGCCAGAGCACTGTCTGTTCCTAAATCTGCATGTAACACTAAACTAGGCATAGACAACACCAGAGGTTGAGGGGACACTCCTAGATATTCTCCTGAAAGAGGGAATAAGGTACTTAATCACAGGTACTTCTAGGCACCACACTTCTCTTAGTCAGTATAGGTAATGACACAAATGACCACTGATGGTAGATATGGTACCATAAGTTCAGCTAAGAGACGTGTGCCTATGAACACATACATATAAAAAATAAAAATTGAGTAAAAAGGCACAAAAGTGCCCAAAGACAAAGGTCATTTGAATGTATTAAAGTCTTTCTTCTTTGAAAAGCCCCTCCTCATCTTCAACTAGCTAGTTCATACTGGAACCAGAACAGTGAGAGAACCTTGTATTTTGGATGTTTTCTAGATCTCACTCCATCTAATTCTCCGTTTGTCACTTTCTGCAATGCTGTCATGAATGCACATGCACAGATACACACTTTGAACATTTACTTACTCATTAGCGTTTAAGTTAGCTGTTGCTTTGATGATCATGTAGCAGAGTGTCAGGGCACTCAAGAGGCCAAAACTGGCAATAATAAACCATTCTTCTGTTGACAAAGGAAAGGGAGGAAAAGGCTTATGTCAAATCCATGGCAACATTCACCTCAAAGGTCAGTAGCAACTCCACAGAAGAGCAGAAGGTTAGCCATAGAAGGCACTAAATGGTGGCCAGAAAAGAAGTTATGGGGAAAGTGAGAAAAACAGGCATGATACAATCATACTGAAAGCACAGCATTAGTGAGAAATGATTTATTAATGCAAAATAAAGACAGTATAAAGCAAAAGTTTCATCTGTAATTAAAAAATGTTGCTACTGCACACAAAAAGGGATTGAGGTAAACGCGCAGAGTACGTGCAGTAAAAGCAAGGGAAGGAAGACTCGAGGGCTAAAGCTCTGGAAAGTTCCGTGGAGAGTGTTTGTGCAGCCGCATAACCGAACTGTGTGAATTATAGAGACCACAGCGAAGAATCATTATTTGCTCTTCTTTATTCTCAAAAGAAGTGGCCTAGGTTTTTTTGAAAATAGATTTCAGTGTGGAGTAAAAAATGTACAAAATGAAGTATTATTGCAGTTTACAATTATGAGACACAAGTGAAATATTTTATCTTGTAATTAATCAGTATTCACACAGTGTTTCTAACTAACTGATGCATTCATAGATTTTAACTTTTTGTGCCACAGAAATCCATCCAATGTACAAAGATTAAAAATAAATGTGAAAAGCTTTCACATTGCAGCATTTGACATGATACATGTTTTTTCCCCTTTATCATGTACTCTAATTTGAGTGGTCAGAAAGGTAACAGAATTTAAGCCAAGTTAATATACTAGCCTTCATAAGTATTTGTTCAAATGTGTTTTTTTCCCAAAAAAGAATTCTTTGAACACTTTGAGATTTAACCTAGGTACGTATATCACCAACCAAGTGATTAAGTATATATTCTGCGTCTAGTCAAATAAAGAGTAATTCTTGATATGAACAAAGTTATCAGAGTAGTGGCTTGTCTACTAAATGGGCGGGGTATAAGTTTAAACAAACAAATGAATAAATAAATATCAATAAAAATAACAATACACAATTATCATCTTGAAAATCATCAATCTAAGCTACAGTAGGAAGGCTTCAGTAAGTCTGTATTTTCAAGCTATAAGTTTCATGACATGTACACTACATAGGAAGTATTTCAATATTGCAACCCCAACTTTCCTACAGTGCTAGCCAACCTAGGCTATTGCGATGCAGGCAAGTTATAGGAAATGTTAGCAAAAGAAGTCTAGAAAGTGCCCAGCTGTCTCCCCATCTACAGATAGATAGTGTTAGTTACATTAGGTGAAATACTCTCCCCTTTAATTAGTACCTGGTTAAGATGCAAGATCTTCTGGCTCAGGTATTTCTATCTTCCACTATCAGAATAAGAAGCCTCAATTCATCTAGCTAGCAAGTAAAATATATTCAGCTATTAAAATATATCAGAGTCTACCATGTAAGGATTGCAAGGACCTGTGTCTGATAGAGAACAAACTATATCATGTAGTTTCCCCACAACAGCCAATATGGTGTGCTAGGCAGGAAGTACTTGTGTACAGAAGTACAAAAGTACAGAAAGTACAGCTACCAAACATATGACAGTACAAACTCTGCCTCATACCGAAGAGAGAGAGAGGGGAGGGAGGAGAGATGGAGAAAGAGAAAGAGATAGAAAGGCAAATGATGTCCCGCAGGAATTGCAGGAAGATTACAGAAAGTCAGGAGGACTTTTCCACTTCAGCTGAACTTTCTACCCCTATAACCAGTAAGAAGTTAACATTTAGAGCAAGATACAATGTTATGTTTTGCCTGAAGTGTACTCCTTAGTTTACCACAACTGAAGCAGCGGTTTTCAGCATTCAGTAACTTATGTAACCAATCACTCTGTCAAAGAACCCAAGTCCCAAAACTCGATTTTTGTTTGACAGAAGGAAAAAGAGGGCATTTTGCTAGGAGGGCATTTATATATTTACAAGCAGTCTGTTACTGATCAGAATCCTACTACTTACACCTACCAGTGTAACTCCAATAATCTATATTTCAGTGACAACTTGATGCTAATTAGGACATCAGTGATCATATTTTTTGTCTCACACCAGTCAAATGATGTGGCATGCCACAGGAAACACAAATGCTGACTTCTTACCTAGAGGCTATTTGCCACTAAAATTTTAACCATCAGACTCAGGGTGCAACTAGATGAGGGAATTTGGAGTAATCTGGATTTAAAAGACTCTTATCTTCAGTGCAATCTATTTTATCTCACACTTGAGTGATCCTTCCATTCTCACGGGAGACATTTCTTCTCTCAGAAGAATCCAGACAGCATTTCAAATTGCTTCAGTTTCTCCCCCTTTCAATTACGGATGCCCTCTCTCCTGCCTTTTGTTGCAGCTGTCATTCCACAGGTCATGGAAACTTATCTTTTTTGGTTAATTTAGTAACTCGCATAGCGCTACAGCAATACATCAACCTAGCATGGATACCTTCTTGTATCTGAAATAGCGCTGCATTGCCTAGGATAATAGTTTTTTAAAGCTGTAAGAAGAGGAAAATAGAAGAGAGGGTTTTTTCCACCATCCTTTCTACTGTCACAACCCACTGTCACAGGGCTGTCACTAAGGAGAACGCCACCCATAGCTCTACTTGGAACCATATTAAGCAAGCACACAGACTACAAAATGATCAGGAACACTCCCAATCACACCAAATAAACTGTAGCCCAAGCGCTGTGCCAGAAAGGAGCAGAACAGCTCACAAAAGGGGCAGAATGCATCAGTCTTACTTAAAGCACAGGTGGTTGCCAGAAAATAGGGCGAACCAAACCACACCAAGACCAAACCAAATAGCAAGCTATATGCTCATCTGATCACTCCCTTACACTGATGTAAATGTATGCTACTAGATTTAACACTGGTGTAAATATGGATTCTTGACATTACAGGTAAATGTATTAAAAATTGCTGTGGGAGTGTGGGATGACAGAAGCATGATAGATATCCTCTTGAAGAAAAGGAGCACATCAATCAGTCTCACTGGTAGGCAAGGGCAACAAGGGATGAGGAGTGTCCAAGTTACTACTAGCATGGCAAAAGGTCATAGAAATATAGAATTCATGGCTGTTAGGGCCAAATGGACATGGCACATCAGAAATGCAGGAAGACACAAGGACTAATAGAGCAAAAGCTGAATAATTATTATGAAACCCCCATGTTCCACTAGACTACTTCTGTGTCCTTCTCGTGGTGCACATACTACTAGATGAGAACCTCTGATCTACAGTTTATTTTCTGCAAGGGTATCCACACACAAATTGTTGAATTCTTAAAGCAATCATGATATGATCTTCCAATAGTATTCAAACAGAACACTGTTTGAAGACTGCATTGAGCCTTCAAAGATAAAAAAATACACCAACCCACGACTAAATTTTCTAGATATAACTGTTATGATGTGAAAACATACAATAATGAAGCAAATTCTTGTACTGATATATCTTCCATCTCAATTGCTACAGTAATCACTTAAACAATTATCCTGAAGGATCTGTTTTCTTAATTGTTTTGAGATTGTTTTGAACTGCTAGATTTTGCCACAGCTTCTTCCAAGGTTAGTAGTTTGATGATGACCTACTGATGTCTAATTTTATCAAAAATGTATTTTTACACTGCCTTTTAATATACATACTCCACAAAGCATTTGTATGTATGTTCTACTAAAGGAGAACAGATCATAAGCAACATAAAATTTATTAACTCTCAAATTAAAACCAGACTTCACTTACTAGTTACAGCAATGTTTATCTCTCCTGTTCTTGGAGTCAGCTCTCCATCTTGTGGAAACTGTGATATTCCAGAAGTACGTAGTGGCTCGAGAGTAAGAGAACTGTCACTGCTAAGGTCACCAAGTACTGATCTCCTGTTGCCTAGTTGGCCTCTGGTTAGCCTTTCCATATCAAAGGCCATATTGTCAGCACATGGCACATTTGTCTGAAAATACAGCAATGTCACTTAAATGCATTTGATTCTGAAAATCATGCATGCTTCAGAAAATATAACAAAATAAAGTATCAAAAGTGTCTACAAAACTCTGCCTATGGGATATACAAATATCAGTAGCAGACAGTGAAATAGTGCAGCATCTCCACTGAGCATAACAGCACATAACGTAGGATGGGGGGGGGGCTTTATTTATAAAGTATTAGTTGTGCCTTGATACTGACTAATAAAGATATGGGTTAATTTCCATCCTGCTGAAGCAAATGCCACCTAAAATAGGTATGGTAATGTTCTGTACATTTTATTATTTTATGTAGACTGTTAAGAGTCATGCTCACTCATTATCAACATGCTTACAGAAGAGTGACTAGACCCTCCACCCTTTGTCATTACTTTCTTCATGTAGAAAGGAACATGTCTGAAAAAGAGAAACTCCTACCTATATGTAGGCTCTACATCTGAGCAAGAAGCACCGTTTTCCAGAGTTCTTGCTCATGTGTAGAGCCTACATGAAAAGCAGGAGCTTCTCTTGTTGGTCTTCAGATGTCTATCAGTTATATATGCAGTATATCAGTTGGCAGAGTTCTGGGTGAAGATGGAAGTGTTTTATGCAGCACTGAATATGAATTTGACTCCTGCAATTTCTCCTGCATCTTGTAATTTTTAGGTTTGTTGGTTTCTAAAGTGCTTTTCTTGGTTTACTGATGCTGATAGAAATGGTTGGTTTTGGTACCAATGTTAATGCTCTCTCTCTCTCTCTCTTTTTTTTTTTGGTGCCCAAGAGTACTTCTGTGGTGAAAATTCAAGAAAGTCTGATCGTTTGTTATCCATGGACTTTCCCAAACTTTCCTGAAGTACAGTGCGTCTGTGAGGCAGAGGAAGATTCTTTTTCAAATGATTGCGTCATTTTAATAGATTTTTCATGGAAGATTGTGAATTAGTTCGGCAGTTTTTAAGGATTATGTTGGTAAACCCTCTACATATCTTGCACTGCTGAGTAATACATCCCTATATGCGCCACTTTACTATCACAGGCAATACCACAGAAGCATTTAAAAAATGGTGGTGGGAAAAATGTGAAGGCTAAAAATGTGAAGGCCCTCTCTCTCTTTTATGATAAGATTAAAAAGGGGAGGGAAATAAAAGAAGAAGAAAAAGGTATGAAAAAAGTATAGAGACTATTTACAATTTAAGGTTTAAGGAAAATGGACATTCTAAAATTCTTTCCTCTGGTGTTGCTTGTGCAGCAGACAGAACTGAGGAGATACCCTTAGGAAGTAGTTAGGTATGCTTAGTGGCTATGGGGGAGGGGAGAAGACTCTACTTAGTAAAAATCCTGGAACTTTCCAAAGATGTTCCAGCACAGGCACTGCAACACCGTATGTGTGATTCACAGAGATCACAAAGAATGGATGGTAACACCACCCTTCTGGAGGAAGCATCTGCCAAAACTTTACAATCTAACGAACAGTCTAACAAACCTTTGTTCCAACCCTGGAGTGAAATGTCAATCTGATACATAGGATGTTGAGATACAGCAGCAGTAATGAATAAAACTCCTGTGCACTCACTGAGGCAGCTGGTAGAAATAATATAACCCTGTACAATGCAGGAATCAGGTAAACCTCTAATAAAAACTGAGTGAAAGCAATACTGGGTAGATGACACCTGGAGACATCAGACACAATCCTGATGGGAAAAACCATGTGAACAATAGTACTTGCTCAAGTGCATCCTCCGCAAATGATGGGTTGTCTGTTGCACAACCTGCTATGTGAATGTCAGTCCACTGAAGGAGGAAACTGCTTGCACAATTCTTTTGTGTGTGGTTTTTCCCAACGAGATTCTGGTCTTTATAATTTTGAACACTGACACAGAAACATGGACTTCCTTGGAAGAAGGCAAGTGAAGAATCTGTTGCATTCTGGTATTAGCGATGACAACAATGGCAGAGATGGGGAAGCTGGACCCCAGAAGATACTAGAATGCCAGATGCAGATCCTGAAGCAGGCAGACACTTGGAAAGGAATTAATTTTATTTATTTGTCTATTTCATTTTGGGTTACAGAGATGAAGAAGAAGCATTCTCTTCCTCAAGATCTTGGACATCTCTAACACAAGTAAACTCCCCACCAATGTTCCCTCTAATTTTCCAGCATGTTGGGTGAGGGCTCCACCCCAAGCACACAGGGTTCTGACTGTGACTGGAAGCAAATGGGCAGCAACATCGGCTCGTCTGTGCAGACCTAATGCAGTGCTGTGCAGGCATGCAGCTTAGAGGGAACGTTGCTCCCCACCAACAAGGCCAGGAACAGAGACTCCAATGTACCATCACAAATACCAAGGCAACAGCTGACATCAGCAGCAGTATGGATGTTCAGTCCGCAAGCAACAACAGAACTGGTTCTGTGGAACCAATCACCTCTTAAGGTTCTGATTGAGCAAGAACTTGAAAGTATCAGTTTTGAGAAGTTAAATCAAGGGAAGGCAAGGAGGCTAGACTGCCTTGTAACAGAGATGGATAGTTGTAGCCCCTTTCTCAAAGGAGTGTTCTGAGGTGCAAGGAGCAATTTTGTCTGGTCTTTCTGATAAACCTCTGAAATTAACCATATGTGTCTTGCCTAAGCAAGAAAGGAAGTGAGAATGGATGTCAGATGGGGAAAGTATACTCCCCCAAATGATACTTTTGAGAAAAAAGTCCCTACGTTACCATAAATCAAGAGAGGCATACATATGTCAATGACAAAAGGTCAGGAATAATAGAAGAATGAAGATTATGGTAGAACAATGGAAACAATAAAATTTAAAGTTGATTTAAAAATGAAAGTATACTGTGCTAAGTAGTACTTCTATCAAGAAACTGAAGAGTGAGACAGAATGTTTGAAAGATGCTGGTGTTATAGAGCTGATTGTAAAGTCAGGAACAGTTCCTCTTGAATACAACTGTAAGGGCATATTTCCTAGAGGAAAAGCTCAGCTCCAGAATGTTCTGGAAGACAGTCTGTGCAGGCACAAATCTGTGTCCATGCACAATTAAGAACTTGATAATAAATAATCTCAGAACTGCAGAGATGAAAGGGACCCTATGGATCATTGAGTCTGACCCCTGTCAAGGAGACACAGTGAGGAATTGAACTCCCAACTCTGGCTCTGCATTCAAATACCTAAACCACTGAAACTTGTTATCTCCTTTATGACCTAATGATTACAGAGGTACCAAGCTTAAATAAATACAGTGGTGCCTTGACTTACGAACGCCCCTACCTACGAACATTTCGACTTACGAACAGCTCCGCTTGCAAAATTTTGCTTTGACTTGCGAGCGGAGCTTCGACGTAAGAACAGAAAAAGGCAGGGGGAAAAGGCGGGAAATTCAAACCGTTGGTGGCGAAGAGGCTGCTTCTTTGTAGCTCTTTTGCCCCAATGGTTAGGAAAAGGGAGGCTCAGCCTCCCGGGCTTCCACCGCTGCTGCCACCGCCGCCGGGAAGCGAGCTGCTGGACCATCTTGGCTGGGTTCAGCCTCCCGGGGTTCCCCGCCGCCGCGACTGCCGCCGCCGGAGGCCTCCCGGGGTTCCCCACCGCCGTCGGAGGCCTCCTGGGGTTCCCCGCCGCCGTTAGCCCGGGAGGCCTCCAGTGGCGGCGGGTCACGGCAGCAGGGAAGCCCGGGAGGCTGAGGAGGCTTCGGACTGGTAAGGTGCTGCTTTTTCCTTTTTAAAAAGTTGTTCTGGGTGGGTTTTGGAGGGTAGGTTTGGGCTGGGGGGGGGTTATGTTTCTGTGTTGTTTTGTTTTTTGGTGATTTTTTTTTTTTGCAGTCCCAGCGTGGGACTTGCTCCAATGTTTATTTTCGGATTTGTGCTTTTTTTTTTTTTGCAGTCCCAGCGTGGGACTTGCTCTGTTCATTTTTATTTTTATTTTAGGTATTTTTTTTGAAATGCTGGAACAGATTAATCCCGTTCCCATGCATTTCAATGGGAAATGGTGCTTCGACTTACGAGCATTTCGACCTACGAACACCATTCCGTTACGGATTAAGTTCGTAAGTCGAGGCACCACTGTATGGTATAGTCAGCTCATTTTCTCCTCTGCAGTAAGAACCAGAAGACATGTCTTCATATTAAGCTAATACAGGTTGACCAGTTTCACTGGAATGCAACATCTAGAGGCACTGCAGTTCTTCATGCAAAAATCTAGAGATCATTTACAAACCTTGAGATTGGACTATTTCACATTTCAAATGTTTTAGTAGGACGAACTTACTTGATTATACTAGTTAAGATAAAGGTATAAAGGATGGTCGTATCTTCTGTGTGCCTATTGCAAAATAATATGTTTTTGCTTTGGACATGGCCATGGTCCAGGACCAAAGAACAAATCAAAGAAAAACAAGTTATTACCAATGAAGACTAGTCTTCATAATCAGTAGTCATATAATGGATGTGTTAAATGTCCAGAGCCCAATATTTCCAAAATGAACAGTTGGAACAGCATTACGATTTTATGCACACATGATGGGAAAGCTAATACACCTGCAACTTTCTATTCTTTCTTACTGATTTGTGTGCTGTTCTGTGACATTTTATAAAAATAAACTCTATACTGCTGACTGTATAAAAAAGCTTCAGCTTACCACAATTCCCAGGGCCTTCAAAATGTTTAGTTTACACATAGGACAGGTGCAGTGTTCACTGAGCCATGGATCTACACAAGTTTTGTGGAAAACATGCCTGGAAAAAATAGAAAAACAATTGGATTGTCTATAAACATTAAAACAAGCAGACACTACAGGGAAGATGTAATAAATGGCAACTGTGAACTCATCTAGAGTTCCATATTTTGCTTGTATGCATTTCTTTTTTCAAATAGATATTTTCTTGGAAAAAAAAGAGTGTAGCAAAATGAAGACAGAAAGAGACCTATGTTTTGAGTATGAGTAACTAGCTATAGAAGGCATAGTGAAAAGAGTACTTCTAAATATAGACATTGCTCAGACAGCAGCACACGAGTTACTTTACACACAGTGCTTTACACTGCTGCTAAAAGTATGCATAAATTGAGCAATTATATGAAATGGGAGAGATTCATCTATGTCCACACCACCAAGTTTTTCCTCTCATTCCTAAGCAACAGTGTTGCTTGGTTACTGCATTCACATAGACTAACTAAGCAGTGTGAGATGATACCAACACAAACATAACTGAAAGGATGAGAGTCAGTTTAGTACCACATCTTTATCTGTTGGGTTGGTGCATGTATGTATGTGTGTGATTTCTGTAAATTACCTTTGATTAATTTATCAAAGGTCATATATTCTAAATTTATAAATCTTGAACTCATCCACTCTTTAGGAAAGTCAGAACAGCTTATGTGGAGCTCCCATTCAGGTTTTGATCATATCCCCATCCATATCTACTTAGCTTCAAGAATCCTTACAGCATCAGGTGATCCCATATTATTAATTCATTGGAACATGTGGAAAAACTTAAAAGATTCTATGATGAAAATGTAAACATAACATTAGAACCACTACCTGACTCAATTTTGTCAGAATACTCTAGAAATTTAATTAGTCAGAATTTAACAGAAAAACATTTTTTACTCAGGAAATGTTTCAGATTTTAAAAGACAAATATAGAAATTGAGTCAATATTCCAAAGTCTTTTAAGTATACTTTTTCACATATTTTATGCTAATCCGATAAAACTCATCCTGAAATTCACTAGATGCAAATGACCTGCCTGAACTGACACCAACCTTATTAAATCATTCACACATTAACAGTTTGCCTCAATAAATCCATTTCCTTTGAAACAGATGTAGGAAACTTGTTTATTTAGGAGGGCAAAAATTAGGTAAGCAAAGTCTCCGATGGCCAAGTAATTAGCTCTCCTTCCCTCTTTTCTGAACCTTAAACCTTCAAAACATTGCCCAAATAATCTAAGTAGGATGAAGGATACCCCTCCCAAGTTTAAATGCACAATTAAGAATCCATTCCAGTCAAAAAGCCCAACTGCATGAAGTTAACAAAAGCAGATGAAAAGCAATGAGTAGGCAAATACATTTATGCAGGTGCTAGAATTAACCAGCTGTTCTGAGGAGTTTCTATTGTTGGTTAAAGATGGACAAAAGGGATAAAAATTAAAATTTAAAAAAGGTGCCAAAGAGCCAATATAATGCTGGCAGATCAAAAAGCCCCACCAGCATAGTTGTGTAACACTGAGGATAATGGAGATGAACAGATGCATCTAGGAGCAGCCAGAATAGCAGCAGGCTGTTCTGGCATCCACAGAGCCACCAGGGAGCTGCCAGTATTCCTCCCACCAGTCCAGTCAGTAATTGTCACCATGGGGATGGACAGAACTGTACCCAACAGATAACTGGAGAACTGCTTCTGCAAGGAGATACTGGATGGCCCATGCAAACTTCAAAAGGTGTAACTACTTGAGTTGCGCAGTGGTTAAACTGCTGTACTGCAGCCAAAACTGTGCTCACGACCCGGGGCTCAATACCCGGTAGCCAGCTCAAGGTTGACTCAGCCTTCTATACTTCTGAGATCGGTAAAATGAGTATCCAGCTCACGGGGGGGGGGGGGGGGATGTGCAGCCTGCATAATTAACTTGTAAACCGCCCAGAGAGTGCTTTAAGTGCTATGGGGCGGTATATAAACAGCACATTTTGCTTTTTTTAAAAGAATTTGTGCAACCGGTATTTCATGGCTGTACAGCCCCAGCTGGATGATGATCGGCATTATAAAGCTGTTCAATTGTATGATCAGGACTGATAAGAGACAACTGATCAGTGGGGAAGATCTATAAAGATAGGGGCTATCAGAAAGACAAAATATCAGCTCCTGTCACAGGAAGACGAGAAGAGGTAAGTATGGAACTGTTTCCTGTCAGATAATATTGAGAATTTAAAAGGGGATTCTAACTGGGATGGGATTTGGACATAAGCATGAAATGAGAGCTGACCACATTGCAGCTTTACAAATATCTCAAAGTTGAACACCTTGAAAAAAGAAGACTGAGGGGAGATATTATAACACTTTTCAAATACTTGAAAGGTTGCCATACAGAGGAGGGGTAAGATCTGTTCTCAATCACCCCTGAGGGCAGGACATGCAACAATTTGAATATCAGGAAAAACATCCTAACTATTAGAGCAGTACGGCAATGGAACTAATTATCTCAAGAGGTGCTGAGTGTTCCAACACTGGAGGCATTCAAGAGAAATTTAGACAACCACCTGGCAGATATCCTTTGATTTGTATTCCTGCACTGAGCAGGGACTTGAAAGACTTGATGGCCTTATATGCCCCTTCCAACTTCATGATTCTATGACCCTTCAGTAAAGCACTGGATGCTGAAAAACTCTGATGGAAATACTTCTTAAACCTTCTAGTACATTTTTAAAAGCAAGTTCATATGACAGAATGAATTTTTTGGACCACCATTTGGCCAGGTGTTTGGAGGAAACTGATTGGCCCTTATGTAGACCTTGATAATATGCAAATAGTTTGGGTGTTGAAGTAAATTATTTTATTCTTGATGTGTAAAATGCAAGTGCACTTCAACATGCAGTGAGTGCAGGGCTCTCTCTAAATCTGTCCATGGTGATGGAAATAAGGTAAGAAAAGTTGGGAGACCACTCTAGGCAAGAAGGTTACATCCAGGTACGTGGTTACTTTCTCTCTATGAAACTGCAAGAACTGCAGGTCAACCTAATGCACAGAGTTCACTAACTAGTCTTGCAGACATAATGGCCACAAAAAAAACTATTACGTATGTCAGTAAATGTAAATTCGCAGTGACCATAGACTCAAAAAGAGGTCCCATTAACAGACAAAACCACAGACAAGGACACCTGGAGGGTTGGTGATTTAATGTTTGGATATAAATGGTTTTGTTCTTTGAAAAACTCATCTTTGACAACTAGATTGATTTCTGAAGGAAATTGCCTATGAAGAATGTAAGGGTTGATTTGCAACCACTAGTGCCAAGTAAACCTTTATGGATGGCTGCAACAGACCCATTTTCCCAAGTGTGTAAGGAAAATGAAGAACTGTATGGAGTGTCACAGGGTAGATGTAGGATTTTTTATGCAGGGACAATTATTAATACAGAGCCTCACAGATGCTCCTCTCTGTATACTGGAACAGTTCTGAGGTATCTGGTCTGGTGTTCAAACATGTCTTCTTTCTCATGCCAGTGTTGACAAATAAGTTTGATTTTATCTAGTGTTCAGAATATCATTGAACGAGATCTTGTTGTAAGCTGTCTTGAGTCCTTTTGAGGAGAAAGGCAAGGTACAAATATTTAAAATAAATAATCTATGTTGCTTTAATGTTGGTGAACAGGGTCAATCATCCTTATTTGTACACTTTGGTGTACATAAGTGTTCTTGGTCTCAATATTTTTCTAATCTCAGTGTTGCAGAGTGAAAGCAATCTTGCTCTCTCAGTATCAAAATGAAGCTCTTAACATGTTTGTCCTTCCCCAACATAAATGGAAACTGAGTCATGTTTGTTGCTTGGTTTCTATTATTTCTTTCTGTCATTGACTAAGATCTCCCAGATGAAGGACTTCGATTCCAAGATGTGATCGGGTACTCTCCATACATCCACTAATCTTCACAATGTGGTAAAGGAGGATCTGTCCACACTAGTAAAGAAGTGTAGTAGAGGAATAAATGTCTTTTCTCTCTTTCTCACACTTTCACACAATGGCAACATAAAGGGATTTGGCTTGTCTTTGGGTGACTGAGACCTCAATGTAGGGAGACTGGTGATCAACTACAACTCAGGAATTTGATGTCAAGGGGAGTCAACAGTAGGCTGAGTAGGAGCATCTTGAGGTGAAGATGTATGTGGAATGGGAGACCTTGGTGATGATGTAAGGTAACTCTGGTTTGTCATCTGACACCAAACTCAGGCAAATGACCTCTTCAGGCTCAATGTAGTGAGATTTGGTATGAGCTACTAGTGTAGCTGATTATGGTGCTTGAGGCTGAACCACCACAGATAGAACAGTCCTTTTAGTTTTGTCTTATCCTTCCTTTTGTGTCTTTTCTCCTCAGATCTATCTGTGTGAGAAAGAGCCTTCTCCTTTCCATCAATACCAAAGGATATAGCACAGATGCTTGTGAAACTGTTGGTTCTCAAGTTGTCAGTGCTATAGATAGCTCTCGTTGTTCTGTTACATCTCTTGCTAAAGGTGACTCTAACTGGGCAGTAGCCATCAAGGCCTTTTTTGACAGCACGTTACAGATCAAAGTTGTCTGTACCAATTTAGTTTGTTTTGCAATGGTATTGATGGCTTTGTGGGATTTTTTCCAGAAATATCACTTGACTCTCAACTGGTGATTTCTCAAGTCTGCTCTAGTAAACCTTTTTACAAATCTGACAGTGTTGTGTCTGATGTCTAAGACTCCAAGACAGTAAGGAGAAGAGAACTATTTACAATAATTATGTCTGAAGTGAAGCTACATAACTCTCTCAAGGTGATGCTACAGTGGTGGTTGAGAGGGAACTCAGGAGAAGTTGTTGGTGGGTTGGAGTATGCATACTGGAAGGGGAAGGGGGTAAAGGCTTCTCAGTTGTGGAAAGTTCTGAGGATTGTTTGCACACGCACAGAGAACCCATGTGTGTGAAACACAGAGACCTTGAAGAAGACCACTTCACCAGGCTTTATCGCCAGTCTCAAAATTTTAAGAACAATCAGAAAGTGCCAGAAAAAGTTCCAAACAATGAATCAGGATCAGATTCTGAAAGTGCCCCAGGGCCAGAATAAGAAACTGGCAAGGATGATGAAATGGGTCTATTCAATCCTCTTTTTCTGAACTCTGATATAGGAGGATATATAATTTTAACTGGCAAAATATAGACATGGTGCATTAGCTGCACATAGTGCATGTATGTCTGAATGGCAGGTTTCCTCTTAACCTACACAAAAGCAGATGTCTCTTATTTTTGCAGTACTTTCATATTTATTGTGGAGAAAGCTACTTATTTAGAAACATACACACCTTTCACAATTGACAATGCCATGTATATATTTTGTCATTTAAGTCCACATACTTTTCACAGATTTCAAAAGTGAAGCACGAATAATGTCTCAATGAAAAGTGTGACAATAGACGTATGATGCAGATGTCAGCAGAAACATGCAATCCTATCCTTCTGCCACAAACAAAAACACTCATGATACTGTTAAATCTAAATTTCATGAAGAATGATTTCATTTGTATATGTGGAGAATACACTTAGCATCCAAGTTTAAAATGTTAAATCAAGCTACGAATTGGGAGGGGGGGCAACAAAATTAAAACTCCTAATTCATTTATTTGCAAGGACAAAGCATTCTCCACAAAAGAAGCTAAACTGTTGGCTTACTTGCATGGCAGAATGCGAACAACATCATTCTGCTTGTAACTTTCAATACAGACAGCGCAGTGATCGAAGTCTGGGTCTGTTTCCTAAAATGAATACAATAAGAATTCAGGTAAGAACTAGCAGTGAGCTAACCTATCAAACAGATAAACAGCAGGATGAAATATGAGCTGAAGGACTAAAACATGTTTTATGTAATGTGTACATTATTATTATTATTATTATTTTACAGCTAATGGTCAGAACACAGTTCACAGCATTTACTTCAAAGTCACAGCTCAAGAGTAGACTTTGCATATAAAAGTCCTGTACAAGCCTTGAGAAGAAGAAAAAGCCAACATCCTTTCTACATTTTATGCCCATTTGAGGGAAATCACTCAGCTTTTTCCCCTCTAGCATATTCTTCTTTGCATGGTTGTTCATAAAAAACAATTCTGCAATCAGTGCTTGTCTCCTTACACAAAGGTCAGCCTGCCAGGGAAGAAGAAATGCTTTGTGTAACAGGATTCAGACTTTGAAGAACTGCTGTTGACTTTAAAAAAGCAGAGCAGGCAGACCTTTACTTCTGATTTACTATTACACAGCATTGTATCTTTTTATGAATGTTTTCATGCTCAAATGAATTCTGAGTATGTCGTTTGTCCTCTTTGTGAAACACTTCCCAAGAAGTGTTCCCCACTAATTGGCAGCCATTTAAAATGTTTATTCTCACAAACCTATTACACATTATGGGAATATTATTTTACTACTGGACTCTGTCAGTAATACTCTCTGTTTTGTGTGTTTTACGTACTTTATGGAATTAGTTGATTTACAGGCACTAACAGTGTTACCTGTTTATTTTGAATTTGGATCTTATTTATTTATTTGATTTATACCACCCCATCACTTTTTAAAATCTTGTTGTATTGTTATGTTGTTTAATTGTATATTTTTACTGTTTTATACTGGATTTTGTGTATTTTGCAGAAAAACAGGTTTGACTGCTTACTTGTAACTGTGAATCTGCAAGTAGTCATCTCTATGTTCACACACACAGCTTCTGCACCCATATGGGCCAGGTAGCTAAACGACCGGTCTTTAAAAGATTTCAGATTTTTCTTACTGCAGGCACAGATTCCACACCCAGTTGATGACAAACTAAAACATTTGCCTTTACTGTTATTTGAAAAGCCTAGTAATTGATTACCATTCATAGATGAGAACATATTTCACTTGCTGAATATAAGTTACTACCAATAGTATAATTCCAATTTCTCTACCTACGCAATGACCATTTAAACCTCCACATCACAGATTTTCAATAATGTGATCACATACAATTACATAGTTTGTATTTTGCAACAAAACCTTCTGAGCACATGCATACACAAAAGGAAATATACACACTAAGGGGAGTCTTCGATCACAAAGATTGGAAGCCATTTCTTATTATTACTCCCCCCAAGCAAC
The DNA here is from genome assembly GCA_037013535.1 of Intellagama lesueurii. Lineage (NCBI taxonomy): Eukaryota > Metazoa > Chordata > Lepidosauria > Squamata > Agamidae > Intellagama > Intellagama lesueurii. The sequence continues at coordinate 220,385,074 of JBAJHW010000002.1, forward strand.
AGAAGAAAGCAAACCCCACAACCACTACTAATCCAGGTCTCTTTTAAATAAAATGGCAGCCAGGCACTAAAAAAAGGAATGCAATACACAAACAATGCAGGTAATAAGATCTGGACACTGTATACAGCATCCACAGTGCTTCAGTGCTATTTCCTTAGCTACGAAGAGCACACAGGACTATTAAGGCTGGAAACAGGTTTAACAGACTGAGACAGCAATGAGGAGACAACCTGTCACAAAAATGTAGAAGCATAAAGATGTCTGGGCAACAACCTGCTTGAAGTAATTATTGAAAATAATGAAACAGAAGAGATGATTAACTAGCTTATACAATTTTACAATTAATGGTACATTTTCCTGTATAGTAACACACAGTTAACATTCAATTGTATAATTATACCTTATCCCCTTTCTTCACAGTCCTTGTTGTTAGTTTACCAACAGCTTTCTTGGCAGCATCTCCAAGACGGCGCTATATAAAAACACATATATGGACACTGTGATTAGGTACTGAAAGAAACTAAGCCCCCACCATTATATTTCATTTTCCTATATACTAAATGACATCATTTCAGCTTATTCTAATTTGATAAACACTCCAGGGGAACCATAAATAACATGTGAGCAACTGAGGCATAAGAATCAAGGCAACAAGGAGGAATGACAAAACTTACAAGTGCCAATTCCAACTTAATTATATGTTCCAAGTTAACTGAGAATACCATCTGCCACCGGACACAACTTACATAGCACAGCGACATTATTCTGCTTCAGTAAGTAGGTTTTCCAACAAGAGGAAAGTTGAGATTTACACAGTGGGAATCAAGCAAGGCAAGTTAAGTTTTTTGTTTAAGCTACAATAATAATATTCTCAGTTATTCTGAAGGTTCTGGTTTTAGATGTTTTCTGGGATCTGTCATATTCCTTTTGTAGCCTTTCTAAAAACAACTGAAGACAGAGGTCACTAAAAGGGGAAGATTCCATTATTTTTTCCTAATCAGTAACACTGGTAAGATTATGTAAAAAGATAAAGAGAGGTTACCTACCTGTAACCATAGTTCTTCTAGTGGTCCTCTGTGAATCCACACAATTGGGTTGTTCTGCGCCTGCGCTGAACCTCTCGGAGGTTTCTAGAGCTTAAAGACACATGATTAGTGGGATGTTCCCCTGTGGAGCGCATGCTCTGCCCATCACTGATCCCCTCAGTTCCTGTAAAAGTCCACCACTGTCAAAGAGCTATTTTAAAGTACAACGTGACGGACAGAGGGGAGGATGGGTGGGATGTGTGGATTCACAGAAGACCACTAGAAGAACTATGGTTACAGGTAGGTAACCTCTCTTTCTTCTTCGTGGCCTCTGTGAATGCACACAACTGGGTGATTGGCAAGCTCACTTACCGGATGGTGGGACATCACGGTAGAAAAGATGCCAAACAGCTCTGCCAAAACCAGCATCATTCTGTGCTCTGACATCAAGACGGTAATGTCTGACAAAAGTCGATGGAGTAGACCATGTCGGTGCACGGCAGATGTGAGGGAGTTCAATCCCACGCTGGAAGGCAGTAGATGTGGACAGCAGTCTGGTAGAACGGGCTGTTAAATGTTCAGGAGGTGTTTTGCCAGTCAGCTTGTACGCCAATGAGATAATTTGGACAATCCATCTAGAAATAGATTGCAGCGAAGCTGGAGCCCCTTTATGAGGACCATGAAAACATAAGAGTCTCTGTGATTTTCTGAATGATTTAGTCCTGTCAATGTAAAAGGCGAGGGAGCGTCTTATGTCAAGTGTATGGAGCATGCGCTCGAGAGGTGTTGATGGAGATGGAAATAGGGTAGGTAGAATTATTGGTTGATTGAGGTGAAATTCAGATACAACTTTAGGTAAGAAGGACACATCAAAATACAGAGTGACCTTATCCGGATGGAACTGAAGGAAGGGTGGATCAGATCGGAGGGCTGCAAGTTCGTTAGCCCGCTTAGCAGATGTTATTGCCACAAGAAAAAATGTTTTCAAGGAAAGTAGTTTAAGATCACAGGTAGCCATCGGTTCAAAGGGTGGTCGAGTAAGTGCATTGAGGACAAGTTGTAAAGACCATTGAGGGATAGGACGTTGGCATGGGGGGCGAATATTGTTGAGTCCTTTAAGAAATTTTTTTACAGTTGGATGAGAAAAAAGTCTGGTCGATTTAGAATTAGGAGGTTGATGAGCTACGATAGCAGAGATATAAACTTTCAGGGTGGAATAAGATAATCCAAAATTGAAGAGATGAAGGACAAAGGTAAGTAAAGTCTTCAAAGAGACTGGCGCTGCAGGTAAGTTATGAGAATCAGTAAAGGAAAGGAATGCTTTCCATTTGTTTTGGTATAGAAGCTGGGTCGAGGGCTTTCGAGCTCGATCAAGTACATCCTTTATGGCGGGAGTATCCTCCACGCTGTCAGGTTCAGAGAGGGTATGTCTGGATGGTAAATCATCCTGTTGTCTTGAGTAAGAAGGTTGGGGATTGGCTGGAGCCGGAATGAGTCGGTTGACATTGACCTCAGGTGGGTGAACCATGGTTGTCTCGGCCATCATGGAGCAAGAAGGACTGCATTCGATTGGAACTGTCGAAGTTGAATGATGGTTCTTTGTATGAGCAGTATCGGAGGGAATAGATAGAGTAGGTCCTTGTCCCATTCTATCATGAAGGCGTCTCCGATCGAGTTCTTGTCGATACCGGCTCGAGAACAGTAATGTTGGCACTTGTTCGAGAAGCAAAGATGTCGATGGAAGGGGTGCCCCAACGGTCGCAGAGGAGATAGAAGTTTGTGTCGTTTAGGGACCATTTGTGTGTCCTCGAGGTGAGGCAACTGAGATAGTCCGCGAGGGAGTTTTCGTCTGTGGCTATGTGAACTGCTACTGGAAAGATGTGATGTAGGTAACACCATTCCCAGAGCTCGACAGTCAAGTACAGTAGGGATAGAGAATGTGTGCCTCCTTGTTTGTTTATGTAGTAAAGGGCCGTCGTATTGTCTGTAGCGAGTTGGACTGCACGTCCCGCAATAAATGGTAGGAAAGTGTGGAAAGCCTTGATAATTGCTAAAAGTTCAAGAAGATTGATGTGCAATGTTTTCTCTTGATTTGTCCATAGGCCATGGATCCTGTGATGCAGACAATGTGCTCCCCATCCCGACGGACTGGCATTGGTGGTAACCTGTATCGTCAACTGAAGAGCCAAAAAGGGTTTCCCCATGAGCAAATTCGGGAGAAACGTCCACCAGGTGAGTTGACGTGCGAGCTCAGGTGTTACTGTAAGACGCATAGACGAGTGGTCCGTCATGGGATCGAATAGTGACAGGTACCATGATTGAAGCAACCTCATTTTGAGTTGTGCGTGCTGTATAACTGCAGTTGTCGAGGCCATGAGTCCGAGGAGGTGTTGGACATGATGGGCTGATACCGATGCTAGAGGTCGGGGAATGGTTGAATAGTCTTTTTTAGTTTGAGGATTCTCTCGTGTGGGAGGAAGGCTCTGGCTTGTAGGGAATCGAAGTGCACCCCGATGTAGGTAGCGTTTTGAGACAGCTCGAGATGTGACTTGGTGAGATTCACCTTGAGGCCGAGGTCTCGAAGTGTATCGAGAGCGAGCTGGGTAGCTCTGACGGCATCGTGATACAAGGCTGAGACTATCAACCAGTCGTCTATATAAGGGAATATATTGATACCTTAAAGTCGAAGGTAGGCAGCAACTGGTGCCATGCATTTGGTAAAAGTCCTTGGTGCTGTGGAAAGTTTGAATGGGAGAGAACAGAACTGGTATGTGGTGCCGTCGAATCGGAATCGAAGGAATTTGTGGTGATTCGGGTGAATAGAGATGTGAAAGTACGCGTCTTGGAGATTGATGACGATAAACCAGTCTCCCTGTGAAAGGAGAGGAATGATAGTGTCTAGTGTCAACATTCTGAAGCGTCTAGGTCGAATGAATTTATTGAGATTTCTGAGGTCGAGGATGGGACGGAGTCCTCCATCCTTTTTTGGTACTGTAAAATATCTGGAGTAGAAACCGTCATGCAGATCATATGGAAGAACTGTAGTTATGGCTTGTTTTTGGAGAAGAAGGGAAACTTTTTCTTGAAGGACTGTCGAATAAGGGGTATTTTTTAATTTTTCCGATCGGTGGGATAGTTAAGTAACCGTTTTTAATGATAGAAAGGACCCATTGGTCATTGGTTATACACTGCCAAGTATCAAAGAAGGGACGCAATCTTGTTTGGAACCGGGTTGAAGGGTCCCTGAAAAGGTTTGTATGGTTGTTGAAATTCTTGGTATGGTTGTTGGTAAAAAGGTTGTATTCGATATTGTGGCCGCTGGTATCTGTATGTCTGTGGGTTGAGGAGGATCGAGCTGTTTTACGGATCTTATGGAGGTTGTCCATCACTTCTTCTGTTTTTTCACTGAACAATCCAGCCCCATCAAACGGTAGATCCTCTATTCCAGATCTGGTATCGTCAGATATCCCAGCAGATCGAAGCCATGCATGACGCCGGAGCGCAATAGAGGTGGCCATAGCTTTAGAGGCGGCATCCGTGGTATGGTGAGATGCAATCCTCTGTTGTTTGGCGAGTGTGGAAGCCTCGGCATGGATGTTAAGGGCTTCTGACTTAGCCGATTCCGGGGCTGTTTCAAGTACTGGGAGAATCTTGTTCCATAGTTGCCTATGGTAAGCTCCCATTGCGGCTTGATAATTTGCAACTCGCATCAAAAATGAGGTGAGGGAATAGAGCCTCCTGCCGAGTATATCTAATTTTCGCCCTTCTCTATTTGTAGGTGCAATTGAAGATTTATTTTGGGCTCTTAATTGGTTTGACTCTACTATTATGGAGTTTGGTGAGAAATGTAGTATCCGCACTGTGGGTCTTGTAATGACTTTTGATACGTCTGGAAATTTGTAAGGAAGAAGGAGGTTTGTCCCACGATTCCTTGATCAAATCAAGCATAGCCGGAATGAATGCCAAACTGAGAGGGGGCGTTTTATCTTGATTAATTTTGTCGAACACCAAGTCCTGCTTAGGTGGTGGTGGTTCCTCAATGTCAAGTTGTAAAGATTTAGCCATTCTCATGACTGGTTGAGAATAAGAAGTGAAATCCTCTGATGGAGAGGGTGGGTGATTCTCAGTGACATCAGAAGTCGGTGTCGGTAAATTAGATGGTGATTCCTGTGATATGTCAGAGGCAAGGTCCTGAATTGATGGAGATGATGAAGAGGGAGATTGGTGTTGAGGTTTTGACATCGATATTTGTGTGGAGGAAGGAGGCTGTGTTGTGGGAACCATCTGTGTGGAATATCTCTCCGTGTCAGTAGGCGGAGGAGGGTGAACTTTATAAGTGGTAGTAACTTGCAGTGATGCCTGGGGAAGGTGTTTAGAGGAATGCTTAGGACGCTTTGATTGAGAATGTTCTATAATCGATGAAGGACATTTCAAGGTTGGTTTAGACGGAAGGGTTGTATGAGTCGGTATCAAATGCTGAGGCAGGTGTCGATGTCGAGGAGGAGATGGAGAGAGTGAAGGTGAGTATCAGGGTGGATACGGTAAATTATAGCGGACCCGTTTAGGCTCATCATAATATAGTTGTTCTTGAGGATCGTCAGGTATATATGGGTCATATTGGTAGTATCTCTTCTATCATCTCGAAAGTGGTGTCGAGAGGAATGCAGATAATAGTAGTACTCCTGGTGTGGGAGGTCGTACAGAGCAGGTGATAGATGTCGTCTCTTCTCCCGGTGTTTTCTAGGAGAGTGGCGAGACGAATCGGAGCCGGATAGTTCAATAGGAATTGCCTGCCCTGATGATGCAGGGCTCGAATGGGCCGAGGCCTGGCTGGAATGGACTTCAGCCGGAGAGAGGCCAATACTCGGTGACAAGCTCGCAGCAGAGGCTGGAGCTCGGGCCGGAGGTAGAGATGGGTCATCTCTGTCAGACAGAGAGTCCGGAGCATCTCTAGATGATTCTTCCAGGATGGGAGATGGAAGAGTCGGCTGTGGTGGGTTGAGCTGAGTAGACTTTGAAGTCCTTTTCGGTTTCTTAGAGGACGTCTTGTCTTTTTTCTTCTTAGAAGAGTTGAGGCCTTCGACGTTGACACGGATTTCGATTTCGAAGCAGACTTCGACTTCTCCTTATGGTGAGGAGAAGGAGTCGCTGGGCTGGAAGCAGGCATGGGTGGAATTTGCCGATCTGGTCGAGGGTCTGGAGATTGTGCAGACTCCATAGCGACCGGAGGTGGGTTAAGAGATTTTCCCCAGAGGTAAGACCTTAGTCTTTGTAAACGCAGTTTTAGCGCTGGTTTAGTTAGCCTTTTACACTCGGAGCAGGAGTGTGTAGGATGTTGTTCTCCAAGACAGAAAAGGCAATGGTCGTGGCCATTGGTGAGCGGGATTTTATTTGCACATAGAACGCACTGCTTGAAAGGCCTGGGGGGGCATAAAAGAGCAGGAAAATGGGGGGAAAACTGTTGTGGGGGGATCAGCAAAACGCACTGCTTGAAAGGCCTGGGGGGGCATAAAAGAGCAGGAAAATGGGGGGGAAACCGTTGTGGGGGGGATCAGCAAAACGCGGGCAGAGAAAAAACTGGAATAAACTCACAGGGGAAACGTCCAATAAAGAAAGATGATTGAAAGGAATTTGAAGCAAATAAACGATGATTCGATGGGAAGTATTAATTCAATAGAGCGCTCTAGTCTCCGAAACAGGTCTAGCCAACTTGACGGAAAAAAGGAACTGAGGGCATCAGTGATGGGCGGAGCATGCGCTCCATGGGGGAACGTCCCACTAATCATGTGTCTTTAAGCTCTAGAAACTTCCGAGAGGTTCAGCGCAGGCGCAGAACAACCCAACTGTGTGCATTCACAGAGGCCACGAAGAAGAACTGATGGTTAGTTAATCTATATTAGGTATGCTTTTGTGCTTCGCATAGGACAGCTCTGAATAGAAACATTTAATGTTTATATAAACATTTCAGCATTCCAAACATGAACTCACAGCCTATTGAGTATAAAAATACAGCACACATACATACCCAGTCTGCAAGAGCAACATATTAAGTTTTCTTAAGAAATGCCTTATGTTCAATTACAATATTAAAGATAACTTTTTTTTGCTACTCTATCAAAAATGGTAAAAGAATGCTAGAATCACCTTAGAACAGTATTATGTTAGTCAGTGTCGCATAGTGTATCACATTCTGAACTCAACCCAGTTTAAAAACAATGTATGAACAAATAGGATCTGCCTTGGAGAACTGTTGCCAAGTGTATGTTTATATAGAAAATACATTATAAGATTGTATACAATCACATCACAACATCACATAAACAATCCAGAATTAGCACAAATTCAAATAATTTTCTCTAACAAGTTCTCAAAAACCAGCTTGCAATGCATAGGGGAAGTCTGTAGTTCACTAAGATAACATATGTATACCTTCTACGCAGAAAGACAGGTTATTCACAATATTGCTAGAGGTTCAAAGAAATTAATGATGTATTCTCTAGTGAAAAAAACTATTTGGTGGGTATCTCTCTGTTTAGGCAATGTGCTCCCCACCCCATTTTTTGCTTGCTTCCATTACTATAAGAATGGCTGGTTGTAATTGCCAAAAGGGGGGTTCCCATTAGAAAATGCTGTTTCCTTGTCCCCCACAGCAACTGCATCTTGAAGCATGGTGTAAGCCAAATTCTCTTGTAATTTGAATCTCTTCTTTTGTTGTAGTTCAGGAGATAGTAAGCTTGTAGAGGTCTCATTCTTAGTCTGGCATGATGCACCATTGCAGTTGTTGAAGTCATGAGCCCTAAAGTTCCTGAACTGAATGTATAGTCACTGTTGAAGAGACACACATTTTCATTGCTGTGTTTATAATCCTGTTTGCATTCTTTTCTGGTAGATAAACTCTGGATGTTATGGAATTTAGAACCGCACCTGTGCAGTGAATACTTGCCAAGGGATTAGATGTCATTTCTTTAAATTCACTTTGAGACCAAGATCCAATAGAGTTCTGTGTAATGTACATTCTTTACAAGGTTGTTCTGATTGTTCTCCACCAGCAACTATTCTATGTATGAGATGATGGTTTGTTTTCAAGGAAGTTTCTACTGGTGCTGTATATTTTCTGAACACCCTTGCTGCTGTTAATAAACCAAAAGGAAGCACTGTGAACTGGTAAAACTTCTAATCTCTGATGAACCAAAGAAAACACCAATATTCTGGCCTCATTGATATGTGAAAGCATGGATTCGTTAGATCTATTACTGCAAACTGATCCCCTAGCTTTGTCTGAAATTTCTTTGGTGTTATTTATCTGTTGATTCCTATAGACCTAAAATGGGTCTCAAACCATACTCTTTTTTTGGTACCATAAAATACTGGAAATAATAACGATTATCCGTGTATTTTCTTGGTACCCCCTGTTATAGCTCTCTTGCTGAGAAGCACTGCTGCTACTTCTCAGAGTTCTTTTAAAGGTCAGTTTGGACATGTCCTGTAGGAGGAAACCTGTTGAACTCTATTGCACAACCATGGATTAAGGCAGTTAATGTGTTGGAGATGACAGAGCACCAGGAGACTGGAGGGTGAGTTAGGATAATACTGTTGGTCCTGGTGTCTATGAAGCCAAAGGTGCTATTTAGGGGTGTATTTTTAGTCTGTTTCCCTAGTTGATGATGGCTCTTTGTATTTATTTTACTTGGTTTGTGGGGTATAATACTGTGTTGATGTTTGTTCTGAATTTCTTGATCTGTTAGATGGGACCTGTAGCTCTGGTATTGATAAATCCATTCCCAGTATGGCCAATATTGTGTTTATCTGGCATTGTGTGTTTAACCCCATCCTCTTTGCAATTATTTTCTTTTTGTGAAGATCTGCATGAAAGCAACTGTTTTTGTATTTAAAAGGCCCTCACTGTTGAATGAAAGGTCCTTTATGTGAGATCTCGAGTCATCAGACATCCCTGCAGATCTCAACCATGCATGCCCCTTTAATGTTAGCACTGCCATACTCCTGGCTGCACATACTGCTGCAAGGTGCACAGAGTGTATCTGATGCGCTGCCAAAGAGTAGGTTTCTCACTGAAAGAGACAGCAAGCAATTTCTTTTTCCAATAGGCTTTGTATTATTGGCTGGAATCTTTCATATAAACCAATGATATGCTCCCATCATGCTCTGATAATTTGAAATTTTCATATGTAAAGCTGTCAAAGAATATTTTTCTTTCTAAAAGATCTAGTTCCTTCCTTCCTTATTAGCAGGTGCTGTATGTAACCTAACCTTACTGTTAGCTTGTGTGGTCCCTACTTTAATAGAAGCTAGGATGGAATGTTTGAATAAGGAATTTATGCCTTCTTGTACTCTGTACAGATTCTTACTAAGTTTAGAAGTTCAAAGTACTGTAGATGATTTCTGCCAAGACTGGGTTGTGAGGTCTCTCAGTGTTTCCAAAACTGTCGTCTTTACAAGAATATGTGAATTATTTTGTGCTTTTCCAAAATCTTTGCTGATTGTGTGTGGTGATCACTGAACAAAGGAAAGGCTAATTGCCTTAGAGAGAGAGAACAAAGGAGTCGACAGCAGTTGTCTGAACCAGCGGAGCCTCTCGGCAACGCCACGACGGCTCTTTTTATTGACTTAGCATGATTACACAGTATGTTATGAGAGAAACAGATAGGATAGTGGTTACCTAATAGTTAACTAGGATTGGCTAAAATAACACTTTGATCTTATGCTCTAACTCTAAGCGGAAGGACAAAAGAAGGGGCTACCCCGCCTGCTGGCCGCTGCCGTATCCTGCCAGGAGTGTATGCACGTTACTGAAACAGAATCACAGCTACAACCTTTAGGCAGAAGTTTCCCACAATTGTGCAGGCTTAGATATTTGTAACTGTAGCAATTTGGCCATCCTTTCAACCAAACCATTGTATGATGATATGTCTTCTGACGGAGAAAGGCAAGGGGTGCTTCTGAATCATCCTACTCAGGATCTGAGTCTGCCTTTTTTCTCTAAAAATGGCTGTGAAATGTGAGGTTCCTTTGATGTTGGAAGACTATTTGATTTTGATGCTGAAACGTGGCACAGAGTAAGTACTTGCATAAGTATTAAGGTTGGGTTCTGAGGCAGTAAAGTTATTACATCACACAATGGGTCCCTGTCTGATGATTAATTAGCTGTGATTTGTTTCTCAGACTTGGCTGATTTTGAGGCCTTGGTTCTTTGCCTTAGAGGCAACTTCAATATTGAGCAAGAAGTAGTCTGAGAATATGATGATGACTTAGTTACCTTCCCTTTATCTTGCCCATGACTGTCAGGAGATCCAGATCTTAATTTAAAATGATGTTTAGAGTAGTTATGTTTTCAACTCCTGCATGATGGGCTTTCTCCTGCCATGGTACTGAGGAGATATATGTGGGCAAAAGAAGGATCTGCACAATAAAATGAGTCCATAAAATGTGACCTTGAATGACTGTATTATATATATTATGGTGTTCATCTAAGGGATCTTAACTGAGACTGTGATTTTGATCTATGATCTTTGTGTGGAGGCATAGATACAGAAGAGGACGACATATCTTGCATATGAAATTGTGACATTAATGTTGATCAAATTCTCCTTGACATTGTTGTTGGAGGTTGCAACGGACGTCGCATAGTCAAAACCCTTGGGGTTGGGAGTTTTTGAGAAGATAGGGGAATATTCTGTATCAATAGTTTACATACTTCTTTCCTCCATGAATCTCATATCTTGCTGGGATTGCAAACTGCAATTCTCTCTGTGTTTTGTTCTGTGTAATTTTACACTCAATGTCCAAAGCAGCTTACTGCTCTAATTCCCAGTCTGGCCACTGTTTAGTTACAGGTGATTAGTCTCATGTTATCTCCTGCACAAAAATGAATAGTTAAGAGTGTGTTTTCATCTTCCTTTGTGGCAACCTTTTTATTACAGCTACTATTTACAGATGTTACAGTTCTACCTCTCTATCCTGATATCTTCTGAAAGCTTGAGGCCATTCACCCAAACTGAAACTGTACAGTGGCAAATGTGGGGTGAGAATTGTGGATTTCAAATGTGCACACTTGCATGAAATAGACTAGCTTTTGATGGAAGCCATCTGGACTGTTTTCCAAGGGAAAGAAACACCTTTGAGCAGTATATCAATAGTAGTTTGCACAACCTGTCTCTTTAAAAGACAGACTTAAAAATCTCCCCTTTGTGAGTAGATGTGGTTTCCTTAGCAATCCAGACAGAACTGGGTAAGAGAAGCTGGTATGTGTTCCACAGCAAATGAGAGGTTTAGTGTTATTGTTTGTCTATTTCCTTTGTAATTTACATAAGGCTTTTAATTTCCCCTCTCTTACCTTGGGATTTCCAGCAAAACTAAATGCCCCCTCCCCCAACATTTATATGCACGTGTTTCTGCATTTTAGAAAACAGTGAAATTCCCAACAAGGAAAAAAGCCGTAGGTTTAGACCATAAAATTAAACTATGTGCCCCTCCCCAATTCAGTCTATAGATCCAAGGCCCCTCAACAAACATATAATCAACTTAGGCACATTGTTAGTACCTCATGTCATCTTCTGGTTGCTGCACAATGCTGCACAATGGTGGAGGGCAGGGTTTAACTTAACTAGGGCTTATTTTTGGGGTAGGGCTTATATTTCGAGCATCCTGAAAAATCATACTAGGGCTTATTTTGAGGTAAGGTCTTATTTTCGGGGAAACAGGGTATTTGCTGCTGCCTCCTTTATAATAGCTAAACTTTTCCAACTGGACTCTAGTGGTTGCTATCTCTTCATGAAACTTTAATAAGATGAGCTTTTTAAATCACATAAAATTTTTATCAAGTTTCTCCTGACCTTTGTAAAATTGTGAAGAAAAGCCTTCAGTCTTTTGGAGTGCAGAAATACTTAATACACTGTATCATTGTCTAGTCAAATCAATTGCTTATTTTTCATGCATTTGGAATATAAAAAAATACAAGCTACTTTTGAAAGATTAAAACATAACTATTAAAGACAGTAGTATCAAAGTAATGAAATACCCATAAACACAGGGGTTCTAGCATAAAAGGAGTGTTTAATAACTGGCTGCAAGTCTAATGAATCAAGTCCACAGATAAATAATACACGTTATAAACAGGATAAAGATTCCCCGTGTTCCAAAAATTGTCAGAGCAACGAACTGTGAATACACTGGAAAAACTGTGCAAGCTCTTTCTGTATCATACAGTGATCTGAATTGTCTATTAAGAACATCTCTCTAATACCTTCTGATTTCTACATAGTTCTCACTCGTATATCCATCCATACCACAAAAGGAACATTTCTGAGTGCATTGTTCCAGTCACATTCAAAGCATGAAGTTCCTCTCAGACAGGCAAAGATGGAAGGAATGGAGTTGCCAAAAATGCTAAGGGACATATGAAAGCCATGGGTGGCAGGTTCCTCACTTCTACTCTAAACATCTAAAATATCAATACTTTATATATACACTTGTACACAGACAAATACATTTTTATATATTGAGCTAATTTCACTGAGTGCAAATATCTGAGTAATCTGAAGCAAGTGGGAATCATGAGTAATCAATGCATTAAAAAGGTTTTATAGTTAAATGTACTTTTACTTGGTTTTTATTCTTTTATGAAATTTGTAAGCCACTTTAAGCACTGTTTTCTAATGGAAAGGCAGGATATAAATATAAGTAAGCAATAAATGAAGAAGTCTAACAGTCTCCCTTCATTATCAGAAGGATTTGAGGATGTTTTCTTCCCCATAGATGATTCCACTATTACCAAATTTGATACTTGATGCTGAAGAGGTGTTTTCAGCTGCCTTCTTGCGTCTTGTACAAATTATCAAGGCAGCAAGTGGAGACTGGTACCAATAGCAGTTTCCAATAAATATGTTTTGCAGATTTCAACAATGGAGAGAGTAATGGGCAGGGCAACTGGAACTGTTCTGGACACAAAGCACTGAAAAGACAGGGTCATTTTCAGGAGACTTCTGTTAACAGAAAGGCATGTCCAGACATTTTGCTAGTTTGAGGAGCATATACCCCTGTTCCCCTGAAAATAAGACCTAACCTGAAAATAAGCCCTAGTATGATTTTTCAGGATGCTCGTAATATAAGCCCTACCCCAAAAATAAGCCCCAGTTAAGTGAAACCCCGCCTTCCACCATTGTGCAGCATTGTACAGCAACCAGAAGAAGATGACATGACTGTATTTGAATAAATGTAGCTTGTTGTACATGAAAAAAATAAAACATCCCTTGAAAATAAGCCCTAATCCTTTTTTCGGAGCAAAAATTAATATAAGACCCTGTCTTATTTTTGGGGAAACACGGTAGAAATGTGCCAAGATGTCTTCCAGTGGCATAGGAGAATAATCTGGACCAAGGGATCTGGTGATTATGACTTTTGTTATGTTTCAGTCAAGAGTAAATGATGTTACTCTCCCTCTAAATCAGTGTTGGACTCTTCCAGCTGTACTGGAGGTTGGTGAACTAGGTTTTCTATCTCTTCTGAATGGAATGCTGAGATGGAAGTAACCAAACATGAGTCTAACTGGGGTCTAAGGACCCAAATATGGCTGCAACATTGTGCATACTGGTACTGTAGACAGTACCAAGGTGAAAGAAATAGAAAAGGCAGTTGCCGTAATTGTCACATATTACATTCATGGTACCAGGGCTGGTACTGGCAACACAGCAACCATCAATGACGAAGATGGTATCAATAGCAAAGGTGGGTGTTAAGAAAGTTTCTCTTGTCTTTCACAGAAGTTGACACATTAAGGTCAACCAAACATCCATAACACCCACTGTATGGAACTAATACTAGGTCCACGGGAAGATGAATGATCTTGCTGGTGGTAAGGCAGAAACCGAGAACAGTACCAATAGTATACCATCCACTCTCACACTCATAATGCTCCTTGTATGCTGACCATTAAGACAAACAGTTGGATGGCATCCCGGAGCAACAGTAAATGTAACCAGTGTATCTTACTCAAGGCATTCCTAGAACCAAAACACTAGGACAATCTGGCACAAATCCCTGGGTCAGTGTCACTATTTAAGTGTCTTCTTGTATTCCTCCTCTTGTGTTGGAGGAGTAACAGAAGAAGTGGGAAGAGATGGTTTTGACTGTAGCTACATGATTTCCTCAGTTGGCTCAGAGGAAATTACATGCACTTTCTCAGTATTTACTCTATGTGGGCTAACACGTTTACATGTCTTCTTCTTTCTAGACTGGACTAATGACTCAGTCACCTCAGACTTGGCCAACTTTAGTTTTGATTATCACTGGGATAGGTACTGATGAAGCTCTTTTTGTGCTAAGCCAATAGTGATGGTGTCAGTGTCAACAATAAGGCCAAAACCTCCTGAGCTGGGATACTTGACAATAATGAAATGGCAGTCAGCATGACAGATGGCCAGTAGAGATGGGGGTATTCGTATACGAATACCCCCACACAGGTGGACATAATGAGGGTCCAGCCCCTGGGGCCGGACCATCCACTCACCTTCTGCTGCTGCTGCGGGCTCTGCACTCCCCTACTATCGCTCCGGAGCTCGCAGTCCTGGCAGGAGGCGGGAGGACGAGCCTCACTGCAAGGTCGAAGAGTGGCTCGCAGACCGCGAGCTCCGGAGCGATAGGAAGGGAGAGCAGAGCCTGCAGCAACAGCAGAAGGTGAGTGAATGGTCCAGCCCCAGGGGGCTGGACCCTCATTATGTCCACCTGTGCAGGGGTATTCATATACGAATAACCCCCATCTCTAATGGCCAGTACTAGGGTACCAGAACTTTCAGGACCGTGGCAACTACCAGATCAGCTTCCATCTGTTCTGAGGTCATGGCCATTGAGGTTGTTGCTGCTGATGAACATGCCTTCTTGAAGAAGTAAATCCAGAGGGATTTGATATACTCGAAGAGGAATTTTTTTGAGTATAGTAATAAAAATTCAAAGCTTCTAGCTAGGGTAGCTCAAACTAAAAGATCAAAAAACACAATTGGAGTGATCAGAGATAAAACAGGAAAAAATTGTAGCATAATGAAGGAAAAATTAATGATATTACAAGAATGTTACCAAAATTTATATAAAGGTAATAGTACATCAAAAGAAGATATAGAAAATTATATTAAAGAAAATGTAAAGAGTAAACTATTAGAGAATGATAAAAGAGAATTAGAAAAAGAGATAAAGGATGAAGAGATTACAGAGGTTATTAACAAATAAAAAAATGGTAAAACTCCAGGCTTTGATGGAATGGGATCAGAATATTATAAAGCTTTTAAATCAATACTGATCCCCAAGTTAAAAATAATTTATAATGGAATATTGGAAGGAGAGAAAATACCAGATTCTTGGAAATATTCATTAACAACTCTTATTCCAAAACCCAATAAAGATTTGACAGACCCAAGTTCGTATAGACCTACAGTGGTGCCTCGACTTACGACCATAATCCGTTCCAGAAGATGGACGTAACTCGAAATGGTCGTAAGTCGAAGCACCATTTCCCATTGAAATGCATTGGAACGCGATTAATCCGTTCCAGAAGAACCCCCCCCCCAAAATAAAAAATAAAAACACTGCAAGCCCCATAGGAACGTGCTGGGGCTGCAAAAAACAAACAAACCAAAAAATAAACAACAAAGCAAGCCCCGAAGGCGCTGGGGCTTTAAAAAACAAACAAACCAAAAAATAAACAAAGGAGCAAGCCCCGTTGCAAAGCGCTGGGGCTGCAAAAAACCAAAAACAAACAACAAAGCAAGCCCCGAAGGCGCTGGGGCTTTAAAAAACAAACCAACCAAAAATAAACAAAGGAGCAAGCCCCATCGCAAGGCGCTGGGACTGCAAAAAAAAAAAAAAAAAAAAAAAAAAATCACCAAAAAACAAAACAACAACAAAGCACAGAAACATAACCCCCCCCCCAGCCCAAAACCACGCTGCAAAACCCACCCAGAACAGTTTTTAAAAAGCAGAAAGCAGCACCTTACCTTACCAGGCAGTCCCAAGCCTCCTCCGATCGCACACTCTCTAACTGCTGGGGCGAAAGAGCTACAAAGAAGCAGCCTCTTCGCCACCTACAGTTAGCAATTTGAATTTCCCGCCCTTTTCCCCTGCCTTTTTCTGTTCGTAACTGGAAGCTCCGGCCGCAAGTCGAAGCAAAATTTTGCGGTCGGAGCTGGTCGTAACTCGAAATGGTCGTAAGTTGGGACGTTTGTAAGTCGAGGCATCACTGTATTTCATTATTAAATCAAGATGCAAAGGTATTTACTGCAATCTTGGCAAATAGAATGAACAAGTTTATTACAAAATATATTAAAGAGGATCAAAATGGATTTTTAAAGGGAAGACAAATGGAAAATTTAACTAGAAGGGTTTTGAATATTATATATAATATAGAAAAAGATAAATCAAAGGCAGGTATTTTATCATTAGATATTTTTAAGGCATTCGATTGTGTAGAATGGCCAACATTAAAGATCCTTTTAAAGGGTTGGGGTTTTGGAAAGAAATTTAGGGGGGTAATAGACCAATTATATTTGGAGAACACTTCTGCAGTAATTGTTAATGACGGGATGACAGAGCAGATAGCTCTAGGCCAAGGCACCAGACAAGGTTGCCCTCTTTCTCCAGTTCTGTTTTGTTTGATTATTGAAATGTTAGCAAATGCAATAAGGAATGACGATTTAATTGAAGGTATGGGTGAAAATAATAAAATAAAGATTAATTTATTTGCTGATGATTCCCTATTGACAGTGAAAAACCCATTAGAAAGTATAGATAGAATTAAAATTCATTTAGAAAAATTTGGAAAAATAACTGGATTACGTGTAAATTGGCAAAAATCTGAAATAACGTTGTTTAATCATAATAAACTAGAACAAGAAAAGTTTGTTGATAAATATGATTTTAAGATATGTAAATCGGTTAAATATTTAGGTATAGATTTAGTAAAAGATACTCAAAAAATAAAGGAACATAATTATAATAAATTAAAAGGAGATATTAAAAAGAAACTACAGGAAAATACTAACTTAAAACTTTCTTAGTTTGGAAGGATCGCACTGATAAAAATGAATTCTACCAAAAATTAATTTTTTATTTAGAATGTTACCAGTACAGTTAACAGAAGATGATTTTAAATTTTGGCAAGGAATGATTAATAAATACTGTAATGAAGGGAAGAGAGCCAGAATAAATAAAAAGTATTGGGATAAAACAACAACAAAAGGAGGTATAGGCATACCAAAAATAAAAAAAATATTATTTGGCTAATCAGTTGAGGTTCATTGGGGAAATTGTATATAACCCAGAAAGGTTAATTTGGTGGAAAATGGAATCATCAGAATTACACGTGGATATTGAAAAACATCTATTTGGTATGATTAAGAAATATAAAATAAGCGAAATTAATAATCCATTTTTAAAGACTATGTTAAACATCTGATACAAGTATAGAAAGAATGTATGTCCATTTAACTCTCCATTAGGATTAGTGACTGAAATAGAGAATTTTCCTGCCAATATGAAAGTTTATGCAGAATTATTTAAAGAAAAAAAGTGATTAGATTAAAAGACTGGTTGTGTAAAATGAGATCGAAAGAGCAAATGAAACAAATCCTTCAAAATAAGAATATATCATGGTTGAATTATATGCAATTAGAAAGATGGACTAATGAATGGGTAAAGAAGTATAATAAAGGTAGAGAATATACGAAGTATGAACAATTTCTGTTATCATATGAAGATACTCAGATGACTGATTCAGTAAAGGGTGCAGTGAGTAAAATTTAATGATACCTGCTTGATCTAGAAGAAGAAGAGACTGAGAAAGAAGGATTGAAGTTAGTGTGGGAACAAGACTAAGGAAAAAGAATAAATGATGAAGAATGGAGGAAGGTGTGGAAAATGAGGGTTTTACGATTTATGTCGGTGAGAATAAGAGAAATTTTTTTCAAATTGGGTTTAAGATGGTATTTGACACCGACAAAATTGAATAAAATTAACGCTAGTTATCTGAATGTCTGTTGGAAATGTGAGAAGGGAATTGGTACATACCGTATTTTTCGCTCCATAAGACGCACCTGACCATAAGACGCAGCTAATTATGGAGCGAAAAATAAGGTACTTTGGAGGTATTTGCCTTTTTGCCTTCGGAGGTCTGCAAGGGCTCCCTCCGATGTCGGGGGAAAGCCCTTGGAGACCTCCTGGGGGTCCGATCGCGGCAGCGGGGAACCCCCAGGAGGTCTCCGATGGCTTGGAGGAAGCCATCGGAGATCTCCTGGGGGTCCCCCGCCACCGCGAAGGCAAAAAGGCAGGGGGAAAGGACGGGAGATTCGAATCTCCCGTCATTTTCCCCTGCCTTTTTGCCTTCGGAGGTCTGCAAGGGCTCCCTCCGATGTCGGGGGAAAGCCCTTGGAGACCTCCTGGGGGTCCCCCGCCGCCGCGATCGGACCCCCAGGAGGTCTCCAAGGGCTTTCCCCTGACATCGGTGGGAGCCCTTCGAATCTCCCGTCCTTTCCCCCTGCCTTTTTGCCTTCGCGGTGGCGGGGGACCCCCAGGAGATCTCCGATGGCTTCCTCCAAGCCATCGGAGACATCCTGGGGGGCCCCCAGGAGGTCTCCAAGGGTTTTCCCCCGACATCGGAGGGAGCCCTTGCAGAAGTGTATTCGCTCCATAAGACGCACACACTTTCCCCCCCACTTTTTTTTGGGGGGGGAAGTGCATCTTTTGGAGCGAAAAATACGGTACTTTCATATGCGGTGGGAATGCGAAAAAGTACAAAGATTTTGGAAACTAATCTTTAAAGAACTAAATGACATATGTGAAAAGGATATAGAATTTAATCCTGAGATAGCTCTGTTATCAATATTTGAGAATGTGGAATATGATGACTAGAGAATTGATTACCAATTTATTAACAGCAGCCAGATTAATAATAGCTAGGAATTGGAAATCAAAGTCTGAATTTCAAATGGAAGAATGGTATAATGAAATATGGAACATTGCTATAAATGATAAGTTAACTTGTAACTTAAAGGTTAAGAAAGGAGAGATGAAAAAGAATAATTTCTATGATATATGGGGCAGATTTCTTGAATATGTGCTAACAAGAGGAAAAGGGAAAGCTCCAAATCAAGAATCAATGCAGTTCTGGAGAAAAGGACAATAAAGGAAGAAGAACAAAGACAGAGGAAGAAGAGGATTACTGCAAGAGGTCCCAACTATGGTGGTGGGGAACACAGTCGATTTGTATTTTGGTTTATGTATTTGTAAATTTTAACCTTGTCCTATTCCTCCTAAGTTGAGTAGAAAAATCTAAGCAAATTTTGTAAAAGTCTTTTGGGCTTTTCCTAAGCAAAATATGGAGGTCAATAGCAGGAATCTTCCTTCTATATTCCACAAAATAGTTCAAAATGGGTGCTGGAGCCATAAGCCCCGAGGGCAAATAATGAACAAAGTCTCTCTCTCTCTCTCTCTCTCTCTCTCTCTCTCTCTCTCTCTCACACACACACACACACACTTGAGCAAATTGCTGCTCAATACAGGTTTTAAACATTTGAAAAATCGATGCTCTCAGAGCAGTTCTATTTGGGTGGGACCACAACGGCAAATTACACAGAACAGAAAAAAGGCTTGCTAAAACATGTGTCATATGCACGGTCAAAGCTCGCATGTTAGAAGGTTCTTAAAGGGACAGTTCTGCACAGGCACATATCTGTAAGCATGAACACATTGGGCACAATGAAGAACAGACATTTCTAGTGCCCATCCAACGGGTCTATCTTATACCACTTTTGATGCTTTTCTTAAACAATGCCACTGAGGCCATAAAAAAACAAATAGCAAATATGAAGAAAGAGATAGCAAACAATGCCCAAGAATGAATTATGTACAAGAGAAAATACTTAGTTATTCAGATCAGCTTCCATCAATAATATGACAGAGAATATTCCAAAACATGTTCCCATGGCAGGTGAAGAGGAACTGAGGAGACATTGCTGAGGCATGCAAAAGTATATGTAGTAGAGGTGTGTGGACAGGTTGTTTTTTTACCAAAATTACTCAGCTCTACAATGTCCTAGGCATCTCTGTGCAGGTGCAGGACCTGTATGTGTAAGCCACAGGAGAGCATGACAAAGAACTTGTAGATAACTCTGTAATAATATGGCAGCTATATGTCTTCATTAAGAAAACATTTGAAATTGCTTTATACAATGTCAAATCACCTTATCTAGCCAAGTATTTTCTAATGTGAATGGCTGTCAAGGATCTCAATGAGAGGTCTCTCCTGGCACTACTATCAAAGATTTTAGAAATGTTCAGATTAAATATGTGATTTTTAAGAATAACCTAGGTCTCTTCCCTAGGTCACTGTTAAACAACGGACATGGAGGTACAAGAAATACACATTCAGAAATGAAAAAAATGTTTCTCTACTAAGCCCCAGCTGAGTCTCCAATGAAGTAGGACCTTCCTTAATGTACTGATACAATCACCCAGCAAATTGTATGAAGACACATATTAACAAATGCTTAAATCAGTTTGTGACACTATCTATGACACACAAATGGCTATTTCAGCATCCAGATAATTGTTTTATCTCTGAACTGAACTTTAATTAATCCCTATCAAATGGTGTAGGGTATTTCAGAAGATTAACAAAATTTACTCTCCCTTAACAAGGACTTCAAGGCAGATGAAAGTTGTGTGTGTAATTTAAAAACTTCACACCACAAACAGCACTTGTTTAAAATGTCGTTTTATCTCTCTAGAACCCACTGCAAATATAAAAGATGAGTAGATGAACAGACAATGTTTGGTAACAAATATGTAATGACTATTCTACTGCTTTACATATAGGGCAGCATTATAAGGAAGAATAATTCCCATGAATTTTAATTGACTGTGAGCTGTTAAGAGAAGACAAGACTTTTTTGGCAGTGTCAAGAATGCCTCACATTCTGTTTTAATTATTTCTGGAATTTGTTCTGAAAGAGGGAAAAGATGTTGGTGAAGAAAAAAGTTCTGAAAACTGCCTTCAGTAACATTACCAAAAATGAATTACCAAAAATGAGGGTACTAACACTCTGATTCAATCACTGTTGCATCATCCTGTAATACAATTAAATGTACCCCAGGACTGTTTTACAGATTACACCCAGGAAGAATCTGTTTTTTAAAAGATTATACTGATTACAGATAATGGAAAACAGTTAAAAGTAAAACAAACATGCAAATTCTAGGGTTTTTAAGGAAAATATACTTCTTACCAGTCCAAAACCATTATTTTTGTCTTAAATGTTGAAATGGCTGAACAGTTCCAGCTACGGTTCCCTTTTGATACCATTATGACAACACACATATAGTATCAGCCTAAAATCAAATTGCTCATCCCAGCTAGAGAAGATTTACTAAATCACTGGGATTTACATAAATTTTGACCATTTCAGCAAGAGAGTAAGATTATTAGTCTACAGTTGAGATTTCTATTCTACCCTTCTATCGTAAGAGCTGTGTTCAGCCATCTGAGAAAAGTTAAAAATAACCATGCAAATAAAAATCTGTAAATACTACAAAATAAGACAATAAATATAAAAAATCAGGTCAGTTACCTGGTTTCGATCACGTGCACTTGTATATCTGATCTTCTGGATGAAGTAAAATATTAGCCAGGCTGAAGAAATTATCATCAAAACTATAAATGATATAGACACAAAGACAAGGGAGCTACGACTAAAGTTTTTGTTTTGATTGCGAGTTCCAACTGCTATTGCAATTAGGACAGACATGTTTTTTTCCAAAGAATTAAGGATCTCTTTAACCCTCTGTTCTCTGATCATGACAGTGACAATGTCTCCAGTACCTACCAAAAGAATAAGCAGGAGAGAGAGAAAAAAGCAAATTAATTAACACTCAAAATTACTTATACATTTATTATAAGGCACTATTCTAACTGCTTATCTAAACAAATTCATGGATAATAAAAAGCTTGCCAAATTTAATTGTTAATTTATTATGTTATTTAAAATTCTATATAATTTATTTAGTAGCCTGACATTTTAGGAAGCCAGGAAAAAAACTGAGAAGTATTTTATTTTAGTGGTAGGAAGGAAGTTGATCATGGTTTACTGTACGATTTCTGTGCGATCTGCAGCAGAACAAGAAGGGTTTCTGGCTCTCAGTTGCTTTACAGTATGAATGGAAACTAAATTAGGCTACACACATAGAAAGTATGTAACCATAATTAACTTCAGCATGAAAGGGTTAGCACCCTCTTTTCCTGTCTAATCCAAATCCTCCCCTTAAAGCTGTTACTTCCCTCACTGGAAGGTACAATTTGAGAAAAAGGGGAAAGACTTAGAGAATGGGAGAATAGCGTGTGTGGCCATGGACTTACTTTCTCCCAAATTCTAATACAATGTTTCTGAGCAAGAGGGTATCACAAATGTGTTTTTTAAAGCAAAAATCTGGCAATCCACACAGGAAACATCAGTTTAGAAGAAAAACTCAGGAACAGATATATCTCTTCACATTATCTTATGTGTAAAATCAAACACTACCACATGAACATATGAAACTGTCTGATACTACATCAAACGACAGGTCCATCCAGCTAGTAGTTTGATAGAGCAGAGCACATATTGCTGAATGAGCAATTCCACTGAGTTTTTGAATAGCAAATTCTAGGTAATTCTCTTGCACATAATAAACAGGAAAGAAGGATGAACAGGGATAATCAAGAACCTCGTTTTCTATAACCCAGTTACAAGCTTAAGATACGCCTTGTTGGATTTGACACACATATCCACCTAGTCCTGAATCCTGTTTCTCACACTGGCTGTGCAGACAGAAAACTCTAGGAAAGGGAGTATGAAGGCAATTGCTCTCACCTTCTCTTGGTCCCCTATAACTGTGTTAAATGTTGTTCATTTCCTAGACTTACAGGTGATAGTAAACATCTGTCTGAACAGACTCTGAGTAATGCTAGTGTCCATTAACCAAGCTGCTCAAAAAGGTCAGGGAAAGAAGCAGGCAGGGTCTTAGTAGCAGGTCCAATAGTGTCAATTTGAATCACTATGTACATCTTTCAGACTTCAGAGACAGTAAGCCTCAATATCAAGTGCTAGGGATGTGCAGCTTATAGGCTTCCTAGCCACTATGGAAAACAAGATGCACAACTAGATAAACCACTGGTATGAGCAAGCAGTACTCTACTTAACACAGATAAATGACACTCCAGGGACAGAGAACTGGAATACAGAATAAGGGCTGGAAAAGTAGAAGTAGTAGCCAAGGAAAGGACAATGGGAAAGAGAACAGGAAAGAAGAAAAATAGACGAACATGGCTAGATGACACCAAAGTTATGACAGTTGAAATTCAAACACTGTTTTTAAATAGTCATATCTTTGGCCACAAGTCTGTGGCCTATATTAAAGGTTCACCCATATGCAAATATGTTTCCTTGAATACGTCACTGCAGGGCTACTGAAGACCATCTGGATTAAAGGCAATAACTATATTCTTGCTTGAAGTCCGCCTTTTTAAATTCACTCAAGCTAAGCCTGTTTTTGAAAATGTAACTGAAAATTAGGTTTGTATATATGCAACCACAGTTAATGTGCCTGAAATGAAGACTTCCAAATTACCTATGACCATGAAAAATTCAAGTAGAACTTTCTTCTGCCAACTCTTAGAGGTTTGATACTAATGGCACAATACAGAACCCAACACTGTAGCAGAAGCATCACAAGCTTTATATTTTGAAATATTCTGCTCTTAGGAATCTGTCCCAAAACATTACCTATAGATCCCTACATGCTTTGTCAGAAGTTTTGATTATGCTTAATACCACCTTGCAATTGTATACTGAAAGAAATAATTACCTACATACTACTCCAAATGCCTGCCCTTTTTTCCAGTCTTTCCAATGCAGATCTCAGCATATTTTCACCTTCTCTCTAAGAGGGCATACACATATACAAAATAGATACTCAGTACACACAATTGTCATCCAGTGGAGACTACTGGTCTAAGAATCCTGTTCTGAGTGGATACAAATAAATCATTTTCTTTAATTCTTTTTCAAAAAAATCAAATGTTTTAAACTCAAATTAGAATTTAGATTTTTTTTTAAATTTAAAAAGCCATGTGATGATAATTTAACTTTAAATATGGTGTAGCTCACTATGGAACAGGGACTTTAAATTCTAATTCTACATTATAAGATATTCATATAACCTTTTTTAGAAATTTGTAAATATGGTCCAACAATTCTCAGATTAGTGCCTCAATTTTATGGAATTCAATAGGCCTCTGTATAGATTTAAGGCAATCTTTCTATCTCCCCTAGTACTCATCTCATAGATACCATTTAAAAAAGTGCAGTTCTCAAACTGGGTTTGTGTCTGAAGAGATACACACTTTTTCACAAAAAATAATCTGGTCATAAAAAATAATAGACCTCATCAGCTACATTTTCCAAGTCTGACTGTAGTTATTCCTGGAGCTCTGCCCCCACTCAATTTGATATAATGTTGGAAATTCTTAGAAGCCCTACTGAAATCTCCAGTACTGCTTTCTATTCCTTCAGTGACTAACTCCTTTAGGGTGGCAACCCTAGCTAGTGTCCCTCCAGAACTTTGTGTAAACAAAGCCAAGTCTTTCCTTTCTGTAAGTAAACACTTTCATAAACTGGAAGCATCAATGAATAGAGGATAATTGGAGATGGAGTAATACGGAGATAGAGATTATGGAAAGCAAACAGGAGTGCATTTTCAGGAGGGAGGGAATCACATGATTAAACAGTACCTTTCTGAGGAGCAATTTAAATCATAATTCAAATCAAACTGAACCTGAGTCTGTTCAGCATCTTTTACAATCAAACCAAAAATACATTCCCATGGTGAAGAAATACACTATTCATTATCTACCATTAAGTACCTGGACATGACTACTGAGCCCAAGTTTGCAGATTTACATACTTTGTGTACTGTCAGTGGTTCTAGAAAAAAATACTTTTAAAAATCCATATATTACACAGGAAATAAGGAAGAGGTCTGTGAAGGAAGGATGTGTCAACTTAGCTTTTACCTTGATGAGTCATAGTGACAGGATCCTCACTGGATACATTGTTGTAAATCACCACAGCTGAAGCATTTTGTAAAGCTGCCCGCAATATTTTTTGTCTGAAGGTGCAATTTCCTCGTTGCATTAGAGCAATCCACTGTTTGGTGTTTGGAGGAACCTGAAAACGTGTTCGTGGATCACAGCCTAAGCGATCTGCAACTAAAACAAAAAACAAAACCAGTAGAGGTTTGCTCATAATGGTTTAAGAAAACCGTAAAAATTGACTATAAAAAGAAGCTATTCCCTGGTTATTAGATGTTACTTATTTGCACAAGGGAGAGCAAATTTTAAAGCCAAACAGTAATTTCCAAACGTCAACTATCTCTGAAGATTATAGAACTATTAGGCTGGATGTAGATTTAATCATGCTCAGAAAAGATTCTCTGAAATCAGTAGAGCTCTAGTTAATAAAGATAAAGTTATGTCCAACTGTTTTCAAGAATTGGGCTCTTCTAAATATATATAAATCAGGACCTAAACTACTAATCTTTGGGATTTAAAAACCAACAACAGAAAAGCTAGTACAGGGAATATTTTAAATCAATATCTTATTGAAGAAATGGGAATAAGGTTGTCTGGTTTTTCATGTACCAGTCATGGTTTGTGTACCCCAACTGAGACATCTTAGCATGAAACAGTGGTAAACAAATATTCACCTAAAAGATCAGTCCATAGCAGAATTCAAATTGGTAATTTGTAGTTCATTTAATTCTTAGATTCAAATAGATTAGGGAATAACAACACACATCACTTTTTGTTGTTTAGTCGTTAAGTCGTGTCCAACTCTTCGTGACCCCATGGACCAGAGTACGCCAGGCCCCCCTGTCTTCCACTGCCTCCCGGTGTTTGGTCAAATTCATGTTGGTAGCTTTGATGACGCTGTCCAACCATCTCGTCCTCTGACGTCCCCTTCTCCTCTTGCCTTCACACTTTCCCAGCATCAGGGTCTTTTCCAGGGGGTCTTCTCTTCTCATGAGATGGCCAAACTATTGGAGCCTCAGCTTCAGGATCTGTCCTTCCAGTGAGCACTCAGGGTTGATTTCCTTCAGAATTGATGGAATTGATAAGCCTATTCAGAATTGATAAGCCTATTCAGTTTCCAGTGATGTGATACTGTAAAATTCTTAATCTGAATGGAAGAAGCTGTTGCAATCGTACAGTATCACATCACAGGAACATTTACAAATTTCATCAGTTCTGACAGAGCTTTTCTGTTTTGTTCATTCATCATTCAAGAAAAGAATTTCAAGCTGTTTCCTCTGGAATACTAATGAGAAGCTGTTCCATTCAGCAAGATCCACCATGCACACTTTCCTTTTTTTACATGAAAACCAATTTTGAACCACTATGGCTCTCTCAGTTGGATTAAACAAGTACTGTGAACTCCAGTTCCCACTTTATTTTATTTTATTTTGGAAACACAATTCTTGGACAAAAAGGAACCTTCCTCATCCATAAACTGTGTTGCATTGCCTACTGGAGCAAAGACCAATCTTATTTTGCTTTTGGCTCTTCCACTTAAAAAAAGGAGGGGTCTAAATTTTCATAGAGACCATTCTGTGTTTATAACTAGTAACATGATGCAGATTAACTGAATTACACTCAATGGGACTGTGACGATCACCCGTGTCCCTGTTTCTTTTTCTGCCAAACCCAGGGCTCACGCTGGTGACGTTCTTTAATTAAGGCCAACGAGACCTTACAAATAGCAGAGAAGAGAAGGGAAACAAAATGCAAGGGAGATAGGGAAAGTTACAGAAAATTGAATGCTGACTTCCAAAGAATAGCAAGGAGAGACGAGAGGGCCTTTTTAAATGAACAGTGCAAAGATATAAAAGAAAATAATAGAAAGGGAAAAACCAGAGATCTGTTCAAGAAAATTGGAGATATTAAAGGAACATTTTGTGCAAAGATGGACATGATAAAGGACAAAAATGGTAGGGACCTTACAGAAGCAGAAGACATCAAGAAGAGGTGGCAAGAATACACAGAGGAATTATACCAGAAAATTTTGTTTTCTCATGGAAGACATAAGTCCGACTTAGGTGTTGGAGAATCCCAAATTGTCACCATTCCATCATTGCTTTTGAACAAGTCTGATGAGGAGAGGTTGCTGCTCTTATGAAGATTTTCCTTGTGAGCAAAAACCTCTGAGAGATTAGGGATCTTACTTGTGTGGAGATGTTCCAGGTGAACAAAAACACACTACACTTCATTTTGGTCAGTGAATTTACATGAAAGGCAATGATGGGGGGTGTTGGGCTAGATCCTAAGCTAGATCCTAAGCTATCTCAAGGACCACATCTTCCTTTATGAGCCTGCTCGAGTGTTAGGATCATCAGGAGAGGCCTTCCGCTCAGTCGTGCCACGGGAGAGAGCCTTCTCTATTGCTGCACCCACTGGCCCCATCTTTACTGTCCTTCTGCAAGCAGGCAAATACCCTTCTATTCAGGCAAGCTTTCCATGAGTGAATGACTGCCAAGTGGGATTTTTAAAATGGATTGTTGTACCTTACTGCGTTGAATGTATTTTGGCGTTGCTTGTGTTTTTTGGTATTGTATTCATTGATCCTTTTAGTATCATATATCCATTTTTACTAACTTGAATAGTGTTTTTTAATTGTTGTAACCCACCTTGGGTCCTTTTCAAGGATAAAGGTGGGTAACAAACAAACAAATAAATAAATAAATAGGGCTACAGTTTTGTTGAGCTGTTCTGCACGTAGTGCTACATCAGAGGCAGGGACCCAATAGAAGGTTTTGTTCTAAATTATTTGGGTGTTTGGGGCAAGGTAGGCTTTGGCAATAACACCTTGAAATAAATGAAAAATGATATATCCAAATTGCTTTACTGAAGGGGTTCAGGATCCATTGTGGCACAACAGTGCAGAAATAAAACATGAATGCACCAGTCCATAGAAATTGAGATAGTCATAATTATAGAATTTGGCAGCTTCTTCAGATTTATATATTTTATACTGAGCTTTCTGTGCAAATGTAAAATACCATAAATGAACTTAGATTGCAAAATTTTAACAAATGATTTGTATAAGCTTGAAATTGCTCTTAAAATGCTTTTCATTATGTCATGGAGACTTTCCAGCATATCTATCCAGAATCTCAGCTTGGGAAAACCTTCACTACAAATTGATTCTGAATAACTGATCATAGATGACAGATGGTAATGGACAACTATTGACAATTAAACTTGCTGACATGGTTGTCTGTGCCCCTTACAATGCTGATTGATATGTCTGGCACTTGAGGTGCAGAATAAGCTCCCTTGGTTCCAGTAAAATTTTAAAGATACAATGGGAATACTCACCTATTTCCTTCTTCCTTTCTGTTACTTGCAGAAACAAAACTTTGCTTTAGATTGCTAAAGTAACTTTTGTGGGAATATTTAATATTTTGGGGTTCTGTTATACTGTTAAATAACTAATATGTTTCTTAAGTGTCTTCAGTTTGTGTTTTGACTTCCTTAAATCTTTACCAGAGTGGGGAAAGGAAGATGAGTACGTGGCAGCTATTCCTGCGTGAATCATAGAATCATGGAATAATTGAGTTGGAAGGGGCCTATAAGGTCATCGAGTCCAACCTCCTGCTCAATGCATGAATTCAAATCAAAGCAGATGTGACAGATAGTTGTCCAATTTTCTCTTGAATGCCTCCACATTAGAGCACTCACCACCTCCCGAGGTAATTGGTTCCGTTGTACTTCTCTAACAGTTAATAAGTTTTTCCTGATATTCAACCTAAATCTGGCTTCCTGTAGCTTGAGCCCATTATTACATGTCCTGCACTCTGGGATGATCAAAAACAGATCCTGCCCCTCCTCTGTATGATTTCCTCTTAGGTATTTGAAAAGTGCTGTCATATCTCCCCTCAGTCTTTTCGCAAAGCTAAGGATGAACAGTTCTTTCAGTCTTTCCTCATAGGGCTTAGCTTTTAGTCCCCTGATAATGATGTTTAAATGTAAACACTCATTCTTGCTGGTAATTATAATCTTCAATATCTTCAATAATCTTCAATATTTGCAACCAGATGAAGATTTCATATTTAGAATAATAACCTGTCAGATTAGTAAAGCAGCTACATCAGAACCAATTTTAGTTTAATAGGTTAATCACTCATAGAGAACTACTTTAATTGTTTTATTTAACTAAAGCAATAACATATAGCTTACATATTGTATTTGCTTAAACATCAGTGTTTATTAACTGAAGTGGTTAAAATATCTTTTTTAAAAAATACCTTCAAGCTATGTGCACAAAGATACCTAGATTTGTAAGCTGTTCAGAAGGTTTCACTTTCATTTTTAATGCTTGCCCCTCCCTCCTCACAGTTAGAGCCTGGTACAGATATGTTTCACTCCAAACAATCTTCAAATCTAGCATTTAAGATAATGTGTTCATTGTATGTACATAGATTTGCAGATCAACAGTGGAATTAAGATGTTTTACTTTGAGTAAAACATCTTTGAGTATTTTATATTATACTATATTTTAAAGTATCTAAAACTTTGAGTATTTTAATGCTGTTTTTATCTTTATATTCTGTAAGCCGCCCAGAGTAGATTTCCGAATCTAGATGGGCGGGGTACAAATGAAACAAACAAATAAATAAATAAATAAATAAATTTATACAATTTTTACTGTGAAAAAGTGCATCTTATCTCAGCTTGGATAACTTGGATTAATTGAATTAGTTTACCAAAAATGTAAATATTGCATGAATATACAGCTTCATGGTACATAACTAAGCTCTATTTCATGCTGAATAACCTTTGAACTATAAAGTATCTTTGAAAACTGTCTTGAGAGAGACTTTTTCCTCCAAAAGCATTTCATTAATATATACCGTATTTTTCGCTCCATAAGACGCACTTTCCCCCCCCAAAAAAGTGGGGGGGAAAGTGTGTGCATCTTATGGAGCGAATACTGTAAAAAAAAAAAAACCCTCTCTCTCCCGAGTCACCCTCGTTAAGCCAACGTAGAAAACAAAGTTTTCCCTATGTGGGGGACCACTATCACAGGTCACTTCCAAATTCTCAGGCGAGTTTCTTTTAAGTGCAATCTCAAATGATTGGTTTGTTTTAGATGCACTGAGCATGTTACCTGATTCTAGCTCTTTATTCATTGATATGTTAGGTAGGGGTTTGCCTTGCAAGCTTTTAAGGTCTATTTCAGATGCAGAGCTACTAGACTCTCTAGCCCTCCAGTGCTGGTGCAACCCATCTATAGGTTCCGACCCTGTCAAAAGCAATTTACTCCCCTCTATAGATCTCAGTCCCACTATTTGGTCCTCAGGGCAGAATGCTCTTTCCTGGGTCTCATACAAGCCTTTCTCCTTTCCAGGAGTACTTCCCAAGCTTGGCTCTGCCGCTTCTAAGGACTTTTCCCTATATAAAAGATCCTTATCCAGGCAAGATATCTCAGGGCATTCAGGAGACAACAAAGTGGGTAAACTGGCTGCTTCAAAGTAATCCACCAAGCTAGTGTCCTCCTTCTGCTCCTGGGCAAAACTATTTTTAATGGGATTCTTTAAAAGCATTATATCAGCTTCTGCACAACTATTAAGCTGACTATCCAAGGAACTTTCTCCTTCCAGGCTTCCCTCTGCTACAGTATCCATTTCTACTGCAGTGGGTGATTTCTGGCCCCCTTGTGAGCGTGTAAGTTCAAAAGCACCCTTAACATGCTCTATCAAGTCCCAACCGATTAGAAAAGCAGCTGGTATTTTCTCCCTATGTTTCCCAGGGACAATTTGCTATTGGTGGGGCCCTCCCCCTCTATGAGGTGCCTTTAAACCCTTTCTATATGTCAGGTCTTTATCAGTTATAGACCTCTCTGGGTGTTCAGGGGTCAGTGGAATGGGATTCTCTTTAGGTTTTCTAATACCATCATTTAAAGTACCATCTTCCTTCTGTTCATCAATACAGGAAGTATCATTAGGGTTTTTCAATATGACCTCCTCAGCCATTTCTGCTACCTCCGGGTTTTCCTGTAAACTGGGGCATCCCTGGTTTGATTCAGAGATTAGGGATTCCATTTTTCCCTCAGGGATTGTTAACTGCTCTCCCAGGGCACATGTTACCCCAAAAGCACTCTTCACATGCTTAGTTAGATCTAGCCCGATTAAACAAGGTGCTGGAATTTGATCAGAAATTGCCACATCCCAAATTCCAACCCAATCTCTATAGTTTATCTTTACTTTAGCCCTAGGTAAAATCACTGGAGTAGAACTTATTCCCTTAATTGTAACAGTTTGGTTTGGAAGTATTTGTTCTCTAGGAACCACATCAGGATGACACAGGGTTATGTTGGAACAGGTATCCACAACTCCCACATAAGACTTCTCATTAATAAGAATTTCCTCACCAGGGTTCTGTACTAAAATATTTTCTGTCTTTACAAGAAAACACTGAACGACCCTGGCTAGTGGCAGATCAGAATTCTCTGTCGTGCTAGTTGCCATGGAGACAGAACCACCATTGTTACAACTTCCTTCAGTGGCTTCAACTGATTTTAAACAGTAAACTTTCTTGGTCTGATTATCATCTTTTTCATTTTTATTTTTGTTTTTCGTACAATTTGATTGAAAATGCCCAAACTCACCGCAGTTATAACACTGTCTATAAGTCCTTTGCTCATTCTGAGGCGATCTGTTAAACTTTTCCTCAGAGTTCACTCACTTCGGCGGACTAGGCCCTGGCAACTCAGGCGAGGCTCTACTCTGGCCTTCTTTCCCTGATGCGTTTCTGAGGAAATCTTTGTGGAAGGGTTTCTTACAGTTGTCCCAGTTTTGCCTGTCAAATTTTACCTCAGAGAACTTGTGGTTTCGAATCTCACCAATGTAATCAGCTTTTTCACCTGCTTCTAATAGAGTTTTAGGATTTTTGTCTTTGACTAAATAACGCAATTCCCCAGGCAAAATAGAATAAAATTGTTCTAACCCAATCACATTTTTCATCTGTTCTAAAGAAGTGACATTTTCACGTTCCATCCATTTGTCTAAACATTGAACTAATTTAGCCCCTAACAGAGAATAAGATTCTTCAGGCTTTTTAGTAAGGGAATGGAATTTTCTCCTCAGATGTTCTGCATTTATGCCAAATCTTGAATATACCATTTTTCTATAGGCTTCAAAATCTCTAGCTTGCTCTAGAGGCATCTGAGAGTAAAGCTCAGCTAAATCTCCACTTATTTGTGATCTTAACACTATCATCCTTTCATCATTCCTAATATCGAAATCCCAACACGCTCTCTCAAATGAAATGAGGAAAGATTCTGGGCAATCTCCTTTCCTATATTGGGGAAATTTCTTTAAATCGATCTTTGAGAGATTTCCCTCACTAGAGCTGTTGTTATTGTTACTATTATTGTTTTGAGCAGCTATTTCTAATTCTTTCATCTGTATTTGAAATTCCATTTCTCTTTGTCTTAATTCCATTTGTATGTTTTCTTGCTCAGCTTTGAGTTCCTGAGCTTTCTCTTCAGCCCTGGCTTTTTCTCTAATTTCCATTTCCCTGAGCTGTAGTTCCTTAGCTTTCTCTTCAGCTCTGGCTTTTTCTCTAATTTCTAATTCCTTCTCTCTAAGCCGAAATTCCTGTAGCAATTTCCATTTTTCAAACTCTTGGGAGCTTAATTCCTTTTGTGTCTCTGAGGCACCCTCATCAATTTCCTCCTGTTCCATTGGAGTTAAAGGGTCTCCATTTCCCTCCATTTCTTGAGGTAAACTCTCTGCCTCACGACTCCCCTTTTGGCTACGTTTGGGGGGCATGTTTACTTCTGAGATAATTAGTCTTGAGTGTTTGTACTGATTTTTAAAAGGACCTGTCTTTCTGCTTTAATTCCAGTAACTGTTGTTGCTTTTCCCTCAGCAGCTCTTTCTGGCTGTTCTCCAGCTACCAACCTTAAGTTACTGTGTCTCTCTATGTCTGAGCTATCCCTGCTCTCAGACACTAAAATAATTTTATTTCTCAAGCCTCTGCTTGGATTTTTCTATCCCCTCAGATCTTCTCTGACCTCTGGCTTCCACTTTTATCCACAAGCGCTCCCTTAACTCTCAGAGCCTTGGATTTTAAGCTAGCCACAAGGTCTCTCAAATTCTGAGGTAAATAAAAGGAATTTTTCCTTCAGAGTCGTTCCCTATCTTTTAGTCCCCTCAGATATGGGATCAGAAGCCCCGCCACTAAGCTTTTCCACAAAAGCCCTAGCAGGCCAGCCACTTCTTCACCACAGACCTCTGACTAAAAAGGTACCCACGACTCAAAAAAAAATGCACTTTCAAACTCTGGCTTTACTGGATTGTTTCGTATCCCGCAGCTGGACACCAATTGTGACGTTCACCCTCATGGCCCCTGCTTGTCTCACCAAATACAGAGCTCACAAAGGCAAACCAAAACACCTCTTGACACGCTGCCACCAGCTGATCTCCTTATCAACGCACTTTACTTTAAAAAGATGAAGGTCCATTCAGTACTGACTTTTTAATAGAACAGGTTTATTGATTACAGTTGGTTTCTGGAACAATTCATAAGCACATTCTTTAAGTTTCATCAAGCTCTAATATTAACCTTCTATATTAATTACCACAGTTCTCACTCAGACTAATCACTCCTCAGACCCCAAACTATCCTTCTCTCCCAGATTCCTAACACAGCTTCTCTCTGACTCTCACTCACCCTCAGGCTCCGCCTTTTAACATCTCTCTCGGCCCCGCCTCTTAACCACATTAACATATACCATGAATAATTCATAACTTACAATGCATAACTTCGGGTGTTCGCCACACCAATATAAACTAACACTACTTGTATCAGCTCAGTGCGAACGATAAGATAAACTACATAACTGCTGCTGTAAATCTATCTTTTCTTAATAATTGAACCACTTCACAATATTGGAAATGACCGAACTGGGACAGTGCGCATTTTAATTAATATACAATTTTAAAACTGCAGTGATTTGTACAGTTGGGATGTTATGATTTGAAAAACTGAATGCTAAAATGTTATATCATTTTATTATGCATTGTAATGTATATGTACATGCTTATGGTTTTAATGGCCAGTGGCTATAATAAACTTTTACTTTATTTACTTATATGAAAAACTGAGAAACTGAAGTAATGTGAAATCAGTTATACACTGCAAAAAGAGACAATTGCCAGAATTCAAAGTGAGAATGACAGTAGGACTCCCATGTCCACTGGGGATTGGTTCAAAGCCCCCATGGATACTGAAAACCATAGATAATAGTGAGAGTGAGTGAGTGAGTGAGTGAGAGAGAGAGCATAGAAAAAGGGGGGGGGGAACAGAATTTATAGCATGGTCTCTAGCTCCCTCTAGTGGCCAGTTCCAGTAATGCATGTGAACATTATTTTTCTGGAATTTTTTATTTTAATATTTTTAATATATTCAGATTCTGGACAAGTGAATCAGTGGCTACTGTTCCCATTGATAAGAAGGTCCTATTGCATATACAAATAATGAAACAAAAACCATCACAAATATACACATATAAAATTATTGCTGAAATCCTGTTGGCATACCTTACATTCACAAAAGAATGACGATGTTCCCACAAGGGGATGATTTTTGAACATTAAAAACCATGGCTTTTCCAATTCCTGTGTAATTGCTTTTATCTTGTAGAAGCTAGGGAGCCCAATAGTCTTTCATTACCAAAAATTATCATTGCCAGATAAGATTACTGTCAGGAGGAGATTTTCAGTAATTAAAGACACCACCATTCATCCTGTGGTTTCAATAGCTTCCACACAATGAAAAGAATTACATGGGAGCTGAAAAAGCCACAGAAGTAAGAAGTTTTTAATTAATGAATTAGCCCCTGTCTGGTGATGTCATCCTTCTACAGGCATAAATTATACAATGGGATTTCTTGTATTCATTATTTCTACATTACTCCTCATTTTTAAAAGTAATTAACTTTTATTGTTGTCAACAAAGTTCAAAAACTGTTACAAAAAGGATAATTAACACTTCAAAAAGAAACAGTACTATAAAAAAAATGAATAGCAATACCAGACATACCCAACATAAAATGTCAGATACATGTTTTATTTAATAAGTGCCATCTACCATCTTTCCATATAATAGTTTTGTGTTGTTACACATTTTAACATATTTAATTAATCTGCATGTGATGAGGATAACTGATGTGAAAAGTTATCCTGATTACAATATTCAATAAAAGGTCATCAATGGCTGGTCATCAATGGTTATTCTTCATTTTAAATTCCAACAATTAGGTTTACATGTATGTATATTAAGATCAATATATTTGTTGGTTAAAAAAAGTTTAATAAAAACATACTTTAAAATTCTTCAAATTCTCTTTTTAAAATCCTCCCTCACAAAGAAGCACATGATCAGGGGATCTAACTTTGCTTTTTTAAGTGACTTTGCTTCCATTAAGAGAAATGGAAGGACAAGAAAAAACATAGTTTTCACACTGTGAAAGAAACTTCCTTCAGTCACAAATTCGCTATTAGGATAAGTGTGAGTGTGACCTACTACCACTGATTTGTGTGTATGATCATTAGGAAAGAAAACAGAATGCAGGTTCATGTCCTATCCATTCCAATTAGTACAACACAGGAGGATGTTATATCCAACTGCCCACTATTTGAAATTTGTTTATTATGATCAACAGATCAGAAAGAATTGCTCACTATTATTTATGTAGTGTCATCCACATATATAATGCTCTTGATCATGTCCCTTATGTTTCAATACATATATCCAAACACTGGAAAAGTTGTTCAAATAGATATAGCTATTTAAACAACCCATCTGTCAACGTGTTAGCATCACCCAACCAATGTCCTATAGCCTAAGCATTTACTGTGTCTCGCTAGAGTTGGAAATCAGATTTAAGCCATTTGACTAAAACTAAATTCAGATAAACAATGGTACCTGAAATACTATGCCACTTAGCATTTATTATTATTTGAAATATTTTTACCCTGTATTTCTCCTTAAAGGACCCTGATTTACATTCACCTGAACCCAAGTTGCACACCAATAATTTCTTAAAATTTAATGGGCAAAATCCTGTTCATGCCTGCATAATGTAAAGTTATGCCAGTTTAAACATGCCAGGTGTTATGCCCAACAACAAAGAAATGCTCTATGCAATTGTGTAATCAGTTTTGTGTCCCAGAATGACTGGTTGTACAATGCACCAATGAGAGTGCTTTGGGGATCACGTGGGAAACTTCTGCTTAAAGGTTGTAGCTGCATTCTGTTCCAGTGACGTGCATACACTCCTGGTGGGAAGCGGCAGCTGCCAGCAGGCGGGGTAACCCCTTATTCTGCCCTTTCGCTTATAGGTAGAGCATAAGATCAAAGGGTTATTTTAGCCAATCCTAGTTACGATTAGGTAACTAGTATCCTATCTGAATTTTAACAACATACTATGTAAATCATGCTAAGTAAATAAAAGAGCTCTCAGGGCGTTGCCTGTAGGCTCCGCTGGCTCGGACATCCGCTGTCGACTCCTTTGTTCTCTCTCTAAGGCAATTAGCCTTCCTTTGTTCCGTGATCACCCACAGGATCACACTTCTTCCTTGTGCTAGTACCACAGGTGCAACCTCCAGTTGACCACACATAGTTGTGCAACAGGATTTTGGCCAGTAACTCCGTTCAAAATGGAATATAAAAGGTAAGTAATCTATTACAAATATGTTGCCTTCTATTAGAACTGATTAAAAAGACAAGCAAAAATAGTAGAGGAAAATCAAAGACAAGATATAAGAAAAAATGTAAAGTGGGGCTGTAAGGGAAAGATACAAGCATAAATCTCAGAGTTCTGACAACACAGACATGCACAAAAATATTCCTCATTTGACCCACATCACACACTTTAATCCAAATGAGTATTTTTCCAAAATTATTCTACCCAGGGTAGTTTACAACTAGTTTTCAGACTTTCTAGGCTAATACAACTGTCACTTAATTTTTAAAAGATTAGGACAGTTCCTTTTAGAGGGAAGGGAAGATCAGCATGTATAATTCAGTCTAGTAATCTAAACAAGCACATTTTATAGACTGAACATTCCTAGGCTCAGTTTTGTTCTGAAAGCCAAACAGCAACCAAATCGAAACTGTTTACCATCAATTATATCAAGAGTGGGCAAGTTGTGGCCCATCAGATGTTGCAGTGCCTGTCAGCTCTGACCAACAGTGAAGGATGATGAGATACGCAGTGAAGCAAAAGCTGAAGAAACACAAGTTCAGGTGATATGAACCATTAAGTATCTTCACAGAGTAAAATCTAGTGGTTTATAGCTGCAGAACTGAAACAATAGTGGAACAAATTCCCCTTTTCGCTGTACCCCAAACTTCAGTTCCAAGAGCTGGAGACCCTCTCAAGCAATTTGGAGGTAGGAGGAGGGGACATCTTGTGATGTTGGATGTCACTCTCAGATTGCAAAGACCTTGTTGCTGTTATCAGCATTCCAAAGTCTGGTGAAAAGTGCAGCTAATGCAGAATACACCACTCTTGCTTCATATTGCACATATGGCATCAACTTTCACATAGCTGCATTACCTCACAGTATTATCTCAGATTTGAATTTATGGTGATTATCTGTCACATTCTAACTAGCTTTGACACATGATATTTTAGGGATATCTCTATGCAAGACTCTCCATAACTGATAACTTCTATCACATGGGTCTTTTGCGCAGTACTTGGATGAAAAGAAAATTAATGGCTATAAGATGGCTAGATAGCTCAGTAATTTAGGTATCTGACTGCAGACCCAGAGGTTGGAGTTCAATTCTCCACTGTGCCTCCTGAGAGTAGAACCAGCTGCTGTGGCCTTGGCCAAGCTGCACACAGGGCACCCCTAGAAGAAGGGAATGTAAACCACTTTCGAGAATTCTCCACCTGGAAAACCCTGTAAAGGGTCACTGTAAGTCAGAATTCATTTGATGGCACATGATTATTATTTATAGAAGATAACTGGGATACTCAATGTAGTATAGTTGATATAGTGCTGGACTAGGACTCAGGAGACCTGCACTCAAATCCCCACTCAGCCACGGAAACTGAATGGAGTTGTGGAACTAGTATAACCACTCCTTAACTATCTCGCTTACCTTGAAGGCCCTATTAGGGTCAATGTAAGTCGGTTCTAACTTAACAGCACATAATAACAAACATCATTACTTTTTGGTGATGCTACAGCCCTGGAATGTTTGCCCTCACTACAAGTGTCACAGCCATCATTTTAATGGTAGACATTATGTGGAAGATTCCCTAGTCAACAAGGAATTTTACCCCTGAAATGGACAAGAACGGTTTTGTGCTTGCTATTGTTTCAACACTGAACCAATTATCCTCTATTAATCATTTTACATCCTTCCTTCTTCATTCATGTCAGAAGTACCATAATACAATAAAAATAATAATTTTTACATGTTTATACTACATGCTAAGTTGACTGGATAGCTCAGTGGTTTAAGTATCTGGCTGTGGAGCCAGAGGTTTGGAGTTTTTCCCCCATTGTGCCTCCTACAAATACAGCCAGCCAGTGTGGCCCTGAGCAATTTGCACAGTCCCAGGGCACTCACAGAAGAGAATGGTATACCACATCAGAGTACAGTTTACCTGGAAAACCCTGGAAAAGGTTGCTATAAGTCAGAATTAACTTGAGAGCATATGATTATTATTATACGACATGCTGGCTGGATAGCTCCACAGGGTAGATGTCAGGCTGCAGAGCAAGAGATTGAGAGTTCAGTTCCCTACTGTACATCCCAGAAGAGTCAGCCTGTGTAGCCTTGGGTAAGTTCTGAATGTCCCCAGAAAAAGAGAATGATAAATCACTTCTCAGGACCCTATATCCAGAAAACCCTGGAAAAGGTCACCATAGAATTGACTTTTATTATTATTATTATTATTATTATTATTATTATTATTATTATTATTATTATTATTATATGCTGTACCAACTTCGAAAGTGGTCCAGAAATTGCAAAAGCTAATTAAAAATTAAGTTTTCATTTCATTTGTATTTGCTTTTAAAATCTCTGCACTATATTTGAACGTGGTACTCAACAGTGCTTATAAGAGTGGCCAGAATTCTATTACTTACAGGAGCAAAGTAAGTCCACTGGTGTAAATCTTAGTCTTGTCACACACCAGTCACATGACTTGGCACACAACACAAAACCAGAAATGCCACATTCTTTAATATAATAATAATAATCATGTGTTCTCAAGTAAATTGACTGATGGTAATCCTTTACAGGGTTTTTCAGGTAGACAATACTCAAAAGTGGTTTACCATTCCCTTCTTCTGGGAAGCACCCCAGGACTGTGTAGCTTGCCCAAGGCCACACAGGCTGGCTCTACTCACAGGAGGAAAAGTGGGGAACTGTACTCTCAACCTCTGGCTCTGCAGTCAGAGACCTAAATCCCTTACCTAACTAACGCCAAATCGCCACTAAAATTTTGCTGATGGACTTACACTGGCCCTACTCAACTGCATTCTGGACAGTATAGTATATCATACAAAATAAATACAGCGATCCAAATCTTTTTTAAAAAATTGGGCATATTATGTTATTTAGTTCGGATGTACCATTGCAAACAAGGAAGTCTTGTTCCAAAAATAACAGAAAATGAAACTAAAAAGCTGTACCCAATTAACATTAGGCTGGCTATATTAAATATAGAGATCATCTTATATAAACCTAGGTTGGGACAGACTAATTTTTTCTATTATAGCCCTAAATCTTTCATATTACTTCATTGAAGGATAGGACCACTTGGCTCCCTTACCTGCTGGCCTTCAAAGAAGCAACCAAGGTAGTATTTTGCAGTTCAGAACAGAGCATAATAAAATGTACCAGTGCCATATTCTTTCATTAATTTTCTCAATATGCAAGACATATATTTAGCAATAACAGAAGTACATAAACAAGCCAGTTTAGCATTCAGGATGATCAAATCACACAGAACAACCAAATGTATTTACATAAAGTCAATGAGACAGTGAGATTAATTAGAAGTTCTGAACACTGTACATGTTTACAAATTACTCAAAACAGCATTTCCTGTGGAATATTCTTGTCCCGACCTCTTTCCATTCCCAGAACCAGAAAAAAACTGAAAATACAAAAAAAAAAAATTGCTGATAATTTGGAATAACTGCTCAGAGCATTGGAACCCATGCATACCAACAGATCACAGGTGAACAGAAATACTAACTCTGGATTGGCATTCAAAGTCATGAAAAAGAAGCTACCAGATATTATATTATATATTTTAAGACACACTATAATATCTGGCAACTTCTTTTTTCACAAATGAAAACCCATGTGGTATGGTACTAGGTTTTGATGTGTGAACCTTAGATTTAATGCTCTGCTCTTCACCACTGAATGCTAAGTGCTATTTTATACATTGTTCCTGCTGTTACATGCCATCAAGCTGCCTCCAACTTACTGTGGCCCTATGAATGACCAATCTTCAAAATGCCTCATCCTAAACAGTCCTGCTCAGCTCAAGTAAACTCAAGGCTGTGGCTTCCCTAGGGAGCCAATACACACACTGCATGACAATCATAAAAATTTGCTTCTGCGGGGGCAATATGACAGGCATTTTCCTGTAATACCTGCTAGGTTATGAAAATATCTAGTTTATTGTATATCACATGTTAGGAATTTTTAAGGTACTATAAAATACTTGTTTTTGCTGCAACAGACTATGGAAATATCTGTATGATACATGTTTTCCAAATTATTTACATATTTTAGGTTTTACCCATAAGACCTAAAAGAAACAATCTAAATGTAATCTACTTCACAGGCAGCCCCACAGGATCCCAGTATTTTGACCTCCAGAATTTGAGATAACTTTAATAACATTTTTTTAAAATCCTGCATCTTTGGAATCTGGAGG
Organism: Intellagama lesueurii; assembly: GCA_037013535.1. Classification (NCBI taxonomy): domain Eukaryota; kingdom Metazoa; phylum Chordata; class Lepidosauria; order Squamata; family Agamidae; genus Intellagama; species Intellagama lesueurii. The sequence continues at coordinate 220,426,178 of JBAJHW010000002.1, forward strand.
GATGTTTCTGATAGTGTTTGCAAACATTTTAACATGTATTAGCATATGCAATTTAACAATGTAAACACACTGCAAAAAGAGAAGAGCTTACCTCCATTAATTGGCAATGGTGCAAGAAGCAGGCCTGTGACAGCTCTTTTGGGAGAATCCTGCCCATAGCGTGCACGCTCAAGTATTAAGGAAGCAGGACGTTCAGGATTCAATACAGTCACATTTATAACAGCCGTATAATACGCTTGACTGGTATCTGCATTAACTAGGAGAGCATGGCAGTTAAAGAGGACCAAAACAGGCACAGAAGATACACAGGTCCAATAAGGCAAAACCCAGTTTAGGATCATTTTCAGCCTGAATAAATGTTACTGTCTTCCAAAACTCTCCTGAATGAAAAAAAGCTATGTCTATTGTGTGCATAAATACGTATTATTCCGTACCAGTCATAAAACGGGTGATAACGATCTGAAGAGGAAAGGAGGACATCCTAGATGCCTGGCCCTTTGTATCCATCCAACCGCTTCAGACTGTTGAGGATGCTTAAGATGGAGGAGAAGGGGGGAGGGAGTCGTTTTAAACCTCCCAATTTAAAAAGGAAAAAAAAAAATAGAAGTGAAGAAACCCGGGTATATTACAAGCAACACAGCAGTTGGAAGGCAGCCGTAGCGAAGGCGGGGAAAGCGGGCCGAAGACGCCGGAGTCCAAATGCGGAAGCCGGACAGACCACCTCTCCAGGTTCCCCAACCAAGGGGGGCCGCTTGGGGCCTGCCTAGGCGCCTCTCGCAGGTCTTTCCCTGAATTTCGGCCAAGGAGACGGAAGAAGAGGGAGGGAAAGGCGCGCAGTTAGTAGTGGCGGTGGCCGCCGCTCTCCCGGCACTTTGTTGCTTCGGGGCCGGGGAAGAGGAAGAAGCGGAGACCGGCAGTCCAACCGTGAGAGAAAGGAGGAGGGCTAAAGAGGAAGGTGGGTAGTCCGCGTCGTCGGTTCCCGCCGCCGACTCCTCCTGGGCGGCTGGGGTTCTTCCTGCCACTCGACGAGGGGTGGGTGGGAAACCGTTTAGCTCCGCTGCCTCGGCAGTCCGCAGCCGGCGACCCTCCTCGGGCCCGCCGTCGGGTCTCAAAACCGAGCCCAACTTCGCACAGAGCCGCGAAGACCCCTCTTCAGCCCCAGGCGAGCGACTGCGGCGGAGGCAGGCGCCGGAGCTCCATGGAGCCTCCTCCAAACGCTTCGTGCCCGCTTGCGCGCCCCGAAACCAAAGCGAGCCAACGGGCCCCACCCACCGAGAGGGCGGGCGCGCGAGATCAACCGTCAGTCTCTTCCCTTCCCTTCCTTTTCTCTCAGTTGCCAGCCCCCCCCCCCCGTGCCGGATTCTTATGGCGGAACCACCAACGGCAACCTGCCAGCTAGGCTCTCGCGCCGAGTGCGCAGGCGCACTGCACCAACCCCCGAACCCGTCGTCTTCCCCCCCCCGCCCGCCACGAGGAGGTGGGAGGGAACTCGAGTGAAAAGTCACACCTACTCCTAAGGGAGGGGGAACTAGGCTGAGGGCGGCGGGAGGGCGGTGTCGCCTCCTTCGCGCCCGCCTGAACCCAGGGCTGCCGGGCTGGGTGGAAACGACTGCGTTGTGCGGGGTTCGGGAAGGATGGGTGTAATTGGTCAGATTATGGTAATTGCGACTTGTTCGCCGAAGGAGAGAAGGCCAGATGCCCGAGGGCAGCATATTTTCCGTCTCTGCTGTACAGTCTCTAATGCAGTTCCCTGCAACAAGGCAGGGTTGAACGGTGTTCCCCCACCACAGACTCCGACCCCTTCGCTTCGCACCGCGTCGCCAGCCGAAACGTAACGGAGCACAACGGCGCCTGAACTCCGATCTCCTTTTCCGGGCACGTCTGGCCTGTGTGTGGGTCGCGCCTGCCTTTCTCTGGTTCTTGCAAACGATGCAATTTCTTCATCCAGGCGGTTTACGTCACCACTTCCTCTGTTTTCTGTCACAATGCTCTCCAAAGCCTTGGTGGGAAATCTCCCATTCTCCACATGTTGGTGAACTACTCCTCTCATCTTACTTCATTATTGGCAAGATGGGCTAGAGCTAATGGGGCCACATCTGGAAGGCTGCAGATTAACCAGCTCTGTTCCAAATACATGTTAGAGATGACGCTTTGCTCCACCTATTGATAGCGTTCAGCATTCAAACAAACCCTTTATCCTTTCAATAATTTTATGGAGAAATGGTCTAATAAAATCCCCTTTCTGTCAGCTAAAAATCGCATCATTTCCAAGGTTCACTTATCCTGCTCCCAAGGTTCTGTGAAGCCCACATAATGTGCCCACCTCTGCTGTATATTAACCTTTTAGTACCCATAAAGCACATCACCTTAGGCTTATTTACTGGGCCAGACCTCATATTTCATCAAAGCTAAATAAGGCTGAAGTCACACCTTCCATATGAGTGAAACTGTTTACCAGAGGTGTACAGGCCTCACAGCAGCTTCACAGAAAGTTGGCACAGTGTTAAGGAGGAAAAGGTGTTTATCAGTTGCTTACTTGTGCTGCCAATCAACTGGAAGAGCCAGTGGAAGGAATTGCTCAGGCTTGTGTTCCGGGAGACAGCCTTCTTCATCTTGTCTTGCAAGTTAATTCCTGCACATTTCACAAGACTTGTGCAGTAATTACACTGAAGCCAGGTTTATTTAATTAAGTGGGGATAAATCAGTTATACTATGTTGGCTTGACTGGACTAGAGATTAATTTATACATGTCTACTGTATCTGTTGAATTACACAGAACATAGCTTGTAGAGTGAAGAAAGGAAGAGATACGAATAGCACTGTTTATCAACATGGTTTTCTATATAAGACCAAGAATAGGTCAGTCCATACATTTACAGAACTGTCAGACGTGGATGCAGGGAAAGAAACCTAGAAAGACACAGAGGCTCAATTTTAAAAATGTGATACAGAATGTGAGGTCACTGACACATAAGAGTTTTCTTAAGAAACAGAATTCGGCAAACACTGTTGCTGCCAGAAGTAAATAATAGAATTTTGTCAGTACTGCAGGAGAGCCAGTGTAGTATAGTACATAGAATGATGAACTGGGATTATGAGACCTACAGTCATGGCCAAAAATATTGGCACCCTTGCAATTATGTCAGAAAATGCAACCCTTCTCTCAGAAAATGCAACCCTTCTCTCAGAAAATTGTTGCAGTTGCAAATGTTTTGGTACTCACGTGTTCATTTCTTTGGTTTGTGTTGGAACAACACAAAAAAACAGACAGGAAAAGTCAAATCTGATACAATCCCACACAGAAACCCAAAAATGCACTGACCAAAATTATTGGCACCCTTAACTTAATATTTGGTAGCAAATAACTGAAATCCATCGCTACTGAAATAACTGAAATCCATCGCTTCCTGTAACCATGAATGAGTTTCTTACACCTCTCTACTGGAATTTTGGACCACTCTTCTTTTGCAAACTGCTCCAGGGCCTTCAGATGTAAAGGATGCCTTCTCCCAACTGCTGTTTTGAGATCTCTCCACAGCTGTTCTATGGGATTCAGATCTGGACTCATTGCTGGCCATTTCAGAACTCTCCAGCGCTTTGTAACCATTTCTGAGTGCTTTTTGAAGTGTGTTTTGGGTCATTGTCCTGCTGGAAGACCCATGACCTCTGGTGGAGATGCAGCTTTCTGACACTGGCCACTACATTGCGCCCCAAAATTCTTCGGTAATCATCAGATTTCATACCATTCACACAGTCAAGGCATCCAGTGCCAGAAGCAGCAAAGCAACCCCAAAACATCTTTGAACCTTCACCATGTTTGACTGTAGGGACTGTGTTATTTTCTTTGAATGCTTCATTTCTTTTTCTGTAAACAGTGGCATGATGTCCTTGACCAAAAAGCTCTCATCTGTCCACAGTACATTCTCCCAGAAGGATTGTGGTTTTGTCACATAAGTTTTGGCATACTCCAGTCTTGCTTTTTTATGCCTTTGTGTCAGCAGTGGTGTCCTCCTGGGTCTCCTACCATAGCATCTCTTTTCATTCAGATGGCGACGGATAGTGCAAGCTGACACAGTTGTACCCTGTGTCTGCAGATCAGCTTGAATTTGTTGGGAAGTTAATCTGGGTTCTGTATCCACCATTCGAACAACCCCTCATCGTAATTTTTCAGTAATTTTGCTCTTCCGTCCACGTCCAGGGAGGTTAGCTACAGTGCCATGGGCTGTAAACCTCTTGATGATATTGCGCACAGTGGACACAGGAACATTAAGATCTCTGGAGATGGACTTGTAGCCTTGAGATTGTTGATGTTTTCCCACAATTTTTTCTCTCAAATCCACAGACAACTCTTTACACTTCATTCTTTTCTCCATGCTCAGTGTCACACACAACACAAAGGTTGAGTCTACTTTTCTCCATTTTAACTGGTTGCAAGTGTGATTACTATATTGCCCATACCTCTTACTTGCGACAGGTGTGTCTAAATACAAATTAAAGGAGCATCACATGCTTGAAAAGCAATTATTTCTTATCATTTAGACAGGGTGCCAATAATTTTGGCCAGTGCATTTTTGGGTTTCTGTGTGGGATTGTATCAGATTTGACTTTTCCTGTCTGTTTTTGTGTGTGTGTGTGTGTGTGTTGTTCCAACGCAAACCAAAGAAATGAACATGTGACTACCAAAACATTTGCAACTGCAACAATTTTCTGAGAGAAGGGTTGCATTTTCTGACAGAATTGCAAGGGTGCCAATATTTTTGGCCCTGACTGTAGGTTCAAATCCCCACTCAACCATGGAGACTCCCGGAGGGTGGCAATAGTAAAACTGCTCCATAAACATCTCATATACAGTACTTTGAAAACCCATGTAGAGTTGCCGTAAGCCAGATGTGACTGAACAGCCCAAAACAATAACAATGTAACTGTGCTAAATAAAGCTTCAGGTCTAATAACGGAATATTTTGTTAAGCATCAGAGATTTAGGCATCAGGACCAAAGCACAGGCTGACTTTAAAAAAAAAAACGTAAAGCCTTACAGTTCCACCAGCTACCAGGAAATAAGAAAAGCCCTGCTGGATCAGACTGAAGGTTTATGTTGTCCAACATTCTGTTCCCACAGTGGCCACCTAGACAGTTTGGCAATACTGTATCCAGAAGTAGGACATGAGCACAACAGTGTCCTGTGCTTTTTTCTCCCTATTTATATTGGAGGTAATATATACAGGAGGTCATTTATATACAGGAGGTAAAATACAGACATCAGGATTACTAGCTACGTATTAATAGCCATATCTTCCTTTTAATTTATTTAATACCTGTTTAAAGCTGTCCAATGTGATGCCCATCACTGCATGATAGTGCAGCAAATTCTATTATTTAACTATGTGCTGCGTGAAGATATTGTTCCCTTTATCTGTCATGAATATCCCACCATTCACCTTGATTGCCTGACCTTGATTTCTGGCATGATGGAAGAGACAGACAACCCCTATTCACTTTCTCTACCTTATGCATAACTGTATATACGTCTAGCACATCTTCCCCTTCTCTTGTTGCCTTTCCTTTTTTACTCCAGCTGCAAATGGGGCTAATGTTTGAATGAAGCTATCTGAAAAAAACCCCAATATGATCCTTTTATTGGCAAGTCACCACCAGCTTGCAGCCCATAAACATATTTTAAAAGGCATGGTGCAGGTACAGGAAGAGACAAACGTATGGTATAAAAATAAATAAAAGCCAATTAAGGTTCTTAATGTTTTCAAAGGCATATAGCAATAACAAAGAGTTTTATACTGAGCAATTTTGAGGGTTTGACTAGGAGGCTAAGTTTCGAATCATTGCCTAGCCATGACACTCGTGTTGTGCCACAAACTTTCAGTCACCTACACCAGAAGATTATTGTGAAGATGCAGGTACATATAATAATTCCATGCTTGTTCTTCTAAAGAAGGGTAGAATATATGTATATGCAGCACATGCTGCAGGCATAAAAAACTGCTCAGACATCATGTGATCATGTCTGTATGGATCTGCTCATGCTTCGGTTGTCTAAAATCAGCATCTGAGGCCCAGTTATCAGATCTGCCATTATACTTTGCCATTATATTACTATAGCTGCCTGACGGTAACTAGAGACAAGGGCGCCCCAGGTCTCCTTTCATGATTAATAAATAAAATAAAAAAATAAAAAAAAATGATTGTGGAACTCTCTATCCAGGGGGATTTACCAAGCTCTGACTTTCATGGCTGTTAGGCGTACTGAAGTCCCCTTAATTGTTTTGTTTTATTGCAGTCTTGTTCTCAGCAGCTCTTTTTGTGGTACTGTTTGCTGTATTTAGTTTTTAGTGTTTTAACTATGTTTATGCCAATTTAGTATCATACACTTCTGTGTGAAGGCTGTTCTTGCTTTGAAAAGTGGATTATAAGTAACCAAATAATTAAAGTAATTATTCATAAAATCATTCAAAATTATCATTTAAAAAATAAATTAATTACAACCATTCAACACTTGTCCTGACAAAAAGAACTAACTGAAACTTCATCGCTTAAATTTATTTATTTATTTATTTAACTTATATGCCGCCCACACTACCCAGAGGTCTCTGGGCGGCTTACAACATTTGTGATTTTGTGATTTTTCAGTTTGATTGGGGCAGATATATGTGTTTGGGGGCAAACTGTTGTCTCTCATTCTGCAGAGCTACACCCGAGAGATAGTTGAAAACAGTTACAGCACCAATGGAACAACTTCCATTGAGAGCAATAAGTAACATTAAGCAGCTCGGTTAAAAATGTTTTTTTAGATAATTTTGTTTGTTTGTTTTTCACCAGTGTGAGAAATGTAGAAGAAGATCATTTTGTGCTGGCTTAATTTTCCTCCAATGAAGGCCCAGTCTCTCCTCGTTTGTGTGGCTTTCAGCAAATGTATCGTGCAGTGTGTGTGTGTGTGTGCTTGTGAGAGCAGACATTGACCTGCAGAGGCCAGTGAAGGCAGGTAACTTGTGGATCCATAAAATCCTCAGAGATGTCATTTATGAAAAGCTCTATAGAAATGTCAATACAATACAGGAAATGTTTTTGAAGCAGTAGCTGAATGTTCTGCTTTCGCATCACTTTTTCCCCCCTCTCCTGCATGGGAAACGCTGGGTGATGAACCACAATGATTCCACTAATGGCTTCTAAGCATTTTGCAAAACTCTTCATCTTTTACTCAAGGGACAATGCAGCAACAAAAACGACAAATGTTCACGTTTCGCTCGTGTCCTTCACAGGAAACATTGGCTGCTGTGTCTTGCCACGTCTAAAAGAGAGACTGGGGCTTACTTTTATGGGGAGATGCTTGATACTGTTCAAGAAATGTCTTACAATATATCTTTGAATGTCTCCTCTAGGCACTATCTGAATTTATATCTGAGTTTTGTCACAGAAAACTAGACAGGGCTGTGAGACAACATAGTCTGTATTTTCACAGGATAATCGGAACATTCTGAATAGTTTGCTGGGAAACCTACTCCCCACCCAACTTCTTTTAGCGTTTACTTAAAGCTACAGGAGAAGACAACAGAGCGATAAAACAGCACCCTCCTTGTTCTGCAATCAAACAAGGTCAGTGTATATGTTATCATATCCATTAGGTCCACAGGCACTTGTTATTACATCCAGCAGAGCTTGACATAAAAATCCTTCTGATTGCATGGATGGCATCTATGCTAGTTCCACAGGAAGCTCTCTTGTGTCAGATAGAACTATTTGTCCTTGTAGTCTATGCGTGAGCAACCTGTGGGTCTCCAGATGTTGCTCAACTGCAACTCACATAATTCCTAAATATTGGTGTGAGGGGTCACTGCTGGCACCTCGGGCAGGCTGTCAGCCCTCAACCCCAGGCACCTGAGCAGAGTCCTTGGACCAAGCCGCTACTGAGTCTGAGGCAGGTGTGGGGCAAGGTCAACCAGCCTGGGAGATGGAAGAGGCTGTGGCAGACCTGGGGAAGGACAAGGAGGGCGGAGATGTCTTCCAGTTGGGGACCGTAACAGGGGCTTCAGTGGAGACCAAGGGAGGTTCCAGGGAGGATGAGCAACTCTTGCATGAGGCAAGGGAGGCCTTGTAGAGAGAGGAGGAAGGTGCTTAGGGAGATGCTAAGGAGGAACTAAAAGAGGTGCTGAGTGCTGAGAAGGTTTGAGGTGCTGAGGAGGTGTGGGACTTCACCTGTTGAGAGGATCCCTAGATAATTTTAGGTTGAGGGCAAGGTAGCCTGCAAGGAGCGACTGACTCATCCCCTTGTTTCACACCCTGACACTGTGACCAACTACAACCTGTTTAGGGCCAGCCGAGCTCCACACTCACCCTAAGTCAACACTGGAGATGGAAACGACAGTGGGAAGCACAACTGGCCAGACTGGGTGGAGTTTATTGGAGTTGAAATGCAACAATGTAGGGAAGGTAGCAATTTGCCTGTGCCAGGTTTAGCTCAATTTCTGTCCACTCTTGTCTGGCAGTAGCCCTCTAGTGTTGCAGATGTTCTACCTCAGAGTTTCCACTAAATGGGGTGCTGTTGAACTGCAAGTTCCATACCTCTTCACATCTGCTATGATGGTTAGAGCGCAGGAGTGGTGTAAATCCTCCTCTGTCATTGCAAATGGGCATCAGGAGGCAACAATAGCCTAGCATGGCTTCTGTGCCAGTAATGTTAATTATATCTGCCTTTGAGGCCAAGTCACTGGTCATTCATATGGCCGCCCCTTCCACAACATCCTGACCTTGAGGACTCTCTTGAAGCCAGGCATAATTCAAATGGCTGTTCAAGAAGCAGCTGTACTCTGGTGGCTTCTTTGACTCCAGCTCCCCTGGTCAGCTTCAGCAACAATATGAGATAGAGGAGCAAATCACATCCCACCCACCCACCCCCAACACAATAGGTAAGGAGGGATACATAAATAGGGATTGAATCAAGGCTATATATGTGATAGGAACCACAAGGTGAAAGTAGCCCATGTTGGTTGAATTTTCATGTTCAGTCCATCATTTTGGGGATTAAAAATGAAAACCAAGAAAATATATGCCATGTGAAGAAAAATAAATTGAACTTAATTAACAATATCAGCTAGACTGAGCTGGCATCAAAGGAGATAGAGATTGTCTGCTGTCCCTTCCAATAAAGCTCACAATTTATTCTGGCCACTGAAGCCACTGAGGTGTGAGGGAGATACTCTCAGTGATGTCACTGGGCTGTAGCAGCCACTTGGTTGGTTGGTTGGTTTTGGTACCTGCAATGCAATGTAAGGAGCTTCCATCAGTGGACCATGTGTGCATGTGTGTACACAGATGAATCCCCAACATTCTTGTAGTTAGGTCAAAACTTCACTTTAGAACACTAGGGCTGGGCTTTCTCGCCAAACCCATTGGCTGCTCTTTTCTTGGTCTGGTGGTGTCACTTTCAAAGTTCATAACAGCTGTCTCCTGCTTCTCTCTTTGTTGAGGTGTCTGGATTGCTGGTGGGCAGATGCCTCCTTGATAGGGGCTGGACTTGATGATCCATAGGATCTCTTCCAGCTCTGCAGTTCTAAGATTCTAATTCTGTCAGAAATAATTCTGATGACACTGGGTAAAAAGTTCTATTTATCATTACTTTTGGTGCATTTAAAAGGTTTTTTTTGGGGGGTGAGTGGGATAGGGAGATGTTTTCAAATATTTATGCCAATATTTTATTTATTTTGAATGGATTTTCAAAAAGTAATTAAATAGCAACAAGTAATGCTGCAGTAACCCCTTCACGGATTGCTGCCTTGTCCTGGCGAAGGGGCTTGAGTAATTCAGAGAAGCTATGGGCTATGCCAGTGGTCCCCAACCTTGGGCCTCCAGATGTTCTTGGACTTCAGCTCCCAGAAATCCTGGCCAGCAGAGGTGGTGGTGAAGGCTTCTGGGAGTTGTAGTCCAAGAACATCTGGAGGCCCAAGGTTGGGGACCACTGGGCTATGCCATGCAGGGACACCCAAGATGGACAGGTCATAGTGGAGAGTTCTGACTAAACGTGATCCACCGGGAGCAGGAACTGGCAAGCCACTCCAGTATCTTTGCCCAGAAAACTCCTTGGACAGAAACAAAAGGCTAAAAGATATGATGCTGGAAGATGAGCCCCTCAGGTCGGAAGGCGTCCAACGTGCTACTGAGGAAGAGCGGAGGACAAGGACAAGTAGCTCCAGAGCTAATGAAGTGGTTGGGTCAAAGCTGAAAGGACGCTCAGCTGCGACGTGCGTGGAAGTGAAAGGAAAGTCCGATGCTGCAAAGAAAAATACTGCATAGGAACCTGGAATGTAAGATCTATGAACCTTGGTAAGCTGGATGTGGTCAAACAGGAGATGGCAAGAATAAACATTGACATCCTGGGCGTCAGTGAACTAAAATGGACAGGAATGGGCGAATTCAATTCAGACGATTACCATATCTACTATTGTGGGCAAGAATCCCGTAGAAGAAATGGCTTAGACCTCATAGTCAACAAAGGAGTGGGAAAAGCTGTACTGGGATACAATCTCAAAAATGATAGAATGATTTCAATGTGAATCCAAGGCAGACCTTTCAACATCACAGTAATCCAAGTTTATACACCAACCACCGATGCTGAAGATCTATGAAGACTTGCAATACCTTCTAGAACTGACACCAAAGAAAGATGTTCTTCTCATTATAGGGGATTGGAATGCTAAAGTAGGGAGTCAAGAGATAAAAGGAACAACAGGTAAGTTTGGCCTTGGAGTTCAAAACGAAGCAGGGCAAAGGCTAATAGAGTTTTGTCAAGAGAACAAGCTGGTCATCACAAACACTCTTTTCCAACAACACAAGAGGCGACTCTACACATCGACATCACCAGATGGGCTATACCGAAATCAGATTGATTATATTCTCTGCAGCCAAAGATGGAGAAGCTCTATACAGTCAGCAAAAACAAGACCTGGAGCTGATTGTGGCTCTGACCATCAGCTTCTTATAGCAAAATTCAAGCTTAAACTGAAGAAAGTAGGAAAAACCACTGGGCTAGTCAGGTATAATCTAAACCAAATCCCTTATGAATACACAGTGGAAGTGAAGAACAGATTTAAGGAACTAGATTTGGTGGACAGAGTGCCTGAAGAACTATGGATGGAGGCTCGTAACATTGTACAGGAGGCAGCAACAAAAACCATCCCCAAAAAAAGGAAATGCAAGAAAGCAAAGTGGCTGTCCAACAAGGCCTTACAAATAGCGGAGAAGGGAAGGGAAACAAAATGCAAGGGAGATAGGAAAATATACAGAAAATTGAATGCTGACTTCCAAAGAATAGCAAGGAGAGACAAGAGGGCCTTCTTAAATGAACAGTGCAAAGATATAGAGGAAAATAATAGAAAGGGGAAAACCAGAAATCTGTTCAAGAAAATCGGAGCTATTAAAGGAACCTTTTGTGCAAAGATGTACATGATAAAGGACAAAAATGGTAGGGACCTTACAGAAGCAGAAGACATCAAGAAGAGGTGGCAAGAATACACAGAGGAATTATACCAGAAAGATCTGGATGTCCCGGACAACCCAGAGAGTGTGGTTGCTGACCTTGAGCCGGACATCCTGGAGAGTGAAGTCAAGTGGGCCTTAGAAAGCATGGCTAAGAACAAGGCCAGTGGAGGTGATGGCATTCCAGTTGAACTATATAAAATCTTAAAAGATGAGGCTGTTAAGGTGCTACACTCAATATGCCAGCAAGTTTGGAAAACTCAGCAGTGGCCAGAGGATTGGAAAAGATCAGTCTACATCCCAATCCCAAAGAAGGGCATTGCCAAAGAATGCTCCAACTACCGTACAATTGCACTCATTTCACACGCTAGCAAGGTTATGCTCAAAATCCTACAAGGTAGGCTTCAGCAGTATGTGGACCGAGAACTCCCAGAAGTACAAGCCGGATTTCGAAGGGGCAGAGGAACTAGAGACCAAATTGCTAACATGCGCTGGATTATGGAGAAAGCCAGAGAATTCCAGAAAAACATCTACTTCTGCTTCATTAACTACGCAAAAGCCTTTGACTGTGTGGACCACAGCAAACTATGGCAAGTTCTTAAAGAAATGGGAGTGCCTGACAACCTTATCTATCTCCTGAGAAATCTATATGTGGGACAGGAAGCAACAGTTAGAACTGGATATGGAACAACTGATTGGTTCAAAATTGGGAAAGGAGTACGACAAGGCTGTATATTGTCTCCCTGCTTATTTAACTTATATGCAGAATACATCATGCGAAAGGCAGGACTGGATGAATCCCAAGCCGGAATTAAGATTGCCGGAAGAAATATCAACAACCTCAGATATGCAGATGATACCACTCTGATGGCAGAAAGTGAGGAGGAATTAAAGAACCTCTTAATGAGGGTGAAAGAGGAGAGCGCAAAAAATGGTCTGAAGCTCAACATCAAAAAAACTAAGATCATGGCCACTGGCCCCATCACCTCCTGGCAAATAGAAGGGGAAGATATGGAGGCAGTGACAGATTTTATCTTCTTGGGCTCCATGATCACTGAAGATGGTGACAGCAGCCACAAAATTAAAAGACGCCTGCTTCTTGGGAGGAAAGCGATGAGAAACCTAGACAGCATCTTAAAAAGCAGAGACATCACCTTGCCGACAAAGGTCCGCATAGTCAAAGCTATGATTTTTCCAGTAGCAATGTATGGAAGTGAGAGCTGGACCATAAAGAAGGCTGACCGCTGAAGAATTGATGCTTTTGAATTGTGGTGCTGGAGGAGGCTCTTGAGAGTCCCCTGGACTGCAAGGAGAACAAACCTATCCATTCTGAAGGAAATCAACCCTGAGTGCTCACTGGAAGGACAGATCCTGAAGCTGAGGCTCCAATAATTTGGCCATCTCATGAGAAGAGAAGACTCCCTGGAAAAGACCCTGATGTTGGGAAAGTGTGAAGGCAAGAGGAGAAGGGGACAACAGAGGACGAGATGGATGGACAGTGTCATCGAAGCGACCAACATGAATTTGACCCAACTCCGGGAGGCAGTGGAAGACAGGAGGGCCTGGCGTGCTCTGGTCCATGGGGTCATGAAGAGTCGGACACGACTTAACGACTAAACAACAACAATGCTGCAGATCGCATTTTGCAACAATGACAAAAGTTTTGCAACGGTAACAACAAGTTACTTTTGGAGGGTTTGCAATAATTTACATAAAATTAATTCTGAAGATCTGATAACTAGTAAAGAGACATCCATAGTCAGGTGGCTAAAGTTGTTTTCACAGAACAACCTCTGTTCCCAAAGTTTTTGTTGCTCCACAGATAACAAAAAGGTATGAACTAATCTGAATTAACAATAATGAAAGCAAAATCAGATTGAAATGAGAAAATGGTTTGAATAACAATAAAAAATTATGTTGTTGTTGTTTAGTCGTTAAGTCGTTAATTATACCCTGTTGCAAATCAGACATTGTTTCAGCAGACTTGTTGAACTTCAGCAAAAGCTGCATTTCAAAATTGTACATCTGATAATCTTCCACTTCAGCAAAGCTGAGCTCTCCACTCTTGAACAATTACTCTACAACATGTTTGTGCTGCAATGGATGAATAACCCTTTTCATTTTCGTAGCAAGGGACATCTCATGCAGCTTTCTTGCCAATGAAAACTCATCCTCAGCTTCTTGCGTCCTAGGCTTTTGGTTCTGATTTTCTCTTAACCTATGTAGCCTTAAATGGCTTGGGTCCAAGCTATCTCAAAGACTGCATCTCTGTTTATGAGTTGGCCTAGGTTTTACTATCATCAGGGGAGGCTCTTCTCTCAGTCCCACCACCCTCACAGGTGTGGTTGGTGGAGGCACAGGAGAGGGCCTTCTCTGTCACTGGTCCCAGACTCTGGAATTCCCTCTAGCATGAGGCCAGCCTTGCCCCTTCTTTGCTGTTCTTTCACAAGCAGGTCCAGATCTTTCTCTCCAGCAGGCTTTCTTTTAGTGCCTGGGTGTCTAAGGGGGTTCTTAAAATGGGACTGTTTTATTTTTGTTGTTTTTAACATGTTTTAGTAGTGCTTTTATCTATGCACTTTTAATATATTTGTTTAATCCTTTTAAAAACTGTAACAATGTATTGTTGTTAGCTTTTATACTATTCATTGTTAATATTGTAAGCCTCTGTGGATCTTTTTTATGAGAAAAGAGGGGTAAAAATATCTTAAATAAATAATAAACACAGGTTTTGAGAATATAGCTGTGGCGGAATGCCCAAGTCACGCCTGTCTGTCATATGGAGCTCTAGGGCAGGAGCCTATGGAAGGACAGGAGGGGCGGAGTCAAGACTACAGTTAGAGACAGTTAGGGAGAAGGGTTTTGAAGTGTTTAGACAGAGATTGGAAAGTTGGTGTGTGTTAGAGAATAGATAAGAGATAAAAGTAAAATAAAATAGATAGACAGTCCTTAGATATTGTTACCGTGGTGAATGTGAATGAATACAAACAAGCAAACGTGTAATCCTATCCAAGTTTAATGATTGAACAATAAAAAAACATCTATGACTTTACTTCTGTGATTTACTAATCAAACAATAAATAAACCTGTTATATTTGGCAGCCCGAGTCTAAGAAACTTATTTGGTACAGTGTGGATAAAGATCCACTGGTGGCAGCGTGTAAAGGGAGCAAATAGTACATCGTGTCCGAAGGTGGACCTGTGGTTGAGGGAAAACAAACAGGGGACACTGGGGGAACGCGACAATAGCTATCTGAGCCAGGAGGAGCCATGGAATGCACTTAAATAATCGCTTTTCACTGGAAGGTTAATTTGAATTAACACTGTTATAAAATGCAAAGATATGTTTCTAATCATCGTAAAACCACACACTTATTCCAATAAAGAAATGTCATGATTAATATATTTTCATACAATAAGTTACCAGGAAACCTAGCACTGCCCTTCAAATGTCTATACTTCTGGAGAAAGTTTTATTACAAAAATCCCACTGGCATATCACTGATAGGCTTATCAACATGTAAATCACAGATTGCTTTCTTACATATTCATCTTATGTGGTATATAGCCCTCCTTTCCCTTGGATCAGTCTCTTTGCTTGCTTATGCCTGTTCCTTTCATGTAGGCAGTTGGCTGCCTAGTAATGCAATGTAAACAAAATGTCAGGCTGAGCCATGGGACTTCCATTTCTTAAGAGATTGTATCTCATAGGAATACACATTATTCTCTGTGTCCTGAACAAATAGGGCTGGATTTTCAATAAAGAGACACTGTTCCATATAAAATCCTGCAGAGCTGGTGTATCAAGAAAGCTCTAGCAAAGTGATATTTTAGATATTTCACACTTTTGGCATACTCTTTATAACTGCAGAAGATTATCTTTGGGGAAAAAGCTGACATAATATGATAGCAATTGGAAAATCTAACCAGTTAGAATTACAGATTAATCTTTCTAAAAAATATTTTGTTGTTTTAACTGGTGAATAAACTACTTTATAGGTAAAAACAAAATAAAAGTAAAAGAACAAATAAAAACAGACAAAAAACGTGGTGGCGCCTTAAAGACTAACTGTTATATTTTAATGTGAGCTTTCGTGGACAAGTCTACTATCTACCTCATTTGGCAGAGAGCTGTTCTACAGACATTAATTTTGCATCCTTGAGCACAAGTTCAACTCAGCCTAAAACCTTTCCAGAGAGATAAGAGGAAAGCTTTTGCTTAGAAAACTCTCATAACTCAGGCATGGAAAGTCAGTGGAAAGTCCTCTGAGTCCAATGAGACTTCGCTCCCTTCCAGGTAAATGGGTCAAGGATTGCAGCCTGAATTATGTTGGCATTCCTGTATTTCCTTTTACAGGACTGACGATGACTGGTGCCCTGTGTATGTTGACAGAACCTAGAAAAGTGGCTTTTTAAAGATTCCATCTTGCAAACCTTTCCTCATTCCTGTCACTGGCCATGTTTGTGGCGAGCACAGATTCAAGGTGTTTCAGCCCAAAGAAACTTTCCTAGGCTCTCAGTTTTTGAATCTCCTGATGCAGAGTCGTAGTCAGTAAGAAAAGCAAGCACATTCATGATTCAGCTGTTTTTTTTTTTTTAATAAAGGTCATCATGAAATGTAGGCCTCTTGCATTGGGAGTGGAGGAAATTAATTGTTACAGAAAATAGCAGGAACATATTCACCTGAGACCTCTAAGAAAGTCAAGGAAAGTTGTGATCATTTCTGACAAAGGAAGAAAAAAAGGAGAGACACCAAAAGAATCTTGTTAATTTCATGCACAATCGAAGGTCTGAACAAATTCTGAACAGGCTGAAAACTGAGGTACTTACTTAACGACATTTTCATACATCATGTTAAGCCATGATTCAAAGTTAGTTGCTTGAGATATTAATTGTCCAGCAGATGATTCAACAAACGATGGTATACAGCCCATACTCCTTTCCTGCCTCTTTTGTGTTGTCCACGTGTTTTGCTCTTGCTAATTCCTTCAGGTCCATCATTTCAACACTTTTGTGGTACCCGAGTATTAACATGACTGCACCACATTGCCAAGGTGCCTGTGACTGGGGCACTTTACAAACAAGACATGGAATATTCCTCTGGAAAAATCAGGTCCCTCTCCACCACCCCTTAGCCGCAACACAAAGGAAGGATTAACCCTTTCTCATCCATTCTATGGTGAGGAAACTTTTCTCTCCTATCTTAAAAATCCTTTGTGCTAAGTAATCAGGACATTTTGCCTGGGAACTTTTGTTTTGATGGAGGATGAGACAAAAATTATTTCAGTTCAGTCCAAGCCTGGCTTTCTTTTTGTTTTTTTCTGTCCCTCATGTGACCCGTTCAATAACTGGTGAAGCCTGGGAAGTGCTAGTCTGGAAAGCAGATGCTTGAAAGTCTTGAAGGCCTGTGACAAGTTAAGCACCAACAGGTTTTAGTTGGCATATTGCTTGTTAGCTTTGTGATATCTGCTGCAAGAGGCTAACAGGACATTTCTGTTTTAGCAGCAGATATGTTTACAGCCAGCAAGCAGTTTACACCCATGTTTGGAACGCACACATTAACTGTATTTTTATCAGACCTTAATCCAAGAATGATCTATCTGATATGCTTAACACCATCAAATTCAAATAAATTCAGTTTTAAAGAATCTTCCCTGGACATGGCTATTCTTGCTCAGAAAAATGTAGAGATGAAATAAACATTTTTCAGCAAGATTTGATGAAAATACAAACACATGCACATACATAGCTTAAATGCTTTCATCTCAGTCCAATAAGGGTGGTGGGTGACTAATCTAGTTTTGTATGTTTTGTGTCTTTAAAGGTGTAGTGTGAGACCTTGTGGGATTCCCAGATCTAACACTCAGAGCTGCACTTCTGTTGCTGGACCCTTCACACTGGGAGTGTTCACTACAACTGTCCCTAAACCTGGGGCAGGAGAACTCAATCTAACATACCTAATTTCTCTTTCCAACAGATGGGCAGTGCTATCAAAGGGGGGCAGTGCTGACCATTTGTTTAGCAGGTATACCTAGTTACACCCTCAGGTGCAGTGCACTGTTGCTTATCAGCAGGTGTCAGCTGTATTATCTGTTACTGGGTGGTGAGCAATTAGAACACAACAGGATTCGGAAGGAGTAACACTCCCCCCATGAACATGGCATGGTCCCAATCTGGTTTAATGCCTCCCTCCCCACCCCATCTTGATTGCAGCATATTAAAGATTTGCTTGTGGTTATAAATATGTGGAACTGGTGAACTGAAATTATCCCAACAGCAAAGAAGAAAGCCACACATTTTACCTGAAGTAGTGTTCTGTGGAGTTCTATTGGAATACACTTAAAAGTACACTTTGAAACAATGTTACATATTATAAATTAAAAGAGATAATGACTTTTGCGTATCTGTCATTATTTGCATTTCCATCGTGAATCTCCCTAGTTCTTTCTGTAATCCAATTATACTGTTTTATAATAACTGTGTTAAGGTAACTGGCATTCCAAAACTGAGAGAACTGAAACTGATAAAAAGGGAGAGCCCTCTCTTTTGTTCTAGAGAATGAATCAACACTTTCTGTGGGTGTCTTGAATTACAAATTTAGCAAGAGGTGGCGTCATTTTAAAAGCCCTGTGAAAAGGATGAGCCAGCCACTTAATACATCAAATAACCTCAGGGGAGGTAACAGACTAATCATGTCAGTTTGATATCTCTAGGTAAGCAGAGAGAAAAGTTAGCATGAACCCAGTAGTTTTCAAACTGTAGTCTAGGAAGCCCTGACTAGGAACTAGCCCTGGGGCTCCCCATGCAGAAGATTGCTCCCTCCTCTGAAAGGCAGGTTTCCTGCCACTGCCATTCTTCATCACACAAGCTTAGAAGTAGGCAAATATTTGGATGTGTGTGTAGTGCACTCTCAGTCCACAGTACGGGGCCTCTTCGTGGAGGCCACTCCTCTGTTTGAACATTTGAAAGGTTGCCAGAAGACACTGTTCTGTTTGTAGGTGGAGAGGCATTGAAGTTCCCCGTCAACAATGAGCGTGCAGACAGTGCAATGAACAGGTAGGTACACAAGCCACTGGTTGCACCCCTCTGAGGAGATTACAGTATTTCTATTTAAATTACAGTAGTTGTTTCCCAAAACTGCATCTCTCTAATTAAATTATAATACGCAAATTTTACCCAAACCTGCATCTTCTTTTGCCTGTCTTTTTGGTAACATGTTTCCTTTTCTTTTGGCAAGGGGAACATGGCCACCCTACTCTACAGTGAGACAGCAGTGAGGAGCAGCAGGCCTGGCTTTGGCCATGCATGAAAGGAATGAAAAGATTTCAGGCTTGCCACATCTACGCTTGTGGGTTTTTTTAAAGGCTAGAACCCCAATCAGAAACAAAAAATTATTGAACTTGTGGAGATACTAGACCTCCAGGATGCCCACATTGTTGCAACACACATGGCAAGAGACTTTCTGAAAGTCAGAGAGGTGAGTGTACCTCTGCCTAACAATAGCTATTACGGAACAGCTACAGGAAAGCTTTTGTTCTTAACAGCCATCATGAGACCTGACATAGGTGCTGTAGGGTTATTGAGCAGAAAAGTTAGTTCACCATCACAGGGTAACTGGACATCTGTTAAAAAGAATAGCTAAATACTTGAAAGGGATTGTGTACTTTAAGCTAAGACTGCCAGTCAACAGAAACCTAAAGCTTGTAGGGTACACAGAGGCAGAAAGGACAAGGACAGCCCAGACTATAAGGCCATCAGTGGTTCTTATTTGTATGAGATGGGCCTATCTCATGGGCTTATCATAAACAAGATGTTGTAGCTTTAGAATTAGAATTAATTTTTGCAGCAGAAGAAGGCAGAGACTTACTATGGCTAGCAAAGATGCTAAGGGACTTTGGAATACACGAAGAGATGCCAGTCCAGGAAATGGAAGACAATCAGAGCTGCATCAAGCTCTAAAATGAATTACAACAATTCCTCAAAAAATAAATCTTTAATGGTCTATACCCAAATTTAGGGCACAGACAAATGGGAAATTTGTACATCTTGGTTCCAGATACTGCAAGTAACACAGTTTTTGAAGATCCTTTGATGATGGAAGAGGGTGGTTATTTTCTTACCACCTATGAATCTGTAACTGAAATGATTCCATTGAACTAGAAGGGCATAACTTCAAATACATTATATTCTTACCAATGTAGTGTAAACATGCACTGAAACAGGTCTGTGAAAATGATTTATGAATTCAGACACAGATTGTGAGCTTGTATGGAGTTGCAAGCAATTTAGCTGTTTTGACTAATACCAAGCAACACAGCGTAAAACTCATTCACAATTTTTATATCATTCCCTCAATGCTCAACTCTTATAGATAGGGGTATAACCTTCTTCTTGCTGGAATCTGTGGACAATTGAGTTCCTATTTTCACCTTTGAATGTTCCAGCTGGCTGGAAAAGCTCAGTGAGTTAGGTTGCAGAGCTGGATGTTAGGAGTTCAGTTCCCCACTGTGGCTCCCAAGAGAAGGGACAGCCTGTGTGGCCTTGGGCCAGCTACACAATCCCAGGATGCCCCTGGAAGGAGGGAATGGAAAGCCACTTCTGTGTACTCTCTATCTAGAAAAAAGGGCCGCCATAATTCAGAACTGACTTGATGGCTTAGAATTATTATTAGTCCTGTTCCATTCTTCACTTATTTTCAGTTCTTAAAGGAAGTGAGAAATGACTCATTAAATAATAGCGTTCTCAGCAGCTTTGGTCTTCTCTTTTTCTTGCTGGAAGTTAATTCAAATTGAAATAATAAAAGTTTAATAAAATTTTTATATCTGGCTGTTAGAATACAAATTGCGGCCAACTGGAAGTCTAGCAAACAGCACTTATAGAAAAATTAGCATCTCAAGTGCCCTCTTTTAAATGTTCACTCTTCCAAAAGTATTTTCTGGGTGTTTCCCTCTCCTTCATATGCAAATATGGGACTGCTTCATTCCCTTGCCAATGACACAAAAATCTGTGGATTGTCTTGATAATATAAGCACAGCCAAAAAAGATCCTTGTAGCCAAGGCTTTAGTTCATTTTCATATTATTTAATTTTGAGGCTCCTGTTTAAGTGTTTGTTGTTAAGCTAAATACTGGATTGTATATGTGTGTGTGTACTTTGGAATCACAGCCACAGTTGTTGTTTACCTATTCATATATTGGAAAAAAGAAAGATTATCTGTATTGAGAGGTTGCCATGTAATTGTACAGCAGTCCACTATAGTGCAATCATTTCCTAACTCCACCAGTATGAACAACTCTTTGCTTGCTCCCCACAGTGAACAGATTTATGATTTAATGCTGGTCAGAAGACTGAAATTCAGAAATCTCCTCTCACAACGGGAGGGAACTATACTTCTATTTCTAATGTACTTTAGCAGCTGATCTGCTATGAGCACAGTGTCTATTTTCTCCCTTTGATATCAATAAGTTTAATTTAAAAACTGCTCACAAGACTTGATGTGATTTATAATGCCATATATTAGGATCTCTGGTATTTTAGCATTACCTTTAGCTTGGAAATAACCTAGTAAATTGATGTTTTTAAAAAGATGTTCTTAAAAAGTTTGCTACTGTATTGCTGTATGTTGTTCAAATTGTTTTTAAAGCAACTGAAGGTGTATGGAAGTCAGTAGAAGTAGTATAAGTCAGCCCAAGTCAGGAAAAGGAAAAGATGGGACTTTGAAAAAGAAAAAAAAAAGTGTTTAAGGAGGTGAAACTGCTTCTGGTTTAATATTACAAAGCATGAGAATAACTGTGGAAATGAATTCTGGCTACAAACCAGAGAGTGTGGCTTCTCCACACATTATAATTAAAGGCTACTTTAATTGAGGTTCACCCTATCAGTCTTGTCCAGACATCTCATCCTGTCCCCACTCACCCCCATTGTTTACCTGGACCCTAATATGCTTTGCAGAAATATTTATTTCTTCCCAAAAGTTGTAAAACGTTAGATGTGTGTTTTTATCTTACCACTACATTTTGTAGCTCTCCAAGATGCAAAGCAGCTTATTTTAGCTTTGTGACTGTCATCATGAGCTAAACAGCAGGCATATTTACAAGTTTATTGTGCAGGTGATAGCTTTGAAAGAATGTGTTTCTGGAAGGAAAATGTTTTATCACTTCCTAATTGCAAAGCTATTGTGTCCTCTAGTTTGCCCAGAAAGGCTAGATTGCAGGAAATCTGCACTCTCTCTGTGTGTGTGCTTATATTCACATGCATATGCACATGAGCATTTCTATTGCAGGTGAAATTTTATTTGGCTGTTTCTGGCTTATCTTTGAAAGTGGTCTGTTTAGTCACTGTTCTTTGCTGTTTTGATCAGTAAAACACAGCTGACAGGAAAGAGGAAGGAAATCTTCTATATAGAATTGTGTTTTCTGTTCAGATCATTTACATATCATATTGAGTTTCCTCTTTTTTGACAGATAAGGATTAATTTAAAAATATAGATCCAGATGTACAGAAGTAAGAAAATGTCACACCTGTAAACTTGTATAGATATGAAATGTAATCAGAAGGGATAAGACATTGACTGTACTTGCACAAGGTACAACACAACGTAAAAAAAAGGCAAGAACAATGACAGTTACAAACGTGTAAATGCATAAAACCCTCTTATGGAGGGAAAAATATAATCTGGAAAAAATATATGCCCAATATGAAAAATAAAATAAAACAAATCAAAATAATCAGTTCTATAAACAGAAGCCTGGCCTGCAAGCAGAAATCCTTTGATGTGGAGACACCCTTAAGAGAAGGAGCTTCTGGCACCAAGAGGAGGATCCTAAAGGAGAGTTGGCATCCTGACCAACATCCATTTCTCAAAGCTTTTATAGATGCTCCTGTGAGGTTTTCCCATGATAGCATGTTTCAGAATTAGAGCAGAGAGAGAAAGGCTGGTAAGGCATGTCACACACAAGCAGGTTTTGGCTAGCTCTGTCTGTACCCCTCATTTATGTAAAACAACAGCAATGGCCCACGAATGCAATGGTAAACAAGTAAAAAAGAACAAGACTGATAATAATAAAAGCTGTTCCGGGGCAGGGGGCGGGGGAGCAAATCTGTGCATATGTTCAGAAATATTCCAGAAATATTCCCCAAATTCCCAATTCAGCATAAATAATGCCAACATTAGATTTATCTGCACAAATTAACTTTGGAATATTTATTTGGAGTGCAAAATTTTAGATTTATCATCAGGGATGGGACATGATATGCCAAGAAAAGCAACTGTGTAGGGACTGAAAGGTAAAGTGTGAGATTTCAGTGGAACGTTATAGGCTGGGGTTGAGTTCAGACACCAATCAGAATTTCATCAGATTCTCTTTCAAGGTCATCAAGTTTCTGTCTGATGTTATAAGGGCAAGAGGTGTATTTCTTTGGTAAAGTATAATGGTGATATATTTTGTTCTGGAGGATAAAATTCCATGCTTTGCAATGGAATAAAAAATGATGAATAATGATTCCCTTAACAGTGACTGCCAAAAATTACAATGGAAGCAGAAGAATTGTCTGTATTGGCTCCATGCCATCCAAACAACCTGTTCGCTTGAGCTGTCTCACATTTCTGCATAAAAGAGAATGGCTGAAATCCAGTAGTAAGTTGCAACGAGAGTATGCCCATTGAATCAGCAGTGATATGGTGAGTAAACTCCACAAGTTCTATTGATTCCATTGTATTTTAGCTGCGACTCACTACCGGATTTTAGCCAATGTGTTAGCGAAGCCCTAACTGTCAGATGCCTTGAAAAGCACTGAGTTTATATAGACCACCATTTTATATTTTTCAGGGTGAAAAAGCATTTTAGTTTGGGCACATAAATATGTTTTATATTTGGGATTCTCCTTCCCCATTTTTCGCTTTAGAATTAATGTACTTTTTTTAAAAAAAAAACTTCTCAGTATAGAGTAAAGGAATTCAGTTCCCTGCAGGCCATGAAGTCAGTACAGATGTGAGAACACAGTGATGATGGCAACACCAGTAGCTCTGAAGGCGTATTTTGTTTGCCCAGGGTCTGTTGCAGGCTGCATCACCACCTTACTAAAATCCAACAGCAACAGAAAAAAAAATTAAAACAAGCATTTTGCTCATTTTAATGGCACTGTAGAGGTTTGCAGCTAACATGGGGCAGCAAATCAAGGCCAGTTTGTAAGATGGCTTTTCCCATTTCCTGCTGAATTTTGTGGCAAACTGTTAAAAGCCATTGGATGCAAGTAAAATGCTTGCTTTAAAGGCCCCCTAAAGAGTGGCAGCCCAAGTGTGGTTTTGGGGGATGCTCTGGGGGCTCTCAAAGAGATTGGCCATACGGCCAATGGACTACAACCAAAGGGGTAAAAGCCTTGCTTCTGTCTTGGCTTCTAACATAAGTGAAGCATGGAAGACTGTACAAGAATTAGGTAGGTAATACTCGATACAGAGCTGCTGGAAATGCCTGTGTCAGGACTATCTATGTCTAGCAATACGGTTGCTCTTCTGTTGCTCAAATTCATGCCTCTAGTTCTCCCCCTCCCTTCTGCTAGCAGAATTACTGTAAAACAAGAGGGGAGAAACAAACAAAGCTGCACATCAGAAGAAACCAGCTAAGACACATCTATTTTTATCTGACCTGAAATAAAGCTTATTATGGCAAACTATTTGAATGGAGGCTAAACAGTGTGTGAAGGCTGCAGCTCTCAGCACAATCCCATCTGGTGGCAGAACAGTTTTGTTTCACCCAGAGAGCTGCATTCAAGACCTAATTAAAAAAATAAACGAGCATCAGATCAAGGATTTGTGATCATCTCAAATGCAAGAGTCATGTCCCGTTTCAAAAGCTTGGCTCCTCTCTTCACATCCAAGGAGTTCTCCATCTGTTTCTTTGTCCCTCCATGCTGCGCCTTCTTCTAGAAGGAAATGGGGGAAAGGCTTCATGGAACAGATGCTATGCCATACCAAGGGAGAAGGGGTGTATCTCTTGGCATGGTGTCCTCCACCATCTGTTCGCCCCTCAGTACTGGTCTGAAAAGAACGAAGCGTGAAGGAGGGACGGGCTTGGGCCCTCAGTGGGTGGAGTGCAGCTGCCTTCCTCTGACTGTTCTGACAGTTCCCCATATTCACTGTTGTAAAAAGTCTGGCCACGGAGCTGGAATGATAGGATGGCCGACATCGGCCCCTCAGATCTGACTGATCCACTGCCGAGTCTTCATTTCGACTGGATCCTTTACTGCTGGTTGGAGCAAGAGGGAAATGGGAAAAGGGAATCAGTTCTGACCAAGAAATTATCTTCTAGAAACAGCTTCTAAGCCACATAAAAACCAACAAAAATGCCAGCTATTAGAAGATTGCCAGGCCTGTTATGGTTCGGGGGTGGGAAGCCTTAAACTATAGCTGGGTAGGCAACTTTCAGAGGTCTAGGGGGCTGCACAAACACACTTTCTCTGGACTTCAGTGACCACAAGGCCTCCTGGGATTTTGAACAAATAAATAAAAGGCTTCTAATTAGGCAGCTCTGAGTGTCTGCATGTGAGGTTGGGAAATTAAAACTTATTTTCAAGCTGACAGAAGTGGTCAGATGTGGCAAACAAGATCCGGAGGCTGGTGTGGGTAGTTTTAATATTCACACTCTCAGTCTTCTAGCCTAAGGAGCACCTCAATATTTCACATTGTCTCCTATGTATTTTAAAACCTAAATACATCTGGTGGGGGAAGGAATCTAGACGTTTGGGCTGAAGTGGTCCAGATGACACTTAGCCCTACCTTTTATTTCTGTTCACTTGTCCCAGGGAGAATTCTTGAACCAATATCTGGATGAAAGTGAAAAAAACCGAGCTCTAATACAGACGAGATGCAGGTACTGTGAGTAAGGTTATTATTGTGGATGAAATTTTACAACTAGTGTTAGATAATGTCCTTTGCAACTCTTTTGCTTGCATGACACCATGTGTAAGTTTAACAAACCGACAAAATGAAACTAAACTTGAAACATTTTTCTTGCTGTTCTAGTTTACAGCTGCAGATGTCAGGGATAGAAGGTATTTACATAACAACATGGAGCAGAATCAGCAGACTGTGCCTATCTTTGATTTAATGGTGTGTGTTTGTGTAGGAGTAGAAACCTTTTAACTATATCGTTTCATTGCTAATCAGTTTCAATTTATGGTGCCATGCCTTTTTCAATGTGCCTTCTGGGCACAGGATTAACGGTACTCCTTTTGTCAAATAATACGTAAGGGTGTCTTCAGGCCAATCCAGATGATAAATGACCCAGAATATATTTGCAGTGCTGCATTTTATTAACTCTGTTCCTGCAGTAATAGGTACAATATCCCATCTTCATGCAGTTTCTATGTGGAGTGAGGGGAGGTGGGAATGGGGAACGACAGCTGTAGCACAGGGCCATCAGCTTCCTTTAGGGAGTCAGTTCATTTCATACTTCGTCTTCATCTTTCCCAGCATTGTTGTCTTTTCCTGAGAATCTTGCCTTTTCATGATGTACTCAAAGTAGGACAGCCTCAGTTTCACATGTTTGCTTCTAGTTCAGGCTTGATTTGATATTATACATATGCGTTCTTCTACCTACTCCAAGAACGTGTGATCTTGGAACTATTTGTTGGTCTTCTGACAGTTCAGTGTATCCTCAAAGCTCTCCTCCAGCACCACATTTCAAACAAATCATTTTTTCCCTGTCAGCTCGATAAGGGAGATTATATACTACTATATTGGGGGGGGGGGGGGGGGGAACACGGATCACTGAATACCTCTTCTTTCATATATATGTACAAAATACAATATACATACTATGGGAAAGATAATATTACTGGTTATTGCCACTTCATAATTTAGTTTTCTAGGAAAACAGGAGTTAGAAAGAGGATGCTCAGGCTTTAAAGAGGTAACAATGAACAATAATGGCATGAACCAGCCAAAATTAAGCATCTTCTTTCAAGTCAAAAGTAAGATGAATTCTCATTTCTGAAATTAGTAGAACTTTATTTAACTTTATCCTCTAACAATAAAATCCAGAAAATTTTATGCTGCAGATTAGAAAAAGCATCACTCATGTCACATTCACTGTCTAACACATGACCTAATAGAGATAAACAGCCAGACAAGATTGAAATAATCACACTTGCGAGAGAAAGAATGGCACATTCTCGCTAACATTATTAATTGCAGGGCTGGGGAACATGCTATATTTCCCACAGAAAATGTCTACTTGAGAAAAACCTGCATTTGTTGCCTGATTGGCTGGAAAGTCCTTTAATTTGTGGAATTATGTCACTGGACAAGGAGCTTCCTCTTTGTATTGCCCTTGCACCAGCATCACTCAAAAGCCATTAAATTTAATCCACCTGGTTTGTTTCAAATGCCTTCAGGAATGCTGCCCGCCAGCAGCAGGTTACAGCAGGATGGATGTGCTTGCATTTCTGTGCTCCTAGCTCATTTACAGGAGGCTGCAGTGAGATCTGCTGCAAAGACAATGGCTGGGGGATTGTTTTGTAATTGGAAACCGTGCGAGACGCAGATCAGAAAGATAAGGAAGTACCTGAAGGCACCTTCTTTTCTGTGTCTATTTTCTATCCTCTCAAACTCTTCAGATGCCAGAACCATCCCACTGTCTGTCTGATTGTCCTGCACAGAAAGAGAAGCAAGAAGTATTGGAAATGCCTAAGGATTGGGGAGAAATTCATTTGGATCACATTTTAATAAAGAAAACCAAATTTGCACATCCTGAATGAATACACACATCCAGTTTTCTCACTTCTCCAAATTTTTTCTGATGTAGTTATCTCATCAAGAAGTGTGTACAAAAATGCATACATTAGGGGAAATTGCTTAGAAAAAGTAATATGCTTTTGCAAAATGTACATTATATAACAGGGGAAAATAAACACAGGGTTTAAAAAATCCTTGCAAACTGATATAGAAATGGGATGCAGTAAACATGTACTTGGGGAAAAAATTGAATTTTATAGAAAGGCAAAAGAAATTCATGTACCAAGACAAGTATCAGCCTTGTTAAGCACACATTTTGAAACTATTTCATCAGGAAGCATCCCTCTGATGAACAGAATGCAGTGCTGCAGATGAAAACATCTGAGGTGCTGCTGGGTTCCTTCCTTCTGCTGGCAAAGACAGTGCATCAGAAGCATCAACCCCATGTGCCAACTTCCCCATTTAAATTGTACTTCCTACCAGTATGCTGGTATGACTTTCCTTCAAACACCATCCGGTCCGTGGCCTGAGCCAGACTGGGCCGCTGAGACAGACCTCCCCCCCCACCCCCACCCCACACTCACCCCCCGCACAGCCCGTTTGTGCCTGCGTGCGCGCTCCAGCACGCCCGTGTGAGCACCGTGCTGCCGTTTGCGCATGCGCACGAACGCAAGCACGCCCAGACAAGCCCTGTGCCGCCGTTTGCGCATGCGTACGAGCGCGCCTGTGTGAGTGTTGCGCCACCGTTTGCACATGCGCACGGTGCACTCGTGCACATGAGCAAAGGGCGGTGTGCACTCATGCGAGAGAGCACACGTGCTTGTTCGCTCATGCGCACGAGTGCGGGGGGTGCCCCCGCCTTCCCCAGCCAGTCCGTGGACCGAAAAAGGTTGGGGATCGTTGAATTAAAGCATCTTTATTAAGGAGGTCTATCTTCTGTCATGCCCCATGGGAACAGTCTTGAAGGGTTTTGAGCCTCTCCCACCCATCCTGAGCCTGAGGATGGAGGTGAACCAACTGCTCCTGCAGAATGACAACCCTCAGGGTGGCAAAAGGCTACATCCCTGGACAGAAGCAGTACAGGTCCAGAATCAGATAAGGAGGAGGAACGTCCTCCTAGGCCACAGAAGTGGTGCAGTAGAAAGGAACAGGCTTGGCAGATTGGGCTCCAGAGGAAGTCTTGTTTAGTTAAGGGGATGAGGGGAGTGCATCTAGGAAACACCCATTTTCCTCAGGAAGAGTGGCCAAGTGTTAGCAACTGAGCCCTGGATGAGGCCCCATCAGCCAGCAATGTAAGCCTTAATGCTGGGACAGCAAGCCTGTTAAATGTTAGCCCTATGCTTTAAATCTTGCCTGTACTTCTTGCTTTTTATGGTTTATCGACAAGTGCCTGATTGTAGGCTGTGTTTAACTTCATCTTATAGAATATTTCTGTCTGTCTCTGCTGTTCTGAGATCAGTTAGTCCCTGGGCTTGACTTTGGCCTTAGATCTCCTCCCCCAGTTCACCTAATCCACTCACAGGGGTCTCTTTGTTTGACTCCTGCTTTGCCTTCTGCCTCTGCTTCTTGGCTCCTCTTGACTGGTTGTCTATCTGCTGTGCAAGCTTTGATAGGCATTGGCTGCTAAAGACCTTGCCCCTACTTGGAAACAGGGCACCTTCCCATGATAAGAATAATTCTCATGTCAACCTGCCACATATACAGGCAACTTGTCCTGTTATCTGGAATTGTTGGTATTGACACACACTGTTGATGTATTATATCAGGCACACCCAAAATCAGTGCTGACTGTGGTATCCCTGCAATCCGATGCAGATGCCAAGAACCAGAAATAATTAGACTAGTTCCATCTTCCTGCAGACATCCAGAAAAATCAAAAGATGGTATCAGGGAAGACAGGTGCACATTTCTGCCTAGAAATATGAAGCCAGCCATCAGCCATGACCAAAACAAAGGTGGCGGCATAGTTGTCCCTTATTCTGTGGGCTGTGGAATTGCCTGGTGTGGGTTTTTGCAAAACCAACCAACCAACCAAAATCCCTACACATTTCTCATACTGGAGAAAAGCTTTAAAAACAACAAACCCAGAAGGCACTAGTGTCATCTAGTTTGTACCTGCTTGAATATAACCAATATATTCCATATTTAATAAATTCCCTCCTGTCACATGTCTGCCTTCATATGTGGACTGTATATCACAGTGTTATCAATGTATATGAGTGTGGCAGAAAGTGGAGTTCAGGTATGAATTTTTTAATCATCAGGATAAACTTTAGACTACACTGGCCTGCAGGAATGGTTGATAGTTGAGTTCACAAGGGTTCCCCCCCCCCAAAAAGCTTAGAAGTAAAGTTTTAGATGTATTAACATTAAAGTAGTTACTTTTGCAATAAACAAGAGAAATGTATATATTCTTAAGAAAAAAGTTTTAGAAATAACTTTAAAATTGTTACTTTTTAAGCGTTATTTTTCATATGCATCAATTGGCTTCTCCTGTTCAATTCACAAGTAATGATTTTAACATTAACACATTGAATTAACAGGTTCTTTCAATTTTTTAAAAACCCTTTCCTCTAATTGCTCTATCATCTTAATTTACTCACCGGATGTGTTTTATACATGGTTTGGGTCATAGGAAATTCTTCAAAAGTCTTTATTCTTGATGGACATCTTATCTGATTCCCGCCAGTCAAACAACCAGGAAAAGACACACAGTTGTAATATCTGGGAGAGAAAATAAAAGTAACTAGTAAATATATATACATATATAGGTGTGTACACACACACACACATTTGGAAGAATATATATGGCTCTTCCAAAAAGCACCCTTCAAAAATTGACTGGCTCTCTGACAGCTTCTTTCTCCTTTCCTGTTTTCCAGAAATCATCGGTAATGACTTACCTTGCTGCTATGTTGTGACAGTGTATCCTCATGTCAAATTCCTCTTCATCAGAGTTCTGCTGGATGGAGGAAGCAACCTGGGAGAAGCCATCATCTTCTGAGCTTTGAGAGTCATTCAGTGGGATGTAATCCTTCCCCTCCTGATGGGGAGAGAAATAATTGTTTATGAGAAAGAAGAATTAGAGGGCTTTACAAGTAGGGAACAGCAACAATGGGTGTGACTATAAATTTTCTATGTTCTCTTTTCTCTGGAGGGGGGGTGGGGGTGGGGGGAGACAGTAAAACAAAATAACTTTCTTAACCTGCTACTTTTCCTTTCCCAGAACCAGAAGGTCCAGGTATTTTTTTGTAGATTTTAACATGTAGTTATAAGTGGCTGTGCAGAAACACACCCGCAAGAAGTAACATGTAAATCAATTTCACCAGGAAGGCAAGTAAATCCTATTCTCTTAGAAAGTGACACAACAACTTAACATTCCCACCTCCTAATTAGCTCAGGAAAGATATGAAAGACAACCCCTCCCTGTCCTTCATTCCATTAATTGCTTGCAAACTAGATTTACTCTATGTCAGTGGTCCCCAACCTTGGGCCTCCAGATGTTCTTGGACTACAACTCCCAGAAGCCTTCACCACCACCTCTGCTGGCCAGGATTTCTGGGAGTTGAAGTCCAAGAACATCTGGAGACCCAAAGTTGGGGACCACTGACTATGTGGTTTCATATAACACACTCTGTGTACTATCTGGGTTCCAGGATATACCGAAAATTTATTATTTATTTAAAATATTTTTATCCCACCTTTCTCCTTAAAAATAAAAAGATAAGCAAGGACATATATTTTATTAGGCCAAATGCTCATTTCTCAAGCTTTGGGGCACTGTTCTTCAAGCACCATGACAGAGGAGCTAAGACAAAAAGAGAGGGGAATAGAGAAAGAAACTAGGTTTATATAAGTCAATACTATTTGGCCTGGTACAGGAAGATTTTCCTTTTGATGCTGAAGAAGAAGAAGATCTTGACAGGACTCAAGGCTTAAAGACAGAATGCAGCAAATTTTCTGATATGAGCTGATACAAACCAGTATACTCCAGTGACATGAGCAGAACTGTGTCTGACTGTACAGCAGAAACTCTAGACAACTGCAGATCCAAAGTCTACCCAACAATTCAACAAATAAATAACTTTCCAGACAAGACTGCTATCACAGTTGGCTGCCATATTGTGATACTAAACAGAAACTTACATGCTGGACATTTTCCTGGAGAAGATCCCCAAGGATTTCCACCAAGTCAGAAAATGTTGGTCTCTCTTTGGGATCACCATGCCAACAACTCAGCATTATACGGTAACTGCAAAAAACAACACAAGCTTTGCACAAAGCTTATCAACTTCCTCATCCCATGTCAATCACATGCAGAGCTGCTGAGACAAAAATTGCACCCCTCTGCAAAGGAAAAAAACCCAGCCTTCAATTGCATGCTGTATTTGAGAAGTACAGGTTGCTTACCTGTAACTGCGGTTCTTTGAGTGGTCATCTGTGAATTCACACAATTGCACGTGTGTGCAAGCCCAATCAGAACGTTCCAGAATTACACTGCTGAAGCTAAAAGCGTTTCTCCACCCCCATTACAATGAGTGCATGCTCCAAGACACCTCTGGCTTCTCAGTCCTCCTCTATCCGCCACCCGCAGGAGGAGGAGGAGGAGGAGGAGAGGGAGAGAGAGAGAGAGACGCTAAGGGTAGATATGTTTATCAAGGTACAGATTTTCAGACCTTCTAGAAACCTTTTGACATTACAATCTTAGAACAGATTACTGGGTGGTTCAGAGTCTGATATACCACTATGGCTTCAAAGTAAGCCTTTAACAATGAATGTAATAAGCCAGATTTCTTTAAAGGAAGAAGAAATCTAAGGATGGAGTTCCACTGGTTGAGCATGAGCCTGAACGCAGTCTGTGAACTGCAAAAACCTTTTCCATTTGTAAGCGTAGGAACGCTTAGTGGATGGTTTCCTGGAGGGTTTTACAATCACCTCTAAGAAAAATAAATCCTCCATGCTGTCAGTTTTAACTTGTCTATGTCCAGGTGTTGAACTCAACACTTGGGAGTATAAAACTGTCAGATGACATCAGCCACAGAGTTGTGACCCAGGGTTGCAGAGGCCACCACAGGGTTAGAAGAATCACATCAGTCTCGTCCCAAGTTATCTTCACAATTACCTGATCAATGAGTGGAAACAGGGGAAATAAATACAGCAGACTCTCATTTAAAATCTTGGAAATGCCAAGATTCACTATGGAGTGAATTCCTTTTCCAGTTGTGGAGCAACAACAATGGCATTTTCAATTGATCCCTGAAGTGAACATGTTTGTGTGAGGCATTCCCCACCTGTGAGTTATCATGTTGAAAACTTCTGGAGCTAGGTCTCATTCATGAGACTAAGATATTTTTTGCTTAGATAGTCTTCTTCCTGATTGTCTTATCCTGCTATGTGGATTGCTATAGGATACATGTGTCTGCATATGAACCAATCCTACAGGAGACATGCAAGATGGAGAAAAGCTATTGAATGAATCTCTGCCCCCCCCCATTTGTTTATGTAAAAGAGGGCTGTGGTAGTGTTGGTTGCAGTCTGCATCACCTAGCCTCTCACCAGAAGCTCAAAAGCTTTTTCAAGGCTTTGAAAATGGCTAGGTGTTTGAGATAATTGATGTGATCTCTTGAGGAGACCACTTTGCATGAATGGAGGTATTCTGCACAGGGCTCCCCAGTCTAAATTGCTGACATCTATGGTGAGTAGAATCTACATTTGCAGCTGTTTGAATGGAATTCCCATAGATAGATTGGGTGGATACTCCCACCACCATATTTGCAAAATTAGGTCTGAAGGAAGTGTGAATCTCTTGAGAGCACAGTTTCTGCTGATGATCAAGCCTGCAAAGGTTTCATTCTTAAATGGGAATGTCCAAGCACCACTGAGGCCATAAGTCCCAGAACCTTTAAAACAAGATGTGGTGGTACAAAGGGACAACTGATCACTTCCTGTGTTGTGAGAATTAATGTCAATATCCTTTAGTGTGGCAGAAAAACTTTCGCCACCACTGAATTTAAAATAGTGCCTATTTATTTTATTTCTCTGGTGGGAACCAGGGAAGACTTTTGCAAGTTCACATGGAGACTGGGATCAGGCAACAGACTGAGTATAAAGGTGATGTTTCTTTCCAAAGTGACATGTGACACTAGGAGCCAGTTGTCTGTACAGGGGGAGATGGCAATTCCCCTGACTCTGAGATATGCTATGACTGGAATCTTACATTTTGTTAAAAAACATGGGGCTATAGACAGACCAAAGGGAAGGGCCTTAAATTTGAAAATCTCATTTCCTAAAAGGAAGCGAAGAAAATGATGGGGATCTTGTTGGATGGTTATATGAAAATAAGCATCCTTCGAACCTACTACAGCTAACCAGTTTCATTTTCTTAGCAACGGAAGGCTCAAAGAAAGGATCACCATGTGGAATTTCTTTGCTACTATGTACTTGCTGACCGCACGAAGATCAAAAATAGGATACAGCCATCTGTCCCTTTTGGAGACTGTGAAGTACCTTGAATAAAAATCATCCTGAATTCTTGCTAATGGGACCAGATTGATAACATCCTATTGTAGCAAAGTTAATGTCTTCTCTTGCAAAACCTGAAATGGTCTTGTTCTGTGAATTCTGCCAGTGGGTGGAATTTCAGCAAACTCTATAGCATAGCCCTGGGAGATAATAGAGAGATAATAGAGAGAACCCAAGAATTATTTGTAACTTTGCACTAATTTATGATAAATTGTGCAAGAGTTCCATTGTTGGAGAAAGAAAAATGGTATTGTGAAATTGTAGTTGGGTGGCCTCAGTCACAGGTGAGTCAAAAACAGTATTCTATTTCCCTGTCTGATTTCTTTGAGGTAGATATAGATTTGGCCTTGTTATACTTTGATAGATAATGGTAAGGTTGAGGAGTAGAACTGTTTGATGTCCTAGACTATTCCTATGGTGATCTGTCTTTAGAAAAGTATTGATAATGTCCCCAAGATTGTCTTTGGTTGTATTGGTAATTTTGAGTAGAGACATGCACTTTGCTATTATCTCATAAAGGAGGAGAAATGATGAAAAACTGGGAAAACTAAAGGAGAAAAGGAAAGAATCAGAAAGAAAGGTTAAGTAAAAAGGAGCAGGTAAAAATTTATGGTCTCTGAGCTGTTGTTTGTATGGTGATGGAGAGAGACTGAGGAGAAGCTGTAAAAGCATGTGCACAGCATAATGGAGGTGGAGAAAAGCTTTTAGCTTCGACTGTGTGATCCTGGAACATTCTGATCTGGCTTTCAAGCATGCTCAAAACCTACTTGTGTGATTCACAGAGACCACAAAGAAGAATCAGCAGAGTCACTAGAAAAGGAGATGAGAAAATTTTGACTAGATGCTATCTCATGCCTCCTATACACTCTCACAAGAGAGAGGGAAATAAATTCTTAGGGCTCCAGATATTCTTGTGGATCTGTATTTGGCTGGTATTTTAGCATTTTAATCACTGGCGGTGTTTTCAAATATTTTGACTCACATTTCAGCAGTGGCATATTCTGGAGCTCTCATCCTGGTGCCATCCTTCAGTCTCTGGCAAAATTCCTCATTGATTTGGACTCCAGGGTATGGGGAGGCACCTGAAGAAGATAATCCATAAATGGTCAGGCAATGGTGTGTTAGGGATGTGTGTAAACGAAGACATTGGTGCGCTTTCAGGAATACTCCCGTCTGCACTGTTACATAGGAAAGCTCACACTGATGGTTTGTGTGTGTGTGTG
The DNA here is from genome assembly GCA_037013535.1 of Intellagama lesueurii. Classification (NCBI taxonomy): domain Eukaryota; kingdom Metazoa; phylum Chordata; class Lepidosauria; order Squamata; family Agamidae; genus Intellagama; species Intellagama lesueurii. The sequence continues at coordinate 220,461,133 of JBAJHW010000002.1, forward strand.
TGTGTGTGTGTGTGTGTGTGTGAGAGAGAGAGAGAGAGAGATCCTATTTCTTGGCCATTATTTTGTATGCAAAAGAATATAAGTTGCTGAAGTAGCCTACTTAGAAAGACCCAGAACTTGTTACATTTCTTGCAATAACCGAGGCATAACTTTCCTATATTATAAGTGCCACCAAACAAAATTTCACTCTTTCTGGGATGTAACTAATTTTTTTAAGGCCAGAATCCTATTGGTCAGTTACACCAGTGTAAGTGCAGTGGCATAAATTGCAGAGACAGCTTGCCACTGGATAATGAACTGCTGGTTGAGACTGGTGCATAAAGAAGGATACAAGTGATGATTTGTTAACTAGTGGCATTTTGCTACTGCAGTTAATACCACTGCTCTCATACTGACTTAACTAACCAATGGGCCAAATTCTGACCAAAGTTGTTTTTAGAGTTAGGGAGGGTATAGTCTACTAAACAATGGGGGAAAGGATAAAACATTGTTCAAGTGCTGGCGCGTGCTGTGCCCCATGCTACTGCCTCGGGCTCAACTGCAGGTGCTGAGCTGACAACAAGATGAATGAGAGGAGAGTGTATTCTGTACCACAGGCCAGTGGCTTGTCGCATTCTGGGTTTTTTGTTTTGTTTTTTGTTTTAAGGAAGTAAACAGAAAGAGAGGTTACTTACCTGTAACTCTGGTTCTTCGAGTAGTCATTTGTGAATTCACACTAATGGGTTTAATCTGCGCTTGTGCAGAGGTCTCCAGAATATTCTAGAGCTTTATGATCCGTTCGTCAAGGTCTGCCCCCTAGCCCACGTGGTCTGCCCATCCTGGTAATTACCTCAGTTCCGAAGAATAGCCCGCTGCTGCATCAAAGTGATACAGAAGTGACGGACAGAGGGGAGGACGGGTGGGAAGTGTGAATTCACAGATGACCACTCAAAGAACCACAGATACAGGTAAGTAACCTCTCTTTCTTCTTCGTGGTCTCTGTGAATGCACACTAATGGGTGATTAACAAGCTGACTTACCGGAGGAGGGACGTCATGGAAGAACAGAAGAAAGTACAGCTCTCCCAAATGCTGCATCCTTTTTGGCTCTCAGATCCAGACGATAATGGGTGGCAAATGTAGACGGCGTTGCCCATGTAGCAGCCTTACAAATGTCTGGGAGTGGTACTCCATGAAGAAGGGCCGCGGAGGTAGCCAGAGCTCTAGTAGAATGAGCCTTAATACCAACAGGTAGAGGCTGTTTGGCGAGTTGGTACGCCAGTTTTATAGTTGCAACGAGCCAATGGGATGCAGTTTGAGATGAAATATGAGAACCTCTGTGAGGGAGGTGCGGTGTTACAAAAAGTCGTTTTGATTAGTGGAAGGAAGAAGTCCGTGAGACATAGAAAGCAAGTGCGCATCTAACGTCCAACGTGTGTGAAGACCGCTCTAGGTCAGTCGTCGGTGACGGAAAAAAGGTAGGTAAAACAATAGGTTGGGAGAGGTGGGAATCTGACACAACCTTTGGTAGAAAGGAGACATCAGGGAAAAGGGTGACCTTGTCTGGGTGAAATTGAAGAAATGGAGGATCGACCCGGAGAGCAGCAAGCTCCGAGGCTCTACGAGCGGAAGTAATGGCAACCAGGAAGAGTGTCTTAAGGGAAAGGAGGTGCTCTGAGACGGTAGCAAGTGGCTCAAATGGAGCACGGGTAAGCCAGTGAAGAACAACAGGTAGAGACCATTGTGGGGATGGTGCAGGTGCAGAAGGACACATATTGGAGACACCCCGAAGGAAGAGTTTTAGTGTGGGATGACAAAAAAGCATAGCAGCATCGGAATCTTGAGGTTGATGAGCTATTATAGCAGACAGGTAAACCTTGAGAGTAGAAAGGGAGAGTTGCTTGTGAAAGAGATGGGAGAGAAACTGAAGGACCGCTTGCAGGGTCGTAGGATTGGTTGGAAGATGATGTTGAAGAGCAAACCTTGTGAAGACAGTCCATTTATACGAATAAAGCTTAACAGTGGCAGGCTTTCGGGCGTTAGCTAAGATGGCATCTACCGAGGGTGAATCCTCCACGCAGTGAGATGGAGAGTGTGAAGATCGGGGTGGTGAGTTTTGCCTTGATGTTGGGAGAGGAGGTGAGGAATGAGAGGAAGCCGGAGGTAATCCGTGGTGATGGAGTGGAGCATGGTGAACCATGGTTGCCTTGGCCACCAAGGGGCAATGAGGATTGCATTGGAGCGATCGTGACGGATTTTGGCTATTGCTCTGAGAAGGAGAGGGATGGGGGGAAAGAGATAGATGAGATGTGTGGTCCAGTCTGCCATCAGTGCATCTCCGAGGGATCCATGTCCCGTGCCTGCCCTTGAATAGAAGAGGGCGCATTTGGAGTTTTGGGATGTGGCAAACATGTCCATGTGTGGTTGACCCCAGATCTTGCAAAGGTGGTGAAATACGGACTGGTCTAGAGTCCATTTGTGCATCTGGGTATGTAGTCTGCTGAGAGTGTCCGCTACAAGATTGTCTTGAGTAGCAATATGTACTGCTACGGGAAAAATGTGGCGTTCTAGACACCATTCCCAGAATTGGACGGTGAGATACAGCAGAGGAAGGAAATGGGTGCCTCCTTGTTTGTTTATGTAAAACAACGTGGTGGTATTGTCAGTTGTAACTTGAACGGCATTGCCGAGAATGATTGGTTCGAAAGCTCGGAAGGACTTGAAGATGGCTAAGAGCTCGAGATTGTTTATATGAAGAGCTCGCTCGGCGCGAGACCAGGTAGCATGAATATGTAGGTCGTTGCAATGTGCGCCCCATCCAGTAGGGCTTGCGTCGGTGGTGATCTGAATCGATAGTTGGAGAGGAGCAAAGGACTGTCCGATGAACAGGTTGGATGGAGTGTCCCACCAAAGGAGCTGAGAAGAGAACTCGGGGGTGACTTGGAGAAGCTTGGAAGGTGGGTCTGCCATAGGATCGAAGAGGGACAGATACCATGATTGTAGGGAGCGCATCTTTAGCCTGGAGTGCTGAATGGTCGATGTGGTGGAGGCCATAAGGCCTAGGAGACGTTGAGCCGAATGTGCTGACGAATGAGTGAGGAAGGAATTGTCCGATGAGCGTGTGAAGTTTGATCACCCTCTCTGGAGGAAGAGATCCTTGCCTTGGTAGGGTTGAGGACTGCACCTATGTAGATAATCTGTTGTGTGGGAGTAAGAATGGATTTTTCGTCGTTGATTTTGAGGCCCAGATCCGCGAGGAAAGAAAGGGTCACCTGGATATCTTTTAAAGCTTGAGAACGTGAAGGGGAGACTATCAGCCAGTCGTCTATGTAGGGGAAGATGGAGATTCCCCGAGTACGGAGGTGGGCTGCTACAGGTGCCATACATTTGGTGAATACCCTTGGCACTGTAGAGAGTCCGAAAGGAAGGGCTTTGAATTCGTAGGCATGGGGTCCTACGGCGAACCTGAGAAATTTGCGATGGTCCTGTCGAATGGTAATGTGGAAGTACGCATCGCTTAAATCTATAACTGCGAACCAGTCGTTTTGTTGAAGAAATGGGTAGGATTCACTCTAACGTGACCATACGAAAGCGTCTCTGAATTATGTAACAGTTGAGGTCCTGAAGGTCGAGGATAGGTCGCAGACCGCCGTCTCGTTTTGGGACAGTAAAATAGCGGGAGAAGAACTCCGGATCATCTTCTGAAGGATTGACAGGTGATATGGCATCTTTTAGGAGAAGAGATTGAATTTCCTGTTTGAGAGCAACGGACGGTGAGGTTAGAACGATCCTTGGTGGAGGTGGGAAAATGAATTCTATGGCGTAACCTGTAGCGATGATGGTGAGGACCCAGGAGTCGGTGGTGATAGATGCCCAAGATGGAAGATGGGCCGACAGACGAGTGACGGTGGAAGGAGAAAGGTTAGTTAAGCGGAATCCAAGGGATGAAGAAGTCAAAGATTCTGTTTTTGTTTCTTATCAGGGCGACGGAAAGACTGCTTGGGGCGTTGACATTGTGCCGCGTGTCTAGGTTGGAAGGAAGGAGCAGGCTGTGAAGGATACCTATTCTTGTCAGTAAATGATCTGGATTGTTGGTAAGAGTAAGGGCGGCACCACTGATATCGTTGTGGTTTGTAGTATGGTTGGGTGTTATATGATCGTGCTATCTTTCTCAATTTCTGCAGGTTGTCTAGTATGTCATCGGTTTTTTCGTCGAATAGTCCAGTACCATCGAATGGTAAGTCTTCGATTCTCATGCGAGTGTCATCTGAGATATGGGCGGATCATAGCCAGGCATGTCTACGGAGGGCTATAGCAGTAGCCATGTGCCTGGATGACGCTTCGATAATATGTCTGGCCGTAATACGCTCCTGACGTGCGAGGGCCATGGCCTCTTGGTGGAAAGCGAGGCCACGAGGTTTGTATTCACCTGAAGCTGACTGAAGTAATGGGAGAGCTTTATTCCAAAGATAACGATGATAAGCTCCCATAGCTGCAAGATAATTAGCAGCGCGTAGGGTAAATGAGGCTAGGGAATAGATTCTATGCCCAACAATGTCTAATTTCCTTCCTTCTTTGTTATTTGGTGTGGTATTGGAGCGGTTTCGCGCTCTGTTCTGGGTAGCATCAACTATGACCGAATTGGGAGGCAGATGTTTGGCTAGAAAGGCGGTATTGTCTCCATGTGTCTTGTAGAGATTCTCAACTTTGCGAGACATTTGGGGAACAGAGAATGGCTTAGACCAAGCTTGTTTAGTGAGCTCTAATAATGAGGGGATAAAGCTCATACTTAGAGGTGGAGTCTGTTCCTCATTGATGTCTTCATACACCTTATCTGATTGAGGTTGAGCAGGTTGCTGAACATCTAATTCCATAGCTTTGGCAATTCGAAGAACTAACTGAGAATAGGAGGAGAAGTCATCAGATTGTGAAGGAGGATTGGCCTGAGTAACATCCGAGTCTGGTGTAGGTAGATTAGGAGGAGATTCTTGTGCTGGTACAGAGTCAGAGGCATCAGAATAGTAAGATTGAGAAGACGAAGTTGGAGAAGTGAGGCGGTACCGTGGGATGGAGGTAGCAAGAGGTTCTGGAAGAGCAGGCTGAGATTTAGAAGGATCGTGTTAGGCCGGTACAGAAACAGATTGGGGTTTGGAATGTTTCTTATGGCGAGAATGAATGGTACCAGAAAGTGGAGACGGAGGTCCAGCATAAGTGGTGGTCGCCTGTACCGAGGGAGCTCATGGCTGAGGAGGAACAGAGAGTTCTGCAATGCGTGGCACTGTCGGACCGGAGGTCTGGGACCGTTTCGGTACCATGGGTTGTTTTTGGAGAGGCTCAGGGTGGGCTCTCTTGTGAGTTCTGTGGGACTTCGGTACCGGAGGGAGCGGTACGGAGTCAGCATTTGATGAGGAACGGTAGTAACCATGATACTGTGGTCGGTATCGAGGGGAAGGTGAAGAATCAGAGAAGTCGGATTGGTAGTAGTATCGACGTCGAGGATGCCGAGGGTCGGTGTAGAAGTTGAGCTCGGGCTGGTAATACCGATATGCTCGATGTCGAGAGCGCTTAAGTGTAGGCTCGTAATACCGCGGAGGCTCATAGAGCATGACCCGTTTCGAGTGGCAGTATCGAGTGGGAGGCTCTCGAGATGCCAGAGACCCAGTTGGAGTCATGGGTCGTATGAGATCGGCATCGGAATGGCATGTATCTGGTGTGTGATGGGTCTTCCTTAACCGCTTGCGCGGAGGTGATATGTCGGGTACGGGATACACTGACTCGGAATCGCCGATAGAGACGGAGCAACCCATGGACATGGGGCTCGATTGTGCCGATCGAGGAAGGATGGTAACCTCAGCCGAATCAAGCACAGAAGATGGAGACTGTGCAAGTAGTGGAGATGGTGGTTGACCAGAAGGAGGAAGAAGGGTCTCTTCTGGCGAGTCAAGGCAGAACGTAGGCTGGTCTTGTAGTGGTGCCATGTCCAGTATCTGCCTCTGTCTGGAAGGACGAGAGTCGGTGGAAGACTTCTTCTGTTTCTTTGATATGGAGTGTTCTGATACCGAGGGAGGTTTCGGTACTGGGGTGGACTTTGTTGAACTGGAAGATTTAGGCTTAGATTTTGGTTTAGTCTTGGAAACCGACTTAGCTGTCAGAGAAGTGGTAGTTGTACCCGGAGATTCTTTAGGGGGCTGAGATACTTGGGACGGTTCCATAGTCTGAGCTGGTTGCAAGGAACGTTCCCAGAGGAATGACCTAAGATTCTGTTGCCGGAGTTTAAGGGCTTGTTTAGTGAAGTTCTTGCAGAATTGACAAGTAGAAGGCTGGTGACATTCCCCCAGACAAAAGAGGCAGAGATCGTGGCCGTCTGTGAGGGGGACGTTGTTGGAGCATGAAGTGCACCTTTTAAACGGGGGAAGAGGGGCCATAAATGGCGGGGAAGGGGGAAAGGGGGGGCGGTAGGGAAATTTGTCAAAAAGTCTCTTACAATTTCCCTTGATTATATATTTTTCTCAGATATCAAGTTGAAAGAAGCAATGACGAACGGAGCTCGATGAGAGGAGAGACCTCAGTGGCGGCAAAAAGGAACTGAGGTAATTACCAGGACGGGCGGACCACGTGGGCTAGGGGGCGGTCCTTGACGGACGTATCATAAAGCTCTAGAATATTCCGGAGACCTCTGTGCAAGCACAGATTAAACCCATTAGTGTGCATTCACAGAGACCACGAAGAAGAACCATTTAACTCACTTTTACAAAACTGGTAGTTGAAGAGTTATTTTTTTAAAAAAACACACCTGTAAATATAACAACAACTAACTACTATCTCCCAAATATTAACTTTAATTACTGGTGTTCAAGCAGGTACTGTATTCAGTAACCACTTAAATTCAGGCCTTCAAGTTTACTTCTGTGAAGCCACTGCCATGTGCTGTAAGTAAAAGGCTAACTTTCTGGACCAAAATCCAACTGGAGAAAGCCTAAATGTGGAAGGGCAACTATGCATTAGTTTTCCCCATCTTGCAGGCTACCCTTGAGGCATGTGAAGGGGAGCCTGCTAGGCAGGGAAACTGCTTATGTGACCTTATGTGACCGGTGGAGAGTCCAATCACTTGGTACTCACCTAAAGAGAAGATCTCCCACAAGAGGACCCCAAAGGACCAGACATCACTTTGGGTGGTGTAGACTTTGTCGAAGATGCTTTCTGGAGCCATCCACTTTAGTGGGAGGCGGGCCTATGAGACAGAAATAGATGTGTGTGGTTGTTACAACCAGAAAAAAGAATCTAATAGCGTCTATAAAAGAAAAGCCGCAGGAAAATTTCCAATCATCCTGTAGTGCCTGACACAGAAAGGCAAAACATTAGATGAGCAAGAAATATCTATTTAGGATCAGCACAGGAAGCTGCAATTTGGCATTATGTGTCTACCTACATACTTGTCCTCATTCAATCACTAACTCAAGGGCGCTATCAAAACTATTTTCACAACAGACAGAAAGCTGAAATTTGGCAAAAACATAGTATTAAAAAGCTTAGACTTTCAAGGCATATCTGAAAATAGTTTATTGGAATAGTTTGTTGTTGGAATTACAGCCACTTCCACTGTAAGACAGATTTTAAGTCAACTTCATGATTTTGGCTTTGTGCAAAGCAGTTTTGAAGAACAGAAACAGAACAAATCTCACTATCATGTGTGCCACGTTATACGTATACCAAAGGTTGCAAAGGAAAATTGTGAGCCAATTCAGGCTTTAACGTCTGTTGTGGGTTGCAACTAAGTGGTTCTAAAAATCAAAGGTATGAGAAATCCATGATGATTATTTCACATGCGAGGTTAAGTCTGGTAGCTGTACGGTGCAGGGTGAAATGCTGAAGGGTATTGCATATAAATATTGCATGGGGTAAACTGTTGGCTAGCCAAATGTAGTTGAACTGCAGTTTCTGTAAGTCCCAGTCAGCACAGTCAGTGGTCAAGGATGATAGGAGTTAATAGTCCAAAAACACCTGTAGGGGCACAGGTTCCCCACCCCTCTCCATCTCTCATATCCAACCAAATGTGTATTTTGTGCCAGGGTAGTGCCTCAAATAAGACCTCTTAAATGTTTTATTTCTCCATTTAATTTCTGTGTCTACGCTGAAAACAGACTACAAACATTCCCTCTGCATTGTAATGACTAGTCCCCCAAAATAAATGATACTGAGGCCAGTGGCTGTTCACAGACTTTGAAAACCCATTCCAGTTCACCTCAGCCATCACCCAGAACTCACACTGCCCTTCCTGACATAGTCAGGGTCCTTGTAGATATCCCGGGCCAGGCCAAAGTCACAGATCTTCACCACATTGTTTTCTGACAGTAAGATGTTGCGAGCTGCCAAGTCTCTGTGGATGCACTAAAGGAAAATGAGACAAGAGTGGCGGAGGAGGGGAAGAGATTTTTTTTGAAAAAGTAATCAAAACTGATTACAGCATAGAAAGGACAGAAAAGGCTTAGAAGTTTCTTTCAGGCCCCTTTCTCTCAAAGAAAGTAACTGAAGGTAGACACTGATACTATCTAAGACCTTCAATACATATTTCCTGTAGAACAATTGTTCTACAGGAATGTCCAGATGTTCTTGGACTACAACTCCCAGAAATCCTGGCCAGCACAGCAGGTGATGAAGGCTTCTACGAGTTTTAGTCCAAGAACATCTGGGCAACCAAGGTTGGGAACCAGTGCTGTAGAGTGTTAAGTCAGCTTTCCAATTATCCTCTTGCTTGAGACATGCAATATCTACTCCTTAGGGTGCAGCTTAATGGATCTATTGCACACAAGCCATCTTATTTATGTGCTAGACTGCATTACATACACAACAAGAAAATACAAGAAAGCCCCTGCTAGAGAAGACTGAAGGTCTATGTGTTTCAGCATCCTTTTTCTCAGAGTGGCTAACCAGATGTCTCTAGAAACTACAGGCAGGGCCTGCAACCAGCGGCATCTTACTGTTGCTCCACAGCCATCAAAATTCAGTGGCACGAGCAAGACCTGAAACACAGTGTTACAATGAGGAATGTTCCTGTTCTAGTTTCTAACCTATTAGGTCCTTTCCCCAGAACATACTATTCTGCTCCCATCCCTTATTTATATATTTCCCTTCCAACAATCAATCAGAATTCCATGCCAGTGCAGCCAGGGCTTCTCCCATGCCTTTCTAGAGAAAAATCATTCTGAAAATTTACTCCTAAACATTCTTGTACTTCTGCAAAATGTGGCTTCTTCCAAATCTCTCAATATCTCTTTTTTGTGTATGGATAGTACTGTTTTGGCTACATAAGTACCCATCCTGTGAGAATGAGTTTGCTATTAATATACAGGATGCTTCTTTTGGAACCTGGAGGTTCTAAATAGCCATTGTGGACATGGACAGACCCAATCTCCATGAATTTGTTTAATATCTTTCTAAATAAATCAATGGCCAATCCACTTTACTGAGTGACCTGAAGTTCTAGGATGTGTGTGTGTGTGTGAGAGAGAGAGATTGAGAGAGAGAGAAGCTTCTCTGTATCCATTTTCTCCACACCATACAGAATTTTAAAAATCCCTATTCTGTCCACTCAGTCATGAGTGCAGAAAGAGAAAAGGCTTGTCAGAAGAAATAAAAGGAGGGCTCACCTTTCTAGAAGCTAGAAACTCCATACCACGGGCAACCTGGAAGCTATAGCAGATCAGGTCCTCCATTGTCAGAGGGCTTTGCCACAAATCATCCACTGTACAAACACATAAGAAAGGAGTTTATTCTCTGAAGGTGAGTGACAAGGGAAAAAGTTATGTTTTCCAGAGAAGAAGCTATACTAATATTCTCTTTTCCCTATTAATTCTCTTTTCTTGAGAATAGCCCAAGAAATTTTAGATTTATAAATTTAGACTTATTGGCTACACAATACATCTAAGTAGATAAAGTGGATTAAAGGTAAAGGTAAAGGTTCCCCTTGACAATTTGTCCAGTCGTGTTCGACTCTAGGGGGCGGTGCTCATCCCCGTTTCCAAGCCATAGAGCCAGCGTTTGTCCGAAGACAATCTTCCGTGGTCACATGGCCAGTGCGACTTAGACACGGAACGCTGTTACCTTCCCAGCGAGGTGGTCCCTATTTATCTACTTGCATTTGCATGCTTTCGAACCGCTAGGTTGGCGGGAGCTGGGACAAGCGATGGGCGCTCACTCCGTCGCGTGGATTCGATCTTACAGCTGAAGATCTATAGACCTTACAGCACAGAGGCTTCTGCGGTTTAACCCGCAGAGCCACCACGTCCCTTTCACAATACATCTAAGTAGATAAAGTGGATTAACTGGTGTCAAAAGTTACAATACAGGGCTCAGTTATATTATCTCAAGTTTATGCGAACTCAATAGGAGTTGAATGCATTTAGATAGGGTGCTGTAGTGTTAGAGAGTGCAACCAAGACTTGAGAGACCAGCATTCTAATTCCCCACTCAGCAAGGAAACTCACAGAGTGACCATGGGCCAGTCTCTCTTCCTCTCTCTCAGCCTGACCTACCTCACTGGGCTGTTGTGAGCATCAAGTAGGGAGGAAGAGAGGTATGTATGTCATCTTAAGCTCATTGGGAGAAAGAAGGCATATAAATGTAACAAACAAACACAATCTGCTGGATTGCAAATATTGATAATTTTATCAATTATGCTAATAAAAGCACTTCCTGAATTCACATTACTTGTGGAGTGGAAATTACGTAGCCTGAGGGTGACATGCCATTCTTAAATCATTTTCGACTGACTCTTGAAGCCCCTATTCTTTTCTGCTCAAGAAATCTTCCTCCATAGGAGAATTGTGCCTCCAGGGGAGCAATTATTTTAGCCTCCAGGGGGTTAAAGTCTTGTTTAGCCTAAAAATCAATTTTATAAACCAAAGCAAAAAGCAAAGCGTGCTGCTGCTTATATACCGCCCCATAGCACTTCAAGCACTCTCTGGGCGGTTTACAAGTTAATTATGCAGGCTACACATTGCCTCCCCTGCAAGCTGGGCACTCATTTTACTGACCTCGGAAGGACAGAAGGCTGAGTCAACCTTGATCCGGCTACCTGGGATTGAGCCCCAGGTCGTGAGCACAGTTTTGGCTGCAGTACAGCAGTTTAACCACTGGAGGTGACCCTTCTATCCAGTCACTTCTGGTTTCACATGGGAGATCTAGTGCAGCCCTGGAGGGCACATGGGCTGGAAAAAAAACCTGGCCCCTGACCTTGCCTGACCATGATGTCTGTTATCTGAACTCTCTGTAATAAATATTACCAGGGATGGGGACTCAAGTTGCAGGACTTGCTGTCAACTCGCACTTAAGTCACACCGGCAACTCGACTTGGACCCGACTTGGGTCCCCCCCCCCTCGTGACTCCGACTCGACTTGTGACTCAGAAGCCCACTCACTCTGGGGGAAAAAGGCTTGTTTTTAATAGGAACTCAGGACTTGGTCCAAGACTTGGCAACATCCCTGGTTATTACCTTTACAGGAAAGGAAAAGGTTGGCACCTGCCAAGAGTTATTAGGTTAATTATGAGACACAGCAAGCAGGTGTGAAACCTGTTCAAGAGAATGAAATTGTGCACAGGGTGTCTCTTTCTGCAACTTACACATCTGTTTCTTTGATGAAGGAAATTGTATTTTAGTATCAGGTAGATGGTACACCTGCCTGCCCACCAGCAATTCATTCTGTGTATCTGCTTGCCCAGGTGCTGCCTGATGAAACCTTTACAGGATGCTCACATTTACAGTTTTATAACAAGAGTGGGTAACCTGTAGTCACTAAGATATTGTTGAACTACAGTCCTCATCATCTCAGGCCAGGGTGGCTGGAGCTGATGGGAGCTGGATCCAGCAACATTTATTTGTACTTTTCTAAAAAATCGTAAACCACTGTCAGACTAGTTCTGGGTGAAGATAAAAGCAAACAAGCAAACATCTGGATGGCTACAGGATCTCCAACTCTATTTTATAATCTCATTATCTGGAACAGTAATTATTTGTTCTTCTTAGAGGGAAGAATATTGGACTACCAGGAAAAGCCTTCCACTTTACTTTAAAGGGATTTCTTTGTCTTGAACAAAATGTTCAGGCATTTGACAGAGAAATGGGAAAGGTACAACAGTTGCAACTATAGCTATCAATAAGCACAAAAGCACACAAGTTCTCTATGATTGTAATTCAGCCTGTTAGTGTAGAGATTAGAAAAATAATTGTTCTTGTTTGTTTAGTTTTTTTGAGATCTAGGATTGGAAAACTGCTTTGTTAAAGCTTTCTATGCTGCAAACATGGCTAGTATTCCATAACAAAGCCTTTCAGCAAACAAACCATATAAGCTATACATTCATTCATCCCTATGTTAGTGGTACCCAGCACTCAGAATCCTATTGATCCCATACAGCATAAGTAGGCAACCATGCCACTGCCTCCACTTTTGTCCACGTGTCACATTTCTCAGCTTTTTCAGTTCAGGAAAACAGTGGCATACCAGCTTGCATGCTTGTACACACAGCAGATGGTAAACAAGGTGAAAAACTATGTGTGATTGCCTGTATGCACATGAATTTTGTGAGTACAGAATCACATGACATGCTCTACTGAAGGAGGCATTGATACCTCCATGGGAAAGTCTGGGTCCACCCAACGTCCCCTAATCTAGATTTTATGATTCAGGAGGTATATTGCTCCTTTCAACCGTGTATTCTGTTGGGCAGGATGCTCTTCCCCTTGACTTTTTAAACTGACTGATCTTGCTGAAGGCCAGTATCTCAGCCCTCTTTTTATTATATTCTTTTTGGTTCTTTCAGCTTCTCTCACCCTAAAGATCAGGATGAAACAGAAAGCAACCAACTCAACCAATGGCTCTAATAACCATTGGAAGTTACTAGTGCAATGTTTAAAAAATCCTGCATGATTTTTTTCTGTCCAGTTTCTCCAAAAATGCAACCAACTGCTTGGCAAAGCGGAAAACTGGGATAGTTACTGTTCTATACCTTCTTGTATGAGAGGCGGTGGCGATGGTTGACTCTTGTTCATCAGAAATCTGCTCAGGATCACACTGTCACTGGTACCAGAGCGGCTCCTCCTGTCTGCTCTGGCAGCTTCTACAATAGAGCGAACCTGGATGCGTAATCTGGGGGATTTTTCCTAGAAAGCCAGAACACACCATCAGAGGGACAAACAGTTACAGTGATTCAGGCTGTACACTCCTTCTCAGTCTAGGATAAGCAGTCTAGAAACGGTAGCTTCCATTTAGCAGAAGAAGGTGGGGACCTTTGGGTTAACCCAAGTGGGGGAAAACATAAAATAAGCTCTTTATTTTGCTTTTGGATTCTTTCATTAATTACATTTAGACAGATTCTGCAATCTAATTCATTTAGTTTTCCGAAAGAGAGGATGACAAAGGTATCGAATTTCAATCAGATTTCCTCTGTCGCATTATCTCTATTTGACCCATGTACATAAAATCTCCTCATGGATATTTCAACAAATAGTGTTGTGAATCTTGCAATGAGGACTGCCAGCTGCCAATTGGGATTCAGAGAACATCATGGAGGGAGGTGTGGATTTTGAAATTTTAAAAGGGCCTGGAAAACTGGAATGGCTACTCTTTTGATGCTTCATGACTTGTTTGCCGTTGCTGCAAGAGCTCCTCTGACCTCCATTTTGGTTTTGGATTGTCATCATCCTTGAAGCTACCTGCTGCTGTTATTGTTCCTTTGTTGCTGATTATATTTAATTTTTGCATCATCATCTTAGAACTGCAAAGCTGGAAGGGACCCTATGGATCAAGTCCAGCCCTTGTCAGGAAGGCACAGTTGAGAACCAAACTCCCAACCTCTAGCTCTACAGCCAGTTACCTAAACCACTGCGCTAACAGTTCAATTTATTTATTTATTTATTTATTTATTTATTTAACTTATATGCCGCCCACACTACCCAGAGGTCTCTGGGCGGCTTACAACATTTAAAATACAATAAAATGAATTTATTGTATGTTTTTCAATGCTGCTGTTTTTCTATTTTGGGTTATCTGTTCCTTCCTTTTCCACTCTTTTGGATTCTTTTGTTTTTTTGCCCTTTTATTTTATTGATTTTGGAGGCATCCCTCCATTTCCTTTATTTCTGCTGTTGACTGCTGGAGTGCCAGCCTGCCCTCCCCTCACCCCCCACTTTTTATTTGCCCTGCTCTTGCTTTTCCCTATGGGACAGTGTTTTGTTTGTTTGTTTGTTTTACAACTTACAATTCAGTTTAAAGCTGAACTGACGAGGAGAAGGAAGAAGACAGGGGGATGGTAATTTGATAATAAATGTGAATTTTACAGTACAGTGGTGCCTCGCTAGACGATTGCCTCGCAGGACAAGGAATTCGCTAGACGATGGCTTTTTGCGATCGCTGATGCGCTTTGCAAAACGATGTTTCCCTATGGGCGATTTTCGCTAGACGACGAGTTTTCCCCATTGGAATGCATTGACTAGCGGTCAATAGCTGTCAGTGCATTCCAACGGGCACCCGCGCTCGCTAGACGATGTTTCCCTATGGACGATCTTCGCAAGACGACGACTTTTCCGTTGGAACGCATTGAAGAGATTGCAATGCATTCCAATGGGGAAACGTACTTCGCTAGACGATGTTTTCGCAAGACAGCGATTTTCGCGGAACGGATTAACATAATCTAGCGAGGCACCACTGTACTCTTAGTGCCTGCCTGCCTAGGTCCAATGATGACTGATTTTTGTTTCTTATACATTGTTGTTTTTACCCACTTTTGGAGCAGATGATTGTTGTCTTGTCTCTGCTTTTTTTGAGTAATTTTGAGAGTTCTGTAGGGTTTAACTTTGGCTAGCACCAGAAACTCAAATGATGAGGTGGGATGTAATGGAAAACCATGTAATGGTGGACCATTTCATGTTTAACAAAAGGGCTGGGATCTGAAATACCTAAAAATGAATTAAGCATCCCCCAAAGGAGCTCAAAACGAACGAAATCCAAAAGTTTAACATGTGCACATCCCTATCTGTTATTATGCAGATCTGCCACAGAGATTTAAAGCAGACTATGAATATAATAATAATTCTGCAGCATCAGAGTAAATGTCCACTTATTCCAGCATCACTGTGGCTAGCCAGATACTCTTGAGAAACCCACAAGCAAGATGTGCGGGGAATAACCCTCTTTTGCTGTTGCTCCCAGCAAACTGGTACTCTAGGAGTACTGCCTGTGATGTTGCTAGGGGAGATTTAAAAGCAGAGGAGCAGTAGCCGGGGGAAAGATGTGGAAACTTGCCTCTTCTTGCTATTTTCCCCTGCTTTCCCCTACACCTCTCTTTCTCCTGGTGAAGCTTTTAGAACAAATGTTCTAGATTTAACCAAGAGAAATACAGTTGGAGGAGGCAGTATGGAAGCAAAAACGTCCACCCAGACTATCCAATAAAAATGACGAAACAAATTTTGCCAAGAAAATGTCAGTTACATACTCTATAAGGACTGAATCCTTCCCGTTTGGTCCTCAGATAATTAGATAGGTTTCCATATTTACAGAATTCAACAATGACCATGAGGGGACCTGCAGAGAAAAAAAAAACAAGAAGAAACAAAGTGTATTCTGGACAGAGTTGGGTTTCTGAAACTTTGTCTTGCCTTGACTTCCGCTGTACATTCCTCACACATAGGAATATGGATGATACAGGGACCCATACTTCCTCAGATAATAGTTCTTTTACTGTTTCATACACCCCGTTTTGCCATCAAAACTGATCAAGAATATTTACCATTCGGTTTGGTGCAGGCTCCCAGAAGGTTCACCACATTAAGATGGTTTCCAATGTGGATGAGAATCTTCAACTCCGACATGAGTGCCTTGTGCTCACTCGCAGTAGCTCCCTCTGAAAACAAAGTCACAGTGATCTCTTGATTAATACAGTCAAGCTTCACTTATGCATATCCATACCAGTCCTCCAAATTATTCAAACTATTTTCTTCTTTATTTATACAACAGATACCAGGCCTTTTCAGTAGTGGCTGCTCTGCTCTGGAACTCTCTTCCTGTGGAGGTGCGACTGGCCCCCACCCTCCTGAGCTTCTGCAAGCAAATTAAAACCTGGCTTTTTACCCAGGCCTTCCCAAGCACCACCCTTTCATAAAATTATGCTGGCCCATTGTCTGTCATCCTATGTCCCTGACGAGTGATTTTATACGGGGCCGGGGTAGGGCTTTGTTTGTTTTCTTTTAATATGTTTTATATGGTTTTAATATTTTTAGCTGTATGTTTTATAGTATTTTGTAAGCTGCCCAGAGTAGTGGCATGCTCACTAAATGGGCGGGGTATAAATTTAAATATATTTTTTAAAAAGATAAAATTTTTATTTTTAAAAAATATACACATACATTATATTGTATTATTATGAATGTAACAAAACTCACAATAAACATAGGATTGTTCTCTTATTTAGGATCCTGTCCTTTAACAGAGAGGAAAGGATAACTTTTGTGGCCACACAGCACTGGCACCTTCTCGAGACAATGAGTATATTTTTGCTTTTTTAAAAATATATGGATAGTATGTCCACACAAGAGAGTATTTGTCCTTCAAGTATTTGCCACTTGCAGCACAGTCATACACTCATTCACACAAATGTGGGTCCCACTGAATTGTATGGGACATAATTTTGAGTAAATATACATAGGATTGCACTGCACGAATGCTGTATAGGTACGGGAGAAAAACTGCTGGCCATGGGCCATGGATAGCCTTTGTCCTAATTTTATGTTGGGTGCACATATGTGTAAAAGAGAAAGAGAGAGGGAGAGCACAAGAACACTGAATAATCTGCTTTTTAAAATTGCTTAAAAAAACCAAACTTATGACTCTACTTCCTCGTGGAGTTGGCTCCAGTCACCATCAGCCACTGTAATCCCAATTTTGGCGATTGGCTCAATTGGGAAAAGATTTCCCATCCTAGCCATTCAACACAGGCATAACCATGACTGGTTCACTGGATGTGTGTGAGAAGGCTACTGCATTAAGATGCACTGGATTTAACATGTGCTGCAGATTTGGAGAATATGAATGAAGCTTAATGAAAATATCAATTCCAGGAACAAAGAACATAAACTGAGTAGGACCACTGGCTGGCTAGCCCAGTCTTGTCTACACTGATAATCAGAGGCTTTCCTTGTTTTCCAACAGAGTCTTCCCCAGCTTTATTGGAGATGCTGGGGAATAACCCTGGATACCAAAATTGAAATATCCAGATTGGCCACTGGAGGGTATCAGACAGTATTTCATTAGTATTTTTTCTGGCAAAGCTTCAGCTCACATAGCATGTGTTCCGCTGTTAAGTAACAGCACTTCCCTGTTTTGCACAAGAACAAATTATTATATACTTAAGGCTGCAGAATATTCTAAAGTGCTAAAGTTTTAACCTTTACTCTTCAAATGAATAAAGTAATATAATAATAGAAAGTTTTTATTTCGGAACTCAGCAGCGTATCAATTTAAGACACAAAGGTATCAAAAAATCTTTATTCTACTCAGATTTTGGTCTCCATGGCAAATTGGCCTCAATTTTACCCAGCTCCCTCCCTCTGATTGTTCTTGCTGCCAAAACTAAGAAAGTCATTTTGTATGTTAAATGAGCTTTACTGTCACTCAGTCTTTCTATAAGGGTAGCAGATGTTTCAAAAACCTCTCTTGGCAGTTTACATACAAATGGCAGGTAGAACACAATGTGTATGAAATACTACCTGAGAATAGCTCAATAGATCTTTTTTGTGCAAAGTGCAGTTTGCTGAGGAAGTAGGGCTGCCTTTGTCTACCCTACTGTGTGGATACACTGGTTCTCCTTTTAGGCTAGTTTGATCTCCAATGTGCATAGACCAAACCTGGAAGTTCTGTTTTTAGAAAGAAACCTTTTGCATTACTCATTGCGTTGGGGTAGTAAAGTTGCCATTATCATTATTGTTCTGTTCATATAAAAATTAGGTTGGACTGTGTGTGATCTGCATGTTGGATTGTTACCAAGGTGCCAGAAAAAAATACAACCCCCCCCCCTCATCTCCTCTAGTGGACAATCCTGATATCACAGTGTGCCGATGCTTTCAAAAATACAAAAAACAAACAAACAATGCTCTCTGTGCCACTTAGGATTGATAAGAAAATGACATAAAGCTTAAAAACTGCCTCTCAAAAGGTGTTAAAATCCTTTAAAATGCTCTTTGGAGTTAACCAGAAATGTTACTTGTTACACTGAAAATCACTCATTTGCAATGTAACTTGAGCCCTCAGATGAGATAAAGGTCTTGTGTCTAGAATGAGCACACCCTCAAGTGGTGAGAAAAGTGTAACTACCGAAACACGTTAAAAGGAGCTGCATGTTACCTCTTTCTCTGAAAGGTAAACAACAGCTGGAATCCTGTTGCTTAGCATAGTAAATTGCAACCCGAGTAGGCTCATTGAATCAGTGGGGATTTAGTGAGTCTCCTCCTCTGTAAGTTCTGTTGAATCAATGGGCCTACTCTAGATGTGACTCGCTATGCTAAGCAACAGGATTTCAGCTAATGTCTTCATTTGCACATCTAATCCTGGAGACATAGATGTAAAGGAGGTAACACAGCTGAGGATAAAATGATGTAAGAAAGGGAAAGCAACATTTCCTGACACCCCCGACCCCAGGCAGCTGTATATAGGAAACTACATTACTTGCATCCAGTTACCTCCAAGCTCCGGTCCAGGCATAATAGCACACACCCTCCACTAAATGTCTTTTTCCTGTATCCCACTGATGGGAACTGTAGCATTTTACTGTTTTTTTCTGCTACTGTTTAGCCTTAGCATTCCGCTGCTTCATTCTGGTACATCTGTGGACCATCCCTTATTGAGGATGGTAAGTAGCAAGTGATGTTAATTTAAGTGTCTTTGGTTTTCAGAAAAGGGATTTTTCAGACAGACATTTCCATTAGCAATACTGGAGCCCAGGACTCTGGATTTCATTTCATAACAGCTTCTGTATCCTTAGAAATAATCAGGGAAAAAGAACTTCCTACATATTCCTATGCTAATTGAATAAAAACCCCAAGAGTGAATTAAAATATAGATTTAAATGCTGCAATTTAAAAATGTTAAGAGGAAAGTCTGTTATTAATTTTAGGTGTTTTAAGCTAATCTGTAAAATAAGATCCCCCCCCCCCCCCCAGCTATCAGGGCTGCCTTATACCAACTCCGGTTGAAAGCATTAATCAGTGTTATTAACAGATGAGGTAGCCTTGGTTATTTTTGTACAGTGGGCGGAATGTTCAGATCTCTCTCTCCTGTTCTGTGATTTCCTTGCCACTATCTTGAATCTTTTCCCTTTGGGCCTGGCTCAGCAATCTTGCTCTCTTCCCCCTTTGCCCATTCATAAATTCTTCAGTGACAGCTGTAGGCCTGAAAGAATCCCTTATACCTGATGCTAACCTCCCTGGTTTCCTCACTTATTCCCTTGTTTCCCTGGCTGCTTGATTTTTACTTTCCATTTTCTTCATTTTTCCAATGCCTGAGCAATTTATTCTGGTACTTTTACAGAACAAAGATCTTCCGATTCTAGCAGGCCAAGGCAGTCTTGAAGCACACAACATGCCCAGGCATCCCAAAAGGGAACTGCTCAGAAAGATCCTTCCATGGTGTCCACCTGTACTTGCTAACATCCACACAAGGCAGATGGCTAGACAAGGACAGATTTAGGGCAGACTCTGCTGACAAGAGCAATCAATCCATCTTTTTTTAAAAAAATGAGAAGGCTAATAGATAAAAAGAACTATCAGGTTTTTAGAGAATTTTAATTGGATATATCCCCCTGTGACAGAACTATCAGCTCATTTTTTTTAAAGTATAGGGGTTATAGGGGGGTGGGGTGAGGTTTCAGGAATGCATTAAGATTCTGTTTTACCCAACAGTTACATTTTATCCAAAGTACAAAGGAGAGTTTAAGAATGAAATTACTGCTGGGACTGCTTGGGCTATCCGGCTTTCAATGGCCTTAGCATCCTAGCAAGTCCTGTAAAAAAGAGACAGTGAACAACTGGGGAAACACAGATTACCATTTACTTGCTTAGCGATAATTTACCATGGGGTACAGGAACCATGTCATAATTCAAATCAATTATTGCCAAGCAATAAAGAAACAGCTTTGGGAGCAGATAAATAACACAGCTGGTGTTCTCAATATGAATAACAAGCTTGCCCAGTGGTCTACTGAATACCTGAACAAGATACTGCATGGTAAATGGTAATCTGCATTGACCTGCTGTGATGAAGCAGGCAGTGTTTCTTAAGGGCAGGTTTCAATCTGATTTGTCCTCTCCTGATAATGACTCGACTTCATTCCTTTCTACTTGGATCTGACTCAGTGGACCACTTCTGTGTTATTTAATAAAACATGTCTCCACCAACGCAGAAAAACCATAGTATACTGTGTTAGCTACCCAATGCAATACTCAGCGGGAAGCCACTGATCAGTCAGTTTCAAGACTATTACATTCCCACCCACCCCATTCCAGCTGACAGCTATACAAGGCTATACAGCCACCCCTGGCAGGATGAGCAGAGTCAAAGGCCAAGAAACCGAGTATTTGGAAAAAAAGACAGATAATCGCTATTTAGTGCAATCAAGAAATATCAGCTTTGTGGATCTTCTTGTTATAAGGATAAATGGTCACTAAGGAGAATGCTGAGGGTTTTTATTTAGATCATGAAGGGTCTTCCAGAGACCAAAATTTAACTACAAGGATGTGTGTAAATGAGCAGCAAATACTCTGATATTTAAAGATGCCCTCTTAACTCACCTACCTTTGAGCATTTTAACTGCCACTGTCTCACAGCTGTTGCTCTTGTTAATTCCAAATGCAGAGGCTTCCATCACTTTCCCAAAAGCCCCATGGCCCAGGACTTTACCTGAAAAAGAAATGCAGGTTATAAATGTGTGCGTATGTGTATGGGGGAGGGGAGCGGAAGAGGGCCAGTCTGCAACTGGAGGAATTAGTTTTATATAACTATTCAAAGGACCCACAAACAGTAACTTGAATGGGAAGACAACAAAACAGGAAGCTGGAGAGAAGAAGAAGAAAAGGTGCGGAAAAAAGAAGAATGGCATTTTTGCCCTTCCCAGGTGGCTCTGTTTTCAGAAAAATGGTCAGGGGAGGAAATGAGACAGACCTGCTGGTGACAAAGCAAAGGAAGGAAATAGCTAACTGAAAGGAGGAGCTGTTTTTGTTGCCCTGGAGCAGTGCAGTTTGGCAGGGGAGGGCATCTCTTTGGGCTGTACTTATAAAGAATAACAATTGTATTATTGTCTCTTTGTCCTTTTGGCAGAGGCTGTACATATGTAAAGACAATTTTAGCATGCAATAGACAATCTTGCTAGGACAAGGAAAACTCTGCTTCTGAGACTAACTGGAGAACGGCAAGAACAGGTATATATTGCAATGGAGGCCGTCAAAAAACAGCAATCAGAGTCATAGTTGGGAAGAATGTGTCCTCAACATCAAAGAAGGTGCTTCTGCAGTACCTAGTTGAAGTCGCTCCCGAGGGAATTCCCACTTGCTGGAGTCATAGGGCAGGTATTCACATTGCTCTTCCAAGGGAACTTCACCTGGGTCCATGATAATGGACAGGTAGCCCGTCTTAATATCAGCATGAGCAGGCTGCAGGGGAGAAGCCAAAAGGAGAAGCTGATGGATCTCTGCTGTTTTGCAAGGAGTATCTATCACATCGTGAAACTTTACACTGGGCTTTGCATGACAGAGAAAGGGGAGTGGGTGGTCTATCCCTCTAGTAGCAATACTGGCATGGCCCATGCTCATAGATACAAGCCTGTCTTGGGGGGGAAATACCTTTTGCTAGAAAGCTAGGATATGCTGTATTTTCTTCAGTTCTCCCTAAATTGGTCCTTGATCAAAGATTTTTACACACCAAGAGTTCATGTTTTATCTATAAAATATTCCAGCCGGATTCCCAAAACAGAGGAAATTAACATTGTGTGGTTTGTTGGTGATGGCAAGTGGACTTCCTTCCACAGAGCTGCCAATTGTATTCAATTACACCTGCCATGGCCACTTGGGTTCTGCTGTAAACCAGGTGTTACTCTGCTTCAGCAAAAATACCCCCAGCACATTGAGATGGAAGTGTAGAAATAGTCACCCAGATAGATCTCCACCCCCAACACACACACTTCTTTTTCTCTCTCTGTTAATCACTCTGCCAGTCTCTGCTAAACACAGGCTGATCACAAGGTTTGAATAATTAGTTATAGTTCCCAGCATATCCGCTACTAAGGATAGCTATTAATATAATTAGAGTTTTGTGAAAGTATCTCTTTACTGTCTCCTAACTCCAGAAGTAAGTTACAGATACACTGTAAAAAAGCAAAGTTATCCCTCACCAAATTGCAATAATATAACTTAGTTAAGTCTTAGTTACTGAAAAGGAGTTAATTACAAGCTCTGAGACACTTACTCTTTTAATATTACAGAAGATTAGGATCAAGAGAATCCAGAAAAAGATGGCAATGACCCCTGTCCCAATCAAGATCACAATCTCCACATTGGTCCTGTCATCTGAACCTATAGGAACAGTGATGGTAGAGTTAACAACAGAACGAAACTGAAAATAGGGCATTGCAAAATCAAGGGTGTATTAAGAGAAAGCGGAAGAAACGCCGACACAAATATTCTTCATTTTCTTTCGGGTGGGCTAAGTATCGAGGAATATTATTTTTCATAGTATGACTGAAGGACCATGAAGTTGCCTCAGTGTAACAATGGTTTCTTTTTTGGATGAATTCTTATTTGTTTCTATGTTTTTCTCTTCTTGCTTTCTCATCAAATACATTTCCTTTTAACAGTAGGAGTGGTCAAACTTTGGCCTACTGGCTTCACGTAGCTCATAAGTTCCTTTTTTGAAGTTCCCCAGTCCTTCTGAAGCCCCTCAGCCCCCCTGCCCCCCAGGAAAAATGGTTGTTATAAAAGTTGTCCATTTGTCTCTGAAACTTGGCAAAAACCTGATAATTGTACTGTTTATCCCAATAAGTCTTTTCTGGTCACTGTCACGTTTTGTTTACAATGATCTTCCTCAGTGTTTCTTCCACATTCCTCTTCCTCAAACCACAGCTGTTTATTTCAAGAGCATTAAGCCTTTTATTATTTCAGAAAATTAGGTCTAAACTGTTATTTAAAGAACCTTGGTTATTCAGTCTAACAGGAAACCTTTTAGCTCCTTCCTCGTATACTCCTAACATGTAGTTGTCGCTGTTGCTTCTAAGACAAGTGGATAGTTTTCATAACTTGAGTTAAAATCATTCTATGATAAGATAAAAGTATCCTGTAAATAATTTTCATTTTTAATACAAAGACAAGTTACCAAGACCAGATAGAAAATAGGAAATATGTTATACTGATCTCAGTCACTTTCCCTCTCTGGCCAGGTCGCCTCAGGGGGCACAGCACTTGAGCAGTTGGACTCACTTGCAAAGTGGGCCCTGCTCCTGTGAAATCCATCCACCCCTTCTCTGCAGGTTTAGGGGATGAAGTAAGTGACAGTACCTTCCACAGAGACACTGGCGGAGGAATTCACACAACCCTTGGCATTGCAGACAGTACACAGGTAGAGCCCAGCGTCCTCTTCTCTCACCCTTTGGATACTCAGCCTCTGATTGGAATCTGCTAGGTCAATCCCTGAAATATGCAGAAGGACAAGGGCTTTAAGGTGGGAAATGGTGGCAGAGAAGCTTTGGTTTTTCATATCTTGACCATATATATTCAAGACCCCTTGAGCAGTGGTTCCCAACTTTGGTCCCCCAGATGTTCTTGAACTAAAACTTCCAGGATTTCTGGGAGTAGTCCAAGAAAATCTGGGGACCTATGGGTGGGAACCACTACTCTAGAGGGAAGAAGTCTTAAGTAAAATTAGATTGTGATAATTCAAGAAACATCAGTCACTATACCGCTGTCACTGGCACTTGGACCCTTCTAAGGAGGTTTGCTTCATTACCTAGCAATGAAGAAACCTTTCTCAAGAAGTAGCCCTAACGTTTCTGAATGAAGCATAGAAGAATACAACAGGCAGGCATATGGCAGACAGCACATTTGAATTAAAAACATAGAAACAAAAATGTGAAATAATAGGATGTGGCTCTTGGCTCACTGTATGATTTCTGCCGACTTTTTTTCTAGCTTTCTTTTGGCTTTTTAAAACCAAGTTTCTATTTTTCATGATAGTTAGTGAAAGGCAGTAACTATGTAAGTGGTTTCTAAGGGCTTCACAACCAGATATGCTTTAGGAAGCTTTCCAGTGGTCACAGAGACATTTAGTAAATTCATTTTTTTCCAGATAATATACATAGATCTTTTGTGTGTATGCAGTTTTATGCTTAGCTGTAAGGCACAAATCTTCTCTCAAACAGATCCTAATGTGGTCTTATTTGCCACTGCAGAATAAAATGGTGGTTCAAAGGAGCCATTTGCAGAGGTGTAGGGGAACTGCACATGCAGCCAAAGGCTTTCTTGTCATTCTTAACAAGAATGACAAGCTGATGAGGCACATTATTTAATCCTGAAAGGAACCTGATTCACAGCTAAAGAAATTTCAGTGACAACAATGACAGAAAAGCTACCAATTGGGCTTTGTCTGGGCTTCCTTTATAATGTAAAATCCTATATGTTTGTAAGGGCCTTCTCTGAGTTGCTAACAAGATTTCAAGTACAGATATTTGTTTATGTGAGCGATGAGAAGTGTCAAGCAAATTGTACTAATAAAATCTGACTTGTCTGCCTGCCACTGGGAAGCATCTCCACAAACTTGACATCATCATATTTATCTTAATAATGTCACTCTTGTGTATTAACTACAGATATATCTCATCCAACACCAAAACCAAAGGGTATACCTGCAAATATATGAACGGTGTTCATAATACTCTTGATTACATAAGTCTTGTTTAAACAATTACATTCTTCCTTCCATGAACTCATGGGGAGGTATAAGAGCTGCCTCTCTCTACAATTTAGGATAAAAACAACCCCATGAAGTAGGATAAATGAAGAATGATCTGAAATCTTCCAAAGAGCTGGGAAGCTTAACATTTTACCCACAACATCACAGTGATAACTAATTTTAGTATGGCATTTGGAAGAACCTACTTTGGTATGGCGCTTGGAACACCATTGAACTAACTGCAGCACATGTGCTGTCACTTGGAGATAAACTGGATTTGAGCTGTCAGCCCTCCTTGGTATTTAAACCAAAGCCTTGCAAGTGTTTGCACAAACAAGAAGATTTATGCCCGAGTCCTTTCCAGCCACAAATCTCTTTGAGCTGCCATACCTGACACCTCTTCTACAAGCTTCTCATCCTTGTACCAGTTGATGTTTGGAATGTGGGTGCCATCAACTTTGCAGCGCATCTCTATGGAGTCACTCACATTCACCAGGATGTTTGACAGGTTCTGTTTCAACCTGGGGACCTCCAGAGCTATGGGAATAATATTAAGATCATGGAAAAGTCGAAGCACAAGAAAGCAATTCGTTAGGAAGATAAATAAAAAAACACTAATCAGGAAGGACAACCTTTTCCTCTGGGTACAACATTGAATAAAAACAGCACAATCACAATAGAACTTGGTCATGGCTGGCAGACGTTCTGCATCTCTTCTGCAGAGCCTTTGGTGTGATTTCTAGTCTATGATAAAATGAGGCCTCATTAAGGTGCCTGTAAGACACCATTTTCCAAACATTTTCCATTCTAAACATATTTTAGCATCAGTGTCCTATGAACAGAACTAGCATTTTCACCTTACCATGCACAGAGATGTATCTTTTGTGGCAATGTTTTTCGTTATTCTCCCGGTTTTGCACCTCGCACACATAATCTCCTTCATCTTCTAGTGAGATGCCTGGGATAGTGAGTGTCAATGCAGCATAATTGGAGTTGGGTTTGAAGTGCAGTTCACCCTGCATCTTAGTTGCATAGTGGTGGACATTTTTGCAGTCCAGGACCAGAGGGTTGCCCTCTTCATCATGCAGTTTTGAGAGGTTGAGCCGGTACCACTGCAGATTCTCATACGTATAATTATCAGCATTGCAACTTAGCTTCAGGTCTTGACCCTCGATGGGCTCTTCTGAAGGCTGTGACTCAATTTCAAACCCATCTGGGATGGCTGCCAGGAAAGCAAGATAAAAAAACAGATGTATGATCGAGACTTTAAATGTCTGCCTTTGATTATTCATATAAGATACTATTCTATTTATTTAAGGTTATGTGAAGAACCTTAAGTTAAGAACTCCAGGAAATTAATGATGTTGTGTATGCTTATTTAAATGCACATAAAACAGAAGCTTTGTGATGGCTTCAAACATCCTAGCCATCAAGATAGATTTAGGCTGAGTATCACGAAAAACTTCTTAACTGTTAAAGCAGTACAACAGTGGAACCAATTACCTCAAGAGATGGTGAGCGCTCCAATGCTGGAGGCATTCAAGAGAAAATTGGACAACCATCAGTGAGATCTGCTTTGACTTGGATTCTTGCATAGAGCAGGGGAGGGGTTTTTGGACTCGATGGCCTTATAGGCCCCTTCCAACTCAATTTTTCTATGATTCTATGAACTGGATGCAACAGAAATGGAGTCACTACAACCTCAGCAGCTGCCCTGCAATCAGATAGGTTGGCATACTTAATCAGGCCTGTACCTTCCAACATAACAGCGATGTGGTGGCACTGCGGGTTAAACTGCAGAAGCCTCTGTGCTGCAAGGTCAGAAGACCAGCAGTCGTAAGATCGAATCCACGCAACGGAGTGAGCTCCCGTCGCTTGTCCCAGCTCCTGCCAACCTAGCAGTTCGAAAGCATGTAAATGCGAGTAGATAAATAGGTACCACCTTGGTGGGAAGGTAATGACGTTCTGTGTCTAGTCGTGCTGGCCACGTGACCACGGAGGTTTGTCTATGGACAAACGCTGGCTCTACGGCTTGGAGATAGGGATGAGCACCGCGCCCTAGAGTCGGACACAACTGGACTAAATGTCAAGGGGAACCTTTACCTTACCTTCCAACATAATGTCTTATAGCACTATGCTTAAAAAGTACAACTTAGAGTGGCTAGTGGGTTCTCCACAGAGCAAAAGTTACCACTCTTAGAAGTCTTGATGGTTTTTGTCTGCACCTCCTAGAAGCCTTAAGAAATATTACACATTCTTCGCCATGCTAACTAGGATTTCTGAATGTTGGAGACCGAATACATTTAGAGAGCCAAGCTTAGAGTACTTACCATAAATCCAGTCTTTATGGAGAACTATAGACTCCTTACTCGTTGGGAATGAAGAATGTGGACTGACCCTCCCCTCCATAGAGGGACATGCAAAACTTACATGTGTAATGAGTATATCTATTGGAAATGTTACTGCTTAAAATATTATTTTTAAATATCACATTTCAAGAGCTATCATACTTGTAATGGTCCATAAACAAATGAATTTAATGTTAACATGTTACATTTTAATGTGTCATTTTCAGGTTCTTGAATTTATAAATTCCTGAGAAGACAAAAAAGCCTGGCTTCCTAAATACCATCAGGATCTATTCAAGGTGTTGGCCACTAGGGGGTGCAGCTGCACCAGAAACACTAGGGGCACAGCAAGCTCCCGCTTCTTAGGAAGGACAGATTGCATTTCTTCCTTCACAAGAAGAGCACGAAGGAAGGGCATAGCTTGCTTATTCGGTTTTCCAGTTCCAGAATACCTCTCTCTTTGCTACTCTCATCTGCAGCAGAGACCAAGCTGGCCTTAACCATCTGTATATGTCTAGCATTTTAATTTGGATGCTGAGTTTATAATAAAGACTTTTGGTTTTTGCTACAGTTGAAAACTAATTGAAATACAAAATTCAAATCCAAACTATAAGCAAATGCAAACACTTGCACAGTAAATTTCAAAATTCAAATCCTGAAATCCTAGTCTGAAAACTGGTTTCGCAGCTACCAAAGTCAACTATAGAGCACAGTGATAAATTATGATGTAGTACGGCACATGTGTGAGATGTTCCAGTGGAATTCTAGGAGGAAAATTAAGACACCAGTGCCAAAATTAGGGTTTTACCACCCAGATGGAAATGTTATCAACGTTCATTGAGTGATCTGTATCTTATTCTCCAATGAGATCATAAATGCATATATTAATACAGATTATGCCCTGATCACATACAGATTATGCCCTAAGCACATTATGCTCTGATGAACACGTTTAATTTAGTGGTTTCCAAATGGACTGCTTTTCGTAAAATATCTGCACTCTTTAATTGCTTATAAACGGCCTGTTCAATCAAGCGTCGTATATACAAAAGTAGAGGACAGAGACTTTTTGTTTTACAATACTCACTAGTTACATAGAAATAGATGAGCCGTTCATCGCGACCAACTTTGTTGGAGGCTACACACTTGTACATAACAGACACGTTGGCTTCTTGGATGATCAAATTGCTGACCGTCTGGTAAAGAAAGAGAAAAGCAACCTAAATGGCATTTTAAAATGGAGACATGCAGGTCTTTCACCATTCCTTATGAATAATCCGAGAAAGGAGGCTTTTGATTTAGCTGTATGGAACTGCATAATAAAACCTTTAAGGGTATGCTCCCAATAGTCGTTCCCAACTTTATATAATTCTAGCATTTCGCATTTGCTCATTATTCAGTACTGACCTGATTACTGTCTACCAATTCTTCCTGCTGAACTGCAGTTGTCACATGAAGATACTCCCTTTACGCACTTATGAACTGCCTCCCATTTACAAGGACATAGAATAGATGGGCACTTAGCAGTCCACGCAGAAAGAATGCTACTGATTAACTGAGTTTTGTAGATCATGCCTGGTCCAGGTAATGTCAACAATTTCTGACTAGTCTACTGGACACACCACCATATTTGATAACATCTGCAAGGCAGACAGTTGTTGGGTTAGAATACACTAGCTGGAATCTTACTGGTGTTGGTGTAAGATCTGCATAACTTGCTACAGATAATTGCGGCAAATTGACAAGAAGCTAGGGTGCATCTCATCTGTACACAGCCAGGATGTTATCAGTTCCAAGGAATTAGCTGTGGCAAGCTACACAGATCAAGTTACACAGAACCCCCATAGAATTCTAGCTGCTGGCCTAAATTAAACTGCTAATTCCAAGTACAGAAGATTACACTGACTCAATTGCTGGTTGGTACACTAATATGCATGCACATAACAGGTGTGGACATGACCCTGGAGGTTAGACAGTGAGGGAATCAAAGCTTATGATACCCACTTCCCAAAAATTTTAAATGGTATACGAGAGCATTAAAAAGGAATAAATGTAAAGTAGCTTGAAGTCAACCTTCTGTGTTTCTGTGTATATCTTATATAAGGATAATGCAAGTGTTTTCCTTTAACACATTAGAAAGAAAGTGTAGAAATAAGCAGGACATCTATGCATCCGCTTTTGCTTATTTTCCTGCAGCAATCAAAGTCAGCATTACAGTTTAGTTCTTGTCCAGTTTCTTCAGCATAAAAAAGATTTATCAAGAAAGAGCATCATTTGTTCTAGAATCATAAATATATAAAAGTTCATAAATGCTCTAGAGATAGATTATACAGTTACTATTAAAGCTATGGAGGTATAATTCTGAAAGTACTTAAGGGAGACAGTCTGTTTCCCAAAGGAAGAATGGGACTGATTGATTGATCTGAACACTTGTTATCTCCCTCCCAGCTGTAATATATATAAAAAAAGGACACTCTCCTGTAGCTAAAACACTGCCTGTCTACAACTTCAAGCAGATACTCAGCTTAGCTCTACTACTTTAATACTCTTCTATCCATTCTGAAGAAAGGGCAACATGGAATATTTTAAATTTTCACTGTATGTTTGGCCACTGATAACTTGGGAATGTTACTCTTTTGGCCAAGAACTCCCAGAATCTTCAGCCAACATATGGTCAATGGCCATTCTGGCTCAGGGATTCAGGGAATTGCCATCAAAAATAAGTTTCCCAATCTCTGCCACTGGGCTATGGTAGTTAGGGTTGTGGGAAGTTGCAATCCCAAACCACCAGAGGGAGCACACAAGAATGGCCATTCAGGGCATCAACTGAAAACCAATGTGAGTTCTCGAAGATCATGGACTCTGGACATCAAACAAGCAGTACTGCATGATGCTAACGAAAGCATCCATCAGGTAAAGCTATTTATTTGGCTTTACTTTGGCTTAAATTGATGGTTCCTGGTGGTTTATCTAAATTCCTAATCCCAAGGCAGACCATGCTCCTGGGCATTCATCCCTCCCCTAGCCAAAAAGAGATTCTTTGAGTTTCAAAAAGGCAGGGGAAAAAGGGGGAGTGGGGGAGCCGATTGCCTGACTTTCCTTTAAGAGATGGGCCATAAATTACAAACTGCTAGCTGGGAAGCAGCTTGAAAACAACTTGTACTATATGGCACTATCACCATCTCAGAAGCAAACTTGGCCTCAACATCATCAGCCGTGTGGATCTGGGACATTAATAACAGCATATAAATTTGGAACTCCCCACAAGGACTTGATGCACAGCCTTGAAGATGATGATTTATCATTGAAAGCTTGCTGTTTGTTTTTTTGTTTTATATTCTTAATGGTAGATTAAAGGTATCACCTCTTCCTGCATTTGGATTGTTTCTATGACCATGCAGCCTTTTCCTGATTTTTCCTAAAACAACTTTGGTTATCATTATTCCCAGTGTCCTCTCCAAGAAGAAGTAGGAAAGAGAAACTTTTCCCAGAACTCAGCCATATAAGAAGCAAATCAAATGTAAAAGAATGCCAAGATATTTTAAAGGTTTGCTATATTTTTTTCCTTCTTTACTAGCGACTGGTAAAAGAAATACTATAATGAACACCACAAGGGTCAAAGCAGGAAAGGAGGGGGAAGCAAAGGATGATAGAAACATATGGAGTATTATTACCAAAGTAATATCACAAAATCCACTTGTCTATACTACTACAGGGGTAGATTCAAAAACCGTTTCTCTCTTGCTGTCAGCTATTAAGCCAAGTTAAAGGGAAAAGACAAAGAAAGTTCCCTCCAGGCACTACTTGATTTATCTTTTCTCTTTCTTTTCCATCTTGAATCATTGTTTACTGTTGCTGTATATTGTTGTTACATTCTAAATTGTTTTATTCCACTTGTTGTAAGCCGCCCAGAGTAGTCTATGACTAGATGGGCGGGATATAAGTATAATAAATAAATAAATAAAGAATAGTCATCTCTCCTTCTATTATCCTTTCTGGTGAGGAATTCCTCACTGTGGCATTAGAACAAGAAGGAATTCTGGAAGGACATATGAAAACAGGAAGTGACTTTAGGAAACTGGAAGCCATTGTTTGTTCTTTAGCCTTCACCACTATTATGCATGTGCGTCTGGTTACCGACATTGTCACCTAGAACGGGAAACAAGTCATAGAAAAACACACATGACTCTGGTGCTTATGCGTACCAGGGAGGATGGAAAGAAATAATTTTTAAATGCTAGCTGGTCTTTAACAGGCTAATACATAAGAAGCTAAAAAACAAAACAAAATAGAATCCCTTCCTGTGGAAACGAAGTATAAGATCCAGTGGAATTTTTCACAGTTTTCAAGTGACACCTCATACACTTTAATTCAGATATTTTTACTGGCACCATGATGCAACCAAATCAGATGTGATGACAGCAGACTGCTGAGTTAAAACCAAGTTTGTCACTGAAGCCTTAGGGTATGGCAGAGGCATGTGAGGAGATTAAAGTGCAATGTGAACAAGACAGAAGGAAGCACTGAAGTCTTATTTTTTTTTAATGTTTTGTTATATACCACCATCTTGGCATTGTCTGGGTTTGCTTAGTTTTATACTCAGATATATTGATTTTCTTTTCTGATTAATTTGTTTTTATTTTGATTTGTGTGAGTGTGTGATTACATTATTGTGTTTGTATTCCTTTGATGTAAACCATCCAGAGTAGTGCTCAGAGGTAATCGGGTGGCATACAAGCCTATCAATCAATCAATCAATCAATCAATCAATCAATCAATCAATCAATCAATCAATCAATACTCTATGTGCTTTTAGGTCCTTTCATGACATGCCTTGACATTTTTCATTTTGTTTCTTCAATAGTATTCTAAAAGTGGATTTAATTCCTACTGGAAGAAAAATGGTTGAAACCCAGTGGCTTATCGCAAAAAACACGAATGAGGAAAGGGTTCCAATTCCCCAGTAAAGATGTGTTATCAGTTCTATTCCAAGGGTCAAACTTGTGTCTGCGCTTCTGTCATCAAGTTTTAATTTCCAACAGTTTCACCTAATGCAGGAATAAGATAGTTTATTAACCAAAATGCTGGCCAAAGGGTTAAAGACACTTCTCGTGCTCATTCTTATGAAAAGGTTCCTGTGTACTCTGGGCATGAAAATATTTTATTGCCCTTTGTCATTCATGATAACCTGCTGTATTCTCGAAGATGATAAAGCTATTTATCATGGCCCAGGGCATGAACACAGACTTTTCTTGCAGGCGGTTCCAGGTTCAATTCTGGCATCTCCCCAAAGGGCTATGAAAGATTCCTTGCAGAAATCTTTCACTGCCAGTGAGTGCTGATAACACTGCACTAAATTAACCAGTATATAGCATATCCAATGTTTGTACAAACCTATGAGCTAGAGGTATGGAGAAAACCACAATTCCACTTACAGAACTGTTTTAGTAACTTGTACAGGTAATACTTTCTAACAGTTTTAGCAAGGAAGGAGAGAGATGACAGAGGTGCAGAACATTATACATGACGTGGTGAAAGTAAAAAAGAAGCTTTTTATCCCACACTCATAGTACTAAAACTGAAGCTGAATGGTAGGTTAGTCGGGATTAAATTATAACGGAAGCTGAAAAGTAGGGTAATCGGAATTTTAAAAAGGAGTACTTCTTCACAAAGCTTGTTGTTAAACTATGGAATTCATTGCCACAAGATGCTTAGAACTGAAAATTAAACAACAAAAATAATGACTACAGAAGAATGACATAACGTTCATGTTGATACTGAAGCAATCAAAATTGCTAAAGATTTTCTATAGTTTGGTTCAACCATCAATCCCAAAACAGACCACAGTCAGAAGATTTAAAATGGTGAAGGCAGCTATGAAGGAATTAGAAAAGATCCTAAAGTGTAAGGGTGTGTGTCTGGAGAGCAAGGTCAAGATCATCCGTACTATAGTATTCCTCATTCCCATTAGTACATACGGATGTGAGATCTGGACAATGAAAAAAGAGAAAATTTGATTAATTCAAAATAAACCGTTGGAGGAGAGCTTTAGAAATACCACAGACCACCGGAAAGACAAAAAAGTGGGTTCTAAATCAAATGAAGTCTGAACTCTCAATGGAAGTAAAAATGATTAAACTTAGGCTGTCATACTTTGGATGTGACATGAGAAAACAAGTCTTACTGGAAAAGACCATCACACTAGAAATAACTGAAGACAAAACACAAACAGGAAGATCTATCATGAGATGGACTGACTAAATAAAGAAAGCCCTAGCCTTTCATATGGTTGCTGTAAGTTGGAAGCTCCTTGATGGTATGTAACAACTACAATATCTACTTCAACAGGTATGCCAATCCATTCTTCTCATATACATGGATATATTAGAATGATTTTTTTAAAAAAAATCATACTCTGTAGATGTAAAAGGTTACATTGGAACTGGCATTTAAGGACTTGGACTAAGGTGACAGTTTCACTAAACCCCTGCAGAATCCTAAGCCTACTTTGGTCAATCTTGATTCACAGAAGGGGAGTAAAGCAGAAAGCAGTGGAAATCTGTGCCTGGGAACTGAGGAATTCAGAGTATAAAGCAATGGGAAAAGCTTTTCTGGTTCATTTCAGCAGAGATAAGCAGAAGCTGTGAGTGAGCAAAGACAGTAAAGGACATTTAAGGCAGTTAGGATAACACCCTAATCGCTCAGTTGTAACTTGATTCCTGACCTATATTTCAATACAAATATTCATATTGCTATCAGTTTCTAGATATTAAAATGTCATTGCAGACTGTTAAAGATCTAAAGCAGAACTATATGTTGATATATGAAAGACAGGTGGCAAAACTAAGTATGACAATTCCTATCAATAGTTGCTTCGAGAGCTTGGAAATAATCTGTCAAAATTAATGCACGGATATTAAATGAATTACCTTTTTGGATCAATGCCAGAAGAAATCTCTTAAAAATCCAATGTTTGAAAAAACAACACTTGAAAAGTAATGTTAATAGGAGTTTTACTTGTTAAAAACACTTGTTTTCACATGCTTTTTGGAAAAGGCACCTACCAATACACATTTTGCCTCCCCAAAGGGAAAAGGACCTGCCCCTCCCTTTCAGAACTAAGCTTCTACTAAGTGCCCCAAACTTGGTCATATAAATGTATGTGGGCTACAATACACTAAAGCTTCACTTAATACACCAAGAATAATCATAGAATCATAGAGTTGGAAGGGGCCTATAAGGCCATCGAGTCCAACCCCCCCTGCTCTATGCAGGAATCCAAGTCAAAGCAGATTTGACAGATGGTTGTCCAATTTTCTTTTGAATGCCTCCAGCCTTGGAGCACTCACCACCTCCTGAAGCAATTGGTTCCATTAGCATACTGCTCTAACACGTAATAAGTTTTTCCTAATATTCAGCCTAAATCTGGCTTCCTATAGCTTGAGCCCATTGTTACATGTCCTGCACTCTAGGATGGTCGAGAACAGATCCTGCCCCTCCTCTGTATGACTACCTTTCAAGTATTTGAAAAGTGTTAGCATATCTCCCCTCAGTCTTCATTTCTCAAAGCCAAATATGCACAGTTCTTTCAGTCTTTCCTCATAGGGCTTAGTTTCCAGTCTACCGATCATCCTTGTTGCCCTCCTCTGAACTTGCGCCAGTTTGTTGGCATCTTTCTTAAAGTGTAGTGTCCAGAACTGGATTGTATTCTAGATGAGACCTAACCAGTGTTGAACAGAGGGGAACTAGTACCTCATGGGATTTTGAGACTATACTTCTGTTAATGCAGCCTAAAATAATGTTGACTTTTTTTATTGCAGCCATATCACACTCTTGGCTCATACTCAGCTTTTGATCTACAACAATTTCAACAATTTTTCACTCATACCAATTCTGAGCCAAGTATCCCTGTCTTGTAACTGTGCATTTAGTTCCCGCCACCCCACCCCCTTTAGAATGTTGCACTTATCCCTGTTAAATTGCATTCTGTTGTTTTCAGCCCAGTGCTCCAGTCTATCAAGATCTTTTCGAATTTTATTCGTGTCTTCCAAGGTATTAGCTATGCTACCCAATTTTGTGTCATCTGCAAATTTGATAAGTATTCCCTACGCTCCCTCATCCAAGTCATTAATAAAAATATTGACGAGCACCAGGCAGAGGACTGAGCCTTGGGGAACCACACTTGTTACCTAAGAATGTCTAGCATTTCTCAGGGCCTCTTGAAGTTGTACTTCCAAAGCCTGCAGGAGTCCAAAAACTGGGAACCATTGTCCTACAAAGAGCCAGCTGATCACCCAACTGGCTTTTTATAGCCCTTTAGTACAACATTTGACTACAACAGTGTTTGACTAAAAGTATACACTTGTTTAAAAGTTGGTTTATGGCTTGCTTGCCTTTTCCAAGGTAGCTACTCTGATCATAAAGACCAAATTCCTATTGCATTCAAATCAGTCCATTATACAACTATCCAACAACAAAAAACTAAACTAAACAAATCTGTCTTTAATCTCTCATAGATAATGTTTAAAAAATATTGCTATCTGGAGCAAAAGAAAAACCCAGGACCCTCAGTGCAAAATGAAACTGGGATTATTTTGCGTGGTGCCTCCCCTAAAGATCTCTGTGCACTAGAAAACAAGGGACCACTGCTGAAGGCCTTATTGAACAATTTATCCTACAAGTGCCTCCAAATTTATGCTAGAGAAGTGTAATTGAGTGTGTGACTACAAGGAAAATGTGAATTAATTGGCATTCACCTGTTGAGCAGTGAATTTGGGTCTGTTTTATTTAATTGGCCACATAGGGAGACAGAAAAAAAAAAGCCTTGTTTGCTGCTTGCTTGCAGTTCTACTTACGGCCTTGCAGGTGGCCATAGCAAGCCATAACAAAGTTTCCTTTCCTCAGTTTCATGGACTTCCTCATCTTGTTATCTTTTTTTAAAAAAAACAAAAACAAAAAACAACTTTCTTGCCGAGGGAAAGAAGCTCCATTCATAAGCTGTTAACAAACAAATCCAAGAGTCTTGCCCATGGAGGCAAAGCTGTAACAAAAGCACACACACACATGGAAGAGAGGCTTTTCTGGAGCGTGTCTGTGCTGATGCTGCTTCTGTGTTTATGTGGTTCTGCCTCATGAGGTGAGAGACGAGGGGGAAGGTACTTCAGCAAAACACAGCTTTGTTTGCATGCATAGCTCGTCTTCCCTTTTCTGCATTGGTTCAAGCAATCACATCTTAATCAATGTGAAAGGATCTGTTTTTTAAAATGTAAAAACCCCTGCAGTGAAGGGGAAGAACTACGGATAGGAGAGGAACCCCAGGCTGATTCACATTTCCCCTTGCAACATGTGATCAATGGAAAAAATGTGAATCAGCCAGTCCCAAACTCACAGTATTTCCCTCAGTTTTTGTCACTGTGGTCACACCCTGAGAGAAATCAATTGTCTCTCCATGGAACAATGCTTTCAAAACCTGGGGCTCATGATGGCCTCGAGGAGAGGAAATGTGGAGTGACTAATGTTTAATTAACATAGGGTTGTAGTTTAACAATATTGTAATTTAACAGGTGTAAATTTTAAACACTGGATGTTTAGTGGGTTCATCTTCTGATTTCTACCGTACAACAAATTAATTTTCAGATCTAACGTTCTTGTTGCTTCCAGACTACCCCTTCTTTTACTCTATCTGCTGTCCTTTGTTCTCTTTGTTTTTATGGGGTATCCAGATGGTGTTGCTGTATTCCAGTGTCTTCTTTTGTGATTCTTCCCTGTTTGTTGGTACCTGATTTGTGGCCATTGTTTTGTCAAGAAAATACAGTTGCAGCACTAATCTGTGTACATGCAAAATATTACTAAGGTTTTCCAGAGCTTTTTTAGTTTTAGAATAAACAACTTATGTTTTCAGGCTTTGAAAATTTTACTGTTTTTTGTTAAAGGGCTCAGGGTAAAGATTCCCCAAAGAATACACTGTTGATACTTTGAATACTCAGAGGCCAAAACTACACACTCTGGAAAAAATGGGTAGAAGTCACAGTGACTCCTGTCACTGCACATGACACGAACCTACTGTGGTTTCAAAAAGGTACCCAAATCACACTTTTTAAAACTGCAGTAGAGCCTGCATACCTCCTCAGTATGGCAAAGGAATTTAAAGGTAGCAATTACCATACAAATACAGTGGTGCCTCGCTAGACGATGTTAATCCATTCCACGAGGATCGCTGTCTAGCGAAAACATCGTCTAGCGAAGCACGTTTTCCCATTGGAATGCATTGAAATCGCTTCAATGCGTTCCAAGGGAAAATGCAGTCGTCTAGCGAAAATTTCCCATAGGGAAACCTCGTCTAGCGAGTGCGGGTCCCCATAGGAATGCACTGACAGCTGCACTGACAGCTTTTCACCACTAGTCGGCGCACTCCTATGGGGAAACCGCATCGTCTAGCGAAAATCGCCATAGGGAAACATCGTTTTGCGAAGCGCAGTAGCGATCGCAAAAAGGCATCGTCTAGCGATTTCCTCGTCCTGCAAGGCAATCGTCTAGCGAGGCACCACTGTACTTGGAAGCCTCCCAGCTATAGGCTGCTGTCTCCTTAACTGTATATCCATCTCAGATATTCACTATCTATCACACCAGATGTACAATGGCCAGACAGCAATGTTGTCCTCGCTTGGGG
Source organism: Intellagama lesueurii (assembly GCA_037013535.1). Taxonomy (NCBI): domain Eukaryota; kingdom Metazoa; phylum Chordata; class Lepidosauria; order Squamata; family Agamidae; genus Intellagama; species Intellagama lesueurii. The sequence continues at coordinate 220,499,103 of JBAJHW010000002.1, forward strand.
ACGCAAACCCAGCAGTTTCATTTTGCTGCATGACAAGCAGGTGAGGGATGATCTCTCCGCTGCTGTCCCAACACTGGCACTGTCAGTAGTTGAGGTCTCTCCCCCCCGCCCCCAATGTGATCTGGAAGTTGGTTGCTTTAATGCTGCCTTGGGTTCTTTGTAAGGAGAAAGGCGGGATAAAAACATTTTAAATAAATTAAATAAAAATAAATGCAAGGAATCGTATTACAACAGGACATGTATTGCAATCAGATTTATACCTGTCTGCAACAAACCCACAGTGAATATCTTTGCTGCAGATTGGTGCAATATCACTTAAAAAATGCAGAGCCTATTCCCTGGCCAGATTTAATGTAATGCCTTCAGCAGTATTATCTGGCAGGTTTCAGGTATTCCTTACAATGAGAGGAACTGCTCTTGTGAACTGGGAAGAACTGAGTCACTGGTACACATGTGTTTATATTGCCCTCGCTATTCAGAACTCCGTGCTCAATATCTGGGCTCAATATTGCTCAAGGTAAGAGGGTGGTCAGATATAGACAGAATGCATTTTCTGTTAAACGACAGGGTGAAGAAAGTAGCATGCTTCTTAGCACACATAGTGAACAGGCCAAAAATAGCACATTTTGAACCAGCACCCTCTGCTCGAGCCAGGTTTATGGATCCTCTGATGTAATCACTAGGATAATTACGACAATAAATTTTTTAATTATTATTCTTACAAGGTACATAGGATAGGGTGGAGAGTGTGTCTTGTGGCATAAACAGTAAAACTACATCGAATCTGAACAAACTTTGATATTGTTCCAGAAAGCTGCAAACAAGTTTTACTGAATGTAGTTTTGATTAGGTGTTTTGTGTATGCCAATAAAGGTTTGATTGATTGATTGATTAGTGCAAACATGTAGTTCCAACCCAAGAAGAATACACTGTTAATTCCATCTGAATCCCAGTGGCAGCTTCTATTTACAGTTGAGGGAAATTCATTACAGATTTTTAATTTTTTAAAGCAAAACAGTAGTAACATATCTTTTTTTTAAAAAAAGTATACCCTTCCTTCCCCAGAAACTGAAACTAACATTGAGCAAATCAGCAGATTATTCTAAGCATTTATTAGTAACCAATAGCTAGAATCCACAGGAAGCAAAAATAAATAAATAGATACACGTTGGGGTGAACGTGCACGCAATACACTTTTATCTAAAATTGCCAAGGACCTTTGCTGAAAGGACTTACAATATGAAGGTACTTCAGCAAAACACAGCTTTGTTTGCATGCACAGCTTGTTGCAACTAACAAACTAATTAAATATGAAGTGTCAGTAATATAAGAAGTTAGTAAGGAAAGTACTTGTAAGGTTGAGAAGACGTGCTAGATGGCCCAGAGACCTGTGGGTCTCTGGGCCATCTAGCTAGATGGGCACATCTGTACACTGCTCACTTCAAATATGAGCTTTGTACAGATTTTGCTCCCACAGCCATTTTTGGCTCATTTTTAATACTGTGAATTGATTGCATTACAGGATTTTTGGTTTGTAATATGTTAATGTGCTTGTAACAGCAACCATAGTAATTTCCCTACCACATTCATCATACCCTCACTCAGTCCACTTCTGCAATACTTTATTTTATTTTTTTGCAGGAGGAGGAATATAACACATTTCTGTCTGGAGATGTATTGAAACAGTTACATAATTCACTGACCACATGGCAGACCTTATTCCAATTGACTTCATGTTAAAAATAATCCCAGATGGTTGATCCTGAGATGGCTCCATCTCATCAGTTTGAGGTGAATCTCCCCTGCCTTTTTCCAACACAGAACGGAAATGGGGAAGTGGCCTCACCTTGTTCCTTCCTTCCACAAACTCTGTCCAGGTGTCAATGCTCTCAATGGGGTTCACAGCATCCAGTTGTGACACATCTTTCCAGTCTTTACACTCGGGCATCCGATCCCGCTGATGCCGTCGTACAGCCCTCCGCTTGCTACTGTTCATCCAGAAGCCATGAAACAGGAGAAGAAGGGGGAAAACGGAAAGGCCTTATGAGCAGGGAAAGAAGCAATAGAGAATGAAGCTGGACAAACATTACAGTGTTCAGAGGAAGTGTGCCACTTGCCATACACCACATTTTATGGAGCAAAAATGAGAGACTTTTACTGCCTTCATGTCCTGGCTTCTGGCTGACTCTGAGAGACTGTATCTAGCCACTGTGGGGGAGCAGGAGGGCTTGACAGGCCATAGCTCTTGTCCAGCAGGGTTCTTCTTAAAATCCAGGAACCAATATGGTTGTTCTTAGGAGTTCAAACAATTAGTGCAGAAGGGCAAAGGATACAGGTGTTAAGGAGGAGAGTTTTGTATAATCCCCTCAAGACAGTCCCCTCAAGGATACAGACTCTCTCTCTCTCTCTCTCTCTCTCTCTCTCTCTCTCTCTCTCTCTCACACACACACACACACACACACACACACACACACAGAGAGATAGATGAGAAACAACAAGTGGACAGAATGTTACTGCACTAGTGTACCATAGCGAGAGAGTTTAAAAAACAGGAAATCGTGATGAAGCCTCTCTCATCCTCTGGAGCTGGGACAAACAGAAACATTGTGGCCTTGGGAGACAGTACTCATAATTCACCAGCTCCTCTTCTTCCTGACAGGACCACAAAGCATTACTGGGACTGGAAGTGCCCTTGTTTCCTCAACTAGTCAAATAGTACACTCATGGCATTGGTATTTTTACAGACACCCTACTTCCTCCTGAGTCAGTGGTGCTCCCTGCCACATTTCTCTCTTACCTTGCAGGCCTCTTTCTGTCTCAGTGACAACCAATTTTCCTTACCAAGCTGGCTGGCCAGAGAAAAAGAGGCAGCTTGGCTTTTGCACATTAATGATCTCAAACAGAGGTGGAGATTCTGTAATTGTCCTTGTTGCATAGAGCACTTCCACAACAACGTCTTCTAGACAGGAGTCCCCTTATGGAAGTGTGCCTCTATATAAAATAACCCATTAAAGCACTGACACACTCAAATGGGTGCATCCTACATCCCCAATACCACCAGTATAAGCTTCTCCATGACTTCTCTCAATGTTAAGCAGCAGGAACTACTGGCTGAGAGGGAAAATATTGGGTGAAAATCAGACCAGAACAAACACGACAGCTGATTCGTCTGAAGTGGGTATAGAACACAAACCATGGCGTGTGCTACGCTAACAAGAGAAAGGGAAGAAAGTCATCTTGTCTCCTAACCCAGGCAAAATACATGCACAAAGTAGGCTAGGAGATGCCAGTCAGGGGTTCAAGACTTCCTTAGTAACTCCCTGGGCTTCCCATACAAAGGAGCTAAAGCCTTTGCGTATTCGTCATAACAACGTTTCTGTCTGTTTCACTCCAGGTTCAGATGCCCTTCATGCACTTCAAATGTTATCGGTTCACATTGTAAATGACAGTGCTGATGCCTCCCTTGCTCAAATGTGTGCAGGTGAACCTGTATCTTTTACAAACACTCTTTGCAATGTCAGGAAATCCCTTCTGTGTCCAGCCAAAGGCCTTTGTTGTCCAGTGTTCAGATTTCTGCAGAGGCCAACCAGGTACCTGTGGGAAGCCCCACAGTTTACTGAAGAATAAGCATGGGGTGGGACTACTAACTGACCTGTGGGAAGCCCCTCAGGAAGTCAATTTTCACCTTCCACAGTTATTCTTCAGAAAGCTGTATTTAGTTCAGTTCTGCTCTAAGTTAAAGTATAGCTTTCTACAGTCAAGAGTCAAGAGTAGATTTCTTAAGAATCCTATAGCATTTGAATTATTCTTTCTGCTATGCTATTTAGCTGAAGAATGAATAGTGTGTGAAAACAAACCCTGAAGTCTTTAAAGCAAAACTTGAGAGGTATTGTCACTCACAATGTCTTCTAAAATAGCATAATTTGCAAATACACATTCTAAAGGTTTTCATTAATGATTTACTTATGATGTTCTCATCCAAGGATGTTTCCACATATTTTGAAGAGGAACTAACCAGATTAAAATCATATTTCCCTTTAAACTTTAAAAAAGGCCAACTTCCAGCTGCTACAAATATTTTTTTCTTTTCAACTGAATGAAGTGACATACATGTTTTTGAATGAAATATGCTCTCATTTTGTCTCTGCTAAGTCTGTTTGCAACAATGATTAGACTGATCCTATCTAATTTGAAAATCACCTTCCATTTTCCCATATGAAAACCTTATCTAGTTGTGCTGTTTTTCCTAAATAATATTGGGAAATAATTTGGATTTCCCATGAGCTCTAGGCAGCATGACAAATGGTCAGGGACTCTGGCAGTTCTAGTGAAAAAAATATGGAATACCCTTGGAGTAAGCTGTTGCAGTGCCACTGAAACATTCTCGGGTGCATGTATTAATAGGTGGCACCAACAGATTTGCTTTTATGGGACATTGTTACAGCAGGCAGCAAAGGTATTGAGATGTATCTCTGTAATATTGCTACAGACTCCACTGATGCTGTGGCTCTGTTTCTTTTAAATAGGGTACTAAACTGTAGAGTCACTATTTCCTATCCAATACATTTGTACCAGCTGTATACATTTTCTGTAGTTAAACAAACATTTAGGAAATGTCACAAATGTTACTTGCATTGTTCCCAGACACACAAACAGTAGATGTCTGCATTCTATCTGTCAGTGTGTGTGTGTTTTGTGCCATCAAGTCGGAACTGACATATAGTGACCCTAATAGGGCTTTCAAGGTAAGTGATATATTTAAGGAGTGGTTTTACCAGTACCACACCCCCAGTGAATTTTCACAGCCAAGCAGGGATTTGAACCCTGTTTCCCAGAGTCCTAGTCCATCACTCTACCCACTACACCACACTGGGAATTCCTATCTGTCAGTGCCACGGCATTATTAGGGGGAAAAAATTGTTTCAGAGTTTTAGAAAAACTCTACAACACTTAAATGGCACCACAAATTGCAGCTAGCTCAGTTAGCAAACCAGCATCTAGTTTGTTAAGATGTGTGCAAAGACAGGATAAAGTCTTATTAATAAGTTATATTTCATATTGGAATATTCAATATGTGAAATGGTGAACTGAATTTATTTTACCAAGTGTCTTCTCAGGCAGTCACTGACCATCATATTCATGTTTGCTTCTATTCCAGTGCAAATTTGAGTTCTCTGGCTGCTTCTGCTTCTTGATCTCTACCAAAATTTATAATAGTCTTAGAACTGCAGAGCTAGAAGAAATCCTATGGTTCATCAAGTCCAGTCCCTGTCAGGGAGGCACAGTGGAGAACTGAACTCCCAACATCTGGCTGTGCAGTAAGATACCTAACCCACTGAGCTCTCCAGCAGTTCTAGATGTCATCATGGTTACTCTGCTTTTGGATGCAGCATTTTAAAGAAAATTGCTCATTAAATGTATCAGTCTGCAATCACAACAAACTTTGGCATTTTCCTTTTTGGGTAATGTAATAAAGCTTGATCTCATCCACATTTGAGGAGTAATTCTTGTTCTGTAGATTTAATTGAAAAGATCCACTAAAATGTTTGACTGTGATTTATTATCAGCAATAACATTTCTGTGAAAACATTGAGTTCAAGAACTTTGCTGTCCATTGCATTTTGGATGTTTGTATTTCTATTCCACTATCAACATTTGTCAATAGACCTGTCATTTTTGAACAGTTCTTTAATATAATCACACTATATTACAATTTTACCCTTGGTGTCAAGTACGAGATAACTGTTTCTACCCAAGAGTAGTTGGCACTGCCATTTTTTTCTAATATACCTGCTGACTTGTCAATCTTGTTACAGTCAACCCTCGACTTACAAACTTAATCCGTTCCGGAAGGAAGTTTGTAAGTCGAAAAGTTCGTAAGTCGAATCAGCATTTCCCATAGGAATGCATTGAAAACCAATTAATCCGTTCCGGCTGTTTTTGGTTCTTAGGTCGAGGGGCGGTTTGTAACTCGAATCATTAGTTCCCATAGGAACTAATGCAAAGCCGGTTAATCCGTTCCTACCACTAGGGGCAGATTTTTTTTCTTTTTCCCCCTTTTAACCTAAGATGACTTAGGCTTTTTTTTCCGGTTCGTAACTCGAATCTAAGTTCGCAAGTCGAGTCAATATTTTTCTATCAGAGCGGTTCGTAAGTCGAAATGTTCGTAACTAGGGCCGTTCGTAAGTCGAGGGTTGACTGTACGCCCATCAAAGGAGTGGTGAATCTTTGCTGGTTTTTCATTTGTGCATATTGGTGAAATTTGGCTTCTCTAATTTTGTTCCAGGCATTTTTGTGTAACTCTCTGTATTTGATGTTTTTTATCTATTTTAATGGGAAAATCCCATATTAAGCATTAATATTTTCTCTATCACCCACTTCTTTTTTATTTACACCGCTACTTTTGAGGCTGGTGGTGTTTGTCATATCAATTAATACCATTGTCAGTTTAGAAAAAAGAATATTTATATCTGAGCTATCAATGTGTGCAATCTTATGAATGCCTTCATAAATCTGTTCCTTCCCAATAGTACACATAGCTGGATCAGTTTTTCTCCTTTCCTGTTTTGCCTTTCTTTCCTTCTTATTTTAATTTATAGTGAACTACAGCAATGACAAGGTTATGATCTGAATTCATGGCAGCTCTACTATATGCTTTCACTGGTTTAACACTTTTGGTATATTTAATTAACCACACTACAATCTGTTTGGTTCTTTACAATAATGTTATTTGTGCTGTCTTGCAAGGATTTCCACATGTACCATTTTCCAGGTGATAATCTGAATGTGGCATAGGTAATTACAAGCTCTTCTGCATAAAACTGTGTAATTCATTCTCATTTTCATGTCCCTAGTCTATATTTCCCAACAAAATCTCTACCAGATGCTTTCGCTCTCTTAGCATTAAAATCCTCCATACTGAAAGTTGTGTCTTGCTCTTTGTATGTTTTTTTTAAACAATTCTGAGTTTGTCACATAATTTTTCTGTGCTTTCATCTTTATTGCCATTTGGGGCAGGTACTTATATGGCAATGATGTATGTGGGATTTGTCTCTAGTAGGGCAAGCAGTTTCTCGTCTGGCATAGAATGAAGTTTGCACTGGCAGCAATTAACATAGTTTGTTACAATGAATGCAGTTCCATACTGACGCTGTGTGTCATTACTATCCAAATAAAACATAGTGTGCCCAGAATTCATCTGTACTTGGCTGGCTTTTGGAAAACAAACATCGTTCTCAACCTGGTAATTCTTAGCACTCTTTGACACACCCCCCCCCCCCCCAAATTAGGCTAAGGGGACGGAAGATCGTTTTGCATTTCTGTCTAGCTGTGAGAAGTGCACTTAAAAGATATAAGGTGGTATTTTTTGGTTGACATCTGTATCTCAGCATTACAGCCAAGTGACTAACACCACACCCATAGTTTTCCACACCAAAGGTTAGTATAATACTGTTTCCTCAAAAATAAGACCTAACCTGAAAATAAATCCTACTATGATTTTTCAGGATGCTCGTAATATAAGCCCTACCCCAAAAATAAGTCCTAGTTAAGTGAAACCCCGACCTCCACCATTGTGCAGCAACCAGAAGATGACATGACTGTATTTGAATAAATGTAGATTGTTGTACATGAAAATAAAATAAAACATCCCCTGAAAATAAGCCCCAATGCATTTTTTGGAGCAAAAATTAATATATTTTCGGGGAAACACAGTAATCATCATCATCATCATCATAATCATTACAGGAACATCCACTTTATAAATCTCCATCATACCTAGTTTGGTCCTGAACCAGCAGCATAAACAGCATATCACATTATTCACCAGAAAAGCATGTGTCATTCCCTGCTCTCAATCCAACATGTCGTGTTACTCCTTGAGCAGTCTAAAAGAAAGATCCACCTCATGCTCCAATTCATTCATTCCTAGAGCAAGACAGATGTTGTTTCCTGCATCACCCTGGTCACACCATGAAAGTTAGACAGTAATGCTCCAAATCCTGGTTATACCATGTGCACGGGTCTAAAGGCCTGTACAAAGGTCTTCCTCTCCTGCTGCAGTAAAGAATCCAGTAAAGACTCAAGGAAGAAAGCCACTCACAGAGTATGTCGGGGGAACATCCGGCAGGGTGTCCAAGGCCTCCACTGCCACTGGATCTTTTCTGGTGCTGGGATGCCATAGACGGTGCAGGTGAGCACATGCCGGCTTTTTCGAGAATAAATGTTTGGTGAGGATGCTTCTTTCTCATGGATTTGAGGAGGAACTGAAATCAGAAGAATAGAAACATGGATTGTGTGTGCGCGTCTGTATCAGTCTTGGTAATCACTACTCTGGGAGAACTGTTTGTGTTATTCCTTTCACCAACCCTCTAGTTGCCCAATGCTTTCTCCCAGTTCTCCTGAACTTCATGATGCAGATACTGTCAGAAGGAGACCCCATGAATTTTGTTCCTCTATTCATATTTCTCACACATTTCGGCACCCTTCCTTCTGCTGTTGAGGGGCACACTCAATATGTCTCAACCTGGGCAGGGCCAAAATCCACAAAACAGGAAAGGGTGGAGGAACAGGTAGGCAGGTGAAACCCTTCCCCACAGCCATGTTCTTCCCTCAGTTGCCTTTTGGCCATTCTTCTGTAGGCCATGGGAGCTTCATCCAGAGAACACTTTATGTGGCTGTGTAAACTACGTGAGGGGAAACCAGTTCAGGAATTCCCACTTATCCTGTGGCACAATGACACATTTATTGTAGTGTATGATTTTACGAGTCCAATCTGTCAGATATCTCAAATATGCATGGTTTGCATGCCTGGTTGCCTTTAGTACACAGACAATGATATAGCTTCTGTAGGCAGCACGTCTTCTATAAGTTCTTGCATTGCTGCTAGCAACCTCTGTAAGGGGTACATTGTTAATTGTGCTCAAGCTTATTAATTTTATTTATTAATCTTGTGTCTTGCCCTTGCTCCAACAAGAAACAGAGTTAGCCAATTTTGTCCTCATAACAATCTTGTGAGTTAAGTTAGGCTAAGGGCAACACTAGATGCTACAAGAGAGATGTAACTCCATTACTCTGTATCTTTTCATCCTCTTTTCCTTGTAATGTATACTGTAACGTGTGACATGACATTTCTCGTCCAGTTTCAGGCAATGAGCAAGGTGGCACTACTTCATATGTAACACTTCAACAGAAATCACAAGGAAGGGGGATTATGAGATACAAAATGCTGTCATCTCCATGTCTCTTATTAAGTTTACTTTTACCAAGGGGACATTATGTAGCCCAAGGCTACCAATCTGTGTTACTCAGAAGGGATTTGAATCCAAATCCCCACAATCGAAATCTGGCCCTCTGTTCTTGCTCTATTTAGCAAAGTTTATTTGTCTGTCTGTCTGTCTAGCTGATTTCTATATTGCCTTTCTCCTGGTTTAGGGACCCAAGGAGGCTTACAATTGATTAGAAGACAGACACAACTAAAAGACACAGTAAGCTATAATATAATAACATATTATATTATATAAAAACATATAATATAACAAAGCAAAGATACAGTAAAACAAACAAAACTGGAACTTGCCTCAGTTATATTCACTTTCTTAATATGAAGTGACAGAGGTGTCCCAGATGGTGAAAGAGGGAAGTACAAATGAAGGGCCAGACTAGATGTGGCATTATGCACATTGTTTGGCTCTACGTGGCTTGTAGGGTGTGGCTTTCCTCCCTTGACTCCACCAGTCAAAACAGGGCCTCCTCATCCCAGTTCTTGGCCCTCATAGGAGGTGTCCTCACTTTACAAATAGTGAGCACTGACCACCCTGGGCACAAAATGTTCGAACATCTACCTCCATTCCCACACACCAACATCCCAATTTAGTTCAGTCCCCTCTACTACAATCTATTTAAAATACAGCAACACTGCAAGGCTAAACAGTGCTATGTCTAATTTAGTCCCAAGAGTGCTCCGATTCATGGGATTATTTATGAAATGCATTCTTCAGGGACAAATGGCTGCCAGGCTCCCAAGTGCTTCAGAGCCTTCTTCCTATTAGAATCCCACTGACTATCTGTTCCCTTTTTACCATTAACAATCAGTTGGAGTTTAATGCTCTTCTCCAGTCCAGCTGGTCTGTTTTTCAGGACTAATGTATATGAGCCAGAATTTTGCTCTGCCACATCCTTGATCTGCAGGGAATACTGAGATTGTCTGTTGGATATTAACTTGCCATCTTTGAACCTGGGTATAAGCAAAGAAAGAAAGGATGCATATGAATTATTTGTCATGTACCTTCTGAGAAGACAACCACAGGACTTCAAATGATGACATTAGGAACTGGTTAAAAATGACACACTCATTTCCAACTAGGAGAAGCTGACACTATTTACTGATCAAAAGAAAAACATTAACAATCATCGAGGACTAAATGTTTTGGCCATTTACTTCAGACCCTGGAAGGTAACTTTTAAAAAGAAGTTGGTTATCATTATAGTTCCATGGCTCAAGTCATTAGTTAGCACTGTAGTTATATATTTTTTTTAAAAAACCTCTACTTTCCCTGCTTCCCAGAAGTAACTAAAGTTACTTTTTATTTAATTAATGGCTACAAGCCACTGGCCTGTGGCAAAAAACACCCACTCCCTTCCAGTTTATCTTATAATCACCTCAATATGCTCAAGAGAGCATGAGACAATACCATGATACACCACATAAGCAGGACTTTATGATATTTCTCCTTCCACATCTAATAATAATAATAAACTTAGAAGTTACTTTTACATTGCATATGGAGTGAAGCCATTTCCCATAACTATGAAAGTAACTAAAAACATATTGATATCGCAAATGGAATAAAGTCATCCTGTTATCCAATGACACTAGTCATCTGTAACCAGGTACTTCAAAATTCTATTCAGGTTTACATCCTGTTTTATCTTCAGTGAGCTCAGAGTGGCATACATGGCTCTTCTCCTTCCCCCATCTTCTCACAGCAGCCCAATCAGACTGAGAAGGAATCGACATTGTTCATTTGCATTGCTGTATGCAGTGAGGCAATTGATAGTGATTGAAAAACTATGGGACAGTCACATGGTTTTGAATCGCTGTTCGCATTCTCATGGTCAGGGCTGACCATCAGCTGATTGGTGCTGCCTGGGAAGCTGGAGAAGCAGTGGAGCTAAATTCCCCAGCTGGTAGGAGGCCCGCCTCCGCAATCCCAGTTGGGGGATGTGGCTCTGCAGCTTCTTGTGGCTTCCAGGTGCAGCACTGATCAGCTGATGGTTGGCCCTCCAGCTGCTTGGGAGAAGCCGCATAGAGAATCCACCACCTAGGTGGAGGCCTCCACCACCCACGCTGCCTGACAAAACAAAGTTAGTCATAGGCAGCAGTGATTGGGTGGCCGGGTGGGTGGGGGTGGGCGGAGAATGGAGGGGAAAGAGAACGAGAGGGAACGGAGTGAAAAGGGAAGGAGGGGACAAGGGGTGAAGGTGGGAGGGCATGGGGACAGGTGACTGAGGGGTGGGCAAGCCATGGGGGGTACTTTTATTATTATTTTTAAAATTTCTGCTATCTGATAATAGTGCTATACCAGACAGCAGGATTTAAAAAAAAAAAACAAGTGGCAGAGGCATTCACAAATGTGGGATTTACATGTTCGCATCCACCCCAAAATAAACAGACTTCTAAGAGGGGAGCAGAATAATTCGCTCCCCTGGCACAGCAGTCCAAGCATGTACGTGCCTCATGTCTACACTTAAATTTATGTCGCCTTTTAAAGTAGAATCTGGTACAAGGGGGGGGGGGGTTATTGTGAGTGGGATCAAGCCCTGAGAGAGAGCAATCGGTTCAATGTCACTTTTAAGACTAACAAATTTATTTCCGACTGAGGTTTCATGGATTACACTACTTCTTCAGACCCGTGTGCGTCTTGCAGCTCAACTCTTCACTTTCCTCTGGTTATCTTTTAGAATTGCCATCAATGGCATTCAGTTCGGTGACCAGGAAAATAAAATAACACACAGCACACACTGATGTACACAGGATGAAGCTGGAACCCATCTCTCGGGCTTTCCTTTCCATGTCGTTTCATCTGCATCTGGTCGATCAGAATGTGACAGCCTACAGGAGTTTGATTATCATTCACTCCCACTATGGCAGAGGATATACACATCCAGACCAGAGTAGTTGCTGCTTCAGTACCACATTCCACAACTATCCCTCAGCTGGAAAAGGCTCAGCCTCAGTGCAGAAGATGTCATATAGCTATGGGAAATGTGGGTGGGACTATGAGTATGTGTGTGTGTTTGGCAAGAGATTTAATAATGAAAGACATACCCTGTCCCAACTCTAACGTCTGCCAAGAAGCTAGGGAGTGCGGGAAGTTGTAGAATAACATTTATGACTCTGCCTCCTCCTCTGGAGCTTGTCCACCACATAAGGTATTCGCTAACGAGACAAGCTAAAGGATAACACAGTCAAAAACAGTGGGAAAAGCTCAATTTCTGATGTAGAGGTCCAAAGCCAACTGTTTTTCTCAACACTTTTTCTTGTGGGAGGAGAGGGTTTTTCCTTGCAACATACATTTTGGCAAGAATCCTTATTAACAGCAATGGTCTTTCTCTTTTGCTCTTCCTCTTCTCTGCAAAGGACAGCCCCCAAAATGCCTGCTAGACAAATTGTGCAAAGACAAATTGCATTACCATTGGAACTCAGGCAGAGGGTAGGCAACCACTTTCACAGGCAGCTTCACGCTTTCATCCCCTGCTGTTGCTTCTATCACTGGGCCCTTCCTCCACTCCACATTGATGAAGGGCTTCTCTGTAAAACCGGGCAGATAAAGCAGGAAGAAGAAGACGCAGAGTGAAAACTGTCAAATAATCTGAAGCAAGAGATATTATTAATCCGTACACAAAGCAGAAGCACGGACTGTAAAGAAAATAACCACACATGCATCTGTTGGATGCTGGATGGTGCTTTTCTCCTTTCTCCAGGCACAAAAATGGTGTGTGATGGTCAGTTTATGCCATGAAGACACAGTGCCATTTGGATCTATCTTTCTTACAGGCTGGCATTGCTGTCCTACCAATGATGTGTAATTGGATGAGGATTTTAATGAAACATTTACCACCCTTCTAGCCACAACTTCTCAGCTCAACCAAAACTGTGCTTGGTAGGAGTAATGGCAGCCTATACCACAGGTCTCCTGGAGAATGACATAGGTATAAGGAAGGAAAGCGACTAGTTTCACAGTCAATTCACAAGCCATTCAGCCATTATAAAAACTAGCAGGCTCTTTCTTATAAGGGAAAATCTAACATTTCAGTGGTAGAAAGTTCCCATTACATCTTACCTGGAGAACAATAAAGTACTGGTTACTGCATGATTCTGAATTAAGTCATACATGGAAAGTCCACTTCTATGAATATATATTTCATTTTTGCCTGGTGGGGACACTTGCTTTGCCAGGCCACACATACAGAATGTATAGCATGTCCCTCAATAATGTGCTTATTAGCAACAGAGGATAAAGGGGCAGTATCCAGTGCCTCCTTTATCTGGTGATTCTTCATTAAATGAAACTCAGCTTATTTGACCATCTCCATTGTTTCATTAACAGACTGGTTAATTTTAAGTTGTCAATACCTAAAGCACCTAAAAGTTTTCTATAGCCTGAGTTAATGGTTTTTACCATGTACGATGACATCTATGCTCTCCTTCAAGTCCTGCTCCCCACTGCTAGCCATGCACGTATATTTTCCCAGGTCTTGTTGGCTCACATTTTGGATGATCAAGATGCTGGAGAGCTCAGTATGTGTCTGCTGGGATCGCCTCTCAGGCTGTTCTATGACTTTCCGGTTCATCTGCCAGGAACAGGTGGTAAAAGAAAAAGGAATAAACAGGTATGGCTTTAGGAGAGATAAAGCTTGCTGGAAGTTCTCCATCACCCCAGTACTGGGTGCATTGTATACAAAGTTAATATGCATTGTATACAAAGCTGATCAAGCAATTTTGGTACTAGAGATATAAAGTCATACAAGTTTCTTTTTTTTCCTTTGGCAGTAAAAATAGTGTAATTACAAATGACTAATAAGTTGCTGCCAGTTCATGCTCCCTCAAATCAACCACCTCACTTTACCTAATGCTAGGAATGGACCTGCTGGGCTCTCACTGTGACCTTCTTTCCCAAGATGGATAAAATGTTTCAAGGAGTAAAACTGCCCTGTTTAGCTATCACTTACATACTTGTATAGGAGCATATAGTTACTGAGTAATTAGTGACCAAATTAGTTTCTCTCTGTATAAGATCCTCGCCTGCATACAGTGATAATACAGAGAGAGAGATTTCAAGAATATTCTGAGCTACAGCATGTTTAGAAATGGATTGAATTGCCATCTGTTTGGGAAGAGATAATTTTAGTTTTTTTGCTCTCTATCCACAAATTAGGGGCAGGGGGATGAAAGCTGCAGGCCAACATGACAGGGATTGGTGGGTGTGGTGAATATGATTATTTGGGCTTCTTCTTTTGCTTTGTGATCCAGAATGTTTTAAAAAATGGCAGCACACACCACCCACAGAAGCTAGGAATCAACAAGGCAAATGTTAGTCCATACCTGTTTTGCAGGGTAATCCCACTGGAAATCAACTCCTGAATTGAACTCGGCCCACACTGTACAGTTCAGAACTAATTTTTCTCCCACTAGTAGTTCCATGTCTTTCTTTGGAGACAACTGAATGTCATAAAGTTCATTCCCTAAGGCCATAAGAAAAACAGTTAGACACAGCTCAGCCTTTTTTGTGAAGCGCTTCCTCCTTCCCAAGCCTAGAAGCTCCCCATCTTGTAAATTTATCTTGTCAGTTCCTCTCTCACTGGTGAGTGTTCCCTCTGACCAACTAGGCTCCTGGATCCCTCTCTCCTTCAACAATCCTGCCTCCCCTCCAAGTGTGTGTGTTTGTGTGTGTGTGTGTGTGCCTGCCTGCCTGTCTCTGTGTGTACCTGTTGGAATGCTCTGGAAGTTTGCAATCTGATCTGTCATGCTAGTACTATTTCAGATAGCAAGCAATTAAAGAAGAAAACTGAAATAACCCCACAGCAGCAGTGGCTATTGCTTGTGAGAGGCAGCCGGTGCAAGGCAAGAGACATAGTTTACACTAACAGAGATGTGCACGTGTTCTGAAACAATTGAAAATAAATCAATTTGACATTCGAGTTAAAATAAACAGTCCTTTGGAGGAACAGTAAAATAACATGTTTCCGGGGCAAAAAAAAAACCAAGTGCTTCCATGTACACCTTGTAGTCACTTTTAAAAATATCAATTTAAAACCTGCTAAATCTGCTTCTGATAGGGTCCCCCCCCCAATATAACTATGATCTAATTGATGTCCACTGCCCAAAGCCAAGACCATCACAATCCAGGAAAAAGAACCTCTGTCCTGCTGACACCAAAGTTTAATCTTTTTTACAGTTGATTAGAATCTAGCCTGAAAACAGTTGAGTAGGGGGATCCTCGTCCTTCCCATTGGGAAAAGTATTAATCCCAGAACTTCAAAAAGTCATTTTTTTTTTCAGAATACAATTCCCAGAATTCTAGAAATGGCAGTCCAAAATTTTAACTTTTTCAAGCTCTGATTTAAACATCACATGAAAATACTCTCCTTGTTGACATCAATTCTAGAGCCTCAATACAAAGGTATTATAGCAAGAGCTACTTTAAGCCTCATTGAGGGAAAAGCTGTTGTTGCATGACCATTTTTAAGAGATCGTCCTTTGGGACTGAAGAGCTCTTGTTCCAAAACTCACCTGCAATGTGGACAAGGAAGAAACTGGATTTGAAGTGCTTCTTGTCAATGAGAGTTTCACACTGAACAAACAAGGAGTCCTTGATCAGTACAGTGGGGACCAGCATTCCTTTTTTGTTGTCCCAGAAAATGCTCTTCCCATCCGGGTGGATGACAGAGGTGGGCTAGAGATAGAAAGTGAACAAAAAAGAACCAAACTCTTTAGAAACACATAGTCATTGTCACTACTGTTCCATCTCTATTTCTTCTGAAGAGTGAGTTCTAATGTTTCACACATTTGCTGAAAAAACAAACCTATGGAAAAATGTTTATGTTATGGACTGTTACCACAGGTGTATTTTTCTTCCCAGCTGTTTCCACAGACACTCCTTACATGTATCCAGAGAATAATTTGCTTCTGAATAATTTTTTCCCTCATGTGTTTATTTAGAATGACCTCCATATGAGGAGGAAGAAGAAAAAGTGGATGATAAAGTTGGGGACACTGGGCTATGGTTCACCCAAGTAGACTGTACCAGCTCTTAGGAAAAAAGGTAAATGAGAGAGCACCTTCCATGAAACTGAGAGGGTTACATTTTGCATTGGGCACCCTTGGCATCGCCCTTAGAAACTCTTGAAGGCAATCTTGGCTGTAGCCTTCCAAGACTACTATTTTCTTCCACATTTTATGGAAGCAAATATTCAAGAAGCATGCAGTAGCATACTGTTCCTTTCCATGGTTTCCTGTCACTCGTGTAGGAATTCAGCCCTCTCCAATTTTGTGAAGGGCTGTTTCATGTCAAATATTGAAGCGCCTTCTGGTAGCGAGGCTGGAGTGGTCTCTGCCCATCATGTTTGAGATGGTCCCTGCAGTCTGCAGAGAGGCAGAATAACTTCCAGAAATGCAAAAGATGCTGTGGGGCATACCCAGAACAGAAACATTAGGGAGAACTAAATATGCATGAAATGTATCCCTTGCTCCCCTGGGATTTCTACTCCCTCCACCCCCAGAACTTCTGTATAATGCTGGAGCATACCTCCATGCAAAAATCATCAACATTATGTAGAGTAACTCCCAGGAATGGTGAAGATAGCAGTGTAAGAGAGAACAAAGACCAAAATGAAGGCCAAAGGACTGCAAATGTAACTGGGAAACATCACAAAGGATTTTCAAAGATAATAGATTTAGCAGATTCCTGCTCTGCTCTGCTTCTCTGCACGCCCACGCCCCCACCTCATCCCTCTGGCACCATCTTCTCTGCTCTTCTTCAAGCAGGTAAGGCTGAAACAAGGCAGAGTCCCAAGCAATTCTAGTGAGACCCTTGTTTCTTACCAGGAACAATGTGATGTTAAGATCTGGAATGGACACCAGACACGGAACACGGATATTCTCCTTTTTGTAGATAAGAAGAGTCTCTGGTTTATTAATGAAGGGCTGTTCAAAATCTGAGAAGGAAGGAAATAAAGAAAAAGCAGAGAAAGGGGTGAAAACAAATGCTGTTGCTGTTATCCTTCCACTTTTTTTCTAAGTCAGCTAAAATCAATACAAAACCGTATTGTGTGTGGCACAGATATACATGTAGTTGTAGAAGGGATAGCCGTGTTACGTCTGTGCAAGCATTATAGGAAAAAGCAAAACAGAAATAAAAAGTTAAAAAAAGGAGACAAAAATGTGGTGGCATCTTAAAGAATAACTTTTTTTAAAATGTGAGCTTTTGTGTACAAGTCCACTTCATCAGACTATGTCCATGAGAGTTAAAAATATGAAAGTCAGTCTTTAAGGTGCCATCACATTTTTGTCTTTTTTTTACTTCTTATTTCTAGTTTGCTTTTACAGATATACATGTAAATTAAAAACATATATGGGATTGTACAGTGTAATCCTACACATGTTTATTGAAAAGTAAATCTTACCATGTTCACTGGAGCTTACTCTCAGGTACAGCTTCTATAGAATCTATAGAATTATAGCCATAAGCTAACTTTTCAATTCTCATCCCTAGCTAGTTCTCTTGTATTTGCATTTTGTAACCAGAGCATACTCAGAAAGCAAACCCAAGGAGATTTTTTTAATCCAGATACATTTGGGGAATTTAAGAAACAAACTATATTTAGCTAATACAATTAGCAGACCTGTGTAGAGCTATACTACTCTCTCTCTTTCTGATCAAAACAAAATATATTTGTTCCTTTAAGTTGTCTGCTTAATTTTTATTCTGAGTTCAGCATTTCATTCTAGTTTGCTTTAGTACTATTTTCAGATCAGCCTAACAACCTGTAAATCAGTATGTTACAATGAACAAAGCATTTCACATTGAAAGGGGAGGGCTAGGTTCAAATCTATACTGTACTCAAGATAAATGTCCATTTCAGTCTAATTTATATCAGTGATTTGTTTTGAAGATAAAAGACGATAACATATTATGTACAATCCTGAGCTGGAGGAAGGGCAGGATGCAAATGGGAGAAATAGAAGTCTGAATTTTGATACTCCAAATTTCCTTAGTGTAGATAATTAATTATGTGTTCTTCCCTCTGTAAGCAAATGCCCTTCAATGTTTTTTTAAATTCTTCTTTTTATTTCCCTTAATTTTGCCAACACATTTATGAATGGTGGGGCAATAATGGGATTGAGGACATAAATCTGAAGTCATTTCTGTGCTATCAATCTAGTGTTTCAGCAGCCACACCTAGGTTGTTCCTGATTATTTTCTTTCTTACCATTAAGAGCACATAGGTTTTCCAGCAACATTCAAGATATGTTTTATTGCTGCTGCTTCCTTTAGCATATTTAGAGTTAACGGATAAACAAGCAGTATCCAATTTTAGAACAATGAAAAATGAGTAAAAATGTGACATGATTTTTTTAATGGCAGCTGAAGACCAGGATTGACCCTCCTATTAGACAGCAGACATGGGGTGTCATGAAAGGAGAGCAAGTTATTTGCTATTTAATGTGTTATTATTGTACTTTTATCAACTGCAGATGGGGATAAATGCTTAACGGATTTTCTGCCTCATGTGCATGTGCCAAAATAACTGAGCTGGCTTTGAGCACTAGGCACTATGACCTAAATTGGTTAGGTGCCATTTCTACTTCTTCATAGAATCATAGAAATCATAGAAAAGTGAAGTTGGAAGGGGCCTACAAGGCCATCAAGTCCAACCCCCTGCTCAATGCAGGAATACAATCAAAGCATATCTGCCAGGTGATTATCTAAGTTTTTCTTGAATGCCTCCAGTGTTGGAGCACTTACCAACTCCCGAGGTAACTGGTTCCACTGTTGTACTGCTCTAACAGTTTGGGAAGTTTTTCCTGATATTCAACCAAAATATGGCTTCCTTTAACTTGAGCCCATTGTTGCATGTCCTGCACTCTGGGATGATCAAGAACAGATCCTGTCCCTCCTCTGTATGATAGCCTTTCAAATATTTGGAAAGTGCTATCACATCACCCCTCAGTCTTCTTTTCTCAAGGCTAAACATGCCCAATTCTTTCAGCCATTCCTCATAAGGCTTAGTTTCCAGCCCCCTGATCATCCTTGTCGCCCTCCTCTGAACTTCTTCCAATTTGTTAGCATCCTTCTTGAAGTGTGGTGTCCAGAACTGGACACAATACTCAAGGTGAGGCCTGACCAGTGCTGAATAGAGGGGGACTAGCACCTCGCAGTATTTGGAAACTATACTTCTATTAATGCAGCCTAAAATAGCATTAGCCTTTCTTGTAGCCACATCACACTGTTGGCTCATATTTAGCTTGTGATCTATGACAATTCCAAGATCCTTCTTGCTCGTAGTTTTGCTGAGCCAGGTATCCCCCATCTTAACTCTGCAATTGGTTTCTTTTTCTGAGGTGCAGTACTTTGCACTTATCCCTGTTGAATTTCATGCTGTTGTTTTCGGCCCAGTGCTCCATCCTATCAAGGTCATTTTGAATTTTGTTTCTGTCTTCTAGGGTTTTAGCTATTCCGCCCAATTTGGTATCATCTGCAGATTTGACAAGCATTCCCTGCACTCCCTCATCCAAGTCATTAATAAAAATATTGGAGAGCACCGGGCCCAGAACTGAACCTTGGGGTATCCCACTTGTTACCTCCTCCCAGTTAGAGAAGGACCCATTAATTGTTACACTCTGAGTACGATTCTGTAGCCAACTGTGTATCCACCTGACATTTGATCTATCCAGCCCACAACTAGTTAGCTTGCTAATCAGAATATCATTTTGTCAAAAGCTTTGCTGAAGACAAGATATACTATGTCTACAGCATTCCCTCTGTCTATCAGGGAGGTTACCTGATCAAAAAACGAGATCAAATTAGTGTGGCAGGATTTGTTCTTGACAAATCCATGTTGGCTTCTAGTTATTACTGCCTTGTTTTCTACGTGCTTGCACAATGACCGCTTTATTATCTGTTCCAGAATTTTGCCTGGGACTGATGTCAGGCTGACATCTTCTCAGACAGCAATAGATCATGGGCCAACCCTACTTAAAGCCAAAGTATACATTGCAGACACTACATCATTAGAAGGGTGTATTCCTTAAATGCTGAAAATATCTGATTGTTACAGCATGAACTTTTCACACACACACCATAGTTGGAAAATCAGCTTGCTTTGTTTTGTGATTGATCACTGGGAGATAAGCACAGGGTTTGTATTAATGCCTTTCAGTTTCTAATGGAAGATTATCTATAACATATAACCTGGACCTCAGATCTTATTAAATGGGCATGTTTAGAATGCCCACAGCCAAGGCTGATTTACACAAATAGAGGAGACTTTAGTTCAGAGGGTAAGACTAATGGGTGGAAGTTGGAAGCAAGGAGACCTCAGCTAATGACAGGGATTAATTTCCTAACAATGGGACAGACTGCTTTGGGAGGCAGTGAATTCTTCTTCACTGAATACATTTAACCAGAAGCTGAACAAAATCCCTTTGAATTCTATGATTTTATAATTTTTTTCAAATGAGTAATCATACTGTACAGTGTAGATCTATAATATATGCTGTTCTCTTTTTTCTTTTTTTTTTAAAAAATTGCATTCATGTTTACTACACTATAACTCTTTTTAAAACAAATAAATGTTAGGTCCCAGGCCAAGTAGAGCCTATAGTCGAGCTTTCAGTCTCATGAACTTTTGCTCTTTTCCTTCTCACTTTGCATTGCTAAGATTCTCTCTTGTAGACAGCAATATGACTCTTTGATAAGACAGTATTTAACCCTTATTGGACAACTGCCTGTCTCCTATGGACAGCTGAGGGATGAATAGGTGTGTGTGTGTATGTATGTGTGTGTGTCCCCTACCCTATCACTCTGGAATGAACTCCCCCCCCCCCAGTCAGCTTGTACCATGAGCCAGTTCATCTCCAAATAACTGTACAGTCTGAAATGTATTTGTTTATTTGTTTATTTATTTACTTTTATATCTCGCCCAACTAGTAGCCAGGCTACTACTCTGGGCAGCTAACAGAAGGACACAAAGCCATAAACAACTACAACAACAATAATAAAAACAATAAAACGACAGTGAAAAATAATGGCAGTCTGGTGGCAGAAGGGATACATAAAATTACTTATTTAGGGCCAAACTATTGAAAGGCTTGAGAAAACAACCAGGTCTTCAGTTGCCTCCTAAAACCCAGGAGAGACGGGGCTAATCGTACCTCTGGTGGGAGGGAGTTCCAAAGTGAAGTAACCACCACAGAGAAAGCCTAGTTTCGAGTGAGTGATTTTTTGGCCTCCCTCAGAGTGGCCACCTGAAGCCTCCCAATATGAGAGATGCGGGTGGGACAGGTAGATGTTTTGAGGGAGAGGTGCTCAGCCAGGTAACAAGATCCTAAACCGTTAAGGGCTTTAAAAGTTAGCATAAGCATCTTGAACTTGGCCCAGAAGCAAACAGGCAGCCAGTGCAGATGAGCCAGGATAGGGGCTATATGGTCATAAAGAGATGCTCCAGAGATCAACCTGACAGCAGCATTCTGCACCTGCCACAGCTTCTGAACTGCCTTCGAGGGCAGCCCCACATAGAGAGCACTGCAATAGTCTATTTTCCAGATTACAAGTGCATGGACCAGTGTTGTAAGGGACTTCCTGTCGAGATGGGGTGAAGGTGTGTGATCTGCCTCAGCTGGCAAAAGGCGGACTTGGCCACAACTGAGATCTGGTTCTCCATTGAGAGGGCCGGGTCCAACAACACACCAAGGTTACACACCTGATCTTTCAGGGGAAGTGGAAATGTAGGGTAGCTGCTATGTATCGGTTCAAAACTACCTGATTCATGGGGTTCACTGTTGATGTCTAAAACAAGGCACTTTTTAAATAACAGAGGGTATGGCTTTGTATCATACAGGGCTACAATGTGGGTCATATCTGTTTGGATTTTAGTTCGACCCAGTTGTCTATAAAACAGAGAAACTGTTGCAAAGAAAAGAAACTATAAATGTCTGCCAGACAAGTGTTATCTTTTGAAAGGACTTGTTGTATGTTTTAATTGTAAATGTTACCATTTCCATAACTTAAAATTACTCTACTTGATGTGGGCTATTGTGGGTAGCTTTTGAATTTGCTCTGGGCTATGAAAGCTGGACAGTGAAGAAAGCTGACAGAAAAAAAAACCCCAATTCATTTAAAATATGGCATTGGAGGCTTTACAGACACCATAAACAGCCTAAAACAGCATTCCCCAACCTTTTTTGGTCCGCGGACTGGCTGGGGAAGGTGGGGCAGCCCCCATGCTCACGCGCATGCGCGAACAAGCGCGTGCACGCTCTTGCACGGGCGGGCGCGCCCCTGCACGAGCGCACGCTGCCATTTGTGCATGCATGCGGGCGCGCACAGGGCCGCATGAGCGCGCGCTGCCATTTGCGCATGCGCGCGGGCGCTCATGCGCATGCGCAAATGGCGACGCACGCTCGTGCGCACCCGCACGCATGCGCAAATGGCAGCGCGGCGCTCACACAGGCATGCCGGAGCGCGCGCACAGGCGCAAATGGGCGGCGCGGGGGTGAGTGTGCGCAGGGGGGCGGCGGGAGGTCTCTCTCGGCGGCCCGGTCTGGCCCAGGCCACGGACCAGCACCGGGCCGTGGACCAGGGGTTGGGGATCTCTGGCCTAAAAGACTGTAAGAGGGTGCTAGAGCAAATCAAGCCTGAACTCTCGCTAAATATCAATTATTAAATTGAGACTATCATACTTTGGGCATATCACGAGAAGACAAGACTCACAGGAAAAAACCAATAAACATCAGCTGGACTGGCTCAATAAAGGCAGACACAGCCTTGAATGTTTAAGATCTGAGCAGGAGAGTTAATGACAGGACTTTTTGCAGGTCATTAATTCATAGGGATTACTGTAAATTAGAAATGATATAATGGCGAATAACAGCAACGTTCAGCAATTCTGGTCAATCAAGCCTTGTTATGGCTTGGTGCCATGTTACTATAATTCACCTTAAGAAGGTTATGGCCAGAAAGCCCCTGGACTAACAAGACTCATGTCCGTCAGTTCTGGTGTTAACTAGGCATCTCTGTGACCCTGGGTACAGAAGACATGAATTGTGGCAGTTGTTTTGAATTAAGCACCAATGTAAAGTTTGGCTACCTCATTTTCTCTTCAGTAAGATTTGTCATCTGGGACTAGGTCTGCATGCAACTAGATCAGTCTTTGGTTATGTGATGGAACCCATTAACAGGACCATGGTCCTCTTCCAGTTATCACTTAAGATGCAAAGATTTAAAAGCATATGTCCATTTATTTTATCTATGAAATCATGCAGCCTAACCAATATTATATTGACAACAAAACATGTCGTGCTTGTTTAGCAAACCAATCGATACAATGGCATCCCTGTGAATGCAAGTAGTTGAGGTACGGGGAAACGAAATCAATTATGAGATAGCCTAGGAAGCCCCCAGTGATCCCATGTTTCCCCTGAAAATGAAAGCATACCTCTTTATAGCATCTGCATCCTGCCCTACTACAAACGTCAGGTCAAAATACATAGTTCATCCTCTCCCATCTTTATCTTGTAAGTAGGATGAGAAGGTGGGACTGGCCCAAGCCCATCTAATTGGTCTCATGGCCTGGTGGGAGGTGAACTCAAATCTCCTTGATCACAGAGCAGCATTAAGCTCCATACCACCACACTGGTTCTCATGGTTCTTTCCCAGAAGCTCATTATATTCCCAGATCAATCTCCCACAAGACTGGAAAAGTGCAAAACAGCTCTCTAGATTAAGATAACAAACCTATTTTACTATCCTACAACTGTCGGACAAGGTCATGATTGAAACATATTTTCATGGGTGTTGGTGTACATCAGTTCTTTTGTTGCTAAATGCTCCTGACTAGAGGTTTTGGATTTTATTCCATTTCTGTGTTTTTATATAAATATTCTTCCAGGATGTATTTGAAGAACAGCCACAGATGTTCATAGCAAAGACCAAGGGCAGATTAGATTAAGAGAGAACTAGCATTCATGGGGGGAAATTCCTGCCAAACCTCTAATGCCTCTGGCTATTGTTATTTCGAGTTTGTTATTGGAGGACGATTTATTTTAAAATACCAGCAACAGTTGCTCAGCTGGCAAACCACAGAGACTCACTATTAATTGCCCATATTAAATTTAGACCGGATTTTAAATATCCAAGGTCCATGATCTAAACTAATACCCACATAACTCAAAAGCAATTGCAACTTCCCTTCAAAGAGCATCTTCTTGCTTTTTAAGTGTTTGGTTGTCTCCACCCAAAGAAAGCATGGATGTTGGCATGAGCTGTTGGGAAAACATGTGAGTTCATGAGGAGGTGTTCTTAAGAGGAAGAAATGGTGGGTACATGTACTGTATGCATGCAAAAAGTAGTAATAGGTATTGGTCTGGGGCAAGGGCTGAAGTCAGGAAGATAAACAGAAAAGGACAGAAGGGACACTGCTGGTAGATCTCTGGGGAAACAGCAGTAGAGTGGCATGGATCTCTGAATCCCAATTGTTTAAATGGAAAAAAGGTTTGGGGGTAACCAGTTGTACATTCTGTACAACTGTGAGCTCTGTTCCGTAAGCAATTTGTCATATAAATAAAAACACAACATGTTTCATGTCAGGGCTTCATTAACTGGCAAAAATTTGAGAAAGACTAGATCTGTCACACATTAGGACTCACATTGTGTGAGTATGAGATTGGGGAGTCTCAGTCCCATGTTTCTCACCCCTGCCCTAGCACCATATGTAGCGATACAGTTTTTCATTCTTCTCAGATTCTGTTTTATTTGAAACATCTCTCCCATTTCACTCCTTTCCCAAACAATGGTTTTAATTTCTTCCTTTTAAAAATTCAGCAACTAGACAGGGCCACTCTTCCAGTTTTACAAGAGTTTCCAGGGAACTGAAAACTCTTGCATCCCAGCCCCATTCACCCATGAAACTGAATTCTCCAGAGCAGATCTGTGACAATCCATAGAGAAGTTTTGTTCTTAGCAGGAAGAGGACCGACACCCTTATTCTCTCTTCCCAATTACCCTGGGTTTGATTAATTTTATGCAGATGAGAGAAGGAACCCAGCATGTGTGTAGAGAAACATTTGGAGATTATGAAGGGTGATGCAAGATAACCAGAAAATAGCGTGCAGATTTAGGGGTGGGGATGACAGGACAGTATTTCTCAAATTTCTCATATAGATTTCTTTATATCCTCAAGTCAGTCAGCATCCTCTAACTTTCTGCAAGCATATCAGGCAAAACCAAAAGAAAAAGAAAAAATTAAAAAGACACCCCAATAGTTCCTTATGTTCCGGGTGAAAGCAGCCCCAGAGTAACTTAAGGATACGTTGTGTGCCTCTCTTGCATCATATACCCAGTGCCTGTATTTGATAATGTTTTGGATGTGAACCAACAAACTGAAACCAAATCCCTCCAACAAGGTAAAAGCACAGGGAGTTGGTGTCAGATAAATAGGGTGCAAGATGTTATAGACAGGGTTACTTTCATTCCCTCTAGAAGAACAATTTAACTGTTTTTTGTTTGTTTGGGAGTTAGTTAGGTTCAGCTATGTCACTAGATTGATAGATGGGTTCTAGAGCAAATCAAGCCTGAATTCTCACTAAAGCTAAACTATTGTACTTTGGACATGTTATGAGAAGAGAAGACTTACCAGAAAAGACAATAACACTGCAAGAAAAAAATTCACTTCATTTCCAAATCAAGCTGCTATTATTTATCTTTGGAGTTCTAAATGGCCTAGGATCCAAATACTTGAAACCATGCCTTTTCCCCTACTATTCTGTCTTCAATTCTTCCACTGAGAGCTTACATAATGTGCTTTATTATAAGTACATTTCAAAGGACAAAGCTGCATGGTGGCACCCTGGCTGTCGAATGTTTTCCTTAAAGAGGCATGCCTATTCATTGCTTTACAACCTTTTTTTGCTACCAAACCAAGATGTAGCTTTTAACCCAAGGCATTTTAATGTATATATTCTCCCAGTCTGACTTTTATACTTGAAACTAGAACTCAAACTACTAGACTTTTTAAAAATTATCACGGTTGGATATTAGCTTTACTGTCCTATATTCAGTTTTGAAATAATTTACTCTTTGTATTGCAATTTACCTTGAACTTTTATACAATGAAAATCAGCATGGACATGTTTTAAATAAGGAACATAAAAATAAACAAATTCAAGAATTTGATAGATATGATATTTGCACAAACAATGTGGAGATTCTGAACCTCAGTCCTGAACTATGCCCAGCTGAACATAATATAACTTGCTTTCAAGTAAAACATACTACAATTTACTTTCAAGTAAACATGTACAGAAAGGTGCTGCATCGTTCCTGAGGGCTGTGATGTTCTACCACTGTCTCTCTTGATTATATGTCTCTGGAAAGAGCTGAAATACTTAAGGGCATCCTTTGAAAGCAATAGAAGCAAACATCGTCATTTAAATTATTTGCAGTTTCTTTAGACAACCAGGTATTATTGCCCCACTTGTGAGTTTGAGCCACACATCCCTGAGCCTGACAAGGAGGGAGGAGAAACTGTTGGCTCCTTAGGAGCCCAGGACTTTAAATCCCCAGAAGGAGACTGCTCAATGATTGAGTGAAAGGAAGAGGCTGGTCTATTACCATAGAATAAAGGTAGGAGTCCCAAAGTTAAATGCTTGGCTGCAGGAAAAGACTCATCAGAAGAGAAAAGCTCTTCCTGCCAAGAAGCCAAATCCTGCAGCTGAGTTTCCTCACTAAATGCCTACAGCTGAGCTCTGGATAGGGCTCTAGTAGATCAGTAACATAAACCGCATTGTAGGACTGGGAGTTTTGTTAGAGATGTTTTTTTCTTGCTTGAGCTTTTTTTATCTGCCTTCTATCCAGATCTTTGCTGCAAATGACTTTTAGACTGGCTCTCCCTGTTTGTTTTCTTCAACAGCATGTTTGACTTTGGATTGTTTTTGGACCTAACCTCTGGATCTCCAACAGGATTCTATTTGCTGGATCACTGCATAGCCTCTACCCGAATTCAGGACTCGGTAGCCTGCCAATACCTTGGGGCCAGCTGATCTGGGAGCAGAATACAAGGAAGCCTTCTAAGACATGGTGTAGGAACCCAGCAGCAACACTACAAGTTGACAAGTGCAACAATGGAGCAGGTTAGGACACAGGTAGATTGTCAGAACTGCACTTTTAGGTCAAAATTACGTTGGCATTTCCCTTCCCAAAGCCAGGGTCTTTTTCTTCACAATAGTTTAACTCCAAATAGCTTCTCCTCTTACAACCTTACGACATAATCCAGGCCTTCAGCCTATTTTAGGCATGCAAATCTTTTACCCTCTTACCTCTCACAAATATGTAAGTGCTCACTGCAGTAGTGCCCTCGATTTTGGCACTGATGTATTTGTAGTAACAGCGGTAGTAGCCTGTATCATTCGCCTGAGTACCCGTCAGTGTCAAGACCTTGCAGTAAGGCTTTGTATCAGTACCCTCGCAATCCTCTTCTTTGACTGTTCGGATATTGTCAGGACTCACAAAGAACACGGAGTCACTTTCCTTTCCAACCTGGATGGTGTCCTCTTGGCTTCCAGGCCACGACCACTCCAGGGGATGTTGTCCTCTGTACAGGATGAAAAGTAATGCCAGAAGCCAGATTAGAGACTCCTGGAATTTATATTCTAAAATGCCCTGTCTTCCATGTTCTAATACCAGCAAGGTAAAGAGTATGTTGGATTCCTCTAATGCAGGTGGAAAGCCAAGCCAGAAGCTTGCAATTCAGGTTTTGCCAGGCAGAAAGGCTAAGCAGAGGGCTCTGATCCAGGGCCTATGCAAAAGTGTGACTCTGCCAGGCAAAAGATTCTGCACTAGAATAAGCGAGGCTGAGGAACAAGTTCAAAAGCAAATGAAATTGATTAAGATACAACAGTCTGAGAACAATAGGAAGGCTTTACTTTTTTTTAAACTAAAGACTAGGTGTGGGACTTTCAGGTTTCTTGGACTTCAGCCCCCATAATACCCCAGGAATTTCCTCAGTCAGAATTCTGAGAGCTTTAGCCAAGAAAATGAAGTCCTCACAGGAGTTTTCAGTTATACACAGTGGGGAAATCACAGCTCTGTCAGTCATTTTGTCCCTGTGAGAAAGTAAAAGGAAATGGATGGGAGTGGCTAAACTCTGAAAACCACAAGGGATTAGGGGACTGGTAGCTTATTCACTAGTCACTCCATCACCAATTGATGCCTACTTGCACCTTTTTGTGTCCCTGTCAGGGGCTACTGTTTTGCATTGTGTATGCATGTGTTGTTTTTTGTGGGTAGGATTGCTCTATTTTGGTTCAGTTCCAGCATGTGTGATGGGACTGAACCAAAGCGGCTAGCTTAACCTGTCCCTTTATTTAAGCTACTTGACAATCTTGAGAAATGGAAATCTTCCTTGCCATTCACCTGTGAAGGGGAAGAGAAAGGACGTTTTCCATTTCTTTTTAATATTTGCTAACACATCAGCAGTGTTTTGAAAGCATTTTTAAAGCCCTATCAAAGCATTGCTGATGTGCCGTGTAACTTAAATTTTAAAAATAGAATTAAATTAAAAAGAAATAAAAAACTTCCTTTCCCTCCACAGGTGAGTGGCAAAGAAGCTTCCCCTTTTTCAAGATGGTTAAGTGGGTTAGGCAAAGCACAGAGGAGGAGGGGGATCTGTTGTTCTTGGTTCTGTTTCTCCCCCCCCCTTTCCTTCTAAAGGGAAAGAATATCTGTCACCAGAGTTGTAATGTGCTCGATCCTTGGATTGCCCACATGACATACCACACCTCAAAGTGACCCTGTTTAGCACAATCCAGATAGATGCAGGATGGGATAATTAGGCTGTCTAGTCATACCCTTAGCTGGATCTCTGCATCTTAATAACCTTTGAACTGTAGAGCTGGGAGGGACCCTATGGATCATTGAATCCAGTCCCTCTCAAGGAGGCACAGTGGGGAATTGAACTCCCAATCTCTTGCTCCACAGCCAGAGACCTTTTTTTTAAAAAAAACAACTAGGGATAAGGTAAGGGATACAGAAGGTAGAAGTGGATATGGGGGGGGGGAATGTGGGGTAGGAGAACACAGAATATACAATCATCCAATCTGTTCATGTTGCGATATCAAGTCGACTTTCCGTCTTTCTACAATTTAATTGCCCTCCAGGTTTCAACTTACAGTTACATCTTAGTTTAAATCTATGTTACTCAAGCACTATCTGGGGACTCAAGCCATTTGTATAATCCCATCGTTCAGTTGCCTTTTGTATTGGACAGTCTTTCAACACTTCTGATAGAATATCCATTTCTGTCGCTTCCCATATCTTCTCAATGAGTTCCTCTTGTTTCAGTATCTCCGATTTCTTCCAATTCTTCGCATAAAGAATTCTGGCTGCAGTGACTATATATATAACTAGGTAGTTCTTTGTCTTATCTATATTATCTGGTATAATGCTCAGTAAAAACAATTCTGGGGTTAGTGGAACATTACAAAGCAATATTTTTTGTAACAGAGTATGTACTGCTATCCAATACTCTTTCGCTACTCTACAAGTCCACCACATATGGTAAAAGCTTCCCTCTTGTGCTTCACACTTCCAACAAACATTTGACACCTCTGTATAAATCTTTGACAGTTTTTCCGGAGTCATATGCCACCTATAAAACATCTTATATATGTTCTCCTTGAAATTTACCGATTTTGTGAGCTTTATGTTATTTTTCCATATTTGCAACCATTGATCAATATCAATATTATGTCCTATATTTTGTGCCCACCTAATCATACATTCTTTGACCATCTCGTCTTGCATTTTAATTTCTAGCAAATAATCATACATTTTCTTAATTACTTTATCATTTGAGCCCAGCAGAAGTTTATCGAATATCGTTTGTTCTGGGTAAAAACCCTCTATTTTATTCCACAGCCAGAGACCTAAGCCACTGAGCTATCCAGCAGGTCCTGTGGCAGTGAGTTCCAAAGCACTGTGAAAAACAATGATGGCGTCATAGTACAAAAAAGAATATTGAGAAGACTGAAGAAACACATAAATGCCCATGTGTTCATCCCTGAAATCACAACACCTAAGGAAATTCTGATACAATTGTACAAGCATATGAAAATTTATTTTCATCCTGTGATGCAATCAATAAAAAAATGAGCCCAGTGGTGGGAGACAGAGTTTAAAAAACATAGAAAAAATCGCATGCACAAGCTTAGAAATTAAGTATTTCTCCAAATTACTCTCAAGTTATTAAGAGTGGAACATGGGATGCAATAATAAACAGAACTGTATAGACTAGAGGACATAACACTCAACCCTAATTTAATATTTGAACTGGGACTAATGAATGATGAACTATATATTTTCTATTTCTACTTCCCCACCCCCCAGCTGCAATTGTCAATATAAGAACTCGGCGCCAGTTCATGTTCCATGGACTAAATGAAATCTGACGTCCTGTATGCAAAGGAGGAAACAAGAGTTTTGCACAGGGAGCTGGGATGTAAGGGATATATTTTAATATTGCTTGCAAGCAGCAGCCAGAACATTCTTCATATAGCTGCAGCATGGACAAACAAATCTATCTCCAATTCTCCAGTGAAATCTGAGGACAGAGGTTGCTTCATACACACTTGAAATGATTTTGTTCTACTGCAGAAATCTCCTACTGGCTCATTCTTGCATCTTTCCTGCTATCTTTTTCCTCTGTGGCCTGGATATACTGCATATTTCCTGCTGGCTCTCACTAATATAAGCCGTATCTATTTGGGCTCATCCATAGTTCAGTGAAGAAATTGTGCAACACAGACGGACAAGATTAAAAGATAGCCAACAAATAGAACTTTGCTTCAGTTTAAGAAGTGCTTGTGGGAAGAAGAGGTGGTGGTGGTAGGCAAAGAAGAACAATAAGATAAATACCTTTTTTGGTGAACCCATTCCTTGAAGTGCTACAGAAATAAAAGCCCAGCACAAGTGAGGAGGAGAAGGAAGAAAAAATTAATTGGTCTTAAAAGCAGAAAAGATATTTCATCTGTGTGATGAAGTGTCAGTATGTTTTTCAGAGAAAGCCATCAATTCAATACCACTTTGCTGTTCTTCCACAAAGGGCTGGTTCTCTGGCTATTTATATGGGGTAGCTGAAGTTTAGGTGGAACCAGGTATGGAAGGGCAGAATAGTCAGTACCCTCATACAAACGTAGGGGCTGCATTTTTGTGTGCATATGCATATATGCATGTATGTATGAAAGAGTCTGGAATTACCAAAAAACAAAAAATGAAATCTTCCTGCTGTCTTTTTCCTAGCATGTGCCCTGCCTCTGGTCATCTTCCCTGGAGAAGTAAAGATAAGATAGATCAACACAGCAGTAAGGAATGAACTGTTAGTTGGGAAGATTCCTTTGTATTACTCAGAGAACAACAGGTCAGCCTCTTTGCTTTGGCAAAGGCAGCTACCCACATAAGACTTCAGACTAGAAATAAAACACCTTCCTGCTCCCTGTGAGTCTCTGTCATATAAATAAATGCTTAATACAATTGGGGCTAAATATGCAATGTTAACAAAACTGCTTTCCTTTCTCTGGAAAGGGCTTATTAAATAAAGGGCTTTACTCAAAGATTTAGAGTGAGTTGTATATTAAAAAGCATATAGGTACATTGCTTGGAGATGTGTACTCTGCCATCATGAGCTGATGTAGATTAAAATTTTTAAGTTGAAACAGGTGTGGCAACACAAGTTTGTAACAATGTCTCTCTAGATGCACTGGAGAAGATGCATGTTGTGAAGGCCAAGCATACCTGTATACAAGGATGGTTACTGACTTTCAGGCTTATCTGCATTCCACCAAAATGCAAATCTGTAACCTAATCTAGCCAGTATAATATAGTGGATAGTTCATAGCACTAGGACCTAGGAGATTTGGGTTCAAATCCCTTCTTGACCATGGAAAGTCATGAGGGGGTGGTTGATATTGGCAAAACCACTTCTTAAATACCCCACATAACTTGGAAACCCTACCAGTGTTGCCATAAATTCGAATCTGACTTCTAGGTAAAATTGTATGAGTGTATATTCGAGGTGAGATCATTCTTTGCCATATCACAGTCCACTCTTAAAAGTCCTTTTATTGTTTCAAAAGTGATTTGCTTTGTGGCACTGGAGGTTCTGCTGGCCAAAAAACACAAGCTCAAATCCCCATTCAGCATGCAGAACCAGTCTTAATGTGCTTTGGACTTCAGCCATTGTTACATGTCCCTGTACTTGCTTTTATTATTCTTCCTAAAAATTTGAATGCTATAACTCCACAAGCCTTTGGAAAATGTTTGGAAACTTCATTGGGTCCAAAATGCTGCAGCCAGATTATTAACTGGGGCTGGTTACAGGGATCACATAACCTCTCTGTTAACAAGTTTCACTGGCTGCTGGTCCGTTTTTGGGTGCTGATTTAAAGTGCTGATTTTGACCTATAAAGTCCTAAATGACTTGGGTCCAAGTTATCTCAAAGACTGCATCTCCTTTTATGAGCCTCCTTGAGTGATAAGATCATCAGAAGAGGCCTTTCTCTTGGCCCCACCACCTTAGGTGCATTAAATGGCCTTCTCTGTTGTTGCTTGTGGACTTTAGAAGTCCTTCCCTCCCATGGTCTCGTCTTTGCTGTTCTTCTGCAAGCAGACGAAGACCTTTCTCTTTAGGCAAGCTTTTTCTTGGTAACTGACTTTCTAAGAGGGTTCTTAAAAATGGCACTGTTTTATTGTTATTTTACATGTGTTTTTACTACTGTTTAATCTACTAGCTTTAATGTTATATTTGTTTAATTCTTTTACAATATGGTAATGATTTATTATTTTAGCTTCTAATATTGTTTCTTTTAATACTGTAAGCTGCCTGGATCCTTTTTAGTTTGTTATTTCATTTTCCACCATGTCTTGAAATACTGTTCAATTGCCAATATCAACACTGAAATGTTTGTAATGAGAAACTAGAGAAGGTATATGTAGTGTTCCTGCTGAACCTGTAACAAGTGATGGTTTGCAGGTCATAACTCCAAGAACCTAGCAGACCATCACATGTACCTTTATCCAGTGTTCTTAAGAGAAAACCCCGGAGTCCCTATTTCACAGGTGTCTTTCACAAAGGAAGGAATCATAGCTGAGTAGTACAGTAGATCTTTTTCTGTGGCATCTCCAGATAGAGCTAGAATTCTGCCAATTCTGTGGAAAGCTGTTGCCAATCAGAGCTAATTATACTGGGCTTTGATGGACCAATGAGACAAGCCAGCTTCTATCAGTTTTTCTATACAGTGCTCAGAGAGAGTTCCAAGAAACATCATTTAATCACATTCCTATGCCAGATGTTCATTATGAGTACTCTTAGATGACAAGAAGTCGGGAGTAATGACGCCCAATGAATCTCTGGGACTGGTCTCTCAGAATCTTTTGATGTAACAGTTAGGAAGAGTGAAGGGCATTTCCATTGGGCTTTTACCTGCAGGTGATATTCAGTGTATCCTTAGCGTTGATCACGTATTCCTCTTCTGTGATGCTGAGAACTGGTGGTGTCATGGAATAGCCACTCACTAGATCTAGGGAAAGAAAGAAACAAGTATGGCACAATAGTATACATTATCTCCTGAATCAGCTCCATCTCTATTAAGCACCAGCCATGACCTGGTTTGGTTTGATAATTTCATAGTTGTTTGATTACTGATGGCTGGAAAACTCAGCAAAGGCATACCTAGACGCACTTCATGTCAAATAATTTTAATAGACAGATGATTACTCTGAAAAAGGAAGAGAGGTTTGTCATTGGTGCTTTCAGAGTTTACATTATACATGCTACTTTAAATATATTGAATGTAGCTGAAGGTTATTTTTTTTTTTACTCATAAGTGAGCATACAGATTCCCAGTCCAGAGTGGCTAACATGTGTATAGTGGAAGTTCAAAAATCCCCCCTCAACCATTTCTGAATCTAAGTTTACTTCTCCATCCCTAAAAAAAAAAAACACTGAAAAATCTCCATAGTGTATCCAGGTTAACCCTGAATCTACCCATTCATTCTTACATTCAGAGAATTTAAACTTCCAATCATTTGAAATTCGAGAATACATTTGAAATAAAATTTATAAAAAAATCTCAAATGCTTAATCAAAAAAAGAGAGCCAACCCTAAGTATATAGTGATGTGCTAGTAAGATGCCTATGTAGCAAAGCTAATATGTAGTAATAATACTCATGTGCTGTTAAGTCAATTCGGACTTATGGAGACCTTTTTCAGAGTTTTCAAGGTAGAGCATGCTCGGTTGTGGTTTACGATTCCCTTCTTCTGGGGTGCCCTGTAACTGTGTAGTTTGCCCAAGGCCACACAGGCTGCCTGTACTTTCAAGAGGCGCAGTGGGGAATTGACTTTCCAACCTCCGGGTCCACATACCTAAACCACTTAGCTATCCAGTCAGCTATATGTTATAGAAACAAATATTTTATGGAAACAAATAAATTAATATACTGAAAGTGTTACAAAAATAGTATTAACAATACACATGCATGATACTGAAATCTGCTTTGGCGCTAGTTGGAAATATTCAAACATCTCTACAGTGAAATTATTCTCTTACTATATGTTTGTACAGCTACACTACCACTGATTCATGGGGCAAAGCTCAAATATAAGCATTAAGCATTAATATTCCAACAGGGGGTTCCATGATTTGGAACATACCGACCTTGAGGGGGAAATCAGCAAGTTATAAAGAGTTGTGAGAAAGCCTACTGTTAAAGAAATGTATTTACTCTTTTTTCTTTAATATATTTTAAAAATTCCAAGAATACCCAAGTGATGTACTGAATTTAAAATGTGACACAACAAGATATAAGCTGATGTAGTAGAGTAAGCTGGTAATATACATAGCTGAAACCATACCATTGGAAAGGCTTGTACAAGTGAAGAAATGTGTAACAAAAGCCCCAAACCCATCAGCATTGGTGTGTTTATTTATGTCTATGGGAAATTTATTCATAAAGCAGCTCCTGCTACTCTAGAAGCTGCTTTAAGTCTTCACACACTGAACTCTATAGGCACATGGCATGCCCATGAGGATTTCAATGGAGGACTGCAGTGACCAAGCGGGGATTTAATGTCATGAGCCATCAAGTCAATTCTGACCTATGGTGAGCCTTTTCAGGGTTTTCTAGGTATAGAGTACTCAGAAGTGGTTTACCATTGCCCTGGGACTGTGCAGCTTGCCCAAGGCCACACAGGGAATTAAGGGCTCAAAACATCCCTCAGAAAATCTGATACCAAGTTGTTTAAGGCTTTGAACACTAACAATAAAACAAATAAATGGTGCCAGTAGCAATAATTAGCCAGTGCAGTTTCTTTATCAAAGCTGTCATATGGTGACTAAAGACTATACCTTGTAATAGCTGAAGTGTTGCATTCTATGCTGGCTACAGTATCGGGACCAACTTTAACAACAACTCAACAATACCCACATTGCAATAATCTAGTCTTGAAGTTACTAATGCCTGGGTAACTATGGACAAGGTATTCCTGTCCAGCAACAGCTATAGTTAATACTAAAGGTTATGAAAGATAATAAGGTCAATGGGGCTACAAATAGACCATCTTACAAGCCTGGATTTAATAGCACTCCCACTTCCTGTTAACCATTCCTTCAAGGAAAACATGGCCCAGTCCAGAATGGGCAATCAGTCTACAGACCTGAGAAAAAGGCTGGCTGAGTGACTGGCCCAAACACAAGGTTTTAATACAAAAGAACTGTGTATGCCTGTATGCCACACAACTTTATTTATACATCCTAAGGTATAGCCTAGTCTGATCTGTATAAGAAACAAGTCCGAAACTAGACTGAAATGTCTGCAAAAACCTGACTGCAACGCTCTTAATACTTTGTTCAATACTATCAAGTACTAGGGTCAGGATTATAATTGTAGTACACCTTCAGGTCTGGTGTGAGTGAGTGCACATTAGGCTCCAGAAGAGTAAACCATTCAGTTGGTTCCCCAACTTGAGCAATATTCAGGCTTCTGAAGTAAGATCAAAGTAAGTTTTAACATATGTTGTTTTATACATCACCTTCTTTATTAAAATGACATTCTGGGATATATTTATCAATAGAATAATTTACTAGCCTGTTGATGAGAGCTCATCTTGTGTTTAGGCACCCACTTAAATATGTACAAATTCCTGCTGCTCGTTAAGTTTTAAGGTTCAAGACAAGGATCATAGAGAACTAATTTTCATGTTTATACTCTCTTATCATCCCCAAAACTCAGCTTCTTGTTTAGATAGAAGAAAATGTCTGTAAATACCTGAATTTTGGATGAGTCAATCAACAAGCACATTTTGAACCACTTCAGTTTTATAACTATCTATGTGCATGGTGTTTTGTGAATAAAACAATAGTGTTTATCATTAACAGTACAACAAAAGGAAGTTGAAGCATTTGCTCTTCTTGGCCTACACACATTTATGCTTTATAACAACAATGGGAAGCTTGAGGGGGAAGACAGAAACTGAAAACTTTGTCAGGATGAATTACAGTCTGGAAGAGAAGGCAAGAAATGCCAGAGAAGCAGAAGAGAATGCATTTGGGAAACAGATTCCCCATAGACTGCTGAGAACGTGCAAAGCAGTAACACCTCAACCATAAGAATGACCTCCCAAAACTTAGCTCTGTGTAGACATCCTTAACTCTTTTTAATTGTTTCACACTTCCTTCCTGCCCAGAAGTCATTCAGACTGCAGTCATTTGACAAGGTACATCTATAAAAACAGAGCTGGCATCAGCAATCTCACTCTTCTGTTTCTGATAGACATGCTTGTCTCCTGACCATGCTTCTCCTGCAGTAGCAGCTGAAGCCATAGGAATAATAATCACAGCAGCTGTAGCTGCCATCACCACCACAGCAGCAACATGAAATGACAGGATGGAGGTGGGTCCTTTGCTGATGGCATCCAGTAACCAGAGTGTGAGGCAGGTTTCTCTAGAGAACAAAAAGCAAATGATTAGCATCCTACTGTTATGGGCAGAAATCCTTGGAGCCACGTTATTCAAGCCAAGCATTAGGGCCTGCTCAGATTGTTGTAACTTAAGAAAACTAGCTGATAATTAATCAAAGCTTCAAAAAATTCCTTTTTAATACTATGGTCCCCAGAATCCCTGAGCCAGCATGGCTGCTGGCTAGGAGATTCTGGTACTTGCAGTGTAAAATGTAACACTCCCAAGCTATGTAGTCAACAAGGACCATGTGGAATGAGGAGATATGTAGCATTCAAATAGTTTCCAGCAGTGACTGGGGTAGAGTGTATTTTTTTCCTGGCAAGGGGCCAAAAAAATTGCATGAGATCACATTATTTTTTTATATTATTTATGTTATATGATAGGCAATCATGTAAGTTGAGCTGTGCTTCTGTGCAACACAGGCGTAATGAGAGACAAAATGTGATAAACGATTTGCTCCCCCCCCCTCCCAAATGCTTAATCACACTCCCAGATACACCACACTAATATTCTGGGAGCACAGGAAGCTGCAATGTAAGCACATCCTAAAGTGATCATCAGACCACACAGTGATTTAATAAGAAAGAGAGAACCTTGTTCAGCAGCACACCTAGTTTTGGCAGGACAGGACAATATACTTTCAGTCCCACTCTCTGTTCAAAAGCTGATTCAACTGGCAGCTGAATCTCTCTTCAACACGGGTGATGGGGCTGCATCTTGACCTCACTGCACCTGCAGGATAGTTTACTGGGTGGGCTATGTTACTTGTAGCATCCATTGCCTAAGTCACCAGTCTGTACTTAATGAGAGGGCTGATCCTGAATCCTCATCACTATGGATTAAAAGTTTGAGTATTTTTGGTCCTACTGAAAATATCACCCATAAGATAAAGCAAGGTTATGGACAAAGAGTTAAGAGTCAACAAGTGAAGCTTGTTTTATCATTCTAGTGTTGCAGGTATGAGAAGACTTCCATCAGCTAGGGATGCTCTCATCCCTCCTTTCCTAGGAAAAGTACAATGGCAATACCAAAGCCTTAGACACTGGCCAGAGAATACATGTGTGTGTGTGTGTGTGTGAATATTTGAGATTATAAAAAATAGTGATGCCAATGATGGCAAAAGGCAACAAAGTAATCATGGTTAAAAATCTGAATTGTGTTTCAGTTGTTGAGGTCCTTGCGTATTCATTATGATAACTAAGAACAAGATTTTTTTAAAAAAATGGCTTACCTCTGTTTTTCATTACTCATATTCATCAATGGAAGACACACCCAAATCCAGTCATAAACACCCCAACATGGTTACTGGCTCGGGATTAGAGATGGAAGCTAAATGTATACACATCAAATAGAAGAAGAAAACCTGTAACCTAATATTCAAAGGCTTGAAAACTGCCAAAAGAACACTCCAAGCATTTCACACACCTGAACAAGGCTCTGTGTCCCAAACACATGGTTCATGGTAGCTCAACCTAGGTGCTAGGTACAAGCATACAGATTCCTACTCCAAGCCTTGGAGCCCTTGCCTTTGAATGCAAAATGAGAATGTGTGCTAAGTGAATGAAGATAGAATGAATGAGTGGAAGAAAGGGAAAGAGGTGCAGATGGAAAGGGTTAAGCATCACATTCTCCCTCAAGCTATCACTTAACAAGTGTTGGGGGGGGGGGGAATAGAAAAAAAACATTTGGATGGTGTACAAAAACTGCATTCTGTGGTTACGAAAATAAATGAAAACATTTTTGTGAAATCTCTTGGAAATGTAATCATTTTAAAACAAAAATATTTCCAATCTGTCCTGAATACAGATCTGTATTTCCAGTATATATCCGGACACGTCTTCCTCTGTTATAGACTCTGGTATCCAGATGACTGTGGGTTTTTTTATCCAGAATCAGTTTGACTGTTCCTGAATACTTAGGACCAAGTTTTGTGGAATATGTGCTTAACAAAGAATCATGACAGGCAGCTAAATTCTCCTTCAGCATTCTCTCATCAAAGAATCTTGTACCATAAAAGAGATAGAAATCTGGGTACCATGAATCATTAGTTGGCCTGAGTACCTAAAAATCTCAAGATTAAGTCATAGGTATTTAGGGGACTCCTCAAATTAAAAAAAAATAGGATACAGATTGCAATTCTAGGTACATACAGTAGGAAGTAACCTCCCCCCCCCAGTGAGATTTATTTCTGAATGAACGTAACATTGGATTGCAACCATACTTCCCAAGCTTGGTGAAAATAGTCTATTCTGAGGAAGACCGGTTTGTTTTTAACTTTTCTCTGGGAATAAATCTATATTAGATACAATATCCTTGTATTTAAGGCTTAGCACTATTATCTACATGTGTGAATGGGAAAACAGTCTGCATAGCTCTCAATTTTTTAATTTGACTTCTTCAGTGCTATCTATCTATCTATCTATCTATCTATCTATCTATCTATCTATCTATCTATCTATCTATCTATCTATCTATCTATCTATCTATCTATCTATCTATCTATCTATCTATCTATCTATCTGGAATTCAAAGTCAGATTGACACTGATGAAATATGGATGTTTTTGCCAGTATAGAGTTACCAAATCTGTTAGGTCATTAAGCTATTATGTCCTCCAATTTAACTATCACCTTGTATGTCCTTAGTCTGTTGTGCTCTAAACCCAAAGATGAAGGTCATTTTGGCTCTTGCTTTTTGTTAAGGAGAGGAAACGTGCAAACAATTAATTGATGACTAAACGGGTGTCCATCCATTCTCCTGGTGAAAGACAGAAAGATAGCTGGGTATAAAGGTTCTTGTCAAGCACATAACTGGGTGGAGGGTACGAGGAAGGATGGAAAATAATTAAAAAAAAGAGAGAAGCTATTTCTCTCCACTTTTTGACCTGTCAGACAACAACATCATGATGGTGTTGCAGGGAAGAAAGAAAACGTATGGCCTGTCCAGGTTTAGGTTCTGGGATTCCTGCAGATGTATCCTGTTGGAGGCTCCCCACAAGTACAACAGGAAAAGGAACAAACTCTACTGGAATACAGTGTGAGCTGCTCTGGGGGGGAAGCGACACAAACATCTGTAACATTGACCAGTCAGCTTGGAACCATTCTGCCTATTAATGTGTCCTAATATTCTGTTGTAGTAGCAAAAGGGAGCTTTTCAAAGCCTTTGAGGGACAATGCCTCATTTCACCCTTTAGACACACTATGTATTAATTACATTTATAGTCCACTTTTCTTCCAATGAGTTCAAGGTGGTGAACTGGTTCTCTCTCCCCAACCCAGATATCTATCCTCAGAACAACCCTAAAAGCAACCTGAAGTTGATGGAGAAGGATTGGTCCAAAGTTACTCAGTGCATTTCATTATTCAGTGCATCTCCCACACGTAAGTCCAGAATTCTAACCACTATCCCAAATTGGCTCTTGACATCTGTGCATATATCTGGTTATATGTAAGGATATTCTGATTCAACATCTACACAGTGCTCCAGTTTAGACTTCTTGTTCCTGGCCTGACAAGCCACATTTTGACCTTAAATTCTTCTCTTCCTCCCCTTTGACACCTCCTTGTAATTTTTTCCACAACATTAAAATAAGAAAAGTGGTTCAACTGCTCCGTGTATAACTTTGTTATATTCTGCTAGTGCTGTAACCAGCATAATTTGTTCAATTCAGATGACACAAGGAAGGGTCTTCACTGCAGTTGAGAATGTAAAGATGAAGAGGAAAGAGTACTGGAAATAGTTTCACATTCCCACTGTGACGATTACCCAGGAGATTCAAATTCACCTTTGAATCTGCTGGGTAATGAAGTGTAAAGAAGTTAACTTGTTTGAGAAAAGCCAAAACCATAGGCATGTTTAGTGAACATGTGCTCAGAAGAGTGGAATTCAGTAAAATGAGGGGAGGGCACATTTTGTTTCTCTTCCCCATGTACTCCTTTTAGTAGTGGGGGGGGCGGGAATCATAATCTTCTGTTCTGCTTCGTAGACAAACTGACAAGTGTACGTGCAGTAAAAACTTGGTTTTGTGGTTTGGAGTATTCTAAGAGATGCTGTCATGTCCTAGCCTTTAGACTTTGGGAATTTCCAGACGGAGGACTCCTTGTGTTCTCCAGTTAATGCTTTGCCATTTCAAATCAAATTTGTTTTTATTGTCAAAACTCCACAACATTGTAGTCAATCCATTATGCTTCCTCTGTGTCACGGAGTGGGTATACCCTTGTGGGAAGTCTCTGGCTGCTCCCCTTGGTACAGTCCCTCCCGATTGGTGAGCATGTAATGTGCTGCTTTCTTTATTACTCTGAAAACTTTACATCTTAGATCTCTTCGTTACCTAACCAAATCCTACCCAGCCAATTCCACATTGTTATTTCCCTGCTTGTCTGCCCCAAACCATCTATGGCTACCTTTGAACATTGGTAAAACACCTCAATGCTCACAAATGAGAACAATCTCATTTTAACACTCTTATTTCATTTTCTTATACCTCGATTATGCAGTTACTCAGTTATGGATTCTTTTTTTAAAATTTCTGTAGCTTTCCCTGACTCACAAAATCTTTCTTTCTCTGAATATTAGCTTGATCCCTGCACTGC
This sequence comes from Intellagama lesueurii, assembly GCA_037013535.1. NCBI lineage: Eukaryota > Metazoa > Chordata > Lepidosauria > Squamata > Agamidae > Intellagama > Intellagama lesueurii. The sequence goes on from JBAJHW010000002.1 coordinate 220,540,984, forward strand.
TCCCCTGCTTTAACTTTCCATTTTTCTGGGCTTTCAGGAGTTCTATTCTTTCCAAAATAAATTCTCTTCTCACCTTTACAGGTCTCCAAAGGGAAGGTTCCCTGAATTAACTTTCTCTCTGCATCTTTCTCACACATCCCTTTTAATAAAGATTTATGGGTGTGATCCCATGGGGAAATACAGCACCAATTTGGACTGCTTATGGAGCAGTCCAGTGAGAGCTATTTCCTGGTGACCACATGATATACAAGGAAATGTGCACGAGCCCAACCCCAATCTGAGCCCAAACTGGGACTTTTTTTGGTCTAGCTCTAGAGCTTCTACTTTTTCAGGCTGGGCTAGAGTGATTCCCCAGCAGACAGAAGGGTCACTCAACAGGAGATGGCTCCTATTAAAGTTACACTTTCCAGTGTGATTAGGCATGTGTCTTCGAAGCTGTCTGACCACACCCTAAGAGGAATGAGAGAAAAATTCATTTGGGCATGAAACTCACTGGCCATAGCTTTGTTATTAGCTCTGAACATCACCAGAAAGACTCCCAAGAGTGCCATTTTTATTTCTCCTCCTCACAATTCCATTTTCTTAGATCATAACTTTTCTCCCCAAATCTTCCTTTATCTGTGTATCCCAGTTTGATTTCACATTTGTTGTCTCTCTTCCTCCATCTTTCCATTTCTCTGAGCATTTGGTAATTCCCCCCCATCCCCCCTTTCTCCAAAGGTAAGGTCATATTTCCACCCACACAAGACACAATATCAGCAGGGATTTCCTACTTCCCAAACCATACAGGCACTCTTGAGAGAGGTGGGGTTGGGGAGTGGCAATGTCTCAGACTAAGAAAAGTATAGGATGAGACATACGATTCTAATGCGTTGACAACAGGACAAACATAAATTGGGAATATCAAAACAAGCAATGAAAGAAGGGAATTGCACAATGAAAACCTTATTAGAAAATGCTCTTTGTGGCAGGAGCTATTTTTAAGCAATAAAGGAGATAAAGTGATAAAAATCCATTGGCTTCAAGTAACAAAAAGGGCAGCAATAAATGGGGTGGGGTTGAGCCCTGTTCAAATATTGTGGGAGGAGAGTGAAAGCACCAGCCCCACCCCCTTAGTTATAATTTCTGGTCGCTTTTCGCACATGGAGCATGGCTTGTCAGAACAGGAGATGCTCTCTGTGTGATTTGGAACACTAATATTCCAGCATTCTTAATCATATGGAGAGAATCCATGGACAACATATAACTCTCCTCTTGTTATTGCATTCTGCAATTCTTATGTGCATAACACTTTTCTATTTAGATTTTTCAGTAGGGAAACAAATCACGGTCAATTAATCCCTTGGCAGAGGAAGTAGCTCAGGCCTTTTTCAGTCCACCAGGCCAAACACCCTGCTTAAGTTGCAACTATAAGCCTTTCAGACAAGAAATGGCAGGATGCGGTCAGGCATTTTAAGCTGTCTAAACACTAGTGTCAAGGCATCATAGATAGTCATTTTGCTGTTACTTTCAATAACAGCAAACATTTGCAGATCTGAAAGGATGTACAAGCTTAAGTATATCAAGGTAGGTCTGAAATTCAAATTTAAAGCATCTCTTTTTGCATTCTCTTAAACCTCCATTCCTTTCTACACTCAAACTGTCTTTCTTTCTGCATTGATTTCTTATGAAAGTTTATGAAAAATGGACCCCACCAGGTTAGACGCCACCAGGCTGGAATTCTGAGTGGTGCCTGCAAAGTACAACCTACCCCTTCTGATAGTTGTTTTTGGCAGTGAGAGAACCACTATGAAATGGTACTGACTGACATGCAGATGGTTTCTGTCTCTAGTAAAATCCCAAGGTGTGAGGGAGATACTCCCATAAAAACATTATTTTCCCTACTCCAAGATTTATATTCTGTCACATTAACCCTTCAGGTTTTTTCTCCACATCCTCCTGGACCAAACCAAATGGACTTATAATCATATGTCATGATATGGATTAACATCTATCAACCATGTATATAGTTATAAAATGTGCCACACAGCTACTGCATTTCATATGTGCGTATATTAGTTTAATATGCATAAACTTGACATGAAAAAAGAATTGGTGTAATTAAAAAGGCATGCTGCAGTTTCAGCTTTATTTATTTTTGCAAACTGACTTCCAAAGAGAGCTGCTGGCAGCAGGATATTAAAATAAACAGAACTGGATTGATGGGACATTGAAAAGGGAAGTGGGATTCCACAGCTACTCACACACCTTGTCTATTTCTGGAAAACTGTTATTTCCTATAGGTTTTCCTACTCTTGATCTTTCATTTTATGGTTCTTAAAGGGGCAAGCTGCAGGCAAGGGACTTAATCCAAACTGATATTACTGTCTGTCATTGCTTGCATTTACTTGTCATCAGACTTCTTTGATTAATTGAGATGGCTGATTCAGCATATTTTGTGCAGTGACATTAGTGGTTTATGCACTGCCATTTTACTCTAATTAATATCTTGGTTTCCTCTTTTTTAATTTTTTTTTTACTAAACAAAGAAACAAAAAAAGTATACATGTAATCAAGCCAATGATTAACAAAATCCCTATTAGGGTAATAGCTTATATGTCAACCAAAAGGACACAAAAATGTTTGCAAGACTTCCAGCTCTTCAGATCTCTTAATAGGCAAAATGCTACAAAAAGAAGTAGAGGGAACTAAATTAAGGTTGGAGTAACATTGTCGAACCTTTTTGGTGTGTATATGTGTGTGTATGTGTTAAAAAAAAAGAAACTAAGCAATCTGTATATTAAGGATTCTGAAGTCATTATTGGGGGGAGGAACCACCTTGCACACTAAGCAATACTGCGTTATGTACAGTTTTGGCCAACAGTTTAGTAAACACTGAGTATTCAGTACATCCTGCCTTTCAGAAATGTAATTCAGATGCCTAAACCATAAAACACAATGAGGAAAAGGGTGCTTTTGAGTTCTTTTGGGTAAAACTGGTGACTGGGGCTCTTACTCTTCTAAAATGCGAAATCATGTAAATAGACCCAACACAGCTCTCTTCCAGTATGTTTGATAGAGAGGCAAAGAAAATAGAGCTGTTACGTTGTAAAGGGGTGTCTTAAGATGTAAAGGAGTGTCTTAACACAGACTGGGATACTTCTGGTGCCCCTGGGGGCAGTCTGCTCTTGCCTCCCCCTCCTTAAGAGTGCTTGCTGTAGATGGCTTCTGCTGAGCCTCAGGCATGTGCTCAGGCCAGTTGCCCAGCCCAGGGTGGAGAGCAGAGGGTGGTGAGGAAGTGGGGGTGGACCCTTGTAGTTAACTAATAAGAGTAAGGGTGGTGGAAGGAGAACAGGAATAGGAGACCGAGGAAGAGGAGCTAGTGGCAGCCAGAGAGGAGCACATGAGAGTCTAGCCTCCCAGGGTCAGAGGATGAAAGGGCATGAGGAGATGCTGTAGAAAAGCACGAGTCAGGCCTGTTTGGAGAGGAGGTCTACAACTACACTTCTGGCTGCCACCAACTCCTTCTCCCCCTCCTCAGTCTCCTCTTCCTGTACTAAGTCAAAGATCCCTGGACAAGAATACTTGTACAGATTCAGCTCCCCAAGGAAGAGGCTGTGGCAGGGGCTTTTTTGCTCGTAACTTGCCAGCCACAGCCCAGTGCCTTTTGCTGCTGGAGACAGTGGCCATTGACAGACCCTCTGACCCCTACCCCAACCCAGAGAAGGTGCTGGTGGCACAAGCAGCAGAAGCAATGGCAGTGGAGCCTCCAGGAGGGGTTTGGGAGACCACCTATGAGACAGCCACCTGATGATACAGACCTTCCTTGAAAGGGCTGAACCAGTCAAGTGGGAACTATGGACTTTTCCTGCATAAACCATGGACAGGTCTTCCTCCAGTTGGGATAATTTGGGATGCACAGGGCCACAAAATTGACTTTTTACTCTTTTTAATGGTATATTTGTGCCTTTCAATGTTAATATTCCAGCCATTGTGTTCCCTGGCCACAGATGCTATACACTTCCTTCTTGAATTGTGCGGGTCTGAGCAGCACGGTTTTGGTCATATGTGGATTTTTTCCCCAATAAATAAATATTTCAATAAATAAATATTCAATAAATACTGTGGCCCTGGCCACCCAGAACCAGGGACATGAGTTCAACTTGGAAAGCATCAAATTGATCTCCTTGCCTCCAAACAGAACATCTCTAATTCAGCCTCTAGTTCAGGGGTCATACGGACCGTTAAGGCTCATCACACATAGTACTGTATGGAAAGGATTGTCAACACTATGGAAGAGAACCCTGGCAGAGAGAACCATTCTGTACATGTGTGTGTATGTGTTAATCAACTGTTTATGCTTTGTAGTTATGGTGTTGGGGGCATAAGAGTTATACACAGACTTTGAACTACACGGGGGGTCTAGCTTCCCAAACCCCAGCGTTGTGGAAGGGCAAATTGTATTCCCATTTTCACAGATTGCCCACTTCTATCTTGGTTGTCGCAAAGGTTTCTTTTTCTCTCTGGGGCCAGTCCCATATTAATGGTATCCCTGGCAGCCTGGCAATGCCTCAGTTCCTGTGTCTTCGAGTCGTCAGCTGCCATAGGCCAAGAATGGTCAGCAGCTTCCAAGAATCCTGTTTAGTGAGAAGCAAAGTAACAAAAAATAATCCTTGTTTAATTAATTGGGAAAAATCACATGAGTAAGGTGAGAGGTACGCAGAATTTCAGAGGTGTGTATGAAAAAAAAATCATGATGGTTCAGACTCATGTTCAAAAGTTCACTTCCTGTCAGCAGGAAATCCTCTCCTACATCCTCATCACTAGTTTCAGCATTCTTTACATTTCCCCTTCTCCACCTACTTCAACTCCCTCCTGAACAGTCAGATTTGCTGATTAACAACAGTTAACTCCCAGCCATGCACTTCGTTCACACTCTATCCATCTCATTTTCTTTCTGATTGATAACAAAAGAAACCACTAACTCCTGCTTTTTTCCACAGTGTTAGAAGAAGAAATGATCATTTTTCAAGACCACAGGAGCCTTTTGTTGGAAACAGTCCCAAATTGGCAGCTTTAGGATTCTTCTTATTGTGGCACCCTCTATATAAGTGTAGGTGGCTAGCAGTGTCTGGTAGAAAAAAATAATAATTAGGTAGATTTTGAAAACAGTGGCTTTAATAGATTGCTTTAGTAGATTGAATTGAAAGGTTCCCAAAGCAGTATTGTTGTTAATCCGCTTCAGAAATCAGCTACCTTCAAAAATCACTGTTTTCAAAATCTACCTGTGCTTTAGTTATATCTAGACTAGGCTACTGTAATGTACTTTGTGTGAGGCTCTCATTAAAGATACTCGGTAAATTCTGTTTGTATATAATACTACTGCTTGGATTACTTTGTGATCCAATTTGTTAGACAATACACCTAAGTAGTATACTATCTCCTCACCCGCCTACTTCAGACTGTAGTTTTTCTACAGCATATGATGAATATTATAGCATTGTTTCATGTTTCATTTTTGATGTGGTCCATCTTGGGAGAGATCATCCTGAAAGATAGCCTATAATTCCAAAAATAAAAATCACTTCATTTTCATTATGTACTGAGTATATTTATAATGTTTTTCTTTTTTTGCACTCTTTCCTTTTATTTATTGTGGTTTGAGCTGTAATGATAAGTGAAGATAAGAGGACATTAAGATACAAAGAGGAATATGATAAGGATATATGTTTTATCACAACTTTCTTGTGTATATTCTGAGAACATATTTAAAGAAGCATTTGCAGATTCAAATGATGGCATCATTATCAACAGAGGGATTATCAGTAACATCTGATATGCAGATAGTGCAGTACTAGAAGCTGACAGCTTAGGTGGTCTGCAAAGCTTTCACTGCCTCAATAAATGCACAGATGTAAGTAATTAATACAGTACGAAAATGAATGTTAAGAAAACCATGCTCACTATCTCTATTGAAAAAAGCAAGCAGACCAAGGAATGCAGTTAAAGATCCAAAGTGAAAATGTAGTGTGTGTTGACAAATACAAATATCCTGAGATTTGGCTGACTGAACCTATGTAATAGAAGTCAAACCAGAGTTCAGTCAGAGTAGCTTCTTTACCACGAAGAAATGTAATGTGTGACATAAATTAGATTTTGAGAATGTGGGTTGTACTATGTGTTCATTGTTCTAATAAGTAGCACAGAATTGTGGATTATCACCTTTGGATTTACTGCAGGGTGCTAAAGAGATTTTAGATCAACAATGTAATCACTAAAGTGAAATGGATCAAAAATATTTCCAATAATTTCAAGAAACCCTCTGAAGCTCTTTAGGATCACCTTGTTTGCTGTATCTTTTCCCCTTTCCCCTTAGTAGATTGAATTGAAAGGTTCCCAAAGCAGTATTGTTGTTAATCCACCTCAGAAATCTTCTACCTTCAGAAATCAAAACCAAAATCTGTTTCCAAAATCTGTAGAAAACCCTAGAATGATCTTCCCTTGGGCTTTTGTGGATAAAGGATACATACAGTAAAACATATGCTTCACCTGGATGAGCTCTTAGGAACAGAGTACCTACTGTGCCTTCCCATTAACAGGGCAGAAGACAAGACATTCATGTGAGGCAGTGAGAATGAGGGTCAGTATACATTTTAAGGTTTCTTAAATAATTAGCTCCAAACTTTCCAGAATTTAGATGCCACTGAGACTAGAAACTGTGGAGATTCAATACCATAGATCCTTCTTCACCCAGAGACAAAGTTTCCACTGGGGAATATTCATGATTTAAGTTTGCAATGGAAACCTTTAGAGCATTTATTTCTGTCTGAATTGTACCAAAACATAGGTGCAATCACTGCATATCTGATTCCATTAATAAAATTTATTCATCTAGGAAAGGTCAAAGCCCAGGCCATACATAACATGGTTCTTCCACAGTTCTGGACTAGTGACATACTTAGGCACTCCTATAATTGAACTGGGGGAAAGTGACTAGATTCTCTCAACCTATTTGTTAACCCACTTAACCCAAATGGCTATTATATTCAGAAGTTAGGCTAATGTTTTCACACAGGCAATATTTATTTCACTATCAGTATACCCAAAAATATGTACTGAGATTAAAATAGGAAACATTTAAAAAGTGATACTTTTAAATCACTTACTCCCTTTTATCATGAACCTTTTGACTCCACAAAACTTCCGCCTTTTCTACTTACTGTCATCACATCTTTTCTCATTTAATAGTCCATTTCTGTAGCCCTTTCTGATTTTCCCCACAGTTCCTCTTCTTTCTCCAATCTCTTTTTAATACACAGTTCCAACATAAAGCTAACCCATAGTTTGCACTATATTCAGGAGCTCACTCCTCCCTTTTTCTTTCTACTTGCATGGGGAGGAGATCAGATACATTTGCTTCAGTTTTCAACCACCTGGTTTGTTGTTATGTTCAAACATATGGCTAATTTTAAATACAGTTTATATGAAGAAGCCAGTGTCATAATCATGGATTGAAAGTTACACACATGGCAGTTTTAAAATAACCATAGCTTTTCTGTTTGGACTTAGTGACAAACAGTAGTTAGTTAAAATGGAAAAAATAAAAGGCTTCCAGTTTCCTTATCACAGACATTCTAGAAGAGGGGAAGGCGAGGACACTGGGAAGATGCATGACTCCAAGTTTTCATGAAGAACAACTTCACATTTTAGCAACTCTCACAAAAACCGTAAACCACAGTTCTAGGTTCTGATTGAAGATAGCCTCTATGTCACTCTGCACTTACTGCTCAAATGCAAAGCCAATCTTCTCTTTTTTTCACACCAACTCACCTACGAGCTATTTTCCTGTCTCTAGATCCAAAGACTTTTGGGATGGGTTTGAATCCACCAGCCTTGGTAAGAACTGAAGGAGATGGGGCTGGACTAGCCCTGGCCTCATGCAGATGCACTTGGCAAGGTAAGTAGAAGATGGCTTAGAAAAGAGACTAATAGCAGCAGTGTGAGGATACAAAATTAAAATTGGCATTTGTTCTAATTCTCAGAATCAACAAAGGATAGTGAGAGAGAAGGGAGAAAGAGGCAGTTTACACAAGAGGAATGAAGTCTTTGTTTTTAAAAAACAAAAAGGAAATGGCATTTCCCTTTTCAGACCTGCTTCTCCCCCTTGTTTGCCTCCAGCTTGATCTCTGAGCGTTTCCAGATATTAATGAATAAGCTGGCAGCAACCTCAGTGTCTAGACAGCCCTTTTGGTTAGTTCCTTGTTATCAACAAGAGCAGAGGTTATTGCTGACTAGTGATGTCAGCGCCAGAAGTGTCAGGACAAGGCCACAGATTTTGCTTTCCTGACTCTGAGCTTGCACGTTCTTCTGCTTTTCCTTTGCAGATGTGGTACCTAGAATAGTACACCCTCATGTCCTGTACCAACCCACCAACAGAGCAGGTTCATGCAAACAAATTATCTTAAAAGGATGTATTTTGGTCTTTAACATTCACAGCTGTTTTTAAAAACTCATAAATAAACCATGCCCCCCCATCAAATCATCATTACAATTAGTGATACTATCTGGTGTGTATGTTTGCTAGGAATATGTTTCATTACAATTCCTGGCTCTGGTATAGCTTTCCAATTCTGGCTGCTGTTATGAACCTATGGAGATTTGTGAATATTTTGGATTGGAAAAGCATTAATTATGCTTCCAATGTATAGCGACTTTAATAGGGTTTCTGAGGTCTATTAGATATTCAAGGAGGGGCTTACCATTGCTATTCTCCAGTGAGTTTCCATGGCCAAGCAAGGACTCAAGCCCAGGTTTCCTGAGTCATAGTTTGGTACACTGTCCACTACAGTACACCACGCAGGCTCCCTGAAAGTGTTAAGCTGAAGTATAATCTAAGGAAGATGCCCAGTGAATTCACAGCGCTCTCAACTTGCATTCACAACTCTCTTGTCAAACAGCCACATGAGCAAATTGAACACCAATTCAAGCCCATCACTCTTGCCCGTTCCTCCTATTGCTTCCTCCATCTACCCACTACTGATCCTTCACACCTCTGCCTTTAGGAGAAGACACTTAACAAAGCATCTTCTAGCCACATTTCCATTTCAGACACCAAAATACTCTGGTAGAAGTCTAGTAGTAATGTGCAAAAGGGGACAACAGAGAAGGGCCAAACTGATTGGCTTGAACCAGCACTCAATCTGACAGCCTTCTCTGACAGTTCATTTGTGAAGGCAGACTTGCAAGGCAGCCCTTTTGTTCTTTAAAATCGAAGAGCTTGGAGCAAACACATTAAAAGTCATGTTGTTACTTGTCCCCCTCTTTTTTAAAAAAATAATAACAAGGAGCAACATTGTTACTTCTATCCTTTTTTTTAAAAAAAAACCAAGGCAAATGTTATAGGCTTTTTGACATAATGACTAATACTTGCTGGTGACTGAAGAAGAATTAGTTTGGGGTGATCTGGGAACATTGGTCAGTTTTTGCCATTTTCAGTGGAGGGTTGTAGAAATTCTTTAAAATATAGTCATGTTGATATCAGCACATTAATACCCTGTTTCCCCGAAAATAAGACCTAACCTGAAAATAAGCCCTAGTATGATTTTTCAGGATGCTCGTAATATAAGCCCTACCCCCAAAATAAGCCCTAGTTAAGTGAAACCCCGCCCTCCACCATTGTGCAGCAACCAGGAGAAGATGACATGATTGTATTTGAATAAATGTAGATTGTTGTACATGAAAAAATAAAAATAAAACATCCCCTGAAAATAAGCTCTAATGCGTTTTTTGGAGCAAAAATTAATATAAGACCCTGTCTTATTTTCGGGGAAACACGGTAACACATATTTAGGAGTAACAAGCAACATGATACCAAAAAGAAATCACACTGCATCTTAAAATAGCAATTTTAAGCTCTATCAAGTACAGACTTAAACACTGACTTTCTTCTACATCTGTTTATGATCTAGTGAGTCAGGTTTGGCATTGTGATCGTACACTCCATGTATCAAGAGTAGAAACACTAGAAGTCTGTGGTGTTACTGTGTGTTCATGTGCCTTCAATTGAGAACTGACTTATAGTGACTCTAATAAGGCTTTCAAAGTAAACGAGATATTTAAGGGTGGTTTTACCAGTCCCACTTGTCCATCCCCTCCGAGCATGAGTTTCCATGGCCAAGCAGGGATTCAAACCCAGGTCTCCCGAGTCTTTGTCCATTACTCTATACACTACACCACATTAGGTATACTATTGTATCATGTGTTTACTCCACAGCTCTGAGGTTTGCTTTTGCTGAAGATTTACCTGAGTTGGGGAAAAATATTGTCATGTGATAGAAAGTGATGGAGATGCATTTTTAGTTTGTATTAAAGGACAACTGCATTAATATATTGCACACTGTTTTGAGCCTTAGCAGTAAGAACAGATAATTTTACCAGCATTCTGAATGGACATGTAAATAAGTGAATTCCCACTGCAAGCAGGCACACAAAATTCATAGCATGTGCTATTTTCATAGGATCAATGCCAATAGTATTTCCCTATTTTTTAAAATAGGGAATCAGATAAATATCCCATATGTGCTCCACATGGGGATTAATTTTAAGTCTTCAATCATTTGTCTTGCTGCTGCCTCATGCAAGATTAATTGCATGGTTTCATCCAATGCCCTCTCTTTCAGAAATGTACAGCTAATTACAACCATTTCTAGTCAGATTTCTGCCATAATTTATAAGGTGTTGATTCCTAGACAGGCACGTCTGACACCTAACAAGAGTCAATCACACTTAGGGTTAGCCCTTCTCCTTTATTTATCCAACTGGGTATAAATACAATAAATAATTAGTCATTGTTCTCTCAACTGCCCCATGTGGTGTTAATCAAATGGCTAGGTTCTCAGGACTGCCCTAAGATGATTCATAACATTGAACAATGTCTGCTCCTTCCCCACATGAGATACACTATATTATATGGTAGTTTTAAGATAAATCTGATGTCATTAATTTAAAGTTTTAAAAAAAACTAAAATGTTGTAGCAGACTAAATTAATATATCAGCTGAAATCCTGCTGTACAACTCGATGTGTGCAACAGGAATGAAGCCATCATCTGACACAAATTACTAGGTGATTTCAGGGTGCACATGACTTTACACAAAGCAAAGAAGTAGGGTGCATCACAAAATCACCCAAGGAAGCCTTTAATCTGTGGTGATTTCCCACTGCTGATGACATCATTCCCTTTGCACACACAGGGCTACACAATGGGATTTCAGCCATTAAACCAATGAAAGCCAGAAGGGAAGCAAATGATAAAGGATGCCACCCACCTTGGAAGGTGGAAATCATCATTCTTCTGTGCCGGTAAAATGACAAACAGGCAAGTCTTAATTGTAGTGTATCTTAATGCCTCCAAGGAACAGAGCACATGGAAACTTAGTGCCCGCACCAACTAAATGTGCCTGCTACTCTACTCAGGGAGAGCAATCACACTGTACACATTCACTTAAGTGCGTGACAGGAAATGGAAAAAGCAGGATGGTACTATGGATCCAATCCTAGAAGTACAGTAAGTTCTTTCGAACTCTGTGAGATTCACTTTTTACAGACACACACAGGATGGTCCACTATGTCACATTGACCAAAGCAAAACACAAAACTGGAAGATATTCATTACTGGGGCACTGACTGGATCACCTCTTGTTCCCAAAGCCTACAAAATCCTGTCAAAAAGGCTTACATCCTGTCAGAAAGCCATAAAAAGACTGGTTAGTTCGTGCAAATTTTGTGCCCTTTCTGCTGGCTTCATAAAGGTGACACAATAACATGGAAATTTTCCTGGCCAACATGATTAATTTGCTTTTTTATAACTACCAGAACAACATGGTAAAATGGCAGAATTTTTGTATTCTCTCGGTGTGTGTGTGTCAGTGGAACATTTTGATGCTGTATAAGAAACTCTCATAGAACTATTAGAACAAAACAGATGATGCCAAAACAAAAAAAAACAAAAAAAAAACCCAACCCTAGGATATTCTGTTTTATGAGGCTGGAATATTTTGGAATATGATATATACAAGAGATCTGGCAATCTTAATTTTTTTCCCCATTGAGATAACATTATTATAGTTGGATAGAGAGAGCCCTGAATTAGCTTGCATGTTTAGGCTCCTTAAAACTACAACAACAATAACAAAAACTCCAGGGACCAGCTAGGGAGATAAACAGGATGAAAAAGCTTTGGAAATGCCAAGCATCTGAGAAAAGAGAGCATGGGACCTTTTCTGCATTTGTTTAAAAAAGTAGCTTTCACCTTCAATGACCTCATCAATATTCCAGTAAACCAGCATCATCTCAAGAAATTAATTTATACTTGCAACACTCAGGTAAAGTCTGGAAAGCACCAATATATCAAAATGTATATCTAGACCAACCTATATGTAGAAAATAGTTTTTGCTATAGATTAGGTAAAGGTTCCCCTTGACATTTAGTCCAGTCATGTCCGACTCTAGGGCGTGGTGCTCATCCCCGTTTCCAAGCCATGGAGCCAGCGTTTTCTCCGAAGACAGTTTCCGTGGTCACATAGCCAGCGCGACTAGACACGGAACGCCGTTACCTTCCCACCGAAGTGGTACCTATTTATCTACTCGCATGTGCATGCTTTCGAACTGCTAGGTTGGCAGGAGCTGGGACAAGCGACGGGAGCTCACTCCGTTGCGTGGATTCGATCTTACGACTGCTGGTCTTCTGACCTTGCAGCACAGAGGCTTCTGCGGTTTAACCTGCAGCGCCACCACGTCCCTTGCTATAGATTAAGATAAGGTTAATAGTGAACTCTTATGATAAAACAAATGGAACCTAAACCAATCAATAAGATGTCAGAAGGAAACATCTCTGTGTTTAGGGAAACCTTGGGATTTACAGAATATAGAAAATATTTTAAAATTCCAAATCCCAAAGAGTATATTCAGTGCATAGAATGGTGGCTGTCATTAGGAAAAGAAACAGAGAATGTGGAAAGCAAATTTGCTCCAGTCATTAAACATTTCTGTTTGAGTGAAGGTGTGGCTGGCTGACCAGCACCCACAGCCTTATACAAGGTGGAAGAATTTGTGGTTTTCCAGCTGTTCCAAGAATAAAAGAATTCCAGACAGCATGGATAGTGATATGGAATAATAAGAGTAGTAATGAATCATTGTGGACGATCAGAAGTTCCCACCCCATGTTAAGGGATAACATTTTGCTGTTAAATGTATAACCAGGTTTTCTTTTAAATACTGTACAGTGGTGCCTCAACTTACGACCGTCCCGACTTACAACCATTTCAAGTTACGACCAGCTCCGGCCGCAACATTTTGCTTCGACTTGCGACCGGAGCTTCGAGTTACAACCAGAAAAAAGGCAGGGAAAAAGGCGGGGAATTCAAATTGCTAACCGTTGGTGGCGAAGAGGCTGCTTCTTTGTAGCTCTTTCGCCCCAGCGGTTAGAGTGTGTGCGTTCGGAGGAGGCTTTGGACTGCCTGGTAAGGTGCTGCTTTCTACTTTTAAAAAACTGGCTGTTCTGGGTGGGTTTTGCAGCATGGCTTTGGGCTGGGTGGTGGGGTTATGTTACTATGCTGTGATGGGTCTTGCAGGATTAGTTTGTTTTTTGGTGTGTTTTTTCCCCATTTCCGATGGGTCTTGCAGGGTTTGTTTGCTTTTTGGTGTTTTTTTTTTTTTGCATTTCCGATGGGTCTTGCAGTCTCTGTTTGCTTTTTGGGTTTTTCTTTTTGCATTTCCGATGGGTCTTGCAGGGTTTGTTTGCTTTTTGGTGTTTTGTGTTTTTTTGCATTTCCGATGGGTCTTGCAGTCTCTGTTTGCTTTTTGGGTTTTTCTTTTTGCATTTCCGATGGGTCTTGCAGTCTCTGTTTGCTTTTTGGGTTTTTCTTTTTGCATTTCCGATGGGTCTTGCAGTCTCTGTTTGCTTTTTGGGTTTTTCTTTTTGCATTTCCGATGGGTCTTGCAGTGTTTTGTTTGCTTTTTGGTGATTTTTTTATTTTATTTTTTGCATTTCCAACGGGTCTTGCAGGGTTTGTTTGCTCTTCTGTTTTTTTCCCCCTTCGGCCGGAACAGATCAATTGCGTTTCCGATGGGTCTTGCAGGGTTTGTTTGCTTTTCTATTTTTTCCCCCCTTCGGCCGGAACGGATTAATCGTGTTTCCGATGGGTCTTGCAGTTTGTTTGTTTTTTGGTGATTTTTTTCTTCGGTCGGAACGAATTAATTGCATTTCAATGCATTCCTATGGGAAATGGTGCTTCGACTTACGGCCATTTCGAGTTACGACCATCATTCTGGAACCAATTACGTTTGTAAGTCGAGGCACCACTGTACTATATTGCAGAAAGCAGCTGTCATGCATTTCTCACTTCTTAGGATTCTTCCTGTCTTTCTCTCTCACTGATTTGCTGTAGAGTGGAGCTCAGCCCAGACAACATCACACCTAGAAAAAATACTGCATCCAGAGCCCTGTAGCACTGCAACAAGAAATTAAAATGTCACAAACTGTTCCCTACAGCAAAATTTCTCAAAGTACAGACGTTGAGGATTAGCTGGGGAAAAAGCAGTCCCATACTTAGGTTGCAAAGATGTATCTATAGCACCAGTTTCCATAGGTGTATCTTGGATTTCTTCTACTACTACTACTAATAGATCCTGCAAGTCTCAGCTCTCTTCACCTGTGTGGCATCTTAGAAGTAACTAGTTACAAATAACTATTACTTGTAACTCATTCGGTAACTGAGATATCATTATACTACCTTACAGTTATAACTGGATAAAGAATAATTTTATTCATTTTCTAATGTAATTGTAACTTTCCAATTCTTTTTATAGTTACATAGGTACGGCTTAAATAATGGATGACAAGTATCATATGGTTCAGTTGCTGGCTAGTGCTGTGTTTTACGTGGCAGAACAAAAAACATCCAGATTTTTGAAATTAAATAATTTTAAAGTAACAATATTGTTGTACTTGAGAAAAACAAAAGCACAAAGTTACTTTCATCAAATTGTAACTATAGCTGTACCAAACTATGCAGAGTTCACCTAGTATGATAACCACGATTAATTACTTCTTTAAAAAATACTTTCCAAGCTCTACCTCTGCTATGTCTGTCGCATATTTCTTTACATACCACACAAAGAGATACGGGTTTTTGAAAGTCTGAAACACAAGGTGCAAACAGAACATCAAGGCATCAACACAAGGAACCATTACAAAATGCAAGCCTACGTTCCAGTTCAGTCTGCACAGTATGCTAGGCACATGGCCATATTTAATGAACAATATTTAGTGTTAGAAAATGATAGTCGTGGGAGGCAGTGACTCCCCCCACACACGCACAATGTGTGTCATACATACAATGCCTTGAAGTAAAACAAGATATAAGGAGACAGAACAGGATCCGGAAAGAAGGGCTTGGGAGGCTGCCAGCTGCATAGCGCCCTCTAGGATTTTGCCCAGGGAACAACAGCTGTTTCTTTGGTCTCTGCCTCCTCCGGAATGTTTATCTGTCTGCCTTTCTCCCTCACCCTCTCCAGGAAACTGTATCTCGTCATCCCCTTACTCTGCAGCAGCCTGACTTCCTGAGTTCTCCTGCCAGGCTTACCCTTCATCTTCCTTTGCACCTCCCCACCACCACCACCACAGTTAGGCCATGTTTGCATTTCTCTCCCTGTCAGCCTTCCTCTCCCCTCCCCGAGTGCCCTTTCTCCCCCTGCTCCATCCTCTCAAAGAGGAGATGTGATGAGCCAAAGTTAGCCTGTCAGGTAGCCACATGTCCGGCCTAGCACCGGTAGGTCAGTCAGGGCCACCTTGCAGATCTCCTCTCGGATCTGGGTTGTCAGCAGCCCTTCCATCCCTCTGGGGACTTTGATATTTGCTGGGTTAAGTTGTGTGTAGGAGGAGGGATGCTCTTTGCTCATCTCGATGCACTCATTCCCCTTTGTATCTGGACTCCAGTAACTGCTGCCAAACCAACCAGATAACTCCCTTTGTAGCGTGGTCACTGCCATTTTTCTGTAAGTGCTCCTGTGCCTTTCACACCTGCATGGCAGGAATTCAACAGGTAGTGCCTCTCCCTTTACACCCCCTCCACATTGGGAAACTCAACTTGCTGGATACTTTTGCAATATAATTGTGTTACCAGCACTTCGGCACACTGAAAAAGGTCTATCCCTAATTTGGTCCTTGAGTCCCTCAATCAACTTGGTTTTGCTGACTGAAGCTTTTTTTCCTCGCCTCTGAAACATACAACATTTCCCACATATGGGGTGCCTTATCCTTCATTTAGCTTTATAAACCTAAGACTGCTCCCACAATTCTTTGACAAGAGTATAGAGACAGCAATCTCTTGAGTCAAAAGAAGCATTATCATTTAACTCATTCTTATAATTTTATATTTTACTCTGCATCCTCAGGTATTTGATATGGGCTGAAGAATCTATTCACATTATAATTTTTCTTTACAAAATAGTGAAAAGCATATCCTTTGCAAACTAGAAATCTTGTTGATTGCAACAACCTGAAAGAAACAGGATGAATCCACACAAATCTTAGGAATCTTGAAATTTGTAATAAAGGTATCACTTCAAAGATGCCGCTTCAAATTCCATTATTCTGTCTATCTCAACAGATTCTTTTGGCCAGTCAACCATGTGTTCATAATTAGGATCTCATCAAACAACAGCTCAGTAGGTTGGAGTACCTGCACCAGGAGTTCGAAACCCTACTGTACCAGGGCCCAGCTGAATCTATCTGAAGTATATGTGGCTGATGGAGTTATATGCCCCATGACACCTTTGTGGCTTTGGGCAAACTGCACAATCCCAGAGCCTCAACAGAAGGCAAAACACTTCTGAGTAATTGGTAACTAGAAAACCCTGGAACGGGTAACCATAAATTGGAATCAGTTTGACAGCACATTGTTGTTGCTGTTCAACAACTAGGAGCCAAAAAGACAATAAGCAAAATCCTCTTGCATAAAGTCATGTCATGGAAGATGGATGATGTCATAATCTGGTGTGGGTAATGTATGAATTGAAAGCTTCCTATCTCTCTGTTTCAGCTTCTGAGGCTCCCCAGGGCTCCCTTTTGCCCTGGGGAAGCCTTTGGAAGCCTTGGTACATGTGGCGAGCCTTTAATATTAAAATATCACAGCTGGATTGCTTCCACCAGGATCGGGACTGGCAGTGATGATCCAGCAGATTTGGATTATTAAAATATTCTCCTCTCCACTATTCCTGAGGCTCCTAAAGGCTTCTCCAGGGCAAGAGAGCCCTAATGAGCCTTGAGACTTGAAAAGGGGGGATAGGAAGTTTTCAATACATTTAAATTAAATATTCCCTTTGCCAGATGATATTATCATCCAGCTTCCACAGTATAACTTTACACCAACAAGATTTTGTCCTTTATGATAGTGCACCAAAATAATATAAAGAACCCACAAATAGTGTGTGGAACATTTTAAAGGACTTCCCTTTTAAAAACGGACCAAATGTACTGATTGTTTCTCTTCCCCTTTAAAATTGTTTTGGTACCCAATAACTGAAGCCCCAGAAGTACTCAAAACTAGATCACAATATCAAGGGAATGTTTATATATATATTCTAGTTACTTAAATGTAACGTAAATAATTACAAGGCACAATCCTGCCTTCAAGGACATTCATTTAAGGATAGCAATTATTGCCAAAGACATTGCACGTAAGAATAACTTGTGAGATGAACTGAAAATCACACAGGCTAATTGTTTGCACACATTCAGGTTGTTGCAGAAAAATACAGGCAGGTATATCTATAAACAATGCTATTTCTAAAAGCTCTAATTTCCAGGCTGTTTTTCAACATTGCAGTGTTGTGGATTTGCCTGCATGTTCTGCCACAACATGAATACATGTAGGCAGTTTTAAACTATATATCCCGTTACCCCTACTGGTCATGCTGGCTGGGGATTCTGGAAATCCATATGTAGAATATTTTCAACTAGCATGACCAATGCTAATTATGGTGTTAGGTATGGTCCAAACCACCTGAAAAGCACCAGACTGGGTAAGGCTGACCTAAGGAGTAATTTTACATTATCATGAGTAAACTACAAACACTGCCAACACAAAACAGATATTGATGCAGATTTCTTTTGTATTTTAAAACGATCAGTTATTCCAAGGTACATGGTCTTCATGGGACAATCCAATTTTGAGAAAACATCCTTCTGGTAAATGTACACTTAGTCGGTTCAGAATGAGGGAAAGGATGAAGGAAAACTCGGCCAAGAAAAAAGTCTTGTTCCAACATTGTGCAGATAAATATTTAGCTATGCTAGCCCACTAAAGAGCCCCAAGTGAGGCCCAAATATCTCCTAGATACTGGACAAACTATCGACACACACCACAGCCATGACGGCAGAAAGAGGAATAATGGATACACAGTGTGATGGTGAGGGAAGGAGTTCAATATAAAGTTGTAGACACATGAAGAAAGGGCATGGGATCTAAGATTATGAAAGGGTTAAAGCAACAAGAAGAAGAGAATGAAAGAGAAGGTACCGTATTTTTCTGTGTATAAGACACCCCCATGTATATGACACCCCCCACTTTTCTAACCCAAAATTTCTTTCTTTACAAGAAAGTGGAGGGGGAAGGCAGGGATCAAAGTGCTTTGATTCCTGCTTTGCCCCTCCAGTTTCTTGGGAAGAAAGTGCTTTCCGCCTCCACTTTCTTTGCAAAAAGTGGAGGGGGAAAGCAGGGATAAAAACGCTTTGATCCCTCCCCCCCTTCTTACTTCCGTGTATAAAACGACCCTCAATTTTTCCTCTAATTATTTTAGGAAAAAGTGTCATTTTATATACGGAAAAATACGGTAGATCTGGCTCTCTGCTATTCTTGCCTGTACCCATGATGGAGGCAGCTTTCTGATCTAAGGAGGAATCAGATTAAATCCAAAGAAAGGATTATGTAGCATCATGCAGTGCTATTGGGATCTACTATTAATAACAGGGTAAGAAGAAAATGAGAGGCAGACAGATTAAAATTCCCAGTCATTGGGAGACTTTAGATTAGTCACTCTCTCTGGGTTTGACTTTGGTTACAAGGTAATTGTGAGACCAAAAGTGGGGAGCCAATGTAATAAAAATAAAAATACTAAAATGGTAAAGGGTGTTGTGTGTTTAAAGCAAGCCAAGGCATATTGCACACAGTTATTCAGTAGTATATATTGTTCTATAATGAAATAAACCAGTCTCATAAAGTGGGGATAAATAACAACCTTAAAATGCAATAGCATCTCTGGACAGACACTATAGGAGTTAGCTGCTCTTCTGTGTGTCTGCTACCAACCTGATGTGTCAATACTAAGGTTGGAATCAATTGCAGAAGCTTTAAGGCAAAGCCCTGTGGCTTGTATTTTAAAGCTGATGAATCTTTGTGTCCTTTTAAACATAAAATGCAGGCAGGAATTTCAGCTCATGATTCTTAACCAAACTTATTTTAGTGTTTTTTAAAAACAATTGTACAGTTCTCTGGAATTCACTCAAGACCACACTTACAATTCCTGTTATCTGCTATTGTAATAAAACATATTTTCATTTGAGTGGAGGTTAGCAAGAGGTCAGTGCTGTGAGCAGCTTCTCCATTCCTATCTACAGTAATAGCAGCTAAACAACAGCTAAGCCAGAGGCTCTACCCTATTATGCAGAAAGGATTTCATTTTTCATCCATAAAATATATCACAATGTTAACTAATTTTCAAACTCTCCTACTGATACATTATTTGAAATGCCTCCCAGATCTTGTTATTACTGTTTAGAATTGAAAGCTAGGGATTTTGTTAGCATTAGATTGTATTTGTAGAAGCAGCTGGGGGTGGTCAGGAACTTTAAATACTGGGAAATGCCTATGTCTGGGAGTACAGGCTTTATCTGTCCTAAACTGCAAGCCTAGAGGAAGCTGAATGCTTGTCAAACCCATGTATTAAAATTATGTAGTGGGTGATCATTATGTGGGGGATGAAATGGAAGGGATAAACAAGGCTACCATTTTTAAAAAAAAAACTTTCCTCATCTCTATTCTTATCGCAAGAATAAGCACCCTTTGCCAGAAAGAGGTGAGGGTGGTACTTGTCTAAATACCAGTGGTGATGGTGGTGGTGCTGCTGCCGGTACATTCTGTTTTAGCCATACCATTCAGCTGTGATATGCAAGGAGGTGCTGGTGGCGGCAGCATTGTGCATGCTCACATATTGTTTGGCAACAGCAGGTAGGCAGGAGTGGCAGCCAACAGCAGCATCTGCACGTTATATTCCTTCCCTCCATACCTGCAGACCGAGGCACGTGTGCATCTACCCTCCCAATAATTGCCTGGCAATGCAAATGCTAGATGATGAAGACTTATTGGAGTTGCATGTAGCAGCAGCAACAACCCTGAGCTATTTGCTGAGCTCATGGTGATCAGCTAACAATGTCAATATTGATTTGATTTATTCTAATGTGATAAATGGGATAATGTTAATGTTTCTTGGATTGACAGGAGGCACCACTAGATGGTAGGCTTTTTTGGGGGACGGGGGGGTAGGCCTCAGAGAAAATTGATACATTCTCACAAGTGATTTTTTTTGTGCATTTCTGAAAGATGCAAAGTAAAGCATGTGATGATTGCTGTTGTTTTTTTTTTTCTTGTATGAAATAGTAGTAGAATTACCATTGGATAGGGACAGGTTTTTTCGAATTACAGGACTCTCAGTCCCATAATTCAGCGGGAAATGCTCAGGCCAAATTGTGGGACTGGGGTCCCTCAAACTGGCAGGAGGCAGAGCAGCCCCCTCAGCTCCATGCTGTTCCCATGCTGCTTCTTTGGACAGTTACAAAAGTGCCCTGCTGCACTGTGAGCATCATGAGGATTCCCTGCAACCCACAGTGGTGCATGGAGGAACGGGTTCTGTACACTGTATGATGAACTTCCCAGGATGCTATGTAGGTTTCAAAAATGCAGAAGTAAAAAATAAAATAAAATTGGGGAAAACAAACAAAATAGCAGGGTCTGGAGACTCCTGGGATAATCTCCACATACCCCATGACATATACAGACAATCAAAATGAACCTTCAAAGTAAAGGCAATTAAGAAAAATAGCTGTTAGCTACTGTTCTCCCAATGACAACTGCTGCTGCTGCTCAAAATCAATCACAGGACAAACCATTATCTTCGTCAGCATACCTACAGGATGTCATTCTCCATAGAAGCCCTGCTTGTACACTAATTGCCAGGTCTTCCTGATCTGGTTCTGGGAAACCTGTCAGACCATATCCAAATGTTAGACTGAGCAGTCCAGTTTAGATATACCTGCACTGTAGTAATGCTTATGCATTGCAAGAAAGCTGCTGAGAACAAACTACTGGAAAGTGAGCATGCCACAATTTTTACCAGTCTAGCCCACCTGGCAAAAGCAAAGGAGACTAGAAGCAAGCAGTGATTGGACTAAGAAAAGTAACTGGACTGGACATGAGGACAATATCAGTAGACAGTCGATATAAACTGCTGAAGGTGTGGGAAGGGAATACCTTCTGTTGACTGGGACAGCAAGGAGCATTGTCTCCTCTGCACAAAGTGACAGTTTCCTGATAGTTTTAGACAATTAATCAATTCATCCGTCTACTGAAACTGCATACGGGTAAAAACAATATTTCTGAAGCAATATTGTATCTTAGCATTGCATAAGTACCATAGAAAACATTAATACAGACAATGCATTTCCTTGTATACAACAGAAAAGGATTAATGTCTCTTTTTAAAATTATTAATAACGTAAAGGATGATCACATAAACATTTTCCCTTCTCCTGCAGATTCACCTCCATGCATCTCCTCTTGCACTGCCTGAAAATTCAGGTGTGCAGCTGGTTGTGTGATTAGAACTACTGTGCAATTGTCCTTACAGGCACAGTTTGGCTTCAGTTTGATTTTGTCCATCATTATACTAATTAAGTCACAGAGAACATAAGGATGAAATCTACATGTTGCCTATTATTAACAAGTTACAGTGACTTCAGTAGCACAAGGTACTTACTTACGGACCATGGCCTAGTGCTCCAGTCCTAGAAAGTGGGCACTCCTACATGTTTTAGCTGTCTTTATATTTGTTGAAATGACAATACAGTAAAATTTAGTCCATCCAAACAAATTCTTGTGAAATAGTTTAATATTTTGCTTCAGAAGACTGTAGTCTGGATCCTAAATTGCTACTTCATTTACACAAGGGGTATAATCTATTAGCAGACCTCTTCCTCTATCTCATACTCTTCCCACAGTCCCCTACAACCTGCAGAGGCAGCCTCCATGAGTGCACGAGGCTACGGATAGTACGGTGAGAAGGGAACAGGAGGAAAATCCCATTCCTATAAACACAAATCCTGTTATTCACAGATGGAAACTAAACATGCCAAGCCCATTTTTCCTAAAACAATTCAGAAATTGTGTTTGAATAAACCTGGCACGTTGCAAGGTCATAATAATACATGAGATCACGCTAGATTTTAATACTCAGAAAATTTAGATAACATAGGATGTGATTATGTGTAATGCCTTTGTGGAGGACAAGGCAGTATACCCACTAGTGTCCACTCTGCTGTAGGAGAGTAGAATGGGGCAGCAAGCAGTTTTCAGTCATTCTTCCTTCATGCAGCACTGAGTGGCTACCAAATCTGCTCCAGAAAGCTGGGACAGCCTCTAGAGTAAAGGCAGCTTGTAAAGAGAGGGGAAATGGCTGAAGTTGCCTCCCAAACCTAACACAAACCTTAAATCAAGTATCTATAAATCCTTCATAAACTATGTAGGTAGCTGAAGTACATATATAGCTTTATTATGCCCTGTCAAGGATCTTTGGGAGCCTCTGAACTTTTAACATACTTTTTCCTAGTCTTCTCAAGCAACCTTTTCCACACACCCAACCTGAACCTTTCCTGATGAAAAAAAATTTGACCTTCTTAGGATGCACATTTCAGAAAAAAGAACAGATGTAATGGACTCCTGCTCAGAGCTGGTGTAGATTAGTCAGTGGTTAATGACTTCAAGCCCCACTGAATTCCCCATCGCACCATAAGTGCATAAAACATTAGCTGGAACCTCCCAGTTCATGTTCAGCTCATCCCTCGAGACATGAGATGGCTAGGAAAGTCACAGTCTCAGTTCCCCATCCGTAAATAAAGGGTAATAATAGTGATCTTCCTTACAGACTTGTTGTAAGGATCTCTAAGATAATGTATCAGAAACACTCTGGGAACTCATGAAAATTATTATTTAATCATTAACTGTTTACATAAAATAAAAAGGCCCACCACAGGGGTGAAATAAATATCCCTGTGTTCTCATCTGCACATTTGTATGATATGGCTGAGGTGAAATGGTTCACATATAGTATATGTGTCTGAATGACACAGTTCATAATTTATAGTATAGGAAGGACAGTATAACCCCTTGTACACACCAATACGACTGAAGTTAGTCATACTGGACGTAACCTAGTCACTATTTCACTTGATCTATTTACTTTAACAACGACTAACTTTTTTGAGGATAGTTCTTAAATATATTCCTCAAATCATGCACAGCGTGAACGGTCCCAAATCCCAGAACTACCCTTTGCACTCCAATTTCCTTCGTTGTTGCCCACATCTTTCTGTCTTCCTGCCCAACAAAGTTGAAAAAGAGCTATCCTTTCTGATGAGGTAAATATCACTGCATAGCCATCCTGAAAAGTAATATTTTGGAATGATTCCTGAAATTTTTATTAACAATTTTAATCAGGCAGCATTCCCTCAGAAGTCATTGAATAAAGAATTAGAATTTAGTCCAGTAATAAAACTTTCCTCCTTCTTTCTGACGCAGGCTCTGCAAGACTCTTCCTTTTGCTCTGTCCACATCTCCCAAGATTTAAGTCTTCTGGCAGTCAAGCTACTATCTGCTAGATTGTACTCACTCTTTCTTGCAGAGGCTACGAGTAACTGCTTTGCTAGAAGAACTTCAGTGCAATCAGCAAGGAAAATAATATACAGCAAGTTGAAATAAATCAAGCAACTGAAATAAAATGTTCCAAATTCATACAGTGTAATTTGGCAGAAGAAACAGAGAGCCGAGGACAGCTTTATTAGCTCTTTCCCTTTTTCTGTGTTATGTGATACCAAATTGGTTCCAATTTTAGTGGTATAGAACCCAGAGCACTAATTCCCTGTTTGAGGTCTTGCCCCCCTCCCCTGAACTGTTTTCTTTTCCAAATAGTGTTTCATTAGGGTGTGTAGGCATCCTTCAGTCTCGAGAGACTATGGTAATGTGCTCTAAATAGAGGTCTTGGAACAGCGTCTAGTGTGGCTGAGAAGGCCAATTCCGGAGTGACAGTCCCTTCCACACTGAAGACAAACACTATCTGTCCCCTGTCCAGCTCCCTGATTTTGCTGGTTTCGGGACTGCCTCTTTGCCTCGGCCTGCTGAACAAGTGTCTCTTCAAATTGGGAGAGGCCATGCTGCACCGCCTGCCTCCAGGCTGAACGCTTAGATGTCAAGGTTTTCCATCTGTTGAGGTCCATTCCCAAGGCCTTCAGATTCCGCTTGCAGATATCCTTGTATTGCAGCTGTGGTCTCCCTCTGGGGCGCTTTCCCTGCACTAATTCTCCATACAGGAGATCTTCTGGAATCCGACCGTCAGCCATTCTCACGACATGCCTGAGCCAACGTAGACGTCGCTGTTTCAGTAATGTATACATGCTAAAAATTCCAGCTCATTCTAGGACTACTCTATTTGGAACTTTGTCCTGCCAGGTGATACCAAAAATGCGTCGGAGACAACGCATATGGAACGTGTTCAGCTTCCTCTCCTGCCGTGCACAAAGGGTCCAGGGCTCACTACCAGGGAGTGATCAGTATCGCAATCAGCACCCTGATAACTGCATGTGATCGTAATACTAGGAAGGCTGGAGCATCTAGTGAGGATCAAATTGAGCTGATGCCAATGCTTGGATCTTGGATGTCTCCAAGAGACTCTTTGTTGAAGCTTCGTATTGAACGTGTTGCTGACACAAAGACCATAATAACAGCAAAAATCCAGCAAGTGTTGGCCATTTTCGTTCATCTTCCCAATGCCAAAGCAGCCCAGACAAGTGGGACAAGAATTGTGATCAGCACCAACTCTAGCGTTAAAGTCTCCGAGAATGAACAGTGGCGCTCTCTCCGGGATTTTTTTTATAGTAGCTGCCAGATCGTCATAGAATTTGACTTTGTCTTCTGTTGTAGACAACAGTGTTGGTGCATATGCACTAATGAGGGTGACCGGTCCTGCTGATGAGTGGAGCTGCAGAGACAGGATTCTTTCACTCCCCGCAGTAGGTGGAACAATGGATCTCAGCAGAGTATTTCTAACCGCAAAGCCAACACCATATTCCCTGGTCTCATTCAACATCATATTCCCTGGTCTCCCTGCCAGAAGAATGAGAAATTTTTTTCTTTGACAGAGCCCGAGTCTGGCAATCTCGTCTCTTGCAGGGCAACAATGTCCATCTGCAGCCTACTCAGTTCCATGTCGATGAATTCCATGTCGATTAGGGTGTAAATGGAGGATATTCAGCCTACCCACTGCATCACCAAAGCCATCATTAGAGATTTTGGCAACCAGGCCAAACATCAACATCTCTCACCCATTCTGTCTTGAAGCAAATATTTATGACTTCAAAAAAAGGCAAGGGCAAAGGGCTGGGAGGTGTGGCTGCTTTTTTTTTTTTAATAGCACTCACCAACAGATTCACCTCTATATTTTGGTGTCCTCTAAATGTATCCTGCCAACCTAGCAGTTCGAAAGCATGCAAATGCAAGTAGATAAATAGGTACCACCTCGGTGGGAAGGTAACAGCGTTCTGTGTCTAGTCACGCTGGCCACGTGACCACGGAAACTGTCTTCGGACAAAACGCTGGCTCTATGGCTTGGAAACGGGGATGAGCACCGCCCCCTAGAGTCGGACACAACTGGACTAAATGTCAAGGGGAACCTTTACCTTTACCTAAATGTTTATGCTCTGGGGCAAATCCTCAGATGTTCCACCCTATAAGCATCCCTGTGCATCACAATGAGGATAAAAATCTCTCTCCTGTTTCTCAGTTGATCCATACTGGTCCCCAGAAAAGCAGAAAGGGCAAACTTAATTTCCTTTGTGGCATGCTGGATGGGAAGTTCTCCACTGATTGCGTCAAAGTAGAAAAGGATCAGGACCCCTCCAACTGAATCAGAGATCCTCCCTTTCCAGCCTACCACAATTGGCGTCAAAATGCTTCCTTTAAGTGATCTACACAGATCATCTGGGGAAAGGGAAGCCTGGGAAGTAAAAATTAATTAAGTAAGCATCAGTGTGTGTGTGTGTGTGTGTGTGTGTGTGTGTGTGTGTGTGAGAGAGAGAGAGAGAGAGAGAGAGAGAGAGAGAGAGAGAGAGAGAGAATGATGTATGAGAAAAAGAGAAAGAATGAATGAAAATGAGAGAGATTGTGAATGTGTGGAGTGCCACTCATTTTGGGTACTTGACATTAATTACTTTGGGCCTGGCTCCATCCACTCTAGACCGTGGCCTCGCCCACATGGAGAATGATGTCCCAAAATCTCAGTTTGGGTCAAATTAATCCCTCAGGTTGCAAAAAAGGATTGGTTCCCCTTCTTCAAACAGATTAAAGTCACTATGCAGAAAATGAAAATAGGGATTCAGAGAAGTTTAAACCAGAGACCACAGTCAGATAAACACAGTGTTTATAGGGATGCTGTGAGGAACACATATGCTAAATGTGTGTGATAATAATTGAACACTGGTCTACAATGATTGAGTCCATAATTATGGAAGTCTCCCCCACAGAGTTGGACGTGCCTTTCAGAAATATCTTTTTTTCCGCTAGCTCTCAAACGGATACTCCAGGATGTACAGTACATAGTAAACCTGGCTCTTTGGAGATCCTGAGATGCAAAGCATAATTCTTTCAATGGGCCTTCAGAGGCTAGGAACTGCTATTACACTACTTACATATCATGCACTTTTGTATGTTAATGTTTACGTTGTTGCTAGGTTTTACTGTACTGTATCATCTATATGGAGTATTTTATTGTTATGTGTGTTGTTTTTGTATTGTGTGGCTTTTTGCTTCTCTTTGGAGAGAATAGTATACAAATGAATGAATGAATAAATGAAATACAGATATTATTTTGCTACACTATCATGTACGGTGAAAATAGATTACAAACTGTTTGGTTAGGGCTTCTGCTTGTGCAGAGATTTCTGTCTGACTGCTGCCACCGCCTCCTCCAACCTCTAGCTGACAAAGCCCAGCGTCACCATGCATCAGACCATTGTTGTTCCTGGCCTTGCTGACACACAGTCACTGTAACTCAGAGGAAAACTGTGCTCAGCCCTGGACACCAGCCAGGAGGCTCTACTCCAGGATCCCCCTTTCCTCTCTCCATGAACTCCTCCCTGCATCAGCTGGTCTCAGCCACCCACATCAGAACTTCCCTGAAGGGACGTCATCATTTCACAGCCTTGATGACTTCTGAACAAGGATGCAGTGCAAGTTATGTATGCATAAGAGAACAGATCCAACACATTGAAGCACACTTGCCTACTACTCCAGAAAATTCTGTTTATTAAATGGCCAATGAAAACTGCGCCCAAAGAAGTGTATGTGTTGGGGGGTTGTTGTTTGGCAAAGCCTGTCCCCTTCCCTGCATCCTCACTAAAATGAAAACTAACCCTTTGTCTGCCATGACACCCATCCTAAAGAGTCTCTGAGCTGTTATCAGGCTATGACAGTTTCCGCCATCAGATTCCTCCTGCCCATCAGGAAAGCTAAAAAAGGAACCTTGTTCAAGCGGCTGCAGGAAGAGGGGAAATGCAGGACATCCGGCCCAGCTGCCAATTTTTCCTTTCCCATGAACCACTGCTGACCTCCACCAGCAAGGACTTGGACATCAGGCCTTGGCATCATAGTTTACCATCTTCACTTAACTCTTTGGAGGTTGCCTCTTAAACAGGAAAGTGCGGATACCTGACTTAATGGTGCCAAGGATACTGTGGTGTGCTGCTTGGTAGGGCACCGGCATGAAGAGAGAAGCATTTAGCACTGTTTCAGTTCAACAGTGTATCAGATGTCTTTGCTTCAGTAAATGTGTATCTCAGCAGAGTACACATTTTGCCCATCTGTATCATGAAAATGTTGACTATGCACATCTGTAAATATCTTCAGGCTGCAAATATGTGCATATGCATGCCTGTGAATCACGAACGGGTTATTTCATGCAATTACAGTCAGATCCACAGTTGTTTGTTTATATAATTGCCAACATACTTCTGAAGAAACCGAAAAGAATTCTTCCTGTTCTGAAGATTCCAAAGGGACTACACACTGTGCTTTCCAAGGTCATCTGACCAATTCTGTGTTTAGTGCTGTATGTCCTGTCATTTAGCAGGTATACCTTAGAAAAATCCTGCTATATAAAGATTATCTCCAGAAGGCCAGGGTGGCTTTTGATTTAAGCAGGGGGATAGTATACTCCAAAATGTGGGGGTAGTAGGACTCATCCCATCCCACACTCTGCTCCAATCACAAGCCGCTTCTGCCAGAAGACTCCCTATTTTCTTTGCTATAAAATACATCAAATACTATAAAATACATAAAATACTATAGTCTTTGCTATAAAATACATCATGGTGGACGTTCCTTTTCTTGTCAGATAACTTGCTTATGATTTTATTTTTAAAACTTATAAAGCTGTAAATTTATCATACAGTTGCAGAGAAAAAGCCACTGGCATTATAAAGGAGAAGTCAGCATGAAATGGCAGAACTTTTAAAGATTCTTGGAAGAGTCAGAGGGACGAACTGAACATCAGCTCTACAGATCTTGTGGACCAGACTCAAGATGTTAAGATATTGTGCGCTCTCTCTCTCTCGTTCTCCTGTGCATGACATAGTTTTGCATTCTTTCTTGTCTCTCCAGTGGCTAATTATTAGCTAGTTATTCATGCTGTGATTTTGCTGCAGAATTGTCTTTTTGTCTTTTATTTTGGGGGGGGGGGGGTGTCATTCGTGAATTGTAGCTTTTTAATTGAATTTCCACTTGGATATGTGCTAGTTTGTTTTGGACCCTTCACCCTCTCTTGATTTCACCCCTGGATAAGATGTCCTGCCAAGTAGCCACATAGGAACTGTGCTGAGCTGCCCTTGGATATCATTGCGTAACAAGAGAAGGTTACTGTAACAAAAACAACTGGCAATATGAAATAAAAGAGCCTAAGGTGAAGTAGAAAGCCTGTTTTGAAAGCTCTGTCTACTTACAAAAGGTACGTAGCAAATTTGAAAATACTGAGTTAGACCAAAGAGGTGACCATAGATTCATCTGAACCAGTGTTGTCAACAATACTACCCAGGTTTTGAAAGAGAAGCCTTGGCTACACCCAGCTGGAGATGCTAGGAACTGAATTTGGCACCTTCCACACACAGATGTGTGATACAACTATAATCATAATCATAATCATGTGCTGTCTAGTCAATTCTGACTTATAGTAATTCTTTTCAGGGTTTTCCAGGTAGAGAACGCTCCAAAGTGGTTTACCATTCCCTTCTTCTGGGGGCATCCTGGGACTGAGCAGCTGGTCCAAGCCCTCTCAGGAAGCACACTGGAGAATCAAATTCCCAACCTCTGCCTCCGCAGTCAGGTATCAAAAAAAATTATGGCCTTTCCCAAATCACAGTTGCCCCACTTAGCAGATATTAAACAGTCTGCAGAAAATGGTTTGTGTTAAGAGGGTGGGTGGGGGAGTCAAATTCAAAATATTGGCACTGTCTTACCTAGGCTTAGCATATCCATTAGGCTTAAATTGACAAGGTTTTTTAGAATGGCAGTGACATCTTACTCCTTAAACAGGAGTACAGTTTTGACCTTAGAGGAAACACACTCCTGAGACCAACATAACCTTCCTCCTCATTAACAGCTTGAAATAAGAAACAAAGGGTTAAGATAGCTAGAGGCATTAAAAAACAAAAAAAGATCCTGGGATTAAATTAACCAGTCACTGGATAGCAGAGCAGCTGCAGAAGTACTTCTATGCCCACAGGGCCACAGAGGAGAAATAAGGACTTAACGGCAGTCCACTGGAATTCCTGCCTAGTGGCAAGTCTCCAGCTATGGGTGGGGGTGGTGGGACATGGCTTACTTCACGCACTGAGTTAAGGATCTTCTTGTTCCAGCAGGTGCTGCAGAATTGGGGGTGGGGTGGGTGGGTTCAGGCTGAGGGAAAGCGAGGCAATAATACATTCCACATGCCCTCTGTAGTTAATGTCAGCCTACTCCACTCTGTCTCCTATGAGGATTTGTCTGCCTCCCTCAGCTACATTCCTGGAAGCTGTAGGTTTGAGTTTTATTTGGCCTTCTGCCAGAAGGATGCTTTTATCACGCTCCCTGTAAATGGAGTCTTGATCCAAAGAGCTGGACAAGTCAGTCTGACTTGAGCCAGGCCAGACATGCTCTGCGGACCAGAAAAACCGATGCACCCAAAACC
This sequence comes from Intellagama lesueurii, assembly GCA_037013535.1. Lineage (NCBI taxonomy): Eukaryota > Metazoa > Chordata > Lepidosauria > Squamata > Agamidae > Intellagama > Intellagama lesueurii. Next base: position 220,571,562 of record JBAJHW010000002.1, read on the forward strand.
CCGGAAGGAATTAAGTTAGCTGTAACCTGTAACTTTTTTGTGGGTAATGAGAGCATAATTATGTTCCTTCTGTAAAATAATGTAATCCCTGGTAATATAACTATTTTTAGTGTAACTGGTCTCATTTTGTTTATTACTCCTGAAATGTAGCTTTTTGGGGAAAATTCAGAAGGAATTTTTGCCTTTTTAAAGTGTATTTTTAACACTAAAAGCAATGTAAACACAATTTGCTAATTAACTAGTAAAGATAAGGAAACAAAAATAGCAGGCAACCTAAAATTACTTCTAAACATAACTTTGGGGGCCTGAAAGAAGAAGGTTCCAGATGATGACTGCAATCTCTACATAATGTGGGTATGCATATTCTTTAGTATATTTGCATCTAAACTTTCAACCTGATTTGAGCTGCAAGGTGGCTTAAAATCAAGAATCTAATTTTTAAAGTTTATTTTTAAAAAAACTGTTCCCCTCCCCCAAAATGCTGCCCCTCAAGAAGAGGGGGGGGAACTTTCACAAAAATCCGGCAGAACTTAGAATACTGAGACAGCATTTTTATGTGCAGACGCCTGTTTGTGCACATAGTTCATTTTTGTTATCTCAGGACACAGGTCTACAATGTCAATACTGTCCACCATCATTTAGCCATGTATCAAACAAGTCACCCAACTACCCAATGTAGTGAACAATAAATGTAAATTGGTTATTACATTGCTGAGAGCCAGTATGGTATAGCGAACAGTGTTGGACTAGAACTCTGGGTCCAAATCCCCATTTGGCCATGGAACTTCACAAGAGGGCAAGAATAGTACATTCTTGAACATCTCACAAAGCTCAAGATCCCCACTAGGGTTGTCAAGGTGACTTGACAACACAATAACAATTCCACTGTTGTCTTGTCCTTCTACCAACGAATGTGTGTTTCTCTTGTCTCATCAAGCTCACAACATCGCTGTGAGGTAGATTACACTGAGGCAGAGTAATTGGCCCAAGCTCACACAGTGCTGTCTTTTACTTAGTGGGATATCATGTTTTTTCTATTCCCTTTTAGTAATTATTTCAAGAGTTGCATTACATACACTTCACATTGCATGCATACCTCACAGCATGGAATGAACCTCAACAGTTTGAGAACAATAATTAAATAATTTATCACATGCCATCAATTCGATCCCAACTTATGGTGACTCTAGATTTACAGAGTATTCAGAAGTGGTTTACCCTTCCTTTCTTCTGAGGGCACCCTGGAACTGTGCAGCTTGCCCAAGGCCACACAGGCTGGCTTTACTCACAGGAGGCACAGTGGGGAATTGAACTCCCAACCATAGATAAACCACCAGCCAGGATCATGTCCTGTCAAGTCAGTTCTGGCTTATGGCAACCCTTTTTCAGGGTTTTCCTGGTAGAGAATACATACTCAGAAGTGGTTTACCATTCCCTTCTTCTGGAGGTGCTCTGGGACTGTGCAGCTTGTCTAAAGCCACACAGGCTGGTTCTTATCCCAGGGGTTACAGAGGGAAACTGAACTCCCAACCTCTGACTCTGCAGCCATAACATCACCCCCAAATACATTACATCAACATGCAGTGTGTTCTATCCTAGCTGCAGAACATTGGTGCATTAAAATTGTCACTCACATGCTGAAATGCTCTAGATTTGTGGGGCCACTGCACTACATTCTGTATGTCTCTCAACAGTTGCTTATTAATAATAATAATAATTGTGTGCTGTCAAGTTGATTCTGACTTATGGCAATGTTTTCCAGGGTTTTCTATGTAGAGAATACTCAGAAGTGGTTTACCATTCCCCTTCTCTGGGGGTGTCCTGGGATCATGCAGCTTGCCCATCACTACAGAGACCTTGTTTTTACATCACTTTCTGGTACAGTAAAAAAAAAATACACCACGGTGATGATGAATTATGGAGCTGGAGTTAAAGAAAATGGTCTTGTGCTGCAAAAATTGATCTAACCACATGTAAAACTTCCTGCACTAAGACTTTTCTTGTGGTCTCTCTGGTTCTTTATGGCCTCCTATCTGAACTCTAGCAAATCATGTATCACAGTCCTCCTCCACAAAAGCATTTTTTCCCACCTTAACACATGTGATCTACAGCTTTATTTTATGATTTGTTTCTACTCAGTATAGATAAATTTTTATCATCACCCTACTCTCAGCCTGATCCACTGAATATTTTATTCAAAATTAAGTCCCATTTGTTCAACAGTACTCACTTCCATGAGATTAGAAGCCTTAGTTGCTTTTTAAATTTAAACTGGCTATGCTAGGGCAATCAGGCTGCACCCAAGATATACTGTACATCTTAGTTTGCAAGGAATAACTATGTCTAGATCTCTGACATCTGCTATTTCCATCAACGTGCAACCCTTTCTGTCTATAATAAAAATTAATCCAGAATGTTCATATGCAAATTGTACACCTCATGAACTTGAACTGCAACTGTAATTTTGGGGGGGGGGGGGGGGAAGTACTGCTTACATAGCACTTTCCTTATTCAGAAAATAACACAGAAATTTACTCTATGAGCACCAAAGGCCACCTTTAATAACTGTATTGGCAGGTGTTTGGAAAGACGGACCCTGGTCTTTTTCAACTCCGTGATCCTATGAAACATATGAACTATTATTTGTCTCAGCTTCGACAGTGGTAGCTGTCTGAATAATGTCAATTTGACTGTGACAGCCCAACACCAAGGAATAAGTTACTATGGGACAGATGCAGGTAGCAGTAAACCACTTGCCACCTACTACTCCCTACTGAAAGCAATCACAGTTGGAGAATAAGACATAGGGAGGCCCTCAGCTGCTACAGGTTTAAAAGTCACCATAAGCACTACCCAAAAAGTATATTATTTCTTGTTTTGTGACTCTGTTCTATCTAGAGAGCCCTCCTAATGGAAAACCCTGACTTTATTCAGCTTGTGCACCAACCCAGCACTGCTCCAAAAGGATAATTACAGGGCTCTGTGCTATTTTTTTTCACCAATTGTTCTGTAATTTCCACACTTATGAAGCACAGAGCCTAGCAGTGATACACTTCGCATGAAGATAAAGAAGTGCCCGTTGATCCTCTTCACAAGTGCTCTCTGTCATAAGCATGTTTACTCAGAGACAAGCCAGCACCATTGAGTTCAATCGTAGCATCAACAGCAATCGCCAGCTACATCTCCCTCCCACCCCCGCCCGGGAATCACAAAGACAGGATAAATCAGCAGATACTCTCGTCAGGTGGGCACTTCCTAAGGAGAGCCCGTTTGCCCCTAAAACGAATCCCTCCTGGGATATTAACCTCACGAGGGACGCGAAAGTCCCCCCTTTCCTGCTCTAAACTCCTTCGAAAGCGGCAGGAGGAAAAGATTCGTCACCGCAGAGTGCCCCCTGGTGGCGGAAAGAGGCCCCGCGGTTCAAACGTGCAGGCTAAAAAAGACGCACCCGCCGAAGGTGTCGGGAGAAGGGGTTGCTGGCGTTCAACAGGCGAAGGAGGTGCGGGAGGAAGGAGGGCTAAAAGCGGCAAAGAAGGCCAACCTGCTTGCAAGAACCCAAGGCGGCGGCTTCCTTAAGTGATGTGGTGGTTGGGAAATGGCAACTTTGAAGGGCAAAGAAGAAGGGCGGAAAACAGGGCGGCAGATGTTGGCGGGAGAGCAGGGCTGCCCAATGCCCGGCAGGGGAGCTGAGAGGAGGGCAGAGCGAAGGCCCTCCGGACGGGAGGCACCCGGGCCAGCAGGCGCCTCTCGCCCCCCTGGGTGCGAGGCGTGGGGACACGCGAAGCGACAGCCCGGGCACGGTGCCGATGGGCGCCGAGCTGCCCTCTCCTCCCCCTCGGGCTCAGCACGGGTCGTCTGCCCACAGCGGCCCCATCTCGCCCCACCGCCGCCGCCCCCCCCCTCGCTTGGAGGCGAGGCGTGCGCTTCGTCGACGGCGCGCCTCGGCGGGCTCACCTGCTTTCGAGACGATGGCGAGCCAGAGCCAGAGGGAAAGCGCGCCGACCCTCGTCATTTCCAACGCCGGGGCGAAGGCGCGCCGGGAAGGGGCAGCGGCGGCGGCGGCGGCGGCAGGCGACGAAGCCACGTCTGGCAAGAGCGCTCCTGTTGCTGCTGCCGGTGAGGAGAGGCGGGGGCGCCGGGCGCCGGGCTGGCCCGAGCAGAACGCCCGCCGCTCCTCCGCCCCGCGTGGCGCACGGCTGCCTCCGTCGGCGCCTCAGCCGGCACGGCCGCGCTCTCGGGGCCAAGGGACGGCTCGGCCCCGCTTCCCTTTCCTTTTTCCTCCTCCTGCCTCCGGGCGCAGCTTGAACGGCTGGGCCAAGTTGGGCGACGGGGCTCGGGAACCCGGCCGGTGGGTTTGCGGGAAAGAGCCGAGCCGGTGTGAAGCGAGGAGGAGGAGGAAAGGGAGGAAGGAAGGAAAAAGAAAGAAGGCGGGAAAGCCGGGCGGCGCGCGAGGGGTGGGGGAGCCACGGGGGAGAGCGGGTGGGCGACCGGACGAGCTGAGCGGAGGTGAGCGGCGAGGGGCCAAGAGGGCGGGCGAGATGGCGCGCGCGAGATGCCGGCCCAGGTGGCGGGGTGGGGCGTGACGCGGAAAACGGGGCTGCCTGAGAGAGGGGTTCGTCGACGGAAGGGTGGCCCGCGAGGCTTAGACTGAACGAAATTACGTCGAGGATACAATGGAATCAGAAGGGCTCCTGAGGAGAAGGCGAGGCTGAAGGAGGAGGGAACGGGCGGGAGGCGCTGGGCACCGGGGCACCACGTGGGTGGAGGGCGGGCAGGTGAGAGCAACTACAACCCTGCGCTTGAGTTGGTAAAGGAAAGGAGCGTCGCTGTTTCCACTTTTTCCGACTTCGGTGTACCCTCTCCCTTTCCCCGCCTTTTGTTTTTTAAAGGCAGCATACTATTAAAAAAAAAAAATCAACAAGGGGATGATTTCCTGACACGGGAATTTGGTGATGGATGGCTTTACCTGTTGGATGGCTGCTGGCCGCCACAAAAGGCACAGGCACTCTGGTAGGGAAAGAAAAAGTATCAACCACGGGATAAAATACATGTTCTTCTACCTTCGTTTTCCTTCCCCTGCCCCAGGAATGGGAAGCTGTCGATGCCTTCATGCCCAGGGTTATGGGCTTCCCATTGGAGCAGTTGGACCGCCAGGGTGACGACGGAATGCTGGACTGGACGGTCCTTGCTGTGATCCAGTGGGTTGCTTATGCTCTTAGTCCCTTCTGAGGTCCAGTGGGGCACACAGTATTTATGTAGACTCGACCGCATGACTAGTGTGCCAGCTTCATCATTCCCTGGGTGTTTTGTGTGGGTGAGCCAGATATCAATCTAGCCCTGCCCTTGGGGTGGTGAAGATTGCACTGAAGAAAGACATCTAAGGCCCAAGAGAAAACTGATTTTGTATTCCACCTAAAACTCCTTGATGGAATGGAAGAATACAAATGCAGTGTAAGAGAGCAATACAGAATTGGGAAGTGTTTTGGAAATGCATGCATTTGTGCAGTGGGAAAGATGCACACAGACACCCTACGTTGACATGCATTCTGTATGAATACACAAAAATCTAAAATCATCAGACAATATATGTTTAATATTTAATAAGACTGACCAATTAATTATGCACAAAATTCTCAGGAGCTTTCAAAATCTCCAGCCTAACTACAAGGTTCTGCCATGTTTTGATGGGTGTAGTAAAAGTGCTGCCTGACTGCAGATGGTAGAATTGTGCTTGTATTACAATAAAAAGCATACTTGTCATGCTTGGGTCAAGTTGCCTTGGATCCTTTAGGCAGAGTAAAAATATATTAAATAAATACATTAAATAAATGTGTACTGTATAGATATTGCTAGCTGTAGACATGAATGAGTAGGAAGGTCAAACACACACACGTATGAATCAATATTAAAAATGTCTCAAGCTATTCTCAGTGTGCTTTGTTCCATCACCGCTGCACATATGAGAGAACACAAACGTGTGTGTGTGTGTCACCCATATAAAACATGCAGATGGGCACATAGAGTTATTTCACACAGAATATTTTAAGCACATGGGAGTCATTGAAAGCTCTCTTTCTCTCTGCCAAAATCAGTGTCTCAGGGAGTGACCTGTTATTTCCTCCTCCAACTGTTTGTTACTTTGTTTCCTTTCTTCTTTTTTCCTTATTTATTAAATGCATACTTAATCTTTCAAAGCACAGCTAGAACAAAGATAGTCATGGCATGCCAAGGATCTGGACCACTTGCTGGCAACCACAGCCAAGGTGCTCTTGTGCTGTGTGGCTATTCTGGAGCAACTGTGCCATTGCATAAATGAGTTCAACAGCCTTTTGCTCTAGCTGGCAAGCCACACAGGCATGTCCTTTTGGAACGGAAGTTTATTCCTGATTCTTTGTGGACATACAGGTGGCAGCAGCCTGTAAACTGCTAGCTTTGTTCGCTTTCTTACCCCGTTATCCTTTTATTTATTTATTTTTGGGTGGGCCTGCACAAAAGAGAATCATTCTAATAAATTCCCTGATCTCCAAATAACAGAATCCTGGTTCGTTTTGTTTTTTGAGGCTGGAAGGATTAAAGACTTCTTTCCCAGTTTCCTTGCAACACATGTTTCTTCAAGCAATTGCATTAAGTTGCAGCCATGTTTGAAGGGGAACTATGACTAAAAACACAAGAGAATGTGCAGTGCTGAGAAGCTGTGATTGGCTACTGACTCCAGGCACTGGAGAAGCCACTTCATACACAGATAGAAGCCACTTCACACATAATGGTGATTACAGAATGGAAATGAGGTGGAAGAAAAAGGGAAATACATGTATGTGATCGTGCCGCTTGTCATCTACCTCCCTTTTCTCTACTTTGTCCAAAGAAGAATTCGTCACACCCAGTTCTTCTAATAAAACCGGTTTATTGTTTAACATGGCTTCTTTGATTTTTTTGGTCTTGTTTGTCATCATCCAACTTCAACAACAAATCATAAGACAACGGGGAATAACTGTTAACTTCTTGGGTCCATTTGGGTCTGGCACCCATCAACTCTGGTGTGTTCTCAGCCCACTTGAATTTTGTGGATGAGATGTCGTAGTTCTCTGCTGTTCCCCCATTGATCGAGCCCCGTGTCTTTCTCTGTCGGGGTCTGAAGGGGCTGGGCCCATGGGACTTCTCTGGAATCACTGTACATTTTTGCCTTTCTCTCCTTTGTTCTTCTCTCTTCACCAGCGCCCTATATTCCTTCCTTTGCTTTCGCTCTTCAGTCTCCCCCCAGTATGGTGGCTTTCTATACATTTGTCGCCTCCATTCCCTTTCAGCGTACTCACAAGGCACCTTGAACTCTACCCACTCTCCTGTCCAAGGATCTTCCTCGATCAACTCTACTACCTCTTCTTTTTTTCTCTCCTTTCTCCTCTCTTCCCCAACATGCTTCTGCCTCCTCCGCTCCTTCTCCCGCCTTCTTATCCCCTTCCTTTCCCGCCCAATTTGCGCCCCCTTTAGCCTCTTCTTTTATTTCTAGTTTACTTAATTCCTTTTCTGTCACTCCTATCTCTTGTGCTTCTTCCTTTACTTGAGAGGCGGACGGTACACTCTCCTGATCCTGGGCGAGGCGGCTTGTCGTCTCACAATGTATTTGTGTTTTTTAGCTGGTTGCCCCAGAGGTTTTCACCTTGCTTCTTACTCATCTCACAATCAGATTTGTAATATGTTTTTCCCCATATTGAATTGCTAGTGAAAGATCAAAATCAAGAAACATACAGAAATGGAACCTGTCCATAATGGAAATGCATTCATAAGTCTGAAAGTTTCTTCCCATCTTTTAGAACTTTCTAGCCAATTCTCTCCTAATAGAGCTCTTAATATGTGGGTGAACAACCTATTTTTTTTTTCAATCTGCCTAGCACCAACAGCACCCAAATAGTGGAACTGGCAGAAACATTTCTGTTCCAGCTTCATCTTACATCTACAGACAGTTTTGCTGAAATGTCAGTTTCCATTTTGAAATACAATGTATGTATGTTTCCTGCATTGGCAGGGTTGAGCAGTAGATGACCTTTGGGATTCCTTCCAGTGCTACAGTTTTGTGATTTTGCTTTGATGAATCTCAGCATTAGTAGCACCTAACTAGCCCTGATGTTCTACAGATCTTTCATTCATTTCAAGGAAAGCTCTTTGACAAAAAGGTCACAGTCTTAGTAAGAAGATGTGGACTGAATTTGTTGTCTGCATTGTGTTTATGTATGACATATCAAGATTCTTGTCATTTAAATGTTGGCATACAAATTTAGGGCCAAACAATGTGTTATTTCTAGCAACAAAGTCTCTGTTTAAAGGCAAGGTTTGAGGACACACCATCCTCCACACCTATGCAGAAAAGTCTTGTGTAAGAGTGAGGAGCAATACCATTGCACCAGCATTGTGTGTTCTGTCTTTCAGATGCATGTCCTGCACGCATCAGAGGGCAGCAGTGATGGAGCAGCCACAGTGTGGAGTGATAAGTGAGCTTTTTGCAGAGCTGAGCCTTGTCGTACATCACAAACATAGCAACCAAACAGCAAATGTGGATTGTATTGGAAGAACACTGGGTTTCTTTCTTTTTTTTAAGGATGAAGAGAAAATTCCAAAGCAAATGTGAAAAATCAAAGCCAAAGAGCCCTACATGAATACTATTAAATTATCAGCTTGTAAAACAGAGTTCTGGCTTTGTATAAATGGACACAGTGCCATAATTTCAAGGTTCAAGTTACATGCAGACCTGGACAATCTGGAGACCAGCCTTTGCTTTACTTTGCAGTGCATGTCCTTCAAAGTGTGAGGTGGGAATGGGTGGGAAGATTGAGAAGAATGGGTTGCAATATATAGATGAAAATCAATTATGTGACCTTAGAGACATCAAAAAGGATGCAAATGAGAACCATGTGTTCAGTTTTTCCAAGTGGCATGAACCGCATGTGTACTCAGCTTCTTTTCCAAACAATTTCAAATATATATCATGCCCAATTTCTAAAACCCCAAATGGTGTTGAAAGGAAACTGCAGATATTACTGGAAAAATCTGAGACACTGAACCACAGTTCCAAGATTGTTAGCTCTTACAATGGCTGCAGATATGAGGTAATTTAGTTTGACCACAACATCAGGTGACTACTTGATCCAACCAATGTACTGAAACTTTTCAGTTAATTAAACATTCATCCAATTAGCTAGGCAGATCTAATTGTTTTTTATTTTTAAATTTCATTTTTATTGTTCTAAATCCTAGAACAAGAAAAAGCTAAAGTACGTAAGTGGAAAAAAGCAAACTACCCCAAATAATTTTATAAAAAGAATCCAATGTCAAAAAATAAATAAAGGAAGAAAGAATCTAGGCATAATCTTCAATGACAGATGATCAAATATCCAAGTAGGTGTCCATCTGCAGTTGCCATCTATCCGTCACACCTTCAAATGCTGAAAGACATATAAGATCCTCAATCCATTGAATAATGAGGTCGGGCATGTGCACTTTCAGTGGTTTAGTATCAATTGTGCAACCACCATAAATGTACAGGGAATCCATTTCCTTTTACCACTATTTAATTTCCATGACACAGATTTTTCAACAGAATACATATATTTGTAAAATTTAAATATTGCTCCAATACAAAATTAGTATGTATAATAACATCCCCACAGAAAAAGCCATGGACTGGGCATAGCCTGTGCACATGTTTAAGAAATGTGCTGGGTGTTAGAACAATTAACCTTTTTTGAAACTATATTTTGGTGTCCAGTACACAAAGAACATGATTTCCTGCTGGTCCTGTTTATCTTTGATACACATACTTTAAAAAATCTGCAGATGGCAATCACTCTTTCGGAAGAAGCATTCCTGGTTCTGTCTCAGGAGTTCTGCATCTTCTGAGATGGTGCCAAATGTAAGTGCATTGTCTAGCAACAAGCAAAATAATGTGTGTTATGTTTTGTTTTTCGTCCTTTTCGTAATTTGGAATGATTTATTCATACAAAAATTATGCAGACTTTAACACAATAAAACTCTTAAGATTAGCTGATTACTATTTCTTTAATAAGATTATCTAAAATGATTAATTTAGAATTTTCACAATTATTTGGCTGCTGTTTCCTTAATAGCCTGATTTAAAATAATTAAGATGCCCATCCTTCTATTAACTTGCATAGGCATAAGCACCAATGTGGCTGAATAGACACGTAAGAATGGAGAATAGTTTAGTGCTTGTTTATCCTTTCACTTGACTGAATGACAGAGTGCCTCACAACTAGGAAGTGCAGTTTTTTAAACATACACAACACTTTATCCGCTAATATATTTTTTTACCATGACCTAAAGCTGCAGTTGAATTGTGGTGCTGGAGACTCTTGAGAGTCCCCTGGACTGCAAAGAGAACAAACCTGTCCATTCTGAAGGAAATCAACCCTGAGTGCTCACTGGAAGGACAGATCCTGAAGCTGAGGCTCCAATACTTTGGCCATCTCATGAGAAGAGAAGACTCCCTGGAAAAGACCCTGATGTTGGGAAAGTGTGAAGGCAAGAGGAGAAGGGAATGACAGAGGACGAGATGGTTGGACAGTGTCATCGAAGCGACCAACATGACTTTGACCAAACTCCAGGAAGCAGTGGAAGACAGGAGGGCCTGGTGTGCTCTGGTCCATGGGGTCACGAAGAGTCGGACACGACTTAATGACTAAACAACAACAACAACAAAGCTGCAGTGCTTAACTAGTGGTTTAAAATTGATCAGCTTAACTTTTCAAAATAAATAGGGCTGGGTTTCTGAGTTCTGTTATTATTTTTGTTCAGTCTATGCTTTTTTATATATACACAGTATGTGGCAATCACTTAATAACAGTTTGACTAATACTGGATTCCTTTTAAAGTTAGCAGTGCCATGTGACGTTGTCTCTGAGTCACATTCTAATCTAGAGCACAGACATCTTCAAATAAGAGACCTTATATACACCTCTTTTTTCAAAGAAGCCTTCCATAAATTCCTGAACCATTTTCCAAATAATTCCCAAAGGCAAATGGCATTAACAGAATCCCCTGGAAATAATCCTGTATAAGGAGAAGACACGGTACAGAAACACTTTCAAACTTCAGATGCATCTAAAGAACTGGGCTATGCTTATGAAAGCTTGTCCCAAAGAAAACCTTCTTAGACTTAAAAGTGCCACAAGACTCAGTCGTTTTTGCTATCAGACTTGAGAGTGAAGAGCTACTAGTGCTAAAAACTGTTCGTAAATATGGAATATTTGGCTGGCTTGAGAAGTAGTTGTGACACATCTGAAATATTAGCTCTAAATCTATCAAAATAAAACAATAAAATTATACTGGGAAGCATGGAGATTCTCATTTGAGAGGAGTATATAAAATACCTTGGTATGAAGATCTGCAGTAAGATAAACAACCCAATGAAAGACATGCTTTATTTGGCATAAGCTTTCACAAAATTAATCCCATTTTTTAAATTGATTTTACAGGCTGAATGCACTCTCTTCTCACCATATTTATTTTATTTATTGTACATAGATTTGGGCTATTTTTCATTTCTTTTAATTACTTTTCAAATCTGCCTCCTATCAGCGCCGCAACATTTGTTGGAAGTGCTTCACATGTGCCTCCTAGGTAGGTCTAAAAATTATAATACCATCAATATACACAACTGCAAAGTTCTTGCACAGGAGCCAGCACTTTGTCTATAAGACACTGAAAGGTGGCTACCGCCCTATGGAGGCCAAATGGCTTATAGGTGAAGTGGAACAATCCTTTGGGGGTCAATAAGACTTTGACTTCAAGGTCAAGGGGGATTTGTCAATCGCTCTTGCAGAGGTCAAAGGTTAACAGGCAATGGGCCTGCTCAAGACACTTAAGGAGCTCATTTACCCTTGGCATCAGTAGGCATTGAATTTGGACACGGCATTAGCCCACCTGAAGTTAAAACAAAAGCAGATGCTACCATCCAGCTTGGGCACCAATACAGGTTGTCTCTGCCAGGAACTGTGGGACAATACTATCACCCCCAACTCTAATATACTATCTAACTCCTTCTCAATAATACCTGTTTTTTGCAGCTACAGATGGCTGGCCAAGTGCAACATTACCACATAGGTTGATTCTGTGGGTGCACCCTAGCCAAGAAGAGAATACATCTGGGAAATTTTGCTCCAGGTGGTGCATCTGCTGCAGGGTTAAATGGTTAACTAATTTGAGCTAGTGCTCCGAAAGATGGAGCATCTTAGGGCCCAGATGTAATTCCTTCTCTTCTCTGAATAAAGCCACCCTCTCCCCCCCCCTTCAGCAAATAAACATGAAAGATCTGGGGTGGCCATGGTTGATCTGGCATCCATATTTCATACCCCATGGGTACAACCTGGTGGACCACTTTGTAGGGTCGCAGGCACTTAGCAAATGGCTTAAGTTGGGAAGAGGGTAATAGTAGCAGAACCGACAGAGCTGGTTGAAATGTCCCGGGCTTGACTTGACTATCGTATTTCTCCTTTCATCCTATATGAGCTAGGGATAGGACCTTTGGGTAGCTTCTCATACATGCTTACACATTTCTTATTATGTGCCTTCAAGTCGGAACTGATTTTTAATGACCCTAACAGGTCTTTCAAGGTAAATGAAATATTTAAGGAGTGGCTTTACCAGTTCCATACCTCCAGTAAGTTTCCATGGCTGAGCGGGATTTGAAACCAGGTCTCCTGAGTCCTAGTCCATTATTCTATCTTCTACATCACACTGGTTCATATATGTCCGACACATATTGAGCTAAGGATTTGGTTATCCCTCTTCCCAGCACTTTTGAATTAAATCTAGGACTCCCTAGGGCCCTCAACCTCCATAAAGGAGGTTGACTGGGGAGAAGCTGGTGGAGGCCTGGGGCAATTCCTGCACCGTAAACATGAGAGGGTCTAGTAACCGGTGCCACTTGCTTGGGTGATTGCTCACCAGCTTCTTCAGCTTGCCCTTCCATGTTCTACTGAAGTGCTCAACCAGGTCTTTTGTCTACAGTGGTGTAGAGAGGCTTAACCCACAGGAGCTTCCACATCTGCTTCAGTGTTTGGCTCATAAAGTTCGTGTCCTGACCTGTGAGGTTTTCCTTCAAGAAACCCACCTGTGAGAAAAGCCATAGCAACTTTTTGGCCAAGCTTTGGGTTCTTATTGTCTGCACAGTCTACCAATTTAGCTGTCTTCAGAGTCTGATGGAGTATGCTGTCTGAGGCTGTGATGGATTGAAATGGTTAGCTATTTTATTTCTACCTGAATTTGGAGTTTTGTCTATGTGCAGTGAAAGAATCTTTATAGTATGTCTGGATGATGGATAGCCATAAGATGTCTCCTTGCTTTACTCTGCACCGGAAGGTCTGGTGTGGAAGGAGGATTTGCCTGAAGAATTACAGACAGGAAAAAGGGAGTCTGTCTCCCTTGTAGTGCAGTACCGTGCATTTTCTATGCTAAGCACTAGAACAATGTTTAAATATTTGCATTTTAAGGTGTAGGGCTTAAATTAGATTTTTTTAAAACAGCAACAACAACATCCTAATCTACATTTATTATTTGGTTTATATTTATTATGTTATATGGTAACAGTAACCTAAAGCTTATAAAGTAGACAGATGCAAACCGGACAGGAGATAACACAGATTACAAATCCACTAATGGGTTCCTTTTCATGTATGGAGATGGACCTATCTCATGTGCAAGTTGTAAACAAGATGTTGTATCTCTGTTTTCCATAGAATCAGAGTCCCCTGCTGCAGCAAAAACATATAGAAAATTACTATGGTTGTAGAAGCTGCTGAAAGACTTTGGAATATATGAAGAGATGCTTATCCTGATGACAGAAGATAACCAGAACTGCATCAGACTGTCACAAAGGGAGAAGATGAATGCAAACACCAAACACATTGGCATGAGATACAAACAGGCTTCTGACCTATCAAAAGGACACAGACTTGGAAAAGCACGCTATGGTGAAGACCAAAATTTACTCTTAGCCATCTGTATTTACTGGATTAAGTGTTTTTAAAGTCTTCAGTTTCATAGTAAGCCTGGGATGCTGGGTCACAAACAAGCATGAAAAAGGGAAGCAATCAAGGAATACTGGTGCAAAGCTGCAAGCTTGTGGTGCTGTAACATACAGATTGCTAAAAGAACTGGTGAGCAGAAGGACACTAGGAGAAAGGTGAGCTCAGGTTGACCAGCATAAAAAAGAGTGTGACAACAGAAGAGAAGAAAGACCCACACATGTATAGAACAGTGACTTCTCAAGCTTTGTATCAAGTTGAACATAAATCCACCAAGCATGAAAGCCATCATTCCAGGAAAGCATGGAAACATATAATCTCCCAGCTATAGGGAGATAATGTCCCTGTTATTTTTATTTCAACTTAATCGTTGCAAAAAGTCTGATCATTTACTAGTTCTATTGCAATTTAACGGTTGCAAGAAGTCAAATAATTTATTTGGTTTTTCTTTCTTTACTTAAGAACTTGCTTTGAAACAAATCTTTTGTCTAGAAAGCTTACATTTTAAACCACTAACTAAATTGTTTAACTTATATTAGGATAAAAGCAATTTCTAATCAGACAAGAAAACATATTATAGTTTAAAACATAAATGACAGTTTAAGGTAAACCACATCGTTTCAACAAAATAATAAATGAAAGGGTCTTTGAAACCTGTTCAAAAGAGAACAGAGGGAGAGACAGAGAGAGAGAGAGAGGGAGAAAGCTAAAGTACCTCATATGGTCATTCCATGAATACCAGGCCATCACTGAAAAAGGCCCTGTCTCTGGTGCAGGTTAACCTAACAGATCTGAATGGCAAGCCTACAAGCATGACCACGGTGGCTGATCTTAAAAAACAGCCAGGTTGTGTGAGTGAACTTGAGAGAATCGGTGAGGGGTGGAGTTTTAAGGAACAAGAAATGCATAAAGTTTGAGGATTTGAAGAAAGTACAGATTGTGAATGGGTTCTGTCAGAAGGAGAGAGAGTGACTGTCTGGGGGAAGATTGATGTCAAGTCTTAGACTGATGGTGCAGTTGAACATCAAAATACCCTGGGTTTGTGTCCGGTTTAGCACGCTTGAAATAGATTTAAAAATATCCATTTGCACGATGAGCACACATTTTTGGGGAGTGGGAAGTGCATTTTTTAGTTCAGAAAGAGAGTCTTTTTTAAACACCTGGTCAGTGCTTATTTTAACTTGATTTTGAACATGATTTACTTTGAATAATTTTTGTATGTGTCCTCACCTGTGTTGGAGTAAATTGCATCTGTGGGGTTTGTCAAGTATTGGATTGGATGCCAGGATCATGGGTTTCCACACTGCAGGGTAAACTTGCAGTCCTATCTGTTATGTATTTTTTTTCCTATCTGTAACACTGATCTAGCACTACCCCACTTTGAAAAAAATAAATAAATAATAATAATAATTAAAAAACAAATATTAAAACATGACAAGGGAGCTGGAAAAATCATGTTAACCTCTTCAGGCCTGCCTGTTCTTTCTCTGTTCCTCCAGGGAAGTGGAGTGTCTGGAGCAGCTGACTTCTGACTGAAGAAGATGGGAGAAGAAAGGGGGCAACAGGATAACCTTGCAGTCCAATCTGTTACATTTCTTAAAAATCTGTAACTCAGATTTGAACAAAAATATTAAAAATCACACCACAGCAGAAGAACTTGGCTTTTGTCCCTGCCACCCACATCACCTCAACAGAGGGAGTGAGCTGGTGGTGGTGGCCGCAGTGAGCGACTGTGAGAGGCAGCCAGTGTGAGGATGGGAGGGGAACATGACAAAACATCAAAAGCAGTTCCAGGATCATGTGCCAGCAATCAAAGTGTCTCCTTGTAGCTATGCAGTGCAGGGTTTTATTTTAGCTTATTCGTGCAGAGATTTCACTCCAGGAATGCATAGACTTGGGAGGGCAAAACACCAGAAACTAGAGCCTCTGCAATTTTAAAATGGTTTTTTAAAGTCCGTGTAGCCCCCTCAACCGATATACCACACTTCCTATACTTCGATTAAAAGTTGTCCCAAGAGGATGAACACACTGACCCAACAACTAGGTGACTATCATGTGACTTTAAATCAGAACCCTCAATCCAGTTCCGATTTATTTCAATATTGTAGCCATACCTTGAGAGTAGTATATTAATGATAAATAGTAACTGTAACCAACTTGTGTGTGAGATAGGTCCATCTCCATACATGAACAGGAACCCATTAGTGGATTTGTAATCTGTGTTATCTCCTGTCAGGTTTGCATCTGTTTACTTTACAAGCTTCAGGTTACTGTTATCATATAACATAATAAATATAAACCATGAGATGGTCAGATTCAAGTCGTTTTCCATTGATTACACAATAGACAAGTCAGTGAAAATCAGCCCAGAGTTTCACACCCCATCTGTAGTTTTTTTCCTCCAATGAGGCTTCTACTTTTTTTTTCTTGCAGTGAATGCATTCACATTGGCTCAGGTGGTGTGATCACTTGTGCCAATGCATACGGTTTGATCGTTCTATAGACAGGCTTGCAGCCATTCTGTTTCAAGCCATTCCACTCAGCTACAGCAGGAGTGAGGCATTTCAATGGGCCCATTCAGACAGAAGACTGGCTGCTGTTTGGTGAATCCTCCCCTTCCCAAACCTGGCACCTGGGTCTGCTTGTTTTCCCTTCCCTAGACTTGGCACCTAGGAAACCAAAGGAAATAAAAAAGAGTGAGGGGTCAAGAAAGCAAGGAGGAAATTGGCAGCCAGCCTTTGTTAGCAGCTTATTAAAGTAGCTCTGCTGTAGACATGCCTCCTGCAATTCTGGACAGCCACAGTAGAGCTACCTTAACAAGATGTAAGCAAGACTGATTGCTGATTTCCTCCTCTCGCTATTGACTTCTGTGTGATTAGCAAAAATTAATTGACCAGGGCAAAAACCACTCCTTGATTGTGACTTCACAGTGGATCCATTCACATTTTTCTTCTTCTGTGTAGTTGCATCCTTAGATAACTTTTATGCCAATTTGTTCTGATATTCTTGTGCACATGCAGGAAAGCTAACATCTATTGCTTCATGACACTATCACATGTCATCCTCCTCTGTGTCCCCATACCTATTCCTCTGCTCTGTCCTCCACCCTTTTCACCCATCTATCCTCTATGTCCTTCATGTCTACCAACCCCCCTCTCCTCCCCCCAAAAACATGGAACATATGAGATGGCCAATAAACCAACATAAGTGGCAAGTGCTTCTTAGATGGCAACGTTTCAGTATTAACACAGATGCATTAACCACCACCAACAAATCCAGAAAAGAGAATCACAGAAGATCATATTTTATAGAGCATCTTCAACATTTTCCAAAGAGTTGGTGTCAAAGACTGATTTCCAGTTGAGATTTGGAGTGGAATGAGTCTCCTATCAAGGGCAGAAGTTAGAAGCTATCAATTAAAGTGCTACCCATCTTCCCAAAAAACAAAACAAAATCTAGCAAACAAAATTTTTACAAGGTATTCCAAAGATATTCAAAAAGTTGATGTCAAAGAGGACCAATTTTCAGAAGAGATTAAGAGTAGAGCAAGCCTCCTCTGTCAAGGCTGAGATAGTGATTGTGCTGGCCTCTGCCTGACACCCTAAAGAAGAAACAAGCAGGGATTAGACACTTTTATACTATGCTTGCTGGTGACATTATGAACTATGTTCAAAGACACATTCATTGCAGACATGGAAGGCACCAATACAGATCACACCACATAATATTCCATATATACAAAGCGACTTTAAATGCATTACAACAACAAACACCACATTTGTCAGGCTGAACAAAAAGAAGTGGAAAAGCACACAAAAATATTGTCTATAATTGATACAACTAAGAATGTCACATTAACATGGGAGAAAACAGTGGAATCATATGGTCCTTAACAATAATGTGTCAATTCTGACTCATGTTGACCCTTCCAGGGTTTTCTAGGTAGTAAGTACTCAGAAGTGGTTTACCATTCTCTTCTTCTGGGATTGCCCTGGGGCTGTGCAATTTGCCCAGGGCCACACAGGCTGACTCTTCTGGGATGCACAATGGGAAATTGAACTCCCAGCCTCTGGCTCTGTAGCAAGATACCTAACACACTGGCTCCTTACAGTGAAACAAATGCCAGTGTTAACAAGTCTTTACATTGATTTAGTGACAGACTCTAATACAATGGGAACAGTGAAAGCTCTGGAGATAAACAAACACTGATCCTATAAATTTGGAAATACCGAGGAAGAAAATAGAATCAAGAGTTAGAAATATGAAAGAAGCAAAAGATGAAAATAGAGGAAGCTAAAATAAAACTTGAGTTTGTTGAAAAAAAGAAGCAAAGAAAAATAGAGGCAGATAAGTGTAGGGCTGAGTTTGGGGAGGGGGAAAAGAGGTGAGCAAGCAGCTATAGCTGCCTACATCTGCACCTTCGTTGGCTAAAATCAGGATTCCTATTATCTTTCCAATGTCAATATACTCCTCTAATTTACACTACCTTCCTTGTTTTCTTAAAATAAATATGGTTGTGATTCCTTTCCAAAAAGAGTTGGGAACAGGGGAATGTTTGCTTGTTTGTTTAAATAATACACTCTGTTAATCCTTCTGATTTTTAGGGGCTGAATTCACCTGGGCTGTGGCTTGATAATGTTTCCCATGCTAGCTGTATTGAAGCTGGAAAAATTACTTATGTCTCTATAAGTCTGCCAAAAATAGAACTCGCTCCTCATTGCGATTTCACACATGACAAATCTCTGGTATTCATTTTAGGGCACAGACCTGATTGTGGACAAGATGTGGTCTTCATATCCTCCTCCTCCTCTTC
The DNA here is from genome assembly GCA_037013535.1 of Intellagama lesueurii. NCBI lineage: Eukaryota > Metazoa > Chordata > Lepidosauria > Squamata > Agamidae > Intellagama > Intellagama lesueurii. The sequence continues at coordinate 220,590,411 of JBAJHW010000002.1, forward strand.
CCCCCAGGTGCCTAAGCAGAAGGGCAGGTGAGAATCTCTTTTGCAATATCTACAGATATGAAAGAGTTTGGGTTTATGGCCGAAAAAGAAGCTAATACCCCAGCCCTGTCTCCTACCATCAGATCCAGTTTTCATCAGCGAAACATACAGGCTAGCTCAATCGCTTTTGTAAATGATAGGTCATTTCTATCAAAGTGTGGCCAACTGGATGTCTTAGCCTGACTTCCTAGTATTCTTCACCATTGGCTGTGCTGGTGAGGATTGATGGGAGTTGCAGTGCAACAACATACACGGGGCAGTGCCTTGCCTATCCTCGCTTTAGAAGGTCCCACGTAGTAGATGCACACATCTCAATGATGCTACTTATGTAGTGTTAGTCAGTGCTCACAACAGAATAGTGGATGATCATCCCCTACCTTCTGACTGGGAACACTGGAGTGACATCCAGCACTTTCTAAATCTGTACCATCTGAAGCAGACTGCACCCTCAGTGTTGTAACTGTAATATAGATTCATTAGGAAATGTAACACACAGAAAATTACCCTCTTTCAAGTCAAGCTATTTCTTCATCTCATCCAGAACCATCCAGACTAGCAAGAGAAGTGACATTCCAAGGGGCTGGCAACTACCGTGTTTCCCCGAAAATAAGACAGGATCTTATATTAATTTTTGCTCCAAAAATGCATTAGGGCTTATTTTCAGGGGATGTTTTATTTTTTCATGTACAACAATCTACATTTATTCAAATACAGTCATGTCATCTTCTTCTGGTGGCTGCACAATGGTGGAGGGCAGGGTTTCACTTAACTGGGGCTCATTTTGGGGGGAGGGCTTATATTACAAGCATCCTGAAAAATCATACTAAGGCTTATTTTCAGGTTAGGTCTTATTTTTGGGAAAACAGGGTAACAGGAGGACAATTACTTTGAAAGCAGAAATATGGTTGTGCTCTGGTGAGTTCTGACTCCTGTCCTCTGAAGATGCCGGCCACAGAGACTGGCGAAACGTTAGGAAGAAAAACCTCAAGAACACGGCCAGACAGCCCGAAAAACCTACAACAACCATTGGATCCTGGCTGTGAAAGCCTTCGAGAATACAAAGCAGAAATACCTTCATTACTTATGGGAGGAGCCTAGCACTTTTTTTATTTCTGGATGTTGTGCTTTGTTGCTTTTAAATCTGCTTTTAGTACTGGCTTTATTTACAATTCTTAATATACTTGTTTAATTCTTTTAAAATATTTGCCTACTTACTGTTTTTCCTTTTAAATATTGTCTTTTTAATGATGTAAGCCGTCTTGGGTCCTTTTAAGGAGAAAGGCGAGGTAAAAATATTTTAAATAAAATAAATAAAATGCTGTTGCTTGATGCTTCCTCACCAATTAGGCCATTACTACACCAAAGCAGGCAAGTGCATTTCTACAAACGTTTGGCTTTGGTAAAAGGGGTGTGGCAGCGAAATAAACAGGCACAGAGGTGGTGCTGACATATATTAAACGCAGGAGGAGGAAATGCAATGTCATTCCATTGAAAAGAGCGTGGATGGCGATGGAAAATAAAAGCTGAGAATCAGGAGACCTTGGCTTGGGCTCCACATATTTATCTACTCCCTGGGCGGGTGTCAGTAATATGTGAGCTTCAGCAGCGGATGGTGTGTGTGTGCGCGGAGGAGGGGAGAGCTTTGTGTGAACCACAGGGACCGCGTGAGTCCGAACCCGGTTTGTCACCTGGCCCCCGTGATCCGTTACGTCCGAATGGCACGCAACGCAGACTACACACCGAGGTCTTTCAAGCCCAGCCTTTACCACTCTGCCATCTAATGGTGGGAAATGGAATCGTACTTTATTTACTCGTCACCCTTCCCCGAAGAGCGTTCCGTCGTAGACAAATGGCAATCGGTGAATAACAGGAACTGCCCATTTGTGTAAGTCTGGCGAAACTTCGGAATCCTGCTTTTAACAATGGTGATGCTGAAGGCCGCGCCCCTCCTCACCCGCAAATAGCACACTGTGTCCAGTTAACAGCACGCGCCGAGGGAAAGTCTGGGCAAATCCCCAAAGGACCAAGTTGGTTTCTTGCTGTCCCATACAATTTAAATGGACGAGAGGGAACTGTGTGGTCGTTTGCCTGTTTGGGAGTCACTGGTCAGGAAAACGGAGACAGTTTTATACTGCATGTCCTGACGGCTGCTAGAATTAGGTTGGCAGTACAATCTGGAAAGGCACCTGAGTAAGGGAGGCCTTACAAGCAATAACTTTCCTCTAATGTTCAGCCCAAATCCATTCTTCTGTAGTTTAAACCTATTAAATCTAGTCTGGATAACTGAGATTGCAGAGAACAAGGTTGTTGTTGTTGTTTTTTGCCCTTTTTCATGTGACAGCCCTTCAGGTATTTAAAGACTTGCTTATTCCTCTTCCATTAAATACTTTTTGAAAAATGTTGCTAAAAAAATCCAAGCCTGATCCACAAACATACATAAATCAGGATAGGAAGATGTAATTGTATAGATTTTTATTCCACCTTTTAGAGTGTTGATTTGCAAGCACAGTGTCCAAAAATACAATCAATGCCAGGTGTGTCTGTATGCACTGCATAATTTTGTTGTGAATGGCAGAACAACAGAGACTAATTTTGTTGTGAATGGCAGAACAACATACTTGGAGCTAGTACCAGCTAGAGTCTCTGAGCTACTGTCTGGTTTCTATGCCCTTTCTCTAGTGACAGCCCGATCTTTACAATACTTGTGCCTTTGACAAAAATCGTAACAATGTTGCCTTTCAAAGAAGCACGATAGAATTTATTCACAGTGCCTTCCTCATTCATCTCATGTCTTCCCTTGTATTTTTTGCCTGACCATTATTCCGAAGTGATTATTTGTGGCTATAAATGTGCAAAAATATGTTAATTGTTCTTTAAAACGTATTGCAGTCCTTACCCCTCTAGGTGACCCACCTGAATTTAGATTAGATTGCTTGCTGAAAGTTATAAACAATCCATGCACAGGTATGGCCATCCCATTGGTTCGTTTGTTGTTTGGAAAAAGAAAAGGTATGTGCAGAAGAGAGAAAACAACAACAAAATTGTGAGTTATGGAAAGGCAGGAATACTGTGTGTGTATTCTTGATGCATTGGAATAAAAGGGCTAGATGTGTAAAATCGCATTAATTGTGTTTGCATGTGAATGCTTTGTTAGATTATACTCCTGCTTTGTCCACACTCTCATGCTGAGACACAAGAAAGGGTTTTAGCTGCACGTACAGCATCTCTCCCTCTCTTTCACACATAGAAACAAAACAAAACACACAGAGCCTCTTTTCCTTGTTGTGCCCACAGTGCCAGCTTTGAAAGAGGACATCTCGCTTGAATTATGGCCTCACCTGGGGCCAGCAAATTAGTACATGGATATTGTGACATTTTAGGGTTTTCTTTGAAATGCTTGTCAGCAGTTCATTTCCCGACAGTGACCCCAGCAGGGGCTTCAATGTGCTTCCTCTCCTCCTGACCCACAGTGCGTTCTCTCCCAGTGTAAGTCTCTTCCTTCAACGGGAGGCAGGAGGTGAAGGGCAGAGGCAGTGAATCAAAGCAGTCCATGCTGCGAGTTGGAATGAGCCCTTCTTCGTCCAAGTCGACTCCACAACACCGATGGGGGGCGGGGGACACACACACACACACACACACACACACACACACACACACACACACAAAGTATGTTGCTCTTTTCAAAAGATTTTTTTTTAGTGCTCCCTCAGTCATGTCATGATTTGAAGTAGGCTGAGCAATATGATAAGACAACAGGACAGCAGAACTTGGAACACTGTTTTTTTTTTCATTTGTTAACAGTCAGGTTGTTGTTATTTTTAATATTCCCCCAGCAAGTAATTTGGTGCAGTATGTGTTATTAATACATAGCCCTTTTCCAGGTGAGTGAAATGTATGTGCCTTTAAGCGTGTGTTCATGGGCTGAAACCTAGAATTCTATCTGAAATTCTTGAAAAATTCTGGGAGTTGGAAGTCCAAAAAAATAAGAATAAAAATATGGAAATAGCACATCCTAGCAAATACTCTCTGTATCCCTCTTGTGGCTAATTTTGATATTACACCTTGCAAATTTTTGCTAGAAAAATATAAGGCAAAACCTATGTCAGGGAGGCAGCTGACAAGGACAAAACAAAAGCAAGAGTGCTGTGCTGCTGTCATTAACACTAGCAAATTTATTTCAGTGTGAGCTTGAATGGATACCATCCACTTTTTCAGACATATGGGTTGCAGGTATAGATAGGGAGGAGATGGGGAGGGACCACATTTGAGGATGGTGGGGATGGACTGAATGGAATGACAACAGAATGTTAACACCAGGTAATGAGCTTCCAAAATGACAATGGACATATTAAAAGAGGTAGTAAACATTCATGGTGTTGGTAACATTAACATTCTGGCAACATGAAGATACAAATGAAGTGACTTCTCTCAACATGGGTTTTAGGACTTGAATGATCAGGAACAGTAGGTTGTGTTGTGGTCAATATACTGCCCAAAACATGTATAGTTATATGTAAGACAGTATAAAAAGTAAACAAATAAAGGTATATCATTTGCTAAACAAGCTCTGGTCTCTATTTAATCCCATAGATGCACACTGGAATTTATGAATGTAGCTAACTTCAGTTGTTTCCCTCTCCAATCTTCCTTTGTGATACCTACAATCCTACAATCACTCAGAGATAGCAACATAAAGTTCTGGAAGGCTGAAACATTCAGACACTTGTTTCTGATGCTGAATCTGTGATGTCAGATTTTTGTCTGCTTATTGCTCATAAATGTTCCTGTCTGTCCTGTGTAAGATACAGGAGGGCACTGCTGACATTAGAAGTTGAACAAGTAAATGAGCCATAATCATAGAAATCATAGAATCATGGAAAGGGCCTATAAGGCCATCGAGTCCAACCCCACGCTCCATGCGGGAATACAAATCAAAGGATATCTGTCAGCTGATTGTCTAAATTTCTCTTGAATGCCTCCAGTGTTGGAGCACTCACCACCTCTCGAGGTAATTGGTTCCATTGCCGTACTGCTCTAACAGTTAGGAAGTTTCTCCTGATATTCAACCGAAATCTGGCTTCCTGTAATTTGAACCCATTGTGGCATGTCCTGCACTCTGGGATGATCGAGTACAGATTCTGCCCCTCCTCTGTATGACAGCCTTTCAAGTATTTGAAAAGTGCTATCATCTCTCTCCTCAGTCTTCTTTTACCAAGGCTTAACATGCCCAATTCTTTCAGTCTTTCCCCATAACTCATAATGTTGCGAGTGCTATTTTTGGGAACTGTAAGGATGTTGCCAGAGTAGGTGTGGGTGCACAGTTGGCATCTAGGCTTAAAACAGCATCTAGTCCCTCTCTGTGTATCCACACTGTGTTGAGTGTTAAGTGTCAGTAGGAGACTGCATGTGAAGTCAGCACAGACTTGCTACCCAAATCAAAGGAGAAGGATGTCTTTTTGTTCAGAATTAATTGTAGCTTGTTGATGATACATGTGAGTGGCGTCAGCTGGGAGCTGTAGGTGACAACCAATGGTGCTCTGCTTGGCTTTTATTTTGGCCTGTCTTGTACTATTCTGTTCCCAGGTACTCCTGTTCCCGGGTACCTGTGTTGCCAGTACCTGTGTATCCCTGTCAATTTGTTTTTTCACATAACTGAGCGGGTGTTGTGGTTTAAGAAATGCCTGCTGTAAAGTCATGAGTTCTGCATTTCTGTCTTGTGAATTTGAGGAGATACAGATGTATCTTAAGGACCATTTTCACCTTGGAAGCTAATTATCAGGTGTTAATATGTTGCTGTCTTTGCTGAAGACAAAATCCCTCGTCTCTTACCGCTAATAGGAGAATAGCATAAAAACTGAAAAAATCCTATCAAAATTCCTCTAAAAATGCATTAGAATGTTCTCAACAAGTTACTTATAAAGTTACTAAAATGGTACTCATTACATTATAATGTAACACATCAGCAGTTCTTGAGACATCACAGACAAAGCCCACATATAAATCAGCCCGTAGTGTAATGCTATAATGTAGAGCTGGAGAACCATTGGCCTTGCAGATGCTTGGGAATACCGTTCCTACAATCCTTTAATCTGAATCATGCTGCATGTGGCTCTTGGGAGTTGGAAATAAAGTGTCTAGAAGGTCAAAGTTGTCTCACCACGTGATAATGTTTACCTTATCCTTTTCTATTCACTTTTTGAAATTAGACTATGGATCTAATCTGACATGCCTTGCTTCCAGAAACAGTCCTCCAAGGACAACTGCTAACCTACATCACTGTGGGGATGATACAGCCAGGAAACCTTGCAAAACAAGTGTTGGGAGAGAGGTGTTTTTCTGCTCCAGAGAGATTGGGTGGGCTATTTAGTCCTAGTGTAGCTTCTTCATCAAATTGAACTGCCTTCCTGTCTCTTATGGAGAAAACAACCCCAGGGAACTTTGGTCTTTCCCCCTTCCCCGCAGACAAACTCAAACAAACAACCCCTTTGCTCTTCTGTTTTCATTTCATCTGTGGCCAGCAGCCTGTAAGGAAGCTAAATCAGTTCCAGGAATATCTACAGACAAAAGCGGGTTGAATAAACTCCCTACTCCCTGCATAAGCAATGCTGGGTGGCGATGGTGGAGTGCTGAGGAGTGAAAAATGGCTTGAGGCACTGGAAGGAAAGAACAGGCCAAGGCTCTGAGGTGTCCTTAACATGAAAGAAGTTGGATTTGGGAAGATGTGGAACGTACGGCACATGAAGATGAACACGTGGATAAACACTCAGTGGGAGGCTGTCCCACACCAGACACAATTTTCCTTTCCAAACCCAGCTGCTGCTGTGGTTTGTGCAGTTCAGACACCACTTAACAGTTGGGAAGACAGAAGACCAACTGCCCCAGCTTTCTGCAAACTGCTGCTTTCCAGATGTGTCAATACTTAAGTGACAGCTCCCATCAACCCAGCCAGCATGAGGAATTATGTAAGTTGTAGTTCAGTGCATCGGGAGATGCACCGGCTCAGATAAGTATATGCATTATGGCCACTGCTTGAAAAAAAAACCCAGACTGAAACAGAAGGGAGAAGTGGTTGCCTTAACGTTTTGCCTCATGGTTAGCTGAATGTTTCTTTACCCATATGTGACAGGATCAGGGAATGTCCACCTCTGTACCTCCTATCACACATACCAGTGAGCCACCAGTAGCTCCATATTGGCAGCAGGTGTGACTGATCAGGGATGAAGGGTTCAGCCAAGGTGCAGATCCAGGGCACCTGAAGGTGTCAAGTGACAGAGAGGAGCAGGCCACAAGGGATAAAAGGCAGGGAGATGTCACAGCCAAAGGAGAATGAGATGGAGGAGGCAGAAGATGATGAGTCAAAGGAGGCCAAATGGATGAGCTGGCCAAAACAGGAGTAAAATGTTGACTGTGTCTTTGTGGACCTCTCATAATACCATACCCCAAAGGCCACCACTGAGTGGCTCTTCACTTGCAGCCTTGGGAGGAAAGCTGAACCATCACCACCCAGATATTACAAGGATATCTGCAAGTGGGATCTGAAGACCTTAGGAATGGACCTCAACAGATGGAAAACCTTGACATCTGAGCATTCAGCCTGGAGGCAGGCGGTGCAGCATGGCCTCTCCCAATTTGAAGAGGCACTTGTTCAGCAGGCCAAGGCAAAGAGGCAGTCCTGAAACCAGCAAAATCAGGGAGCTGGACAGGGGACGGATTGTATTTGTCTTCAGTGTGGAAGGGATTGTCACTCTTGAATGGCCTTCTCAGCCACACTAGACGCTGTTCCAAGACCTCTATTCAGAGCATGTTACCATAGTCTCTCGAGACTGAAGGATGCCTACTCAACACCACCCAGAGGAGATGGTGGCAACAGAAATCACAGGTGAAGTGCCTCCACCATCAGACTGCATCTCTGCAGCCCACTAAATCGAGCCAAGGTCTGTGGGCCCTGGTGGAGACAATGTGTTCTCCTGGGAAAGCTAATGCAACCACTCCTGAACCCACTCAAAAAGATTGATAGAGATTCAGGGGAGGCCAAAGAGTTAGGAAAGGTTGGATAGGCTGTATAGGGCGAAATTTAGTTAAAAAGCCATGGCATTTGAACAGGTCATGTGTTGTTTCCCCAAAGTTCATTCAACATCCTTCTACCCATGGGGAACAGTGGGTGGGGTGGGGAGGGTCATACCACAGTTTGCAGTAGAACATCTCTTCCATGTTGAATGTTTTGAAACAGCCATCACAGGAGAGTGGCATGCCCTCTCTGGAGGCAGAGAGGAAGCAGCAAGAAAGAAAAGAATGCCTTTCACCAAGATATTGTTGGAGGGATTCTGAATTTGGCTATTCCTTTTTTGGTGTGAAGAAAAGCATGGAGAGAGGTGCCTCATCTCACCCCCTCCTTTGGAAAAGGAAAAATGATAAGTCTGGATTAGAGATAGGGACAAATAAAAAAAAGGTGATTTGTTTTAATTCGTGATTCATCAAGGTTAACGGCTCAACGAATACAAATATACGAATATTCTTCAACGAATTGATGAATCGATCTGTCGATTCGTCTGTGCTTTAAAAGCCTATAAAACTGGCCCCCAACCACCTAGAGACACCAAATTTGCAGGGAAGCTTCCCCAGACACTTTTCTACAACTCCTGAAAGTTTGCTGAACATTGGTTAATGGACCCCCAAGTTATATAGTCACAAAGAGGATATCCCCAAGAAAGCTCCTCCCTGGTACTTAGAGAATCCGGAATCACAACGGAGCTTCCTATGTCTTTCCCCAACACACCTGCCAACTTTGGTGAAGATTGGATATCGGACATCCGAGTTATTCACCCACAAATTGGGTCCCCCCAGGAGAGTTTACCACACAGCACAGAAGCCCATTCTGCCTACCGGCCGCCGATCAGCTGGGTTTTTTTTTGGTTTTTTTAATACAAAGGATGAATAAAAACGGGTAAATATTCATCCCTTCGTATTCGTGGGGGTCTCTGGAACCCACAAATATGAAGGGATGAATATTTAACGAATCGGCTATTTTCGTCAAAAAAGCTGATCCATTTTTTTATTTGTCCCCATCTCTAGTCTGGATGCATCATGGCTAAAGGGAGGAAAACTCTTTCTCACAGTCCAAGCTTGTGTACTTTCCTTTTATGTGGTAGGGAGCTACAGTACATCTCCACACATCTCTCTTCAGGGAGAGAAAATGGAGGGCAGGGGAAAGGCAGATAAAAATGGAACCACAGGAAGGAAGAGATAATCTCAAGGATTCTGAGGCATGGGGGGGGGGGGGGAAGGGAAAATGCTATAGTGAAATTAGTAGAAGGTACAGGGCGTGCTCCCCACTGACACTCAGTGTTAAAGGAGTGCTTATGTATGCTTCTAGCATGCTAGCAACCCAAATGTTGGTAAGAAAAGTGGCAGTTGTTGCCACCCCCTCTTCTCCTTCACATTGGGGAGCAACGTGTTGTCCTGCCAACTCTCCTCAGAGAGAGAGAGAGAGAGAGTACTATATGGCCACTGGAGTTCCTCTCAAATCTGCAACTTTATGCTTCTATGGTTTGATCTGCTGATATGACAGAGGCATATGCCTCAAAAACAAAATGATCAAAGCACATTCATACTGCTGGTAACGTCCCTTTGTTCTACATCTGTCCCAATGCCAAGGCACAGAAGCTTGAAACCAAAGACTTAGCTTAGGGTTGCAGGTAGTATGCAAGTTTTTTTTAATTCTGCCCTGTACGGCAGATCACAAACTGCCATACTGCAAACTGCTCTCCCTCAGTTTCAAAGAAGTTGATTATGCGGTAGTAACAGTGTGGAGTGGTGTCTGCAGTTTAAGAAAAGCAAAACTAAAGCCCCTTTTTAGACTCATTATGTTTTGGATCCTGGCCACCATAATTTATCAATAGCTGGCAACTTCAAAGAGATACTGCTAATAGCTACTTACACCACATGTTTTGTGACATCACTATAGATCAAAGGAACCTTTTGTTAGGTCTTTAAGAAGAAGAAATGTAATTAACAATTGGTTAGTGCAGGTGGAGTTATTTAGTCACTGCCTACTGACAAGAAGGACACAGCTGTGTGGAATTAACTACCATAAGGTGAACCACTAATTTGATTGGTTGGAGGTAGTATAAATTAAGAGGCTGGTTAGTGTGCCCTTCACAGTTCTATTTTGACTGTTATGCTTACGTTCTGTCCATTTGACTGCTGAATGCCTATGTTTATGTTCCTGTGAGCACTATGTACATCAAGTAAATATTCTCTGCACTTATTCCTGGTATCTTCCTGTGTACCTTACTATGCTGGAGCTTCTGGTCCAAACCTTCGTAAGGAGAAAATCTTCTGCTGTGATTTTAAATGCTAACACTTTTCTATAAATAAGGAAATTGTGTTTTTCTTTTTCTTTTTTCTTAATTTGTTTTACCGGGCTCATATATAACATTTCTGCCTGCTAAGGGTGAGAGATGAAACTCTTTGAATATGAATGGACTGGATATATCTGCAAAACTTTCTAGTTAATTAATCAGATTCCTGGCTTATAGCACTTAAAATCTAAGGTAAGTTATGTATTAATTACAATGTTGACTGGATCAAGCATCCAACATGGAAGTTTTCTATTTCTTCCCTTCTGATTCCATTTTTTAAGGGTTATCTTTTGATAGATTATAGGTTTGTAGGTGCATCCATGTTTACTTTTATTATTTGTTGATTTTAGCTACTGTACAGTTAGGCTGATATGAGATTTCCATGTTATCTACCTTACAGATGCTAATGGTGCAGACTGGTTTTTTTCTTCTTTTTTCTTTTCTTTTGGGCAATCTTTATTACAGATACTGACCAAATCCTATTGGTATTTGAGTAAGGTTTCATAACTTGCCACAGCTAATTGAAGGTAATTGATATGGTGCCAGGGCACATCTCAGCTACTCGATTGGGATGTGACTGGGCATCCCTCAGCAATTAGCTGCCATGAACCATGGCAACTTATGGAGACCTGACGTGAACACCAGTAGGATTCTAGTCATTATTCAGGATTGCTGCAGTTCTACCTGTCAGTCCTGCTGTCTTCTGAAAGCTTGAAGTCTCTAGTTGTGCCTTTTATCTGAGTGCAGTGGCAGTTACAAGGTGAGAATTGTCTTGAGTAGGGCCAGATTTTGGTGGACTATGTCCAATCCTATAATGTTTCCCCTAAGGAAAATACCAATGGCTCCTGGTAGCGATGGGTAGATTTGTCACTGTCACCATGTAGTATGGAGGACCTGTCTTTTTGAGAGACTAAAATGGCAAATTCTTCTCTTGTGAGAGTAGGTGTGGTTTCTTTGAATGGATGACTTGTTTGAGATAAGTTGGTGGGTCCAAAGTTTGTGTTTGCCTTGGCTTTTAAAAAGTTTCTTACCTTAGGTCGTTCAATAAAACCAGACCTTCTTTTCTGACACTGATGTTTGTGAGTACCTATGTTTTTAAAGAAGAAAAACAAATCCAATTTAAAGCAAAAAGTTATGGTTGAAGCTGTACTCCAAAAGAGAGGAGTTCACCTCTTGTTTTTACTTGAAGTGAACAGTAAGGTTCAAGAATGATATACATATTATAATTAGAATTATAATAATTACAAAGATCTGTTAAGCTGTAGTTGGAAGCCACTTGAGTTAAATGGTACAATGTGCACATAGAGCATGTCAGCTGCATTCCTGTATGGCCCTCCCACCCATTTGGAAATAAATAACAGAGCTTGTGTATGTCTTCATTAGATGTATAAATGCACATCCTCCATCCTTCACTCATGGTGAAAGGTGAAAACTTCCATAAAATCAATGGAGCAAAAGGGAGGAACTCATAAAAAAGCAGATGTGGCATTAAAGAGCAGAAAAATGTCAAATGCTTAAAGTTTGATGGAACAGGACAGTCTAAAATAGTCTCGAACCAACCTTGCATCCCTCCAGAAGGACGTCCACGATCAGGGTGCTACTATCTCAGAGAGTTAAGTAGAGGTAACTGGGGTATGGACCAAGATAAAATCTGGAGGAGGAGAAAGTGTCTTGCTTCAGGAGAGTTTAAGGCTGCCTTAAAGCTGTTCTGTATTACCTAGGGCAGAGCTGCCATAAAGGATTAAATATTGATCTTGCCCAGTATCACATCTCATTAGAGAGAAGTTCCGGATGCTTCGTACGATTCTAGTAACAGCACTGAGTACTGACAGAGTGTTGATATTTAGCAAAAACACGTTTTGTATTCTATTTTAAAAATACATTAAAATTATTCCTAAGCTTTCTAGTTCTAACATAACTGATCTCAGTAAAAAAAACCCTCTATGTATGAGTTTGCATTTCAGTGGACATTACCAGGATGTTGCATCTGCTGATTCCGCTCTACTACTGCAGGCTCAAGTATCTTCTTAAGCATTCTTAAACTGGTTATTCATCAGGCAACAATTTTCAACAATGAGCATGTGAAGGGCTCACTATCAGCCCCTCGGGCAGGCTGCTTACCCTAGCCGCACCCTCCCAAAGACTGGGCTCAGCAGCTGCTGAGTCTGTGGTCTGAAGGAGACAGGGAGGAGGAAGGCACAGGAGCCTAGAGGGAGGAAGGTGATGAGTGGCACCTGTGGTGCAGGAGGTGGGAAAGGGGGATTAGAGGAGGGTGAGGAGGAACACCGGGGCCCTTATTCAGAATTGGGGACACTCGGCGAAGCATCAATACAGAAGGAAGAGACCTGGGGTTCAGCATCAGAGGAGCTGGGAGCCCATCTTGTGTGCTGTGGCAGAGTTGGCGTGAATGTCTGGGAGCCGAAGGAGAATCCCTAGCCGAAGTCCTTGGGTGGTTTTCCAGTGTTCAGAGGTAGAGGCCGGGGATGAGGGACTGTATTCACTCCAGCTCTGGAGCCCACTGTGCCAGTGTTGAGAGGCAGGGGCTGGGGAAGATGGGCAGCAATCAAGCCAGCACCAGATCCAACTCCAGCACATGCACCTGAGGTGCTGGTGGAGCAGGTGCCAGCAGGAGACGAGGAAGAGACAATACAAAGAGTGAGAGGACAACCATTGCTTACAGCCAGCCACCTATACCTACCCTTGCTAAAAGTTGCCCAGTCCTGTATTGGACTTCATTCTTACCAAGACTTTACCGTTCAGTAAAGTCATCCCAGTGATCATCTTGAAGGAGACTCTGAAGCAGCATTCAACTCAATCACTGAACATTTGTTTAGAACTATTTATAGTTTCTCGCACAAGATTACCTGCGTCCCTGAAGGGGGATTAGCTCCAGTCCACAATAGCAATGAGATGTGGGGTTGACTTCACCCTACTCTGCACGTGACTAGTCCAACACACAGTCAAGGCTTATATAACTTCTGCCTCCCTTCACAAATATCCTTAGCCAGCTATCGCAGGAACTGAAATTGTCATTCCTAATGTAAGCAATGTAGCTGGGTTGGGGTGGCTGCAGGGGTTTGGACTCGGCCTCCTTAGATTCTTGAAGGTCCTCTATAGTTAGCCCCTTCATCACAGAATAAAGGATGATGGGGCCCAAAGGAGGACTACTCTTGGGTACTATATACGCTTGGTGTCTGTTCCCTCTTTCCTCCACTCTAGAATGTTCTCCTGGTCTTTGCTGCCACTCTCCTCTTCTTCCCCACCAACTGCCTCCACTCTTGTTTCCATTCTATCCTTGTCTTGGAGGGAAAATCTGTTGGCAAATTTTTTCACCACCACCACCATCATCGAACTGCATAGCTGGAAGGGACCCCGTGTTTCATTGAGTCCAGCCCCTGTCAAGGAGGCACAATGGGGAATTGAACTCTTAGCCTCTGGTTCTGCAGCTATATGCCTAAACCAGTGGTTCCCAACCTTGGGTAACCCAGGTGTTCTTGGACTACAGATCCCAGAAGCCTTCACCACTAGCTGTGCTGGTTGGGGTTTCTGGAAGTTGCAGTCCAAGAGCACTTGGGTTACCCAAGGTTGGGAACCACTGGCTTAAACCAATAAGCTAGCAAATTTTCCTCGCCTTCCTGCCCCTCCTGGTCCATCCTGCAACTTGGTTCCAGGAAAGTGGTCACACTGGGGTAATATCCTGGGGAAAGGAGCCACGCTGTGCCCACCAGTTATCTTAGGCAGGGACCCATGGAAGGCCAAGGGGACACAGAAGGAAACCTTTCCTGAGTGTCCAAGCTTATCCATTCACAACCCCTAATGTCAGATTGTTAGAATGATTTTTGTTCTTCATGCAGTCTCACCAGCAGTCAGACAGGTAGAGCTAGTGTCCCTCTAGCACGCTATGCAACAGTTTCCATTAGCTTTTCAATGTCCAGTGGTGGGGATAGGACTAACAAGGTCTGGTCTCCCAGTCTCTGCACTGCATCACTCCTTTAAAGCAAAGCAAAAATAACAACAAAAGAACAGATCTGGACCCTTCCATAAGGATTGCTTGTCCCAACAACCCAGGCATTATGGGAATTGTAATCCGTAAAAGTAACTTTTCCAAACCCTGTTATCAGGTAGAGTCTATTCCAGACAGACAAAATAGAAAGCAGTTTGTATTTGAAAAGGCTTGCTTACTTCTTGCCCGTTTCCAGACAGAAAGTTAGAATACCTGTCTGTGCAGTGCCTGTGGCTGAAGGCAGAAGATGTGAGGAAAATGGTGGGCCTTGCACAAGTCCTTTGGTTTCTGCAGAAATCTCTGTTCCTAGAATCATACAACAGTGGAACTGGAAATGGCCTATCAGTCCCCTTCTTAAAGCAAGAATCCAAGTTAAAATACTGTATATCTGACGGGACTGTGTTGAACACTCACCACCTTCTGAGGTAATTGGATATTCAACCAAAATCTGGCTTCCTGTAACTTGAGCCCATTATTACATGTTCTCCAGTCTGGGATGATCGAGAGCAGATCCTATCTCTCCTCTCTATAACAATCTTCCAAGTACAGTATTTGAAGAGTGCCATCATATCTTCCCCCAGTCTTCTTTTCTCAAGGCTAAACAAGACTAGTTCTTTCAGTCTTTCCTCACAGAGCTTGGTTTCCAGTCTCCTGATTATCCTTGTTGCCCTCCTCTGAACTTGCTCCAGTTTGCATCCCTCTTAGTGCAGTGCCCAGAACTGGACACGGTAGTCAAGACGAGGCCTAATCAGAACAGAAGGCAACTAGTACTGTATGGGATTTGGAGACTATACTTCTGTTAATGCAGCCTAAAACGGCATTTGCCTTTTTTGCAGCCACATCCCACTGTTAGCTCATATTCAGCTTGTGATCTATAACAATTCCAAGATCCTTCTCACTTGAAGTATTACTGAGCCAAGTATCTCCTGTCTTGTTACTGTGTGTTTGGGTTTTTTTGCCTCCAGGTGTAGAACTTTGAACATATCCCTGTTAAATTTCATTCTGTTGTTTTCAGCCCAGTGCTCAAACCTATCAAGGTCTTTTTGAATTTTGTTTCTGTTTCCCACGGTATTAGCTATTCCATCCAATTTTGTGTCATGTGCAAATCTGATAAGCATTCCCTGAACCTCCTCATCCTAGTCATTAATAAAAGATGTTGAAGAGCACTAGGCGAAGGACTGAGCCTTGCGGTATCCCACTTGTTACTTCCTGCCACTTTGAGGAGCCATTGATAAGCACTCTCCAAGTACGATTCTGTAACTAATTATCCACCTGATAGATGTTCTATCCAGCCTACACCTAATTAGCAGAATATTATGGGACACGTTGTCAAAAGCTTTGCTGAAGTCAAGATATACTGTATTCTAAAGCATTTCCACTATCTACCAGGGAAGTTATTCCATCAAAAAATTAGATTAGTCTGGCAGGATTTATTCTTGAAAAATCTGTGTTGGCTTCTAGTTATCACTGCATTGTTTCCTCTCCATGGCTTTGAGGCCTCAGTTACTGAGCATATTCCTCTTCTCTTCCTTTACTTGTGTACTCCAGGTCATTAGCCAAATATTCTAAATCATGGAAAACCCTACATTGAGTGATGGGCTTTATAGTAATTGTTGTTATGTGCTGTCAAGTTGGAACCGACTTACAGCAACCCTAATAGGGCTCCCAAGATGAAATATTCAAGGAGTGGTTTTACCAGTTTCACTCTCCCAGTGAGTTTTCACAGCTGAGCAGGGATTCAAAAGAGGAAGATGAAACATGAGATGCACTGACACCATAAAAGAAGCCAGAGCCTTGAGTTTCCAAGAGCTGACCAGAGAAACTCAGGGAAATTATAGGCCATTTTGGAGGCCATTCATTCATAGGATTCCAGTAAGTCAGAGGCAACTTGATGGCATATAACAAAAACAGCAAAAACAGTAACAATTACTGTAAGAGGACAAATGTGGCCTATACTGTTTCTATCTGCTGAAGATTCCCATCCAGCCCTTTCATGTTATTATGCCCTAGAAGAGTGGAAGGGTGCTCTTTAAACCTGAGACCTGTTTAAAACAGAGAGCACAGTTTTGTTCAATACCAGGGCACAGGACAGACAATGCAGTGTTGGCCATCTCTGGCTCCTGCATGATAACCATGACAAATCCACCTATCAAGTCAAATGCCTTGAGCTGTTTTCTCATCCTCAAAATTGCTGGCTTCTGCCAATGAAGACAGTTATCTTGCCAACTGGGCCGGATCCATCAGGCTTTTTGAGAGTCTTAAGCTACAGATAGGATTCTTATAATCTCACCCTTTGGAAAGTCTGCCGACAGACGAGAGTGTCTTAGCCAGGAGGAGATACAACCAGTTCCCAAGTGTTCAAGCTGTGCTGACAAGAATCCAAACCTGTCACTCCAATCCCAGCCATGGGAATCTAAACAAGTGGCAGAATCAGGCTTTCGGAGCATAGTTTGTTACATTCCTCTGAATTAATGGGTCTCTTATAGCCTTTGTTTGAAGAACATGTATTTAACCCTCAATGTTGTGGAGCAAAACCTCAGAAGGCAACAAGGGGAAGTCAGGGAGCAAATTAGTGTAGAACACCACGAAGGCAACAAGTTGTGCCGACGTCATGCAGCCCCACTCCCAGCACTGCACAAAGGCAGCCAAGAGGAAGTACCAAATAGGAATGACGGCTGCAAAGCACTTCAGGATTTCAAATGTGGTTTGCACCAAACAGCTTATAAAGCAGGGGTAAAATTAATTTCATGCAGAGGCAAAATGGATTGGAATCAAGAGACCGGTCAAGCTTTTACACCTCTTCTGCCTTATTTTCTGCACATTTCATGCCAGGCTCCAAGACTGGATCTAAGCCCCACAAATAGAAAAACTTTTCTTGCATTTATTGCAACATGTGTAGAGGTGGAGGACTTTGGGGCTCTCCAGAAAGCCTTACCACTGGCTATGCTGCTGAGACTGATGGGAGTTGCATACCTTGCCACCTGTTCAAGCAAGCAAGCAAAGAAGCACCTATTTGCATATCAGGGGCAGGATCCAGGATTCACGTTTGTCCCCTCTTCTGCCTAGAATTAGCCTTAATACTGTGCTAGGTGTTATTTGTTAAAGAAGACATGGCTGATTATTTCAAGTTTCAGCCTTTGATGAAATTAATAGTGCGACTAAGCAATTTTCTCTCTTCAATTGATGAGTGGCATTGAAACAAGGAAAAACATTAGCTCAGAGAAGAAACTCTTTTTCCTACCTGGGAAGTCAAGGAGGGGATAGAGGGGGACCTCTTCAAGATCTTTCTGCATTTTGTCTTCTTAAACATGGTGCAGGGTGAGTGGAAGGGCAGTATGTACATCTTACATTTCCTTTCCCTACTGAAAATCCAGACATCTCCCCATTCCCACCCTGCTGCACAATGGGGCCAATATGAACCTATGAAACAGAGCATGTTATTTCTTTTTCTTGGCATCATGGTTTGCCAAAACTGCATGCAACATTTTTTGACCCGATACTTTACAAAGCACAAAAAAGGACCTGAATGGCAAAAAGCAGTATGTTTTGGGGACTTTTTTTTTTGTCTCAGTTGTTTTTTGTCTATGAAAAATAAATTCGTACATAGCAAATTTGGGGAAGTTGTTTACAGTTCTTCAGGCGAGTCCCTGTAAGGCTGTAGAATGCCTGCCTTATAGGTCCAGTTCTCTATGGGTTGTTTCTTCAACAAACATGTTTGGGGGACTAAAATGTGCTGTCTTAGTGCATACTAGTCCAGTATGATAAAGATGCTAGTTTTTAATATGCTATAAGACATAATGTTTAATGGAATAGATTCATTAAATTGGCAGCTGTTTATTAAGAAACACAAACACAGAGATATAGGGGAAGTAAGAGAAAGATGTATATAAAATATCTAGGAAAATTGTAGGTAAGTTAATAATTATCTTAAGAGCTGAAAGCATGTAAAATAATTATGACTATTCACAAAGTCATGTTGTTCATAAGGCAAATATCCTGTCATTGGTAAGCTATTTAAAATGTAGTGTGATAAAAATCTATTATCTTGATTCAAGCAATTGGTAATAGAATTGAAAACAATGGTATGCTGTAGTTCAGCAGGGTCAGGCTAAAGCCACTCTTCGAAGATCCCTTCTTCAAGGATGGTCCATTTAATTTTTGACAACAGCATAAACCTTGAAGGGCAAAACATTCTGGTTTCGGCTCCCCAGGTTTCTGAATATTCCCTTTATGAAAGATTTACTTCCATTTGTTCTCTTGGCACAAATATTGACTTAGCTTTCCTATGCAGAATACAGAAGGGCTTCGCCGGCAGATGGTGACATGTGTCAATCAGGAGAATGTCTTTGTGAATGAACCGTGGATGGCATGGCCAAGGGCATTAGTTCCAATAATCATGCAGCTTTGGAACAGAGGCGGCCTCTGAGTCTGGCCCATGTATTCTTTTATGTAGGACCTGTTCTTGCTGCTGAGTAGCTGTTTCAGGTTAGGAAGCAATCTAGAATGAAGGACAGGCCTACCATATAAGGGCAGTGGGAGGGATGTCGCATTGTCCGGGACAGGCTGCTGATCCTTAATGGTCCACCGGAGTGCTTTTAGATGGGAAAGTTAGGTGACGAGTGACATTTTCTCACTTTCTCTTCTAGGCCTCTTTTTAATAGATTATTCTTGCCTGTCAGCCTGGCCTTTCTTACCTACTTTTTAACACAATGGGCAGTCATCATAAACCCTATCCAAGTAACAGAACCATGAACAACCGAAATGTGAGGAAGAGGAGCATATTAGTTTCCCTTAAGCCATCACTTCTGCCACCCTCCTATGTGTGAAAGGTGTTGAATCGGAAGAGGAGCCTCCTTTGTCCATGGGGTCTCTCCATGCAAAGTACAGAAATGGAAATTTATTTATTTTTTCATCCCATCTTGAACTATTGTTATCATTGTATATTGCTGATAAATTATTATATTGTTTTTATTTTGTCTGTTGTGAGCCGCCCAGAGTAGACAATGTCTAGATGGGCGGCATATAAGTGCAATAAATAAATAAATAAAATGAGGGCTCTTAATTCATTGCAAGAGACCCCATAGATGCAGGAAGGCTCTCCCCTTCAGAGTCATCACCCTCTCTATGTAAAGGAGGATGAAAGTGGGTGTGGAGGAAGCAAGGGCAATACAGCCCTGCTTCTCCCATTTTTATTGGACATGGTTTCTAATATCTGCATAGTGCAATAGCCTCTGTCTAATGAGCTGGAACAGATATGGCCATCTGCTTGGACTTTAAACATCTTCCACATCACTATCAACCTGAGCTTAGACCACTCTACCTGGGGGAAAAAAAACTTTTTGAACACTACTGTGCAACTATTAAATGGTCTCACAAGCATCAGCTTATATTGGAAACCTATGAATTGTTAAAACATACCTACAGGCTTTTAGCTTTCATTCATTGTATACCATAATACCCTCCTACTGCAGCCTAGTGCTATGACATTACATCTGTGTTCCAACTTGTCAAACAGATACTTATCACTTAAGAATTTATATTAGGCATTTCTATCCACAATACTCATAGCGTAAACTGAAAAGGCAGAAGAGCAGGACTGGACTGGTCACTGTCCTTTTTTTGCAAACATTTTAGCTTTAACTTAATTGTGAAGTAGTTTTTGGCATGTTATTTCCTGCTGATCTTGCTGCTTACATCCCCAATCCTTCCTTTAATCTTTAGAAACTATTTTCTAACAGTAACACCTAGGCACAAATGGACTTGGCAGGGCCTGGCTGAAATCAGTGTCACACCTGTCTTACAATGAATAAAACATTGATAGGCCTTGAACTTTTTTCTCATTCTTGAAGCTAATTTTCTATTGCTATGATGAATATTCTGAAGTATGAGTAAAAAGCAAAGTGTAATGATGATGTATACTCACTTTGTAATTCAGAATAAAATGAAGAATTAAGCACAGAAGCCAACTTAGGATAGAGAACTGACCTGCTTGAAGCCATCAAAGTAGGAAGCACAGTCCTATCATGCTCAGTTCAGCTGCAGGCATCACTGTCCCCATACACCCCCCCGTGTTTAATACAGATATATACAGAGCTGGATGGGAAGGCAACCGGGACAGGAAGGAAAGTGAATCAGCATTTGACTAACAAATGTGCCTGAAAATGTGAGCCAAATAATTGCACATTATGCAATATTAGCATGTACGTAGTACTTTATAGCCAGGACACAAGAGGACAAGTGTATTATATTGGTTAGGGGTGTCTTAATTTCTGCCCTCCTATTATTACAATGGGAGAACAATTACCCAGCTTCAGGGATGAGGTACATTTTCTGTTGTGTCAAGGGTATTTAAAGAAAGAGGAAACTTTGGACTATGTTAAGATGAAGGGGCTTCAGTGTGTCAGTAAAGCTGAGAGTAATGCTACTTGGAGGCAAGGCTTTATTATGAGTCTGTACTCCTAGCCGGTTCGCCCAAGGCAGAAATGGTTACAGCTAAGCATCCACACTCTTCAAGAGTAATGGCCCCATCAGCAGAAAAGAACTGATAGTTCCAAAGGTGATGGGGATGAAGAAACTTATGGAGGGCAGCTACTGGGCAGCAGCTGTTGCTGAAAGTGATACTGGCAGAAGAGACAATGGTGGTGACACTCTAACTTTTGTTAGTACTGTGTCTAAGGTGGGAATAGCAAACTCCTGCTGAACTTTCCTTACCACAAAAACCCTATGATGAGACAATCCAAAATGAAACAAGAGATAGTGCTGGAAGATGAGACTCCCAGATTGGAAAGCACTCAATTAGCTACAGGGGAAGAGCAAAGAACAAGTACAAATAGCTCTGTCACTAATGACACAACCAGATTAAAGCCAAAAGAACATCTAGTGGCTGACATGCACAGAGATGAAAGGAAATTAATACAATTGAAACATGGAATGTGAGAAGTATGAATAAAGTTAAACTGGAAACCATAAAGTAAGCAATGGAATGTATAAACATTGCAGTGCTTGGTGGCACTGAACTAAAGTGGACTGGAATGGGATATTTTGAGTCAGAAAACTACATAGTGTTCTACTCTGGAAATGACAAACCCAGAAGAAATGGAGTGGCTCTAATACTAAGGCAAGATGTAGCACAGGCAGTGAAGGGATATAATGTGAGGTCTGACTGAATAATATTAATCAGACTCCATGGAAAACCTACCAGCATAACCATCATTCAGGCTACAACTACTAATGTGAAGATGAAATTGAAAGCTTTTACACAAGCATCCAAGAGAAAATTGATCATACACCAAAACAAGACATGCTTATTATCACATGTAACTGAAACACAAATGTAGGAAACAAAACAGAACCAAATATTGGTGGAAAATTTGGCCTTGGGGACAACAATGAAGCATTGTTTATTGCAAATGCATGCTTCAAACAACTAAAAGACAGCTGCACACATAGACATCACCAGATGGACAGGTCATTTTGGAGATTCGTCATTCACAGGGCTGCCGTAAGTCAGAGGTGACTTGATGACATGTAACAACAAAAACAACATAAAAGTCACATTCTTTCTGCCCAACTTGCCTGCCTATCTTAAATGTCCACAACAATCTCCAGCTGTTACTGCTGTGAGGGCAAGGACAAGTATAGTGACAAACCTTTCTGTGTCATACTTCCCTCTTTGTCCACAAGGCAGCTGAATGTCATTTAGGATGGCTTCCAAGCTACCTTTGAAGTTCATCCTTAGAGCATTCAAAGGATTACACTTGTTTTATCACAGTAACTTGTACATGTGTGGAATACAAGTCAGTTTATTAACTAATTCTAGCATCAGCAGCAGAAATGCTGAACCTGGTTAGATTGTAGTTCCAAAGGCAGATGGAGGCTCACGACTCAATGTTCTCCAGGCATCTCCACTCTACCCCCACAAATTTCCTCTGTCTAAAAAAAACAATAGATTTTCTGGTGAGCTTATGGTGCAAGATGACACTTGACCAAGCAATTTCCTGGTTCACTGGCCTGTCTTTCTGCCATAGTGTTACATCCAGAACAAACAAACCATGAAAGGAAGACTAAGGGTCAGGTCATATGTTATGACAAATGTGCATTTCCTTTTCTTACCACATCATCCCTCCAGACATGCAAACCTTCCACTGCTATGTGCCTCAGACACTTGCCATGCATGTATGGATATAAGCTTGCATTACAAATTTTTCTCTTAAGGGTGAACTTCTTCTACACATAGAATCAACGTCTTGTCTAGTGAGTCTTTAAAAAGAGGAACAGGTGGGGAAACAACAAAGGCAGCAAGTGCTGCTGTACATAAAAACATGGAAGAGCTAGCCTTAATCAGACTTTTCAATATCACTCAGAGGGGAAAAGTCATTGCATTTATTCAGGTTTCCTTGTCTATCCACTGAACCTGATAAAGAAAGGCTGTTACGTAGTAGTCTAATCTTGCAAACAACTAGGTAGGGGTGTCATGCCAAAAATGACAAACATGTACCAACTGCTGAGCATCCATGCCTTCAGTCCATGAAGTTTTGTTAGCAGACAGAGCCCTCTGCTGGCAAACTGGGGACCCACCTCATGAAGAGGAACTCTGAGAAAACAACACTTTCAGAGAAGGAAATTCCATTGCTCCTATGAAGAAATTCTTTAATGTCAACATTAGAGGAAAGACTGATTTATTAACCATATTCCGCAGGGCTGCAAAAACAGTGGAAACAGACTGGCAGACTGTGAACGGGTAGAGATAAGCATTTTTAATGTGATATGGTAAAATATACATTTTGTTGTAATGAAAACAAACTGTTGACTGTACAGCCTTGCACACAGGATCATTGGCAGACAACTCCTCTGACAAATAATACACAGCTATCCTGTACTCCTGTGCCAGATCCTCTAGCTATTGGATACCTTTGTAATCTTTTCTTTCAGCAGTTTTATCACTGTAGGATAGCTCTTCCACTAGAATGGACTTTCTCTTGTAAAGCACTGAGCATCTCCCAGGAATATATAAGCCTTCCTCCATTAAATTCTACCCTGTTGCCTAGCACAGGGGCAACCCTGGTCTCCCAAAGGTGATGACGGAAGTCCTAGCAGGTTCTACCACAGCCTCAGCCATGGTCCTGGTGGTGGACTGTGCACCTCCCACCCTAGGGTCTGCCTAGCTACGTAAGAGAGGCTCATCATTATACTTATTTGGGCCACATATCTTTCTCATGCAGCTGAATGAAATGACCACACAGCGAGAGTCATAAATTACACAGCCCTTCTGTATACTAAAAAATGTCTACCAAGCAGAAGGCATCGGAGGGGGTGGGGAAAAAGAAATACGCTCACAGTTAAAAATATGTATTAGGGTTTTGATAATTTCTTTTAACAATCAGCCTTCCTATTTTTATTGCTTGTACCATGTTTGTCACTTTCCTTGGTCAAAGCATATCTGAGACGTATTGGTCCTATGAAACGAAACCCTAAGAGTGCTCCTCTTCTCATCTCAGAGGGATAATCTCTCGGCACCAAAATTGTAAATTCCCCTTTAAATTCCCAGTTTTAGCTGGGATCCACAGGATGGACTCTATGGCATAAGTACTGCATGCCCCATAAGCACAGAGGCAAAGAGGAACTAGTGGAGATACATATGCAAGCAAATGTTCCTTATTAATGGCGCTGAGAGCAAGATTGCAAAGGTTGCAATCGCAGGCACTCAGGAGG
This sequence comes from Intellagama lesueurii, assembly GCA_037013535.1. Lineage (NCBI taxonomy): Eukaryota > Metazoa > Chordata > Lepidosauria > Squamata > Agamidae > Intellagama > Intellagama lesueurii. The sequence goes on from JBAJHW010000002.1 coordinate 220,614,525, forward strand.
GAATCCAGTCTCCTGCTCAAGGCAGTCGGATGCAATCCGCTGCATTCTTACAGGTTCAGACGGCAGATCCTCATGGGTTCTGCATTCTTCTTGCCACTGCTGAGACAAGTGCTGAAGAAAGGATAGAACTTGCATGCCCTGACCTGGTGAAAGGCGAAGAGAAAGGACATGTCCTCAGCGTCATAGAAAGCCACCTTATTTGCCCCGCAGTCCAACAGGATCCCCACTTTCTTCAATGAACGGCGAGGCTCCAGGCGCACCCAAGGAGTGGCTGCGGCCCAATACTGGGCAGGTTCTCGCAGCCGTACAGCCCAGTAGCCATTCTCTGGACACAGCTTGACTCTGGCTGTCCGGTCCACAGAGTCCGCTGCCACCCCCAGGTCCCACTTGGTCTTGTTGCCCACCCAGACCTCCCAGTAATGCCTCCCGCTCTCAAAGGATGTCTTCCCCAGCACATTCACACTCTGCAAGAATCGGCCAGGGCTTCTGGGCACGGGCTGGTGCTTCTCACTCTCTGTCACTGCTGTCAGGTCGTTGGAAAGGATGAGATTTGGGTGGGCTGTTTCTGGGTCCAAGGTCAAAGGGGCAGGAACTGTCAGGAGAGAACACACTACCAATAGATAGGGTCTTGCAAAGTCGTTCCCGAGATCCACAGACTCTCCTCTGCCCCTTTATCCCCAGGCCTGCTGCAAAGAAGAAACTCACCTGGGCTGATGGATTTCAGCATTCTTCTCCAAAATATGTACTGCAGGGGCCCATCGTACAGGTCCTTGTGGCGCTCTGTGCTAAAACCACTCAATGCTTCCACTTGTACTGCTGGCCTGAGACAAAGAGAAAAGCATAAGCAAAAGAGGATTCAGATTAAGAAATGCCAGAGCTTCACCCTGAGCCACAACAGAATAGAAAAGTTTGAGACATTTTCTTTCTAATGTGCTGTAACACATTTACTGCACTCAAAGTATTCTTCAGCTCTCTGCTAAAACAATGACCTTTCAGTGCTACAGAGGATGGCACTTTCAAAAGAAAAGGTCATTAAGTGGTTACGTGAGTGACCAATTCATGGCACTTTGCTTCAACCAGGTCAGAGCTTTTTCACAGTATTGCAGGTGGGCAACGATACATTTAGCTTCTAATTCCTCTCAACTTTACATGATCTTACAAAGCTTTCATTAAAAAAATACACACACAGGGTTCCCCCACCCCCCTATTCATTCAAGCACCACCTGGAAAGCCTCCCATCAAAGAGCACCCTCCCATCTCATGAACTGCCTTGGACTCAGACAGAGCAGTTTTGGCAGCTCTGCCTTTCAAAAGGGCAAGGATGGCTTCAGGCAAGCCATCCGCCAGCCTGGTGGCTCACCAAGGTCACCCAGTCCTGTAGCTCAGGACTACAGAAACAGGAATGCTGTAAAGTATGTAGCAGATGACAACACATGGGAAGTGGCTTGCTTTGAGGCTGGTGACTTGTAAAATTTGCAGACCTGTCTTAAGCCCTTTTAGAGCACCAAAGCTCTTTGAGTGTCTTGGGGAAAAAAGTACAGGAGAATCCACAAAAGCCATTCATTCCTGGGCTTCCTTATCAGTACCATCAGTTTTACAGCTCCACCAGCCTTCCATACAGCACATCTCTGTATGCTGCAGTACCCAGGGTTCACAAGGCAACAGAACAGAACCATTGACATCTCTCACTTGAGCTACTTGCTAGCTTCTCTCCAAATTGTTTATTTCTCATGTTTTAAATGCTATAGTGATAATACTCTCCTTAGTCCCAGCTCAAAGGGGGAGAAAAGGCCCGAAACGTTCTGCTGTAGTAGAGGTGAGATAAGAGGCTCAGGAGAGGGAAGCAGCTTTTTTTCTTTCCAGACACGTACCTAATAGCCACGTTTTCAGTCTGCAATAAAAAGGAGAGAAAATTAACAAACACTTCACTTAATCTCTATGCAGCTGCTCAAGTAAATTCTACAAGGTTCTTTCTTATCTCTCTACTGACATAAACACAATGGAAACAAAATTATAAACAATTTTAAGCAGAAGCTGGTCCCCACGGGGTTTGGCTTGGTGCTGCGGTAAACAGGAGGTTGTGTAAGGTAGTGCTGTGGAACGGGTGGTTTTCCAGGTGTTGAACTCTATTTTCAGTCAAATCTAGTCAGCCTGGCCAGTGGTGTGGCATGCATGGAATAGTATTTCATCCACACCTGGAGGGTCAACAAGTCCACACTCCTGCTGTAAGTAGAAGAGTAGAAGCGGGAAACAAAGTAGGCTCTCCATTCCTCTGTAATTCAACACGTATCAAATTCATCTCAGTGAAAATGGCATACATTACAACCTTTTCTGTCTTCTCTGTCTGGAGGGATATGGCTGGAATTTGGACTATGTTGCTGTCATACGTCAGGAAAGGTCGTACTGTCATGCTCTCCTGCTTCCAGGCAAAGTATCATGTAATACCACAGCCCTCATGCCCAGGCCTTTCCTTTATGAGCTTTAATACAATTTGCTGGAGCTTAGTAGAGCTGGGTGAGTGCTGTGAGCCAGTGGTCAGAACAAGTGGTTCTGAACAAGCTGTGAGCCAGTGGTCAGAACACGGCTTGGGCCCTGGATACCTGAAGGACCGCCTCCTTCCATATGAGCCTACCCGGCAGTTAAGATCTAGCCAGGGGGCCCTTTTGAAAGAGCCGTCCCTCAAGGAGGCAAGAGGGACGGCTTGTAGACAAAGGGCCTTTTCAGCAGCTGCCCCCAGACTATGGAATGCCCTTCCGACTGAGATTCATCTGGCACCGACGCTGATGACATTTCGGCGCCAGGTCAAAACCTTCTTGTTCCAGAAGGCTTTTAATTGAAATAATATCAACTGTGGGTCCTGATGGCAATTTTTAGAGTATCTATTTTAATTGCATTTTAATTGTTTTGTCTTTTTATTGTATTTTAATTGTTGTAAGCCGCCCAGAGACCTTTGGGTAGAGTGGGCGGCATATAAGTTAAATAAATAAATAAATAATAGCCAAGTACAGGTAAATGTTCCGCGTCCTTGCTCTAACTCTCATCGCAGGACAAGGTGGGGTAGGTGCCACTATGTCTGTGAAGATTCTCACGTCATCCAGGTGCCACACTCTCTCCCCTGGAGGCCACTTGATCACTAGCTGCAATTCCTTCTCAGTGGTGTCCACCTCACGTTGCTCCCCCTAATCGAGGGAGTGTGTGTCCTGTGGCCCACCTGCAACCACCTCTTTCTTTCAAGCAGCTGCTAGGACTGAGACAGAAACACCCAGGGCTGAGGCAGGAACACTGATAGTCTTTTACGCCTGCAACATGTCCCGCTGCTATGCTTCCCAGTTCCAAGGGTTCACTGCTCCCACAGGTCTGGAGGCCCTTCTCTCTCCTTCCATTGGTCCCCACCTTGTCTGTCTGAGAGTTGTTTCTATCCCCTGGACAAGTCGCCACATCTCCCCTGCCCTTTCTTCCTCCCTCTGGTCCTGGGCAATGGGAGGTAGTGCAATGAGCTTATTTGGCCTTTGGGGGCTGCCCTGCTTCATGTCCTGCCCCAGCCCTTGTGGTAGCAGATGCAGCAGGGATACAGCATGCCTTGCAGCTTCTCTTTCCAGGACCCCCTTGTTCAGTTCTGGAGAGGGTGATCTCACTCTATTTGGACACGGTCTTTGGTCCCCTAGTGAGTTTCTCCAGGGTAAGAGCAGGACAGGGCTGTCTGTGACCTGACATACATCAGTATGTCTTTAATTCTACTGTGCACCTTTAAGATGCTCAGGCAAACACTTTATTTTTATGCACATAGTGTGTATTTATTTAATTTAAATGTATTTAAATGTATTTAAATGTATTTAAATGGTACCTCCCTTTTGCCCCTTGAAGTGGTTTATTGATAAAATTTACAAAGTCATACAAACAGTTTAATAAAAACTAACATAAATATCAACATCGCTTAGTAGAAGTCTGATGATAAGGCAAGTACAGGATGCATACATGAAATTTCTCTGAATCTGTTCATTTTAGCAACTTGCCAGTCCTACATTTAAAGAATACTTCACAACAGAGCCTGAAAGACAATTAGTAGAGCTACTCTGGCAAAGATAAACCATCCTGGGTCTGCACTTTAAAACCTTTAACTTCATATTATTTTGGGCTGTTTTGTTAAGAAAAGATCAAGTGAGAGGAAGACTGAGTAGAGATGGGACTTTTGTTTGAAAACAAAATGAAAAACACACTGAAGAGGCTTTTTTCACATTTTTGGTCTCTTTTCCTTGATACATGAAAAACAGCCTGTTAAAACCCAACAATTCATTTTAACAAAGGATATATGAAGATTTCAGTATTTTTCCATTTCTCCCCTTTTGTTTCACCTTTCTTTCACTCAGTGTCTGTCAAAATGCCCAGGAGATTTCCCATCAAATAGTGTTGCGAGGATTGCTGTCAGCAGCCAATCAGAACATCCAGGAAGGGGGAGCAGGAATTTTGTAGCTGTCCAAAGGCCTCGACTGGTTGGAACTCAGTGGGAGCACTTTCTTTATTCCACTTCACTTGTTCCTTTTGGGTAAGGAAGTTCCTTCCTTGTGCTCTCCACCTTGTGCTGCCTATCTTCCTGCCTTGAGCAGCAGGGGGTTGGACTTGATGGCCTTGTAGGGCCCTTCCAACTTCACTTTTTAATGATTCTATCTCCCTGGCCACCTGCCCATGCCTCTCAATCCTTTCCTGTTTCCTTTGATGGGGGGGGGATTTCCCCCCCATATTGAGGCGAATTATTTTTGCTGCCTGTCTATTGCTGCACTGAACTCAAAGAGAAGATATCAAGCAAGCAGGGGGGGGGGATATCTCCATAATCTAGTCATTTTGGTTTGGGAGGGGCTTTCCCTATATTTTTTTGTCCTGTTACTATACACGGATGTGAAAGATAAACAGGGAAAAATTGATTCATTTGAAATGCAGTGTTGAAATAAAGCTTTATATATTCTATGGATCACAAGGAAGACAAATAAGTGGGTTCTAGATCAAATCAAGCCCAGTATGGTGTAGTGCAGCAATTCCCAACCTTTTTCGGTCCGAGGACCGGCTGGGGAAGGCGGGGCACCCCCCTGTGCTCACGAACAAGCGCTCTCTCTCTCTCTTGCACAAGTGCGCCCATGCACATGTGCAAGCGGCAGCGCGGCACTCGCACGGGCGTGCTGGAGCGCTCGTGGGGCTGTGCGGGGGTGAGTGCGTGCAGGGGGGTGGGGCGGGAAGTCTGTCTCGGCGGCCCAGTCCGGCTCAGGCCACGGACCGGGGGTTGGGGACCTCTGGTGTAGTGGATAGAGTGACAGACTAGGGCTTGGTTCAAATCCTCACTGAGCCATGGAAGCTCACTGGGAGAGTGGAACTGGTAAAGCCATTCCTCAAGTATCTTCTGATTTCTTTGCTGAAATCTGTATTTGGATTGATTATAACTAGAGATGGAGGTATTCATATTCGTATACAAATACCCCCGCACAGCTGGAGTTAACGAGGGTCCGGACCATCCACTCACACATCCACCACTGGCCCTGCTCTTCCTTCCAATTGCTCCGGAGCGCCTGGCTGGCTAGCCACTCCTGGCAGGAGGAAAGACGAGTCTCCCTGCAAAGCTGGCGAGTGTCTAGCCGACCGGGTGCTCTGGAGCGATTGAAAGGAAGAGCGGGGCTGCTGGCAGTGGCGGACGCATGAGTGGATGGTCTGGCCCTGGGGGCGAACCCTCAACTCCAGCTGTACGGGGGCATTCGTATTTGTCTACAAATACCCCCATCTCTAATTATAACGTCAATGTACAGAAAATCTTTAACAATTCTGATTTCTTTACTGGCAACAATAAAGTTATATAATGCTTCTATAGACATGATTGTTGTCTTCTTGATATTCAACTGCAGTTTCAATTTTTCACTTTCTTCCTTTACCTCCACCAGGTTTTCTTTCAAGTCACTGCTGTTTACTGCCAGTAATATGGTATTATTTGCATATATTAGGTTTTTGATACTTATTCCAGCAATTTTCATTCCTTCTTCAGTCATGTTTGGTCCAATTTTCTGTATATGTTCCGCATACAGATTGAATAGATGGGGAGATAAATACACCTTTTTCTTTCTAATGTGAAACCATTGTTTCTCCATATTCTAACAGTAACTTCTCGTCTAGACAACAGGTTACATACCAGGACAATCAAATGCTGAGGCACTGCCATTTTTAATTTTAAAAAATCCATAGCTTTTTGTGATGCACCCAGTCATAGAGTTTGCTGTAATCTACAGAGCGAAGAGCAAATTCTGAAATTATTTCATATGATCCAGTAGTCAACATATATTTGCCATATGACCTCTAATGCCTCTCCCTTTTTCTGAATCCAGCCTGAACATCAGGCATTTCTCACTCCATATATGGTGAAAGTCTTTGTTGCAAATACCTGAGCATCAGTTTCCTTACATGGGAAATTAATGCAATGGTCTTATGGTTACTTCGCTCCTTGGCATCTCCTTTCTTGGGGATTGGAGTGCATATTGAATGTTTCCAGTCTGTGGGCCATTGTTTTGTTTTCTATATATGGTGGCACATTCTTATTAGGATTTTCATAGTCTGAAATAGTTCTACTGATATCCCATCTATTCCTGGTGATACATTTCTTTGAAGTGCTTTTAGAGCAGCCTTCACCTCATTTTCAAAAACTGCAGATTCTTTTTCACATGATTTCCTTCATGTAATTCTTGCATCTCTTATAATTCTTTAGTATATTTCCCCTATCTTCCCTGTGTTTTATCCTGATCAGATAAAGTTCCCCTGTTGATCCTTCAGCACCTCTATTCTAGACTGAAGTTTCTCTTTGATTTCTTGGATTTTAAGGAAGAGATCTCTTGTTTCTCCTCTTTTGTTCTCTTCTATTTCTTTGCACTGATTATTATAATATTTCTTTGTCTTTATGTGTCAGTTGCCGAAACAGTGCATTTAGGATTCTGAACCTATTTCTGTCACCTCTTACTCTTGCTTCTTGCCTGTCCTTGACAATTTTAAGTTTCATCAATCACCCATCTAGGCTTTGACCAAAGCAACTGCTTTTTTGCTTTCTTCCTTGATAATATCTCTGATTTCAATCCACATTTCTTCTGGTTCATGGCTGATGGCATTTAATAATGCAAATCTTTTCTTTATATGAACTTTAAATTAATCAGAGATGCTGTTTAAATCATATTTTGAACACTGGGTCATCTAGCTTAATACTATTTGTAGAAATCTTCATTAAGATGCTGCCTTCCCAGTATACTGGACTACAGCTACTATAATCTCTGAGCACTGGCCACGTGGGCTGGACCTGCTGAGAACTGTAGTCTTAACTATTTGCAGGGCACAGGGTTTGGGATGTGGGGGCTGATTTACACTGACTGGAAGTTTTAGATCATAGGCTGTTTCCCAGGCCTACCTGGAAATGCCAGGAATTAAAACTTGTACATTCTGTATGAAACACAGACCCTAGGAAGCTTCTTGTCCCTTCCAATATCCTAAAAATATGTACCATCACAGTACCTTAAGCCATTAACAACAAAGATCCAGGATATTCACCTTTCCTCCCACCTTTCAAAAGAAAAATAGCAAGAGAACCATTTCTTTGCTGTTTTGCATAACAGCATGCAAAACAAAAGTGACAAAACGAGTCACCGTGTTCTGCCATTTTCCAGGACTAATGCTATAGACTTCTGAAGCCCACTCCATGCTTTGGGACTACATGCCCACGGTCAACAGCACAACTGTATTACAATGGCATCAAGTGAGTCCCTAAGCCAACACTCACTCCCAGTATCGTTTAGATCTCAAGCACTTTGGGTTTCAGAGCATGAACAACATCCTGTAAGATTAGATTTCTTCTCATGCAGTTCCTTGCAAAGGGGCCCCTGCAATAATTTAGTTGAATAATCATGGTACTGTTACTATGGCAACTATGTAAAAATATCACATTAAAGAACTTGAATGAAGCTGGAAAGAGCTTGCTCTTAATATTCAGGATGGGCATAGAGGGAAAGCAGCAGCTGGAAACATATGTTTTCCCTCTTTCCCCACCCCCAATAATAAGAGCAAGAAGAGGCAAAGGGGGAGAGTGGGAGGAGAGCAAGAAGGGATGGGGAGCCAAGCAGATGGGGGCTGCCACTAGAAAGGCAAAACAGAAATTTAACGGTGGGGTGGCCATGTTAGCAAAATGGGGAAAGACTCTCGTGCCACCTTAAGGACTAACAAGTTTAATTTGGCACAAGCTTTGGCGGGACAGCAGCCCTCTTCATCAGAGATCAGATTCACGAAATGGGCTGCTGGGCATGAAAGCTTATCCAAATAAATCAGAAAATCACATTCTATGAGAGCATTATGTTGAATAAACTGACAAAGACTTGTTGAAGGACAGCTGAGGTACAAGGTCAGTAAAATGTACTTTTTGGCAAGGGACAAAGTTTCCAGGCCTGTTTAATATATAGAATGACAACTCTGAAAGTATTGTCCTATTTCTCTTTCACTCCCTCACTCTTTGTCACACACAGAGGCACTATGGGCCAATTCCCTAAACAGTTCCTCCCATCCCTGCTCACCTGAACCTCTTCCCCACATCTCTCACAGATGGGATTTACATTATAGGACAAAAAAGATAGGACTTTTCCTGACACTTTTCAAAATATGTGTGTGTGTGAAGAATATGGGGCAGGGGGAACTCACAAGTCCATATATGACATGTTTCAGTCTCTCCGCCTGTTGTCTAGAATTTTTGTATCTGCTTAAAAGAAAACAAGCATTGCTCAGCTCTTCTCAATTCACATCTATAAAATCCATTCCCCTCGAGTGCTTTCCCTGGCGCCCATCTAATGGCCCTTTCTGTGCCAGCTGAAGATCTTTTTATGATGTTGCTCCTATTCTGATTTCATATCCTGTACTATTTTTATTGTTTGCTCCTGGTTTTAGGACCATTCTATTATGTGCTTTCTTCAGTCACTGCTTCATAATGCCCACTAATATTTTAAATATATACTGCACAGTGACGAGAGAACTCTGGTCATCTGGCAGTATAAAAGCAAAAGCAATCAATCAACAATAAATGCATATAAAAATAGATACAAAATGATACATTTGTAAATAAACCCATGAAAATCTATAGCATGATGAGAGTAATACATGCTTGAACGGCTGGGGAGAGTGAAGAATATGATTAATTAATCAATCTCACTCTTGCCCCCATTTCTCAAGCTCCATCCCACATCTAATTTCCAACTCAACAAGCCTCACCTCCAGTAGCAATGAACTCCCCAGTTGGTCAAGCTTCTGCTGTATCCACTCCATACTCTTCTTTAAATCAGAGATGTTCTCTACTAGTCGTGCAGAGTCTCCTTCCAGTCTCATCAACCACTGTTCTTCCTCCCGGGCCAGTTCCATCATCACAGTTCTTTCCTCCTCTACCAGGATACGATGAAGATGCTCAAAGGTTGCCCGAATCTTTGAGTTCAGCTCCGTAGATGTTTTCTGATAAGATGTAATTGTTGTAAGAAAGAGCAGGAGTGTGAAAGCAATATACTCAAGTGCATCTACAGAGCTATCTACGATTCAAAACAGACGGCAGAGCTAAATCTTTTACAGGACGGAAAATACAACATATCTTTGGTCAAAGAAAGAATGCTGTATCGGACTGTATCTTTCTAAACATGAAGCGTTTCCATCAATGATTAGTTGTCTCCTCATCACTGTGTGCAGCTACATAGACTCCACACTAGTAATTTTTTACTATGTTTAACTCTGAAATTGATATCCTTTGCTCACAAACTATTATGCAGATGCTACTATCAACCCATTACATTACAATGATGTTTAGTCCCATTTTCTTTGATTGATTTCTGGTGATTATTCATCTCTAAAATATAACTGTAGTAACAGTCTCTGCACTGTGGGCGGACACAGCACTATTAAGGCATTTCAGAGTTGTTTCAACTTTAAGTAGAAGCTTCCTTGAAGCACTGGGTAGATTTTTCTGTGGTCACTCTGATTCATTGCATTTCTACTGCTATTTAATACTCATTTATTACTGTATGACATTACAAATGATCAGAAGTCAGAAGCAGCAAGAAAAATGCCTGCTCTTTCTGTTCTCTTCCAAGGCTTCCTGCAAGACTCTCCCTTTCCTCCATGAGGTAAACTCTGACTTTCAAGATGATCTTTAGAAAAAGATGGAAATGCACTTTACTGTCTACAAATTTCCTTGAAGATAAGAAAAAACATTGCCTCCCTCTCTCCACGTTTGTTAGCAACCAGGGAATAGTTCTGCAGAAACATTTAACAAAGAAAAAGAACACTGGCCATTTCTCATGCTGTTTTTGTCCTCCAAAATGTCCTGCAAGTAAGAAAAAAAAAACTTCACATCTCCCTTCAATGTTTTAGCAAACATGAAGAACTAGAGGGAAAAGTGGGTTCTTGCCTCAGTTCTGCAGAATCCTGAATAAGGGCTGAATAATAATTACAACACACGCTAGCAAGGTTATGCTCAAAATCCTACAAGGTAGGCTTCAGCAGTATGTGGACCGAGAACTCCCAGAAGTACAAGCTGGATTTCGAAGGGGCAGAGGAACTAGAGACCAAATTGCTAACATGCGCTGGATTATGGAGAAAGCCAGAGAGTTCCAGAAAAACATCTACTTCTGCTTCATTGACTACGCAAAAGCATTTGATTGTGTGGACCACAGCAAACTATGGCAAGTTCTTAAAGAAATGGGAGTGCCTGATCACCTTATCTATCTCCTGAGAAATCTATATGTGGGACAGGAAGCAAGAGATAGAACTGGATATGGAACAACTGATTGGTTCAAAATTGGGAAAGGAGTACGACAAGGCTGTATATTGTCTCCCTGCTTATTTAACTTATATGCAGAATACATCATGCGAAAGGCAGGACTGGATGAATCCCAAACCGGAATTAAGATTGCCGGAAGAAATATCAACAACCTCAGATATGCAGATGATACCACTCTGATGGCAGAAAGTGAGGAGGAATTAAAGAACCTCTTAATGAGGGTGAAAGAGGAGAGCGCCAAAAATGGTCTGAAGCTCAACATCAAAAAAAACTAAGATCGTGGCCACTGGCCCCATCACCTCCTGGCAAATAGAAGGGGAAGATATGGAGGCAGTTACAGATTTTACTTTCTTGGGCTCCATGATCACTGCAGATGGGGACAGCAGCCACGAAATTAAAAGACGCCTGCTTCTTGGGAGGAAAGCGACGAGAAACCTAGACAGCATCTTAAAAAGCAGAGACATCACCTTGCCGACAAAGGTTCGCATAGTCAAAGCTATGGTTTTTCCAGTAGTGATGTATGGAAGTGAGAGCTGGACCATAAAGAAGGCCGACCGCCGAAGAATTGATGCTTTTGAATTGTGGTGCTGGAGGAGACTCTTGAGAGTCTCCTGGACTGCAAAGAGAACAAACCTATCCATTTTGAAGGAAATCAACCCTGAGTGCTCACTGGAAGGACAGATCCTGAAGCTGAGGCTCCAATACTTTGGCCATCTCATGAGAAGAGAAGACTCCCTGGAAAAGACCCTGATGTTGGGAAAGTGTGAAGGCAAGAGGAGAAGGGGACGACAGAGGACGAGATGGTTGGACAGTGTCATCGAAGCTACCAACATGAATTTGACCCAACTCCGGGAGGCAGTGGAAGTCAGGAGGGCCTGGCGTGCTCTGGTCCATGGGGTCACGAAGAGTCGGACATGACTTAATGACTAAACAACAACAACAATAATTACATGCTGTCAAATCAATTCTGACTTATGGTGATCATTTCCAGGGTTTTTTAGGTATAAAGTATTCAGAAAAGAAATCCCTTGTTCTGCAGATGCTCTGGGACTGTTGAAGCATGCTCAAGACTACACTAGCTGTAGTAGAAGGTAGTACGGAGACTCAAACTCCTTTGCAGCTAGGTACCCAATTTCCTGAGCTATCCAGTGCAGAAACAGTAGGAGAAACGCCTGCTCCTTTTTCTTATCTGAATGGCTGCACTAGTGAAGGCTTTCATGAGGCTGCCATGAAGCTCTTTCACTAGGAAGCACTGAGACTTCAACTCTCTCAACAGGTAAGTGAAACTGTTTCTCTCCTGCTGTGTAGACAAGTTGGAGATCAATTCAGCTGAACTCAGTATTTGGGTGGCTTAAGATCAGATGCTCAGCAGAACTTGAGAAAATGCATAAAATCAGCTTCATGGTGAGACAGACATTTGAGGAGTCAGAGCAGAACTTCCACAGCTAATTCTGAAGAACAGGTACACAAGATGGAATGGGAAAATGCAGATGGCAGTGCAAAAGAAAGGTGTGGAGGTATTAGCTGACAGTCTTCTCCCCGTCCCCATGTGGAATGTTCTAGCCGTTGCTCAGCAGATTTAAACAGACTGCTCTTTCCATTTCCATTGGCTGTTCCTACATTACTCCTGAATTCAATGGAAGGTCTTTTGTACCTTGGACAGCTTTGGGTTACTGTAAAAATCTTTATTATACCTTTATTTCATTGCCTCTTATGTTTCTGTATAAACACAACCATTAAGCTCCTTTCACAAGCACAAAGAAGTATTGTCAAAGAATTAGTCATTCACATTTTTGTCCTTCTTTGGCTTTCTTTCTCTATTTCCCTTTGACTCCATTTCAGATGGGCTGACCAGAACAGAAAGACAAAGGTCCAGGTGAAGATGTATCAGTGATGTACAATGGCATCAAGTACCTCCCTCTCTCATTATTTGGTTTGCCTTTTTTCTTTTTTAACACCACTGCACACTGAATATCGAACATTTACATAATGAGCCTTGATATGTATTATGAGTAATTAGAGTTAATTCTGAATTCAAATTATTCCTTCTGAAATGCAGATTACTTTCCATTCACCATTGTTAGGGCTGACTAGCAATACTTGTGAAACTGAGCCACCCAGGTTCTTCTAAGTATGCTGACAGTCTACAGCTTCTCTAAAATACATGATAATTACCTCTATTACAGACACACACTCATTTGTTTTCTTTCATTGCTACACAACTCTGCCTGAGGTGAGGAATCTTAATCCTAATTAGGTTGCTCTGAGTTTGAAGAACAGAAGAGAATCTGGCTTCTGCCATCGGGGTTGCTTTTCCTGCGGGGGAGTGGGGGGCATATCAAGTACCGGGGGGGGGGGGGTCATGAAACGGGCTCACCATTTTGGGGTAAGGCATTTGTCTGACTTAAATGGTGGACTGCCTCTGAACCTAGCCAATGGACTGGTCAAGTTGGTTCCATTCATTGACTCAAAAAGGAGCAGCTGCAGACCAGTCTCTTCCTTCTGGTCCAGAAATAACACTTGATTCAAACTTCCTGGACTACAGCAGGAAGAATTTATTGCACATGAGATGTAACTACACACCCAAGATTCTTAAGCCAATGAATGTTTTGAATGTGAATTCTGTATTTCATTCTGTATTTCATTCCCCCCCCATGTCTGAAGAAATGGACTTGGTCCATGAAAGCTCACATTAAAATATAATAGTTAGTCTTTAAGGTGCCACATGTTTTTGTCCTATTTTTGTTGTTGTTTTGTTTTTGATTTTGCCTGATATAACGCTCCCTTGTTACAACAGCTTCAATGGCTATCATTCCATTTCTGGGCCCAATTCAACCTGCTGGTTATGACCTACAAAGCCCTATACAGCTTGACTGCATGCTATACTGTTTCCCCAAAAATAAGACCTAACCTGAAAATAAGCCCTAGTATGATTTTTCAGGATGCTTGTAATATAAGCCCTACCCCAAAAATAAGCCCCAGTTAAGTGAAACCCCACCCTCCACCATTGTGCAGCAACCAGAAGAAGATGACATGACTGTATTTGAATAAATATAGATTGTTGTACATTAAAAAAATAAAACATCCCCTGAAAATAAGCCCTAATGTGTTTTTTGGAGCAAAAATTAATATAAGACCCTGTCTTATTTTCGGGGGAAACACGGTATGAAGGACTGTACCTCCCCATATAATCCCCACCCCCACCCCAGTCTTTGAGAGAAGCTCTTCTCTTGGTCCCACTACTATCCTAGGCACATCTGATAAGGACCCAAGAGAGGGCATTTTTGCATAGGCTTGCAGCCTCCTTGCCTCACAAAGCTAGGCTGGCTTCCTCTTTTCACTGGCAGAGGAAAGCCTTCATTTTTAAAGTTGGCTTTTGTCCTCTAAATGCCCTTGCAGGATTCTATTTTTTTCAGTAGAGGGATGTGGTAGTTTTAACAGCATATTTTTTACCAGAATTTTAAATATGTTTAAACTTGTTTTAACTAATGATGTTTTTAACACTGTGTTGCCTTAACCATATTTTAATGTTAATGTTTTCATTTATTGTGATTTTAAATATATGATTTTTAGTTGCTGTACTGTAGCTGGGTTAGAATAAAGGTGGGATATAAATTAAGTAAATAAATAAGCAAATAAATAAATAAATAAATAAGCTTTGAGAAACAGCAAGTATATGAAAAGCAGGATAAAAAAGCTGTAAGTTCATGTCTGGGCAGGACTTGCCACTGATCCCTCCCATAATATTTGCACTTTAACTGTTCCTAGCTATTCTCCCTGCTCCTGTCCTGCTTTTTTTCAGGTGTACCTGTATACACAGTTGTATGGAAGGTGAAGCAGCTCTAAAGAAGTTGCAAAGTACCGGGCGTTTCTGACAGGACTGGGCAAAAACATTGGAGAGGCTCAGATGGAACAGCAAATCCCCTATCTCTGCTGCTCCTCTCATATCAAGATGCATACCATCCAGTCTGGTCTTTTCTCTAACAGTAACAAAAGAATAATAACACATGAAATATATCACAATTTGTTACCCAAAATCACAGCACCACAAATCACCTGCCTAAGGCAATAGTTTCCACTCTACGAAATGGCAGGGCCATTCCTGATTTTCTTGGACAATGTCAAAGACATTCTTTTCCTGGCTCTGCATGACCACCAGCCGAAACCCATCAGTCTCCTTACTACAGCTGAACATTTCACTTGATTTTACATCCTTACTCAGTTCCACTCTTTATTTCAATACATGCTGACTATGCATTTTTTATCTGATTCACCAAATTCATTTTAAATTTCTGGTTTCCAAAGCTCGGAACAGGTGGGGAAAACCTAGTTTATCCTTATTTCAGCCCTTGAACTTGTGTACTCCCCTTTCACTTACAAAAGGACAGTCAAAGCTTCTGCTTTCAGTTTTGTCTAAACCACAGTTTCCCATTATGCATGGATTTAGCCAACTGGGTCTATTTGGTAAATTGAAACGAATCAGGATACCACATTGTGGTATCAACTTGTTTTGCTTTAAGTAACGTTCAAATAAATCTATTTCCAAACTCCTACTAATACATGTTCTTGTTTTGTGCCATCAATTTGGAACCATAAGTAACTGAGGTATTTAAGGAGTGCTTTTACCAGTTCCACACCCCCGGTGAATTTCCATGGCCAAATGTGGATTTGAACGCAGGCCTCCTGAGTCCTAATCTGTCACTTTATCCACTACACCACACTGGGTATCCATCTACTAATTCATACCAGCAGGAAACTGGGGTTCAGTCAATTAAAAATAGAAGTGTTTACTCTCTTCTAATAGGAGAGGTGACACAGTTCACTTGCAATCTTTAGATCTACTTTCCCTAAGCTAGTGGCCTCTTACTTATTGGACTAGAACTCTCATCACCAGTGACTACTGGCCACATTGCTTGGGGTTGATGGCAGTTCTAAACCAATATATGTGAAATGGACAAGGCTGAAGAATTTTGCTTTAAATGATCATCCAAATACAGCTGTTAAATTTAAAAAAAGGCTAAAATCCTGTTGGCATAAATTTATGCTGTATAAACCCCCCACCAAAATTCCCTCTAATTTTCAGCCCCACTGCATGGGAGCCTTGCCCTGTGTGCACAGGGTGTGTGTGTTTCCATCTAAAAACGGAACTAAAAGGGCATCAGCACTGGTTGCCAGTGCACAGCCCTGATGGACCTCTGCACGTGCGCGTGCACACAGCTTAGAGGGAACGTTGATTCCCCCCCCCACAACACACACACACACACAGACACACTTCAGGTTCTGAGATTCCTTAGGGATCCCTTTTGCCCTTAGGAAGCTTTTGGGAGGCTTGGTATATGGAAGGAAGCCTTTAACATTGGAAAACCACTTTGGGAGCCTTGGAACCTGAAAAGGGGGTGGGGATAGAAAGTTTCCAATTTAAGCAAATTAAACAGATCAGTTGAGGGATGATGATGATGCCATTC
Source organism: Intellagama lesueurii (assembly GCA_037013535.1). Classification (NCBI taxonomy): domain Eukaryota; kingdom Metazoa; phylum Chordata; class Lepidosauria; order Squamata; family Agamidae; genus Intellagama; species Intellagama lesueurii. The sequence continues at coordinate 220,630,806 of JBAJHW010000002.1, forward strand.
AGCTTGAATGGCGTAACAGGACTTTACGTTAACAGGACTTCAGCCAATAATTTATTTTTAACTAAAACAATTTTCTTCCTTCTTACTAGCAACAGGAACAAAGGGGTGAATTCCAGTTTTTACTTAGACATCAGGATAAATCTGCCAAGGTGACTGGACCAGAGAAGACAGGGACTGTTGTTAGGAAACAATAGTGGCAGGTGGCACTTCTAGTCTGCTGCAAGCAGCCTACAAGTTGTTTTTCTGCCATTCTCTGTGAGACACAGATAAGAATGTGCCCATGCTCTATTACAAGAACTGCCACCAAGTTCTGTAAAAGCAAATGCTACAGTGAGCAACCACCACACATTATCTGCCTCCCGGATGCTTTTTCTTTCACAGAAACACTATTATTGATATAGACCATTACTCAAGTGTGCCACAGTTCCATTAGCACTTCCTGCAAAATAAAATAAAATTTTAAAAGGGTAACTTGTCTCTTATTAACCTCTGCCATTAGGAAGTCCAGGTTTTCTAGTTACAGATTCGGATTGTTTTTTATACCAGTATTCTAGGCACCCTCTACTACTGTTGCATTGAGCCTGCTTGAGTACTGAAAAGGCACAAAGCACTCAGAAACATCACTAAAGGCTGGAATGTTAAAAAGCATGTATGCCTGCTTGCAAAACAATTGATGTCATTCAAATGTATGAGAAATTTTAATATGGCAATTATTGTTACATATCCAACATAAAAGCAGGAAAAAATGAGACATGCAAGGTGGGGGTGCTCTTTTAATCACAGGCTGGCAACTCTCCAAAGGGAACGCTTGCCCATGCTGGATGTCAGCTGCTTTTAGCCATCACTTAACCATCTGACTCCTGTCTAGGATTTGCCTTACCAGCTTATTAAGCTCCATTAAGTGCTCACATTGCCAAATGTCTAATATTTCCTTTATTGTCAACGTTTCTCTTTTCTGAATGTTAAAGGGCCTCCTTGTTTTTGAAAGATTTGTAAGGCACAATCTTGAATTAGCCCATCAGTGTCTTCCTCCTGACTTAGAAAACCAAATGAATCAACATAAATGAAAAACATCACAGAAAGTCACTTGTGTCAAAGATGTTCAAAGTGCCTATACACAGAACTGGGAAGATAAGACCCAAGATAATTTCAGCTAGTTTTCTGGCTTCATTCAAAGGTCTCTCCGACTGGCAAGATTATACAGTAGACTGATGACATCTACACACAAATGCTTGGCTTCAACCATTCTGTCCATCGAAGTGAAAGGGTTGCCACCCTCTGAGAGGAGTGAACAGCTACCCTTACTCCCAATTGTGAAGTGGCAGATGTTTGCAGCAATGATCCAGGTGGTGATTCCCACCATTTCACCTTGGCAAGCTGCCGCCTACAATTTGTTGCCTGACTAGCCAAAACCTGCACACTCTAAGTCACTTCTTACATAGAAGGGACTCTAGCTCAGCACCTACTTTTCAATCAAGATACTGGGTAGAACTTCAGTTTTATTTTATTTTAAGGGGAGTTAGATAGCAAGAAGTATGAATCTGTGGAGCCCATGCCAGTAGTATTAGGCTAAGCAGACAAACATTGGGATCTGGTATAGTGTATCTCTCTAAATTCCTACAATCTTTTAGGCACAGTTCAAGGTTTGAATCTACAACACCTAGAATAATTCGCCTTCTACAGACCAAAGAGGTGACTTCATGACATTCTATCAAGAACACAATCGAGCAAATGGTGATCCACACACTGAAACAGAACTTACATGCATGTCACTATTTATTTGTTTTACTGCATGTATACATGTGGAAAACCATGTTTGGCCCATACACATGGAATGAAAGGAATGAAAAATGTTACTCCATAGAATAAACACCTGTAGGGTGACTTGTTTCGCACACTTTCCTGCATGGAACAGCTTTTGTGAGGGAGGAATTTTCCTTTTGACACTGCTCTGAGGTAACTTTCTTACTCCTTGGGATCAAGGAGACCAAGGGCAATGGGGGAAAACAGAAATCCTGAGTTGCTGACAACATCACAGTCCAGTACACTTTTTGTATTGAAGATATATTGAATCTTAAAGTCCCATTTGAAACATGGATAATTTCAAATCAGAAAAGAACTGGAATTGGTGAATGGTGGGGGAACAGGATTGTGCTCTTCTAGGGTTGTTTGTTTGTTTCCAGTTTTTCCTGCATGACTACCTTCTTTATCTGATCTCCTTTGTATGTGTGAGACTACAACACCCATCAGCCAGACAGTGTGGCTATGTTATTTAGGGATGTTAGATGCTGTAGTCAAATATATTGAAAGAATATCAATTTAGGGAAGGCTGCTCCATGCATTCCTTAAAGACTAATTTTTTTTAAAAAGTGATCAATAAATATTTTCAATACAGCTTCTTCAACTATATGATCCTCAGCTACACACACTTCACTAGAGATTTCTCTTCAGACTCTAGATCTTCACTATAAACTCTTCCTCCTTGTCTTTGTTCCAGACAATCTTACAGAAAACCAACTGAAATTGTTTAGTTCTCGGTGTACTCAACTGGAGCACTAATGATTTTCCATTTGGGGCAAAACACAGGCTGTCCTTCCTTCCTTTTTTATTGTTTTAGAGACATGCTTGCTGGTTTTCCTGAGGAAAATACGTTAGATTCCACCCAGTATAATCTGACTTGTAAGCATGGTGTCATGAGCAGAAAGGTTTGAGATAATTTGCAGAGACTTGAGTGGTGTTAAAGATGTCTTGCGCTTTATGTGGTCTCTTCACTAATTCCCTTACTGATTAGCCCCCTCTGTGCAAGCTCTGCAGTTAGAAGCATCCATCTTCCTTTCTGCTGAGGTACCAGAGCAGATCAATGATTATCTGGGAGATGATTAGTTTGCCTTGTGCCAACCCTGAAGCAACCGTTATTTATTTGACTGTTTTATCTTTCTGCCTGTGACTTAAGAAGACCATTAATATGGAAGCTGACAAATAGCAAGACACCTCATTTGCAGCCCTGATGACTGGATCAACTTTTCAAGGCTCAAACCCTGCCTTTATCTTTTCTGCACTAAACACTCTTCTAGACATTTATCGCAGGCAGTCAGAAGAGCAATACGTACAACATCTCTTTGACTTAGAGGCAGCCTGTGCTGCTAATGCCACTGTCATTTCTCATTTAACCAAGAAACCCCAAAACAAAGTTTTCCTACAGAAAAAAAATTCAGAAAGTGCCACTACTAAAGACCAATTATAGTTGAACATTAAACTGATGAAAAAAAAAAACTACAAAAGAATAATGTAACTTTGGGTGTATCCAGACAAGGAAATTTGTACCAGTCTGGTTCACACTTAAAAGGTTCTTATCTTTAGTGCGATCTATTTTGTCCCTCTCTTGAGCGATCCTTCTGTTCACATTGGAGACGTTTATTTTCCTGTAAGAAGGATCCACACAGGTCTTTGGATTGCCAGTTTAGTAAAAAGCAAGGTTTACCAGGTTTACTCACAAGTAAGGAGACAGAAGTGGCAGCATGAGGGGAAAACAATGGGGTGAAGGTTGGAGACAGAAAATTGGAGAGAGAAAGAAAAGAGGAAGACTAAATATGAGGTGGATTCACTCAATAAAGGAAACCATAGTCTTTAGTTCGCTATATCTTAGCAAGGCTGCTAATGATAGGGCCTTTTGGAGGTCATCAATTCATAGGATCAACATAAACTGGAAGTGATTTGACAGCATATAACAACAATTAAAAGCCATTACCGTCAGATTGCGGATATTGTCTTCAGTTTCATGCCTCATTCTCATGAGTTTCTGACGCTCAGTCTGGTAAGACCGAAGTGCTTCTTGGAGATGTTTCTAAGGATGCAAAGTAGAAGAGAGAAAAAAAACTGCTAGAGCATTTATTCATTCAGAATAATCTCCACTATTAAGAACTTGCTTGGGAGGAACATGGATGAAGCACAGCTCTCCAGATGCTGTTAGGCTACACTTCCAAGCATTAGCCGTCATTGGCTATATACATACTAGGTTTGATGGGAGTGACAACCACCATCTGGACAGCCACACTTTGCTAGCAAATCACCACCCCTACACTGCAATAAAATGCTTGTGTGGGTTACTGTAACCTTCAATTTTTTCCTTTTCTTTTTCTACTGCAGCTCCCAGAGTCCCACACCATTGGTTATGCTAGCTAAATGTAACACAAGTGCTATGCCAAAAACATCTGGAGGGCCACAGCTGCCCCCCTCCCAGAAGAGTGTTCCAACTGATCATGGGGAAATCATGGGTGAGTTGCATTATTTCAACTTGGGTGATCATGGCGGGTTTTCTTGTGAGGATAAGTGAGATAGCCTCTGAATGCTTCCCTAAGCTTCATGAAGGAAAATGTCAGATCTTACTGGAACTTGAGTCATGGCCACTGGACTTCTGTCTTATTAGGCTGAAACATTTCGCTACTCATCCAAGTAGCTTCTTCAGTCTGAGAAGAGTTGGTAGGAAACCCCTGATATATTCTCCATTTTGGTTTCACTTCCTCCTGGTCTGAACAGGCTCGTTAGATGGACAAAGGATGGCGGGTGAGTGAAAATCCCACCTCTGCAGTCCTTCTCCACCCATAGTCATGGGTCGTTAACAGTTGTTAACAATGGTCTTTCTGGTGGATGTAGTCCTGATCTTTCTGGACAGGACAATGGAAGAGTCTGAGATGTCTGAAAAGCTCAAAAGGATTCTTGGTAAGCACCACATACTTGTGCACTTCAAACCCACAAATACACTAAGGCAGATAACCTCAGTCAGATCTTACTATTACAACTACTATGATGTCATCATTTTTTCTTTCTTCCAGCAAAATGTCTGTGCCTTGCCTTACCTATTCTTCTGCTGCTACCTGAGCAGCTGCTGTTCCATTAGCCTCTTTTCATTTGCTAGCTCCATCTCTCCACCCATCCTACTAAGCTGGCTCCATCTTTGCTGTTGTTCTGCAAGCAGGAGAAGAACTTTCTCTTCAGGAAAGCTTTCCTTTAATGACTGGCTGTCCGAGTAGGGTTCTTAAAGGGATTGTTGTGACTTACTGCTTTGAATGTGTTTTTGGTGTTGCTTGTGTTTATCATCTTTTAGTGTAGTATTTTTTGTTTGATCCTTTTTAGTATTTGTATACTTATTATTTTTTAGCTTTAAATATTGTCTTTTAATGATGCAAGCTGCCTAGGGTCCTTCTAAATGAAAAAGGCAGGGTAAAAATATAAATAAATAAATAATAAAGTCTTGCTCTCAGAGGGTCTCTCACTTTGCTACAAGAGCAAGAACTTCTGAATCTCACCAAGCAATCTCTGTGGATCTTTTCAGATCCCACAGAAGGTCCATAAAGGTTACTCTGTGATGTTCAGTAAGGCTTGCTCTCATAGCCTAACCTTACTGATGCAAAAGTTGGGAGAGAGGGAACTGACAACTGAGAAGAGGCCAACAGAACAGTAGCTGGTCAGATTGCAGCAGCAGCATAGACATAATCCCATGAAAAGTGACAATGCTAGACTACACCTACACTGGGAATTCCTCTTTATCCAATGCGCCTCTGATCAGGGGTAGGGAAGCTTTTAAATTAGGTCCCACCAGCCCCAGTGTAGCCCATGGTCAGACATAATGGAAACTGTAGTTCACCAACACCGCTAGAGCAACAAGTTCCCCCACCTCCAGGTTAGCCTCTTGTTTGTCTAGTATCAAGAGAATATGGATCAATGATATTTGATAAAACGTTTGGAAGCGCTTAAACCAAAGTTGGATGCTTGTCTGTCAGGGATGCTTTAGCCACAGATTTCCTACTTTGGCAGGGGGTTGGAATCAGTGACTCTTTGGCTCCCTTGCAGCCCAACGATTCCACAATTCTTATGATATGTTCCTTGTGTGTTAGTAAAGCACAAGCAATACCAGCCAAAATCCTGTTGCTCCTCTTAGTACTGCAGAGCTGGAAGGGACCCTATGGATCCCTATGGAAAGGGACCCTTTCCCCCCTCACCCCATGCAGTCTGTCATGCAAGCAGGAGTGCAAATGCTCCCCTAACCTGAGCAAACTGAAGGGTACAATGGCTGGTTCACAGCACAGGTGGGGTCACTTGTGCCACTGCTTACTTACACTGGCCAGGATCAACTGGATTCCAGCCACTCTGATTATTCAATAAATCAATGAAGAACAAATGCCAAGGAAAACTAAAAATAGTCAATTAATAAAACTTGCCAGGATGTTAAAAGTCAGGAAAATAATAAATTATATGGGGTGGGGGGGGGGGGAAGATGATCACTGGATTCTGCACAACCAAAGAACAGGCAGAACATGGCCTGAAAATTGGGAATTTTTTTCTTTTAAAGCATGTGCATGTGTGCTTATGCATATATACAGATGAACAAAAACAGGTGGGCTGTAATCTAGTTGGACAGCTATGGATATGCAAAGTTGGCTACATTATCACCAGTGGCAAATCGCTGCTGATTAAATGTGATTTTGGGGTGCACGTGACTTGTAAAACAATGCAATGAAGCCATGTGCACTCCAAAAATCCTGAAGGAAGCCTTTAATTAGCAGCCATTTACCAACGCTGTTGATGTCATCACCATAGCTCAGTAGTTTAGGTATCTGTTACAGAGCCAGAGGTTGGGAGTTCGATTCCTCACTGTGCCTCCTTGACAGGGGCTGGACTTGATGATCCATAGGGTCCCTTCCATAGACTCTGCAGTACTAAGATGATTATTATTACTGCACACGTGGAGCTGCCCAGCAGGATTTCAGGCAGAAAGTCTTTGCCAAAGAGCAATTTCTTTTTGCTTCAGGACCTGCAGTGGAGATTGTTTCACTGGAGATACTGACAGAATAAGAAATGGTCTCCTGATTCCAACTCAATGGCTACCAAACATTTGAATAAAGCACTGTGTTTTCAGCCTGTTGGAATTTTTAACACTTAAATTTAACACAGAACTCCTTTTGCTGACCCAAACATGCCTGTCCCACACCTCCCTAATATATTTTAGGAGGTACTACGTACTCCAGGAGACTTGATGTTGACTGGCCCAGATGCTCTTATTAGATACAAAAATAAGACCTCCCTAAATTTTGCTGTTGTAGTAGTTATAAACACAAACAATGTTTAGGTTTATAACAAACTACAATCTACCCAAACTTGAACCTGGCCGTTATCAGTCCAGCCACCTTCTTCAAATATGAGAGGTACCAAAGTCCACAATGAGTACAGAAAGGTTCGTAATATGGCTCAGCCAAAAAGAGCAAAATTTCAAACTGCCTGGGAAAACAGATCCAGTAATTATCTTGCCATTAAAACAGCCCACCTGCATTTTTCTTCTGTAGTCTTCGGAGCTGCACCTTCGCACTTTTTCCACTACTCCAGAAACAAGGTACTGGCGGCGGAAGGACCGGGTGGGGAACTCTTGCCGACACTGGGGGCAAGTGGCCACATTGGAGCAACTGTTCCAATAGCTCTGGATGCACTCCTGACAAAAATGGTGCATGCACTCCAGCATGACTGGGTTCCGGAAGAGATCAAAGCAGATGGCACAGGTCAACTCTTCCCGAAGGCTCTGTTCCTGACTCCTCTGCGCCATTCCTGCACAAACATAAAGCCAGGTCTTCAGTGCCCCTGCCACAAAGCACAGGCCCTAAGTTTTCATCCTGTACCACACTCTCTCAGCATTCACACAGTCCCAGCAAGATGTACAAGCCAGTGTCATGTATGGTTGGGTTCCAAATTTTGTAAAGGAAAAATGGCAGGGGCCGTAAATAACGAGTGACTCCCTGCTGCCCCCATGTACACACCCACCTCTTGTACTAAGGCTGCCATCTTTCATGCCTTCCGGGACATTTTAAAAAAAAGACACTTGTATAATGGCAGCTACAAATTCAACAGGTGCCCTTTCTTGAACCAGAGATGCATCTAAGGGAGAAGCACCATCTGTTGTTTTTTCTGCCTGGAGGCAAAAACACAGGAAGTTTACAGCCAGAGAACGAAAGAGATGGCAGAATCGTCCCCTATGGGAATCTTCAGAAACCCAACAATACCAGAGCCAGCTCCTCAGCAGGTCTCTCTCTTGACAGAAATTCAGCTTTACGTCTCCACCGCGAGGGAAGAAGCACCCGTTGAACTTCTGCCAAGAGACGCCAGCCAGGAAGTGGTGCCTCTGACGTCAAGGCAGCGGGGTAACGGGGCAGCAGTTCTCCGGTGCCGCCACCAGGTCTGCGCCGTTTCCCACCGACAGCCGCCAAAGGCCTTGGCCGACCGTCTTCCCCGCGGTGGCTTTGCGCTGCGCAGTTTCGCCCCAACGCCCGCGAACTTCCACTTTCGCCGCTATTTGCACCGCCGCCTTCTCCAGCTCCGAAATCTCGACTGAGCGACAAGCGTTTACTCCAATCGAGGCAGAGCCCTCGCCGGACTAAACCGTCCCCTATTGGTCGGGAAAGGCGACCCCCCCCCCCAGGTTGGGCCCCTCGGATCCCAAGCGTGTGACTGAACGGGAGGCCGTCACGAGGGTCACCTGCGGCCCTGTGTTGGCAGCGGGAGGGAGGGAGGGAGAGAGGGAAATTCCAGGCGCTGCGCCTCCGCCGCCGAGGAAGGGCTCGGCCCAGCGTTGTCCGGAGCTCGCCTCCCCCTCAGTGGGGCCCGCTTTTTGCAGTTTCTGTCTTAAGTTCAGTCGTGATTCATATGCGAGCAAATGACTGGCAAGCGCCGTTCGCTGCAACACAGAGAAATGAGAGAGTTAAGGTTCAAGAGTTTGCTCCGGTTGAGTCTTTAACGATCCCGAAAGGAAGCAGGCGGGCGCTTCTTAAAAGTCGCTATGCGATGCCTATTAAATTGCACAGGAGAGACTGCAAATATGACAGGAAAAACCAGGAGCAGGCAGCATGGTCGTGGAAACAATCCAAATATAGAGACAAGTGATACCTATAATCGACTATTACGAATATATATATTCTGGTTGATTCTATGTGGCTGATGCTGTTGAGGCCAGGTTCGCTTCTGAAATGGAGAGAGCTGCAGTATGCAAGTTGTTTTCCCAAGCTCCTTCCCAGCAAGTAGTTTGGCATTTATGGTCCATCTCTTAAAACCGAGGACAGCCCCTCCCCCTTCTCTGCTTTTTTGAAACTCAAAAGAATTTTTATATTCTTACTGGTCAATTAAAAGTATCACCTGTTCATGTATTTGTAGTTGCAAATATGATGAAGTAGAACCAGGACAGCAACCCAAGCAACACTTGGCTGGATTTCCTTCAGTTTAATGGGGCTTCTGAATAAGCAGGTGTAAGGTATACTGTAAAAATGTTGCTGCATAGATACCACTCTCTCCAAAATACATCTGTGTGTGATTGGCTGGGGTGACATTTCCTGCTCATTTATCAATACAGCCTGTCTTTCCAGGAAAACTATTAGAAGCTTGGGCAAGCCATTTGCCTTCTTCAGCTGACACCTCAATATTTTGTGAGTCCTGGAAACTCAGCACATTGTAAAGCTTTCATTCCTCATTCTAGTGTTTCTTTTAAATTTATAAATTTGCAAATGTATAAACTTATAAATTTATAAAGAACTCCCAAGGACTTCCCTGCTACAGAAACTGCTCCTCTATATTTGTGTGGCCCCTTCCCCCCCCCCCCCCCATTGATCAGTGCTCAAGCACCTGATGTAACTGAACTGGATATGGCATATGATTTGTATTGCAAGAGTTACTTTGTGCCTCCCCAAACAAACTTTATAGTATCCACACAATCAAAACTGCAGGATTTTTTTTTAAAGTTAAAAACTATGATCAAGTTAGGACCTATGCTGTGGAAGAAAATGGGTCAAATCTTCTCTTTGATCATGATGACATGGCAGCTATTTGCATTGGGAGGGAGGCTTCCATCTTTAGATGTTGGTTTCTGGGGGCTTCCACCCTCTGAAATGAAAGTGGATGATATGCTGCCCCAGCACGGGTGTGCATTCATCCTATGAAATACCCCCCTCCCCCCTCAGTAGACTTATACTATGGCTTTTCAGCACCTGGTGAAGACCTTTTTAGGATGATGATGATGCTCATCATGCAGCTTCATGTTGATTTGCTGCCTTTGTACATTTTACTATATGTATTATTTATTTCACTAATTTATCCCACTTTTATTGGCCTCTTTTCTCCTTGCAGGATCTAAGGTGGCATACAACATAATGCAACTAAAAACACAGTTAAGTAATGGATTGTTACATTAAAACAAATACTGAATTAATATTTTTTTTAAATGGAAAATGATATCATCAATAAATAGAACAACAACCACTGTTTGAAGGCCTTTTCTTATCTGTCAATCGTGGGCTAAAGGCTTGCCCAAATAAAAATATGTTTGCATGCTGCCAGAAGGACAACAGGGAGGCTAACTCAGCCAACCTCTTGTGGAACGAATTTTATACCTTGGGAGCAGCCACCAAGAAACTACTCTCTCATGTACTTACCAAATGTACCTGTGATGGTAGGGCAGAGAGAATGGTCTCTTCAGAAGATCTTAATCCAGACAGGCTCATGTGGGAAAAGATCCTTTAGATAGCCTGAGTCCAAGTTATAGAGGGTGTTTTAAAGTCATAACCAGTGTTCAATTGTTCTATTATGTCTTTCGCTTGAAAAGGCAAAAGTTTGAAGGCAGCAGGAAAAGAGGAAAATGAAATACGAGATGGATTGGCTCCCTAATGGAAGCCATGGCCTTAAGTGTACAAGAGCTTGGCAGTGCTGTTGAAGGCTGGGCTTCTTGAAGATCGCTGATAGGGTCATCATAAGTTGGGAGGCGACGTGACAGCACATAGCAAAAACAATTTACTTCCATTATTTTATTTTATTCTTATTATATTTGTATGGAAATGTTTATACCTGAAGGATGGTATATATATTTAAAGCTGAAGAAATCAATATGGGGGCAGGATATGGGAACATGGTTGGAAACTGTGTGCACTACCCCGTACAGTTTCGCTAAATCTTCCAAAATAAGATCTGACAATCTTCCACTTCCCTCTAGCATTCTAAACAGTTTTAATAGGAGTAACAGCAGGTGGTCACAGGTTGCGAGTGCATCACAACACCGTTGCAACTCTCTCCTGCTGCCTGCTGCCTGCTGCCTCGCAGTTACAAGGAAAATGTCAGGAGATCAGAACATAGATCCCTTAGTGCAGCGGTCCCCAACCTTTTTCGGACCGCAGACCGGTTGGGGGGTGTGGAGTCCGTGCATGGGGGGGGGCGCCCCCCCGCACTCGCGGGCGGGTCACGCTCGCGGGGGGCGTGTCATGCTCGTGGGGGCATGTCACGTGCGGGGGCATGTCACGTGCGGGGGCATGTCACGTGCGGGGGGCGTGTCATGTGCGGGGGGGCGGAGATCCATGTCCTCAGCCCAGATCAAGGAAGCCCACGGACTGGCACCGTGCCACGGACCGGGGGTTGGGGACCCCTGCCTTAGTGGATCTAAGTGGATATCAGAGAATATGGCTGAAGTCAGAAGGACAAGATTGATACATCTGTGGAACAAATTTGCAACTATATATGCCATGCAAAATACCTGCCTGCCATGCTCTTTGTCTCTGTGAAGCTCTAGGAATAATGCCGGGTTACCTGTTAAAATATGTTTATTTTGCATATTGAAATATAATGATTCTGATGTGCTGTCTCAGTTTGCTTTCTTTAAAACTTCTGAGGCAAAGGCGAAAGAAAAGTAAAAAATAAGGAAGACAAAAATGTTATGGCACCTTAAAGACTAACTGCTATATTTTAATGTGAGCTTTCATGATTAAGTCCACTTCCTCAGACCGTTCAACATTTGGAAGACCCTATTTTCCAACCCCCCTTTGCTGCCTTGTTGTGGTGAAGGGGCTTGAGTAATTCAGAGAAGCTATGGGCTATGCCGTGCAGGGCTACCCAAGACGGACAGGTCATAGTGGAGAGTTCTGACTAAACGCAATCCACCTGGAGCAGGAACTGGCAAGCCGCTCCAGTATCTTTGCCAAGAAAACTCCATGGACAGAAACAAAAGGCTAAAAGATATGACGCTGGAAGATGAGCCCCTCAGGTCGGAAGGCGTCCAACATGCTACTGAGGAAGAGTGGAGGACAAGTACAAGTAGCTCCAGAGCTAATGAAGTGGTTGGGCCAAAGCCGAAAGGACGCTCAGCTGCGGACGTGCCTGGAAGTGAAAGGAAAGTCCGATGCTGCAAAGAAAAATACTCCATAGGAACCTGGAATGTAAGATCTATGAATCTTGGTAAGCTGGATGTGGTCAAACAGGAGATGGCAAGAATAAACATTGACATCCTGGGCGTCAGTGAACTAAAATGGACAGAAATGGGTGAATTCAATTCAGACAATTATCATATCTACTATTGTGGGCAAGAATCCCATAGAAGAAATGGAGTAGCCCTCATAGTCAACAAAAGAGTGGGAAAAGTTGTACTGGGATACAGTCTCAAAAATGATACGAATCCAAGGCAGACCTTTCAACATCACAGTAATCCAGGTTTATGCACCAACCACCGATGCTGAAGAGGCTGAAATTGACCAATTCTATGAAGACTTACAACACCTTCTAGAAGTGACACCAAAGAAAGATGTTCTTCTCATTATAGATAAAAGGAACAACAGGTAAGTTTGGCCTTGGAGTTCAAAACGAAGCAGGGCAAAGGCTAATAGAGTTTTGTCAAGAGAACAAGCTGGTCATCACAAACACTCTTTTCCAACAACACAAGAGGCGACTCTACACATGGACATCACCAGATGGGCAATACCGAAATCAGATTGATTATATTCTCTGCAGCCAAAGATGGAGAAGCTCTATACAGTCAGCAAAAACAAGACCTGGAGCTGATTGTGGCTCTGATCATCAGCTTCTTATAGCAAAACTCAAGCTTAAACTGAAGAAAGTAGGAAAAACCACTGGGCTAGTCAGGTATAACCTAAACCAAATCCTTTATGAATACACAGTGGAAGTGAAGAACAGATTTAAGGAACTCGATTTGGTGGACAGAGTGCCTGAAGAACTATGGATGGAGGCTCGTAACATTGTACAGGAGGCAGCAACAAAAACCATCCCAAAGAAAAGGAAATGCAAGAAAGCAAAGTGGCTGCCCAACGAGGCCTTACAAATAGCAGGGAAGAGAAGGGAAACAAAATGCAAGGGAGATAGGGAAATATACAGAAAATGGAATGCTGACTTCCAAAGAATAGCAAGGAGAGACAAGAGGGCCTTCTTAAATGAACAGTGCAAAGATATAGAGAAAAAGAATAGAAAGGGAAAAACCAGAGATCTGTTCAAGAAAATTGGAGCTATTAAAGGAACATTTTGTGCAAAGATGGACATGATAAAGGACAAAATTGGTAGGGACCTCACAGAAGCAGAAAACATCAAGAAGAGGTGGCAAGAATACACAGAGGAATTATACCAGAAAGATCTGGATGTCCCCAACAACCCAGATAGTGTGGTTGCTGACCTTGAGCCAGACATCCTACATTAAGGTAGGCTTCAGCAGTATGTGGACCGAGAACTCCCAGAAGTACAAGTTGGATTTCGAAGGGGCAGAGGAACTAGAGACCAAATTGCTAACATGCACTGGATTATGGAGAAAGCCAGAGAGTTCCAGAAAAACATCTACTTCTGCTTCATTGACTACGCAAAAGCCTTTGACTGGCTTTTGCGTAGTCAATGAAGCCACAGCAAACTATGGCAAGTTCTTAAAGAAATGGGAGTGCCTGACCACCTTATCTACCTCTTGAGAAATCTATATGTGGGGCAGGAAGCAACAGTTAGAACTGGATATGGAACAACTGATTGGTTCAAAATTGGGAAAGGAGTACGACAAGGCTGTATATTGTCTCCCTCCTTATTTAACTTATATGCAGAATACATCATGCGAAAGGCAGGACTGGATGAATCCCAATAACGACTAAAGAACAACAATTTTCCAAACATGGACATTTGCAACTAGTGAAGTGATATGGATCATGAATATGGTGCTGCAAAGACCAATGCAACATAAAAACAAAAACAAACCCCTAATCATCACTTCTAGCAAGCAAAGGGCTGGAAGCTATTGAAAGCAAACTGCAAAGGTTGCAGTAAAAATGTAGATGTTTTCCCCAATACTGTCTCAACCTAGCTATTTATTTCCATTTAATAATAAAATATATTATTGTAGCCATTAACCACAGGCTTTGGGAAAGCTATAGTGAACATTGAAAATGGAACTGTAGCTTCCAAATGTTGTTCAGCCACATCTCTCATGATTCCCAATAACTGGCCATGACAAGTGGGACCAGGGCTCAGAAAGTTAGTTTTCAAAAGAAATTTGTTCTCATAACATGAAATAAATATTTAAGAAGTAATTGTTCAAGAGCTTTTTGACTGATGTTCTGATTGCGATGTTTAAACAGTAATTTGTTTCCATTTTTCTTGTTTCAGGGTTTTTTTTAAAGAAAAAATCCTTATGGGTGATAGGAGAATGATATAAAACTCATCCACCCCCAAACCCACACCCAGTCATCCTGCCAAAATGCCTTTAAATATCCCTTTAAATACCCTTAAAAAGTCACTTTAAAAATAACTAGAAAATTCTACTTTTCATGAACGGACTGGCTTTGTTCCCACACACTCCCCAGTCCTGCTATAAAGTCAATAGAGATTACTTGCAGAATAAGCAGAAGTGCCTCACCTTCATATTTTGCAGTGGGAGAGCACCCTTTCTAGTCTGATCATGGAGCACCTATGAAAAATAGTGCTTCAGCTTGTTTCAGGGCCATTTAGAAAGTGGGAGTAGAATGTTAGTATTCAAAGGTGCAGTCACAGTTTCAGAATAGCTGCAGATCATTCCCTTGTTCCACGTCTCCATTCCCTCTTGCCCTGTAAAGACTCAAACCGGCATTCTGAACAAAATGCAGGATGGTGAATTAATTGCAGGAGAGATGGGGTTAAACGTAGTTATAGCTTTGGAGTAAGTGCTATTTAATTTTCACTCAATACAACAGACATAATATAAATTGGGATGGTGTTGCCATTCAGAATATAATTTTTCTGTTAACCAATCTGTAATTTAACACTACTGTCTAAGAATTTAACTATATACAGTATATATTTCCCCCTTTACTTTAGACCATTTCCCCCTTGGGGTGGCGAGCTCTTGCCCCACTTGTCCAGCGCTCTCCCTCCCATTTACCTGCTTGTCTGCCTGCCTGCTTAGGATGGCTTGAGTGTTGCTTGGTTTTCTGCCTGTCAGTCTTTGTCAGCACAAGCCATGTGAACTAAAATCCAGAAAAGGAGCTAAACTGAAACTTACCTCTTACCGTTGGAAAACTTTGCTTCTGTCCTTTTTCCCTCCCCAACTCTGTGTGTGTGTGTGTGTGTGTGAGAGAGAGAGAGAGAGAGAGAAAGAGATTGAGGATCTCATTAATTCCATTAATGGGATTAATTTTGTAGTGTCATAATGCTAAACTGAAGAGAAGGAGAAGGGGGCAGGGTCGAAGTGCGGTACGAAAGCCACAGCAACTACTGCCACCTCATTTTACAAGCTGTTTAAGAAGTTGGGGTGTGTGTGTGTTGATCTCTGGATGGCAACTTCTCCTTTCTCTCCCTATGGATTCCTGCCCGCTTCCAAATAGTTACAGCTAAGTCATAATTTGGAGCATATGAATATGCGTGCAAGTGTGCTCAGGAAAGAAAGAATTTATCTGTGTGTGTGTGTGTGTCATAGAGGGGCCTTGTGTTTCTGAATTTGCGGCTACACTACTGCATTTAAATGCAGTTTTGAAGTGTCACTGGAATCTTGTGCTCAACTGGATTCCACCACCAAGTCTCATTTCTCTGAAGCACCCTGCGCTGCCCATGTAATGTCTAGCCATAGCTTGTATCAGCCTTATATGCTGTGGTACAGACTGGACCTTTTACATATATTTAAATTAGATCTTAACTGGGTTTGGGACTAAGGAGGTCCTAGAGACAGTTACAATATATGTTGTAATACCACATTGCCACCCAATCTAAAACTGTCAAAACTGAGATGTACAGGTTCATTAATTTTAGTGTTGTTATTCTCTTGCATGCTGTGGAAGTTAAAGTATCAAATCATTACCTGCAAAATAATTTTGTTTCCTTTCTACGCACCTTTCTAATGATTACTTGCAAAGCTGTAATTCAGTGGGCTTAATCTCTGGTTTTCTTGTACTCTGCAGAGCAGTAAGGTGCATAAATGCGCTAGCAAGATGAACAGAAGAGAAGAGATGGCCATATGATTACTGTAATTTTCTTCCCTCGGGGAGAGCTGACAGAAAGCTGTAATGACCCATTTATTCCAATCTTATAACACCATGAGCCCCTTCCACTTGTTTGTTCCACAGATACATAAGAAATTAATCCAGAACAAAAGAGGGAAAATTATTTTTAACAGAGTATATAGAGAATTACATCTAATGAATTTTTCATGTGCTGTATAAAGCAGTTTTGCAAATAGGAAACTGTATACGTAGTGACTAAGTGTGTGTTAAGCTTAGATGTGGAAAATGTAGGTTAAAACCTTTGCTTAGCCATGAGGATCAGTCTGGAAGAAGTAACTGGCCTTGTTCAGGCATAATGCGGATGAGCTGACACAACCCTTGTTGGATAGCAACACTCACCAGACATAGCCAGCATATTCAGTGGTAAAGGGTAGCAAAAGTTGTATTTCCGCAATCTCAGAATGGGGATGTGTATAGATTTAGGAAAATGGCAACAACTGTGGACAAAAACCTATAAGTTGACATTAGCAACCCCCTATAAAGAAAATTTATATAAAATGTTCTATAGATGGCATCTGCCACCAGCTAGGCTTGCAAAAATGTTTCCAAATATGTCAAACAAGTGTTGGAAATGCAAGAATCATGAAGGAATTTATTACCATGCATGGTGGACATGTGATAAAGCAAGAAATTATTGGGTTAAAATTCATACAGTATGTGGATTAAACAAATGTCAAAACAGGAAATAGAATTCAAACCAGAAATATTTTTATTAGGATTATTGCCAAACAATATAAATACACAAAACTATTACTTAATAATACATGTTCTGACAGCAGCTAGGTTAGTATGGGCACAGGTATGGAAGGAGGAAAATCCACCAAAGGATGACATGATTATTAAGAAAAGACTAGAAAGTGCAGAAATGGATAGATTAACCAAAAGATTAAAAGGACAAGAAAAGTCAAGTCAACTTTTTACTTAAGCTGGAATTTATTTTACAATTGGTGGAAAGCAAAAGTCCCGCAATAAAGAAACTAAAAATGAATAATAAAGGGGGAAAAAAGCGGGGGGGGGGGAGGTATGGGATAGGATCTCACCAGAAAAATTATACCAATAAATAAGAATGCTTGTAGGTTAAGCTTACAATTTATGTGTATCCTTTAAAGATATATGGTGTTATATTTATATGCTTTTAAACTATATGTTGGAAAATAAAATATATTAATAAAAAAAAAGAATGGGCATGTGTTACTCATTTTCGCTATGATTTTATGTTTTAACGAACAGGTGTGAGTGCTATTGGGCTTACAAATTCTCTTTTCTCTCCTCTGCTTCCAGGAAGGCTGAAAAAATAATATTTTTAATTATATACATGTTGACATTATGTCTGATTCAGGACAAACTGTGGTGAGTTGATACTGACCCTTGCTTTATAAGCCTGGATTGTTGTTGATTTTTTTTAAAGAATAGGTAAGATTAACCACAGTTTGCTTTTCTTGTAGATGCAGTGGTAACCTGTAGTTGTCAATTGAACATGGAACTGAATGCTTCTGATCTCCTTGCTGGGTGAAAAGGAAAGAGGGTGTACACAAGCCCAGGGTTTGCCCAGATTCATTCACGTAATGCCAAACCACAGTTTAGCGTTACTTGCAACAAGGCTATTCACTCGCAACCTGATTTATGTAACAAATCTGGTATAAGGACAAAATGAGACAATCTTGTCCCTTCCATGCTATCCTCACTTAATAAATGACAGGGATGATTCAGATACCATATGTTAGAGTCAGGGAAAAGACAGAACAATTGATGTGGTACTATTGATGCCATGGATTGAAACAATTTGAAGAAAAAAAAGAGCACTTGTCTCCGGTTATAAAAGCTATACTGTTTGCTGAGGAGTCATGTCTTCTAGATTCTTAGGAAAATCCAAGATCTATACATTTTGACAATTCAGAAATATGTTTATCATTTGGCAAGACATCTCAAATGAAGGCATCAAATTGTGGAAGAAGTAGACAACTTTCCAGTGCTAGAAGGTCACATTGGATCTCCACCTCTGAAACCCTCAGGAGCTGATGTGGTGAAGATTCTCCCTTCTGGTGCAGATGAAATTCAGTGGCAAATGAAGCAACTCTTTATGGTACAGGAGGATGCCAGATTGTACTCCCAAATGATAAAAGTCCTGCAGATGGCCAAGGTAAAGTGAAATGGGACCATGGAACATAAGGGTCTTGACTTATATGGAGAATAAGGATAGACAGCATGGGTCTCCCTCGCCAGACTCCATGCCCTCTGTATGTAGGAGGAGGAAGGAATGATAGATGGAGGAGGCAGAGCTAGAGCACTCAGTTCTTTGTATGGCAAATGTATAAAAATTATAATGCACAAATATGATGATCCCTCAGCTATTTCTGGGATCAAAATATGGACCCTATTAAAAATTAAGTATTAACCAAACAAACTGAATGGGCTTGAGCCTGAATTACCTCAATGGCTTTCCCTCCAGCCCACCCATCTGCCTGCCTGCCTTCTGATCTAAGGCACTGAATATAGGGAAACAGGCTCAAACGAAAGCTGGCGTGCTCTGGATGCTTACAGTAAGCATGTCTCTATGCATAAGTTTCTACTACTCATTACCTACCTCTTCCTATGTCCATTACAACCAAGGAGGTTTGGGTTTAGCCTCTCCATTTGATCACTGCAATGTTCCTGGTGTTCAGAATCAAGTCCTTCATATGTTCTGAGTCTTACGCCCAGAAAGTTTGTATTGAACTGCAGCCCTTATATTACTTGTTTTCTGTAAGCCTACTGAAGATGATGATGTGGTCTTTCTGTTTTTCCTGGAGCAGTCTACAGATTGTGTCCAAATTATATATTACATTTAAAAATAAATACATGTAAAGTCATGGGGGAGGGCTACTACTCTGATTACAAAATGGCAGGGGGTGGGTTGGCACAGTGTGGGACAACGCTCATAATGCTATGAATAAAAAAAACACAATTATGTATTTGGCCAAGGCAGTATTTGCATCCCCTGTTAAACATGCTTGGTCTCTCCTTGTCCCTATTTGCATCACAGTTACATGTAGTACTTGCGGCTAATCATGCAGAACTCAGGAGTGGGTTAAGTGAATGTACTGACCCCACTTTATTTATCTGTGTTCTCTATGTTTAGGCAGCATCCTTGCTGGGAGGCATTGGTTAGGTTATGTAGCTCTGCTGTGGTTGTGCTTACGGGTTTCCATTAGGATCTCACCCACTGTTTGTTGTTCTTGTATCACTGTTGTACATGGTGTCTTTGTATAGGATTAAAGCTGATTTCTGGTGTAAGATGATACAGTCTACACTGGATAAAGAAGAAAAGCCAAAGACCAACCAACCAACTAACCAAACAACTAAACAACCACAGAACTTTATGGGAGTCTGTCTCACCCAGCTCTATCCAGCAGGCTATTCCATCGTATAACATAGAGGGCAGGGAGGACCAGATAGAGTGATGAGGGCACAAGGAAGGACCTTCCCTTTGGCGGCTCCCAGGTTATGGGATGCTCTCCCTCGGGAAGTCCGGTGGGCTCCCTGCCTTTTATCCTTCCCCCAACAGATGAAGACCCACCTTTTCTGGCAGTCTTTTAACAATCATGATTGAGTCCCTGAATGCTATTTCTTAGTAAAGATAGTTGACATTTTACATGTTTTTAATCATTCAGTGTATTTTAATCAGTTTTATAGTTTAATTGTTTTTTAAAGTATAACTTACTGTGTTTTTTAATTCTATTCTTTTAAATACTGTGAGCCGTCTTGAGTCCCCTTATTGGGAGAAAGGCGGTCTATAAATAGGATAAACAAACAAATAAAGTGACCGCAGTCTATAAAAACTCAGTTTTGTGAAACAGGTTCTTCATTCAGTGTGTCAATTCTAAATGCATGCTGATGTTTTTGGGTGGCCAGGACACTTTGGGGATCATATTGGTGTACCATCCATCCCACTGCCCAACAATCTCTCTTCTTGAACTGTCTGGGGAGATACCTGGCATGGCATTGAACTTGAGATTACGAGCGCATGCACCAAGGTAGTGAGCGCCCCCATATCAAGGTAGGGCCGCAGCCGGGCAATCCGCCAAAGATGGAAAAAGGCAGAGCGGACTACCGACGCCACCTGCGTTTCCATGGTGAGCGCCGGGTCCAGATGGATCCCCAAGCTGCGAAACCCACTCTTAGCAGCCAAGGCCACCCCCCCAAGCGAGAGAGAGTCATCCAAGCCGCCAACCACAGGGACACCCACCCTCAGAACCTCCGTCTTGTCTGGGTTCAGCCTCAGCCCATTTTCCTGCATCCATTGCAATACAGTCCCCAGGCAGCGCTGAAGGGACAGGACGGCATCACCTGCAGTTGGTAAAAAGGAGATGTAGAGCTGAGTGTCATCAGCATATTGATGACACGATGCTCCACACCCCCTGATGACCCGACCCAGCGGCCTCATATAGATATTAAACAGCATTGGGGAGATAATCGACCCCTGTGGAACCCCACAATTGAGACTCCACGGGGCCGAGACACTCTCCCGAAGCTGTACTCTCTGGGGACGGTTCTCCAAGAAGGAACGGAGCCAGGCAAACGCCAAGCCACCAATTCCCAACTCAAGAGAGCCTCCCCAGGAGGATACCGTGGTTGACGGTATCAAAGGCTGCCGAGATGTCGAGGATATTTTATCCTGAGATATTTTACCCCTGTCAGCCTCCCTCAACAGGTCAGCATACAGGGCGACCAATGCCGTCTCTGTACCGTGGCGTGGCCTGAAGCCCGACTGAAATGGATCCAGGGCATCTGTTTCATCCAAAAGAGCCTGAAGCTGGTCAGCCACCACCCTCTCGACCACTTTGCTAATGAAAGAAACATTGGCGACGGGCCTATAATTGCCAATTTCGTCCGCCGCCATATTAGGTTTCTTTCTTATGGGCCTAATGAGTGTCTCCTTGAGGGCAGGTGGGAACCTGCCCTCAAGGAAAGACCCATTTATTATTGCAGTGGCCCATTCAGTTGTGATTGGCCTGGCTGCTTTGATTAGCCAGGCCGGGCAAGGGTCAAGGGAGGAAATGGTGGCCCGACAGCGATCAAGCACTTTGTCCACAGTATCTGGCGTCACAGGCTGAAAGAGATCAAGAATCACCGGGCAAGACGGAGCGCTGGACATCTCAGCTCTACTCACTGTATTCAAAAAAGGAGAGAGCTCCCGGCGGATGGCCTCCACTTTAGATTTAAAAAATACTGCAAATTGGTCCGGTGAAAAACTAGGGGGAGGCCCATCACTCAGCCCAACTCCGGAAAGGTCGCACACTATACGGAATAACTCCGCCTGCTGCTTTGAAGCTTCGCTTATCCGGTTAGCGAAGTATGTACGACAAGCAGCCTTTACCTTAGACAGGTAGAGGTTAGTTGCGACCCTGACAGCTATCCAATTATGTTCCGTCGGGTTCTTCCTCCACCTACGCTCTAGCCTTCTCCTAATCCATTTCATCGCTCGGAGGTCCTGGTTAAACCAAGGCACAGGCCGAGCTCTGCGTTGGAGAGGGCGTTTAGGCGCGATCGTGTCTATAGCCCTAGCGGCAGCGGTAAACCAGCTGTTAACCAGAACCTCGACAGGAGCGCCAGCCAGGTCAGCCGTAACACCTCTCATGGCATCCTGGAATCCAATAGGATCCAGTAGCCTTCGAGGGCGGACCATAAAAATAGGTCCCTGTTCCCTGCGAGGGGGGAGTGCCATTGAGAGGTTACATTTTATTAGGTGGTGATCTGACCATGACAAAGGGACCGACTCAAGGTCAGTCACCATCAGACCACACTCACTCCAATTGGTGGGAAAGACCAGGTCCAGCATGTGACCACCCACGTGGGTGGGGCCATTGACATGTTGGGACATGTTCAAGGAAGCCATGGTTTCCAAGAACTCAAGAGCTGGCCCTGAGACCTCTGCCTCCGCGTGTATGTTGAAGTCACCCAAAACCAAAAGCCTCGGGGACCCCAACACCGCCGCGGAGATAAAGTCCGCCAGCTCTGGAAGGGAAGTGGCTGGGTCGCGGGGAGCGCGGTAACCCAGCAAAATCCCAATACCATCCCTGGCCCCAATCGACACGTGGAGGGCCTCAAGACCCGACCTTACCACCGAGGAGCGCCTAGTAACCTCCAAGATGGATTTATAAACAATGGCTACTCCCCCCCACCCCTCCAGTCTACCCTGGTGCAGGACGGCATAACCGGGCAGGCAGGCCAGCGCTAGGGGAGGACCCCCCTCACCACCAATCCATGTCTCGGTTATGCATGCCAGGTCTGCATCCTCCTCCAGAATAAGATCACAAATCATCTGGAGCTTATTGGATACAGACCTGGCATTCAACAGCACCAGTTTTAGAGTGGAGGGCTGGCTGGGTTGGCTACCTCGATATTGATGGTTGATCACAGCCCCAGAACAGTGAACAGCCCTCAAACATCTGTTCATCGTTCTTCTAACATGAGTAGGAGCTGCGTCGATGCCATATCTCCCTCTACCCATAACCACCGAGATGTTCATAGGCCCCCCACTAGGCGAACAGGCCTTCCACTCCATGTCAAAAAGAAAGAAAAAAGAAAAAGAAAGAAAGCAATTTTTTAAAAAAGCAAATAACCTAAACTAATAAAATAATTTAACATCAAATAAGTACATTTATCAAGTACAGTGTTATCAAATAAAACCCCGATTTACAAATAAAAACTAAATATATAAAACAACTTTTAAAGAACACCCAAGTGCTTAGCCCCACTTGTAGTTCTGTTCTGTCCTCCTCTATTATGAAACCTTATCCTCTTAGTTATTACTGATCTTGATGTTATTATCAATGTTATTAGTATTGCTGTTAATAATAATAAAAGTACTGGAGTGAAGATGTTGCTCACGGGTATGCCACATAAGATTCAATAGTAATCATAGGAAATATCAGAAATAGTAAAATCCAAACTGAGAGTAACTCAGTCATTGACATTTCCCTCCCTTGGGGAAGAGGTAAAGCGTCACTGCAACTAGTCCGAAGAGAGCACGCTAAACAAGCCGATCTTAGGAAAATTACTGCTGTTCGAAGATCCAACATGGTGACCAGCCAGCTGAAACCCACGAAAGGCAGCTCTCTCCCCCTCACGGTCTCCCGGAATCTTTCACCACAGCCTTGGCTCCGATGCCAGGAACAGGCCACTCCACTTCGCCAGCAGCTCAAAACTTCAGGGGCTCCTAAGATCTCATAAACCCCAGCAAAACACAGCTCCGACAGAGACAGCTCCAGGCTCCGGTCTTAGGCGCGCCGCCAGACAAGCTCCGTCGGGGGGGGGGTCGCCTCAAGCCTCCAACCTCCAGCCCTGGATCCTCACCTCCGATGACCACCTCAATATCCACCTGGATCCTGGACCCTCTCCCCTCCAGCGCACATTAATATCCTCCGGGTGTCGAGCAAGAGGCTTCCAAGGGTCTTCCGAGCTCCGCCGACAGCCAGGAGCGGCTCCGCATTTCGAACTCCAGCTCGTTCCCACACTCCAACACTGGGTGACTTGGTGGGTTGTTTCTCTCCCGAGGGCAGCAGGTTGTAAATGTTCTCCTCTCCGGACAGCCCGAACATCTTCAGATGGAGGAGAGACCCCACTAACAGCCCCCGAGGGAACAGGAGTCAATGGGCACCGGCCTTTCCCAGTGGCAGTTGGTCCAGCCAACTGAAAAGATAATGCCTTTTCTCTCCAGTAGCTGTTTCAAAAAATAGGCCCCGCTGGTAGCTGAATCTTACATCAATTCTGGCAGCACCCTTTGCCCCATCAGAGGTCAGCGGGCGAACTTAGAGGGCAGAGGGGTAGATGCCAGTAGACTCTATCTCTACTCTTCTCTCTGACTATCTCTCCCTCTCTCTCTCTGTCTCAGACTCCGCCTCTTATACCATCTCTCTTGGCTCCGCCTCTCAGCAACATGAATATGCATGAACAATTAACATAACCAAACCTAAACCATTGACATAATAAAGGGGAACGCTACAGACCTCCCCCCTTAAATATGTTTGTTTGGGAGGTGAAACACGTTTTTCCTCCTAAACAAACAGGCACCCTTGCATTTAACTGTACTTACCATATAACAATGGGCAAATTCAATTCAGATGATTACCATATCTACTATTGTGGGCAAGAATCCCGTAGAAGAAATGGAGTAGCCCTCATAGTCAACAAAAGAGTTGGGAAAGCTGTACTGGGATACAATCTCAAAAATGATAGAATGATTTCAATATGAATCCAAGGCAGACCTTTCAACATCACAGTAATCCAAGTTTATGCACCAACCACCGATGCTGAAGAGGCTGAAATTGACCAATTCTATGAAGACCTACAACACCGTCTAGAACTGACACCAAAGAAAGATGTTCTTCTCATTATAGGGGACTGGAATGCTAAAGTAGGGAGTCAAGAGATAAAAGGAACAACAGGTAAGTTTGGCCTTGGAGTTCAAAACGAAGCAGGGCAAAGGCTAATAGAGTTTTGTCAAGAGAACAAGCTGGTCATCACAAACACTCTTTTCCAACAACACAAGAGGCGACTCTACACATGGACATCACCAGATGGGCAATACCGAAATCAGATTGATTATATTCTCTGCAGCCAAAGATGGAGAAGCTCTATACAGTCAGAAAAAACAAGACCTGGAGCTGATTGTGGCTCTGACCATCAGCTTCTTATAGCAAAATTCAAGCTTAAACTGAAGAAAGTAGGAAAAACCACTGGGCTAGCCAGGTATAATCTAAACCAAATCCCTTATGAGTACACAGTGGAAGTGAAGAACAGATTTAAGGAACTCGATTTGGTGAACAGAGTGCCTGAAGAACTATGGATGGAGGCTCGTAACATTGTGCAGGAGGCAGCAACAAAAACCATCCCAAAGAAAAGGAAATGCAAGAAAGCAAAGTGGCTGTCCAACGAGGCCTTACAAATAGCAGAGAAGAGAAGGGAAACCAAATGCAAGGGAGATAGGGAAAGTTACAGAAAATTGAATGCGGACTTCCAAAGAATAGCAAGGAGAGACTAGAGGGGCTTCTTAAATGAACAATGCAAAGATATAGAGGAAAACAATAGAAAGGGAAAAACCAGAGATCTGTTCAAGAAAATTGGAGATATTAAAGGAACCTTTTGTGCAAAGATGGACATGATAAAGGACAAAAATGGTAGGGACCTTACAGAAGCAGAAGACATCAAGAAGAGGTGGCAAGAATACACAGAGGAATTATACCAGAAAGATCTGGATGTCCCAGACAACCCAGATAGTGTGGTTGCTGACCTTGAGCCAGACATCCTGGAGAGCGAAGTCAAGTGGGCCTTAGAAAGCATGGCTAACAACAAGGCCAGTGGAGGAGATGGCATTCCAGTGGAACTATTTAAAATCTTAAAAGATGATGCTGTTAAGGTGCTACACTCCATATGCCAGCAAGTTTGGAAAACTCAGCAGTGGCCAGAGGATTGGAAAAGATCAGTCTACATCCCAATCCCAAAGAAGGGAAGTGCTAAAGAATGCTCCAACTACCGTACGATTGCACTCATTTCACACGCTAGCAAGGTTATGCTCAAAATCCTCCAAGGCAGGCTTCAGCAGTATGTGGACCGAGAACTCCCAGAAGTACAAGCTGGATTTCGAAGGGGCAGAGGAACTAGAGACCAAATTGCTAACATGCGCTGGATTATGGAGAAAGCCAGAGAGTTCCAGAAAAACATCTACTTCTGCTTCATTGACTACGCAAAAGCCTTTGACTGTGTGGACCACAGCAAACTATGGCAAGTTCTTAAAGAAATGGGAGTGCCTGACCACCTTATCCATCTCCTGAGAAATCTATATGTGGGACAGGAAGCAACAGTTAGAACTGGATATGGAACAACTGATTGGTTCAAAATCTATATGTGGGACAGGAAGCAACAGTTAGAACTGGATATGGAACAACTGATTGGTTCAAAATTGGGAAAGGAGTCCGACAAGGCTGTATATCGTCCCCCTGCTTATTTAACTTATATGCAGAATACATCATGCGGAAGGCTGGACTGGATGAATCCCAAGCCGGAATTAAGATTGCCGGAAGAAATATCAACAACCTCAGATATGCAGATGATACCACTCTGATGGCAGAAAGTGAGGAGGAATTAAAGAACCTCTTAATGAGGGTGAAAGAGGAGAGCGCCAAAAATGGTCTGAAGCTCAACATCAAAAAAACTAAGATCATGGCCACTGGTCCCATCACCTCCTGGCAAATAGAAGGGGAAGATATGGAGGCAGTGACAGGTTTTACTTTCTTGGGCTCCATGATCACTGCAGATGGTGACAGCAGCCACGAAATTAAAAGACGCCTGCTTCTTGGGAGGAAAGCGATGAGAAACCTAGACAGCATCTTAAAAAGCAGAGACATCACCTTGCCGACAAAGGTCCGCATAGTCAAAGCGATGGTTTTTCCAGTAGCGATGTATGGAAGTGAGAGCTGGACCATAAAGAAGGCTGACCACCGAAGAATTGATGCTTTTGAATTGTGGTGCTGGAGGAGACTCTTGAGAGTCCCCTGGACTGCAAAGAGAACAAACCTATCCATTTTGAAGGAAATCAACCCTGAGTGTTCACTGGAAGGACAGATCCTGAAGCTGAGGCTCCAGTACTTTGGCCATCTCATGAGAAGAGAAGACTCCCTGGAAAAGACCCTGATGTTGGGAAAATGTGAAGGCAAGAGGAGAAGGGGACGACAGAGGATGAGATGGTTGGACAGTGTCATCGAAGCCACCAACATGAATTTGACCCAACTTCGGGAGGCAGTGGAAGACAGGAGGGCCTGGCGTGCTCTGGTCCATGGGGTCACGAAGAGTCGGACACGACTAAACGACTAAACAACAACAACAACCATATAACACATTTATCATAACAATTACTATACCTTATACTCTAAACATTTCACTACTATTCAACAATATACTTTACCTTATTATTTACATTTAACATTTTCAACCATACAGAAATCACGATCGTGAAACTTTTACATAAATAATTAACTGAGAATTATAGTCCATTTCAGTTTATAATAAAAGTCCTGGTATCATTCAGCTAGCCTCTTGGAAAGCACATCTGCAACAACGTTGTGGGCTTTCGAGGCAAGATCTGAGTCTCTGTTGCAAAGGCAAAATTTGCAAAGTCCAAGTCTCTCACTTTTCTGTAGTAGTCTGGCGCACCGTGGACTGGTCCGGTTGTGGTCATCTCCTTCAGCTGGGCACACCTCTGCTGGCACTCAGGAGTCCCTCTGTTGACCACTGGCTCCTTCCTCCGCAACCTTTTCCGTCGACTGGCGGTCATCGGCCACTCGGTTGTCCACAGGATGTCATGTGCTGGTCGGTTTATAGTGACGTCAGCTTTAAGCCTGGCTCGGGGCTTCACTTTCTCAGCTGGGGAAAGGATAGGCAGTTCCCTCTCCTTCTCACTCACGCATTCGCCCACAGGTACTTTTATCACCAAGTTTTCCCTATGTGGGGGACCACTATCAAGGGTCTCTTTAAGCTTCTCAAGCGAGTGTCTTTTAAGTGCAATCTTAAACGATTGGTTGGTTTTAGATGCACTGCACGTGTTATGTGATTCTATTCCTTCTTTCAGTGATACACTAGATAAGGGTTTGCTTTGCAAGGTTTTAATGTCTACTTGTTCCACCTCTGCCAAAAGCAATTTTCTCCCCTTTATAGTTCTCAGTCCTACTACTAGGTCCTCAGGACAGACTGCTCTTTCCTGGGCCTCATGCAAGCTCTTCTCTTTTCCAGGAGCACTTCCCAAGCTTGGCTCTGCCATCTCTAAGGACTTTTCTTTATATAAAAGCTCCTTATCCAGGCAAGACCTTTCAGGGTATTCAGGAGACAACAAAGTGGGTGTACTGGTGTCTGCTCCAAAGCAATCTACCCAAATAGTGTCCTCCTCCTGCTCCTGAGCAAATTTATTTTTATTGGGACTCTTCAGTAGCATGAGATCAGCTTCAGCACCACTAATAAGCTGGGTATCCAAGGAAACCTCTTTTTCCAGGCTTCTCTCTGATACTGTATCAATCTCAGCTGCAGAGGGTGAGGTTTGACCCCCCTTTGAGCATGTAAGCACTAAAGCACTCTTGACATGCTCTATTAAGTCCCAACCAAGTAGAAAAGCTGCTGGTATTTCGTCTGAAATGGCTACCTGCCACTTTCCAGACCAATTCCTATAGCCTATTTGAATCTCAGCCACTTTTAACACCACAGTTTCTTTCCCAATCCCTTTTAGGGTCATTGTTCTGCCTGGAATTATCTCATCCTGGGCTATCAGATCAGAATGTACTATGGAAATTTGAGACCCTGTGTCTCTTATAGCGAGGTATTTCTTTCCTCCCACAACTATCTCTTCACTAGCGTTTCTGAGAATGTTATTGTCAATTCTTATGTAAAAACAATGTACTACAGGGGCTTCAGGAATATCCTCCTCCTCAAGATCAGTAGAAGTTGTGGTGGTCATGGAAACAGGTCTCAGGTTACTGCTTCCCTCAGCCGATTCCAATTGTTTTACACAATACACTTTTTTTGTTTGATTATCATTCTTCCCTGTATTAGGATTAGGTCGCACACACTGGAATTGTAAATGGCCTGGCTGGCCGCAGTTAAAACATTTATAATTCTTTCTCTTATTCTGAGGTGATTTGTTGAACTTTGACTCAGGGTTTATTGGCTTTGGCGGACTAGGCCTTGGCAATTTTGGGGAAGTACCACCCTGGCTTCTTCCTGTTGTTTTGCTGAGGTAATTTTTATTAAAGGGCTTCTCATAGTTGTCCCAGTTTGGTCTGTTAAATCTTAGCTCTGAGAATCTGGGGTTCCTGTACTCATTAATACAATCTGTTTGTTCACCAGCTTCCAGTAAATTTTTAGGATTTTTGTCCCTAACTAAATAACGCAATTCTCCAGGTAATATGGAGTAAAATTGTTCTAACCCAATCAAGTTCTTCATTTGTTCTAGAGAAGTGATATCCTCCCTTTCCATCCACTTCTCAAGACATTGCTGCAATTTAGCTCCCAACTGTGAATAAGATTCCTCCTGCTTTTTAGTAAGAGAGCGAAATCTTCGCCTCAGGTGTTCAGCATTAATACAAAACCTTGAATAAACCATCTTTTTATAAGCCTCAAAATCTTTGGCCTTCTCTAGGGCCATCTGTGAATACAACTCAGCCAGATCTCCACTTATTTGAGCCCTCAAAACAATAATCCTTTCATCATCTCTGATTTCAAAGTCCCAGCAGGAGCGCTCAAAAGCAATGAGAAAAGATTCAGGACAGTCCCCTCTTTTATATTGGGGAAACTTCTTAAGATCAATTTTTGAGAGAATTCCCCCTCCAACACTAGTGTTATTGTTGAGGTTATTGTTTTGAGCAGAAATATCTAATTGTCTCATCTGTAATTGAAAGGCCATTTCCTTTTGTCGTAATTCCAATTGTCTAGCCTCAGCTTTTTCTCTGATTTCTAGCTGTTTTTGCTCCTGCTCAAAAGCAATTTGTCTGGCCTCTTGCTCAGCTCTCAATTCTAGTTCCCTTTGTTTGGTCTCTTGCTCAGCTCTGAGCTGTAGTTCCTTAAATTTAAATTCTCGTTCCAGCTTCCATTTTTCAAACTCCTGGGAGCTTAATTCCTTTTGTTCCTCTGAGGCCCCCTCATCAAATTCTTCCTGTTCTATTTGAGTTAAAGGGTCACCGTTTCCCTCCATTTCTTGAGGTAAAACCTCAGCCTCAGGATTCCCCCTTTTGGTACGTTTGGGTGGCATTTTTACTTCTGGGATGATTAGTACAGAGTGTTTACTGATTTTAAAAGGACCTGTCTTTCTTCTTTTACTTCCAGTCACTAAAATGATTCTATTTCAAGCAAAGGCTTTCTCCTCTCTTCCTTCAGATCTGCTCTGACCCCTGGCTTCTGCCTTTTTCACAAGCGCTCTCTAAACTCTTAGAGCCTTGAGCCTTAAGCTAGCCCACTGGGTCTTCAAATCATGAGGTAAAATACAAGAATTTTCTTTCAGAGTCGTTCCCTAACTTAGACCCCCCCAGATCTGGGTTCAGAAGCCCCCACCACTAAGCTTTTCCCAAAAGCTCTGGTGAGGAACCAAACTTCTTAGCCACAGAACTCTGTCTAAAAGGTACCCTTGACTCAAGAAAAATTCTTTTTTAAAATCAGGCTTGACTGGATTTCTTCGTATCCAAACTCAGGCTTCACTGGATTCCTTCGTATCCCGCCGCTGGACACCAATTGTGGCGTTCACCCTCGTCCCCTTACTTGACCGTCAAGACTCAGAGCACACAAAGGCAAACAATCCCCTCTTTTCCACTGCTGCCACCAGGTGATCACTAAATCACCATTACTTCAGGAAGATGATGCACGTCCACACTTCAAAGTATTTTAAATATAATGTGTTTATTGTTACAGAACTTGATAATAATTCATGAATATCTTCTTTAGGTAAATTTATTATTAATCACAATCTTCTGTTTGATAATACACTCCTAACTAGAATCACTCCTCAGATTTCCCCAAACTCCACACTCTATCTCTACTCTTCTCTCTGACTATCTCTCCCTCTCTCTCTCTGTCTCAGGCTCCGCCTCTTATACCATCTCTCTCGGCTCCGCCTCTCAGCAACATGAATATGCATGAACAATTAACATAACCAAACCTAAACTATTGACATAATAAAGGGGAGTAACACACACACACCTCTTCATGCTGACCCTGGGAACCCTGGTGTCTGCTGCAAATGGATGGAGATGGGTGTCCAGGTTTTAAAGACAATAATAATCTCCTCTAGCAATACTGGTTGCATTGAGATTTATCTCCCTGCCTGGATACCTACAGCATGGCCTCTCCCAATTTGAAGAGACCCTTGTCCAGCAGGCCAAGGCAAAGAGGCAGTTCTGAAACCAGCAAAATCAGGGAGCTGGACAGGGGACAGATTGTATTTGTCTTCAGTGTGGAAGGGATTGTCACTCTCGAATTGGCCTTCTCAGCCACACTAGACGCTGTTCCAAGAACTCTGTTCAGAGCACGTTACCATAGTCTCTCGAGACTGAAGGATGCCTACAGTGGATACCTGAAGAAGCATAGTGGTTCCTTGATTCTTCAGCCAGTATCCTGAAACCTAACAACCCTACCTGTGGTATGCTTATGTTTGGAGTAATAGAGATATGAGCCATACATAAAGAGCTGAGTTTGGGACCTGAAGCATCTTAGAACACTGGCAGTCTCACATCAGATCTAATGGGGAATCAGTGCATTTTGTCTGTCCATGGATTTTCTTCTCTGACACTCAACGTGAAGTGCAAATACTGTATTACAAAACATCACTGGCCTTGACTTAACTCTTTCTGGGGGTATGTGTCATAACTGAACAACTACTTCTCACCAACCAGAGAAGCTTGGTGTCCGTAATAACATTAACACTATAAAGAAAATGATTAGGACACGTCAGAGAAACAGGAAATAGATAAATGAAGTATATTATACAGAATTTTCGGCATTATAATTTAGTATATTTTTCTATAATTTCCCATCTTTTTTGCTTTATAATCTGTAGAAATATTTGGATAGTCATATAGATAAACAGACAGACGAATGAATGGGTAGACTGATTTAAGATAGTATTCAACTTCCAGTGACTCAATCACAAAGCAAAGTATGCTAAATGGAAGACATGCAGTTGGGGGAAGTCATGTGCTATGAGAAACAGATGCCTTTCATCACCTGAGGGAGCACCTCTTATGAAAAAAAAAATGCAGAGTGTATTGTTTGACCCAGGTTCCTCTTCTAAGGGCAGAATACCCACTCACTGTGAAATTAAGCTTTGTAGATATGTCGTGTTCCATAATTGTTAAATTAATAAAATAGCAGAAAAGCTAGGCCTGTTTTGATTTCCTCTCTTGTTCAACTATGAAAGAAGCAGAAATCCAGTCCCAGTGTGCATTTAATGACCCTTGACACAGCATGCTCAACATGCAATGCCTGGGCAGGTTTCTTAGGAGCAGTACCTGGTCACTGGCAGTCTGTGATGAATCTGAAATAGGTCTTACCCTGTCAGGTCTAGAATGAGTTTTTTTTTAAATAGATGGATGCTTCCATAATGCATGTCTTCTTCTGCCAGCAGGTGGCTTGGTCATGACAGTTCATGTTTCAGTTTTAGATGTCGAGGGTAATAAATACCTATGGAGTGATGAGCCAGTTCCTATTACCTTTGAATAAATCCAGTGATTTGTGATGCACCATCAATCTCAACCTCCTGCAATACTGTATAACACAATTGTTTTGTGTTCTTCTCTGTGCAGAGCAGCACAAGAGGTCCCGCCAGGTGAGAGGGAAAACACTGCCATCCCTTTGACATTGCCCTTCTCTGGCTAGCTACTCCTTGCCTGAAATCAAGTGGATTGCTCTGCTCAGAGTAGAACTGGCCACAAAAACCCTCTGGACCAGATCTCTACAGAGTTGCCAAGGGCCAAACGTTTTGCTCTGAGGAGCCCTTCCTCAGGATGAGGCCTGGCATCCCTAACTGCTTTGAGTCCCTTACGTGAGAAGGCAGGTAGTATATAAATAAATTAAATTAATAAAGGACAGGTGAAGCTGCTTCAATGCGCACAGTCACTGGGATACCTTTCCCATGAGGCCTTGCTGTGAAGAAGAAGCCCCTCAGGCTGTAGTATATCTCTGGAAAGTTGTGCTGGCTGCATTTTGTAGCTTGCATGAGTATCCAGAGAGCCCATCTACTGGATCTCACCTCAGAGTGAGAGAATAAACACAGGACTACTCTGGAAAGTTGACCCACCAGATTTTTCTCTTAACTACACAGGGGAAAAAATGCAGGAAATACTATGGGTTTGGAGTGAGATGATTCAATTCCCTCCCCCCCCCCCCATGTTCACATGATGCCATGGTAAATATGAATCCTCCTAGAGTCCCCCACTCCCAGTCTGGAGTTTTTCCTTCCTACCAGAGAACTTTCTATTTGTTAAAAATTTGAATCCTTTTACATCAATTCAAGCAGGCATCCTCTCTTTCTGCAGAAAGGGAGGACGAGGTGCACGTGCATACAAACAAAAAGTGGTGTTTTGCCAAAACACCTTCCTCCTCACTTCTTGCCTCACCAGGCCCATGTGTGTGTGTGTGTGTGTGTGTGTGTGCGCGCGCGCGCGCACGCACACACATGCACACGCGCACGCACACACACGCAAGGCCAGCAATCTCTTGGCAGTGCCTGTCAACACATCCTCCCTCTTTTTTTACAGCTACTCCTTCTCAGTAGACCTCCTGTTTCTTTATTTCTTTATTTACTACAGTTTAAAGGAGGGACGTGGTGGTGCTGCGGGTTAAACCGCAGAAGCCTCTGTGCTGTAAGATCTGTAGATCTTCAGCTGTAAGATCGAATCCACGTGACGGAGTGAGCTCCCGTCGCTTGTCCCAGCTCCCGCCAACCTAGCGGTTCGAAAGCATGCAAATGCAAGTAGATAAATAGGGACCACCTCGGTGGGAAGGTAACAGCGTTCCGTGTCTAAGTCGCACTGGCCATGTGACCACGGAAGATTGTCTTCGGACAAACGCTGGCTCTATGGCTTGGAAACGGGGATGAGCACCGCCCCCTAGAGTCGAACACGACTGGACAAAAATTGTCAAGGGGAACCTTTACCTTTACCTTTACCTTTAAAGGAGCTCTAGATAAGATAAGGAACTGGGTAATTAAGGAAGGAAAAGCCTTAAGGCAGTTCCTTTGATCTGTGCCACCTACAGGCACTTCTGTAGAACTGCAATAGGACTGCAACTAGAAAGGATTTAGTTGGATGGGTCTTGCTTGGGCAGTGGGGATTGTAGTTCAGTGCCTCTTCCATACTACCTCCTAAGGTGGGTGCTTCACCCAGTCTCATGGAAAAGCTGACACTTCCTGACCAACTGTCAGTAAAGAGGAAAATAATCCCCACTTCAAATACAAATAAGTTTTAAAAATTGCTATAGAATAATATGATATGCTAATACTCACAATACAATCCACTCTGCCACAGTCTTGCAGCAATATGGATGGCTCAGAGCCTGCCAAACGCCACAGGAGGCCTGTGCCTTCTGTATCTTAGCTGACAACAACACTGACAAAACCATGGCTCCGTAGCAAATGTTAGCTTTTGTGTTGGAACCTATTTGTCAGCCTCCCTATACGGCAAATATAGCAAAGATAAACGGTTCCAGTCCTTGCAATTTTTGTTACATGTTCTTTGCAGGCAGATAAATAGAAATAGATATACCACTGTCAATGTACATCACATTTTCCAGTGCATCATAGAGGTTGCACTGGAAGGAGCCTTCAGTCTAAATGTCAAAAGAATGAGAAACAACAGAGGGAGGGAAGAGGAGTCAAAAGAAAGAACAAATATACGCCAGTGTGTCATGTTTACCACCAATTCTTGCTACCATCATAACAGTCTGAATGTACACATCATGTCCGATTTTCAAAATTAGGCAGGATCATTTCTAATTAGTGTTCAGGAAAGAGATCACCAGATGATACCAGGGTTGAATCCGGCCTGGCTGAAGCCTTCGAGAGCCTTTGCCAGCCAGAACTGATGATAGCGAATTAGATGAAACAATATCCAGATTCAGTGACCAGAATTCTATTCATAATAGTGTAGCATAAGCCACCCTTCAGGGAGGGTGCTGCACCACTGTCAAGTGTTCTCTGGCTTGTAGTTATATAAGCTAGTTGTTTCATCCAATTGTTTCTGATGGGGTCGTGCTTGTACAAGGTGTAGTGAATACCCCCGGGGAGGGGGAGAAGTGAAAATCCCACTTCTGCAGTCCTCCACACATTGTCATGGGTCATTAACAGTTGTTAACAACAGTGTTAACAGTTAACAGTCTTTAACAGTTCAAAAGGATTTTTGGTAAACATCACATACTGGTGCACTTCAAACCCGCAAACACACTAAGGCAGAGACTCATCCACCCAAAAGACCAGACACCAAAACACAACAGAAGCAGTATAGTATATGTGGTTCAATGCAAAGAGGAGTGTTCGGAGCTCTGCACTGGAGAAACCAAACAGCCACTAAACAGGAAAATGGCCCAGCACAGGAGGGGCAATGGCTCAGGACCACTATCAGCAGTGTTCCTTCATTTGAAGGACAAAGGACGCTCATTTGATGACCTAGATGTACTCATTTTGGACTGAGAAGATAGGTGGTTTGAGAGAGGGGTCAGGGAAGCCATACATGTGCATATAGAAAATCCCTCACTCAAGAGGGTGGAGACCTTAGACACCCTACTTAGACCAGGGAGAAGTGAAACCAATGTGGAGGATATATCAGGGGTCTCCTACCAACTCTCCTCAGACTGAAGAAGCCACTTGGATGAGGAGCGAAACGTTTCAACCTCATAAGAAAGAAGTCCAGTTGCCATGACTCAACTTCCAGTGAGTGGGGAGGAGGAGCTGCCAGCTGTTGGCACAGGTGTGGAAACTCTTGGTATGACATTGTCCTCCATATACTGTGTTCCCTTCCAAAGGTATTTGACAATACCCTTTAGGCAACAGCAATGTGTTCTCTTCAGGGCTTCGAAAAAGTACTTTCTGGATTACTACATTTCCCATAATCCCACAGCCAGCATGCCCAGTGACTGGGTAGAAGATGCTGGGAATAATAACCCAAAAAAGAGGAACATTTCCAAATGGTGGTTTCCTGTCTCATGGTGCAATAGGTACAACTAACTTGTCACAACATTCCCCGTGTTATCTTATACTTCTTGCTCAGTTTTGGAGTACAGACATTGGTTAACAGGTACCATCCAGCTCTCTTTCCTCATTCTTCAAATGCCTGTGTGCATTCGCTCCTATTGCAATATAGTCCTATTACTTCCCTTGGGATGTCTGCTACTCCCTGAAATTATGCCTGCTCACTTTAGCTGTGCAGTCTCTTTCATTCTCTCAAATAAATACGAAAATATGATATGTGTGATATGTTGGAACAAAAGAAACCACTGGAGGGGCTTCCATTATAATAAATGCATCAAGGGGCTTCTTCACTATGTAAGAA
Source organism: Intellagama lesueurii (assembly GCA_037013535.1). Taxonomy (NCBI): domain Eukaryota; kingdom Metazoa; phylum Chordata; class Lepidosauria; order Squamata; family Agamidae; genus Intellagama; species Intellagama lesueurii. The sequence goes on from JBAJHW010000002.1 coordinate 220,667,164, forward strand.
AACCATAATTGTCTACAGGGACAACTAGATGAAAGATCTATTTATTGTGCCCCACACTCAAGGTATAAACTTCATGGAGGCTACAGGGCACAAGGAGCCTCTGAACTATACATTCATTATATTAATATTCCATGTAGCTGAATACACTGTATAATCTATTGACAAGTGTGTGTGTGTGTGTGTTTGTTTGTTTGTTTTGCAGGATGAAGGTTGCCAGACTGTTTTCTCTTGGCCTCTGGGTTATCCTGGGGATAGCCCCCACAGGAAGAAGCTGAAGTGTTTTTATCATTGCAAGCAGCTTTAGGAATGGTGTTAAGATAGCGAGATTTAATACAGATCATTAGTTTGTTCTTATGTGCCATCAATTCTCTTCTGGCTTATGGTAACTCTAATAGTGTTTTTGAGGTATATGAGATATTCAAGGAGTGGTTTACCACAGACACACACACACACACACACACACACACACACGCACGCACGCACGCACGCACGCACGCACGGGTTTTCATGGCTGAGCATGATTTAAACCTGGTCCAATACTCTCTCCACTACGTGACGCTGGCTTGCAAGATCACTAGCATCTCAAGCTAAAACAACTGGAAAGTCCAGATGTAAAGAGAGGGATCTCTGAGGTCTGTAGTTCCTTGCATACTGATCTCCCCCAAACCATAATGATCTCCAAAGGAGTTAGCTTGTATTGTATTGGTACATAAATAGAGGACATCATTTTTGCACATTTGTTGTTGGGTGATTTGTAAATTCACTTCATGTGCCAAATTTGAAGTTTTGTTTTGTTTTTTCATGTACAAGGCTCCGTGCCAACCATGCAGGTAGACAAGTCCATTACAGTTACTTTTCAAAACTTGTATATAGAAATCACACCAGATAAATGCAAGCAGTGGATTGAAATTGCTCTCCCAGTATCCATTGACAAGCTATTCAAAATAACTACAATGAATACTTTTCTTTGCATGCCTTGTGACAGGCACCATTTATAGTGTACTTCCCCTTAGTCTTTCCCCAAAACAGATTGGCAAATCTGCTCAAAATGCTGATGGGATGACTTCAAGGTAGGCGTGTTGGGGCCATGGCCTCCATGTTCACTATTGAGTAGAATTTGTGAGTGATTAATGTAGCCCTAAAGCTGCTGAAACTTTCCTAACATTGTGTTTGCCAAATTTCCATTTCATGAGATTTTCAGTTAAATTGAATTTTATAGATGTTTAAGAAACTTTCCTTCTCTCTCCCTATCTCCCTCTGCATACACATTTTATGCATATGTAGGCATACAGTTAGCCAGTCTATTATAGTAAGAAAGCATTTAATAAATGAAATCTCTTATTCACAATTGCACATTTTAATGGCTAGAAGGGATTATGATTTGTTGCTTTCTTTTTGACAGACTACGGATTATCTAGCTGGGAAAGCAAGTGCTAAACATTAAAAAAGACAGACACATCTGTGCATAGATAGCAATGAGCAATCTATCTGTTGCAGTACATTTGAATCATGAGACCACCTTTTCTATTAAGTGGGATTGGAGACATTTTAGAAACACAACATGAATAAACAACTTTTTTTTTCTCCACCTGCACTTTCCTCACAACCCCTTTGCCCTAGATGTATTTTTTTCCTGCTAGGGCCTGAGACTCAAAACAAACCCCATGTGAAGGGAAAACAAACTGGTGCAGGTGACTTCAAGAAAATTCTGTGCTCCTAGTTTTCTCCTTTCCTTAAGCAAGTACTACCACACTGGAAGTAACATGGCAATCAATGAGCTGGAGACAACTAACTACTAGCTGCTCTACCTCTTCTGCCCTGTAGAGGTCCATAGTTACTTGTGCAAGTGTAAGGTTGCACCCTTCTGGACTTCCGATGCATCTAGTGTAACGTGTGTTGCAACAATTGCAGTTCAGATGCAGCAGCATTTGTGAGCCCAAAGGCATGGCATGAAACTTCCTTGTACTGAGTTCTCTATTGAACACCAGACCTGAACATGTCAGTATGCAGAAGGCAACTGGAACACTTCTTCTAGCAAAAAATATCAGTCAGATGTACAGTATTGAACAACTGACTTCCGGTTTCTATGTCAGACTTTAAACAGTTTTTCTACGAGTTTACGAATGTTTAACCCTTCCCCGCACCGCAAAATCAGACAGAGTGAACGGACCTCCGACTTTATAGAGGACAGTTCTCTGCTTGACAGGCAGTTCAGCGCATGTCCAGTTTAGAGACATCCCACAAGGAGGATGAGCAGGGGATTGTGGCTGCCCATCGATAGTTAGCACTTGGATAGCAGGTTCAAGAGGAACACAGGTCACATAGTCTTCTCTATTGTGGTGAGGTGTATTGTATTTCTGTTTGTTACTATATGTTGTCAAGTCACATCCAATTCATAGCAACTCTAATAGGGTATAGGATTGCTTTTATTGCTGCTGGGCTGGATAGCTCATTAGGGTGCGATTAGACAGGGAAGTTATACTGGGCTGGGATGGGCTAAACAGGGCTGTTTGAAAGTGCGGCCTGAGATTTAGAATGGTCCTTGCAACCACATGCATGGATTGGATGGTTTTAGGAAAGGAAACCACACCGTACCTTTAAAAGACTTTATTTAGCCTATTCTTTCCTCTCAGCCTCCATGCCCTTGAATCCTCTCCTGTCTTCCCCTCTGCAGGGAGCAGGGAAAAGCTGGATATTTTTGTTTGTTCGTTTGTTTTATTTTGATAAGTGCTGTGTTGTTTCACTGGCTTGCCACCAAAGTAAAACAGTGCAGGATTCGAAGGAAGGAAGGAAGGAAGGAAGGAAGGAAGGAAGGAAGGAAGGAAGGAAGGAAGGAAGGACATGCCCCTTCATTTCATCTTTTGTTTCCCTCTCTGCAGAGAGCAGGAGAAAGCGGGATTTTATTTTATTTTCATTTATTGTTAAGCAGCCTGTCATTTCGTTAGTTTGCACCAAAGTGCATCAGCACTGGACTGTAAACCAAAAGAGGGGGAAAAAATATTGCCCTCTGCATACTCTCCTGTCATCTTCTCTGCAGGGAGCAGAGGAAAGCTAGCCTTATTTATTTATTTATTTATTTATTTATTTATTTATTTATTTATTTGCATTGATTAGTAAGTTACATACCACTTCACTGGCTTGCCACCTAAGTGACACTGAATTGTTGGAGGAAATACCTACCAGTGCTGCTTTGGTTCAGTACTGAGGATCACACTTACTGGAGACTGAACTCAACTGGAGTGCTAAAAACCAGTGGCCCTTGACAGGGTCCCGAAAAGGAGCAGGTAGGCACGGATAAGGGTCAGGCTGGTTTGCAATTGCCTGTATGTCATGTGGTCGCTAGAAAATGGAGCAAACCAGCCATTCTCAAATTGGTCCAAAACACAAGCATTGTCTGGTTGCATCCAGAAGTGGGTACTTTGGTTGTGGAGCCAGAGGTTGGTAGTTTGATTTCCCATTGTGCCTTGTAGAAGAGCTAGCCTATGTGATCTAGGGCAAGCTGCACAGTCCCAGGGTGCCCCCCGATGAAGGGAAAGATGAAAAGAAGTGGGCACATCATAATTTACCCTATAAGATCCAAAGTGAAGAAATGACTAGGGAGCTTATCCTGCCTTCCATCAACCCTTCTTTCCCTAGTACATTTCTCCTCAAGACTACAGGTGGAACAAATACAATGTATGTAACAGATATGATGGGGATATTCATATTTGTTTACACATAAAAATGCATGCAGATCAATTTGTTGCTTCATTTTGAAAGCTTATGCAATTGTTTAGGATGGTAAATGCTCTCAGAGCTGCCAGACGTATTGGTTTATTGTGGACCATTAATGAATAACACATTGGTGATCAGGTTCAGAGAACATATGCCCTGTGTAAGTCCATCATTGTCCCAGTCAGCCAAGGGTGAAGATTATATATATAATTATGCCTGTTAATGTAGGAATAAATTGTGATAATGGTCTTTGGCATGCACTGTGCTTTCCGAGTTGTTGTTGTTGCTACATGCTGTCAAGTCACCTCTGACTTATGGTGACCCTATGAATGAGTGATCTTGAAAATGTCCTGTCCTCAATAGTTCTGCTCTGCTCTTGCAAGTTCAAGTCTGTGGCTTCCTATAGGGAGTCAATCCAACCTTTACAGTAGTGAATCAAAGAGGAAAATGACATGGAGAATGTTAACAGACCAAGTAGCAGCCAGCAGCAACAGTAGCAAAGTTAACTTAAGAATTCAGCTATTCGATATTGGAATGGTTAGCACAGCACACTTCCCCTTTTTGTAGGAAAATATAGTCATATTCACACTTCTTATTCTGAGAAAATAAGAAGGTTAGTGTTTGTTAGATAAATCAACTGAAGCAGGAAAGGCAATGGGAATCCTAGTTCTAGCTAACTGAGGGTGGGACTACGTAGTAAGAAAAATGCAAATTCAATTGCTGTAAAGTCACACCAGGGAACTTGAGTTCCTCCCAATGAATTCAAGTTAACTGGCCACACAGAGAAAGAAGAGGAAATTGACTAGACAACCTTATTTGAAGCTTGTTAATGTAGCTCTCCCGTAGTTCTTATTTGCAGGAGACAAAGCTGTAGGAGAACTAGAGAACTACCTTAATAAGCTGTAAACAATGGTTGAGCGGCAATTTCCTCCTTTCATTCTCATTTCTCTCTCTCTTTTTTGGTGTTAATGTCGCTCTCCTGTACAACTGACTTAATAACATATAAACAAGGGTCACATGGCGATATCCTACTCTCATCTGTCTCTCTCTCTTCCTCTGGTGTCTAGGTGCCCTCACACAATAGCACTGGCATCCAGCTGTTTTTTTTTAAAAAAATTAATGGCATTATTCTAATGGAGGGGACTGCTGGAGAGGAAAGTCTGAGTAGGAGCACACTTTTCTGTGTTAGTCAAAGAGATCACACTGCCTGAACCAATGCAAATGGATCGATTTTTTTTTTTTTTTTAAAGTAGAAGCCACAGTGGTGGAGGAACAAACCACAGATTTGGGGGAGGAAACTCTTGGCTGATTCTCATTTGCTTTTATGTCATGTGGTCAATGGAAAAATGCAATTCAAACTGTCCCAATCCCATAGCATTTCTCATGGTGCACGTCAGTGTAGTCACAGCCTAAGGGAAAGATGCAGGGGACGCATGGCTGCCGCCTCACCTCTCAAGAACAAAGACAAGATGTCTCCTCCATCTGTTCCCAGAGAGGAACAAGAAGTGAGAGGTGAAAGGAAGTGACATCAGCAAAGCTAAAAATATCAGTCTAGGTTGAAGGAAGTTCAGCCTAGGTCAGAGCAGGAAACCTGAGGAGAAAAACCTCCTTTTCCTCCCCGCCTCCACCATGCAATGACATGCATCTTCTTCAGTATAAGCCGAATTGCACCAGTCACCTCCAGCCCAGGGTCTATGTGTTCTTTAGCAGTAGGTGATGACATTCATAGGAAGCAAGCCTTGGACTTAATACAATTTTGCTGGCAGAAAGAAAGGAATAACTGATAACACTGGGTTAGCTAGGCCTCAGTTAGAGCTGGTTAATGTTAAAAATGCAGAGATGTTTCAGTGGAACTTAAAATGAGAAGACAGGTGCTTTTCTAAATTACTCACTTCACCTCAGCTATATATTTCATCCTTGTGACGTCTTCTGGCATGAATTTGACACTAGAAAAGTAGCAGTTACTTGAAACATCATATGCCAGCCTCGAATTCTTCAATTTTATCTTCTTGCTTGCTTTCAAAAAAAATATTGCTCAGAATATTAACATGAGGGAAAATAGCAGCTGGTATAGCTCATAACAGAATACCACTTTGCTAGTGTCAGCAGCATATGATGAGAGCGAAGAACTGAAACTAGAACACTGATTGTAATTTGCTGTCTTATTCCCCTCTCTCCCTGTGGCTAATGATGCCACTGCTAGGTGTGTTCTTTATGTTTCTTTGTGTCCATATTTCTTGTGTGAAGAGCTGGCAAGCCTTATGGTATACTTACTTAGGAGTGAGTCCAAAATTGCATAACAAAGAGTCCTTCATTTCTAAGAACCACCATACATCTCACCAGCTGGCACTCCAAGGCCATTACTTTGGTCATATTTTTTTGCTGAGAATATAAATACCTCAGCACACAGCAAACAGTCTTGGTTGCATGTCCTGTTACAGAGCTGTTGGACTGATTTTTCAAAAGCAGAATATTCAATCAAAAATTCATTCAGAGTTCAGACCTTAAAATGATGATGACGATGACGATGACAACGATAACTGGTTCAGATTATTACATAAGGAATGAAGCATTCACAGCTATTTGGAGGTGTGCTGATCACTTGATGCATGGGTCAAACTATGATGCAGCCAGGTAGGTGCACATCCATAATGTGCTGTCCAGATAACCACGGTTGCTTCTGCATATACTGTCCTGCATAGAATAACCTAAACAGGATAGTGGTCTAATACCTTGGATGGGGCTAGATGCATCCTAAAAATTGCATGGGCCAGATGCTCCTGTATCAAGTGTATTAGCTATCTGTTATTGTGCTGGCTAAATAACTCAGTAGTTTAAGTATCTGGCTTCAGAGCCAGAGGTTGGCAGTTCGATTCCCCACTCTGCCTCCTGCAAGTAGAGCCAGCCTGTGGGATCTTGGGTAAGTGACACAGTCCCAGGTTGCCCCCAGAAGAAGGGTATGGTCAACCACTTCTGAGTATTCTCTACTAGGAAAACCCTGAAAAGGGTCGCCATCACTCAGAATTAACTTGATGGCACATTATTACTATTATTATTATTGTATGCGGGTAGATATAGTTACACATGTATATATTGCTGTAAATAGCATGACCATGCAAGAGGCACTGCTTATTGTACTTTAATATTCTTATGTGGAGCTGAAATGTGTACAGGATAAGCACAGTGAACCTAAGAAAATTAAAAGACCCTGCTGGTTCAGACCAAACAGGGTCTGTCTTATGCAGCATTCTGCTCTGACGGTGGCCAAATAGATGTCCCGTAGATGGTCCACAAAAGAGGACTTACAGAAGTTGGCAACAATAGTCTTCTTAGCTTAGCTGTTCCAGTTGAATGCATGCAAAGAGACAAAAGGCCATAGTTTGAACCAAATCTTGAATTAGTATAATCAGACCTTCTGGTGATAAATTCTGGTCCAGCTATTTCATGCTTGACTTTTCTTTTGAAGTTCTTTCATTAAAGAACAGTGTCTTTCATATAAGTAGCACACAAGGGAAATTGAACTGGTCTCTCAGCACCACTAATAAATTAATGGCATGATAAATTAATTTAAAGAAAGGAAGATTATGAAGATCTATTGTGAGAATTATTGTGGCAGGTTCCTTACCAGCGAAGCTTCACCTTCTCACTATCACATATTTTAGGCTGTGGAGAGTTACTAAAGTGGACTAGTAGAAAACGGGCATGAAAAATCCAGAATAACTGTGTATGCCTGTAGTCAGAGGACCTGGGATGGGAGCTTTAAATCATTGATTTGTCCCCATGCAGAAACTTTGCAAGGATGGCAGCAGGTGTATCTGCACTACACAGTTATAGCAATTTGACACCTACAACAACCATGCCTCCATCCTACAGAGTGCTGGGTTTTGTAGTGTGGTGAGGAACTTCAGTCTCTCTGCTAGAGAGCTCAGTTTATATAATATAATTCAGGGGGTGCGCTACAGACCTCTAGCACACAATTCTAACTACCTCACCAAATGATATTCTTCTTGGACTCCACAGGGTGGAGTCATATAGTGTCAAATTGGCACAACTGAGTGATGTAGACCCTCTCCCTACCTCAATATGGCATCACAAGCTGCGGCTGTTTGTGGCCTGAAGGCAAGGAAAAAACTGATGCTGGGATGGTGAGTCAGAGCAATGTGAGGGTAGCTACCTTTAAAGGGAAGAAAGGACCAGCACCCTCCCCCCACCCCATCACAAAAATACAGATGACTGGAATCAGAAACAGTGAGAGGGCAGTAGGGTTGAGAACTGAAGCGGGATCTCAGCGAAGGATGAGCACCTTTCTAAAGTGAAGGTGAAGGATCTTAGTGGCACTGAAGGCTATTTTTTAAGGTTGGCTGGGAGACAGAGGGCTGCACTCCCAATGGAGGCAGAGCTAAAGTGGAGAGCATAGAGCTGGTTTATGTTAACTGAAAACTAAACTAGGGTTCAAGTTTTTTTAAAAATTTTTTTAAAAAACTGTTTTTAGTTTGTTCCCACATAACCATTCTACTTGTGCCCTCTAATGGCAAAAAATTGAAAGCTTTTTAAACCAGGTGCTGGTGTGTATTATGTGCCAACAAATCAGAACCAATGTATAGCAACCTCAACAGGAATTTTAAGGCAAATGAGATACATATCAGCATTACCAGTGTCACCCCCCCAGTGACAAGTGGAGAGTCAAACCTAAGTCTCCTGCACCTTAGTTCATCATTCAATCTACTAAACTAAACAACACTGGGGTGCTAGAGGGCTCTCAAAACATGGCAGAAATACCCCCTATTTGCCCTAAAAAGTGCAAGGGGTCATTCTGAGCATATTCCAGGCCATGTGGCCCAAACAGGAAGATGTTGTCATGAAACTAGCAAGGAGATTGCTAATTCATTCCCTGAAGTCTGTGAAAACCTGAACTTGGTAACTGCAATGAGCTGGATGGAAGGAGAGAGGCATCTCCTAATTAGAGAGACTAGCTGTGTTTGTGTTCAATCTGTACCCCACCCCTATCTATAACTTTGAAGGCTGAAAGAATGTTATGGGAATCAGTTTGTCTTGGACTCTCAAGGAGCTGAAATTAGGGACACTTGTGGTATCTGATTAAGTGTCTTTGCAGAAGTTGCCAATTAACTAGTTTGAGAAAGAGCACAATTTGATTGGCTTAAGGTTTTGAACCATCCAGAGAGGGTATGATGGGATATAAGTAGAGGAAGAAGAATGTTTCTCTCAAGCACCTTATGCTTAGCTAGCTTGCTTGATCTTTCAACATGTGACCTAAACCTGTTATTTTGCTGAATTCTCTGCGTGTAGTGGAACCATGCTATGTTGTCATCACAGATTTAGATAGTTAACTTTTATTGTTTTTCTGCGGGTCTAACTCTTAACTGCCTAAGACTCTGGATGAGTTTTGTCTTGCTTTTTACCATGGAACTGCCTCACATTATTATTATTCTTTTAGAAGCTTTAAACCTACTTTTAAATGTATATGTCTTTTTGAAATATTGTACTTCCAATAAAAATAATAAAATTTTGCAACTGTGTTAACACTCAGATAGACCAAAGGGTTGGTGGTACTCAGGAAAGTGCCTTGCACTTGGATGTTTTGAGTACTCTCTGGATTTTTAGTATTTTCTACTCTGCAAGGTTGGTTTGCAGCCACAAGCAACAACATGGAAAGTTTTGTTTCTCCCTGGGGCACTTAAGGAGCGAGTAAGCTCAATGTTGGGAGAAGGGTCTCACAGGAAGCTTTTCCCAGTCACTAGCACACCTGGCAAGCACCGACACCAGGTTAAATAAGGGCAGTGTGGCTCAATGGTCAGTGGCTCTTTTCTGAGTTAGCCAGGAATCTTCACTGATGCTTCCTGGAAGAAAGAGGACACATCTCCCCAGGGATGGGTAGCTGCCCTAAGTGGTCTTTCAGAGAGGCAGAGCAGGATTTGTTTTTATGGCAAGCAGACCAAGATGAAATCCCTTCAGATCTGGCTTGAACCAAGGTGATTGATTCTGGCAACTGGCACCAGTTAGATGCTTCAGGGAGAATAGGAGAGAGAACTTTCTGACAATAAGTTAGCAGCATAGTTCCAAAGCTGGCTAGAGTTGGAACCTCTCAGCTTATGAGAAGCATGCCATGGGGAGCAAGGGCAGAGGTCCTTGTCTTTAAACAAGGATTAAAAGTGGTGGCTTTAACTTGCACTATAACTAAGAAAGATTGCACTTATTGTATTCTCGAAGGCTTTCACGGCCGGGATCTGATGGTTGTTGTGGGTTTTTCGGGCTCTTTGGCTGAACAACCTTCAAAACACGGCCAAAGAGCTCGAAAAACCCACAACAACCATTGCACTTATTATCTGTAGAAGGCAGCTGCCTAACCAGTTCTGTTACTGACAATAGACAAATGAAATACTAATGGATAACGTGCCTGTAGGTAGTTTTGCACAGAACCTGTGAAGCAAGGTAGCTTTTTGGGTACAAATTGTCTGCTGCCTTATTGCTATTATCACCTGTATGAGAAGGGTAACAGTGACAGCATTTAGTATAAAAAAAAACCAGATCCCAGACTGGATTCAAATTAGGGCCAGCTTTGCACCTTTCAAGCTGCTTCCTTTCCTTCATTTGTTCAGTCTTAAAGTTTGAAAATGCTGATGTCGCTGGTAGCAGCACTCTTAACTGAAAGATAAAGTGTCAGCCTGAGCATGGAAAGGATGCGATTGGACACTGATGGGTTTAGTCCAAAATCCTTTAGAAGGGCTTGCTCTGTGTTGCAAACAGTCTCATAGCAGCCTGTGGAATTCAGCTCCACGGAGACCAGAACATAAAAAGAACTGCTTTTGCCTTTATGAAAATAAACAAAACCAATGGTATAATAGGAAAACCTCCCTGGTCATTCTAATCTGTTTCCATAAATTGTTGTTATTATAGCTGCGTACGAGTGAGTGATTAATTTGTTTAGGTCCCTTAACGCCAGCCCGCCCCAAGTCAGAATTGCTCTTTGAGCAGTTAAAAACAAATCCCTTTATCCTTTGTATAACTTTACTTTGATTAAAGTAAATATTAAAGCTCTGTTAAGAGGCCAATTTCAGAATTGTTGCTTGGCTGCTCAGTTCCACCCAGTCATGGTGCACCTGTATTCTTGCAGGCTGCAGCTGCTCCAGTGTTGGTAAAAACACATACAGGCAAGCTCTTAGACCAGACCTGTCTAGACCTTGTTCTCCCCCTTCCTCTTGCCTGTGGCCAACGAGATGCTACCAGGTAGCCTGTAAGCAAGAGGATGAAGGCAGCAACACTCCTATGCTGTTGCCCTCATATAACTGCAGCTGATTTTCAGTCCTAAATCTATTGCCAATCATTTTCACTGGGTGACCGACTTCCATTGTTAGGAAAGGAGAAGAAAATCTTCTGCCTATTCCTTTTTCACAGGGCCATGAATAATTGTATTCATATACAGTATACTGGGAGTCATGTTTTTTGGCTCTTTTCTTTTGGAACAAGCTTTCAACAGAGTTTTGTCAAGCGCCTTCCTTCGCAGTTTTTAAGAAAGTAGTAAAAACAGTTTATTTAAATTGATTTTTATTAGTGTTTTACTGCCTGAGAGTCTGAAATCTGTTCTAATTTGTTTAATTTATTTAAAGTGAGGGTTTTCTCTGTCTTATGGTATTTATTGCAAGATGTTTAGTTTTATTCATTATGTGATTTTAATGTGTTGTGAACTGCCCAGAGAGTGTGTTCACTGTGGGTTATACAAGCATAGATAGATAGATAGATAGATAGATAGATAGATAGATAGATAGATAGATAGATAGATAGATAGATAGATAGATAGATAGATAGATATTACTATGACTGTCAAGGGAACAGTCTTTTGTGCCTTTCGCCCTTTACAAATAACAATGATTATTAAGAAAAAGACATGCAAATCAGAACATCATTACACACATACACACTGGGCACCTGCTAATTCTACCGCTTTCATACAGTGCTAAATCATAGACAGATGAAGTGAGTACCACTGAATCTGTCCCAAATATATTGAATCCTTTGTGATTTTCCTCTTCAAATACACCTTGAGGCACACAAAAAAGGAAGAAGGGTAAATGCACTCATTACTTTTCATGTAATTATGTTAAGTATCACCTCCAGATTCTTTTTACTTCCCCACTACCACCTCCTAAAGTTCTCCTAAATCACACATGCATATAACATGGAAAAAAAATAGTGGGGGAAGCATTCAGTTTTGGAATATAAATCAAATTGGTTGCAAGCACATTCAGATTAGGGCAATTTGCTTAACTTGTTTTTAATAGCTTGGAAGTTTAAAACACACACACTAGAATAAATATAATGATACACTGAAGCCTTTCATAATTAAGCACAGGTAGGATGATGCTCTGGTTCCCAAAGTATCATGCTACTACCATTTAGTTCTGGTTTCAAAATGCTATTATCTCCATTTTTCTTACAAGTAAATTTTCCAGCTCTCCTTTTTCATACCTCATTATTTGAGTTTGGAAACAGCGTAGATGGAGTGCTGTGATTCTGATTCTTTACTTTTATTTTTGCTTAGAATAGAATTACATGTTACAAACTATGTTTTCAGTGGCAGCCCTATGTTTAATTCCCACCTCCTGTAAGTTTCTACTTCACTTACTCTGTGTTCTATCATCATTTCCCTGTATTTCATATGCCCACTCACCTTCCAGACCACCCACTGTGTGCAATTAGACATCAAATGAACATTTTGGTTCCTATGGACCATACTAGACATTGGAGATGAAGACATACCATACATTTCTGACCAGTTTTGTTATTATTATTAGCGGTGATTGTGGTGGCAGCGGTAGTGACAGCAGAGCTTTGACTAGCAACTTTGGCACCCAAGCTGTGCAGCACAGGAATGAACCCAGCACACATACTTCAACCTCTGAGCACCCCTTCACCTTTGCCAAGTACCTTCCTTGCACAGTGCAAGGCTTACACAAGAAGCAGATGAATCAGATGGGCAAGCAAGCAAGCATGCTTGTTTTCCTTGGCTTGCTGCTCCATCTCTGGCAGTCTTCCTTCCTTGGCTGCCAGCTGTCCGCTTCCTACTGCCAGAAATGCTCACAGCCACCCATCCTGACATAAGTCAGCCAGGACAATGGGAAGAAGAATGTGGGCAAGTGTGTCCTTTGACTAGGCAGGGCTGAGATGTAGACACAAGGTATGCAGCTATGTGGTTCCCCCCCCCCCCAAATTGTGGAGATGCAAAGCTTTCAAATACAAGAGGACTTGTGCAGAGAAAGAAGTAGGCAGTCAAGTGAAAATTTTTGCACTCTAAATTGGATCAAACCACAGCTTGCCCCACCCTAGTTATGGATCTAAGTGGTGTGTGAATATGTGTGTTGATTTGGATGAGGGCTGTGGTGCAGAAAGAGACTGAGCTCTTCTCTCCTGCTTGGGCACAAGCCAGTTTGAATTAAACCTACTATGAGCCATTAAAAGGAAAAGATCCAAACATAATACACTTACCTAAGTTTTCTCATCTCTCACATACATATGGGTGTGTGAGAGAGGGGAGGTGCAGTTACACAATTGAAATAAATTGGGAGCTAGATCAGAGTTTTTGAAATCATGGTAGTCATGTGGTTTTTGTGCATCCTTTTGGAACATATTTTGTCCGATTTTAAGCTGTGTAGTATATTGCTTCCAGGAACTACACAGGCTTTAAAATTGTTGCGTTAGCAAGCAGATTGGTGCCTCATTGTCCAAGATCCTGATGCCTCTATATTTAATTAATCTGGTGCCCCATCATGTCAAAAAGTCTTTTTTTTTCCTGCTGTGCTGTGTACAGAATTCTTCACTGCTATTATAATTCATTTATTACTTTTTATTACCTTTTATTAATTCCAATTATTTTTAATATTTTTAAAATATTTTATTATTTCTCAGTGACATAGCGCTAGACTGATATTACAGAGTTCTCTTTTTAAAATCCAAATTAATCCCTCCTTTATGCCATAAAGGGCAAAAAGGGAAGCACAGCAAAAATGTTAGGAAGCCTATGGGAATGGCAAGGTACACTAAGAAAAACCACCAGCTGTGCAGCTATAAGCACCTTCCATTGCTTAAGTGATACAGTACAAAAATAGAATAGAAAATTATTAAATTAAAAAAAAATAGAGTATGGACTGCAGTCTACCTGTGATCCTAGAAAACAATATTTTACAAACTCCACGGATTTTATGCTGACACAGGTGTTCACATTGGCCAAAGTGATTCAAAATAAATCGTCTTCAGAATCAAGTTAAAATAATCCCCCAGTGGCTGTTTAAAATGCCTCACTTTCCGCCCAAAAAATATGTGAGCTTATGCTTGTATAGTGTAGTTGGAAAATTTTAAATTGATTCCAAGCATGTTAAACCCAGTGCAAATGCTGGAATAATTCAACATGTAAATGCAGAGAGAGAGAGAGAGAGAGAGAGAGATGGAGGGAATACTCAACCCACCTCTCCTGCTATGGCCCCCAATCCAACTCCTCCTTCCCATGAGACTGCGTTGAGGAACACACACACACAAATCATAGGTATGTTCATCTATATAGATAGGCTCTTTAAAAAAAATCTGTGTCTAGCTGGGGTGGGAGAAGGAACTCCACAAAAAGCTGCCATTTTGGTTGGCAGCCCTCTGCTTTTTGTGTTGTAGATTTTCTCCATTTACACTGCTCTGTGTACAGTTATGAAGAGGTACATTTTTCAGCTGTAGAATGTTTGTCTGGTTTGGCCTCCTTCCTGCAAGGATCACAGGCTGGCCTGTCAAGGACTTTGGCATGTTAATGGGAGAAATTTCCCATACCAGCTCTTTCCTGGGTAGCCAGGAATCTATGTGCACATTCCATGCGGAATATATTTCTACTTTGATCTTGGCTACAAAGCCAATATTTAGTCCTAGGACTCTGATATTAGATAGCCTGTTTACTGTTCGTTTTTATTCCATACTTTGCAAGTATTACCCTGACTAGACAAGGCAGAGACATTAATTTATAGGTCTTCTATATCACATTGAGAAACATGCTAATAATCCAGTGCTCTTCTTAAACTTGTCCCCTCTCCCCAAGCTGCAAGCAGGATTGCTCCTAACCACCAACCAAAGTTTTAATTTAGCCTAGAGTTCTACTGCCTGTCCTGCCTTTTAAAAATTAAATCTCAAATATAAACATGACAATTCTACAAGGTTTATGAGCATAATGTTACACCAATAGAACGCATACCTTTTCTTCCCTTCTGGGAAGCCAGCAAATTGTAATAACTGTAGGGCAACTTCATCGTTACTTGGAGAACAGCAAAGAAGGTGCAAAAGCTAGAAAGTGTAGGAGATGGTAGACAGAAGACAACAAGGGGGAACTAGTATTATTTCATTTGTTGCAAAGTCTTCCCTGTTGGTTATGTTGGAAGCTGATAGATATTCATCTATTATCCTTCTCTATCTGGTTTCTCGTTATCTTACATCCCAGTGCCTACACTGAGGACATACTAGTGTAAACTGATTGACCTGAAGGGCACTGTGTGCAATATGAGAACATCCTGGGAGAACAGCAGTTGGTAGGAGATCAGGAGTCTCCTACCAACTCTCCTCAGACTGAAGAAGCTACGTGGATGAGTAGCGAAACGTTTCAACCTA
The DNA here is from genome assembly GCA_037013535.1 of Intellagama lesueurii. Classification (NCBI taxonomy): domain Eukaryota; kingdom Metazoa; phylum Chordata; class Lepidosauria; order Squamata; family Agamidae; genus Intellagama; species Intellagama lesueurii. The sequence goes on from JBAJHW010000002.1 coordinate 220,682,527, forward strand.
ACAAGAAAGAAGTCCAGCTGCCATGACTCAGCTTCCAGATAACCTCACCTGGATGACTGAAAATCTTCACAGATAAATATGAGAACTTGTATAAAAATTCAATCTGTGTCCAGAATCACTACTTGGTGCAGTAATCGTTGAGAAGAATCTGCTGTGTATCTGACTCAAACCAACCTGAAATCACACTTGGCACCAAATAATAGTTGAGGAAAACTTTCCAAATCTTCCTTGCTTGTTATTTAAAGCACTGATGTACCTATTTAAAAAACCAAAAGCACTGATCAGACTTTTAAAAAAGGTTTCAGCATTTTTACACCACAACAAAGATATTGCTAGCAGTTCCATTAGAGTACTAAAACAATGGGTTGAGTTGAGATTTCTATTAGAGATGTACATTCAGATTTGGAAACATTCAAATCCACCAAATAATGCCATATTTGGATAGTTCTTTCTGAATATATCCAAATCCGAATTTTATAGTTCTGAATATATGTAATAATAATTCCTAACTGATGGAGTCCCATTTACTCCTACAAACTAGAAAGCAAAAGTCTGGGTTTCTGCTTGCTAGAGGAAGAAGTGAAAGTGAAACCTATTTCCCAGGCATTCTACAGTGATTTCTTAACTGGAAGGCATTCTGGCACCAAAGGTAGTGGGGGCAGAGAACTCAGTGTCTCCCCAAGGGCGGGGGACTGGGGTGAAAGCAAAACCAGTAAATGATGTCTGTCTGCACCAAAGAAATATAGAAGCAGGCACGGACATTAGAAGGCACAGGCATTTTTTCACACTCGTTCTTTCTAACTGAAAGGTAGGCATACTTGCTTATGAATCCCCTGAACATTGCTGTAAGTATATGCTTTGGTGCAAGCCTGCACTACAGGAGTTTTTACTCTTGTGTCCTTTTCTGAACCCTCAACGTACATTTACATTCTCTACATCTCGTTGTATATTGTTTACTTAATAGAGTTAGGAATAAGATCTAGGATTGATAGATTCATAGACTAATAAGTTATAAATCAACAGGAAAATGTTATACTAGGTTTAGTCCACTTTGGGGTATATCAGACAGGGGAATAAAATTTTGTTAAATATAGACAAATATATTAAGTTAATAGATTTTGTGTCTGTCTCTGTGTGTATGATTTTCATTGGAAGGGTTTGTTTTCTGCTGTAGCAGAATCAGATACTTTTCTTCCAGAATCTGCAGGCAGTAAGAAATGTGGGGGTGGTAGAAGAAGTAGGCACTTTGAGAAGCCTGCAGGAATGCTGCCTGCACCCACTGCAGCAGCTTATACCGAGAGGGAAAAGACCACCTACAACTGCTATTATAAGTCTTCCCAAACAAAACCTGTCACCCAGCTGCCTTGTTCAGCACTGACACTATGAAAGAGCACCAAACAGCAGTACAGGATGTGTGTGTCTCTGCCAAGCAGATGGCAGAGAAGCCCCTGGTTCAAGGTGGGACCGATATGAGTGAACCTCAGACATGTTCCAGTGATGTCTTTGTGCAATCCAGTCAGAGCAACTGGAGCAAGGGGCCAAAAAGATGATGAGGAAGGCACTTTTCTCTCAAAGAGCCAACGTGCTGGAGAAGGACATCATCAGCATTCAGACTGACACGTCAACCTGGGCAGCAGCACTGCTGCTGCTTTTGCAGCTGGGAAAGAGATTTGTTAAGAGCACCAGACATTGCCTTCGATGTCCATATCATGCAGCTCCATCATATTCAAGCCCCATTACCAGCATGTCTCTCCAGTGGAAAGCCGCATTGTGGTTGGTGGGATCTCCTCTTCAAGTACATACACATCTGCTGTGGGGAGAAAGGAGACTAAGGGGACTCAGATGGGCACTGTTTCTGAAGCACGTGACACTGAAATCATGCCTGCCTCTCCAGTTGCACTTGTCCTACCAGTTGCCGAACTAGTAGTGATGACAAGTTAGCAATCCCTGTTAGAAACATGCAGTCAAAAACTCGATCTCCTAATAAATCAATAATCTGAGAGCATTTTCGGTTGAGATTTTGATGTGAATATGTATTAAATATAAATTTTGTATAGTGAAAGTAAAATTGCTGATTTTTACCTGAGTCTCATGTACTGATTGTATTCAGGTGTGGGTACCAGGGTTTGAGACTTAATGTTGTACAGCTGTTGTACATGATGTAACCTTATGTAACTAGAAAATGAAGTAATGTATTATCTGATTAGTCCCAGGAATGTATATAGGTCATGTGCAAAGAGATCATTTCATCTGCTGTAAGTCAGATCACTTATTTTTATGCTATGTGTTGTACCATGTCATGTTATGCTGCCAGATGAATGTCTATTCTCTCTGTATGTATATATGTTAATAGACTAAGTTGGTATTTTACTCTCTCAGTGTTATGGTGTCTTTGCAAACTGATATATCCTAACTCCGCTTATGTTCTGAGAATACACGTTTAACCAAAATTCTCAACATTTTCAACACAGTAGGGCAAACAAGCGTAGTGGCAGCACTGCAGGCTGGGAAGATGAAAGGGGTGCGGTGTTTGGCCCACACTCTCAACCTGTTCAGGGTGCTTTGTGGGGTGTGGAAGACACATACATACCTAATGGAACTGAGGGGCCAAAAAGGTAGCAGGGCATTTTCACCACAGGGTCTGGGGCAGGAAGCTGTTGCAGCGCAAGTAAGGAAAATTTAGGATCGTCACTACACCACCTAATCCAGGATGTGACAACTTGATGGAACTCTGCTTTCTACCTTCTTGAAAGAGTGCTGGAGCAGCAAAGGACACACCATGATTTGGCGTAGGAAACTCCCATTGGCTCCTCTGGGCAGAGAAAAGTGGGACATTACGGGGCAAGTGCTGTATGTTCTCCAAAGCTCTGAGAGTGCAATGTGCATCTTAAGTGGGGAGACAACCATCCTTAGCCAGGTGATCCCAATGTTCATCGGCTTGGCTGGCATGATGGAGGGCATAATGAGGGGATCAGTCTAGGTGGATGGGAGATTCCATGGAGGGAGCACAGCTTTTTTCCCCCTGGTCTGACGTGTCCCCTGCTTAAGAGAATACTTTCTCGCTGGGCACACCTGCCTTGTCCAGTACAGGTTTGCCTCCTTGTAGAAGATGGAGGAGTTACACTCTAGCAACCCTCTTGGACCTCCGAATTAAATAGTGGGCAGTGGATATTAAGGATAGCAAGGGGAAGGGGCAATGCCAGCCAACTTTCCATCACACGCAGCATCAGCTAGTGAAGAAAGTCTGGCTAGCACTGAGGGGTCACACAGAGCAGGGAGAAACTAGCCATGTCCATAGCACCCCCAAACAGCAGCACCAGCAGTTGTATTTTAGAGTCCAAGTCCCTCAGCTCTGCAACAACAGGGCAAGCTTTCTGAGACACTGTCTTGAGAAGCATGGCAGGAGCTTGCGTTCCAGAGACATCACCCCAGAGGAAGGACATGGCAGAGGCAGAGGTCGAGGTGTACATGCAGGAGCCCTGCAAGCCAAGAGACCGATCCTTTGTCTTACTGGGCTGAGAAAGTCTCTTGGGGAAATCTGGCCAAGATGGCAGTGGGACTGCTGTCTTGCCCCCCCCCCCCCCCACAACTAGTGTGCCCAGTGAGAGAGTGTTCTCTCAGGCAGGAGACATTGTTAGTCCACACCACTCACACATGAAACCTGGATCTGTACAAAAACTTATTTTCCTTAAGGTCAGCGTACTATTGCTGGGCTTCCCTGAAGGCCCCTCTAAGTAAGAGAGAATGGCACACTCTGCTCACAGTACCAGATATGCCATGTGTCAATCTGCCGCCCCCTCCTTCTGCCTCTTCCGTACTTCCAACTGCTGCTCCAAGATTGTGCTCAGTCACTCGACTGTGCTGTGCCCCATGCTGTTGGCACAGTTCTCATTCACCACAGGCTAATCTGCTGCTCCAATCTGCCTACCAGTGCTGCCCGGGGGATTTGCCCACTCCCCAGTGCACCCTGTCCTCTGCTTTCTCAATGCAGCTGGCATTTCCTGCTGGCATTCCCACTGTTCAGGGTTCAATCTGTATGCCGGTTACAGTTATTTCCTAATACCTAAGCACTACTGGTTGTTGGTGTGCATTCCTTTTGTTTGGCACAATCACTGGGACTGTGTCAGAGGTCACAGGGAAATCCTTTAAAAATGTTTTGCTTGCTTGTGTTTTTTTCAAAGGGGAAAACAATAACTATATAGTATTCACAATGAATAGTATTCACAATGCTCTGGTCCATGGGGTCACGAAGAGTCGGACACGACTTAACGACTAAACAACAACATTCACAATGACTGTAACAGAGTTCTGGATATCTGGATTTTCTGAATTTTCAAAATTCTGAATTTGGAATCTAAAAGGCTGTAATTCTGAACTCTGAATCTGAATTCTGAATCCAAATTTTGGTGCTAGTGCACATCCCCAATTTCTGCTCTGTTGATGGGAGTACGGAATTCAGCTGAGAACTGCCCCCCCCCCCCCCCATGGGCAGAAAATAGAATACTGTACCATTTTGCCCACTCCTCCTCCTCCTCAGATCCTGATTCCACCTTCTCCAGAGGGTCTCTCAGTTTGCAGAGCAGTTTTGTGGAGCAGGGGACTGAGAGGTTGTGATGGAGAGAATTGGGCAAATGGTCCAGCCAGCGTTCTGGATGTAAAGCATTCCACTGATGGAAGTAATTTTTCTATCCACCAGAGATTTGTACTAGATCTCTCCCGCTGTTAATAAAGAAAAGACCGCACGATATTGTCTAATAGAGAGTGAAAATAATAGCATCTTATTTCAGCATGGCAATTATGATAATCACACATCGATGAAACCTTCAGAAAGATATTTTGAAGGCTCCCTACTGGAATTATCACCATAACAACAAACCTTCATAATTGAAAGAAGATGAACCTAACAAAATAAAATAAACAATAGCCACCACAACAAACCTAACAAAAAAAAAAACCAACCAAAAAAAAAAAAAGGGAGGAGAGACAGAGCTGATTTTTTTTTTCCAGTCCCACAGTTTGTAACAATGACAGAAATGTGTGGCCCAAAACAGATGCTAGAGGCAGACTGTGATTGGAAGAGAGGAAATCTTAACTAATGTAACTAAGTGTCACAGTACAAACTTGTCTCACTTCAGGAATTATGCAAATTAGCTTGCTTTGTTTATTGATTGGCCTTTAAGATTTAAGCATGGAATTCCTTTGAAGTCTGACTTAACAAACATGGCAAAACCGCTTCAGTTACTTCTCTGCAATATTAATGTGGTTTCTGTGCTAAGTACCAGCTACCTCATTGTGTAACAAAAATAAAAACAGGAGTTGGTGTACCTCAGGGACAAGGAGCTGTATCTTGATGTGAGTTTTCATGGATCAAAATCCATTTCTTCAGACAGATGGAGAAAAACAGTTAAACTGCAGGATTATATACATGGAACACAAGGTAGGCAGACGAGGTCCTAGTGAGATGGGAAAAAAGAGGTGACAGTTTTATTGGTAATGGACATTTTAAATGATAATGGCAGCAATTGTTGTTGTTGTTTAGTTGTTAAGTCATGTCCGACTCTTCGTGACCCCATGGACCAGAGCACACCAGGCCCTCCTGTCTTCCACTGCCTCCTGGAGTTTGGTCAAATTCATGTTGGTAGCATGTTGGTAGCAAATTCATGTTGGCAGCAATAACAAATAGCACTCAATCAAAGTGTGGATAACAGAGAAATTCTGTTATGATGAGCAATTTGGTGGTTGTTCTGTGGTAATTAATTAATAATGGGCCACCAAGCTGATTCTGACTTATGGAAATTTGCCAGGTTTTCTAGGTACAGGCAAATCAGAAGTGATTTACTGTTTCCTTCTTCTGAGGATATACTGGGACTGTCCAGCTTGCTAAGGCTAGACAGCCTGGCTCTTCTCCTGGGAGACACAATAGGGAAATGAACTGCTCACCCCAGCTATACAGCCAAGACTCCAACTCACTGAGCTCTTCAGCCTGCTGTGCTGTTGTAGAATTATACAAAGAAAAATAACTTTTTAGTTATAGGCACACCAAAGACTACGGACTATTAAATCTGGAATATTAATACATGGAGAGTGCTGAGTCTATAAGAGTATATATATTCACAGATTCCAATGTACAACAAAGGGATTAAATAAAGACCAAAGATTCCTTAGAAATCAGCTGCCTAGTACTTGCCTCATCACAAACCCACCACCTTGTCCTTCGGTCATCTTATTAGAGTGGTTTGCAGCTCTTAAAAGCTAGTCTCCTTTTTTGAAGAAGGTGAAAATATTAAACTATTAAACTATGAGCAAATACATCTCTCTGAAGGAAATAGTTAATCATATGGCACTTTGGCTGAAATCCTGTTGTGTAGCTTACACATGTGGAAGTGTGATGATGATGTAATCATCAGGAATGCTTAGAAACTTCCTTTTTGTGACCTACGACTTTTTCCAACCCATATGTAGTCCCTTTCATCACGTGGAAGCTTTGAGAACTGTGACTTTCCCCCTCAGTCCTCCTGCATGCAGATAGTATTAACATATATAAGTTGCTATATCCAGTTCAAGTTAACATAAAACTTCGTATGAAGACTAGGAGTTTAATGACTGGCATATATTTTTGTTCCATAAGAAAACAGTATGTTAAAGATACAGTAAACAAGGGCATACCAAAATATGTAAAACAGACAAAACAATTCTCATTTATTCTGCAACTAAAGTGAAAATAAACTTTTTTCTTGAAAAAATTAGTTTAAAACTTGTGTCATGACACCACCAATTTTTTAAAAATATGTCTAGGTACACTAAGAGCACTTCACAACGCAACCACAGTCAACCACTATTTAGGGATAGTTATTCTGAGAACTATGTGCATAATTTTCTTGTTGCAAGTCAATGTGACTGAGTTCTCTGTAACATTTTTATTACATAACAGAGTTTTTTTTTGTTACCATACAAAAATGCTTGACAAAGATGGAATAAAGTGTTTTGAAGGGAAGGTTCACAACACACTTTTCCAAAGCGGGAATGAATGCTTGGCACCTAAAATCACACTTCAGAACATGTACATATTTTTAATTTTACCTAAAATTAAAGTAATGAAAACTGTGTCAAAGTTAATGTTAGCTTTCTCTTCTGTTTCATTAAAAAAAAAAAACATATGGGAGTTGTAACTGCAATGAAGCTACTTTTCCCCCCACATTGTACAGTTTGATCTGTGTTCACACAGTCTTTCCACAGGGGAGAAACTGCTTCCATGACTGCATGATTGAAATCAGGAGCAGAAAGAGTGAACAAAGGAAGAAGGACAAAAAGGAAGAGGAGGGGCAGAAGCTTCCCTCAAATGCTGGGAGAGGAGGAAGAACTCTACTAATTGGTTAGTGACAAAAAGAGGCAGTCACCTTAGCTTGTGAAAGCTTCCTCCCAATAATACCCAGTGTTAATCACATGCAAGATTATTATTATCCCAACAATTTGGCCCTTCTACTACTGAAGAAAAGCTATCCAAGGGGGTCACTTGTCCAGTTGGATTCAGTTCTCCATTGATCCTGCTAGAATGCAGATTTTATGATACAACTGCTAACCTCCAGTTGCTTAGTCTAGTAGGTTGCATTAGAGTAGATCCACTGAATCCATGGAGATTTGGTGAATCAACTCCTCTGTAAGTTCCATTGATTCAAATGGGCCTATACTAGAGCAACTTATTACACTAAGCAACAGGGTTTCAGCAAGTAATTGCTTAGAGAGCAAGAAAGCAGACAGCTCATGGACTAATGAAAATAGCAGTAGAAAGAATAACTATGACAGTGGTGGTGTTGGAAAAAAACAAAACCTGCAGAGAGCAAAACCATATCAATTACTGTATATGGATACCATGCTCAAGAAAGCTGCTTGATTGGTTGGCAGACTCATGATTTCTCAAAGGAGCTGGCTCTCAGTTGACTGTGCTCTTTTGGAAAACCTAAAAGACTGGCAGTGGGAGTTGCTGATGAACATCTGCCTTCTGAATGGCTCACTTTCTGGCGCATAACCAGAAAGCAATCCAGCACTGAGTTAGGCTCTCAAAAACCCTTGATTTCAAATATGGAGGAGACTATGATTATTTACAGATACAGTCAGCAAACAAGGAATCTTAATTTTTAGGAAGATACTACGGCACCATGTTTTTAATTTCTTTCCTATGCAGAGATCCTTTAAGCTTCTATTCACACACAGATGTCTACCCCCCCCCCCCCCCGGCCATGATAAAAATGAAATCTGCCAGCTTGTGGTGGTCATTCATGACTGAGGGATGAGACCACTTAGCTGCATGCCACATATATAACGTATTATGTCACCCTCAGGGGAGTCCTGGGCTTCAGCTAGGAAAGAGTCCAGAAGATGATTACCTGATGCTGCTCCTGTACAATTTATACCAGTGTTTTCAAGATTTGTTTCTTTGCTCGTTTGTTACATTTATATCCTGTCTCTTCTCCAGGAAGCTCAAGGCAGTGTGCATGGATAACATACATTGTTCTCTCCCCCCCCCCCCCCATCTTCCTTATAACAAGCCTGTGAGTTAGGTCAAGCTGTGCTAAAGTGATTGGGTCAAAGTCACCCAGTTTGTTTCATGGGGCTTTGAACTTGAATCTTCCAATTCCCAGCTTAACACTCTAACTATTATAATTGAATGGGTTCTGTTATGCTAACTAAGATATATTAATGAGGACAGGAAGCACTGACATTATGGGGGAAAGTTAGGGATCTTTAATGAAATCCACATGCTTCCTGCCCTCTACAATTTAACTGAAACTGTTGATAAATGTCATCACCTTCTGAAAACAATACCCAATAGGGCCATTTTAAAAAATAAAAGCAAGATGGGCTCCATTTGTTCAGCCCTGCCCTTGTAATAAAAGTGGGGGGTTTAGGGACAACAAGTATCCTATTACTTTACATGATTCTGGAAAGCAGCTGGTGACAGCCATGTACCCATGATGTACAGGAGGAAGGACACACAGTAAGCCTCAAATAGAAGCTGCTTAGTAGTTCGGAATAATGGGTAGTATGACAGAGCATGAATTCATGGAGAAGTATCTGCTGGTACTATACTATGTATTTACACCTGTATTTAGAACTGTATATTAAGATTCACTGTAGGTCTTCTCTTTCTTCATGGTGATCAATTCCCTGTTTTATTCAACAGAGCACATTGGAACAGAGAAATTGGGTCATTTCCAGACACTGATAATGGAATATATGCTTGACATTCAATATGCTGAGAGGGGTTTCTTTGAGCCTTTGCATAAATTTATCCCAGACAAAGATAGCTTTAAGTTTTCTTTGCCTGGAAATTTCCCCTAAAAAACCTCTTTAAGCTAGAGAAAATAAACTCACTTTCCTTGACATTTATAATAGTTAATAATATCATGGTACCCTCTTGCTGCAAGTACTATATGCCATTTCCCCTTACGTTTGATGTCTTACCATAATGTTGATAGAGTCTAAGTCAAGACAGAACTGATATAAATAATACAGATCTGACCTGCACAAAATATCTTGGATGCAGTATTTGGCGGAAATATATTGCAATCTTCCTTTTATTCTTCTGTTTGTAACTATTAATTGCAACTGTAAGTAAAGATATATTTTCTTTTTCTACTTAAAATGCTTCCAGAATGGTTTTTAATATATAAACTGCTAGTTATTATGAAGGGGGTGGCTCTAATACTTGAGCTATTCTCTTATGCTTTCTCTGTGCAATTGTTGTTTGTACCTGATACTCTGCTAACCAAAACGAATTAACCAAATTCTCGAACAAAAATAACAGAAAACCTGCACTAGAAAATAGGGTATGATTTTGAAGTAAACGATACTATGGTTTAAGATCAGATCAGCAGAACCTGTCTGTTGCCTCTGTTTTGAAAAGGCCATTATTTCCTTCTTAATGTCCACACGCTACTATGGATGGAGCTGATCTATCCTAGCAGAAACAATGAAATCACATATCTTAAAGGGTGACATAGTTTTAACCATAATTATGGGTTATCTGGAATTTATAGCTTGGCACTTATATAATTCTCTCCCTGCCCAACCTTTTAGCAAAATCAGCAGTTGGTCTAGTTGCAGTATATGGCCTATTTGGTTCAGCTCAGGGGTTGACGAAATCTTAGGAAGGGGAGAAAGAGTGGGAGAGTTGGAGAGGCAGGAGTTGCTGTCCCCCTGGAGGAGGATAAGGCGCTTTCCACCTTGATTTAGATAGCAGAATTATGTTTGTGCAGGAGGGACACCAGAAGGGTGAATCGTGGAGTCTTGGAACTGCAGAGCTGGAAGGGACTCTGTGGATCATCAGGTCCAGCCCCTCCCTCGAAGGCACTGAGGAAAATTGAACTCCCAACCTCTGGCTCCACAGCTGGAGACCTAAACCACTGAACTATCCAGATTTTATTTTGGGGGGGGTGTTTAAGGACTATATAGCTGGCTGTATAGCTCAGTGGTTTAGGTATCTCTGGCTGCAGAGCCAGAGGTTGGGAGGTTGATTCCCTCACTGTGCCTCCTGGAAGAAGAGCCCACTTGTGTGGCCTTGAATAAGCTGCACAATCCCAGAGTGTCCCTAGGAGAAGGGACTCATTATCTGGTATGTAACACTCTGTGGTTCTGTAGTGATACACACAAACATACACATATAAACACACACAGAGCTCTGGAAAAAAGGTGCCTAATATGACTTATTCTATTTTACCACAGGAATAGATGTGAGCAATTCTGTATTAATTGACAGCTGATTTTATCATCTGTAGCTCAGGATCATCCTCTGAGAGCTCAGCGCTTCCTTCTCTAAGTAATTTTATCCTTTCAAGTCCGCATCTTTATTCTTCTTCTGTTCCAATGCAATGCTTCTGGAAGTGAAGGATTGGCCGGCTGCCTGCTGTTGCCCAGGGGACGCCTGAGTACTGCTCCTTCTCTGTCCCTGGTCAAAATGTGATTGGTCAAAAACAATCTGATTGTTTTGACATTCTAATTGGTTTTTGATGTGGCCTATATTTCATGTACGCCCATTATTTTCAATGGTGCAACACCCTGATATGAATAAAGATCTCTATTCTTGCTTTGCACTTGCTTATTTGCAGTTATTGAGGACATCCTTATCTTCTGCGCCAGCTTCTCCCCCACCCGTCACTGATGCGCAGCAGTGGGAACAAAAGCCACAACACCAGCAGGAGAAATTCTATTTGATTATCTTATCTCTTCATCAGCTTTGTAGGCTGCTTGTGGTCACTGCCCATAACTGAATAGTGCCAGGCATTCCAGCAAAATTAGTTCCGATGTATGGCTTCCGTGGCTACAAAACTGTACAGAAGTGAGTTAAAAAGACAGAAACAAACAAGCACACACATTGACAACGCTTGGATGATGTTACAAAATCAAAGCGTTTTGTGGAATATCTGGCTCACTCTCTCTCTCTCTCTCTCTCTCTCTTTAAAAACAATTTACCAGCTTAAAACACATTTGTGGCGAACACCCTAAGTTATGCATTGTAAGTTATGAATTATTCATGGTATATGCTAATGTGGTTAAGAGGTGGGGCCGACAGGGATGTTAAAAGGCGGAGCCTGGGAGTAGAGAGTCAGAGTCAGAGTCTGTGTTAGGAATCAGGGAGAGAAGGATAGTTTGGGGTCTGAGGAGTGATTAGTCTGAGTGTAAATTGTGACAATAACTATAGAAGGTTAATATTGAAGCTTGATGAAACTTGAAGATTGTGCTTATGAATAGTTCCAGAAACCCACTGTAATCAATAAACCTGTTCTATTAAAAAAGTCAGTACTGAATGAACCTTCATCTTTTCTGAGTAAAGTAAGTTGATAAGGAGATCAACTAGTGGCAGCGTGTCAAGAGGTGTTTGGTTAGCCTTTGTGAGCTCTGTGTTTGGGTGGACAAACGGGCCACGAGGGCGAACGTCACAACATTAAAGACTCATTCTCTATTGCCATCAGTCCAATATTTTCTCAAAATAAAGTTCTAGAGCCCAGTAGGCAATATATTCCACTGAAGAATTGTTCTTGCAGTTGAGAAGTAACAATACGTGCAGCATATTCAGATCTAGTTCCTTGGGTTAATGGGGGGAGGGAGCAGAACTAAATTGCAAAATTAGCGCTTTGTTAGAAATGATGTTCTTTTACAAGTGCCAAGATGTCTGTTTATGCTAGCATGAACGTGTCTCATTCTGCATATTACAAATTAGCTTGCGTTTCTTTTATGATGGGTCTAGAACTGCTGGATAGCTCAGTGGTTTAGGGATCTGGCTGTGGAGCCAGAGGTTGGGAGTTTGATTCCCTCACTGTGCCAATCCATAGGGTCCCTTCCAGCTTTGCAGTTCTAAGGTTATTAGGAGGCAAACACAGACTTAATTTGCAAGTCTGACTTCCTGAGCAAGGGGCTTTGAGGGAATAATGCCCCTGGAGGAAGAAACATGGTAATAGCAAGAAATATAACTTTCTCTTAATGGATGACTTGATTTTACACGTCAATGGGAAACAATTGGTTGGCAGTGTCAGGAGACTCCAAGATTAAGAAGGGCTTGCAAGAAGGGCACAGCCTAGAGCAGCCTGGGTGACGTCAGGGGACATTGGTGCCAAATTGTACCCCCACCCTATGGACCTCTGTTTTTTTTCCATTTGGGGGGAATAGGATGTTTTAAAGACACCCCGAAGAATATGAAATAGGCCTTTATCATGAAAAAAGATGAAAATTTCCTCCAAATCTTGCATTTTTAAACTTTGGAGTCCTGGAGCAGCTACAGAATTCCCACCCCTGTTTTAGGCAAAGTAGTGAACCATACACCAGCATCACATGCTGAGGTTAATCAGAACAAAATGTTTCACTCAGAACAAGAGCAAGGTCAGAACTGAGGTGACTGTCTGAGGAGACTGAAAACCGGATATAAAGAAATGTCACAACTAAGACTTAGCAGGCAAGAGAAAATGGCTGACAAGCTGAAAGACCAGCTTTCCCCAAACTCATGCCGTTGAAATATGTAATCCCACAGTATCCATTCTGTGGGGACACTGGGTAAAGCTGGCAAAGCCTAAGTTGCCCTGTCATATCAGGAAGGCTTCTATCTAGCCCACGAAGGAGCTACTAGTGCTATTGGCCAGTGTGATGAGGTAGAAGAAACTCTTTAAATGCACATTGTTTTCCCTTTATTATTCTATCATCCAAAGTCATATTTTTGTTCTATGAGTGTGTCTGATTGAAAATGCGACAGTGCCCTGATTATCAATGATGGAGTGGTAAATTTTGAAGTGCAGGTGCCCATCAAGACAGTTCCCTTGGTCACCTTTCCTCCCTCTTAAAGAGGGTTCAAGTCTGCAAATAGTTGGATTGAGCCATATCAACAAATGAGATTTGTTTTTTTTTTTCAACTAGGAGCAGGTCTTTTGTAATTCTGGTGGCTCTTAATTGCCCATCCAAGACCAAACTATACTCAAATATTGCATGACAACTGAGGAACCTAGCAACAGTATATTGTTACAGGAAAACCACTTCTTCCCCAGCTCCTGTGAACATTGCAGCTAAGGCCACAGAAACCTGGAGGGGGTGGCAGATTACATCATAATGCCTCCTGATCACTAGGTCACAGGGCTTTGACCCTGTGAGGCCTGGCTCCAATACACCACTGCTTATTATAAGGAACATATAAGGTGGCTATTTACATATTGCCAAAAGAGAGGAAAAGGAATCACCCCAAAGTAGGTAAAATACAATACTGATTTGCATACTGGTTGGTACCTATAGCTGAAAATGTAAAATATCATCACTTAATAGTTACTAATTACAATACGTTCGCTATAGAGGAGAAGACTGTGATCAGGGATCTGTGTGCCTGCCTGCTCACAGGGCTGTCCAGCTGCTGAAAAGCTATGCAGATAGAGCTGAACCTTAGGTCTAGTGCAGTGGTTCCCAGCCTTGGGTCCCCAGATGTTCTTGGATTACAACTCCCAGAAATCCTGGCCAGTGCAGCTAGTGCTGAAGGCTTCTGGGAGAACAGCTGGGGACCCAAGACTGGTCTAGAGCCTCAGCACTCCCAAATGACTAGCCAGAGAAGGGCAACCACAAGTTATGGGGTGTGTGTGTGCAGCAATAAACGGGTTCAGAATCAACCCTTAGGTTGGTGTGGCCACATGAAGTGTGTCTTGGAATTGACACTGGTCAGCGAAACATCCTTTCTTTCTTTTAAAAAAATATATTTTTCTGTGAAGGGGTTGCTGGATGGGCACCTACAAAGTTACAGATGTTCTTTTTAAAAAATGACAACATATTACCTTTTATGTCAACAGAATGGTACTCAGTTTGAAGGAAATATGTTTAGCATCAGGGCATCAGAAGCAATCTCTATTCCTTTTGTTGTGATGATGCTATGATTTAAGTCAGTTTAAAGTGCGAGATAGCATTTTTTCACAGTTTGCCTTTTCTTCTTTTTTAAAATCAGGGTTGGCCATGTAAGTTGTGTGTGTGTGTCTTTGTTTGAACCTACGACAGAAGTAGAAGTCACAAAGCATGGAACAGTCATGGAGGGAAGAGGGAAGAGAAAAGAGATGAAAGCTTTTGGGCTTCAGAGGTGAATCAATATATATGCCCATCTTAAGTGGAGGCATAGGAGTTCAGTATATTAAAAAAATACTTAAGTTCCATTAATGGTATGGAATGTTGATGGGCAACTGCAAGCCCTTCTTCTTTGCTTTTAATCTAGAAATCAGACCTGGGCTGGACCCATTCTTTCAAAGACATCTGCCTTCATGTCTGTCTTCTGGAAAAGCAGGATCCACGGCCACACAAAGAAGTAGAAGGTGATGTTTTGAGGATGGGGAATCACACTGAATTGGGGTAATAATAACAATGATAATCATGTACCATCAAGCCATTTCTGACATTGTGACCCTCTTTAGGGTTTTCTAGGTAGAGAATACTTAAAACTGGTTTCTTATTCTCTTCTTCTGGGGGCGCCCTGGGACTATGCAGCTTGCCCAAGGCCACACAGTCTGGCTCTTCTTCCTGGAGCAGTGTTTCCCAGCCTGGGGGTCATGACTCCCAAGGGGGTTGCAAAGTATTTTCTGGGGGATCATGAGCTGCCTCATATGTGTTGTAGCCCTTGTTAAATAATTTCTTCCTTGACTTTTCGAAGCGGGAAATTAACATTAGCGTGTATATGTATGTATGAGAAACAGGCCCTTTGCGGGAGAAAGAAACCTCTACCCTCTGTGAAGGGATGACTTTACCCCATTAAAAATGCCTTTTTTATGCTGACATGGCAGCAGCAGAGTGAAGGTTTCTTGGCTATTATAAAAGGGAGTCGCAGTCCAAAAAAGGTTGAGAACCACTACCCTGGAAACACAGTGGGGAATCGAACTCCCTACCTCTGGCTCCACAGCCAGATACCTAAGTTCCTCAGCTATCCAACCAGCCATTGGGGGTAATGTAGAAGCTTAATCTGGAACATTGCTACTACTTTTTGTGCCAGTATTGAGGAGAGAGACCATGCACATAACTGTCAGAGAGTGTTGCTATTGCATGAACAATCACTTTGGCCCATTTTCACCAAAAGAATTGTCAAAAAGATAGGTTTTGTGTCTTGCAGCTATAGATTGCGAGGGATAGCTTTAATTGAGAATGTTATTAATGAATGATGTCACCTGCTCTATCCTGTTCTTTTCTCCTTCTCCCCTCTCCTTATGCCCTCCATTTCCTTGTATTCCTGCATCTCCTTCAACATAAAAATCTAGACAGCTGAACTGATTCACTGGCAGGATGCAAGAGCAGAGAACTTTTTGGGAGGGAGGGAAATGGTATTGGAAAAATATCCCTGTTTCCTGCTCAGTGTTACCATTCTCACCCTCCTTTTCCTTTCCCAATAATGTGTATTAGTTACTTCTCTGATGAAATAGGTGATTAGGTGCTTCAAATGTGCGAGGAAGGTTGCTTTTCACAGTGCTCCAGGAGGCATGATGTAGGGTCACCTCAGAACATGGTGAGACATTTTAATGGCTTCTCACAGTCAAAAATGGCTGGCTTTAGGGCGGCAAACAGGGCAGGCTCTGTGCTAATTTTAAGGTGCCAAGACCTTGCAATGATGCCAGCTACTGATCCAGATCTGAAAGTGATGTATAATATTAAAATCTGAGGGGAGGCATTCATGTAACAGAACGTATTGATGTAGTGATATGTTGTATAAATAGGGTACCCACATAGAACTCCAAGTAGTTATGATTAACATATATTCTATGCCAGTTTTGTCATTTTTCTTCCTCTTATTTCTTTTCCAACTCCTGCCTTATCCTAAGTTGCCAATCTTTTTTTTTGTTCCCCATGGATTTCCTTATTCCATTGGAATTTTAAAGTGACTTACAGTATTTTAATACACTTATACCACCATTCAAGACAGACAAGAACTATCCAGGTGACTTGCAAGCGACTGAACACCACAAAGCTTTTCCAAGTGTCAGACAGAATAGCACTGATATACTTCTCAGCTTGGAGATGGTATTCCAACTGATGCCACCTAAAATGACAGAATTTTGCTTCACTTCACATTGTTGGCTCATGTACAGTTTGATAGCACAAGATTCAATCACATTATATAACCATAATAGTGCCTTATGGCATCTGTGGGCAATTTTCTGAATCACGTGGTTAAAACTGCTGGATTAATTGCTTTTAGGCATTATTGTGTTCAAAAGAGAAGATTTATTCAGTAACATATGACATAATTTCTGCCTTTCTAGAATCGACTGTGAAAAGTTTGAATGAATATTATGAACGCTTGTGATACATGGACCCAGAATCAAACAGATGTCTTAAGAGAGCAAGGAAACCTTACATTCATTTGCTTCTTCTGTATCTCTGGAACCCAGCTTCCTGAGGAAGAACGCATCTCAAAATCTTCCTGACAAGAGCTCTAGAATAAATTGCTCACAGAATCAAAGAGGAATTACAATTTTTTTCACACAGGATAAAGGTTTGTATTCTGTACAATGATTTATGTGAACAAAACACACACACACACACACACACACACACACACACACACACACAGAGGAATTGCAACCAAGGTTCTAGGTCAAAGGCTTCCTTCTTTGCTGGTCATGCTGGATCAATTCCTTCCTAGGGATCTCAGTATCCTAATTTCTTTGGATTTGTGCACTAACTGTGGCACTAGACAAGGCAATTTAACAGGATTAAACCCCCCAAATTCCCAATTTACCTCAGGGGAGTGGGGAAGACAGCAATAGGAGAGTGCAAAAGCTAAGGTATTCCCCGTGCACTCCTCCATAAATTGACATTCTGACTGGGATAAATGTTCCATTTTTCACAAACCTGGGATATAACAAATATGATTATTCAAAGAACAGGAAAAGGATATTCACATGAACAGCTGACTTGGTTGTCAAACATAAGAAAATGTCAAAGATGTCTTAACCCGAAAATTTAGATTTACACTTGAAAAATTGTCTCAGAATTTTGCTTGCAGTTATTCTGAAGCACAGTTGCCATTATTCAATAGAGACGTCAAGAGGAAACAAGCAGAGGGGAACAGAAAATGGGTGACAAATGAAAATGCAGAAGAAGAGTGGGTGATGGAACATCCTATGTACCTTAGAACTGGGATGTCCTCCATCTGGTGGGAATTGCTTCTGGTGAAAAGCCGTTGGTGTGGCACGGTTGGCTTGCTCCCCAGGGATGGGCACCAGCCACCCTGCAGGTAAATGATCTCAGCAGAGGTACTGGACAATAAGGAAAAAGGATGGCTTTGTGACAGCAACAGAGCAAGCAAATAATAACTCCTTTTCCAAATGGAGATGTGCTTGTTTGTCCACTTCTCAAGGGAAAAAAAATACAAGTGTTCATAACCGCAGCTTCATTAAGCATCAATAATTTATACCTTCTCCTCAAACGTTTGCTTTTAGAACTTTAAATTCTTTTAGAACTCTGGAGAATTTTGTGCCTTCAAGACCATACATTCACAGGGCAAGTATCGCTTTCATACGGTATACTGTTTCTTCTAATACCTGAGGCACAATCTTACCTCTAAAAACCATTCTTCCATTTCAAATCCTGTACATCTTAAATAAATAAGGGATATCCAGTCATGCAGATTAACAGTACAGTGTTATAGTGTCCACTCTTGGATATTGTTTATTACATTAGATGGGGCTTATTGACAAGTAAGTGAACATAGGATGGCAGCCTACTATTCACAACATAAACTTAAGCTAAAATGCAACCCAGTTCCTTATTTCATTCTCAGGAGATAAAACAGGTGGATTTCAATTATTTTTGGATGGCACTGGCGCCTCCTATGGCCCACTAGTAACAGTTTGGATGAATTTTGACACCCTCTCCCATGGAACCCCTTCTAGTCAGCCCCCCAGATTTTGAAAAGTTGACCGTCTTGTTCAGCCCTACTTTAAAGACACTCTTTTGCAGTCACCTTCTCACCATGAAGTGGTTGCAATTTTAAGGTTTATTGTTTCTTACATTTTAGGATGTTTAGTTCATTTGCTGCTGACCAAACCCAACCCAACCAAACCAAAAAGCAAAGCAAAGCACTCCAAGTTGTTTTACTGAACAAAGCAACTAGTATTCTCTGCAAATTCATGGATGTTCGTTTTAGATTCTCTCAGTGTATCACTCCATCATTCTCCTCCCTTATTTGTTCATATATGAGTTCTTTGTATTTCTAAGTCCTTCTTAGCAAGGCCATAGTATTTATAAGGATGACTAGGCTGAAGCCTAAGGGCCCATCAGTTTTTGTTTTTGTTTCTTTTTTTCTTTTCTTTTCTTTTTTTTTTCTTTTGCTGATGTGCCCTAGGGCTGTTGGGTGTAGTGGGGTGAAAGATTGAAGTGCCAGAGGGGCCCCTGAAATACCTGAAATCGTAGGGGCCCGGCCATGGGTTAATATGGCCCTGCTCCTTAGTTTGGCCACTAAGACAAAAACCTTCCTGCATGCTAAGAGATAGCATATTCCTGTGCATGTATGCACACAGTCTACTTATGAGGAATCACAGAATTTGATTCAGCCTGTACACACCACAGTTAAGAATATGACTCAGGGATTCAGGTGCATGAGGGATTGGTTTTTGGGTTAAAGTGCGATCAACTGGTCATCATATATTCTTTTCCTTTCCACCACTTTAAAAACAGTTTGTTACCCATTCACTTTCATTGGAGGGACCAAACTGACCATTTATCTCAGATGTTCAAGGCCCAAATTGCTTTGTGTTGGAAACAGGTGCAATAAACTATCACCCTTCAGGGTTTGGTGTTAAGCTAAAATTTATTTCATGTACATGACAAGCTTACAGATTTGATTTTAATGTAATAGGCACAGAGACAGAATTTTGCTGGAGGAGGTCTCAGAAGGGAGGGAGATGAGCTCAGCTAGAACATTTCCAACAAGGTTGGGGGGGGGGGGAGAGATATGAATCAGCTGAGAATTCCATGGCTTTCAAATAAGAATTCTTATCCCTATTTGTGGCTCCTTGTGGCATCAACTCCCTGCTGCATGGAGCTTTCCTTTCATTACACATATTGCATGCTATCCTCAATTGGCAGGGAGAGAATGAAACAGAGAGTGTGTGAGAGAGATGGTAAACAGTGGGACTTCATAGCTGTGAAATGCAAGGTCTACAGAAACCTTGTAGATTGTGGTCATCTGGCTCTATTATTTTGCCGGTGTGTGTACACACATACACATACACATACATATAATTGCATGCCATCAAGTTGATTCCAACTTATGGTAAACCCTGCCAGGGTTTTCTAGGCAGTAAGCAATCAGAAGTAGTTTACCATTCCCTTCTTCTGGGGATGTCCTGGGACTGCGCAGCTTGCCCAAGTCCACACAGTATGCCTCTTGTCGTAGGAGGCACACTGGGGGAATCAAACTCCGTAGCCTGATACCTAAGCCATTGAGCATTAAACATACACATATG
Organism: Intellagama lesueurii; assembly: GCA_037013535.1. Taxonomy (NCBI): domain Eukaryota; kingdom Metazoa; phylum Chordata; class Lepidosauria; order Squamata; family Agamidae; genus Intellagama; species Intellagama lesueurii. The sequence goes on from JBAJHW010000002.1 coordinate 220,702,491, forward strand.
CATACCTTTGTGTGTATATAGCTGTTCCTATCTACAGTATATCTGCCATGATATATACAGAATATATACACACACACCCAAATGAAGGCAGCCAGGAAGGTCTCCTCTACTATGGGGTCCATGAAATCCAGACTCATGGTGCTGATCTTTATAATAGTGGGGAAATGGGATACAAAGGATGGTTGGGAGTCTACTTCTCCCTCTCCTAACAGTCTGCAAGGGGGCTTACTTCACTTTGCTGGCCTCTTGTTTCTTCCAGTCCTCACCTGGGCCCAAGATCACATCACTGGGCTGGTATGGTTTACAGTCCAAGGCTGGGATTTAGTTTTTCACACTGATTACAGATAGCTGACACCCTTTCAAGATGGCCGGTAACACTAGGCCATTACAGGCTCTCATGTCCCCTAAATTTGTGCTGCTTCTGGTGGCTCTGACAAAGGTGCTCCTTTTGCCTCTTCATCTGCCAGCATGTCCTTTGAGTGGGAAGGGGGTGGTGGAAAGGGTACCCAGCGAGTTGTCTCAGTGTCCAGGGGATTGTCAGAGCTGGTGGATTGAAGAGCAACATGTATCCTTGTACCATCAGCCTTTAGCAGGCCAGAATGGGACCCATTCCCTATTACAAGAGTTCTGGACCTCCAGCAGCTAGTGCCCTCTGAGGGCACAGAAGATGGATGCCCACTCCTCCCCCTCAGAGATTGTAGCAGGTGGCAAGTCTGAGCCGAAGCCCCCTTTGTCTTCCTCCTCCTCCTGCTTTCAGCCTAGGATCCACCAACCTGGCCTGACCCCCACCACATCCCACAGATGTGCCTCATTGGCCTTGGCCTCCTTTCTCCCACCAGAAGCCTCCCACTTGCCCTGGGTGCCGTCTGGCTGTCTTGTCACTAGGGTCTCCCTGACGTCTGCCAGGACCAGGCCCGACAGTCCATCAGGGAAATCCAGAGCATCCCCCTCACATTCATATTTGCAAAATGAGGCTAATTCTCTGAACTCCGATAAGGTGGGTTTGAGGGCACAGAAGCTTGTGGTGTCTATTGCGGCAGCAAAAGTACTGCAAGATCATGGTCCGTCTCTGACTGCGTTTTGAGAAAATAGGATGCCAAGTGGGACTTTTTTTCGAGGAAGGTTGAAATAGCATACTCTGTGCCCAAGTGTTTATAGGAACATTTGTATTTTAACAAGGTGGTGGAAATGGGGGTGGTGGGAAAAGAAGAGCGGAAATCGAGAAGCAGGGAGGCCTTGACCCTCCAGCTGCACCAGTTAGTAAACTGCCTCAGAGGAGAAAGGCTTAAGGAGATTAATTGCAAATCTTTCCCTAATAGATAAACTCCCCTAGGTGATTTCCATTGACCAAAGGAGAAGGCTAGTATATATAGTTCTCTCTCTCAGTTTCTCTCTCTCTTTCTGCACAGACATTTCTGGGGTTTGTTCTATTGATTAGAAGCACTAGACAGGGCTGCTGTTCTCAGCATGACGTTGATGGGACACAAATTCAATCATTATTGCTTTATAGCATGCTCATGTATGTGCATACGAGCATGCACACACGCACAGAGAGAGTCTGAGAGAGAGAGAGAGAGAGAAGGATTTTAAAAGTCTGGCACTCACCCCAAGTCCATAGTGAGGTGAGGAAGCCAAGGTCTGTAGAAAGTGTTGCCGCAGGAGCATTGGAGCAGTGGACCCCAGTCCTCAACTTGGACTGCCTTGTCAAGGAGATGTAGGTGTCAGGTTGAGAGGAGTGGAAACGGTACCTGTCAGAGAGCTGGCCATGCCTTGCTACTTGGCTGTGGTATTTTGGCAGATCCCTTCAGTTCTTCAAAGACCTGGAGGCAGTTTTTCAGATAATGGTGTCCATTCGTTTTTATTTCTGGGCTGAACTGGCCTTTTCAGTGCTTCAGACTATGGCACAGATGAAACGGGCTGTCAGAGGCAAAACCAGTACTGCAGCGTGTTTATACATTTTGGGGCATCATTCTGATCTGTGAATGGTCTGGGGATCAAAATTATAGGAGAAAAGGTTGGAAGGGTTTTGCAACTTCCAAAAGCTTCTTAGCTTGCAGGCAGAGTTTGTCTCCCTAATGCACTGAATAGTCTCACAGCAAGTTGCTACCTAGCTCTTCAGCCTACGTAGCTCTTCAGATTATTTATTATTTATTTAAAGTTATTAAAAATATTTTTACCCTGCCTTTCTCCTTAAAAGGATCCAAGACTTACCCTAGTTTAAAACATAACAATAACAATAACATTGGTTGTTGTGGGTTTTTCGGGCTCTTTGGCCGTGTTCTGAAGGTTGTTCTTCCTAACGTTTCGCCAGTCTCTGTGGCCGGCATCTTTAGAGGACAGGAGTCAGAACTCTGTCTGTACTCTGTTCTGACTCCTGTCTTCTGAAGATGCCAGCCACAGAGACTGGCGAAACGTTAGGAAGAACAACCTTCAGAACACGGCCAAAGAGCCCGAAAAACCCCACAACAACCATCAGATCCTGGCCGTGAAAGCCTTCGAGAATACAACAATAACATTGTTATAAAATAATTAGTAACAGCCAGCAGAACAACAGCTGGTTACCTTGGTAAAAACCATCAGATTCAAAAACTTCACAAATAGAAACTTAACTTGGTGCTGAAAAAACATCATACCTAATGTCAGGCATAGGAAGAAATATCCAACAATTATTAGAACAACCCTTTCTCTGATCACCACCCACCTAAACTCCTAAGAGAAAGTTGCTTTGAAGAAGGATTTCTCGGGATTATCTGAACACTTAGCTGTATGGAAAAAGTGATCTTTTTGTTGCCTTACTCTTTAGCTATTTAGGGCTTTAAAGGTAAAAGGCAGTACTTTGACACAACCTTATTCAGAACATTCCCATATCCTAGCCAGATAATGGGTTGCGGTATTTGGCTGTACAGCCGTATGACAGGAGTTTGAATCCCCATCATGCCTCCTGGGAGGGAGACCAGCTGAAACCATCTGGGGTGTCCATGACTAATGCCCTGTCATTGGGTGGCCTCATGCAAACTGCATGGTCCCAGAGTGCCATGAGAAGGAGGAACTGGTAAACTCTTTCTCAGTATCTTATACCTTGAAAATCATCATGCCATTCTATTGGTATCGATAGAATGTAATTAATTAATAATTACACAGATGGCTTTGCAGATGGTTGAGCTATATTATAATGCACTGGAGTAGTAGAAGTACATATGATCTTAGAAGTACTTCTGTTGTTTTTATTCAACACACAGAAGCTAGCATAATTTTGGAGGTGACAGGATCATCTAATGTTCATGCAAGACATGTACAGCCTGCTCTGAGTGTCTCTGACACAATTACAATGTCTCACACGCCCATTCATGTATCCCAGACCTGGGCAAAGTGCGGCCCGCGGGCCACATACGGCCCGCGAGCCGCTCCTGTCCGGCCCGCCGCCAGTTGCTTATCTTTAACATACCGCAAAAAACCTCTTTAGTATTTGTGAAGATTAACAAGTTTAAAATAAAAACAATCATAACATCACTGTTTCGTTTTATTTTTAAGTAAAGTTGGTTCGGCCCCCGAACACAGTTCAGATTTTTCATGTGGCCCCCTATAGAAATTAATTGCCCACCCCTGATGTATCCCATCACCTCTTCCAACGGTGACTCAAGGAATCGGGGAGGGTTAGTGGCTGCTGTAAGAACTGTGCCTCTGGATGGTGATCTGCAAGTCTGCACAGCCTGACTTAGTATTTATGAACTAAGCTGGCAGCTATGTTGAGTGCTGGGATGACAAATCAATGCTTTGCCAAAGGTTTATGGTGTGTAGCACAATTTGCTGCTGATTTCTCTCTCATACACAGGTCAAGACAAGAGGCTTTGAAGCTTGAGCAGGTTTATCACCCTTCAGACACCATGCTAGACTGTATTTCACAGTGTCATAGGCTTGTTTTATTATTCTTGATCTACATTCTTTAGTTTGTTCTGTGACGTGCTATTGCTTTGCACACAAAAAACCCAAGGTCATTGGTTTAATCCTTTGGGGAACCCCCCCCCCCCACAACTGTTTTTTTTCTCTGTAGTCTTTTTGGCTGTGATTGTGGAGCATGAGTTGCTAATGTATTCCATAAGGGTGCCATGGTGATTGCTCAATATCCCAGGCCCCCTTGACCCTGTTTAGCTGTGGGAGAGGTGGAAACTCAGACTGCTGGTCTGATTAAGCAACTCAGAAGTCTGCAACAACATATGTTCCCTTTTAGTAGCCAAAAACTTCAGTTTTTAGTCATCAGTATCTAATCTTTAGTTCTAAACTCTCCACTGGGAGTTATTCTAGCTGTGAGTGAAGAGAAAAGATTGGTGTAAAGTATATCTGCAGTTTGCCAGAGGTTTCTGCATTAATAGAATTTGGCACGTAAGCTGTCAATAAATAAATTAATGAATAAATAAAAAATGTTTTTTTAAAAATCCCTTTATTGCCTCAGGACCACATTCCAAAAATAAATAGTCCTTCTTGCTTAATTTTCAGTACCCCAAGCTGCTCCTCTGATTGAATTAAGTTGTTGTGCTCATTTGGAAGAAGGACTCAGAAGGATCGGCTTTACATACAGGCAGCAAGAGAATATCCTTTGAAGAGAAGTCAAACACATTAACCTTTAGCCACTCTCTGCACCTAAATAAATGAGAGTTGCAGCTAAATTTCAACTGCTTTGCCACATTGCATGAACACAAAACTTGCAAAGCGTGATTCCTTTCAATTTAGTATTTGACATGGACCAACATTTTGCATTCCAAAGTAAACCTGTTCTTGTTTTCGTGAGAACTATAAAAATCAGTGGAAACTAAAGCTGGCCATGCTCTTCTGAACTCAGTGCCAAGCTATATAGTGCCATAGTTGCATGGTTCCTCCTCAGATTTCCATGCTTGCTGATGTATGCTCTGCTTTGGTTTCATATTTCTCTACAACAGGGGTTGGCAAAGTATTACCTGGAGGCTGCATGTTGCTCCCAATGGCATGATGGTTTAGGTATCTGTTGGGAGTTTGATTCCCCCCTGTGCTCACACCACACTACTTCATTAGAAACAGAGAACAGAGCTGGCTGTACCATTTGGCAGAGTAAGGCAATCATCACCTGTGCCATATGAGGAAGAAGAGCGGTAGCCCTCAAGGGTCCCCCAACCTTTACTTTTATTATGGGGGCACAACTGTACGTGCCAAACACTCTGTCTTATGCCACTCCCATAAATTATGGGCTGCCTGAGTTGTGGCAAAGGATCACTATTCCATTGGCAGTGTCCAAGTAAAACTCAATTGCCAGCCCAGTGGGCTTCTGAATGTAGAACAGAGAGTACCACTTCATCCTTTGCCTTCAGTTGACAGGAGAAGGGAAAACGTTGGGATGATCATCCATCTAGCTGAACTAAATGTTCTTAAGGGATATGGGCATGATCCAAGGAATGGCACTGGCCACACATTTATGGTAAAACATTGTCTGGACCTAGGCTGACACATCTGCAGTGCGCTCCAATAGTGTTGGAATTTGAACTTATAACGTGTTCTGGAAGCCAGGCTGATCTTGGCTCTTGTCTGTTAGAATAATAGATAAGACTAATCCAAGTTCCCAAACTGGTGTGTGTGTGGGAAATACATCCCTGTCAATGAATGCGACAGCATTCCTCTAATCTAAGCTTTAAAAACTTTAGTGGCATGGAGTCCACCACTATTTTGAGACAGTATGTTCCCATGTTGAACAATTTGTATCATTGGGATATTCTTTCTACTGCTTAGTCATAATCTCTTTTCTTATAATTCAAACACTGATCATGTCCTATCATGTCAGAGCCATACTGAGCAATTCTGGCACCCAGTGCTTCACTGCCCTATTTGTTCTCTTAGGTCACTTAAGATTGGCACACATAGAAAGAGGGCATGGGAAGAATGTAGAGGAGCATCCTGATCTGAATGTGCAATGGTTGTATTTGCTCTCTGTCAAATCCAAATGTTTTATGCTTCCTCCTGCCCAGGGAGATGTAGCTGCAAGTGGTTGTAGATCCTTTTAAACTTCCAGCAGCGAATTTTTGTGCCTTCTAAATTTTGGTGGTCTCCATCAAAGCCCTGGTCAACTTGCCCTAGTTATAGCTCTGTATGTGTGGAGCAACAGAGAACAAATGTCCTCCATCACCTATGTGACAACTGTTACTTTATTTATTTATTTATTGGATTTCTATCCCGCCCATCTAGACCAAAGGTACAATAGCTATGACTGTCCTATAGTCTCTCAGCAATCCATTCTTCAGACAAAACATACCAAGTTATCTCAAAGACTGCATCTTCTTTTATGAGCCTGCTCGGGTGTTAAGATCATCAGGAGAGGCCTTTCTCTTGGTCCTGCCACCTTTACAGGTGTGGTGGTGATACTCGTTTACTGCTCCCAGACTTTGGAACTCCCAAAGGAGGCCAGGCTGGCCCCATCTTTGCTGCCCTCCTGCAAGCAGGCAAAGACTTCTCTTCAAGCAAAGTTACCCTTAATGATTAGCTGCCTGAGTGGGTTTTTAAATGGATTGTTGTACCTTACTGCTCTGAATGTGCTTCGGCATTGCTTATGTTTTTTAGTATAATATAGGAAAGCTACTGGTTTTGACTGCAACTCTTTTAGCCTCCTAGCTGGCATGGCTAGCGGCTGGGCTGGCTACAAGATTCTAGGAGCTGTACTCCAGATAAATAACTTTCCCAACTGTTCATGTTTCCTACAAGTGTTCTGTACAACACAACTACTGCTTAGTATAGGGGGAAAAAAGAAACACTGGATTGCTAAATTCATGCTCTTCGGGGAACATTTGAATGGTTGTCAAATAGTTATACGAAAGATGTACCAAAGGAACAACCTGAGTATATTATGCTTTCTCACCAAACTGTCTTGATAATAATAATAATAATGTGCTGTCAAGTCATTTCTGACTTATGGTGACCCTTTTCAGGGTTTCTTAGGTAGAGAGTACACAGAAGTGATTTACTATTCTCTTCTTCTGGGGGCAGCTCTGGGGCTGTGCAGCTTGCCCAAGGCCACACAGGCTGACTGTACTCGTAGGAGACACGGAACCTCCAACCTCTGGCTCCACTGCCAGAGACCTAAACCACTGGGCTATTAGGATCATTAAATTCCATTATCTTCAGAGTTTTCCAAACTGGCACTGACACTCAAATGTAGCTATCGAAGGGACCAAAGACTGACCTTACATCATCTTGAGCCAGATGCTTCCATCCAAGCAGCCTGCCAGTGAACAGAAGCAGAATACTTATGGGCTACCGTGCAGTCTAGGTATGGCTAGGTGGAAACTGGGACTATTTCTGCCTGAAAGAAGTGTGCACATGGATGGGAGTGTGCTCTCCATGCTTGGAACTCTGTTCTGATATTGCCTGTAGCAAAAGCCTGGGGCACTGCATGAGCATCACCAGTCTTGAAGCAGTCACTGTTAGTGGATCCCATATGATCCCATTTTGCTTTTAAAGCACTTGCAAGAGACCTCTGGGTAGAGACTGCATAGCAAATTAGCAGGCATGGTTACCTTCAGTAAATGAGCATATGCAGACATATGCTCATTTACTGAATGTTTGGAAGCTGCAGGTGACTTGAAAAGATATGCTAATATGCTAGAATGAAAGCTAATTGTGTTTTAAACATGCCACTGCTTTCTTTCATCTGTTGAACCATCTGGTCCCTCTTGACACAAACACCCCTTGGGTTATGTTTTACAGCAAAGATCCACTTAGGACCTGAAATTTGGTCTGCTGAGAAATCCACAACAGCGCTGCATCTCTGGAAGGATCTGCAGATGAAGGCCATCCATAAATGAGCAGTGCTGAGAGGATGCTCTGAGACCCAGTTACGCTAAGCTTGCAATCCTAAACATGAGTCCCTAGGGCAGGGGTGGCAAACCTTTGGCACCCCAGAAGGTTTGGGCTACAATTCCCACAGTCCTTTATCATTGGTAATACAGGCTGGTGATTCTGGGAATTGAAGTCCAAAACATCTAGAGTGCCAAAGGTTGTCTGCTCTTGCCTTAGGGAATGAATCCCATTGAACTTCGTGGGATTCAAGTGCAGGTTGTAAAACAGAATGAGAAGCTTCCTAAGCAAGCTGCTTTGCTGAGATAGACAGAAGCTTAGTTGGAAACAGTATGGGTGGCTCACACCTTTCAAAAGCAGGGGAAAGATTTTCATTTTTGAATATTCTTCCTATTCAGGCTAGATTTCAAGCTGAAAGGTCTGAAATTCTGTCGTGCCTTTAGAATCACTGTATGTTCTGGGCCAACAGAGAAGCCCAAGTATACAGCTAGCATTTTAAAAAGATGCTGCAGATGCACTGTCTCTATAATGATTATTACTTTTGGTTGAGCATCAGATCATTCATTCCATTTTTAATGGAATCAAAAATAGGAGTGCACAGAAGCCCCTTGGCAAATGTCGTGAGTCGTATCAAAACACCCTTTTATTTTCTTCCTTCCTTTTTTGCTTTCTTCAAAATTCCTCAGATGTCTTGGTCTAGCAAGAGCCTCTGATTTTGAGTGAAGTGAAGTGTGGTGGAAATTTTAAGTCATGCTTGCTGCTGCCAGTTATGCAGTTAACATTTCTCTTCTAATCACAAACATGCTGCTGGACCTCATCAAATCTTTATCACTCTTATGGAAAAAGCAGCATTTCCAAAACTTCCCCTTTAAATTAACGTAACTCTGAAAATAGGATGGAGTATAAGCCTTTCAGGTGGGATGGAATATGTGTGCATCTATAAATTTCTTGAGGGTGTGATTCTTGCAGTTTATGAAATAAAAATCAATATATTATTAATATTTTCCTGGTGCAGTACAAATCTGGGTCTGGAGGGCATCAATCGTGACTCGTATCTCATTTGGGAGGGGGACCATGTATAGCTGGCTGGGACTCATAATCATACATGCATCCTCACGCTTGTAAGTTGGTATTTTTCACTATGTGCAAGTGGCAGAATCATCTGCATGTTTACATCCCCCCTGTACACTCAGTAGAAGTTAATCCCAGTAAGCATAGACAGAATTATAGAATAACATGCCAAGGGAAAGGAGTCTCATGGTTTGGCTCTTAGTGTCGTAAAAATGTAATAATCACATTGATTAATTCATTTGTTGAATAGTTTTTAACATACATCCCAGGCAGATGATAGATCTAGATATCCTGAGGGCTTTCTTTAATGAGCTCATGGGGCGTGCATGGCTTTCCTCCTCCCCAGTTGATCATCATAAGAGCCCTGAGAGGTAGGCCAGGCTGAGAGATGAGCACTCTCCCGAGGACTGCCAGACAAATGCGCAACTTAGCTAGGACTTAAGCCTAGTCCTCCCAGGTCCCAGTTCAGCTTTCCAACTACCACATTGCATGAGCTAAACACTTTATTCTTCTAGCAGACCTCTGTACAACTGTCTCCTCACACAGAGTGGGGAGAGCAGAACAGACCGAAACCAGCTATTTGCCAGCTCTACTGGGGAAAGGATAATCCTGAATCCTAAAAAAATGTGTTACATAAGGAGAAGGCGCAAAGGAAAAAGTCTCTAAGGTGCCACAGGACTCTTGATAGATAGATATATAGTGGCAACAGATTAACAGGGCTATGTTCTTCCCAAAGAAACAAAGGACTTGCCAAGGGCTATCAACTAGTTCAGGGTCAGAGACGAACACAGCAGGGATGGGCTGAATCTCTGGCTGGTGTTCTGGAGATGATCCACATGATGCTGCTTGTAACCTATGTTTTATGGGGATGGGGTCAGTATGATAATCACAGGACATTTCTGCTATGTAATAAGCCCTACAGTGGCTGAACGATGCACGAACAGCAACAAACCCCGTTGCCCCCCTCCCTCTCCCTCGCTCGCTCCCTCCGTCCCTCCCTCCCTCTCGCCCTCCCTGGGCTTTGCTGTCTGCTACACACGCTCCGGTCTCTTCTCTCTCTTGCTTTCTCTCATTCGGTGTCTAAACGGAGCATCCGCTTTCTGGGGCAGGGTCCCGTTTAGAAGTCGACGCCGGGCTCACCCCGCGTCAAGAGGCAGGTTCTAGGAGAAGGGACAACTCTGTCATTTTGGGGTGCTTCTCTCCCCGAAAAGAGAGTTACTTTAAGAAAGTGCTTTGCACCTCTCTCTCCCCCCCCCCCCCCCAAATTGGTCCAATAAAGGTATCGCCTGCTTCTGCATTTGTATTGCTTTGCTCCTGGTCACTATAAGATTTCACCCACTGGAAGAAAAGTGAAAAGGAATAAACAAAGAGTTTAGTCTGGGGCAGCAATGAAACAATAACTGCAGGTAAGTGTCTTTGCTTTTATTTGTTGTTGTCCAGCGAAGACAATTAAAGGGAAGGAATGGTCTGGCTTTTGTGTTTGTTTTGTTTTTCATTTCGAAGGGTAGTGGGTGGTAATTGGCAGAGAAGGGCAGGTTTCTTACTGCACAGCTGAGAGTTAGGGTGCTCATCCCTGTCATCATTCATAAAACAGCTATTCTCTCTCTCTCTCTCTCTCTTGTTCTTTTTACTGCTAATTTTAGGCTGGTATCAGATAATAATACTTAAGCCAGCTGAAGGTGCTAAGATGAAAGCATAGGCTCCCATGGTTTATCAACCTCAATTTCTTTGGTTTCACCTGCATCAATGGGCAAACAGGTGGCACAGGTTTCTGAAGCAGCTATATGGGTCTGCAGCTCCTGTGAATGGAGATAAGGGGAGGGGGGCCAACCTTCCATGAGATTGACAAAGATGCGTCACATTGCCTTCATTTTCCTGAAAAGATGACAGTCTGACACCAGCCCCAGGTGACACAGAGGCATGTGCTGCCTGCAAGCAATTCCAGGAGAATAGCTTCTTTTTTTCAGACTGTCACTCTCCAGGTGTGTTAGACTACAAATCCTATGACGTGCAGCCAACATGCCATGCTGTTTGAGACTGATGGGACTTGTAGTCCAACACATCTGTTGGAATGTTGGACATTCGGGAAATTAGTAAAGACAGAACTATACAAAACTGCCTTCGGTAACTTATCACCAGATGCTGATAACATTTTTTTTGGTGCTTTCTTTTCTGATTTAATTTTAGATCTAGATTGTTGAACCACCGTATTGATGTATCAATATTGGAGTTGTGTGGGGTTGTGAGTTTTTAATTTGTAAACCACCCAGAGTGGTATGTCCACTAGAGGGGCGGTATATAAATCAAATCAAATCAAATAAAAAAATAAATGTGCTATGTTGGAAAAAATTGTCTTAGAAGCTTCCAAAGGTTTGCATGATGAAGTCTGGATGAAGAGACTAGGAAGCACAGGCCAAGGGAAGTCATATAGAGTACAGGACAGCAACTTTATAGAATTCAGGTCTCATTCACCTTTCAGAGCTGCTTTTGTGAAACTGCTTGAAGTCAGTTTCTCCCTGTCAGCTGCTAGTTATAAGCAAACCAAAGAAAAGTGGGTGTGATACCCTAATTAGACCACTAAAGTATAAACAAACAAAATAAACCCCCAAAGCTAGTTTTCAACTGTACAAGTCTTCATCAGGCTGGGCATTGCAGAGCTGGTAGTGATGCAGAAAAAAAAAAGCATAAAAACCCAAAGTCCACAGCCAGATGTTTTGGCCAGTTTCCTAGAGGAAAGGAAATTCCAAAACAGAAGCTGCAGAGAGGGAAGGTCTCCAGTTTCACCTCTGGCGATGGAGATCAATATGCTTTAAACTTTTAGACAAAGAACTGCCAGTCACTAAATACCTGAACCATGAAACCCATGGTTCCTTTTCAACGGTGTGTCATTTTGACTCTTTATCCAGTCTCTGCAGACTATGGTTTTAAAGAATGAAGAGGCAAGTTTCTTCCCTGTTGCAGCTGCTCCAACAACTGTAGCCATGAAGCAACCCTAAGCAACAGAGATGGTCTGACTCTGGAGATCCCAGTCTTGGGATGTACAATAATACAGACATGTCACCATGTAATGCATCTGACACTCTTTTTCCTTCCTTCCCTTCCTCCACCGCCATCCCATTGCCTCTTTTGTAAACTGGGCGTCAGAGAACTTTTTACAAGCATAATGCTTGACATTCTTGGAAAGAAAAGTATCTCAGTCGTCCAGCTCAGGGTTTTTTTGGGTGGTTTTTTTTTTTTTAAAAAAAAGACTGTTTGGAAAACCTGTGCATGTTGACCAGTTTAGGTATGAATTTAAAATTAGAACTCCGTATAATTATTCAGTGAAATTATACCCTATAGAGCTATACTAGCCAGATTTCAGCCTGCCTCACATAGCATTAATTTAAAGCACCCAAAGTACTGCTCCGACTGCTCTCTGAACCACATAATGAGTCCTGCTGAACTGAATTTCCTTGGAGTTGTCATGCTTAAGGCCACACTGTGTTATCTCGCAAGGTTTTTTGCATGCATATAGATAACTGGCCATAAGTAAAAAAGCTTGTTCAAGTGGAAATACTTGGGTTTGGCTCAGCTCACCTCATAGCAGTGATCAGAGTGTTGGACCCAAATCTGCACCAGCTCATGAAACTTATAGGGTGCTCCTGGGCCAGTCTCACTCTTTTTCAGACTACCTCACAGGGCTGTTTTAGTGATAAGGGCAGGGGAAAGATGTCACCTTAAGCTCATTAGTGGAAAGGTAAAATATAAATGTAGCTAACTAATGGATCTTAAAAATATGAAAAGCATAACCCTTCACCACCATACAATATTCCATTATAAGTACAATGAAAGGCTTCACTTCCTTTCTAACCTATAAACCCAAGATTTTGTTTTTAATTTTAAGCCAGGGATTACTGGCTTGCTGTGGATGGAAAAAAATTGAAAGCTTGAGGTCTGGCCTCATGACTTTATTCTTGGGCACTTTGGTACATTTGTTTAACTTCCAGTTTTACAGATTCTCCATATTCTTGTGTCCCTTGCACGCTGCCGTCTCAGGAAACACCACGTGTTATAAGGTACCTGTGTTTTTGCTTATCTCCTGAGTCAGACGCTTGTCATGGCAGGGCAGCAGAAACTTTGCAATGAAAATCTGTGGATGCAACCAAGGGTGGTAGTGGTTGTCCTTTATTTTATACCTGTGAATGTATCAAAAACTGTTTTCTTGCAGTCCTCAACAAAGCAATGTGGCAGAGCATGTAATGTAAGGGATTGCTCCCTTCTGGCAACGTTTTGCCATCCCCTGATCCTTTCAGGCTCTGTGTTTAGAGCTTCTGCTGCTACCCCTCTCGGGGATACAGGTTTCCTCCTGGGTTTAGTATCTGAGAAGCACATTCAAGAAATAGTGCCAGCTGGTGGTCAGGAGTAGCTTCTTACGCTTGCAGAGAGTGCTTACCACAAACTAAGCATGAGGTTCAACTTCAGAGGAAGTTTTTATACAGCTGTCCCTTTCTAATCCCTCATTTGCCTTCCACTTTGACTTTACAAATGGCTTGATCTGTTATTGGAACAAGCAAGGATCATTCAGTAAAGCAGACTGGCATCACGCTGAATTCGCATGTGACTTGCAGGTGTCAGATGCACTTTAGAAGAAGCAGCTTCCATTGAGACCCATCCTTGCAGGCTCTATTCGGCTACTGGCTTGATGTGCCATCTGAGACAAATCTCCTAATGAGCATTTATCTGTTCACTTTCCTGCTTGTTTCCTTTGGAAACCTTTGCAAAGCAGTGTGCAGACATTCCAGTATGTTGACTTGCAAACACTATAAAAACATAGGCTTTTAGTAAAAAGACAACACAACGCATGAAGTAGAGCCTCCAAGTCTGTAGTCTGCTTACCACTCCTTTAGAGAATGCTTTATTCTCAGACAAAGCAGTGAAAAGTTTTAAGGCACCTTAAAAACACGCCTATTTTATTTGACTTAAGCTTTCGTGCACTACATTTCTCTTCATCATGCATCTGACAAAGACTAATTCAGTCCACAAAAGCTTGTGCACAGTTTTTAAGGCACTGTAAACTGTGTTCTATTTTTGTTATGACAGACTAACACAGCTACCCTCCTGCATTTTTTTCAGTCACCATGGGTGATGTCCCTCCTCCCTTTTCCCCACTTTTTTCAGCCTTGCTCAGCTCTACTCTAATTGACATACTTTAATTTCTGTCATGAATTTGGCCAAACCCTGGGAGGCAGTGGAAGACAGGAGGGCCTGGCGTGCTCTGGTCCATGGGGTCACGAAGAGTCGGACACGACTTAACCACTAAACAACAACAACAATTTCTGTCAGTCAGTTTCACCAGCACAGAATATTTTTTTTGCAGGATCTGAAGTAAAGCAGTTCTCCTAAATGTAAGACACAAGTTAGTTGTCCCTAAGATGTACACTATTCTCTGCATTCCCTTGAGAGATCTGACATTACAAAAGAGAACAAGCAACAAAGCGTCTTGTGGCACCTTGAAGACTAGTCCATGTGGCAGAAGCTTTTGGAGATTTTAGTCCACTTCCTCAGATCCCAGGCATATAAGAAAGCCATTATCTGCATCCCCAAAGGGGCTGAGGGAAGCAAATGGAAATGAGGCATACTTATCATAATAACAATGACACTTGAGGTAACAGCAGCAAATTTTCTACAACAGAGATGCCATCAGAAATAATTATCCAGAGAATCTGGAGGCAAGTGACAAATAGTAAATATTAAATTTCCATAACAATGGGAGAGAACTTAACAACAATGTAAGGCCATGGTCACACCAGCCAAATGTCCCCTTGTGGTTATGGGACTTTTAATTACATTCCTGTCATGCTTTGAGGTCACATGACATTTATTCCAGGATGTCCCAATGTGTTTTGGGGTTACCAAGTCATTTCTTTCCAATTCAACAAGTGCCTACACCTTCTTGTTAAGACTGTTTGACAGAGATTAACCGACACTTTGACACAAACGGGTGAAAAAATTTTTAAAATTGAAAACATTTTAATTTCAAATGTTTGAAACTTCAAATGACAAGTTCAAAAAAGTTGTGATAAGATCTTTTACACTCCCAGCAATGTAACTTTTTTTTAAAGATCTGCAACAAAAAAATTAGAAGCCTCTGGCCGAATAAGAAATGATCCGCAGTTAGCACTTTTGCTGGGTAAGATTCACTAATGGCTGTGTGTCATGTGACCACAAATTTAAATTGCAAAATCAAAGGGGGGAATTGGAAAAAAAAATTGTTGGTGTGACCGCAGCCTAAGGCTCAACCTTTATGGTAAAGACAGATGCAGTAGCAATCATGGAGATGCAGCATAACAACTATAGATCTTATGATGGCCTGCTTCTTTGGACATTTTTTTTTTTAAAAAAAAGGTTTTCTGCTTTCTCTCTCATCCCACCCAGCTTTCTCTGCTGTTTCCTAGCCTGGAAAATAATTCTGGGGAAGATAAACTTATGGCCTTTTCATTTTTTCTACTTTCTTGTCCAGCTATGGATACCAGCATAGTTGTCTCCTATTGTTATATAAATTTAATATTTACTATTCATCACTTACCTCCAGATTCTCTGGATAACAAATAATAACCATTAATAAATAGAAGAAATTTGAATCTTTTTATTTTCTCCATTCCTCATGCTCAAAGCTGGTAATGGAAACATTTTCTTGATAATCAGATAGAAATTAAAAGCAAGAACTGGTGATCTTTTTCAGCTTGCGACTAATGATAATTATGATTGTAAGAGATTGTGCTATTATTCTGCTCTCTGTGGACCTCCCATTTCACTATCAGGCAAGAGGCAATAAAAATCCACTGTTCTCTTGGGAGAAAGATTTTAATTAAGGTTTTCCTCCTACTTTGAGACAGAATGTCCCCTGCCATCTTTCCCCCTTTTCTTAAGTGTTTAGCTCTTATGTGTTACTCTCCAGCTTCTGCCTTCATCCACTATTTCAGGAATCAGTTTCAAGTGAAGCTCTAAAATTTGCAAACAAACTTGGGATCGTCCAGAAGGAAACCAAGTAGTAATAATTTACAGTGTTGTATGAGACAGAGTTAATGTCTACCCTATGGAGCCATACTTGGACAAAAGTTTTAGACCACTACTCACAAAATTTCTTATTCTCAGCAGTTGTCAAAGTCTTTACCTGCTGAGACTCTCTATTGACAACCTTGCACTGGTTAAATTTCCCAGCTTCCCTTTTATGTATTTAAACACCACCACCACCAATTTCCCACCCCTTGCTATGCAGAGGAAGTATCACATTCTGTGATGCTTAATGCCCTTTCTCTTGAAATCTGCACAGAAAAGACAATCCTGCACAACTTGATGTTTCCTCTCCCCTTTCTAGAGTAATCCTGCATAGGACAGAGGCCATTTTGTGCATAAATTGTAATAATCCTGCATAGTACTAATCCTGCACAGTATACCATTTGTTCAAGAAAAAAAAATGACAAAAACACTTCCAAGAAATCTCACATGATTTCCCTAGAAATTTTTTTTTTCAGAAAAAAAAAAATCTCACACAGAGACATCTGATTGTGAGGAGAAAAAGTTCCCCCCAGTTCTTCAACAAGAGCCCAAGGTATTGAGATCTCTATCTCTATTTTTGGATAACAAAAACTTAGGGTCTGTTGCTGGCTGGGAAAAACCAAATGTACAGAAAAGAAAGTGGAAGAGGGGAGGAGTATTTAAATTCTTGTAATAATATTAAGTTCCACTATGCATTTTCAAGCTGGGCAAAGCTCCTTCTGTGTTTCTGTCCCACTGTGTGGGACTCTCACTCCATGTGCGCGGGTGGGTGGGCTTCATTCGAAATGAGAAGTAAAAAAACTGGCTGATGGCTGCCCGTACACAACCCCAACAGAGCTTTGGGCAAGCGGGCAAGCATGCAGCTTAGAAGGAACATTGAAGTTGGGTATCTATTGGTTTTAGTAATAGGGGAAAATATGCTAACCAGATATGCGTAGAAAATGAATCTGGCAACACAAGATAGATTTGGGCTAACTTATGAACTGTCACTTCATACACACATGCACACTCCAAACCCAGGGCAGAGGGGGTTACAATTCCAATTGCAAAATGTGCCGAGAAACAAATGCAGTGTCGAAAGAAGTTGAAATGAAGAAAAATAGTGTTATGACTGCAAGTATAACACAATGGTCCAGAGGCAACTGGTAAGCAAATAAAGAAGATTAGCCGTACTAGTCTGTTCCAGTAAAAAGTACAGGTCTGTGGTAACATAAACACTTCGTTTTATTATGGCATATGTAACCCACATCTTCCAGAGGTATAGAGTGAAAAGATTGCAGGGCAATTATGAGGCAGTGGCAGGCCATATCTGGAGGTTTTCATTTATTGTGCTGCATGCCATGAGGTCGAGGGCTCACGAAATTACAAAGAAAAGGCAACATTGAGAAGAAATTGCAACCCACGAAATAAATTATTACTATCTTAACCTGCCGCCTACAAAAGAGATGTTCTCAGGACCGGTCTTGCCATTAGGCAGAGTGAGGCAGCTGCCTTAGACAGCACGGTGGTAGAAGCAATGGATTGTGCCACTCCTCCTCTGAGAGGGTTGCCGCTACTCTTGAGTGGCATTGCAACTCTTTTTGTTCCTTCTTGTCTCATGTCCGTCTTTCTTCATCTAGCCGTTTGCAGCCATCACCAGTCCCTCTGTTCCTCCACCCCATAGATGCAGCCCCTTCTTGCTGCCAGAGCAGGACTGCAGCTCTTCTAACACATGCAGCTCTTTGCTACCACTACGGCTGTCTTCTCCACTGAGCCCCATCCCATCTGATGCAGTTCAGACTCTCTGCCCTCCTCCCCTCCCTCCTCTCTACCCCCCCCCCCCACAGCTTCAGCTTCTTCCAACACTTGTATGTCTTCTTCTTCTACTATTTGCTGTTGGTTTAGCTGTTGCTGCAAGTGTCTGCTGAGAACTAGGGAATATTTTTGTCAGAGCAGGATATGGATATGGCAGAGGCTGGAGTCTGCATGAATAAAAGAGGGGATGTGGAAAAATTGTGGGTGGGAGGAGACAAGCCGCCTTCTACCTCAAATGGTGGGGCAGCTTGACTACCACTGCCTATAGTCCATTAGTTGCTTTAGAGGAAGGCTGATCTCCAAAACTTTTTTTTTTTTGGGCTTCCAAAACAACTGAGAGAGGAGGAATTTGTGGTTCACTGTTCTCAGCAATTTTTTTTTTACTTCCTTCTCTGTTCATGGCTATTTCCTCACAGCAGAGTAAAGCATACACAAAGTTATTTCAGGATGCTGGAGAAATGTATTTTCAGATTCCTATAGGAAATGGCCTGATCCACACCTCTTGGATGTATATATGCAAATACATATTTGAGAGGAGTTCTTCAATTGCATATTGTCATAGAAACAGAATAGAGTTACAGGGGGTGGGGGTCCCTCATGCCCCCCACTCCACCCTATCCCTTAGCTGGCTTATAGAACTTCAGGAATAATAATAATAATAATAATAATTTATTTCATTTATACCCCGCCTATCTGGTCTTGCGACCACTCTAGGCGGCTTCCAAACAACATAAAACAACAGATAAAATCACAAAATTATTACAAAAACAATTTCCATAACAATTATAAAACAAAAAATAAAGATTAATAGAAAAGATAAAAAGATCAGGTATTGACTGGAGGGAAGGGGCGGCACGAATCTCCGGAGGAAGATTATTCCAGAGGCGAGGAGCCCTACGGGCCTCCCTCGGCGTCAAGCTCCTCAGCCTCACCTCCTGACTCGCACGGGTGATCCGGGTAGACCTTGGTGGGAGTAGGCGTTCCGCCAAATATCGAGGTCTGAATAAGCAAGACAATTCAACCCTAATTCTGCAGACACTACCCAGGATAACCCACTACACAAAAAAGTTTTGTTTTTTTATGGGAGGCTCAGACGTTCCCCTTGTGCCCTCAAGAGAGCATGGGAAGCAATTTTATTGTGTTAGGTTAGGGCCCACCCAGGCCCCCTGCCCTCATCCCCTTTTAAAAATTTCTGTGTGCCCACTAGTGGGCACAAATGACATTTTTCAGTTATAAAAAAGGGATTTTTTAAAAAAATTCACAGGAGTCATGGGAGCACCTGCGGCTCTCCAAGACCTGGAGAGGGGCATGTGCAATTTCCCTGGATCTCTGAAGATTGTCCATCCCTGCCCTATATGGACTAGAGCCAGTGGCCGAGTTCGGCTCTTACGGCGTGGTATTGTCCAGTGTTTGTTAGACTTTGGTTTCCAGAAGCCTCATCCAGTATGACCAAGACATTCTGAGCGATTCTGGGAATTGCAGTCCAACAACTTCTGGGAATACATAGGTTAGCAATTAGGAGTCAACATGTTTGCAAATAACCTCAAAGAATTCAGATAGGCTGATGAGGCAGATGTGCCCCCCCCCAACCCTTGCAGATGGCATGCTGTTGCTTCTTCTTCAGCAGGGCTTGCTCTTTGATATGTCTCATAACAGTTTCCACCAGTGGGCAGACTGATTTGTCAGTTTCTGGCACCTGCTGGCAACCCATTTTAAAAATGCTTCCAGTCCTTTAGGAATGGATTTTAGTGACACGATTTTGCTACAAAAGCTAGCATTCTACGTAATACATTCCAGCTCTGTGTGAATTCTCACACAGTTGAAGCTGTCTGGACCCAGTGCTTTTGTTAAGTTTTCATTTTTCAATTCAGAAAACTAGGAAGTTGCCTCTTTTCACTTCGATTTATCTTACTTCGTCATCCAATGCCTTCTTGGGAGCAAAAAAACCAACACACTGAGTTGTGGGGCTCAGCATTGAACCCCAGTTGCAGTAAAAACTAAAAGAAATAATTCATCCCCAGTCTCTGTATTCTCATTTAATAATAATTTTGCATTTGCAGCAATAATTCTCGCATTCACAGTAACAATGTTGTTCTTACAGATTCTGTTTTACCCATCACTGGTATCTTTATTCCAGCAATCTCAGTAGAGTTGTTGTTATATAATGCTATTCCTTCCCATTTGGAATTAATGCTATGCTTAGGACTTCATCAGCAGCAGCAGCAACTAGGAAGGGAGCAGAAGAAAAGGTATATGCATGTGCATCCAGATTTAAAATCACAGATGGTATAGGAAGGGATAACCCAACACCAGTGTAGCCTCCTGACTCCATGAAGTCAGCAGCACAGCAGATCACACGTGTGATCACACTGCTTGTGCAACCTGGATCCAGGCTATTGATTTTCTAGCCATCGTTCTACTGATGTGTATCAACTGCTGTACAGGCAGTTTGTTCAGCCAACATGACTTTTGTAGTCTTCTGAATGTCAGAGCTTAATGCTACTGTTTTGGACAGCTACTCTAGCATGGTCACTAGCCATGGTGGCTGAGGGATTCCAGGAGTTATCATCCAAAACAACTCTGCCTAGCCATTTTATTTTAATTCTGCTACAACTCACCATACTAGCGCCAGTATTCCCCACTCATTAGTTTTCCTGCCTGGGTTTCTTATATTACCTTAAATACTTCTGGATGTGCTTCCTTCTGACATTACCCAGTGGCTCATGTCAGTTCTTCTGCAAAGCCCACCCAATAAGTATCAGATATCATCAAATCATTACAGTATATTAGCCCTGCCTGGATTTTCATGAGCTAATCTCCAAAGTATCTTCCTAATCTTAATGAATTCTGCTGCTTCTTGATAGTCAGACTTCCTAGAATCTCGTTCCATGATGCAATATACATTCATTTATTTATGGAACTATCCAGTAATATTACTCTAATATTATGAGGACTTATGAGGATTCACGAGTCAAAGTGCTATTGTTGTTGTTAAACACTAATCCTACCACAGAGGCTAGCCCAGAAATCTTCCTTTGACATCCAGTATTTGCTGTGGAAGTCCTTTGTTGCATAGAGGAGCCCCTATGTGTTCAGTTTGTAGTTCGGACTTTGGAGATAAGTTTACCAGCTCAATGAGAGCTGGTGAAAGGATAGCAAGGAAGGCCTCAGGTGGAAGAGAATCCTACAGTCCGTGAGCAGCCACCAGAAGTCTTCTCTTTCATGTCCTCCCCAAACACAGTTGGGAGTGTGGCAGGATCTGGTGAAGGCTCTCCCCACTACAGTCCTCAAAAGCTAGTGAGGGTTATATTTTTCTTCAACTAGCCTGGGAGCAAACTGTATTAGGCTTCTTTGCTGCCACCATCCCCAGAAGGTAGACTTTCCAAAGGGCTTTAGCCTGTGCTCAGTTAGATCTGTTCTGACTTTTCCACCACCATCATCTGAGTCTCCACCCAACTCATTTAACAACTGCCAGGTCCCTAATATTCTAGGAGATAAATTTGGATCCAATCTGTGTGAGGAAATGTTCAAGCATGATTGTGTCTGCCATCTTGATAATTTCCCCCAATCCAGAAGACAACCAGGGTTTTGGTGGGATTGCCGGCTGGAAACTGCTCTCCACCCAAGGAAACCATTAAGAACTGCCCTCCACCTGGATTCGACTCTCTTAATCCTTACCCCACAGAGTATCTGAGTTTCTTCCACTTTAAATCCTATCAGGAAGTGATCTGTCCAAAACAACAGAACTACAGTGTGTATCCTGCTACATAAGTGAGGACATATATCCCTTGGAACAAACCCATAGTTTTCATGGAAGACATGAGGTCCTGAGCTCTCCCTGATCAGGTGGCCTCAGCATAGATGTTGAAATTCCCCAGAACAAAAAGCTGAGGGGACTCCTGCACCATCCCTCAAACTGCCTCAGCTAGCTCAGGGAGGAAGAGTATCATGCAGGTGCCCCCAAAGAATCCTCATTCTGTCCCAGGCACCCAGCTTCAGGTATATACATTCAAACTTAGGAAACCATTGGACAAGCCACCTGCTGAAGGGGATGGAATCAAAACAGACCACTGCAACTCTGCCTCTAAGGTCTGACCTGCTGCCGCACAGAGAACCCGGGTGGACAGAGCTGGGAGAGAACGATTCTCCTGGATGCATCCATTCACATCTTCGCAATGCAGGCCACTTTGCTATACTCATCCAAGATCCTGGACAACTGTTGTTTTCTCCTTCACCAACCTGGCACTCAGCAGCAGCACTTTTAACCCAGGGGACTGTCACCCAGACTATCTAGGCTATTTGAGTTAGGGGACAGTTTAAGGCCTGTCAGCATTCTGTTTCTTTCTCTTTTTTTCCCCCCATGGTTATGTAATTCTATCCCCCTTTCCTTATCTCCTTTTACCTTCAGTGGCTCTGATGGCTTCTCCCCGCTCCACATGGTGTCATGACCAACTCTGCCATGAGGTTGACTGAAAGCAACCTCCTCAGGAGGCAGATATTACTGGGCCTTCTGGATGCTCCTCTTAAACTTCCTAGGTGTTCTCCTCTACTGTAGAGTGAAGATGCACATGCCACGCAACCTGTCCTGGGGTCCTAAACCAGGTTCTTGCCTCAGGAGGACTGCAGAATGCCCAGTACTCCTTAATAAGGACACCCAACATGTCATCTACTGTTGTAAGCCAGCTCTCTTAGGATCTTCTTAATTAATAAGGATGTAACAAAAAAATAATTTTGCATCAGACCAAGGGCCTATCTAGTCCAGGATTCATCAATTTACCTCCCAGAGGCAATTGACAAAGTGCCCAGTCAATTGCTTCTGGAAAGACTATAAGTGCAACTGTTGGGCCATGACACTGCCTAGCTATCATCCCAGTGGGGAAAAGGCACATGATTATGAAAAAGACAAATATTACCAGCAAGTCTGCATAACCCCTTGCTTCATTCTTACATAATTCAGTGCCTGACATTGTTTTATAGAATCCCAGGAGCCTGGCAGCAGCTGAAAAGATGGTGACTTGGTGGGTTAAAGCCAGCCTATTTCAGCATATTATCAGTAACAGCAACTTTGCTTTCTGTAAGAGAAATCTTCAATGCATGAGATGAAGCAGTGCAGAAGCTTTGCTAAAAATCTTTGATCAGACTGTAGCTGAACTAGCAGCGCCCAGCCATACTGTTTTGCTTCATTTTTGAAACATGTTAATTATTTCCCAAACATTGGCCTTTAAAACCCCATTAAGAGATGCTAATAACAATAATTATACTTGCAGTTTCTTTCTATCTGTTGACTTTTAGAAAGTGCTCTGTTGATACTCTGCAGCCAGCTTGTACTGTGTGTTGGTTAGAAAAGATCTGAGGGGATGATTGAGCTAGCACTGTCTGCTGTTTGCAGGGGAGTGGAAGAATCTGAGCATAGTATGATAGCTCAACTAAGGCATGCTGAATCAAAGGGGCCATTCTAGCCCAGAACAGAAATAAAGATAATGCTCACGTGGATGCTGCTGGAGCAAACCTATACAGTCTATTTTGATACTTGATATGATCCAAGATGCAAAAGACAACTGGATAAAAGGATTGTGTACAGAAACGATCAAACATTCACCTTTGTCAGAAGATTCTGTGTTGCATCAGCATGTGTACATAACTCAGCATGTACACTTCAGTCCAGCAAGAGGGACCCATTGATGAAAAGAGCCTTCTGGATGCATAGCTGTTGTGCATGTTGGTGATCATCTGCAACTGGGCGGCACTGCTTCTTTAAGCACAAGTTAGTTGGCTGGATGCTTCTGTTGATGTGCAAGGGTGATGTGCTTCCCTAGCCAGAACCATTTATGAGTGTGTATTACTTGACTATTACATAGTCAAAGCTATGGTTTTTCCAGGAGTGATGTATAGAAGTGAGAGCTGGACCATAAAGAAGGCTGACCGCTGAAGAATTGATGCTTTTGAATTGTGGTGCTGGAGGAGACTCTTGAGAGTCCCCTGGACTGCAAAGAGAACAAACCTATCCATTTTGAAGGAAATCAACCCTGAGTGCTCACTGGAAGGACAGATCCTGAAGCTGAGGCTCCAATACTTTGGCCATCTCATGAGAAGAGAAGACTCCCTGGAAAAGACCCTGATGTTGGGAAAGTGTGAAGGCAAGAGGAGAAGGGGACGACAGAGGACGAGATGGATGGACAGTGTCATCGAAGCGACCAACATGAATTTGACCCAACTCCGGGAGGCAGTGGAAGACAGGAGGGCCTGGCGTGCTCTGGTCCATGGGGTCACGAAGAGTCGGACACGACTTAATGACTAAACACACATTACTTGCTGTGTATGACAACAGCTCATCTGGGGCTATCTGGCACATTTTAGTGGGAAGCTGAGCATTTTGCCAATAAAATTAGAAAATGTTTAATGTGAGCTGGAAATACTGCCTCTGCAGAACTGTATACTTCATAACTTGACATCTGTAGATATCATATTCATTATTTTTTCATTTCTCACACTCACCTTATGTTACTCTAAGAGAGTGTTCGAGGCAAGTGAGATATTTATGGAATAATTTTACTAGTGCCACATACATGCACTGTGAGTTTCCATGGCTGAACAGGGATTCAAGCCCAGCCCTCCTGAGCCCTAGGCTGTTACTCTGTTCACTACGCCATACTGGGCACTTGTTCATTGTATTACTTACATTACTGTATATCCCACACTTCCTCCAGTGAGCACAATTAGAATCCATGAGTCCATGGCACCCCTCATGCTCACTACTATCCCAACAATCCTGAGAAGTAACCCAGGCAAAGAGAGGTGAATGGGCCAAAGTCATCCAGACCATCCAGTGAATTTCAATGTTCAGTGGGAGGCTGAATATAGATTTCCCATGTTCAACTGTAACTACTGCACTTCATTGGCTGTCCATAATATCTTTAACATTCTGGAGATGGAAGAACTCAACCAGATGAATTTCCAATTGCTTCATTGCTTCAAAAGTGAGCTACTATGTATTCAATCTTTATCTGACTCCATCAAACCATTTCATAACCTTTTCCTCCAACCCTGTGGAACTCCTGTATGGTTGGTGGAGAGGTCACAGTGAGGAGCAACAAAATGTAACAGCCAACTTGAGGTTTACATAGATAGAACAATACACAGTGGTTGAAATCCTGTTGCTTAGCATAGTAATTCATGCTAGAGAAGGCCCATTGAATTAGTGGTTATTCAACTCCTCCATAAGGGCCATTGATTCAAATGGGCCTACTTGAGTTACAATTTATTATGCTAAAGTAAGACATAACTAAAGTATGAATCGATGGAATTTATGGAGGAATTGACTTACCAAATCCCTACTGATTCAGTGGATCTGCTCTGGTGCAATCACTATGCTAAGCAACAGCCATCAAGTAAACTAAACCCTGTTGACCAAACTCCACATTGTGAGTTCTTGTTCAGTTTGGGCTTAATGTGATATACCTAATGCCCAGAACGTGTGTGACTAGAAGAGGTCTTCTGAATGGCAATAAACAAGCTGAAGTGCCTGGTTTCTAGCCCCTCCCATCCAAGACAGCACATCTATGTTCTTTGTAGCCAGTATAACTGCTACCATCCCAGACAAAAATCATGTGTGTCAATCTCTATGAGTAAACAGAGAGAGAGAGAGAGAGAGAGAACTGAGAAAGGACAGGAAGCATTTAAGACTAATGCAAAAAAAAGGCATTTTCTGCATTTGGTGGGTATCTCAAGCAATAGAGTCAAGCAGCCAGTCCGAATCCCTGCAGTGGTTCCCAAGAGACGTTATGAAATCTGTTCTACCAAGTGATAAAAAAACACAAGGGCATCTATTATGAATTACAACATAACCCCTGCCTTTGTCACTGTCTGGCCAGCCATCACTTTTCCTGCATTTTTTAAAGGAACATTTCTCTTGTTTTACTGAGAAATCACTTTGCCACATTTTCAAGGTAGATGCCCCACTCCGGTAAGAGAACTGTTTTGAAACCAGTTCTTTGCAGTTTGCCCCGTCAATTTTAACAACTTCCCACAATCATATTTTTGAGAACCATAGCCTGTGAAATCTGTAATAGTTCCTTTTGTGATAAAAAGGAAGTTGCCTGGAAACAAAGGCAAAAACACAATCATCACATTTTCAGGTTCATATAACCTTTCTTTAAACGGTGGTGGAACGGTCAGAGAAAATGCCTGGAATCTTCAAAATGGCCGTGATAAGAGGCTGCCTGTGCTTTTGGATGAGAGGATAATGGCCATTTGGAAGCTTGAGGCACACCAGTGATATTCACTGAGATGAAGCTTAATTGAAGCTATTAAATTACCAGCTGTGTCTTTCCTAGAGCTAGGAAGGAAACATAACTATCATGTACAAATCTACACCTTTGAAACAGATCACTCATGTATGTAACTCACTTGCTTTCTGCCATCATAAATAGGACAGCCCTGTCCTCAGGTTATGCTAGCTAGTCTTCTGGCATCCTCAGTTTATTCCCTTCAGTGCCCAACATTCAATTTGTGGGATTTAAGTTAGGGAAATGCCAAAACGGAATTATGCCTCCTAGC
This sequence comes from Intellagama lesueurii, assembly GCA_037013535.1. Lineage (NCBI taxonomy): Eukaryota > Metazoa > Chordata > Lepidosauria > Squamata > Agamidae > Intellagama > Intellagama lesueurii. The sequence continues at coordinate 220,728,762 of JBAJHW010000002.1, forward strand.
ATTGTAGGCTTGAGCTTTTAAAAAAAACCACTGCTGTTTTGACCACTCTTAGAGATGCAGGGGCACAGGGTGCGTGGATCACAACTAGTTTGTCTTAAATTGAGTCTAGTCTTGATTGCTAGTAATGCACAGAAATTGGCAAAGCATACAAATGTTGTTATATAATTTTATTTTTTGCTAAAGGTAATGATACTGGGAAAAATACAGAACAATCTTGTGGCAATCTTTACAACGGGTTTTGTCTTCAATTTTCCTGGACTGTAGCCCATTTAGCACTGCAGATGTGCACAGCATTGCCTCATTTATTACACATGCTTGTGTGGGAGGGGGTAGTCAAGGGGGTGGCAGGTCATGGAAATTCAAGAAATACAGACACTGATCATTATCCTGAAGGTGGTCATTAACAAACAATAGTTGGTTGGTAGCCCAGACATCCTGGCATGCATGACCTGATTAACGCATGTATTGTGATGAAAATTCAAATCAGACAAAGTTAAGCTAGAATATTTTGTAACAGCAATAAAATATTTAATCTGTATCTCTGAAGGAAATCACACCTTGTATTTTTTCCTTGTGAATCCTGCAGCTTGACCTCAGTTTCCCTTATTTATTTTTCCTGGAAATCAGGTGGCAATGTGTTCCTTGTGGGGGATTCCTGTGGCATTGTAATGGATCCATAGGGCTTTTTTTTCTCTGGTGAGAAAGAATGACAATGAACTGACAAAAATATCACCACATGCCTCTATGCACAATGACATATCATTATATATTTGCCCACTTGTACTAGGAACATATATGGCAAATTTACCTTGTTCCCCTCTACCCATTCAGCCCCACAACAATGCTGTAAGTAGGCTTGGATAAAACTTACTGTCTGGACCAAGGAAGCTGAGGCTTGTGACCAAGCAGAGATATAGGCTTGGTTCTCCTTGTTCCAAATTCAACATTGCAGTGCTTGCACTATACTGTCTCTCTCACATCAGAGCTAACTATATAAACAATGCCAAGGATTAAACATAGTGGTGGGAAAAATGCAATCATTAATGTGTTTGATTTGCATAATATTCAAATCAGGCTACCTGGATTTGGAGCAATGGACTATGGCAACATTACCTCTAAATATAACAGAATTGTAATGTACATGCCCTCTGAATGAAATATACCTCCTTGGGCATTTTTAAGCAGAGGATGCATTTCTAGAAACCATTTGTGAGCTGCCAGGATGTGGGCCACAAAGGTCTGGGTGGGGCAGGGGGAAGCAAAATTAACTCCTGAGCTATCAAAGGGTGCTCACCTGTGCACCAAATGGGGGGGGGGGCACAAGAGGGTATCTCTCTGTCTGCTTGTCTCTCTAGCACTAGTGGTTCAGAAGCTTCAGGTCTGAGGGGCTTTCAGCTAAGTGTGCTACAATGTGCTATCCTCTTGTGCCACTTGTAGCACCAACAAGCACCAGTAGCACTTTGACAGAACTACCAATGAAATTTACTACAATACTACAAGAGGTACCGTTTTGATTTTTCCACAGTGCTCAAGAATGACAATGGGAATATTTTTAGAACTTTTAAAGTGGGAGCTTCTGGGAGCAGCTGCCCAGCATCCCTTAGCCCAGAGTGCTGGTTAAAGGGGGGGGGGGGCTGTCTACATTTAGGCTTAAGCAATTTCCCACAGGAGTGCTTTTCAAATGGTCAAGAATGCTTTCAGACACTAGACTTGGTTGACTCTCTTTCCTTTGTTCCCAGATGAGTGTGCATGGTATTTCAGCCATAGGTACAGTTGTGAGAAAGCTATCATAGATTCTATTTTCTTCCTGAGCCTTTATTGATATATATAGTGTTCTGTACTCTTCCCTATATTTCATTTCTATTTAATTATTCTGAAAAACAGAGCCAAGGTCACCACAGTGAAGAGGCAGACTCTAAACCAATGTTGGATGGCTGTTGTTAATAGCTTAATAGAAGATCTGGTTTAGATGATTACCTCAGTATGGCATTTGGAGGGGTCTTTTTAAACCATTCAATTTTAGATAAATAGAATTTGCAAGACAGATAAATGTATTTGCTTTACTGTTGTTGTTTTAAAGAATTCATAGTATCATTTTGGTCAATATTAATTTCATCATACAGACAAAATGGGAGGTGGGGAATTGGCCTTTACTTCCAGAAGGAAACCTCCCCCCCCCCCCCAACTATGTATGAAATCCAGTTTTATATGATTATGGGAAATAATAGATGGGGCTTAATTTGAAATGCTGTCTTGAAAATGTCATAGTTAACATGAAATATTTGAAACTTTTCTCCTGCCTGAAATGCTAGCATTTTTTTAAAAAAAAAAATGCTTCTTTTCCCCTCCACAGGCAAAGCTGCAAATGTTATAAAAGCTGCAAGCCCAAGCACAAAATAAACCAAGAAGCTGGCATGGGGTTGCTTGATCAAGCCAACAGCACCCTCCTTCTGGAAGGACAAATCTCAGATAAAAGACTGCCTTTTGATTGGCACACAAAGGATCTTGTCACCCTGAGTGAAGGACTCCAGGGATCCAATAATGTTATGATGGACAGCACTAAGATCTTGGGAGTCCAGATCATATTGATAGCTGCCTATTCTCTAATCATTCTGCTGGGATTCATTGGGAACTCCTTAGTCATCTATATGATTGTGAGATACAAAACCATGAGGACTGTCACCAATTTTTTCATAGCTAACTTGGCCCTGGCAGACTTGATGGTGGACACGCTCTGCCTGCCCTTCACCTTGGCCTACACCCTGTTGGACGAATGGAAGTTTGGGGCTGTACTTTGTCACCTGGTCTCCTATGCTCAAGCTCTAAGTGTTCATGTGTCCACACTCACGTTAATGGTGATTGCCTTGGATAGGTACAGATGCATTGTTTTTCATTTAGATAGCAGGATCTCCAAGAAGATCAGCGTCACCATCATAACCACTACATGGCTGGTTGCTGCTGTCTTAGCCAGCCCATTGGCCATCTTCCGAGAGTACAGATATGAAGAAATCCCAACCATCAATCTCAGAATAGCTGTCTGCTCTGAGAAATGGCCTTCTGAAAACAGAGATGCCACCATATACAGCTTGTCCATGCTCCTCTTGCAGTACGTTCTCCCGCTTTCTATCATCTGCTACGCATACATTAGGATATGGTTCAAGCTGAAAAGCCATATCAGTCCCACTTCTAGGAGTGATAGTCATTGTCGCAGGAAAAAGACCACAAAGATGCTGGTAATGGTGGTGGTGGTATTTGCGGTCTCGTGGCTCCCGTTCCATATATTTCAGCTTGCTGTTGACCTAGATCTGGTGCTCATCTTCCATGATTATAAACTCCTCTACACAGTATTCCACGTGGTGGCCATGTGTTCCACTTTTGCTAACCCTTTGTTGTATGGCTGGATGAACAAGAATTATCGCAATGGGTTCCTCATGTTCTTCCGCTGCCAGAATAAGCCAGAGAGACTCTATACTGAGGGATCCATCAGAGGCCGATCCTATACTTTCCGAGCTACTACCTTGAATGGGAGTATTAAACACTCCACAGGCAATGGACAGCTGCCAACAGAGGTTTAGTACATAAGCCACACCATCTCTACCAGGGGTCTGGAACCTCAGTGGCATCTACCTGGAACTGAAGCAGCTTTTCTAAAAAACTGAAAATGTTGTATTGCCAAAAATGCTATTGTTGTCATCATAACCAACTGAGAACACATTGCCTATTTGTCCAGAGAACCTCAATGTACTGTCCATTCTGCTTCATGAAGCAAGTTAATCAAGCTTTTTCTTGGGTTCTGTATTGCTTGTTGTATAAGCAGTGGAAAACATGTTGTACTCCAATGCTTTAATTTATGAGAAAATTTGGGTCCACTGTTATCTGGAAAAGGGGACAAGACTTAAGAATCCAGTGGCAACAAATGTGTCTGCATTGTCAGTACTGACATACTGTAACATCATATGGTACACATTAAACACACTGTATATTCTTTTAACTGATATGTCCTTCTATTCTTTTGAGTTCTTCACCCCCAGGTCATGTGTTTTAGTTCATAGACTTTAATTTTAAGACTGAACTATTGATATCCTATGGTGGGCAATTTTTTTTTTTGATAGGTGTGCAGAACAACTGGGAGGCCAAAAAATGTAGCATATGGATTCTTTACATATTCCTCTTAAAAATACTGAATTCTATATTTCAAGGCAATGAGAAATGACCACTGTGCTAAATTTGACTTCTTTTTAAAATTTTTTCAGTTTTTAATTTTTTTAAAATTTTACAAAATACAAGATACAAACTAAAATAATTGTGCTCCCCACCACCATCGGGACCTTCTGGAGAGCTCTTCTTCTCATAGTCCTCCTTTCCAGAACTGCATTGATCCTTGTATTGAGACTTTACCTCTTCCTCTTATTAACACAAATTCAATAAATCTACCCCATATATCATAAAAAATATTTTTTATCTCCCCTTTCTTAACTTTTAGAATAGAAGTCAATTTATCATTTACAGCAAGATTCCAAACTTCATTGTACCATTCTTCCAGTTGAGATTCAAGTTTAGATTTCCAATTCCTAGCTATAATTAATTTCGCAGCAAACAATAAATTAGTAAGCAATTCTCTAGTTGTAAAATCATAATCTTCAGTAACAAATATTGATAACAATGGCATTTCTGGATTCAACTTTATATCTCTATCAAAAATACTTCTTAATTCCTTAGTAATTAGTTTCCAAAATTTTTGTACCCTCTCACACTCCCACCACAAGTGAAAATATGTACCAATTTCGTTACCACATTTCCAACAAACATTCAAATATTTAGTATTTACTTTACTTAATTTAACCAGTGTTAAGTACCATCTTAAAACTATATTATAGAACTTTTCTTTTATTCTAAATTTGACTTTTGTGTCCATCAGAGCTAGGGAGGTACATCTTTAATCCCTTCATGCAGGTAAGAATTAGAAGAAAAAGTTTTCTCCTCCATGGGCAAAAGTATGGGAATTTATGTGCATTTTTCACAGTCCTGGATTTTTATTTTTTGGAAAGTGAATTCTCCATAGAAACACTGCATTTTGCATTTATGCAAAAGCTGTCGTATTTTGTGCAAAAACAGCAACCAGTATTCTGTTCAATATTTGTGCACATGGAGTTCCAACTATGAGAGCTGCTATGGTGATTTAGCAAGCTCATGCTGGTGCAGAGTTTTGAATTCCTAATAAAATTCCTTCTCTACACAGTGGAAATACAGAGAGCCACAGAGGAGAATAGCTACCAGTTCCACAGAGTCCACCATTTTCTCATTAACTGACAATTTAAGTTTCAACAACTAACTCTGAGATGTTTGTAGGAGAAAGAATACAAAACATTTTTTTAACTCAAATCTGGAAGTTGAGTCATGACAACTGTACTTCTTTCTTGTTAGGTTGAAACATTTTGCTACTCAACCAAGACTGAAGAAGCTACTTGGATGAGTAGTGAAACATTTCAACCTAACAAGAAAGAAGTCCAGCTGCCATGAATCAACTTCCAGATAACCTCACCTGGATGACGGAGAATCTTCACAGACATATTTTAAACTTAAAGTTGCTTGAACTTACAGGCTTGTGTATCCTGCTTTCTTTATTAAAGTCATACTTAGCTGCCAACCAAACAAATCAACAGCAAATCAAACAACTGCTGCCAACAGACTAAGGAGACAGGGGAAAGCACTTGGCAGAGAGGTGGAGCTCTTTTCAGATTCAAAGGCTGGAAGGAACTATTGGCTAGTGCTTGATAGAGAATCACCCCAGCCCAGAAAAGCCCCTCCCAGTCACTCAAACCACAAAGAAACATGCAAAGTTGCAAACAAAACTCCCAACACATGCTAGGTTACATGTCTGGTTGTGTGACCTGACATGTGAGAATCAACACATCAAATCTCATCAGATTGCCACAGCAGTTTCTCCGGTTCCAGCTCTGCACATGTAAATAGTGAAAATTCTAACTGGCCATTGTATTTTATGCAAAATTCAAAGGTTTTGCTGGTGCAACATATGCTTTTGGTAGAGCTGCTGCTAACAAAAACAAAACAAAACAACTCTTTCTCCCCCCCCCCCCCCGCATTCTCATGCAGGAATGAGAAATCCTTGAACAGTTTATGATCTTTTCAGCAAAGTGTTTTGATGTCACTGTTTTCACTGAGGCAGCTTTGTTAGTCTGTTTCAATGAGAACAAAATTGAAATTATGTTCCTTTTAATGCAGGACAGGTTGCCTTCTTTCTGGCTAGAAATCTCTGCTTCATCTTTATTATTGGAGTCTTCTTTTCTTTTCTAGTAGGTGAAATATGCACTGCATCACTATATCTACAGTCACCTGGGCACACTGACTCCCCCCCCCCCCCCTTTAATAGATAAAATACTTCAGGTCAAACAAAACTGAAATGAAACCATAAGCTGGGGTAACCTTGGATATCTCTTTTGAAATAAGTGGCAGTGTCTACTGAGAAGCACAGGCTGTTGTCTAATAAAGGGATGATTCCTATTCTAAAAAGAAGAAAAACCATCCCACCAATCACAACGTTAATACACTCCAAAAAACCCCAACCACACAACAACCATAAAACCTTGAAGATTTTTGAAGTTTTATTTGGTGCTGGCATTCATGGACAGACTAACACAACTATCCTTCTGGAAATTTCTATAATACAGGGGAAAGAAGCCTATACTTTCCGAAACCCATTGTTTGGTGACCATAATTGAGTGTTGTTTTAAACTCTAAATAGCAGCCTGAGCTTATTTAGGGGAGATAAAGGGAAGCATAGAGTTCACAGTGAGGGTCACAAACTGGGCTGCTCTAAAAAGGGTTTTGACAACTTCATGTTTGCTTTATTCCTTTTCTCCACATCTGGGAAGCCTAATTTGTATATTACGCAAAGTAGACACTCAATTTGCATACTGTATGAATTAACATATATTAATTAATATGGATTTTTATATTATGCAAATTAAGCTCATTCCCCCCCCCCCTACCAAACATATGTTTTTACCAATATAGTTTAGTGTTGAAATCATTTATACAGAACCCATTGATCTGAGAGATCCAGCAGAATGAAGTGGTTAAGGTGCTGGATGTGGAACAGGGAGATGAAAGTTCAGATCCCTGCTTAAGTCACAAAGCTTACTTGGTCTGTTTATGCTCATCAGTACTTCTCAGGCAAAGCTGCCTCATGGAGTTGTTGGTCAAATAAAATGGAGAGGGGGAACCATGGAAAGCAGTTAGGCACAATGCTAGTGGATACGGATAATTAAGGGTATTTGCCCTGTGCCTGATCTGCAGGGGAAAAAAGCAGGGGAAGACGAGGACAGACTGTATAAATCACAGAAATCTGGTATGTGTGTGTGTGTCACTGCCTTCAGAGATGCAAATGAAATATTTTATTATAACTGGAAAATATCCTGGCTTTACTTTCTTTCCCATATTTGGCTTCTCTCTCTCTCTCTCTCTCTCAATCGCTCTCTCAAACGCACAGCAGCAAGTGCCAATCCAGCATGCTTCCTGCTTCCTGAACCTCACAACCATTAGGTGTGGTTTTGTTTCCCTGCTCTGCTATATTGGGAATAAGATTTATACTGGATCTGGAATACGTTTTCAATAAACTGCACAATCCACAACAGCCAGAAAAGATATTGACCATGTCACTTCCATGAGGGCTAAAGGCTCATTATTTTTTCTTTTTTTAAAATAAATGATTGGAATCTGAGCAGATGATGGTCCAAATAGGCAGTGGGTAGCACCTCTGAAATCTAGAGCAAACTCGGCTAAACAGGTGGTATAACAACTCTGTAACTATGACTACTTGCCATAATTGTGATATGTTGCCCATAGTCAGAAGCCCCATGCCTTTCAATTCCATCAGCTAGGAAACAGGAATGGATATGTGCTAATAGTGGATTCTCCACAGGCAACTGGATGGCCACTGGGAATACAATGTTGGGTTTGACAGGCTTGGGGTCTGATCCAGCAGGGCTTCTCTTATATTCCTGCTGAGCTGGCTTATTGTGATCTTTTTGCTTCTCACACATTGGTACAGTAAGGTGTCCATGGCCACAGTTGAGGCTCTGAGGAGACAACAGCTGATGGAAGGAACTTAATAGGACAGTAGCAACCATCAAAGCTTTCTAAATATCTGGTTTATACAGAGAGAGAGAGAGAGAGAGAGAGTACAGTAAATCCCGCAGAGAGAATAAGGAAGCCAGCAGTTACAACTCTGTATGCTGAGAAAACTCAAAATCTGCTTTGCAGAATATCAGTAGAGAGTTGGCAGCAGACATTCCTTTTCCAGGACTTTTTCTTTGTTCCAAACATTAACTTGTTTTGTGAAAGGAGCCATTGAATTTGTAAGGGTGAGCGCTCCAATCTAATGGCACTGTTGATGACATGTGTCTCCATTACAAAAGACTGTTGTGTCTTTATAGAGAGAAAGCTAAAGGAATAGCACTGGAGGATTGTTGGCCACTATCTGGCTTTTAAAGCAAGTAGGGCACCTGCTTTAAATTAGCTTCATTATATATTCATATTCCCATCCCATGATGACTTTATTGGAGTTGTACAAGGTGCCTAGACAGGATTTTAAAAAGCAGAGACATCACCTTGCCGACAAAGGTCCGCATAGTCAAAGCTATGGTTTTTCCAGTAGCGATGTATGGAAGTGAGAGCTGGACCATAAAGAAGGCTGACCGCCGAAGAATTGATGCTTTTGAATTGTGGTGCTGGAGGAGACTCTTGAGAGTCCCCTGGACTGCAAGGAGATCAAACCTATCCATTTTGAAGGAAATCAACCCTGAGTGCTCACTGGAAGGACAGATCCTGAAGCTGAGGCTCCAATACTTTGGCCATCTCATGAGAAGAGAAGACTCCTTGGAAAAGACCCTGATGCTGGGAAAGTGTGAGGGCAAGAGGAGAAGGGGACGACAGAGGACGAGATGGTTGGACAGTGTCATCGAAGCGACCAACATGAATTTGACCCAACTCCGGGAGGCAGTGGAAGACAGGAGGGCCTGGCGTGCTCTGGTCCATGGGGTCACGAAGAGTCGGATACGACTTAACGACTAAACAACAACAAGAAGGAAAAAAGGAGCATAAGAACAGGCTTTACTACTTTCTTGAAAAAAAATAAAATCTGTGTCAGCAGAGGAAATATATTTTTAACTTTGCCGTGAGAAGAGGCTTGATTGCCAGAGCAATCTTTAACAGCTTGTCACTTGTGTCATTTGAAGCCTCTGCTCAACCAAGCAGAAATGAATTTCTCTCAAATTCAGACTTCCCATAGATGATGATGATGATGATTAACAACAACAACAAGAAGAACAGAAACAAAGACTCAGTATAAGAAACAAACAGAAACAAAGGCTCAATTTGAAAATAAATTAAACAGTTCAAAAAATAAACCACTACATGGACAATGCCTGAGAAATATTGATGGAAAGCATGATCATAATTCACCATGGGCATGCTTAAAACTGGAGACCATTAAGAAAGAAACAGAAGGCTTGATTTTGCTGCACAAGAACAAGCACTCCAAACCAATGTGATGAAAGCTAAAATCCAAGGAATTAGTGCTAACAGCAAATGCCGACTCTGCCAAGAAAAAGATGAGGTGTCACATCTCATCTGTGAATGTCCAAAGATTGCACTGTGTATACCAAGACTCACAAGCCCCAGTGGAGGTAACTGGGGGCCTGCACTGAAGGGTGACTTTGCAAGGAGAAATGCCATTAACTTTGCCCCCAGGAAAAGTGGCAGGAGTGGAGTGAATTCCTGAGGCTGTTACTTCCCCTCTCCCTGTTACAATAAATCCTGTTGTGCCTGAGTTAGACCAAGTGGAGTCAACAGATGGAGAAGGGATGGCCCACTGACCCCACAATGGGCAGAGGTGGCAGGATGCACACTATACCAAACAATAAAAGGGACATAATAATAATTATGTACCACTGAATCAGTTCCAACTTATAAAAACCCTTTGCAGGGTTTTCTGGGTAGAGGGTATTTAGCAGTGATTTACCACTCCCTTCTTCTGAGAGGTGCCCTGGGACTGTGCAGCTTGCCCAAGACTACACAGGCTGGTTCCTCTCCCAGGAGGCACAGTTGGGAATCAAGCACCCAACTTCTGATTCTACTTCCACATACTTACCTCACTGCGCTGCCAGCTAGGTACAAGAGGTACAGAGCCAAACGTAAACACAGCCACATAATCTATTTGCAATGCTTTGATTCAACTCAAGAGCATATGGAGCAAGACTATTTGAATGCTCCCTTGCCTAGCTACAGAGTGCATTTTCCTCACAGTTGAGTGCCTCCCTGAGGGATCTCACACACCACACTTCCTCGTTGGAAAAAAAGTTTCCAATATAGTATCAGTCCATTATGCATTGTATTCTGGAAAGCAAGCGGAATAAAAAGGTACTAAGAAAGAGGTACCTGATCCACAGATATCCTGCTTCCCTCCGTGCTAGTGCTCCAGGCCAGCTATTTGCTGCTATCCTAATTTATTCTACTATTCTAATTCTTCTTATTGTTTGCACTCATTTACTGCTTGTAGAGATTAAAAGAAAATACCCAAAACATAACACAACCTTACATAAATCTCCAGCAGATGAGTTACACTTTAGAAAGAGTGAAACTCCCTAATGTTTTCCAACCGGCATGCCTGAATGAAAACTAGATGAGGTGTCATACTTTTAGATACTTGGAGTCAGGAGAGAGGATATAAAGAACTCTCCTTATTCCGTTGTATCTTTGCTGCATTTCACTGTAGACCACGTTTCTTGTTAGATGAGGAAACATCGAGCAGTACGTTTTGTCGCTATATGTCAACAGGGAGTATATTAAACCTATGGTGTAGTTTTTTTTTCTTGGTCACTCAGCTGGCCTAATCTGCTCCCCACCCTCCACCCAAAAATAAGTATGAGTGCAGGAAGGGTGGTGAAGTGTGGTGAGATCAATGGCCACACTGTCCTTGTTCCGGAACGGGAGCTTCCAGGGACACTTCAGGGTGTCTTCAAACATTAGAATATCATAAAAATGGAAATGAAATAATTCCAGGTGCCCAAGTTTCCATGCTGCCCCACAGCTATGGGCCTGTTTCCAATTAACTGCCATTAAATCTTGGCATGATTTTGGGAAAAAATAAATACTTTTTTGGACTACAAGTCTCACTCCCCTGAACTGGCATGGTCTTTTGGGGGGCAAAACGAGATGGGTGTTACACTATACTCTACAGTATTGTATTAGTGCTTTCTAGATATATTTCTGTAATCCAAATGGTGCATAGCTTGTCTCAGGCTTTACCCTGTCATCACCTGTGTTTCTTTACGTGTTTTCATGGCACAAGGAAGCTAACAATCCAAAGTTAGATAGAATATTTCAGTGACCATTCCTCGATGCATCTATGGTCCTGCTCCCCTTCTCCTGTACTGTTAGGTTACGGTTCTAACAAATTACCCCTTCTTCGATCCTATTCCAAATACTTAGAATAGATCCTAAGGAAAAATGTGTTTTCTGTGGATCCGTCCATAGTTTAACAAATGTATTTATTATTTGTGGAACTCAGATAATTTATTTGCACCTTTAAAATCTTCTATAGTCTTCTGGATATCTTCATAAATTATTTTCTTTCTTTTAGACAGGTAAATTGACTAACACAGAATTCATCCATATATTTTAGATCTCTTTTATTGAGAGTTAAGATCGAAAAAGTATAAATTCAAAAAAGCAAAATGTAAAAAGCATAAAATTCTAAAATTCTAACAACTTGTATATAGTAAAGCAATTGGTAACAATTAACACACACCAATAATACCTGTTACTTCAGATGGCATTTAAGGCTTGCTGGTGTACAGCATCTAAAAAGTCTTTATCTTTGCCTGTTATCTTTCTCCTCTAACTCCTTCTCTACCTGAGGCATGTTTCTCCCCAACCAAAATCGCCTGGGTTCTGTCCCCTTACAATTTCATTGCCATTAAATGTTCCCATAATTTTATTTACATTAATTCACTTGCAAAGTAATTTTCCTTTAAAATGTTCTATAGTTGTCTTGCTAGGAAAACATAATGTTTAATAACAAATAGTCTAATCCTGCTTATAGAGCAGATGATGTAACCAGGATGACGTCATTTTTACCTTGACTATCTAACATTGGGACGTGGTGGCGCTGCGGGTTAAACCGCAGAAACCTCTGTGCTGTAAGGTCTGTAGATGTTCAGCTGTAAGATCGAATCCACGTGACGGAGTGAGCGCCGATCGCTTGTCCCAGCTCCCGCCAACCTAGCGGTTTGAAAGCATGCAAATGCGAGTAGATAAATAGGGACCACCTCGGTGGGAAGGTAACAGCATTCCGTGTCTAAGTCGCACTGGCCATGTGACCACGGAAGATTGTCTTCGGACAAACGCTGGCTCTATGGCTTGGAAACGGGGATGAGCACCGCCCCCTAGAGTCGAACACGACTGGACAAAAATTGTCAAGGGGAACCTTTACCTTTACCTTTATCTAACATTAGTCTCAAGAGAGAATAATATCACTGCCAAAGAAAGATTAAGATAGTGTGAAATAAAGCATAACTCGGAATCCAGTCCAAACAAATAGTCTATCTTGTTATGGTGAAAAGACTAGGAGTATTGAAAATAGAAACATTGTTCGTTTTCACACCTCATTTGCTAAGGAAGCAAATTAGCAAGGGAAATTAGTGGAGGGCGGGGAGCTACAAAAATATTCACCATCTTTTGTATTTGGTGGCATAATCAAGTAAATGTTCACTTCAAAATCTCACTCACCAAATCTCACATTTTCAAAACATTCGTAAATGCATTACCTCACTACTTCATTTTATTCCTAAACTCTCTTTATGTTCTAGTGCTGCTTTTCTGGCAAAAACATCCAAACTTTTTCTCCTCAGAGACTCCATGTCAATAGAACAGATGTCTTTTGTTTATACTTTCACACTAGCTAAATCGAGACACTGAAAAAAAGCCTCAAAGAAATTCTGAATGATTTTCACAATCATATTCCTGTACTTTAACAGTACAGTTATCCTGAGGCTTCAAATCATCCTTCTTTCCTGTGCACTTGTGCAGGGTATCTGTGCACTTGTGGAAGTTAAAATCTAATGAGGGACAGATCACAGTGCAGATTGGGGATTGCTGTGGTTCATTCTTTTTTTTAAAGGGGATGATCTGAAATATGCTTCCATGCTAGTATGTCATAATGCACTGGGCCATGCACTTGAGGGTTGTTTTAAAAAAACAGGCTGCTGGGTTATGAAGGTTGTATGAAGAATGGCTTCCCCCACCATGGGCCGTGTTTATTTATTCTGTTGGCTTTCCCCCTTTCCTTTTCTCCCTTCCACAATTCTCAGAACAATACAATTAACAATTGTGTATCAGATCTGGGAGTGAAGCACTTGGATAGGTACCAAGAAGAGGTACAGCTAGAAGCTGATGGAAAGATGCTAAAAAAGGGGATCAGCTAGGGCTGGACTTAATGCTAGAACTGCAGAGTCAGAAGGGACCATATAGATCATCAAGTCCAGCCCCTCTGAAGGAGGCACAATGGATAATAGAACTCCCAGCCTCTGGCTCCGCAGCCAGATACCTAAACCACTGAAAAAGGATGATGGAATGTTATGTGGATTGTGGGAAAAGGCAGAGTGATCAGGAAAGTAGTTTTGCAGCTACTGATGCAACTTCTGAGATGGAGTTGATTAATTCAGCCAAGACGGAGGTCCATGAAAAACCTTTTCTGGATCCTGCTTTTCAGAATGTTTCCAAGTTCTGGTTCTAGAAATTGGTAAAAAGCAGATGTTGTAGCAGAATGGAACGACAGAAGGTGATATATTTACATTGACTACTTGTCTTTTGTTTCATTTCTAGGGTTCAAACATGAACTATGTAAGGGTCTATATATAGAGGGAAAAATTGCTGGACCGTGGTCCAGGCTACGATGCCACTGTTGCTATGTGCTGTCAAGTTATAGGAGACTTATAATGACCCTAACAGGGTTTTCTTATTTCTTGCGGGGCAAGAAATAATTTGTAGCTTAAGCCTATTTATAGAAACTTATTTCCTTGCACTTTTTTTAACCTATTGTCCAGAGCTTGTGAGGTTTGCTGGGACTAATCAGAACCAGAAAGCTTTTGAATGTGTTGCAGCCCCAGACTCTGTTCTAGCAGGCAGGGTGTGTGCATTTAAACAAGAAATTTTGGTTGGAGAGACTCAGGAATATGTGCTCCCCAATGTGGCAGGCTGTCTCAAGATCTATTAATCCTTGAGCTATATGCACATTGCCAAGAGAGACAGACAGCTGGTAGGTAGGATAAAGTGCCTTAATAATCATAGACATTGATCCTGAGACTGTGGGCACCAGTACTGCCGACGAGATACAAGCACACAATATATAAATAACTACCTATTTTATAATAACCCTATAAAGAGTTTTCTAGTTTCCTTCATGCAGGGCTGCATCTAATCTTCTGCTCAGTGCATGTCACAGGCCCTATAGCCTTACAACTTTTATTTTTCTGCACTTTGCCCATGATTGTAGGAGAAACTGAAAAAATGTTCTTGCAACAGGTTCTTATCTAAGCAAGAATGGTTAGGATGCCTAGCTATTTTATAATTTTATAACCTTAGAACTGCAGAGCTGGAAGGGGTCCTATGGATCATCCAGTCCAGCCCTTGTCAAAGAGGCACAGTGGGGATTTTGTCTCCCTCAAGTGTGAATGTGCAAATCAACTTTACAGAGTGAATGTGTTATTTTGCAATGAAAAAGGTCAGAAAGATACCAGCTTGAAGTGAATTGATCTGTTTATAAAATGCTTACAAACATATTGGTCTGTTACAATTTTAAACAACCTGCAGGTTAATACTTCTATTAGGATCACTAACAAGTGATAAAACAGTAGGATTCTTCTTCAGGCTGGATGTTATAGTAAATTAAAATAACAAAAAGGGAGAGGGACATTTCGGGGAATGGCAGAAAAGTCCCAGTGTGGGCCATGGTATGGTTTTTAAAAATACAGAAAATATAGTTTAATATTCACAATAACATTAAAAAGTCTTTAATCACTCAGGAGTGTGGATTAGGATCATGGCATGTGTTTGGGACCAACCCAATGTTTCTAAGGTTGCTAAATAAGGAACATCCAATTTCCTGACATTTCAAACCCTGAAACCAGAGTGGAGGCCTGTGTCCGGTTATGGGGTGGAGTAGGAAAAGCTCAGAGGGTATTAGAACTTCCTCTGGGCCAACCAATCAGGGAAACAGTAGAGTCGCCATATTTATCTGAATTCTAGGGATTCTGCCCAGTAGGTGTTTGGACAATTAGCTGACCTTGTCAAAGCAGAGTTATTGGGTTGTCAGTATTTCACCTCATTTCTTGGTGATAAACAAGCTTGCCTGCTGCCTTGACGTGTGCTTAACCAACAGGTGAAGTCTCTATCTGTAACTGTTCATGCATGTATAATTTGAGAGGGATACTGTACATCCTTCCAATTGTACAGGTAAAAGTTACAGTCTGAGGGGAAAACCCCAGGCTTTCAGCTGCCTGCATTACGGCATGGGAAACAGATGGGAAACTTTGATATCTGAGCGTTCAGCCTGGAAGCAGGCGGTGCAGCATGGCATCTCCCAATTTGAAGAGGCACTTGTTCAGTAGGCCAAGGCAAAGAGGCAGTCCCGAAACCAGCAAAATCAGGGAGCTGGACAGGGGACAGATTGTATTTGTCTTCAATGTGGAAGGGGTTGTCACTCTTGTATTGGTCTTCTCAGCCACACTAGACGCTGTTCGAAGACCTCTGTTCAGAGCACGTTACCATAGTCTCTCGAGACTGAAGGATGCCTACAAGAAAGAAGATTATGGCATAGAAAGCAATAGAGATGTAAGAATGAAGGGGGGCAGGGGGGCAGCGATGAGACAAATGCAATAAGCTTTCCCAATGGACATGGTAAAATATGTTAGTACCATAATAAAATTATTATTTTTTAAATCACGTCATGAACAGACTTGAAACGGCACTATAACTCATCATTACTGCACTTCTAGGAAACTATAAGGTGCTTCTAGGAAAATGTAAGATCTATCTTACCTTCTGGGCACTCAGCCGATGCTACCCAGAAGAACTGAGAGAAAGAAGAGAGAATGCACAGGATATTGTTGAGGTAGATCCTTGCTGTGGCTTTTAAATTTCTGAAAAGTGGGTTTAAATTATAAGGAAAGGCTGCAAGCACATTTACAGAAACAAACAAACAAACAAACAAACAAAGCACTTCACTTGGAAGAATGGTATGGCTCTCTGAACTGTTTATTCAAATTAAGTCCTGCTAAGTTAGAGGGGTTCTTGCTTCTTGGGAGGAAAGCGATGACAAACCTAGACAGCATCTTAAAAAGCAGAGACATCACCTTGCCGACAAAGGTCCGCATAGTCAAAGCTATGGTTTTTCCAGTAGCGATGTATGGAAGTGAGAGCTGGACCATAAAGAAGGCTGACCACCGAAAAATTGATGCTTTTGAATTGTGGTGCTGGAGGAGACTCTTGAGAGTCCCCTGGACTGCAAGGAGAACAAACCTATCAAAAGTGTGAAGGCAAGAGGAGAAGGGGACGACAGAGAACGAGATGGTTGGACAGTGTCATCGAAACGACCAACATGAATTTGACCCAACTCCGGGAGGCAGTGGAAGACAGGAGGGCCTGGCGTGCTCTGGTCCAGGGGGTCATGAAGAGTTGGGCATGACTTAACGACTAAACAACAACAACAAAGTTAGAGGGGTCTTACTGTTAAGCAACTGTGACCAGAAGATTTATAAATTTCTCTGTATTCCCAGTGTGGTAGAGTGGATGGAGTGACGGACTAGGACTGGATAACAAGATTCAAAGTCCTGCTTGGCCATGGAAACTCACTGGTGGTGCAGAACTGGTAAAACCCCTCCTTAAATATCTCACTTACCTTGAAAGCCCAATTAGGGTCACTTGACAACACAGAACACACACATGTATTGGGAGTCCCATTCCCTACTCTAATATCAGCCTTAGTGCAGAAACAAAGAAAAGGCAGATACTCTGGGTGGGGATGTAGAAAGGATTTTTATTCACAACAGGTGGAAGTAAAATATGAAAAGGTGACATTGGCATTGAACTTGCACTTGCTTTGAAATATATATTTAGTATCTGTAGCTTTCTGACAGAAAAAGGGACACCCTACAATATATCAGGAGGAAAGTTGTGTTAACTCAATTTTAGCCAAACCAACAAAGACTGTTATGGGATCTTGAGGAGCAACAAGTTTAATTTAGCATAAATCTGTGGACTGCAAACCACTTTATGAGATGCATGACACATTATGAACATGCTTGGGTAGGATGAAAAGGAATTAAAAACAAAAAGAAAATATGTGTATCCCATCACTGTGGTCAGAAATAAACAGTAGTGGGGCAGAGATAACACAAATATCTCGGCAGAGGCAAGCGGATTGATAAGTGTACAGTGTTGAAAGAAATATAAAGGGGAATATATTTTATATTATAATAAATATTTAATCTGTCTCTCTGAATCAAACCATACTATTCCCATTAGCTTCAATTCCTGCTGTTCTTCCTAACATTACCTCAACATTTTCCTTTCAGATCAGATGACAATTTGTGATTTGTGTGGGCTTTCTATGGTTGTCATATAACTGTGTTTTATACCTTCAGCAAAAATACTAAAGGAAAGAAGCTATAGTGATTCATGGAGAATACCACATATTGTCTGTGCCAACAATGTATGTGGTCAGTTTCCCTGTCTATACGTATTAATTCCACAATAACCCTGCAAGGTAGGTTAGGCTGGCCAGACATCATTCTGCAAGCACTGGGATGGATCAGGAACTGGATCTTGGGTCTTCCTACTCCACATCCATCTCTCTAAACATTGTGATACTGGATCTCTCTGGATGGTACTTGCTATACAAGGGTGCTAGGGCTGCAACACAGTGGTAGGAGAACAATGCAATAATTATGGTGCTTATTTTGTTTAATGAGAAAAAAATTGAATAATATGCTCAACTTGCATAATACACTGATAAAATGAAGATTAGGCCACCCAGATTTAAGGAAGTGGAATATGGTAAGCCTAGGAAATGGACATGGGAGAAATGGATTTGGAATCCTTGTAAAACCCAATTAACCAGGAAATATGGTAACTCAGTTGTTGTTATGTGTCATCAGGACACCTTTAACTTATGATGATCCCATGAATGAGCGAGCTCCAAACTGTCCTGTCCTCAACAGTCCTGCTCAATTCTTGCAAACTCAAGCTTATGGCTTCCTTTAGGGAGTTGGTCTATCTCATATTTGGACTTCCTCTTTTTTTTTGCTGCCCTCAACCTTTCCCAGTATCACTATTCTGAGAGTTGTAATCCAAGAAATTACCTTTTCTAACTCATCTTAAAGTTATGGTAAGTTTAGCAATGCATGTTCAAGTTCTCTAAATCTCCAATCAGGCTACTTTGGAATAAGCAGATTGAGAGCATAATGTTTGGGTAAGGCACCAGACATGGAAACAGCTAGCATCCCTTTTTATAAAAACAGCAACAACTGAATAATTATTCAATTCCCTCTTGGGCAAAGACTATCTTCTGGTTGCATTAAAAAGAACTGAGATGCTCCATTTGTTTTTGATGAGCCCAGTTAATATCAGAAGCAATGGACCCATTCCATTCACGTGGTTCCAACACACCAAGTACTATCATTTTTTAAAAGTAGGCTTGAAGGAGTGGAAACTATTGTGCTTTGTGCATAAACATTTCACAAACCAATTTAATACTCACTAATGCTTGTCAAAATAATGCCGCGTATGCAGCCACATCTATAATGGATCAGAGGGAGCCAGCATTCTCTCAGCTGTGATGGATGGGGAAGCAAACCAGTTTCCTAAGAGCTTGCCAAAGGTCTCCTTCTTCAACATTGTTTAAAAAGCATCTGGATGTAGAACACTATGGTAAGGATGAGACGAATGAATATGTAACTGATCCATACCTCTGCTGTTTTCTTTGTGTCCAGGCCCCTGAAGGTAGGGACCTGGCTTGTCATACTTTCACCAGGACTGAGTATATGGAAATGTAAGTCTCTCACTGCACATATCAGAGATCTTCAGGTTTTAAAAATAAACCTCCATTACTTCATGAAATTTAAATTAGAGCCACAGAACTCTTAGGTATTTTCTACAGTAAACCAAGGGGGGGGGGGGAGAGAGAGAGAGGGAGAGAGTGGCTGTATGTTTGTCTCTGCAGTAGCTCCAAGATTGTAAGGCCAGAAGACAGTGTTTACTACATTTATATACTAAACCTCAATTGTACCCTCATGGCAACCTTCTGCAGCATGTTAGGTTGAGGGACAATCACATTATTGAAGGGAAACCCACGAGCTTCATAGCTAAATAGGGTTTTGAACCTAAGTTCCCTACATATTAAACCATCACCTACTAGCCACTATATGCCTTGTATGTCACTCTGTAGGCAGGCAGACCTCATCCAGCCTGGTTATGAGTAATCAGGAGATTTCTGATTTGCGACTTCCTAGTTGTGGAGTGGTCAATGTCCTTATGCCATTCATTGGCTAAATATTTTCCTGCAGATCTTCAAAAATATTTTTGAATGCATATAGTTTTATTAAACTGAAGTGACATATTTAGCTAGCAGTCTTCTGTCTCTTAATTCTTCAGTTTTTCCTGCTGCAGAAATGAATTCATTCCAAATGTTAACATTTTGTAACAAATATTCCAAAATGTAAAGGAATCCTTCAGGCAGGTAAATACCATATCTATATTCTAAAATAAACTTTATTAACAGCAGCAGCAGTGTTTATTAATAATGGATAATGAATCATGATTAGAGATGGGGACGACTCACCATTTTGGCGAGTCGTCCCGCTTCGTGAGTTGTCAAAAGTTGACGACTCACGAAGTATGAAGTTGCCCCCATGAAGTGACGAATAACAAAGTTATTCATCGATTCATGGGGGGGGGTTATTAAAAACAACAACACCCATGCCCCCCCGCTGCCACCCCCCCCACCGCCACGCCGCCTTAAGGGAATTCAGGCTGCCCTTTGCAAAGATGGCAGCTGCAGCTTCCCTACCCCAAATGAAGCCGCAGCCACCATCTTTGCAAAGGGCAGCCAGTCTCCTTTTTACATGTTGTGGCTGGGAGGCCAGATGAAGACCTCGGCAGCGGTGATTAAGGTAAGGGGGTGTCAGTGGGGGTGGGGTGGGGGCTAAGGTAGGGAGAGGAAGGGGGTGGAGGGGTAGGCTGTGGTGGTGGGTGGCTGTGGGGGTGGTGGCTGCCTATTGGCCGCTGATCAGGTGATCAGCGGCCGGTAGGCAGAATGGTTTTTGTTTGTTTGTTTGTTTTGTAATACGAAGGATGAATAAAAACGGGTAAATATTTGTCCCTTCGTATTCGTGGGGGTCTCTGAAACCCACGAATATGAAGGGATGAATATTTAATGAATCGTCTATTTTCGTCAAAAAAGCCGATCTGTTTTTATATTAATCCCCATCTCTAATCATGATTATCCATATAAGCTGCAGGTCTGAAAAGGGAAACCTCTCATCCAGCCTTCTATAACTCTGAGCTTTCTAGATGGGTTGGAATATAATTCCTACTGTCTTCAAACAGTGCATAGCCATTTGGATGGTGGGAGTTACAGGCTGACCCACTTAGAAAGGGCCCATTTGGAGAAGCTGGCCCTGAGCTGAAACCTAGTGGCAACAATCTGGTAACTTCCCCCAAAATGTACACTGGACCAGTTACACTTGATGTATAGTTTATTAACTGCATTAGTTCAGACATAATCAAAACCTGCAATTTTAAATGTGAAAATTAGGTTCAAATCGTCGTCGTCTTTGAATGTCTAAAATCTAATCCCTTCAAACTGACTCAATTCCTAAATGTGCACATTTACCCATCAGACATTTCCTTTCCCCCCTCCTCCAAGCAAAACAATGTCTTAACAGCATATGAGGTTGGA
Source organism: Intellagama lesueurii (assembly GCA_037013535.1). Taxonomy (NCBI): domain Eukaryota; kingdom Metazoa; phylum Chordata; class Lepidosauria; order Squamata; family Agamidae; genus Intellagama; species Intellagama lesueurii. The sequence continues at coordinate 220,749,799 of JBAJHW010000002.1, forward strand.
TACAGAGATAACAAAAAAAGTAAAGAAACAGATTAGACTGCAGTAATACCATATCAGGAGACAAGTTCAGTTCTTTTAATATATGTTAATGAAAGAAATATATTATGTCAAACCTAGGTCACCGATGGCCAACAACATCTCTTGAGATTAGTCATAAATCATTTATTATCATTATTAGTGGTAATTTAGGCCAAGGCAAATACATTTTTGCCTGGGCAAGATCTGTAATTTCAGTACTTTATCTATATGGGATTATCTTGTCTATGACTCAGTGATGAACAATGTAGACTTTAGGGCTAACTGATGCCCCCTGCTTTGTGGAAAAAAGCACTCTTGCCCAGTTTGGGTATCAATCACAGACTTTTAGAAACTTGCTTTCAACAGACAGAAAGGATTTGGATCCTTCAGTCTGAACTAACATTGCTCGTATATTATTTAGTTTCAATGTATCCCATATCTATTTTAAGGATCTTTAAATGCCAGAAACAATATTATATATGCTTGTCAGGATATCAGTCTTCCTTAGCTAACCTTGATGACTAAGAATCTGGCAACAGGTGGGTGAAAGAATTTCGCAATTTTGAGGCAAGTATTACATGTTGTATATTATTATGTGAAGTTGCAATCTAGAAACAACTTGTTTTAGTCTGTTCTTGAAGCAGAACCTTAGGTAGGACATAATCTGGAACATGGCTGAGTGCACTTGACCCACCTACAAGCCCAAACATGCTTAACTACTGAACTGTGGTCATTTAATCCACACTGACTATGATGCAAATCAAAGGAAACTTTGAAAAGCCAAGGGTTGGATGTCCAGAACACAGGAACAAGTGCTCCCACACCAATGTGATGAAAGCTATGATTCAAGGAATTAGTACAGCAAATAGCCGCCCAGAGTAGACATGTGTCTAGATGGGCGGGGTATAAATTTAATAAATAAATAAATAAAATAAATAAACTGCCAAGAAAAAGATGAAACGGTGTCACACCTCGTCTGTGAATGTCCAAAGATTGCATAAACAGATTTCAAAATTAGACGTGTTAGAGTGGCAAAATTAGTGCACTGGTCAATATGCAATAAATATAATTTGCTAGCCTCCAAAAACCCATGAGAACATCAGGTAGAGGTGGTGTCAGAAAATGACAAAGTGAAGATCTTGTGGGATTTCCGGATCCAAACGGACAGACACCTTGAACATAACACACCAGACACAGTAGTGATAGAACAAAGAAATGTCTGAATCATTGACATTGCAATTTCAAGGGATGCCAGAGCTAAAAATTAAGAATGGGAAAAACTAACAAAGTACAGAGACCTGGCAATCGAAACATCTCGCTTGTGGATGAAACACACTTTAGTGGCCCCTGTAGTCATCGGGGCTTTGGGAACAATATCAAGAAATTTCACACAGTACTATAAGCAGTTGCAGATCTCAGAAATAACACCATCAGAGCTACAAAAAATTGATAATATTAGGAACAGCATACATACTCGCTGATATTTAACAGATACTTAGGTTTTGGGTTAAAACTTGTATCTATTATATAATACCAGTCAATTAAAAAAAAATTGATTGACTGTACCTGGTATTTTTGAACAATAATAATAAATCTTACAACTGTAGAGCTGGAAGGGACCCTATGTATTATCAAGTCCAGCCCCTGTCAAGGAGGCACAGTGGAGAATCGAACTCCCGACCTAAACCACTGAGCTATCCAACATTTCTTTGTATCCTCACTGGTACATATTAGCCTCAAATGCTTTTCTTAACCTGCTTTTTCCCCTGGACTTTGTTCATATGTGATGATCTGGAAAGTAAAAGCACAGATGATGATGTTGTTGTTGACAGGAGATAGAGATGGAGCTTTATTAGCTTCTTTTATGTTCAGGTATTTTTATTTTCGTTGAGGACATCATGCCCGAGAAAAAAGATGGCAGGACGCTGTATCCTAGGACACTGTGTCCAAGAAAAAAGATTAATCAAGTAAAATAGATCTGGATTCAAAGTAGATGTATTTGTCAAAGTACAGCCAGTCTCTCAGTAGCCCTATGTAATATTATTGATCTTTATTATATGTTCATTTGGTAATTCCAAAGATCTCTCATTCACAGAGGGCAAAGAATGCATGCCATTCACACAACTATTTACACCTGCAACAGCTGAGTTATTTTTCTGGATAATTTTAAGCTATACCATCATCCTCTGAGCTGGCAACATGAAATTCACCCATTGCTATGTGCCCTATAGCTGTGGTTGGATTTTGTTTGTTGTTTTATTTTGTTTTTCTTCCAGATCTCCATATAACCACATCTTTTCAGAATTATTGTGATGAAGTGCAAAAGTTGGTTCTATGTGTGGCAGAGGATCACTTTCATAGGATCAGGTGCTATATCCTGTGGTTTTTTGTGCAGTGATTTCTAAACACATAAGGGGAAAAAAATCTCCTTTCTCTGCTAGCATTAAACATCTTTTTTTGAGCATGAGCGTCTAACACCTTGCCCTGAAGAAAGTTTACTGTTGTCATTTTTCCCTTTCAAGGAAAAACATGGAAAGGAGAAAAACATGGCAGGGACTTCAAATGCCGTTCTTTGCTTTTCTTGGTACTGCAACAAACGGCATGTATGGATCTAACTGATCGAGATTTATCATGCAAATCTATACATATCTGCCACTCTCAGCTAAGTGTGGATAGCAGAGATGGGGAACTTTTGACCTGTCATACCAGTTGGGGGTTTAGGGAGCTAAAATTAAAACTGTTTGACAATCCAGTGTCTAGGACTGCTGAAGGCAGGTGAATACATAATGAACAAAGAGTTACTTGAATTATCTTACATCTTACATTCAGCTTAAGGCAGGTGCATATCTGAAAATAAGTGGAATAGGCTAAAAATTGGACTCTGACAGTGTTATCAACATCATTTTGTTGTTCAGCATGAGTCTTCAACATTGATATGCTAATATATTGAACCAGTGCCAATTAACCTACTCAGACTATCTGGTCTTACTGAAAAGTGTACCAGCTGAGAATCTCTTCGTGAAAGAACCAGTCTTCCAATCTCTCATCAGTAAAATTAATACCCAATTGGGAAGAACAGGAATGTCCTGTTGGGTTTCAGCTAGAACGCCGACACCAGAACAGCTTTAGTTTGGCTGCGCTTCACAGCCTAAGAACTTGTGCTGCATAATAAATTAAACATAAAAAACACGACCCTTTCCGCAGGAGCTGGCAAAGTAAAGGTTGACAGCAGGAAACAGATGGTAGGCTTGGAGGAAGTTTAGAGGATTGACAATACTCTGTTGACCCATGAAGTCTGGGAGCTGTCGGTAGTCTGTCTAATGAGATGTTATTCAGAATGAAAGACAAGAATTCTTCAGTCATGCCTTGTACTTTTACTTTCACCGCTAATCTTCTGTTGTTGGTCTTTAACAAGCAAAACCATTACACTTCAAAATAACAAAGACTGAGGTGGTAGGTTTTAAGATGAACAGAGTATTAAAGACCTTTTGTCTCGCTTAGAGTTCCACACAGCTGTTTGTCATTTAGCTGCAAAAGTCACATAGCAATCCCTGCGGAAATTGGGCTTCAGTAATTGACGGGAACCTAAATACTTTCCCACTGGTCATCTGGTCATCTTACAGCCACATTTATACAACAGATCTATGTCACACTTCAGCCACAGACTATTCCAAAGCAGTTAATCAAGACAAGATTTTTTTAAATAAATTATAGTACCTTGAACAGTCTGGTATTTCATTCAGTGATTTTCTCCTAGAAAAAAATAGCTGACTAGACACTGTAGGAAAGTGTGAGTATAATTGTTCATTGAATTCTTTTTAAATCTTCAAACTGGGAAATCAAACAGCAATGTTTTTACTTTGGGTAATGGATGCTTTTAAAACAATCCCACTATCAAAACCCTTCTAAGGTCTATTTTCTTTGAACAACAAAACGCCAGTGTCCTTACATGTGACATGTGGTGACCCGCAATGTGCAATGTAACAGTCGTATCTTAAATTCTCATGTCATAGTCCCAAGACCTGTTCGTGGAGTGTTGTGATTCCAGTGTTGAAACTGTCTTTATGATTACTTCCGCAAATAATGTTACCTAATAGACATTTAACTGACTGTGAACAATTGTCATTGGGATGCAACTGGCAGAGTGTAGACATCTGGGTTCAAATCCGTGTCCATTTGTGAACCTCACCAAATTATGCTGGTCTAGTAAACTACTCTCTAACTTTAGTAAGTGGTTTGAGAGAGGTCAGGGAGGCCATACATGTGTATATAAAAAAATCCCTCACTCAACAGGGTTGGAGGCCTTAGATATAATCTGTCTCCTATTTATCATGCTGCCCTTTCATCCCTCCCCAGAAAGATCAGGACCACACTCATCAGAAAGACTGTTAACTGTTAACCACCCATGACAATGAGAAGGACTGCAGAAATGGGATTTTCACACACACCCTGTCCTTTGTCCATCTAATGAGCCTATTCAGACCAGAGGGAAGTGAAACCAATGTGGAGGATACATCAGGAGTCTCCTCTCAACTCTCAACAGACTGAAGAAGCTACCTGGATGAGTAGCAAAACGTTTCAACCTAATAAGAAATATGTCCAGTTGCCATGACTCAGCTTCCAGATACTCTCTAACTTACTTTGCAGGGTTCTTGTGAGAATTAAAAGCAGGAAGGACTATATATGTATCACCCTGAATGCCCATGCTAGAAGGAGGCAGGCAAGTAATACCCATGTTCCTCCTTCTTTAAAACTGGTAGTCTTAGATCCTAGTCTTAGCTCTCAACCCTGTGATCCTGGAATCTCCCTCCTCCCTCTTTTAATATCTTTAATTTTTTTGTTTAAATTTGGTATGCCAGGTAGTGGTGGAATGGTCATGGGAGAGTTGGGGTGTGTGTGTTATAAACCCACAACCACTCATTGTTCCCATCTACTAATTTTTAAATTTTTTTTGTTTTACCTGGCATATCGGAGTGCAAGAGCACTGATGTATGTAGGCCTCCCCATACCTCTTTATAATTTCTTTTTAAAATTAGACAAACTGAGACCTTTAACGTTTCTTTTCTTTCTTTCTTTTGGACTTAGCCTTTAAAAAAATAATAATAAGATGGTGTCCATTCTCTTGATTAGGGTACAAAATGGGACTTGAATCTTCCTTCAGCACTGGCTATGGGAAAGCGTTGATGACCAAACCTAAGGAAGGAGATTACCGTAAGCGTTTGGGGGTCAGGTTATGCTGCACAGACTTTCTCTTCCAATACTTTGCATTGCCCCGCTCCGCATGTTCTTTCTGAGGCAACCACCTTATTCTACCCAATGGTAGGGCTGCTTGTATGGTCACAAAAACACCTCTGAACGTGCATCTGAATTGTTCTCTTTTTATCTGCTCTGTCACGACCGGCACGCTAGGTCTCTCCATGCCACCTGCCTTGTAAAATTATTCCCACTGGGTCAGCGTCATTTCGTCCAGCAGAGACATTTCACAGTAATGTCTCCCGTTGTGTTCCTCTCCACTCATCAACTGCAATCAGTATTCAATGAAGCAGAAGTGTGGCCTTTCTCAAAGCCAAACTCAGAGTGTCAGGAGTAAAATGCAGCATGGAGAGATAAGTGAAATATTTTTACTCACTCTGGAAGCAATAAGTTTCAGTTGGCTGCTGCTGGGTGGGAAGAAACTGCAGTGCTAGACTATGTGGCTGGATCTTGGGCAAGACAATATTTTTTTTTTAAATTTCAGGGATATAATGAAGTGTCAAGGAAGCTGGGAATCCACATAAGAATCCTGTGGAACTGTGGTATGCCAGATGACTTACAAAGATTTTGATTAAACTGCACTAGAGAGGAAGATATAGTCAATTAACATATCTGATAAACAGCTCCAGAATAAAATTATTCTGAATCTATTACTTTATTTAACTAGGAACTACTGGTTTAAGAAAGATCATTTTATATGTGTAGGCATCTTTGACAAGTAAGCCAGCCTTGATGCATTAATTTAGCAGTGCTCCATTTCTGAATATTTTATTTCATTTAATCCCCACCTCATCCCTTTATGCTGTTTCTTGTAGAAACAGGAGTGTCAGATAGTACCTAAAAGAGACAAAACGAGGCACAGATGGTCTTATATTAAGCTCTGTATGAAGCAGCAGCAGTAAAAGAAAGCAGAGCATGAGCCCAGAAGCACACGTCTATTGCTGAACTTATTTCTATTTAAAGATTCTGCGTCATAAGTTCACTAACTAGCCACTTACTCAGTGTTCCCCTTCTGTAAAATGGGGCCAATATTCTCTGGCTAGTACTGTATAGCTGGAATCTGATTAGTATTCATGTTAGGTCTGCAGATCTTACTGCAGCTAATTGTGGCTAGTTAATGAGGTGCCAGGTTACATCTTGCCCGCAGAATTGGAGTGTGGCCAGGTATGACTGAGATGCTCCCTGACACCTTGACAATTGCAAGGTGCAATTAATTGCAATTGGCTACAGCAAGTTACACAAACCTTAGGCAAACACCAATAGTATTCTGGCCTTCTGCATACATGCACATGCATCTGCCTTATTAGATTTGACTTACTATATGGTCAGGAACTTGCTGTGCAGCCTTTGTGATTAGGAACAATCTGCTTATTTTCAAACTTAGATCCCATTTCTGGCATACGAGCGTCAACCATTTTGGCTCCTCCAGTCTTCATCAGGACATTCTTCATGGTGTCTTATTGAAATGCCATAGTCACAGTTTGCCCTATGCTAGAAAACCTTCCTATTTTCATCAAATGAATGTCACAGAATATGTTAACTTTTCTGCTTTGCTTTCTCTGTGTAGGATATGTTACTTAGCGTACCAGCAAAGTATTTCAAGTGTTTAAAGTACTTCATTTTAATGATCTTACTAACATTTTCTATTATTATGGTCTTAATATTTTCTTTGATTATTGTGTTTCAGATAGATGGGGGTGGCAATTTGTCTAAGGTTGGTTATAGCTGAGATAATACGCTTTGAAAGTATCGAGAAGTAGTGCTCCCTCAAGAAAGAAAGACATAGTACGTACTTCTCTCCACCTCCATATTTTGCATTTAGCTGTGCTTTATTTTGTATTTAGTCACTAGAAGATAAACATAATGGCAAGTCTGAGTGATGGGTTTTGCCATTTACAAAGAAATCCCATCACCGGAAGGAAAATACCAGGGAATATGTATTTCCCTTAATTTCTAATTAAGCCCCACTCTTATTACAACACTTATTACTGCACACTTCATAGAGTGCTGTTGGCATTAAAAAGGGAATTATATAACAGCTACAGTCTAATAAAACAACTGAGATCCATGTTAGTTAACATTACTATACACATCTTCATCATTTGTAGGGAAATTTTGCAGATCTGCTCATTGCTATTGCTTATAATTTTTACAGATGTGCGTTTTGTATGTATTTTCCAATCCTTAGAATATTACCAGAAGGGTGTGGTATGATGATTAACATCAGCCCTGTCTGCTGCTGTAGTACTTCCCCATCCCAGCATTTGAAGCTAGTACGCTCATCTTAAACTAGCAGGATTGGGTTGAGTAATCTTACCTGTTTAATTTTGTATCTAACACAAAACTAATCATACGGTCCAACAGATCTATGATTTCATAATATGAAGTGTTCTGACTGACTATTGTAAGGTGTTAAGAGACAGAATAATTGAAAGCTGTTCTTTCTAAAGAGTGACAACTAATCTCTGCAACAGCAATAAGAGACTAAGGTCTTTGTTATGCTGTCAGCTAAGCTATTTCTATGCTCTGACTCACAAATGGCTAAGAGAAGCAGCACTCTGCTAACATTGTTCAAGTCCCAATGCCACAGAGGGGAAATGTAACACAAGTTACACTTAAAAATCACCTGAAGCGCTTAAAGATGGTTCTTTGCACACACACACAAATTGTGATAAATCGGGAACACTGTCATTAGAATATCTTTGGGTATCTTGCCCATGTTCTTTTGAAAAAGGAATAGGAACAACCAGAACTTTTCTTCCTTTATTTTTGATCTGCCTGCAAATTGAGGAAATATTGTGGGATTTATACAGGGGGCCTGCTGCTCCTTGAAAGTCAAAGCACATGAGTGCTCCCTAGTATGGGAATCTGAGCAGAGAAGCAAATGAATGGAAGATACATATGAGAAACTGTGGATTTAATTTTTTTTTACTTGGGGAAAAGATGTCAGTAACAATTCTACCAATGGATGAAGTGTTAAAGCTTGCATTGGCTCTCTCTAATTTATCATAGTTTGTATTGATGTTTTTTAAAATCAGGGTTATCTCTAGATGTGAGATTATTTAGCTCGGATAGTGGATCAGTTGGATGCATTGTGGTCTTGGCAGCATCTGGTGAGCTTTTGTTGCTCCTTTCCAGGGTAAAAGACATGAGTCTTATGTTGGGCCAAGCTGATGTCCACATCTTATTTATTTATTTATTTATTTATTTATTTATTTATTTATTTATTTATTTATTTATTTATTTATTTAACTTATATGCCGCCCACACTACCCAAAGGTCTCTGGGCGGCTTACAACAACTATGGCAACTAGACTTGTTAGAAATATAGAGGTAGGAGAAGCCAGCAAGCAAGATCCATTACTCTGAGACAAGGATGGGCTCATAGGGCAGTGGTGATTAGCTGTAGTAGTACTGAGAAAGACCACTGCCTGAGGCCCCAGAGAGCTCCTGATAGCCAAAACCATAAATACTGGGCTTGATTATTCTGTCTAAGAATGCTTTCCATAACTATAATAGAGTCAACAACAGATTTCAAAGAAAGAGCTGGTTAGTTGGTTTCAGCATGTACAGCAAAAACAATTATTGTGGCACCTTAAAGCCTAACAGATTTATTTCTGAGTAATTTTTTATGGATTATAATCCACTTCTTCAGACACCTGGAGTGAAATATTTAGCCACAAGTTTGTCTACAAACATTTATTGTGGGAGTGGTAATACCGTGAAGATGAATAGAGGCAGAGGAAATGAAATTTTGATGTGATAATGGCATTATTAACACAAATAATTAACTCTGAGAGGAAATTTCATTTTCTGTACCTGTATCCATTTGCACTGAGTTTACACACACACACACACACACACACACACACACACACACACACACACACACACACACACACACACACACACACACACACACACACACTGTATATTGAATGTTATTTATTTAGTGCCACCCATGTACATGCCTCTGTACGAAAGGATAAAATAGTATAAGAAAACTCTGCCTCAAGGTCTGTGCAATCCAAAATATAGAACACCAAGCAGGAGGAGAAGTGGGAAACAGTAATGTAATACAAATGAACAAATAATTTAAAATACATGATTCAAATAAAAAGAAAAATATTATTTATAATAATAAAACTAAACAGAATTTTAAAACTCAAAGAGATTTAGGCTTTTCAAAAAGATTTAAACATTAAGTGAGGGGAAAGCCTGCAACTTTTGAGGAAGATGTTTGCAAGTATGAGAACGTGAGAGAAAAAGGTCAAGGGCATATTAAAAACTAAGAGACCCTCAGACAGGTAAGAAGCAAGGATCTGGGAATAAATAAGGGAATTCAATGAGACTATAGTAGGAAACTAGGATACAAAGATAAGGAGGAGGCAGACCGTGAATGCTTTAAAAGTAAAGAATGAGAATCCTATATTTAATCATGGCATGCCAAGGAAACCAGTAAAGAGACTTCAACAGAGGAGTAAAAAAATTTTTAATAACAGGCCAAAAAAACTGATCTTCACCACTGAATTTTGAACAGAAACAAGAGGGTTAATATCATTTTTGTGGGAAACCAACCAAAAAAAGATTGCCATAGTCTGGATGAGAAATAACCAGTGCATGAATTGCAGTCTGAAGAAAAAGAAAAGAACAAATTAAAGTGATGATGATGATGATGATCATCATCATCATCATCTTAACAATAGGCTGAATAACAGGAAGAAAGGCAAGAGATAAATAAGAAAATAAATCCATGAACTGTGTGCATGTTTCATAGGGTGGGTAAAAACATTATCAACTGCTATAGAAAACATGAACCTAGACAGCATATTAAAAAGCAGAGACATCACTTTGCCGACAAAGGTCCGCATAGTCAAAGCTATGGTTTTTCCAGTAGCGATGTATGGACGTGAGAGCTGGACCATAAAGAAGGCTGACCACCAAAGAATTGATGCTTTTGAGTTGTGGTGCTGGAGGAGACTCTTGAGAGTCCCCTGGACTGCAAAGAGAACAAACCTATCCATTCTGAAGGAAATCAACCCTGAGTGCTCACTGGAAGGACAGATCCTGAAGCTGAGGCTCCAATACTTTGGCCATCTCATGAGAAGAGAAGACTCCCTGGAAAAGACCCTGATGTTGGGAAAGTGTGAAGGCAAGAGGAGAAGGGGACGACAGAGGATGAGATGGTTGGACAGTGTCATCCAAGCGACCAACATGAATTTGACCCAACTCCGGGAGGCAGTGGAAGACAGGAGGGCCTGGCGTGCTCTGGTCCATGGGCTCATGAAGAGTCGGACACGACTTAATGACTAAACAACAACATAGAAAACATGTGAAGAAGAAGATTTTTGGAAAGGAAAAAGAAGCAATTCCCTCTTAGCTTGCTTAAGTTTCAGATGATGACAGTGCATCCAAGCTAAAATATTGAACAACCAATTTGAAATGGGAGCTTGAGTGCAGGAAGAGAGTCTGGAGTTGAAAGAGATGGCTATAATCGGTGTATTCATGGTATTGAAATCCATTGATAGAAGGACAAAGTACAAAAAGAAAACAGCAGGGGCCTCAGAATAGAGCCCTGGAGGACTCTGTGAGCAAGAGAAAAAAAGACAAAATCAACTTCTTGTAGCTACATGGAACAAACAAGAGTGCCAAGCAAGAAGCAAACCAATTTAGGGAACAACCACAGAGATAGCCATGTGGTCCTTTACACAACCCAAAAGTTGAAGAGGCAATACTTTTATGTAGACCACTAAAAATGAAACATTCAATGTAAGCTTTTGTGAATAATATTCACTTCCTCAGACACAGGGTACAGAAATTATGAATGAAAGCCTCAAAATGTTGATGGCAGAAATCTGCCAGGCATGCTGCTTGTTACTTAAGGCGAATTGAGAGCTGGTTTCAACTAGTTTGGGGGCAGGAGTGTTTTTAGATGGCTCACCTCTGGTGCTGTTTGGTTGGGATTTTCTACGCAGCCTCTAAGATAGGAGGAAACTTGATTTCCAAAACAGGCAATAAGAATGAGGGAGAGGGGAGGCTACCTTATGTCCGAGGAAGTGAATTTCATTCACAAAAGCTTACATTGAATGTTTGAATTTTTAGTGGTCTAAATAAATATTACCTCTTCTACTTTTCAGTTTAGGGAACAATCATTAAGAAAACCTAGCAAAAGAGCCTAATCACAGGAAGAGCCAGATGAATGAGTGGAATATAAACCTTTTGACTTGGCAGTGAGAAGCTCATTAGTGACCTTCCTAGGAGCCATTTCACTGGGAAGTAGAGGATTACAAGGGATCCAGGGCTGGGTTAGAGGAAAGGGAATCCAGACATCAAGGATAAGCAACAAATTCTGAACTTCAGAAGCAAAAAGTAATAAAGAAACAAAATGATGATGATGAGAGAGAGAGCGTGAAGAAGGTTCAAGAGCTGGTTTTTTAAGAATAGGGGAAACTGTAGCATGCTTATATACTGAAGGAAATGAACCAGAAGAAAGAGACATGTGAATATTACATAAAAGAAAGGAAATGAAAATAGGAGGAAGAGTAGTCAAAATATAGAATGAGGTCAGATTAGGGGGCAAGTTGAAGGATTTGTGGAGCACAACGAATGGGAAGCAATCCTTTATTGAAGCAGAAGAAAAAATGACTAGAATTAAGGAAGAAGACGGAGCATGTAGTGTTGGTAGAGGAATGGAACAGGAAGAGAAGAATTAGAACTGTCTACGTGTAAAAAGGAACTAGATTTGGTGGACAGAGTGCCTGAAGAACTATGGATGGAGGCTCGTAACATTGTACAGGAGGCAGCAACAAAAACCATCTCAAAGAAAAGGAAATGCAAGAAAGCAAAGTGGCTGTCCAACTAGGCCTTACAAATAGCAGAGAAGAGAAGGGAAACAAAATGCAAGGGAGATAGGGAAAGTGACAGAAAATTGAATGCTGACTTAGCAATTTGGTCTCTAGTTCCTCTGCCCCTTCGAAATCCAGCTTGTACTTCTGGGAGTTCTCGGTCCACATACTGCTGAAGCCTACCTTGGAGGATTTGGAGCATAACCTTGCTAGCGTGTGAAATGAGTGCAATTGTACGGTAGTTGGAGCATTCTTTGGCACTGCCCTTCTTTGGGATTGGGATGTAGACTGATCTTTTCCAATCCTCTGGCCACTGATGAGTTTTCCAAACTTGCTGGCATATGGAGTGTAGCACCTTAACAGCATCATCTTTTAAGATTTTAAATAGTTCCACTGGAATGCCATCACCTCCACTGGCCTTGTTGTTAGCCATGCTTTCTAAGGCCCACTTGACTTCACTCTCCAGGATGTCTGGCTCAAGGTCAGCAACCACACTATCTGGGTTGTCCGGGACATCCAGATCTTTCTGGTATAATTCCTCTGTGTATTCTTGCCACCTCTTCTTGATGTCTTCTGCTTCTGTAAGGTCCCTACCATTTTTGTCCTTTATCATGTACATCTTTGCACAAAAGGTTCCTTTAATAGCTCCGATTTTCCCGAACAGATCTCTGGTTTTCCCCTTTCTATTATTTTCCTCTATATCTTTGCACTGTTCATTTAAGAAGGCCCTCTTGTCTCTCCTAGCTATTCTTTGGAAGTCAGCATTCAATTTTCTGTATATTTCCCTATCTCCCTTGCATTTTGTCTCCCTTCTCTTCTCTGCTATTTGTAAGGCCTCGTTGGACAGCCACTTTGCTTTCTTGCCTTTCCTTTTCTTTGGGATGGTTTTTGTTGCTGCCTCCTGTACAATGTTACGAGCCTCCATCCATAGTTCTTCAGGCACTCTGTCCACCAAATCTAGTTCCTTAAATCTGTTCTTCACTTCCACTGTGTATTCATAAGGGATTTGGTTTAGATTATACCTGACTAGCCCAGTGGTTTTTCCTACTTTCTTCAGTTGAAGCTTGAATTTTGCTATAAGAAGCTGATGATCAGAGCCACAATCAGCTCCAGGCCTTGTTTTTGCTGACTGTATAGAGCTTCTCCATCTTTGGCTGCAGAGAATATAATCAATCTGATTTCGGTATTGCCCATCTGGTGATGTCCATGTGTAGAGTCGCCTCTTGTGTTGTTGGAAAAGAGTGTTTGTGATGACCTGCTTGTTCTCTTGACAAAACTCTATTAGCCTTTGCCCTGCTTCATTTTGAACTCCAAGGCCAAACTTACCTGTTGTTCCTTTTATCTCTTGACTCCCTACTTTAGCATTCCAATCCCCTATAATGAGAAGAACATCTTTCTTTGGTGTCAGTTCTAGAAGCTGTTGTAAGTCTTCATAGAACTGGTCAATTTCAGCCTCTTCAGCATCGGTGGTTGGTGCATAAACCTGGATTACTGTGATGTTGAAAGGTCTGCCTTGGATTCATACTGAAATAATTCTATCATTTTTGAGATTGTATCCCAGTACAGCTTTTCCCACTCTTTTGTTGACTATGAGGGCTACTCCATTTCTTCTACGGGATTCTTGCCCACAATAGTAGATATGGTAGTCGTCTGAATTGAATTCACCCATTCCCGTCCATTTTAGTTCACTGACACCCAAGATGTCAATGTTTATTCTTGCCATCTCAAGTTTGACCACATCCAGCTTACCAAGGTTCATAGATCTTACATTCCAGGTTCCTATGCAGTATTCTTCTTTGCAGCATCGGACTTTCCTTTCACTTCCAGGCGCGTCCGCAGCTGAGCGTCCTTTCAGCTTTGGCCCAACCACTTCATTAGTTCTGGAGCTACTTGTACTTGTCCTCTGCTCTTCCTCAGTAGCATGTTGGACGCCTTCCGACCTAAGGGGCTCATCTTCCTGCGTCATATCTTTTAGCCTTTTGTTTCTGTCCATGGAGTTTTCTTGGCAAAGATACTGGAGTGGCTTGCCAGTTCCTGCTCCAGGTGGATCGCGTTTAGTCAGAACTCTCCACTATGACTTGTCCGTCTTGGGTGTCCCTGCACGGCATAGCCCATAGCTTCTCTGAATTACTCAAGCCCCTTTGCCACGACAAGGCAGCAATCCGTGAAGGGGTAGTCCATTCTTTAGACTTCCTGAAAGTCCATTCTCTAGACTTCCTGAAAGATGTTGAGCTGCTCAATGAAGAATGAAGATATCAGATATGGGGAGTAAGCCAGTAGGCATCCTTCAGTCTTGAGAGACTATGGTAACTTGCTCTGAATAGAGGATTTGGAACAGCGTCAAGTGTGGCTGCGAAGGCCAATTTGAGAGTTACAATCCCTTCCATACTGAAGACAAATACAATCTGTCCCCTGTCCAGCTTCCTGATTTTGCTGGTTTAGGGACTGCCTCTTTGCAAGTGTCTCTTCAAAATGGGAGAGGCCATGATGCCTCTAGGCTGAATGCTCAGATGTCAAAGTTTCCCATCTGTTGAGGTCCATTCCTAAGGCCTTCAGATCCTGCTTGCAGATATCCTCGTATCGCAGCTGTGGTCTTCCTCTGGGGCGAGTTCCCTGCACTAATTCTCCATACAGGAGATCTTTTGGAATCCGACCGTCAGCCATTCTCACGACACGCCCAAGCCAACGTAGATGTCACTGTTTCAGTAATGTAAAGGTAAAGGTAAAGGTTCCCCTTGACATTTAGTCCAGTCATGTCCAACTCTAGGGGTGGTGGTGCTCATCCCTGTTTCCAAGCCGTAGAGCCAGTGTTTGTCTGAAGACAGTTTCCGTGGTCACGTGGCCAGCGTGACTAGACACGGAATGCCGTTACCTTCCCACCGGGGTGGTACCTATTTATCTACTCACATTTGCATGCTTTCGAACTGCTAGGTTGGCAGGAGCTGGGACAAGTGACAGGAGCTCACTCCGTCGACTGCTGGTCTTCCGACCTTGCAGCACAGAGGCTTCTGCGGTTTAACCACGTCCACTTTCAGTAATGTATACATGCTAAAAATTCCAGCACATTCTAGGACTACTCTATTTGGAACTTTGTCCTGCCAGGTGATACCAAAAATGTGTTGGACACAATGCATATGGAACGTGTTCAGCTTCCTCTCCTGCCGTGCACAAAGGGTCCAGGACTCACTGCGGTACAGGAGTGTACTCAGGACACAGGCTCTATAGACCTGGATCTTGGTATATGCCATCAGCTTCTTATTAAGCCATACTCTCTTTGTGAGTCTAGAGAACCTGGTAGCTGCTTTGCCAATGCATTTATCCAGCTCGACATCTAGGGAGAGAGTGTCAGAGATAATTGAGCCAAGGTACACGAAGTCATGAACAACCTCCAATTCTTGTGTAGAGATGGTAATAGAGGGAGGTGAGTCCACGCCCTGGCCCATGACTTGTGTTTTCTTCAGGCTGATTGTTAATCCAAAGTCTTGGCAGGCCTTGCTAAAATGATTCATAAGTTGTTGGAGCTCTTCAGTAGAGTGGGCAACAACAGCTGCATCATCAGTGAAGAGGAAGTCCCGCATGCATTTCAGCTGGACTTTGGTCCTCGCTCTCAATCTAGAGAGATTAAAGAGCTTTCCATCTGATCTAGTCCGGAGATAAGACACCTTCTGTTGCAGTTCCAAAGGCGTGCTTCAGCATGACAGCAAAAAAGATCCCAAACAGGGTTGGCGTGAGGATACAGCCCTGTTTCACTCCGCTTCAGAAGTGAAAGGGATCTGATGTTGAGCCATCAAAAACTACAGTGCCCTTCATTTCCTCATGAAAGGACCTGATGAGTAAGCCAACGCTGAGTGCAAACAGAAAGAAAAAGTGGTGCAAATCAAATCTAGCAAAAGTAGAAGAGAGAAGGGAATTAAAATCACAGCAGAATCCACAGAACCAGCAAAGATTACAGAAGAAAGAGGATATTGCCTCTGATAAAGCCTGTACATCAACAGACAGAAGATAATGACATGGAACTTAAACAGGACGCTGATGAGGTGGGATATAAGAAATACTAAAGAGACAGCACTGTTAAGAAATCAGTCACAAAACAAAAATAATCTGAAATGGGAAAATTATGACAAAAAACTAAGTCTGAAACAACACCATTGCAATAAACCAGGAAAAGTATATTTACTAGGGTTTTTCTGCAAACAGGTGCGACCCCCCCTCCCCTCCCCATAAACCATATGTACCGGACATTTCAGTAGGACTGCAGTATCCATGGGGAATTGATTCCAAGCCCCCCCCCCCATGCCAGAAATAGCGGATAAAGAAAGCATTTACTTCCAGTTTCTTTGGTGTCTGTGCATGGTTGAGAGAGGGAGCCCTGGCTCAGTCTTGCCAAAGGACTGGGTTTCCTGCCCTCCTGTTCACAAGGCTTTCCTGAAACCAGCAACTGCTGCTCCTCCCCATGCAGCTTCTCCATTTTGCCAGAAGCTGCTTGCCTCAGAGATGTGGGGCCACAAGTGCATTTTCTTTAGGCCACCTGTATATAGCATATATACTGGTTCCATCTAGTTCCCAGTCCTGGTGGTACACCTTGGGAATATGTATTTCTGGGTTTTATTTAATTTTTTAATTAATTTTTTTTTCAGGTAGCAGATAAGTGAAACTGTGGGTACTGATTCTGCGGATATGGCAGTCCTACTGTACTGTGACATAAGGGGGTGCACACACTGTTGTTTTGGGCATGTCAGGGGCTGGGCACAACTTCACATGATGGGAACTTTGTGCCCTGTTCCTGGCCCTCTCTTTATCATTTTTTTTTAAAAATAAAGGCTTTTAATAAAGATTCCACATCCATGTTAAAATAAACAGGTCTCTGGAGGAGGAGTAAAAAAACCTCCCTGCTGCTCAAAATGACACAGTTTCCTGTCAAATTAATCCATGCTTGCACGTACCTTGTGTAATCACCCAAATTTAAATTGATTTAAAACATGCTAAACCTGACTTGAATAGTTTTCTTTCTTTCTTTCTTTTAAGTAATGGGATCAGGCTCACTTGTTTCCAGGTAAGAAAGATTGTTTGAAGGGATAGGCTGTTACCCATGGAGCTTCTCCATGTGATCAGGAATCCTGATTTTTCATGATTCCCAGTTGCTTGGAAAGACATGTAACAGGATTCGATTGGCCTTCTGCTCATTCGATTTTCTGCTCATTCCTCATTCGATTGGCTTTCTGCTCATATGGAGGCAGCAAGTGGCAGGGGGAGGACACAGCTGGAGGTCTCTGCCTCCTGAATAGAGATGGGCACGAACCACTGGTTTGGCATGGTTCATTTCCCAGCTGAATACAGCTGATCCATGGTTCAGTGCCCTGCCCCCTCCAGCAGTTTGTGCCCATCTCCGGACTCTTTCAAATTAATCTTTTTTTAAAAAAAAACCCCAGCACTTGAATAAAGCTTCAGTGTGGGCTCTAATTACATCATGAAATTTTCACAGATTTCTTAAATATTCTGTCCCATCGACAGGATTTAATCAATCATTTCCTTTTGCTTCATTTTTGCATGTCTTTTGTGACTGGTTTTTTTAAAGGCAAACTTCTGGAACCAAGAGCATTTGCCAGAGAAATAAGAGAGTATAAAATAAGATTTTTTTTTAATCACATCTTTCTTAAGTGGGGACCTGGAGAAGAAAAATGGTGTGGGGTTGTTATAAAGACAGACAATAATATCACACACGTTATCATGGCAATACGTAATGAAGGAAAATGAAATGTAGAGATAGCAGATAGGTGACCTTATGAACAATAACATTTATGGCACCCAAATTAGGTTTTTCGAAGGCAGACTGCTGTGCCTCTGTTTTTATGAGGAATGTGGTGGGGTTCATCCCTTCAATCTGTCTCCGCAATTGTTGCATGTTGAAACGGGATGAAATAGGGAATAATAGAAGGGATACAGAAGAAGCTTTCAGACTCACAAAGTATTGAAGAGTTTTGAATTTCTGGTAAAACTTCTTTCTGCTAAGCAGTTGAAGTACAGAGACTCACAGAGAATATTGCTATAACTTCCCCAGAGTCCACCCCTTTCTCATTAACTGGCATTTAAAGTCTCAATAACTCACTCTGAGATATTAGTAGTAGACAGAATAAAAAACATTTCTTTACTTACAATTGCTTGAAATTACAGACTTGTGAATGCTGCTTTCTTTACTACACACATACTTAGCAACAAATTGAACAGATCAACAGCAAACAATCAGCCTCCAACCCAGGAAAGAGAGGGAAAAAGAACATTCAGCAGAGAGATGGAACTCTCTTTGAATTCAAAGTTTGGAAAGAACGATTGGTTAGTGCTGAGTAGATATAAAACCATTTCAGTTCAGAAAAGTCCCTCCCAGTCACATAAAACACAGACAGCATGCAACGTTGCAAACTAGAGATGGGATATCCATAGTCATATTCAGCAGCTGAGTGGGGAGACTCGTCCTCCCACCCCTCGGCTGGAGTGGCCAGAAGAGCAGGAAGGCAGAGAAGCACCAGCCAGGCTTAGTTGGAGATTGGCACACCGAGCAGCACACTGGTCCCACACACTGTGCAACAACCTGTAAGTGGACAGGTCGGTTATGGGAGGCGGGCCTGGGTATCCGAGCCACCTGGGTCTGGGATATTCATATTTTTTTACGAATATGAATATCCCACTTCTATTGCAAACAAAACTCCAACACAAGATGAATAAGAGCAAACATATTCTTAACACTGGAGAAGACAAAGAGGAAAATAAAATACACATATTCTAAAATTATTCTTTCCTTCTTGTGTGGTTTATGACCATTTTTGCAACATCCTCTCTTAGATAGTAAGCAACACTTGACTGGAGTGATAGGTTTCCTGTTCAGGCTGGCTAGGAGTACTGACCCACAAACAGAGTTTGGAAAGTTATTTTAAGAAGGAACCTATGGACATGCTGAAGTCCCCCATAACTGAGCAGTGCAAGGGGTTGCCCTGGGTCCCACTACTCTTTTATGAAGACTTCAACATCACAGTGTTTTTGGCTTACAACTGACCTTCCACCTTGAGAACATGACTACAAAGCAAGCAGGAGTTTCACTCCCAGTCAGTTGCAGGTGTGACACAACAACTTTCGAGGACAAGGTCTTTATATTAAGCAGTCAAGAGTATTTCCAGACAGATGGAGATGCTGTTTAGAACACATCAGCTTTCATGGTTTGTTCTGTCATAATGTTTTTTGTTCTCGTTCTATTATTTTCTGTTTGTCTTTTTTTGATGAGAGATCTGAAAGTGTAGTGTAGTGGATGGAGTTACGGACCAGGACTCGGGAGTTCTTGGTTCATATGCCACTCCTTAAATATTTCACATACCTTGAATACCCTATTAGGGTCACCATACATCAAATCTGACTTGAAGGCACATAACAAACAAAACAAGAAAAAAAAATAGAAGTGTTGTGAAAACAGAGATCTTTACCAATGAAAGATGATGCCTAGACCCCAAATCCTAATAAAATTCTGGCTGAAATCCGATTGTTGGGTTTACCAGTCATCAAGTCCAAGTTACATACTGTGTTATCTCTTGTTAGGAGGAAATAAGTGGACGTTTTGACCAGTTTCCTGTAACTTTTCAGCCCTCTACAACCCGTTGTTGTTGTGTTTCCCTTTCCAGTTTGAAGCAAGCACTTCTCTCTTCATTTAAAAAAAAATACATGTGAGGGACTGAGTTATGTTTACTGTCACATCTCATGTGTCCCCAACCAAGTCTAATCAATATCATATTGGTATAAAATGTGGTGTTTATACCATTACATAAACTGTATATTGTTGTTTTGTGCTGTCAAGTTGCTACTGACTTATAGCAACCTAACAGGGCTTTCCAGATAAGTGAGATATTTAAGGAGTAGTTTTACAAGTTTCACACCCTGAGTGAGTTTCCATGACTGAGTAGGGACTTGAACCCAGGCCTTCTGAGTGCTAGTCTGGCATTCTATGCACTATACCACACTGGATATCCCTATACTATACATTACAAAACGTGATAATCTGTTTTGCTTCATGTAGACCCTTTTTGGTCTGGAAGGCCTTTGCTTTTCTAGCAAAGCAGAGAGAGCCTCAAGGCGTCTGAATAATTCTTTGAATCAATTCCCAGCTGCAGTAGGTGATAAGACACCTCAGCTTTGATGTCCAGTGGAGCTGGCAGCTGTGCAAAGGAAGAACAAAAAAAAAAGGGCAGGAGAGGAAAGTGGTGTAAAATGCTGGGGCCATCCAGATCTGGCCTTTTTTTCCAAAAGCAAGCAAGCAAGCAAGCAAGCAAGCAAGCAAGCAAGCAAGCATCTCCTGGCCCTAAATAAGACTCCATAAACTGAATTAGCCTTTCAGAATAGCAACGGTTGAAAATGAAGGACATGCAATCGGGCTGGCAGACCCTGCCTTGTCCTCTCCTTAGATGTCAAAATTTTGTGCTGTAATAGAAATCAACCTGATTCTAAATGGCTTTTAATATTTTATTGTACTATATTTTAATGGAGTATATTATATTGTTTATACCGTTTTATATTGTTTTATCCGATGTATGTTGCAATGGCCTATGTGCCACGCAATAAACTTATTTTGCTTGCCTTGTTTTCTCCCTGCAGCAGTTACAGGCAGTGGGAGGACAAAAAAGATAGCTCCCCTGCATGAGGAGAGATCTGAGGGCAGAAGGCGCCCTCTTATTTGCCACCAGAGCCAGCAGCATCCCAGAAGTGCTGTTTTATATGTAAAACAATCTCCCAACTCAGACAGATATAGGCATGTGCTGAAGGCTACACAGATGTGAGTGCGCGTGCGCGCGCGCGCGCACACACACACACAAAGGCACAAAGACACACAAAGACATAACTTGAATCTGGTATTTTACAACATATGCTTAGAAACAAGGGTTGGATAATAAACCATTTTCCAAATGAATTTCTTAAGCAATCGGAGGAAGAAGCTAATGATCTTGCAAGTTTTTCTGTCACATGCCAGTAGATCCAGTGGGAGGAAGATTCTTGTGTAATTTCAATACAGTCAAATAAAAAAACAGCTAGGTCAGACAGTCCCTGGTCTAGCTGGAAGTTCACTGCCATGCGGTGGCAGTTATTGTTCTGTGCATGTAAAGAGACTAGACTTTGGTGAAATCCAACTGGATTCTAGATAGTGGTTTAAGGTCTTGTAGCAGCTTCGTGTCCACTGGTTTTTCCTGTTGCAAGAATACCTTCCGGTGCATTGCTTCTTTCTCCCAAAAGGAAGTGAAGAGTGCTGACCCAAGACATTTAGCTGCCTGAAGTGGAATAAAAATGTGTTAGGCCAGCTCTGCTTTAAAGACAGTGCAAGTGGGACCACAGAACATTTTTGGAACCTTCCCCATACATTGTTGAAGAGAATCTATGAAGCTGTTCATTCTTCTGTGGGGAAAAACCTGGAGGTAACACTCAGAATAATTATCTTCTAATCATCTGAAAAGGCCCTCACACTGCATTTTTGTGAGTACTCATGAGGACTCATATATCTTGTCCGTTATTGTGCATAAATGCTTCACTATAGTGCCTAAATGTTTGACCTTTTTTTTCAGTTCAAATTCTCTATAAGACCTCTCATAATTTACCATGTATGAAATATAAATATTCCTAACAAGCAAAAAATGTTAGAGCTGAAGAGAAATGAATTGCATAGAAGAAGCAATATGAAATCATCTCCTTATCTGAATGCACAGGAAAACCCAAACAATGCTTTACTTAAGCTTTACAGAACAAATTATGTTGAAATATGAAATGTGGTTGTGCCTGATTACTGCTGGGTTGAGATAGCCAGTGCTGTGGGTAAAGTAACAGACTAGGACTCAGGAGATTTGGGTTCGATTCTCCGGCTCTGCCATGGAAGCTCGTGGGTGTGTGTGTTTGGAACTAATAAACCATTTCCCACTTGCCTTGAAAACCCTATTAGGGTCGCTATAAGTCAGTTTTGACTTGATGGCACAGAACAACTACCGTTTGGTTAGTCTGAAAATGCTAGGAGGGAAAATTCAAGACGGGCTGCTATCTTATTTTCAAATTTGATTATATGTTGGAAAGATAATACATAAGAAGCTATAACCTCTATAGGATAAATAGAAATATTTAAGTTCCTCAAAAGGTTATGGGGGAAGTCAATGTGGGATTTCCCTGGCTACCCTTGTTTTCCTTTTTCATGAAATGAGATCTGCTCATTTATTCTCTTGGTGAAAAGTTCTGCAGTGTTGTATATCTTTTGATATACAAAAATATATTTGTAACATATTACCTTTTGATTTGCAACAGGAGATCAGATTTCACATCAATCTATAACATTGTCTAACTATCTATAACATTATTTTAATAAAACTTATATCAAGACTTCCATAATTTTTAGAAAGGGAAAAATACACTTAATGAGATTTTTCAAAGGCAGAAAGATAAACATCAGTCATATCTCTCTCTCTCTCTCTCTCTCTCTCTGTGTGTGTGTGTGTGTGTGTGTGTGTGTGTGAGAGAGAGAGAGAGAGAGAGAGATTCAGTCCCTGACACTACTGCATACATTGGTTAAAGATGCATAGCTAAGGGTCCAATGTGATGAGATCACATGATCAAACTTTCTGCCTTTTCACATTTTAGCAAAGACCCAGTATGGGGGGGTGGAGGCAGGAAGATGGATTCAAATCAGGGCCACACTATTGGATAAGGACTTTTTTATTTTACCAAGAAATACGTTAAACTACCTGCATTGTACAAGGACTGTGATATTAGACAGTTTGCACAGTCTTAGTCAGGGGGTAAACATGCCACCAGGGCTAACTAAAACCATTACCTGGGCTAGATCCCCAGTTTTTATTTTAAAAATGGTAAATCTCTAGCTGTTACAGAAATTGGGATAAAAGGCAAAGCACGAAGTCACTCTGTTTCACCAGAAATGAGTCTGCTTTTTTTATATTAAAGGAATGAGTGAAAACACAGCTACAGCTGGCACCACATTTTGCAGTCTTAGAAATTTCAAATGGTAGGATGTTCTGTTATATAGTTAACATGACAGTCCTTGGCTTTGAATTGCCAAGAAAGCGAAAGGATGCTGTAACAGAGAGTGGCAGAAGTGTGTATCTGCGTGAGTGTCTGCAAGAGTGAAATAGAGAGATTGAGAGTGAGACTAAGAAAGTGGGCTGGGGGCAAATTTCCTCTTGAAACCATGGATAGTAGGGAACCCTATATACAGTATAGGAGGAGATGGGGGAAAGGCCACAAGGCCTGCCCCCTTGTATGTTGTATATAGGGCCATGGTAAACCGTGGATAACTGAAACTGTGGATACGGATCCTGCAGATACAGGGGTCCTACTGTACGCAGTGCAACTCACTCTTCAATACAAACCTTAACAAGCACACAAAGGTTAGAAATACAAGCTCAATAGCAAAAGTACTTGGTTGGACCATCTACAGAATGCTATGAAAAAATTAAATTTGATCTCACTTCAGTTCAAATGCACATGATAGGTGTACTGCTATTTTGACTGAGTAGTGAAATATTGCGAGTCTTAAAAGTAAATTAATGTGACCTTTTTGCAAAGTCATAATGATATGTTATGAGTTACGTATTGCAGAGGATAAAGGTTCCATTAGCCTTAATGTTACAAATAGCACCACCTTATTACCAATATTAGCCTTGTTACTAAAAACATTTCTTTGGATGTAAAACCCATGGAAATGAATAGGATATCTGGGACATTACTGGAATGTTGCTCTTTGCAGTTGTTTACAGGATGTGGCTGCATAAAGGTTTCAATGAATACACATACGTACAGTATAAATAGAGAGCTGGAATTTAGTTCCACCATCTAATCTGAATAGAATGTATGTTTTAATCCCAGCTAATTTAAGGATTAAGATTGATCCTTTGTTACTGCTTAAAGGAGACAAATAGGCTTCTGGAAAAACACAAAGTTATATAAGAAATATGCTTTCCAAATAAGTACTTTAATTCACACCAAACACCATATCCAAGATTTTATCTGAATGCAATTTTTTAAAATAAAGTCCCCACTACAATAAATGCTTGTAGATCTTCTTCTTCACTTAAATACTTTGTCATGTATTTAAGTTGAAAGTGTTAGCATTCCTGAGGATTATAACATTTGTCTTTGATAATGTGTCACACAGCAGTCTGACACAAAATCACAGACACCCCATTTTTACTTATTAACCTGGCGCTGTTTCAAAAATAGCCATGTCTTGTTGTCAGTGCTATTTCATTTATCAGATAATTATCTTTGTCATTTTAGCACTCATTAGTTATTAACAACTTTTCAGATATTGTGATAGCGATAAATGTTATTTCATTTATCGCCATCATTTCCAACACTCATTACATTTATTAACAATTTTTCAGATATTGTGATAGTGTTATAAACAAAGCATCTGAAAACATGAGAAAAGGAAATTGAAAATTTGCGTTTCAGGAAATTAGGATTTGAAACAAATTACATCATAATCATAGAGAAGTAGTATAGATCAGGTAGGTCACTAGAGATGCTAAAGCTTCATAATTCACTTTTCATAATTATTCATAATTCTTAATTATGAATTTATATTTATATAAAACTAGGAACCTTGGAACTAGAAAGAAACGATGGCAATACGTGCCCAAAATAAAAGGCTGAATACTTACAAATAGAAAAGTGAACCTAATGTTTCATTTGATTTTGATTAAGATTTGACAGGGAAGGTGAAAGAGGCTCATTCGTTGGAGAGAAATATTAAAGGGATCTAAGAAGAGGCCTGGACAATGCCATACACTCCCAAAAGGGATGTAGTATAATAGGATATCACATGAATTGGTTCAGAATAAGGGAATCACAGAATCATAGAATAATTGAGTTGGAAGGGGCCTATAAGGCCATCGAGTCCAACCCCTCCTGCTCTATGCAGGAATCCAAGTCAAAGCAGTCAGTTAAATTTTATTGAAGAAGTCTACAGACCATTTCATCAATCATTCATTCACCATATACAATAACATTATCAAATTTTATAAACTTACAAAGGATCGGCTCTTACATGAAAAAAGAAAATTGGATCACATGTATCTCATATATAAACCAAATACTCAGAATTATATCAATCAGGCCCTCAATCTAAAATAAATTACTATTTATCCCGTAAAGCCTTGATTTAAAATCCTTATAGAACTCTGCTATAAAATTAAAAAACCACACATTTCTTTTCATCCTCTCTCTTTCTAAGGGAGGCTGCCCTAACTGCATAAAGAGCCACCCTCTGTGTTATGAACATGCTGGAGCCACACAACAAGTCGTCTATTCTCCTCTCGTCATCCCATGTCCTCATCCTATTAAAGAGCAGGGCAAAGTAATGTTTTCTAATATTAGCATATAACTGACAGTAATAATAATAATATTATAATAATATTTATTTATATTGCGCTCTATACCAGAGCGCATTCCAATAGTCAAAAACAGTTAAAATACAACCATAACATAATTACAATGATAAAAACATACAGTAAGCAATTATCATTCAATAAGGCAATAAACAATCAAAATAGCTATAATAACAATATAATAATTAAAGTACAGTACAGTAATTCTATCCCAATAATTGCCTATTTCCATGGTCAACCCCTATGTGCAGCAACTAGTGGGCAAGATCTTCTACTTTATCATTCCCACAGGGGCAATGTCTATTTTGTACAGGTATGCCCAAAAAATGACCCCTCTGCATCATTGTATCCATTTGCTCAAAACGGAGTCGTGTAAAGGCCACACGCAAGTCTCTTTTCATCTTAAAGGACAAATATTTTTCTTCCTGAAACTGGGCTTTAGCCCCAGCCAGCCATTTCATAGATTTTACAGGTGCTAGTGCGGCTAGGTCCGCCTGAGCTCTGATATCTAAAACTCTTTGTTTAAAAACATTTTTAATATTGCAGTTAAGAACATTTACAGCTTCAATACTATAACCATAGTTTGAGTAATTTCAAAAAATTTGAGAACCAAGATTTTTGAGAGGGTGTAATCTTTTGCTCATTGAGGCATGCCTTATGGAGCCTAGAGTCATTAATTTGAGCTAACTTAATCCAATAATTAAATACCCTAAGGTGGCATATGTCTATTACTGATGAGATTCCAAGTTCAGCTCTAACTGCTTGGACTGGAGAAGTTCTTGTCACACCCAGGATCGAACGTAAAAATTTATTCTGTGTTGTTTCAATTTTCTTAGTTTTAACAAATCCCCAAATTTCAGAACCAAAAGTTAGCATGGGCAATACCTTTGCCTTGTAAACCTTAATAATCGGCTGTAAAGAACCCGGATATCTATAATTCAGTAACTTATACAAAGTTTGCACATAAGCTGTTGTTTTCATATCATTCTTCTTTAACTGAGGGATCCATGATCCAGTAGGCGTAAAGGCTATGCCCAGATAGTTATATAATCCTACGTGTTCTATTTCTTTTGAATCCAAAAACCACTTTTGCCGTTCCCTTCTTTTACCAAATAATACCATTTTTGATTTACTGGAATTGATTACCAAGTTATTTTCTTGGCAATAAACACAGAACTTTTTAAGCAATCTCCGCATGCCCACTTGTGTTGTTGAAAGTAAAACCATATCATCTGCGTAAAGTAGTATATTAACTGGCCTGGCTGAAATTTTGGGCATGTGAAAAATCAAGATTGTAAATGGTTGGGCCACATCATTAATATAATAATTGAAAAGGAAAGGGGCCAAAATACATCCCTGTCACACTCCTTTAGCTGTGGGGAATCTTGTGAGTTAGGGTATGATTTACTCCTGTTCTCGCTTGGAGACTTGTATCTGTATACAAGGCTTTTATAAGAAGAAGTCTCCTGTCTATATCTGTTTTCAGAAATTTTTCCCATAGTAAATTTCTATTGATGGAATCAAAGGCTGAACTTAGATCAATGAATGCGGTATATAGCCGTCCACCTCTTGCAGTATATTTGGTCATCAGATTCAAGAGTGTGAAACAATTGTCAATGGTAGATTTTCCTTATCTAAAACCTGCCTGTTCTTCTGCTATGACAGAATTTTGCTTGGCCCAATCCTCCAATTTCTGTAACAAGAATTTAGCATATATTTTTGCCACAATATCTATTAAAGTTATTGGCCTGTAATTTCTGAGGTCCTTTCGATCACCTTTTTTAAACAATGGGACCACTATACTACGCTTCCAACCTCCGGGGATACACCCCGTGTTATTTATATGGGTGAACAAACCCGCCAATAAGGTAGCCCACCAGATTATTCTATCCTTGAAAAGTTCAGCTGGGATGAAATCTTCTCCTGGCCAAAGCAGATCTGACAGAAGGTTGTCCAATTTTCTCTTGAATTTGTTTGTTTGTTTAATTTGTATAGTGCCCCTTTTGTGCAGATGTCACACTCTGGACGGTTTACAGTCAACTAAAACAATACATATAAATACTAATGAAACACAAAATAACAATCAATACATCAAGAGGCAGAAACAGGAAATAAAATGCGGCACGGAGCATGTAAACATATACAGCGGTGAGGAGCGGATCAAGCAAGGTTGCCAAAAAAGTCCTTTCTGTAAAGCAGGGTTTTCAAATATCTTTTAAATATTGGGAGGAGGGGGGCCAGGCGCAGTTCCACCAGTGACTGATTCCATAGCAATGAAGTCACAGCAAAGAAGACCCTACTTCTGGTGGAAGATTTATTGGCCTCCCTTAGAGTGGCTACCCAGAGGATCGTGGCCTGGGATGACCTAGTGGGTCAGGTGGATGACCTTAGGAAAAGACACTCTGACAGGAAACATAGTCCCAAACTATGAAGGGCTTTATAGGTGATCACCAAAAACTTTAATCTGATCCAGGATGCAACAGGTAACCAGTGCTGACGAGCCAAGACTGGGGAGATGGGAGCACACCAGCCACCAGTCTGGCTGCAGTGTTCTGGACCCACTGCAATCTCTGAGTCAGGGAAGCCCCATGTAGAGAGCATTGCAGTAGTCGATACGGGAAATGACCAATGCATGTACCAAAGTCCTGATGGATTCCTTGTCCAGGAGGGGGCAGAATTGGGCAATATGCCTCAGCTAAATGAAGTCAGCTCTGGACACAGCCATAACCCGAGAGTCCCAAGGTCCGTGAGCACATCCAGATTACAAACTTGATCCCTAAGTGGAAGAGCAACGCTGTCCAGTCTATGGGATATCCTCCCCAACCTGTCCAAGGAGCCCCCCAGGAGCAAAACCCTGTTTTGTCTGGGTTCAGTTTGAGCCCTGGTCCATTCCAAGACCGACTCCAGGCAGCGCTCGAGTGTCTGGATGGCATCCTCTACAGAGGTGGTAAAGGAGAGATAAGAGTTGCGCATCATCAGCATACTGATGATACCTTACTACAAATCTCCAGATGACCTCCCCCAGCAGTTTCATGTAGATGTTAAACAGCATTGGGGATACTGAGGATCTCTGGGGGACCCCACAATTGAGGGTCCAAGGGGCCAGCAGTTCATTCCCAAGCTGGGCTCTTGGAACACGGCCCTCCAGGAAGGACCTGAACCATCTGAGAGCCAGTCCCCCAATCCCCATCTATGAGAGTCTGTTCAGGAGGATACCATGGTCGATGGTATCAAAAGCCACTGAGAGATCAAGGAGCACCGGTAGGGAAGATCTTCCCCTATCGGCTTCCCTTAAAAGGTCATCATGCAGTCTTGGTGCCTTGTCATGGCCTGAACGCAGACTGGAATGCCTCCAGCACTGGAGTGCTCAACACCTCCCACGATAATTGGTTCCATGGTCATACTGCTCTAACGGTTAAGAAGTTTTTCCTAATATTCAGACTAAATCTGACTTTCTGTACCTTGAGCCCATTATTACGTGTCCTGCACTCTGGGATGATCAAGAACATATCTTGTCCCTCCTCTGTATGACTTTGTTGTTGTTGTTCTTTAGTCGTTAAGTCGTGTCCAACTCTTCGTGACCCCATGGACCAGAGCACGCCAGGCCCTCCTGTCTTCCACTGCCTCCCGGAGTTGGGTCAAATTCATGTTGGTCACTTCAATGACACTGTCCATCCATCTCGTCCTCTGTCGTCCCCTTCTCCTCTTGCCTTCACACTTTCCCAACATCAGGGTCTTTTCCAGGGAGTCTTCTCTTCTCATGAGATGGCCAAAGTATTGGAGCCTCAGCTTCAGGATCTGTCCTTCCAGTGAGCACTCAGGATTGATTTCCTTCAGAACGGATAGGTTTGTTCTCTTTGCAGTCCAGGGGACTCTCAAGAGTCTTCTCCAGCACCACAGTTCAAAAGCATCAATTCTTCAGCGGTCAGCCTTCTTTATGGTCCAGCTCTCACTTCCATACATCGCTACTGGAAAAACCATAGCTTTGACTATGCGGACCTTTGTCGGCAAGGTGATGTCTCTGCTTTTTAAGATGCTGTCTAGGTTTGTCATCGCTTTCCTCCCAAAAAGCAGGTGTCTTTTAATTTCGTGGCTGCTGTCACCATCTGCAGTGATCATGGAGCCCAAGAAAGTAAAACCTGTCACTGCCTCCATATCTTCCCCTTCTATTTGCCAGGAGGTGATGGGACCAGTGGCCATGATCTTAGTTTTTTTGATGTTGAGCTTCAGACCATTTTTGGCGCTCTCCTCTTTCACCCTCATTAAGAGGTTCTTTAATTCCTCCTCACTTTCTGCCATCAGAGTGGTATCATCTGCATATCTGAGGTTGTTGATATTTCTTCCGGCAATCTTAATTGGGATTCATCCAGTCCTGCCTTTCGCATGATGTATTCTGCATATAAGTTAAATAAGCAGGGAGACAATATACAACCTTGTTGTACTCCTTTCCCAATTTTGAACCAATCACTTGTTCCATATCCAGTTCTAACTGTTGCTTCCTGTCCCACATATAGATTTCTCAGGAGGTAGATAAGGTGGTCAGGCACTCCCATTTCTTTAAGAACTTGCCATAGTTTGTTGTGGTCTACACAGTCAAAGGCTTTTGCGTAGTCAATGAAGCAGAAGTCGATGTTTTTCTGGAACTCTCTGGCTTTCTCCATAATCCAGTGCATGTTAGCAATTTGGTCTCGAGTTCCTCTGCCCCTTCGAAATCCAGCTTGTACTTCTGGGAGTTCTCGGTCCACATACTGCTGAAGCCTACCTTGGAGGATTTTGAGCATAACCTTGCTAGCGTGTGAAATGAGTGCAATTGTACGGTAGTTGGAGCATTCTTTGGCACTGCCCTTCTTTGGGATTGGGATGTAGACTGATCTTTTCCAATCCTCTGGCCACTGCTGAGTTTTCCAAACTTGCTGGCATATGGAGTGTAGCACCTTAACAGCGTCATCTTTTAAGATTTTAAATAGTTCCACTGGAATGCCATCACCTCCACTGGCCTTGTTGTTAGCCATGCTTTCTAAGGCCCACTTGACTTCACTCTCCAGGATGTCTGGCTCAAAGTCAGCAACCACACTATCTGGGTTGTCTGGGACATCCAGATCTTTCTGGTATAATTCTTCTGTGTATTCTTGCCACCTTTTCTTGATGTCTTCTGCTTCTGTGAGGTCCCTACCATTTTTGTCCTTTATCATGTCCATCTTTGCACAGAATGTTCCTTTAATATCTCCAATTTTCTTGAACAGATCTCTGGTTTTTCCCTTTCTATCATTTTCCTCTATTTCTTTGCACAGTTCATTTAAGAAGGCCCTCTTGTCTCTCCTTGCTATTCTTTGGAAATCAGCATTCAATTTTCTGTAACTTTCCCTATCTCCCTCGCATTTTGTTTCCCTTCTCTTCTCTGCTATTTGTAAGGCCTCGCTGGACAGCCACTTTGCTTTCTTGCCTTTCCTTTTCTTTGGGATGGTTTTTGTTGCTGCCTCCTGTACAATGTTACGAGCCTCCATCCATAGTTCTTCAGGCACTCTGTCCACCAAATCTAGTTCCTTAAATCTGTTCTTCACTTCCACTGTGTATTCATAAGGGATTTGGTTTAGATTATACCTGACTAGCCCAGTGGTTTTTCCTACTTTCTTCAGTTTAAGCTTGAATTTTGCTATACGAAGCTGATGATCAGAGCCACAATCAGCTCCAGGTCTTGTTTTTGCTGACTGTCTAGAGCTTCTCCATCTTTGGCTGCAGAGAATATAATCAATCTGATTTCGGTATTGCCCATCTGGTGATGTCCATGTGTAGAGTCGCCTCTTGTGTTGTTGGAAAAGAGTGTTTGTGATGACCAGCTTGTTCTCTTGACAAAACTCTATTAGCCTTTGCCCTGCTTCGTTTTGAACTCCAAGGTCAATCTTACCTGTTGTTCCTTTTATCTCTTGACTCCCTACTTTAGCATTCCAATCCCCTATAATGAGAAGAACATCTTTCTTTGGTGTCAGTTCTAGAAGCTGTTGTAAGTCTTCATAGAATTGGTCAATTTCAGCCTCTTCAGCATCGGTGGTTGGTGCATAAACTTGGATTACTGTGATGTTGAAAGGTTTGCCTTGCCTCTGTATGACTACCTTCCAGTATTTGACAAGTGCTATCATATCACCCCTCAGTCTTCTTTTCTCAAGACTAAACATGCCTCGTTCTTTCAGTCTTTCTTCATAGGGCTTGGTTTCCAGTCGCCTGATCCTCCTTGTTGCCCACTTCTGAACTTGCTCCAGTTTGTTGCCATTCTTCTTAAAGTGCAGTGTCCAGAACTTGACCATGCTTGATGGGATAGCTGGCTAATTGTTTTCCACCAACTATAGTAAAGAGCCTCATGGTGCAGTGGTTAAACTGCTGTACTGCAGTGAAGATTCTGCTCATGACTTGAGTTTGATCTCAGGCTCAGGTAGGTGACTTGAAGTCGACTCAACCTTCCATCCTTCTGAGGTCAGTAAATTGAGTACCCAGCTTGCAGGGGGGCACGGCAATATGTCGCCTGTATAATTAAATTGTAAACCACCCAGAAAGACCTTTAAGCACTATAGGGCGGTATATAAAGCAGCACACTATAGTAAACTATTGTTCAAGCCTCAATTGTAAAAGCACTTTCATTTTCAGGGCTACTTTTTCTACATCTCCCCTTAATTGTTTTAACACTCTATACAAAGAAAATTTCAAATCTTGACACAAGGATTGCATCAAATGGCATTCTGCAACTCCTAGTGACTCAGTTCAGCCTGCATTGGCCCGCTCCAGCAAAATCATGTAGCCAAGCCCGAAGCCTCCACGAGCTCAAAAGTGCATTCATACTGTCTGAGTACACAGACTCCTTAGCTGGTGAAAAAACAGAATCACCTGGCAAGCTTTACACGATGAATCCAAGGGATAAATTAGGTAGAGGAAGTCATTGTTGCCAAATTATACAGCTTTACCTATTTTGCTCAATAATGTCCATTATCTGGCATCAGAGCCCATAAATTAGATATCTAGATAGCTTAGATGAATTAGATAGCTAAATTAGATATCTCGAAAGTCACAAACAAAAGCTGTTGGAACAAAACAAATTTCAAGCTCTATCTCAGGTGAAATCTAGCACCACTGAATCACTCTTTTGTCTGCAACCTTCCTTTCCACTTGGCCATCACTGCTTTTTGTTGTTATTGAAATATCACATCTCAAGCAGAAACAGAAGGATTGAGTGAGCTTTGTACCTTCCTGTTTCTTGTATTTGTTGATGGGACAACGTAGAATTCTTCCTTTGCAAACTTTTTGTGTTACTGGAATCCTTCTTTTAAAACACATTATGATCCTATGACCGGAAACCAGAAACGTTGTGGGAACCCACCAAAGTTCTGGAGTAGATCCATCCTACTTGTGGCCAGGGGGCACTAGTGTATATATAGTTTAGGAATGATAACATGTAATTAAATGCACTTCCTAAGTGTATTTTCCTTCATTCATTATTCTCTTAGAACTGGCTGGGGAACCAATTTTGCTCAGAGTTCCTGTTTTTGACATGCACCACTTCATTTTGTTCCACTGTGAAAAATAATGCTAATGGACTGCATGCAGTATGCTGAAGAAAACAGAATGGCACAAAAGTCCTTAAAACAAGTAAGCTCAGGAGGAAGCTTTCAAGAAGGTTATTTATAAAACATTATTTTGAGTTAAAGATTAATCTGTCAGAAGTTATGGAGGGCCAATTTTGTTAAATAACTTGTTAAGAAACTGATTTTGTTCACAGTCCCTCCCCGCTTTCAACAGGCACCACTTCATTTCACTGCAGTGCAAATATCAATTGTCCGGAAAACTCTCTTCTCACTTAGTCTACTATGAGACATTTCTCTAAAGTCTGTCATTTACAACATCCCCAAATCCACATATTTTACCATATAAAAATGCTTAATGTAGCACCACTGGCTAGGGAGCAAGTATTAATCAACTGAAAAACATGTGGCTGATTTAAAACCCTTTGTACAACGAGTCTTCTTCCTATGGCTGATGCAGCAATGATATGATACCAGGATATAAAGAACAGGAACCCATTTGGGGTAACACCACTGCTGCTAAGCTAAGCCTATTTCTTTTTCTTGTAAATAGGACTTTTTGAGAGCTGTACAGGTGACACCTCACACGTTACATAAGCAAGTGATTGTTCTACTCTAAAGTAGTGAACATTGCAAAAATCTGAGGGAGACAGAAGATAAAGAAGAGCAATAAGGAAATTTCTTCCCCTGAAGGACACATAAGAACTAGATAATCAGACAGTGAAATGATTAGTATCACCTTGTGATTGGAGGCTATTCACTGCATACACCCTCTACAGGAGGCAGAATTTCTACTGTCTGAAGAGCAACATTGCACTGAAGCTTCCATTTCTTCTAACCATAATGTAACACTCACAATTTGACTTTAACTGATTTAATGCCTATAATCCTATTATTGTGGGGTTATATTTTATTTTGCAGTAAACTGCCCAGAATAATGCACTACTCAATAAATAAATGAATGAATGAATGAATGAATGAATGAATGAATTAATTAATTAATAAGTGTACCACCTAAAATGCAATCACCAGCTTTGCCTATGTAAAGGCTCATGCCTCTGTACTCTATCCAGTTTTTCAATGGTTCTGTGTTTTCAGTTTACCCTTAACTCAGGAAAACACAATCTAAGCCCTTATTAAGCTTTTGTACTCAACCCTTTTAGTGGGGGATATATTGTGCCATGCCTTATTGAGGAAAGACTAAACAACAGCATTTACAGACCCTAAATACTGAACTGGAGAGATCAAACTTCAAAAATAAGCACCTTGATCTGTTTCTACAAACAGCTATCTCCCCCACCCCAAGTTCTTCTCTTTTCTTCTGTCCCTTCAGAAAAAGCTGGAAAAGAACAGATTATAATCATCCCCCTTGAACTGTCGCCTCTTCCATGCATGCCACTTCTGAAGGTAAGAGGGACTTTTCATTGAAGGAAAGGCAGCACACAAAACTGGTCACTGGAAAAGGAGTCACCTCATCCTCTCACCCGTCCGCACTCCCCCTTAGAGGGGCACAGTGGTAGGGACTGGACTAAGTTAGCAGTCGACTGCTAAGTTAGCAGAAGGTAAGTAAGCAGGTGGTAGAACGTAGCAAAGCAGCCATTTTTGGAAGTGCCAACTATCGTTTGCCAAATCTTTCTCCCAGAAACAGGGAAACTCTCTGGCAGGAAGCAGTCACTGCTTCTTTTTGCTCACTCTATCCTTCTGTGTAGCATGTTTCAGAGGATGGGTAAGGATACAGGCAACAGATGGCACCGGCTGCTCCAACTCTCTTTGACAATCTTTCTTTGGCAGGGTGAGCTGGGTCCAGCGTGCTCTCGAGAGAGTGTGAGCACCCTTCTCTGCCTGCTCTGCCATTCCCTCTCCTTTGATGGGCAGCATGCAAGGCTGCATCTGTTGGAAGCTGACTGCAGTCCAAGAACAACAACAACAATGATGTGCTGTCAAGTCAGTTCTGAGTTACGGCAACTGTTGTTCAGGGTTTTCCAGGTAGAGAATACTCAGAAGTGGTTGACCATCCCATTCTTCTGGGGGGTATTTCTGGGACTGTGCAGCTTGTCCAAGGCCACACAGGCTGGCTCTACATGCAGGAAGCACAGTGGGGAATCAAACTCCTCTGCCTAACCCACTGAGCTATCCAGCCAGGTGCAATCCAAAAAACCTATACCAGATATAAACTTGCTAGTCTTTAAGGTGATACAAGACTCTTTTGTTCTTTTCTGCAACAAATTAACTGCCTAGAAATTTTTTCAAAAGAAGTTAAAACTGCAGGTGAGATTGCAGCAGCTCTCTGGCTTCCCACTCGATTATTTTCTAGGCTATGTTGCAGGGCAGGTAACTGCAGATTATCATTTCAATAATAATGATGATGATCAACTTAGAACTACAGAGCTAGAAGGGATCCTATGGATCATCGAGCACAGCCCCTCTCATGGAGGCATAGTGGGGAATCGAACCCCCAACTGATTCCTAACCCACTGAGCTATCCATCCGCCTTTCTTCTAATAAAGAGACCCCTGCTTAGTGATTGTTCATCCTTCTCCAGCCACCCACTCGTTTTCCTTCTGGGGGCTGCGGGTGTGTTAAGAAAACCCTTTTACAAGTTGGAGCTTAACTCCGCCCGCAGCCCTTAAGCTCCCACAGAGACGGCCGTTTCTGTCCTCCTGCCGCTAGGAACGCGATAGAAATCTATGTTCATCTCTCTTTCCTAGAGCGGCTCTTGCGGCTTTCGTTCCCACTCTACTCTCCACTCTATGTTTTCCGCCATGACAGTCTTCTCGCTGTGCGGGCGGCGCCTGAACCTTTGCAGACCGGATGACCTTTAGTCACGGGAAGTACTTGTCCATGTAGAACTTCCGGCATGGTGTCTGCCTGCAGGAGTGCTCTGGCTTTTCCCGGCAGGACGTAATTATTCCGGGGTCTCCCTTTGCCGGTCGCTACAGGTTCCTGTGGATGTTTAATGCTCTGGCTCTCCCGCTCGGCATGGTCGGGCGACGGGAGTCTTCTCTGCCGGGATATGAACGGCTTGCCCCGCGGCTGCAAGTGAGTCCTGGCGCAGCCTGTCCGTCGAAGCCCGGGCAGGGCAAATCCGGTCGCTCCCGCTCAGCGGTGCTTTCAGTTCGCGGCGCCAGGGACACCCCGGCCGTCCTGGTGGCGGGAGCAGGCGTTGCCCGAGGGTCGCCGCCGCGGAGCTGCGTTGTGAACCCGGCTCCCCCTCTCTGTCCGCACGGCTCTTGGCGGCGTGGCCAGCCGAGCGATAAGCACCTTTAGGAGACGAGGGTGGCCGATATCCATGCATGGCAGTCAGGATTGGTGCCCGATAGAAGCAGAAGTATTTTTAAAAATGCGCCCTGTCCTGAGTAAATAAGAAACCTGTCTGGGCTCTGAGGTGGCCAAATACCTCCCTAAGCGCCCTCCTTCCTTCCCTTCTTAGGAAGATGTCTGGAACCCTCTCCAGTGTAATGAGAATTAGATTAATTTTTAACCCCTACCTGTATAATGGGACAAACATTTTTCTTTGATGTCAGATGGTATTGCCCTTCATTTATTTTATCAAGGCATTTAATTATGCACAAGATCCTAAAGATTTTTTTGCAGAACAGTGGAAACTTATAGGGAAACAGCCTGATAGAAGCATTTTACTTTGCCTTGGAGTTGTGATGCACCATAAATCTTCATGTTAAGTCTTTTGTTTTGCTGTTGTGTCAGTCTATGAACAGCTGTAGTCCTGGTGATGAGCACTTGATCATAGCAAACCAGTTCAGATCTCTTAAATGTTGGCTTGCGTGGAGCAATTGTGTTTGCTGTTGTTTTTGTAGTTGTTTCGTGCTGTTATGTCGCTGCTGACTTATGGTGACCCTGTGAATTGGTGACCTCAAAAAAGTCCTGTAGTCAACAGCTGTGCTCAGCACTTGCAAACTCCAGAGTGGTTTCTTTTTTGAGACAATCTTCCTCCTTTCCTGTTGCTTTCAGTTCTTCCCAGAATTATTGTCTTTATTAGTGAGTCTTACCTTCCCATGATGTGTGCAAAGTATGACAGCATAATTTTAATCATTTTGCTTCTAGGGAGAGGTCTGATTTGATTTGCCTTTCTAATGACCCATGAGATCTGCAAAACTTTCCTCCAACCTCACATTTCAAATGAATATTTTTTCCCTATCCACTTTCATTAATGTCCAACTTTCACAATGGTACCTGGTAAGTGGGAATATTAAAGTTTAAATTATTTTCACCTTGGTCTCCAGTGACACATCCTTACATTTGAGGTCCTTTTCTAGTTCCTCTTTTTTTGGCTGCAGTCTCCACATAGATTGTTGATTGAACCAAGTTACAGAGAACCTTTAATGATTTTTATTTCTTCATTGTTAATATTTAGGTTATTTAATTATTGTGTAGACATAATTTTTATCTTCTCAGTAATCAACTGCAGCCCTGCTTTTGCAATTTATTCCTTCACCTTTATCAGAATTTTTTTTAGTCATTGCTGCTTTCTGTCAGTAATGTATTATCATCTGCATGTTTTAGATTGTTGATATTGATTCCAGTTTTCACTTCTTCATCTGAACCTTCTCCAGCTTCCCATATATGTTCTGTGTATAGATTGAACAGACAGAGAAATAAAATACACCCTTGTCTGACTCTTGTTTATGTGAAACCTCTGTGTTTTTCCATCTTCCTAATAGTAACTTAATGTCCAAAGTATAAGTTACACATAGGACAGTCAAATACCGAGGGACACCCATTTCTTTTAGAACATTTCTCCCGCCCCACCCACCCCGCACTCACTCACCCCCGCACAGCCACGCGCACGCTCCAGCACGCCCGTGCGAGCGCCGTGCCGCCGTTTGCGCATGCGCACGAGCGCGCCTGTGCGAGTGCCGCACTGCCGTTTGTGCATGCGCACAAGCGTGGGGGGTGCCCTGCCTTCCACAGCCAGTCCACGGACTGAAAAAGGTTGGGGATCGCTGTTTTAGAACATTCTGTAGCTTCTCATGATCTATACAGTCAATAGCTTTGCTGTAATCTATAAAGCACAGACTAATTTTGTTCTGAAATTCTTTGGTATGCTCTAGTAGGCAATGTATATTTGCAAAATGGTCTCTAGTGCCTCTCCCTCCAGAGAGACATGTTGTTATGTGATTTCTGCCCAGGTAATACTGAGCTCTGTTTCCATGTCGAAAATTTACAGTCTGTTGTGGCTTTTCTGCATGCAGATACATTAATATAGATGTGTATTTGTTGTTCATACAGTCTGTGTATTCATACATGTAGTTTCCTGGCTCAGATATGATAGCCATATAGGAAATCATGTATGGACGAATATATGCTTGTTTCACAAACTTAATAGGTGTAGCTGTTTAGAGTTGAAACATGCATTTTAAAGTTTCTTATTTAAAATTTATCACAAGAGATGTCTAGATCTCATAATTACAGTATAGACTGGAAAAAGAGGAAGAATGGCTATGAGATGGATTTCATGAATAAAGGAACACATGACCCTGAGTTTGCAAGAGCTGAGTGGGTCTTTTAATGAGATGACCTCATAGGGTTGCCATAAGTCAGAAGTGGCTTGACACCGTGGAAAAACAGCAGCAACTGTCAGAATTAAATTTTGTGATATTGAAGTGTACTATATGTACATATTTGTGTAGGATGTATGTGTGGTAATTGTTGGGGAGTATATAACTTCTGGTTTTCTATCTAGCAATGGAGGCTCCATATGATGGCAGTGAAGTAACTATAGTTATGGAGGAGATAGAAAGTGCATACACCTATGCATCTCCAGTGCCTTCTAAGAAAAAGAAGAAATATAGAAGTCCTGGGGATCAAGGGGAAAAGACTAAAAAGCCGAGGTGAGCGATTTCCCTCTTCTTAATGGTATAAGCCATGTGGGCAACTTTACTTTTGAAATTCTTGTTCGTTTTTTCTTTTGCCTAAAACCCTTGGTTTTGTAAAGTGAGGTTTGTCAGTGAAGAAGCAGAGGCAGAGTCAAGACTACAGTAGGGTTGTGAATAGAAACCCACTGGAGCAATAGGTCCTAGGATACTCAGAGAACTAGCATAAGACAAATGGATCTTTAAACTTCCACAAGACCGTTGATTTTTCTTTTCAGCAACATGTTGCTTCTCTGATATTTTGAATGTTGTTTGCTGGAAGCTGCATTTGAAATGTTGTACTGTGTTTCTGTGCCGTAGTCTGCACTCACTGTATCTACTTACTGTGGTTAGCCTGCAGTTCTGTACTTTTTAACTTGTGAATAAGCCCTATTGAATGTACACTGGCCGAACTTTTGAGAAAACATGTATGGGATTGCATTGTCAGTAGACATAGACATTGTCAGCATTGTCTATTCATGTAGAATAGAAAGCTGGTGAGCATTCATGGTGGGGAAATAAAGCCTGGCTTTTGCTTGTTTTTCAGATCTGCATACCTTCTATATTATTATGACATATACCTGAAAGTTCAACAGGAGCTCCCGCATCTTCCTCAGTCTGAAATTAACAAGAAAATCAGTGAGAGTTGGAGGCTGCTTAGTGTAGCTGAGAAAAGTTATTATTTGGAGAAGGCCAAGTTAGAAAAAGAAGGCCTAGACCCGGTAATTATGTAGTTTCTTGTCATAATATTCTGCAGATGTTTAAATTCTTTTTATGCTTTTTTGATAATTTGACAATGCAAAAGAAATAAAACACTACTTAATTATCAGTTACCTAGACCACTGTTTCCCAACAGTTTTAAAGTCATGACCCCCTTTCATAATAGCCACGTAACATGCAACTCTACCACCATATTTGCATAAAAAGGCATTTTTAGTGGGGTAAACTATCATAAGAAGACAAACTTCCCTGGAAATGACAGAAGTGCTAGGAAAAGAGAAAGAGAGAACTTGAGATGGATTGATTCAATAGGGATCAGCCTTTATTTTACAAGGATACAGCAGGGTTTTTGACTATAGGAGTAAGATGGGGTGGGGGAGCATTAATTCATAGATCTCCCCAAATCAGCAGCAGTTTGATAACACATAACTCTGCCACCAAATATCTACCACCTGATGGGGGTGTGTGTCTCTCCTCTGCTTGGCTGGCTTGCAATTTGGGTTCTGCCTGCTCCCACTCTGCCAGCCCTCCTTTCAGCTTTCCCTCCAGCCCAGCTGGGACTGACTCACCAACATCACCCCCAGGCACAACTTGGGAGGGAATCTCCAGATCCCGGAAGGGAGAAGCAGCCCTTAGGGGAAGAGAAATCCCACTTTTCTCTGGATAAAGAAAAAAGAGAGAGGGGAAGGGACATTTTTGACTGCACACTTCATCCCCACCCCGCCTTCCTTCCTCTCTAGGAACCCAACTCAGTATCTTTTGCCCTTGCAGAGAAAGCAAAACAACTAGTAACCCCTTAGCTTCATCATAGGCATACAGAGAGAAACTCCTGGTAACCCTCTAGAAAACACTAGAGAACCCATGACCTAGACTATTTCTTTATGTAGGAAATATATATAGCCAGCTGCAAGTGTGCTGCTGAAACACAATCTGTTCTAAACATTTTATAGTAACATGTTTGAGTCATGTGCCACACAGTGGATAGATCTCCGTTCTTTATAGCTTAGGAAGAGCAGATAGAGGCAAAATAGAGTAAGGCACATTAGCTTTGCTAGTGATGAGATTTTAGTAGTGTTTTGTCTTTGAAATTTGTTTATTATATGAAGAATGCATCAAAATAACAGCCAAAAATTATGTCTGGGCCATGTCTGCTCTTCTCCATAGAACTCAAAATTGTCTTCTCTGACTGCTGTAGTTCCGGACATTCCAGGTTTTCGTAAAATCCTTCCTCGTTCAGATTACATAATTATTCCTAAAGGCAGTCTTCAGGAGGAAAGGAGCAAGCAGCACTTGGAACTGTGTGTGACTCAGGGCCAAACAGCCTCAGAAGGAGTAACAGCCTCTGCTAACATCACAAGTGTCTCCCATGGTACTGTGCAAAACATCCTTTCCGTAGACTCCAGCCACATTGGCATTTCTGAGCAGTGCATTGCCATTGAAGGGGCTTCAGAAGACCCGGCTTCATTTGTTCAGTCAGACACGATAGAAGAAGTTGTTGCATCAGAGATCTTGTCCCACTATGTCAGACCTGCTCCCCATAAATTGGCTGGCGATGTCCTCCTGGATGAGGCTCCTTTGGAAGTAGGAGATGGCTATCCCTATCAAGCAGCTAGTGTGGTTATTGAAGAAACTCTGGTTAACTGCTCAGAAGCTTCCAGTGGAGGCATTACTGTGACACAACCTCAATCTTCAGATGGCCTCTCTGTGGTCACGGTGGTGACTAGAACAGTAAGTAAAGCTTATGGGAGTGTTTACAATTGATTTTCTTTTGGCAGGCTTAGCGCTTCTTGTAGTGTACTGTGAGGTAAATATCAGCGATACATTTCTCCATTGCAGTAGGCATCAGATTGAAGCCTTGTTCCTTAGTTCATCATTATATATGCTGCCATACGAGAAGATCTCTGTTGTCGTACAGGTTATTTGACAGATCAAGATGGCTACATCTATAGCTCTTAATTACTGCGGTCTTTTTGTCTTTATATAGTAATTGTATGTTGATTGTATGTGTATGAAATAAAAAGAGAAATGAATAGGACATAGAAAGTTCATTATGTTTTCTTCTCTTTTCCCTTGAAAGGACAGAGAAGAAAATAATTCTTCAAAACCTGCTGCACAGTTCATTATGCTTCCTCTGCCAGCACATTCTGTTGTGGAAAACCCAGCATCAATCAAACTGGTCAGTAAAGGAAATGATGATGCCGTCTCTTTGTTCTATAGCTTTACCCTGATAGAAAGCATCATCATTTATACTTGCATCTTTAAGCTGGAAAGCAAGACTGCTAGACAGCAATGTAATGTGAATTAGAGAACTTCATTATGTGAGCTGAAATTTTAAAAAAGCAATGTTCGAATGAGCAGTTCAGAAAAAATGAAAATGGCATCGTTACCTCATCCTCATTAGTACAGTACCAGTTCTGGGTACTGTGGGCTGAAATGGTGGCCATTAAGAACAGGATTCCAAGAATGGGATTCTTCCTCTTTTTCCAGTCTGTACCATAAAGATGATGCAGTATTTTTTTCTATAGCACTCCTACAGAAGCCTGGTTGTATACCTGTTTCTCTGTATCATATTCCATGGCCTACTTTTGACTGTGTGAGCTCATGAATAAATCAATTTATTATTGATACATCATATCTCTGTTGATCCAAGTAATATTATGGGGCTATGCACCTTGGCTTGGGACGCATCTCTGCACCTACTGGCAAAGTCTGAATAACATGCTCTCCGGCAAACAACATAGTTGTAGTTTAAGGGCTGAAACCTTGCTGCATACTTAATGCTCATGGCTTTTCCAACTCCCATATAATTCCTTCCATCATATGCAAGTCATAGTGCAGAAGAAAGAAATATTATGAAAAACCTCCCTCTGCTAGTAACAGCATCCAGTGGTGTTGATTTTCAGTAACTAAAGACTTCCTTCTATCCTGTGGCTTCTGCATGATGAGTGGAATTACATGGAAAATGAAGAAGTTACAGTGCAGAAGTAGGAAGTTTTTCATTACCCAAACTCACTACCAGCCAGTGATGACATAATCCTTCAGCAGGTGTAAGTTAAGCAACAGGATTTCAGCCTTAGAAACTTTATCAGTTGTAGAATATAAACTGAAGGCTCATAATAATGTTTAAACACACATGACAAGAAGGGAATTCCATACTGGGATAGAGACCTATATCTATGAAGTAATTGCTATTTTCTTACCCCAGACAACTACCTATACCCGCCGAGGG
Source organism: Intellagama lesueurii (assembly GCA_037013535.1). Taxonomy (NCBI): domain Eukaryota; kingdom Metazoa; phylum Chordata; class Lepidosauria; order Squamata; family Agamidae; genus Intellagama; species Intellagama lesueurii. The sequence goes on from JBAJHW010000002.1 coordinate 220,792,714, forward strand.
CATGGAAATTGCACCAATCCTGCCTGTTCATTTACATATGTCACCAGACACAAGCCACCCAAGTGCCCAATGTGTGGGAACTTTCTGGGAGGTAAATGGATCCCTAAGGTATGTTTCAAATAACAGAAAATATGCCACTGTGTGTAGCTTTCTCAGCTGTTGTTGTTAGGTTTATTCTCTAAAGTGAGCAAATATGTGCTATATAGAATTTTTGAAAAGAAATGGTGAATCTTCAGAGCCATTGCTTATTTGTTTATTGTTTATTTGACCACCTCTTTCCTCATAGGAACTCAGGGTAGCTAGCAATATACATAAGAATATATAGTTAAAATCAGACACATAAAATCACAAATTAGAAATATTTGTTCCTAAAATATTGTGACTGCAGTGTGAGCAAGCAGCAGCAGGGGACCCTTGCTGTCCCCAAGCTTGTGTAAATAGGTATGTTTCTAATTGACACCTGGTTGTGTGTCCCCCCTCCCCAGACGGCAAGAATGTGGGGGATAACCAAATCTCTAATTGAAAGGAGTTCAATGACTGGTTAGCAAAATGGTATGAGGACTGTCAACACCTTTTATTTCAAAAATATTTAAAGCATTTACCACTAAAGCAGCAAGCAAAAGCAAAGTGTGCTGCTTATATACTGCCCCATAGCGCTTCAAGCAGTTTCTGGGCGGTTTACAATTTTAATTATGCAGGCTACACATTGTCCGTCCAGCAAGCTGGGTACTCAATTTACTGAGCTGAGAAGGATGGAAGTCTAAGTGAACCTTGAGCTGGCTACCTGGGATTGAAACCAAGCCGTGAGCAGAGTTTTGGCTGCAGTACTGTATCATGAGGCTACAGTTTCTGAAGTGCTGTTCCCCTTTAAAAAGTTATATTCCTTTCTGATAAATTCACTTTTCACTGATGATTCTTACATGAAAGTAATGAATTGTGTTAGAGGCACTATTCTTATTTACATTTATTAGTTGCATTGTGCATTTTGCTCTAAATTGATTGATTAAGAACACATTTAAAATCAATAACACAAATTAAAACTGAAACACTGGTACCAAGTGAAATCAGAACTCGGTATGCATTTGCTATGGTTCCAGATTTGTGTATAACAAGTCTTAGTGTGTGTTCATCTTGATGCTTTTCTGTATGCATTTTCAGATTGCAGGTCAGGAAAAGGAATATAGGTAATGGTGCTTAAGTACACATGGTGTGGTGTGGGAGGGCAAGATGGTTGCTCTGTGATGTTCGTGTTTGCTCGTCAGATGCTAATAATTCATGTCTTCTGTTCCCTGTTTGTGTCTGCCACCTAAGCTTGAACGTCAAGCATATATGGTGTTGACTTTGGTTTCTTTTAATGTTTCAGGAGAAACAGCTGAAAAGCAAACCTGAACCAAATTCAGGTTTTCCTATAAAAACACTGGGGCCCAAGAGAAGTCAGCATCTGTTAGCTTCAGGACAGGCTGTGGCCCAAGACAGTGCCTCTAAATCGATGCTGGAGAGCTCTGAAGCTGTAACCCAGCTGCTAAATGCAGTCCCGGCTGTGGGGCAGGTGCAGGACGCTGAGTGGGAAGAAGTAATCATCTCTGAGGCTCACATCCTTGCAAACAATCTGCAGCCAGAGGAACAAGGCAATGCCACGGCCGTCATTCACCTTCAGGAGAGCATTGCACAGGCAGACCCTCCATCAGAACGAAGGGAGAATGGAGGATTGGAGAAGCAGCCATCCACTGAGGTGGGGAAGGCTGCTAACTCACTTGCCCATCCATCCTCCGCTGTGAAACTTCCAGTGGGGTAAGTTGTTTATGTCTTCATGACTGATAGGGAAAACTGCACGTGCTTTGCAACACAAAGTGTAACTTGGATTCACATGATTCAGAGGCTTTTTTCCATGCACTCTCAGGACTGTTTTTTGCCATCCAACCTTTTCCTGTGATGGTCTGCACTTATTTGTCCAGTCAACACTTGATTTTTCTTTTTTCCAGTTCCCTATTTTTCCATCTTGAATTTTTAAATTTGTTGATTTAAGTATGTGATTGGTTTTTATGATATATTCGTTAGTATAATGAAGATTTTATATTGTTACTTTTTATGATGTTTTTATAACTGATTGTAAGCCGCCCTGAGTAGACTTTGTCTAGAGGGGCGGGGTAGAAGTCAAATAATAAAATAAACAAATAAATAAATTTGGATATACGTCTATAAGTTGAAGCCAGCTATTTCTCAGTGTCTTAGTTTGATAGCTGGCACAGTAAGATACATTTCAAGGCAACAACAGTTTTTTGCGGGCCTGTTGTGGGCATATACTGTGTGTCCCCGAAAATAAGACAGGGTCTTATATTAATTTTTGCTCCCAAAATGCATTAGGGCTTCTTTTCAGGGGATGTTTTATTTTTTCATGTACAACCATCTACATTGATTCAAATACAGTCATGTCATCTTCTTCTGGTGGCTGCACAATGGTGGAGGGCGGGGTTTCACTGAACTGGGGCTTATTTTGGGGGTAGGGCTTATATTACGAGCACCCTGAAAAATCATACTAGGGCTTTTTTTCAGGTTAGGTCTTATTTTCGGGGAAACAGGGTAGGATGTTTGCAGCACACAAATTATTTTCTTTCCAGAATTGATGCTCTTGGCACAGTCCCTAAGGTGCAGGAGCAGAAGAGTAAAACGAGACCCAAGCCTTCTCTACTGGCTGCTGCAAGACCCATGAGGGCCATCTTGCCTGCACCTGCCAGCCTGGCAAGAGAAACCAACACAGAGCAGCCCTCTGGCAGACAATCATTGGCAAACAATGGTAAAATGAGGACTCCAGTATATGCTTTGGGGGGGGGGGGGGAGGGCTGTGTTTTCTGAAGGGTGTGCCATTGGTTCTTTCATTTAGAATTATGTTGGCTGTTAGTGGAATGTTGGGAAACCTAGTGAAATAAGGACTTGGAGCTGGATTTCCCATCAAAGTCAGTTTTATGTATGGGTGGACAAATGTGGCCTGGCAGATGATGTTGGGTCATAACTCCACTCATTTCTAGCTAGTAGGGTCATGGGAGTTACAGCCCAGGCAGTTGCTCACCTCTGCCTTCAGGCCTCACCTACGTCGTAAGAAAAGGAAGTGCACTGACAGCTGATCTCATACTGCACTTGCTAGACCTGTTGGTGTATAATATAAGATAGTGATATTGATCATTTGCCTGTATTACACCTCCCATGTTTAAGAAAACTCCCCCATAAGGATCTCGGGGCTGAAACCTAGTACTCTGAAGCAGCTGGGTCAGTCTTCCTTGCAACCATCTACTGTGGAAGAGCACAAGGTAAATATGGATTTTGCTTAAAATTTGGTTGTCCTTTTGTAGTCTTGGAATTTTCTTTGTCAGCACCTGTTGACATTCTATTTTCTAATGCCATGTAGAAGTGAAAAATCAAACTAGCTTACCTAACTGATTTGATTTGGGGAGGTATACACAGCAGACATCAGTATCTAAGCCAAAGGTGGGCAACATGTGATGCTTCAGATGTTGCTGGGCTGCATCTCCTGTCATCTCTTATCATTGGCTATGCTGGCTATGGCTAGTGGGGATGGCAATCCAGCAGTGTCTGAAGGTCTTAGCATTTGTTACATGTTTGCTGTTTTGTTGATGTTTCCTGAAGAGACTAATTTAGTGTGTCCTTGTGCATACAGTAACTAGTGAATTATTTTCCTGTGCCTTTTATGTCCTCTTTGTACTTTTTTTTAGCATCCAGATTGTATCTGGAATACACTGAGTAAGGTGTGGGAGCAAATCTTGTATGTACATCTTAGTCTGTAATACAAATTATTATGTATAGAAGTAGCCTATTACTTCTATAGCAGGACATGCAGCAGAGGTTCAGGGACTCCAGTCTTACATGTGCAGAAAGCAAATGCACAAAAAGGTTCTATACTAATACTGACTCTTGCAAAAATAAATGCTCTGTGATATTCTTGGGTGTTCTAAAGGGTGATCATTTAGAATGGTGAAATACCATAACAGGTAGAATTTTCTGAGCCATGAGGATACAGGTTCTATTGGCCAAAGCATATAAGTTTTGTATTTCTATATCAAATAATTGGCTAAGTGCTTAATGCACTTGATGTTTGCTCTTCAAGTGTTAGAAGAGATGACTACTGATCAGACTGCTCTTATGAATAATGGTTTGAGCTCATAAAAATATAAACAGAATATGGCTCTGTTGCAGTGTTGTACATAAAGTTGGTTGTAGACAGTGAGTCATAAAGATGTACTCAGAAACTTAGTAGTATCTGAGTTTGATTAGTGCCATGCTCTGGGTTCCATAAATGCTCCATGAGTTTTGAGGCACCTAATTGCATATCCTCAAGAATAGCTCCAGAATACAATGCAAGAAACTATCCAAAGTTCTTCTGGAGGATAGTTGGTTAACCCAATCAATGTAGAAATGCCATACTGTAAATGCAGATTTCATAAGTGATTGGACTCTGCATAGATAACCAATGCACTTGATCTTGTGGTAAATCAGTCAATTGAGCAAGGCTGATTCAGGGTCGAGCACACACTTGCAGGTGTTGGTTCGCAGTTTGTGCAGTAAAGAACCTAGAGGAGAATTTTAGTCTTAATTTGGGAGAAATGCACCAAGGATTAATATGACATTGTGCTGGCTGAATAGCTCAGTGAGTTAGCATCTGACTGTGGATCCAGAGGTTGAGAGTTCAATTCCTCACTGTGCGTCCAAGAGGAGCCAGCCTTGGGCAAGCTGCGCATTCCCAAAGTCCCCCCAGAAGAAGGGAATGGTAAGCCACTTCTGAGTACTTCCACCTAGAAAACCCTGAAAAGGGGCACTATAAGTTAGAATTGACAATGCCACATGATGAGGAGAAGGAATGTACTTGTGAATTCTAGGCCTGCTCTTCCATTTATTGAATTTATGCTCAGATGTTGCCCTTAGAAACGTCCTGCTATTCCACAGCCAAAATCCTGTTGTGTAGCTCCCTCTGCGCAAAGGAAGTAACATAATCATGGACTTTCACTTTTGAGGTACACACAGCTTGCTTGCAGTGAAAAGAAGTCACATGCAGCTTGAAATTTAAAAAGGAAATCTATAATCAGCTGCAGTACATTGCTGAGGATGGCATCATTCCTATTGCACGGGGAGAAGCCACCCAACAGGATTTTGGCCTGTGTATGTTCCATAGACTCTTCACAAATGCTAAACTATTGCCAGTGTTGTGCTGAAGGTATGGTGATGTTTGACGAGAGAAATAATCAAATGTCTTTGAGGAAGAGAAAGAATTTCTTGCACTGACATTATTTCTCTTTTGCTTTGCTGATATCTAAAGCTCCAGGGTAGCACAAACAGTTCAGCGTCTCGTGTTAAGGTGGTAGAGGTCAAACCCGATGTATTTCCTTCCTACAAATATAGCTGCACTGTGACCTTGGTAAGAATCTTTGATCATCAATCAACTAAGAATGCAATACAAGAATTGGTGTGTGTTTGTGTGAGAGAGAGAGACCAGGTGCAGAACACATTGTTTTACTCTCACTGTAGACAGGCAGGAAGCCCTCTTTTGTGTATCAATTAGGCATAGGTGAAGTGTGGCCTATCTGCTTGAATCTTGTCCAAGCCATTCAATAACTTTTTGAAATTTTGGATGCTGTTTGTTTTAGGAAGCAGCGTAGAGTTTGTGCTAGTTTCCTTTGTGTAAACTACTTAACTCACAGGAGATGAAAATTCCTCCAAGTGACCATGGGCTGAACTGCTTTTTCTTAAAAGTGAAAGATGTTACTCTGCAGGCTTTTGTTCATCATCCTCTCACAACTTGGTTTCTAGGTCAGCTTCTGTCTCCCTCTCATCTTGGAACGGTTTCCACTCTGAAGCTTTTAGAATTTGATTTACCCAGAAACATCACAGCTTCTAGTCTAAGAAGCATGTGCAGTTTTCATTTCTTACCTGCTGGTAGCTTATACTAGTGCAGTGAAATGGAAAATACACAGGTGCTATCTGACTTGACATTAATCCCTTTTGTGAACTTATTCTTTCTTGGCATCCTAATGGAATTTGAATTTTGCCCTTTATTAATGCCTGCAGCCTGTACTCCTGTTGGGCTTACATAGACATTTTCTAGTTAATTGCTTGTGGTATTTAGCCTTAATTCTGAAGCAACTCGTTTTTAGCTGGCTTGTCAGCACAGTGACCCATGCCATGATTTTATCTTGCTGATTTTAATATATTCTGGGACGACAGGCAACATGGTTGTTTGTTAAATCTGCTAACCTTTTGGTACGTGTAAAATAACATATGGAAAAATTGTTGGTCTCTCTGTCTTTTCGGTAGGATTTGGGGTTGGCCACGTCACGCGGAAGAGGGAAATGTAAGAACCCTTCTTGCAGTTATGTGTACACCAATCGGCACAAGCCGAGAATCTGCCCTAGTTGTGGGTACAACCTTGCCAAAGACAGAGCTGAGAAAACTGCAAAATCCCTGGTGAGTTATGGCTCTCTTTTATAGTTCTTGGAATCAAGTCTAGTATACTGAACATCTCTTTCCTGTGAGTCTTCAGTTTTGAATGTAGTGGGCGATTGAGTAGCTATATAGAGAACTTGGATGGAAGACCAAGTTACATGCTATGTCTCCTTGTTATCTTTGCTGTTTGTCCTGACATCGCTTCAGTGATTTGGTCAAGAAGGCTTTGGACTAGACTTTTTTTGAAGGGTTATGTTCTCCCGTAAGAGCTTGGGTGAGGCTCTTCCCTTGGTCCCACCAACACAAGAGGCACATTAGGTGGCAGTTAAAGAAAGGGTTTTCTTAGTAGCTCTCTCCAGTGACTCACATCCCACGTTGCTGATCCCCTCCCTCTTTTTTCCCTTTGACAGCTAATGAAGATGTTTTTATTCAGACAGGCTTACAACATTGTAACCTGTGTCGTTGTTGGCTTTTTTTTTTTTTGAACCAGTGATTTCTTTTCGTTGAAGCGTTTTAATTGTATCATTAATGTGTTTTTATGGTTTATGTTATGCGTTTTTGTTTGCAGTTGAATTTTGTTAGCCATCTTGAGTGCCTTTTTTTCACAAGGCAGAATATGCATTTAATAAATAAATTGCAAAAAGAAAAAACGGCAGCTTGAGGTGTAATTCTGGGAAGATAATTTGCAAGAGTTGTGTCTTTTGGTGAATTATAAAAAGGGAAATTCTTGACACTGCTGTAAGTGTGTCACTTAGCCACAATAAACATGTGTGAGTGTTTGTTTGTTTGTTTGTTTGTTTGTTTGTTTGTTTAGCTGCCTTTCTCCCGATAAGGGGACCCAATCCCTTCCTTCTTACGTAGGAAAGCCCCTCATTCTCCCCTGCTAAAGATATTGTCACAATTTTTAACTTTGTTTGCCCTCCTGCTTTAGGCTTTAATCCCAGTCAGAGCTTGTTATAGATCCTGGTTGTTTTTAACCATGATGCAGACAAGCATTGCTTGTTTCTAACCATGATGCAGACTTAGTTATTCACCATGGATAAAATTAAATAGGAATGGGGTTTGATAATATTGCATGCCCTCATGGCTTTGATAAGTGAGATGAGCCTCAGATATTCTCTGAACTTGAAATGAAAGAGGAAAGGGAACAGAGCATGGCCCTCCCTCCCAGTCTCAGAGTTCAGCCGAAACCTTGGATTTCTTTGGGCTCTTTGCTCTTTCCTCCCTCCCTTCAAAGTTTTGAAAGGGTGTGGGGGCTTATTTTCTTCCTCCTTCAGCTTGAAGCAGATAAGAGGAGCAAAGTTTTCACCCTGCATGTGTGCTGCACTTTGGAGAGCTAGCATAAGATTGGGACATATGTGAGACATGACCCTGCTGCCTCTTGGGAATAATGCATGTTTTTTTGTTGGCCAGTAAGACTAGTCAAAATCTGTGAACCCTTGGGTTCATGCTCATCTGTCTTCACTTTCCCAAGTGTGGAGGGACTGTGGAATTCCATCAGATGGGAATTCCTGGACTTTAAACAAAGATAAAGGCCTGGACAGTGCTGTATATGAGATTCCACCCTGGTCTTTTGAACAAAAAAAAATTTCTCAGCTGGCTCTGATTTAGTTAAACTTCCTTAATGGACATATTCCTTTTAATTAAATTGTCCTCTTGTTCTTCCCTCCCACTACTCACCTTTAATAGTACACCTTTTACGAAACCATACGTTTCTCAACTAGGACAGGGGTGCAGTTTGGGACACTACTAGGGTGGCTTGTTTTGTGAATGTTTTGTTTTACAACTGAAAAAGCCCCCTAGTGTTTACTTTTCTAATTACTTAAAACTTAGAGAAGAGAATTGCTATCAGAATAATTTACTTCTCAGGGTATTGCCTCTTGATTCCCAGCCTTCCTTCGCTGTGACTTCTTAAACTGGATTAATTTTTTACTGCAGTGTTGTGGTGTGGTTGCTGCTTCCTGAGGTGAATCCTATGCTGGTTTAATAGTATCTGAATGAAAGAATTACAAAGAACAGGCAGACAAGTGCCCATGTTAGTGTTTATACTCTGTCCTCCCCCTCCCCTAATCAGAGGCATGCCCTGCAGTAGGCAAATAAATGACTATGGAAGCACCATGTAAGCCTACTAGCCAGCTGATCTTGTCCGAGTGTCCTGTCTCTGCTCGTAAAACATTTTCAGCCAGCCACACACTTTTGATATTTTTGTGCTTGTGAAGAGGTGGAAGTGTACATGTGTTCCCGAGCTTCTGAATTTTATGGCAGGCAGCTTTTTGTAAGCCATTCTAATGAACCAATCTCCTCTGTGAGAGGATGTTACCTCCATTGATCTAACACCATAGAAGTGGGCAACAGTGGAGGTCAGTTCTAACTTGCTCAGCAACTCAGCCATCGAAGCCAAGCAAAATAGAAATGTTGATCAATTTCCTTTATGAGTTGGGTCATCCTAAGGCCTTTCTCATCAGACAAGTCCCATTTGGAAGTGCAACCAAGCTATCTGCATGGTGGAAGCGAAGGCCTCTTGTCACGGCTCTGTTGTAATTTTGCACCACTGTCTGTAGCTTGGCTATGTGAATCGGGGCTGATGGTGTCCCTGAGTGACCTGCCTAATCACTGTTTCAGTCTTGTCATCAGTGAAACAGGAGAAAGGTTATTTTCCAAATATTAAGAACCTTTCTGTGCTTTGGATTGAAATCCAGAAATGTTTTGACAGATAATCAAAATGAAACCTTCTTTGTAGGAGGTCACCTCTAGTCCTGTGCATGTTCTGAACACCAGTGAGCCACTAATTCAGTCTCAGAAAGAGATCCAGCGACAGTCCACTCTGCAGCTTCTGCGCAAAGTAATACAGATCCCAGAGAACGAATCAGAGCTGACCGACGTTTTTGCACTGATCAATGAACTCAATAGCTCGCGGCTCATCCTGTCCAACATGAATGAGGAGACAGTCACCATCGAGCAGACCTCTTGGTCAAACTACTATGAATTTCCTTCATCTCAGTGCCTTCTCTGTAGCAGCCCTTTATTCAAAGGAGGACCAAAGTAAGTTTAGGAATTGTATCCTATGCTTCCCATGGCCTGTTGCAGGAGTTGGGGCCCTCCGGATGTTGTTGCTGGCTAGGACTGATAGAACCTGCAGTTTCACAACATCCCCAGGGCCATGTAATGGGCTTTTGTGGGGGCAACATTTCCTTTCCTTTCAATATTGCTTCATGCTTTTAGACTCTAAAAGGAGATTTGTTGTAGCATTGTCATTTTTAAAATGTTCGTTTGGTGTCTTTGCTACCCATAATCTACATCTTGAGACTGGAACTTGATTTTTTTCTTCTCTGAGTCTTGAGAAGATGAAACACGATTGGGATATCCTGGTTCTTCAGCATTTTACAACCTGAGGTCTGTCAAAAAGTTTTATCACTAGCAGGGGAACAAAATCTGGGTAGGCATCACCAGAGTTAGAATTTTGCTTTTCAAAAGTTACTCCTTATGTTACTTGTTACACATCTTGATAAAAATCCTGTTATGGTTGCTTGGGTTTCATAAGTAATTTTTCCAGTTGCTGTTACGTTATTATCATCACTTAACTGTTATTTGTGGTAGACTGGATATGTTCTAATTTTTAACTTGAAAACGAAGGACTCTGTTACTTCTCCAATAACTTTAGCATAGTCCACAGTGTGGGAACCAGCCACCTACTGCTTCTTGGGGAGCTTAGAGCCACCCTTTAACGGAGCAAAGGAATGCTCCAGGCTCTCTGGGAACTGTAGGCAGCGGGCGCTCATGGCTGTCTCAACTGTGCAGTTGTTGTAGAAGGAAGAGGCAGGATCCCACTGCTCTTTGTGTGGCGTGGCACTTCCATTTTCATGTTAAGAATAGAACATCCCGCCACCTTATGTTAATAAAGGGCAGTGACAACAAAAGAGTAATAGATTAATGTACCAGTGCATTCCTTTTTGTTTGAAGTAACATTGCATTGGTAATTCTTCTTCTGTTAAGCAGCACTGTTGTTCCTCAATGTAAAATTTAAAAAGTGAACAGTAATGATGTTAATTTTTAAGCTCTGGGTTTTACTCTGCAGGGTCTAGCGTGCTTGTGCTTAAAAGAAGCAGGAAAGATAAAGGCAACATTTGGCTTTATTTGTTGTTGTTTAGATTGGTTCCCTGCCCTTCACTTACATTATCAATGTGATTTATATAGTCTGTTTAGCAAAACTGAAGTACATCTGTGTTCTATGCTATTAATTATTTTTCATCAACTGTTAAGGTGACTTAAAGGTGCTTTGATCCAAACAACCCCTGTTTGATGATTTTTAAAAATCTTCCCTTCATTGCTCAAGGAGTGATCAGTAAGTAACTTCTTCCCTATTCCATTGTTATAGTTCTCTTGCAGGCCCACAAGAATGCTGGTTGTTGACTGCAAATAGGCTCCAGGTAGTTACTGCTCAGCTCAAGGTGTGTGTGAATGTGCAGTGCCTGGCTCTCCACAGCTTCAACGATATCTATACTGGTAAGAAAATGCATAAATGAATTAAGGTTCTGAGAGGCTTAAGCTTCAAAATATGGGGAGATGCAAAACTGGAGTATGTGTTTTAGATCTATGGCTGAAATCCTGTTGCTTAGCATAATAAGTTGCACTAGAGTAGGCCCATTAAATCAGTTGGGATTTGGTGAGTCAATTCCTCTGTAAGTTCCATTGATTCAAAAAGACCTACTCAACTTACTTTAGCATAGTATATACCTGTGTATAACTCAGCAACACTTGGGTTTTGAGTTCACCTTCTGATTAATAACAATTCTGTGCTGTCATGTTGATCCTGACTAGAGATGGAGGTATTCGTATATCTCCACGCAGCTGGACTTAACGAGGGTCCGATCTCTGGGGCCGGACTGTCCACTCACATGTCTGGTGGCAGCCCTACTCATCCTTCCAATCGCGCTCAAAGTGCCGCTCTCTTCCCGCTTGGCTGGCCACTTGGCAGCCGTGCAGGGAGACCTGTCCTCCCTCCCCCTGCCTGGAGTGGCTAGCCTAGCGGGAAGAGAACGGTGCTCTGGGTGCAATTGGAAGGATGAGCAGGGCTGCCTCCGCTGGCCGACACGCGAGTGGACAGTCTGGCCCCGGGGGCCAGACCCTCGTTAAGTCCAGCTGTGTGTGGATATTTGTATACGAATACGAATACCCCCATCTCTAATCCTGATTTATGATGATCTTTTCCATGGTTTTTTAGCTAATGTGTACTCAGAAGTGGTTTATCAGTCCTTTCTTTAGGGTGCATCCTGGGACTGTGCAGCTGGCCCAAGGCCACACAGGTTGGCTCTGCTCCTTGGAGGCACAGTGAGGAATTAAACAGCCAAGTACCCAACTCACTGAGCTATCCTTAGTTGTACATCGATCCTAAGAGTGCATTTTGTTTTTCAACCACAGGTTTGTTCAATGTGGGTAACAAGCTTTTGGTGAGCCTGGACCTTCTGTTCATGATAAGAAATCATATTAAGCTTGGTGAGGATCCTAAAGTGGCTGTCAGCAGCATCTTGGAGTCTGTGCAGGAACAGACAGGTATTGACTTCTGCCATTTCTTCCTCTTTTGTGAGAGCTTTGCATGTGCAAAAGGGGGCTTTGCTAGTGAAAGACTCATGCTGAGCAACTTGTGGCCATCTAGATGGTATTAGACGGCAGTTCCTACAAGCCCTACATGGCATAGCTAGTAGTGAGAGATGATGGGAGCTCCCACACATTAGGAATATAGCAAGCTGCCTTCTGCTGGATGCACCTAGACCAGTGGTGTTGACATTGAGTGACAGCAGCTTTCCTTGGTTTCAGGCAGGATGCTTTCCCAGGCCTGCCTTGAGATGTTGGGGAATGAGTCTGGGAGCTTCTGTATGCGAAGCATGAATTCTACTCCTGGGGCTGCAGCCTCCCTCATTCTTCTGGTAGGGGAGGGTTTTGTTTTGAAGAGGTGTTTAATGGATTTGGCTTTTTCACCAATTCTGTTCAAAACTGACTTTCCCTCGACATTGTTTGATGGGCTTGTGAAGAAGCCATTCCCTCTTCATTGAGATAATCTATCCAGGGCTGACTGAGTCAAGCTGCCCATTCTGTAGTCTGTCTTTCAGTGTTCATACAGCAGCTCAAGGAAAAGTAGGACTTCTTTAGCAGTTCGCCTGGTATTTGACTGAAGCAGCTGAAGAATGTGGAATGGATGCAAGAGCAGTTGATACTTTAGTCTAACCAGACAAGCGAATCAGTACGCAAAGGGACTTGTTGATATGAAGCAGACAAATGATAGTGTAGGACTAAATACCTTTGCTTTTTGACTGTTGGAAGTGTACAATAGGGCAGATAATCACATGTGGTGTTTTTTACTTGAGGATTTCCATGATACGAAAGAGAACAGAACTCTGCAGAATTCCTGCTGTGGAAGATTATCTGTCATTGTTAGGCAGAGATTTGTGACAGTATAGATTTATCTTCACTGAGTTAATGTATAGTTTCCCCCCCCTACTATTAAGGCCATAACGTCAGACTAAAGGCTTATGTTGTCTTTGTGCTGTATTTGCTCAGTGGCCAGACAGTTGCTTATGGGGAAGCCCAAAGTGGGAGGTAAGTGCAACAGCACTTCTTGCTTGTGCTCCCCATCATACTGCCTCTGATACTGGGGAGGACATGCATCCATGATGACCATTAGCTAAATGATAGTGCTAATCTTCATAAATTGTCCAATCCTTTTTAAAAGTCATCCAAGTTGGCAGCCATCACTCCATCTAGTGGCAGTGAATTCTATAGGTTACGTGTGGTACAAAAACGTCCTTCCCTTTACTTTTCTTGAATTTCCTACTATCTAAGCCTGAATTTTCAGCTTTTGTGACTAGAGCACTTGAGGTTGGCCATGTTTTTGTTGGATGGCAAATGTTGGATCTCTGTAGCTTGTAATGGATGCGCTGGAAGGTCCCATAGCAGTATTCCCATACCGCCTAAGGGAAAGTAAGGAGAGCCAGTCCTCCTCCTCCTCTTACTCTTATTATTATTTTTATTTCCATAGAAAGAAGCTTGAATCCTGAGGAGTTAAGTCAGCTTGAGGAGCTGCTGTGCAATGGCTACTGGGCCTTTGAATGCCTCACTGTACGAGACTACAATGATATGATCTGTGGAGTCTGTGGCATTGCACCCAAAGTTGAGATAGCCCAGAGGAATGTGGAAAATGTTCTGTCGCTCAAAAATATTGAGGTAGGCTTTCATAGGCATGCTTTGTAACTCTCTGGCTGTCCTGTTTTCGTGGGGCTATTCTGCACTGTGTTGACATGCATATTTATTTCCTAATTTAAAAACTACAGAAAAGAGACCGTTTTAGAGCACATTTTCTGTAGTGTCCACCTCCTGAAGTTGATGGGTCTAATCCCTATTAACTATCTTCCTGCCGTATTGAGCTCATGGGAATCTGAAAAAAAACAACGGCAAAATTATACTGTGTGCTTTAAACCAGATAGAGGAACCAGTTTCTGTGTGTAGGGTAGAACAGAATGTGCACTGCCTCAAAATTCAGTGTTGGTTGACACTTTTCTTTCCCTCTTTCTCCAATGGTAGTTTACCTGGCCAGAATTCTTGGCATCTAGTGAAGTTAATGTGGAAGACTTCTGGTCCACCATGGAGACAGAAGTGATAGAGCAGGTGGCATTCCCTTCCAGCATCCCTATCACAAAGTTTGATGCCTCTATCATAGCTCCCTTCTTCCCACCTCTGATGAGGGGCACCGTGGTTGTCAATACGGAGAGAGAGAAGAACCTCGAAGCACATATAATGCCAGGTAGATTGTTCCTGTGGGCATTCTGGTAGCATTCCTCTAACTGACGGGTAGCTTTGTTAGTTTCCAGAGAGACATTAAGAACTGGGAAGGTGACAAGAGGGAATGTTCTTCTGCTGATTTGTGGAATCTGAGAACTGAGTTAGGTCTTGCCAGCTATATGTAACCAATGTCCAGTATCATGTTACTTTCATGTAGTATGGAAGTGGAGATGCTCTTTATCTTATGTGTTGCACACTTGCATGAATGCTAGGGTAGACTTTGCAAGGGCACTTCTGGGTCTCGTATGTGTAGGCTCTAGTGGGCAATTTAAGAATTATGAATATTTCATGTATAATGATATTTAATATCAGAGTTTCTCAGTGGATCACTGTCTTGGGGTGACTTTCTGATTATTGCTTGTACATCCTCAAATTCATACTGTCAGTTTCTAGTAACAGGAAGTTAAGAATTGGTAAAATGGCTTTTCTGGAGCTTCCTACTGTGAGGCAAGGATCAGTTCATCTGTGTCGGAAATGATTCAGACATTCTTGTTTTTGATGAAGATACTGAAAACCCTCTGACTCTTACCCTGTAGGTAATCCAAATGTCCTGGTGAGGCTAATTCAGGACGAAATATGTAAAATGGAACAGATTGGCTCATACAATAAGGAAGAACTACAGAATTTCTTGACTCAGTGCAGCATTCCTTGGGAGGCAGAGGATTCAAAGGTAAAGGTGCTTTTTCTTTATTTAAGAAGAAGGTTACATGACAGGAATATAAACATCCTAATATTGCAGATATTTCATGACTTTAACATGGGTTATGGCAGTCAATGAAATGTGTGTAGTTATGTAAATATCTGTACATAGATGTGTACTTGTTGTAAGCATCAGAGATTATCATACAGATATTTCCATAAAGAGGCATGAGAATGATAGAAATAGTGATTTATTCGTATAATGTAAGTAATAAAAGGGTGCAGTATACTGAAAAAGGAGTCTTGTGTCTGAGTATTTCTTAAATTTCACATTCCATGGGTTAATTTCTCTGTTAAATCCATATTCCAGAGTTCGGCTTTCTAGTTCTTTAATGGTGGTTTTATTGTAAGCAAATAACAAGTACCAGCTTGGTGTAGTGAGTACTGTTCATTTGTCCTTATCCTATTCAGTTGCTACATAGCTTGATTTTGCTGTGTATCAGTTCAGCATATCTGGAGCACAAACAAAGTTCTTCCTTGGTATCATAGTTATCTTATTGTGAAATTGATTCAACCCTCCTTTTCTATTATGCTTATTATTTCGTAAATTTAATTACAAAAAGTATTTATAAATCATGTTTCTGCTTGCGAGGGCTTCCAGAATGCAGCCTAATAAAATTTCAGTATAAAACTAGAACAGTGCATTCCTGAAAACAGAGCAAGAGCAATTTAAAGACCAAAGGCTTGACAAAATAATACTGTTCTAAATGTCTTTGGGAGGCTCATTACGAATGGAGCCAGCCAGACTTCCCTTGGGAGGGAGTTCTGTAGTTGAGTGCTGCCACAGAAAAAGCCTTATCTGACATTTCCGTAGCATCGCTTAAGAATATTTGCATTTGTTGAAATGACTCATGAACTTTTAATAAGGGAAGTTCTTTGAAAATATATTTGGGGATTTTGGGGAAGAAGCAGCCAATAACTTCTGCTTCTTTTTTCAAACTTCCAAAATATTTTGGACTTGCATTTTCAATTGGGAAGCACCAGTAGTTTGAAATGTGGGTAAAAATCTATTTAAGAAATGTTCATTCAAACGTATGAGTCTGTCCACCTTACCATTCTTTGAATTCAGAGTTTGGTGTGTAGATGTACAACTGTGTCACACTTTCTCTGTCTAAGTAGTCTGAATTTATCTTTCTTGTCATCTTAGACACCTATTTATGTGAGAATAAAGCTTTTTAGCTGTGTGTTACAAGCTATTTATTTCCCCCCTTTGTATGTTTCCTAGGAGCAGCTTTGTCTTTCACTTCTAGCTCTCTATGATTTTGTCCAGAATGGGACACAGATCAAACAGCCCCCAGCACACTTGACTGGAGGAAAAATCTACAAAGTGTGTCCGCACCAGGTAAAATAGATTGAAGAGACTGTTTGGTAGATGTGGATGACATGTCACGAAGTTAGAAATGATACATTCAGTAAAGACAGCCAGGTAAAATCATAATCATATTTACTTACAGGAGATAAGAACCAAAGAGTTCTGTTGTACAGATAACAGTCCTATATAACCTAAGATCTTGTTTCTCCCAGTGACCAGCTAGAAGCCAACAAGCAGCATATGAGCCAACAAGCAGTATTCACTCAGTGTTTTTCCCAGCAAGTGGTATTCAGTGGCATGTGATTTCTGATTTTGCAGGCAGCGTAATAGTCATTATAGCTATTAATCATTGGGAGCCTTATCCTTCACAAATTTGTCCAATCGCTTTTTATTCTGCCTAAGTTGATAGCGGCCATGGCATTCTGTGGTTGTAAATTCCTTAGCTTTACTGTGCCCTTGGTAGAAAAATTCCTTTCCAATTCCTCTTTCTTCTTTTGAAGTAAAATGAGACCATGTTGCCTTATCTGGCAATTGTCCATTTTATCTCAGGGCAGGCAATACTTCCCGGGACTGGGAAACACTTTGATGGTGATTTCAGTGTTCACCTGGGTATCATAAATAAAATAAGTAGGTTAATGATTCCAGGCAACATCAGCATGCTTATTCTACATGCTTATTTATCTATGTTGCTTCTGTGCGTAAAAATCCAAGAGTTATTGAAAACATGTAACTTTTTGATGTCACTGTGTTCATTGTACAATAGGCTCAGGAACGCATAATCTCCCATCAAGTCCTGGGCGCCAAGTTGTCTCCTCTCTTAATAAATCCCATAGAAGAAACAAACAAACAATGTTTAATTTCTAAGGGAATTCTGCTTCTACTGACATGATCGCTGTAATGTCCCTTTTAATCCACAAACCCATTCCTTGAGCATTGTATTAGGTACACACCCATGAATTCTGTCTCTCTAGCAGGCAGATAAGCAAAAAATTTAAATAAATAAAAAAAAGCATACAGGTTGCACTCTGTGCAATGCACTGTGTATTCCCTAGAACCTATCTGAGTTTCTGTCCTGATCAGTTTTATTTGATGGGCTTGTTCACTTGGAAAGTCAGGATATGTGGGATGAGAAAAAAAAAGGAAAAGTTGACTAATCTATCCTCTGTGCCTGGTTGCTGAGGTTCCCCATTTGCTTAACTTCCATACTCTTTCCTAGTAGTTAAGTCCTCTGGAGCGGGGACTTTTATCCAGTGGATGGATAATACATGACAATTAAGTTGAGGGCATGAGCAGTTTGACTCCCTGTGAGTATGTAGTTGCATTATACTTCTTAGATTCTAGGTTTTGAAACTTAATTGGAAAAATAAACTTTTACATTAAGCTAAAGCTCCATGTACACAGTAATCCAGGGTGGGTAACAAGCATTTAGATTTAGTTTTTAACCTCCTTGCCTACTGAGTTTTGTTCAGATTTCTGGTTCAAGTTTATTGCGTCATTCAAGGCTTCATTGGTAGAACTGAAATGTAAAAAACAAGTTTTGTAGAAATACACACTTGGGATCTTCCTTCTAGCTTTCTGTGCCTTTGCTGTGCCCTTGTGTTAGCTTTGGCCATGATTGATAAAGAAATGGAGAGTAGTTTTCTTTCACCTCTCATGGGTGCTTCTCTCAACTCCATGCTAAAGTCTTGACACTTTTCCATGAACTGAGGTTCTCCTTGTGCTTATCCTTTAGGTATCTTTCCTTGCCTTTAGACTGTCCTGTGATTATACTCCCATTTAAACAAATAACTTGATGTTTGCACTGAATCAATCAAACTTAAGATTTCAACTAATATAGTGGATAAGAGCAAGCCTACAGGTGTCAAATGAGTTGCAAGACTTGTGTTGATTAGTTTGGAAAGTTCACTTCGTCCTGCCAGTGATCATGGTGAAAGAGACTGGCGAATGAATGTTTCTCAGTAGCATTCACTGGCTTTGAGTAGAAGCTCCCGTACTCGGGATAGTCTTTGAACATCTTAGGATGGAAGCTAAGTGCTAGGTTTGCTTTAATTCCTTCAGTGCTCCCCCCCCCCCCCAATTATGTATCTGTCAAACCTGTTACATCGTTTATCTTCCCAGGTTGTGTGTGGTTCAAAATACATTGTCAGAGGTGAAAGTCCCCGGGACCATGTGGATCTCCTAGCCTCCTCCCGCCACTGGCCACCAGTCTATGTGGTTGACTTGGCCTCTTCTGTAGCACTGTGTGCAGATATTTGCTATCCTGACTTGACTGCTGAAATGTGGGGAAGGAATCAGGGCTGCTTCTCTGACCCCATGGAGCCTTTAAAGGTGAGTGGTCTTGCACCATAGCACTGCTTCCAGAACTAGTGAGGTCATCAGGGACAGATTGTCTTCTTACAAGTTTTCATCTCTTTTTGTTTTTCAGTTAACCCAAAGAACACATTATATCCTATCATTCAGATGTTTGTTTTGCCTATTATAACTTGGTTAAGTTCTAATTTTACATGGTTTAGGCCACAACCCTTCAGGGATTCTTGGGAGTAGGGACCTACCTCTGGATACACATGCAGTGGATTGGGTTTCCAAACTATTTGGTCATTTTTGCAGTCTTGTTCTGCCCTCCTCTTTTTTTACTTGGCAGTATTAGGGTGAGAAGCTTACTTAATGGCAGATGACGTTGCGGATTGTGTGTCTTTAGAATTCATTTGACATTGGACAAGGAGTGGGTGGTTTATATTGATGGGTTCTGAACTGCATGTTTTGGTAAGAATGCAAGTGATATCTGTGTTTCTTTCTCTTTCCTCAGTATGTGTCCTGCCCAGAACTTCTTGACAGGCACTACTGTGTGGACATGACCAATGTGGAGCATTCTGTTGAGCACCCAGTCACCAAATCCGCCTGTCGCCGAGTGGTGCATCCTGGGGCAGAGCAGAGCAGCCAGAATGATCCAACGGCTCGATACCGTTCCCTCTCTCTTTGCCGGGAGCTAGAGCCCTACGGTGCTATCGTTACTGCTATTGATGACAGCAAAACCAGCAATGTCCGTCAGAGGCCTACAATCTTCGACAGCGCGACCCACTATTATCTCTACAATCGCTTGATGGATTTCTTCTCCAGTCGGGAGATTGTGAACAGGCAGATTCATGAGATTGTTCAGAGCTGCCAGCCTGGTGAGGTGGTGATCCGGGATACTCTGTACCGTCTAGGAGTGGCCCAGATCAAGACAGAAATGGATGAAGAGGAAGAGAACCAAGAGGAGAATGGTGTTGCATAATGTCCTTTCAGGTGGCTCTCTGTTGCCTGTAGAGATGAGAGCAAAGCTCCAGGTTCTCCTGGTAGTTTGGCCCTCCGATGAGCTCCAATCCTGAACAGCTTTGACAGCTTCTGTTGACCAAAGAGTCATGTGCTTCCGTTGATACCTGGATTGGGTTTTTGATCTGCAGACAGTTTTCTGCAAAGGGGGTGTGCTTTCTGTCCCAAGGGGCTGCTTAAACTAGCCAGGACCATGTATTCTGAGGAAGAAGAGAGAATTTCCAGTGGCCTCAAATGGCTAGCAGCAGTAAGAAAATCAATGTGGATAGGATCACCTTTCTAAAATGTGTGCATTTCTAGCATCCTGAGCGGAAAGAGGCATGTAAAAAGTTGGACGACTGTCCCGATATTATCTCCTGAAGGGGCGGACATAGTAGACGAAAGATCATATGGAGCCCCAGCTGCTACTGACCTCTGTTCTGAAAATAACTTGCAGATTGCCTTTGGGACCTCATCAGTATCCTGGGAGTAAGAGCCCCTCTGCTCTTGTAACTTACTCTGCCTCAGACTGAGGAGACTCAACCCATACATTTAGTCTTGGAAATCCAGGATGAGCTATTTTAATGGCCATGGGCATTAAGGTAAGGATTGGACCGCAAGAGGTTAGAATCACCCAGGCTAGCGTAGTTGTTACTGAGGTTTTTCAGGGATTTGTATGTTTTGCATAATGCAACTGGACAATTTGGTCAGGAGAGGATTTTCTGGCACTTTACTTTATATCCTCTCCATGGACTTAATAGATGATTGCTTTTTCCTCTATCTAGGGACACATTTGTGCAACAATAATTGGATTCATTGAACACAGTCTGACACACTTTTCTGCTTACTTCTAGTAATGAAACTTGCTAGGGAATCTAACTTATACCTGGCCTCTTTGCAAACCACTACATACTCCCTAATTCCTACATTATAAAACTGACCTGGATTGTGTTCCATGCAGTCATATTTCTTCAACACTTTGCCTTGAGGACACCAGCATGGTGGTTCTTACCTAATGTGTTGAACCTGGTATGTGAACCTAAGTTGTCCAGCACTTCCTACTCACCTTCATCCATCCATGAATCTGAAAAGTGAAAAATGATTTTTTTGCTATCGGTGAAGGCAGGAGGCCCTGGAAAGTGAAGAAGAGCACCCTCTATATTTTTATTCCGTTTTGTGGTGTGGATTTAAATATTCCCTTCTGTGAAGGACTCTGGGGGCACTGTTATTAAAAACAAGCAAACAAAGAACCATACTGAATTTCTGACAAAACGTACGATTTGCTGTTAAAGATTCTAATTTATGAAAGACACTTTTTCAGTTGATGATAAATGTTAATAAATTATCTCTTCCGGTTTTGGAGAGTGAAACTGTCTGGCCCAGTGAGTTTTCCTTGTTCAATGGCTGCAGGAGTTTGAAAGTCACTAGAAAATCCTTCTCACTTGGTTGCTAAGGATCATAGTTGCCAAAACATGTAATGGGTTGGCATCATCTTAATATTAATTCAAACCTTTGTTAGAAGAAGAGTGTTGGGAGAATCTGTCTGTGTACCTGTGTGTATTTGTTTCTCCCATTGCTGTATAATCTTTGTAGGACTTGAGTTGTGCTAAAACACTTAAGGTCTACTCAAGTGTGCTAGTTTCACGTCATGGAGACAGGGATGCACACTCCAGCTCCACCTATTTTACTCCAGTCTGCCCTGTGTCAACAGGAAGGGTCTGCAGAGGAGCAGTAACTGTGTTCTGCTGAACATGGTCACTGAGCTCCTTATGATGAAAAGCCCTGAAATGGCCGGTTCCCGTTATAGTGCTTAGAGGCAGCTGCAGCTCTTTGGCAGACTTTTCCTGTCAACCCATGGGAGGTTGAAAGTAAAGAGGGTGAGGTTCTAGTGTGCATCCTTGACTTTGTCTACCTGACTTGAAACCAGCAGGTGTGACTAAGGTTTTCATAATGAGGGAAAGAACTGTTCTGTTTGTGGGCTGTGGATAATTCCTTACTTCATGAGCTGCATTTGTCCAAAGAAAGCAGATGCATGAAGGACTCGCTTGTTTGCTTCTGTGTGTTTTTAAAAACCATGAATATCCAAACTGGGATTGTTCAGGTTTCAGTTACTGTGAGATATCCATGAGGTCTAGAAACCATTTGTAAACCCAATTTTACAGCAGAAGCAAAAGACATCTGCCTTCTGTTCCTTAACTCACTGTTGAATTTGGACCATGATCTCCATACCATTTTGGTGCCTACACATATGTTTACCTAAACGGCACTCTTCACTGAAACTCCATTATAGTGAGTCTCCCACCCTAAGTTTAAAACAAACCCAGCTGTAGGATAGTCTGATGGTTAAAAAACCCCCCACCAAATACGATGTGCCTTGCAGCATTCTACAGTCTGGTTAAACCTGTGGCCAAGGAGATGCTCAAAAAATGCACATGGAAGGAATGGAGTGGAACCAACCATGTTTTCTCCTATTGTAGCTAAGCTTACACCAGTGGGTCAGCATTCATCACTGTGTTGTGCCTTAGTGTTTGCATTTAAAGCCCTTAATTCAGTTTAACATAATACTGAGTAGTACCAGAGCTTCTAGGACTGAGCAGTGAGGTGTGCATGTGTTACAAACCTTTACCTTCATAGGTACATGATCTGAAGAATTGTGATGTTTCAAGAACTGATCAGTTATTATCAATTGCATAATAATTGAAGAAGTAGTGTTTTCACAAAGCCAAGAGAGTACAAACAAGAGAGTACAATAAAATATAAAAGAAATCTGGAGTACATATTATATTGCTTAATTAGATTTATTTATTTTTGGGATAATTAAATATGAATGTTATGTATAATTTTTGCCCTGGAAAAAACTTTTACAGTTGGCTGTTCAATACACACCAGTTAGAATGGGTGTTAGAAATCCAAAACCAAATCTTGAATTTCCAACCTGTGAGAGGTGTTTTGCAGTTTAAGTCAGTTGTGGCAAAGTTTCTTGAGCTTTCTCCTTCATTTGCATTCTCCTTCATTCAATCAGCAGTGGCTCCTTAGGAAAGCTAGTAAAGTTTACATAAAATCTATAGAAAAATCACTGGCATGTAAAACATTGTGAAAAACATTACAGTTCTTTTAAAGTTTCATTCTAGATTACCAAGTTATTAAATTTCCAAGTTATGTGTCAGGAATAAAAAATAACATTGCAAAATGTACCATCATCATCATCATAGATACGTATATACATTAAAACAATTTTTGTAATAGTTTGCTTACATGGGCAGTGGAAGCATATAATCCGTACAGTGTTTGTATTGCAGATCCAGTAACACAACCTGAAAAGTAAAGGTGGGTTGGATGCTGCTTCTGACTGCCCATGTATTCTACAATATGCATCTTTACCTATTAGTATTGATTTTTCATATGCAAAACTAGGTCAGAAGAAGCATCAAATATCAGTAGTCTTAAAAAGTTGCCTGAGGTTTGTTTACCCATTTTGAGCTACCAAAAACAAACAAACAAAATCAATACATTGCTACAACTTGTGTCAACTTTCAGTATAGAATGCTTAGGGCAACTTACATAATAAAACAAATACAGTAAAAACTTGGTGTTAAAAAACCATAGGCATGACGGGCAGGTATCACGATGGGGATGCCATTTGGGTAGTCCTCATATACCTGCAAAGTCAGAGGGTGGGGCAGTGAGCTAGCTTTTGTTGTCTGCCAGATTATTAGATCTGCAACCACCAGGAAGGTGCAGAACAGTACCTCTGCTTTTGAGAAGGTACAGGGTGGGTGGAAGAAAGAAAATCAGACCACTTTTCTGAAGGCCAGTCAGCCCTGCTGAAGATTAATTCATTTTGAAAAGTGTGAGCCTAAGTAATCTGCATGTATTCCTTAATCCCTCCTGATCAATTTTTTGTTCTGTGCTGCTAAATCATCTCCAATTTATGGCGACCCTATGAATGAGCTATCTCCAAAATGTCCTGTCCTCAACTGCACTGCTCAGTTCTTGTAAACTCAAGCCTGTGATTTCCTGCAGGGAATCACCCCATCTCTTATTTGGCCTTCCTCTTTTCCCGCTGCCTTCCACTGTTCCCAGCATTATTGTCTTTTCCAGAGAATCTTGCCTTCTTGTGATGTGCCCAAAGTAGGACAGGCTCAGCTTCAACATTTTTGCCTCCAGAGATACAGTAGTTCAAACTTGATTTGATCTAGGGCCCACTTGTCTTTCTGGCAATCCAAGGTACTCACAAAGCTTTCCTCCAGCGCCACATTTCAAGTGAATCAATTTTTTTTCCTGTTAGCTTGCTTTACTCTCCAGCTTTCACACCCATACATGGTGACTGGAAATACGATAGTGTGGATGGTCTTGGTTTCTACTGACACATCCTTAACACTTGATGATCTGTTCTAATTCCTTCATTGCTGCTCTTCTGAGTCTCAGCCTTCTGATTTCTTTTCTGGTGTCTCCATTTGGACTGATTGAACCAAAGTATACAAAATATCTTATTATTTAAATTTCTTCATTGTCAGTGCTAAAGTTGTGTAGTTCTTCTGTAGTCATAATTTTTGTCTTATTAACATTCAACTTCAGTCCCACTTTGGCACTTTCTTTCACTTTCACTAATATTTGTTTCAAGTCATTGCTGCTTTCTGCCAGTAAGATAGTGCCATCTACATAGTTTAAATGATTGATGTTTCTTCCATCAGCTTTGATTCCTCCTTCATCTGAATCTAGTCTCATTTTCTGTATGATATCAATTTTAGGATACTGGAAAACAGTGACATAATGAAGACTGCATTGCTAGAAGTGGAGTGGAGCTTACTTCTGAGAATGTATTTTAAGATCATCATCATCATCTTAGAATGAGAGAGCTGGAAGGAGCCCTATGAATCACGTCCAGCTCCTGTCAAGGAGGCACAGTGGGGAATCAAACTCCCAATCTCTGGCTCCGAAGCCAGATACAATGGTGCCTCGACTTACGAACATAATCCGTTCCAGAAGATGGACGTAACTCGAAATGGTCGTAAGTCGAAGCACCATTTTCCATAGGAATGCATTGAAATGCGATTAATCCCTTCCGGCTTGGGGGGGGGGGGGGAAGCAATCAAGCGTGCAAGACCCATTGGAAATGCACAGAAAACAAACGGAGCAGATCCGAAATGCACAGAGAACAAAGGGGGCAGGTCGGAAATGCAAAGAAAACAAAGGAAAAAGCAAGGGAAGCATGCAGGACCCATTGGGAATGGGGAAAAACCCAAAAAGCAACCAAACCCCCCAAGACCCATCGGAAATGGGGGGGGGGGGAAGCCAAAAAATGAACAAACCCCCAAGACCCATCGGAAATGGGAAAAAAAAAACCAAAAGCAACCCCCCCCCAAGACCCATTGGAAATGGGGGGAAAAAGCCAAAAAACAAACAAACCCCCCAAGACCCATCGGAAATGGGAAAAAACACTCCAAAAAGCAACAAAAAACCCCAAGACCCATCGGAAATGGGGGAAAAAAACCCCAAAAACAAACAAACCCCCAAGACCCATCACAGCACAGCAACATAACCCCCCAGCCCAAAGCTACGCTGCAAAAACACCCAGAACAGTTTTTTAAAAGCAGAAAACAGCACCTTACCTTACCAGGCAGCCCGAAGCCTCCCCTGCAAACACACACACACGCGCTCACTCAGAAGCAGAAGCGAGGCAGTCCCAAGCCTCCTCTGATTGCACACTCTCTAATGGCTGGGGCGAAAGAGCTACAAAGAAGCAGCCTCGTCGCCACCTACAGTTAGAAATTTGAATTTCCCATCTTTTTTCCCTGCCTTTTTCTGTTCGTAAGTGGAAGCTCCGGTCGCAAGTAGAAGCAAAATTTTGCAGCTGGAGCTGGTCGTAACTCCAAATGGTCGTAAGTAGGGGCATTCGTAAGTCGAGGCACCACTGTACCTAAACCACTGAACTATCATGTTGTGCATTAGTAAACAAGTATAATTCTGCCTCGGTAGCTAATAGCTAGATAGTACCCCTGAACCTACCATGGGCATTTCATGAGAAGACAAAACTTGATGGAAAAGACAAAAATGCTAGGAAAATTTGAAGACAGGAAAAAAGGAAGACCAAATACTGTATGAGATGGATTGACTCCATAAAGGAAGCCACAGCCTTGAGCTTATAGTAGCTCAGGAGGGCTATTGAGGACAGGTCATTCTGGAGCTTATTCATTTATAGGGTTGCCATAAGTTGGAGGTGACGGCATATAACAACAGCTGAAAATCTTACAAATTTTCTATTTGCTTGAGTAGTATATTGTGCAGTGATAATCTCTATTTTGAAACAAAGGAAGTTGCTATTACAGTAGGACCCCCTTATCTGCAGGACCAGTACCCGCTGATACCCTTATTCATGGTCTGAATTTTTTTTTTTTTTAAATCCTAGAAATATGTATTTTCTAAAACTGAAGTTACAGAACTGGCTACTAGAGGGAGCCAGAGACCATGCTATGTACATCGTTTGTTAGAGAAATACATTTCCATGTTGTCATGATTAGAACTGTCCGCTAGAGGGAGCCAGAGAACATGCTATGTATAGTATTTCCTATTAAAATAGCATTCACTATAATTTGTGTTTTTCAGCATCCGCAGTGGGGCTTGGAACCAATTCCCTGCAGATAGGGGATTCTGCTGTACTTTAAAAAATTGCTTTCTGTAGCAAATTAGAACTCTTATTGCAGTAAATGTAATTACCTTAGAAGAAGTCACTGGGGAAATGGCACATCATACTGTATACTGTGAATGGCTACAATGATTTCTCCTCTTGCCCACACCTCTGTAAAATTCCTGACCTTATCCAAGTTGGGTTGGCTCTGCTAATTCTCCTTTTGGCTGATCTAATCAGTTGGAAGGTCTTATTACATATAGGGAAAAGAAGTGTGTAAAAACAGGGTGAGTATCAGCGCTGAAGCCAAGAGGTCAATTTTTTTTAAATAAAAAAAACAACAGCTTGCTTTTAAATGTTTAGGTCCATTCTCACTCTTACAAGCATGTTTAACCAAATAGCAGAAAGCCTGTAGATTGGATAGAAGGGTTATGGCCAAGCTAGATTTTTTAAAAGTGAAGCCTGCCAGTTTTTTTAAATGGTATAATCATGAGTAATGATTAGTATTCAGAAGTGAGCTATCAGTACATGGCAAGGCCATGCATCTTTATTTTATATTATGAAATGCCCACCCACCCCCAATAAAGGGATGGGTGCAAGAGCTGCCTTTTTGCTGAAACTGCACAGACTTGAGCGTCTCAGCCGTGTACCCTTTAACAGAACTGATAGTTATTGCTGCTCAAAAGTGGTTGCCCGATTTCTCCGGAGTCACAGGATTCTTCGCAGTAGCTGGATGGCTCACATCCACTGTCACCTTCTTCTGCGGTACATGGCAAGTTTTTATAATCCTTCACAGAAAGAGGAGAAGAAAAGACAATTTTAGTGCCCAGAATGTATCACCATCCACTCATGATGAGGGACATAATGCAATAATTTGTTTATTTATTAATTTAGAACATAAAGAGAATGCAATTCTCTGTGTCCAGTTGACAAGTTTCTTTTGCTGTTAGTTCTGATCAATGATTGGATAAGAGGACATATAGACTGAAATACTATGGTCTGGAAACAGCACGTATATGGACTTGAACCGTGCTTTGCATGTCTGAGAGAAAAGCCATGCTTTTGCATAGGACTGAGGTTTGCTTTGAGTGTCTGATGACCAGGCTTCTGAGCAGATGTGCATAAAATGTAGCTGTGCTTTGTATGCTTAGTTAGGAAATGTCCAAATTGGTAAGAGGTGCATCTGCTCCCACCCAATTTAGTTTGTCCTTGTATACTCTATGTTTGACTCTACCTCAGACCTTTGGATTCCTTTTTTTTAAATTTTATTTTTAAATTTCCAAAACAAAAACAAATACAAGAATACAAAATACTTACTAATACAATCTAAAACACAGTGCACCCCCATACCCACGGGACCCTTTGGAGCAATACTTTTATTACGAACCTCTTTTCCAAAATTGTATTGATTGTTGTTTAGAGGCTTTCCTCTTTCCTTTCACTAATGCAAATTCAATAAATCTATCCCAAATAGCATAAAAAATATTTGAACTTATTTCCCCTCTTTTCATCTTCAGTTCAGTAGTCAATTTATCATTTAATGCAATGTCCCATACTTCATTATACCAATCTTCTAATTTAATATCATTTTTATCTTTCCAGAATCTAGCTATTAATATTCTAGCACTTGTCATAAAATTGGAAATCAATTCCTTTGAGCAATAATCAAGTTCTATCTTATCAAAAATTGACAACAAAGCAATTTTAGAATTGAATTCGATATCTTTTCCAAATATATCACATATTTCCTTAAAAATTAGTTTCCAAAATTTCTGAGTCCATTTACACTCCCACCACATATGATAATACGTGCCAATTTCTTCATCACATTTCCAACAGGCCTTAGAATAGTCTGAATATATTATATTCAATTTCACTGGAGTCATATACCACCTTAAACTAATTTTAAACCTTTGGATTCCTTGCTGACAATTCACTCTCAGAATTCAGCCCCCCAAAACCTTTCCTGAAATGGAATTGGGTCCCCAATTCAGCTTTAAAAGTTCTGCCACTCTGGCTCTCCTTTTCATTATGCTGGCATTGTGTGTGTATTGATATTATAGGTATAAGTATAGATGTTGTATAGGATATGCTCAGTAATGTGAAAAGTCTCCGATGCGTTGATGACAACTTTACTTGGAAACAGATAGGTACAGTAAGTGATGAACTACCGCCTAGTGTCAGAAAGTTACATGCTGTGACCATATAGTTGATATAGCTAGTGTCAGTCTTGGAATGAGGACTTGTCAATAAACAACAACTATTAAGGAGTATAATGGAGAGAAACCTCTAACAACATACCAAATCATGTCCCTGTTTTGCACACCCGGCCATGTGCTCGATTATGCAGCTGAGATGTGCTCCTGCACCTTGTCAACTAACTGCAATTATAGCTGTGGCAAGACACACAAACCATACACAAATAGTAGGATTCTGGCCACTGAGCAGTAATTTCTTCAGTGAGAACACTTTTTGGGTGCAAAGGACTCAAATGACTTTATATTAAAGGATGAAAAAGAGAATGCAATTTCTGGAGGAACACTTCTGACCCTTAGGACCTGTCTGCAGTTTACTTTCCAGTGGCAATTGAAGTATCTCACCCGTTCCTTGCTGGTATCCAACTGCTTCTGAAGGAGAGTACAGATCTGGTGGAAGGTGGGCCGACGAGTTGGCTCCAGGTTCCAGCACACTGTCATGATGTGGTATCTGAATGGGGATCAAACATTAATTTAGTCTCCAGGATACTAGTAATTAAGAGAAGTTAATTTTCCCCTTTGTAATTAAGCAACTCATTTTGCTGCGTCCCAGTTTTAGTAACCATAAGCAATTTGGCTTAAGAGACCATTTGTATTGTAAATGTGTTTTCAAATTTCCACCCTTTCTTTATAAATAAACTCAAAGCTTGCTTTGGTCTGTATTTTTTCTAAAGACTTCCAACTAGTTGCATGAGCTAAAGTGTGCACATGTGGCCTCTTGTGAAGGCCCCAGTTCTATTTACCAGAATGCCCGTGTGAAGCCCCCCAAACCAAAAAACACCATAGTGACACCGTCTTTTTATATATACCTCATCTACAGATGTACAGTCTATACGGATACCTACAGGTGTATAGCCTTCTGATGTGGAAAGTGTAATGTGGCCTGCCAACACTGCCAACATTAGGCATTTGTTGTCTTAAGACTCCTGGAATGTTGTCTCATGTTGGCTTGAATCCCATGCAAAGATGGATGGAACCTAAAAGCTGTTAAAATATTTTAATTTTTTAAAAAAAAAATTAAACATTTTTAGCCCGCCCAATATCGCAGAATCTCAGGGAGGCTTACAAAGTTGTATAAACCCATTTTTAAAAGAAGATGTTTAAAACAATTTTAAAATCAAACAATACAAAATCAAAATATACAAACATTAAAACCGTTTCACTAGAACCTATGCAGGCCATAATCCTCAGCCCCAAAGGCTGGTGACTTGGTGCTGAAATGATGCCAACATCCGTGCCAATTGAACCTCCAAGGGGAAGGTATTCCACAGTTGGTGCTATGTCAGAAAAAGCCCTTCCCCATGTCTCCACATAACGAACATTTTCCCTGTCCCATGTGTGTTACATGTTAGTGAGTGGATTTCACAGACTGGGAGAATATTTAAGGCCACAAGCCTGTACGAGGGAGTAAAACCCACTTAATTCAGTATGACTTTCATCTGTGAGATTAGGCTATAATTGACTTAACCATATGGAAGGGGACTCCGGTGGAGGTCCTTCCCACAAAATCAGTGTCTAATCCAGGGGTCTCAAACATGCGGCCCGGGGGCCATTTGCGGCCCGCCGGACGATAGTTTGTGGCCCCCACCTTGCCTCCCCCCGAAGCACCCACGCGTCCTCTGCTGTCAAGTCGCTCCCGGCCCGTCCTCGAAGAGCACCTCCAAGCCGCCAACAGCAGCTGCCGCCGCCGCCTCTTCCAGGGAAGCGGCTCTCTTTCTCTCTCGGCACCCCCAGCACCAGCCCGGCCAGCAGCCGCCTCAGCACCCGGCAGTGCTTCCTCCTCCTCCTCCTCCTCTTCGTCCTGCTTCAGCCGCCTCGGCTCTGGAGGCTGCCTGGGCTCGCCTCGCAAAGTTTGCTCTTCTGTCATGGTGGGGGTAGCTGCTGCTGCTGAGTGTGCCTTTTTTTTAGGGGGGGCCCTCAGTGGAAGGTTGCCGGACCTCCGTGTGTGTGTTTGTGTGTGTGTGTGTTTGTGTGCATGCGCGTGCATGCACCTGTGGGGGGGCCCGCCCCGTTCTGTTTAATTTCACGGGTACCGGTGGGGGCTTTTCTCCTTTGACAAGGTGAATTCTGTGAGGGTTTTTTTTTTAAATTTTATGTCGTGCCCTCCTCCCCCCGGCTAAGCGGTCGCCGGCGCTCCCTCCCTTCTCCGCTTCTTTGTCCTGCTGCTGGTGGTGGTGGTGAAGAAGGAGCCGGAGGGGGTCGTGGCCGGGCGACGAGGGCTCGCACGCCCCTCCTCCTCCTCCTCCTCCTCCTCGGAGCCCCAGCCGGGCTAAGGAAACTCCCGCGCGGCTTCCTCGGGCTCTTGCTCTGCTTGGCGGAAAATCTGATGCGGCCCAGCCTCACCTAGACTCTGCCTCCAGCGGCCCCCAGGTAAATTGAGTTTGAGACCCCTGGTCTAATCACATGTACTGTATCATCAGAATTAGCATGCTCCCTTCTGAATAGGATCCAGTGTCATGGGAAAGTGTAGAGTCACACAATTAGCCCAGCTCATATGGGCGTTCTCACAGTATATGGAATCCAATCACATTTTAAGGCAAGAGCTGGATTAATTACATATTGATATTACAGCTTGAAGTGCAGGGGACGGAGCATTCCATGGTTTATGCTTGAAAAATGGCTCAATGGATTGGTCTGAAATTTGGTAATATAAGAGAGGTTCGGGATGATCCGGACCAATTTTGATAAGGAAAGGGTAAGGAATGCCTTTTATAAAATAGGAGTTTAAAATGTGGTGATTGACTTCTTGCAGTTTGCAGGAAAGAAGTGCTAATATGGTGGGAGAAATATTCTAAATAGCATCTAAGCCAGTGAGAATGCTCTGAAAATGTATTTAAACATACTATTGATCTATATTGCTGTTTTGTGCTGGAACTGACTTACAGGAACTTTAACAGGGTTTTCAAGGTGAGTGAGATATTTAAGGAGTGGTTTTATTGCTTCCACTCCCCCAGTCAGTTTCCATGGCTGAGTGGGGATTCAAACCCTGTTCTCCAGAGTTGTAACCCATCATTCTACCCACTACACCACACTGGGAACTTATTATAGAACTGTAGCAGCAAGAGAATAAAAAACATGGGGCAAATTTCTCAGCAGATGACTTTATCAGATCTCTCTCCTTTAATGCCTGCATGTCACTAGCTGCACTATTTGGAGTCCTGGAATCCTTTTACTTACATGTCATCTGGAGCAAAATCTGGTCTCCCCATATGGTATCCCTGTTTTACCATCTGATAAAACTTGCCGTTCACTTTCATGCCTGGATAGGGGCTCCTTCCTAGAACCATAAGAAAAAGCGCAATGCTTCATCTGAGGAACATACTGAGCACCATTCTGTTTCAGCAAGGAGTGACTATAGCATCTTAGGAGTCTGTGAGAATCCGATTGCTTTGGTAACAATAGGGGAATGTCTCAGAAGGAGAAAAAAGAGAAGTTGGTATGCAGATAAGAACACCCAGCAGGCATCTGGACTATCACAAGTTGTTTAGGGACTGGACTTTGAAACATCGGCAGTGCTGTGCTCCTGAGTTTCTGATCAGGCCTTATGTCAGATGGAAACCAAGATGGTTGTTCTGGCCCCTTTATAATTGTTCTAGGCCTGAGAGACACCTGGCTCCTTACTCACATGTGATTTATGCTCCTTTCCCGCTGATCCTACTTGCAAATAGTCTGGCATGCCTTTTCTCCTTGAATCGGATGTTCTCTGGCAAAGGGGGGCTGTGTCAAGAATCAGCATTACATAGCCAACACTGGCCTCTTCCCCCAGCCAGATTTTCACCCAAACCTAATGTCTAAGAGATGCCTTTCCATGTAGAACAATGAATGACTGAATGGTTCTTTTCCTACCTAGGGAGAATATTTCCCAGAGAAGGATGCCGTAAGACCACACATCACTTTGTACTGTGTAAACGCACTCAAAGATGCTCTCTGGTGCCATCCACTTCACTGGCAGGCGAGCCTGGAATCACAAAGAAACAACCTAATTAGCTGGGAGTATGTACATATATTGATTGGGGCCTGACTGCTGGTTTCTGAGCTGCTTGTCATTCAGTAACCTTCACCAGCCATTTCACTTATCTCTCTATGGGAAGAAGAGACCATAACTCAGTGGAAGAAGACATGCTTGACTTACAGAAGGCCTCCGGTTGAATCATAGGCATCTCCAGGAAGCAATGGAAACTTGAAACTTAAAGAAAGCTGCTGTTTTCAGTGAGAACAGACCAGCCTTCCACCATCTGGATGCCCTACAGATGTGTTGGATTACAGTCCCCATAATCCCCAATCAGGATGCTTGCTAACTGGGCAATATGAGGTCTGCAGTACCAAGCTGGGGATGGCCGGTGTAGATAAGTGGTTGTCAGTTTTGGATCTCTAGATGCTTGGGACTACAATTCCTAGAATCCCTCACTGTTGGCCATACTTGGAGTGGGGTGAGCTTCTGGTGATTGAAGTCCAATGACAACCAGAGACACAAGGTTGAGAATAACTGGTGTAGACAGCAGGTAGATGGGCCAGTGATCTCACTTGGCATAGAGCAGTTCCCTGTGCATCCAGTGCACACTGCCATCCCAGTTACTTACATTGCCTTTGACAACATAGTTTGCATCATTCATAATGTCTCTAGCCAGGCCGAAGTCACAGATCTTGGCCACTCGCCCATCAGCCACTAGCACATTTCTTGCTGCCAAATCACGGTGAATGCACTGGATTGAACAGAGCAAAACAAATGGCACTTTGGTCATTCTTGCTGACTTCTGTTTCAACACATAGTCATAGAAACGTAAAAAAATGTTGAGCAGTAGCATGCCGGCCTCATTGAATGTTGTAGTTTTATTCAATCAGCAGTTGTTAGTGTTGCATCTAGCTCTCTCTACAACAGCCTGCTGTGTGGGGTTGCACTTCAATCTCCTTGGTCCCCTGGAGACCACAGCCCCCACCACCACCGCGGCAAAAAAACACAAAAAAGCTCAATTTTTACTTTGAGAAAAACGATTTCTACATTCCAGCAAGGTACACAGGGGGTATGTGCCTCATTTCAGAGCCAGTTCACACTTTCTGAAAGCTCTCAGGAGAACGATTAAGCTCCTAAACAACACATTTGCTCCCTGCTCCTATTATTTCAACACAGAAATTGCTTTTCTAAATAGAACAGCTTTTTTGATATGCTGTCACCAAACTTCAGTGGCAGAAGCAGCTTGTGTGTTGTTCACCCCTCAACTACAAGGCCAAGGCCAACAGCCTTGATTAGCTAGACTCCGCTGAGTATGTTTTTTTATGCCTCCTTCATGTATCCTGAGGTTACGAATTCATGAACAAGAATTCCTCAAGGTTCATGCATTCTAGCTTTTTTGTGCCAGCTTGAAGTGAGTACTAGTCTCATATGCCACCTTGGCTCCTTTTAAGGAGAAAGACAGGTATGTATGTATGTATGTATGTATGTATGTATGTATGTATGTATGTATGTATCAATCAATCAATCAATCAATCAATCAATCAATCAATCAATCAATCAATCTCTTGACATTATGACAGTAGAAAACTGCTTGTTGGATACCTTTGTGAATGCATCACCAAAGGATAGCAACATATAACAAAACTCTCACCTAAAGATGGGGAAAGTGTGGCCCTGACCATTGATTCCCTGCAGTGTTGAGTTTAAATCCCCAAGGTCTCTTAAGAGGAATGATTTAATGCTTGGCTGCAACTCATCCCATGCAACCAAGACCTGGAAAATATACTTTTTGGACTACATCTCCCAAATCCCTTAGCCAGCATGGCGGGGGGGGGGGGGGGGATTCTGGTAGTTGAATAAAAATGACTTTTCCAAGCTCTGTGCTGAACCGCCCAATGTTTAAACTGCCTTTCCATTTTGCAAACTCGAATGGCTTCTTCTTTTCTTCTCTTGCAGAAGCCTCCAGTTCTGCCTTTAGGTTCCACTACTGACTGCAGTTTGTTACAAGCTATGCTAGAATCAAGAGCCAGCTTAGATTGCATTTGCCAATTATATTTATAACGTGGTGGGTCAGAAACGGTCACTTTCAGTTCCTACTGCTGAAATATCTGGGAGGCATAAATAACATACAGTTATATTGTGTGCCCCTTTCCCAGAAGTTAAACCACTGAAGTAATGTGTAAATATGTGCAACACTACCTGTGCTGGTTATAGAAAAGAGGAAGGCACAAGCTGGGGGAGGACATCATTCTCTTCTTCTACAACAAGCTTCCCAAGCCTGTTGCCCTCCGGAGGTGTTAGACCCATCTCGTCCTGGAACCAGCTTTGGAAATGAACCATGCTGTTTGGAAGAGAGCATACTTACGTTTTTTGATGCAAGGAAGCTCATTCCCTGAGCCACCTGGCTGGAGAATTGCAGCAGGTCGTGCAAGCTAAGAGGATGGCTGTCCACAGTTTCTTCTCCTACCACTGAGCTCCTACCTGGAACCGGGGGGGGGGGGGGGAAGAGAAGCTCATGGTGAACAACAAAGGGCATCTCTCCAGCAGGATATATTAAATGTGAACCCTGACTGAACCATAGCCCTAATATAAGAAGATTAATGAAGTTGAGCAGTCAGGACATAAAAATAGAATCCTGGCTAAAAGGTACACATCTGAAGCAAGAAGAGGCGATCCTTTGAATCTGAAGTTACCCATGTTATAATCAGCGTATCAGGATTCAATTTAAACAATTTGGTTTAGCAATTTGGAAAACAACCCAGTTAGGCTTGGCTCAGTCTGGAGATCACTCAATTTTCCTTGGGTCCAACTAGGAATGTCAGTTCAGAAATCCAACTCTTCTCTACCTCCAACTCACGACCACTGGACATCAACAATTCGCTATATTTTTTTTTTCCTGTGGGAGGTCATTTGCAAGCACAGCAGATCCTTTAAATCCTGGGCTTGCTAGATTTCAGACAAATTGGCACAAGCGCTTGCGTTCTTCATTCTTTGAAATGCTGATACCTCTTTTTTCCCCAAAAATGCTTGCACTTTCTCTTTCTCTCTCCTTTTCCAAAGCTTGATAAGATCAGCAGGAATAGTTTGCCAAGTTTCAGAATAAGAAGTGATGACAATTTTTGCCAGACCAGCCTTTACCATTTGGAGGATTCCGGAAAAGGGATGCACTAGTCTGAGGTTTCTGTTTCTGCTTTTATGTTTTCTGGGTTTTTTTGTTTGTTTGTTTGTTTTTGGTGGTCAGTCAATGAATTGTAATACAGAGACTGCCTTAAATAAGAAAGCTCAAACATTCCAGAACAGGGCTAGCAATGTTTGTGGAAAGGGAGTCTTCAGGACAGTGAAGGCGGCGGACTTGCACAGAATCCAAAGGAGCTGCGTGCACCTCAACATTGCAAAAGGAAGTCTTCACCCAGTGGCAATCTGCCACTGCCAAGGCCATCATTCCCTTTGCTTAGACAAGACCCCACTCAACAGGATTTCCAAATCCATCCTGAAAATGATGGAAGCTTGAAAAAGTTGTGCACATGCTGTTGCATGAGCAAGCAATAGCTAAGGATAAGCTGGTAAGCAGATCAAGTCAATAATCTGAAAATAACTTTCAGATGCAGGGCTAGATGTTTTCCTTTCCTTTCATATGTTCACAACATTGTATCTCTGTACAACTGCCATAATTGGACACTTTAGCACACAAAGACCTAGTCGATGCTCTGTGTGTTCTGAGGTGCTTCCACAGGAAGCATAGAGTTGTACAGCTGGAAGAACCACAAGCACCATCTAATCCAGCTCCCTGCTAATGCAGGAATCCACAGTTGGAACATTTCTGACAGATAGCTACCCAATAAAAGCTTCCAAGAAAGGAGAGCCCACCACTTTCCAAGATAGTCCATTACACTGTCATTACACCTCTCACTGTTATGGAATTCTTCCT
This sequence comes from Intellagama lesueurii, assembly GCA_037013535.1. NCBI lineage: Eukaryota > Metazoa > Chordata > Lepidosauria > Squamata > Agamidae > Intellagama > Intellagama lesueurii. The sequence continues at coordinate 220,829,062 of JBAJHW010000002.1, forward strand.
AACGTTTTACCAGAATGTACTTGTGTAGCTGACAGGCACTCCAAAAGTTTGTGCTGATGGATTATTATTATTAGGACAAGTATAAGCAGCATGACAAAAGAGTTTTAGAGGAGGTGTACTGGATTGGGCAAAAGATATGTCTACTGCAGGCCTATAAGCCGTCCAGTTTATATAAGCCGGCCAGGCCCGGCTGCCAGATGGGTGGTATACAGATAAGTAAATAAGTAAATAAATAAATAAATAAAGAAAGAAAGAAAGAAAGAAAGAAAGAAAGAAAGAAGAAGCGGTTGTCCATAAACAAAGCAGGAGTGAAGCATCACCCTCTCTCTCCTGTTCTTCAGACATAATTGTGCTCTGACAACAGAGGCATTATACAGCCATCATGAAGAGTAGCCAATGATCACCAGGTCTTTTGTGAATTGGTCTAAAGATGTGTTTGAGTCCAAACATGTTGGTGGTGATCACTGTGTTATGTGAAAATATACCTTGCTTGTATCTTTTCTGAATTGCCAATTTCAACAGATAGTCCTCAATCTTAATTTTTTGTGAAAGGGGAAGAAAAACATCTCCCTATGCCCCTTTCCCATATCAAGTGTAATTATACACATCACATAGAAGCCAGTGTGTTTATGGACTAGTGTACTTACTACATTCAGGCTGGGGAGATCATAGTCCCTCCTCAGCCTCAAAGCACTCTGGGTGATTTGGGGCCATTATTTATTTATTTATTTATTTATCTATTTAACTCATATACCGCCCACACTACCCAAAGGTCTCTGGGCGGCTTACAACAATACAACATTACAACCCCCTGGCTACGCATACCTCACAAGACTGTTGTGAGGATTAATAGGGGGCCACATAAGGTACACTGCACTCTATTTAGGGGAAGAAATACTATATAATGAACAAGTCTTACATCTCCATGAGTGGCAGTGGCTCTCTTGTGAGGCAAACCCATTTCTTTCTTGATTATTTACCTTTTCCAGGCATAAGGTTTGATGCTGTCACTGCTCTCATTTCCAGATAGCTTTCCACACACTGGCTTCCAAATCCACTGTCACTGAATCAGAGAGGAAAAAGAAAGAAAAGTTACTAACAATTTATATCTGTCTTGGTTCAAGCTCAGCATGTTGAATAATAATTACAGTTTGAAAAGTTACAAAGTTTGCTTCATGTACATAAAGGAAAAATGTTGAGGAAGGAGTTACACTGTATTTTTCCTTTGCTAGCATCAAATAACTTGGGATTTTCAATAACAGCCTTAGCTTCGTAATGTATCACTGAAAATTCTGGTCTATTTAACAACTCACCCAATTTAACTAAAAAATATGAAGACACTCTACCTTATGAAATGCTTTCTTAGCATCTGTCAGTAAACCAGAAATATATTAATGTGGTTAATACATATTTCAGTACATATTAGCCAGAATCCTACTGGTGTTTATATAAAGTTTGTGTAAGTTGTTATAGCTAACTGTGACTCATTGATGAGGTGGCCATGCATATCTTGGTCCTGTGCCTGATTGGGCGTCTGAAATGCCTCCTGCAACTTCATCAATTAACCAAAATTAGCCATGGCAAGTTACGAAAACTTTAGGCAAAAACCATTAAGATTCTGGCTATCCTGTTATTTCCATTAGCGTAAAGTATGCAGTTCACTAACTGCTTGAAAAACAGAATTATATGGGATTAAAGTGCTTGGAATGATATCTGCTTATAGAGATACTGGACTACAATGCGAATGAATCAAATAAGAGTGGAGTTTTCCTGGAGAATGCATGGCCTTTTTAATTTTTACCTTTCCCTCCTCTTCTATCTGATGGGGACCCACAATGCACATACACAAGCCTCTCCAAATGGACTGTTAAATTAAGTTGGTAGAAATGGGACCAACAAGATCTGATATAATTCTGTTTTCATCCTGGCTATCTTGAGCCACACAAGAGCTTTACTGCATCTTCTGGGCAACTTGGAGGGTGTTTATTGGGTTAAAGCCAAGAAATGGAGTAAAGGTTTAAAAGGGTTGGCAGACATTCTGGGAATGGGTTTACGGATGCTAAGCCTCAGTCTCATTGCCTCTGGGAAGCAAGTACTTCACCAAGTGTGAATTCCCTACAACATTGCAAGAAAGCAGAGACACCATATGTGAGGGGTAAGATGCCACAGAATATGGGAACCAGTTCTTTTCTTCTGTGAAGCATGTTTCTGGCCGATTTTCCTTCAAGTGAGAAAGCCTTGTTTGGGCCAAGTTCCAATAAACTTGGAGAAAAGACACTTGGCCTGTTGGGCTAGTTCCTAAAATGAAGAGCCCAGATCATACACCTGGTACAAAATAGAAACATCAATCCTGTTACTTCTCAGTTTACAAAGTGATGTTTGTATCTCTCTCTGTGTGTGCGTGCGCATATGATGTATGCCTATGTGCATAGGAGAGAAGGTACGTACGCATAATTGAAAATTTATGAATGTAATCCTTAACAAGTACTAGATTGGAAATACAGACATAATTCATGAGGGTTTTACATCTTGTAACAGGGAATGAGTGATGACCAGATTAGATTATTACTTTTGGATGTATTTCTTCCCAAGATAGATATTTTTGTAGTCAGCTGCTGTGTTATCAATGGTAGAATCCAAGGTTAAATCCTGGATTATGAGACACTCAGTTTTCTTTCGCAGGAAATTCAGCAAGTCCCCATAAGGACAATACTCAGTAATGACAAGGACAGGGCCTAAAAAAAATAAAAAATAAACATTACATGAAAGTATATTCAGTTTCTGCTAGTAATAATTTTAGTCAAACAAGGCTATATGACTATGAATTTTGTCAGTCTGAACCTCCGTACATGTTCCACACCACTTGCATGTTACTTTCCTCTAGTTTTTTCTTTTTTTAAACCCAAGGAAACCTCAAAATGACACAAGACTGAGTGAAGGAATGAAGTGACATTGGCTGCTTTACTCTTCCTCCTCTAGCTTTTTTCCTACCAAAATGACTAACAACTCAAGGTGCTGTTCTTCCTTCTGGTGGAAAAGCAACATAGATGAGCAAATAAAAATATCAGATGGACAAGGATTATGCAGAGCTAGCCCATGCCCCTCTTCCAGTCAGTCACAGTCAGCAAAATGTTTTTGAGTAAAGACATCCTTAACAATGTCAACAGGGTTCCATAATACCTCCTTCCCCAGACATGCTTGTCAAGGGGAGAAGCAACCTGAAGAAGTAACGTTCTGGTCAAGGAGTGCCTTCACTGCCACCGCCACCCTGCTCCCTCATCAACTTACACCTTTTTTTTAAAGGCTTCCTGTATTTGCCATGCTTATTGTCAGTTGTGTCACACTTAATCTAGAATGAATAATAGACCAAAGAAAATGAAAGGAGTTGGTGGACATCCAGTACCCAAACAACACGTACAACTTTGAAAAAAAGATTAGAGACCTCGACTGCCCACTGCCACAGTCCAGTTCAATGTAGATAGGGAGCTCACCAAACACCGAGCTCAGCTCAGTGCCAAACTTGCCCCCCCCCCGGCAAATGCCAAGCTTATCCACCCCAAAATGTCCCCTGATGCTTGTTTTCTGTGGGACTGATTCTATGCCAGGGGGGTTCCAACAGGGCTTGGCTATCGTACTAGCATCCTGAAGTGGTATGAAGAGGCAGGCAAGAACCACACCACATTATGAGGAAGATATTTATGCAGTCCATTCTTCTGATCATTCAGTTTAGTTCTTGGGTACTGTATGAAAGGTGTGGAACCAAAAAGAGAAGGAAGAGGACATAGAGTGGATCAGTCCAATGAAAACAGATCCAAACATGCTGGACGGCTTACCTTTTTTGTCAAAGAAGATCTAACTTTCTTATCCCACTGGAATATCCTGTCTCTGTAGCTCTTGCTCACTAATGCCAGACCACTTGAGTATCTGGCATGCTATCATTGTCAGGTCTGGCATGCCAACTTTTAAGGCCTTTGCAAGCTAACACTTAGGACCTTTACCAGCTAGCATTTGGCATTTTCAAATAAGAAACCAATGGCGGTGATGGTGACCTTGATTTTAAAAAAATCTGTGACTGCTAAGAGACTGACAAAAGAATGGCGAAGAGTCAGGAGATCCCAAATGGAATGATGCCAGGAATCTTATTACCTCCATGCGTACATGCTCCCAGCAGGTTGACAATGTTTTCGTGGTGACCTAGGTGGCTCATGATCTTCAGCTCTGACATGAGGGCTTCTTGCTCATCGGTATGTGCTGTAGCTGAAACCAAGAGAATGCGGCTCTTAATGCTGTCTGATTTGCAGCGACTCCTATACTATATCCTGCCAACCTAGCAGTTCGAAAGCATGTAAAAATGCAAGTAGATAAATAGGTACCACCTCGGTGGGAAGGTAACGGCGTTCCGTGTCTAGTCGCGCTGGCCACGTGACCACGGAAACTGTCTTCGGACAAACGCTGGCTCTATGGCTTGGAAACGGGGATGAGCACCGCCCCCTAGAGTCGGACACGACTGGACTAAATGTCAAGGGGAACCTTTACCTTTACCTATACTAATTGCAAAGTAGGGGTTTGTTTACTAGGTTTTTCTTTTCTTTTCTTTTGTCCAGTTATGTCTTCTCCAGTCACCTCAATGGGAAATGCTGTACAAGGGAAAATGTACTCTTCAAGCTAAAACTGTAAGAGAGTATGAGGTCTCTGAGAAGGATGCACTTCTACACTATGTAGAATATGACACCCCAAACTACTAAAGTATGTCGCTTTCACCTGAACATCTGGGCCACATTCAGATGACACCATTGTTCCTGAAGCGCCAATATTGTTCAGCTGTGTTCTCTCAGAAACCCTCAGTTCCTGGGAAAAGACTACATACCCCATACTTGGAGTTATAGAGGGAAAAAACCTGAAGGGGTGAATTGCCTTTGAATGTTCCATGGACCCTGTTTCCCTATCTTTGATCGTTTTTCTTTCCTCTTGTGTATTGCCCTCTTTTGCCCTCTCCTGCCTGGCAGAGCCTCTTCTACCTGCCCGTCACTTACATTTCAGCATTTTTACAGCCACTTTCATGACCGAATCTTCCTTGTCCAGCCCAAAGGCTGTGGCTTCGATCACCTTCCCAAAAGCTCCAGCTCCAAGGATTTTTCCTGTGAAAGCAAAGGCAACGTTTAGAAGCTGAGAGCAGAACCAGGAGGGAAGGTTGTCTGTCTGTCTGTCTGCTTGCTTGTTTTTAAAACTTTGATTCTCTGATGTGGCAAGCAGGTGTTTCTGGTGGGGGTGTTTTTAGTGGTGATATATTTTCTAGTAGTCATCACCTGGAATCCAAAGATGGATTTTTATCTTGCATCCTTTTGCAAATTCTGTCAGATCCCAAGCACTTCAAAGTCAATAGGAGAGTTTACATATGGAAACATTCGATCTTTCGATCTCATTTTATACAACCAGTCTTTTAATCTAATCACTTTTTTTTCTTTAAATAATTCTGCATAAACTTTCATATTGGCAGGAAAATTCTCTATTTCAGTCACTAATCCTAATGGAGAGTTAAACGGACATAAATTCTTTCTATACTTGTACCAGATGTTTAACATAGTCTTTAAAAACGGGTTATTAATTTCGCTTATTTTATATTTCTTAATCATACCAGATAGATATTTTTCAATATCTACCTGTAATTCTGATGATTCCGTTTTCCACCAAATTAACCTTTCTGGGTTATATATAATTTCCCCAATAAACCTCAACTGATTAGCCAAATAATAATTTTTTATATTTGGTATGCCTATACCTCCTTTTGTTGTTGTTTTATACCAATACTTTTTATTTATTCTGGCTCTCTTCCCTTCATTACAGTATTTATTAATCATTCCTTGCCAAAATTTAAAATCATCTTCTGTTAACTGTATTGGTAACATTCTAAATAAAAAAAATAATTTTTGGTAGAATCTTCATTTTTATCAGTGCGATCCTTCCAAACCAAGAAAGTTTTAAGTTAGTATATTCCTGTAGTTTCTTTTTAATATCTCCTTTTAATTTATTATAATTATGTTCCTTTATTTTTTGAGTATCTTTTACTAAATCTATACCTAAATATTTAACCGATTTACATATCTTAAAATCATATTTATCAACAAACTTTTCTTGTTCTAGTTTATTATGATTAAACAACATTATTTCAGATTTTTGCCAATTTACACGTAATCCAGTTATTTTTCCAAATTTTTCTAAATGAATTTTAATTCTATCTATATTTTCTAATGGGTTTTTCACTGTCAATAGGGAATCATCAGCAAATAAATTAATCTTTATTTTATTATTTTCACCCATACCTTCAATTAAATTGTCATTCCTTATTACATTTGCTAACATTTCTCTAATTTTGACCATCAGCCTATGAGGACAGTACAGGAGGACTGGAGGAGAGCAGGCTAGAACGGCTTCTTACCAAATTGTAAGTTGTTCCGGGGAAACTCCCATTTCTCATTGTATGGAAGCTGGGTAGGATCAATAAAAGTGTAATGGTTTCCATCGCAGGCATCAATGATTTTCCAGTGGACTTGGTACTTGGGTTTCTGTAACAGAAACAAAAATAATAGTTCTCAAACACTGATTTTTCACAGCATTTTTGTATGGTCGTATAAGACATTTCACTCCTGTTCATTCCATAAGAATTTCAGCTTGCATTTTAGCTGGGAGTAAGGGTTTACCTACATGGCTGGGTTGGATGGGGTCCCTAAAGAGGGTCGCAGGGAGATCTGGGGTGATATCCAGTGTGGTGTAGTGGATAGAGTGACCGATTAAGACTCTGAAGACCAAGGTTCAAATTTCCACTGGGGGAGTGTAACTGGTAACATACTCCTTAAGTATTTCACTTACCTTAAAAGCCCTATTTGGGTTGCTATTAGTTGGTTCTGACCTGATGTCACCTAACAACAGCAACAGGAGCACTGGCATGCCACTGTGGTGCGATCCTCACACCCAAATTAACCTATTTGGTGCACACCAACCTGCTGTCAATTTGCCAGTATCATGAAGTGGTTTAAGAAGAGAGCCACTTCACGATACTGGCAGATTAAACGCTTCCTCAGCTCTGTGGAGGGATGGAGGAAGTGAAAATAAATATTTTTAAAAGTATGTACAAAAAGCAGTGAATACGCACTGCATCAGTACAAAAATAGTATTAGATATGTGTATTACCAGTTACCGTGTTTCCCCGAAAATAAGATAGGGTCTTATATTAATTTTTGCTCCAAAAAACCCATTAGGGCTTATTTTCAGGGGATGTGTTATTTTTCTTCATGTACAACAATCTACATTTATTCGAATACAATCATGTCATCTTCTTTTCTGGTTGCTGCACAATGGTGGAGGTGCGGGGTTTCAGTTAACTAGGGCTTATTCTTGGGGTAGGGCTTATATTACGAGCATCCTGAAAAATCATACTAGGGCTTATTTTCAGGTTAGGTCTTATTTTTGGGGAAACAGGGTAGGTATGTGTAATAGGTAGATATACTCACCAAAAAAGCACTAAAAAGTAGACTCCTCAGATAGGGGCCAGAAAGGTGCCAGTAGGACCCCTCTTGGGGTGGGACAGTTCACTCCAGCAAATATGTTGTCTGATCACTGTCTTTAAGAGTGCACTGGCCCATGCCTGCAGCTGACAGAAGAGCGGGCTAAACACCCAGGTAGTCAGCCTCTTGGTGACTTAGTGAGCTCTAAATGTTCACTAAGTTACTGTTGCTTTTCCTGTTCCCATTATGACAGAGTAAAATGCATGGCTATATCTGTTCCCTAAACTTCCACCTGAGGATCCACTTGCCAGAATTTGGGGAGGCCTTGTGTTAACTGACTGAGGCCCTCATCTTGAAATCAAATCCAAAGCAAGTTGACAAGATTGCTGGTCGGAGTTACAAGTGCCTGCAGTAGCTGGAATGTAGACTTTTAAAAACTCACTTGGGTCAAGTATCATCTGTATGTTTTCTCCAGATTGACAACACCAGTAGCAACTGTATCTCAACCTCTTACCTTCTGGCTCTTGTGCAAGAAACTTCTCATTATTTCTTTCTTGCTTTCAATCTATGCCTGTATATGCATGAGATATGTGTGTTATAAGCTATCATGTCAATTCCAATTTGTGGAAACCCTAAAAGTGTTCCTGGTCAGATATTTAAAGAGTGGTTTTACCAGCGCCAGGCCCCAGTGAGTTTCCATGGCCAAGCAGGGATATGAACTCAGGTCTGAGTCCTTATCCAACACTCTAACCATCACACCACACTGCATGAAGAAGGTGATTTTATTTCAGAGTGGGAGGAAACCCAAACCAAAATGTTTCTCTGGTCAAATTCATGCCTTACAGGATGGCTGTTGTAAAAGGGCAGAAAAAAATGGCAATGGATTGGCTTTTTTGGACCACAGACTCACAAGTTGTGAAGGAATCAATGTTGGAGTTTAAAAGTTTCCAGTATTGGGATGGGCATGCTAATGGGAAGGGTCTGAAAGCTGGTGTCCAAAATGGGAATTTTGCAGGTTCTGTGAAGTGACTCCTTGTTTATAAATAGTTAAAGAGCTTCAGTAATTGAAGGTCCTTGAATCTATGGAGACTGAGGCAGGAAGAGATGGGTTCAGAGAGAATTACAAGAGAATAGGGAACTTGGAGGGAGATTCATTCATTCATTCATTTTATATAATTTGCAGGCTGCTTTTCTCCAGGTAAGGGTATTCAAGGTGGCTCACAATGTTAGAACAAGTAATACTAAAAACACAATAAATTGCATTCATTGTAGACATTAGCCACTACTTTCCCTTCCATAGAACATGTGGCCTTCCAGATATTGACAGATTGCCAGTTTCCACACCCATTGACTGGTCATGGTATCCAAGAAGATATTCTTCAACCTTGATACACACATAGCGTACCTGCTTGTATTTGTAGAATAAGATGATGATACACAGAAGGAGAAAAGCCATTGTTCCTGCCCAGGCAATAATAACTGTTTTGGAGGTAAGGCCCAGGTTGCCAATCTCTCCTGGAGGAACTGAAAAGCAAAAGAAAATAATGTTTGCCGGTAGACCAGATATGCTGGAGCATTCCTCAAAACAACTAAATCCTTCAGTCTGTATCTTGGGCCATGGGGAAAAAGAGACTTTAGAAAAAAGAACCCTGAACATTTTTTTCCTTCTGCATACTGAACTAAACTTCCTCCTTCCTTTGCTCTTTGAAACAGCAATTCTAGTACTCATCCACTGCCTCAGAAACATGGATTCCTTTGCATATACATTACCTTAGGCACTCTACCACTCTCATTCAAATGTGGACAAAAAACCTCAAAGGCAGAACAACAACAACAATTTGGGCATGGATAAAACTGGGGGTCATCAAGAAAGAAATCAAAGGCTTGATTTTTGCTGCACAAGAACAAACACTCCAAACTAATGTCCTGAACTCTGTGCTTGTGTCTCCCTCCCCCTTCCATTTCAGTTTAAAGCCCTCCTGATGAAGTTCTTCATGCTGTGGGCAAACACATTCTTCCCAGTCCTTGTTAGATGCAAGCCGTCTCTTGCTAGCAATCCTTCTTCCAGGAAGCTTAGCCCGTGGTCCCAAAAACCAAATCCCTCTCATCGACAACATAACATACCAGACATAGTAGTAATAGAACGAAGAAATGTCCGGATCATTGACATTGCAATTCCAGGGGATGTCAGAATTGAAAATAAAGAATTGGAAAAGCTAACAAAGTACAGAGACCTGGCAATCGAAACATCTCACCTCTGGAAGAAACACACTTCAGTGGTCCCCGTAGTCATTGGGGCTTTGGGAACAATATCAAGAAAATTTACACAGTACTATAAGCAGTTGCAAATCTCAGAAATCACACCATCAGAGCTACAAAAAACAGCAATATTAGGAACAGCATACATACTGCACTGATATTTAACAGATACTTTGGTTTTGGGTTAAAACCTGTATCTGTTATATAATACCAGTCAATGTTTTTATAATGTTGACTGTGCCTGGCATTTCTGAACAACAACAATGTGTGCTATCAGGTCAGTTCCAACATATGATGACCCGTCGTAGGGTTTTTCAGCTGTAAAGTATTCAGAAGCACTACCATTTGCTTCTTGTGGAGCCACTCTGTGCAGCTTGCCCAAGGCTAAATAGCCTGGCCCTTTTCTTACAAGGTGCAGTAAAATATTCCTGACCTCTAACTCCACAGCCAGGTGGCTAACTCACTGAGCTATCCAGTGAGCTCTCAAAGTTATAGGCAACAGAAAACTTGGTCTCTTATGGAAGAATGAAACATCGAGGGGGGAATATAGGGGGATTTGTATGTTCATTTCTCTTTCATGAAAAGAGAAATGAACATACTACTTAATGAACAAGAAATGTACATTGAAAAATGTTTGTATGTTCACTTTTTTACTAAATAGTTTGCATGTACCCTTTCCTTCAATATAAATGCAATCACTGTCAGAATTTAAGGAGATGCCACTGAATAAGAAATTCTTTGCCAATTCTTTGTCAAGGAAATGCTTAGATTTATCTCACCTTTAAGAGAAAGAAATAATGGTCCATAACTGGATTCATTTCCAGCATTATTAATTGCAAAACAGCAATAAGTCTCGTTGTCCTCCATTTCCGTAATCCTGAGCAAGCTTGTCAATGACACTCTTCCAAAGGGAATTTCACTCACAATCTGTGGACTAGTGTCATTCATGATCAGCATTCCACCTTGATTGCATCTGTTAGAGAATGAAGAAGCTTACAGGTAGTCTTATGCCAGTAGCTTTACTGGTTAGTTGGTCTGTCTGAGCACTGTTTCATTCCACTACATGAATGGGTAAGGTGTGGGTCACACTGACTGACTTGTTTGCCAGATAGCCTACTTAGGGATCAGTATGCCAGACCACCCACATTTCAGTTCTCCTTGTCCAACTTCAGTGATAATACACAGGTGCCAAATAGTTTTTCCTAGGGCAAGGGTTTGCTTTGCTGTTACTAGTTCCTGGTCTAATCCTCTTAAATCATATGGACTAACAACACTTGGCAGATTTAGAATAGGAACGGACACCTTAAACACCAACAAAATAGCAGCAGGTCACCTTCCGAAAGCCTTATCAATATATGTTGTCGTTGTTTAGTCATTAAGTCATGTCCGACTCTTCGTGACCCCATGGACCAGAGGGGTATCAATATATGTACCAATTGTTATTGGTGCTCAGTTGCCTTCCCAAATAAATTCATACTTTTCCTATCCTCTTGATTTATCTATTTATGAATTAGATTTATATTCCCCTTCTGTCTCGTGAGTTCAAGTCATCATACCTGGCTTTCCTCCTCACCCTCTTTTCCTCACAATAATGACCCTGTGAGGCAGCAATGCAGAAAGGGAAAGCAATTGGTTTAACATCACCCAGTGGCCTCCATGGCATAATGGGACTTGAACCTGGATCTCCCAGTCTGTCACTCAAACCCATGGATGGGTGAAGTATGTCCCACAGGCTGCATGAGGCCCTCCAGGCAAATTTGAAGTCCTACAGCACCCTCGAGAGGCCCAGAGGTGGAAAACATTTTAAAAATGGCCTGGGGATAAGCATGAGTAGTGGTTTTTGTACTTGTTCAAAGGGACTGACAAGTTCAGGAGCTCATTACCAGACAAACAAATAAACACAAATCTATTTATTTATTTATTTATTTATTAGATTTCTATCCCGCCCATTTAGACAGAGTCTACTCTGGGCGGGTTCCATTAAACATCATAAAACAATTAAAACAGTTAAAACAATTCAAGTCAATTCAATAGTGTTAGTAATGCTCAAGATGGGAAAGTCAATAAATTATAGTATAAATAAAGTCAAGTATTGACAGGAGGGAAGGCCTGCCTAAAGAGCCAAGTTTTTAATTGGCTCTTAAAAACACCCAGCGAGGGAGCCAGGCGGATCTCTGATGGAAGGCTGTTCCAGAGTCAAGGGGCCACCGCCGAGAAGGCCCGGTTTCTTGTTCTTTCTTTCCGGGCCTCCCTCGGCGTTAGGCCCCTCAGCCGTCCCTCCTGGCTATGGCGAGTGATTCGGGTAGATCTAGGTGGAAGAAGCATCCTAAATCAAATCAAAGCAGCCTATTCTCTCTCTCTTTTTCTTTCTGGACATATTTCTCCATTTTGGGGCCTAGTGCCCCGGAAAGGTGCTGGGGGTGTGGCATCCGGCCCTAAGTCCCAACCAAATGTCCCACTCATGTTTTAACCACTATTGTTTCAACAAAAATCTGATTCTGACTCATTATAATTATTAAAGAGAGAACTTCCTGGTGGCCAGAGGAATTGATGTCTACAGAAACATTTGTCTTTATTATGTCTATGTATCTGTGTATGTGATATATTAAGGTGGCAACCATAAACACATATTCACCAAGGAGAAGGTCTCAATGAATTTAGCACTCCTTACTTTGTATGTAGTTAGCCACAGGATTGTGCCATCTCTCTGTTAACTCACCTGTCTGAATTATGACTGTGAGGCAATTTATACCACTCAATACGTGGAGCAGGGTAACCACTTGCTTCACACCACAGGCTGTCAGAGCTGTTGACTTTCAGTTTAGCTTTAGCTGGAACTGTAGAGCATATGCAGAAGAACTGTTAAGTACAGCAACCGTGTGAACACATCTTTTTAATTTCAAATCCAACTGTTAAAAAAAATTGTATCCTAAAACATAGTGGGACTTGAAATATGGGGGACAATATAAATATCTCAGATGTGGGTTTTGGATTCTAGCTGTTTTGTACCCGGCCATTTCTGTACCCAGGCATGGATGCAGACAAGATTTTCTATCTCTGCAGATAGTTTCAGACTCTGCTAAGAAAGGGTACTTTGGATAAAGTTCACGAGTGGATCTTGGTCCTTGTTAATTGTCATACATCCCTAGTTTGAGGACCTAAGAAAAATCAAGTCTAGTAGTTATGTTATTATGAAAGACTGTAACCTACTTTTGTTCACCTGAAGTACTTCTGAAGGCTGCCTTACAGTACCTCATCTCCTTACAGGAAGATTGCCTTTGGTTTGCTGGCTGTGCTCACATTTACTAGTGTTCTTGAAGTGGAGGGAACTGAGTGGACAAAGCACTTACTTTTGACTGAAATGTTGAAAGTTATGGATGCATTGGCTTCACCATTATCAGCAAAAAAAGTATACAATCCACTGTGATGTTCCTCTACATGGTTTAGTTTGAGTGTATTGTTGTACCTTCCAAAATAAACAAATATAAAATCTGTTCAGGAGCTAGTAGAATAACAAGTACTCACTACGTTTCTCATTCTTGGCAATTTTCCAAGTCTCACTATTTTAAGACACACCCACCCAGGACTTCACTCTGCACCAAGGTTTCCTGGCTTTCTTTTTTTTCCCCTTGTTTTCATTTTGCATATTTTGTCCAACATAGGAAACTGCCAAATCCTGTGTAGCTTAATTTCTGGTGAATCCTGCATAGGAAAAATACCATTCTGCATAGGAACTGCAACAATCCTGTGCTGGTTGACATTTCTTCTTCCCTTTCCAGGTGAATCCTATGCAGGAAAGATACCACTGTACACAAGTTGTAACAACCTTGCAAAACTGGCATTTCTTTCAGAAAAAAATGATCAGGAAACTTGCAAGAAATCCTACGAGATTTGACACACGATTTCTCGGGGAGGGGAGGGGGAACTCACACAGAGAAATCCCACTGTGCTGAGAAAAGAGTCTTATTTTCTCAGTTTCTGTCCAAGGGTGAGAGGCAGCAAGCTTCATATCCTAGAATAAAGAATCTCCCCACAATCTCTAAAATGTGTTATAATTTTGGATGTTTTATGGTCAAGTGTATTAATTTTCCAAACCTAACATACAGATTGCAATACTGACCCCCTCCCCCCTGTCTCTCTGTTTGAGGTGACTACTTCATTCAGCCTAACAGTAAGACCACAGTCATTGTTCTGACTTTCTCTGAGGAAGAGTGCAATGCAAGTACAACAGAGAGACACAGAGAATGTTGCTTGACATGTCATGGTATTAACTTGGTTCTATGTTATCAGCCATCTGTAAGGAGTAACTCTGTGTGGTTCTGTTCCCCATCCAAGAAGGGAAACGTCATGCTCTTTTGTCCCAAAGCAATTCCGTAGAACAGCACACAGGAAGGAGCAAGTGCAGTCTGTTCCTTACCTGTTGTTCCCAGAACTCATCTGGCCAATGTATGTGTTATTCCTGAGATTTTCTGATGGATTGATGTGTATCCATTCATATGTGTAAGGTTTAGGATATGCCTCAATCAGCACCTTCAATTCCAGACTTTCACGCAAACTTAGCTCCTGGATTTTCTTCTGGACGGTGGACAAATATAAATAGCCTTTCTCTGAAAAGGAGGAGAGGAAAATAAAGATCCTATATTGTGATTTTTTTCTCTCTCTCTCCTACAAGCAGCCTCATCTCAGAATGGTGAATCATTTCTCCTTGTGGGGGGATGATGGAGCACAGCTGTTGTTCATAGACTTTGCCCAGATCTTACCAGTGTACGATCTTTGGAGCCTTCAATCAGGGATGAGCAGAAAGAAGATCTGGATCTACTAGTAGATCTGTTTGTGATTTATTGTAGATCTGCAAGGATTTCTGACATCCAACAGTTTGAGAAAAGCAGCAGCAGCCACATGATCTCCCTTCTCCTCACCTGTCCTAACTATACTGTTGAAATGAAGAAAACTAGGAACAGATTGGCGTGTGGACATAAAAGGTCTGGAAGTCCTATTCCATTCTGGTGTTCAGAACAAATTTCCTAGCTCAACATTATTTCATAGCCAGAGGTTGGGAGTTCAATTCCCCACTGTGCTTCCTTCCCTTGACAGGGGCTGGACTCAGTGATCCACAGGGTCCCTTCCAGCTCTTCAGCTCTAAAATGATTCTATGCCTATGTCTTTTGCACTGGGCTCCAGTGGATGGACTCACCACAGTGGGTGAATCCTGAAAAAACAAACCAATGAAGCCAATCACACAGGTGGACATCTGACCCATTTCTGCCTCTGATGATCACCAGAGCCATAACTACTATTTAGACTGCCATGCCAAGTGACATTGCATCTCATCTATTCTGCTTGTGAGGCATAGGCATAGATCCCCACTCCCATGAACAAGGAGGGGGATAATGTGGTGTCCCATCAAAAGAGAAACTATATACGTTCAACAACAAAAAAAAAAAATAGAGGAGGGGGGATGAATGGGATGGGAGGTGGCACCATTTATTTTCCTAAAACTCACCAGTAGATTCACCTTGAGATATCAGTGCTCTCTAAATGTTGGTGCCCTGCGGCACAGCCTCTACTGCTCTAACCTAGTTACAGCTCCAGTTCTCACACTCACTGGGAAGCGGTGTAACAAAAGGGCAACCTTTCCATACCATGAGCAAGTAACTCAAGGCAACAGCAGGCTTTCCTGAAGAAGAACATTCCATATCTTCAGAAGTAACAACAAACTGGAGTAACAGTTTATATTGCAGAAGTGAGTGCTGAACACTTAAAAGAAAATATACGACCACTTATAAGGTAGAGACCTGCCCTCTGAAGCAACTACTTTGCTCCACTGTATTGAGGTAAGAAGCCCAACACACACCCCTCGGACCACAAGCCGCTACAGGCAGATGTATGTGTGCCATGCAGCTTGCCGAAAAGCCCTTAGCTAGCTTGCCAACTTTGGGTGTGATGGACAATGCTGCCTCTTCACCTGTGTTCAAGTAAATGGACCAATCAGCTTCTATACTCTGAATGGAAAGAGGGGTATCCTGAGGAGTCTTGTTCAGCTAAATGCCTTGAGTTGGGCCTGAGGGGCCTAGAATTATCACAGTGAACTTTTAGAGACATCCAAGCGAGCGCTACATCTAGCCTGAAAAAATGTGTATTAATTATTTAACCATCCCTGTTTAAAGGAAGCAGAACTCTTTGAAGGAAACGAACCAAAGGGATTTCATTAACGAATTTATTCTTGCTGCAGCTTATAGTATGCGTCTTATAACCCTAAGAACCTCTGTCCTTTTCATTAATTTCTTTTATTGAGAGAGTAAGAGATGAAAGAGGTCTATGGCTTTTTCAAAATCTTAAAAGAAATCTTCCCCAGGCATTGAGTGCTTCATCATGCCAAGATAATGAGGGCCATTTCAAGAAAATGCTGATATCAATCCCAACTGAATGATCCTACTAGGTGGAATCAATATGAAAATGGCAGGGAAGAAGGGCATTCTTTCTCCACGTCCCTCATGACTTGCTCACCTATCACATGCAGCGTAGCTGAAGAATAACTGGTTCCTGCAGAACTGCTTCCAAAGCAAGTATAATTCCCACTGTCTTGAAGCTGTACTGCTGGGGTGTATAGGACGAGGACCGTAATATATTTATTAGATGCTTCATCAAAACTATCACGACTATTCTTGATGACCTGTGAGCAGGAAAGATAGAAACAATACAGCACATTAGATGCATCGGCCACTATTTTTTTTTATTTTATCTATTACAACTGCCTGAAGAGCAAGCCAAAAGAGGCAGAAAGCACCTACATGTGTTTCTGTTGCTTCTTCCCATCATTTGCCATGCCCTCTACAGGTCTCTTGGGTTAAAATCTCATAGAAATGAGCATTCAGCTGACAAAATGGTTTGAAGACCAAAGCCAGTAAATGTCAAAAGCTTTCATTGAAGCAGAGTCGATCAAAAAGAGAGCAAAATGTAAAATGCTAGGCCTTCTGCTCAGCCAAATCAAACCTGCAAGGTCAATATGCAACTGGGCCCACTCTTACGCATCAACTTGCACTGTCTAGCCCCCCTCGCATCTCAGGGTTCATCTTGGGGCTCCCCTATCCGAGCCATGTCAGAGAAAGCAAGCAAACAGTCCATCTGAAAGAGCTTAGAAGATGACTCACATTTGCGGTGGGAGGATAGGTCCAATTTGTCCCATATGTGTGGGAAGGGTAACTTATTTTGCAGGTGATGTTGAAAGGTTCGCCTTGTATTCTCACATTGTTTTCTGTTGTGATGGTGACAGACACGGGTACACTGATTTCTAGGTCAAATCAAGATTTTCTGTTACTTGCTAGCTTAAGGGACAAGCATTTTGAGAGATGAAATCTGACATTCTTTGTATTCTTTCTTTATATTTTGCCACCCTTCACCCTTTACTGCTTCACTTTGCTGGCCTTTTCCACACTACGTGTTAGCCTTGATCATTTTACTGCCATGTTGGCCACATTGATTTGTTACATTCATTTTTACTGACCAGTCAGTAACATGCTAGTTATAAAATAAAGAAACTGGCTGTAGCACACCTAAACAATCTGCAAGAGAGGCTAAGCTGGCTCTCTCCCTGTTGCCCTTTGCTGGCAGACAAATACCTTTTTATTTGGAAAGTCTTTGGGCAACTTGGCCAGTGGCTAAGACAGGGTTTTTTTTAGCAGATGAGTGCTATGATTTTGTGTTTTTTTAATCAATGAGTTGCTAAATTGCTTTTTAATGCAACTGTTTTCATATTACAATTTATTTAAATTGCTATTATATTAGCATAATAACTTCTGTGTTTGTACCTGTTTCTAATCCTGTTGCAAGATATTCTGAACCCCACTTTGGAGAAAAAGGTAAAGGTAAAGGTTCCCCTTGACAATTTTGTCTAGTCGTGTTCGACTCTAGGGGGCGGTGCTCATCCCCGTTTCCAAGCCATAGAGCCAGCGTTTGTCCGAAGACAATCTTCCGTGGTCACATGGCCAGTGCGACTTAGACACGGAACGCTGTTACCTTCCCACCGAGGTGGTCCCTATTTATCTACTCGCATTTGCATGCTTTCGAACCGCTAGGTTGGTGGGAGCTGGGACAAGCGACGGGCGCTCACTCCGTCGCGTGGATTCGATCTTACAGCTGCAGATCTATAGACCTTACAGCACAGAGGCTTCTGCGGTTTAACCCGCAGCGCCACCACGTCCCTTTTGGAGAAAAAAGGAAGATATAAATAAAACATAACACAATACATTAAATAGTCCCTTTATTTATATTCTTCCTTTCTTCAGTCTGCATGGGCCTAAGGCAGCTTTACTTTTTAAAGCCAGTGATCTAATCTCTGGAAATCTACTTGGAGATCAGGCCTCTGGTTGTGGTTTGATAGGGATCCATCTTGCAAGAGCCTCAAAGCACAGACTTCACTGTTAACAGATCTGACCTCAGAACCTTCCTCCTGGTCTTTCACAACCTCTGCAGAAATTTCTGCAGTGGCTCCCTCGGGGCAGGAAAGAGACATGTTTTGAGTATGGTGGTGGGCTGGAAGGAAAATGACATGGATCCACTGGATCTGCAGCCTTCCCAGCCCCCATCCTTGCTTGGCTGTGAATATTATTGGGCAGCCTTGAATTCTAAACTTTTAGGCTAGCCTGCCTCTCAAAGTTGTGAGATTCTTCAAGATGAGACTTACAAGACCCTTGTAACACTGTAAACCATAATCAAAATAATGACTTGAAAATGCATGTACACATGCCTGGATGTATATGTGTTTGTGTGCGCCACACACACATGCACACAGTGAAACAATAGAAATAGCTGCTTCAAACCTACCTCTAACAGCAAGGGCAATTTTTGGTGAGTCCACCCACTGTCCTTGAATCAGGGCTCGACAATAGTACCAGCCTGTATCACTCAAGTTTACTCTGTGCAGCCGTATTCCTTCCCGTGCACTGAAAGAAAATGCTGAGGTCACTTGACGTCTGTCTTTCACAAGGCTAACACTGCTTGTGAATTCTGGATCAGTGATGAGGCATGGGAGCAATGCATCACTGCCTTCTGTCGCAGCAACACGTATCCTAGGGAGGCACCAGATCGATGAAGAATCTGAGAAAGAAAGAAGGGTTGAGGCATTCATAGGGAAGCTGGGCTCTCCTGGAGTACATTGGCAGAACCTAGAAGCTAGGCCTTGACTTTACATGTAGTCAGTCTGTTGTCTGGTTAAGCTGCTCAACAGGCTAAGCTAATTCTCCTTGTGATCAGAAAGCTGGTAAATTTGCAATGAGAATTTGCAACCAGGATCTGTACTTTCTTATCCAGAGCCAGAACATTGGAACTCTCTTCCTCTCCCACGCCTGCTGCAGTCCACCGTGGTGCCAAAAAAAACCTGCTGCTAAGGATTTCCCAGGCTCCAGAACAGATTTCTAAGGGGCATGAGGAGCTGCCGGAGGACGGAATCTGCAGATTCTGGCAGAAGCAACAGAATCCAGCAGAAGTGTTCCAGTGGATTTGGGCCAGGAGTATAGCCCTATATTCTCCTTCAACCCAGTTGGCACTGGCTGCTGGTTTAAATGCTCAGGCAAATTCAAAAGCTTACTCTGGGCTTATGAGGCCCCATATAGCTCAGGATCAGCAAATTTGAGAGATCAGCTTCTCCTAGAATGATGGTCTGCAGTTATGCAAACAGATCTCTGCTTACTGTAACATGGCCTCCTGAGATCCATTTGATTGTGCTATAGAGCAGGACCTCCTCTCTTCCAGCATCACCGTGGGAAATGATCAGCCCATAAAGATAAGTCAGACTCCCTGTGTCTTCACTGTCAGCTAAAGAGTTAACTTATTTGCCCTGGCATTATCTTGATTGTTAATCCTGTTGCTTACTTCTTGTTTTTAATGCCCTATTTTATTATATTTTAACAATGGGCTTTATTGTACATGTCTTCATTGTACACTGCTATGAACTTTTTTAAAAAATGAAAAGCAGTATAAAATATTCTTAAATGAATGTGCATAAAGGCCCAAATCGTGCTGCTTAGTTACACATGCCGGAGCCAATGGGTGTGGGCATCCTTGGGAATCCCAACAGCAACTCATTAATTGCCAGCTGGAAGCAGCCAAATGTTACACTGTTAGCTTTCCACATCCATAACTAAACAACAGGATTTCAACCAATAAATAATAAATAAAGAACATATGGTTAATTATATGATGTGAATGCCTCATCATAGTGTTTTACTCATGCACGTGTCATAGTTTATTCTTTAGGACGTTGGTGAGGAACCTTCAGCCTACAATTCCTATCAGCCCTGCTCAGCATGGCCAATGGTAGGGGCTTGTGGGAGCTGTTCTTCAAAACATCTGAAGAGATAAATGGGCCTTTAAACCATTTTGGGAGCATATGACAGGAAAAGAGAATGAAGCATTATAGATAAATTGGATTACCTCTCACAAACAGATATACAGATGCAATCTCCTTATCAGTACTATTGACATAGGCACATTGGTAATTTCTCATCTCTTTGCATGTGGCCTTTGGTATATAGAGGGTGCCATTGTTGTAGATCGTCGTTTTGGAATCATTCTTTATGCCAATCCACTCCACGCTGGCATTCCCAGAGCAAAATAAGCTCACTTGTTTGTCTTTTTCCACAATCAGAGTGCTTCCATTAGGGGTGATTGTGGGAGATGCTGAGCCTAGGGAGATAAGAAAAAGAGAGTAAGGTGTTGTTTTTGTATCTTCAGGAACCATTGGCAAATATTCCCTTTATTAGTTTTGAACTACAGAAGATCAAATAACTCCATAAGCCAAATCTGACTTAGCAGTGGCTGATCTCCGTGCAAATAACACTTTGGTACCCTGGAAGTTGTCCATGTAAATAAACACACTTGGATGTTCTTCTAGCAGCAAGTCTGCTCTCCACAGAGTGGGCCTCTTTACAGGTTCATGGCCTGCCTGAGTCAAAGGACAATGGTGAAAGGTTTGACCTTTTAGCTGGATAGTTCTCTGAACTCCTTCTGGGCCTCCAAATTTCCAAAGCCCTATGCAGGCGTTTCCTTGTGCATATGCAGGGCTGAATCTGTGGTGGGGATGTGGCCAAACAAGTAAGCCTTGTCCTGAACATTCCCATACAGCTGGCAGCATCTGTGTATTAGTGTGGTAAATGTCAAGTCCTGAAGAGGACCTGCACGTGTGTTCAGCTGAACACCTTTGCAGGGCTCCCATGCTTGGAAACCCTGGTTTAGCAGGCGAATGGTCTTACAGACTGCTCTTCAAATCTTTGTGCTCAGACCTCTGGGAGACAGGGACATTTGGGAGCAGGGCTTATGTCTGCACCATGACTTTAGCCTTATGTGTGAACAGATATATACCTGCCTAGCATCTGCATTAAACGTATAGGGCTTTACTGCCTACGCCCCTACAGACATCATTACAGAGACATCATTACAGCCTGTGAGCGCTTCATGCTAAAGGAAACTATTGTCTGGAAACTGAAGAATGTGCATTCCATCAGCTATGCTGCAAACATGCAAGTCATGCAAGAACTGAGTGCAAAGTTTAAGTAGGAGGGAGATTTCACTCCTAAACTGAAAAATCATACAAAGCTAAAATCAAGGTCTGACAGGAGGCTTTCCACCCCCATCCCCACATATTCTGCTGCCACCAACCAAGAAGCACATTAGAAGCAACAACTGGATGAGGAGGAGTGCAAAGTGATTCAGAGAAATGTTGGAGAATGGAGGGAAATCCAAGAAAAGTTAGAAAAGGGCAGAAGGCAAACATGGCAAACTGGCCATGACTCAAGAGTCGGACTTCAATATTTAGACCATCACCTTTCATGAAAGTTTTATTCCTGGCCCATTTAAAAAGACCTGTAGGTTGCTTGCCAGTCCAAGTTCTTATTGCAGTCACTCAAGATATGGAGGTGTTAGTCTGTTTCAGCACAATGTAAACACTGTTTTGCATTATAAGATGTGGAAAATCACTTCCATTACATTCCTTTAAAACTAAGCCTCCAAATTGCTTTGAGAACAGTTGGGGTTGTTGGTGGGGGAGGGACCAGACAAGAGAGCGAGGGACTTAGGGAGTGGGAAGTGGCTGAGAAAGTCTGTAATGGTTGTGCATCTACACACACTTCTCCATCCTGTTGCCTTCAAACTATGTTAGACAATAATGCTCACCCTCTCCAGCAAACACAACCAATGAGAGTGTGTGGCAATCTGAGAGCTGCGGTGCATGATCTGAAACAACTCATTCTGGGATGATTAGGAAAACCTAGAAAGAGGAAAAGCCTCCCTCACTTGCTTTGCTAATGAAGAAAAATGAGATTACCTTCCTGCAGGAGACACATCACAGAAGCAGAACAGGAAACTACTTATACTTGGCGGTTTCAGTGGGCAATGGTATCCAGCCCCAGGCAATTCCACTTCTGCTATTTTTACTAACACCTTTAACTTTTCAATAAAATACAAATGTGTGGAGCTAGAGGCAAAGTTCACATTTATCAAGGCATCCTACTTTCTACAGGGATAAATCTCGCACCATTCCTGGTCTGCTGGAGTTGCTATCAGCAGCCTGGAATTTACCCAATGAATAAAGGGAAATAATTATTAAAGAGGAGACCTGTGGGTTTGGAGAATAATATGGCAAAAAAACTGAAGTGGAGGGTCTGTACACTCCAATTATCCCAGTTTCCCCAGGATTTTTCAGGGTAGTCTAGCTGGGTCCCACCATCCTCCTCGCCATCCTGTCATGGATTTTGCTGTTAGGCCATGCTGAAATCCAAAATATCTGGACTGGCCAAAGCCTTATCTCCTCTGACTTACCATCTGCAACAGCCTGGACTGACGCCAACTGCACTGTTAGAACACATGGAAATGGGGAGGAAACTTGCTAAGGTCTGTATCAAATTGTGACCCCTATAATCAAGGTTAAGATGCTAACTTTTAAGAGAATTACTCTTCCCCAAAGCACTAAGCAAAGATGATTCCTATTTTCACTGCTTTTTGTTCTCCCCATTTGAACTCCAGCAAACATACATTTTTAAAAATGTACAAGCGAAGGGTCCAGATATTGGTGGAGCCCACCATAAAGTAGACACACCTACAGATGATGTGGCTTTGCTGCCTACTGGCCCATTAGCACCTATCTCTGAAGTTGAGATTTGGAAGAATCTGGGCCAATTCAAAAATTGTTTATGCCATATCTGAAGTACTGTGTACAGGATGCTACATCTAACAAAAAAATTAGAAACAGACAGGACTAAATTTACATGCAAAAATTTTATCTCCCTAATTGGTGCCTGGGTCAGTTATTAAGAAGGGTTATTGTGCTAGGAGACATCCAGCAATGTGGCTTATTCTCCATTGCCACCTCAGCAAGGCAGAATTAAGTCCCTAAAAAAGCTTCTATGGTATGGCTCCCTCCTAGATCTTTCCACAGCAAACTCAGAAAAGGTAATATACAAATAATAAAGAAAGAAAAGGAAAAACAAAATCCCCATATTGAAAGACATATTGTGAGACAAAAGCAAGGCCAGCAGGGGCCTTCATGGTAAGCTGAATCTGTGTTGGATTTGTTGAAGCACTAGCAGATCCAGGCTCTACTCCCTGGCACTGTCTGCTTCCGCTTTGAGATCCTCCTTTTGTGTTAGGCCGCTGTGGGTAGAGTGTGCCTCTCTGTTTGATGGAACAGTGACGTGTCCTTCCTGTGGTGATCTGGATTTTGATCTTTCTGTTTTGGCTTTGGCCATGATGGTTTTCATTAGGCAGTAGTTCCTGGGGCAGTGGACTGCCTTCCCCATCAGTGTCGCATACTTCAGTGAACGCCCTGAAGAAGAGGTCATCCACATGGCTTTCTGAGACTAGAGAGTGTGGGCATCCAGACAAGCTGCAGTAATGAAGGCTAGGATGGATGCATAACAGAAAGAAAAACAAATGCTCTGTTGGCCAGGTAAGCTCAAAAATGTCACCAAGGAAATTTTTAAAAGCTCCAAGAGCATGGTATAAAAATAGAAGCCTCATTCATGGGGAAATGAGAGGATGAATTATGGCAACGTACAGGTTTCGGATACTTTGGCCATCTCATGAGAAGAGAAGACTCCCTGGAAAAGACCCTGATGTTGGGAAAGTGTGAAGGCAAGAGGAGAAGGGGACGACAGAGGACGAGATGGTTGGACAGTGTCACTGAAGCGACCAACATGAATTTGACCCAACTCCGGGAGGCAGTGGAAGACAGGAGGGCCTGGCGTGCTCTGGTCCATGGGGTCACGAAGAGTCGGACATGACTAAACGACTAAACAACAACAACAACAACAACAAAGGAGTGCATTTGCAGAATTAAAACTAGTGCGCCAGCTGCACCCATTCCTGGAAATGTCTGATCTGGCTACAGTGACACTACTAGTAGTAGGCATCCTTCAGTCTCAAGAGACTATGGTAATGTGCTCTGAATAGAGGTCTTGGAACAGCGTCTAGTGTGGCTGAGAAGGCCAATTCGGGAGTGACAATCCCTTCCACACTGAAGACAAATACAATCTGTCCCCTGTCAAGCTCCCTGATTTTGCTGCTTTCGGGACTGCCTCTTTGCCTTGGCCTGCTGGACAAGTGTCTCTTCAAATTGGGAGAGTCCATGATGCACCACCTGCCTCCAGGCGGAACGCTCAGATGTCAAAGTTTCCCATCTGTTGAGGTCCATTCCTAAGGCCTTCAGATCCTGCTTGCAGATATCCTTGTATCGCAGCTGTGGTCTCCCTCTGGGGCACTTTCCCAGCACTAATTCTCCATACAGGAGATCTTTTGGAATCCGACCATCAGCCATTCTCACGACATGCCCGAGCCAACGTAGATGTCGCTGTTTCAGTAATGTATACATGCTAAAAATTCCAGGTCGTTCTAGGACTACTCTATTTGGAACTTTGTCCTGCCAGGTGATACAAAAAATGCGTCAGAGACAACGCATATGGAATGTGTTTAACTTCCACTCCTGCTGTGCACAAAGGGTCAAGGACTCACAGCAGTACAGGAGTGTGCTCAGGACACAGGCTCTATAGACCTGGATCTTGGTATATGCCATCAGCTTCTTATTAAGCCATACTCTCTTTGTGAGTCTAGAGAACATGGTAGCTGCTTTGCCAATGCGTTTATCCAGCTCAACATCTAGGGAGAGAGTGTCAGAGATAGTTGAGCCAAGACGTGGTGGCGCTGCGGGTAAAATCGCTGAAGCCTCTGTGCTGCAAGGTCAGAAGACCTGCAGTCGTAAGATCGAATCCACGCGACGGAGTGAGCCCCCGTCGCTTGTCCCAGCTCCCGCCAACCTAGCGGTTCGAAAGCATGCAAAATGCAAAAATGCGAGTAGATAAATAGGTACCACCTCGGTGGGAAGGTAAACGGCATTCCCTGTCTAGTCACGCTGGCCATGTGACCACGGAGGATTGTCTTCGGACAAACGCTAGCTCTATGGGTTGGAAACGGAGATGAGCACCGCCGCCTAGAGTCGGACACGACTAGACAAATTGTCAAGGGGAACCTTTACCTTACCTTACACGAAGTCATGAACAACCTCCAGTTCTTGTGTAGAGATGGTAATAGAGGGAGGTGAGTCCACGCCCTGGCCCATGACTTGTGTTTTCTTCAGGCTGATTGTTAATCCAAAGTCTTGGCAGGACTTACTAAAACGATTCATAAGTTGTTGGAGGTCTTCAGCAGAATGGGCGACAACAGCTGCATCATCGGTGAAGAGGAAGTCCCGCATGCATTTCAGATGGACTTTGGTCTTCGCTCTCAATCTAGAGAGATTAAAGAGCTTTCCATCTGATCTAGTCCAGAGATAGGCACCTTCTGTTGCAGTTCCAAAGGCGTGCTTCAGCATGATAGCAAAAAAGATCCCAAACAGGGTTGGCGTGAGGACACAGCCCTGTTTCACTCCGCTTCGGATGTCAAAGGGATCTGATGTTGAGCCATCAAAAACTACAGTGCCCTTCATTTCCTCATGAAAGGACCTGATGATGTTAAGGAGCCGAGGTGGACATCCAATCTTGGGAAGTATTTTAAAAAGGCCGTCCCTGCTAACCAAATCAAAGGCCTTTGTAAGATCTATGAAGGCCACAAAGAGTGGCTGTCATTGTTCCCTACATTTCTCCTGCAACTGTCTGAGGGAAAATACCATGTCAGTGATGGATCTATTAGCTCGAAATCCACACTGTGATTCTGGATAGACTCTGTCTGCAAGCACCTGGAGTCTCTTCAGCACAACACGGGCAACGCTGAGAAGAGAGATGCCATGGTAGTTATTGCAGTCGCCCCTGTCGCCTTTGTTCTTGTACAATGTGACGATGTTTGCATCCTTCATGTCCTGTGGTACCCCACCTTCCCTCCAACAAAGACAAAAGATTTCATGCAGCGCAGTGGTGATGATCTCTTTAAAGCACTTCAGCACTTCAACAGGGATGTTATCCTTCCCAGGTGCCTTGCCGGAGGCAAGGGAATCCAAGGCCGCTTTTATTTCTGCTAAAGTTGGTTCGCTGTCCAACTCCTTCCAAGACAGGCAGGCACTCGATGTTATTTAATGCCTCTTTGGTTACCGCATTCTCTCTGGAATATAGCTCAGAGTAGTGCTGCACCCAGCGTTCCATCTGCTGTGCTGGATGATCACGCCTGTAGCAGACTTCAAAGGAGCAGATTTCTTCTGTATTGGACCTAAAGCCTGCTTGATACCATCATACATTCCCTTGATGTTACCTGTGTCTGCTGCTATCTGT
Organism: Intellagama lesueurii; assembly: GCA_037013535.1. Classification (NCBI taxonomy): domain Eukaryota; kingdom Metazoa; phylum Chordata; class Lepidosauria; order Squamata; family Agamidae; genus Intellagama; species Intellagama lesueurii. The sequence goes on from JBAJHW010000002.1 coordinate 220,855,568, forward strand.
ATCTGAGAGCAGAGCTGAAGCCAATAATCGTTAGAACATCTCCTGGCAGCCTGTTGGACTTTGCTACGAGCAACTCGAAGAGCCTGCAAGTTGTACTCACCAGGACAGGCTTTGTATGCTGCTAGAGCTCTCCTCTTTTCCTCGATGGTTGGCATCAGCTCCTCCAAATGGGATTCGAACCAGTCTTCCGTCTTTTTGGTCTTCTTGCCAAATGTGGACAAGGCGGTGTTATAAACAACGTTCTTGAAATGTTCCCATCGTTCAAGTGCATTTGCATCAGCCGGGCCTGGAAGGGTTTCCTCAACTGCCTGGGCAAATTCCTCCACTTTTCTTTGATCGCGAGTCTTGCTGATGTCAATATATGGTCTTCATTCCTTTTTCGTGTGATACAATCTCTTTATTTGCAGTTTTACTCTACTACACACCAGGGAGTGATCAGTATCGCAGTCAGCACCCTGATAACTGTGTGTGATCATAATACTAGGAAGGCTAGAGCATCTAGTGAGGATCAAATCGAGCTGATGCCAATGCTTGGATCTTGGATGTCTCCAGGAAACTCTGTGTTGAGCTTCATATTAAAGAATATGTTGCTGACACAAAAAAACCCATAATAACAGCAAAACTCCAGCAAGCATTGACCATTTTCATTCATCTTCCCAGTGACACATGCCTTAGGTATATCCCAGCTGGATTACTGCAATGCGCTGTATGTGGAGCTTCCTTTGAAAAGTGTTTGGAAACACCAGGGGGTCAAAAATATAGCAGCCAGGTTGCTGACCTGGATACAGGGATCACATGCCTCTGAATTCAAAGACTGCCCTACCTCTTTGCTCTGTGCTCTTTCCCTCTCTAGACTTTGCTGACGTCTGCTGCTGAAAGCAGTCATGTTAGTCAGTTTGCTGTTTGATCTCTACTATTAATGTCCCAGAGTTAATTATTGAGACCCTAAGTGCCAGTTGATGAGAAAAAAGGGTGAAGTAATCTGGGGAGCTTGAAGTTCTTCCGCTCTGTGAATCCCTCCATGTCTGCTGGGAACTAGAGGAATTAAACCAAACATTCAAAACTCTGCAACATTGTGAGCAGAGCCCCAACACTGATAAACTGTTGAAGAATTCAGTGTGTTCTCAAAGGCTTCCAGAACACGGCCAAACAGCCCGGAAAACCCACAACAACCATGTTGAAGAATTCCCTTGGAGAAATTCAGTGAAAAGCCCCCTATTATCTCATCCCATCTACCCACAAATAAGATGGGGGAATTTCCACAGTTGTGCAGAGTTATACGGAATTTACTACCACAGTATACAGTGGTGGTCCCCAGCCACTGTATACTGTATACAGCTTTAAGGGACTGGATAGATTAATGGAGGACAGGGCTATCAATAGTTACTAGTCATAGCAGCTATAGGCTCTTCCCAGATTCACAAATAATATTCCAAGAACAGCAATGGCAAAGTGCCATTGCCCTCATGTCCTACTAGTGGTGTCTGGTTGGCGATAGTGGGAAGCAGGAGTATGGACTAGGAGGCCATCTTTGGTTTCCTCCAGCAAGGATCAGCTTCTTTTTATTAATACCAGCAATTTTTTTAAAATCAAAGATAGCAACTTTTAATGTAGATGTAGACAAGGGGCTGTATGGCTCTGCAGTGGACTGGGACTAAAACAAGTTAAGTTGAGTTAATCCTCAAGTGCACCATATTTCTATGTTGATCCCCCCGCAATTATGCTGAGGTGAAGAATCGTCATTGTTAAGAGTCAGAAATGGCAGAACTTCTATCAGTCAGTTTGCAGTTCATAAAGAAGTCCAAGGTTGAGAACTGAACAATGAATCATCATGCCTTAGGATGCTAGCTTTGTTCAAGATCCAGACAGATCCAAATCCCAGCCTAAATCAAGGGGAAGAAAGAAGAAAGATCGATCTTCAGGCAGCCACCGCCACTGCCAATCCCTTTTGTTGAGTCAGCAACCGCACACAATATTTATAATAGGATATGAGGAAGTGAGAAATGAATCAGGACATCAGATCTGCTGAGGAAGGCAGTGAGAATAAAAATCTCTGTGGTGCCTTTCAGAAGCAGAGGAAACACATTGAAAATAGTTGTGATGGTTCTGCCTTGAATGGCTCCTCTCTTCCGCACCCCTCCTTTCCCCCTCTTTGGCCCCTCAATATAACTTCTGCTTTTTGAACTTTACTCCAGGTCTTGAAAGAGCACTTTTTTGGGGGGGGGGGGGGTCTTCTTTGATCTTCATAGAAATTGCCCAAATGTTGGGATATTCAATGTTAGCACTTGCCTTTTCTTATTAAAAGAAAATGCTTGGGTCATGGGAGTGCCTTAATTCTGATTCAAATGGTGCCACCCAGGCCATGATTGTTTGGGGTTTTCAGTGACCTAATTGGAACCTTTGGTCCTACAGTGGCAACACACGAAAGATATTTTAACAGATTACTCATGCGTTTAGGCGTTTGATCCTTTACCTGCTTGCCTGAGTGTAAATCCAATTAATTTCAGACAAAAATACATGCATACTAAAGCACATTTATAGTAGTAGTAACAGGAACCAGAAGAAGCTTGGAAGTAACAAGTTATCTTAAATCGATTATGGGGTGTGTGTTTTTCGGAACAAAAATATTTTGAATTGACATTTCAAAAGTAATGTAACAAGGGGAGAAAAATGTAAAATGTATTCTAAAGGCATGTAACAATGCACTAAAATGAGATGGGTTGGTAATGGTAACAAGTTACTTAGGTGGGGTTTGTAACAAGTTATATAGTGAGTTAACTTTCAGTAAGGACCTTGTCACATTTTAGAATCAGAGCATTTATAAGCTTGTGGATTAATAATGAGGGTGAAACAACAAGAAGTCGTGTGACACTTCTAGGTTAACAGACTCATCACAGCATGAATTTTTGTGGACTCTCAGCCCATGAGGGAGGGACTCCTTGGTAATCCAGAAGATATCTTCATCTCTCAATAGACTCATGTCATATTGATTATACTTTTAATTATTTACTATGTAACTTGAAAAACTTCAAAAATAAAAAGTTTCCTTTAAAATCAGCTGATACAAAGTTTTTCAAAAGGAACCAACCAAATCAACGAACTGAGTGAGCCCTATGGTTCTCCTGACTCATACTGATTATGTGCATTGACATAGCATTCCCTTGCCAGTGGCATAGGAAAGGAAGAGACAGAACGGCTTGTTATCAACAGGATTTGTTTCGCCTTGAAGATGTTAAAGGAAATACATTTCAAGAGAAATGGGGCAATGCTGATGACCTCAATGACTGAGGATGTTTGGCAATCAATTTGTGCAGTATCCAATACACATGGTCCTTACCATGCCACATTTTGAGGAAGATACAGCTAGTGGTAACAGAGCTGGGAACCTACAGAGAATAAAGCTGATTTTCTTGATATCAGATAAACCTACTTAAAGGCGTAGAGGATTTTTGGCATAGCATCTCCATTTTGCAGCAAGGGCTCAGTGGTAGAGCACATTGCTTGCATGGAGAAGGCTGTGTAGGTTCAATTTCCCTGATTTCTAGGTACAGCAGAGAAAGATTTTGATCCCAAAACACAGAAAGCTACTGCCTATTGCTGCAGAGTGGACAATAGTGCGCTGGATGGACGAACAGTCTGATCTGTTTTGAGGCAGACTCCGAATTTACTACTACACAGTAAAATTAATAATAAAACATTCTCTCCTTGGGTTCACTTTTATCCGCATGATGAGACCAAGGAATACAATGAATTTGTTGATAGTCTGGGAAGGAAACATTTGAAGCAGAGCTACTTCTATGAATGTCTTGGTCTGCTTTCAGCCATTTGGTAACTGACCATTTCAACCTCCCATAAGGACAGGGAAATAAAAGTGGAAGAAAGAACAGTAACTGTTAATGCAGTACTAAAAAGCAACACACCCTGAAACAGTTATTCATTTCATCATTCTTCCACAAAGCAGCAGGATTGGAGAGACCTGGCAAAACTGTAATAGTAACAAAACAAAAACTTCTAAGACACTTTTAGAACTCACAGATATGTTTCTGGGTGAGCTTTTATGGATTAGTTCTACAGTGTCCTGTAGATAAAGCTGTGGCTTGGCTATTGTGTGTGTTCCATTTGTCTGAATAAGTTATATTATGATCACGAAAGCTCACACTGAAAAGGAAATGTTAGTCTCAAAAGATGTTACAATGCTTTTGTTTTTCTTGTTGCTTAAACAAACTAACACACCTACCTCTCCAAAAACGGATAAAACCATTCACTATGATCATAGGCTAGAGCTTCCACTTGCCATTATTCATCCTTCTCTCTCTTCACTCAGTTTACTCTGTTGTTTTCATTATATGGAGGAGCTTTGGTCAACTATGTATTAAATTTTGCACACATACTCTCTGTGTGTCTGGACAGGAACAGACGTTACATGGTTGGCCTATTGTTAAAAATGAAAGCCTATTAGTGTTTGGGAGTCATGTCTGAAGCAGTTATTTCATGTGTGAGAAATGAAAGGAATCCTATGCTTAAGTATTGAGGACCAATCACAAAACAAAGCGAGCTAGTTTACAAACTCTGGGAGGTGAGAAAAGCTTTCAGGACACTCACACCTAATCAGCCTTTAATTATTTCCCTAACAATAGAGGGCTCTAATGATGGACTATCTATAATGTCAATTTCTGCCCTCTATCCCTCTCTCTCAAGTTGCATTGATAAACAGCTTTTAATTGGATTCAGTCTGCTTCAGGCTTTGATTCAGATGTCTCCTGACCATCTTTGAAATCAGCTATGTTCAGAAGGTGGTAAAATCCACAGGACACCTGCTATTGTGTAATATATGGATAAAGAGAAAGCAAAATCAAGGTGTGTAAAACAGGATTAACAACACCAATTTACATGCGGCTCCACCAGCTTTGTTTGCCTGTAGTGATGCCATCAGTCCATGGTATCTCTAACAAAAACATGATCATTGACTGGCTGAGATAATGCATCAATGGAAAAAGCTCTCAGGAGAAAAACACATGTTTCCAAAATGGAAGAAGGGCAGAACAAGAAGTAGTCAAAAGATTTCATAAAGATTTATACTCAGGTGAGGAACGTTGGCAAATACTTGTAAGAATGAAAATCTATTACGTCCCAAATCAAAATGAGAAAACAAATGACAAAGTCCTAATAAATAATACAGAATCTATTACAGCCAAAGGCAAACACATGCCCTCTTCTGTTCCACTATAATTTCATATTCCACACACAACTATGACAATATTTTTTAAATTTTTAAAGAAGTCTTTAAATGAGACAAATAAGCCTAGGTGCCATATATTTGTTAAACTTCAATATTATAGCAACAGGACTAAAATATTAATTCTAGCTGATCAGTAATTTAATTTACTGATATATCACTGAACGCTGATGGGGAAAAATAGATTAGTGATCTACAAAAATTAGAAGCTCATCATAACAAAGAACAGTGATTTATTATTTTAATTGAATATACAATTGATTTCAACAACCCAGCTGCATCCCAATATGAGAACCATAATGAACAAGTTTAAAATGCTTCCCATGGCCAATACATTTGTGAAGCTTAATCATTTTCCAGGGAATTCTGCATTTCTAGTTATTGCACAGTTTTAAAATAAATTATTGACACAACATGGCATGAGAGTCTAGAACAAAGGGCTCTTTCTACAGCAAGGGAGCACCTAGACAGCAGCCACAAAATATATTTCGAATGAGCACACTTTCTTTCTTTCTTATTTTATTTTATTTTACTTTATTTTATTACCCAGCTTTTCTCCCTAAAACGATTCAGGGTCTTTTAAGGAACCCTGGCCACCATTACTGATTGTCTCACTGAAGGAAGTTGTTGAAGCTTCCAGGGGACTCCATGGGTTGCAGAAGACAGTTTAAAAACATCTCAGCTAGAACAAATTAAATTAGCTGGCAAGAAGAACAACACCTGACTTTATAAGATAGCAGAAGTCTTGTCCCGCTGTTCATGAGCACTACACGTGACCCTTGTGCAATTACAGTCCTGACACCATGTTCCTATGCAGTGAATGTGGGGAGGAGAGTATTTTACAAGCAACTTGATTTAACAAGGGTGGGTGTTGGGAAATCCACTCTCCTTTGAAATGGAAGAACGTGCTGGGAAATGTCACTCAGGTCTCATGCAACAATTTACTAGCAGCTACGTGCTCCCCATGCAGATGAAAAGAACTTGTGCATATCACGTAGAGCAGAAAAGAATTTTGCTCTTCCTTTGATCAATAGTGAAACAATTCCAGCTGCTGAAAAATTAGGTGCTTGGCTATATTTTTATATTCCTGGAATACTTCTCACATGATGGTAGCTCACTTCTCCCTGTTCTTCCCATACCACGCCTCCTTTCCATCAGTTCACTGTATGAACTGCTACACTCCTAAGTATATTTATTCACATCACATTAAGTTTCTTCATCTCTGCATTTTCTTTATTACCTCTGCAACTGACAATTTTACCATCTTGAATCAAAGCAGGACTGCACAGTTAGCTGCACAGAGAGGTATCTCTCCATCATACAGAGCTGGCAACAGGGCCAGAAGTATTAAGACGGCAACATGGTTCATGGGCATGGTTCACTGGCATTGGTGCTGGACTGGGGCTTCCCACATACTTGTTTTCTTTGACCCAAATTTACTAAACAGGTGGGCAGGCAGCTGCCATGATTATATTCCCACAAGGCCCTGGAGTGAAGCTATATGTCAGGGCATTGTGGAGATGTTAAAATCATGGGTAGCTTGCAACCATAAGTGAAGCACTATGACTGTGTCACTTTCTCTGGCTCCTTCATATGAGACAGGCCATCCATTTATACACATCCTGTCTGATACTCACATAGTGGTAACTGAAGTCATCTATGGCCTACAACTCCCAGAAAACCTGGCCAGCACAGCTAGTGGAGAAGGCTTCTGGGAGTTTTAGTCCAAGAACATCTGGGGACCCAAGTTTGGGAACCACTGATCCATGGCACTAAGTAGGACTTTTCTATCAAATCCCACAATTTGCATGAGCATGAACAAAGATATGGAGCTCATGGACATCAAACCACTGCTGGGTTCAAACTAAGGCTTTAAGCAGAGGTTGGACATCACCATGAAAATGCTTTAGCTGTGGATTTTTTGCATCAAGTGGGAAGTCACACCAGATGCCCCATAAGAAGCCCGAGTTCTATGATTTTATGACGCTATACCTGGAGAGAGCACTCAGATATTCCCATGGAATGAATGAACTTTATTGCGGTATAAAACCATATTCCCATTAAAGAAAGTAGGAGAACTTCTGCATGGTTTCTCTCAGAGGATGAAGGCATATAGATGTCTCTGATGCCATGGACTATGAAAGTGGGACGGCAGTACAGAGCTCAACAACCAAACATTGCAGGTACCAAAAGGAAGCCATGTTGCTCACCCTGATCACAGTCAGAAGAGTAGGTCTCCCTAAAACTGTTATTTGTGGAAGTGCCAAATTTTGGTAAGACTGGGGTAGCACAGATGAGATGAATAGATGAAGAAGGAATTGTACTTCACAATTCTGCTGATCTCACCTGCTTAGAAGCTAGATGTGTAGAAATGTGGAAAATCTTTCATCTCTTACCTAATTGGAACTGGGCAGGGCCTGACCTTTGAGCCCTCAGGCGTTTAGTTCTCACATTAAAGTTTTGCCTCAGTGGTGCTGGAATAGGTAGCTACACACCAATTGTGTTTATTATTATTAGTGTACTTGTGTATATAAGCACACAGGCATCCCAGTAACACTTGGCATCCAGCTATGTATTTGGTCATATACAGTATGAGTATTCAGTGTTAAGGCACCCATGAAAATGCCAAGCCAGCTTCTGCTACTCTTTCAATGTATGGAAGGACACTTCTGCTGAAATTCTTGGCTGATCTGAAGGAATTTTCACACAAAGCTTCCGATCAACCCCCACCCCACCCCCCATTGTTCCTCATCCACTTCCTTCACACTTGCAGTAACTGCTATCTATTGGCTTCACCATATTGCCACAATGCATACCACAATGAACTTCATTGATAGTCTGGGGCCCCTTCGCTTTCTTTCTTCTAACCCAGCTCTGTCTTCTTTGCTATTTTTGGAGGTTAAACCAACAATCAAATTTCTATGCAGTTCCACCTTAGCAACTGTGGAATACCCCTTCTTATAGGGGAAGCAAGCCATTCTTTACACAATGGATGGATAAATAAATAAATAATTACATAAATGGGCTAAATTCTGTGATCAGATCCCATCTTTGTTTTGCAGCAGATGAAATCTAGAAAATGGAAGATGATTATTTATTTTACTGGTGAGGACCACCAGTCCAGGCACTTTTTAAAGATTTCAGGCAGGATCCCATCAGAGCCAGCAGCCTTTCCCAGTTTTGAGTTGGCGATTAAAGCTTTAATTTCCATGATGTCTACTGGGTCCCATTCTGGTAAGTTAGGTGGGATAAGGTGTATGGGAGTTAAGTCAGAGGCTTGAGGGTCGAAAAATATGCTGGTAAAATGTTCCTTCCAAACATGTGCAGGGACCTGGGAATCCAGAGAACCTGTCCTGCTATTTAGGGCAACCCTAACCAACATCCAGAACTGTTTGCTATGGGTTAAACTGGGCAGTATGGATCATTAAATCCCACCTTTCCATTTCCAGTTTTTTGCTTCTTTTGAGCTATTACAAGCTTATACTGCTTTTTAAAAATTTGGCATATTCGCTTGGGAGGGACTCTAACTGGTTGATCTAGTAGGATTGATACAGAACCCGTATCTGATTTTTCAGAAGGAGGCAATCTCTGTCAAACCAAGAGTTTAGTTTAAGTTGGAATTGTTATAAGCCCCCTGGTAAAACGGCTGGCATAGGGTACTGTTTACTGCTGCCATCAGGTTCTCATAGTAGAAGATGACCTCTGTCGAGTTTGGTGCCTCAAGCAGGTTCTGTTTCAGGTTTGTAAGGTAAACAGAATTCAAGGCAGAGTTTATCTTGTCCTCCATTTTTTGTGACCATTTCATTCCCTTATAATAGGATGCCTTTCCTACAGTATTAGCTGAGTGAACTGGTGTGTTGGAAACAGGTTGTTCACATTTTACTGTGGTGATGAGGGGGAAATGGTTACTGTCTATTTGTGCTCCAACATGGAAGTTGACTACCAGGCTGCTCACTAATGGGGAGACTAGTACATAATGACACTGCTCCCCCTGTGGGAGCAGAATGTGAATTCTCCAGGGTGGTCCTGAGGAGCGGAGCTATTTAGAATAATGTTTTCAGTTCCCATGGATAATCTGGCCAGACGGAGCCCTGCTGTATGACATTGAAAAGCAGGAACTCTTTGCCCAGGCAAACAGAACGTGCTCCTCTTTGTCACATGGCGGCTTCCCACCATATAGGACCCCTGCGGGCTACCTAACCTCACTTTGCTCACTGCAGGTCTGTAGAGCATTCATGTTGGATAGACTGAATGTGCTCCCCTCAGCCCTTCTTCAGGGCAGACTTAAGGGAATCCCACACCAAGAAAGACTTTGCCCTTGTGGAAAAGGGTCCCCTGAATTTCTTGTGCATACACTTTTACACTGCCCATTTATGAACAAATCAGGAATAACCTAATCCGCCCATTGCTGAACAAGTTGCAAGGCTTCCAGTTGGTTAGTACAATACTGCTTATTAGACCAAAACCCTTATACCACAGCACATATAGCAAAGTTTTTCCTAGCTGCAATGTGTAAGAGGGCGGAGTTTTTCCTGATTACCTAATCTCTCAATGTACCTATCTCCCTGTAGTCCCTCTCATTATTTTACTGTATACCTTTTTTCTGTATGGGTCATATGACCGCAATAAATTCTTTAATTCTTAATTCTATTTTACTGGTGTGTTGGAACTGGGTGAGGAAAGGTGATTGATATTAATGAGAAATGTAAAAGGAATGGGTTACTTCAGGAAAAAGCATTCTGAAATACTACTTAAAAATAATTTAAAACTAACATTAAAAACCAAATATCATTTTTCTGGTAAAAATTTTTTTTTGATAACTTTCAGTTGGGATAGTATCATACCAGATGCCTTCCAGAATATAAACTTTATCATCGCACAGAGAATGCTGGTTAACGGGTTGCTTGGAAGTATAATAATAAATAAAAAAGACTTTTATTACTGTGTTTAAGAAGTGACTAGAGACTAAGGGAATACATTCCATTTATCAGAAATCTACTAAAATTTTATCTAATTTCTTGTGGAAAAAGTTTTGGTCTAGGCAAGTTCTTTAACTGAGTACTTTAACTTCTAGATGTTATATGGTGGAGGAGAACTTTAAAACCAAACACACATACCTAAAATGCCTAGTCTTTTTTTTTCTGGCAATTTTTTTAAAAATCACTTGTAGGTGAAATAGTATCACATCCATTCTCTATCCTGAATACATCAGCTGTCATGCAACACTAATGCACTTCATTCTAACTAAGAATCTAAGTTGAGTTCAACTATATCTTAGCCTCCTCTTAAACATGTGGAAAAATCCAGAGCCTATTTTTCAAAATGGGACATCACACAAAAAATCTAAAATTTGCACCCCAAGGTTCAATTGATTATTCAGTTTGTGCCCAAATTATTGGCATGACCTAACTATGGAAGAGTGAAGTCAGGTTTAAGAACAAGAGCTGCAGTCATTAATAAAACATGGCATGTGTCAGTGCTAGAAATAGTATCCTGTGCAATTAGAGAAAAGGGAAACAAATCCTGTAAGAATCATATGGCTTCTTTCAACAGAGTCTTTGTGTTAGGTCTAGTTCTAGGCGCATGGAACTGGGCTGGTCAAAGAAGATTTCCATGCTCCATCTCTACCACAGCAGCACTTCGAACCCTTTGAAAATTCCACACAAAGCTCGGGTGAGTTGTGTTGCAGGGGGCGGGGAGCCGCAAATCTAGCTTTTCTGAATGGAAAGCTTCCACTCATGGAAGGCAGACAGATCTTTGATCTCACATATGGCAACAGTTCACTGAGAGATAATTTAGAGATAATTCTAGTTTGTGTTTGGCTCTCTGGGTTGTCTGTCTATCCTCCTGTCTATCCCTCCTTCTGCTGTCATAGCCTTATGTCAATGGAATCAGCAAAAGTTGACCTACCATGGCAGATGGCTGTTATCAGAAGCACCAAAAGAGCTGGGCTCATTGTCCCTGGAATGCAGGACTCCATCCAGCACAGGCCAGGTGGGCTGCAGGGTCAGAACAAGGCCAGCGTCACGGCTCAGGAAGTCTTCTAGAGTAGAAAAGAGAGGGATGAAGCAGAAAACACTGCTAATCCTTCTTCGGTCATGTATCCTCTGTTTCTGTTTTTCACAGTGGAGAAGACACTTCTCCTTTTCTGAAATGACCTCAAGTTAGGAAATTCCTGGTTTAGTTAAAAAGAAAAAAAGAGCAAGTGAGAAGTGTGTCATTAAAAAACAAACAAACAAACACCAACAATAGATGGGGAGGGGAGAAACACCTGCCCATCAAAAAGGCCCCCTCTTTTTATAGTCCAGCATATCTCCACTGCATTGCAGGACTTCTGCCAAAATCATTGATCCCCCCTCCCTCCTGTAGTCTCTTGTGTAGCCAAAAAGCTTACTTCAGAAGCCTATAGCACTTTTTGGAGCAGCTTGCTTTGGGGGTGTGTGTGTGTGCACAAGGGGCTGCAGGAGAAGCGCAGGAGTCCCAGTTCCATTAAGGGATACCAAAGGATGCCACTGGATCATGGCCCAGAGTTGCACATGTTTTCATGGGTTTGGTTCAGAGCGTGGAAGTAACTAGTGGTAACTATAAGCAGTAGTTATTTGGAGCGACTGGTCCTCTCATGCCATAACAAAGGCATGGTGAAGTTATGCTGCAAAAGTAATTCACTGAGTGTGAACAAAGTTACAACAGGGAACCTCAACATACAGTCAAAGGGCATTTAAAGACATTTTTAGGGATTTCTAAAGTTTTATGCTATTCTTTTCCGTCCTAATGTTTTTTTTAAAAAGACAACAAAAATAATGGGTGACAAAATAAGTTTGTAATGAATAATGACAGAGAATGCCTTGTCACATAGAAGAGCAAGTAATGAAAACAAATGGCTTTTAAAAACTCAGAGCTCTGGTTTGGTTCTTCATTTAACTTTAAAACAATTTTGAAAAAACATTTGTAGACGGGGAACTTGTTCAGAAATTCACCAAGGAACAAATAAGTATTTGAAATGAAGAGCTAGAGGACTAGAGGAAATCAGGAGTACTGATCCTGCCTCTGTCCTCCACGTATCCATGAGTCCTGCAAACACAAAGCCAGTGTACATCAAAACACAGTTTGGGGCATGACTAGACATGACTGGAGAATTTGGAGCAATCCAGCTCGTGTCCAAAAGGCTGTAATATCAGGTGCAATCTATTTTATCTAACACTTGAGTGATCCTTCCATTCACATGGCAATGTGTCTTCTCCTGTAAGGAAGATGCAGACAACACTTCAGATCGCTCTAATTTCTCCCCATTTTGATTACTGATGCCCCCTCCCTCGCCTCTTCCCTTGCCTGTTGCGTTATTCTGTGGGCCACAGCACCTTCCCTTCTTTATTGTTGTTTAATTCAGTAATCGGCATAGTGCTACAGCACTATGGCAACCTCGCACAGATACTCCCTTATATCTGCTATAGAACTGTGTCACTTAGGGGAATCTATAGAACTGTGTCACTTTCTCCATCATCCGTTCTCCTGTCATAACCCACTGCATACATCACTGGGTTGTAAGTGAAGAAAATGCCACCCACCGCTCCATTTGGGAGCAAATTTAGCAACCACACAGACTGTAGAACAGGTTAAGCGGGCACATTCCCAATTGCGCCAAATGAACTGCAGGCCTAACGCTGTGCCAGAAAGAAGCAAAACAGCTTGCAAAAGGGGCAGGATGGATTGCTCTTACCTAAAACACATGAGGTTGCTGGAAAATAGGGTGAACCAAACCACACCAATATAGTGAGCTATATGCTTGCCTGATTGCTCCCTTGGTTTCTTTAAGAGTGACCTGGAATTCTCAAAGGTTGAGATTACCAAGACACATATATGGAACTTTGGACTTGTGTCCCATGCACAGGAGATCTTTGTTTAGGCAGGGGATGAAGGCAGCGCTAATGGGCCCAGCTCTGGCTCCCAGAGAATCACATTTAAAACTGAGCAGACCATGGAAACAAGCAATAGCTCTTTCCTCCTTCATAAGGAAAAGGTGGCATACACTATCACAGCAGTGGCTCTCTGTATGTAATAAAAAGATGCTGGAAAATTATCCATCACTACTGCATGAGATCTATTACCCTGTTTCCCCGAAAATAAGACCTAACCTGAAAATAAGCCCTAGTATGATTTTTTTCAGGATGCTCGTAATATAAGCCCTAACCCAAAAATAAGCCCCAGTTAAGTGAAACCCTGCCCTCCACCATTGTGCAGCAACCAGAAGAAGATGACATGACTGTGTTTGAATAAATGTAGATTGTTGTACATGAACAAAATAAAACATCCCCTGAAAATAAGCCCTAATGTGTTTTTTGGAGCAAAAATTAATATAAGACCCTGTCTTATTTTCAGGGAAACATGGTATTTTTTTGTTAGACTTCGTATGAAAGAGCACATGCAGAGAAAATAATGGAACTAATTATTATTATGCTTACTGCAACTTATGCCGAAAATACTAATACATTTCAAGAGCTCTCTAATCCAAAGGAAATGAAACCTAGCAGTGCCCTCTTTAGAACATATCACTGCTCGGAGAAGCAGAGGAGAACATAACAAGCATTTAAGATACAATCGTGCACATGGTTTCTTGCACAATAAGCTAATATCAAACATAGAGATGATTCTGTGTGGAAAGGGTCAAGAGATGCAAAATGGGCCTCACCCCTCAAAACCCACTTCCCTGATTTCCAAATATGTGGCCACATTACCTTTACACTGAGATTCCTTGGGACAGGGATCTGTTTGTCTTATTTCTGATTTCCCATTAACGGGGATTGAAAGATCCTAGCACCAGCTATTTATTGGAAACTCCTGGAGAGATGGGCTGACATCAGGCATGGAGTTCACATAGTGACCATGTCTGCCTGGGGGAAAGGTGGCTTTGTGTAGATAGGCTGATATATAGTCCTGGGGAGGAGCCAACAATTGTGATGCTTATTGGCACTGGTGGCATGGGGAGAGGCAGTTGTGCGGTCCTGGAAAAACATTTTGAGGTGGAAAGCTAAATATCAAGATCTGCAGGCAGCTGTTGTTGCTATGGTATCTGTTGCATGTGCAAGATCAATTGGACAGGTAGTCTCTAAGGGGTTTCAGTGTAAGGATGAGATGATGGTGTTGACAGAATGGTTTAGATTTCTTAGGACCTGGGTAGGGAATGTTCTGAGAGAAGCAAAACTGTACAACAGCTCTGTTTGAATAAGAATGGGACCAAACTGCTGGCCCTTAACATCAAAAAGGTGGCAGAGCAGCTATGAAACTGATCAATCGGGAAGGTCCACAAGGGAAGGATAGGGAGCATCCAATTTAAAATGAATCAGCCTGGAGGAATGCAAATGCAAATGTTTCTGATACCCAAATAAAGACAGGGTAGAGATGGGCAATGAATGCACTATAGGTCATGAGAATGGCCCAAAGAGTCGTTGTGGAAAAGGCACACTATAAACATTTGGTGCGAGATGCCATACATGAGTGCTAGAAATTCTGAGTCAAAATGTGGGAGTTGGACTGCTTTGTTTCACAGAAGAACATAGACCAGGAATAATGGAAACTTGCTGGACTGCAGCAAACCAAATATCTCTAGTCACAATTGCTGTACAGAGGACAGGTAAAAGGCTTCATTGATGAGGTATGTGTTGTCTTTGCCTTTGGTCTGATCCACGAGGCTCCTTCTAGAAATCTAAAGCAACGGAACCTTCTCTGAGCTCAAAAATTAATGAGCTGTATTACACTCTGTAATACAGCTCATTAGAAGAATTGATGCTTTTGAACTGTGGTGCTGGAGGAGACTCTTGAGAGTCCTCTGGACTGCAAAGAGAACAAACCTATCCATTCTGAAGGAAATCAACCCTGAGTGCTCACTGGAAGGACAGATCCTGAAGCTGAGGCTCCAATACTTTGGCCATCTCATGAGAAGAGAAGACTCCCTGGAAAAGACCCTGATGCTGGGAAAGTGTGAAGGCAAGAGGAGAAGGGGACGACAGAGGACGAGATGGCTGGACAGTGTCACCGAAGCGACCAACATGAATTTGACCCAACTCCGGGAGGCAGTGAAAGACAGGAGGGCCTGGCGTGCTTTGGTCCATGGGGTCACGAAGAGTTGGACATGACTTAACGACTAAACAACAACAACAATTACACTCTGTGAGGCTTGTGAGGAAAGCAAAGGCTGACACGGGCGAGAAAAGGCATGAGAAGATTAGGTTAAGAACCCCCTTTCACCTTCCTCTGTAAATGTCCAGTTTTGTCAGCATTTGAAAAGAGGAAGGGGAAGTATCTTGACTTCTCAACGGTCCCGTGGGTTTTAAAAATCATTATTATAAGGGCCTTGGTCCAACTGGGCATGTGCACCAAAGCTTGCACTTATTGTTGAGTGTTAATTTTAAAAAGCAATGTGCCAGTTTTGTCATTCAGGAGGTATGGGGAGCATTCTTATCTCCCTTTCTATGAGCTGTGGTCCAAAAAAGGGTAACTTTCCCAAGCTTTACCATCATGAAATGGCAGCAAATTAACAGGTCACCTAAATGGGAGTTGTTCTCAGTACATTATTATGAAAATCCACTGCTGACATGTTCAGAAGCAGGTTGGCTATCTGGCTCACTGTAGTGTCCCACTTCCGAAACAAGAACTCAAAAATACTTTGTTTGCTCAACCTTGACTAGTGCATTATGCCAGAGGACAACAAGAGTTTGTGCCGTGCAGTCTCATCTATATCTCCTCAGAAACAAGTAACACTGAATTCAGTGGGCTTTATTCACCTTTAAACAAGTAGGGGATTGCAGTCTTACAGATTCACTTGTCAGTTTAATAATTTGGCCGTGAAAGGGCAACTCTCTTGCTATACTTAGTGGTATGTACCACCCTGGTGCTGCTGTCTCTCTGTCATACAGGCCATGCAAAGAATCCTGCTATTATTAACCAGCACGTTACCCCTAATTTTGCACTGCAGCTTTAAGAAGTGAGTAAAATCAAGTTTTACACAAGTCAAGGGACTTATCAGCTTCATAGTGTGTGTAGAAGTGAAATGTGTGAATAAACTAGGTATCAATCTGAGATCTGCCCAAAATATAGTGTGGGATGCGAAATAAAGACTCTGCAAAATAGTGCAAAATTCTGTTTTCACAGTGGAAGACAGGAGGGCCTGGCGTGCTCTGGTCCATGGGGTCACGAAGAGTCAGACACGACTTAACGACTAAACAACAACGACACAGAAATGTGGTACTGGGCAACAATCAGCAAATGATTTATAAAGTTATCCCCATCAGTTTTACTACTTATCTGAATGTAAAGGATACAGTCCAACCTGGGAATACTATGGCTGAAATGTCTTGACCAATTCATGGTTTTCACAGCAGGCAATTTAAGAAAAAAAGTTTATTTCTCTATTTATTTATTTTTCCAGGAACCAATGCTAACCAAAGGAGAACTGACTCACTTGAAGGAAGGAGCAAGTACTAAATCATCTGCGAAGAGGGGAAACTATCGGTCAGTGACGTGTCAGTTGTTTCTTTTGGAAGGAAATTAGAGCATACAATAACAGCTGATTTAAATAAATGTAACTGAACTGAAGAGGCTTACCTTCGCTGCCAGCTCTGCCATCTTCCACCCAGGCTTAAAATGGTTGTTCTGGCCTCTGAGGAAATGATAGCAGGTCCAACTTGAGGCCTTCTGGGCTGCCTTCTAAAGAGGCTGTGCTTAATTTGCCCAGAAAGCAAGTTTCATCTTAATGACTTCACCCTAATTTATTTATTCACAATATTTTTCATCCCACCTTTCTCCTTAAAAAGGATCCAAGGTGGCTTACATCCTTGAAAGATGATATTGAAAGCGAAAGACAATAGGTATACAAATACTAGGAAAGGTCAAGTTCCATTCAAAGCATTACTTTTAAGTGCAGGGAATCCACCAGCTACCAGAAACCAAACAATTACGATAAAACTGAAACACCTGGCTTATATTATTCCCCAGGGCAATGTGACTATTCACAGTTCATATGCATTCACCTTCAGCACAACCATAATATGTTTCTACAGATTCTGCCCTACTTAAAGGTTGCAGTTCATCCTTCTGAGGTCAGTAAAATGGGTGCCCAGCTTTGGATGAGGGAGGGGGGAGCATGTTATTGTTTGCATAATTATCTTGTAAACTGCCCAGAGAGTGCTCCAAGCACAATGGGGGTGGTATATAAGTCAAGGAAACAAAGCAGCAGCAGCAGCAACAACAAATATTTACCTTTGAGCTGCTAGGAGAAGCCATGTGTGTTAGAACTAACTCCAAAATCGACTGAGGTTGCCAGCATGCTCATTTCCACTCCCTATAAGTAGTATGTTCACTGATGTCTTCTTAGCACTTATGGATGCCAAGGATTTCCCAACTGGCCTAATGGAGTTGGTTCAGTTCCTCTCCTCCTGCTCAACATGCAAAGGGAGCTAGTACAGAAGCTGGTAAACATGTCTTTTCATTGCTGGGAAAACTGTGATTATGTTTCCTTCATAATCCTTGAGTCAATACGTACTAACACTTGATGGGCAAACATTGCCAGTCGTGACTGCAACAGCTCAGTCTGCCCATATGAATCAAGTCTTCTGCTCTAATGAGTAAGCTATCAAACCATTTTCCTTATGGCAGTACCCATTCATTTCCATAAAATATTCGCCATATCAGCTATCAACAACTGGCAGACTTTATTTGCTTGTTCTCACCATAATGTAAGACTCACTTAGATGAGAAAGGTCAGAGCTTTAACATTAAATGTTAAGTTTCCCATTATATTTCACAGATGTGTATGAAAAAATGCAGTAACCGAGAATCGGCTAAGCTGGCTAATACCTTGGTACAATTACAAGGGCAAACTAGAGCTTGAAAAGTTACTTTTGGATTTGGTTACTTTCCTAGAATCCTCCATCCATGGGACAAACCCATGGGACACCACCAGCAACAAATTCATTTCAAAAGTCAATGAATTGTAAAAGGTTCAGCTTGTTTTACTTCATTTTGTTCAGAAAACAACCTGCACACAGATTGCTGTGTGTGCATGTTAGGTAAAGGTAAAGGTTCCCCTTGACATTTAGTCCAGTCGTGTCCGACTCTAGGGCGCGGTGCTCATCCCCGTTTCCAAGCTGTAGAGCCAGTGTTTGTCCGAAGACAGTTTCTGTGGTGACGTGGCCAGCGCGACTAGACACGGAATGCTGTTTCCTTCCCACCGTGGTGGTACCTATTTATCTACTCGCATTTTTACTTGCTTTCGAACTGCTAGGTTGGCAGGAGCTGGGACAAGCGACGGGAGCTCACTCCGTCGCGTGGACTCGATCTTACGACTGCTGGTCTTCTGACCTTGCAGCACAGAGGCTTCTGTGGTTTAACCTGCAGCGCCACGATGTCCCACAATGTGCATTTTACATGGCATCAAATCATAACCAACTTTTAACAAACCTAATAGGGCTTTGAAGTAAGTGGGATATTTAAAGAGAGGTTTTACCACCTCCCATGTGGGAGTTTCCATGACCAAGTGGAAATTGGAATCCAGGTCTCCTGAATTCTAGGCTATGACTCTATTCAATACACCACTCTACGTAATGATTATGAGTAAACTTTAAAACAAGGCTAAAGAAATTTATAAAATTTTAACACAGTTAAAAAACAGCAGGGGAGCCAGATATATAAAGTAATACAGTAGGACCTCCGAATCTGTGGGGGATCAGTTCCAAGCCACCCCACCCCCCCGCGATTGATAAAAAATGCAGATTATAGCAAATGGTATTATAATAGCAAATGCTATACATAGCATGGTCTTTGGCTTCATCTAGTGGCCAGTCTTGATAACTTCATCATTAGAAATATATATTTCTGGGAATTTTTCTTTTAATATTTTCAGACTGTGGGTAAGTAAATCAGCCAATATTGGTTCTATAGATACGGGGGTCCCCCTGTCACTTAAAACAACAACAACACCAGAATGATTGAAAAACCTGGGATTTTTAAAGAAATTCTTCAGCTGTGGCTGAAACCACCACAAAGCCAAGCTTCGCCATGGACGTCATGGTCCTTTTTTAAAAAAATGTGAATGTTTCATGATAGAACTAGGGAGCTGCTGCATTTGAAAAACAACAGCACTGCTTGAGTTTGGGTTCAGAGCCTCTCACAGAAAGAATAATGCTGTCTTATCTGTAGTGAAGCCATGCAGACTGTGCCTCCTTAACAGAGAAATATATTTCTTGGGCAGTAAACAGGGGTGGATTAACCATTAAGCACAACAAGCACGTGCTTAGGGGCATCAAGGGAAGAGGGGGGCACCACAGAAATTTTCCATAGCCGGATTTACCATGGGCCACATGGTGCAATACTGCAAATGGTGCAGCCATGAAAAAATTACATACAGATATGTGCAATAATAACAAGAGCACTCAGAGAGTGTAGACCTCCACCAAGGGTCATGAAATCGAAGGGGAGAAAAATCCCCCCGCCCATAAATGAAAGCAGGGGAAACTTTGTATGCAATCTGTGAAATTTGTATACAATCGGTACAACGCCCTGCCCTGTTGTTCCTGCCTTGCCTGCCAGTCTTATTGTTCCAGCTCTGTTACCCTGTGTGGTGGATTGGGCCCTGATGCCCTTGTCAGGTGGCAAAAGGCCACTTAGTAGCTTCTGACAGTTCGTAAGTAAGCTGATTCCTTTTTTTAAAATTATAACACTTATAACACTTTTTAAAAATTATAACACTTTTTAAATTATAACACTTTTTAAATTATAACAATTATAAAGTAATGTAATTGATTGATTAGGCATCCTTCAGTCTCGAGAGACTATGGTAAAAAATAATGTAATTAATGTTTCATAATTTTGTAGAAGTGCTTATGAAATGTTGTGAAACTCATGAAAATGGCCAAATGGTGTTGCTTTTGACTATGCATGCATTTTCTATTTTTTATTTATTGCATGGTGGTAGACTGGTGGTAATAACTGAATGTGTATTTCATTATGTCTATCAGTTTACGTGACAGACCCCACAGACCCCAAGAACCAAGATGAAACATGTTCAGTTAGTTGGTGCACAAAAGTGAAAACTATCAAAAAAGAAACAAGAGAAGACTTTGGATTTAGAGTCCAAGACTGCAAAGGTGTCTGATTTCTTCACACAAGTTCCACAACATGATATACCTATTCCGGGTCAAAACCACTCTCCATCATCAGAAGTGGACACAAGTACAGTAAATACCACTTTGATCACTTCAGAATCAAAATATGATGTTAGAATCACTGAGGTTTCAGAAGCAGGTTCATCTAGCACATGCCTCATTACTGATCTCACTTTGCCTGTAAATTCTCTTGATACATCTACTGCAAATGTTGAATCAAGTTACTTTACAATACATTCTGGGGCTGAAATAATTGCTGAAAATGAAAGTTTAGTGGACCATAGTGATGGTGGTGAAATTATTCTGTCTGCAAAAGACGAAGTAAATCACAATGTAGCAAAGGATACTCTCTGTGAAAGTGCAGGACATAACAGGACAACACCTTTAGCCTTTATTCTGGATATGGAAAATAAGTGGCATGCAATATTACATCTCTCATCTCATATCATCTGACTGTGAATGTACAAGAATACTTCAACCCAGAACACTTTCTACATGGATAGCACTTCTAGGGAGTGAACAATACATGAGCCACATGTAAATTGGCACTAGAGACAATTTAGTCTCTGGAGAGTCTCAATACTGTATAGGTGCCTGGGAAACTTCAACCAAATCTGTGCATGCAATTACCTTGATCCTGATGATGACAGTGAAAATGAACATGCCACTTGCATTTAGTTTCTGAGACAGGAATATTTACCATATAGAAATGCTGGTAATGCTTAAGGAACTGATAGCTCATGGTTAGAGAGGCTGACCTCCAGCTTTGATCTGAGCTAATGCTTTTCTCATAGATTCTGTTAGGAGAAACCTCCCTTCTCTATGTGAATCCACACCCATAGAAAAAAAAAGGTACAAGGAAGCCCCAGAGGTCTTAAGATAGGAAGGACAAATTGCAGCATAAAATTGTGGCCAGATTTAGATGATCTGTTGGGAACCCTGTTTCTATAGCTTTTTTTACATCCAGATAGCATCTATAAGCATTTCTGCTTTCCACTTACCTTCTTCCATACAGTCCAGTGACTCTTCATTACAGTCTCTAGAATATATGCATCCTCCTTCTTCTATAACATCCTTTGGCATAGCCTTTTGAAATCTAAGTCATCTTTCTCTCTCTCTCTCCTTGGTACCATAACTGGGCTTCGCGCAAGCTTTGGGGTTACACTAAGCATATTAACATTCTTCTACTTAATACTGGGAATCCTGCTTAATACAGGGAAACCCATGAGAAACCTTAACCCCAGTGTTTCAGGAAGTATAGGAAGAGGCTGAAATAAGATCACAGAGAAGCATCAGGCTTTAAAAAGAAGCTCTTTTAATTTTTAAAACTCTTTTCTTTTAAAAACATATATGACAAGTGTACAGCATAAAAATAATATCTCACTAGTATAAACATGGCTTAATGAGAATTTTAACATACATTTGTAAACCTAGGATAATGTTATATCTTTGGTACCTTTATTTAAAACATTTCTGGATGTTGCTCCCATGATTACTTAGGAAAAGAAGACAAGAAAAGAAACTCCCTCCCCCCATTCAAAGAGCACTATCAGTTGCGATGACAAAAATTGTCCATGTGTCATCCCAGATACAAAGATTCAAATGATGACTAAACCCATTGATCTAGAGCTCAAGAGGTCTCAAGTCAAAATCTTTCAGCAATAAAAGCTAAATTGGTTGATTTGACTTCTAAAGGACATGAGCCTGTTAGAGCAGAACTACAGCAAATGAACATGGGGAGGGGAAAAGGATTTGCAAGAGAAAATAATAAGGTTAACCCTGCTTCAGCCCATATTATTCTCTACTAAAATTAACCGCAGTTCATTTTGAGCACATGCACACACACTCACAGAAGGGAGTTTCGAAACTGGAAGGAATCTTGACCAAAGAAAAACAAGTAAGGGAACAGACTGATTGTCTCCTACCAACATCCCCCCGCCCCAAATGCACTGGCATTATAATTGCTTGAAGTAAGCCTCATTAATTTTGATGACACTTCTTCCAAGTGGTCTGTTTAAGATTTGAGTCCTGGGCTGCGATTTGAGACATAATCCTTTAGATCAGCCCTGATAGACTATAGACACACCCCTTTACCTATCTGATAGGTAGCTAGTGGATAGGGATAGTGTGTGTACTTGGACTGTGCACCATCCCCTCCAGGGACACCTCCATGAGCACGTCTGGGGCATTCTGCTACACACATTGGAATCAGTTCCACATCTGCATGGATATGCTTCGCAGGACTACATATAGAAAGAAACCTATTCCAGCATGGAAATTATCCTACGTAGAGGGAGGCTTACTGGGCTGCAGTCAGACAAGTCTAAATTAAGTGCCTGGTTCACTCTAGTCTGCCATGATGGCTCCTGGAAAGTCAACACATGTCTGCAAAAGCACTGGTGTCACTTCCATGTAGTTGCCCTTTGCTGGACTGGGCATGTTCTCTCTCATGTCATCCTGTTACTGTAGCCATACAGATGATTTTATGCAAAGTAGTGTCCATACCTCTGGACTAATTTTAAAAAAACACTGGCAAACTCCTCTGCAAGACAAGGGCACTGCTTCACTATGGAAACTGCAGAATGGTATTCTGCAAAATACGTAGTTTCTCTTCTATTACCTGCTAGCATAATAAATAAATAAAGTGAGCCAAAGCTTGATGCACTGTCTGTAAACAATTTTTTTCCTTTCCTTGGGATTGCAGGCTCATTGTTTTCCGAAATCTGAACTGTCACAGATAAACTTGGGAGATGATGCAGATTCAAAGATGAAATTGTGAAGAAGCTGGAGATGCACAGTAAACAGAAAGGAAATGAGCTGCAGACATCATCTAAGTCAGGGTTTCCCAAGATGAGGGTGATGACACCCAAGGGGGTTGCAAAATATTTTTGGGGGGATCACAGGTCGCCTTATACGTGTTGTAGCCCTTGTTAAACAATTTCTTCTTTGACCTTTCGGACCGGGATAGTAAAGTTATAGTATGTATGTAATATGTATGAGAAACAGGTCCTTAGGAGAAAGAAGCCTGTACTTTCTGAGAAGGGAACTTACAAAAAACAAAGATTATCTTAAAAGAAGAAAAGGAAATGCAAGGCACCAACTGGAAAGAGGACTTTGTATGCTACTAATCCATCATAATGTTAAATCTCAGATGAATGCTTTAGTGTTTTGTTTTGTTTTTAGTTTAGTTTTTGTACACAACCATCAGGGAGCAAAAACACAAAACAGGAACTATCAGGGCAAGTTGTAAAATAAAGTGCAAACAACAGCGCTTTGAACAATTATCAGTAATATACTGTGGAGGGAAAAGAATGCTGGTCTAGCTATGTCCTTGGTATATTACCAGGATAAGGGGGGGGGAGGGATGGGGGGATTTTTGCCATCTACAGGAAGCCACTGCCAAAGGTCATAGTGAGCAACCTTGCTCTCTGAATGGAAATTCAACAGCTACCATGTCTTATTTAGGGACACCAGCTCTTGAGATAGATCTATAAATCAGGCATCTCTTTAGCATTTGTTAGAAACAAGCTCATGGCAAGTAAAACGTCCCCTCGTCTTTAAATGTACATGGTTAGCTAACTACTCAATAAACAGATCTTGAACATTTTGGCTGAGTGTGAATTATGAATTAAGAAAAGCAGCAGTCAAAATAATTGGCTGGATCTGTTTTTAGTTAGAGTAGAACCACTTGCATCAGCTGGTACAACTAACATAGGTCTAAATATAATAAATTCTGGATCTCCCTTTCCCTTTGACACCTGTGATGTTTTTCAAATTTGAGGGAAACAGCTTGATCCTCAAATCTATGCTTATTCCCTTAATTTAGTATTTATTTTGGTATTTGCTAATTTCTGAATGCCAGGCCTTTGAATGGCCTGTTTGTTTCAGAATGCTGATAATACAATGTTCACTGAGGTCAGAGAACTTTCAAATGTCATTTGTGGCAAATTTTCATCATATTGTTTAACTACTATCTCCATGTTCTTCAATCTACAAAGGACCTTATGGCCACTGGAACTACAGACAAGTGACTCACTCACTGAAAATAAAGTCTACAATGCGCTAGATTACACAGGAACAAAAAATATATATAAGTTTCTATCACTATTCTTTCTTCACTTAGTAAAAACAACTAACGGAAAGACTAAAATCTTTATACATATCAATCTCATAAGCATTTCATAACATTGTAATGTAACAATATTTCTCTGGTATATTTTAGCTACGTAGAAGAAGTGACTCGCTGGAGGAAGGTGCATATGAGCTAAAAACATTTCAACAGCTGTAGATTAAAATATTATATGAAAAAAAGAATAACTCGGAGGTGAGACCAAACTTGCAAATATAAATTTGAGCAAAGTTTAGCATGTTTTAATCAGGATGTATGAAATTGGTTTTGACCTCACCTCTATCTGGTATATTTTTAAAAAACTCATATAAAATAAAACCAAGGAAGCCCAAAATTACAGTACAGTAATGTAAAAAAAAATATTGTTATTTTGGATAAAAATTATTATGGGCCAAATTATGGTTATAAAATCTATGGCAACAAAAGCTTTCTTTTGTTAGCTGTCTCCTCCTCTCCCCCCCCCCCTGCCCCAGTCTTGCCGATGTTGGAATCTAGTTTGTAGAGTTCAAGTTTCTTCCATTAGTATGAAACTTCTATGAGCTTAAAACTCATTAGACTCTGTGTCATCTGTCAGCTGGAGCCTAGGAAGTCAGAATGAGTGTCAGCATTTGAAAAACAACAGTACCTAGCAGTCTGTAGGCCATATTCTATAATGGTTGGATTTGCTACCTGTTGTCTTGATGACAAATCTCTTTATAATTCAGCTTTTGACTGAAGAGGAGTTTGAGGAAACAGGAGCAAAAGGAGCTTCTGCAGGAAAACTGAACTTTTAAACACATGGACATCGTCAAATGTTTTGCCCCTACTGGACAGGAAAACCAGGCTGCTCCACTGCCTCTGGCTGACTTCAGTTTCTCTTGCACAAAGGACAAGTATTAATGGCATTGTCTCACCAAGATGTGAAACTAAAAAAGGCTCTCATTCAGTGGAGCAGGAGGCAAATCAGGTTATTCATCCTGTCCAGGAAGTTCAGATGTAGTAGGGCATATCTGCCCAGATACAGCTGTAAGATGGTCCCTGCTCTCTTAAATGCTGAATTGTATTGAAGGTTACACCAAAATCATATCATGGAAGAGGTCCCTAGCATGCTCTAGTAACCCAGTGGAGACCACTATGACAGGCCACAGATCACCAGGATCACACCAGAGCTCTCCTCTGGCACCTGCTGCCTCCTGATCCTTTTAAGTGGAGATGCTGGCAATCAAATCTAAGGCCTCTTACATGCAGAGCAGGTACTCTACCTATGAACTAATGATTAAGATCATCAGCATAAAAATGGTTTAATCACCCTGGGATAAGTATGAAATATCAGTTCAAAGTAACTAGAGAAACCCTCCAGGTGGAATGGTGGCCTGCACCAAACCTGTTTCTATAACATTTAGGAATTTATGAATGTGCCGTAGACAGTAGGATACTATAAAGCATTGCAAAAGCACGGTACAGTGGCTTTATTCCCACCCTACCCCCTATATGTCCAATGATATTGAGATTCTCTTATGATAGTGCCTGCTGCCTGAAATCCTGGAGGTAATTCCCCCTGGCAACATAAGAGCAACATACCCAACATCACAGGGCTAAATTTCAAAACAAAGAAAAACAAGGCATCTTACAGATTGAGAAAAGCCCTACACTGGCCACATTTTACAGAATGTTCTTTCTGGCTACCATGACACAGTTCCCTTTGAGGAGCAAGTTCTTTTGAAAGGTTCCCTGCCTTTATTGCTACTGCTTAATATAAACATATAAACAAATACTGATAACTTCTAGAAAAAGGAGCAAATACAACAGTGGGAGAGGGAGAGTGCTGGGTCCAGAAGTCTAGTTGTTAAAAATAATGTAACCATTAGAGTCCATGGATTGACCACACCAACAAATGCCCATGTTTATCCATGGAAGGTAGTGAAAGAGTTAGCACAAAGTAAAATGAGCATTTGCTGAAAAGAAATGATTGTTGACAA
The DNA here is from genome assembly GCA_037013535.1 of Intellagama lesueurii. Lineage (NCBI taxonomy): Eukaryota > Metazoa > Chordata > Lepidosauria > Squamata > Agamidae > Intellagama > Intellagama lesueurii. Next base: position 220,882,046 of record JBAJHW010000002.1, read on the forward strand.
CAGTCAGCATACATTGCTAGTGAAATGAAGGAGACATCACAGCCCTCTGTGCCAGAAAGGAACCACAACAGGCTTTAGGAGCTGGCTTTGAGATTAAGGCAAGATGTCTAGAGACTGTGTGGCAGGTGTGTGAATGCCTTTTTAATGTATCTGCTTGTAACATTCAACTAGCAGCCAGGGGAGGGTCAATTAGGACCAGAACCACAGCACACAGGATATGTATCAACCTTCTCTACTACTGTTTTGGTCCTGATGATCCCCCACTGCTACTAGCCCTGAGAGAAAAGCCACTATTGCTTCCAATTCAAAATTTTACTCTGAGGTAAATAGCAGCTGGGAGGGCAGGTTTGATGAGAACGGCACAAAGCTGAAGGACTCCTCGTGAATGCAACTCTTTTCATCCTCAATAGAAAACGCATGTATTGAGTCATCAAGACACCTCCATTTAAGAAACTGTAAACCACTCTGATTTTTTCATTCCTGCATGAGAGTAACAAGACTGGTCCTTTTTAGATCAGCAGTGTAGTAGCCAAAAAAAGGGGGAGATTGTTGTTAAGCTTTGTGCCAAAAACAGGTTTTGCACACAAAAAAAAACCCCAAACCCTTGTGTCTTGCATCAAAAAGTGGGACTAAATCCATTGGGACTAAATCTATGTCTGTGAATTTTTCAGAACAAGTCCCAAAATGTAAAAAGTGCACAAAAACTCTTGCTCATTACCGACAAAATTTTAAAAATCTTTTGTTCCTCTTTGCAGGAAAGATTTGCATCCCTCTCCCCCTGTGCAGAGGCACTCTCCCCGCCCGCCCCCGTCACCCACAGAAGTATGCAATACAGCCACACACTTCATGGATCATTTGCTTTGAGGTGAAATAACTCATGAAGGCATCAGAATTCTGGGCCATTCCACTTCAGAATGCAGAGAAATATCATATTTTTGAATCTCCACATAGGAAATAAACCAGCATACCAAGGAGACAGCTTAGCAAAAATTCTTGTTAGTTTACTATAGGGAAGGTATCATATATATTTTAATGGGGGGGGCATTAAAAACACAGGGATGCATATATCTGTCTGTAGTCTGAAGTACTATGGGACAGAAATCTGCAAAATTATTCTGCCTACTATGGATTGTTTTCCAGAAACCATGGCAGGATTGTCATGATCCATTTAAACAGCACATCTTAAGAGCCTCACCTATACTCTTGTTTAGCTATTTGGTTTGGCTAAATGGCACCTGAACACAAAGCTTGATAGCCCTATCAAAGAGATGGATGATAGGATGAAGCTAGAAAAAAAAGTCCTTCAGTATCATTTAAAATTATTCTCTTCCTTTAAAAAAAAATAAGTGGACGGGTTCTCTCTGTTATATGCTGTCGCATTGCCATCTTGCTTATCCACCAACACCCAGCTGCCCAAAAGAAATGCATTTTTTATATAAATCTTGATATCAGGCACAGGCTACACATCTCCTGTGAAGGAAGCTGCCAAGCCTTTCCTACCACTAGAGACAGAGTGGTACCAACTGCCACTGTAAAACAGGACAAAGATACAGCTGCCACACAGGCAGGTTCTGCACCGCCCCCCCCCCCCCCCAAGGTATACTGGCAGAAGACTATTTAATAGCCATTTTCCATCCTCATGCTGTTCTCAGATAGTTCTCCATTTTGCTTTAAATGGGTGATATGCTGAAAAGACAGAACACAGAGTAACATGACAATGGAATGTCCTTCTGTTGCCATAGTCATTAGCTGTCAGTCTCTACTTGCTCTTCATGCTCTTGGGGAATAAACATATTCCTTTCAGTCCAGTTTAGACCACTGAAGGTCCTTGATATCTGTGAGTACCTGTAACCCATAGTACCTTTAATATTGTACCGTTATTCCTGTAGTGCTGGACCTCCAGCAAAACCACTGGGGAACATAGGAAAGGAAGAGCAAACCTCAGGATAAATGTCTGAGCTTGCTCTTTTCTTGGTCATCATCATAACACCACTCTGAATGGAAAATCCCCTAGTTGGTGCTTGTAAACTGGTCAATATTGTGGGCAAGTCACTTCTTTGACCCTTTAGCTGGCTTTAAAAAACAAAATACACACCACACTTTCTGTATATACATACATACATCACCCACTTTCACAGGATTTTTTTTAAAATATATGATTTGATATTCCAATAACTGAATAGTTATTGGTCTCAAAAACAAACTCAATGAGAAGACAAGCATTTCCAAAGAGGCCCTCTCTTTCAGTTGATGCAACGAGGACAAGCTTCACGGTGGGGAGAGGAGACTAATTTTATCCGTATATCCACTCCTCTTCTGCAATCCGGAGCTGTAGCTGTGAAGCAAAGGGCAAGCTTTCACATAATCTCATGATGTTCTGAATCGGCACAAGAGGAAATGGAGAATGATTTCTGTGCAAAGCGATGAAATGAAGACAGTCCTTTTTTAAAAACATGGGGAGTCACATAAAATATGTGACACAGATTTCAGTTACATTGACATGGTCTGTCATCTTTACTGGTAAGTATGCATGTATTCTTAGCCACAGAAAAGTCTCTTCCATGTTACAATTCGTGGGTTGTGCTTTGGGTCGAAGAGGAAGGAAGAGAGGAAGGCTGTAACTACACTGTGGTAGGTCTGCAGGAGAGGGAAGTTTCATCTTGGAACTCCCCAGCGCCAGCTCCCCAGCATCACCACAACATGAAGGCTGAGGCATGCACGCAACCCTAACAATCTGACTTTAGTTCTGTCACTTGTTCTTCTTCATCTTGCTGAGGGACTAGTGGACTGTCGCAGGATATGGTAGACGATGTGTTTGCTTCGTTCAGTGTAGAACTAATGGCAGAAAGGGGAAAAAAAAGAGAACTAAGTTTCAGATCTTAACGGAAGTGAATTAATTATGACAGACATAGCTGGATGCCATGTGAAAGGAGTGTTGTGAAAATGGCTGCCAAAATTAATAACAATTACTTGCTCAGAATTTTCAGAAAGCTCTATTCCTGTCTTCAAAATGGAATAAATAATATACCAAAAACTAGCTGTTGCCTTTGAAGGGATGATATGGTGAATATGTTGTGTAAGACATAACTGAGCGTGTTCCAAAATCTGTGGTCATTCCACCCAAGATTCTCTTCCCCAATATATGGCATATTTAATACACACACTTCTACTTTCCATTATGCCACAAGCCTACAGGTTGTTTAAAGTATGTTTTAAGGTTTCAGGAGTGTTACGTAAGGAAGTGAGTTTGTCCCAATGGGAGAAAGAGTGATGGAGGGTCTAACCTGGTACGACTGCTGGAAGCCTCCTGGGGGCTGTCACTGGCTCCTTCTGGTTTAGGATCAGGCAAAGGAATGATATAATCATTGTCCAGTCCATTCTGCTCCACTGTGGTATAGAGGACAGAGCTTGAACTGGCATTGGAGTTGGCAGCAGGCTGGAAATTGTTGAGTCCAAAGTTCCTGGGCCTTGTGCGGACAACAGCAGGATGGTCACTCTTCAAAAACTCTTCATTGACCTGTTGGTACCTCTGTTTTCACAGAAAGCAGACAGAGCAGGAACATACTGTGAGTGCACAAACACATTCCAGCTCATGGCTTGTAGCTTCACCTCAGTCTTGCAAATAAACAACAGCTTATTATGTTAGTAAATATTGCCCCCAAATCCTGTTGTGCAGCTTTCCGTATGAAAGATTGCCACAGATTAAAGACTTTCTTTTTCAGTTTTGGAATGTGCATGTCTTCATTTCTTTGCGTGAAAGCCATGTACACTCCAAAATATACAACTAAAGTTGTGAACTAGTGGCAGTCTACTGCTGGCTTCATTCCTATTATGCAAGCAGAGCTGCTGAACAGGATTTTGGCCACTATGATGATTCTAGGTTTTTAAAAAATGTATCGACTGTTTATCTTGAATAGTGCTATGATCATTGATACACTAAACTGCAATCTTAAATGCCTGGAGTAACCGTACTGAATTCAATGCTGCTTACTTTTAAATGGACATGTATAGGATTGCACCCAAGTATGCCTATTTAGAAGTATGGCCCACTAAAAATTGATGCGTTTCAGTGGGCCATACCACTCTTAGGTTTTCTGCTTCAAGTTATAAGGCTTCAATACTATATACATTTATCCATGAGTAAATACAGCTGAGTGGGACATGGTGGCGCTGCGGGTTAAACCGCAGAAGCCTCTGTGCTGCAAGGTCAGAAGACCAGCAGTTGTAAGATCGAATCCACACGACGGAGTGAGCTCCCATCGCTTGTCTCAGCTCCTGCCAACCTAGCAGTTCGAAAGCATGTAAAAATGCGAGTAGATAAATAGGTACCACCTCGGTGGGAAGGTAACGGCGTTCTGTGTCTAGTCGCGCTGGCCACGTGACCATGGACACTGTCTTCGGACAAACGCTGGCTCTACGGCCTGGAAACGGGGATGAGCACTGCCCCTAGAGTCGGACACGACTGGACTAAATGTCAAGGGGAACCTTTACCTTTACCTAAATACAGCTGAACTTAATGGGGTTTATTTCTGAGTCGACCTGTGTAAAATTGATCTGTAAGCCTGAAATACAACCCACCATGGCAAATGTGAAAGCAGGCACTATTTTCAAGTGTTTCACTTGTTTTAGTATTGTACAGTGTAGGCTACTACTTGACTATGAAACTGCTGTTTCTTAGCCTTTGTGCAGTCAGCTTCCTAAGCAAGTGTCAGTAAAAATGGACAATATTTCTGCATATTCAGACGGCTTCTCAAAAATCCTGAAGAGAGTATTCTACAAGCAGGATGCCACCATTAAAAAGGCTCACTGGTCACCATCTGCATTACCTCAGTTTGTACTGAGCACTCAAAAAACAACCTCCTGATATGGGAATAGCACAGATATCTACAGATATGCACAGATGCATATGAACACTTCTAATATTGTTCCAAGTGCCCCGTGTGGCCAGTGATCAAGGATGATTAGATCGTAATACCAAATTACAAGATGGTCAAGATGGGGAAGGCTGGTCTAAAAATAAAGGTTCTCTTCCCCACAGAGAAGGTAGATAATGCCCTATCTACAAGTGACAATTTTGGTGTGATGTTCGCTGAAGGTGTGAACAGTATTACTGAACCTTGAGATCACCCTGTTGCAGCATTTCTACAACATAGTGCTAAGCAGGGAATAGAACATCTAAAGCTTCCAAACTATTCAAATAAATGAAGAATGTGAGATCCATGTTTGGAACTGCAAATGGCAATGAAGAAACCAGAGTCATACCAGAAAATACTACATTCCCCATCATATTTTCCAAGTAATCATCCAATGTCCCTCAAATACAGATGTAGTCAACCTGTTAGCTTGGTATCCCTCCTATCTGCTATACACACCAGGTACAGTGATGCCTCGCAAGACGAATGCCTCGCGCAACGAAAAACTTGCAAGACGAAAGCGTTTTGCGATTTTTTTGGTGACTCGCAAGACAAATTTTTCTATGGCCATGCTTCGCAAGATGAATTTTTTTAAACTTAAATTTCAATGCATTCCTATGGGAATCTGCGCTTCGCAAGACGAAATTTTCGCAACACGACACGACTCGTGGAACGAATTATTTTCGTCTTGCGAGGCATCACTGTATTTTCTTTAGAAAGAGGGCCATTCTACTCCACAGTGCATCTTTCCCACTTAATCTTCTCAGGCCAACAATACCTTTTTATAGCTATCCTCCAGAAGGTTTCCCATAAGCATTACCAGCTGAGAGAAAGAAGGTCGGATCTCAAATTTCTCTTCCCAACATTTCTGCATGATTTCATAGCTAGAATGACATAAAAAGACAAGAAGTGGTTTGGGAAATGCTGTACTGGGAAAAAGATGGCATTCTTCCAGTGTGAGAAAGGCAAACATATATGCTCACATCTCATTAGATGCGTAAGTGGGCTTGGACATCCGATAGCCACGTTTGATGGCATTGTAGAATTGCTCATTCATAGGCAGTTCCGGATATGGAGTCCCACCTAGGAGAGAAAAGGAGATCAAGCAAAAAGAATAGTGGGGAAAGATACTTCTACTGCATGCCAAGGCTGCATTACTGTCACCCCATTCTCCACTCTAGGCTCATTTCAGTGCAGGAGTGGAAAATGGAAAATGGCTATTAGGGATGACTTCCTGCTCAGAAAGAAGGCTCCCAGCTAGCAGTGGGCAGGAACAGGATACTTGAGCAAAGCTAGGCTTAGTTCAGCCTCAAAGCCTTCCAATTTAGGCCTTTCTCCCAGGTACAAGACAGGTGTTTGTAAGGTGTTTATTAATGCAGGTAGATCTCCCTGAATGGAGAATTACAGTTTTAGCGGGCCAGAAAATTCCATCCCTAATGGCTATCAGTAGCGGTCCCTCCCTGTTTGACACAGGTGGGCTTAAGGTAACTTATGGTATGAGAAGGAAATGGAAGAAAGGGAACCAAATACATTGCTTTCGTTCTGTATGTAGGAATTTTTAAAGCTGGTATGCATCTCTAACAAAGGCTGGACAAAGCTGACCAATGTAATTTACCGAGAGTGAATATTTCCCAGAGAAGGATGCCAAAGGACCACACATCACTCAAGGTAGTGTAGAGGTTGTTGAAGATGCTCTCAGGTGCCATCCACTTCAAAGGCAAGAAGGTCTGTAACAAAAAGACCCAGCAGGAACACTTTCAAACCTTTGATAAGGTAAACTGCAATGAATTGTCCTCTCTTCCTGAATAACAATGGGCTTCCCTGTGACTTTTCACAAAGCCTTGCTTGTAGCACAGGAAAACCTACCAGGTTATTCTAGTGAGAGGGTTATTCCCATCTAAGAATTCCAGTCGCCACCTGCCTCTGCCATCTCTCCTATAAGCCTAAGCTTCGCAATGGGGAAATCAGTTCATTTCTTTCTCCTGCATTTGAATTTATAAACCCCATGTTCTTTCTGTCTTGAATATCTAACTTTTGAATTTTAGCAAATCCTTCTAAATCAAAATGAGACAAAAATTTCATCCATCTGCACTGGCCAAATGCAATAGATCTCTCAAATAGCCTGTCCCCAAATCATATAAGGCTTTATAGGTTTTATGAATTCTGCCCTTTGAATTGTGCCTGGAAACAGCCAGTAGTTAATTAATTAAGAAATCGCCATGCCAACTCAAGGTGGCTTATCAAGGAGGTAAAAACACAAATATTAAAACAATTACAAATATAAAAACCACATTATTAAAGAACAAACACATTGATTATTAAAAAGTGTGATCTAAAGCCCTGATAAAAGTTAAAAACACATTTTAAAAGATTAAAGAACAATTCTACCCTTAAAATCCCTTCCTTTTCAGCAGTTTACATATTAAAAGCCTGCCTGAGAAGGAAGGTCTTTGTGGGCAGAAGGACAGGGCCAGCCTGGTTTCCCATGAAAGGGAGTTCCATAGCTTGGGAGCAGCCACTGGGAAAAAAAACACCTTTTTATGTGTCTGCGTGAAGTGTGCCTATGAGGGTGGTAGAACCAAGAGAGAGGACACCCCCCAAAGATTGGAGGGGGTGGTATGGAGAGTTACAGTCACTCAAATAGCCCGGACCCAGTTCTTTTAGGGCTTTATAGCTTAAGACCAGCAATTTGACTTGTGCCTGGTAGCCAGTGAAACTGTTGTAACACAGATTTGCTGTTCTCACTGTACCCAGCTCCAGTCAGGAGTCTAGCCGCATCATCCCGGACCCCTGAAGTTTCCAAACACATTCCAAAGGCAGCCCCATATACCACATATTACAGTAGTCCAAAGGGGATGTAACTAAGGCATGTGTCACCGGATGAGAAAAAAGGCGTTCTGTACCTACATGCCATCTATGTGTTAAAGAAGAAAAGTTTCTTGGGGGGAAATAGAAGCACCAACTATACGGCTGCACTGTCACGGGTGAATACACATGGATTCAAACCTAGACTTACAAGAATTAAGCACTCAAAGCTCTGAATCTGGATGGATGAATCTGTCAGCTTTGATTTCTCCCACATTTAGGATCCTTTATGCTCAAATTATTTCCATTCCAAATATGTCAAAATGTGTGCATTTTGAGAAATTCTTACAAAAAAGGTGAACTGCAATGAAAATTATCCCTCATCCCTATCTTTGCCATTTAATATAAGGAATGGTAATTAATTACTAAATGCAGCTCTGGAAGAGGGTCCTTTGTAATGTTATACAAGAAAATAGAATCATTTTCTAAAGAAGTAGTGGGAGGGCTGGATTCTCTTCGGGATGATTCATGGGAGGAAGTGCTTTTTTCTTTCAGCCATACTCTTTTATCTCTACTTCTTCTTTCCTGCCTTGACAGCTGTTTGAGAAGGAAGAAACTGGGCTTCCTAGAGGCCTTTCGAAATTAGGCATTACAAAAATTAGACTACAACTCAGGTATGAGCACATAAGCTCTGGGCTGAAAAGGTTGTCCATCCTGATCCTAGAGCATTTTTTTTTTTTAAGGGATTTAAAGGATTTCGATTTAGGCTGGCCTAACCAGATTCAGCTTAGCGTGACTGCTATAAAATGAGAATATCTTTCTTACCAAGGATGCGTTACCAAATGCTCACATTAACATATGGTCTTCAGCCTCATCCAGGTCAACAGGTATGATGGTGGAGAGACTGAATACTGGCTAGGCCATTGTTTGGGATGCCAAAATCCCACAAAAATGTCAGATGCCACCCAAAAACAGCATCTGGAAGGGAGTGGATCCTGACTATTCCATGAAAAAGGACAAAGAGAAAGTGGAAAAAAGAATTTAGGGGGAAGGAATTAAGGAAAGGATACAAACTATTTCTGCATACTGAACAAAGCTGCAAGGAATATTCCAGAGGGAATGAACCCCTGGGTATAGAAGGTCCTAGAGATGTGGGTATTATACCAGAGGAGGAGAGGGAAAGGAAGGATAATAGAGAATAGACTGTGAATCAAACAAGTAAGAAGTCGAAGGAATAGATAGTAAGCCAAGCAAACTACTGGCAGATCTTGGAAGAGCACCATGAAGAGTCTCTCCTTGTTTGGTCCCATGAGTCACTGGGTGGCCAGTGAAACTTTTTGGAATGGTTGCCAGGGGAAACAGAAAAGCCTGCTCAGCTGTGGCATTTGTTATAGCTGGAAGACAACCAACAAGGTCTCTAGGAAAGGTGTGCTGGGCCCTTCTGAGCAGGAAGGGCATTCACCCTCCCACAGGTTCTGCTGCCTGAGGCAATCAGTTCCTCCCTCCTCACAGGAGGCTGGCCCTGGTCCACAATGAAAAGGTAATGGGTTATACTCTCCACTTTGGCCCAGTCATTGCCTATCCATCTAGCCACTTGCTTTGCCATTCATATATTGAGCACAGATATCTGACTAAGGTAAGTCTATGTGCATAGATAACCTGTACACATAACTGTTAAGCCATCTACAGAAGTCTATACACATAGGTTTCCCCTCTCAGATGCCCATGCTAAATGCACAGATGTTGGTTAGTGGAGATGGGAGTCCATGCGATGTCAGTGCCAGGGTGCTGCCTTTTCAATGCATGGAGCCTTCTTTGCATGTCTGATTAATGAAGAAAGGGCACTGATGTGGTTCCAAGAGATATGAACCACTGAACCATTTAGGCACACTTCTACTATGAAGTAGACCAGTCAAAATGCAGGTAACATATGTGAAGAAATACTGAGTTTAATGAACATGAGAGGCTCATCAAAGAAGCTTCAAAACGCAGCTAGACATATCCCTCTTGCTACCCTCATTTCCTCTTTGTCTCCCCAGCCCCCAAACCTCTGCTTATTCGTGACACATGAAACCAGCCTGATTCTGGTTTTCTCTGCAACAGCTTGCTTGTCCATCACCCTGCCCTGAGCTGAGAGTGGGCTAATTTGCGCAACCAGCATCAAAAAATAATTTCCAGGAAGGACTGCGAACAGCCAGGGTTTCATTTCCTACTATGAGAAAGAGTGATTGGGTAAAGGAGATTCAAAGATGCATGTTAAATTCTTAACCTTGCAAAATGACTTACATCAGGGCTTTTGTTCAGTACTTGAAAGTCTCAGCCTGTGCATGTGAACAATTAGTTCAGGGCAAAATAATCAACATGAGACCTATGAGGTTAGCTGTAGAGTTGCTTTGAGTCTGGTGCATAAGAATATTATTGTTCATGCAATATACGTTTTGAACATGACTCCAGTATCTCAAAATATTGCCACAAATAGTGTGCCTCTGCTTGTGCTGGTTACAATGACAGCAGTCTACAGCAGGGTCTTTTCAGTGGTGGCACATTGGCTGTAGAACTGCCTCCCTGGAAGTTTGCATAGCTGAGGCGTTTACCTTCCAGAGTGTTCTGGAAAGCTCTGGAGGAGTGGAAGATCAGTCTCTCTTTACTTCATCTACAGCACGGTATCTACCCAGAGATAGGTTGGGAAGTCAGAATCAGTGGTTTATTTGTCTATTCCATCCACAGACAGTCTCAGAAAGCAGGGTTTGAGCAACACGATGTGAAGATAGCTAATGACTCTTGGACAGTTGCCTGCTATGGTGACAGAGTATGGCTGCTATACAGAACATACCAAAAGCAATAGTACTGGCCTGCATCTCTGTTTTTTCCTTCTCTGTAGTTTCTGTACTGTTCCATTCTGACAAAACAGACATTTCAGAAACTAAGAGGTGTGAGTAGGAGAAAGCAGCTGAAGAGGCCAAAATAAACTGCTCTTCCAAGCTTCCTGTCTCTTCAGGCTTACAGGCTTAATGCATCGTGGGCAATAAAGGTAGGAGAACGACTATGCTACTGTTCCGCAGAAACATTTCTGGTGTACAGTACTGACACAGCCACAGAACTGGAGTAAGTATGGATACAGGAGATGTGGTATTACTTATTCTAGGGGTTATGCCCTAGAAGATGCTCCTGACTATCCACCTGCAAATTACCTGGATTACCAAGATGAGGTCCAACAGGCCACACACACATACAAATACTGGACCTGCAAAATTATTTTGCCGTTTCTAAATAAAACGTCAAGGCCTTTTCCAAATCCAGAGTGGAGACTAGGGATGTGCCATTTATGCTTTTTTTGGGGACTCCCAACTCCTAGAATTCTCCAAGAATTCCTCAGGCAGAATTCTAGGAGCTTCAACCCAAAGACCCCCACCTGCCTTTCATGAATCTGGCCCAGGGCCTAGCTCCAAGGCTGCAAAACTGTTGTAGGCTGTGCTTTCTGATGTAGAAGTCCAAAAGAGGAAACTGTTGCTTTTTTTAAAAAACTCACAATGAGTTAGGCCATGCAGGCTCAGAGCTAGGACTCAGTCCAGGTGAGAGGAATGTAGGTGTTTCTTGGTATAGATCTGTGGACAAGAATTCCCAGAATTCTGTCTGAAGCTTTCTTGGAGAATTCTGGGAGTTGGAATCCAAGAACCCCAAATGGCACATCTCTAGCACAGATGTCTAGAAATAAAGAGAATAATCAGGTCTGGCATGTAAAACTGGTAGACTGCCAGTGGCCTAAATAGTTAATGTGTGAAGAGTTTCAAGAAATGTATGAAGGCTGTCAGTTCACTAACACGTTTCATGATCAGGACCATGAGAATTATCAGTTTCTCATTTTGTTCTTCTCTTACCAGAGGTTGCACATTGCCATAGCTATCCTGAGCCTCAGTGCAGCTACTCTAAACAATGATGTTTTGATCTATCCAAACCTGTTTCAAAGGTTCTTCAGCCAATAATTTATTCTCTTTCCTCCTTTGCATTTCTCATTCATTTTATCTTGAATGATCAGATATAACACTCAGTACACTTTTCATTTCTCGCCACACAAAGTATTCTACCCTTTTGCAGTTTATGAATTTTATGATTCGTTAGATGTTATTCATTTGCCTTAGAACTTCATTGAACCCTGTAGGTTCAAGATATTCTCAACATCCTCCAATAAACCTACATTTCTAATGCTTCTAAAATACCTTTTTAAAAAAGATAGAGGCATTTGAAATGTGTTAAAGCCAATGATTCGATGCATGTGTTAAATTCAATGATTAGATGCCATACAGTAGAACTGAGAGTGCACAGCAAAATATAATGCACATTTTCACAACTATTTTTGTTTCTGTTGTATATTGCCTTCTTCATCATTAGGAAGCTTCTCTAGACCATCTCTATTCTGACCTTTATTTCACGGTCATATTTCCACTATTCGTTCAAATAAATTCCAAGATAACATATATTTCCGAACACATTTCAAACTTCCATTTGAAATCTTTAACTGCATTTCTTGTACTGCTTGATTTCTATTGATTATGAACCTGGTTTTCTTAATAACCTTTGCAGATCATCTGAAGTACCAGCTAGTAATACTGTACTGTCTTCATTCTGGATGCTGACCATTGCAAACAGTGCTATCTCCATTGACAATAGTGCCCCAATCTAAATCAGGAAGTGCTTCTCTAAAGATGCTCTTGTAATGCATATTAAGAGGCAGTGGCAAGAGTCTGAGTCCCTTTCTTATCTCTATGCCATCTGCAATTTGAACTTCACTAAACAAAGCTTTTTATTGCCAGTGCAGATTGCAAATTATAAAGATATCTCTTGAATCAATATCTGTTTTTTTAAAAAAACCACCAACTCCATTAGCTTCCTGTGTTGGACTTTGTCAAAATGTTTCTCATTGTCAATAAGGCATATTCAGGGAGTGGGAGAGGTAAGATCTTTACTGGAGAATTGTGGATTGTGATCAAGTAACCATATTAACCAAATTTATGAGGAAATTAGCTTTGCATCTTTTCAGTGCATTGAAAAACAAGGAGACTGCATTGTTAGGTAAATAATAGGCTGAGATGGTTGCCAAGTGCATTTTGCCAGAGCCCCTGATAACTGAGAGAAACCAAATCATCCACATCAAGAGCTCCTGGAGGAAGGGGGTAGGGCCCCCAGGGGAAACCCGCACAGGAAAACATGCTTCTAATCAAACCCGCCTTATTTAAAACAGGAAGATGTCTTTGTGTTGACAAGGATTATCTTACTGGCCCTCAGCAAGGTAGGTGAAGGTGGTGAGCAAGTGGGTGTGTGCCTGTCCTGGGGGAAAGAGGGCATTCACTTGTCTTGTAGAGAACCAGAATTTTGGAAAACAAAGCTTGATTAGGCCTACATAAACCAACCAGGACTCTTCTGATTACTCAGAGCCGGCAGAAGAGATGCATAAAGCATTGTGAAGGCATCATCTATCAAGTCCCTAAAGGTTCTGGTACATAATCAAGAAAATAGATGAGTGTTCTATGCTGTGAGGAAGATAAGAGCCTCTGGGCAGAATTATCTGTACAGTGGCCATCCTAGTTGAAAGCAGATGCATAGCATTTGGACTGGCATACCAACCATGGTAAGGCTGAATCAACACGGATGAAAGTGGAAATAAAGATTAAAACGGTTTTGACTATCAAGGAAAAAGAGACGGGGAGCTAAAATCTGAAGAAAATGGATTCAGAGTTGGGGAGAATGTACCCACAATGTTGCATCCACAGTGTTGTATTCAGAAGCAGGAGGTGGATGTCTGGTATTTATGATCAAAGGGCAGAATACGATCCAGAACTAAGTAAACAAATTGCATTATGAAGAAATATGCCAACAATCCGGGTTTTAAACAGGAAAGTGCAGTTGTGCATCCAAGCTAGCAGAGCCAGAAGGACCACAGGATGGTTTACAGAATGAAGGAACCTAGAATAACTTAGTGGTGACCTTAGTATCAACCAAATCTTAGAAGTTATGAAAGTTGAAAGCTTAGAAACCCAAGACCAAGACCAGGGGTAACTCTGTTACATTTAGAGCCAGTGTTGTCTGCCTCCCATCAGCTCTGGGTCACATACACACACAGCCTGCTATACCACTGAATTTTGGTGACAAACCAGAAAAACAATCTGTTAAAGCAAACAGACAGGCTTGTTTTAAAGGGAATTTCTCAGTTTGCTACATGATTTTGAGAGTAGCTGCAGGGTGTCATATAAATGCTCTTGGTAGTTACGTGTAGCCCAAAGGACATGCATTGCCCAATCCTGACCAGGACTAGAGGGCTCCAAAGAGGGTTGGAGGACCCCGTCATAGCTCAGCCGTTGAATCACTTTTGAGGAAGCCCAACTGGATCAAGCATGGAAGCAGAAGTAAATTGCTCACAGGGACAGAGTGATTTTTGAACATTGAAGAAGGAGGAGATGAAGACAGAAGATTGCAAAGGCAATTTCCCAGTGACGGAGCATGGAAAACATTTCAGATGGGCCACGTAATCTGAAGCTTGAAGATTCTTTCCCCAAAAACATCCTGGGGATAAAATGTAGTCAATGTTCACAAACCCTTTTGCTTAATCTTTGGCAGTGTTTGGTCATTTCTGTTCCGTGACTTTTGCCATACATAAAAGAATTCATGCAAGCTAGACCAGACGAGAAAGAAGACAAGGTTTATGCATCTTTAATAGTTGCTTATAAACAAGCAAATCTTTTAATGCAAAGTATATCTGCTGAAATTTCTTCCTCCATAGAACTATTAAAGATACAGGGACCCTCTCCGCTTTTTCATCTGATGACTCTAATAGTAGCCCAATTTGTGAATCACATCCTTCCAATCACTGCAGTTTTAAATATCTTTGTAAGAAGGAAAGATTAGAAAAAGCATGGGCCACCACTCTGAATCTTCTGGAAATTTCTAGAAGCCTGCAATCTACTCAGGCCCATGCCCATATATGGAACTGCATTGAACAGAACACAAACACACACAAAAATAGAACTTGTTCTCTCAGGCCCTGCAAAGAAGGAGAGGGACCAAAACTTTAAGCCTCGGCTGCATAAAATTTAGGTCGATTAAATTTAGCCTCATGTTTAGAACAACATTCTATTAATGAGTTTATCTGGCCAAAATTATTTTTGGAGCACTGGTCCTAAGATGTTGAAGGACGGAGGCTAGATATCTATCCATCAGGGCTGCAACAGTTATTGGTTCAAAACTCTAGAAGATTTATTAGTTTAAACCTCAGAGTAGAAGACTGGTTGAAAACTCTATGGAGCAGAATCTATCCCAGGAATCATGTCTCTGCTGTGAATTATGCTGTTATCAATGTAAGATTGAACCAACAAGCATGCTGGAAAGAGAAATAAAACTTTCTCATAATTCCTTGAATAACCTGCTTCTGAATTTTCTCTGCTGCCAATTTACCTGGTTTTGACCTGATTAAAACCAGTGGAGTCAGACAATGAAGATATATTTTGCTGAGATGAATGAGTGATAATCTTCACCCTGTATTGTCCTAAACCAGCATACTTGCTATTGTGTCATACTAAGGGGTGTGTGAAAACCTATGGAAATAAGGGTGTTTTCTTAAATGTATTTAATCCCACACGCTGTCCCATACATGAAATTCTTCAGGAATGGTAAAGTTTTGAGACTCCAAATTTGTGGGAATTTGTCCTCTTTTGGATGAGTAGAAAGGATAGAGAGGAACAAACTAGCTCCCAAGTTCAGAGTATAGAGGTTTAAAAATGCTAACAGTTCAGTAGTCTTGCTACTCACATTGCCTTTGGAAATGTAATTTGAATCCCGCATGATGTCTCTAGCTAAGCCAAAGTCACAGATCTTCACCAGCTTCCCCTCACAGATCAGAACATTCCTTGCAGCCAGGTCTCGGTGCACACACTGTGGGACAGGAGAGAGAGAAAAATACCCATGCTGTATAACTTTTGTGTTTCTGTTAGCATTTGTTCAAAAGCCTTAATGATATTCTCCAGCCAAATTTTTCAGAACAAAGCGTCATAAGAAATCTGTGTGAAACCCAACGTGTCCACTGAGGTTAGGTTCAGACAATAGCTTTACAGGAATTTGGAGGCACTGTTGCAGAACTGCTGTCGCCTGTGGTTCCTACAATTTGTTTTTGTTTTTCTCTTGTCGTGCTGTGGTCTCCAGTTTTACAGTGTTTTACAGCGCATCAGCAAAATCGGTAGCAAGCCCCTAGACCTACAATCAGCACTGCTGCAGGGGACAAGGTTTTACTTCTCATGTGACTTCAGAATGTTGTTTATTGCTCTGAGCAGGTTTAGAGCTGTTTTAAGGTTACATGAAAAGAGGAATATACATTCCCACTTGTTTACACAGAATTGTTCTCAAACGGAAACAAAGCACTGAGACCTATTATTCAAGAATACTCTTTATTTTTGTAGTGTTCCCTTTATTAATGAATTGACTAAACAAGGAGTGAACAATTGTGCCTCTCCAGGTGTTCTTGGACTGCAACTTCCAACAGGTTGTCAGCATAGCTAATGGTGAGAGCTTTCAGGACTTGGAAGGCCAACATCTGGAGTTTTTGAGGCTGCGCTCACTGTTCAATAGAACTTCTCAAGAGATATCACTCCTTTCTTGCACACAATTTCCTTGCCATTTCAAATTTCTCCACTCTTGTTAAGAGACATTCATCTTTGTGCTTGAACTATGTTCTAACAATACGTTTACCCTTTGCTCCTGCCAACCACCCGTGGTGTCTGTAAGTACATGTGTCATGTTTCAGAACAACTTTACCTTTTGGGAATTCGCCCTGGAAAACAACCACAGGCCTTCTGTGTGGTTGGTTTTAGCAGTACGTAGCTTTGTCTGCAGAACCGCTTGCCACTTTTATCATGTTTCCTTTCCCCATAGCTATTAGCATTATGTGAAAAGATTATCTCAAGATTGATCACAAATGATAATGGCATCACAGAAATGCTACTGGGCAGTTTGCTGTGTGTGAAGTCGGCCCTGTGAAATGGCCCTTGGATTAGCTGGCAACAGCCAACATTACTTCGCCAACAAACATGAAAACTAGTTCAGATTATCTAAGAGGAAGCCCAATACAGGGTGCTGGCACACGTAAGCCTGGGCTGGGTGCAGTCGACGATCATACAGCACGTGTACATAAATTCAGGTTGGAATTAATAATCATGAAAAAACACTGCTTTCCTTATTCATAATGCATTTCTTGCAAAAACAGTTTCCAACCCCTTAGGTTTTCGCTGAAAGTCCTATGGAAACGGTACAGAATGGGAAGGGAATATTTACAGTGATCAACAGTTGTAACTGTAATGGCTGCATTGCTGCTTTGTAACCGCCCAGAGTAGACACGTTCTAGATGGGCGGTATATAAATCCAATAAATAAATAAATATTTTCCTCATAACTCCTGCAACCAAAATAAACTATGCAAAAGTGTTAATTTGCAGTGTTAACAGCAGCCTCAAAATCAAGTTTTCCTTGGCGCAGAACTATGGGTTACTTGAGCTCAGATATATTTACTGATTTTTTTAAAAAAATTCACCCTTACATCAAAAATACTGTTTGCAACAGTACTAGAAAAGACACTCTCTCCACCTGGAAGAAGACTGTTTACAGAAATAGTACTGGGCAGCTATATTTCTGATGGCACACTAACATCCATCTGTGATTAAGATGAAGGCTTCTAGTTTAACATCTCACTATTGGCTGTGAGAGAACCAGAAGCATCTTGCATAAAGGACTGAATATTTCAGGATTGCTTTGAATAGAGAAGCGATAACTTGTTATAAAGCAATTATAGTTTTGTTTCACTGAATGTCTGGTGCACCGCCTAGGGGACAAGGTAAATATTATCTGTCCTGAGGAGAAAGGAAGCAGTAAGGTTTAAAGGGAAATGCAACAGTGTGCCTCATTAGACATAAATCAAACGTCCTGTCCACACTTAGTACAAGAAAATTGACTGATGCCCCCTTGTGTTCTTCTACCGGTGTCCCTGTCTCTCTTGTTCCACAAACAGGGAGAAAACAAGCGACTTTCTTCTCCTTTAAAGCCAGTCATCCCTAGATATAATCACGTAATTCTAAAAAAACACATGGTATATTTACATTTTTGGAAGCTAGGAACTCCATCCCATTAGCCACCTGGAAACTGATTCCAACAAGATCTGTGTAGCTGAGCAGAGGAGATTCATTTATCAGTGTCACCCTCTCAGAAGCTGAGAACATAAAACAGAGACACAAACAGTGTTTGTTATTTGGTTTCCCAAACGTATTTAAAATATAAAACTGTCTAAACTCTACACAGACACACGGTAAAGAAGGAAATGATTTAAAGACTCACTTCGACTGATAACAGCAAAGCTTCACTTTTATATATGTCTATAACTATATCTGCATATATCTGGATATTATTTTACAGCATTTCTTTTCTGCTTTTCATTTTTTAAAAAAATCCCAAAGTGGTTTACAATAAAAACAAATGCAATAAAACCTGTAACTAATACGATGGTATCATCATCATTATCATCATTATAATAGTATATAATATTAAAAACGATCCTTATTTCTTCACATTGGCTCTTCAGACAATGAAACCATTACAAATGATCACGACAGGTCACAACATACGTGCCTGCTGATTTCTATGACCTCCTTTACCTGTTGGCGAATAGCTGCCCAGCTCATAGGTGGTACCATAATTAGAAGAATCGATGTCCACATACTTGATTTCACCCTTCATGTCTGACATGGGCACATAATCCAGTGACTCATCCTTACTCATATCCATGTAGCCCCCATCACTTTCCACAGATAATGATGTATGGCTGCAAAGAGAAAGTTCATTCAAATGACAAACATACCTATTAAGACTGATCTCTGCCAAGTGTTTCCGTTGGGGAAGCCATATTCATCATTTGCAGTAAGAACAGAGAGTCTTAGGAATATAAATCTTTGCTTATTTCTTATTGTTGGCAAGAATGAAAAACTCTGAAAACTTTTCTGCCTGCTGGGTGAATTAAGACAATTTTTGTATATTTTTTGCATGTTGGTGCTTTTGCAAAATATTTACAGAAGTGTTTTTTTTTAAAGCTTTGAACAGAAAAAGCTTCATTTTACTCAGAAAACTTCGTATTTCACACAAAAGACAAGCTTCAAAATGTAAAGTAAAAGATACCCCCCCACCTCAAAGCCACATTTGTCCTGATGAAAGTTAGCTAGCCTTTTCATTCTTGTATCGTGACAAAGACCCTCTCACAGCATTTGACTTTTTTTTAAAAGCATGGCTAGTTATGTAAAGGCATCGTTTTTTACTGTGAATAAAAACATTTTCAAGTATTAATTACATTCTTTATTTTGCCTCAACTTAATAACTACAGTAAGACCCTCATATCCGCTGGGGATTGGTTCCAAGTCCCCCTGTGGAGATATCTATCTATCTATCTATCTATCTATCTATCTATCTATCTATCTATCTATCTATCTATCTATCTATCTATCTATCTATCTATCTATCTATCTATCTATCTATCGAGAGGGCACAGTAAAAAGGAAATATTTTTTTTCATGCATTACCAGACATGGCCACTGGGGGGGGGCAGAGACCATGCTATGTATTCTTCCCTAACAAGTATTCATAGCATGGTCTCTAGTGGCCAGTTCTTGTAATACATGTGAACATAGTTTTTTCTGGATCTTTTTCTTTTAATATTTTTAATATTTTCAGACTGTGCATGTGACCATGCATTAACATGAAGGTTAATCTATGCAGTTCAAAAATATAATAGAGTGTATTACAGAAATCCCTTAATCAGCATTTCACTTTAGTTGTCGATGTGGTGCTAAAATGGTTCACTCAATCCAGCTATTAAATTACAGACAAGTAAATGAGAAGCAGAATCACTTGGATCTCTTTCTTCCTTCATTCAGAGCAGCTGACATAATTTAGTAGTGGGATATGGAGTGGAATGCATGTTTAGAAAAACTGGGAGAGAATGCTCAGAGACTGGGAGATTGCTGCTTCCCATGGATCTACCTGGTCACCAGATCTGATGTCACCAAAGAACTTTACTTAAGTTCAGATCTTCATTTGTTTGTGTGAGAAGCACCATAGTGCAATGGATAAATATACTGGATAATTTTGTTCAATAACAGGCAACATCAAGAGCATTGAGGGTAGCTAGAATCAAGTTTTCCATAGTACATGTTAAGCAGCACACAGTACACTGACATAGGTGTGAAGCTGCCTGTTCTTCACACTTGCAAAGAATTACAATAGCATGAAAATCCAATTTTCTTTGGTTCAATCTGGTTCTGCCAAGTCAAGTAACCCAGTTCTGTGTGTGGCTGGGGCTACACTTTCAAAGGGTTCCATCAATTTTAAGAGGTCAGCAGTTCTTTTTCCCCACATTTAAATCCTGGCATTTTCTGCTGTTCCTTTGAGATTCACAGATGTTCTGAACAATTTTTTTCTTTGACTTTAATCAAGGAAGGACAGAATGGTAGCCAAAGAGTGGATAAGCTTTAGATGTAGATACGTTAAGTTTTCCTCTATTAACTGCTACCTCTCTCCATATGTCACTGGTTGCAATGTCGGCTAAGTAATTGATTTTATCAATAGCAATTGGTTTCAGTTATCTAGTAATGATTCTAGAGCTTCCATTGAATGCTACATCTTGGCTGAACTATAACACACAAGGCTAGTGTAAATTCAAATGACCAAACAAGACCTGTAGCATATTTTGTTTGTGTGTGTGTATGGCTACTAATGATGTGGGAGACTCCAGAGCTTCCTTTTTTTTGTATTCTCAAAGGCTTTCATGGCCGGGATCCGATGGTTGTTGTAGGTTTTTCAGGCTGTTTGGTCATGTTCTGGAGGTTTTTCTTCCTAACGTTTCGCCAGCCTCTGTGGCCGGCATCTTCAGAGGACAGGAGTTAGAACTCTGTCTGTGTTCTGGTTCTAACTCCTGTCCTCTGAAGATGCCAGCCACAGAGACTGGTGAAACGTTAGGAAGAAAAACCTCCAGAACATGGCCAAACAGCCCGAAAAACCTACAACAACCAACTTCCTTTTTTTCTTTTAAATCAAGAAGCCAGGCCAGAGCTATTGAGGCTTTGAGCTAAGACTTACTCTTAGTAAGCAAAATTTACATGCCTGTAGGTGTGGACCTGTCAGGTGAAACACCCAGAATAGAGAATTTGGGGAGGTCGGGTCCAATAAATCCAAAGGGCACGTTGCTAGCCTTTGCCTCTCTTTGTAACATGTGGCTTGATTTACTTAGTTCAAATAGCTAGAAGGTTTTGCTAAAGTACCCTTTGGATGATCCAGACGCATCCAAAATGTAACCAGCCATTCCCTTTTATTTTCTGCATGTTTCCGTTCATGATAATTCATGCAGTTAATTTGTAGACTGATGCATGTCTTGCGTGACAACTCACATGCTCTGGGTCATGTGGAAATTATTTGCAGAGAGTTCTCACCTTGAGGTGTTAACAAATATCACCCGATGATGGGGAAAAATGGGGAGAAAATGCCGATGTGACTCTTCCATGACCAAAACAAATAACGCAGACAAAGTTGTGCTGGCTGTAGATACTGACTCTACTGATACTGATAGCAACACAGAAAGCTAGAGATATGTAGGACCAAAAATCGATAAGCACAGAAACAGAGGGAAAAGCCAACTCTGTACTGAATATGCTATCGTGTTATCTTGTTTACAAAGAGGGAATAATCTCCTTAATCTCAAAGTTTCTGTTTCAGTGGACCAGAAAGGCCATGACCCTGGAGATAGTGATGCGCTACAGCCACAGGCCCTGAAGCAAGAGGAGAGTGTTAATTTGTAGGCACCTCTGCACCCGGTCCTCGCGGGGGGCATTTCCATACACTTCTGCTTCCTGCTTTGTGTTTTCACTGCAGCACTGTAGGAAGGTGTGTTTGTTTCTGTGCAGGTAGTCCACCAGATCTCCATAGCGGCAGTACTCTGTTATGATGTAGATGGGGCCTGTAGAGAAGATTAGATGTGGTCAGTGGGTGTAAAGATAGGTTTCTTTGCCAATGGCTTAAACACAGAACGACCATGGCCTCGCTGAGGTAGTAAACAACTTCAGACAGCAGACTGAGTACCCCTCGAAACAATCCATGCAAACTCTTGTCTGCAGTCCAAAGGGGTGCAGCCAGATGCAGGTCTTACTGCACAAACGTGAGAGTGAGGCCTCTAGGTAGAAATCTGCTTGAGAAAAAGAGGGAGAGAGAAGGAACTAGTTTCTACCCTGTCTCTGAATTTGCTCCATTGTGAGGTCATATTACTGCATTACTGAATGATTAGTAAAGGAATATATGGGTTTGAAAACGTAAGATTTAGTAGAAGTAACAGGATCCCCATACACAAGGGCAGTGGTGCTAGCACTCTGGTGAGTAGATTGGAATATAAGTGTAAGGAGAAGGGAGATTGTGGTCTTCACTTTATTCATGCTGGTTTGAACAGAGAAACTTGCAGGCTTTTTCCTGCAACAGAACAGCAGTGTAGAATAACAAAATATGTGCATTAATTGAAGGAATGGCACAGTACAAAAGCTCCTAACTTTCTGCCCATAGACAGCCTTGTTGTTAAAGTTACTGAAGTGCAGCCGAATAGTACTTATTCATTATAAATCCTATGTATAAGCCAAAAAGAGCTTTGATGGGCAGCAAGGGGGAAGGACCGAGCCATCCAGATGCGCTCCAAGTGACGGGAACAGAGATGAAGCAAGTACCTCCTTTGGTGCAGGCACCGAGCAAGTTGACAATGTTCAGATGAGGTCCCAGATGACTCATGATCTTCAGTTCTGACATGAGCGCTTGCTTCTCACTGCTTCTGGCAGTAGCTGGAGAAAAAAATGGTTAAATACACAATGAGGGCTATTATAGACGCATAAAAAGAAAACAGTGATCTGGACACATCCATAGTCTTCACAAAAGTATTATCTTCAAAAAGACACAGAGAAGCTCTCAGTGCAAAAGCAGTGGAAAGAAATCCAGATTGCTGATATAATAGATATGGGCAAAAATCTCTCCTGACTCTACACCTGAAGGATGATTCAGACATCACTTAGCTTACCTGGCCACTGCCAGTCAAACGTACACCCACCCATACCTATGGCACATTTCTGTATGACAGACCTATCCCATTATCTTGTATAATGGAGTCTAACTAATCACCATGGAAGTCAGCTGTGAAATATAAATGATTCTGCATAACCTGGGATTTCGGAGGTTACTAAAAGCTACTGGGGCTGGCTGCATTTTCTCCTTGTGAAACATTTCACTGAATAGGCATCCTTCATATATGTGCCATGTAACCAAAGGCAGACAGGCGAAAGAACGGTGAATGGTGAAAACACACAGTAAAGCCACAGGAACATCAATTAGAAAGAGAGGTAGTGCCATTGGAAAGCAGTGGGGACATGTTTACATGCATGCAAAACAAGGGAAAGAGAAAGTTCCAGACTCACATTTGAGCATTTTCACAGCAACCCTCATGGTGGACTGTGAGTGGCTGAGACTATGGGCGATGGCTTCCACCACACGGCCAAAGGCCCCAGACCCCAGCGTGCGTCCTGGAGCAGAGAGATGTACATGTATTTATGTTTGCCTCATCAAGAGCAACAGAAGAAATCTGCATCTGCTCTACCACTTGCCAGCTGTTAACAGCCATGGGAGGAGCCCGGAGAACAGCTGTGCAGAAAATGTTTATCTCCTTACTTGAGAGACTGGGTAGTGTGCATTCTTCCAATGAGCAATGACTAAAGTGGGGAGTTCGGCCAAGAGCTGGTTTCCGCCCAGCTGATAAGGCTGCTTGCACTCAGTCATGAGGCTTTTTTTTCCAGATGAAAGAGCACTTGGACCACTAGGTGGGGTGCTATTTGCAAATTTCACAACTCTGCCTTGAGTCTCAGCTGCTTGTCTAAAAAAGCCGTCCGGAGGCCTAAGGAGCTTTGTGCTATAATAACTCTGTTGGCTTTAAATGTCTCACATGACTCTTGTTATTTAGCTGTTCAGGGAGCCTGCCAATGCCACCCTAACACTGCTTCAGCTTCAGCGCTGGACTTACCATTAAGCAAAGTGAGATGGATTTCTCAGGAAGCCGATTTTGGACATTTTGAATGGGCATCAGTTCGTGAGCTATTTAATTTATTGACCAACAAGGCTAGGTGTGGTGAGATATACATCTGGGATTTCTTGCCTCTGGTGCCAAAATGCATCTTGACTAGTGTGAATTGGGGGCATTACTTCCTCTTGAGTTGGTTGGATAGCTCAGTGGTTTAGGTACCTGGCTGCAGGGCCAGAGGTAGGGAGTTTGGTTGCCCAGCTGTGCCTCCTGTGAAGCAGAACGAGCCTGTGTGGCCTTGGGCGAGCTGCACAGTCCCAGGCTGCCCCAGAAAAAGGGAATGGCAAACCACTTATGCATGTTCTCTGCCTGGAAAGCCCTGAAAAGGGCCACCATAAGTCAGAACTGGCTTGACAGCACATGATGATGATGACTTCCTGATAAGCCTTGGGCATCAAAATGTCTCATATGGCCTTAATCAGCATTGGCTGGCAGGCAGATTAACATTTATTTTTTGGTATTTATATCCAATGTTACCCTAAAGGTCTGTGGTGTAGGAGACACAACAGACAGCCATGCTGCTAATTCTGTCCCCTCCCCCCCCACCCAGTACATTTTCCCCAATATATAGTCTTTTTCTTTACCTTTATCCATATTGTCTGGAATCCTATTAGTTTCCTTGCTGGCAAACTCAACTGGCATAAATTTCAGTAGTGAATAGTTCCAGGCTAAGAAGGAAGTGTCAGCCTCTGCTGATGTGCACTGAGTTGTGTGACTCAGCATGCAGCAGCAAATGCCTATGCTGACTCCACAGTCTGGATCCATTTGCCACTGAAATTTGTGCCAATGGAGTTAAGCCGGCATAAACACATAATAGGGTTCCGGCCAGTATCATATGTCAAGAATAAAACATGCCAAGTATTCCCAAGTCTTACATGATTTTAGTCACTCCTGTACTGGTTTAATATTGTTTAAGAAGGGTTGGAGATAAGATGGGAACAGGTTTTCTGTCATAGTGTCATTTTAACTCATTAATTCATTAATTAAGGCATAGTCTGTCCTTCCACTAGAAATAACATTCATGGGGACTAGCAACAATACAACACAAAATAAAATGCGAAATTGTTATGCCAATGAAAGCAAGTAATTTAAAAATAAATCAATTAAAAACACACACACATAAGGAACCAACCAGCTAAACATGTCCTCTTAAAAGCCCAAAAGTTGTCTAAATAAAGACAGTAACAACTGAGCTATCCTTGGATTATTTTACAAGCTGCAAATTTGTGGAGAATCTTACATCCACTCTGATATTTCTGCTACCTAGCTCCGATGTTGTTCTGGGCAGGACAACATTTTATATAAGGGATAGACTGCCTTCCTCTCAAGGGTCATGTTCTCTAGAGGTTGGCTGCCAGCGGCAGCCTGTTAAAGACTGGTAGAGCTGAAGCCATTGAAGGCATGGCCATAGCTAAAAGTGTGTGTGTGTGTGTGTTTGTATGTGTGTGATCAACTCTTTTCTCTTTCTGCCAATCTCTTATCTCTCTCTGTCTCTCTCCACCCCACTTCCCAGCAAACTACGAGAGGAGGGAATTCTGTTCTTGCTCACTTGAGAAGGGTTTCTGAAATTTGGGAGATAGCCACAGGAAATTAGGCCATACATCATCTAAAACTCAGGTTCCCAACTCTCTTTTTTTTCATGATTAGTCCTGTGAAGGTAGCTCTTAGCTCTCAATGTGCACACGTTTTATTGGGCAACTGGAACAATAATAATAATAATAAAAAACAAAAACAAACAAACAACAAAAAAACCCAAAACAAAACTGGAAGTATGCAAAGGCCAAAAGATAATACCATTCCAGTTTGCCTGTTAGGTTAATAAGTGTGAACTTTGGCTAGTTTTTCTTAAAAAGCAACCCTGATGAATTTCTCCTCCATCTCTGGTGGAAGACAGCTGCTCTAGTATTCTTTCCCCAGAAAGGATTCTAGAATCTACTGGGATTCTTTCCCTGCAACTATAGAACTATGTTGGAAAAGTCAATGAAGAAGCAAGATATCTGGGCATCTAATAGAAAGAAGAGGAACTGGAAGTGTCTCATCCTTCACATGCACAGCAGAGCCAGTCATTTATGCACAAAACCTCTCCCTTGACCCCTCTCCTCACCCAGCACCAGCTTGTCCCTAGGAACCTCCCAGCTGGAGTCATAGGGAAGCTGCATGGGGTCAACATAGATATACTCGTGTCCATCAGAGCTGACAGACTCAATCACCTTCCAACGTATTTCATAGCGGGGTTTCTGCAGAGAGAGAAAAGAAGATGTTAGAGATCAGCTGTACTGTGTAGGATGCAAGATACCTGCAATGTAAGATGAGCCTGAGGGGGAGAGGAACAGTTTTAGAAAGAAAGTTTATTTGTGGTTTGCAGAAAGTATCTCACATCCACACATACTTTCCACCACAAAGCAACTGAACCTGTCTCTGTGGGATGGATGGTAACTGCCTTCTGTAGGAGGTCTATCCAACTGAAGATGGTGGTATAACAGTATGAATGCAAACCACTGTATAATGATGCACAATTAAGTCTCACTAAAATCCATGTCCATTTATAGTCTCTAGAAGGATACCTTGCAGCTAAAGAATAAAAATTGAATTGAAAATTGCTTAGCCAAGGAATTGTCAATGATATTCACTGTACACTAATTTAAGAATAAGATATTCAGTTCACTTCCAATCTCTCTAAAGATCCTTCATGGCCAAAACACACATTCAGAGAAATCTGTTTGTACAGGGAGTGCTCCCTGAAGGATTCAAAAACCTATAATTATGAAAACAGACATGCCGGCCCTCAGAGAGACACTGAAAGGAGATAAGAAGGTTCGTACCTTTCGCCACAGGAAGACAAGGATCACTAGGAAAAGAACCATGAGCACCAGCAAGGCCACAATAACTGAGATGATGATCACTTTAAAGGACAGATCTGAAAGAGTAAGCATATGTAGCATCTTTAAACATTCAATCTGTATGAGGCTGCTGGGGAAGGTGGTCCAGAGCTTTGGAGTCCGCTGTCATCAGTATGCTGATGACACACAGTTCTATCTCTTTTTAACATCTTCAGAAGTGGAAGCTGTACAGACCCTGGAGCGCTGGCTGTCTTTGCATAGGGACTAGAGAAAGGCTAACAGACTGAAACTGAATCATGAGAAGACTGAGATCTTCCTGGGGGTGTGGGGAATCCTGCTAAGCTAGGGGGTGCCTTGCCTGGTCTTGGCAGGGTTACACTCCCCCTGAAAGATCAGGTCCACAATTTGAGTGTGCTGCTGGCCCTGGCCCTTACTATGGAGAAGCAGATCTCAGCTGTGGCCAGGTCTGCCTTTTTCCAGCTTAGGCAGTTTGCATACCTGCAGCCGTATCTGGACAGGAAATCCCTCACAATACTAGTTCATGCATTATTAATATCGAAGATTGATTACTATAATGCTCTCTACATGGGACTACCCCTGAAGATGGTACGGAAGCTGCAACAGGTACATAATACAGCAGCCAGGCTGGTCTCAAGTATCATATCAAGATATGATCTTCTCAGTCCTGGCCTGTCTGCACTGGTTGCCTGTCTGCTTCCTTGCCAAGTTCAAGGAATTAGTTAACACATAAGGCCCTTAATGATTTGGGACCTTGTTACTTGTCAGAGTGCCTCCCCCCCCCCCCCCCAATAATGTCTGCCCATTCCACATGCTCCACTCGTGTGATGATGCTGTGGGTTGCCGCCTGGAAGGAAGTCTGGAAATCTATGATTAGGAATCGGGCCTTCTCGATGGTGGCTGCCACATCATGGAATGCATTGCCAGTGGAAGTATGCCAGGCCCCTTCCCTCATAGCATTTAGAAAGTCAATCAAAACCCATCTCTTCAGAGAAGTGTTTCTGTAGACTCTCTCTGCATGATTGGCTATTATGTTGTTTGTTTTTAGTTTGTTTTTTTATTGCTGTCGCTGCAGGGTTTTTTTGGGGGGGGGGTGTTGTTATTCCTTTCAATTATGTTTGTCTGGTTAGAGTGGGAGTTTCTATGTTTTTATCTGTGTAAGCCACTCAGAGTAGTGGCATGCCACTAGATGGGCAGGGTAAAATTTAATAAAATAAATATATAAAATAAATAAATTTAGAGTCAAGGGATATTCAAATATATTTTATTTACATAGATTCTAAAACTCTTTTTCCCCTGCTAGAAAGGCTGCAAAAAAGCTTACAACTGTAGCAATAGTAATTCCATTTATAGAAACAAATGTACAATCACCAGCAGTTCATCTCATATTGGCACACAACTAGTGAGAGGGCACTGTCAGAAGTCTTCTGTAGCACCTCTTATTCTTTCTTGCTCTCTTCCCTCAAACACATGCCTGATTTAATTAATGAAAGAGCATTTCTTGGTACATCCTGTAGCGATACTTCTTTTGAACTAGGCCTTATCCCTAGACACCAAGCAAGATCAAAAGAAAATGATACCAAAAGAGAGAGAGAAAAGATTGTAGACCTCAAATTTTTAAACTACTTATTTGTTTTCTTTTGATCTTGTTAAAGTCAATTGGTTGCTTTCTTCTTACTAAAAAACCCCCCCTGTAGATAGAAACAAGAACTCTCCCTTTCTCCCTTTGATACATGCTATAACTTGTTTTTTTAAAGAAATGAACCAAGGCAGAAGAATTTAACTAGGGCAGAAGAACTGCATTCTCCTCAGAAAAACTGGGAATCTTCAACGACTTTGCCCTGACCTTGATCATGAGCAGTGATCAGAACTCTAATCCTGAGGACAACCATCCAGCAGGATCAGAATTTGACCAAGAGTGCCAGTTACGAAACTGTGTAAGCTAGAGTCAGGTCTAACATGAAGTCTGTCATCCAGGAACCCCTTGACTAGGTTTCCATGGGGAATCAGTCTTCTTTACACCAGTGCTTGCTAACAAGCACAGGCAACATATTGGACAGACAGCTGGGTTCCAGGCTAACCTTTTAGGACACTCCCTAAGAGGGATAAGAGGATTAAGTTAAGTTCCATACTTTTTCAGAAGACTCTGTCTACTTGGAAGGAAACATACTCCCACATAATGCCAACTGCTTGATTTCATCATGCATATTTCACAGGTTCCTGGTTAAGCTCAGGGCAGGACACTATTTCAGACATTACAGGAATGCATGGAAGGAAAAGGGAAATGTCTGACCTCCCCACCTTTAGATTAAGGTCTTACAACAGGTTCCACTCGTGTAACAGTGTTCTATGGAGCTTCTCCAGATCTTTAGAGAACCACTTGTTTCTTTCCTCTGCACACACAATTGTATCTGTAGCTTTCTTTCAGATCTGAATACAAACATGAGGAGGTTGAGGAAACATTCACTTTTTCCCTTTCCTCCATGAAGAAACATTTGCAAAGAGCAAGAATGTTGGTCCCGTTTGCTTTTCTGAAACCTTTTCTGATTTGAGATTGAGAGAGGAAAATCCTTAACGAAAAGGAATGGAAGTTGCAAGCTTTGTAGCAGATTCATGGTCTGATGTGTGAACTGAGATAGGATGTTATATCTAAACAGTATTCTCCACTTAATGCCATGTGCTTTTGGAACTTTGCTTTTTGCTTCTAACAAATGGAGATGGGAAGCATGAAGGTCTCCAGATGTTGCTGGATTCCAACTGTCCTCATCCTTCACCTTCCTGCCTATGAAAGATGGAAATTCTAGTTCAATAACATCTGGAGGGCCACATGTTCACTGATCTTACTATTAACTCATGAACACTTCTGTTTTTGTTAATGCGTTTAAAATACACATCATTATTATAGAAATATTAGACTAAGCAGATTAGGCAGACTACAGTCAAAGTACTGCTTCTACAATTCCCCGGCAGGAAAAAGGGATACTGTTGCATACATAGACATACATAGGGATATAATGCAAGTCATGTGCTGCAGGACTCACTGTGTGGGACGATGACGATGTTCTGAGAATCTGTGCCCAAGATGTTTCGAGAGGCACAGCTTATGAAGACTGGCTCATCTACTCTATGGAGATGCAGCCTGCTTGTCACAATGTAAATCTTCAGGTCATCTTGGTAGGTGGAGTTTGTCTGAAGTTCCATCTCTTCTGAGGTATTCCCCAGGATCCTGGTAGTTTCCCCATCACATCTGTTTTAAAACACATCACCCAGTGCATGTAAGACAGCCTCATATAAATGGCATCTTCAGGTCAATATCCGGCGAAGACATTCTCTAAACAACTACAGATGGAGATATGTGTGCTTTACCTGCAGTGCTGCAGCCTAATTCTATGTCTCATTACTCAGAATTTGT
This sequence comes from Intellagama lesueurii, assembly GCA_037013535.1. NCBI lineage: Eukaryota > Metazoa > Chordata > Lepidosauria > Squamata > Agamidae > Intellagama > Intellagama lesueurii. The sequence continues at coordinate 220,912,207 of JBAJHW010000002.1, forward strand.
CTCATCTGATTCAGCTTGACCCACAAGTAAGTATGTACGAGGCTGAAAGTGCAGGCTCTAAAATCTTGCGCTACTATTAGTAGCACAAGACAGTAACACTGCACATCCCAAAACATGGCCTGATAGGATGTGATGTAGACACCTTGCTAAAGCTGAACAGGTCTGAGTCTTGTCAATGCTTGGATGGGAGATGTTAGAAAAATTCCAGGTAGGCTACCAAGATTTTCATGATGGAAGGAAACAGGATATTACTGTAATAAAAAATAATCCTTCGTTGTTTGACTCAGGCTCAATGTATGTTGGCAGTAAGCCAGACATGTGTGAGAACGTCACTTATTTATTTTCCCAAAGTGGGATACATAAAAATCATATATAAGGAACAGAAACACGACAGAGAGAGAATGGAATCATGGTTTTCAGGAAAGGGGACCATTCCTGTCTATCATGTCCTGCTCAGCCTTCTCTCCCTCCCCCACTATAATTGCTATTTAAAAATCAAACACAAATAAACACACATTTTATTGACAGAGAATCCCATGGTGAAATGTATAATTCCACTTTCCCGCACTGAAAGCTCCAAAGGCAAAGGTTTTTTAAAAATTTGTAGTTTTTAAACAGTGATCCTTGTATACTTTTAATTATTGTAAGCCGCCTTTGGTCCCCTATGGAGAGAGAGAGAGAGAGAGAGAGAGAGAGAGAGAGAGAGAGAGAGAGGGAGGGAGGGAGGGAGGGAGGAAGGAAGGAAGGAAGGAAGGAAGGAAGGAAGGAAGGAAGGAGCTGTGTAATCTGCTAGAAATGATCTCCTTACCGTTTGGCATCATTGCAAGTATACCAGGTAACATCTGGCCGGGGCATTCCTTCCATGATGCAGGTCACGGTTTGCTTCCCACTGCTGGCATTGCTGTTCTCTCGCAAACCAACCACCTTAGCTGGGACTAGTTAAAGAAAGAATACAAGGCAAAAGATAAAACATTGGAAGAAGTACTTTTCACAATGAATGGCCATAAACAGTGCAGTGTCTGAATAATTTATGTACATTTTAACTTACTCATAAAGTCTGAATAACAAGCACGGTAGTTTAATTTTGGTGGCAAAACATATATAATATGCTTGCCTTCAAGATTTTTAAATTTAATGTCGTCAGGATGTCTTATAATTGCATGTATAGAAATTTCAGGGCTCAGGCTCACTGAGAAGTTTCGTAATAATTTTGAGAATTTTTGGAATCAATCTATACAGAACAGTCCAGCATCAGCTGCTGATAATTTGATTACAATATCAGTGTATTGCAGTCATGATCCTGTATACTTCAAGCAGCATAGTCTAGATATGTTTTGAAAAAATATGTGCTCACCATTAATCTGTAAGTAAAAGGACAGCTCCTCTGCATCATCTTCATTGAATGCTCGGACAGTGTACAAACCTCCTTCACTCTGTTTCACCCTTACAAGGGTCAGAGTAGTTTGATACCTAGTAAAGAGAACCTTACAAAAATCAGGATCTAGGAGACGTTTATTAGTTCAGGCAGAAAAAAAGCATAAAACCTGCTGCACTCAAAAGGGAAGATTTTTATACCCAAAGAATGCATCAAGCTAATTATTCTTGTGACAATCCAGACCTCACCTTGATGTACTGAACAAAAGCCTTCTCTGAAGATGGAAATATGCCCTGGTTACTTACATATACAGAAAAAGAATACACTTTGTCTTAGAAACTCACAATGTTTTTTACTCACTCATTGCTTATGATTTGATGGATCTTTCTATCCAGATCTAACACGCATGCACCTACAAATATACTCCACTGCGTCAATAGAAGTTATATGAACATAATACTTCCTGAATAGATGTTTGCCATAGTCCATTTTTATACTGTCACCCACATAATGAACTAAGATGGTAACAGAAAGGCCAGGTAGGGTCTACACACTCCTAATTTAGTGTAAAATGCTCAGCAGACATGCATGGTAGGAATGCATGTACAGAGATCTAAGACTAAAAAGCATCCACATGGGTAGCTCCAGGAGATAATGGATCTTTCTACTCTATCTTAATTGCACATACGATGCAATCCAGCAAGGAGAGCCATGCTTTGATATGCTGTCCCTTACAGATGGGCCTTGATGGACTGGAGCAAATGGGCATCCAGTAGGTAATTGCATGAGATTCCTTGCATTTAGATAAGCAGGAACTCTGAGAGGGTCTACAACTATTTTTAAACCTGGTAGCTGAAATAAGATCTGACTGAAATGATGAACCGCCTAACAATTAATGTTTGAAAATTGTTATCAGCACTGATCGTGTTACTTTAAGAATATCTCTAATTTCTATTTCCTAGCTCAGCTTCCTAGTAAGATATTCCTAGCTAATAGTGGAAGACAGGAGGGCCTGGCGTGCTCTGGTCCATGGGGTCATGAAGAGTCGGACATGACTTAACAACTAAACAACAACAAGCTAATAAATGCAATTTAAAAAAATCATGTGCCAGCAAGTCAATTCTGACTTATAGCGACTCTTTTCAGAGTTTTCTTGGTAGAGAATACTCAGAAGTGGTTTATCAACTCCTTCTTCCAGGGGTGTCCTGGGACTGTGCACCTTGCCCAAGGACACACAGGCTGGCTCTACTCACAGGAAGCACAGTGGGCAATGGACTCCCAACCTCTGGCTCCACAGCCAGATACCTAAATCACTGGGCTATCCAGCCAGCTAAGTGCAATACCTATTTCATTACTTCCCTTTATTCTGTACCAGAAGTGAGCTGTGAGAAAAGTGGTATTGGAGAAGAGGAATTAATGCAGAAGAGGAAGGAGGGTTTAACAACTCTAGTGTGCTTCTTTTACTGTTTGTAGAAACCGGTGTGACGGACAGCTCTCAGATCACTCCTGTCAGTCAGGTCAGAGCTCTGGTGTGGGAGCCTATGACATGACAGGAGGGGCGGAACCAAGAGAAAAAGGGACAAAAAGACAGTTAAGGACAGTTTAAGGCAGTTAGGGCCGTGGTTGTGTTAGAGAGAAGAGAAATAGAGAGATAGAGGGAGAGATTGAAAGAGATAGGAATAGGACAAGTCTTGGAAAGTTTATGTGGTCAAGAAGTGAATGAATTAAAAGTGATAATAATAAAAGAAACTGTTTGAATATAGTAACATCGTGATTAAAGAAAATCTAACTAAGCAAGCATATCTCAAATGAAAAGAACATATATTGAATGAATAAAATAAGACCAGCTTTGATTTCCAAGTATGTTTGAACTGTTATCCTATAAATAAACCTTGTTAATGTTGACAGCTGTGACTCATTATTAAAATTTGGTAGATTGAGGAAACTCCCCTGGTGGCAGCGTATAAAAGGTGAAAATTGTAAGTAGCACCCAGAGGCAAATCTGGGAGTTAAGGAAAACAAACAGAGGAGCTGGAGGGTTGCTACAACTGGGCAAGCCTGTGAAAAGAAATACAGGTCTATCACCCTCACACCTACTTTAGAATCCATACATTCTTGTATGTATGGATTCTACACCGACTCCCACCAAAACAGCAACTCAGGTAAATGAGTTAAACTCTGTCAATTCTGCAGAACTTTCCCAATTAACAGATCCCAAACATGGTAGTATTTGGGCAGTAATGGCACTGGTGGTGATGGCATTGATGAGGATGAGGATGAAACATGTACTTCAGCTGATATCAGCCTAAAAAGACACGCCAAGACTAATTAAGAAGTTTGTTGCAGAGACAGTCAAGAAGTCTTCAGGTGCACAGTTCTTCAATATCCATGCTGGCTGGATAGCTCACTGAGTCAGATAGCTGGCTGGAAAGCGAGAAACTGGGAGCTTGATTTCCAAGTGTGTCTCCTGTGAGAAGAGTCAGCCTTTGTAGCCTTGGGGAAGCTGTACAGTCCCAGAGTAGTCTCCACAAGAAGAGAATAGTAAAGCACTTCTAAGTATTCTATATCCCAAAAAATCTGGAAAGGGTCACCATAAGTCTGAATTGACTTGACAGCACATAATTAAATTACTGTTGCTATTTAGAGATGGGGACGAATCACCATTTTGGCAAGTTGTCCCGCTTTGTGAGTCATCAAAAGTTGACAACTCACGAAGCACGAAGTTGCCCCCATGATGGTTTTTAATAACCACGTGGGGGGTGTTATTAAAAAAAAAAATCACCCCCACCCCCCCTGCTGCCACAGCCACCACCACCACCGCTGCCACCCCCCACCGCCGCCTGCCTTAAGGGAATCCAGGCTGCCCTTTGCAAAGATGGTGGCTGCAGCTTCATTTAGGGTAGGGAATCTGGAGCTGCCATCTTTGCAAAGGGCAGCCAGTCTCCCTTTTTACACGCCGTGGCTGCGGAGGCCAGATGGAGACCTTGGCGGCAGCAGTGGCAATTACAGTAAGGGGTTGTCGGCGGGGATGGGAGGGCTAAGGTTGGGAGAAGAAGGGGGTGGGGGGTAGGCTGTGGGGGTTACTGGCTGTGGTGGTGGGTGGCTGCCTATCAGCCCGCTGATCAGTTGATCGGCGGCTGGTAGGCAGAATTATTTTTAAAAAATTTACGAAGACGAATAAAAACGGGAAAATATTTGTGGATCCATATTCGTTGAGACTTAAAATCTGATGAATATGGATCGACAAATATTTAACGAATCGGCTATTTTTGTCGAAAAAGCCGATCCATTTTAATATTCGTCCCCATCTCTATTGCTATTCCTTACCACCCAGCAGAGGGTGTTAGAATACAACATGAAATCACAGCCTTGACATGTCATTAAGGCATATGTAAATTAATGATAAACAGCATAGTTGTGAAAGAAATGGAAAAGAAAAATGCTGGAGTGGCCAAATAGGATTTAGTGTGGCTAATTTTCATCTTCTGATGACTGATGGTTTACCTGGTTTCTGACAGATTCCTGCTGCTGATGGCAAATTCACTGTCGCTGCCTGAAATCAGGGGATTATCATTCTGAAACCAGCTGATGGTTGGGCTTGGATAGGCCTCAATCAGCACGTGGAAGGTGTGACTTTTGTGCAGTTCAGCAAACACAGTGTCATTCAGAGCCGTGTGGAAGGTCACAAAGCCATGTTCTATATTTTTAAAAAAAGGTTGGAAGAGAACAGTCAAAGAGAAGGAAACAGGCCCTTTGCTTTGCCAGTCTTCCTTGTGGAATATAAGGTGGCAGAAGACCAGAAAAGGTTGACTTGTATGGAAGCCGATGGGGAAATATGGCTGAAAGGAGTGCAGCTAGAATCCGAAATCAGCCCACTTAAGGGTGATAATATAATCTTTAGGTTTATGTGGGCCTTTTAGAGCAGAACCATTTTCTGCATGGAGAACTTCAGTTTGACCACCAATAGGACCATCCTAATTTCGCATGGCTGCAATCTGCTTTGTGGATTTCACCTTCACTCACATGTACTGTGAAAGGTTCTTTGGCAATTGCTTAAGGCATTCTGTGATAGTCTGGTAAAAGTTCAGAAATGGGTTAATGGAGGCAGGTCAGCAATCAAATTAAAAGATACATTAAACTATACATTATATAATTTGAAATCCTGTTTGTACAACTATGCCTGCAGAAGGCTGAGGATGTCATAAGCAGGGGTGATTTTGGGGTGGGTGGGTAATTGAACACTTCCTCCTTCTTTTCCTTTGCTGCCATAGCTCCTGTGTAATCCTTTCATCATCTGGAAGCTATGGGACTCCCAGTATGTGAGGAGGAAGCTTTAATTACTGAAAATTGCTGGAGGCAGTAATGTCATTCCAGCAGTCGCAATTTTTAGTAGTTAAGGACTTCTTATCCAGTGGATCTCGTAGTTTCCAAATGATGAAAGGGGTGTGAAGTAAAAAGTTTTTTTGTGTTTTGTTTTTTTTAGAAGACCCTGCTAATGAAGTCATCAGCCTTTCATGGGCATAGCTGCACAAACAAGATTTTAGGCAATGATAGGAAGGAAGTAAAGACCAATACCTTTGTGGGAGGTGTAATATTTGTAAATGCATAGAAAAGCTAAAGGTAAAGGTAAAGGTTCCCCTTGACAATTTGTCCAGTCGTGTCCGACTCTAGGGCGCGGTGCTCATCCCCGTTTCCAAGCCGTAGAGCCAGCGTTTGTCCAAAGACAATCTTCCGTGGTCACATGGCCAGCGCGACTAGACACGGAACGCCGTTACCTTCCCACCGTGGTGGTACCTATTTATCTATTCGCATTTACATGCTTTCGAACTGCTAGGTTGGCAGGAGCTGGGACAGGCGACGGGAGCTCACTCCGTTACATGGATTCGATCTTACGACTGCAGGTCTTCTGACCTTGCAGCACAGAGGCTTCTGCGGTTTAACCCGCAGCGCCACCATGTCCCGCTATAGAAAAGCTAATCAGGGTAAATTATCCACCAGCTTCCCAGCATGGATCAACAGGAAGCAAGTAATGAAATAGGCTGGATATAAAAGCAATAAAATTGTCCTTGATGCTACCAGGGGAATTGGATAAATAAAAGTTACTAGTGAGCAGACATTCTAGAAAAGGAAGAGCAATGGTATCCCCTTAGTTGTCTGTTCAGGAAAACTTGGAGTTTCAACCTCTCAGACTGGTAAGAAGCAAAAGATTGGACCCAACATACCAATCACTCTGATAAAGATGTCTTGTGCTTCTTTTTGCCCATGGAAGGTGTCAGTGGCCTCACAGACATACACGCCTTCATCCTCCAGCTCAGTGTTGTGGATAGTTAGTGTGGAACTGATATAGTGGCGGACCCCTTGTCCAAACTGAGTGAATGGTTCTACCTCCCTGCCCATCTGTGGAGGACAACAAAGAGAATACCATGTAAGTAGCATTTAGCAAGGAAGATTCAAAGACGTTAAAGCTTTGTTAATGTAACAATATGTAGGTACATGTACAAAGGCTACGCGAAAATGATTAAAGTTAAGGAGCCTTAAGAACACTGATAGGAAGGAAGTGAATCTTACTTCCCCACTATGATCATTGTTCCGTGCTGGCATTTGGCATCTTTTCCTTACTGAACTAATAACCACAATGAATAAGGGGGGGGGGGGGAGGGGAGAGAAGCGTTTGCAAAACACACATACACATACAGCACAACGGCAGTGGGGGTAAGGTATAGTTTAACTTACTCATTTGTAAATCACCACCAGGATTCTGACCACTGATTTCCAAGTGGATCCAGCAATAGTCTCAGGGAGTCAAAATTCAATTTCATGGGACAAATGAGGAGCCTCTATGTGATGCCAAGAGTACCATCATTTTGATGCAAAGATTACCACCTTTTCCAAGTGATCCTTATCATCTGTCTATTTAAATTTTTTTACATTTTTCCTATAAGACTAATTAAATAATGAAGGCCACCAGATTTGAGTGAGGTTACTCTTAGGGAAGATGTTTATACGACTGCAGTTCCTTAAGACTGCAAACCAGCACAGACTTAATCAGAAATAAATCCTACTGTATATGTATGTATTTATTTGTTAGTTACATATACAGTTTGTCTTTCCTCCAAACTTTTTAATTTTTCTATAAATATCAGTTTTTAAAAAATCATTAAAAACGGATTATGAGTTTTTCAGTAAAATACATAAAACCACAGAATCAGTTATATAAACTGCTTCATTAAGCTGCAGTACATCTCCCTCCTGTTCTTTTTAGGCGCTCATGATTTATTATAGTTGCAACAGTCTATCCATTCACCAGTGGAACTTACTTCTGAACAGACATATAAAAGATTGTCCTCTAAATGACTTCAATTCCTACTTCACCCATAAAGACGCAACGTAAGCTAGTGGAGACTGCAGCATGGGGAAATTTACAGCCATCAGTGCTACTTCTCTGGTCTTTCGTCAGCATGATCAGGTAATATAAAGAGAACACCAGTTTAAATTCTAATTTATTTCTAACAGTTGACATACAGTTTAAATAGAAATAAAATTTAAACCCCAACACATATGTATTTGCTTACTTTCTGGCCTGGATAGCTCCAAGTGAAATTGATCAGCTCAATGCCTCTCACTGCACATATCACAGTTATATTTTCACCTTGCTTTGCAATAGTTTGCACTGCACTGAGAGACATGTTGATGGTGGAAGTTGGTGAGGAAGAAACTGCACAGGAGAGAATTTCAAATTAACAGAGAAGTACGCAGAATTGCAGGAGGATCAATCATTTCACATGATTGAAAATGTGTCCAAGGAGAGAACCCAGTTCAATACACAACACACAGTGAAGATGCTATTGTGTCCAATGGTTTTAGATGTATTATAAATAATTTTAAGGTACTGCAGATCTATTTAAAATGTAATAATAAAAAAGGCAACAAAAAGTATTCAGCAACCCACCATAAACCACAACATACACACCCAGCATAATAAAATACTATACAAAGAGTAAAAAAACAACCAATCTGTATAGCAGCTAAAATCACTATTAACTCCATACAGACTAAACTGGAACTTAATTGCATTTTTCAGTGACAAATTTAAAATTAATTATTTTAACCTTTAAAATACTAGTTAAAATGATTTCAGTGACCAAAAACCTATTGCCAAGTTAAGCTAGCAGAAGAGCAAGGATGTACCTTTCTGCTGCAGATAGCTGCCGATTAACAAGCACCCCCTTGGATTCCTCTTGGAATGCCAAAGTGGCTTGGCCTAAGGATGGCTCCACCACAGGATTTTGGCTGATGTTTTTCATTATGTTAGCTTGCAGCAGTTGTTTTCATAAATTCCAGATATTTAAACATTTAAGAAATGTCGCTGCTAAATTTCTTAATATTTTAAAATCAACTCATTAGATTTTTTCAATGATTTAAATTAACATGTTAGTGCTATCACTACTGTTTCCAAGGACTAAATAATAAGACCTCGAATGGCTTGGGAGAAGACCCTTTGACAGTAGCCAAAATGACATCAATGTGGGTGCTGGGCAAACTTCACTAAAGGCGAGAACTCCACAGTCGGGAAGCCAGTTTTCTGTCATGGCCATCTTCCAATATTCAGATTAAGGACACATGCAGAAGAGGATGAATTGTCAGACAATTGTTCCAGATGCAAAGCATGCTGAACAGTATGGGAATGTGGCCAATTGGAATTCACCGGAATCATGCCCCATCCCCACATGGGTCTACTGCTAAGGGATTGTCCTGCTTTCGGATAAGGAGGCAGGTTGGCTTTCTCTGTTACTGGTTTTCCATCTAATTGAACCTACAGCTAAGCTGTTCTATGTGCAGAAAGGTGGTTGTTTTTCACACTGAAGATTACATTACTCTTGCAAACATTTGTCAAAGTTCACCTTGGATGCTGTAGACATAGTATGTTTCAGAGTCAAATTCCTGTTCATCGATCAATGCCCGGCAGATGTAGGTTGTATCTTCAAAGTACCCCTTGAAGCCTTGTTGTGGGTGGTAAGTGCCAGGGACTGGGTCATTGCCCCTCTTTTCGTAAAGGGTCACTGTAGTGTTGGGGTCAGTCACACGGCATGGGATAATGTTCTCGCCATGGCCAGTGTTGAAAACAAATGTGTCCTCCTGGATATTTGGCAAGAATGGCAAAGAAGGATCTATAGAGAGAAGAAGATGAAGAGAAAACAATTGATTTTGATTAGACATTGGTAAGGGCAATACCTGGCATATAAGAACAAAAAACCACCAAATTCTGACATGGAATAGCTATAAAATGATCTCAGGCTATGTGAGGTTAAATTCTTTTTAGCTCCAACACTGTAAGATGAGAGGCAAACTGTAGCAAATGTGACAGAATTAACACTAACATAAAATATAATGATGTCACTAGAATACAAGAGTGACATTTTCCTTCTGGTTTGGGTAAGGCAAAGTTTTCTTTGTAGTCTGCACTGGAGTTATCCCAACAGAATTTAATGCAGAATTGAGTGATGTGTTTCTTGAAGATGTGATATGTCCAAAGAAAGAGGGGCTGGAGTTACCGGAGTGAATTAATAGAAACAAGAAGCCTGTGACCTGCTCAAACAGGGCTCAAACTGAGCCATGAGTGGAATGAGGACATTGACTCAGTTGAAGCAGCAGCAGCAGGAAGGGGTTGGAGGACAGAGCTCCACGTGCCACACAACCTGCCTTTGCTCCCACAAGCAGCTGGCTTGCTGCCTCAGGTACAGGGCAAGACAAGAGCATCCACAGGAATTTTTGTAGTGGGTGGTAGAGGAAATAACACAGTGGTACAATAGAATAATATCTCGGTGCAGCACATAACACTACAGCACTGTGTGGCAAATGTCTGTGTACATTAAAACAGTAAGTACATTTTAGTATTGACAAGGTCAAGCACCACCACACAGGCACACACAGTAAATAATGTGTCCCCCAATTGTTGATGAAAGGGAGGGAGGCAGGCAGGCTGGCTCCTCGGCAGGGATCTTCTCCTTGAGCTAGCCCAGTCAAAACCATGGTTCAGTCTGAAAATGCTTAAAATCCAAGATGACCCATCTAAAGCAATAACCTTTTGGCTGGACCGAGAAGGCTGAAGGCCTGCCTTTGGTCCAGAGGCCAGAAGTTTCCCATCCCTATTATAAGGATTCCAGTCCTCACAAGGCTCACACATGCAGACACACCCCAAGCACAGGGATTCCTCCCCCTCCCCTAATAAATAAATAAATAAATAAATAAATAAATAAATAAATAAAAAACCACCCCACAGCAAGATAATTATCAGTACCTGGTACAAAAATATAGATGGCTTTCCCCTCTGGGACTTGATTGTAGATACAGGAATATTCTCCTGTATAAAAGCCAGTTACATTCCTGAGCGTGAGAGTGTTAAAAAAAGTTCTACCCTTTTTCTCCAGGACGGTTTCTACTATAGCATGTTTGCTGTCCTTCTTCCAGGTAATCTCATTCTGCCCTGAGCACGTCAGGGTAAAATCACTGTAGAGAGCAAGGATGACTTCCCGGTCATTGGGAGAAATCTCCAGAGAGCCGATTTCTGGCAACCCTTGAAAGAAATTATTTTTAAAAAGTGAAACATCTGAGAGACATGAAAGTCCCACAGGTTACAGACATCAGTAGTAGAACCTGCACTGGAAAATGCTGAAGGTAGATTTAAAAATGAAAGTTATATGTGTGTGATATTAAACCGTCATATTGCTTTAGAAATGAAATTGTGGCCTTCACAAGCATATATACAAAATGATTCAACCTCTTTCGCCGTTTCCAGTTTTTCTCTCAAGCCAGAACATTTTGGTTTTGTTGTCTAGCACTGTGATCTTATATTTTCTTTGCATTAGGACACATGAAGAAAGAATTGAAGAGGAAAAAGTAAAGAAAGAGAGAAGACAAAATATTCTGGAACTTTAAACACTAACAGATTTAGAAAAATATGTACGTTCCATACTTATTCAGTGATAATTACATAATTTGAATGTACAATTCAGGCAACTGCAAATACCCAGCATTGAACTGGCCATATTCTGGCTTTTAAAATACTGAATCAAACTGTTTCATTAAGTACTGAATTAAACAGAAGTGGACTAAACACCAAAAAATGTATTTCAGAAAAGTGACTGGGACTGCTATCCTTCCTTCTTCCCTTCTGTGATTTTGAGTTATGCATTTCTATAAAAAAATTGGAAAATCTCTCTCCCGGCAGAAATCCCTATCATAGAATTTGTATTGGAAAGAGCCAATGTAGTGGAGGACGTGCGAAGAAAGTCTTTATAAAACTAAAAATAATACTGCCAGGAAACCTTTTGGAAATGATATGGTGGACACCCATTTCCTGAATTACTTCCCATAAGCCCATCACTGCTTCCAGGTTTCCAGCTTTTGCACTGACCTTCCAATGTTAAGTTTGAGTGAATAGAGACAGGCATGTAGGAAGGATGTCATAGGGTTTGTTTGTAGTGTAACCCTGTGCATGTCAGTTGTGCACAAGTCCCAGGAGTTCATCAGGGCTTACTTGCAGATAAGTGATCATCAGGTTGCAGAGTTTAAACTTGCCTTCTTCTCATGGTGCAATTTTGTCCCTGCAGGTAGCACATTGGCCATAGCAGCAGAACCCTATGCATTTTCAGCCATAGGTCATTTCCCACGGCATAGCACAATGAAGAGGGAAGCAACATACTTCTCTTCAGAAATCTCTGCAGTCCTTAGAAAGGTGGGAAGATTTCTGCAGATATGATCAAAAGACTGAGGAGTTGTCCACATGCCCCTTTGTGGATTGGGCTGAATCGGGCTAAATAGGGTCGCTAGGATATCTGGTATGCTATTTGATGCAATTCTCACATCCAAATGACATACAACCCTCAAGCAACTCTATTTGGCCCACTGTTGATTTGCCCATATTGTGAAGTGGCTTAAGAAGAGAGCAACTTCAGAATTTCGGCAAATTAAGCACTTCCTTGGAGGCGCCAAGGGAATGAATTTTTTAAAAAGTGTATTAGGCAGCGCATATGTATTGCATCATTTTTTTAAAAAAAAAAGCTGAATAAGAAACTTTCTCCTGGGAGCTGGAAAACAGGAGGGGACAATGAAGAGGATGTTTGTTTGCTTTCCTCTTCTGGTTGAGAGCTGGCTGAGAAAAGCAAACAAAAATCCCCCTATAAATCCCCCTTAAAACAGTGGGTTAGTTCCAGCTCTGCCATTCTAAATGGCTGACGGAAACAGAATCTGATGGAGGAAGACAGCAATGATTTTCACCAACTCCTGCTTCCCCTTAACACTCCTCAGCGCCAGCTCACACATGGTTCTGTGTGCCCTGACCCTCCAGAGCAGATTTATGGGGGATTGCAGGGCAAAAACATCCTCTTGATCTACAGTTAATTCAGTCCATTGAATTCCACACCACACAGTCTCTGGACTGAACCCGAAATAATAATTACAAAAATGCAATGTTACAAAATGGCAACAGGTAAAATATGACCGTAAACAGCCCCAAAATGCACGCCTAATAACAACATCTATGTTTTAGTTTTGATTTAAAACAAACACTTTGACTTCTATTTCAACATCTAAACAGAGTCTCCCATGTGTATAAAGTATTCCACAGAAAAACAGAAACAGAAACTCTCTATGCCTTGAACTTTTATAAAAGATGTCCTTATTGCAGGAATAAAACAGAATGTTGAGAGTTAGCAATGAAGACTTTGAACCAATAAGGGTTGAGGGTGGGCATCTAGACAGCAGCCCTGGCATTGCTTTGGGCCTTAAAGAAACTAGGGCTGTTCCTATTTATTCCGTTGGTGTCAAAACCCTGCATCTTTACTTTGCCAGTTTGCTGCCTGAAGGATGTCCGAGAGCCCATCTCTTCAGCTGCCAGAAATCTCCTATTTACGTTGCAAAACACAGTAGCACACAACCCCCATAGCTTCCAAGCTACCAGGAGGGACACAGCCTGCCCAACACCAAGGTTTTGTACATGACCTTTTTTGGGGGGGAGGGCATGGAAGAGCTGGAAGTCAGCCAATAGTTTAAAGCAGGAGTGGACAAACTGCAGTCCTCCAGATGTTGCTGGAGATGTTGGGAGAGCCAGTGTGGTGTAGTGGTTAAGAGTACTGGACAAGGACTTGGGTGACCTGGTTCACATCCCCACTTGGCCATGAAACCGTGTGACACTGGGCCCGTCACAGGCTCCCAGTCTGACCAGCCTCACAGCATTGCTGTGAGGAGAAAGTGGGAAGAATAAAACTTGATGAACAACAGATTTACCAAGTTAGCAGAGCAAAATGGCATAGCTTGCTCTGGTGTCATTTAATGGTAGCTTGATGGGCACAAAATAACTGATGAGGTCTTTTGCAGGCCGAACACTAACCTGCTAATGTCAAGAATGTGGGCAGCTAGATGGCAGTCCCGCTACATACACAGAATGTTCCCAGTCTTTAAGGCAGGGGTAGGGAATGTGGGGCCCTCCAGGGGTTGTCAGATTGCTGCTCCCTTCATCGCTGACTTCTTTGGGCTAAGGCTGATGGGAGCAGTGGTCTGCCCCACCCCTCCCATGCACAAGCAGAAGCACCATGCATGTCTACAGGTCTGCCTCCAAGTCTTTGCTCTAGATCTAATTTTGGTTTATGGGGACAGCTGTATATAGATGATAGTGTGCCTTTTGCTTCTAGTGTCAGAGGCTGGGTTACGGTAGGGAAATTGGCATGCTGTAGCTTAGAAACTAATGTCAGCATTTTAAATGTAAGGTTACCAGTGCTATGCATCTTCTGCACAATACATGTGCATGTGCATAGCTTAGGAAATATAATAATTTCCATATATGCAACAGCATATCTGTTCCTCCCTTTTTCTTAATCTATCCCATGCACTGTGGGAATCCTATGAGGAGTCAACACAGACACACGTATGTGCTCAGTTAATATCCAGGGATTGGCTTACCGATAAGAAAGAGGAGGAAGGAGATGAGCATCCTTGGAAACAGATGTAACATCATGGGAGCTTGAGTTATACGAAGCAGTGCCTTGTTAAAAAGATAAGCAAGATAGTTAGAAACCTGGAGACAACAGAAGAGTCTTGTATGGTGAATGAGAAACAGATATGATTACTAAACTAAAATATTCCACAAATCAAAGGCAGGCAGCCTGTTGCCCTCCTGAAATTTTGAACCAGGGATATACATGAAACCACTACAAACAACTATAAAGTCTGCACCCATTGATGCCTTCCCTTTCTGTCTTCATGTTGAGTCCATGCCTTTTTCAATTGCTCCTCTACTTTTATGGGGCAAGATTCTCCCCATGATTTGCTTATATTTTTCAAATGTATGTATACTTGTTTGCATATATTAAGTTATAACACACTTGGCCATTATTCAAGCATTTTTAAGCATGCATTTGAAACATGCACATTTTCCCATGTGCACTTTTCAAATATGTTTATTTCACACAAAACCCATAATTACACAGCAATGCATCAGTGTGACAGGATTCCAGAAATTCAAACTGCATCCCTGTAGACAATCCAAGAAATACAGACCAAGACAAGATAGTCAAACCTAAGAGTCAAACTGTATGTTGTACATTGCCCATCATTACCAGCTGAGGACATTATTTGCCAGATCTTCGTGACTGAATCACCTACCTTGCAAATGAAGCCTGTTCATTACTTACAACTGTGAACAGATCAACAGCAAACAACCTCCCTATGACCAAACACAAAACATAGGAAGCTAATTTGCAAGCTATGAGAGGTGTGAAATGCTCTTATAGTGACTAACAGACTTTCTCAGCACTGAATTTCCTCTAATGATATGCTACCCATAACATTTAGTTGATCCTTAGATGTAAATTGCTCACACTTTTTTATTTGGACTACATTTTCCTAATGCTCTAGTTCTCAGGGCAAATGATCACAGATAAAGGGTATCATTACCCAATGCATCTAGAAAGCATGAGGTTGTCTATTTCTGTCATGAGCCATTTAGAGTGTACTGCTAGCTCTGTCCTTGGCCCTAGAACAGGGACCAGCAGCAATATGCAGTAGATGGAGAAACAAAGGAAATTTTAGTCTTGAATTCTGTGATTTCTCTAGCTGTCTATGACTGATAGGATTTTGCCTGTGTGAAGACTGAAGCAGGCCTCCATTCACAAGGCAAAGCACTACATTGCAAATCCACAGGTGCGCTGTTGATAAACAGCCAATCTCTGTTGTCTGTCCTCACATTACAGTGTAGTTTTCTACTGTCTGTATGCACACTGGCGTGGGAGGGCAATGAATCATAGGATGCAAGCAACAGATTGAAGTGATCACTGTTGATTGCTTGACTTTAATTTGGCGGTAGTATCAGTACTGTATCTCTCCCACAACATTCCAGCTTAATAACATAAGAAGTATCTTGTGAGCATTTGTCATGTTTCCGGTGTCGTTTATGTTGGCCTGGTGTCCTCCAAACATTGCTCTTAACACCTATTCAGCCCAAATGACCAGAAGAAGGATTTGACAGTAAATGCCAGGGAGGTCTATCTATCCTTTTTTTTTTTCTGTTGCAGAGTTTTGAACTTCTCATAAAATTTCTTTTTGTTACGCTATATAAGTACAGAGACTCACAGAAGAGAATAGCCCACCCCTTTCTCATTAACTGCTACTTAAAGTCTCAATAACTCACTCTGAGACATGTGTAGGAGAAAGAATAAAAACGTTTCATTATAGATCAACAGCAAACAAACACACACTGACTTCAACAGACTAAAGAGGTGGAAAGGAACACTCAGCAAAGAGGCAGAACTCTCTTTGAATTCAGAGGTGGAAGGGAACAACTGGTTAGTGCTGGATAGATTGACAGTAAACTCAGCCCAGAAAAGTCCCTCCCTCCCACTCAAAACACAGGCAGCATGCATGGTTGCAACTAAAACTCCAACATTTTGACTCTCTGAACTCTGCTTCCACCTACACCTATTGTGTAGTCACCATTTTGACTCTTAAGAGTAAGAGTCTGCCCACTAGTTTCACCTCCCTTTTCCTGTTTTTCTAAGGAACAGACATGCTGTTGCTCCTCTTGTGTGTCCTCTCGGGGACATGACTGTCTAGTTAGAATTAGGGTTTAGTTTTTTCAATCTGGAACATAACTTTCTTGATGATGGTTAGCTGTTTGTTTTTAACTGCTTCTCCTGCTTTACTGTGGGTCCACTGTGGGGTGGATAAGCAATGTGTCTATGCAGCATCTACTCTGCTACAGAGAGAGAAACCATAGTATTTTTTCCCCTCTTTCATTCACAACATTCACAACATTTAAGGACCAATTTACTTTAATGACTGGATATAGTGAGTATATGAAAGTATATATGTGTTAAACCCTGCATCATGAAGCCAATATCCTGTTCATGCTCAGAGTGCTAACTGAGGGAGCTCATGCAGTGATCTCACCGAGTGCCACTCATGACCAGTACTTTGGCAGATCACCTAAAGCAGCTTGTCACTTAGAAGGCTGCACATGTATATTTTGAAAAGAATACTGCCATTATGTGTGGTTAGTTTGTCTGCATAGTGACCTATCTCCACTACATATCTCCTGTACATGTGAGAATCATTACTACCACTACTACTTAGTATTTCTATAATATTTTTCATTTTTGCAAAGAGTGTAATTTAATAAATTATAGGTCACTGAAAATTCCTTTCTTCTCATTTCCACAGAAGAGGGAATAAGCCAGAAGATGGAGACTTTCCCAAGGTCACACTAGTGGAACTTTTTATTGATTCATATGATATGGTTTTGTAATGAGGCTGCGCTTCATGGAGTGATATAATTTGTATGGTTATTATTTAAGCCATTAAATAATATCTAGCCATATTAAATAAATATAGCCATATATTAAAATGATAAGACTGTGAATAATAATTGTGTGATGTCAAGTCATTTCTGACTTATGGCAGTTCTGAGTTTTCAGGGTTTCCCAGATAAAGAGTACGCAGAACTGGTTTACCATCCCCTTCTTCAGGGTGGACCCTGAGACTGTGCAGCTTGCCCAAGGCTACACAGACTACCTCTTCTCCCTGGAGGCACAGTGAGGAATCAAACTCCCAGCCTCCAGTTCCATAGCCAGATATCAAACCATTGAGCTATCCAGCTCAATGGTTTGTCGTGAGAATGGCTGACGGTCGGATTCCAAAAGATCTCCTGTATGGAGAATTAGTGCAGGGAAAGCGCCCCAGAGGGAGACCACAGCTCCGATACAAGGATATCTGCAAGCGGGATCTGAAGGCCTTAGGAATGGACCTCAACAGATGGGAAACGTTGACATCTGAACATTCAGCCTGAAGGCTGGCGGTGCAGCATGGCCTCTCCCACCTTGAAGAGACACTTGTTCAGCAGGCTGAGGCAAAGAGGTAGTCCCGAAACCAGCAAAATCAGGGAGCTGGACAGGGGACAGATAGTGTTTGTCTTCAGTGTGGAAGGGATTGTCACTCTCGAATTGGCCTTCTCAGCCACACTAGACGCTGTTCCAAGACCTCTATTCAGAGCACGTTACCATAGTCTCTCGAGACTGAAGGATGCCTACTGAGCTATCCAGCTAGTAAGACTGTGATTAGAAGAGAAAAAAATCTTAGCTAATGAACACAGCTGAGTGTCACAGAAGCTTCTTTCATTTCTGGGATTATGTAAAGTAGCTCTCTCTCTCTCTCTCTCTCTCTCTCTTTTTGATGACTTGTCTTCAGGATTTAAATATTGAATTTTCCCGAGGTCTGATTTCACAAACCCAAAAATCCCTGCTTCAGTCATCTCTCTCTTATGCTAACAAACTCCTAGCTCTAATTCCACATTCCCTGTAATGTCTGACAGGGATTTAAAACATTAAGGAACGTGGTGGCACTGTGGGTTAAACCGCAGAAGCCTCTGTGCTGCAGGGTCAGAAGACCAGCAGTCGTAAGATCAAATCCACGCGACGGAGTGAGCTCCCGTTGCTTTGTCCCAGCTCCTCGCCAACCTAGCAGTTCAAAAGCATGCAAATGCGAATAGATAAATAGGTACCACCTCGGTGGGAAGGTAAACGGCGTTCCGTGTCTAGTCGCGCTGGACACATGACAACGGAAACTGTCTTCGGACAAACGCTGGCTCTACGGCTTGGAAACGGGGATGAGCACCGCCCCCATAGAGTTGGACACGACTGAACTAAATGTCAAGGGGAACCTTTACCTTTTTACTGCTGAAAATGGTAGCCCTGTCTTGTTCTCTCCCTCCTACACAGCATGTGAAATATAGTGAAATCAGAGTCAGTTTGCTGGATGGATGGTTATGGTAGTCTAAAAAACAAGGTTTCTAAGTTCTGAATGAAATAATGATAAATCATCACAAGAAATGGGATCTGAGGACATTCTAGCAGAAGGTAGAGCAGCCCCCTCAACTCCATGCTGTTCCCATGCTGCTTCTTTGAAACATTAGGAAAGTGCTCTGCTGCACTGTGGGACGTTCTTGAGGATTCCCTGTGATATGCAAAGGTGCATGGAACAATTAGTTAAGATGGAGGCTGCTTCCATGCTCTCTATTCAGAGGCCGCCGTCACTGGAACTCATTTCCACAAGCACCTTTGCATGTCTCAGAGAATCTTCTCAACTCCGATGGTGCAGCAGGGTGCTTTTCTTACAGTTCGAAGAAGAAGGGCTGCTCCGCTTCCTGCCAATTGGAGGGCTCCCCATACCATAGTTTGGCTGGGGAGGGGGGAGTCCCACCAAATTATGGGACCAGAAGTCCTTGTATTCCAAAATCCCCATCCCTAATCAGCATGCATGATTTTCCGTGCCTTGCTTGTGACATATCAAGGAAGAGGAAATACATAACATATACTGAATCACATGTTTTGAGGACCTAAAAGAATGAAACAAGACTTGTGTCTCCTGCTGCATCTAGTCCGGCCCTTAAATAATAGGGAAGATCATGATACTATAGCCAGTGTGGTTTTCTTCACATGTATTCCAAAGCAATGTGGAAAGCAGTTAATCAGGATGCCCATTATGCATAAAAAAAATCAAAATGATCATCAGCTTCACCCACACTGTCACATTGTTCATGGGCAAACTCCTGGAAAAAGGGAATTCAACACTCTGAAGCAATTCTCTTGCCTCTGGGGATACATATGAGGGCACATCAGACCATGGGAGATGATGAGTGGCTTGCTATGCCTGAGAAAACTGCTAAAAATTGTGTGGAGCCAGGATGTGGTTGACTCATAATCTCCATGTATGTTGGAGCACTCACAGGAGTGGCCATCACATAAATGTATAAAAATGGTTGAGTTTATTAACAGGCCTAAACTCAATTGCCAGTCCCAGCTAGACCAGATTTATTGAATCAGTGGCATTTATTATAACTGTTGATACTATTCAACAATTAACTCAGTGGGCATATTCAAGCTGGGGCTAGCAACTAGATAAGTTTCCTGAAATTTATGAGACAAAATAATAAGAAGTGAATAGGGTTATAGCCCAGGGGTCCTCAAACTTTGGCCCTCTAGATGGTTTGGACTTCAACTCTCAGAACCTCAAACTAGCATGGCCAATAATTCTGGGAATTAAAGTCCTCTTGGATGCACACCTTAACTTGATGAAGGGGTTTGAGTGTGCCAATGAATCTGAGAGCAATGCTGTCAAGGGGCTAGACTCCATTATGAACCTGGAATCCTAGCAGGGTTAGCCAAGGTACAATGGTCACAGCTGAGAGAGGAGAATAAGATGCATCCACCTGCTTCAAGAATAACAGCTGCATCAGCAGAATAGATAGTTCTAGTAGTGATGGGGGCAGCAGCACGTGGCAGCAGAGGTCGCTGAAGGTGGAAGAGGTAATGGTGCTAACACTCAAGCTAACTTTTGTTAGCACAGTGCAGAAGGTGACAAGGTAACCACTGCTGAACTTTTCTTACCTTTGAAAGTAGAGGGCAATGATAAACCATTGCTGAGCTTTTCTTACTTTGAAAAACCTAAGAAGAGACACTCCAAAATGAAACAAGAGATAGTGCTGGAAGATGAGACTCCCAGATCGGAAGGCACTCAATCAACTACAGGGGAAGAGCAAAGGATAAGTACAAATAGCACTGTCCCTAATGATGCAACTAGATTGAAGCTGAAAGGACATCTTGTGGCTGAGGTACACAGGAGTAAAAGTAATGTCTGATGCAGAACAACACACACAACTGGAACATGGGACGTGAGAAATATGAATATGTAAACTAGAAATGGTAAAGCAAGAAATTTAATGTATAATTATTGCAGTGCTTGGTGTCATTGATCTAAAGTGGGCTGGAACAGGATATTTTCAGTCAGACAACTGCTGTTATACTCTGGGAATGACAAACAAAGAAGAAATGGAGTGGCTCTGATACTGAAGCCAAGGCACCACAAACAGTTAGGGGCTATAATGCAAGCTGTGACCAAATAATATTCATCCGTCTTTGTGGAAATCCTATGACCATAATAAATATTCAAGTCTATGTTCCAACTACAAATGCTGATGAAGATGAAATTGAAAGCTTTTATATAAGCATATAGGAAATGATCACAAACACTTCTGCATATAATGTTACCTAATAGACATTTAACTGACTGTCAACAATTATCATTGGGATGCAACTGGCAGAGTGTAGACATCTGGGTTCAAATCAGTGTCCATTTGTGAACCCCACTGAATTATGCTGGTCTAGAAACTACTCTCTAACTTAGGTAGGTGGTTTGAGAGAGGGGTCAGGGAGGCCATATATGTGCATACAGAAAATCCCTCACTCAACAAGGGTGGAGGCCTTCGATACAATCTGTCTCCTATTTATCATGCTGCCCTTTCATCCTCCCCAGAAAGATCAGGACCGCATTCACCAGAAAGACCATTGTTAACGACCCATGGCAATGGGTGGAGAAGGACTGCAGAAGTGGGATTTTTACTCACCCCCCATCCGTTGTCCATCTAAGGAGCCTATTCAGACCAAGGGGAAGTGAAACCAATGTGGAGGATATATCAGGGGTTTCTTACAACTCTACTCAGACTGAAGAAGCCACTTGGATGAGGAGCGAAATGTTTCAACCTAGTAAGAAATAAGTCTAATTGCCATGACTCAACTTCCTGATAGCCTCACCTGGATGACTGAGAATCTTCACAGATTTACAGCAGATGACTTTTTGATTGCATTTATTAGCTAGGAATATATTATTAGGGAGTTGAGATAGGAATTAGGAATTAGAGATATTCTTAAAGACAATTTAAAAAAAAGACAGTAAAAGAAGCACACTAGAATTGTTAAACCCTCCCTCCTCTTCTGCATTAATTCCTCTTACTTCTCTAACACCACTTTTGTCACAGCTGGTACGAATGTGAGAAACTGGGAAAAGTGGCTGTAACAACAAAATAAAGGGAATTAATGGACTATGTACTACATTTAGCTGGCTGGATAGCTTAGTGATTTAGGTATCTGTCTGCAGAACCAGAGGTTGGGAGTTCAATTCCCTACTGTGTCCCCTGGGAGAAGAGCACCTGTGTAGCCTTGGGCAAGCTGTACAATCTCAGAGCACCTCCAAAAGAAGGGAATAGTCAACCACTTCTAAGTGTTTTATACCTAGAAAACCCTGGAAAGAGTAATCATAAATCTGAATTGACTTGTTAGGACATGATGATGATTATGATGATTTAGATTAGGAATTAATGAATCCTAGTGTCACTTGTTTAGCATGTCCTCTGATGTAGTGAACTTTATTTTTCCAATAAGCATGAATGTTTGGTAAGGTGGACAGAATATTGGAGGAGGGCACAGAAGACCTTGGTTTAAATCCCCACTTGGCCATAGAATCTCCTTGCAAGATGGCAATTACAACCTACTCCTTGAACATCTCAGATATCTTAAAAACTCTATTAAGGCTGCCATAAGTTAGAAGCAACTTGATGGAACCTTAACATAACACTATTATAGCATTTTAAGTTACGTTATTGCAGAGATTAATTTATTTCATCAACGTTTCAAACATTTTTTTTGTTTGCAGTTATTTATCTATTGCAAACTAAAGTCCATGTCTTTCTTTACTGAGTCAATCAATCTCATGCTCCATTTAATAAATTTTCAACTTGTTTATTTGGTGAATGCTGGTCACATGTATGGAGGCTTGTGCTGCATTGTACAAGAAGCACTGTGAGTACTTTAAAAAAAACCTGGAAAGGCTGTATGTGGTGGAAAACATGAAGCAGAAAACACATGAGACTAAAAGATGAGCAGTGTGCACTGTGGACAGATCTCTATAAACGGATTGCCTTCACACAGGCTAAATTATAATTATTCATAATTCTATAGAACATACTGTAATTTTTCATCCAAAAACAACAGTAACTGAACTGCAACAATCGTATGCAAATAAGCTATTCTTTATCTGAAAGGATGTTGTGCTGGAGCAGAAATCATTTTGCAATTATTTTATAAGCCATCTTGATTTGTATTCCAGAATCCGACAGCCAGTATAATGTCATCAATGACTCAGTCTCTGCTCTCAGTAGATCCACCCAGTCTCAACAAATTGAGAGGTTGTCAACTTTTCTGTACTGCAATGAGAAAAGTTCAAGAATGCCTCATAAATACAGAGACAATTTTATCTCTTGTTGATAAAACTTTTTTTCCCCTTTAACATTTGAAAAGCGATCTTTTACCTGGCGTTTCACATCATGAATAAATTGTCTAAGTTGCTTGCTTCCTTTCTCACCACTTCTTTATACTTTAACTACTTCCTCCCCCAACTCCCCCCCCCTTTTGAGCAGAACAATTGTGTCTGTGTTTTTGGTAGCTTATCAGATCAGAATATTCCAACATGCTCTACTATTGTTCCATAGCACCAAAATAAATCTTATTTCACTCACTAAAGTAACCAATCTTCCACTGCTTTGCATTCCGCCCCCATATGGTTGGGACAAACTTTTGGAAAATCTAAACGAACTGTGTAACAATACAGAGAAGCAGATTGTTCTGTTATTTTAAAAAAATAAGATAGTAGATTCCCTCACAAAAGAAAACAACTTTCTGAGAATATCTAGGTATGTTGCAATTGTGGTTTTGAAAAACACAATCAAAAGCACTATTTAATCACAAATTGGTTCTAATCATATTAAAAGTGTTTGGACTAGCATAGGGGTTGCACTTGTGAGGAACACAGAATATTCTGCTGCTCACGTATGGTATACCTTCCCACAAGGTTTCTCCCTATAGCTGGGCTCTGATACCAGAAAGTGCTCAGGTGTGGGAGAGGACCTGCAAGGGAAGACTGAGCACCTTTTACTTCAACACTCTCTCTTCCTGGAGGTTATCTGGAATCTCTCAGGTTTTCTGTCATGCAACACATTCTGGAAACTTTGTTTAGCACCCAGAAACAAAGGTGTAGGAAGGCATCTTTCTTTCATCTGCTCCTTAGATACAGAACCCTATCACCCTGCAGATGGATCATGTCCAAGCTGAAACCATTTGGAAACACTATAAACACTGAAACCATTTGGAAACACTATAAAAATAGCTGAAGACTTGTTCATTATAGCATGAGCTTTTGTGGATTGACAGCCCACTTAACTGGGTTCATGACATCATCTGATACAGAATTTCGGGTACAGATACACCAAACACAATTGCAGTGGAACTGTTGGAAGAGAAGATATTTTCAGGTAGCTCAAGAATAAAACAGTTGAGTGTGGATAACTTCTAATAATGAAGTTTTATCCTGTTTTGCTCTATGTCTATGTCTTTTGTTATTCACCAAGCTTTTGAGTTGAGGAGGACTGTCAAAATAAAGAAACAACTATGCAACATCCTTTCAATGAGCAAATCTGTCATGCCTCATCCCATCTCCATGATCAAAACGAAAGATCTTTCTGGATCTATATCTCAAGAGAATGTGCAGTCTTCATCCAGTTGCACAGGAAATCCAAATATTATTCTTCCAGGAACTGCCCTAGTTCTGGAGAAATTTTATTTTACCAGTGCTCAGACCACAAGTTTGCTCTGAGCTCAGACTACAAATTTGCTCTGTGAAAAGCAACCTCCATTACAATACTCTCCCACAGTATTCCACTGCCCTTTTTATATCTTGGAGAAAGACCCTGAATGGGTGGCTATTGATTAGTGTCCTATATGAAGGTATTAGTGGTGGTCAGACCCATCCCGACATGTCCTCTGCTCATACTACTATTTGTCAATTATGTCTAAAAAGTATTTGTCAGTTCATTATTTCTCTGGAAGCGGAGCATTTCCTGACCTACCACACTAGCAGGACCATGTAAGTTTTATATTTCTTCAAACAATCCCACTGAATATCTGCATGAGTGCCTTTTTCTCACAGTTATATATTTTTTCCCTCCATTTGTTTCTGGCAGTGAATTTCTTCTCTTCAGTAACAATCACTGGATTCCTTTCACTCTTTAAGCAAAAGAATGGAATGAGATGAAATGAAAATGAAAATAAAATAGCACCTACCATAAAATGCAAACAAAGCACAGCACAGGTATTCCTAGTATAGCAAGACTGCATCAGTAAAGCCAGGATATTATGTTTTTCATCCAGATTGAGCATGATAATGATAATGGTCATTCTTACAATACAAGTGAGGAATTAATCACTTGTACAGATAAAAGGTTGACAAACAGGAAATGCCAGAAAATACAAAAAGTCATCTGGAACTTTAAAAACACATATTGTTGTCATGATGCATGCTTGAACAGGCAAAAGACCAGTTAAGAAGATGAAGAACGATAAGGGCTTATGCCACAATAAATCTGTTAAGGTGTGTGATCCTATAATGAAGATTTCCATCTAATGGATTATAGCATTCGCCAGAACCTGCTTACACTGGCAAAATATGGATTCTGTTATATGTGAATTTATATTGAGAAACTCATATTTTTACAAGACTGGAACAATACTCAGAATTCCTGGGCATCAGCAAGTGTTGAATTTTAAGAACCAAGTGTTGAATTTTAAGTTACTAGTTTTATGCAGTACATTTAAAAGAGGGGGAGAGAAAGAGAGGGAAAGAGGAATTTATTTCTAGGACCTAGAGTAAATATTTAGCTGCTCAGACAACCAAAGACAAGGATTTTTCTAGCTCTGACTTGGGAACAAATACAAACTTCCACCAACAAGGGAAATCCATCCTCAGTCTGATCAAATGGCTTAAGCATAGAAGGATCTTATATTTAACACACCAAACTCCCACTTCATTGGACCTACTCTAGTTGTGACTTACTACTGGATTTCAGCCGTTGTTTCTATAATAGTGTGAAAAACAAGAATTGAACCAAAAATCTCCTCATCATGCCAAAGTCTTGTGCTACATCAACAGCAGGGTACCCAAAGACTGCCTGGCAGCATTTAGTGTAGGGACTGCCTGTTACTGAACTTAGTACATTGTGTCTTCTTTGCCTCCTGCGTTGCTTGGTCAGCTTAACTGGGGAAATGATCAGTCTTTCAGTGGTATGCAATCATCACATATTCCCCTTCTTCTGTCACTTCAGCTTGAATTAATTGATTTACCAGTAAGTCTCTGTGTGTTTCTGATTTATTCAGCAATTTCCCCCAAAGCCCTGGGAGTCTTTTTTTTCTGCTTTCCCAGGTTCTGTTCACATGAAGAATTTACTTCCTGTTTACTTAGTTCTGGGAATCTTCATATACCCTAAGTACCCTAGCCGAATCTTCATCTGTCTTCATGGAAAAATAATTCTGGTGTAAAATAAGCTTTTTATTATAGAGAAGCTCAGCTTTATTTTGACTGCAATTCTATACGTTATTCTCTCAGTTACAAACCAAGTGAAAAGCATAAAATCTACATTCATATTTAGATGGGAACTAGAGTGCCAGAAAAATGATTTCTAATGATCTAAAAGCAGGTTTAAAATCCTACTGTTAATGTTTTCTTACTCTATCAATTTATGAAGATAGCTGAAAGAGCAAGTAGACATTGAAGCCAATAGAGCCAGCCTCAGCATTCAAGATAATAAATCAGACCACATTATTTAGATTCTCAAATAGGGAGGAGGAACATACACACTTTACTTTAGTTTAAAGTAAAAAGTTCTGATTGCAGCTGTGTCTCTAAAAGCAAGGTTATTAAGATACATTCATCCTCACTCAAAACATGGGCACAATGACACACCCTCCTTTACCTTAATTTCCACACAAGTAAACATATAGAATCTATACTTCAGTACTCTAAAGGGGGGGGGGGAGTCAGTGGCACAGGACTTAGGGTTTAAATAGCTGCGGACAGGACTGTGCTGCATATCTCCAGACACTACCACAGCCTATATTTCACTTCAGCTCTTCCACACCACTAAGTAATGTGACATATAGGGAGTGGGGTGGCTAGCGTGATTATGTTGCTTGTCTTCTTGGGGTGGATTTTAACAAGAAGGATGTATCAATGTGTCAGTGTTCTGAGCGAGGAGCAAGGCTCGTCTGTGGTCACTTCTCTCCCATCTTTCCTTGCTTTGGGAAACACAGCTGCAAACATAACTTTTTGCTTTGAATCACAGTGTTCTCTCCCCACCCCCCACTTTGCAGGATTACCCTGTTTTCTGAAACACTGAAATTACTGACCAACTAAACATTAACTTTTTAAAAGTAGCTATATAAATAAATCAACATAGTACAGTACTGCAGACTCACACTTCAATACAGGGTGACTTTTACCTGGATCTCCGAGGAAATCCCACACACACACAAAATGGAGTTGCCATTTAAGCTTGTCTTTAAAAAGGCAGGTACTGCCTACTATAAGATGCTACTAAAAATACATCTCTCTAGTACTGGTTTGTGACTCAAAGTATCCTCCTGGGAAACACACGGCAGGATCAGCCATGTTCTAATCCTATCTAAAAGGGTGGGGCAGAAAATTATATTTTTCACCTCATAATTGCCATTTGACATCATTCACATGGGTATAAGTCACAAGTAGAAATGTCAAGCTTGTAGAATGTGGCAGGCCTGAAAAGGAGAATCATAGCATCAAAGAATAATAGCTATACTAAAAGGTTGCCAAGAAAGGCAGGGGAGAGGGAGAACATTGTCTCCACCATTCATTTCTGTAGGGAGCATAACACAGAAACCTGTCTTCAACATTAGTTATAAGGTGGCTAAAACCAGTATATACTACATTTTAGGCTACCCTTCAGTATAAAACTCCAAGGGCAGTATGACATACAGCTGATGATAAAGGCACAATGAAACAGCACAAACATGGAACCAAAGATAAAAGCACGGAAACAGTAAAATCAGTGAAATCTACTATAGCTATTCTGTGAAACTAAAAATGGTTATTATGAAAGATCCTGGTTTCCTTAAGTAAATAATTCTCCCTTTCCTTTGCCACTGAAATCACGCCAGACTGTTGACAGATGAGCATACCAGAGGCTAACATGACCAATATGGGGCACCAGAACTGTAAAGCCTGTCTTTTTGGCCACCACCTGAATAGAAAATCTTTCCCAATGAGAGATGTTCTTCTCTGTAAAAACCTCACTCAAGTATTCTTGGAAGAGAGTATGTGTTTGAGAAGAAATGCAAGATTAATATTACATGTTACAGACAATGTGAAAATAGAAAAGAGGAATGAGTAGTAGGTTGGTATGAACACACTCTTTGACAACTTTGGGAAATGTTGCTCTCAAATATGCAATGTCAGTCCAAGTTTTGAGAGGCTTAAACTAGTTCGTGCTTAGATGCATCTTACAATGCACAAACAAAGCCTAAACAGTTTGTTCAGTTTCTCTAGCACATTCTCTACCACATTAATAACATCCGTATGTTGCACAAATAGCACAGAAGAGGCTCAAATATGCTTTTTAGCACCACAAACAAAAACATAGTTAACATTCAACTTAAAATAAATAGCAGTGTAAGCAGTTATTTCAGCTGTCTTTAGCTGCCTGTGTTCATAGTTTGATGTGACAATTGAATGATGACCCACAAAAATCCTTTTGGTTTAACATGTCATGTTAAGAGTTCGCTACATTCACTCATGCTCCAAATTCCTAGGAAACTGAAGTTGTCAAAAGCCACTCCCTGAACAAACATGTTATTTAAATAATATGGATACTGTGGTTTGTTCTACACTTTCAGCTCCGCCATTGCCTTGCAGTTGGATGGCTTCCAGTGGCAGAGTGGTGGACCAAAGTCCCAGAATGTCTTGGCTGCATGGCGTCTATGCAACTGAAGCTACTCTACAACCAAAGCTACCATTCTAGAATTCAAGTACTGTACCCAGCCGGCAACCTGTGCCACCTACAGAAAATGACAGGGATGGAAGAGGCTGTGAGGGTCATCCAGTCACATCTACTGCAGCCCCACAGAACCGTCCTCTGTACACACAAGTCCTGCAGACAACACCCCAAAGTGGCAATGACTATCTGAGACTGTTTACCACCTCCTTTTCAAAGTCTGTCTGAGGGCAATGAGTTAAACTCCAGGTGTGGGGTTTTCCATTTCCATTTTTTTTCTTCTTACAGTGGGAGAGAAAGAAAAAAGAAAAGAAGGGAGAGCCCAGACCTCTCAAAGGGGCACTATCCTTTTAAAAATTATTTTAATGTGCCCTTTCCAGAAGTGTTCAACATACAGACAACACATATTTCTGTCATTCATGAATGCAGCACTTTTTGCTGTTCAGTCATATAAAGGCCTTTAACGTACACAAAACACCCATGTTTCATTCAAAGGCCATGTGGGTTCCATCAAATGCTGCATGCTTGACTTTGTCAAGTGGAACATAAATAGTTAACCATCACACAATTGCCTGTGAAGATACGAAGGTGTACCAGAAAGTTCAGATAAAGTATCTGTGGATGAGTATGAGACAATAAAAGGGGTTACAATGGCAAACTATGGTTAAGCTGGAAAAAGGACATGACAAGAAGAGGCTGCTATGAAACTGATGGTGCTGTCTGCCAGAAATGCCTTCTCCTGGGCAAACTATTCAGCGAGACAAAGTCTTTAAGTGCCCAGTGGCAGCTATGAAGCACACTAACATGCACATCTCTGCACTTGGCTGAAACAGAATTTCAAGGCTTTCCTTTCCTTATGATGCTTTCAATGTGAATTTCTAAGGCTATTGTCATGTCTTGGAAACAATGACAAATTCAGTGGGCAGGTCACGTCGTCAGGATGTTGGACGACCATTTTCCAAAATGTATTTTCTATTGAGAACCTGTTGCGGGTGCTCAACTGCATGGTGGAAAAAAAAGAAATGATTTAAGGAGGCTCTGAAGACACTGTTGAAGGAATTTATTGTTGATCATGTGAGTCAGGAAGCTCTCATTCAAGACCAAAACATCAAGTGACACGCTGTCAAACAAGGGACTGAAAATGTTGAAATAAAAAGAATCAATGATGCACAAAGAAAGAGAGAAATGAGAAAACAAGGATGCAATATTTCAACAGCCCAAAGAGCTCAGGATCAGCTAATCTGCCCCTATTGTATTTTCTGTGCTTGTATTGGGCTAGTTAATAACCCGTGAGTCAATCAATATTATACTTTTAAACCTTCACCACTCATTTCTTTTTCTCTAAATGGTGAATCTCATGGTGTTCTTCAAAAATGAAGGATTATATATCTATACCTATACCTGCATCCATCTATTTATCGATCAATCGATCTAAACTGATATAATATATATATAATCAGTTAAGAAACAATCCTTATTAGTTGACAGATACATTTACTGGGATTTTTTAAAAAAGAGACTTATATTAGGAATTTGATTATTCCTTTTATTAGCAGAGTACGAGGCAGAAAAAACAACACAGAAACATGAGAGACTGGGCCCAGTTGCAACAGCCCTGTTTTAACATGTATCTTTTAATGATGTAAGCCACCTATGTATACTCATTGTTTTTAGCCTTAAATCTTGTATTTTAATGATTGGTCCTTTTTAAGGAGAAAGGTGGGGTAAAAGGTGGGGTTCAATCAATCAATCAATCAATCAATCAATCAAGCCCTTTCTGTAGTAAAAAGTCATTCTAGATGCACCTTTAAGTAGAAAAAGTAAGTTTACCCACAGTTATCATCTATAGTTACAGTTAGAAGGAAAAAAGGATAAAAATAGAATCTTGAATGTGCAGAATCACCTGCAAGGCTGCTTCTCTATGGAGGTCTGAGAAAAAGGATGCTAACAACAAAACAATATGAATCCCACATAATTAGGAGGAAGGGGCTGACCCCACTGCCAGAGGTGGAAAAAACTTTACCAATCAAATTAGTGGCAATTAGTGGCAAAGAACAGGTTAATAATGATGGGGTATTCATATTTGTATATGAATATCCGCGCACAGTTGGACTTAATGAGGGTCCAGCCCCCGGGGCCAGACTGTCCACTCACATGTCTTGTGGTGGCGGCCCTGCTCATCCTTCCAATTGCGCCCGAAGCGCAGCTCTCTTCCCGCTCGGCCGGCCACTCCAGACAGGGGGAGGGAGGACCAGTCTCCCTGCACGGCTGCCAAGTAGCCAGCCAAGCGGGAAGAGAGTGGCACTCTGGGAATGATTGGAAAGATGAGCAGGGCCACTGCGGCTGCAGGACACACCCTCGTTAAGTCAAGCTGCACAGGGATATTCATATGAGAGTACCCCCATCTCTACATCAACCCACTGATACCCAGTGTCACAGACATGCAAGCTTGTCATTTTTCCAACAAAATTTATATTTAGAGAAGATGTGACAGTCACAATTTTGGACTACAATTCCCAGAAACCCCCCCCCCCAGGGTGCCTCATTGCCCAGCTGCATCAATATCTGGCAGAATGACTGCCACATGGATTGGGTCCACCTCACCTCATGGATTTCATGTCAGCTTCATTGAAATAGAGGGAGGTTCATGGCCCTTTCCACATGCAACAATACAACCTACCCATCAAACTTAGCCAGTGGAGTATGCTGCAACCTAGTTTCAGTTTCATTTCAACACACTTCTCAGGAATCTGCCAAGATTCTTGGCCCACCCAAGTTCCTCACTGGAAGCATGACAGTGCTTTTTTAAAGTACACACTTTTCTCAACGTATGTGTTTCTTTATACATTTTTCTTAATGTATGCATTGTACTTACATTTTCCCCATGGACTAAAATGTTTTTCCATGCATTTTTTCAAATATGCAGATTATAGCCATATACATTTACAGGCATATAATTTTTTAAAAAGGAAAAGGAAAAAGAATGTCTCATTCAGTATTTGTTCCCAAAGTGTGTGTGGGGGGGGGGGGGGGAGCACACATGCATCCCATCATTAACAGTGTCACAGACCACAAACTGGACACATATAAATTCTTTGTTTATATAAATTTCTTTTCTATTCCAGCTAAAAGCCCGGAAAATAGGAAAGTACTTCTCAGGAACTGAAAAATAAGGGCCTGAGTGAACGGTCTGAAAATTTCAATAATTTCTATGTGCCAAACTGTATTACCAAGTATACGCCAAACTGTGGCTGAAATTCTGTTGCTTTGTTATGCAGGTGGAAGGTAGAAGGCAAAAGGTGTAACGTTTAACAATTAAAGAATCCCCACTGGGATTCTAGAGTGTGTAGCCAGCCAGCAGATGTAGGTGCCTCCAAGAAACCCAACAGGGATTTCTTAATTTCTGGCTAGGAATGAGTGAATGTTAACATATTTTGCCTTCTGCCTGTGTAAAAACCAAGAGGATTTTAGTCTGCATTACCCAACTGTATTGCTCTATTACCTGGCTGGATAGCTCAGTGATTTATATGGGCATTGTGCCTCCATGGAGAAGAGCCAGCCTATGTAGCCTTGGGCAGGTTGCACACTCCCAGAGCACCACCAGAATAAAGGAATGGCAAACCATTACCACTTCTGTGTACTCACTACTTACAAAACATGGGGAGAGTTGCCATAAGTCAGAATTAACTTGCTGACACATATTATTATTATCCGAAAATAGTCAATCAAAATTATAAGAACACTGAATGGTATTATATCACAGATACAAATTTTAACCTAAAACCTAAGTAACGGTTAAACACTGGTGCAGTATGTATGCTGTTCCTGATTTTGCCGTGTTTGTAGCTCTGATGGTGTTATTTCTGAGATCTGCAACTGCTTATAATACTGTGTGAAATTTCTTGATATTGTTCCCAAAGCCCCAATGACTACGGGGATGACTGAAGTGTGTTTCGTCCACAAGTGAGATGTTTCGATTGCCAGGTCTCTGTACTTTGTTAGTTTTTCCAATTCTTTCTTTTCAGCTCTGGCATCCCCTGGAATTGCAATGTCAATGATCTGGATATTTCTTCATTCTATTACTACTATGTCTGGTGTGCTGTGTTCAAAGCATGCCGTGTATCAGTTCGGATCTGGAAATCCATAAGATCTTGACATCATCATTTTCTGACACCTTCTCTACCTGATGTTCCCATGGGTTTTTGGAGGCTGGCAAATTATATTTTTTGCATAATGACCAGTGCACTAACTTTGCCACTCTATCATGTCTAACTTTGTAATCTGTTTGTACAATCTTTGGACATTCACAGATGAGGTGTGACACAGTTTCATCTTTTTCTTGGCAGAGTCAACATTTGCTGTTCGCACCAAGTCCTTGAATCTTAGCTTTCATCATATTGGTTTGGAGTGCTTGTTCTTGTGCAGCAAAAATCAAGCCATCGATTTCTTTCTTAACGGTCCCCCGTTTTAGCCATGCCCATGTTGAATTATGATCATGCTTTCCATCAATATTTCTCAGGTGTTGTCCATGTTATTTTTTCCAACTGTTTAATTTATTTTCAAATTGTTGTTTCTTATGCTGAGCTTTTGTTTCTGTTGTTTTCAAAATATTCTCCATTTTCACTGCCTTCAGTAATTTTTCTCTGCTTGTACTGATATAATCATTTAGGCTTCTTTCCCCCCCTCCTCCTCATCCTTCTTATTGATGCTGTACAGAGCAGTATCTTGAGCCTCCTGCTCAAATCCTCTTCTCAGCTTCTTCCTACCCCTCTAGAGGTTCCTTCTTGAGAATATAATTTAAGCAAGCAAGGATAAAGCTTTTTTCCATCATTCGTTCAAACACCAACTCTGATGAAATCCAAATAAAACAGGACAAACTTTCAAAAGTTGGCACAGCCCCTACCTCAGTCTGCTGTCTACACTCTCTCTTCTACCTCACTACAATTGTTACTACAGGATTTATAACATAGCAACAGAATCATTTCTAATAAAGACAGACTGTCTCCTCTTTTTTGTCCTTGCCACAGTACTGTGCAATGGGAAATACTTAACCGGCTACCACGGGAAAAGCTTTTTTTAAAGAAATAAAAGAACTGGAGAATTGTTTATTATTGTAAAAAAGGAATGTGGCCGGAAAGGGAGATGCAAGGTCACTTCACTCTGGGGTCCAGTTTCTTCTGAATGAGAAACAAGCATGTCAGTCTCTGAAAACACACAGGCAAGCAGATGTGGTAGCTGTCTATATCATATTTTGCACCAACTCAGCAATAGTAACAGATGGCATTCTTCACATTGCAATCATATTCAGGTCCAGATCCTGCCTATTTAATGGCACTCAATAGGATTTCCTTACTTATATCAAACAGTTTCTTGTTATTAGACCCCATTTCACATCTGACTTATAGCAACCCCAATAGGGTTTCCAGAATATGCTAGATGTTTGAGGAGTGGTTTACCATTGCTGTGCAGATACCTGATGAGTTCCCAGGGCTGATCAGGGATTCGAACCCAGGTAATTCCAATGGTGACACTACACTGCTGCTGCTGTTGCTGCTGCTGCTGCTGCTGCTATTAAGTTATCCTAAAGTAGAGGCAGTCTTGTGGCTCCAGGAAAAGTGGAGTCAGCCTCCACTTTTTTAATATGGGCTTTGAATCAAGACAATTGGAAACCATGCTTCTTTTATCTAACTTGTTTCCAGTTTCTGTTATACCTGTTTTCAAAGTTTATCAAGTTCTAAAAAACATCAGAAGAACTATTAGGGATAGAGCTGTCTCCATTTTCTTTTAATTGAAGTGCACTCTTAAGAATCACATAGTCTCCGAAAATGCTCATTAACAGACCCAGATAAAGTGTGCTGCTTATATACCGCCCCATAGTGCTTAAAGCACTCTATGGGCAGTTTACAATTCAATCCAATTGTTTGCTTGGATGCATAATATCAAACAGCAATCTGTATCTTTGTAACAAAAGAGCAGAGATGTGAGGGTGCATGTGACATGTCAAAAAGAGAGCGAGAGAGCAAGAGAGAGCTTTTTTTCAAGATTAATGTAAACAAAGAGCAGATTATTTTGCCCTGAAGTAGGCGAAGGGTGGGCTGATGCTGCTCATTTTTTACATTTTCTTATGTGCTTATGTGGCACACTATATTTGACCATTCAGATCTCAGTTGCACATTATAACTGTGTTCTTCAGTAATTCCTAAAGAATGCACCCAATATTAAGGCTCTACAACTGAAATGTCAGGACATATCTCCATGTAGCATAATTTGCTCTCTCTGCTCTTGCATAAGATCATCAGAGATTGCTTTCACATCAGAGATTCTCTGATCCCACTATTGAATCACAAAAGACTACAGCTACCATCTGCAAGACTGCCTCCTCTGAATCTAGGCTGCTTGATCTTGACCAAGAACAAATGGAGAAGTCCTCCTATAGGCACTTTGATAAGCCAGAATTCAAGACAATCTAACTCATCACGCATGAGTGAGCATGCTCATGCGTGTGGGCCAATAACTTCTGATATTTTTTATCATGACATGGGAGTCTGGCAAAAGCCAGAACTCTGGTTTGTCTCTCCCTTAACAAGTCAGAGAAATAGATCAAGGCTATGGAAGAGATAAGTCAAGGAACTACTTCCTGCTGTGTTTGCATATGGCGATAGACAAACCATAAACTACGTACGTTTGATTTGTTTAGCTACTCCCATTGCAAGCATACGCTAACATGATGCTCATGGGCAGTCAACTAGAGTTTTAGTGGCTACTGTGACATACCCGCAACCCCACCAATGTGTCCATCACCTATAAAAGAGTGTTTGCTGAAAAACAAGAAAGCCCCCCCCCCCCCGCGAAGGAGGTAGTCATCTAAGTGTGCACACCAAAAACAAGAAAGAATCTGTAGCACCTTTAAGACTACCAGATTTTACTAGCAGAAGGTTTCACAGATTGGAGCATTTGAAAAAGTGGGTTGCAGTAAACAAAAGTTTATGCCAGATAAAACCTGTAAGTATTAAAGGTGCCATGCAGCTCTTTGTTATTTATAACCCATTAAGTTCATGTGGAACCACCTTTGCGTGTCTTTGTTTGGTTCAGCAAAACTTTTCTGTTTCTTTTCATTGCATTTTGAAGGATTTTTTAAATCTAAGAATACTCTTTTAATAATCCATGACAACCTCTATTTTACTTTTATTGCTACTGTTATTCTATATTTGCTATCTGTAAACCATTTTGAGCAACAGAGTGCCTTAGAATGGCAATGCATAAATCTTTCTATAAAGAAAAAAATATATGCTAAATCATATTGCTATGGAAACTGATTTGTTTACTCTCCCCTGCTGTCTGCAGCTGATTTGCACAAATTCTGCATTTGTATAATCCACAAGGATTTAGGTAAACAGTCAAAATATTCTTGTTACCTGCCATGTGAAGGCTATGTAAATTAAATGACACATCTATTGTTGCTGATCAGAATAACACATTGTAACAGAATACTTCAATACACAACAATAGGGAAAGGTAAACCAAGGCAGGTGTGTGCCCACCCCCAAAATTTGAGTTGACCTGCCCCTTGTCCTGCTCCATGAGCTGTCCATGGTTGTAACCTTGTACATAAGGATTTAGCATGTCCAGCAACTCTATTATCTGTATGGCTAATACCTTAACTATGTAGAATTGTCCCTACAGTTTTTGCTCTGCACTAGCCAGAGCTTCATGATGCTAATTTTATTACTTCTGTTTCACTGATCCTGATTAGTTTAAGGTCAGTGTAAACCCACACCACAGGTCAAGATTGACTCTACAGGTGCAAGTCCAGTTTTGTGTTCATTAGATCATTCTATTGTTTACACAGATGGTGTAGTGTGTGCTTTAAATTACAGACGGTACATTAATCCTCTCATGAAGGATGTTTTTGCTATCACCTTTGGTGAGTACCCACATTCCAGTCTCCCCTCCCCCCCTTCCCCTAATCATTCACTGTGTGTTCAAATTGTGGGCAATTGCTCACAACATCAGGAAAATTTTTTAAAAAAATTGCAAATACGAATGCATCCATTGCTGAACTAATAAGAAATTTAGTGTGCACACGGATTTTTGCTATGGAGTGACCAGAAAAGTCATTTTGCAATTGATGTTAGGGAGGGAATATAAATCCACACAAAGTACACTTCCAAGCAATGCTTCCAAGTACCAAGTATGCTGATGCAGAAATCCTAACATCTTTAAGCCAAATGGTAACTCTGCCAAACACAGTGTTCATTCCTTACTGACCAAACCTACTCGTTCTTGCTAGCAAAATATCAGATTAAGAATAGCTGGAGCAACATTAATGATACAAGTCCCAAATTTCACACAATAAATAAATACATAAAACCAACACAGCTGTTTAACCCTTTCCTATGGAATCTCCCCCTAACCTTACTTCTGGTTCAGCATTACAACATAAAATTAGGGGAAAAAATTCCTATCTGGAAAAAGAATAAACTATTCAGCTTTGTGCTCTTTCTGTTGTTTCTATAAGTGTTTTATTTTTAAGTGCTTGGGTAAACATCTCTCCCTCACCACATAGCATAAATTAGCTTAGTACTGGCAGAATTTTTACTACTAACCTACTGGGTGGCCTTTATCACATCTTTTTATCTAACCTATTTCTTGAACAAGGAGGTAAGATTATATTCTTGGCTTCACAATGATTTGAGTCAAGATAAATGCTATAGAAAATAGGTATGCTTTTTCAATAGAAATAAAACAAATTTGGAGCAACAACAGATGGTAATAGAACAATCATAAAAAATTCTTAGCTAGTCAGAAGCTCACACTCAAGAGAAGCCAATTCTCTTCCTTTCTGTGTCCTCCTCCTTATTTTATGAGGTCTCAGCCAGCCTGCACTTTCAGGATTTCCCACAATGCCTTGCTGGACCAAGACTCGGCCAAGTAAGAAAAGCACAGCTGTTACAAATTAAGTGAATATAAAATACATTTTATTTCTTCATTCTAAAAAATGGATCTGAGTCATTAGGTGAGATCATAGATGCCTACGTGTAATAAGGAAGCATTGTAGGAGTTTTAATTTTATTTTGGCACACACAAGAATTCCAGGCCAGGTTCTTGTTTGATTACAAAGTTCTAAGTGTTTCAGACTTTTCAGGAACAAGTGATTCTTTCTACCATAAGCCAAAGTAAACTGCAAGAATCACTTATCTAGCCTAAGGATCTGCCATTGCCTTAAGCACCAATCGTGCCTCTTCGTGTCAACCTGGCCTCTATGTGTCCATTTCTTTCCCATTCTACAATCTAAAGAAATAAATAAAATAAATCAAAGCATTCTCCTCTCCCTCTCTCTTTGGCTAGAAACATCCGTTCTTGCAACATCTGTCCTCTGGGGTCTCCAGAGTCCCATGACACCATGTTTACTCATAGCCCAGATTATCACCAGAAAGCCATTTTCCCATCCCCTAACTGAAGTCAAAAGAGCGTACACATATGGGATAGCTTTGAAAGAACATAAACAACTGATGATAAAACACAGAAGTCTGAAATCTAAAACCAAACAGGGACCAGCAGTCTCAGTATGCATGTCTACTGAAACACAAAGTTTCAGGGATGCAGTTCTACTTCAGAGTGGCAGCCTCTACACCTTCAAGCTCTTGCTGTTCTTTCTACAACCATTTTATTTTTAAATGGTCAGCCAACCCTCCCCCTTCACCAAATATCATAAATTGGCTTGACATTGACTGAATTTTTACCCCTAAAAAGTATGCAATGAAAAACAGGAAAATACTGCCACTGGAGTCTAAGAAAGTTTTTGTCTACAGTGTGTGCGGTTGCCACACTCAGGAGGCAGCAGGTGGAAGAGAGGGAACCAGTGGGATTCAGACCAAGACGTTATAAGCAAGACTCACATTAAGGGCTGTTTTTGGATCCAGAGCTTGCATTCTGATGCCTAAACGCAACTGTTAATTCCAGATAGAACAGACCCACTGAATCACTTGGTAAATCAAGGATTATACAAATTTCATTGATTCACTGGATCTTCACTAATTGGGATTAACAGTTGAATTCGGTTTTGTGAGGCCAGAACTAACCGGGGAAATGTATGTCATTGTACAAGCCTGCAGGCTTCCTTCCCATGAGTCTTGGACACAAGTGGAAAGACACTTCCAAGAAGCTTTTGGGAACACAATTCCCTCCGCAAGCAAGGCACACTAGATGTGAAATTAAAGTGGACTTGTCACCACTGTAGTGGCAAATGTGGCAGTAAGAACAGGGGGGTAGAGAGTAAGGTGGGGCAAGGTGTCCCCATAAAAACAGCTGGGGGCAAATGAAGCCCCTGAGCCATCTTTACCATGTTGCAGAGTTTTAATTTTTTTTGTTAAATTTCTCTAACTGTGCAGCAGAAGTGCAGGGATTCACAGAGCAGAATAGCTTCTAGTTCCCCTGAGTAGAGAACCCCTTTCTCATTAACTGGCATTTAGGGTCTCAATAACTTACCCTGAGACACTTGTAGGAGAGAGAGAGAGAGAGAGAGATTTACTTACAGTTGTAAACAGATCAAACAGCAAACTGACAAACATGACTGACTGCCTTCAATGGACTTCAACAGACTGAAGACAGGGAAAGAGACACAGAGTAGAGAGGCAGGGTTTTCTTTGAATTCAGAGGCAGGAGAGAACCATTGGTTAGTGCTGGATAGATTGACAGTCACTCCAGCCCTAAAAGGCCCTTCCCCGCCAAACCTACAAAAAGGCAACATGTGAAGTTGCAAAAACTTCAACATGCTCTACTGTATTATATAATGTCTAGATTCCAGCTGTCCTTGAGGAATACACTGAAATATGTTGTGCTGTAGATAGTTTTGCCTACAGTTTCAGGAAGATAATACAGTATATTTAAATAACTGTGCAAATAAAGTCAGCTCAGCATTATGAACCCATTATAGAATCCCAATTTGCCATATTACTATTTGTCCTGAAAATGAAACACAATAGCATGAAAATAGTGCTTGCCCATCATTAGTTACACCCAGGCTGTATTACTGCAATGTGTTTGGTGTTGGGCAACCTTTGAAGTCTTCAGAAACAGTTGCAAGGCTGTTGTTATATTGCATACTATTCTGCTTCCGGGCAGAATTCAAAGTACTGTTAATTTAATATAACATCTTAAATGGAGAATCAGGTTCAAATCCTTATTTGGCCATGGAAACACACTCAAGGAAGGCAATGGTAAAACACTCCTTGAGCATCTTATATAACTTGAAAACCCTATCAGGGTGAACATAACTCAGAAGTGACTTCGCAGCACATAACAATAACAACAGAGATCAAAAGGAGATTGTCCGACGTATCTCATTTCAGGTGGAGACATGTTGCATGAGATTACGGTATTATCACCCAATTATGAGAAATCTTTCCTTGTGAAATGGGGCTGACCTCCTGCCTCATCTTTCCTTAATTAGTTAAAGATCTTCCTATTCTGGCAAGCTTCTGCCGGATGAGGCAGGGAGGGATTTTATATTTTGGTTTTAACTGCTGTATCCTTGCTTGCTTGTTTTATAATGTTGTTATTTTTAATGACACCACCGTTTTAAAAATTATGTTAAGTCAGCCAAAGTGATGCTTTTGCATTAGCTGGATAGATTAATGTTTTAATATAGCAATATCGATACACGTTCGGGTGTTTGTCTGCCTTCACCATAGCTCTAAGATTGCGAATCTTAGTCAACTGAATCTTGGCATGGATGCTAAGAGGAACTCTGGAGTATGCACCACTGTGCTAGTTTGTTTCTAAAATTGATTAATGCAATGTAGTTAATTCAGATCCATCTGTAGCTGAATTTTGTATCATTAGACGTAAAACCATTAGACACTAAGTGTTCCCAACCATTGCTAGAGACAAGACTGAAGGAAGACCTGAGACTTATCTTCACAGGTAAACTAGACAATTCTATGCAATATTTTTCTCTGTAGGATTCCAAACACTTCAAACAGTTCAAAAAGAGAGACAATTCCTGCTGCTTGGAGAGAAGGCAGTGATAAGAGAAAAGGTCTAAATGAGCACCACCAGGAGAGTGGTCTGGAGGTAAGGAAAAAGAAGGAAAAAGGAATGGGCAGCAGAGCAGAGTTAAAGAGAATAACAAGTTTCTAACTCAAATGAAAAAAGTACTTCTGCTAGTATACATAATAAAACAGTAGATGATAAAGACAGCTGCTGATCAAAATAGACTGATTCAAAAGTAAGTGGACACAACTATGATGCAGAAAAGTTGCTTCTGTGGCTGTCCAGTATCACTTTAAATCTAGTTCTAGTTTGTGATGTACTCCCCTTTCATTTTAATATTACATAATGTTGAATTTTATCAAAACAAAGAAAAAAGACAAATGGACTGATGGCTAGAATATAAAACAGCAGCATTAGTTATAGCCCATGCCTAGCAGTGGAAACAAAGAAAACAAACAGCTTTGTTCCTGGACTAAATGTGGTAATGAATCATGAGGATTGAGAGTCTTTCATACCACACTGGAATGTGCCTGCTGATAAATAATCTCTGTTAGCAAGCCATATCAGGCCTGCTGCTTCCTGGTAGCCATTTACTTTTTTTTTAATTCAGGAGCAATAGAATAATCCAGATAGGCACAAATGTCTCCTTTCTTCACAGAACAGCCTCCATTACCCTTGTTGGTATAAGGGCTTGTGGAAGAAGGATTTCACAATAGCTTGAAACACTCTTCGCTCTTGGGAAAACTCAGAGTCAAGGTTTCAGCTGAGCGAAAAGCTCATCCTGGGATTTAGTACTTTTGAGAGACAGCCATGCAAAGCTGACCCTGCCAGGAGGCATAGTGAAGTAACCACCTCACTCCTAAGATGTTATTCAGGGGAGGCATTTCTCTCAGTCCCACCACCCTCACAAGTGCATTTGATGGGGACACAGGAGACGGCCTTCTCTGTCACTGCTCCCAGACTCTGGAACTCCCTTCCACAGGAAGCTAGGCTGGCCCCATCTTTGCTGTCCTTCCACAAGCAAACAAAGACCTTTCTCTTCACGCAGGCTTTCCCT
This sequence comes from Intellagama lesueurii, assembly GCA_037013535.1. Classification (NCBI taxonomy): domain Eukaryota; kingdom Metazoa; phylum Chordata; class Lepidosauria; order Squamata; family Agamidae; genus Intellagama; species Intellagama lesueurii. The sequence goes on from JBAJHW010000002.1 coordinate 220,953,865, forward strand.
TAGTGACTGGTTGTCTGAGAAGGGTTTTTTAAAGAATTGTTGTGCCTTGTTGCTTTGAATGTGTTTTTAGTGTTGATTTTATTTACCATCTTTAATATCATATTGTTTAATTCTTTCTAAAATATTTATCTACCTGCTGTTTTATAGTTTCTAAATATTGTCTTTTTAATGATGTAAGCCACCTTGGATTCTTTTTAAGGAGAAAGGCGGGATAAAAATATTTTAATAAAATAAATACATTCAGCCCGGTGGACATTCCCCTGGGAATGTTAGAGGACAGAGGCCCATGCAGCTTATCCTACACCCATTAAGTTGCCCTGAGGTGTGATGGAGGATTCAGTGTTAGAAGTAAGATTCTCCTGGCAATCTAATCAACTGCATGTGGAATAGAGAAAAGAGTATGAGCTTGTTCTTCACTGCAGGCAGCAAAATGTCCTGTAGCTGTATGGTTTTTTAAAAAAAGCATGCTGCTTATAAACTGCCCCATATCACTTAAAGCACTCTCTGGGCAGTTTATAATTTTAATTATGCAGGCTACATTGTCCCTCCAGCAAGCTGGGCACTCAATTTTCCAGCCTCAGATAGGTTGGAAGACTGAACCTCAAGCCAGGTCCCTGGGATTGAACCCAAGTTGTGAGCAGATTTTTTATTTATTTATTTTTTGCTACAGTACTGCAGTTTGACCACTACACCATAAGGCTCCTATAGAGCTGTAAAGGATGACAGGTGTGACTGAGCTTTGATTATGATGATTGATCAATATTGTTTTAAACCAAAGAAGCAGCAGGTAATAAACCAAAAAAGTGACAGATGTTGACATCCATATGCCGTTAAGGGAACACTGGATGGGCACGTGCATCTTTATGTGATATGCAGTGAGATTACCCATGTGAAGCACCCCTCACGTTCCAGATGTTCATTGCTCAGTGCAGGGTTTCTGACCTTTCGAAAAGCTTGGCAAGTCCTAGCAATGAGCAACGCAGCTACAGTAGAGGAAATGACTATTGGAAACAATGATGGGTGCTTTTCTCTGTTATGCATTACCCAATTGTGTGATTCAGCACTTCTGATCTCAATTATTTTCTCATAACAAAAACAGACTGCCTCTGGGGTTCATGAATTTTTTGATAGATGGTTGTGTGCACAGGCATTTTTCACTCTCCTGTAGATAGGCATATGGATGACACATCCTGGATTTGCCTCAGAGTTGGTTTGTGCATAGGAAAGGGAAGGAAGAATGTGTGGGAGCACAGATGGGCATGTGAATGGACAGAGTACTATGTGATCCCATGTGAATGCGCTTATAAGTCTATTCACCACATTTCTTAGGGGAGCACAAAGTATCCCTATTTTAAGTTTCCAAAACGGGATGTGAGATCAAGTGATAGCATGTTTCTTTTTTTCCTCCCAGTTCTATTTGGGATATATAGAAGAAGCTGAAAAGAAATTGCTTGTGTTGTTTAAAGTCTAAAATAAGACAAAAACATCTGTTTGGCAAGGTGCCAGTGTTATAAATAAGACTCAGAGTACTGATATTCACCCCAGTCACTGCATATGCTTTCTCTGCCTCCAGTTTCATGTTCAGGAATGGTCCCTTAGTGCATTAGGTTCCCTCTGACTAGCAAGAAACCTTGGAACTGTTCATGGGAAATATCTTTCTGTATCTAGAAGGGACAGGCACAGAGGATATCAACTGACACAATCTCAAGATGAAGCATGAGGAAAATTCGCTTTTAGATAGCAGATCGGTGAAACCTGTGAGGATGTACGTGGGGGGGACACAGTTTAGCATGGTTACCAGGATGAAGAAGTCCGGTGGACTGGATTGCACAGTATAAAGTTGCAAGAAGCAGCTCCTGCTCTACTATTAGGTAGAGTGAGGCAACTGTCTTTGATCAGCAAGTAGTTAATTGTTTCATTTATTGACAGTATAGGAAGGATGATAGGCATTTCTGTGATTTTCTGCCTCAGGTGCTAGAACAACTTGATCCACCTTCAATACTATGTATTCAATTTGACTGGCAAGACAGGCTCGCGAGCAATTTCCTGTTCTTCCTAAGGCTGCAAAATATTTTGGACTACTCCTGGCAGGAATTCTAGGCTTTCAGACTCAAGTGGCTGAGAAAAGTAAAAAATCTGATAGCTGATAAAATCAGATAGAAAAATAGGCTCATCTGGTTTTCAGGAGGACTTTTTGGTTTCTTCTTCTTCATAGAAATAGATTGAGAACTTTCAGTGCTGTAAGAGAAATCTGGGACTGCTAGGAGGCTGCAGTCAATCATTCTTTATTAATTAAAGAAAAATACTTTCCTAAGGGATACACAAAGAGAGAGGGGGGGGGAAACAGCCCACCCACCCTCAATATGCTCCTGATGTGTAGGAGTGATGCTTCCTTCATCTGCTTGGTTATAATCACTTTAGTTTTGCAACTGTACTGAAGAATCAACTCGAAGCAAATTTAAACAGCCTTCCATGCATGTCAGAAAAAGAACAGACAGTTTGCAGGGGGAAATATCCCTCTCTCTCTGAAGTTCCACTAGTAAGAATAAATGTTTTGGCATTTAAAATACACTTTGAAGAAGCAAACAAGAACGAGAAATTACTAAACTGTGAAATGAAAGTTGAAAGCTCAAATAAATCACCTGAGTGTACTCTATTAAATTTATGTATGAGCTGCTGGATAACTCAGTGAGCTGTTTGGGAGTTCTCAACTCCCCATTGTGCCTCCTGGGAGAAGAGCCAACCTGTGTGGCCTTGGGCAAACTGCACAGTCCTAGGGCACCTCAACCAATCTGAATACAACTGGAAAACTGCTATGTAATATGGATCTGTCAAGCTGCTACCCCACACTTCTGTGCATATTTCTGTTGTGTGACGCTTTGAATTATGGTCCAGTGCAAATATACTGCTAGGTTCTTCTGTGCAAACTATGGTCTGCAAACCAGGAATCAGTCCTGAAAGCCTATTATTCCATTCTGCCCTTTCTATATTCTACTCTCCAATATAAATTTGCCCTCTCATTTACTTCATTAAACTCTGCCATGGTTTAACACTTTCACTGTGCAGATACTATGATAAACAAATACTAACCAAGGTTTCTATCATATTCAGAATAAGAGGTATTGTCTAACTGGTTAAAAAGGAAGCTGATTAGCACTTTTCACAAGGACCATGCAGACCCTTTACTGAATAAACATATTGAAGCATAAACATCATGTCTGCTAATTTCTAATAGAGCCTATGAGTACAAATTGTATGTATGTTGGGCTCTGTCCACACACTAGGGAACCCTAGAAAATCAGGAGCTTTATGGAACCGACTTTTTTTGGTTAAGCAATTCTCTGTCTGTGTTGTATATTACTGCTTGATCAGGGTGAAAAAAAGGGACAATTCATATCATGTGGTTTGTAAAAAATTAAAATAGTGTGAATAGTTTGATCACTAATCAAAAGTAAAGTCACTGATGTTTAATGAAATTTTAAATCATTGTTGAAGATACTAATGAATTAGAGTGAACAAATTAATTTACAACAGCTTATTTCCAAGGTCTCTGAAACCCTGTTCCCATCTTTGTGGATGTAAGGCACTGGATCGGAGAATGAAAGATCATGCCTGCAGAGCCTGCTTTGATGTCTGTGAGTTCAGATGGAAGCCAGAATAGAGCCTACAAGTATGCAGTTGAGCAGAGATTTTGCTTTTTGGAGGGGTCACCATCATGTGGAAATATCCCACGCGCACACCATCTGTACACACAAGGACTCTGCTTTAACATTCAGTAAATGTGCACATGGTGGGACGCCCTCACATCCACATCATATTCTGAGATTCATTAAGTAAACAGGTAAAGGTAAAGGTAAAGGTTCCCCTTGACAATTTGTCCAGTTGTGTCCGACTCTAGGCGGCGGTGCTCATCCCCGTTTCCAACCCATAGAGCTAGCGTTTGTCCACAGACAATCCTCCGTGGTCACGTGGCCAGCGTGACTAGACACGGAACGCCGTTTACCTTCCCACCGAGGTGGTACCTATTTATCTACTCGCATTTTTGCATTTTGCATGCTTTTGAACCGCTAGGTTGGCGGGAGCTGGGACAAGCGACGGGGGCTCACTCCGTCGCGTGGATTCGATCTTACGACTGACTAGGATTATTATTATTTTAGTCAGAATACATCAGTAGATTAAGAGGACCAGTAGTTTTAAAGCTTCACTTGCTGCTTCCAAGGCTGTCTATATAGATATGCATGCATGCATGCCCCAGCTATAGATTACTGGAGCAGGGAAAATGCTCCCCTTTTCTCCCAGCTGTGTAGCAGCAGGAGTAAGAGGCAGCAATGTATTAGTACTCAGGTGACCTTCCCCCTCCCCCCCTCCCCCATTTTCAGCTCTGCTCTATCAGACTGGGTGAATCAGAGTCAATGAGGCTGCGGCTGCAGTGACAAATGCTTCGAGATTTGATTTGGAATTGGCACAGGTGACTCTGAAGTATTTTTCAATGATCATGTGATGCAAAGGTCAATGAGAATCAGCCCTTTCTGCTTCTGATGCTGAGTTTCTTCTCCTGCTACTGGAGAGTGTCTCCTTTTTTTAAAAGCCAGAATGATTTTAACAGTGTTTTCTCTGTTTGATCATTTGTTTTGTTATATAAAAGAATGGATAACTTGACTCTTTGTGTTGTTATGGTGACATATTAAGCTGGAGCATGATGTTTTGGGACAGCAGGAACAACCACCCCACAATCTTTCTCCCTGGTCATCCCAAAGTATTTTTTAAAAAACAAATTACTGAGTTTACTGCTAGATCACCTTATCACTGCATTGATACATTAATTTAGCACTAGATCATCTCTGCACAGAAAAAAAATATAAGAGAGGAAAACAGGATACTGCCTGTTAGGTGGCATCAAAATGCCATGGGCATGTATCAAATCACATTGGGTTGAGTGGCCAGTGTGGACACTGGGACTGAAAGAATCTATGTGTGTGATCACCTAGATTGAATGCAACTGTAAAAGAGACTGCAAATCAAGCTGCAGCAGGGCTGAATTGCTCTGCTTTAGCTTAACAGTGTAGTTTAGAGTTGGGGATATTAATATTTGTAAATTAATACAAATATCCCCATCTGAGGTACACCTAATGAGGGTTTGGCCCTCAGAACCAGCCTGTCCACTCACGCGCTGCTGTGCCGCCAGCCTCCTGCTTTTCCCACCAATTGCAGAAGTAGCTCCTCCATCTCCCGGCTCGGCTGGCCACTCCAGACAGGGGGTGGGAGGACAAGTCTCCCCACACGGCTGCTGAGTGGCCAGCCGAGCAGGGAGACAGTGGAGCTACTTCCACGATTGGTGGGAAGAGTAGGAGTCTGGTGGTGTGGTGGTGTGTGAGTAGACAGAACGGATCCAAGGCCCAACCCGCATTAGGTGCATCTCGGATTGGGATATTCGTTTTCGTTTACAAATACGAATATCCCCATCTCTAGTGTAGTTGCATCCTGATTCTACATTTTTAGTGAGTAGACTGATGAATTAGTAGTCAGGTGATCTGCTCCCCACTGTCAGCTGTGCTCTGTTCCACTTGGTGAATTGGAATCAATGATTCTACATTACATGCATAAAAATGAGGCAAGCTTTAAAGTGACAAAATGAATGACACTGCTAGAAACAGACGTTACAGAGAGCCAGTAATTAGAGCTGAAAGCACTTTAATGTTGCAGAGAGCTGACTGGGGTGGTTTACGATCTGTGAAGTCAGACCTCTAAGTTATCCCATGCTTAAAACCTGGAGACCTATCACCAAACAAAGCACAACTATGGATTGTTCTAAAAGAAATGGGTGTGCCTCAGCATTTGATTATTTGATGTGAAACTTATATTATGGACAAGAGTTACTGTTAGAACAGAATAAAGAGAAACAAAATGGTTTCCCATAAATGAAGGGTATATCTTCTTTCCCTGTCTATTCAATCTGTATGTAAAACATATCATACAGAAAGCTGGATTAGATTCAGATGGAGGAGGAATTAAAATTGGTGTAAGAAATATCAATCATCTAAGATATGCAGGTTACACCTATTATTGGCAGAAAGCAGCAATGACTTGAAATGACTCCTAAGAAAGGTGTAAGAAGAAAGATGTAGGACTGCAGCTGAAGGAAAAAAAACATTTACAGAAGAATTACATGATTTTAATATCATCAATGAAGAAATCAAAATCATTGTTAAAGATTTTCTATACCTTGATTCAATCATCAGCCCAAATCAAGACTGCAGAATAAGACTGGGGTGAGAGACCAGCTATGAAGGAATTATGAAGGAACTAGAACTAAAGTTCAAGGATATGTCACTGGAGTCCAAGGCGAAAATCATCCGTGCCATTGTACTCCCAATTGCTACGTACATATCTGAAAGCTGAATGGTATAGAAAGCTGACAGGACAAAAATTCATTTGAAATGTGAACAACCCAGATAGTGTGGTTGCTGACCTTGAGCCAGACATCCTGGAGAGTGAAGTCAAGTGGGCCTTAGAAAGCATGGCTAACAACAAGGCCAGTGGAGGTGATGGCATTCCAGTGGAACTATTTAAAATCTTAAAAGATGACGCTGTTAAGGTGCTACACTCAATATGCCAGCAAGTTTGGAAAACTCAGCAGTGGCCAGAGGATTGGAAAAGATCAGTCTACATCCCAATCCCAAAGAAGGACAGTGCCAAAGAATTCTCCAACTACCGTACAATTGCACTCATTTCACACGCTAGCAAGGTTATGCTCAAAATCCTACAAGGCAGGCTTCAGCAGTATGTGGACCGAGAACTCCCAGAAGTACAAGCTGGATTTCGAAGGGGCAGAGGAACTAGAGACCAAATTGCTAACATGCGCTGGATTATGGAGAAAGCCAGAGAGTTCCAGAAAAACATCTACTTCTGCTTCATTGACTACGCAAAAGCCTTTGACTGTGTGGACCACAGCAAACTATGGCAAGTTCTTAAAGAAATGGGAGTGCCTGACCACCTTATCTACCTCCTGAGAAATCTCTATGTGGGACAGGAAGTAACAGTTAGAACTGGATATGGAACAACTGATTGGTTCAAAATTGGGAAAGGAGTACGACAAGGCTGTATATTGTCTCCCTGCTTATTTAACTTATATGCAGAATACATCATGCGAAAGGCTGGACTGGATGAATCCTAAAACGGAATTAAGATTGCCGGAAGAAATATCAACAACCTCAGATATGCAGACGATACCACTCTGATGGCAGAAAGTGAGGAAAAATTAAAGAACCTCTTAATGAGGGTGAAAGAGGAGAGCACCAAAAATGGTCTGAAGCTCAACATAAAAAAAACTAAGATCATGGCCACTGGTCCCATCACCTCCTGGCAAATAGAAGGGGAAGATATGGAGGCAGTGATAGATTTTACCTTCTTGGGCTCCATGATCACTGCAGATGGTGACAGCAGCCATGAAATTAAAAGACGCCTGCTTCTTGGGAGGAAAGCGATGACAAACCTAGACAGCATCTTAAAAAGCAGAGACATCACCTTGCCGACAAAGGTCCGGATAGTCAAAGCTATGGTTTTTCCAGTAGCAATGTAGGGAAGTGAGAGCTGGACCATAAAGAAGGCTGACTGCCAAAGAATTGATGCTTTTGAATTGTGGTGCTGGAGGAGAAAGTGTGAAGGCAAGAAGAGAAGGGGACGACAGAGGACGAGATGAATGGACAGTGTCATCGAAGCGACCAACATGAATTTGACCAAACTCCGGGAGGCAGTGGAAGACAGGAGGGCCTGGCGTGCTCTGGTCCATGGGGTCACGAAGAGTCGGACACGACTTAACGACTAAACAACAAAATTGGAGGAGAGCTTTACAGATACCATAGAACAACAGGACAAGAAAGTATGTTCTAGATCAAATCAAGTGCATTCTAGATCAAATCAAGCCTGAACCCTTTCTAAAAGCAAAAATGACTAATGAGGCTAGCATACTTTAGGTACATTGTGAGAACACAGAAGTTACTAGAAAATACAATAATGTTGAGAAAAGTTGAAGGCAACAGGAAAAGAGAAACACCAAATAAGAGATGGTTGACTCAACAGCCTTGAGTCAGTCCATCTTAGCCTTGAGTTTGTAGTACCTGAGCAGAGTTGCTGACAATAGGATCTTTTGGATGTCATTAATTCATAGGGTTGCCATAAGCCAGAAGTGACTTCATGGCATGTAACAACATTCACACTATCTCTAAAGAAGTTTTGCAACTGCCATTAATGCTTATGTGCTATCAAGTTGATGGCAACTTATAATGATCCTCGCAAGGCTTTCTAAGTATAAAACGCTGAGAAGTAGTTCAACAGTCATTCTTTCTGTTGGCGCTCCGGGACTATGCAGCTTGCCCAAGGTCACACAGGGGACAGGACTGCGCAGCCAGGCACTCCAACCTACTGAACTATACCAATTCCATGTTGCAAGTGTATGGAAATATTTTTTTAAAAACTGTCTTTGGCGAGGTGAAGTTGAAGGCACATGCACAGAAATACAGCTGATCACTTTGGTTAAAACATGTATCTGTTATATAATACTAGTCAATGCTTTTATAATTTTGATTGACTGTGCCTGGTGTTTTTGAAGAAGAATTGTTGTTGTTGTTGTTGTTGTTGTTGTATGCCTTCAAGTCAATTCTGACTTAAGGTGTTTCAGGGTTTTCCATGTAGAGAATATTCAGAAGTGGTTTCCCATTCCCATCCTTTGAGGGTGCCCTGAAACCGTGCAGCTTGCCCAAGGCCACATAGATTGATTGTACTCTCAGGAGGTAAAGTGGAGAATCAATCTCTGAACCTCTGGTTCCACAGCCAGATACCTAAACCACTGAGCTATCCAGCCAGCTCGCCTCTCCAATATCAGGGCTAATATAATCTCAGTCTTAGAATAAATTCTAAAGGAGCAATCTTCCTCCCCACAACAAGCCCAGGCAGATTTGTTTTTTTTATTTTATCCTATAGTTTATGCCCCAGTTTTCTTTACAAAATGAACTCAAGTGTAGCTCACATAATAAAATATTGATACAATGCACCAACCATTCAATATTACTGTAGATTTCTATAACATTATGAATATTCAATTACCAGTAATAAAAGAGGAATCTCTCCCTCTTCTTCATAATATTTGTCTATTTATGTAGTTATGAACATTTGATAAGGGAAGACATGGGAAAAATTTATTTTCTGCACTACAACTCTTAAAATATATTGGGCTCTGCTGACTGAGAAATTATGGGAGCTGTAGTTTTTTTTTTAAAAAAGGACCTTACATTTGTCTTGGCTCCATACTAAAGCCATGTGAGGAAAGTCATTCTGAAAACTATTATCTGTTCACAGCTTCTCTTTTTACTAATGCAGTAAGAGGTATTTTAATTAACTAGCAACCATTTACAGATGGTGAACAGGAAAATATCAACAGAGTGCTAATCCATTTATTTAGTGCCATCTGCTCCTGGTAAAGATAGATTCCAAACCCTCTCCTACTGGAATCATGATATACCGGTGGTGTCAGTAGATGTAGTAGGTACAAACATACACAGAAATACCAGCTTTCATACAAAATGTCAAGCCAAATACTTTTTGCTACATTTGCCCGAAGCTGCAATCAGATAAACAAACTACAGTTTGTAGGCAGTATCGGTATGTTTCCTCCACAGGTATAAAAACAGCCTTGAAGATGAGTTTAGTACAAACCCAGTCATTAGAGGTAGGTTTAGGCAGTCCTTCCATCCACCATTGGCTTAAACTCACTGTGTAGTTCTAAGCTTGTTGGAACTTGCTGCTTTTTAAACACAGGGAAAAGATAAATAAGACTTCATGTCATATCCAGCTTTGAGGCATTATTAGGTATGGGACAATTCATACATATTCACACATCTTCCCACCTCAAGGGTAACTACATGGGGCTCTCCAAGTGTTTTTCACTACGACTGCTACCAGTCCTTGCCAGCTAACCCATCAGTTCAATAACATCTGGAGGGTCTCAGGTTGCCCACCCCTGTTCTAGTAATAATAATTGTGTGCCAAATCAATTCTGACTTATGGCAACCCTTTTCAGAGTTTTCTAGGTAGAGAGTCCTCAGAAGTGGCTTACCATTCCTTTCTTCTTGAGGCATCTTGGTAATGTGCAGCTGGCCCAAGATTACACAGGCTGGCTCTTCTGTAATGCACAATGGGGATTGGAACTCCCAACTTCTGCACAGCCAGAAATCTAATTCATTGAGCAGTCCAGCCAGCACCCCTGTTCTATATTATAATAATTGTTCAAACAGTTACAGAAAGTAAATCTCAGAAGTGACTGGATTGTAATTCAGATAAAATTGCCACTCTTTCAAATGTGAATAGTTTGAATTTAAATTGATGTAAATAACACATCCAGGGAGAAAGCACATTGAGGATAACATGGGAAAATACACAGAGAAACAGCACAACAGTACATGACCTTAATTTGGGATTCTGGCCAAAAAGGAACTAAATCTGGCAGGCAACGGGACAATCAAGACAAAACACCCAGAAATAGAAAATGGTGTGAAAACATCACAAGGTGGGAAGGAAGGGGAGAGACCAAAATATGGGAGAATGGTCCATCAGAAAGCACATTCTTTAAACCTGGGAAATGAAACCTTGGCTGTATGCTGTGTATTACACATAGCACATGATTTGACTCTCGGTTTATTCAGTGTGGAAATACAATTGACTTAATAAAGAAAGCTATAGCCTTATGCCTGCAAGACCTGAGCAGATCTATTAATAACAGGACCTTTGGGACATCATAAGTTTGTCAAACATCAGAAGTGATTTGATGGTACACAACAACAACAACAACAACAAACTGCTGTCTTCTTACAAGTAGTTTTGAAAAGCAGAAGTATCCAATAGGCTATTTGCACCTTTTGGGTCAATTCTTTCGGAGTTTGCTCTTCATGTGTGTGCTTAGCATCAGAAAACAGAAAGTCACTAAGTCTGCAGAAAGACATTTTCATCAAAATGCAGAAAAGTTGATGGAGAAATCCCTCATCCTCTTGTTTTTGCTCTGAGACAAGAGCTGGCTTTTCAAGGACACAAAATTCTGAGAATTATCCTTCTCTTCTTTTCCTTAGAAGAGCAAAATCTGACTTGTACATCAATGGTCATAAATTGATTTCAACCAATGAGCTCTCAAATGTTCCTTTCTTTCTCAACTCAAAAATTACACTTTTCCTACATTATTTGTATCAGACATTAGGAACTTGAATAAAAATCGGAGATTGCAATCTTTGGAGACTGAATGGTTAATCCCCTAACTTGCCCAACATGAAAGAATTCTTCTCCTTGCTGCTGCTACAACTTGGAAAGTTCCCAAGTTTAGAAGAGAAAAATCTGTAGTTTCTTAGAAAAGGGGGCAAAACACAAAGAGAAAAGGGAACGGGGAGTGAGGGAGAGAGGAAGGCATGTCAAATAAGCAGGTCTTCTGTTTTACAGCTTGTCCAAGACTAGTATTGCTATTGCTGCTGCTGCTGCTGCTGCTACTACTACTACTACTACTACTACTACTACTACCACCCTGAAATTGTGGTGGCATTTAGTTTACAAAGAGAGAGTATTGCCTTTGGAGAAAGAGACTCAAGATGGTTTAGTTTCTCCTGGCCCTGATTCAGAGCAAACCACAAGCAAACATACTTTCAGTATAAATAAGACAGTGTGTCTCGCCAGTTAAAGCAATTCAAACATGAATGTAGCAATTTAATTGGTGCCAATTACTGTGTCTCCGCAGCATTAAGAATTCAGTCACAGCTCCTTAAAATCCTGCATGCATGGAGAAAACAAAGGTAATGCTCCAAAAAGTGGTGCTGTACAAATGATTAGCACTATTTAGGCTGGTACTCTTGTCTTCTGGCTATGGTTCCTGCTACACAAGCAGAAACAAGAAAGGCTTTTCCAAGCATAGAAGCCAGGTCATTGTAAGGTGTTACAAGAATCAGCAATTAGCCAGTACCCCCCTCATTTCAATGGAAATTTCTTTGTCCCAAGATTACCTTTTCTTGGAACAGAAACTAGGGTGTTAGTTCTTTAGCTTTTATAGATAATCAAAGGTCTTCATTCAAATTATTTTAATATACATTTTAATTTCAGGATCTTAGGTTTTGATGTATATCCCTATTTATCTGTGTCTATGCCATTATGGCCTGGTGGCTTGAAAGCTTAGCTTCCAAAATGCTGCTTAAAAGTGGATGAAAAAATTTCAGCAGATTCCAAAGTACAGTATATTTCTCATTGCTTAAAAGTATTTTATTGTCCCTGCCCCTCAATGCAACTATTTCCGAGTCCAATTAATGTTTCCTCTCCTTTTCTTTACCATGCCAGCCGTTGTTGCAACTTCATGCATTTTGACAAAGAAAAAAACTATCAATAAAATCTATATCTAGATAAACTAATTAAATAAATGCATTTTTTAAAATTTGTAATGTACATCATTTACTATGAGCAAAGAAAATGAGTACTCAGTATTTCTAGCATTTCATTTCCCCTCAATCCCACTCTTTACAAAGATATCCCTAGTCCTGTTGACTGTATGTATAGATGAAAGTCTAAGGAGCACTTTGTGCATGTTATGCAGCGCATGGCAGACTCTGAAATCTCATGCTGAGAAAGAGGCTTTTTTTGTCACCTACATATTTTGTATTTACTATCAAGTTATCTAAAAGACCACATCTCTCTCATGAGCCTGCCCAGGCATTAAGATAATCAGGGAAAGCCCTTCTCTCGTCCCAACACTCTGTGCCCCCCCCCCCAGGCTTGGTGGGGGGGACATGGAAGAGGGCCTTCTCTATCACCGCTCCCAGACTCTGGAACTCCCTCCCATGGGAAGCTAGGCTGGCCCCATCTTTGCTGTCCTTCCGCAGGCAGGCAAAGACCTTTCTCTTCAGGCAGGCTTTTCCTTAATGACCGGTGGTCTGAGAGGGGTTTTAAATGGATTGTTGTGCTCTGTTGTTTTAAATGTGTTTTCAGAATTGATTTTATTTACCATTTTCAATATAATACTTGTTTAATATTTGTATACTTAACCTTTTTTTAGCTTTTAAATATTGCTTTTGTAATGATTTAAGCCACCTTGAGTATGAAAATTTATATTGTTTTAGCAGATTTTTAAAATTATAATTTTACTTAAAGCCTCTTCAATAACTTTGTTAGCTTATGCATAAACTCAGCCCTGATCGTAAGTGTTGAGCATTTTTATTACTACAAGCTACTTACTGATTCATTTCAAGCACAGCATTTTGATCTGAAATATTATTGGCGGATTGATTTTGAAAACAATGTTCAGGAACAAAATGCTAAAAAATGATCAACTTGTGCATAAAAGCTCCTGCCATTTCCTCCTCCAGCTACAGTTGTTTGTATTATACCAGTTGCCACCCTTATGAAGGGAAAAGGGGTTTTTCAAGAGGGACTCTTTGAGTAGCATAAGGTATGTAACAAGCTCAGAAATAGGAGTGTGGAAAACACAGAGAACAGAGTCACAGTTTTGAGCTCTACAGAGATATTCAGATAACTGCCTAAATTTAATCATACCTCTCCTGAAAGATTACTTTCAGTTCACAAAGAGTTATCTTCAGTTGCTTCAGCAGCTATCTCAGAAATCAGCATACAGTTCATATGTTCCTTTCCAAAATCTTCTCTATGGGATTTTACTCTCTCTGTTTAAGCAAAACAATTTCCCGGCAGCATTTGGCTCTGAGCTCTGCCTCACTGGAACAAGCCAGTCTAGAACAATTCCAAAGTTAGAACAATGTCTGCATCCATTAAAATCAATGAGAACATTTCAGATGCTGTAACGGGGGGAAAGGATACAAACCACAATTCCCAGGTCACACAGTCATAGTTCGGTTTGGCTGTTGGAGAACCTGAGGGGAAGTTTAAAAAAAACCCTTTATCAGCATTTGGGGATCCATAAAATCTTGTGTCCTTTCACAATGGAGTCAGAGGGAATGGAAAGAGACTAAAGAACTGCAACGTCTACCCAAAACAAATATTTTGCCTATTCTTGTGAAGAAAAGAAAACATATATGTAGCAGAACACATATGTATAGGAAGAAGCAACATTCAAACTGTCAGATTACACAACACCTGGGGCAACATCTGTCACAAAAAGTATTTCTGAGCACATCCATGATTAGTCAAGTTCACTTGTTATGTTTGTCCTCGAGAATTTGGGTCACATCTGCTCACATGCACAAGGAAAGAACTGTATGAAATCAGCCATCACCTAGAATTTTAACATGTCTTATAACACACACAAGTTTGCGTTGTAGTCACGAATTATTAATTAACCTAGAGTAAACTCCACCTCAGATTTGCACTCACACTGATGCACAAGGATGCAGTGAAATCTTAGGAATGTATACTTCTTTTTAAAATAGCCATTTAAATGTGACTGTTTCTAGATTTTCATTTCTAAAATTGGTAATCTGAGACATAAGAAATGTTTGAACAGATAGTTTTTAAGAACTCACTGAAACATCAAGAAACTCAGTTTTATGGGCTTTTTAAAAATCCCATGCCACCAGCTCCAGATTCTTCTCATGCTTTGTCCTTTGTTCAGTGTTTATGCAATACCACATAATTATTTTTCTGGGCTTCATCACACTGTGCTGTTTTGTACTACCACATGCTATGCTATACTCTGTTACTACAGCTTTGCATTTTTATTTCTTTTACTGACTCAGTTTCTTCTCCTTGATACCATAACTTTCAGCAACATAATCTTCAACTGCCAGCGTCTGTAGATAGATATGGACTTTTTAAAAAGTGTTTTTTGAAAATGTAAACCACATTGAGAAAGATGGGATACAAGTTTCAAAAAAATGAATGAATGGGTAGATGAATGAATGAATGACTTACATCAACACACACTGGCAATACACTGATGCTATCACAGAGTAGCAGACAGTACCAATGCAACATGTCATTTGAAATGTGTAAGGTAGTTTGGTATATTTTAAATAATATATATCAAACCACACCTATAGATCAGAAGGCAAAAGGTTAGGTTTCTGCTTGTTAGAGGAAGAAATGTGAAACCTATTTCTCAGGCATCCTGGAGTGATTTCCTGAGAAATGTAACCCAAAGACACTCTAGTACTAAGGGTAGTGGGAGCAGAGAAGTCAGTGTTTCCTGACTGAGGTTGTCATGGGTTTCCCAAGGCTGGGTGACAGCAAAACCTTTAAATGATGTCTGTCTGTATCAATGAAATTTAGAGTCAGGCACAGACACCAGAAGGTATTTTTTCACATTGGTTCTTTCCAATTAAAAGGTGATCATAGCTCAAGTATTTGTTATTAAAATATTCTCCGGTGCAAGCCTGCACTGCAGCAGTTTTTTCTGTGTCCTTTCTGAACCCTTAACTTACATTTAAATTCTCTGCATCTCATTATATATTGTTTACTTAATATAGTTAAAAATAAGATTTAGGATTAGTAGATTCATAGACTAATGCATTCTAAATTAACAGAGAAATATTATATTAGGTTTAGACTCGTTTGGGATATATGGCAATAAGTTTTTGTTATATATAGACAGATATAAATTAATAGATTTTGCGTCTATGTGTGTGTGAGAGAGATTTTTATTGGAACAGTTTGTGTTCTGCTGTAGCAGAAAAAGATACTGTTCTTTAGATAGGGTTTGCAGGCAGTATGAAACGTTGGTGTGGTAGAAGTAGTAGTCGCTTGAAGAAGGCTGCAGGAATGCTGCCTGTACACATTGCAGCAGCTTCTATTGAGAGGAGTGGGAGAGGGAAAGGAAGAAGACAGCCTACAACTGCTATTATGAGCCCCCCAGCTATCCTGTTCAGCACTGACATTATGAAAGAGCACCAGTCAACAGTACAGGGTGTGGGTGGGTGTGCCAAGGAGGTGGCAAAGAAGCCTTTGGCTCCTGGTAGGACAGATATAAGTGTATCTTAGACATGTTCCAGTGACACTTTGTGCAATCCAGACAGGGCAAGGGGCCAAAAAAGATAGTGAAGAAGGCACTTTTCTCTCAAAGAGCCAACATGCCAGGGAAGGACAAGAATGGCATCGGCACTTAGACTGACTCTGTCAGCTTGAGCAGCAGCACTGCTGCTACTTTTGTGGCTGAAAAAAAAAGATTTATGAAGAGCACCAGTCATTATCTCCCATATCCATACCATGCTGCTCCACCATATTCAAGGCCGGACTTACCCCCAGACTCCATTCCCAGCAAATACCTTCTGTGCAAAGCAGCATGGTGGTTGGTGGTCCCCTTCAAGTACATACACATCTGATGTGGGGAAGTAGACTTAGGTGGACACTATTTCAGAAATGTGACATTGAAATCACCCTTGTCTCTCCAGCTGCCCTTGCCTCAACGGTTGCTGGAACAAGTAGTGATGACAAGTTACCTATCTTTGTTAGGAACATGCAATAAAAAATTGGTGGTCCCAAGAAGTCAATAACCTGGACGCATTTTCAATAGTGTGCAACACATGCTCACACTGCTGAGTGCTGGCACTGCAAGAAGGTGCTCAAGCATGGGCAGGACTTGGGTGACCTCTCCAATAATAGCATGGTCGGCCACCTACTCTGCACAGGGTATTGCTGCTGGCAAATCAAGTGGGTACTGTGGGGGCAAATGGCTTTCTTATTCTGAAGGGTAAGAGTCATCAAAAGGCAGAGGTTGAGCCACCAGCCCAGGGAGGCAGGGAGGTAGATGAGCAAGGAATGGGAGGTAGCAAATGCCAGACCCATCTGCATCAGGCATAAGGCAACACAAAGGGCAGGATATAGGTGGGCTATACTGAATGTGACTATGATGAAAACCAGCCATACAGCTCACAGCATTATGAGGCTCTGAGGGACATGCCACGGCAGTGGATTCCAGCTACGGAAAGGCAAGGTCTGCTTGTCACAGATGGCAGGGCAAACAAACATGGTGGCAGCATGGCAGGCTGGGAAGATGAAAGAGGTGTGGTGTGTGCGGCTCATATTCTCAACCTAGTAGTTTGGGGTGCTTTGCGGGCCATGGAAGACATACTTAATATAATTGAGTGGGCCAGAAAGGTGGTAGGGCATTTTCACTCCAGTGTCCAGGATAGTGCGCTGTTGCTCCAGAGGCAAGAAAAATTGGGATTGCCTCTACACCACCTATTCCAGGATTTGACAATTCAATGGAACTTCACTTTCTACCTGCTTGAAAGAGTGCTGGAGCAACAAAGGGCACACCACGATTTGGCATGGGAAACTTCCATTGGTGTGTCTGCTCCTCTGGGCAGAGAAAAGTAGAGCATTATGGGGTTAAAAGGTCTGTCCTTCAAAGCCATGAGAATGCAACACATCCTTAGTGGAAAGACAGACATTCTTAGCTGGTGATCCCTATGTTCTAGGGCTTGGTTGGCATGATGGAGGGCATGGGGGGAGGGGAGAGAGTCTAGGTGGACAGACAGTTCCACAGACGGAAAACAGTACTTCTGCTGGCCTGAAGTGGTGGTCCTGGCCAACAGAGGACCAGCTCCACTACAGGTTTGTCTCCTGAATTCCTGAATTTTTTAAATTTCAAATTCTGAATTTGAAGGTCTGTAATCCCAAATTCTGAATTTAAATCTGAATGTTGGTACTAGTGCACATCCCTAGTGATAACCACTGCCAGAGTTGACAGCACTGATCACTTTGTCCATAAGATGCTGGAAGGCTCTAAAACAGCAGACTGTATTGTGTATATAACTATGATTTCATATGCAACATGGTTTTTTATATATAAAATAAAGAACTGTTCACATATACTGTTCCATGTGTAGAACATCATTGCTAAATACCTGGCTGTTTTTGTGGTGGGATAACCAAACCATTTCAAGTGATCCTGATGTTGTTCTCTCTCTCTCTCTCTGTGTGTGTGTGTGTGGTGTGTGTGTATGTGTAAAAAATGATGCAAGATGCAATCAGGGATTGTTTATAAGTCCAGCAGAAGTTCAGGGTAGACAAGAAACAAAGGTCCAGATGCAGTGGAGTAAAAGCCATGTAGAAGGTAGAATTTCAAGCCAACAATAGAAAGCTGGAGGAATGAAAGCAAATGCAAGATCAAAGGCAGACAGGAGTCACAAACCAGTGCAGGGAGGTAGAACAGACAAAGTATTCACACATATAGGGCCTGATATATCCCAACTGGCTCAGTGGGATATATCAGTGAACCTCTATGGCCTGGTATTGTAGCCTAGAGGGCACTTTTTCCACTAATCCACTTGGCCTCCTAAGAAACTGCCGTGCTAGATGTATCGACTGGATGGAACGGCCAGGTGCTCTTTTGCATATAAGACAGTGAAACATTCCAAGTGCTGTCCAGACTGATGTCTTTTTTCCTATATGTCTGATACTGGACATGCATGAAAGGTGGGCATTCTATTGTTTTTTATGTAATAAAAAATATTAATCTAAGGGCAAGTCACAGCTTTGGATGCCATTGCTGTCCCACTGGCATACTAAAGCTTTCAGTGGTCTCCCCCCCCCCCCCCCGTACAATATTCCTGGAAATAGAAGCAATGGGACATCACCAAGTACCATAGTTTGCCTGGGGCATTTGAGGCTTCATAGGCACATGCCTGAGCTGCCAGACCTACCTGTTGCCCAGGAACAGAAGAATTCCAACTTGAGTCCAAACACTGGTCTTTGCAAGATGCTCGAAGCCATACAACCAACAATGAATGAACAAAGGCATGCCCATCCCTCTGTGTGCTTCCTTAGAGCCTATGGGAGCTGTTCAGAGTATGTGTTGCTTCCTGGGCAGGGAGCCCTGTGTTTAGGAAAGCAAGTTGGCATCTTGACTATGCCAAAGGGTCTTTGTTGTGGGGGCAAAAGTAGGGCAAAGGACAGGCTAAACCTTTACGACCTTCTTCAATCACTGCCTTTGCCGGCTGTTCAGCATATGGGCTAGGAATTGGATTCTTTTCAAGCAGCAGTTTCAGATTCTTAGCATCATGAGGAGCCAGTTCTCATACAAACACACAATTACTGGATTACTCACTTTGTGTTCATTGTGTCAGCTCTTAAGACTTCACATAATGGTATAACAAAAGCACTTTAGTCACCACTTTCCTAATTACCCCTTGCTTTTAAAAAGACAGGATTTATCCAGATGGGCCATTTCTTCTCTGTAATGTACCTGATTCAGCAGTGATGTTTTTGTTATTTTTCCTGCCATCCAGTTGATATTTGTCTTGTCTCAGTCACTACAGTTGACTGAGTACTAAAACCCATTACATTCTCTGCTTTTTTGTTAGCCCCAAATGTGTAGTTTATTTTTTTAGCTCACTTTGTCCTGACAGGTAGTGTTTAGCACCATGGCACTTTCCATTAAAGTTCACCATCCAGGTGAAAGCTTCCCACTTGGAAGTTATCACTTATCACTTGAAAGCATTTTTAAAACCAAACCAAACCAGCTCCAGCAGAGAAGTGCAGCAGGGAAGCTGACTTTTTAATTTTAAAAAACTTTTTCTTAAAGGAAAAAAAGGTAAATTTTGCCTCTTTCTAGAAGAGAAAAAAAAGCAGATTTGTTGGGAAGTAAATCCTGGTACATTCATACTCTGACTGAAATAAATAGGCTCCAGCTACAGAAGGAAGCAATCTACATCAGTTCTTTAAATTATTTGTAGAAAAACAGAGAGGACAAAACTGAATGTGATGGCATAAGAAAATATCCAAGGAGTGTGGAGAGTCAAGCTAATTGTCTACTGCAGTGGTTCCCAACCTTGGTTAACCCAGGTGTTCCTGGACTGCAATTCCCAGAATCCTTCATCACCAGCTGTGCTGGTTGGGGTTTCTACAGTCTAAGAATACCTGGGTTAACCAAGGTTGGGAACCACTGGTCTACATGATGTTCTCTGCTTCACTACCTCTGTTGCTACACACCTATGTTTCTCTAGATGCTCAATGCACATCACATACATGATCTTAATAATCATCACAGCAGCCTTGTAAACTAGGCCAGTATTATTGCTGTCATGTTACAGAGTGAGGAGATGGTAAATTGGCTTGTTTAAGACTATCCAGTGAATTGGTAGCTCAAAATCAAGCTGAAAGTCTCCTAGCAGAGAGTTCATGTTCTTTACCACTTCACTATGCCAACAACATCTCCTTAACTATTTTGGCAACATACAAAACATGAAGCACGTTAGAAATAGCGGATGGCCAAACTCCTATTGCACGGCTCCTTGTGTACAATGGAAATGACAGCAGCGGTCGTGGCAAATCACCACCTATTAAAGGCTTCCTTTGGTTATTTTGGGTACATGCAATGTCACACTTTGTATATGAGTTACGTGCACCCCATTTGCTATTGCTGATATTGCACACATGGAGAATGCACACAACAAGATTTTAGGAGGTGTGTCATCCTGTACAGTGTTTCCATTGCATATCACTCATGAGAAAGCATTGGTGTGAATTCATTTACTGCTATATAAAGTCTGGAGGTGCAAGCAAAGATGCATGGACAGTGTTAGAGTGCATGTGTTTCTTACATAAAGTCCTGGTTCAATCTCTAACATCTCCTATGCAAAAAAAAAAAGAAAAGAAAAGGGAGGAAAACCACAATCAGACAATAATGGGAAACGGTACTTTTTTGAACTATACCACCCAGATGATGCTGGCTGTGGGATTCTGTGAACCGTCCAAAAAAGGGGATTCTTGCATGATTTTTTAAAAAATAACAACCCTCTGCCTGAAATTCTGGACAGCCACTGTCAAGGTGGAGAATATTGGGTTAGATGGGACAAGAAATACCCTCATACAGGGCAGCATTCTCTGTTCCATGTAAATACTGAAGTGGTTAGCCCTTCTTGTCCAGTTAGCAGCAGCTGCATGAAAGTGGCATGCGTCAGTCTCTTTTGGCAGTTCCAAACTTCAGAGTTTCATAAAACTATTTGCACATCTTTAATCTTTTATTACAAAAAACAGATCCAGTAATAACACTTGGTACCTCTCATCATCTAGGATTGCTTATCTGCTACACACATGGGCAGTAAATAGCATGGGGTTTGTGTGCCGGCACCCTGCTCATTCTTGTGGATCAAGAGCAATAGCCCTTGCAATAAACAAGAGGCTTTTTCTTTTCTTTTCTAGAGCCTGCAGGATGCTGCAAACAATTCAATTGTTTAAACATTATTCTTTGCTTCTTTGAGAGCCTTTTTAGAAGGGGTGGTAGCAGCGCAGAGAACATCTCCTTTCAGTCTCCACAATTGTTTTTGATCGCTTTTTGTGGGTGTAGGACTCAACTTTTAGTCTTTCTTTGACACTTTACTGCCGACAGACACGGAGACATCAAGGCTCCTGAATCCACACTCCACACAGGCAGGCGATGCCCTTTGGAAAGCACCGTCAGAATGGAAGGGACAGGAATAAAGAGGATCTAGCAGCATGCCTGCAAAAGGAGATTGGCTAAAAGTTTGGCTTTTTTGGAAACGGACGCGGAAAAGCAACAGCCCTGCGAACTCCCTTCCCACATCTGGATTTGTTAAAGGAGTTTCCATTTGCAGCTTGCTTTCAGGCTGGAAAAAGCAAAGAGGAAGGTTAACTGATGAAAGCAGAGGAGGCAGCTTGGGGCTTACCTTACTTTGCAGAACAGGGCGGGAACAGGGCCCTTTTCGCCAGCGAGTACCCAGAACTGGAGGCGACTTGCCCACCCCACTTTGCCTTCCTCTTTCTTAGGACGTTTTCTCCCGGTTGCTTCGAGTACACGACCAGCTTCAGCTGAGCTCCGCAGCCCCTTTCCAAAACGTGAGGGAGGGTGAGCTGTCTGCAACCCAGAGAGGCGGGACGCCTCTTGGAAAAGGGAGGGGGGGGTGAGGTTGTGTCCCGCTGTCCAGGGAGCCCGCTGCCGCCTTAGTGCCTCCAGTACGTTTTATTGCCCCCCTCCCTTCCCGAGCATTGGAGCCCGCTTTCTCGCAGCCCTAGAACATTTCTTTTGGAGCAACCCTTAGCTCTTGGCCAAAGTGCGTGCGTGTTGCCTTTTGAAACCGCCGTGATTTTTGGAATGGAAAAAAAACCAGAAAAAGGAACAGGAGTCTTTGCCTCTTTCCTTTCGGGAAGGCACAGACACACTTACACACCCCGACACAGCCAGACCCGAGGAAGCCGAAAACAGCCTCTGCTGCTAGACACAACAAACACCACAGCCCAAGCGCGGAGAGGGACGGGCAGGACTTCGCTTGGTGAAATGAGGCGGGAGAGGGTGAGGGGAAACTTTGGTTAGAACTCCAAAACAGCAAGCTCTTTCCTCCAAACGAAGCAAAAGGAAAACGATGGGACCCAAAAGTGTCTCTGTGTGTGTGTGTGTGTGTGTGTGTGTGTGTCTGTGAGTGAGTCGGGGTGGTGGTGGTGGTTAAGGTTTCCCAAGTTTTCATTCAAGACTATACTCTTGGCTGTTGTGTGTAACTCTTCGTGTGTGTGAGAGAGTGTGTGAACCCCGCCTGCTTTCGATTCTGGCCTCGCACTCCCTCGCCCCTTCCCATCAGCGCCAAGCCTCCATCCTCTCTCTCCCCCCCCCCCCCGCGCTCCCCTTTCTCAGGATATGAGGGGATGTTCAGAAAATCCGCTGCCCACGCCAGCCGCTGACTCATGTTTTTATTAAAGAAAAGAGGCCCGGGCTTTAAACCGACGCCACATTTTAAAAGCACTGCGCCCTCCTCCTTACCGCGCCCTCCCCGGCCCCTTTGCGCAAAGGTGGGGGGTGGCGGCGGCGCAATGGGCTCCTGACAGAAGACGGGCCCGCCGGAAAGCGCTCAGGCCCTTATCGCACGAGATAAGGTTGGGCTAAGGGGCTGATTGGTTTGCTGGGCGGAATCGCCGTTTACCAGCTTTTTCCAAAAGGTGCTCGTCCCATCAGTAGCAAAGCACCGTAAAGTGAGATCCTATCTTTTTTTTTGGAAAAGGCATAACAAAGTGATAGACACGTCCTTTTGTTTTGTTTTTTAGGCATGTGCCAACTTTCCATCCCAAGGGACTTTCTTTTGCTTGAAGACTGCAAGCTTTCTGATCAGTGGAGGGCAACTTGTGGCTCTCCAGATACTGTGGGATTTGTCAGACCTTCCACTGGCTGGCCTTGTAAATCTAATGGGAGCTGCAGTCCAGCAACCCCTGGAGCCTGGCAAATGGCTCACCCACTGGTTTGTACTACATATATTTTTAAAAACACAGTGAGTCTTGATACGTTCATCGAAGGCGCCTGTAGATATTACAGTTCCTACTTTTGAAGTACAAACGTGAATACTTGAATGTGGCAATGGGGAATGTAGTGCACAGATGTATTGCATTTCCCATTAACAGTCCTAATAGAAGAGAAGACCAGGACAGGGTTATCATGTTAAGCCATCTTTGTCAAATTTATATGGAGGAATATCCAAATCCACAATAAGGCAACATCCTTCTATGTTAGGATCAACTAAAATGTCATAAAATAATGAGTTCTCCAGAGCAGTCCATGGTTTGTATGATAGTGGGTAATGAAAGTCATCAGCGTCTCCCATATGTGTGAAACTTCCATTGGATGCTAGATTTAGCATCTATAAACTGCAGATTTGGCATGTTGTATCCTTGATTCCACATTGGAGAAGCAGGCAAGTGGGAAAATTTTATTAACTGTTTTAAAGTTTCTTGCAACTCTCCTTCTGGCATTCAAACCATGTTGCTGTGCATTTGCAAAGTTAATCAGCTGAGCTGTTTACTTATGGAAAATATCTGGGGGCTTTTAAAGTTGTCTTCTTTTTTTTTTAAAGCACGGTCTATGCTCACATCCTTCAAATCAGCCAAATGATTTCCCTCAAAGAAACACTTCCACTTAGGGAACATTGCATTCACAGGGAGAGGGCAAATTTTTACCTAGGTAATGGAATCATTACAGAATGGCTGAGCTAGGAAGTAATGAATTAATACTAACATGTTTACCTGTAATGTGCTTCTCTGAATGGATGAACAAAGACACATTTCAAAGCTGATGTAAGTAGAAGTTGGTATAATTTTCTAGGTAGTTAAGAAAATCTTTTAAGAGTGTTTTAGATATATATTTAAATAAATTTTGACATGGAATTTTCAAGCTTTATGCCAGGATATTCCCAATCCTAAGATTTCCCCCCCCCAAAAAAGACATTTAAAAGAAAAAGAGCAGAAGAGCAACAAACTTCTTTTTTAACATCACAAAAAGTAGCAATACCGCTATGACATGTAATGGAACCAACTGTACTATACTTGTACCATGCATACTCCATTTCTGCATACCAGGTTAATTGGATATTTTTAGAAGCTTAATTGCAGCAAAGGGGAGACTTTGGAAAGAAACGGTGCTGCCAGGAAGAACGAGCACACATCCCTCACCCATGTTGTGAACCCCTCATGAAAACTGAGCCCCCTTCCTTACAATGAATCTTTGGTGGCTTTTAAAATGCCAGATAGTGACAGGAGAGGTGTATTTTCTGTGAGAGGGCATACAAGAAAGTGTGTATAAGAGTTTGTGTGAACGTATCTGTGAAGATTCTCAGTCGTCCAGGTGAGGTTATCTGGAAGTTGAGTCATGGCAACTGGACTTCTTTCTTATTAGGTTGAAACGTTTCGCTACTCATCCAAGTAGCTTCTTAATATGTCAGGGGTCTCCTAACAACTCTCCTCAGACTGAAGAAGCTACTTGGATGAGTAGCGAAATGTTTCAACCTAATAAGAAAGAAGTCCAGTTACCATGACTCAACTTCCAGATGTATGAATGTGTGTGAATGAAACCATTTGGGCAATCATACAGAGCACTGCATGCCTTCAGTGGTGTGGCCCCACCCACTTTTGGGTCATATAGTAGTAAGTAGAAAAATGGAGATTTTGTTCTATTTCTCTTCTGAAGTTATCATTTCTCTTATATTGAATATGTCACAAATTCTGGGTCGGAGCTTCTTCAGCATTGGATCTAATTATGCACCTACTGAGTCTGTTTTAAATATCTAGTCATCAGGGTGAATAATAAGACCTTCACTAGCAAAGAGCTTGAAATTATTTAGCCATACCCACATCAGGTATGTATAAGCCCATGCCAGGAGTTAAAATTCTCTAATAACCTTACCTAGTCACTGTTATTATCTTTCTTTTCCCCCATTGGCTGCAAAGACCATTCAACAGGCTAATCTTTCCTCAGTCCTTTGAGACTTGACTTTGTTTGGAACTTTGCCAAAGATGGACCATAAATGCCTCTGTAAGTCATGCTAGGCTGCTCTAGTTCTAAGAGTGGATGCAACAGACTTGTTACAGGATAGGCATCAGCTTCCAAAGCAGATGCTGAATTCAGCTGAACTTAAGTCTTTTTATGGATATTAAAGAATGTTACAGATCTGCCCATTCTGAAAATTGTTTTGAATCCCCAGAGAGTTCTTTAGGGAACAGTCTGCTTTCAGCAGCACCAAGAGCAAGACGACAAAACCCAAAATACCTCAGGAACAGGATGTCTGAGGAGAAAAGGAATCAAGAATCAGTAAGAATGCCCCATGGGGTTCTCTGAAAGATTTTGTGGCTTTTAGTATTTTGATTTCAAGACTGTAAATAAATAGGGGCAGAAAGAGAGCAGTAGCTTAAAATTGATGATGATGATGACTTATGATGCCCCTTTTCAGGGTTTTCTAGATAGAAAGACTCAGACGTGATTTCCCATTTCCTTCTTCTGGGGGCACCCTAGGACTGTGCAGCTTGCCTATGGCTGTACAGCCTGTCTCTTCTGGGATAACCGTGAAGAATCAAACTCCCAACCTCTGGTTCTACAGCGAGACACCTAACTCACTGAGCTATCCAGCCAGCTAAAAGGAATAATTCCTCCTAAGTTCATGTGTGCAATACTGTTACCAGTAGTAACAGACATGCTAATAATAGACCAGGAGTTGTACATAGAAGCACTGCCAAATTCTGTGTACAAATGTCCTCTATTCATGCCTGTCTGCAACACTGTGTGCAAAGAAATGTGTGGTGCCTCTACCTACAGTGTATGATTCTAAGTGACTGGTGCACTTCCAAAGTCATGGCAGGTTTTTCAAAAGGGTTGGTTTGTATGTATGTTGCTACTGTTGTTCTGATGATGATGAATATTGCACATATAACATTCTCTCAGGCTTATCTTTGTCCACTAGGGGTGTGTGCAGGGGTTTAGGCCCCAGTTCAGTGCTTCAGAACATGGCCTGTTTCTGCTTGGATGGATCTGGGGCCAGCCTGCATCAACTTGGTTACCAGATTTGAGCTAAAATTCAGAAATCCAAAGGTTTGTGCCTCTCACTTAGTACCATGGGAAAGGCAAAAGAAAAAAAAAGGCTCCAACCTTACATTTCTCAAAGTAGGGTGGCATTAAAATAAACCTAGTAACTCACTAGGAAGAAACCACACTTGCCTGGTAGGCTGGGACAAATACTGAAATGACCCCAATTGTGCCCTGCATGTCTGTTATTAGTTGGTTTTGGAAGAGAAGGGGTTCCTTTAAAAATCTCACAGTTGTACTGTGGTGGAGGTATTGCCCACCCAAGTACACTTGGCTGAATAGTATGTTTACCACCATCTGATTTTTTTTAAAAGAAGGAACCCTTCTTCGCTGCTTTATTTGGGAAACTGAGCTAAGGGGAAGCTTGAACAGTGGGGTGAATGCAGCCCTGCCTTGATCAATCTACTCATTTATTGTGTAGCATTGGAAAAGACTTCTTGTACTTCTTTTTACTTAACCCTCCACCCTACATGCTGAAGTACATTGTTCAGCAAAGGCCTTGAGGACTAACTCCATCCACATGACCAAGCTGTGGATCTCTATACTTATGTCTAGAGGTCTGTGATCAGTGGTGCCACTTAGCATCTTGAAGGTACAAAGTACATGCATAGGAAGGGGGATCATGACATATGGGTTAAAGTGAAGGGGGACAACGTTATACAGTTTGCTCATATTGAGGGCATCAGCAGTAGGAAAGAAAGGCCATTAAGAGTATGGCATACCCGAGAGTCAGTTCCTAAGGTCCTCATAGCAATTTTGCATGCATACTGCCCTCTTCCACTTCACTACTTTCAGACTTCTTCATGTGGCTGCAGCTGGAAAGTATGAGCCCACCAATATTTTGTAGTACTGTCTCATTTATAAATAAGGTCCATGACCAGTTTTAGCCATAACACAGATAGCCAGGTTTTTGTAATCTAAAGGGACGCTTTGTTCTCCAGGCTAGGACAGGACAGCTTCATAATAAAGTTGTCACTTCCCAGCAATAAAGGGTTCACAGCAACACAGCATGTGTGTTTAAGCACAGCATGGCACAGGTGTAAGAATATTTATGTATAAAAACATTAAAGGATCTTATCTGTTTTTTGCAACTTAGGAACACTTTTGGAAAAGCCACAGGAGGATGGGTAAAACTGATTCAAGGCCATAGATAATCACAACCACCGGTTTTCCATTTCTGGTTTTAAAACATGCACATTTTCTGTATCCCTCAGTAATGCATTATTGTGATTCAGCAATAACTTTTAGCATTTAAATGTGCTGATATTTAAAATGCTAGGTGCAAAACTAGTTTGTCATTGTGGAATGACAAGGAGAAAATTCCAAAGACGATGCAACCTTGGTTCAATATATTCATGTCTATGACTGAACTTCGATGGCATCTCAAACATCAACAACAGGAACAACAACAATAGCCCGGGTGGGGGAGGAGCTGGGGGTTGGCCACAGATTTTTCATTGGCTTTGGAGGGAGAGTTTGCATTGCTAGAGAAGAGAGCCTTTAGGACCGCTGAGACTTAGGCATCTTGAACCATTTCAGGAGACTGGAAATTGGTACAATATGGGCCCCAGATGAAAGAACAAATGGTTTATTTTATCTGCAACAATAGCAGCAAATTCTGAAAGGGAGCCCAGAGAGAGGCAGGAAGTTCTGGAGTGACATAAGGAGATATCACATATCCAGGCAGTGAATATCCAGGCAGTTCTGTAGAGCCCTCCCCCGATGCCCATAGCTTTCCCGCTGGGCCTTTCCTCTTTAAGAAGAGAATGACTAAAATCTGCAAAGTCTGCAACAGGAATGAATGGCACAAATGTATAGGAAAGCCTTCTTAGGTTATCTGCCTCCTACATATTTATGTGCTTGCAGTAATTTTCTCCTTTTTCTTTTCCCTTTTTTTTTTTTTTTAAAGGAGGGACAATCCAATATTTTTTGTTTTGTGGATATATGATTAGGGCAACTCAAAGTAAAGGGCTGAGTTATCAGACACTATCCGTTAAGAAGAATGCATGATTTCTGGGAGGACTGAAGTCTCCAGGCTTAAGGCTGCCTCGCAATGCTTTAAAAAGAAACACAGTTGTGTTTGTGCACTTAGACCTTTTCTCATGAACACCATCGTGCGTCTGAGTAACCATTCAACGCAAACCTTTTATCAGAGGTGTGCCACCTGACAGAACCTTTGGCAAATGTTTCAAAAGATCAACTCACAAGGGTTCAGCCACATTAGGGTATGTGTGAGAGCTGCCCTGAGCCACAAAATTGGTAAAGTCGTTGTTTCTATGTGATCTGATTCACCAGCAGTGAAAAAGCCAGACTTCTACAACGCATTAAAAACACTGTTCTATCTTGATGCATTTCATATTGTTATCTCTTCCGCTATTTCATTCCTTAACCATTACTTCCTGTGGGTGTTGTTGTTCATATTATATTACATGCTCTACAGCGTCTAATGTTTAACGTTTAAGGAATAATGGTGATGATGTCATTATTGTGGTGATGATGGCATGAGGAAGAATGAATTTTCAGCTGTACATAACCCCAGTTTTTATTCCAGTGCAGATATTTTGAGTGAAAAATGATAGACAAGAGAATAGAGCAGGCTTTTCATATGCAATATTGATTACACTGATTAAATGGAAGGCAATTAAAAGTTTGGTGTAATGATCTAAAAAATTGAGATCTCCTGTAAAGCCATTGTTCTTTGTGTTTTGTAAGATTGAATAGCCCTAAGCACATCTTCAAAAGGGGCTGTGCACATTTATTCTCACAAGGATGGAGTACAGCACTAACTCAGAATCTGGTATTATTTCTGTGATTCATGCCAGAACATCAAGTGCACCAATCTGCAATACACAAAGTCTTCTCTCTCTCTCTCTCTCTCTCCCTCTGTGCTCTACCAAATGTGAGTTTTTGATATGATTGCAGTATGTTGGTCCCCCTGCTGCATTACAAGTAATTTCTACTTTGCACACATTGTTTCCTCATCAGTTTTGATCTATCTTTATTTTTGGTCTTGTATTACTTTTTAGTACATATTTTAATATTTTTAAAAATCTTTTATTACTTATTACTTGTCATTTTTTCTTTATGCAATTAAAACCAATTGGGAATCAGATATGGGCCATAATGATTTTAGGATAGTATCAGCATCAGAATCAGAATGAGTTTAAAATAGTATAATTAAACCAGTGCTTCACATAATATTTTTTAAAATAAACTTGTTGCATTATGCATTACTTCTCAGCAGCCAGGTTGCTGTTATCCTTATTGTTGCTCTGATTGCACAAATCACTGCAAGCTATTAAATCATGGTGTTTCCATGATCAACAGGGGAGAAAAATGCAGAGAAATGCTTTCTTGTTCACCTTAGTGACAAATTCTGATATTGCACCTTGAAAAGTTTACAAAAATACAAAAGAGAATAGCTCCCTGGGTTTAGGACTGAGATCAGAACGACATGAAACTAGACAGAATGACATGAAACTGGACACATTTCTAGAAACGCTATAGAATGCAATTTAATAGCAACTTTTAAAAATAACTTTAAAATATTGTTTATTAGACCTTGGAAGCAACTTTAACTGCTTGTCACATTTTCACTGTAACTTTCTAACTATTAGTTACATTTCTCATCACCCAAAAGTAAATAAAGCTTGCAAATATCTAGCTAGAATTATTATTTTTTACCTGCAACTAGATAGATGATATACAGAAATCTCAACAGATAACCTTGAAGTGAAAGCCATGCTGCCTGTCCAATAACAAGGAATCTTGTGGCAGCTGAAAGACTAAACTGATGGCAGCCCAAAGCAGCAATTACTTGGAAAGACTTTTTATGAAAGTGAAAGAAAGGAGGATTGCAACTAAACATCAAGAAGACAAAAATATTGACTACAGAAGAACTGCATGAGAATAATGTTGACAAGGAAGAAATCTAAATGAAGAGTGCAACCAAGAAATCAGAAGAAGCCTGAGACTCAGAAAGGCTGCTGTGGAAGAACTAGAAAAGATCATTAAGTGTAAGGACGTGTCACTGGAAACCAAGGCCAAGATCATGTGCACCATTGTATTCTCAATTGCAGTGCACAGATGTGAATGTTGGACAGTGAATAAAGACAAAAGGGAAGAGGAAAAAAAGCAGATTTGTTCAAAACATGGTGCTAGAGACGTGCTTTGTGGCTGCCACGGATTGCCAGAAAGATGAAGAAGTGGGTGCTGAATCAAATCATATATGAACTTTCTCTGGAAGCAAAAATGATGAAATCAAGAGAAAACAAGATTTGCTGAAAAAGATGATAATGCTAGGAAAAGTTGAAGGCAGCAGGAAAAGAAGATGACACAATATGAGATGTTTTGATTCCATAATGGAAAGCACAGCCTTGAGTTTGCAAGAGCTGATCAAGGATGTTAAGGACAGGACTTTTTGGGGTCCAGACATTCGTAGGGCCATTGTAAGACAGAGGCAACTGGATGGCACATAACAACAACAAAAATAAGCTCGAGGGAAGAGCACCTCCTGTTTCAATAGATTTTTTGTGTTTATAACCACTCAGAACAAAGCTTTCTGACTGAGCATTCAGAAGACACAGATGCCAGCACGGCAGAGGACATAACTGTGCTGTGCTCTCACTCTGCTCAGATCCATCCCCTTATTCATATAGATTATGACAGTGACAATAATAACTCATTGATATATAAGCCACAAGACATAACTGGCATTCCTTCTGCTGGACTATCCTGCTGCCTGAAGCCTTCCTCACTTAAGGGCTTTTCATAAGTAAGTTGGTGGGAGAATCCACGTTCTCACAGGCAGCAGCTCAATTCCAGTGTGAATAATAATAGCAGTGCCTTCCGGTCACTCAGTCATTTTAGCCCATCTGGAACCACTTATGTTTTGATAACATTTAACCATTTACTGACTAAAGCTACTGAAGATTCATGCAATCTCAATGTGGAAGAGAAGAGCAGTTCATAGCAGGCAGCAAGGAAGTCCTCTGTCCAATCTCTCTAATCTAGTTGCTTTGCTTTCCTCATCTTGGATATTGTCCAGTCATACAAGCCGGGCTTCAGTAAACCTGTAGTACTAGTGGTAGTGGTGATGCCTATAGAAAAAGTGTGAGATGGTTACCCCTGGTGGGTTGTCTGCTCTCACCCCATGCCCCTTGGAGAGCCCATTGGCATCACCTCTTGCTGGGCCTAAAGCAGGAGCTGAGGCCAGTCAGCTTGCTCAAGGCTAGGAGGGGAAGCTGGCTGATAAGGACCAGCTGTGGATCCACTCTGCTGAGCACCAAATAATGACCTATATGCACAAATGGCCCCTGAGATGCAAGTGTTAAAAAGCAGGACAGCTGTGTCTTCAGGAGGGCTGGGCAGAGCCTATAACATCATGTCAGCCTACTGGTACAAGACGTCCTTGAGAGGAGTGTGCTGCTTGGCTTGGACTGTGGGACTTTGAATGGTGCCAACCCCAGTGGAGTTAACTGGGGACTGCCAGAAGGACAGAGGGACCCCCAGGCTAGTGAAGGGAAATGAATCCAGGAATGGACCAGGGGAGAGTGAGGTGGACCCTGTCTTGGAAACAGCTGTCACAGCAACAAAACCTACTTTTCACTGGACTCTTGAGCCTATGGAGGTCACTCCTGCAGACACTGATCCCACCATCTCAGCTCAGACAGGGGCTGGTGGGGTGCACAGAAGGTCAGAAAGTTTAGAAAGGAAACAAACCCCAGTAATTACCTGTGGTGTTACACTAATTTTGCTATAAACTGCAATGCCTCAATGTGCCTGGAACCAACTTCATTTATAAGTTTCTTTACTTTGAGGGTCAACTGAGGCATGAAACCCATTCTCCATGGGTGTGCATTCAATCTCCCCCCACCTCTCTTCCCCCCTTACACAATGAACACCCCCCCAACTACTGGCAATAAATAATAGCTTGCCAGCTAGAGCATCTTAAATGAACAAAGGTCTTAGTGCTAACTAGAACTGTCTTCAGGGCATGTGTTGCATTCCCAAAGCCAGGTGTTTTTTGTGTGTGTTTTTCTTAAAAAAATCTTTGGAAAATTGGTGCTGGATTACACTGGCAATCCTGATCCAGCAGCAGAACCCTGCTGATGGCAATTTCCCACTATTAAAGGCCTTCCTCTCAAGACCTTCTCAAGACTCCCAAAAAATTTCCTAGGGCAAAAGCTATCTCTAGGGAGCCTCAGAACTTGAAGGGGTAGAGTGGGATGGGGTTAGGAAGTTTTAAATTAAATCAAAATAAAGATTAATGTTGCCAGGTGATGATGTCATCACCATTTATGTGGTGGAGTTGTCCAAACTGCATTATTAGTTACTTGCAGTTCCTTCCTTTTTGCAATTATTAAAGCACAACTAAATTGCATTGCGTTTGAAGGAAATCAACCCTGAGTGTTCACTGGAAGGACAGATCCTGAAGCTGAGGCTCCAATACTTTGGCCATCTCATGAGAAGAGAAGACTCCCTGGAAAAGACCCTGATGTTGGGAAAGTGTGAAGGCAAGAGGAGAAGGGGACGACAGAGGATGAGATGGTTGGACGGTGTCATCGAAGCAACCAACATGAATTTGACCCAACTTCGGGAGGCAGTGGAAGACAGGAGGGCCTGGCGTGCTCTGGTCCATGGGGTCACGAAGAGTCGGACATGACTAAACGACTAAACAACAACAACAAATTGCATTGCAGTTTTGCTTTTGTTGCATAATTCAGGAGTAATTAGATAGAATTGCTCAAGTCCATTTTTCAGCTTGTCTCTCTCTCTCTTTCACATACACACACACACACACACACAGAGAGAGAGAGAGAGAGAGAGAGAGAACCATGTGTGCATATAATATGCAACATCCTTACTGTCCACTTCATGGTACTAATTGAATAGGCTCATTTGACCCATGAAAGCTCATGCAACAACACATTAACTAGTCTTTATGGTGTGCTACAAAACTCTTCATTTTTTTATTCCTGCTGCAGGAGCTATAACACAGAGAATGATGGGGGTTTTGTGTGCCGCCTTCAGTTTTACCTTTCAGAGTAGATTTACACATACTTTTTGTTGTTGTTTAGTCGTTAAGTCGTGTCCGACTCTTCGTGACCCCATGGACCAGAGCACACCAGGCCCTCCTGTCTTCCACTGCCTCCCGGAGTTGGGTCAAATTCATGTTGGTAGCTTCAGTGACACTGTCCAACCATCTCGTCCTCTGTCATCCCCTTCTCCTCTTGCCTTCACACTTTCACAACATCAGGGTCTTTTCCAGGGAGTCTTCTCTTCTCATGAGATGGCCAAAGTATTGGAGCCTCAGCTTCAGGATCTGTCCTAGTGAGCACTCAGGGTTGATTTCCTTTAGAATGGATAGGTTTGATCTCCTTGCAGTTCAGGGGACTCCCAAGAGTCTCCTCCAGTGCCACAATTCAAAAGCATCAATTCTTCGGCGGTCAGCCTTCTTTATGGTCCAGCTCTCACTTCCATACATCACTACTGGAAAAACCATAGCTTTGACTATGCGGACCTTTGTCGGCAAGGTGATGTCTCTGCTTTTTAAGATGCTGTCTAGGTTTGTCATTGCTTTCCTCCCAAGAAGCAGGCGTCTTTCAATTTCGTGGCTGTTGTCACCATCTGCAGTGATCATGGAGCCCAGGAAAGTAAAATCTGTCACTGCTTCCATATCTTCCCCTTCTATTTGCCAGGAGGTGATGGGACCAGTGCCCATGATCTTCGTTTTTTTGATGTTGAGCTTCAGACCATTTTTGGCGCTCTCCTCTTTCACCCTCATTAAGAGGTTCTTTAATTCCTCCTCACTTTCTGCCATCAGAGTGGTATCATCTGCATATCTGAGGTTGTTGATATTTCTTCCGGCAATCTTAATTCCGGCTTGGGATTCATCCAGTCCAGCCTTTCGCATGATGTATTCTGCATATAAGTTAAATAAGCAGGGAGACAATATACAGCCTTGTCATACTTACACATACTACATACTACTTAATAACTGTATATAGGATATATGCAATTCTGTTCTAGTATGCTGCATTACTTCTGACTACATGTTATATGCACATATGTAAGATGTTATAAAAATCATCGTGTGCAGCTTGCCCAAGGCCACACAAGCTGGCTCTGCTCACAGAAGTCACAGAAGGGAAATCAAACTCTTAACCTCTAGCTCCATAGCAAGATGCCTAAACCAATGAGCTATTCAGCCCGCATAGCCTGCTGTACAAACATATTATATTCAAATACATAGAACAGAATACCGATAAAGAGGTGGACAAATCTTTTGGGGGCTAAAAGCTAGACTTCCAGCTAGAAAAGTTGTGAGAAGGTCCACATGCCATCAGCAAGCATGGCTAGAACACAAAGGGGGTTTGGCCAGAGGCAATATTCACACATGCACATCCTCTTCTCTCCCCCCCCCCCCCCCCCGCCAGCTCCCAGTACTTCACATATGCAGATCAGCTGAGGAGGGGATCAAGTGACTAGGTCAGCACTGACAGTAAATAGCTCTTGTAAATGAACATAGGGAGATCTGGAGCAGAGAAGCAGCAGATAAAGAATTTCAAAAATATGCATTCTTTCTTACTGCCACTTCAGTGCTCCTACTTCTTTTCCTTTGTTTTCATGTAGCTGCTTTTTGTTGTATAGCATGTAAGTAGATTGCATGGAAGTTTCAAATCAGCACTGCATTGTTCCTCTGCTTTTTGTTACTTGATTGCAGGAATGGCAACAATGCACACCAGATTCTTGGCGTTATTTGAACCTGGGTGGGAATTGGGGGCTGTCTCTGTGGGGCTGTCAGCATGTCAGGGACAAGCTGTTCACCCATATGAACATGACGTCAGAGGACAGAGGCTCTCACTGATTAAAAATGCAAGAGATGAGACCTAATGTATTTCCTTAGGAAATGGTTAGTGTTTGCCATTTTAATCTCTCCCCTTTCTTCTTCATCCTGCCTGTGTTTTCTTCATCTATTCCCATGTATGAAGAAAATGCTTGGAATGTGCAAATAAACAGCTTCTATCTCCTCTCCAGCCTAATTACTAATATTCATTGCCATATCAAAAAGAAAGACAAAATCTGATTTGGAGGGGAAAGTTGGAAGTACTGCTATGTGGCCTGGTTGTGTAAAGAGTGAGGGCGATGCTGATAATACGAAGTTTTGTTGCTGTAATCAGGAAATCTGCCACTTGACAAATAGTTTTGTTGTTCAGAAATGGACCATCAGTCCTTTAGATTTGTAAGGTAACAATCTGGTACTTTGAGAGAAGTGAAAGATAACAAATATTTTGAAACCTCAGATCAATCTGTGCCATCCATCACTGATCTTAATATTTTTGCACCTAAAGAGGAAGGACAGAATTAAACAGAACCACGATGGTGTGCATGAATCTCTTTATTGGTAGAAAGATGAGCAAGAAACAAAATGGATGGATGGATGATTAAGGTGTTAAATTGACATTTGAGAGATCTGGGTTCAGGTCTTTAACAGAGCCATGAAATTCACTGGGTGGCTTTCAGCCAGACATTCTCTTTCAGCCTACTTCACTTAGCTATTGTGAGAATAAAATGGGTAGAGTCATGCATGCTGCCTTTTGATGTGCAGCCAAGTCTGACCACCATTCACATTATATGTGGGCATCTGTGGCCTTTTAGATAGTTTGTGGCCTACAAGGCCCCGTCAGTCCTAAGCAGTACAGCCAATGATAAAGGATTGTGGGAGTTGTAGTCCAAAGCATAGGGTGAGTTATAGTTGCTCTCCTTGGTCTGTTTGCATCCTGTCTAAACAGCCTTCTTCTTCATCATCATCATCTTCCTCTTAGCAACACAATTCTCTTTGCAAAATATTCATGTCATTTGAATTTGTTATCTGGGAAAAGTATTTATTTATTTATTAGATTTATATACCGCCCATCTAGAACGGGTCTACTCTGGGCGGTTTACATATAATATAAAAAATAAACTAAGATAAAATCCAGATTAATCCAAGATGGGAAAGGAAAAAGAAAAAGGGGAAAAAAGAAGATCAAGAAGAAGAAGGAGAGAAAAGAAAAAGAAGAAAAGGGGAGATAGGCTAGGTAACGGCTGTAGGGAAGGCCTGCCTGTATAGCCATGTCTTCAAGTTCGTCTTGAAGGCCCTCAGCGAGGGAGCCAGGCGGATCTCAGCAGGTAAGTTGTTCCAAAGCCGAGGGGGCACTGCCGAGAAGGCCCGGTTTCTGGTTTTTTCCCACCGGGCCTCTCTTGGCGTTAGGCCCCTCAGCCGCCCAGCCTGACTGGAGCGGGTGATACGGGTAGAACTGGGTGGAAGAAGGCGCTCTGCCAGGTATTGAGGTCCTAAACTATTAAGGGCTTTATATGTAATGGTTAACACCTTGAAATCAATGCGGAAGTGAATAGGTAGCCAGTGTAAGGCGACCAGAGTGGGGGAAATATGGTGAAATCTTTTCACCCCTGTTAATAGCCTGGCTGCTGTGTTCTGGACCATCTGAAGCTTCCGCATCAGTCTCAAAGGAAGCCCCACATAGAGAGCGTTACAGTAGTCTATTCTTGAGACTATGAGCGCATGGACCAGCGTGGTGAGCGCCCCTGTGTCTAGATAGGGACACAGCTGGGCGATCCGCCAAAGATGTAAGTGGGCAGGCCCAACCACGGACGCTACCTGGGTCTCCATGGTAAGCACTGGGTCAAGATGGACCCCCAGACTGCGAACCGAATTCTTTATGGTGAGAGTCACTACAAAGTACCTTCACCAGATAATACCTTGACAGTGGCAATGCAGATGGCCCTATGCAAATGTGGGCCATCATTTTATGATGGCCATCAGTGAAACTCCTCCTATCCACTCCTTCCTCAAATGTATTTCTTTACATCCTCAAATACTCTGAGCACACTCACACTTTCTGTCATCCAACCTGATTGCTTCACACAAGGCCATGCAGTTGAGGCTCTGAGCTTTCCACTGTCCAGTCATTTCTTGGACATTCTGCTACGCCTTCCACATATAAAGTATTCTTGTGCATTTTCAAATGCTAACTCAAATTCTCCCAACCCTAGGTCCTGGTTAAGGCTTCTTAAGGCAATCCTGGAATTTTAGGCAAATGTGAGTGCTCATGTTCTCCCTGCCAAGGCCTTGCTATTATATATCCTTTAGTCTCACCAGTCAGAATAATAGTGAGCATTTTCCTGCATACAGAAAACTGTGCCTCTATCGATCGATCAATCAATCAATCAATCTATACAAACACATAAATACACGTACACTGACTCCTGTGTTATGTGTGTGCCCACATTGTCTATCTGCATGTGCACCCACCCACAAACACCCACCCACCCACACCCACATGCGCACGTAGAGTGCTATGTGTTCTAATACTCCCACTCTCTAGTCATTATCCCTTGGATGTATTCCAGGCATCAAAGGCACTTCTGTGGAATAGTCAGTAATTCCCAGCTCCCTGCTGAGCTCCCTAAAGGAAGTAAGATGAAACCTGAGGTAGCCATACTGATGGCATAACAAAACTCAAAATCCACACTGCAGTAATACCTTTACTAAAACAACCACGGTGCACAAATCTTTTTAACATCTCCAAACCTTTTTTTTAGGCATGATGTTACAAAAAGGAAGGCAGGGAGGGGGAAACAATTATTTGTTCTTAAAATCATGTAGTTTGCCTGTTGTTTTAAATTGAATGTTGAAGAATAATAGTGGGTTTGAAATTTACAAACTGAGTTGATTGGTTATTCAGTTTCACTCTGAATACTGGGAAGAAAGAAAGTAACAAAAAGCAGCAAACACTGACTCTTTATTTTGAAAATAACAACAATCTCATCTGAAAATGCAGAATTCCCTGTGAAACTCAGCAGCTTCTTTGTAGAATGAGAGCAGATTCTCACTAGGCAGTCTTTTTACTGATACTAAGGCTGGAGATTGTTTCAGGTTCTAGAAAATAAAGTCTTTGTCTCAGGTGGTGTAAAATAGGAGATGTCAGATGTCAAATCCCTACTCCCTGCACCATCTGCTGATCACAATAGAAAAGTGCAGATACAGTTATCACAGAAGGGAGTACACCTCACATTTCATAAATATTTTAGCATATCTTTTCATGTGACAACACTGAAGAAATGACACTTGGCTACAATGTAAAGCAGTGAGTAGACAGCTTGTATAACAGTGTAAATGTGCTGTCCCCTCAAAATAACGCAACACACAGCCATTCATGTCTAAACCGCTGGCAACAAAAGTGAGTACACCCCTAAGTGACAATGTCCAAATTGGGCACAAAGTGTCAATATTCTGTGTGGCCACCATTATTTTCCAGCACTGCCTTAACCCTCTTGGGCATAGAGTTCACCAGAGCTTCACAGGTTGCCACTGGAGTCCTCTTCCACTCCTCCATGATGACATCACAGAGCTGGTGGATGTTAGAGACCTTGCGCACCTCCACCTTCCGTTTCAGGATGCCCCACAGATGCTCAATAGGGTTTAGGTCTGGAGACATCACCTTTAACCTCAGCTTCTTTAGCAAACCATATGCGGGCTTTCTTGTGCGTCATCTTTAGAAGAGGCTTCCTTCTGGGATGACAGCCCTGGAGACCAATTTGATGCAGTGTGCGGCGTATGGTCTGAGCACTGACAGGCTGACCCCCCACCCCTTCAACCTCTGCAGCAATGCTAGCAGCACTCATACATCTATTTCCCAAAGCCAGCCTCTGGATATGACGCTGAGCACGGGCACTCAACTTCTTTCGTCGACCATGGCGAGGCCTGTTCTGAGTGGAACCTGTCCTGTTAAACCACTATATGGTCTTGGCCACCGTGCTGCAGCTCAGTTTCAGGGTTTTGGCAATCTCCTTATAGCCTAGGCCCTCTTTATGTAGAGCAAGAATTCATTTTTTTCAGATCCTCAGATAGTTCATTACCATGAGGTGCCATGTGGAACTTCCAGTGACCAGTCCGAAAGAATGAGAGCGATAACACCTGCTCCCCCTTCACACCTGAGACTTGTGACACTAACGGGTCTCATGACACCAGGGAGGGAAAACGGCTACATGGGCCCAATTTGGACATTGTCACTTAGGGTGTACTCACTTTTGTGGCCAGCAGTTTAGACATTAATGGATGTGTGTTGCGTTATTTTGAGGGGACAGCACATTTACACTGTTATACAAGCTGTCTACTCACTGCTTTACATTGTAGCCAAGTGTCATTTCTTCAGTGTTGTCACATGAAAAGATACACTAAAATATTTATGAAATGTGAGGGGGTGTACTCATTTCTGTGATATACTGTACTTTGGCTCTGTTAGCAGCTGCATGCTATGGGTATGATTGTACATATGCATATACATGTGTGTGTCTGTGCACGTGTGTATATGTGTATGATTGTGTGTCTATACGTGTGTATGTGTATGAACGAGTTAGGTTATGGCTATGAAGCCGTAAGTTGGGAGTTTGATTCCCCTCTGTGCCTCCTGGGAGAAGAACCAGCTTGTCTGGCCTTGGGCAACCTGCACAGTCCCATGGAGGCGGGGCAGAAGAATCACTTCTGAGTATTCTCTGCCTGGAAAACCCTGAAAACAGTTGCCATCAGAGTTGATTTGATGGCATATAATTATTATCACCATAATTATATAGGAATAGAATCAGATGGTCAGTCCTGAAGACTCATCTCTCTGAGTTGGCTTATCTCTATAAACCTTGCAAACATAGTCAGTTCAGAAAAAAGGAAGCCTCCCTTCTCAATTTTGAGGTGAGCCTACCCTTCTCTGTAGAAACCACACATGGTCCCATTTCTCCTCAGGTCTCTACTCTGATCAAGAAAAGAGACTCTTTGATTTGCTATTGCTGTTTTCCAAAGCCTTTTTATGACACTGTGGTTTACTAGGGAGAAGGTGACAGGAGACCAAGGAAGTGGAAAAAACAAGTCTCCCACATACGGAAGAACAAGCAGTTTATTGTAATTACGTTACAGCAAAGGAGACAGGATAATGCACTATTGTGATTTTTAAAAAATATATCTCACCTTTTTGTCAAAAATGGCCTCAAAGGCAGTAATAAAATCAAAATGAAACAGACACAATGAAATCTTAAAAACAGACTTAATACACCATTAAAAATACAGCAAAGAAACAAATAACAACACCCAACCAGTTAAAAATCTCCTCAGCGGCAGCCTAGGTTAAAAACAAACCATGTCTGCGGGGGGGGGGGGGGTGTTTGTCTGCCTAGCATCCCTTGTCTGAGTGTTCCAGAAACTAGGAGCTGTGCCTGGCCCAAGATATTAGGCTGGCTGAGGCAGGGAAATGAATAGTAAACTTCCCCCTGTGTGCCAAATCAAGTTTCAAGTTATTTGGCATCTGATACAGATATTCCCAGGGCAAGCCTCTTGTATTCTGAGGTAGTAAAACAACCATTTATATAATAACGAATTTACTTATTTTTCATGACACCCCAAATCTGCTGATTGAAGCACCTGACTTAATCTAGGGCTGGCTCTTTTTTAAGAGGCCACTGAGAAAGACCTTTCTTGTGGGCTTTTATGTTTCTTGTGGAAGCAGAAATATATAAGAATTGTGGATAACAGTCAGTTTTGCACATCTTCCACAAGATACAGTCTAACTTTTGTTAGAAAAGCATTGTATGTTGCATTTTTCTATAAAAAGGGTATGTTGACAATTTTTAGGAAAAGTGGTCTATGAGTGTGTTTTTGCAGATACTATTAACAACTATTTTGGGAAGTTTTTTATGTTGAAAAAAACAGGGCATAATTTTAACGAACAGACCAATAAATAGTATTATGTGGAATAAGCTGTAGATCTTGTACAGCTCATATTGCAAATAAATATAACACAGAAGAGTGAGAACTAATTCCATGACAGCTGTTGTAATTCTGCACTGGTTAACTTCAGTACTATATTCAGGCCTTTCATTCCATATGACCTAACCATCAGGCATGAACTTAACACATTTCTTCTCAGTTTCCACACGATGGCACTATTATATCAGAG
Source organism: Intellagama lesueurii (assembly GCA_037013535.1). NCBI lineage: Eukaryota > Metazoa > Chordata > Lepidosauria > Squamata > Agamidae > Intellagama > Intellagama lesueurii. The sequence continues at coordinate 220,995,154 of JBAJHW010000002.1, forward strand.
ACGACAAAATGCACTTCTGTTAGTTGCTGGAAAAGAAACAGAGTAGACAGTGTGATGTGTTTTATTGGGCTTATTTCTCTCTATTGTTCCACGTCTCAAAGATTTCTAACTTTATTCTGCCCTGAGTTTTGTGTGCAGTGCCACCCTCTGTCTTTTTTTTTATTCCCACCAGGGTTGGATGAATCCAGCTATTTCCAGTTCCCATCCCCTCAGTCCCAGCAAGTTGGAATCCAAGGTAAGACACCAACCCGCCAAGGTTAGTTGTCTTGGAGAAAACATGCAATAAATAAAACAATTCATAGACACATAGGATTGGACAGCCTGGTGCTCAGATCCAAGTAAGTTATTCCAGAGCTTATTTGCAGGCAGCTCTGAAAAACAGACCTCACCTGTTTGCAGACAGACTAGACTTTCCATAATTGAACTGAGAATGGCTTCACTCATGAGCTAACACAACTGAAAAGCAGCAGCAGGTTCATTTTTTCTAGAACAAGTGGACAGAAAAGTGACTCTGTGTTTTGCCTGATAGTTTGACATCTGCAAGAGCTAGGATTTTTTTTTGCTTTTGTCGTGTGCCAACAAGTTGTCTCTGACTTATGACAACCTTAAAACTGAGTGACATCCAAAATGTCTTGTCATTAACATCCCTGCTTAGCTCTTGCCAAAATCAAAGCTGCAGCTTCCTTTAGGGAGTCAATCCATCTCATGATACAAAAGCAATACCTTTATTAGATCACTACAAATACATTTTTTAAAATTGCTAGCTTTTGACGTATACTAGTCTTCATCAGGCTATGAACCAATATATTGTGGATAGTGCAGAAAAATGAAAGCCCTTAAAGTCATGTTAGATGTCTATGCCAGGTCTGTTTTTTTTCAAAATTAGTTATAAAAAGCAGGATGCAAACACAAGTCAGGAGTGTAGATTTCAAAATCCATCCCTGGTGGCCATTGGTTAAATTCTCTCTCCCAAGTCATCATATCAAGATGTGAAATTTTGTGTGTATAGAGTTTTAAAATAATTAATGAGAAAGCAGCCTTGAAAATGAAAATGCTTTTAAAATTGAGGCTTGAACAGTAGTTGATTATAGTCATTGCAAAACAATTAGCTAGCTCTCCAACCAAGCAAGGCTGTTGTACCATAACAATCCTGACAACTGGATGTGTTTATGTTACAATGTGTAAACACGGAGATGGAGTTTGCAGGTTCTATAGCTACAATATTCTGGTGTTCCAGGACCTTGGTGTGACAGAGCCTTAGTCCTTCAAGCTTTGCAAAATTTTAGTCAAAACTATTATGTTACCATCAAAGTGGCAGTTTGCCAAATTCTAAGTTACAAACTCTTGGAGTTACAGTAGGTGCAACAACAAGTGTTTCTCCCTATAACCTTTTTCATAACTGTAAGAACGTTTTCAAACTTTGAAGTATTTTTGCACTGATGGAAAATAAAAGCAATGTATTGAAATAAAGCTTGTAGAATTAGACAAGCTACTGTTGCCTGGAATTATTGCAAACATGAAAAGACTTATACCTTGATATTCAGATGAATTCTGGTTGTCTAGTTTTATGATGGAATTAACCCTTAATTGGGATAAATGTCAGTTGTGAGGAACACAGGCTTCTGATTTTTCCCTAGAGGTCTATTAAGTTCTGTAGGGCTGTTGGGGAGATGTTAAGCCATCAGAATCCCTGATTTGACAAAAAGAGTGAGAGAAAAGGGGGGGCTGCCAGGTATTCAGCATCTCCCTCTCTGCCGTTGCCTTCTCATCTTACATGTTTCTGTTTCATGGCTGCCTTCAACTTTCTCCAGCATTGTTGTCTTTTCCAATTAGTCTTTTCTTTTCTTGATGTGCCTAAAGTGCAACCTCTTTAGTTTCATCATTTTTGCCTCTAGAAAGAGGTCAGGATTGCAGGACCCACTTATTTGTTTTTCTCAATCATTCCCTGTCAGCTTTCTCCACTGTCCAGCTTTCACGTTTGCACACAGTTACTGGAAATACAAAATTGTTGATGATCTTTGTCCTGGTCTCCAGTGTTACATACAAAGCCTAGGCACTTGCCCCTTTTTAAAAAATCTTGGGAATTCAGGAGTTTTTTGGGAGCAAAGAACAAGGCAGATCGGCTTCCTGACAACATTGCTGAAAAACCTGGAACAGTTCAGGGTGTATAGCCAGTTTGGGGCTGGAGAGACAAATCTGAAGCAGTTCAGGGTATGTTGCCAGTTTTGGGCAGGAGAGACAAGGTCTTCTCAGTGGTGGTACCGCAACTGCATACCTTTCTTTCCAAGATCTCAAAACCTCACCATCTCCTGTTTTTCCTTGGGAGATGAAACCTGTTTTTTAAAAATATTTTTGAAGACATTTTGACTGCACTATTGTTTTAATGAGAGAATCTATTTTCATTTTCTATTTGTATTTTTTGTTTCAGTGTGTCTTCTTGTTAGTGTATTTTATTTTTTTTACATGAAAGACCCTATGTGCTATTTCAAAAAGGAAGAAATAAATAACTATAAATACAGGGAGACAGACATGTTCCTGGGCAGAGTCCAATTGCTGCATCCCACATGTGCAACAGTCCACTGAACAATGGTGGGGCTTTTCTCATGCTTTCCAAAGAGGCATCCAGTACCACCTTCTGTTAGCATAAACCACACAATGGGGCTGATCTCTACTTTGCGCAGCAGCAAGCAGGAGACTATGAGAAGAGCATAAGGCTCAACCCATGAGGAACAGAATTCTGGCCCAAGTCTTGCCTCCCTTTGGTTCATACTTGCTTTGATCTCTACCTTCATTGATCCATGTTCTTGCAAGGGATTACAGAGCCAAGGGCTCCAAGCTTCTTTTTTTATATAATCTGCCCTTGACTGGTTGTAAAAGATTAAGGAAAGGACTGATATATCTGACTCCAAGTTGATAAACTGCTTAGTTTCCTACTCTCTCCTGATTCAGTTAACTGTGATGGGGGGGGGGGGAGGGATAGGGGGAGTGGCTCAAGGACTTTTAGAGGGCATTTCAAAGCTGACACTGTTTGCGATAGGGCTTACTCTTAGATGTTTTGTAGAAGGTCCAAGGGGAATGTTGCAGTGAATCTGCCATCAGTCCACCACTGGAAAAGTACTGATGGTGGTAATGAGGAGTCCCTTTGCAGTTTGGTGGAATGTGGCAGAGTGCTTTCATCCTCTTCAAGGCAAATATTCAAACAGATTAGAATGGATCAGTCACAAGCAAGGAGGTAAGGAGAAGGGCTAAGGCTGCTTGCTTTTTCCTAGCTCTTTCTCTGGGTCCTCATCCTTTGCCTGGCAATGCGTCTCTTGGTGCACTGTCCACCGGCAGCACCATGTTATGGAAGCACAGGTCACAGCAGTCCTGCTGAGTGAGTTCAGGCACCTGTGCAGTAATTCTAACCATTTTACAATACTGCCATTCAGTGCTATACAGACTACCTTCATTGAGGCCCAGGCCTCAAGTAATCATGAAGAGCTTGATCCAAAGATAAACTGGGTTATATGTTCGTTGTTCTGTATCTTAGACTTTTGTCAATGGTATGAAATCAGGACTCACAGAGTCAGGGTATCAAGACTTTCTGATCACCAAGGGCAATGAGATAATCTTCCTCCCCTATTCCCTCTCAGTTAATCTGCAGTCTTTGCAATAGCTGAAGAGGGGATAGATTTTCCCAGCAGCAGTATATTTTTCTGAGCTATCCCTTCTGTAATGCAGAGTATTTTCAAGTGGCTTGGTCTTGAATAGACAGTTAAGAGCATGAGTAGACAGGGGAAGTTGGAATGATCTGTTCCCCATTTAAAAGGCTGTTATCTTTGGTGCAATCTCTTTTATTTCACACTGGAGCAACCCTTCCATTCACATGGGAGACATTGCTTCTCTTGTAAGAAGGATCCACACAGCACTTTGGATCACTCCAATTTCTCCCCCTTTCAGTTATTGATGCCTCCTCCCCTGCCTCCTTCCCCAACTTTTGTTGCTTGCAGGCCACAGTGACTTCCACTTTTTGGGGTTAATTTTCATCCCAATGAGTCAGCACTGCATCTGATACAACACAAGTACCAAAAGGCACCTCCAATATATCTAGAATTGTGATGCGTTAGTTAGGGAAATATTTTTTTCTACAAGTAAGAGAAGATTAAAATAGAGGAGGAGGTTTTCTCTGTCATCCCTTTTATTGTCACTACCCACTGCATATGTCACAGGGTTGTCACCACAGGGAACGCTGCCTACCGCTCTATTTGGGAGCAAATTAAGCAACCACATGGACTGCAGAATGGGTCTGAATTGCACCAAATAAACTGCAGCCCTAGCGATGTTCCAGTGAGGAGTGAGACAGCTTGCAAAAGGGGTGTGGCAGATTGCTATTACTGGGAAAAAAGGCAGAACAAACCATGCCAAAAGTAAGCCAAATAGTATGCTCATCTGATCACCCACCCTCTAAGACTTGTTAACTTTACAGAAGAACAGCTCCTGGTGGAGAGGAAAACTGTTATCATTGGTTTGATGCTTTGGTTCAAATACAGCTACCAGTGTTGATCATTTTCAATGATATCTCTAACCCACATATCATCTCATGGAAAAAGGAGGAATGCCAGGACATAATACCATGCATCTTGTAATTTCTTTTCCCCAATACTATGTCAACATGCCTGATTTTCTGAAGTTGAACCAAGGGCACCCCAAAGTCCTGCCCCTGATCCCTGGCACTTAAGGTGATCCTGTTAATTTAGAGGTAGCATGTTAGGATAAAATGATAAACCTATATCTACGAATCTGTCTAACCCACAGAGGTGTAAATTGGTGGCTAGTCTACAGCAGGAAAAATGTGCATAGATCCACTGTGAAGTCACACTTGGGTAGTCTGTTTCCATGATTTAATTTGCTTCAGCTGACCACACAGGAGTCAACAGAGACAGGGGAGGAAATCAGCCTTGTTTACAGCTTGTTAACCATTTGAACCATCTCCTCCTGATACCTGGTGCCTAGGTCTCCTTGTTTCCCTACCTTTCCCTAGTCAAAAGTATAAATTACTGCTGCTAGAACCCTATGAGAGATGAGGTTTGCCTTTCAAATAGGTTGCAGCTCTTCCAACATTGTTTAACACCCCAGCAGTACCGGTGGTTCTAAACTGGAAGCTTTTAGTTCATGTTTCTCTTCCCCCCACATTTTTGGTGCAGCCCCTAAAAGATCCCAGTAACAGAAAATTGTTCTCTAAATCTGCCAAAGCTGTCACTCCTTCTGTAGAATCTAATTGAATATTCCTCAGACTTTGTTGCATCTCAATATAACATTGCTACTTATGCCATCTCCCTACTCTTGCTTTTTTAATCTCTCTTCACATCTCTGTTTTTCTCTGCAGGGTTCTTACATGGTAACCCTACAGGAAAACCATGATCTTTCCCAATGTGTATTGTATGTAACTGAGCTGGCCTGCATGTCATGTTTTCCACTGTTGTTTCCTCTCATGGCCCTTTAAAAAAAGTGTGAGCTTCTCTGTGGGCAGGAATGGCACTGTTTCTGCAGCCATCATTTTAGCCATTCAAATGCTGGTTATAAGGCTGGTGGGATTTGCAGTTGAGCAACATCTAGTGGCCCATAGCTTCCCCAGCCTAACTGCATGTACATATATTCAGTGCAATAATGATCAGCATATTGTGTGTCTGTGTGTTTGTGTGAATCTGCGTTCCGCACACTGTTTTTAGAACAAATTGATTGTGCTAAAATAGCGTGAGGTGAAATCAAGGAGTGGTGCTTGGAGTTTCACTGATTTTCTCCTTGCACCCCTGAATGCAACCCCTGTACTAATGCTAGCAACATATTTAACCAGACACACTAGTTCTTATAGATGACAGGCATCCAATATCTACACCAGTAAACCATTTTAAAGCAACATAGCTCCAGTTGAACATAAGTGAATACTTCCTTGACTCAAAACTTCCCATAGAACAACTCCAGACCCTTTCCATGCTACTCCTCTTCACCCCCCTCCCACTGAACTTATGACAGAGTAATTTCATTTCTGTGCTCTTTTTCTTTGCATGAAGGATCTGAAGGCAGCTGACAACTTGTTAAACAAGAGAAATACAACTAAAAGCCCATAGACACTTTACCTTGGGACTGGAAATGGACTGACAGCCAGTGAAGGGATTGTAACAGGGGAATTGTAGGCTCTCTATAACTGGTAATAGCAGTCTGTCCATTGCATTTTGAACCAGCTGAAGTTTTTAAACATTATTCAAAGGCAGCACCACATACAGCATGTTACAGTAATCCAGGTAATATGTAAGTAAGGCATGTGCTAGCACCACCACTGACGTTTCTAGGAACAGGAACAGCTGGTGCATTAGCTTAAACTCTGCCAAGGCACTCCAGGCCACCACAGAAAGCTGGATGTCCTGGCACAGGGACAAATCCAGGATCACACCTAGGCTATGAATCTGAGTTTTCAATGGGAGTATAATATCACCCAGCACAGGGTGCATCCCTATTTTCTGATATATCTTTTGACCAACCAATGTTTTATCTGGATTGACATTCAATTTGTTTGCCCTCATCCAATCCAGTACTGGCACCAGACATTGGTTAAAAACAAAACAACATCCTTGGAATTAGAGGGAAAGGAAAGAGAGAGCTGGGCATCATTTGCAGCCTAGTGGTACTGAACCTCAAGACTCCAGGCAACCTCTCCCAGCAGTTTCATGTACATTTTAAATAACGTGGTGGGGAAAAAATGATCCTTATGGACCTCACAAGAAGTTTCCCAACACTACCTTTTGAGCTCCCCCCTCCACAAAAAGGCTGGCGCAACTGTCTCCAAGACCCATCCCAGAACGATGGCCCAGGATACTGAAAGCTGATGACGGGGTCCAGCAGAGCCAACAGGGACCACACATACCCTGTCCAATTCAAGGCAAAGATTATCCAAGGTGACCAAAGACATCTGTCCTATAACAAGGCCTGAGGCCAAATTGAAATGGAGATAGATAAATGTGTTTCGTCCTTGGAGATGAGAAGCTACCACACATTCACATTCCTTGCCCAAAAGTTGGCCTGTTTTTATCCAATACAGCAGGATTCAAGGAGGCTTTTGCAGCTGTGGTTGTACTGTTGCCTCCTTCAGGCATGTTGAAACCCTGCCCTGCTGAAAGGAGACATTCAACAATCCCTTTACATATACAGTGGTACCTCGGTTTACGAACGCCTCGGTTAACATAATTTTCGGTTTACGAAGCAAAATCCATTGAAAATAATGTCTCAGTTTACGTTTTTTTTTCCGGGTTTTTTCAGTTTATGAAGAAAGTTTCCCCAGGATGCATTGTGCCTGGAGGATTCCTATGGCAATCCGCATTTCAGTTTATGAATTTTTCACATTATGTAACATCCCGTAGAACGCATTAAATTTGTAAACCGAGGTACGCCTGTACAGGCTCTCCCAGCTGCTTTAATGAGCCAGAAAGGCCAAGGGTCTAACCCATGTGTAGTGGCTTTGATTTCTCTAGGGATCTTGTCCACTGCTTCAGGCTGCACAAACTGAAGTGGATTCATCATACAGGACAAGGAGAGGCCGAAGTTATATCCACAAGACTTGTATCAACTACAGCATCCAGGTCAGAGTGGATCCAAGCAATGCACATATTTCTGCACTTATACTCTGATTCAAATAATTTTAATCTACAGATTATTCTCACTATGAGTATGTTTAACAAGTAATATTTTCATTCTTGATGAGTAACATGATTTATTTGTACTCACAATGACAGCTGCTTTGTGTTTGGGTGAAAATTGGTTAAATATGAAACAAGGAGTCCGCTTTTAGGATTTTCTCTTGCTTGATGCCTGTTCATGAATGATAGTAAACACGAGAGGGGATCCGGTAAACCATCCTGACTGTGGACATTGGGTTGTGAGTTGATTAGCTGGCTGCAGAGTCAGAGGATGGAGGTTTGACTCCCATCCACTGTCCCTGCCAAGAGTAGAGCCAATGTTACCTTAGGCAAGACGCACAGTCCCAGGATGACCCCAGAAAAAGGGAATGGTGAGCCACTTCTGAGTATTGGCTACCTAGAAAAATCTGAAAAGGGTCACCATGCATCGGAAATGAATTGATGGCACATAATTAATGATAAATAGATGAAGTATTTTATATTTTTATATATTTTATACTTTGTTATGTATGATTATGTGTGTTGGAAGCCGCCTAGAGTGGTCGTCTGACCAGATGGGCGGGGTAGAAATGCAATAAATAAATAAATAAATAAATAAATAGTTATTAAAAGTGTATTTCCCCCCTACATTTTATTTATTTGTTTAAAATATTTTTACCCTGCCTTTCTCCTTCAAAAGGACCCAAGGCAGCTTACAAACAATGAAATATAATATTTAAAGCTGAAAACAATGAGTATACAATGGTGGTTAACATCATTAAAAGACAATATTTAAAACTATGAAGAATGAATAAGGAGGCCTCTCACAACATTAACAGGCAATATCAAGGCAAAGATCAATAAGTATACAAAAAAGTCACTCTGAGAAAAGGAAAACACAAAAATGGAAAACACAAGTAGTATGAAAAATCCAGTCAAAGCAATAATGTATAACAATCTGTCTAAAAATCACACACATGACATCAAGCTATTGGCATCACTGCACTAGAGGGCTTTTCATTTGGACGGACCATGAATTCAGATACTATTTTTCCCAAACATAATCTATAATATAATGCGTTACCTAAACATTATCTCTCTTTCTCTCCCCATTTTATACACTGCTGCCACACCCATCAATAATTGAACACTTGAATGTATCTAAATGGATATTAATTATGATATATTTGAGAACACACGTTTTGCAGAACAACGTTAAGAAGTCTTATGTGTAAGGGGGGTGGGATTGCAGGGAAGAATGAGAAGGTAGGAAGGTGAAGCAACACACGCCAACAATTCTGCCCATACTCGTCACTGAGACACACAGATATACAATTCCATAGTGAAGTGCTCTTCAGTTTCCTGTCTCAGAATCACAGTGTGGAAGCACAATGTGGAAGCACAGAATTCTGTGGAAGCACATAAATGGATTCACCTAGGAACAGTTGTTGTTGTTGTTTAGTTGTTAAGTTGTGTCCGACTCTTCGTGACCCCATGGACCAGAGCACACCAGGCCCTCCTGTCTTCCACTGCCTCCCGGAGTTGGGTCAAATTCATGTTGGTAGCTTCGATGACACTGTCCATCCATCTCTTCCTCTGTCGTCCCCTTCTCCTCTTGCCTTCACTCTTTCCCACCATCAGGGTCTTTTCCAGTGAGTCTTCTCTTCTCACGAGATGGCCAAAGTATTGAAGTCTCAGCTTCAGGATCTGTCCTTCCAGTGAGCACTCAGGGTTGATTTCTTTTAGAATGGATAGGTTTGATCTCCTTGCAGTCCAGGGGACTCCCAAGAGTCTCCTCCAGTACCACAATTCAAAAGCATCAATTCTTCGGCGGTCAGCCTTCTTTATGGTCCAGCTCTCACTTCCATACATCGCTACTGGAAAAACCATAGCTTTGACTATGTGGACCTTTGTCGGCAAGGTGATGTCTCTGCTTTTTAAGAGGCTGTCTAGGTTTGTCATCGCTTTCCTCCCAAGAAGCAGGCGTATTTCAATTTTGTGGCTGCTGTCACCATCTGCAGTGATCATGGAGCCCAAGAAAGTAAAATCTGTCACTGCCTCCATATCTTCCCCTTCTATTTGCTAGGAGGTGATGGGACCAGTGCGCTCTCCTCTTTCACCCTCATTAAGAGGTTATTTAATTCCTCCTCACTTTCTGCCATCAGAGTGGTATCATCTGCATATCTGAGGTTGTTGATATTTCTTCCGGCAATCTTAATTCCGGTTTGGGATTCAAAAGTCCAGCCTTTTGCACGATGTATTCTGCATATAAGTTAAATAAGCAGGGAGACAATATACAGCCTTGTCGTACTCCTTTCCCAATTTTGAACCAATCAGTTGTTCCATATCCAGTTCTAACTGTTGCTTCCTGTCCCACGTATAGATTTCTCAGGAGATAGATAAGGTGGTCAGGCACTCCCATTTCTTTAAGAACTTGCCATAGTTTGTTGTGGTCGACACAGTCAAAGGCTTTTGCGTAGTCAATGAAGCAGAAGTAGAACAGTACAGTGTTGCAAACTCTTCATGCTATAATTATTTGAGGATGGTTTGGTCTTGAATGTACAATTAAGAGCTATTAACTTTATAAAATACCTGCTCCTCATTTGTTGAGACAGGCCAATCTACACCTTTTTGGACCTTCCTTATGAGGGAGGGCTGGCTAGGAGATTATCATAATGAGTGGTAGGACTTGCAAATTTACCACAAAACACTCCTGATTTGATGCTTGAATGGCAGCTTCCTTCTAATTGAATATACCCATTTAACCTTCAGCTGTTATGTGACAATGATTCACTTTTTCTTATAGTGATAAGATGGGTGGTGGCGGCTAGATATGGGGATACTTTTGAAAGAACACCGTGTGTTGGAGCTGAACCATCCAGCTAGGGAGGGAAAGTTACCAAATGACCAGCATGAGTTGTGCGGTGCTTCTCTGTGTGAGGGCTAAGAGCGCAAGATGTTCTGTCATAGGATCATGAAAAGGATGTGTTTTTTTCACAAACAAACGTTCCCAAACAGAATTCTCTCTTCTGTAATAAAAAGAGACCAAAAGGAGCTGTTATCAGTGGATCTTTATGGCCCAATTGTCTTTTCAGTTCATCCCTCTCCTCCCAGCTAACCCTTCCAACCAAAGTAAACTTTCACCACAGAAAGAACTTATGCTGACATGGAGGGAGGGTCCCTAAGCAAGCATTTGGCAACCCTATCCCATGTTTTTGATCTTATCTGAGCCAGAAAGAGATGCAATACTAGACCTCAGTATACATTTCTCTATCAAATATGTATACATTTACAAAAATATTTCTTGTAGTGGCCTTCCTTAACCTGGTGTGCTCCTTATGAGGTTGGTTGGTCTGCACCATGTATCCTCTGTCTTCTTTTGTATATTGTATTATGCTCAGAAAGAAGTACATGTCTTCTTTATGAGTGTAATACAATATGTGGCCAATTCACCTGGATAGTGTTGGACTGGGGAAGGTAGCCTGGTAGTTCTGCAGTGGTCTGTGTACTGAACAGCATAATCCTGCCGCCATCACCACTCCCCTGGAGGTAGATCAAAAGTTGTTTGTGCAAATGACATTGAAGTTTGCCATTTCAAGAATAAATGGTAAAACTCCTTCTGGGGACATGCATTGGGAATGCCTTTCTAAACATTATTGTTATTTGAAATACCTTTTAAAACATTATTGTTATTATTATGATCATTGTCACAATTATCATCATCTTGCATTGTTGCCAATACCATCAGGATTACAAGAGCCTCTACAGAAAGAAGTGACTCATGTTTCCCCTGCAACTGCAGTAATCTCTACATGCCTTTTCTTCAGTGTAAATTGATTGATACTCAGACACCTCCAGCTGTGGTGGAGGTACTACAAAGCCATCATGATTGCTATCTAGCTATTGGCCACATTAGATGTTCCCACCAGCATAGCACAATAGTATAAATGCTTGTAATGCATTGCCATAAATAAAGAAGTTGCGCAACGCATTACAAAACTCCAAATGCCTATGCTAACTTTTTAACTTCTAGCAAATGACCAACAAGACTGATGCTATGCTGGTGTAAAAACCCAAAAGGATATTGAGCAATGACTGTTTTATCCTCCTCAGTGTATGACTTGTGTTTTTGATGATATTATGCCATCTCTAGATTTTCCATTCCTCTTTGCTTTGGGAAAAGGAGAGGTTCTGGTTAGAACAAAAGGATAACCAGTCTGAGATAAAGATGAATGGAATGTGCACCGTACCCCATGGATACACAGACAAATTCCTATGATCACTCGCACATGGTATGTTGAAATCCCCTGATATCTTCTAGCAGGTTTCTCTCTTGGATTTTCCAGCAGTGGGTGTATTGTAGTGGTGGTGGGGAGGACCAGAGCATATGTTGACAATAGGCTGGGTTGTGTACCTTCCTATTGTCCTGCATGTAGACATTTTCAGTGTTCTCAGAATAAACTCTTTTTGTGATTCAAAGGGTATCTGTGTGGGGCAACTGGGACACAGTCCTCAAGAAGAGAATTTGCACCCCATGCTTTTTATATAGTTCAGAGAACCTTATTCAAAACATACATGGATGTGGGCTTTGAAGTCCCCATTATCAATCATGAGTGGGACTGATGGGAGGGGAAAGCTCAGCACAGAAAACAACCACAGAGAATCTACTGGCACCTTAAAAACTGACAAATTTTATTTGGTAGAAGCTTTGGTGGAAAATAATAAGCTTATGCCAAATGAAAGCCATTAGTCTTAAAACTGCTTTCAGGCTTTTTGTACCAGTAGAGTTTTTGTTTATTTTGCTGTGACAAACTAACATGCTTTCCAGGCACAATGGGATTCTTTTTTAAAAAAACAACAGAAAGCAAGGAATCTTAAAGGGAAGCTACACCATGTAACTGTTGACCAGAAGTTATCAAGATGTTTGGCTCTATCTGTTTGGTTATACAGGGAGACAATAGTTTCCTGTCCTACCGAAGCTGTTATCTTCAAACTGCTAGGTATTGTCACCAATACCAGTTTCGTGAGTAGCCACTACACTTATTTTGCATGCACTTACACTTCAAATGAATTATTACCAACTGTGTGTGTGTGTGTGTGTGTTTGTGTTTGACATTTCATTTCCAGGTGAGCCTGCTGCAATTCACTTTTCTGCCTCTTAAAAAAAACAACATCTTCCATAAAAATTGCCTCATGACATTGACTCAGGTCAAGAAGCAATTAAGCCATAATAGAGGCAATAGTTTACTGGGTTAGCCTTTAAGATGCCACACACAGTCCTCTGTTGTTTTTATAGAATATATTCATCCCTTGAAAGATATTTATGCAGAAATGGCAGTGAAAATCAGTTGCACATGAAGTTGATAATTATTAAACTTTTTTTAAAAAAAATCAAATTAAATGATGGCTGGAGTCCTCCTGCAAAGCACTGCTGGTGCGGTGGAGAGTGACGCCACCAGCAGTGGCAGATTGCTGCTGATTAAGGAGTTCTTTTTTCGATTTGAGAGTGCATATGACTTTATCTCGTTATGTGTCAAATGTCTGCACCCCAAAATAAAAAAGGAACTCTTTAATTAGTAGCAATCTGCCATTGACAGTGACATCACTCCTGCTACACCAGTGGTGCTGAGGACAAGGATATTGACCATTATTTTACTTTGAAAAGATGATGTTTTAGCACTACTACACCAAAAGCCTGATCAAAATGAAGGTGAAAAATGCCATCTATGTTTTATTTCCCCCCTCCTCTTTGCCTGTTTTGAGCTTTAGACAGAAGGAAAGTGCTGAATTTTTTTTTAAAAAAAATACTCACCCATTCAACCAAAAGCCCTCCTTTTTCTTTTTCTTTTAATAATAAATTTATTGTCATTGTAAGTATATACATAGTATACACATACAACGAAATTCACACAGACACCCAGAGACCAGACCCACATGCACACACATAAAAAAATCCCCAAACACTCCCCACCCACTAAAAATCCCCCACTAAGAACACTTAGTGTTCTTTCTCCCTCCCTTATAATATTTTAAATAAAAATAAATAAAACCATCTCATCTTTTTATCCTTAACCTTGCTTCAGCATGCTAGCTCTTTAGCAGGACGTTCAAAGGAAGTCTTGGAGTAAGGAGAAATAGAAAAGTGATCTTAAAGCAGTGTCCCTGGCTGTCTTCCCCCTCCCCACTTCATGCTCACAACAGCCCTGCGAAGTAGGTTAGGCTGAAAGACAGGGACTTGGCCAACCAAGGGGAGCTGACATATTCCACGGCTCTGTGGAACGTGTACCTGGATCTCCAGTCTCCCAAAGCCCAGTCCACCACTCTAGCCACGTTTTCATTCCTATCAAATAAATACTGTACCTGGCAGAATTTAATATTGTAGCATATTTCTCCATTCATAGCCATTTCTCCTTTTTCTCTATAAATTAAAACACCCCAGTATGTTCATATAAAAACACATCTCAGTGACTGTTAATCTCAACCTTGTATTTGTAGTACTGACTTCTAGTGACTTAGGGACCAGAATGTTCTGCACATGTTAAGTTAAACTGTGTAACTCATGACAACGAATTACTGGTGATTAACAAAGCAGGGGTAGCATTACCAGGCATGCACCTATCTCACCACTCTTGGCTTCCCTTTCTTTTCTTTTTAAAAATCAAGTTGAGGTCCTGTTTTGCCTAGAAAGATGGCCACAAAGCTGTAAACAAGTACCTGCAGAAGGAAGCATTCAATCCGATCCCAGAATGCTTCCTTCTACAGATACCTATCCATCTCACCATCGGAAGCCCTTTGCCGTGTTCTCATTCTATCAGGAATGCAGGAGGTTGTAGTGGGAGGAGATGGCTTTCTCTGTGATGCCTCCGAAGTTCGGGATACTCTTCCTTGAAAAGCCCACCCTGTGCTAACATTACAATCTTTGGGGCATCAGACTGAGCCATTTCTGTTCTCCCAGGCTTTTCAGTGTCTGCATTTCAATTTCCTTTTTGTGATCCATAGTGTATTTATGCAATTATGGTGTCCCTCGGACCTATGCTTGGTTTTTAATTTTATACGGAGTTGCTTTTTATTATATTTTAAGCTATACTGTAGCTTTGTAGATTTGTCTACAAGACATTTAAAAAATAAGTTAATAAACAGTCTCACCAGTCCTATGACTGAGATAAGACTGGCCTTCTGCAGATTTCTGCACTTATAGTTCACACTCTCATAGCATGTTTCCCCCGACTCCCCTCTGCACCAAGAGTTTCGTTTTATCAGTTACAGCAGCTCCAGGTGTTTTTTGGAGTGAGATGAAGATTCTTGGTGTGTCGGCAGGGAATTGTTTCAGCCTTTCTGTTCCAGCCATTTTCCTGTTGAACCTTCCCATGCTCCTCCCCAAGATACGTAAAAGATATGGGGAACTACTGTTGTTTTATCTTCAGGGAGGGGGTGGTGGAGCCAATGCAGCCCGGGCAATTTTGATTAATCAGAAATGGTTAATGGATCCACTCAGACTGACACCACCTGCACCTTCCTTAAAGCACTATCCTACACACACTTCCATCTTTTTTTACTCCAGCTTTCCACCTGGCAGTCTGGGCACAATACAGATATAATTTAGCTGTGTACGCTGGCTGATTAAGCAACATCATTAGAACTGTTATGTGGAGCTCTTTGGGGGTGAGAGTTATCTTGCTGTGCTGTATATCTAGACAAGCGGAAAACCTAAAAGTAAGAAGATTTTTTTTTTAAGTATGAAGATTTCCATTTTTAAATGCTTTGATCAGACAAGTCTCCTTTTTTTTTGCACTGATAATGTAGAAGTTTGACATTCTATATTTTGTCAGTTTTGAGCTGATAAAATATTTTTGAATTTTTATATGGCAAAGGTGGGATCTTATCCATTTCCATTTTATTAGACTTTTATTTTCTTCACTGCCAAGTTTTGGTAAAAGAGTCCTCTTCTTTCAGAGTCATTCCTCTATTTGAGCCTTTCACGCTGCTGCAAAGAGAATAAAAGCAGCCTCTTGCAGCTTATAAAAGCAAAGAGCAGCAAATGCATTTCCAAGTGCATGAAATAGCCCCACTCAATTTCAAGCTGCCTGTAGAATAAGAAAGATCTCAGAAGTGTGGGGATTTTTTTTTCAAATTTTGTCCATTTTGTCCAAAAAGCCCTACTATTAGGAAAGCCTACATTCCTCCAAAAGAATGAGTAACCGAAATGCTGTTCTCAAATCTGTACTGTTTTTACCTCATCAGACTGTTTGTGCTTTGCTTTTAGGTTTCTTATGCTATAAACATTTTGAAGGTCCTTGGGTGGAGAAGTAGCCTAAAAATGCTATGTATGCTCTATATAATATAAAAACAAGTGACACACATACACCGTCCTTCAACTGTGGTGTTGCTCCGTTCTGTACTTTTTCCACATCTCCTTTTTGAAACTGGAACAGTGACTGTATCCTATTTAATATTTACATTCGCAGAACTCCAACTGCAGAAGCTGCCCCGGAGATCTGAGGAAGTGGCAGTCCTCTTGTACCCGGTCACACCCATCAGATCATTATGGCAGCTTCTGCAGTTAGAGGTCAACACATGCATGAATACTGAACAGGATACTAGCCAGCATTTTTAATGTAGCGATATATGCCATTTCTTAATGATTCCATGCTTTTATTTCGTTTTATTTTTGCTGTAGCACATGGGGATATCATCTTCTGTAGGCTTTTCCACCAGATTTCTAATGGTTTGATTTCTAAAAAGTTAAGAAAGTTATTGGATATTTCTTCCCTCTTACAGTTGCCTGTGAGCCCTAAAAAGCTTGCTAAAGTTACTGTTTTGAATAAAAATTCTGATGGCCTTGGTTACTGGGGATTCCAGGAGTTGTAGCACAAACTAGTAACTTTTCCAAGTGTTGCTGAAAACTCTGCGTAGAAGGTTGGAAGGCCCTCCTGAACAATGTACGAGTGGCGAGAGGCTACTGGTGAGTGGAAAAGATGAGGCCCCTCCTTTGTGAACGTCATTGAGTTAATTTACCCTTTCTTAAGTTAACAAACTAAGCTAGCAAACTTCCTTAATTTAGCAAGAATAACTTTTATGAGTTCTCTTTCCTCCTCAACCTTCTCGATCCCAGCT
This sequence comes from Intellagama lesueurii, assembly GCA_037013535.1. Lineage (NCBI taxonomy): Eukaryota > Metazoa > Chordata > Lepidosauria > Squamata > Agamidae > Intellagama > Intellagama lesueurii. The sequence goes on from JBAJHW010000002.1 coordinate 221,011,917, forward strand.
TAACATTTTTCAGAACAGGCATCCAACTTGTATTTTCTGTAGAAAGAAGCAGCAAGATATTTTTCTCTTCTGCACTTCCTTAATTTAACTTATTTTAAGATCCAAGGTATAACTTTTTGCTTGCTTAATCCAGAACCAGATTCTAAAAAAAGCTTTGATCATAATCATATATGTCCTTACACTGAACATATTATCTTCATGCTCCCAAGTTTATTGAGCTTTCATTGTAATCCATTTGTTTGAAAAGCTCCTCCTGCTTTTTGTTTTACAACTACAATTAATACCCCATTTTTAGTATTCAGGAGAAAGATACAACCTGCAGGGTGCTTTGCTGTATGAAGGTTCTCCTTTTATTTGTTGCTCATGTGCTCATTTGTGACAGATTCATTTTGTTCCCATAACTACCTCTAACTACCAGTAATGCTCAGTCTGATGAGAAAAGTTGTACAGCAAATTGTTGCTCCAGAGAAATCTGACTTTTGTTTTAAATTAAATTTTACAGTTTAAGTACTCTTCGTAGAAAAGACTGAAGAAGCATAAAGACATAGGGTTATCAACGTTTCACCTTAAACACCAAATTTCACTTTAAGTGCCAAGCATATTAAGGGCAGATTGTGTCTTCACTGATAATGGAAAACATTAGATTTCATATAGTGAACATTCAGAGCAAAGCAGTAACTGCAATAAAATCTGCTAAAATAAAAATCTCTATTGCCATGTAAAAGAAATGCTACTTCATTTCATAGTATTTTGATTTTAAAATATTATGTTGCAACATGTTCACTAATTTTACTGTGTTTTTTTAACCTAGAAGAAAAGCACCACTGATTTTAAAAATCACACACAGAAAACTAACACCAGGCCACTTTGCAGCTGTCTCAAATAATAGAGACAAAAGAATAAAGACAAATGCTTGCCTTTTAAAAGCATAAAGTGTGATCTAAGACTTTTGATTTTCTCTCTCGATTGTCTCCAGTACCACAAGACACAGCCATATGGACTGCTTTCTCCTTTTCAAAGGTGAAACTTCTTGGCCATTAAGCTTTCTTTTATTTTGGCCCTATGAAAAACAATAAAGGCCAGAGATCGTATGTCAGTCAATGGTTTGGTTGTTCTGCACATCATATCCACAAGCCAGGCAACCTTCCTTCCTTATGTGTAATTTATTTATTGAAAGCTAGTTGAGGACTCCCTGGAAAAGACCCTGATGTTGGGAAAAAGTGAAGGCAAGAGGAGAAGGGGACGACAGAGGATGAGATGGCTGGACAGTGTCATCGAAGCAACCAACATGAATTTGACCCAACTCCGGGAGGCAGTGGAAGACAGGAGGGCCTGGCGTGCTCTGGTCCATGGGGTCACGAAGAGTCGGACACGACTTAACAACTAAACAACAACAACAACAACAAAGTTGAGGATCTTTAGTAACAGAATGCCAAGAGAATTGCTGTGGATACTCAGTTATTAACGGCGTTTAGCCAGTTATCTCTATGAATAGACCATTTAATTATTCTTATTACAGATTTATTTCCGACACACATCACATAGAACGTAAATAATGCGTGTGATTGAGGTCTCCTCGCTTTGTTTTGCTTCGTTTTAAAAGCGTTTTCTGTCTCATGTTGTGAGGGGAGAAAGCGCCCAAGTCTGGAATCCAAGTCTGAAGTAAGCCTCTGCAGAAGGGATCTGAACAAGCCCCTGACGCCTAATTCCAGGGGTGTCCATACAACCGGAAAGGCTATCACAGAGCCCCTGTTTTAGGACATAACGGCATAGGGCGCTCAGAGATTTACTCTCGCCCCCCCAAAATATAAAAACAGACACACAAAATGTAAAAACAGCCTTTCCTCCTCAGATCAGAAGAGTCCTGCCCGCAGCGGGTGTATAAGGCACATTCTGGAGCAAACCAGTTTGGAGTTGGGGAGACAGACAGACACCTCGTTTTCGAGAGGTGTGTGGCAGCTTATTAGAGTTGTGCTCTTGCGGATCAGTCCACCGGCCACTGGAGGTGACCTCTTCCCACGACTGCCATGCATTCATTGGCCCGGCGGCCCATTGGAAAACGTGACAGGAGTCCGTCCTACGGAGGACAGCCTCCGGCCGGCGGACAGCGCTCGGCGGGACAGCCCAGGTCGTGCCCCCTGTTCGCCTCCCTTCCCTGGCACCTCCCGAGCAAGTGGGCGCTTTTACCAGCTGGCTGCGCTCTGAGTTTCTCTTTCAGTCGCTCTGCCGCTTTCTCCTTCTGTAGGCAAGGAAGGAAAAGAGAAAGAGGAGACAGGGTTGTGTGCCTCCCCAAGCGGAGTCCGCCCCCATCCCCTCGAGACTTGGCATGGCTGCCTTTTGGGAGCCGTTCTTTCCCCTCCAGGAGGAAGAAGCGCCTCTTTATTCTTTTTTTGGGGGGGGGGCGGCCTTTCAGCAACGTGTAGGTGCGATCTCTGGCATCAAAGGCTAAGAGGCCTGGGGGGGGGGGGGGAGCTTCCAGAGAGCGAGAGAGCGAGCAAGCAGGAACGAACGAATGAATGAAAAAGAGAGATAAGCATACATGATTCAGGGAGGGGGATCTAGGAATGGCTTCCAGCCCCCAAATCCGCCGTTCCTCAACCCGGATCCTCTGCAGCACTCGGAAGAGCGATTTTAAATGTCGGGCCAAGCGAAAACTGACACCCTAGTGTTACACGCATAGCATCCTGTGCATTTCCTGACCCGCGTGGTTCCAGTCGGCCTTCTTGGCCACGGGCAAGTAGCCAGAGTTACGGGAAGCCACGGCATGGGTCCGTCCGCCTTACAACAAAGGGTTCGAGAAGGAAGCGCAGGTGCTCCGGTTCTTCTTTCGTCCTTGATCGCCAGGCTCTCTGACGTTTTGATGTGTGCCAAGAAGCCCATCATTAATTAAGCGGCAAAGGACGTTTGTGCCAGGCAGACTTCTGCACCAACGACCGCCGAGAGGTCCCCTCATTAACAGCCCAGTTCAGTTTTCCAAGAAGTCGCCGGGTTAGTCTGTACAAGCATATCAGACAACAAAACAAAACAAAACAATCCCCCGCAAAACAAAAAACAAACAAACAACAACAAAAAAAGCAAAATTAAGAGAAAAAAACAGGTTGTGGCACCTTAAAGACTAGCTGCTGTCTTTTAACGGGAGCTTTCGTGGAAGCCAGCCCGCTTGCTCAGCCAAAAGAGTGAGACTGTATGACTGCCATATTTATACACAGCCCTGTGACCACCTGGGGATGCGGATCATGGACAATGTGACAATGGTCCATTAGTAACAGAAAATGTATCAGGCCCAAGCCTTGAAAACTTAAGTGGTCCCCATTACTACATCAATCCATCTCCCATCAGCTCTTCCTTTTCCCCTACTGATACATAGGAAGTTATACATCCTATATTTCGGAGCTACAGTTAAAACCCTAACGGGACAGTGTATCTCTGTCTGTCTATATATCGATTTGCCATTAGTTAAGAGGCATATTCTAAACGGACTATCCACGGAAGCTATATTTATTTTGCCGGCGTTTTGCTTATTTCTGGCTTTCATCCCAATCGCATCTTTCCTGTCATGAGCACAGGGCGGCAAATATGGCTCTCTTTCTCCCTCTCTTGTCCTCGCAACAACAGCCCTGTGAGGTAGGCCAGGTTATGAGTGAGTGAGTGAGTGAGTGAGAGAGAGAGAGGTCCAAGGTCACCCAGTGAATTTCATGGCTTTGTGGGGACCACGATCTGGATCGCCCCTTCTAGCCACTACGCCATACCAGCTGGAGACAACCGCGAAAACAAATGCCAGGCATCTGCAGATCCTCAAGAGGGCTAGAAACCGTCTTCGGGGATCATCCGGACGCTCCACCTATTCTTGTCAGTCCGCTTTACTTGCTCCCTAACAGCCACCATTGCCACCCCGAACTTAAATTTGCCCCAGGGCTAGCCAAAAAGGATGTCTTCTCTCTTCCCGGTTTCTTGTTGGGTTGCTTTCTCCTGCCTTCTAAAATTGCAATCAAAACACGACCAGCCACGGGTCACTTCAAAGTGTAGTAAAACGGTGATTAAGGCTTGCGATTAGCGGCCGTCTTTTTCAAAATATACTTTGGGGTGCTGGAAAGGCCAGCGGAACCAGCCAGAAGTCGTTTACAAGCTGTCTGCTCGCATCGTTGGACGCTGTCGAGGGCCTATATATAAGGGCCATATATATTTTAATTAAAATATAAAATCATTCTTACGAATGCCTGCAGATCATATATATATGTATGTGTGTGTGTGTGTGTGTGTGTGTGTGTGTGTGTGTGTAAAAGATGGAGCTTCCCAAATTAAAATCATTCTTAGGAATGCCTGCAGATCACACACTGGAACAACAGTGTTTTGGTTAAAAAGCAAGAAAACACCTCGGGAGTGGTTTTGTTCAAAGAGGGGAAACTGTACTAAGAGGGTTCGGGATTGTTAGACAGTTTCCCGGATGGTTTGGGTGTCAGGAAGAGGGATTTAAAAAGTAGTGATGTTTGCACGGAAAAAAGAGACACGCATCTGGAGAGGTTTTGATAAACGTTTCTACGTATACAGAGTTGAGGATCACCATCTAAAGGGCAACGACCAAACGACCCGTCCCACTTTCCAAGTCAATGGTAGTAACTTTGTGGCCAGTGCCTCCAACTGATGGAGGCTAGCAAAGAGCTTCCAGGTTGCCCCTGCTGTGGCTACAGGGTTTGGATACCTGGGCAAGGTCTGGGAAAGCTTCCTGACATTTCCCCCCCCCCTCCTTTCTCCCCTCCCTTTCTTTTCTTCCTGGGCCATTTACCTGATGACCCCTTTTGTTCCGAGAAGCCTTTGTCTTCTCTGGGAATTTCTTAGCCTTCCTTACCCCTCTGGAAGGGCCTTTCCTCCACCCACCCCCGTCACTTCTACCCAGTGGCTTCCACTTTGATTCCTGCACTTTGAAATGCAAACCTGCCTTTTAATGCAAATACTCCGAGAGGTTAGCCCAATAAAAAGCCTTTTCCTCAGGGAGGTGCCTTTGCAAAGTGGGGGAAAAACAAGCACCGCGGACCAAGAAGTTCAGGTGACTAGAGCTAATCAGGAAGAGGCTGTGACTTGTCGGCGAGAGCAGGCCAGGGCAGGAGCTGCCGCCGCCGCACAGGGCGCATTATGCACGGGCGGCCTCTTGGGGATGATGTATGTGGGCTACCTGTTGGATAAGGACGTCAACATGTACCCCAACCCCGTCAGGCACCCGAGCCTGAACCTCAGCCCCCAGAACTATGTGCCTGTGCCCCCTCAGTACTCGGATTTTGCCAGCTACCACCACCACATGCCAGGGATTAACAGCGATCCTCACCATGGGCAACCCGCCGGCGCCTGGGGCTCTCCCTACACTCCCACCAAAGAGGACTGGCACTCCTTCGGCGCAGGAGCCCCTTCCTCCGTCGCTAACCCGGGGCAGCTAGGATACAGCCCCGCCGATTTCAACCCCATGCCGCCACCAGGCTCCGGACTGCTGCCTCCGCCCATGAGCGCCTCCATGCCCCAGCTCTCCCCAAACGCGCAAAGGCGCACGCCTTACGAGTGGATGAGGCGCAACGTGCCCACCAGCAGCAACAGCGGTAAGGACGCCTCGCCTCGGTGGGTCGGTCGGTCCTCTTTCGCCCCAGAGAGACAAGGGGAGCGCGCCGGGTTGGGCCACCGAGAGCGGACTGCTTATTCCTCTTGGTCTCTCCTTTCCTTGTCACTCCTCGGCAGGCCCACTAGCTTCGTTGAGCCCAGCGCAGGATTCAGCCGGCAACTTTATAAGGTTTACTCTTCATTAGTTTCCGCACGTCAGCTTGTAGACACAAGAGTTTGTGGCCAAACGACATTTTAATAGTTTGAGTACTTGAGAGCAAACCTGGGGTCATTTCGCACACGACAGGCCCGCCACAGCCGCAAAGTAACTCGCCGAGTGTATAGAGAGATGGTCGTGTTTAACATTCGTACATGTCGGTTTTAACGTCCATTAACTTACGATCGGAGTGGCATCATAACTCAGATTTAGATGGGATCCTTGCACTCTGAAGGAATCAGGCTTAATCCCTGGCACCTCCTGTTCATAAGAATCTCAGGTAGCAGGTAAAGGAAAGGACTCCTGCTTGAAATAGTGCAGAAACACTGCCCCTCACAGTAGGCAGCGGTGGCCGGATGGGCAAGCAGACTGACCCAAGGATAAGGCTGCCAATTGGAATTGACCGTCCTCTACCACAGGGTCCAGCAGTCTCACTTGGCAGAAAGCTGCTTCCCATGGGACTGGCCACTGCTTCCCCAAGCCTGTGTGAAGGGACTGCACATTACACCTGTGAAAAATGTTGACATTGCCCCATTTAAACTGCCTGGAAATACAACTGGATTTGAGCATGGTCACTGCCAGCATAGATGGATTGAAACCAGTTGTCAGAACTCACTAGGGTGTTAGGCACAGCTATGTTGCCTGTAATTATATTGGCTGGCTCATACAGCGCTTAGCATAATGCTATCAATTTCAGTGCAGAAGGAAGATAATATCATTTAGAACTGAAAATAAGATGAGAATGACAATAATATGGAAATAAGATTGGTGTGATACTGCTATGTAAAATCAATCACATATGACTGCTATGCAAAATTAATCACATATGACTGCATAGATTTGAGTTGCTGATCCTACATGGATTTGGCCAGCTACACTGACAGCAATGATTATTGTTATTATGTGCTGACACACTGTTTCCACTTTATGACAATCCTATAAATTAATGACCTGCTCAGGTCTTGCAAATTCTAGGCCATGGTTTTATTTATTAAGCCAATCCATCTCATGTTCAAACCTCCTCTTTTCCTACTGCCTTCCATTTTCCTAGTATTACTTTCTTTTCCATAATGTTGCCTTTTCTTCTTATAATATGTCTCAAGTTTGACAGCCTCAATTTGGTCATCTTAGCTTCTAGGGAGATGTCAGGCTTGATTTGATATATAACCTACTTTTTTGTCTGTCTGGCAGTCTATATTCACAAGTGATTACAGCTTTCCAAAAACTGCCCTTTCTTCAGTCTTTTTCCAGTTCTGTTATCATGGGCAAACACCTCACCCAGATACTGGCACTGAGTCACTCACAAGTTAATTTTTGTCTTGTCTGTTAAAGCTTCAGTAAATCACATTTTTCTCAGCTTAGTCTCTGCAGGCAACTATCATTCAGTGACAAAGAAAAGAAAAGAAAATCTCACTGATTGTAAAGACTTTTGGGAGCAATAACAAAATCATGGACTCTTTTTGGGAGCACTGTGCAGAAGCTCCAGTTTTTGAAAGGCTGCTATCTGTAGCTGACTGAGTGAGTTAGTAGTTTCTGTTCACTTGAGTGAAGAAGCGATCACAATCTCTTCTGTACCACAACCTTCTCATAACCACTGTATAGATGTCTGCAGGTGGGCAAGGGGGGTGTTTTTCTCTATCATTTATTCATATGTTTGTTGTACACAGACAGACACAGTGTGGTTGTGGCGTTGTGCACTAGGCATGCTAATTGTGCTGGACTACCTCTATGCTGCTTCCCCTCCCTTTTTTCCTTGGAAAAAATAATGCAGACAGTCTTGGACAGGTGTGTGTGGGTTTTTTTTCCAATTATGTAAAATACGTAAACAAAGATGGCACCTTGGGGGAAGTATTCTTGTGTGTTCACTAACCAGGAAACAGTTAAGATCTTCTTCTCCTGTTTGTTTCACACTTCTATGGTTTTAAGTATGTAGTTGTTAATAATATAGTTGTAAAGACCATACATTTTCTTTGGAGTCTAGCTTAAAAGTATAATGTATGAAACAAAAAAAAATTAATTTTGAAAGATGTTTATGCTGACAAAGGTTTCTTACTGTTTGTAACACCATTAAAATATACATTTTCATATCTGTGAAGCATTAAAACACATTTTGGGTTCTGTGCATACAATGCACAGAAACTCCCACCCACCCAAAAAGGAGAGTGGGGGGGAGATGTTTACACACATATTGTGTGAAAAAGCCATATTCCCAATGGTATCCCCATCCAATAATGAGGATGGAACAGTCATCACTGACCTATCGAACCATTTTTGCTCTATTACTAGGAATTCAGCCAGGTTTCCATTCTTTTAAACCCAGGTGATCCTTTGAATCTACTATTTTTAAAAATTATGTACACATGATTTAGTAGCTGTTGCCATGAAGCCATTGTGCTCCATTTATAATTATTGTATCTTACTGATTCTGAACTTTTCAAGTATTTTCAGGTCCTTAAAGCAGATTGTTATTGGGAATGGCAAACCAGCACATTTTAATGAAATTAGGCAGATGGGTAGACTCAGTTGACATTTACTGGTAGTATGTGTGTAAGTAAATGCCAAGTAAAATGTAGAACCTAAATTAAGCAAGCAGAAAGCTCACTACACTGGATTCTCTGCTGAGTAATCATACACCCACAAACATTTCAGTTAATGAAGATGTCACAAATTAGCAAATGAAAAGGGGATGGGTGGAATACAGTGTGAGCATGCATTGAAGTATGCATGGCTTTATTACATTTATATTTTCTTTCCCTTCAAGAGAACCCAAGGCAGTAAACACTGGAGCCTCAGGCAGTCTGTAGTTTTGTTACTGGCTGGAACCAGTAACCATGTTGCAGCTAGCTATTGCATCATGTGCTTTCAGAACATACCCTCGAGGTCTGTGAGCAATCAAACTTTACAAAAGCCGTAGTTTCATTATCACCATCCATCCTATAACAATTCAATGACAAATGGTTAAAGCACTCACTTTAAGTTGGTCTGCTTAGGTGACATATACTTTGAAGTATGTGGTGGGTGTGATATATATGCATTATGTGATAATATTGTATTCAAGGAAATATGTGAAGAGGGTTTAATATGATTGTATGGAAAATCTAGACATTTTGAAATATGGGTTATACCTGTATGTGAAAGGAGAGCTCTAATGAAGCCTTACTTTTCTTGAAATTAAATATGTAGAGATAATGGGTGCACATGCAGACACATGTACAGACATCGGTGCATAGATAGGAATCTGCTTGTAGATCCCAATATAACCAAGATCACTTAATGCACATTAGTTACTCTCTTGCGCTCTTCAATTATCGTGCTGTATTCACAAGGAATTTTCAATTCATGCTTGTAAGTGGGAATTGTCTAATAGACATTAGTAACGTAATAATGGAGGAGTAGTTATTCTGCATGGATTAACACCAGAGTATTAGTGGACAACATGGAACAGAGAATGGCATCATGGATTCTCTGTAAGAAATTGTGTTTTGTGCTGTCAAGTCAGAACTGACTTGTAGGGACCCCAATAGGCCTTTTAAGGTAAATGAGATATTTGAGTAGTTTTACCAGTTCCACTCCCCCAGTGAGCTTCCATGGCCAAGTAGGGGATTCAAACTCTGTTCTCCAGAGTCCTAATCCATCATTCTATCCACTATGCCACAATGGGAAACCCTACGAGAAATTAGAAAGTATTGCATGATATAGCTCAGCTGTTTATCACTGTAAGATGTAAAAACATCGGAATCCTATGGCTACTCTTTCAGATGTCACGTGTATGCCTCAATAAATAGGTTTAACTCAGTCATTCTGAATGGTGGCACTGGCACATTTGAAGGGGGCCACAGAATGGAAACAATTTTTCACACACCCCTTATAAGGTTCCTTATGCGACTTATACAATTCTGATTCAGCCTATATTTCTTTCATACTGTTTTTATAGCTGTGGCCAAAAAAGGTTGAGAATAGCTGGCTAACAAATTAATTGTGCAAGAAGTTTCACAGGTCACACCCTACCTCAGCATTTAATGTATGTGATGAAGGCTGCAATCTTAGACCCAGTTACCTGAGAGTAGCACTCATTTAACTCATTGGACGAACAGATTTTTTGACATATATGTAGAAAGTTTGTATCCTCTTATGATCTGACTTCCTATGGGTATTTTTTTTTTCTGTAGACAGCCTGTGAGTTTAGGTAGAGGGTCACTTTATAGTGTGCACATTTGTATGAAGATGTGGAATATTTGACAACTTTTTGTTGATATTTGATAAGGAATAGAGATATGGAATGAAGAAATTCCTTTTCCAAATTTGTGATCCATGGCTTTCATTTTGCTCTGCTTTAGTAACATTTTTATTTATCTGTGCTCTGTTCATCTCAGAAATGATGATATACAGTGACCCTCTGAATTAATGACCTGCAAAAGGTCTCACCATTACCATCCCTATTCAGGTCTGGCAAACTACAGGCTGTGGTTTCTTTTACTGAGTCAATACACCTCCTATTAGATGTTCCTCTTTTCTAGCTGCCTTCAACTATTCCCAGCATTATTGTCTTGTTGTCTCATGATATGTCCAAAGTGTGATAGCCTCAAGCTAGTCACTTTCATTCTTAAAAAGAGAGCTTGTTTAATTTCATGGAGAAACCAAGTACTGTATTTGTCTTTCTGGCAATCCACCGCATCTGTTAAACTCTCAACCACCATATTTTAAATTATTCCCCCAACCCTTTTAACTTTCTTTACTAACCCCTCTTCTTGTTTGGCTGCAGTCTCCATTTTGACTAATGATTGAACCAAGTTATAGAAAATCGTTTTAAAACGATTTCAGCTCCTTTACTTTAAAGCTGTGTAATTCTTCCCTCATTATTTTTATCTTGATATTCAGCGGCAATCCTGCTTTTGTATTTTCTTCATGGAAATGAGCCCACCAGATTCACAACAGCTCTGCCCTGTTCATGGCTGAGATCAAATTTCCCCAATACAAGCATCTCCTCACTGGCTGTGGTAAAAAAAAAAAAATTCTCTTAAAATCGATTTTATATTTCAAAATATGAAAGAAAAAAAATACCGAAGAAGATGGTTCTTTTGAGGAAAAGGGATCCTTTTGAGGAGAAAGGGCGGATAAAAATGTTTTAAATAAATGGTTGGAGAAAAGGTTGGGGTAGAAAATGCCAATCAATTCAAAGGTACTTTGTGGAGCGGGGTAGAGATGTGTGCGTTGAAAGGACACAAGGCGCACGGAGACCAAAGCGTGCTTGTTTCTCTACTACTAGGAAGAGTCAAAAGGCGAGTGCCGCGGGCGAACTTTCCCGCCACGCCGAGTTCTCGTCCCTGTGCCTTGCAGGCCTCGCCTCGGGTCCCTCAAATCCGGCTTCTTTCCTTTGAGCACCGGAGAGCATCTTGGAGCTTCCTGGCGCCGAAGGACCACGTTAGGCTCGTGATGGCGCCGAACTCTTGAACTCTGCGCGGGAAAGGAGCTTCAAGCGGGGTGGTGGTGTGGGGGCGAGTGGGAGGAAGGTGCAGCTCGGTGGGAAAGTGGAAGTCTCTCCCCAGGGAAACGCAAATGAACATGTGGGGAAAGACCCCGCCGCGCTACCCAGTTCAAAGGCGGCAAGGCGGAGAGCAGGTTAATGAATAGGGTTGCCATCACTTCCCTGTAGCCAGTGCAAATTTACAAGCGTGCCCCTTTGTCATGCAGACGGACAAGGGGTCCTGCGGGCGGAGGAGCGCCGAGCGTTCTCATTGTCCTCCGCTTAGGGGCTGGGAAAGAGGAACTCCCTTTGAAGTTGTGGCTTCTCCAAACACTTTCCGTTTCCACTTGTGTAGAGCGAGTTTGGCCTAACAAACCCAGGCCTGGCCTTGCCCCCAGTTGTTTTGGTTTCAAAGCAGCGCCAGGCCTTGCTCGCCTTCTCTTTCCGCTTTTGGGTTGTCTCTATGCGCGGTTGGAGCCCGTTAATAAGAGCTAAGGAGAATTTGATATCACCACCCCATTAACTCTTACCTGTGTGCTGGTTAAATGAGGCAAATATTGTTTGCCAGAAAGCAACTTCCGCTGGTAAATTGTGTTGAAAATCTGTATGTGTGCCTCATAGTTTAACTGGTTTTGAATTAAACCATCATGATACTCTTGACTGTCTCTCCCTCCGCCCAGTCCATTAGTTTCAAAAAGAGCAGTTTTGATATGGACTTAATTTGCTTGTTAAAATAAACCAACCTTTAAAACACTCAGCCTCAAGAGGATGGTGCCCTTCAGGTCTTGCTTTGAAAATTCAAACACTGTTTTTGTCACTGCCTCTTTTTCTCAAGCAATTAATGTTTTCACCTATCACAAAATTATGATGTCAGCTCTCTAGTTAAGTTTGATGTTCAAAGGAGCGAGACAGAGAGCAGAGCCTTGTGATGTGCAGATGATTGTTTTTTCTACTGTAATCTGAAGCGTCACTACTGTACCACCATTACTTCTTTTTTTTAGCAGATTGATTCACAATACACATAACAAAATCCTTGTCTTCTTCTCCTCGACAAAGATAGGAACTCCAGCGCTGGATTGTCCTAAACCTGCTTCACAGTGCTCTGTACTAATCTAGCAAGTATGCCCACAACAAAACAGATATTAAATAATTTGGGAGCTGAGCTGGCTTTTAATATATATCACAAATTCCAATGTTTGCCTTAGTTGTATAGAGTTTGTGGATGCTGAACCTCCTCTCCACTTTCCCTGGTAGCTTTCAGAACATTCCATTACACAGTAGGGTGGTACCACAATGGGTGGTGTCATGGGACGTATCTGAGACATAAATAGGGATTCTAGAAAATCAACTGAAGGTACCAGCCCACATGCAGACTTAATATACTGTTGATAAAATGATATAGCAACAGCAATATAAAGTAATAGGATATGGAATCATTAGGTAACACATTCAATGTTTTCACGACATAAGGCCACAAAGCTAGTAAGCCATTTAGAAAATGAAAATTGAGTGAAGTGGATTTTCTGCTAATTTAAAGACTGGTCGTGCTGATTCATTGTAAGACATTTTTGGACCTTGATCTTTCATTTTGGCAATTTGTTTACTCCCCTAAGAGTCTGCAGGTTGGATAACATCTAGAGATCAGATAGTGAAAGAATTAACACTTTGTTATTTACATGGTTAGCTTCTGAACCTTTTTTTTAAAAACAAGAAAAGGATTAAAATCCAGCAATGATATGATATCACCTTAAATTTATCAAAACTGGAATTAGGTCATAATTGGAGGTTTAAGGGCTGCCAAAAAGAGGTGCTTAATGTGTTGCGGAGGAAAAAAGAAAATGAAAACATCATCACCACCTTTTACATGGCACAGTGTCATGACAACACGCTTTGTCAAAAGCATTGCTGCTTAAATTGAACAATGATATCATTTGACTAGATGTGAAAAATATGAGCTGCACAGGTCATATCTATTTTATTTTTATTTATTTAAAATATTTTTAATTTAAAAGGACTCAAGGTGGCTTATAACAATTAAAATACAGTATATAAGTTAGCAACAGTGAATATACAAATATTAAAAAGGAACAAATGAATAACATACTAATAAACATAAGCAATACCAAAACACATTCAATGCAGTAAGGTACAACAATCCATTTAAAAAAAACTCATTTGGCAGCTATTCACTCAGGGAAAGCGTGCCTGAAGAGAAAAGTCTTCTTTGCCTACTTGCAGAGACCAAACAAGCTTCTTATTCATCTTATTTTCTGTACAATGTAAAGACATAGTAGTACATGTTTATTTTTCAAATCTGTATTTGAAGGTAGGAAGATAGGGGCAAATATTTATGAAAACCAAAGGGTTAAAATTATTTGAAAATCATTATTCTAAAATCTAATAAATGAATATAAATTTTCTACAAACATAGTTGTGTTCCTAAAATAGATTTGTGGAAAAAAAGCTTAATTAATAAAATAATGCTTTTATTATTACTGAGCCATGCTGGGTTGATGGCAGTTGTGTCTTCCTCCCAGATTTTGCCCGCTGCAGATAAATTCAGTATCAAAGCAAAAAGGTTGATATCATTCTTCAGTTAAACTGTTTTTAAGAGGCGTATGACATAAGGTGATTTCACAGATCTTTTTCAAAGTGTATCTTTAAAATTTCTGAATAGTAAATCATTACTAAAAATATACTTATTATTATATGCTTATTAAATATACTAAAATACTTACTATTAGTCTTTAAGGTTCAATACGAGTCTTCGAGTCTTCGTTGGTTTTATTGCAACAAGACTACAGACTAATGCTGCTAATAATATAATAATTGTTCTCACAATTATGGTCCTTTGAAGATGAAAGCACCGTTAGGAGATTGTTGAAGTACAATCCCTTATAAGGGCATTGGTAAATATGTAGGCTTATTTTTTTATCTGTTAAATTAAGTTCAGAACCTTGTTCCATTTGTTTTACAAAGTGCAAGGTGTGTTTTTCTCAAGTTAATAAAAAGTAAGCAATGCATAGTTTACAAGGTTTCGAGGAAAATGCCACGGAACCAGGAAATAAGAGGGAATTTATAGTATGTTGTAAACCAGCAGCAACGTCGACATTCAGAAGAAATGAAACTTGTTTGAAGATGAAATTATATATTGCGACAAAAATTGAAAATATAAGGAGGAACAACAAACCCAACAAGAACCTTAATTTAAGATGAAAGTGTGAGTGGGGAGGGGGAGATAATAAGAAAAATAATACTTATTGATTGTATTCCATAGCATAAACTGCATGGGACTGTGATACAAACAACTGAGGAGATGATCTCTAATTATTGAGGAAGTTTAAATTGTAAGCTATATAACTGAGCGTTAATCAGAAGTGTATATTACACTTATAATACTTAGAGCTTGGAATAATTGAATTTTGCTAATACCACCCATTTTCATTTCATTTTGGTCCGTGCCTGGTAAATCACTCCATTACAAGTTTTTGTGAATGGCAAACATCTAGATACAGGCTATTATTTCACAGCCATACACTTTGAAAAAGATTTTTAATAAACACAAAGTAATTTGCTCTGGAATATGGTTAGCACAGATAAGAGATAAAATTCTTAAATGAATATAAACCACATAATTAATCATCCTGAAGGGATTAATGGTTGATATCTTGCTGGAACTAGAGTAGGAAATTAGCATTTTCTCCACATACATCAATAAGTTAATTATGCAAGTAATAAACCATAATATCAGAGAGACTGTAAATCAGAAATTTCTGTTTAGCCCTTCTTGAATAAACACTAAAATGAGGGGTGCTGGAAAACAATGTATTGCACTTTCAGAAGCACTACGTGAACAACCAAGAGACTATGTGAAACAAAGTTGGAATTTAATATATGTTTGGGCTCAGGAAAAGACAAAAATTTAGGGGAAAATGTTTTATGTTCATTATCTTTTTCAAGGCTCACTGGAAACCTGGGGAATCTGGGACTCAAAGGAGATTGGAATTTCTTGTCCTCTGAAGGGGGGAGGGGAGGGCTTATTTTGGGCTATTTTTTTATTCTTTTTCGTTTTTTGATATTTTATATTTTGTATTCTATAGTTCTGCTTAATAAAATAAATATCTATATAAAAAAAAAGAAAACAATGTATTGTTATGAGACCTCAACGAGTGAGAAAACGAGTCCTCTACAAGTTGTTTAGCTTTAATTACACAGGTCAACATTATTAAAAACACACAGCACCCTGATCTTCTATCTTGATTTAATCCCATTTATTTCAATGGATTTCCTTCTCATCTCCCACAAGTTTGACTTTGTAAATTTAGGTCAATCTGTCACTTGTTTAAATACAAGGTTTATGCTTTGTAATTATTTTGGGGAGCACATAGATTTTGAACTACAAGGGGGTCCAGCACTCCTAACCCTAGTGTTGAAAGTAGAAGTGTACTCAGAAGTGATTTACCATTCCCTTCTGGAGGTGCCCTGGGACTGTGCAGTTTGCCCAAGGCCATACAAGCTGACTCTTGTCCTGGGACACACAGTGGGGAATCAAACTCCCAGCCTCCAGCTCCACAGCCAGACCCCTGATTAGCAAGCTGACTAGGTATGGGCTGGATAGAAAAAGTGTCAGGTGGGTACACAGTTGATTACAGAATCATACTCAGAGAGTGCTTGGCTATGGGTCCTTCTCAAACTGGGAGAAGGTAACAAGTGGGGCACCTCAATGGTCAGCTCTGGTCCCGGTGCTCTTCAACATTTTTGCTCACTACCATTCATGCTTGTTGAAAAACAGCTCTAACAATGGCTTTGTGTTTGGGTGAGACTTGGTTCACTGATGAAAAAAGGCGCCAGCTTCTGGGATTTTCCTTTGTGTGGTGTCACTTTATGAATGGTAGGGAACACAAGAGGGTACCCCATAGGCCATCTTGACCGTTACTATCGAGATTGTCAACATTCAGGCTACCCTTTGCGATGTAAGGCTTTAAATCCTTTTTCCTACTGGCAACATGAGCACAATATCATGCAGCAATATTGGGCCATTTCCTGGTTTTTTTAATCATGGCTACAGAAGCACAATATGACACATTCACAAACTTGAGGGTTGTGTGTGTGTTTTTTTTAAAGAATTGAATCAAAGTATATGTAACTAAAGCAAGATCCTAGCAAGAAAGGAAGGGTTGCAATCAAATTGTAACTCCAAGGTGATAAGATGCTACAGATGTCACTGACTTCATGAATAATTCTGGACCCCCAAACATTCCAAGATTGTGTACCTGCTCCTGTATGGAGAAAAGGAGACCGCTCCCCTTTTTAGATGGTTGCAAGCAAAGTTTGTTAATATACTTCAGAAGTAAATTAAGCCAGTAGAAAACATGTTTTGAAAACTGCAGATAAATTTCACACTTAAAAGAAAAAGTTACAACTTGGGGCTAAAGTAAACATGATATAGGAGAGCCATGAATAGAAGGTGGTTAATGATGGGGCTTAGGTGCTGGTGAGGGAAATTAATTTTGTATGTTATTTTAAAAAAAGGGGGGGGAGCAGTGCTGTCCGTGATCTGAAGTCAAGGCTGGGTGATACCGTTATTACAACATCAAAAGCTAACTTTCGACTGTTCAGGAATCTTCATGAGGCTGAATATTGCTGAATTGGGGGTGGTGTAGGAGAAACATAAATGTTCCAAAAATCATTGCTAGTTGTATGTGCCAGGTTACTCTGGCTGCACTCAGTTCACAGGTAGCAAAACATAGATTAAAATGTCCCCTCACAATCTAGTTAGACAGAGAGTTGCCAGTCACTCAGTATCTCCACTGCCCTATATTGGAACACATTCGTTTTTTGGCTGGGAATAGAGGCATACATAAACACTGCAAGTCCCATATCAGAGAAGTAGGGATTAAATTTAGTCTACAGACTAGGTAAACCAATTAAATTTAACCCATATACTAAATTACCCAATAAATTTAGTCTACGCACTTGGTAAGCCAATTAAAACTATGTAGTGGCTGAAGGAAAATGTCCTCACTGTGCAGTCCTACTTGGTCAATGTTAAAAAAAGAAGAAAAAACCATTCAGTCCTTGTACACAATCTGAAGACAATTAATAATTACATGCAACATTAATAATTACTTACTGTCAATTGAATTCTGACTTACAGCTACCCTTTTAAGAATTTTCTAGTACTCCCAACTAGCTTACCATTCTCATCTTCTGGGGGCATCCTGGGACTGTCCAAGGCTATACAGCCTGGTTCTTCTCCGGGGAAGGCACACTTCCAGCCTCTGGCTCTGCAGCCAAATACCTAATTCGCTGAGCTTCCAATATCAACAAACATAAAGTAATTTTAGAAGGTGGGGCTCTTTATCAGGCTGGGCATTATAGAGCTGGAGATGATACAGAAGAAACAAAAAAGTTCCAAAAATCATGACTAGATTTACATGCCAGGTTAATCGGTTTAAAGCAAATTCCAAAATGGGGGCGGCAGTCAGTTCTGAGGTGGGAGGTTTCAGATTTCACTGCTCTGATATAGATTAGAATGTAATGTTCCCGTTTTGGAACTTGCTTTAAACAGAGTAATCTTGCATGTACACATATCTGTAATTTTTGAAACTTCTATGTTTCTTCTGCATCACTGCCAACTCCGTAATTCCCAGCCAGATGAAGGCTCCTGCAGAGTTGAAAGCTATTTTTGTCTTTCTGATACATTGCTTCATCATTATTTCTGAACATACTCTACTGTGCATGAACTCTGAGTTCATAGCAAAACATGTATCCTTGCAAATTTATAGATAATGTGTCAGACAAATGCTGTAGAATCATAGAATCACAGAGTTGGAAGAGACCACAGGGGCCATCAAGTCCAACCCCCTGCCATGCAGGAACTCCTGCAACTCAGTAAGTTGTAAACAAACTTACTGGACAAAACTCTCACTGATCCCAGTGGAATTTCTCAATAACCACACTTAGAATTGCATTGTAGAACTAGGAATCACATTCTGCCAATATTTAGGAACGATGACTAATGCCTGTACGAATGATACTTGGTTGTAAGTGTGACATTTATTTATTTGATTTATAATCTGCCTTTTCCCTAGAACTGGGGCTCTTAGCAAGATTCAAGGATTAAAATATTGGGTCCTTTCAGGAGAAAGGTGGGGTATAAACATTTTAAAAAAATAAAACAAGGAAAGACGGGTCGGAGGAAAAAGATTAAAGCAGGTGCACTTAAAGCAAACAGAAAGTTAGAGTGCTAAAACACAAAAAACTATTAAATGACTGCAACATCAAAACACAATTAAATTAAAAGATTTTTTTTTTAAAGAAAAGAACAGCTCCAGCTTTCTCACAACAACCAGTCAGTTGTGTAAGCCTGCTTCAATAAAAAGATACCTGCCTAGTGGCGACAGGATGACAGAGAGGGTGTACTTCAACCTGGGAGCAGCTGAATTGTGCCTGTGTTAATATTGCTTGAATATTTTATATTGTTTTATATGTACAACAAAAGAAGAAACAAAACATTTCTGGAGGTTTTAAGAGTATTTCCTTTTTTCCTGTGCAGAAAAGATGAACAAAAATGTGTCTTGCTCTTCTTATTTGGAATTTTCAGATTTCCTTCTGGTTTAGTTTCTCACCACCTTTAAAAATATGCCATGAATAATTTACATTTGATCTTTCTTTTGGTAGTTATATGTGGTGTAATTTATGGCTCAAGTAATTTCTGGTTGAAGCAAATAAAAAAAGAGTTCCATTATTTTGTTGCCAGGGTAGATTCAAGTTTGACTGCGATCCAATTGTGATGATGATGGGACAGTTGGATGCCAGTGACGAGTCAGTGTTTTGCTACTTGGGAAGAAAAAATATTAGAATGTAAATGAATACATAATCTCAGATTTTCTTGCTAAATTTCTGTTATGGGCTACTGGGAATTCAGCTATATTCTCATCCAGTAGATGGACATGTTTTAGTTGCAACATACGGCTGTAGAATGAGCTTCAAAATGTTAATGGATTCTTTAACAGGCTGGCTTCTAATCTCTGCATTCTTACATTTTAGTTCTCTGGGGATTTTCCAGCATGATAAACTTTTGGTATTTGTTTTCAGTAAGGAACGCATCATTGTCAAAGTCCTGAACACTGATAGTGTTTCTTCTGTATGCAGAGATACATAGAGAGGCACACTATATGTACACAAAACTATTGCACGTACACACACATCTCTTTGTTAAATTATTAACCACAACATGCTGCTGTCCTCATAAGAGATTTGGGGAGTTTGGGCCCTTTGTCCAAACTAGAGTGTTTTAAAACAGTCCTTTAAAAATTATATCAGTTGTTCTAGAAGAAAGTAGCCTCTTTTTAACTTTAAATAGGTCTCCATATTTACCCTATGATGTTCACCATTCCTGAAATGTACAAAAATTAGAGACTGGAGGACTCCTTTGGTGGAACATACATGCCCAAAGAGAGAAGGTCGCAAGCTTCATTGCTGTCAGGTGTTTTGTTTTTTGTTTAGGCTTATGAGCAAAATGGTTCTAATTCTACTTCTTCTCCCTTTTTAAAATACATACCTGTACATTAATTTCATAACTTGCATCACTGTCAGCAAGCACCAGATTCCTTTTTAGTCTGTTTCTTATGGATGGATCGTTGAACCCATGTTCTTCTGAGTTCAAAGGGATTCAATCTCAAGTGAGTATACAAAGGACTGCAGGTTTTTGTTTTCTTGCCCTTAACAGTTAACGATGGCTTCTCTGCCTGTGAAGTTAACATATTTTTTGAGTTTTTGAGGCTTTGTTATAAATATTGTACACTGCATTGTAATATAATAGTCAACTACATCTATCTATATGTTTCAGGGACTAGTTTCCTTTAGTTTAGATTACAGTTTATATTGTTTATGTGCTACCTTTCTGTTTGAGACAGAGTGCTTATATGAAAAAAGTTAAAATACAATAAAACAAGATAAAGTTAGAACAGATAGATCTGTTATGCAGAGTAAACACGGGAGTAACGAAAATGATTTAAAAGACAGTAATACAAAACTAAAAATTAAAGCAGTCAGGCTTTAAAAAAAATTCTAAACAACTGCTGAAACATTAAAAAGACCTATGCCGGGCAGAAGAGTTTGGGAGCTGCAGGTGGGCTGGATGTTTCACCCCCCTCAGTGAGGCCGAGAGTAATTGCACCAGACGATCTGGGCTGTGCATCTATGGTACGATCATGTTTTATTGGAAAAAACTGAAGCGTCAGAGTCATCTTCGCACCACAATGTTGCACAAGGAGGAAAAGGGGCTGACAGGGATCACAGTATTGCCACAGACTGAGAATTCAGTTCCTCACTGTGCCTCCTGTGAGTAAAGCCAGCCTGTGTGGCCTTGGGCAAGCTGCACAATGTCCCCAGAAGAAGGGAATGGTAAACCACTTCTGAGTTCTCTCTACCTAGAAAATCCTTATTGCAAAAGGTTTGCTATAAGTCAGAATTGATTTGATGGCTTCCTCCTCCTTCTCCTCCTCCTCTTCTTCTTTTGTATGGGAATTAGATTTGGATGAAGGAGGAGTGAAAATTGGAGGAGAAAATGCCAGTGATGTAAGACATGCAGTTGGCTATGGGTAGAAATAGCAGTAATCTGAAATGATTATTGATGAAAGTAAAAGTGCAAAAGCATGATAAAAGTTGAATATTAAGAAGACAAAAATAATGATTACAGAAGAATTACACAGTTCTAATGCTGACAATAAAGAAATCAACATTGTTAAATATTTTTTCTACTTGGTTCAATTAGTATTCAAAATGGAGAATGAAAAGGAGATTGAGACTTGGAAGGGCAGCCATGAAGGAACTGGAACCGTTCATTAAGTGTATGTGCTAGTGGTGATCAAGGTTAAGATAATTTAGACTATGGTATTCCTGATTGCTATGTAGTTGAGAAGTAAGAAAAGCTGATGGGGGAAAATCCATCTCATTTGAAACTAGATTTCATGTGGTGTTTTAGGATACCATGGGTCGCTATGGAGACAAATAAGTGAGTTCTATATTGAATAGAACCTGAACTCTCATTAGAAGCTAAATGATTAAACTGAAGCCATCATGCTTTTGATATCTCTTGAAATGCCAACAATCATTGGAAAATACAACAATGCTAGGAAAAGCTGAAATCAATAGGGAAAAAAGGAAGACCAAACATGAGATGGATTGACTGAATAAAGCTATGGCCTTCAATATGCAATATGAATTCAATAATACATACTTTTGAGTAGACTGGAATATTTCACTGGAGTTAGTGGAGACAGACAATATTTCCTTGCCATAAATTTGAATTTAGATACAAATCATCATTGCTTTTATTAACTCTGACTTTTACCATGTTCCACCTAATATTAAATATTTAGAATTCCATTTATTTAAATGGCAAGTTTTTAAACAATGAAATGTTTTAACTCTCCCACTGAAATAAATGAAACTTAATAGTACTTGATTGATGTTGGATCATGGCCAAGCTTTCTTTTATGTTTTTTATTGAACTGTTAAGATTAAATAGGAGAGGTTCAGCAGCTTATATGAAGTAGCCAGCTAACACAAATAAGGTTGGTAATAGTAGAAACTACAGAAGGAACAAAAATATACAGCAATTCTTATAATGTTTAGGCATTTTTCCTGGTTACATGTGCCTATTTAAAACATTTTGCTCTACATTTGTATTTGTAAAAAGTTTTTGATACTTAATTTTGTGAGGAAGACTATTCTCTTTTAATCCACAGCAACTGTTTTGTAACTTCTGGAGCTTTTCTGCTGTACAGGAGGTGCTGGATTAAAGGATATTCTGTGCTCAAACATAAGCTGCATCTCTCTTACTAATAAAGTATAATTGTTATGTTCACAAATAATTTTCCACAGACCACTTGAAAATTGTTGAGGGATTTTGTTGGACCTCTTAAGATACTTTTTAATTTTTGAAAAACACACAGCTCATATTCTAATATCATGTTTTAATTTTCTTCAGTTGGCACCTTCTTAGCAAAAAATTATATGAGAGACAGGAGCCCCTAGCTAGATCTCTGTCAATGGCTCCTTTTACTTGTAAATTTTGAGGATGGAATGAGTAGACTACAACAGCATTGTATTATGAAAATCGTAAATCCTAACCTTGGATCATCTGATGATGTTTCACAATCTGTTCCTGGTCAAAATGGCCATACCTCTATCATGAGGAAGAAAATAATAACTCCAGGGATATTTTTGATAGATCTGCAACACCTCAGTGGAATGTGCAGGCTCTCAATGGCCCATGCATTCAATGAGGACCTCTGGTATATAGTCTCTTCCCTTCTGCCCATGGGAATTCAGGAATGAAGAAGTCAGACTTCTAACTGACTTGGCCTAGTTTTGTTTACAGCACAGCATGCTAATCCTACTCGTTATGCTAAGCAGCTTTACTCAGACTGTACCCTTGACAGTGGAGGAAGGTTACTGTCAGCTGTGGAATCAGGAAACATTTGGCACCATTGAGATGAAGGGATAATTCAAAGACATAGGGAACAGACGTGGCATCAGTTTCATACAAAAGTGCTCAGAACTTGGAGATAGATAGATAGATAGATAGATAGATAGATAGATAGATAGATAGATAGATAGATAGATAGATAGATAGATAGATAGATAGATAGATAGATAGATAGATAGATCCCCCCTCTGTGTGCGTGTGCGTTTATATATTTGTCGTCATCTCCTGCAGTATTCCAGGCAGCATGACCCCTGGCCGCTACGCTCAGAATTGTCTAGTTTGCATGGCTACTTGCTATGCTGGCCATGAAATTTTGGGAATAGTATGTTTTCCAAGCTCTGAAAGTACTGAAGGAATTACACTGAATACCAGCTTTCCCTCAGGTGGCCACTGCTCCATTACCAAACAGGAGGACAGACATCACCCAAAAGGAAGATATGGAGAACAAGGAAGACCAAAAAGGTGCTGGCCAGGGAAGCTCACTTGGGAGGCTAGGTGGTCACTTGCCTGTCACCAAAAGGGAAGACGTGCATCACCAAAAAGGAGAACAGCTAATCAAATGGAGGATTATCCTCCCTAAAGGAGCACATGTGGCCACCCTAGTTATCCCACTTCATTTGCTTCCTCTCATCTTGTTGCTTATTCTGCTTAATGCACATTCTGACTCAGAATCTGGTTTTTCACCCCACCTCTAAATAAATTCTTCTGCTCCTCCCATTTTCATGGTACCTAACATTTTTAGCAAGCTAAAGATATGCTGCACCTAGCAATTTAGACTTTAGGGCTGTGAAAAACTGTGCATATTTACATGGAAGCACGTCCAGCTCTTTGATATACTATGCTCTGTAATGTGTTTCAGTAAGAGTATTGCATACGTTTGTTGTGTTCTCTAGAATTATTTAGCATTTGGGATTTTATGTTTAAATAAACCCATTATATTTTCCTTCTTCTTCTAATATAGTCTTCCCAAACCTGATGTCTTCCAGATGTTTTGAATGGCAAGTCATAGTTGTTGTTGTTTAGTCGTTAAGTCATGTCCGACTCTTGGTGACCCCATTGACCAGAGCACGCCAGGCCCTCCTGTCTTCCACTGCCTCCCGGAGTTGGGTCAAATTCATGTTGGTAGCTTCGGTGACACTGTCCAGCATCAATTCTTCGGCGGTCAGCCTTCTTTATAGTCCAGCTCTCACTTCCATACATCACTACTGGAAAAACCATAGCTTTGACTATGCGGACCTTTGTCGGCAAGGTGATGTCTCTGCTTTTTAAGATGCTGTCTAGGTTTCTCATTGCTTTCCTCCCAAGAAGCAGGCGTCTTTTAATTTCGTGGCTGCTGTCCCCATCTGCAGTGATCATGGAGCCCAAGAAAGTAAAATCTGTCACTACCTCCATATCTTCCCCTTCTATTTGCCAGGAGGTGATGGGGCCAGTGGCCATGATCTTAGTTGACCATTAAGCATGCTAGGTGTAGCTTATGGGAGTTCTAGCTGAAACACTGTAGGGCCCCAGATTTCTTCTAGATACGGGAAAGTGTTATAGCTGCTGTAACACTTCATGAAAGGTATCAGTGGCTATGAATTTCTCTGTTGGTTTATGTGATCTCACAGCTTTGAAAAGGGAAGGGAAGGATGGGTGATACTTTTATTAGACCACTAGAAATCATAAACGTAAGCCAACTGTTGCCCCTGTACAGGTCTTTATCAAGCTGGGCACCACAGAACTCATGACAGCACAGTTGCAAAAATTATAGGCAAAAATGCTTTGTTGAAAGTGAGGGTGTGACTAGATGGCCAAATTGGATCAGGCCAGATAAATAGGGTCACCTAAGGTCAGTCACATCAAGGTGTGGTATGCCCTGTGGTGCCTTCTCCTAACTTGGCTTCTGTGGACCCTCCAGATGGAGGGCAAGCAATGTTGGCCAGATGGTTCCCAGCAGCATCTATCCACTGAGTGCAGCTTCCCAACCTGCCGAGGCTGGCAGAGGGCAGAAATGCACATCACAGTCATGACCAAGAGCTGCACTCATGTCCCAGAGAAAGACAGTCACAGATCATCGCTGCTGGCTGCCTGGTTGACAGGAGGAGAGTTGGTTCTCTCTTTCCCTCTCTTTCCTACCTGTGTTGTACAGCTCCCTCTGCAGCTGTTTCACCCTTTTGACAATTTATGTTGTTAATTCTTGCTCCCATTTCACTCCTGTTCCTATGTAAAATATAATCTTTTAAAAATCCTTTTGTTTCCTCCAGTTTCCCCCTCCATGGGGCAGTGGGATGAAGCATTTGATTTAATATATATAAATGCAACACACACCCTGCGAGCGCGACACGACCCCCGTGCACATGTGCGCGAGCGTGACATGCCCCCTACGAGCGCGACATGCCCTTCGTGAGCGTGACATGCCCCCCGTGAGCGTGCCACCACCCCCCCAACCGGTCCGCAGTTGGGAAAAGGTTGGGGACCACTGAGTTAGAACACAGACAGAGTTATAGCTCCTGTCCTCTGAAGATGCCGGCCACAGAGACTGGCGAAACGTTAGGAAGAAAAACCTCCAGAACACGGCCAAACAGCCCGAAAAACCTACAACCATCTAGTTTATGTCTGTTATTTCTTATTGGACTAATAGAGGATCACCCACCCTTGCCTTCGGATTGTGTTCAAGGACCACAGGCCTTTTTGTTTTCAGCTTTGAAATGGTTTCCTCATTCCCTGTGGAAGTCTTCCTGAAACTGATAGTAAGTCACACTCTTGAGTGGGTCATGCTAGAGTTGTTTTCCCTAAAGATTATTCTTCCTTTCTGTATTTAAGCAAATACACCATTTCTTTTCCTCCCCCCCCCCCTGCCCTTTTTTAAATTGTCAGAGATTATTATGACCTCACATGCATGTGACACTCCAATTACCCAGAACTGGGAGGAATAAGAGAGGCAGAAGTAAAAGGACTCCTTATCAGCCTGCCTAGTAGCATGCCACATGGCAGATGAAATGGAAAAGAACTACAAGTTGCCTTTTGTGATATAGTTGGGGGCAAGGAGGTGTTGTTCAAAGAAAAAACAACAACACAGATCTCATGTGGCCCAAAAGAAGCCCTTGTGCTTTCTTTAAAAAGTTTTTGTGATCCAGTTCTTGTAGATGTTTATTTTATATGAGTATGTGCTGCCGACCTTTTAGGAAAAGGTGGGGAACCTGTGGTCCTGCAGATGTATTGGACTTCAACTTCCAGCAGCCATTACACTCAGAGGTTTTCTCACCTTTTTTAGTTATGGCGCTTTGCTGCCACGAGGAACCACTTCATCAAAGTTCCCTGTCCCTCCCATTTTTGGCCTATTTATTCCTAATTAACTTTTTAGAAAATGGTGCTACGCTAAATTTATTGAAAGTTGTATGTGCATGTGTGTGAAAGTTGGCATTACACAGGGAACAAAAATGTTCATGAGAAGTCCTTAGGTTTTGCACCTTCCTTATTTCCTTTTTTTCACTGATTGTTCCTCAGGTTGCTGTAGCTTTGAGCAAAGGGGAGAGAAGAATAGATATCTGGCTAGATAGGCTAAAATGCAGAGTATAGATGTGGTTGTTATGTGTAATCATCCAAAGACTACACCATTAAAAATCATGCAGAAGGATTATCTGTGAACGTCATACATTTAGGGCATCCTAAATCTTGCCTCAGCTAGTCAATAATGCACAGCAGGATTGTATAAGGGAGCAACGGGATATGTTCCATTTTCTTTCTGACACTGATAGTCTTGGTACCTAAATAAATCACAAAACTATTCCTATAGACCCCTTCACGGATTGCTGCCTTGTCATGGCGAAGGGGCTTGAGTAATTCAGAGAAGCTATGGGCTATGCCATGCAGGGACACCCAAGACGGACAGGTCATAGTGGAGAGTTCTGACTAAACGCGATCCACCTGGAGCAGGAACTGGCAAGCCACTCCAGTATCTTTGCCAAGAAAACCCCATGAACAGAAACAAAAGGCTAGAAGATATGACGCTGGAAGATGAGGCCCTCAGGTCGGAAGGCGTCCAACATGCTACTGAGGAAGAGCGGAGGACAAGTACAAGTAGCTCCAGAGCTAATGAAGTGGTTGGGCCAAAGCCGAAAGGACGCTCAGCTGCGGACGTGCGTGGAAGTGAAAGGAAAGTCCAATGCTGCAAAGAAAAATACTGCATAGGAACCTGGAATGTAAGATCTATGAACCTTGGTAAGCTGGATATGGTCAAACAGGAGATGGCAAGAATAAACATTGACATCCTGGGCGTCAGTGAACTAAAATGGACGGGAATGGGTGAATTCAATTCAGACGATTACCATATCTACTATTGTGGGCAAGAATCCCGTAGAAGAAATGGAGTAGCCCTCATAGTCAACAAAAGAGTGGGAAAAGCTGTACTGGGATACAATCTCAAAAATGATAGAATGATTTCGAAACGAATCCAAGGCAGACCTTTCAACATCACAGTAATCCAGGTTTATGCACCAACCACCGATGCTGAAGAGGCTGAAATTGACCAATTCTATGAAGACTTACAACACCTTCTAGAACTGACACCAAAGAAAGATGTTCTTGTCATTATAGGGCAGTGGAGGCAAACCTTTTTGGGCTCGCGTGCCCAAAATGAGGGGGGGGGGAGAGAAACCAGTGGCTGTCGTGCCGCCCGGAAGATCGGAACCGGAAGTGGCGGTTTCAGGGGGAATCATAGGGACGGACCCAGAGGACCAGGAACAGGAAGTTTAAGGGGGAATCCTAGCGACAGACCCAGAGGACCAGGAAGTGGCAGCGGAAGGGGGAATCATAGCGACGGACCCAGAGGACCAGGAAGTGGCAGCGGAAGGGGGAATCCCGGCTGCAGCCGGCTCATAAGGTTTGCCTCCACAATGGAGGGTGGGTGGGCCAATACCTCGCGTGCCATAAGAAAGGGCTTCGCGTGCCACCTGGGGCACGCGTGCCATAGGTTTGCCATCACTGTTATAGGGGATTAGAATGCTAAAGTAGGGAGTTAAGAGATAAAAGGAACAACAGGTAAGTTTGGCCTTGGAGTTCAAAACGAAGCAGGGCAAAGGCTAATAGAGTTTTGTCAAGAGAACAAGCTGGTCATCACAAACACTCTGTTCCAACAACACAAGAGATGACTCTACACATGGACATCACCAGATGGGCAATACCGAAATCAGATTGATTATATTCTCTGCAGCCAAAGATGGAGAAGCTCTATACAGTCAGCAAAAACAAGACCTGGAGCTGATTGTGGCTCTGATCATCAGCTTCTTAGCAAAATACAAGAACTGGATCAGCAAAATTCAAGCTTAAACTGAAGAAAGTAGGAAAAACCACTGGGCTAGTCAGGTATAATCTAAACCAAATCCCTTATGAATACACAGTGGAAGTGAAGATTTAAGGAACCCGATTTGGTGGACAGAGTGCTTGAAGAACTATGGATGGAGGCTCGTAACATTGTACAGGAGGCAGCAACGAAAACCATCGCAAAGAAAAGGAAATGCAAGAAAGTAAAGTGGCTGTCCAACGAGGCCTTACAAATAGCAAGAAAGAAGGGAAACAAAATGCAAATGAGATAGGGAAAGTTACAGAAAATTGAGTGCTGACTTCCAAAGAATAGCAAGGAGAGACAAGAGGGCCTTCTTAAATGAACAGTGCAAAGATATAGAGGAAAAGAATAGAAAGGGAAAAACCAAAATTAGATATATTAAAGGAACCTTTTGTGCAAAGATGGACATGATAAAGGACAAAAATGGTAGGGACCTTACAGAAGCAGAAGACATCAAGAAGAGGTGGCAAGAATACACAGAGGAATTATACCAGAAAGATCTGGATGTCCTGGACAACCCAGATAGTGTGGTTGCTGACCTTGAGCCAGACATCCTGGAGAGCGAAGTCAAGTGGGCCTTAGAAAGCATGGCTAACAACAAGGCCAGTGGAGGTGATGGCATTCCAGTTGAACTATTTAAAATCTTAAAAGATGACGCTGTTAAGGTGCTACACTCAATATGCCAGCAAGTTTGGAAAACTCAGCAGTGGCCAGAGGATTGGAAAAGATCAGTCTACATCCCAATCCCAAAGTAGGGCAGTGCCAAAGAATGCTCCAACTACCGTACAATTGCACTCATTTCACATGCTAGCAAGGTTATGCTCAAAATCCTACAAGGTAGGCTTCAGCAGTATGTGGACCGAGAACTCCCAGAAGTACAAGCTGGATTTCGAAGGAGCAGAGGAACTAGAGACCAAATTGCTAACATGTGCTGGATTATGGAGAAAGCCAGAGAGTTCCAGAAAAACATCTACTTCTGCTTCATTGACTACGCAAAAGCCTTTGACTGTGTGGACCACAGCAAAACTATGGCAAGTTCTTAAAGAAATGGGAGTGCCTGACCACCTTATCTACCTCCTGAGAAATATATATGTGGGACAGGAAGCAACAGAACTGGATATGGAACAACTGATTGGTTCAAAATTGGGAAAGGAGTACGACAAGGCTGTATATTGTCTCCCTGCTTATTCAACTTATATGCAGAATACATCATGCGAAAGGCTGGACTGCAGGAATCCCAAACTGGAATTAAGATTGCCGGAAGAAATATCAACAACTTCAGATATGCAGATGATACGACTCTGATGGCAGAAAGTGAGGAGGAATTAAAGAACCTCGTAATGAGGGTGAAAGAGGAGAGCACCAAAATGGTCTGAAGCTCAACATCAAAAAAACTAAGATCATGGCCACTGGTCCCATCACCTCCTGGCAAATAGAAGGGGAAGATATGGAGGCAGTGACAGATTTTACCTTCTTGGGCTCCATGATCACTGCAGATGGTGACAGCAGCCACGAAATTGAAAGATACCTGCTTCTTGGGAGGAAAGCGATGACAAACCTAGACAGCATCTTAAAAAGCAGAGACATCACCTTGCCGACAAAGGTCCGCATAGTGAAAGCTATGGTTTTTCCAGTAGCGATGTATGGAAGTGAGAGCTGGACCATAAAGAAGGCTGACCGCCAAACAATGGATGCTTTTGAATTGTGGTGCTGGAGGAGACTCTTGAGAGTCCCCTGGACTGCAAGGAGAACAAACCTATCAATTCTGAAGGAAATCAACCCTGAGTGCTCACTGGAAGGACAGATCCTGAAGCTGAGGCTCCAATACTTTGGCCATCTCATGAGAAGAGAAGACTCCCTGGAAAAGACCCTGATGTTGGGAAAGTGTGAAGGCAAGAGGAGAAGGGGACGATAGAGGATGAGATGGTTGGACAGTGTCACTGAAGCTACCAAGATGAATTTGACCCAACTCCGGGAGGCAGTGGAAGACAGGAGGGCCTGGTGTGCTCTGGTCCATGGGGTCACGAAGACTTGGACATGACTTAACGACTAAACAACAAAAATTCCTATAGAAGCTGTTTTATATATTTTGTTAAAATGTTCACTCCTTATACGATTCCTGTTTCTGCTTGCTTTTGCATTTGTATCAGGGCCCACCACTGTTTGAAAGGGATCTTGCTTGGATCCTGTCACAAGTGAATACGAACAAATTAAGAAGAGGGGATTTTTGAATGAAAATATTTGGAATAGCATTGCTATGAGTCATCTTCTTCGGACCTCTGTGATCTGTTCAGATATAGACATGAATTGGCTTACACCTTAATGTGTCATTCAAGAGCCATGAATGCACTGCTTCTGTTATCTTTGGGGACAAAATGGAATTTATGTTGGTTAATTGGACATGTAATGTTCGTGAAATAGCCGATAAGTGCAGAGTATCGCTCTGATTTTGACTAAAATCAATACTGTGGTGTGAATTGCCATGGGTACAAGAACTTGAATGGGTATCAGTATCCCATGCCTAAGAATACACTGAGAGGTGATTCCTTTTTATGGTTCATGCAGCATATTAAAGCAATTCCCTTATCTAATGATGGCCAAGTTGAGCACTATTAGAGTTACACATTAACAAAGGCAGTTGATGCCTTCTCTCCATAGAGACCTTAGCCTCTCCCTGATCCCCATTTGGAACTCCTTTCCTCTGCCCTCTTCAATGGGCTTATTTGGGCTAATGAAGGTCATTTACTTTCAATAGTTGTGGCAAGAGTGCAAGGAAAAAAAATCAAAATAAGTGAGCCTGACTTATCTGAAGATAGTCAGGGGCTGGCAGTAAAGTTTTCAAACATTTTTTTAAATGGCAATTAGGTTTGAGGCCCACTCTCAGGAGAGAAGGGTTTAAAAAGAAAATAATATAACTTAATGAGAAAGCAAAGATAGCAAAAGGGCGCCTTTGACATTAGGGAGCATGTGGTAGTTTATGTTCTTAAGTATCCAGATATGAGTTCTTGCTCAATCAGGTGGGCTCAGGTGAATTTTTTGTTAAAAATTATGAGAAAATAATTTGGTATCCAGGGCATGTTTTTAAACATTTGCAAACGATGAAAAATAAATATTAAAACTGTAGCAGTAATTGGTTGAAAACTGTTTCCTTTCAAAACCATTTTAAAGACTGAATGTGTCTTGGTATGATTAGTCAAACTTATACAGATACTAAGTTTTCTAAGAGAGTTATTCCAGGGAGATTTTGGGACTGGGTTTTCTCATCATAATAAAAAGCAAAGAATGACCACATGAGAGCTTTTATTCAAGTAGACCACATGTGTGTGTGTGTGTATGTATGTGTGTGTGTGTACACATGTGTGTATACATACATATACATTTTATACATTACTATGCATAAATGTCTGCTTTAAAAAACACAGATTTTCTTTATTTAGATTTTTTTTAAAGGAATACAGTCTTCTGGACTTACATATGCTCTTATGTTGATTTCAGCTGTATTTCATGTATAATGTAAGTTGGCTTATTTATTTATTTGATGTACAACTCACCTTGCTAGACTGTTCATGGCAAGATTAATTGAAGACAACACAGACAAAAGGATTAAAAATTATAATATCAAAGTGCCATTAAACAAATCATGATACTAAAATACAGTTGGGTTAAAAGCAGTTAGCATCAGTTTCGAAAACTGCGGCCTCCCCCCCCCCCCCCGCCATAGAAGGACTTTTCCTTAGGTATCAGTTAGTTGCAAATAAGAAATTCCCACCTAAAATAAGAAATTCACCCCCTCGCTATGGAAGTATGGGGCTAGGCTAGCCTCCTTTGGAAAGGAGCCTGAGAACAGCCATTGAACAGGTCCTCTCTGAGGATAGGAGAACTGAGAGAATTTCAACCCCCAAAGATTCTCATGGGGTCTTGCGGGAGCATATTATTCTTTAGATAGCTGGTGTGCTGGTTGCATAAGTATGACAACTGCTGGATAGCTCAGTGGTTTAAGTATCTGGTTGCACGGCCAGGAGCTGGGAGTTCGATTCCCTACTATGCTTCCTTGACAGGGGCTGGACTTGGTGATCCATAGGATCTCTTCCAGCTCTGAGTTAGGCAAGCTCATAGATTCCAGTTTGGTTGGGGGTGCCTTACTCTGTCTGGGTTGGAGTTGTTGATCCTATTGATTGGCTGGATGATAAAAGAGATTACACAGAGGTAATGAGTTACTAATTAATGACAAATCAAGCACTTTTTGGTTAGCAAGACAAACTCTGCCCAGATAATTTGGGGGAGATACTGATTGTATTCATGAAATGTTTGAAATTTGACCACAATGTGGTTAGAAATACATTTGTGAGATTCTCATTAAACGGAAAGGGAAGTTGTTTTAAAAGGTGGCCCTAAGCATAGACTTGAGTTTGGGAGGCTAGTTACTTGTGTTAACCTTAGCTTAGTTTATCTGTTCTCAGCTGAGGTTTGTTGTTGTTGTTTGATAATTTTCTTCTGCTTCTTCAGGATTGCCAACTCTTTATAATGGGGCTTCTGTGACTTAGAAACTGCAAATTAACAGATATAACAGCTGCTCATTTCTTTATATCTACACTTTTATTCTATGAAAAACTGCTTCTGCTGATGTTGTCATAGAGAGGAGGGTGGATTTCTGCTAGGAATTGGAGAATGCCTCTTAGGGTGAGATCAGACTTTTTGGAGCACACACAACACAGTCCGATTTGAGCTATTTTTCAGGACCTACACGACATACTGGAGATTGCGAACCAGCCTGATTCTATTCTTGTGCCTAGTCCGGATGTTTTTGATCCAGTGGCAGAGCTACTTTTTAAAAAGAGCTGGGCTGGAGAGTTGGGGACTGGATCACGTGTGTCCAGAAGGGTCATTTTAAAGGAGATCAAAACAGGTGAAGTGACTCCTTCCAGCATGGTTCAATGTGATCCCATATCACTGTCTGATCACACCCTAAATTAGCCTCTCAATAAATTGGGCGGCTTCACTGTTCAGGTTGGAAAGTTGAAACTTAACTAGGTTTTTCAGTTAAGTTTCATCAGGCAGCCCAAGTCCTCAGCTTTTTTGTTTCCAGACTGTCTATACCTCACACTCACCCCTATCCATCCATCCTGCCCATCCCTCAGTGCTTTCCCCAAAGGGGGAGTGGGGTGAGGAACCCTCTAGTTTGATAAATGGGAAACATGTTCCTGTTGGTCCGTTTCCGCTTGGCAGCAAATTGCACATCCTGATTGTGATATTCTGTAGCAATTGTGGAACCTGTATAAAGAAAGCTATTTCACCTTTACTATGACAAAAACAGGTGATCGTATTTAGCAGCAGTAGTTTTCTAACACAGAAGCACTGTTTGTTTGTTTAGAGTTACATTTGTATTCTGCCTTTTCTCCAATGAGTTGAAGGTGGCTTACGCAACACTTAATCCTCATATGAATAATTGGGTGAGATAGGTTTGGCTGGGAGAGAGTGACTGGCGAAAGGTCACCCAGCAAGTTTCATGCCTGAGTGGGGACTTAGCCTGCATTTGGCCAGTTCCTTTAAAACACTCTAACCACTATATCACCACCACCACCTCACATGTCGTGTTGTGGTTTAAAGTGCTGGACTAGGAGACCTGGGTTTTAAATTCCTACTCAGTTGCGAAACTCATTGGGTGACCTTGGACCACTTGCACTCTCTCCACTTGACCTACCTCACAAGACCGTTGGGAAGATAAAAGTGAGGAGGAGAATTATGCATGCCACCCTGTACTTGTTAGAGTAAAGACGGGGTATAAATGTAACATAATAATTCACTGGGTCTCAATATAGGGATCAGAGCTGTAAGCAAGAGTGGGTGCATGAGATACAGTCAAATGTTTTCTGGACAAATTCCATCTTCCCATAATAATGGGGATGAGCTGTACTTAAATGATAATATCACTAGCAATGGCAGCATGGCCCTGTTAAGTCAAGTTTTTTTATTATTTCAGCTTGATCTGCACATTTTCTTTACTTCCCCATCAATATATTGAGAAGCTTCATAGATATGTACAAAAGGCT
Source organism: Intellagama lesueurii (assembly GCA_037013535.1). Taxonomy (NCBI): domain Eukaryota; kingdom Metazoa; phylum Chordata; class Lepidosauria; order Squamata; family Agamidae; genus Intellagama; species Intellagama lesueurii. The sequence continues at coordinate 221,046,054 of JBAJHW010000002.1, forward strand.
ATAATATTATTTTAGGCAAATGTCTACCAGCTGGGAAGTGTTGCTTTTTACAGAAGGAAGTACTAATAGTTTTATTGTTTACACAATTAACAGTTAAATGCAATGAAACTTTTTGTAGCACCTTAAAGGCTTAAAAGTTTTAATAGTCAGAAGCTATCATGGACTGCAGACCATTTATTAGATAAGATCAGTGGAAGCTTATGCTGAATGCAACTTGTTGTTCTTTAACAGCATGGCTATTCTGGAGCCATTTAGTAGGTTAGTCTTATACATGTCAACTCAGAAGTGAGTCCTATTGAGTTCAATGGAGCTTATTCCTAGGTAAGTATGTATGATATGTGGCCATTATGCATATACTATTAAAGCATATATGCACCTTTTCCATGCAAACTCACATGCCTAAGCTTTCCTGCCACAAGTATACTTCAGCAGTCCTATTTGCTAGATGTAAAAGAGAATGTAAGACCCACTCATTGTACTGTATTTACTAGACTGCTTTTCCTTTAGAACAATGGTAACCTTTGTATTTGAGATGACACACACACCCCCAGCCCACAACATCCAGTTCTCAATGAGTTGCGACATTTTGGCTGAAATCCTGTTGTGCAACCTTATGCCATGTAAGCCTTCCATGTAAGGCATCAACTGCAGCCATTTTCTGAAAATTAAAAGTTTTGGACTCCCCCCCCCCCCCCCCGAGGGTTTTGAGGTTCTCTTGGGATCCCTTTTATCCTGGGGAAGCCTTTGGGAGCAGCAAGACAGGGGAGAGTCTTTAATGTCTAAAAATTGCCACCTACAGGATGGTTGTACTGGTGGGAGCAATTTTGGATATTAAATACTCCACCTCCACAAATATCACAGCCCCCAAAGGCTTCCTCAGGAAGATAGGGATCTGAAGGGAGCCTCAGAAACTTGGTGGTGGTGGTGGCAGAATTAGAAACTTTTAATTCCTGAAAAGTAGCTGTGGCTGATGACATCATCAGCCTTACATGGTGTAACATGGCACTACAGGATTTCAATATTTTTTTGTCATAGCACCATGCATACAACAGAGCCACACATGCATCCCCTAAATTTGTATGCATGGTTACTTACACACACTTTGAGTGAGAACAGAAAGTTGAAATTTATGGTTTTTGGCTTGGTTATTAATTAGAAAACAACTTGGCTTTTCCCCCTGGGTGCTCCCATAACACCTGTTGTTCCTTCAGTTTTTATTACCCATGGGCTGCTCGTAAATCATTCAGTGGGGCACACTGCCTCATCTCTCTTGAAGGCACAATTTCCCAGTCCCTGAGGAGTTGTACCAGGGCACACACTAGCACGAAGAGCTGGCTCATTGACATTCTTTCATTTAATTACACTCCCTCCTTTGTTTATTCTTTGTTTTTCCAATGATATCTAAAAAAAGGAAGGGGGAGGGGAAGCCATATGCTTTACAGGAGGAAAACATTTCAGCTGGCAGGAAAACAAGTGAAATTCCCTTCAGTTTCACGTTATATTTATCTGTGAACAGAACCTTGAGAAGTGCCAGACAGGTGTGCTGTGGTCCAGACTTCTATAACAAAGGGATGACTATTGTGGCAAATAAGATGGCAAATGCAGTGCTTATTTTCACCATACTTAGTGTAGAGTGTTAGTGGCTTAGAATCATCCTTACTATGGTATTCCTGCTTTGTATCTACAAATACGAAAGCTGGACAATGAAGAAATCTGCGAAGGCTTTATGGATACCATGAACCACTACAAAGATTAACGTGGGCTTTAGATCATACCACATCTGATATCAAAGCAGAAGCTAAAATGAAGTTATCATACTTTGGGTAGTGATTCTCCTGCTAATAGCAGGAAGACTTCAAAATGGAAAGTTGTTGGGATGGCTCAGAGCTGGCATAGAATTCAGTTGGACCTAAATCCCAAATCAGGGTCTTCATTACACTAGCTAGGATCTCCTGTAGGAAGAGAAATACAAGATTAACAAAAGAATTCTGTGGCGAAACAAGGAAAACAACAACCTCTTTTCTCATAACAAGTGCAAGCTGACCAGGCTGTAGATCAGTGGTTCCCAGCCTTGGGTAACCCAGTTGTTCTTGGACTGCAGCTCCCTCAAATCCTGACCAGCACAGCTGGTGGTGAAAGCTTCTGGAAGTTTTAGTCCAAGAACACCTGGGAATCCAAAGTTGGGAACTACTGCTGAAGATGAAGTGGTAGATCTGCTTCCCTCTTCTCTCCTCCTCTTTCAATCATGTTCAGGATTGCTTTGCCCAGAGGTTAGGCAAATGGCGATTTGAATTCAGTGGCACTTCTGAATTTACAAAGTCCACTCAGGCTTGCTCCTAGGTAAGGTGCTATAGGATGGGGAAAAAAAATCTATTCTTGGAAATATATCCATTCTTGTAAAATGGAGTTCTTGGTAATGGGCTCATCAACATGGAATGGGACAACCGGCATGGCCAGTCAGTGACTCTGAGGGGTGCCTCAGGGTTCTGAGGCTCCACCACAGTTGTCCTGTTAGCCTTCCAGCTGAATCTAATAATAAGAATGTGGATTGTTTTCTTTTACTACCACCCAAAATAGCTCGAATGCAGTAGCATATTATGAGCCTAGATAGTCTGTTACTAAACTGCCTAGCCTTACTCAACTCACAGTAATATAGTTTCATTTCCTGATTTGGAAGTAAGCCCAGTAGTAGAACAGCAAAATATACAAGTCCCTTATGTCCTCTCAAGTATTTGATAGGTTGGCTGAGAGTCCACTGTGTCTCTTAGCACAGACATAAACAGCTTATATAAAGTAAGTAATGTGAATTTGTCTTGCACTGAGTCAGATTATTGGCCCGTAGAGTACCTAGTTATCTGCCATGATTCATAGTGACCCTTCGGGGTCTCAGGCAGGGGGTCTTGCTCATCCTCAGCTTTCTGGTCCTTTCAGTTTGAAATACTGGGAGTTGACCTGGACCCTTCTCCCTGTAAAGCCTATGAAGTGAGACCCTGGAGCGAATAAATGTATGCTCCACCCCGACAAAAGAGAGACTTCCCAAGTAGGTGGTTTTATCTCTTTTCCAGGAAATTGTGATCTAGGTGGGGAGGAGGCCGACTCCCTCCAAGGGATCATGTTGACATTTTCATGATGTTGTCAGAGCTGGCTTCTGAGCTGATAGAACTCAGTGGACTGGAGTGTCTGGCTGTGGATTTCAGGGCTGGGAGTTTGAATCCCCACTGTGTTTCTGGTTGGTGAGGTTACATGGATGGAATATAACTATTATCAAAGCCAGCTTAATCAATTGTTGGTTTGGAGGCCCAGAATGTTTTCTACCAGCTGATGATAGTTTCTAAATAAGGCTTTGGATAGAGAGGCCTGACGACATCCATGCTCTAGTTCTGGTCAAAGTACGATTGTAATGTGTTGTGTTTGGGGCTACCTTCCAGCTGCATTTGCTGAGATAGTAGCTGAGATGTTGGGAGCATAATTTGTGGGAGCTTGAAAGAGATCCTGTCACTCCTAGCTAGCTTTGGAAGATCTTTACAAGGTTTCCCATTTAAACCTTCCATGGCTTGGGATCATGGCACATGAAGGAATATTGTCTCCAATATTGCCTGTTCTTTGAACTAATAATCGACCTCCTTTCTTCTGAAGCTGCTGTGCCATCTATGGGTCAAACTATGATAAGTGTATTATTATCTTGCTTTTTGTAGATGTTTCCTGAAGTTTGTCATGCAACGTGATTTTCCTAATGTAGGCATCTTGCATTAAGTGCATTTTGTTCTGTAACTCTTAGGTAAACGGGCTTAATTTGCAAGTCTGATTGCCGAGGCATTTATATTTGAGGAAATTTCATTGTGGGATATAAAACGTGTGGAAGGACATAAATGCCACTTAATGGCCAGAATTCTATTGGCAGTTTACAAGTCTTGGCAACAAATCGCTATTCATTAATAAAGTTTGTTTTCCTGGTTGTGTGCCAGTCATGCATCAAGGACCACAAACAGCATTTTATTAGTGGCTAGCAATTTGCTGCCAAGACTTAAGTGAGTATCCTTATACAAGTGTGAGTCAACAGTAGGATTTGGGACATTGTCTAGTTTATGTCTGAGTATATACCAAGCAACTGAGGAAAGGCCCTTGTTGGTTACAGCATCATGTTTGTAGATTTCTCTTTCCAAGTAGTGTTGTTACCTTTTCAGAACCAAGCAAAAGCCTTCCTGCTTTTCCTGTTTCATTTGTTTAGTTTGTTTGTTTGTTTGTCTTATTTATAGACCGCCTTTCTTCCGATAAGGGGACTCCAAGTGGCTCACAGTATTTTTTTAAAAAGAGAGAGAACTAGAAACACAGTAAGATGTACATTAAAAAAAACAATTAAACTATAAAACTGATTAAGAGACATTGAATAATTAAAAACAGGTGAAATGTTAAAAATGATCTTAACTGAAAAACGGCATTTTGGGACTCTGTCATGATTGTTAAAGTCTTGCCTGAAGAGATGGGTCTTCAGCTATCGGCGGAAGGACAAAAGGGAAGGGGCCAGCCTGATCTCCGGAGAGAGAGCATTCCATAACCTGGGAGCTGCCACAGAGAAGGCCTTCTCTCATGTTCCCCATCAGCCGTGCCTGCACTGGCAATGGGACCAAGAGGAGGGCCTCCTCTGCTGGTCTTAATCGCCAATACGGCTCAATTGGAGAGATACAGTAGTGGTGCCTCGACTTACAACCATCTTGACTTGCAACCAATTAAAGTTACAACCAGCTCCGGTCACAACATCTTGCTTTGACTTGCAACCGGTGCTTTGAGATACAACTGGAAAAAAGGCCTCTTTTCCCCATTGTTCCCTCCCTCCCTCCTTTCCTGCCCCTTTTTTAACCTTAGAGGTCATTTTAGGTTAAAAAAAAGTCTCCCCCTCGTGGACGGATTAACTGCTTTTGCATTAGTTCCTATGGGAACTAATGCTTTGAGCTACAAACTAATGCCTTGAGATACAACCAAAAAACGGCCGGAACGGATTAATCGCTTTTCAATGTATTCCTATGGGAAATGGTGCTTTGTGTCACGACCAACTTGAGTTACAACCATCATCTGGAACGAATTAAGTTCGCAACTCAAGGCACCACTTTCAGGTTATTTTAATCATTAATAATGACTCATTATTATATTGCTGACCTGTATTTTGTGATGGTTCTGTTACTTTATATATGTTTTTGTTTTGTCCTAGAAATGCTGTTGAAAGGAAGCATAAAATCTAGTAAACAAATTTATTGTGATCAGGATTAGATGGGATTTTGCATATTTTTTCCTGTGTCTGTGTGCCTGTGTATGTGCATGCATGAGTATGCTTGTGCCTTCTATTCCTTCTCCTTGCTTAGTGTTTCAGCTACCTTGCTGGTTTTGTCTCTTGTTAAATTTCAACCAGTTTTTGTGTATAAGAAGTACAGTGGGGAAGACTAGAGTAATACATGGCTACTTTACGAAGTTCTTCTGCTTCTTGAAATTGTGGAGACCAGCATAACCCATACTATTGCTAACACAAACTAGCCCTGACAAAAAAGCTCATGGGGATGGCCTTGCACAACAGTGTGTAAGTCTAGAGTGCCTGTTCTCAAATTCTCATTAAGACCAACTTTTATAATAGAATAGATATAAAATTACACAGCGAATGTTTGATGTAGAAACTGATAATCCTTTTATTTATTCATATATGTCACACATAATCTCTTTTTTTCATGTGCTCAGAGACCCTTCTAGGTGGGTTCTAGATAGTCTTCTACGCAGGGGACCTAGAAGGCCAGATCTGTTGATCTTCAGCAATAGGACTGTGCCATACCCCTTCAGACCATTATCTGGGATTTTTCACCCATGACAAGAAACTTTCTGCTCCTCCCTGCCCCCAACTTTGTTGGTTAAAAACTAGTGTTATATGACCACTGTGATCATATTAAGACTGCAGTACCTTCATAATCATTGTTGAAGTAATAACGTGTTATGTACTTCATTGGCTTCAGATAGTAAATATTTATCAATATTTATATTAAGAGCAGAAATTGTTGTTTTTTGTTTTTGTTTTTTGTTATGGTATGCTTCAGCAGGAGGAGGATCAAAACATCTATTACCAGTTGAGATCTCAACATCTGGTGAGTGGACAGCAGCAATTGCATGATCCAAACCAAATTCTGATTGACAGCTGATGTTCGTCCTGAGCTCTAAAATGAATAAATAAACCTGGAGTTCTGCTTCAATTCCAATCTCATTGGCAAAAGTCAGCTTTCACACATCTGCTTTCCTGTGGACTAGCTCCCACACAGTTAAAAGGAGATTGACTGTTTGGCATCTTAATCATTCCAGAAGATGTTCTATTTGTCTCGTTATCTATTTGTAGAAAAGTGGTCATATGTTACTTGTGTACTGCTGCAGAGTTTTGAATTTCTGGTTAAATTCCTCTAGAAGTGCAGGGATTCACAGAGCAGAATAGCTTCAAGTTCCCCAGAGTAGACCATCCCTTTTTCTTATTAACTCATACTTACAGTCTGAATAACTCACTCTGAGACATTAGCTGGAGAAATAATATTAGGTTTCATTAATTTACAGTTGAACAGATAGCAGCGAGCTGACAAATATGACTGCTTTAAGCAAACAGATCTCCACAGACTGCTGAGTGCTTCCAACAGACAACAGAGAGGGAAAGAATACCAAGCAGAGAGGCGGGACTTTCTTTGAATTCAGAGACAGAAGGGAACAATTTGTTAGTGCTGAATAGATTGATAGTCACCTCAGCCCGGAAAGGTCTCTCCCACATCTTCTCCAGGCAGAATGCCTGTTGTAAAAACTCCAACATGAACGGAGTCACCAGACACACAGGAACTGCTTGGTTTCAAGCCTTGAAAGACTGACTATGCAAAAATAGGAAGACAATCCAAATATAATAATGAAGGGCTGTATAATTCAATGCAGGGACTGCTGCAAGAGGTTTATATGGCTTCATTTGCACATTTGTCCCTTCCCCTCCTGTATACAAGACTTCCCTTGCCTATGACAGTCCTAAGTAATATTCCAGAGCCAAAGCTGGTGGTTGGAATGTCAAGCTGTATGTAGGGAAGCTCTATGCAGTTCATGGTGGCCTGTTCAATTGGATTTCTCTTAAATGCTAACAAATTCAACTGAGTACGAGAATCTCGTAACTGAGATTCTTGAGTGTTTAATTAAGGGAACAAATAATTTCTATTCTTGTTGTCATCGTGTATATTAACAGGTTTCTCAGTTTTCTTAAAGCTGCTCCATATGTCTCTGAAATGGTACCCTCTGGGTGTAAGAGGAAGGCGTTAGCAGCCTATCTGCTGGAAGATATTCCCTCACTCTACAAGTACCTTACCTAATGTAACTACTGCAGCTAAGGGGAATTTGAGTAGTGACCATTTCCTTTGTATGAATATCAGTGGATTGCCAGTGGTCCAGAAGGGGAAAAGCTTGATTTGGACAAAACAAATACGTACATTTGGGAGTAACATCCTGGTGGCAAACGCCAACTCAACTTAATGCATATTCATTTTACCTAGCCATGGCAGCCTAGGCAGGTAGAATTGTGCGATACAGGTTCTGTTCAGACACTTAAGCCATTGCTTTGCAGCTTATGGAAGGCAGCAGGAAAAGAAGACCAAATATGAGATGGATTGATTAAATAAAGCAACACGCAGCCTTGAGTTTGCAAAGTCTGAGCAGAGCTGTTCATGAGGCTATCAATTCATAGGATCTCTATAAGTGAAAAGCCATTTGGTAGCACTTAACAACACAATTTTAGCTTGTGGGTGGAACACTCTTTGGGTTTGCCTTTGATGTGTACATTTCCTTCTCCACCCAAACTAAATGAATGTCCAATGTTATCTGTCATGTAACTAGAATTATAATTGGTGGCCACTGCTGAAGTATATTTATTGACCCACTCTTTTCCTCAGAAGAGCTGCTGTGCCTTTCTGACTGCTGATCTGCAAAAGCTAGAAGTTTTCACCTTTTTGTTCACTTTGTTTAAGCGTTGCTGGGGAAGTTTTGCTTATTGCAGAGGTGAAGGCAGGAAAATTGTCAGTTTTAAGTAAAGCTGGGCAAGGTACACATTAATAAAGGTACACATTAATAAAGGCACACATTAATAAAAAGGTGGAATTGACAAAGTCTCTGGGCAGCTTCAGTCTCTCTCTACATTTTTGGGCTCCAGAACACAGAGTGCACAAATATGACATCTAAGGAAAGGATAAAAGAGACACTACATATTGGAGAACACTGGAGTTACATCAGAACTGTGAAGTTCCTTTTGTATTACAGTTCCCAAAAATCAATGGGTTGCAGATGTTTAACTTACCCAAACTTTGGATTACATGCTATCCTGAAACATCTCATAAGACACTTTTCAAAGTCAGATGAGATCATAGCATCAGGGTTCATATACAAAAGGACACGTGCCATGGTTGTAATGGGATTTCCAAGAATCTTGGTAAAATAGAATGTCCCTGGGGCAGGGAAGCTGCTAGGAATGGAGAAAGTACTCAGATCCACAGAAATGGATAAAAAAAGGAGTGTCTGTAACCAAAGAAAAATGGGCATGGGGAAGCATTCCCAAAGTGATATTATAGATAAGGTATATGCCTATGTCACTTGTTGGATGTTGGTATTGGTATTATTTATTTATTTATTTATTTTATTTTATTTTATTAGATTTATACCCCACCCATCTAGACGAATGGTCTACTCTGGGCGGCATTACAAAATTTAAAAACAATAGAACCAATAAACATGCAAAAATCCAAGATGTTAAAATGTAAATATTAAGATACAGCAGGAGGGAAAGCCTGCCTAAATAGCCATGTCTTAAGTTTACTTCTAAAGACACCCAGAGAGGGAGCCAGGCGGATCTCTATGGGCAAGTTGTTCCAGAGGCGAGGGGCCACTGCCGAGAAGGCCCGGTTCCTCGTTCTTTCCTTCCGGGCCTCCCTCGGCGTTAGGCCCCTCAGTCGCCCGGCCTGGCTAGAATGAGTGTCTCTGGCAGAACTGGGTGGGAGAAGGCGCTCTGCCAGATATCGAGGTCCTGAACCGTTTAGGGCTTTATAAGTAAACGTAAGAACTTTGAAATCAACGCGGAAACAAATTTACTGATCAAAACAATTCACCACTACAAAATAAGATGGATACTCATTTTGGCTACTAACATAAAAAAATATTACATTCGAGTGAAAGGCCCCAACCTAAGTATTGTACAGTGAAAAATCACCCATGCAGTCTGTTCATAGTGGCTGAAATCCTGTCTTATGCGACTAGAGTAAGCCCATTAATCAAAGGAACTTACATACTGGTTGACTCACCAAATCCCCACTGATTCAATGGGCCTGCTTAACATTCACTGAGTTGCATGTTAGTTAGAAAGGAAAATGGTTATGAAGTAATAGTGGTGGATGAATGTTTCTATTGTTCAACAATGTTCTCAAATTGTTATGGTTGTCATTTGAGGGCAGGGATTTTAAGCCATGTGGGAAGACCACATGGAGAGAAGCTCCTGTCTCTGGAACACTACAGAAATGGGTGACAAGCGAGGAAGGCAAATGGGCTTATTTTCCCCTCACGCCCTTCCAGTAGCTTCAGGGTTAAACTCCTCAATGGGTCTAAGAGTGTATATAAAAAACAGAAGCAGAGATACTCAGTATGGTGTAGTGGCTACAGTAACAGACTGGGACTCAGGAGCCCTGAGTTTGAATCCCTGCTCGACCATGGAAATTCACGGTATGTATGTGGAACTGGTAAAATCACTTCTTAAATATCTCACTTACCTTGAAAGCTCTGTTATGGTCACTATAAGTCAGTTCTGACTTGAAAGCACATAACAAGAGTTTAATAGGAATAGTCATTAAACTCTTCACATTAGTTTGTGGTGGTATCTTGTTCTGTTGTCATAACTAGCAGAAGAGTGCCATTGAATACTGGCTTAACAAATCCATTATTGCATTCATTTGTGTGATTGTAGTTCACTCTCCATAGACTATATAGTCCACATGGTTGGGGCAGGAAGGCAGGGGCTGTAAACAGGGAAAATAAATACAGAATGTACTGGCTGAGTGCTCCATATTCTATCACTGAGACTTTATAAAGCAAGCTGCACAACTGTTTCCACACACAGAGAGATAAAGGTATAACTGCCCCTTCAGACTAGTTCCATTCCCTCCTCCACCACAAACATATGTGTGTGTCCACACATTCATACACACAACTCCACACATACCAAGTTGCAAATATGGTTGGAGCATACCTCATTTGGCAGTACAGAAAAGCAATATGCTTTGCATGATCAAACATGGACATGATGCACGAATAATGCACAATTTACCCAGATTATATATATATAAACTTCCTTCTGCAAGTAGTGTTGGAATTACAGACATAGGCTCTTTGTAAAAGTCCTGGCCATGGAAACAATGTATCTAATGCCAGTGATAATTATGTCATGTACAACCTATTTGAGGGTTATGTAATTCTGTGAGTTGAATTAGCTGCCATCGGTAATCAAACCATGTTATTTTTAAGCCAGAAGCTTTTAAGATGAAATAAATAAAAAAGAAGCAATTAGACCAAGAGCCATAGACCGGTGAAGAAATGGAACCTAAGACACAATATAAACTACAATGAAACATACAGTATATCACAGAAGTGAGTACATCCCCTCACATTTCATAAATATTTTAGTATATCTTTTCATGTGACAACACTGAAGAAATGACACTTGGCTACAATGTAAAACAGTGAGTATACAGCTTGTATAACAGTGTAAATGTGCTGTCCCCTCAAAATAACGCAACACACAGCCATTAATGTCTAAACCGCTGGCAACAAAAGTGAGTACACCCCTAAGTGAAAATGTCCAAATTGGGCACAAAGGGTCAATATTTTGTGTGGCCACCATTATTTTCCAGCACTGCCTTAACCCTCTTGGGCATAGAGTTCACCAGAGCTTCACAGGTTGCCACTGGAGTCCTCTTCCACTCCTCCATGACGACATTACAGAGCTGGTGGATGTTAGAGACCTTGCTCACCTCCACCTTCCATTTCAGGATGCCCCACAGATGCTCAATAGGGTTTAGGTCTGGAGACATGCTTGGCCAGTCCATCACCTTTACCCTCAGCTTCTTTAGCAAGGCAGTGGTTGTTTTGGAGGTGTGTTTGGGTTCGTTATCATGTTGGAATACTGCCCTGTGGCCCAGTCTCCCAAGGGAGGGGATCATGCTCTGCTTCAGTATGTCACAGTACATGTTGGCATTCATGGTTCCCTCAATGAACTGTAGCTCCCCAGTGCCGGCAGCACTCATGCAGCCCCAGACCATGACACTCCCACCACCATGCTTGACTGTAGGCACGACACACTTGTCTTTGTACTCCTCACCTGGTTGCCGCTACACACGCTTGACACCATCTGAACCAAATACGTTTATCTTGGTCTCATCGGACCACAGGACATGGTTCTAGAAATCCATGTCCTTAGTCTGCTTGTCTGCAGCAAAATGTATGTGGGCTTTCTTGTGCATCATCTTTAGAAGAGGCTTCCATCTGGGATGACAGCCCTGGAGACCAATTTGATGCAGTGTGCGGCGTATGGTCTGAGCACTGACAGGCTGACCCCCCACCCCTTCAACCTCTGCAACAATGCTGGCAGCGCTCATACGTCTATTTCCCAAAGCCAACCTCTGGATATGACGCTGAGCACGGGCACTCAACTTCTTTCGTCGACCATGGCGAGGCCTGTTCTGAGTGGAACCTGTCCTGTTAAACCGCTGTATGGTCTTGGCCACCGTGCTGCAGCTCAGTTTCAGGGTTTTGGCAATCTTCTTATAGCCTAGGCCATCTTTATGCAGAGCAACATTTCTATTTTTCAGATCTTCAGATAGTTCACTACCATGAGGTGCCATGTGGAACTTCCAGTGACCAGTCCGAAAGAATGAGAGCGATAACACCTGCTCCCCCTTCACACCTGAGATTTGTGACACTAACGGGTCTCATGACACCAGGAAGGGAAAACGGCTATATGGGCCCAATTTGGACATTGTCACTTAGGGGTGTACTCACTTTTGTGGCCAGCAGTTTAGACATGAATGGCTGTGTGTTGTGTTATTTCGAGGGGACAACACATTTACACTGTTATACAAGCAGTATACTCACTGCTTTACATTGTAGCCAAGTGTCATTCTTCAGTGTTGTCACATGAAAATATATACTAAAATATTTATGAAATGTGAGGGGGTGTACTCACTTCTGTGATATACTGTATATGTAACAATGTACTTAACTTGTAGCAGCATTAGTATCTGAACATTTTTTGTTTTAAAAATTATAATACATTAATATTAACCCAGAGGAAAGCAACCACACCTCCACAGCTAATGCTACCAATACTTTGTCTTTTTTCCCTATTTCATTTCCTCCATGCTTCATTTTTCCCTGTTCTTATGGCCATCTGTTGGACAGCCTGCTCCAGATATTTCACACCTAGATATGTAATGCTGTGTGTTACTCTTTGCTCTTTATCAGGCAAGACCAGAACAAAAGACAAGTACCGGGTTGTGTACACAGATCACCAGCGTTTGGAACTAGAGAAGGAGTTCCACTACAGCCGCTACATCACCATCCGGCGGAAAGCAGAGCTGGCAGCAACTCTAGGACTTACCGAGCGGCAGGTTGGTGTGCTGCAGGATTTTTCACAAACACAGGATTGCAAGCTATCACCCAACTTAGAACCTGTGCTTGGAAGAATAACATTTTTGAATGACAGTTCTCCAGGTTCCCAAGGCAGCATGGCCACTGGTTGGGAATCTGGGGAGTCATCATGCAAAAAAATAACTTTTCTAAGCATTCCTAAAATGACTGTTACCTAGCCAACTTAGGCAGCAGTGCCAGGACAAACATTAAGAACAGAACATGTAATCATAAAACACAGTTCCCTGTAAATAAGTCATACTGAACATGGCGGACTTATTCATTATTTTATTTCATTTAAAATATTCCTATCCCACCTTTCTCTTCAAAAGGACCCAAGGCGGCAACTTAGTTTTCTGCAAACAATATACATGCAGAGCATCAGCTGTTGAAGTGTATCAAATAGGGTTAACCTTCTTTTTTGTTGGCAGATAACAAACAGCAGGATCAATAATGACATGACTGCCCTTTCATGTACTGATGGATTATCTAACTCACCAAAAGGTCCTGAGGACAGAGAGAGGAGAAAACTGAGCAGGAGATTGAGTGCCTTTTAGCATTATCCCACATATCTATTCATTTTCAGCAAAATTTAAAGCTAAGATACTGTAGGAATTTGTGTGTGTAATAGCACACATGGGAGAGAGGGCGCAGGAAAACCATTGTTCATGAAAAGCCAGTTTAAACAAGAGTATTTTCATGAATTTTAACAGTTGCTATATCCAACTTCTTTCCCTATCCTCAACCATATCTTTTCACATTCTAAATCTGTCATAATTCCTTCTTCTTTTTTGGCCACTACATGTTTCTTTCTTGCTCTGTCTTTCTCTTACTTTCTTTTTAACACCCCCATCTTGTACATCCATCTCTAATTTTTTTTGTCCTCTTGTTCTTTACCCCCCTCCCCCATGCCTTTTTCTCTGGCTTGGTCTCTCCTGCTTTTGTCTTTTGTCTCTGCAGGTGAAAATCTGGTTCCAGAACCGGAGGGCAAAAGAGAGGAAGGTGAACAAGAAGAAGATGCAGCAGCAAACACAGCCTGCCAGTACAACCACACCTACCCCACCAGCAGTTGGCACCCCGGGCCCCATTGGAGGCATCTGCAGCAGTACCACCAACCTCGTCTCCTCATCACCAATGACTATAAAGGAAGAATTTATGCCCTAAATCCACCTCTTCCATTGTACCCACAGATAAACATATACCAAAATATATGGGTGAACCACGAGAGCCAAAGTAGCTGGTGGGCGCTAATGACTTACATGGAGCAATGCTCACGTTGCTGAACCAATGAAACCTCCCAGTGCATTATTTTGTATGATACCCCTGGTCAAATGTCATCAACTTATTTCTTATGGTCCCATTGTTATTTTGCTTCAAGAAAAGACTTACTGCCTGGATGCTTGGGACAGGAGTGAGGGAAAACAGAGAACCAGTGTACTTCAGAAGTGTTTCAGGCTTGTTTGACAGAACCTGCTCAGGGCCAGATGTCTTGTGAGGCACTCCAGGCATAATGTTCGACAATTACTGATGATGATGATGATGATGGCTACAATCAGCACTCAGGCCTTGATCCCTGGGTCAAAAAAGAAGAGGCATGATTGTATTTATCAGGACAATTATTTCAAGCCAAATCCAGGCCATAACAGAAGCTCAATGAGGTTGGGTAACAAAGGCCAAACCTGAGTTCCAGTTGATACTTATAGCACTAGCACTAGAAGGCAAAGTAATTGAGAAAGCCAGTAAAAAAACAAAACAAGCCAAGGAGGTAAGAGTAGGGCAAAATTTGTTATGTGCTGTCAAATAATATTTGACTAACAACACTAATAAGGTTTTTAAGGTATGTGGGATATTTAGGGGTGGTTTTACCAGTGTCCGCATCCCAGTGAGCTTCCATGGCCCAGTGGGGATTCAAACTAGGTCTTTTGATTCCTAACCTGACATTCTGTCCAATACATAATTATGGCTCAAGGTTGATGGCATTAAGAGCATCACAAATGAAGCAGAAAGTTTTGAACTGATCAACAAAATATGAAGGGAAGGAAGCCAGTAGTTGGGTTACATCAAAAATCAAATGCTAAGCATGTATTTTTCTTGTGGTATCCATATTAGGGCCACTGAGGAGTAAATTTTACCAAGCCACTGTGCTAGATCCTGATTCAGTTCCTGGCAAAGCATGGAGAACTTTTTTTTTTCAAATCATACTCCCCAGATCCCACAAGCCAAATTATGGGAGCTGTAGCCCCAAAAATGAAACTTTTCCAAGTTCTGAAGGTAGGTGAAATGAAGCATAAAACAGTAATCTGAAGATGACCAGTTTATGCATCTCCCTGTCCCTCCTGTCACTGATGATGCCGAGGGATTAAATCACATATCAGACAGGGGGAAAGTATATTTTCTGCTATTACATTGTTTACCTTGCAGGTATAGTTTTATCAGTGCTCCATGCCTGAGCAATCAGACTTGCAAATGAAGCATATGTTTGCCTCCCAAGGTCTATTCCAAAAAGCAATGCAAACTAATTTGCAACTTATGATGCCTTTTGCCTCTTAAGAGAACTCTGCTTCTAATGACATGATAAACTGTTATTCTCATTTTGAGGTTTCAGACACTGAGGAAGATAGCTTCCATTTCTACATGATCCAACAAAGTTTTTTTTTTTAATTTACTCTTTTTTTAAGCTCATACTTATCTGTTTTCATGCGTATGTTTGAATAATGAATGCCTTCAGATGAGCAGTGGTGATCACATTTCCCCTTAGAAGGATGGACATTCTAAGCATGGTAAGGTGTGTTTTGTGTGCATGACCATTAAATGCATGGCCAACAATGCATTTAATGTGTCATACAAATGAACTCCTTGGGTTCACATGTCAAACAAGTCCTTGTTTTTTGGAGTCTTCAGCAACAGGCTTGATATCTAGGAAACAACAGATATTGGAATATACATAAGTCAGACTGTTTGGCCATCTTGCCAAAAGTTCTCCAGAGTTCCTGACCCCTTTAATTGGAGAATCGGGACCTGAACCTGGGCACTTCTGTGTGCTAACCATGGGATTTACCAATGAGCCAAATGTTGCAGTGGAGTTGGGGCTTGCATGGTGGAAGAACCACAACGTTTTGCCTAGCAGGGATGATGACATCATCTGCCACTTCCAGCCTAGCTTCACTGCTTAACCACAGCCCTCACAGTGTGGCAAGTGGCAAGTCAAAAAAGTATGTATATCTGAGCTATTCCTTGTATCAGGCAAAATATTTTTGGTGGCTTAATCTTGAATGGGATTCATTAGCTTTTACCAGAAAGCAAATGACTATGAAAAATGCTGGAACTGCTTTGTTAATTCTGAGGTAAAATGTTTCTGTCTGTTGCTCGGGGAAAAAAACTCCTGAGTTGCTGGTGGTATGCTGGGTAGGAATATGTTGTGATATTCATCTGTTCTCCATTATCATGCATTCTCAAATTCAAATTAGATGTATAGGGAAATGTGTATTCCCTATGATTAGCAACATTTTCCCTCCACCAATGGCGTTTCTCCAGGGATGTGTGCCTCAGCAATCAGTCTTGCCAAAGAAGCCCCCACCTCCCAGTGTCCACTTTCAGTGTTAATCACAAAATGAAGCAAATTGAAATGCACGATACAAAGGTGAGGATGAAGAGCACGTGTTATGGAAGTCTTTCATCACTGGAGAGAATACCATTTTTAATTAGGTGCTGAGTGTTATCATGTAGTTTGTCCCAATACCTACCCTTGAGTATCAGCTTATTCTAATAAATTGGGTATCACGCTATGAACTGCTGCTCTTCTGGGTATAGACATGGACACACACACACAGAGCACTCTGCACAGTTCCCTTATGTTTTGGAGTATCTTTTGGGGATGGGATGACACTCATATCGAGCACCTGCGCTTCGAAATCTATCCTTACGTTATGACTTCTGATATTAAATGGTGAGATAATGAAGGAAGAGTGGAGCAGGAGGAGCCTGTAAGGGGATTACTCTGTGAGAAACCACCCATTCTCAACCAGAAAGAGATGAAAAGAGATCTCTCAAAACTGCTGCAACAATAGCAGCATACAAAAAAGCAGGCTTTGAGGCCATTTGAAAACTTTCCTTTCTGGTGCTTTTTTTAAAAAAAACTATTTTTCTTCATTTATATTGACGCATAGCTTCATGGACTTTTTCCTTCTTCCCCTGTTTAAATATGATACACTCAAACTCTTTTCCTAGGGGTTAGGTGCAGTAATGGGGATTTTCCAGGAAAAAAGTAATAGAACTGGAAAAAATTCATAAAATTCTAAAGATTACGTTACCTGATTTAGCATGTTCAGTTTAAATGTTATGCTTAAACACATTCAAAGCTGTATGATGAAATTATTTTATTTAAAATTTGTAATAATGTTAAGAGAATAGCATATATTTCCCTTATATTTAGCAAAAAGTGACTACACTTGAAAGAACACTATTTTTAAAGACAAATACCTAAAGACAGTTGTACCTAATATTAGTTGTATCCATAGTAAACTTTTTTCCACTGAGGTATAACTGTAGGACTTTCAGTTTCAGTCACCCATTCTGTGCCTCGCTTTTCAGTTTCATCTCAAGCAGAGAAAAATCTCATTCAGTACAACTAGCGGAACATTCTGTTTTCACTAAAAGATGGGCGCGAGTCGGTGGGCACAAGCAGCTTCTCATATTTTGCCTTGATTACTTGTGCTTATGACTGACCGAGAAGCAAGAGATTTTGTGAAATGGAAACAAGCTTCGTAGTGTGCTCATTTGTTAGTCTATTCCTCTTTTTGCATTTGTTGAGCTGAAAGCCTTCCAGTTCTTTTCATAAGAAGCTGCTCTTGATGGAATGTCTAGAATCCTTATGGCAATTTTGGACAAGAGCTCAGTGTTGCAATATCCTTTCCACCATGTGAGAGGAAATATATCTGTTGCTTTCCAAATGGTGTCCTTGTTTCAATTTATTTTCATTTGTGTGGTACTCTGCAGTGTCAGTCATAACAGCCACTGCATCAATGTTGGACTTGGGGATGTTCTTAACTACATCCCTAATTGTGTCAAAAGCAGATGATTCTTCTGCTGTTAGATGTGGTCCTCGGTGTGGAGGATCCAAAGGTTTGCTGTAGGATGATCCGGATGAGAGCAGAATCCAGACTGATTAACAAACATTTGTTTTACTTCTTCTTCTGGGTAGAGATGAAGAAAGCAAAAGCTCAGTTACATTTCCCTTCAGTTGGCTGAATATCGGAGAGGTTTGCTGTGCCTTTCTTCCAGTTTCCTCATAGCCACTGAAACTGGTATCAGCAATTTGTATGCTTTCTCAACTGGAGCCTAAAAGGCCTCATTGCCAATCTGCCTGAATGTGTACATAATAACCTTTTTTACTGTGCCATCAACTGAAGCACAATGCAAGCAGTGCTTTGTGTGCAATAAACTCTCTAAACATTTTGTAACTGAGCCCCAATTAGATTTTGCTGGCAGTAAAAGTGCATTTTCCTTTCCATGCTTCTCTTTTCCTTAATTTCTTGAGAGTCTGATTAGTAATGTGATGATTGTTGAATGCCTTCCCAATTGCCTTGCAATTTGTCAATATTGTCTTCATTGTACTTACACTTAATATATCCTTTGCTAGAAGATTTAGCCTGTGGGCAAGACAACAAAATATTATTAAATTAAGATATTTTTTCTTTAATATTTGCCATACAGCTTCCATGTTACTTGCATTGTCTGTTACAAAGACTTGTACCCTGGAGAGACACATCCTTTCAGTTTCTTTGGTCAATATATTGGCTGCATATTCACTATATTTTTAAATGTTTTTGGAAACATTTCCACCCCACATCTCGTTAGGTGTGATGTTCTAATCTACACATCCAAAAGAATCATAGAATCATAGAAAAGTGAAGTTGGAAGGGGCCTACAAGGCCATGAAGCCCAACCCCTTGCTCAATGCAGAAATACAATCAAAGCATATCTGCCAGGTGATTATCTAAGATTTTCTTGAATGCCTCCAGTGTTGGAGCACTCACCAACTCCCGAGGTAACTGGTTCCATTATCTTCCAAGAAGATAATGTTGATGCAAAATTTTCCTTGAAGAAGATCTTGAACAGCTGGCTAGGCATCAGACCTATGTTGGCCAGAATCCTATTGACAATTTAATGCTTGCATAAGGAAAATTGCATAAGTCATGGAGGCAAATTGCTGCTCATTAATGAGCTTTGGTTGCATTCCTGGGCACACTCGATATCATGCAGTCAGATGCATCCTGCCATTCTGACTCATAATGATCCTTTTCCAGTGGTTTCTAGGTTGAGAGTACTCAGAAGTGATTTACCATTCCCTTCTTCTGGGGATACCTGAGACTGTGCAGTTTGCCCAAAGGTACACAGGCTGGTTCTACTACCAACATTCGTTCAGTCCTTAGTTCTGGGGTATACGCATTTGACTTTGAACTAGCAGCTTCCTAATGTATATTTGTCGCCACTGTCACCAGTGGTACTAATGACAAAATCAGTGAAGTTTATATTTCTTCATTACGACATTTTAGACTTTTTTTGTATTTAAGATAATTTTTTAAAAGTCTCTTTAAAAATAAAATTATGTCTTAGATATTAGGGTTTTTTTTTATCCTTTCCCACAGAGAAGTAAGTTGGGAATTCCTCAATCTGAAGTTGTGGATCAGGCAACCTGTAGAAGTTATGCCAGCCTCCTATCATTCAAAAGTGAGGGCAGCACAGCTGAAGCAACAGGGCAAAGAATGCTATGATCTCTTAGGATACTGTATGAATTCAGATGCCTGCTAATACCATACCTCTTTTAATCCATTTAGGAATAAATATTCCACTTAGGTTTTTGTGTTTTTATCTTGTTTTTTGGACTGTTTTGGGAACAGCCTGGTTTGCTCCAGTTTCTGGCAACTACATGATGTACAGACAATCCAGACAATCATGAACAAACTTGACCTTTATTTATGCTTACCTGCACCTTTTTTTGATTCTCTAGCAAGAGCTACTCTTTTTTTAGTGCCAGTAGGATCATTCCACTTTAGTCTGGTTTCAAGCATGTATGATTGCTGATATTGAACCAAAATGGGCAGATTTAGGCTGAATAACAGGAAAAACTTCCTAACTGTTAGAGCAGTATGACAATGGAACCAATTACCTTGGGAGGTGGTGAGCACTCCAACACTGGAGGCATTCAAGAGAAATTCATATTCCTGCATTGAGTAGGGGGTTGGAATCAATGGCCTTCCAACTTCATTATTCTGTGATTCTACGTTTTTCCCAACAATTCAGTGCTATATATGTCTCTTTAAAAACAAAGCAAAAAAACCCACACACAAACACACACCCAGCTTTCCCCTGTTCTCTGTGGAGGGAGAAACAGGAGAGAGTGAAGGAGTATGGAGGCTGGGAGGGAGGAACAGGCTAGAAAGGGTCACTTTGTGGTGTGGTGTGGCTTTCTGTTCCGAAACCTCCCACTCTAAATCTCAGCCAGCACTTTCAAGCAACCCTATTTAGCCTGATCCAGCCCAGGACAACTTCATTGTCTAGCTGCGCCCTGAATTGGCTATGACGTTTCAGTTCATTACAAAGGACAGGTTTAATCGTAATGATGACTAATGGGGAGGATGGAGTTGGTGCTTCTGAGCCAGAGCGGGAAAAATCACCTGGGGGACTACTGTTCCCAGATTCCCCCACCCACTGCCACCGTGAATGTGCTGGGCAGAGAATTGGGGGGGGGGCTGTAGTCCAAAGAAATAGTGCTCACAGCCTCCGCCAAGGTGGTCCTAGCTTACTATCCGCCTGTAACATCTTTCTTTATAATATCCTGCGGTTGTAACTACTGTTGCATTGGATGATTTGAGACTGTCCACATTATTTAAAGATGAGCCATGTCAGTTGCTTTCAGACAGATCCCCACCCAGTTTATTCTGACTTTGCCACTGCTAGGCAGAGCTTGATAGACTTGCCTTTTGGGGCGGCGGGGGGAGGATACCTCACAGAATTGATGTGTTCATGCTGCTTCTGAGGTCTGGGAGTTATATCCCACAAAAAAAGTAACTTTCCCAAATTCTTCTGCTAGGCTGCATCAGCATGAAAAAGCATTCCGTGCCACCATTCTCTCTTACCACTAACAGCCTTACTATTAACACTGTGACTAGAAGCAGATTTTCCCTTGCCCAGTGGCTCTTGATCTGACTGGATTCTTTTTTTTTTAAAGTGTGTTCCAGTGGAATAACCTGACTCCTTGTTTTGCAGTGTGAAAGTTAACCTAACCTGCAACTCCGTACAAACCGTTTATTACTCCCTTGTACAACACGTCAGATTTGCATCATAGGTAATCAAGGTGTGCTCTGAAAGCACAGTACAGAAATCTGGCTTTGTTGTTCTTTGCACAACTTTTAGCAGAGTTTTGGGGAATTACTCTTTGGTACTACAATTCTCAGAATCTCCCAGCCAGCATGGACAGTGGAAATAGGGGCTGTCCAGACTTTCTGGTTGTTCTAGTTCAAAAAAGTATCTGGAAGCTGAGTCATGGCAACTTGACTTCTTTCTTATTTGGTTGAAATGTTTTTCTACTCATCCAAGTCTTCTCAGCCTGAAGAAACTACTTGGATGAATAGCGAAATGTTTCAACCTAGCAAGAAAGAAGTCCAGTTGCCATGACTCAGTTTCCAGATAACCTCACCTGGATGACTGAGAATCTTTATAGATTCAAAAAAGTAATTTTCCCGATTCTGTTTTTTAAGTGGTTCTCTCACTTGGATGCTATTGAGCCCAAAAATGGTTTTATTCCCTCCATCATGTGTTTTCATGTATCTCTGAAGTGAGATTGATTTGTACTAAAAAATAAGAAATATATCTTTCTTGTTACGGGAGTGGGGCAATTGGTAGATGGGTTTTGCTTCATATTTGAAATGTAGCTTAGCCACCACATTTGGAATAGGGAAGGACTGGGTACTAATCGGATGATATGCTGAAGTCTTAACGAGTCGCTAAATTCCGCATTGAGTCTTGCTGGTGTTTCTAGTCTTGAGCAACTTCATTTCTCCTGTCTTCTGCCTGTAGTACCTGTTCTAAATGACATAGATTGATTCTGTGTCTCATGCAAACAATTAAGGGTGTGCTCTTTTGTGTTTTTGGACTGCTATCCCCTCCCCAAATTCTCAAAGCATTCCCTAGCCAGTCAGATTATAACTCCCAGTGTCCTCCATGCCAGGTTGGTCAACTCCCTCCCCGCCGCCGCTTGGTTGACCAGCAGAGGCCAGGCCCTCCTGAGCATGGAGAATGCTGGGAGTCATAGTCTTGCTGCCTCTTAGGCTCTATAGCGGGCAGCTCCCAAGTACTATGACTCCCAAGAGTCAGTGCAGCAAGAAGTGACAGGAAATGAAATCAGTGATGGAAGTAAATATTCGGAAAGGCCTTCTCTGGGTTGGTATGTGTGTGGGTGATATCTAGAGGTCAACTGAAATGTCTGTGGGCTGAAACTCCCAGAATTCTGCCTGGGAAACTCTTGGAAAATTGTGAGGATGCAGTCTAAGAACATGAAAGAGTACACCTCTACTAATAGTCAAATGATTTTGTACAGCTCTTCCATCTCTTCTCCCTTAACTTTTTACCTTTTTTGCCTTACTGAAAAACAAATGAGCAAACAGAAGAAGCAGTGGAAAAACACAGCAGTGTTACATGAGGAAGAAGCACTGCCTTGTTTGAAGTAGGGCAGTTTCAGGATGGAAGTCAGATCTGGAAGCAACTGTAGATTTTTTTTTTTCTAGAGCAGCAGGAGGCAACATTGGGGGGTGTGTGTCCTGGGGCTACTCTTGTTCTCAGTCAGGACCTGTCAAGCATACCTATGACAAATTTAGCTTCATTTTATTTGTTATGGTTTCCAAAATTAAAAACACACACACACACACACAAAAAAAACACACCAGAAAATATACCCTATCACTAAAGCAAAACCTAGTAACTTGTTTTAGAAAGGAATACTTGCTCCTGGAGGCTTCCAGGAATAATATTCTCCCTGTTGGAAAATATTTCTTTTTTCATCATAATTCCCAGCAGGGGAACACATAGCCATCTGTTCTCTGCCCCTAATGTAGAGGATTGGTGCCTGAAGAGTCTTGCTCTAAGACAGTGGTTTCCAACCTTTTTTTGAGACTTGACCTCTTTTTATAATAGCCAAGTCACCTGTAACACCTTGCCATGTTTTGCATAAAAAGGCATTTTTGATGGGGTAAAGTCATCCCTTCTCAGAACGTAGAGGCTTCTTTCTCCCCCTAAAGTGACTGTTTCTCATACATACACATACACACTAAGTTTAATACCTCATTCCGAAAGTCAAGGAGGAAATTATTTAATAAGGGCTACAACACACATAAGGTGACCCATGACCCCCTAGAAAATAGTTTGCAACCCCTTGGAGGGCCCAAGCCGCAGGTTGGGAAACAGTGCTCTAAGATGATGCCTACTTCTGGTCCCTTCCTAATCCATGTGTCTGTGAACATAATGCCATCATCCTGGGCTAGACAAGTGGATCACATGGCCCAGTATTCTCCTTGTAAGTAGCCAATAAGCACCAGCTACAGAGAAAATAAAGAAAAGAGCAGGTCTGTTATAGGGTGATTCATCTGTCCTATTACTACCTGTTCCCACATTGCAGAATCTTGGCTTAGGAATGTCTTAAAAATAAACTTACTAAGTATTTTAACAAGTGTTACAAAACCCTTTTCCGGTGTAAGTTGGGTCCCAGTCATACCTAGTGATGACCCTACTTTGTGACAGATTATCTTCTTGAACTTGTTTTAAACCTGCTTGCTATTGATTCTGTCAAATCTTACATTTGGACAAAAATCACTCTTTCCTAGCTGAAGAAGCTCTCTTCCTTCTTACCGACACCCGTCTTGCTTTTCTAAACCAGTTCGCGGTGTCTGCACACAAAAGAGAATGCAGACTGTTTGGGGACTGTTGTAATCTTAACACAGGGAGCAGCTGAGGAAAGCAAGGGGAGGGGAGGGGCCAGCTTTCTTGGGACCAAAGACCAAGGCCGGCAAACCATAAACTGTCAGGTAAGTTGGGTTTCTAATCTTGGTTTATGGCTGTCCGTAGGCCGACAAGCCTCCCATCCAAGAACAGCAAACACAGAAGGCAGGCATGAGATAGCAATGGGACAGCTGGCACTGGTGCTTTTGGAACAGCTAAAAAAATTGCTTTGGGAACCAGAATGGCATGTTTGGACCATTCTCATCATTTCTGCATTGATCTGCCTAGTTGCTCTGTGACTCATACAGATCCTACTTGCGGAGAGCCCCAGGACTAATTTGCAAGCAGTACCTCTCACAGATGGTACATGGCGTTGTGGTGTGATGTAAGTGAGGAAGGCAAGGTGAAATGGGCATGGCATTTCCTGCAGATTTAAGGAAATCGTATGACTGTCAGATCTATCAGATATAATTTGCTGTGGACCATTTCATAACTTGGATGGGATGTGACTTGGCAGAAGTCTCCCAGGGTATAAAAAAACTGTAGTATTTTTAAGAGACCTGGGATATGGATCAGCTTAAGAGTTTCCAAAGGCAGCAAGAACAAGGGATTGAATTTTCTGAATTCTAGGACTTCTAGTTCTAGAAGTCACCTAGAATCCTCCAGGCACACTTCTGGGATTGGGAGAGAAGAAAGAAGAAGGCAAACCATTAAATGTTTCCTTCCATGTGCATCAGCTGGGGAGAAGAGGGAATGATCCCTTAGTCCCACTGTTTGCTGGAAATTGCCCTAGTGCATCATGGGAGGGTGGTTCAGTGAGAGGCTCCCACTATACAGTTTAATAGGTAGTGAGACTACCCTATGCATGACACCCTAGGATGATTCCCACCAAGCAGTGGGACTGAGACAGTCTTCCCTTCTACTCCCCAGGAGATGCACACACAATAAAATGACAATACAGAGACATCTCTTTTGCCTTACCCCCCTAAAGCCTTTGGGACAGCCAGGAGTTGACAACCCTTGATGAATCTCTTAAATTGGCTCCAGGCAGTTCTAGTTTGATCCAAAGCAAAGCCCATACTGGAAGGCCACCCTGTTTATTATGGCAGGCAACAATCTCTCTGGGAGATCAGGAAATTGCTGTCCTGCAACGGGAGACCTGACTGTGTGAACTGATCCTAAGGCAAGAATACTCACATTTGTTCCCACTCAATCTGTGCCAAAGCTCCAGAAACAATGGGACAGCCCTTCTTCTGCTCCTTGATACACATAAGCTGATAGGCTACATTCCTTTCTGATCTGTTTGCGTCAATGGAACTTTCTCCTCTCCAGGACCAGAGATTAGAACAGTGATCATGTTAGCTGGGAAGTTCTGGCTAGCACGTTCTAAATAAGTAACTTTTCCAAGCTTTGTCCAACATAGTTGTGGAAAGAGGCCTCTGTCAGGGCTGTTGAAGAGGTAAACTTAAATCTTTCTCCACACAGTAAGAGACACGGAACGATGCGCATGAGCATATATGCACTCGCACGTTGAAATATCATGTAGAAATATCAACAAAGGTGTAGGCAGAGCCTTTCTTTTTAGCATCACAACAACTCATAATTATTTGCCTGTTTGGGGGCTTGTGCAGAGAAGGGAGTAGCTATGCTGAAAACCAGGAAAACACTCAGAGCTTTGATGCCATTCACAATGCATACAGTGGTCGGCAAATCATAGGCTGTCCCATTACATTATTTTTCTTAATATCTGCATTTGGAACATAGCCTCATGCAATGTACCCATTACACTAATATATTTTTGCACATGGTGTTTTTGCTGAAAATCACACTGTTGAATTAAGAGAAAGACCTCTTGAGAACAGGGCTTGTGCTGGTGGCTAGATATGGCCCCAGGCTTCTAGTTGCCGACAGCTACTTTATACTTTACTTCTGTTCTTTCCCTTTTGTCCCCTTGGAGATAGCTAGAAACAAATGGTTGTGTATCTTTATTTTATTAAATACTTGCATGTATGAATGTTGATCCATATGCAAGTGAGTGGGAGAGGGTGCAAAGCATGCCTCCAGGGGTGCATATGCATGTGTGCACGCTCTCTCTCGAGTCCTGCCCTCTAATATTTATGGTATGAGAACACTGGGATAAGAAGAAGAGTGGTAAAGAAAGGCCAGAATGTGTACCCTGAGCAACTCAACATTGAAGAGACAGGAAAGGGTGGGGGGACAAGAACAAGCAGAGATTGCTAAGAAAGAGACGGTGGATTCATGGGCTCAATGCTGTATGTTCAGAGGATGAACTTCCAGTCGAAACTCGGCCAGCCCTTCCACCTGTTTGCACAACAGGGTAAAAGTCCATGTTGCCGCAGCAGGAGGAGGCCAGTCCTAGTAGTTCCCGCAAAGGCAGTGTGCACAGGGAGCAGGCGATGATGACGAGAAGCACGGGTAAAAGTCCCTTCCGGCCAGACACGGGCTCAGGTGTTTTCAACCACAGCCATCTTATTCTCACATGTGCGAGCTTCCAGAAGCTTAGCTGAGACGTTCCCCTTTGCCTTGAACCAGCACAGAGTTCAAAGGTGCCCTTGGGTTCTGTCGGCTGGTACCTGGTGCCATTTCCACTTCTAAGAATTCAGGGTATGGCCAAGAGTCAGCATTGAGTACTCTGATCCTGACTTAGAATGATTACTCTTTTTTTTTTTTTTTTGGTGGTGGTGGGAGGGGGGACCAATGTTGCCAGAATCCCTCAGCCAACATGGCTATGGTGGCTGAAGGCTCCTTGCAGTTGTATTTTTTTAAAAAAATAGCAACTTTTCAGACCTCTACTCTGAGTTCCATAGTGTTGCAACGCAAGGGATCAGAAAGATGGCATTAAGACACTGCTGCTTGTTTTCCACATGTCATTCATTCTGCATTTATTTGTGGCTTTGAAACACACTTCCTAGTATTTCTAGAGATTTCTGTTTTCTATAGCAGTGGTTCCCAATCTTGGGTGCCCAGATGTTCTTTGACTAAAACTCCCAGAAGCCTACACCACTAGCTCTGCTGGCAAGGATTTCTGGGAGTTGTAGCCCAAGAACGTCTGGGGATCCAAGGTTGGGAATCACTGATTTATAGCTGTACTTCTGTATCTAATATTTTGGAAATGTGCAAAGAGGTAGACTAATTCTCATACTGATCTATGCTCTGAATATACTGCCAGACTGCAGCTCTCTTAGTCTTAGGGAGGACTTTCCCAAGTGTGTTCTAGTATTATTTAACAACAGTAGCAGCAGCAGCAAAAGGTACTCTTAAAAACAGGTGAAGTTAATATAAATAGCCATTTCACAGTGGGGAGGGTGTGTGAGACCATCAAGTTCAGAGCCCAAACCATTGGTTGCCACACTTCTTACCAAAACATCTGGTATCTGCAAAAGCTCAGAATAAAGTATTGTAAAATTGGGTCACTCCGTGCATAAAAAGTGGTAGTGGGGCAATAGACACACAGTTATCTTCATGCGTAAAATTAATCAGAATAATATTGAGGAGGAAAGAATCCTTTAGGGAGGGGTGATATTTCAGACTACACACATTTCTTGGTCATTCCACTATTTCCCCACCACTATTTTCTAGATACTTTCTTTTTAGGATTTCCATTCTCAACTTTCCCTTTCTACAGCCAGCACTTTAACTTAATTCAACTGAGGGATCTCAAGTGCTTGACTTATGTCAGGAATCCCCAGAGTTGGATCCAAACAGTCAACACTGGGTGGTTGAGCATCAGGAGGCAACTGCATTGGCCGTCTTACCCCACACTTTGTATTGTATGGGGCACAGCTGAATTTGAATTAAAATCTGGTGACTACATGATGTCGTGTTTTTTTGTTGTTGTTGAGCCAGCAGGGTGATTTAAATTTGCTCTGACTAGGCTGACATCGCTTTTGTCTGCTTTTTGCCCAGTGTGATCCCCTAATCTGATGCAAAGGGGTGCTTAGCTCCCTCAATCAAACGTCCCTTGTCTCCAAACAGTTTCTTTAAAAAAGGAAGGTAGGTGCAGCACAGCTCTGGAACACACAGTCACTAGGGCACTTAGGAGAACAATTTTAAAAAAAAGAGAGAGAGAGAGAGAGATGGATTTTGCCAATTAGCACCTCATTAGCACCTTAAAACAGCTTGTGCTGTTGGTGCTTTGTGCATACTGAGCTCTTGGCCTTTGCCCCTCCTGAGGCTTATAAATTGCCCTCTGGAGGGTTACAGTGATTTCACCCGGGGAAACCCGATTTGATAAACTACCAATCACAGTGGACCAAACCACATTTTCCAGGCTGTGTAGCTGTGTCCTTTGTCTCCCATCTGATGTAAGTGCCTGGCACTTTTTCTTCACATTTCTGGACTCAGGAACTCCAGTCAGCATGTGCTGAATGCACTTTTCTCATCATAACCTATCCATCACCCCTTCTCTCCACAAGGATGCTGGCTTAGTGCAAAGCTTAAAAGAGAGTAACAACAGCCTGATTTTACAGATCAAACTTGTAGAATGGGGACACTATATGGTAAGACACATTGGCTCCCAGTTCTGGTAGAAAAATGGCATGTAAATAAATTAAATAAACAAATAAAATAAATTCACCTCTCTGAACTTAAATATGTGCTTGAGTAACATGCATATTCCAAAATATCTCCTGTATGGAGAATTAGTGCAGGGAAAGCACCCCAGAGGGAGACAACAGCTGTGATACAAGGATATCTGCAAGCGGGATCTGAAGGCCTTAGGAATGGACCTCAACCGATGGGAAACCCTGACATCTGAGCGTTCAGCCTGGAGGCAGGCGGTGCAGCATGGCCTCTCCCAATTTGAAGAGACACTTGTTCAGCAGGCCGAGGCAAAGAGGCAGTCCCGAAACCAGCAAAATCAGGGAGCTGGACAGGGGACAGATTGTATTTGTCTTCAGTGTGGAAGGGATTGTCACTCTCGAATTGGCCTTCTCAGCCACACTAGACGCTGTTCCAAGACCTCTATTCAGAGGCCGTTACCATAGTCTCTCGAGACTGAAGGATGCCTACACTCAACATGCATATTCTTGCATCCAAGGCAAAGAACTCCAACGGTAAATGCTCTTTCTTTTAAGGCTGCAGCAGTCAAAATACATGTGTGCAGCATATCTATAAAATCATGCTTCTATCAAGCTCTTGCCAGCAGGTGGAGTAAGACCACTGGCCTAACAGCAATAAAAATATGTCCTCTCACAAGTGTTCCTGGTAATTCCTAAGCCACCAGCAGCGGGTATGTCTACATTGCTGAGGCACAGTTCAGCATTTGTCTGTTTAGAAACTGCAAGAAACGCTGTGGATCTAAAAATAAAAGAATGAAATCAACTGCCCTTGCAAACAATTTGGAATGAAATAAAGGGTTTCATTTCAGCTGAAAGCATTTGTAGCTGTACACTGGGAAGCACCTAGCAGCTGCTTGGTGAGATCCAGGGAGTCTCTCTGTATCTTCTGTTTTACTACTGTGTATTTATTGCATGCTCACGTTTTTAGATGAAACTATGTGGAGAAAGGTCAGATCAAGACCTTGGCAAAGTTACTTGTACTGATAATGACCACAGGCCATGTTAGTTACAAGATGCTGGGAACCCATGTTAAAAAAAGTAACTTTCCTAAGCTTAGACCAAATGGAGCCAGCATTGAGGAACGGATAACTTCCTTTTTGTAAAATAAGGCAAGCAGAAAACAGGGAAGCCTTTAGGATTTACAAGGGTGTCCAATGTTCTGAAGAGCCATGTTTCCCAGTAAGTACTAAATTGATTAATTCTTGGCAGAGAGATGGGAAACAGAAAAAGGAATACTTTGCGAGATGATGGATGCCTTCCGCATGAGATGTTTAGTGTGAAATTTCTCTAATCTTGAGAAGGGGTGTGAACCTTTGCTTATCTCATCTTTGCACCCAGGAATGAGGAACTGTTAAATTATTCTCCTCATCCCTTAAGAGGTGAGTTACTTTTGGGGCATCTTTTTTTTTTCAAGGGGAATGGAGAACAATATTTTTGTGCCAATGAAGTCAAATTCTGCAAATAACTGTAGTACAAATACAAATAACGCTCAAATGTAAACAATGCAAATTGTGCCAGGTGGCAATGGTTGCTGTTTGTTGCATGGATTTAAAAGGATTAGAAGCACTGGATGGAGTGTTCACTTCTTTTTTTTCAACAAACAGCCCCATAGATTTTTAAAGTGTTACATTATCAAGTTGATTCAAACCATAACATTTCAAAATTTCAGGTACTTCGTAAAAAAACATTTGGCATTTAAAACACAATTTAAAATCTAGTATCTAGTTACCATGGAATTTCCGAGGCCTGAATATCGCCATACAAAATCTGGCTATTTGATAAGTGATTTTGGAGTCTGTATCAAGAAACTCAAATCTATTTTTTCTTTGATCAGTGGGGTGATGATATCCTTACAAGCTACTTCATAATCAAACAATTCTTTACCTACAGTCCTCAGACCCATCATACAGAGAAGTGGACAACCCAGATCCACATAATCTCTGCAATACGTAAAAACATCAAACTTAGACATAAAACAAACAAACAAGTATACAACAAGTATAAAACAAACAAGTATACAAGCGATTCAAAACCTTCCATACCAATACCAGAGTCAAGTATGGGGAAATTTCTGAAACTTGAAAATCGCCAGGCAGAACCTGCACCAGGTCCAGTGTGCTAGCTTCCTGCAACTCCTCAAATGATCTTTGAGTCTCGGCAACAGCTCAGGTTTCTCTGCCCCGCCCTCTTGGCTGATCAGGCAAAAGGGCGGGGCAGAGAAATCTGTGCTCTTGCTTGTGACTGGGAGATTATCTGAGGAGGTGGAAAGAAAAAGCAAGCTGGGCCCAGCGAGTGGTTGTTTGAGGCAGAGGAGGTGGGAAGGGGAGGAGCAGCACCTGTGCTGCCGCCTTTATGAACTGGGGCGAATTGATTTGTGCCCATCTCTAGTACAGTGTAGTCAGAAGTGATGCTGAGGGCCCTCTGGGATTGTGTAGTTTGCTCAAGGCCACACAGATGAGCTTTTATCCTAAAAGGCAGAGTAGGGTATTAAACTCCCAACCTCAACGTCACAGCCAAGTGCTTCTTCTCTTTGACCTATACAGCCAGTTCCATATAACCCACAGGAAAGCAGAAATGTATTGCAAGAGTGTCCACACCTACATATTCAAAGATGTATCAAAACTTTGATCTGAAAGTCACAGAAATGCAAATACAGTTGTTAGCTAATTCCAGTTCATGACCAACTGTTTATCAAAAATAAAATGGGAGTTTATCTTAAATAAAACTTCAGATGTCCTCATCTCAACTCAGAAGGTTATTGTTTTTATAGTTATCAATTGCTTCCTATTTATGTTTGACCTCTTTTAAACAATTTACTTTTTCTCTCTCTGCATCCATGTAAACTTAGACTCACAGAAGCCAGGTTTACATATCCATCATCCATTGTGTGTATACTATGTACATAAAAATCTTTCAACTCCTTTGTTGCAGAAACAATACAATCCTGCAAATAACTTAGCCCAGAAGGGAGGAAATAAAAGCAAACAAGAAGTGTAATGACTTCCAATGTTGTGAATAGGTCTACTGAAAATGTCTCTTGTGTGCTATTATCATCACATTGTAAGACTTAACAACTGTCGTAATTGCTCTCTCCCCTCAAGCTCTGAAGCACATTCAGGATAAAAAAATTAGTCTCTTCTTATTCACAGTTATATAACAGACAACATGAGCAATTATAACACAAATAAAATGTTACAATTTGTGCACCCAAGTCCTTGGCAATAGCACCAATACAGGAGTTGCTCATAGAATTGCAAAGTTAAGTGTCCTTTTGAATTTCAAAGTCAGACAAAAATCCAACATATTTCCTCAACTGGATTGGGTATTCATAACATAGAAGAATCAGCTCCACGTGCAGTCTTCAAAACCCTAGAATAAAATATCAATTTGATTGCATGTACATGAAATCACAATGTGTATTCATCCTTCCAGCACAAACATATAGGAATTATACCTAGACCATGTTGGCAAGGGCCTTAGCCGTCTAAGTGGCAACTCCAGCCTGGTCAGCTGTCCCACTCTTTCTGATTCAAATGTCTTACTCATAGCCCTGCTCTTTCTTAGTTCCAGCCCTTTGGGCTGAACCAATATTCATTCATTCATTCATTCATTCATTCATTCATTCATTCATTCAATTTCTATATTGCCCATCTGGCTACAAGGCTACTCTGGGTGGTTCACAACATGATAAAACAACATAGGGGTTACAATAACACATAATTGGTATTATTTATTCATTGTGTGGACTCAGTTTATAGTTCTTCCATAGTACCCAAAATCTCCCGTTATGGATGTTTTTTTTTTAAAAAAATACTCTTCCTAAACAGGGATGACTGGAGCACTGTCTTTCTGTCACCTTTGCATGGGATCAGCCAGCCATTTCATCCCATCCCTCTTGTCTGGGATAATTTTTAAAAACTCCATGAAAATTTACATTGAGCTTGTATGCATTTCATTGTAAAATACTGATTCTCTTATCCATTTTCTCTGAAATGTACCTTTTCGTAGGCCTTTTTTTAAAACAAAAAAAGCTAGGACCTCCATTGCAACATTTGAATCAGTGTGTGAGGTGAAGGAGAGCTGCACTCCAACCCACAAATGAATTCAGAAACTGTGAATTCGGCTGGCTTGTTTGAAAAAGCAGAGCTCAAAGAGTTGGATTTCCCCCCCCCCCTTCAGCTCCCAGAACCCTCCAGCTAGCACATCTGCTAGCCATGCTGAGTGGAGTGGAGGTTCTTGAGACTGGAGTCCCCAAAAGTAACTTTTTGAAGCTCTGATGGCAGGGCAAACAACATTTCTCCTAAGTCCACCACCCCAGCTTAATGCTTTCTTGAGTGGCCCAGCTGTGGAAGAAGACTGGATAGCAAACGAATGAATGTAACAAAAGCCATGTCAGATCAGCACAACCTCTGTTCATCTAGTCTGGCCTTAAGATTCATCACAAACAGGAGTCAGCCACACAACTCTGGAAAGCCCACAAGCTGGACATGAAGGCTATCATCTTCCTTTACTGTTTCCTACCCAAACAACTGGTATTCAGAGGCATCATGTCTGAAAACATGATGGGGTGATACTCCAGTCCTGGCTATCTTCCCTGGCTATCTTCACTTCCACGCACCAGGGAACATATCCTCTTGGCACACACACAGTGTTTGCCTGCTCTTCACTTGTGGCTTGTCAGATCACAATTTCCATCTAACTCTCAGCAAACCTGTGTGCCCGCTAGCCCTCCCTAGAGGCTCTCTCGCTCTCTCTCAATCTCTCAATCTCTCTCTCTCTCATTCTGCCTCATTCTAGATAGTGTTTGCATCTCTTCTCTCTCTGCCGGCAATACTCTGTCAAGAAGAGGAAGAAAGAACAATCCAGAAAGAGACAGAGAGAAGATTTGTTGTTCTGCCTTTTATTTTGTTTATTTTGTTTTATTGGATAAGCACCTCCTGTCCTCTCTGTTGTTCTATGTAGAGAGAGAGAGAGAGAGAGAGAGAGAGAGAGAGAGATTGTCGCCTGAGCAAGTGAAAAGAGGGACACACGCACAGAGGGAAAGAACATGTGTGGATGAACGCAGGGAGGGAGTGCATAGCAACGTGACTCCACAATGAAGAAGGGCCAAGAGCACCATTCTCAGAAGGTAAGGCAGTTTGTATCAGAGGCACTTCATGAGATGCCATGAACGGCAGGGGGAGGAGGAAGGGGTGCTGTAGCAGGTGGTGCTTTTTTCATGTAAAAGAGGGTAGGCGCAAGAAGAATGGGGAGGAAAGAGTAGAGTCCTCAGTGAGGATGACAGAGGGGGCCTCCTTAGGGACCAGCTAGTTCAGAACAATTTATCTAAAGCACCCAGACTTGTCTTCTGTTTCTAGGATCAGGGGCAGCAGGTGAAGCAGGTAGGGGGGGTTGGCTCTCATTTCATGAGGAGGTCTTCTCTCCCCCCCCCCCTCTTTCATTAGCAGGTTCAGGAGGCTCTGGTGCTGTGCAGATAATTAGAGGTACCTTCTCTAGCTGGCCCAGTAGCCTCCCGTGGGGAGATGTTTTCCCCTCACCTAGGCAGTAGGTGTTTTTATGCCAGGATGACTCATGTTGTGGCAGAGTCTACGAGAGCCGGTGTTAGGATGTTTAGGGGTAAGGATCTGTTTCACCTAAATAACCTTGCCACCCTCCTCCAACAGCACCCAAGGTGCAACAGGCACTGGGTAGGGGCTGTGTCTCTGGGCACACAGAAAGGGATAAATGATGCAGCACGGGGAACAAGTGCCCAGCCTTGTCTTAGAGAATCAGCTTCGAGAAGAAGGGGCAGTTGTTCTGCACTTACAAGGAGACCTTATCTCCACCTGTGCCAACTTGTCTCTCTTCACCCCTCTAATTTCTGACTCCGTCCAGGGTCAGAGGTCAATATTTTGTTGCCTGACGTAAAGCAGCCAAGGTAGTGTCACACAGTAACCTCCCTGAGAAGTTCATGGCTGGTCAAATTAAAATCCCACAAGCTCTCCTCCCTGGCAGCACAAAGGCAACAATACCTTAAAGAACAACATGCTGCGCTCTGAGAAGGCACCAAATATATTGCCTAAGGCAGGGTCCTCATTCTCCCTCACGCTGGAGCCAGTTCTGAACTTTGTCAGTTAGATCCTCCTCCATCAGGTCCCTCTTCCCACTCTTTCCCATCCTGTCTTCCTGGTGTCCATCGTGGCTTAGATAATTTCCAAAGTTACCCTGAAAGCTTTTCATTTGAGAGAGTATAAGCATGAGACGGTAGGGAAGCAATATATATATATATTGTGAAAGGAAGACACCCCTAAATGTCTGAAGAGGAAGGATGTTTTACAGCTTTTTCCAGGAAGCTTCAGGCAGCCTGAGAACAGAGCAGTGGGGTACCCCTCCAATGTGGTGGTGACAAATCTCCCTGCCCCCAGCTAGATAGAGGACCTGATCCTACCTGTGGAATAGGTGGCTTTAGATGTTTGCAAGTCTGTGTTTGGGCTGGGAGGTGGGATGCCATCCATGAAGGAGGCAGATGTATCTTCTCCCTGAGCAATGTGTTCCAAATATATGCTTTATTCCTGGGCAAGGCTAAGGGGACATTTTGATCCCTTTTAGTTCTTTTAGCTTGCAACATCTATCAGCCTCATGCCAGGATGACTTCTAGCAAGGGGCCATGGGAACTGTATGTTCAAGACATTTGGAAGCAGAGAGATTCCAGAATGATATGAGGCAGAGAAGGAGGCTGAAACATGGCCATCACCTGGCCTGCTCCGGCTTACCCTCCTCCCCTCTCTATGAAAGCCAAAGGAAACCATAGACCAGGAAGTCAAAATGGTTGTCTCTACAGACATGCACGTGTTGTCTTAATATGGTGGCCTTTTCACACATGCTTACTCATTCTCATGAGCGTCCTCATTATGTGTATCATCATTTGGGTCTTGTTCAAGTCACCTCAGTGTCTTTGTTTCTTCTTGGCTTCCTCTAATTCCGTGGTTCCCAACCTTGTGTCCCCAGATGTTCTTGGACTAAAACTCCCAGAAGCCTTCACCACTTACTGTGCTGGATTCCTGGGAGTTGTAGTCCTAGAACATCTGGGGACACAAGGTTGGGAACCACAGCTCTCATTATTTCTGCTCCTCTGCAGATGTCTACTAACCATTCAGAAAGCATGTTGGTTGCAGCTGCAAGTGAATCTCCTGTAAGAATAGCCATCCTTTTTCTACTTGGTGCTTATCTTTGGGCAGGGAACATGAGAATGAAAAAGTTGTCTCGGAAGCAGCTGGCAGTGGGTTTCAATAAGGCAGTGAGTCCTTTTTTGGTCTGGAGTATCTCTCAAAATAGCTTGATGTCATCCTTAGGATGGATGATTGGAACAGCTAAAATGGATGTAAACTGCCTAATTCATGGTATACCTTCTCATGTCAGCTTTCCCTACTTTTGCAGAGAAGTAAAATCAGTGCATCATGATCTGCACACTGTTATGACAGAAACAGGGTCAACAGGTTGGCTACTTGTGTATCACCTTCCCTCCCTTCTGTTTGTTAGAAGTGCATCCCCAGTAAACAGAACATGCTGATTTGCATGCTATCTGGCAAGAGTTAATATATATGCATGGTTGCAACTTCAGAAACACTGGCCATTAATTAAGTCAGAGCTGGGCAACATGAGGGGTGGCTTTGGAGGAGCCACTCAACCCACCTGCTGCTGGCCAAAACTGCAGTAGTGCAGGGGGCTGCTGCTAAAATCAAGAGTAGCCCCTGCACTTCTCACCACCACATTGGCAGCAACTGCAGTTAGGTCCAGTCCCATTGCAGAGCCATCTGAATTGGCAGCCGTTGCTACATTTTGCTGTAGCAAATCCCTCAGTCTACTTGTGCATTGTATGCAAAAGCACCTTTTTTCCTGTCCTACACCTATGCTTTCTGCACCTTTCCCCACTTTAAAATATTCTCCCGCCCCGCCCCCCCAGGTGCATTAACCAAAACTACACAGTATTCCAAGCAAGGAAAGACACCATCGATTTATGCAAGGGGAGTATGACATTGCCAGTTTTATTCAATATTCCCTTTTAAAAATTATGCCCAGTGTGGAATTTATTGTTTTCATTTTTTAAAAAGCAGTTGCACACTGGGCTGACATTTCATCGGACTATCCAGTCAACCTCCAAAATCTCTTGGTCATTGTTTTCCAGTTCAGATCAGTTAGATGCTCCTTTATCAGGTCTCCCTGATGAAGTTAGGCATTTTTTTGTCCCAGTGTACACCTGTTTATATTGAATCTCTTTTGTCATTTGAACAGCTACTCCCACATTATGGAGAGATCCTTTTGATGCTCCTTAGAACAGAATCATTTTTATTTTCACCACTTTTGCTGAGCCATCAGCAAACTTGGGCACCTCATTGCTCTCCTTATCTTCAGGTCATTTATGAAAAAGCGTAAAAGCTTTGGGTCCAACAGAGATTCCTAAGAAACCCTATTGTGATTGCTCACATCCCTCCATTGGAAAACTGACCATTTATGCTTGCTGTCTGCTTCCTTTTCTTCGACACATTTTGAATCCATAAGAGGATGTATTTTATCCCATAACTGCAAAGTTTACTCAGGAATCCTTTAGAAGAAGGACTTTATCCAAAGCCTTTTGGAAGTCCTCAGGTCAAGAATGTCTAAAGCATGCTGCTTATTATATACCACCCCATAGTGCTTAAAGCACTCTCTGGGAGGTTTACAATTTAATTATGCAGGTTACACATTGCCCAACTGCAGCAAGCTGGGTTTCAATTTACTGACTTCAGAAGGATGGAAGGCTAAATTAACCTCAAGCCAGCTATCTGGGATTGAATCTGGGTCCAGAGCAGAGTTTTGGCTGCAGTATCGCAGTGCCATGAGCATGGACCACCCCATCCACCTGTTCATTTGACAGTTTCAAATAACTCTAAAAGTTTATTCCGCCTTTGTAAGGTGCCATGTTGGTCCTTTTTCAGCAGGGTTTATGATTCAATATGCTTAATAGTTTATCTTTAATAATGTTTTCTACCAGTTTACTAAAAATAGACATGAACCTAACCGGCCTGTAATTTCCTGCGATTTATCACCCAAAGCTCAGAAAGGCTGCTTTTCTAGACTACAGCTTCTAGAATCTTCCAGTGGCTATGCCAGCTAAGAATTCTGGGAATTCTTGTTGTCAAAAATCCTACCTTTTCTAAGCTTGGTTACCATCATGTCTAATCCCAGCTGCTCAAAGTATATGAAATAGGCTTGCTCCCATGGCAAAATAATGTGAGGGGAAAAAATATTCATGGCAGGTGGGGGTAGAGTTGGATATCTCAGCTGCTGCCAGTTTATGCCTCAGTAATGACACAGATGTATCTCTCAAGGGATTATCTTTTCACACCCTTCCACCCACACGGAATAACTGTTCTTCTTTTCCAAAATGCTATTTATCACATCCATCTGGTGCTGAATAATAATACAATTGTGAGGTTTGGCACAGGAATATGTAATAGCTCAGTATTCTGCTCATTAAAGAGGTTTTGCTGTATCTGATCCATTCATCAGACTGGCCACAATAAACAGATAGAGTTCATCTTCCATACATCATGTATGAACTTCATGGTGAAACCTATGTATGCACTTTAACAGTGTGAAAAGCAGGTGCTGTTGGATTTGAAAAGAAAAATTAGGTGGGAATCATCTGGAAACACAAAGGGTCGTAGGCATCCTTCAGTCTCGAGAGACTATGGTAACGTGCTCTGAATAGAGGACTTGGAACAGTGTCTATTGTGGCTGAGAAGGCCAATTCGAGAGTGACAATCCCTTCCACACTGAAGACAAATACAATCTGTCCCCTGTCCAGCTCCCTGATTTTGCTGGTTTCGGGACTGCCTCTTTGCCTCGGCCTGCTGAACAAGTGTCTCTTCAAAATGGGAGAGGCCGTGATGCACCGCCTGCCTCCAGGCTGAACGCTCAGATGTCAGGGTTTCCCATCGGTTGAGGTCCATTCCTAAGGCCTTCAGATCCCGCTTGCAGATATCCTTGTATCGCAACTGTGGTCTCCCTCTGGGGCACTTTCCCTGCACTAATTCTCCATAGAGGAGATCTTTTGGAATCCGACCGTCAGCCATTCTCATGACATGCCCGAGTCAACGCAGACGTCGCTGTTTCAGTAATGTATACGTGCTAAAAACACAAAATGATCACAATAAAAACATGGGTGGTTCCAGTGGACAAACCCTACTGCAATCCACTACTAGCAATTACGGCTTTCCCTCCTTAATTTTATGTATGTGTGGTGGCTGTGGTGAAGGTAAGAAAAAGAGACAAAAGCATAGGGAAAGTGTAGGAGGGTAGCAAATTGAATGATGTCTGACCCCTGTGTAAAAGTCCATGTAAATGCATAATAACAGCCTCATTTGGAAGCCCTCATCATCAAATTGACAACTGGTACTTCTCACTGATATTTTATTCCTGGGTCATCTGCCAAGAGTACTTGAGTTACTAAATTACTTTTAAATGGATGCAGTAGCTCTACCTTTATAGTTTCTCTTGTTTCAAAAATCCCAAATAAGATTATTTTTAAAAGTTTAAATACAATCAGGTCTAGATCCATTCAAAGTATTAGATTTTCATTCCTGTTTTCTTATCTGGTGGCCACTGAACATATCAGCTTTTTAAAAACATGCTATCAAGTCAATTCTTACTTTTGATTACCCTTTTCAGGGTTTTCCAGGTAGAGAGTACTCAGAATTGGTTTCTCATTCCCTTCTTCTGGGGGTGCCCTGGGACTGTGCAGCTTTCCCAAGGCCACACAGGCTGGCTCTTCTCCTGGAATGCACAGTGGGGAATGGAGCTCCTAATATTTGACTGCTGAGCCAGATACCTAACTCAATGAGCTATCCAACCTGGCCACCACAAAACATTAGGATCCAGGTTTAGAGCTGAATTCAAAAGTGCAACTAAACTGTGTATCTGTTACCTTGGGTTTTCAAAGGAGTGTAATCTTATCCAGCAAAAATTGAATACCTATTCCCTTGCCATCACCTTTTGAAATTGCCACTATAATAAGCATCAGAGTCACTGTAAAACACAGGATGAAATTCTCTTGGTTTTTTATGCAAAAGACTTAATATTTGGTCCATTCCTAGCTAGCAGTTAACAAGGTACTGCTAGGATTCTCAGGGTTATGCACACTGGCAGCCTTTCTGCACACTTGAGAATCCCAGCAGGGACTCTTCAATTGCCAGCTAGGAATGGACTGAATGTTGCACCTGTTGCATAACAAAGCAATAAGATTTCAGTCAGTGAGTTCTATTCATGTTTGATACCTTTGAAGGCTGCCGAGAGACCCAGGAGAGATCTACCAAGAAAGACATAGACATTGGATTATAAAGTGAACCTCTCCTGGTCTGGAGGTAGTTTGGCCATGTGTTCTACTTTGCAGAATACCATATTTTATTTAAAGACATATTCTGTTTAATGGTAGGCACTCTGTGATGCTTGAAGATGTTGATGAACTACAACTTGACAACGTCTCTTGGCACCAACCAGACTGGATGGATGATATGGGAATTGGAGTCCAACAACATCTATAGGGCAATTTGTTACTCAGTTCTGTTGTATCTAATGGGCCTGTTCAATGTGCCTGATTTGTAGATGAAGGATCATAAGAAAGGAGAGCCTTGTGGTTGCCATTCAGCAGTTGGACAGCAGGCTGAGCAGCAGGCACTGCAGGTTCCCTGGTTACAGTCTTCCAAGCGATGCTTTGTTTGTTTGTTCATTTATTTATTTTATTTATTTGTTTGTTATTCTACTGAATTATCAGCCAGAATCCTATTGATGGTTGTAATGCATAATTCGCAGGGGTGTTTAGCTGAAAAGTGTTGGTACATAACTCAGTTGTGCAATCAGGGTGATGACCAGGTATCCAACTGAGACAGGCCCTTGTATCTTGTTAATTAGGTGCAGCACATTATGCAAACCTTACATAAACAAAATTCATAGAATCATAGAAAAGTGAAGTTGGAAGGGGCCTGCAAGGCCATCAAGTCCAACCCCCTGCTCAGTGCAGGAATACAATCAAAGCATATCTGCCAGGTGATTATCTAAGTTTTTCTTGAATGCCCCCAGTGTTGGAGCACTCACCAACTCCCGAGATAACTGGTTCCACTGTCGTACTGCTCTAACAGTTAGGAAGTTTTTCCTGATATTCAACCAAAATCTGGCTTCCTTTAACTTGAGCCCATTGTTGCGTGTCCTGCACTCTGGGATGATCGAGAACAGATCTTGTCCCTCCTCTGTATGACAGCCTTTCAAATATTTGAAAACTGCTATCATATCACCCCTCAGCCTTATTTTCTCAAGGCTAAACATGCCCAGTTCTTTCAGCCTTTCCTCATAAGGCTTGGTTTCCAGCCCCCTGATCATCCTTGCTGCTCTCCTCTGAACTTGTTCCAATTTGTTAGCATCCTTCTTGAAGTGTGGTGTCCAGCACTGGACACAAGACTCAAGGTGAGGCCTAACCAGTGCTGAATAGAGGGGGACTAGCACCTCACGGGATTTGGAAACTATACTTCTATTAATGCAGCCTAAAATAGCATTTGCCTTTTTTTGTAGCCACATCACCCTGTTGGCTCATATTTAGCTTGTGATCTACAACAATTCCAAGATCTTTCTCACTCATAGTTTTGCTGAGCCAGGTATCCCCCATCTTGTAACTGTGCAATTGTTTTTCAGGCTCCATGAAAGGCAGTTGTTAAGCCAAGTCACAGGTCACTCACACATTCATGCAATGCTATGGTGGATGCTGCTCACCTAAATAATTCTTGAGCATTCTCTGATTAATGATTCCTGATCAAGGTGAGACAGTAAGCTGTGGTCTTTCAGCAGAGCTGGCCCTGCCCTTAGCCCCAATGAGGTGATTGCCTCAGGCACAGAATGGCATATTTGGCCAATACTCCTTGCCTTGTCAGGACTCCTGCCATTCTGAAGAGCTGCCATTGCTTTCCATAGCAATCCAAAGCAGCTACTTTCTCAGTGCTTGGACTAGAGGATCCTGAGAGGCTATTCCTATAGGGGGAGCCATTACAAAAATTGCTACAGCACAGGCAGTTTTTCTAGCCCTGCTTTCGACAGGCTACAGCTCTAAGGAACCTGCAACTAAAGAAACATTGAAGCACCTATCTCTGTAGAGCCACCATTGCATACACTTTCTTGTGGGTGGCTTGTGGGTGAATAAGCAGCGGTTGCCATTGCTGTTCCACTCCTCCTCCTCCTCTGGAGAGGGAAGTGCCACAGCTACCACCGTCCTGACCCTCCTTCTCGAGGGGAGAGGGAGGTGAGTATGTGACTAGGTTCCCCTTGGCATAATGGGGCCATGGTCCTTCACTTCTCACCTAAAGTGGCAAAAAAAGCCAGTCCTATGTCTTGGCTTCAAGTCATCCTGGAGGATGCCTACAAGGATGCCTCGTACTATCTGTATCCTGGCTTTTACACAACAGGGGAAATTTGGCCGCCTTGATTCCCCTTGGTCTCTCAGTGGGTTTCGACACTGTCCACCCTAGACACAAACCACCTAGATCACTTCTTGAGATTTGGAGGGCATCTTGCTTTGATGCTTCGCGTCATTGTACCTTGAGGATCACATCTAGAAGATGGTGCTGAAACCTAGGAGCTAAATCCAGTTAACTCTGCTGGAGTGACAAGTTGAATGAAGGAGACTTACGTTGCTGTTGGCTTAGTAACTCCCTTTTATTCAATGGATCTACTATAGTTTGAGCTAACAATTGAATTTTCTCCAAAGGCTCCAGCCTGCTCTTTGGCCTTGGAAGGGAATCTTAAGCGTCTCCTTGCTGGTTTTTCAGGGTTCCATTTTGTCCCAGGTATTTAACATCTGCATCAGGGGTAAGCAAACGTGTAACTGTGGGTGCCGTATTGCCCTCCCCATGCTGTTTCTTCCCCCGA
The DNA here is from genome assembly GCA_037013535.1 of Intellagama lesueurii. NCBI lineage: Eukaryota > Metazoa > Chordata > Lepidosauria > Squamata > Agamidae > Intellagama > Intellagama lesueurii. The sequence continues at coordinate 221,088,263 of JBAJHW010000002.1, forward strand.
ACCTCTGCTTTGTAATTTTTTTAAAAAGTGAACAACAGCTTCTGGAAGCTGCTAGGTGTGGCAAATCATCTTTCAAATAGGCCACTGGAAATGAAGCCACTTCTATTTTCACTTTCTGCCCCCCTTTTTTTTGGCATTTTGGTGGTCTTCGCAGCCTCTGGAGGCAGAAAATTGGCTCCTGAACTTGCCAAAGTCACTCTCCCAGATCTAGATGAAATCTCACCTCTCTGTGTCTGATTTTCATCTGCTCCTGGAGAGTGGATTCTAAACCAGTCTCTGAGAGAAGATATGGGAAAGCAGCTTAAAACATGATCCAGACAAGAGAAAGGTACTGCTGTCTAGTTGTGTGTGCATGTGTGCGCGAGGCAAGTGTAAGTGATTGGCCTGTACGGTTAGATGGTTGGAGTTTCCTTCTCCCAAACCATCACAGCTCCTGGATTAAGGGATGTGTTCGGATCTTTTGGTAACAGCCGTGTCCAGGAGTATTTTTCAGCATAATCTGCCAGTACGTAACTGGGGTGCCCTTTTGATGAAATCAGACCTGCCTGCACTTGTTAATGTCTTTGCTTTGTCAATTCTAAAATATTGCAATGTGTTGTACAATCTTCCTACCTTTGCAAAGCCTTGGAAAGCTTCAGGCAGTGGCATAGAATGGCTTGTCAGCACCCGGGGCAATGCAGGTATTGTGCCCCCTAACCTGTGGATGCAGGTGCACAGGCGAGTGAACTGCAAGCTGCAGAAGGGTCTGGATTCCCAACAGTGCACTGCCTTCCTGGAGTTCCCACAGGCCACCCTACCTGCAACAACTAGTGCCCAACCAGCCGTCATGCTGGAGGCTCCAGATGCGGGTGGGTGAAGGATGATGTGGGGGGGGGGGAGAAGTGTGAAGCGGTGGCAGATTCTCGCACCTTCTGCCCGATTATTCCACACCCATGGCACCCAGGGGTGGCAGCGGTTGCGCAGCTCCCTCGTAGCTCAGCCCAGTGGGCATCTTGCCTCAAGGTGGTGGCCACAGGGGGGGTGGGGGCAAACAGGAGGCACACGCGTGGTGTATTGGCCAGGGTTTGGTCACCACTCAGCCGGAGCCACCTGCAGAACTCACAGAACATAACTGATGCCATCCCCCCTTCAACTCCAACTTGCCCAGGATGGGGAGGCCTCACACACCTGTTGCCAGAGGAGCCACCTGATTCCCAGGCATGGTGCAGGGCAGGGGACAAGTGCAGAGCCCCCCTATCAGACCTCCACCCACCCACCCCCACGCGCTCCAGCTGCACCTTCAGTAAAAGCTGTTTTGGACTTCTTCCAGGCAGTTTCTTATAAAGCAAGGGGGCATGCGGTGTGGGAGAGGTGCAAAGGGAGACCAGCCACCCAAGCAGACAATTCTCCAAGGGGGAGCCTATTCTGTGCTCCCACCCACTGAGCACGGAGGCCTGAGCCTGGTTTCAGCACCCAATCGACCAACCATTCCCACCCCCCAAATCCTCTTGGGCAAACAGCTTCCCTTTCTTCCTCACAGACCCCGTGGCTAGCTTGTCTAGAACCCCCAATTTACCCAGCCTAGACCCTTCACCTCCAACAGGGACTCATCTGAAGCCAATGTGCAACAGCTTTTTATATTGCACACACTACCTTGTACACGTGGGCAGTATGACTGCAACCGTATGTGGGAATTGCTGCATTCCTTCACATCCATGTGTATATTTGGACTATGTGACGCTTGTGAGTTTATCTACAGCTAATGGCCATTTGTATCATTGCTTCTGGGAGGCATATGTATCCATAGGTGAATGTGCATCTGTATCTCCACACACTTATTTTCTTGAACTCATTCATATATATGCCCATGTACTTATGTAGTGTTGAACTGACCATATACAGGCATGTGCATGTGTCTCTTCAGGTACAGGGACGTGTATATGTAAGCCTAACAGCATGAAGCATATGGCAGGTATATCGGTACTCATAATTAGGCCAGTTTCCTCACTTATACTTTCTTCCCTTGTCTCCATGGAAACTGAATAGGAAGTAAGTTTTCACTATAACTGTAGCAGATGAAAGGGCAGCTCTTGGTGAAAGAAAGGGGCAGTATGATTTTTGGGTCAGTGCTCACCAGAACCAGAGTTGTTTTCAAAGAAGAAATAAAATCAGTCCTAGAGATTAAAGAAGTCTGGAGCACTGGTAGTGGGTCTCTCACTCTCACTGAGTAGCCAGAGCCTCTCTCCAAATGTCAAGGGTTTTATTGAAGATCTCCCAGATCACTGTATATGGTTTCCAGACACCTTCACCCTGAATACATCTCCTTTTTAACAAGTTAAGCACTAAGGAGCAGATAGGAAGGCATGACTGGAAACCATGTCCACTAGAGAGTGTTTCTAAGGTGAGTCCTTTTTTTTTTCTGTTGCTAGCTGAGCAGTTCTTAAACTGATAGAAGCTGGTGTAATATCTGGTTTCGTTTTCTGTTTAACTTGGAGAATACAGGAGGTGGACAAGGTCACTGATAAAGAATATGTTTTGGATGCAGAAGTTCAATCCATGTATCTTGAAGAAGCCCTGGGAAAGACCCTCGTCTGAGACGCTGAGGCATGTCAGTCAGGGCCAACTGGCTTTACTAGGGAGAGCATGATATTAGCCTCAGGTAGCAGTTTTTGGGTGTCAGAAAAAGGCAGCAAATTATTAGTTATGTATGGGGGCACCGCTTTACGGTGGTTCCGCTCCTTCCTGGCTGACCGTGTCCAGAGGGTGGTGCTGGGGGACAGTTGCTCTGTCCCATGGCGTTTATGTCATGGGGTTCCTCAGGGCTCAATACTGTCCCCCATGCTGTTTAACATCTACATGAAACCACTGGGAGAGGTCATCAGGAGGTTTGCGCTGAGGAGTCAGCAATATGCTGACGACACTCAGCTCTACCTCTCGTTTTCCACCAATCCAGGTGAGGCGGTTTCTGTGCTGAACTCGTGTCTGGACCTGATAATGGACAGGATGAGGGTTAATAAATTGAAACTCAATCCAGACAAGACGGAAGTGCTGTTAGTGGGTGCTTCACCGGACAGGCTGGAGGGCCATTTCCCTGCCCTGAATGGGGTTACACTCCCCCTAAGGGAAAGGGTCCGTGGCCTGGGGGTGCTCCTGGACCCCAGTCTAACACTGGAAGCCCAGGTGGACTCGGTGGCCAGAGGCGCCTTCCTTCAGCTGCGGAAATTATACCAGCTATGGCCCTACCTGGACGAGCGGAGTCTCATGACAGTTACACATGCACTGGTAACATCTCGCATAGATTACTGCAATGCGCTCTACGTGGGGCTGCCTTTGAAGACGGTCCGGCAACTGCAACTGGTCCAGAATCGAGCTGCGCGGCTGGTGAGTGGTGGGGCCGCTAGGGACCATATCAAGCCGATTCTATTTAAGTTACATTGGCTACCAGTTGCTGCCCGGGCCCAATTCAAAGTGCTTGTTTTGACATATAAAGCCCTAAACGGCTTGGGCCCTGGATACCTGAAGGACCGCCTCCTTCCATATGAACCTACCCGGCAGTTAAGATCTAGCCAGGGGGCCATTTTGAAAGAGCCGTCCCTCAAGGAGGTAAGAGGGATGGCTTGTAGACAAAGGGCCTTTTCGGCAGCTGCCCCCAGACTATGGAATGCCCTCCCGACTGAGATTCGTCTGGCGCCGACGCTGATGACATTTCGGCGCCAGGTCAAAACCTTCCTGTTCCAGAAGGCTTTTAATTGAAATGATATCAGCTGTGGGTCCGATGGCAATTTTTAGAGTATATATTTTAATTGCATTTTAATTGTTTTGTCTTTTTATTGTATTTTAAATGTTGTAAGCCGCCCAGAGACCTCTGGGTAGTGTGGGCGGCATATAAGTTAAATAAATAAATAAATAAATAATTTATTCTTGTATTTTACTGCTGAGAGAGAGAGGTGCTTCTGCGATTTTCTGGGTCAGGTACCAAAATAATTGGGCTGACTTGCAGTGGCAAGTACCTTGACTAGTAAGGAAAACATCTTTTTCTGTAACATTAGGCAGAAAAATGTCTTGGATCAACCAGGAAGTCACTATGGAGAATTTAGAGAGAGGTGGACTAGGGACCTGATTCAGCACAGAAAGCCAGACAACCCATCAATTCCAGATCTCTCTCTCTTTGATGGCACAGAGTCCTTGACATGTCTAGAATTAAGAGCTGACAAGGGAAGACAGGGAGGGGCAGGGGAGTGAAGGAAATGAAAGACTGCTCAACTGCAGTGTTTTCTCTCTACTGTCAATTCGTATTTCCTAAATGGCATATAAAGGCTCTTTTGTTTCTAGAGGGAATATATTCAGGTGCAGAAGGTGTTACATAAGAACATAAGAAACATAAGAAGAGCCCTTGAAGAAGGCCAGTTCCATGCTAGGTATCATTAAAAAGGGGATTGAAAATAAAACAGCCAACATTGTAATGCCATTGTACAAAACGCTGGTAAGGCCACACCTGGAGTATTACGTACACTTCTGGTTGCCGCACCTCAAAAAAGACATAGTGGAACTGGAAAAGGTGCAGAAGAGAGCGACTAAAATGATGACTGGGCTGGGGGACCTCCCTTATGAGGAAAGGCTAGAGCGTTTGGGGCTCTTTAGTCTAGAGAAAAGGCACCTGAGGGGGGACATGATTGAGACGTATAAAATTATGCAGGGGATGGATAAAGTGGATAGAGGGAAGCTCTTTCCCCTCTCATGCAATACCAGAACCAGGGGACATCCATTCAAATTGAGTGTTGGGAGAGTGAGAACAGACCAAAGAAAATATTTATTTATCCAGCATGTTGTTAGTCTGTGGAACTCCTTGCCACAGGATAAGGTAATGGCATCTGGTCTAGATGCCTTTAAAAGGGGATTGGACAGATTCCTGGAGGAAAAGTCCATCGCAGGTTACAAGCCATGATGGGGATGTATAATCTCCAGGCTTAGAAGGAAGGTACCTCCAAATGCCAGATGTAGGGGAGGAGTATCAGGAGTCAGGTATTTAGTTGTCTCGTGTGCTCCCAGAGGCATCTGGTGGGGCCCCTGTGAGAGACAGGAAGCAGGACTAGATGGGCCCTTGGCCTGATCCAGCAGGTCTCTTCTTATGTTCTTATTTTTTTGTTTAATATTTTATAATGTTTGTTGCTATTCATTTTCATTATGATGGCTTCCCCTTTTTCAAGCAGCTTTGCTCACATAAATTGCGGCTGCTCCATTGCTACTATGTGGGAAGGTGTCAATTTCCTCAGACTGCATACATACCACATACAACCCAGTCAGGTGGTGGGAACTGCTAGCAGGAGCTCACTATGCTCCTGGATGCCATTCTGAGGAAGCTGCCAGCTGCAGGAATTTGGCTCTCCAAAACCCATAGCTGAAATAGATGGACTGACTTCCCTGGTGCGTTGGTGAGAGGAATGCCAGAGTGATGTGACAGGATATACAAAAAGCCTGATGTTGGTCTGTGATAGCTTGTGATCTGTTACAAGTCCCCCCTTGTTTTGCATTTTCCATTGGGTCTTCTCAACCTTTTTCTTTGCCATTAACCTTTTGCTCCCTGAAACTTGCCCTACATTTCCTTCTTTTGTACTCTGCTTTCCTCCCCACTTCCATTTCTTTCTGTTTTCTCTCATCAGCCAATAATTCCAGATTTGTTAATGACACCAAGTGATCAAGGGGATGGTGACCTAGAGGTTGACTACCCTGAAGATAGAGGGAATTGGACGGGTAAGCTGGACTTCCTGTTGTCCTGCATCGGCTACTGCGTTGGGCTGGGTAACGTCTGGAGGTTTCCATACCGTGCTTATACGAATGGAGGAGGTAAGCCCTGCATTCATCAGCTGCACTTTTGTGAAATACTACCATTCCCTTGGTAGTTTATGTCTGAAAGCTTCATACCCCTATTGAGAACTAGCAGTAGAAGTGGATCACTGGCAGGACATTTTGCAATCTGAGACAGAACAAAAATGAAGGCCCCAAAAGGTAATGGTGCACAGCATCCTAGGCTAGTCAAGTTGTTTTGCGCCAGAGGCAGAAAATCTCAGAAGCACTTTGCCTAAGCAAGTGAGGTACATGTGGACTTTACACTGAAGTCTCTTCAACCTTGTATGAAGCAGCATGAAAGGCAAGTGGAAAGAGGAATAGTGTGGTAGAGAAGGATGCTGGGTTCATATTAATGTGTGTGAATTATGGCCACCATTTAAAAAAAAACCCATTAAGCTAATAGCCAATACTTTGCTTTGGTTTCTGTGAAGTTCCCTTGGGCTGCATGTACGTACATTTGTTCAAGGCTGATGTACAAGAATCCAAGGAAATTAGCCCATCACAGCATCCTTGCAGACAGGTTAGAAGGCATTGATTTGAAAGCTGGTAGCACACACTATCTAACCTCCATAAATTACGTGCTCACTTGCATCTCACAATAGGAAAGAGCAATACCAATTGGGGAAAAAGAAACCCAACACCACCTATGAAGTTTGTGAGATGGAGGTGGTACCCAAAATATTTTTTTAGCATATGATTCTGCTTCATGGCCCATATTTATCTTAGTTTTTAAATGGAGATGGGGAGGAAAGAACAAAGCTTGTCAGCTGTGAATTCAATGTGTGAATATAAAAGTTTTCACACTCATTCTCAGTGCTGCAGGCAAGGGTGTTATATCATATACTATGTATTCTATTCTGTTCTGTTCTATTCTATTCTATTCTGCACTAACCCATTTCCTTCATCTTGCCTGCACAACCATCATTTGCTTTGCTAATTTCATACATCTTAATGATACACAAAGACTTCAGTATGCGTCTTTTGCAATAATAAGGCTGTGGTTGCTGGTCTCCAGAGGCTCCCATTCTTATGACATTCTTGTTGCTGCTGCTGTTTTACTTGAGAACAATTTATTGGCCTTAGGCTGCTCACTGCCTTTCCTTCCTCAGAATGCTTCTGGGCCCTGTAGTTAGAAAACAGAGGTGGACTGTGGCTGGAGTCGATGACTAAGCTTTGAATCATGCTTGGTTTTTAGGGGGAAACCCAACAGCTAGGGGAGAAAGGTTGGAAAGCTTGAGTCATAGAATCCTGAAGTTGGAAGGGGCCTATAAGGCCATCGAGTCCAACCCCCTGTTCAGTGCAGGAATACAGATCAAAGAATATCTGCCAGTTGGTTGTCTACATTTCTCTTGAATGCCTCCTGAGTTGAAGCACTCACCACCACCTCTCAAGATAATTGGTTCCATAGCCATACTGCTCTAACAGGAGGTTTTTCCTGATATTCAGCTGAAATTTGGCTTCCTCTAACTTGAGCCCATTGTTGTATGTCCTGCACTTGGGGATGATTGAGAACAAAACCTGCCCCTCCTCTGTATGACAGTCTTTCACGTATTTGAAAAGTGCTATCGTATCTCCTCTCAGTCTTCTTTTCTCAAGGCTAAACATGCCAAGTTCTTTCAGTCTTTCCCCATAGGTCTTTATTTTGAGCCTCCTGATCATCCTTGTTGCCCTCCTCTGAACTTGTTCCAATTTGTTAGCATCCTTCTTGAGGTGTGGTGTCCAGAACTGGACACAGTACTCTAGATGAGGCCTAACCAGTGCGAAGTAGAGGGGAACTAGTACTTTGCAGGACTTGGAGTCAATACTTCTGTTAATGCAGCCTAAAATAGCATTAGCCTTTTTTGTAGCCACATCACAGTGTTGGTTCAGATTCAGCTTGTGATCTACGACAATTCCAAGATCCTTCTCATTCATAGTATTGCTGAGCCAGGTGTCTCCCATCTTGTAGCTGTGTGTTTGGTTTCTTTTCCTTAGGTACAGTACTTTGCATTTATCCCTGTTGAATTTCATTCTGTTGTTTTCAGCCCAGTGCTCAAGCCTATCTAGATCATTTTGAATGTTGTTTCTGTCTTCCAGGGTATTAGCTATTCCACTCAGATTTGTGTCATCTGCAAATTTGATTAGCATTCTCTGCACCCCTTGATCCAGGTCGTTAATAAAAATGTTGAAGAGCACTGCACCCAGGACTGAGCCCTGGGATATCCCACATGTTACCTCCTCCCAATTTGAGAAGGAGCCACTAATCATCATCCTCTGAGTACAGTTCTGTAGCCAACTGTGTATCCACCTGACCATTGTTCTATCCAACCCAAACCTAGTTAGCTGCTAATCAGAATATCATGGGGCACTTTGTCAAAAACTTTGCTGAAGTCAAGATATACTATGTCTACAGCATTCCCTCTGTCTATCTGAGGGGTTACCCAATCAAAAAATGAGAACAGATTAGTCTGGTAGGATTTGTTCTTGACAAATCCATGTTGGCTCCCAGTTATTACTGCTTTGTTTTCTAGATGCTTGCATAGTGACTGCTTTATAATCTGTTCCAGATTTTTCCCTGGAATTGATGTCAGGCTGACTGGTCTGTAGTTCCCAGGTTCATTCCTTTTGCCTTTTTTGAAGATAGGGACAACATTAGCCCTCCTCCAATCATCTGGTTCCTCACCCATTTCCCATGATTTCAAGAAAAAAATGGAAAGTGGTTCTGAGAGTTCTTCAGCCAGCTCCTTCAATACTCTTGGATGCAGTTCATCTAGCCCTGGAGATTTGAACTCGTTCAAGGTAATGAGATATCCCTTGACTATTTGTTTATCAATCTCCAGCTGCAATCCTGTCCCTTCCACTTGCACTTCACATTTGTCTGGAGGGTCATAGTCTGTCCTGAAGAATGCTTTTTTGTTGCTTTTAGTGTCTCTAGCAAAGCTCAACTCATTCTCAGCTTTTGCTCTCCTAATGCCATCCTTGCAATTCCTTGCTACTTGTCTGTACTCTTCCTTTGTGGTCTGGCTGCCTTTCCCTGTCCTTATACATGATCTTTTTTGTTTTCAGGTCCTTCCTGAGCTTTTTGTGAAGCCACACTGGCCTTTTTTTTATTTATTTATTTATTTTTTGCTGTCTTCTACCTTTTTTTCTTGTTGGAATTGTTTGGAGCTGTGCCTTTAGAATTTCCTTATTTAGAAACTCTCACACTTCTTGGGCTCCTTTTCTTGTTAGGATCTCCTGCCATGGGACCTTACTTATCCTTGTTCTGAGTTTAAAACTGGCTTTTTAAAAATCCAGCATATATGTGTGGCTACACTCTGCTTTGGTTTCCTTTGAAATTGAGAATTCTAGTAGAACTCTCACCCAGAGTTCCCCTTACTGCCACTTCCTCCACCAAGCCATCTCTATTGGTTAGAATCAATCAAGTGTAGCTATTCCTCTAGTTTCTTTCAACACTTTTTGTAGGAGAAAATTACCAGCCACACAAGCCAGGAATTTCTTGGAAGGGCCATACTTGGCAGAATTTGCCTCCCAACAGATATCAGGATAATTGAAATCTCCCATCACTACTACATTGTGTCTCTTCGAAATCCTTGCAATGCGTTTTTCAACAGTTTCATCTGCATCCTCTCCTTGATTGGCCGGTCAGTAGCAGACTCCAACTACCATGTTTCTTTTGTTTTTTACCCCAACTACATTGATCCAGATGCTCTCAATGGGACGACCGATCTTCTCCTCCTGTATTTCTGTGCAGGAATGTGTATTTTTTACGTATACTTCAACTCTGTCTCCCTTTCTATTGTTTCTGGGTTTTTTGAACAATGTATATTGTTCAGGTTTGAACAATTTATATCCTTCCAGTCATGGGAGTCATCCCACCAAGTTTCAGTTATTCCTATCAAGTCATATTTACCCTGGGCATGGCCAGTCTTGCAGAGGGCAATGGGGAGCACTGTGTGTGTGTGTGTGATGCCTCCATGTATCTTGTCTGCATGTTTTCTCTCTCTCTCTCTTTCAGGGAGGGAGGGAGGGAGGGAGATGCCCCAGGAATTCACGGGGAATGGTGATTCCAAAACCCAACATTTTGTGAGTAGCCACCACCAATAACACCCATTTTGTAATTGGTACAGTGATAGTTTTTTAAAAAAATATCATGTGTTCATGGGGACCTCTATGAAAAAGTGAATAGAGAATTCTACACAATTTGTATTTCAAGAATTCTTTAATATAAGTGGAAATACTTGACAAAGAACAAAAGTGAGGAGGGAATATCTGTTAAGAAATGGTCTATCATTCTTTGTGAATTGTTTGCTGTTCAGCAGTTTGATGCTAGACGTTGCTACCAAATGTCCTGTGTGTTTTCAAGAGCAATGCGGGTGATTTCAGCAGGTGGCATGCATCCTCCTGAGTCACTGTATAATGCTGCTTGCATGGCTGCAGGATGTAAAAGGGCAGCACCCTCCTGGAAATGCCATCTTCTTCACTAGGGCAAAATTGACAACACCACGATTTTAACCATTCATTGTTCACTGTAAACCTTTGGGGAAATTTTGCTTATGTACCAAGATGTCAATTCCTTAAGAGGACTAATTCAGTTTGGTTCAGATGAATTTTCCAGTTACGATGAATGCTGTGTTTGTGTTGCTTTTTAAAGATTTGTGGGTAGGAGTGCTTTTCTTTGACAAGGCATTTCCATGTAAGAAGAATAGACGTGGACCTTTTACATTGATGGGAATTATCCCCATTTATAAAAACGGAAAAAGTAAACATTTCTTGGTCAGTGTGCTGTGGTGGATAGTGTGTTGGACTAGGACACCTGAGTTCCAGTGCCCACTTGATGACGGAAACTCATGATGGGGGCATGGTAGAGACCACTCTTTAAACATGTCACATACTCCAAAATCCCTGTTAGTGTTGCCATAAATCAGAATCAACCTGACAAGGCATAAGTGCAACAGCCCCTTCTTTGGTATTTAGGAATTTTTAAAGGGGAAAAACCCACTGATGTTTAACAGTAGTACCAACAAAAGGGCTTCCAACTTGCCCTAAATTAGATTACTAAAATGATGCAAGTTTGGGGTGAGCATGAGTGGAGTTTTCTGTGGAAGAATTCTGAGCCCCATCACTTGTGGTGCCTAAAACAAAAGTCTGGGCTCATTGTAAGCAAATGTCTTTTGTCCCAGATCAGGGGCAGGCAAATTCCAGAGTCTGTGAGACATACATACATACCCTTGGACTTTGGGGGGGGGGGGGCTGTGCCTACTCCTAAACACTGCCCACTGCCCAAATATTTTACTTTGGTAAAAAGACCCACATAACAGGAAAAATGGTCTCCAGTGGCCATGATTTGTTTAATTTACGTGGAGCTAGGAGACAGAGATCTCTGGAGAGGAAAAATATGGGAAAATTACCTCTGAAGCCTGCTGGGGAGCAAAAAGGGATTTATTTATTTTTTGAGCAAACAATATGTTTTTCTAATGGGTGTGTGGGGATTTTGAGGCCTCAGGAGCGCATAAGGACTCCTGGAAGGCTATATATGGCCTGTGGGCCACATGTTGCCTTCACCTGTGCTAGATTTCTGTGTTGCCTAGAGTTTATAATTAAAAAATAGTGCTAATCAAAGCACAGCTCTAGAAGATTCCTCTTTCAAGATGAAGTCCTTGAGGCATCCTTCAGATGTGCTAGTGTTACAGGAAGGAATTCTAGCCTTTCTGTGGGTGCTTCCAGGAAAGGGTCTTGTCATATAATAAATCTGCCTCACTAGGTGATGAGATGGGACCTGTGATACTGCTTCATATTTGTAACCCTGCATAATTTCTTTTCATTCTTTCCTCCCCCTCCTCCGCAAAAACCCCACCAAAACAAAATAGAAAAATCTGTTAAGATGTGGGAGGAAATAGCATATATTTTGACTGGTAGTGCCAGGAACGCTCCATTTGAAAATCTCTTGTCAGGCTCTGTCTGCCAAAAGGTAAGAATAACCATTTCCTGCTTCCAAGGAAGTTGCCTTATACCAGATCAGCCTGTTTCTCCTGCTGACTCGGTGCCGTCTAACCTGAATGGCTGGGGCTCCTCAGATTCTCAGGAAGACGGAGAACTTTCCCATCACCTGCTATCTGCTACATTTAACCAGAGACACTAAGGACACAGGTCTTCTGCATGCAAAACATGTGCTTTTTTACTGAACTGGGGTCCTCATATCAGCAAGATATGATGATAAGGAAAGATATGGATGTCAGGAGAAAGTGCTCCAGTACTAGAGTGATAGAAGAGAGCTGCCACATGATAACCTGGATATTTGGACTGTACCTTTAAAATCACAAGAAACCAAGATTTAGATCTGATTTTCTTCTCTTGCCTTTCCTCTTGCTGTTCTCCACACCATACCAAAAACTGCTCTGGACAGTGTCCCAGCCCTCTGGAACAGGTCTTGGGGTGTGGGCTAGGGCTGTGACAGGTGGAGCATCACTGTCCACCTCACTGGTGGAGGACTGGTAGGAGTTTATTCCACCCCTACAGACAGAGTAGAACATCTTCTCCAGCCCCTTTGCTTTCACGTCATGTTTTCTTCACCCCTCCCTCAATTGCTGCATACTAGGGAGCACAGGAAGTAGGCAGAAAGCAAGACTGGGAAATGTAAATGGTGAGAAGAAACCAAAGCCTGGAAAGTGACTATGCTGAACCCACCCAGAACTGAACGGTGTGGGGATGGTTTTCTGTGTCCCTAGGAGAATAGTGTTAAGATAACAGGGTCCCAGAGATTGGCAAGTTTCCTTCTGTTGATGAAATGTTCCATCAAGTTGCTTCTGATTTGTTGTGACCCTATGAATTAATGATCTCCAGAAAGTCCTATCATTAACAGTCCTGCAAACTCAAGGCTGTGGTTCCTTGTACTGAACCAATGCATCCCATGTTTGGTTTTCCTATTTACCTATTGCCTTCCACTTTTTGTACCATTATTGTCTTTTCCAGTGATATATCCAAAGTAAAATAGCCACTGTTTAGTCATTTTGTTTCTAAAGAGAATGCAGGCTTGATTTGATGTGGAGCCTGTTTATTTGTCTCTTTTGGTGGTCCATTGTATCCTGTAAAGGTCTCCTGCAACATTTTAAATAAGAGGGTGGCTACATTACAATTTATCCCCCATTTTGTCCCCCTATTTTCAGGCTCAATCTGTTTTGTGGCAACTACATGACATAAAACTGATAGCAAAACAACGTGACCTTTTTCCAATTGCCCCTTTTTGGATCATTGGCAGGGGCTAGGGTTTTTTCCCCTTCCTTTTTGGTGCATATCATTTCATTTTGGTTTCTGACATGGGCGATTCCCAGTATCATACCAAAGCAGCAGTAGGGGGTGTGCTGTAGAGTGATGTTTACGGTGACATTTTGAGGTAGGTTTGACATGGCATGGCAGTGGGAACTCCCCTTGTCCTCTTTGTTGTCTCTTTTCTGAAATATTCTGAAATATTTTTTAAAAAACATTTTTGTCTAATTCAGTTCAGTGCTGTGTCACTATATCACATCGTACAATAAGGCACCTTGTTTCAATAAGGTAAGGAGAAGGACTGCTTCCAGAAACTCCCAGTGGTGGGGAGATGGGAGTTAAAGAGCTGTCAGCTTGGGTGGACTAACCTACTTTAAGCATCTTACCCTGTTTCCCCGAAAATAAGACCTAACCTGAAAATAAGCCCTAGTATGATTTTTCAGGATGCTCGTAATATAAGCCCTACCCCAAAAATAAGCCCTAGTTGAATGAAACCCCACCCTCCACCATTGTGCAGCAACCAGAAGATTACATGACTGTAAAATAAAACATCCCCTGAAAATAAGCCCTAATGTGTTTTTTTGGAGCAAAAATTAATATAAGACCCTGTCTTATTTTCGGGGAAACACGGTACAGTGTGCCCAGTTGTTTTATATTTTTTTCCTTAACAGCCTGGCACTCTCGACAGTTGAACAGAATTCTGTTGCTTGGTCTTTTGCTTCATTTCTGACCCCTGAGACAAATTCTCTGATGATTTCTGGTTCTGCTTCATATCCTACTATTGTGTTCCAGTCACCACTGATTATTAGCAGATCATTTTTGGTGTGTTATTATTTGGTCAAACTTTGTGTTATACTGTACCCCCAGCTTCTTGTATTATGTCTTGTCTCATTATCAGTAACATGCTATTTTTTCTGAGTTCATCATGTTAGTAAAACACTGTCATGATCTGACTGAATATGTCCTATTCTAGCCCATGTTTGTCCACTCACACTAAGTATTACAATGTTTAAACAATCCATTGTTTTTATGCACTTATCTTGATTCATACCTCTAACATTCCATGTAACAATTATGTTTTGTACAGCATCAGATTTTCCATTTGCCTCTGTGCATATCAACAACTAGACATCTTTTGGCCTTGAATCTAGTTGCTTCATTAACTATTGCAATACTTGTACCCGATCTTTGTTCTTCCTTGGTAGCTGAGTGCCTTCCAATATGGGAAACTCATTTCCCAGCACCATCTCTTGTTAATTTTGGATTGTCTCATCATAGGATTTATAAACTATACAATATTCAGAATTGGGTTATCCTTGCTTTCTTCTGCACAGTACTAACAAGAGTTAGCTTAGGTTTCACTACCCTTGGCTATGAAAGATCCTCCACCAGTGTCACCTTTCACTGCTGCTGCCACCTAGTAGCTTCTCTTTGGGAATTTCTCTGCCCAGTGCAACTAGCGATTACCTTCTGCTTATATGACCATTGATTCTGAAGACATAGATGCGCCTTAGTCTGGTGTCTCAGCTTTGATCATTCCTCCTTGGGTGATTCTTTTAGGAGTCTAGACTCATAATGGAGTCTAGCCTCCTAATGCTATTGATTTAAGCTTTCCTAACATACTCAAGCCCCTTTACCATATCAAAGTATGCCTTTATAAAGTGTGCCATCAAGTCACTTCCAACTTACTTAATTCATACTTAAAGTGGTCCCATTTAACCATGTTCTGGCTTTTTCTCATTTCCAGTCTTGCCAATTAATCTGTATGTTATATTTTTATCTTTTACAGGGGCATTCCTTGTTCCTTATTTCATCATGTTAGCAATATGCGGGATCCCTATTTTCTTCATGGAGCTATCACTGGGCCAGTTCTCAAGTTTGGGGCCTCTTGCTGTTTGGAAGATAAGCCCACTCTTTAAAGGTGCGTGCGCACGTGCGTGCACATGTGTGTGTGTGTGTGTGTGTGTGTGTGTGTGTGTGTGTGTGTGTGAGAGAGAGAGAGAGAGAGAGAGAGAGAGAGAATGGTAGGATCCTGTGCATCATCCTGGGGGGAGAATGGACATCATGCAAAATAACTAAGTAAAGCACAGGGTGAGAAGTATAGTGGACCATTAACAAGACCCATTTTTATAGAGTTAATTACATTCTAGTTACCTTTACAGTTCAGAATGAACTCTTTGGTTTCCACTTTATGACTAACTAAAACTATTACTGTATATTACTTTAAAAAATATTCTGAATACTGGAAGCTGATAGCCCGTGGTATCCATGGCTTTTCTCCAATCCACTCAATTGTCAGCTTAATATCCACAAGTGAGTAAGGGGCAGCAGGGCGTGTTTGTCCTGGGACATGTGATATTCCTCCTCTTCCATTAAACAAGACCACTTTCCTGTAACTATAAAGGTAGCAATATACACACACACACACACACATCAGTATGGTTATCCCTCATTAAGTTACAACTGCATGTGCTGTAGTTACACTTCCATTATTAGAAAAAAGAATGAATTAATTTACACTAGTTTTTTGTATCTAGTTACTTCCAAGCTTTGCAGTGGATGCATACTGTCTTATATGGATGGATCCATATTAGCACTAATATGCCTGGTGTTTTCACATAGCTCTCATTTTTTTTTAATTAGTTGCCTGCAAAATGCACCTGAAGGGCTGGTGATAATATAAGAATCCAGATTAAAATGGCTAGATGGGAATGAATGTTTGATGATGTACCATACAATCAATAAAACTGAAACTTTTCTGCTTGAGTGGCCAGGTGCCACTGCCAGGTATATGGCAGGATTGCCTCAGATTTCCTGGCACTGAAATCAGCAGAAGAATTCCATAGACTAGCAGTACCCCACAGAAGTTCTTGATCCTTATGCTGTTGCCATTACATTGATCTCCATCATTTCTGCTCTTCTTTAGGTATTGGCATGGCCACCATTCTGATTGTCTCCTTGGTGGCCATTTACTATAACATGATCATTGCCTATGTTCTCTTCTACCTCTTTGCTTCGCTGACGAATAACTTGCCCTGGCAGTATTGTGGCAACTGGTGGAACACAGATCTGTGCCTGGACCACCATGTCATGCGCACAGGGAATGGTGCTGTCCCTCTCAACACCTCTAATACTGTCAGCCCAAGTGAGGAATACTGGACGTAAGTAAGATAGAGAAGATTAATTTTAATAAAAATGAGCAGCGAAATGACATACCTGTTTTCCAAAACAGAGCTAATGGACAGTTGCAGGCTCTAGATGTTGTAACTGGTGGCTCTGTAGCACAGATTTATACAGTACTGTGAACTGGATGTATGGGGACAAATATACGGATCTGTTGTGCAAGTGTATGTATGGGCTGTTTCTCCTGGTGCCCTTATTAGGAGAACTGGGAATGATGAAAGCCAGACTGAGAGCTCAGCTTCACAGCTGAATTAAATTGGGACCTGGTTTGGTTTTTTAAGAATCGATATAATGCCACATGTTTTTTTGTGTTGATGAGTGCGTCCTTATGGAAACTGCACCCCTTATGTCTTACCTTATGTTGTAAGTAGACGGGGAGGAGGAGTGTTTCTCAGCCTTTCACTTGGTGGAGGCTTCTCTCAGGCCAGGGGGATGCTGGGTGGGTGTTGTCCTCACTCTGAAAACCAGCCGCCCTGCTTTCTCCAATATCCAGGAGCTCCATGGAGCCAAGAAGAGGGCAGAGTCTATGTTTCGGCAAGGGGGATTTTCTTGGACGTGGTTGGGAGAGCAAGAATCGTGAGTTTTAGTGCAGCGGCAGGGTTGACAGAAAATGCTGAGCAGAGAATGGGACATTTCCAGCCCAATATAAAAAGATCAAAGCATTAATCATTTTGTTTTCTATTGGGAGTCTGGACTCACATGATCCAGGAGCTAAATCTGTCCCTCCCCACCCACAGAACCCTCATACGATGTTCTAAAAAGATATTCTGGAGGTTCCAAAGAGAAGCGTTGCTGCCACAGAAGATTCTATGAGTAACAATTTCCCTTTAAAACACGTTGCAAGGTCTTTTTGTCACCTGTATCCCTCCAGAAAGGTGTTTTACAGAACTAGGGCTGGACCTACAGACACATCTTTTTTTGTTGGTTGTTTTGGGGTGATACAGCTCCTGGAGAGCCAGAAAATTCACCCCTGAGAACCTCTGTTTTAAATAAATCGGAGTGCCTTATTGTCAAATACCTTAGGGTGAAAGCCAAAAGTCAACTTCCCATACTATGAGTATTCACATGTCTGTTTCACCATGCGCACAACAGGATGGGTGTACACATGACAACATGGACATGAAAACATAAAGTGATGGGGTAGAAGAAATGAATGTATAAAGCAGCTCTTCCATCTATTGTAAATGTTACAAATTTCCTGGAGGCAAAGCACATCTGTATATAATCTTTCTCCACTCAAAGCTTTGTTTAGATCCACCTATGCATTAATTTCATTGAATGCACCCATGCTGGGAAGCTATGTTTGGTGTGGCTTCCAAGAATACCTAAACATCATGTGTATGCACAGAGAAAATGATGTTTTCGTAATGACAATTTACAGGTATTCATGTTTTTTTCTTATGCTGTTCATGGAGGACATTCCTAATGATCCGAAGCTGCCTTGAGATGTCTAATCACAATTTAGATCATTTTTGCTAATACCTTCAGTTGTATTGGCAGAGGAATGATGCACCTTGATATTTGTGGTTTTCCTTCTGTCCTAGTCGTTATGTCCTGCACATCCAAGAGAGCTCAGGCATTGGGGATCCGGGGGCAATTCGCTGGAATCTGTGCCTATGCCTCCTCCTTGCCTGGGTCATTGTGTACCTCTGCATCCTCAAGGGAGTAAAATCCTCTGGCAAGGTAAGGGACCAATTTGTCATAGGCACCAGTATGTTTCAAGATCTGTTGTTTCTGGAATCATAAGCCTCTTTGTCTTAATGTCATAGCTAGGATGGAAGCAGGCGTCTTTCAATTTCGTGGCTGCTGTCACCATCTGCAGTGATCATGGAGCCCAAGAAAGTAAAATCTGTCACTGCCTCCATATCTTCCCCTTCTATTTGCCAGGAGGTGATGGGGCCAGTGGCCATGATCTTAGTTTTTTTGATGTTGAGCTTCAGACCATTTTTGGCACTCTCCTCTTTCACCCTCATTAAGAGGTTCTTTAATTCCTCCTCACTTTCTGCCATCAGAGTGGTATCATCTGCATATCGGAGGTTGTTGATATTTCTTCCGGCAATCTTAATTCCGGCTTGGGATTCATCCAGTCCAGCCTTTCACATGATGTATTCTGCATATAAGTTAAATAAGCAGGGAGACAATACACAGCCTTGTCATACTCCTTTCCCAATTTTGAATCAATCAGTTGTTCCATATCCAGTTCTGTTGCTTCCTGTCCCACATATAGATTTCTCAGGAGGTAGATAAGGTGGTCAGGCATTCCCATTTCTTTAAGGACTTGCCATAGTTTGCTGTGGTCCACACAGTCAAAGGCTTTTGTGTAGTCAATGAAGCAGAAGTAGATGTTTTTCTGGAACTCTCTGGCTTTCTCCATAATCCAGCGCATGTTAGCAATTTGGTCTCTAGTTCCTCTGCCCCTTCGAAATCCAGCTTGTACTTCTGGGAGTTCTCGGTCCACATACTGCTGAAGCCTACCTTGTAGGATTTTGAGCATAACCTTGCTAGCGTGTGAAATGAGTGCAATTGTACGGTAGTTGGAGCATTCTTTGGCACTGCCCTTCTTTGGGATTGGGATGTAGACTGATCTTTTCCAATCCTCTGGCCACTGCTGAGTTTTCCAAACTTGCTGGCATATTGAGTGTAGCACCTTAACAGCGTCATCTTTTAAGATTTTAAATAGTTCCACTGGAATGCCATCACCTCCACTGGCCTTGTTGTTAGCCATGCTTTCTAAGGCCCACTTGACTTCAGTCTCCAGGATGTCTGGCTCAAGGTCAGCAACCACATTATCTGGGTTGTCCGGGGCATCCAGTACAGCTTTTCCCACTCTTTTGTTGACTATGAGGGCTACTCCATTTCTTCTACGGGATTCTTGCCCACAATAGTAGATATGGTAATCGTCTGAATTTAATTCGCCCATTCCTGTCTAGTTTAGTTCACCGACACCCAGGATGTCAATGTTTATTCTTGCCATCTCCTGTTTGACCACATCCAGCTTACCAAGGTTCATAGATCTTACATTCCAGGTTCCTATGCAGTATTTTTCTTTGCAGCATCGGACTTTCCTTTCACTTCCACGCACGTCCGCAGCTGAGCGTCCTTTCGGCTTTGGCCCAACCACTTCATTAGCTCTGGAGCTACTTGTACTTGTCCTCCACTCTTCCTCAGTAGCATGTTGGATGCCTTCCGACCTGAGGGGCTCATCTTCCATCATCATATCTTTCAGCCTTTTGTTTCTGTCCATGGAGTTTTCTTGGCAAAGATACTGGAGTGGCTTGCCAGTTCCTGCTCCAGGTGGATCGCCTTTAGTCAGAACTCTCCACTATGACCTGTCCGTCTTTGGTGTCCCTGCACGGCATAGCCCATAGCTTCTCTGAATTACTCAAGCCCCTTCGCCACGACAAGGCAGCAATCCGTGAAGGGGAGAAGTGAGCACACCCCCTCACGTTTCATAAATATTTTAGCATATCTTTTCATGTGACAACACTGAAGAAATGACACTTGGCTACAATGTAAAGCAGTGAGTAGACAGCTTGTATAACAGTGTAAATGTGCTGTCCCCTCAAAATAATGCAACACACAGCCAGTAATGTCTAAACCGCTGGCAACAAAAGTGAGTACACCCCTAAGTGACAATGTCCAAATTGGGCACAAAGGGTCAATATTTTGTGTGGCCACCATAATTTTCCAGCACTGCCTTAGAGTTCACCAGAGCTTCACAGGTTGCCACTGAAGTCCTCTTCCACTCCTCCATGATGACATCACAGAGCTGGTGGGTGTTAGAGACCTTGCACACCTCCACCTTCCGTTTCAGGATGCCCCATAGATGCTCAATAGGGTTTAGGTCTGGAGACATGCTTGGCCAGTCCATCACCTTTACCCTCATCTTCTTTAGCAAGGCAGTGGTCGTTTTGGAGGTGTGTTTGGGGTCGTTATCATGTTGGAATACTGCTCTGCGGCCCAGTCTCCCAAGGGAGGGTATCAAGCTCTGTTTCAGTATGTCACAGTACATGTTGGCATTCATGGTTCCCTCAATGAACTGTAGCTCCCCAGTGCCGGCAGCACTCATGCAGCCCCAGACCATGACACTCCCACCACCATGCTCGACTGTAGGCATGACACACTTGTCTTTGTACTCCTCACCTGGTTGCCTCCACAGACGCTTGACACCATCTGAACCAAATAAGTTTATCTTGGTCTCATCAGACCACAGGACATGGTTCCAGAAATCCATGTCCTTAGTCTGCTTCTCTGCAGCAAACCGTATGCGGGCTTTCTTGTGCGTCATCTTTAGAAGAGGCTTCCTTCTGGGACGACAGTCCTGGAGACCAATTTGATGCAATGTGTGGCATATGGTCTGAGCACTTACAGGCTGACCCCACACCCCTTCAACCTCTGCAGCAATGCTGGCAGCACTCATACGTCTATTTCCCAAAGCCAACCTCTGGATATGACGCTGAGCACGGGCACTCAACTTCTTTCGTCGACTATGGTGAGGCCTGTTCTGAATGGAACCTGTCCTGTTAAACTGCTGTATGGTCTTGGCCACCATGCTGCAGCTCAGTTTCAGAGTTTTGGCAATCTTCTTATAGCCTAGGCCCTCTTTATGTAGAGCAACAATTCGTTTTTTCAGATCTTCAGATAGTTCACTACCATGAGGTGCCATGTGGAACTTCCAGTGACCAGTCTGAGAGAGTGAGAGCGATAACACCTGCTCCCCCTTCACACCTGAGACTTGTGACACTAACGGGTCTCATGACACCAGGGAGGGAAAACGGCTACTTGGGCCCAATTTGGACATTGTCACTTAGGGGTGTACTCAGTTTTGTGGCCAGTGGTTTAGACATTAATGGCTGTGTGTTGCATTATTTTGAGGAGACAGCACATTTACACTGTTATACAAGCTGTATACTCACTGCTTTACATTGTAGCCAAGTGTCATTTCTTCACATGAAAATATATACTAAAATATTTATGAAATTTGAGGGGGTGTATTTACTTCTGTGATATACTGTACATTTACATCTTTATTTGCAACCATGAGGACTAAAAGCATCATTTTCTGAAGTCAAAACCTAGATTCCCGTGATCTTAGCAAAAGCACAAGACTGCACAGTACAAAGGTAGAGCTCATGATGATCATAGATATATAGGTATTTGGATATTCAAGCATTAGTTTGAGCTCTCAAAAGAAGAGGTTACCTTACAGAAGGATGTTTGCTCTCTGATCAAGTGTTTGTTGTTCAAGGAGTGCTATCTGAAAACCTTCAGTGTGTTTATGAAAATCCATGTACATGCCTAGAGATGCATTGCCGTCATATGCATAGTGAATACAATTTGACAGTGCATGTGACAAAGGTGTCAGCATTATAAATTAATCTCAAGAAGAGCAAGATTCAGTAGTGTTATAAGGCTGCAAAGGTTGAGGGGCTTAAGTGTGTTTAACCTACAGAAGTACAAGGGAAAACATGATACTACTTTTTTGAATACCCGAAGGGTTCTCACTGCCATGCAGAAGAAAGCAAAAGGTTGTCCATTGCCTTCCCAGAACTGGATGTAATGGACTTCACTTACAGGAGATGAATTTTAATAGTTAGGATAAACTTCTTGACAACAAGAGCAATTGGGAAATGAAGTGCAAGGCTGGTTGGGTTTCCTTTGTTGATTGTCTCCAAATAGAAGTCAAAAGACCGTCTTTTTGGCATATTCTAGCTCTGGATATCTAAACGCTCTACAAGGCTTCCTTCATCTCCATGATTCTATAGGAAGATATCTCCTTGAACTGTGGCATCTGCATAATCTGTGGAACAGCCCACGTTGCTCATAGAAATGCTCTCTGCTGTTGTCCTGTACATAATAACCTTTCCACAAGTGACAAAGTGGGCTGTTGTCCACAAAAGCTTATGCCAAATAAAACTTGTTAATCTTTATGATGCCTCAAAGTTATAAGGCCCTCTGTTGTTTTGATTGCAAAAGATGAACTGGACAATAATCTTTGACACTTGTTGATATTTTTATGAATACTGAAAAGAACCACTGCAGACTCAATGCAATGCTTGTGTCCCCTCACAGGTTGTGTATTTCACTGCTACATTTCCTTACCTCATTTTAATCATGCTCCTCATTCGTGGTGTGACACTGGAAGGAGCCTGGTTAGGAATCAAGTTCTATCTCACACCCCAGTTTGACCTCCTGCTGTCTCCCAAGGTGAGGTTTGTGCCCTTTTCATTCCCTGTTGAGTGGATCTTAATTGCATGCAGTCCTTTTGATTACCACAGGCAAACGGTCATGGTAGCCAAGGCAGATGGGTGTGCAGCAGGGGATTCTTTCAGCTTGGCAGGTGGATGAGAAAAAGGGCTGCACTTGATAAGACTGTTTATAGGTCAAACCAGTTCTAATTGGCTCCCGTGGATGTTCTTACTGGCTGAGCCATCCTTGCCAAAAAGAGAAAGGTGAAGCCCTTGCAAAACTGAAGGTGGGGTGATTACCTTTGTGAGGTTCTTTGGAGCAGCAGCAGGGGTCCCCTTGGCGTGGAAAGGCCAGTGTGAATCGCCAATCCTGACACTCTTAGATCTATTAAATTAAAGTGCTCTAGGTGCTTTCTTATTCCCCCTCAGGTAAACATCCACTGCTGAATGCCTCCTGCCAATGTGCACATTCTCCTTATACAGTAGGGGGAAGCATGTAACATCCCCCTGTATAGAAGTGTGAAACAGGCAAGCACAATGTAACTCATGCTTTCTCTTTTGCTTTTTCCTCTGGGCACAAGAGCTTTGAGCTTACAGTGTTCTCTGCCAGGAGGTTCAACATTGTCCATACAAGCAGCTGTCTCCTTTTCAACTTTGGCTTGAATCAGGGCACTTGGAAAAGTTACTCGGCCTATGCTCTTTAGAAAAACATTTTAAGCTTCAATGAAAAGCCTCTGTTGCAATGGAGGTCCCCTATATGTCTTGTTTTCCACCTCCATTTCAGGTCTGGATTGAAGCAGCTTTGCAAATCTTTTACTCTCTTGGGGTGGGATTTGGCGGACTGCTCACCTTTGCATCGTATAACACCTTCCATCAGAATATTTACAGGTACTTGTTTTCAGTGTGACAGGTCATAGAGACTAGAGATTTAGAGAGAGAGAGTTACTGATCTGTGTTCTTAGCAAGGCTCCTCTGCCTCTCATGGAAAATAATTGACCACAGAGAATACCAAATGGAAGCATATTAGCTTTTTAAAAGAATCATGGGGGGGGGGGTGATAAGAAAAAGAAGACAAAATTTGACTGCTAAAAATCAAGTAGGAACACACACTTTGTAAAATGAGTAAGAATACAGACTTTGCAGAAAGAAAGGAAGGACAAAAGGAATGATGGCAGGCTGAGGGAGGCTAGAACTTCTTTGCCCACGAGAAGAATAATCCGTGCACATCCACATTCTGTTCCGTAATTCCTCTTTAGCTTAGTCCTCTGATTCAGGGTCACATGAGTGGCAAGAAAATCGCTCCTGTAAAAATACTGTACAGTATATTGCTCAAAAGTGCTGACATGGAAAATGCTATCAGCTAGCATCCCCCCAGAGTAGTGGTAAACATGATATACTTTGTTTAGGAAAACCCAGTTTTTCATCTCTTTATATTAGGAATTATAGCTAAGCTTTAACTAAGATAGGAACACCATCTTAATGGATGGCACAGTTTTGGATCATTCCTTACATTCTCATGCCTCCCAAATATTTCTGGCAGCTAGGGTAGAATCTCTAGTTTCTCAAATGGCCAGTGTTCCACCTGCCAGAGACTCCTGACTGAATTCCTGCATTTTATTATTCTGTAGGGATACCTTTATAGTCACTGTGGGCAACGCTGTCACCAGTATCTTGGCTGGCTTTGCCATCTTCTCTGTTTTGGGCTACATGTCCCAAGAACTTGATGTCCCTGTTCAAGAAGTAGCCAAAGCAGGTAAAGACTCCTCCTTTTGGTTTGTTGTGAAAGTGTCTCTCTCTATGTGTGTCTGTTTGTGAATGCTCGTGTAAAAGCAAATATATTTTGTTCTCCATGGATTGTATTTCTGAGTGCTGCATCATGAGGTTTGAGCTGACAGATCAAAGTACTAGGATGTTTTGATGTGCAGGAATGTGAAATCCACCTGTTGCCACAATATATTGTCATGCGTTATCCCTCTTGCAATGCAATGTACATTGGGGTGGCTTGTTTTGAAATGGGCAGATAAGACTCACTAGCTTTACCAGAGACCTGCTTCTGGTGGAGATGAAAAGTTCTAGAATTGGCTATGGATATGGACCAGCATAGCTGCCCGCCTGTTTATACTTACTTTGGAAGCATGGCTGAAGCACGTGCCCAGACGAGCATCTTACTATGCCCCTAAATTTGCTGATGTTTCTAGAAGAAAACATGCAACATTGGACTATGGCAGTCTCTTCCCACAATATTTAATTGCAGTTCCCCTTCTCCCAGTATGCATTTTGGAGACGTTGAGTGCAGGCATTCAAATGACAGGCTGCAATGGTGGCCTCTGTTTCTTTTCACTGGTGTTAGGCTACAAGATCATCAATGGCTTGTCTGAGTTAACCAAGTAACTGGCTAAAAGGGACTCTCCCTCCTGTTTATGCAGCAGCGTAGTAGTTTGTTTTAAATGGCAATACATTGGGGAACAGAAAGAGGACTAATAAACCGTTTAAGATCTAGGTATAACTAGAACTTATCTTCCTCATGACTACAAAGGAGGCACCTTCCCCAAACTTGGGGATGAGGCATTTCCCTCCCCCAATCCATGACCTGCCCTTGAACAGCCCCCATACAACCTCAGTGTTTTCTGGCACCTCAGGTAGAATTAAATGTTACTGAGGAGGTTGAGGCAGATTTGCTGACCAATGGCAGGCTAAACTCCCTGGCTGGAGGAAAAACACCACCTCTGCCAATCCTTGTGGGCCCTCTGTGGAGGGCAGTGCCAGAAGCATCAAGTAGCCAGCACTACTCTCCAGAGAGGGCGAGGTTCAAGAACACGGGTTTTCCTCAGAGATTGCCTGGGGGAGGCTCTTCAGTGTAATATCAATGGCCCTCTCAGTGGAGAGGGATATTAAGGAAGGGTCTTCTTTCCTTTCAAATGAGCATATGTCTTGTCCACTCTGGGAATATCTTTACCTCTGCATGTCAGTTCTAGGCTATTTTGGTAAGATCTCTTCTCCTCTGACATCTTTCACTTAGTGCCTCTCCAGATGAGTATACAGATCATTATCTGGATCACTTTTTATGTGCTTTGAATTGAATCAAATTATGGTGTCCACACCTGTTCTGACTTAGAGTGCTCCATCCTGCCCCCTTTTTAGAGTCTTCTCGCTCCTTTCTGGCACTACACTGGGACTTCTGGTTTTGGGGCACAGTTCAGTATGCTCCAAATTATTCGTTGTGTAGCCTGTGTGTAATCCACACCAATGTGGGCAGTGTTATCTGAGGTGACAACCATGTGACATAATAGGTGGGTTGTGACATTTTAATGGACGATGAGACCCTCCCTCTTATTTTCATTTTCTCTACTGTATTTTTTAGAACTATTTTTCTATTGATGCAATGCTATTCTAGATAAATGAGATACATTTATGGTATTATGTGTACCATGGTAGGTACATGCATTGCTGTTTCGCTATGTCTCTTACAGGCGTACCCTGGTTTACAAATTTAATGTGTTCTCCGGGACATTACATAATGTGAAAAATTCGTAAACTGAAACATGGTTTGCCATAGGAACGGGGGTGGCGCTATAAACCTCCAGGCACAATGCATCCTGGGGAAACTTGTTTCATACGGCGAAAAAAAAATCATAAACCGAGGCATTATTTTCAATGGATTTCCATTCGTACACTGAAAATTACGTTAACCGAGGCGTTCGTAAACTGAGATACTACTGTATTTTGTTTAACAACAAAACAAAGTCACTGCAGCCTGCTGAATGACAGCCATGGGAAAAGGTGGGTCAGCCCCTATCCCCAAATTCATTGACAGATGACAGCATATCTCCTCCCCCCCTCCAAATTATTTTTGGCTTTGTGGTTGCTTCAGGGGGAGAGAAGATGTGTGGAAAGTAAATAAAAGCAACTTTTGGAAAAACCAGCTGCATTGGAGACAGGCTTTCCTCAACCACACAGACACACACACATACACTCTAGGAGAATAAAGCCTATCTTTAAGTTGGTTATTCTGGCTTCCCCCCATAAGGCAGAGCAGCCCCAGCAGAGTCCTCCCCAATCTTCTGCCACACCTTTCTCCTAAAACTGCTTGCCACACCACTGCTATCATCTGCGACTGTTGCTGTAGTCTTCTTACTTGTGGGTAAACTGGGTAAACCTTGCACATGAGTAAACCAGTGATCCAAAGACCTGTCTGGACCCTTCCCATGGGAGAATAAACAGAGACTGAAGATAAGAACCTTTTACGCATGAACCAAAATGCTCCAAATTCACCTGTCTAGACAGGACCTCAGTTGCCCTATTGTCTACACCTATGAAATCTGGCTCCTCAGTTATTCTACCCTGTCTGCAACTCCGTCATCTCAGTCATGATTCTTCTCATTCTTTGCCTGTCTTCCAGGTCCAGGCTTGGCATTTGTGGTGTACCCCCAAGCCATGACCATGCTTCCTCTTTCTCCTTTCTGGTCTTTCCTTTTTTTCTTCATGCTGTTGACTCTTGGTCTGGACAGTCAGGTAAGGACATAGTCTACCTTGAGGAAGTAACTGAGGGATATGCTTTCAACAGTCTTTATGGCTTTACAAGAGCATCTGTTTTCATCTGTGTACAGTTTGCCTTTCTAGAGACCATTGTTACCGCCGTGACAGATGAGTTTCCGTATTACCTGAGGCCAAAGAAGGCTTTCTTTTCAGGCGTAGTTTGTGTCATAATGTTCTTAATGGGACTCATTCTCACAACAGAGGTAAGCAGAGCAGACCATCAAACACTGCAACAAGTGGAGGGGTTTTTGTTTGTCATTTTGGTAAGGATTTACAAAGGAGAGGTATGTTCAGATAAAGGATCAAAAAAGGAAGAACTATATAGGCCGTCTTAGCTTCCATTGTCAACTACCTGGAGCAAACCAAGTGATTACATGCAGAACATAGCAAAGCAGAGAGCAGATTACTGATTTACCTAGCTAAACCAAGTGACGTGTTTGTATTGATAATATACTGTGGCTAGTCAATGCCTGAGATTTAAAATCTAAGATTTAAAATGGATGGAATGAATCACACTGGCTTAGTTTACACGTAACGGTAAGCCATTTTAGGGTTTGTTGCATTCTGACTTGGGTTGTGTGTTGTTTTTTTTGCACCCATCCCAGCAAATAAAACATGCTTTCTTAGTCAGATCCAGATTATGATTGAGAACTATGGTTTGCTGTTGTCTTATGAAGTCTGGCTTATTTTTAAACATGGGTTGTTCTTATCTTTGAACCTTGAGTGTCAGGTTATTCCTGGCTTGTTTTTCTCGTTGTCAGCCCTGAAACAGGTGTTGGCATAAGCAGGAGAGAAACAAAGCAGAATCAGGAGAAACAAATTGTGGTTTGTTTGATATTCTATGAGATAATTGGAGACTAAAATATCAACTACATAAACTTAACATGACATGAGAATGCAGTCGTTATTTCATGAGCCTGTATGGATAAGGTCATGAATTTATTAGATTGATTGCTTCTAACAAATGACTACAGCATCCAGCCCTTATGAATATTTAGGTTATTAAACTTGGTAAAACAGGATATGTTCATTAATAAACGCATGTTATGTTCCTCTGCTTGGTATTTCTGTATTATGGGAAGTAGCTTTGGCCATTTATTTCTTCTTTCCAGGGTGGGATGTATTGGCTGGTGCTCCTGGATGACTACAGTGCTGGATTTGGACTTATGGTGATAGTCATTGCCACCTGCCTCGTAGTGACCCGTGTCTATGGTAAGGAGACAGATATGGAAAGTATTAGGAATTCATTCCATGTTTAAACAGCTGAGTCTGTTTTGCTGAAATTTATGTATTTAAGTGGAATACACAAATGGATAGTGTGGCAGAGTGGTTAGCATGTTGGAGTAGGAAAATCCCAGTACTAGTCTCCCTGAGCCATTTATTGGGTGACCTTAGGCCAGTCAATCTGATCTACCTCATATGTTGTTGTAAGGGTAGAGTAAGGAGGAACAAAACTTTATATGCCACTTACTTTGAAATCCCTGGAGGAAAGCAGAGATATAAGTGTAATTAATGCTAGTACTTCTACTAACAAAGATGAACACTAATATTAATATGTTGTAATTTCTAGAGTAAATGGCTCAAAAACGCTGAAAGTTGTAGCAAAAAAGTAACTTTTTCAAGTTCTGCTGAAATCCACGAGAGTAGTTTTTTTACTGCAATTTTGTATGCTGATTTTTAAAGGCAAAGAACCCGTTATTTGCATTCTGTGGGCAGAAGTAGGCTTACCCTGCTTGAAAAATTGAGATTACAAGTTGTGCTTGTTGGATTGGGAGTTTCACCTTGAGGTAGTCTTCGGCTATCGTCTTATGCACAGTTCATTGATTGTGAGCTCCACTGAACACAATGGGATTTATTTCACAGTAACCATGTTTAGGATTATACCACTAATGAATCAGGTATCACTCAGTGAAGACACTGTCCCCTTTTTTCCCATCTCCTTCTGTTTTCTTTAGGCCTGAAGAGGTTTTGCCGGGATATTCAGATGATGCTGGGATTCAAACCAGGGATATACTTCAAAGCCTGTTGGTTGTTCCTGTCCCCGGTAACCATGATGGTAACTATCCTAGTTCTGAAGTGTGTTTCTGGGTCTTTTTGTGGACTTTTTTTGTCTTCTGGCAGGGACTTCTTATCCTAGTCCCAATGGGATTAAAACTTCACCTATAGGGCCTGTCATAATAGCATGCCAATGAATTTAGCCATACTGTTATTTATGTGGTGTCAGCTGGTGGGATAGTTCAGTGTTGACTACTTTGCTGTGGAGCCAGCGGTCAGAAGTGTGATCCTCTACTGGGCATCCCAGGAGACAAACCAGCCCATGTGGTCTTGGGCAAATGAAATGGCCCTGGAGCGCTCCCAGAAGAAGGCACTGTTGAAACTACTTCTGAGTAGCATCTGTCTAGAAAACTCAGAGAAAGGTCACCATAAGTTGGAATTACCTTGAGGACACATTTTTATTATTGTGCAGCATAAGACCCACAGGTTGGCACAATGACAGGAAAGATTTAACAATATCATGCAATAGGATGTCAGTAATATCAGTCATTATGCTGGCAATGATTATAGGTACTAGCGACTCAGGCTTGTTCAGGGTCCTTTAACCCAGAAGCCCACAAAAGCTTCTCAGTTCTTTGTCTAGTTGTGGAACAGGTCGCCCAGCAAACAGCTGCATCCTTCCTGAAGCCATGGTGGCAGACCACAAGGAAGCCAACAAGCCTTATGGTTGTGGGTAACCTCAAGACTGTCTGGATTGATATACGAGGGAATGTTTTATTTTATTGCTCAGAAAACTGTTGTGCATGTTTCATTTGCTAAAGTAATAGTCCATGGAAAGAGCCCTGTGTTTATATTTTGCCTCCAGTGCTTAGTTTTTTGTTTGCTGGATCGCCAGGCTTCAGGAGGAAGAACAGGTGTCATTTCCTGATCCATAGGGTAAAGGGGGGCATCCCTTTAGTGAGTAGCTTTACTATTGAATAGGTGGGATCTTCTGTGCCCTTGCAAGGAGGGCACTTGACAGAGTTGCATCCTCTTAAATTGATCTGGCTGTGGCACTAAAGCTCAGAATGTTGGGGAGGCCCTGGCACAGGCCTTATGTATTTACTTTACTGATATCCCACCTTTTCTCCCAATGAAGGGACTCAAGGTGATGTACAACAGCTTAAAAGGTATACATGCATTTTAAAATAAGGTCATCTAATGCTGTGTTTCAGGCCCTTCTAGTGTATAGCATCATCAAATACCAACCTTTGGAGTACAATGGGACGTACCGTTTCCCATTCTGGGCTGAGGTTCTGGGCATCTTGATGGGTACCTTCTCCTGCCTGATGATCCCAATTGGGATGGTTTTTGCTGTGCTCCACGAGGAAGGGGCACTCTGGCAGGTAAGTAATGAACATGGGGGGTCCAGTGACATCTTATCAGGAGATGTGAGTTTAACATTTCTGTTCCCCACCCTACCCTCCTGACGAAGGTATTGTTTTCTACATTTCCTCTCATTCCTTTCATAATCCTCTGGTTGTCATATCTTTATTTTATCTTAAGAAAAGGACAAACAAGTTCGTTCATTCATTAGTTCGTTCATTAGTTCGTTCATTAGTTCTTTCTTTCTTTCTTTCTTTCTTTCTTTCTTTCTTTCTTTCTTTCTTTCTTATTTAAAATATTTTACCTCACCATTCTCCTAGGAAAGAACCCAAGACAGCTTACATCACTGAAACACAATATTAAAGATAAAAACAGTGAATTATTCAAATATTAAACAAATAACATTATATTAGAAATGTTAAGTAAAGCATTTCTAAAACAGATTTAGAAGCAACAAAATGCAAACCATCTTGTTTTAAAACCTCTCCTAGACAGTCAGTCACTAAGGAAAAGACTGCTTGAAAAGGAAGGTCTAGCCTCCTGTGGGAGGGAGTTCCAAAGTCTGGGAGCAGCCACAGAGAAGGCCCTCTCCTGTGTCCCTACCAAGTGCACTTGTGAGGGTGGTGGAACGGAGACAAAAGCCTTCCCTGATTTTAATATCTGGGCAGTTTCACACAATTTAGCTCCACTTTATATTACATGCGTATTTCTTACAATTGATACACCAAGTGTGAAACAAACGTCTACATCACCAAGCATGCAGTAGATATATATGTAGATCATGACACTAAGCCCTATGCGCAAAGATGAAAAGAAATGGGCATATATAGTCTTGAGAAAAGAAAACTGAGGAGAGATATGATAGCACTTTTCAAATACTTGAAAGACTGTCATACAGGGCCAGTATCTATTCTTGATCCTCCCAGAGTGGAGGACACACAACAACACAGGAAGCCAGATTTCGGCTGAATATCAGGAGAAACTTAACTGTTAGAATGGAACCAGTTATCTCAGAAGGTCATAAGCACACCAGCACTGGAGGCAATCAAGAGAAAATTGGACGGCCATCTGTCAGATCTGAGTTGGATTTCCTGCACAGAACAGGAGGTTGGACTCAATGGTCTTTTAGGCCCTTTCCAACTCAATCATCCTATGACTCTATGTGCATAAGTCATAGATCCCTGTTGTGCGTTCCCACATGTTTTTGCTTTGTGTGCTTGCAGTTTGTTCGTTGGGCTATTTTGTTGCAGTCTTTTAACTTGGACCCCAATTTTAATAAATATTTACATTTTCATTTTACAACATAACATTTTGTAACTAGTATTCCTGCATTGTAACATTTTGTAACTAATAGTCCAGCATCAAGCAGAGGGTTGGACTTGATGGCCTTATAGGCCCCTTCCAACTTCACTGTTCTATGATTCTGTGATATGAGTTACAAAATGAAGAAAGCAAAGAAACTTTCTTGAATTCCCTAACATTTCCTTTTCCTCCCTGATCTATGTATAACTGATTTTGCAGAAGCAAAATAAACTTACTTATTCTAGATATGGACAATGGGTCCATATCTAGAATAAGTGCAGCCTTAAGAAGATAAAACTACCTTGCTTGCTTCAATCCTCATTTGGCTAATGAGTCTGCTTTTATTTTGTCACTGATCAATTTGGAGATAGCCTATCCTTGCTTGCATGTGTGGTGTCTCAGATATGTAACAGATTTGTGTTGTCTGGAGGGATAATGTTGTAAGACGGAATACACACACACACACACAGAGAGAGAGAGAGACTTTTGGTAGTGGGTGATCTGATTTTGAGAGTTGTAATAACTTACAAGCTCTGCCCCACCTCACCCACTACATCCCTTCCTGTGCTGTTGGATCACAGGCGTTGGAAGGGGAGCGGTTGTGCCCAGGCCTGCAAGTGCAAGGCAGGGGTATCCAAGACCAGAGCTCCCTATTTGACGTAGGAACTCTGTTGCCGTCACAGGAAACACAGGGTAGCAGCCTTAGAATACTAAGAAGGCCAGGGCCTTTCCATCTGTATTGCTGAGGCAGAAGGTGTCCTCTAGTGGAGGAGATGTACATTGCGAAAACTTGTATCTATCAACAAATGTTTAGCAGGGTCTATCACTCCTGATTTGCAAGAGCTGCTAAACCCAAACTCACATGGATACAGACTGGGCATAGATTTAGACTGACAGAGAGGTGTCATATAGACAGAGGGGCTGTGTATTGCTCTGCGTTTGGAAGGAGATCACTGTGCGAAACGGATAGGCCTGTGTCACTCTGGGTGCT
Source organism: Intellagama lesueurii (assembly GCA_037013535.1). Taxonomy (NCBI): domain Eukaryota; kingdom Metazoa; phylum Chordata; class Lepidosauria; order Squamata; family Agamidae; genus Intellagama; species Intellagama lesueurii. Next base: position 221,120,894 of record JBAJHW010000002.1, read on the forward strand.
GCTAGCAGCACTTGAAAGTAGAAATTATACAACAGTTGATCAGCATTTTGCCCATCCTGCCTTTTTTTTTTGCTGTGCAAACACTTCAGTGGATTTCCTTCGTCGTGGTGCCTTTGGAGGCATTCTTCCATCTGTGCTCTTTCATGATGACAATTGGCAATATGCTTATGGATCGCAAAATAATAAATATGTAAAAAACATAGCTAATCATGAAATTAGAGTCCCTAGGGGCCAAAGGAGGGAGCACATTTAAGCAATATCTTCAGTGTTTTCTTTATAAATTAAAAGCTTGGCTTTTTCACTGAAAGGACACTTACCTTTTCATAGATCTAAGAAACTTTGGGTTATACAGAAATGCCTCAAAAGCAGGCGACAGTTTACTCATTACTGCACAGCTATTTGGTACCCACATTATTAATCCTAAATACTCACTCCATATTATTCTGGATTGCCTGGAAAAAATAGCAGCCAACTATATCTGTAGGGATAAGGGGTTTCCCCTAGCCTTCCTGATGTTCATATTACAACTCATAACACCCCCAGCCATTGGCCATGTAGTCTGGGACTGATGGAGGTTGTCATCTGAAATGGGTGGAGGACACCACCAAGAGGAAGAGCGCCCCAGTTGTTTTAAGGGAGAAATCTTCATTTGCAGCCAACCAGAGGAATCCGGCAATTATCTTTGTTGATGGTGCTTGGCTAGGATGGTCCTTAACAAAGCTATGGTGTGGAAGACAGGCGGTGCCACAGGAAATAAAAGGTACACAGGGAAGAAAGAGATGAGGAAGTTCCTTGCAGAAATGCTCTAGCTATCAGTTCCAGAGCCAACTTTTTCTTCTCTTAAAATGTGAGATTTATGAGCGTTCATACCCTGTTTCCCCGAAAGTAAGACCTAACCTGAAAATAAGCCCTAGTATGATTTTTCGGGATGCTCGAAATATAAGCCCTACCCCAAAAATAAGCCCCAGTGAAGTGAAACCCCGCCCTCCACCCTTGTGCAGCCACCAGAAGATGACATGACTGTAAAATAAAACATCCCCTGAAAATAAGCCCCAATGCGTTTTTTGGATCAAAAATTAATATAAGATCCTTTCTTATTTTCGGGGAAACATGGTAGTCAGTCCTGCAAGCTTGTGTCCAGAATTTATCACAGCCATACTGTAGGTGGTGCAGGAGGAGGCTGTTGGGCCGTTTTTCCCAACATGAAGATGATGTTGACTAATAATCATCAAACAAATAACTGCCTCATTGTTCCAATAGCTGTGGAGAAACCCGCACTCTCTTCCTGCCAGAGACACCTAAAGCCTGGGCAGGGCCTCTTGTTGCACTCTACAAGCACTGGGGAAGGGGCAGCCTAGGAGCTGAAGTATATAATTGAAATGGTTAGTAAGTGTATTTATTTTGCTTTAATGTCAGCCTCAGCATTATGCCATTCACTTTATAACATGTGCTTGAAAGGCCATCATTTCCCGTATGGTACAATATGGCCCACTGTGGTAGCTGGTGTCTATTGTGGTTTCTGCACACTTATATGCACATATTTGCTTCAGACACTCCTTCACTATCACCCAATTCATTTCCTCCACAACACAGTAGAGCAGGAGGAAAATAAACCTTGCCTCCTAACTGGAAATGTGCCTGCATGCTGTTGCTTCCCTGTTTCCTCTGCCCTCCCCACCTCTCTCTCTCTCTCTCTCTCTCTCTCTCTCTCTCTCTCTCTCTCAGCCCCACAGTTAGCATATACTGTGATGTGACTAAGGGAGATGTTTGTTGTGAGGTGATGCAGACTTCTCTATACCACACCCTGGCATTTAAATAGCTGATACAGGTGATCACACAAGCCAAAAGCAAAATGAAACAATGCAAGTAGAAGCACTACAAAAAACAAACAAAAAACCCACAAACTCTGCTGGCCAAACAAATATACTCCACACTCATTCCAAAATATCAGATCTATTTGCAGTAAGTGTGAATGTCATGCAGTTTATAGAATAAATATAGAAAGGAACAGGGAGGAGCATAGCACAAAGAGCAGGAGACCTGTCTAATTGCTCCCCAAGTGTTCAGGAGTAGAACACTGGTAGTTTCCTGACTTTCACTTGCAGAGTTTTGAGTTTCTGGTGAAATTCCCTTTTTATTATGCAGTAGAAGTACAGAGATCCACAGAGGAAAATAGCTATAAGTTCCCCAGAGTCCACCATTAACTGGCACTTAAAGTCTCAATAACTCACTCTGAGATATTTGTAAGGAGAAAGAATAAAAAGCATTCATTTCCTTATAGTTGCTTGAAATCACAGGTCTGTGTATGCTGTTTTCTTTAATTTACTCGTGCTTAGCAACCAACTGAACAGATAAACAGCAAACAAACAATTGCCACCAACCAGGGAGAGAGAGGGAAAAATAGAGTCAGCAGAGAGGCAGGGCTCTCTTTGAAATTAAAGACTGGAAGGAACAATTGGTTAGTGCAGGACAGACAAGCACTATGGCCAGAAAAGTCCTTCCCAGTTACACAAACTACAGACACGATACAAGGTTGCAAATGAAACTCCAACACCTTCTAAGGCAGGCAGGATTGGAATAGCTGGGGCTAGCTTGAGCCAGAGGTCAGGCATTGCCCCATGTGTCCTAATGGACCAGCCTCCCCTGTACGCATTGTGTGTTTCTGCTGATACTTAGCATCCCCCATTTATACTATATATTGTTGAAATATTGAATCCCAATTATCTTAATTACCAAATAACATACCTTAATTTTGCCTTCGACATCACAGATGTCAATACTGGAATTGTAATTCCAAACATAGACCTTGAGAAAGTGGCAAATATGTTAACTTACGATCAGATACTGAGTGAATCCAGGCCGTGGTAAATGCATGAAGGACAGGAGAAACTACTGCCACAAAGAGCCATTTTTCGGTGGGCTGCAGAAAGCCAACCTGACAGACAAGTAAATGGGAGTGGAACCATAAGTGATTGCCTGGATCAGCAGGGAGGAAGTCCTAGGAAACCAGTTGCCATGTCATAGATGTCAACAGTGGGGTGAATGGGTTCCTCTAGAATGCCACTGGCTTTATTAGTACTGCTTCATGCAGATTTTTTTACCATTCATCCTCACAAAAGGATTCATTTAATTATTACCTGGTGCTTTCTCTCCTGCCCTTGGTACACGGAGTGACTAAAATGCCATCTGTACTGCTGACTGTTTCCAGACTGTCCCGAACCCTGTACGAATCCAGATCGCCTATTTATGGGCTGTATGCATTACAGGGCAGACAGATATCAACTGCAGGCCCAACTGTGCAAGCTTAGCACTGGGAAGATGCGCGATGAAGCACAAAGGACCACTTTCTCAAATGGCTAGAGCACATCATTGTGCTTCCTGTGTAACCTGTTTGTCCCTCTCCTTACAGCGAATCAAGCAAGCTAGTAGGCCAACCATGGACTGGGGTCCTTCTCTGGAGGAGAACAGAACTGGTATGTATGTGGCTACGTTGGCAGGCAGCCAGTCTCCTAAACCTCTGATGGTCCACATGCGGAAATACGGAGGGATAACCAGCTATGAGAACATAGCCTTCCAGGTAGATAAAGAGATGGAAGAAGATGAAGAAGACTCCATGATGTGAAGGGGCAGCCTCCCAATCCCTGCTCAGCCCATGCACTAGAAGATGAAAAGGATGTGGGGAGCGAGCCTCTGAACAATGGCACATGGATTGTGTACACTTCAGGCTTCCCAGCAGTCTGATTCCCAGGCCTAGACAAAAGCTGCTGACTGTTCAGCATCTCATAGCAGTGAATTTTGCTGAGAATCCCAGTGTTGTCGCAGTTTCTGTTTCACGTGGAGAGATGTGCAATGATGTTCCGTCGTAGTGCACTAGTTGTGTCTGGTATAGGCCACCCATTCATGTTGCCTCTTCCTCCCCTTGCCAGTGACAGATACAGTGTTACGGTGATACAGTCTGAAGTGGGCCATGATTATGACAGCTTGCCAAGCCATACTCCCAAAGAGAAGAAGCTGCTTTGATTGTTCTTAACAGACCAATTAAAGCAGGTTTGATTTCCACCAGGAACAGTTCTTTTATAAAGCTAATTGGTCTTAATTGTCCATCAAAGACCAAGGCACTGCACAATATTTTGCATTACCACTAGGATAGCTTACAGCTGCCATTGTTAGCTGGGAAGCCCCATTCCACACCCTATTATAGCTAAGGTCAGTGGGAAGCCAGAGAGGAGTGACAGATGACATAAGTGTGTCTGCTAATAAAACATTCCTGGCACTTTGAGTGTATGAGTTCTGTCTTCCCAGACGAATGGGTGGTTCCTCGTGGTTCACACCCCAGTGTTTGATATGCCAACCTTTCTCTGAAATCCAGTCGTTCTTCCTTCTTGTCATTCCCCCCAGGTACTTGCATTTCTGCTTTTCAGATTTCACTGTGCAACTCAGTACAGCATTGAGGGGCTTTAACAAAATGACAAAATTGTTCAAATCTCTACTTTATATGGTCTGGTAAGTGATAGGTTTGTGATTGACTAAGGAGCCGGCTGCAGAGCCAGAGGTTGGGAATTCAGTTCTCCACTGTGACTCCTGTGAATAGAGCCAGCCAGGGTGGCCTTGGGCAAGCTGCACAGTTCCAGGATGACCCCAGAAGAAGGGAAGGGTAAATCACTTCTGAGTCTTTTACACCTAGAAAAGTGTCTCCATAAGTTGGAGTTGACTTGGTAGCATGTAATTATTATTAAATAAGGAGTTTTATCAAATTACCAGCCTACAGCATATATTGCTTCCAGAATGTTTAGAGAGCAAAGGTATTTAGACGAGGCAGAAGAAAATCCATAGATCTAAAATAACAAACGAAAAACTCTGATTTTTGAATTCTAAAATTAAACAGATCAAAGGTCATACACGTTGGTGAGAATAAAATCATTACAGAAATGTTATACACATAAGTAACTATCACATTATAGGTAAAAGGTAACTCCTTTCACTTGAGCAGGGAAGCAGGGAAAAGATAAACATCAGTAGACCAAATTTTTGTGAAGAAGAGATATCCACATAAGGGATAGTGTAAAACCTACTGGGTATGACAGTGTCTCTGCATGTGAAGATTAATTGTGGTAATAATAATAATGAAACATTGTCTAGCAATAGTTTGTGATCCCGCCTAACCTCAGCACCACATCTATCCATAAAAGGTTGGTTCCTAGGCTCAGCACTTCATTAATTCTCTCTGGGTGGTGCAGGAAGTGGAGCTGAAGCTCCTCACTGGGAGGTCCAGGCAGATAATTTGTTCCATAACACATTTCTCATATACAATTTATGCAGAATGTAGGAAGCTGCCATATATGGACAGAGATCTGGCTTAGCCCTGGTTACAGAGAGACCCACGGCAACTCTCTAGGGTTGCTGGCAACTACTGTATGTTTCCCACCCATGTCTGGAAATGCCAGGTCATGAATCTCAGGCCATTCATATGCAAAGAAAGTGCGCTTACCACAAAGTGACAGCTCTTTTTTAATGGGAAGCTACTCTAGGTTATATATTTGATTGCTCTAAATCTGTGTCATTTACACCCAGGTTGGGGAATGTTTCTTAGCCCACAGGCATCTTGAGTGTTACAATGGGAGAGGCTATAGGGAAGAGAGTGCTGCCAATGAGCCAAAGCCAGGTATATGTGATCCTTTACATGGTGGACATTTTCCCATCAAGAATACAAAGCACAGCTTGATTCTACGTATGCCTTCTTCAGAGTCAGCTCCAGATTTCCGATCTTCAAGCTGTGGACTGTAAACCTGGAATAAGCCATTTGCGTGCACAGTAAGACCCACTGACCATCATTCACTCTCTTTGCTACAGATAATGTCCACAGCTATGTCAGATATTGGGCAATGGTTATATAACTGCACCCATGGAAAAACCAATGGCTATGGGTGTAGGACTTTAACCGGGAGGCCTAAAAAGCCTTGAGGAACTGAGTTTCTTCTGAACCCTACTGGACCTAGGTCAGCAGCAATGTCATTTACCATCTGAAGGTTAATAAAAGAGGATAAAAGCCAGGTTAAGGTGTGGAGAACTGTGGGTGTGACAGTAAGCGTCACAGTTGGCCACGGCACTGAGATGTTGAAGGCAATGGACAACTACCACATTCTGTCTTCCAAATATATTTGTCATGGCTAGACCGATGTGTGAAAAGGCTGTCAGTCCCCAGCAGAGTGACTGACCAGAGAGCGCTAAGGATCTTCTAGCCGAAAGTTAATCAGGCATTTGGAATGTATGGTACATGTATGAGGCAGGAAAAACCTACAATACTGTAAAATACATGACAAGGATGAACATTTGGAAGTGACGTTTGGTGGCCAGGATCTGGCCAAATACAAATAGATACATAATGGCCAGAAGTCTTGATGACAAATGTGGTGTGTATGAGCTCTGTCACCGGAGTGTTCCCCATCTGCTCTGGTGATCTCTGGCTTGCAGTTACAATGGGAATTTCTACTTGCATACGTGGTTAGTTGATTCTTTCTTGTGCAAGCAATGAACAGTGCACTGAAATAGAAAGCCAAGAGGAGATCAACTACCCTTTTAAAGTATGCAGAAAGATCAGGGTGGTAGCAGGGATGCTCAAGAAATGACTGTACAAACTACTGATGGATTGCTATAATTCTCTGATACTTGACATCAAGGGTAAAATCATAGTATGAATACATTGAAGAACTGTTTGAAGACAACAGACTAATACAATTTATTATACCAGATGTCAGTATGTGACGAGAAATACAGAGGTCCAAAATCTGAAATTGAACTTAGCAATTAAAAAAAAGGTAAAGCTCTAGGATTGAACTATATTTTTGCAGAAGTAGTAAATATTAATAGATGATGATGATTTTGATGTTTTAGTAAGTATTTTCCAACAGAACAGAAACTATTTCTTAAATTTGGCTGAGCTCAACCTTTATTATGTTATCCCCAAAAGGAAAGTGGTAAAACTGGCAGTGACCACAGTACAGTAAAGTTTATGACCTGTTTAAGATCCTCTTAAAAGTAATATATGGCAGAATTTACAAAAGAGCAAAGAAGCTGACATTAACTGGTGGAAATCTGCCACTGGGATTTGCATCAATTGCATTATGGTGGCCTAAAAGCTCTGTAGGATTTTGGCTTCTGAATCTTACTTTTCAAAATATAGAGAAACACTGCTATTTTATAAAAGCAGTCTCAAAGCCATCATACTCTCAATCTTTGAGCTCCTATGGTCTTTCTTAAATAAAAGTTGGTAGAAGTTTCCTTTCAAAAGATTATTTTTATGTCCTTCTTTTGAAATGCTGCATGGAAAGAGGCTGGAGAAAGGACTTCAGTATGAGTCCTTAATCTATTTGGTCAATTTTGGCAATCAAAGTGAGGAATTAGATGGGGATTCACCAAACTGTGTGGAACATGTAAGTAGCTGTGGCTTACAGTAAGACACTCTTTTACAACAGAAAGTGAAAGCTATCTGTATAAGTCATTTTTCCTCCTATTGCTGGATTTGCTAAGAGTTCTTTTTTGATCTCTCCTTAAACCAACACAACATGGCTAAATGGGCTATGTGTTTGTGGAATGGTGCTGCGGTTACCATTCTTAGAGTAGTCAGTATTTTATGCAGTATTCTTCTGTGTGGTTGCCTCCAAAGTTACAGGGGGGGGGAACCCAGTACATTAGCAGGTAAAATATTTTAAGCGTTTGCTAGAATAGCTAGTAGAAAAATGAGAGTGATCAAGGTTGTCCCCTTAAACGTAGCATTTCTAAAATTTGGCAGGGTCTTGATCTCTGCTTTGTGCTTAAGTCTGCACATCTGAGTTTCTGTGACAAAAACTGATTCCTGATTAATTATGAAAGACACAGGGCATTTCCTGTTAAGGAGCAGTTTCAAGAATCAACTGCATTAGTCAGTGTTTATAATGTATTCCAGTAGGTGACACATATTTTTGAGAGTGTGCATATGTGCGTGCATTTTTTTATATTTGAAGAAGATGATGATGTTCGAGTTTTATGTACAACCTTGTATGCTGTCTATCATTTGAGTGTCTGGTAGGGACTTTTCTGGGCTGGGACAATTGTCTATATATCCAATTATTCCTTCTAGCTTTTGAAATTCAGAGAGCTTAGTGCTCTATTGCTCTTTCATTGATTGGTGGCAGATTTTTTTGCTGTTGATCTGTTTGGTTGGTTGCTAGTATGTGTGCAGTAAAGAAGGCAATATACACAAGTCTGTAATTTCAAGCAATTGTAAGTAAAGAAATGTGGTTTTTAAAAATTCTTTCTCCTACAATGTCTCAGAGTGAGTTATCGAGACTTTAAGTGCTAGTTAATGATAAAAGGATGGACTCCAGGGAGCTTGCAGTTATTCTTCCCTGTGGATCTCTGTACTTCTACAGCATTGTGTGTGTGTGTGTGGGTGGGGGGGGGGAGAATTTTACCAGAAATTCAAAACTCTGCAACAGAAGAAGACTTCAGTGTCTTCTTTTTATGAAACTGAGATCTTTAAACTTGAAAGTGATATCCTTACAATCAAGTTCATGTTTGTTATGTGTTTGAAAGTCTGCAATATCTTGAGAGACACATATTTCATATATGCAATTTAAAGACGTTTTGCACCATTGCGGGTGTGCATGTGGGAGCAACAAAAATTGTGGTTTTTATGTGCTTCTGCCAAGTTTTAAGACTGACAATAGCAACACAAGTCCTCCCTCCCCCAAAAAGTATCAATTCATTTCCTTCTCTTTTATAAACCCCCATGTGGGTTTAAACTTTAGGTGGTTAGAATCAAGATCCCCCCCCACTCATATTTACTTACAAGTTAAGAAAAGAAAAGAAAAGAAAAGGAGGATTAGCTGCACTCAGTGGCCAGAATTCTAAGCCCAAGCAGCATGTAGCCATTGAATCAACTGCTACAGGGTAAGTCAACGCATATGTAAATGTCATTGTTTCTCTGGGCTTACTCCAGGCTGGACTGTCCCTAGGATTCTAACTTGTGTATTTAATGTCATGTATAGTTAGCCGTCAGCAGCTTTTGTCACTTAGCTCAAGCTGCAGCAGTAGATCTTCATACTAGCATATGCCCTTTGGTTACTTGGCTCTTGACAGCTGAATGTGTGAACTGCCACTGTTACAAAGCATTGTGCTGCAGTTGATGTGAGGTGACATTAAAGTTCAATCCATACCTGCGTGATGATCCACACTGACATGTGAATTTTGGCACTGTTGAGCACTACAGTCATCAGGTAAGAAACATAGATATATATATATGAACCAATCTTTAAAAGAGATGACATGACTGGAATGATTTAACAGTTATTTCCAATTATCAAGAGAATGCAGCTGTCTCTTTTGGATAGTTGCTGAAACAACACCACAGCTCAGTGGTGTTTGGGCATACAATCTAGCAGAGCATGATAGGTGACTTTTAAATCAAGTGGTTACTGTTATACTTCCATGTCCCCAGAGCAGTTAGTAGTTAGTACAAATACAGATTGTTACAGCTGATCGTTCAGGATAAAACCAAATGGGAGACTGGAGTTCAGGAATGACTATCAGCTAAAACAAACAAACGAACAAAACCTTTGAGACAAATTTGGATGTAACACATTGATTAGAGCTGCTGCGCCCAAAGTCAAAATAGCTGCTAATGATGTCTAGTCACCAGGAGGATAAGAAGAAAGAAGAGGAAAAGCTTTTTGCTTTTCCATTTCTTGCTCCAGAAGGCACATTTGTTTCACTTTAAGGGCTCTGCTGTGCACTGAACTCACTGAAAATTTCCTTCTGAATGATTATTCTTATCTCATTTTTTACTCATTTTTTCCCCTACATGTTCCCACAATTTTTTTCTTCCCAAACCCTTGTTTGCTTGTTTTTTGTACGGCTTTGTGTCAGGGCATTGCAGAATTTCGTGTAATGGCACTTCTCGTGCAATTCAGCAATAATGCTACCCAGAAGCGTTTGCAATGGATGTAACGTGCCAGATGCTAACAGAGATGAGGCAGTGCAGTGCAGCAGTCCAGCGTGTTGGGCAACAGCTCAAGAGATGTGGGTTGAAATCCCTACTCAGCTGTGAAATTCACTGGTGACTTTGGTAACTATTGTCTCTCAGATTGCTCTACCCCACTGAGCTGTGGTGGTAATAAAGTGGAGGAAGAAGAAGAAACATGTATGCAGCCTTGAGCTTGCTAACTGGAGAAAAGTCAGGATAAGAATACGTCAAGCAAAATAAATGGTGGTGTTGCTGTCTCCCAAAGGGCTGGCTTTCTCCTTTGGGGGCTATTTCCTCTTGCTGACATTTGGCTCTTTCCTTTGCTTCCTGGCTTCTGAGGTCCCCTGGGGGGAGGGTGCCAGTTCTGCCAGCCACCACCATCCTGCCAGCGACTGCTTGGTTTCTGTCACTGCCCCTGCTGCCCCTGTTTCTCTTGGGTTGAAGCAGAGTGTGGGAGACTCAGAGCTTCAGTACAGGAAAGTCACATTTCCAACCAAAAGATGCCAAAGTACCTAAAAGGTTACCCTTACAACACAGAAGGACTGAAGACACATCTTGTTAAATAACCACCCCAGTATCCCTTGTTTATGACGTTCTTCCTGGAGAATTGAAATTGAACTAAGTTACAAGCAGCAAGTTCCAAGTTCTTCATTCAAGAAATTATTTCTGAGACATTTATAAGAAAGGGAAATGTGATAGGAAAGGATTGAAGGCATTTCTTATTCAGTTATCCCCATAATATACCATGATTCCTAGGAACTGGATTAGTTACAAACAGAGGTATCTGTAACTCATTCCTTCCATGGTCTGCATTCTCCGATTTAGTGATGGGACTTTTATAAGAAAGAGAGGTTCTGTTCTTCGTGGTAAGAAGGTAAAAACATCAGTGAGGGGAATCATTTCCCATCTGGTCATTGAATTGTAGCTAATTTGCCTCCTCCCCATCTTTATGGAGGGGAAGCATCAGAGCCTGGGAAGCTTTGAAATGCTAGCTGTGAGGTACCTGATCATTTGAATGTGGATGGCGCCAGGCCCTCATTCATACACTGCAGAATATTCCTGCCCTGCTTCTTTCTCCTCCCATCCTCAGGCAGGTGTTCTGAGGGGTAACCAGAGATTTATGTGTTAATCATCCATGTGTTAATCCTCCACGGATACAGTCACAACCCCAATTTATTCAGATGACTTTGCTGTCCCAGTTCCCAGGGATGTCAAATACATATCTCAATTTTCTCTTTTCCTGTGGGAGCTGAAATCATAAACTGCTTCACACTGAAGAACGTGAAGAAGCCAAAGAGGTAATTTAAATGGACTTCAAGCTTGGAAGCGGAGGCTAAGCAGATGCTTCACACAGGCAACATCCTGTTTTGTCCGCATACCATCTTTGCAGAAGCTGCAGTGCATGATCTACAGCTATGATGCCATACAAAACAAGAATAATACATGTTAAGATAAAGGTCCTGCATTATTAATTATTGTTGTTGTTAAAAAACTCTGGGCACCATCAAAATTATAAAAACATTTGACTGGTATTATATAACAGATACAAGTTTTAACCAAAAATCTAAGTATCGTTAAATATTGGTGCAGTATGTATGCTGTTCCTGATATTGCCGTTTTTTGTAGCTCTGATGGTGGTGTGATTTCTGAGATCTGCAACTGCTTATAGTACTGTGTGAAATTTCTTGATATTGTTCCCAAAGCCCCAATGACTACGGGGACCACTGAAGTGGGTTTCCTCCAGAGGTGAGATGTTTCAATTGCCAGGTCTCTGTAATTTGTTAGTTTTTCCAATTCTTTATTTTCAACTCTGGCATCCCATGGAATTGCAATGTCAATGATCCGGACATTTCTTCGTTCTATTACTACTATGTCTGGTGTGTTATGTTCAAGGTGTCTGTTCGTTTAGATCCGGAAATCATCATCATCATCATCATCATCATCATCATCATTATTATTATTATTATTAAAAGGTTATAGAGCAGTCACATGATGGAAGAATTTCTTGGCAATCAGAGGTGTTTTCCATGAACTCAGCAGCCCCTCCTTCTTGAAGTAAAGCACCGGATTTGGTGCAGGGGGAAGGTGACTAGCAACCCCATATTCTTCTGTGGACATCAGAGATTGGGAGAGTGTGGCCTTCTGGATGCTGTATCTAGAACTTGGAAGCATAAGCCTTTTGGGCTACAACTCCCAGAATCCCCTACCTAGTATGGCCACTGGCCATGTTGGCTGTGGAATTCTGGGAGATGCAGTCCCCAATGTAAGTAACATCACCAAAGCACTGCTGGATTCACCAAAGGGTCCATTCTGTTTCAAACAGGTGGTTCAAAGGTTTAATTCCAAGATGCAGATGTCTGACATTTTGATCCAAAACAAATATACTTCCCTTTTTCTTTCCTTCTCCTCTTCTTTTTCTCTCCTATTCTTTTCTTTTCTTTTCTTTTCTTTTCTTTCCTTCCTGCCTGCCTGCCTTCCTTCCTGCCTTCCTTCCTTGGAAAGTTTTCACTTTCCGTTGGAATGTCCTTATTTTTTGCCTGAAAGTCAAGGGGCAGAGGGTGGATTTCAACAACAGAAATGCTCTTCAAAACGTCCAGATCAGAAAGGTGGGCAGAAATTCTGGTTGCCAAACAGCTCTGTGTGACAGGCACATTGGTGGTACACAATTAACTCCAGCTGTAGATTCATAACATTTGCAAATTCACACACATCAATGATTTCCTTCCTTCTGTGGCAAAAAAGGCAACATGTTAAACACCACACTAAGTTTCAGAGAATCAGTGTAGGACAAAAATATCATTAAAACTAAAGAAAGCTCCACAGGCTGTATTTGCTTGCCTAGAAGTAAGTCCTGTTGAACTCATTGAGGCCTACTTCTGAGTAGGCATGAAAAGGATTAAGCTGCCTCTGTCATTAAAGTCCCTCCTTTCCACCACAAATGAGTTTGGAAATGGAAAAAGACCGTTGGAGCATTGTAGAGGTACTTTTCTTACCATTGTGATGCACAAGATGTCCTGTGAGGCCAGTCTCTACACAGTCTCCATAGAGACTGTATAGCGGAGAGGCTAGTCTCTATACAGCTAATTCAGATTCCTTAAATCTTCATTTGCCCCTTAATGGTTCAATCTTAATGGAGGTCTCATGTATAATGGCTTCCCCCAGTTGCATGTTCTTCATTTGAGATGCAGGAAATGGATGAGCTACTCTGTTGTTCATAATCAGAGAGACAAGAAGACGACTAGAGTGAGGCTCCAACTACATGGTCAAATACTGTGGGGTTTGCTACGGGTATAACATTGATGAATTTGCTTTTTTTTCTGATCACATGACACAAAGGGTTAGGGTAAGGGTCAGTCTGGCTCTTTTTGATCCTGACACGGAGGTTTTTTTCTCTACTCCTCGGGGCTTCTACTTTTTTTTTCAAGAGGGACTGATTCAAACGGGCTTTCCCTGGGTGTGATCCATTGTTTCGCTCTCTATAAGGACAGGGAGGCATGAGTGTGAGTGGTATTCTGGTGACATACTAAGCTAGGCATGATGTTTTCGACAGAGGGAACACCCACCCACTTTCTCCCTAGTCATCCCAAGTATTTTTTTTATTTTTCAAAAATGAACTACCGAGTTTAGTGCTAGATCACCTTATCACTACATTGATATACTAGTTTAGCGCTACATCACCTGTGCATAGAGGGGGGAAAAGATAAAAATTAATTTGAAATAGAGACAGCTCTGATGAATTACAGCAAACTAATACATTTCAACAGTCTGTATTTACATGTCTGTATGTGCGGAGAACATTGGAAAACACGATGCAACAATTTAAAAAGCTTTACAATGAAACATAAAATGATAGCCGGGGATTAACAAAGAGGTGGAAACTAAGGAAGAGGGGTTGTGCTGTGGCATGGATCAAACTGCATCCGACTGAGGGTCCAATGTGGTCATTGGCAACAAAACTACCCACAGTCTCCATGTGATCACCTTATCGGAACAGAAGCTTAAAGTAGGTTGTGAATCAAGGCTCAACTTGATTTGGCTGAACAGTGCAGTCACAGCCTGAGAGGGCCACCACATTACCAAAAACTTTGAAAAATACTACGGGTTTTGGGCAGGCTGATTCACATTTTTTCCCCCATTGATCAGATGATGCATGGGGGAATGTGAATCAGCCCAGAATCTCCCCTCCCCAATCCGTAGCTTTTCCTGTCCACCAGGTTAACCTTTTACTTGTTAAAATGTTGAATCCTTTTGGATCAATTCAAGCATGTGATCGCTTAAACCTCTGCAGAAAAAAAATGTTGCCCACCTTCCCGCTCACCTCTTGCTTTATTACAAGCGCGCGCACACACACACACACACACACACAAGAAAGCACCAGCACGCACTCTGTCTGGCAAAGCCTCTCTCCTAAGACTCCTCTTCTTTTTTTAAAAAAAGGGGTTCTTCTCCTGGGCAACACTCCTGTTATTTTATTTTATTTCATTTCATTTCATTTTTAACGCCTTGACAAAGCAAAGCCTGGTTTTGGAACCTGGCAATCCAGGCAGGGAAAAAGCTGTCTCTTTGCCTATTACAGTACAGTATTGCCATTCTTTCAACAGCAGCACCTGCAGGGTTGTTCATAGAACTGCAAGCAATTCAATTTAAATGTGGCCACTTAAATTGAGCAGACCCGAATTCCCTGGTGCGACTTTGCAGTGAGTGAATGCCCATTTCCCTCAGCGTGTAGTCACACCCTAAGACACAACCAGACTCATATGCTACCAAACAGAAAATAAGACTTTAGGCATGCCTTTCAATGGAAACAGAGGGGGAAAACAGCCACAGAGTGTGATCAGTTGGGCATTTAGCCTTAGCTAAAAACCTTGTCCCTCCGGCCTCCTCCCTTATTTTATTTTATTTTATTTTATTTTATTTTATTTTATTTGGAAGTGTTGAATTTGCTAGCCTTCTGAAGTGGCTGCCTTCTTTAGCCACTTCATGGTACGGGGACCTTCCCAGCTTAAGGAGCTGGACCAAATAGGGTTGCTTGAGGTCTGGTGTTCCATTCGGACCCAAAGACCTCTACCTTACTCCGAGTCCAAACGAACCTATTGAGCCCACACTAGCCTGCTTCAAAAGAGCCTTTATAGGCAAGTCCAAAGCCAGCTTCTTACCCAATTATGTGCCAAGCTAGGCGTGGCTAAGTATCAACAGACACCAAGCGCACCACAGCCTGCTTCAGACTGTGGTCTTGATACTGCCCTCACCTCACCACTACCTCAGATAACGGTGAGATTGTTAGTCTAAGACTGGGAGATCCGAGTTCAAATGTGCCACACACACCTTTGAAGCATGTGAATGTCATCCTGACCCTGGACTAATCATGCTCTTCTTGTCTAACTTCCCTCACAGGTTTGTTGTTGTTATCTGCTGTCAAGTTGCTTCTGGTTATGAATTAATGACCTCCGAAAGGCCCTCTCACTGACAGCCCTGCTCAGGTCTTGCAAACCAAAAGCTGTAGCTTCCTTTACTGAGGTTTATTGTGAGGATGAAAGGGGTCGAGGGCAAGAACCATACGTTCTTTCTTGAGTTCCTTGAAAGAAAGAGGAGGTGAATGAGATAAATAAAAAAAAATCATGCTCAATGAGGAACATTCATTACTTGAAAAGTTGATTGGTAATTGGGTTCTGAATTGGTTGATTAAGCAAATAGTTATTTACATTGGTACAAATGTTAATACTCCCTTCAGTGCAGTTCAACTTTCTGTGAAACAGAAAACAACAAGCAAACACCCGAGACACCACAACCTAGAATACCCTAGTAGACCCTGGACACAGACATGGACACGGGCACACACACACGCATATATGTGTGCTTGTACACACATACATCATTTCCTCCTCTTTTCCTACTGAAACACCAAATTGCCTATCTCCTGGCTTTTCAAGCATTTTCTTGATAGCTCAGGAGTTTAAGGCATCTGGTTGTGGAGCCAGAGGTTGGGAGTTCAATTCCCCACTGTGTCTTCTTTGACAGGGGCTGGACTCGATGATCCATAGGGTCCCTTCCAGCTCTTCAGGTTTAAGAGAACATTAGGCTTGCCTGCTGACCTCCATGTTTGGCATTTCTACCTACAGTTCTCTAGTCCTTGTCTTTGTACTGCAATGATGTCACGAAGAGCTATGTCTCCAAAAGAAGCAAGATTTTCAGTAGCATAGCAAGTAGGAACTGTTGTTATTCAACAATAAGCAACCCCAACTCTTGATCTTGAAAAAAGCTCTTTTTCTGGACTACAATTCCCAGAGTACTCCAGTCAACGTGGCTATTTCAAGAGCTGCTATCCAAAGAAATAACTTCAGCGACCTCTGTTCCACCACAGCAATAGCTGCTGCTTTACTACTTAATGATCGCTTGCTTAGTCCACTACAAAGTGTCCACATATTTGAGTTTTATCTCTGGGTAAATTCCTTCAGTAGTGGATGCAGCCTAGAG
Organism: Intellagama lesueurii; assembly: GCA_037013535.1. Taxonomy (NCBI): domain Eukaryota; kingdom Metazoa; phylum Chordata; class Lepidosauria; order Squamata; family Agamidae; genus Intellagama; species Intellagama lesueurii. The sequence goes on from JBAJHW010000002.1 coordinate 221,137,368, forward strand.
CATCATGGAGGTCAGATACAGACTGGAAACTCCAAGAAGTATCAGTCCAAAGGCATTAGGCTTCTTCAGCTTGTCTTTCCCCCTGGATCAGATTTTGGATAGAAAGAAGGAAAGGAGAGAGATGGTAGGGAAACATGAAAGAGAGTTGGAAGCAAGGGACAACAATATCTGGAAGATCCCTATGTCTGGATAAAAATAGAAATAAACAGGAGTGGAGGATTCCCATGTTAGAATTTCCAGTACGAATAACATTTTATTTTTCGGTTAATTATCTCTAGATTATGTGATGTGACTAGTCATTCTTTAGATTATGGTTCTATCTTCCTTGCAATTGCAAATGTCAAAATAGCAGCCACCTCTCTGCACTGGAAACCCACCTCTGGGTGTTCAGTGGACCATTCGATGAATAGGGTATAGAGAGATTTGTACTATCAGAAGAATTAACCTGTAATTCCATGTATGGAGTAAAAAAACCTGGTCCCTGCCTTCAACAAGACTTGCTGTCCCTTTATTGCTTTTGTCAATGAGGAATCATTTCCTTTGTTGTTGTTGTTTAGTCGTTAAGTCGTGTCCGACTCTTCGTGACCCCATGGACCAGAGCACACCAGGCCCTCCTGTCTTCCACTGCCTCCCGGAGTTGGGTCAAATTCACGTTGGTAGCTTCAATGACACTATCCAACCATCTTGTCCTCTGTTGTCCCCTTCTTCTCTTGCCTTCACACTTTCCTAACATCAGGGTCTTTTCCAGGGAGTCTTCTCTTCTCATGAGATGGCCAAAGTATTGGAGCCTCAGCTTCAGGATCTGTCCTTCCAGTGAGCACTCAGGGTTGATTTCCTTTAGAATGGATAGGTTTGTTCTCCTTGCAGTCCAGGGGATGCTCAAGAGTCTCCTCCAGCACCACAATTCAAAAGCATCAATTCTTCGGCAGTCAGCCTTCTTTATGGTCCAGCTCTCACTTCCCTACATTGCTACTGGAAAAACCATAGCTTTGACTATGCGGACCTTTGTCGGCAAGGTGATGTCTCTGCTTTTTAAGATGCTGTCTAGGTTTGTCATCGCTTTCCTCCCAAGAAGCAGGCGTCTTTCAATTTCGTGGCTGCTGTCACCATCTGCAGTGATCATGGAGCCCAAGAAAGTAAAATCTGTCACTGCCTCCATATCTTCCCCTTCTATTTGCCAGGAGGTGATGGGACCAGTGGCCATGATCTTAGTTTTTTTGATGTTGAGCTTCAGACCATTTTTGGCACTCTCCTCTTTAACCCTCATTAAGAGGTTCTTTAATTCCTCCTCACTTTCTGCCATCAGAGTGGTATCATCACAGACTTCCAGGTCAGCAGCTCAGGTTCTGAAAAGTGTGCTTTAATAGCTGTTGCCAATGACTCTCCTCTGCCTGGCCTGGCTGTAATTGTTATTTGGTCCTACAAAAGGGCTTGACATGGTTTCTCTGATTTTGTAAGAATCTGGTTTCACAGCGGTGTGCTAATTTTAAAAATAAAAAAGGCACCTGGCTCCATGTGTATGCCTGGTTTATATATTTCTCCCATGCAATCACATATCCCATGAACAGCAGTGCTGAGGAATTCAGTGAAACCATTCTGTTATAATAATAGTTTCCAGGGATGGAGAAATGCAACAGGTATCGGAGAATCTGGTTCCTTGGTTGTTTATGCATTCCACTAAACAAACAAAAGCAACAGTAAGAATTTTAAGACCTGTTGATTCCTTCCTAAAACGTCCACCCTGATAGGGAAACATGAGACATAGGCCTGAGATGGATTCAGAAATAATTTAGTTCCAACCCCTGAATGAAGATTTAGCACTAGGAATGAGCCAAGAGTTTTACTGAAACAGTCGGTCTCATAGTCCTCAAGCCCTGCAGGACACCTCGTGGCTGAAAAACCAGACTCAGAGACCAAATAGGGCCCTCTTCACTCTCTAATCAAAGTGTTCACAATTTGTGCAAAATGTCTGTATAAAATTAATGTCTTTCCTTTAGTGAAGTTAAGCGCACACACATAGGCACAACCACCACCAAAGGACATGCTGACTGATCACAAAACACACAAACCACCCATCTAGTAGTATGACTTTTAACAAGTCACACCATGAAGCAACAGATAATTGCATTTTTGATCACCACACATTCTACCAAAGATGTGCAAAAACTATCCTCAAAAAATGCACAGCATCTCTCTGTGTTTGCCCAGCCCTGTTTCCTGCATGAGAATGAACCAAGTCAGGATGTACGCATCCTTGCCCATCAGTCGTGAACTCCCTTACAGCTTGTGCAACAACTGAACACCACTGTTCACACTTTTGCCTCAGTGGACAGCAAGAATTGAAATAGTGTCTCGTGTCACTCAGCAGGAAAAAACACATGGGTGGGCTCAAGAAGATGGTCACGGATTTAGCAGGAGAAGTGTTGTGATGTAATCTTATATATCTGACACATGTAGGCAAGTTACTGTTTTCTTAATTGGAGCAACTATTCAAGGCAGCTACTTCCACTTCTCAGCATTTTCATTCTAACCTTTCAGTCGGCCATACATTTAAAGGACAACGTAAAACACAGTGGAGGATGGGCCACTGAATTCACACACTCCTTCTATCCTACTCAACCAATCTCAATCTGACCCAATCAGTTAATTAGTTATCTTTGAGAAGAACCAACGTTTCCTCTTTACCGTTTCTCTTGGAATCCGTGTCCTCCCGGGTTTCTTAGCTTTCAAAGGCAATTTGGGCAATAAACCCTCCTCTCCTTGGGCAAACAGTGTCAAGGTTAGAGCAAGTAATTCATTGTAGCCATAAATCTTTATGGCAAACCCCTCTTCCCATCCTCCACCATCAACTAAGCTTTCCATAAACTCTACTTTACAATCAGCTCTCTAATGATTAACATGATGCTCAGTAACCTTCAAAGCCTTCCAGAGCCTCGTCCTGCTAGAGGCATGGATGCAACTGGAGGAAAATTTACTTTTGATGTGGAATAAAGATGTGAACTCTTTTAGTTGTAGAACTAGCTGCATGCTGACCATGTTTATTTCAGGACTAAGGGTATAGTGGGAAACCAAAGGATCCCATTAGATACCATTGTAGTAAAATAATGCCTGTGGGTTTTTTTGGTGGAATGAACCCTCCTCTCCTTGGGTAAAGGTATAGACTACTCTAATTAAAAAAAAAAGGCACACATACAACCACAAAAAACTTAACAGGGTTTTCAAGGAAAGTGAGATATTTCAGGAATGGTTTTACCAGCATAGGTAAAGGGTAAAGATTCCCCTTGACATTTAGTCCAGTCGTGTCCGACTCTAGGGCGCGGTGCTCATCCCCGTCTCCAAGCCGTAGAGCCAGCGTTTGTCCATAGACAGTTTCCGTGGTCACGTGGCCAGCGCGACTAGACACGGAACGCCGTTACCTTCCCACCGTGGTGGTACCTATTTATCTACTCGCATTTACATGCTTTTGAACTGCTAGGTTGGCAGGAGCTGGGACAAGTGACGGGAGCTCACTCCGTCGCGTGGATTCGACCTTACGACTGCTGGTCTTCTGACCTTGCAGCACAGAGGCTTCTGCGGTTTAACCCGCAGCGCCACCATGTTCCTATTACCAGCATATAGTAGTCTATACCTAGAAAGGAGGTTCCCAGTGTGGTGTAGTGGACAGAGTGATGGACTAGGACTCTGGAGAACAAGGTTCGAATTCCCACTTAGCCATGGAAACTCATTGGGGGAGTGCAAGTGGTAAAACTGCACCTTAAATATCTCACTTATCTTGAAAATCCTGTTAAGGTTTGTCTATGTGTATGAGTGAGTAAGTAAGTGAGTGTGTGAGTGAGTGAGACTTTGTTTTCCTAGGGTTGCTATAAGTAGGTTCCGTCTAGACAGCATATAACAACAACATATCTAGAAACCCCTGAAAATGGTCAGTATAAGTCAGAATCAACTTGATGGCATGTGATTATAATTATGTTTAGGCTTAATCTGGTTTCTGAGTGGATTTAGTTGGGAAAAAGGAGAACCTACTGATAGGAAAACTAAAGGTGAAACTTTGGTTGTAGGCAAGCCAATACTACAACCCAGTCTGTCTCCTAAGTGGTGAACGAATTCTTGGGTTAAGTGCAGGAATGCAGATTACTTTAAATGTGTACCTTGAAATGAAGTCAGGCATGTGTATGTCTGCTTAGCATCAGACACACATGCCCCGCGGTCTAGCTGAGGACTCAAGTGCTCAGAGAACCACACTCCAGTTAATGCACAGGACTTTTTTTCTTTTTTCTTTCTTTCTTTTGTTATATGCCATTGAAATAATGTCTGACATATAACAACCCTATGAATTAATGGCTGAAATCCTGTTTGTAAAGTCATCCAGTGTGTGGCAATTTTGGGTAGTTAAAGACTTCCCCCTCCTGTCCCTCAGCCCCCAAGAGTTCCCAAGGATGACAGGGATTATTTGGGATCTATGGAGGCCAGGGGACTGAGAAAAGAAATGTTTAATGTCCAGAAGATTGCATCAGTTGATGACATCATTAGCCTTACACTACAGAACGTACAGGAACAGGATTTCAGCCAATGACCTCCAAAAGGTCTTTGTTCACCATTGCCTCTGGAGGTTTTTCTGTCTCTTTTTTTTTATTAATTAGACGTCTGTGTTTGATGGGTGGGTTATTATTATTTTAATTTTTATATTTTATATATAATTTTATATATACTTTATATATATTATATACATACATACATATACATACATACATACATACATACATATATGTATGTATGTATGTATGTATGTATGTATGTATGTATGTATGTATGTATGTATGTATGTATGTATGTGGAAATGTGTGCCTAGCCCCGGTATTCCTGGGGTTAGGAATTTGTTTATAAGCCTGGAGATGTATTCTCTGTTTGAATGCATTCTGTGTTTCTGTGCTTTGTGTGGTTGTATCAATGGAGGCTCGTTCAATTTCACTGCACACATGTTGTGCATTGACAATAAAGGTTTATTATTATTATTATTATTAATTGCCATTAGCTGCACAGAGTAATGCTCTAGCACTACACGGGTGGGATAAAATGGAATGAATGAATGAATGAATAAATAAATAAATAAATAAATAACAGTCTTGTTCAGGTCTTGAAGACAAAGGGCTCTGGTTTCCTTTACTGAGTGAAGCCACTTCATGTCAAGTGTTTCTCTTCCTGGCTGACTTCCACTTTCCCCGATATTTTTGTCTTTCCTGGTCACCTGTGTCTATGGTAGTCTCAGCTTAGTAATTTAATGGGAATTCAGGCTCGGTTGGGTCTAGAACTTGTCTTCCTGGTGGTACATAGTATGCTTAAAGTTTTCCTCCACCATTATATTTTGGTTGAATGGGTTTTTCCCCACCCACTTTCTTCCCTACCCAGCTTTCACATTTGAAAATAGTAGTTTTTTTTTAATGTGTTATGGGTGGTCCTGGCTTTGGTCTCATGAAACTTATCCTCTGCTTAAGGTTCTTTTCTACTTTCTTCATAATCACTCATCCAAATTTCAGGCTACTTCTGGTTTCCTATCTGCAGCCTCCATTTGGATTGATAATTGAAGAAAGGTATAGGAAATTTTCTATCTGGCAAACAGGAAGAGTAGAAACATGAACCACCCATTGGCTCCACTGGCACTATTTACTGTATACACATATGTTTTCCACCACCATCTCCAGGCTCCCAACAAAGATAGAGAAGGTTAACCACCCCTCCCTGGACAGTACATGGAATATTGCAGTCCAAGTGACACCCATCTTGCATTTTATTTTATTTTATTTTATTTTATTTAAATGGTACTGCATAGGTACAACAGGGTTGTGTCGAAGGATTCATGGAAAAACTGGCTTTTAAAGGTGGTTGAGGGAAGTGGATAGTGCGTCATAAATAAGATGCCTATTTATACATCACCAAAAGGAGGGACAAAATAAGATACTAATTTAAATAACACCACACAGGCTAACTTACATGTAAATATGCAAAACTGGAAGTTATTATTGTAATATTTTTGTTAAAAAAAAGAAATAGTTTGCATTTTGTTGCTTCTAAATCTCTTTTCATAATGCTTTACCTGACGTGGTTAATATCATGTTAAGAATTCATTTAATATTTGAATAAATCACTGTTAGCTTTAATATTGTTTTTTAATGATGTAAGCCATATTGGTTCCTTTCTTAGGAGAAAGGTGGGGTAAAATAAAAATAAAATAATAATATAAATAGAATTATAGTGACTTTCACTTGATTGGGGAAGACTGTGAGCAGGTAAGATGAGAGACTCTGACATTTTATTCTCTCACAGTAAATGAACCATTTCACGGTCCCTGATATCCCATCTTGTGATTTAGACAGGACAACTCTTCAAATGGAGGTCATCTCCCAAAGAAAGATTATTCTTTGGACACCCTTCAATTGGAGGACTGCCCTCCTTAAAATGGGGGATATGTCCTCCCTGGTCATGTTCTGGGGAGCAGTTCCAGCATGCACGGCAACTTGGAGAACAAGAAAGAGATTTTTGAGGGAGCAGTGGTGGAACAAGAGGAATGAAGGCTGTGTGTGGAAGCCAATACCTGGGAGAACAAAGAAGTGGTAAAAAGAAACCTAGAGTGGGGGGAAAATTGGTCCAGATGGTACTCAGTGCCATTATGTCCATAAAACTGTTCTCCATACACAGGGGAACATTTGTGGCAGCCCGAAGCATATTCTGCGTTCCTTATTTGTGCTTATCATCATGAGTCATCATTATCCTTTAATGTGCATTGCTCAGAAATCACCGGGATGATCCAAAACAATTATTATCCTTAACGACTACTGCTTCTATTACTGCTACCTTCAAAGGGACAGGTTCCTGATCATGATATATGTGACTTGAGGTGAATTGCAGAGGCATATAAACTTCAGCTGAATGACTGAGTTCTGTTCTAAAACCTTTAATTCTGTTCTAAAGGCTAGCCCTGCCATTAGGTTCACCTCGGGGGGTCAAGAGTAGAACACTGCATGACGTGATCCCCAAGGGCCCCCACTGCTTGCTTTCAGTTTCTTCCCCACCTCATGTGCTGCCTCGCCTCATGTGCTATGTGGCAGCTATTCCCCCGTTGCCTCATGTTTCCACCCCATCCCTTCCCCATGCCATGCTGTCATCACCAGTTGCTTGCCCATTAATTATCTTGAGTCCCCTTTGTGAAAGCGACTGGGTCATCTTTATACATAGCCACCATTTTGTGTAAACATGTGCTGGCCACAGCTGGCTCTTTTTATCCAGAGAGGGAGAATACGCAGGGCATGTGAAGATGGGGGGGGGGGGGTAAGGCGGTACAGCAGAAGAAGAAGAAGAAGAAAAGAAGAGATGCGGTAGGCAGAAAGATGGCGTGGTAGCAGTGGAAAGCTTGGGCTACAGCTCAAGAAACTGGCACATAAGGCTCAGGGACTGGCACATAAGGCTGTCAGGGCATATTTCTTGTCTCCCCAGTTTATGCTACTCTGTAAAGCATTGCATGCAATAAACAATCACAACAACAGCAACCGTGAAAACAAAGCAGAAATGCACATTGTTTAAGACCAGTTTCTTCTACCATGTTTGTACTGCGGTTAAAGAAGTTAACACCTTGTGCACTAGTCCTATCGGTGAATTCTGGAGATTAATCTCATGTTCTGAGGTTGTAATGACTCTATGAGGGAAGCAAGGCAGTAGGTTTACACAGCAAACACTAAGAGTGTTAGTGGAGGACAGAGCTGTGGGAGCCACGCAAACAGCCTTGAGCTCCACCTAAGCTGCCTTGCTGCAGTTAAGTAGGGTGAGAAATGCTCAGCAGTGACGTAGGGGAACTTAGGGCTCTCAGGGCTGAAGTACAGGGACTTTCTGAGCAGTGAAGACCACAACATCATCTGCCACTCAACTCAGGCTTCCCTGTTTCCTCTGAGCTTAACTGCAATCTTTACAGTAGCTGGGAATGAAATGGATTTTCCCAGGAACACTATATGGTTGTAAGCTATTCCACTTGTAATGAAAAATATTTGAGGGCCGTTTGGTCTTAAATGGGTAATTAAGAGCTATTAACCATTCAAAAGATCTGTTCCCCATTTGTTAACAGGGACTGGCTGAGCTCCTTGTGCTATAAAAAGGTAAAGGTTCCCCTTGACAATTTGTCCAGTCGTGTCCGACTCTAGGCGGCGGTGCTCATCTCCGTTTCCAACCCATAGAGCTAGCGTTTGTCCGCAGACAATCCTCCGTGCTCACGTGGCCAGTGTGACTAGACACGGAACGCCATTTACCTTCCCACCGAGGTGGTACCTATTTATCTACTCACATTTTTGCATTTTGCATGCTTTCGAACCGCTAGGTTGGCGGGAGTTGGGACAAGCGACGGGGGCTCACTCCGTCGCGTGGATTCGATCTTACGACTGCAGGTCTTCTGACCTTGCAGCACAGAGGCTTCTGCGGTTTAACCCGCAGCGCCACCACGTGCTATAGAACTCTCCTTATTGAGGGGAAGCTTGATCTGGGGACTTTCACAATAAATACCTGTACTTCCAAATTTACACCACAAGTGCTGCAGTAAGATTTAGCTACTGGTCCTTTCTACTTTATATCTGGAAAGGGGTGAGGGTGTCATCTTGTTTTTCTTGGCTGAGGTACTAAAATTTCAGGGGCCAGACCTACCTTTGGCATGAATAGAGTAGTCGAATGACTAGATGGGCGGGATATAAATATAATATAATAATAAATAGAGCTATCCATGGAAAGGTCAGTAGAAAGTTTTTATTAGTACTTTAGCCACTGTTTTGCTTTTAATAAATGCTTTGTTTTATTCTCTTACACTGACTGGTGTTTTTATCTCTTGTTTGCTGCAACCCTGGCAAAAACAAAAGCTGGCATTGTCTGTCAAGTATGCTTGGCAGACACACGTCTGTCTGTCTGTCTGTCTGTCTCTCTCTCTCTCTCACACACACACACACACACAATATTTGTCTCAAAAGTCTTTCTCCCCTTGATTTGACACCACAACATTCCATTAAATGCTAGAGCATCAGGGAAGGAGCCTGGAATGGCCCTTAATGACCTCTAAAACGAGCATAACATCAAAATGCTACTTTTCACTCCCTCTGTTCTTTGTGTGAATTCCCTCTAGGCCATACGAGGGTTTTTTAAAAGCACACACATTCAGCCTGTTTCCAAGGTGAGAATTGTCTAAGTGTCAGGCATGTTACTTAAAAAATAAAAATAAACATAAAGCTGACACCTCTGAGCCATATGGGGAATGCTGTCATCCTTCCTAATCCACACAGTGGGACATTGCTAGCACTCCCAGGTGTTTATAAAGGGCTTCGCTCTATCTTTGGGGGAAAAACAACTAAGACAATAAGACAAGTCAGGATTATTATTATATTTAGCTCATGTGAGACACAGAAATAATACCTGGACAGAAGCTACCAAGGATGCCTTCCAGGTGGGATGTTTCAGACTACCACCCCTAAATGCACTGGGCAGTTAATCCATTTTTTTCTGGTTTTAATGGATTTTCCATGGTGGTGGTTAATTGCTGAATAATTGCTGAATAAAAAGAATTACGTCTTTTCAGTGGTGGCCTCCAGTCTTTGGAACAAGTTACTAGCTGAGATACGCCAGGCTCCTTCTCTCCTTATGTTCAGGAAATTTGTAAAACATGAATTAATCAAAGCTGCTTTCAACAACTGAATGTCCAGGATGCTGTAATTACTCTTCTTTTTGTCTTCTTTGTGTATGTATTTTAAATGTATAGCTGTGAATCGCCATATTGGTTGAATGTATGTTATTATGTTGGGTTGTGTGGGGGTTTAAGTTTTAACCGCTAAACTGCCCAGAATAGCGCTTGCAGTGCTAGATAGCTCAGTGGGAGTTTGATGCCTCCTTGAGAATGGGCTGGACTAGATGATCCATAGGGTCCCTTCGAGTTCTTCAGTTCTAAGATTACTTTTGTTATTATTATAGATTAATGCGGAGGGGTATACTGTATCAATCAATCAATCAATCAAACAAACAAACAAATAAACAAACAAACAAAACCATAGCTAAACAAGTACTATTATTAAACCCTAGTGATTGTGTGTTTCAGGTAAAATTTGAGGCTAACCTGATTTCCTGTTCACTCTCTCTAAAGCATTGTGCTACACTATAGTTTTATTTGTATGCCACATTTCTCCCAACAAAGGGATCCAAGGCGGCTCACAGCATTAAAATTCACACAATTAAAACACAATAAGTTAAATATTAAAAAAACAAATTAAACAATATATGAGTTAAAATAAAATTAAAAGATTAAAACATAGAAACATGGAAAAGGTTTAAATTATCTGCTAAAATGGGGTTCAGGGATTCAGTTGTAATTGTTAAAAGCCTGCCTGAAGAGATGGGTCTTTAGCTTTCTTCGAAAGGATAACAGGGAAGGGGCCATCCTGATCTCCTGAGGGAGAGCGTTCCATAGCTTGGGAGCTGCCACAGAGAAGGCCCTCTCCCGTGTCCCCATCAGCTGTGCTTGTGCTGGCAATGGGTCCGAGAGGAGGGCCTCCTCTGCTGATCTTAATCGCTGAGAAGGCGCATATAGGGAGATACGGTCCTTCAGGTAGCCTGGATCCAAGCTGTATAGGGCTTTATAGGTAATGACCAACACTTTGAATTGGGCCCGGAAATGGACTGGTAGCCAGTGCAGTTCTTGTAACAGGTGCATTATATGCTCCCTGTAGCTGGCTCCAGTCAGTAGTCTGGCTGCAGAGTTTTGCACCAGCTGAAGTTTCCGAACCGTCTTCAAAGGCAGCCCCACATAGAGCGCGTTACAGTAATCCAAATATCCATCTAATGTCGATCTGCTATTTCTGCCACATAAACACATGAAAGTGCAGCTTGTTATTAGGTATAGGTGGTGCCAGTGAGAGGAGGAGGAGAAGGCAGTGCTCCACCATCAGTAGCTCAGCTCATGGTCAGTGGCTAAAACCCGGTGGTTATTTAAAGGAAATACACATTTCAGTTACAAATTACATCATACATTACAAATTTAAATCAAGCTGTAATTTCTAAGCATAATTGTTTGAAAGTTAACTCAAAGACGAAAAGGAATTACTTTAGAGTATATACGTTCAGGATGGGAGAATGGATGTGATATAAATATAATCATTTCTCTTTCAGAAATTTAAATGTAGGATTAGATTTAAATTTCAAAGCATGCCCCCCACTGCACTTTGCCCCTTCTGTGACCCACCTCCATTTTAATTTTTTTAAATTTTATTGATGGATTGACTGTGATTTGACTGACCTCAAGTGAAAAACATGACTCATACATGTAAACAAACTCTCACTATCCTCATTCTTTTAAAGCACTATTTCTCGCAGTTTCTATACAAAAATAAATTATGATGTTAGCAGGGTAGGAAACTGCCCTATGGATAAGCTAGCCTGTACAGTTAGTGTGCCATTAGAAACGGAGCTCCTTGAAGTAACAAAAGACACCTTATTTTCTAGTTTCACTTGGACTACCACTCTACATGTTTAATTTGCAAATTCACTTGCTTTTGTTTTGGAATTGGTCACTGGAAGGTAAGCAGAGGTTTCATTTAGAAATCTGACTGTCGTCTGAAGGAATTGCATGCTTAAAAGGAAAACATGTTGTAGTACCAGAATATATGTTTCCCTTAACATGTGATGAAAATCCCTTAGTGTGAACAATCAGCATCTGAGGAGGTGGCAGTGGTGGTGGCAGCAGTGGCAGTGGCAAAACATCGTATGCCAGTATTGGCAGGGGGTAGGTGAAGGAGAATTGATGTTTAGCTAGTATAGGACCTACCCTCTATGAACTTCCACTGAGGTTGAATTCCCATGGGAATAAAACTGAAATGCCCTGATATACACTGCTAATACTTCCTCCTCCTCCTGGTACATTGAGGAGACGTCTATAAACCATTTACAGAGTCTGGCACCTGTGCCAAATAAATACATCCAACATTATATGCCACTGTTGGGGCTGTGGGGGGAAGGTGGGGACACCACCCACATTCCACTCACTCTGTTTATGGCTCCTGTTACCTTTGGGTAACTTTGATATTATTCCATGAGAAACTTTGAAGATGCAAAAGAAACCCCATGTCATTTACAGACACACAGAACAACCATAAAGTCATCCTTAGTATGAGCTGTGCACACATCTAGTCTGAATGTATAAAGGCATAATTCACTTGAGGAAAGTCCTCTGATAGCAGGGATAGTCAAGAAGAGAATATCACTTCCAGTGTCCATTATCTAACATAGCATATTTTCCTCTTCCTTCTTCTACTGAGGCACAGGGCAGATCATAAAACTGAACTTGCACACTGATCAAAACCACAGGTGATGCCATTGGTTGGCCTGACTGCCCTTTGCCCCCAAGCAGAGGGCCCTGCACACAGTTCTTCCTCAGCTTCCATGACTGTGGACACATGTAGTTGGGTCAGGGCCATAAATTGTACAGATGAAATCTAATCAGTACAAACTAACTGAGAAGGAGAGGCTGAGTTTCCTGATGGATAACCATGATTTGTTGTAAGAGAACCTGTCTTTCCCCCAAGATCCAAATGTCTGACAAACTGATCAGGCAAACTGTCATCTCGAGAGACTAGATATTGAATTATTTCCCAGTCTATGCTTGTCAGAGAACCACCGCAATAGCCAGCCAATGTGAACTACAATTATGACCAAAATTCTGTAAGTTAAGTCCACCAGTGTTAGCACAAATAGCCTCAAGTTGAAAAAATTCACATAGACATTATCTGCTGCTCACTGAATCACAGACTCAGTCCACAATAGACAATGTGTATGCTGACTTCTTAACTTGAGGCAATTCACCTCCACACGTTACACCCTCTACCTTATACCAGCAGAAAAATCATAGAAAGGTTTTGAACAAAATAACAAAATGTATTTTTGTGACTCCCGGTTCAGTTTGACCTTGAGCATTTCGAAGCTGTTTTGGGAACTGAAGCAGGAAAAGTCACATGTTCTCCTATTGGCAGTAAGAAAACAAACAAACACATACAGTAATAAATAACCCATAATTGGTTCACAAAATCAGGTGCATAAGGCATTCACACTGCCTAATAGCAAGGATGGGAACTTGAGTTGCAGGGCTCACTGTCAGGTTGGACTTAAATTGCACCTGTGATTTGACTTGGTTTTTTTTTTCTTTCTTTCAATGAGTTGGACTCACAACTCGGAACCCACCCACTCCTCCTTGCAGTGTTTAGAAGCCTTTCATTTGTTGCCATTGTTGCTGTTGTTGTTAAATCCAGTCTCATGAAACTGAAGAGGCTCTTGTCCATATTCTTGCCACAGAGTTAAACTCTACCTCCTGCAACAAGCAGAGTTAAAAATTAAACCAGCCTTCAGAAGGGGAGGAAAAAGACAAAACAAAACATGTAAACTCAAGAATTTTGTCGCTGACCATATTGCAGGAAGCCTTCCTTTGTACATATGTCAAGAAAAAGGCCGACGTAGTCAATGCTGAATCAAGTCCAGTATGGAGCATAAATGCTTTGTCTGGATAAGTTCTAACTTTGGGTTTTATCCAATACGTTTTACTGCTTGTTAATTACCTAGAGGACTGGAGCTAGGAGGGTTAACAAAGACACCATAAATACTTGAGATTACACAATAACTTTCAAAATTGTATTGACTTCTGTAAAATCATCCCTGTGCCACTGCAAGTGATGAGCAGGTCCCAACGTTTTGTGGCAGTTGCTTTTTTGACTCCAACCACCAGCAATAAATACAGATGTCCCTTGCTACAGAGAGTGAGAAGGAGGAGGCTGTAAGGGCCAGGGCATGCTGTGATAACAATGATGAGAGACCACGTAGAAATGAATTGTATAGTTATGTATTCTGGGTCACTGTGCCAGTGTGAACAGCAACGAGGAAACGTGATAACATGTGAGAGTGGAGATAATAATTCTTGTGCCAGTGTGAACAAGGAGTGAACTCAGAGAAGATGGAAAGACAGGGAGACTGATGAGAGATAAAATAATAATCATGTGCCATCTAAGTCAATTTGACTTATGGTGACCCTTTTCTGGGTTTCTAGGGACATCCTGGGACTGTGCAGCTTGCCCAAGGCTACACAGGCTGGCTCTTCTAGGATGAACTGTTAGAAAAAAAAAATCAGCAACCAGGGATTCAATCATGATTATTAATAGCCTGCCTGAAGAGGAGGGTCTTTAACTGACCATGGAAGGATGAAAGGGAGGGGGGCAACCTAACCTCCTGAGAGAGAGCATTCCATACAGAATCTTTCTTCCATTATGCTAGTTTTCTACAAATAGGAGTTTTTAACTTCAGGGAGCACTGCATCATGCCAAGCAGAATTGTCCCAGAAGTATGATGCTTGCCTTCACTTGACCTAAGAGAGTTTCTATTGACAAGAAAAAAGCATCACGGCTGCCAACTTATTACCATGTGCCCATGTTGCTGGAGGAGTTTCATATGACCATGATGACACATGCCTCAGTTACATCCTGTTTAGACCACTGTAAAAGTGCCTCTGTGTGGCTGCTTTTGGAAAGTGTTCCAAATCTCCAGCAGGTCCAAAATGTTGTAATCAGGCTGTTCGTGGGAGTCAGTCACCATGAGGACAGACATTTTCTGTTGTGATAGCTTCATCGGTTACTGATGCATTTGCAGGCACAAATCAAAGAGCTGATGATGTCTTGGATGGCTTGTTTCCAGGCTCTCTGAAGGACCATATCTGAATATGAGCCTGTCCAGATCTTAAGACTTAAGGAGAAGACTTTCCTTCTCTCCCAGGAAAATCTGGTGAGGACAAGAGAGAAGGCCATCTTGGTGGCTGCTCCCGGCGTATGGAACTGTCTTCCAAGCGAGGCAAGATTGACCCTCTCCTCATGGTCCTTCCTCCAGCGGACAGAGATGTTTATATTTAAACAGACCTTTGACCACTGGTCAGGATTTTTCAGGGGGTTGTTGTGCTGCTGTTGATATTTTTAAGTGGTTTAATCAGTTTCAAAATGGTTTAAAACTTAATTGTGCATTTGTTTTAATCTGATAATTTACTTAATACTGTTTTAATTTTATGTGTGTGTTTATATATACAATGTATGTGTTAGATAGATAGATAGATAGATAGATAGATAGATAGATAGATAGATAGATAGATAGATAGATAGATAGATGATAGAGTGTAATGTATAATAGTGTAATAATATATGTATAATATGTATAATAGTGTAATGTGTGTATGTGATCTCTCCCTCTTTCTCATCTATCTATTGTACAGAGAGAGAGAGAGAGATTTCTGCTGCTTTTTGAGTTCTCTGGACTCTTTGTCAGGCAAGATGGAGCAAAAATTAGGGAATACAGAGAAAAGCAAGAAGCTGCCTGAGCCCCAGCCAGCCCTGTGGCCAAAGTGGGATGGACGGAAACCGTGAACGGTGCATCCCAGCAGGCTGTGAACAAGTACTTTAACATATTTTCCTTTACCAAGCCTGCCTGGTACCTCTTGGGGTTGCAGAGGGATACAGAGAGTGGCCAGAGTACGAGGCCAGGGTCTTCTTGCTGCAACATGGAGCAGGAGGGGACAGCCGCTGGGGTGTTCCTTCCCTGGATCTGCCGGTCTCCCCGTTGTGTTCCTGTTTCCCACACTTGTTCCAAGATAAATTGCAAAACACAGAACCTGTTGGAGCAGAGGGCATGCCCTACACGACTGACCTTCCCCTTCATGTGTAGGTCATTGGATACTAGTCTTGGTACTCTCCCCACCCTCCTGCTTTTTAAATTTGCCAGATGAATTCCAGTTTGACAAAGCAGTTTGGAGAATTTGAAAGCCTGCACTATCTTCGAACTAAGTTGGTAGCATTTTCACGATATTAATAAAAGGTATTCTCCAACTCTGGTTTTTTTAATTTTATTTTTATTTATGGACGATGTACCACTTTTGCACTTTCAAAAAAAAATTCAGTACAACGGTATCCTTCCCATGATCTGTATTTCTGATGTTTTTCTGACATCTGGTGGGTAGAAGTGAAATTGCATGTGATGTTCTTACTGGATTTTTTAAAAACATGGTTTTTCCTTTTTCACATGAATAAATGCATCATTCCAAAATCCCCAGTACCGTGAGCTAAAGGAACATGGGTGGATGGGGGTGTGAAACCCTCCAGTGAATGCAAATTTGTGCTTGCCATCCTTGCAGCCTTTGTTCCTTAGAGAGATGCCGTGGCCTCACCTGAGTTTGGAAATGGGGATTCCCAGGTTTGTGTGTGTGTGTGTTTGTGTGTGTAAACTGTAGCAGGACAGTGGAGAATGAATGGGCTGAGGCTGGATAAAGGATCTCTTTCCCACCCCAAATTCCTCCTGCCACTTCCCTTCTCCTTACTAGTACAGGCTGGAGGTTGAAGAGAGCTCTAGTTCCACCCTGACCGTACTGAAACACCAAGTAACAGGAGACATCAGCAAGTTGGGGGGGGGGGGGGGGTTAGGTAGGCATGGATAGGATTAATTATCCCTCCACCCAAATATCCCATTGTACAAATGTCACCCTTTGGTGTTTAGACAATATTTTTTTGTAGAACAGGGTTTGATCCAGAGTGATGCTCGAATAGTTTGGGATTGGGCAATGTTCTGAAATCTTGCATTCCCAGCTAACTCAGAGCTTCCTCTCTGCTTCTCTGTTTTTTAAGTGGAAGGCAGAGACCTGTGTTTTTAAAGGGTTTGGTTTCAGCTGGTTGTTTTTATAATATACATATAAAATATATATTCTGTTTATAAGCTACAAATCCTAGAGGCCTTGACTGTGGTGATTGAAAGGTTCTGGTGAGTATAGCCCTTCCACTAAGAATATTTCTAAGATCTGGTGGTGTGAAACATCTTTCTACATAATGACTGGAAATACAAACATATGGATGATCTTGGCCTTGGTCTCCAGAGACACATCCTTACCCTTGAGGATTTTTTTAGTTCCTTCAGAGCTGCCCTATTTATAGGAAAGTGGTTTCCTATATCCATATACTTGTCCATGGAAGAAATGAATGAATGAATGAATGAACGGTGTGCTGTGAAGTCAATCCTGACTTATGGCAACCCTTTTCAGGGTTTTTCAGGTAGAGAATACTCAAAAGTGGTTTACCATTCCCTTCCTCAGGGGACATCCTGGGACTGTGCAGCTTGCCAGGGCCACACAGGCTGGCTCTTCTGGAATGCACAGCGAGGAATTGAACTCCCAACCTCTGGGAGTTCACTAAGCTATCTTGCCATAATAAACTAAAGGAGTTCAGACCTTTCACTAGTGATGCAGGGCTCGTATATTTCGTCCCTGAAATATATGGGGTGATGGTAGGCAGGATGGGAGGATGATTTTCATGCTGTTTAAAGTGTGGTTGTGCTGTGATTCCTGGTCCCCAAGAGAACACCAGAGAAGAATCCAGCTCACTTTTTTTCATGTCCTCATATCCCGTCAGGACGGAGAGGCAGAAGAAATGAGCTGAGCAACAAGGAAATATGAGCAGAGTGCTCACACGTATCTGGCTGCTAATGGTCTCCTGGAGCTCATGAAGCCTTTGATGTTTGGCACCTTTGGTGTAGTGTTGTCCCAGTTGCCGAGGCGGATGGATGTTCAACACAAGGGGGAACGGATGGGCGAAAATTCACACTGCTGGAGTCCCAATCTCTTACTCAAGCACAACCCTCTCCCTGTGTGTTTATCTGCAAATAAATACTGGAAGAAATGAGGTGAACAATAATTCAGCTGGGAAGTAAACACAGAAAGTTGAGAAGTGTGCAGATGAAGGGTAGATCTAATGAAAGATCTGACAGATTTGGCTGTATCTTGGGTTCTGGGGAGCTTCAAGCTTTGGGGCCAAATGCAGCCGTCTTCTGATCCCAATCTGGACTTCTGGAGTCCTCCAGATGCCCGTACCCTCTGCCCCATTATAACTTTGATCGGTGGTTCCCCGTCTTTCTTGTGTGTTTTTGGGAGGTGTAAGTGAATTAGACTTACACTGTTTATACAAAGGAAGTTTCCTACAAAAGAAAGCCTGCTGGTAAAATTTCTCTTTGCAAACAGACATCTTTGTTTGATTTGACCAAACTCCGGGAGGCAGTGGAAGACAGGAGGGCCTGGCGTGCTCTGGTCCATGGGGTCACGAAGAGTCGGACACGACTTAACGACTAAACAACAACAACAACAAATCCTTGTTTGGAGACTTTAATTATCAAGAGAAAAGGTTTGCCAGCTTTTGGTAGCTCTGCAGGTACAAATATTTTACTCCTCCACCCACACATCTCAGTCTGAACATTGCTTCTATCCTCATATCTATTCTATAAAGTCATGCCTGCTTCAATGCCAAGGATCTCTTGATTTTGATAAAGCTTGGTCCTCAAGGGGCAATCAGTGCCCATTAGCTTTACAAAAGATCTGCTCCTGAGAGAAACAGAATAAATGAAAAAATGGTTTGTTGACTGACTGAGTCTTGGAGATATGGAAGAAGGAAGCAGTGGATCATTTCATGCCGTCAAGCCAAAAGTTGGTATGGAAAAGCTGATATGTTCTTCTGTTACAGGATTCTACAGAGTAGGAAAAGTACTCTGAAAACTGAAACAGAAAAATGTAGATTTTTGTCTTGGTTCTTCAGAACCTGGAACCAACTACTTTAGTTCTCTCTTTTTTATTTTTAGTCACGTACATTCTTAGGTATGTAACAGGGCTGCTTAATGCTTAAAGACATGTACATATTTATTTAGTTTCATACACATTTAATTTGTAACTGGATATTACACAAAAATATTCCATTTCTTTTACTTTTTCTTCCAGGGGATGAGAATTTCAGCAACAAACATTGCTAGTCCAGAACATATTCTCAGTCCCAGTTACTTTAGCTCCTTTTATTCAGTAGCCATTAATAACAAGGTCTTCTCCAAGCATCAGGAGCAACAGATGGGGAGAGAAGGCGAATATTAGACTTGTGTTCTCAGTAACACAAAATGCTCATAAAACAATTCCAGTAATGCACACTTCTGTCCCTGGATAGTTATGTAGTATGTCTAATTAATGAGACCATCCCATAAATTCTGTTCCTTTTGACCACTTCCAAGAATTTCTTGTTTTTCCAATGAAAGCTGTTCCAGAATTTCATTTCTTTGAAGGGTTGGCCTGACACATCCACACAGACAATATGCTTCACATACAGGGGAAGACACAGCTGTATGTGCAGATACCTATCAAACACTCAGTTGGTTAGTGAAGTTTACTCTGGCAACGGGTGAAAGGGAAGAAGGGGGTACATCCAGCCACGAGGGGCAGTAGTTGAACCTCTTGCTGTTCTTCAGTGGCAATACCAGCAGAAGATGAGGCAACAACCAATTTCACAATTCTGCAACCAGTTGCTGAGACCACGCTCTCCTTGCAGCATTTGTGAGGGGCCCCAGGAAGAGAACACTGGCACTGTGTAGAAAATCATGAGGAAATCTATATGGAGTTGGCTGTTTACAGGCCTGCTTTGACTACTTACAGCAGATTCCTAAGCAAGCTGATTAAAAAACTCCACTGAGCTCAATAGGACTGACCCTTTTCAGTAAGTATGCCATAAGAAATAAGCCTGATGTGATTGCACTCCATGGGACCTGCTTCTGAATAAATGTGTCTAGGATTGCACTGTTCATTAGGAATTCTACCATTCAAAAAGTGACACCATGCAAGGGAAAATCACAGAAGCTGCCTCCTTTTTTTCTTCAGTTAACCACTTCCTACCCAAACACAAAGCAATTGATGGAGTGTTTTTTTTTCCAATGACTGTGAATGGTAGTGACCAGAAGAGGGTGTCCTGTAGACCAGAGGTCCCCAACCCCCGGTCCGTGGCCCGGTGCTGGTCCGTGGCCTGAGCTGGACCGGGCCGCCAAGACAGACCTCCCGCCCCACCCCTCCGCATGCACTCACCCCTGCACAGCCGCGCGCGCGCTCCAGCATGCCCGTGCGAGTGCCGCACCGCCATTTGCACATGCGCATGAGCGCAAGCATGCCAAGAGAAGCGCCACACGGGCACTCGTGTGAGAGCGCACATGCTTGTTTGCGCATGCGCGTGAGCGCAGGGGGTGCCCCGCCTTCCCCAACCGGTCCACGGACCGAAAAAGGTTGGGGATCGCTGCTGTAGACCATCTTGAGTGCTGACATGGGTATTGTCAACATTCAGGCTGCCCTTTGCCATGTAAAGCTTGGCATCTGTTTTCCTGCTGGCCATTTTTTTAAATCAAGGGTACAGAAGCACAATATCCCACATTCATTAAACAGAGGGTTTGGTGTTTGTTTTTTTTTTTTTAAGATCTGGATTTCTTAAAAGAGTGGTTTTGAATGCTTTTGCTAAAATATAGTTAACTTTAGTCAAAATGTCTTTTCAGACAGTAAAGGTAAAGGTAAAGGTTCCCCTTGACAATTTGTCTAGTCGTGTTCGACTCTAGGGGGCGGTGCTCATCCCCGTTTCCAAGCCATAGAGCCAGCGTTTGTCCGAAGACAATCTTCCGTGGTCACATGGCCTGTGCGACTTAGACACGGAACGCTGTTACCTTCCCACCGAGGTGGTCCCTATTTATCTACTCGCATTTGCATGCTTTCGAACCGCTAGGTTGGCGGGAGCTGGGACAAGCGACGGGCGCTCACTCCGTCGCATGGATTCGATCTTACAGCTGCAGATCTATAGACCTTACAGCACAGAGGCTTCTGCGGTTTAACCCGCAGCGCCACCACGTCCCTCCTTTCAGACAGTAGTTGTAATTAAAATACTTTTAAAGTTAGAGTCCATAAGTGAGCTTTTATTCCTCTTCCTCCTGTACAAATGACTTCTACTGATGTTAAAGCCATGTGTATGTTTACAGATGGATGTGTATTTCCCAGTGTGGCAATGGAATGAGATTGCAGTGTCTCCAAGTCTAGGGTTTGATTATCCTGCTTTGTAGAACTCATGGACAACATCTATTGGGTCCTTTTAAGGAGAAAAGTGGAGTAAAAATATAAAATAAGAAGATTTTAAAAAATTGAAAGACTTATTTGCATGTTTACTCACAAAAACATAGAAACAGGGGGGAGCATTTTGCTGTAATATTTATCACCATTCTTTTTTTCAACGAATCTAGTCTCATAGAAGACAATATATTAGATTTGTTCTACTAGGATGCAATATATAAGATTCATCCTGTCACTACAGCTGCCAGTATTTTTAAATCCTGGTCTAAAATAAAAGCGATGAACCTCTGAAATAGCAGTTGCTACAAATAATGCACAGAATGGGCAAAAGGGAGAAGGGATTTGGGTTTTTATTATTTCTTTTTCCGGAATTACCTGAATTCAGACACATTTTTTTAATGAGAGAATGTATGTATTTGGACACTGCTCCACTTGTTTCACTTCTAGAACAGGAAAGCAAGCTGGATAACCTGGACAGCTGTAGATGGGGAACACCTCCACTGCACAATAACCCAACATCTCAAAACGCAGCACCTGCTACTTGGTGAGTGGCAGACCCAGCTCATCAGAATCTGCTCATCACAGCCTCTACATGCAAACAGAAAGATTTTGGGGTTATTGTAGATAACAAGCTGAATATGAATCTATAGTACAATGTAGCTGCAAATAAAGGCAAACCCTATTTTAGGCTGCATTAAATGAAGTGTAGTCTCCAAATCATGAAAAACCAGTTTCCTTCTATTCAGTACTGCGAAGCGTCATCTTAAGTACTGTTTCCAGTTCTGGACACTCCACAAAGGATGCAGACAAACTGGAAAAGGTTCAGAGGAGGGCAATAAGGATGACCAGGGGGCTGGAAACCAGCCTTATGAGGAAAGATTAAAGGATCTGGATAGCATTCTTCAAATACTTGCAAGTTGTCATGAAGAGGAAGGGCAGAATCTGTTCTCAGTCATTCCAGAGTATAGGATATGTAATAATGCGCTCAAGTTACAGGAAGCCAGATTTTGGTTGAGTATCAGGAAAACCTCCTGTTAGAGCAGTACAACAATGGAACCAAATACCTTGGGAGGTGGTGAGTGCTCCAACACTGGAGGCATTCAAGAGAAATTTATACAGCCATCTGTCAGATAGCCTTTGGTTTGGATTCCTGTGCTGAACAGGTGGGTTGGACTTGATAGCCTTGTAGACCCCTTCCAATTCCATTATCCCATCGTTCTATGAAAGTATACACACAGCAGACAAAATGGTCTGGACTAGATACAGTTGTTCAGCTTGTCAGAAACTGGTATTTAATCAGTGAAAAAGAAGGATTTGTCAGGATCCAAAACTGAAGCACAGAAGAGGGCAGGGGAAGTTCAGTCACTTGGCAGGTAAGCTTGCTTGCTTGTGTTCCACATGTGATGTTCTCAAAGGCAAACACATCCCAGAAATGTGAGTCAGGCAAACTGTGGAAGTCATTTAGTTAGAATCAGTGTTTTCCATACTCAAGAGTTTGTAGCTATTTTATTGCACTTGAAACACCAAGAATAAAATTGACAATCCCCATGTCCTTGACCCCATTCCCTCCCAAAAAAATATAGCATAAAATTTTAGCAGTGATCATTTTGTTCACAGCCACAGCTTCAAAAAACTGGAACAAAGAATCCAACACAGTCACACTGCTTTACAGTTCTGAGTCACTTACAAAAGATACTGAAGAATTTTGGAATATTCCAGTCACATCAAGTTAACAAACATGAGAGAGACACTCTCTGAAGTTTATTTGTTTACATTACAAAGCTGCTTTTTCTTTTTTTCTTTTTTTGCATTCATGTGAAATAAATATTTCCATAGAGATTTCATATGTATATATATATTCATATATATTTTATATATACATTTATAATTTTATTTTAAACCCATTTAATTTTTTCCTGCCTGTCCCTCTAAAATGTTACAAAAGCCATAAAATTGTGCAACAGTTAGAAAAAAAATTATCCCAAACTTTGCCTTCTGAAAGATTTTTTACCTTACAAAAAACAAAAATGAACAAACCAAAAAATGGACAAAAGGTGGCTCGTTTGCAGCCATGCAAGAACTGAGGAGAAGGAAATAAACCTCATCCTAAGAAAAGATAAAAAATGTAGCATGACTGGAGGAGAGAAGACGGCCTGTATCTCCAGCCAGGTGAGACACCTGATGGGCTTGGCTTGGCCTCAAGCTACGTACAAATGCCATTTTGTAAAACTCCAAATCCCAAAATTCTCCATTCAGGGTGTTCCACCTGCCAGACCCACACCTAAATTGTGCTTACCTGGAGAAAGGCCGAGCTGGAAGGCTTCAGAGCCCAGAACAGGCCACACTCTAGACTTCCTTTCGTGTTAGAAAAGGATGTTGCCCTGAAGATTCTGGCATGAGCCAAGGCGACATCCTTTTTATAACAGGAAGCGTAGGTCAGGGCTCAGCCTGTGCTGGGCCATGAAGCCCTCCAGCCCAGCCTTTCTTTAGATGGACACACTTTAGGGGTGGGTCTGGCAGGTGGAATACCCAGAATAGAGAATTCCGGGATTTGGAGTCAAAAAAGAGAGAAAAGAATGGAACATGCCTTCTTCAGGCTGCACCTATCTGAACATGTATTTGAATATTTCGTCCATTCCACCAGCATAGTTATAACTGTAGTAGGTCGTCGAAAGAGTCCAGTACAGAATGTTACTGTCTAAAGGCCACTTTCCTTCTCACATATGTAGCTGGAAATTGATCCCTGGGATTCAGTTTCAAAGGCCTGACTCTAGCAACAGTTAAATATGCTTAAGCCCATTTAAATCAGTGACTGAGATCTTACTGCAAAACACTGTGTAATGGTGCAGATTTTGCAGTTTGACGGCTGTAAGTTGTACATCCATTCGTGTGCCTGACAGACTGCTCAGTGTACAACAGACAGAAAGCAATGTGCCTTTTGCCACTTGAATGATTACTGCTACTTCTGTATGTAATACAGTAGGATTCTGGTTTATGGGTTTAAATATGCTTAACTATGTGCTAGATTCAGATTGAACAATTTAGGCAAATCTGTATTCCAGCAAAGAGCAGTTAGTTTTTTGCGTTTCTTTTAAAATCACTTATAGAAATAGCTCCAAAGTATATGATACAGACAACCTGCCATTAGGATCATGTTAACTTCAAGAGACTTGAGTGTGGTTTTCATATCAGAGGAGTCAGACTAAGGAATCATTGTGCTGAAGATGAGCCTGAAAGCAAAGCAAGCAAATTTGCAAATTACAGGAGGTGTGAAAAGCTCCTGCTTTGACAGTCACATACAGTCAGAAGAGGGGATTATCTGTCACATATAGTTCAACTTTAGATACATCAGCTAACCTACATATTGTCCAGCTCAATAGATGAAAACTCCACCTGATTCAGACCCATCCAGGCTTAGTTTGAAAACCTCTAGAGGTGGAAGAGGTTATTATCCTGTAACATTACAGACAAAATACAGGTATATGTAGCACAGATCACCCCTCGTTCTACAGTGTTACAAGGGGCAAAGGCATCATGAGGAAAGTTACACTTGCTGGAATATGGAGTCACTTAAATTATTCTGACTAGCTTTCCACTGTTGCAATTTGTTAGATTTGGTTCTGGATTGAGTTGTCCTTTGATGTCAGTGCATCTTTATTGCTCATCCTTCTTTGCTATATATATGTGACTTCTCTCTGCTCAAGATCATAGACCAGAGGGGTTCTCCCACCCCCAAGGCTGAATACGGACAAATACAGATGCAGCCCTTCATGTAATAACTTTGATGCCATTTCAGAATGGGGGCAGGGAAAGGATGGTGGGCTCAGTTGTGTCAGCCAAAGTCCTTTCACTTCAGAGAAGGGTGGAAGTGTGGTGGTTTCCACAGTGAATGAGTAAGAGTGCCAAAAGAAAACAACAACTACAAAAACCAGCAACACTGTAATTTTGTTCAAAAGAGACAAAGACAAGAACACTGCAACAAAAGGAGCAGGAGAACGCCTATATTCACTGGGAGATGTTTCAGCAAACATTAGCAAGAGACACTTCGGTGGGAAAGGTTTGTGTGCCAAGAAAATAAACACAAACAGAGCAGAAGTGGATTAATACTGGGACAAATGGCATGATAAACTGTGTAACCCGTTTGATGAACTTCCTTCCAAATGGTGACAAAATTAGCCAGGTGGGCACATCTTTAGTTGCTACATTTTTAAAATGGAATTTCATCTTTGGGCCAGTCAATTTGCTCAGATGGGCAAGTTGTCGTTGCAGGCTTGACTCAGCAGATAATGACAGTCCTGGTAATTCATGGTTAAAGCATGCCTTCTCTCCTTATCTTATCTCCTACTTTATCTCTCCTTAACTTAGCAGTTGAACTCCATCAACCTGGTGCAGAGCCATGATCTTCTATCAGGCAGAGTCACTACAGTTCAGCTTGTCCTCTTGTGCATATCCTTACATTGCTAATAGTGGTTGCTTCTTGCTTTTTTACTTTAGACAAAGTTCCTAACGATATCTCTCTGAAATCTAACTCTCTAAAGCTGAGGGGCAAGCCACATTACACATTGTTGTTGTTGTTTAGTCGTTAAGTCGTGTCCGACTCTTCGTGACCCCATGGACCAGAGCACGCCAGGCCCTCCTGTCTTCCACTGCCTCCCGGAGTTGGGTCAAATTACACATAGTTGCATGCAATAGGGGCTTAGTAGTGATTTTAATCCTCAGAAGGATATAGTTTTGAATGGAAGACTTATAGGAGAGAGTTGGTGTTTTTTCTGCTCAAAGTCCTTCTCCAACTGTCCTCCCCACCACTAGGACCACAAGATACTCCTCAACCCCAGTAAAACAGGGCAGCCATATCCCAAAATGTAGGTCACTGTCCCCTTGGTCTGTTCACGTTGTAATATAAATACATATTTTAATCCTCATGAGAGGGCAAACAGAGGGAAGGGAATCTTGAGTGAAGAAAGGAATCAGTTCTCTGTTTCACTGTCACTCCTCAAAATTAAGACTGCTGAGTTATGTTCATTAAAAATTGGGGGAGGGGAGAGAGAGAGAGAGATGGGGGATATGTTATACACATTTTTGTATATCATGAGGCTTACCCTGAGAAACTTATAGTCATTAATGGTCTGTGAAGCCAGAATAACACAAAATAATCCTAACTCTGTGAAAATACAAACTCCGCTGATGATTTCCAGCTGATATGAAGTAAAAAGAATTGTTGAATGTTTCATATACCGTTTGACCTGTTTGATGGCAAATTGAGAGTACTTTGGAAGTCAAGGAAAGATACATTTTTATATATCTTATGCCACTGAATGGTCATCTAAATGGGTAAAAATGAAGGTAAGGAGTTCAGAAGGTGAGCAGATACAAACAGCAGATGAAGATATAACACTTCCATACTTTAAAAAAAGGCTTTAGAATCATGAGTAACAAATCAAGGTGAAAACTGAATGTGTGAAAGTGTTTTCAAATGCTATACATGTTAAAAAGGCCCTCCTTAAAGTGCAGGTGCTCAAGTCTAATGCACTGGACAAAAGAGATTGAAGACGCTGGAATACTTTTCATCTGCCAGATTTCCCTCTTTACTGGAAGACTTAAAATGAACTTTCAGGCTTTTGAAATGCCAAGGTGTCTTGCATTCAGGAAGAGGCTGGAAGCTACAGAATGCTAATTCAGTACAGGATATATAGGATACTGTATTACAGCTGCCCACTGTTGAGATTAATCCTTGAGAGCAGGAATGGATAAGAAGAGGTCTTTCATGCCCAAAGGAGGTTGTCATAATATTATAGAAGCAAAAGCCTAGTATGATCGGTACAGGTCAGCTTAGAGAGGTTAAGCATCAGTGACAAATATTCTTACCTATCACCTGAGCAGAGTTGGCACAGAAATGGTTCAGTGGCCAGTAGCTTTCAAGAGGAGATGCATTCTTAGGAGGAGAATCAATTTCTCCCTTGGGATCCAGAGGACTGGCTAACCAGCAGACTTGGTGATGCTCAACATAAGATGAGGACACATGAACTGTGGCAGCTCAAAAATGACCCTTCAGAGGAGGTACCGTACAGTAAACAGTAAGATGTACTGTTTTAAATGCTGCTGGTAGGAGAGGATATGGAAGCCAAAAAATCTTTACTGAAACTCAGTTAATTAGAAGGGGGGGGGGGGAGATCTCCATCTATCTATCTATCTTTCTATCTATCTATATTACTTTAAAAATATATATGTAAACATGTCTTCAAGTCCATATTCATAAGCTAAACCTGTCCTGGTATGAAAGCCCTTCTCACCACAGTATAATTCTCACCTCAGCATCATTCTTTGCTGTTCCACCAAACATCAGCATAATTCAGATTATCAGGTTGTGTTACACTGTTTGTCCTAGAGAATGGAAGATGGCACGTGTACATTTTGTACCAACTACAAAGTAAACAGCTGTTCACGCCAAAGGAATCCTATCAAATGGTCCCCCTGTATTCTTAATCATTTCTTTCTCTCAGCCCCAAAGGGAAATTATTCTTGCACTTTGCAAACATGGTTTATGATGGCAAATGTCCAGCCTGCTTTACAAGATGGAAAGCTAAACACTTCAAACCACGGAAAAGGCAAAATTTACACTATTCAAAACTTATACAGAAAGTTTACCCCCATTTTTTTGTAGTTATTATCCACAAACAAGCATTTTGTTTGCTCCGAAGTACACATAGCTGTTTATAAAGTTAATGTCATGCAAATAAAGAAAGTGCCATTTATAAGTTCCCCTGGTAGTAGAAGTGCACAGTAGTTAATTTCACATCAAAGAGTAAAGACTTTCAAAGTTGGAAAACATAAAAGGGAACAAGAAACAGAAAGACCGCCAAAAAATTAAGAACCCTTGCACTTCCCATACCTGCACTGGAAGGCAAGACGGTGATGCCACAAAGGAAGTCTTTCAGCCTTCCATGTCCATCCAAGGGATGTCCCCATAATATCAGAGATGCTCTGGCTTTCAGTTTATCATTTTTTAAAAAATACACAGGATTGAGAAGGGTCCACTCCTTCATTCTTTCAAGCTGATTCTGAAGTTCTTTGAAAGCAGATGCTGTCCTTTGACACCAGTTCAGAGGTTTCCTCCTTCTTTTTTTGTTGGGTCCCCATTAGGATGTAGCATCTTCACCTCCAAACCTCTCCACGGCATATAGACAATGCACCACAAGGAGTCCAATTACAGCATAAAGCCCACTTATGAAATTGGCCAGAAACCCACACCAGAAATCCATCCTTCACTTCCAGCTTCTCATACCCTCTTTCACTTTCAAAAACAACTTGACACAAAGTCAACTCCAAATGTAAACAGTAACACATTAAGCCCCATCCCACCCCAGCTTCATTAAAAATCAGCCACAAACCCAAACAGTTGATATTTCTAGGTATTACATAAAGATCCATTTCAGCAAATACTCAAAATCCATTTACGAAATAACACGGATTTTCGGGGGAGGGGGTTCCCTATTTAAAAAAGGCATGCACTCAAAGTACAAGAGATAGCGAAAGATTTCATTGTGTTTGTGAAAAGCATAACTAAAACACCTCAAAGTGTTATTATTAAAGCCTGCATTATCTGTCTTTGCTGGAAAGAGTTGGCCTCTATTTATATTTCAGACTGAAGGGACAAGTCTGTTGCCATAGTGCCAGCATCTTCACTGCTGCAATATTTCCTGAAATGTATATGTGGGAAATTGCCAAGGGAAAGGGTTAGACTTTTATTTATTTATTTATTTATTTATTTATTTATTTATTTATTTATTTATTTATTTAATAACTGATGAGGGCAGAGGCTGATTCAAATTGTATTGGACAAGGACGTTGAAAGAGGGAGAGGGAGTTGAAAGGAGGATGAATTCAATAGAAATTACCTTTGTAAGTTTAAGATGGGCCTTACCAAGCTGACCCTGGAAGAAGAAATTTCCTGTCATGTATTGATTTGAGATAAAATTTGCCTCATGATATGAGGTTGTCACTACATTAAACATATGCAAAAAAAGATTGCCTGATCATACCAGATCTTTTAAGCCATCACTTCATTTATTCGCTCTTAGACACATTAAAATGCCAACTACATGTCAGCCATTTCCTTCACTCAAGCCCCGATGAGGGAAAGAAATGAATATTTGTATTGTTTAAATTGTTTTCAGTCTCTCTTGGCTCAGCTAAAGCAAAAACAAAATTAAAAAAACCTTTTCTGGGAAGATAAATTAATGACGTATTTTATTCGCTGTTTTGGGGGGGGGGGGAACTATATTCATCCTAGCAGATGTTTTCAAGCTGATACTTGTCAGAATTTGCCTAATGTTGAATAGAAGATGCAGGTTTTCAGGGGTGACAGAATGTTATGGACTGCATGGCCTTTAAATAATTATGGACGGATTATACAAACTGACTGAGAGCCAAATGGAGCAAAATCAATGTGCAGATATCAGTCCACTACAGAAAGAATGTGGCCACCAAGGTCTTCTCTGGCAATTGCATGCCCCCTATTCTTGCAGTCTTTGAGACTTACTCGAAATAGTTGAGACTGAAATAATCCAGTCCCTGTGAGAAACACCTTAACTGTGAGAATATTTAACCAGAGTGAATCCATGAGCTCTGTGGCCAGTACTGGTGGGTGGCTGTCTCTCAGCCTAGATCTACTCTTGTGGGCTTCTCCTTTTACACAGAAAGCTGTTTCATGCAATTGGGCTCTGGCGCATGCCCTGCTCTACTAGAATGGCACAATGGTGGCAAACATGGAGCGTGCAGAACAGAAGGAGAAACGTCCATTAAATTCTCGGTTTATTTTGGTGAATTGCTCTGTGTGTGAAAGGAATTCCAGCAAGAACCAAGTAGTTGAGTCAGCAGCCAAGTTCCCTAGATAAAGGATAGCAAGGATCTTCCCTTTATGGTGAGGCAGTGAGAAACCTGGCCTGAGCGGCTGATTTTTCAGCTGAAAAACACAAAAAGAAATGGCTTTTTATTCCACCAAAATGATGCTCCCCAGATCTGGTTCCCCCCCAACCATTTCAACCCCAGCTCATTATCCTCTGTTTGTGTAAAGATCTGGAATTGTTTTTCACAGATTCTTCAGGGGTCAGTAGAGCCTCATTCCCCTAGTGACATTCATTCACATTTCAAGATATTGACTGAGGTGTGATGAACACTATAAGACAACAGAGATACACAGGGAGGAGGGGATGGGAACTGTGTTGAGGGAACCACCCTACCCATCATGCCCTTAGGAGAGGAGAAGTGGGGTAGAACTGCCCACCGCCCAATTCTTGGTGGTTTTGGTTGAAAAAACACCCCTCACGCCACCCGCTAAGGACTTCTTAGGAACCATCTTCTCTTGACAGGACAAGAAACAAGACAGAACAGCCATGTGAGATCACCTATTTCAAACACGGAAAGAACAAGCAAAACCATATACTTAAGCTGTCATCAGTCCTGTGAAGCATGGGTTGCACTGCAACTGTTTAGTGGTGCTGGGGCATCGCTCTTCTGCCATGAGCTGTAAAGGGAATTAAAATGGTGGTTCCACACAGCACCACATAGTGCTGTCTCCCCACTACCATCTTGTAACACCCATGGCCATGGGGACATCCCAACTACTGGAGAACAATGGGGGAAAGGACCACTTTCACTGAATTTTCTTGGGGGCACTTGAAGTTTTCTTTTCTTTTTCTGTCTTTCTTTTAATGAATACAATTTCCTATTAGCACTCCCATATTTATTGAAAAAGAATTGTCCTGATGGTGGAGGGCCTTTGAGGGGGCATCTCCCAGAAGAGACAGAGACAGTGGAAGCATTAGAGGGCACTTTCCTTGTTGCAGCGACATACAAGTACAGTAAGACTTCCATGTTGGCTTAGTTCTAATGTTCCAGGTCGTAATAGCTCCAAAACTCTGCATTTCAGGCCAAGTCAGAAAACAGGAGAAGAAATTCCCCTTCCTTTCACTGAACTTCAGAATAGCTTACAAAAGAGTGAGATATCTACCTGCACTGGTTTGGAATGCTAAGGAAACAAAGCAAAAGAAAGACAAAATCAAAATAAAGCCTTTAGTTTGTTAGTATACCTGCTTCAGTGCAACAAGGAAGTACAAAAAAACACAATTTTTCAAAATATCTAACATCACCTACTAACAGGCAGGATCGTAAGTTACATAAATCATTAGCATTCTTCCAGTCTGCGCTAAACAGACTAGCCCCCCCCCCCCCTTCTCCATCCAGAAACTATGGCATAAATCTGGTCTGGAAAAACTATGGGAACGTAACACAAACATTCTGGAATACAACAGTTTGACACCAGTGTCACCTGGCTCCTCCATAATACCCAAGTAAGTAAAGGTTGACAATTCCAGGGTGAGGGTCGATGTTCGTATGGAAGCACCCATAAAAGGCAGCAACTGTAAATATATATATATATATGCCTCTTTGAACTCAGTTGCTTGTGGGGGACAGAATATTAGAATGCTCTCCTATATTTTAAAAAAAAGAACAACTAGCTAAGAACAAGGTACTTAATTAACTTCATTTCCCATAAGTGGCTGAGTGATGTTTTCAAAAATTATTTTTATCTTTCCTGTCAACAAGACATGGGCAATTTGTATTCATATCCCTGGGGATATGAATATGAATCGCAGCACCAGAGGTGCCACAGAGGCCCATTCCCTCCCCCAAGAACCAGCTGGTCCACACACCGTTGGTTGTGTGGCGCTCAGCTCCATTGTTGTCATTATTGTGGCAATCACGGAAGGAGCCTGGCTGGCTCTTCCCCACCTCCCTGCACAGGTGACCACTCATCGGCTGAGCGGGGAGACTTCCCATCCTGGCTCTGTGCTGAAGTGGTCAGCTGTGCAGGGAGGATACAGCCAGGCTCCTTCCACAATTGGTGCAATGATGAAAACAACAGAGCTGAGCGTCGTGTGGCAAATGGTGAGTAGACCAGTCAGTTCTGAGGGGAGGGAATGGGCCTCTGTGGCACCCGTGGTGCCATGATTCATATTCATATTCGTAGGGATATGAATATGAATAGCCCATGTCTACTCTCAATGCCAATTTATAGATAAGGAGGTTCTAATCCATATTAAAGATCTGGAATTGTAGAACAATGTTATTATGGATTAATTAGCATGGTGTGCAGTAGTGAATTTTCCTTATAGACCAGTGGTTCCTAACCATGGTTCCCCAGATGTTCTTGGACTAAAACTCCCAAAAGCCTTCCTTACTTGCTGTACTGGCCAGGATTTTTGGGAGTTGTAGTCCAAGAACATCTGGGGATCCAAGGTTGTGGACCACTGTAATAGACAAAGCAACTGGGACAACCATAAGATCACAATATGCTAATTGGGAATAGGGACAGTGAGAGTCTCAGTCCAAAGTGGCATTGCTAGAAACTACATGGAAATAAGCCACTGAGATGGTGTTGCTGATTTGGCTTGCTCTGGCACAATAAATGCTAGTTCTTATGATGAGAGTTGATTTGGACATCATGCTCCCTGCAGGTTAGATATGGTTAGAATACTCCATATCACATTATCATATGAAAACGGGTTTTAACTAAGGGAGAAAGAAAGAAGCAGAGAGATAATAGACTTTTGTCTAACTCTAAGAAGAAGCCACTAACAGCTACTGCTATTCTGTGAACACCATGAACACCCTCACAATACCTTTCTGAGCCTATCACATAGCTGATGTCTTCACTATTCTGGCAGGTTGTACACGGATCCTAACACACGATGGAATGATCGAGTGTGCATCTGCAGTTGGTGGGGAGATTAAGTTACATGTGCATGAATTATCTAAGAAACTCTCCTCTTAATGAACACATTAAAATATCTGAGTAAACTCTCGTCCAAAGCTTGGGGCCAGAACCCTATTGAAGAAACCATGTGCACAACAATAATTACACAAGTGTTTTACAGCCTTTGGTGTAGGGTGTCTATTGTACAGCAGGTCACACAATGGTTATGCAATCAAGAATGCAACAGACAAACTGCAAAAGGATGCAGGCTGCTTGTGGGATTACCAAGGTGTCCACTTTCAGTTGCATTCTGGTCCAAATGAATAATCCCTAGTATTATTCTAACCCTAATCTTCATAGATTCTTTTTTTTACAAAAGTCATTTAAAGGCAGATTTTGACTTGGTGATAACATAGTAATCCAAATATTTTCAAGCTAATCAATCAGAAGCTCTTTTCTTCCGTTGTCTTGCTTATACTTATACCTTTCTTTTACACTTACACTTATGTTGTGGAAACAGAATACAGTATTCTGATTCCATTGGTGTGCCAAATGAAAATGGAATAGGAGAGGAGCTGAGAGGGACCCTTTTGATCTGGGAAGTGACTTACTGTGGCAAAACCGAAGGTGCTCCAGATCTGTGAAAGTGAACAATTTGCCATTTGCCATCCCGGCGGTGCCAGATCCGGGTCTCCTCAGACTGTGCAGTGCGCGGGATGCCACTTGTGTCAATGTACTGTGTGATGCGGATATAAGCAATACAGGCAGACTCGTCTCCCATTAAGTGGATGTGTGGATTCAGAATAGTAGTGTGCACCGGCTTGCTGTTTCTGGACCACACTGGAGGAGTGGGAAGGAAAACCAGTGACATCAGTACACTATATAGTCTTTACTTCTTCAGCATAATGGGAACATCTCCTCTAGTCTTCAGAAAGCCATCATAGCAACTCTCCAAAAAGGAAGCATGTGGTCCATTTCTTTCGACTTGTGTTCATCTGTGCTCCAGCCAAGATCAAGATGGTTGGAGCATAAATTTAAACATGCAGAAATTATTTCAACCACCCAGCTCACATTGGGGAGGAAAAACATTTCATTCTGCACTCAGTCATTTATTATTATTGTTTTGAAACTTTGGCAGTGATTAAGAGAGGAAACTACTAACGTTTATGAACATATAAACTTAAAAGCCAGCTTATATTGATAGTGCATTCTGTTCAGCACAATCTGTTCTGATCTGCAGTAGCCTTCCAGGCAAAGATCCTATTGAGAAGCCAGCAATTACATCTAAGACATTATACATGTCCTAGCTTATATTTTCCCTCTGATTCCTAAACATATATGCATGATCGGTCAAGATCTCTTTCTTTTTACAGAAATCTTTTTTTAAAAAAAAAGCTTGGGTTCAACAACTGCTGTTCAGCAAACTGATGATAGGATGACACTTCTTCAGCGATTCTTTGATGTTATGTAATCATCATCATCATAGAACTGCAGAGCTGGAAGGGACCCTATGGATCACCAAGTCCAGCCCCTGTTACGGAGGCACAGTGGGCAACTGAACTCCCAACCTCTGGCTCTCCAGCCAGATACCTAAACTACTACGCTATCCAGCATAGCCAGAATCTTGTTGAGTGGTAAGGGTAAGAGACTTGGGAGTCTTTTATATTCTTCATTATGAAGCATTTATACCTGCCTTTAAAATGGGGCCCTTTTGTTTCGGATTCAGATTTGTATTAGGTGGGCTGCTGAAGTGACCTTGCAAGTAAATATGCTTTATGATAAAAACAGTAGGTAGACAGTGCTTACAGTTTTCAAAGTAGAATCGATGGAAATCCAGCCCTTCAACTAGGTTCCCAAGAGCTTCTGGTTCAAAGGCAGTCATCCCAGGGTCACACATTTTTCTAAAGGAGTCAGAAAAGACAGAGAGATGGGAAAGAATGAGATAAAGGCAATGAGATCATTTTACTTCCCTTTATTTGGTTACCTTTGTTTAAAAAAAAATCTCTATGAATTAACAATGAATAGTTAACTCTGCTGTGAAATCCAGGGACTTAATCTCATTGGCTGAAATTCAATTACTATTTGAACTAGAGTTGATCTAATGAATCAATGAAATGTTGGTAAATTGACACTTATGTGAGCCTCATTGATCCAGGGGGTCTGCTCTGGTTGTGAATAACAATTGCATTTAGCCTAATATATTACTGTGTTGTTTTTTTAAAGAAAGCTGGCCCACTCCTGTAGGCAGCTCATGAAAGCAAGAGGGCTTCACCCTAGAATAATGGGATGAAGGACCACCCACTTCCATTGTAGGTCACCCCTACCCATTCCTTCTAGCTCTCCACATACCACTGTACTCGGTGGCATCCTTAATTATCTTCTCCGCTTCTTGGCCTGTGACTGTTAGACCCACATTCATTTCCATGGTTTCTCAGTGTGGTGGGAGAGCGAAAGATTTACAAGAGACTTCAGTGTATTATAGAAGAGGTAGCAAGTTAAGGAAATTAACTTGCTGGTTAAGGATTGACTTGTTTCCAATGGTACTTTTTGTACTATATTGAAAACAATGACGGCCTTGATGCAGCTCATCTTAGAGACAGTCTTGTGTGATTGAGACCATCTGCCCATACAGCAAAACCATTGAAGGGGTCATGGCTTATTTATTTAGTCAGGACCAAAACTAATAACTATAAGGAGCATGATCTGTGTAAAAAGATCTTCCTTGTGGAACCTCTTCTCCAAAAGACTCAATACATATTTGTAGATACTTATTTTTATATCATAATAATTGCGTTCCTTCAGGTCAATTTGACTTATGGCAACCCTTTTCAGGGTTTTCTAGGTCGAAAGCACTCTGAAGTGGTTTACCGTCCCCTTCTTCTGCAGGCATCCCAGGACTGTGTAGCTGGCCCATGGCCACACAAGCTGGTTCCTCCAGGATTATAAAATTACTTATTTTTGGAAGTTTACATATACCAAAACCAAAACCTTTGTTTCATTAGCCTTGTTAACCATATGAACTTGCATGGGTTTTTGTGTTTTATACACCAGACAGGTTTGCCTGGCACCACACTGCTGTTGTGATTCTGTAGCTGATTTGTAGTTTATAGATTTGCAGTTTATATACATAAATTAATTTTATGTTTTTGAATTGCATTAGTTACAATGTTGCTAGTTGCCTAGAGATCTCCAGTAGGACCCCTTTGGGAGGATATAAACATGACTTTTAAAATAAAATAAATACAGAATTAAATATAGCTAGTGTATATAGCAATTCCAACATGTTGGATTGGGCTATAACTAGGCAGGCTGCAGAGGGAAAAGAAGATCAGTAATACACTGAGGAGTATTAACATTTGGTCCCAATAATATGAAGATTCTGTTGGTGAGATTTTTGTGTAAAAAGGAACCACTCATATAGTTCTGAATCAAAGTATCAGTAGTTATACTTTTGTAAATTACAGAAGATTGTTTATGGAGAATCTTGAGAACATATCCAGATGGATACGCCACTACCAGTCAAAAGGCACTGTGTAGTTATTCCATGTTTCCCTCCTGATGGGTAGGGGAGGGGCGTAAGAAAAAATAATTGAGGAAGCAGTGAGAAAACAAGGCAAAGAAATGGGGAAAATGATATCCATGTTCCACAAAAACATTTGTAAACAAGTCTGTGGGATTGCTCAAGAAATGTTTCTTTCCGGAAACACACTTAAGCTTAAGCTTCAAGGCAGGGATAAGCAACTGGTGGCCTTTCAGCGGTTGTCAGATGACAGATGTTGTTAGACCATCAGCCTTATCCAGCATAGTCCATGGTCAAGAATGATGGGAGTTGCAATCTAATGGGTTGCTTACACCTGCTTTAATAGCTCAACTCTAGACATGTAAAAGCCATGCTGGGATCTAACAAGGGTGTGTAAAAAGTAAAATTCAATTAGTTTACCATCCTACTGGGTTACAGAGTTAGAACTAGATTTTACATGTTTGTTTTTTAAAAGACCTTTCTTGTGGACAGAAAGCGAAGGAGAGAACAAGCTCTGTGGCCTCTTTCCTTTATCAGTGAATTCATGATGTTTGTCTTCTTAGCCAGTAACCAAAGCCTATGCTTGCTCATCCAGCAATAATAGCTGTGATTTATCTTTGGCCACATTGCAAAAGAAATCCATCTGTTTCAATTATAATGGGAGATAATAATGACAAAGTGTTTGGGGATGAACAGCGAAAAGGAAAACAGAAGCTGTCAGCATTCATTCCTTAACTGTGCTTTGTTGGCCTGTGCAAGAAAATCACTGATTTGCTTGCCTTCAGATTAACCTTTCGGGCCTGGATGGCAGCCCCATGCAGCTTTGCATGGCAACAGTGTTGGAGTTTTTACTCCTAATCACCCACCTAAACACTGGGCCATCTCAGCAGTATCTTTCTTTCTCTTCCTTCAAGCTCAAACTGCCCACTAGGCAAACTCACGTGTAGGATTCAAAGTCCCCGTTGCTTATTGCTTCAATCAGCTGCTCCGTCACTTTAATGATTTCCTGTTTCCGTACTGTTGGAATTAAAAGAAAAAAGCCCAAACAGAAGATTGACAGCAAAAATAGCGCATATAAACAGAGAAAGGGGGGAAAGAATATTCTGAGAGCTGTGTTTATGTCATGATTCTGATGAGTTGAGAAAATGCACACCGTGTTAGTCTTTAACGTGCCACCCTGTTTTTGTCTTTTTTTACTTTTTAACTTTTATTTTGTTTTCACCTATAATGTTTGCACAGACTAAAATGGCTATCCCTCCTACAGTTACATGTGGTGGTGGACACAGAAGAATTCTTTTTCCTGAAAATGGCATTTTTCATGTTTGAAAGCAAGCTAGTGGTCCTTGCAGTAAAGAGGCTATGTTTGAAAGTCATCAAGGCATATATCTTGGTATCTCAGCCGTTAGAAGGGTGGCTGGCAATAAGATTTTTAATTGGACGGGACAAGGCATGCCAAACGGTTGGAGCCAGGTGGGAGCCAGATGGGAAAGAATACTCACCCAGAATGAGGGACAGCTTAAAAAGAATTACTTGCTTTTCATCCTTTAGTGAAAGGAGTAAGGCAAAAGGCTAATGGTGGGCTGGACATAGCATATAGAGACTGAAATATAGGAAAACCCTTACCATAAAGGGCATGCCACTGGGAGAGCTGGGATGGTGCTTGTCAGAAGACACAAGAACAGTCTTCATAAATAAGACAGGAATGATGGGAGGACTGCTTCAGAAACAGACAGGGCCTTGTGCTTTTTGGCCTCTGCATGTGCTTTCATCCTATAGTCACTGCTGAGGTTGAGACACAGTCAAGAAAGGCTGGGACTAGGAGGCATGTAACACACCCAGATATTTAAGGCAGGACTGGATAAACTGCAGGCTTTCAGGTGTTTTTGGACTGCAAGTCCCACCTGCTATAACCTATAGAGGCAAAGGTGAGGGATTCCAGTCTAACAACATCTGGAAGGGTAAACACAGTGTGGCCTGTAAATGGTTACTTTCAAGCCCTTGAGTGAACACAGCATATATATATCTAGGTATGCCAGCCTGAGTGGTTTCTTACCATACCAGTTGCAACATCCTCATTCTAAGGGTGGCTCTGCTGACACAACTCAGGGAATAACATGAAGGTCATTGTTATAAAATAGGTATGAAGGAGAGGGATCACCAGACCCTCTGCCTTATTTGGCAGGGTTGCTGTCTGCTCCAGTCAGCCTTCATGGATGTGAGGGCAAATACAGTTAGATGAATTACCCAGTCTCATGGCCCTACGACACATAAGGATTAAATCCCTGAATAATTCAATCTGTCTACTTCTACCACCATGAATAACAGTAGTATAAGGCACTGTCAGATTGCATTCAGAATCTACCCCCAGATCATTACTCTTGAGAGAAGCAAAATAAAGAATGGCCAAAATCCTGATGCACAATTACACACACATAACTCAAGGTTGTGCCCACAGTAACTGTGCTAGCCCTGAAGCAAAAGCGGAACCCCCAAAGTACATCTGCCAGTGCATTAAACAATTGGTCGTATCAGGAATGCATGATCAATTGCATGATTACATAGTGCAAATCCTTGTTGTCAAGCATTAGCACCTGGCACATTTACACCGGTGTAACTTTTCACTGACATGAATAGGATTTTGTTCAATAGGGGGACTCTTCTACACACATTTACATCAATGTGTTGTTCCCTAAACACTTGTGAGTCAAGTCCTGTCACCAAAGCCCTCAGTATATGAAGTATTATCCCTGATGGCTGTGAAATAATGAGTGTGGGGTTTAGTTGGATAATTGAGTCTGAATTTTTGGATTCTAATGAAATATGAACAACCATTTTGTGCTTTTTCAATCAGAAGAATGAGGAAACAAGTTCAGTTCCTTCAGGTTTTCTCAGCTGCTGTTAAAAGACAGGATCTTGTATGTTTTGAACAACAAACCTAAAACAATGTCAGTAACAGAGCACCTCTCTCCCATCAGCTCAAATCCTAGAAGACAATACAGGAAGGCTTTTTTTCTGTCCTATTTCCTTTTCTCTCTGTGTTGCTCTTTGTATAAGGAACAAATAAATTTCAGAAATCCAACAGTGTATCCAAGTGAACTGGACTTGCCAAACACTGTACAAAAACATTCCAATGTATGGCTTAATAAGGCTAAAATACAGAGGTATGGTGGGCAGTTCTAATTTCTTTGCTAAAGAGATAAAAGAGTTAATAATAAAACCTGCGAAGCTTGCAAGTTTTTCTTTATCTGGAGTTTTTCTGTAATTTTGCATATTATTTTCCTCACACACAGGCATTGCACACTCCCTTATGAGTTATTCCTACAGAGGCAATTTTTCAATTAACTTTAATGTCAGGGCAAAGTCCATCTCCACAGCAGATGACTTTGTTTCATTTGGAAAGACTTTACAAATTAACACTGAGAAATGATTTCCCTGACTGCCACTGAAACCTGGCCCTGTCAAACAGCAGGAGGCAGGCCAGCCTTGCTTGGGTTTTTCCCAAATGGTGATTTTAAAATGTTGACAGATAAGTGACTTTAAAAAGGAAAGGAAAGGAAAGGAAAGGAAAAAAGAAGAAAAAACTGTGATGGAGAAAATGGAAAAGACAAAGAAAATGTTCAGTTTGCTTGTGGATAGAAGAATCAAGTCTTGAAAATAAGTTATCAGCACACTATTGGAAGAGATATCAGGTCCAGAAAATTCCAAACCAACAATTAAAGTGCTCCAGGAGAACAGACAGAAAGAGAAGAAAGGAGAGATTCAAGGAATGGACGTTGAGAGTATATAGACTGAATTTTCCCAAACTGCCCTCCAGCAATGTCAAATTAGAACTCCTATGACCACTAGCCATCATGGCCAGTGAGGAAGGCTGGTCTCTGTAGTAATTTCCCTCCTATGTCCATCCATGTCCATCCTTTATCAAGCCCTCCTCCAATCTTCTCTTTGTTTCCTTCAAGCTCAGACAGGTGTGTTGTGTAATCTCCATCTCTACCTCACTAAAACTGAGATCCTATCTTTTAGGCTAGGTTAAGGGCATCCCTTCCCAAAATAATCTCTCATCCCTGCTTGTTTCTAGGATATGTCTTGAGTCTCCTGGAGCTACTCTTCCTCTGTCTGTTTCTGCTA
The DNA here is from genome assembly GCA_037013535.1 of Intellagama lesueurii. Lineage (NCBI taxonomy): Eukaryota > Metazoa > Chordata > Lepidosauria > Squamata > Agamidae > Intellagama > Intellagama lesueurii. The sequence continues at coordinate 221,177,745 of JBAJHW010000002.1, forward strand.
TCCACTGCCCCCAAGTCAGAATTCCACCTTTCCTGCTCATTGTCTGCATAGAATTTGCACACGTGTTTTAGGGGAAGACAAGAGCATTTACTGCTCATGTTCCGAAGGCAAGTAGGAATAACAATTGGAATCGTGCATACGAGGATGCTCAGAGGGAGCCACTTACAGTTTCTCAAGTACACCAACTGTTTAATCTTTGTGGCATCCCAGTATGATGAAGCTAAAGCATCTGATTTATATTTACAGCTGAGGCATCTGGTTTGGTAGCTATGCTATAGCGTGATACATGCAACCAGGAACCACAGGAGATGAGCAGAATAGATGCAATATCTGGACCAGCACAGGTATATGCTATAGTTGTGGCGTAATGGAGGGTGAATGTGTCACATGGTTCATTCATCCCAGATGTTTCATACTTGAAAATGTTGTAAGGATCTGACTATGTGGAACAGCAAAGGTACAGCTGTTATGAGTTAAGGTTTGCAGGGCAGGAGAAGGAGGCGGCTCAGTTCTCGTCAAGTAATTCGAATCTGATTTTAATTACTTAATCATGTTCCGGCACTTGAGGTCACTGGAAATGAAAATTCTGTATTTTTATGATTCTGATATTGTAACTTTGTAATTGATTGTTTTTAATTTTGTAAACCACCTTGAGGCAACCTTTTGCCTAGGAAAATGGTCTAATAAACAAACAAACAAAAACCATAAATAAATGAATAAGTAAACAATTTGTTAATTTATGGATGGGAATCATGATAGCAATTTTATTCTGTAAGAAAATTATGTACATTGCAGAGATGGGACCAATTATAATGAGATTTTTGTCTTTGTCTCTAGGGATCATCTATTCATAATCAGCACTGACACTTAGAAAATGTTGACCTTTCACATAACAAAATAGAGTCGCATTCCTTTTTCACATCTGAATATTCAGATTTCAAAATGTCACTGTCAGTCTATGCTCTTAGGAATGTGATTTTTACTGACGTGTTTTGGCCATAACACATGGTAGGATATTTTCCCTCAGCTAAAAATCACCAACCTTCAAATTGCTGGGGTTTTTTATACATTTGAATAGAAGTTTGTATAAACTGACAGTGAAAATAGTGTTGGGATTCCTAATCTTGACGAGCTGTTGGCAAAATATGGCTCTGATGATTAAAAATTACTGACCAAAAAAAGTTATGCCTCAGGAGTCACCTAGATTAAGTCTTGAATCAGACAAAACTCAAATAAACTAATCGGCTAACTTATTCTGTACCTTTGGTGTCTTCATCTTCAATCGTGGTGTTCGTACTCTCTGAAGATTCCTGGACAGAGAATGAAAGGGAAAGAGGCAAAATAAGATCCACCCCCACAGCTGTTTTTTAAAGACCAGGCCTGACCATTTCATATCACTCATGTTCTACCCCAACAGCACCAAACACTGCAAAGGGGGAAAAAACAGATAAGCATAGGGTAAGTACTAGTCAATAACCACGGCTCTTGCTTTGTGGCTGCCATACTTGCCTTGACTTTAATCTTACAATCCTGACTGAGCAGGAGATCTGACTGTGAAATATGTCATACAGATGGATTCACCTTTCTTAAAATAACTTCTGCACTGAGGTTCAAGGATAGCTTTAGCAGGAATGAGGGTCTTGAAGTCTCCTACAGCTACAACGAGGAGGGGCAGGAGGGGCTGTGTAGGAGTGAAAGACACCATGTTGGCTGTACAATCAGGAGAGGCATGTACAAATTAACAGAGAGAGGGAGCTAGGATGATAGTGAGGGAGACTGTGCCAGAGTGAAAGAGACCACATTGACTGCATCATAAAGAAAGAAATGTACCATAGAACAGAGAGGGCTTCCAAAACCCACATGGACTGTCAAAAACTGACACACACCTCCTTCCGTAAATGGCCGACTGGTACACAGATTAACACAGAGAAAAGGAACCATTTACTGTTCATATTTCTCACCAAGACAACTCTGGTGGCTGGACTAGGCCATTAGTTCATTCCACCAGTGGCTGATTTATATGGTATATAAATCTCAAGCGGCAGGTTGACCAAAGCTGTACCAGCTGTCTGGTCCCCTGTGAATGTTCAGTTCCAGCAGAGCCACATAAGACGTCCTTTTCCTTCATGGCTCCTTGAACTGATGCAGCTTGAAGACCTGCTAAAGGAGAGGTTCCACTGAGAACCTTTTGCTAGAAATTAGAATTAAGTTCTCAGTGCTCTTGGGCTTCAACTATCCTTCTGTGCCAGCCATTCCTGTTCATAGGATCTGCAGGAGAGAGGCTGCTCCAACCTCACTTTCCACAATTCCAAATAATTCCCAAGAACAGGAAAAGCTGGAACATGCTGAGAGGCCCAACATTATCAGCATTGAGGAAGACAAAGGACACTCACCATTAACTGAACGCTGGAACTGGACTTTCTTTTCTGGAAAAACAAGGAGAAGAGATGGGACAAGAAGAGACACAGAGTGAGAAAGAAGGAAAAGAGTAGAACATGGGATGCAGTGGGCCCTGGGACACTCTTTCCAGGCTGTCTAGAAAGACGAAGAGCTTCTGAATAAAGCCGAACACCAAGAGTTTAGTGTCTTTGACAAAAGTGGAACAACCACAATGCTAACCACGCTGAACATCCCAGCAAACTGAACAATTCAGCCAACCTTCTCCAGCATTCACTTTTCTACATATGGAATCCCTCATCCCTGAATCCTGTGAACGCTGATGTCTTGTCACAGGGTGGAGTTCCACCCTGTTATCTCCTCCTTAATCCTACATTTTCTAGCCAAACCAAGTTGATCAGTCAGATGTTAAGATCTGAATAAATAATCACTTGCTGAATCAAGCTAACACCACCATACATATTTTACTCAAGGGCTAAATAATGTCAAAATACTGCCTGCCATTAATCAAATGCTATACTTTTCAAGCCGTCTCCCTCCCCACACGAGTGTCGCTACCAGTCATCCTGCTGGTGGAAAAGCCTGCATCCTTCATTTAGATTCAGAGAACAGTACACCCAGAAGGAACCCAAATGAGCCTATAATCCAACTCAATGTGACATGACATTTTGCACCTAAAGCATCTTTGAAAACCTCTGACAAAGGAGACTTCAAAATCTCCCCAAACAACTGAACTAGAGCTGAACAGTTTGTGGGACTGGTTAATCTCTGCACCAACAGGAATCCATTGCTTCTCACCTTTTTTTCATTAGGTACACTCTTCTACAGCTACCCCTATACAGCATTTTGCACACGTCAGTGCAAGTACCTCTGAAGCATATCTAGACTGCCACATCCACAATGTGTGAGCACCTGACATCTGCACTGTTTCTTACTAGATGGGATTAATGTAGATTTAGTGGTAGCTCACGTTTATAATTGGTATAGATTACACTTGGCTGGAGAGGGAAACAATTTGCTTGGCAAGAAAACTATGTTCTCCCGGTGGAAAAGTTCTTTGGGTCGAAATTGAAATCTGATGTCAGAACTATATTAGCCCTGCTTTTGAGCTCAAAAGAGGAAGTTTGCTAGATTTTCATCAGAAAATGTAAAAATATGAAACAAGCAGATGCAAATTACACTTCATGCCAATAGTTCCTTTTTTAAGATTTTTGCAAGTGTAGCAAGTGATACCTATATTAACAGCTTTCACTGGGGAATACTTTTTAAAAGAGGGAATAAGTTTAATTGGAGGACAGAAACCATCTGTAGAGGTAATCCCAAACTACAGAAGGAGCACAAAAAATTGTAATTACAATTTTCAGCAGCAGACAGCCTGATTCATATTGCCTTAGCATTGTACCACTGGTGATGCATTCTCTGAATGCCAAATGGTGGGAAATGAGCCCCCTCCTTTTTTATTTTTATTTTTTTGCATTGCTGGCATGACTGAAGCTCGTTTTGTGCACTAAAGTACTACAGAACAGGTTAGAGCAAGAATCCTGGTAATGATCCAAAATTCAAAGGTTTGCTCTTTGATTCATGATGCTCTGCTCTATGGGGCTGCAATGTACACCAAAAGAGAGGGACCTCATGTCAGATTTCCATCACCCACACTGTTCTCGAAGTTCTCTATTTACTACCCCCAGTTACAATTCATTTTTGGCCACTTCTGGGTTTTTGCTCTCTGTACTCTTTACACCAAGTCTGAACACCTCTTAGTACCATATTCTTTCTTCTCCATTATATGTTAAAAATCAAAAAAACTAACCCCTTTTTTTCCTGGTCGGAAGCAAAAAAATTCCAATGATAAATGTTGTCCTAGAAGAACTAGATGAAATATTGGAATGCGGCATTTAAATAGGCCATAGGCACAATCAGGGAGGAAGACACACGTCTCTATTTTAACCTCCCTCCTTATTAATCGAAAACAGATATCAAACACACACATATCTCTAATTAGATTACAACATATTTTCCAGGATTTACGGCAGAAAGAATAATTAATGCTCACTAGGCAGTCCTTCTCATAGCCTTGTATATCCTGCCTGTTACATCAGATGACATCCTCACCTAGCCCTCTACGGCTTCTTTAAAGACAACAAAAAGATGCCGGAATTCCTCTTACTAGAACTTTTAAGTAAGGAAGAAGAGAGCAACTCATCTCAGCTACTGAAGGCGTAAAACAAATTGTCTAGGAAACTTTACTGAAAAGTTAGCAGTCAGACACCACATGATGCAACATGAAAGCAAAGACCTCATCAAAGTGGGACATACATACAAAAATGATGCAACACAGGGAAGTGAATTTATTAATTTAGGACACAACAGGATGCACACGGGCAGTGATGGTGTTCATTTACAGTGTGACAGGATGTGACACCAAACAGGGCAGTGAAAGTTATTGTATATCGATGGGCTAAAAGAGGGGTGATGCTTCTTTGATCATTAAAGTATTGGTGAAAAGGACTCCTGTTCTTTCTATGCTCCATAGGTACCTAGTTTCCAACTCTGCAGTTGTGTGGTACAGATATCTACTCTGTCATAGGAAAGGGGGAGGGAGTGGGCATAACCTGTTTTCCTTACGGGAACTGTTACCACTGCTCATGAAGAAGACAATACTTCGGTACGTGGTTCTTTGGGACAGTCATGTTTAAACCAGCAGATTGTGTCAGAAAAAATACATGAACAATGTAGTCATGAGCAGGGCTCAAAACTTGCAGCCATTTTCCCCCATTGAAGGAATCAGAAAACCAAACAATCAGAATAAAAAATTTACAGACGAGCCAGTTTAACCGTTAAGCCCACTCCATCCTTGAATCTGCTAAGGCAGCTACTGGTCCTCTTGTGGTATCAGTGTGAGTGAAATGTCATTGCCAAAAAGAAAAAAGAAAAAAAGGGGGCTTTTTGCACAGAAGATAGCTGGCAGGTGTGTGAGTGAGTGTGTGAGAGAGAGCAGAAGTATCTGTTTTGACCAGGCAGCCATGTCATCACAGTTTTCTTCAAGGCATTTGGTCATTCTTTGGAGCAGCCCTCCTCTGCTACCATCCCTTGGCCACACCTTCCAGTATCCACCCAGCCTAGTGTGGAAACTGTGAAACAGCTGCTATGGCAGACAACTCTATAGAATTAGACCATTTGGCTCCTCCCCCCCAAATGAAAATTCAAGTGTCCATACAGAGTTATTCAACATTTTATTCAGACTTCACAAATATGTCAGAGTTTACCACAGAAAGGCATAACGGAAAGGAATGAGAAAGTATTTTCATCCTTGAACCCAACACTCAACAGAGTGTTTCACTCAACAGAGCAATGAAATAGATTTCAAAAGGGGAGAGCTGCATGCCATAGTATTGATACAGAGTTGGAAACCTGGATATGTGTGTGAGTGTGCACCCACGTGCATGTGTATATGAATAGCTTGTGCTCCGTTTTGTTCCTTGAGGATCAGCCTTTTCTCACCCCCGCCTACTTGTGAAGGGTGAGGCAATGGAAAGATGGGAATTTTGCCATTTCCCCCAGGTTTTTGATCATTCAGAAGATTATCATGCCAACATGGCAGGCTTGTAGAATCAGATAAAACTGCAGTGAACACTTAGCCAGAAAAGTAACAGCCCTGCTCAGAGACTCTAGTCCAATGTCCTCACCAGCCAACAAACCAAGAGCCATCCTTTCTCTCACTCCCCATCCCATCTCCCTCTCTTCCAGATAAAGTGTCTTTCATTTTCTCTTACCTGTCACAGCCCCTTGCACAGGAATAGAAATGTTACAGAGCCCAATTCAAACACTCAGGGGACATGTGTGGTACAGCTGTCTAGCAGATGTGAAGCACCTCAGAATTCACACGGGGGGATCTATTTGATAGCATTCCCATCAAAATTCTCCTTCACACAGATAATCCATCAGAACTGCAGATTCTAAGTGAACCTGTCAGGAATGCATTCAAAAGTGAATTCTGAGGTAATGCATACCTGCACCTGGCCTGTGGGGCAGTCATACACCATGCAAGAGTTGTGGGACTTCAGAGCTTCAGAAAAATTATCTCACCATGGCCTCCAAATATTTGAACAGACCTTAAGATCAGGGAATTTATCGGAAGTGACATAACTGGATAGTGAATATTCAGACAGAGAAAGGCACAAGCTTTCCTCCTCTTTATGAAAAAATTATGAAAGTAGGAGTAGGAGTAGGAGGATAATTCTTAAAGATTCACCCCTCATTCTCAAAGGTCATTCTCAAATATCTTGACCTGTTCTCCAGAACTGTCTTCTCACAGTTCACCTCACTGCCCTCCTTTTGTCTTTCATTCTGGCGTATGAATTAACAAAGCAAATTAAGCATGAGCCAAGGCATCCATTACTTCATCTAAGAATTGCAAGTTGCAAACTAGATAAAAGTAATGTTTTCTTTTTCAGGTTTGCTTTCTTGTCAGAAATGCAGAAAATGGGGGGGAAATGTCTCTTATGATGAGAAGAGGATGAAGCAGGAGATCAACCAAAGTAAAACATTATAATGCAAAAGCACTGGGCCACGCTGGGGCCCTCCATCCCTGCAGCCCATCCAACCACTTCTGCCGTCTGCAGGGCAGGCAACCTAGTGGTTGAATGGGCCAAGAGTTTCAGGGAACTTACCTTCACACCATCATTCTTCTTGTTGCCACCGCTTTTCCCTCCTGTAGAGAAAAAGTACCAAGTCAAGAGGAGCAGGCATGGTATCAGAGTGAGCACGGCGAGAACCAGCAACATGAGGGAAGTTGGGTGAGACAGCAGCAGAAGACGGGAATGAAAGATCACAAACTCAGTGCTATTGCCTCCTCCGTTGGTTGTGAATTCACTTCACAACAATTCCCAGTTTGTTGTGAAGTCTTTCCCAAGAATCTTTGAAGCTCACAGGCTGGCTTAGTAAGATCTTTCCACGTGAGTAAGAAAAGCCACAGCCAGTTGTACTCAAACAAAACTAATTCTTTGGAGACACCAACACAGTGGCCAGCAATGGAAAGAGAAGGGGAGTGAAGGAGCATTCTTTGACAGTTTCTTCTTCTTCTTCCTGAGAAGACTCAAGGATTTTTCTCCCACATGGCTGTAAGGATTCGGTCTTGCCCTGTCCTGCCACCTCTCTCCTTTCTAGGCTTGCCTGCTCTGTTTCATGGCATTGGTTATGAATTCTGTTCAGCTGCAGATAAGAGCAGTGTGCACTTTTGCTCGTCTGTCTTTCTTACTCAGTGTCTCTTGCTAATTTTAGTCCCCCCCATGCTGGTGGGGTCATGTGCTACAATTATGACACCCTGACAGCTGCAGACCACATTTTGACAAATGATGAAAAGCAGAGCTATGCCCTCCCTATCACGATCACAGACCTAGCCCGTCTCCTGGGACTGCAGCCCACTCATAATCCCTCCCTCTTCTTGCTGTTGCCTTCAAGTAGAGTCTAAATGCTTAAACACACATGCAGAGGAGAGAGAGAGAGAGATTGAGAGAGAGAGGGAGAGAGAGGGAGGGAGAGAGAGAAATGAACAAGCACACTTGGCCTGAGTGCAACTCCTGAGCAGAAGAAGATGCAAGTAATCCACCTGTGGGGCATAATCAGTAGTCTGTTTGTGAGAAACATCTGAACTTCTCAGAACATGGAGGACAGAAGTAAAGAATAAAGATGTGAACATCCTGATCTTTGTGTTAAATGTTTTATACTTTCAGAACTTCTGGCTAATTAACTCTCCTCCATTTCTACACCCACACTCCTTTAAAAATACGAATCTCCTAAGAATATTATGACATTTCCACCCAGGTTTCCTAGGTTTTGTAGTGTTTTCCAGATGGCCCAATTTGGCCTCGCTTACTCCATTCAATAAAACATTAGCCCACATGATATAAACTTCCTGGATTATCTTTTCCTATATTTTGGTATTTATTAATGTTTAGAAATTCTATGCTGCACTTTCCACTTCATCAAAGTGCTCAAGGTGGCAAGTGCCCAAATTTATGACATGCAACTCATGCATAGGTTGTCACACGTGCTACATTGTGTGGGCACACAGTGGGGAATCACAACCAGTTACATTTTTACATTAAGTAGACCTCTGTAGTGTCAACACGTAGACATGATTATCAGCTGTGATGCTGAACATGGAGATCACACATAATTTCCTACCTGGAGTTCCTTTTCGTTTAGGGGAAAAAGTAACATATTAAATTCTTGCAAGGTTCATAATATCTCATCACAGTCATTCCCATTTAAAAAGGATTTAACCCAGGCTACTCAGGTCATAAGAATATAAGTGGCCTATTTAGCAGAATAAATGTCCATCTAAGCTAGCATCTTGCTCACAGTGGTCAGCTAGATAATATTGACCAGATAACTTTGGAAAGTCCACAAGCACGCCTTGAAGACCATCACTACTGCTATTATTCCATCTGTCTCTATGTGGATGTTCCATATAGCCATCGTGACTGGGAGCCATTGATATACCCACATGTCGTCCACAAATCTTACTAAAACCATTTTGAGGCCACCCAAGACTACCATGAACATATGCTGATATCCCTTGTTTTCATCCACAACATTTCTATCATTTTTCCACTACTTACATAATTTCAGCAGACCTCAAATTGATTTTCAAAAGATCAAATAAAACCTTCAACTGCCTACCTTAAAAGAAAAGTTTTAAGGAAAACTTTTCCTGGGTTTCTTGGCTTTTGTCTTAGCAATTCCTATGATCCTGTGTTCTGAGGGGAGGGAGTTAAATGTATCCTGAGCACTCCTTCTAAGTCTTTTTTTGCTCTCCTTCCCTAAAAATCCATCTCTCCTCAGCCATCATAAATTTTGGGCATAGGTCACCAAGCTATGTATTGGCACAACAGCTTCTTCTTTAAAGGAAATCTTATGTTATGTCATTAATATATTGTAAACGTGGTATGAAGTGCTGCCTAATAAAGATTATGATGAGTGCTCTGTTGCATGAGGGTAAGACAACTGGCAGCCGCTTTGATCCACTGGTGGAGCTCTTCCATCAAAGTATGACAAAGCATTGTTACAATGATTTATCGTGTTCTATTACTTTTTTATGACCTATGGAAAGATTTGTGTCTATTTATTGATGTGACAGGCTAAAAGACTCAAGCTTGTGTCTGAGTCAAGAACTTGCATCATCTTTTTATTGTACTGAGCTAGGCCTTTCCAGATTTTTTTAGGTGTAGACTGCTTAGAACTGGTTTACTACTCCCTCCTTCTAGGAGGGTTCTGGGTCTGCCCAAGGCTACACAGATTGTCTCTTGTTCTAGGAGACACAGAGGGAAATCAAACTCCTGAACTAAGATCCTTCAAACCAGTGAACTTAAGCCTGCTTCTGTGTGTGACAACTTGCAACTAATGTATAATTCATTAATTTTCTCCAAACTGTGGTCATAGCAACTAGCTAGGAGAGGAAGGGAAAGAAAACTTACTGTGGCCCTGGTCACACGAGGGAAATGTTTCCTAGTTCTTCTGATACTTTCCATACCTCTGTTCTACTGAATCGTCGTCACATGGTTTATATCCTGGGACGAACATCCCAAGAACTTTTAGCAGTACTGAATATTTCTTCCTATTTGAATCGTTATGGCTGGCTACACCATGGTACTGGCTTGATTTATATAAATATATATATAAATCAAGCCAGTACCATGGTGTAGCCAGCCATAATATTTATTGATACATCAATATATTGGAAACAAGTCTACCTGTAAAGTGCGCAACTGTCTGAGCACACTTGACTCTGCCTGCCCCCTCCGCACAGCTTTCCTCCTCCCCCGTGCACCCACAACTATTGTTTCCAGCCCCTTTAGTTCTGGTTGCAACAGAGCCCCACGTGGGGGGGGGGGGTCGACTCACACATGGGGGGGGGGTGGAAATTAGAGGGAACACTGATTGGGAAGGAGTTTCTGCTTAGGAAAGTGTCCTTCTGTTGCACTGGCCACTCCTGCAGAAATGCATTGCACACTATGGACTTGAGATATCCACGCAGCAGTACTGGCAATCACCACCACCACCACCACCACCCCGGTGACATTGGCATAGCAGCGTTTCAATGTATCTTCCCACAAGTGAAAATAAAATGATTTGCTAGTAATATAATGGCGGCAGCCCCCCCCCCCCCCCGTGATATACCAATATATTGATGTATCAGGCACGACAAAAAAGTTTTTTGAAATAATGTGCATGCTGAAGTAACGGTGGCCACCTTCCTGGCTTCAGTTCTGAAAAGAACTGGGGCAGGTCATGCATACAGGCAATCCCGGTAAGAAATGCACTGGTACAACAAAGGCACAAAATAACACAACCCTCCTGCCGATGGGGAAATGTTCTGTAGTTACACCACTAGCCAGGAAAATGTCTCAGTCTTGACTCTGCATTGTGTGACCAGGAAAAAAAAAATCTGTTGTTTAACAGAAGCAAAATAAACCCTGAACTTGAACAATGCATGAGTAGCTCTTTCAAATTACAAAAGCAACTTCCCCTCAGTCCCTCTCTAAGAGACACTGAATGCATGAATCATATTAACCATATCATAAATTCTTTCCAGGCCATAGCATCTGGAAATCAATCAATCAATCAATCAATCAATCAATCAATCACCTATTCTGGTTTAGAATAGCTGGACAGCTTGGTGGTTGAGATATCTGGCTGTGGAGCTAGAGGTCGGGAATTTGGTTGCCCAGCTGTGCCTCCTGTAAAGTAGAGCCAGCCTGTGTGGTCTTGGGCAAGCTGCACAGTCCCAGGATGCCCCCAGAAGAAGGGAACGGTAAACCACTTCTAAGTATTCTCTACCTGGAAAACCCTGCAAAGGGTCACCATAAGTCAGAATTAAGTTGACGGCACATGGTTATTATTATTCTGATTTACCATGATCCTCCTAATATTCTCTAGACATAAAATATTCAGAACTGGTTTACCATTCTCTTTTCTGGAGGCACACTGGGATTATGCAGCTTGCCCAAGGCTGCAAAGATAGCAGGGCATGTAACCTTATCAACCACATATGCTCCAAGTTATCTCAGCTGGCCCCCTTTCTGGGGTGCACAGTGGGGATTCTGGCCCTTGACTCTGTAGCCCTGTGCTCCAACTCACTGAGCTGTACTAGTTGAATTATTTCAGCATGCAATTTATATCTGAGAACCAATGTAGTGTAGTGGATAGAGTGGCAGACTATGATTCAGGAGACCTGGCTTTGAATCCCAGCTTGGCCATGGAAACCCATGGGGAGGGGCACTCGTAAAACTACTCTTTAAATATCTCACATACCTAGAAAACCCTATTAGGAGTGCTGCAAGTCAGATGTGAACTGATGACAGACAGCACACAGTCCATACATGGTCAGTGGTAACAAAAAGGTGGTGATATGCATTCCTTCCCCTTGCAATGCTTTCTCTCCAGCCCACAACCCTTAGGAAGATTTTACTGTACCAGATGTCCAGTGAAATGAAAGAGGATTGTGTGGGGACAAGATTTAGATGCTGTTTTTAAAACTGTTAATTGTTATAATACACATCAAATCAACGTTTCGAGAATTATACAGTGGCTGCAGCTACCATATGGTTATGGTTGATGAGTAGTTTCTATGTTGTCTTCCCTAAAGAAACTAATAGTTGGAGACTATTGAGGTGGGAGAGACACCCTTTTTATTGCAGTTATTATTCTCTGATACTGCAGTTCTATCTTCGAATCTTGCTATCTTCTGAAAATCTGATGTTTCTACTGGTGCTTTTTACATGAGGTGATAGCATACAGCGGCGTGTGTCCTTTTGGGAACATTACAAATGTCAAGGCAATCACGCAAGTGGTTTTCACCTTTGGCTTCACGCCCCATTAAGGCAGCAGGAGTGTGAGCGGTGTGCCATAATTTACTGCATTGGTAGATGAGAACATCTGCAATGTATGACCTCCTAACAAAGTAGATTTGCATGACCACATAGGGCAACAGGATTCTGACCAGTGGAAATTACAGGGTGGGATTATGATTTTCTACCACCCCCTTCAGTGGAATTAACTTTTCTGGCAGAATACACCTGATTTTGGAGTGTGTTTTTGGAAGGGACTCTGCGCAGCACACCAACTGCTAGCAGGGGGAGCTGATCTGTGAGTAACATCTTGGTGTTTGCATGACCTGTCTTTTTAAAAGAGAGACTCAGATGGCAAATCCACCTCTTTTATGAGTGGGTGTGATTTCCTAAGAGAGTCAAGTAGGTTAGTCATATCTGGAAAAATATATTAAATATAAACATTGGGCAAACAAATCACTCCAAATATTGAAAATCCTTTTGGACATGGAAGAAACCCCTTACATTTTGAAAAGGAATTGGCTGTGCTGAGTTTGAAAATTGCTCACATAAATACATTTTGAAAACTCTAAGTATTTGCACTATGTTAGAGTGAAATCTCGAAAGTAAGATTTGTCTAACTGAATCCATTATTAGTGACCTACCCACCTTTTTTGTTGCCTAATCACCAGGAAGAGCAAAGCACTTAGATACATATACGCTATCCCCAGGAAACTTATGATTGTTTAGAAAAGACTTGGAAGCCTGTTATTTTATTAAATACTACCATTATATATCTGATTTTTAAATTAGTAAATCAAAAGTCAAGATCTCTGGGAATCTGAGATAATTAACACCATCTCTGCAGAGTTTTGATGCAGCCAGAGGTTGATACTTTCCAAATTTCGTTGGCAAGTAAACAGTGCTCTTCAGTGGGTGCACTTTCCTGTGGACTTCTGGATGGCTGAATGCCAAAAATGCCCCTTGTCTTCTAAGCATCCAGTTAAAAATTCCACATCTATGTTTATATACAGGAGATGTGTGTTGCACAGGACTGAAGGGCAGTCTAACAGCTTGAGTGTGAATCAAAAATATCTCCCTTCTGTTTGGTGTCCTTTATTCATTGGCAGATAATGCAGGAGGAACTTGGAAGTGGCATTGAGAGTTGTGCATGCAAATGACCTACTGCAACCAGTCTTTTCTAATGAGTGATCTCTTCAGAGCTATGGTTCAACAAGCACTATTCCACTGTCAATCATATTTCCCATCTTAAGGTCAACATCCAATGAACAAAGTAAACATTAGTCTGGATATGTGACCTACCAGAAAAATTCCGGGTTGCTAGCATGGTAGTGAGGATGGCTCCCTAGAAGACATAAAAGATGAAAAGAGAAAAACCAGAACACATCACTGGGTTCAGAATCAGCACTGCACCTTCCCCCACCCAAATCCCCTTCCCCTGAAAGACATCCCATGGAAAACAGAGCTGGCTGGGGCTACAAGAGAGATGCATCTTTGGCACCAATCCAGAGGTATGATGAACAGAGTGCAGATGATATTAATAGATACAGCAGACAGTTTGCAGAAAACAAGTCACTGGATAGTGGCTCAGAGATTTTAAACTACTCTGCAAGTTTCTGCAGGGTGGTAGCTGGGTTTACTATAGCCACCTGTTGGAGACCCAGGATTTTTTTTTCTTGCAAGGCTAATGAGATTTCTTTTTCCAGCAAAAAAGTACCAAGTAGGCTTTGATAGGACCAGACTAATTGATATCTGCATAGGAGTTATTAAAAATAGTTTTCTGCTGTGTCAAGTGGAATCATCTGTCTGTTAAAATTATGGATAGTGAAACAGATTGCCCTGACACCTCAGCAATACACAAATTTGTGCCCTAGACAAGGGTGCTTTCTTACTGTTCAGTACTATGGAAGCTTAGTCACAGTCTAAGATTGCAAGAGGTAATCCCAAACCTGCTATATTTGTGGAATTACGTATCATGAAGCAGAGACAGACTGCTTCATGATATGTATTATTACATGAATTTGATTTAGGACCTGATTATAAAATCTGCCACAGCTAGCACTATTACTGCAACTGTTGCTAGACACTTATCTCTCTCATAGCAGCCAGAATCCTGTCGGTTATTTATGCCAGTGCAAGTGCAGTTGCATTATGTAAACTGCAGGGGTGAATTGCTACCAGTTGATGAGTCACCACTTGTATTCGTATTGCAAGGTAACACTACTGGTGCACAAGAAGGAATACAAGCAGAGACTCATTAACTAGCAGCAGTTTCCCACTGCAGCTTGGGTCTTTGGACTTAGGCTGGCATAAAGAGCCAACAGGATTCTGGCCAACATACTTGAGTTGTCAAAGAGAAAATCAGTCTCTGTATCCATTTTACACACAGGAAGACTTCAGTATCAAATTATACTTTCATGCAGCCTGTCATTTGAAATGGAAATCCATTAGTGTTGCAGAGGTGTGATTCTGGCAGACTTTCATGCCTGAATAATCATACAGTACTTGAAAAAGAAGCTCATGTTTATTTTCTGATGAGCAATTGCAAAAGAAAGCTAGCTAATATGCAAACTGAGGTGTGAAAAGCTTGTGCTGGGATAATCAGATTACTTTTAGCACTTCAGAATACCCACTTCAAATTGCATTGTAATGTACAATTCCAGTCTCACATACAGTCCTAAGATACTATTATCTGCAAGACTGTTTGAAAACAAAACCAAACCCTGCTTATGAGTCTCTTTTCTCTCTAGTCTGATTTTTTAGTATCAACTAATTCTACCCATATCTCATCAGGACTGCCCATCTTTTTATGTAAGAAGAAAACACTTCACAGATGTTTTGGCAGAAAAACGTGTGCTTGTAGTACTGAAAAGAAAAGAAAAGAAAAGAAAAAAGAAAAGACGATGGAATTTCACAATTGGGTAAAGAAACCAAATTAATCTGATGTGTGTAAACTGAATTCCTACATGTGCTTCCACTGATGTCAGTAGAACGTACTTAACTTGGAATGTCTAAAATTTGTTTTAAAAAATAAATAACATTTAACCTTGCAATAAAATGTAATTGGGGTGGGTGGGGGTCGGAGAGTGTAAAAGACTAATTGGATATATCTCTTCATAACTCAAAGTTTCGTTCCTTCCATTATACTGAGCATTTCGCAATATTTAGATCAACCGCATGAGATAATTAGATGTCACATAATGAGATTACATTAACATTAACATATCTGAAGTTAGCAATAGATTGTGGGATGAACACTAAATATGGATTACTATATTACTTTCCTCAGTAATCTTGTAAGGCATCAGCCTAAAGGCTGGAAAACTACAGGGTGCTCAAAAGCCAGAAGAGCAAAATAAAAGCATGTGGGGATACCCAGCAAAGGCAGACGAGGCAGGAGTTAATAAGCAGAGACAGCCATCTTCCAAATTTCCACCACCAGCATCACAGAGCTGGATGAACAGTAATGTGAAAACTGTGAATTTAGTCCAAATGTTAGACATTCTAAATTCATTTCCCAAGTAAGTTCCACTGACATCCGTGGAGGCACATGTAGGAATTCAGCTTTCACATGTAAGATAAAGATGATGTATCCTGGGATTTTAATTAAAGGGTTTGTTCTAACTGGCATTATTAGACTTTTCTTCTCTGCTAGGGCTTAATTGAATTGACTTTTCCCAAGTGACCGTATCTTAAGTTTTGAACTGTTTTTCCCTGTACCGGAGATGATGCATTGTTGTCCTAGAATTGCCAAAGTGAACCTGAAATGGATTGTCGCCTCTACAAATTTATCTACACAAGAAAAAAAAAATAGGGAGGGATGTCATCACACTCCAATATGTGCTGGCATTCATTGTTCAAATTTCAAAGACTTATAGACATCTAAAGAGGCATTTCCTTCCCTAGTATAACAGTATTACACCCTGCTCGGGTGTTCAGATCATCAGGGGAGGCTTTTTTCTTTGTCCCACCACCATCACAGGTGCATTTGGGGGGGGGGGGCTGAGAGAGGGCCTTCTCTGTCGCTGCACCCAGATTCTGAAGCGCACATGAGCTCAGGGTGGCCCCATCTTTACTGTCCTTCCAGAAGCATATGAAAACCTTTCCTTTTAGACAGGCTTTCCCTTAGTGCCTGCCTGCCTGAGAGGGGGTTTTAAGTGGAGTGTTGTGATTTGTTACTTTGAATGTGTTTTGGTATTGATTTTGTTTACTATTTTGAGTGTGATTTTTTTATTGGTTTTAAATATTCGTATACATACTGTTTTTAGCTTTTAAACATTGTCTTTTAATAACGTAAGCAGAATTGGGCCTTTTAAGGAAAAAGGTAGGGTAAAAATTTTGTTTAAAATAAATACATAGATAAATATTAAATCTGTAAATGTGACTGAAATCCAGTAGTAAGTCACAACTAGAGTGGGTCCACTGAATCAGTGGGGATGTGGTGAGTCAGCTCCTCCATATGTTTCAGTTCCAGTGATCCAAAGGCCTACTCTAATTGCAACTTACTACTGGATTTCAGCCATTATGTTGAACACTCAACATAAGCTTCCATGAACAGGCAGAAAGGAAAATGGAAGACAAAGCAATGAAAAAAAAATCCCATCTCCTGGAAGAGTCAAATATAGGACATGGGTTACCTTTAGCTTCCTTCTGGCATTGAACTTCTTCAAGCAATCCACAGTCTCCTGTCTGTGCATACAAGAAGCCACAGTGGAACGGTGCTGGAAGACAGAAAGAAAGTCTGCTCAGAAATGGAAGAGATTAGTGAACATATCAGCCATCTGGACTTGTCTTAACCAACCGTTATCCTAGGTTTGTTTGCACTTAATGGTATAATAAACCTTGATCATCACATGCTTTCAGATCACAACACTGCAACTGCCTTAAATCAGCCAAATCTATTGGATATTGAGAAAACAGCTTTAATGTAGGAAGGGAAACCAGATGACTTTCAGCTTCTTACTGCCTCATCTTGTTATAAAGAAGTGTAAATAACATTTGCAGGACAGTTTGTTTATTTCTAGACACATAAGCCTGAATTCTGTGCCATTCTTCTTATCTCTTAAATGTGCTCTCATATATTAAGCATAGTCCTGCAATCTTGTGTTTGAACTCTCTGAGCAGCAGCAAATTAAACTTTAACAGGTTGTGGAAACCAGTTCTCCTGCTTGCTCATTCTTTCTTTGTTCTCCTGTACCAGAGATGGCTCATTAGCTTGTTAGCAGCTTAGCTAAACTCCCTTAGCTGATTCTCTTATGCACTAATGGCTTTGGCTACATTCTTTTTCTAGGATCATTCAAGGCCAGGTCCCAAATATAAATCTTGTGCCCCTAAGGAAGAAATTGTTGCGGGTCCACGTGCTATACCCTGCGAGACAAAAGTGTGTTCTGACCATCTGTGCAATCATGGCAACCACACCTGAGCACAAAAGAGGGATGGAAGCTGAGCCAACGTTTCTTCAGAATAAGATTTTGCTTTTATAGTATATAAGCAGCTGTGCCTCAGGCATCATTGTTTCCCCAAACTCCCTGATTCTGAATGGATGGACATTTCTGTTATCAGGAAGACCTGCCAAAGACTTCTGTAGCATTCTGGGTGCTGAAGTGAAATACAATACTAGCTACGGGAACAGCGAAAACACAACTCAGGACTGACTTTCTTCAGAACGGAATGGCTGATGTTGTGAGCCTTATCAGTCCCAAGTTAAAGAAATGCAATCTGAGTGTCCGTGTATGCTGCACTTTACACTGCAAGGGTCTTGATAACAGGAAAAAGGTAGTTCATTTAAATAAATGTTTTTAAAAGTGCTGTGCACATTTCATAAACCAGTTATCTTGCTAGGAGTCTGTTGTGACAGGCCTGCTAAACAGATTACATGAACAATAGCCTTAGTAAGGGTCCTGTTTAATGAATAATTTACTATTTTTTGATCAACATAAACCAGTTGACTATTGCACATGTACTTATGGTATGTACTCCATATACAGAAATGCATGTTACTGAACAGGCAAAAAAGTATGCCCTTCACACTAACTCTCAGCATGGCTCCATGTGCTAATGTTATCCCCCACCCTCCAAATGCAATGAACTGCCCCTGAAAAGAACAAAGATTGTTAAAATTCCAGGGACAATCCTCTAAATCTGGGCAGTTCCCAGGAATGGAACATTGCACTTACTGATATCCAGGGGTGCTTCAGAGCCTCTGCTGCTGTGATACGTTTGGATGGGTTGATTGTCAACATTTTATTGATGAGGTCTTTTGCTTCAGGAGTGACGGTGTCCCACTCAGGGGAAGGAAACTGCAAGAGGAAGAAAACACATCTTCTCATACAAAGCAACCAGAAACACTCTTTGCATCCTCTATGAGATTTGACTTTTTTTTTTAGTGCTCAGTTGTTTCACTCTGGTGCTGACAAGCAATAAAACATCTTTTTTTTTTCCAAAGGTGGTGAGCGCTGGCATTTAAAAAAAAAATTATCCCACTGTTCCCCACACCCAACCCCAGGTTTCTTTCATAGCTCAGTGAAGTCAGAGGTTGAGAGTTCGATTCTCCACTGTACCTCCTTGACAGGGGCTAGATTCAATGATTCATAGGGTCCCTTCCAGACCTACAGTTCTAAGATTACTATTTTTAAATATTTTTTAGAGTCTTACAAGTGAAAGCAATATGGAGGAGCCAGCAACTGGTAGATAAAATAGGGGAGAAACCTATTATATGGAATGAAGAAGGAAAAGAGATGGAAAATCCCACAGTGGCATGTGGGATTCCAGAGATTTAGTCACAAAAATGAACATTTTCAGTTCTGAGAAGTTTTCAAAGTGGCAGCCATATTAGTCTGTGCAGGCATATCAACAAGAAACATAAAACAAAACAAAGGCAAAAAAGAAGACAAAGACATTGTGGCACCTTAAAGACTAACTGCTATATTTTAATGTGAGCTCTTGTGGAATATGCCCACTTCTTCAGAAATGAGAGTGAGAATACAAAGACTACATGGCAAAACATCCATGCAGGACTCTAAGATAAAGGGACAGTGGTGCTGGGTTGCATTTCACACCTAGTAATGATTTACTAGGGACGTGGTGGCGCTGCGGGTTAAACCGCAGAAGCCTCTGTGCTGCAAGGTCAAAGACCAGCAGTCGTAAGATCGAATCCATGCGACGGAGTGAGCTCCCGTCGCTTGTCCCAGCTTCTGCCAACCTAGCAGTTCGAAAGCATGTAAATGCAAGTAGATAAATAGGTACCACCTCGGTGGGAAGGTAACAGCGTTCCATGTCTAGTCGCGCTGGCCACGTGACCACGGAAACTGTCTTCGGACAAACGCTGGCTCTATGGCTTGGAAACAGGGATGAGCACCACGCCCTAGAGTCGGACACGACTGGACTAAATGTCAAGGGGAACCTTTACCTTTTAATGATTTAAGGTATCTCTCTCTGGGAAGGAATCTGTTAGAGATGGAGGCTTTTATATGGGACTAAGACATAGGAATGCAAATGGTATGGCTTCTTATCTTTCAGTTTCCCAAGGCCAAAGTTGAAATTGCCATTTTTTCTGCTAGTATAGAGTATTGCCAAGTGTGAGAGCTAGGAGCCCCACTAATAATGGTCCAAACAAACAACATTCTCTTTTCTCAAAATCTGAAGATACCCTGTTTCCCCGAAAATAAGACCTAACCTGAAAATAAGCCCTAGTATGATTTTTCAGGATGCTCATAATATAAGCCCTACCCCAAAAATAAGCCCTAGTTAAGTGAAACCCCGCCCTCCACCATTGTGCAGCAACCAGAAAAAGATGACATGACTGTATTTGAATAAATGTAGATTGTTGTACATGAAAAAAATAAAACATCCCCTGAAAATAAGCCCTAATGGGAAAATTAATATAAGACCCTGTCTTATTTTCGGGGAAACACGGTATTTGTTTTGGGTTCTGTCAGTGAACTCCTGATAATCTTCTTCTCTCTTTTGTTCATAAAGTCTTTATTTTTTATTGGGGAATAGTTGTGCCCCTAAAAGAAAAACCTTCTGCCTGCTAAGACATGGTAAGTTCTGGGATATTCATAAGCATACACAGAGAATCTAGTTATGGGAAACCACAAAATTCATTTTCGCCTCTACAGGCCAGGGTGAGTCAGGGACTCAGGAGGATGAGGGTCTGGTATGTCAGGACGAGATTTAATCAACTGATTCTTTTCCTTCCTACCACTTCAGAAACATTATTTTACCTACCCACTTTTATCAGAGGGACCAAATTTGTCATTTATCTCAAGACACTCAACACCTCAGTTATTTTCTTTGGAATTATGTATGATCATCAGTGACTTGCTCTGTAGTGTTTACTGTTATGCCAAATTACTTTCGCTCATGGAGCAAGAGCATGGATTTTATGTTAATGAGGGAGAGGCAGAGACATGGAGAAACTTTAGAAGAGAGGTTCTCAGACAGAAGGGTAGATGAGTTCTCAGGCTCCATGTTCACAGCCAGGAGAGAAAGCAACTCCATTTTCAGCTCAATGAAGCAGTTTATTTGTTTGTTTGTTTGTTTACTGCACTTCTATGCCATCTTTCTCCTATTGACAGGACTCAAAGAGGCTCATGGGGTATAAAAAAGACAGGAGTTAAAATGATGTACAAGAAGCATTAAAACATTATGAAACATTGAAATATTAGAAACATAATATCAAATCAGATTTAAAAATATAAACACTTTTTAAAAATGCATTAAAATATATTGGCAGCAAGCATAAGGCAACTAGCTATGCTGAATTTGATATTAAGTATTAAAAGCCTGTTGAACAAAAATGTTTTTAATTGTTGCTGAAAAGGGAGGCGAGAGGTGGCCAGTTTGGGAGGTGAGGTTCTCCCTCATCTCATTTTATCCTAACAAGCCTGCAAGGTAGGTCAGTTGAAAAGGCAGAAGCTGGCTCTAGGTTAAAGGCTGGCCCAGAGGAAAGTTACAGCTGAATCAGAGTTTGAATCTGGCTCTTTCTCCTAGCCTAATACCTTAACTGCTGCTCCACACGGGTTCAAAGTTACACTTCAAATTCATACAAAGCAGAGACAGAGAGAGGGAGAGGAGACCCAATCAGAAAAATGATGGGAGGGGAAGGAAGAGAGTCAACTTACATCATAGGCTCCAGCTTTGATCTGCTGGTAGAGTCGATGTTGATCTTCATCCCAGAAAGGAGGATAGCCAACCAGCAGAATATAGAGAATGACTCCTGTGGTGAAAGTGAGAGCTCAGCGTTGTTATACAAGGTTTATCCAAGCGCCAGCAGTAACAGGGTTAGTTCACTGACTCAGATGATCAGAACAGGCCTCTGCTGTCAGTGAGACTCACCACTGAGAGTGATTAGTGGGAAGCTAGACACCTTACTGCAAATCTAGTCTTGCGCTAACATGGTATGAAAAGGCTGTTTCGTGTCCAAAAGCATCAAGGGCACTGACCTAAGAAGGAGCTCTTTATTACTGAGCCTGAAATGTTAGCACTGGCTGAAGCAGACACTGATCTTCATGAACATGGAAGAAACTCCCTGGGGGATCCTACTATTGTAGCACTGGCTGAATAAACATGTGGTCCTAAGAACTGGCACAGCCATAAAGAGTCTGTGGGATAGCCAGATATGTATGCACTGCTGGGTTTCTCGTAACGACTGGTAATACTCAGAGAACCTCCAACATCAGCACATATGCTGTGGTACCATATTCTCTCTCAATTACTATCTGTGGCATCCACTGCAACAACAGAGGGAATCTTAGAGTGATCTTAGCCCCATCCAGCCTCTGTGCATGGCCACTTACAGCACACAAGCCCATTGCGTGAAGCAAAGCTGAGTTGAACCAGGCATTACTGGATAGCAACAACACTACCATGATGATCAGTTCATCCCATCCCTGAATGGAACTGGATGTCAGTGCAGAGCTGTCCTGCTCTGGCTACATAGATGTGACAGCTGAAAGGCTGGGTAAATCAAATGATAATAATTCCACCCTCTGCTTGGCATCTGAGCATTCACTGAACCCAGAAATTTCCTGGCAATGATGGCCAGACGATCTTAACAGGAGAGAGCAAGAATTGCCCATGTACAGAACAGCCATCATTAGAGTCAGGCACTTTATATTTGTATCTCAGGGTCCAATTTCCAGAACTGGTGGCCCACTCACTGGGCTGTGTGTGGCACTGGGGTCCTTCAGTGGTGGTGGTGTGCCAATCCTGGCAGGAGCCCGGCTAGCTCTTCCCCACCACCCCACGCAGCTGACCACTTTGTTGCGGAAGTGGAACAGGGAGTCTCCCTGCTCAGCTGATGAGTGGTCGGCTGCGCAGGGAGGAGGGAAAGGGCTGGCCAGGCTCTCACCAGGATTGACATGCTACCACTGAAGGACCCCAGTGCTGCTCAGAGCCCCGTGCGTGGGCTGGCCAGTTCTGGGGATTGGGGGTCCCACAGCACCTGTGTGCCTCCATCAACTGTGCCTAGACTGGCAATGGGACCAAGAAGAGGGCCTCCTCTGATTATCTTAAGCACTGAGGAGTATCTCCTCCCAGTTTGAAAATGAGCCATTGATAAGCACTTTCTGAATACAATTCTGTAACTAACTACATATCCACCTGATAATTGTTCTATCCAGCCCGCACTTAGTTAGCTTGCTAATCAGAATATCAAGGGGCCCTTTGTCAAAAACTTTGCTGAAGTCAGGATATACTATGTCTACAGCATTCCCACTGTCTACCAGGGAGGTTACCTTACCCCCCCCCCCCCCAAAAGATAAGATTAATACAGCAGGATTTTGTTTTTGACAAATCTGTGCTGGCTTCTAGTATTACTGCATAGTTTTCAAGGTGCTTGCAGAGTGATTACTTTATAATCTGCTCCAGAACTTGTTTTGGGAGTAATGTCAGACTGACTAATCTGCAGTTCCCAGGTTGTTTCTTTTCACCCTTTTTGAAGACAGGAATAATTTTCGCATCATCCAATCACCTGGCATTTCACCTGTCCTTTATTATTTCAAGAAAATAATACAGTTGCTCTGTCCCTGTAATGTCCCTGGGATAGAAAATTGCCCCCCAGACCTGCCAAAGTCACACACTCCTCCTACAGAGGAACAACATGCCTTCTGGAAATGGCATTGATTCATATATTTTAATCCAAGACACCTGCATTCAGATTCTGTTCTGCCCTAAGTCATTAGCTGAGCTGTACCAGCTGAGTTGGCTGAATTAAGCTTCTTTTTTCATTTGTACAATAAGGATGAGAGTCATTCTCTGAGTCTCAAAAGAATGAGAAGGATAAATAGATTAATGAATGAGAGGCCCTTTGATGCAATAGTAATGGGGAATATAATGGACTCTCAAAGTAACAAACACTCAGAAACACCATTTTTAATCTCCAAACTGCTCTTGTTTGTAACTCTCAAAGTTCTGTTGAACACTAATTGAATTCTTAGTCCATAAATCCATAAAGCTTTTTTGGCAGCTCAAAGCTTATTCATCTAATAATTGTTTCTCCCACTGGATAGAGGGGTGGAATTTTGCTGTAGGATTTCCAAATTATTTTGATCTGCAAATAGAAAAAGTGGCCATGTGATCAATCACATGGGGTTTTGGTACGGAAACTGGCTTGGTCGCCCTGTACGATGACCTTTGCCGGGAGAGAGACGGGGAGTGTGACCCTGTTGATACTCCTGGACCTCTCAGTGGCTTTCGACACCGACCATGGTGTCCTTCTGGATAGGCTGGCTGGGTTGGGAGTTGGGGGCACCACTTTATGGTGGTTCCGCTCCTTCCTGGCCGACCGTGTCCAGAGGGTGGTGCTGGGGGACAGTTACTCTGTCCCATGGCGTTCCTGTCATGGAGTTCCTCAGGGTTCGATACTGTCCCCCATGCTGTTTAACATCTATATGGAACCGCTAGGAGAGGTCATCAGAAGGTTTGGGCTGAGGAGTCAGCAATATGCTGACGACACTCAGCTCTACCTCTCGTTTTCCACCAATCCAGGTGAGGCGGTTTCTGTGCTGAACTCGTGTCTGGACCTGATAATGGACTGGATGAGGGTTAATAAATTGAAACTCAATCCAGACAAGACGGAAGTGCTGTTAGTGGGTGCTTTGCCGGACAGGCTGGAGGGCCATTTCCCTGCCCTGAATGGGGTTACACTTCCCCTAAGGGACAGGGTCCGCAGCTTGGGGGTGCTCCTGGACCCCAGTCTAACTCTGGAAGCCCAGGTGGACTCGGTGGCCAGGGGCGCCTTCCTTCAGCTGCGGAAATTATACCAGCTACGGCCCTACCTGGACGAGCGGAGTCTCATGACAGTTACACACGCACTGGTAACATCTCGTATAGATTACTGCAATGCGCTCTACGTGGAGCTGCCTTTGAAGACGGTCCGGCGACTGCAACTGGTCCAGAATCGAGCTGCGCAGCTGGTGAGTCATGGGGCCGCTAGGGGACACATCAAGCCGATTCTGTTTAAATTACATTGGCTACCAGTTGCTGCCTGGGCCCAATTCAAAGTGCTTGTTTAGACATATAAAGCCCTAAATGGCTTGGGCCCTGGATACCTGAAGGACCGCCTCCTTCCATATGAACCTACCCGGCAGTTAAGATCTAGCCAGGGGGGCCTTTTGAAAGAGCCGTCCCTCAAGGAGGTAAGAGGGATGGCATGTAGACAAAGGGCCTTTTCGGCAGGTGCCCCCAGACTATGTAACGCCATCCCAATTGAGATTCGTCTGGCGCCGACGCTGATGACATTTCGGCGCCAGGTCAAAACCTTCCTGTTCCAGAAGGCTTTTAATTGAAAGAATATCAACTGTGGGTCCTGATGGCAATTTTTAGAGTATATATTTTAATTGTATTTTAATTGTTTTATCTTTTTTACTGTATTTTAATTGTTGTAAGCCGCCCAGAGACCTTTGGGTAGTGTGGGCGGCATATAAGTTAAATAAATAAATAAATAAATAAATCCATACAAGTTCTCAGTTGGGCAAGACTTTGGATGTAGTTTAGAAATGTAACCTTACTTACCACAAGCCCACAAGTCCACAGCTTTGCCATAAGGGTCCTTTCGGAGCACTTCTGGGGAAAGGTAGCCTGGAGTACCTGCAAAACCTAGTAAAGCAAAACAGTCCAAAGCAATGAGTTATACCATTGTTCCCTTCATGGTTTGCAGCTCTGTGTGTGAGACAATAATCAGCTTGGAGGTTTAATACTTCATTTTAGAAACCAAGAACAGTAACATCAAAGAAAGGTACTTCTTTGTTTAGAGAATTGGGTTTTTATACTCAATCCACAGCTGCCTCAGCTGCAATGATAAAACAGCAACCATATACTCCCTGACTTAGATCTAAGAGAGACGTGCCTGGCGAATTCCATCTTGCCAAGTACTTTTGGATTTTACATCTAAGAGTAACTTTCCTGGCAAAATCCATCTTGACATGAACTTTTGGACTTTAAGTTCTTCACAGTGGTACAAACCTGATGAAATGGTGTTTTTATTCACGAAAGCTTGTGTACTGTATGATGATTTTTTTTAGTGGTCTATAAAGGTATCACCTATTTTTGCATTTGTATTTTAATTTGTTTGGACCACACTGCTATCCTTTATTTCAAACAAAGAAAGGTGTCATCTTATATTCCTGATGAGCCTCATGTTAGCTCTGTAGAGCAATCGTTCTCAACCTTGGGTCCCTAGATATTCTTGGACTACAATTCCCAGAAATCCTGGCCAGTACACCTAGTGATGAAGGCTTCTAGGAGCTTTAGTTCAAGAACATCTGGGGACCCAAGATTGGAAATCACTGCTTTAGAGCAAAGTGGAGCCCTCCAGGTGTTGCTAGACATCAACTCCCAGCATGCTTCACCACAAGCTATGTTGTCAGTGGCTAGGGCTGATGGAAGTTACAGCCCATCAACATCTGGAGGACAGCATGTAGCAGAAGATGAAAGGGCAAGGAAGAAACCAAAAAATTAATCACAGGAGTCACAAAAACGTCATTCCTGTGCAGCAGGTCGGTCTCCTGTGGGGTTTGGAATGCATCACTACAGGTTGTGCTCCTTCCACTGGTCCTATTTTAGAAGTAAATAGATTAGTCTGGGACAACTACTATGTCTAGGAATTCATCTGGGATTTGCCATCTAGTTAATGTCCTCTCTTTCTAAAAGAGAGAGAGGTGAGCAATTGTGTATGTCATGATCTCACATGTTTTTACGAAAACGTAAGTTGAATTTTCAACATGGAAATTTCCAAGTATGTAGCTGTGCTAATCTCCTGCAGTAAACACAACAAGGAATCTTGTGATACTTTAGGGTAACATATTTTATTTGGCATGAACTTTCATGGATGGTAACTCAAATCAGTGTCTCAGGAAGCAGGTTACATAAACTTATGCCAAATAAAACTTTGTAGTCTTTAAGACTCTTTTGTGGTGTTTTTGTTGTGATTCCTCTTCATGAAAATCTTTAATATTTATAAGCTTCCTAGCATGAAACAATCGGATGAAGTAGAGAGAGAGAAAAAGAACAGTCATGTGGGTCTCTCTTCTCTAGGATCTGTACACAGTCCCTCTTCATAGGAAGAGAGAGTTAGTGGGCATCTGAATCCCCTTTAAGGTGGCTATGTATTGCTTCACATATTACTTTCACAGATTCATGAAGATAATTTCTGTGCAGGAAAGCAAACATACTCAGAACCATCTCTATATGCCACAATTTTGCAGAAATATGAGAGGAGGGCACATGGGTACAGACTGAATTCAAATCTGAATTCAGCCTTCTGCAAATCTTGGCTTTCATTCCAAATGGAGAGCAACCTGTAAACCACCAGATGTTTTTGGACTAGAACTCTCATTGCGAGTGGTATCCAACCACAGTTGCATAACCCTTTACTAAAGCTTAACAAGGTGAACACTGCTCCTATTCAGTTCTTCTCTCTAATCCAACTTCCAAAAACAACAGTAGGAAGGAGGAGGAGCAGATTTTCAAGGGGTCTTGATCCTCTGCCTACAAGCAAGCAGATACCTCTCCCCTTCAGATTCATCTCTGCCTGCATGGAAAAAGTGCTGGCCTGGGGGGCAAGACTGACCACTCCTCTCTAATCATGATGAAGCCAGGTTATGAAATGACTGAATTCACATTGCCTGGAATCCTGTTAGTTTACATTCACCAATGTAACACCAGCAGTGTATCTTTCAGCAGTGAATTGCAGTAGGCTAAGTTGGCATAGGCACTTCTTATCCTATTACAGGATGTGTGATAGGAAATGCCTACTCTGACTTCTTACCTTACAGCAATTTGCCACTGAAAGTTACACCACTGGCTTCACCCTAGCAGAAATATACAGGCAGTGAAGAGGTGTGGAGGTAACAACCAGCACATGGAAGAGAATAATATCACTATGTGGACGAAATGGGCCAGGGGGCAATTAATCGAGTGATGTGATTAAAAAAAGATTATGGGAGGTGGACAAAGAGTTAGAAGAAGAGGGAGAGAGGGACCAGAAAATATGGTTTCAATGGCCTGCAAGGCAATTCTTAATATTCAAGCTGGCTCAAATGAGAGAACATAATCCTTGAGACATCTAGATCTGAAGTGCACACACCCCAGGCACTGTTTGCTCTGTAAGGGAACATAGTTCATAGCTAGTAGCTCACATGGAGCCAATTTCAGCTGCTGAGAGAATAATTTATGGGCAAGAGGGCAGACAAGAAAGTGCTGAATACCTCTTCTTCAGCACCACTTCCCTGATTTTCAAGGCAGCTGCCAAGGGCTCCTTCTTGGTGGGGACTGTGCGTTTCAGATTTTCTTTGGACTACCAATCCCAGAATTCTCCTCTCTAGGAATTCCACTTGCTGCTGAGCTGGCAGGCTTCATGCCCAGCTAGTAGGCTTCTTGCCTTGGATAGCCCTAACTTTCTGTTTGAGAAGAAACCAATTGTTTGCTGGGAAGCTTCCTTTTTAAAGAGAATGTTAGGCCTATCCTAGGCATGTGCAAACCAGCTACACTTGTCCAGGTAAACTCGATTTAGGTGTTTGTAAGGTCCGGGTCTGCAGGTGGAATCCCCAGAAAGAAAAAATGTGGGGGGTTTTTGTGGTCCAAAAAAAAAATCCCAAATGCACATCACTGCTTCTTGGTGTGCACACGCGCACACACACACATACATACACAAAGCATGGAAAAAACACATCCAGAGCTCAACAGATTGTAATATTGCCACTCCCTCATCCCTTCTAGCTTGATCCTCAGGGGAAAAATGATCTAGGTCACCCTTTTCCAACTGAGAACCTTTAGGATGTATCAGACTACAAGCACTACAGGACAGCCCAGGGGAAATGAAAGCACCTCATACTGAATCACACCACTGATCTGCCAGGCCAGAACTGTATCCTCTGAATAACAGCAGCTCCTCAGTGTCGCCAGCCCATATATGTTTTCCAGCCTTGCTACCCAGAATGCTTCTGCACGCAAAGGCATGCACTGTACAGCTGAGTTATGTCCCCTCCACTAACAAAATATGTCTGCAAAATGTATTTATGGCTTGTAAAATTATAAATGGACACCCTTAACAGCCTGTGTCTATAGATTAAAAATATAATAGCAATGTGATGACCTAATTAACTTGCATTTATAACTCCATGTTAGCATGTGTTATTTATACTACATCCAGTACTCAACTAAACTTTTAAAGAAAATCTTAATGAAATAGCTAAATAAATATAAATACCCAGTGAGACAAAACCAAAGGGAGACCTGATATGGTTTAACTAAACATGCTAGCTATTATAAGCCAATTAAACCAGGAAATCCTGCCTAGTGCAAAATTGGTCAAGGGGGATGTCTTTTTCAGAACTAAAGGATAGACTCAGAATGCTTTATATACATTTGAACTTAACATAATCCTGGCATCTTTTCAATAAATAATTAATAATAATAATAATCTTAGAACTGCAAAGCTGGAAGGGACCTTACAGATCATCACGTTCATCCCCTGTCAAGGAGGCACCAACTCAGATGGTGAACACGCGGCATTAGTTTCAATGATCTATTTGTTCAGCCACTGAAAATCATGAGACAAGCTTTAAAAAGAAGGTTCCCTTCTTGGTCCACTTTCTGAACCTTTAGCATTTACTGTTACCATGTTTCGAATAACTCATCTATGAAGCCGAAACAACAAGGACGTATCCTCACCCTTTTTTGGCCAAGTTTATCCACCAGCCATGTAACAGATCCAAGTGGACAAGTATGTAAATCATTGCACTCATTTTTAAGCCAAGTGATTGCCACTCCAAGACTGTAGTTCTATGCAATAGTATTACATGGAAGTAAGCCCCATTCAATTTAGTGGTGCTTATTCCTGAGTAGATATATATAGGATTGCACAGTGGGAATAGAAAGATGGAGATAATGGACATATATCCAAGTTATGTATCTACCCTAAAATCCTTTGCTACACCTCCATGTGTAACTGATTCATGCAGAGTCCATTCTATTGTGTGGACAGCTTTAGAAAATCTTGTTTTGTTCTGTCATGCATTGTTCAAACAAGATACTTTGATTTATCTTTCTCTGTGCAAGCTAACTTCTGACTGGCTAATCTTTTTCTTTGAGAAAGACTTCCCCGCAACGTGGTGCCTTGCTTGTGATGCAGAGAGAGCATAGGGTTCAACATTTCAGCCCTTGTTTCTTTAGGACTCCCAGGGATATTCTGTGAGTCTTGGGCTTTCCTGGCCCAGGGTAAGTTGGAGTGGTGACAGTCTACGTAGGATGGTTATTGTTAATACTGGTCATTTCAGTCACACCATGGGCCCCAGACCCCTTCTCTCCTTGATTTATATGAGATTGAAAGCAATCAGATCCCAACTCCCTGAGCCAAACTAGGACAATGGAGTGCCTCAGACCCTCCAAAGTCCAGCTTTCCCTCACTCACCAAACCAAGCCTGCTGGTCCCCTTCCACTTCAATGGCAAGTCCAAAATCAGCCAATTTAACAGCAGCTCCCTTCAGTTTAGATGCCAACAGGAGATTCTCTGGCTGTGGAAGAAAAAAAAAGATAGGGAACAGTACAATAAAGTAAACAAAAATGAAAGGCAGGTAGAATTACATCGCTTCTGCTATCCCTTAGAAAAGCTGCATCCTTCTGTACCTTTACAAATCAAAGCAAGATTATGCTTATCCAATTCACAAATGATCAGTAAGTTTCTACATCTATACAGGTAAAGTCAAGAGTTGATAATGCGAGGATCTATATTAAACAAGTTTATTTATTTTCCTAGCAGAATTAGGACTTTTCGAAAAGCAAGGGAGTTGTGGGCACAGATTGTGACAGAGCTTTGGAAAATTGAGAGGTAAAACACTGTACGTCTGGTCAAGTACTCCTGGCTACTAAAAAATTACTGAAGGTTGCAACTGCACTACAATTCAGCAATCTGAGGTATGATGAGGACTCTTGCTCGAGTTAATCATGGAGAAAATTAAACATTCTGTGTCAACGACAACCTTCATTTATCTGTCATAGGATACTATTAATTTCGCCTGAGTCAACCTGGAAGAGCCTCCTTGCCTAGTTGCATCTTAAATGTAAGTTCTCAGGCTTTTAAACACACTACCTGCACATTTAAAGTTGATTATTTATTTCTTTTGCCTATGCGAAAAGCAGAAATTCTCAAGAAGGAGTTTGCCTATGAAATTAAGCACTAATCAGATTCCATGCTACGCACTGTGATTGTCACCAGATAGCTTTATAGTGCCAAACATCTCCACCTTCACAAAGTGTCACACAAATTGCCAGTGATGATGTCTAACACATTTCCCCCCAGGAAGACACAAAAGGCATGAAGTTGATCTTTAATTAAATACATGGACCAAAAGGAAACAAGTTATGAAATACATCAGGGGTTCTCAAATAATGGGTAGAGTGGATACACAGCTACACAGGGTTGCTGGGTGCATCATTTGCAGCACATGAAACAGAAACTATTTCATGTCTAGTTAAAGCATGGGTTAGAATTGACAGCTGGTGCTTAGGCCCAGGCAACATTCTGATGGTGCATATATGTGCGCGTGCAGGTCCGTATTGGTCTTTGATGTATTCTTGCAGTGAACAGAAGGAACTCATATACAAAATGATTCATGAGAATGATCTGTTCCCCCTCCCCTCCCCCATTTCTGCACAGTAAATGTAGGGATATCCACCCATGAAACTGCTGCACACAGAAAGATGAGCACTCTCAGTGAGAAATCTTGTTCCACTTAATACCTTTCCCCATAGACTGTGTCCTGAACTTCTGCTTGTGCATTGAGGCACTAGATGGATGATCCCATGAGAATGAGTCCTGCAGAATCTCTCTTAGAGACATGGAGCTTTTTAATAGGGTGAAGAACTTTCATGGAGCTTTTTTTACAAAGGTGGTGGGTTTTCAAGTGTTTTCTTGGTGACACAACATTTGTGTATCTCAGAAGGCAAAGCTCTGATTGTCAAGATGTAGTTTCCTTACAGAAGTAAGGACAATTCAGTTGTCGGTCCTCAAGAAAACAATTCAGGGTTCGATCACATGTTAACACAAGTCTTTTGGTGCTTTGTTCCTGAAACTGTGCTACCTCCCATATTGTCAGTGGCAAAGGCACACTAATTTGCCAAATGAAGATTGAGAATAAATAGAATAGATTTTCCTCTTAAATTAGCTCTGCTTCTAATGATATATTATCTGTATTGTCTACTTTGGCCCTCAGTTATCAAATGTCCCTGAACATATTATGTCTACTTTTGTTAATACATAAAAGCAGGAATTACAAAATATCTTATCTATGATGCCTTTGGCATATTACTATGACTTCATTAGAGAACAGCATATTTAAGTGTATAACAATGTCAGATTTCAGCTCTTGACAAGGTTTGGGTCAATTATAGAGCAGCTGAAGAGTATGCTCTAGAAATTTAAGGGGATTTAACAATCCTTAAAAGAGGCTAGGAAAAAATAGAGTAATTGGTGTCCTCACTACTTTTTGTGTGGCAGAATTTTTTTGTAGTGTTTCGCCTATAAGTGTTTCTTAACTTATTTATAAATTATCTGTAGTAAATGGTGAATAGTAAAATGGCCCCATTTAGAAATGACATCAAATTATTCAGAACAGCAAAAACAAAAAATGGAACACCTGGTTCTTCTGCAACAAAATGGCAGGTATGATTCAATGTGAATTATTTAAAGTGATGCACATTGGGGCCAATAAATAAATTTTTAAAAAGCAAGTAATGGGTTATTGTGGAAGATGTGGCTCAAAAAAGTAAGTTTCCATTTCTTTAAAAATCCTACTTCCACAGATGCTCTAAACTGGTAGTGACTAACTAGGGAAGAGACCTTAGGGTGTACCCTTCAATGAAAAATATCAACCCAATATTCATTAGGTGTGGAAGAGGTAAATTTTATGATAGAGAACATTAGGAAATGGGTCAGAACAGTAACTCTGTCAGTATAGTAATGTCTTTATAGAAATACGAGATGCACACTTGACATCTTGTGCATAGCTAGGGTTGCTACCATCTTGAAAGGGATATTGATACTGAGCTGCAGAAGGTCCATAGAAATGCAGCCAACATGACTGGGGGCTGGAGCAGCTTTCCTATGAGAAAAAACTACAATGGTTGTGGCTTCTTCATTAAGGAAAAAAGGCAAGTAGAAGATTTAAGTAGTGTTTAATATTATGCAATGGTATGGCAAAAGTATTATAAGTGGTTACTAGTCATAGTTGTTATGTGCTATGTTGAGATTCAGAGACAACATGTCTCTAAATACCAGTTACTAAGGAACAACAATGGAAGAAGGCTTTTCTCCTCGCGTCCTGCTTGCAAAATTCCCATGATGCATCTGGTTGGCCACTGAGGAAAACAAGATGTTCCAATAGGTACATGTTTGGTCTGATCCTGCAGGAGTATTCTAATATTCTTATGCAGTATATTCCCTATTCCCTTTCAGCTCCTTAGAAGTAACAGTACCATTCACATGGACTTCTCAAGACTGTGTGGGTTGATACATCTAGGTTATAAATGCAAGTATTGTGAGCTAAGCAGCACTTCAGTAGGCGGGAGGATATACGGAGTGACATGAATTCTGGAGGAGGAAGAAGGAATAAAATGACAGATATGTAGTATGTGTTTTTTTAAAAGTAATTAAAAGGCAAGAGAATAATTCAGTTTTGGAGGTGGGGGTACAGTAGTTTGCATGTGTAAAAATGAGCCTAGACAACCTGTGGGCTATAAATGTAGTCAAATGGGAAGTTTCTATTTCTGGTACAAAGTAAGTGCATACAAGATTGCAACCAGGCCAATTATTTGTGACACACTGCATGACAAATGCCAGAGAAGGTCCTCCACCTCCACTCCTCGCTCCCTAATTCTCTGCTGAACCCAATGGTGGGGTGTTTCAGAGACAGAACAACTCCAGAAGAATGAGGTGTGAAGTCTTGCATCAACATTCCAAATCTCCATGCATATGTCTCTTAAAGAGTACGGAACAATCTTATTCATCACCCCAAAATGTTCTGGACTAATTTGGTGAGAATGGAAACCCTTAACAAACATAGAAACATAGAATCAGAATTGCATAGCTCGTATGGACTGCAAGGGTCACTGAGACTGACTTCCTCTGAAGCAGGAAGTCCACTGCTGAAACCCTGATGGGTGGCCATTCAACTTCTGCTAAGAACCTCAACAAAGGAGAGTCCACAGACTTCCAAGGTAGTCCATTCTGTTGTCAAATACCTTTTATACAGAGCACAGGCCTAACTGTGTTTACTCAGAGACAGAACTAGAACAGTTCCTTTTCTAGACTACAGCTTCCACCGCTCTCAGGCTGCATGGCCACAGGCTCAGGATTCTGGGAGCCACAATCTAGAAAAGGAACTCTCTCAAGCTCTGTTCAGAAGAAATTTCTAGGTATTCTAGGTGTTACTTCTCATTAAGTCTGCAGTCCTCAGTGAAAAGGAAATCCCTTTGAGGATTACTTCTGAATAAACAAACATGTTTAGGATTGCTCTAAAAGTTTGCTCAGGGTTGGAGCTACAGAGTAGCTGGGTTTTTTTATTCCAGAAAACTCTGAAAGAGCAGCTCAAAGCCAGCTGATGGGAACTCTGCACATCTTAAGAACAACCATTCTCAGGATGTTGTGAGATCAGCTGAGAACTGCAGTAACTCCATATTTAATAAAAGACTGGTAAGTTTGGGTGAATGTTTTGACTGAAGGAGCTGTCAGCCTCTAGCAATGACTGAAGCACCACGGGTCAGATTCTCTTCCATGCTGAACTGCCCAACTTTCCAGTTCTATTCAGGAGCTATGTGGTTAGTGCGCCTTATATGGAATATTCCAGCAGAGCCAAATTTTCAGTTTCAGTAACCAGCAAGATATCAGTGGCCTGGATCAACAATACCAAGACAAAGTATAATACATAGTTCATATTGATGACTCCTAGCCAGGTACAAGTGGTTTCTCTTGTATTTCTTTCTCTTCTTCTTTTTAAATGTGAAATCCAGAATCAGATTGTGATTACTCTGACCCTCTTTTTCTGTCCAGATGAGAAAGATGTGCCAAGAGAGAAAGATAATATTAAGACTGCTGTATGGTCTAGTTCAGTGGTTCCCAGACTTGGATAACCCATGTGTTCTTGGGCTGCAATTTCTAGAAATCCTGGCCAGCACAGCTAGTGGTGAAGGCTTCTGGGAATTGCAGTCCAAGAACACCTGAGCCGAGATTGGGAACTACTGGTCTAGTTTATCAGGCTTGCCCATGCCCTGTGATACTCATTTGACACATCAGTTGGATCAGATCCAAGTTTATTGCTTTTGAAGAAGACTTTTAAAAGAAAAAAGACAAGTATTCTCTCTCTCACCCACCCACACCCACCCACCCACAGAGTCTTCAGCCTAGGGGTGCACAACATGTAGCTCTACAGGTATTGCCAGACATCATTCCTCCACTACCTTAGTCCTCAGAGCCAGTGATTAGAGATGATGGAAATATGCCCACCGTTACTCTTGCAATTATGGAACCACATATATGAACCAAAATGTCCAGACAGTGTTTTGTGCAGCTGTTCTATGAGAAATGAGTTCATCCCCACGTTTCTTGGTTGTAATTACTGACAGAAATCATACCATAAATAATGCTATGTAGATCAAACAGGTATTGCTAATAGAGTGCCAAAGTTGCTCAGTGCTCCAGTCTTCCTGTGAGAAATTTAACCAGAAGTCCCACTAAAAGATCACACTATGTATCTTTTACCTTCAAATCCCGGTGTACCACACCCATCTGGTGGCAATGTAAGACAGCTTCCAGGATTTGCTGGATGCAGTGGCTGAGGAGAAGAAACAAGGGCATCCAGTTACCTCACATTATGAGAGATCATTTGAGGTAGAGTTCCTCAGCAGTCCCTCTTTTGTATTTGTTTCCTTTCATCGCTTCCTGTTTTCCCATTCCCCCTTGCTGTGAACATCTCCACAGAGTTCCTTTCTTCATACAGCCAGTCTTACGCACATGACAGAAAATGAGATAACAATCCTAATCTGATTGCCCAAGCAACTCCACTGAGGAGTTACTGGAGTGATTCAGGCTCCCTCCTGTGAGCAACAAGAAAAGAACATGGCCAGCTCCTTTATGATCTTGAAGGGCTACTGACAGTAATGAGTGATTAATCAACTTCTCACAGAATGATGAGAGTAGCTGGGATGGCAGGAACGTAGCCACTTTTCACACGTGGACAGGTCTCACCATGACAGTTTGATGGGACAGATACATCATGTTGTAGGCACTTGGTAAACAGAAAATAGAAACCCAGGTGCCAGAACAGCTGTCTCCAGAATTAAAT
Organism: Intellagama lesueurii; assembly: GCA_037013535.1. Classification (NCBI taxonomy): domain Eukaryota; kingdom Metazoa; phylum Chordata; class Lepidosauria; order Squamata; family Agamidae; genus Intellagama; species Intellagama lesueurii. The sequence continues at coordinate 221,213,833 of JBAJHW010000002.1, forward strand.
GATTCACTTATTTTTTTCGGGCAGGTGCCAATAAAGCCATTGGTTATTTTTGTAGGCATACAGGAAACTTAATAAAACTGTTTGCTAAGGTGATTAAACTTTAAACTGATTGTCTAATACAAAATGTTCCTAATCTAGCCTTGCCACAATAAAACAGCAAGCTGGATGAATTTCCTATGGAAATTTACCCAGAGATAAGTCCAACTAAACTCAGTAGGATTTGTTTCCAAGTAATCCAAGCAGGAAAACAGTGCCTCTGGTGGGTCAGGGAAGCCCACAGTGCTGCCAGTGAGTGGATGATCACCTGGAGGAGGCTGGGGAGGGAAGCATGTGATGTCCACAGAACACCTGTGTGGACACATGCCAAACTGGGCTGAACTGCCAAACTGTGGTTCGTGCCCATCTCTACATCCCACACCAAAAGATTTTGGTCTCTGCTCTGTTCTTATTCACAAGTGCAGCTACCTCCATTAAACACACACACACACACACACAAAATCTACTTGCAGTAGTGAGCTCTCACAGCACAGTGTAAGAACCAGGTGTGTTCAGTAGAGAAATGAAGCAAAGAAAACTGTTCCGTAAGATACGCAGCAGGTTCTCAGACTTGTCATATGCAAACCTCTGAGACGAGGTGTTAAACATCATTTTCTGGCCATTGTGTTCACTTCCCAACCTACCTGGCATCTGCTTCGCTGTAGTATTCTCTGGCTACAATGTCTTCAAACAGCTCGCCACCTGTCACCCTGCAAAACAATTAAAGAGGCCTCAGTTCCAGCTTTGGAAATCCTGATTGGTTTAGCACTGACACAAGAATACTCATCTGTGCTCTAGAAGGACTACATGAAACATGGGCGTTGAGATTTATTTTAAGGTTCCTATAGATATATATATTTTTGAGGCAACACAAAACATAATAATATGGGACAGGGAATCCTTGACTGCACTGAATTGTAATGAGCATCACCACCCTGCTATTATACACCCAAAACGTCCCCTTCCTCTATTAGTCTTGCCATCATGTAGCTGTAAAGTGCTGAGACTGCAACACTGAAGACTTACACTGACCCTAACACTTCATTGTGTCTGGTTGGTTTGTTGGTTTGTTTGTTTTGTTAGTTAGTTTGTTTTCCTACCTGCTGTACACAACAGACTGGAAGACTGGAAGTCTGGCAGCCGTAGCAAAATAATCTATTATAATTCTTCCTTGTAATCTGAAAAACCCTGGGCTACATGGAGTGTATTGCAAGCATAGAAAACATTCTGTATGCTTGCAACATTGCCTTGCCACACACCTCTTGGGAATTCGAGCATCACACTTCCATTGCAGTCTTGCTCCTTTTGTACAAAAACAAGATCAGTCTGAGAAGGAAGGGACTGGAGCAGGAGAGGTGTTTGTAAGAGCCTGGATGCTAGACATCACACCTCTGTTTCAGAGTGGTGTCAAAGGAAAGACTGCTGTGCCAGGCTGGATTTCACAAAAGCATTAGATAACAGTGCAAGAGCCAATGATCCTCCAGGGGCTCAAAATTAAATATGCTAATTGTTGCTTTAAGAAGCTTGAAGGACTGATCTGCGTAAAGAGCAATGCTAATACGGTTATAGCTGACTTTTACAAAAAGCTATGTAAGATGCTTCCAAAGGAGGATTTTATTGTACAATCACTATCTCATTTACTGAAGTTTACAGGGCTACAGGGAGCATGTCTTCTATTTGTAACCCTCTTCTGTTTTCCTCACATTTCTTTCAGCTTCATTTCCCCACTACCAAAAATCCATTCAGAGAGGAAAGATGGAATAGCAGTATATTGATAGTGGTAGTGCTAGGAGTTATCTAGAAGAAACCATGAAACATAAAGCACTGCTGTTTCTTCTATGGAGTTGGATACAGGCTGCATAAATGGAACCAGTGTGGTATGAAGTGGTTATATTGCTGGATTAGGACACGAGAGATCGTCCCAGGGTGACTTTTGGGCCAGTTGGCGTCTTTCAGCCTGACCTACCTCATGGGTTGTTGTGCAGATAAAATGGCGGAAAGATAAGCCATATATACCACTTTGAGCTCACTGGAGAAAAGCCAGGATACAAATGTAACAAGCCAACATAATAAAACTGACATCCAAAAGTGATGGGAACCAACACAAGTGAGAAACAGTTTATAATTTTTGAAGAAGCCAAAGGAGGACTTTCAGGTCAGAGTCACCATTGTCCAAGGTAGATCTTGGACATACGTAAGAATTTCCTAGCTCTTGGAATGCATGAGTCGGCCAAAGTCCCCACGGTAGCCCCACCAATAGCCAAGTATATCTGCATGAGTGTATTGTGTGCATGCAATGGGACAGGAGAGTCAAGGTATCCCTCCTAATCATTTACATAATGCTCTACATGCCACTGATAATTTGGGGATTTTCTACCATTACTTACAGGTCAAATATCAGATAGTGATGTGCCTCCTCTGAGATGCTATCATGGAGCCTCACTGCAAAGACAAAAATGGATCAAGTCAACAATTGAAATAAAACTCTCATCCAAAAACAAAATCCTTCACCTCAGTCATTAGAGCTGAAGCTGTTCCCTTGCATAGGATAGGATACGAGGGAGCACAGGAGCATGAAGTGAAATCACACACATACCGCTCTAGGTCTTCCATCTTCCCAGTCAAGCTTCTTTAACACTGCAGCTGTTGAAAAGCATGTCAACCCATACACCATACAGCAAACAGAGCTGTGCATGCTACTCACGTAGACACAGGCTCTTACAACCACATGGATGTCATTTCCCCAGAAAATTATTTACGGGTGCAGGCTGTCAAGCTACCAAAAATGTGTTTGTCGAACAGAAGAGGAAGAAAACAGCTGTGGAATTAATGGAAAGGAAGGTAGACTCAGGGCCAATTTGCACAATCCATTTTGTTTGTACCCAGATATGAATTGGATGGATTTACTTTGCAGCTGAGAGCATAGTGACATGCTTGTTAGTTTGTTTGAATCACTCTGTGCCCAAACCCCTTGTCAGTCTAATACAGATAAGCCAATTACTTTTTTGCCCACTCAGCTCAAAGATGAGTGGCTGTGGGCATGCAATGAACTGATCAGGCAGCTACACCAAGATGTTCAGCTGCAGCATGAGTCCCTCAATCCCCATATCTCATCCAAGCTATACTTCCGGGTACTAGGTGGTGCAGATTAACACTGTGGGACTGGAAACTTGTTTGGAATGTTCCCTAAGGTGTTGGACCAGTCATCATTAGGAGACCTGAAGCAAAGCTAGGTGGGCCATGGGTCAGGTTTAACTCAGAGGTGTTGGCTTACATTGTTAGGAAATTAGGACCTAGCCCAGATTACCTGGTTGGGTCTCTTCTTTTTTGACTCTAAGATTTCTGTCAATTGATTTTTTTTTAACAAATGGAGAGTGCCTGAGACATATTTGGTAAGAGATATGAACTAGTGAATAGCCCTATCAAAATTTTCAGGAGGGGTAGCTGTGTTAGTCTGTGTCAGCAAAAACTAGAAGGCGTCTCATGACATTTTAAAGACTCACTTTTATTTGCTGTGAGCTTTCATGGACTGTAACCAACTTCTTGCAATGAAACCTTAAAGACTAACCTTCTTCTTCTTCCTTCCAACTCCATTATTCTATGTTTTTTTCTTCTTCTAAATAAACTGGCCTGGAACCCACTTCATCAGATGCAACATGAATCTGGTTGGCCTTGTCTCAAGCGCACCCTTTGTTAAAGAGATTATCTGAGGGCTGTTAAACCAAGTTGTAAGCAAGTCTCAGTGCACAAAGGGCAGCCTGTAGTTCACGTGAAGACTAAGATGTTGACTCCACTATCTGTTTAGCCCCCTGTTTGGTGTGCTGCAGGGTAAGGCTGGTGCATTCTTAAAGACGGTGATCAGATGACATGTTTGCTAGAGCGCACACAGAGCATTCCTATTTGCACCTTTCTGGCCCCTGTCAAGGGGCTTCTACTTTTCTGGTGTAGGTAGGATTGCTTTGGTTTGAATTGTTTCACTTGTGATCACTGGAATCAATCCCAAGCAAGCTTTGCTCTTTCGATTGGCCAATAGCATCAAGTAAGCAAGCTAGCAAATTAATTAAGTTAGCAAATTAATAACTTCCCCTGCTTATATCAGGTATATATGTTTTTGAAAGCCTTTTCTTTCCCTCGCCTTAATGGACTGGTCAAGAAACTGACTGCAGTCGAATCCACAGCAGAAGGAAAAGTCCACTAGGTATGCCCCTTCTCATCACTGGGAATATGATCTGAAAAGATGAAATTGACAGGATCACAACAGATTTCCATAACCACAGATTTCTGTAGACGTGAACTTTGGGGAATAGTAAAATAATATGTTTTGTACTAGTGCAGGTGTCTTTTCCTCCAGGTCATTTGGTTCATTCTGAATGTCACAAGGCCTTTATATGAATAAACATTATCAGAATATCCTTCAGTCCTGGCATTTTTAAATACTACTATTAAATGAATCTCTGTATGTTCCAAAATGACTTGTTATTTCTAAATACTATCAGATGCATACATATTACATTCTGGCTGAAATCCAGTAGTAAGTAGCAACTAGAGTAGGCCCACGGAAGTAATGGAATTTAAAAATGTGTTAACATAGCAAATCCCTACTGATTCAACACGGCTGCTCTAGTTGTGTCTTATTACTGAATCTAGCTGCTAACAGTGACAGCTTACAAATAATTAAAAAACAAAGAAACCACAAGTCATAAGCTTGGTTTTATATGTCTTTATAAGAAATCTAAGTGCCGCATTTCTAACTACTGAAATTTTAATTACAACGTCTGCATAACCTTTAGAAATTATCCAGTTTTTATCTGATCTCGTATCAGCAAAAGAACAGGCTGTGCTAAAAAAAAACATTTCTAAATGTAAGAAAAATCTAACCATGGATGAGAAGGAAGGTTGGAAAGATAATGAAAGCATCTAGAACAATAGGAAGATGATTGTTTAATCACTGGGGAGTACGTTAACAGGAATGCCTATTGTGAAGAGTCAGGATTCAAGGGGCAATGCATTCATACAAGTCAGACGCATGCCACCATTGATTTTCACACAAAATTTAGTATACTGTTCATTTTGAATCTTTGATACAACCCATTTCCCTTGTATATGACTTTTTTTTATATTACACCAGACTGTCATCATCATTCCCCTTTAAAAAAATTAGAGGAGAAGGAAGTTTCAAAAATGTTTCAAAAATGTTTTATACCGCCCAGAGTAGATTCGTCTAGATGGGCAGTATAAAAGCCAAATAAATAAATAAATAAATAAATAAATAAATATTCTTATCCCTCTCCCCCAATATTCACAATTTCTGAAAATCTCACAAATGAAAATCTTACAATTAAATCAAACATTAGTAAGCTGCAATTCTGAAAATCTTACCATTAAACCAAACATTAATTTAAACAAAGCACACAATGGCAATTGTTCCTTGAGCATCTCACACACCTCAAAAACCCTGTTAGGGTGGCCATAAGTTGGAAGCAGCTTGAGGGCACACACTACCTCCAGCAACTATAAGAACTATAATAATAATACTTAGAACTGCAGAGCTGGAAGGGTCCCTCTGGAGGCACAGTGGGGAATTGAACTCTCAACCTCTGGCTCCATGTGCCTAAGCCACTGAGCTATCCAGCAGTTCACCATACCACAGAGTGGCTTCATTTAGTCCATTCTCCCATCTCAGACTCCTTGCCCCTGCCTCTTCTCCTGGGAAAGCTACCAGTCTGAGTCAGGTACAAAAGATATTCACGGAGAATCAAGAATTTCTACATCCAGGAATTTGTTTTGAATAGTAGAACTGAACCAAATCACAGCCATTCCACATATCTGTCTTTTGCCTACCATTTATCCAGCCAACTAGAACTTTGTGAATATAATCAAACAGGATTGTTCACTGAAAAGAAAATTGTTTTCTACTCCAGCTCAAAATGTCAGTTTATACCTTTCCATCATCTCATCACAGAGGGAAATTGCTGGCATTATCCCTGTAATTATTTAGTTAAGACGAACGTGGGAACAGCCCTTCCAGACTCACGATGAAATCACTTGAAAGACAGTGGGCTACTTTGCACACATATATACATACAAAATGTTTTCCATGAGAAAGGCACATTCTGGCAAAACGCAATTCTTTCGAAAAGCCACCAGGGGCCGTAGTGGTACCCAAAAAAACCTGTAAGTCTCCTGGTCTTCTGTTCGCTACACCTTACAACCATTGATGTGAACATGGAAAGCGCGAAGAAGAAAGCAAGGCTGTTTTCTTTTTTGGAGGGCAGTTCCTGTTTGAGAGCACAGCAGCTAAGAGAGTGAATTAAGATGCAGGAGGATGCCCAACAATGAACTTCTTATGTGGTCTTAGGTAACCTAGTATCCCTTGTATGTGGCCCTTACGTTCATTTTTTAAAAATTGGTCTGTATTCAATGGCTTCTGTCTGCTAACAACTGCATCTCCCAGTGGAACATATTACTGCTCCCCTTCTACTTTTTTGTGGTCCCATCTGTTTTGAAGGATTGATTTGGGAGGCTGTTCATAGTGGGAGGGATGGGGAGCAAAACACCAGCACATACAACACTGCAAGGTATAACAGAAACAGGAGGAGGAGGAGAAAATACAGTCTCCATTCTATTTATTTAATGTATTTATTTATTTATTTAAATAAATACTTAGATACTTTAATAAAGATATTTTCATAAGTATTTATATGTTTCTCCTTGCAGCATCTCAACTCTGTGTTCTTCAAGGTGTGTCATGAAATGTAGCTTATATAGGACCATAAAATTATTTGAGCCATTAATGTTGTCATTTTGTTTAGGGTTGCGCTGGATTTGCTCTCAGATTTATTACAGTATTTTCATTCAAAATTATTACAAGGAATGGTATGTTTTGCTGTGCCTGAACGAATCTTCTCCTTTTGTCCTTTGCAGATTTTAATATTTGAGACATGACTGTTAATTCTTTCTATTCACTTCCCACCCCCCACTATCTGAATTTTGATGCTTACACTCAGAGAGGTGCGCTTGTCCTCTTTTTCTTTTTTGCATCCAAATTTTGACTTACTTGTTGTATTGAATAGAAATTTTAACATACTCATAAAAACTGGCTATATGCAGTCATGCCTCTTTTTTTTTTTTTTTTTTGGTCAAGGTTATTATTTGTGTTAACCTTGCACTGAAGGAATTTCTGAACTTTGCGAATGTATACATTTTGTTAAATTATCCACCTGTTTCTTAGAAATTAACCAATGGCCAATGGAAATGGATCTTCTGTGTTCTTACGATGGCTAAAAGACTGATACTGCAGCAATGGAAGGATAAGGGTCCACCTTTTCTTCATCAACGGATTTTATTATATAAAAATAATTTTAGCTTGTTTTGATTTGGAATTTTCTTGTTTGATTGTTCTTGTTCAGTTGTCCACATCAAGCCAGAACCACAGTCACCTTGAGAGAAGACTACATGTATATGCACACACCCAGTCAAAAACAAGCATCAATCAAGACAGCAGAGCCAACAGGGCAGAATCATTCTGTTACACCTCATCTTCCATAAATACCCCCTCACTGTACAAAGCAGCACAGCACAGTTGCTTCACGATTCTTCTTTGAGGTCTGGGGAGTGACCCATAAGATGAGCAGGGAGACTGTCTCCAATGGCCCCTTAAACTGGGATTAGTCTCCTTTGCTGACCCAAGAGGATGAGCTTTCCAGTTGATGCTACTATCGTAAACATATTCTCTGTGTTGCAACTCACTCACTGAGCAATGAATGTCAAACTCAAAACCCTTCCTCCTCCACTCTAACACCAAGAATTAGTGAGAAAGTAGTGTACATATGAGAAGTGGGGGGGGGGGAGGGAGGGAGAGAGAGAGAGAAGGGCACTAGAAGATGTATCTAAGTAAATTCTGCTTGTTATGCTCTTCTGAAGGACCAAATGGCTTCATAATTGGATTTCACACCTCAATAAATTAACATCAGCTATTCCGTTCTATGGAGGTTGGTTAACTTACACAGTTAATTGAAGAAGGAAGGAAGAAAAGCAATGCCTGCCCCCCAACCCCACAACAATGACCAGTTTAGTCTCTGTAAGAAGGATGGTCAGGTGCAAAAGAGGGTAGGATTCCTGCCCATGTAGGGGAGATTCCAATGGACATGACTTGAAATTCCCCTTTTCTGCATATCAGTTAAAATGGCACAAACTCTCTTTTCTTTTATGCCTGGCATCTGTAGCTGCAAGAGGTGCCAGAGATAATCAGCACACATACAGACATTAAGCCAGAGAACCATGGCTTATAGAGTATGAGTTATGCACAGGTGCACACTGCCCAGTTGCTCCCCACTTGCAGTCGAAGCAGCTAAACAAGCCACAGAGCTTTGCTGCATGGTTTGTCTATCATATCATCTGGAAGCGTCAGCTGCTGGCACACACTGGTTGCTCCCTCTCCCCAATGACCCAGAGAAACAAACTATCAAACAAATCACAGATTCTTTCTCTGGTTCATTGAGGAAGAAACAAGTCAAAGGCTGCTGCCATCTTTTGGAAAGAAAAAGTACAATAGGGAACCTTTGGACAGTGCACGCTATTCCTTGACTCTTGCTTCGTGGAGCCTCGTGGCGCAGTGGTTAAACTGCTGTACTGCAGCCAAAACTGTGCTCACGACCTGGAGTTCAATTCCAGCTAGCCGGCTCAAGGTTGACTCAGCCTTCTATCCTTCCGAGGTCGGTAAAATGAGTACCCAGCTTGCTGGGGGGGCAATGTGTAGCCTGCATAATTAACTTGTAAACCGCCCAGAGAGTGCTTGAAGCACTATGGGGCAGTATATAAGCAGCACGCTTTGCTTGATATACAATTTTTCTTGGCTTCTTGTTATGTCCAAATTAATTAGAGACTCCAGGTACATGATCCAATGCCGTGTACCTTTTCCACTCAGTCACTGCCTCATTTTACAGATGTGAGCAGTGGCACTTTACATCCATGCAGTGGTGCCATGATGTTCTGGGCATTAAAGCCATACTGCACTCCTGATCAGTTATGGATGGCTCCAACACATCCTTTCCATAAAAGTAACTTTTCAAACATGGCTCTAGAGCCCTTTCTGCTCTCATTGCTCATTTCATTTAATGCCATCCTTAGTTGTTCACCAAGGCCTGCTTTCATTTCTGCCTGGTTCTGTTTCTCTAAGGGCATCCATGGTTGAACCAAATGTTGTTCCACAGGGTGGTTTAGTTTTCTGGAATCTCTCTCATTTGTGGCTTTATATTCTGCTCATTCAACCAGGCAGGTTCTTCCTCTCATGTTTTCAATTTGTCTGGAACAGAACACTATAGTCTAACCACAATGGAAACAAAATAGCATTCCCACCCTCTCTGAGTTTTACAGTCAGGGGAATGAGACCCCTGGGGCACTAATCCCAAAATCTTAACTGGAGTGCAAGGTTAACAGTAGTGCAAAAGGCCAGGGAGAATGGCAGCATCAAAACCACAGAGAGAACCGATAAAATCTACAGACCTACACCAATCTTCTCAATCTCTGAATGCAGGTGAGATGCCATTACAAAGCTACCTCTGTCCCATAACTAGATTATATACATGACCAAGATGAATTAGATTTACAGCTGTGCCAAAACTTTTGATGGAATTTCAAATCTGGCCGTTCAGGGATAAGAATAGGATAAAAAAACCATAACATCCTAAATTAGTGATAAGGGTGTGAAGAACTAGGAATTAGTTTGCCACACTAAGTGCTTTCTGCTATTATTCCCCTCTTCCACCTTGAGGGAAAATCCAATTCTGTTCCAGTCCTACCAAGTGTTGTACTCTTCTGCATGAGTCAACATGTGCCCTGTCCTAGGCACTGGTCTGGAAGAACACTTGGGAAAGAACATCTCATCTAGTCCTGTTCCCAGGAAACACAAAGTCCTGTCTTACATAGAAAGTCTCAGAGTTCTTGTTGTTGTTTTGGGAGGGAGCTCCATAACCTAGGAACAGCCACAGGATGTTGGATGGAGAAAAAGGCCTCCTGAAAGATCTTAAAACCTGGGACGTGGCAGACATCACTTCACTTCCTGATATTCTACCACCTTTGCCCGAAGGAGGATACTGGGGAAGGTGTAGACTTTGATGGTTTCTCAGGGACACACATCATAAGAGGGCACTTCAGAAGGAAGAGAAACCTCCTGCTCTCTCCCCCAACATTTATTCTTACCAGCAGTACCTCTCTCAAGCTGAGTGTGGTTGACTTTCCCCAACTACAAAGGATAAGAGTCCCAATGACATCCGGCAGCCTTCATCATACCAAGCAACCAGTCAACATTCTCTAGGGGAATCAGAGCTCCAAAATATTTACTTTGTCTTTGTACTCCAGTTCCCAAAAGCTGAAGCCATTTCATTTCATTCCATTCCATTAATGCATTCCATAAATAAGAGGTTTTAATGGGGAATGCTGTGCCTTTTAAAACATGTATTAAATGGTTTTTACACAGTAGTTTTCATATGTAATATATTTAATTTTTCAACATTATAATTTATTGTCTTCATAGTTGTCTTTTAAATGTTTTGTATACTGCCTTGGGTTCTCTTGCTGGAAGAAAGGTAGGGTATGTGTATATATATGTTCCAGCAAGAAAACCCAAGGCAGTATACAAAACATTTAAAAGACAACTATGAAGACAATAAATTATAATGTTGAAAAATTAAATATATTACGTATGAAAACTACTGTGTAAAAACCATTTAATACATGTTTTAAAAGGCACAGCATTCCCCATTAAAACCTCTTATTTGGCAGCCAGTTACTTAGCAAAAGTAAGAAACGTTTGGGACTGTCAAGCTCACAGATGAATCCAGAAATACACTGCAAACCTGAGATTTCAGGGGGAGTATAATCGTATCCAACATTTAAAAAATATAAAAATAAAGTGGCATGTTAACTTGAGGTATATACTGTGTACACTTTTTAAAAATGACGAAAAACAGTTAAGTAAGCAAAATGTCTCAGCTTCCACCTTCTTCGTTTGCTCTGGTAAAAGACAGAAATGTACTTGATATGGATAGATACAAATTTAGAAATAATTGCTTTAATTTTACAAAGACCTCTCATCCATCTCACCATGGAGAAGGTTGGGGAGACTTTGGTGAGGTGACCTGTATATTTGTGAGCTGAGCTTCCTCACCAGGTAGGCAATTTCAAGGCCCGTGTTCTCCCTTCTCATGACTATTTAGCTATGTATCAGATGTAGTCAGGGCAGCCCTTCGGATAAAAGATGCTTTGGGTAAGAGAGCGCTGTCTTCTGACAACCTTCGAAATAGACGTTTGTCTTCTGTAAAGCAGGGCGCTTGGCCACCCTCCATGTTGCAGACATGGGTGTCTGCTGGGGAGAGAAAGGGTGGTTGTCTACCTACCCCAAGGATCCTAAACTTGGTATTTACTTAAATACAGAGGGAGGGAAACTGTTGGAGTTTTAGCTACAACCTTACATGCTGCCTCTAGTTTGTTTGACAGGGAGGAACTTTTCTGGGCTGGGGTGATTGTCTATCAAAGCACTAGCCAATTGTTCCTTCCGGCCTTTGATTTCAAAGAGAGCCCTGGCTCTCTACTGAGTGTCTTTTCCCTCTCTGTCCTCAGTTGGTGGCAGTTTGTTTGCTATTGATCTGTTCAGTTGGTTGCTAAGAATGTGTGTGCAGTAAAGAAAACAGCATACACAAGTCTGTAATTTCAATTCACTGTAAGTAAATAATTATTTTTATTCTTTCTTCTACAAATGTCTCAGAGTGAATTACTGAGACTTAAGTGCCAGTTAATGAGAAAGGGGTGGACTATCTGGGGAACTTGTAGCTATTCTCTGCATACTTCTGCAGCATAGCAAAATTTTACCAAACATTCAAAACTCTGCAACAATAACTGCAGTCAGGTCAACAACCCAGAGATATCATTAATAAATTTCCACTCTCCCCCCCTCCCCCACCCCGTTGAACAATTTCTGTGAATGCCTGAGGCTGCAGAATGTGCCCAGGCCTCGGTAGCTAAGGAAGCTAATCAGGGTTTGTTCAGAGTAAACCAACAAGACCTTCACTGGTTGTCCTTCTGCTCAGTCAGAACCTCCCACTCACTCCACCGGGAAGGGTCAGAAGCATTTACGTACTTTCAGCCGTCTGTTTCCCTAGAAGTCACAGCACAAACGCAGCTGCGTAAGAGGCATCCCCCTCTCAGGAATAGCAAGCAACTGAATTATTCAATAAGGACGGAAAGGTTTGAAGAGGCATATTAAAAAGCTAGACTTCAACTATTATAATATGTATGAGAGCAGCAGAGCCAGTCCAAGCTGTTTTGTTGCCACCTCTCCTCAACAACCTTGGCAAAAAAAAAAAGTTGACCAGACTGGCAGTTGAATCTTCTCTCAAAACTGGTGATGGGACAACTTGGCGTGCACAGCTCTTCCCTTCCAACACCTGTCCGCAGCTCTCTGTCACTTTACATTTGCCGCCTGAGACAGCTGCCTCATTCTGGCCGATGGTTGGGCTTGTCCTGCAGAGCGTTTTGTTAATCGTAATGTGACCATCACTAAAGCATGGAGTAGATCACATCTGCTTCAGAACCATGCCTCCAGACCCTGGAACCAACTCATTAGATCAAAGCAGAGGCTATTAGGAAGAATGTTGACTTGCAGGGCAGATGCAACATACTAAGGAAGCCGTTTGTCATAGGCAACAGAAATCCAACCTTTAATTCTAGAATTTACCCTGTATGCAAAAATGAAAGAGAATTGTTGATGCTGCAGTATAATCCCATGCAATGTCCCTACATGTATTCAGATTTTAACACCTGTGCAGTGGTGTTTACTCTCTTTGCACCTTGACAACAACGCTTTAAGATAGATCAGTTACTTAACTACCGTGTTTCCCCGAAAATAAGACAGGGTCTTATATTAATTTTTGCTCCAAAAAACGCATTAGGGCTTATTTTCAGGGGATGTTTTATTTTTTTCATGTACAACAATCTACATTTATTCAAATACAGTCACGGCAACATCTTCTGGTTGCTGCACAATGCTGCACAATGGTGGAGGGCGGGGTTTCACTTAATTAGGGCTTATTTTGGGGGTAGGGCTTATATTACGAGCATCTTGAAAAATCATACTAGGGCTTATTTTCAGGTTAGGTCTTATTTTCGGGGAAACAGGGTAGGGTTGGAAGGAATTCATGTGCAAAGATGGAATAGGGCATAATAGGAAATCTTTAGCAAGAAAGGGGCCCCTTACAAATTAATCATGTGCTGTCAAGTCAACTCTGACTTGTGGTGACCCTTTCCAGGGTTTTCTGGGTACAGAGTACTCTGAAGTGGTTTACCACTCCCTTTCTCTTGGGGCACTCTGGGACTGAGCAGCTGGCCCAACACCATATGGGCTGGCTCTTCTTGGAGGCACCAGTGGGGAATTGAACTCCCAACCTCTGGTTCTGCAGTCAGATACAGTACGTAACTCACTGATCTGTCCAGCCAGTTTATTATTACAAATTATCAGGAAGGAAAAACATCATTCAAAAACAAAAAAATGAAATTGCTTATGCTGATTTATATATACTGATGCAAAATGAAAAATGAAAAAACAAAAATGAAAAAACTTTTCATATGGCTATACAATAAAAGAGAACAAAAAGTATGGACTGTGCAATCAACAGACACCATACAAGCACTGAAAACTGATGGATAAAATTAAAGAGATCTACTGCACTTTCTCATATTTAATGTCACTCTTTATATCTGTTGGAGAGGGGCTATAGGATGAGACAGAAACACCTCCACAGTCCATTTATTCTATTTTCAAGGCACTTTGGATCAAGCAATCACGTTTCTCACAACACTGAGTAAGATGCAAATGTCTGGAAATGTCTTTTCTTCCATATGCCCAGTGGTGCAGATAGGTAAGCATAGATTCTTGGGTCAGTGTAGTCTTATGAGACCTCTCATCTTTTGATAGGCATAAGTTTTAGTTCATCTATTTCAAACTGTGTTAAGACAGGCCCATTGCTTTTGAGGTGGGGGGGCAGCTCATCATGTTTATCTGGAACCCCCCCCCCCCCCCAAATTCTGTCCCAAAGTCCTACACTGGCAGTGCGGCTGCGTTAGATCAGGGTCAGGACTTTCCCCAAACTAGGGCTCTGGCCCTTTGCTCCTAGCATAGTAACATCTTAGATATCATTTGTTCCTAATGTCTGGCTGCCTCAATCCTCTGTTTTCTGCTTTAATTCTAGCCTGCAGCATTTTGGATCATTCTAGAATGATAGCAGATAATTACCCTGTTTGTACTGCTTTCATAAGGAACCGTATTCTGAGTTTCCAGGCAGCAGTGAACAGTGAGGGTGTGAGGGGAGGAGAAAACGGCTACCTGGGTATAAATAGTAACCAGATTGGCCTTGTTAAGTTATTTTGCTTTGCAAACACAATCCTGTCCTTCCCAAAGAGACACGTGCCGTTCTTCACAGCTCATATTTGTATTTCTGAAAGGAGACAGTAACAAGCAGTATACTTGGTTTAGACACTTCCTTGGTATGCAGGTGAGGTGCCACAGATAATGTTTAGGTTTCTGTGGTATTTAAAACATACACACACACCACCACCACACCACACCACACCACCCACCCTTTCATCTGCCTGAGGGCTTATCTACATGGGCTATTTTGGAGTGAGCTGGTGTGGTGCAAACAGGGTCCCTTGGCATTGGGTAGAGGTCTAGTATGCCATTTGGTGCCATCCTCATATTCAGATTGCATACTGGACCTCAAGATACCCGCTCTGGCCCAACTCCTTCTGCTTGGAATTTCCAATAAGAAGAAAGCCACTTCAAGATATTGGCAAATTAAACACTTCCTCTGCTCTATGGAGAACCAAGAGAAATGAAGGGAAAAAATAGACAGTATTATGGTAATACTGATATGTTGCATCACTTATTGAATTATAAAAAAAACCAGAAACATTATTCCTGGAAGCAAGAGACAGGAGTGGGCAACAAGGGGGATTTCCCCCCTTTTTCTTTGAGTCTTGTCTTAAAGGTTGCATCATGAACCTTCCTGCAGCCAAATTTACCATCAACAGCTTGTGGTGGATTCAACCCAACCTTTCAGACAAGTTAAAGAAAGGAAAAAAGAAATCCATCCTTGTTGCCCCTCCCTGTCTCCTCCCACTTCCAGGAGGAAATTTCTGTTTTTAATTTTTTGTAAAAAAAAAAGTGATGCAGTCCGTCAGTGTTGTCCTAATACAATTTCAACTTTTTTTTCAATTCCTCTGCCCCTCCATGGAGCAGAGGAAGTGTTTAATTTGCCAGTGTTTTGAAGTGGCTGTTTTCTTACACCACTTCACAATATGGGAAATTCCCAGTGGAAGGAGCCTCCGCAGCCTCCAGCTCGCTTTGGTTGTTTTCTGGTGATCACATGTGCAGGAAATGAACCAAAATGAAGTGATCCTACTACACCCAAAAAGTAGAAGCCCCTGATAGGGACCCAGAAAGGTGGAATATTTGGGGGGTGGGCTGGTTCACTCCAGGAAATGCATGGTGACATTGCTAGAAAAAGGAGTGAACCAGCCCATTCATGCAGTGGACCAAACAGCAGGCTAAATCCTTTTGGATTGCACTCTGATTCCTGAAAAATCAAGCTGCCATAATAAGCACAGTTACAGTGGCAGAAGAGAATTGCATTTGTGTAATTCTAATCTAATGAATGTTTGCAAAGATGGGATTACTACAGATGAAGTCTTTTTCATCCCTCCAGGGGAAGCTACATCTCCCAAACTCCCTTTTTCTAACAAACCAATGAAGGGGGCAGGAGCTGTGACTTCCACCTTTACGTCTAGCCACTCTTGTACATGGAAACCTGAATAAAATGCAGAATGTGACCGATAGAGATAGGGTCTAAGCCTAACAATGAAGCTGCTTTAAAAATGAAAAATGAACCACACGAAAAACCCAAGAGGCCCAAAAAAAGGGGTGGAGAACTACATCCGCTGAATTTTCTGCTTCTACACAACTATTAAAAGGTGAGAGCCCTGTCATCTCTTTTACTTAGCCACACTAAAAAAAAAAGAACTTTTTTAAACCTGATGAGAACAGTACATGTGCACCAATTTTATTTATAAAAAAGGAGAAAGTCTGCATGGTTACAGAGAAAAATGTACCATACAAGAGCCATGCCCTGGAAGTGAGTGACTGAGTCTGCACAGTGCCTCCCTTGTCTTCAGAAGTGTAAGCTTCCCAGTCCTCCTTCCCTGGGGGATTAACTCAAATGCCAGCAATGTAGATGCAGATGTCAATGGTCTTAACAATCTCATCCCTGAGAGAGGATAGAAAAACCATGGTTGCAGTGCACCACAGTTTAAGGCAGACAAGGTCTTCTGCTGATGATTCACCCAGATGGAAGACACATTTTAAAAAATCAAGCAAAGATGGAAATGAAAATTCCCACTATCTTTTCTCCTTTCTGCTCAATCATCTTCTATCATAGGGTTACTATACCACAGCCATATAGCAGCTGATTATGCACATTGCACACAGAAGGGAAATTGACATCAGACCCTGGAAACAGGAATATCCTTCTTTTGTGCACTTTGCTCCCGTGACACCCATGCACACTCCACCCCACCCCACATACATCAGTGGTTCCCAACCTTGGGTCCCCAGATGTTCTTGGACTACATTTCCCAGAAGCCTTCACCACCAGCTGTGCTGGCCAGGATTTCTGGGAGTTGTCATCCAAGAATGTCTGGGGACTCAAGTTTGGGAACCACTGACAAACGCAGATAGTAGGTGGTGAATGAGACAGAAGCTGGGTGATCAAACCCAAGCAACAGTATGCACTAGCTCTCATGCACCAGGGCCACCTATTCCACTCAATGCCCTGTGAATAGCATGGACTGCTTGTAGTTTTGCTCTGAGTATAGATACATCAAAAGGATAAGTCTTGTGAGGACAGCCAAGTCTCAATGCTACATATTTAGCACTGAGGTCTATATAGTTCTACATCCATTTGAATAAAACTGGGAACCTGACCAACTATAGTATAGCTTCAAAGCTTGGAAACTAAAATGCTTTTAGAAATTCTCATGTTTATAAATTATTATCTTGAGAAAATGTTGCATGACTAAGATTAGCATCTTTTTTCCTGCTCCTGTATTCAACAGCAACTTTGCCCACAGAAATGTATCACCAGATAGATTTGTTTGCACCAACTGCAGCATGTATTCAGTAAATCAAAATGGCAGAGATGTGAAATCAATGCCAAATCGAACCAAAGAGTTTTTATGGCATTTCTGATATTGTTAATGACTGCTTTTAATTCATCCTAGCTACCTACAGGCATTTTAAAAGTATGTGGTGGAACATAAATTGAACAAATACATACAGACTACTATTTTTCATTGTTGTTCTTGATGTTATGTACCATTAAGATGCCTCCAGCTTATGGTGACCCTATGAATGAATGACTTTCAAAAGGTCCTATCATTAATAGCCCTGCTTGGGTCTTGCAAATTCAAGGCTGTGGCTTCTTTTATTGAGTCAGTCCATCTCATAGTTGGTCTTCCTTACTCTTTTCCTGCTGTTTTTCACTTTTTGAAGTATTATTGTCTTTTCCAGTGAGGAAGCCTTCTCTTGATGTGTCCAAGTTTTTTCATTTTTGGTTCTAGAGATAATTTTGGTTTGAGTTGATCTAGCACCCCCCTTGTCTTTCTGGAACTTCAATAATTAATGAATTAATTAATTAAAAATTTTATACCACCCATTTGGCCGAGGGCCACTTTTAGTGGTTTACAACAAAACACACAACAGCAGAATTAATTTACAGTTATCTGTAAAGCTCTTCTCCAACTTCATATTTCAAATGATTCAGTATTTTTATCTGTTAGAATTGGTTTTTTCCATGTCACTGTATATTTAATTTGGTCATACTGGTCTTTTTTGCTGTCATGCTGAAGCACATTTTTGGAACTGCAACAGAAGGTGTCTATCTCCGGACTAGATCAGATGGAAAGTTGTTTCATCTCTCTAGATTGAGAGTGAAGACCAAAGTCCAGCTGAAATGCATGCGGGACTTCCTCTTCGCTGATGATGCAGCTGTTGTTGCCCATTCTGCTGAAGAGCTCCAACAACTTATGAACCGTTTTAGTAAGGCCTGCCAAGACTTTGGATTAACAATCAGCCTGAAGGAAACACAAGTCATGGGCCAGGGCGTGGACTCACCTCCCTCTATTACTATCTCTACACAAGAACTGGAGGTTGTTCATGATTTCGTGTACCTTGGCTCAACTATCTCTGACACTCTCTCTCTAGATGTCGAGCTGGATAAACGCATTGGCAAAGCAGCTACCATGTTCTCTAGACTCACAAAGAGAGTATGGCTTAATAAGAAGCTGACGGCATATACCAAGATCCAGGTCTATAAAGCCTGTGTCCTGAGTACACTCTTGTACTGCAGTGAGTCCTGTACCCTTTGTGCACAGCAGGAGAGGAAGTTGAACACGTTCCATATGCATTGTCTCCGATGAATTATTGGCATCATCTGGCAGGACAAAATTCCAAATAGAGTAGTCCTAGGACGAGCTGGAATTTTTAGCATGTATACATTACTGAAACAGCAACGTCTACATTGGCTTGGGCATGTTGTGAGAATGCTGACGGTCAGATTCCAAAAGTTCTCCTGTATGGAGAATTAGTGCAGGGAAAGTGCCCCAGAGGGAGACCACAGCTGCGATACAAGGATATCTGCAAGTGGGATCTGAAGGCCTTAGGAATGGACCTCAACAGATGGGAAACCTTGACATCTGAGCGTTCAGCCTGGAGGCAGGTGGTGCAGCATGGCCTCTCCCAATTTGAAGAGACACTTGTTCAGCAGGCCGAGGCAAAGAGGCAGTCTGGAAACCAGCAAAATCAGGGAGCTGGACAGGGGACAGATTGTATTTGTCTTCAGTGTGGAAGGGATTGTCACTCTCAAATTGGCCTTCTCAGCCACACTAGACGCTGTTCCAATACCTCTATTCAGAGTGTGTTACCATAGTCTCTCGAGACTAAAGGATGCCTACAAAGGATGCCTACTGGTCTTTGAAAAACTTCAGGATAAATGTTTTCAATTTAAAAAATAAAAAACAAAAGTTAAGGAATGGGATGGGGCTTTTAAGCCAGGGAAAATAAATAATAATACCTATTTTTCCCACTGGTATTGCATCTTCATCCATATAACATTTGATTGATTCATTCATTCATTCATTCATTCATTTATTCATTTATTCATTTATTACATTTTCATACTGCCCATCTAGTGGAAATCAACTACTCTGGGCACTTCACAAACAGACAGAAAATCTCCCACCCCCAACCAAAGGATGATACAAAACATATATACAAATAAAAATTAAAAAAGGAAATCCCTATGGCGACAGCTGAATAGAATTACAGAATTAAACACTGTGGGCCAAATAATACCTACTGTAGGGGTTGCCTTCATATGCAGAATAATAATAATAATAATAATAATAATAATAATAATAATAATAATAATAATAATAATAATAATAATAATAATAATAATAATAATAATAATAATAATAATAATAATTCAATTGTATATATTGAGGAAGCATTCCTATAGTCAGGACAAAGAGGAGATAGAGGAAACAATTCTGTTGCCATAGCAACAGCTTGGTCCAGCACATTCTGTGGTTTGGCCTAATGCAAAGGAAACCTGACGCTGCTGTGTAGGCATTTGCCCAAGACAGATTGAAGCTGACAGGCTCTTTATGATCTGAAACATTTATAAAGCAGAGGCCATGTGGGTGTTCATGTATGCATGCCTGTGTGAAGGGAAGGAGGGGTGAGGTGGAAATGAGAATGTGGATGGCAGAATACCATTACCAAACAAGGACCAGAGGACCAGTAAAAACTCTAAAGCATGTGTTTCCTTGCATGTATTTCAGGGACAGGGGCTGAATTATTGACTTCGTTATTATTGTATTCTTACTGATGGAATTGTGGGATTTCCATCTTCCTATGCCAAAACAAGTTTTTCAGACGGAGACATACTGTATCTTCCGTTTTGATGGGGCTGCCACTTGAGGCTGCAAAATGGCTTGGGATGACACTGATTCATTCCTTGGTTCCATTAGTGCCTATTGTCTACACAAGCTACTGGATAAAGATGGGTAGTTTGTAGTTTGTTTGTAAACAACTAGAAGAAGTTCTATGGAGAAGCAGGGATGCAAAAAGTGATATACACTGGACATAGACCTTTCCACCACCTTTTAAAAGCCATCTTTAGCATAGCCTTTCCCAGTTGGGGCAATGCCGGCTGGGACAAATGGGAGCAACAATCCACCACATCTAAGTGACACCAATGTTGGGGGTGGTTGCATTATCAGGTGAATCGATCTTTACTTTGAGCCATGAAAACAAATCTTCTTATCAAAGCTCAAGAACAGGCCAGGCCAATCTTCTTCAGACAGTCAGTAACCTGAACAACATGGAATGCAATGCAATGTTTCAGTTCTTGCCTCGTCTCCATGTTACTTCACCAATGAACGGCATTCTTCTGATCTTTTCCCATGAGGCCATTTGGTTTGCCACCTTTTCCTACTGAATCTCCTCCTGTGCCATTAACAACGGTTTGGTATGAAGGCACAGCAGCCAGAGACCAGAGAGGACAGGGCTTTGTCTCCTGTACCTTAAACAGCTGAATACAAGGAAGAATTTCAGCAGGAGTAGTTGTGTCATCCACACAGGGCTGGGGAAACTGTGGGCATATCTCCCAGTCTCTCTGAACCAAAGCTCCATGAATGTCCTTGGTTTTTATTTTGTTTTTGTATACTGAAACTGAGCCTATGGCATGATCACAGGGGTGTCACATGGGATCTCAATGCATCATCCCCAAAAGATTGCATGCCCGAGCCCTGTGCCAGAAAGATACAGGCTAGCTCTTAAAGGGGAAGGATGGATTGTTTTATGTAGAAATACAAGCAAATGGGGTCTTTTTTTTCTGTGCCAAACCCTGCTATCAGGGCATCATATACCATATATGCCAGTGCAGACAGGCTCGTGTCCTATTCTTTAACCACACACAGCATTGAAGTCTTGTTGTGCTAATATCCATTTCACAAGGCAGATTTTGCACTCTGTGTTTGTGGCTGTTCTACAGCACTCATGCTTGCCGCTGATGGTGTTTAGCTTTTGTTCAGCACAACAAAAGCCCAGCAGGTCTTCCATGTCTGATACAACTGCTTAGACAAATAGCCACCAGGAAAAGAAGAGATCTGGAGAAGGCCAGCTTGAGGAAAGTTGGTACTAGCACAAAAGGGGTAGGTATCCCATGTTGTCTGGGAATCTGAACCTTGAAAGGTGTTGGCTATCTCTGAGTGCTTGTTTTCTCATTGATTTATTCAGCCTTTTTTAAAAAAAACAAAACACTATTCAGGTTAGCCGTTAGCACATCATAGTAACCACTGGAAATCTATGGCAAGATGAGACACCACCACCCTGCCCAGTCCACAAACTGATAGTGCTATGAAGGATTCTCAACGTTCATTCAAGTTCCAAAATGTCAGGCGAAATGAAATTGTTAAGGGCCACACTCTCATTCAGTAGTTCCTAACCTTGGGTATACCAAATGTTTTTGGACTACAGCTCCCAGAAGCCTTTGCCACTAGTTATGCTGACCAGGATTTCTGGGAGTTATAGTCCAAGAAGATCTGGGGACCCAAGGTTGGGAACCACTGTTCTAATTAGATGTGTTATATTTCAGATATATACATAGATGGTCCATGGTTTGAGCACAGAAGGCACCTCAGCCTCAAATTTTGAGGCAGCCCCTCCGATCACAAGCCGCCCCTGGCAATAGGTATGGGACATAGTATGCCATATTGTGGTTAATTCCTGCTTCACTGCTGCCTTGGAGCTGAAATAGCTGCCAGTTTTACAATGGTAGACTCCAGTACCAGCTTACTCTGTTTATTGCAGCAGGCACATGAAATCTAAGCACCCAAAGTTACCATTCCAAACTACAAGTGGTCATCAGGAAGCACAGTTCAGCTTTCAAGAAGGCATCATTTCTTCTGTAACACATGTCTAGCCTGCTGAATATGGTTACACAAATGCAGCTCTTAGATAGCATATCTCTCTGCTCAGTACCTCAATGACAACGGCTATGTCAGTCCCACAACTCCTAGTATGATTATCACCCCATCTTCAATATTTTCCTCCTCCTCCAATAATATTCTGCTCATTGTGTACTTCCCTGTATGCTACTGCAATGATGATTTCAGGATTCTTTTTTTTTCCCTGAATGCTTTTGTGTGTTGTTGTTTTTCCTTGCCCCACTGAGCTCCACCACTGTGCAAATAAGCACCATGGTGTTTATCTAGTTTAATTATTATTGTTAGTATCGTTTTGAATGAACAACAGCCTGGCTATCCCACTGCAGAATGGCATTTCCCTTCCCTCCTGTGGCCCATGGTTTGAGCACAGAGGGCACCTCAGTCTCAAATTTTGAGGCACCCCCTCCAATCACAAGCTGCCCCTGTAAATAGGTATGGGACATGGAATGCATATGATGGCGTGGTGTTGACTCTCATCCATGGCTGGTGCAATCATAAATGGACAGTCAACAACATTAGCATCAGGATTAGTAGGGCCCAATCGTGCTGCCTTGCCCTAGATGACCACCTCTATAGCATTGTTGCTGATGTGACTTGACATTTGAATCAGCACCAGCTGTGCAGATCTAGCTACCCTTTAAATTTCCACAATGCCTCTGACCTAATTTGATGATTGGGCACTGTGGGAAATTAGAAGTGTAGCTAAGCCTAGTGGATCAGAGCTTCTAGGAGATATGTCATCGAGAAGAAGGAAGTCCACTAGAGTAGGGGTCCCCAACCTCCAGTCCGCAGCCTGGTGCCAGTCCATGGCCTGGGCCGGACCGGGCCACGGAGACAGATCTCCCACCCACCCCCGCACGCACTCCCCCCCCTCGCATAGCACCTTCGCGCATACGCGCAAGCACCCACGCAAACACCCTCCCACCCCTTTGCGCATGTGCGTGAGTGCCCCCGAGCGCCCCAGCCCTTCGCACAAGCGCACTAGTGTACACTCCCCTGCGCGAGTGTCCCCCACTCCTTTGCACATGCGCGCAAATGCAGGGGGGTGCCCCGCCTTCCCCAACCAGTCCGTGGTGTTAAAAAGGTTGGGGACCACTGCACTAGAGCCCAGTAACAGAGCAGGGAGACCACAAGATCAGTTCTTTCAATGGGTGGCACATATTCACTGGTGGGACCCAGCAGTAGCCTAGCTGGAACAAAGGGTTTTCATAGCAAATGCTAAGAATCTTCTGTCTTCCCGTCCCATGTCCTCCAGCAAATGTTATGTGTCATCTTCTACCAATCCTACCTGTGATGGTTTATCTATCTATGACCTTTGGGCATGCTAGTAGTCGTTTGGGGCATTCACCATTAAACTGAATTATCCTGTTCCCTCTCTTGGCCAGCTTTCTGTAAATGATATGTTTAATTGTCTTGTTTTTTTTTTAATTTGTGTAATTCTGTTTAAAAGTAGGCTTATTGGTTTAGCTAGTGACAGGTTTTTTTAATTGTATTTTTATTGTATTTATTGTACACAGTCATTTTTTTCTTATTATATGATGTTATTGCATGTTGTGAACCATCAAGAGAGTGTTTGCATTAATGGGGCAGTATAGAAGTAGAATGAATGAATGAATGAATGAATGAATGAATGAATGAATGAATAAATAAATATGTAGGTCAATATCCTGTTGTGATTTTAGGCTGGCATAATGCAAACTGCTTAATTTTTTGGAGACAAATTGCTTCGAGTTGAGAAGTCAGTGTAGACATTTTATGTTGCCCGCTGAATCGCATAACGAGGTACATAACAGATAATATCTTTGGTGACTTCCTAACTTCAGGCAATTCACCTCCAAAAGTTATGTCATTTGTGTTACACTTGCAGGCATAACTGTTAAGATTTTGGCCACTGTAACAGAATACCTATAAGCATATATGCATTCTTCTCAGGACAAGAAATCTTTTAGTGTCTAACATGATGGGATCGCAGTACTTTGACAGAATGGGTAGAACTTGCAACATCAAAGGCTGGGCACCCCTGCTTCAAAGGGTATGTTTTCCTAGCGCTTCTCAAAACCGGAGCCAGTCTGTGAGAAAAACAACCTAGTCACCACTGCAATTGTACATTTGTGCTTTCAGTTCACACTGTAAACAGTGAATTACTTTACCTCGCAGAAAGCTATCATATCAGAGATATATTATCAGTGAACAAAGAGACTGATTGTGTTTTACTTTTTTGAGGGGGTGGGGTTATAAACAATTTCTGAAATCCAGTTGCTTAGCATAGTAAGTTGCACTAGAGTATGTATGACCACTGAATCAGTGGGGATTTGGAGAATCAATTCCTCAATAGAGTTCATTGATTCAAATAGGCCTACTCTAGTGCCACTTACTACACTAAGGAACAGGATTTCAGCCAGTGTATCTAATGCTCTGGTCCATGGGGTCACGAAGAGTCGGACATGACTTAACGACTAAACAACAACAACAACAAATCTAATGTTATATCAGTACCCATAGGAATAGAGCCACAAACAGGGAGGTTGTTTTTTTTTGGGGGGGGGTGCTTTTGCTTTTTTTAAAAAAAATGAAAGACTCAAAAAGAGGAGGAATGGGACAATAGAAGAGTAGAGAATATTCTGCTATGTTTGCTAAGAACCTAAACCTCTTCAATGCCAGAGCCTTTAGGATATTCCAGTAGACAAACGCACTCCAGACACCATATGAAATATTTTCGTAGAACACAATGAAGTTGCTAGATTTCCGTTATTCCAGACTATTCATCTCCATAAAACATATAATTTAGATTTTTACAGAAGGACATTAAAACTGCTTGGTAAGGACTGCAATGTTACCTGGTGTTCCTGATCTTTAAAATATACAGTATGCTCATACCGACATTAAACATATCTAAAGGTAGCCACTAACTCATCGCTCAAAAAGAGGGTGTGTACTGTCACAAAAGAAGACAGAAAAGAACACCCATTTGCATGGAAGTGAATATGTCACCTTTACTCTCTCTCTCTCTCTCTCTCTCTCTTTTTCTCTCTGTACATATATATATGTATGAAATTAGAAAGGAATGTTAACAGTATAAATAGAATTACTATGTATGTCACACAATTGAGGGAGGCAGCGATCAAGTGTCTCCCCACCCTGCTGAATCTGTGGTCCAGGTGCTGCTAACTCTGAGTGGGCAACTTCTGGACATCCCTTTAAACAGGGAGCATCGTTTAAAAAAGAGGACTGTCTTTGGGCAGCCTTTCAAAGGGAGGGTTGTCCTCTGTTAAAAACAATGACACATGACCGCATTTAGAGTAGAATGAAAAAAAGGAAAAGAAGAGTATTGTGGCTTCCACGTGTACATACCTGTCACACAGAAAAGAAGGGGTTTTCCTACCTATATTAGGATGCTTCAGGAGACGGCAGATCCGAGCTTCTCTTTCAAGCTTCTGATGATCTGTAGGAAAAGATGTCCACAAATCAGTACATGAGGCAGAGCAACAGGCTTACATTCCTCTGTTAAAGAGGTACTGATGAATGTACGTTATTTTTCTGTTCATTTCCTGGGGATTTATTGCACGCACATCCAGACGGCAATAGATGCAATGATGCAAGAGACCACAGGGATAATTTGAGGATAATTTGGTCTAAAGGGTGTCTAAATATTTGCTAAGTGTCATATGTACCTATATATGAGAAATATGTGGTAATGAGAATTACCACATATTTGAGAAATATGTGGTAATTGAGAAATATGTGGTAATGTGACAGCCCCTGAACAGATTCCCAGCCTTTTATATCCTCAGCAATAGAAGAACTCCACAGAGCTCCATGTGATTTACTTCCAGCTGAAGAAATGTAAGTTCAGGCTATTTATCTTCAAGACTATTGCGACAGATTGGAAACTCTTTTTCTCTATTAAAAATAAAATTACTTGTCTGAACTCTAATGATCTTCTATATTGGTTATATCTCTGCAATATCTACCTGAACCATGTAACCAGGCTAAAGCAAACAATCAACACACTCTAAATGGTCCAGGTAGTTCCTGCTTCTTGGCTGGCAAGATAGCTCAGTGAGTTAGTTATGTGGCTGCAAAACTGGAGGATCTGAGATACAGCCAAGTCTGTCCGATCTTTCATTAGACCTGCCCTTCATCTGCACACCTCTCAGGGTTTGTGTGTGTGTGTGTGTGTGTTTACTTTCCAACACAATTATAGTTCACTCCATTGCTTCCAGTATTTATTTTCCCCACTGTGTGTCCAGGAAGAGCCAGCATGTGTAGCTTTGGGCAAGCTGCACAGTCCCAGGGTGCACACAGAAGAATGGTAAACCACTTCTGAGTACTCTGTACCTAGAAAACCATGGAAAGGCTTGCTGTAGGTCAGAATTGGCTTGACGGCATGAAATGATCCACTGCTTCCTCCTTCCATATCTCCAAGACTCAGTCCGTCAACAAACCATTTTTTTCATTTATTCTGTTTCTCTCAGGAGCAGATCTTTTGTAAAGCTAATGGGCACTGATTGCCCCCGAGGACCAAGCTTTATAAAAATCAAGAGATCCTTGGCATTGAAGCAGCCATGACTTTATAGAATAGATCTGAGAACAGAAGCAGTGGTTCAGACTGAGATGTGTGGGTGGAGGAGTAAAGTATTTGTACCTGCAGAGCTACCAAAAGCTGGCAAATCTTTTCTTTTGATAATTAAAGTCTCCAAACAAGGATGTCTGTTTGCAAAGAGAAATTTTACCAGCGGGCTTTCTTTGGTAGGAAACTTACTTTGTATAAACAGTGTAAGTCCAATTCACTTACACCTCCCAAAACACACACACAAAAGACGGGGAACCACTGATCAAAGTTATAATGGGGCAGAGGGTACGGGCATCTGAAGGACTCCAGAAGTCCAGATTGGGATCAGAAGACGGCTGCATTTGGCCCCAAAGCTTGAAGCTCCCCAGAACCCAAGATACAGCCAAATCTGTTAGATCTTTCATTAGATCTACCCTTCATCTGCACACTTCTCAACTTTCTGTGTTTACTTCCCAGCTGAATTATTGTTCACCTCATTTCTTCCAGTATTTATTTGCAGATAAACACACAGGGAGAGGGTTGTGCTTGAGTAAGAGATTGGGACTCCAGCAGTGTGAATTTTCGCCCATCCGTTCCCCCTTGTGTTGAACATCCATCCGCCTCGGCAACTGGGACAACACTACACCAAAGGTGCCAAACATCAAAGGCTTCATGAGCTCCAGGAGACCATTAGCAGCCAGATACGTGTGAGCACTCTGCTCATATTTCCTTGTTGCTCAGCTCATTTCTTCTGCCTCTCTGTCCTGACGGGATATGAGGACATGAAAAAAAGCGAGCTGGATTCTTCTCTGGTGTTCTTTTGTCACGAAACACTGTTGCACTCTTGGGGACCAGGAATCACAGCACAATCACACTTTAAACAGCATGAAAATCATCCTCCCATCCTGCCTACCGTCACTCCATATATTCCAGGGACAAAATATATGAGCCCCGCATCACTAGTGAAAGGTCTGAACGCCTTTCCTGCTGGTGTTTGATGCTCAAGAGGAGCCTTGAGCTTCCATTTGAAGGGCTCTTCGCAAACAGCTGGTCTAGCCTGGGGGGGGCTTATCCACTAGAATTTGATACAGAGAAAGGCAGCATTGGAAAGGAAGGCAGAGATGAGTGTAACCAGGATGGGAATTCTTTCTGCTCAGTTCACTTACATATACTCAGGTCTAAGAGCAAACTGAGATCTGAATTGCATGAATGCAATCCGTGGAGACTGATGAGTCCAGTTGTTGAGGGGTTGTGACTCTATTCTGGGTTGCAGTCTGCTCTTTAGAGGAGCTTTCCAAGGTGTTGGTCCCTATTCCCTCAAATAGGTTCAGCACCTTAGGTAACACTTGTAAAGTTCAGAAGGAAAATATGGAGTTGATTCTTAGCATTTCCAAAACGAGAGTCACCAGCCCCCATTGAATGCTATTGATATGCATATAAATTGCAGGTGTGGGGAGTCCTTAAGATCTGGGGATTGTGGGGTAAGGAGGCAAAGTTTAACTTGTTCGCTACTTCCTGCAGTCTTAACCAAAAAAAGAGGTCTCTCTGAAGCAGCTGTCTGCATGGGCAAGGGAACCCATCAGTTCTCCAAAAGGGAGCTCCTTCCTCTGAAATTCAAATCATAGCTTCAGAGTGGAGGTTTAATGTCCCCCTCCCTACCCAGCCCATGGTCCAGAGGCCGTGCTGTCTTCCCCCTGATCTGCTGTTTACATAACAAAGCATTAACATTCATGCTGCTGAACTCACTAGTATTCCCTTAGTTCAAACAGGAAGAGAAGACAAAGACACAAAGCCCAAAGTTTCATGGTTAAAGATTTGGTCTGTATACAGGGGGTCACGGGTACCCTGATAGCTCGAGAACCTTCTGGGTCACATTCTGTGCGTACGGGAGAGAGTAGAATCTTGCAGATGCCAGGACACTTTTAATTGTGGGGCAGGGAAGACGCTGGTCTCCAGATGCTGTTGAACGATAACTCCCACTAGCCCTAGCCAGCATAGCCAGTGTTGCAAGATGAAGGGAGTTGCCATCTCGGGAGATGCCGGCTTTGACGGAAGCTAGGGAGGCTGGAATGTTGGCCCTTAGGCACGCCAATCACATGCTGTAACACTACAGGGCTCTGGTCCCTGCATATGAGGCTTAGCAGGAGGAGGAAGAGGAGGAAGCAGTGAGGGAAATTAAAACCAAAGGCACTTAATTCATATGTGGATGATCTCTACAGAAATTGTCAGATGACTTTCACTACCACCTCTAATGTCAATAAGGGTAGCCTTAGGACTCCAACGCCACTCATTCTTCTGGGACATGTGTAACCTTGACAGGGAAGTTAGAACTGAGGGCAAATGCTGCGGATGATCTCTCAAGCACCCTTTCCTTCTATGTCTGGCAGAGAAGAGATGCTTTGAGATCTCTTTCTTGAAAACAATCCCTCGTTAACTGAACCGCAACTGCCATTTGCTGCTACAGATTCTATGTCAGGGAAAATTGTTGTTGTTAGCGCATGACTCTGTATTTGTCTCTCTCCCTTTCTCTACTTCATTGGATTCCTGCTATACAAATGAATTTCCTGGGATCAGAATGCTCCCCACCCCCTGTGCAAGCATTTATCAAAGTGTTTTATTCCACAGGGCACTACAATTAAAGGGAGCATTTTCATCATCACTATTGGAATACAGCATGGCTGTGTTGCCTCATTTACAGCAGGCCTTTTCCCTTGGCCTTCATGGCCAGGCAGGATTCTGGCTTGATGCAGCTTCTAATACTTTAAAAGCAAGAACTATTCCACAGTCTTATGTCACTGAATCTGACAGGGAGCTTTCCCTAGTACAAAGCTAACACTTTTCTTAGTTCAGTTCTACTGCATTTCTACTTATGCACCTGCCATGTAAAGCCCTAAATAATCCCTTTAAATCCTTGGCATTTACATGACTTCCAGAAATTCATCACGGTGGCATTTCCTTGCTAAACTAGACATATAGACAGCTTTTAATTGTTCCCAACTAATCCCTCTCATTGTATTTATTTTATTTTCCTCCTCTCAAAATTTTGCCCTAGCTGGTTGATGTTTTATTTCTGCAGTTGACAATCTGTGCATCTATCTGTGTGCATGAAGGTAAAAGAGAACACAGTGTTCAGACTGAGCCAATGCTGAATGACAGGATCACTCTTCTCTTTGGCATACACAGGTCTTCCCCTCTTCCTGTCATCTAGTTTTTCCTGTAGAAAAATCGTACTAGCTTTAGCTTCATTAGGCACATCCTGTTTGTGCCATCATAGACAGCAAAGGAAGACACACAGTAGTGTGTCTAAGCCATGCAGTATACTCTTATTGTTAGGATTATTTGGTATTTAATCTTATAGAGCGCATCAGCCAAGTATAGAGCTTGTGACTATTGAGAAGAAATAATCACTCTGGAGACAAGTAGTAAGGCAAGGGGGCGGGAAGTAATTTACTATTTATTCTTTAAGGAAATCCATTTGGGGACAGTGCAAGACAAAAACAGATCAATAAATTTGTTTAGTTGCTTCTTTGCATGCACCTTCACTGGCAGCAGTTTCTAACCAAGAAGAAAAAGCAGGAAGTAATCTCTGAGAGAGGTGGAAGGAAGCGAGCCTGACAGTAACAACCTCAACACCGATTAATGAAAAGACAAGAGGAGTTAAAATGCACCTGGGCTGAACTGATTATATGTCTATTGCCCGCCACCCACTGTTTCAGAATATGCTGTGTGTATTGCTGCTCTGTTCCAACACTGATTCTCCCTGCTATAGATCTGTGGCAATCTGCTTGGTAGAGGCCAATAATGAGGAGTAGGGGACATCATAAAGGTTTCAAGATAAGGAGAAAGTTTAAAGGGACTTTAAGATTTGAGGAGGGGAAAATGCTACAGGTTCTCTGTCAGGAAGAGTTGTTGTTGTTGCTGCTGCTGCTGCTATGTTTGTTAGGTTGCCTCTGACTCATGATGGCCCTATGAATGAGTGATCGCCAAAATGTCCTGTCCTCAACTGCACTGCTCAGCTCTTGTAAACTCAAGCCTGTGGCTTCCTTGAGAGAGTCAGCACATCTCATATTTGGCCTTTCTCTTCTCCTGCTG
Source organism: Intellagama lesueurii (assembly GCA_037013535.1). NCBI lineage: Eukaryota > Metazoa > Chordata > Lepidosauria > Squamata > Agamidae > Intellagama > Intellagama lesueurii. Next base: position 221,244,632 of record JBAJHW010000002.1, read on the forward strand.
CCTTCCACCTTTCTCGGCATTATTGTCTTTTCCAGAGAATCCTGCTTTCTCATGATGTGCCCAAATGAAGACAGCCTCTGCTTTAACCTTTTTGCCTCCAGAGAATGTTCAGGCTTGATTTGGCTCAAGACCCACTTGTTTGTTTTTCTGGCAATCCAGTGTGTCCACAAAGCTCTCCTCAAGCACCACATTTCAAATGAATCAATTTTGTCAAGAAGAATGCTTCTCTCAAATACCATTAACTTCCATGGGATTTAAGAAGCCAAATTGTGGTTGCCATCCTTTAGAGCAGAGGTGTCAAACTCAATTTCATCTTGGGCCGCATCAGCACTATGGTTGCTCTCAAAGGACCGGTTGTATCTGTAAGACTACTGGTAGATAAAGTATGTACATTGTCTACCAGCAGCACACTGAACTGGCACTCCAGCTCATCCCCTAACTGTAACCACTCTCACTATGTTATGTCATTTCTGGCCAAATTACAGTAACAGTTTCTGAATCAATGTGTGCCTATGCATGCATGCGTGCATGCACACACACACACTGTATCTTAAGACATTCTGTTGCAAGAGAGCAAAGGTTCATCAAGTTCATCGTGATGAAGTTCATACGTTGACTGCTATGTTGCCTGTGGGGAGCCTGTCAGCAAAACATGAGTGCAACTGCACCTTTTTGTGTTTCCCAGCACATGATACAGCTGTGAACTGCCTCCAACACTGGAGTGATAGATAGCCAACATGGCTTGCTATGAAATTGCCTAACTCTCTTCTAAAGCTGTCCAGGTTGGTGTCCATCAGTATCTATTCTGTTAACAAGTGCCATAGGAGTTCTCTTCCACTCACCCACTCTGACCCTTCCACTATGTTGTTTTAGCCTGAAAAGTGTTTTCTGGACTCCCTACAAACACTGCTGCTGCTGCTGCTGCTGCTGCTGCTGCTGCTTCTTCTTCTTCTTCTTCTTCTTCTTCTTCTAACTATCCTGCATAATCAGGTCTGCCACAGTGTTCATTCCTACATTCAGACAATTTATGAGTATATGAAAAAAATAATACTGGTCCCAATATAGATTGCTGGAGGATTCCACTGTTTACATCTCTCTACATTGTGAGAACCACCCATTTATTCCTGTTCTTTGCATATTTTTTCCTTAAACTCTTACCAATCCAGAAGAGCATCAGTCATCTTGTTCCATGTCTGCTAGGTTTGCTCAGGAATTTTTGGTGAATGACGCTGTCTTTTGAAAGTTTGAGTAAAAGCATCCGCATACTGTATGTGCTAGACCCTTGCTCTTCCTGGCTTATAAAAGCAGCCAGAGAGGGAATGGCCAAGTGGGTAAGGGGAATGGTGAATGCCTCCTTGCAGCGGTGTAGGACCCCAGCATGTTTAAAGGAGGCTGTAATCACTGTTGAAAAAGCCCTCCCTGAATCCCACTTTACTGGGCAACAATTGGTCAGTCTCAAATATTCCATTTCTAGGCAAGGTACTGATGATTTCTCAGCTGCAGGGATTCCTGGAAGAAGCAGATTATCTAGATTAGACATGGGGACGAATATAAAAACGAATCGGGATATTCAACTAATATCCCTGATTCATCAGATATTCATTGCTTTGCATTCTTGGGGTCCAGAGACCCTGACGAATATGAAGCAACAAATATAACCCTTTTATATTCATCCCTTCGTTCCCTATCTGCTTATGCCCCCATGGATCAGCTGTTCCTCAGGGGCATAAGCAGATAGGGATTTTCCCTTCGGGCAGCTTGCTGACCCGGCCAGCCTCGCCCACCTATTGACACCTGCTCCACAGCCCTACCCGTGTTTGTTTGTTTTGTTAATTATTCACAGATATCTCCCGCCTTTCCCTCGTGCTTGCCATGGCCCTTGGCCCTCGTTATCTCCTGGCTCCTCACTTGCTTCCTTAGCCGATGCGGGAGAGGAGGTGGAGATGGCTGCTGCCAGGAGCTGTAATGTAGCGAGGACTACATTTCCCAAGGTGCTGTATGCTGCCCAAGCAGCTGCACTTTCTGACTCTTCCCTGCTTGGAATGCTGGGATTAGAAGTTCCTCTGGGCAGATTCCCAGCATCCTTGCAGAGCATTATGGGTGACCAAGTAAGTGCCTGCGTATTGTATACTGCACAGTAGCAGGCAACACTGTGAGGGCCACATGAAATGGCCCAGCGGGCCGAATTTGGCCCGTGGGCCTTGAGTTTGACACATATGCTTTAGAGTATATATACTTACTTGAGGGAGATGACTGTGTTGCATGTTTACAATTGGAGTTGTCAGCTAGAAGAATTTTGTTCCCAGAGAAGCTTACTGTGAATCCACCTCCTGTTTATCACAATAAGCATCAACTAATGGTCCTGATTCAGAACTGCATACACATTCTCTCAGTACATCAATGAGCATGGTCAAATATAATTTGCCCTTCATTTCTGCGACATCTAACAAAACTTGCTGATACGCTGTGTAAAAATATATTTGAATCTGCTTCTTATGTTACTTGCAGCATTAGATGAAATGTGTATTTGTGTTCTTTTAAAAATTATTATTATTTTGGTAAATTAATAAGTATTCATTTTTAATATCTCCAAGACAAGTGTGTCAGTTGTCATTAAAGGAAGTATGAAGTTTGTACAGCTCACTGTGTACCCCAGCATGAGAAGCCATTCTCTCACCTAGCGTAAGAACAAATGTTTGCCTTTCATTTGGCAAGTGTTGTGGAAAATGGGTACCCAGTACAAAAGAAAGCTTTTGTCTTGTGACATTTGTGGCAGCTGTGTGTGTGGGGGGGGGGGGGGGACATAATTGCACCAGAATAGTTGTCACACTCTTTTTGTAAGCTTGATGCTATAGAGTCTACAGTGTAGACCAAAATATGGCTCAGGTCTGCACATTATGAGGTGCAGAGCTTACAAATGCCACTTGTTTGGCTAAGGTATCTGGTTGCGGAACCAGAGATTGGGAGTTCAATTCCCCACTGTGCCTCCTTGACAGGGGCTGGACTTGATGAACCATAGTGTCCCCTCCAGCTCTGTAGTTCTAAGAGGAGGAGGATGTTTGGATTACAGCTTCCACTATGAAGCAAATGAGTGGTGCAGCAGATAGAATGAGAATTAATGAAAGCAAGATAATACATGAAAGAAGGCTTTCTCACAGAGTTGGCATTTGACCATGCCCAGTAGTATTGCTCCCATTTCATTCTTTTTAAATACGTTACAAGCAACTTGATAATGGTATTTTAATTATTTGATAATGATAGTTAACAGACAATTTGACAAGAATGTATATTGTACTGTACAGTACTACTGTTCTGTTATTTGACACCTAAGAGTTCTACCAAGAGATTTGGAATCTATCACCCATTTATTAACCACAGACTATTTACAGATCGGAGGAAGGATGGTGGAGTATAGATCCTCTATCTACATCAAAATGATCATTTGAAATGTAGTCTATATAGGGAAATTAATATATAGCACTTCGGAGAGTAGACCAGGAATTAGTATGTCATCATCTTAGAACTGCAGACCGGAAGGGACCCTATGGATAATTGAGTCAAGCCCCTGCCAAGGAGACACAACGGGGAATCAAACTCACAACCTCTGTCTCCCCAGCCAGATGTCTGAACCACTGAGCTATCCAGCAGTTCATGGAATAATAGAGTGGGAACATAATGACATAACATAAGAACATGAGAAGAACTCTGCTGTACAAGATTAAAGGCATTTCTAGATGTTGATTCCCAGTAACCAGTATGCAGTGGTACAGTGCCTCTGATCCCGAAGTGGTACAAAGCCATCATAACTGGTAGCCAGTGAGAGCCTAACTCTTCTTTTCCATAGTGTTCCAATCACCAAACCATTTGGGGCTCGGCAATAACTTTATTGACTCACAAAAAAGTTACACATAAGATGAACTTTCAAGCTCTCCAGAATGCGCCATCAGGGCAAAATCATAGAAAACTGTGGTTAAAGCAAAAAGTTTATTTTTAAAATGGGCTCAATGTAACCTAAGATGTAATGGGCTAGATGTAAACTAAGACAAATTTTCTTCTCTAAGCCTGCAGAAGAGGTCTGTACCTGCAAAACAGATAAGCATTGCACTCAGTGAAAGTTGTAGAATCATTACAATTAGAGATGGGGACGAACTGCCAAAATGGTGGTTCGTCCTGGTTCATGGTCCATCAAAGTTGACAAACCACAAACCATGAATCTTCTCCCCAAGAACCGATGAACTATGAATCGGTTTGTTGGTTCATAGGGGTTTTTTTAAAAAAGCTGAACCCCCACCCCCACAGTCTGCCCCCCTGCCCCTTCCCACTACCCTTGTCACCTCCCTACCTTGGCTGCTGCAGTCCGTTCCGCCGCCATCCATGGCGGCCTGCGCCATGGCAGCCTCCGCAGCCACCATCCACCCTTGCTCCCTGCAATGGCCTCTGCCGCTATGGCCTGCCTTAAAGGAATCCAGACTGCCCTTTGCAAATATGACGGCTACAGATTCCCTGCCCAAAAAGAAGCTGCAGCCACCATCTTTGCAAAGGGTCCCTTACAGCAGGCTGTGGCTGCAGAGGCACCGCAGCGGGTGGTGATGATCGACAGGCCCATAGGCAGAGTGAGAAAGCCATAGGCAGAGAGGGCAGGCTAGCCTTTACTTTCTTGTTATGGGGGAACGAATAAAAACGGGGCAATATTCATCCATTTGTATTCGTCGGGGTCGCTGGAAGTCACGTATACGAAGGGATAAATATTTAATGAATCAGAGATTTTTAATGAATATCACGATTCGTTTTTTTATTCGCCCCCATGTCTAATTACAATCAAATCAACTGCCTTATCGGTACTGCATCCAGTGACATATGGAGAGAGGTAATAGGAACGACTCAAAGCATGTACATCAAATGTACTCTTCAGCTACCATCCCACCAATTCCCAGATGAAAATCAAGGAAAATTTCATTCAGAACACCTGTGAATCTTGAGGGAACTGCAGAGAATTTTGGGACTATATGTGGAAAGAAACAACTAATGTGAGTGGGTGCTCTGGCTTTCCCCAGCAGGCTGTCTGCCTTGAACCCATGCTCCCTGGTGGACTACCTGGCGATCCCAGAAGCAAGGTGTCCTGAGTGTGCAGAAGGCAGGAGAGGACCCCCAGGTAGACGTTTGGAGGTGGAGGAGCCACGTCTGGCAGGCAGGAGCAGAAGGGAGGGCACCAGACTTAAAGGAAGAGGAGGAGCAGGAGCAGGAGGACCTGAATAGCTCATCACCATCATCCAACATGGGGTTGGAGGACTAAGCAGAGGCTTGCAAAGAGCCCCCTCCTCTCTTCTGCACCCTTGGTGAGAACCAGTCCTTTTTGCTCCAAGACCTATGGCCTGGCAAATGAGTTAGCTTCACCCCCCAGCAGAGAACGCAGAGGTGGACTGTCCATGGCTGGCCTGCGGCCCCAGCACCTGTAGAAGCCGTGACCCACAGCTACTCTGAGGAGGCACTGGCAGAAAAAAAGGCACTGCCCATGGTTGTGGCAGTTGATTCAGGGGTGAGATGAGCTGCTGGAACTTGGGGACCGCCATCGGCTTGGCAATACCCCAAAGGGTATTGGCTGGCTGGGGTCAGGGTTGTGAACTCAACCCCAACTCTGAACTGGAGACTCTGGTGAATCTGTGAAGGGAACTGGCACCCAGTTAAAGACAATGGCCAATGGGATGCTCGTGAGGGGAACTAAGACCTCCTGTGGACTGTTGGAGCAGCAGAAATGTGTTCTCCTCTCTCCAGTTCTAAGAAAGGCAAGTTTCAGCAACACCGAGAGTCCGGAGTCTATGGAGGCTATATAGGGTAGGGGAAACCTACCCAGCCACCCCTGCCTTGGGCAAGGATGGCAGCAGTCAGAGCTCTGCACCTCTGGAAGTCACTTAACAGGCTAGGAAGGAGAACCAAAGAAAATTGATGTTGCACACACACAGTCCTCTGCGTGTGTGGAAAAGGAAAAGTAACTTTACACCCATGTCAGTGTACTCTATGCTCCTCAACTTGTACTATGGAAGACTTGATGCTAGCTTCCCCAAATGCTCTTGATGTTGCCATTTAATCAGCGAAAATTATTCATATATTTATTAACTGTCCTGTGGTGCTTCTGACACGGGCAAAGAGAAGACGATTAAGAGTTGGGCAGGGACCAGCCATTCTCCAATGTGTGCTCCGATAAATCAGAAGAGACAAAGACTGGTAAATATCATCACTGCTATCCGTGGCTTTTTTCATGAGATTTTTTGACAAGCTGGACAAGACAATTTGACTAGGAACCTTGGGACTAGATATAATGTGCTGAAAATTCCAGTCATTGGTAAACTGTTTGAATGAACTAGAGGTTTGTCACTGAAGACTTCACCTGAACCATGCCTGGCAAGAACTTCTTTCAGGCTGGCAAACTGCTGATTTACTGCGGGTACATTGGAGGGTGGATATTTCTGGAGAGACAGAATAAGAGGGACTATTAAATAGTCCTTTATGAAAAACGCAGTTCAGACTTTCTGGTAGGCCCTTTGGGGATCTGGATCTTTTCGTGTCTCTAACTGTTGGTGTGGCTTGTATTTTAAGCAGGTGAAACTTCTACCATCATTCCTTTATCCTGATTGATCCTAAGCCAACAGTTTATCTCCCAAATTCATTTTAAAAATATATTTTTCAGCAACTAGAGGACTAAACACCACTGACTGAGAACCAGAAGAACCTGTGCATTGAAACCAGAAATATTATCAGGGAAGAGTACAACAAAATTATTTGGGAAAACAATAGAAAAGAAATGCCTAGGTGGATGGTTAATGATACTACTAACATTCTTAACAACAGACAAGAAGTAACAGTAGAAGACAACAGAAATAGGGTGAGAATCTTAAATTCAATTTTTTAAGCAACCGGCATCTAGAGACAAAGAGGACTATTTGAACTAAAAGTGAAAAGAAACAGAAGAGAACAACAGCAGAGGAAAACCAAGAGATCTCTTTCATAAAATTTAAGAAATCAAATTTCTAAATGTAAAGTTCTACAAATGGGGGGGGGGACCAAATGCACAGTTACAAGATGGGGGACACTTGGCTCAGTAACACTATGAGTGGTAAGGATCTTGGAATCATTGTAGATCACAAGTTGAATATGAGCCAACAGTGTGATGTGGCTACAAAAAAGGCAAATGCTATTTTAGGCTGTATTAACAGAAATATAGTCTCCAAATCCCGTGAAGTACTAGTCCTCTATTCAGCACTGGTTATGCCTCATCCTGAGTTCTGTGTCCAGTTCTGGACACCACACTTTAAGAATGATGCCAGCAGACTGGAACAAGTTCAGAGGAGCGCAGCAAGGATGGACACCAATTCCTATGAGCAAAGACTGAAAGAAGTGGACATGTTTAGCCGTGAGAAAAGAAAACTGAGGGGAGATATGATAGTACTTTTCAAATACTTGAGAGGCTGTCATACGTAGAAGGGACAAAATCTGTTTTCAAGTTTGCACTTAGACTTGTCTAAGTGCAGATAGCACATTTAAAGCCTTAAAAGGCTACAGGCTATCCTTGGGCCATAAGATGTATAGCTATAATCATGTGAGTATCTGCTTGTGGTGGCAAGTAGAGATGGGCATGAACTGCCGGTTCATTTAGTGGCCAAACAGGTGTTCAGCACTTCACAGCTCTACCTCCTCTGTCAGGCGACCACTCAGAGGCAGCACCCAGAGGAGGCAGGGCAGGGAAGCCAGGCCCCTGCCTCTGAGTGGGCGATCACTGGAGGAGGTGGAGCTCTGAAGTGCTGAACACCCGTTCAACCACTAAATGAAATGGCATGAACCATCAAACCAATGGTTCGTGGTCATCTCTAGTGGCAAGCTATTAATAATTATGATTGTAATCCTTGCAAAGAACAGGGTACTGTAGTAAGTGGACCCCTCCACAATCTGTCTCATTTACACACTTTCTGGTACAACACAAAATATTGTCTCCACTTGTCATTTGCACCTAACTCCCCTTGGGTGTTTGGGCTGATGAGGCAATCAAGTGCTGATGGAATCAAAGGATGATCCCACTTGTTCTTGCCCACTTGCAACCCTCCTCTGGTTCTCTGCTGCTCTTCTGTTGTGATTCCTTCCTTCAGCAAAACTCTGTTAATGAAGAAAGGGCAGAATGTCTGCATGCTGTCTTTTGACCTGTAGGAGGAGGAGTGTTCCACTTGGGAGCATCCAAAGTGCTTTAAAATGGCAGGAAAGTGGTTATGTTCCAGATAGAAGGCATGAAGCATTTTGTCATAAAGTGCTGCCACTGCTGCTGCTGACAATGCAATAAACCATATTTAATATTCTTAAACCAGCACATGTTCTTAAGCTTCACATGGGTTAGAAACCTATTAATTGTAATGCCCTGCCCCAGTGCTCTATCTCTCTTCTTCTCATGACCCAACCTTTTTTTCAATCCTGATCTTTGTTCTTCTTGCACTCCAGCACTTCCACAACTCATAGTCACTTCCATTCGCACAGACATGGGGTTTTTGATTTCACAAATATGTTCATTCAAGCACTGCAGTTCAAAGAACAGTATTTTCAGCATCTACGTTATGGAAGTTTTGTTCGAATCATAGTCTGTCACCATTCCAGGCCATTTGTGGTGTTGTTGGAAACACACATTGTGATGTGACAAAAGAAAAGAGAGTTGACAGAAGCCTAGTGGACAGCGGATGAACTACTTGGTTCACAGCCGGGGGAAAGCCATCCCGTGTTGCAGTTTAGAGTACTGAAAGACGAATCCACCAAATCCCTTTGATCAGGCACTACTAAAGGTTACTTGTTGGTGTATCCAGCTGGGGTTCTGAAGGAACAAATGTTGACATAGAAGTATATAATCAACAGCATCTGTGCAAAATGCTTTGTTTCTAGCTCTTACTTGGAGATCTTTCAAGTGGAGAAAACTTTCAAAAAAATCAGAGCAGAGTGAGTAAAACACTTAAAGTCATGCTATCATATTTGAACATAGCATTCTTCTCAAAGTTGTGATTTCTTGTTTCCATCTTAGGAAAGGCAAGCGAACCCGAGTAAAACACTTAAGGCTCCTAGAAAAGTCTGATTAACAACCTGTCAAGCAGTTAACCTACAAGCATTCATGGCACACATATGGGATGGTGGTGGGATATCTCAGTTCATGTTTATCTATAAAGTACTTTGAGATCCTCAGATCTACATAACTGTTAGAGCAGAGGCTGGGGAATGAGGATGAGGGTGATAAAAACATCCTTTGCTCTTCCCCACTCTGTCATATGGACTGAAGATCTACAGCAATTTCTGCTTCTCCTTCAATGCCACCTCTCCTTCTGTCTGTGCCATTGCAATCTGTCACTACGCAGGGAGAACAAGGCAGTGGATGCGGAGACTAGCAGAGCTTTTTAGCTGTTCTCAGGGTTCTTCTTAAAAGAGACAGAAAAATTAGGAGAGACGTGACATGGGAGATGAACACGAGAGGCAAAGGAGAAGGGGATACAATCTGTAATTTTCAAGTCTAATACTGCAATCCTTTCCCCACCAATCATGAAATAAATCCCACGTCAGATTTAGGATTTTTAAGTTTAGTATTGTAGCCTTGGTGTCTCTGTATGGAAAAGTTAGCTATGGTAAGAATAGACACTGGGCCCTACACAACCATGTTAAGCTGACACAGAAAGGAAACACTAGAGATTTGGTGGGAGTTGTGTGTGCTTATATATTTGGCTTTCTTTGCTTGACTTTTTGGGACAATTTTCACATATTCTGTTTTCAGGTATTTTAAGCATATATCTAAAAATATATAGTGTGAATGCCGCAATGTGGTGTGTCGTACAAGTACACTAACCAGAGAGCTGAGTTTGGCTGCTGGTCCCCTGTGGTTGTTCATTTCCATCTCTTCTTTCAATTGACTTACACTAGGAGCTTGCAACATTATTTAAACAACATAACACAGCACATTTTAGGTTGCCAAGGTATATAAAACTATCTTCAAATAGTGGTAAGATTCAAAGCCCCGGTAAAATCAATACGCTAAGAAAACCTGCCTAAATAAAATGGAGTGTGCACTGCATAACAAAGATGGCAACTTAATAGTGAACCCTATATAACATGTAAGGGAGAAATAGTATCCATATATAGCATTGGGAAGAGATACTAACTACTGTTTCCCGTGGTCACCATTTGTAAAGTCACAGCAGGTTGCAGAAACCCATGTGAAGCACTTACTTTTGTAGCATCTATCAGCTTAGTGAATGCAATCCTGCATGTGTTAAGACCTACAATACCGAGAAGTCATTTTTTAAAAAAGAAATTCTGAGAGAAATCTTTCTCAGCATTCCAGGACTCCATCTGACAACAGACTCAGTTAAGAGGACAGGGGCAGGGAGCTGAATGGGACAGTTTCATTCATTACCTATTCATACGCATTTGTAGTAGTGTCAATCATTCATATTCATTTGTAGTTGTTCCCGTTTACCCTATTTGGTTTAATAATACCACACCCACCTATAAGTCAGTTAGACTCTGGTGTGAAGATCTGAAGAGGAGATTGTACTCTCCTTTTGAGATCTTCACACTAATTATGCCAGAGTTTCAATGACTTCAGGGGTGTGGCTTACATCTGACACCAATTTAGCCTGCCACAAGGCCTGCTCTCTTTCCCCCACTGGCCACCCCATGGGGAGCCTCATGGTGCAGTGGTTAAACTGCAGAGTTGCAGTCAAGACTCTGCTCATGAGTTGAGTTTGATCTTGATGGGCTCAGGTACCCAGCTCAAGACTGACTCAGATTTCCATCCTTCCAAGACTGGTAAACTGAGTACTCAGCTCAATGGGGTGGGGGCACTATGTAATCAATATGTAAACCTCCCAGGGAGTACTTTAAGCACTATGGGGCAGTATATAGGCAGTACACTTTGCTTTGCTTTACACATTTTCAGGCATAATGCCTGAATAGGCCTAGAGTGCTTCTCAAATCAAGATGCTGGGAATCTAAGGAGGAGGCTACTAGTGGATTTACATCCTGCTTGTGGGCTTCCATAGGCTTCTGGTTGGACACTGCAAGAAAAGAATGCTGGACTTGATAGGGCTTTGGTACCACCAGGATTCCTCTTACCTACTTGCATTTCTTTTCTGTCCCCAGGAATGAAAATGGTCTTCAGTCTTAAGTGAAAGAGACAGAGGAACCATTTATGTGAAATATCATGGCATGAAAACCAGGGACAGTCCTTTGTGAAAGAAGACGGCAGATAGGAACAGCCAGGGAATTCCTCATATATCTCCTAGCAATTGTTTATGCCTTCTGTGAGGGGGATATCTCATATACTTTTGCCAAATAGGTGCTCTTCCAAGATATTTTGGATATTTTTCAATTCCTTATGCTGGCTGAGGCTCAAAGGAATCCAGAACACCTGGAGGACATTGGGTAACCTATCCATGCTGTAGAGTGTAATCTTATTTCCCTGAGTATTTTTGAAGAAATAGGGTTTAAGAGGCTTTGCTTTGAGGAATGTACCTTGCAATCATTCAATTTCTCTTCTTTGCAAATGAATCCAGTTTGGTTCATCCATCTTAACTACAACAAAGTTCTAAATTAGGCCAGTGGTTCTGTACTGCAGTGTTAATACTTTCCTCATTCCCTGTTGAAATTGCCATGCTTTGCACACTTTACAAATAATAAAGTAGATTATTTTGCTTCACCATCTACATATACAGCATATGGCAAACTAAAACACCCGTATAGGTACCTGCCCACATCCACCTGCTCAACTAAAATGCTATTGGAAATAGATATGCTTCCCCTTAAGTCCTTCCAGCATATCTGCAGTCATATGCTTCCACCCAGTTGGATTCACAAATATCTATGTGGTTTAAAAAAGAAAAGCATATTAACAGCTTCAAAGATCTTATTCATACTCTGAGTTTTTAGCACAATTGCTACTCCAACGTTGTTCTCTGATACCTCATTCACATGCTGCATCCATAATGTTTAAGTTTTGACCAGAAGTCCTTTGGGTGCCAGTGCCATAGGACCGTGAGAGGGAACTCTAAGGAGGGTAGTACGTACCCATATGATCCAGGCAGAAGCTACCCATGCAGTATTGATAGGTATAGCATGAAATCAAGATATGGAGATTTTTGTAGCAGGGCATTATTGAACCTAAGACACATTTTCTGTTTTCTGCTTTCCTACATCTCACCTCGGTCTCCACCATCACCTGAAACTACTTACTTCACTTTGAACCAGGTTCATACCAAAGAGGCCCATTGGGAAGAACCTTATAACTCGGATATATTACCATTCACCCTAAAGGCTTCAGATAGGGCAGGATATACAATATTTAAATCCTGTGAAATTCTTTCCCCTGGAGACTCACCAAAACTTAGCATAATAATCTTCAGGAAGCATTGGAACACATTTTCCTTTAGGATGGGATGTGAATGCAAAAGGATGGTGAACATTCCACTTCAAGATTATCTTAGTACAACATCTAATATTTTGGTGTCTAGCATTTCCCAATAATATCTTGTTACACTTTTGAAATTGGCGACCTCATACAGACATGTGTACACAAGTCCAGTAAAATAGAGATACGTGAAGGTCTAGAGAAACCTCTATATATACACAGACTTCTTTGAGCACAACTGAAAAGGACAATGGGAGAAAAGTAATGAAAACTGAGGCAGTTAGATTAATGTGTGAAAGTGGAAGGACCCATGATGAACCTGGTGAGATAACAAGCATATTCTTTCCACATCTGATTGAAGAGCTTCTCCGTTATTGCACAACTTAATTTGTTTTGTGTTTATATGCCCAGATTCAATATGGTGTCAGACTCCCTAACACACTAGACCAGTAGTTCCCAACTTTGGGTCTCTAGATGTTTTTGGACTGAAATTCCCAGAAGCCTTCTTCACCACTAGCTGTGCTGCCCAAGATTTCTGGGAGCAGTAGTCCAAGAACATCTGGGGACCCAAGCTTGGGAACCACTGCACTAGACTGATGCCAAGATACTTAATGCAATGGGTTTTTTTTTTTTTGCAGGCTCCTAATTTTAGGAAGTTGCCTAACTATCAAAACAACTATGACATTCCTCCTATGTTTGCAACCACAGAAGCAACTCTGCATACCTTATAAAAGGTAATGAGTTGCAAAACTGATACATGCCTAAATTCATCCTGAAGTCAATATAGCAAAAAAAACCAAACAAACAAAAAACAAAAACAAACGCACCCCACCCCAACTACAAGGTTTTGACTCCTTTTGCCAAAGCAGATCTCGATCGCTCGCTCGCTCGCTGGCTCGCTGGCTCGCTGTTGAGGTCATTCTGGGCCTCACTTAAAACTGGCCTTTACTTAAAATATTGTGGCTTTATTAAAACCTGGCGCAAAATCTGTGCATTTTAGAAATCCAAACACAAGATGTGAAAGGCAACAGTAACAAGAGTTTAAGGTGATAAGTACAGCATGTCACACCATGCCTTTCCCCCAGGATCTGCCCTCCAATTATCTGGGGGTGGGAAGTGGGAAGGGTAGAGGAAATCCCTTTTTATTTGAACAAAAGCTTATGCCTGACAGGGCAGCAGGGAACCTTGTGCTTATGAATACATATAACAAGCAATTTCTACATACTGAACATGTGGTTTGAAACAACAGCTTCAGAGTTTGATGGCAAATGAATAATGGAACAATGTGGGGGAGTTTAGATTTTAAACTACTCAGCTAATTTAAAAATCTTGTTCTTTTCTTCAATGCCCCCTCTTTGACATGGAAGAGAAAAAAAATCTTCCCTCCCCATCATCATTTTCTTGTTTTCTCTCTCAGACTTGCTTACACCCACACCACCTGTCTACCTACAAAGACAGCCCACGGTCTGAGTGGAGGTGGGGAGCTTGCCCTGAAATTTAAGGTGAGATATACCCTTTTCACAGACCAAGGACCCTTGCTCTCTGCCAGTACACAGTGAGATTCTGGACTCATCAGTCTAGTTATGAATGAAGCACTTTTGGAATTGAAAGGTATTATTAAACTCTGGTTCTAAGAATTGTCATGTCCTGCAGAAATGTGATCAGAAAAGCAAGATTTAATCTAAATAATCTGGGGCTGTCCTTTATATACAAGGTTAGAATGTACTGTTAACTTCTATGTATCCCTGGGCATGCCTACTACACACAAGAGTAGTGTCAAAAAACAAACATTTATTGCACAGTTCAGGATGGACAAGACATTCTTAAGGCCAAGTGCTACCATCTGTCTGAAAGGTTCTCTGAACTACTGAAGGCTCTACTCAGTCAGACTATGTTACAACATAGAGTCAATCCTGCTTTTTGCCATGCTGAGGTATGATAGGCAGTGCTTTGTGCTCGAGTTCTGCTCTTATACAGAATTAAGCAATTTTAAAATATCATGTAATTAGTTACCCCTGAAGCTTATGGTTGGCTGACTGCTGGTCCACATTGACTAGGAATATCAAGCTGAAGTTTCAGGCTGTAGAGCCTGGCAAACCTTCTACCAAGCCACCAACTGCTACTGATTGTGGACCTGGCATCCCTGGGGTTTGCTTGCATTGAATTGACTAACTCTGTCCCCTAGAGCAGCGGTTCCCAACCTTGGATAACCCAGGTATTCTTGGACCGCATCTCCCAGAAACCCTGGCCAGCACAGCTTGTGGCAAAGGCTTCTGGGAATTGCAGTCCAATAACAACTTGGTTACCCAAGGTGGGGAACCACTGCCCTAGAGCAATACTCAGATAAGAGACCAACATATTAATGATGGCCCAGACAGATGGCCATCCAATCTCTGTTTAAAAATCTGAATTGAAGAAGAGTCCACAACCTGGCAAGTGTGGACATCTCATGGACTGCAATGGGGACATGTCAACATTTCAGAGGGCACTCCCACTCCGGTCATGAACTGTCACGGTCTCCAAAATAGTCCATTGAATTGTTGAACGGCTTGTCCTTTCAGGAAGTTATAACGGTTAGTCAGAATCTCCTTTTTTGTAATTTGATTACTTCAAGTCCTATTATCTGGAGCCACAGGAAAGAAGCTTATTGCATCTTGCACACAATAACCCTTCATATATTTAAGATAGTTATTGTATCACTTCTCATTCTTCGCTTTTGAAGTTAAACATACACAACTCCTTCCACCAATCCTTAAAGGGGTTTTGTTTTCAGACCTTTTGGAATCTTGTTTATTTATTTATTTATTTATTTGTTATGTGTTTAATCCCCCTTTCTTCTTTAAAAGGACCCAAGGCGGCTTACCTTACCATTGAAAGACAATATTTAAAGCTGCAAACGATGAGTATACAATGGTGGTTTACATCATTACAAGACAACATTGAAAGCTAGGAACACTGAGTATGAAGAGGCAGCTTACATCATGAAAAGACAATATTAAAGTTAAAGTAACAAGTATACAAATATTAAAAATGAACAAGCAAATACCACTCTGAGATATCATAAACACAAGCAGTACAAAAGACCAAGTCAGAGCAGTAATGCATAACAGTCCATCAAAAAGTCACACTCATGTGGCTTGTCACTGAGGAAAAGCCTGCCTGAAGACAAAAGTCTTTGCAAAGGACAGCAAAGATGGGGCCAGCTTGGCCTCCTGTGGGAGGGAGTTCCAAAGTCTGGGAGCAGCAACGGAGAAGGCCTTCTTCCATGTACCCATCAGATGTACCTGTGAAGGTGGTGGGACCAAGAGAAAGGCCTCTCCTGATGATCTTAACAACTGGGTCAGCTCCTAATGGGGGATATGGTCTTTGAGATGGCATGGACCCACACCATTTAGAGCTTTATAGGTTAAAACCAGCACTTTGAATTGTGCCGGGAAACTGTTTGGCAACCATTGGAGCTGTTATAACAGGGGAGATAATGTGATGCCAGCCCCAGTCAGCAATCTGAGTGCTGCATTTTGGACCCGCTGAAGTTTCCTGACACTTTCCATTGGCAGCCCAACATGCTACAATAATCCAGCCATGAAGTAACTAGGGCGTGTGTCACAGTGGCCAGATCAGATCTCTCCCGAAATGGAGGTACTGTAGCTGATGTATTAGTTTTAATTATGCAAATACACTCCCGGCCATCACTGAAACCCGGGCATCCAAGCTCAGAGATAAATCCAGGAGCACCCCCAAGTTGTGCTGCTGTGTTTTCAGAGTGAGTGTAACTCCATCCAGTATAGGCTGCGTCCCTATTCCTTGATCTGTCTTTCAACTGACCAGGAAACCTCTGTCTTGTCTGGATTAAGTTTCAATTTATTCACCCTCATCCAGTCCATTACTGACACCAAACACTGATTTAGAGCTGAAACAGCTTCCTCAGACTCAGGTGGCAAGGACAGGTAGAGTTGAGTGGTGACACCACACTCAAAATTCTGGACAAAGTCTCCCATCAGTTTCATGTAGATGTTAAATAACATAGGAGACATAACAAAACCCTGAAAGACCCCACAGGTCAGCGGCCAGGGTTTCAAACAGGAATTCCCTCAGCACCACCTTCTGAGTTCTCTCCTCCAGGAAAGACTGGTGCCACTGTGAAACGAAGCCTCCTAGTCCCATTCCAGAGAGATGGCCCAGAAGGATACCATGGTCGATGGTATCAAAAGCCACTGAGAGGTCCAGCAGAACCAACAGGGACACAGACCCCCTATCCATTACCCGGCATAGGTAATCAACCAAGGGGACCAAAGCAGTCTCTGTCCCATAACCAGGCCTGAAGCCAGATTGAAATGGATCTAGATAATTTGTCTCATCCAGGAACCTCTGGAGTTGAGAGGCCACAATCTGCTCTAGCACCTTCTCCAAGAATGGAATATTAGATACTGGTCAGAAATTATTCAGTATCTTCTGAATAATTCTCCCCTGGACATGTTTCAGCTTGTTGATGTCCAAAACTGGACAGAGTGTTCAAGTTAAGGTGAAACAGAATAGGGTTGTATTACTTCCCTTGTCCAAGATCAAGTCTAGTTTAGGCACAGAAGGAAATAATGGTTTTCTGCTGACTTAACCCTACCATTAAGTAGAGTAAGATGATTTCCACAGAGTGTTTGCACTGGGGTGGGGGGAACAACACTGGCAGCCCTCCAGTTACTCCTCCTGAGGCATCAAGCCATTTATATCTTCTCGCCCAAGAGGAGAAAACTATAAGTAACCTGTCCTACTGCTCCTAAAAAGCACCATATTGAAGTCCAGTAAACTTGAATGGAATGGAGTCAGGGGAGGCATCTAATATCTTAGACCTGTCCTGATGTTCTGCTTTGTGAATAAGCCAAAATAAGCCTCAGGCTTGAGTAAACCCTCCTCTCTTCATCTTTCTTGCACCAAAGGGGGGAAAAATGAGAAGCATCCATTTATGGGTTTTAAACTCACAGGATCCCTATCACATCAGAGCCACCTTGGGTCCCCTTGTTGGGAGAAAGGTGGCCTATAAATAAAACAAATAAATCAGAGAACAGCAGTTAATTTGATGACAATTACTGACAACAAGCAGGGATCAAAACATGTTTTTATATCTCGGTTTTGTTCTTACTAACAAAGCACAGTCTTTTGAGTTTGGCCCTCACAGAGAACTATGGTCACTTGAAACCTTCCAATTTCCTCCTCTGGTACATGAAATAAGAGAAGAGCCAAGGTCTGAGGCTTACCATGGCTGACTAGATAGTTGCCTCCTTTTGTTTCAGAGCTGGGCCTAAGGTTGTAGTCCTACACCTATTTACAAGTGAAGGGGTGTATGAAATTGTTGGTACTAAGGGTGGCTAAGGGCCAGGGGCCACACGTGTCTACACACAAAGGCACTTACAGCCATTCTTCTCTGCCCTCCATCTCAGAGCATGCGCACACACGCACACACACACACACACACACACACACACGCAACCACACACACACATGTCACCATGTTCCCATCTAGGGTCCTCCAGCCATCTCAGAAGCCAGGGAGCAGTATTCCCCCTAGAGCTTATCCCTGCAGACCAGTTAGGCTTTGGAAGAAATTGGGTGGACTCCTCCCATGGGCTGTGGCCACACAGGGAACATCGCATCACTGCATGTTGTGAACCCTTGTATGAAAGTCCCATTGAGCACAGTGGGATTTACATCTGAGTTAACATGCACAAAATGTTTCTCAAGGACCAACTAGTTACGTATAAGGATGTATTCATGTGCCTGAGGAGGAAGAAGGAACAGATTTTTTAAAAAAAGACAGAGAAAGGAGGGGGGAAATAATGTAACACAATCTGTTTTTTTTCCGGAAGCTCTGGAAGCTGTGATGTGTTTTCCTTCCTTGCCTGCTGCCAGTTCGTATTCACATGGAGGAGGCAAGCACTCAGCCCTGGAGTGTCTGCCCTCCAGAGAAATTGCACCATCTGCTCTCAGGGGACAGCCATTTGCCCAGTATCTTTGTTGCTGCATTTTAAAACAAGTCAAGTCTGAAAAGAAAGGAACTCCTTTTGGCAAAGGATGGTCTCCATACCACTCGGAGGAGCTAGCTAGGTGGGGGTGTGGGGAGAGAAAGACTACCATGGGACTATATTAAAGATGTTTTACTCTATGTGGAATATTTTCTCTCCAAGATTTCATAATTACTAATCATCCTGGGAAAATATGGTGCAAGAAATGCCATAAA
This sequence comes from Intellagama lesueurii, assembly GCA_037013535.1. Lineage (NCBI taxonomy): Eukaryota > Metazoa > Chordata > Lepidosauria > Squamata > Agamidae > Intellagama > Intellagama lesueurii. Next base: position 221,263,279 of record JBAJHW010000002.1, read on the forward strand.
GTAATACAGTATGTCTGCAGAATGTGACACTCAAGTTCAAACTGGTCCTTAGCATTCAAGTTCAATTATTCACTTAGAAACCAACTTTACCTTGTGAATATGATACAGTGCATGCATCGCCTGTTGTCACATGTCTCACAGAACAGTGGTTTTCAACTTTTCATTCTGTCAAAGAATCTGAGGCCCACCAGCAGATTGACAGCCCTACTTGTTCAGGTGTTGTGAGAATAAATTATGGAAGAGGAGAGGTTTCCTCACTGCCTGAGCTCACCAAAGGAAGAGCAGCATGCAAACATAGTAAATAAACACACACACCTTCTAGCATGCCAAAAGACCACAGGTGAATAATTCATGGAAAGTAAGACCTATAGGACATGACATGGGGAGTGAGGAAGAGTGAATTCTCAATATTTTTTTTTCAAAATGTGTGTTTGACCTTGATCATGTTCCACTAATTGCACACACACCATTGGTTGAGAACCAGTACCAGTGGCTCCCAACCTTGGGTCCCCAGATGTTAGACTACAACTCACAGAAGTCCTGGCCAGCACAACTAGTGGTTGCACCATATTTTCTGGGAGTTTTAGTCCAGGAACATCTGGGGAGCCAAGGTTGGGAACCAGTGCTCTAGACCAGTGGTCCCCAACCTCGGACCTCCAGATGTTCTTGGACTACAACTCCCAGAAGCCTTCACCACCACATCTGCTGGCCAGGATTTCTGGGAGTTGAAGTCCAAGAACATCTGGAGGCCCAAGGTTGGGGACCACTGCTCTAGACTACAGAATAGATGAGGAAGCACAATGAACCATTTTTGGACTACTGTTTCACAAACCAGGATGGAGCTAAAGTAGATGTATGAAGTAATCATGTGTATGTTACACAAACATTTATCCCATATACATATAAAGCAGGAAAGCTATTGTGGTGTAGTGGACAGAGTGTGAGACTAGGACTCAAGAGATCTTGGTGCAAATCCCTGCTTGGCTGTGGAAACTCCTGGCTCAGGGCTGTACTAACCTATGGCCGGGCCCCTAGGCTTTCAGGTATTTTGGGCTGCCTCCAGCACTTCAATCGTTCACCCCACTACAGCCGACAGTCTGACCCTGGTATGGTAGGTACTAGACGGCAGTACATAGCCCTATATCCCTTTTGAGGGTCTCCTGAAGAATTCTATTCACAATATTTTATACATTTTTATTGTGTGAGTAGAGATCTTCAGGAAAACACATTTTGGGGGTATAATTGTTCAATACTGTAATATTTCGGAGTGAATAATTTTTATTATTATTTATTTAAAATATTTATAAATAATAACTGTTTTGGCTGGTCTCAATTGGCCCGTAGAAATGTTTGCGCACACGCAGTCAAAGTCACAACTAGACCGTATTGCTCATGGAGGTGTAATAAGAGAAGATGGGTGGCATAATGTCACAACCTTGATGGTAGTGCACTGTCGGTCTGCTGTCTCCCCCGCCTTGTCTCAAACCAAACCTCAGCTGACTATGAACATGACTTGCAGCTTCTCAGTTTTTTTACATAATGACTGCTTGTTCAGTACATGGCTATACGAAAAGGGGTTGAAGGGATCCTATAACATTCCACAGGTAAGTGGAGAAGTTTATAACAATAAACATTTCATAGAAATGGACTAAAATACATGGAAGAGTATATAGACGAACTGAAACAAAGCATCTCACACCTTTTATTACTCTTGCCTGAATATTGGAATAGAGATATGGACAAAAAAGGAGCTGGTAAGCAATATGGCATTAAAGCAATGTATATAAATATATATAATATGCTTATGAGAGTATATATATATATATGGATAAATATGTATGTACACATATTGCTATGGTGCAGAGTGCAAAGTGCCTTTAACCATTGGAGTTCTAGGGTGCCTCAGTAAAAAAAAAAAAACATGACTGGTCCCTAGTCCCTGTGGGGGGCCCCTGGGTTTCACCTTAGTCAGCCCTTATGAATGATATGGCCTTGCCCTGGGTGGTTAAGCACTAGTAAAATCACTCCTCAAGCACCTCATATCACTTGAAACCATATTAGGGTTGCCATACATTGGATGTGACTTGACAGCACATAACATAGCATGCACAGCATAGCATAACATAGCACATCATATAACGTAGGAAAGGGAGCCTCTCTCCTCCCTCTGCCTTAGCTCTCAGCATCCAGTGACTTTTAAGGAATTACCATCTCAGCCTGGCACCAGTGCCGGACGTTAAGTGAATGGGGGCAGGAGACCTGTTTAAAGCATCAGAGTATGGCAAGGTCAGGGGTAGATGTGGGTGGGTTTTGTTGCAATCACCTCTATGCTCCTTTATGTAATAAGTACATCCCTGCTCCATTCTACAGTCATTCCACAACCACATGCATAACATACACAGTATTGTGCTTTTTTTTAGGCAGCAGGACTTCTTTAAGCAAGATCTTTCCGAGCATCTCATGAATTCTGCTTTTCCCCCTATTTGGGGCATTCCCTGTATCTACACCAGGGCACCCTCTTTACAAATGGGTGTACAGATTGGTTGTTACATCTTTCAAATAATCTGACCCCAAGTCCTGCCCAAAACACACACACAGGGGCAGAGAGATAATTGTCTCGCAACTCTTGTGTTCTGGCCTTTGGCCTTTCGTTGTTAGATCTCTTCTGAGCCTTCAGTGAGTGATACTCATTTTCACCTACTGACATTTTAAATAAAGACAACATGTGACAGGCAAACCTCGGAATAAACTAATTCATTTTAATTAATAAGGCTGTGCAGCGGTCACCACTGGTGCCCCTAGCGGGTTGTCTGCCTTTTGCCTTACCCATCCACTGAAGAGAGTCTATTGGACCCATAAATTAACCCAGGAAAACCGGACTTCCCATGTGCAATCTCACAGTGGGTCCTTTTGCATTTTTCCCACTGTGTAGTTGCAGCTGAGTTTTTTTAGTCCTGACAACGACAACAACTAACATTTTAAATCCTGGTGGGAAGTAGCCAGAACCTTATGGTAAATTGTTATTCTTAATCACATTTAGATCTCATGAATGCCCTAAATGTGGACAGGTGTTTTTTTTTTTTCCCTGCATGCAGTCCTGCTTTATAACACAGTCCTGTAAAAAAGACTAGTCTAAGGTAAGATTGGCTGAATTACCCAATGTATTTTCTGTATGGCTAAGGGGTGGGGGGACCCAGACCTCCCCGGCTGGTGTGTAACCCACTTGCCCACTGTGCTACATGGCCCTTTAGACCAGTCTATGGAGGAGCCTCCCAATTACTTTTTCTTTGAACACAAAGAAATCTCTCTTGACCAAACGGGAGCAGAGCCTCCGATTGGATCAGGAGAGGAAGATCTGCAATGCTGCAGTTTCTTGGGGTTGTTTTACATCGGCAGAGCTGTGTGTGGGAAGCTTTCAGAAGGCTGTTCTATTTTGGGGGCCTGAAAGTAGCTCCTTTATATTATTCTTTTTTACCTTTTGGAGAGATGAATAATGGTGTCATGGAGAAACAAAGGGAGAGCTTTGCCCATTTCCAGGCTTCACATTCACACTAATTAAGTACTAGCAGCTTCGCTGAAAGTAACGCCCCACCCCCACCCCGCTTTGAATTTTCAGAAAACACAAGTCAAAATGAATCCCTAGAGCAGCAGCAGTGGAGGAACCAGGCATTCCTTTCCCATTTACTCTGCCTCTTTACATGCCACATACTATGCTCAGCAAAGTGCTTTGGGGAAGACAGCCTCAGTGTCCCAATTTAACTGCTTGGCAACTCAGGAGGCCTGCATGTGGCCCTACGCAGCTGCCTGTAAGAAGAACCCTTCTTACTTTGCTCCACAAGGCAGCTATTAGCACCCAGTGAGCTTTACGCTGTGAGCACATGTGCCAGGGAATTTTCTACAAAAACAGTTTGGCACGACCAACAGCCACCTGCCCCAGTGGGTCTGACATCCACCCAGTGAAGCATCAGACATGGACGTTTCACTCCGAAGTGATGTACATTTCATGAAGAGATTTCAGATTGTTTCTATGAGACATCTGTGAGATATAAACTAACTTTCAGATTATCTGTCAAACTGACAGAAAGCAGTATGGCAAACAATATCAACACTATCATAAACAACATTTTATCCTTATTAGGGATGGAAATTTTTGTTTATTTTGTTCTCACTGATGAGAAGGGATTTTTAAAAAAAAGTTTTCTGGGTGAGATCACAAGAGGTTTTATAAATCTTCAACTCTTTAAGAGTTGTTTTTTTTTTAAGCAAAAAACACTGCTGAAATAGTTTTTATGTAAAGCCTCCCCCCCCCCCAACTTTTTTGTTAATCCAGTCATTGATTAAAAAGAACCCAAACCCCAAACACTTTTTACTGTCATGCTGGAGCAAATAAATCTCAGAGTTTGACACATTTTTCAGCAGGGTGTCTCAACGTGCCAAACCACCATTTGCAAATATCCATTATATCCTTAACCCTTATGCAGAATGGAAGTGAAAAATAGTCCCCCCACACCCAAAAATCATAATTGCAGTAATTCATCTGTGAGGAAAACAGACAAACTGGCTGTGTTTGAGGAGAAGCTACTCCTCAAGTTTGTGGGACTCGATGATCTTACCTAGTGGAACCGGTAGCCAACAGCAGTGTTCTGAGCAGTGTTTGGTAGCTATGAGGGGCTATTTAAATTCCCCACAATTCTCCAGAGAACCATAAAGCTATAGCATTACTAATTATTATTGTCTGCCATCAAGTCAATTCTGACTTACGTATAGTGACCCTTTCCAGGGTTTTCTAGGTAGAGAACACACAGAAATGGTTTACCATTCCTTTTTTCTGGGGTGCCCTGGGACTGTGCAGCTTGCCCAAGGCCACACAGGCTGGCTCTACTCGCAGGAGACACAGTGGGGAATTGAACTCCCAATCTCTGGCTCCACAGTGAGATACCTAAACCACTGAGCTATCCAGCCAGCAGCTATGGCATTAGGGGATAATTCAAATGGCAGGTAGACTCAGCTGCTCAATGCTGCTTAGTACATCAGGCCAAAGCAGGGAGTGGGAGAATAATAATAAAGAGGACACTGGAGGAAATGAGTCAACAGAGGGCCTGCTAAGATCCTGAGGCCCCAGCAGCTGCTGCCCAAGGATGTCAGGTAGCATTGACACAGGCCCTGGCTTTGAGCCCTTGTCATCATTCTTTATTTAATGAGAGGACAGGTCTTGCTATGGTGACAGTGGGCTTCCCAGTATGGAACTGCTGCTCCTTCTGTCATGAAATCCTTTCCACTCTCTAAGCACTTTTGAGGACCATCAGCTGGTTCCTTCTTCAGCGCATCTTTCCCTACTGTTGAGCATCTGTTATACAGGAAATGTGCACAATTCCATTTGGTTTTATTATATTTCATCTAAGTGGCCTTATTGCATTCTGCTGCATTGTTTTATGTGAAGCACTGCAACGGTTGAAGAGAGGCATGAAACAAATGTAATCATTTAAAGGTACAAATCTCCTGTGGCGAACAACTCTGACCGATCTGCTGAATTTCCCCATACCACAGTAACATTTTTCTAGACTGTAGTACTAAACTAAGGTTATACTTTTGGAGACACATGCCTCCCATGGTAGCATTGCCACATTCCATTCATGTGTCTAATTATAGCAGTGTCTTGGTGCTGATGATGGCTCCAACACCCTGAGCCACACCAGAAAGTTCTGTTGCACCAAGCCTAAAGCAAAACAAAATGGCTCCGGGCCATCAGTTTGACAAATTATTGATCTCACCATGACCACAGAGGGAACTACAACTGATAAAACTATGCAGAGGTCATACATGCCACAGATCTTAACCACATGTCCCACTCCATAAAGGCTACAGTATAAAAATCATACAAAATTATATAAATCACAAGGTGTTTCACTGGCAACTCTATAACAGCAAATGCAAGAAATACCCCAGTATTTCTCCAATAGTTCACGTAGGAGTTGAGAAGCTTGTGAAAATTACTGGGAGGAAAATAATTAAAGGAGCGCTGGGCTGAGCCTTCCATTTGCAATAAGGAAAGTTCCAAAGCTGTACTTGAGTGACAGCTGCACACAGATGGGCTACTCTGTTCACTTGCACACTTCCTGCTCCTACTCATTCCTTTATAAAGTGCCTTGGCACCTAAGGTACTGCATTACATAAAGCTCAATTCAATTTCATATGCTCTACACTGAATGGCATTCAGTTATGAAACACAATGTAGTTGTTCCCAGCTTAGAGCTCCCTCCAACCAATAAATCTGCTGTAGCTGGAAGGGTTTTGTCCTTTGACTTCCAAACTCCCCCGAAGTTTCATTGAGGGACATTTTCTTTTCGACATGCAGCCTGCCTCGTATTGACAGAAAACATCAAACTAAGCTGCACAAGAAATAGGTATTGATGGTTTACTGCTGGGATAACTCCTAAAAGAACTGACAAGCAGCTTAAGCATACAGCTCTCAAGTATGCAGAGGTGGAAATAATGACTCTAGCCCCCTGAGGCCAGCAAGGGAAAAGCCAACTTACTGGCTGTTGTTCTATAATATGGATAGCTCAGTGGCTTATGTCTCTGGATGCAGAACCAGAGGTTGGGAGTTCAATTCCCCACTGTGCCTCCTTGAGAGGGGCTGGACTCGATGATCCATAGGGTCCCTTCCAACAATACAGTTCAAAGGTTGTTGTTGTTGTTGTTGTTGTTGTTATACCCATAGAGGGATCCATGGAACCCTTTCTGGGAATATTAAAGCTAGTTATTCTCTTCCTGCCCCAGATATAACTTAAACAGTACTGGAAGTAAGGGACTGAAGGAGAGTGTCAGTCCATGAAGACACAGATAACATGAATGCAAAAGGTTGTGAGAATGTTCTTTTGCCATTTGTTGCCCCATTTTTGTTTGATGGCATAAACTTCAATCGTCTGCAACAACAGACTACTGGATATTGTAAACATGTATTGATCTTGGAGCACTGTCATCCACCACAACTCATTTCACATGGTGGCTTTTTGCCATCTGCATGGGGCTTTTTAATGTGATATCATCTCCTGGGAGCTCACAAAGTTTTTGAATATCATGGTCATGGTTTAATGATGGAAAAAAGCTAAGTTAACTCTCCTAGAAAACAATTGTGCTGACTACTGATTTAGGGGATGTCTGTAAGAAACAATTCACTCAAATCCCAAACATACAGAGTGAAAGAACAGTTACTTTAAAATGGGTTTTTAATAAATCCCTTCACATTTGAGTAAAGTTATTGTTATCTGCAGGGAAGTCACTTCTGACTTACGGTAATCTTATTAATTCATTACCTACAAAAGGACCACTCATTAGCAGCCCTGCTCACATCTTGAAACTATGGCTTACTCCACTGAGCCAATCCATTTTATGTTTGGTCTTCCTTTTTTCCTAACTGCATTCAACTGTCACCTAGTCAGGCAGAAATCCCTAACCAGAAAGTACAGCTGACACCGAAACAAGATGTGGCATTAAAGGGATCAATAATTGCAGCATCCCTGTCTGTCTGTCTGTCTGTGAGTTTGTTTGTATTATGGGTTGCTGTAAGAAGGCTCAACTTTCATGGCCTTGGAATAATCTCACTTCTCTGTGGCTGGTATTTGCCTAAGGAAAGAAGCTTCCACTGGTGTCAATGGCAACTTCCCTCCTTGGGTGAACAGCAGCTTGTGGGAGGGGCATTTTGATTTTGGAAAGTGATGGGGAGACATTTAACCCCCTCCTCACTACCAATCAGGATTCTAATGAAAATAAGACTGTCTTGTATCTGCAATGGCAGTTGTTCCCAACCTTGGGTAATCCATGCGTTCTTGGACTTGCCATTCCCAGCAGCTTTCACCACCAACTGGGCTGGCTGAGGTTTCTGGGAACTGTGCTCCAAGAACACCCAGGTTATCCAAGGTTGGGAACCACTGTGCTATGGTGTTTTCTTTTTTAAAAAAAGCAGTGACAAGTGATCCACTTGGCTTGGTGCAGTTTGGCCCTGACAAAAGCTTGGGTGTATATTATTCACTACTGGTGGTACAGTAGTGGGAATTAAAAAAAAAAAGAACAGGTTGTGCATGAGCGCATTAAAAGTGAAAATTGTGAAAGAAAATGCACTATGGCTGAAATCCAGGAGTAAGCCACAACTAGAGTGGGCCCATTGAATCAGAGGGGATTTGGTGAGTCATCCCCTCCACAGGTTCCACTAGTTTAACAAGCTTACTCTAGTTGCAATTTGCTACTGGATTTCAGCTATCATTCCAAACAAAATAAGCTTATTTTATCTGAATTAGTGAACACATTAGTTTAGAGTTGGTGCTTAACTGCAAAGATAATGAAAGAACAAGTAGAAGGTTTACGCAGAAATAAAGCTTAAAGATAAACTTACTCCAAATTGAGAATCATCAGTGAAAAATCCTTCTAATAGAAGAAGAAGCAATGCCAGGAAACTGGAAAATGTACATAATGATCAAGAGAACACCTTCTGCAAAAGAGATCAGTTTTCCCATGCTGAGAAGACAATATCAGAGGTTGCCTGAATCTTCTTGGAAGGAAGGAAGGAAGGAAGGAAGGAAGGAAGGAAGGAAGGAAGGAAGGAAGGAAGGAAGGAAGGAAGGAAGGAAGGAAGGAAGGAAGGAGAGTTGTTGCATGTGTAAAAATCATAACTTCGGTAATTCTGAGACTTGTATTCTGGGAGGTGTGAATCAAAAAATTTTTTTTTTCTGAATTTCCAAACTCTAAGTCAAAATACCAGTTTCATTTCCTGGATGAGAAATGATGAAGCCGCTGCAGAGCCACGCTTCGGCAGCGCAGCTTGCCTTTGCCTTCTTCCCCGGATGAGCCAAGAATTCACAGTCTCATGTGAGTAACTCGAGGGAGAGGGGGGAACGGTAGGTTATTTAAGGGCTGTTCCCCCCTCTCCTCTTCCTCTTCCTTTGATGGCAACGGTCAAGGAAGGAGTTCGGCTGTTCAGCTCTCGAAACGTAGTTGGTTTCGAGGCCCGCACAGCTTAGCGCTTGGGATCGGGAGGGTAGCATCGGCTCCCTCCCCCGGTTTGATTATCGTTTACAGCATTTGTTTTAATATTTCTTGGGTTTTGTGATTACTGTATTCTTTATATATAAATTTGATTTAATTTAGAGCAGCACTAGGGGGCGGCGCGAGTGGTTTAAAAAAAATTAAAGGAAATAAAAATAAAATACAGATATTTAGACCTTAATTAATCTTTCGTCCTAGGGTGTTTCAGTTAATGATCAGGTACAATTATACTCATAATTAAAGACATCAGTGGTGGCATGCGCTACCATCCGGTGCTCGTCTGTGGCGCAGCTGTGGTGCGGCTTAGCCGTTAGCCTCCTCAGCTGTTTGGCGCACCGCTTCTCAACTTCTTTGTGAAGAATTGGCGGGAGACGTTTTTTTGGCGGCCTCACTTTGAATCTCATCACGCGCTGGGTGTTGGCTTATGTACACTCAGGTGTGGAGACATTTGTTTTAATTCAACATTAATTGTTTTGGCTGCCTGAATTTGATTTTACTCACGCGTTAGGCAATTGTTTAAGTACACTTCTGTTGGGGGGATTTTTATTAATTGTTTAGTAGGCCCCTTCAATTTATTATCGGCGTTAGTTTCCTGGATATTAGGCTTTACTTAAATACTTAATGAACAAATTTAGACTTGATTAGTGTACTTCCTTGGGACTTGTTCAAATATATAACAACTTTTACTAGAATATATAAGCTTTTTTTAAAAAAAATAATTAATTGATTAGGAAGTATCATTTGCATAAATCAATTTATTATTAATATTAATATAATCACATATTAACTAGTTTAGAGCATTAGTAATTGTAATTGAATACATTCATAATTAATTAATTAAATTATTTAATCATAATAATAATAGTAAATAATAATCACAATAGTAATTTGAATAAATAAGTTCTTCGCTATAAATTTTTGTTCCCAGCTTGTACCACTCAGCATGGTAAAGGTAAATCAGTTTTTGTTGCACGAGTGGGGGCACTGCAGCCTATTCTTCGTCTAATCAGCAGCAATTTTAGGCTGCAAAATGGCCTCCAGGAAGGGTCGAGGTAAAAAAAAAAAAAAAAAAGGAAAGCAGCTGGCCAAGAAACGGCCAGCGCCTCAGCTGTCACCGCCTCAGTCTTTGTCTGACGAAGAATCGTGGCCCATCTGGCAGCAGCTCCAGGATAAGATAGCGGCGCTAGAAGCCGAAGGAACAGCTAGGAGCGCCACTCAGTCTAGTGGGGCTCAACTGCGCAGATCAGCTAGGGAAGCTAAGGGTCATCGCAGGGCTAAGCTCAAAGCTCTGGCTGACAATCTAATGTCTCGGTTTGCTGTCCTTGAGGCAGAGCAGCAGGCAGCGGGGACGTCCAGGAAGGATGCAGATGGGGCGACGGTAGTGGCATCGCAACAAGGAATCGACGAAGGGAGATCAACCCCAATCACGGCAGTGGCCAGCGCTTCCACTTTGGGCAGACAGGAGGCATTGGAGGAGGTTGGCCCGGATACCATGTACGGCAGGGAGGAGACTGTCTCCACGCCTTTGTCTGGTGAGTCACCCATTGCACTGGACACCTCTTCACAGTTCCCTGCCTGGCCCTGGTCAGGCAGTGGACAGACCACGAATTCTGACACCACTCCACCATTCCCGGCCTGGCCTTGGCCAGGCAGTGGACAAACCACTGCACCCGGCACCTCATCACAGTCTCCTGCATGGCCTTGGCCAGGCAGCGGGCAATTTACTTTACCACATTATACACCATATAATATTCAGAGCTTTGGGGCGCCGAGTTCTACGTGGCCTTGTACGAGCACCCAGTTTAGCGGCTGGGCCACGCCATGCCCACAACCTACATTTCCAGCCCCGGTAACTCCAGCTGCTGGTGTAGGTGTTTGGCCGTACCCTTCGGTCCTGGACACGGGTTATAATACCGTGCCATTGCAAGCATTGCCATTTGGGGATCGTGCGATGCCCCAGGGTGGACACCTCACCCCTGCGACGAAAGAGAAAAGCTCGAAAGGTAAATATGTAGATTTATTTGAGGTGATGACCAGAGATGTAGAAAAGAAGGACCTGGATAAGGAGGATGAAACGGATAAAGAGAGACGTGGAAGGAATTGACAGGAATTGGGCAAATTGGCCACCCGGATTCCTAACATACGCTGGGGTGGTAGTAAAGGCCCAGCCTTGGTGGGCTCAATCCTTATTTCAAGATTTAGATATCATCTATAGGGCATATCTGGTCTTTGCAGGGCAGGCATGGTTTTCCTATGACAAATCGTTCCATATGAGGAGTGCGATTCACCCAAATTTATGCTGGGATTAGCTGTTACCGGGTCTCTGGCTGCAGATTATGACTCCGGCCAGGCCCAATCTAGGTGACAGGACTGATAGAGGGCACCTGATTAGGAAGACTGCTTCGAATTTATCTCCCCGTGTAAGTGTGGGGCAGGTGGTTCAACCCCGCTTGCTATGCTGGGAGTACAACTCCAGGGGTGTGTGCGCCAAGAAACCCTGCAGATTCAGGCATGAGTGTATGGTGTGCGGGGGGCAGCACCCCAGTACCACATGCTTCCGGGCCGGCATCACAAGGCAAAATAAGGGCTCCGGAGGTGGGAAGAAACCCAATGGGGGTGAGGGTAACCCTGGAAAAGGGACCCAGCCCAATTAGGGTTATAGTTTTAGAATCCTGGTTGCGCGATTATCCCTTTCGGGATGACGCCAGTTATTTGCTTAAAGGTTTTAAGGAAGGTTTTAGGATTCCAGCGTTAGGGGAGCACACAGCATTCTTTACCCAAAACCTCAGATCGGTACAGGGCACGGAGGTGGTGGTTAAAGACAAGATAGCCAAGGAGGTATGGGAAGGGAGAGTGCTGGGTCCGTTTGCAACGGCTCCTTTGGAGACCTTGAGGGTCTCACCTTTAGGAATAGTACCAAAGAAGGCAAAAGGTGAGTTCAGATTGATCCACCATCTGTATTACCCTGAAGGGAGCTCGGTTAACGATGCTATCCCTTGGGAAATTTGTACTGTGCGTTATACCTCATTTGAGGCGCAGTGGTTAAACTGCTGTACTGCAGCCAAAACTGTGCTCACGACCCGGGGTTCAATCCCAGGTAGCCGGCTCAAGGTTGACTCAGCCTTCTATCCTTCCGAGGTCAGTAAAATGAGTACCCAGCTTGCTGGGGGGGGGGGGGGGCAATGTGTAGCCTGCATAATTAACTTGTAAATCGCCCAGAGAGTGCTTGAAGCACTATGGGGCAGTATCTAAGCAGCACGCTTTGCTTTGCTTTTTGATGAGGCAGTTGACATGGTTACTTGCCAGTTCACCCAAGGGATTTTGACCTGTTAGGGTTTTGCTTTCAAGGTTCTTTTTATATTGATAGAGTGTTACCTATGGTCTGTTCAGTTTTATGTGCATTTGATCGGCTTGGTTCCTTCCTTGAGTGGAAGCTTAGGAGTAGAGTGGGATGTAAGGATACGGCCCATTACCTTGATGACTTTCTTTTTGTGGGAAAAGGAACACTGGAAGGTGTACATTTATTATAGACACTTTTCGTTCCACGGTGAACGAATTGGGTCTGCCTTTGGCTAAAAACAAAAAACAAAAAACAGAAGGGCCAACAACGGCCTTGACGTTTTTGGGTATTGAATTAGACACGGTTCAGCAAACGTCTAAGTTGCCAGGGGAAAAATTAGCTGACCTAAAGGTCAGGGTAGCTTCGATGCTACAAAGAAGAAGGTGACCCTGAGGGAGCTACAGGAGATGGTTGGACACCTAAATTTTGACTGCAGAGTGGTAGCGCCTGGTAGCGCCTTTTTGCATAGGCTTTGTACTGCAATGCAGGGGCTCAATCGTCCTTTTCATAGGACCAGGGTTACTCAAGGCACGAGAGAGGATTTGAAAGTTTGGAGGCAGTTTCTAACTGAATTCAATGACATTTCATTTTGGAGAGGAGAGAGGATGCTTAGAGCGGAGTTTCAGGTCCAGTCGGACGCTGCAGGCTCCTTGGGGTTCGGAATATATTTTAGAGGCAGATGGTACGCTGGGAAGTGGCCGGAGGAATGGCACCACGCCGGGGTCACCAGAGACCTGACATTTTTCGAGTTTTTTCCCATAGTTGGTGCATTGTGGCTTTGGGCAAGCGAATGGGCCAACTCTGTGGTACGTTTCTGGTGTGACAATCTGACAGTGGTCTGTATAATCAATAACCCCACGTGCATTCAGACCGTGTCATGACACTGGTCCAGGCTAGACACATACCAGATGTAGATAATAGCTTAGCTGAGGCATTATCATGCCAACAGATTGAGCGGTTCAGGAAGTTAGATCCAGGAGCCAACGAATTCACGGAGACTCTTCCCCCAGGGGCTTGGCAATTTGGCGTGGTGATGTGAAGGGACGATATGACTGGCCCTGGCACTGAGGACAGGATAAGTGTACTCAGCAGAGAGTATAGAGTTTCAGGAGCTTCAGACTACCGCCTTAGGAAAATGATTGGAGGTTGGTCTAAGGAAAGAGGCAGATTTAAAGATTCAGGAGTACCTATATCACCGGGACTAGTAGAAAGCATTTGTAAGCAGTGGTAGGTTATATGTAGAGATGATTATGAAGTTGTTTTATTCAGGGCCGTGTCCTTAATAACTTTTCGGCGTCATCAGGATTAGTGAAGAGGTAGCCACTGGAAAGGGAGACAGAACCGGAGTGCCTCTACAATGGCAGGATGTTTGGGTAGTTATCAGGACGGTGTAGATTCACATCCACCAATCCAAGGCCGATTAGCGAGGCACCCCCTGACGTCCAGGTAGGGGCCCGGTTTGTTTTATCTTGAAGATACCATAACGATGATGAAAAGGAAGCACATCATGATCATGGGCCACAACTATGTTTTTTGGGCAGCTCAGTATGCTGCCACGTCCCCATGGGGGAGCAGTCTTGGACTTGGAGCTAAAGCCCTTATCGAATGAAAAGGATGCCATGGGATGCTGCGAGGACAACTTTGCTGTGCGGCTGCCTTTGGTCAACATCCCCCATATGTGTGGGTAATACACTTGGGCGGTAACGACCTGACCAGGATCTGCGGAAAGGCCTGATCCTCGACGCGATTCGTGACATCACATGGTTGAGGGTTACGTACCCTGCTATGGACATCATATGGTCAATGATCATCTCTCGGCCGGCATGGAGGGATGTGAGGCAATTTTGGCCCGCTAACACTGCATGAAGGAGTGTTAGCTGGGAAGTCTGCAGAGCTATCTGCAGCGGACTGGATCGGTTATTGGTCACCAGAGGATCCACGGATAGGCCTGAGTTTTCCGATCGGTGAAGGCACCATATCATACTATGAACACTGTATGACCGACGACCATCCCTCAGCTGGTATGGAGGGATGCGAGGCATTTTTGGCCCGCTAATGCTGCACAAAGTAGTGTTAACAGGGTAGTCTGCAGAGCTGATTGCAGCGGCCTTGGATCGGTGATTGGTCACCAGAGGATCCACATGGATAGGCCTGGTTTTTTTCGGAACGATGGTGTACATCCGTCTGAACGAGGTTTGGATGTCTTCCTGGAAGACATCAAGGGGGGTCTGCTGCTGGAGCTGGGTGAGCTCGATGGCAGGCATGATACTTAGCTTGGCTAGTCCCTATGCAGTGGCAGGTAGTGCAGACTAAACGGGTATTTTGGTGAGTCCAATAGCAATATCAGGTAATTATAGGTCATCTGAACTCCCAGCAGTGCGGATCGTGCGATTATAGTGCTTGGGGGGGAAAAGATGCGCTGAGGCCGCACCCGGACCAACAGTCAACAGGCAGAGGGTGGCTTGAGGTCCGGGGGTGGTCCCATTTTGGCCGGCTGGGTTTATCGTGGTCTTCACGGCTGTGAAAACATGGGCCAGGGACTCGCCCAGTTGTTTGTTTGTTAAAGGGTCCATTCAGACCCATGTGTTCAAACCTGAGTCCGCACTACGGCAGGACCCCCCTTTGCCAAAGAATTGGCAACATTGATTGTTTACAATAAAGTGTGGCCCGTGTTTTAATCCATAATTCTGGTCTCGCGTCTTTATTCCGGGGTAGGGGGGCAAAGGGAACAAGTTCTAGCATCTGATAGGACTGATGGAAGAATTAATGCAGGTCATCTTCCTGAGCCTGAGTATATGATAGTGGGCGTCAGTAAAACCCAGAGTGATATGTGCCTATATAAATCATGATAATCTACTTGTTCTCTTGGGCATTAAAAATCATAGGAATGATAGAACCTCTACGTGTGTGCAACATTTTGACACACTGCAACCAACTGCTCCAAACAGCACTGCATTCTGCTCCTGTGAAACTACCAGGGGTGTGCTAGAACTGCATAAAGATAAATTCTGAATTCAGCCATTAGGGGATCAGCAGGAGCTTTTCAGCCTGTCAGTGGTTGTCATGACTGGAAAGAAAAATGGATCCTGTGCCCTTCTTGACAGTTTGGGGTTTCAGATTTTTCTTGTCGTTCCCAAATGCAGCCTGCAGCATCAAGAACAAGGAAAATGAATTATGTATATTTGCAGAGGCTACCTAAATGTAAGTACATGTCTCTTAGGTATGCCTCTTTGGTATACAGGTACTGCATGAGTATCCACACAGGTATAGCACAGCAGCTGAGACCTAACATGGCATGGCATAAACTTTCAGAGAGTTTCAGCAGAACACATGAACCTGTTCTCACATTGGTAAGAAACAGCTCTGAAAATCTGCATGATTCCTGATTGAATATGGCACAGTTTGATGTTAATAATTTATATAATTAGTCAAAAATTGCATTACAGGAACCTATGTAACAGACTCTCATTGCTTTGTTATTATAGGGTGATGAGGTTTTAAGATAAGAAAAGACCAATGTAAACTTCCTAACCTTACTTCATAACACAGGCTGATAATCTTCCTTCAGTAACCATCACTTTGTTAAAACCTCTCATTTTTCCTCCAGTGTAGAGCTCAGTAGATGCAAATTAAAGAGAAGTAAATGCAAATTAAAAGGTGAGGCACAGCAAAGGCAAAGTTTATTTGGGTTTCTGTTTTAATTTGCTTCATAGATATAAAATAAGATTCAAAGGAAAATAAATAAAAAGCTTTTTGAAAAGCATGTGTAAAGTTTTAAAAGCATTATCATTATCATTGTTGCCTGGTCTTACTGTGTAGTTCAGACTTCCACAATTATTGTAAAGATGACAGCAGATAACCCTTCTAACAACTACCAAAAACCAGTGATACGTTCCTTACATCTCAGCTTGCCTCTCATGGTTAGGTTGTTGCCTGGAGACAAAAGAATCATGCGTATTTTACAGCAGTTCCACAAACAAAGAAGTGATAACTCCAGTTATCAAATTAAAACTATGACACCCCAACACAAACCCATGGCTGTCTTACTTAACAGCAAAGGGGAGGTACAGTATTGGAGGGATGAGCAGTTTTGATAAACCTCAGAATTCCACTCTAGATTGGAGAATCCATATAATAGGTTCCATGATCACATTTTGTTCATTTACAGATAGACCTGCCATGGGCTAGGCAGTCTTGCCCAGTGTAGCACCTTTCAGATGTGTTGGAACACAATTTTCAATATCCTCAGTGGCTGGGATGGCAACTGCAATCCACATGTCTTGATAGCACCAGGCTTGGGAGAGTGAGCTAAGGACCTTCCTGGCCACCTTTATCCTTCAACATGTGCACAAAGGTTTTGGTGCCTTTGAAGTGCAGATTAACTACCATTTAGCCCAATGAAGTGGAGACCTTGAAGCATACACAAGGAAGGGAAGGCCAGCCCTACCATGAGGCAGTGCAATCACTTCAGGTGACAGGGCTGGAATCCTGGAACCCACAACTGTTTTTCTCGGTTGCACAATTTGTTTTTCTCTGCTGTACAACGTGTTCTATATGTCCATACATTATCCCGAAACCTCAAATGTACTGGCACACACTCCCTAATGCCGCGTCATAGTAGGACTGAACAACAGCTTGGACGGACAACTCTTTTGGACCACACCCTCCACCATAATAGCCAAGGCTTTGCAATGAATCAGCCAAATCGGTTTTTGCCCCTAGAGAGGCTCGTACAGGTGAACAGAACCTGTGACTTTCTGCATGCAAAGCATCTCCTTTAACCACTGAGTTATGGGCAGATGGGTGCAAATGGGCTTTCCATAAGAAGCTCTGGAAGAACATTTTCTGGTAATCTTTAAATGGTGTTTGTTGTTGTCCTATGTGCAAAACAAACAGTAACAGCAACAACAACAAAAGCAGCTAAACTTCTCTGAACATCCATGAAACGTACAAGGCATCATTTGCATCATTGTTAACACAGACTTCAATTGTTCACTTTCCTTTACCTAGGAGTAAGCCCCATTGAACTCAGTGAAGGTTATTATTTCTGAGCGGATGTGCATAGGCCTGTAGTCTCAGAGAGTCTTAGATCATGTTTCTCTCACAGGGACAGATCCCCACTTTCTGCCTCCTATCTGGAATAAAGACTGCTGCTCCTTCAGCAGTAGCTGACCTCTGACCTCCACTTTTGTCTGGGTGACCTCTGTCACGTATATCCCAGAGACTTGTTTGTCACCTTGCTTTCTCTGACTTCCTCTGCAGCCTTTCACAGTACATTGCCTACAATCTGGCTCCTTCTCTTTGGCTCTGCTGTCATCTAACCGGCTGGCTGCTGTCCTCAGACAACATTCAGTAACACAGCTTCAGCCCTGGGAACAACATCTTCAGCTGAGAGACATCGTATGAAAGGATGTTCAGTTATGTATCTCCCTGCTTATTTTGCTGGAGCTTAAGGAAATCTATTTCGCTACTGCCAAACATTTGTCTGTATTGAAGATTATAATAACCGTCACATTAATTAATCTGTGGTATGACCTTTTGAAAAAAGACGGAGTTAATACAGGTTGATGGCAATTCCATGCAATTAGCACAGACTGAATGGCAATTCTCTATCATTTTAACAGGTATAAGCTGAAGAAGGTATTTTGAATGACCTTTGAGAGCAGTCATATTTAGCTAAATATGTATTCATTAACAGAATAAATAAACTGCACTAGATCTCAACTCCCTGCGTTATGAGTACAGAGAACCTCTGAGGATGGACATGCTCACCTTTCCAGGAGAGATCCTCAGAGGAAAGTAGGAAGACCTGGAAAGTTTGTTTAGTCTAGAACAGACTATTGGGCACTCTTCCAAGCAACTGTATTTGCACAATTACTGCCATTCTCTCCGCCCAGCACAGCCAGTGGCTACATGGTTAAGCACAGTATGAGTTGTAGTTCAAATACCCATGTAGCTCACAAGCTTGTAGAACCATGCTCCACAGTCTTACATGTGTGTCCTTCTACTAGGAACTGACCCATGGATGTTCTGCATACAAAGCATAATGGACCTATGTGGAGATCTGTCCCTTCAGGACAGATTCCTTGAGGTTCCACCTGGAAGAAATAGAGAAGAAGACATTCTGGGAGCAAGTCACACGACTTTTCTCCTGGGAAGCACCATTAAATATTAGCGCCTAGCTCCTGTCTTCTGAAGATGCCGGCCACAGAGACTGGTGAAACGTTAGGAAGAAAAACCTCCAGAACACGGCCAAACAGCCCCAAAAACCTACAACAACCAATTTGGAAGGTAGTTTTTAATATCAACTGCTATTAGGCCATCACACTAACATGCCTTGCATTCTTCAATGCCCCCTTGTTGAGGCATATGCAGTCGAACTCACATTTTAAATGTGACTCTGTCAGTGTTCATTTGCTGTTTTATCAAGCCAGTTTACTCCTCTGTATTGCCTTGAGAAACAATGAATCGTCCCCTAACCCCCACTTTTTGTTCCTGACACTTAAAACAGCTTTCAAAATAGATTTTTTTTTAATGTAAATGTAAAACTTACACCAGAAGGCTGCTCCTTCAGATTGCAAATGTTCTCTGCTTTCTCTGTCATATTAGCAACAATATCATAGAGACTCAAAGGTGAGATGTGAAAACATCTTTCGGTTTACCCTCTTTAAAAGTCAGGAGAGAAAAGAAAAGCAATAAAAGCTTATTTTCGGCTGCACGAAGCAATAAGACCTGGTAATTTATATCTAAGGGTGCCTCTATTACTGTACAGCTCTGGAAAAAAGAAGTGAAAGTAGTTCCCGTTATACAGAAAACAGGATTATAATTAAAGGAAGAAGAACTTTGAGGCCCTGAGGAATTGGACAGTTGGCTCCTGTAGCACCAGCATTGCAGACTAGGAGGGGAAGGGAATTGTTAGAACTGGAATAGCAATATTGTTGAGATGTGTCATTCTCAGCCTCACATTTCTAGACAAGCGGGATTCTTGCTCCTTACCCCCTGAATATACCTACACAAACTCCCTCAAACATGTATCTGTACCCAACAATTGTCAAGGCACCATCCAGAAAGCAGGAAGGGCTTTAAGTAAGCTACTAAAAATGCTGGGCACAATTAGTAAAGAGGTCGTGGCTGAGGGGCCTTTTTCTAACATGTAGCAAGACCAGATGGCACCTACCACGAGCTGAGAGCTTCTTGGTGTTTATGATCTTGGCAGCATACTCTTGTCCTGACAACACTTTCACGCACCTCCTGACAATTGAGAAAGCACCTCTGCAGAAAAGAAGAAGGGGTGGGGGGAAACCAACACACGTGTGAGAAGTTAATAAGTTTATAACACCACGTACCACATGCTAGCATTGTTAAATAATGGAAAGTTAAAGAGAGACAAAGTATAATAAGGATCCTGCTGGATCAAAACAAAGGTTTTTAAGCAGAGGCTGGATGACCATCTGTTGGGAGTACTTTGATGGATGTTCCCGCATGGCGGGGGGTTGGACTGGATGGCCTCAGTGGTCTCTTCCAACTCTATGACTCTATAAAGTCCACACAAATGACTCAAGGAAAGCAAGAGATGGGAGGAGCAGCCCTCTCCTGCTATTATTCTCTAGTACCTAGTATTCACAGGCATTTGGGCCTGTGGGGCTGCATGAAGAGGAACCGATCATGGAAGGAAATAAAGGGGGTTTCCATATAGATATGGTGAACACGCATTCAATCCTGTAAGGGAAGCATTCATATAAAACAGCAGTGTTGGATGGGGGGGGGGGGGCTTCCATGTTAGAGAAAGTGACAATTTGTTTCCTTTAATCAAGCATTTGGCATGTTCTCCCTTCAGTTTTTCACACTGTCTTCACCCCACCCCCACCTCCACCAAATGATGCCTTTTCCCATCAGTGCAAAGCATTAAGCGCCTTCTGTCTTATCAAATGTCTCCCAGCTCAAATGGGGAACATGTGCCAACGCTAATGTATTTTAATGAAGAAGAAATGGCACCAATGTAATTTTTGTGCAAAGGCTCCAATTAAGGCTGATATTGCCGAAACTTAACATCTGATATGATCTGATATGCCTGGAAAGGTTATAGCATCAGCAGCTACCAGAAGTCTATATACTCTGTACTAAAATAAAAACAAATTCGGGGAGAGGCAAGTTAGATGCTCATGGACGTGCCTGTCCCTGTGATTTCTAGCTTCCGTTAGCTACCACCATGCTTCCTTTAATTTTTGCCTAACCTACTGTTGCCATAGTCTGCTATCTTCATTCTGGTACCTTAGGGGTGTAGAAGAACTGTTCACTAACTGATACCATGGCTCTAGCTCATGATCTCTGAGAAATCAGAATTAAGGAAGGGCTGGTCTCAAGGATGTCCACCACCAGAAGTGCTGGAAACGTGCAGCTGAACAACCTCATCCTGCTGATTAGAGTAAATCAGAATCAGAATTGAGATCCTGCTCTGAGCTACACAAGAAAATAGGTTCACTTGGGCGGAGGGTGAGGAAAGTGGGGAGGAAAGCAGTACCTTGAAATAATTTGAGGTATTGCCTACCAGTAACCCTCATGGGTAGCGTTACCATATTATCTGGTCTGGTTGGGTTTTGTCTGGATTTTAGATACACCACCTGGTGCCTGTTTAGCCCATCAGCTTGCCTAGATTCTGTGTTTTCATCTTGTTTTAAAAGGATACCTCTAGGCTTTGTAGAACAAGAAGATACAAGACACAATGTGCAGTCAAGGTTTTGGCCAATTTCTACGCAAGAAACATGGGATCAGCCAATGAGTGAAGCTATTCACTGTTTAACAGCAGCTCATTGATATACAAACCAAAGCTTCTGAGTAAAATTTAGAAGTAGAGGAATTCTTGGCCCTTGCAGAGCTGCCTGCAAATAGTATCTAGAAAATAGGTAGCCTATAGATGTAAAAGTTGACTGGGAGATAAATGCGAAGCAAGGGGGGAGCCTCTTTCAAGCTTCAACATCATGGCTGCAATTCACTTGTCCAGCTCCATATGTGCAATAGGAATGGCATCCTTATTGTGGCAAATCACTACTGACTGAAGACTTCCTTTTGCCTTTTGGGGTGCACATGACTCATACACAATGCAGCAAAGTTGTGTATACCCCAAAATCACTAAAAGAATCCTGTAATCAATGGAGATTTGCTGATGATGGTGGTATCACTCCCATTGCTCACATGGAGTTGTGCAACAGGATTTCAGTTTATGCATTTTACTGCATTTCCTGCTTTGGGAAGGGCTGGAATCCATTAGTGGAATCCACTAATTTTGAGGTTTTACAGTTCTATCATTTTATATATTTGTGATTCTATGGTTTTCCAGAAACATCAGGTCCATTTTATTTTCATAGACTTCTGGGTGTTTGCTGGAAATTTAGATAGATGCTATTCTGAAGAAACAAAGAGTTCACAAAAACAAGGGGAACAGTATAAATTATCAAATGCTTCTGCTTTTTCTTATTGAGGTTGAATTTAGCATTGTTGTGCATATTAAATTTCTGGAAAAAGTTTCAAACAACAAAAGGAAATAACATCCTTTTCAAAGACGTAATTCTATGTGTATTTATTTTGGGAGTATGATGCAGCTGTTTGAACTGCTTAGTCAGAAATATATCCTACCAGATTAAATGACCCTAACATGTCAGTAAGTGTGCACAGGCAATTTATGAGTTTGTACTTATTAGGAAGCAAACATTAGTGTACTACTCAGACTACAGCTCCTAGAATACTTTCTCCAACAGAATCAGTGACTGTTCTGGCTTAGGGATTTTGGATGGTACAGTCCACGGCACTAGGTGTAGTAAATTTTTAGCTCTGCTATGAATTTCATTGCCTACTACAGTGTGACTCATAGCAGTGAAACAAAACAGCAGCTAATGGGGGTAGGGGTTTAGAATTGGCACTTGCTTTTATGTGTGCATAAAGTAAAATATGGCAAAGAGAGTTAAGCTAAGATATAATTAAATATAATTAAAATATTTGATATGTATCCCTGAAGGAAATGACACCTTGTGTTAGTTTCTAATTTTTGCAATTTTGCCTCACTTTCCCCTGCATGGCTTCCTGCAAATCAGATGACAATGTGTCACTTATGGGGGATTCCTTGGGTATTCTCATAGACCTGTATGGCTGTTGCGGGTTTTTGTTTTGTTTTGTTTTGTTTTTGGCATCAGTAAAGACCAAGGCAAAAACAACAGCCATGCCATCAGAATACCACCAGAAACCTAAGTGTAATTGTCACCCTTTATTTATTTATATGTTTCAACAATACACATAGCTGCTTTCCATGGTTCTCCTCTCGCTATTTTATCCTAAAAATAATCTTCTAAATTGGTTTGGCTAAGAGATTGGCCCAAGGATATTAAGTAAGCTTGGTGACTGACCTGGGTTTTCAACTTGACTCTCTCTGTTCAAAGGCCAATACTAACCACTGCACTATGTTGGTTCTTTCAGATCAGTGGCTGCTATATAAATGATGCCAAGGCGGAAACATACTGGTAGAAAAACAGGGCAATAAGGAGTGTGTTTAATTTGCATAATATGGAAAATGAGACTGCATAGTAATATTTGCATAATTAGGCTGCCCAAGTTTGGTGAACTAGAATATGACAATTCTACCCACTGGCTGAAATTAGAAGAGTAGTTATCAGATACTTATAATCTTATAATCATCTTCTCTTTTGAAAGGGCTCAAGACTCAAGAGCTATACTGGCTAGCGAGCAGCGCTTAAGTGCTTGTTACTATTAACCAGAGAGAATTAGGACAAATCCAAAATTATGTGGGTCTAGCTTCATTTATCATGTGCTCTCCATCAGCCTATGGGCTCTGGTTCTGCTCCACCATTGATTCTTGCTGCATCTACCCTTTTGTTTGGCTGGGGTCAAGAAGAACCTTAGCTTAAAATTTTCATCATCATTGTGCTTAGTGTCTGCCCTTGAAGAAAACCACACCACTGTTGCCAGACAGCATTTTATGTATATACGCATAGAGCACATTAGCTCAAACCATTTCTTTTTTTTTTGCCTGAAGTTAACTAGAAGCACACCAAGCTGTACAGAACAAATCAAACTATATGCTTCCCAATAAAATTCTTACTATTTAGTTAGAGCAGAATCCCTTAGAATGTAAAATGCCCAGTCTTCCTATGCCTATAATCCCATCAGCTTCACCATTTTATCTGTTAATTGGCCCGAAGAAATAAAAGGCACTGTCCTTTGAACTTTAAAATGCAATGGAAAGCCCACCACCACTTTTATTTTGGTTTTGTACATACATGCAAACCCACCTCTGTGCAACCAGGCCACTCATCTGCACTGCCCTTTCTCTTCCTCCTCTTGCTTTCCACTCCAGCCCAGGAAACATTTCATACTGTACTAGGAATTGCTGGATAAGTCAGTGGTTTAGGCATCTGGCTGTGGAGCCAGAGGTTCGGAGTTGAATTCCCAACTGTGCCTCCTTGACAGGGGGTGGGCTTGATGGTCCATAGGATCCCTTCCAGCTCTGCAGTTTTAAGATTATTATTATATTATTATTAACTGCAATCTGTTATATTTCTTCTCAATGGAAGCCTCCTTTGAGAAAAATACAGATTTCCCCTTCCTGGTGCCCCTTTTGATGTAATTTACACAGGCACTGTACCAGGCAGTGTAAACAGTCAAACAAGGACTTTGGAAAATGAAAACTAATGTAGTTACAACTGCAGTGCTGAAGCTCTTCAAAACAGAATAGTTGGTTACTGTAACAGTTGCAGATTTTTTAAAATGTCTCTTTAACTTCTCATTAGTCAAAAGTAACTTTAAAAAGGGTTATTTATAACAAGTTATTTCCAAGCTCTGGTCAGAACACGTGGCTCCCCAGTGTTTCAGTTAGAACATTCAATCAACTCTGCTGGATTGACCATAGTTTGTCCCCCAGCTGAATCCAGCCTAGCCTTCAAGAGGAAGCCCTTCAGCTTGCAGTGTACATTGGCTAAATCCCTTCTCTGTGTTAATTCACGCTCCAGAAGAAGTGTGTTCCCTTATTCCCTGAGGATAGAAAGGTATCCAGTTCAAGTCCTCAGAGCTTTTTTTTTAGTTTTAAGCCAACAGTAAATGTTGAGGCTGTGGTGAAAATTGATATTATATGTCTTTTCCCCTTCTCCATAGGCACCTACTTTTCAGTCAGAAAAACCAAAGTAGTACCTCCTTCAACTCTGACCTGAGCAGAATCATCTGCGGAAGGAACTGCCCTGCTCATCTCCAAAACAGCTTGAGCTTTTGTTGAACTAAACCAAGCCTCCTCAGCTCCTATACAAATTTTACTGATGTTGGCACAGCTGAGAATGGTCACCATGCACTGTGTAGTAACCATTCTCACTGACTCTTAGAAGAGGCAGAGGAAGAAATGTGGCATTTCAGGGGAATATATAGTATCCCTTAGCCAATTGTGATAATAGGTGGGTTGCGGGCATGGTATGAGTGCATGATTGCTTCCTGCCTCCAACAAAATTCCCAGAGATTCCAGATGCAAGATTGCTTTGGCATGACCCTGCTGTCAGTCCTGCTTTTCTTTTCCTGGAGGAGTCTGCTCCACTGTAGGGTGATGGGATTTGCATGGAGTACATATTACACCACAGGGGATCTACCTCCTGACAGAACTCTGCACTTAGGAATGTGCTCTGTTCCTTGCATTTGTATATGTGTACAATGCACTAGGATAGTGGTTCCCAACCTTGGGTAACTCAGGTGTTCTTGGACTGCAGCTCCCAAAAGCCTTCACCATTAGCTGCCCGGGCCAGGGTTTCTGGGAGTCATAGTCCAAGAACAACTGGATTATCTAAGGTTGAGAACCCCTGCACTAGAGGAAGGATTTGCTGCTGGGGTTTAAGTAGCAAAAGATTGTGATCTGATCGTGGATGGCAGCAACCCCTTCGTCTACCTTGCCCCCACTGTATGTGCCAGTTGGTATCTAGTGATATTTCTTCCCAAGCTATTTGGAGTGGAATGAGGAGACAACAACTAAACTATCTTTTTCTCCCTGGCAAATATCTATATAGCAAAGGTATATACACAGGAAAGGAGCTCTGTGGCCTCTGAGCAAAATAGTGAATAATTTATTTTCCTGGTGGGGTGGAAGGATGAGGGCAATTTTGAGACTGAATATGACTCTTTAGTCAAATAAGAAAGCCGCAGGGTGTGAAGAACAGAAGCAAAGTGTTCATTGAAATCTACATAGTGAAGCAAATCCCTATACAACAGGCCTCTGCTGGAAGCCATTGTTCTGGTTCACGTGAGAGGTAGGCCTGGAAGTGAGTGGGATTTTAAAAATCAAGAGTATTCCCAGAGAATTATGGGAATGGCAATAACAGTGCCGCAGGAACTGGGAACCAGGAACTTGTTTCTTAGCTCTGAGAGTCTGAGCCTTCTTCATTGCCTGTATATCATTGGAGATGAAGTGTGCCGCAATATAGGAGCAATGTTCTTTTGTGGGTTCAGCCCTTAGAGACCTGGAATGATTACTTGAGCACACTTCTCCTTTGTAAAGGAATCAAGTTCACAAAAAAGGCTTGTGTCTATTAGAGAACTACACTTGTGATAGGAAAGGTGACAGAAGTCCTAGTCCTAGTTAAGTAAGTTGGAAATGTCAGGAGCCATGGCTGCCTTTTTCATCTCTTGGGGACAAAGGCAAGATGTCTAGTCCTTGGAGAGAACAAAGTGTGAGAAGGAAAGAAATAACATCATCAACCCTAAGAATAGCAGTCTACATTTGGAGGAAGATCAGCACAATCAGAAGAGATAAAGGACAACCTAGAAAACCCAAGGACGTCCTCTTTCTTCTCTTCCCCATACAAAGTGCAAGCTGAGTTGCACTCAGTCACTTCTAACAGGTATGAGGTGGGCCATTCACACATGGGGCCAAATATTTTGTTTTTTCTTGGGTCACCAATCCATTTCCTAGCCTGACTATATCTCTCTCCTCCTCCCCTGGTGTTTTTGTGCCTTAACCACAGCGACATTCCCAGCAGCAGCAGCAGAGGGATATGTGAGAAGCATTCAGTGACAACGTCTTCACAACTAGCTCCAGTACCTGATTAGGATAAGCGGGCAGGCGAGTGGATGGAGATCCAACAGTCATTTAAATCCAGGGGAGCTCAAGTTTAATCCGTGAACATTGTGGGTCTCTGTATCTATATTTCTTTCATAGCTGCTTTGGTGCAGGGCTGGACTTTTGTTTCTAAGCAACAAGGTTTGCAAGGCCTCTTTATACGCGGGTGTGCGCGCGCACATCCAGGTACTGCACAGAAATACTGGCTAAAGTTGAAACCTGTTGGGAAGAGGGGCTGCTGATGGCTGCCGCAGTTGCAGAACAGGACCTTCCTGGTCAGATAATCAAGTAAGCCTCCAAGACATGGACATGAACAAGAAACATACAGTAACTCCAAATAATCTTATCCAATGGAATCTGCTCTCCGGATGCAGATAAGGCAATCAGTGAAACATTAAGCATGAACACCTCCCTGTTGAAAAGCTGGTTATGACAGGAAAGCTTGTTGAGAAAGCATCCCCTCCCATCCTGTCTTTATCTACCCAGAGTGATTAGGACCAAAGCGCCCTCCTTCAGCCGCCAGGCAGCCCCCCTGCACCATTTTATTATTTGCTGACACTTTTCTGCACCTTGGCAGAAGAGAGACATCAGGGAGGATTAGCCACCTGTGCCAGGTTACAAGCAGGTCAGAACCCACTCAGGAACAGGTGAACTCAAGTACAACACACAAGGGGGAGGGTTTGTTTTCATTTTTTCAGCAAAATACCCCAGTAATCTTATTTTAAAAGCATGAGGTTGCCATATTATTCACTCTGGTGCTGGGTTTCCATCAGGAGTGGGCATCATGCAGCCCACAAGCCATGTTTTGCACACACCCCAAATAGTTTTTGTTTAAAAGCTCCCTCCCCTGTCAACTGTGCATCATCCATTGCCAAAAAAGAAACTAACAGTAGAGCTTCCAGCCACTTTCCTGTCTTTTTTGTAGTGATGTTAAACCTATACCATCTTGTACAAACTTGCTTAGTGGCCAGCAAATTTGAACAATGTGTATTTTTATCTAATTTTTTAAATCACTTTAATTCACTACAACTGATTCAGGAATTTTTCACTCAGGCAAAGTGACTAGATGAGCATTTGTCCCGCTGCATGCGCCATATTGTTCACCATTGTTTTCTATATTTATTTTGATGACTACACAATGTTCACATCAGTCAAAAGCAGATCTAACCTTCTGACATAAGTATGTTTGGCCTGCAGGGCTTTTGCTGACTGGGGAGGGGGGACATTTCCACTGTCATTATTTTGTCTTGCTTTTGACTTGTGTGATTACCTACAATGGTCCTTAAGGGGCGTTGTTGGGTGTGTCCAGATGACATCCCTAACGATGCACAGAGTGGTGCATAGTGTGGGAGGGAACCCTACTTCTTTTGCCTGCCTTCCCTTGGCACTGATAAGGACTATAATTGCAATGCAATTTGTAAATTGTATTTTTAATATATATATATATTTCTCCTTGTGCACTGCATAATACTAAAGGAATATGGTACTAATTCAATGCTTATTATGTCTTGTCAGTTCAGTCAGTTAACTTGCTGAATTTTTGATATATAGAACATTAAAAGTTTGAACAGTAACTTTGCAAAATACATCATGATTCAGAACTCAGAATGATTCCTGCATGTGTTACTTAAAAGTAAGGGAAAGGAGTAACTGATAAGTGATGAGAAGTGGTGGTCCTTTGTTATGGAATCATTCTGATGTGTGAACCATGATGTATTTTGCAAAATTACTGTTCAGAGTTTTGATGTTTTGTACTCTTAGACTTAGACTTAGAGACCAAATTGCTAACATGCGCTGGATTATGAAGAAAGCCAGAAAGTTCCAGAAAAACGTCTACTTCTGCTTCATTGACTACGCAAAAGCCTTTGACTGTGTGGACCACAACAAACTATGGCAAGTTCTTAAAGAAATGGGAGTGCCTGACCACCTTATCTACCTCCTGAGAAATCTATATGTGGGACAGGAAGCAACAGTTAGAACTGGATATGGAACAACTGATTGGTTCAAAATTGGGAAAGGAGTACGACAAGGCTGTATACAGTGGACCCTCGACTTACGGAATTAATCCGTATTGGAACGGTGGCTGCAGGTCGAAAAGTCTGTAGGTCGAGGCTCCATTGACCTACAATGCATTGAAAACCGATTAATCCGTAACCGGCCGTTTTTGGTCCATTTTGTTTGATTTTCCAGTCTGTAGGTCGATTCTCCGGCCGCAAGTCGAACCTAAATTTTGCGGCCAGAGAAGTCTGTAACTCGAAAAGTCTGCAGGTCGAGCCGTCTGTAAGTCGAGGGTCCACTGTATTGTCTCCCTGCTTATTTAACTTATATGCAGAACACATCATGCGAAAGGCAGGACTGGATGAATCCCAAGCCGGAATTAAGATTGCCAGAAGAAATATCAACAACCTCTGATGGCAGAAAGTGAGGAGGAATTAAAGAACCTCTTAATGAGGGTGAAAGAGGAGAGCGCAAAAAATGGTCTGAAGCTCAACATCAAAAAAACTAAGATCATGGCCACTGGTCCCATCACCTCCTGGCAAATAGAAGGGGAAGATATGGAGGCAGTGACAGATTTTACTTTCCTGGGCTCCATGATCACTGCAGATGGTGACAGCAGCCACGAAATTAAAAGACTCCTGCTTCTTGGGAGGAAAGCAATGACAAACCTAGACAGCATCTTAAAAAGCAGAGACATCACCTTGCCGACAAAGGTCCGCATAGTCGAAGCTATGGTTTTTCCAGTAGCGATGTATGGAAGTGAGAGCTGGACCATAAAGAAGGCTGACCGCCGAAGAATTGATGCTTTTGAATTGTAGTGCTGGAGGAGACTCTTGAGAGTCCCCTGGACTGCAAAGAGAACAAACCTATCCATTTTGAAAGAAATCAACCCTGAGTGCTCACTGGAAGGACAGATCCTGAAGCTGAGGCTCCAATACTTTGGCCATCTCATGAGAAGAGAAGACTCCCTGGAAAAGACCCTGATGTTGGGAAAATGTGAAGGCAAGAGGAGAAGGGGACGACAGAGAATGAGATGGTTGGACAGTGTCACTGAAGCTACCAACACGAATTTGCCCAAACTCCGGGAGGCAGTGGAAGACAGGAGGGCCTGGCGTGCTCTGGTCCATGGGGTCACGAAGAGTCGGACACGACTTAACGACTAAACAACAACTCTTAGACTGTGAAGCAGACCATGTTCCATGTTATTTTTCTATAGAACAGTTTTTCAGAAATGTAGTCTGAAGTTTTAAATGAGAAAGCAGATTCAGTTCAAACCATTAAAGGTTCTGCAGAAGCGAGACCAGAGGAAGGGAGGGATGGAAGGCTGTGGGCTGGAATGCAACTTGCATCGCAACCAGCATGAACAGTGAACTCCTGAATCAATTTGCAGCCCCGATGTGAGCACTGTTCGCAATTTTAGATGAAATACAGGCTGCAAATTAAATTGCAGCCTTTCCAATGTAGTTTCACCCTTAGCCCAATCTGTGTTAAAAGACACAATTACAGGTCTGTCTCAGAATATGTGTGAGTTCATACATGTGCTCTGAGAGCATATCAGATAACAGCTTGGTCATGGAAAACCCATGTTCAAATCTCTACATAGCCACAAGGCAGTTATGGAGTCCCATACAGTCCTTCATACTAAACACATGAATGTCTGGAATGCTGCTGGGTAAGTGGAAGAAGCAGATTTTACATGAGCACATCTGAATGAAGCTAGATTTTCTTAGCCTGTGGAACAAGTATACATCCAGTGTGAATGTGCATTCACTACAATGTGTGGATTCAGTATGATTTTATCTCTTAGGACACACCACAATTCTTAAAGTAATCTACTATCCAGAGTGCTGTGAAGCTGTGACCTCCTTGCAGGAAGTGCTGGATACACAAAGAATATGCGGCTAACAGCATACTTGTGGCTATATCTGAATATCTTATTTGTGTTACATACCCTAGTGATCAAATCATAACTCCACATTATCATTAATTTGTGAGTGACCTTGAATATAGCCACAACATGTCCCTTCCCTTCAAAATGTTTAGTCACTCAAAATGCATAATGTGACTATCTCATTACAGGTTTCCCCACACCATCCTGTTTAACTGGGGATGTTTTACATCATTCCAGTGCTCTCCCACAACCCCAGCATTTGCCACAGACACCTAAGTCGCTTCCCTTCAGCACAAAAACTTCTAAACAAACAACAGCATGGACATACTTTCAACAATATATTCTTTCAGAACTGGGGGAAGGGTGCCCTCCAATCTCCTGATGAGTCCCCTATATGGCTGGATACTGGTTGCTATGGTGATAGGAATTATATTGAAAAAAGCCTCTTGATGGGAAAGGTTGAGTTTCATCACTGCTATGCACTGTGGAAGGACTATGAATAAAAATCAAATTTGTTTGTTTCAGGACTCTTGGAGAAACAGAAGTGCTTTTTCCTTGTGGTTACTGGACTACACTGGGATAAAATGAGGATCTGGCTTCTCAGGATAATGAATACTTTAATGTGTCTCTTGCATGTTTGGCTTGTTAATGGAGGGAAAGAAGGAGAACCTTAGGCATATGAAATCCTTAAAGCACTACTAAAGCAGATAGAACTAGCTGGATAACTCAGTGAGTTAGGTACCTGGCAGCAGAGCCAAAGGGTTGGGGGTTTGTTTCACCTCCTGTGAGTGCAGTCAGCCTGTGTGGCCCTGGGCAAGTTGCCCAGTCCCAGAAATACCCCCAGAAGAAGGGAATAGTAAACCACTTCTGAATACCTTCTACCTAGAAAATCCTGAAATGGGTCGCTGACTCGCCATAAGTCAGAACTGACTTGATGGCACAAGATTAACCAAAAACAAACAAACAAACAAACAAAAAACACAGAAAGCTGAAATTTGATGTGCACCTAGTCCAATGCATGTTTGCATATGTTTGGTTTGAGTACTAAACATATATTTACCTCTCTCCCCCAAAACGTTGGACTTAAAGCCTGCCTTAAAACAATAACTAAACCCTAGTTCCAAAAAAAACTAAGATACAACGGGGCAGAATATTAGACTGTGGGAATTCCTCTTTCACAAACCTGAAGAAACCTCTGTTTATAACATGCTATAGCATACTTTGAACATTTTGAAAACTGAAGTAACCTCAGGTTCTGGAAAGGACTGCATTTGCAGTGGCAGCCAATAATGCATCTGGCATAGCTCAAGATTAATATGCACCAGAGAAGGATTGTGGGACAGGGTAGGCTCCGATACCGGAATGAGCAAGTTGATTTTAATAAACTGGATATTATACTTCTGGATAAACAACAAAATAACGTATGGAAAATATCATCCTGGAAGCTGCTCCTTCCTTAAATCTACCCTGGGAGGACAATGACAGGCAAAGAGCATATGACTGACTTCGCAGAAATCTGATTGCTGCAGGTATCTGTTAGGAATGAAGTCCATGTGCCTCTCTGCCTGCCTCCATGTGTGTGTGTGGCATGGAATACATATATGTTTACTGTATATGTGTACTAGGGAGGCCCTGGCACATCTGAAGGGGGGGCACAGAATGGAAAAAAACATCTCCACACGCTACCTTATAACATACTTTACGAAGTCAATTTATGCAATCCTGATTTGGCTTATATTTCTTTCATATTGTGTTCATGGCCATGGCCCAAAAAAGGTTGAGAATGACTGTGCTAGAAGAAACAGTACTTTCCAAGCATTTGATGAAACATATTTATAATACCAGAAAACATAAACCTGCTGTGTTAAAACTATGAAACTACCAGCAATAGCACCTCACGTCAGATGTAAACAGGGTAGAGAAAATCAGTGGCTTGTTCCTTATGTTCCTTGCTCAGTTTTTTTATTGTATATTTCAGCACTTAATCCATGCCACCTAAGTAACATATTCCCGAGGCACAAAGTAGTAAAAAAAAAAAAAAGGTATTACATGGTGCTAATATAACATAGTATACAATTGTATTAATATTGTGATTCATAATCCAATTACTTTCTTGTGTGTATGCACTATGTTATCCTTAACACACAAGGGGTGTGTGCCCGTGTTGTGTGCCATTGATTCCCACATCTGGCAATCCTACTAGGATTTCCAAAGTATGTGAGATATCTAAGGGATGGTTTTACCAGTGCCACACACACACCCCATGAGTTTCCATGGCTGGGCAGGGATTTGAACGGAGGTCTCCTGAGTCCCAGTCCAACACACTATCCACTGCATTCCACTGGCTTTCTCACAAGTTCCCAAGAGTAATTGCTTAGGAATTATTTTCAGAGGCACCAACAAACCTAGCATGTGATTTGCTGATGCCCCTCTATAATGCTGGTTTGGAATAGAGCCTGGAAGTTGTTGTTTTTTTGTTTTGTTTTTTAACTACACCTCCTAGAATCACCTAGCCAGCATGGCAAGATTGCAGGCATTTGATCTGGGTTTAAAAAAAATATGTTTTAGGCAACCAGCTTTTGCACTGGCATTGTGGGAATTCCATGGGATGCATTTCAGTGGAGGAAGTGTAGGACCCCTGCCTGTGGCATGTGCAAATAGCCAGGGATGGGGGCTCAAGTCAAGGAACTCACTGCCAAGTCGGACTTGAGTCGCACCAGTGACTTGACTTGGACTTGACTTAGGTTTTTTAATGACTCAGTCTCGACCCGTGACTCAGAACCCACTCACCCCTCCCTGTATTCTAGGGGGAAAATGCTTGTTTTTAATAGGGATTTGGGACTTGGTGCCAAAGACTCAGAATCAGACTTCGGACTTGGACCAAAGACTTGCCAACATCCCTGCAAACAGCTTGTCCACACTGAAGTGACTGCAGTTTGCAGCCCAACTCAGTATTTTGCATGGCACATTTACTCATAGTAAGTGGCAAGCCTTAGCTGGGACTGATATCCCAATAAAATGCTGGGTTAAGACAATTTAAATCTCACGTCTTGTCTCCATGGAGCTGTTTTTCTGCAATCCTGCCTTAGTAACCTCAGAAAATTGTAATAAAATGGGATAGCTATGTTTAAAAGCTCACCCACACCTGGTGCAAACAGTGACAACTGTTAGCAAGATGGCATGGATTTGTTGATGAGAAAATGTTCCTGAGACTACATAAGGCAAAAAATAAATAAATTGCAAAGCTTATGTTTAAAGGTATGAGAATTGTCTCTCCTTCTGCGTGTGTTTGTGCATGTGTGTGCGTGCATGCTGAGAAAGTAACCAGAAGGATGAGTGTGCAGGAGCATATTGTATGGAGTGTTATGTACTGTGATTGATATTCACTGTGTCCGTATTTCAGGTTATGTGTAGGTGGCTGAGTGGGTGAGGTGTCCCTGCTGGCATTCAGACACGCCTGCAGCTTGGGAGCAAGTGTGCTCCTTTACTGGCTTGTGCTTTTCTTCTCAAATCTCTCTTTCCATCCAGCCTTCCAAGTAATTCAATGCATAAAGAGAATCCACAGAAAGAGGCAGAGAGCAAGGGGCCAGCCTAGAGCAAATGCACTGTACCTTTGCATTCAACATATGCATTGTAAAAATGGAAACAGAATCCATGGAAGGAGGAGGGCTGATAACAATCAGAATCACAGCCAGCAAGGATGTTCTCCTGCTATAACCCCAAGGGGAAAGCCTCTCCCTGCTGCAGCTCAGAAGGTAAATCCCCCCCAATGCCGTTTGTTCTCCTGAGGCTGACTGCTTGAATTATCTATGTGTTCAAAAAGAGGATGTGGGAATCAAAAATAAGACACTGTTCCACAAGAAAAGAAAATATTATTTTTTTCTTTCTCTCTTTTTTTTTCTTTCTTTCCCGTTTAAGGAACACAGTGTTTGTGGCTGTTTTTGATGCCCATGACCTGACTCTTCAAAACAGGTAAATCCATGGGGAGAGTCACTCAGGCTGAAGAAAAGAAAGGCCTTAGTGGATGGCTGACAAAATGTTTACAATGGTTAATGACAGAGGAGAAGCAGAATTGAAAGTTGACATAAATATAGACACTCAGAATCCTAAATACACCTTTTAAGTAACTTCCACACAGGGACAAAGAGAGGTATTATAATAATCTTTGTGAAAAAGTAAAAGAGAACTGTGAGGAGGGGGGGAATGATCTGTCCCTTAAGATCTAAGAAATCAAAGGGAAATTTAAACCTAGGTTAGGGATACTGAAAGGTAAACAGGAAAATATATTATCTGATCAAAGGAATATGGAAACAATACACTGAAGAACTATACAGAGAGATGCAAGGATGACTCTTTTGATGAAGAATCTGCAGTTTTAGAAAGTAAAGTGAAAGGTACTCTCAAAGGACTTCAAAGAAATAAATCACTAGGGGTATATAGAATACCAATTGAGCTTTTTCACACTACAGAGCCTAATGTCTATCTAAGTCCTGGCAAAAATATCCCAATAAATGTGGAGAGGAAAACAATCATCTGCAGATTAGAAATATTAACTATACATTCCAATCCTAAACAAAGGAGGTATCACAGACCACAGTAACTATATGAAAATTAATATGGATCTAGAGCAATGGTTCTTAACCTTTTCTTTACCACCGACCTCCTTTAAATGTCTTTTGTTGCCCCAGGCCACCAAGACTTAACTCAAGGTTTAAAACCCTAAAGTGCATTAAATATTTAAAATTTATTGTGAAGGGTCTTCAGATTTGGAGAGAAAGGAGAAATAAGTTAATCTGTTAATGCACACACTCCTATTATACTATTTTATTGGAATGATTCCATACAAATTTAAAACAACAACAACAACAATAACAGCAGCAGACCCTGTTGAGCAACCAGGACAGGCTGCTGCAAAGCTACTGAGACAACATAAATGCAAAACCTGGACTCTCACTGAAAATTGAAAAATTATGAAATGTTATTATGAGGCAAACCCAACAGCCCATGGTTTTCAAAAAAGAATGATGGAAATTTGGAAAAGGAAACACCCAAGTAGTGACATAACTGAACAACAATTAATGGGCCAGAGAAGGTTTATCATCCGGAGTAAAGTGTTTTCAGGACTGGAATTGTAAGAACTAGAAAAGGTGGCAAAAGAAAAATTAACACAGAATAATGACCATAGTATGGAAGACAAATGGGGGATAGAAGTAGACACAATAGTGGAAGAAAATGTATCAATAGAGGAACAACTTATGGAACAACCCAGAAATTATGAATGGACAGAACAGCAGACATCACTGAGGGGAAAAATAGTAATCCATATTAACCAGAACACAGAAAGAGAAAGACTCCCCACTTTGCACCAATTACAAAGTAATTCAGTAAAAGATCTACTGAATGATGCAAATGTAGGCATCAGAACAATCCCTTTACCTTTTACTCTAAAGGATACAAACCAGCTTATTTATAGCACAGCTACCATAATAACCATGGAACTTGGTTACAAGCTGCAAAAAAAACAAAAAACAAACAAACAGAAAACGGCTGGCACTCCAAAATGGAAAATTCGTCTGGAAAGAAAAATAACAAATTACATTCAGACATTAGCAACTTAAAGCACTCGAAAGATTCAAAACCAAAAAAGGAAAAAGGAAAAGCCAGACTATGCAAAATAGAAGAATTAAAACAGTCGGTAACAGCTACAGCAAAGAAAATTGAAAGATATGATGGATGCTTGAAACAATATAGATAAAATACACAATTTCGACATAACCAATTATTATTCTATACATCACAGAGCAAAAGAAATTAGGCCCATGTATAGATGATGCTCTAAAATTTTGGAAACAAATTTGGGAAAGCCTAACCGGACACAACAAAGATGCCTCATGGATTAAAGACATTTGTAAAGAAACTCAAGGAAAGCATATGGATGATACAGTAATAACAATTGAAATGATTACGAGACAAGTAAAGGCTGTGAAAAATTTGAGTGCAGCTGGTCCAGATGAACTGCACGGGTCTTGGTTAAAGCATCTAACAAATCTCCACCAACGTATAGCAGTGCAATTTAATCACTTACTTCAAAATTCTACAACTGAAGACTGGATGACAATAGGTTGCACATTTCTGATAATAAAAGATAATCAAAAGGGCAATGAACCCAGTAATTATTGACCAATTACACACCTTCCAACAATGTTCAAGCTCCTCACCGGAGTACTTGCAAAATCAATATCTAAATACTTATCTGAAAACTCCCTATACCCAACTGAACAGAAAGGGAACTTTAAAAAGTCAAGAGGCACAAAAGATCAGCTGCTTATTAATAAAATGATACTAAAGAATGAAAAAAGATGAAAAACAAATCTTAACATGGCCTGGACAGACTATTAAAAGGCATTTGATTCATTGCCACACAGCTGGATTAACACCTGCCTAAAATTTTTGGGAATAGTAAAATTATTCAGAGGTTCCTCAAGAAAAGCATGGAAAAATGGAAAACTGTCCTAATGGCCTATGGTAGGGGTCTCCAAACTTTTCAGTGTGAGGGCCACATCATATATTTTCCACATTTTTGAGGGCCGAAGGAATATGTCCCCACCTGCATGCACGCATGGACTGAAGGGAATGGACCTGAGCCTGCAGACCTGAGCCTGCAACGTTCGCCGGCCTGGATAAAAAGGCAAGGTAGGCCAGATGTGGCCCATGGGCCATAGTTTGGAGACCCTTGGCCTATGGCAAATAAATTAGGGACATTAGCATCAAAAGAGGAATATTTCAAGGGGATTCTTTGTCACCACTGCTGTTTAACATCTCACTAATCCCCATTGGATTGGGCTACCATATTTCAGAACAAAAAGGAAAAAACAATCATCTCTTTCTTATACATGGATGACCTAAAACTATATGCAAAAAGTTCCACAGAGATAGAATCGCTGCTAAACACAGTGCAAATATTCAGTGAAGATATTCAAATAAAATTTGGAATTGACAAATGTACAGTTCTGTCTATAAATTGTGGCAACAATGATTTTTCACACAAGTATGTCGTCATGAAAGGCATCAATACTTTCATAACCCTCTTCAATAGCTCCGGAAAATCTGCTTGTGGGTGAGCCCAGAAATTTTGAAGGGACTGTTCCTTGAACTGCAATGCCAGAGCACCATCCGTGGATATTTCTATGAGCTTGTCTTCCTCTGCTGCTGTGAACCCCTCCAGTTCATACACATTAACTGAAAAGGGATCACTAATCCAGTTTTTGTTTGCATCAGGAACTGGAAAATATTCATGGCAACTATGCTGCAAATCTTCCAAATGTCATGTGATAAGTGATGTGTCCTCCTCGGACAACTCTTAGTCAGTAGAATTAAGAAAAATTGTGAGGTTTGGACATGTCTCATAATTTTGGTTTAATAGGCGATGATGCCACAATTCCAACTTTTTGATCATTGCTTCGATGTTGTCTTCAGCTAGAAAAACTGTAACCTTTTCTCCTTGAAGATTTAAGTTGAGCATATTTAAATAGGTGAAGATGTCTGACAGATATGATAATTTGACTAACCAGGAAAAAACTGTCAGATGATTGCTGAGGTGAAATTGCATCTCCATGAGGAATACCCTTATCTCATCTTTCAATTCCCAAAAATAAGACAAAACTTTACCTTGTGATAGCCCACAAACTTCACAGTATAGCAAAAGTTGGTGATGTTCACTGTCCATATCTTTGCAAAGCTGTTCAAAAAGTCTTGAATTCAGTGATTTGCTTTTTATAAAACTGACAATTTTGACTGATTCATTTAAGGTCTACTTTAGTTTTTCTGGTACCTTCTTAGCAACTACAGCTTCCCTGTGTATGCAGCAATGGTACCAAGTCACCGACGATATGATTTCCTTAATCCATGCTACAAATCCAGTAAGTTTTCCAGACACTGCTCGTGCCCCATCTGTGCTAATTCCAACGCATTTCAAACAATCCATATCATGAGATGTTATAAATTTGGTTAAGCTGTTAAATACTTCTTCAGCTGTAGTGTGTGCCAATGAGGAGATGAACAGTATGTCTTCAAAAACATTTCTCTTGTGCTCATATCTAATGTAGCACAGTAACCTCACTTGGTTTGTTATGTCTGTGCTGTTGTCCAACTGCAGTGCAAAGTAGGGGGATATATGAATTCTTTCTAATAATTGTTCCTTGATATTGGCTGATAAACTGTCAATTCATTTCTTAACTGTGTCATTTGACAAAGGTATTAAGGAATGCCTTTGGTATTCCTTAAGGATTTGATCTTGTTTTTTGATCAGGTCACCTCCCTGATAGACAGAGGTAATGCTGTACGTAGTATATCTTGACTTCAGCAAAGCTTTTGACAAAGTGTCCCATGATGTCCTGATTAGCAAGCTAACTAGGTGTGGGCTGGATAGATCAAGTGTCAGGTGGATACACAATTGGCTACAGAATCGTACTCAGAGGGTGATGATTAATGGGTCCTTCTCTAACTGGGAGGAGGTATCAAGTGGGCTACCGCAAGGCTCAGTCGTGGACCTGGTGCTCTTCAATATTTTTATTAATGACTTGGTTGAGGGAGTGCAGGGAAGGCTTGTCAAATTTGCAGATGATACCAAATTGGGCGGAATAGCTAATAACCTAGAATACAGAAACAAAATTCAAAATGACCTTGATAGGATGGAACACTGGGCCGAAAGCAACAGAATGAAATTCAACAGGGATAAGTACAAAGTACTACACCTCAGAAAAAGAAACCAATTGCACAGTTACAAGATGGGGGATACCTGGCTCAGCAAAACTACGAGCGAGAAGGATCTTGGAATTGTCATAGATCACAAGCTAAATATAAACCAACAGTGTGATGTGGCTACAAAAAAGGCAAATGCTATTTTAGGCTGCATTAATAGAAGTATAGTTTCCAAATCCCGCAAGGTTCTAGTCCCCCTCTATTCAGCACTGGTTAGCCCTCACCTTGAGTATTGTGTCCAGTTTTGGACACCACACTTCAAGAAGGATGATATCAAATTGGAACAAGTTTAGAGGAGGGCAACAAGGATGATCAGGGGGCTGGAAACCAAACCTCATGAGGAAAGGCTGAAAGAATTGGGCATGTTTAGCCTTGAGAAAAGAAGAGGGGTGATATGATAGCACTTTTCAAATATTTGAAAGGCTGTCATACAGTGGAGGGGCAAGATCTGTTCTCAATCATCCCAGAGTGCAGGACACGCAACAATGGGCTCAAGTTAAAGGAAGCCAGATTTTGGTTGAATATCAGGAAAAACCTCCTAACTGTTAGAGCAGTACGACAGTGGAACCAGTTATCTCGGGAGTTGGTGAGTGCTCCAACTCTGGAGGCATTCAAGAAAAACTTAGATAATCACTTGGCAGATATGCTTTGATTGTATTCCTGCACTGAGCAGGGAGTTGAACTTGATGGCCTTGTGGGCCCCTTCCGACTTCACTTTTCTATGATGCTATGATTCTATGAAAGGTCCTTGGCAGCTTTCTCACTGATCAATGCAGAAACCATGATTTCTTCAGCTGGTAATATAAGTTCTTCAGTTATTGTGTGTGGTTTTCCAGTTTTTGCTATTAGTTGAGAAACTTCAAGTGAGACCCTCACTGCATTTTCATGGTTACAACCAGTCTTTCTTTTACCATTTTCTTACTTTCTTGAAACTAATGCTCCTTACTTTTGAAAAAAATGATGCTCTTTGTGGCATGTCCTTTAGTATCAAGATGTCTTCAGAATTTTGATGGTTTCATGGCCTTGTTGGACAATATCATGTAAGACAATACACACTGTGGTAGTTGCTTGTCTTTGGGACCTGTACACGTGAAGCTATTCCTTGCTATAATGGCGACACTTTTTAAGATGACTGGAAGAAGCTTCATTTTGCTTTGAACAGGATGCACCCTCATCAACATAATATAGTTCTTTGAGGCTGAACCAAAATGTATTGTTACGAAATTCACTTCGATAATATCGAAAAGTCACTTTATCCAACAATAAACAAACAGTTTTATTAACAGAAATCGAAGAAGAAACATGATCACGAAGTCTGTCCAAATACTCACTCACACTGACTCCAACTCTCTCTTCCCGTGGCTTCTGACTTTCTGTGCAGTAGCATGAAATGTAATATGATGTCTTTCAACCACTCAGCGTCCTTCACTTGGATGTTCAGAAATATCAGAAGAGTGTGCAGAAATATCAGTTATTTGCTATCAAACAGTTATTTTCATAACCGATTTTTTTACTTTTGTTTGTTTTTAATGGAAGCGGTAAGTTAGAAAAGCCAAGTTTTACAAAAACAAACAAGAGAAATTAAAATTTTGTTCTACATTTCCTTTTCTTGCTTGCTTTTTTTCATTCTTTCATTCTTTCTAGTTTAACTGCAAAAGATAATAATATTTCTTCAAGACTTCATGGACCCCCTGTGAGAATATAGTGCCCCCCTCCAGAGATCCACAGACCACAGGTTAAGAACCTATAGTCTAGAGCATTGGTTCCCAACCTTGTGTTTCCAGATTTGGACTAAAACTCCCACAAGCCTTCACAATTAGTTCTGCTGGCCAGGATTTCTGGGACATGTAGTTCAAGAACATCTGGGGACCCAAGGTTGGGAACCACTGATCCAGAGCAGTTATTCTCAACCTTTTTTTTGGACATGGCCATAAACACAACATGAA
The DNA here is from genome assembly GCA_037013535.1 of Intellagama lesueurii. Classification (NCBI taxonomy): domain Eukaryota; kingdom Metazoa; phylum Chordata; class Lepidosauria; order Squamata; family Agamidae; genus Intellagama; species Intellagama lesueurii. The sequence goes on from JBAJHW010000002.1 coordinate 221,304,354, forward strand.
AGATATATAGGCTGAATCAGGATTGTATAATTTGCATAGCAAACCTTATAAAGTGGTGCAAGAAGAATTGTTCCCAGTTTGTGGCCTTCTTCAAATGTGCCAGCCCCCCTCCCCGGGGGGGGGGGGCATATGGCGTCTATTGAGAAAGGCTGCTCTAGAGGATTATAGAAATATTAATTTCACATGCAAGCACCGTGATGATCAAGATTTTACAAGAAAGACTTTTACCACTTTGGAGTGCTTCTGGTTCTGGCTCGCTCCATAGAAAATCAAATCTCAGCCCTGGCCAGGTCTGCCTTTTTTCATCTTCAGCAGGTTGCACAGTTGCAGCCCTTGCTGGACAGGAACTCCCTAATCATACTGGTCCATGCTTGGGTAATCGCTGGAATCAATTACTGCAATACTTTCTCCATGGGCTGCCTTTGAAGGTGACATGAAAGCTTCCGCAGATGCAAAATGCAGCAGTTAGGTTAGTATTGGGAGCTAGGAGGTATGACTGCATCTCCCCAGTCCTGGCTCACCTGCTTTGGCTATGTGTTCAAAGTGCTAGTGTTAACTCATAAAGCTCTTCACAGTTTGGGATCTCATTCCTTGTCTGAGTGTCTCTCCTTAAGATAGGTGACCCACTCTATCCAGGCTTTGCAAGTGCAAGTAGTCAATCCTAGAGAGGCCTAGAAAACTACCACTAAGAGCCAGGCTTCCTTGGTGGTGGCCACAACACTATGGAATGCATTGCCTGATGATGTTTCCCAGGCTCCCTCCCTTCTGACCTTCAGGAAACGTGCAAAAGCTGAGCTTTTCAAAGAGGCCTTTACTAACATCCTTTCCCTTTGATACACTTGTGGATCCATGTGTTTTAAATTGAGTTTGGTTTGCCATTGCCCCAGGAGTTCTTTTCTTCTTCTTCTTCTTCTTCTTCTTCTTCTTCTTCTTCTTCTTGTTTTTTAATTCAAGGGTGAGTTGTGGGTGGGTCATTATTTCTAATGAATGAATAATAAATGTCATATATGGAACAACTAGTGTTGGAGGGAGCCTTGTGGTGCAGTGGTTAAATTGCACTACCTGCAATCCCACGCAGCTGGCTCCCATGCAGCTGACTCAGCTTTATATCCTTCAGAGGCTGGTAAATTGAATACCCAGCTGGCTGGGGGGGGGGGGGGAGAGAGAGAGCAATGTGTAGTCTGTATAATTAAATTATAAATGTAAACCACCCAGAGAGTGCTTTAAGTGCTGTGGGGTGATATAAGCAGCACACTTTGGTCTCTTTTCTTTTCCATTTGCTTTAGTGCCAGTTATTTAAGATGGATTTAGAACAGGAAAGGTACTAGAGCTCATATTGCAAATACACATTGGCTGCTGGAACATAACAAAGAAGAGATCTGCCCATCTGTGATAGATTGCAGAAAAGACTTTATGCAGATCATGAATCTTTCTGAAACACATGGGTATGCCACAACATTGAATTGTCCTGATGCATAACTGATACTCTGGACAAGAGGTACTGTTAGGACAGAATATAGAAAAGTATACAGTGGCTTCCAACAGTGATGTAGTAATAAATTTGGAAGTACAGGTGCTCATCTTGACAGTTCCCATAGAAAGCCCATCCCCAAAGAGAGTCCAAAATGCAGGCTGCTAGATCAATCTGTATCAACAAATGAGAAACAGAACTTTATTAAAATGAATGGCTAATAATTGCTCATTCAAGGCGAAATGACCCTCAAATACTTTGCATTAGAAAAGGGATAGCTGTTCTCTCACTTCTCTCCCAGTTACTGTGAGCTTTGCACTAAGGTTTGAAGAGACTGGATAGTTTGCGCAGGGGCAGATGATGTCATCGTCTCTGCTACTCTGAACTACTGGAGCTCAGTCCCTGCAAACCCTGGATCCACTATACCACTGGTATGTAAATAGAAAAAGTATGACGCAAGGGCGCATTTTCTCTTCTGTATCTGTTCAGTTTATATGCAGAACATATACAGAAAGCAGAACTACATTCAGAGGAGTGAAAATGCATTGAAGAAATGTCAATAATTTAAGATACGCAGATGACACCATATTACTGCCAAAATATAGCAATGACTTGAGATGACTACTGAAGAAGGTTAAAGAAGAAAGTGAAAAGGCAAGATTACAGATGAACATTAAGAAGACAAAAATCATGGCGATAGAAGAATTACATTAACTTTAATGTTGACAATGAAGAAATCAAAATTGTTGTTTTTCAGCACCTTGACTCAATCAGCCAAGATATCAGAAGGCTAAAACTTGCGAGAGAACGACAGCTGTGAGCAAACTAGGAACTACCTTAAGTGTAAGGATGTGTTGCTGGAAACCATGACTAAGATTATCCTAAGATCATATTCATGATTAATATGTATAGATGTGAAAACTGGACAATGAAGAAAGGTGACAAGTGGTGGAAACTGATCTGAATTTTCACTAAAAACAAAAATGACAAATCTGAACATATCATGTGAAGACATGGGTCAATGGAAATATCAATGGCAGGCATCCTATTAGTGTTCTTATAAGGTTTGCATCTTGATTGCAACCCCGGTCACACAGTGGCATATCATCTGTTAGTCCCCATTAACTATAGCAAGTTACATTCATCTTATATGAAAAGCAGTAGGATTTTAGCCAGTAATGGTAGGAAAAGTAGAAGAAGAAGAAAGTTTAACATGAGATGGAAAGGAAGCAATAACCTTGAGTGTACAAGATGTGAGCAGCGCTGTTAAGGAGAGACCTTTTTGGATATCTTTAGTTTATAGGATTGTAACAAGTCAGAAACAAATGGACAGCATCTAACAATAACATGGAGAGATGCCTGTACTGTATATGCTGCTTTTAGCCAACATTGGAACTTTATTTTTTTTTTTAGAGTAATTGAAATATTGACAAGCTGAAGCCATCATAATTGAGCACTGATAGGGTCCCAAAGCATCCTCTTCTCACTGCTATTTTGCATGGCTTCAGCATGCTATTATATTCATTTTTCTTAAATATAATTTTCTAATATCTGTTCCACAGTAGGAAAAAGAGGCTGGTTTTGCATTAGCCCCTTGATCTGTTCATCCCAGCTAGGGATCTGCATTGGCCATGAAGTCTCGCACAACCAACTTCTCATTTTCTGAGGTTAAGAGAAATCTAGAGATCTTTCCAGCTTAGTGGTACATCACTAAACATATCACTCAGAATGCCACAAGGAGAATGTTCCATATCTCTGACCCTGTTACAGTACTATAGCACTATTACTACTACTATACCTATTTCTCAGGATTCCTGGTACTTCAGGGGAGGCAGACCAAAGGATCAAGGCTAAAACTTAAGAATCAATTACCCATTTGGTAAAATTATTATTATGAATTATAATCATCATTATTATCATCATCTTAGAACATTCTGTTGTATCTAAAGCACAATAGCAGTTTCTAAAAGGAAGAAGGAATATGCAGCCCCCATATCAGCCCTAAGGCTGATTTTAGAAAGCACACACCATATATAACATTGGCTCAGCTAGTGGAAACATCTGTGTGTATATCTATCACAAGGAAACTCTGCTTCTGAGATGTGTTGGCTGAGTTTCTGGTCACACGTTGCCTCCAGAAACACTATCACTATGCACACAATGCTTTTGTAATTTTGTGCAACACAATGTCACCTGGAGTGCTGGAACATACCACCTGTGGCACTATGGTGTATCAGTGTTACTTTTCTGAAAACAAATCTCCTTTTTGCCTGGCAGCTCTCCACAGACCAGCCACTGATGACTCTGTAGACAACCACTCTGAGAAAAACTGCCATAGTTGTTATAGACATAAAATGGAGAGAGGACTAAGTACTTTTCTTACTTCAGCCAAAAAGTGGGAAAGGAGACTTTAACCTGACTATGCTAGAAATATACATATTTAAAGAGCCTTTGAGAAAGTATATTTAAAAAATCAGCCATATTTTTCTTTTTGGGAACATGGTTCCATTTGCAACATTTTATTTGGAGAAAATTAAACCTGAAAATGTAAAGAATGTTGTATTGTGTACTAAAGAAGACCGTGCTGATTTTTACACTTTTTCCCTTTAACTGTCTTTGTCCTCCCTTGGAATTCAAGAACAAAATGGATTATCCCATCTCCTCCACTTCGTCAATGGGAGGAAAACTACTTCTGCCTTAATTTTAAACTCTCAGAGTGCCTGCCAGCTGAGCAGCATCCCTTACACAAAGAACATTCTTCCTCTCCCCATTCACACTTTCTTGCGAGCAGGAACCTGTGAAGCTGCCTGGCTGCTTTCCATTTCTCTTCCTTTAAACTGTTTTGAGGGTTTATCTTCTTTCTAGAAAGATAAATAGATACTTTTTCCTCGCTCTTATTTTTTTTAAGTGAATGTCTCATTGTGTACAGCTCTGGGGACGAGGTGCCACATGATAATTTCACTCAGTCCTTTCTTCCATCTTTCAGTGGGGGCAGGTTCCAAGAATGCAGACAGAGACATTCTTTTCCTTTCCTTTGTCTTGCTCTGATTCTCTCGAACTTCTCTGAGGCACCACCGCAAGGGCTTGCCCTCTTCATTCCCCTCTGTGTCCCTCAATGATCACGTCTGACCCGTCTCCCTTCTCTCTTTGGGACTGAAGGCGTGACTAGATAGTCTAATTATGCTTGCCTGGATCAGTCTCGATTATGCTAAACAGGGTGGTGTGTCATTTGGGGCGGTCCTTGCATCCATATGCAAGGATGGACCAGATGGCAACTCCAGTGACTCTGTTCAGCACAATCTAGATAGATCTTTCTCTTTAAAATGAAATGAAAGGACGACAGCAACAAACCCCTCCTGCCTCTTCCACCCTGTTTTGTGTAAGCCACTTAAAGAATTTGAGAAATTGGGAGTTTCCTTTCTGCTTGCCTGAGGAGGGGAAGAGAGGAGAAATTTTGTATTTCTTTCAAAGCATTGTCAAGGTGTTAACAACAATCAAAAAGAAATGGAAAACTTCCCATTCCTCAAGATCATTAAGCAGCTTCTACAAAGGGACAGTCAGCCACTTTGGTTCAACCCCAGCGATCATACATGCTGGAACCAAACCAAAATGGAGCAATCCCACCTGCACCAACAGTAGCCCCTGGAAGGGACCCAAAGAGGTGTGGGTAGGCATCGACTGGGGCAGACTGGTTCACAATGACACATGCATTATGTGGTCTCCAGGAAAGGAGAAAAACAGCCTATCCCCAATCCAGATCAAACTATGGGACAAATGCTCATGTGGGCACACCCTGAATATCTTGCTATGACATGTCAGTTAGTGGGGAGAAAAACATTTGCATTCTCTGCAGTACTAGCTCTTCTGAGTTTATGTTCTTAGCAGCAGTTCTTCCAAGAGAAGCTAGCTTTCCCACTTTACTAATGAAGAGGCTGCTATGAATTCAGCTGTACTGCCATATTTGAGGATTGTAAGAACATTTAACCTGTTGCAGCAAAAATGACAGAGTCTTGTGCCACCTTATGGATTAAGAAGTATTATTTGGCATGAGCTTTGAGGGTCTCTAGCTCACTTGTAGCCCTTGTCATCATATGCATCTGGACTCCATGGAGGTTTATGCCAAATAAAACTTTTTAGTCTTTAAGAGGTCACAAGACTCTTTTCTAACAATTCCTTTAAAATATATATATCTAATTCCTATTTAGGGTGTGAGTAAAGGAGTCCTGTCTCATTAACCTTTTAATAACTTATTAAGCATATTAAAAGATGGACTTGGAGGTGACTTACTATACATTGGAAACTTGGACTTTGGAAAAAGTTTTGATGAAATCTTTCACCCAAGAAAATGTAGTGATTTGGGATAATAGGACAGGCCCACTTGTGAGCTGGTAACATTAAAAGCACAGAGAGCAGGTAAACATGTGCCGTTCTCATAAGGGCAAAAGGTAAATAGTGGGGCATGCAATTATAGAATAATATAACTGGAAAGGAAACTGAGGTTGTCATATGATGAGTATCATCTGAACAACAAGCAGAGGACTTTGGCCTTGGTGGTCATCTATACTGGACAAAAAGGGGGAGGGGGAGAGAGCAGGAAACTTCCCCCACCCCCATCCACCAAGTACATGCTAAGTAGCATCAAAAGGGGGGAGGGGTTAAAACAACCAATGGCATAAGAACACTTCCATTTTGGAAGCCACATTTTGAAAAACTGTTCTGCTCCTTCTCCTGCTTCAGTTTGGACAAGATGTTAAGGCTGGCCTGTCGATGCAAGTCAGAACACACCAGCGTTCCAGCAGGCTTCAGCACCTATCATGGCTCAATGTAATCTTACAAAAGTGACTCTGATTAATCTTAACATACAAAACATCCAAATTACTTGAGTTTAATTAGATGTTGCTCTTCTCCTCTCTCCTGCATCATGATATGACCAAATGTTACTCCATGCTGTGTAAATAAGTAATGCAATGAATGGCAAATACAGTTCAGTACAAATAAGTGTAAAGGGACAGACATGAAGCCAGTCCACATAAGACATGGATGGGGTCTTGAGGCTGCGTTGACACCAGGATGGATCTTGGGGGTGAGGGTCAGTTTGAGTGAGAATGTCAATTCAGAATGCATGTGAAAAAGGCAGATTCCAAGCTAGAGATAATTGGGTCAGGGTTGAAAACAAAAGTGCCAGTAGTATAATAATAATAATGCTATTCTGGTGTCACTACACAAGGCATACCATTTTTGTCACTGTAGCTGGAAGCTAGCAGCATAACTAACTAAAAATAACTGCTTTACCTGCAGCAACAATTTTTGGAAATCAAAGGCCTTCTCCCTGACACATGGCTCTCAATGGCTTCCCACTACAAAAGGGAGCCTCAAGACCTTTGAGGGGGGCATGGCTATATACTTTTTGCAGTGGCAAAGACAGTCTGCCTGTGAAACCAATTGCTGGGGAGCAACAGCAGGAGGGTGTAATCGCCCTGCTGTCCCATTTCTGATCTTCCCTGATGCTTCACTAGAGAGGACTTTGGTCTGTGCCAGCACAGTGCTTCCTATATTCTTATGACAAAGTTATTACTGAGTGAAAGGACTGCTACCAGGAACATTATTTTGGCAAGGTGTGCATCGCTGCCCATGGCAACAGCTTGGGAGGTAATGACAGGTTATTCACTAATCTCTGATTAGCATGTGCTGTTTGCACACTGCACCTGCAACTGGTCCTTATGTAAGGCTAGGCTGTTGATCTGTATAATGCATTGATCTCAATTATCAGTGGGAACTAGACAGTTTGAAAGGGCTCTGTGAGTCTTCAAATCCAGACCCATGACTCGAGGATACCTTCCCCATTACTAGCACTACCAGCAAGAAAGTGGGTGAGAGAGGGAGAGGAGAGAAACCATTTGGAAGAAACATGATTTCTAGTTAAAGATTAGGCATCCTTCAGTCTCGAGAGACTATGGTAACGTGCTCTGAATGGAGGACTTGGAACAGCGTCTAGTGTGGCTGAGAAGGCCAATTCGAGAGTGACAATCCCTTCCACACTGAAGACAAATACAATCTGTCCCCTCTCTGTCCCCTGTCTAGTTAAAGAGTGTGAGTCTTTCAGTACAGTTTCTGACAACAGTTGGTCAAGTGTCTGTGTCAAGTCCTGCTTGTCTGTTTGGACTGACACTGTTCTGCAGGGGGAATGGCACAGTCCCCTTGTAGATGGAGGAATCAGATGTGGTAATCCAACATCCTGGACACTTATAGATCCCTTCTGACTTCTAAGATGAGACATTCTATAGCACTTAAAAGCATTCATGAGTGTTCGTTGTCTTACTTAGGGGTATTGCAATGGGTCCAGAATACAGCAGCTAGGCTAGCGGCAAGTGTGAGGAGTTTTGATCACACCTCCCCTGTCCTGGCTTGCTTTCACCAGTTACTGGTTGTGTTTCGGATCAGGTTCAAGATACTGATACTTACTTACAAAGCCCTGCATGGTTTGGGGCCATGTTACCTGTTCAAGTGCCTCTCCCCAAGGTCATCCACCCTTGCCACCAAATCCTCTCAGGCCAGGCCCCTCTAAAGGGCCATGCCCAAGGAGGCCAGAAAATCTTCGACAAGAAGTCAAGCCTTCTTGGTGGTGGCTAACTAACTCTCTAGAATCATCTCCTAATGGAGCTATGCCTGGCCCCCTCCCACCGTAATTTTAAGAGGCTGTTGAAGACTTTCAAGAGGCCTTTGGCGGCAGCCTCTTCTGAATTTGCTTGCCCCTGTATTGCTGCATGGACTTGCTGCGCTATCTGGGCTTAATGCCTGGCTTATTTTAGTCTGTTTTTGTTTGTTTTATACTGTGCTTGTGTTACTTTGTTGTTTTAATATGTACACCACCCATAATAGCGCTGGGCACTAATAGGGTAGTATTTAAATGTCAGAAACAAACAAATGAACTTTAAAAACCTCTGAATGCTCAGGCTCCTGTTGCCCTAGTCAGTATATTCTATTGCTAAACAGATTATGTTGTTTTTCCTAATCCTTAACTTAAAACAGTTTTAAACATAGTGAGTTAGTTATATGCACTTCACTGTTCCCACACACAGCTCCTACACTGGGTGTTGGGAAACTTGTTTTTGGAATATGATGCAGAGTCATCGGTATGTGTCAGGAGCATACTAGAAACTTCTTAAGCTTTAAGGCTTAAGGAAATTCAAATCTGGATGCTTTTTACTGAATAAAGTGTTATGCATTTTAACAACTTATTCTTGAGACTGGTTCTATTCCTTCTGTGCTCATACTATAAACTTATTTTGGAAACTATTTGGGGTAAAACATTTACCAATTGATAAACAATCTAAGTGAAACCTTTAGAAAATCATGTTACGTTGATCAAAATTAAAATTTTCCAGTTTGCATTGATCTTGGATCACTCCAAATACTTCCTTAAACATAAAATGCTCAGAATTGGAGTTTATCACCAATTTGTTATAAACATAAATAGGAATATTAAACGGTACTTTTAATATATGATACATATATTTGATTCCTCAAATTGTAGCAGGAGCCTGAAAAGAAAGCCATCTGAAGTGCTTTGCCCCATCCCCTTTAAGGGGAGTGTGCTTTCTTTTTTACTCCTTCCAGTCTGCCAAAATATACTCATAACACTGCTTTGCTTTCTTAACCTCAAGCATCTTTGTCTTATATAACACAAATAGCAGAGCTCTCAATTTGATTTGCCACCTACACACACAACATTTTCCAGCTAACACACCACTCAAAATCCAGTGGTGTGCTGGATCTTTCAAATACTGATGTATTAAGAATGACAGAAGTCAGGTCTGTTCACCTAAGTAGGGAGAATGCGACCCCACTTTCATTTTGGTGGCATTTAAGAGCCTGTTGTTTATCTGAAGCCTTCTGGATAGCTCAGTGGTTTAGGTATCTGGTTGCTGATCCAAAGGTTAAGAGTTCAATTCTCCACCGTGTTCTTCAGAGAAAAGTCAACCAGTGTAGCCTTGGGCAAGCTGCACAGTTCCAGGGTGCCCCTCAGAAGAAGGGAATGGTAAACTACTTCTGAGTATTCTCTACCTAGAAAACTGTGGAAAACTGTGGTCATCATAAGTTGGAACTGACTTGATGGCATGTAATTATTTTATTCTTGTTCTTTATATGAACCCATTATGGTTAGAACATAGGATTTTTTTCCTGCAGTGACTTTCTTGTTGTGATATTTTACACAATATAAGAGGCATTCCCACAAAGCTGTGATATACAATATGTGAATAATATCAATCATGATCTATCCAAGGTACATGAATGACAATCTATCCAAGACCTATTCCAGTCCTCAAAATAATCTCCTGGCACAACCATTATTTAAAAAGTAGTTCCTATGCTAACAGATCAGTTTGATGACTAGGATATACTAGTATAGATGTATGGATAAGCTTTTAAAAGGCAAATATAGATGTCATTGTTCTTTTTAAAATTTGGAAGAAGTAGGATGACCTCTGACAGTGTCCTACATATGAACATACCCTAAAATATCTTAAAATGTTGATACATGTAAGTTCATAACACTTTGCACATGCTTTTCTCAAGCCAATTAAAACTCCTTCAGCAAATTCTATTTGTTTAGTCCTTCTTCCTTCAGGCAGTGGTCATTTTGCATCAGTGTTGAGTAATGTTAGAAGCAGTATACGGACAGCATCATAACAGTGTACTCAAGTACTATGGAAAAGTCTGGACACTCGATGAAGTGTATTTGGAGGCAGATATGGAAAGACAGAGCCACATTCCATGCAACACTTATCCTTTCTTCCCTGCATCACAGCTGATAACATTTCACAACCATAGGCACATGGGATCATGTATGATAAGAAGCTTCCGTTCCACTCTCCCCAGCCACAACCTCAATCAGTAGAGAGGAGAAAAATGGAGGGTTCACCACACCCTTCTGTCCTCAAGGATTCTTGTGTGAAGTATAGAAAGGGTGGAAAGGCAGTCATAAATGTTGGTGGCCCTGCTATGAGGCATCAAAGAAAGATGATTTTGGAAATCTCTGTCATGTAAATCCAACCATCGGAATACTGTCCCATGTCTTTAAAACCATCTTTCGGAACTACGTACCATATGAACACTGTCCCTTATCTCTGCATTGAAGCCAAGAGCTTTAACAAACATTCCACAGAAACACAGGCTTAATCACCCCTCAAAATGTGGCTGAATGGGGGGGGGGAGAGAGAGATTGGAAACCTTGGGGGGGGGGAGTGAATGGTTTAACTTTTCTCAGGCATCTGTTAGGGAAAATTAGTGCTCACCTCCCAGACTGAAATTAAGCTTTGTCTCCACTTACAGCAGAGATCTGCCCACTGACTCATCATTCCACCATCTATGCATGATTCACTCACTCAATTGTTTGTGAAAATAAACACAAGGTTAATCACAACCAAACATGTTTTATAAGGCATATGTGCACACATAGAGTGATAAATGTATGCTACTGCTATAAAATAATCTGACTCTACCTACTTGTATAGGTTTCACTCTCACTGGATTTTACTCATTTTGTACTATCTTCCACTTTAAATTGCTCATACTAGCCATTTTTATTATATGAATCCAGTTCCTTCTCCTCTTCTTGATTCCTCTTTGCCCTACATATTTCCTCTGGTTCTGCATACTTGTACAACTACATGCATCCTAAAATCCAGCTGCCTGCACACAAAAACAGATATTCATGCAAAGTACCCAAGTGTGCATTTGAACAAACACTAATGCAAGTAAACAAGTACTCCTTGTAGTCAAATCAGAGACACATAACCACAATGTGTGGCAGACACAGAAAAATGCAAACACCCATGGAAGAGTATAAACAAAGGAAAATACGTTACAGACATTTAATGAGGAGAGCAAAGGCACACAGTGTTTGTATATTCTCTGATTCCAAAAAGTACATAAACATATACAAAATCTATACATGTGTATATATTCAGGGATCATTTACAAGCGATAGCTCAGTCTTTAATCAACCATATAAACATATTCTGATAAATGAAATATGTGCACTCACACCCCCACCTCACATTAAAGATACATGGATCTTTTGCTGTGCTGATCAGGAGATTTGATCAGGTAAAGTGAAGTCACACATGCTTCAAGGAGATTGAAGTGCACATGTAAACTCACAGATGTTCCCATGCACACATACAAACATATTCTTGGACAAACTGATATGCAGCCCAGCAGTAAAAGGGAGAAAGAAAATGAGTTGTATTTGGTTCAAGATGCAAAACTAAACACAGCCACCTCAGTGTGTCACAAACAATCTCACAGAACCCAACTGACACAGACTCTCTCACACTGCCCCAATTCTGTTCTTGTCTTTTTTGTTTCCCTCAGCCGTCTTAAGCAGTCTGTAAACATATCTCCTAGTAAAGCAGGGTTTGGGGAAAGACACCGCTGTGGTTGTTATCCTGGACTCCTCTAGGAATTGCTAAACATTTGTTCCTTGGGGAAAAAAGTGACTTCTCTGGGAAGTTGTTCTTTGCTAGCCATAAACTTCCCAGCGCCTGCCCCTGCTCCTTCTGGCTGTGTTTATCTTGGATGCAGCAATATACACAGTCATGGGCACCACAATGTATAACAAAAATGAAAACCAAAGACTAAAAAATATTTTAAAGACTATAAGATATATATTTGGGATGAGCTTTTGTGCACTGCAATCTGCTTCCTCAGACACATCAAAAGTGAACAATATTGGCAAGTGATTTTAACCCTTCACATCCTGAACTCCCTCACAGGGCTAATTTTAGCAGCAGGTGAAAATTTTTGCCAGCTCCCAGGACTGGATCTTCTTTGCTTGCCTCCCTTTTTCTGCACTCTTTCCAGCCTGCACTTTCCTGCTCTCCTGTGAGTTTGTTGTATTGTTCACTCCACTGCCTTTTCTTCCCCCGCAGGATGCCAGCTGTTCCCATTCTGGTGGAGGGTTTCCATCCCACCCACCCCCTGCTTCACAGCCTGATCTTCCCATTCAAGACCAACACAATTCATCTCTCTACCCCCAGCACCATGTCCATCCAAAACTTACTTCCCCAGCTCTTCAAAGAGCTGATATTCTTCCGTGAACCGGTTGCAGGTGATGGTTGCCATCCTGGATGGTGACTGCCTCCCCGGCGTGAAGTTTCACAGGAACACCTCTCTCCTCTCCGGAGCGCACACTTTGGTGGGCTTTTCTCCCCTCCTTCAGCTCCTAGTGCTCTTTCCCGCTCAGAGGTAAATAAGCGAATATGGATGATTGACAAGCTGGAAGATAATGATGAGGGCAATTTGTCTTCTCAGCCTCACAAGCCTTCGTCAGCATCCAGGTTGCCATAGCAACCACCTCTGGAACGCCCTGGTTCTGTTGCCCGGGCAACTGCTTCCCAAACACCTGCTTGCCCTGCTACTTCCGTAGCTCTCTAACGCCCTGACGCTGTCACTGTGGAAATTACATCTTGAGCCAGAAAACACAAGATGACTCGAAGGAGAGGGGAAATTGGAGGGGAGGGGGGCAATATATAAATATTAAAGCAAATTAAAGTTGTGTAAGGGAGAATTAATTGGGGCAAAAAGGTTACTATGGAAACTGCAATTTCCATATAGACAGGAGAGTCTTTGGAAAGACAGGATGCTGTTGCCCTGGTAACTGCATCTCCTTCTCCAGAAAGACAGGTATTGCTATGTTGCCCGGGCAACTGCGAGAGTTGCGGAGTTTAAAGAAACATTATGCTTCCTTCAGCTAGAGTTACTTTTGGGGGAGTCTGGGACAGAGGGGAAGAAATGGATCTTCCCATCCTCTTGAGTCTTACTGAGGAGCTTTAGAGCTGAATCCCTTTAAAAGGTGACTACCTCAGATTTTCTGAATAAATATCCCACAATAGAAAGCAGTCAGGATTTATCCAGTTCCTCTAGGGGGAGCAGCAAAAACCAATGCAGAATCTGAAAAGGGGAGAGAGAGAAAACCCTTCTGGAAAGCTTTATTCCCAGTGGGGTGTCTGGCCCAGATTTCATCCACTTTCTGTTTTTGTCATTGGAGCTTTAAAAATCACTGAGAGAAAAAAGGAGAGAGGGAGGGAAGGAGAGAGAGAGAGAGAGAGAGAGAGACTCACCAATTGACTGCATAATGTGCTTGTTATATGAAGCTGCTGTTGAGGAAAAGGATCCAGATGGAGGGACATGTTGCCTAGCAGGCATCATTCCCTGTGTGGGAGTGATTATGGAGTGTGGGCTGAGTTAAGGATCCCGAAAAGCACACAACGTATCGGGATTCGTATCTTCTGCCAGTTACTCTGAAAATCCTGCCTCTCAAGCAGTTGGGAATGAGATGAGGCAGTCTTCATGCAGATAAAAGGCCGCCCACACTGGAACAAATGTATTAAACATGTTTAGGCTTTCCTGCATCTTCCTAAGGTTTGTGAGAGCTCTTGTATATTAGTTCTCCTAAATTAAACAGCAAATGATTATTTGTTTCTTGTTCTATTTTTCAGTACTTCCATTCACGGGAAATGCGAACCTTTATTATTTATTTTATTTTATTTGGTTCTATTTATAGTCCATCTCTCAAAAACTGGGACCCACGGCCTTTCAAATACAAACATGAAGATCAAAAGATAATTGTTAATGGACTAAGTATGTTGCAGTGGTTGACGTTCTGGACTGGGCCTTAGTTCAGTTCCCACCCCTACCCCTGTCTGCCCCAAAGCAATAAAGTTCACTGGATAATCAGGGGATTTTTTTTTAGAAAAAAATACAACAATGTTGTTTTTAAAATAACTGACCGACCAATAGGTAGCCAGATTTGCGTAGATGCCTTTCTCATCTATTCCTTTGTAATTGTTAACTTTGTTTAGCCTCTCCATTTCTTTGTTTTCTTCATCAGCAATTGTGTGCCTGCCATGTGATTGCTTTTATGTTAGCCTTTACCATGTTTTATCCTGAATCTTTTTTTAAACAATAAGTATTTCCTTTTACCTTATCATAAGCATGATAAGTGATTACTCTTAATTCATCGTCATCAACTCACTTTAGTAGTCTGTTGCACTCTACTAATATAACTATCACAAGTAGTTTTCTTTAAAAAATAATAAATCTCCAATTTATGAAAAAAGTCAGTAGGTGTTAAACATTGTGATGATAGTGTCTTTGATATGCAGGTGTTTAGTAGAAGTTGTGAAGGCTACTAAAACTATATATATGTTGTATCTCCTTCTCTTTTATATTATGTGAGGAGACTGTTTGGTCTCAGAAATCCTGAAATAATGTTTTATAAAAAACATTATTTCAGGATTTCTGAGACCAAACAGTCTCCTCACATATGTTTTCAGTTTCCTCACATAATATAAAAGAGGAGATACAACATATATATAGTTTTAGTAGCCTTCACAACTTCTACTAAACACCTGCATATCAAAGACACTATCATCACAATGTTTAACACCTACTGACTTTTTCACCCACCAACCACAAACAACCTATGTATAAATATTTGTCATGTTGTATCTCCTTCTCTTATGTCTGATGAAGTAGGTCCGTGAAAGCTCACATTAAAGAATACAGTATCTAAGTCAGCCTTTATAGTGCCACCATGCTTCTGTCTTTTTTCACTCTTTATTTTTTATTTTGTTTTCACTGATACTCCATTTGCAGAATTACCTTATACAATGTTGATTCGCTCTACCAGCGCAAGATCATTGCTGCATTCTATTGCAGCAATAATGAATTAATTTAAATATTAGAAAGTTTCATAATTAGCACTCTGATTAAATTTTTGAAGCAAGAAGGAGGACACACAAGATTCAAATCAATTTAAGTGATTACACTTAACTTAATGGGGGGGGGGGGATTCAGACTAATAGGCCTAAATTCAACACTCACAAAAAAGATAGGATTAAAATATAACATAATTAGAAGTGAAGATACACTTTTAGCAATATACTGAAGTGGAAGGGACCCTCCCTGAAGCTGAATATTACTCCTTTTTTTCCCTCTGGACAGTAATTTTTAACTATCTGTAACTATACGTTCAGTGATAAAAGTTACTTAGTTCAATTATGCTAAAATCTAGGTAACAGGTATTCTTATAACTCTTTTCTCTTAACTCCTCTCAATGGCAAATGCTTATTTCTCACCCTTCTATTTTTCAGCACTTCCATACATGAGAAATGAAAACTTCTGCTTCAAGCCTTGCCTTGACAGTACTACTGGAGTAACAGACTGCATCTAAGAATTAAGAAGAGCCCAGGTGGATCAGACCAACAACTCACCCTTACCAGCATCCTGTTTCCACTAGTTGCTAATCAGACACCTCCAAGAAGCCCACAGAAGGCCATGACGACAACGCCCCTCTCCAGCCTGTTGCTGCCCATCAAATGGGGAAGATGCATATTGCCTTCAAATGTGTATGTAAAGCCTTTTCTTCCTCATCCTTTTATCATTCCAACTATTCTGTGAAATCAATCAGGCTGAGTGTAGTACTAATGAGTCATCATAGCCATTGACAGATCTATTCTCCATGAAATTCTTTATGTGTTTTTAAAGCCGTCTAATTTGGTGGACACCACATTGTAACAGGTGTGAACTTCATTGTTCGACAATGTACTGTGTGGAGAAGTATTTTGTCCATCCTGTAGTTATTATGAATCAATTTTAATTGGGTATTCTCAGTTTCTAATATTAGAAGACAGGGATCAAAACTTCTTTCTCTCTACTTTCTCTCTATTATAACAAAATTATTATGCATAATTTCCTATATTTCTTTCCAGGGCTTTCCCAGATGTCTGTTACCTAAAACTGGGGGTGGTCAACACATGGCCCATGGGACACATCTGGTTATCCCACCTGTTTTTTCATCAGTACTGCTTTAAAACAGGGCATGCTCCACAGTATATCATGTTTTATAACTCTAAAAACAGACTGCTGCCAATATGCCACAAAATTTTGTGTTGGTGTTATGTGTAAGCCCAAGTGGGTTCCTCTTGAGTGAAAGTTGCCCCTCCCATATCCAGAACAGTTGACCACCTGGCCTTTAAAGTCTTTCGATATATGGAAATCCTTTCCACATAAGCTTTTTGTCCAAATCCCCAATCAGTCTAAATTAGAGATGTAAAATTGGTTTTTTTTCGCAGGGGGGGAATGGAAATTTCCATTTTTTAGTCAATCCCATCTAGACAACTTTGCATACATACAATTTTTTCAGGGGGAAAAACATTTTTCCTCTGTTTTTTTTACGGAAAAAAAATAGAAATCTTCAGAAATTTTATATCTCTAGTCTGAATGAATGGTGATCAGTTGAATAAATTTTGCAAAGTAAGTCAACATATGAAAATTTGTCAACAGGCATGATTCATACAAGTTGCAGATGTGTGTGTGTGTGTGATGCTAAAACCATAAGAAATAACAACATTTAAAAGGAGCAGCTGAAAAGGGCACACAATAGAATACAGATAATACAACAACATCTATAAATAAGTTTCTATAAAAGGCTTCCAAATGTTTACAAATATATCCATATGTTGACATCTATATGCTGTGCATTCACATGCTGATAGAGTTTCAAGGTCTTCAGTCTACTGAATAGCAGGAAGTGGGCATTTGTCTTTTCAATACTCCAATCTTAAGTCTTTTAGCCACAATAAGAGCACATACAAATTGCCAGATTTAACTTTCATCAGTGCAGAAATGTAATTTCATTTATTTTTAAAGTGTAGACTACAGAGTAAGCTGAAATAGAGTGAAAATTTAATGTCTGAGTATCCCTGATATCTCATTCCCAACCAGGCATTCCAGCTAGAGAAGGAATCATTGCATTTTTACCACAAAGCGCTCGGTCATACCTGGCAAAAGAACCCTGGTTATACCGATTTGGCCATTTTTTTAGATAGTTTCATAATTTTCCGAGCACACAACACACAGCCAAGACCAACTGATTTTCCTGGCCTGTGGTTTATTTCCGATTTATTTTCCCCTCGCCGAGAGGGTGGTTTCATATTGTACCGATGATGTATCAATTCATTCCTTACTGGTATAGCATGTTCCTATCGATTCTTTTCCCATCCACAGTCCCCAAGGAAGGTGGCTGCCATGATTGCTGTTCGGCTGCCCTGCAGCTAATCTTTTTTTCCCCTTAATTTTCAGCTGGTACATCGATGTATCGATAAACCAAGGTCTATGGCTTTACAGGAACAATCTCGGCATGGATTGACTTTGTGTGCTATTGTCTTGTATACTGCTTGATGCCTCATCCTACGGTCTGCCAAGTGGCGCAGTTGTAAAGGCAGGGGCCGGGACAACAGTGGGCAATACATTACTTCCTGAGTCACAGGCACCACAGATCAAATATTCCTGAACAGGAATCCCTTTCCGCCATATTGATGTATCAGTTAGGGTTTGGTTTTTGTTTTAAATAAAAGTAGGGGCTGCACTGCCCCAGGAAACATCAGAGAAAATAAATCAATTCCATGGTGTAGCCGGCAATAACGTTTCAAATAGGAAGAAATTAATCAATATCATTAAAAATCAATGGGAACATTCCCGCCGGTATATACATATAACTGCAAAAATAAATGTATCCGTACAACAGAGGAATGGAAAGAATCGGTGTAACTAGTGTTCTTTTGGCAGGTGTGATTAGTCCCTAAACCAATCTAGTCCCCAAGTTCCATTCTTACACACCAGCAATGTGAATATCTTTTGACACTGCATAACAGCAAGCATAATTCTCATTAACACAAAGATACACTTGTTTCTAGTATGGCTATCTTGCAGATTTTGCCCCTGAAATTTGAAAGTTTCTGATGCATGCCATCCTTTAGATTCTGTAAGGACAAAGGAGAAAAGCTGTGAAGCCAGCCTGGCACTGGGATGGGTATTACATTACATCCCCCATTCTGTAATGCCCAGCCTGGTAGAGAATCTTGCAGGACTCAAAAGTCTCCCTGTTTGTGAGAGTTTAGTGATCTAATGAAGATATAACCCACACTTGTTTTCTGAAAAAGAGCAGGAAAAGAGGCGACAGGGTGCATGGAGCAGGATAGTCAAAAGGTTGATGAGGATGAGTGGGAGAAGGAGAGCTCTAATTTTAAAAAATTAAATTGTACTATTAGTGCTCTCATAAATGTGAAAATGGCTTAGATTCTGAGTGATAATATGAGAAATATGTAAAATTATAGCATTCATCCCATTTACAGGTGCCAATTGTTTGCTTTATCTGACCTACGTCCTCTTGAGGTAGTTCAAACCAAATTTTTGAGATCTATTCTGACTGTACTCCCCTGTACACCTAATGTAGCCCTTCGTTTGGAGGCTGGCCTAATCGCCATAAGAGCACGCGCCAAAGTCCATATGTTTAATTACTGGCTAAAGCTTCTCTTCTCTTCAGAAGGCTTGGCACAGATGCCACTTTTTGACTCCTTTCAATCAGAATGGAAGCTACAACTTACAAAAGAAATAAGGCAAATGGGTTTTTCCACCAACGTTCTTTTGGCGATGGGGCATGTCGGTGCTAAAGCAGCACTTAAACAAAGAACCTGGGACATAGAACTTCAAGAGCATATGAGCCAGTCAGGCAAATACAGTGTTGTTACTAATAATGCCTTTACAATATCTTCATATTTGACGAGCACAATGTCAACAAAGACCAGAAGAGCCTTCACATTAGTGAGACTTAATGTTTTACCCTCTAAGCTCATGGAGGGAAGATTTCAACATATACCTATCTCGGATTGCCTGTGTCCATGTAATGATGGCCAAGTGGAAACTGTAGGTCATGTCTTACTGTACTGTCTTTTCTATAGAGATTTACACACCAACCTCCTGAGCCCAATCATTCTCAGATATCCAGGGAGACCTGGTGAATTTTACATCGAGCTACTTCTTTCCGATCAAGACTCCCTTATTACAGGGAGTTATTTCTGATCAAGACTCCCTTATTGTGCAGCAGCAATGGCACAGCGCTCCCTTATAGTCTCCTGAGTTCACAGGTTGACTGGTTTTAGCATGAGGGTGGTTTATTGTCAAGCGTAGAGAAATGTTGTGGTCCCAACCGAAGGGAGGAAATATTTACAAATCTTTACAAATATGTAGGAAGGACTCCCTATAACCCAAAGACTCTGTCCAAACCAGTTTGCCCTAGACGATCCAATGGTTCAAAGGATAGCTATAAAAATGCTGTATTTGATTCTCCCTCTTGAAAGTCCCCTGGACTGCAAGGAGACCAAACCTGTCCATTCTGAAGGAAATCAACCCAGAGTGTTCACTGGAAGGACAGATCCTGAAGCTGAGGCTTCAATACTTTGGCCATCTCATGAGAAGACTCCCTGGAAAAACCCTGATGTTGGGAAAGTGTGAAGGCAAGAGGAGAAGGGGACGACAGAGGACGAGATGGTTGGACAGTATCATCGAAGCTACCAACATGAATTTGACCAAACTCCGGGAGGCAGTGGAAGACAGGAGGGCCTGGCGTGCTCTGGTCCATGGGGCCATGAAGAGTCGGACACGACTTAATGACTAAACAACAACAACAACAATATTTTACAACCAGTGCACAATTAATTATCTGTTGTACACTTTTTTAAATTACATTTTGTATACGTATTTTAACCATATAATATGTTTTATGAACTGGCTGTACACTTTTTAAAATTGCATTTTGTATATTTTAACCACACAATATGTTTTATGAACTGGTTGTACATTTTTAAACTGCATTTTGTATATTTTAGCCACATAATATGTTTTATGAATTGGTTGTATGTTTTTAAACTGCATTTTGTATATTTTAGCCATAAATATGTTTTATGAGCTGGTCACCCGACTGTAATAAATAAATTCTATTCATTCATCCCATTTCCCCTGAAAGAAGCAGACTCTTTACCTCAGTCCTGGGAGAGGGGGATATTTGACTCAAAAGCAGATAACTCTTTCTTTCTTTCTTTCTTTCTTTCTTTCTTTCTTTCTTTCTTTCTTTCTTTCTTTCTTTCTTAATTTTTCATTTTTCTAGCAAAATAGGAAATTGGGAACTGGAGGATAACTGCTTTGAGCAGCATTTGAGTTGCATAGCTACAGACAAGAGCAGAACCCATTTCTTTCCATTCCTAAGCAATGATGTCTGTTTAAATGACATTGAATAGTGTTGGGAACACTTTGTCAGCAAATGGCAGGAGGCCCAGCTGGAAACACAGGTCTTGGAATTTCTAGGAATTGTTGAATATGAGCCTTACTGCACTGGATAAGAACAATGCAATCAAGCCCTGCTTTCTGTCTTAGCAGTGACCAGAACTATGCCTCTGAGGGGATCACAAGCAAGGTGCAATGGGGAAATCTCTTTCTCCTTCTCCTCCTTTGAGTGATGAACTCCCCATTTGTATTATGCTCCCTCTAACCGCAGCAAGACCACCATACACATGCCACAGAATCATGGAGTTGGAAGGGATCCTGGAGATCATCTAGTCCAGTGCAGTATTAGGGATTGCTACTGCATTCCTAAGCCAGCTGTCCAGGTTCTATTTAAATGCTTTCACTGGAGAAGGACCCATCACTTCATGAGACTCTGCTTCCAAAGAGCTCTCCCTGTTAGGAGGTTCCTTCTAATGTTCAGTAACTTTAAGCTCCCCTGAAATTTCTGCACACTGTTTATAGACCTGATCTTTGGAAAAACAGAAAAGTACCCTTCACCCTCTTCTGCCTGCCAGCTTTTTTTAAAATTGATAAATGCTGCCAAGTCTCCCTTTAATTCAAAGTCCACAGATTTCATATCAGATCTCCAGGAAGAGGGCCATCATCCTAAAGTTTAGATCATACCTTAACATAAATGTGTATTTCTTGCTCTTAGGACATTATCCTTAGAGGCATGCAAATTTTTCAGGGCTATGTACCTGAGACATCAGACGTGTAGCCAAATCCATGTTATCTCCCAGATAACCAATTACGAACCAAAAACAAGCCAGTTTATTAAACACAGATTAAGCCAAGCTCCTATTATAATAAACAGAGAATCTTTTTTTCTTGGTGCACTTCTAAATACAGAACCAGCATCTTGTTTACTGAGGCCCTTGAGACATTTGCAGAGCCTCAGATATATCTGCCTGTCTCCTGTGTCTCAGCCTAATTCATAGTGCAATCTGCCCTTTTGTTTGTTTTACAGACACCTAAATTAAAATGTCCCAGCTTGAAGTGGGGTCAGGAGTATTCTTCTTTTAGCCATGTCCTTGGCTTTCCGAAGTCCAGCTATTCACAGCTATCAGTCCTTTTCCCTAATAAAAGGAAGCTGACAGTTTTGCCTGGACTATTAAGATCCATTAATCTTCTTCTGCAGATGTGCCAGATCCAAGGCAGAGTTGCCCCAGGGCATTCTGCTGCCTAGAGCAGAGCTGTAAGTGGTGCTCTCCACTCTCAGGTGCACAGCATTTTTGTCCAGCCATGTTGTTTTGTCCTTTGCAGCAGAATATCTCACAAGCAGCTCCTCCTTCTAGGCAATAAAAAGAGAACCATTATAAATTAAACAACTAACAGTGTTTTTAATGGCATCCTGAAACAGAAACAGCCACTTCCATCTGCTCAATGGGGGGCCTGGCCCTGCAACATCAAAATAAAGATGTTTCAGTTGCCTTCTTGAAGGACCTGTTGAACTGACCAGAGAGGGAGTTCTGTAGATAGGGTACCACCACAGAGAACGCGATGAACATAAAACGGTCCCTCCTCCATGCTATTGATAACTTCACCTCAGTTGACAGTAAGACCCAGAATTAAGCTTCCCTGTGATCTTAATCGGGGGGTGGGACCCCCTTTAGAATAAAACATTCATCCTAGGGTTGCAAAGATAGTATAATACTAAAGGCAGCTTTTCTGAATCTGGTCCTAACTCATCAGTAGAGGTTTGTTATTTAATGCATCCAGATAACACCAGGTTGGGAAATGCTGCCTTAGAACTATCAAGGTCAACGCTGACATTCTGAAACAGCTCCAGGAAACCTAACTACAAACAAAGTGTTTGGGAAAAAATAGTTCACAAGTAGGACACCTTTAACAGAGAAGGGCCTTTTATTGACTTGTAATATGTGGAATGGACTTGGAATTGTGATTCCCCAGCAGATTTTAAAACAGAGATGGGCAGCCGCAAAGGGTATTTCTGTGATTCTATAAAAGAGAGAAATGTCTTTAGGGAACGGGTGAAGTCAGTATTTTTATTTTTTGCCTCAGAGGGCATGACTTAAGACTCGCTTAGACTGAACTGCACTTGCTGTTTCTCCAGCTGTCCATTCAGCAGGCCTAGCACTTCATTTTTTGTCATACCACTGTTGAGGAAACAAAAAATGTGAAGCATGTACACTGATTATTTTTCAAGGCATCAGGTTGGCCACTGTGAGAAGTAGGATGCTGGACCACACTAGTCTTCTTTGGTCTGATCTGAAAGAGGTCTTCTTACCCTCTTGGCTCTTGGCCCTCTGATGCAGGAAACAAATTCCAGATTTAATTAGGAATGTTTACTGCATCTTCTATCACAATAATGCTGCAATGTTTACACAAGCTCACTATGATCTTTTAAAAAAACTTTGAGTAGAAGAAATCTGTATTATCACCCAACAAGGACCTTTTTCAGGATTAAAAAACAACAACAATTGTGATCCAGGTCTAATTGTATCTGCCAAAGCTGGTGGGATTCCTTCACTGTCCTTGTCCACCAAACTGCAATGTGAAATTTGTAAAGAAAGACCAGCTGAGCTGATGGATGGAAATTTGGGGAAGTGAGTTTAATCACCTTGTGAGAAAATTTACCATGCTATGTAATTGTCTGCGTATACTTTGCCAGATAATTGCAACCCCTCACTGAGGCACATTATGTCTAATGTCATCAGTGCTAAATCTGAACTAAAGAAGTATGTGATTGCCAGCAGCAAAAGGCTGGCGGCTGAATACCAATTGCTGTAACACCATGGAAAGCTAATTGAACCCAGAAGATTGCCCCATAGAAAATTATATGCTGAGGTACACCCACATTTGCACCGGTGCAGAAAAGCTTACATTGCATGGAATAACATACAGGTATGCGGCTATGCAGAAAAAACCTTTTTCTTGCTTCTTCCTGGCTAATGAAATACACACAAAGTGCCAAGGCTTTAATTTTTAGCAACTCTAAAGGCATATGTACACCACGGACCAAAGGTTGGATCTACTTTTTGGACTACAACATCTAGAATCCCCAGATTCTGGTAGAAATAGTCCTTTAAAAGCTGGGAAAGATTTTCCCCCTCAAGCTCTGCTGCAGGCACATTTCTGTGCTATAGCAACCACAAAGGGTAATTTTGTGAGCTAGCTAATACTTGTGAGGGTGCTTAGCTTATGACCATATGACCTCTGCTAGGGATCCACAAAAATACCATTTCCCAGGTTTCCTGAAGGCTATTAAATCATTCCAGACTTCTAGTACAGTTATGTCCTAATAAGCAGGTGCAAATCTGATGTTAGGAACATTTCAGAGGGGTTCTCATCTTGAGTACTGTGTCTAGTTCCGGACACCACACTTCACGAAGGGTGCTGACAAATCGGAACAAGTTCAGAGGAAGGCAACAAGGATGATAAGGGGGCTGAAAATCAAGCCCTGTGAGAAAAGACTGAAAGAACTTGGCATGTATAGCCTCGAGAAAAGAAGACTGAGGGGAGATACGATAGCACTTTTCAAATACTTGAAAGGTAGTCATATAGAGGATGGGCAGGATCTCTTCTCAGTCATCCCAGAGTGCAGGACACACAACAATGGGCTCAAGTTACAAGGAGCCATATTTTGGTTGAATATCAGGAAAAACTTCCTAACTGTTAGAGCAGTACGACAAAGGAACCAATTACCTTGAGAGGTGGTGAGTGCTCCAACACTGTAGGCATTCAAGAGAAAATTAGACAACCATCTGTCAGACATGCTTTAACTTGGATATCTGCATTGAGCAGGGGGTTGGACTCGATGGCCTTATAGGCCCCTTCCAACTCCAGTATTCTATGATTCTATAATTCTCCACAAATATTTTGAGGTACACCTCTCACAAGCCCTAACCAGCATGGCCAATAGTTAACAAGGCCGGGAGCTGCAGTCTAAAACACCTAGAAGGAGTCAGGTTGGGGAAGGCTGGGCTCAGAAATTGATGTAAAACAGGAGTACCTTGTAGAGCCTCATCTCAAGATTTCAGCAAATGTGCTCCTCCTGCCATACCTGTCGCTGGTCACCTTCACCACAAAATCAACCCAAGTTCAGAGTTCTGTCTGCACAGTTTCCATGTTTTGATTCAGTTAAAAAATAGGTCAGTAAGTGACCCATATTCCCATTAAATGATCAGGAGAAACTATGATGATCTCCCTTGCCTTTGTGTTTGTTGCTTTTAACTTTTAAAAGGCCATTTCAGGCCTGAATCCTGTATGTCCTGGCCTAATTTCATCAAACATGAATGGGCACATAATTAGAGAAAAGATTTGAAGTTGTTGCCCTTATTTCTCTTTGAATAAAAGCAAACCCATGTTATGTAAGCACCCAGTTGGCATGAGATTTTGAATTCAACTTCGTATTTTCAGCAAAATTGGCTATAGAGAAGTCGTAAGGGAAGTGCATGGCAGCATGCCTGTTTCTGACTGAATGAATGATGGCACGTGCCATGAGAATTCAAGACAGGAAGATTTCTTTCCTTGGGATGGAAGAAAGGGGAAAAGGCATTTCTTACAGTCTCGGCCAAAATTAATTCAGAGTTTGTTCAGTCATTGGAAAAAGCTAATGAAGAAGTAATGATGAGGAAGACAATTTGATTAATCGCATTCAGCATTGTGAAAGCATTGTGAAATGTGAAATTAGATGAAAGATAATTTTTACATAATGGAGATTAAGGACTTTAGATTTTGCTCTAATTTGTGGAAGATGCTGATGGGGAGAAATTGTCCAAATGTCTTTTAGAATACATATAGATATAAATAAATTGAGCTGATGGGAAAGAGTTCTTTCCAGAGCAGCATATGACATGAAAATCATCTGCAAATTATAATAAAGAACCTATTTCTTTAAGATCATCAGCACAATAGCATCTTTATTTTATTTATATTACGCTGGTATGCATCCTGGTACTCCAAACAACACAGGGCTGAAATTACTATTAAAAGAGTGGACGTGGGACGAAAAAGCACCCTTCTTTACTGGGTGGTGTGTAGTTTTATTCTGCTTTGCTCTGATTTGCCCCAGTGCAGGATCTGCTCATGTGGACCCTAATACTGCATTGTTCTCTGCTGATCTCTGCACTTTTTGGGTGGGTGTTGTTTGATGACATTTCTTTATGGGCATTTTTTCTGGTGGTCAGTCAATACCCAACGATCCACACCCCATAAACGGGTAAAGCAAGGAGGGAATGGGAAAGAACATGAGGTTGGGTGGTGGTGGTAAAGACAGGTAAAGGGAGGAGGCAACCTGTTGCAAGTAAAACATCAGGGAGCAATTCTGGATGTCTGTACACAGGCGGCACCAGGACAACACAGTGTATCCCATTATATCCACAGCAACAAATACCTTTTCTATGTGTGGATGCAAAAAACAGGATGATCTATTTCAATGTGCATGGGGGAAAAAATACCAGGAAAAAAAATGAGCCAGAACAAACTCAGAATGACCCAGACCCAGCACCAATGTGTAAATGAGCCCTTAGATGAGGCCTATTTTTTAATACAATTTGTTGGATTTTTTTCCCCTGTCATGTATATTTATATGTGACTAATTCTAACCTTTTCCAGGAAATGTTGGTTAGGAATTCTTCATGGTTAGAAATGGAATCACAACTGCAAAGAGGGCTGGCCTGACTCTTAGGTAGGATGGGGTGTATTGTATTTTTACTGCCAAGGATTGTGAGAGATGCTCGTGGGATGTCCTATTTCATGTGCCAAAAGGATTTGCCTCAGATTTGGCACTGAGCAGCTTGATTTGGATGGGTGCCAGGAGCCATTTTACCTGAGGTAGCAAAATGTCTTTGGGCAGCCCTGGAGCAAGAAACAATTTAGTTCCTGACCTGCTCCAATTCTGCTAAAAGCAGATCATTTTATCTTCTCCTGGGATATAAATGGCAGCTGTTAGACACATCTCATGGTCCAAGTGGAAGGGGCCATGCAGGAGTTGGGGGAGCAGGGTGAAGAGCAGAGCCAATAACCAGATAAGTATCAGTGGAATAATGAAGAGGAAAGAGAAAAAGGGTGCCAGGATTAAAGAAAAAAACTCCCAGCTAGTGACTGAGGAAAGAGAAAGAGACATGGGTAGCATTTCCAGGTGGGGGGCACAGAAAAGATGGGATGACAAATAATGGTACGAAAGATAAAATGAAAATAAATAGGCCAGAGACTGAAACTGTAACTGTCCCTCTCACCTGTCATGGGTCAAAGGATGTTCAGCTTAGCATTCCCCCCAAATCTATGCCATTTCATAGGCCTTTCTATGGTATTGTCAATATTAGCACCCTTGAGAAGGCAAAAGGTACCAACAGAGAGTTAAGAGCCCAGTCCATAAATATTATCCTCCTGATCATATCCAGAAGAGAAAGAGAGCGAGAGAGGCATATGAAATGCAACACACTTTGTGCAGCACAGCTGAAGCATGAACAGACTTCTCACAATCTAACATGGTAACAGAGTCTTCTGCCCCAACCATGCAGTAGCAGACCATGCTGCAACTAGACTATCCATTATGAACAGATTACCACACCTGCTGGTCCAGTCCTAACCTCCATTGGTTGATTGGATTATGTGCACAGAGCATAATTAGGCAACCTGGTGCCCTCTATATATTTTTGGTGACAGCTCTTACAGTTCCCCACCACTGGCTGTGCTACTTGGACTTACAAGAGTCATGGTCTGGAGAGCACAAGATTGCATATTGCTTCCTGGAACCGGTATCTGTGCAAGCTGTACCATCTGCACCTGCTTGTACATATGTAATCTTTCTCCAGGCTCTTAGATTGACACATGGAGACTGAAAGTGGAGACACCAAGTGTGATACTGATCTTCTCACCACATTAATACATATACACGCATAATGGCTTTTGGGTTTGCCTACAAGATGCCTGCACCATCTGGATCTCTGTCACTGCTGTATCTGTGAATGAGATACATCATGAGAATGAAGCTACAGGAAAACATATTCCTTTGAGAGACTGAAAGTGCAGATTACATTCTTGGTGAGCATCCTTCATGTCCACTACTGTGGAGCAGGTCAAGCCCAAGGTCACCAATGAGTTTCCATTGCCAAGAGGGGATTTGGACTCAGGCCTCCTGAGTTCTGGTCCAAAACTCTAACCACTACCTCATACTGTCTCTAAGTCCAACAGAGAAAAGTTTCACTGCAGACTCATCTCACAGAGGTTTTGCAAGGATAAAGTGGTGCCTTGTCGGCTATATGCTGGCTTCAGCTCATTGAAAGAAAGGGAGAACATGAATATAAATACTGATAAATTGAGGGGTGGTTTGCAACCAGGGCAGCAGCAGCAGTTCAGAATTTCCTTCTATAAAGATGTGTTCCTTTTGCTGGCCGAAGGCAAGATCGTTTATTTAGGCAACAAGAAGACTGAGCAAGCAGCTGAGCTTCTGTGGTGGTCCAAGACTTACAGCCAGACTGTTGAAAATATAAGAGAACATGGGTTACAGATCCACAGAGTAGCCCAGTGTTGCTATATCCATTTTGCTGGAGGAGAGACAGGAGCTGTCAAAAAAAAAGGAAACCAAACAGAAGGTCAACCTAATATACACGTTTTTTAGACATGTGTATACCTCACTGCTGGTCAGTTATCAGGTCTATCAGAAATGGCGCACCTGTTCTCTGACATATTTACCTGCCCAGAGACCTCTGCTGTAGCAGTAAATGCTGTTTTTTAAGTAGGCTTGGCTATGGTTGTTGTGGGTTTTTCGGGCTCTTTGGCCGTGTTCTGAAGGTTGTTCTTCCTAACGTTTCACCAGTCTCTGTGGCCGGCATCTTCAGAGGACAGGAGTGAGAACTCTGTCTGTGCTCTGGTGCAGTTTGTTTGGATAGTTGAGTATTTATAGCTGTGGGATCAGCTTTTGTCCTTTTCAGGAGATGGGTGATTGTGGTGATCAGCGTGTTTTTTGTTGTGGGTGTATTGTTGTGATAAGAGGGAGAGATTATCTGTCACTGTGATTGATGGGTGTCGTTAGCTGGTCTTTTGTGTGCAGTGATCACCGGTCCTTGTAGCTGGGTAGAGTTCGTTGACCTTTTGCAAGCTGTATTTTTCAGTGCTGGGAGCCAGGCTTTGTTGAGTTTTAAACTTTCTTCTTTTTTGTTGAAGCTCTGCTGGTGTTTGTGGATTTCAATGGCTTCCCTGTGCAGTCTAACATAATGATTGCTGGTGTTGTCCAGTACTTCAGTATTTTGAAATAGAATTTCATGTCCAGCTTGTTTTAGGGCATGTTCAGCTACTGCTGATTTTTCCGGTTGTTTTAGTCTGCAGTGTCTCTCATATTCTTTGATTCTGGTGTGGATGCTGCATTTTGTGGTTCCAATATATACCTGGCCACAACTGCAAGGTATCCGGTATACTCCTGCAGTGGTGAGGGGGTCCCTTTTGTCCTTTGCTGACCGTAACATTTGTTGCATTTTTGTGGTGGGCTTGAATACTGTTTGTAGGTTGTGTTTTTTCAAAAGTTTCCCCATGCGGTTCGTGACCCCTTTGATGTATGACAGAAATACTTTATTTGTGGGTGGCTGTTTTTCCTCTTCAGTTTGGTGTTGTTTTCTTGATTTGATGGCTCAAAATTTGATGAACGAAAGGAGACTCCTATGATGGACACTGTGTGCTTCTCGTCTACATAGGAAAGCTATAAGCCACCCCATACACTGTCTGTTGTTTGGAAGAGACTTGCCATAAACAGGCTATAAACCACATGGCAGAGGCATGATGAAGAAAGCAAAACTTGGGATGTTAAGCATGAACAGCCACAACAGGGAAGCTACCATATTTTTCCATGTATAAGATGATACTTTTGTCTCAAATCTTTAGATTAAAAATTGAGGGTCGTCTTATACACGGAAGTAAGGAGGGGGGAAGGGATCACAGCGCTCTCATGATTCCTGCTTTCCCCCTCCACTTTCTTCGCAAGAAAGTGGAGGGGGGAAGTACTTTCTTCGCAAGGAAGTGGAGGGGGGAAGGAGGAATCATCAAAGCGCTTTGACCCCTGCTTGCCCCCTGAAATTGCTAAGCGGGCTTAGCAAGAAAGGGGAAATCAGGGATCAAAGTGATCCTACAGCACTTTGATCCCTGCTTTCCCCCTCCACTTGCTAAGCCCTGCTTAGATTTCTTAATTTTGTGTTAGAAAGGGGGGGTCTTATACATGGGGGGCATCTTATACATGGAAAAATATGGTATTTTAGGAGCCTCAGACATAACCAGTGATGCAGGATCTGATTAGTAAGAAACCCAAGTAATATCCCATTCCTTAGTAATGAAGGGATGTGAACACAGGGGATCCCACAAGGACCTGAGACTGGTGCTTTTAACTTGTGATCTGGAGTTTCCGGTGAGCAGTGAATTGACTAGATAGCTGACAATACCCAATTATTTCAGATGGATAAAATAAAAACAAGAAGCACTTCAAACTTATTTCCCAGAGTGGGGAAATAGTGTTAAATGGGCATTGAAATGGCAAATACAGTTCAGTATAAGGAAGTGGGAAGTGATGCACATTGGCAACAGGGGAGCAGAATCCCAAAGTTACATACACATGAATGAGATTCAAGATGGCAGTTGCTGAGCATGAAAGAAATGGTTACAAATACCATTTTGAGATTGCAGTAGATTAGTTAATGAATGTGATCCAGCATGTGACAGCTGTGAAAGAGGCCAATTCCATGTAGTTCTCTCTTTAGACTTTGGCGTGTTGCCAGCACATGTCAAGCTGCTCATCAAGGGTGAGGAGTTTTCAGTGAAAGGTAGAGACCTGCTCCATAATCATAGATGGGAGAGAACAGAAAGCATGAACTAGAACAAAGCTGGTCTCTACACAAAAATTACCAGCAGGGCTGTGATGTGGAGGAAGGATCAGGCTTCCTATTAGCATAATGATCTGTTGTTCCATATGAGCAGGCAATGCTGCAGGCTCCAATTAACTGTCTAGGCACAAGAAGACATGGCATTGAATGGAATATAATGTGCTTAAGAGCTGAGGATGGTCTGCTGCAGGAATGAGGGCGGAGGTGCTAAACAGGAGCACTTTTGACTCATTGATGGAGAGTGTTTATGTGCCCTGCTAAGGCTTAGCAAAGCGAGCATCTATTCTCAAGACCTTTGCAGAGCAATGGTTAACAAAGCTGGGTTTTTTTGTTTTTTTAAAAAAATATTACATTTTAACCTCATCTTTTCTTTACAAGTAATACTAAGGGCAGCATACACAGATTCATCTAACAGAGTCAATACCAGAGGCAGTAAACAAGATTCAGTCACACAGCCATTAGAATCAGCTTAGTCAAAAACAGATAGCTGAAATCATCACAGTAAATATGACTTTCACTTGTAAGCTTGGCAGGAAAATGTCCTAATGCCAAAGAATTGGCCCTGATCTCACCTACTTTGCCCTGCCTTGGCTAGTCTGTACTTAACCCAGCCTGCTGCTGGAATGCAGACTGAAAAAGCTTTCTAATGGGAATACCCCTACCCAGCGCCACCTTTGCTACAGCTAAAAACTAAGAATATGCCATGAATGGGGGAATTATGATCTAGAATTTCAATGGCTCCCAACTTTGGCAGTCCAGGTATTCTTGCACTACAATTTCCATCATCCCTGTACAGCATGACATATGCTTAAGGTGATGGGATTGCTAGTTTAACAATATTTATGGGTCTGTGCTTGGGAACTACTGACCTATAAGATGGTGGTGGCTACTAGCTAATGGGTAGGCTGCATCTAACTGGAGAGTGTTGGAGAGAATCAGTGTAGAGCGTGACCAACAACAACAAAAAAAGTGTTTGGTGTTTGGAGATGGCTGTCAAGAAGGCCTTTAGAAAAGGGCTTGAAGAGCCTGCTGTTTCCTTTACAGCTTTCCTAAAGCTGCTTAACAGGTGGCTGCTTGCCTGCATTCCCATATTAAATAAACAGGTAACACGCACAAACATGATCAATCTCTGATGGTGTGTCCCCTGTAAGGAAGATGGCCTTAGAACATCCCACTTCTCAGAGAAGAAACACAAGCCAATTTCTTCTAATTTAAAGAGGCACCCACAGGGGTTGCCTAAGTAACATTTTGAAATTCAAATCCACAAAAGCAGGGAAGTGCAATCGAAGCCAACTATTTACTAATGTGCACATTCTAAATATCACTGTCGCCATTGCAGAGTCTTATCCATTAGAAAACCCTTTGTGTACCGTAATGTATTGCTATGCTCCTAGCCTGCATATAATCTCAACAAAATGTTGTGCATCTGTATATGACTGAAGTTCCGTTTTTCTTTGGTCTCTTAAGGTCTAACTTCCTTTCATAGAAAATTTATGGCTGCTCCAAAGCCGACGAATCCCACGCTATTTTGCTGAAATGTTAAATCACCGTTACCCTGACAGAATTATGTGCTTGTTTGTCAAAGAGCTTATGTATGCAGACTTGCAATCAACATTGCATAAATCCTGGTTTATCTAAACAGATTGGTTAGTCAGAGATTATTCATCTTCATTCCCATGGTTTTTCCCTTTGAACTGTTTTCCAGTTGTCTTTTTCCTCAGACTGTTGCTATCTGAAATGATCCCAGTCTCTCTTGAGACTAGTTCCATCTTTCCCCTGTTAGGCCCCACTCTAAGAAGCATGTCTATAGGACCCCATTGTCTCCAATCTGGCATTGGACTAATTTGAACAGGTAAGCCTGAAAGCAGTATCTCCTTTTATTCCAAACCAGAGTCAGGAAAAAGTTACTTTTGGACAACAACTCCCAGAAGCCATGTGGCCCTGTTGACAGGGAGATTCTGCGAGGTATAGTTAGAAAAATAACTTCTCTGTCTCTTTCATTATTGGATGTGTATTATGTGCTATAGGGCTTTCAAGGTAAGTAAGCTATTTGAGAAGTGGTCTTACTATTTCATTTCTTCCTCTCTCTCTCTCTCTCTCTCTCACACACACACACACACACACACACCATGTTTCCGTGCTCAACCACTAAACTCCATTCAGTCTTGAAATGAGAACAGGAATACAGTGTCCTGTGTGTTTGAGAAGCTCGCTCAATAGCTCGGTGGTTTAGGTATCTGGCTGTGGACTCAGAGGTTAGGTCCCCACTGTGCCTCCTGGGAGAAGAGCCAGCCTGTGTGGCCTTCGGCAAGCTATATAGTTCCAGAGCACACACACTCCCCCAAAGAAGGGAGTAGTAAACCACTTTTGAGTCCTCTCTACCTGGAAAATCCTGAAAAGGGTCGACATAAAATCAGAATTGACTTGAAGGCACATGATGATGATGATGATGATGATGATGATGATGATGAAGTGGTGGGCTGTTAGGGAGTTACTCTGCAATAAATAAATAAATAATAAAAGAGCACAGCAGCCTTTATTTTTTTTATTTTTTTAAATAGTAAGACCACTTGCAAACAGGCCCATGTGATCTGGGTTAGGAAAGAATTTCAAAGGCTTTGGGGCTTTTTTGCATGTAGATCCTAGAATCAGAAGATCGGTTATAAATTTTGCACAAACTCCACCAGTGCCCCAGCAACAAGGGGGAATGGGTTAAAGCAGAGGTCACTAGGGGGCACTGCTGCCCTCATTAAAGGGAGGCAGAGAGAAATTCGTCCTAAATTGAAACCTTATTCTCATGTATGTGTGGAATGAGCTGACAGTTTACTGCAAATAACCGAGGTACAAGAATGCTACATGTGAGGAATGACTGGGTTTCTTTTTTCTAAATTACCAGCTAAAGCTAGAAAAGGCTTCGCCACCCCATTTATAACCCTACCTCAATAGACTGCTCTTCCAGTTTGAAGTGCTTTGGTTGACGATTACACACCTGCTCATCCTCGTTTGTATAACAGCCTTCATAAGAGGCAAGACACAATGTATCAGCCCCCAGTGTGTTTAATGTGGATCGATAGATCTGTCAGCAATGAAGACTGTGTCATGCTGATGTACATTTTATTTATACACTTCGAGCCTACACCCCCGTCCTACTCCTGGGCCAGTTATCGGAGGAGTACAGAGGAGTTTGTCATGGTAGCAGAGTGAAAGGAAAGCAGACTTGTTAGCAGACGATGTATGCCAAGCCATGCATTGCAACGTCTGCAGAGAAAGAGCGTTAAATGGCGGCAGCATACAAAGGCACCCATATAGCGCATCATTCAGCAGCTATGACTTGCCCCACAACACTGCTGTCCTCAAAACCTGAATGGTCAAGACGTGTATTCCCTCCAACCTTCCCCAGTGCACAGGAATAGCAACTGTAACCTGCAAGGGTGATCATTCTTGCAGACACAGAGAGTCACCTCCTAGAGCACACGACTGCCCTCTCATTTTACGCACTAACCACACCCATGGAGGAGACAAGCCGCGTTCCCCTCAGTTGCTCCTATGAATGAAGAGTAGGCAAATATATTCTCAAAGGCTTTCACGGCCGAGATCCGATGGTGGTTGTGGGTTTTCCAGGCTGTTTGGCTGTGTTCTTAAGGTTTTTCTTCCTAATGTTTCGCCAGTCTCTGGGGCCGGCATCTTCAGAGGACAAGAGTCAGAACACAGAGAACAAACAGAGTTCTGACTCCTGTCCTCTGAAGATGCCGGCCACATAGACTGGTGAAACGTTAGGAAGAAAAACCTTAAGAACACGGCCAAACAGCCCGGAAAACCCACAACAACCAGTAGGCAAATACATAATAATTGCAGGCTAACGTCTTGCAGGGAAGAAGGGCTAATTCACAAAGCCTTCCATAAGCCTTGGCTCTGACTGACATCAACTGTAAATCCCACTTAGAATCACATGTGACCTGTCTTGGGCCTCCTAAATTGGCCCCATTGCCTCAAATGAAAAAAGGGATGCTGGCCTCTGCGAGATTTTAGATGCCCACTTATTTCAGACCAGGAAAGAGTCATGTTGGAAAGCCTAGAGAGCTGCTACCAGTTAGTGGAGTAGACAATCTTGAGCTACGTAGCTGGCTAAGTGTATGGCAGTGTTCTTTGCATGCAAGCACACCAAGCTCATTAAGCCCCATTATATGTTTGAAAGCGGTGAAGCAACAGGGACAGAGCTTCTGAGGCATTGCCAAATGCCTGATTTATCAGATATGGAACATACTATTCTCAGATATGGAACAGGGCCTTGTTTCTCCCTTGTCCATGAACCTGCCACTGCTTGGGTTCATGCTAATTCCTTTGTCACAGAAGCACAGTTATTCATAACTTCTGAAGTGACCCCCTTCACTTCAGATGTTATGCTGACCCCACCATCAGGTAAGGTGAGGCAACTCACTTGGGCAACAGACGCCAGGAGACATCAGTGACAGCCCTTGGCTGTTCCTTAGCACCTCCCTGGATTGAAGAGTTGAGCTGTGCAGGCCCTATGACCTGTCTTGGGCCTCCTAAACTAGCCCCACTGCCTCAAATGAAGAAGGGATGCTAGCCTGGGGATGGGGTGAATCTTCTATGTGAGATTTTAGCTGCCAGCCCATTTGGCTTTGTACATAGACCACGGAGACGACACTGTTTTTGTCCTTCACCATAGGCAGAAAAATGCCTTTGGATGGCCTTGAATCACAGCAAGGATTTAGCTCTTGCAAAGCAAAATTGCCAGCTCATGTACAATTTCTGTTGTGGTGAAACTGCAGCCAGAGCACTAGCTCGCTCCTCCCTCCCTCCCTCCCTTCCCTGCTATAACATTTGTCAGAAGCTTGTAGAACATACTCTCAATATTTAGTGTTGAAAAGAAGGGAAAATGAGATTTTTTCCGTTCATCACGTAAAACATTATTCCTCTAGGAAATCTCATCCCTACTACAGAAGTGGAAGGACAGGAACGTGCTTGGAAACGAGACATTTGGGAGACAAATGAAAAATAATCCCCAAAAAAGGGTTGGGGGGGGGGAGCCATTATCTCGAGGCAACAATGGCCTAAGTGCCTCAGCGCTACTTTCATTGTTTCTAACACAGCATTCGGTGGAAGACAGTAGCTGTGAGTACTTTTTATTTTCTATTTTCACAAAACACTCTGGAACTTAATTGCTTTTTCTCACTCCCTGGGCCCTTCATGGATTGACACCAGGCAGGAGAGAAATCAAGACTGTCGCAGGACAGCTCCCTCGGGCAATTTCATCCTCTCTTCAAGTATTCACAGCCTTCTGAGTTGCTACAGTGACAGCTAAGGGGACTATTGGATGTAGAGGCTCCGCCAAGGAGAGACAGCTGCAGGGACACCTTTCATTCTGTTTGCCCGCTTCTGTGCCCGAGCTGTGTTGCCCAACCGGATGCTGCTCGCTGGCCAGATCTCATCATGGGACCCTGTACAGCTGAATTTTCTCCTAACATATTCATGAGCTCTTTAAAAATATATGCTGGTTCCCAGAGCATTGGCAAGAGCAAGAGAGATTATCTCCTTCTGTCTTGGCAACCATCCCCCCACCCCCCGCAGCAGAAGCAATAAGCAGGCAGAAGCATTTCTGTTGTAATGAAAGTGGCCAAAACCTGAACTAGCTTCTGCCATCCCATGGGCTTGATTCATGCAGGAGAGAATTTGAGACAGGCACTCCTAACTACATCGGTATAGAATAAATGAGTTTGACCTTTCATGCCTATTAAACCTGCTAATATTTCCAAAGTTCCCACTGTCTCCACAAGTGTAACTTGCAGGTCAGGCTGTTTCCCCTAATTCCATAGAGGCTTCCCCATGCAAAGCAGCAGCAGATCACAGTACAATCGCTGGAGAAGGAGTCAACTGTTGCTTTTTTAAATTAAACTTACACAGAGCTGTTGTACAACCATTAGACCCATAATTTGCCTTTGTGTTCTTTTTTTTATATTGCCCCTCCCCGCTCAAAACCAATATTTTGTCATTCTGCAACATTTAGGAACCACTGTGTTTTGGTTGATTCAACTCAGCAAGGATAAGAGGAGAAATCAACCATTTCTGCAGTATCACACGAACACAGCTACTCTTTTGGAAAGTGTGACAGAAAAATCCAACACACACACACACACACACTCTGGAGGGCTTGCAATATGATTATTGCTGCATGGATATGTTAATAAAACTTAAGTTTGAGAAGCCAAAGGAAGGCAAAGATTGTTACCTGCCAAATGAGTTTGTTCAAACATATTTAATACAATTAAGTGAAGTGTTGGTACTTTTTGCTTCCTTCCTGAAGCTTCCTGAATTATTGCTTCCTTTGGCTACAGCTGCAGGTACCATAGATGAAATATGGTAAGAAATATGGGAGAATATTATACCCTAGAGCAGGGGCCCACTACCCCCTGGCCGCAGACCTGTACGGGTCTGTGGCCTTGGAAGGACCGGGTTGCCGAGACAGGTTTTCGAGGGCTGAAAGAACGCACACACGCACACACTCCTGCCCACCTGCATGCATGCACACACTCCTGTGAACATGCGCACACACACACCCTCCCCCCACGCACGTACACATGGATGCCCGCCTGCCTCCCGCATGCACGCATGCCCCCTGCCCACCTCCTGCATGCACGCATGCACACCACCCACCCACCCCCGCACAGACACACGCCTGCCCGCATCCCCCCACATGCACACACACATGATGATGCCACCCCGGTCCTTGGGAGAATGATCTTCAACTAAACCGGTCCCTGGTGTCAAAACAGTTGGGACCCACTGCCCTAGAGGGCATAACCCCCTCCATCTTTTACTGTTACTGTTGAGTTTTCAAGGTAAGGAAGATGTTCAATGAGTGGTTTTACCAGTTCCATCCCTCTGGTGAGTTTCTTTGGCCAACATGGGATTTCAACCCACATCTCCTAAGTCCTGATCCAACACTGTCAACAACACTATGCTGGCACTGGCATTTACCATGATTTTATAATGTTCTTTTTAATTATTTTTTAAAAAAACTCTACAAGACATTTCAATGAGGACATGAGATTTTTGTTCTTGCAAAACTATCAAGACTAACTAGCCATCATATATTTCCCACATCTCCCATCGTGCTTCAGTTCTACAGTTCAATCCTAAGCATGACTACTTGCATATAAATCCAACTGAGCTCAGTCTGGTTTACGGCTGAGAGTATGCATTGAGGATTGTAGTTGTTACCACCGCTATAGTGTAATGAATACGGGCGGGAGGTGAGCAGATGGTAGAAGAGAGAAAAGGAAGAGATTCTAAGACACAGATGGAGACCAATCTGATAGGGCAGAGGAATTATTGTATGGGACATGGAGGTATGTGGGGAGTGGCTATTCGGTGCTGCTTCCAGAGCTTGGAAGCAACAAGTTACAAGCAGTACAGTTACTTGTAACAAGTTATTTTATTGGTAATAAGGGTTTTATCAAACCATATTTTAGAAATAATGTAATGAACAGGAACAAAGCTATTTAGTGTAATATTTTCTCTTTGGAGTTCCTTTTAAAGGCATTTCAGAGGCATTTTCACAGAGATTTTTCAAACTTGTTGCCATCATCTTTTCAAAGATTCAAAAGTACAATCAATGCAATGAGTCATTTTTTACACATTGCAATGACTTTATGGCAGCAAACCATTTGGCAAACACTATAAATTAGTAATGTGGTAATTAATTGCTTTTTTATAATTACCTTTCTGAGCTCTGGCTGTTGTCAGAATAGAAGGAGTGTTGAAAAGGTGGCTCATTTGTGGGTTAGTATTAGCAAAGAAAATGATGGGATGAGGGAAAGATACTGCCAGGACCAAGAATATCAAGTTTTTCTGGGCAGCAGCTCCTTTCAATTTGGGTCAGGCTTCCCCAATCTAGTGCCCTTTCGATGTAAACAGACCCTTCTCCCAGTAGCTGTTCCCAGTCAATAGAACTCCCAGTCAAGGGAGGCTAGGCTGGTTTTCCCCTTGTTGTCTCTGTAAACAGGCAAAGACTTTTATTCAGGTGCAATTCTGGTAATTAACTGTGTTTTTGTTTTTGAGGAAGGGGCTTCTGAAGGACGGATGCTACACTTCTTTTATTGGTAGTTCAAGGAACCACCAATAAAAAGGAACGGAAGTTGTGTGGACTCAGTATAAGCAAGCCCCCAAGGTCCTTGTCCCAACCATACTGAAGCTCCCTGCAACGGGAAAGATGCTTAGTGAAGGGCTGATGTTGGTTGATAAAGGCAATGCAATTTATATCCCCCTGAGGTAAAACCTGATACGTACCTCAAGGTTGCAGGCCTCATTTTGGAAGTTCATTTTGGAACTATGAGTCTGGCCCTCACATCTGGCTAAGATATTGCTGAGACTCTTCTGTTTCTCTACATATATACACAGCTCAAAGCTCTGCAGTGGCCTATATGGCTAGAGGTCCTGCAGAACTTGAAAGCTAGCCCATTTCTGGGCTATTATTGGTATAATAAAGGTATCACCCATCTTTGTTTTTGGATTTCTTTACTGTTATGTTTTTAAAATATTTTTAATTCCACTGTAGTTTAATATTATCCTTTGTCTAACTGGTTTTAGTATGATAACTTTTTGAATTGTTATCTGGTTAATGTTGGGAGTTAATTTTTTTTAAAGCTGCCTTGAGTCTCGGGGTGGGGGGAAGTAATTTAGATAATAATTTCCACAATGGGATTCTGACAGCTGTAGTACAACACCTCTGGACATCCCCAGGCTTGAGAAGCCTGGTTTAGGTACACAATCATTGAGTGAGCACAATCATCACCACTGACCAGCACACATTTCTATTCCATCTTTCATCCAGTGAGCTTAAGGCAGCATATATGGCTCTCCTTCTTTCTACTTTATCATCACGTCAACCCTGTGAGGGAGGTCATGCTGAGAAGGAGTGACTGGCCCAAGTTCACCCTGTATGTTTCATGGCTCCCTGTCCAACATTAACCAACACACCACAGTGTCTTTTAGTTGAGCAAGTACATTTATTCAGAAACTCCTCAGAAAAAATTAAGGCAATCCATTATCTTAGTGGGTTTTTTCAAGAAAACAACCAAACACTTATTAGCACCTCTTCTAAAAAAATTTACCACTTCTTTGGACTGCATTTCCCCCCCAGACCCAAGAAATTGTAGGCTATGATTGTCATAAAACCTGCAAATCCACACTTTGCACATACAGCTCTCAAAAGCACCACCAACAGGTATACAGTATAAATGTTGTCAACTGCCACAGATTTCATAGCGGCAGATTTTAAATGACAGTTGTTTCATTTTTTTTTAAAAAAGGGAACGAAAAGGACCCTTACATAGCTCATACAAGAGCTGACAAGTGCTATCACGGCTCATTTTCCAGTGACAAAAATAACTATTTTCCAAAATTCACAGCCGGGCTTTCGCCTACATACAGTGCACTTAAGTAAAACCTGTGGGGAGAAAATGTAAAATGTATTGTGTGAAAGCAAATATAACTCCTATTCAAAACTGCTTTTAAAGCTGTTTGCCCTTTTTTCTTCATAGTCTGCCCCATCTGTGCCTCCAATTATAACGGGGGGGGGGGGCTTAAAATTTAAGGAAAGGAAGTCATGTGGAGGGTCAGCCATTTTCACTTAATCTGAAGATTCCAATCACTTCCTTTAGATAACACATGCCATCTTGCTATTAAGGCTGAGAAATAACAGGAGGAATAAAGAAAGGTTCATTTAATACCCTGTAAGGATAATGCTAAGTTGAAGCTTGTATTTCACAGTCCATCAGTCAAAGTGGTGTCTTAAGCTAAGGCTCCCCAACACAATTTTTGTGTGACTCTTGCCCCAAGAGGCTGCAGGCAAGTAACACTGCATCTGCTACCACTTCAAGGCGGTGCAGCAGAAATCAGTCCTCAACACAAGAGCAACTGGACCACGGATAAGAATTTTGGCACCAGGTCTCACATTATGTTAGCTATCAGTGATCAATGAGACTATGCTAAAAGGCAGTTGCTCTGCTTTCAAAATGTTGTGTAGGAAGGAAGAATACATGTTAT
Source organism: Intellagama lesueurii (assembly GCA_037013535.1). Classification (NCBI taxonomy): domain Eukaryota; kingdom Metazoa; phylum Chordata; class Lepidosauria; order Squamata; family Agamidae; genus Intellagama; species Intellagama lesueurii. The sequence goes on from JBAJHW010000002.1 coordinate 221,344,911, forward strand.
TAGGCAAGGACAAAACAAAGGCCAGGATTGCTTTAGCATGACAGTCCTGAGAAAAAAAGCCCGTTAACATGAACAAAGAACTGGATGGGCACACCTTCTTTCTCACTTAGCTTTAATATGGAATGGAACATCCTAGCTACCATAGCTCAGGTGTAGAGATGGGGACAAATAAAAAAAATGGCGATTCGTTTTGATCCATTATTCGTCAAGGTTAACGGATCAACGAATACATGAATATTCTTCGATGAATTGACGAATCGATCTGTCGATTCGTCTGCAGTTTAAACTGCTATAACACTAGCACCCAACCACCTAGAGACACCAAATTTGCAGGGAAGCTTCCTCAGATGTGTTTTTACAAGTCCTGAATGCTTGGTGAACATTGGATCACAGACCTCCGAGTTATATAGTCAAAAAGAGGAACCCCCAGGAAAGCTCCCCCCAGGTACTTAGAGACTCCAGAATCACAACAGAGCTTCCTATGTCTTTCCCCAACACGCCTGCCAACTTTGGTGAAGATTGGATATCGGACATCCGAGTTATTCACCCACAAATTGGGTCCCCCCAGGAGAGTTTACCACACGGCACAGAAGCCCACAGCCACCCCAACAGCCTACCCCCACACCCCCTTCCTTTCCCTACCTTAGCCTCCACCCCACTCCCACCAACACCCCCTTACCTTAATAGCTGCTGCCAAGGTCTCCATCAGGCCTTTGCAGCCACAGCGTGTAAAAAGGGAGACTGGCTGCCCTTTGCAAAGATGACAGCTGCAGCTTCCCTACCCTAAATGAAGCTGCAGCTGCCATCTTTGCAAAGGGCAGCCAGTCTCCATTTTTACATGCATGGCTCCGAGGCCAGAAGACCTCAGCAGCAGCTATTAAGGTAAGAGGGTGTCGATGGGGGTGGGATGGGGTGGTGTGGGGCCTAAGGTAGGGAAAGGAAGGGGGTGGAGGTAGGCTGTGGTATTGGGTGGCTGTGTGGGGTGGTGGCTGCCTTTCTGCTGCCGATCTGCTGATCGGTGGCCAGTAGGCAGAATGGTGTTTTTTGTTGTTGTTTTTAATACGAAGGATGAATAAAAACGGGTAAATATTCATCCTTTCATATTCGTGGGGGTCACTGGAACCCACAAATACGGATTGACGAATATTTAACAAATTGTCTATATTCGTCGGAAAAAGCAATCCGTTTTTATATTCGTCCCCATCTCTACTCAGGAGCCATAGTTCACAGACAGAATCATGCATTTTGCATGTAAAAATACCCAATTTATTTTCTATGCAGGGAAGGGAAGGGAAAAATTCTTGCCTAAAACTCTGAAAATCCACTACCAGTCAGAACAAAAAAAGAGGAAAAAGTAAGTACTAAGCCAGATGGATGAATGGACACACTTAGGATCCAACTTAGCATGCATTTAGAAGCAGTATTTCTATAATGGTGAAAGGTATCTATTTGTTCTAGTGAAAACTTTTCCTCACCTTGCATTGCAGTATGCTTTGTTCTATGATTGGTCATCAGAAGGTAAACACGGGCTTAATTTGCAAGTGTGACTGCCGAAGCATGTGTCCACAAAAAAAGCCCTTTGTCAGAGAGAAAACATGCTGATTACAGAGAAAGTATAATCTCAACATCTAGCTGGATTTTGTTGAATATATTTTCCATGACTCTTCATGGATAACATCAGAACATAAGAAGAGCCCTGCTAGATCAGGCCAAGGGCCCATCTAGTCTTGCTTCCTGTATCTCACAGTGGCCCCACCAGATGCCTCTGGGAGCACACAAGACAACTAGATACCTGACTCCTGATACCCCTCCCCTGCATCTGGCATTTTGAGGTACCTTCCTTCTAAGACTGGAGATTATACATCCCCATCATGGCTTGTAAACTGTGACTGACTTTTTCTCCAGGAATCTGTCCAATCCCCTTTTAAAGGCATCTAGGCCAGATGCCATCACCACATCCTGTGGCAAGGAGTTCCACAAATGCTGCTACTCCTAAAATGTCAGGTCTTAACATGTCAGCCTACTGGTCCATCTAGCACAGAACATCTTCTAATGGGCTGGTTCAAGGTGGCTTCATATGTTCAGACACATGGCCACAGGGATGGCCATTCTTAATATGCCTGCAAAGATCTACCTCTCAGGGTTTTTTTTTCCAGTATGAAAGTTTTGGCTTGCTATCATGACTAACAGACATTAATAGACTAATCCACCCAGAATTTGCCTCATCTGTTTATAAAGCTTGTACTACTAAGCTAGTAGTCATCACCATTTTTGTAGCAATGTATTCTGTAAGTTAATGATGTATTGCATGAACAAATACCTGAAGCAATTGCTCCCTATTGTGTAGCAACAGTAAGGCTTTGTTTAACTGTTTCTGACCTAATCATACATATATACACACATCATTCCCATGTTCAGTTTTAAACATAAACTTTTAAACAGCAACTTAATGGAAACTCCTCTGTGCTCTTGAACTGAAAGCTGACCAGTTCAAGTGTGAGATACCTACAGCGTGCATGAGACTGCAAAGAAAGAGGGTCTGTAAGTGCAGCAGCTTCTTTTCAGTCCATTGTGAGCCAGGAATTGTGCATGTGTCAATGACTGAGAAGACAGATATGCAAGCTTTTCTTTGTACACATATGAACAGCTATGTAAAGCAGTATGTAAACACTGCTCACGTGTCAGCTTCTCTCTGCACACTTTAGCGTATGCACATTAAGACAGGCAGTGACTGCCTACCCTTTATGCTTGTCCTTGCTCATGTTTACAAGTTGTTTGGCATTGTGTATATTTAGGATAAATGTTCACACTGTCTCAAAATCTGAATTCCGTCTCTGATAAAAATAACTGTCCCAAGTCTTTTGTACTACCACCCACACGTGCTGAATGTGATCAGGAGTGGGAAGGTGTCGCTTCGGGGAGCTGGGGGAGGGAGGTGGAGAAGAGAGAGCCCGCAGACTTTGCCACAGAGCAAAATCAAAACCTAACTGAAGATTATTTATGGTCAGTCATTTATGAGGTAATAGCAAAAACACAAAGGAGACACTTTGAACACTTTTAGCATTTGGAATACAATTGGTTTGATCTTTGGTTTATAGCTGACAGCTTGATGCAGGCGGCTACTTTTCCCACCAGTTCCTAGCTGGCCTGCAGTAAGAGCCCTTCACGGTGCTGTGTCTTGCAGTAAGGCACACGTGGTCATTAATCACTATCCCAACTGATAACCCTGTTCTGAAATAAGCAATGTATAGGAAGAGGCTGTTTCTGTAAACCTGCCAAGCAGGCTCCCACAGTTTGGAAACAACCGGCACTGCAGGGCTTCCCCTCTCATGAAGGTGCAGCAGGATGGACTGTGCTCAAAGGAGGAACATAAGAAGAGTGATGTTTTTAAACAGGGAGGAAAAAGGAAGTGGGGTAGACTCAGTTATGCCCATCTGAAAAGGAATAGGATAGGAGTATCACCCTACTTTGAACACTATGTCTGGGGCTCTGGAATGAGATTGGGGAACTGATCCTATGCCCACTTCCCTCTTCCTCCCATGGCTTTGCAGGCCAAAAGTCTCGGGTCCAATCCTTGCCATCTCCAGGTACAGTTAACAAAGAAGGTTGCCTGAAATCATGAAGAGCCACAGCCCATCACAGACTTCACTACAGTACTGGGCTGGAATGAGGGTCAGACTCAGTGTAAGGCAGCATCCTGTGCTCCTGTAAGGAAAGGGCTGCTATGACACACCCCGCCCCACTAAGGCTGCTTTGGGCAACCATCCACCCCACTCAGATGCGGTTGGACATCAGTCTGGTGTTTAGCTTCCGGAAAAAGGAGCGCAGCTTGCAGATCTTGCACTTCTTCTTCCGCTTCTTGTTTTTCAGCTTCCCATGAGCTGCTGCCTCCCATGCGTCTTCTTCATCCGTTGCCCAGGGTCCCCAGGCACCCCCATTGAAGTCAGGGTGAGCTCGAGGGTTTTCTGCTGGATATCTAACTGGAATGGCAGTCTGGTTGTAGCGGACGAGTCTGAGAAGCAGAGCCCTGACGATATCAGGCCGCTGCTCCGACAGGTCATAGCGCTCATAAGGGTCGGCGGTGATGTTGAACAGCCAGACTGATTTGCGAACACCATCTGTCAGGCGCTCTAAGTTCCACCAGCTTCCTGGGAAGGTGGCTAAAGTCTGTGGTGGGATCCAGTCACTGTAACCAGGGTCTCCAGTCAGTAGCTTCCAGTCTCCTACCCGCACAGAGGCCTGTACTGCAGTGTTCCATATGCCATAGCCACGCTCTAACGAGCCATATTTCGCATGATTATAAAGAGGATCAATGTTATGCAGAATTTCAGTTCGTGGAGATTCTTTGCCTTCACTAATAGCTGGCCACACGTTATAACCATCCAAACCATCTGCTTCAGACAAGTTGCCTCGAGCCAAAGTCACTAGAGTTGGGTACCAGTCGGTTATGTGAATTAGCGCCCGACTGGTTCTCCGTTTGCGTTTGATCAGAGGGCTGTGGACAAACCCAATCCCACGGACTCCTCCTTCCCAATACGTTCCTTTGCGGCCTCGCAGAGGCCAGTTGCTTCCCCCAGAGAAGGTCTGCCCCCCATTGTCTGTGGAGAAAACAATCACACTGTTGTCATAGTAACCATACTTCTTGAGTGCCCAGGTGATGTTCTTCACGGCTTCATCCATGCAAGTAACCATTGCAGCGTATTTGCGCCGTGCCACGTTACCCATGGAGCGATAGCGGTAGATGTACTCCTTCGGGGACTGTAATGGAGTGTGCACTGCTTGGAAGGCTACATAAATAAATATGGGTTCCTTCGGGTTATGAGTGGCCAAGATTTTGCTGACTCGCTGAGCATAGAGGAAGGTGGAATATTTGCCACTCTGTTCCCAAGCAACATTTTCCCCATCATGAAGGTCATAGCCACACACTCCGGGCCCATCACAGTTGTCATAGGTATAATAATCCACATTTCCTGTCAGTGAGCCCAAAAAAGTGTCAAAGCCTCTGCGGGTGGGCAGACATTCTTTGCGATAGAACCCTAGGTGCCATTTGCCTACCATGTGGGTTGAGTAACCAGCTTCCTGCAACTTCTGGGGAAGCGTGACTTGATTGAAGGGCAGGCAGTTGGGCTGCCGTGGACGGATAATGGAGTGCTGAAGTCCTGTATGGATTTGGTACCTAGGAAGGGAAGGGAAGCAGAAAGAACATAATGAATTACAACACCTTGGTTCCTCATCAGAGCTACCATTCATGCATTTGATGAATATATTTGCCTGACAGAACACTAATAAGAGTTAGGAGTTATTCTTAAGGATCATGAAGCTGCACATCCAGAATTTTCATCCTGTAGGCAGACACAAAATATCTGCACTCAGTATATACACGAATACATACACACACAAGTTGCACCACACAGTACCAGCTGGGGAAAGATTACAGCACCCTGAATATGTCCAATCTTGGCTTATTCATATGCCAAGCAGGTTCAGACCTGGTTAATATCTGGATAGGTGACAACATGGTAACGTAAGAGATCTCCAGGTAGGACTAGGAAACAAAAATGCTTGAAACCCATTGGATATCCAGTGCCAGTCACAGCTGATAATATTAGGGCAGAAGGACCCAATGGTCGGACTTGATATAGCTGACTTGACAGCGTCCTATGTTCATAGTGCATCTGTCTGATGAAACAGGACAGTCAGATGGGCACACTAGCTAGCCAAGTCTTGTCTCTTTCTCACTTGGTCCTTCATCCTGCAAAACTCTTCCTGTTGCCTCCACACCGCCTCTGCTTTCAGCACCCACTGAGGGAAGTTTACTGCATGCTGTGTAGTCGATGATGTAGGTCACGGTTTCCTTCTCCAAGCCAGAGATGGGGGAAGCAACAGAACAAATGATGGGGGGAAGCAGGAAGAGGATGAGACATGGCAGCCTAGTGTGCTTTCCAGACAGTTCTGTTGTGAAGACAGACTCACAGAAGGCCAGAAGAACATGCTGTGAGTCCTCTTTTGATATGACGTCTGTCTCCAACCTTAGTGAACGTCTAGTTCTAATTCTGGAAATTATGGCAATTTCTCAAAAGGAGGCAAACATAATTTCCAGTAGAAAGAGAATTACGCTGAAAAAAGCTCCAGTTCCTAGTCCCATAATTCACAAATAGTGACAAGTGCAATTGGCCTCAGATCCATCCTGGACAAAGATGATCTTCAAAGCTTACAGAATCATTTAAGAGTCGGGGCACAATTAATTTTATATCATGCATCATCTTCCTTTCAGACTGGAACAATTAGATTCATTTTTAGGATTACATAGGGAGGAAAAACAGATTTAGCCTTGCTGAGAAGTTTAAGACAGGAAGCAGGCCAGGCAGAGCTGCAATCTTACCACCTCACTGCCTCTGTTGGCACCTTTCACACAGTAAAACACGCTAAGACATTGAATGGTGGCACTTCCGGTCAGTAATTGCCAATTGGACACCAACTGCCAGACTGTGTTTTATAAGTTAACAGGAAAGCTTCCAGGTTAACTGAGGGTAGCAGTCTGCAAGGTTCATCTTCCTAGAGGGCCAGAACTGGGCACCTCGGCACCTTCATACCAGAACCTCGATGCAGTTAATTAATTTCTACAGGAGGACAATCCAAGGAAGAATGCTTTATATTATTTATTAAGTATGCAGACTTGTATCTATCTTTTCAACTCTAGTCCTCAAAATGGCACAGAACATTTCTAAAATTTAACAGAAGGATAAGAACAGCTTCCTCAAAGAGAGCCAAACAATCAACACAACCAGGCAGACTGGAGCAGCAACCTGGAGCTGAACTTCCTTTCTACAGGGCATCTAGTGTCAACTGGCCCTATAGATGTAGGGAGGGTGGATACAGGATGTAAATGGAACTGCTTACACTTTCTTGTCTCTCCACTCGCCTTCCTTCCCACTAGGCTGGGATGACCTGGCATACCATTTGGCCCTGTAGTCATAAGGTAGGTTTTTGAAATTTCTGTACTGACAACTTTTCTTCCTAATCTTCTCAAAGAGAACCTGGTCCTTTTAATACTGATTCTACATAACAGGATTGCCTGTCCCCATGAGTGGCTAAATTGAGCAGCTCCTAAAGCAGAATCCTGTACATGTCTACCCAGCATAAGGTCCCAAAGAGTTATATGGTATTTTGTTATGTTCTCACTTATGATGACCCTAAGAGGGTTTTTGAGATCGGGGAGATATTCAAGAAGTGGTTTACCATGGCCACACACACTCCCAGTGAATTTCTGTGGCAGATCGGAGATTTGAACTCTCGTCTCCCAATTCTTAGCCTGGCACTCTTGTCAGCACCACCACACCGGCTCTCAAAGGGGGTTTATCCCCACAAAAATGTATTCAAATCTGTCCTAAATAGCACTATAGGTCCTTCAAGACAGGTTTCTAAACACCTATCATTATATGTTTAAAATGGACTTTACACTATGGAAGCCTGTGCTGCCTAAGATGTAGTATCTTCCCAATATTGAAGGTACTATTGTGCTTTCTCCCAGTGGTGGCTGGTGCCCATGCCCAACCTCCACACAGAAAGAGAAGCAGGCAAGCAAGCACGCGTGCATGCATACTGAAGGAAGGGAGGCAGGCAGGTGTGGGCTATATGGGGGTAGTCTGAGCATGTCATGGAATAGGACCTATTTGCTCTTAGGGGGTAGATTCCATTGCTATTCACTAGAGATGGGGACAAATCAAAAAAATGGCAATTTGTTTTGATCCATTATTCGTCAAGGTTAATGGATCAACGAATACGAATATACGAATATTCTTCAACAAACTGATCCATTGATTCATCTGCACTTTAAATGGCTATAACACTGGCCCCCGGTGACCTAGACACACCACATTTGCAGGGAGGCTTCCTCAGATGCTTTCCTACAACTCCTGAAAGTTTGGTGAACATTGGATCACGGACCCCTGAGTTATATAGTCACAAAGAGGACCCCCCCCAGGAAAGCTCCCCCTAGGTACTTAGAGACTCTAGAATCACAACGGAGCTTCCTATGTCTTCCCCTACACACCTGCCAACGTTGGTGAAGATTGGATATCGGACATCTGAGTTATTCACCCACAAATTGGGTCCCCCCAGGAGAGTTTACCACACGGCACAGAAGCCCATTCTGCCTACCAGCCGCCGATCAGCTGATCAGAAGCAGATAGGCAGTCACACACACACACAGCCAGCCACCCCAACAGCCTACCCCCACACCCCCTTCCTTTCCCTACCTTAGCCCCCACCCCACTCCCACCAACACCCCCTTACCTTAATAGCTGCTGCCGAGGTCTCCATCAGGCCTTCGCAGCCATGGCGTGTAAAAAGGGAGACTGGCTGCCCTTTGCAAAGATGGTGGCTGTGGCTTCATTTAGGGTAGGGAAGCTGCAGCTGCCATCTTTGCAAAGGGCAGCCTGGATTCCCTTAAGGCAGGCTAAGGTAATCCAGGCTGCCCTTTGCAAAGATGGCAGCTGCAGCTTCCCTACCCTAAATGAAGCTGCAGCCGCCATCTTTGCAAAGGGCAGCCAGTCTTCATTTTTACATGCGTGGTTCCGAGGCCAGAAGACCTCGGCAGCAGCTATTAAGGTAAAAGGGTGTTGGTGGGGTGGGGTGGCGTGGGGCCTAAGGTAGGGAAAGGAAGGGGGTAGGCTGTGGTATTGGGTGGCTGTGTGGGGTGGTGGCTGCCTTTCTGTCACTGATCAGGTGATCGGCGGCCGGCAGGCAGAATGGTGTTTTTTTGTTGTTTTTTAATACGAAGGACGAATAAAAACTGGTAAATATTCATCCCTTCGTATTCCTGGGGGTGTCTTTAACCCACAAATACGGATTGACGAATATTTAACGAATCGGCTATATTCGTCGGAAAAAGCGATCCATTTTTATATTCGTCCCCATCTCTACTATTGACTACTCCAGCTTTAATTATATGTGCCTACAGAATATCCATGTAACGATGCGTATGAGATGAGAGTATGGATCCATGTTATGTCTGCCCCAGCACCAAATTAAGTAGAATATTTGATCTAGTTCCTGGGGTAACATATTCAAAAATCAACCAAAGAGAAAACAGGGAAGGAAACAACCCTATTTCAGCAGGGCAATACTGTACATAACTGGTCAGAAGCCTATTTCAAATAGACATATTCCTAGGTAGGCATGTATAGGAAGAGTGGGCAATTTCCTGGGAGTGGGCAGCAGTATCAAACCATTCAGAAGTCAGCACGGGCCACACTGTCCTTGTACTTCCTGCCTACATTTGCCCCTGAAAACTGGCAGCAACTCAAACTGATTGGTTCAGTAATCTGTGACCCACAAGATGACAGAAAGGAGACAAGAGGAGAAAGTATAGGGAAGAGGAAGCACAAGGAAAGAGGCTAAGACTGAGGAAGAGACAAGGGAAGCTGTAACGCCTTTTTTGTGCAGGTGGATGGAGTAGGTGGGGATAGCAGGTCTCAGCTGCAGTGGCAGTGCTAACACTCATACCTAAACTGGGCATAGAACATCAACCCACACTTGCCAAACTAGCCTGCTTTCCTTTGGTAATTGGTTGACTGGGAAACAGCATGTCTGCAGAACTTCATTTGCATATCTGTTGTCTTAGGCCCACAGCACTGAAAGATTTGCATGCCTGGAGGGATGACAGTGGAAGAGGAAGAAACACACTTTTGCCATGCTATGTGATCTGACCCTGACACTCAGTTGTGCGGTTATAGCAGGAGCAGGCCAGTACAGCAGAGCCTTGGGAAGTGCACTGGCTCTTACATTTTGCCCTCTCTTGACTGCACAGGACTGTAGGTAGAGTGGTCTAAGAAACGAGCTGGTGCTCCTTCCGGACTGGCTGCATGTTCACAGACAATTCAGACCACTGTCAATGTGCTGATTATTAATCCAAATTCTGTTAAGTATTCTTTCTATATTCAACCTGGACTATTTCACACCTTTACACCAGGAGCATATTTTCTTATATTGCTTACTATCCGATTCCCTAGAAACAGAATAACTTGTAAGAGGTATACCGGCTCACTTGCTAGGCTAGAACATTAGTCACACAATGAGTCAATTCTATTCACTCTGCACCAGGTGTGGAAAACCATCTGTCCCTCATCCTGAAAATCATTTGTTTTTTTAAGGAACAACCACAGTAGTTTGTTCTCCACTTCCTTTTTTATTTTATTTTATTTTATTTTTATTTTTTGCACCTCTGTCTGGCCTACAGAGCCTAGGGTACTCATGCTTATGACTTTGTTCTGTGCCTAAAAAGTTCTTGAACGAATCTGAAAGGAGCGCAAATAATGCCACTGCATATCTGGTATGCTATGATGATCTGAAGAATTGGATCAGTATAGATTTGTTATATTTATTTATGTGCCATAAAGTCACAACGAACTTACATTGACCCTAATATGGCTCTCAAGGTAAGTGAGATATTTAAGGAGTGGCTTTACCAGTTGTACATCCCCAGTGAGTTTCCATGGCCAAGTGGGGATTTGAACTCAGGCCTCCGGAGTCCTAGGCCATCACTCTATCTACTACAGCACAATGAGTATCTAAACCTAACTTCTACCACGTTCTTTTTGTCACAACAGTCTATGTTGTGTTTCAGTAGTACACTGGATGATAAATCTCCAAGACCCACACACTGGAATTGTTGAAGGTGTGAGATAAACACCAACAGCACTCCTTTCCTATCCTTTTTCTAAGGATGTAGTCTTCTAAACATTCAATCCAGACTGTTCAGGTGAAACTTCAATGACTCCAAAAGTATTTGAACAGTGAATTAAGCATAATATACCCACCAAACCATCACTGTCCAGTTCTATTCTCCTATTACAGACAGTGTAGCAATGTATAGCTTTCCTACCTCCAGAATCACATTTGGGAGCTCCTCTGCTGATTTCAGTGCATCTGACATCAAGTAACAAAGTTTAGGATTACCACATTAGGCCCCAGTGACAGCCTCACAGATATATCATAAAGGTACACACTCATCATGGCAACAATCCTCACACAAAATGTTCCTTTAGAGGACAGCCCTTTCCTTTTATATCTGTGCTTTAAAGCAAGTGGTCTTTTCACTTACATACAGACAGCCTTTGGGTGGTCTTACCTACCTTTTATTATAAAGGCAGCAAAGTCTTGTCCCCAAATACCCCATAAAAGTGTGTGGGGTATATTCTCTGCCAACAGGAACAACACAAATTATCTACGACAAAACTAAAGGAAAAGTGGTGTACGGCATGATTTTTGATGAAATACTACAGATCACCCATAGTGCTATAACTACTACTGGCATCATTTTACTATTCACTTAATAGAAGCTGTAAAATGCACAGTCCATCCATGCCAGGTAGGCCAGTATGACTCCCATATTAGAAGTGGGGAACACACCAAGATGTGATTTGTTGAGGGCCAGCCAAGAAATTCACACCTAAACTGAAGGATGAAACTCAGGGAGTGCTCGCCTCCATTGGGTCAGGCTCCTGTAAAGACCCACATCCTTATGGCACAAATAAGAAGACCAGCTGCAAAGGGAGGGAGGCTGGCCTGCCCAGCTTCAGTTGGGCAAAACTTTGCGGCTTCTAGTTACCTCTCACCGTTACATTCACTTTCCCGTCTCTCCTCAGAGGACGTTCAGGCTAAGACAAGGCGACTGGCCCAAAGTCACTCATGGCCAAGTGAGAATTTGAACCCGCGTCTCCCCCACTTCGACTCCAACTTTGTTAACCGTCGCGCGCTTCCCCCCCACACACACACACACACCCGCCGCCGCTTCTGCCTCTTACCTGCCGGTGATAAGCTGGCTCCTCGAGGGGGTGCAGATGGGCTGGATGTAATAGTTCTCCAGCTTCACCCCTTCCGCTGCCAGCCGGTCCAGCGTCGGCGTCTGGATCTCCGAGCCGTGGTAGCCCACGTCATGGTAGCCTTGGTCGTCGGTCAGGATAAAGAGGAGGTGAGGGGGCCTGGGGCGAGCCGCGGGCAGAGGCTTCTCCAAGGGGTCCACGGACACGTCGGCCACCAAGCCGGGCTTCATCCAGTCCCAAGACAGGTAGCCGAAACTCAGCAGGCTGACCAGGGAGAAGCCAGTGAGGGCGTACACAGCCATGCTGGAGCCCAGCCGGCAGGCATGGAAGAGGCAGGGCGGGCTCCTATTGTCCCGGCATCTTCTGCCAGAGGAGCTCTCTCTCTCTCTCTCTCTCTCTCTCTCTCTCTCTCGTTTGCTTTGGGAAGCAACTTTGAGGCAAGGGAAGGGGGCTTTGGATCCACCGCTGCCCGGCGGTTTCAAACTCACCGCAAGGGTGCCGATTTCGCGTGTGAGTGGAAGCGAGGAACACAATCGAAGAGCCGATCTAATTAAAACCACCAAAAAAAAGGGGGGGGGGACCTCCTGAGCAATCTTATTAATACCAGCCCGAGAAGGTTAGACAATGTCTCACTCGGGGAAAACCATCGGGGCTTTGAAATACGCGCTCGCTCGCACGCACACACGAGATCGGAAATGACACACACACACACACACCGTCCTTCTCCCTATTCGCACGCTGAGCCCTTTGGATCTCCCTCAGGGTAAGAAGAGCTTTCCCTCTGAACGTCTGCCGAAGGTACGGCTAAATGCTCAGCCCCTTTCCCCCTCCTCTTCTTTGACACTTGGTCGGGGTGGAAATTCTTGGCAAGAACAACTTCTCGTTACTCGCTATTAGCTATGCTCTCCCTCTTTCTCTCTGGCGGCCCACCTTCTCTCTCTTTCCGATAAAGAGAGAAGCCCCTGGGGAAAATAAAATTATTTCCAAAGGCTCGTGCCTCCCCGACCCGCTTGGTTACTTTTTAATTTCATTTTTGGTGCCGGTGCCCCTGCCCCCCCCCCCCCTTGCTTGCTTGCTTGCTTGCTTGCTTGCTTGCCAAACTGCCAGGGTTGAGAGCAGGGCCAGGGAGAAACCCCCTTTACAAGCCCTTCCCCGAAGCCCGCAAGAAGTTGTAAAACATCTGCCCAGGATATTGCCTAAGAGCGGCCAGGTTTATGAGGCGCCTGAAGAGGCGGCCCCGCCCAGTCCCCTCGTGGATTCAAGGGAAGCCGCGGTGGGGAAGCGCAGGGTTTTCCCGGGTCCTAACATAAGTCAGTTTCCTGGCATTCGGGCGGCCGAGTCCTGACTCGGCTTGACTTCACTTCCTTTTACAAAGTTGTGCGAACGCGGACCTGAACTAAGTAGAAAAGGGGCCCTTTGCACCATTTATTCAGTTCGACATAAACGAAATAAAAAGCAACAGAAACACCAACTCAACCCGACAAGTAAACCGATTTCATGGAGGTGGCAGTCCAAATGTATAGGGAGTCTAAGCAGCTCTAACCAGTGGCTGATGAATTACGATGTTGTTGATGTGACTGTTGTGTGCTGTCAACTCAGGTCTAACTTATGACCACTTTATGAATGAGTGGTCTCCGACATATCCTGTCCTTAGTAGCCCTACTCAGTTCATGTAAACTGAATTTAGGGAGTCAGTCCATCTCAAATTTGATCTTCCTCTTTGCCTGCCACCTTCAACTTTTCACAGCATTATTGTCTTTTTAAGCAAACCTTGCCTTCTCATGATGTGTCCAAAGTAGGACAGCCTTAGTTTCATCATTTTTGCCTCTAGAGGCAGTTCAGGCTTGATTTGTTCTAGGACCCACTTGTTCCTCATGGTGTGCCTTCCCTCTTGCCAGCCCTGGATGTAGTTCTGTCACTCCTTCTCTACATTGTGGGTATGTGCGTGTGTGCATGTGTGCATCTCCATGCATGGGTGTCGGATTGCAAAGAAACCTCTGTTTTATTAGTTTTTTTCTACCTGTAATATCGACATAGCGCTATCTCACTTTGAAAGAAATAAAAACAATACTAAAAATAACATCACAGCAGAAACGGTTAGTGGCTGTGAGAGGTAGCCAGCACGAGGGCAGGCAGACGGGCACAGGACAAAGCCTGAAATGCAATGATTCTAAAAGCCCATGTAACTTCCTTGACTGATATACAACACAGTTTAAAGTTTTCCCAAGAGGACATACACACTGACCCCAAAACCACATGACTACCGCGACTTTAAACTGACTTTCAAAAGTCCCATCCATCTCCCAAATCATCTTCATATTGTAACTATACCCTTTGTCTCTCATTTTCTAGTGATCCAGTAAAAGTAATACCCAAGTTTTTATCAATAGACTAATAACACCTGAGTGATTGTGTTTCTCCTTTCCATCATATTCTAGGGAGAGCATGGACATTCTGAATAATGTAGGAGATCCCTATCAGTCTATTTCAGTGATCTTCAACTACTGGCCCTCCAGATGTTCTGGTGTTCAGCTCCCAAAATCTGATTGTTTGTCTGATTGTTTGGGGCTTCTGAGAGTTGAAGTCAAAGCATGTGCAGGATCAAAGGTTCAGAACCACGGGTGGCCAAAGCTTCAACCAGAACTCTTTATTATATGCATAGTGCTGCTGTCTACTAGCTCCACTGGTTTCTAGCTAATTTCTGGTCCTGTTGTGTCAGTAATTATCTTTTATGCCCGAAATGGGTTGGAATAAGGATTCAATGAACTGTCTTTCCATGTGTCAAGTGAAGTTTAAGAGTCTAGACCTATGGAACAAAGAACTAGATTGCCCCATGCAACATAATCAATGGAATGCTGCTATAACTTTTCTATGTGTTGTTTCTCTGGGCTTAAAAATGAGACAGATTCAGAAAAAAAAAATCAATATTTGGAGCATATTGGGCACCACAGGGCCTTTAGAGAGAGAAGCTGGCTAATTCAGCTTGATGATGTATAATGAATAATGCCTTTGATGTGGTTGTGTCTAATAATTACTTCCATTTCTTTGGACTGTTTGATTCATAATAATGTTGTTTTAGGGGGAAAAAAGTCATTTGAAGACATTCATGCATTGTTGAATTAAATTCCAGGAATGTGGAATCTAACAGAGGAGCTGTCGAAATGGAGTCCCTCAGCTCTTTTAGTTACAAAGAGACTTACACTCCAAGGGTGGAAAAATAAACACTCAACATCTATCACTCAGTCACAGTCTGAAAATCTCACTGCCCCATCTACATTTGAATAGATATCTGATGGCCCTGTATTCTGACTGGGTACTTTTTGGGACATGGCCTGCTTGTATCTAACTGTAGGCCAAGGATTGTTTTGGTCCCTATTAACCCTAACCCTAACCCTTGCCCTTCCTGGCTTATAAAAGCAGCCAAACAGGGACGGGCTGCATGTGTTAGGGAGTTGTGAATGCCTCCATGCAGCAAGTCAAGGTCCCAACATGCCTAAAGGAGACAATAGTAAGACATTTATTTTAAAAGGCCTCCTTGAATCTCACTGTGTTGGATAATTATTGGCCAGTCTCCAATATTCCATTTTTGGGCAAGGTTTTTTGATCATGGAGTGGCATCCCAGCTCCAGAGGTTCCTGGATGAAGTGGATTATCTAGGTCCATTTCAGTCTGGCTTCAAGCCTGATGACGGAACAGAGGTGGCTTTGGTCACCTTGGTGAATGACCTGTGATGGGGTTGGGGGGAATGTGGCCCTGTTATTTCTGCTGGACCTTTCAGCAGTTTTCACTAACATTGACCATGATATCCTTCATGGGCATCTTTCTGGGATGGGTCTTCGAGGTACTGTCTTACAGTGGTTCTGATCCTTTCTGGATGGTCAAACTCAGAATATAGTAGTGGGGGAATCCTGTTTGACACTTTGGCCATTGGCCTATGGCATTCCCCTGGGCTAAGTTCTGTCTCCATGTTGTTCAACATCTGCATGAAAACACTGGAGAGATTTTCCAGAATTTTGGGGTTCAGTGCCATCAATATGCTGACAACACCCATTTCTATCTCTCCTTCCCATGTCATTCGAAGGAAGCTGTTCTGTGCACGGTGACATATGCCTTAGTTACATCTCATCTGGATTACTACAATGCACTCTGCATGGGGCTACCTTTGAAGAGTGTTCAGAAACCTCTGCTGGTTCAAAATGCTGCAGCCGGACTGTTGACTGTTGCTGGTTACAGGGAACATGTAACTCCCTTATTACAATAGCTTCACTGGCTGCCAGTCTGTTTCCAAGCTCAGTTCAAAATGTTACCTATAAAGCCATGCACAGCTTGGGTCCAACTTATTTGAAGGATATGAGCCTTCTCGGCTTTTAAGATCGTCTGAGGAGGCCCTTCTTTCAGTTCCATTACCTTCCCAAGCTTGTTTGGTGAAGATAAGAGAGAGGGCCTTCTTGGTGGTTGCTCCCAGACTTTGGAATGTGCTGCCCCTAGAAGTCTGGCTGGCCCCCTATCTCTTGTCCTTCCGTCATCAGGAAAAGACTTTCCTTTAAAGGTAGACTTCAAAGCAATAAATAGGGAATGCTGTATTTTTGAAATTTAGATACTTTTAATTTTAAAAATATTTTAAAATTGTTTTTAATCTTGGTTTTAATCTAATTAATGGTTAATTGTGTTTTGTATAGTTTTTTTTTAACCTGTTGTCATTATACTGTTGAAATTGTTGTGAACTGCTTTGAGTCCCCTATGGGGAGAAAGGTGGCATATAAATAATATAAATAAATGAAGGTAAGATGGCGGCTGAAAAACTGGTGGGGGCTGCATGTATCCCACATGCAGAATGTAGTCCATCCTACAATAGGAGAAGAGGCTATCCATATTTAAATGCTTCAATGTACTTGTGTAAACAAGTATAAGTTACCATATATTTACTGTTATTAGTTTTCCATTACATGAATGGTATATGTATATGTATAAATACCTCTGTGCCATCAAATTGTCATTTTAAATCATCTTATGATATAAGTTCTCTTGTGATTGGGTCCACAGTAGAAGCCACTTTGTGGCCATGCATACTAAAACTATTCACAGACATGCACATCTCATTAAAAGATGCCAAGAAACAAACACTCATGTAGAAGCAATTTCGTATCTTGATACCCTATATTTTAATTTGTTTTGTTTTGTTTTGTTTTGTTTCTCTTGTACCTTACAATGGGGTTTCTGCCAAATAGTAGCTTATTCAGTCCTTACAAAAAAAATTATCTCTAGTTTTTGAATGTGGGATATTATTTCTATGGCCATGATTCAAAATGGCAGGAAAAGGCTTACACTGCCCTGCGAGACTGTGCCCACATTGCCAGTAGAAAAAAAAAGCTTTGACAAGCTTTACATAGCAAAGACCAACCTGAATATAGATGACCTCAATATCAGCAATCAGGATGGCCTATAGGATCCCCTCTTGTGCTCACTAGCATTCACAAAGAGTCACTGGTGAGGGAAAATGCCAGAATCTGATTCCTTTTTTTCATCAATGAACCACATCTCACCCAAACACAAAGCAATTCTCATAGATATATTTCAACAAGTTCTCTAGGTGTTCACTGCTTGCCTAGAATACCTAGAAGAAATCCTGTGTTCAAATATCTGTGTTATCATCAGATGCTGTGACCAAACTTCTCCTTGTAGAGATGTTTCATTTTGCATCTGTGTATTAGGAACCCACATAATTGGACCAGAAATTTGTTTGGCTTTGGTAGCAATGGTTGTCAGGCTGAATTAATGTGACAGCTGTACCACCATAGTACAAAATAACTTTCTGTTTGTGTGTGTCCCAGATAATTAGACAAATATTAATGGAGAACATCTTTATTAAATAAAGGTCACCCATTCAGTACTCTGTAGGGTGAACTAGCTTGAGAGAGATATCAGAAAAAGCTTTTAAAACATAGTGAGTGAATGGGCACAGATGCATCTGTTTCGTTCCTGACACATATGTCAGGCTGCTGCTGGTAGCTTATCAACAGCTTTACAGTGAAGCCTCTCTGCAATGGGCATGTTCTGAATATAGACAGAGGGTATCCACTGCAGTTAGATACGACACCAGAAAAACTAGTTTGAAAGAACTGTAAAGACCATTATTATAGAGGTAAGGATTTTGTAATAGATACATTAAATGCAAAAATATTATGAATGAAAAGGGGTGGGGAGTGTATGGGATATCTGGAAATGTTTGAGGAAAACACCCCCTACCCTTTGGAGTATATGGATCACTGTTTGTCCAGCATGGTTTGAACCAAACAACAACATCCACACGTTTTTCTACTTATATCCATCCTATGCCTTTAAGAGTTGTAGCCCACCTTTTTGGCACATTGCTAGATGGTGTATTTTTTGTATGATTCAGCATGATCCTAATTAGCTCATTGTATATCCTGTGTGGACAGTTAGCTCACACCCAAGTGGAGCTGTGGGCAGCGTTATCTGACGTGACAACCCTGTGATGTAATAGGTGGGTTGTGGCATTAAAAGGGAGGCTGGAGAAACCCCATATTCTATTTTCAATTTCTTCTTTTTAAAATATTGCCCTAGCTGGCGCAGCAGAATTCTAATACCATGCTAGGTTGATGCATTGCTCTTTCAATGTGCTACTTGCTTTAATTAACAAAAACAAAACAAAACAAAAAAGGGAAAGCCCCTGCAGCCAGCTGAATGATGTGAGAAAAGGCAAGGGAAGGGGGTTAGTCAGCTCCACAAGGCAGCCCAGCCCCAGCCAAGCCCCAGCTGAGGTGAAAAGTGGGAGAAGCGGGATTACCTGCTTTCTGTTTCCCCAACCTTCACCCCAGCATTTTCCCCTCGCACCAGTATCACTGCTACCTCCTCCCTACTCACAAGTAAAGTGGCCAGACTTATCCACAAGTCAACCAGCAATCCACAGGATTGCTCAAGTGAGAGATAAAAGAGATTGCACAAAAGATAAGAACAATTTAAGTGCAAATCAGACCTCCCCAAATTCCCCTGTCTGGACAGGCCCATACTTACCTTGTAACAAGTTACTCTTTTTGGTTTGATTTGGTTTAATTTGGTTTTGTAATCAGGGCACTTAAAAGTCACACTGCAAAAGTAATGTAATGAATACAGACAACAATCTTTCAATGCAGTGAGTAAATGTCTAGATGTTTCCCAAAGTAATTACTTACTGAAGGCATTTTTAGAGATATTTTGGGCATAATTTTGCAAGTTTCATCCTATTCTCTTAAAAATCATGAACTCCTCCCACCAAAGTATGGAGATGTAACAAGAAACAAGACAAACTGCTTTCCAAACACTGTTAACAATGAAGGGCAAGGAACTGGAGAGCTCGAATAACAAGAAAAATTTTGATGAGTCACAGGACGTATTTCCCTTCAAAAAAAGTAACTTCTGAAGCTCTGCTTTGGCATAGTTCCTGTAAGTGTATCCATAAAACTGCACAATAGATTGCACAGCTATCATGGAATCCCACATATAAATGCCTTTTTTGCCCCTTAACTTTTCCCTTAGTTTATTATGTAGAATTCTGACTCTCCTTGCACAGGGAGGAATCGAACTTCAAAACCCTGAGTCCATATACAGGAAGAAGAGTGGATTACCTAGCTACGTGCTTTTGCAGCTTGGGTTGCTCTCATTTGAGATGGCCCACTGGACTTCACTCTCCAGGATGTCTGGCTCAAGGTCAGCAACCACACTATCTGGGTTGTCCGGGACATCCAAATCTTTCTGGTATAATTCCTCTGTGTATTCTTGCCACCACTTCTTGATGTCTTCTGCTTCTGTGAGGTCCCTCCCATTTTTGTCCTTTATCATGTCCATCTTTGCACAAAATGTTCCTTTAATATCTCCAATTTTCTTGAACAGATCTCTGGTTTTTCCCTTTCTATTATTTTCCTCTATTTCTTTGCGTTGTTCATTTAAGAAGGCCCTCTTGTCTCTCCTTGCTATTCTTTGGAATAGTCAAGGCTCTCATAGTCAAGGCTTAATGGTGCCCCTTGTGTCCATGAGTTTTTGTTGACCAGTTACTACTCTGTCCTGAGACTTCTTTCTTCTTTCTTCAAATGTCCTTTCAACACTATTGTCATTTCAACATCACTGAATGTGATTTTTTAAAATTGCTGTCAAGTCAGTTCTGGCTTATGGCAACACCTTTTCCCCCCCAGGGGTTTTCTAGGTATAGAGAACTCAGAAGTGGCTTACCATTCCCTTCTTCTGGAGGTGCTCTGGGACAGTGCTGTTTGCCCAGGGCTACATAGGCTGCCTCTTTTCTCAGGAGCCACAGTGGGGAATCAAAATCACAACCTCTGGTTCTGCAGCTATAAACCCAGCTCACTAAACTATCCAGCCAAATGTGATAAAACGTAACTTTCTTATGCATTCTTTAACTTAGCAGACATAAAAATGCACTTCAGCAGTATTCAT
Organism: Intellagama lesueurii; assembly: GCA_037013535.1. Taxonomy (NCBI): domain Eukaryota; kingdom Metazoa; phylum Chordata; class Lepidosauria; order Squamata; family Agamidae; genus Intellagama; species Intellagama lesueurii. The sequence goes on from JBAJHW010000002.1 coordinate 221,365,184, forward strand.
TACATCCTGAGCTCCCTATTTAGATATGGTCAAGCAATTGATATTGGGTACCATGAAAGGGGAGCAAATTTTAGTTGTTTAATGTATTGTTACTATAATTTTACTCCAGAAGGGTTGCAGACACAGATACCCAAGGTTATTTTGGCCACTATGCTGCTATTCCTGACTTCTTGACTTGTGACAGAGTGTGCTGTTTGCTGTTCTGCCTCTGATAGCAAAATGTCTTAGGCTGGTCCCATTCCTCCAGGATTTTTAAGCAAAATGGTTGTTTATGCATGGTTCAGTAGGGGGGAAAGGGAAGCAAGAATGTATAGAATAATTATCTGGCTTAAACCTCCCTAACTAATTATTTAAGCGCTGCCAAGTTGATTCTGACTTACAGCAACCCTTCCCCAGGGTTTTCTAGGCAGTACTCTGGAGTACTTTACCAGTTCCTCCTGGAACACTCTGGTGCCAGGCAGCTTTCCCAAGGCTGCCTCTATCCCATGAAGCACAGGAAGGAATTGAACTTCAAAACTCTGAGTCCAAAGCCAGGAGCTCCAACCCACTGACCCAGCCAGCTCATTTTGAATAGCACTAGCAATGTTTTATTCAATAGCAAGAACATGATAGGGTTTAGGGCCATGTTGCTATTAGGTGAAAACATATTGTTCATCTCTTATTCAAGATTCCACCTTTTCCCATTCCTGTCAATTCAAGGGAACAGTTGGTTGAATACGCCCAGCACTTTAGTCTTAAACTCCCCTTCCTTAGCTGTGGAAGCCAGATTACTGAAATCTCTTACATGCTGAGTCTTGCCTCACCACCTCATTACTGAGCAAGCCAGAGCTCATTAATCCTTCCTCTTTAAAATCCACAGAGTTGTGGAGAAATAGAAAATATAGGAAAAGGCTCTAGTAAGTGGGCTATTTGCTTGTAGAAAGTGTAAAAGGTTTGGCCCCGTGACCCAGGAACCCTTTTGTAAAGGGAAAAGATGGAGATGGATCCATGTCTTGAATCTGGATGACAAAAACAAAACTGACTGATTTATGTTGCTGTTATATACTATCAGGTAACCTCGGGCTCACGGCAACCCTAATAGGGTTTTCCGGATATGTGACATGTTCAGATTGTAGTTTATCCTGGGACTCCATAGTGAGTTTTCATGGCTGAGCAGAGCATTGAAGCCAGGTTTCTTGAGTCTATCTAACTTTCTGTTCATTACACCACATTGGGTGTCACAATTACTTTATATACCTTTCTTATCCAGTTTTACAGGAAGGCAAATGTGACCAAAGCACCCTTTTCTCCCCCTAAACGCAGATCTTTCCTTTAATCAGAAGGAATGCCTCTTTCAGTATAAAGGTTTATGGCCAGTTTTGTCTTTTCTTGTCTTGTATTTTATAGCTGAAGTATTCATGTGCTAGTCATGTGAGCAGGGATGTTGGCAAATCTTTGGGTCCGAGTCCCATGTCTGAGTCCTTGGTTCCAAGTCCTGAGTCCAATCTGAGTCTTTGATACCAATCCCGAGTCCAATCTGTTCCCAAGTTTTGAGTCCCAAGCCCCAAGTCCGAGTCCCTATTAAAACTGAGTTTTTCCTCCCAGAAAAAAGGGAGGCATGGGTGGATTCTGAGTCATGAGTTGAGTCCAAATCATTTGGGGGGGGGGAACCCCAAGTCAAGTGCAACTTATGTGCAACTTGACAGTGAGTTCTGTGACTCGAGTTCCCATCCCTGCCGGTGAGGTACATTGTGGCTTAATGCACCTGAGGCGATTTAGGAGCTCACTAAAGGAGATGTTGATTCTACGTATAGAAGCAGTGCACCCTCAAGAGGAAACGAGTGTCTGAGCTTGCCTCAATTTGCATTTGGCTATTTAGCTTACTTTTACTTTACATTTGGTTGTTTGGGAGGTAAGACTATTTTGTTTGCATGCTTGAGGTCTCAGGCAGTTGACACTGAAAGGTTTACAGGCCTAGAACGATAACAGAAGAGGGACGTAAGAGGAAGAAATATGTACTTGCCTTAAGATGTGATATGCCCCACAGTGAGCTTTGTCATTATTCAGGCAGTTGAATCTAAGGGGAATGTGCAGATGGATGGCTCTGACCACTCTGAACAAAATGCATTGTACAGTTAGTCTGTCTTTTCCTCCTTAACAGATTTTTCATGGTAAGAAAAAAGGTGGAAGAAGCCACCTTTTTTTACACATGGAAAACATTGCAGTCTGCATCCCAGCTGATAAAATTCCATAAAAATCCACAACAAAACACTTGTCTGGAAGTAATCCAGCTCTCTCATAAGCCAAGCCTACTGCCTCATACTGGCTCTTCTGAGCTGAAAATAGACTGACTGAGTGTGCAACTACATTGGAAAATACTTTGACATTTACTCTCTCATGGGTGAATTTGAAGTATTTTTCAATGATCACACAACATAAAGGTCAATGCAAAGCAGTCTGTTCTTTTTTCTTTCCAATCTAGACTCCTCCCCCCCCCCCCCCCGCTGTTGAGGGCTTCTGCTTTTTTTCTAACTGCAGTGATTAAAAAGGTGCTTTGACAATGTGATTGCTTGTTTGCTTCTACAAAATGATCAGGGCGTGTAACTTTGGGTGGTGTTTTGGTGATTTAGTAAGTTAGGGAATACCCATTCTCACAATTTTTCAATGGCATCTGTGTATGTTTGTACATGTATGCAGAACTTTGGGGAACTGTCTCTTTTTCTCTACCGCTATGCAGCCCTTTAAAGTGGCTTGATGGCAGATAATAAAATAAAAGCTGGGGATCTGCAGGAGGACAGTGTCAAAGGAAGGGGCTGTATGTGTGGATCAAATCACATCTAATTGAGAAGCCTGTGATGTCCAAACAACTTGGGATCATCATGTTGTCACCTAAACTGAATGCAGTCACAAAAGAGACTGCATAACAATCTGATGTGAATCTGAATCGCTCCAATTCAGCTTGCTAATGTAATGACACCCTGATTGCTAGCCTAAAGTCTTACAAGGAATTTGTGGTCAAGGCCTCTGCATGCACCCCTTGGAGTAGATAACAGAATTCACTTCTGTCTGAATGTCCCTAAGATTATGCTCAGGTGAAATGACAGGATTTGAAAGTAGATCTTCTTGATCTAAGGATATTTGAAATCTAGTGAGATTACACAGGAATCTAGACCAGTGGTTCCCAGCCTTGGGTCCCCAGATGTTTTTGAACTAAAACGTCCAGAAGCCTTCACCACTAGCTATGCGGGCCAGGATTTCTGGGAGCTGTAGTTCAAGAACATTTAGGGGCACAAGACTGGGAACCACTGATCTAGACATATGAAGTGCAATATTTTACCTTTTACCAAACAGAAATGCTGGTGGTGGCAGTGGAAGAGAATGTTAGATAACAGAAAAGTAGAATGAATATCCTACCTAGACAGGGTGCTTGATCCTTACGAAATCAGACCAAATGTCACGTTCCCGGGGGTTTCAACAGCAGAGTCCGATAAGCCAGTCCAAGTTCAGAGCCGATACCAAAATACCAAAGCCAAATCACAAACCGTAATCCAAGGTCAGGGTCCAAAGCCAAATCACACAGTCCGGGGTCAGAGTCCAAAGCCAAAGATCCAGGGAACAAGGTTCAAGGTAATCAGGAGCGTGGATGCGAGCCAGAGATTTGACTTGTTGCTTCCACGGATTTCTAGCCGACTAAGAGCTGTTTATATAGTAAAACAGCCCCTTGAGCTGCTGGAAGCTTTTCCATCCTGTCAATACTCAGGGCTAGTTGATCGGATGTTTCTGTGGGCAGCCTTCGAGCGATCTTCTGACCTTTTTGTCATAAGTCTTCCCCGAAGCCTGGCCCTCAGCCTGTCTACTGGGGGAGGAGAATCTGGGGGTGATTCAGGTGTTTGCGTTTCTAATTGCTCAGCATTCTCCTCAGCCACAGTTAACCCTTCCGGTTCCAGGTCTTCAGCTGCACTCATGACACCAAAAATGGTAGAAGAAACTTCATCACAGTGTCATGCTTCATCTTGTTGAGTCATCTTCAGAGAGGGGAGATGATATCTCCAGCTGGAGAGACCCACTACACAAGACAAACTTAATGGTTCAGCTGATATAACCCTCTCAAAAAAATCTGGATGCCACTCCTGTCAGCAAAGTCTCAGAGAACAAAGGGAGCCTTGTACTTGTGATGGCTATTTGCCCAGAGGAACATTAGAGGATCGAAAGACTGAAGCAGAAATATAGACAGTGCCTCAAGGCTGCTGACAAATAATTGCAAAGATCTAGATGCCTGGAAGAAGCTGGGTGCTATAAATCCTGCTTTACTCAGGTTGCGGTCACACAGCAAAATGTTTCTGAGTTACTTCTCGTGAATTTTGGCCCCTTTTTTTGGTTCAAACAACGCAAGGCCATTATTGATTATTTTGTTCCCCTCCATGTTATTTCCACCTCAAATCCAGCCCACTGGGAGGCTATTACTATATTTGTTCTGCATTTCATTGTGCAGTACAACCAACATCCCATTGAGTGTGTACTGCAAAACCGATTCATTTCCTATGCATCTGGTGTACGGCCCCACCTCCCTCACCCGTTGCTGTTAGACTCCCCTAATTTTTTTTTAATTTTCAGATGGGAATGTTGGTGCATTGGTATACTTCTGTCAAATACTAAGGGGGGGCAGAGAAAGGCACAAGAAAAGGATGGGATATGTCCCATTAAAAGGTGTAGACAAATGTACTGCATCTAATTCACCCAAAAAAAGTGGAATGGTAAAAAAAACATATGAACCACTATCACAGAATATATGCCACGTGACCACAATCCGCAACTATACAAGAAGCAGAAGACATGAGAAAGAAGGGGGGTCATTTCTCTAATGTGACCACAGCCTCAGTCAGCTAAGTGTAGAAGACAACTATCTGATTGACTCTTGACTTCCACTGTCCCAGACACATTGAAATTCCCTACAGCCTGGATTGACTGATGATGACTAAGCTTCTCCCTGCTCACTGTTGGTAAGGTGGCTGGTTTATTGGACTTAATTTTGGCTTGAGCCAAATGTGAATGGCAGCCCCTTTATTTGGAAATGGACAAGCCTTGTAGATGCAGTTCCAGCACCTGCTACCTGCCAACACTGCACACAGGAAGCTACATGAAATCATTTTAGCTACACAAAAATGGAAAGGTAAATGCCCCAAATTACTTTTGTACTGAGGGATTTAAGGTGGAACAACTCATTTCATTTTCCTGGACAGATTCTGGTAGACATGGATGGTAGAGTTCCAGCTGTCCTTCCTGGGATCTCTCTCTGTTCCATTCTTTTGGAAGACAGTTGTTCTGGAACACCCAAAACAAAAACAAAAACAGGTTGCACATCCTAGTTAATTGGGTGGAGAAGAAAGAAGACATTAGAAATACTTAACTAGTTTGAAATTCCCAAACAATTATGCATGGAGAGGTAGTTTAATAAATAGAATGAAGGAATGAGTAGCAGAACACCTAGATTCAACTGTGCCTGTCTGATATTGTGATCAAATATAGGTGACTGGACAAAAGAGGACATTTTAGACTTCACTGACAAATTACAAACATATCACTACGTCCAGATGGTACCTGTCCAAAAGTTCTTAAATTATTCAAAGGTGAAAGTATCTCTCTTCTAATTAAAATACGGATTATCAGCATCTGTACCAAAGGCCTGGAGAGTTTCAAAAGAGAATTAACATGGCTTCTGCAAAGGTACGTCCTATCGCACTATCTTTTAGAATCTTTGAAAATGTCAGTAAACAGGTTTACAAGATTCCTTTGGCCATGCTGGCAGGAATATTCTGAGAGCTATAGTACAAACGAATAACTTTCCCCATCTTAGAATGTACATTTCTGTTAAGCATGGGATTACATGTAAATAACCTATGCATATGATTACACCTCTGTAACTGTAAGAAATGGTTAATGTGCACTACCCTTCCTGAAGATGGTGGTGTAGTTTCTGTCAGTTCAACCTATTCTTAAAACCACATTTCACAGAAGGAATTCAAGCTGTCTCAACGCATTTCCATAAATGCCTCGAAAATCTGTACTTCATCCTTACAGTGTTTTTCTTTTCCTTTTTAGGAAATTTCTATATGGTGATTTATCTTCTCTGTTTATTAAAAAGGCTCAGGGTTTCTAAATTGTCTTCTTGCTACATCCTTCTAAGTCATGTAAAATAATTTCCCTTTCAGGTTGCATTTAGCATTCCTTTTTCCTGCCTGTTCCAGTTCAGGTTCATCAATATTTAACACTCTAGTTCAGTTCCTGTTCATTCACTTTTGATACTTTTCATACAGATCAACATCATCAAACTGTGATGATTGCAATGTCTCTGTTATAAACCCAACCTAATTCTCTATCTCCCTCTCTTCTCAGCTTGAGAAAACATATTTTTTTTGTTGAACCAAGCCATATGCTCAGGCTGCGACTTTGTTGTTTAGTCGTTAAGTCATGTCAGACTCTTCGTGACCCCATGGACCAGACCACACCAGGCCCTCCTATCTTCCACTGCCTCCCGGAGTTTGAGCAAATTCATGCTGGTCACTTCGATGACACTGTCCAACCATCTCGTCCTCTGTCATCCCCTTCTCCTCTTGCCTTCACAGTTTCCTAACATCAGGGTCTTTTCCAGGGAGTCTTCTCTTCTCATGAGATGGCCAAAGTATTGGAGCCTCAGCTTCAGGATCTGTCCTTCCAGTGAGCACTCAGGGTTGATTTCCTTCAGAATTGATAGGTTTGTTCTCCTTGCAGTCCAGGGGACTCTCAAGAGTCTCCTCCAGCACCACAATTCAAAAGCATCAATTCTTCGGCGGTCAGCCTTCTTTATGGTCCAGCTCTCACTTCCATACATCGCTACTGGAAAAACCATAGCTTTGACTATGCGGACCTTTGTCGGCAAGGTGATGTCTCTGCTTTTTAAGATGCTGTCTAGATTTGTCATCACTTTCCTCCCAAGAAGCAGGCGTCTTTTAATTTCGTGGCTGCTGTCACCATCTGCAGTGATCATGGAGCCCAAGAAAGTAAAATCTGTCACTGCCTCCATATCTTCCCCTTCTATTTGCTAGGAGGTGATGGGACCAGTGGCCATGATCTTAGTTTTTTTGATGTTGAGCTTCAGACCATTTTTTGTGCTCTCTGTAATATACAAGGGAACTGTTATGTTATTATAATATTAGATCACAAGGAGTCTGGAAGAGATTCAAAAATGTGTCGAGGGCCTATTGCTTCAGACTGCAGCTGGGGGCTCACATAATTGACTATTCCTCTGTGGAATACATAAACAAATATATCTCCATATATTTAAAGAAGGACATCAGGGAGAAGTAATAAATCTCACTTTGCACTGAATAGGTCTTGCTGGGGTGAGAAACTTGTGTCTGTTCCTGCTCTACAAGTATTTGGACCATAGGTATGATCTGACACAAATGTTCCTCCTCCCCCCCAATCACCTTCTGGAAATTGTTCCATGGAGGGGCTTTCAGTCATGTCAGCTTCCCTCTGTGGCCCAATCAACAGTCAACTTTCCTGCCTTAGAAAAATAGGAAACTAGGCCTCCAAACTAGGCTTCAAACTTATATTAAATCCGAAGAGGGATTTGTTGCAATGCCGGAGGGAGAAAATTGTATTGGATTGGTAAATGTCCAAAAATATCCAGCTGGAAATGGTATATATCTTTGTTTTATTATAGCTGCACATGAGTGTAGCTATGTTATTGTGCAGCACAGCAAAATCAACATTCTACAAGGCAAATCTAAAAATGGGCAGCCCAAACAAAAAGTTGTAACTTTGAAACTGGACTTTGGATCAGCACCAAATTTGACACAGATGTAGCAGATGTGTCTACAGGTTACCCTCCATCTTGACTTCTGCCATTGGTGTTGTCAACATTCAGGCTGCCCTTTGCTATGTAAAGCTTGGTATCCTTTTTTTCTGTTGGCAACAGGGGCACAATATTGTGCAGCAATTTTGGGCCATTTCCTGGCATTTTGAATCATGAATACAGATGCACAATATCACACATTCATAAACCGTAGGGTTTTTAAAAGAATTGAATATATCTATTGTGTTCAAAGGCTGGGCTCATGAATAAGTGTTGCCGCATTCCCTCGATGTTTGCTGGTTGCCACCTTGTGCCTCATCCATATGACAAGTTATTTGTCGATCTGTGACAGTTTCAGTCCCACTCTGTTCTGTTTGTTGTTGTTGTATATGAATCATTACTGCATAGTTGCATGTTAGTGTGAATTGTTTGATTGACAGGTGAATGCTGCATGAATGACAGCCTCAATAGAACATGTTTATGATTGGTTACTTTTCCCCATCTGCAGGTGGAGGGAAAGTATGAAAGCTTGAGTGAGTGTTTAATTTAGTCAGATAGGGTGTGGATTGAATTAAGAAATTCAGATAGGGAAGAGAAACAGTTTAGATTTGAAGGAACTGGGAATTTGACAGAGATAGGGATGGAATAGTAATGGACTGAGTGAAGAATTAGGAATCTTGAGACTTGGGTTCAAATATCTACTTGGCTATGGAAACTAAATGGGAGAAGGGATGGATCTTGTAAAATCACTCCTTAAATATCTCATTTACCCTCAAAGGCCTATTAGGGCCTATAAATTGGTTCCAAGTTGATGGCACATAACATACCATAATAGAAACTCTAGATAGCTAGGACTCTGAATGTTAGACAGTTGTTAGGATTGTAAATTGCAGCTATATCAGGCTTAGTTTAGGAATTAATATGAGATAAAGACGATATAAGATGTAAAAAGGTAAGGATTATCATAGATATAAAGGAAAGTTATTTGAGATATCTGTGCCCTAATTGTACTGTTGTTGTTTTTATTTTGTTGTAAGATAAACACATTTTTCATTTTAGTAAAACAAGCTTTTCTTTATTTCTCAGTGGCAATTTACCAAGTAACAAACACCCAGGCTGGCTACTCAACTAGTAATCATCATCATCCTGTACTGTTAAGTCACTTCTGACTCATGGTGTCCATTTTCAGAATTTTCCAGGTGGAGAATGCTCAGAAGTGGTTTACCCTTCCCTTCTTCTGGGGGTGTCCTGAGACTGTGTAATTTGCCCAAGGCCACACAGGCTGGCTCTACTTCACAGGAAGCACAGTGGGGGAATTAAAGTCCCAATCTCTGGCTCTACAGCTAGTTATCTAAACCACTGAGCTATCCAACCTGCTCAACTAAAAGGAGAGTTAAATAAAAGTTTAATCAGTGAAAGCCTTCCAGTTTGGAATGCTATGGAGGCATGCATTACTGATAGGAAGGCTGAAGTAAAATCCTTTCACAGGGTGTAGTAGAAGGTACAAAAGGGGGTTCAGGAGTCCAAATGTGCGGTGGTTGTCTCTTTAAGTAGTAATATGAGTAGATTCATGGACAAGAACTCTCTGTAATACTTGAAGGTGGCAGCCCAGTTAACGGAGGCTTGGGATGGATGTGGTTGGTTCACTGGATAAAGAGAGAAGTGTTAACAGCTGGGCACAAGGAAGTCTTAATGGATTCTGCTGTCATGCAACCAGAATGGTCTCTGACATGCAATTAAGTAGGTGGTGTCGGGCTGGGAATTGGTCATCACAGAAACAGTCAGTCTAACAATGGAATTAAGTAGTTGGTCAGCTTGTCATTTTAAATATTTTTAATCCTGCTTTTCATTAGAAGATTATCAAAGAAACTAATTTATGGAGGTTTTTGCCTTAAATCCTGCTGCAGCGGGCACTGAAATGACCATACAGCCAAAGCCAATTCTGACCCCAAAACCAAACAGTTTTAAGATTGCAAACCCGACCTTCACAGAATTCTGTCTAAGGAACCGGTGAAAACATAATTCATTCAACTTTGTGTAGGTTAATAGCATGGATATGTGTAAACACAGTATGATTCAAAGGATTATGAAATAAAAAATGATTCACTTAACAATCAGAGCCCATTTGGCTCAGGACAAGGATGTAGGCTGCTTTCGTTGATCCCAAACAAAACTGTGAATCAGTTTCTCATTAAATCTAACACAAAATATTAAATCTAAAAGCTGAATTAATCATTAGAAGTGCTGGCATGAAATGAAAGTCATTGAAAGTAAAACAAAAATTCTCGGTCATTACACAGTTTTCCCCTTAAGCGCTCAAATTATTTTACTAGTGTGTATAAAAATCCTGTAATACAGATCAATGTTCCAAACTCATAGTACCTGGAAATTCAGAAATAGCGGCTTGCCAAAGGCATCTGTAGCTGGATGTGAATCCATTTGGTGTCTCATGCCCTGCACCATCTTTCAGCTTCAGTAGTTATGCAAAGGCAACTGTACGTATATGAGAGAAAGGTTGGTTCATTCAGAGTTGCATGATATCAAAAGCAAAAGAAATGTAGAAAGCTGAGGAGATGGGAGAGAAACAAAAGAAAGCCACTGCACTGTGGGGGCAGATAATGCAGTACAATATAGTAACTGGGGTATTTGACCCCTGGAGCTGTACTTCAATTCCAGATGTAGACTTGTCAAACTGCTCAGAGAATGGTTTTCAGTGTGAGCACTGGGTTGATTTGAGGGTTAAAGGAGGGACTACATATGCTGTGTTGAGCAATTTAGGAAGTTTATAATGCCATGAGTTATAAAAGTCTGGTACATTACTTTCAGAAACCACCCTTTCTTTCATAAGCAAATATCTTGCTAAAATCACTACATGTTAGCTGCTAGAAAAGCCTGTGGTTATGTTGATAAGACTCAAGACCAGTGAAGTCAGTCCTGGGACACAACAGCAGGAGGGTGCTGTTGGACTTGTGTCCTGATTTTGGCTTTCCCAAAGGCCCCTGGCTGGCCACTGTAAGAAATGAGATGCAGAGCCTAACAGGACTAGTTCAGGAGGGCTCTGCTACTGTTCTTAATCATCAGCAGAAACTGGCAGACACAGAATTTGGCCTCTCTAAACAGCATCATAGTTTGTGGGAATGATGATGAGAGTCTAATCCACCCGTTGCAAAGAATGAGAACATAAGTGGAAAAATGGTCCAGTGCCAAGCTCATTTTGGAATCCGTTGTGTCCAAATGTCAGTGTGCTTTGACTGAATACCACAGTGAAGCAGGAAAGAGAGCAGATCTCGATTCGAAGTACTGTAGTTACTGATCCTGGCCTATTGTCCTAAAAGAACTGCCATCAGATGTATCATTCCCTCCTTTGCGTCCCTTGATGATGATGATGATGCCCCCCCTCCACCTAAGTGTACAAAGTTTGCCTGAAGTCGTAGCAGGGCTCTCCTTGTGTAATTGGGCCAAGCCATTTTGTAGACTGAGGCAGAATCAGAGATGGTGCCCTTTCCCCCAGTTCCATGGACAGGAGTGAACAGAAGGGGAAATCATTCTTCCAACACATGGTACACCTTCAGGGCAAAATGGTAGTTCGACAGTTTTGAAATGGGCTGTGTGGCACATAGAGGCCGGAATGATTAGGCACTCAGGAGGAACGACTGAGGAACTGCTACTGCTTTATTCTCACCCAACATCCACCGCTGGTGAGATTGCAAACTCACTCTGCCTAACAACAGGGCTGATGTAATTGGCTCACCAGATAATTCAGAGCCCTATATAATAATCTGGGCTGTAAAGCACTGTGGGATCCTTCACACATAGAGCAGTTTCCCCATTTCACATCTTCTCGTCTAACAGGTGGAGGGCGACAGAGTCAAGAGACATCACAACAGGCACAAGTCCAATGAGCACAGCCCTACTCACCTCCGTACACGAGTATAGGATGTAACATTTGAATAAAACTAATCTCTGCAGAACATCAAAACACAAAATGGCAGAAACTTCTTTTTCACACAATGCTACTTTCTTACTCATCACTGAAAATATATGCTTTATCATTTTTTTATATTAAATAGGTATCATCTGCTTTGTGAGGGTTTTATTCTGAAGAGTGAGCTGTAAATATCATAACAAAAATAGATGACCAACCAATCCAGGTGAAAAGGAGCTGTTGCTATTTATGCCTCTGTCTTCCTTCACCAAAATGCCTGTGTTAACAGCTGCAATATTAATGATATATAACAAGTCAAAATGAACCCTCATTATGTCCTCCTATTTACCAGTAAATCCTCAGCACACACACCCTCCCCACACTTTATATCTGCCTGTCCTATCTAAATTATTAAGTTATAGATTCTATAATGCCTTGGGAATGCCAGAAAATTATTACACAACACAGCTGTTTCTTTTCCGTCTTTTATTCTTTTTCTTCCCTCCCCCATGCGTTTATCTATGTAAGGAAGAAGGGAGGCGGAGGGGAGGGGGAGAGAGAAAGAGGGGGGGGGGTGTTTGAGCAATGAGAGATGCAACAGAGAAGGAAAGCTTTATAGCACAGAGAATGGGCCAATTTGCAATGAAATTCTTGTCAGGCATGAAGTCTAAGGATAATCCTGCCATCTCTGAACCGAGTATAGTCTGATGAGATGGTGAAATGGGATAGATCATTGTCTTCTGGAGGAAATTAATTAGCCACATTATATGAGTTTGATTTTTAAAAAAGGTCTGGGAAACCAAACTTAAGTGGCTGCTCAAGGAATACCAAGGGTTCTTAGTGGCTGAATGGAGGTGTGTACAAGATCATGAGGTGTTGAGCTTATCACATCAAATGGCAGTGACAGGTATGGACATAACTGCAGTAGACGTCAGCATTTTCTTGCTTTCTCTAGACACCGTCAGGAAACAATGCTATGTGAGGAATGCAGCCTTAAGGTTATATCCATTTGTGTTACTCATAATTGTTCTGACAATCAGTAAAAATGGCTTGACCTCTTTTAGCTGAACAGTTGGAGAGTTTAATTCTCACTCTATGTTGTTCTTTTGCCAGCAGTTGCTAGACAACAAGCGATGTAGTGATATGCAAGCCAGCTTTGATGAAAATGTAATTCATGGTACCTTGCTTCAGAAAAATCAGTGCAGATTTTTGGTTGGCCCAAAATCTTCCCCTACTTGAATCTGGTGTTATAAGCCATATTTCAGGAAAGATGAGGCTCAAAATGATATAAATAGTTCACCCATTTTGTCATCATGCTTCATATTCTGTAGAAGCAAACATCCAATAATGTGTACAATTACAAAGCATCCAAAAGGGAATGTGTGAGCAAAAGAGGTAAAGCACGTGTAGAAACCTACAGAGATATGGTAGAAACATATAACATTTCTGGTGAAAACAGTTTTTCTTTGCTGTGGAAAAAGATATTCAGAATGCTCAAAATGTTTGTATAGACTATAAATGCCATATCTGACTTCGATTTCTCCTTCTGTTATACCCTCCCCCATGTGTATGCATTTTATTCTGATAGTACAATTCATGCTTTCACTGCGTTTAAGAGGTACATGCTTCCCAATGTACTACATTGTCTAAAAGTCATTTGTGTGTGTATATGTGCACATGCACATGTTTGTGTGTGTGCCCGCACACGTGCGTGCATGTGCAAAGAAGGAAAACATGAATATATAAAATACAGAATAGCTAAACTAAAGGTTTCAACAGTCCCCTTGTTTGGGTTCACTATTGATTTGTAATAGACAAAGCTCAATGATAGCTCTTTTTTAAAACAGTAGTTATGGGGAAAGGATGCTGTTTTCTTTTCCTGATAAAAATATCCACCTCCCCAGAGACTACAGGAGCTGACTGGTACCTCCAGCTTCTCAGGCCAGGAGGAGGAAGCCATGCCACATGGATGTCCCCATCCCTAACCAGCTGTACTGGCCTTTGCCTTCCTCAGTCTATTCAGCAAACAGCACAGCAGAAATGGCGACTTGTGCCCAATCCAGTCTCACCAGTGGTGGGGATGGACAGGGCAGAGTTGAGCTGAGGATGAAAAAGGCCTCCAGCATTTGAAGTCCCAGGAAACAGACTTCTGAGCTAATTGGAAGGTGTGGAAAGACTAGAAAGAGAATTTAAAGGAAAAGAAGTGTGTGGGAAATGAATGGGGGGGGGGGAAGGGAAAGAAAAAAGATGCTGAAAGAAACGGTGAAGGATTCTGGTGGTGAAAGAAGGGAAAAAAGAGACAGTGTGTGTGAGGAGAAATGTGGAGAGGAGGGGAAGGTGTGACAGGAAAAAGCAGGTGTGAGCAGATGAGCCTGGGTGCAACGCTCAGCTACCCTCCCTCTCCTCCTCATTGCCGCTGGCATCTTCCCTAGCTCTTTTGCCGAAGTCTCCATTCAAAGGTGCATGGAAGCGTCTGTAGCCAGAGTTAAACAGAGATGGTGTTGGAGAAAAAATCTGGGAGGCAACCCCACATTGTTTGTTTGCAAGGATGCCCAAACATATGCCTCCAAAAGTAAGCTTTCTGTGCAGGTCTGAATGGGAACTGTCAAATTTAGCTAAGCAAAAGCTATAAAGCTTCACTTCCTCCCTTCCTTGAGCAGAGCAGGGAGGAACCTGCCTTCTAATCAAGTGCTTCTGAGAGGATAGTTTTTCATTTTAACGTCAGTGCACAAGATTTGCTGTAAGTAGTGGTGTAAGGCTTTAGTCCTGACTCCGTTTTAAACCTTGAAAAGACTTCATGGAAAGCCTATCAGCATCGTCATCATTCAAGTTCATGGTCCAACTGTAGATGTTGATGAAGAAAAACACTGAAAGCTTTATGCCAGGATCAGTGAAGAAACTGGTTACACATGTTTATCTGATTATAAACTCTGATTATCCTAAGTGGCTGGAGCAGAAATATAACAGAAGCCAACATATTTGGAGAATTTGTTCTGGGAGTCAGAAATGAAGCAGAACAACTCCTAGAGTTCTGTGAAACCAACACATTGTACATACATGTTTCAGGTAACCTAACAGACAATTATACGCATGGGCATAACTGGGTGGCCAATATAGAAATCAAATAGGCTATATAATTGGAATAAGGAGATGGAGACATTCTGTTTTACCTTCAAAAATAAGACCTGGAGCCATCTGCGGTACAGACCATGAAATGTTAATATGAACAATTAGAGTACAGTGCTGAAGAAGAATGCTAGAATAATGATAGTACCAAATACTATTTAAGAAGTGATTTATATGATATCTTTTAAATCTGAAATGCTAGAGGCAGTACTTGTTAGTTAACTAGCTTATTAATTCAGTTGGTTCAGCTAATTGTAGCCTGCTAAACCTTCTAGAAAGGTGTTCTCGAAGGCTTTCACGGCCGGGATCCGATGGTTGTTGTGGGTTTTCCGGGCTGTTTGGCCGTGTTCTGGAGGTTTTTCTTCCTAACGTTTTGCCAGTCTCTGTGGCCGGCATCTTCAGAGGACAGGAGTCAGAACTCTGTCTGTGCTCTGTCTAGAAAGGCTTAAGTAACATCAGTGAAACACATGGGTAACATTACAAGAGCAGTATAAAGAAGTCATCAAGATTCTTCCCATTGGATAGCTGGCAGTCAAAATCCCAGTAGTGCAAAAAGACAGTCCAGTTGCAGCAAAGTCTTAAGACTGTTGTCTCCATCATATTATGGGCTGCCATGTATTATCTCTTTTTGGTTCTTCATCTTGTGAACATGTGTTGGAGTTTGCTCATAGGAAGTCAGAGCAGAAACAGTTGATATCGTTAGCAGGTGATTATAAGGGGAACTTCCTGAAGCAACTTGTTTAAGCAACTTTTTTCAGCTTGGCAAGAGTCAAAGTTGTTTGCAATTGCTCACTGGGAGCTAAGCACACTTTTGTTTTTCTGATCTTTGTGACAAATGTGATTTTTATCACAGGTGTGATTCAGGTCCTTGGAAAGGAAATGTTTTATTGCCAAGGTGAAGCCTCATGTATTTGTATTCCGGATGACATTTTTCTAACTATTCTGTTTCCCATGGAATGGATGGGATGTAGCCTATTTTCTTATATTATGCTACAACACTTATGCACAATGGTGGAGGTTAGGGGTTGGAATATATTTTCATCACTCACACTCTTTGCTGTTTCCTCTTTTGTTTTGGATGAAGTCTTGGGTCAAAGAAAAGTCACTTCACATACCATTACCTTTTTCTCCATGTAAGAACATATACAGGACAAGTCATTATTCTGATCTTCAGCATTGAAATGGCAGGCATATTAAGTTTTCCTTTTCCTTTTTGTTGGTGGTGGTGCCAGCACTAGTGGTCGTGTTGGACTGTGCTGTTGGTACTGACTTCATAACCAGTGGAGTTGAGGAGCATTTTTGGCATTAAAGCAAGGACAACATTTTTCCAGAGTTGCAGGGTAATTGAGCTACTGGGGGCTTTACATAGCCCTCCACTGCCCTATTTTCCCCCACTGCTGACCAATCACACTATTAAGGATGGCATGGAAGAAACAGCCCACCACAATCACCACCATCAGGAAGGGGAAAAAAGCGACCAACACAGTAGGCCTTCCTGTAAACCAGGTCGGTTGAATCAGGTCATCAGAACTCCCCCCAAAGTTTCCCATCGATCATATTGTTGTACAGAACATCTTTGATTTCATACAATCTGTTCTGGACCCTGGAAAACCTTTTTTTTTTAAAGGGGGAGCACATCTTTTGTAATCAAGCAGATTGGGAGATTTAAACAGTGCAAAATAACAACTACTACAATTTGTCCAGGCTCTGATCAGGGTTCAGCTCCACTTCCTCAAGTCTATCAGATCCCGCTTAATCTAGAGCCAAAGTGATGCTGATTTCTCCAGTGCAGTTACTGCAGGAATGGAATTTTATAAGCATTTCAAAGTCTGCTTGCTGCTCCTCCTTCATGGGAGTTGCTGAGGTATTACATGCACATGACCAAACGTTTGAGTTAACATAAGGTGAAATTTTTTCCACAGCTTTGCACTTGGCAACATGCCCCTCATTAACACACATGTTTAAGATTACATCTTTTAAAAATAATACAAAATAATAATGGGGCCTGGGGCAAGAATGAAGCCCAAGCCATGTTCTCTATGAATGTTGTCCCACCAGCCTGTACATTTCTGGCATTTGTGACTTGCCCTATAAAATTATGAGTGCTGATAGGTTACACAGATTGGTTGTGCATATTTCTTAGCTGCCCTGATAGACCATACAGTCCACATAGCATCATTCCAAGCTAACCTTTTTATAAAATTAACCCTTCGTGGGAATGTACAGTCCTATAGCACATCAATGCTGTCTTTCTCTCTGGATTCAATGGGGCATTATTAGCAGCAGGATTATTGAAAGCAGAACTCCTAGGCTTTACAATGAAAGCTCTGTGCAAGGCAAAACGTTGCATGAGCTGTTTGCATGGGCTGTTGGTTCCCTTCCCCTGTTTCCCCCCACACCCTTTTAAACTCCCATCCCACCTAACAAGAAATCAAAACGAATGTATGAAAGGAGTTTCATGAGTCCCATATCGCCTTCTTTATAGCAAGACTGGCCTAACAGGGGCAATGGGGTCCAGACCTAAATTACAGAGGTCATTGATCTCTTAGCCTTAGATCTTTAAGGGCTTCCGTTCAACCCAGCCAATATGTAGAGTTCCCCCCACCTCTGCTTTATTGGGCTTTTGATTAAAGGGTCGAGGCAAGTAAGAAACACAAATAAAAACTGAGAGAAACTCCTTTGAAAATAGTAAAACATAGCCAAAGAATTCAGAACTACATGGATATTCGGTTTACTCTGGATTACCCATTATGGGCTGTTCCAAACATTATTTTTAAAAAAAACAAACGACTTTTTTTTTTTACCACTTCACTTGTATTAGCTATGATTTAGGATCAGTAATGCAACATCTTATCCTTCTGTAATAGATTTCTTCCACAGTTAATGGGTGAGGTTTTTAGGGTTGGGGGAACTGTCCAGGCGATACAGTACACACACTCAGAGACACATTAGTTCTTCAGAAAACTATTATAGTCCAAAGTTTTTGAAGAACTCCGTGCTGTTTTATTAAGGGATAAATATGACAAGAAAATCATGTCATTTCACTATAATTATGGCTGCAGACGTACACCTAGTTCCATGAGAGTAAACCCTGCTGAACACAATGGCAATAGCTTTTGAGTAAACATATCTAGGATTGCTCTGTAACAACCACTATTCAGCAGAGACAACCACATTTCACACATGGCCTGTTGGCCAAGAAATTATTCATAAATTAATCCTACAGAGACTTCGCAGTTGGGAAAATGTTATCTAGACATATTGGCATGAACGAAAACATCTAGCTGCCATACAAGAAGAACAGTAACAACTATGTGTGTTTGTTTGTATATATGTATGTATTTAGAGTACATTTATTTAATCTGCCCTTACTCTTGGGACATCCATATGGTATACAAGAGGATAAAAACTAAAATATTTAATAATATTATTAAATAAATTCATAAAACAATGTCACAATATTTACTGGGATTTTTTTTTTAAATTGCCGGTCTGCACTGAGTGCTGAATGAACCTTGCCATGTTCTATATCACATTTAGGAGACAAACCTCTGAGTATTCTTAAGCACCTCAGAAGCTCCTCTTAGCTTTAACTGGTCTGATTGCTTGGGTTTCTTTCAGCAAAGCTGACCTCCTTCAAATATGATGACTGCTTTGCCCATGACATTGTTCTCACATCCTTAGCTCACCGACAAATGGAAGGATACAAATGAAAATGTCCTATTGCTACTCACAGTTCCTAATTTGCTGTGGTTTTCTTTCCCAAGTGAGCACTTGGAAGAAGAGTGTTGTGGCTGTTCAGACACCAATTTGTAGTAAATGGTTTAAAAAGTTGACACCTTTATGGCAACCAAGTGTGAAGTGTCAAGAACTAGTGGATCTATGGCATAGTTCAGGTTTTTCCTTCTCAGCCAAAGCGACTTATTGTCATTAAGCCAAAGCCAAGGCAACCATAATCAAGCAGTTCTTGTGATTAGGAGACATAAATGTGTGATACCTTCAGCTTGTGGGAAGCTGTCAACCTTCAAAAATCTCAAAAGTTCTTTATCTTCCCAAAGATATGCCAAGACTATTACTGACAACAAAGTGCTCATCCAGATGGACTCTTAGTTCCTCTGAATATCCTGATTGTGTACTGATGAGATTTGTATTTTTCTTACCATCCAGACAACCTAAGGTTTAAGTTGGTATTGACAACTGCAAAAATCCTGGCTTTATGCGTTTCTTAACACCACCTCCTTTAGATGGACTGTCTATCAGTTTGTTTCGCTTTTGCACTGAGGATGGAGTTCAGAATGTCTTGGCTCAGAAGCATTAGGTTTAGTGCTGATCTACTAAAACAACAACTATTTTGAGCAAAGAAGATCAATTTAAAAGGATTTCCTGAATATTTTTGAAGAGGATTTGTGAAAGACAGCTGACTTCCAAAGCAGTGGAATGACTCTCTGCAAAGCACTTAGAGACCAGCAAAAAAGGGGAGGAGGAACAAATGCTCTGTCTGAATGAGCCCCAAGTTAGGATGCACTCAGGAAATATATCTAAATCATCTCAACTCAATGAATTATAGGCTAAAAAAAAAAATTAAAATAAAATTGGAGCCTAGGTGGGAACTCATGCAAAAAGCGAGAATTTCTGCTGTTACTGAACTGAAAAAAAAAAGTAACTAATATTTTATGGTATCTTGCAACAGACAGATGCCTTCCATTCACAGTTGATATTAAATGTCTAATTTCAAATGCATATACAGTCCTGTATTGAAATTGGTCTTTCCATCCCAGAAGAAAATCCACAGACAAAGAGCCTTTCTCCCCATCAAGAGCTTTTTGATGTATAACTCTTTTCATCCCCTTCAAATACCAATGAAGCAAAGCAGCTCAGTAGTCATTCTCTTCAGCTGAGAGAAAATGTATGCTCTCTTGCTTAATAAGCTTACTGCCTAAGTATGCCAACTAGCAATCCTGTATAATGTTAACTGTAATAAAAATAATCACTGCAATAATGTTGTAATTAGTAAATCAATTAAAAAACACTTATGCATGTTAGAACAAGAAGAGAACATAGAGGTTTGGTCACTGGCACTGAGAGCTTTTAGCTCAAACATATTAGCATTTTTGCTTTTGGTGCTGTCAGCTGGTGGCAGCCATTAAAGTTTTTTTCTAGAGAGAAAAATTATTGAATATTCTCCGCCATTTTAAATGTCCCTTTGGTTGACTATTATTAAAAATATTAGCAATAAGCCTCACTTATTATTTAGTGACATCTCAGATATTTTCATCCCTCTAAGCATCGTTATTTTTCCACACAGGACATCTGGGTGAAATCAGATGAGGCATTCAGCTTTCATTTAGAAGCTGATAGCATGTGTCCTCCCGGAGCTGTGTGCCTGAGTGATTACACTTGCAAATTTAGCTGGCATTTACTTCTCAATGATCAATCACAAAACAAAGCAAACTAATTGATAATATACTGAAATGGCAACAGCTTGTGCTAGGGCAAACAAATGTCTTTGACCACTTCAGGTGATCCACATCCAAATACAAGCTGAATATCTTGTTTAATTTGACTCTCAGTCATAATGCCTCCGTCTCTTAAAAAAGAAACTAGAAGTATATTGAATTTATTTGAATGCAATATCCGTTTGTACTATAGCAGATTATTTGCTTCTGTAACTTCCCAAATCCATTTGTCTATCTATCCCCTTCTACCCTTTTTCCCGAAGCCCCCAAATCCAGACATTCAAGATTTCTGTAGATGTGATTCTGTAGGGATTTCCTTCTTCTCAGTTATTTTGTCTTTACATGAAATTCTCATAATTATTCATTTATTTTTCTAATTATCACTTATGAAATTATTTATGGCATCCATTACCCTTTTGAAATGTTCAGGTTATTTTTTTCCAAAACCAGGCTTTATTGTTTCAAATTAAAATCTATTTCTAATCTAACCTTTTATACATCTTATTGTTCAAAAACACTTGAACTTCAAACTGATCTATAAGTGTTCTTGACACTGAAGTTTTCCCAGAGCTGAGGGCCTTTAAAAACAACAACAACAACCCACCATCTGCCTCAAATAGCAATAATAATACATGTAAAAACTCTGGAAAAATGTATAAATTGCCTTCAGTCTAAACAACACTTCTTAGGTTGTATTGGCTATGATATTTTTTGCATTCTCAAAACTCTCTTCTTAACCCATCTATAGATTTATTTTGTTTCCTGGTGGCATATACCCAGCATTCTACTTCTGTGTTTTTATGTAATAGTATATTGCTATTTATTTTTAATATGCCTTCAGTGTATATGGCAGTTACACAGAGAACATCAATAAATCCCTGTTTTCAAAGAGTCAACAGTAGGGAATTAGAGAGAGGGGAAGTGGGGAGTATATGACCAAATGCTGTTGCAAATACTTAAATCTTGGTTATTGATGAAATGAGGATTGAATTCTAGACAAAGGCCCATGAAAAAGCTAACATTGGTACTGTTTCTTTTCCTTTCAGTCATTAATAGCTGGACACTTTAACGTCCTCAGGCACATTTTATACTATACTATACTATACTATTAGAAGATGAAATTTGTGAACTGCTGATTGTGTGTGATTGTCACAGTACATGTTTATTTTTCCACCTCCCAGAACTTCAAAATTAGCTTGCTTTATTTTGTGATAGTCTTATTCTTCCATTGCAGGCCTGATTTCTTGGAAGTTTTGTCTAAACCATATATTTGGAACACTAACATGGTTTCAGCTCTAATGGCATCTCATCTGTAATATACTGTTTGGACCTCAACAATTCAGCAAGATGTTTTAAACAACTGAGTCTCCCAGATGCTGTTGATATTAATATATATTTTTCTTTTGTTGTTCTGTGAGGTCTGTGGCATTTTTAAGGTTTAACTTTTGAACAGCACAGAGTAGTGAGTGCACTAATGAGACAGCAAATAAATAAATAAAGAAAGAAAGAAAGAAAGAAAGAAAGAAAGAAATAAATAAATAAATGTTGGCTCTGGTTGGGGGCATAACTGGATATGCTCCTAACTGGGAATAGGAGACAAGGTGCTTATGTTTACGAACAGCTACCAGCCCTAGACTGGCCCTAGAGAAGTGGGCAAATTGCTACTGGTTTAATATTTTTTCCTCCTCAGGGTCTGGTCACATAAAAGGTTTCTTCCTGCACTCTGCATTCAGTGTTTTATCACTAACAGCAGATTCAGAAAAGAGTGTGAACTTTTCAGTGTACAGGAAGGGATAGGAATGGCCCACCCACAGTGCTTCTTCCCTGTGTAAACTGTGCCACCCATACATTGGCTGGGATTTCCCCCTGCATCTGCTCTGCGGACAGTTGGGGTGTGAATGTGGATTGCATATGGGTGCCATTTATTTGTAGAGCTGACGAACTAACATGCCTTTAAAAAAAAACACTTTTCATAGACTTACATACCCTCAATTTACTTGCTTCAAGAAATTTCCAACCAATTTTAATTCTGTACTCTGTCTCCTAAATAATGAGTATATTTTCTCTGAAGAGTTGACAAGCTGGAGAGAAGCCTGTGGGGCTGGCTGAGCTCCCTCTTTCACTTGCTTGATGCTTTCCACGTTGCTTCAACATGCTCCATTCTCACTTGAATTTGTGCCTACACATGCAGATCTGAATTGTATCCACCCCTATGTTCCATTGGCATCAATTGTGTTTCCCTTGTTTTTTAAGTCACTGTACAGAAACCTGGAATTTAGAGGGGAAATGGCTGAGAGTGGAGGCTTAAAAATCCCCAGCCTGTGCACCATCATCCTGATCCAGATGATAGTCCTCTGAACTTACTAAGAAGGAAGGAAAGAAGGATCCCCTGCATGCTACATATATAACCTAGCACCTAGTTCTGTCCTCTGAAAGTGCCTGGAGAGCAGCCATGTTTGTTCTGGAAGCCACAAAGAAAGTCCATGATCTTGTTGAAGTTCTCAGCCACTGCCACATGAGCGGCAATATTTGGTCAGTAATTCTGAGCAAGATTTTGAGGGCATGTGGTTTGGTCGAACAAAGAGATGGAAAAAACAACCGGGTCTAGATTATACTTCATAGCCGTTAGTGCCAGAGATAACTTCTTAGCAGTCTCTCACACTTTCCAACACAGTGTAACTTTTCTAAAGCTGGAATGCATTATTTTTGAGAAATATTTCGTATCCAGTTTCATTGCATTGACTGAATATACAAACTGTTTCTTTACGCT
Source organism: Intellagama lesueurii (assembly GCA_037013535.1). Classification (NCBI taxonomy): domain Eukaryota; kingdom Metazoa; phylum Chordata; class Lepidosauria; order Squamata; family Agamidae; genus Intellagama; species Intellagama lesueurii. Next base: position 221,388,277 of record JBAJHW010000002.1, read on the forward strand.
CTCCAAATGCTGGAGATGAAAAGTGCTGATGCAAAGAAGAACAGATCCTTGCTTTATGGGATCCTCTTAGCCCTTGAGGTGCAAGTGTGGTGAACGGAAGAATTTGAGACATGAAAGTATTGCCATTGGTTCCTGGCAGTGTGATCCTTTGCCAATGACTCTGGCACCTGGGTTGTAAGTTCATATTGACTTTGGACTCCTCTACGCTCATTCCTGACAGGATTAATCATGAGGCACACAAAATATAAATAAATATGTATTTGCTCCTAAAAGTATGCTGAAAGTTGCTATGACCTCCTGTCTCATTCTGGCCAAGCAAAAAAAGAGACCGTAAGATTTCCTTCCAAGCAAGAACTACTATCCCTGTCGAAGTCTAGTAAACCTCGGGAGCTGGCTCCCTTTAGCTTCAGTGGCATTCAGAGGCGGCCTTTTTGCCGCTAAAATTATTCTTGTGACCAGTCTGCTTTCCTTCTTTAGGAACATTCTCATATAACACAAGAAAAGCTCTAGCCAGATGTATTCCTCAGTTGGCTTCACTCGGCAGATACTTCAACCTAGATCGCTTTACCTCTGCTCTCCATTAAAATTGCCAGTGGAAAATGTAGCAATCTATACAAATTAAATGCACACCCGCACTCTAACTGTAGGGAGTAAAACACACTGAAATCCTTAACATTAAGCTGTCCGCTATATGAGAGATCTTTAATTCTTGCCAAAATAAACACTCTCAGTTCAAAGTATTATGGAAAATTTTCCATTCATATGATGGAATTTTTTCTCCTTTTCCTTGGGGATGTGGGCTCAATGCGATTCGTGATGGAAAAGTTGTTTAAAAAGCAACAACACTGGGTATATCCTTCCTGTACACATGAATACATTTGCAAGGGTGTTTCAAAATCTGAAAGGACAAAATGAATTGGAAGGAGGTATGTGTAAAAATGGCTTGAAACATTCAAGTTGTAACACTGCATACACTTGTTCAGAGTAAGTCGTGTTCAATTCCCTGGGACTTAATTCATAGCAGAGTTGTGTAGGAATTACTAGATTGACTGGGTGGCACCTTAAAGATTGAACAGATGAATGGCTGAAAATTTCATGAACCCTTATCAGATACTTTGTTATCAGTTGACAGGTGTGTATGCATACATATGCATATAGATATAGATTTAGTATTATGACATGGAGTAGAGAAAGGAAATGTTAATAATAATGTAAAATGCCCTGAGAGTTTACAAAGCAAAGCAAAAGTACAGATAATTCTCTGTGAAAGTTTAAGTGGAGCAAAGTGACTGATTCCTCAGTACCAGAGGTGCATCAATTTTCATGGGCTACAGTCCTCTTCATCAAAACACTCCTCTGCTGGTGGGGGTATATACATGCAGAAGTTATATATCATGAGAATTATGCACATTTGTTGAAGAGATTTGTAATCTCTAAGTGTTCTTTGCCATAATAAATCTGCTGGTATTTTAAGTGTCATTTGATGCAAGCACTGTCGTAGTTACATTTCTGAAAATAGTTCCCATCCACAGGGTGCAAAAAAAGAACTGTAGGGGGTGTATTGAACATTACACATACATTACATGCTGCAGATCACATCCATGTACCTCCACCATATCTTATGAAAGTTCCCCTTTAGAAAATGTATCTTGAAAAAAGCAGAAGTGCAAACCCTCATGCAGTTTCTGCCAGTTCCACTTAAAATATCTGAAGTTACTCTAATGTAGACTATGAAATGGATATTCTTTTGCAAAATCAAGAGAATGAATTTAAGGTGGAAAGGGGAATAGAGGTGCTGAAAATATGTGAACTTGAAGAATATGTGAACTTTTCTGATCAAAGAAAAAGATGTTTACAACTGAAGATGTTGGAAGAAGAAAGAGCAAAGGACTAGCATAGAAATCCTTTCCCAAATGCTAACTCCAATATCTTGTGGAAAGCCTGGTATCTATTATTTGAGATAGGAAAGTTCCTATTAAAAATCCTACAAGTACTGCACAAATTGCTCTAGATGCTTCAACTGAAATTTCAGCTGAAATTTTAATCTTTTTTATGTTTTCAAGTTTTAATCTTTTAATTGTATTTTAAATCATATTTTGTTTAATTTATCTTTTAATATTTAACTTATTGTGTTTTTAAATTGTGTGAATTTTAATGTTGTGAGCCGCTCTGGGTCCCTTGTTGGGAGAAATGCAGATAACAACAACAACAACAACAACAACAACAACAACAACAACAATAATAATAATAATAATAATAATAATAATAATAATAATAATAATAATAATAATACAACTGTACAATTTACCAGTAATGTCCATTAGATTGATTCCTGTTAAAACTGGCTAGTGCTGACATCCCCTAATAACAATGTGTTGGCTTTCAGTCTTGCGCTATCTCAGTATAACAATTATTTTGCCCTTTTCCAGGAAGGATCCATTCTGCCTACCTATTTTTCCTCCCATGCCAGCATTCAAGGTCAATAAGGATTGCTCTTTTTCAGAATCTCTTCTTCCCTTTGAGGTGTAAGCACTCCAAAGACAGAGAAGTATGTGTTGCCTAGTTAGAGGCCAAGTGGGTGGGAAGGTGGAGGAGAGCAAACAGGATACAGACAGATTCAAAAAGTGTTCCTCGTTCTCCCTGAGGTCTGTTGCCCCTTTCTGAATGCAGCCCAGAACAAAACATGTGTTTGTGTGGCATTTGTTTTTAATTCTCCGCTTGGCTTGTACCACTGCCCATTTCTCAGCTGAAAATCTTTTTATGACAGGTCCCGTGAAGGCAACAAGCTCACCCGGTCCTTCTGCTTATTTGGAGGCCAAGCCCCATTCCCAAAAAGGAAAACATACCTGTCTGTGTTATGCTTATGCTCAAGCATCTTCTAACAGGAAAAAGATTGTCTGGTTATATAAAGCATATGCCCCTTGAACATCCAGGGGGTTCTGCTAATGCAGTCAGTTTCTGACAGATGAGAGGATGTTATTTTTCCTTTGGTGAGGGAGGATGGAGGCTGTCTCTGGAAGGCAAATAGAATGCTTTAAGATATGAGAAAGAAGACCCAAATCCAGTGGTGGCCGAGTTGACTGCACAGAGAGACAAAATTTATGAAATCATATTTATTGGCCATTCAAAGAAGCTGTCAGTTTTTGAATTTCGCATCTGTCTTCTTTACAACTAACAGGGACTCAGAGTATAAAAATCGGACCATACTATTAATATCCATGTTAGTCTAAGTTTTGAGTTCTTTCTGCAGACGAGTGACAGCAGGCTTGGTTGCTAATTAGATTTCCTTCTGGGCACAGGTGACTTGCTCTCACTGAGTCTCAGATTACAGAACTTACTAAACAATGAAATATATCTTAATTATTTCATAAAATCATCCTATTGACAGCCCAGTAATGCAGATACAAAACATTAAGTAGGGAGTTGAACATAAGGCATACCAAAGGAGGACAAGCATGCCACCAGGAAAGCACCTTGCTGCCCATCCCATAGCTAAACCCCACGAGGACTTGTAGAAAGGACTCTTTTCAAGTACTCATGGCAAGTAAATCTTAAATGGGAGAGAAAAGGGTGCAGTCAGAAGTATGCATACTTGAAAGTTAACTCAATTGAGAGGAAATAATATGTTGTATTTTACTTATCAGTGTATTGGAATGGGACAGGATGGGATGGGAGTGTTCAAAGTGTTAAAATACCAGTTTTCTTTCCTACGTTTAACATATAAAATGGACATTATACATCAAAAGACAAAGCTTCCTCCTTCACTCCAGTTCTTATTTTCTTTTCTCCCTCCATATTTTTCCTAGTCCTGCCATAGAAGATGGGGGGTGCAAGAGGCAAGCAGTCATAGCTTTGTCTTGCTCATTTTATGAAGCACAAGGACAAGGGTCTGATTCCAAAGGATCATGCTAGTAGTGCCACATGCCTACAAGGACTTAGACCTGGTTTTTCTCAGCCAACAGCTCCTCATGCCTTATGGCAACTTTCTACTCCTTTCAAAAACATAGGAGGTCCAATGTTCAAAGTCAGAAAGTTTCTTTAAAAGTATGCTTAATAGGATATGAACAACTCTTTAGACATTTCTATAATCTAAGATTTGGTTTTGGCTATACATATTTCTACAGCTGTAGTCAGTAAGCATGAATAGAAAATCAGATTACCACAAAAAGAACCCTCCATATACATCCCTGAATGCTACATTCTTGAACATTCGTCCATTCATCATTGAACATTCTATGTGTGTTCCCATAGCCGAGTCTTCTAGCAGATGCTCCACAAGATATTTGGGCATACTGCAGACAAATAACATTAAACTAGTCAAAAAAAGACAGCATAGCTTTCCTGAAAGCAAAAAATCAATGCTTGAGAGACAACAGCCTAAGTGTACCACCCAACAGTATTTTCTGTATGTTAGCTAGTTATTTTACCTATTGCCAGGACATTTATGTGGTCAGTATGTTGAAAGCTATTTTTATTTATTTAAAAATAATTTTCTCAAGGGCATGAAAATACTTAGAATGATGTAAGTTTATGATCTGCACCACTATATACCTAGGGAAGATTTTTTTTAAATCCCAGGTTTGTGTGCTGGAAACACAGGGCCTTGTGCCATTTCCAGCACTTGTCTGTGGCAGTGACTGCACAGGATTCCTAGAAAGCTTGGTAAGTATTTCTCCAGATGTAGCAGGCCTTGAATTTATATTTGCAGAATAAATTGGATATAGTGTGGGCAATTCCCAGAGCTACAGAATATTTCTGAGCTTCTAGGTTTAGTGGTTAAGAGGTATATGCAATCAAAATAATTAATTAAATTTATTTACTTGAGTGTCTACATGCTAAAGTTTCTATTCACAAATGCTCATTCATCTGGCTTCTTTATGTATATGTTGTCAGTATGTGCTTAAGGGTGAAGTAAACATTTCAGGTAACACCCAGAGTGGTCTACTCAGAGTGATGGACTAAGACTTAGAATCCCTGCTCAGCCGTGGAAATTCACTGGGGATATAGGGGGAAAAGCCACCACTCCTTAAAATAGCTCACTTACCTTGAAAGCCCTACTAGGATAGTTATAAGTCTGTTCCAACTCAATGGCACATAACAACATAACATACATTTTTTACCACATGAGGTTGCTCTGGGGTGCCTATGCTGTACTACATTTAGCCTATTTCTCAATAGGATTAGGAGGCACAGCAAAAAAAACCCAATCACTTTCGAAGTGTTATGCAGACATTAATGGTGGCAGGTATCACTGACTAAAGAGGAATGGGGGCAGTAGGGCCAGGCCCTCCTGTCTTCCACTGCCTCCCGGAGTTGGGTCAAATTCATGTTGGTAGCTTCGATGACACTGTCCAGACATCTCGTCCTCTGTCGTCCCCTTCTCCTCTTGCCTTCACACTTTCCCAACATCAGGGTCTTTTCCAGGGAGTCTTCTCTTCTCATGAGATGGCCAAAGTATTGGAGCCTCAGCTTCAGGATCTGTCCTTCCAGTGAGCACTCAGGGTTGATTTCCTTCAAAATGGATAGGTTTGTTCTCTTTGCAGTCCAGGGGACTCTCAAGAGTCTCCTCCAGCACCACAATTCAAACTAGCCAGCCTATGTCCATATAAAAGCCTGACCAGAGCATCTCTTGGAGCTAAAAGCCTGACCAGGGCATTTGTTGGGGAATTAGAATGTGTGAAGAACTGCAGTTGTCTGTGTGTGAGGTATCTCAGGCCATGACTCCATCCACTCCCTGCCAGTTCACTGGATCTTTCTGGGCATGAAGGAGAACGACAAGCTTCCCCTTGTGCGGCAGGCTCTTCCTAAGCTCTGGTGTAGTCTTGGATCTGCAAAACTCTTGTCCAAACTCCTGTCTATTCTCCAGATAGTTATTACAATTCTGTTAACAGAGTGGAGCAGATCAGATAGATGAACTGATGGGTACGCATTAGGTATGCTCATGATAAGGTAAAAGGAAAAAGGAAAAAGTTATGTTTATTTCTCCAAGATATTGGTTCAGGATAAAATGAGATGAAGCCTGGACTTGAGTAGAGAAGCTCGTAGAACTGACATCTGTGTGAGCAAGTGTCCTGAAGGCCAACACAGATGGACTCCTATAGCCATCCATCCATAGCAGACAAAGGAGAACCAAGAACAAAATTGTTTCCCTGAGATGGGGAGGAGATCTGAGGAGGATCTAACAACTTACTTGCTCATTCGTCTTGGATATTTAGCTTGTCCTGTGGCTTTTGTTTCTCACCTTCTGGTTCACTTCATGCCCTAGTCATGGGGAAGTGGCTGCTGATACCTATAGCCCTTGCTGTGCCCCCACTAGCCTCAGAAACAAACTTCTGGGTGGGGTAATATCTTTGTCTGATATCTAGAAAGTTACACATAAGGCAAGAAACCCCAGTATTTCCCAACTAATTGGTTACATTTGTCTCTCTGATCAATTCTACAAGAAGCATCGTCAATATTATTACAGTAATTTCCATGTTAGTTCAGTTGACGTGGCTGCCCAGATGGAGACTGGTGGGGAAATTCCATTCAGGGTCTTCAGTTGGTAACTTCCTGTATGAGATCTTTGGTTCAACTTACAAGAAGCTTACAAGGGGTGGGTCACATATTAGGCATTTCGTAAGGCAAGGCAAAGCAGTCTAAAGCAGGGGTCTCAAACATGCGGCCTGGGGGCCATTTGCGGCCCGCCGGACGATAGTTTGTGGCCCCCGCCTTGCCTGCCCCCCCCCAAAGCGCCCACGCGGCCTCTGCTGTCAAGAGTCAAAAAAAGCCTCGCCTCGCTCACCGGCTCTCTCCCAAGACAGCGCCTCTTGCACCCTCCATCTGGAACTGCAGCCTGCCAGCCAGCCCGCCTGTCTCCCGGCTGGTAGGCTGCAGTTCCAGATGGAGGGTGCAATAGGCGCTGTCTTGGGGGAGAGCCAGCGAGCGAGGTGCGCTGCCAGCCCTTTTCCCCGGGCGCCTGAGCCGCCACCGAGCAATGCCTGAGGGCGGAGCTCGCTCCCGGCCCGTCCTCGAAGAGCGCCTCCAAGCCGCCAACAGCAGCTGCCGCCGCCGCCTCTTCCAGGGAAGCGGCTCTCTGGCTCTCTTTCTCTCTCGGCAGCACCAGCCTGGCCAGCGGCCACCTCAGCACCCGGCAGTGCTTCCTCCTCCTCCTCCTCTTCGTCCTGCTTCAGCCACCTCAGCTCTGGAGGCTGCCTGGGCTCGCCTTGCAAAGTTTGCTCCTCTGTCGTGGTGGGGGTAGCTGCTGCTGCTGCTGAGTGCACCTTTTTTTGAGGGCGGGCCTTCAGAGGAAGGTTGCCGGACCTCCGTGTGTGTGTGTTTGTGTGCATGCATGCGTGCGCACCTGTGGGGGGGCGCACCCCGTTCTGTTTAATTTCGCAGGTACCGATGGGGGCTTTTCTCCTTTGGCAAGGTGATTCTGTGAGGGTTTTTTTTTAAAAAAAATTATGTCGTGCCCTCCCCCCCCCGCTAGGCGGTCGCCGGCACTCCCTCCCTTCTCCGCTTCTTCGTCCTGCTGCTGCTGCTGGTGGTGGTAGTGAAGAAGGAGCCGGAGGGGGTCGTGGCCAGCGACGAGGGCTTGCGTGCCCCTCCTGCTCCTCCTCCTCCTCCTCGGAGCCCCAGCCGGGCTAAGGAAACTCCTGGGCAGCTTCCTCGGGCTCTTGCTCCGCTTGGCGGAAAATCTGATGCGGCCCAGCCTCACCCAGACTCTGCCTCCAGCGGCCCCCAGGTAAATTGAGTTTGAGACCCCTGGTCTAAAGCAATTAACCACAAGTATAGTCAGACCTCTCTGACAGTTTAGGTCAGCCCAGAAGTAGAGTCTGGTCAAGATTTTTCCTGACACCATCTTTACCTGATGAACAGTTCTGGAAAAACTTGCCCTATTATCTGCAATTTCTTCAGGCTTAGATAAAGCAATTGCCCCTTCCAGGACTTTCTTGTTTTAGATGGACCACATGGGCCACATCCACCAGGCCCTTTCACCATCTGCTGCGTCCACTAGACATCCTTCAGCTGCTCCTGTCTGTCAAGCTGCCTGCTGCCTAGAAAGCTTGCTAGGGCAGTGACATGGAAAAACAGAACCAAGGATGGCCAAGTAACTAGGATGAGACAAATAGAAAGTCATGGTTGATGGCTCTCTGGAACGGTACTTTCTGATGGATGGATTCTAAAGCTACGAATCAAAAAAGTGCATTGTGCAGATATTCTGCCTTTTCTTACCAGCTTTGTTTATCTGGTAAGGACAAAGAAGTCGTGGGAAAGAAGCGGCAGTGGGAAAGCACAAGAACAATACTAATGGAATATGACGACATGTGCCTTCCCATAAAATTCTGTGAATGAGGCAGGCCAACCTCATAATTAAAATATCTTGCTGCAGTGGAGGGTATTTTCCCTAAGGCTCTCCTTACATCTGGAGCTGCCTCGCATAATATAGGGCCAGAGAGTTGCTCCTTCTTCCAGTAACCTATTATAGAAGCACAAAACATCCATATTTTGCCACCAGAGTTCCCATTTTAAGAGTCCTGGTGCCTCAAATAGCAAACTGACTAGATCCCATCAGCTTCTCGAATCAGCCATATGACCTTGTAGAGTACCCTCTGCCTAGGTATCATGTAGAAACTCGATGCATGGAAATGCTGCGTTTAGTTCCAGCATGAACTAAATGTTCTCCTTTATTGTTACACCAAATGAACAAGTAAGATTGTAGCATAACCTGCTCTTGTTCCTCCAGACACTGGGAGATCTGTCTAAAGTTCCTACCAAATGTACACCCTTCTTTCAGAAAGGGATAAGAAAGCCTCCTTAGCTTGTTAGAACTTAGATTAAACAATTTCAGCCTGTTCTGGAGCTCTACTTCCTTGGCAAATTGTACAACAACAAAATCAATCACAAACGTGTGTTTCACAATGTCAAGCCTGTCCTGATGGCTTCTTCCACATTCCTAATGCCAGGAACTAACATTTGGCCAAGGCAGTTTCCTTTGACTTTTCCAAATGGCTGTTCTTTTGCACATTACATCCCTTATGCTTTCCTGACGATACAAAATGGATCCTGCTCCTTATACACCTTAGAAATAATGATCCAAAACCAGCATGCAATTTCAGCAAGAAAATTCAAATATTTTCCATTTATAAAAGAAAGGAGAGCCTTACTTGTCCTCTGAAAGAGTCAAATGAAACATGTTAGAGCTAAAAGAAATTTTCAGAAACTTTGTGGCATTGCTGTAATTCAAGATTCAGAGCAAAACACTGTCAGCATTTTTATAAATTGCTCTCAGACAGAGAGGTTCACAGCTCAACAACTCACATTTGCTTCTGACAGGCAAGGTTACAGCTTAACCACTTCAAAAAAGTGATTGCTGGAGAAGTGCAGTTTTTATGGTAAAAAGAAGCTCAGTAAACCTCTAATAACTCCCTACCTAAGCAGCAAACCAACAAAATCCCTCTGTTTTTCATCTTAGCCAGCTAAACTTTGGAAGATATTATACATCCTCCCAAAATCTCTCCTAGCCGCAGTCAAGATAACTTTATAGTCACCTTATGGTGGAGAGGTATTTGCAAGTACGTTGTAAAAACAATCCAAGAGGCATTGGCTGCACTGATATGTAAAGGTAAGGAAGAATTTTTATAAAAAATTCCTGGTTCATGGCAATGTGTGCTACTGCACACTGCACATTCGCTTGTGCTTGGCTCCCAGCAATATGTTGTCTAGAGATCATTGTGGGTTGGAACTTTGGTCCAATTCCCCCACTGATCCAGATTTGCTCACTGCAAGCTTCTATCAGTAGTCAGTTTCTCTTCAACGTAATTCAGAAATTGAGTTTCCACACCATAATATGTCCCCTTCCTTCTCCTCCCATCTCTTCCCCTCAATTCTGTCTCAGACCTTCTCCATTCTCTGATCTGTCTCCATACAGCTCGTCTATTTCCCGCCCTTGATATTGTCTGATTTGGTTTTGGAAGCTTCCCTTTTGTGAAGAAGAGGATGTTCTTCTTAAAATGGAGAAAAGCCAGCAGGACAGTTTAAGAGCCATTAACTCAGTCTCCCTCTCTCCCTCCCTCTCTGTCTCTCTCTCTGGTAAAACAACATGTTACATTGACCCTGCCAGCCATGAAACAAATGGCAAGAGGAGAACGATCCCACAGCTGATATCAGGGGGAGTTCTAATTGTACATGTCCCTATTGCACTCATACTGGTTTCAGACAAAGGAACAGATCGGGATAACGGATCTGGAAGCACCCAGGCTCAAAAATAAAACAAAACCCAGTTCCCAAGCAGGGAAAATAATTCTGAAATGGAAGGCAAGGAGGAAGGATTGATTTGAGATTTCAGTAATGTTATGTTAAACTAATCCAAATCAGTGGATGATGGAGCCACCTCTTTACTAGGAGCAAATGGGACATGCGGATAGGCCCTATATTAGAACTCTTGGCTTGCTGATCGCAAACAAACTAGAAACTGAAAACCAGAAAAACCTAGTCCTGCTGCGTTTTGGAAAACTTGTTGGTACCATTTGTGTTATTCACTTAACTTTTTAATATTTTATTATGTGTTAGCATTTTAATTCTGTGTTTTATCTATCATTGGTGTAAACTGCCCAGAATAGTGCTTTGCACTAATGGAGCGGTATACAAGTTCAATAAACAAACAAACAAACAAATATGGTTGTTGTAGGTTTTTTGGGCTGTTTGGCCGTGTTCTGAAGGTTTTTCTTCCTAACGTTTTGCCAGTCTCTGTGGCCGGCATCTTCAGAGGACAGGAGTCAGAATTCTGTCTGTCCTCTGGTGCAGTTTGTGGGATAGTTGAGTATTTACCGTATTTTTCCGTGTGTATACGACGCCCCCATGTATAAAACGCTCCCCACTTTTTTAACCCAAAATTTCTTTCATTGCAAGAAAGTGTAGGGGGAAAGCGAGCGGGGGGGGCACGGAGCATTGCTTCCCGGCAAGAGCATGCCACGCAAACTCTGCAGCCTTTTTTGGCTTGAGGGCCATAGGCGAGTGGGTTGGCTGGGACAAGCTGTCGTTTAAGGCAGAAAGGAGGCAGCCAAGACGCATGATGGTCCCCCCCCCCCCCATGCGAACAAGCGCCTGGCAGGGCTTCTCACGCCCGAAGAGGGAAAAGCCCAAAGTGAAGACAAACCCACCTCTGTCGCCTCAGCTAGCGAGGGAATGACTCGGGATGTCATCGGCGGCATGGCATGCCTCTGAGTCTCCCCTTCCCACCCGCCGCGAACAAGAGCGCTCCTCCCTTTGTCTTTCCTCGGCCAAAGCAAGGACAGGCTAGCAATGAAAGCTGGCGAGTCCTTCAAACGAGCAGCCAATCCAGCCACCGCCACTGCCTGCAACCCGCTCCGATGACGGGTTGCCAAAGTTCACGGAGGAAAGCCCTGCTCTCTCTTCCAAAGGCCGCGGGGAGAGCGCGATCTGCGCACCCTCAGGGAGCAATGTAAAAACGCACCGGGTGGCGGTCTGGAGGAAACCGACGACCAGACCAGCTGCGCACAGCCCACAAGACAGAGCGGGCCCTTGCCTTCCAGCAGCACCAACCTTCAGGTGTGGAAACTACCCCCCCCCCCCAGATTGCTCCCTGAGGGCACACAGATCATGCTCTCCCCGCGGCCTTTGGAAGAGAGAGCAGGGCTTTCCTCCGTGAACTTTGGCAACCCGTCATCGGAGCGGGTTGCAGGCAGTGGCGGTGGCTGGATTGGCTGCTCGTTTGAAGGACTCGCCAGCTTTCATTGCTAGCCTGTCCTTGCTTTGGCCAAGGAAAGACAAAGGGAGGCGCGCTCTTGTTCGCGGCGGGTGGGAAGGGGAGACTCGGAGGCATGCCATGCCGCCGATGACATCCCGAGTCATTCCCTCGCTAGCTGAGGCGACAGAGGTGAGTTTGTCTTCACTTTAGGCTTTTCCCTCTTCGGGCGTGAGAAGCCCTGCCAGGCGCTTGTCCGCATGGGGGGGACCATTGTGTGTCCTGGCTGCCTCCTTTCTGCCTTCAACAATCGCTTGTCCCAGCCAACCCACTTGCCTACAGCCCTCAAGCCAAAAAAGGCTGCAGAGTTCACGTGGCGTGCTCTTACTAGGAAGCGATCCTGTGCGGCCCCCCCTTGCTCGCTTTCCCCCTACACCTTCTTTGCAAAACGTGGAGGGGGAAAGCATGTTCCATGGACCTTACTTCCATGTATAAAACGACCCTCAATGTTCGCTCTAATTATTCTTTGAAAAAGTTTTGTTTTATACACGGAAAAAATACGGTATAGCTGTGGGATCAGCTTTTTGTCTTTTTCAGGAGATTGAGTGATTATAGTGATCGGCGTGTTTTTTGTTGTGGGTGTATTGTTGTGATAAGGGGGAGAGATGATCTGTCACTGTGATTGATGGGTGTCGTTAGCTGGTCTTTTGTGTGCAGTGATCACTGGTCCTTATGGCTAGGTAGAGTTCGTTGACCTTTTGCAGGCTGTGTTTTTCAGTGCTGGGAGCCAGGCTTTGTTGACAAATAAATAAATAAATAAATAAATAAATAAATAAATAAATAAATAAATAAATGAATAAATAGTGATCCATAAGATGTCTAACAGGCCAAGGGCCTTGTTTCAGATGACACTACAAGGTTTGTAATCCTGGTTAGTTTAACTACTCCCATTGGCAGGAGGAACAAGAGTGAGAACTAAGCAGGCAGTAGCCCAATGATGTAATTACGTCTTCTGTCCTCTCTAATTCTAGCATACTGTTGCATGAAAACTGAACATGACCATTCCGCCACACTGCCTTTCTTATATGGATAAGCTCTCTGATTTGTACAGCTAAGCAGTGAGATTGTTATATTTACGAGGATTTCTGAGAATTATCAGTAAACAAATCACACCTTTTTTTCCTCCAGCAGGTTGAATAAATATTGTATTCATATTATATTTTTAGTCTTGAGAAAGGAAAAGTTTTTTCCCTAAAAACTTGTTTTGCTTATTAAAAAAAATTAAGCAGAAATTTGGCATAATATAAGATACTAAGCAGCTGTTAAAGGTTGCCCCAAAAGAAAAGAAAAGTCAAGACAAAAGATTGGCTATTATTTGTTTGTTTGTTTCATTTCATTTGTATACTGACCCCATTAGTGCCAAAGCACTACTCTGGGCAGTTTCCAGTGAAATACACAATCAGAATAGAAAACATAATAAAAACAGTATAAAAATCTAGCCTGATAAAAACAGAAGGCGCCAGAGCAATGATGGAACTGAACTTGAAATAAGAATAAAAGTAAAAATACCAATAAACAGATGGAGGTGCATAGAGCTCCTTCAAATTACTTAGAAGTGTCTACCATATTTATATTTTTAATTTTTGTGAATGTACAAAGAATAACTTCACTTGTGTGTTAAAAAATCAGTTTCCAACAATAGATATCCAAGTTACAGCTTATAATGCTTACTTCCTTTCTTTTATTAAAATTTCCAAACAATACCTTTCTTGAGCATAGATCATTTTGACCCTGTGCCCTTTATTAGCAAGTGCTCAAAACTCATTCTTCAAAGTATTTCCTTTCATATTATTTTCAGTATCATGCAGACACTAACAGTATTATTGTTACTCATTAATCAGCCTTCCATTTTTTACCAAAGTCATGATTCTATTTCTCTTTTTTACTCGTGCCACTAGATCAATATGCCACCCCATGGCTCTTCAAAGGTTGCTGGACTCCAATTCCCATCATCAATCACCATCAGCTATCATTCACTATCCACTCCAACAACATTCAAGGAGCTCAAGTCGTCTAACGCTATTGAAATATAATGTTGAAGTACAAGTGGTCAAAGTCTAACTCTGTCAATTACTTCAAAAACTGAGCTGATAATAAAAATAACTAATGGAACAAAGGTGAAAATAGATGGCGAAAATGAAGGTTAATTAATTCATTCTTATACTTCCCCCACAAATATTTTCTGTGACTTATAGCCGATACTGTAATTTGTTTTAGGAGTAAATACAGGTTAGCAAATGTAAAAACTTGTATGCAAGTTTGCTAAATTGGCATACAAAAGCATGAGTACCTAGAAGTTATCTGCAGGGCCCAGATGGTATCAAGAACTTTTATTTGTCAAATGACATTCATTCGCAAGATTTTAAGCTCCCTTCCCACAGTGCCAAGGAGTAGCCTTATATAAACAGAGTCAGGCAAAGTCATAGTCATCTCTCAGGCTCAAGTGCCCTGACATCCAGGGAGATGGGGATTAGGAAGGAAGTGCTCGAAATCCTAGCATGAATGCATTTTGTTTGCTAAAGAAATGTTCACATAGATATTGCCTCCCATACAAATACAGAGCTATACACAAATGACTTTTTAAAATATACATTTGTCCCTGACTGACAGTAGAATAGCTTTTTCTAGATGGTCATCTTATGCTTAATATGGGGGGCGGGGGGAGACATTGTGGGCCCTTAAAGACTAACTGCTATATTTTAATGTAAGCTTTCATGGAACATGCTCACTTGTCTGATGAAACGGGTATGTTCCACAAAAGTTTATATTAAAATATAGTAGTTAGTCTTTAAGGTATGGGGACGTGGTGGTGCTGCGGGTTAAACCGCAGAAGCCTCTGTGCTGCAAGGTCAGAAGACCAGCAGTCGTAAGATCGAATCCACGCGACGGAGTGAGCTCCTGTCGCTTGTCCCAGCTCCTGCCAACCTAGCAGCTCAAAAGCATGCAAATGCAAGTAGATAAATAGGTACCACCACGGTGGGAAGGTTACGGCGTTCCGTGTCTAGTTGCTCTGGCCACGTGACCACGGAAACTGTCTTCGGACAAACGCTGGCTCTACGGCTTGGAAACGGGGATGAGCACCGCCCCCTAGAGTCGGACACGACTGGACTAAATGTCAAGGGGAACCTTTACCTTTACCTTTAAGGCGCCCCGATGTCTTTTTTTAAAAACTTTTGTTTTGTTTTGTGTTTCTTGTTGAAATGCTTGCACAGACTAACAAGGCTACAACTTGAAAAACTACAACTTATGCTTAGTAGGAAATTCATGCCACCTCCCACCTCTTCTTGCCTGAACCAAGGGTAAATCTATCAAGACTGTCTCTCTCCTCATAGACTGAAACCTGAATCCTTCCTGGCAATAACACTATATCTACCTCAGTTTGAAAAGAACTATAGAAAACATTGGTTTTTGACCTTTCCATGTATATTTGTACTAAGTGAAAAAGAAATTGTTGTATTTAAAAAATCAAAGGTATTAGCATGGAATAGGAGCTCGTTTCTTATTACATTTGGAGAGAAAATACTAACATTGTTGAGGTAACTCAGCAAAAAGTGGTCTTCTATTGTGAAATGCTGTGGAAATTAAGAGTTGTGGCTAATGAAACATGCACATAATATTTCAGATGCACCCGTTTGTAATCTAAACACAAATCTAGGTCACAGGGAAGACTAACATACAAATAATTTCTCAAGATTTTCATATGCCTCAACATAAAAGAATTCACACACACACAAACGGCTTCCTCGCCCCAACACCATTCCATGAATCCACGTGGTAAAGACACTTTTTTTTCTTGAGATTTTCAGCTCTCACTTTAACACAGTCCATACAGCTTAACTTTCTTCCCATAAAATCACAAAGAAAAACAAGCCCAAATAATCTTCCACCAGACACTAAGATTAGTTGAGAGGGGAATAATGTTTTTGGCACTGGATGCCATTAGTAATCCCTCCCCCACTTCCACCCATCCCACTGACACATGAAGTTGTTAACAAAGCTGTCTGGAATTCCTGAAGAAAAGATAGTCAAGAGTCAACACCCATCTTTATGCCTGTCTGGGAAAGGAAATGGAGATGTGAGAATTAAGCCTGTTTGATCTGTTTTTCAAAACCATTGCACGCCTAATGATTATTTAGAAACATACGTCTTGTTATTAGGTCCACATTCTTTGGAAGAGAGTTCTGCAAGTGTTTGGGTTTTTATTAAAAGAGGATAATTCTCTGCCTCTTTAGCAACATTAGGGGTTGAGTGACTCTGACCCCACACAGTGTCAGAGGTCTAGAAATTGGGATTCTTACTCTCATGGAGTGGCTACACATGAATATGGCTTTCCATGTTAAGAAACTGATGTGGGGGCTTAGACTATGACTATGACATTTCATTAAGGCAGGGTAATTAATGCCAAATTTGAACCTTGGTAAAGTAACAATCATGTGTTCAATTACTGCTGTCTATGAGAATCAGGGCAGCTTTTATAATTTCATAAAATTTAAAGTTGGAAAATACAAAACCTGAGATGGAAAAAGGATGTAAAATACAAATACAATAGAAAAAAAAATACATTACAAAACAGAGAACAGAATATAAAACCTGAAATGGGAAGAAGAGATAAATAAAAAGGAAATTGTGCCCAGCTAAGCCGTGGCTCTAGTTAAATATTTGGCCATCTACACTGCAGGTTGCTTTCTTTTGATGTCCCACCTTGTATTTCTGTTTGTTTGTTGTTACAGTTCTTTATGAGGTTGTTTGCCCTTAAGAGTATTCTGCCACCACAAATGTAATTGGTTCAAATATATTGGGTTTCTTCTACAACTGGCATCACTGGTCAGGGACATCACTGATACTGCTGGTCCAAGGCTTACCATGAGACACCATGCTGGCTGAGGGATTCTACAAGTTGTATTCCAATTAGACATGGGGAGGAATAAAAAAACGGATTGCGATATTCGTGGGAAATTGCTGATCCGTTAAATATTCGTCCCTTCATATTCGTGGGTTCCAGAGATCCCCACGAATACGAAGGGATGAATATTTCCCCATTTTATTTGTCCCTTCGTAATAATAATAATTAAAAAACCATTCTGCCTACCCGCTGCCAGCCAGCTGATTGGTGGGCCGATAGGCAGCCACCCACCCCCACAGCCTACCCCCACCCCCTTCCTCTTCCTACCTTAGCCACCCCACCCCCGCCGACACCCCCTTACCATAATTGTCGCCACCACTGCCGAGGTCTCCATCAGGCCTCCGCAACCACGGCGTGTAAAAAGGGAAACTGGCTGCCCTTTGCAAAGATGGTGGCTGCAACTTCATTTAGGGTAGGCGGCATGGCGGGGGGGGGGTGGCTGCGGGAGGGTGGCAGTGGGGGACAGGGGGTGTTTTTTTTAATAACCCCCCACGAATCAATAAATATATTTGTTATTCGTCGCTTCATGGGGGCAACTTCGTGCTTCATGAGTCATCAGCTTTTGACGACTCATGAAGCGGAGCGACTCACCAAAATGGTGAGTCGTCCCCATCTCTAATTCCAATAAGTACATTTTCCAGGCTTTGCCCTGTACACAGTTCTCTATGGCCAAGCCACTGTCTTAGCTGTTGAAAAAAAAATGTAGTTAGCATTAGTATGTAAGAGTCAGTTGGAGAACAATAGAGTCCAGGAGAAAGTGCCTCTCATGAATAGCCTCCTCAAAGACATGGAAATATTGGCTGAAATTTCAGTAGTAAGTTGTGACTAGAATAGGTCTATTGAATCGATTGAACTTATATAGTTGTTGGTTCATCAAATTCCCACTGATTTGATCCCCTACTCTAGTGACTTGCTACTGAATTTCTGCCACTTTAGGCCTGATCACACAAGCCAAATTAACCCCAGTTCTATTGATTCTTTTCATACCTCTGTTGTACTGAATCATGATCATGTGGTATATACTGTATACTGGCATGAACGTTCCCATTTGTTTTAACGTTACCGATTAATTTGTTCCTATTTAAAACATCATAGCTGTCTACATCATGGAATTGATTTATTTTCTCTAATGTTTCCTGGTGCAGTGCTGTCCCTTACTTTTATTTTTTTTTAAAAAAAGGATCTGTGGTGCAATAGAGAAGTCCGAGCCTTCTCTCCTCATCCCCTTTCCCTTTGCAAAGGAACACAATACTTTGCAAGAGCAGAGGGTTAAAAAAAAAGACAGAGGAGAAGCAACCTTCCTTTCTTTACAGTTCAAAGCAGGACATGTCTGTGCTCAAGGCCTCATTCAAAGTAAGGGGGAAGCTGTTTCCTTTGAGCTGCTAGCAAAAACAACATGAATACATTGCTTGGAAGGAGATAGAAGTTGCCAATTTGTTGATTTACCTGTCAAAATTATTTTTAAAAAGGTATAAGCGCAGTGGCCATCAAGTGGCCACAGCACGCAAAAACCCAAGCCCTTTGCAAAAGAGCACAATATTTTGCAAGAGCAGAGGGTTAAAAAAAAAAGAGGAGAAGCAACCCTCCCCACCCCAACACCTGCACACCCTGGACAAGCCTGTTGAGAATAGATTGCAAACAAGAGACTGGAAGTTGTGAAAGCAAGGGCAGATGGGGGGCAGGGTCAGGAAGAACATTTTCCACTCTGATTTGCACCCTCTGGAAGGGCCTGGATAAGATTTACTCCCCTCCCCCGGCTAGTGGTTTCCACACCTCATCTGCCCCATCCCATTCTGCAAAGGAACAAGGAAGGGCAATCAGAGAGAGGCAGGACGGTGCCTGACATACCGCGGTTCACACTCGTTGTCCCTTTAATCTAATCTGGTTCCCTCTCCCTACAGCGCCCAGAAACCCAAGCCCTTTGCAAAGCAAATAAATTGATAAAAGCATGCACACATGCAACACCAGTACAGAATGAATTGATACGTCATCGGTACAAAATAAAACAATCCTCCCAGCAAGGGGGAAATAAACCACAGATAAACTGCTGACAGGGAAAAGGAGTTATTGTGTGACCGGAAATTTATGGAACGAGCTAACTGGGGTATAACTAGGGTTCATTTGGCTTTTGTGATCAGTCCCTTTGTGTAACAAAATACTTCACTTTCAGTAGTTATGGAGGAAGCTCTTAGGAAGAGATGGATATCTTTGAGATTGATATCTGAAGCTAAAGCACTAGAACACTCTCCCCACATTCCAGTGATATTTCTTTGTTTTACTACTTATACCAAAAACTCCCTTTTAACTTAAACTATATTTTCATTCCAACACTATCTTTCTGCTACGTGGCTTCTCCTTAATTCATCTCTCTTGCGTTTTTGTTTTTTTAATCCTGCACATTTTCTCTTTTCCCTTCAACAGTTCAGACATTACAAATTGATCTTTATTTTTTGCTGCTATTGATTTCTTTCGTATCCTGGCTTCATCTGCCAAGCTAGGTGTATAGAAATGAAGATAACTTAGAGCTGGAGGAAATTAGATTTTTGCTCTAAACAGAAATAGTCCAGTAAAGTCATAAAATATGCCCCGGTCTCAGTGGTGAAAGAAACCAATGCTTTTGCCCAAATTTGCCAGCAAGGTAGAAAGGCACACAGAGTGGGAGGAAGGAAAACAAACAGATCAGGAGAGAGAAAAATAGTAAGATGGAATGTATCATTTTGCTAGCACATGGACAATGAAAAAAAGTAATTCTTCCTCTGCATTTAATCCACAGACTCTCCCTGAAAACATATGTTGACAAATCCTGACTAACACACCACAAGAACCTCAACCAGCCACCTTCAACCAAAAATACACAAAATGGGTAACCCTGGCAGGCCCATTGTACCAAGCATCAATACCATTACTGTTGGGGTGTCTGGATACTTGGATTCCACCCTCAAACCATATGACACCAACACATCTAACTATGTAAGGGATACAGAAGACTTTCTAAGGAAGCTGCAGTCCACTCATGACCTCCCTGACAACGCCATTTTAGCCACGATGGATGTAGAAGCTCTTTATCCTTAACATCCCATACAGGGATGGACTACAAGCTGTAAGGAATACTGTTCTCATGAAGACAAAGCCCATGTACTTACCACTCTCTGTGACTTTGTACTCACACACAGCTATTTCACCTTTGACAATAAAACCTATCTCTAGATCAACTGAACTGCCATGGGTACTCTCATGGCTCCACAATATGTAAAGATATTCATGGCTGACCTGGAATAACATTTTCTTAATTATTGCATCCAAAAACCACTCCTCTCTTTGAGGTACATTGATGACATTTCTTTTGATCTGGACCCATGGAATGGAAGCCTTAAGAGAAATTCCTCCAAGATTTCAAAAACTTTTATCCTAACATCAACCTTAGCCTGGACCAATTTACACAACAGGTACATTTTCTGGACAGCACTGTTCAGCTACAACGTGGACATCTCAGCACCACGCTGTACTGAAAAGCCGCTGATCAATATAGCATACTTGCACACTTCCATCTTCCATCTTAAGCATAGCATAACATGTACAATTTCCAGTCAAGCTCTTCAGTATAATCTCATCTGCTCAGACCCACAAGATAGAGATTCCAAACTCAAGGATCAACAAATGACATTTCTCAAACCACAATACCCATCCAATCTGGTTAAGGAACAAATTAACTGGGCAAGACAAATACACAGAAGCAACCTACAGCAGGGCAGATCCAGAACAGAAAATGACTGAACACCACTAGTTGTCACTTTCAGGCCACAACTAAGGCCATTCACATGCATCATAAATTATCTTCAACCTATCCTTGAGAAAAATACTCTAAATTCCCATGCCCTCGGTGGCAGGCCTATACTTGCTTATAGGCAACCCCTCAATCTCAAGCAACTGCTGACACACAGCCTACACAATACTGATACAGAGATGGGGACTGCTATAAACCCAGATGCCAGCTCTCTCCCCACATTTATTCTGTGGCAACACAATTGTAGGCCCTTGCAATGTTACACACAGCATCAGGGACACATTTACTTGTGTCCCTGATGGGTATTGTGGATGGGTATTGTGGTCTGAGAAATGTTAATGTGGTCTATATCATTCTTTGCCAACAATACCCCTCTGCACTCTGCTCAGAACAAAAGGGGCAATCTCTGCTCAATAGAATTAATGGAAAAATATCAGACATTGGGAATGGCAATATACAGAAAACTGTTTCAAAACATTACTATCTACCCAGACACTCTTTGCAGGATTTGAAAGTTGTGATAATGGAAAATAAACATTATAGAACAATACTTCAAAGAGGAACAGTTGAGATAAAATATATACAGATTCTGGGGACCCATCTTAAAGGATTAAACAACAGTCAAGGATTCTTAAGTCATTACCAGATGTGAAAAGCTCAAATGATTGTATTGTTATCTGCTCTTGCTATCCATAGTGAGATGTTCCTTTGCCAAGAAACTGTTGTCACTTTTTTACAGAACAAGACTTAAAAGGGAAAGAAATCTACTTAAAAGAACTGAATATTAGTCAGGAGTCTTAAGTCATTACCAAGTATGAAAGGCCACACTGACTCACACAATTTGCAGCTTGTGTCTACTATACTAACCAGTCACTGTCACTTTGTCCTCTGTATCCCCACTGGGTCATGGGACCATGTATAAATTATTTTCATATAGTATAAACGATTGCTATAGAGTCTCACTCTCTTCCTGTCTGCGGAAGTAGACTTGATCCGGGAAAGCTCACATTAAAATATAGCAATTAGTCTTTAAGGTGCCACACTATTTATGCCTTCTTTTTTTAAAATTGTTTTTGTTTTATTTATTTTTTGTTTCTTGTATGATATGTGTACACAGACTAACATGACTACCACTTTGAAAACTCTTTCCTCTTCTCCCCCTCCAAGGGCCTGCCAATTAATTCTTAAATTATATATTTCCTCCTTTGCATTGCTTTGAAGTCATGCAAAAAGCATTCACTTGTTGCTGTTATTTACCATAATCAAATCACATTCTGCTTTTCTTCTAAGACATGATGTACATAGGGCTATACCCTTTAAAAAATAATTATTTGGTTCCAACATAAAAATTAAGCCAATTAATCTATTTTTCTTCCAAATGACAAAAGATTAGTTTCTGCAGTTTGCTTAATGCAGAAACTGATCATTAATGAAAGAGGAATCATCAGGTTTAATGACACCACTACACTGAAATGAGTTTGAATATAACAGTGTTGATGTTTTAGAAAATCAATATTTTTAAATGTACAGTAGCACATCAAGACCACATTTTCAGAAAAAAAATTGCTTGGTTTAATAAATCTTTAGCATGTTTGTATATCAATTCTTACTGAAGTCAATTTTTTAAATCCCATGACAACATATGTTTTTGCAGTCGTCTCACCATGAATAGAAAATCCAAGCAGACTTGCTGAAACTGCAGGCCTGATCAAGGCCAGATGGGAGACTCACCGGGAACTATATTAGGACTATATGGGGGGAAACATAGGACAAAAATTAAGTAAGAAATATGGTGGTGGATCAGACCAACCATTGCCAATGTCTATCATGCACTGAATTTTCTATGAAGCTGGCTCTGATCTTCTTTTGTGTGAATGAAACAAATTAAAAGTGTGGAAGGACTGGGCATGAAGACTCCTCTGAGATTTCTCTTTCCTTCCAAATAGTCCTTTATTGCCCGAACAAAGAAAGAGTTATTCCTGGCCAAAGAGCACAAAAATATATAATTCTTAGGAATATCCTCTCATCGTTACAGGCAATATACTTGTTCACCCTCAAAACATGGAGGGAAACAAGGACAGGAGAACAGGGATGAAATATGAGCAATGCTAGCAACACACACACACATTGCTAGCTTTGTTCAAACATACACACACTATAAATTCCAGCCACCTCCAGTTTTAGAAAAAGAAACTTTAGTCCTCAACTGGGACAAGCAAGTTATCATTTGTAAAACAGTTGATTTTAATAAACCAAATATTTTTCTTCTGGAGAAGCAACAAAGGAAAGTGTACTTTATAGAAGTTGGAGTTTCATCAACAAGCAACCTCAACAGTACAGAAAGTACAAAATCTGTAAAGTACCAAATATTAAAAAATTAAAAGAATATGGAAGGTGATATCCCTCCCCTTCCCCCCCACTAATTGCAGCAACTGGAGTTGTTCCAAAAAATTTGGTTAGCAGTTCAAAACAATTGCCAATAGTTGTTAAACTGCTTCCTGAAATTCAAAAATCAGTGATTTTGCAAACATGTCCACTCACTGCCAAATTTTTGGATTTGATTCTTAGTGTTTTGGGTTTTTTAATAATTTTTTTTAATTAAACAGACAACTTAAACCTAACACCACAATATAATACAATTACATAATACACCAGTGCCACCTTCACCCTCAGGGCTAGTATTAATATTTTTAAATTTCATTCAATCCATTTTCTCTCCAAAAATTCATTGTCCTCCCGGTATACCCCTTCCCCCTCCAGAATACATATTCCAGGAATACATTCAATGTTTTCTTAAAATCATTATTTTTGATAAACCTCTTCTTATTTTCATATCATGTCAGTTAATAATTAATTGCCATATCCCATAATTCTCTATACCATTCCTCTAAATTAATTTGATTATCATTTTTCCAATTTTTTGCAAATATTAACCTTAGTGCCATAACCATTATTACAATTAAATCCTTATTTTCTTTCAGCAATTGATCCTCCTTGACCATATTCAATAAGGCCGTTAACGGGGACATTTGAATATTTAATCCAGTTATTTCCCTTATTTCTTTAAAAATTTGCTCCTATTCTCTTTCTTACTTCACATAACCACCACATATGTAAATATGTCCCTTTCTCTTTTTTACACCTCCAACATAGTGATGATAAATTTTTATTTATTGTATTCAGTTTTACCAGCGTTAAATACCACCTCCATATTACCTTATAGCAATTTTCCTTTATCCTTACAGACATTTTCTTGATAATTCTTTTATCCCACATTTTATCTATTGCTTCTTTATCCAAATCATGTTGCCACTGTGCTTTTAATCCTTGTGTATCCTGTTCGGCCTGAATTAGTAATTTATATATTTGACTTACAGTTCCCTTTCTTTCTGTCTTTCCTCTAATTTCAGTCTTTTTTCAATAATCTCTTGAAATTTTGTAATTTTTCTACTTTTCCCTTCCTTACTTTTCTATTCCCTTGTCCACCTTTCTATCTGGAGCATGTTAAACAATGAAATTTCCTCTCCTCCCAAAATCTCTTTTTTATTTCCTCTATCTTTCAACTTCTCCATCCAATCTTTTATCCTATTTATACCTTTATCTTTTAATATATTTTTAATTTTTTTAAAAGATTTTCTGGAAAGTTCTTCAAATCCACAACCTGGGATAAGGGAGAAATCAGTGGGCTCAATACACCCCTAAACTTTTTCCAGCTTTCTAACATGTTTTTAAGGAAAGGGTTATTAATCTTTTTAATCTCTTCTCCAATCTCTTTGAACAATATACTTTCAATTTTTTCTTCCTTACCATGCATTTCTATTTCTGTCCAAATTAAATTTTTATTACTTTTAATAATATCTGGGATATGTCTGAGTTGATTTGCTATGTAGTATAATTTTAAATTGGGTAATCCAAAACCTCCATTTTTTGTGTTACATACCATAATTTTTTATTAATCCTTACTCTTATATCCATTACAATAACAATTTATCATTGTCTGCCATTCTTTCAATTGTTTTTCTGTAATCTTTATAGGAAGCATCCAAAATAGAAAATTTAATTTAGAAATAATTTTCATTTTACATAGTGCTACTCTACCAAACCAGGAAATTTTTAATTTCTGGTATTATCTTATCCATCCAGTTATCTCTTTTTTCAATCTATCAAAATTTATTTTAATTATATCTTGTAACTTCCAGGTAATATTAATCCCTAAATATTTAATAACATTTCCCAGTTTTCCTTCAAATATTATTTTCATTCTTCTTTTCTCCTCATCCAAGTGATTTAACAACAAGCATTCTGACTTTCCCCAATTTATTTTTAATCCAGTTATATCCTCAAATTCCTCCAGATGTAATTTAAGCCTCTCTGTTGTTTCTATTGAATTTTTAACTATTAATAATGTATCATCAGCAAACAAATTTATCTTACCGTTTTCTTTATGTTCTATCCCTATAATCTGTTTATCATCTCTAATTATCTGTGTCAGTAATTCTATTATCAGTTTGAATAATACTGGAGATAAGTGTTTGGCTTCACCCTTTGGTCCAACTACATGCACCAGCCATGCTGAAAAATTAAGAAGCATAGTAATAATAATCATGGAATCATAGGGTATTAGCTATTCCGCCCAATTTGGTATCATCTGCAAATTTGACAAGCATTCCCTGCACTCTCTCATCCAAGTCATTAATAAAAATATTGAAGAGCACAGGGCCCAGGACTGAGCCTTGGAGTACCCCACTTGTTACCTCCTCCCAGTTAGAGAAGGACCCATTAATCATCACCCTCTGAGTATGATTCTGTTGCCATTGTGTATCCACCTGACACTTGATCTATCCAGCCCACACCTAGTTAGCTTGCTAATCAGGATATCATGGGGCACTTTGTCAAAAGCTTTGCTGACGTCAAGATATACTACGTCTACAGCATCCCCTCTGTCTATCTGGGAGGTGACCTGATCAAAAAACAAGATCAAATTAGTTTGGCAGGATTTGTTCTTGACAAATCCGTGTTGGCTTCTAGTTATTACTGCATTGTTTTCTAGGTGCTTGCACAATGACCGCTTTATGAGCTGTTCCAGAATTTTGCCTGGGATTGATGTCAGGCTGACTGGCCTGTAGTTCCCAGGTTCCTCTTTTTTGCCCTTTTTGAAGATAGGGACAACATTAGCCCTTCTCCAATCCTCTGGCAGCTCACCCGTTTCCCATGATTTCAAAAAAATTATGGACAGAGATTCTGAGAGTTCTTCAGCCAGTTCCTTCAATACTCTTGGATGCAGCTCATCCGACCCTGGAGATTTGAACTCGTTCAAGGTGGTAAGGTATTCCTTGACTATTTCTTTATCTATCTCCAGCTGCAATCCTGCCCCCCCCTTTCACTTCCAATTTGTTTGGAAGTTCATAGTCTGTCTTATGGGAAAAGACTGAACTAAAATAGGAATTGAGCTCCTCTGCCTTTTCTTTGTCCTCTGTTATCATTTTTCCATCTCCATTGCGGAGCTGTGCCACTAGGTCTTTTGTTTGTCTTTTGCTACTCACATACCTGAAGAATGCTTATTTATTGCTTTTAGTGTCTCTAGCTAACCTCAGCTCATTCTCAATTTTTGCCCTTCTAATGCCATCCCTGCATTTCCTTGCTATTTGTCTGTACTCATCGTTGGTGGCCTGGCCTTCTTTCCATTTCCTGTGCATGTCTTTTTTTGGTTTTTAGGTCCTCCCTGAGCTTTTTGTGAAGCCACACTGGCCTTTTTTGCCACCTCCCCCTTTTTTTTTTTCTTGTTGGAATTGTTTGTAGTTGTGCCTTTAGAATTTCTTTTTTTAGAAGCTCCCACCCTTCTTGGACTCCTTTTCTTGTTAGGATCTCCTGCCATTATAATAGTGATAATGATGATGATGATCGAGAAACACATATCACATTCAAGTAGTTAAGGGGTTATTCCAGTGTCCCTGGTATTTTCCAGATCTTTTAGATTACAAATTTTATAATCCCTGGTTACTGAACATGCTGTCTGAGACTACTGGCGAATTTAGTGCAAAATGCCCAGCGTGCACATGGCTTGGGTACACAATGTGGCAAGAAGAGGCATCTTTTGACCTCTCCTCGTTTCTCTATTTTGAATAATGTGGCTTTCTCTGTTCAATGTTTTCCTGCCCTAAGGTGTCATTTCCCTGTTTCAAACCCTGTTCCAAATATGACAGATACATAACTGAAAACTACCGAGGGTGCAGATGATAGATCAGATTAAAAGATTATGGATAGGTGGCTAAAGATTTTAACCCCTTCTCCTGCTTTTTTTCTATCAGCTGCATCAACCTGAACTAGGTTTTAAAATAAGGATGGTAATCATCCTGCAGTTACTATTATTTATAAGGTATAGTCTCCTTCCTTCCTATCCAAGTGTTGCACAATTTAAAATTATGGGTGTATATGACCTATAGGTAAAATTAAAAACAAATTAATTTGTTAAGATAGGTAGACTACATGGATAATCTGACCCTGAGACAAATTCTCAGAACAGAAACAGGTGTATATGCAGTTCACCCCTCTGAATCTTAGACACAATGATGTTTGCATTTGTTTCAGAAATTTCCAGTGGGGTAGCCATGTTATTTTGTTGCAGCAAAAGTTGTTGTTGTGGCAGATTTCAAACTATTTATTAATAATTACATGCTGTTAAGTCAATGCCAACTTATGGCAACTCTTTTCAGGATTTTCTAAGTATAAGTACTCAGAAGTAGTTTATCAGTCTCTTCTTCTGGGGGTGCTCTGCAGATTGCCCAGCTACAGAGGCTGGCTGTTCTCTGGGCAGGAACAGAGGGGTATCAAACTCCCCACCTCTGGCTCCACAGCCAGGTACCCATCTTTAATTCTAAAAATACCAAGCTTTATTTGGCACAAACCTTTGTGGACTATAGCCTGTTTGCACCTGACAAAGTGATAGGGCAGAAAACCTTTATATCAAATGAAACTTGTTAGTCTTTAAGGTGCCACACAACTCTTTGTCGTTTATGTTCCAGTGTTCCACAACTATGGCCACCACCCCTCAAAAGTCAACTTTTGTGTGTGTGTGTGTGTTTCGATATGATTCAAAAAACCTTCACAAAACTCTCATTTCCTTTAGTCTGCAATGTAATGCCTGCTTTCTTTCTATCCCTCCTCCCCTGTCTGTCATATGGTGTTTGACATAATTTAACTCCACAAAGTAAGCACTACAAAAATGCACTTCTCAAACATAAACACAGTTCCCTTATGTCAAACTTTTAAACTTCATAACCGTGGAACGGCAGAAATCTGTATAAACACACGAGTGCTGTTGTAACTATTGATGTTGGCCTGCAGGAGTGAGCGTGGCTGCCAAGTCTTTTAATGAGGAAATACTTACCAACCTAGCCCCAAGGTAAAGCTTTGGTAAAATCTGAATTTTTTTAAAAGGGTAATTAATAATAATAACCCTGTAGTCACAGCAGCAGAGAAGCAGCCTATGTTTATTTTTAAAATAATGAAAAATTAAATGACCATTTACAGCAAAATCTGGAATGCCAGCATGAAATAACTGATGGGGGTATGTGACAAGCCATTGCACAGATATTGGTGGAGAGAGGTTTTTAATACAGATGGAAGTAGAGCAGTTGTAACAGTATTTTTATAGTAACATCATCAGCTCTGTCTGAGTTTTCCAAAAACCATTCTTCTAGCTATTAAACTAAAAGCACATTTTATGGTTTCAGAGGCTCTAGAGGAAGATGTTGGTCCTTCCTTGCAGAGCTGGCTCAAATGAGATTTCATTAATAGGAGACAGAGTACCCTAGCTTAAGCTGCTGCTACTACTACTACTAATGCAGCAAGAAACTGGCCATCACTACAGGTTCACTGGGTAACCAATGTTCCATTATTTTAATGAAACACACAGATCATGTCAGACACATCCTTAATTCTCAAGGACCTAGGTCACAAAAGCTGTTTTGAATTCCACACTAAAAAGCAGTTGCAAACAAAACAACCTACTCAGCCCAAAACACACACCCCAATTGCTGAATGAAAGGGCATAGCAACAAAACTCCAGACTTTGATACTGAGCTAGGATTTGGCAAAGATTTTCAAATGGTGTGAAAAACAAGCTGCCAAGAGTTCTTTGATTGGAATCTGATGGCTTGTCAGAGTCAAATTCTTTTACCTAATGAGGAAACCACAGAAATATAACAGTGGAATTTTATATATACAATTCACATATGTGAATATGTGAATATATAAACACAGAATCATTAAGAACCAGATGTTTAAGAACAGCTGCATCTTTTTTTATGCCAGCACACTGAGGCGTGCATAGTTCTGATTCCTAATCTATACTTGAGACCGTACAAAATGGCAGAGGTTGGGAGTTCAATTCCCCACTGTGCCTCCTTGGTAGGGGCTGGATTCAATGATCCAGGGGGTCCCTTCCAGCTTCGCAGTTCTAAGATGACAATTATGGTGATGATGATAAAATGACCCATGTCTCCTTGAAACATTGATCCTTCTCCAGTTACACAGGAAGAGATGGGATCAAAATCAAATCCCCATATGCTGGCGCAACCTGGAGTTACACCAGCGTTTTGGCACTACACCAGCATATCAAGGGCAACGAGCCTGAGATCTCTGAGATCAAGGAAAGTACAATACCAGCACAAGGAGAAAAGGTGGGGCAAGGAACATGGTGGAGGCGGTGTGCTCCATTTAGCAGGGTTCCTATGCATCCTAGCAGAGATGTTCCCTACTCCTCTGCCAGCCTTTTCATTGGAAA
Source organism: Intellagama lesueurii (assembly GCA_037013535.1). NCBI lineage: Eukaryota > Metazoa > Chordata > Lepidosauria > Squamata > Agamidae > Intellagama > Intellagama lesueurii. The sequence continues at coordinate 221,417,498 of JBAJHW010000002.1, forward strand.
ACCCGGAGTACAGTACTAGCTCGAGCAGTTTCACTAATCCCTGTCTTGTGGAGATCACAAATGAATTGATTTTAGGACCTTTATTGTTACTGCAAAGTTTCACATGTGAAAGAAAAGGGGGGAAACCCAAAGTAAAACTAGGATGAAAATGTGAAGCTCAATGTACTAAACAGATAAATGATTCAGTGTATTTTATCCATATCTTAGTGCTTTCCATCATGGTGCTCTGATATTTTAAAATGGCATTTCCTCCCATCTGTTACACATTCACAGACAAAAGAGTGGGGGAGAATTCCTCAGCAGTATTGCAGTCAAAAATAATAATAATGCATTTTTACAGTTAAAATCACCCTTGCTTGACCTAAAAAGACTGCACTCCAGCTTGCTGATCAAACAGCCACCAGCTGTTCAGAGAAGTCGACTCATAGCAACACCACGTACATAGGCATGTTGTTTAGTATAGCCTCTGAAGCTATATTAAAGCCCAGAAAGATTCAAATCCCCACAGCAACCACAGTACCGCATTCTCTTTTCCCTCAAGCACACCAGTCCAGAGAACATCTGCTACAGCAAAGTTAGCAAGATCTGAATCAAAATGCATTAACATTATGTTGCTGAGAGCTGGTCTTTCTTTTTTCCTTTTGTTTTCCTCGTCCTGCATTTTCACTCTTCTTCCTCTGCCGTTTTAAAAAAGCGCATTGCTGCTGCCACTTACATGTATTGCTATCCTTCTTTCTTCTGAACCTTCTGCTTCACCTTAAAGCTCTTTCTGCAAAGTGGAATGGCTTCCTTTCAGCATCATGAAGAACCTTCCTTCCTTCCTTCCTTCCTTCCTTCCTTCCTTCCTTCCTTCCTTCCTTCCTTCCTTCCTTGTCTTCCACTGTTCAACTTCCATCTCTTTGCATGTTTCTCTTTCCCAACAATTATGTGCCGATTGTGTGAAGGAAAGGAATTTAGTCCTAATCAGTAGACAATAAACAAACCCAGCTATAGAGTTTACCATATTCTTTCTTTTTAAGGTTCGGTCAAAGTGGCTATAGGGATACAGTACTATCATTGTATATTTCCGCACTGTATTTTTTGAGGCCTGGTCCTATTGGGATCCTGAGCATAGAAAACCTGAGGTCTTCCGTCACAACAACCCTCTATTTGTTTGCTTATCTTATTTATAGTCCGCCTTTCTCTCAATAAGGGGACTCAAGGCGGTTCACAGAATTAAAACAAATAGAATTAGAAACACGATAATTATACATTAAAACCAACTAAACTATTATTTAATTCTAATCAGTGAATGCCTCATTCCCTATAGTTCCTTTTATTCGCCTTTTTTGGATTTCCTTTGATTATACTCAGCAGTTATTTGGACAGTCCCACTTGTGTCTGGCACTGCACTGTCAAACTGTTCTCCTCTTCCTCTTGTCGCTATGATCTTTGCCCTATAGAAAGCTCAGGCAGAAAAGACTTCTACCATATTATCACATAATCACACTCTTTCCCAGGTTTTTGTGTGGTGTCCAGATCCTATTGCATTCTACTTCTAACCCTCCTGTGTTTTCTCACTGTGTCTTCTGTTTTTTTTTTTTTTACTTCCACAAAATATCTTTCATGGGGAAAAAAGACAAAATAACACGGTATGTCTGGAAGCATTCTGCTTTCCTTGTACAGATAGATGCTCATATCCTTCAGTATACAAATGCAATAACACACAATGTTGCTCTGCACAATAGTGTGTTATTGCATTTGAATACTGAAGGATATGAGCATCTGTACAATGATGCGGAGCAACATAGTGAAGAAAAGCACACTTTTTGCAGGGACTTAGGCAAGGGCAAAAGTAGGGAATGATACATGCAGTGATAGAAAGATTATTCACATTTAAATGTTAGTCTTGGCAGATACACTACCACTGATATAGGAACAAAAGCCAGTTTTATATAGGATAAAATTTCCATGTGACCCAGATCTTTTTTTTATGATGTTTACATGGATATTTAAACTGCAACTTTAAAGGAACCCTTATGAAGAAGGCTGTAGCCCACGAAAGTTCATGCCCTAACATAGACTTATTAACCCCTAAACACAGGATGATTTTCTGCCAGTGTATGTGAGAAAGCTCATTTAAGAAGGAAAGGAATGTGTGTAACACTAGGAGCATTAGGCTGACAGCAGTTGTTTAAGGTTACTGTGTTGTACAAAAGGAGATTCGTCAACAGTTGTTGACTTGAATTGGAAACCTACCCAACTACAAAGTAAGCATGCAGATTTGAAAGCCGAGACACAGCAGTTGTCACCTTTTCTTTGATCAAGATGGTTTCATGTATTATTTTTTTGTTGCCGGAGTTGAAGCAGTAGGTTTGCAGTCTTGAACAGTGTTCCTCTTAGCATCTGAAAGGTAATTGTCCACAGTTCATCATCCCACAATGGAAACATCTCTTTTGTGCTACCATTGTCTGCTTCTGAGAGGGTTTTACTACTATTTAAGTTGTGAACAAAAGCATGTAGCAACAGTTAAGTCTCCAATCAAAGCTTTATTCAGAATGAACATGAGTGCTGTGAGCCAAATAAAGCTAGGAGTGGCTCCCTTAGGAACAGTTTCCCCTAGAGAAGCTCTTGTCCAAAATGTCAGTTCCAGTAATAACAGTACAATGACTCACGTGGCATGGCTGCACTAGTTGAGCATGACAGAGACAGTAGTTATGAATGATTTTTTGCAGACCATCACGAAATGTTCCAAAACAGCACCTGGCTGTTTCTGAAGAGGCAATTTTGAACAAACAAAAGGTGATTTTGAACATACGTTCCTTCTTCATAACTAAATTCTCAGATTCTGCACCAGCATTTCATATTGGGCCATCATGTTATGACTGGGTTATCGTAACATTTAGGACAGTGACGTTAAGGTCAAAATGCTACTTTAATAAATAGGAACAAGGCAGCTCCTTATTTAGGAGGAGTCAAATGTAGGATGCACACACTTTCAACTTACTCCTGCCCCTTTGAAAAGCTATTTGTACAGGAAAGCATGGAAACCTGCACACCTGTACAGAATCTAGGAATAAGGTCTGCAGATGAAAGTGTTGGCAGAGGCTGGAAGAGGTGCCCAACTGGTGTTGGTGGCTAAAATCCAGTTGTAAATCACAACCAGTGTAGGCCCATTGAATCAATTAAACTTTCTTAGGGATTAACTAACCAAATCCCCACCAATTCAATGGGTTTATTCTAATTGCAACCTGGGGGGCAATCAGAGTTGCATATAGCTCACTACATGGTTCACTTTTCATGCAGTTTGATTTGCCCTATTTTCCAGCAACAACATGAATTTTAAGTAAGAGTATTGATCCATCCCACCCCATTTGTGAACTGTTCCACTCCTTTCTGTCACAGTGCTAGGGCTACAGTTTATTTGGTGTGACTGGGAGACTCTTAATTATCTTGTTCTGCAGTTTGGGTGGTTGCTTAATTCACTTCCAAAGGCAAGGAAGGGAGCAAGAGCATCAATAATCGAAAGGGGAAGAAAATGGAGCAATCTGAAATGCTGTCTGGATCCTTCTAAATGGAACAAGAAAACACACACACACCCCATGTGAATGGAAGAATCACTCAAGTGCAAGATAAAATAGATCACACTGAAGGGTCTTTAAAATTTCTCCTGGATCGCTCCAAATTCCCCCATCTAGTCCTGCCCTTACTATTGGATTTCAGCTACCATATGCCGCACATAGAGTCATACAATAATGAAGGTGGAAGGGGGTTATAAGGGCACCGGGCCCAACCCTCTTTTCAATGCGGGAATACAAATCAAAGGATATCTGCCAGGTGGTTGTCTAAATTTCTCTTGAATGCCTCCACTGTTGTAGCACTCAGCACCTCTCGAAGAAAGTGGCTCTATTGCCAAACTGCTCTAACAATTAGGAAGATTTTCCTGATATTCAACCAAAATCTGGCTTCCTGTAACTTGAGCCTATTGTTGTCCTGCACTCTGGGACAGCCTTTCAAGTATTTGAAAAAAACTATCATACCTCCCCCAGTCTTCTTTTCTCAAGGCTAAACATGCGCAATTCTTTCAGTCTTTCATCACAGGGCTTGGTTTCCATCACCTCCGATCATCCTTGTTGCCCTCCTCTGAACTTGTTCCTATTTGTCAGCATCCTTCTTCAAGTGCAGTGTCCAGAACTGGACACAATACTCAAAATGAGGCCTAACCAATGCTAAATAGAGGGGAATGAGTACCTCGCGGGATTTAGAAACTATATTTTTACTAATGCAGCCTACAGTAGCATTTGTTTATTATGTAGCCACATCACACTGTTAGCTCACGTTCAGCTTGTTGTCTATGACAATTGCAAAAGCCTTCTCGCTTTTAGTATTAATGAGCCAGGTATCCCCCATCTTGTAACTGTTTTTGGTTTCTTTTTCCTAGATGCAGTACTTTGCACTCATCCCTGTTAAATTTCATTTTGTTTTCAGCCCAGTGCATCTTAAGAAAATTCCTCTTGCTCCTGCTAATTTGCTCCTTTCATGCTGTACCTTTGTCCTACTGTCCACATTATCATCGCATCTAAATGCTAAAAATGTGCCCTCCAGCTAAGACAGCAAATAAAGCTGAAATAGATTCAGAAGGCCCTACTAGTTTGCTAAAGGGATCACTGCTGTAGGCACTAATGGTGCTCTAATGCACCTTTTTACTGATTCATCATGAGGAATGTTGTTTGAATGGAACCAGTTCATCATAACAACAATTCAAAATCCTGTTGTGTTAGTTATGCCTGTGGAAGAATTAAAGCATTCCTACTTCTATCCTGCAGCTAATCCAACTTCTGTGTAATCAGTTTCATTGTGTGGGAGGTGTGGGAGGCACAGGATGCAAAGATGAAGTCTTTAATTATCAAAAATCTCCATCTGCCAATGATTGTACTCTTTCAAAGAGGTAGTATATAAAAGAGGATTTTGGCCTATAATACAGTGGCATGGGTTATAGCAAGAAAGTCACTGAGCTTGTAGGAGATGATTGAGAAAAAATGTGGATAGTACAGCAGGCAATAACATCAGCACTAGTTATTAAAATCAGTTCCCAAACATTTGTGAATAAAGAAGACTGCAATCCAATTTATATGACATTACAAAGGATGCAACTGTCTTTTAAGAGGATAGATACAGCAGCAGAACTTTTCTCACAATGATTACTTCTATTATCAATATAGAACCATGCCACACTATCAGATGTGCATACTTCTGGTCTAAACGTTTGTCCCTTATGCAGGTGGACTGCTGCAGCTGTGTGCATGTCTGGTAAGAGAAAGTAAAGGAAGAGGTAATGGCAGGGGATATAGCATTCCATCCTTCCCCTTCACATGTGTGGGATGGAGACTGTGGAAAATTACATGAATAATAAGAGATGTGTGATGCCTTATGTGTTACAGAAGCTACGCTACAGAGAAGAAAAGAATAGAATAGAAAAGAAAAGAAAATTTTAATTGAATGATAACTTTTCCACCAGGATGCATCTTTACATAGCTCCTCTTTTATAATAGATTCTTCTTTGTCTGTGGCTGTTCACTGTGCAGTAAGAAGCATAAGTATTGCATGAGAAGCAATGGGATGAAGTGAATTCTAGGAATATCCATAATCTGATGATGGCAACATCAAAGATTTGGGTTATTTTTTTTTTCCACTTTAATGTGTAGTTAAGCTGTCATAGATCAAACACCACATTCATATATGTGCTCGTCACCTTGTGCTTTTCAGCGAACTCAGTTCTCAGCTCCGAGTCATCAAGTGTCACTGAATGATCAAGTGATGAGGAATCAAGCAATGTGTGTGCATGTACAAACCAACCACAGTACGGCACTTTAAGGCACTCTAAGGCATCTTATTCATCCATCTGCAATCACATCGCATTGCATCAGTGGTTGAATAAACTGGACATTGGATCCATCCACCAAGGAATTTCTCCCACAAAGTCCTGTGCTTAGGAAGTGGTACTAATCATTAATCTGACAGCATACTTCCCTTCTAAGACGCTCTGGTAACCATCCCTGTACAAGATGAAAATACCAATGAGAATGTCCATGAGATGAAAGGTAGTACTGATGTCCCAATGTGTTCTGATCATAAAAGTTCGCAGAACAGGCTTTTGCAAACAGTTGAATGGGGTATAATTATGGGTACCCTGTCGAGGAATTCTCATTTCATACCAGTTACTTAAAATAGTCTTTATACAGATGTTTGACTATGATGCTTCTTCACATTTCATTTATACCCTTCTAGTTTACTCAGCCCAGCTTTTGGCTATTTCCCAGTTCTCCCCTGAAGACAAGATGCACAGTCCCTTTACTCTTAGCACATGGAAGCTTGCCGAAAGAGGAGGTGGCTGGCTTGCCTTCAGACTCTGACAGATGTTAGACAGACTGGAATGGGAAATGCAGCTGCCAGGTAAGACAAGAAGCCAACCACTCACCTAGTCTTGGAAAGCCTCCATTTTCATCTTCTCCTCTAAGTCAGTGCTATTAATTGCCTGAGCCAAGATTGGAGCTTGGAATGTTATTTTATTTGGAACTACAGCTCCCGGAATCCCTATTCAGCATGGCTATTAGTGGAGTAGTTCTGGGAGCTGTAGCCTCTAAAGATAAATTTTCTGAGCCCTGGTTAACACCAAATTGCTAAAACTAAATCAAGGCCATGTTGCTAGAGATCATCATGTGCCATCAAGTCAATTCTGACTTATGGTGACCCTTTTCAGGGTTTTCCAGGTAGAGAGCTCTCAGAAGTGGCTTACCCTTCCCTTCTTCTGGAGGCACAGTGGGGGAATTGAATTCCCAACCTCTGGCTCCATAGCTGGATGCATAAACCAATGAGCTATCCAGCCATCGGTTGCTAAAGATATGACTTGAAATTCTATGAATGTTTTTCAAATGTAAACAACAGATTCTCCTCCCTCCCTTCTCCCTGCCAGGACAGCAACTGTGTTGCAGGAGGTGGGGAGTTAACCCTTTTCTGCCACACAATGGTCCTGATCAAAACCCCACCCTCATTCAAGCTCAGTGGTCCCAACTGACACGAGTGGTGACTTCTGTATTGTTCCATACACCGGCTTTGGAGAAGGATTGATTTTAGTCAGGGCCCTGGTGCTAGAGATAAAAGAGTAAAACCAGCTGTATGTGCAAGCCAGGCCTGATCAACTGCTTTTTAAGATTTTTTCCTCAAAAATCCACAGTCTTATAAGTAGTGGTGTGGAACATGTGGTATGCACCTCAACCTCTGCTGGCTGCCTGCATTCACAGGGCTTGCTTTACCTTCAGATTGCCAGCCACTCATAAGGAAGTCTCCAACATTTGATGCTTGGTAGATGGAGGTGCTGTTTTTCAAAAGTACATAGGTAGCACCACAAAAGACTGTGGAGTATGTGTTTACTCACAAAATGGCTGTCCTGGCAAGTGCAGGGATTCTACCCAGTGAACCAAAGCTTCCTGTTATGCCACCCAGATAGAAGCTGAGTGAGGGAACTTCAAAAACCCTGAGCAGAGAATCCCCCTGTCTACCGGTGCCCATCCCTGTTACATTCCCAACCTCTCTGTGGAATTCTGTTGGCTTGAAACAAAAATATTTGTGTGCAGACTCCTAAAATGGGGTTAATGATTTCCTGTTTCAACCAAGAATGAATGCTGAGTTTCTGTTTCAGTCTAGAAACAGAAGCTTGCTTTTTGCCTCTCCACACAAATGTTTAAGAAGCCCTGCTCTTCTGCAAAATGAACAGTCAAGATTTGGATCTCTGTTTATCAGATGAATCAGTGCATAGCCTCAGGGAAGGCATTAGCTTCAAATCCCTAAGTGGTAATAATGCCAGCAATAGTTGTCGGGTTTTTTTTTTTTTAAGACTTCTTCCCCATTCTCAGTGGCAACCACAACTGTAGCCTTTTTAGTTACTCAAAAAATAATATAAATGCTACCAGCTGCTGGCCTGCAGCACAAAACACGTTTTCACCTCAACAATGACAGACCTTGAGGCAACTGTGCAAGCCCCGGCTGAACTGCGTGATGTTCCCCCTCCACCATCTAGCAAGGCCACATAAAAGGCAGGAGAATCTCTTTTGGCAGTGCTAATGTAATGTAGTCAGTCAGTCATGCCTCATTTAGTAAAGAAGAAAGGGGATGGGTGCTGGCGAGCAGTAGACAGGAGAGTGGGTGGCTACACTCTCTGGCTTTTAAGCTGGGCAGGCAGACTGGGATGCAAACCCTCCTTTTCCTATCCACCTGCACAGGGCCGCTTTATTCAGAGGGCAAAGTGGGCATTTGCCCAGGACCCACTGTATTTAGGGCCCCACATGAAGAGAGGGATGGAGTGGCCAGAGCAGCAGCAGCAGCAGCTGGCCAGCCAGGAGCGTTAGGGCTGCCAGGGCGAGGCCAGCCTGGGGCGGTGGTGCAGTGCACGCAGGTGGTGCTCTTGGCTGGCGAGCTGTCGGGCTGGACAGTAGACAGAGGGTGCTCAGGTCCTTGGCACACCACAGCCCTGCCACTGCACCCAGGGAAGAGCCACGGGACCCTTCGGAGGGTGTGCCGGCCTCCTCCGCCTCCTCTCCGCTCCCCTGGAGGCTGGGCTGCAGCTGCCTTGGGTTAGGGTTGCCAGATACATGGGTACCAAAAGGAGGACATAGAAAGACAAAAAAGAGGACAGAGGAGGACGTACCATAACCCCCGCTTTCCTCCACCCTCAGCGGCAAACACACAACTCTCCCCGCTGTTTTTCAAAGCAAAACAAAACCCTCCGCCGGCAGTGGCTGTACAAAGGCAGGAGCGCTACAGCGCATTCCAGGCTCCCTGGGAGAAACCTCGGGACAAGGAAGAAGAGTGCAAGGAAAAAGCAACGGGGGCGTCCTGTGGCGGCGGAGGTTTTGTGGAGGGCTTAGCCGCCCTAAGACGAACCGGCAGGGAAAGCGGGAGAGCTTAGGGAGCAGCCGGACTTCCCTCCGAGCTGCCACCGAGCCGGATATTTCAGCTGCGCTCCTCCCGCGGCGCAGAGAGGAGAAGTTGAGCAAACAAGAAGCGTGGTGGCCGCACACACGGCAGCAACAGCCGCTGCTGCTGCCCCTCTGATTCATTGGGTCTTGAAGCTGTCTCAAAGGGGGAGGAGAGGAGAAGGAGGAGCTGCTGCTGCTCGCCTGTGGGAAGGAAAGCACCTGGCTGTGTGTCGTCAAAAGTCTCTCGCTTGCCAGAGAGAAGCAGCCCTAGTCGGTCAGGGAGCCCGCACCATGCGCTCTAAGACACGCCCCCCGCGAGCGCGACACACCCAAAAGCCGGACATTTTAACGGTTTTTAGCTTTGCCTGCCGGACGGAGGACATTAGGCTAAAAAGGAGGACATGTCCTCCTTTTGCTGGATGTCTGGCAACCCTACCTTGGGTGCCGTCAGGACAGCAGATCTTCCTGTGTCAGGGGTCGTTGCTGCGTGAGCAGGAAGTACGCCTGCGGGAAGTGCTGCTGGACACTGCCGCCTGACGAGGAGAAGGGTGCCCTCCTGCGCCTCAAGGTCCTGCTCCAAGATGTCTTCTGGGGCCCTGAGGGTGCCATGCCCCTGAAGGTGCACAGGGCCCAATGGCATCCTGGAGTTCAAGCACCTCAGCAAGACCCACCTCTCCCGACAGAGGTCAGGTGAGGAAGGCTGGCCAGGATGCACGGGGCACTCTGCTTAGGCTCAGAGGCACTCTTCCCGCCAGCGCCCTCAGATGCGTGGTGGTGGCTGTTCCTTCAAAGCACCAGCAGCCCTCCACCTCCTCTGCACCTGAGCCTGGCATCCTGCAACCCCACACAATAAGCAGCCTTCCTCCCGTGTGGGGCTTGCTCTGGATTGCAGCCTCCACATTTTCTGCATACGATATGCACAACTTTTTCTCTTCTCTGGGCATGTGCAGAGTGCCTCGAAGTTCAGCTTTAGGCTTCCCTTGCCTCGCCACTCCCTCTTTTCATTGTTTTGTTGTTTGTTTACCTAAGCACTGTTCACTTATTTACTGCTACCAATATTACCTTAGTGAGTCAGTTTTATTTATGTTATATTACATTGTTCATGTTGTGTGACCTGTTTAGGAGGGAGGTAAGGGGGGGGGGGGAGGAAGAGGGCCCCACTATTGTTTTTGCCCAGGGCCCACCAGAGCCTTGAATCAGCCTTGTGTCTTCGCCATCAGAATTCCCCTGTACTAGCCAATACCAGGCCAGCAGGGGAACCCACTCCCCATTGCCCAAACTGGCCTGTTAGGGGAACTTCTGGTAGCTACCCCTCCTTGTTTCACCAGACCGCGTGGCCGCCCCTATGCCTATCTGGGCCCAGGTGAGCCCTTCTTTGCAGCACCTTGGATGCCCAGGTAAGGGCCTTATCACAGCTGCCAAAAGAACCCCAGTTATACCAATTCTTTCCATACCTCTGTTGTACCAATGCATTTATTTTCACGGTCACGTGGTATATATATTGGCAGGCACATTCCCATTGGTTTTAACGATACTGATTCATTTCATCCTGTTTGAAATGTTATTGCTGGCTACACCATAGAATCAATTTATTTTCTCTGATGTTTCCTGGGGCAGTGCTGCCCCTACTTTTATTTATTTTTTAAACCCTAACTGATACATCAATATGGCAGGAAGGGATTCCTGTTCGGGAGCATTTGATCCATGGTGCTTGCGTCTCGGGATGTAATACATTGCCCACCATGTTCCCAGTCCCTGCCTGTATGGCTGTGCTGCTCTCTCTCTCTCTCTCTCTCTCTCTCTCTCTCTCTCTCTCGCTCTCGCTCTCTCACACACACACATTACTTCAGCTTTCCAGTCTGCTAAAATGTTCCTAACCAAATGCTTGCTCAGGTGAATGCAACATGAAGACTTGGAACACTTGAGTAATTAAAAATTGAATAAAGAGCCACAGGAGCCATTTAAAAATGTACCCTGCAAAAGAAGTTACCCTGGAGATGAGAAGAAGGAAATTAGAGTCTTAAATATTCGAGTGTAGTGCTGGCTTCAAAATTACTGCTCTCTACCTGCCTGACCTCCTCCTCTGATGGTAAAACAGCTTCCTGCAATTCCCTCTATGAGTCAAGATCCTCCTGGCACTGAAATCACATTCTTATAAGGGCCTGGCTTTTAGAAGCCCAGTAGGGACATTTCATCTTCCTAAAAATACAGAGTGGGCAAAATAGTTTTACCTCCAGTTGAAATGGCATGACTTAACAAAAATAATACAAAAACCTCACCTTTTCATAAATGCCTGGGTGTTGTTTCTTCCGTGCCACAGTTTGGTCACAGCAGCTTTTTCCTATTTATAATGATGCAAATGTTTGCTTAGCTGAAAGGCTCTATTTATTATTTGCCATGTTTACTAAAGCACTCAAATGCCTTCTGCGCCTGTAACTATGGGACAAGAAAATTGGCGGATTCATCCATTTAAGTGGGTTGTGTTGCTGTAATGTTTTTCCCCCACTGAGTCTGCTGATGGCTACTCATGAATGAAGTCTGTAGGCCTTTGGACTTACATGACCTTGTGCAGTACAACTGTTCTGCAAATGTCACTCCTTAAAAATGAGGCTTTTTTAAGGTATTGGGAAAAGAATAAATGAAGAAGAATGGAGGATGATATGGAAAATGAGGGTGTTAAGATTTATGTCAGTAAGAATAAGGGAAAAATTTTTTAAACTTAGTTTAAGATGGTATTTAACACCGTCAAAATTAAATAAAATTAATGCCAATCATCCGAATGTCTGTTGGAAATGTGGGAAGGAAATTGGTACATACTTTCATATGTGGTGGGAATGTGAAAAAGTGCAAAGATTTTGGAGACAAATTTTTAAAGAATTAAGCTACATATGTGAAAAATATATAGAATTTAATGCTGAGATTGCTTTGTTATCAATATATGAGAATGTGGAATATGACAAAATGACTAAAGAATTGATAACCAATTTATTAACAGCAGCTAGATTGATTATAGCTAGGCAATGGAAATCAAAAGTCGAATTGCAAATTGAAGAATGGTATAAAGAAATATGGAATATAGCAATAAATGATAAATTAACTTGTAACTTAAAGGTTAAGAAAGGAGAGTTGAAAAAAAATAACTTTTATGATATATGGGGTAGATTTTTGGAATATGTATTAATAAGAGGAAAAGGGAAAGCTCCAAATCAAGAATCAATGCAGTTTTGGAGAAGAGGACAATAGAAGAAGAGGAAGAAGAAGAACAATAAGGAAGAGGAAGATTATGACAAGAGGTCCCGCATATGGTGGTGGGGAACACAGTTAAATTGTATTTTAGTTCGTATGTTATATGTTTTTGTTTATGTTATAGTTATATAATAATTAAAAATAAAAAAAATTTAAAAATGAGGCTTATCAGAAAAGAAAAGAAAAACCCTTTCATCTGGCAGCTTTCTGCAAAAGACGGCAGTCAAAAACCTGAAATTCTATGGCCAGTTTTAGGATCAGTTGGTGTTACAAAGATGAGCTGAAGCAAGCTTCCAGCTTTCACACTCCACCTCCATTTTGTTTTAGCTTGGCAATAAGTTTTCTCTTCCACTTTAGGTTAGAATGGACTGGAAACTTTTAACTTCCATTTTACATTAACCATAGTTTAGAATTACCTCCAGTGCCCCCAAAAGCGGTGAATTTTAATTATCATTCATTCAGATAAGCTAGTTTCCTAAACTAGGGTCTGAAGTTGGCTTGTTTCAAACAACCATGGTTTGGGGTTACTCTTAAATTGTGCAGTTCAGATGTCTTGGCAAAGTGTGGCTTATCTAAACATCAGGGACAAGGATGCCATGACTCATGAAATGTGCCTGGCCACTTAAAGTACTCTGTCCCCTCACTTTTAAAATAATTGGGGGGGGGGGGGGATCCAGAAGGCGTCCAGGGACACAGTTATCCACTAAGACAAAGCACCTTCTTTAAAAACTTGTTTTAAAAAAAGCAGGAGTAAATATCTGGTGATTTTTGGTTTGGCTGGGAAGATCTGGTGTGGCCTGTGGAAGGTCCAGGGGTAGTGGTATGTGGTATATGACATCTGAGTTCTTCAAAATTGCCCACCTGTAGTCAAAATGCAAACAAAATCATCTGAACTTCTTATAGCAACTCTAAACAAAGAAGAATACCTGAAACTGAAGTTTAATGTGGTTTGTTCTTGTACCATTAAATGGTAATTTAGTGCTAGGTACCTTAGCAATAGCTTTCCGTGGATTTCCTTACCTATGCACATGTTTACATACTCCTCTCTCACTTTTTTTATTTTTATTTAAAATATTATTTATCCCACCTTTCTCCTTAAAGAGGACCCAAGGCAGCTTACATTATTAAAAGACGATATTTAAAGCTAAAGACAGTAAGTATATAATTACTAAAAAAGATCAAACAAATACCACACTAAAATATGATAAAGAAAGCAACACCAAAAACTCATTCAAAGCAGTGAGGCATAACCATCCATTCTCAAACCCCACTCAGGCAGCCAGTAACTCATGGAAAGCTTGCCTGAAGAGAAAGGTCTTCACCTGCCAGTGGAGGGACAGCAAAGATGGGGCCAGTCTGGCCTCCTGTGAGAGGGAGTTCCAAAGTCCGAGAGCAACAACAGAGAAGGCCCTCTTCTGTGTACCCACCAAGAGCAACTTTGAAGGTGTTGGAACTGAGAGAAAGGCCTCTGTTGATGATCTTTACACTCAAGCAGGCTCACAAAAGGAGATGAAGTCCTTGAGATAGCTTGGGTCCAAGCCATTTAGAATTTTTTAGGTTAGAATCAGTATTTTGAATTCAGCCTGGAAATGAATCAATAGCCAGTGGAGCTGCTATAACAGGGAGGTTATGTGATCCCTGTAACCAGCCCCAGTCAACAATCTAGCTACTGCGTTTTGGATCCACTGAAGTTTCCAAACACTTTTCAGAGTCAACCCCACACAGAGCACATTACAGTAATCCAGCTGGGATGTAACTAAGGTATGTATCACTGTGGCCTGATCAGACCTCTCCAGGAACAGGCACAGCTGGCGTACTAGTTTTAATTGTGCAAAGGCACTCCTGGTCACCGCCAAAACCTGGACATCCAGGTTCAGAGACAAATTCAGGAGCACCCCCAAGCACTACATCTCTGTTTTCAGAGAAAGAGCAAGCCCAGCCAGCACAGGCTGAATCCCTGTTCCTTGATCTGCCTTTCAGCTGACCAGGAGCAACCCTGTCTGGTCTGGATTAAGTTTCAGTTTATTCACCCTCATCCAGTCTATTGTTGACATCAGATACTGATCTAGAGTCTAAACATCTTCCTCGGATTTAGATGGAAAGGAGAGATAGAGTTGGGTGTCATCCACATACTGGTGACATCAAACCCCAAAACTCCAGAAACCTCTCCCAACAATTTAATGTAAATGTTAAATAACACAGGAGACAAAACAGAACTCTGAGGGACCCCCTGCATGCCAGCAGCCAGGGTGTCAAACAGGAGTCCCCCAGCACCACCTTCTGAGCTCTCTCCTCCAGGAAGGACCGGAGCCATCGTAAAACAGGGCCTCCAAGTCCAGTCCTTGAGAGATGGCCCAGGATACCATGGTCAATGGTACTGAATGCCGCTGAGAGATGCAGCAGAAAAAGTTTCCAGTGTAGGTCATTCACCAAGGTGACCAAAGCAGTCTCCATCCCATATCCAGGCCTGAAGCCAGATTTAAATGGATCTAGATAATCTGTCTCATCCAGGAACCCTGAAGCTGGGAAGCCACAACCTACTCCAGCACCTTGACCAAGAATGGAGTATTAGATACTGCTCAGTAATTATTCAGTATTGCGGGATCCAAGAAGGGTTTTTTCAACAATGCTCTTGATATCGCCTCCTTTAAGCATGGTGGGATCTTTCCCTTCTGGGTCTGTTCTAGGTAACAATGTTTGTGTTACAATTTCCCAGAGCAGATAAGGCTGACAAGTTTCAACCCCCAATGTATTTGCAATATTTCTGAGGAGTCAGCTCCTATCATAGAGACAAAAAGAAGGACAGGTTGCTTTTCAAGGGTGGCCTACCTTGCTCTTCCATGCTTTTGCTTAAAAGCCCTATATTACCATCTAGTGACAAATTGCAAGCATTACACAGTACCATTTTAAACATATAACAGAACAGGTGCAACGTCATATGTATCCTAGATTGTCAAAGTACATGTCAGACAGGAGACCAAGTGTAGGGAAATGTCAGCCATGAAACACAAGGGGTGATCGGCCACCCACTCACTAACTCTAAGATTAACCTATTTTACAGAGTTTTCTGATGATAAAAGAGGGGATGAGGGAAGAGACAGCTAGACTGTTCATAGTAGAAATGGCAGAACAAAAAGATGTAAATAAAATTAAAGAAAATCACTAGTCTAGTTTAGAAACACTACAGAAAGAGGAGGGCGGAGTGTGTGTATGTAGTTTTAGCAATTTCTCTTAAAATATAATGCAAAACGCTGACTCTATAGCCAAAGAGCTAAATTTCCTGTGGCTGTTACCAGTTCCTTTCCCTGACAGTTACATTCAGTTCTTCCTAAACAGTTTTCTACAAAGTTCTGTCAGAGAGTTCTGACTCTTGTCCTCTGAAGATGCCGGCCACAGAGACTGGCGAAACGTTAGGAGGAACCACCTTCAGAACACGGCCAAAGAGCCCGAAAAACCCACAACAATCAGTGGTGGCATTGCACAGATTTTACTTCTACTATTCACCTGTGAATGATAGTGTATGCGGGGGGGGGGGGGGCAGTGTTAGGCTTCATGTCTCTTTAGTCTGACATCTAAACAATTGGTTCAGTGGTAATTAGGTTTTGTTTTGTTTTGTTTACCACAAACTGTAGTTGTGTCTTGGACTTGGTTATTTTGAGTTTGGACATTTTAAGTTAGCAGTGAACCTATTATTGGGAAGAAATGAGAGCTGTGATTTGAACACTGGTTGTCATACTGACACAGAAGTCTGAATATCTTTTTTTTTTTTTTTTTTTTTTTGCTTCCTATGTCTTTATTTCCTGTAAGTCTTAAGAAGCAAAACTAACTAGGGATGCAACCAGAGAGGAGATTTCTTTCTCTCCTGTAAATCACTGTTCCCTTTCTC
Source organism: Intellagama lesueurii (assembly GCA_037013535.1). Taxonomy (NCBI): domain Eukaryota; kingdom Metazoa; phylum Chordata; class Lepidosauria; order Squamata; family Agamidae; genus Intellagama; species Intellagama lesueurii. The sequence goes on from JBAJHW010000002.1 coordinate 221,433,584, forward strand.
CAAACCTTCAAAATGTATCTCTGTTTACAGAATGCAAAGCAACTGTCCTTTAAACACCTAAATGGTTTAGAACTCAATTATCTGAATGGCTACTCATGCTCATATCTACACCTACCTGGGCCCCAAGATCTACCATAGAGTTGGTGGACATGAGAAACAGAGGCTTACTTTTGGACCCATCTTTATAAAATGTTCCAGTTCAGCATGGGTGTAATTGTGCATGGCTTCCTCCTTCATTTTTTCTTGAACAGACCTTATAATCCTAGTTATTCCAGACTACTTTATTCTATACTGTTGCGGTTATTTTACATATTGTTTTAATTAACTGTATTTTTACAAGCTTTATTGTGTGAATGGCCTAAGACTTCTAGAGAAGATTCTCATGTTCATTTGGGGCCCATTCAGTTTCGCACTGTGTATTCTGAGGGTCATTGGTTTTCAAGGCCTCAGGTAGAGATCATTCTCAGAGAGCGGAATTTGGAACCTTTTACAGGAAATATCATGGCCGAAACTGCTAATCTTATGGATCTTACACATGAAATAGTGTTTTCCATAAACCTTTTATGTTATGTCAGCAATAGGAAATACACTTTTTTGGACTACAACTATGCTGACTGGGAGTTAAAGTAAAAAAAAAAAAGCAATGTTTCCCACCTGTGATATGTGATAAAACAGCCAGGGGGGCTGTTTTAAGTCCCCTGGCTCAACAATAACTGTACATACAACATATTATTTTAATCTCTAGAACCTCCTGAAACTAACTTTATTTTGAATCCCCAGTAACACAAATATTTGCCTTGTATTTCAATATTCAGAAAAGCTTCCCCTGGATATTATTAACCCATCTAAAAATAGAGGCATCTTTCTTTGCCAAAGATGAGCAGAAGCAACTTACTCTTTTAAAGATCAATGCTGAGAGCTGTGGTGACTGCTTACCTCACCTGACTGCTCTGCACCTATGTATAACTTTGTATATTTAAATGAGACAACACAAAGTAAATGATAGCAACTGCCCACAGCAGCAGAGAACCTATGAATTTTTTCATCAATTCTAAAACTACCTGCCAGCAAAAACAGCTTCATTTATCCAGATGGTGTGGTGGGTGTCCAAAATTTTCAGATATAATCAAGTATTTAAATAGGTGAAAGTGCTATTTACATAAAGCAATATTTACATAACAGCTAAATATGGGATGCAATCTATACTTGTGTAAAGTGTATTTTCAAATAACAGAAATTAGAAAGTCTTAAGTTACACTGCAATTCCCTGAAACCAGTGGAGCGGTGTGCAGATTAGTGGTTTCCTGTACCCAGTGGTAATCAGGTCAAGAAGATTTTAAAGCACTGCCATTGATCTACGCATTAGTGGGTATATCTTGCAGCTAAACTGTTAAAAAAAACATGTCTACTTTTAAGTAATCAGCTATGGATGTCAAATTTTTCTTCATGGAGTCTTACTCCCTGAAGAATATTTCAAGATGAGCCAGGTCTAACACACTGTAGTTGCTAATGTTGTTTTGGAGGAGTTAGCCATGTTAGGGTCTCCCTTTAACAATTCCCAGTGGAAAAGCGTGCACAAGTAAAGAATTCCATCAGTTTTCCAACTGCTTTTTCAAAAATCCCATTATTCATTCTAATTTCATGTTACATTTACAGAGACTTTACGGGTTAGTGGAAAGCCTGCTTAAAACTTTCCTTTTTCATTAGGCAGAGAATCCCCATGCTGCACCAATTATTTCGTGGTAGGAATGTAAAGAAATTGGAAGAAAAGGAAAAGATAAGTATTCAGAACGAAAAAGAAAAGCTATATATTGCTTATGCACACAAAAAACACATACTTACGCATTTTACAATAAATAATGAGATTGTATTTTAATGCATTTTAGACTATTATTTATAATAATAATAATTGTGCACCATCAAGTCAATTCTGACTTTTGGCAACCCTTTTCAGGGTTTTCCAGGTAGAGAATACTCATAAGTGGTTTACCATTCCCTTATTTTGGGCGTACCCTGTGACTGTGCAGCTTGCCCGAGGTGATCAGGGTGTTTTTGTTGTTGTTATTATTGTGGGTGTATTGAACACCCATAACAAAAAACACCCTGATCACCATAATCACCCAATCTCCTGAAAATGACAAAAAGCTGATCCCACAATTACAAATACTCGACTATCCCACACACTGCACCAGAACACAGACAGAGTTCTAACTCCTGTCCTCTGAAGATGCCAGCCACAGAGACTGGCAAAACATAGGAAGAAAAACCTCTAGAACATGGCCAAACAGCCCGAAAAACCTACAACAACCATCACTATATGTTCTCTTCCAAAACTCTTCCCCCTAAACAAGCATTGGTGGCAGTGGTTACTCAGTAGTGAAAAAATGGCAGCTGCTCAGAGCAAGATAGGAAGTAGAGAGCCAGTATAATGACTCATGACAAAATTCAAAATGATCTAGATAGGCTTTAGCACTGGGCTAAAAACAAAGAATGAAATTCAACAGGGATAAATGCACCTAGGAAAAAGAAACCAAACACACAGTTATAGGATGGGGTATACCTGGCTCAGCAATACTACGAGCAAGAAGGATCTTGAAATCATTGTGGATCACAAGCTGAATATGAGCCAACAGTGTGATGGGGCTACAAAAAAGGCAAATGCTATTTTAGGTTGCATTTGTAGAAGTATAGTCTCCAAATCCCACAAGGTACTCGTTCCCCTCTATTTGGCACTGGTTATGCCTCATTTTGAGTACTGTGTCCAGTTCTGGACACCACACTTCAGGAAGGATGCTGATGAATTGGAACACGTTCAGAGGAAGGCAATAAGGATGATCAGGGGGCTGGAAACCAAGCCCTATGAGGAAAGACTGAAAGAGCTGGGCATGTTTAGCCTTGAGAAAAGAAGACTTGGGGGTGATATGATAGCACTTTTCAAATATTTGAAAGGGTGTCATTCAGAGGAGGGGCAGAATCTGTTCTCAATCATCCCAGAGTGCAGTACAACAATGGGCTCAAGTTACAGGAAGCCAGATTTTGGGTGAATATCAGGAAACATGTCCTAACTTTTAAAACAGTATGGCAATGGAACCATTTACTTCGAGAGGAGGTGAGTACTCCAACACTGGAGGCATTCAAGAAAAATTTAGACAACCACCAGTTAGATATTCTTTGATTTGCATTCCTGCATTGAGAAGGGGGTTGGACCCAATAGCCTTATCGGCCCCTTCCAACTTCATGATTCTATGAGCCTTATTTCTGCACAAGCCCTGGAATAAACACTCTGTGGGCTCCTCATGCCCCAGCAGCCATCTTGCAGCGGAAAGCACATTTCAGGTGTGTTGTAGGTAACGAAGTACAAGTTTTGAGTTTTAGTGCCTGGCTTTCTATATTGCCTGATTGGCTAGGTTTAACTTTTGCCTGGACCCCCATATTCACCTTGTGTCTGCTGCTGTAATCCAGAGACACAGAATCCCCTTCCCAGCCATTGCAAGGGATCAGCCATTGCAAGAGAACATGTGCCTCATGTTTTGGCACAGAAAATTCTGGGCACAGAATGCTACTCATCTAGCAATTTTGATCATGGTCCAGGCAGCAGGCTTACAACACAGGCCACGTGACTCCTATCACTCTGTATTCAGAGGGATATAGTTCAGGATCTCAGAAGGAAGATGTTTAGCAGCTGCCATCTTTGCGCCCAGCATCTACATCTGAAATATGTGTTCCACTCCCACTAACAGTAATAAGGAGGGCCACTCTGAAGAAACAGGTCTACATTTAAGGTGAAAGAGAACATACCCATCACTTACTGTGGCCTACTTTACACATAAAGCAGAATAAGGTTATAGAGTGGTAAAATGGACTGTTCCATCTGTAAACACAAGTGGGTGATACCCCTTTTGTTGTTATGTGCCATCAAGTCACCTCCAACATAACAACCCTACAAATTACTGCTTTCCAAGATGTCCTGTCCTCAGCCGCCCTGCTCAGTTCTTGCAGACTCAGGCCCATGGTCTCGTTTAGGAAGTCAATCTATCTCATATTCGGTCTTCCTCTCTTACTAGCATTATTGTCTTTTCCAGAGAATCATGTCTTCTCTTGATGTGCCCAAAGTAGGACAGCCTCAGTTTCAACATGTTTGTCTCCAGAGATAGTTCAGGCTTGATTTGATCTTGGAACTATTTGTTTGTATTTCTGGCACTCCAGGGTATCTACAGAACTCTCCTCCAGCACCACATTTCAAATGAATCATTTCCCCCCCGCCAGGTTTCTTAAGTGTCCAGCTTTCACACTCATATATGGTGATTGGATATGATACAATACCAGTTTTAGATTATCTTTATTCAAAAATTATATCCTTTAAAAACGACCAACTTCAAAGAAAGCCTATTTGCATATAGAAAAATAAGGGCAGCAGCAGAGTTTATGTTACAATTTGATGTGCTAGTTCTTTGCTGAGGCTGTTCACTTCTAATCATGGAGGGGCATTCAACTGTAGTACTCGGATGCACATCCAGAAGCATACTTTTTCACCTTAGAAACAGTAGAAACAGGCTTGGGCACTATTATTTCAATTCTATTTCCAAGAAGTTGAGAATAGCCCTCTCAGACCAATGGAACCACTGTTGCAACGAAGCAAAACAAACTCCTAACTCGTGCCTGACACTTTCAGCTATCCAAACAGTGGGTTCCCAACCTCGGGTTCCCAATTGTTCTTGGACGACAGCTGCCAGAAGCCTTTACCACTAGCTGTGCTGGCCAGGATTTCCGGGAGTTGTAGTCCAACAACATCTGGGAACCACTGCTTTAAAACATAGACGAGCAACCTGTGGCCCTCCAAGAGGAACCCTCGGGTGCAGAGTCGAGTCTGCGGGTTGAGGAGAGACATCCACTCCGCCCATAGCTCTAAGCTGCCCACTCTGGCCTGAAACACTCCTCCTTCCTGCTCCATGCGGTAGCACCGCCAGCCTTAGTGCAGAAGCGTGCCATCCGGTGATAAAACTACAGTTCCCAAAAGCCCTAGGGAAAGCTCCTTTAAAAACCAGGAAGTGACGTATGCGCGGAGCTGCAGGGTTAAAGGGTAGAGGAACAGGAGGTTAGGGGCATGTGGCTTATCTCTTGAGACACCCCCCCCCCCCGGGGCCTATGATGGGCGTAATGCATGTGCGGTAACGCGAAGGAAGAGCATGGCAGCAGCAGGCAGCGAGCAGCACGAGCTGCTGGCTCTCATGCACCAGCACTTGGTCCAGACTGGTTATGAGAGAGCCGCGAAGGCGTTGTTGCAACAGAGCGGCCGGGTAAGGGTATCGCCTCCCACGTGGGTGGGAAGGGTAGGAAGATGGGCCGGGGGGGGGGCTTTGTCCATTGCCGGCTGCCGCCCCCTCGTCTTTCCCAGGCTCGGGTGGTAAGCTGGGCAGTGTCAGCCACGTGGGAAATAGGACCCGCGTCCTCCCTGGTCTAAGCGGGCGACGGTAGCCCCTGCCTGCCCCTGAGAAAGATTGGGCAGCTGCAGTGGGTTGTCTTCCTCGGCTTGACGGAAAGCCGAGCCTCCCCGCACGTGGGGGCCTGGAGGGGGGCGGACTTAAATTGTGTGTGTGTGTGTGTTTATCCTGCTGTGCCAGTACCAGAACGGTAGTAACGGTGCTGGCCTGCCTTATAGGGCCATATGCCATCTTTCTGCCTTCCTGATTGAGTGCCCCTGGCCCAGCCAGCCTCTCATGGTCTGACCTACCTGACAAGAGATTGTGGTGAAGATAAAAGTGGGAAGGGAGAGAGTCCTGAGCTCCTTGGAGGAAAGGTGGCATAGAAATGTATAACTCACAACCAATAATTTCAGGCCACTCAAGATAGCTATTAAGCTAAGTAATAAGAGTAAGTGGAATATGATCTGTAAAAGCAAGGCATGCTTCAGTGTTTAAACTGTCCCAGGGAGGTGCAGATTGCTAAAGTGTGAAGTGCTTATCTTGCAATGGTGTTGCTGGAATAAGAGGCAGTTCCTTTAAGGAGACATGCTTGGCAGACTTCTGTTTACCTTAATGAAGTTTGTTTTTGACCTGTGTGCGATGCAGCTTTTCTCCACCTTGCTTGGGGACCACCCACCACCATCATCCCCAGCCAGCCAGCTAGCTGGTCTGATAGTTCTTTCAAGTGGAATGTTTACCAGATACTGTATATGTAAGTAGACCTGTACTTGGCTTCCTTTAATTTTAGCTAGGCTGGAGTGTTGACAGGTCAATGATCGCAGGATAAGCTGTTGTTTGAATGTGCAACATAAGCAGCTTCAAAGTAACCTTGCTTTGGGTTGTAGCTCCTACTTATACAGGTTAGTTTAATCCTCTTTTGTAGTCAGCAGCCTTTGGATTGTGAGGGGTATGTCATTTTTTCTGCTCTTCTGTGTGAATTTTGAATGTGAATTCTAATCCACATTGCCACACTTGGACTGTGTAGATCAGTGGCTTCCAGCCTTGAGTCCATAATTCGGCTTCTACTCCCAAAAGCTGTAGTAGCATCAGCGGTGAGGAATTCTGGGAGTTGGGGACCTACAGGCCAACTGATGTGTATGTAATTAGTTATTAAATAATCAACAACAATAACCTGTAGTTGTGTATAGTTTCTGTTGATCTTTATTCTCTCACTGAACATAGTTCAACAGTAATGTTCAGGTGTCAATATATAGACATATATTGGAAGAGCCTTGGTTTGGTATGTGTCCATGAGATGGTTTACGTAGGTTTTGCTGGTCAGTGCTGTGTGACAAATTTCTCTCATGAGAATTTTGACCATTTTTGTTCAATTATTATTTTTTAATCTTTCAAAAATATTTGAAAGGAAGAGAAACAGAAATTCTTGTGGTTGCAGTTAAAGTTTTTTGTGGTTACTTTATTTGCAAGGTGGCTGAGGTGAGGATGTGCATATCTTGGCTTTCAATGTAGTAGCTGGCAACCGTTCAAACTTTCCCAGTCTTTTGTTAAAACCCAGGGGAAGGTCTCATAACGTAACGTCTCCCATAGGGCCTTTTCAGCAACTGTGGTCAGCCAAGGTGCCTGCAGAGTGACAAAGAAATCTGTAGCAGAGAGAAAAATAAATGCCACATCTGCACCTGCTTGTAATATTATGATAACATCCAGAAAAAAGAAATTCTAAAGGGCCACAAAAATTAGTGTTGTGATTTAATTCAGTAAACAAAAGGCAGAGTCCAATAAGCCAGTCCAAGGTCAGAAGCCAGAGAATCAGTCAGAACCATCAGTAATAATGCTAGAGTCAAGGAATCACAAAGAGAAGTCCAGGTCCGGTCCAAGGCTCAAGGCAGGTTGCAGGTAAAAACAACAGTTGTTTCCTACACCGATTCATCATGGGATCCTGCTTTATATGGGAAGTCCATGCCTTTACATTGCTCTCAGCTGGAGTCCTTAGCTAGGATCCTTCAGTAATTACACATTGGTCTAAGCTGAACCCTTAACTGAAACACTACATTAGGTACAAAATGGAAGCCTCTTCTGTGGGAAACTTTTGGGGAAGCCAAAGTGCAATATCTGGTATACCACTACCTTCACCAGAACTGAACACAAAATATGCTGCTTATACTCTCTGAAGTGTTTATAATATGAATTATACATGTTAGATATTCCCCCCCCCCCCCCCAAGTGAACTGGGTACTCTGTTTACCATTCTCAGAAGGATTGAAGGCTGAATCAACCTCAAGTAGGCTACCAGAGCCCAGGATCAAACTCAGGTCATGAGCACAGTCTTCACTGCAGTATAGCATATACTGTTATCTATATATAACTGTTATATATAGTATAACAGTATAGCAGTATAACCACTATGCCACAAGGCAGTCCTCCTCATGCTCTCCACAGAGCTTACAGTGAATGAGCTCTATTATTAACATCTGCACAAAATGTCTCTGCAGTGATCCCTCTCTGTAAAAAGTGCTTGGAATTCCTGAAGAAGTTGTTGAACATTGAAGAATGTGAAGTATGAGTCAGTATCATTTCAGAAGATGAGAAATATTGAGAAACAATATTTTTTGAGAAATATTGTGAGATTTTATTACTCCCTTAGACCTGGAAAGCCACTTGGCATAATTGTTTCTAAAATTTCAGCAAACTTTTTGATGGCTTGTTCCCCGCCACCACCATCAAAATGTCTGTGAGGGTTCGATGTTCGGCTCCACATTTGGTCCAAATAAATCACCAGATTTTCTCGGTTTCCAAATAGGGGTAACGTTTATTGGGTTGTTTAACAAAAGTCCTGTGTCAACAAACATATTCCAAGCTTTCTCCCCATTAGACAACAAGTCTGCCGGGGGTTTCCACTCTTCCAACTTGAAAGGGTTCCCACTTTGAACATTCCAGGGACCTGGCCATTCAGGTGGGGTATCCGGGTTCAATAATAATCCCTTCTCTCCTTCCAATAAGGGGATGGTGTCCTCCTCTCGAAAGTCCACCCAGTCACACTCCCTGGAGGGTTCGCCCGTCTGCCAGGGGGTTCCCCGAATCCCCTCCGTTGCGTCTCCCACATCCTCCATTCTAATCTTTCTCTTCGTTCTCTTTCAACCCTTTCTCTCTCTTCCCTTAACTTCTTCCTCCACTCCTTGGTCTCTCTCTCACCCCAGTATGACGGTTTGGAGGTGAGTTCTCTCCTTCTCCGAGCATCCGCCTCTTCCTTCGGGACTCTTAATTTCTCCACCTTCCCGGTCCAGGGGTCTTCAACCCATATCCATTCCCAACCTGCTGGTAACTCTCCTTCCCCTCCTTTTATATCTACCAACCCCACCTCCACCACTTCCCGCTTTTTTTCTCCCGCGCCCAAGATAGTCCCGGTTTCTTTGACCGTTAGTTCATCTAAATCTTTCTCTAGGCTCCCCGGGTCTGGTCCAGGTGGTCTGGTCTTCCTGGGTGGGGGAACTGGCGGGATCTGACTTTCTATCTCAGCAATTGGCAGGAGGGACGGCACTGCCGTGAGAGGGGTCTCTCTCTCACTCTTGGTCTTACAATGTCATAGAACATTATTGTAAGTAGAGAGTATTATGGGAACAAAATGGTCAGTAGGTTGCTCACACGGTTGCTGTTGGTAACTGTTCTAGTGTAAAAGACAAAAACACCTGGGGAAGAAAGAACGAAATAATGTTGCAATTGCTGCTAATTGTAAGCCCTGCCTTTGAGAAATTGTTGGAAAGTGTTTTCTTCCTCTGGAGGAGTTGATGAAATTGGGGGGGGGGGGGGGGAACAATTTTCCATCCCCAAAATAGGGTGAAGAATTTTGAAAGCTCATTTGTGCAAAGCTGTGGTTGATGTCTTTGAACCTGCTAAGCTATTTAACACTGTAGCAAAGCATAACGATTTTAATGGATATTGAAGAGGATCATAGAGGACTGCATGCTCTTCCCCCAAGACTGGGTTTGTTTGGGGGGGGGGGTTGGCACCCATTTGACTCTTGGGGATCTCACTACCTCACAAAAAAATTACTAAGAAAAAAATAGCATTGCCACCCCTAGAAGTCTTCTGGAATCGTGATATGTCCTTTAAGTATAGCACAGCTTCCCCACTTGCTAACATAAATAATGTGGTGACCTGAAGCAATCTGAAAGCCCTGTCTGAGGCTGTTTCACAAATGAACGTTTGCATACCTGTCTATGAGCTTGCCATCACAAGTCTCTTTATGTTCTGGAGTTCCAAATAAAGTTGGTTTGTGGGTTGCAGCTTCTTTACAAAACTGATGCCAGCTGCATTCTGTAAAACATGAACTCTACATTAGCAGTAAACCTGGTGGGTGTATTGCCATGGCTAAATATTGAATGTATTAAAAATATGAGTGATTGAGGAAGCAAGGGGTTAGTGTGGTCTTTGAGTGTAGCCTCAAGAAATAAGGGCTTTTAGAAAATCTGATACTGATACTACTTAAACACACACTTGAGTAAACTGGTTGTTCTTACTATCCTTGGGACCAGGCATAAAAATTGTTTATACTCAGGGTGGCTTAGCCACAACCCCGGATCTACTGACTTGCTAAAGGCAATTGTGGTGAGTGGGCGATTGGTAGGAACATGAATTCCATATATACCAAATTCCCATATTTCTGCAGATGCTAATGTTTTTTCCCCACCTGTCTTTAAAATAATTTATATAGCCCAAAATAGCTCGCATCTTACCGCAAAAATACTTAAACATTAATATTGTTATGACGGAGGTCATGGAAGATTGGATGTTTTGAAAACTGGGTTGAGTGCAAGAACTTTCTGAGGTTTGTTCCACCTCTGAACTCATAGGCACCTGTAGTAGTATGTTTCATTTTGTCCATATTTATGTATTTAAAATATTTTCTCCCACCTTTCTCCTTAAAAAGGATCCAAGGCAGCTTTCATTATTATAAGACAATATTTTAAAGCAAAAACAATAAGTATACAAATACAAAATAGGATCAAACTAATGCCACTTTGAGAAATGGGAACATCACTGAGGGTAGGCTTGCCTGGAGAGAAAGGTCGTAGAGGTTCCATAGCTCTCTTCTCATCTCAGACATTATTTTTAGAGCTTTGAGGTTCTGGTTCTTCATCTAGAGCAGCGTTTACCAATCTTGGGTAAACCAGGTGTTTTTGGACTGCAATTTCCAGATGCCTTCACCACTAACTGTGCTAATCAGGGTTTCTGGGAGTTGCAGTCCAAGAACAACTGGGTTACCCACGGTTGGGAACCACTGATCTAGAGCAAAACTTTCCAATGAGACCTGTTCAGGAATGGAATTAATTACCCTGAGCAGTGTAGACTGTTCTCCATTGCAGGTTTTAAAAAGAGATTGGTGGCTTGCTGTCAGAAATGATACAGTAGTGGGTTTTTTTATTTTGGCAAAAGGGTTGAGTCCTCTCAACTTTGTTGTTACCTGCCACCAAGTCATCTCCGGCTTATGGTGACCCTATGAATGAGCAATCTCCAAAATCTCCTGTCCCTAGCAGCCTTGCTCAGGTCCTGCAGACTCAAGCTTGTGGCTTCCTTTAGGGAATCATTCCACTTCAGATTTGGTCTTTCTCTTTTCCTGCTGCCTTCAACTGTCCCAAGCATTATTGTCTTTTCCAGAGAATCTTGCCTTCTCATGATGTTCCCAAACTATGGACAGCCTTGGTTTCATCATTTTTGCTTCCAGAGGTAGTTCAGACTTGATTTGATCTAGGGCCCGTTTGTTTCTTTTTCTGGTGGTTCAGAGTATCTACTCCTTTCCAGAACTCTATCTCAAACAAATCAATTTTTTTCCTGTCAACTTTCTAAACTGTCCAGTTTTCGCACCCATACATGGTGATTGGAAATAAGATAGTGTGGATGATCTTGATCTTGGCCTCCAGTGACACATTGTTAAAACTTGATGATCTTTTCTAATTCCTTCATTGCTGCCCTTCCAATTCTCAGTTTCCTTCAAATTTCTTGCCTGCAGTCTCCATTTGGATTGATGATTTAATCAAAGTATACAAAATCTTTAACAGTTTCAGTTTCTTTATTTTCAACATGTGTCGCTCTTCTGTAGTTACGATTTTTTTCCTACTCCATGTTTAGCTGCAGTCCTGCTTTCTTTCACTTTCACTAAAAGTTGTTTCAGGTCATTGCTGCTTTCTGCCCGTAAGATGGTGTCATCTGTATATGTTAGATTATTGATGTTTTTTCACCAATTTTCACTCCTCCTTTATCTGAATCTAGTTTGTGACTATCTCTCATCCTCCTGAGCTTCAGGAAGCAAATCAAAACCTAGTTGTTTACCCAAGCTTTTGAAAACCTCAGTCCTTCTTAATTTTAATTTTTAGGTTATTTTATGAAAATGCTAGGATGACTGTCAATTGTCTATTGCTGTTTGTTTGTTTGTTTTTTCAGCTCTGCCATATTGTGATTTAGTAATGTTTTTAGACAAGTTTTTTTAGGGTGGGTCCTTGCTGTTTGGATGTTTATTATTTTAAGTTTTGTTTGTACATTTATGTTACTTTTTGTAGCCTCCTAAAGTAGTGCCTTGCTACTAGATGGGTGGAGTATAAGTTCAAAACAAAGTATGTTCTTCATACAGACTGAACAGATAAAGGGTTAAAATATGTCTGCCCTCTTTATCTCCGGGAAACCATTCTGTCTCCCCATATTCTGTCCATATTCTGTCCTCTCAGCTTTACAATTCTATTCCCCCCCTTCCTGCCTATAATAGACATACAGTGTTTCAGGAAAGTGATATTTCATATACACCAGAGCTGGTACTTACTTTCGATATAGCTGTGCAAAGAAGCACCTCTAATATGCCACATTGAAACAAAGGCAGAAAGAAATTAGGCTCTCTGAAACTATTTTCCAGCATAAAAGAGAACTGCTACCTCTACATGGGACAGGGCGAACCAGACTTGAAGTCAAGAAAGTTGATAAAGTTGTTGTTAAGAGCTTCCTACCTTGAAAGTGGAGCAAAAGTAGCATTGGAGAGTTGATCTTGTTTCAAATCTAGCACTCTAGTTCGCATCAAGGGGCTGCAATGGGTCTGGGTCTTCCAGACTTGGAATATGTAATATGAAGATTTTATATATAGGTGTGTGTGTGTAATATTATATATATTTATTTATTTTCCCTCCAAACCAAGATCTGGCTTCTACCGTGTTTCCCCGAAAATAAGACAGGGTCGTATATTAATTTTTGCTCCAAAAATGCAGTAGGGCTTATTTTCAGGGGATGTTTTATTTTTTTCATGGACAACAATCTACATTTATTCAAATACAGTTGTGTTGTCATCTGGTTGCTGCACAATGGTGGAGGGTGGGGTTTCACTTAACTAGGACTTATTCTTGGGGTAGTGCTTATATTACAAGCATCCTGAAAAATCATACTAGGTCTTATTTTCAGGTTAGGTCTTATTTTCGGGGAAACAGGGTAGTAATTATCTTCAGTTTCTCTATAATACCTCCAACATGGGTCCACACCCATTTTAAGGACCATTGGAATAACATTTGAACAGTGTAAGAAATTTAAAAGGCCACACTTTAATATCTCACCAAAATGAGTCTGGTGTCAGAGCCCGATAGCTCTCTAATGGGAGAATATTCTAGAAAGGGGATTCACCCTTCAGTAGTTGTATGTCTGACTTTGTGAGGCCAGAGTGAGCCACACTAGTGTCCTAGTGTCTCCTGCCAGCTGTAACTTGGTTGATATTTTAAAAACATTTCTTTCATTTTGCTTTGTTTCTTATTTTATTTAAATTTTATGTTCTAGGATAAAAGGGAACTAGATTGTTAGACCAGATTATTCTTGCTTCCCTACAGCTTTACAGAAAGTTGCTGACATTGTGCAGAAACATTTCCCAATGTTTGTTGTAGGTTTTTCGGGCTTTTTGGCCGTGTTCTGGAGGTTTTTCTTCCTAACATTTTGCCAGTCTCTGTGGCTGGCATCTTCAGAGGACAGGAGTTAGAACTCTGTCTGTGCTCTGGTGCAGTTTGTGGGATAGTTGAGTATTTATAGCTGTGGGATCAACTATCTCACAAACTGCACCAAAGTACAGACAGAGTTCTGACTCCTGTCCTCTGAAGATGCTGGCCACAGAGACTGGTGAAACGTTAGGAAGAAAAACCTCCAGAACACGGCCAAACAGCCCAGAAAACCTACAGCAACCATTGGATCCTGGCCGTGAAAGCCTTGGAGAATACATTTCCCAATGTTGTTTAAAAGTTGTGACAGTTCCTTACCATCTTTTCACTCTCACTAATCTGTGTAAATTTAAAATGTGCTGGGCAGTTTAAGCAAAGTAATTTTTAAAGTATAAATTGGCACCACCACACCTAGATATGTATGAAAACAGACTTTCCTTCTTCTACAGAAGACCTTCCCATCATCACCTGTTCCTCTCCAGGATATCTTTGCTCAATGGAAGAAGTAAGTTTTTAACAGTGATTGGATGGAATTGGGAAAGCTGCTGTTGCCTAATAAACATTTTTTAGTATGATCCTTATTGTTATATATTCATACAGTTTACTTAACTTTCTTTTTCTGCTATGGAAATATCACTTACAGGGCCAATATACAAGTGTAGACTAAATAAAGTGTTGTTGACTGGTGGTCCAGTTTCAGACTGCAGTGTAATGGAGAAATGTGTCTAGTTAACTTTCAAAATGTTTTTAGAAGAATATCCCCCTTTTTTTCTGGAGAGGTAAGATTAACAGCTTAGTTTGTAAATCTCATAGACCTACCATGCTATTGTTAGCTGTTTGTACTTGGGTGAGTTTGAAAATGATTGCCACTATTATTCTCTGAAATCAATTGTGTTAAACTCTTTGAAGATACTTGTGCCCAGAATACCTTTTTTTATTTTATTAAGGAGACATCAGAGTAATAGCATTTACATATGCATAAAAGTATAGCCTTTTGTATTCTGGTGCCCTTTAGATGTACTGGCCTTCAGTTTCTATCATTGCTAGTCAAATGGTTAGTGGTTTCTTTATCATACACAAGTATTCTCTTATCAAATGCACAAGGAGTGTTGCTTGGAAATTTATTCTAGAAAAAGAAAAATAAGAGTTCCCTATACTGGCAAGATGGGTTGGCAGGCCTTTGGTACTTACTGTATTACTAACACCTAACTAAAAATCTGTCCTGCCTGGACTGTGTTAAAGTTTGAAACGAAGACCTTTTTTAAAGGAATATCACTCCCAGAACCTGCCATCCACCCTTGCCATGCTGGCTTTCGGATTTGGAGAATTGTACTAAAACACACACAACACCCCTCTTTTCCACACTTCATGATACTAGACTCTGTAAGGCAGCCTTCCCAAAATAGATGCCCTGTAGAGATGTTGGACTGCAGCTCCTTTCAGTCACCTCCACGGCCAGTGCCCTCCAACATAGATGGAGGATCCAAGTTTGGAGAAGGCTGTTTATGGCAGAGATGCATTTGCTTCTAAAATTAATACAAAAGAGAATAGAGAGACAGAAGTGTGTCCCATTTATTTTAGTAGCGCTTGTATTAGATATTTTGGGTACAATGCAGAGTTCACTGAGAAAGCACAGGAAATGGAAAGATAGAGAAATGAACCTGAAAGAGTGGAAAGATCTGAGTTAAATTATGACATATCTGCTCACCTTTTAAAAATGACTTCTGAGTTGTGGACACTTATCCAGTTCTGTTTGAAATTTAATAGTCTGATGCCCTGGGCAAAAATCTGCAAGTTTTTTAATGTTTCATTTGCAGTGCCACATTGCAGAGATGTAAAACTGACTTTATTTTTTTACCATTAAAATCAATGGGGAAACACCCCCCCCAAAGAATGCAAAACCAACACAGAAACTCACATTTTTTCACCCTTGCACATGCCAGTCATCCCTCATGTTAGAGAGTATTCACATGGTTCCCCCCTTGAATGGTCTTTGAATATGTTGAAAGGGTTGGATTTCTGTATATTCATTCTATACCTGTAAGAAGGGATCCTGAATGAGTAAGAACGTGTACACATAGAGCCTCTTCTCAATATCAAAGTGCTGGTCTTTGTGGCCATCTTGTATGGGCATTTGCCAAAACAATTATCTGAGTCCACGTTTTTGTGCAAGACAAGAATTACCAACCATTGTTGTTCTTTGCTGCAGCAAAGAAGCTCTACTTGATATCTAGTGATGATTCTTGTTCAAAAGAGACACGATGCCCAATATGTTGTTGAGCACATGTTGCAGAACATTTTAAAAACTAGCCTTTTTAAAGCTGGCTGCCCTTATTAACTCCTATTCAATGCATTTGTGAAATCTGTCCAACAGAACTTATTCTCAAGTCCAGAAACAAAAGGTAGACGATACCAAGAAAAGCATTCCAGCAAAGATCAGAGTTTCTGATCCCAAGAGCAGCTCGGAGAGCTCAGATGAGGAGGAAGCAGCAAATTCTGTAAAAAATAAGAGTAAGTGTTATCTTTCCAATTGAGTAAGTAATGTTGATGATAAAGCTTTGAGAAGAGAGATGCTCGTGTGACACAGTAATAACCAGGGTGCCATTTTTGCTGCAAGAAACTAAATTTCCAACTTCTCTACTGTAAAAACCCGATGAAGGCAGTTTTTACAGGGGAACACTATAGTAGGTGGCAGAATACAATATAACTAGGAGTCCCTAAGACAGTGGTTAGGTATTGTTTACATAGTTAAAGTTTTTTTATCCTCTTCAGCTGAAAAGATTTCCAGAGTGGCTTACAAAGATCAGAATAAGCTGATCCTCCTCTGCGGGCTTTCAATCTTGAAAAACCTGACACAAAAGACAAACAAATTGAAACTTAATGAAAAGGAGACAGAGGTGCTCCTGGTCTGTCAAAAGGCAAACCAGGATGATAGGGGTTCAGCCTGTGCTGGGTGAAGTTACATTCCTCCTGAAAAGGCAGGTCTGCAGTTTGTGTGTTTTCCTGGATGCATCGGTCTCGACGGTGGTCAGAAGTGCATTTGTACAGTAAAAGCCAGTTTCACCTGGTCCTGGAGATCTCTGATTCCGCTACGATGATGAATGCCAATCTGTACTAGGGCAACACACACTACATGGCGCTGCCTTTGAAGAGTGTTTGGGAACTTCAGTAGGTTCAAAAAGTTGCCTACTGCTGACTGCCTGCCTGCTGACTAGCAGTGGTTACAGGGAGCCTATAACTCCCCGCTTCACTGACTGCCAGTCTGTTTCCAGGCCCAGTTCAAAGTGCTATAAAGCCCTGTACAGATTGGGTCCAGGCTATCTGCTGGACTGTGTCACCCAGTATGAGCCTCCTTAATTTTTAAGATCATCCGGGAAGAACCTTCTCCCAGTCCCACCACCTTCATGGGCCCCTTTGGTGTTGATGCAAGAAAGGGCCTTCTCAGTGGCTGTTTCAAGGCTTTGAGATGCTCTGCCTTGAAGTCAGGTTGACCCCCACCTCTGCTTTTCCTTCTATTGTCTGGCAAAGACACTCTTTTTTCACACAAGCTTTTAAGCACCTACTATTCCCCAATGGTATATTACACAGCTGTTTTATTTTAATATATGATTTGAGACTTGCATGCTATTTTAAAATAGTTGGTGCAAATCAGGGAAGATGGTTGAGAACCACTGACCTAGAAGGGCGTAACAGTTTGTTCTTGAGGGGAGAAGTGTGTTATGCAATTTAAATGTTTCCAGCTAGAGGTAAATAAATATCTTGCAAATTTCTGAATTTTATGCTCTACTGTTGCAGCTAACCTACCAGTGAATAACATTTCTGTGGCTAAAGCAGAAACTAGCAGTGAGGATGAAGATTCATCATCTGAAGAGGAAGCAGTTGCTGGGAAAGTGGTGAGTGGGAATCTCTTGTTGTTTGTGTTAGAAATGGGGTAGAGCATACGCTTTGGACAAAGATCCAGTGTGGTCCTTATGAAAGACTGTAACACAGTGGTGGATCACATTAATTCCGTGATCAATCCTGAGGAAAGGCTGACATATTTTCCATGTGGAAGATTCCCAACTGTGGCGTCCGCCCAGGTCATGAATATTAATGTGCTATATGCATGGACCAATGAGAGTGATGGAGAGGTGGAGTCATGAGATATAAGAGTCTCTGCAGGAGGAGGAGATTGGTAGATTGGGGAATTTGGAGATTGAGTTCTTGGATTTGAGGATTGGTGGTTTTGGAGTTTGGGGTAGGGAGAGAGGGTTGGCGGTTGAGGGTGGATGAAGTGGGATGTTTGGTTAAGAGTTAAAGACATTGATCGTACCTTCATCACCTGTAATAATAAACAACTTCTATTTGGTTCTATTTAAAATGACACATTGCCTAGACCTCTGTTATTAATAATGCATAATTTTGATGTAATCAACTGGTGGCAGCGACACGACAAGCAGATTGTGCCCTTTGATTGGTGAAACAACCAAGGGACAAGCGGGAACGTGACACCAACCTTTCCAGATAGGCCTGGGAAAGGACGCTTCTTGAAACTCAAGGCAGCCACTGCCAGTCAGTGTTAGCGGTACTGGGCTAGGTGTACCAATGGTGTCTAACAGTAAAAGTAACTTCCTATGTGCCTAGGTGGGGCAATGAGATTTGTGAGTATCAAGATGTTTTAGTCAGTGTGTGTGGTCCTGGGCAAGGCACACAGTGCCAGGTTGCCTTTAGGAGGAAATGGTAAACCACTTCTGAATACTCTCTACCTAGAAATCCTTGGAAAGGGTCATCATAAGTCAGAATTGACTTGATGGCACACTATTATTATTTTATGAACACATATTTTTCAAAATCAGCTGTGTTTGCTGTGATCAACAATGAGTGACTTTCCATCAACAATATTTACTATGATACAGAATATGAAAACATAGCACCTACCCATCTAGTGGCGAACCACTACTCTCGGCAGCTTACAGAGGAAGATACAAGGGACATATAAGACAAATTTGAAGCTAAAGAATGCATAAAAATAAAACTCAAGTAAAATAAGAAAACAAACATCATAAGCATAAACTAATATCACATAGTAAATCCCCCACAAATGGCGACAACAGATCAATTGAAATTTACACAAAATGGGTCAAGCTGTCTCTCATGTGGGATGGGTGGACTTGAATGCCTAATTCAATAGAGCACATTGTGCATAAGATTCACCCAGTAGTGGCATGAAGAGGACAATCTCAGTGGAATTCTTCTTTTTCTCCCCCTTCCCCTATTTTCTTAGGTGAAAACACCTGGGACTGGTAACAAGACAACAGATTTCCTGCAACTTGCTGCACAGAAGACAAATTCCTTTCCAGGTAAAGGGGTGGCTGTAGCTGCAGTCCAGGCAAAAGAGCGACAGAAGAAAGCAGCTGTGAGTAAGCCGCTCCCTCCGTCTGTAGGAAGACCAAGGCAGAATAAAACCCCATCTGGTCAACAAGGGGCTGCTTTGCAGTCTCCCGGTGTGCAAAGGCAGACCAGAGTGCAGGCAGCTGCTGCAAAGAAGACGGCGAGCTCTGAAAGCAGCAGCAGTAACAGCAGCAGCTCCACTGAGAGTGAGGAAGAGAAGACACTGACCACAGTGAAGCTGCCGCCTCCAAAGTCAGGTAAAAAGCCAGTTGGCTGGAGATGTGTGTTGCTGCATGGCGTGGCACAAGCAATGTTCCGACTGTTTTCTTTCCTCTTGGCTTTGCAGCGAGATTGGCCCATGTTCCCTGCCAAGTATTGCTGAAGGCCAGCTACAGTAGTTCCAGCTCTCTCTTTTTGATAAGATTAAAGGAAGCGGGTGTCGGTAGAAGGAAGAAATAAAGGATCTGAAGGATGCAAACTAGAGGCTCTCTAATTTATTAAAAAGCTGTGTCTAGGATTTGGTCAGATGATGTCACTGCCAGGAGTCCCAGTTTGCTACACTTGTCCTCATTGGGGCAGGAATGGCTTTCATCTTTGCAATTCTGAGGCTGTAGGTAGGATTGAGGGAGACATCTCTTAACACAACATGACTCGCAGATTACTCATGACAGGGATACAGACAGAAAGGTAGGGTTTCCAGAGGAAGAACAATGTGCAAAATATATATTCAGGAACAAAGAAAGCAAACTTGCTGTACTAACTGTAACCAAAGGTGATTGAAAGGGTGGTACAACTTGATCTGTGATGACCTGCATGCAGACATTTGCCTGCTCACATATAAGGCTGAAACGGGAATGGTTACACATAAACCCTAGTCATTGATGCTCACCCAGAAGCATGTTAGACTTTTGCCTTTGAATATCTAAGGGCTCCAAACATGGTTCTCTTGGTCAGGAATCCTAATAAGGTCATGTTCTCAATTAGAAAACCTCTGTCACCTCCTTCAGCCAAACGCAGTTACACCGTTTTCTACTTCCAAGTGTGTACTGATGTTGAGGGGAAGGGATGTACGTATGTGCCTGGGGCTTAGGCAGGCAGGCAGACTGGGCTCAGAACAGGCTGGAATCCGCTTGTCTGTCTGTGTTTGGCAGAGTATATCTGGTTTGTGTTGTGCTGTTAGTGAAGTTGTACTCCCTCCCTTCCTCTCTTTCTAATACAGTACTGTTATTTTTCACAAGCAGCTCTTCAGCCATAGTTTCTGTTGTTATCCTTTTGTTACAAATGTAACATATTACTCCATATTTCAGATCTGAAGAAGGCAGAAAGTAGCAGCGAGGACTCAAGTGATGATTCTGACTCCGAAGAAGAATCACAGGCAGCAGCAGTCCAGGTAGTTTGTTCAGTCTATAGCTGGAATGAGAAGCTTCATCCTGCATAAAGGTTCTTGTTATCTTCAAGTGACTTACCGAGCGTGGTTTTAAGACAAAACAATGCTTTAAAACATGAGTGGGATTAGTACCACCCTTTTACAACTAGGATGGATGATAGCAAATGGAAAGTCTTGTTCAGTGGTAGGAGAGGAGGCAGATAGCACCTGTTTGTTCCCTTTTGGAGGAGAGTTCTGCCCTGGGTCTGTTTGTTTCTTTGCCCCACCCATCTATTTACTATTTATTTATTCCTTTCTCCATCCATGGTAGTTTTGCTTTCCACAACTTGCTGGAAAGAAGCTTCCCTGGCTTCTCAACTGACCTTGCTTGTTTCCGTCTCTTGGTGGAGAAGGGAATTTTCACCACTCTTCCACTCCAGAGATTTCAAAGAGAGTGCAGAGATGGATGTGCAAGAATTCCATTCTTCTTTGCCTCCAGTCAAAAGCAAACTCCTGCTTTCCAGGACTTGAGAAGCACTAGAGAGCAGCTGTTCTATGTGGTAATATACCAACAAGAATTTTCTGGTTCTTGCTCCGTCTTAGTTTATCGGATGTTCTACAGTTTTGTCAGGATCCACCCAAGGAGGTGGAGCACCACTGGAACACCAACTCACCTGTCTCTCATCTTCCCACTGAAAGAGAAAAACTGCCCATCCTTTCTGTCAGTTGGGAGGAAAGCTGGCAGAGACATACTGAGGAGTGTATCAGGATGAATACTGGTGTGGGTGTTTTGAAGTGTTGGGTCACCTTCACTATGTATGTAGTCCACTGTCTCTTACTATCCTCATTGTTCTCTCTCTGTTTTTTAAAGGGCTTACTTTTCTGAGTTCCTTCCATGTATAGGAGTCCCCGTTACAAACTGATTCTGTTTATCTTCTTTAATTAAAGTTGTTATAGTCAAAACAGATGTGGCTTTCTCTCTGAAATTGTATGTTAAAATTGGCTTGCAGTCTTATGGGTCAATCAGCTTCCTGCTCTCATATGAAGCAAATGGAAGGAATGTTCACACAATGTCAAATTTATGATCCTGAATTTCAGTTTTCAAAAGAGGGATAATAACAGCAACATTCAAAGCTGTCAATGAATTGAAGAAATCATTAGGTTCAGTTTCCTGGAGGGCCTATATTGTTGTTGATGATTTACTGCTTTTTTAATCCACGACAATTAATTGCCTTGAGAATTTTTCAGTTCTCCTAATTGCGGCATGTTCACGCCACCCATTCTTTTAATCCTTCCTACTAGGTAAAACCAGGCGTGCCAAGTACACTGGTCAGTTCAACACTGGCAAAAAGCTCACCAGCCACGATTGCACTTTCAAAAGCAAGTGCAGTAAAGGTACCTCCAGCCAAGGTGAAAGCAAACCAAGTTGGCACAGGAGCCGGAAGTGCAGCTAGAACCACAGAGGCAACAGACAGTTCGGATACAAGTGACTCATCAGACAGTGAAGATGAGGAACCATCTTCAGCAGCACAGGTGAGATACACCAGGGACATTTGCTCTCTCTGTCTGTTTCTAAGATCTGGAGTTCATAGGCACAGAAGTAAAGGGTTAATAGTTTGAAAATGGACTGTGACCTGTAAAACACTTCATGGAACATTTTTGTCATCTTCCGTACCGGTTGTTGATCCAAGGATGTGGATCAACAAATGTGACATAAGCCCGTGAAACCAAACTATCTCAAACAATCATATCAAAATTCATAAGTATCAGTTTCTTCATTGTTGCAGTAATTCCAGGCAACTTTAGCTCATCTATTTCTACAAGCTTTCCTTATCTACATTGCTCCTATGTTCCATATTCACAAAAGTTCTTCCAAGAAGAAAGAAGTAAAATGTAATTAAAGCAGTCTTAAAAATGTGAGAAAACTGTAGGCACAGATATTTAAAATTCTTCCTTGCAACTTGTGAGAGGATGCAAGTGTTAAAACTTAAGTTATAGACACAATGTAAGTCATACTTGAATATAAACTACATGAGTATCTCCTTTAAGCGTAAAGATTCTTTTACGAGTAAAAATGAACAATGAGAATGTTTCAAATACATTCTAAAAGTATAAGAGTTTATAGCCTAACAAGGCACATTTAAAAACAAAAGACAGAGAATACATCTTTTAAAATAATAAAATTATTAGTATATAAATTGTGTAAAGTAAAAAGCATTATCTTTATTTTAAAAGCATGGAAAAATATCAGAGTTTTCACAAGTAACTGATTTTTCTGGTTCCACTTTGCTATCTTTTCTGCTCCTCTAATGACATTCACCTGGTATTACTTTTGTTCCTTCTTGGAAGGAATATCTGGCTATCTGTTCTCAACTGTTTTTATACCCTTAAGAATTCTAAAAACAGCTTATCTCATCACCCAGGTTTTCTAACAGTAGGAAATTACTATGTGTTCTAGCCTAAGGCAAACCTTCAATCACTTTATTCCTGTTCAGTTTCCTTAAGTCAGCAACATTCTTTCCATAAACATCTGTGTTTTGACTAAATACTCAACCTTACAAGACATTTTTGTTACTTATCAATAATCATGATGAAAATTGTAGTTTATGAATTTACACTTTTTCAAAATATGCCACTATTGGATTACAAATGCCATGTCTTTTAAACCACAAATTACATTGCTTTGCTTTACCTTACACATGAAAACTGTAACACAAAATGAAATACTTCAAAGTGAGTTTGATTTGAAAACAACTATGACTTAATAAAAATTATTGCTTCAAGAAGCATATTTTCAGCCGTACTTTCAATTTTTATGTACCTTCCAGGCACTTTTTTCCTGTTCCCATGAACTCAAATTTTCAAATGTTGATAGAATGGTTACTATTTGTAGCTCCATTTTAGTGCATCATTGTCATTGTCGACTTTTAATGGGGGCAGTCCAGGTCTTAGACCGAGCTAGAACATATCCATTTAATCAAGTCCGTTTGGTCCAATGAGCCTACTTTGGTTGGGACACTTGAGTTTAGCTCAGCATTGCAAGCTGTTTTCAAATAAAGGAAAATAGATTTTAAAATATTTCAAGGGAATTGGTTATTACTACTTATTTAAACAAAACCGGTACTAAAAATGCTAATACAGCAACCATCAGGGAATAAATAAATCAGTGTCTGTGCTCTCTAAATCCTGAAAACTGCTTCACTGAACTTCATCTTGATCAATTTACACAGGAATTATGTAAAAATTCAAGATATGAACTACCTCAATTCATGAATTTTTATGTATACCATTTTCCATTTCTCTTTAACAATAGACAAAACTACCTGGAAAAGCTGGTCAGGCTTCTGCATCTCTGGCGAAAAGTGCGGCATCCAATCAAATGTCAGGCAGGGGAACCTGTGCTTCAACTCCATTGAAACAAACTCCAAAGCCACCCATCACAAGCTTGGCAAAATTGTCAACTCCTGCAAAAAAGGTTGGGAGCTCAGAGAGCAGTGGGTCATCGTCTGAGACTGAGAATGAGACTTCTCCAGTCCCAGTGAGCCAGAAGGTTTGGAGTTATTTGAAATAATGGGGTTTTGGTGTTTCAGTTTCCACCATGGGTAATGTTTTCAGGATGATCTGTCTCTAGTCAGAGTGGAATCTCAGTTTCAGAGAATATGGGTAATGTGGTTGGTTGTTTTATCCATCTTTCATCCTTTACTCCATGTATGTAGAACTTTCCTGTATGTACTTCTTGATCAGTATGGGACTTGGTTAGCTGTCCTAATTGCTGCATGTTCACGCCACCCATTCTTTTTATCCTTCCTACTAGGTAAAGCCAGGCGTGCCAAGTACACAGGTCAGTTCAACACTGGCAAAAAGCTCACCAGCCACGATTGCACTTTCAAAAGCAAGTGCAGTAAAGGTACCTCCAGCCAAGGTGAAAGCAAACCAAGTCGGCACAGGAGCTGGAAGTGCAGCTAGAACCGCAGAGGCAACAGACAGTTCGGAAACAAGTGACTCATCAGACAGTGAAGATGAGGAACCATCTTCAGCAGCACAGGTGAGATACACCAGGGACATTTGCTCTCTCTGTCTGTTTCTAAGATCTGGAGTTCATAGGCACAGAAGTAAAGGGTTAATAGTTTGAAAATGGACTGTGACCTGTAAAACACTTCATGGAACATTTTTGTCATCTTCCGTACCGGTTGTTGATCCAAGGATGTGGATCAACAATGTGACGTAAGCCCATAAAACCAAACTATCTCAAACATATCAAAATTCATAAGTATCAGTTTCTTCATTGTTGCAGTAATTCCAGGCAACTTCAGCTCATCTATTTCTACAAGCTTTCCTTATCTACATTGCTTCTATGTTCCATATTCACAAAAGTTCTTCCAAGAAGAAAGAAGTAAAATGTAATTAAAGCAGTCTTAAAAATGTGAGAAAACTGTAGGCACAGATATTTAAAATTCTTCCTTGCAACTTGTGAGAGGATGCAAGTGTTAAAACTTAAGTTATAGACACAATGTAAGTCATACTTGAATATAAACTACATGAGTATCTCCTTTAAGCGTAAAGATTCTTTTACGAGTAAAAATGAACAATGAGAATGTTTCAAATACATTCTAAAAGTATAAGAGTTTATAGCCTAACAAGGCACATTTAAAAACAAAAGACAGAGAATACATTTTTTAAAATAATAAAATTATTAGTATATAAATTGTGTAAAGTAAAAAGCATTATCTTTATTTTAAAAGCATGGAAAAATATCATAGTTTTCACAAGTAAAAATATATTAAGGAAATAGCTTCTCTAGCCTCCAAGCATATCAGGAACACACACAGAGAAAACTATTTCTAAAAGTTTTCACCCAGCCAAGCCATGTTAAAATGTATGGAAAATCCATTGTTGATTTTTCTGGTTCTATTTTGCTATCTTTTCTGCTCCTCTAATGACGTTCGCCTGCCATTACTTTTGTTCCTTCTTGGAAGGAATATCTGGCTATCTATCCTCAACTGTTTTTATACCCTTAAGAATTCTAAAAACATGGTTGTTGTAGGTTTATCGAGCTGTTTGACCATGTTCTGGAGGTTTTTCTTCCTAACGTTTTGCCAGTCTCTGCGGCTGGCATCTTCAGAGGACAGGAGTTAGAACTCTGTGTTCTGCTGTAGTGTGTGGGATTGTTGAGTATTTGTAGCTGTGGGATCAGCTTTTTGTCCTTTTCGGGAGATTGGGTGATTATGGTAATCAGGGTTTTTTTTTTTTGTTATGGGTGTATTGTTGTGAGAAGGGGGAAGATTATCTGTCACTGTGTTTGTTTAATATATTTTATTTTTCCAAATTAAATACAATACAAAATACTTACTAACAATCTAAAACACAGTGCACCCCCATACCCACGGGACCCTTTGGAGCATTTCTTTTATTACGAACCTCCTTTCCAAAGTTGTATTGATTGTTGCTTAGAGGCTTTCCCTTTCCTTTCACTAATACAAATTCAATAAATCTACCCCAAATAGCATAAAAAATATTTAAACTTATTTCTCCTCTTTTCATCTTAAGTTCAGTAGTCAATTTGTCATTTAATGCAATGTCCCATACTTCGTTATACCAATCTTCTAATTTAATACCATGTTTGTCTTTCCAGTGTCTAGCTATTAATATTCTAGTACTTGTCATAAAATTAGAAATCAATTCCTTTGAGCAACAATCAAGTTCTGTCTTTTCAAAAATTGACAGCAAAGCAATTTTAGAGTTAAATTCAATATCTTTTCTAAATATATCACATATTTCCTCAAAAATCAATTTCCAAAATTTCTGAATCAATTTACACTCCAACCACATATGATAATACGTGCCAATTTCTTCATCACATTTCCAACAGGCCTTAGAATTGTCTGGTTTTATTATGTTCAATTTCACCGGAGTCATGTACCACCTTAAACTAATTTTAAAAAAATTCTCCATTATTCTTACCGACATTAATCTTAAAACTCTCATCTTCCAAATTTTTGTCCAATCCGCTGTTCTGATTTCTGTCTTTAAATCATGCTCCCAAATTGATTTCAATCCTTCTATTTCAGTTTCAGTTTCCTCCTGATCCAAAATTAGGTTATAAATTCTACTTACTATTCCCTTCCTCAAAGCATCCTTCTGCATGTCTTCATGTGATGATAGAAATTGTTCATACTTAGTACATTCTGTACATTTGCCATTAGTCCTCAACCATTCATTAGTCCATCTATCTAATTGGATATAATTATACCATGATAATTTATTAGTTTGAAGTTTAACTATAATCTGATCCTTCAATCTCATTTTAATCATCCAATCCTTCAATCTGGCAACTTTTTTATCCTTAAACAAATCAACAAAGCCCTTCAAGGTTGCTGGGAAATTTTCTATTTTGGTCACTAATTTTAGTGGTGAAGTAAAGGGACAAAACTTCTTTTTATATCTGTTCCAGACATTTAACATGTTTCTTAAAAAGGGGTTGTTCACCTGATTTATTATATTTCTTTTTACTACATTAAACAAATATTTTTCAATATTCCCATGTATTTCTGAGGATTCCATATCCCACCAAATTAATCTTTCTTCGTTATATATAATATCTCCAATAAATCTTAGTTGATTCGCTATACAGTGGTGCCTCGCTAGACGATGTTAATCCGTTCCACGAAGATCGCTGTCTAGCGAAAACATCGTCTACCGAAGCACGTTTTCCCATTGGAATGCATTGAAATCGCTTCAATGCGTTCCAAGGGAAAACGCAGTCGTCTTGCGAAATTTCCCATAGGGAAGCCTCGTCTAGCGAGTGAGGGTCCCCATAGGAATGCACTGACAGCTGCACTGACAGCTTTTGACCACTAGTCAGCGCAGTCCTATGGGGAAACCTCATCGTCTAGCGAAATTCCCCATAGGGAAACATCGTTTTGCGAAGCGCAGTAGCGCTCGCAAAAAGGCATCGTCTAGCGATTTCCTCGTCCTGCGAGGCAATCGTCTAGCGAGGCACCACTGTATAATAATTTTTTATATTAGGAATACCTAAACCTCCATTTTTTTGAGTCTTGTACCAATATCTTTTATTTATTCTTGATTTTTTACCTTGATTACAGAATCCATTAATTAGTCCCTGCCAATACTTAAAATCCTCTTCTTCTTCTTCTTCTTCTTTTGTAACTTTTATTTTATTATATAACAGACAAACAACACATACAAAACAAACACACATGGAAGTGTTTACCATGATACAATATCCAAAATATAATCTTGACTGAATAATTGTGTTACAGTACTAAAATCTTAACCAATGTTATATTCTCTACTCATGTTTATTTCTGGGCTCAATCAAAAAACATTTATATAATATCTCTAACAAGCCCAGATCAACCATATAACTATAAACATTTATAACCACATATGTTTACAGTCTATATATATCTTTCAAATCAACAATTTCTAATGTTATGATCAGCACGAACCTTTCTAGTTTAAAGGTTATATATACTTATATAATTTCTTATATCTTTTTTATCACAATATCCAAAATATAATCTTGACTGAATAATTATGCTACAGTGCTGAAATCTTTAACCTATGTTATATTCTCTACTCATATTTATTTCTGGGCTCAATTCAAAAAACATTTTTCAGTTTTCTTTAACATAACTTCTCAAATTCTCATATAATATCTCTAACAAGCTATCCCATTTTAAGCCTAGATCAGCCATATAACTATAAACATTTATAACCACATATGTTCACTGTCTATATATCTTTCAAATCAACAATTTTTGATGTTATGATCAGCACAAGCCTTTCTACTTTAAAAGTTGTATGTACTTATGTAATTTCTTATATAATATATTTTTTCTATCTCCAAGTCATTTTACTTCACTTATCCATCACCTATACAAAAGAGAGTCTGAAGTTGCTGACAATATTTTACCCTGAATTAATCTTTAACACCCTTTTTGCCAGTTTTGAAGTGCCATCTATAGAACATCTTTAAAACATTTTGTCTCAAATTTGCTGATTTAATCCACCTATAATTATCATTCACCATTCGAATCCAATCATATAAATCTAAATTATAGCCAAGGTCTTGTACCCCTTCCATCATGACTGCTTTCACTCTTTTCTTTTCTGAATTCCCTTCTAACAAACCAATACACATTTTTAATAGTTTTCTCATTGAAATAAATCCATAGCTCATCCACCTGGACCTTCCTCTCATAGAAACTCATTATTTTATCTTCCTTCGGTCTTGATACTAAAGACTTTTTTTCTGCTGCTCCCACGTCCTCCTGAATGTTCCTTTCCAAGTCCTCTTTAGATCCTGAAGTTACTGCCTTGATTTCCAGTGTCTGGGTTTTGATCTTATTCCTAAGATGATTGATAATGTTCGTTTGAAAATCCTGCATATAGTTCTTAAAAGAATCTTGCATTGTTAATTTTGATGGGCTAAAAGCCATGAACAACCAGTCAGTCTTTGTGTTAAGGCAGTCAGTCCGAGCCCAGACTCCTACTTAACACTTGTTGTTGTTTAGTCGTTAAGTCGTGTCCGACTCTTCATGACCCCATGGACCAGAGCACACCAGGCCCTCCTGTCTTCCACTGCCTCCCGGAGTTTGGTCAAATTCATGTTGGTCGCTCCGATGACACTGTCCAACCATCTTGTCCTCTGTCGTCCCCTTCTCCTCTTGCCTTCACACTTTCCCAACATCAGGGTCTTTTCCAGGGAGTCTTCTCTTCTCATGAGATGGCCAAAGTATTGGAGCCTCAGCTTCAGGATCTGTCCTTCCAGTGAGCACTCAGGGTCGATTTCCTTCAAAATGGATAGGTTCTCTTTGCAGTCCAGGGGACTCTGAAGAGTCTCCTCCAGCACCACAATTCAAAAGCATCAATCCTTTGGCGGTCAGCCTTCTTTATGGTCCAGCTCTCACTTCCATACATCGCTACTGGAAAAACCATCGCTTTGACTATGCGGACCTTTGTCGGCAAGGTGATGTGTCTGCTTTTTTAAGATGCTGTCTAGGTTTGTCATTGCTTTCCTCCCAAGAAGCAGGCGTCTTTTAATTTTGTGGCTGCTGTCACCATCTGCAGTGATCATGGAGTCCAAGAAAGTAAAATCTGTCACTGCCTCCATATCTTCCCCTTCTATTTGCCAGGAGGTGATGGGACCAGTGGCCATGGTCTTAGTTTTTTTGCTGTTGAGCTTCAGACCATTTTTGGCGCTCTCCTCTTTCACCCTCATTAAGAGGTTCTTTAATTCCTCCTCACTTTCTGCCATCAGAGTGGTATCATCTGCATATCGGAGGTTGTTGATATTTCTTCCGGCAATCTTAATTCCTACTTGGGATTCATCCAGTCCTGCCTTTCACATGATGTATTCTGCATATAATTAAATAAGCAGGGAGACAATATACAGCCTTGTCGTACTCCTTTCCCAATTTTGAACCAATCAGTTGTTCCATATCCAGTTCTAACTGTTGCTTCCTGTCCCACATACAGATTTCTCAGGCAATAGATAAGGTGGTCAGGCACTCCCATTTCTTTAAGAACTTGCCATAGTTTGTTGTGGTCCACACAGTCAAAGGCTTATGCGTAGTCAATGAAGCAGAAGTAGATGTTTTTCTGGAACTCTCTGGCTTTCTCCATAATCCAGCGCATGTTAGCAATTTGGTCTCTAGTTCCTCTGCCCCTTCGAAATCCAGCTTGTACTTCTGGGAGTTCTTGGTCCACATACTGCTGAAGCCTACCTTGTAGGATTTTGAGCATAACCTTGCTAGCGTGTGAAATGAGTGCAATTGTACGGTAGTTGGAGCATTCTTTGGCACTGCCCTTCTTTGGGATTGGGATGTAGACTGATCTTTTCCAATCCTCTGGCCACCGCTGAGTTTTCCAAACTTGCTGGCATATTGAGTGTAGCACCTTAACAGCATCATCTTTTAAGATTTTAAATAGTTCCACTGGAATGCCATCACCTCCACTGGCCTTGTTGTCAGCCATGCTTAACACATCCTACTTAACACATCCAATTGTAAATCCAAATTCAGCCAAAGGTAGTTTTAATTTATAATCCACCATTCACAGCTCACAGCAGGACCTAGTATTATGTTAGAGTACCAGCCATCGAGAGTGGGGAGCCAGGGGGATGAGAAAGTGATCTCCGTCCATGTCTTTTAAGTTTCACTTCTCTTTGTGACGCAGTAGAAATTAGAAATTAGTTGTTCGATGTTTCAGGGATACAATACAATACCAAAACCATTTAGAAAGTAAAGCTCTCCTGTTTCATTTCAAAGAGAGATTAAGTAACAGCTAATTTGTCTCTTGATTACCCCAATTTAGCTGGCTTTGTTCTTGTTTTTGTTTAATCTCTTTTTAGTGCTCCTTCGCCGCCTTTGTTCTTTCTTTTCTGCTTTTAAGTCAGCAGCTTCAGTTTGATCTGTACTTGCTCATGATAATTAAAAGGCCAGTTACTCACAGTTGAAGGAGTCAAGCAAGAAATTTTTTTCACACTTTCCACCTGGCAAAGTCAGGCAGCTGATTCACCACAAATGGCGTCTCTCGGGCCAGATGCTTTGAGAAAGGAACCTCTCACAAAGACAGATTTGCTGTCTGAATTCGGAGTTTCCCAGCTCTCCTTCGCTGCAAGATCACCCTCCTGTGAATCTTGCCCCCCCCATTCCACTGCTGGGGGGTCTGCTGGTCCGGAGTTTACACAGGGTCCTCAGAGCCCTGAGGATTCCCTCTGCTCTCGCTGCCGTCGCTCCGCCCCTCTCCCAAAATCCTCTTCTTTTAATTGTATTGGGAGCATCCTAAATAAAAAAGTTATTCTTGGTAATATTTTCATTTTGACCATAGCGATTCTCCCAAACCACGATAGTTTCAATTTAGAATACTCCTGCAATTTATCCTTAATATTGCTTTTTAATTTATTAAAATTTTGGTCCTTTATTTTTTGAGTCACTTTAACTATATTTATACCTAAATATTTAATATAATTGCACATTTTAAATCCATATTTATTTAAAAACTTTTCTTGTTCATATTTATTGTGATTAAACATCATTACTTGTGGATTTTGCCAATTAATAGTTAATCCTGTTATTTCCCCAAATTTTTCTAAATGATTTTTAATTTTATCCATACTTTCTAATGGGTTTTTAATCGTTAATAATGAATCATCAGCAAATAAATTAATTTTAATTGCATCATTTTCACCTAATCCTTTAATTAATTCATCATTTCTTATTGCATTAGCTAACAGTTCTATAATCGTACAAAACAATATTGGTGAAAGTGGACAGCCTTGTCTTGTACCTCGGCTTAGAAAAATCCATTCTGTTAAACCATTAATTATTATTTCTGAAGTATTATCTGAATATAATAATAACATGAATTTGACCAAACTCCGGGAGGCAGTGGAAGACAGGAGGGCCTGGCGTGCTCTGGTCCATGGGGTCACGAAGAGTCGGACACGACTTAACGACTAAACAACAACAAATCTGAATATAATTGATCTATAACCCCAATAAATCTTCCGCCAAATCCCCAACCCTTTAAAAGCTGCTTTAACCATTCCACACAATCAAAGGCCTTAAATATGTCTAATGATAGAACATTTACCTTTATTTTTTCCTTTTCTACCTCATATATAATATTCAAAACTCGCCTAGATTATCCATTTCTCTTACCACATTTCTCTTACCACATAAAGCCACATTAGTCCTCTTTAATATAATTTGCTATAAATATATTTAATCTATTTGCTAGTACAGCAGTAAAAATCTTTGTGTCTTGATTTATTAGAGATATAGGTCTATAAGATCCCGGGTCTGTTAGATCCTTGTTGGGTTTTGGAATAAGAATCGTTAATGAATGTTTCCAAGAAGGTGGCATTGTCTCCCCTTCCAATATTTTATTATAAAGCATTTTTAGCTTAGGTATCAAAATGGAACTAAAATGTTTATAATATTCTGGACCCAATCCATCAAAGCCTGGTGTTTTACCATTTTTCAGTTTAATAATAACTTCAGCAATTTCTTCTTCTTTAATCTTTTCTTCTAATATTCTTTTGTCACATTCCAATAATTTGGTTTTTAAATTCTCATTTATATAATTTTCTATATTCTCTTTCAACACATTGTTTCCTTTATATAATTTCTGATAAAATTCTTGAAAAATCTCCAATTTATATTTCGTTATATTACACCTCTTACCTGTTCTATCTTTAATTACCCCAATCGTATTTTTTAATCTTCTATTTTTGCACATTCTAGCAAATAATTTTGAATTTTTATTGCTAAATTCAAAAAAAATCCTGTTTATATACATCAAATCCCTCTGAACTTTCTCTATCTCTAAGTTTTCTAGTTCCTTTCTTTTTGCCTGAATTTCTACCAATATCCTTCTATGTCTTTCCAAAAAAACTTGCTTTCCAAATTTCTCAATTCTTCCAATTTTTTCACGTTTATCTCCTTAATTTTTTTCAGTTTATAGGATTACCTTATTGCTATTCCTGTCACTGTGTTTGATGGGTGTTGTTAGCTAGTCTTTTGTGTGCAGTGATCACCGGTCCTTGTGGCCACAGAGACTGGCGAAACGTTAGGAAGAAAAACCTCCAGAACATGGTCAAACAGCCCAAAAAACCTACAACAACCGTCAGATCCCGGCTGTGAAAGCCTTCCAGAATTCTAAAAACAGCTTATCTCGTCACTCAGGTTTTCTAACAGTAGGAAATTACCATGTGTTCTAGCCTAAGGCAAACCTTCATTCACTTTATTCGTGTTCAGTTTCCTTAAGTCAGCAGCATTCTTTTCATAAACATCTGTGTTTTGACTAAATTCTCAACCTTACAAGACATTTTTGTTACTTATCAATAATCATGATGAAAATCGTAGAGTTTATGAATTTACACTTTTTCAAAAAAATTCCGCTATTTGAATGAAGTCCGTTTGGTTCAATGAGCCTACTTTGGTTGGGACACTTGAGTTTAGCTCAACATTGCAAGCTGTTTTCAAATAAAGGAAAATAGATTATAAAATATTTCAAGGGAATTGGTTATTACTACTTATTTAAACAAAACCGGTACTAAAAATGCTAATACAGCAACCATCAGGGAATAAATAAATCAGTGTCTGTGCTCTCTAAATCCTGAAAACTGCTTCACTGAACTTCATCTTGATCAATTTACACAGGAATTATGTAAAAATTCAAGATATGAACTACCTCAATTCATGAATTTTTATGTACACCATTTTCCATTTCTCTTTAACAATAGACAAAACTACCTGGAAAAGCTGGTCAGGCTTCTGCACCTCTGGCGAAAAGTGTGGCATCCAATCAAATGTCAGGCAGGGGAACCTGTGCTTCAACTCCATTGAAACAAACTCCAAAGCCACCCATCACAAGCTTGGCAAAATTGTCAACTCCTGCAAAAAAGGTTGGGAGCTCAGAGAGCAGTGGGTCATCGTCTGAGACTGAGAATGAGGCTCCTCCAGTTCCAGTGAGCCAGAAGGTTTGGAGTTATTTGAAATAATGGGGTTTTGGTGTTTCAGTTTCCACCAAGGGTAATGTTTTCAGGATGATCTGTCTCTAGTCAGAGTGGAATCTCAGTTTCAGAGAATATGGGTAATGTGGTTGGTTGTTTTGTCCATCTTTCATCCTTTACTCCAGCGATCCCCAACCCCCGGTCCCCGGCCCGGTTCCGGTCCCTGGCCTGGGCCAGACCGGGCCGGCGAGAGAGACCTCCCCGCGCGCACTCACCCCCGCGCAGCCCGTTTGCGCCTGCGCGCTCGCTCCGGAATACCCCCACGAGCGCCGTGCTGCATTCGCGCATGCGCATGGGCCTGCACAAGCGTGCGCTGTCATTTGTGCATGTGTGCGAGCGGCCATGCGCATGCACAAAATGGCAGTGCTTGCTCGCGCGGGTGCGCCCGCCCGTGCAAGGGGGCGCGTGCGCTTGTTCGTGCATGCGCGCGCAGGGGGGGTGCCCCGCCTTCCCCAGCCGGTCCGCAGACCGGAAAAGGTTGGGAAACAGTGCTTTACTCCATGTATGTAGAACTTTCCTGTATGTATTTCTTGATCAGTATGGGACTTGGTTAGCTGTCCTAATTGCTGCATGTTCACGCCACCCATTCTTTTAATCCTTCCTACTAGGTAAAGCCAGGCGTGCCAAGTACACAGGTCAGTTCAACACTGGCAAAAAGCTCACCGGCCACGATTGCACTTTCAAAAGCAAGTGCAGTAAAGGTACCTCCAGCCAAGGTGAAAGCAAACCAAGTTGGCACAGGAGCCGGAAGTGCAGCTAGAACCGCAGAGGCAACAGACAGTTCGGAAACAAGTGACTCATCAGACAGTGAAGACGAGGAACCATCAGCAGCAGCACAGGTGAGATACACCAGGGACATTTACCCTTTTGTTGTTGTTGTTTTTAAGGTCTAGAATTCGTAGGCACAAAATTAAATGGTTAATAGTTTGAAAATGGGCTGTATTAATACAACCCTTTTGTCATTTTCTGTACCATTTGTTGATTGAAGGATCAACAATGCGATCTAAGCCCATAATGTCAATTTCTGCAAATGCTAGTATTTACCAGTAAAAGACCAAAATACACAGCCATCCTTCAGATGGCTAGTTTCGAATTATACTGATTGTATAGCTACATTCTAGTGCTAATATCTTTCAATGGACTCAGTCCATTTCTTAGTCCAAGCTTTGATAAACACATTGAGTGAAATCCTATTGATTTAGCGAGTTTACTTTAGTTGGGACAGTTGGGTTTAGCTCAGCATTGCAAACTGTTTTGAAAATAGGTTATAAAATGTTTCAGGAGAGTTACTTATTACTACTTATTTAAATGAAAGTTGTACTAGAAATACTAACACAGCAACCATCAGGCAACAGATAAACCAGTGCAAGCTTCCTGTGGCCTCTGATTCTTGAAAATGTCTTCATTGAACTTCATCTTGATCTGCTTACACTGGGAGTGTTTAAAAAATTTAAGATACGAACTACCTGAATTAATGAATTTATTTTTTGGTTCCATATTCGATATCTCTTTAACAATAGACCAAATTACCTGGAAAATCTGCTCAGGCTTCCATACCTCTGGTGGAATGTGCGGCTTCCAGTCAAATGTCAGACAGGGGAACCTGTGCTTCAACTCCATTGAAACAAACTCCAAAGCCACCCATCACAAGCTTGGCAAAATTGTCAACTCCTGCAAAAAAGGTTGGGAGCTCAGAGAGCAGCGGGTCATCGTCTGAGACTGAGAATGAGGCTCCTCCAATTCCAGTGAGCCAGAAGGTTTATTTATTTATTTATTTGTTTTTGTTTTTGTTTTTATCATTTGTAGGCCCCCTTTTTCCTGGCAAGGGGAGAATTATGTAGGAATTAATTGAAATAATGGGTTTTACGGTCTCGCCTTCCACCTAGGCTAATGTTTGCAAGATGATCCTTCTTGTGAGAGTGGAATCTTAGTTTCGGAGAATATGGGTCATGTGGTTGGGTTTTTCGCCCACCCTTCACTCTTTACTGCCTATATCTATAACTACTTTATATCAGGAATGTGCCGCCTTAGACAGGTCATTTCACTAGGGGAAGGTGCCATGACTCTAGTTCCCAGCATCCACCACCCTTTATTTCTAGGTTAGGTGAGACATAGAAAGTGTGTGAGTGGGCAACTATGGGCAAGCCTCTAACCTAGATTTCCAATTCCTCCCTTATTTGGGCTTAAATACTCTTCAACTGTGTACTTTAAACCTTGCACACTAGCCTTACCAGGTAGGACACCCAAAGAACAAAAATAGCATAGCCCTCGTAGCTAAGACACTTCCTTTAGGCACTCACACCCTTGCCCCCCAAGAATCACACTTGGGTAAAATATAAAAGGTTTATTTAAGGTGTAAAAAGTTATAAGACAAAAGAAATACAAAAAGATACAAATTGTACTGTTAAATGCCAAGCATCTAAAATAAGCTCCTGCAGGTCTTTCCTATAAAACAATAAAATGGTTAAGTAACTAATGATTTTACTACTTAATTACTATGCTATTCTAAGTAACCATTGCTAAGTCTCCTAGTCAATCAAGGTAGGTTTTAAACCAGTCACCTCCTTCTCCAGCTTACACACACACACCTAACCCCCCCTTTCTATCTCTTAAATCAAAGTCTCTGCTTCTTGATGGTATCCAATCAGCATACAGTCCTTTGTTCACATATTCATGCCCCTCTTGTAACTTTCCACCATCCAGTCTCTCGTTCCTAGGCTGGTAAGCACTTAGAATAGAATTCAATGTTTATCAGTCTTGAGATGTGACCTTGGCTCTTCTCCTCTGAATTGACACAAGAGCTGCCTCCCAGGCCAAGATGGGAACAGCTGTGGAACTGGAAAAGAGTACTACAAAACCCATATCCTCACACTTTATCTGCGTTTTCCTGTGTCCACTTACTTATCAATATTGGTCTTGGTTGTGGAGTAACATTCAGGTGCTTTCAATATGTCCTCTGAATCCTTCTGTATCTCAAATGCTACTTGTCTTTCAACCTACTTTCTTGTATAATTGCTCTCTACTTCTTTTCATGTTTTTTTTTCATGTAAGAATTACTCACACCTAGTATGGTTGTGGCACACTTGTATGACAACAACCTATCATTTGCACTGGTTTACTGTTGTTACTGATCAGGATCTGTTGGATATTTATGCTTACACAAAAGGAATCATATGAGTTACCTTAATTAATTGACAAGGTGCCCAGTTGTATGGCAGTCATGTGCTAGATAGTGCAAGGCATCTTCTCAGTTAGTTGCAATTAGTGGTGGTAACTTCAGTAATATTTCTTGCATGTGTGTAAATATTCAGTGGGGTTTTGAACAATACTGTTCTTATTATTTGCTGCTTGATGGATAGCCTCATGACTGAATTTTCACACTGTCCTTCCTCTCCTGCCATTTTCCTCTCCAAACACATTTCATGTGTGTTGTCTTCTGCCAGACAGAATGTCTACTAACTTTTAAATGCCATAAGTTGGTGTATTGAGGTGAATACAAGGGGTCTAACATGTAAAAGAGATCTGAATTAGTTAGGACTTGCAAAAACATAATGAGGGAATACTTTGTCTGTTTTTAATATAAGTTGACAAGAATTGTTGAAAGTAATGTTTAGTTTCCTTAAGGATTTAGAAAAGAGATACTTGTCAAATCATGAATTCCAGGGGTCATGTTTGTTTGTTTGTTTATTTATTTATTTATTTATTAAGCCTTTGAGTTTAACTCTCCCCGTAGCTATCCCTTGAAACTCTCTCGCATTCCCAGCTGGGGGAGTGAGGGGCAGCAGCCCGGAATGCAGAAAAAGTAATGGCTGAAATCCTGTTGCTTAACACAGTAAGTTGCTCAAGAGTGGAGAATCTGGTGAGTTGACTTCTCCATATGTCCCAAGGATTTAGATGTACTTACTGTAGTTGTAATATATTTTAGTGTAGTAGAGTACAGCTCGAGTAGGCCCATTTGAATCAATGGCCCTTATGGAGGAACTGACTCACTGATTCAGTGGCCTACTGTAATATGACTTATATGCTAAGTAACAGGATTTTAGTCATGGTTTCTGCTGTATTGCAGTACTTCTCTGCATGTACTATCTTCTTTTCCTCCATGTAATGACGTAGGGGTTTTTGGTCTCTTTATTTATTTGGCAGGTAGACTAAGGAGTTAAATTTGGAGCCAATAGTTGACTTTCTGACCAAAATTATCTTGTGTAGCTGTGCAAACAGCACATTTGGTGGCAAATTGCCCCAGGTTAAGATATCACCATAAATATTATCAGTTGCACATTAAGTCACACAACTCAGTATGCTATGCAACAAATAATATGGAGATTTCTTAAACTGAGGCAGTTTACTTCCAAAGGTTATGCTGTTTGTATTACGTACACCAGCATAAGTAGGCAAGTGGATTTTGGATTTTGCCTGTGTAAGCAAAAAACATAAAAAATAGAAGGACTGAGTGTGGGGTAAAGTGGATTGATTGGCATTGTCAAAATGAGTTTCATGTTTAAATTGAGTTTTAAGATTTTGGATGTTTATCCAGCTGTTGGTATATTTCATTTGAGATAGTATGGCAAATAAGAATGACTGATGAAGCTGCCAGCTTATACTTTCACATAAAACATGCCCTGTTCTCCTTGCTGTGGTTGAAAGGGAGCAGATACCAGTGCTTTATGCAGGAGGAATCAAACTAGAAAGCCATTGTCTTCAGAATACAGTTTAACATAGTTGTCCTGCATATGAAGCTATACAAAGTCTTTTATCCTGATGTTTTTAATGGGTATCCAACTTAACTGGAATTTTTTAAAAAAACTGCTCTTATGCATAGTGGAGACAAGGAATGTAGGGAGCATTTAATTCTGATACCTAAGAGTTTGAAAAGAATAAAACGTTGTAGTTCAGATCCCAACAAACAGATCTTTCTTTCACAATGTGGTTGGGTATCATGCTTCTGTGAATTTCTGTCATATATTTTATTACTGCGGAAAATCAAACTATGATTGATTGATTTAAAATGTTTAACCCTGCCTTTCTCCTTGAAAAGGACCCAAGGAGGCTTTCAACATCAAAAGACAATATTTAAAGTTGAAAGCAGTGAGTAATTAATTAATCAATCAACCAATCAACCAGTCAATCAATCAATCAATCCCATCTGGCAACCCAGGCCACTCTAGGTGGTTTACACAGTACAAGAAAACAAAATATAAAGACAAAACTATAAAATAACAGGACAATAATATAAATAGTCAATACAATATAAACAAATGAAAATAATATCAGGAAGACATAAAAATAAAATATTAAAAGCATGGCAGAGGTTGAACATTAGCAGATATCTGGTAATTTAAGCACTGTTGTATCAAGCTATAATAGAGTCCAGGAAGGCCTGTCTAAATAAAAATGTTTTAGTAATCGCTTAAAAATTGCCAGTGAAGGCGCCAGGCAGATTTTGGGCAGGAAAGCATTCCACAATTGCGGGGCTGTCCTGCTCTTTACACCAGAAAAGGATGGAAGAAGAATACAGTCTTGAGAAATGTTAATGTTCTTAATATTTATTTTCCATCTCTTTAAAGAGAATTACGTATCACTTTAACAACTGAGGCAAGTGAACCTCACCACAAATTTGCTATAACCTTTATTATTTGGACCATTTTATGCCTACATATAAGTAGATAGATACAAGCTGGAACACTGTTACGTACTTTCATCAGCATAACTTTAGAGGTGTACATTTCATCAGTGAATTGTGTGATTGCTGTGTGTTAAGAAAGACAAGCAACAGCTTCATAACTGCTGACAGTTGTACCTACTCTTTTCCGACGTCTAATAGCTGTATCCTGATCATTGGTATAGATGGAACATAGCAGGATAAATACACAGGAAATGAGAACTATCCTCACCAAGTATGGAAGGTCAGGTGCACTTGGTAACTTACAGCAGAAAAGCAGTGATTAATGCGGTAGGTGTCACAGCACAAAAAGCTCCCCTTGCCGCCGCCACATGAGTGTCCTTAGGTGAGTGTGGTGAGCAGAGCCATCCCTTGGCAGAAAGACTAGAGCAATTGATGCAGAAGGAAATGTTCTCTCTGTCACAAGCAGAAGAGGGAGGGAAGCAAAACAAGCAATTATGCAGAATAGAATCAAATGCAAAAAAAATAAAAATAAAAAATCATCCCTTTAAAACAAGGAGCAATTGTTGTATCGGTTGATGTCTGAGTTATACACAGCCCTCATGAGGCTGGCTGCTAGAAAAGGTGTGCTATGTGATCATATGTTTTAGCTTGAATAATTTTGAAGGGAGAGGAAAGGGGATCATATCTAATCCTTCTTTCTTCATCTCTCTTCCCCCACCCAAAAGAATAACCTTTTCAGTGAAATAATTCTGACCACAGAAGAGGCTTTTTTTCGGCAGTCAGCAACCAGCGGTGTTTTGCACAGAAACTTACTTGTGCCACACCCTGGGCGGAGATGTTAAGAAGGAACTCTTGCTATTACAGGCCCACCAGTCCAGGTATTGACCTGTTCAATAGATGAAAGCTGCTTAGAAAACTACTATCTTTTTATGCCCAAGGCCTTGTTTTCCTCCCTAGAGTTTTTAAAAATGCAGCAGGCCAGATGCTGGGCTTTTTGAAAAGGCTGCTTTGATTCTGCATCCTGTGGGGCCCTTTGAATTTTGGTGTAATTCCGCCAACTACAACTTAGACTTCTTCCTGCTTGGCTTCTTTCTGAAGTAATTGAATGGCAGGCTATATTTTCTAAAAACATTGATGCGTGTTCTTTTCTTCAGCCTTTCCTTCCAAAACTAGCTCTTTTCTATTTACTGTTCCACAAGCTTGAGTTTTATGTAGTTTATGCACAACCCATCCTTTTTAATACTGATGAGTTGAAAGAATTTCAAATCAACAAATACTTCTGTCATTTAAGAATCAATTGAGTTAGTCTGAGGAATTAACAAGTTTAAATATTATGGAAGACCTGAGGTTTATGAGGCACAGAGCCTAGGGCTCCTTCAGATCAGATTAAATCTTTGGTTTTGCTCCAGATCATGTTTCAGTTTTCCAAGAACAGGACTCCTTGTGAATTCCTGTTTTAAAAACTTAAAAAGTAAGAGTTCATTTTCATAGAGACTTCTGTTGTGTTGGTTTTGAGCCACATTACTCTTTCCTACAAGGGTGGGCAACTCCCAGAGGACAAACAGAAGCTCATGCCAACTCTTGGATCTTGAAGGGCTGCAGCCATTCTGGCATACACCCCCATCCCCTTCTTTTTTTTAACTGAAAATGCCTCTGCATACCCTTCAGCCCCCATAGGGAGAAAGGGCAGCATTCGGGGGGGGGGGGGGGCTGTTATTCAGCCACTGTAGGGGGAAATAGCACCATTTTGGGACTGTGGTAAAATATTAGTGGTCTTGAAGAAAGCCGCATCCCTAGCCTATAACAACGAGGGGGAGGTGGGCAAAACATGGTAAAATTGCTTCCTGTGCAAGGAGACTTTCAGAGAAACAATTAAAAAAAAACACTTGGAAGGTTTTGGGGCGGGGGAGGTCCACAGTGAGACACATGCAGCTCATGGGCCTGCCTTTGTCGAGATTACAGCTCCCACCAACCATAGTTAAGAGCCAGTAGTTAAAGATGTGGAAACTATATAGTCCAGCAGCATCTGGAGGGCCACAAACTACCCACCTGGCTTTATCGATTTCTTTGTTGTGCGTGCACACACGTTTATGCTCTGCTGTCTGGATTATAGAGGTTGCTTCCTCCTGGGATTGTGGTAACTGTAGCAAGCTCTGTAATGAAGAAAGGCTAGAAGGTGTTTATCTGTAAACTAGTTCTCTTCAGGAGAGTTGTGTATCAGGTTTAGAAAGCTTGTGGTTAAGGTAGTGCTGAAAAGGATCAGGAGTTTGCTTCCAATCAATTGATGATAATACTCCTGTGCCATCAAGTCAGTCCTGACTTATGTTGACTCTTTTTTGGGTTTTCTAGGGAGAAAGTACTCAGAAATGGCTTACTATTCCCATCTTTTGGGGATACCTGTGACTGTACAATTTATCCAAGGCCACACAGGCTGGCTCTTCCTGCAGAAGGCACAGTGGGGAATCGAACTCCCAACCTCTGGCTCCACAGCCAGATACCTAAACCACTGAGCTAGCCAGCCAGCCAGCCAGCCAGCCAGTAAATTTAATATATTCAAAACCACTGTAAGTTTATAAAGAAATGCAGAGTAATGTCCAGTATCTTCTCATGTGCTTCTCTACTTAACAAAATGGAAGTGTAAGGAGCATTGCAGGGTACCAACAGGTAGACATCTTCAAGGTATTATGTGTTACCAGGTGTTGCCCATCCTTTCCACCTTTACAGCCAGCTCAAGTATGTGGGCAAAGGACAAAAATTCCCCTCCCACAGAAGAACTTCTGAAGAATGAAAGCATAGAAACTTCAGCTTTTCAACAAATGCTGAGATCGAAAGGTGGGGACAGCCATGCTATTGAAAGTGCCTATTGGGAGTTGTGTTCTGAGGAGTTCATGAAATGGCTTTGCCAATAATTGCGTATTGTACAACTCCAAAATGTTTTGTAAGTTTTATCCTTCATAAACTCATCCATGTCCGGGTGTCTAGTTCTTGTAGCAAAACAAAACAAAAATGATCTTTTGGTGTAAAAAAGAAGGCTATTTGCTAAGAGTCAGGCTTGAGTTGTTGCCTCACATGTTAAGTTTGTGCTGGTGACAGTTGAGATAGAAATAGTCACAGCTCAGGTTCTGCATGAACAAGGTGCCAGGTTCGTTATCTCCTATCACTGTGTTGAATGGGCAAAGATTTTTGCCCGAAATCAAGGACTGCTGCTAAGCAGAGTAGACATTACTGAGTCTGGAGACACCAGTGGGTTCCTAAGCACTGTCCAAAAATACCTGTGCTCCTTCCATGACGTCTGCTGAGGGACATGGGTTAGTCATGTGCGCTCAGACTAAGCTAATACAGAGATTTTGAAGTTTTGTATATATGCACATACCATGTAAGATACTCCAGATGTAAAGCCGGGTCAAGGAT
Organism: Intellagama lesueurii; assembly: GCA_037013535.1. Classification (NCBI taxonomy): domain Eukaryota; kingdom Metazoa; phylum Chordata; class Lepidosauria; order Squamata; family Agamidae; genus Intellagama; species Intellagama lesueurii. The sequence continues at coordinate 221,476,272 of JBAJHW010000002.1, forward strand.
GTAGAAAACAACAGTTTAAAAGTGGAAAGTGCCTGGGACATAAACCAGAGCTCTAAAACCAAAGTGTTTAGGTTCAGTAGGACTTCCTAGGACCGTTGTACTTTCCTGAACACCTCCACTGAATCACTGCATAAAGTATCAAAGGAGTGTTTTTTTCACATCTGGTCCTGAACTCCTGTCTCACTCACTTCTGGGAATTAAAATGTTGCCAACCTCACACCAGTGTCACTAAACAACTGTGATTTTATCAGCTTTGGTGTTCTTTGTCATGTTGCAGCTGGAGCGTGAAAACAAATCATTTACCAGTGGTGGGTTGTGTCCTTTGGTTTTTCCTGTGGTGCAGAGATTGCAGGCTCCCCAGCCACCTACCGGGACCAAACCAAATCAGGATAATAAACCAGGCAGCCTGGTGAAAGCTGCACCAAGTGCTTTGAAAGCGAAGGAAGCGGGCAGCGACAGCAGCAGCACATCTGACAGTGAGGATGAAGTGGCGCCAGCAGCTCTCAAATTGCCGCCTCTGTCTGGTAAGCAGTCTCCAGTTTTTTGGGGGGCCTTTTGTTTTCCGTTTCTTTGTCAACGTCTTTGCTTGGGCAACATGCCGTTTGCACTCTGAAGTGCAGAAACATGGGAGCAGATGCCAATTATTCTGAAGCGAACATGAGAGACCTGTCAGTGTTTGCGGTCCTGTATTCCATTTCTGTTTTGTTCCAGTGCACCCTTCCAAATCGCTAATGAACAGTTCTTTTGAGTGGAGAGAGGATGACTTTTTGTTTCTGATTCTTTTTAGTATTGCCAAGTGCAGATCCATGTCTAAATGATGAGCTCTTCTGGAAAAGGAAGAAAACATCCAATGAACTGTTTTATATTTCCCGGGCTTTCTCTATAGGAACATTGTAAAGAGGTCTAAAATTGGCTTGGAATAGCCTGGGGGTTATGGTTTCCGTTGTTGAAAGACTTGATATTAGGAACTTCTAATTCATGAAGGAGAATTAGTTGTGATTTGTTGTTTGACAAAAATACTGAAAGCACCATCCCTAATGTGGTGTTCAGGGCTTGTGACGCAGGCCCTTTGAGTTCAAGGCCGTCATTTCCTCTCATCAGTTTTCTACTTTAGACAATGTGGGAAAGAGGAATTTGTTAGGTGAACAAAAGCATAAATTGTTAAAATATATGGAAGTAATAGGGTATTGCCTTTAAAAAAAAAAGGCTAACTGATGACCAAAAAGCTTCTTATTGGGGATATTTGTACAATGATGTCTTCGTTACAGATTTGATAAAAGGAATGAAATGTCTAACTTCTTCAAAATGGTGTCTTAATAAATTCCATTCCTTTCTAAGTACAATGTTGTCTTTAGGAGGAAATTATTTTTAAGTGTGCAGGGGGGCTTTTTAAGACCGCAGACTAGCGGTGGATGAGTACATTGGAGGGTTTTTTAGTGATGAATCTACATTGTTTTGGTGCACACTACAGTATTTAAAGCAGACTTCTGGTATTGTGTCACCCTCCAGAGTCTTGGCCAGCTTGCGCTGGACTTTTCCCAATGGTAAGATATCTTTACCTGGAAGTGAGGAAAATGCCATCCCAGCACCTTTTCCCTAGCTATTTATGCCCCAACCAACTTCTTATGCCTTAAATGTGTTTCAGGTGGTTGAGGTGGATGGAAGAGCTTGTTCTACAAATGTGCTCCAAAACCTCTGATCCAAATGGAAAAAATATGTACTTTTTATTAAGGAATGTAATAAGAGAACAAGGGAAAGTGGGCAAGTAGTTCGAAAAATAAGGTGAACAATACTCAATAAACATATGGGAAGCACTAAGAGGAAGATGCTCACAATGAGGATAGTGGATTTAAAAAGCCTCTAGGGAGTAGATCAAGGTCCCAGCCTGGCCTTCTGGGGTTCCCCAGACAGCCATGTCTTCTTTCCCATTTGTCAGTTCCTTTATGAGATTTTCCCATTCTAAAAGGTGGACATGCCTTGTCTGAGGTTTAGTTACTAGAAGTAAAAGCTTTGAGCTAAAATGTGCTGATATTTTGCTCCAGTCTTTGGCTCATGGTAACCCATCCACCCCTGGAATTCCACCACTCAGTTACTCTGAAACTGAGTTAAGTCCTCAGGGGTTTCTCGCCTTTGTCTTAGAGGAAGGCCGCTGGGAATAAAGGCCTCTTTGAAGGATAGGATTGAAGGTATTAAAAAAAATAGTGATGACCATGTATAAGCTCTGAACTCCCAGTTTAGCTTCTTGAGTCCTCATCTTGTATCACCCAACTTCTTTCAGCGACCAAGGCAAACATTGCAGGTGTTCCAAAGCCTCAGCCTGTGTCGACATCACTTCAGGAGGCCCAACAAAGCGAAGACAGCAGTCAGGATTCCAGTGATGAGTCTGACTCTAAAGAAGGCACAGTATTCACCCAGGTAACTGAAGAGCAGTGTGTGTTGGTGGTGGGAGTGGCTGGAGACTGAATTCTACAGCTGCAGCCTACTGTAAACATCAGCACTACCAAAGTTCAAAGCACCTGCTTGGGTCTGAATGCATTGAACCTTAAAGGGAAAGACAAGTAAGCTAGAAACCCTATTCAGATGTTTAGCAGGAAGGGAGAAGTAAAAAGTGTGAAACTGGTCTCTGGTTTTTGTAAATCAACTGAATTTTAACTTCTGCAGAAAAGTTCAGACTTTGTGAAGGAGAGCTGTGTGTGTGTGCAAGTCCAATTGTGCTGCTACAGATCCTGATTCAGAAAGGGGTAGGGTAAGATCTAAGGGTTGGGAGCCAAATTAAAGCCCCCGCCCATGCCTCTATGGGACCCAAAAATGCTAAACTTAAATAAATAAAGAGGTACCTGCATGGGCATTTCTCCTTCCTTCTAAAAAAAAAACCAACAACAACAAAACTGCTCCTAGAGGCCTTTTTTGCACAAAAGAAGTCCTTCCCACAACCATTGTATTCTGTTTGGAATGTGGGAATTCCAGGGGCTTCTGGGTCCACAAGTTCCCTGCAGGCCTCACTTTACCTGTCCCTGTGTTAAGAGTATCCATTACTTTGGTGATTAGCATCTAGATGAGTGGTTCCCAACCTTGGGTCCCCAGATGTATTTGGTCTACAATTCCCAGGAATCCTGGCCAGCACAGCTAGTGGGGAAGGCTTCTGGGAGTTTTAATCCAAGAACATCTCGGGACCATTGGACTAGATTGGGCAATTTGGTGTTCACTCAGTTGCTGTGCGAACCCACCCAGACTGTAAGACACCTAATGAGCAGCACAGAAACGACAGCAGACTAAGAATACTGGCTTGGATTTGAGATGGTAAGGAGCTCTACATAGTGGTGGCAGGTGATTGGATTCCTTCATTGAATAAAGGAAAGGAAAGTGTGCTGCTTATATACCACCCTGTAGCACTTAAAGCACTCTCTGAGTGGTTTACTGTTTTAACTATGCAAGTTACACATTGCCCCCACCACCAGTGATCTGGGTACTCAAATTTACTGACCTCAGAAGGATGGAAGGCTGAGTCAACCTTGAACTGGCTACCTGAGCCTATCAGAATCAAACACAGTTTATGAGCAGTCTTGACTGCAGTACTGCAGTTTAACCACTGCTCTGCAAGTAGTTTCATCCTCCCTCTCTTCTTCCACCGCCTGTCCCTCGTCCCCATGTTGGAGTCTAGAATTGTCAAGTCTGCTTCCCAACAGAGCGCTTAGGCAATGTTTCTGCTCAGAAGAAAAAGAGTTCTAACAGAGCCGGCAGTTTAAAAAAGGACTTATTAGTTTGCATAGCTATCAAATCTGTCACCCAGATATTTTTTTAAAAAGCTCTCAGTTTTTAAAGAAGATTGGCAGAGGGGTTGCTAATAGGTTATAAATCACTCTTGCATTTTAAAAATATATGCTGGCTGTGCAGTATCATTGTTTGTAATATTGTGCCAGATGTTGTATATCAAAAACAGATGAGAGCACTTTAGAAGACTGTAGTGTGGCTTGGGAGAGGCAGATGACAACTAATGCTGTCAGTAGCATTTTGGCTGAAAATGTTTGTAAGAAATTGAGAGAAGGCTTCTATTTTACCTATAGGGCTGCCAAAATACCTTCCCACCTGCTGCTGCCTCCAAAGTTAAGTTCAAGATACTGCTTGACAATGCAGTCCTATGCATGTCTATTTGGAAGTAAGACCCATAGAGTTCATTGGGACTTTTCCCCTAGTAACCTTTGAGACATAGTTCATTGCCCACAAATGCATTGTATTCAAAGGAGATCACAGAAAATAAATTAAATAAATAAAGTAAAAACAATAATCAGATAGTAGCCATGATATATATTCTAACATTCAGGTTTGAATAGCAGTGATTATAAAATGTATGGTACACCTGTTAACCATATCAAATGCCAGCAATATTGATTACAACCTTATTAAAATTCAACAGTCTTTAACCCAAAAGTAAACAAGACAGAGCACTCACCATCTTATATCAGGGACACAGAGAATCTGCCCCTCCAGATGTTTTTTGGAATGTAATTCCCATGATCCCTCACTATTGACTTGTAGGTAGGGATGGTGGGAATTACAGACCAACAACTCAGGGAGGACCAAACATTCCCCCCCCCCCCGGCCACCCACATTATATGGATGGTTCCTTCCACTACCAATTCTTGCCACAAAAGAGAAGGCATACCTATCACAGGGCACTTCAGAGAGCCTACTCTGAAGCAACAGAAAGAGATTCCATAACCTGAGTCAATAAAAGCTTTTATGGTAGGAGATTCAGGCAAGCTGGGCTCTTACAACCATGGGCTGAAGTTGGTTTAAGATCTGTCTTGTTCTGCACTTGGTAGCTGCAGCTTCCCATTTTAGAAACTGGTTAAAAGAATACCTCTCCTGGGTTATTGATGCCTGCTGAGGAGGGATGGACAGGCACAACCATAGGGCATGTGGGCAAGTGACGTCTGCATGTCTCAGTTTGTTCAGTTTAAATATGTTTTCTAAGCACAGCCACTGTTTCCAGATTTCAGAGTCTGTCCTGTGCTCTGCTTGCCATCACACAGGTGCGGCAAAGCTCTTCATAGCGTGTTGACACTATAGATTTTCACAGTGCTTTGTTTCTGTGCAGGAGCTAGAAGCTGAACAACTGGTGGCACGTGGTTGAAATGGTAATAAGTATTTTGATTGGCATAACTGATTTAATTCCTTTTGGTCAGGAATACCACCTTCAACACCTTTTTCTTCTTCTTTGATATGTTTGTGCTTTGGAGCACCCATTCTGAACTTTTTTTGGGCCATGGTCATAAACACAATATGAAAGAAATATAGGACGAATCAGGATAATATAAGTCACATAATGAACCTTATAAGTTGATGTGTGAAGAATTGTTTCCAGTTTGTGGCCCCCTTCACATGTGCCAGGTTGCCCCAGGGATCGTATGGCCCCTGTTGAGAATGGCTGATTTAGAGCCTCTGTTCTTGTTAGAGACTAATTATATAATACCACACTTTTCCTAGAAACCAGCTCAGGTGACACAGAAACCTGCTCCAACTCCTGCAAAAGCGCTGGCTGCAAAGGGTGCAGGTGCCACACCAGGCAAAGCAGGCAGTGCTCAGTTGACAGGAAAAAAGAGAGCAAGCCCAGCAAAGCCAGCAGCTTCCTCTCTTCGGAAAGCCTCAGAGAGCTCAGAGACAGGCAGCTCTGTTTCTTCACAGAGTGAGGTGGCCGGGAAGCCAACAAATCAGGTAAAATGGAAAAAGCCATTCAGGAGTGCAAGAGCAGAGCCCAGTATTGCGAGAAGATCATTCTTATGGTGGTTCAAACTTCACATTTGAAGTTTGAACTGCCATAAGAATGATCTTCTCGCAATTCCAGAATGTATGGTCACTATTCATTCTTTTCTTTCTAGCTTCTTGGCAGAGGGCTGATATTAACGTGGTGCCTTGCTTGATATAGAAAATACTGTTGCCACATACATTGGAAAAGCTGTTTGCTTCTTCATCTTGGTATCAGTTCTTACCCCACCCCAATCTTCCGCCCACTTCCTTATCATATCACTTCTTAGTAATGATCTATATACATTCCAACAAGAACGTAATAAGTATTACAGTTCTATAAACTACCTGAGCTTCCTTATTAAACTCTTGTGAAGCAGGTAGTGGAGAGGAATTGAGGAGCGCCAAAGACTTACAATGTATGTATGAGCAGGCAGGTATATGGAAGGCAATGTATATGCCATTTTTTGATACTGTTTTTCTTAGCCTCAAACACAGCTGTTATTTCTGAGAATGATTGGTTGTGGGGCTTCTTCCCACCTGCTACCAGCTGTGATGATGATGTGTATTTCTGATCTCTTATTCTCCCCACATCCAGCCCCCTATTCATCCCTTTTTTAAACAGATGGTGGGTAAAGGAGCCACTCCTTCAGCAAAAAGCGCACAGGCCAACGCCAGTACATCGAGTGCCATTTCCAGCCAGTGCCAAGAGCCTGGCACAGTGGCAACAGGGAACGTGAAGCGGAGCCCCTCCAAAAAGGCAAGGCCAAGCCAAAACCAGGATCTAGCTGTTAAACCCATTGTGCTCCTCAAGCGCATAGAGAGTTTGGAAAGCAGAAGTTCCTTGGACAGTCAGGAGGAGAAAGTAAAAACAGCAGTGATGACAACCAAACAGATCCCACAACCAGGTATGAAAGACATGGCTCACCTTTGGGGAAATGTAATATTTAAGACCTGGCAAGTACAGGGGAGGGTATGTGTTAAAACCACAGCAGGCTATACACACACATTGCCATTAACACCTGTACAAAAGAGGCTGTTTCCAAAGCAGAGAAGCATTTTAACTTATTCATGTTTATGTGATATTTGTATAGCATTTTGTAACGCTCCTGAAAAGATGTTCATTCGAGGCTCACCCCTTCTTGTTGCCGTGCCCTATGGCTTGGAAGAGGTTTTCCACACACACACACACACAGCTACAAGTCTTGAATGTTTACATGCAGGGTGTGAAGGATATAGGCCATATGCACATTTCATGTGTCCTAAGATTGAGCCTTGGTATTGAAAATGGGAGGCAGTTCAGGCCTTTGGCTCAGATTAGCTTCTTTATTTCTTCCCAGTGCTGTGCTGGAAGTTGGCGGTTATAAATGCAATCTTGATATCCAAACATAGGCAGAGTCCCAGTTGAAGGAAGTCCTTGGCTGCATCTCTATTTTGCAGGAGGGTTTATAGGGGCATCTAGGAAGAATTTCATGGGGAAGAATTTCACTCTTTTTCCCCACCGCCGCCTCATTTTTTTTTAAGTGTGTAATGTTGTCTTGAGAAGAAACCTTTAATGAGCTAAGCCTGCATTGGGAGACATTTGGATACTCTTGAGATGTCCAGAATATGGCCTGATAATTACAGAAAAAACATGCAGGTGCTCCACTAGAATCTGGCAGTAACAGTCCACTGCAATAATCAGGACTGTTCTCTAAGTGGCTGCCTGTGGTGACTTCAGAATGTCTTGATGATCATCTGCCACTTTCTTGTTCCTCGAGATGATGTATGTTGTCCTGGTGACTAACCTTTTGCCAGGCTCGTCCAAAAAACAGGTGTTGGCATTTTGTAGCACAGCAGAGGCAACCTTTGCAGTTCCTGTCATGGAGACCTTTGTGGACCATTCTAGACTTACAACCCAGCGTAGGCTGTTTGCATGAAAAGTTCATATGTCCCTTGGTTTGTCTTAATCTTCCAGGTAGTTTCTAAGCTTTTTATACTGCAAGAGCTCTGCATTTAGTGAAAAAAATATATTCCCTTTCCTCAGGCGTACCACAGAAACAAGGAGCAATAAAAGAGGCAGAGAGCTCATCTGAAGATTCCAGTGATGATGAAGAGCCTTCACAGGTACTGATACCTTATTTACATACTGCATGCTAAAAAGGGAGCTGCACCAACAGGTGTGAACTTCTTGAAGCTGCATTGGATGGTGGCCAGTCTTAAACAGTGTGTCTTTGCACCCATATTTTAAGAAACACAAGTAGTGGTACTGCAAGGCTGATGTAATGCTAGTTACTTAAGGTGGATTTAACCATGCACCTGTATTTAGTAGGATCTTTGCAAAACAGAACAGAAGCGAGAGATGTTTGTACTGCTGAGAGCCATATGTTTGCAGAGGGCCTTTTGATATTAGGGTGAGGGCCATAAATTATCTGCTCGTTGACACAGAACCTGTATTTTCTATCCAATTTCCACTCTGTTAGTATGTGACTGGATTCCCAGTGTGGTGTAGTGGATAGAGTGATGGAAAAGGACTCTGGAGAACAGGGTTTGAATCCCCATTTGGTCATAGAAACTCATTGGGGTGGGGGTGGAACTGTTAAAACCACTCTTAAATATCTCACTTACCTTGGAAGATCTATTAGGGTCACTCTAAGTCAGTTCCGACTTGACAGCACAAGAACATACACACACAGTGTGTGACTGAGACTTCAGCATGGGGTTGTTTCTCATGTCAGCCTTGCATCCTTACTTAGGATAAAATAGCTCCATCTCAGATTCCCTCAGAGAAGGTTGAGACAAATATGAATGGCGCTGCAGTCATAAAGTGCGCTGGCTTACAAACACGGAGAGTGTAAATGCGATTTTTAAGAACAGTGCTTAGTCCTGCCCACTGAGGCCTTGTGAAGGAAAGTCTGCACATCCCGTCCTGTTCCAGACTGTCAGAGTAATGGGATAGTGATGCTTTTCAACATGCATGCTCCAGTTCATATACCTGACTTAATCCAAATAGGGTATACGTACTTCCGTTCCAGCTGGAATCTGAAGTGTTGAATGGAGTTGGTGGCAGATTGGGCAGCATAGTGTAGAGTGCATAGTTCAGATGCAGAGTGAACAACACAGGGTTGAATCTTTCTTGAATCAGTGAAATTCACTGTGCAAGATTTGTATGCTGCCATCTTCAGTGCTTTTGTTGGTCTAATATTGAAATCTTATGTCAAATTAAGGGGGGAGGTTAACGAAAAAGAAGTGTGTTTGAAAGCCCCCTGTGTTTTGGGTAACCAATATAAAAGCAGTGTTAAGGATTATTGGTTGAATAGAGGTTTAGAGCTTTTAGTCAGTACATAGTCTTTCCTTTTGCTTAAAAATCTAGAGGTTTGAATGTAAACCAAAATACAAACATCTGAACATCTACTTATGACTGCAGTATAAAATAATTACTGTCCTGCTGAAGTAAAGCGTTTTCACTGTGTTGAGGAAACCTGGACACCCAGCATGAGAGTACTGTACTGTTCCTTTCCTCCCTTCCTTCATCCGTTCTAACTAATTCAGCCGTTGCATGCACTCATCCTTTACATCAAGTTCCCTGGTATCTTGGTTTCCCCTGAACAGGTAGTGCTAGTGCACATAGGCTATTCACCAGAGCAAGTGAAACTTATCAGAAATTGCTTACTTAATGGAACTGGCTTCCTTTGGGGGAAACAAGTGGAATCCTCTGATCAGACACTGCAATATGTTAGCAATTTCTGGCAAGTTTCACATGCTCATGCAAAAGGGAGAAACTGGAGCACATAAGCTTCATGCACAGACATGCTGCTGTTTCACAATAAACCAGGAATCCTGATTTATCAGTTACTGTGAATGCAGCCAGTGCCTTTAAGAAACTGAAATGCAGAATGTATTTATTTATTTTTGGCAATAGAATATGTGGAGTGTGAAATGGCAAGGATTAGATTATGTTTGCTCCAAAATGGATAGGCTGGATAAAATGAGTTCGATTTATATTTAATATTTAATCTGTGTCTAGACATTAATAAAAGGACTGTGTATATGTATTTAGAGTTGTAAACAGGAAATACAGTTACAGGATAGGGTCAAATGAAAATGTACCTGCTGATTTCAGGGCCACTAAGTGAGAGAAGCTCCCAGGAACTAGCCCAATTAATTGTACTGGTCTGACCATCTGTTAACCTGCTCAGCCCTCAGTAAAGGGCAGACCCAGCAGAGCAATGAAACAGTTAAACAAGCAAAGCTGTGTTATGCATGCAGCAGCAATTTTTAATGTGCAATTTAAGCTCATGTCTAAACTATAAAACTTTCTTTTATGAGCAATGTATAATATGTGTTGTACATCTGCAATACATTAGACTTGCATGCGAGCCTGATGGGCAGCAGCCTCCCCTATGGATGCTTTACAGGGAGAGAACAAAGAAGCAAATTTAGTGTATATATCATAAATCCATAAAACACTCACATAACTTCTCCCTCCCTCTTCTCCCCAAGGGAGAATGGAAGTCTTTGACAGCATTTTTTTTAAACCTCCTCCCAACTTTCCTTATGTATTTCTACAACTGAGCCAGTCTCGGCTTACAAGCTGCTTCTGTGTTCCTACCCATGCAGTGGAGAACCATAGGGGAGCCCTCGCAAGGCATGGAACTAGGCTGTGGAGGAGTGTACCTGGGCGGGTTTGTGGAATTTCCCAGCTTAGTCATAATGCTTTTCAAATCTCCCACACTTTTCAAATTTGTAACCAGGCTGTAGAAAGTAACATTGCAGTTCTAGGAGGTTGGGGGTGTCTTTTTGGAGTTACATTCATCAGTAATTGTAGTGAGCAATGAAGGATGGTTTTAACTTGAAAGAATTTATCTCCTGGTATCTGCTTGTGCATTTCCCCCATTTCACTCCCAACAGCCATTGCAGTCAGCTTCCCTCACCATCCTCAGTTCAGCAAATTTCCTACCAGCTCCTTGCTCATGTCCCTCTCTCACATTCCATCAAGACCCCTTTCTTCAGTAAAGATGAGAAAAAGTCTTTGAAGAACCATGTTCTAGAAATTCTTCTATCGTTATTCCTGAGAGTCTGTAAAAAAAAAGAAAAGATGATAATGGATTGTGGCCACCTTATGATTCTTTGAAGTGTCTCTTCTTGAAGGGAGATCTGCAGTTCTCAGTCAGAAACTACCTCTTTCTAATCCATGCATATGTATGTGTTCTCTCTCTCTCTCTCTCTCTCTCTTTCTCTGTAGTCCCTCTTGGCAGGTTCATCAGGTCCTTCCAAGACACCAGCATACACTGCACTGAAGAATACTTCTTCCATGCCTTTGAAACAAAGTTCTGGAAAAGCTGGTTCTTCTGTCACCAGTACCCTTGCAAAGACTTCTGGGAAACCTGCCTTTGCTGGCATCTCGTCAGGTGACATCAGTGACTCTGAGACAGATGTTGAGGAAATAGTTGGAACAAAGGCAGGTTAGTCTTGGAAGACGAATCAGTAGACAAGACTGAAGGGGGGTGGGCAATTAAACAGTTAATTAACTGTGCTCAGATTTACACAAGCAAGTCTTGCCTTGCCGCAAGGGCTTCTGTTCAGTAGAACCGGCGGAAGCTTCACTCACTTGGAGGGAGGAGCTCTCAGCACAACAAGCAGCTTGTGCTACTTTGACATGCTCACTGGCTTAAAAGCTCTGTTGATATCTACTCATTGCAGAGGACTTATGGCGGGGAATGTGTGATAGCCACAGATTTACGGATCTCTTAATGCACCCTTTCTGTAATGGACTCAGCAACCCTTCTCAGAAGAGTAGGTGAATGGTGGGAATGTTTTCTCATAGTAGAGGTGACTGTGGAGCATGCGTCCACATTCTAAGCATGTTACCAGATTCTGAGAAAAATTACTATCCTGGCCTTTTTGTTTCCTTAAAAATTACAGTGTGTTAAGTCTGTTGAGCATCATTAACACAATGGAATGTTCTTCAAGTCATGTTCTAAATGTTAAATCAGAAGCCTGAGGGAAAACGTCTTTCTACTTGCACAAAGCAAAGTAGTAGTTTTGTTTTCTGATTTTAAAAATTCCTATTGCTTGAGATATGATGAATACAGACTGCCTGGCAAAGATTAAGACCTCACTTGATGAGTAACATGAAGTCTTCTTCAAACAGATTAGAAAGTGCCTGTCTTCAGAAAATGAATTGGTGCCTGTACTTATGTGTATGTAAACATCTATGTGTGTAGCTAGGTTAGCTTTGACTCATTATCTGTAGGTCTTCCATGTGGTGATTCTTAATGTTGTTGAGGTTACATATTCACTTCCTTGGTATTCTGTATCACAAGCTGGCTTACGCAGCCATGTTCCTGTATATTCATGAGGCTGATCTGAACAAGATTCATTGATCCCCAGGTCTTGGGGACTTAGGGTCCTGGTTCTCAGCTTGGGCTGTGCCACTCAATGCCACAAACTTTCCTTCTTATTTGCCGCACCATCTCACTTCTTCTTTCATAGAACAGTGCTTGTGCTCTGAAGCTATGGGATAGCCATTGTCCTTGTTTTTCTTTAAAAGAAGCAGTTGAAGGGCAGGAAATTAACTCTTTAATGTTCTGCTACTATGCCCATTGCTCAGCTTTTGAGTATATGGGATGGTGACATGGGCCTTGCTTTTTTATTAATTTTATTTTTTTAAATTTCCAAAACAAATACAAGAATACAAAATACTTACTAATACAATCTAAAACACAGTGCACGAGACCCTTTGGAGCAATACTTTTATTACGAACCTCCTTTCCATAATTGTATTAATTGTTGCTTAGAGGCTTTCCCCTTTCCTTTCACTAATACAAATTGAATAAATCTACCCCAAATAGCATAAAAAATATTTAAACTTATTTCTCCTCTTTTCATCTTAAGTTCAGTAGTCAATTTGTCATTTAATGCAATGTCCCATACTTCGTTATACCAATCTTCTAATTTAATACCATGTTTGTCTTTCCAGTGTCTAGCTATTAATATTCTAGTACTTGTCATAAAATTAGAAATCAATTCCTTTGAGCAATAATCAACTTCTATCTTATCAAAAATTGACAGCAAAGCAATTTTAGAATTACGTTCGATATCTTTTCCAAATATATCACATATTTCCTTAAAAATCAATTTCCAAAATTTCTGAATCAATTTACACTCCCACCACATATGATAATACGTGCCAATTTCTTCATCACATTTCCAACAGGCCTTAGAATAGTCTGAATTTATTATGTTCAATTTCACTAGAGTCATGTATCACCTTAAACTAATTTTTTAAAAAAATTCTTTATTCTTACCGATATTAATCTTAAAACTCTCATCTTCCAAATTTTTGTCCAATCCGCTGTTCTGATTTCTGTCTTTAAATCATGTTCCCAAATTGATTTCAAACCTTCTATTTCAGTCTCTTTTTCCTCTTGTTCCAAAATAAGGTTATAAATTCTACTTACTACTCCCTTCCTCAAAGCATCTTTCTGCATGTCTTCATGTGATGATAGAAATTGTTCATACTTAGTACATTCTCTACATTTGCCATTAGTCTTCAACCATTCATTTGTCCAACTATCTCATTGGATATAATTATACCATGATAGTTTATTAGTTTGAAGTTTAACTATAATATGATCCTTCAATATCATTTTAATCATCCAATCCTTCAATCTGGCAACTTTTTTATCCTTAAACAAATCAGCTAAACCCTTCAAGTTTGCTGAGAAATTTTCTATTTCGGTCACTAATTTTAGTGGTGAAGTAATATGTTCCAGACATTTAACATGTTTCTTAAAAAGGGGTTGTTCACCTGATTTATTGTATTTCTTTTTACTACATTAAACAAATATTTTTCAATATTCCCATTTATTTCTGAGGATTCCATATCCCACCAAATTAACCTTCCTTTGTTATATATAATATCTCCAATAAATCTTAGTTGATTAGCTATATAATAATTTTTTATATTGGGAATACCTAAACCTCCATTTTTTTGAGCCTTATATCAATGTCTTTTTTTTGTTCTTGATTTTTTACCTTGATTACAAAATCCATTAATTAATCCCTGCCAATACTTAAAATCTTCTTCTAATTGCTCGTATTGGGAGCATCCAGAATAAAAAAGTAATTTTTGGTAATATTTTCATTTTGATCATAGCGATTCTCCCAAACCACGATAGTTTCAATTTAGAATACTCCTGCAATTTATCTTTAATATCACTTTTTAATTTGTTAAAATTTTGCTCCTTTAATTTTTGAGTCACTTTAACTATATTTATACCTAAATATTTAATATAATTGCACATTTTAAATCCATATTTATTTAAAAACTTTTCTTGTTCATATTTATTGTGATTAAACATCATTACTTGTGGTTTTTGCCAATTAATAGTTAATCCTGTTATTTCCCCAAATTTTTCTAAATGATTTTTAATTTTATCCATACTTTCTAATGGGTTTTTAATAGTTAATAACGAATCATCAGCAAATAAATTAATCTTACTTGTATCATTTTTACCTAATCCTTTAATTAATTCATCATTTCTTATTGCATTAGCTAACAGTTCTATAATCGTACAAAACAATATTGGTGAAAGTGGACAGCCTTGTCTTGTACCTCGGCCTAGAAAAATCCATTCTGTTAAACCATCATTAACTATTACTTCTGAAGTATCATCTGAATATAATTGATCTATAACCCCAATAAATCTTCTAACAAATCCCCAACCCTTTATAAGCAGCTTTAATGTTGGCCATTCCACACAATCAAAGGCCTTAAATATGTCTAGTGATAAAACAGTTGCCTTTGTTTTTTCCTTTTCCACCTCATATATAATGTTCAAAACTCGCCTAGTTAAATTATCCATTTGTCTTCCCCTTATAAAGCCACATTGATCCTCTTTAATATAATTTGCTAATAATCTATTTAATCTATTTGCTAATATAGCAGTAAAAATCTTAGCATCTTGATTTATTAGAGATATAGGTCTATAAGATCCCAGATCTGTTAGATCCTTGTTGGGTTTTGGAATAAGAATCGTTAATGAGTGTTTCCAAGAAGGTGGCATTGTCTCTCCTTCCAATATTTTATTATAAAACATTTTTAGCTTAGGTATCAAAATGGAACTAAGATGTTTATAATATTCTGGACCCAATCCATCAGGGCCTGGTGTTTTACCATTTCTCAGTTTATTAATGACTTCAGCAATTTCTTCTTCTTTAATCTCTTCTTCTAATATTCTTCTATCACATTCCAATAATTTAGTTTTTAAATTCTCATTTATATAATTTTCTATATCCTCTTTCAGTACATTGTTTACTTTATATAATTTCTGATAAAATTCTTGAAAAATCTTCAATTTATCTTTCATTATATTACACCTCTTACCTGTTCTATCTTTAATTACCCCAATCGTGTTTTTTAATCTTCTATTTTTGCACATTCTAGCTAGTAATTTTGAGTTTTTATTGCTAAATTCAAAAAAATTCCTCTTTATATACATCAAATCCCTCTGAACTTTCTCTATCTCTAAGTTTTCTAGTTCCTTTCTCTTTGCCTGAATTTCTGCCAATATCCTTCTATCTCTTTCTAAAAAAAACTTGCTTTCCAAATTTCTCAATTCTTCTTCCAGTTTTTTCACGTTTATCTCCTTAATTTTTTTCAGTTTACATGATTCCCTTATTGTTATTCCTCTTGAAATTGCTTTCATTGTGTCCCACAACAGGCCTAATTTTGTACCTCCTGCTTCATTTATTGTCCATAATTCTAACCATTCTTTCTTTATCTTTTCTATTAGAAAAGATTTATCTTTTCTAATAGAATAGAATAGTAATAGGGCCTTGCTTTTTTATGTCACATATCTGGCACTCTCCTTTGGAACATTCCTAGACTGTTATAGGTATGGGAAGCATGTGCCCTTCCAGATATTGTTGAACCCCATCACCCTGGTCTGGGATGATGATAGTTCTCGTCCAACAGCAACTAGAAGGCCACAAACTCCCCAGCCCCAGTTTAATAGGTCTTCCCTCTTTTGGGCCAGCAAGCTAGTTTTAAAAGCAGATACTGGCTTTCTGTGTTTTATTTATTCAATATTTCTGTGCTTAGGACTGCCCGAATACAACTTTTTTTTTTTTTTTTTTTTTAAAGTAATACTTGAATGTTTTGGAGGTTTGGTTTTTGCAATGCAAAGCTTCCACTCTGCTTTCACTATTGGCTGAGCACATCCATTCCTGAAGATGATGGTATGCTCTGTGATTTAAAAAAAAAGTAGCGCTTAAATAAAGGCTAGCCAACAGCCCTTCTGAAAAGTCTTTTGCTGCCATCTGTTGGACATCTCCAGAAGCATATCTGTCTACTTGTACTTGGCATTTTCTTGTGTATCTATTAAGCAGGACACCTGAAGGAAATAACAGTTCCATTTTGGCTTTACTGATTAATCTTGTGGTTGAATGGAGTAAGTGATAGGCATAGTTTTGCGTTGTATTCCCCAGCCACACCCCACTCTGTTTCTTGCTGCCTTGTAGAAATTGTTTAACAGTTTGCAAAATGAACAGAGTATGGATCTGAGGAAGTGGACTGTCCTCAAAAGCTCATATTAAAATATAGCAGTTAGTCTTTAAGGTGCCACAATGTTTTTGTCTTCTTTATTTTTTATATTTCTTTTGTTTTTGCCTGATATAGAGTATGGATCATTAGTGAACAGAACAGCAAAAAGAGACTATTTCTTGCTAAAAGCTGAGGAGGTGGAGATGTCTTCCTTGTTGGTTTTTTAGGTGTTGATTCTCTGGGACTGTATTAATACTCCAATGGCACAAAGTTTTCAAACATTTTTCTTTATTCTGGTGCCATGCAAACAAGCTTGATATGAAAATAAAACAAGGTCCACCTATCTGAATTTTCAGTGTGTACTACATTCCTGTATAACCCATGGCATATTGCTTGTTTTTCTTTGAATGTTTAGGATTGCATAAGAGAAGAGTTTATGGTCATGTTCAAGGATCAGGGAGGGCAATTTTTACATATAAGAACAGTAGCCCAAAAACGGAATAACATGTACTCCATCCCCCACTGCATCTTGAAATAGTTGGTAAAAACTTCACATTCGTCCTGGACTTCCTTTATAAATTTAATTTCATTTTGGTACATGGCATGCTCTTCAACCCATACCTAGAAGTGTACCACAGAAATGCCCAGTTTGGGTTGCTTACTTTAAAAAGTGGGATTAGAATGTAATAAATAAATAAAAAATGAAGAAAAGTTGTCATGCCACTGCAAAGCAGCCCTTTAGCGGCTCATACCTCTGGGCAAGTGATGAGGAGGAATGCTGCAGTGTGGCGTTTACACCCAGAGCCACTCTCTATGCCAAGAGAATTCCCTCTGGCAGGTTGTGCGTCACCCCTTCAGGAGATTAGACACCGTTTCTGGGCATGGGATTGTGTTAACCAATGAGTGGCACTGTTTCTGTCAACAGACTTCAGCTTCTCAGTGGGTGCGAAGGCTGTACAGGATTCACCGTTTACTTTTGTTCTTTTGTTTGTTTTTACAGAAGTCAGCACGTTGCCTTCTTCAGGAAAGGGCACAATTGTGGCCAAGGTGGGTAAAGAGGCCACAGTAGAGAAAAAAGGACCAGGAAGCAATGTCCCCAAAGCTTCCAAAGCAAAGAAGGCAACAGCAAAGGCTCAGAGCAATGGCAAAGCCAAAGAGGCTCCAGCGGTGCAGATCCTGCTCACTTCCTGGTCCAAAGCTCAGCCTGCACAAGTTGGCTCCGAGAGCAAAGAGGAGGCTGCAGCCCAAATTCTGGCCGCTGGAGGCCAGGAGGAGGCAGGGGCCACCCCTATCGTGGCCGGAAAGACTCCAAAAGCTGCCAAGGCGTCCAAGAGTGGGGAGAAAAAGAAGCTGTCCAAGAAACGGAAGCTGGCCACTGGGGACACCAGCCTCGGGGAGACAAAAGGGAAGAAGCTGAAAACGCAAAGCAACCCAGAGGCTGTGACAAAGAAGAAGAAGAAGAAGAAGAAGAAGAAATCCAAGGCTTCAGGCGACACCAAAACACCAAAGAAGAAAGAAGGCAAAGAAAAGAAAGCTGATAAGAGTAAGAATGCCACCATCACTCTTTTGCAGGCGCCCGCCCTTTCCATGGCAATTCATATCCTCTGCCCTATTTTTCTCTGTCTGCTGAGCACATTTTGCTCTCCCACCTTGTGGGCTGATGTGGTATGGCTTACCAGCAACAGAAGCATGATCTTCATTTGTGTTAGAAACTTGAAGGGAATGCTTGAAAATTGGAGACATAAGCCTCACCCTCGGTAGGTGGAATCCTAGCAGATAACTCCCTGGGTGTCAGGAACAAGATAGTGGAACAATGTAGCAAATGGATGAACCACCTCCCATGCCCATCTCTCTCTTTAAGGATTAATGTCCAGCCCATGGGAAGAATAATAATATCCCTTTTCTTTCAGCTCTTCTTTCAGCCCTAAAGACTGAGAGAAGGGGCCAGGAGATGGATTCATTTACATGTACTACCACTCAAGCCTCTTCTTCTGCTACCCTCATTGTCCCTTCCTCTCAGTACATACGCTGGCTGTACCCTCGCCAATCGTTGGCGTTGCCTATTTTTTCTGTCTCCTTCGCTTCTGTGCCACATAGAGTGTGGTCTTAGTCTGCTCTGACTGCCTCCTTCTCTGCTCTGCTCCAAGGCTCAGCTTGCATCCTCAGACCAGATTTTCCTTGCTGCCTTGGACCAAAGCTCGGCATTAGTCTCTCCTTCCTTACCGTTCCTCTCAGGCCAGTGTGGGCCCACAGTTATTAGAGATAACACCCCCTCTAGTAGTTGCCTTTAACACATGAGGCTGTGCTAGAGATATGCCACATTGTTTTGCTATATGATTTTCATTATGTTTGGTTTTTTATTGTACATTTGCTCAGGTGTTGGCTTCAATATAAAAGTCAGGTATAAATAAAGTACAAAATGAAACTAGAATCAAACTTAGTCTGCGCTAGTGCTTCATCCCAGTATAAATTGGCGCAGAGAATTGGCCTCCCTCTGTTACCTTTTGCCATTCAAAACAAGCCTCTGTGAATAAACAGGCCCCAGTGAATAAAGCTGGCTGCTTTCAGACAGCAAGCACTTCTCAGTTAAGGGAGATTAGGGCAGTGCATGTGCAAATAGAAGTATTGTCTTTATAGGGAGAACAACCATATGTAGGCATATTCCATAAAATGTGTGGCCCTAGTGTATCTATGCATGCAGGATGTGTGCATGCACCATCACCGCTGCCTCCTTCCCTCCTCTCCCCATTGCAAGGCAGAAGAGAGCCAGGAAGCCAGTATGACTGTTTAAATGGCAAGGCATTAGTGTGGTTAAAGGCCCTCAAAATGCATGCTTATCTATATGGGAAAAGTGCCGCTATGCTTCAGCTCCGAGGGTTACTGTTTTTTGTTGCATTAAGCAGGAGCTGGGGATAGCCATAAATATCTGTTGAGATGATTCAGTAGTTTTAAGCCTGTGTTTAAATGCTTAGAGCTGCTGTTCCCAATGTGATGAAATGAATGAGTTGCTAATCAGGACTGCTATTAATCACTCTGTTATGAAGACAGCTTTAGCCCATGTGTAGCTCTGGCTAAGGCTTGCCCAATTGCTGTTCCTCCAAGGCCTCCAGAGTGATTTTCTCTCTCACTGTGCTGGCTCACAAGGGAGACGTGGGCACAGACGTCCTTTTGCAGAAGGATACGGAATATGTGGAAAAGAAACTAAAAAGGGGGTCTGATGGAGCTGAGTGAGCATTCTTGGGACAAGGTGGTCAAGTATAGACTCTGGCTTTGGTAGATTCAACGTTCAGCTCCCCATCCTTTGGAAAGAAACAGTTAGTTAGTTAGTTAGTTTAGTTAGTTAGTTAGTTAACTTATATGCAGCCCACACTACCCAGAGGTCTCTGGGTGGCTTACAACGATTTAGATACAATAAAAGATATAAAGATAAAACAATGAAAATACAATTATGCACAGCTTTCTTGCTATGTCTCCCTTGATTCATGTATTCAAAAACTAGGGATACTTTGTCGAGAAAAGGGGTGTGGAGATGAGGATTATTACTGTAAAAAATAATAGGTTGTCCTGTGACTTAACTAGATGTGTAGTGAAAGCCTTTAGTTGTTCCCTGGAGATGTGATTTGGAAACTGTTTATTGTATTTTATATGGAAAGATGGAAGTGTTTCCTGAGCTGCTTTGGATTCTGCTGTACCTTCCCAAAGGATAAGATAACTGCCAACATTTAAACACCCTAATTAGTGAGGGAAGTAGCTTCCTGATATTGATCCCTCCCCCAGCCCTTCTCATGAGTTCTCCTGTTACTACCCTTTCACTGGGTTTACAGGGAAAAAAACCTAGCATTGTTTCACATTTGTCAGTGGTGTGTGTTTGTCATATACCAAGAGCATCCGCGTTGGGCATGCCCTCTTCTATAGAGTCTCTCCTTGCACTTGGGATGTTCTCACCACCTCCTTCCCCTGAAAGAATAACCTGGGGGCACAGCGGCTGAGAACTTCTTTCCCTGTATTTGGTCAACAGAGGTGACGGGAGATGGTGCATTATGTGATACTATGTCTATGTGATACTAAAAACACATGGCACTTGCTGCACTGCTGGCCATATAAAGTTACTGTTCACTATTTGAAGTGCACCCTAATGGAACAGGACCTGCTCTCATGACAGCCTCTTTATATATAGATATGCTGCCCAGAGAAGAATCCATCTGCCAAGGACATGCGTCCATTTTCTCTGCTGAAAATGACACAAGTGCTGCGTGGCGTCGTTCTTTCCCCTGCCCTTTCATGTTCTTCTGTCCAAACCCCAACTGCTTCCTCTTTCAGGAACCCTATGCAGGGAAAGACTCGGTGGTCTCAATATAATGGTGCAAATGTTGCTTCATAGAGGAGGGTGGGAATGAGTTTTTCTGAATGACTGTAGCAGTGCTTTTACAGAAATCACAGTCTGTCTGTCTGTTTTTTCTCCATTACAAATGTTTTGTAGAGAAAAAGAAAAGCAAAAAAATGGAGTCTCTTAGTGAAGATGGGTTACAGAAGAAGAAAAAGAAAAAGAAGGTAAGATACGCTTGGGAACATTTGCTTGATGTTTCTTTTACCGTTGTGTAATGCTACATAGTTAAGGTATGTACAGTTCCTTTCTTTTTGTATCAAAGCGTTAGCACAATTCAGACATGTCTGAGCTCCAAAATTGAGCTGGAACCTCATGAAAGTAGTTGGTAACACTTAACCTTGAACCAAAACCAAGTGCCAACATCCAGAATATAGAAATTAAACTTTTTTTTTTACTGTAGCTATCACAGTCCCCCTGACCATGATAGCTAGGGGATTCTGGGAGTTGCAGTTCCAAAAAAAATTTCCCCAGGCTCAGCTTACAGCTTGAGGTTTAATGTGCAGAAGTTCGATTGATACGGAGTTTCCTAAGCAGCAACCTTACACAGATATACCCAGGGAATAAGATGCAGTGGGATGAGTTGGATTAATGCTGGAGTGCAATCCTGCACATGTCTAGGAGAAAGGAAGAGCCACTGTAGTTCAGTGGGACCTCCTCCTGCGTGAGTATGTATGCTGGATTGTACCCTTAGAAATATGCCATTGGTCTTTAAGATGCTCCAGATCGCCTTGTTCTTCTTCCAAAAGAAGGTGTGCTTGCAGCTCGGAAAACATCAAAGAAGTGAAAAATCAAATTGCTTAAGTCAGAAAGAGGCAGCCTTGTCAGAGACATTTATTAGCCTGGGTATTATATCACAGAGGGGATGCAGGAACAGCATCTCCAAAGCTAGGATGCAAATGTACAGAATTAAAAAATGCTGGTGACATTTATTTTTATGTATTTATACACTTTGCATTCCTGGTTTGTGGCTGCCCATGTACAATTCCTTGCTGGGCACTTCATGCTTCTGGCAGCTTTTACTTGGGGCAGCTTTGAACGGGGTATTGAGAGAGTGCTGTTGCTTTGAATGTGAGCCATGAGAAGAACACTTGGGCACATCGTCTGTCAGAAACATGGCCTGTCTTTCAGCCCAACCTATCAAATAGTGAAATTCAAGAAAGAAGGCAGACTCAGACCCAGACCCAGACATATGGCCCAGAACTTGATTTCTCATTAGAGGATTGAGGAGTTTCAGAATGCTTTTTCACACTAATGTTTTATGTTCCTTAAACGGAATTTGGTCACCTGGCCTGAAGAGGAAGGCAAGAAAAGTGGTTACACGGGTGGCTGAGCCTGAGAAGAACTAAAAGTACTTATTTCACTGTGTAAAACGAAGTCTTATGTTTTCTGTACTCTGAGATGAGCCAAGAGCCTCTGAACCCACAGCATTTCTTGCTCTGCTATTGTGATTTATTTTTTTAAGGAAAAGACAAATCTGAATAACTTACTTTTGATTTCTTTTAGAAATCTGGTGACCTTGAGGGAACAGCATGAGCAAGTAAGTATCCTTAAACATGCTACCAGTTATTTGGAGTTAACTTGGCAAAAATTGATTCTCTAAATCTTTCTTTCTGGCTTAGAAAATGTACTCATTCAGTGCAGCTGGTCCTTTCCTTACATGAAAGCTCTAGCCAGATTCCCACTGGATCAAGAAGTGTGTGGAACAAAATCACACAATGGGTTTTCCCCCTTGGAAATTTGTCCATCGCTTGACAGGTCACACACCAGTTGTGAAGCCAATTGTGTGACAGAAACCCTGCCAAAGGGTGGAAACCACTTGCATGATTACTGTTCTGCACTTGGTTTTTACTAACGGGATTCCGGCCTGTTAATGTAAAGCAACTTTCGCCAGCCAAGATTCCACCAAGTTTTTGGACTGTATTTTTTTCATCATCCTGATAACTAGCCATGCTGATGGGGTGCGTGAGAGTTGTAGTCTAAAGATGTATAGAGGTGCCCAAGTGAAGCATGGCTGGTTTAGAGCACTGTTCAGCCAAGTTTGCCCCACCCAGATGCTTTGGAGTACAACTCCCACAATGCTGGAGCTCTGACCATGCTGTCTAGCACAGGAGTGCCTAACCTGTACAGTCCCAAAGGCCACATTTATTGTTTGCTGGGAACCAGGCTGCCAGAACATCACACACTCGCTGTCTTTCTCATGTATGTGCATCTATGTGTATTTGCATGGAGACACAGCAATAAACCACCTTTCCAGATCAGTTCGATCCAAGGCATCGGACAAAATATAAATATAAGAATAAGAATTCTGTAATTTAAATAAGATGCTTGTATTCTATAGCGAAGGTTACCCCAGTGCTTTTAGTCCTATTCCTTTTAGTAAGAATAAATATCTAGAACTACAGTAAGGATAAGAAAAGACAAAAAGTTGAAGCCAGGGGGTGATTGCCAGATGGTGCGGGATATAAATTCAAATAATTAATAAATAAATAAATTTTCTTTGAGTGCTGGGAAACAGTTCAAGAAAAGTATCTATTTATCCATTTCCTCTTCTTGGAAAAGGATAGACAGAAATATATATTACATATTTTGGGGTACAGGGGTCCTTCTGGAGAAACACCTGATTTGTGGTTTTAAGTTACCTCCAAGCTTCTTCATATGCTGGGACATCAGAACTAGAGATGGGGGTATTCGTATACGAATATCCGCACACAGCTGGACTTAATGAGAGTCCAGCCCCTGGGGCCGGGCCGTCCACTCACGCGTCCACCGGCGGTGGCAGCAGCCTCACTCACAGAGGGGGTGAGACTCAGCTGGATTTTACCCATTCTGTGCCCATTTCTGCCCAAGGAAAGTTCCTGGCTCATTAGAGAACTCTTCCTCCATGTTCAAATAGCCACTTCTCTGAACTTTGGAATATAGTAGTTTCGGCATGTTTCTTGTCCCCTCCCTCCTAGTTTTGGAATGCGGGGGGGGGGGGGGGAGAGAAGCTTCTTATCCACTTGGACCATCTTACAGGTAACATCTAACCCTTTAGAGTTGTGGAGCTTGTACTGTAAATGAACTGAAAACCCAGACCCCTTTAGAGGCCTTTATTAATACATCTACCTTTAAGCCAAAGGTGGGGAACCTCTCCCCTTCCCAGATATCCTGGACTACATGTTTCATGGGCCCCATTGTGGATTGTGCTGGGTGGGACTGATCAGAGATGCAGTCTGAAATGTCTAGAGGGCGAAAAGTTCAGGACCCTGCTGTAAAGCCATCTTTAAAACATGTGTTGCTATGCAACATAGTTGTTGCTATCTCTAAAATGGATCAATGGAAGATTTTTGAAGGCCAGCAAAAGCCCTGCACGAATGCCTAAGAGTTCAGTCTGGAGAAGACTCCTGTGTATCTTTTGAGATCTGTTTTGGAGGGGAAATCAAAGAGAGGGAGACGGGCAGTTTTTACTGGTTTCTTGAACGTTTGAAAGAAGTAAGAATAGCATGCCCTCAGTGTGTGACTGAGATAGCAGTTGCTCATTATTAACCGTTCGAGAGGGTGTTCTCCTGCACCTTCCTTCCTCGCAGGGAAAACTTTTCATAACTGCTTCTTTCTTTCCTTAGTGATTTTACAGTTCGAAGTGAAGAATGGAAGTCTACTGGGAGGGGAGTACTCAGCCAACTGGAACTGCTTGTTTATATTTTTTAAACAAAGAATAAAAGAACATCAAAAGTTTAGATTTAAATCTTAATTTATAACTATTTTTGACTGTGATTTTTAAAGGTATACATTTCTTGCAGTCAGCCTAGGTACGGGAGGTGCCCTGATTTGCACTGCGACGGCAGAAACTGAAGAAGGGAGGTGTATGGGGGAATGGCAAGATGCCGGCTCCTATTGTTCTGTCTTGTAATGCAGCAATATCTTTTATTGCGATCTCCACATCCTCCTTTACTGCCACCCATCCCATAAGAGTTATTTTTTTAAACAAAAACATCCCCTTCCCCGTTTTCATACTACCTGCTTTCTACGTCAAGTTAAAATTAAAAAGGTAAAAGGGATGGTCCTCTGGTCCAACTCTGTATCACCTTTCTTCCACTGTTGAATATGTACAAAGCCGTGTTATCCTGGGATTGTTTTTTTTTTTAATTATTATTATTCATCCGTCCTTTCTCTTTTTAATAAACGGAACACAATAAAAGATTTTGACTGGAAGGAGAGTGTGCTTATCTTTGGTCTCTTAAAATGCACAAAATCTTTCAGCTACCGCTAAATGGAATCTCACAAAGCACACCCATCTGGCATTTTGTATAGAATATACTCAGGTTTTTGTGATTGTCTCATAATTTTTCAAGAGAAGCAGGCTTCAAAGTAGGGTTTATCATGCAGACAGACTTCACTGGTTTAATAACCAGTTAAAGCCTGTTGATGGATTAGGACAGGGAACAGGGCTTTGCTTTGGTCCATGTCCCTTGCCAAAGCTCTTAGTCACCACTGTCTCAACACAGGTGTTCCCGCTCATTAGCCTCATTCCTTCTGCCAGTGAGTTCTTGCCAACGATATTCAGAATTTCTGTGAATATTCAAAACAACAATAAGCAAAGGGGCCTATATTTAGTATCAAAAATAATAGCCTTATACCATGGTAATCTCTACTAGATTGTTGGATTCTGCTGTTTGTATAATACTGCACTGAAGTGCCCAGAATCCTACTGGAATTTTATTCTAGAGTACGTGACATCATGTCAGTTATGATAGCAAATTGCAGCCAATTAATATGCTGCCAACCTAGCAGTTCGAAAGCATGTAAAAATGCGAGTAGATAAATAGGTACCACCTCGGTGGGAAGGTAATGGCATTCCGTGTCTAGTTGCGCTGGCCACGTGACCACGGAAACTGTCTTCGGACAAACGCTGGCTCTATGGCTTGGAAACGGGGATGAGCACCGCGCCCTAGAGTCGGACACGACTGGACTAAATGTCAAGGGGAACCTTTACCTTTACCTAATATGCTAGTTGTGTGGTTAGCTACAGTTTATCACTAGAACATAAGGGTCTTTTATTCCACAGGAATGTGGACTATAAAAACACACCAAGCAGCTCAGTGGAATGAGTGGATTTGTAAGAGTATTACCCTCCAACAACTGGTAATTTTCGCATAGGATGCTCTGACATGCCATCGGGAGTGATAAGGAGTCAATCATCCATTTCATCAGACAACAGTGCTTCATTAGTGGGTTATTTTTATTTTTCCAAAAGATATAATTAAAATCATCATCTTGGTGAGTATGTTATCAAAGATTATACATTCAAAACATATACTTAGCATCTCATATACTAAAATTGTATAGATGAGCATCAAAGGACCTATCATGTTTTAGCAGTATTTTTTTTTAAAGCACTCGACTTGATAATGTAACTGGAAGAAAAACCTCTTACTGCTTTGGATAAGAGAGAGAAGCAGCCCCAGTACATTGATTAATGTATAAAGCTGTACCCACAAGCCCACTGCTACTATGTGAGAAATGCCACTAAACAGGTGCCGGGCTAAGTTGGTATTATAAAGGGGACAGAACTTCTCAAAATATGTGGACTCCATGTTATGGGTTCATCTAAGCATAACATTCTGCAGTATCAACCATCTTGTAGAAAACATTTCCAATATCTCCTTCCCTCTAGTACAGAGATAGGCAACTGAGGGTCGCCCGAGATGTTTTTGGACTACAACTCCCATAATCCATCACCATTAGCTATGCTGTCTGAAAGGAACTGTGATCCAAATGCAACTGGACAGCCACAGGAAGCATCTCATATCTATTCATGCAAATAAATGAAATTATCAGTAGGAATCTGAGCCTCTCATTTTTCTTGTAGGACTTTCATAAATTCAGAAGTTGTCCAGTGGGCAAAGAGTAGAAGTGTGGCTCAGTATAGAGTAATAAATTTTTAAAAATCTCTTTTGGGAAAGGAGTGCCCTATCTTTCTAAATTTTTTAGCTGCAGTAAATCTTGTACTGCATTAATCCTATTGTTGGTGAAGAAGCTGCAGTGAATGCTTACCAATTTGTGCAAGTGGCCACACAGAAGTAACTAGTTGAATATCAAAGCAAACATTATTTTTCTCTCAGGGTTGTTTTTCTATTGAGGTCTTAATAAGAGTTAGCTTCGTAAGAAGTCCAAAAATGAGGGTGGGCGAAAAGTATTGGGTCACTAAAACATTAGAATACTGTACTATGCAAAGGGTCCCACTAGACTTGAAAATTCATCTGTTTTTTAATATATTTTAGTGGTCCAACAAAGATAGTAGCTACCCTTGTTTTTGGATTTTGTACAAAGGCTGAATGGCTTTTCTCTTTTTCATTTTCTGAAAAGGTAATTCAAGGCTGAGCGCAGCAGGCAATGAAATGTAATCACTATCCCCACCCTTACCCTTTTCCATTAAAGCTAACGCTTAAGCCAAGCCATTTAGAAATGGTTGCTGCTAACCTAATTCAAGAAATCAATACAGAAGCATTGCAGAAACTAGAGCAAACTGAAGAAGATAAGTTGGGCTCCTTGAGCTGATGTGGTTGGCGTTGACTTCCTTGTTTGTCCACCATTTTCTGAGGAAAGAGGAAGGGGAAAAAATTAAGGTAGATGGTAACCAAAAGAGCCTTCATTGTTTCCTGTCAACAGAAAGTTCCTTTTTTAAAACAACAATATTGTTTAGCCAACTAAGGTTATTTGGAGTCCCCTTTTTTAAAAAGTTGGGAAGGTCTCAACAGCATTAACTGAAATGCTGTCATAAAAGCCTATGGATTATTTTAGTAAGGTTAACCTATCTGTATACCGAAACATGTTCTCCTGTACCTAGACTTTTCTCCTTGCTAGCTTGTAGCACTTTTCTAACAAACAGCAGTGGTGATTATGTTAAAACTCATACTCAAAATGTTTAAAATCCAGTTTTATCGAGTTTTGTTAATTGAGCATATGTGCTGTACCGAGAAAGCCATTTGACTTTTATGCTCACAGTCTTCCTGTTACCTATACACTTAACCTTCAATTCCCAGAGAACTACCACATGCTAGCTTTGAAAGAATATTGGTGTAGATGCAGCTTCTGCATTGCTGCACTGCCTCTATATTTCATCCCAGGTTGGTCCCCAGCCACTGCCTGCCTGTGCACATCAGGGGTTGGTAATTACAGGTTCAGCAAGGCCCATGCCATCTGGGTAGATAAATCATGTCTTTCAGGCACTGTGAAAATGAACCTCCATTTTACATGGTATATTGTCTGTCATACTTTTTGTGCATCTAGCTGACAATACCAGTACCAAAAAGGGTCTTCAAGACACATTCCCACATACTAAGATATTAAGGTTAATGATACCAAGTCATTAAGATCTGGGGAGGGGGGAATTAGGCAGCATGTGCCATCCCAACCATGGGGGGGGGAGTATACGGCATGGGGATTTGGGAGAGGGCTTTCTTGGCTGTGGCACCCTGGAAGTGGGGAGCCCCCCACCGTTTGAGATCCAGCATGTACCAACATTGCTTTTACTTCATAGCTTGGTTTCCAGTCTTTCTATTTGCTGTGTTTTTATGTTGGTTATATTGCAGAATTGTTAAGTACTTGAATAGTTCTTGATGCTTTTGAAGCAATTTTGTTGATTGCCCCCTGCCCTGAGATGTGTTGATCACAGCTGGGTTAAGAGAAATAAATAAAATAAAATTCCTAGATCATCCTGATCAAATCTGTTTTTTTCAGATGAAAATTAAGGCTATCAATCCGTGGTTATTACTAGTTTTGTTGGCTATATACCACCTTGTAGATTCAAGGCAGTATATCTCTCACTAGCAGGAATGACACCAGCTGGACAGTTCCCTCCTGTCATGTTTTTGGGTTATCCAGAGGCTTTGGATTGGTTGCAGTGGATGCTGGACTCAATAGGCCTCTTGGCCAGACCTAGCAGTGTTTTTCTGAGATTACCTTGAGCATTCCACTAGTTCAACTCCAGCCCCGAATAAGTCACATTCTCAGCATCCAGAATGTTCACCTTTCCTGCAGTGGGCAGAGAGAGAGAAAAACATCAGTGCTTTCCAGTAAACTCGGATATCTTCAATTCCACATCTCTTCTAAGACGTTTTCTATTCTCATATGTACTGTTTTAATCCACACAACACTCTAATTGATACTTGGGTATATTAGTCTCTACAGGTTGTAGATGGGAAATTTTCATTTCAAATCTGGCAGATGGGCAGCTACTAACTAAGTAGCATTTCTGGTCCTCCCAACTATAGCTCATGTACTTATTGAAAAGTAAAGACACTGATGGAATGATTGAAAGCTGTCCTTTCCTAGGCTGTGGCTAATTATACAAAGAGAGGGAGAATGAGAGAGAGAGAATCTGATTGATTGCCATAAAAATAGTAATTGACACAGTGGAAGATACTAGCCATTGGTATTCTACTTTGGAGTAAATTAAATTGCATAAGTTGTGACAGCAAATTGCACTTTTTAGCAAGGTGCCAGTCATGTGTCAAACACAGCTGGCTGCACAACCATGCACACAGCCAGCACGTTTAAATTAAATACAGTTCACTGCCATAACTTATGCAATTTCACTTATACTGGAGTAACAGGATTCTGGCCACCAAGTTTAATGTTATTTTAGTGCTCTTTGACGTGTAGATGAATGTTCTGAAGTATCTGTCATGACATTAGCCTCAAGAATAAAATTCTGACTGGATAATTTACAAATGCAGTATTAAGCCATGTTGTTTTTGTTTTGTTTTTTTCATTTTGCTGCTGCACTGGTTATTAAGTTTGGCATACCTTGTGAAAGGGGAAACCATAACATCCAGCTCAGTCAACAAGGCTATTGCTGCATGTTATGGTGTACCAAATATTGTTGACCAACTTTTATCCTCATGATGGAGATTCAGGAACTTAAAGAACATGTGTCGAAAATGAATTCAATTTATCTTCCACTGAGAATGAAGCTGTTAATGCTAAGCCTAACAGTTTTAGCCTCCTATGCTAAAAACCAAATTTCTGTTAGCAGGGCATTTGAACACAAGCTGAGCGGAAGCTGAATTGATACTGGGGTCAACAAATGGGCACCCAGGTATTCTGATCTTGTTTTATTCCTTGCTTGTTTTATTCCAGCCGCCCAGAGTAGTCAATTGACTAGATGGGCGGGGTATAAATGCAATAAATAAATAAATAAAAATTGTTTTCTGAATAAGTTGGTTGTGGGCCTCGATTTGTTCCACACCAATCAGGAAACATGAAACCAACGGCAGTGGTCCCCATCCAGAGCATGGGACAGGGATCAAGTCTTTGGGTCCAAGACTTCGGTACCAAGCCCCAAATCTGAGTCCCTATTAAAAAAACAAGCTTTTTCCCCACAAAAAAGAGAAGGGGTGGGTGGGTTCCGAGTCACAAGTAGAGTCTGAGTCATTGAAAAAAAACCACAACTCAGTAGAGTCACCAGTGCAACTCAAGTCTGACTTGACAGCGAGTCCTGCAACCTGAGTCCTGCAACCTGGGCATAGGAAAGTGGGGGGGGGGTTTTGGGGGGGAGCTCAGGCTTCCCCAACAAGCATGGCTCTGGGTGGTAGATTCTCATTGTCTCTTAGTTCAAAAAGTCCCCCCCCCCCCCAGCTCTTTAAATCCTTCTGTCCAACACTCTAGGCCTTAACTGTAGTATGGGTACTCATTGGCTTCAAGGCATGAGCCACTGAAACATTGTTCCCAAACTACTCATAAGCTGGCTTTCTTTAAAAATGTAAAACAAACACAAAACAAAACAAAAAACACCAGCATGTCTGTTAACATCATTGCCTTGATAGCACACAAAAAAAACTTTACCAGTGCAGTCCAGTGGTCCACGGACTTTAGTGCCCTCAATGATTGTGCCATTTTTGTAGACACACCAGCAGTACCCAGTGCTGTGATGGCATTGCTTAGGCAGATAGTCGCCCTTTTCATCACACTGGGCACAGAATCTTCCTGGGTGGACACCCTTACCACACTCTTCTTGCTGGCACTTGGTTTTCACTTTAAAAACAAAACAAAAACCAAGGAAATTTAGGGTGTGACCTTGATTGCTATCCACTGCTACTCGTAAATGTACTTGTAAGGTAAAGGTAAACGTTCCCCTTGACATTTAGTCCAGTCGTGTCCAACTCTAGGGCGTGGTGCTCATCCCCATTTCCAAGCCATAGAGCCAGCGTTTGTCCGAAGACAGTTTCTGTGGTCACGTGGCCAGCGCGACTAGACACGGAACGCCATTACCTTCCCACCGAGGTGGTACCTATTTATCTACTTGCATTCTTACATGCTTTCGAACTGCTAGGTTGGCAGGAGCTGGGACAAGCGATGGGAGCTCACTCCGTTGCGTACTTATGAGTCACTGCAAATGAACAGCTTCCTTATCGGTTGTTGTAGGTTTTTCGGGCTGTTTGGCCGTGAAAGCCTTCGAGAATACAGCTTCCTTATTACTATAAAACTACAACTCCCCAAATCCTCTAGTGAACATGACCTCTAGAATTCTGTGACTCCAACTTTAATGTATGCCCCTTAGTCAAGTGTTAGATAAGAAGAGGCTGCATATAAAACAAAGGTTGGGAACTCTTGGCCCTCCAGATGTTGTTGGACTCCAACTCCTTTCATTCTCAACCAACATAGATGATTATACAGGATGAGGGGAACTGCCTTCCAACGTTTGGCCACAATTCCCCAAACTTGATGGGCAGCATCTAATGACATTGTTAGCAGTTTTATAGAGTATGGGAAAATATGGTTCTCCAGCTGTTCTGGACTCCCGTTCCCATAACCCTTACCCTTTGACTAGCCTGGCTAGGGCTTCCAGGAGCTGAAGTTCAAGACGTTTAGAGAGCCAAAAGTTCTTCATTCATGGTCTGTAAATCTATATGTTAAACAGGATGCAGAGGTAAAACATCCCTTAGGCTCTGGGTGGCAAGATGGGGTCTGATCCTTGAATGCTTCCCCCTCTAAGTACAGCAAATGTACTTTTCTCCTTGGCAACCTATGTTTCTGCATGCAGAGCATATTTTAGGCAGAACAGGGTGCATTCAAACATTCAGCCTTCATCCTACTGTCCTGCAAATAAATGGTTTAACATAGAGCAGTCCGGGAAAAGCTTTGCCTTCTGGTTTGGCTGGATGTGTACACTGCCCTTCATATGAAAATGGGTTATTCCATCGCGACTGCACCATGGGGGAAGGAAGAGTAAGGAAAGAATGTTTTTGTAACAATATGCCAGTTTAATTAGGGCAGCTATTTTATTATGATGGCTCCCAGGGAACCCATTTAACTTAACAAGAGCAAATGCTAATGAGTACTGCTTAATGGCGGTAGTATTAATATAAATTCTGCTAATGGGGTTGTGTCCAATTACTGCTGAGTGGCTAATTAGTATGAAAATTCCAGCTTCAGGGATTTAGTTCTGAAACCATTGATATCACAGAAAAAAGAATCTTAAAAAATAATTATTTTTATATATATATATATATATATATATATATATATATATAGCTGTTTTAAATTTTTTAAAGATCTATCTTGGGAATGGATCTTCATTGAAACAAATGTCTTCTGTCAACCTTTAGAGAAGTCTTTGAGAATGGCTGTTTTAAAGGTATTGCTGCCTGCCAATCACTTTTCCGTGCATTGCTCAGGTTTGTATGTTCCTTCGCCATGTTTTAGTTCTGCTGTACTGCTGGCACTGCCTTCTTGAAAGCGGAAGGAAAAAACAGCAAGTTCCTTTCATGTTCCCCACTTCAAGCCCAGTGCAGGAGCAAAATGGTCCATCTTGCAGTACAAATAAGCAAGTTTTTCATGTTCCAAGGAGATCCTTTATTTTAACTCTTAATAATTGTGTTTTGTCATAAGAAGGCAATGAATTTGATGGACAATTTGGCTATTGAAAAAAGGTAATATAGAGGTGCAATAAACAACAGTCACATTACAGGTGTGCAAGTAGTGCCCATCTGACTTTCACAACACACGCACGCACAATCTGAAGTTTAATAAAGATAGCTAGATAAAAAGAAAAGGGTGGGTGGGCTCAGCAACTGGACTACCCAAGGGTAGATTTTGGCTTTATTGACACGTTACTTGGCAGTCTCCTTCCACTCCTTCTGTGCTACAGTATTAGTTTCATTTCCCCCTGATCTGCAACTGGCACCAATTTTTCTTTTACATTTCAGCATTTTAACCCCCTAAATACAGGAGCAAACTTTAGTGACTTGTAGGGGCATACATATCAACCCAAGGACAATTGGAGCAGGGGTAGGGGTGGGGAAGGCTTCTTAAATCACCCTGTAGCTAATCCAGAATCACACCGATCTCCCTGTGTGCCTCATTTAGGTACTTTTCTGCAAAGCCAGTGCATGTCCCTAATATCCCCAATTCAGAGGTTGTTCTAGTGGCTTTATGAGAAGTGAATTGCAGTTATGTTTTGGTAGAAGACCTCAAAGATGCAGAAACTGATACAGAGGAAATGTTCTTCCACATCGGGCCATAAACAAGGTACCACCTATACCAGTTTGCCCTCTCACAACTTGGTGCCCTCTAGGTGGACTGGAGTACAACTCCCAGAAACCGTAATCCAAATATCTCGAGGATACCATGTAGGGAAGGGTGATCCTACACTATGAGTAGGGTCCAAATTAATAGGGTTATGCCATTCAGGTGAGCCATAATATGAATCTCATATTATGAAATCTATATTACGGCCGAAATCCATTAGCAAATCACTGCTACAGCAGGCCCATTGAATCAGTGCAGATTTGTTGGGATTCTTCCTCCATAAGATCCATAGACTACTGGATTTCAGCCAATGTGTACAAAGCAAAATACGGCATTTTTAAGTGCCCAGGCCCTCTACATGTTGTTGCAGGACTGCATCTCTATGATCCTTTAAACACTGGCTATCCTGAGGATGGCAGATGGAAGTTGCTGCCCAGGAACATCTAGAGGGCCACATGTTCCCCATGTCTGATTTGGGGAGAAGAGTAGGGGAAACATGGCCTTTGAGTGATTGCCTGACACCCCTCAGCCTGCATGGAAAGAGAACCAAATGCTGGCTTAGATCAAACAAACTGCTGGCAGAGTTCCACCACTTTCCCACCACTTCAGTCCTCCACAGTCTCCTCTGCCATCAAATGTAGCTATCCCTGGAGAAGTGGAGGATATGGGGAGAACACCTGTTGGAGGAGAGGGTTGGAATACCCAGAAACGACTCCTTACACAAAAGAAACTTCTTCCCACTCACACGAGGGTTCATTTGGATCCCATCCATTGTAGGGGACAGAAGGAAGGTGGTATGTTGAGTGGAAATCTGCAGTTCCCCATCTGTTGTGGGGCTCTAAGTCCCATCGGCCTCAGTCAACTAGGGACAATGGTACTTGTAGTTTAGAATATCTGGAGGGTAGAAGTTACCCACTTCTGATGTATGTCATAACGTTTTCACTCTCTGCATCTGGGGGACTCTGTTCCCAAGAAAGCCACCACTGGTGGCTGCTGGTCAGGAGCACGGAAATGAGTATGGGTTATCACACAGATGTCTGATGTCTGATAGAAGAATGCCACGCAGGGCTGCCTTTTTCAACCGCAGCCCCAAATTCTCTATAATATCTAGTTCTATCAATCAACATATTACCATAGTAACTGACTCCCCCTGCAAAGATATATAGCATAAGTTAGATCTCTTTCAATTCTTCCTTCCAAATAAATTGCTATTATTCATTTGACTTGATTTCCTGTCTCTCATTACAATGCCATAAAACTTCAGCAAAAAAAAAAAAAAAAGGTTGGGTTGTAATATGGTTTGAATGCATCAGAACAAGTCCCTAAGGGGCAGAGGATTTATCCCGACAGGATCCCTTTCTAGCCTACCACCCTCCATACCTTTTTCTTCTGGCATCTCATTTTGGGCCATCTGGAAGAGCAGCCACTTGTGCAGCCAGGTTTCAAAAGCCTAGAAGAGAGCAGACATCATTCTGAGAACATATATCTCTGAATGTGTGGATTCAGATGCCAGTGTGGATTACTGAATGAAGCAAGCCAGCGAATAGCTTGCGGTCCGTTTTGGAACTGGGTCAGAAAAGAATGTATGCAGAGGGTTCCGCTAGACATCTGGTGGGGAAAAGCACTCTTGTAGAAGTGTTGGTTTTGTCCAACTCAGTTAGTTTAGTTTCCCCAACATCCAAACAACATTCCCTCTTTGATCTGCCAATGGCTGCTTTTGCTTGTTGTGTCTTGTATTGATCTATTCAGTACCTTTATTTGTTAGCGTGTCTCTCCCTAGGTGGACCGTCCATGTTGTTGCTGGGTGCATGCAGTGAGTGGGGAAGAGAGGGGCACACATATTTGGAGGTAAGGGAGAGGCTGGGGCATATAGAAAGCGACAGCCAAGGGATGACAACACTGAGGCACATACCAAATAAAAATAAATGGCACTCAAGCAATATGGAGATTTGTTGGCACTGGCAAATACAATTGTGTTGTGAACTTTGTGGAAGAATCTGTCTTAAAGCGGCGAGTATAGTGCTGGAGCACTTTAGCAGTAGACTGCCAACAGTGTGTGCGCGTGCGTTTTAGCTTATGAAATTTGAGAAAAACAAGACAGAACAAGAAAGGAACCACAAGCCCCGTGTTAAGTGAATGGCCCTAAAACAAGGCCACAGACATGGTGGGAGGGAAACAAGCAGTAAGGAGGAGAAAGCAGAGAAAGGAGAGGGCATGGGGACTTGGTAGGGGCTGGGCAGCCAATCATAATCCCCCATGTGTGGAAAGTTGCTACTGCAACATCACAATATTAACAGGCCCCGTGTTGATATACCTGTGGTCTTCCATCAATGAGTGAAAAGGGGGAGAGGCAGGGGGGAAAGCAGGTGAAATGATGTGCAGTTAACACTGACCTCTGCGGAAAAAAATCTTCCTTTTTAAGAGAGGAGAGAAACAGCAAGCTTCAAATACAAAACTGGCCATCTGACTCACTCATAGCAACCAAGTTGAAGTTTTGGCAATAACTTTCTTGGACAACAACATGGACAGTCCACCTAGGGAGACACACACTAACAAATAAAGGTACAGAATGTATCAATACAAGACACAACAAGCAAAAGCAGCCATTGGCAGACCAAAGAGGTGTAGGAGGTTGTGGAGAAAAAAAAGTGGTAAATAAGATTGTCTTCAACATCCCCTCCTGGATTTCCAGGACTGATTGCAACCCTTACCTTCCAATCCTCATAAGTCATGTGCTTCCTCAGCTGGCTGATGTTTTCCATGAAGCTGCTGCTCAATTCTGGGAATTTTCTCATAGGATTTTCCCGCTGTTGGTGGGAAACCATGAACAAAGGTGCATAAGAGGAGGAAGAAATTGGGAAGTCCAGAAGGAGATCGCACTAGCTTAGGCTGATATGGCTTAAACAAGGCTAACCCTATCATCAAATGGGAGGCAAGGAAAGTCTGGACTGGCAGTATATTAAAAGGCACAGCCTGAGAAACACAGAATCAGGGACTACAAGTCCCAGAATCCCCCAGGCAGCATGTGCACTCACCATGCTGGCTGAAGGATTCTAGGACTTACAACAGAAAAAGTAACATTTCCAAGCTCTTTAAAAGAATAATGTGATGTTAGTGATTCAATCAGGTGTGAGTGAGAAGTATGGTCTCTA
Organism: Intellagama lesueurii; assembly: GCA_037013535.1. NCBI lineage: Eukaryota > Metazoa > Chordata > Lepidosauria > Squamata > Agamidae > Intellagama > Intellagama lesueurii. The sequence continues at coordinate 221,512,594 of JBAJHW010000002.1, forward strand.
ACTCAGTTTTCACCAACCTAAGCCAAAGTAGTTTCAGGGAAAAGCATAGATGGCATGGGAACTGCAGAGCTGGAAGAGGCCTTATGGATCATCAAATACATCGAAGGAGGCACAGTGGGGAATCGGACTCCCAACCTCAGGCTCTGTAGCTGGATCCCTAAACCACTGAGCTCTCCAGCACAGTGTCACAAGAGTCATGGTGGGAAAACCTGACGTAAGAAGCAGAACATGTTGCCTTTCCTTAAGTTCTCAGAATAAATGTTCACAGCATGCACTACACCTCCCATTGCCTAAGCCTTTGTTATAAAAAAGAAGAAAATTTGTTATTGGAATCCATCTTCAGCAGCATAACCCCACATGAAGAGCAGGCCAAATTATCCACACATCTTACTTCTCACTCCAAGATAATTTAGAAGAACTAGTGTGTGCTGTATTTATTGCTTTTACTTAGGCAGGGGAAGATTTCCAAAGTAGCTACTTGGATGCCTATTCACTTTTCACAGTTAATATTCAGGCTCTGATGTCTAGCCAGCATTCAAAAAAAGTTTTATGCACACATGTGGAAGAAGGGCTCACATAGCAGCACTGTCCTTTGCCGTTTCTGATGCCGTCGGTTCCCAGAGAGAGCCAGTGTGGTGTAGTGGGTAGAGGGATGGGCGGAGGAGATCTGGGTTCATATCTCTGCTCAGCCTATGGAAACTCACTGGGGAGATGGCACTGGTAAAAACCACTCCTTGATCATCTCATGTTCCTCAAAAACCCTATTTGGATCATCAGGAGTCACTTGACGGCACATAAAGCATACAGGTTGCCACTGCTGAAGAAATGAACTGCTGCTCAATTTAGCACTGCAGGCTGATACATTGAAGGCAAGCTTGCCCAAGCACCTACCCCCACTCAGCCCACCCCACCTTCATTTCACTTTGTTGGATATATGCTTTGTCCAATGCTACAGATGACTCTCGTTTCCCATTTGTAACAACACTTGTATGCCCGTCAGATATTACGGCTGGAAGGCAGGGGCAGGATAGCCATTCTCCTGGACTTAAAGACCTGCCTTTATGTATCAGGCCTGAGGGCTGTTCAGTCTGATGCTTCTGACTCTGGTGGCATAAATCTAGAGCTCCAGATGATCAGCCTGGCTGAACGTGCACTAGACTATCACATGGGAGTGAATATGAGACTCTTACCAAGAGCACACGTTTCACCTGATCTTCAGTGCTGTTGGTCAGTTTGGCTTCGTACTCCAAAGACTGCAGAAAGAGGAACAAATGTGGAAAGTTAGTGACCCTCAGAAGCAGGTCCAGGCTCCCTTGTGTGGTGATAGTGGAGAATTCAAGTGATGCACCTAGTGTGTGGAGCAGGAGTTCACATGACCGTAGCTGTGTACAAAGTCTACAGAAGTAAACAGATTAGAACAATGAGAGAGAAGTCAAAATTATAGACTTGGAAGGAATCTCAAGGGTTATCAAGTTTCAATACAGGAATCCAAAGACACATTTAAGACACATTCCTGAGGAAGTGTCACGAACTGAGCTGCTGTGAGTTCTGAGCTGCTGGCCTGAGAGAATTTTAAGTGCAGATTTAGTCGTAAGAAAGTAGGGTTGGACGACAACTGCCATTATCGTTCACCATTGGTTATGCTGCCCAGGGCTAACAGGAGCTGCAGCCCAGGTACATCTTCAGGATCCCATGTTTTCCATCCCTGAGTCACAGGTTGCTCTCCTCAATTAGCCCCAGGAGAAGGCCCTTGGAGAGTGCCTTAAACACAAGCTCTCTCCTGTAAATTCTCAGCCTAATCCTCTACACTATACACCAGGAGTGGGTAGTCTCAGCAGGGCCAAAGGCCATTTTCTGATTTGCCAGCAAGCTAAGAGCACACTCTGAAGGGATGGGTGGGTTCCAATACTCTGGCAGATGTGTTGTTCAAGACTGACTCAGCCTTCTATCCTTCCAAGGTCGGTAAAATGAGTACCCAGCTTCGGGGGGGGGGGGGGGCGGGCAGGGGGGAAGGCAATGTGTAGCCTGCATAATTAACTTGTAAGCCGCCCAGAGAGTACTTCAAGTGCTATGGGGCAGTATATAAGCAGCACACTTTTTGATTTGTTGCGGATCCAGACTAAAGTTGTTTGCACTCAAGTCCCACTGAAATCAGTTTAAAATGTTAGTTGTGGCTTACATGAAATGAGATAGAAATGAAGTTAAATGACATGAAATGAGCAACCATGTAATTTCCTCCCAGTAGATCTTCCTGTGTTCCCAAACTAGCTGGTGACCTTTGGTATCATCCCGTTGATCCAGCCCTCCAAATAACATTGGCAAGAGAGGTTAATCTCACCTCAGACCATTTATGCAAGTGCCCAAATGAATGGTAAGGACAGGGCTGGCCTAACAGGCTGTCCTGCTCCATTCACGTCAAACCGACCAAATGAAACAATCCACTCTGTGCTATGAAAGTGTCCTTGTAGGAAGAATTTGGCTACAGTGCTTGAGCTGAAGCAGAATGCGTCCATCTAGAGAGCCTAAGGTTCCTTTCCAGAACTCATGTGGGGTCTGAAAGAGCTGGATACACCCCACATTAGCCAGTATATTATTTTGAAGTCTGATGTCAATTTAATTTAATGTTGTTTTATTATAATTGTTGATTATGGTCTTATTTTGTTGTAAACTGCCCAGAGTGGTTAAATTAATCAATCAATCAGTCAATCAATCAATCAATCAATCTGATTGTATCATGTGTGAAAGCGCTTTGCATACAACATGCTTTTGATGGAAGCGTGCTATTGTTTATTGAGTAGGACAATATCTCAATCACAGAGATTTCTGACAGGATGGCTGTGATACTCTTGTCTAGCAAAAGTTCCAGCCAGTCTTGTGGCAACTTAAAATCTCACATTTTCTATTTGGCATAAAACTTTTGTCAATGTTATCAGGTAAAAGGGGGCACTCTTTGTGAAAGCTTACGCTCAATAAAACATGTTACTTTTTAATGGGCTGCAAGATCCGTTACTGTTGTTTCCAGCCCTACGCTTATATTAGTGTCAGGGGCACATATACTTTAGGTCATGGCAAGGATCAAAAAGCAAGATCATCCTACAGTATTCAACTCTGACACCTCCTCTCTACCACCATCTCTGCCTCGCCTGTTTACCTCTGCATCTCTCATGGCCAGGGGCATCATATTGACCATGGACATCTTCATCTTGTTTCCTGGCTTGGAATCTGTAGGAGGAAAACAAAAAGCAGTACAAAACACAAATGAAGAATTTTTAAAATGTTCTCAAGCAGACAAAGGGCTTATGCAAACTAGGTGGATCCTCCACCAGCAGCACCTTCAGCCGCCACTGCTGCCCAGTAGCTGCCTTCTAGAAGTTTCTCTGTCCCCATCTCCGTTGGAAGTGCCTATGCTCTTCTGCTGATGTGGCCCATACTCCCGAAGAAGGGGAATCCACCTTAGTCTGGTGTTTCACCTTATGGACATTCTGCCTTGGGTGACCCTGCTAGGAGGCCAGGCTCCTAATGGAAGTCGAGCCTCCAGAGAGCGTTGCTCTTGGCTTCTCTCACACACTCAAGCCCCTCACCACATTTAGGTGTGCTTCGTACACCTAAGAAGGGGCTTCGTACATGTTAATCAGTTTTCCTTTGATGTAATTCAGATTCTACCAATTTAAATTTTGACAGCATAAAACATCCTCTCTTCCTCCTTCCACCTCTTCTGCCCTCCACATTCTCCACCCTGTCCTCCATCTCTTGTCTCCTCCGCTCCCTTGATGTTGTCTTTCATAGCCTTTGCACAGCTCTACCACCAGGTGGCTCTTTTGCTTTCTAAAGACTGACACATCCCAGAACCAACTTGCTTGCAAAAAAGCAAAGCAAAACAACACACACACACACACACGTGATGGCTAAAATGCACCTCCATCTACATTACAGGGTCAGTAATAAGACACTGGAATTGCAGGTCCTGGGGACAAGCAACAGGCCTTTGGTTACCCTCTTCCTGCCCTTTGGGTCACCTTGTTTAGAAAGCCAAAGGAGGCAAAGCTACTAACTCTGAGCGAGCTTGTCGGTCAACGATTCCAGTTTCAGCTCCTTGGTGTCCATGCTGAGCTTGGTGATCCTGTCATGGTGATTATACACAAAGAAGACTGTGGCTGCCTGGCCAGCAATGAGCAAAGCTGCCAGGACAGAAAGAGCTGAGTAGACAGCCTTGCGGTTGCAAGAGCCCCTGCAAGAGAGAAGAGAAGCACACGTCACAGCTCACTCAACTGCCCCATGGGTTTCCTCTCATCTCAGGGAGCAGAAAGGGCCCAAGCTCAAAATAATCAGTAGGAAATGTAGACTATGCAAATAGTTCTACCATGGCGTATCTCCTGCTTGCTGACAAAAACGGAATTCTTTGTCCTGTTCACAAACGGTGAAACTAGATAGGATGGCAGGATATCTGTGATTGGATCTCATTAGAATTTTGCTTCCCATAATTTTTAATGACAGTCATGGAGGAAGGGCTGAATAGGTCATAGCTATACATTGAAGAGGGAGGACAGTGTTCTCCCCCACCAATGTTTTGCTAATTTAAGTCTCCTTCCCATGCATTTTTATAGGGAAGTTGTAGATTTGTACAAAATGTATACATTGATAATAAAACATACATCTGAGTAAAAATCTGGGTAAGGCCGCATGGTCATGGAAACTGTTAAGATGCCATAGAATGGCCGATCAGGGCATCAACAGAAGCCCAACATGAGTTCTTGGACATCATGGGCTCTTGACATCAAACAAGCAGTACTGTGTGCTAAAGAGAGCATCCACCAAGCAATACTATTCATTTGGCTTTTATTTGGCTTAAATTGACGGCTCCTGGTGGTTTAACTAAATTCCTAATCCCCTCTCTGTTAGAGGCAGGCCATGTTAACTGGGCAGCCTTCCCTCCCCCAGGTAAAGAGAAACTCTTCGAGTTTCATAAAGACAGAAAGGGAGAAGGGAGGGGGGCAGATTGCCTGTGACTGTCCTCTGCTTTAAGAGATGGGCCATAAATTCCAAATTGCTAGCTGAAGAAGCGCTTGAACCCAACAGGTATGCTGCAGCTATTTCCATCTAAGAAGCTAACCTGGCCTCTACCCCATCAGCCATGTGATTTTGGGACATTAAAAACAGCACCTAAGTTTGGAACTGCCCACAAGGACTTGATGCACAGGAGTTATCATGGAAAGCTCATTATTTGTTTTTTGTTTTATTTTTTATTTTTTTGTTTGTTTTATATTCTTAATGTTCGATTAAAGGTATCACCTACTCCCGTGTTTATACATCTGAATCTCATGGAAATCTCTATGGATTTCTCCATGTGTGCATCTATGGGAAGGGATCTGAACCTGGGAAATATCATGGAAGGAAAGGTTTAAAATCCATCTCACATCCACTCCAGCTACTTTAATTTTTTTTTAAAGAGAGTTTTAATCATGAATCTCCTGTGAAAAAGAATAGCGTTTCCTAAACTTCAAGGTATCTCAGACGGTGATTATGGTTATGCACCATCAAATCCATTCTGAATGATGACAAACCTTTCCAGGGTTTTCTAGGTCCAGTAGGACTGGGGTCTCAGCGGGGGGATCGGTGCCAAGTCCCTCCCCCACAGAGGCTGAAAAACGCAGAACTAGCAAACGCTGTACATTGCATTGTCTCTTGCTCCCTCTAGTGGCCAGTTCTGGTAAATACACCCTGGTGATACCTATAAATAGGTATTTCTGGAGGGTTTTACAGTATTTAGTATTTTCAGCCAGCAGGTAAGTGAAACAGTGGATACAGATCTTGCAGATAGGTGAGTTCCACTATATATAGTCTTCAGAAGTCGTTTACCAGTCTCTCCCTCCGATGGTGCTCTGTGATTATGCAGTCTGCCCAAGGCTGCATAGGTGGCAGGGCATGTAACCCGTCCGTCAGCCACACCTGTTCCAGGGGATCTTGGCTCACCCCTTCTCCCAGGAGGTACAGAAAGGATTCAAGCTCTCAACCTCTGGCTCTGCACACAGGCTATCCGACTCACTGAACTACACGAGCTCTCAGAGGTGCTATTAGACATTTAACAAATTTTGTTATTATATACCATCAAGTCGGAATCAACTTATAACAGCCCTTATAGGGATTTCAAGGGAAGTGGTTTTACTAGATCCACACCTCCAATGAGTTTCCATGAGCAGGGATTCAAACCGAGGCCTTCTCTCTCTCCACCACACCACACTGTGTATCTTTAACAAATGAGAGAGCAATGATGTGTTTCGTATAACCTGGTGAGATTTTGGTTGTGGGGAGTCTGTGACATATTTTACAAAGAATTTCAAACTCAGAGAAATGTGGCACCTGTCTTAAACAGAGTTTTGTACATTTCACTACAATGTGCATTGAGAAGTATTGGTTTCTTATTCAAACTAGCAGAGGCAGTGGCGTTGAATGGTTGCTTTTATCTTCTTTTTTAACAATCATTCTGTCCTTTATGACTTGGGCTGTCCTTCACAGGAGGTTTTTAAACAGATGTCTACCTGTAAATAGCTGTAACTGGCACAGAGCAACTGAGGCTTTGCCTTATGGTGGCAAAACTTAAGAGTCAGCATTTGCTTGTTAGGATTTTCTCTGTTTTTCTAGCAATTCCATTATTTAATTAATTTCTGTAACAGAGGATAATTGTGTACTTAACCAGTCAAAGGAGAAGCAGCTTGGGAAACCACCTAAATTTTATCCAATCATTATCTGTTTTACTTGTGATGTCACATGTTGCTAGGTAGACAGAACCCATGAGTAGAAGAGAAGAAATGTTTGTTCCGCTGGCTTCAACCTGATGCAGTAGTTATGGGCTGCTTTTCTCATAACAATAGTAGCTATGTGCCTTCAAGTCCATTTTGACTTATGGTGATTCTTTTCCAGGGTTTTCTAGGTAAAGAGTACTCAGAAGGGGTTTACCATTCCCTTCTTCTATTGGCATCCAAGACTTGCCCAAGGCCACACAGGCTGGATATTCTGGGATGCGCAGTGGGGAATTGAACTCCCAACCTCTGAATCCCGACAGCCAGGTTTCTAACTCACTGAGCTAGATAGCTGGATAGCTCAGTGAGTTAGGTATTTGGCTGCAGAGCCAGAGACTGGGAGTTCAGTTCCCCAACTTTGCCTCCTGAGAGAAGAGCCAGCCTGCATAGCCTTGGGCAAGCTGCACAGTTCCAGGATGGCCCCAGAAAAAGGGAACAGTAAACCACTTCTATGTGTTTCCTATTTAGAAAACCCTGAAAAGTAAGAATGGACTTAAGCAAACCCTGAAAAGTGGCTGAAAAAAAAAAATACTTCAAACAATATATTACACATTTCTTCTTTTTATGTGAAGAAATTCCTATCCTTAATATACTGGCCATCATGCATGTTGTTTCATAAGTATTGTGTTAGAAATAATTAGAAATTTTAAAAATTGCTGTTCATGGCTATATTTATTCCTATTCACTCACTCCACTCTTGTTAATTCAAGACTAATACGTGCATGCTGAACTTAATTCTTTTAAAATATATTTGATCTGATTCATAAGCAGAACATAATGCTTGTTGCTTATAAAAATGGTTATAGATAAAAGAAAAACTCCAGCTAAATGTGGGTCTTCCACAGATATAACAACATTGTTATACTGGACAGAAAACGGGCCAGAAAATCTGTAAATCATGTTCAAGTATGGATAGGAGCTTTCTGAACAATATTTGCCTTAGTAACATCTGATGTCATGAGATATTTGTAATCTGATTGGCTTTGGCTGTAGAGTTTGGCATGCATTGAAAATTGGCAGCATCTCAACTGCATGATTTCCCAGAACAACCATTATTGTTAACAAATGATTATTCATCACAGAAAAATAAGAAGCCATAAAGCCTAATAACAAGAAACAAAAGTCAGGCATTCTAAAACACAGGGACTAGTTTGGAAACCCCGGTTCAAATACACGCTCAACTATGAAGCTTATGAGGTGATCTTGAGCAAGTTAATTTTAGCCTGAACGTCTTAAAGAGTTGTTGGGAGAATAACATGATTGTATTTCCAAACTTCTTGGAGGGAAGTTGATTTACTGGTGAAATAAAGAAGATCTGTACAGTGAAAGAGAAGGCAGTTATATTTAATTTCCTTCTCCCTCTGAAGTAACGCAGCTATTTGGGGCAAGGTTTTAAAAATTAACAGCGAAATGGGCACCAAATTCCCCCTCCTGAATGCAAATTTGCAGTGAGAAAACAGGTAAGTTTGGCCTTGGAGCTCAAAACGAATCAGGGCAAAGGCTAATAGAGTTTTGTCAAGAGAAAAAGCTGGTCATCACAAACACTCTTTTCCAACAACACAAGAGGCGACTCTACACATGGACATCACCAGATGGGCAATACCGAAATCAGATTGATTATATTCTCTGCAGCCAAAGATGGAGAAGCTCTATACAGTCAGCAAAAACAAGACCTGGAGCTGATTGTGGCTCTGATCATCAGCTTCTTATAGCAAAATTCAAGCTTAAACTGAAGAAAGTAGGAAAAACCACTGGGCTAGTCAGGTATAATCTAAACCAAATCCCTTATGAATACACAGTGGAAGTGAAGAACAGATTTAAGGAACTAGATTTGGTGGACAGAGTGCCTGAAGAACTATGGATGGAGGCCCGTAACATTGTACAGGAGGCAGCAACAAAAACCATCCCAAAGAAAAGGGAATGCAAGAAAGCAAAGTGGCTGTCCAACGAATTTGACCAAACTCCGGGAGGCAGTGGAAGACAGGAGGGCCTGGTGTGCTCTGGTCCATGGGGTCACGAAGAGTCGGACACGACTTAACGACTAAACAACAACAAAATGGCAGGAACGTTTTTCCTCATCATTGTTGTTTTTAAACAGAAATTTTAATCTCAAATTTTCTGTTTGTCACCAGCATTTTGCAACAAAGATATCATATAGATTTTTGTTTAGTATTTAGATTTCACCATACCTGAGAGCTGTATTTCTGGAAGGGATAGATAGGCAGTAAGCCACATTTTCAAAGAAATATTGTAAAGTTAAATTTATAGGAAACAAATGAAATATCTCATGTAGTAGTCAAAATGACAGGAGGAAACCATTTATTGCCTTGCAATGGAAAAACAGCCGAAATATTCAACTGGTGGCTATAAATTTCATGGACAAAACACAATATCTGAAAAATTAGCATAAAGGGGGGGGAATAAGTATTTCTGCTCCGAACTTACCTTGTGAAGTGTCCATTGCCATAATGCCATGACGGTTCCCCTTGCCCGCCCCAGACAGATTGAACAAATTAACATGTAATAACTACACAACCGCATTAATCTGATGAAAACTAGTTACTGGGTCATGAAAAGTTGAGATTAAGGGACCAGAAACTCAGAGACAACGCATTAGTTTTCAGTGGACTGGAAATCTAAGACAGGAAGCATCTGTGCTGTGTAATCCTACCCAAGCTCAACTGTGTGCAAAAGGGTTTGCTCCAGAGTAAGTGTGCGCAGCCTGCAGCTTGCTTACTTGCCTCCCCACCTTACCTTACCAAAGCTGTTAATGCACAACATCCCTTTGCTTTTCAAAGGCCAAAGTATCCGATATCTCTTCTCCTCAGAGAGAACAGGAGCAAAGCACAAAATCCCCATGATGGTTGGTTTCTGTACCCAACACCTGGGGATTATTTAAATCTCTACCTCCTCTCTCCCTCCGTTGGCACTGCCTGCCTTCCTGCCACATCACTGGAGTTTTCAGGCAAGGTGAGTGACGCAGAAGGAAAGCCACACACTTACCAGACCCTCAGCCTTTTCCGCTCTCGTGGGTCTCCATAACAAAGCATGGGGAAGTTACATATTGGGACTACAATATCCAAAACCTCATGGCCAGCACGGCCAGCACTAGAAGTTCCCCAGTAGACTGGTGGAGTTATACTCCCAAAAAGTAACTTTTCCGTGCTCTGCTTTCTCTGGGAATCCATGGGGACGCTTTTCCTTGTGAAAATTTGAGGAAACCCCAGGGAAATAACTAAAAATGCAAGAGAAAGAAAATAAATCCCCACAAAATATAAATACCCTTCTGGTTGTCCTATAGGACCAGCATTTGAACCAGAGAGAAGGTTGTTCCTGTCGTCCTCCATGGTGTGGGTCTCCTGAGAAGCTGGCTGACTTCTGGGGCTGTAGTCAGGGGCTATGCTCTGCCTTGCACCAGCACGGGCTCTGTGAAACGTGTCTTGTTCTTCAGAAGCTTCTTGAAGCACAAGGAAGTGGGAAGTGAAAGTTGCAGGACTTAAAGAACTGGAAATACCCTTGGTCCTTTCCCCTCCCACATTAATACCCTATACAGGTCTTAGCCGGGGCTGCACTGTGCTGGTTTGATCTTTGAAAAAATCTCATTGGTCACTAAAAACTTGTCACCAGTTGGCAGGCAGAGTTCCTCATTTTTTCAGTTCAGCGCATAGTTGGCGTTGAGAGCTCAGCAGCTAGCTTGCTATTTCCCTGCCCTTCAGTCACACAAAGATTGTCCCAGGTTTTTTCAGGGTAGGTGGGAATGTATATTCATATAAGAGGGAAAGGAATACCAAATTGCTCTTTTTGCTTTAAGGACATGTATATTCATTCCTAACATGTACATTGGGAAAACCTAGTTACAGAATGGATTTCAGTGCACAGTTACAGGGACCTGGCATTCAAGAAATACTGCAGAATTATTCATACTGCTTTGTTCCATGACACCAACATCTCTGATCCAGGCTTTTGATCTTAATTATTATCCAATGTTGTATCCTATGGCATGAGTGCTTTTGAAATGATTCCTGCAGAGAGATATTTTTATTTTTCATTCTTTAAATTACTCTTTTACATAGCAAGTGGACAGCTCTGTGAATGTCTCTGGGCTGATTTCAGGAGCAGCAAAGTCTCAGAAGGCTCATATCTCAGCTCCTGATCCATCTCTTGAGCAAAGCTGTTCCTATACAGATAATCTTTGTGGGGACCCAGCACTGATACAGGAGCACATATGGCTTGTTGTGAGCCCTTTTTTCTCCTACGTATTATGAACTCTTTTGCCAGTGCTGAGAGAGAGAGAGAGAGAGCAATCTGTTCATTCATCTATCTGTTTTAAATGTGTTTAAAATCATGCCATCCGTGGAGGGTACTGAGGGAAGATATAGAAAATGACCAGATAAGGCTGCACTTGGTAAACCATTAAAATATTTGTGTATCTTTATGAGACAGCATCCCATCTCACCCCTACAATATACCAGGATCTGGTGTATGATAACATTTGTACGAGTGACTGTAAAAGTTAGACTGGAACCAAGGTTTCCATTTATCATTTAAATTTTGACAAGACGTCACCACCCAAAGTAGTGGGCTGTGTTAAAGACACAAAAAAGCAATATATTGGGAAGGAAAACTGAGCATTGTCTAACCTTTATTAACAGACATGCAGTCAAAAATGATTAACGACTGCATACTAAAATAAAACATTAAAAAAAACCAAATAAGGGTGAAATGCTGAGTTCCAAAATACGAAACTGCCTCTGTCACTGTTTCAGGAGAAACAGAGAGTAAATGTTGACTTGCAGATGCCGTAATCATAGGTACACTGACAGGACCATGTTGATATAGCAGCCACTGCCAATATAACAAATTAAAGCAAAATAAAAATCATAGCAGACTAAAAGGTGGAGCGTAGGGAATTGAGATCATTGGGTTTGGGCACCTTCCTTGACTCAGGTAGCATATGCAGAATTCAGAGATCATGAAAGCGTACAAAAGATCACAGACAGGGAGCCCTGATAGTTTGTTGTGAAAAGCCAGAAAAGCCTGGGGTGCCTTAATCAGCCCAAGTCATGCCACTAAAGTCCCATGAAAACATGTACACTATCTGTCTTGCCTGCCTCAATTTGTTACTGGTTGGGAGTCAATCATCCCCACCTGGACTGGGTTTCTTTTCCTTTTCACCGTGTCTTGCTTGCTTTGGCTGGATAGCTCAGTGATTTAGGTCTCTGGGTGGGGAGTTTGATTCCCCAGTGTGCCTCCTTGACAAGGACTGGACTCAGTGATCCATAGGGTCCCTTCCAGCTCTGCAAGACTATTATTATTATATTATTATTCCTTGTAATAATAATGTTTGCTTCATTAGTAACAGGACCCTCCTCTCTTTCACATCATTGAGTCTCATAGCCATATTGACAGAGCTGTATGGTGAGGCTCTATAGAAACACAACATTCAGCTTTGGAAAAAAGTCACATGGCTGACCTTAAAGAACATCAGATGTATTTAAAATAGCAGGACAATACTCTGGAGTAAGCTAGCATTGTTACAATGGCGATGTCTCTTATGGGTACCTGCCACCTACAGTGCCATAGGAGATGGCTATGCCAGTTCAGATACATCCGTGAACTTCAAAAACCACAACATGTGCTGAGTTATGCCATTGATCCATCTAGTCAAGTATGGCCTACTTTGACTCCTGGCACTTTGAGATACTAAGTAAGAGTGTTTCCTCACTTCGTGAACAGACATCCCTTTGCTGTCAACACCCCAAACTGAAATAGCTGTAGCCACACAAACCACCCGAAGCGACACATGTCCTTCCAGCTTTTTTGCTGCAGCCAAGACATATTAAGATATTTCATAAGAAAGAACCAGTTCAAACACCCACCCGAAACCCCATATGGCAATATTCTGCAAGCTGGTGCTCTCGGAGACTTTTGTTGGATTACAACTTCTATCGCTCCTGAACTATGGGCTAGGGAGAAAGGACAGTGGCCATTGCAGTCCAACCCATCTGGAGAGAAGGCTGCTTGAGTCAAGGAGAATGCCTTCTCCTCTGGCAGCCCTCCATATCTATTGGAAAGACAAGACATGGGGGGATTAATGCAGTCCAAATGCTGGAGGTAGGAGGCACCCAGCAAAAGCACATTCTGGACTTCAGACGCTCACACTTCTTTGATCTGCTGTGGACCCCCTCCTGGCTATTCACACCTTCCTCACCCTGCCCTGGTCTTTAAAATAGTAAACTTTCCTCCATTACCTTGGTCTTTCTCTCTCCCTAGATAACTGGTCACATTTGGCCATGCCTGGGGCATGAAAGGAGGCATTGGTTGATAAGGTTGCCTGAGCTCTCATATACTTCAACTAGTAAATTTTTTTCTTCTTCTTTCTACAGCAACCATTCCTCCCCGCCTTTTGGTTTAAACAAAACTGCTCTATTAATCTCAATCCAAAGTGAGTAAAGTTTCATTGCCATTGGACCTGGAGGATTCTAGGAGTTCACACATGCTGGCCTTCCTTCCTTATTTTGTTCACACATTAAACCTTTGAAGGAAAGGTCCTAGGAACTACCAGTTGGTCTCTGGATGCCTCCATTTAAGGAAGGGCTCACAAAACACATTCCTCCATTTTATGCCACTATCAGTACAGTCTTGATCACTTTCCCGTGTGTGTCTCTCTGTGTGTGTGTGAGAGAGAGAGAGGTGACAGTAGCACAAGAATAAACAACACTGAGCGTGTTTTCCAGCCTGTCCTACCTTACAGGAGGGTGGAAGAGAGCACACCTATTTGCCACACATGTACAGTTAGCATATCTCCAAATAAGAGATATTTTAAAAGCTCTGACATCAAAGGAAACTATCAAAGTTATCCTAAAATAAAGGCTATTGCAAAATACAAATGATGAGGCACTTATCTCCAGAAGGTATTCTCAACAGACATTATTTTCATTTCTGCTGGTAAAGGCTCTCTGATCAGTTACTTCTGATGGAAATAAAACATGAATAGAAGAGTTTATTTAAAAAATAAGCAGATAGAAAGGGACTATAACACAAGCATAACCATCTATCCACAGCACAGTTTGCTGCATGCTCAAAGTACAGCATTTGTTACTTTGAAGGATTTTCTGCTTAGTGACTCCAAATGTCAGCAAATGGCTGATTCCTCATTGGCTGGCAAAGGGCCACCATTATCCCCAACAAAAGGGCAATTTTGTAATCTACTGCTGCTACGTGGAAAACGGAAAACAAAATGAGGAAGAAACCCTTTATTTTCCACAGAATGAGTCACAAAACAAAACTCCTAAGAGGATCCTGAAAGTTGAAAATATATCAGGAACAAGCTAGCTAACATTACTTCTAGAAGATGCACCTATGAGCATTTTTCCCTGTGACATATTCCTGCAAAACCGAGATACAAAAGCAGAACTATGCTTCAGTAAAGATCCCATGGTATTTTGCATACAATTTCTTCAAACATCCTATTTATTAAATTCTCCCCCCCCCCCCCAAAAAAAACACATCCAGTTTAGGAACATGGGATATTGTGGTTCTATATGCATGATTCAAAATGCCAGGAAATGGCTCAATATTGAAGCACAATATTGTGCCCACATTACCAATAGGAATGTGGATGCCAAGCTGTACATAGCATTACATACACTATCATTCACAAAGTGACTTCAAGCAAAGGGAAAATCCTGCAAACTGACTCATTTCATCAGTTAACCACTTCTCACACAAACACAAAAAAATTATCAGGGCTGTTTTTTTTTAACCAGTGTGATTGGTAGTGAGCAGAAGCATCCTGTAGACCAGAGGTCGTCAACCCCTGGTCTGCTGCCCGGTGCCAGTCTGTGGCCTGAGCCGGACCGGGCTGCAAAGACAGATCTCCCCCTCCGGCACGCACTCCCCCCCCCCAGCTGCTTTGCACACACGTGCGCTCCCCACGGCTTCACGCATGCGCCAGAGAGAGAGGGGGAGAGGGGGAGAGGGAGAGAGAGAGAGCTCCTTCGCGCGTGCAAATGAGGGCGGGGGGATGCCCCGCCTTCCTCAGCCGGTCCGCGGTCCCAAAAAGGTTGGGGACCGCTGCTGTAGACCATCTTGACTGCTGCCAAGGGTTCCCTTTGCTACATAAAGCTTGACATCTCTTTTCCTGCTTGCAACACGGGCATCATATCAGGCAACAATATCAAGCAATTTCCTGATGTTTTACTTTTAACAAAATATAACTCGAAAACCCTTTGTCTAGATTTCCCCAAATTTGGCACAGAGCATGAACAGAAATTCTGCTATATATGTGTCAAATTTGGTACTAATCCAAAGTCCAGTTTCAAAGTTACAATGTTTGTTTGATCTGCCCCATTTTTAGAATTGCTTAGCAGAATGTTGATTTGCTCTGCTGCAGAATAACATTGTTGCACTCTCATGCAGTGATAATAAAAGCAATTTGAAGTAGACTCATGCCACCAAAATGACACAATACAAACCCTTCTTTTTCAAGGAAACACTTCTAGCATTCAATGCAGCAGAGTCGACACTAAATTAAACCCCCCATGACCTGAAAAGTGCAATCCAAATTATCCATGGTCTCTTTTTCATAGTTTTGGCCAATATTCAACTGTTGGGCAAAAGATACTGAAAAGACAAAAACATAGCAGAACAAAACAAAACAGCCCAATGCATTTCAGCCAGGAGATTGTTTTGTGGCCTTCCTTCCAATGCTGCAAAAGAAGCGAGAAAGGAACAATGCTACTATCACCATTTCCACAAAGCAGAAAAATAGAACTATTTTATTAGCAACTGTTCTCAAGATGTCTCACACATATTAGTGAAATATGAAGGCCTACAAAGATCTCAGGTTTCGTTTCCAGGTTTCAGTAAATGGTAAGAGATGATGTTCTGAGTGGAAGACACAGTATTTCTGCTTCTCTGATCTCTTTTCCTTTTGCATTAGGATCAGCAGCTATTTTCAGGGTCATATGGTCATACACTGTTGTAGATGGTGTGGAAGGAGTCAAGGATAAGAATAATTTCTCTCACACACACACATGCAGCCACCAGTGGCAGGCAAGCAGGTGTTGACACACAAGGAGGCAGACAATAGGAAGACTGGGAGTAGCTTAGGCTTCAGCTGGTAAACTACCCTACTTGCCCAAATGGAGAGGCCATCACTACAGTAAGTAATATAGTAAGAACTCAATAAATAGGAACTGTAAATTCTTCATTTATACCCCAGGGAACCAGCATTTCCAATCTTAACACCCCCTCCATTTGCCTTTCAATAAAATGTTACCACCATTTGTGTGGATCATGGCCCTAAAAACCTATATCAAAGAATGGTAGTGTAGAATGGCTGTCAAAGCACTCACCAGGTCTCTATTCCTGATATTGTCAGTATGTTCTCCTTTACTCAACTTAAGACCCTTGGATGTTTTTTTTTCCTACGCAAAACTTGCTACATGAATCTTTGAACAAGCGTTGCAGGTGGTGACATGTCCCAGAGTTTAACTTTTGCCAGGTACTGTGGTCAACAAACTCAAACTTATAGGCGTAGTGACACCGAATTGCAACAGCTGCAATAGTGCTACGTATCCTTTTAGGCAATGCACGCCGAGTAAAATGCTGTTTTTCTTTACACTCTCTCACCACACGCCTGAGAAGCATCCCCCCCAATACTTTTTGTCTCTTTGAGGGAGATCAGATTTGTTTCTCAAAAACTGCCAGCAGAGGAACTTGCATCTCACTTATCCAGGATGAGAGCTGTGAAACCTGAGACAAGTCATATGATCTGAAGGTTTGGTATAAAGGGAAATATACTACTTGGACAGATAGCCTGATTCCTGATACCCATATCCATGATTAGATGCATGTAGGTACAACACACACAGCAGTAACCTACAGTATCTGTCTTTGAAATCAACTCAGAAAATTCAAGCAGTCTAAAATATAGGAACTGAGGTACTGGCAACTGAGTCATGTTCCATCAAGTCCAAATCATGGTGGCTCTTGCCAAGGGTTTCTAGGCATAGAGTACTCAGAAGTGATTTACCATTCTCTTCTTCTGAGGCATTCTGAATTGTACAGCTTTGTTCAAGGTTGTACAGCCTGCCTTTTCTGTCCAGAGGCATAATGGCGGACTGAACTCCTGATACCTGGCTCTGCAGCCAGATACTCCAATTCACGGAACCATCCATATATTTTACCCGTGTCCAAATGACTCAAGTGACTTTAACAACCTGAAGTATCTTTGGAGTCTCTTTATTTTATTTTTAAATGTGAAGTCTTTTTATGGCTCAGGATAAGGGTATCTTAACAGGATCTCTATTGTGAACTGTCCAAAAATCATATTCAGAAGTTAGGAAGTGGCAACTAGGTATGGGACACGCTTGTGTGATGGCATCCCACCTGGCCAATTTTCAGGTCTCAGATTAAAACTTCAATTTGCCTGTGGTTCTAGTCAATCAGATTTTAGCACCACTACATTAAAAAAAAATCAATACCAATTTTGATGTAGATGTGAATCTATTTCTGATATATATATATTTTAATGAGAGAGACCATGTGGATCTTTCATAAAATTAAGAAAGTGGTCAATAAATGCTCCATATTACCAAGCTCAACCTGAGTTAGCAAGTGAAACATGATTAAGTCCTTATACAGATGAATGGACATTCCAGTGCCTTATAAACTAGTCATGTGGGACAGCTCCATGAGTAAATGCTTCAGCAATTCAGCAACTAAGTTATTCTCTCTTGTTTTAAATCAAATGAAAGTTGCAATGCTATGCACTGATCCCAGGATGTTATGTCTTACATAAACATGGTTATCATTTTGTTGCAGACAATGACATGCAACTAAATAAACAGTCTAATTCAAATCAAGCCCTCCCCCCCCATCTCAGTAAATCCAAATCTATGGCTATCCTTCAAGCATTCTGGCAACATTAAACATCTTTAAAAGTACAAGTGTAGGTTTGCATCAGAGAACAGATACTTATGACGTGTGTCAACTGGCTTATTGGAATGTTTTTCTCTTTTGTGAAAGGCCAGGATTGATTATTGATTAGGCATCCTTCAGTCTCGAGAGACTATGGTAACGTGCTCTGAGAAGAGGACTTGGAACAGCGTCTAGTGTGGCTGAGAAGGCCAATTCGAGAGTGACAATCCCTTCCACACTGAAGACAAATACAATCTGTCCCCTGTCCAGCTCCCTGATTTTGCTGCTTTCGGGACTGCCTCTTTGCCTTGGCCTGCTGGACAAGGGTCTCTTCAAATTGGGAGAGGCCGTGATGCATCGCCTGCCTCCAGGCTGAACGCTCAGATGTCAAGGTTTCCCATCTGTTGAGGTCCATTCCTAAGGCCTTCAGATCCCGCTTGCAGATATCCTTGTATCGCAGCTGTGGTCTCCCTCTGGGGCGATTTCCCTGCACTAGTTCTCCATACAGGAGATCTTTTGGAATCCGACCATCAGCCATTCTCTCGACATGCCCAAGTCAACGTAGATGTTGCTGTTTCAGTAATGTATACATGCTAAAAATTCCAGCTCGTTCTAGGACTACTCTATTTGGAACTTTGTCCTTCCAGGTGATACCAAAAATGCGTCGGAGACAATGCATATGGAACGTGTTCAGCTTCCTCTCCTGCCGTGCACAAAGGGTCCAGGGCTCACTGCAGTACAGGAGTGTGCTCAGGACACAGGCTCTATAGACCTGGGTCTTGGTATATGCCGTCAGCTTCTTATTAAGCCATACTCTCTTTGGGAGTCTAGAGAACATGGTAGCTGCTTTGCCAATGTGTTTATCCAGCTCGATATCTAAGAAGAGAGTGTCAGAGATCGTTGAGCCAAGGTACAAAAAATCATGAACAACCTCCAATTCTTGTGTGGAGATGGTAATAGACGGAGGTGAGTCCACGCCCTGGCCCATGACTTGTGCTTTCTTCAGGCTGATGGTTAATCCAAAGTCTTGGCAGGCCTTGCTAAAACGATTCATGAGTTGTTGGAGGTCTTCAGCAGAATGGGCAACAACAGCTGCATCATTGGCGAAGAGGAAGTCCCGCATGCATTTCAGCTGGACTTTGGTCTTCACTCTCAATCTAGAGATTGATTACTAATGCCAGGATTACTAATGTAATTATTACTGCCAATACTTTCCCCATTTAGACTTACTCTGGCTTCACTTCCAACATGCAACCTGAAATTCCAATACTCCATGTACCTGTGGAAGTGAGCTGTGTTCCTCAAGAATGTATGCTATAATATGTCTTAAGTGGCTCTTTCAGTTATTCTGAAAAGTACCATCTGTAGTTGATAGCTCTGGAACCAGTATAAAATGAACTGATAGCTTCCATCTACAAGGACAAACTAGGAGAGGAGACCATTACTTTGTGTGGGAACCTCTCTAGTACAAGATTCAACATTTTGCTAACTGGTTTTATTTATTTATTCATTTTAAAAATGCATACCAGCCTTCATTCACAAGGGGCCCAGCGTGCAGTATGCATCATCACTAAACAAATTATACCATTACTTTAAGGGCAGGGTACCAACACAAGCTCAGGTATGAGCCTACCACCGCCTTCACAAGCACATTTGGTGGGGACACGGAAGAGAGCCTTCTCTGTCGCTGCTCCCAGACTCCGAAACGCCCTCCCATGGGAGGCTAGGCTGACCCCGTCTTTGCTGTCCTTCTTACAGATGGATCTTTCTCTCAAGGCAGGCTTTCCCTTAGTGACTGGCTGTCCAAGTGGCTTTTTGAAAGAGCGCATTTTATTCTGTTTTACTTATGATTTTAGTATCATTATTATTATTGGTTTTAATATATATGTGAAGATTCTCAGTCATCCAGGTGAGGTTATCTGGAAGTTGAGTCATGGCAACTAGACGTCTTTTTTGTTAGTATGAAACGTTTCACTCCTCATCCAAGTAGCTTCTTCAGTCTGAGGAGAGTTGGTAGGAGATCCCTCAAATATCCTCCACATTGGTATAGGCTCATTAGATGGGCAAAGAACAAAGTTTGGGTTTTAATGTGACTTTCTAAAATCCTTTTTTATATCTGAACAATTATCTGGTTATAAACCTAGTTTTTCAATACTGTAAGCCACCTTGAATCCTTTAGAAGGCAGCATACAAATATTTTTAATTAATTAATTAAGGCCAACTTTTTTTGGTCGTTTTTTCAATCGTTCTCTCACTGACGATATTTGGAGAAGGGACTCCCCTGAAAGACTGCTGAGCAGCACACAAATCCTGTGTTCTGCTCCTAACACCAAGAGGACGATGTCAGAACTGTTTATGTCAGCCTGCAACATTCTGAAGAAGAACACTTTGTGGAATAGAGTTGCCAAGAAACAAGAGTCCAACCAATACAAGGAACATAGAGGTTTTTAAGACTCTACTTTCTGCTAACTTCATCATCCTCCACTTTGAGAACATGTAGATAGATACTGTCCTGTTTGTAAGAATATATTCTTATCTTTTGCCAAGTAGCAGAGAATAGTCTCATATAAATACATCCCGAAGAAAAGGGATACAACAAAAATGCTCAGGAGAGCTATTAACACAGAGAAAAACAGTCCAGAGAGAGACTGCTTTTCGAGGAAGCAATTATTAGGGAAAAGCCCAAGGCAACGCAAAGATACACTTTACAGGAGCCTAGCAATTACTAGCAATTGGCCATCTAATGAGAAGAGAAGACTCCCTGGAAAAGACCCTGATGTTGGGAAAGTGTGAAGGCAAGAGGAGAAGGGCACGACAGAGGACGAGATGGTTGGACAGTGTCACCGAAGCTACCAACATGAATTTGACCCAACTCCGGGAGGCAGTGGAAGACAGGAGGGCCTGGCATGCTCTGGTCCAGGGGGTCACGAAGAGTCGGACACAACTAAACGACTAAACAACAACAACAAAAGCAATGACTCAGATTATATAAAAGAAACAACAAGGACAGTTTATTGGAAAGCTTTAATGTTGTAAGATAACAGCCATGGTTTAGAGACGACGACCACGACGACCACCCTTTCTGCGGGTGCTGTCTGATGGAATGGGGGTGACATCCTCTGTGGAGACAGAAAATAAGCGTTCAGAAAAAGATTTCCAGAGTCTTTCATTTTGGAGACTTGTGAATAATCTACAAGTGTTCTTCTTTATACAACCTCCCCCCGCCACAACACTTCAATACAGTTTGTCCATGAGACAGATCGCTATTATATCCTTCCATTTACAGCGTCTAAAATTCAGGATGTGAAAGTGCAAGTTCAGACAAGTCTGCAGAAGCTTAGGGACTCCCCCCCCCATCAGTGTAACAGAAGACACAGTTCCTATGAAACGCTTGAACAATTTGTAATGCAATGAAATTTTTCAACATCAAAAGTATTATAAAAGTGAAGCTTAATGTTTTTCTTGACTATGTTCTGCCCAAAGCTTTTAACTAGCTGAGATGTTGGGTTGCCTCCTCATCTAATTTGTAATATTCCAACACTTCTAGGTCTTATTCCAGAAGTGAGCATTTTTTGCCATCTGGATGTTCAGGATTCAACATGGGCCATTGGGTAAGGTATTATGGGAGAGGTCCTAGCCAGCGTGGCCAATGGGGGGGGGGGGGGAAGCATTATGGGAGCTGCAGTCTGAAAACCTGGAGAGCCAAAGGTTCCCCAACCTGTCTTATACACCACATCCTTATAGATACAGCTATGTTACACACAACCTGTAAGAGGAGACTTGCAAGGCATTCTGGAGGTACCCTAAAGGAACTAGTTTGACAAAACAAAAAACACAGAACATAGCTGAAGATGCCTTCTTCAAAGGCATCTCTCCTTGAGAGCCCTTTCAAAAGCAAAACCTGGCTGTCTCTTAAGACAACTCACCAATGCGCCCAATCTTCATGCCAGATCGAGCCAAAGCTCTGAGGGCTGACTGCGCACCAGGTCCAGGAGTCTTCGTTCTGCAAAGAAAACAACAACTGGTCTGTGCTTGTGGCATTTGTTCATAACACAAGTGACTCTACAATAAATCAAACCAGGGACTTGAGTGGGGAAGAATGGGAGAACAGCCTACTTTCAAGCTAGCTAATGAACCAAAGTTGTCACTGAGATGGACAAGATGAACCTTTGGTCTGGTTTGGTAAGGTTCTTTCCTAAAGAAAACCATATGATTTGCATGGTGTCACAGACTCCTCCTTGCTGGCGTTGAAGTTAAGGGAAGGGAAGCACTGTGTACTAATTGCCTGTAAATTTTTCATTCAACTGAGACTTTGTTGTTGTTGTTTAGTCGTGTCCGACTCTTCGTGACCCCATGGACCAGAGCACGCCAGGCCCTCCTGTCTTCCACTGCCTCCCGGAGTTGGGTCAAATTCATGTTGGTCGCTTCGATGACACTGTCCAACCATCTCATCCTCTGTTGTCCCCTTCTCCTCTTGCCTTCACACTTTCCCAACATCAGGGTCTTTTCCAGGGAGTCTTCTCTTCTCATGAGATGGCCAAAGTACTGGAGCCTCAGCTTCAGGATCTGTCCTTCCAGTGAGCACTCAGGGTTGATTTCCTTTAGAATGGATAGGTTTGTTCTCCTTGCAGTCCAGGGGACTCTCAAGAGCCTCCTCCAGCACCACAGACTTAAGCTGCCCTTATTGGCCAGAATCCTATTGGTAGTTGTGTAAGGTTTGCGTAGTTTGTTGAAGCTATCTGATGAGATGAGGCAGTGTGCCTTAGCTGCATGCCTGGTATGCACCTAACTCCACAACTAAATGCACCCTGGCATCTCATCAACTAACTGTAATTAGCTCTGGCAGATTACACAAGCTTATATGAACACCACCAGGGTTCTACCTATCATCTCAAAAACCAGTTTCCATTATTTAAGTAGCTACACTAATTTTTCTTGCTAAGGATACTTACTACCCAAAGTAAACCATCCCTTTCATATACTAGGCACCATCCCTGTGAATTCCTGAGACCTCTTCTTTCCTCATTTTCTCTTGTACAGACCTGTTCAGAAGAGCTTCCATTTTACTACCTCTGGCAGCAAAGCTTTTGTGCACAGACTGATACGAGTAGCAATTCTGTTCAATGCCACTACCATACAGTATGGGCAATACCTTTCATCACATCTTGGCCCATCGTAACAGTACAGCTCATCAGGTTAAAAGAAAAGGCAACCAAACATTCACCACCATTATCTTTTCTGCATACAATGGCAACAGGGACATTCTCTTTACCCCTGCATTCACAAACGCATTCTGTTACAGCAGCCCTTTCTCAAACAGTTCAGATGCACTGAACTGCAACAGCCCCTACAGCCAATGCGAGTAATGGGAGCAATAGTCAATAAATCTGGAGAACCAGATTCTGCAAAGCTGTTAACAGAACACCACCACAGAACATTCACCATTTCAAGTATTTTCGCTACTAGTTGGGCAGGATAAAATGTAACTAAGTAAGTAGAATAAATAATTAAGTCCTGAGAGAGAGAGAAAATCATCACACACACACACACACACACACCTGTTTCCACCTGTAGCCCTCAGCTTGATGTGAAGGGCTGTTATGCCCAGTTCCTTACATCTCTGGGCTACATCCTGGGCAGCCAGCATAGCTGCATAAGGAGAAGACTCATCCCTGTCAGCCTTCACTTTCATGCCACCAGTTACTCGGCAGATCGTTTCCCTGAAAAAGGAACCAATACATTAGTGGAGAAAACCATGGCAAGTATCATTTTTAGCTGTCCCATGCATTCTCATGCCACTACAATATACTGGGATAACCTTATGATTCGAATCAAGGAGAGTCTTCTATTCTTGGTCCCCTGTGATCAATCCATGCTCTGTTTGCAGTGTCAGGGAAATGTCACACACTGCTGCAACTACAATGCTAACAAAATATGTTCAAGAGTATTGAGATGGAAATTTTTTACCAGACCTTGTAAAGCTGAACAGAAAAACATGTGGTCCATCAGACCAAATGCTAACTACCAATCATATGTTGTGACAGGCCAGGTGGTTGGTAGGGGTGAGCCATTCTTATTTTTTGGACTTCAATTCCCAGTACTCTCCCATTGTGGGTGTAACACCTGACAGACCCACTCCTACAGACACCTAAAGTGGCTCACCTGGAGAAAGGCCTCCATGGAAGGCTTAACGGCCTAAGCTTCCTTTTCAAAAAGAAAACTACCTCAGTGCTTGCTGGAGGACTGCCACTACCTACAAAAATTCTGATGTCCATGCTTTCTGAATAATGATATCCATTCAATGTATAATTAGTTTTATTAGCCCAAAACTGTAAATGAATCCTGGTTTAAGTAGGTATAGAAATGTATACGGACATCTATGTATGTTCACTTTGAGCACACCAGGCCCATCCGTGCTTAGAAGGATCATCAACAAGCAAGACAAGACTCAAACATGTGCTACTTACTTGCCAGACAGGTCAGTTACATGGACAAAAGTGTCATTGAAGGAGGCAAAGATGTGGCAGACTCCAAACACATTCTCTCCTTCAGCAACTTGGGGACCCAAACTGATAACCTGTTCTTCCTTCTTTTCTTTACCCTTACGAGGTGCCATTTCTGTGCAAAAAAACCAAGAAGTTATTGAGGAGACAGAGGGCTGCAAAGTATTTTCTTTTGGATCAGATCTGTTAATAATAATACTAAGAATAATTACATGTTATCAAGTTCATTTCCACTTATGGCAACTCTTCCTAGGATTTTCCAGGTAGAGAATACTCAGAAGTGGATTGCTACTCCCTTCTTCTGGGGGCACCCTGGGAACTGTGCAGTTTGCCCAAGCAGCCTTATATTAAGATGCACGCTGAGCAAATCACTCAAGCAGGCCACTTAAAAAGAAGGCAGACTGGGTTGGTTCAGAGCCACTAAATAAAACAGCAGACAAAAACAATGTATTCTGCACTGGGGATGACTTCCTTGTCTGACAATCAGTGAAGGCATCGGTAGCTACAGACCGTCCCCCACCCTTTTAATTTGCAACATATTCTCATCAATTGTGCCACCCCTGAAGCAAACCAGATTTTTTTCCCTGCAGGAAAAAAAAGGCTATCAACTTTTGGATGGATTGTTTATATTTCCTTCTTGAGAGACCCGCTTGTATCTGCATAAAGGAGGGGCAGAGGAAGGAACATGTCTGTCTGTGTAAGAAAAAAAAAATGAAATAGTCCATGCAATGACTTCCTTGCTCCTCTTGCAAAGAAAATATAGGCTTTCCTGAAAAAGCCAGTCACTAGCAATGGAGGTTTTCAAGGTGTGTGACACCAACTGCCTGGCTATGAGAACTGCCAAAAAGATATCTGCACATACAACAGAACTCTTTTTAGCTGTCCTGATTCTCAAGATCCCACTGTGTTCACTGCAAATGTCTGCTCTTCTTTCTCCTTCTTGTTGCCTATGTAAGACAGCCTGAGATATTTCAGGAAAACATTCACTGATATTACTATACCCCATGGTTTTGTTTATCTCAGTCATGAATAAAATAATGTAAGATACAGTACTGAACTATTTAATATTAAACAGAAACAGACTCATAGAACCAGCCAACAATCAAACTCGGATCACGCTAGCTTGCATTGATATTCTAAATATTTTAGGATCTAACTTCATGAAGTATAGGATACAGAAGACTATGTTTTACTCTCTTAGAAAACTAATACTATGCAACTATGTAATATCTAGCATTCGAGCAAATGTGTTGCTTCCATACTGCTTATTCAGCCACAGAGACTGACGAAACGTTAGGAAGAAAAACCTTCGGAACACGACCAAACAGCCTGAAAAACCTACAACAACTACCCAGAAGACTTAGAGAGTTAACGTAAGTCTTGGGATCGTATATTGGTAACACAAATTCATGAAAAAAAATAATGCTACTTAGGTAGTACACATTGCTACACTCATAACTGTACAAATAAAAGTCCAGTGCTCCTTATAATCTGTAGGCTACACTTGGCCTGAGAATGCTACCAGAAGCATCCTACCCATCAAAACTGTTTCCTGCTACTAACTATAATTAGAAATATTTATCACATTCCATCCACAATGAAGTCTCAATACTGTCCCCACCAGTTACTAAGCACATGGAAGAATGACGCAGGGATGGTATTCATGCCATGCCAGCACTTCTACACAAATTAGCCAAAATCCAGTTCCATGAATTATGTTTCTATAAGGATGATATATCACTGGCAGGGGGACACTTTTGGTAACTGAATAATTCCTGCTTCTGTCCCATGGCTTATCTGACTTTCATGTTAACCAGTGTCATTGTGCACAAACCATGCCAACCTTGGGATGGAAGGTCGCTGTTTAATAACTGAAAATGCACACTGCCAGTGACATCACTGCCCAAATGAAGGACAAAACAGGACTCTGGCCAACACATGTGTGAATGGCATTTTATGTGAAACAGCAATTTGGCATTAGTTCCTGCCCTGATGGTTTCAGAGGCAAGCCTGAAAATGCTTATTTTCTATTAGCACGTTGGTTCCCAATCAGGTATTGTGCACAGCTGCTGTTGGAAGACTTCTGGGAACTGCAGTCCATGAAAACCCCGGTTACCCAAAGTTGGGAACCATTGTACTAGGAGATACGAATTCTTACATCCAGACACTAAGATTAATCCTGCCAAGAGGAACGAGACTTTCCAATTTAAAAAAAAATCAGAGTATGCTTTAACCTTTACAGACCAGTGTTTTTCCAAATGTAAATACCTACAACTCAAGAGAGATAAACATAAGTGTAGAGATTAAAACTTCAATCCTGCAGGGTTACAAGCCTCTTCAACCTGACTGCCTTTTACAGGAACTCAACAGCCCAAGCCTGGACAGGACTGCAGCACTAGAAAGGCAGTATAACAAAACTCTCTTTAATATGTGGTTGCTTTTTAGGGCCAAGGGCAACCTGAACTAAATAGGGTACCGGATTATCTCCCAAAAGGGAGGGGGGCAGCATTAAACCCAGTTGTATGAATGAAGATGGAATCCAGGACTTCTGACCCACCAAACAAAGTCAAGAAATAAAACCGAATTAATCTCGGCTTCTGGAGTGCTCGTCTCCTCCACGAGCGAGGGGACCCACTAGAGAAGAAATCCGGCCCCCCAAATCTAGGCGAAACCTTTTCCCCCCCCTCCACTCCCCCCCCCTGCCCCTGAGCCCACGGAGGGCGACATGACCATACGCGGCGCGAACGACTTAAAAGCATAAATTCCACAACGTGGAAAGGAAAGCACTACACTTGGCAGGCGAGGCCTCCCCCCCAAGCGCTCGCCCGGAAAGCCCTACACGGCTCGGCCAGCCAGGCCCGACTCCCAGGCCCCGCCGGGAGAGAGACCTTCTCCCCGTGCGACCCCCTTCTACTCCCCGCCCCGGGCAAAGGCTGAGGCCTCCCTCGCCCTCTCCCTGCCTCGGGCACCCGGGAGTCCGCCGAAAGAGCAGAGGGAGCGAGGGGGAGCCTGGCGGGCAAGGATGGCGCTGGATGGTAGGTTTCCCCCCACCACTTACTCGAGCGTCGTTGCAGGCGCCAACCAGCAGCGGAAAGGAAAAGGCCGGCGTCACGCGGTCAGAGGTCGCCTCGCCTCACCCGGAAGCAATAGCGACGGATGAAGCCGGGCACCTCCTCGGTATAAGGAAGTCCGGTTACGCTCGCGTCGTTCGCCTGGTTTGAAACTTTCTAAGCGTGGCCCGAGATCGACAAGCCGGTGTGTACACGAGTGCGGGAAATCAAAAGAGTCCGGTCCGGGAAAACGAAACAAAACGAGGAATGGGAACTGCCCCAAAATGGTGAGAGAGAGAGAGAGAGAGAGAGAGACCGGAAAACCCGCACTAAAGATGGAGGACTCCGCCTAGGCTGACGCCGGACGTTCACCCAAATCCCAGGCAGTCTCCAAGGGCCCCCCCGACAGATGGAGGGCCGGAGGCGAGGGAAAGTGTCTCGATGCCCGGCACAAGAATGACTTCCTCGCTCAAAGTTGGCACGGGGAGGATCGTTGGGCGACTGCTTTATTTGTTTGTTTGTTTATTTATTTGGAAGGACTAGACGAATAAGAGGGAAAGTTCCCTCCAAACACTCAGTTCAGTGTCACAAAATGTTTAATCTGTCTGCCGTTACGAACAGCACGTTTCCAGACAGTGGGGTCGAATTAAATCATGAATCCGATTTGTGATGTTGTGCCAGGCTCAGCTAACAGGTTTCCTGGGATAACGCAAGGAAGACTCTTCAGAACGTGCATTTCTCCTTGAGAAATCAGTGTCTGCTGTTCGATATTTTAATATTTGGATCTGGTAGTTTCTTTCATGTGCTGGGTGCTCCCATGTTTGATTTGCTGTAACAAGAGCAAACGCTGAGCTTCTAGGGGTGAGTTCAGTGAATGAAATTCGTTCAGTAATTTAATTCGTTAATTATATTGTTAATAATGAAATTCATTTGACAATAAAATGACTATAGGCTTTACTTGCAGGAGCGTTGAAATGTTAATTTTTTGGACAGCAATGCTCACAATCCCCAGCCAAAGGCCAATTTCCTTTGAGGATATTTAATAGACCAAGAAAATAGTAGAGTGCCAGATTTCAGAATCCATATTACTGAATAAATTGAATATTTGTCAGTGCACACAAAATAGACGCAATACTTGGAGAAGGACAAATGCAGAGTGCTGGAAGGTGACATTAGTTACTAGGTAAAGGTATGCAGTTTGGTCTGTATTGACTTCTACATAGGGGAATGTCTTGAGACATGTTACTATAAAAACTTACTAGTAACTGTCATTTTCTCCCTGGTTGTGTTCTTAGCACCTTATTAATCAGCCTCCAGTTAGCTACTGTGTCTTCCATGATTGCTCTACCATGGGTGGGAAAAACCAGCAGGATTTGACCAATATGTTTTCAGAGAACGCATTTTGATCCATCATTATTGTAAGCATAAAGTGCAGCTGTGAATTTAAGCTTGTCTCTGACCTGTTTAAAGATCACAACTCATTAACAGGTGGAAAATAGGCAGTTACCAGACAGTATTTATAGTAACATGTCTGGAGATAAAGATGTTGTACTTGATAGCGCCAATTAATAAAGAAATGGAAAATTCACTGAACAATGTTTTGTCTATAGAGATGGAGAAAGATTACTGACTCTGTATCTGCTGAGATTAAATCTGTTGATTCTCTCCCTCTATCACAACTGTAACAAGATGGGAATAACAAAGATTTTTAAAGACAAGCCTGACTTTGGCTTTTTTGCCTCTCCACCATCCCTGTCCCTTTATAACACTTTGTCTGATGCAGGAGGTATTGTGATCCTGAAAAGTTTCATACATATGGGGAGGGAGGGAAGGAGGCTAATACATTTATTACACTAATAGTATAATATAATCCAAGTTACTTTTTCATTCCCACCTTTTATTTTTGGAAAGGTGCAAAATCTTTATGCTCTGGTGGCTGTAGGTTTTCCGGGCTGTTTGGCCGTGTTCTTAAGGTTTTTCTTCCTAACATTTCGCCAGTCTCTGTGGCCAGCATCTTCAGAGGACAGGAGTCAGAACTCTGTCTGTGCTCTTTATGCTCTGATCATTGAAAACTTCACCCCTTCCTATCATCATCATAGTCTATTTATAAAAGAACTTTAGTAGTCTTGGTACTGGACATAAATAAAATTGTATAGCTAAACTTGCAGATTAAATTTTACGTTCTAACTCTGACAAGCCCAGCTTATTTGGTCTTTCCACCCTTCCCTGTCCCTCAAAGAGTGGAAAGAAGGCTGCCGGTGAACTACGAGAGACAAACCCAGCTTCTTTTGCCTCCTGCATCACACCTCTACATCTCTTTCCGACCCCCAGTTGAGAAGTTTCCCACCTCATTCCAGGTTTGGCGAGAAGACATCTCCTCCATCAGGGGGCCAATTTTTCCTTGCTCCCAGAGGGCTGGTTTACATGAAAGAAAGAGAGGGTTGGTTGGGGTGTTGGTGGTGGCAGTGGCGGCACTGGCACTTGATCCATTGGAGGGCAGCACTACCTTCAGGAGAGCAAGGAGGTGTTAAGGGGTAAAGAGAGATTCCAGCAATGTATTAGACAAATGCTGAACTTGACGGGTTATATTAATCCAGCACTATGTTACTTACCATAATAACAACAGCAACAATAGTAATAATAATATAGTAATAGACGGCAAGGATATGAGTTTTGTACTTCTCCTGTAAGTGGCTTCCAGCTGTGATGGCTGACAGCGGGGACTGAAAGAAGAGGAAGTGCTGGGCAGGAGGATGGTGGTAATGACAGAGGAGAGAGGGTAGCCATTGAGAATTGGAATGATTTGAGGTATGGTATGGTTTCTTGCCCCTTCATGGATTGCTGCCTTGTCGTGGCGAAGGGGCTTGAGTAATTCAGAGAAGCTATGGGCTATGCCGTGCAGGGACACCCAAGACGGACAGGTCATAGTGGAGAGTTCTGACTAAACGCGATCCACCTGGAGGAGGAACTGGCAAGCCACTCCAGTATCTTTGCCAAGAAAACCCCATGGACAGAAACAAAAGGCTAAAAGATATGACGCTGGAAGATGAGCCCCTCAGGTCGGAAGGCGTCCAACATGCTACTGAGGAAGAGCGGAGGACAAGTACAAGTAGCTCCAGAGCTAATGAAGCGGTTGGGCCAAAGCCGAAAGGACGCTCAGCTGTGGACGCGCCTGGAAGTGAAAGGAAAGTCCAATGCTGCAAAGAAGAATACTGCATAGGAACCTGGAATGTAAGATCTATGAACCTTGGTAAGTTGGATGTGGTCAAACAGGAGATGGCAAGAATCAACATTGACATCCTGGGCGTCAGTGAACTAAAATGGACGGGAATGGGCGAATTCAATTCAGATGAGTACCATATCTACTATTGTGGGCAAGAATCCCGTAGAAGAAATGGAGTAGCCCTCATAGTCAACAAAAGAGTGGGGAAAGCTGTACTGGGATACAATCTCAAAAACGATAGAATAATTTCAATACGAATCCAAGGCAGACCTCTCAACATCACAGTAATCCAAGTTTATGCACCAACCACCAATGCTGAAGAGGCTGAAATTGACCAATTCTATGAAGACCTACAACACCTTCTAGAACTGACACCAAAGAAAGATGTTCTTGTCATTATAGGGGACTGGAATGCTAAAGTAGGGAGTCAAGAGATAAAAGGAACAACAGGTAAGTTTGGCCTTGGAGTTCAGAACGAAGCAGGTCAAAGGCTAATAGAGTTCTGTCAAGAGAACAAGCTGGTCATCACAAACACTCTTTTCCAACAACACAAGAGGCGACTGACTACACATGGACATCACCAGATGGGCAATACCGAAATCAGATTGACTATATTCTCTGCAGCCAAAGATGGAGAAGCTCTATACAGTCAGCAAAAACAAGACCTGGAGCTGATTGTGGCTCTGACCATCAGCTTCTTATAGCAAAATTCAAGCTTAAACTGAAGAAAGTAGGAAAAACCACTGGGCTAGCCAGGTATAATCTAAACCAAATCCCTTATGAGTACACAGTGGAAGTGAAGAACAGATTTAAGGAACTAGATTTGGTGGACAGAGTGCCTGAAGAACTATGGATGGAGGCTCGTAACATTGTACAGGAGGCAGCAACAAAAACCATCCCAAAGAAAAGGAAATGCAAGAAAGCAAAGTGGCTGTCCAACGAGGCCTTACTAATAGCAGAGAAGAGAAGGGAAACAAAATGCAAGGGAGATAGGGAAAGTTACAGAAAACTGAATGCGGACTTCCAAAGAATAGCAAGGAGAGACAAGAGGGCCTTCTTAAATGAACAGTGCAAAGATATAGAGGAAAAGAATAGAAAGGGAAAAACCAGAGATCTGTTCAAGAAAATTGGAGCCATTAAAGGAACATTTTGTGCAAAGATGGACATGATAAAGGACAAAAATGGTAGGGACCTTACAGAAGCAGAAGACATCAAGAAGAGGTGGCAAGAATACACAGAGGAATTATACCAGAAAGATCTGGATGTCCCGGACAACCCAGATAGTGTGGTTGCTGACCTTGAGCCAGACATCCTGGAGAGCGAAGTCAAGTGGGCCTTAGAAAGCATGGCTAAAAACAAGGCCAGTGGAGGAGATGGCATTCCAGTGGAACTATTTAAAATCTTAAAAGATGATGCTGTTAAGGTGCTACACTCAATATGCCAGCAAGTTTGGAAAACTCAGCAGTGGCCAGAGGATTGGAAAAGATCAGTCTACATCCCAATCCCAAAGAAGGGAAGTGCTAAAGAATGCTCCAACTACCGTACAATTGCACTCATTTCACACGCTAGCAAGGTTATGCTCAAAATCCTCCAAGGCAGGCTTCAGCAATATGTGGACCGAGAACTCCCAGAAGTACAAGCTGGATTTCGAAGGGGCAGAGGAACTAGAGACCAAATTGCTAACATGCGCTGGATTATGGAGAAAGCCAGAGAGTTCCAGAAAAACATCTACTTCTGCTTCATTGACTACGCAAAAGCCTTTGACTGTGTGGACCACAGCAAACTATGGCAAGTTCTTAAAGAAATGGGAGTGCCTGACCACCTTATCCATCTCCTGAGAAATCTATATGTGGGACAGGAAGCAACAGTTAGAACTGGATATGGAACAACTGATTGGTTCAAAATTGGGAAAGGAGTACGACAAGGCTGTATATTGTCCCCCTGCTTATTTAACTTATATGCAGAATACATCATGCGGAAGGCTGGACTGGATGAATCCCAAGCCGGAATTAAGATTGCCGGAAGAAATATCAACAACCTCAGATATGCAGATGATACCACTCTGATGGCAGAAAGTGAGGAGGAATTAAAGAACCTCTTAATGAGAGTGAAAGAGGAGAGCGCAAAAAATGGTCTGAAGCTCAACATCAAAAAACCTAGATCATGGCTACGGGCCCCATCACCTCCTGGCAAATAGAAGGGGAAGATATGGAGGCAGTGACAGAGTTTACCTTCCTGGGCTCCACGATCACTGCAGATGGTGACAGCAGCCACGAAATTAAAAGACGCCTGCTTCTTGGGAGGAAAGCGATGACAAACCTAGAGAGCATCTTAAAAAGCAGAGACATCACCTTGCCGACAAAGGTCCGCATTGTCAAAGCGATGGTTTTTCCAGTAGTGATGTATGGAAGTGAGAGCTGGACCATAAAGAAGGCTGACCGCCGAAGAATTGATGCTTTTGAATTGTGGTGCTGGAGGAGACTCTTGAGAGTCCCCTGGACTGCAAGGAGAACAAACCTATCCATTTTGAAGGAAATCAACCCTGAGTGTTCACTGGAAGGACAGATCCTGAAGCTGAGGCTCCAATACTTTGGCCATCTCATGAGAAGAGAAGACTCCCTGGAAAAGACCCTGATGTTGGGAAAGTGTGAAGGCAAGAGGAGAAGAGGACGACAGAGGATGAGATGGTTGGACAGTGTCATCGAAGCAACCAACATGAATTTGACCAAACTCCGGGAGGCAGTGGAAGACAGGAGGGCCTGGCGTGCTCTGGTCCATGGGGTCACGAAGAGTCGGACACGACTAAACGACTAAACAACAACAACAACATGGTTTCTTGCCCCTTCATGGATTGCTGCCTTGTCGTGGCGAAGGGGCTTGAGTAATTCAGAGAAGCTATGGGCTATGCCGTGCAGGGACACCCAAGACGGACACGTCATAGTGGAGAGTTCTGACTAAACGCGATCCAACTGGAGCAGGAACTGGCAAGCCACTCCAGTACCTTTGCCAAGAAAACCCCATGAACAGAAACAAAAGGCTAAAAGATATGACGCTGGAAGATGAGCCCCTCAGGTCGGAAGGCATCCAACATGCTACTCAGGAAGAGCGGAGGACAAGTACAAGTAGCTCCAGAGCTAATGAAGTGTTTGGGCCAAAGCCGAAAGGACGCAAAGCTGCATACGCGCCTGGAAGTGAAAGGAAAGTCCGGTGCTGCAAAGAAAAATACTGCATAGGAACCTGGAATGTAAGATCTATGAACCTTGGTAAGCTGGATGTGGTCAAACAGGAGATGGCAAGAATCAACATTGACATCCTTGGCGTCAGTGAACTAAAATGGACGGGAACGGGCGAATTCAATTCAGACAATTATCATATCTACTATTGTGGACACGAATCCCGTAGAAGAAATGGAGTAGCCCTCATAGTCAACAAAAGAGTGGGAAAAGCTGTACTGGGATATAATCTCAAAAATGATAGAATGATTTCAATAGGAATCCAAGGCAGACCTTTCAACATCACAGTAATCCAAGTTTATGCACCAACCACCAATGCTGAAGAGGCTGAAATTGACCAATTCTATGAAGACCTACAACACCTTCTAGAACTGACACCAAAGAAAGATGTTCTTCTCATTCTAGGGGATTGGAATGCTAAAGTAGGGAGTCAAGAGATAAAAGGAAGAACAAGTAAGTTTGGCCTTGGAGTTCAAAACGAAGCAGGGCAAAGGCTAATAGAGTTTTGTCAAGAGAACAAGCTGGTCATCACAAACACTCTGTTCCAACAACACAAGAGGCGACTGACTACACATGGACATCACCAGATGGGCAATACCGAAATCAGATTGATTATATTCTCTGCAGCCAAAGATGGAGAAGCTCTATACAGTCAGCAAAAACAAGACCTGGAGCTGATTGTGGCTCTGATCATCAGCTTCTTATAGCAAAATTCAAGCTTAAACTGAAGAAAGTAGGAAAAACCACTGGGCTAGTCAGATATAATCTAAACCAAATCCCTTATGAATACACAGTGGAAGTGAAGAACAGATTTAAGGAACTAGATTTGGTGGACAGAGTGCCTGAAGAACTATGGATGGAGGCCCGTAACATTTTACAGGAGGCAGCAACAGAAACCATCCCAAAGAAAAGGAAATGCAAGAAAGCAAAGTGGCTGTCCAACGAGGCCTTACAAATAGCAGAGAAGAGAAGGGAAACAAAATGCAAGGGAGATAGGGAAAGTTACAGAAAATGGAATGCAGACTTCCAAAGAATAGCAAGGAGAGACAAGAGGGCCTTCTTAAATGAACAGTGCAAAGAAATAGAGGAAAAGAATAGAAAGGGAAAAACCAGAGATCTGTTCAAGAAAATTAGAGATATTAAAGGAACCTTTTGTGCAAAGATGGACATGATAAAGGACAAAAATGGTAGGGACCTTACAGAAGCAGATGACATCAAGAAGAGGTGGCAAGAATACACAGAAGAATTATACCAGAAAGATCTGGATGTCCCGGACAACCCAGATAGTGTGGTTGCTGACCTTGAGCCAGACATCCTGGAGAGCGAAGTCAAGTGGGCCTTAGAAAGCACGGCTAAAACAAGGCCAGTGGAGGTGATGGCATTCCAGTCGAACGATTTAAAATCTTAAAAGATGATGCTGTTAAGGTGCTACACTCAATATGCCAGCAAGTTTGGAAAACTCAGCAGTGGCCAGAGGATTGGAAAAGATCAGTCTACATCCCAATCCCAAAGAAGGGCAGTGCCAAAGAATGCTCCAACTACCGTACAATTGCACTCATTTCACACGCTAGCAAGGCTATGCTCAAAATCCTCCAAGGTAGGCTTCAGCAGTATGTGGACTGAGAACTCCCAGAAGTACAAGCTGGATTTCGAAGGGGCAGAGGCACTAGAGACCAAATTGCTAACATGCGCTGGATTATGGAGAAAGCCAGAGAGTTCCAGAAAAACGTCTACTTGTTTCATTGACTACGCAAAAGCCTTTGACTGTGTGGACCACAGCAAACTATGGCAAGTTCTTAAAGAAATGGGAGTGCCTGACCACCTTATCTACCTCCTGAGAAATCTATATGTGGGACAGGAAGCAACAGTTAGAACTGGATATGGAACAACTGATTGGTTCAAAATTGGGAAAGGAGTACGACAAGGCTGTATATTGTCTCCCTGCTTATTTAACTTATATGCAGAATACATCATGCGAAAGGCAGGACTGGAGGAATCCCAAGCCGGAATTAAGATTGCCGGAAGAAATATCAACAACCTCAGATATGCAGATGATACCACTCTGATGGCAGAAAGTGAGGAGGAATTAAAGAACCTCTTAATGAGGGTGAAAGAGGAGAGCACAAAAAAGGGTCTGAAGCTCGACATCAAAAAAACTAAGATCCTGGCCACTGGTCCCATCACCTCCTGGCAAATAGAAGGGGAAGATATGGAGGCAGTGACAGATTTTACTTTTTTGGGTTCCATGATCACTGCAGATGGTGACAGCAGCCACGAAATTAAAAGACACCTGCTTCTTGGGAGGAAAGCGATGACAAACCTAGACAGCATCTTAAAAAGCAGAGATATCACCTTGCCGACAAAGGTCCGCAAAGTCAAAGCTATGGTTTTTCCAGTAGCGATGTATGGAAGTGAGAGCTGGACCATAAAGAAGGCTGACCGCCGAAGAATTGATGCTTTTGAATTGTGGTGCTGGAGGAGACTCTTGAGAGTCCCCTGGACTGCAAAGAGAACAAACCTATCCATTCTGAAGGAAATCAACCCTGAGTGCTCACTGGAAGGACAGATCCTGAAGCTGAGGCTCCAATACTTTGGCCATCATGAGAATAGAAGACTCCATGGAAAAGACCATGATGTTGGGAAAGTGTGAAGGCAAGAGGAGAAGGGGACGACACAGGACGAGATGGTTGGACAGTGTCACCGAAGCTACCAACATGAATTTGACCAAACTCTGGGAGGCAGTGGAAGACAGGAGGGCCTGGTGTGCTCTGGCCCATGGGGTCACAAAGAGTCGGACACGACTTAATGACTAAACAACAACATGGTTTCTTGTCCCCAAAGTACCCGGATAATGTTAATATTGTGTGTGTAAATAGAAAGATGAATTTAAATGCCGCAGCACACTCAAATTGACCCTATTTAACCCAGTCCAACATACCTTACCTGTCTAGTTGCACCCATAATAATAGCCAACAATTTTAAAATAGGAAGAAGAGGAGAATCAATGTAGAATTTTACCAAGCAGTAAAAGGAAGAAAAAGGTGAACAACCTGTAACAGTCCCTTCGGATCTTGACCGTGGAGCAGCAGGGTTTTTTAAAATGGGTTTAAGTAGAGACTAAGAGGAACCCTCTTAAAT
Organism: Intellagama lesueurii; assembly: GCA_037013535.1. Taxonomy (NCBI): domain Eukaryota; kingdom Metazoa; phylum Chordata; class Lepidosauria; order Squamata; family Agamidae; genus Intellagama; species Intellagama lesueurii. The sequence continues at coordinate 221,549,464 of JBAJHW010000002.1, forward strand.
ATCCTGTGTGAGACAGCTTAGAAAGACGTAACAAAGGAAATAGGTATGTAGATGTAGACATGGATGTATACCTTCTGCTGACACCCAGTATGTTAGGATCCACATCAGCACTGATCCCTAGTTTCCTTGTGTTCATTATGCAGCATGTAGGAGACTTAAAATCTGTTTGTGGCTTTGAACTGAGGCAGATAATCCATTTCACATTCTGACTTTGCATTTAAGACTGCCACTATCACACTACAGCTTTAATTCAGCTTTGAAATGCAAGGTACCTCATCAGACCTTGTCATAGTCCTTATTACAAATTAGCCTTCCTAGAGGGTTGATCTTAGTAGTGAAATATACTTGGTACAAAAGGGCTGATGATCTCTTCTAAGTCTCAGTCTTCTTTTGACTGCTGATTGAACCAAGGTATAGAAATTATTAAACTATTGCAATGTCTTCATTGTTAATCTTAAAGTTAAATAATTCTTATGTGATTATTTTTGTCTTCAGTACAATCATATGTTGCAGCACACCCATTTCTTGTAGAACAATTTATAGCTTTTCATGAGTACAACAGAAACAAGAAGACTAAGCAGACAGGCCAGCCTCTGCAAGTCATCCAAGAAAGATGCAGGAGTTGGGTTAGCCGTTTTGCTGGAGTGCGATAGCTCCTGAGACAGAAGGAGAACCCAACCCTCAGCTAGCACACCCAGATAGCTCCACTCCTCCCCCTGAAGACTGAGGAGTGGAACCACCCTCTGGAAATGAAAGCTGATTATGTAGGATGGACCCTGGTAATGACATCTGGAGGCATCAAGAGATAGGGAAATGTAGATAGTATAAAAGAAGCGATAGGGGGAGTTACTGCAGTCATTAGCATATTGTTTATTTGGGATCATATGTTGAACATTTCTAGTCTGGGGGCCATTGTTTTGTTTTCTGTGTTAGGATTTGATAGATTCTGTGTCTGTAGTTTGAAATATTCCATCTACATCTGATGATTTATTTCTTCCAATTATTTTGGGAATATTTTGCATTTCGTTTTTTAAAATCGCAAGTTTTTCATCACAGGGTTCTTCTCTGAAACAATCTGTCATCTCCATTTCAGTTCCATATAGTTCTTCAGCACATTGTTCTTACCTTCTCTCTTTTTTAAAAGATAACATGCTCTCCTGTTAGTCTTTCAGAATTTCTAATCTTGGCTTACATTTCTCTTTGGAATACATGGAAGCAACCTCTTGCTTTTCCTGTACTGTTGTTGTCTTCTGTTTCTTTGCACTGATTATTCTAAAAGTTCTTACTTGTTTCTTCTTGCCAGCTGCTGAAAAAAATGTCTTTAGGATTCTAATCCCATTTCTGTCACTCTTTACTTTTGCTTTTTTGTCTGTTATTAACAAGTAAGTTTCCTCAGACATCCAGATGGGTTTTTCTTTCATTTTGACTACAGGGACTATCTTTTTTAATATTCTTTTCTAATAATATCTCTGGTTTCAAGCAACAGTTCTTCTGATTCATGGTCAGTTGAGTTTTGTGAGGCAGATATGTTCTTTAGATGGACTCTAAATTCATCAGAAATGTTATTTAAATTATATTATAGCTTAAATTAATGTGGCCATATCGAAAGCAAAGGCTTGAGATATTTCTAAAATATGTTGAGCCTTAAGCATTTTCTGGAAGAGGAGAATCATATTTGGAGGTATAGGCACTGCTAGATGGGTCAAAACAAGTTTGGATTGGGTCTTGGTTAAGAGGTCACAATCACAAAAATACATTTCATCTTTGTTGGGATGATAACAATTTCTTCAGGGCATTGGCTAAGTTAGCTCTTTGTTTTAAGTATTAAAATACATTTTCAAAGATGCAGGCTTTAGAAAACTTTGACTTAAATTGAATTCTGATTGCCCACTTTGCAAGCAGAAAACTCTTACTCACTGAAATATTGTTTGCGCAGCTATGCTGTGTAAGGTTGATAATGTCATCAACTGCAGAGATTTTTCAGAAATAAAAAAATTCTAACACCCCCTTCTCCCAGTTCCTGAGGCTCCAAAAGAATCCCTTTTGTCATGGGGTGTACAGTATCTTAATTTCTGAAAAGTCATCTCAGCAGCAGAAATTTAAGGAAATAAAAAAATTCCCTCCCTGTCCTGCAGTCCCAAAAGGTGATTTCATTGGGAGCCTTGGGACCATGTGTGTGTGTGTGAGAAAAATTCTTTCTATTAAAAACACTGCAGCTGGTGATGCCGTCAGCCTTTTGCTGCGTAACTTATGGAACAGGATTTCAGCCATTGAATTATGTTGCCTTTGCCTTGCATGTCCACTGTACCTATGAATAATGCACCTGAATAACCTATGAGCATTCTTAAATGCACCTTGCATTTCAAATCGTCAGGTTAATGGACAGTTTGTTAAGTACGCCAGCAGCGCAGTGATGACAAGCAGGGCAATCTGTCCATCACAACTACTCCTCAAAACCATACATTGTTTAGATTAGGCAGCTCACAGAATCTGTGGGTGTCTTGATTTCCCTCAAGTGCAAGAAATAGAATAACCGAGACTCCAGGCCAAAAACTAAATGTGCTGCAGCAGGAATCTGCAATCGCTTCCAGTCCTTTTATTACCCTTTTCCATTTAACGTAATTCAGGCAACATTTTACATCTCATTTTTCTTTCAAGGAGGTTTGCCGGGTAATTTTACAACAGGATGGCTCTGCCACCTCTCATTCATCTGGAACAAATCTTCATTTGCTTGCATCAGTGGTAAGAGAGAGTTTTGCCAAATGTTTCAAAAGGGCCTTTCAAATGCCACTGTGGAGGCTGATGTTTCGTTCATTCCGGTTGTTGCACTTCAGCTCTGGATGGATTTACACTAGGAAGTGGGAAGCCATGTTGTAATAAGAAATTATTGATCAGTGAACTAGAATGGGCATTTTTCCATCCACTATTTCTCTGATGATGAAATAGCCATATTTTAAGAATCTGTCATTTTATCTGGCGGGGTAAAAAGCTCAGAGTGACAAAAACTACAAGGAACAAAAGCCTATTTTAGAACAATTAGAGAACTGGATAAAGTTAGCCACAGGGTTGTTCCTGGTAGAATTTTCATTTCTCCTATTTATTTAAATAATTTAAAAACAAACTCTAGCTTTCTTGCTCATATAGGTTTACGCCTAAATTCTGATATTATATTACAAAGGATTGCAACAGATCCCTCACCCTTGACATGCTGGACTCCTGGATCACACTGACTGTTCAAAGACTCATCTGATATTCAGGATCAGAATATTTGAGTATAGGAGAAAGATCATAGGTCAGGGATAGAAAACAAGCTTTGCATGCAGGTGGTCTCAAGTTCAATCCTTGGCATCTCTAGGGGTGGGTGGGATCTACTGGAACTCTGGCAACCACCATAGGAGGACAACACCAGGCCAGATGGATGAAGAGTCTAACTCAGAATAAGGTAGTGTACTATGTTTCTATGAGGGTGATGTACCTAGGTTTAGGGGAGCCAGTTCTCTTTATAATTATTCAGCAGTAATTCATTCAGTGTTCAGTGGGATTTACTGCATGAGAGGTATGCATGGGATTGGATACTTAGTTGCTTTCTTACAAACTATAAAGATCATATGGTTGGGAAGGTCATCCATTTGATAACATTAAGAACTCATAATCAAACTCAGCCTAAGCCAATACTGTGGATGGACTAAGAAATGGATTGGTTTTATTTCAAATTGAACTAAACTCAATTTCACCTGTGGGCTGCTCACAATCTCTACAATTGTGCTCTGCCTGTCTTAATTTTGCTTAGGCCAGAGTTGCTTGTGCGACTGGAACAGGCAAAAGGAAGGCCCTTGGATGGACTGTTTCATTTTCTTACAGGGTTGAGGAATATCTGGCCTTCTGGACATTGTTGGGCTACAACTTCCATCATCCCTCACCATCAGTGGTATTGCCTAGGACTGATGGTGGTGCAGTGACAGAAGGGCCATACATTCCACAGCCTTATACAAGGCCAAAGGCCAACTGAAAGTCTGCTGGTCTTCCCTCTTACATTCAAGAAAAATGAAGCTGCCTTCACAAAGGCCCGTCTCTCCCAGTTCTATCAACAGTTCTACTCTGGGCCAATAGGGTATAATCCTGCTCCCTGTAGAATCCCGAGGCTGTTTTAAATCCATTGGGAGAAAATGGGGTGTTTTTAGATTGTTAAAAGAAGTGGGATAGCATCCCATTGGATTTCCACCCCACCCTACCCCACTTTGCTTAAGCACTGAGCCAGCTCCCACTAAAAGTTGGGGACCTTCAAGGGGCACATCAGCCCCTTGTTGCATTCCTAGACATAGTCAGCTTTGCAATGAAGCAGCAAGAGTCATTTGGTGCGCAGTGAATTGGTTGTACATTTCAAATGAAATCTAGCAAAGCACACACTGTTCTGATCACCCTTAAAAGTCTTCTAGGCAGCCGTCTTTGCTGTTAACCTTTCCCAGTGGTGCATGTCTCTTTGTATTAAAGAGATTTCTATTAAAAACAAGATAGGAATGTAATGCAATTAATATCAAATGAAGTCCCTGTGAGGCAGCCCCCATAATGTAGCTACGGCCGCTTGTGAAAATTGATCTACGTTGGAATATAAGGGGGTCTTCAAGACTAATGAAACTGTATGTAGGGATTTTAATGTGTGTAATAATTCTCTGAAACGTTTTCTCTTAAGGATCTAATTGGTGGCGATTTTAATCCAGATCACTCTCTGTAGGGAGATAAGGTTATTGCTGTGAATAGCAGAGACTCAGCGGAGGAAATGGCAGAACTGGGATGGCCATTTTATTTCTTCCTTAAGCAAGCTACCACAGGGAAATTTCTTTGCTTCTAAAGCAACAGAGCTTCTGTTTGCCAGGTTTTATATTAAAGCAATCTAAGGACTATTTCCTGTCCAGAGAAAGCTTTGGTTAAAGAAAGGATGATAAAAGTTTATTCAGTCTTTGAACAGGCTCTGGATAGGAATGACTCAAAATTGCTGAGGTTAAGGAAGAACATCAGAAAAGGGCTGAATGAACTGGACTTCCCTAGGAGTTGTGGGATCAGAGCTGGCTGGAGTCACTAGATTACTATGAGTTGAACACACCTGTTTTGTTCTAACATGTAGTTCTATGAAGCCTGAAGGTGATAAAAAAAGATGAATAGGATCTATCACTGTTTCTTCACTTGGTCAGTTTATGTGATTAATTAGAAACCCAGTATCTGAAACCCTTGATGGTTGTTGCTGTTCCCATTGCTCCCACTAGAAGGTGCAGGAGATAGTGCTGGGTGAAAGCAACATCACGAGGAAGACAACAAAATAACTTTCCAATTGCAATGAACCATAAAAAAAAAACAAAATCCAGTGACAGTTGCAATAGGACACTGCAGAAATGGAATTTATTAACAAATTAGATCTTGCATCCAAAAGCATAAATAAAGGTTGTGGATCCTTTCCTAACTGTAAAACACACGTAATAGTATCCCATTTAGCATTGTAGTAGTTGTTTCGTTTCCCTGTTTCATATGACTGGCACATTTCACCATTCCGCTTGATTAGACAATTGTTTTTCCATTCTCATTGTGCTGGCTTGGTTTATCTTTCACTGGTTAAACATCCATACAAGTGAAAGAGAAAGGATAAAGCCTAGCCCTACTAGCCTACAGAATATTTGTAAGTCTCAAAGGTAATGTAGAACCTTTAAACTGGAAATGCCAGGAATATGATGTAGAGCTTTGTACATGAAAAGCATGTTTTACTATGGAACTGTAAACAATCTCTCCAAAGAGTCTGATTTTTCTTCGTTTAAAAATCAAAATCACTGGATTTAAATTGAAACAAACGGTTCCCGTTTGTTCAGTCCAGTTGGAAAGGAGCACACACTGCTTGACAGAGTGACGGAAATTAAGCAAGGCAAGAATGTACCAACCTCATCCAGTAAGAATCACAGCCAACAGCGAAGCAGCAAGGAAGAATGTCTGATCTAGCAGCTAACATCTGTGCAGAGACTGGAAAATTCTTCTGGACTACAATCCCCAGAACCCTCTAAAGCATGGTCTATTCCAACAAAGTAACTTTTGCACAATGTGCTTCTTTGTTAGACTGGAGTTTGGCGTGGGACATGCAGATTGAAATGTCATGTCAACAAGAGGATCTCAGGGTATGGCCTGGGGCAAATTCCTCTCCATTTCAGCTCTCCACCAGCAATATGGTAACACAGAAGGTGTCTGTAAGTGATAAGAATCACAAAGGAAATGAGAATCATAAAGCACTTAGTTCCTTGAAATATGCTACAGAAGTAAAAGATAAAGGTCCTCCCACTGTGCCTTCTTGAGAGGGGTTGGACTCGATGATCCATAGGGTCCCTACCAGCCCTGCAGTTCTAAGATAAATTAAATTTTAAAACAAACTATTCTTAGGGCTGGCCCAAGATATTTCTTGCTATCTTTCCCCAGTGAAACCAGGATTATTGTTCTAAAATTTAAATGGTTTGACAATTTATGGGGGAAGCAGAAGGATGGTTTGTGTATTTGCATATGCTAATTAATTCATATATATGCAAATTTCCACTTCATAATATTCCACTTCATAATACCAAAGGCATACAGAGAAAAGAAGGAAGACTGCAAAAACAGAAGACACCAGTCAGATTGCTGTGAAATTAATTTAGCAATCTAAATCTCATTCCTATATTCAAATGTGATACCAGGTCCCTAAGCAGTGAGTAGTTTTCCAGCAAATGGATATATTGGGCAAAATCCTGTTTGTGCAGGTACAATATAAAGTTACACTGATATAAATGTGTCAGGTTTTACATCCAGCAATGGGTCACATAATTCCCATTGCCAGTGTTGCATAATGCACCAGTGGAAGTGATTAGTAGACAGCACTTCCTCCTTGGCACTTTTGTAGCTATCGCAGGCATAATGTCAAGTTACTCCTGCATAGCTACGCAATAGGATTTTGCCCATCATATTACTGGAATCTTAGGACTCAAGGAAAATCTCTAACTATCAATGGGATATCTGTATTTCATTCCCCCGGGGGAGATGAATACAAATATCGCCACCACAGGTGGTTGGTCTGATTGGACCCTCCCCCCAGAACTGGGCCCTCCACTTACTGTTTGCGGTGCTGCATGCGTGGCCGTTGTTGTTCGCGCTGCTCCAATCATTGAAGTAGCCTGGCCAGGGCTTCCCTGCTTCCCTGCTCTGCTGACCAATCCGGCGAGGAGGCGGAATGATGAGTCTCTCTGCTCGGCTCCTTGACTTCCTCCCCTTCCCTATTTTCTTTGCTTGTTTGCTGCTGCTCAGAGCAATTCCAGCTGTTTGCCCCTCCATCTTGCAGCTGTGTGCTTCTCTTATTGATCTCAGGCAGTCAGTCATCTCATAAGTGAGTTCCATGGTGTCACTATACTACCTAGCCAGGCAAATTTGTTACTGAACAAAACCAAAGATAGTTGCATTGTTCCATTCTAAAGTGGTGTGTTTTGGGTACTTTATCATTTATTGTTGTTGTCTGCCCTGGAAATTTTTTAATTGAAGGGCAATACAGATATATTTGCACATTGTCAGTGTTGAAAGTGATTAGGTCAGTCTTGCCACACAGTAGCAATTGTACTAGCTGGATATCCTGCTGTTAGAGTGCAGCAAGACAAGGAAGGCCAGACCAATTGTTCTGGCACGAGGGACACATCTTTTGCCATGCTATCATTTTATAGGAAAGAGTATCTCCTGTAAGGGTACTCCTGCATTGTCTAAATTGCCAAAGGGCAGTACTCTTTGCAGTGTGCATGAAAAGTACTTTCCTTTTAGCTCATCCCAAGCAATGAGCAGCTGGTTGCGTAACTCAGTGAGTTGGGGTTGGGAGTGTGATTTTCCCCTGTGATTCCCTACAAGCTGCACTCTCACAGAGCACCATTTTATGCTCAAGAAACTGTGGCAAAGGTCGCCATAAGTTGAAATTGATTTGACAGCACAAAATTATTATTATAAGCAGTGAACAAACCTTCTGAGTGGCGGAGCCCTGTTAATGTGGAACTCTTTCAGATTTCTGTCTGCGTGCTGCTTCCTTTACCTCTAAGCGAACTTAAAGAATTCTATTAATCAGATGATCTTAGATGACCTCCTGTTAGTTCTCCTATTACTTTATTTTCATATATAATTCTCCATCCCCTTTTAACATTTTAACAATAACTTTATAAAAGATGCTTTTACTCTGTTTTAAAAGCTGTTTTTGATCTTATCAGTCAAATCACTTTTGATTGCCACTGAGTTATGATATGAAGAGCAACTGGTTCTTCACGGCTGTGAGATCTTCATTGTGAAAAACTATGCTAATTTATTTATTTATTTTATTTATTTATTGAGCTTATATGCCGCCCATTTAGACATAGTCTACTCTGGGCGGCTCACAGAATGCAGAATGAAAACAATATCAGATAACAATTTATAGCATTTACACAGAACAAAGTAGATAAAGATAAAGAAAAAGAGAAAGTTACATAAAATTTGACAAACCCAAGAGCTACTGGAGAATGGGACACTATGTTAAGAGAATCTGAACATTTAGAACTCAAGAAAAAGATAGGTGTCTTACCTTTACAAATGCAGAAGGAAAATGCTTGAAAACTCCTGGTCTTTGTGGAACATCAGATGTAATACAGGCAAGGAATGGAAAAACACAGTCTCAGATACCTCAAAGCAAGACAGATACAAGAGGGTCAAAGAAAAATTGAGATTGAGAATCATTTGAAGAGGATGCTGGGACAGTGGGGATCAGAAACAGAGAATGAAGGTCTCCCTTTAGAAATTAATGGCAATTGGTCGCTAGATCTGTAGCCAGGGAAGTGTAGACAATGCCTGTGAAAGCCAGTCTGAAGAGCAGTCACAGAATAGGCATGCAACATGATGAGCGGAAGCAAACGATTTTCGATCTGGCACAGGAGCTACATTTGTGAGTAGGAAAATTTTTTATCCTGTTTGCAAAGCTTTGTGTCTGGTTCCAGCACAAATCATATTGGAGTCCACAGCTCCTTGAACACAGGACCTTAGGCCAGACATGTTCAGGCTGTTAGCATCAGGGGCCTTGCCTATTACCTGCTGTTGGCAGTTTTCATTGTGTTACTGTACTCTGCAAACTTCAACAAAAGAGTCCTGTGACAGCTTGAAGGTTAGAAGATTTATTATTGCACGAGCTCTTGTCCACCATAGTCCACTTCATCAGATGCCATGATAAATGGGTTAATCTTTAATGGGCCACAAAGCTTTTTTGATAGTGTTAGCTTGGCCCTGCTCCCTCATAGCCATAGAAAACACACCAGGAATGGGGCAGACTTTCTGATTGCTTATCTTCTTCAAGAAGTGATTTGCATAATGCTTTTATTGGACTCGTTCCCCCTTCTACTTCCTTCAAGCCATTAACGCAATGTGAGTGATCTATAAATCATCCATTCTGTGTGTCTTCTTCCTACTCGATCATATATCAGTTCACTCAGAATCTTCCAGGAGAAGAAGCAGAATTCCCATCAGCTTTCTGCCCTACCAGAGATATCAGGAGTCAGACGTCACCCTGTTTGTGTGACTTGCTGTAGTTAGGGTTAGATCTCACTGTGTGTGGCCCATCTCAGCCAGACTACACAGGAAAGGTGAATGAAGTGGGATATGAATTCATCCCAAAAGTGCTATGTGAAAAAAGGAACCAGATGTGCCTGGATAACTGGGCTGGGCAGCTTGCAAACAGAATTAGCATCCAAGAGGATATAGCCAGTCTCAAAGTGTATTTGGAAACAGATGTGGGAAGCATGGAGGCTACATGCTCTTTCTGTTGCTATATCAAAACGAAAACATTATTTAGAGTTGCATTCTCATGTGTTAGCTTTTACATTCATCATGGGGCAACTCTCTGGTGTGTGGTGTTTTCATAAATTCATCATTGAGCATGCGATGCGCCTGTCACATGCAATTGTTGCTGAAGAGTCCACCTGGTATGGTAGCATATGGGTTGTCTCTAGGCATCAGGCTTTGGACCTCAAATCTCAGGGGATGGGGTGCTGCTGTCAGCGGTAACAGCGCTATGAGCAACTGCAACAGATTGACAGCAAAAGAGGACTCTCAGACCACTTCCAGAGAGATTGCAAATGCAATTAATGAGTGAAAGAACCTTCAAGAATAGTTATGAAAGGCTCTGGCACTAATTGAGAAAATAAATCATCCTTCTTAATCTCTCATTCCAGGAAGTGGCCATAAACTTTAAAACTTTGTCTACTTTTCCAGTGACATAGTTGAGGAAACATATTTCAGCTTTATCTCATTAAAGAGTAACACAGAAATGGCTGTTCTTTGGCTATATCCTCCTCCCAACTCTTCTGCATAAGATTCCTGCTTCATTCTATAGAAATGGAGTTGCAGCTGCATCAGTACTTTGGAATATAATGATCTTTTTGTATATATCTCTAACCTGTGGCCTGCTGGACCAGAAGAAGCTCTCCTGAAGTCCATGGATAATTCCTGAATTATCCAGAGCAAAGAACAGCAGCCATCTCGAGTCTTTGTTTGCCACATTATAGCCATAAATCTGTATTATGTTGCTAGCTGCCCTTTGAATCTTTCTCTCTCAATCAAGATATTCTTTGGTTCACTGTTGATCTGTTCTTCCTGTGTGGTCTATCAGTTCCCACCAGCAGAAATTCATGAAGTTGCATAATTTGTTTTGAGATCTGTTCTGTTTATCTCTCCTCCTATCCCGACAGATCCTGGTCAAGCCAGCAGGCCATTAATTGAAAGATGCAAATGGGCAAATGCTCCTCTGAAGCCTTTTAATAGTCACATTGTTACTGTGTGGCCAGAAAAGGGTTTGCAAATGCCAAGCTGAATACTTAGCAAATTCCTTTCCTCACAGGAATAATTAATCAGTGGGAAATTTTCTGCCACTGGACGTAGTGAACTTTAGCTTGGAGACTTCTTATTACTCATATTCTTCTGTCCCTTTCTTTTCTGGCATGATAATTTCAGTGTGAATCCCCCTTTGACAACTCTCACAAGGGTTCAAGTGTATCAAAATACACGATTTTTCTTGGAATTAGTCTAGTCTAGCTCAGCTTGCAAGTCATCTCTGTTCTCAACAAAATCATTCATTTTACTGAACTGACAACATTCCAAGTAAAAAAAAATGGCTTTTCTTTTCCTTCAGACAATGAAAGTATTTGTAGATATAAGTTTGGGGAACACAACTTTTAGAAATAACATATAGAGGAAACACAGAAGCATACTAAACTGTCTTATGTTCAGAGTAAAAATTTAGTTTCAGAACTTGTGCCTTAAGGCCTGTTTAGTAAATTTGTAGCTGACTGCATTTTTCCCCTGCTTTCCTCTGTTATCGCTTTCTCTTTCCTTTTTTTATTTTAAAAGGAGGAAGGCGTCTGGTTGTTTTGATATAAATATTTCTTTTCCCATTTGTTAATGGGAAATTATTTCAGATAACTGTGCCAGAGGCCAGATTCCAGAGATCAGACAGTCTACTTCATCCCTATCAGATGTGGCACACCAAATATCACAGTATCTGTTTTTCCCTCCAGTATTAAATATTCCCACTTGAGCACATATGATAGCCACAGCCATTGGCTAATGAAACACAGATGTGGGGAGGGGGTGAACGGGGAGCTGTGGTGATGTTGGGAGATTAAAATGTGCATCCTGACAGTCTTTCTGGAGCGGGACGATACTGGCTTCATGCAGTCTCGGGAGCCTTTTTGTGTTTCTCCAGCATTGCCACGGGAATGTGAATGCACTGGGAATTCATTCCTTCACCCCCGCAGGCTTGGGTAGTCTTGCAGCAGTACAGAAACTGACGCCAGACACTTGGAGTGTTTGGTTCAAACATATAGAAGGAACATGGAAACTCCAAGCATTAATTTTGTGCAACAAACACATCCATTTGGCCCCAAAATGCTGAACTGAAAAGAAGGAATGACACTTTCTTGTGGTGCTTCCTACTGTGGTAGCTGGAGACGTGGGCATCAAGCCGGTAATGCTGTTCCTGTTACATGTAGAAAAAGCTTCCCTTGCTAAAATGACGCTCGCAGGCTGTTGTTGAAGGAATAGGAGTGGGAACAAGTAACAAAGAAGATTTTCTTCTTTTTAGAGAAACAAAGGTTGAGGATCTACAAATGGAAGTTGCTTAGTCAACTTGCTGCCCCCAGAAATTGTATGAACAAGGCAAAGTATGCATTCGCTCTGAGGGTCCACCCAGAGAGATGGCTCCTAGTATTCTCAGTCAAGAGTATGGTGCACTTATTCTGCCTTCCCCCCCAACACACACACACTATTTTGCATGCTTATATTTCTTTTATGTTTTAATTTTATTTATTTTAATCAGCCTGGAGTCCCATTTGTGGGAGAAAGGTGGGGTTACAGAAATAATAATCATAATCAAGCAGTTTTGTATGTTGGTAAGATTATACAAGTATTTGCAACTTTGCTTTTAAGACTACAAAGGTTACTGGGTTCCACGGGTTTTCCATATTCACATTTACCTGAAAATGCTAAACTCATTGGCCAGAATCCTGTTGCACAGTTTTATGCTGGAACCAGAGCTGGAACTAGCAGTGGCCATTTTCGAGCATTGAGAAGTTGCCTCCTTTGTTCTGTGACCCTCAAAGGCTCCTCCAGGATGAAAATAATCTCTAAAGAAAATGGAGGGGGAGCGATGGGTCACTTTTAATTCCTCCCAAATGTTAGTGGCAGATGACATGATCACAGTTTTGTGGCATAAAACGGTGCAACAGTATTACGGCCATTGGTAAACATGTGTAGGACCATTGTGATCTAGTGGATAGTGGTGGACTAGGACTCAGGAGTCCTGGGTTTGAATCTGTGCTCGGCCATGGTAACTAAGTGGTAATGGGAGAGTTGAACTGGTAAAACCACTCCTCAAATATCTTACTTAACTTGAAAGTCTTTTAGAGTGTCTATAAATTGGCTCTGACCTGGCTGCAAATAACACATAGAATCCCACTCATACGGGGTAAATCAATAATTTACAAATGGGGGGGATATGTCTGTAGTTCACAAAGGGTTCCTTGATCAATAGCCTAGAAGAGATTTTTACTTGCCACAGGGTTACTCACAAGTCTGAGCATCTACCAAATAGAGGCTATCGGATAGGAAGAGAAATTACTTCCTTTCCCAAATAAATGAATGAAATGGAAAAATTTTGGTTAAGGTGTGCATGTATTTTAAATCTGTCTGGAATGAGAAGCTGTCCTGTCAAAAATGGGATATATTATTTGTAACTTGGGTATACTTTTGTCTTTGCTTTTAGGATTTAGAGACAGGTGTAACTTCTTCTGTGTGCTGACAGTGACTTCGGGTGCCATTACTGTAGCTCAGAGTTTTGCCTGTACATGACTTAAGAGTCCTAAAGGAGCCTCCAGGCAGGAAGAAAATGAGGAACTAGGACAAATCTGGGCCTCTCTCCTTCCTTCCCTCCCTCCCTACCCCACCCCCCAACTCTCCTCCCGCCCAAAGAATGGAGGGAATGCTTTGCAGGCTAGAGCAGAGACTGTAGCTAGGCAAAGTCCAACATGCAGCTGGCCGTTGAAGCTGATCTGCACCTCATCTCTCAACTGGAGCGTGAAAAGTGGAAATTATTTGATGAGCCGGCAGCTTCTTCTCAGTCCCTGGTTAGGAGGTAGGGGAAACCTCAGAGTTAATTGGCTTTTTTAAAAAAACCTGACCCGCATGAGGACACACAAGCGCACCGATTGGAAAATAAAGGGCTTGTGCTTAAGAAGAAGACATCAGCCAGACATGCCAATTACTCCCCAAAGCCTGCTGCCTCAGTCCAGCCCTCCAGGGCATCCCACCACGTTTGTCTCTTTGCATCTCTTAGGAGGAAGTGGACTTTATGGAAACAGGGGGCTGAAGAGAGCATCAAACACTTCAATCACAGTCCTAGAGAATCCTTTCAGGGAGAGATTATCACATAACTCAGGATAATCCACCCAAGACCAGTGTCACACAGATTGAAAACAGCCACTGCCCCTGTCAGAGAGAGAGAGAGAGAGAGTACGTGGGGTGGGGGGGAGAGAGGGCTTCCTGCTGAGAAGTATAGTAGATATAGAAGAACTGAAAAGGCCATGATGCCTTGGCCAGGAGATTCTTCTTTCCTTAGCCCCAGGTAAACCACATAAAATCACTCAAGTGCAGCCATGTACATAGCCTCTGAGCCAGAGACACAAGACGGATGCAGGAAGAAAAAACAGTCTTCCAGTTAAGCTAGTGTTGTATCTTGGTCTCTAGCTAAGCCTGCAGAGTGCATTTCCAAGAAAGGTTTTGCCTTGGCTACTTTTATTATGAATATCCATGACTACTTTGGCATGCATATACATTCAGGTATCATACTGTATGATGTCTGCATTTGTAGTCTAGTGTACATGTCTGCGGTGAAGGTGTGGTGCAGTGAATGCAAAGGTATGTGCTCTGTATACAGCTAATTTTAGCACAGAACTAATTTCCCTCCACTGGAGAGAACTAGGGAACTGGTTGGTACCATTTTGTGCAAAGTTGGGAGCATTTTTTCCCCTCAGCCACTTTTTAAAAAAACACTGTTTCCCCTCCAGGAAAGGGGACTCAGAGGTATTAGGTGTCAGAATATTTGTAAACAAGCATTATAAATAATATTGGAGAGAGACCTGGGGCCTCCCTTAGTTTGTTGTAGAAAAACCAACAACGGATTGTGGTACCTGAAAAGATTGTTAAGTTGCATTTAGCTTAAACGTTTATGCAATCCACTTCATCAGAGGCCTCTGATGGAAGGGGCTGTAGTCAACAAACACTTATGCCAAATATAATTTGTTCATTTAAGATGCCACAAGGCTCTTTGTTGGTTTTATAAACAAAAGGTGACACTGCGGAGCCTATCAGATTTGCAGTTTTGTATAGAGACTTCACTGTCCTCGGGTAGCTTTTCCAGGAAAGGACTAGCAGACAGCAGTTTTTACAGTTAATGCAATTATTCCTTTTCTTTCTAGCTGTTCTCTTTAAATACTTGATGAGTACAATGTCAGTACAACTCATCATCAGTGGTATTAAGGAATGCAACAATATTCTACTCTACATTTGCTTTCATTGATGATGTGCTGTGATGTGTGTGAGTGCGACTGTATGTAAAGGGGAGGGAGAAAGGACGTAGGGCAGGGAAGAATATTTTCCCAAGAACTAGAGTGGCTAACTTTTGAATGTTGCATGACAGGGGTGTGTGTGCAATTTCCTTTCGAATCAGACTCTGATCCAAAGCACGGAGCTGGTGATATCTTTAACTCCATTGCATGAAAAGTTTAGCTCATTGATTTCTTCACATCAAACCTCTGCTAAAAGCAAAGGAGCAGGTTTTTCATCCTACACAGTTGGCAGTCCTGCCGCCAGGAAATATTATTGTTCAAATCCTGGAAAAAATATGATAAATATTCAGCAGGTTACCCTTTGGGGATCGTACCTATCCAACCAAGGGTTAACACCTGCATATTTATTCCAGTATCAAAAGATAACCTGCTGGCAAGGTCTTGTGAAGGTTAGGTGACCAGCAACCTTAAACAGCTTTGTTTGCACACCTTTCAGCCACAGTAATGAGGCAGATAAAACCTACCACCTTCCTTGTTTTGATCTTGCCTGTCAGAAAGGTGAGCAGAAGGAAAGGCCCAAGCAGCTGAACATACAAGAAACTTGTCATCCAACATGCTCTGATAATCTGTTTCTTTACTGAGAGTCAAGGCGCCTGTCTCTGAGGGAGGGAGATGCAATGCCTCACCTTGGGAGTGTCAGTCGTGAATAAATTTACTGCCAAACCTTAAAGCCATAATTTCCAAACATCTTCAAGGAAGAAATTCAGTTTATATAGGCTGGTCTGGCAAGGAGCCCCAAGGCATTTTCTGCAGTATGATGGAAGTATGATGGAAGAGACCACCCTAGAGAACATGGCCTATATATCAATAAATGTTGCAGTTTCACTGGGTCAGTTGAGCTGCACTGCTGCCCTCTGTTCTGCACACTTGCCACAAGTAGAGTTTATTGGAACATTAACATGTGGGTTCATAGTTAACTTTAAAGAACCCCAACCTATGCTTTAAAAATCGTGTTAAATATGAGTGGCTACATGACTCAAAATCCCTGGCATTTGCTCCTCAAACCAACTATTAAAGTGGCTCACTCAGAGAGGAGAGGGTTGCCATGAAAAGCAAAAGTTCCTAGCACCATTTATGGTTAAAACATTTTGCATATAATCTACAATCTAAAACACTTGCAAAGGCAAAGTTTATGGTTCCAAGCAGCACAAAACCAGCACAACATGTAGACATAGTACAAAGGGGCTTGTCCATCACTTAAACCGACTAAGACTTCACAGCTTTTGCTCTTAAGAAATTTTGGTGAGCCCTCGGCCAGGAGACCTTATTGCCTTCTTTGCCTTTTCTTTAGAGAGTCTTATATAATTTCCCCTTGCTTAATATAGTAATTTTATGCTTTAGTCAATTTTGTAATATTTCATTTATTATTTGATCATTAGCTTCATGGCAGTCACATGAAACTAATGATCAAATCACTATCTCTGCTTCAGTTGGTATGCTGTATGTATGGTTATGATACTGATTTTATCAATATTGAATAGAATGTGACAGATTTATATATTACCTTGTTGAATAAGGAAATGTAAAAATGCATCAGGAAAGAAACAGAATTCATCATGACCTACCTACCAGTCTTAAGTCACATTCCACCACAAAAATAGTTCTAGTATCCCTACCCCCAAGTGCATAAAATTACAGTTGTGTCTTCCTTCCAACAATTTAATAATGTACAGGGCAGCAATCTCTCAATTAAAAAAACTATAAAATGCATGACACCTAATTACCAGACTCCCCACCCCAGATACAAATATGCTGGATACCACCGCATACATATCATAAGGTAGGCTACAACGTATTAAAGCTCAAGCTATAAATATATTATACAAAGTACTGGGACTTTTAAGACTAAAAAAATGTATGCAGTGGGAGCTTGCACGGATTGTAGAATTGGTTTTTGTTTTGCTTTTTTTATGCATGTTGAAGGAAGACTAACACGACTACTTATTTGAAAATTGCTATAGTAAAGGGTGTTACTATTTAAGGATGTCACAGTATTCTTTGCATTGTTGACACAGCAATACAGCTGTCCCTTTGGAAACAGGTACCTAGATTGTGCGTTCCCCAGGCTATATTTGTTGCTTAGAACATAGCTTTATGCTTTAAGGAGGGTGGAAATTAGGGGTCTGTGAATACTGTCCCATCTGAATTGTATCCAAATATATATTGACCCACCCTGAGCTCATTTGGAGGTGGCCTGAATCAATTTGCTCTTGGGCTTGTGTAGGTATTAGTACAATTCCAGATGGGGAAAATTGCAAATGGGAAAAACTAAGAACTATGACCAGAGATGGGGGACTGTTGTATAACACCATTGATTTTCAAACCCTGTAGGCAAAGCTTCTATCAGCTTTTCTCCTTCTTTCCATTCCATCTCCACACATCATACTCTTCTTCTCGCCCTGCTCTTGCTCTTACATGAATCTATCCTGCATAAGCCAGCAGCAAACATTTAAAAAGTAAAAGAAACCAGAAAAAAAAAAACTGGGTGGGGAGGGGGGGGGTAGAAGGATTATCCCTAGTGCTGCTTTGACCTATCCAACCAGTCTTCACAAGAAAGTAAGTCATTTGCCCCACAATCACAGACACACTCAGTCCTAAGTGTAAGGAAAACTCAGTGTAAAAGGAAGAATATTCCAGAACGCACCCAATTTAGTGAGCAATGTAACACCTTCCCTTTGCCCTGCCTTTTGTATCCACAAAATGGCTGCTTAGTCAGGTGGACGGCAATATACAGACTCCTGTGAGATTGTTCTGAGTCCTCCCGAGGGCTTAGCAATGGGAATTTCCAGGTTTTGACTTTCCGTGGTGCCTTAGCTGTCAATTGATTTCTCCTTTGAGGCTTCCTTCTTTTGCTGCAGCAACAGGCACCAAGCCTTTTTCTTTTTTTTTAATGTTGTTGATAGTTTGAGAATTTTTAATTCCCAAAATGCTAGATCAAACTTCAGGGCTTTGTAGGGTTATGCAAACTGACTGAATGCAACTTGGGGATTCTTAATGATCAGGAAACACATGAATATACCTGTCTTACCTCATTTTGATATTTTTCTCTGACGTTGGTGCACATCTAAACATTCTGATCAAGCAGGCAACAAAGGACCTCTTAGACTCAAACTAATAATAATTTTCATCTGATATTTGACTGCTGGCATTCATATGTGCATTTTTACATTGTAAAGCTGACTTTACTGGCAGATTTTTAAATGCCTCATCCCATCTTGGAAACTTTGAAATGTGGATTTGTTCAGGAGGCAGTGACTCACAGTCACTGAAATATTCACAGGATAAATCACCATGCCAAAAAGTTAATCTTGTGGAGGTTTCCCCACTTAACAGCATGTTAAGAAAATATATATTGTGACAAACGAGGGCACTGAATCTTAGTTACTGCCACCCAACTTGATTCATCCCTTCCCATCCAGATCCACAAAAGAAAAAAAAATCAAAATGCTGAATTTTTAAAAGAAAAAGGCAGCCCTTGTACAAACCTGCAGCACCCCCCCCTTCACTAATTATCTCCCATCACCTCCCTTATCATCAGTGCCTGCATATCTCCCACCCTGTGTTATCATCAGTTCCTAATTCTCTGGGAAGAATGTATTCAACCTTTATCACCAAGTGGTATTAACAGGCTAATTCTAAATGTGTTTACTCAGTTGTGATAGGTGCCACTATTCATTTCAATAGAACTTGATGTCTGGCAAGTATAGGTTTCTCTGGAAGCACTAAACTGAGTGCCAGACTCAGGAGGTAGTCAGAGCATGTCAGTTCTACTGCTGACACTAAGCAGGTCTGGTCATGTATGTTATATGGGTGAGAAACCTTGCGGAAGCTACTGTATAAATCACTTTAAATGCCTCCTTCACAAGGCTTATCAAGATACTTGTATGTATGTGACAGATATTGTGCTTAGTCCACACACACGCTTACCTAGGAATTAAATGTCATCTCAGTGATTTTATATGCTACAAATTAAATGTGGTTAGTCTAGGAAGAGCATATAAAGCTACAAACCGTTTAATAGCAAACAGGTTAGACCACAAGATTTAGGCATCCTTCGAGCCCTTTATTTCAGTACCCCTGGCTCAGGATTGCCAGCTGACCATTTGTTGGCCAGTCTGGAGGTCTTTATGATATCTAGACCATTAGCTGTTAGACCCAGAAAACACTAGGCAGTTTTCCTATTCCCGTTAGGCTTCTCCAACAATACTCATTTGTTTATAATTAATGTGCTGCTGCCTGTGTATGGTAAAGAGGAGGAATACGGGTTGCTCAGCTGTACCATACAAGTGCAACAAATAGGCTGGAACAACAAGATCAGGGCCAGACTGTGTTTGTGTGTGTGTGTTAATGAGAGGGGAAGAAAGGTCAGTGAAGGATAGATTGTGGATTCAGGGCACTATGTGTACACACACATGACAAATTGAAAGAAAGTGTGTGTTCAGTAGATGCATAATTATTTGACCACATGTGGCAGGCATCTAACTTAAATGGCTTCCGGGCTAGTCTAGGCCTAAGTGTTTCCTGTCTGCAAAATTGATCAATATTTACAGTAATTCGCACTTGTAAATGTGTATGGGCCACCCTGGTGTCTGCATAACATCTTATTGTCACAGAATGTGTGATGCCACTCTGAGGTCACTGTTGGATTCTTCCTGAACAAGCCTGGAGAACCTGAGGTCCTTCAGATTCTGTTGGGCTCCCATTCTTATTGGCTCCTGTCAGTAGTGTAGTGGAGCCAGGACTCACAGAGTTGAAGCCCCAGGACTTCCTGGGTATCAGGGATGTTGACAGCATCTACCAGCCCCCTTCAGGTTTCTTTATTGTCCCTCAGCTTAGCTGCTTTCCCCTCATTAGTCCCCTTGGCATGCTGTTGCAAGCTCTCCCTGTTGTAAAAGAAAGTATGTGAAGGTGGTTTGGACTTGAATGGGCAGTTTACAGCCCTTGCCTTCACCAAAGAGGTGCTTCTCAATGGTCTACATGCCCCAACCCAGTGGCCTGTATGTTTGGACTCCCTTCATGGAGCTGAGGTGAGTATTTGAGGCTGGTGATTATATGAGATAATGGTTCATCAACAGCAGGAGGGCTACAGCTTCTCCACCTGTTGTGCCAGGAAATGGAAGTATTCAGAGCGCCTGACACTTCCAACCCCTTTGAGGACTCTGCCAGTCTATTTTTGGACTACAGAGTCAGCATGGTCTAAAGGTGAGAGTGGGTGATAGCCTTTTTTAGACCACTGACATGTTGTAAACAAAAGCTACCTTGGGATCCATGCAGATCTTAATCCATACAGGTCTTCATTTGGGATCAAAAGTTACCTACCTTCTGTTTGTAATGTTTTAGTGGTCTAATGAAGGTATAACACATCTTGCCTTTAGCTTGTATAAAAAGACCACATGGCTTTGTTGTTGTTGTTATTGTTCTGAGTCAGCATAGATGGCACAACCAAAAGAATTTACACACAACCCCCAGCAGCTTTCTCATTATCTTTTTATGGGCACTAAATTAACCTGTGCAGGAAAAAGCCACCTAGACAGCCCTCTCCTTCACGACAGGACACAGAATATTTTACTGCACTTTCACCACCCGTGCTTTAGTGCAGGTATTAGTTACTTCTGAGTCTGGTATAAATGCCACTGAAGCCTCCAGCACTACTAAGAAAATAACCGAGGGAACACAGCCACTTAAACAGGAGTATCTTTATGCATTGTTCCCCATGGCTTCTAGTGCGGTGGACCTGGTTCACAAGCATGATAAAAGTGGCAAACCTGACACAGGAAATCTCAGTCAGATCCACAGGGTGTGAGCTTGAAGTTTGCTCCACCCTGGGTGTAAGTACGTACACTGAGAAGTAGCCTTGTGTTGGACAGGGCTTCCCCCACCAGGAGGCCGAGAATTCATGGTGGCAGCTGGTGCTCATGGTGGTTGATGGGGCAGAAGGCGCAACAGCCGATGGTAGGCAGAACCCGATTGTGAAAGAAAGAAAGAAAGAAGCATCCACATATGCACCTTGGACAAAATATGATAGGCAGGACCTGGTGGGGGAGGCAGCCGGAGCCTACAGGGCGGTGCCCCATTTACCCTAATGGTCCAGCCTCCCCTGGGTGTTAGACCCTTACATTCCTCCGGATGAATCACGCGAGTCTGATGACGGGTTTCCATCTGGAGCAGGAATTCAACCCCTTTACTCTAAAGCAGGTCCACAGGGAAATTTGAGCCGAAGACGGGCTTTTCTTATGGCAGCCCTGAATTATCTCAACAAATGAAAATAAGGACCCCAGTAGTCGTAACAGCAGAAATGATAATGATATTAATAAAAAATAATGAGGAACACTAAGGAGCCTAGAGCAACCTTGGTCCCGGTGGGTGGAGACTGGGGGCGGGAGGAAGGGGGCGGATCGCATTTGATGGGAGCGGAGGAAGGGAGCTGGCAGCTGGTCGGTGGCTTGCCTGCTCGGTTCGCTTTCTGAGAAAGGGTTAACGGCGGCCACGAGCGGCCAGCGGCTCCAGCTCCTCTCTCGGTGACGCTCCCGCCGAGGCTGCTGTGGCCTTTGAGGAGACGCTGCGAAAGCATCCAGCCCCGGCCCCCCGCTCGCGCTGTTGCTGCTGTTTGTTTGCTGCCTGTGCGGCAGCCGCTGAGCCCAGCCCGGCAGGCTTCTCGCAGGCTGCCGACGAAGCCGCCGCGTCCGGGAAGCGAGCGAGGGACCCAGCCAGCCTGGCTGCCTGCCTGAGCGGCTCCCGCTACCCTCTTCCCCCGCCCCACTTTCTCCGGCTCCTCAGGTGCTGCGTTTGGGCTCGCCCGGCTGCCTTGCAAGACAACAGGTACGACGCGGCGGGGGCCGCCGGCCGGCGGGTTGGCCGGGCTGGCGACCGTGGCGGGCTCTTGCTGCTGCTGCTCTTGCTCTTGCTCCCGCGGCGGGGAAGGGGCGGCCGGCGAGCAGGAGCGGGAGCGGGAGGAGCGGCTGCTCGTGCCGGCTAATGAATGGGCTGCGAGGACGCCCGGGGCGCGAGCAGGCCCTGCTGGAGCGCGAGCGCGCGCCCGGGGTTTGTCCGACCGGCCCGGGTGGCGGTGGCCAGTCGGGACGGGGCGCAGGCCTCGAAGGTTCACCCAGCCCGGCTGTGGGGAAGGCGAGAGGTAGAAAGCGTGTCCCTGGACAAAGGAGGGGGGCGTCGCGGATGGCGCTTCAGCAGCGACCCCAGGAGAAGGAGGGACGGGCCTGGAGGGGAGCAGAAGCTCCCCGTCTGTCTGCCGCCACCCCCCCCCCCCGTGGTTTAGGGATTCCCTCCCACCCGGTGGCCTCCTTAGCTGGGGCGGGGTGTCTATATTGTGTGTGTGTGTGTGGCGGGGAGAACATGGTCTTCCCGTACGTGTAAGAGAGGGAGGGGGGTACCGAGGCAGTCGCCTGGACTCTTGCTGGGCAAGGTTTCTTGTTCTCTTTTCTTCCGCTTTCCTCCCCCCCCCCCCCGCCCGCAAATTCCGTGCAAAACTTTTGTCTTCCCCCGTATGTTGTTGGGGATCCATGTGGTGGGGATGGGGTGGGGTGAGGAGGAGGGGTCCCGGAGAAGAGAGCAGCCTCTGGTGGCCCTTGATGGGTGGAGGATTTCGTTGGCTTTCTCTCCCCCCCTCCCCCTCCCCGTTCCCATTCTTTTTTTTTTTGCTTCATATTTTTGTTATTTGGGTGTCTAAACAAACACGTCTCGGAGTTGTTGAGTGTCCTGGCTGTCCCCTCGCTGCCGAAGCAGTCATCCCTGTGAGGACAGCAACCTCAGGAGGAAGATCCCTCCCCCAACAGTTAGAGTAGAAACGTTGTTTGTCCCTTCCTAATCTGGCAATTTCTGTTTTCACCAATTGCTCTGGAGACATTCCTGATAAAAGGAGCCCTTAGCTTGCCAATGCACATCTTAAAATATGAAAACGCAGCATACATAAATATCAATTTGAAATAATACTTGGCGCTTAGATTGCTTTTCATCTTCAAAGTGCTTTCACACTCATTAACTGATCCTCTCAGCATCCCTTGGATGGCAGCTTAACCTGGAATGATTTATACAGAATATCAAAGGGGGTCTCTTCCTAATACTGTCTTGTGTTCATCACTGTTGCTTTGTTCTTCAGTGGTAAGCTCATGCCTGAAGCTGCAATTTCTTTACGCAAGCAGAGGCAGCACCCCAATACTGAAGATTAGGAAAGACTTGGCAAAGTGACCCCTCCATACAGGTGATGGAAAGTGGCCAATAATTCTTGGTTAAATCTGTGGATCAAGGATGGGGTCACATGGCACATTAAAAGAAAAAGGCTTATCGGGATGGTGGTGGTTTGAACTAATTTCCTTTCACTTTAAAACAAAAAGGGCAGTTATGATATTCTTTTCCTGCTTCTAATCACCATTTTTAAAAAGCTATCTTAACTGATTATGTTGCTGTCTGATATTCAGTGCTATATATGTATATGTCATTACGTTTTTTGTTTTTTGTGTAAACTACTAGTTATACTTCACCATGACATGTAAACTAATGACAATCTATAGGGGGAACATGGGTGTTTTCTATGATGTTTCTTATTATGCTGTCTTGCATACAAACTCCTGACATACTAACACCCGTGGCATAAGTCATGGAAGTGCCAATATTAGCCTTTTTCGCTCACTGCAATGCAAGATGTTAACTGAAATGATTGCCAAAAATAATTGATGTGTTGGCCAAAAAAGGCTAATATGGGTGAGGTCATCATTGCAGGAGCCCCTTAATTAAAAGTGGAATTGATTACATGGGACAAAAGCATTGGCAACACTTCCTGCAGAATGCAATGAGGGAATATATAAAATGTGTGTGTGAGCAATGGACATTTCAGATTAAAAACTGGTCACTGTTAACTCATTTTGGAGAATATAGACCTTTGGTCTAGATGGGTGGGGTAGAAATCCAATAAAATAAAATAAATAAATAGAGGACTTAGGGCCAAAAGTACTTAATGAATAGGCAGACAATTGGAATTAAAACATCCAGTGCTACCACCAATTAATTGGGAGGAAAGTTAAATCTGAGAATTTAAGTGTTTAAACTAATATTTAGCAACAGGGTTTCAGTAAAGAATCTTTCAGAGAAACTAGTTGTTTGATTCACATAGACATTAGAAAACAAAACTCTAAAATACATGTGTAAGAAATACATGTGTAGGATTGTCATTATATTTGCATAGCATTTTTGAATGTTAGTTCCTGCATCGTTCTCATATGCCTTTTTATAATTCTAAAGGAACCTGCTTTGAATGATTTGTGGAGAGTTGGTGATCAGAAAGAGCTGTTGTGCATTTCAGCCTTCATTTCAGACAACAATTTGTGCAAGTAAGGGTTTCTTCAAAAGGTAGCATCTGTTGCCTTCTCTCTGTGTTGGCATTTGAGCCTGGGAGCAAGAGCTGTGCCAACTAACCCCCTCTTCCTGCTGCTCTTGGATTACTCGGGGTAACCCACAGATTCTTGGCTGAAGGAAGGGGTTAATGGCAAATCATTTCTCCAAGAAAGAGATGTTATTTGTATAATGTAGGAAGCCAGAATGACTATGTGAGGATCAGGAAGGGGCTATATTGTGTGGTGCCCTGTGTTTTGCTAATGGTGGCCTAGTTCATATCAGGATCCATGTAAGACCTCAGAGTCCCGGAGGCACTGCCTTCCCTTCCCTTCTTTTGCTCTTTCTCTGCCTGCACAGTTTAGCAAGATGAAGCGTGCTCTCCTTCCTCAGAGATATATGTTGCCTTAATCCCCTAGTGCTTTTCAACTCTTCCTCCTTCAAAAGGTGCTTCCCTAGGATTTATGGGAAGGAAAAAGAAGCTAGCATTAATATAATAGGTGCAGGCATAAATATGAGATGTCTTTAACATTGGTGAATACTGCATCAGTGTAACTGGGTCTCTATTCTCTACCATTTGGTGTTAGAGCTTTTAAAGAACGGCCCCAAAACAAATATACCTTTCAAGAAGCCCAGACGCAAGTTTTAGTACTACGTAGGTGAAAAGAGTAGTGGATAAGGTCTGGCTAAACTGTCTCTGCCTTAAAGAGGGACAGACACAATAACATTGCATTAATTAAGCAAAAAATAAAAGAAATCAGCAAAGTGCAGGAATGAACTGGCTTAACATTCCACACCTTCTTTAACTGCAGGTCTCTGTGCTCCTCTGTCTTGAGCCTTAAACAAAGCACTTTATAATCCCAGCTGGAAGGCCCTTTATAGCTTTTGAATTACGATGCAAATATAGTGTTTAGACTAAAACAAATTGTTGTTGTTGTTGTTTGGGGTGTGCAATTGTTCCTTTCAAAAAGAAGAACTCTGCTTATTTTCAATCTTGGTAAAGCTGTAAAGAAGTATCACTTTATTGGATAGGTACTGAGGAAGGCTGAATGCCATCCTTGCCTAAGCTAACCCCACAAATATGTTCCAGTGCCTTACATGTAAGCAAATATATGTGTACATGTTCTGGAAACACTCAATTTGGAAACAACAGCACTAGAGCACATTAAAATAAAAGGAATATAGCTATTTGTGTGTGTTTAGTTAACATGAGTTGCAGCTTCAAGCACAGAGGGAGACAAAGCAATTGGGTTGTAGAGTTGGTTGGGGGGGGAGATATGAGCACACTAATAGCATGGATGTTGTCTCTACACATTGCATATCTTACACAGAACTCTTTTGGGTTGTTATCAACATTCCCTCTAAATTGGATTGCTATGCAGTGCAGCATCAGTGTCATGCAGCCAAGTCAGTGTTGCCACCCACTTGCTTCCAGTTGTGGCCATAACCCTGTGTGTGCCGGGCAAGGCCCTGCCCAGTGCTAGCGGAAAATTAGACAGAATGTTGGTTGCGATCCATTTACTAGCATTACCTGTACTTTTTGAGTTTTGTTAAGGTTATAAACAAAATTAAAAGCTATGGTCCTGGTGATCTCTTCAGCTTGTTGGTTAGAAGGTTAAATCTTGACAGTGGCCCTGTGTCCTCCTTTAAGCCTGTCATTCCTCCATTTTGTCCAACAATACCCAGAGTGATACTATGGAGAAGGTTGACCTTGAAGACTTGGCTTAAAGTTTTAACTTTTAATTTGTTGTTAAGGCCTGTACAAATAATTTGCATTGTGAATGCATACCTATTGCTATTGTTCTGTGGCTAGGCTCTATTGAACTCAATGAGATTTACGTCTCAGTAGATGCATATAGCATTGCACTGCAAAAGTTTGTAGTGTGAGACCCCTTTATTTTTATTAATGGAAGTTATTCCCAGGCAACTATATTACAGCCTTAGAGACAGCCTTGAGGTGTTACTCAAATGAAAGCTAAAAGAGGTAAGAGATACTATATAAAGTTACAATAATTATTTACCCGGATCTGTGATACTTTGAATACAAATGTGTGAAAACTTAATACTGCCGGAGTAAATCTTACGGTCACTGAAATATCTTGATGTGTATGCAGAGTGAGATATTGGCCAGGAGCCGTTGTAGTGATGCATTCATCACCATCATCATTCAGTGTGGTGGAAATGATACCGCAGGCTATGTTTATGATACAACAG
Source organism: Intellagama lesueurii (assembly GCA_037013535.1). Classification (NCBI taxonomy): domain Eukaryota; kingdom Metazoa; phylum Chordata; class Lepidosauria; order Squamata; family Agamidae; genus Intellagama; species Intellagama lesueurii. The sequence continues at coordinate 221,576,196 of JBAJHW010000002.1, forward strand.
TTTGGTCATGGATTCCTGTGATTAGATTGTTGACAATGTGTTTATTCAGAAACTGTTACATATTGGGCATCTTGAGCAGAGATGGGTGGTGGGTAGACTCACTGCCTGCTTCTGATGTTCATTTTTTGAGGCTGCTTGCAGGTCAGCTAGTGTCTGAAGTTCAGAAAGTGTCTTCATAATGCAGACCTTCTTTCCAGATCAAAAACGTTACTCTTTTGGACCACGGCTTTAAAAAAGGAATCCTCTGGGCTGGAGGATTCTAGAAAACGTAGTCGATTAAAAAAACAATTCTGCGCTATAGAAGAGCCACCCAGATTAGTGCTTCACCACCAGATGGGCAAGATATAAATCCAATAAATAAATAAATTAAAAAAGGTATAATGAAGGACTTGTAACATACTGCACTGGTATAATCCAGTTATTTTCTCAGAATTAACTTATTTGAGCCTGTATGTATCTATATGGCCCTCCTTTTAAAATCCTCCTGGAACAGTTTGGGTCCAGGCTATCTGAAGGATCATAAGTGCCCAGAGTGGCCTTGGCTGCCAGGTGGGCGGTATATAAATCAGATAAATAAATAAATGAAATATCTCCTCATATAAGCCTTCCTGGTCATTAAGATCATCAGAGGAGGCCTTCCTCTTGGTCCCATTGCCATTGCAGGCATGTGTGATGCGGAAATGAGAGACATCCTTCTCTGTGGCCGCTCCAAGGTTCATGCTTTCCCTTGGGAGCTTAAGTTAGCCTCCTCCCTCTTAGCCTTCTGCTGACAGTTGAAGGCCTACCTCTTTATACAGGTTTTAAATAACTGAGCCCCTAAGCAAGTTTGTTTTTAAAGTTTTAAATGTTTTAAACCATTTAATGTATTTTAAATTATTATTACAATTTAATTATTTTTATTGATTTTAAGGATAATATTTTGTCTTTTTAATTTTCTATGTTTTTATATTGTGAACCGCCTTGAGATCCTCATTGGATCATCTATAAGTAAGTAAGTAAGTAAGTAAGTAAGTAAACATTCTCAATAAAATACAAGCAGCAAGAAAATTTTAATGGTTATACAAAACAAATAATTGTGATGTCAACAAAAACAGAAAAGACAAAGGGTAAGGCCCAGGAGAACAAAGAACTTTAAGAAGCTTGGGACAACTGTCCCCCTCCAAAAACTGACCAGCCGGTGTTAAAAATATAGTAGTTCCAGGCAACGTCTGCTTAGGGAGGGATTTCCTCTAAGTGAGACACCACAACTAAAAATGCTGTGTCTTATTCAATTGCCAGATACATGGCCTCAAGTGGTGAATGGCTCATTTCTGGGAGATCCTCCACTGGTGACTTGATATACCAGCTAGATGTGGTAGCAGGCACTGCTTTAAGTATTCTAATCCCAAGTAATGTGTGGCTTTACAAGTGTGAGGAAGAGTGGGAGAGAGGTACGAGACCCAGAAGTGAGCTGTCCCATCCATTGTCTAAAGCTGAAGGATTTGAGACGGTATATACCTTTTCCCCCACAGTGGCCCAATTGAAGATACAGGATACTGAAGGCGAGAGATTTGAGGGGACTCACAGTGGGAAGGCAGTGGCGGGAGGAGTTCCACCAGTCACAGAGAGATTCTTGACTACTGAGGAGGAGGAGGAGAAGGGAGAATCTTGGGGGAAGAGATAAAAGTGAGAGGGGCAGAAAGAGAGGCAGAACAGGAGAAACTGAAAGAGGAGGATATCCCAATCGGATGAGGGTGGCTAGAGTTAGAGGACTTGTGGTCACATGAGAAGATGCCCTCTGGAAGAGATATACTGTCGACAAAGCTACCAGTCAACACCCAGATCCAAGTCCAAGGGTCAGAGAGGTAGGGGAGAATCTAGAAGCCATGAGCATGAAGGGATAGAGGTACAAATGGAAGGGGTGGAGATGTTGGAATGGATAGTATATGGATACCCAAAAGGGAAAGATCCTTGGAAGAGGGAGGGACGTCCAAAGGTGACCCCTCTCCCAACGATGCCTTGAGAAGGAGAGTGGGCTCAGCACCCATGTTACGGGACTATCTGCGCCAGCTGCAGCAAACCCCTAAGGAAGCCCACCAATTGGGAGAGATTTGGAATATACCTGCACTAAGGACTTCATTCTGTACACCAGAGTTACATTATGGTTGTACAGACTTGTCCCAAGTTGACGGTACCAGTGGAGTGACAGAAGTTGTTGTACACTTGAACCCGTTAAAGTTAGATAAACTGTTGTTGCAAACTCCTATGTCTCTGGTTATGCATGGTGCTGACAAAATTAGGATTTCAAAACCGCAAGAATGGAAACCCGATCCCACTCACAACAAGTAAGCATAGAATCAGGGCAGAAGCCAAAGCAGTTTTAAAAATAATACAGTATTAGTAATAACAATCTTAGAACTTCAGAGCTGGAAGGACCCTACGGATCATTGCTTTAAGCACCAATATGATAAGATTCCAGTGTCTGATGCCTGTTCGTAGCCTAGTGGTCATATGTTTAGTCAACTGCAGCATCCAGGTAGTCTTCAAAAGCAGACCCTTGTATAAGGCATTACAGCTGTTTGTTATGCAGGTTGTTAGATTTCCAGATGGTTGTTACCAGTGCATGGTTGATCATAGATGAGTTATTTCTAACAGTAAGAGGCTGCAGTTGGTGCACCAGCCTCAGCTGATAAACGGCACTCTGTGCCATGGAAAAAACATTGATAGAACTGGATCAAGAAGCTCCCCAGACTATGAAGGTTGATGCTGTTGGCTTCTCAATTTTTGGCCCTCTAGATGTCTGGGACTTCAGCTTCTAGAAGGCCCAGCCTGTCTGACCAATGGTCAAGGGTTCACGGTGATGAAGTCTGACACATATTGAGGAACAAAAGTTGAGAAGCACATTTTTAGATAAAAGTACAGATCCTTTTAAGTAAGGCTGAACATTCCTTCCTTGAGCAGACAAACCATTTATCCACATCTCCATCAAGACTCAGTTTTAGTTTATTAGCCTTATTCAGCTTGCCACGTATTCCAGGAACTCCTCCAGCACTGCTGGTGTCTTGCCTAACTCAGATCTAAAGGAAAAGTAGAATATTTATGTATTTATATACTTCTTCTAGGAGTTTTATTGTTGATATACAGTAGATGCATTTTTCAGAGCTTAAAATAGTTTGGCAAGAATGCTTATAAGAACTGTGAGGACTTTTGTAGCACCTTAAAGATGGACAAGTTTTATTTGGGGTAAATAAACTGTAGCCCAGTTTCGGACTGTAGGCCAGTTTCAATGCATCTGAAGTGGGCTATGGCTGACGAAAACTTATGCCAAGTACAACTTGTTATTCTTTAAAGTGCCAGTTTGTTATATTTGCAGCATAGGCTTATGTGGCTACTCCTCCCTCCCTGCTAATCCATAAGAACTTTGTAACTGATGAGTAGTGGTTGAGTTTCCTTCCCCTATCCCTCCTCCCTATCAGTCAATTTTCCTTTCATCTCATACCTTCTAGATTGTCAGCAGAGGTTCAGCATAAGTAGGGGCTGAACCTTATGAGGCAGGAAGGCAAATGTGTGCTGAAGAATATTAGTGGTAGTGAACAAGTGTGAGAGGGAGAGTAGACTAAGTACAGAAACCAGTTAACTCAGTTGTCAGTTTTCTGGCCTTCTTTCGACCCTGCTTGCTGTTAAAAAATTAAGATTGAAATCCAGTTAAAAGGCTTTCCTCTGACAGAACAAGGATGAGGTGATGACCTTCCTTCAGGCCGCCTTTATTTCTACCCACATTCTGCCCACGTCTGCTCTAGAGGGTCAGGTGTTCTTTCAGAGCAGAATGTGGAAGAGTGTGAAGGAGGGAGGATTGCTCAAGTATGCGTCTGCTTACACCATGTTAGGTTCTACTCAAGCAGATGAACCAGAACTTTCCCTCAGTGCTATCTGCCTCACCTCACCAAAGACACCTAAACAAAAAATTAGAAGTTCTGAGGAATCTTGTTTTCAGTTGCGGCCAGTTAAAGGATATACTGCTTGAATAAAACGTTGCTAGTTCAGAAATCATTTATAGGCCGACTTCTTAACTAAAAATGGAAACTGCATGTGTCCCAAAAACTTTAAATGACTTCCATTTGCAACTGAAAGAGATTGAAAAAAAGAAGTGTGTGTGAGAGAGAAAGAGAGAGGGAGGAAGAGGAGGGAGGACCCAAGCTGTTGTCTTCTTTTCATGACAACCGTGTTCTGATATGCTATCTGGGCAGGGTGTATATCTGGTGAACCTGAGTCAGTTTTCTCTGTGCTGCATTGTCTGCTGGAAATACTATGGTGCTGACATCTGCCAGGAATTATTTTCCGCTTGCCTCCCAAAATCTTAACATCAGAATTCAAATGTTACGGGTAAATCTTCATGAACCATGAAAAGTGGATCTGTGAGTGTTCAAAACATGACTGTTGACACAATCATCTGGAATATAATTCCAGACGTTTTCCCATGAGCTGTACTAGTTTTACTGAGGCTGGAACACAAACAAGGAAATTAGCAATCATATACTTGTGTATTTCAACAGCTTGGAAAACAACCCATTGTTTTCTAGATTATTTGATCTTTTCTTTAAAAAAAAACAACTCAAAAGAGGGAGTATTCAGCAGCAGCAATAAGCTTGTGGTTTTCTGAATGAACATTGGAAAGCTTGTACAAGAAGAGAATTAAACCCAAGGAAGTATGTTGTGTCCTTTTATTCTGCAGAAGAAACTCATAGTGTACTAAATAACAGTACAATTGTTAGAACTCTCCTAGAATTCAGGCATGCTTTGGCTTCTCAATAACCATCTTATATTCTTCGCAGAAGAGTATAAAGTATTTGTATTTTGTACCATTGTTACTTTAAAGATGTTTTGATGAAGTTTGGCCAACAAATGTTTTTGCTTTCTGTGTTTTCTCAGGGATGATTCCATTATTGTTGGCAAAATCTGGCCTTCTTTATTGGCATAAATGTTATCAGCGGGGTAATCTCATTTTAAATATTGTCTTTATCTTTGCACAGGTTTTAAATAAAAATAAGCTTCTAAAGCAATTGTAATGGCAAGATGTTATTCTTCTACCTACTATGGCAATTAGTTCAGCTAGTCATTAGTCTAGCTTTGGAATTTTCTCTCTTTTTTTGCCTTTGGTCAAAAGATTGTAAAGTAAATTTAGAAGAATGGAGGGAGAAAGAGGAAAGAAGCAGGAGTTCCTATTCTTTCCCAGTTCCCAGCAAGTAGAGATATGAATGTTTAAAGCTTCTCTAAACTGAAAAACCAGTTGAACTGGTGTTCTTGGATTTAAGCCAATTTAGCAATCTTGACTTCAGAAGTAGTAATAGTTTAAATCCATGCAAGCCTTTCCATCCATTGACTTCAAAAGGCGCACAAGGAAGCCTACCGTGACCAGCTTAAATTGGTAAGAAGAAGCACCTTTCTTCCTTGGCTTGTCCTGGATAAGAACGGTAAGCATCTTCACCATTCTCTTTACTTATCAGTTAACCTGTCAGCCAGATTTTGTGTGGTGTACAGATTTTCTTTTTTATTTGTTTACTAGAATCCCTGTAGTCCACTGACATGCTTAGAGAATATTATGGTATACTCTTGGGATCACTTTATGTTGAAGCCATTACTGATCTATGACAAGTCACATTGAGCATAAGAATTGCCTTGTTAGGTTAGACTGTATGGTTTTACATTTTGTCTCTGACAGCCACATGCTTCAGGAAGGATACTAGTAGCCACTCCTTTTTTTTTTAAAAAAAATTCAGTATCTGGTAGTGGGAGTATACTGTCGTGGGACATGGAGACTCAGTTTTGGGCTTTTCTGCGAACCAGTACTAGAATCAGATAAAATGTTAAAGACAAATGGTGATTTCTTCTTCTTCCTGGATGTATCTGAGAAATCAGACCTAGAAACAACTAGCATGTTTATCTCCCAGCAGCCAGTCACAAAACAGAAGCATTCTAATTTGCCAAACACAAATCAAGACAAGCTTGTATTAGAATAGCCTGTCTTGGTCATGTTTTAACAATATCATGTGGTATGTTCTGTAGGTAAGACTGTGTATTTTTTTTTTAATTCTCTGCATTTACTATAGGAAGCTGGCTTGGCTGCATGAGTGAGTTAGAGGTCAGGAGTTTCAGTTTCCCACTGTGCCTCCCAGGATTACAGCCAGCATCTATAGTCTTGGGCAAATTGCACAGTCCCAGGGGTAGCGCCAGAAGAATGGAATGGAAAACCATTTCTGAGAATTCTGTACCTAGAAAACACTGGAAAGGGTTTCCATCAGTCAGAATTGACTTTACAGCATCCAGTTATTATTATTGTCTATTATAAGGCCAAAGTGCATGCATTTTTTTGCTATGGATCTCTTCTGCTTCCTATGTCTAAGTTTCATATGAGCCAGCAATGGGGTTTTCTACTCGAACATCTGTCTGTCTAGCTAAGTTATGTATTGGCACTTCTGGTTTGTTCTTGTGGGGTGCCAGGCACTTTGCAACTGACTTATTCCACATTCGTACAGCAGCTGCTAGACTTCCTTCTGTGTGTCTTGACAGCTGTTTGTGCTGGCATGGTTCTCCAACTCCAGCTAGCCTGTCCTTTAAATGTATTTGATGTCCTGTCTCGGCCGAGTCCAGTTTCCTGGCTACAACCTTGTTTGTTTGTCCTTCAGCTTCTCACACTGATTTCTTGGCTCAAATGGCATCTCCAAATTGGATACAATTGTGTTTTGGATAGCCACCAACTGCAAAGCTAACTCGGTGTCTCAGACCATAGAAACTTGTAGTCTTGCGGCTGCTCGAATATTCAGTTTTGGCTCCTAGTGTGCCATTTGTGATGTGCAGCCTGTAATACACATTATGTGTTAACTTTGCTTGGGATCTCTAGTTGTGACAGTGTGTATAGTGTGACTCAGTCTGTTTCTTTCTCGGTATGTTTTTTCCCCTTTTATAACTTACTGGATTCCCCCCCCTCCCCTGTGTTTTCCCACTTTGTAGCTAGTTCAGAAATACTGTCTTGGATAGACATCAAAAAAAGCTAGCAGGTTCCTTCAAACTAGATCTGCTCCACTTGGTTACAGTTATGGAGCCAACCTGAGTAACTTGTAGACTCTAATCTTTATTTAAAGTTCAGAGTACAATCTGTGAGCTAGATCCCAGCTGAAGAGATGCTTCTTGACACAGTGTTCCCAGCTTGGTTTTAGTAATTGCAGCCCCACTGTGTTGCAAATGCAGGAGAACAACAGATATATCTTTGCGGAAATACTCCTTCAAATCAGTTGAGTGGTATGTTCTGATGATTGCAAGAAAGACTGTCTTTAAGAGACTATGGCTGTTCCCTCACTCTATTTATAGGAGAACCTGAAATGTTAGGTCTAGGCAACTCTATTCATAGTGTAATCTATGGTCTGATTTTTACAATGCATTTTTTACTTACTTTTTTTCAGTGAACTGTGAAAGTGGGTAGGTGTTTGCTTATAACATTTTTAAGAAATCATATGCACCCAGAACATACGGAAACAGTGGGGACAGGTTAGTTCTGGATTCATTGGGCTCTGAGGGTGTTACTTCTTTGCTTTCTCACTTCTCTTTTCCTTTGTGCTGCCTTGATGCTTTTTATTTAATGTACTGCCCTGAGTCATTGGAGCAAGTTTGGCTAGGCCTATAAAAGAAACAAATCTGTGTCAATTATACATACGTAAGGCACTTTGAAAAACAACAATACAAAAAGGAGACAAAAGGTGCTAATTCTCTTCATGCATACAACATCTTGTGGCAAGTATGGGCATTTTGTTTGATGAGGTTCATTTTTTAGAGCAATGTTTCCCAACTTGAGGGTCATGACCTCCAAGGGGTTTGGAGGGTGTTTTCTGGGGTATGGGTCACAGGTCAACATAGATTTGTTGTAATAATTGTTAAATAATTTCTTCCTTAACCTTTCAGAGCGGGATCTTAAAGTTAGCAGGTATGTATATGTATAAGGAACAGAACCTTTTGGGGAAGAAAGAAGCTTCTACTTTCTGAGAAGGCATGATTTTACCCTATGAAAAAAGGCCTTTTTAGACAAATGTGGCAGGGACATTCTTAGGCTACTTGGCTATTATAAAAGGGGTCTGTGACTTGAAAAAGGCTGGGAACCATTGATACAGAGTATCTGTACTTATGCACAAAAAAGTGAAAGAACAAAGAAATGAAAATCAATTTTAAGGGTGAAACTTCATGCTTGACAGGGATGTAGACATCTGGCTTGGGATGCTCTTACATGTTTTAACTTTATAGGAAGTAATAGGGGAGAGTGCTGCACCCATGTGCATATCATTTCATCAATGTTCTGATCTGGAAGCACACTGTTCATGTAACCTGGCATGAAGTGTTTTATGGTACATTGCAGAGCAGCTTGCTGCTCTTACACCAAAATCTCTGTGTCTCAATTTATTTTGGATGAAGTTAGCTTTTGTTAAAGAAAACTAGCCCTTCAAATGGTGAATGTAACTACTTTTTCTTAGCACGAGTTCTACTTAATGTGTGATGTCTAAATCTAGAACTCTGCAACAGGACCTTGCACTTACAACTTAATTGGCTCCTTGATGATGGATGTCAAGCTAGCCATTGTAAATCAAACACAGTTTTCTCATTAATCTCCATAGAGATTTGCCTTATATGTGAAACCTCCACTGTCTTCTCCCTCACATCTCCTCTTGCTTGCTTGTTTGCTGAGTATTCCCTCCATGCCTCCTCTGTTTTTTTTACTTCTTCACTATGTTTCCTTTATTTAGCTTCTTTGCTGGGTATGATGCTCTAACCTCTGTTGGCACCCATCTTTTCTGTCTCATCATGTCTCTCTAGCTTGCTTTTCTGCATCGTGCCTTCTGACCGCCATGGTCTGGACACTTCTCCCTCACACTTCCATTCTTCTTTTTTTTTCTCCTTTTTTTTGCTTGTGGGGCACTGCCCTCCAGTCTTTGCTGTCTCCTCTTTTCCCCTCCACGGCCACTCTCTTGCTGATGTGCTCAATGGAGTAAATGCACCAGTTTACAGCACTGGTCACAGTGATAGTATAAATAAGTTTGTGATACTAGAAAGGGGCATTAGCTGTCATTGGAGTAGTTAGAAAAGTAGATTGGGCTTGAAAATGAGCCATTGTAACTCAGTGGCAACTTTAACTGTGCAGCTGGGCAGCTTATTAGGAATTTGGTGTCCTATGTGGACTGAAATGCTGCAGATTGTTTTGTGGGTCAAAATAAACCAAATATCCCACTAGATAATCAAAGCCTTGGGAATTCAGTAATGTAATGTGTGTAATATGACAATAGGCCCTCTTGATGCTGACTATAGCTCTGTAGTAGGGCAGCAGTTGGCGTAATGGGTAAATACACAGGTATCCCGACTATCAGACCAGAGTAATGACTATAATTCTTCACTGCGTTCTATGATATTTGTACAATCTGTTTCTACTTGCTCTGTTAGAATTGCTACCATTTCCTTCTGACTCAGTCGCTTGCCATAGGGGTTTGACATGTAAGCATATATTTGCTCATAAGGTTTCAGCTCGTCCAGTCAGAAAGGCTTGTACTGTTTGTGCAAGATTAGGTAGCTGTTAAAAAGGAAGAAAAGATCAACTCCATTTTCCCGTGCACACTATAACTTTTTTTTAAAAGAATCTAGTTGCACCCTCAAGTAATAGCATCTTTGGTGCAAGCCTGTCTTTTTTTCAGAACACATAGTGGTGGATGGAATGAATAAATCCCCACTCCTGCAGTTGGTGGAGCAAACAGTATGAGATGCTGTGCATGAGTGGCTCCCTATTGTAGCTGCCTACTTACCACTGTAGAGTGAGGACTGACATCTTCAGTAAGTTGTAGTCTTCCTTGAAAGTGGAATTATACAGAATTTAGGTGTTTCATTTTTAGCAATATGTTCTCTTCTCTGGCAATGTCCCTGGAATTCATTGACCTTTTTTTTTTTGGCAAGATGCTATTCCTTTTCTGTGTTATGCAAATACCTCTTTCTTCTTCTTTCTCTTTGTTCGGAAGCACCACAGTACAATTAACAAATATATCAGATAATTTTCACCTGATAACGGGCAACATCAAGAGCATTTGGGGACAGCTAACATCAATTATTCTGTAGTACATGTTGAATGCAAGTCCTGTAACTAGTTGGTTTTATGCTTCTTATCTGAATGAGATAAATTTCCTAATCTTCTATTCTTCTCTTTTTCTCTCCCTTGCTTCTTTAAAACATTGCTCATTTCCCCGTCTCAGCAACCTTGGGAGTTTTTGGATCAGACCAAGTCAGTGTGGTTTTCCATAATGTGAAATAGATGGTTGCCTAGCTACCTGTAGCATGGCCTTTGTTTTTACTGTGATATAGTGACTTATAGTGACCCTAATTGGGTTTTCAAGGTATGTAAAATATTTAATATTTACCATTGCCACCAACCAGTCAGTTTCCATGGCTGTGCAGGGATTTGAACCAAGATCATTTGAGTCACAGTCTTTCACTATCCACTATACCACAGTAGTGGTTAGTCCCAATAGAAACAGCAGTAAAGGCTTGTGTTAATATTCGTATATTAAGCATTATAAATGGCAGAATAAAACCAACTGTTACTGTGGATTTCCTGCTGCCAAATCACACTGGTTGCCATTTTGCAGCTCATATGATAATCCATGGAGCCGCCCATATGGATTACTTTGTACAATTGTTCTGTGCCTTCAGCTAGGATTATAAGCAGGTGAAGTTGCTTGGAATCCTTGCATGTGTAGAAGACAGACTGGCAGGAATCTCTCCTGTGCCTGCCAACAAGTATTTATCTGCAGTACAAAAAGGATGTGGGCTGATGATCAGAGATTTTTGATTGTGTTTTTAGGTGGTGTGAAGGCTCTACTGGGCTTCATACCAGGATGCTTTACTTCTTATAGTGAGTACTTGGAATGCCTGGTTGTTCAGAAAATATATTCGTTTTAAAATAGAGATGTTTGCTTTGGAAGTCCAATCCCTCTTATTTATATGTGTCTCTTGTTGAACTTTGTTACTAATAGACAGAATCCTTCTACTTTATGTTTTAAATTATAACTCAGTTATGTAGTAGGTTTTTCATATATAATGCCAACAATTTTCGGCTTACAGAGCTTCCATTTTGACTTTTTGTCATTTTGTTTTCTTTTTTTCAAGGCCCCTTTGGCTTTGTGCAGCCTACTGCTGTCTGTGATTGCTTGTGAGTAATGTTCCATTCAGGTCAGTGGGATTTTTTTGCACGTCAGTTTGCATTGTCCTGGAGTCCTGGTGTAACAGGTATAACTGTGTATTATAGCTCCTGCACACCGGAAGCAAGCTGTGGTCTGTGTTGCTCTGTGTTGCTCTGTGGCAGGTGTTGCATTCTTGACTGTTTTTTCAAAACATATCTGACGCACTTTGCTGTCTACAAACAGAATTAGCATATTAGGAAAACTTTTAAATTTTTCATATAGTAATATACCTACTGATTTCTAATCCACAGTATGTTATGTTCTTATCGATTTTCCTTTTGTTACTTCCCAGTATTAACACACATGTGTCTTAATAACAGGAAAGCTGCCAGAGGTACAGTATTAGGAGCAGATGGCAAGACAGGGAGGTTATTTTAATGGATACCAATGAAATGCTGCCATGATCAATGCTTCATTTAAAGTCACATTCTGCTGTAGCCTGAATCTTCATATAGGAAAAATGTTACTCCCTAGCGATATCCCAAACTATGGATTAAGGGCAGATGTCTGATATCATAGGTGCTTTGTGGAATAAATTTTTATAGGAGAGGGGGGTGTGTATTCTGAGAAAAGGATGCTGCTGTAAGATGCAAGCCCTCTGCCAGCTCTGCTTATCAACAAAGTCAAAGTAGGGGGCTGGTCGGAGGAGAAATTGCCTTGCCTGTCAAGATCTTTTCATGTGAACTCTGATCCCAAAGGAGTTAAGAGACTGTTCCTGAGAGTGTAATGAGGCTGGTGCCAATGTGAGGCAGCCATGTGAAGAAAAGAAGGGGAGAGGGTTGAAGAGCCGTGGAGGTAATTGCAGCTTTCTTCCTCCCCTGCCCCCTGAAATCTTTCCAGCCCTCTCTTGGCTTTCTCTTGTTGCCTTATCTGAGCAGTGGGAGCAGATCAAGCTAGTCCAAAGTTCAGAGCAGTTGGGAAGCATTTGCGAGTTGCCCCCTGCATAAAGGCATGAAGTGCTTATGAGACGAGGGCACAGCAGTTCTTGTGTATTGTATTGTTCTGCCGTAAAAGCCACAGACGGTCACAACAGGGTCTGCAGGGTATGAATCAATACCAATGATGCATCTAGCGCATGACTGCTGTCTGGCTAGCTTTGGGGTGTGTGTGTGACTTGATGTCAGTTGCAGAGCAAAGTTGGCACTTGTTTTTCTCTTTGGGCAAATGGAGATCACTGGAAAAAAGTATATAGGGCAGCAGAGATTCTTTGAAACCTGGCAAATTGATCAACGCCAGCCCAGCCAAGCTGTGGGTGGATAGATTTCATCTTATGCTTTGCTCTCTGGGGAGTTGTAGCAGCTTGGAATCTTTGCAGATTATCCCATCCTGTGCTTCAGATGCCTTTCTTTGAACATCCTAGTGCTGTAACCTTTAACCCCTGTTTTGTACATGCACATGTCTCATCCTCATCAAAGCAGACTGTGCAATAAATATTTCAGCTGTGAGGACCTCATTGTTCCCTTCATTATTTGATTTCTCTCTCTCTCTCTCTCTCCCAGGTCTTTCTGAGATTCACAGGTGGTTTCCCTCTATAATTAAACGGCATGAAATATTTTGAATTCCAATCCAAGAATTAGGGGGATGTAGCCTGATGAAAAATATCCCCATGCAGATGCTCATTTAATACAAGGAGGTGGTAAAATAATCTTCATGTACACCTCAGACGTCTGTCCTTTTACTCTTAAACATTAGGGATTGGCCTTGGAGCAAGGTGGCAGTACCCACGAATCTCATCTTTTGTATGTCTCCCTGGCTGATGAAAAAGAGAGCTTGAAACTGAAATTGATATGGTCTGCACATTCAGTTGTTGTTCAGTCCTTCCTATTAAACATGTTGACAATATGAATTTTAAAAATCATGAGTAATACAGGACATATAATTTGGGTACCTGAATTTTTGCTTGCTTTGCTTGTGATGTAGTTTCTATCAGGCAGTTGCTTCCTTAGGCAATTGTAGACTGAATGACTAATACACTTGGTTGTCTTAGGCTTTCATCGTCAGCAAGGAGAAAGCCTTGTCTTGACTGACATTGTTTTAATTGTCTGGGCCAAGGTATGTAGAGAAAGCAGCCGTTTCTGTTGGTTGAATCATATTGGAGCTTTCTGATAGCAATTTTTCTAAATCAGTTTCATCTGTTTTGGAAATATGATGAATTTGCTCAGACTAATCCTATGTCAAAAGCTCCGATTCTTCCCCCTTATGTCCAAGGCACCTCACACCCCTTGCCTTTAACACAGCCTTATATGGAACTGTACCCACTGCAATCAATTCTAGCTTTCTTCTGGCTGATAAAGCCTATTAAGCAAGGCCATGGAAACAAGAAGATTAAGTTAATAAGGAATCTCAGTGCCTGTGCTGCCTTCATTTTCTGTGAAGGAAGGATGTGGTATATCTAGAGGACATCAGTGGCCAGAATCATGTTGGGTGTTTTCACCTGTGTAAGGGAAATCACACAGGTCTTAGTGGCAGATTGCCACTTACAATGTTCCAGTTGCATTCCTTTACACATATCCAGGAATGTACGCACCATCTTGTTGATGAACAACAGTTAAAGACTTTCCTTACACAGGTGGAAATTGGTGACAGGATTCTGGACAATTTCTCTAAATATTTAGCGCCTGCCTCTTTGTTTTGGCCTACAGGTCTTGTTATCTCTGACTATTGACCATGTTGGTGGGAGCTGTAAAATAAAATATTAGTATGTCACAAGAAGGTGTTTTTTTTTAAAGCATCAAATGCAGGAACTCCTGTTATAATAAATATTTCACTTCATGTGCAACTTTTATTTATTAAAATGTTTAAATGTCCAGTAGTCCAGTATGCAAGTGTGTGTGGTGAATGAATCTTCTGCATGCATTGTATACTAGAATAGGCCTTGGATGGGAATGCTTGTAAAGTCACACTTTTCATGTCATGATTTTTGTGAGTCACAGTTTTCACTTCAGCCCCACTCCAAAACTACAGTGGTGACTGGGTCTGTTATTTTTGGACAGCCTTGCAGCGTTGTTGTAAATCCCTGGGCTCCAGGACCAGTGTGAAATCCACGAGAAAGCTGTCACCAGCTACTCTCTTCCAGCCATAGCACCTTCCACCTTGCCGTATGAAGGTAGTGAGCTGCATTTGCTTTGGGATTGACATTGATAGCTGTGTTGGTTATTGCCTCATGCCAAGTAAACCCTGAAATGGAAAAATCAGCAACTCTTCTCATTGTCCGGGGTGGTTATGTACACACCATTCTCTGCTATACAAAAATCTTGACCTCCTCTGTTCACTTCTCTAAGGTGAGCTTGCACTCATGTAAGGAAATGGGCTTGTATGGGTAACAAGGTGGTTCCCCTGCCTTTTCTAGAACTACGTGTCCCTTCTGTTGTCTCCTAGATTCTCAGGGAAAGGAAAGAAAGGGAGAAGAAATGGAGCAAAAAGAAATTGAGCAGGAGGCAGAAAAGGCCACTTTTTCTCTTGTCCTCCCTATCCCTTACCTTCTTTTTTCAGTTCATTCTCTTTAGCCCATTTAATTAGCCAGCCAGTGGCATTTGGAGGCTTCTTGGGTTATCACAACTGCATATCCTGTTCCAGAGCTTTGAAAAGCAAGGTTCTGGGATTTGTAGTCAAAAAGTAACTTTTCCAAGGCATTCTGCTTTTCACTAGGCACTGTCAGCCAGCCAGTTCCTGGCCCTAACTTCCTTTTGAAAGAACTCAGTGTTCTCTGGCTACTGAGTAGGCATAGCCTTCAGTGGGATTTTTGGGGAGATTTCTACTCCCATAAGTTTCCCCTTTCTAATTTCTCAATACTACTACCTTTATATTTCTGCTTCCCAAGCTTGCTGATACTTCCTTTTGGTATAAGGATGGTGCTGTGTTTCCACTGTAACTCTGGACAGGGGCAATAATATTGCCATTAAATTGTTTTCCCTTTGGTATCTAGAAAGACCTTTCAAACTTGGCTTAGCTGCACTATGTAAACTTTAAAGCAACATGCATTTAAAGCAACATGCATAAACACTGAGCAAGTGCTGTTATTCTTGTACTTGGCCAATAATGAGCTTTCTCAGTTTTATAGCTGTAATCAGTATGTCATAGCAGGTGCCATTTTTGATGAGTCACGAACCTTCTTTGGGCATTCTGTTCCACACAATTAATGGCTGTGTAGAGTGGGAGACCTAGAGCTGTGCTCTGCCCTTCACATCAAGGCCTTCCTCCAGGAGCCACATTTTGCAGTAGACATCTAAGAAAAAGACCCTGCTCTGTGTAGTTGTCCCTCGTCAGGTATGCTCCTTCATGCCTCATTCCTAGCCAAGCGACAACAGGACAGTGGGTCCAACAGAGAACATGTAGGTGACACAATGGAGAATGACCTGGTAGATGTAAGGTCTCTCCCTAGCGTACCCTTGGAATGCTCTGTTTTTAGCACCGCTATGCATGATTTGCCATTGCCTTTGGCGGTCTTTTTCTTGCTGTTTTTATGAATTGGGTGTTTTCTTTGGTCAGTGGGTACGTGGATCATTTGCGTGCTTATTTGTTGTCAGCCGCCCAGAATAGTGGCTGTCCATTAGATGGGGAGAGGGATATAAATGTAATAAAGAAATAAATAGTGTTGTAGTGTACAATGTCCATCTACCCCCCCTCCATAGGATTGCTCCCTTTGTCATATTTGTTGTTGTTTAGTCGTTAAGTCGTGTCCGACTCTTCGTGACCCCATGGACCAGAGCACGCCAGGCCCTCCTGTCTTCCACTGCCTCCCAGAGTTGGGTCAAATTCATGTTGGTTGCTTTGATGACACTGTCCAACCATCTCGTCCTCTGTTGTCCCCTTCTCCTCTTGCCTTTACATTTTCCCAACATCAGGGTCTTTTCCAGGGAGTCTTCTCTTCTCATCAGATGGCCAAAGTATTGGAGCCTCTAGTTTTAAAATGCTTGAAAATGTCAGATTTGGAAATAATGAAGTACAGTGAGTGCCTTCTCTTCCTCTTTTTTGTAATTGGGCTAGGCAACAAAGAACTTGCAGGGAAGTGCGGGGCAGGGATTATTTCTCCTTGACTTTCTTATAACACTTTTCCTCCCCTACTTTATCTGAATAGAGTTTCTTGTGAAACCTGCATGATGCCAGAGACAGTTCCCCCCCCCCTTCCTGGATGCAGCCAACTGGTCAGATATCCAGAGGGAGCTGTAGATGTAACTTTTGCCTGGGCAGGGGCCCTCATCCCTGATTTTCTTTCACTTAACACCTCCTTGTGCTGTGTTAAAAGCTGCTCTGAGTCTTGGAGATGTTTTTTCTGGCAGCACAGGGGCCTTTCCCTGGAAAAGAATCTCCGAAGCTGTGTTGCATAGTTGCGTACCTGCAAGCCTTCTCTGTGTAGGTCCTTGGATGGCAGCCCTTATGTGTATTTTCCCTTCTCTGAACTCTTATAGAGAGAATGGAGGCCTGATCTTGTGAATAATTACACAGTGTTTAAAGGGGCTCATATGCATAAGATTGCAGCCTAAAGGTATGTATATTTTTCTTGTCAAACCTGTTCTCTTTATTTGTAGCCTCAAGGAATCTGAAGCTGTTTAAAAATCTGCTGCATCCAGATAAAATTTCCTTTCTTCTATTAGCCTCTCTGCATCTTCCTTCACCTTCTGAACATAATAACTCTGAAAGTGCTTCAAGGTAGGGCTCCCAGTGCTAAGCACCATCAAAAGACGCTGTGCATGCATTCTGTATTTTCTGCATTAACAGTTTGTTTTTATGGTAAGACGAAAGGAGGAAGCAGTGGTAGGAAGAAGGTGGTTGTTGTTGTTTAGTCGTTAAGTTGTGTCCGACTCTTCGTGACCCCCTGGACCAGAGCATGCCAGGCCCTCCTGTCTTCCACTGCCTCCCGGAGTTGGGTCAAATTCATGTTGGTAGCTTCGATGACACTGTCCAGCCATCTCGTCCTCTGTCGTCCCCTTCTCCTCTTGCCTTCACACTTTCCCAACATCAGGGTCTTTTCCAGGGAGTCTTCTCTTCTCATGAGATGGCCAAAGTATTGGAGCCTCAGCTTCAGGATCTGTCCTTCCAGTGAGCACTCAGGGTTGATTTCCTTCAGAATGGATAGGTTTGTTCTCTTTGCAGTCCAGGGGACTCTCAAGAGTCTCCTCCAGCACCACAATTCAAAAGCATCAATTCTTCAGCGGTCAGCCTTCTTTATGGTCCAGCTCTCACTTCCATACATCGCTACAGGAAAAACCATAGCTTTGACTATGTGGACCTTTGTCGGCAAGGTGATGTCTCTGCTTTTTAAGATGCTGTCTAGGTTTGTCATCGCTTTCCGCCCAAGAAGCAGGTGTCTTTTAATTTTGTGGCTGCTGTCACCATCTGCCGTGATCATGGAGCCCAAGAAAGTAAACTCTGTCACTGCCTCCATATCTTCCCCTTCTATTTGCCAGGAGGTGATGGGACCAGTGGCCATGATCTTAGTTTTTTTGATGTTGAGCTTCAGACCATTTTTGGCGCTCTCCTCTTTTACTCTCATTAAGAGGTTCTTGAATTCCTCCTCACTTTCTGCCATCAGAGTGGTATCATCTGCATATCTGAGGTTGTTGATCTTTCTTCCATCAATCTTAATTCCATCTTGGGATTCATCCACTCCAGCCTTTCGCATGATGTATTCTGCATATGTTAAATAAGCAGGGAGACAATATACAGCCTTGTCGTACTCCTTTCCCAATTTTGAACCAATCATTTGTTCCATATCCAGTTCTAACTGTTGCTTCCTGTCCCACATATATATTTCTCAGGAGGTAGATAGGGTGGTCAGGCACTCCCATTTCTTTAAGAACTTGCCATAGTTTGCTGTGGTCCACACAGTCAAAGGCTTTTGCGTAGTCAATGAAACAAGTAGACGTTTTTCTGGAACTCTCTGGCTTTCTCCATAATCCAGCGCATGTTAGCAATTTGGTCTCTAGTGCCTCTGCCCCTTCGAAATCCAGCTTGTACTTCTGGGAGTTCTCAGTCCACATACTGCTGAAGCCTACCTTGTAGGATTTTGAGCATGACCTTGCTAGCGTGTGAAATGAATGCAATTGTACGGTAGTTGGAGCATTCTTTGGCACTGCCCTTCTTTGGGTTTGGGATGTAGACTGATCTTTTCCAATCCTCTGGCCACTGCTGAGTTTTCCAAACTTGCTGGCATATTGAGTGTAGCACCTTAACAGCGTCATCTTTTAAGATTTTAAATAGTTTGACTGGAATGCCATCACCTCCACTGGCCTTGTTGTTAGCCATGCTTTCTAAGGCCCACTTGACTTCACTCTCCAGGATGTCTGGCTCAAGGTCAGCAACCACACTATCTGGGTTGTCCGGGACATCCAGATCTTTCTGGTATAATTCCTCTGTGTTTTCTTGCCACCTCTTCTTGATGTCTTCTGCTTCTGTGAGGTCCCTACTATTTTTGTCCTTTATCATGTCCATCTTTGCACAAAAAGGTTCCTTTAATATCTCCAATTTTCTTGAACAGATCTCTGGTTTTTCCCTTTCTATTATTTTCCTCTATTTCTTTGCACTGTTCATTTAAGAAAGCCCTCTTGTCTCTCCTTGCTATTCTTTGGAAGTCTGCATTCAATTTTCTGTAACTTTCCCTATCTCCCTTGCATTTTGTTTCCCTTCTCTTCTCTGCTATTTGTAAGGCCTCGTTGGACAGCCACTTTGCTTTCTTGCATTTCCTTTTCTTTGGGATGGTTTTTGTTGCTGCCTCCTGTACAATGTTACGAGCCTCCATCCATAGTTCTTCAGGCACTCTGTCCACCAAATTTAGTTCCTTAAATCTGTTCTTCACTTCCACTGTGTATTCATAAGGGATTTGATTTAGATTATACCTGACTAGCCCAGTGGTTTTTCCTACTTTCTTGAGTTTAAGCTTGAATTTTGCTACAAGAAGCTGATGATCAGAGCCACAATCAGCTCCAGGTCTTGTTTTTGCTGACTGTATAGAGCTTCTCCATCTTTGGCTGCAGAGAATATAATCAATCTAATTTCGGTATTGCCCATCTGGTGATGTCCATGTGTAGAGTCGTCTCTTGTGTTGTTGGAAAAGAGTGTTTGTGATGACCAGCTTGTTCACTTGATAAAACTCTATTAGCCTTTGCCCTGCTTCATTTTGAACTCCAAGGTCAAACTTACCTGTTGTTCCTTTTATCTCTTGACTCCGTACTTTAGCATTCCAGTCCCCTAGAATGAGAAGAACATCTTTCTTTGGTGTCAGTTCTAGAAGGTGTTGTAAGTCTTCATAGAATTGGTCAATTTCAGCCTCTTCCGCATCGGTGGTTGGTGCATAAACTTGGATTACTGTGATGTTGAAAGGTCTGCCTTGGATTCGTATAGAAATCATTCTATCATTTTTGAGATTGTATCCCAGTAGAGCTTTTCCCACTCTTTTGTTGACTATGAGGGCTACTCCATTTCTTCTACGGGATTCTTGCCCACAATAGTAGATATGGTAATTGTCTGAATTGAATTCGCCCATTCCCGTCCATTTCAGTTCACTGACACCCAGGATGTCAATGTTTATTCTTGCCATCTCCTGTTTGACCACATCCAGCTTACCAAGGTTCATAGATCTTACATTCCAGGTTCCTATGCAGTATTTTTCTTTGCAGCATCGGACTTTCCTTTCACTTCCAGGCACGTCCGTAGCTGAGCGTCCTTTCGGCTTTGGCCCAACCACTTCATTAGCTCTGGAGCTACTTGTACTTGTCCTCCGCTCTTTCTCAGTAGCATGTTGGACGCCTTCCGACCTGAGGGGCTCATCTTCCAGCGTCATATCTTTTAGCCGTTTGTTTCTGTTCATGGGGTTTTCTTGGCAAAGATACTGGAGTGGCTTGCCAGTTCCTGCTCCAGGTGGATCGCGTTTAGTCAGAACTCTCCACTATGACCTGTCCGTCTTGGGTGTCCCTGCATGGCATAGCCCATAGCTTCTCTGAATTACTCAAGCCCCTTCGCCATGACAAGGCAGCAATCCGTGAAGGGGAGGAAGAAGTTACTGAACAACTAAAGTCGGAGAGGACTTCACCTGAAGCCCCCATAAAATTCGATGAAGAAGGCAGGATAGTTTCAAAATACAATCTTAATTGGAGACATCCTGGGAGAGAAGAAATGGCAGAAGCTGGAAAAGTTACTTTTTTTTAAACAACAGCTCTCAGAATGCAGGGCTCATGGATTTGAGGACTTGTAATTCTGGTCTACACTCAGATAAATGATATCAGGTAGCATCAGGGAAATATCTGGGAGTGGAAAGAAGGCCCTTCCCACCCCTTTTCCCTCTCTAAAAGAGCTGAAATGGGATGGGGGAACCCTCTCTTCATTTGTGTCCTTTTTTGAGAGGATGGTTCATCCGCCTGCTCCCCTCTGTTTTCGGATTTCTGTTAATTTCTGGATTGGGCAGCAGGTCAGAAAGATTGGCTAGAACCAGTCGGGGGAAGTAAAGAGGGAAGTGGTGATTCATTCTACGGGGAGGGGGTGTGGATGGGGATGAGGAACAACAGCAGCAGCACATAACAGGCTTGGAAACAAATGATCAGCAATCAGAATATTACAGCGTCTGTTGTTTGGGGTTTAAACTGCTCTTTTTTTTAAAATGGATTGTTTTATGTACATTTAAAAAAA
Organism: Intellagama lesueurii; assembly: GCA_037013535.1. Classification (NCBI taxonomy): domain Eukaryota; kingdom Metazoa; phylum Chordata; class Lepidosauria; order Squamata; family Agamidae; genus Intellagama; species Intellagama lesueurii. Next base: position 221,597,057 of record JBAJHW010000002.1, read on the forward strand.
CAGCTTTCTGGCTTTAATTGTGTCTTATAACTTGCCTTGGGAGAGCTTCCCGTTGAAAGGTGATGAACAAGTACTGTAAATTAAGTGGGAAAAATGAGATCTTAAGGAAATGTTGCAATGGACTATTACCCCCTAAAAGGAGTGCTGCAACCAGGTGTACCAGAATTTGGAAATTTAACTTTTTGAATCTGTAATTTCCAGAATCGCTTAGTCAACATGCCCACGTTACAATAGTAACATTTCCAAGATCTGGAAGAGGCTGTGCTTGGTTGGAGCACTGTTGGCTGCCAGAGGCTCAGGAATCCAATCACTCTCTCTTCCTCCCCATCCAGTGGTTATTGCAGACATTTAGTCCTTGTTGGCCTTTTGGGGTTTGGAAAAGTTTATTTTTGGTAGCAAAAATGCCAATCTTAAATCTTGAGTTGCCTAGATTATGCTAGTACTACTGCCTTCTGAGTTCTGTTGTGGTCCTGTTTTGAGTTGGTAGTAAAACTGCCTGAGTTTCCTATTGAAGGAAGTTATGTGAGCATCCGTGGTCTTCACCTGACTGCATTGTCACGTAAAGACATGCTTTCAAGTGTTTTTGCCAGTCGTGGGAAAGAACTCCACTGTTGTTTATTATGAAGTATTTCCCAGTTCCTTAACCCCTTTTTTCATGGATCTCACTCAAGCAGGTTTTAGGTAAGTAGAGTTGAAGCAAAATGTAGGAAGACGGTAGCAGTCTGAGTTAAGCAGAAAGAAGGCCAAAGGAATAACAAGAGCCAAGGGGTAAAGGGCACATGGGCCAAAGAAGGAAATCTGTCTACCCATACACAGTTCCAACATTTGGTGACCACTTGCTACTAATTGGTATAATGCCAATAACAGAAGTCATGTCTTGAATAGCTGCAGACCTCTCCTGTAAGATGTCAACCACCATTCTTTTGTTTGTTTGTTTTGATTTTGTTGTGAAGTAGGTACAGCAATCCTTTGATCTCTTCTCTCCACCTGATTTGCCCCATAATAATTTTAATGGAAGTTTTTGTTTAAATTGAATGTTGAAAATGTAAAAATATTTTTTTAAAAAAATTGTAAATAAAACATTATATTTGACCCTATTAGTATGTTGATTGAATTAATCCAAGATCATTTTACTAATAGCAACTGTAAAAAAATCCCTAAGTTTATTATAATATGAATATGATTATTTCAAAATCATGGAAGATCAGAGAGGTTATGCTTAAACTCAAGTATTTTCTGAAAACACAACTATTTTGAGAGGCTTTCGAAGGCTGCTTCCTTTGAATTTATTTGCCCTGTAGTGCCACTCAGGTACATAGTGCCATTAGAGCTTAATTTCTGTCTCTTTGTTTTGTTGTTGTTGGTTGGATTTTATATTTTGCTTTGGTTGTGCAACTGTGCTTTTTTAAATATGTACACCGGCCAGAATAGTGCTATGCTCTAATGGGTGATATATAAATAAATAAATAATTGCAAGTATTTTCTCTTTTCAGTTTAATTCTAACCTATTCTGTAGTGACATTCAGATATGGATTCCAATAATTACATCTCAAAATTGTGTTGAAATTAATTAACTGTGCTTTAATTAACCTTAACTTTTTAAAACTTTTCTATGAAGATTGTCAGGTGCCTTGAGTGCTACTTTATAGTGGATGACGATAATGACAGCAACAACAAATAATGTGCCACCGAGTCATTTCCTGCTGCTGGTTTTAGGTATCCACAGCTTCTTTGTTGTCCTTTTCATTGTCGAAACCTCATGGGGAAGGGTGCAGGACTGGACGAGAAAGAACTTGATTACCAAACATCACCACTAGCATACTGGAAGCAATGCCAACTATTGCTGGTTTTAGTTTAATTTTATGAAAAATATGGGATCTAAATAATGAAATGCTAACCAAAGGCATTTGAAATAAAAAGAAAAACACGGTTTAATAAAACACAATGCTTTATTATAAAGAGATGGCAGTAGATAATATATAAATAAAATGATAAAAAAACATAAACATCAAAACAGTAATACTAAAACACCAAGAGGCAGGAGTACTAAAACTGCATCAAAACATCATAAAGCTCTAAGTTACTGATATATTTTAAAAAAATGACCCTGGATAAGCTTTTACCATCTGTTTGAAAGATGGAAGAGAGTTTATTAATCAAGCATTCCTTTTTGAAGACACTTGCATCATAAATTAGGGTTTTATTTCTAGGTCACACATATATACAGGTCCTTCTTTGTGGTGTCCTTTAATTTTTGTCATCCCTGCTGACTTTTTTTCTGTTTGGAACTCCCAGGGAAGTCCAAAAAAAAAACAAACCCTGACAAAAAATATTGTGGGATAGTGTGTTTATTTAGGGTTGCAGCTAACTGCACACTTTTCTTGAATATTCGAGTCCTGTTTTGCTCTTGCTGTTTTTCACCCCTGCCCACCTCCTTTCTGCACCCACTAAGCATTCTTAGTTCTCATTTAGCTGTTTGTGACTTTCTTCCCTTCCAGAAGATTTTTCCAACTTTGGAGTTTCCCCAAGTCTGCTGTTGTATTCCTATTGTGTATAGAAAATGCTCTTTGGTTGCTAAAGAGTTGCAATCAAGCATACTTTCATTGCCACTATACGAGGATTCATATTACTGTTTACATATTTTCCTGGTCATTCTTAAGCTTCTCATCCCAATTGATTAGCCTATTCCTATTTGGAACTCTCGGAGTATCCCAAAATGTAAATGTATAGTATCACATGGTTCACACATGGTCTTTTGAGGCACTGAAAGACTTGGAATAGGTGCGGTAGTTTCCTATGCTGACATTTGTTCATTTTTTCATACTATAACCTACTTTTCCACTAAAACACTCAGTGTGAATTACATAGTTTTGGTGTCTGATCCCCAGTTCCGCCTATCTCCAAGAAGTCATTAGGATGCCCAAATAAACTCAGTGGGCCTTATGGATAAGTAGGGATTTGAACCTTGATTTTCTCATGTTTCTGCAACATAGTGGCTCCATTTATATGCATGGTAAAATCAATCAGAAGGCTTAATTCACCTTGCTGATACTAATTCACCTATGTAAATCCATCCTGATTTTGGGAAGCGATGGGAGGAATGGATGCAAGAATAGACAAAGTGAAAAATGTGGTGTGCTAGAAAGATCTGCAGTTCTTATTGAGATATGGTTTGGGCCTGATAGCACTTGAAATTGTGCTGATAATAGTAGAAATTCAGATGGAGCAGTGGAAGGCAGATTTCTCATTAAACTCCTGATCACTTGTCTCTTGTTCCTCTCAGGAACTAAAATGATGAGGAAGTGAGAACAATTTCTTTAAATTCTTGTTATCTCCTTAAAAAGAAAGACCGAGTTCTATGGGAGTTCACTGGTGTACTTTAATTTTGTTCTCCTGTCCTGATTTGGAACATTGTTTTGTAGACATTGGGTTTGAGGAGATCAAATTAGCTTCCCCTCCCCCATAGCTTCTTTCAGAAAAGTGAACAATGTCCCATTGCTTAAGAGATAGTGATAAATTACTAGCGCTGTTCCTGTGTCAATCTGATATTATTCAAATGTGTAAGACTGTACAGAAAGATGTAGGGGAGAAAATCTCGGTTATTCTTTGATGTGTTTAACTGTGACTTCAGTGTGGCTCTCTTGCCCACTTTTTAAAGTCCCTTTTAATGAAAAACTGTCAAGGAAAATGAAATACAGAAAAAGTGGTTAGTGAATCCCTTGTGTCTTCTGTCTCATGTCATGGTGTCTGCCAGTCAACTAGTGCAAGTGGAATTCTGTATTGTTTTAATGGCCTCTCTGCTGCTTCTCTTACTGATCATGTTCTGCTGTTCAAGGATGTCAAAGGTATATGCAAAATTTTGATAAATGAACCTCTGTATTGAACAAGTATTTGTTTATTATCTATGGAATATTGAGGCATTGTCCTCTTTCAGATGGGAATTTGTTTTTCTTTTATCAGCTAAATAAATGTCTGCTCGCCAGTGCTTAAAATCAAATTTTATTTAGAAAATGAAAAGTAATTGTATTTGATGTCATTATGTAGTATGTATTTCAATTCCTCTTCAGACTGATGTGTGACTAACAATAGGACTTGGGGTTGATTCACCGTGCTCTTTTTATACTCTGATATAGAGGCCCTCCCACAAAAATATATGTGTGGTGAATCAGTTGTGAATTGCACAACTGAGTTTGAAAGAGTACTTTTCTCCAAAATAGTGAAGGAAGCTGGTACCATATCCTTGTCTGATCACACCTTCGGAGTCCATGCTTCTGAATTGGCCAATAAATTGTTCAAGGAAGACAAAGCCAACAAGTTGCTATTGATGTTTTGAAGGAAAGCGAAAATAGCCAAAGCTTCTCAGTTGATTTAGATAGAAACAGGGCACAGAAACAGGGCACAGAGAAAAAAGAATCAAGGAGCATTTCAAATGGATAGCATTATGCAATTCTAGTCACAGAGCAGTTCAAAGGGTGTGTTGTAGGAAGTACAGAAATGATTTAATCCTCCTGTTTACATTCTAAAGAAGAATATGGCTGAGCCCTTTCTCTGGAATGAAAGAAGGTTGTCTATGTTTCTGTGTGTGTGAGAGAGAAATTTTTTTTTTGCTTGTTTTATGAACCAGCTGTTCATAATGCTGTTTGTGGGAGATTTTTGTTTGCGTGTGTAGTCTTTCTTATGTGCCCTGTTCTTCCATAGTAACTGCATGTGCTCATATTGGCTCCTGTGTGCTTGCATTCTTTGTTTAAGTGCTTCTGCTGAGCTGTGGTTCTGTGTCAGGGAACCTGCTGCTTTGTTCTAGGGGTGTGTGATTCAAACCACACTTCAGGGCTTCTTGTTGTATGTATCTGGTCCCTTGCTTTTCTGGGCTAGCTGCAGAAAAGCACTTGTTTTTCAGTTATAATTCAGTTATTTTTCCCTTTTGAACTCATTCTTTGTCAGCTCTTTACACTCTGTGGTCTATCTTAGGTCTCCATCCTATTAGAGATCTCTCTAAATTTGTTTCTTTTACCCTCACCCTCACTTTCTGTTTGATCTCCATCTTTTCATTTCCACATCATGCTCCTTACATTGCTATCTTTCACATACCCTTATTCTTCTCCACCCCACACCCTCTGTACCCCATTACTTCCTTTTCCCCATACATTCTGTAGTACTTTGGACTTTGTTAGTACTGATCTCTCCTTCCACCCAGTTTTTCTTTCATTTTCTATTTTTGTTCTGTTTTTATCGCCTCCCTCTGTGTTACTGCTCTGTGACTTTGGTGGCAACAGTGCACCAGGCTTTCAGTTTCCCAGCAATTAACACAACGCATCAAATGGACCATGAGGGACGGCTGACTGAACGAGGCACTGGTGTGTGTGAGAGAGGGAGGGAGGGAACAAGAGCAAGGCCACTGTGCATCCCTAATCCAGGAAATGAAGCAGTGGAGATGGGATGTTGTGATAACGTTGCTTCCATCCTTACTTCTGATGGGCTTCGGTGAACCTTAGATATTCCCACAGTTACTGCAGATAATGGGCTGGGATGACGGAGAGGACTGCAACCAGACTGGGAAAAGGCAACAGGTGGCCTGTGAGGCATAAGCGTGGTGCAGGCCTGTTCTTCTTGTTCAGGCCACATCAGGTTATGCAGTCATTTGGATTGCCAGGTGAGTGGAAAGAAGCTGAAGCTGAACATGTTGCTACAGCTAGCAAAAGGAATTTGTCTGGGGGCCACAGACAGATGAAGGGAGGGCTTTCCCAGTAGCAGTGCAGGGAAGAGTCTGGAGAATCAAAAGGTTAAAGATTCTGATGTAATTCTCAGCCTACTTTGTAGGAATAGCTTTGTAGGGCCCTCCCTTGGAATCTAAACCAGAGGCTGACTTTGCCGTTTGGCACCCTTGCCCTGATTTCTGTTTCCTTTATGTGAGATATCAGAAGATGAGAGGGATGACTTGCAGTAAGATCATGGAGACAAAGCATAGGCAATATGCGGCATAACATAGGTGCTTGGGGTATACATTTTTGGTTGATTTGGGGTGGAGTGCTACAAATCCAAACTTCTTTAGCCTGATTAGGCAGAATGGACTGACCTGCATCTTTACAGTTGTTCTACAGCATGTTCATTTTTATTTCAATAATTTGAATCCTTTATGTCATGAGGTTGCGGAAAGTACTAGTCCTGCTGGATATTAGGCAAATGTGTCTTGTGAGAGGGGGAAGAAATGTGTAAGGGTAAAAATGCATGAACTGGACTGCTTCTGGTTGGTCAAGTCTGAAATCCCCGTTTGGCCATGAAGTTCCTTGGGTGACCTTGGGGCTGTCATTCACTGTCTCTAATGTGCTCTGTCTCACAGAATTGTGAGTGTAAACTGGTGAAAGAAGAACTGTGTATTCTGCCTTGAGTTCCTTGAGGAAAGGTGGGGTATCAATACAATAAAATAAGTTTAGTTCAGAATATTATCAAAATGGCTAGATTGGAATTTCACTTATTGTTTATTGACAGGGTAAAATAATTACTGCACCTTTTATTTGATAAGGGAAAAAAACACTTGACAAATATTTTTGCAGTCAGTTTCAGGGAAAGTTTCCTCCCCCCTCCATCTTCAGTAAAAACAAAAGTTGTTTAGAAGGTTTGAGGCTAGAACTGTTATGGAAATAATTAAGCTAAAAATGCATAGTACAAAGCAAGCCAAAGCAGCCATCTGCTGCAGAAATGCTTTTCTACAGTTGTGCAGACTGTGGCCTTTTGATAAGATTTGATGCAGCAGCAATATCAAGTTGCATGAATAATCTTATTACAGTAATAATAAATACTTCCTGGATGTGATTTTTAACAAATGAGATCTGGCATTACAGTGAGGAGACAAAGGTCAGTTGCAGATTTAAAGTGCTTGAGACACAGCTAGCTAGAAGTCCTTGGTGGATGACACTGAAAAATCTGGAAATACGTTCTCAGCAAATAACATGAAAATTCCTCATTCTGTTTCTTTAGCTGGTGTTTATAACTATGAGCTATATATTTGTAGATAGATTGCTCAGTAATCTTTTTTTGCAATTTAGAGAATTCATCGGCATGTGAAATCAGTTCTGCATTTGAAACACTTCACATATGTTACCGTAACTATAACCTTGTAAGGTAGGTCCATATTACTCCTTTGTTGCAGCTGGGACCAAAAGGAGTGGCTTGTCTGAAATAATCTTGTAACTGCGATACAATTTAAAACACTGAGCAGAGGGGAAAGAAGACTAACCTTACATTGCTGTGGGATCTAAAAAGCTCACTTCTCCAGAATTTTTGGTGTGCTGTAGATAACATATTGTAAGTTATTCCAAAGTCAGTCAGAAGTAAACAACCTATACTGAACTTTGGAGCTCAGAAGCTAAAGCCAAGAGTGCAGAGAGTTTGGGAGGGGGTGTTGCCAGCACAAAGCAAGATTAGCCTTAATATTTAAGTACTTGCTCAGTGCTTGTCTAACTGTCTTGCCAGGTTCTAAATGTACTGTGCAAATCTTAATCCTCAGATAGACAGTAATAATAAAGAATTCCTAGGTTTCTCAATAAAATGGCTTGGAAAGCCAGTGTTTTTTCTAAACAAACAGGTGCTGTATTATTTTTCTATATTTGCTTTTATACCAGTGGAATTGGGATGTTAGGGGAGTGGGGAGAGAAAATGGGAACTGTTAAGTCACTAGGATGTCTTTGTTAAAATACATACATTTCTACCCTGTCCCTTTTCCTGGCTAGATATTGTTTGCTTTATCCCCTGAACCCTGTAACTACTGTTTGCTAAGCACTTAAGCAGGCTGTATAATCTATTGCTAAGATGTTCCTTATCTGCCTTTGAAACTCCTGTGGCAGCCTGCCGGAAGCATTTCTTATTGTTACAAGGAGAAGAGTGAAGGCGCTGGTAAAGATGACATTGTTTGTTCGCCTACGCTGCTTTAAAGAGCAGCCATGTGTTTTCACAAATGGAAAGTTTGAGGACCCTGGCTGCTGTCTTTAGAAAAAGGCACAGCTATGCATGTGATCAGGAAGACTGCAAATACATCCACCTCTTATAGCATTTACAAGTAGTGCATAGAATGAATATTTCATAGGCACAGCTGAGAATTACCTATGCTCGGTCATTACTTTGACATCTTTCTCAAAACATGACACTGATGGGATTTAGTGCAATTGCACCATATAATGGAGTACCTTTCTTACCTTTCCATCAGAATCAGTCCCTAAGATGAAATATACACATTTAAACAGTATATGCCCTTGAGTTTCTTCTGTTTTTTTAACAGAAGTATGTTTCTGAAGAACAACTTGAAAAAGTAATGGGAGCAGTTTAACAGCTTCATACCTAGCTATCCAAAGAGGTGAAATCTGTAAGAAGAAGCCGCCTCTTCCCACCAAGCCCTCCTGGCTAAGATCAGCAATAATTATTGATCAAATAAGTATATTTTAATAATAAAGGAGGGCAACCCTTATATTTCAAACTGATTAAAGGGAAGGATTCCTAGTGAGTATCACCACCAGCAAATATAGCATTTTCCATAAAGCTTTCATGCCACCTGGCTTCCTTTCAGGGTGCCATCTTGTTATATCAGTTCAGTAGTCTAATTTTATGATGTTTGATTCTTCAAGTAATTAAAGCAGTCTCTTAAATTCCCCCTTTTCCTGTTGCGTACAACTGTGCTTCGTACATCAGGGAGTAGCTTGGGATAGTGTACCTGGCCTTTTTATGTCTCTGAGAAAGGAAAATAGCTCAAGAATTCTAAGGGCAACCCCTTTTTATGTGTCTGTGCCGGTTTAATATAACATCAGTGATGGTGCATGTGGTCCATGGGAAGGAAGGATATATTCCGAAATCTCTAATAGCATTTTATCTTCACACTACCCAGAAATCCCCAGGATTTTGTTATCTGTGGGAGAGGAGGAGATGCATTCTTTTTTTCTTTGGCTTCCCTGGTTGTCTTGAGGCTGTGTAATTTGGCTTTCTATTGATGCTGGGCTGCTGGATTTCAGCTACAACCAGGATGTGAAATGCAGTCAGCAGCTGGGGGAGGGAAAGACGTGAATTATTTATTAAGAACAACTTAACAGGCTTGTGGCCTAGCTGTTAACGATCAGGAAAAGTGGGGGGAGAGAGAGAGAGAGAGAGAGAGAGAGAGAGAGAGGGAGGAACAGGGATGGGTTGTGGGGTCTCTGTTTCTTATTCTGTCTGAAAGGATGTTATTGTCCTGCCTGGATCAGTGTCAGTAGAGGTATTGTAGAGTGCTCATTCAGAATGTGCACAAACTGTACCATGCGAGGGCCAAAGCTGTTTTTATGCTCAAGAGATGCACCACTACTGCTTGTACCCTCTTCCCCGCCTCCTCCCATCCCAGCCCCAGCTTTGTTTTTACTCCCAGTGGCTTGGAACATGATGCTCAGCTTTTGCATTTTTAAAATGAGAGTTATATCACCTACATAGTACATCTGAAGGGACTAAGCTGGTGTTCCAACAGTAGGCTGGAAACCAGTCTGTGAGAACCTACCGAACAGCATGGTTTACACCCACGTAAGGGCCTTCTTTTGTTTTAAAATGGAATTCTTTTGAGGGGAAAGAACTCTATCGAATAAAAATCTGCCTCCCTCTGTGTGCATTTAGACTTTAGGGCAAAAGTTCCCAGTGGCATCAGTAGGAATGTTATTTTCCAGCTGGTGGGTTGTTGCTGTGGAAGGAAAGATTTAATGCCCCACTCCCCTGGAGTGCTGTGGGTCCCCATGGAAATCACCCATTCTAAGAGCACTTCAGATTATATATACTGTACTTTTAAAACCTGGGCATGGCTGTCAGCCATACTGTTAATGTAACAAGTAGTTGGGTCATCAGAAGAGCTGAGAGCTTCTTGCAACTGAATGACAAATCCTCCCCCCCCCCCCCCCCCGCCGCCCCAACTGCTTTGGGAATATTTAGGAGCTTGGTAGCAATTGATTTTCAGGAAATGGGCAGTTTATTTCCTGAGGCCAATTTAAAAGGCTTGCAAACCCCACTCTAAAATATATTTTACACAGATGCCATACTGATTTCATTGGAGTCATGACTGGAATCAGAATAATTAACCAGCAGCTGGCTTAGTGTGTGGTTGGACATCTTGGCTGTGATCCAGTGTGGCGATTTACACAAAGACAAGCATGAATAGCATGTGGAATAGCAGCCCTTGGACTTGCTGGGCAATGTTGTCTTTAGCAGTTTGTGAGTCATGCACCAGTGCCTTATGGGTTCAGAAAGGACGTTTGGTGAAGAAGAAAGAACCTAGAAATCCTAATATACATACACAGGCATTTTGCTTTTGGCTTTGTTCTTTAATAAGACCTAACAAACTGGTTAAGCTCAGTTTCCAGATAAGTAGCCACATTAATCTGTCTCAGCCTGTTGGCAAAATTAAAGGGGGAAAAAAGAAAAAAGAGAGAGAGATAAGGATAAAATATTACAGTAGTTTTAAAGACTAGCAGATACGTTTCAGTGTGAACGTTCATGTCTCATAGTTCACTTCTTCTACATTGAACATTGTTCTTGCCCACCCCACCCCCTCTTTTCCTCTCTTTAGTTTTAACAATTTGATTAAATTCAAGCTCTTTAAAGGATTTTCTTCTTTTTGCTCAATACTGTGTTATCCAATCTTCCTTCATGTCATCTACCATGTGAGATTGTTAGAAAGGTCTAGTTATTTTGTATTGACATCTGGAAATGAAACTGCCCTGTATGTAAGTGTTATCATTACCTAGTTAATTTGCATGATATCTCTGGTTTCCTGGATTATACTCTCATAATAACACTTCAACATGTGTGCAGCACTTTGAGACTGTTGGTGAAGTGTAAGTTACACTATATGAATTCTCTCTATTCTACATTCTTCCCATTTTACCAGGGGTCAAAGGAGCTCCTGGATTCTAGGAGCATCTGCTAACGGGAGCTGGCGTTGTGCTTCCTCCACACATCTGTATAACATTTGCACTTTGTAACAGGTTTTCATCTTCAAACACTTGTATTTTTCAGGTTCTTAAAAATGTGTTTCTGGTCCCAGCTTTAACAGCTTCTTGCCTTTTTTCTTTTTTCTTTCATTTAGTTCCCCACATCAATTACTGTCTCTTTCAACTTGCCTTTGAAAAGTAGAAACTTCAAGTACTTTGTTTTTGTTTTCCCTGAGGTTTTAATTGTGGTTTTGTTTTAGAGGGGGCAGGGGAGATAGGAGCTTGTTCTCTGTTCTCAGAGCTTGGAAGTAAAGAGTTACAGATAATTAATTCCTTTTTGAAATAAGGAGTCTCTAAATTGTACAGTAACTTAACATTACAAGGCCTTCCTCCTTTTCCCGTGTGCTAGCAACTGGAAGGGTGGTATGCACCACTACTCTTTCTTCCTCATTTTTGTTCAAAGGACAGTGACGGAGTTACTTTTATAAAAGGGTAAAAAAGACTCATTGGTTAAAATCCTGTTACAAGAAACTGTATGCAGAAGGGCAGTTGTGCAGTGGTTTCCTTCCTTCAGCAGTCTGTCCTTTGTGCTACTGGTTGTGTATCCAGTTTTGCAACACAAGGGACAGCCCGCTGGAAGGAGGGAAACCGCTTACGCAGTTGCTCTCGTGCTTCTCAAGAAGGGCTTCCCCAGTGGAATTTTGGCCGGTCTCAGAGCTGCTTATTGTTGGTGTTTACATTTGTAGCTCATCGGTTCAAAGTAGAGATGGGCACGAAATAAACAATGAACCAAAACAAAACAAAAACCCCACAAATTGGGCTGGTTCATGGTTTGTTTTGTGAGCAATTCGGGGATCACATTTTCCTGAAGTAAAATGAAATGCTGAACTTTTTCTGAATTACTGTTTTGTTTGCTTCAGGAAAACACAACCCCTTGCTTGCTCACCCGCCCCCTTCCCGCTGCCACTGTTGCCTCAGCCTACCTGCCGTTGCCACCTCTGCCATTGACTTGGCCTCCCAGAGGAGCTGGGTTGCAGTTTCTGTGCATGCCCCGTCAGCCAGCTGATCAGACTGGGAAGGCCAGTGCTGGGGCTCCCCTGCCAGATCAGCTGGCCAGTGGGTACCTGCGCAGAGGCAGCAACCCGACTCCTCTGGCTGGCTTCTCTGGACCACCGTGAGAGACCAAGGCAATGGCAGGGGCAGGTAGGCTGATATGGGCCCGAACCACCTTGAACCAGTTTGCTTTCCAGGTGGTTTCTGGTGATTTGTGGTTATCCACGAACCATCACGAACTGCTGTTTGTCTGGTTCGTGTCCATCTCTAGTCAAGAGGTTTCAGTGATGCCAGATGTGTCAACATCTGTGTGGCTTAGGATAAAATGGCTTTTACAAGTAGAAGTGCATGAACCATTGGTTTGGCCATTGGCCCAAAAGTTTTCCGTGGCTGCAACATGGTTCCAAGCTCCACCTCCTCTGGTGGGTGCCCAGTTGGAGGAGCACCCAGAGGAGGCAAGGCAGGGAAGCCAGGGTGCTACCTCTAATTGGGCACCCACCAGAGGAGGTGGGGCTTGGAACCACGGAAGAAGGGGGAAACAGTTAATTCTGCACCTTGTGAAGTTAACAGAAATTAGTGTGTATTCATTCCCCCCCCCCCCAAAAAAATTGCTGTTATCATGGGTATCACTAAAGAAGCTGCACCTTATGGTTTCTCAGACTTCCCTGGGTATTGCCAGTATGGCCTGTGATGACAGCCAGTGGGTCTTGAATTGTGCTTTTTTTGAAAAAAGGGAGATGAGGTTGTCAGGTTCCCTGAGTCCTGTGCTTGTACCAAAAGTCTTGCAGAAGAGCATGGAATGCGTTTCATCCTAATTGTTGGCAAAATATTGGGAGGATTTTAGTGTCAAAGGAAAGCCTTGTCCATGTCTTAGAACAGTTATCAAAAGCTATGTTTGCCAGGAATGATGGGATGTGTAATCCAAAACGTTTGGTGTGTGCAAGGCCAGGGAAGACTACCTTAGACCATGATAAGCTGGATGTATATGTTCGCGTTTTTTGTACAGGCTGGCATTTTGCCTGTCTTGCAGAAAAATGAAGGAAAGATAAGGTATTGCCAGGAATCGTAAGTAGTTGTATTTGTCCGCTGGTGAAAAATACCCTCATGCAATCTAGCCCAATACCTCCCACACTGCCATTTCTAATGTCAGTGCTTCAGAATCATGCCTGTGCTTGTACCTTCACCCTTCATTCACTTTGGTTTTTGTGTTTTAATGTCCAGCCAAAACCCCCCAATAATTTTAATGAATGTGACTGTTCACTCAATAGTTAGTCTTAGTAGGGGTATTACCTTGGGTCTCAGTTCCAGCTATCTTGGATCAAAGTTTTGAGAGAAAATGGGATATGAGTCCAATCCACCAGAATCTTGCTGTAGTGTGAACCTTGTGTTGACTCCCAAATCCTGAAAGCGTGAAGGCAGTGCAAACCTGCCGTCGTGGTGCACCCGGCTTGTCAAAGTCTGGAGAGCACTTTTGTCATGTAAGATTCATGGAGCAAAACTCTTGTTTTGCTTGTTAAATTGTTCTTTGGGGAAGAAGACTTGTTTGAAAGGCTTGAGATTTGGAGAAGGTAGAAACATAAGCAAGGAAGGTGTGTGTTTGTGTGTGTGTGTGTGTGTGTGTGTGTGTTGGGAGAGGATTGGGGGTACGTCTTCCTTTTCTGTTTTTGCTCTGTGTTCTCGAAAACCTGGACTGTGCCGCCAGACCAATAGCACTCTTGTTCTCTTCTTGGCTTAAAAAGAAAAAAAAATATCTACCAGGTATGTATCACCTTTTCGAGCCTGCTTTGGAGCCCCTTCATCATGTATGTGAGACAGAGCAATCCCAGGTGTCCAATTATTGGAGCTGAGCCTCCTTTCCTGGCCCAGCTGTTTGGTGTAAGCTACCTGGATGTACAGAAGGAAATCCAAGCTACCTGCCTGGTGCCGTCCTTTGGGGATTAGACAAAGCGAAACAAGCTGCACTAGGTAAAAATGGTGTTACTTCTGGTGGCTTCCTTTGACAGATGGTGACTAATGTGTTGAGAGCAAAGAGGTTATTTGGCTGTTGGAGACAGATGTGTTATCAGGCTATTTTTAGTGCAACAGTTCTCTTTCCCTTTTTTGTGGCAATGACTACTTCAGTTGTGTTTCATCAGAAAATGGTAGCACTAGGGAGTCCTAGGAGAAAACTGTCTTCTTGCTTCAGCTTGTTTGGCTGCCAAGCATGAAGCCTGGAGGTGACTCTGCTTTAGCAGGAGCTGATGACTTCTTCTGCCCTTTCTTCCCTTACAGAATTTCAGCCAAGTTAGCACCACTGTCAAATACACAAACAGATATATTTAATTGTCTTCAATTCTATTTATTCCACCTAGTTCACCTGGTTAGGACAAGCAGATACTTGTGAATGACCACACAAATTGCCATCAGTTTTTCATGTTGACAACAGAACTGATCTTGCAGCTTGTTCTCTGTTGTAATTTGCTGCTCCCCCCATTTTTCCTATTGGCTGTCCCAAAAAAAGCAGACCTCCAATATGGTTGCACAGAAGAGTGTGTATCTGAATTTTCTCATTAATTACAATGACATTTATCTTCCCAAGAAGATAGAGTCTGTGAAAACAAGAAGTTGGTGAAAAAAATAAGAACTGACATAGGAAAGTAAAGGATCATCCTATTTCATTGGTGGGTTCTGAACATATTTTGGAGCTGAAAAAGTTGGAGGCCCTAGAAGTAGGTATGCAACGTCAGATCCCACTATGGATGCTACTGGTAAGATGCAGGATAGCACTGTTCATGGTTTCCCAACCTGGCTCCCTCTTGATGAGTTAGATATCAGCTCCTTTCATCCTCTAGGTAGCTTTGCCATTGACCCATCTGAAGGATGGCTAGTCAAGTGTATCTTGGTCGCTATAATGACAGGCTTATTCTTGGGTCTAGAAATAATGAATATAATAAATGTGTCTCTGTCACTTATCTGATGCCTAAAATTACGTATTATATTCTTCCTGCTTTTCCTTTACATAGAAAATTCATTTTTAATTCACTGTGTGTAGCAGAGGCTATAGATGCTCATAATTCCATTTTGATAAATTTGTGGCCTTTGACATGTCTGTATTAAATTTTACGTTTCTTTCTAAACAAGGTTGGGTTTAGATATACTTGAAACTTTTTAATATTTTCTATAGAAAGAACAATCACTGATTTAAAAAGCAATGACCAGTGAGCCTATAAATGCACATATACAGTAGTTAGCAGCGGTGGAGAGGGCATACAATGAGTACCTTGGTATGGTTTTAAAATTTCCCTTTATCCTTGGAAAGTTTACTGTATATGTTGCAGAATGTTCTTTCCACTGGCTGTTCTTAGTCCTCTTGACCTTAATATAGAATATTAGGCACTGCTTTCCCTACCCCCTGACACCGGAAACTTTCACAGGTATGCTTCTTCCTGTGAAGAAGCTGAGGAGCTGGTGGCCTAGATTGTAAGGAAAGAGTATAGCTGTGGAACAAACGTTTCATGATGCCTCATGAGTGGGAGTTGACCTGTGTGTGTTTGTGGAGAGCCAGGGTGGTAGAGTTTCCCTGGAAAGCCGAGTTGATTGTAATGCTGTTTGTCAGGGATCTCAGATTAGGAGAGGCTGCAGTTAAGTACAGAGGAGAGCTTGCCTTCAGGGAGCTGAACTGGGACATTGTTAGAAGGTGAGCCTCTTTCCTCTGCAAGTGTGGAAGATAAGTCCCTGCCATGAACACTAGTACATGGGTCCAGCATTTGAGAGCAAAGCACACTTGACTCAGATGTTTGCAAGAGTTATTTCCGTTGTCTTTGGAACGACAAAGACAAGAGATTTCCTGCATTCTCATGTTATAATGAAGTGGATTTGGTAAACTTATGCCAAGTTCCACCAAAGCACAAGCTTGGCATTGGATGAAGGTATGGATCTAAAAAGAGGATTTGAAAGGAATGATTGGACTTTTCTGCTGGATAATGAGAGCCAACCAAGAGACAAAAGGCAAATAGCCTTAATAGGTATTTCTACAGTAGCCCACAAATACACATTAAATCTGTGTTATGACAGGAGATATTTGCCAGTTATCTGCAAAACCTGGGTGCTTTTGAGAGGAATTACTTGTACAGACATGTAAAGCTGGATTCTTAAGGCAAAAGATAGTCTTTTTTAAAAAAAAAATGTTTAAAACAGACTTGTCCAGCATTTTGCTATCTAATTCTGTTGTTCATGTTATATCCCTGTTTTTGACTCAACAATAAAACTATAAATGATGTGGATTTGTTAATGGATTTGTTAATGAAGTGAGGCTTTTATTGTAAATCTCTTACCTATTGCCTAAGTAAAGCATGCATCTTCCAACCAAAATAGCAACTCAGCTTCTGTGTATTGACAGCTAGGCAGCCAAGACCATGGGATGTTGAATGAAGTAAACTCAACCCATTCTAGGCACAGCAGAACGGCCAACACGTTCTGGAAGCTGCTGTAATACTGAACAAGGACACACCATTGCTTGTCTGTTCTTGTACAAAACAGGATTGCTGGCTTCCTTGAAACTTTCTCTTCCTAGTTGGTGCCTGCAGTTTTAAAAACGACCTTGCCTTTTCTGTAGTGTTCCAGGGTAATGAGGTACTAGACCTTTGTCTTTCTGCGGTTGTATACCAGGTGTCTGAGGAAATATGAAACTGGGTAATGGGAATGGCGGAGCAGGGACTCTAACCTCACCATGGTTAATATCATGTGTAATAACTGAACCACATAATTTTTTCTTCATGTTTTTGCTTCTTCCTTCATTTTGTGTCCTCTCAGTTTATTAGGTTATTTATCTGTTTAAGCTGGAGGTACATGGTCTATAAGGCTTTTTCTGAGTCCTAGTATGTGCCAAACCCACCCACCCCTGGTTCTAGGACACAGAGGGGTAAATTACAACTGTCAGGGCACATGCAGCCACAGGGATATTTTTTGTTGTCCCCAAGAGCCCCCTTGCCAAGTTTTCAAAAAGAACTATTGGCCAATTTCTACTCCGAGGGGCCTTCTGGAGCGGCATTTTTACATCAGAGTCTCTCCCTCTTTCTTCCCCTCCGCCCTTATGGGTACCCCCATAATAAAATAGATGAAAATGGTTGTTTCTTGGTTCCGTGCAGCCCATACCTGTCTGGATAGCTCAGTAAGTTGAAGCACTTGGCTATGAAGCTGGGGGTTAGGAGTTTGGTTCCTCACTGTGCCTCTCAGGAGAAAGTGTCAGCCTGTGTAGCCTTGAGCAAGCTGAGCACTCCCAGAAGGAGGAAATAGTAAGCAGCATCTGAGTACTTAATACATAGGAATCCCTGGGAAGGGTTGGCATAAGTCAGACTTGACTTGAAGGCGTGTAATTATTATACAGTAGGACCCTGTATCTATGGGATCCGTATCCACGGTTTCACTTATCCATGGTCTGAAAATATTAAAAATATAAAAAGAAAAAAATCCAGAATTTTTTTCCCCACATGTATTTCCAGAACAGGACACTGGATGGATCCAGAGACCATGCTACGTTTGTAGATAGATAGATAGATAGATAGATAGATAGATAGATAGATAGATAGATAGATAGATAGATAGATAGATAGATAGATAGATAGATAGATAGATAGATAGTGTTTGCTACCATCTATGATTTTCAGTATCCACGGGGGTGTGGGGTGTGGGGTGGGGTTTGGAACCAATCCCCAGCAGATATGGGGGTCCTACTGTAATTGTTATACTGCCACAAATGGGGTAGGGGCACAAATCCATGCCCTGAGATTGCCTACCGATATTGTAGAGTCTTTTCTGTGTTCATGCATAACCTGTGTACAGCATCTGGCTAATCCCTAATAAGGCATTGAGAACAAAAAGGTTTGTGTGCCCCTGACCGAAAGTGTGTATGTTCCTCCCATTAGTCAATGGAGCTTCTCTCAGAGAAGCTTTCAGAGGTGCCTACCTTGTCAGTCCCTGCCCAACAGGGACAGGAAAACAAAACTTCCTCTTCCCATCCTGTGGCTCCCACAACTTTCATATGATGCAAGGGGGCTTACAAGGGAGCTCTGGCAACCATGGGACAGAAGTAGGAGGTGTCTTATCCCCAAGAATTGACCCCAGCAGCCTTCCTTGGATGTAGTGATGGTTACAGGATTCCAGCCAATATTGTCTCCCTGGAGGACCACAGTGCAGCTCTTTCCTGAGAGAATTCCACTGCAGAAGGTGTGTTGATGATGCTCATTTGAAGGTATGTCAAAAGCGCCTTCATATTGAAAGTTTATATACTGGAGAACGTGGTGTCCTCCAGAAATACATGCCGAGGATGGACAGTTTCCCAGCTAATGCAGAAGTGCATTTACTTTACTCCTTTTTTACTTTAAGAAGGACTTTCAGAAGGGATTGAAGACATGGTTATCCTCTAGATAAATGATAAATGAGGATGTAATCTAGTAGGTTGGGTATGGAAGTTATATAGGTGAAGGAAGCCTGAGCACAAAAGCCAAAGGCAGTTAGTTGGCCATTAATAATGATGGGCTTTGAAAAAAGGACATATCTTTTTACCGGAGCTGTGCAGCCCTAGGGGAGTCTAGTAAAGGTCATGAAGAATAAGCAGACTTTATTAAGCTAGCTTTTTTTTTTTGTTTAATTTTTTTAGTGGTCTGCCCTTGCTTTCATGTTGTGTAAGGACCACACAGCTGGTTTTGACACCCCCCCCCCAAACTTTATGGAGGATGCTTATTCTTTTGGGATGGCCCTTAGAATTAAAAACTACTTGAAGGACAACAAGGAAAGAGTTTAAGTTGTAACAAGTTTTATTTGGCATATGTGTTTGTGGTTTGCAGCCCAGGTCATTTGTAGCTTGCAGCCCATTTTGTTGCTTCAAAACCAACTCTTTGTTGGTTTTGCTGCAACAGGTTAACATAATTATTCCACCCCACCCCAGCCACTGCCCAGAACAGAGGGACATTTTTCTAGAAATCCACCTATTAAGCTAGCTCAATATTACCTACCAGTGTAGTGGCTCAGAGATGCCAGTACAGTGGTGCCTCGACTTATGACCATAATCCGTTCCAGAAGATGGACGTAAATTGAAATGGTCGTAAGTCGAAGCACCATTTCCCATAGGAATGCATTGAAATGCAATTAATCCGTTCCGGCCGAAGAAAAAAATCACAAAAAATAAATAAATTAAAATCACTGCAAGACTCATTGGAAACACGATTAATCCCTTCCAGCCGAAAAGGGGGGGGGGGGGGAGAAAAGCAATCAAGCATGCAAGACACATTGGAAATGCACAGAAAACAAACGGAGCAGATCAGAAATGCACAGAGAACAAAGGGGGCAGGTCGGAAATGCACAGAGAACAAGGGGGCAGGTCGGAAATGCAAAGAAAACAAAGGAAAAAGCAAGGGAAGCATGCAGGACCCATTGGAAATGGGAAAAAAAACCCCAAAAGCAACCAAACCCCCCAAGACCCATCGGAAATGGGGGAAAAAAAGCCAACAAACAAACAAACCCCCCACGGCCCATCGGAAATGGGAAAAAACCCCCAAAAAGCAACCAACCCCCCCAAGAGGGAAAAAACCCCAAAAAGCAACCAAACCCCCCAAGACCCATCGGAAATGGGGAAAAAAACCCCAAAAAGCAACCAACCCCCCCCAAGTCCCATCGGAAATGGGAAAAAAACCAACAAACAAACCCCCCAAGACCCATCGGAAATGGGAAAAAAACTCTCCAAAAAGCAACAAAAAACCCCCAAGACCCATCGGAAATGGGGTGAAAAAAACCCCAAAAAACAAGACCCATCACAGCACAGAAACATATCCCCCCAGCTCAAAACCACGCTGCAAAAACACCCAGAACAGTTTTTAAAAAGCAGAAAACAGCTCCTTACCTTACCAGGCAGCCTGAAGCCTCCCTGCAAACACACACAAACACACGCTCACTCAGAAGCAGAAGGAGGCAGTCCCAAGCCTCCTCCAACGCACACTCTCTAACTGCAGGGGCGAAAGAGCTACAAAGAAGCAGCCTCGTCGCCACCTACAGTTAGCAATTTGAATTTCCCGCCTTTTTCCCCTGCCTTTTTCTGTTCGTAAGTGGAAGCTCCGGTCACAAGTAGAAGCATAATTTTGCGGCCGGAGCTGGTCGTAACTCGAAATGGTCGTAAGTAGGGACGTTCATAAGTCGAGGCACCACTGTAGTTGGGTCTGAGACCTTAAGTGTGCAAAACATAACCATTGCCACTAATACATGGGGGGGGGGGGGTTGCCAGTGAAGGGTGGGATGGACTTGAAATGTATTCACTTCTTGTAGGTGATCTTATCCAAGGCCCAGAGTCCTCTAGCCCCTGAGCCATGCTGGCTAGAAAATTCTGAAACTTGTAGTCCAAAAAAGCTTATGTCTTCTTACATTCTATTAATATTAACAAGAATCTGACTGCTGCCTACTTCTCTGTGTCTGCGTGGGTCATCCTTCCTGGGCAGGTAGGGTTGTTTTTGTGGTAATGGCTCACCTGCTGGAGTCAGCTATTATACCAAACTAGTGGGATGCCTTATATGTTCCTGGTGACATTGCATGCTGTGATCTAGGCCAGGTGAATTGTGTTTAACCTTTCAGACTCACCGATAAATATAACTGGTCTGATTGTTAGCATCCACCCTGTGGTTTGGAATGTAGAGTATAATCAGCTGGCACAAGGCTGGCTTCTGTTCGGGTGTTGGTGTTCTAGTCCATTACATCTTGTACAGTTCACATGCTCTAAGATGTGTTTGATAGGACTCTGCAGGATGGGATCAGCTTGATCTTGAGGAAATGGAACATTATGCAGAAGTGGTATTTCGACAGAAGGAGAAAGATTGCTATTAATTTCTGTTTTGCATGCTAAGCTGAATTTGTTCAGTGCTGTGCTCCTGAACTAGAGCATGCACATTAGAGAATGACACGAGTCAGCCAAAAGCTAAATATGAGTGTCTGCTTTAGCACAAGGATCTGTACTCTGAAAGTTACGATTGAAGCTAATTTTTACCAGCTTTTTGGCAAAGGAAAAGACCTGTGCATGGAGTATCTTTTGTGTGGGAGGTAAAAGAGGAGGGGAATTAATTGTTCCATTGTTAATAGTTCTCAAATTCAACCCTGCAAAGTCTGGCAGTTTCCCCTTAATGTTAATCTTGTCCATGTGAACACTTCTGTATCTGAGACCATAAAAATATTTCAGTGTTGCTCTGGACTTGTAAAGAAAGAATTTGGATGTTCCAGTCATTATAACGTGGTGACTTGTGGAGACTCAGCCCGATTACTGCAAGCTGGTAATTAGTGAACTTTGCATGTATGTAGAGTATAATTTGATAGCACGTCATTCTGCTGATTTGTTTGGACTGCTATTTTTAAGACATTCTCACTTGGCACACTAACATAACATCTTATTTAAAGGATTGGAAACCAGAGGAAAATTGTACTTTCAAAACTATGTTCAACCCATATAATTTGGGATAGAGCAAATAAAATTTCTGTAATCTTAATGATCCAAGCAGGAATAAATGGTAGGATTTGACCTGTTCATTTATTCCTGTGTAACATATAGCTTTTCACTTCTAAATATAAAGAAGGGAAACAATTTGTTCTTAGATTTAATTTTAGAGTGTGGAAGAATAGGAATTGCCCTCTTGTTTTGTTTCTCCAGCACCTATGGGGCAGGGTATGTAAGCACAAGTTAGAAGGGACTGTGCAGTTTATGCAGGTGAAGTAATGTTTACAACAAAGATGTCCTTTCTATTCTTTAGAGATTTTTGCTGGTTCTCAGTCCAGCACTTTATGCAGGACCCAGAGTTTGGGACGCAGCTTTCTTGACGTAACTAGTGATTCAGGCTATGGTCCTTCCAAGTATACTGATGATGCAAAGGCTTCTTAGTAGAGAAATCTTTAGCATATGGGTGCATTTATTGACTGCACTTCTTGGCCCGTCTGTGAGAAAAGACAATAAAGATTGTATAACCAATTTTGTTGAGCCCTTTAAGAGCTCCCTTGCATCAATGCTGTTTGATGCTGGATATTTTTGACAGAACTAATTTCAGACTCATTGGTCATTGGCTTATTTGTAGAGCCATGAGTAGTATCTGATAAGTGTGAAAAGCAGATTTCTGCAGTACCAGCATAGGAATGTATAACAAATAAACAATAAGGAGTCTTGTCGCACCTTAAACACCAACTAACTTTATTTGATGGAAGTTTCCAAGGATTGTAGGCTATTTCTTTAGGTGCAGATAGCTTCCTTCTTCAGACCTGGGTGAAGATTAATGCTCCAACCAACCAACCAACCAACCAACCAACCAACCAACCAACCAACCAACCAACCAACCAACCAACCAACCAACCAACCAACCAACCAACCCACAACACCTCCTATTAGTCTTTAAGGTGCCACAAGACTCCTTGTTTTTGCTTAAACAGATGGACACAGCTATCCCCAAGAAACAGAACTCATAATACATTTATACTGGTCATGATGTGCCAGTTTCTATTGCATATATTCATGAGAGTGCACGGAAGCTAGAGTATTGCCCATAATGACAACCCAGGGTTCCTAATAGATGCAAAAACCCTATGGAATAGGGAGATGACCCGGGCGGTTGACACGATCGCGCCTAAGCGCCCTCTCCCTGCACGCAGAGCCCAGACAGCTCCTTGCTATACGTCTGAACTGCGGGCGATGAAGTGAGAGGGGAGACGGCTGGAGTGCAGGTGGAGGAAATCCCGCTGGGAGTCCAATCGAACACGACTTATCGGGCCTATTTCGTGGCAATACGGCTGGCGAAACGGCAATATTTCTCCAGCTGTATTGCTTCCTCAGAATGTCGTCCAGCAGAGCTGTTTCGGGTGGTCCGGGATCTTCTTCAACCGGGAAATCCGGTGGAGGTCCCGGACTGCTCATCAGCTCACTGTGATGAGTTTGTCATTCATTTTGAGGGAAAAATCGCTCAGATTCGCAGTGGGTTGGACTCCACCGTTACTGTAGAATCAGAGGATGTGTCCAGTGTGCCGTGCTTAGGTCAAGTATTAATGGATGAGTTTCAATTGTTGAGACCTGAGGATGTGGACAGGGTGCTTGGATCTGTCCGTTCTACCACCACTCCGCTCGACCCTTGCCCATCTTGGCTAATTGGAAGATCTGCCAGGGGGGTTCGCACCTGGGTCCAGGAGGCCGTGAACGCCTCCTTGAGAGAGGGAGTGGTCCCTACCGCCTTGAAAGAGGCAGTAATTCGGCCACTCCTTAAAAAGCCTAACCTGGACCCAAGGCTGGTGGGTAACTACCGACCAGTGGCGAACCTCCCTTATTTGGGCAAAGTGTTGGAGCGGGTTGTGGCCGGGCAACTCCAGGCGCTGTTGGATGAAACGGATTTTCTGGATCCATTTCAATCGGGTTTCAGGCTGGGTTTTGGTACGGAGACTGCCTTGGTCGCCCTGTATGATGACCTTTGCCAGGAGAGAGACAGGGGGAGTGTGACCCTGTTGATACTCCTGGACCTCTCAGCGGCTTTCGACACCATCGACCATGGTGTCCCTTTGGATAGGCTGGCTGGGTTGGGAGTTGGGGGCACTGCTTTATGGTGGTTCCGCTCCTTCCTGGCTGACTGTGTCCAGAGGGTGGTGCTGGGGGACAGTTGCTCTGTCCCATGGCGTTTATGTCATGGGGTTTCTCAGGGCTCGATACTGTCCCCCATGCTGTTTAACATCTACATGAAACCACTGGGAGAGGTCATCAGGAGGTTTGCGCTGAGGAGTCAGCAATATGCTGACAATACTCAGCTCTACCTCTCGTTTTCCACCAATCCAGGTGAGGCGGTTTCTGTGCTGAACTCGTGTCTGGACCTGATAATGGACAGGATGAGGGTTAATAAATTGAAACTCAATCCAGACAAGACGGAAGTGCTGTTAGTGGGTGCTTCACCGGACAGGCTGGAGGGCCATTTCCCTGCCCTGAATGGGGTTACACTCCCCCTAAGGGACAGGGTCCGCAGCTTGGGGGTGCTCCTGGACCCCAGTCTAACACTGGAAGCCCAGGTGGACTCGGTGGCCAGGGGCGCCTTCCTTCAGCTGCGGAAATTATACCAGCTACGGCCCTACCTGGACGAGCGGAGTCTCATGACAGTTACACATGCACTGGTAACATCTCGCATAGATTATTGCAATGCGCTCTACGTGGGGCTGCCTTTGAAGACGGTCCGGCGACTGCAACTGGTCCAGAATCGAGCTGCACGGCTGGTGAGTGGTGGGGCCACTAGGGGACACATCAAGCTGATTCTGTTTAAATTACATTGGCTACCAGTTGCTGCCCGGGCCCAATTCAAAGTGCTTGTTTTGACATATAAAGCCCTAAATGGCTTGGGCCCTGGATACCTGAAGAACCTCCTCCTTCCATATGAACCTACCTGGCAGTTAAGATCTAGCCAGGGGGCCCTTTTGAAAGAGCCGTCCCTCAAGGAGGTAAGAGGGATGGCTTGTAGACAAAGGGCCTTTTTGGCAGCTGCCCCCAGACTATGGAATGCCCTTCCGACTGAGATTCGTCTGGCGCTGACGCTGATGACATTTCGGCGCCAGGTCAAAACCTTCCTGTTCCATAAGGCTTTTAATTGAAATAATATCAACTGTGGGTCCTGATGGCAATTTTTAGAGTATATATTTTAATTGCATTTTAATTGTTTTGTCTTTTTATTGTATTTTAACTGTTGTAAGCCGCCCAGAGACCTTTGGGTAGTGTGGGTGGAATATAAGTTTTTTTTAAAAAAAGTGTGGAAGGGATTGTCACTCTCGAATTGGCCTTCTCAGCCTCACTAGATGCCGTTCCAAGACCTCTATTCAGAGCACGTTACCATAGTCTCTCGAGACTGAAGGATGCCTACTAAATATGACCTGAGAAAGGGCATCTTGGAGGAGGCCACTTTGAAGAAGATGTGGAAGTTAACCAAGCTCAACCTTACTACCTTTAGTAATCTTCTCCATGTGAATATTTCTGTACCTGAGACCCTAAAAATGTCTCAGTGCTGTTACTGGAGACCCTGTTTTGTTTGTAAAGTTTTATTTTCTGTAAATAATGAGACTGGTTACCTTTGGCCTTCTGGAGGCCATTGGATCGCAAGTGCTAGTTGGCATAACTGGTGGTGAGGAAAGATTCCAGGAATATTTGGAAGATCACAAATTGTCAGCCTCTGGTTCAAATTGAGAAACGGGAAGCTGCTTGGGGCTAGAGTTGAATCTGGGACATCCATTTGCAAATTAAAAATAATAATAAATTTTTAACACAAGTTTTGAGTTGCAAGGTTTCAGAGAATGGGCAACAATACAAAAATCTCTTCCTGCTCCCCTTTTAATAGTGATTAAAGACAAACACATGCTCTTTTTCCTGTCTGTAACCATATCCCATCCTGCCTCTCTCTGCATTGGCATTAAATCTCTTGGCTGTCAGTTCTGGATGGGTAGCCATGGGAACTCTGATGTCACTAATGAGAGCTTGCAACTTTCCTTCCATGCAGGAAGGATGAGTAGTGAAGGCAGGAGGTGGCTGGTTGGCGGGGATGTTAATTATTGTAAATGCTAGCAATAGAGTAAAAGCCATCTGGTGGTTCCAAGGTGAGTTCCTTGATTAAATAGTTTGTCATCCCCACCCAGCATATTATAAATGTAAATTTCACCCAGAGAGAGAAATGCTGGCGTATGCAAGGAATGTGGGGAGGGAAAAGGAAGCTTAATGGTTAATGTAGAGTAGGCAATTTGGGAGATTAAAAGGGCTATTTATTCTTACAGTTCCAGTAAAGGAACTTGTTGAAACATGGCAATGTTCCTGTCACTCAAAGCGTTTGCCTTTGGGGAAAGTTCCTGATTGACAAATGAAGGTGCCGAGTTGGTTTTAGAAGAAGATAATGCTGTTCTGGGGAGAGTCTGCAAAAAAACCTATTTCTAGAGAACTTTGAAATTCTTTCTCTTAGTTATCCTTGATCTGTTCGAAACATCCTTCTCCGGAGACTATAGGCAAAGCTCCAAAGATGTCTCTTACAGAAACAGCCTGATGTTGGAACCAAAGTGTAACCCTTTGCAAAATCATTCTTGAGTTCTGCAAGTCTGCACTTTTTCCACAACACCTGTATTCTTTTCTGGACATCACTTGGGAACATCTAATTTGCATGCCTTTTTCCAGGATGAATTGAATTGTAAGGTTTGTTTTTTGTTGTTGTTTTTCCATGGGTTGAATGGTAACAGTAGTAGAAATACTCACACCGTTTTGCTGTTCAAAAAAGCCAGCTTGTTAAATGGTAATGTTTTAGTCTTATTAAATTCATCTAGTAGAAAGTAGAAATGATCCTACCTGCTTCATAGAGATGTTGTGCATCTGGGGATCAGACATGGTGAACGATAAATATGCCATGTCCTGCATTGTGGAGTTTCATCTTTTTCTGTGGGGCTTACTGAGATTCACTCATTGGGGGGGGGGGGGGGACCTGAATTGAAATTTTGAAGCAGCCTTCAAAACCAAACAGATTAGTTTAGATTCCGCTGCCTCTTCTAGGTTGCCAATCACAACATTTTAAACACTAGTGAATTTTGTTTGACTGTGAGAGCACAACAGAACTTCAAGCTGTCAGGCTGGTTTAATGTTTTAGTTCTTTCATAAATTCAAACATTCAGTCCATGATAAAATGTGAATGTATGTCTGCATGTATTTGAATATATATTGTGTAGAGCTCTGTAGATAACTGTTCTGCTAAACTTAGCATAGTCAGATGAAACACATTCAGAAGTTTTGTTACATGCCTCATGAATGCTAATATCCATATTCATTAGAATGAAAACATTCATTATGACTAATGTATAGCCTTTTCCAAACACACCCTCACTATGCTTATATTCATGCTGCCTGTCTATGCTCAAAATGTAAAGGGTAAAGGTGCAGCTATGCCACAGAAAAAGCTTTGCTGCCCCATCGCCACAATGTGGATAACTATCAAAGGCACTGTGAGTTTTTAACTCAAGTTGGGAGCAGAGAGACAGCAGGAAATGTACCTTACTCCTCTTCCCTTCAGTGTCCTTCCTAATCCTGTTCCTAATTATTTGCTATATTTATTTGGAGTTTGCAATATCACTAGAGGTTATTTATCCAGGCTGTAGCAACATGTTACAGTTGATGGTGGAATGTGCATGTGGTTGTGTGTCACTCAGGCCTTGGGAACTCATCAGTGCATTTTGCATTCTTCATTGGCCATTGTGTGTACTTTGCCATTTTCATATTACTGTTGTGTCTGTTTTCTGCCAGGACCAAATTTAACTGTTACTTCCTTTTCTAATTAAATTAGAAAGCACAAAGTAGTCATGCTGCAACAAACCAAAGAGTCAGTTGCAGTGGGCAGCCAGAAACCTCTTGAAACCTACAAACCGGGCATGGGAATAACAACCCCCCCCCCCCCCATGTTTTATTGCCTCTGGAGGATGCATCAGTCCTTAGAAAGGTCAATTGTTTGGCCTACAACTCCCAGAATCCACCACTGGCTGTGTTAGATAAAGGGATTCTGAAATATTTGTTTAAAAGAACTTTGCCTAAGTCTTGGTTGTATACAGCCATGATGATATTCCTGCATAAGTAGGGAGTTAGACTAGATGATCCTTGAGGTCTCTTCCAGCTTTACAGTCCTGTGCTTTTATGATCATAAACCAGCTTTATCCTTCAGAAATGTGATTAATAGACTTTGATAGTCATCTACGCTGATGACCATCACTACATTTGTGCCAGTTAATCTCACAAATTAATAATGTATTATATGAAGAAGCACATTTGGAAGAAGGCCACTTCACTTAGGTTACCTGCAAGTGATAGTGTAGCATAAGAAAATCTTCTGGCTTGCCTTCCTATATCATGGGGATTCTGTTTAACAGGATGGAAAAAAAAAGGTAGCTCTGTTATAGCTGTGTGGAATGGTTAACGTAGTTGTGCTGCAGTTGAGGTTCCTTGTGGCAGTGCACAGGTACAGTATCCTACAAGGTACTATGTTGTTGTTTGTCATCCAAAAACAAACAGGAAGTGGATCCCAACAAAACCAATCCAGGCAGTGGACAAAACCGGTGTACATTGAGTTGGGGGGGGGGGGGGAAATGAATGCAAGGATTCCATACTGTAACGTATCTAAAGACTTATCGAACACTGCAAAATAAAACATCACACCATGTAGGCATCCTTCAGTCTCGAGAGACTATGGTAACGTGCTCTGAATAGAGGTCTTGGAACAGCGTCTAGTGTGGCTGAGAAGGCCAATTCGAGAGTGACAATCCCTTCCACAGTGAAGACAAATACAATTTGTCCCCTGTCCAGCTCCCTGATTTTGCTGGTTTCGGGACTGCTTCTTTGCCTCAGCCTGCTGAACCAGTGCCTCTTCAAATTGGGAGAGGCCATGCTGCACCGCCTGCCTCCAGTCTGAATGCTCAGATGTCAAGGTTTCCCATCTGTTGAGGTCCATTCCTAAGGCCTTCAGATCCTGCTTGCAGATATCCTTGTATCGCAGCTGTGGTCTCCCTCTGGGGCACTTTCCCTGCACTAATTCTCCATACAGGAGATCTTTTGGAATCTGACCGTCACCCATTCTCACGACATGCTCAAGCCAACGTAGGCATTGCTGTTTCAGTAATGTATACATGCTAAAAATTCCAGCTCGTTCTAGGACTACTCTATTTGGAACTTTGTCCTGCCAGGTGAGACAACACATATGGAACGTGTTCAACTTCCTCTCCTGCCGTGCACAAAGGGTCCAGGACTCACTGCAGTACAGGAGTGTACTCAGGACACAGGCTCTATAGACCTGGGTCTTGGTATATACTGTCAGCTTCTTATTAAGCCATACTCTCTTTGTGAGTCTAGAGAACATGGTAGCTGCTTTGCCAATGTGTTTATCCAGCTTGACATCTAGAGAGAGTGTGTCAGAGATCATTGAGCCAAGGTACACGAAATCATGAACAACCTCCAGTTCTTGTGTAGAGATGGTAATAGAGGGAGGTGAGTCCACGCCTTCAGGCTGATTGTTAGTCCAAAATCTTGGCAGGCCTTCCTAAAACGATTCATAAGTTGTTGGAGCTCTTTGGCAGAATGGGCAACAACAGCTGCATCATTGGTGAAGAGAAATTCCCGCATGCATTTCAGCTGGACTTTGGTCTTCGCTCTCAGTCTAGAGAGATTAAAGAGCTTTCCATCTGATCTAGTCCGGAGATAGACACCTTCTGTTGCAGTTCCAAAAGCGTGCTTCAGCATGACAGCAAAAAAGATCCCAAATAGAGTTGCGCGAGGACTCAGCCCTGTTTCACTCCGCTTCAGATATCAAAGGGATCTGATGCTGAGCCATCAAAAACTACAGTACCCTTCATTTTCTCATGAAAGGATCTGATGATGTTAAGGAGTCGAGGTGGACATCCAATCTTGGGAAGTATTTTAAAAAGGCCGTACCTGCTAACCAAATCAAAGGCCTTTATAAGATCTATGAAGGCCACAAAGAGTGGCTGTCGTTGTTCCCTACATTTCTCCTGCAACTGTCTGAGGGAAAATACCATGTCAGTGGTGGATCTATTAGCTCAAAATCCACACTGTGATTCTGGATAGACTCTGTCTGCAAGCACCTGGAGTCTCTTCAGCACAACATGGGCAAGCAGTTTCCCTACAACGCTGAGAAAAGAGATGCCGTGGTAGTTATTGCAGTTGCCCCTGTCGCCTTTGTTCTTGTACAATGTGACGATGTTTGCATCCTTCATGTCCTGTGGTACTCCACCTTCCCTCCAGTAAAGACAAAAGATTTCATACAGCTCAGTCGTGATGATCTCTTTACAGCACTTCAGCACTTCAACAGGGATGTTATCCTTCCCAGGTGCCTTGCCGGAGGCGAGGGAATCCAAGGCTGCTTTTATTTCTGCTAGAGATGGTTCGCTGTCCAACTCTTCCAAGACAGGCAGGCATGCAATGTTATTTAATGCCTCTTCGGTTACTACATGGAATATAGCTCAGAGTAGTGCTGCACCCAGCGTTCCATCTGCTGTGCTCGGTCCTGGATTATCACGTCTGTAGCAAACTTCAAAGGAGCAGATTTCTTCTGTATTGGACCTAAAGCCTGCTTGATACTGTCATACATTCCCTTGATGTTACCTGTGTCTGCTGCTACCCTGTTTCCCCGAAATTAAGACAGGGTATTTTTTCATGTACAACAATCTAGGTTTATTCAAATACAGTCACGTCATCTTCTTCTGGTTGCTGCACAATGGTGGAGGGCGGGGTTTCACTTAACTAGGGCTTATTTTTGGGGTAGGGCTTATATTATGAGCATCCTGAAAAATCATACTAGGGCTTATTTTCAGGTTAGGTCTTATTTTCGGGGAAACAGGGTATCTGTATCTGAGAGCAGAGCTGAAGCCAATAATCATCACACCAGAATCTCAGAAAATGGCTTCAGTATTACCATACACTGCAATAATTGATTTATTTCTGTCAAGTCAGTTTTGACTTACAATGACCTTTCTCGGGATAGAAACATACAAAATGCAAATACATCTAGAGTAGCATCTTCTTTAGTGTATAAACAATAAAAAGGCATAATAACTGAGCAACAAAACATTCCAAACGGATAACCACCAAGCCCTCCAGTGTACATTTAAGAACTCTGAGAAGAACAGCCACTCTGTGTGTAAACTGTTGAGTCCTAACTGTAGGGGGGGGGGGGAATGTATTTTTCTACCTAGCTCTTGTTGGCTTTGTTGCTTCACAAATGAGAGTAATTGTTAATGTTTTAAATACGCTGACAGCTAGCCATGGTCATGTTAGTTGATTGTGAGGTACGGATGTTAGAGACCAAGATAAAGATAATCTTATTTGTGAGGAAGAATCTGAATTGCTTTACTGCAGAGATATGGGTGAAATTAAAGAGTGCATTCAGGGACTCTGGTAACAGTACTCTTTCTTTCTTTCTTTCTTTCTTTCTTTCTTTCTTTCTTTCTTTCTTTCTTTCTTTCTTTCTTTCTTTCTTTCTTTCTTTAGTTATTTATTTGTGGATGCTAAAGTGAAAATGCTGTGCCTCAGGCTAAAAAAACACCCAACAGGGAGCTGCCACCACCATAAACAAGTCTGTTGTACGAGATAGCGTGCAGTTAAGTTGTGCATAACACAAAGACTTTGGCTAAGCATAAACAGGATTTGAAACTGGCCTTCTGTTGCCTTAGTGGAGGCCGTGGAGGCTGCAAGGTTCATGGGAAGAGAAGAGGGATCCTCGTTTACAAAACCACCAGAAACAATTAGTGTATTTACCTGCTGTTTTTGCCAAATGTGCTTCAAGTAGGTGCAGTTTACAGCAAAATGAAATGTATTTATGCTCAATTCTAATGTTGTTTAGTTGTCTAACAGTATTAAGCATTTAAAATAAGCAGAGCTTATGAGAATGCATCACAAAATCTTTCTTTTGGTCCTACATTTGTAACCCTCACAGTGTTTTCCTTCCTTTTGTCCTCTGTGCTCTCCCCTCTCTCTCTCTCTCTCCCTTCTCTCTCTCTCTCTCTCGTCCAGGAATGACCGGTAAGATTCAGTATTGGAGAGAATCTGTAGTGGCTGGAAAGTCATGGCCTTTTGGGATGCCACAATAGGTTAGCTGCTCTGGTGTCACAGAATTGCTGACCTACCAAGGTTACCCTGAGTGCTTGGGCAGTAAGATTCTTTGTAATGTTAGTTCAGATTCTGAGGACCCAAATCCTTTATTGAAATAAAATCCACTCACACATGGGAGTATTTTCAAGGGATTTTGTGTGAGCCCCTGTGGGATACATATTTGTTTCTGCATCCCTGATAGTGTGAGAGAGGTGAATCTGAGCCGCTCTTGAAATTAGATCTATGGTATGTACTGTACTCCACTGCACTATTTCCTTGGTTATGGTGGAGCAAACATAATATAATCTGGGTTTAATATAATCTAGCCAAATATAATCTAGGTTTTTAACTTTTCAGGTGGCTTCCTTTAATCCACCTATTTTCCCACCTTAGTATAATTAAGTTTTAAAAAGTAATTGGTATCATCCTGCTTGCAGCATCACATGGTGAGGGATTGCTTGCAGTTGATTCTTCTACTGCATAAAAGGTTGAGAAAGTAGCAAACTGTCTCTCTTCATGACTTGCAAATGTGTTGAAGTGCTGAAAGGGGGCAAAGGAGTCAGGCTCTGCTGTGATTTAGTAGGGCACCCAAAGGCTTATTCGCAGCTGGGAAGGGCCTCTGTTGTGGCCTTCAGAAAAGCCTTGACTGCAATTGCTAATGATTCATGTTGTAGTCTTTTAATATCTTTGCTCCACCTGCTAAGGTGGCAAAGTCAAAAGCAGCAAGCCATTGGCTGCCAGCTCTGCTTCAGTCCAGAGGGTACTGCTGGTGACCTAGATGTTTGTCCTTCCAGCTGTCACTGGGCAACCCTCTGAGCACAACAGAGCCACATTTGAAAACAAAAGAACATTCTGAAGTGGAGACTTGCCGTCAATAAGCATGTTTTTGCAGGGGATAGGAAACACAACTGTGGTGGACAAATTCTGTGTTTGCATTCATGTAATGCAAATCAGATAGTAGTTAGTGCTCCTGTATGTGCCTGACTACAGCTGACTTGTGTCAGGTGGAAGACTGGACTGGTAAGCAGGATGTAATGTGTTGGAAGACTTTGAGTGGAATATGGAGGGCTGCTATCTGATGTACTTATCCGGAGTTCACTGAATTCCAGCCCAGCTGTCTTCCAAACAAACGGCCTTTGCTCTTCCTGCCACTTCATTGCTGTTTACAGTTCTCAGTCACATTTCCATGGTGGGGGTGGATGGCCAGAAACACTTACACTCATGATCATTAGTCAGAATTTCCTCCTAGCTTCTGATGCCATACATTCCTCATCGGCTTTTCTTTGAGCATCGTCTTTTGTCTTGTGTTCCACATAAACGTTCTGTTCTGTTCTGTTCTGCTTTGCTTTGTTTTGCTGGTGACACATTTCAATATTTGGAGTAACTCTTCAGAAATCCACAAATTATGTTTGGGGTTGGTAACAGATAATTGCTACTGCGCTCCCCCACACCTATTTCACAAAGGCATGGAGATATCTTCCTTTTTAACTTGCCTCTTTGAAAGAACTGGTGATCTTTTCACTTTTACCCAATGGCATTGATGCTGTACCTTCATATAAAATACAGGCTGTCACCATCTTCAGAAGTATCTATCCTCTGTTTTCCTGTGTTGCTTGACGCTCTGGATGTGAGTTCTTTTAATAGACTTAAGCAGGAAGCTTTCTTTGCTGGTTGATAGAACTAAGTATTTCTTCTAGCCAGGGGCAATCATATTGGAGGACCTGTGAGCTTGGTTCTTGGTTCTTCTTAAAAATGTTCATTAATATAAAATTCCAAACAAAGAAAAAGAAAAGTCTTCAGTTTAAAGCAAAATGTTATGGTAGAAGCTGTACACTGAAAGTAAAGAAATGGTGACCAGAAACGAACAACCCTGGCACTTAAAGGACCTTTCTTGTACCATCACTTCTATTCCAAGTAAATTGAATAGGTGAGCTCTGCTTTTTTAATCCTAAAGATGGGGACCCCCCATACCTCTTTTCACCTAGTCTAAGCCCATTGAATAGAACAAAACTTTTTGTCATCCCAAATGTGGAACAATTGATTTATGTAACTGTCCATAAATTGTACTGCAGATCTGCTGTCAGCACATGTTGACCCTATCAAAACCTATATTTATTTCATTTCAGCTCTTTTACACCAATAGTGATGAGATATATAGGGGGTGGGGGTGGTCAGTGGGGTTATGCTATAGTGATTACAAGGGGATGATATCCCTTTTTTACTCTGGGGAGTCCACTTTCAATCATAACGTTCTCCTTTGACCTGAAAGTTTTTTTTCCTCTGTTAGGAATTTTTCTGCTTTTTAAAAAGTAGGAACACATAGACATCAATTTTAGGAAGATAAATCCTGTGGCTTTGGTTTTGTTTTAAAGCAAACCATGGTATAAGTGAGCAGTAAAATACCTTGGACTCATCATGGTCTCCCAAACAGCTGGAATTCAAAGAAACCTGCTCCCACCCACAAGGGAGAATGAGTTGCCATTGAAGCCACTCTCTTTAAGAGACAGTCCTGCATACTGCGAGTTGGGAGTTCTGCTAAAATCCTACCTACTTACCCAGAAATACATTCCCAATTCAAGCCAACGCCTAGCCCTGCGTAAGAATGAAGAGGGCAGAAAACTACAATTTTCACTCCATCATTGCCACTCTAAAATACTGATGTGGGTACAATGCACAAATAGAAACGTTAAGCTTTCAGAGGTAGCACTGCAGCATCAGGGCATAGCAGCCTTCATAAGAAGATTGCCAATCAAGAATTTTTAAAAAGTCACCACCATTTGTTTCTGTGAGGGAGATATAGTTCTTATGAACTATACTTGTGCAGTGGCTAGAACCTGATGTAGAAGTACATATAGGAGGAACACAACACAGTAGAAGAGTTTCTAGATCAGAGTAAGCAACTATGACCTCCTGGATGTTTTTTGTCTCGTAAATTCCATGAAACAGAATTGGTGCCACCAATGGAATTGTAAGAGTTGTGCTTCAGAAATATCAGGAGAGCTGCTGTTGCCCACCTTGTCCTGGGGTTTACAGTAGTGCGAATCACATGGGTTTCTGGGGCTTTTTACTTAGGAAGCTCAGTTTGGAGAATAAGGCATGTTCCTGACTCCATGTCTCCTGTGATCATGTTTTAGAAAATGCAGGTAGAAGAGCAAATTGATGATAGCCTTTTCAAAATGAATGGCCAGTTGCAAGTCTAAATCTGCCAGTTTAGGAAGTTTTGTAGGCTTTGCCAAATGCTTGTCTTTGACTTGCATCAGAACATTGAGAGTTCAGCTGCAGATGTTTTAATTTCCAGGTGCTTTTTCAAAACAACTTTGAAAAAGGTTAGGAAGAAAATAGTGTAGCTTTTGAACCTTAGTGTAGAACCGTAAGGCCCCAAATGAAAGGTGACAACTGGATGTCTCTTTTCATTTAATGTGCAGGTTTGCTTTTAAAAAGAGGAAAGAACGAAATTTACATTAGTGGGGGGGTGTCTGATAATTATCAGGATTAAAGCAGGTGTGAAAGTGGAATTTACCATTTCAGCTCCCTGAAAAAGCCCCTCCTGTACACGTTTTGCATGTGCATTCCTAGTAGGAACCAGTGGGGACTTCCTCCCATATGAATGCCAACTGCAGAGGAAGAATTATCCTCAGGCCTGGAACATGAGATGATGGGGTTAATTACCCTTCTATATATGCTCCACTCCTGATAACTAAGAGAGTAAAAAGTCTCCTTACACTGAATTAGACCCTTAATTCTTTTAGCTGAGTATTGTCAACATTGACTGGTAGCCATTGTCCAAGGTTTCAGGCAAGCTTTTTTCCTCATCTTCCCTGGAGGTATGGGGATTGAACCTGGGATCTTCTGCATGTAAAATGTATTGAGTACATATATAAATCCCGTAGAAGATATCCCATAGAAGAAATGGAGTAGCCCTCATAGTCAACAAAAGAGTGGGAAAAGCTGTACTGGGATACAATCTCAAAAATGATAGAATGATTTCAATACGAATCCAAGGCAGACCTTTCAACATCACAGTAATCCAAGTTTATGCACCAACCACCGATGCTGAAGAGGCTGAAATTGACCAATTCTATGAAGACCTACAACACCTTCTAGAACTGACACCAAAGAAAGATGTTCTTCTCATTCTAGGGGACTGGAATGCTAAAGTACGGAGTCAAGAGATAAAAGGAACAACAGGTAAGTTTGGCCTTGGAGTTCAAAACGAAGCAGGGCAAAGGCTAATAGAGTTTTGTCAAGAGAACAAGCTGGTCATCACAAACACTCTTTTCCAACAACACAAGAGACGACTCTACACATGGACATCACCAGATGGTCAATACCGAAATTAGATTGATTATGTTCTCTGCAGCCAAAGATGGAGAAGCTCTATACAGTCAGCAAAAACAAGACCTGGAGCTGATTGTGGCTCTGATCATCAGCTTCTTATAGCAAAACTCAAGCTTAAACTGAAAATAGGAAAAACCACTGGGCTAGTCAGGTATAATCTAAACCAAATCCCTTATGAATACACAGTGGAAGTGAAGAACAGATTTAAGGAACTAGATTTGGTGGACAGAGTGCCTGAAGAACTATGGATGGAGGCTTGTAACATTGTACAGGAGGCAGCAACAAAAACCATCCCAAAGAAAAGGAAATGCAAGAAAGCAAAGTGGCTGTCCAACGAGGCCTTACAAATAGCAGAGAAGAGAAGGGAAACAAAATGCAAGGGAGATAGGGAAAGTTACAGAAAATGGAATGCAGACTTCCAAAGAATAGCAAGGAGAGACAAGAGGGCCTTCTTAAATGAACAGTGCAAAGAAATAGAGGAAAATAATAGAAAGGGAAAAACCAGAGATCTGTTCAAGAAAATTGGAGCTATTAAAGGAACCTTTTGTGCAAAGATGGACATGATAAAGGACAAAAATGGTAGGGACCTCACAGAAGCAGAAGACATCAAGAAGAGGTGGCAAGAATACACAGAGGAATTATACCAGAAAGATTTGGATGTCCCGGAAAACCCAGATAGTGTGGCTGCTGACCTTGAGCCAGACATCCTGGAGAGTGAAGTCAAGTGGGCCTTAGAAAGCATGGCTAACAACAAGGCCAGTGGAGGTGATGGCATTCCAGTTGAACTATTTAAAATCTTAAAAGATGATGCTGTTAAGGTGCTACACTCAATATGCCAGCAAGTTTGGAAAACTCAGCAGTGGCCAGAGGACTGGAAAAGATCAGTCTACATCCCAATCCCAAAGAAGGACAGTGCCAAAGAATGCTCCAGCTACCGTACAATTGCACTCATTTCACACACTAGCAAGGTTATGCTCAAAATCCTACAAGGTAGGCTTCAGCAGTATGTGGACCGAGAACTATGGCAAGTTCTTAAAGAAATGGGAGTGCCTGACCACCTTATCCATCTCCTGAGAAATCTATATGTGGGACAGGAAGCAACAGTTAGAACTGGATATGGAACAACTGATTGGTTCATAATTGGGAAAGGAGTACGACAAGGCTGCATATTGTCTCCCTGCTTATTTAACTTATATGCAGAATACATCATGCGAAAGGCTGGACTGGAGGAATCCCAAGACAGAATTAAGATTGCCAGAAGAAATATCAACAACCTCAGATATGCAGATGATACCACTCTGATGGCAGAAAGTGAGGAGAAATTAAAGAACCTCTTAATGAGGGTGAAAGAGGAGAGCGCAAAAAATGGTCTGAAGCTCAACATCAGAAAAACTAAGATCATGGCCACTGGTCCCATCACCTCCTGGCAAATAGAAGGGGAAGATATGGAGGCAGTGACAGATTTTTCTTTCTTGGGCTCTATGATCACTGCAGATGGTGACAGCAGCCACGAAATTAAAAGACATCTGCTTCTTGGGAGGAAAGCGATGACAAACCTAGACAGCATCTTAAAAAGCAGAGACATCACCTTGCTGACAAAGGTCCACATAGTCAAAGCTATGGTTTTTCCGGTAGCGATGTATGGAAGTGAGAGCTGGACCATAAAGAAGGCTGACCGCTGAAGAATTGATACTTTTGAATTGTGGTGCTGGAGGAGACTCTTGAGAGTCCCCTGGACTGCAAAGAGAACCAACCTATCCATTTTGAAGGAAATCAACCCTGAGTGCTCACTGGAAGGACAGATCCTGAAGCTGAGGCTCCAATACTTTGGCCATCTCATGAGAAGAGAAGACTCCCTGGAAAAGACCCTGATGTTGGGAAAGTGTGAAGGCAAGAGGAGAAGGGGATGACAGAGGACGAGATGGTTGGACAGTGTCATTGAAGCGACCAACATGAATTTGACCCAACTCCGGGAGGCAGTGGAAGACAGGAGGGCCTGGCGTGCTCTGGTCCATGGGGTCACAAAGAGTCGGACACGACTTAACGACTAAACAACAACATGGTCCCTCCCCTGATGCAGACCCTTTGCAAGGACACATTAAATGTCGTGGTACTATAGGCATTTCCGTGCATCTTTTGAAATCAGCAGTTGTTAGATCTTCATACAGGACAGGATCTGGCGTGTAATCATCCCTCTGAACCAAAAAACGATGGTAAGCTTTGGGTTACATACCGCATACTCTTTCCAGTTCTTGCATCTCTAGAAGCAAGAATGCAAAAAAGATTATGTTTCTGGGAGGAAGAATAATGAAGATGGTCATATCTTGTGAGCACACTGTGTGCAGCCCATGGTGATCCTGTGAGCACTTTTGCATGCATGTCAGAAGAGATACAAGCATGGGCTTAAGAGAGGTGTAACATGGCACATGTCCAGGGTGTATGAAATGCTTGGGGTTAAATCATTCCTCCTGACAGACCCATAGTGGCTGTTGGGGGATTCTTTTGCATGATCTGCTAAGCAACAGAATGCAATGCTTTCTTTCCCTGCACTGTAAGTTGGGGGAAGCTGGTGGCCCAGCTTGTTTCCCCCCCCCCCCTACTTTTGAAAGAGAAAGCAGATGTGGGAACACATTCAGACTGACAAGTTGCTTTGTGTCTGGTTGCTTCACTGAGGCTGCTGCACCCTGTAGGTGTTGGGTTATGGGTGATAGGCAGCAGCCTAGGACCAGCGGTAACTCTTTCCATTTGGAGGATTTCCTTCCCTGAGCTTTAGACCTCAGAAAGGCT
This sequence comes from Intellagama lesueurii, assembly GCA_037013535.1. Classification (NCBI taxonomy): domain Eukaryota; kingdom Metazoa; phylum Chordata; class Lepidosauria; order Squamata; family Agamidae; genus Intellagama; species Intellagama lesueurii. The sequence continues at coordinate 221,635,793 of JBAJHW010000002.1, forward strand.
GTTTCAGTGGCTCTCGATGTGAGCAAAATCAGAATTGTTTCATGTTTTTGTTTTGCGGGTTAAAGCTGGGGAACAGGCCCCCTCTGGCCTTTCCTAAGCATACAAAAAAACAGCAGTATTCTTACAGTCCTCTGCACTGTCAAACTATTAAGTATTAAAGACTTCTTGTGGTGTATTGGCAAGTGATTGACACTAAGCTGAAGCAGGTGCAGAGAGCGTAGAGACTTCTTCAGAGCGCTCTCTCCCCCTCTCTCTCCCTCTCTGTGTGTGTTTGTGTATGCGTGTGTGTTTCTATAGGAGGGGTGAACAACTAGACTGGGAAAGCAAACTATAGCCTCTGCCTGTGGCCATTGGTCCTTTGGGCCTCTGGACTGTGTGGCAGCTGGCCCCTTGACTGGTATGAACAAGATTGAATCTGTGAGGACTGGGTTGGGGGGATGGACAGGGCAGCTGCAAACCTGACTCTTTAGTTTCCTTCACAGGCAAGCTGAATTTTGGGTTGAAGCTAGTCTAGACTTACCTAGGCTAAGGGCTCTGGGAGGCTATTACATTTATTCTCATATGTAAGACCCTGCCCCCATCTTTAATTTCTTTGGCTCTTTCTCCTGTCTTGCCCTGATTTTCTTTTGCCACTTTAGTGAGTTTGTAAAGTTCGGAAAACAGTCTTTGTTCTGAAAGTTAAAGGAGCCCAGTAGCCATTCAGTTAAAGACCCTGCTCACCTGTCCACTTGCCTATTTTCTCCCCCCAGTAATAGCTAGATGTTGTCCAGGTCCTGCTCTGCTCCAAGGCAAAACAGGCACATTGCATTGATACATATAAAGCTGTAATAAAAGAGGGAGGAGCTTTGGAGCATATGCAAAGTTATTTTTCCTACTACTTCAAATACTGTAGTACTTACATGTCTGTTAGAGACATGTCCTGCTCAAGAACCTGTAGATAAAGTCCCTTGGTGCAATTGAGTGATGTATTTGGGAGGGTAGATCTTGCTTAATGATCCTGTGGACCGGCACACTTCCCTAACAAATTGTTTATTTTGCCTTCCAGAACCGTGCTTTGGATTAGGGACCCAAGGGATCGCCATGCATCCATATGCGCTGAGAGACGACTTGGAAGCCCACAGTGGCTGAATGTCAACCCTGATGAGCCAGTGAGGATGGAAAGCTGTTGGTGTTTTTACCTTGGAAAGGAACTCTGAATGGATTTGCCATGGTGACATGAAAAAAGGGCCAGGATGGATGATGGACTGTCGCGGAGGCTCTCCCACCTTTGTGCTGCCTCTTGGTGATACTATCCTGAGCTTTCCCTGAGTCAGGATCTGGAGGGAGGGAGGGAGGGAGGGGGTGGGGTGGGGGAAGCAACTTGAACACTCTCTTCCAAAGCAAGGATGACTTTGGTCAGGCTCCGGAGGGGTTTCCGGCAGGTGTCTCCTCAGGTGGTGCTTTTCTTGCTGTTTGCCTTCTGCTTGCTCAGTGTTTTTGTCTCAGCCTATTATTTATATGGGTGGAAGAGGGGACTGGAGCCTTCTGGGGACATCCCCAGCCCTGACTGTGATGAACCGAAGGTTGCCCCATCACGTATCCTTCCACTGAAGCCTGTCAAAGTGGTGGATTCTTCTCGCACAGACCCTTTGGTTCTTGTGTTTGTGGAAAGCCTTTACTCTCAGCTAGGCCAGGAGATTGTGGCCATCTTGGAATCCAGTCGTTTCAAATATCTGACTGAAATTGCTCCAGGGAAAGGGGACATGCCCACGTTGACGGACAAGGACCGAGGGCGCTTTGCACTGATCATCTATGAGAACATCCTGAAGTATGTGAACTTGGATGCCTGGAACCGCGAGCTCTTGGACAAGTACTGCGTAGAGTATGGCGTAGGAATCATTGGCTTTTTCAAGGTATTATTTTTGATCTGGAGATGGCGTCTGTGAGGGGAGAAAGAAGGGTGGTGGAGCTTACTTCAGGAGGGCAGAGTTTGTGCAGCTATGTGCTTGTCTTCTCTGCAGCACTTCATTATCTACCCACTTGTAGGGGGAGAAAGCTGCTGTCAGATCTGGGTATTGCTCACTTTGTTCTGGGTCACAAAATGGTGACATGGCCAGTCCAGTATAACTTGGGGATGTGATCTGTCATCCGTGCCCCTCTTTCTTTCCTGCTCTCTCAGAGCCAGAGAATCTAAGAACTTTTCTCTGAGCAAGATTTTAATGGAGCGGTTAAAGAAAGTTTTGCTATAAGCATCCCTTAGAACTTGAAAAAGTTACTTATATGGACTGTAGCTCTCAGAATCTGGCCATGCTTATTATGGGTGTTCTGAGAGTTATACTACAAAAATGAAACTTTTCTCACTCTAGGCTTCCCTTTTTCCTTCTGCACTTAATCCTGCAACTGTGCTCTAAAAGTTCAGCTGACCTTGTTTCTCTAAGATTCATTCTACTCCTTGAATGTCCTCTGTCTGCTTTGATTTATTTTATTGTTTGGCAGGAAAGTGGTCATGTTACAATGAAAAAGGTACGGTATGAAGGTGCACTTAGCCAACTGAATGTTCGAAGAGTCAGGAGCACAAGGAAGAGCTGCAGCCTGCAAAATGTCAGCCTTTCTTGGACACCTTCTCATAGTTGCTACTTGCTACTGAATGGCTTGATGTCTTGCCAGCATCAAGCCTGATAAGTAAGAGCGCTGTGCTTTTTAACTGATGCCAACAGTGGATTTACAAATCCACATCCTTTGAGCTGGACGTAGGCTGTTGTAGCTGTGCTGATGACAGGACAGAGAGAGCAATAATGGCTCTGTGGGGGCCTGGCTAGTATATGGAATGGGGGGGAAGGAGTATAAGAGGAATTTGGTAGACATCATGATCACTGTTTAAGCACTAAGACTTGACAAGGTTGTCATAGATCCTTGCTTTCCCTTGGTGGGTCTTGGGGACTGAGCTTCAGAAGAAGCAAACAGGAAAGATTCAGCATAAATGTTTTTTTTAATTTCCTGCCTGGCCCAGGTTGAGGCAGTCACCACAGGTCTGTTGCATTTCTGTGTTTGAAAGAAGAAGCAAAAAGGAAAAGAAAAAGGTTAAAAAGCCTAGGGTAGAAAGGAAATTGGGTTTTTTGTCCTGGAACCTAGAGCTACCCTTTAGCTTTTGATGGACACTTCAGCATAAATCTTCCATCCTGATTTCTGTTGCTTTTTTGGTTTGTGCCTTATAAAGCTTATGGTGTAATAAATAGATTAAGATTCCAAAATGTCGGTGGAAAATATCTTTCTTGCTCCCTATCAGTCTGGATTTCAGTCCATTTCTGTAGTTAAATCTTAAGAAGAAACAGTGATTGGGTGTTTGCACTGTGCGTTAATTCCCTTCCAGATGTATAGTTGGATACCATTCTGTTTTTGCAAAGCTTCTCTGTTCATTGATCTCTCCTGTTGGAAACTTCATTGGCACATCATGCATACTGTTGTGTGTCTAAAAAATGTTTAATGTGTGACCTCTTGCTTTTAGGTAAATGGGGGAGGCAGAAGGTGTGTAAGAATCACTACTAGAAACCAGGATTCAGAGTTTATGATGAGAAGAGTCTGGTACCTGTGTAAATGAACCCGACCACAAAAGCTGATGATCTGAACAATTCTGTGTGATGGTTTTTGAAAGGGAGTCTCACTGAGGGATGCTGCTAGGTCATAGAATTCATCCTGGCTGGACACATGAATGTGAAGGCTTTAATAGAACAATTCCCCTCGATGTGAATAGTGGTTTCTTTTCTCTTGTCAAAATTCTTGCACTCCCATGCTACGGTTCTGTAGTATTTCCCTTAAGAGCCATCTGTATCCATCTGATTTAAGCAAACACCATTTGACACCCACTTATGAGCCCGTGAGACACAGGGTGTTTTTGCAGCTGTGTATGCCACCTCCAAGTTCTATTTGGCTTAGCTCTTTTTGCGGGTGGAGATTGGAAGTGAGAAGTAAGCATATGGAAGGAAAGGAAGAAAGTCTGAATCTGATTTCAAGTCTCAGTAACTCAAGTCTCTTAAGCAACTTCATTTAATCTCTCATCTAAATGGAGAGACTGGACTGGAACTCTATCATTTCTTATCTTTGGCTGTGATGGCTGCAGCCGATTGGAGCTGCATTCCAAAATGACTGTTGGAAGGTCGTTAAGCCACCCATCCCAACATAGAATCGGTATCTTTTCTTTTGTGCTCCTTACAATATTTGAGACTCTCAGGTTCAGCAGTACAAATGGAAAAAGTGTTCTTTGTAGGTGGTCAAATAGAGGTCAGAATTAAATGTGCCAAGGTTATCCACAGAAAGTTTTGTGTATGGCTCACAGTGGACTCTCAAGTGGCTTCCATATCCTTCTCATGTGTCAGAACAGAATAGACCTTTGACCTTTGAAAAGAACTCAACTGGACAACTGTGCACATGATATAAGCTGACTGGGGACCTCCAGACAGAGAAATAGAAACAGTATGTATCTCCTAGTTCAAAGTCAAGGTCTTCAGTTTGAGATGAGAGAGTCAAGTACTGTACTGGCTTACTTTTAGCTCTAGATACTCTGCGCCATGACTTGTACTCCTGAGATTATCCTTGTTTCAGTGACCTAGACTTGTAAGCAAACCTCATTCTTCTGTGGTGCTTAACTACAGAGGTATCTTTTGAACACAAGAGTGTTATGGACTGAATCCAGCTGCTAGTTCCATTGTAAGAGTGGTCAGCGGACCAATTGGGCGGGATATAAATACAATAAATAATAATAATAATAATAATAGTAAGCAGAACCATTTAATAAACAGGATCTACTCAGCTGTTGGCTTTCTATTTATCAATTGATTGAATGGCTTTCTACTGTCACTGAGAAAAGCAATTCTGTTTAGGCTCCTTCTCCCTCCCTCCCTCCATTCATTCATTCATTCATTCATTCATTCATTCATTCAGTAAGTAAGTAAGTAAGTAAGTAAGTAAGTAATTATCATTTATAGGTCTCAGAGAGGAGACTCAGGGCAGCTCACAATGTTAAAACGACTAAAGTTAAAAGCACAATATACTACAGGTTAAAAAGCAATTAAACATGGAAAAATTTAAAATCTATTAATTATTTTTTAAAACTTTAAAAACAGACATAGGAAATCAAGAAACAAAAAAACTCCAGCATCCAGTGACTCAATTATAGTTACTGAAAGTTATTAAAAACCTGCCTGAAGAGGAGCCTCATGGCACAGTGGTTAACTTGCAGAGCAGACTCCTCTCATGACCTGAGTTTGATCCTGGGCTCAGGTAGCTGGCTTGAGGCTGACTCAGCCTTCCATCCTTCTGGGCTTGGTAAATTGAGTACTCAGCTTGCAGGGAGGGGGATGTGTAGCCCTTACAAATAATTAATTTGTAAACCACCCAGAGAACTTTAAGCACTATGGGTTAGTATATAAGCAGCATGCTTTGCTTTGCTTTGTGGGTGTTCAACTTTTGGCGGAATGTTAAAAGGGAGGGAGCCAACCTAACCTCCAAAGAAGAGTATTCCTGGGAACAGCCACAGAGAAAGCTCTCTCATGTCCCCTTCAAACACACTTGGAAAAGAAGAGCTCCTCTGAAGACCCTAAAGGCCAGGAAAGCTTATATGGGGAGTGGCAGGCTTTGTCCTTCTTTTCCCCTTATCCTTGCTGCTTGCTGAATTTGTCTGAAGCTGTCACATAGTTCATGTGATCTCTCTTTACAGGCCAATGAAAACAGCTTGCTGAGTGCTCAGCTGAAGGGCTTCCCACTTTTTCTCCACTCCAACCTTGCGCTGAAGGACTGCAGCATCAATCCCAAATCACCACTTCTGTACATTACACGGCCCAGTGAGGTAGAAAAGGGACTGCTTCCTGGAGAGGATTGGACAGTCTTTCAGTCAAACCATTCCACCTATGAACCGGTCCTTCTGGCCAAAACCAAGTCTGCAGAATCCATCCCACATATGAGCATTGATGCAGCTCTCCATACTACTGTGGTACAGGACTTGGGTCTCCATGATGGCATCCAGAGGGTCCTTTTTGGCAACAACCTCAACTTTTGGCTGCACAAGCTGGTCTTCGTGGATGCTGTTTCTTTCCTCACTGGCAAAAGACTTTCTCTGCCCCTTGATCGCTACATTTTGGTAGACATTGATGATATCTTTGTTGGCAAGGAAGGAACACGGATGAAGGTGGACGATGTCAAGGTAATTCTACTCATACCCAGTATTGCATGCTTGGTTTGTGAGAGATGTAGGGCCTGCTGATTTGTAGATCCATTTCTATGTGCTGAAGCAGAGGTGGGGAATCTTTGACTCTTTAGATGTTTGGATGTTGACTGCCAGGAGTATCAGCCAGCAAGGGCATTGCCAAGGGATTGTGAGAGCTGTAGTCAAAGACTTCTGACGTCCCCAGCCCTTGGGACTACAACCTACTATAGAGGTAAGGGTGTCTGAGTTTGGCTTTAGAACAAATGTGTGGATAGGTGCATAGGTAGTCAACAAACCAGGGTGTATAAATATCAATGTTTTTTAAAAAAATTAAATTGATTTAAATCATTTTTTAAAAATCATTTTTAAAATTTAAATAATTGGAATGAAGGATTTTTTATTTATTTAAAGTGATTTGATTTAAATCAAATCCACCCTGCAACAAAGTTGACTACCTAGGTTCTAATTTAGAAATCTACAAGATTCAGATTGTTCAGAAGCACTGTATTCCATCTGAGTCGAAAGGCTTGTTTTGAGAAGCAGCTTTGGGCCACCCGTATGACAATGCAGCCACATCTCTTGTTCATTCTGCCTATTTCTATGTTTATATTATGTGATCCCCTTTTCCAAAAGGCAGAACTGTCCACAAGTCTGACTCTGTCCCAACTAGAGTTTGGAAATGTTATCCTTTTGGGGACGATGACTCCCAGAATCCCTCCAATACCATGGCCGTTGGGCACAACTATGGATTTTGGGTGATGACTCCCAAAATCATCAGTTGGGCCCAAAACTTGGAAAATTGTTGTTTCAAACAACTCCCTATATCAACATGGCCATTCCAAGCTGTGGACACAAAGCTGAATAACGCTGTCCTTTGAATTCCGTAAGTATTAAGCAACACAACCCAAACTAGGCATATCCATCAGATCCTCTTTAGATGTCGTGCTAATAACTCCTGATTCTTTGTAGTGGACTCTGTGAATGCACACAAATGGGTTTATCCTGCGCCTGCGCAGGACGTTCGGAACTTTCTAGAACTTAGAAAAAAAAAGCCAGACAGTTAGTCCCCCCCCCCCGAGGGTATATAGGCTCCGCCTCCTCCACCTTCCTTAGTTCCTCTTTTTCCGCCGTTAGGGTAGGACGTAGGAACACTAGAGCGTGCTAAGGAAAGTATTTCCTTCTATTTACCTTACAGCTTTTCCATCAGATCCTCTTTAGATGTCATGCTAATAACTCCTGAACTGGAAGGACAGAGCTCCTCCCCATGCCAGCAAAGTTAGTCATGGATCCCTAGTCTACACAGCAGCTGCCCAGTTTGCTGCTCCTTCAGATCACTGTAAGCGCCAGTTTCCAAAGAGGAGGAGTTGCAGCAGTGGTTCTTCTTCTCAATCAAACCATGACTTTTCCTCCTCTCTCAGAGATGAAACAGGCACATGTACACACCACTATCAGTGCAAGGAAGCATTAGTGCCTTTTCCTAAAGCCTGGATCTTTGCTTGTGTGTTTTTGCATTTGTGCACTGCAGCGGTTAGCAGGTACACAAGGAAGCTGCACTTACTGCAATTTGCATTTTCTAAGATATATCTTACCACCTCTCCAACTATAGAGAGCACGGTTAACTAAAAGACTACTATGCTAATGGACAGATTCTTGGGACTCATACATCACTTCTGCTGATACAAGTATGTCCCTGAAGATAGTTTGGATGGTTCACATGAGGCAAAAAAAGCACTTTCACCAAATTACCCTTTGATAGCTAAATACCAGTTAGTTAAGTGTGCAGGGAGCACAGTTTCAAATATTCATCAGCCACATCCACAACCTAAGCAACTGCTATCCTGGGAGAGCCAAGACTTTGCTTGAAGAGCAGCCACTTCTTGAATTTTTCATCACTGCGCATCTAGTAAACTGAACTGGCTATCTAGAGTATTCAGTAACCATTTCCACCTTTGGTAAGAGAGCAGAGTATTAAACCTTTGCTTTTTTCCACTTTACAATTATTCTGTGAGAAGCAGAACAGAGACACGCAGGTGCCCGAGTAAGCCAGTGTGAGATTTGCTGCATACTGTGTGGTTTGCTTGTTTAAGAAGGTATCCAAGATTTAATCTGTTATTTGTCTGAGAAAAACAGAATGAACTTTGAGCTTATTGTCAACTGTTTTCTCTGGCCTTCTCAAAATCAAAGGGTAAACCTTAAAATGTAGATTAAAATTAAGATTATGACCTTTTTTCACCATTTATGTCCAACAATTCATTCCTATGTAGTTCAAAGCTCATCTTCTTTCCAGAGCAATTAAAACTTGTCCAGGTTCACAGCCCCAAACAGATATATTTTGAATTATTCTTTTTCATTGTCTCTCCCAAAACATAAGCCTAGAAGGATGTCCTGCAAATGTGGCTCCTTTCTGGCAACACAAAAGGCCTGGTATGCTAGAATAGAGTTGCAACAATTTGACAAAGGGATCTCATCAGCAAGTGATAGTCAGCATCCATTTAATATGGGCTATGTACTTCCTAAAGTGTGCTCTGAACCACAAGAGTGATGGAGTTCAAGGAACTACTTCACAGGTGATGGGCTGCCAAGCTTTTATTGTGGACATGCTACCATTTAAAATGTTCTTTTCTTCCCACCTTATAGGCTCTGTTCGATACCCAGAATGAACTACGAACCCATATCCCAAATTTCACCTTCAATCTGGGTTATTCAGGAAAGTTCTTCCACACAGGTAAGAACCAAGAGGTATAATATGAGTAGTTTGTGTTACCTTCCTTGGGCCCTAGAGTCTTTCATTTTCTGTGAGTGCTTGATTTATTTGATATAACTTGAAAATATGTAGGAGTCAAAAGAATACTAAATTGTGATGGTAGTGATAGCAAGGCCACATTCATCCTTCCAGACAGAATGAGGCAACCGCTTCAGGTGACAGATACTGGGGGGCTGCCTCAACAACCATTCACCTTGAGCCTCTTGGCCAATCTCCTCTCTTGAAGGACAGAGTTGCATGTGTCACACTGCCTGCCCTGTGCCCTCTACACTAGCCTAATGCCCTCAATTGTGGTGGGGAATGGAGCTAGCATTGTAGAAGAACGATTTAGCTGCCAGTTTGCTGAAACATCTTGGCTTTTTCCTCAAAGAGTAGATTGTCTTTGGCCAGCCTTGGGATGATTTGGATACAATTTATCAAAGAAGTGTTTTGTTCACACACACACACACCATTTGTTTCTGCTCTTGGAGACTGAGCCTTCTGGTTTGGTCCCTCATGCCTCAGGAAGTTAACACTGTTCAGTGTTCCATCTGGCAAACAGTTTGGGTGGTGTGAACCTATGAGGAATAGTCTTTTTTCGTAACTTCAGCTTTTATGAACGATGATATTGGTTTGGACCTGGCAGGTACTGATGCAGAAGACGAGGGAGATGACTTGCTACTATCGTATGTCAAGGAGTTTTGGTGGTTCCCCCACATGTGGAGTCACATGCAGCCTCACCTCTTCCATAACCAGTCTGTGCTGGCTGACCAGATGGCTATGAACAAGAAATTTGCTATTGTGAGTATGATGCTATCTTGGTGGCAGGGTGGGGTAAAGGAAAGGCTGTGTATCATAGGGGAAGAAAGTGATGATTATTTGGTTGTTGTAGGTTTTTCGGGCTGTTTGGCCATGTTCTGGAGGTTTTTCTTCCTAACATTTCACCAGTCTCTGTGGCCGGCATCTTCAGAGGACAGGAGTTAGAACCAGAACACAGACAGAGTTCTAGCTAGGTTGTTGTAGGTTTTTCAGCCAAACAGTCCGAAAAACCTACAACAACCATCGGATCCTGGCCGTGAAAGCTTTCGAGAATACATTGATGATTATTTATTTGCTTTCCAAAATGAAGGGCAACAAGCTTGCCATTACAAAATGGGAAAAAGAATACCAAAGATCACCAGAACTCTGTTACAGTAAATTCAGTCATCATAGCAAGAAACTGTGTCCTTCTGAAATCTTTCTGTGACTGCTACAACAGTTTGAGTAATACTTTTATGTAATACTTTTCCAGCTGCCATTTACACAAAGAGCAGAATGTATTGCTGTATGGGAGAGAGAGAGGGAGAGAGAGAGAGAATATTTTAATATCCTAGTCTCCTGCAGATATTAAAGAATTAGTTTCTCATCCTGTCATCTTGTCAAACTGAGTCCTTACATCTTTCCCAACACTATAACAAATTAGGCTTCCAGGAGGAATATGTGGGTGGATCCACAACCATGTCCTTAACCCCTCACCGCTGAACTCTGGTGTTGCTTTTGGAGCTCAACTCTTAATCTGAATCTCCACCCTTTTCTATCCTTGAAAAGAGCTAATTGTTTTTGTGACCCCTACCAACAATAAAATACTTAATCTTTGATCCTATTGAATAGTCTTCACTGTTTGGTCATACAAGTCTCTCTTGTATACCTAAAACTCTACCCTGAGCTTTTAATATTGAATGCTGTGGCACACAAAGATTACTTTTTCCAGCATTGTGTGTTTTCAGAAGCTTAGACTGTTGATTTCTATTGGCAGGTCAAGCATATAAGTATCCTCTTTTGTCATTATTAGTGCATCCACATGTGACTCTGCTCAGCTCCGTACTACCACCTTTCAAGGATGACAGGAGGCTTTATTTCTAGTTGTTCTTGTTTTTCCTCAAATTTCTGTTCATGCGCTAAAGTCTTTTATTTGAGCAGTTCTTGAAAGTTCCTTAATCTAACACTATCCTGCAATGTTGTTCTAAACCAGGTCCTTTCCTGTTCACATACAGTGCATTTCTAATACAGTCAACCTTTTAATTCCAGTGCCCTGGTCAGATAGTTCTCAGCATCTTTCAGGAGAGTTTCAGGAGAGTTCTTATTGGACCTTCCTATCAGATAGATGCTGCCAGGAAACCAGTTCTCCACCATACCTTCTGTAGGATGCACACTTTCGTTCATCAAGGCAGCAAGCCTGTTCAAGGGAATAGCAAAATAATCCTTAGTCCCCACTTTCCTTTTTTAAAAAAAAAATATATGCAGAGGAGTTCTGTAAAACAGGGGTCCCCAACCCCTGGTCTGCAGCCTGGTGCCGGTCCATGGCCATGGCAGGCCCGGGCCGCAGAGACAGATCTCCCCCCCGCACACACTCCCCCCAAGCACCCCACCCGCACGCACGGCCTGCCACCTGCACACACGGGTGCCCTGCCCACCCCTGAGCACACCCCGCCCCTTCGCGCATGCGCGCAAGCACACCCCGCCCCTCTGCAAGCACGCTCCACCACTTCACACATGCGCACAAGCGCACTCTGCGCCTCTGTGCATGCGCATGAGCACGTTCCATGCATGCACACGAGTGCATTCCGTCCCTCCGCGCATGCGCGTGAGCTTGCTCCGCCCACCCGCGAGTACGGGAGGGTGCCCCCCCACTAACGGACCCCCCCCCCCCAACCAGTCCGCGACTCAGAAAAGGTTGGGGACCACTGCTGTAAAAGATTAGCACTCATATGAAGACATTTGGAAGCGTTTCTATTTCATCACAAAACAAAAGGAAACAATAGAAAAGTAGGGAGGGAAAAATATAACCTCAGAACCATACAGAAAAATGTGTTCTTAAAATAATTGAACATAAAGAATTTGTTCTACTACGGCTAGATGGCAGTCCATGTTTCACAGAGTTGCTAAGACAAAACAAAATGCCTTTTGGCTTTAAAGGAGGGTAGCTTTAAAGCTTTGTCCATTTAACGCTCCTGTATACTAAACAAACTTCGAGGCAGATGCCAGGCTGGGGCCACTGATCCCCTTAGAAAATTGAGGCCTATTCTGAGAATTGTTTTCTATAGAAGCTCAGAAAATTTGGACATGAAATATCTGTATTTTAACTGAAAAGAATGGGAAGAGCCCACTTAGCCTCACTCACTGCTTTTTTCTCTGCTTCATAGAGAAGGGAAAGTAGTTTACTTTGAGTGCTGGTAGCAGCTGATGCCCTTTTTGGTTCGTGGGGCAGCCAGTGGTGGATGGAACTGGGAAGACACCCTGTTGTTACCTGTTGCTGCTTTCCTTTTTTCCCTTGTTGCCATGGAAAACTGACACAGATCATGAAGCTAGGAGCTCCTCCGGTTTGTATAGACTGCTACCAGTGGGTTGGAGTGCAGAGACACAAAACCATCATGTAAAGAGCTGCATCCCGTACACTTGTCATAGGAACTGCTGGGTAGCTCAGTGGTTTAGGTCTCTGGCTGCAGAGCCAGAGATTGGGAGTTCAGTTCCCCACTGGGCCTCCTTAACTAGGCCTGGACTATGATCCGTAGGGTCCTTTCCAGCTGTGCAATTCTAAAATAACAACAGAACAGCAACAACAGTTACTATTACTACTTCTTCTCGTTATAACTCCACTGTTTAACCCTGACTACAGCAGTTATGAACAATTTTCTTTCCTCTTAGGAACATGGCATCCCCACAGACATGGGATATGCAGTGGCACCTCATCATTCAGGGGTGTATCCAGTCCACGTGCAGCTGTATGAGGCCTGGAAACAGGTGTGGGGGATCAAAGTCACAAGTACAGAAGAGTATCCTCACCTCAAACCAGCCCGCTACAGGCGAGGCTTCATCCACAATGGAATCATGGTAAGGAAAAAGGGCATTGGCCTGTTAATTGTGCTTTTATGTCCCCAGTGGTATACTGGTCAAACTCAGATGGGGGTGTTTCTCCAATATTATTGTAAGGAATCCACTAATAGTGTTCGTAGGACAGATCAAAAGACTCAGGGTTCTGTTTAAAAATCTGTCCTTTCTTTCTCTGATTGCTGAAGAGAAATTGGTTTGTGTTTGTCTAATACTACATAGTGAGTTTTTACACATGGACAGGTAATTACATCTGTTTAGTAAAGAAAGTACTTTAAAGAAGGATGTAAAATGCACATCTTGATCAAAAGCTTGATGGAGGAGAGATTTTACAGCACTTCCCATTAGATCTTTAAAGTGACAACTGTTCTTCTCTTTAAGGAAGAATTTCCACAATTGGGGGCTGCTGTTGAGAAATCTTGGCTCCTAGCCATTGCTGACTAAATGTGATACCCAGTTGGCCTTTGAGCTCATAACAACAAGACAAGATATGAGGGCCTCAGACCAGGCATGGTTTCATAGGTTAAAATTAGGCCTTGAAGCAAATTGGCATCAAATGTAACTGGTGAAGAATTTATTGAATCTACAGGTGCCTCCTGGTGTCTTTAGCAAGGTGTCTTTAGCATTATTCTGCACCAGCTGAATTTTCTGATCTACCTTCATGTAGATTTCATGTCAACTGTGTTATGGAATGTTATGACGTTGTAATGTCAACCATTACAGAAATATAGACCTTAAAAGCAGTAGTGGGCCTGTGCAAAAGGGAGAAAAGTCAGCTTTTTAGTTGGATGTGAAATAAAGCATTTCACATAAGTAACAGTGCTAACTTGTTTCTCAAGAAGCAAGACTGGACCCATAAACACAGCCTGATAGGGAAGAGCCACAGAGGTTCTAATCAGTCACAGGCAGGCATATCCTTTCCAGACTGTGTTGTTTTCCATAGCAGCATTGCCTCCATCTTGTCTTGATTCAGTTTCAGGCCATTTCCCCCTATCCACTTTCCCACAGCTTCCAGGCATACTTTACTCAAGCAACCAGAAATAACTCTCTTTGTTCTGAGAGTGTTTAAGGACAGAGCTGGGTGGCATCAGCATACTTATGACACCAGGCTCTAAAACCAGGGGAGCCTTGTCAGTGACATGTTATACGTGGGGAGCACTATTGATGTTTGCTGCAAAGTTAAAAGAACCATTCATCCAGGATCATCATGGGAAACATCTGTATTCTGTAATGAATGATGTTGTATCAGAACAATGTTGACTGGCATTTCAAACTGGCATAAGCGTCACCTATTGCAAATAAATGAGTTATGCAAGGAGACAGGATAGCACTCTTTTTGAGAAATGATAGATAACATAGAGAGGAGAGGGCTTGTGTTGTTTCAGTACATTCAAGTAAGGAGGGCATTGATTCAAAAAAATACCAGAGTGTTCAGGGGAGTCCAGAAATGGAGGATTTATTAACATCTTTGAATGCAAGAGGAGTAATTAGAAAATGGTATAAGCTGCTTTAAAGCAAGAAGTAGGCAAGCTTGTATTTTAAGCAAAAGCAGTGAAAGAGATGTAGGAGTCTTATTCAAAGAAGAATGGCTTTGCAAATAATTAAAAATAAGGTCGGTATAGCTTTGTAGGAGATTTACTACTGCAGTTTTGATGACATTTCCTTATCCCACTGAGATTTTAAAAAGATGTGCGCCGAGCCTTGACTAATACTGGAGATGTCAAAAGTTGAGACCAGATAACCTTTGCTTTCATATTTTTGGCCATGTCCAGCTGTTACAAGTTATCATACGAGGATTTTTATATAAACATAACTTAACAAATGGTTTAGTTCTCCCATGTAATTCTAAAAATGCAGTATTGGGAATTTAAAAATACAAATGGTTTTAAGAGAGCAAGGTAAAGTCTTGTTGGCTTCAGTTGGAATAGGTGTAGCTGGAGCTTGGAAATCTGCCAAAGCGCCCTCATTGTTGGATTGGTGTAAACAACAGACAAATGTTTCATTTATTAAATTGTATTATTATAGAACATGAAAAGAGGGAAGATTGTCTAATAGAGAATTTTGGATGCTGGTTGTGGACTCTTTGAACTTATGAGTTTGGATTAAAGGACAGCTTTATACTGCTTTCATCATTATAGATTTATACCTTTGTAGTGAAACCAAGATATATATTTTTAAAAAATACATGAATCTGCAGAGAAGGGAACAATGAGTGCTACTTGACTTTGATAATGGACTGGACGAGGGCCAGTAAACTGAAAATGAATCCAGATAAGACGGAGATCATGCTGTTAGGAGGATCATCGGACCGGTTAGAGGGAGACTTACCTGCCCTCAATGTGGTTGCACTCCCCCTGAAGGATCAGGTCTGCAAATTGGGGATACTCCTGGACTTGGCACTCTCTATGCGGGCTCAAATATCATCTGTGGCCAGGACTGCCTTTTATAAACTCCAGTTGATAGCCCAGTTGTGCCCCTACCTGGATAAGAGATGCCTAGCAACAATGGTTCTTGCACTGGTAATCTCAAAAATAGACTACTGCAACACACTCTACATAGGGCTGCCCTTGAAATGGCCTTCTATGATCCTTTAAAATGTAGAAACATGTTGGACCACCTACTCAGAATTTGTAAAGATAATTGGAATGAATTATCGCCATACGCCTCTTTTTAATATGCTGTTATGTCATTGTTTTTTCCGTTTCCTACCAGGTTCTCCCACGACAAACATGTGGCTTGTTCACACATACCATATTCTATAATGAATACCCTGGTGGCTCAAGTGAACTGGATAAGATCATCAACGGAGGCGAGCTTTTTTTAACTGTGCTTCTTAACCCTGTAAGTGCCACCTCAGGGAGAAATGGAAGGACCCTCAAAGCACATAGAGCCTCTCCATTGTTATTATTTTTTTTACATGGAATTTTGTTTTGGTTAAACTGATGGACAACAGAAAGGAAGAACATCACATTAATGGTACAGCAAGATCACTAAGAGGAAATCCACTGACTGACAGTCTTTAGTATTATCATGAATAGGGTTATAGGCAGTTTGAGTAAAATTTTCTAAGATTGTCTACAGTTTAATAACTGAGATTTTGGATTTATTTATTCATTAGATTTGTATACCACCTCATTAGTGCAAATCACTATTCTGGGTGGTTTACAGCATAATAATAAAACACGACAAACAATGTGATTAAAAGTCAAACCAATAAGAGATAAAATTGTGCTACGAGAGGTGTAATCTCCAAATAAAAACCAGTGCACAAGGCATACAAATCAGGCAGAGTTGCATTGGAAGGCCTCTCTGCAAATAGTGTTTTCTAAACGTTCAGAGGGAGTGAGTTAACAAGTTGCAACATAAGTAGCCAAATCATAGTGAGAAAATAAAATTTGCATTTGTAGTTGATTGGAATGTGATCAGAATCTTGAAGGGTTTCCATTAAAAAGTTTTCTTCAAATTGGAAGGGGAAGCATCATCCACTGAAATTGTTTGGAGATGACTGTTAGCTCAGAAAAGATGAGATGGGATGCTTTAAGTTAAGGGGATGCATTTCTGTAAGAGGTACTAGCTACAAGCATAGAGGGGTTGAAAAAGGGATGTTTGTCCTGTGTACTGCTGTTGTAGGAAAGGGAGGACTTGGATGTGGGAAATAGATTTGAAAAAAAAAGTTAAGCAGAATTCGTGACAGATGAAAGCTAAAAATGGAACATCCATTTTTAGATGTAGGTTGTTGGTCATCATCTCTTGGATACAAACAGGATGGACTTTCTCCATCAAGGCCAAGTTGTAAGTTTCCTTTGCATTCCTGTTTAGTTGTTGACAATGGATTGTAGACTTTGTTCCAGCAAGGCCTTCGTGTGTTTTCATCTTGCTCATGGATGGGTGTAACACATCTTCAACTCCTGCCATGTTTCCCGTCCCTGCTCCCTACCCTGATAAATTGTTGCAGTGCACACTAGAGCAGGAATGGTAACCACCTGGAAGCCAGTCTCCAATTTGGAAAGGTTTTCAAGAATTACATTCTTGTTGTCAAGGGTGTAATGGATGTAAAGCATAACAGCCAAATGACAGGTGGCAGGGATAGATGTAATTCTTACCCATCTGGAGGTTTTTTCACTAAGTATACAAAGTTAAGCTCAGACATATACATACTCTGGAGCAGGACCCAGTGCAGCGTATTTCTAGTCTTTTAAATTGCCTCTTATCTCTTACCCTATCTCTAATCAGTGATGGAGGAAATAACAGCAAAAGAGCTTGCGGACCAGATGGGAGCCACTGCAGGCTGCATCTGGCCTGAAAATCCCCATCCTCCCCCTAGAACAGGGGTCTCCAAACTTTTCAGTGGGAGGGCCACGTCATATATGCTCCACATTTTTGAGGGCCAAAGGAACACACACCTGCCCGCCGGGCCAGATAAAAAGATAAGATGGGCCGGATGTGGCCCGCAGGCCGTAGTTTGGAGACCCCTGCCCTAGGAGATGGGAATTAGGGCTCATTATTTGAACTCGGGGCTTTCTCGTAAGATAGTATCCTTTTGGCTAACAATGTTGATTACCTTTTCTCCTGCTCTCCCCCATCCCCCAACTTCCCTCACCCTTGGCCTCCAGATCAGTATCTTCATGACTCATCTCTCCAATTATGGGAATGACCGCCTGGGTTTGTACACCTTTAGACACCTGGTCCACTTCCTCAACTCCTGGACTAACTTGAAGTTGCAGACACTGCCACCGGTGCAGCTGGCACAGAAGTATTTCCAGATATTCTCAGAAGAGAAAGACCCTCTCTGGCAGGTATGTATTGACTGCCTTCTTGGAGCCTGACGAGCCAGATGCTTCCAAATAAATTTTCACTGTGTCGCCTGTTTAGCTGTTCTGAATCCAGACCAGGTATCTGTTGGGTCATACAGCACTCCTTATTCAGTAGAAGAGTGAAGAACGTAAGCAGACAGAAGTGGTGTATGCATGCAGCCGTACTTAAATTGCTTGCCTCTTCTGCTGCTTTTCTCTGTTTCCTGTGTGGGCTGCATATCAAATCTGCCAATTGATGGCACCTGTAGACCCAAAAACCAGCTGACACAATCTGTTTTTGACAGATTGCTGTGCATTGTTTAACCTCATAGATTTGTTTATTGTTATTTACTTGTTTAAAATACTTTTGCACTGCCTAAAAAAATGGCCCAAGGCATTATGTCCATGTTTGTAAATTATATTTTTCTTCCAATTTTAAGATGAGGAAGGCAGTAAACTTTAAAGTTACTGTGGAATGCAGAATGTGAAGCAGACCTAACATACTGGCCCCTTTCCTACTAGCTGTCATGGGCATAACTTACTGCTGGCCTTCAAGGGAACTGTCCAGCATGAAAACCCTGTTTCCCGTAAGTGTCATCTTTGATCCCCAACACCTTCTTGCTTTTCAGGATCCCTGTGAAGACAAACGCCACAAGGATATCTGGTCCAAGGAGAAGACCTGTGACCGCTTCCCCAAGCTGCTTATCATTGGTCCTCAGAAGACAGGTCAGCAAGTCTAGCTTACTGATCTATGAAACATGCTTGAAACCACCCATCACTCAATGTTAGTGCAACATCCTGAGATGACTGGTGGGAAGAACAGCTTCTTCCAGCGCAGAAAGAATAGGTTTTTCCCATCAATGGAAAGACAGTGGCTTGATTAGTGGCTTGATCTTGACTAGTTAGTTGTCTGTCATCAGTAATTAATGACCAGTCATGATTGGTATGTGTCCCTAGATTACTCTTGGTCTTTAAATATCAACTAAAACCTGGAAATTGTAATCATCCCTGCTATTCCTAGTTTTTTCTGCATGGTTCTTTAAAGTAATATGTTGGGCACTCAGAATTGAGAATTACAGCCAAAACGTGAATATAAATCCGTGTAGTTAGTCAAAGCTGAGTTAGAAATACAGGGTTCAAGCTGAAGATGAGCCTTGGTGTGTGCATTCATGTAAATTTTCTACCCCTGAGATGTTTGCACTTAAAGAGGCCACTTGTACACAGGGTGGATTGAATTGACAGGGGACAGATTGTATTTGTCTTCAGTGTGGAAGGGATTGTCACTCTCGAATTGGCCTTCTCAGCCACACTAGACGCTGTTCCAAGTCCTCCATACAGAGCACGTTACCATAGTCTTTCAAGACTGAAGGGTGCCTAATAATACTGGATTGAATTACAGCCACAATGCCTGCAAGTAGGGAATAAGGGCTGGCGAGAAGTCTTGAGACTGTGATGTAGGAAGAATATAAGAACACCTGGCTAACACCCAGTACATTCAGTTTTAAGAATCTGCTTGCTCTTTTGAGATCCAACATGGTCACAGAGTCTGGAATACAGACCTCTGGAGGACGTTTTGCAGATGTAAAAAGAAAATACATTTTCAGCTCTTGTTTTCTTTCCTTTGCTGTATAAAGGTACCACTGCCCTTTATCTGTTCTTGGGGATGCACCCTGACCTAAGCAGCAATTACCCTAGCTCAGAGACCTTTGAGGAGATCCAGTTCTTCAATGGACATAATTATCACAAGGGGATCGACTGGTAGGTTTCCCTTTGCATCAGCAGGTGCATGTGGGATGTAGAGCATGACTTATAATGATACTGAATAAAAGACATGTTGCAGCTGGATAATTTCCCCCCCCCCCAGTTGCTTTTGTTGTTGATCTTTGTACATTTAACAGATGCCTAGTAAACAAGGAAGAAACTTTGATTCTTCTTCGTGGTCTCTGTGAATGCACATCAGTGGGCTTAACTGCACGTGTGCAGTCAGTCTAGGAACCTTCCAGAGCTGAGCTAAGGTCTTTTGGCAGGAGCTCCACCTGTTTAGAGGGTATGGTCTGCCCATTCCATCCCCCCCCCCCCCCGTTCACACCTCTGCTACTGCTGCTGGTGCGAGAATATCAGATTCTTTCTGTATGACCTGATATCAATTTTCCAGGGCACTATCCTTCAGCCTGACCTCCATTTTCTATACATGATGGTGTGGGGAATCTGCCTGGCAAAGCATATTCGCTGGACATCTGAGAAGTAGGAAATCCTCTACGCGGAAGGCTTATGCGTACAAGTGGAGCATTTTCCAGCAGCATCTTGGCCATTCAGCAGTCCAGCTCGGCCCCATGTTCATTCTATGAAATCCTTCAGTTCCTCCTTTCTCTGAAAACGAAGGGCCTCACAATGTCACCCCCTCATGTTTAAATTTACCTACCATCTCAGCATATGCACCGCACAGGACAGGCAATGATGGTTCACTCATCCTCACATCCATAACTTCCTTAAAGGCCTTAATAACCTTTCCCCACCTAACCCCCTGCTATCCCCAAGTTGCGACCTGTCCCTAGTTCTGTGCCAGCTGACTAAAGTGCGAGCGAACTCTGTCCTCATGATTGACCCACCATATTGCTCTTTGTCCATATGGATAATGTGGTCCTCTTACTGGATCTTCCATTCCTTCCAAAAGTGGTCTCTGGTTTTCACATGGCTCAAAGGATCTCCCTTCCTACCCTTTACCTGACCCCTTCCACCCTCCTTGAATATTTTCTCCATACGCTGGATGTTTGCAGGGCCCTCGCTTTCGGTGTCCAAAAACTGAAATCGTTCTGCCAGTTGCAGCAGTTGTTTGTTATGCCTTGAAGAAGAAGGGCTCGTTGGTCACCCCCTCCAAAAAAAAAGATTTGCCAAATGGGTTGTTGATGCTATCAAGCTCTGCTACCAGCTAGCTCTCATTCCACTCCCCAGATTAGTTTGGGGCCACTTTATCAGAGCCACACCCACGCAAACACACTTCCTCAGGGGCGTTCCCCTACCAGACATAAGCAAAGTGGCAACATGGAGCCAGCCCAGCACCTTCATGAGGCACTGCTGCCTGGACATGAGGGCTCATCTGAATCTGCATTTTGGCAGGGGACTGCCATCCATCGTACAGTGACATATGTCCACCTCCTTAAGGTAGTCTTGCTACTCGTCCACTAGTGTGTGTTTACTGAGACCATGAAGAAGAACGGGTTGCTTACCTATAACTGTGGTTCTTCAAGTGGTCATTTGTGAACTCAACACAACCCTCCTCCCCTCTCAGATGTTCTTGTCTTTATGGCGGACTGAAAATGAGGGGAACAAAATGTAATGGGCAGACTACACTCTCTAAAGGGGACAGAGCTTCTGCCAAAATGCATTAGCTCAGCTCTGGAAGGTTCCAAGACTGTGACTGCACCTGTGCAGTTAGCCCATTGATGTGTATTCACAGGTGACCCCTTGAAGAACCACAGTTACAGGTAAGCAACCTGTTTTATTATTATTATTATTATTATTATTATTATTATTATTATTATTATTATTATTATTATTATTATTATTATTATTATTATTATTGTGATAGCAACAGTATAGTAAGTTAGCAAAGCTGTCTGTGCTGCTTTGTCCTGACAAGCATGAAATGCAGAACTAGTTATGCATGTTTTATCTGCTCTCAATGGTTACATGTTTCCATGATAAGATTTTTGGAAAATTGGGTTATACCATGAGCAAACAGAGAAAAAGTATATTGTACCGTGTTTCCCCGAAAATAAGACAGGGTCTTATATTAATTTTTGCTCCAAAAAAACACATTAGGTCTTATTTTCAGGGGATGTTTTAATTTTTGTCATGTACAACAATCTACATTTATTCAAATGCAGTCATGTCATCTTCTTCTGGTGGCTGCACAATGGTGGAGGGCGGGGTTTCACTTAACTGAGGCTTATTTTTGGGGTAGGGCTTATATTACGAGCATCCTGAAAAATCATACTAGGGCTTATTTTCAGGTTAGGTCTTATTTTCGGGGAAACAGGGTACCTATTGTATATTGCACCCCACCAACACAACAGAACTGTTTGTCTAATCGCAAATGTCTGTTACCTTGCAGAACTGGTGGTGCTTAACAGTAGATCACCGCCATCTTATCTCTGATGATTAAGGGTGCATCTGATTGAGGATTAGCTTTCTTTACTGTAAACAGCAGCTTCATAAGCCTTTGATTCACAAGTGTTCTATATTAGTTGTGCAGGAATGTCGTTGGTGCAACTGGTATGAGGCTGACATTCTGAAATGGATCCCCTTTGCACAGTGTTATTTTGGTTTTGTTGTTGAGCCAAATCGTTGTTGTCAAGTCATTTCTGATTTATGGTAACTTCGTGAATTAATGACCTCCAAAAGGTCCTCATAAATAGATATTTTCGTGTTGGCCTGGAATATTTCTGAAACAGGGAACCATTTATATGGCTGATTCCTTGATCTAATAAAAGCTGCCTTTTTGTCTATAGGGCAGTTGGCATTAGAGAGAAGCTAAAACCATTTCTCTGTTGTCTTTCCTTTCTGCTGGTGGCATTTCTTAAGGTATATGGAGTTTTTCCCCATCCCTTCCAACACCACTTCTGACTTCTATTTTGAGAAGAGTGCCAACTATTTTGATTCGGAAGTAGCACCCAGGAGGGCAGCAGCCCTGCTTTCCAAGGCTAAAATAATCACCATCCTCATTAACCCTGCAGATCGGGCCTACTCTTGGTACCAGGTAGGTTGCTCTGGGTTGGGTCTGTTTGTTTTGTTTGTTTGTTTGCCTCTTGTCCTAAAGTATGGCGGATTTTTCCTAGGGCATTGAATAGTGTTTTTAATAATTATTTGACAAGGAAAAATATTCTTGCTCTACCTTATTTGGTACTGTGTTTCCCCGAAAATAAGACAGGGTCTTATATTAATTTTTGCTCCAAAAAACGCAGTAGGGCTTATTTTCAGGGGATGTTTTATTTTTTTCATGTACAACAATCTACATTTATTCAAATACAGTCATGGCATCTTCTTCTGGTTCCTGCACAATGGTGGAGGGCGGGGTTTCACTTAACTAGGACTTATTTTTGGGGTAGGGCTTATATTACGAGCATCCTGAAAAATCATACTAGGGCTTATTTTCAGGTTAGGTCTTATTTTCAGGGAAACAGGGTACAAGAGTGGATATTGTTGTTCCTTACACTGTTTTCTTGCTAATGTGCTATTTTTTGAATGCTTGTGTTCAATTAAGAAGAAATTAACCTGTGAACTCAATCTGACTTTGGTTTTTTGCACTCTACCATTTGTCTGATAAGTGCATTGCCAGTTGGAATATTTATGTTATACTTTAGAAACATCTATTACATTCACCTAGGGCAGTGGACGCAAACCTTTTTGGGCTCGCGTGCCCAAAATGGGGGGGGGGGGGGGGAGAAACCAGTGGCTGTCGTGCCGCCCGGAAGTCTGGAACCAGAAGTGGCGGTTTCAGGGGGAATCATAGGGACGGACCCAGAGGACCAGGAACAGGAGGTTTAAGGGGGAATCATAGCGACGGACCCAGAGGACCAGGAAGTGGCAGCGGAAGGGGGAATCCCGGCTGCAGCCGGCTCATAAAGTTTGCCTCCACAAGGGAGGGTGGGTGGCCCAATACCTTGCGTGCCATAAGAAAGGGCTTCGCGTGCCACCTGGGGCACGCATGCCATAGGTTCGCCATCACTGACCTAGGGCAAATTTGTATTGAAAATTCAGTATCCTATTTGCTTTTTATTTGTGGTATTTTAAGAGGTGATTGAACATGAAACCAGCCATCCTCATGGAATCATGTTCAAAAAGACTCGGTTTTAGGTTACAGATGCCACTGCAGTGAGCATAACAACCTGTGCATTACAAAGATGAGTACTTCTTATTTTGGAGACAGAATACAAAGTTATGGTGATTTCACTCAATACCCACATTTCCTACACTGCATATCAGATTGCAGAATGTCATGCTGTGGATATTTTCTGGCATCCCCACCCGTTTCATAAAATTGACAGCATCAGGGATTTTTCCGTTTTAGAATAGTTTCCTTCATATTGTAAAAAAGTGAACATGGTGGAAGGTAGTAACAGTGTGTAGGATGGAGAAGTGTCTGACAGAGGAGATCATGCAATTAAAATTTGGTTCTGAAGGAGACTTAATGACTTCCTTTTCTTCCTACATTTTTTCCAGTTCCTTTTTAGTCTGCAAGTTTTGAATAGTGAAGTTTTATTTTGGCACTGTTCGTTTTGAACCTACTTATACATTAAAAGATGTTCCAATCATATCTTGTTACTGTATGGAACCTGGATAAGGCTTTCACCTATAAGCTGCAGCTATTACGTGTGTTTATTTTATTTTATTTTATTTTGTATCATTTGTAGGCTGCTTTTCTCCTATTGAGAAAAAGGTTAAAACAAGAGCTAATAGTAAAAACACAATAAATTAAAAATGAGAAAACAAAGTAGAATCTTCTCTGGGACTGCTTACCTATGAGTTCATGTCTAATGGATCAACAAAATTCAGGTCAGATTATAACCACACTGCAGTCAAAAAGCAACAAATCACCTCTGTGACTTTTTAATTCATGCCTATTTATTTTGCAAAGAAAAGAGAAGCAGCATCAATAGGATGTTGCATGAGAAAAGCTGGCTAGAATCGCTGCATGAGCCCATTATATTTTGTCAGTCAGATTTTACCTCATAAGGTGTTTGTGAGGATAAACTTGGAGGGGGAATAACATTTACCTCTTTGGAGTCAAGGCAGGCTATAAGTGCATAAATGAAAAATAATGGAAAAGTAGCTTCTGAGGCAGAAACATGTCATCTCCTCACATACTGACTGAGCTTCCAGTAAACACACTGAACAAATCAGGATTTCTTAGGTATGTGCTTGACCAATAACACCAGTCAGAATTTTCCTTAGAAGCTCACACTTGACTTGTGATTTACCAGATCAGCAGGGGCATAGCCACTTCCTAGTTTATAAATCAAAGCAAAGTAACTTCTTACAGAGCCCCAAGGAAGCTCATACTTTTAAAAACTTTAAAGAGGCAGGATTGCAAAGGCAGCACTCTGGAGCCCTTTAGTACAGCCTTAGCTGCTCCCACAGAATCAAAAGGAAGGGAGGGAATTTAAGGACACAGTGTTCTATCCACCCTAGAGACTGAGCTCCATTTTCCCTTCCACAACCACTCAAAATCCAACTTTTCCCCACCCACTCACCCTAGAGGCATGAACCTAACTTAGCAATTATTGTTATCCAGGAGGTTGGAATGTGGTGGAAGAGACAAGGGGAAGGGAAAATTAGAATTTGCTAGGGAAGGCAAACCAGAGAAGGTAGAAAGTGGAAAAACACACAAGTATATGCATAGGAGTTGGAAAACAAAAGGAAGAGGAATAAGTCAAGTCTTAATGGACTCTGATTCTTGGTGGAGAAGCTCAGGTGCATTACAAAATCCCTCCATTCTGATGTATAAACACATCCTCTGTTATATTTTCAAATTTGTTTTCCCCACAAAGACTTAATTCCAGAATACATGCAAGCCAGAGAAAAAAGAAAATTGAGACTGGAACTTCATAATTAAAAAATGCTTATTCTCACTTATCACCACTATTGACATCAATGCTTAACTGTGCAATATCACACATACGTGCTCAGAAATGTGCCCCATCAAATGAGTAACGCCAAGTGAGTGAGTACAAGATTAGAGTTAAGTGACATCAGTTGAGATTTAGATCACATTCCCCTTTTGGGTGAGTAGGGACTAAATTATTTTTTTACGCATCCAGGGACTTTCTTCCCTCCCTTTTCATCAATCTACATACGTACTAGGTCATCACTATGATTTTAAGTACTCCATGTAAACCATTTATTGAGTTTGGTTATTACTCATACAGCATAGCAGACTTTTAAAATAATGCCTTGTGCAGGCTTGTAGTTCTTCACACAGAAATTTACATTCCCAGCAATACTTCCTAGAAATGTTCCAGTGAATATGCAGTGTCCTGCTGGACAGTAACCATGTTTCTATTTCTTTTTATATAATTCAAACATTCTTAGTCTGCCCTATATAACAGAATCTCAGAGCAGGTTATAGAGCTGTAGAAAACAATTTTAAAACATACGATGTTTAAAACAATTTAAAATCAGTTTTAATTTTTAAAAAAGAGGACGCATTAAAACATTGAAACTATTGCATTGAAACCTGCAGAAACCACAATTCTCAGCCTCCAAAAGCTCTGGTAAATGTTTTGACTGGGCACCCAAAACAAACCATGAACTGGCCTGATTTGTGGTGTTTTTTGTTTGGTTTTTTGTTCTGCTTTATGGTTCATTTCATGCCCATCTCTATTCCTGACCCATTAAAAAAACCATATAATTTAAATAAGGCTCTTAGGCCCCAGCCTTTGTGCTATGTCTTACTTTTTCCTTCACTAACATGCCCTGAAACTCACTCTCTCTTTCTCTCATAGCACCAGCGAGCCCATGATGACCCGGTTGCCCTAAAGTACACCTTTCATGAAGTGATTACAGCAGGGCCTGAGGCTTCCTCTCAGAAGCTCCGGGCGTTACAGAACCGTTGCCTTGTGCCAGGCTGGTATGCTACACACATAGAACGGTGGTTGAATAATTTCCATGCCAACCAGGTAGGGAAGATGATTAAAGCCCTGTATTAACTTCTCAGAAGTCAAAATGTTGTGGATTTCCTTTTAAAAAATGAGAAGGCAATTTATTGGGAAGAGTACCACATGAACCGTCAGTCCTCCTTGGTTCTTAGGGTTGGTTCATATGTTTGCTGGAACACTGGGAGGAGCTATTTTAGGGTGGCCGGATTCTGTGCTTTCTTGATAGTCTACAAAGAAAGGAGCATGTGAATGGGATGAAATGCATGACTTAGTCAACTGGCAGTGGGAGGAGGAAGAACTCTTACGACACCCCCCCTTTCTTTCTTTCTTTTGATGTTAAAATAGCAACCCATGTGAAAATGCCTTCCATGCTGATATGCTGCATTACACTTACAATGAATGCAAGTAAAAAAATATTAAGGGGATTTAAATATTGGAAAGTTTAACATCCTTTTTGTATATATTCTTGGGCAATAAAAGGGACTCCTGTGAGTTCTTTCAAAAATCCTACTTCAGGCCACAAAATGAGAATATCTCTCTGGCTTGGTGCACCAAGCACCTAAGACCCAGGTTGCTGATGTTCCTGTGTTGGTTAGGGTTTTAGAAACTTGCATTGTTAAGTTAGCAACATAGATGCATACATAATCACATGCTCATGGTGATTAGCCTGCTGTTCTTGATGCAGGCTAGATTTTCCTGACTTCCCAAAAGCAGCATTATATTCTGCCATTAATGATTTTGTGTAGAAGGTGGGAAGCAAAGTACACGAGCCACAAAAATACTTGTGTTCAGTTAAAAAGCCTGCACTGTAATCTCCATGTAAAATCTCTGTTCCACAGGAACATGTTGATTTGATGTGTGCAGAGAAGAGGGTAAAAATAGAATCAAAAATTTTCCCCTCCCTAGTACACAGAGGTTGTACCCTTCATAGGTTTATTTGAATCCTCATTAATCTCAGTGAATATACGTATATACTGTATATAAGTATTTGGGATGGGCTGTAAGCATTTTATAGAAAAAACAGGTGGAATGTCAACTCTTCTTGTTGGGATCATTAGAGAGTTAACCATTAGGTGTTTCTTCTCTCAAGTTCCCCAGTGCTTCATGTTGGATACCACCAGCTGTCTTTTCTATTGCATTATATTTTGTGGTGTTTTTTTTACCTGAAAGTATCTATCTTTCACTCTGTTTGCATGTGGAAGGATTACTTCTGGCACTTTTAAGAACATCAACATCTTTTAAATTAGGTTCATATTATCCTGTTAGATTATTTCTTTTGTAAC
Source organism: Intellagama lesueurii (assembly GCA_037013535.1). NCBI lineage: Eukaryota > Metazoa > Chordata > Lepidosauria > Squamata > Agamidae > Intellagama > Intellagama lesueurii. The sequence goes on from JBAJHW010000002.1 coordinate 221,663,314, forward strand.
ATACAGCAGCCAAGATTAAGCAAACGTTGTTGTTGTTGTTGTTTTTAATGCTATTGACCTGCCCTGTGCCCTTGGTTCTCAATTGAACAGAAGTCAAATTAAACATGCAGAGTTTAGGTATGTTGCTTCCATCTTGTTCCAGTAAATGAACAGAATATAAGTCATTGTTTCTGCTTTGCTCCTTCACCAGTGGTGTGAAAAGGAGATGAACCATACATACCTCTGGTTGTCCAACCCAAAGCCTATGTTTTTGTGACATATTTGATTGTGCTTTGAACTGGAGTTCAGTCTAAGGAGATACATTTATAGTGCATTTCTATTTTATTTCTCTTTTTCAGATTCTTGTTCTGGATGGCAAGCTGCTACGCACAGAACCAGCCAAAGTGATGGAAACAGTCCAGAAGTTCCTTGGAGTGACAAACATCATAGATTACCACAAAACTCTAGCGTGAGTCCTTCCCATTCTATTCTCTTTCAGCCTGCTGAGTATGACTGGTTGGCATCCGCCTTGTGGTGTTGATTTTTCTCCCTTGCCATTGAGGAGTCGAGAACTTACCTTAGGATTGCTGTCCACCCTCTCGGGTACTGGTATAAAGAAAGACAGTTGGGAAACCTTGAAACCTCTCTGCCCAAGGAGTAGGGTGGCATGCAGTAATTATGGATGGACGAGAAATAAGCACATTCTGCCCTTGTTTCAGTAACAATAGGGCCTCTACAGAAATGTAACTTACTTATTGTTTCTGTAGCAAGTGCACAGAATATGTCAAACACTTCCTGTGTTGCATGGATGTTTGCCTATCTGCAACAGTGTGTGTATATGTTTGTGTGTGTGTGTGTGTGTGTGTGTGTGTATTTTCCCTTCACAATTTTAGATCATACGATATGTAAACATACCCTGTTTCCCCAAAAATAAGACCTAACCTGAAAATAAGCCCTAGTATGATTTTTCAGGATGCTCGTAATATAAGCCCTACCCCCAAAATAAGCCCCAGTTAAGTGAAACCCCGCCCTCCACCACTGTGCAGCAACCAGAAGATGATGCCATGACTGTATTTGAATAAATGTAGATTGTTGTACATGAAAAAAATTAAAACATCCCCTGAAAATAAGCCCTAAAGCGTTTATTGTAGCAAAAATTAATATAAGACCCTGTCTTATTTTCTGGGAAACACGGTACCTATGCATCTGATGGCAGCTGACTAGACTCTTCCACCACTTAGAAAGCCTTCCCTTGTAGGAGGTGATGTGGGTGTAAATACTGGGACTGGGGTTGGGTATTTGTCCCCTACTGTTTGCCTTCACCAAAACACATTCCCTAGTACCTCTCCTCCACTGGCGTCTGAGCTCTTTGGAAGCAAAGATCACCTTTGTGCATGATCTAGAGTGGAGAAACAATGGGTGTGGCTCTGGTTAAGCACCCACTTGCCTGTCATTCTTCCATTCCTAATCAGCCTTCTTCCTGAAGGCGGAGAGGATGCTGAGCTAGTGTTTGATGTCTTTGCAAGGGCTTAGTATTTTTATTTTGGCCTTATAGAATCTACTGACTGTTTCTCACATCTAACATTGTAGGCGTGAGGACTCAGCAGGGTTATTGCCATGATTAATATTGCTTTGTCCGACATATATCAGTGTCACTTAAAAGAAAAAAAAGTACAGTTGGGAGCTGGCTTGAAAAGAAAAAGTAAAGGGACTTTATAAATCAAATGCTACTAAATACTTTTATGAAAAAAGTACTTAAAATAAAAGGGCACATTAATATTTTTTATAAAAGCTGGATTGTATTGTGTGTGTCAAATTTTTCATGCAGGGTGAGAGAAGCTCCCAAATTGAGAATAAGAAGCAATCTGAGCCAATTCTGCATTCACTGCTTTAAAAATAAAAGAAAGAAGAAAAGAAACAATGTTGTAAAATTAGCAGACTGTTAAAAGGGGCATATCTTAAATTTCGTTCTTTCTTCTCTCCTTCCTCCACTCCTTCCTCCACCATTGTTTGTATGTATGTATGTAGGTAGGTAGGTAGGTATGTATGTATGTAGGTATGTATGTATTTGATTGATTGATTGATTGATTGATTGATTGATTTCTGTACCACCCATCTCATTACCAAGGCCACTATGGGCGGTTTATAAATTCCACAACATCATAAACAACAATATGGAACAAATAATCGAATGTCAAAATTAAAAACAAAATACAACAACAGCAACAAATCAAATAATTAAAGTAATAAAAAGGCATGGTGGAGGGGTTGAAGATGTGATTGTTGAAAGCACCACTGTATTAAGATGTTCTATAATCTGGAAAGGCCTGTCTGAACTTCCATGTTTTTAATAGTCTCTTAAAAATTCCCAGTGAATTCCCAGGCAAATTTCGGGCAGGAGACTATTCCAGAGTTGCAGAGCGACCGCCGAGAAGGCCCAGTTTCTAGTCGTCACTTTCCGGGCATCTCTTGGGGTCAAAACTCTCAACCGCCTGGCCTGGGGGGATTGTGACCTTCTTAGAACTTTTCTCTGTGGCTAAGCTTGAAACTGTAAAGAATATAGACAATATTATGATAATGGGATAAATCCATATGGTTTCTGATAAAATGGGACTTGTACCAATGGTTGGTTTCTATACCTTGCAGTCTGTAACAGTGCCTTGTGTTTATAAAAATGGCCAAATTGCAAACAGAAGGACAGGTGTAATTTTGGTATCATTGTTTGCTCATCTTTTTTTTGTTTCATTGTTGCAGGTTTGATCCTAAAAAAGGATTCTGGTGCCAACTACTAGAGGGAGGGAAGACCAAGTGCTTGGGGAAAAGCAAAGGAAGGAAGTACCCAGAGATGGATTTAGATGTGAGTATTTGGACTGCTTTCAGGCATGAGACGTGAACTCCTCTCTTGTATGGCTTTTTCAAGTTACTGCTGTGATTACTGACACAGCTGTTGAATTGGCTGGTCTTCTCAGTGGTGCAAGAAGCATCTCAGTATGGGAAGCATTAGCAAGGGCAGTCATATGAATTCTGAGCACAAAATGATGCTCAGGGGGTATGAATGGCAGGGATGGGACTTTCATATTTTAAGAACGTCCCCTGCCATAGTTTGGTGAGAAACCCCCAGGCAGAATTATGGGAATGAAAGCCCTCTCATCTCCCTGCCATTCTGGCACTGTTTCTCCATGGAATGGGGAGAAAATGCCCTGCCGCAGTGTAGGAATTGTAAGGATTGCCCAGTCTGGAAAAGGTGCGTGGAAGGGCTAGTTCTGATGGAGGCTGTCCATTCTTGTGACTCCCAGACTGTGGCAGGACACTTTTCTTCCCGCTCAGTGGTGAAGCAGAAGAAGAAGAATGGCAGAGATGTGCAAGGGCTGCTCTCTTTCCTGATTGCTCGAGGGCTTTGACTACCCTAATTCAGCCTTTTCACCAAATTATGGGATTTGGAAGTCCTTAAAAAATGAAAGTCCTGTCCCTAATGTGTGGTTCTGCTAATGGGTTTTCCAGTCACACAAACCTTCATAGGTGGGCGGTCAGGTTGTGATGAGCCCTGCTCATGTGATCCCTGTATCCAGAGGCTTACCACAGGTGTGCAGCATCTGATTAACAAAAATCAGCTGCTGTGATCCTAGCAGTAAGTGCACTGGTTCTAAAGGTGCAGTGTTTGGGTGTGGTGTTCCTTTGGGCTGAAAGACATTCCAAGCCTTGTTCTAGATCAGTGCATCCCAACCTTAGGTCCCCCAAAGTTGTAGTCTTGGACTACAACTCCCCAAAATTCTGGCCAGCACAGCTAGTGCTGAAGCTTTCTGGGAGTTTTAGTCCAAGAACATCTGGAGACCCAAGGAAGGAACCACTACTCTAGAGAAAGCATGAAGAAGCCCTTAAATTTATTTATTTATTTATTTATTTATTTATTTATTTATTTATTTATTTTATTAGATTTCTACCCCGCCCAGCTAGACCAAATGTCTACTCTGGGCAGCAGAATAAATAAATGTATGGTCTTGCAAAAAAACAAAGAGAGGTTCTTGGCAAAGTGGAGACCCTTTCTCAGGTTTTTGTGAGGAGATCCTGGGTAGAAACCACAGACTGAATGGCTGCTTGAACACTGCCCCCTCACCATCCAGCTTTCCTTGGAAAGAGCAGGGTTGTGGTACCTTAGGCAAGGAGGGATTTCCCATGTATCTTCTTCCCCCATGCCTCTTTGAAAGCTCTAGAACACACCTGCAGTTCATTGACATTGCAGTGCTGCTTCCCCCACCCCCTGATCATTGGAGTAGATTTCAACTCCCATGATTCCCACACCACTGGTATGTTTTCTGCGGTGCGTTATTAGTCCATCCCTATGGCCACATGAAGGGACGTAGTGGCGCTGCGGGTTAAACCGCAGAAGCCTCTGTGCTGCAAGGTCAGAAGACCAGCAGTTGTAAGATCGAATCCACGCGACGGAGTGAGCTCCTGTCGCTTGTCCCAGCTCCTGCCAACCTAGCAGTTGGAAAGCATGCAAATGCGAGGTACCACCACGGTGGGAAGGTAACGGCGTTCCATGTCTAGTCGCGCTGGCCACGTGACCACGGAAACTGTCTTCGGACAAACGCTGGCTCTACGGCTTGGAAACAGGGATGAGCACTGCGCCCTAGAGTCGGACACGACTGGACTAAATGTCAAGGGGAACCTTAACCTTTACCCTTTACCTATGGTCACATGGGAAGGAAATCACTGCAGTGTGAAGATGTGTAAAAGACTGACTCCTACCCAAGAAAGTGCCTTTACCAGCCTCTTCTGCTCTGCCATGGGGCCCTTGATAGGCTAGTAATGGGTGGTGGTAGTGATGGAGATAATTCTCGTTCCTTTGAGTGGCCTGGCAGACAATTAACACACACCTCTTTTGCAAAGTTTCTGTGTTGAGTGTGTGTGTTTCTGTTCAGCCTTTTCTATCTTGATACTTGTTTACTTCAGATAGGAAGTGTTGGTTGCATGTTGTCACAGGGACTTTTCACTGTCTTTTCCCCTTTTTTCCTGCTCCTGTTGCAGTCAAGAGCATTCTTGAGAGACTATTACAGGGACCACAATATAGAGCTATCCAAGCTACTGTATAAAATGGGCCAGACACTGCCAACATGGCTGCGGGAGGAACTCCAGAACACTAGATAGCCACTTCTTATCTTCCTGTATTGAGCAATAGTAGAATGAGTCCCATGGGGAGGATCTCAGACCTGTACACCGAGCTAAAATGACGTGATACGGTGTGGGATGCACAACCAGGGAAGAAGCATTTTGAGCAATATCTATTCAAGATTGTTGAGAAGGAAATGGGGGGGGTAAAGCCCACAGCAATTAACACTGGAAGAAGTGTTAGAAGAAGAAGCTTGGAAGAAGTCACTCTTCAGAGACCTCCTGGAGCTCATGACAAGCTACACCCCGGGGTCGTCAGCCTTACAGACCTCTTCCTGTTTGTCCAGGAGCTGCGCTTGACTGCTCATGTTGAAGTTGCCTCCTAGTCTGGAATGCCACTTTCTGGTGAAGAGGATTCATGAAGGATCTGCTCTTTCTCCACACTTCAATCCCAACATCTGACACAGTATTACAGGTGGCATTTTGGGTGGGGGGGGGGAGGGCAATGAGGCAGTAAACTGGGGGCAAGGGGTTTCACTTGATAGTTGTTGCACCAGGTGAGCTTGAAGGACAACACAAGTGGTATCAGCTTGGAGCCAGTGAGGCCCCTGCTGCAAGTATGGACTTGTGTATGCAAATATGGACTCAGACCCAGAATGGAGTGAGATGGTGTTAATGGAATAGAGTTCTTAGCAAAAAGAGATTTTTTTTATACAAGGTGACTTTGAAAGACTTTGATGCTGGCAATATTTAGATTAATCTGGATGGAATATTTGTTTCCATCTTATTGGGGGGGTATATTGGGGGAAGGGAGGGAAGGAAGATGGGTGGGAATATGTGGCTCTCTGACAAAGTGCTGGGCAAGACAGCTTGCTCTAAAAGGTTACCTTAAAACGTCCTCATCACGTGGCCTGTCTGCATTTTTAACCAAGCGAGGTGGCTCCTGTGGTACGAGATTTGGTATTCTAATTGCTCCCAGCGCACCCACCCTGCCAGCTTGGAGCAGGTATTCTAGCAGACACTCCAGCCATGGGCTAATGTCTGCCAAAAAAGATCACTTAAGTACATCAGACCTCTTGAGCACCATGACAACAGTATTTTAGTAACTTCATCCTTGAGCATTTTTTTTGTTATTTGATGCCAGGGTTTGTATTTGGGGCTTTTATTTTTCTCACTTTCCTCATTAACACAGAAAAGTGGATTTAACTGGTCTGCTGTCATGACATCCATCATCTATGTATTAGAATAATTTTAAAAGGATGATTCTGCTGTTGTCACTCTTTAATGGAGTCCTTGCTTCCACTGTTTCCATATGGACCTGTGACTGAGTAGCTTTGTTAAGACAGCAACGGTAGTTGCAGATTGTATGTATATAGGCTGTTGATGGTAGTGTCATTCAGATATACAGCTAGCTGTGAGTGTTCTCCCTCTGTTGGAGCCAAGTTGACAAGTTAAAGAGAATCACAAATCATTCTGTCATTTGGCTTATTTAATCTTGCTCGTGGCTTTAAAGACGTCCAGTTCAGTTGATGCTGGAAAGCCTGAGGTTGGCAGGGTGAGGATTTTTTAAAAATGCACCTCAGTGGTGGGATTAAGGCACTAGAGCAAAGGCTGACCTGGTTCATGTTCATTCAAGCTTGAAGAATTCCAGAAACAGTAACCACGACCACCACCTGGATGGTAAAACTGATGAAAGGCATTTGTGGCAATGAAAATCAAGAACCAAGTGGAGGGTGGGGTATAGTTCTCATTGGTTCATTTTTGTACCCTGGTTTGTGGGGTCTATTGGAAAGAATACATCATGTTTTCTGGTGTAGATGAGCTCCCCACTCAAAAAAAAAAGGGGGTGTTATTTTCCCCTTTTCAGGGCCTCCTTCGTATGAACTACCATTTGATGACTCTGTCACACACATTCTTCCCCTGACACTGTACCTGAGCACCATCTTGTGGATGAACCAAGAAATTGCGGGTGCCCTTTTCATCTTTTATTCATTGTGCTCATTACATATGGAATATGCAGCTGGTGGAGAAGCATGTGGAGAATTGAATTGGGGACGGCGGAGGGCCATTCATGCTGAGATAATGCCTCTTTCTTTTTCTTTTCTTTTTTTTAAAAAACGATACAGTATTTCACCTGTGGCCTTTCTACATCAAGATGTTTTCAGTTGGTAAAGCAAAATGTGCTGGTCATGAAGAGAGTCTTTCTTCCCAGGCACCGAGTGTGTGCACTTCCTTTTATTATATAAACAGCATAGCAGACATTATGAAGGCAGTGTCATGTACATCCAACATACACCAAGGGTGAGCAAGTGGCAGGAGGATAGGGCAGTGACTGCTGATTTGTTTCCAGGCGCTTGTGGACAAGGGGTAGCCCCAGAACAGGACACTCATAGTTTTTCACTGTGTGAAATGAGAGCTTGGAATGGTTACTTGATGAACTACAGCCCCAGAATTCCAGAGCCAACCTGCCTTGCCATCTGGGGTTCTGGATGTTGTTGACTAAAGAAACGAGCTTTTCCTACCTGTGGCTATAAGGTACGGGAACAGCACATGCTATCCCTTCCAATTTAGTTCTTGTTCTGATCGACAGAGACAAAGCAGCTAGAATCAAGGAAGACTTGGGTGGTAGAATGTGATAAGGAGAAGGATTCCACCACTTATGAGCTAAGTAAAAAGATTGTGTAGGAGATACTGTGGACATGTTTCAATACAGAGAGGTTGAGAAGAGTCTTTCATATATTTGTCCACCAGGGATAGGCTTCTGTTTGCAAAACTTTCTAGGAGAAGGTGGCATCAGGAGAAGGCAGCCCTTTTAGACGTAGCACGGTATTGACTTTGCTGCAGCTTTTTGCCCTGAAACAGGTTAAAATCTTATCCTGTTAAGCCATGACTTCAGTTTAAGGCAAGAGACAGGCCTGGTGGAAAAGCTTCAGCAAAACGTTGTCCTTCCCTTTATTGGTGGAATATTTTTTACATCTGAAGAGCAGCAGGCACCTTAGGACTCAAAGTCCTATTACTGACCCCCAATTCTTACTTTGTCTGCTGCCACAGTGATCAAACCACAAGTTTAGATGATAAGGTATATGAAGGATGCACGTGATGACCCTTAGCAGAAAATTTAAGATATTGCTTTAAGAGGTAATCTGCAGAGGATGTATTAGCTGCTGCCCAAAAGTACATTCTCATCATGAATTTTGTGATTATCAGGATGCACCACTGTCTGTATCTTTCTCCATATCAAAATGGAGTATGGAACTTCTATAAATAAATTATGGGCTGAGTTCCTAGAGGGTAGCATTTGATAACGTGTGGCATTGTCACATTGCCAGAACGACAAATACAAAAAATATCTAACCATATATGCTCATTCTCTGAAAGTATTAGGTTGGGCTGCTCCAATATGCTGGTGTGTTTTAGCCTGCCATGTTTTAGGAGACATTCGCTTTTCTACTTGGTCAGCAACTGTAACAAGGCACAATCCTCCTTGGCTGAGCAAATGTCACCGAGAACACATATCAAGGTCCAGATGTTAAGAAGAACACATTTTGATTTGTTTGGATGGGTTGTTTCCCCCTCCATTGTTACGTTTGCATGAGATTCTGTATGGTTTCCCATTGGAAAGGGTGTATTTTCATGGTGGGAGGGAAGAAAGGGGAGGGAATACTTTTGAGAAACTGTCTCCCATATTTTTAATCTGTACTTGAACTCATTTTGGGTTCAGAAAACTATGTCACTAATGTAAGGTCCTGTTGAACTAACTGCTAATAAAATGGGGTTGTCTGTTTTTTAAAAAAATATTAATGTGTGGCCTGTTTATCCGGGTGGGTTTGTTTGACTCAGAAAGGGAAGAGGAGATAATTATAATTTTTAAGGGCTTAGGAAGCAAGCCAGCAAGCCTGTGTTTATACAACATGTTAGAGCTTCACAAGGGCAGCGATTATATAAAAAGACTTCTATGGCCTTGAATGAGGATTTGGTCTTTGAACAAAAACTTGGGCAAGTCAGAGCTGGTGGTACTTCCAGCTGAAGTGTATTGACAAACGTGTGATAATGTGCTAATTCAGAATTGGGGGGGGGGGGGGTGTCATCAAATCTGCCTGAGTTCCATTGAAGTACAGTACTGAAATAATATTATTCAAAAATTATAATAATCTTGTAGAACTGCAGAGCTGGAAGGGGCCCTATAGATCATCATCTCCAGCCTTTGTCAAGGAGGCAAAGTGGGAGAATCGAACTCCCAACCTCTGGTTCCACAGTCAGAGGTCTAAACCACTGAGCACTATCCAGTAGTTCTGTCATGTCATGAGATGAGTTCACTGAAAAGTTATGTGCAGCTCCATGGTGTACTGCAGATAATTATTCTAATCTAGCAGAGGAACAATCCTGTTTCTTTCAATTGACAGAGCTTTTTGGCACAATACTGGATGCATAGAAAGCAGTCTACAGTATCTGTATGTTCAGCATTAAGTCAGATGGCTAGGGTGGAGCGAGACTAAGGTCAGACATGCTTTGTAAGAACTTGGTGGGATTCTCATGCAGTCGATAATGCTGGGACCGCTAAAACCAAAGATATTGTACTGGCATAATGATTACTAGAGCAGTTGCATGATTGACAATAGCAAGAGAGTGATTTCATTTTTAAAATCCAGATACAGCAGCAGCATGTGAGTTGTGTCAGTCTAGGGCCTTTACCCATCCCTGAAGATTGGAGGCTCACATGCACAACTGATCTTATAGAAATGCCTGGCCACTTCTGTTTTTTAAAAAGGTCCTTCATGGCCTAAAACAGACTCAGAAGCAAAGTTTGGGGGGGGGGGCAAACTACCCCCCCTCCCCACAAGCTTCTGAAGGCATTTAGGATCAATTTTCTTTAGGGTATGGAGTCTTCATTTGACCTGTGGGCCAGACCTTACCAACCTCTGAAGTACATGCACTGAAGATTAAACATGATTTTTTTGTTTTTCATTCCAAGCCTGAAATCATAATTTACATTTCACTGGGGGTTTGCAGTGCTGGATAAGCTAATGAAAATGGATTTTTATGAGTAGTGAATTAGAATAGGCATGTTAATGAAGGCATTCTCCCAGAAGATGGCAGCATCTACTTGGAAAAATAAACACAGCTGACAGGCCTGAAGCAGCTTGTAGCATAACTGTTCTTGCAGTGGATTAGCGATTAGGGGCTGGATGGATGAAAGAGAAGAATGTGGGTGTACCCACATGTAGCTGCCAGTTTGTGCGAAATGGTGTCCTAAATATTGAAGGAATTTTGATGATACAATTTTAAAATGTTAGTGTGGAAATTTCAACAACAAGAAAAGTTTATCTTGTTGCTCTTTCTCTGATTCCATGCTGACTTCCATGTGGTTGCATTTAAAACAGCATTGATATGACTGGCTGTGGGAACAAATATTGTTACACACTGGCTGAAATCCTGCTGCTCAGCATGGTCAGTCATAACTGGAGGAGGCCCAGTGACTCAGTGGAACTTATTGTGCAACACTCTGATACGAATATAGAAACAAAGAAAGATTTACCAAGTTCTCACTAATTCAATGAATCTACTGTAGTTGCAATTTACTAAGCTGAGCAACAGGATTTTAGTCATTTTAAGCTATCAGCTGCACCTAGTTCTGAAATGATGCTCCCCACCTTGAGAGCGTTCCCCTCCCATGGAGTTTAACATGGATCAGTTTGCAGCCACATTTCAAAAGAGCTAGCAACCCTGACTACTTATTGCATGCATTGAAGTTGATCTTGAATCTTGGTTTTGGTTGTGCTAGTCATGTCACATGCATGGCGGTGAGGTAAACAGGAGCCAAAGGAGTAGATCTGAACACTGCCCTCAACCTGCCACACCCTCGCTTGAGGCAGCCCCTGTCATTAACACAACCAATATGAGCCTACTCTGATGCCGGCTGTATAGAGAGGTAGGGAAAGGATCAGTATATATTGTAGGACTGTGATCTAGATGCATCTGTAAATGCCAGTGACAGCATTCACTTATAATGGATAAAAGCCCCTCTTACGGCCCTTAAGAAAACTTTCTCTTCCCCCCCCCCTCTCATTTCATTACAGTTCTATCTTGTCTTCCCCCCTGGCCAGCTGAATGCCACCTACATGGCTCTCATTCTTCCTACAACTGTCCTGTGAGACAGGTCGAACTCAGAGCGAGTGGCCTATCTTCACCCGGTGAATTAAGACACAGTTAAGGCCTCTGGATCTCTCATGCCCTAGCGAGCCCATGACTCTTAACCGCTACACTGATCCTCTTTCTTGTTCTCCATTTCCTAAGGAGCCCTGGCTAGCTATGTATTGTCATACATACAGCTTTAGCTTCTGGTGCCTCTGTTGTGCTCGTGGGCTCATTAACATGTAGGTGGATCTCTTCATGGCTTTGGTCCCATGCTTACTTCAGAGGCTCCTACCGTTTCTCCTACTTCTACTTCTACCACCTCCACCACAGCAGTTGATTTGTTCTTCACATCACCTAGTGGGAGTTCAGAATCATGATGCCATTACTGGCACAAAACATGATTATTCACTTCTGTGAAACAGTTGATTAGTAATTTGGGTTGTAGGATCATTCCCACAATCAAAGGTTTATTGCGTAGCTGTTTCCATTTCCCCACCAGCACAAGGATGCTTAATGTAAGGCTTATGGAAAGGGCAACAGTTCAACCAAGGATGATAGAGATGGAAACAATACAATGCCTGCCTCTCTGAGAGAAAAAACTCGGGCTTAGCTGGCAGAATTAGGCACCCTGTAGCCAGACTGGCTGTGTAGTCAGCAAAGACAGCTCAGAATCCTGTAAAAAGCAAATTTTGTCTACGAAAGTGTGGGGTTTTGTTGTTTTGTTTTTGGTCTGCATGAGGGCTTTTTGTGTCTATCCACTGGAATGTTTTAAGTGAGAGGACTAGAGTTCAAATCTCAGAACAAGTCCATCATAATAGATAGAGCCCAGTGTTTTGTCTCCTGTCCTAAAGTTACATTAATGTTTTAAGCTGAATTGCAAACATGGATGAAGTCTTTTGTCTGCACACTGTACCGTGTGTTTTGTGTTGTTCTTGTCTGATCTGCCCCTCCCCCTTTTGAACCCTGCCACTCAAAACACCCTCACACACAACAGATTTTGTAAGTGGCCTGTGGCAACTGGGAGATGATTAGCTTATGCTCAAAATAAAGCTCCACACAGATTTCTCCCAATAAGTGATGTAGCATTTTGCTTCATTACAGTCTGATATTTATCGTGCCAGTTTCATTATTAGTTCCATTTGTATTGTCCCTTTCCTTCAATGAGCTCAAATAGGACCCATGACTCCTCCTCTTCCCCACTTCATCTTCACAGAAACCCTGTTAACATAGCTTAAAGGTAGAAAAAGAGACTGGCCCAAAGTTTATCCAGCAAGCTTCATGGCTCAGCCAGTATTAGTACCCATACCTCTCAAATTCTGCTCTAACCGCTTTACCATACTGGTCCTTAGTTAAAAGGGTTGCTCTTTCTTCACCCTCTCTTAACATTCCTCTGGAGTTTCTGATGAAAGACAGGAGAAGGATGTGCCGCCTGTGACCAAAATCCCTGCAAAGAGAACGGAATGCTTTCTCTCCGGCTACAAAATAAGGTATGTTGCCAGACCAGCTTGTGTCGGCTTAAGAGCAGTTCAGCATTGTAGAGCTCTGAGGCAGGAACTGGGGTTGCAAAGTTTCACTGGCAAAAGGCGGTAAAACTAAAAATAACATTGACACCTGGTCTGCATTCTCAGAGGCAAGTATACAGACACCCACAAAGGCAAAGAAGTGCAGGACATCCGGTTGCAGTGTCGTGTCATGTATATTGTACCCAGCAGAGCAAGGGTTAAATGTGCTTTGGCTTCACCTTGACCTCCAGAGAAATTGTATCTTGCTGAACATGGGGAGATGGGTGCCCTTCATTCAGTGGACTCATCATTTTTGCTTTTATCAAGTTTCCAGTCCCTAAGGTGGAATTCTTTCTAATAACATTGGGGTGGGGGGAGCAGGAAGGAACCAAAGCCATCACATTTCCCCCAAAAGTACTGTTTTGTGCAGACACAGAATCCGCAAGGGATACATTAAAACTTTCCAGCTCAGGAAAAAAGGAAGGAAGTTCTTGCCTTTTGGGGCTGCTAATTAATGCTCTGGGATGAATGGTCTCCTGGTTATGGCTGTTGGAAGAATAAGGCCCCAAGGTCCCATCAAGTCACAAGACTGCAAGAAATAATCCCATGGGTGGCCGGGGGGGGGGGGAGGGATTGTTTCCTTTTCACATCAATTGAATAAACACTATGCTCCTGAAGAGTCATGGCATAGGGATGGGAATGAACAGGCAAAAGTGCCTTTTCAAATCAACCAGTGTTGACTGGTTGTCCTTTAGAGTGGTCTTGGCATGAGGGTGGAGACTAAGTGATAAGTGTTCAGAGGAGGCATCTTGAACGCAGCATTGGCAGAAGAGCTGTTCTCTTCTCACAGTGAGAGATCCTGCGGCTTTCAACCACTTGGTGGTTGGTCTGGGGCTTGAAGGGTTCAAAATGGCGGGCCTGTAGGGCATGAGGATCATGACTGGACAGTTGGGGAAAAGGTTTGTCTAGGTTCGGGGCACTGGTTGAGACCGTCGTTAATCACTCCCTCTCTATTCATACAGATTAGGATTGGTGTGGAGGAGGAACGTGCGTTGGGGCAAGGGAACTTAGTAAGTTATTTATAAAACTAATTAGTTACAATATGGTTCCAAGCGCCCCTCCCTGAGCAAGGCTTACTGCTGTAGCTGTCATTTTTGAAGATATCTCTTTACTTTCCTGTTCTGCAAAAATAACTAAAATGTTTTCCTTTTCGCTACTTAAGATTTTTTAAAAATTAAAATGGAATGCTACAAGCTGCAGGCCTGTAGTATAAATCATACCCTTCTCTGTGTGTATGTGTACACACACAAACACCCCTTATCACCCACAACTGAACACAAGGCAACAGAGCAAACCAGCCTTCAAACCTTGTACAATTTCTACCTTATTATTAAGTAAAGCTGTATCTCCATAACAATAAAGGTATCTAGACATGGGGACAAATATAAAAACAAATCAGGATATTCAATAAATATCCCTGATTTGTCAGATATTCGTTGCTTTGTATTCTTGGGGTCCAGAGACCCCAATGAATACGAAGCAACAAACTTAACCCTTTTATATTCGTCCCCTATCTATCCCTATCTGCTTATGCCCCCGCGGATCAGCTGTTCCTCGGGGGCATAAGGAGAGAGGGATTTTCCCTTTGGGTGGCCTGCTAAACCCTGCCCGAAGGGAATCCCACCCCCAGGGCTGGGGTATGGCTTGGGTCCCCACTTCCCTCCTCTTCCTATGCCACACGGCATAGGAAGGCTGTGGGGTCCTGGGCGTGTTTGGATAGCCCCACAGGCTATCTAAAAAATAAAATAAAAATGAACCAACAAATTGATTCGTGGTTCGTCGGGCCACTGGGGGGCAATTTGTGGTTCATGGGACGTCAGGTTGGATGACTCACGAGCCAAGATGAAGCCCTCATCTCTAAAGGTAACTAAAACATAATGATTACACCAACAAGAGGGCATTATCCCTCATTAATGCAATATAGTTATAGTAACAACACTAATGCAGTTGTAATTAACCATGGTTCTATCTTTGTCCCTGGAAAAAAAGAAGTAATCGCAAGTAACTTGTCATTGTTGTGACCTCTGAGAGAGAAAAGGATGACTGATGATGCACATACTGAGAAGACCCTAGCTGAGTATCTGTTCAGACAGGATACCTGTAAAGGGCTTCCCATGCAGTAATAGTAGCTTACTTGAATCGTTGAATCCCAGGTTCTTGATTAGTATCTGCTGAAATTTTATTGATGTGAATTTCATTCTCTTGCCAGCAAACTTGCAGCAATTTCACTAAAAGGATGGGAGAAGCACTACGTTGTGAATTCATTTCTTGGTCCTAAAGAGCTGCCAAGGTACTTTGTGAGTCACTTGATCACCCCTACCATTTTAGAGGCTCCCAGTCTATCTGTATGCTCTAATTTATACTTGTAAATAGAAGTGATGACTTGAAAATGGTATATTTTATCTGCCCCCCCCTCCCGCCGCACCAATTCTATCAAGAACTCTGGGGCTACCTTTGAGATTGATGCGGAAGCTCCAGATGGTGCAGAATGCGGCGGCCAGACTTCTTAGTGGGATGAGAAGACACCAGCATATCTCTCCCACTCTGGCTGCCTTGCATTGGCTGCCCATTCGTTTCTGCATTGATTTCAAAGTGTTAATATTGACATATAAAGCCCTAAATGGTTTAGGACCTCGATACCTAGCGGAACGCCTTCTCCCACCTAGATCTACTCGAATCACTCAATACAGCCAGGAAAGGCGGTTGAGGGGCCTAACGCCGAGGGAGGCCCGGAAAGAAAGAACAAGAAACCGGGCCTTCTCGGCAGTGGCCCCTCGACTTTTTTTTTTTCCAATTCAATAACCTTTATTGGCATAGGAAAATTAAAAGCATACAAAAAAAAAGTCACACAACTAGAAATGTAACGGAAAACACAACCAGAGATACTTAAGACAGTCAAGTCAATTTTTAGGGACCTGGGAGGAAAGAACCTTAGCAAGGAACTCGCCTACCAAGGCCATTGTTTCCTGTGAGAAGTCATGAAGGAGAAAACCTGTGAGAAGCTGGGGAGGGCCGGAAAAACTTGAGATAACTGGACCTATGATACAAGCACGGGTATCTTTGAACTCAGGACAGTAACAGAGAATATGTGTGACTGAGTCAGGCTCTAAACCACAAAAGTTACAGATTCTTTGCTCAAAGGGTACCCGAGCATATCGTCCCTTAAGAACCTCAGAGGGGAAAATGTTCAGCCGGGCTAACATAAAGGCCCTCCTGGTAAAAGGGTTCACCAAGGACTGGAAATAAGAATGTCCAGAACCAAAGAAGGGAAAAATACTGAAATGGATTGGGGAACATGTCTGATTCACATTGGAGACTAACTGGAGATACTCAGATTCCCATAGTCTCTCCTTAATAAGGGAAAGTGCCTGATTAAAATTACTATTATGAAGGGAGTTTAAAGATATGCCAATAGACACAAGCTTGGTTTCACATTGTGTAAACCATGTGGATTGGTAAGGGTCTTTAAGAAGGTGAGCAAGGAGAGAATCTGGGTCTATTTTAAAAAAGAGACGCAACCAGAATTTAAAAGTGAGTGCCCACGCCGTCGTTGAGGGAAGGTGCAGGCCTACCTCTAGGGCTATAGTAGATAGTTTAATTAAGTTGGGGATCCCTAAAATTCATCTAAAGGAAGCAGCCAATAGATCGACTTTATTATTCATGGCATTGATCCAGATTGGGACACCATAGAGCAGGCGATTAATCAGTTTAGCCTGGAAAATATGAATGGCAGCTGGAACAAACTGATTCCCAGCATTATGATGGAATTTAATTATTGCTCCGAGAAGATGTGAGACAGAAGCTATCGCAAAATCTCTATGTGTAGTCCACTTAAGTTGGAAGTGGAGTGATATGCCTAGGTATTTGAAAGTTCTGACTTGTTCAATGGGCTGGTTATTAATTTTCCACTGAAGAGGCTTCCAAGATTTTGAGAAAACCATAATTTTAGTTTTCTCCACATTGATAACAAGATCATTGCGGGAACAATATGATTGAAACAGGAAGAGAAGCTGTCTTAAGCCTATACTAGATATAGCAAGAAGGACAGCATCATCCGCATATAACAATAGAGGTATTGGCACCTTATTTAAAACCGGGGCAGACTTTTCAGCTGATGACAGCTGAGAGCATAAATCTGCTAAGAAGAGGTTAAATAAAAACGGGGCTAAAATACAGCCCTGCCTCACTCCTCTAGTGACTGGGATCTTTTCGGAGACAGAGCCGTAACAGTCATAACGGACTTGGCAAAAATTGGCAGAATGTAATTTACGAATTAGGAAAAGTAGACGCGGGGGAATTCCCCATGATGCTAACTTTTCCCACAAAATAAGTCTATTGACTGAGTCAAAAGCAGCTTTCAGGTCGATGAAAGCCGCATACAAGTTTCCCTTAAATTGGCGTGTATACTTCTCTGCTAGGAACGAAAGTGTTAGTACATGATCTAATGTTGAGCAGCCCGAATGGAAGCCAATTTGCTCATATCCTGGAAGGTTCACAGAGGAGGACCAAGTAGCAAGATGAACTAGAAGATGTTTACTATACAGCTTTCCAATTGCCGAGAGCAAGCTTATAGGTCTATAATTACCCGGATGAGAGGGATTACCTTTTTTAAAAATAGGAACTAGGATGGAGGTGAGCCAATCTTCTTGAATAAGCCCATGCTCGTCAATTAAAGTGAACAAATTTGCCAGGGGATCAGCCCACCATTGGGCGTTATTAATTAGGAGGTCATTGGAAATCCCGTCTGAGCCAGGGGACTTCCCGCGTTTCAGAGAGTGGATAAGCTTTATAACCTCATCCCTGGAAACTGGAGGCCAGGGGGGGAGATCAGAAGGAAGATTCCTTAATATTGGAACTGGATCCTGGGAAGAAAATATTTTAGAATAATAGGTTGTCCAGTCAAGAGGGGAAATAGGTAAAGGGCTTTTATAGGGCTCTTTCAAGGAAGATTGCGCAACCAATGACCAAAAAAGTCTACTATTCTTTGATGTAATAGCCTCTAGGAGCTGGGACCAATTCCGCAGGGCAAAGTTGTGCTTCTTAGCATCAATGAGCTGGCGCCATATACTTCTCGCCCAACAATAGAGGGCCTTGGTCTCAGGAGTATTATGAGATTGGAATGAAAGAAATAAGTAACGGACAAGACGTTTGATGACCCAACACTCGGCATCAAACCAGGTGTGGTGAACAGCCCCTCGACTTTGGAACAAACTTCAGTCGGAAATTCGCCTGGCACCCTCGCTGGGTGTTTTTAAGAGCCAACTTAAGACCTGGCTCTTTAGGCAGGCCTTCCCTCTGGTCATTACTTGATTTTCTTTTTTTTCCTAACTCCCATTTCGCTTTTCCATCTTGAATGCTACTAATATTATTCATTTAAATTGTCGTTTTAATTGTTTATATGTTGTTTTTCATGTTTTGCTGTAAGCCGCCCAGAGTAGACGTAGTCTAGATGGGCGGGATACAAATCTAATAAATAAATAAATAAAATAAATCTCAATATGTGTTTGAAAGCACAAAGGAAGCTATACTGCAGAAATCTTGGCCAAGTATGAATTCATTGCTGATACAAAACAACTTACTGCAAACTTCAAGGCCATTCAGAAGAATTGATCCATGCTCTCTTGTGAAAATTGATAAATTGTACCAGCCAAATTGAATAGAAAAGGGAATCTTTCTCATATGGCTCATGAATCAGCTGTTGCTTATTCTCTTGAAGCTTGGCAGTCAACATTTCTATTTGAACAATAACAAAGGTCTTGATTCTGTTTTCAGGAGATCCAAGAGAACCCTGCATAGAGCAATTTGTACACAGCTTAACTTGATCCTGTTGCCACTCTGTAAAAACAACAAGCCTATTGTAGGAATTTCACATTTGGCTGTGGGTTTTGCATGTCATTTGTTCTTGGGAGTCAGTAGCTGCCATAAATAGCAACATGATGTTGGATAACATAGATTACCTCTTGGGGTACAATGGGTTAGTTTACTCTCAAATTCTAATTGTCATGGCTGGCATGTAAAGCACTGTTTGGGCTATGGAAGGACATACCTCATCGCAGAACTGTGTGTGACTTTAAACCCACTGTCCCTCCTGGTCTCTTTTGTGCTTTGAGCACAAGGAATAGACAAGCATGGATTGCCTGCACAAAGATATGGAATCCAGGTCCTTCTGCAGATGTTAATACTGCAGGAATCCTACATGATCCCTACTGTCTATACAGTGTTATCTAGGGCCCCAGAGAATAAATTTGGGCTTTGGCCCAGGTGTAGCAACACCTCTGAAATCTAGGTAGGTAAATGCTGTATGCAACATACCATGTGGCAGTGGAGGCTGCTTACTCCTGGTTCTGAGACCTGTGGTCTGGGTAGCAAAGAGCTAGGTGTGAATGGGTAGCCCTGGTTGACATCCATGGAATATCTGGGTGAGTTTTTGCTTCTGTTCAACCAATGAGTCTTTAAATGCATTGCTGAGCTCAACCCTGATACATTAGGGATGGTACACTTCAGATGATTGTGGTAGGGGGCAACTGTGCCACTTGGAGATGACACAAAGGTGCTGCTATGGCAAATCTTATTAAATGGTATATTGTGTTTGCTTCTTTCACTTCTCTTCTGATGCAATTGACAAACCTCAGTCCTAAGGTGTTCTTATTTATAGCCTTTCCACAGGGGACTTGCAGGGGGTTTGAGCAGAAAGAAAATACGGGGCGAGGCTACCTTGTGCAAATAAGCCTGGGTACCTTTGTGCAGCACTGGACACAGTCTGGTTTAAAAACAGATACAAGTCACACTGGATTGGGACTTGGGATGTGTTCTTGACCATGTCTGTGTTACCTCAGCTCAACGATCTTCACCTTTCACAAAAATGCAGTGCAAGGGGGTTCTGTAAATGATTTGGAAATAAAGGCAACATTTTATTAGCACGGCAGTATGAGAAGGCCCTTTAAAGGAGACACAGAATGCCCTGCATGTTGAGCATCCCTGGTGATCAGTGCCCTCTTCACTTCAATACTATAGACAAGTGATGAGATGTCCGCACCACCACTAAGACCCCCAGCTTTCCCAGTCACTATGTTGGGTTCTTTCCCTTTCCTTGCATTTTACGCTGCACAACCACCAGGAAAACAGCTTGTCCTCTGAAGCACTTTAAGGCTTGTGGGTTGTGGTGTTTGCCACTGTAATGTGCTCTCAATAAGGTCAGATGACAGGGAGACAAATACAGTTCCCAGACCCTGGGAGGGGTTATGTGGTTTCAGCTAATATGTTTTGGGGTTGTCTGGCCTTGTTTGTCGTGCAGTGTATGTGCTTCCTTTAATAAATCCCCTGAATTCTGCCAACAAAACATTGTTGTAAATAAGCAACACAGTTCCTTCCTCTGGACATATTTGGAACTTTATCTGGGATGGGACTCACTACTTACTGGCTCCAGAAGTTGTTTCAGAAGCTGGTGTTAAGGCTGGAGAACAGGACACAAGTGGGTCTACAGGAAAATGCTGCTGTAAACTGGACAGCTCTGTCATCTTCCGGAGCATCCTCCCATTCTTAACAGTCAGCCTTCTGTGGTCACTGCATACAGTAAGACCTCATTGAGCTCTTTTGTCTTCTGCTTCCTGGAGGGAGTACCTTTCTCTTTACTTCTGCAGACCTTGGGAATCATTTGAATGCTGTAATAACCCTCTAATGTGTGACCCATACTTTGGCTAGACAAGGAACCATACTTGGAAAATACGTCTCATGACCAGATGTTCTGGACTTCAGTTTCCACAGTCCCTTACCATTAGTTATCCTAGAGAAGTTGAAGCCAAAAACATCTGGAGAGCCAAGGACTCCCTGCACCTGATAAATAGAATTGTTCCACAGACCAAGACACAAGGCAAATATTCTTCTGTGCTGCCAGCCTACCTATACAAGAGAGTATACTCTGACAGTCAGTGATGGCTTCAAAGACACTTGAATACAGCACTTAAGATTTAATTAATGAAAAAAGGAGGGGGGGAAATCTAAAGATTTCATGCACTGTTAATTTGGCCTGACCTGTTGCACATAGGTCTTGTGTGCAGAAAAGAAAGCAGCACTTGGGAAATTGATGTTTGGATTTGTACCTGCTTTTCAAAATCAATCCTTCCTTCCTTCCTTCCTTCCTTCCTTCCTTCCTTCCTTCCTTCCTTCCTTCCTTCCTTCCTTCCTTCCTTCCTTCCTTCCTTCCTTCCTTCCTCTGCCACATCCCACCTGAAACTAGGACACAAGGTGGCTCACAATGGCAGCAAGAAAGAAAGAAAAAGAAAAAGAAAATTAATTATATTTTCATACTTCTACTCCCAGAACAGAGCTTTACCCAGCTTGCCTGCATCCAGTGAGAGTAGGGCATGGGTGTCGCATTGCTTAGCGCCCTCCTCTTGACTGCCTTGTCCAGAGTTATCTTGCATCCTCCTGGTAAACATGTTTAAAATTAACTGTGCTACGCACAGCACTTCATACGCAGTGAATCGTTTCCTAAGAACCCTTCAGAATATTTAATTACAGATTCCTGTGGCTTTCCCATCTCAATCCTCTCCACAGCTGGTGTACCCTGGGTGGAGATGGAAGAGAAGGCAATCACTGGCTGGAGTAATAGAGCCTGGGCCTTTGCATATTTTTTCCTTAAACTCTTACCAATCCAGAAGAGCATCAGTCATCTTGTTCCATGTCTGCTAGGTTTGCTCAGGAATTTTTGGTGAATGACGCTGTCTTTTGAAAGTTTGAGTAAAAGCATCCGCATACTGTATGTGCTAGACCCTTGCTCTTCCTGGCTTATAAAAGCAGCCAGAGAGGGAATGGCCAAGTGGGTAAGGGGAATGGTGAATGCCTCCTTGCAGCGGTGTAGGACCCCAGCATGTTTAAAGGAGGCTGTAATCACTGTTGAAAAAGCCCTCCCTGAATCCCACTTTACTGGGCAACAATTGGTCAGTCTCAAATATTCCATTTCTGGGCAAGGTACTGATGATTTCTCAGCTGCAGGGATTCCTGGAAGAAGCGGATTATCTAGATTAGACATGGGGACGAATATAAAAACGAATTGGGATATTCAACAAAAATCCCTGATTCATCAGATATTCATTGCTTCATATTCTTGGGGTCCAGAGACCCTGACGAATACGAAGCAACAAATATAACCCTTTTATATTCATCCCTTCGTTCCCTATCTGCTTATGCCCCCGCAGATCAGCTGTTCCTCAGGGGCATAAGCAGATAGGGATTTTCCCTTCAGGCAGCTTGCTAAAGCCTGCCTGAAGGGAATCCCACCCCAGGGGCTGGGGGATGGCTCGGTTCCCCTTCCCTCCTCTTTCTATGCCTGCATGGCATAGGAAGAGGAGGGAAAGGATCAAACCAGGATCAAAGCGATCCCCCAGCCCTGCTGCCTTTGCAAAGGCAGTGGGGCTGCGGGATGGCTTGGGTGCCGCTTTCTCTTCTCTTCCTATGCCTCTCGCTTTGATCCCTTCCCTCCTCTTCCTATGCCATGCGGGCTGACTAAAAAAACAAAAATAACCCGACAAACCGACGAATTGATTTGTGGTTCGTCGGGCCACTGGGGGGCAATTCGTGGGTTGTGGATTGTCAAGTTTGACGACCCATGAACCAAGATGAAGCGCCATTTTGGCGCTTCGTCCCCATCTCTAATCTAGATCCATTTCAATCTGGTTTCAGTTCTGGTGATGGGATGGAGACTGCTTTGGTCACCTTGGTGGGTGACCTATGCTGGGAACTGGACAGGGGGTGTGTGTCCCTGTTGCTTCTGCCAGACCTCTCAGTGGCCTCAATACCATTGACCATGGTATCCTTCTGGGCCTTCTCTCTGGGATGGGACTTGGAGGCACTGTTTTACAGTGGCTCTGATCCTTCCTGGAATGGAAAACTCAAAAGGTGGTGCTGGGGAACTCCTGTTCCTGGCCATTGGCCTGTGGCATATCTCAGGGTTCTACTTTGTCTCCCATGCTATTTAACATATTTCTGAAACTTCTGGGAGAGGTTGTCCAGAGTTTGGGGGTTGTATGTATGTTGATGTAGATGACACCCAACTCTATCTCTCTTTTCCATCAAATTATAAGAAAGCTGTCTCTGTTCTAAACCACTGTCTAGTGTCAATGATGGGCTGGATGAGGCAAACAAGCTGAAACTTAATTCAGACAAGACAGAGGTGCTTCTGGTCAATCAGAAGGCAGATGAGGGAATAGGGATGCAACCTGAAAACCCAGGTCCTCAGCTTGAGTGTATGTCTGGATTAATCCCTGATGCCCGGGTTTCAGTGGTGACCAGGAGTACATTTGTTCAGCTAAAACCTATGTGCCAGCTGTGCCCATTTCTTTAGACATTTGATTTGGTGTCAGTGACACAGGCCTTAGTTACATCCCACTTGGATTACTGTAGCATACTCTGTTTGGGGCTGCCTTTGAAGACAGTTCCCAGATTGCTTACCGGGACCAGTTACAGGGAGCATACTACTACCACAGTGACAAAGTGAATTGTGGGAAACTGAAAAAGCTGGCACGTATGCCCTTGCTGGAAGATTGAAGAGTCTACTTCTGTGAGGATGGTTGAATCCAGTGAAATTCTCTTCCATCTTGAATCTCAGGATTCTAGTAAAACAAAACAATACAGATTCTGCAACTGGATCTTTGCCCACCTCCATCACGGCTTCAATTCAGCTTCTCACCTTGAAGCTTGTCTTAGGAGAAAAGAGTGTCTGAGGAAAGGGATTTATCCACAAAAGCTCACATTAAAATACAGCAGTTAATCTTTAAGGTGCCACAGTGTTTCTGTCTTTATTGTTTATTTTTCTTTTCTTTTTTTGCCTGATATGTTAGGAGAAAAACAGATACACCGATTTGCGCAGTCACATCAAAGGAAATTTGCACATAAAAGAAACATGTGTCTCCTTTGCAAACATACTAGGGTGCTGAGTTTGGCTGTTGTGCCCAGTGGGTTGCACACCTGGCGGTAAAGCCACATGATCTGCTTAAAAGGCCCTTAGAGATATGGAAATTCTGGGTGGTGGCTGTCGTGTCCTTTAGTACAGTGGTCGCCAACCTTGGGCCTCCAGATGTTCTTGGACTACAACTCCCAGAAGCCTTCACCACTACCTCTGCTGGCCAGGATTTCTGGGAGTTGAAGTCCAAGAACATCTGGAGGCCCAAGGTTGGGGACCACTGCTTTAGTACAAAGATGGCTAAAAAGAAATTTGTGTTTATCTCTCTTTGCTCACTGGCTGCTGAGTTCTCCACCAGGCACTAGAAGTTGCCCTGGTTCCCTTGTGATGTGGCCCATTTGCCCCAGGACTGTAAACCCAACCTAGGAGCTGCAGAACGTTGTGAGGTTGTCTTCAAAACTAGAGTCCCCTTGAGATGAAAAGATAGAAACATGCCTGCCTTTCCTGTCTAGTTCACTCCCGCCTGACTCTGGCTGATGGAAAATGCTTGAGGAAATTAAGAATCAGCCTAATGAATACCAGACTGAAAACTAGAGAGCTTTATTTTAACCTGTCTGCATGAAAAATGAAGTGCAGTGTTAGTTAGCACTCCAAATTCAGAATTGGAAATAGGGTCAGAGGGGAGGGAGTCAGGGGCAAAAATGAAGTTTTCATATCCTGCGGTATATAGGCGGGAGAGGAAAGGGGAGAGTTTTGTATTCCCCAGGAGACACGGCTAAGGAGGTCTATACACATTTGGAAAGCCACTTGCAAGGATCACGATGGAATTTGCTTCTCTGTAAGTAGATACAGAACTGCATGGTACCCTAACTTGAGATGGATGAGCAGGGGTAAAAGGGCATGTCCAGTACAGCAGAACTCCCACTGTAGACATTTTAGTGGTATACTTTGGAAGTTTCTGTGACCTACGTAGCTGTCTCATGCAAGTATGCAACGTTTTGTTTTCTCAGAAAACTAGGTTTGCAAATGGGCATATGAAGCTTTGTGGGGGTAAAGCCATTTGCAGGGGTGATGGTTTGCAGTGGGGTAACGGTAGGTGGGTGATGAAGAACGAAGTTGTAATATGAGTTCAGCTTTCAATTTCCCCCCTTGTGTTACTTTTCTTTTCTTTAAAAAAAAGTTCCCAGGGAGCTTTGATATGCATGTTTTGCCATAATGTGCAGAAAGTTCATTTCTTCATCTCTTCCGAAACCCTTGCTCCTTCTTCACACATTCTGCTTCATAACTGGGTGGGTTCTTTCCATAAGTCTTAAAACAGCCCATGTGTGTTTTTAACCAATCCACTGCCATAACTCTAGGCATTTAACTACTTTAAAATATCTACTACTATTCAACTCCAAGGGAAAAATTGTATTTTTATTTTATCTAGTTATAATATTTCTAGGCAGCTTGTAAGAGCAAAAGCCCTCCCGAGGCAGCTTGCATGAGAAAATAGGATAATAAAATGGCAAAATAAAATCAGCATGTTTAAAGAAAATCCAGCCCAGACAGTCCTAAGTTCCAAAACAGAATTGAACCAAAACAAAACAAAACATTTTTTTAAAAAGTCCAGTAAGTAGGTCTGAACAGGGTGAATGGGGTGTGTATATATTTCTTTCCATTCAGGGTGCCTTTTTTGTAACCATATTTTCATTTCTTTGGGCAGCATGGCCTGTTTGGAAAGTGAAAAACAATGTGCTGCTCACTGCCTGGGATGGGGAGGAATAATACTCAGAGCAGCTTTTTCCTGCATAGCACTCCCCTCTAGATTTTATTTTCCATAGAAATGAATGGACCAGGGATGGGACCACATACTGCAGGATGGTAGGTCTCTGCCTTTTGCCCTTTAAAATATTTTGCATGTCGACTTCTAGCAGCCCCAGCCAGCATGGCCAATGAACCCAGATGTTGGAGGTTGAAGTCCAAAACATCTGGAGGGCTAAAGATTGAAAATCATTGCTGCAGAGCAGTCTTAGCCATCTACCAGTAAAATTACTATTGTTGGTTCTGGTTGCTCTTTCCAATAACCAACTGCATAGCCCTTATAGTCTCCTTTCTATTTAGCACTAGAAGGAGGGAGCTTCCAGTGCTTTGCAGTTGTAGAACATGTGGGTCTCCGTGTGCTGCAAGGCACCTGAATTTCCTGATGGTTTCACATCCAGGAAGCACAACAGCAGAACTTCTGTTCTGAGGACTGGGAAGGTTATGGCAGCAGTGGAAAAAATCCCAGCTGAATAACATGTTCTTTGTCTGAAAGACACAGATACAAGAGAGGCAGAAGTTGAAATCAAGTCAGAAAGGCTGTGTGTGACAAAGTTGTATGAGTGGTGGAAGACACGGCTTGGCTTAGAGGACTACGGTAGTGCATCTGCAGCCAACTCTGCACAGCGTCTGCTTTTTTTTTTGAGTAGAGTAGGGCAAAGGAATGCTCAGAGACCCAGCCTGCCTGCTTTCCAGTTCTCTGGCAAGGAGGCTCCTGGAGAGGGATGTCTTTGATAAAGCAGGAGCTTGAACCATCCCTTCAGTCCAGCTGACTCTTGCTTAGTTTTTGCCTCTGTGGAAAATTTAGACTAGGCAAAAACCAGCTGGCCAAGAATTGGAACAACTGCAGAAACCACTGCTTTCCAACAGGGGGAGAGCCAGACTTTTTCCAGACTTCTGGCCTTTTAAGTCTCCCGTTGATGAGGAGCAGAAAGAGAACTCCAGCATCAGTATCTTTGAAAGGTCAAATTATAGATTGTAGAAAGCCTCTCATTAGAACCTGGAATCCAAGAGATGTGTTCCAGAGATGTGACTCAGGCAAACTTTGTCATTGAGCAGTCACACTTACAGACAAAGGCTGTGCTCACCTCCTGGTGACCAAGCACCAAACAAAAGCAAGTTAATTTCCTTGCGATAGCAGGTAGCATGAAAAGGTTCCACCATAACAGTGGTTCCCAACCTTGAGTCCCCAGATGTTCTTCAACTACAACTCCCAGAAATCCTGGCCAGCACTGCTAGTGGTGAAGGCTTCTGGGAGTTTTAGTCCAAGAACACATGGTTGGGAACCACTGCATTATAACAATCAACTGGCTGGATAGCTCAGTGGTTTAGGTATCTGACTGCAGAGCCATAGGTTGGGTGTTCAATTCCCTACTGTGCCTCCTGGGAGAAGAGCCAGCCTGTGTGGCCTTGGGCAAGCTGTACAGTCCCAGGGCACTCCCAGCAGATGGGAATGGTAAGCCACTTCTGAGTATTTTCTACCTAGAAAATCCTGGAAGGGGTCACCGTAAATCAGAATTAACTTGACGGCAAAGAAAAAAAAAATGAAAATCAGACATCACTTAGGGAATTCCCTCTCATATTGTAGTATATATTTCTGCTCTAACTGCTCTTCCAAGTGATACACCACTCTTGGACCTGCAACACAGGTTTTCCAGCACTATGGTCAGATGTGGCCTATCTTTGATTATTATCATTCCAAGAACTTATGGTACGTTTTTCATGGGCAAGCTCTACTTTGTGCAAACTAAATTCAAGAAAGATCAGCAGAGACAGTTTGATGTCTCACTATCTGTGCATATATCTGTATTTAAGATTGTCTGTATTTGTAATGTCTATGCTGTCTTTCAGTAAGCAAAAAAGTTAACATTTTCTTAAATTACACACTTATTCATAGCCTAATCATTCAGTATATACCCAATTTCAAAGAATGATGAAAGTAATTCAAATAATGTCCCATTCTTTTCATGCAGATTAATTTGTTGATTCTATTGTTCTAACTTTATTGTACTTTAAGCTTTCCTTGACCAAAGGGCTTTTAGATAATTTCCAATAACCTATACAGTAATCTCTTCTTGGCAACAGTTTTCAACCTGGTCATAGTTGGGAGTACCTCAATACAAGACTTGTATTGTTCTTCTCATACATCGAATTTTATTGGGAGTAGGGAGATGGCTATGCATTCCATGTCTAGACCTCCCCTGGTATTTTCCCATTGCTTTTAGCTTTTTTTTTTAATTATCTGCTTCCCCTCCAAACCTGTTAAGGAAAAAAAGATGAAATAGCTGCACAATGTCCTTCGACTGGTAGTGCTTGAAATCCTCCATTTAAGTCTGTGTTTTGAAAGGCTTCTTCCTTCATAGGCTCCATTATGCTATGGCTGGTCTGCCACAGAATGTCTGTACATTTGCCAAAGACAGAGGATCTGGGGGTTCCTTGTAGAATGTATAGTCAGTTTTTGCAGAGGCTATTCTACATGGCTCCCATCCCATTCCAAAGACATGGAGTTTCTCCTGACTTATGGATGCTGAATGCCAAGCTCTCTAGACATTGCTGGACTGCAACTCCTATCAGACTTAGCCAGCATAGCCAACAATAAGGGGCCAGAGCAGCTGCAGTCCAATGACAGCTAGAGGGCCACATGGTTCCCATACCAGCCCTAAGTCATCCACATACCCCATACTTGCTGTCCTTCAGAGACCAATGATTGCTATTGCTCATCTTCTAATTAAAGAATCTCCCCTCCAAGCTTGTGAGGGAGAGGCACCTCCCTGGAATGTGGTCTATGATATTTATTTACTATCTATTAGTTACATTTATATGCTGCCTTTCTTCCAGCGAGCTCAAGATGGTTTTCCTGCTCTCCACTTCCATCTCTGCTAAAACCCACACACCAGGTCAAACTGAGAAAGTGTCTGACTGGCCCAAGGAGAGTTTCATGGCTCATATGGAATTTGAGACCAACAACATAACAGCTATGCTACCTTGGCTCTCCTGCAACCATTTTCTGACATGTACATCTCCTATGCACAGGTTTCAGACTGGGAGAGAACTTGGTAATTGGCACATTCTGATTGCACAACAGTAGGTGCATAGGTCAGTGATCCAATTATAATAAACAATCTGCTTTAATGTTTTGTTGTAAAGGAGACCACTTTAAATGTTATACAACCAAATGGGCATGGACTGCCAAAATGTATGACCTTGCCTCAGCTGGAATAACTGTTTGGGGGCTTCCCCCCCCCCCAGCTAGCTTTAAACTTTGCCCATTTGAGAAGCAAGCTAGAAAGACTGTGAGCAGAGGAGTGGTAGTTGAAAAGCAGACAGCCCACTTTCCCCACAAGGTCAAGTTTAATGGCACACCCTTGTTTCCCCCAATTGTTCAGTCACAAAAGTATGCAATGTGGGAAAAATGGATTTGCAGCTACTTTAATGTGATTTGTTGTTGTTTAGTCGTTAAGTCGTGTCCGACTCTTCGTGACCCCATGGACCAGAGCACGCCAGGCCCTCCTGTCTTCCACTGCCTCCCAGAGTTTGGTCAAATTCATGTTGGTAGCTTCGATGACATTGTCCAGCCATCTCGTCCTCTGTCGTCCCCTTCTCCTCTTGCCCTCACACTTTCCCAACATCAGGGTCTTTTCCAGGGAGTCTTCTCTTCTCATGAGATGGCCAAAGTATTGAAGCCTCAGCTTCAGGATCTCTTAATGTGACTTACCTGCCTTAATGTTTGGATTATTCATTTTACCCTTTCAAAAGCCACTGATATGGCATGTGGTTTCCGATTGCCATATGGGAAGCCATGTTAGTTTGTTGCAGGGAAACAAGGAAGAGGCTTGTGACACCATCTCAATGAAAGATTACAGTTTTCATTATGGCATGCTCTTTTGTGGAACATACTTCCAAAGAATGAATAAATCTCTAAGGATGGCTTATCTGTAGCATATAGTTTGTGCAGGTATAACTCCTATGGACTATTTGGTTTAACCAGTGGGCAGAGAAGGGGCTGAGATTCTAAATGCCAGTTGAGAATGAATGAATATATATATATTCATTCATTCTCAACTGGCATTTAGAATATTTATATATAAATATAAACTTGTATGCTGCTCCATAGCATGAGCACTCCCTGAACAGCTCACAACATAGCCATACAAAATCAAGTTAAAATAATAATGCAAACTAATATACAAATAAATATCATAAACAATATTTTTAAAAATATATCAAAAAATAGAGGGAGAGCCAGAGCTGCTATTCCCCTGGCCCTTACTTCCTTGATTTAGGTAGCAGAATTTCAACATGTTAGTGCAGGAAAGGGCACTGGGAAGGTGAATCCATATACATAGTGATATTTTATGTTTGTATTTGAATGTTTTACTTTTGGGCCTTAAAGACTCTGTACCTAGAGCTGTTTACTTTGGACTTCGGATCTTCTGTCTTGCATGATAAAGATATCTGGGAGTTTCCTTCTGAAGCATTTGGATTCCTACATTGAGGAGAGAGGTGGTCTTGACGGCCTTCCAACTCCATGACTCTATGGTTTGGTTTAAAGAGACATTGGCATTGTTTAATTTTTCCTGTAAATCAGTGGTTCCCAACCTTAGGTAACCAGGTGTCCTTGGACTGCAACACCCAGAAACCCCAGGCAGCACAGCTGCTGGTGAAGGATGCTGGGAATTGCAGTAAGAACACCTGGGAACTGCTGCTGTAAACAACAACTGCTTTTGCACAGTCTTGGACTCAGGGGTGTCCAATTTACAGCACCCAGTTTGGGTTCTCTTTCAATTGGTGTTTTTATTGCTTTGTCAGTTAAGAAAGAAAGAAAAAAAACATGTGTTTTGCAAGTTTATTGTGTTTGTATTACTCATGTAAAGAAGAAAACTACCTAGAACCCAGGAAGTGGTGCACTGATATATAAAAAAGCTCTGATTTGCTACAGCCAATGGTACCTTTGCCTGTGGTTAGTGGGGGAAAATACAGGAGGGTTACAGAAATGTTTCCTGGTCTTGGAAAGGAAATGGATATTAAACAGTGTCCTTTGGGGGCTGAAGGGAGGTGAAGGGCAGATTTGTGCTCTGTTTGACTGCTTGCTCACTGGCTGCAACAGAGAGGCCTTGTGCTGTGCGCAGGATAGGCCAGGACAGGAGTCAAGGAGACATCTGGTAGGAACGGAGTCAAAGAGATGGCTATTCTCTGGCGGAGGATGCCAGAGGAAAGGGGTGCAAGGAAAAATAAACACTCTACTGAGAGCAGCCTTTCATCCTCTGCAAGAACGGCATCTAGAGTTCGTATTTTCTTTGGAAGGCTGGCTGTGTAAACACAGTTGTTGTTTGGGGGTTGGGGGGTTGCAGAAGTTTCTGCCAGGAGAAGGAGCTGAAGCATGGACTTGTATTAGTTAATCCAAAATAATGGGATGTGACCCTATGTGCATGCCAAAACCAAGGCAGCTGAGAGAATTTAAAGGCCTCTCAGCAAACAGGACTCACACCCTTCCCCCAAACTTTGAAACTTACCAGTGTTATTCTCGGCATCTGTCCCAGTTCCGGCCGACTCCTTTTCAACCACCGCCGGTCAGGAGTCCCGCTTGGGACAATGTCTGGAATCTGTCTGTGAAGGTTGCTGGAGTTTTGGTTTCTCCATTGCACTTTGGACATCTCAATCACCCCGCATTTAATCCATAGGTTTCATAGCTATCGCATTCCAAGGCCTGAAACCCATGGGTCTGGTCTGCCTCTGAACTCCTGTCATAGATAGTTCTCACAATCGGCCCAAACCATTTTTGTGCCTCAGTGTAGATCATGGGTGGGCAAAATATCTCTCTCTAGATGCTGTTGCACCACAATTCCCAGCAGCTCCAGCCAGCCAGCATTCCTCCACTGTGGAGGAATGCTGGCAGTTGCAGTCCAGCTCAGCCCTGCTCAGCCTCCTGACTCAGGGGTAAGTCCCACTGAACTAAGGGGGAACTTAACCTCAGAATAAACATTTACAGGGCTATACTGTTAGTCAGTGGTTCCCAACCTTGGGTAACCCAAGTGTTCTTGGACTCTTAATTCCCAGAAGCTTTCGCCACCAGCTGTGAGGGCTGGGGTTTCTGGGAGTTTCAGTCCAAGAACAACTGGGTTACCCAAGATGGGGAACCACTGCTGCAAGTGAAGGAAGTTTCATATTAACAGCATAACCCAAAGTAGCTGCAGCTACTTTGCTAACTGTTTATTTGAGTGCTGAACTGGTAAGCCAAGCATGGAGAGTGCCTGACATGAAACGCATGCATCCATTACTTATTTTCGTATCAGAGAAGGAAGGCGTGTTACTTCTGTGGCTTGCCAAATTCAATTTGCTATGCTGAATACAAGTAAGTTTACAATGCACTGAATCTACCCCACTTAAACGTAACTAATGTTACAAGTGTCATGAAAAAGCAGGGCAACTAATTCCATTCATTGCCTCTGCTCCTTTCTTGTGCTGGGATGCAAACGTTAGAACAGTGTCAGAGGGAACCAGAGAGAAGAAAGAAAAGCAGAAAAGTAAGGTAAGAGTTCAAACAAGGGGTGTGTCCATGGCTATCAGCCTAATTTCATGTAGCCCTCCAGTCAGATTTCAAAAGCTCATGGTAAGTGGTCCGTTCAGTATTCTGTAAGAGCAATATCTTCCTATTGCAGCAGCCCTCGTGATTTTCTTATTCCGTCATGCTCCCTCATTCTCACTTCCTTACTGTTCATTTGGAGAAAAACAATGATGATCAGTCATTCAGACATAAAGGGATGACCCTGAACCAACATTAGATTTATAGCAGCCTCATATTGCGTATCATCATAATCAGGAAGTTCACACCTTGAACAAGGCCCTCCCTCAGGAAGCTAGGAGTGTCCAAATTGAGCCCTTTCGAGCTTAACAGAGAGTGTAGTAGAAGTAGGCTCTAGCTGTGCTTTGGGACACTGAATGCTGTAACAAGTACACAACTAGTAGGATTTGTGATCTGTGTTCTGGCCATTCACTAAAATGAAGGGTAGGCTAAAGGAAAAGTGCTAAACAGCTACACCGGTGGAGCACTTAGCACATCATTTACAAATGGGCAAGGTTTTGGCAATGCATAATTTTAAAAAATTATGTTGATTATATAGTAGCTTGGACATATAAACAAGAATAAACAAATCTCTTGAAGTGAGTTAGGCGTCTGGCTACAGAGCCAGAGGTTTGGAGATCAATTTCCCCAAGTCAGGATTGACTTGACAGCACATGATTATTATTTAGCTGGCTGGATAGCTCAGTGGTTTAGGTATCTGGCTGAGGAGCTAGAGGATAGGAGTTTGATTCCCCATTGGGCCTCCTGGGAGAAGAGTCGGACGGTGTAGTCATGGGCAAGCTACACAGTCCCAGAGTGCACCCAGAAGAAGGGAATGGTAAACCAGTTCAGAGTACTCTCTACCTAGAAAACCCTGGAAAGGGTCACCTTAAGTTGCAATTGAGTTGGAGGCACACAAATATTAAAATTATTACTATCTCAAAATCCCATATGTGAAAATAAACTTCACTCTCTGTTTAGGACCATAAAGCCTGAATGGACTCCTGCTATTCCAGGAAAGTGCTTGATTCAGTTTCCCCCTGAGGAAAATTTTGAGAATTGCTAATGGACTTGTGCAATATTCACATTCTTCCAGTTGCTATTTCTATTCTTGCTCAGATGACTCCTTCCCAACCCATTTTCTTTGCTGCTTGGTTTAAGTCCTGTGGTCTATAGAATGCAGTATTCCATGGCTTCAATCTGGAATAGAACTGAATGGTTAATCTATATTCAACCCACTTCCAGTAAGAGCTCAGGAAATGGAGACGTGGGGAGGAACCTGGAGAGGTATGCCTCAGCTTAATTGTCCCAAAGCATTCACAGATGGTGAAGATTCTGACTCCCTTTGCATGAGAGAATACTGAGGGCAATACCAGGGCAAAGCAAACTTATAGAATACTTTCTTGTTTCTGACCAAAGGCCTTTACAATATACAATATATATATAAGAGGGGAAATTCCAATTAAAAAACAGGTAATTATAGTAGCTTGTTAGGATGCTTATCATCAATCTGATCATAGCATCCTTCAAAACAAACATCCAGACTCATTGATCATGCTGGTGGGCAGTTACACTGCATTATGATCCTCAACAAAACAAGAATACAGCTTCTTGACTGCCAGCACAAACTGTGCTACAGCATAGGTGACTGATTATCAGTGAGATACTAAGGCAAGACGACTGGGGCATTGCCCCAGGTTTCCAAAATTGAGAAGGCACCAAAATCTGTATGGGAGTCTACTGGTGAATGCTAGGAGAATAAATAACATTTCCCATCCCTATCTTCTCTCCCCTTTAAATGAAAGTATAAACTATTTTTTGGAGAGGTCTCTCATTCACCTCCTCCTTTTTCTTGCTGATGGTTCATGCCCTTATCTTAGGACAGAATGGACAGGAGATGTTGTCACTTGCCCTGGGTGCCAAAATGGTTAGTTACAGCTCTAAACGAGGGTCAGTCAACGTTAGAGTTTTTCAGTATACGAAGTCTGGATTACTTGTGTGGCACACTTCTCAAGCATTGTCTCAATACTCTTTCTCCCTCAATATTCAGTTTTCCTCCCAGGCTAGTTCTATGACTGATTTGGGTAATTGCACTACTTAATCATATGCGTTCACTAGTGGTATTATCTAGTGGTATTATCATACATATCAATGGGAGTGACTTCAAAGCAACAGAACGTATCCACTGTTGAGCTCAGGCTAGGAGAAGAGAGAGTTTCAGCTTGTGTCTATGAATCTGCACAGCTGTGAATCACACAACCATTTTGAACCTGCATTCATACATGAATGAATTTGCATTTAACATGCTTGTAAAATAAAGTAGTCCTGAAATGACAGCAGGACTTCCTGATTCTTCTACACCTATAGCACAAGATGGTGGCTTTGCCATGTGTTTGCTCTAGAAACCTTGAGTCCTTTCAAAGAGAAAGACAGGGTAAATAAATAATCAATCAATCAATCAATCAATCAATCAATCAATCAATCAATCAATCAATAGAACTGGGGTTCTTTTGACACATGTGATCAGGCCCCAAGTTCACACTTACGCATAACGAAGTTGATCACCTAGTTAAGGAGGAAACATTGGAAGAGCAGAAACTCTGTAGTTCTCATCTTTGAACATGAACATGTCTTCAGCGTTGAGACTAATGATCTGGCATGCTGTGGCCCCATATCATCTTGCAGCTGATTAAACTCAGGGAATATTTACGGATATAGATATGTATTCTCAAGCATTCTTCAGACATCTCTGTTCCATTATTCCTATTTCCCCCCCCAACTTCACTGAATCGTGCAGCGGAACCTGCCAGCTTTCCACGCTCCTGCCTACTGGGCCCCTTTAAGCTGTGCCAAAAACATAAGCACTCAGCTTTGCCAACAACAATACAGAATATATGCTGTGTTCCAGGCAGCATCCTCCAGCTGAGCTTCCTCAGAGTACTTTGCAAGCCATACCCTCACAAAAGGTTGTGCCCATCTGTAGACAGCAAGATCTTTGTGTCCGAAACCACACAACAGGAGTCAGGAGACTGGCACAGATCTGAACATTTTTGTTTGGCTCCCTAAGTCACTCTTCGCAGTTCTTTAGCTCTCACATGCCTAACTTTCTGTGTTCTTCCAGGCAAAATGAAATCAGAGAAGGAGGGCATAATATAGTTGTAAGTAAGCATATTTAAGTTGCTATCTTAAATAAACTAACAAGGGATTAAGCCCCACTAGAAACAGTAAGACTTATTATGAAGTAAACCCATGTAGGCTTGCACTCATTTACACTCATTTCAATGGAAAGACTTACTAATGTCTTTAATTATTGCACTAAAATAAGTGCGACCAAGAAGTACTAAGCCTATGTTATTAGTTACTGTAATCTGTAATTGATAATGTGGCCTTTAATGTCTGTTTATGACTACTTAGATAATTATAATATTGTGTTAATTTATTCTATTAAGTGTAATAAAATAATTAATTTGTCATACAAAGCCTCTAATTATTTTAACACACAATCTCTAAATATATGGATTAGAAATGACTGTTTATAAAGACTTGAATATCTGATTATTAGAGTTTAATTATATAATGAAATTATAGATGATGTAAATTTTTACTATTTCTGGGTGCTGTTTAATTATTTACCTGGTTTGATTGTATGCTCACTTCACAGTTACATTATTTAAAACTTTCATTTGATGGTATAAAAGCCCCATGCACTGCTTATATGGTATGGTAATCTTTTCTGAACAAGGGCTGGAAGTACAAATTTGCAATAAACCAGAGAAAATGTATGTACTGCAGGGTAGCTGCAAACAGATGTGAGACTGCTTGTAAAAATATGACCAACTTGCAGAGCTTTTTACTTTCTTTTGTTGAAAAGAATACTGCGGGGAGATCTGATAGCACTTTTCAAATACTTGAAAGGTAGTCATACAGAGGAGGATCTGTTCTCGATCATCCCAGAGTGCAGTACAGATAACAATGAACTCAAGCTACAGGAACCCAGATTTCAGCTGAATATCAGAAAAAGCTTCTTATTAGAGCAGTACAACAATAGAACCAATTGCTTCAGGAGGTGGTGAGTGCTCCATTTGTCAGATCTGCTTTGATTTGGATTCCTGCACTGAGCAGAGAGTTGGACTCAATGGTCTTTTCAGCCCCTTCCAAGTCCATTAATCTATGATTCTAATCTGATGTGGATGTGTGTGCACATTGTCACATAAGCATGTTAGTAATGGGGTGTGACATCACATGATCGGAACATCATGCCCCGCTCCTGCTCTTACTCTGCCCCCACCCCTTTTCAATTTTTGTAAAAAAAAAAAAAGTTTTTCTGCATATCTTTAAATGTGCAATTTTTATTACAGGTTTTTAAATAGGGCTTGTGTATCTACATGTGCACCCAGAAGAGCAAAGTGGGTGGGTGGGTGGGGAATCAAAGATAGGACAGGAGTCAAGGGGACAGCAAAGGGGGAAGAATGAGGGAGGTGGGGAAGGGGTGAGCAGATGGCTGGCCCAAAATTATATCGCCCAAAATTGCAGTGCATTTGTAAAATCCAGTGCGGAAAAGAACTGGATTTCATGTGATACAAGCCACTGCAGATTTGATCTGTTTTTTCTGGACATTGTAATTTGTGCCCTGGAGAAAAATCCATTGTAATAATCCATAGCCAAAGTGTTTATGTTTGCACGGCAAAGTGCATTTCAAAATAGCCAGATACTCAAGGTCACAAAAATCAAGGTTGGGTAAAATAAAATTTTAAGAGATTAAATATATTGTACACTCATAGTAGAACATTTTCAAATCCCACAGAAGTTCAGTTGTACTGAAACGTATCATTATCTCTATGATCCCACTGACAAGCAGAGCACTTTAGTTCAGCTTTCTGTATCATAGAAAATGGGGCCTTTTTGTCTCTTGGTTCCTGCCCCGCCATGTTATCTTTGCTGGGACAAGAAACACCCCAGTGGGGAGGGGGGGAGGTTGATTTACGTGATATTCCTCCCCTCCAAGCTTTTCTGCTTCCAAAAATACAAGTTGTAAAAAACAGGTGGCTGAAACCGGGTACTTTTTTAAAAAAAAAAATACTATAAAGATGGCAATATTCTAAAAGGACTACATTGTAGGTCTCCTGTGTGAATTCTGCAACAGAAAGAGCAGCTGGGGGATGAAATGTTCTACCACACTGTTCTCAAAAAACTCCAAGTCTCACGTTTAGATATTTCTGATTGTAGAACGAGGTGCTGTGTGCCTAGATGATTATCCATTATTTCTGGACAGTTTGCATTTAGCCTATGCCTCTGGCAGCTGTTAGAAGTGAGCCAAAAGGACCTGGAAACTGAAAGCGAGAGAATCACTCTCTGAGAATCTAAGGCCAGGCAACCAGAGCCAAGAAACATTCAGAAATCCACCAGAATCACAAAGACCTTGTGGCTTAAGGACTCGGATGAACAGGAAGTCGTTTATCGCTGTTCTCGTCTAGGCCAGGCCAATACGGAACCTGGGAATAACTTCACTGCCGGGAAATCCTGGCTGCCAGGAACACTTCATGTCCAACCAGTTTTGTCATTTGCCATACAAGGCAACCTGCTTTACAGAACGGAAAGTTTCAGTTCCTGACAATTTGGAAGTGTGTGTGAGAGAGTTCTTGTGAGTGTTTATCACGTCTTTCATATTGTGGTTTCCTGCTTCAGCAGAGGATTGGAAAAGGTTGACCAGGTTAAAGCGGGTATTGAGGAGGACCATTATAGTGGAACAGGGCAACCTTTCTTTACCTAGCCACTGCTCATATATATTGGACTTTAACTCCCATCATCACGAGACAGTAACCATTAACGATACTTGGGGTGGATGATGGGAGCTGTAGTACAACAGAGAGGAGACGGAGTTAGGTAGGAGAGGGGAGACAGACTGGAGTGGCTAACCCCACTTTAAACATGACCTACATACTCAGTGTTGGAATAGCTTACTGTTTGGCTGATTTTACAGAAGATCATCACTTCTATGGTGGTTCTAGGGAAATAGCATTTCCCAGTTCTGGTAGTAATTTGCTGCTTGATATTATTTTTGGTTTGGGCGAATCACTTGAGACTGTGTCTACAGGTTACTTTCCCCCATTAGCATTTTGCTTGAAGTAGACCAGATTAGATTTTAAACATACATACAATTATTCTTGAGTCCTGCTCAATTATAAGCTCCTGGGTTGTTTTGATTTTACTGGTGTTCCTGTATTAGAAACGGTGAGTGGGCAGGAAAGGCCAGCCATTTCCTGAGCTGCTGTTTCTGGCCGTTTGGTTGCTTGCTGCCTTCCATACATGTCTGCCAGGATTAAGCAACCCCTTGGCAGAGTTTTCTGGAGGAGAGAGCACGCTGAGAGATCCAGGTCCATCTCTTAGAAAGTTTAGAATTAGAGGAAGGACTATGCGGGGGAAGGGAAGGGGAAGGGTTCCAACCTTCCTATCGAGGCTGCTTCTACGGAAAGTCCATGGTTGAGAAAAGAAATTTATGGAGGAGGAGGAGGTTCTGCTTGACATCTGCTACTAGACAGTTGTGTTAATTTGCCCTTTGAATACTCCAGAGACATGATTCTTAAAAAAGAAAAGAAATAGGACTGAATGTGTGGCTTTCTAAATTTTTTAACTTTTTTTTTTTAAGAGAATGCATTTAGAACTGCTGGATAGCTCAGTGGTTTAGGTATCCAGCAACAGAGCCAGAGGTTGGGACTTTGATTTTTCACTGTGCCTCTTTGAGACGGGCTCGGCTCAAATGATCTACAGGATCATTTCTAGCTCTGCTGTTCTCAGATTATAATTTTTCATTATTATAATCATTATTGAAATTGTACAATAGTTTCCCCTAGCCCAGAGCTTCAAATCTCTCAGCTATACATTTATATGTTGCTTCCCATCCAAGAAGCTCATGGTGGGGCACATGCCTCTCTTCTTCACCACATCATCATCACCACAAACTGGTAAGGTAGGTCAAACAGATGGCAAATGGCAGGCCCAAGATCACTTGCTAAGTGTCATGGCTCAGTAGAAACAAGAATCCAGATCTTTCAAGTCCCAGCCCAACACTTTTAACCAGCAGAATATTTTTTTTGAAAAGGCTGTTATGGTCCTTGCATAATAACCAAACATAAGAGTGGGTGATGTTATTATTGTATGTTATGTGTCACCAAGTCATTTCTGACTTATGGTGACTCTAACATTTAAGGAATGGTTTTACCAATGCCACCCTCCAGCAAGTTTCCATGCCCAAATGGGGGTTTGAACCAGATATTCTGAATACTAGTCTAACACTTGATCCTCATACCACACTGGATCCCAAATATAATTATTAGACCAACAGAAATCTCAAAAATAGGCAAGGTTTTCAGTCCTCCAAGAATTTTCTTTGGGCCGAGTAATGCAGAACTCTGTGTGGGGCGGGAACATGGAGGAGAGAAGAACCTCCCAAATCAGCCTGGTCAGATGTTGAGGCTACAAGCTCTATAGTTCAAAGTAAGTTCCCAAGAAGGAGGCTGCATAGTTGTGGAACAGCTTGAGGCATCAGGTTTCAGCTCATAGGATTATCCCGTCATCTCCACAGACTAGAGGTTAGTAAATGTCTTCCTCATCTTCAGAAAGAAGAAGAAGATACAAAAACTACTGACTATTCAGCTTGACATAATTTACCATAGTCTCTCAAGACTGAAGGATGCCTACTATATTCCCAGGAAAGGTTCTAGAACAGATAATAAAACATTCAGTCTGTGCCATGCCAGATACATCTTACCTCTCTTTTTGATAGAGTCACAAGCCCAGTTGCTGAGGGGAATGTTGCGGATGTGATGTGTATTGGTTTCAGCAAGATATTAAGAAAGTCCCTAATGATATTCTTGCAACCAAGCTGGTAAATTGTGGGCTAGACGATGCTGCTGTTAAGTAGATGTGTAGTAAGTTGGCAGGCTGTACCTAAAGTGTGCTCACCAATTGTTCCTTTCCCTCCTAGACAGAAGTGACGTTTGGGGTGCCACAGGTTTCTGTCCTTGGCTCAGTTCAACATCTTTATAAACAACCTGGATGAGAGGATAGAGGGGATGTGCATTAGATTTTCAGGTGACACCAAACTGGGCAGGGTAGCTAATTCTGCTTAAAACTTCAGAGAATTGGGTCAAAGCAAATGAAATTAGTTTCAGGAGAGAAAAATGTAGAATTCTACATTTAGGCAGGAAAAGTTAGATGTACAAATATAAGATGGGTGATAGCTAGCTTGGCAGTAGTACATGTGAAAATACTCTAGAGGCCTTAGTAGACCACAAACATGTCAACAGTGTGATGTGGCGGCAAAATAAATTAATGTCATACTAGTATGTATCAACAAAAGTACAGTGTCTAGATCACTATTATGCTTTGCTGAGATCTCACCTGGAATACTGTGTTCAGTTTTGAATGCCACTGTTTTAAAAATGCCAGGAGTATGGAAAACAAACAAGAAGAACTGGAAATCTTAATTCAGGGTGGTAAGTATGACTTGATAGGAATAACTGAAACTTGGTGGGATGACTCCCATGACTGGAATACAGCAATTGAGGGATATAAACTGATCAAAAAGAACAGAGAGAATAAAAAGGGAGGTGGAGTGGCAGTATATGTCAAAAATACGCATTCCTGCACAGAAATACAGGAGAAGGACATTGGTTGTCCCATCGAGAGCATCTGGATCAATCTAGTTGGGGCAAAAAACAAAAGGAACTTGGTAGTTGGAGTCTACTACCGACTGCCCAATCAAAGAGAGGAAGCGGATGAAACTTTTGAAAAACAAATTGCAGGGTTTTCAAAGAGACACGACGTAGTAGTGATGTGAGATTTCAGTTATCCAGATATATGTTGGGAAGCAAATTCTGCCAAGTATGGCCCTTCCAAGAAATCCCTGGCTTGTGTGTCTGATAATTTTCTCCTACAAAAAGTAGAGAAAGAAACTAGAGGATTTGCCATCCTTGCCTTGATTCTGACCAACAGAGATGACTTGGTGGGGGAAGTGGCAGTAAGGGGAACTCTAGGTGAGAGTGACCATGTCCTTCTAGAATTCTTGATTTCAAAGGAAAGGAAAGCAGAGTGTAGCCACACACTTCTGCTGGATTTTAAAAAAGCCA
Organism: Intellagama lesueurii; assembly: GCA_037013535.1. Classification (NCBI taxonomy): domain Eukaryota; kingdom Metazoa; phylum Chordata; class Lepidosauria; order Squamata; family Agamidae; genus Intellagama; species Intellagama lesueurii. Next base: position 221,704,489 of record JBAJHW010000002.1, read on the forward strand.
ATTTTAATAATCTCAGAACAAGAATAAGTAAGGTCCCATGGCAGGAGATCCTAACAAGAAAAGGAGTCCAAGAAGGGTGGGAGCTTCTAAAAAAAGAAATTCTAAGGGCACAACTACAAACAATTCCAACAAGAAAAAAAAGGGGGGGGAGGTGGCAAAAAAGGCCAGTGTGGCTTCACAAAAAGCTCAGGGAGGACCTAAAAACCAAAAAAGACATGTACAGGAAGTGGAAAGAAGGCCAGGCCACCAAGGATGAGTACAGACAAGTAGCAAGGAAATGCAGGGATGGCATTAGGAGGGCAAAAGCTGAGAATGAGCTGAGGTTAGCTAGAGACACTAAAAGCAATAAAAAGGCATTCTTCGGGTATGTGAGTAGCAAAAGACAAACAAAAGACATAGTGGCACAGCTCCACAATGGAGAATGGAAAATTGATAACAGGGGACAAAAGGCAGATGTGCTCAATTCCTATTTTAGTTCAGTCTTTTCCCATAAGAAAGACTATGAACTTTCAAACAAATTGGAAGTGCAAGGGGGGGGGGAGGACAGGATTGCAGCTGGAGATTGATAAACAAATAGTCAAGGAATACCTTACCACCTTGAACGAGTTCAGATCTCCAGGGCCGGATGAACTCCATCCGAGAGTACTGAAGGAACTGGCTGAAGAACTCTCAGAACCGCTATCCATTATTTTTTTGAAATCATGGGAAACGGGGGAGGTGCCAGAGGATTGGAGGAGGGCCAGTGTTGTCCTTATCTTCAAAAAGGGCAAAAAAGAGGAACCTGGGATCTACGGGCCAGTCAGTCTGACATCAATCCCAGGCAAAATTTTGGAACAGATGGTAAAGCAGTCATTGTGCAAGCATCTAGAAAACAAGGCAGTAATAACTAGAAGCCAACACAGATTTGTCAAGAACAAATCCTGCCAAACTAATTTGATCTCGTTTTTTGATCACGTCACCTCCCTGATAGACAGAGGAAATGCTGTAGACGTAGTATATCTTGACTTCAGCAAAGCTTTTGACAAAGTGCTCCATGATATCCTGATTAGCAAGCTAACTAGGTGTGGGCTGGATAGATCAAGTGTCAGGTGGATACACAATTGGCTACAGAATCATACTCAGAGAGTGATGATTAATGGGTCCTTCTCTAACTGGGAGGAGGTAACAAGTGGGGTACCCCAAGGCTCAGTCCTGGGCCCGGTGCTCTTCAATATTTTTATTAATGACTTGGATGAGGGAGTGCAGGGAATGCTTGTCAAATTTGCAGATGATACCAAATTGGGTGGAATAGCTAATACCCTAGAAGACAGAAACAAAATTCAAAATGAACTTGATAGGCTTGAGCACTGGGCCGAAAGCTACAGAATGAAATTCAACAGGGATAAGTGCAAAGTACTGCAGCTCGGAAAAAGAAACCAATTGCACAGTTACAAGATGGGGGATACCTGGCTCAGCAAAACTACGAGCGAGAAGGATCTTGGAATTGTCGTAGATCACAAGCTAAATATGAGCCAGCAGTGTGATGTGGCTACAAAAAAGGCAAATGCTATTTTAGGCTGCATTAATAGAAGTATAGTTTCCAAATCCCACGAGGTGCTAGTCCCCCTCTATTCAACACTGGTTAGGTCTCACCTTGAGTATTGTGTCCAGTTCTCAACACCACACTTCAAGAAGAATGCTAACAAATTAGAACAAATTCAGAGGAGGGTGACAAGGATGATCAGGGGGATGGAAACCAGGGCTTATGAGGAAAGGCTGAAAGAACTGGACATGTTTAGCCTTGAGCAAAGAAGACTGAGGGGTGATATAATAGCACTTTTCAAATATTTGAAAGGCTGTCATACAGAGGAGGGGCAAGATCTGTTCTCAATCATCCCAGAGTGCAGGACACACAACAATGGGCTCAAGTTAAAGGAAGCCAGATTTCAGTTGAAGATCAGGAAAAACTTCCTAACTGTTAGAGCAGTACGACAGTGGAACCAGTTATCTCAGGAGTTGGTGAGTGCTCCAACACTGGAGGCATTCAAGAAAAACTTAGATAATCACCTGGCAGATATGCTTTGACTGTATTCCTGCAATGAGCAGGGGGTTGGACTTGATGGCCTTGTAGGCCCCTTCCAACTTCACTTTTCTATGATTCTATGAAAAAGGTATCAACAAGCTAGGACATTTCCAGAGTAATCAAAATGGTAAAAGATCCAAATACCAAGACTCAGGGATTTTTTTCTGGTGTAACTCATTGGAACTGAGTTCTGGCAACTTTTCTTCTATTAATTACTTGCCAGAAATGCAACAACACCCAATGGCCAATATATGGTGGACTATGAAATTGGAAGCAGGAGATATGGAAAAGCCATATTATCTTTGCCAACAGTAGCAGATTATGATACTGATCATGAAGTGTTAATATCAAACATTAGAGTAAAGCTGAAGAAGAGTACTAAAAGAATCCTAATACCAAAATATAATTTAAACAACATTTCTGATCAATATGGTGGAGGAAGTGGCAGTAAGGGAAACTCTGGAGGAAAGTGACTGTGTTCTACTTGAGGTCTTGATTTCAAATGAAACAAAAGCTGAGTGTAGTCACACTTGTATACTGTATTCTAGGAAAGCCAATTTTAATAATAATTTTTTATAATTCAAAACATCCATTCTCTTTCCTAATATTGCTGTATCTTAGCATCTCAATTTATTAATGAAACAGGTCTATAAGCTCCAGGGTCCTTATTTACTTTTGGAATTAAAATAATTAATGAATGTTTCCAAGATATTGGAATCTCTTTCCCTTCCATTATTTCATTTAAAAAGGGACCAACATTTTAAAAAAAGTTTTATAATATTCTGGTTCCAGAGGTTGGTATGTTGGAGGTTTCAAAACAGAGGTTAGATGACCAGCTGTCAGGTATACTTTAGTTCCTGGTTTTCTGCTTCAGCAGTGGTTGGAACTGATGAGCCTTGAACTCCCTTTGAGTTGAATAATTCTATGATGATTATTAGTCTTTCAAGACCCTTAGGGGAAAAAAGTATTTATAATGCCCTGGCAAGAAGACCAACTGCGTCTTGCGTAGTGCTGAATTAGCACTTTTTGTAGCTACAGGTCTTCTGGAGTTTGATGATGTCCATAAATTACAATGTGGCATGTCTATTGTCTACTGTACACCCCAAACACTATTACTGTACTTTGGGCTACAGGATTGTCTTTGCCTTCTCTCTTTATTGTGGGAAGACAACAGCTGGACCATCTGAAGGAAACAATGTCTAGACAATGCGGTGGAACAATAAAAAGTCAACAAGAAAGAGAAGAATGTTGACGTAACGGAGATTTTCAGGAGCCAGGCAAAGCTATGCTGTGGGATTTATGATCCCCATTGTCTGGGAGGACCCCACATGAAGCCTGGAATTACATCCCGACTGCCACATGAAACGGCACGTGTAATAAATGGAATGCACTCCACTGTTATGAACTCTACAGGGAAAAGGTTATCTTTTCCCAAGATCTGATTACATAAAGCAGCCTTGCCTGGTCTTCATGTCTAGTCATACCTCATGATAATGCATATAAGGACAGGTATTCTACATGGGTGAGAAATTAGCATTTTTTAAAAGCCCACTGCTGAAGGAGTTTTAATTACCCCTTTCTGATAACTACCCAAGAAAAACTTTAAAGGAATTCCAGTGCTGATTACCTTTAATAAAAATAATGGTCTTAAATATTTCCTTCAGGACTTCAGCCTTGACTATGAAATAAATCGCTTTATACAATACGACATTTCTGTTTTAGGTCTAGAGAATAACAGTGTTATGCTTTGAATTGCATATACACAGTGTGAACAACACTGGACCTTGCAAGGCTCTGGGAATATCAAAGAGGAAGGAACTTTCTGGTGATCCCAGCTTTCTTTTTATAAAATGAAGCTCTTGCCCTGTGAGCTTGGAATAAATTTGAAAAATGTGTCAGAAATGCTGAAAGACCAAGACCCAAACACATAGTCTGCTGGCCAGCTAGTGTTCAAAACTGGATAAATTTGGAAACGGCAATGACTTTATCCAGAAATTTACAAAATAGCGGCCCCAATTCTGTTGTGGAGAGCTTTGCGGAAACCCTGGATTGCCAGAAAGACGAACAAGGGGTCCTAAATCAAGCCTCAACTATCTCTGAAGGCAAAGTAGGCTGTCCTGTTTTAGGCACACCATAAGAAGGCAGAATTGTCTTTAAAAGACAATAACGCTGGGAAAGGTGTAAGGCAGCAGGAAAAAAGGAGGACCAAATATGAAAGTCATTGTAACTGATCCTTTTGTGCGTGCTTCCCCATTTTTTTGCTGGGTAGCTCAGGCTCTCAGAATCATCACCGTTGTGGTCAAGCAAAACAGAAATGACAGCAGGTCCTCCACTAAAGAAGGCTTACCTGATAATGTAGTGAATCAAAGACCCTCTGCAAACAGCTCTAGTACAAATTATGGATGGCAGACTTTTCCCAAAACATGCTATGTAGAATGTAATTAACTGGCTCTGGCAAGACCTTGCCACGTGGTCTCAGAGGACTGACATTGTTTCGTTGGCCCAGATCTTTGCTTCTGAGCAGCATATGTCTCTTGAGATTCCTTCTACCTCACATGTTTGATTCTATTGATAAAAATAGTGGGGCCTTTTTCTGTTAGCAAGCTAGTACAGTTGTGAGTTTTAAAGTTCAATAGCAATTAAAACATGTATTTTTCTATACGAGCAGTGGCGATATGGGCTGGAGAGAAATAAATCCTTCCCTTCCCTGCCCTTCCTCTGCAAACTCCAGCCTCTCCCTTCCCACTTGCCCTGTGGCTAAAGTGAACCATATGCTCTCCTTCCAAGCCACTATTGTCCGTCCTAGTGCTGCTTATTGAAACCACTTGTTGAAATGGGCTCTTGGCCTGGAGACATGCTTGTTCATTAACCATAAGAAACCTACAAAGACTGAGGAAACAATTTCCTTCTTCATGTCTTCCTTCACTTGTGAAAACACATTCAGCGCAGAATGCCCAAGACAACCAAGAAGTCTGCTTTTCTCTTTGGAATAATGGATCCACTTCCCCAGATTTTCAACTATTGGCTACCTCTCAAGCATCTCATAAACAAGATCATGCTGTTGCAGTCCATATGAGTTAATATGGCATAACCACATACCCTCTGGTTTATGTTCTTGTTACACACCATCAAGTCGCCTTGACTTATGGTGACCCTATGAATAAGTGATCTCCAAAATGTCTTGTCTTCAACAGCCCCGTTCAGCTTCTGTAAATTCAAGCCTTAGAGAGTCAATTCTTTGGTCTTTCTCTTTTTCTGCTGCCTTCAATTTTTCCTAGCATTATTATCCTTTCCAGAGAATCTTGCCTTCTCATGATGTGCCCAAAATAGAACAGCCTCAGTTTCATCATTTCTTTTCCCTCCAGAGATAGTTCAGGCTTGATTTGATCTAGGACCCACTTGCTTGTCTTTCTAGCAGTCCAGGGTATCCACAAAGCCCTCTTCCAGCACCATGTTTCAAATGGATCATTTTTTCCCTGTCAGTTTTCTTCAAAGTCCAGCTTTTACCCTGTATATGGTTATCGGAAATACAAGAGTGTGAATGATCTTGATCCTGGTCTTCAGTGATAGATCCTTACACTTGATGATTTTATACCATCATTAATATAGATTTTTTGGACCCCCATGAGGAAGGGAAGAGAATGTATGTGAAAGATGTGGGGACATTACCCCATGTTTCTACCTGAAAATGTACTGAATTAGGTGTACTTCAAATGAGTTGTGGGGTAGTAAATCCTTGCTAAATGAGAATGTTTGTGTAGGTTGAGGTGAGCAAGCTGTGGCCCTCCAGGTACTGTTGAACTTCATCCCCACCATCTCTCACCATTAGATAAACTGGCTGGGATGGAACGGCAGGAAACATAGTCCTGTCTGCAGGTTCACGCTTAAAACCATGATTATAATATATGCAATTATATGACTGCTGCTGTGTACAAAAGAACTTTGTCAGATGTACCTGTCACCTTACTCTCCATTGTTTTTGAGAACCTTACTGCTTTGAATGCATTTTGGTGTTTCTTGTGCTATCTTAGTATTGCATTTGTTTGATCCTTCTTTTAAAAAGGGCTGCTTTTGCTTTTAGATATACTCACTGTTGTTAGCTTTAATATTGTCTTTTAATGATGTAAGCTGCCGTAAGTCCTTTTAAGGAGAAATGTGGGGTAAAAACAAACTGACCAACCAATCAACGAGCACAAAACATGGGCCACATGTTTACGATAATGGGATGTGTATGATGAGTGACAAGTAAAAACGTCACAGAGCCATTGCAGAAGACTCAAGCTTTCTGAACCTGGATAGAGCACTTTCTGGCCATTGCTAGACCACAGTCAACGGGGTATATGTTTTTTCTGCACTGTACTATCCCCAGTGGGAAAACTCACTCTAAGCTTCCACCAGGTCTGTGAAACCTGGTCACACATCTGAAAGAAGGTTCATGTGGGATGGGGGGTTTTTTACTTCTAAAACCCAAGCGAACTATTGAATGTGATCGAAAGCGGTGAGCTGTGCTGCTAATTTTGCAGTGCCTCAGGACAGTTTGCTAGATGAGGACCTGCACGGACAGATGCACACCACTGTACATGAGTAACTGACTTCCTTCTTCATCATACAGCAGACTGTGCTGGAGATACACTTTGTCACATGCTCCATCTCTTGCAGCTGAATCCACATTCTGGATTGAAGCCTGCGTGTGCACACAGCCTACAGCCCCTGTACTACTGAATCACTGCGCAGATACTGTGCTGCTCAGTTACAATGTGATTGTGAAACATTCCATATGGCAGGTGCCCTGTTCCTATAGCTTATGTGTTTTGGAGACAGGCATGGATTTCAAGCTGTTCTCTTTAAATCCCCAGCTTTCTCTTCTTCTTTCCTTTCCTCTCTCCTTCCTACCTCCCTCAAAAACCACAGGAAACATTTATTCACTGGGGGAAAAAGATCAGTTTGACAAATTCTTCTCCTGTACAAATTCTACAATTTATTTCTGTACTTCTATAGAAACAGAAATATTCTATATCTATATTGTAATACAGTATTCTTTATTTGCCCTTTAGGTAACTTGTAGCCCCAGAGGTAGCTGAGAGTAGTTTAAAAAAAAAAAAAACAACCCAAAAGAATAGTAACCCTAAAAGACTGTACACCCATTTCTTTGATGTCACCAGGCACCGTATTGCTGTGCATACTTCAGAACATTCCTCAGTCTCAGACGGACTCTAGCAGCCCATCTTTTAAAGGCAGTCTTTTCCTTTTCCTTTTTACGTATAATTGCAGACAGGGCAAAAATTGGGTTGGTTTAAGATGTTGGATGAGAGCTGACAGGCAGCAGAGGCAGCTCTGTTCCCTCTCCCTCCCTGTGTCCCCCCCCCCCCCCGCCCTTGCCGGATAATTTTCACATGGCAAAGAAATGAAGCCCTGGATCCAAACCGAAATGCAACTCCAGGGAAGCTCTGATGTGTCAACAAGCTTTGCAGCTGTCTTCTGATTCTGTAATGGGAAATGGGATGACCTGTGCTCTGTGTTATTTTAATACTACCCTCCATTGTACAAGCTGAAACAAGTTTTATTTCGGTGTTCCCAACACCTTGGCCATGAGGAGGCTGTGTAGGAAGAATCAGGTGAAAGATAAGATGGCAGGAAGGAGAAATGGATTGCCTACCTTCCCCTTCTTGGTTCAAGAGCCTGATTGCTAAAGCTGTTATTTCTAGGTATCCTGGCAGCAGCTGGGATAGGTGTGCAGCTACTTGAAAATTTCCAGACATATTTGAGTGGAGTAACAGAGACCTTCATGACATACTCAGCAAGATGCTCAAGCTTAGCGATTTCTTTCTTTTTACACAGTGGGTTCCAGAATCCCCTGGTCACCTCTGCACTAGTTATCCTGGTTGATGGATTTTGGGAACTGTGGTAACTTTTGCAAGCTTGGTGAACAAATCCAGATTCTGATTACCTTAAAAGCACTCAGAAGGTAGTTCCCTCTTGTGTTCGTTTGAGAAGGCTCAGAGTCAATGATGTTGTTAGGTGCCGTCAAGTTGCTTCCAAGTTATGGTGAGCAAAAGACCTTCTTATTAGTAACCTTGATTAGGTCTTGCAAATTAAAGACAATGGCTTCCTTTATTACGTCAACCCATTTCATGTTAGCTCTTCCTGTTTTTCAAGCATTAGTGTCTTTTCCAGTGGGTCTTGCCTTTTCATGAAATATCCAAAGCACAGTAGCCTCAGATTTGTCATTTTTAGCTTCTAGTGACTGCTCAGGCTTAATCCACATAGCATCCACTTTCCCTTTCTGGTAGTCTATGCTATCAGAAAAGCTTTTCTCCAGTGCCACATTTCAGATGCGATGAGTTTTTCTCTTGTCAGCTTCCTTCATTGTCCAATCTTTTGCACACAGTAATCAGGAATACAATCGTGTGGATGATCTTAGTCTTAGTCTCCAGTGTCACATCCTTACACTTCAGGATCTTTTCTACTTCCAATGCAGCTTTTCTTCTAAGTCTCCTTCTCCCCCCCCCTTTTTTTTTTTTTTTTTGGTCTCCATTTTGACTGATGGTTGAACCAAAGTAGAGAAAATCTCCAATAATTTCAGTTTCTTCACGGTAAATTTTTTAAGTTATGTAATTCTTCAGAAGACTAGTTCACATTATGAAATATCTTTCATTATGCCAGTGCTTGAACATATGCCAAAAGCCTCCAGAAAAGCATGTCTCGCTGTCTGGTCCTCCTTCTCCTCACAGCAGCCTCTGATGGCATGATAGGAAAAGAGTGCCAAAGAGTGGCACTCAGGTTCCCAGGTCCCCAGTCCCATAGTTGAACTACTACATTACACTGCATCTACAAATAACCTTCTGTTTAGTTATAAATTAACACCATTAGGTGATTAAATTGGCATCATCATTTAGAAAATATATGAAGACATGCTTGTGGGAAACTTTAAATCAGAGATTCACTGATTCAAATCACCTTCATCAAAGTCAGAAGTGGGCACAGTGCCCATGGGCTGTGTGCAGCTCTGCAAGACCTGTTTTTCAGGGTTCCCTAGAGCCTACAGAGGCCAAATTTTTAAAAAAGTTCCACAAAATGAGGAGGGAGTATTCCCCCCCCCCACTGTTCCTGGCAGCATCCAAGAATAGCAAGTAGTTTTGTGGGGGGGGGTGTATTGGGGGTTGCAAAGTCCCCCATGCCTGTAACATCTCTAATGCCAAAACTAGAAGTGGATATCCCATCACTGCTGTTTTTATTTATTAATTAGTTAATTTGACAATTTTGAGCCATTTTAAGGCTGTTGTGACCATCAAATCCTTCTGGGGTGAAAATTGGGCTCCTAGCCTCAACCTTGCCCACCTTTGATCTCAAAAACCTAAATGACTATCACCACTACCATCCCCATTAATCATGTCTAGTATTATATCAAGTTGAATGTTTGGCTTCACAGTGCTGGCAGAGCAGCACAGCAAGACAGGGAATAGATTCAGGACCTTATGATATGAGATGGTCGCTCCATATATAGAAGCAGTGCTCCCCTGTGCTGAAAAAAGTGTGATTGTGAAACCACAATGATTTCAAAAAATGTGTCTGTCATTAGAATGTTCATTAAAATGTGAACAATAGCTTCCATTGCATGTCTCATTGCAGAGATACATCTAACAAATGCAATCACATTGCTAGGGAGAAAATTTATGAGAGCAATAGAAAAACAAACAAACCCACAATCTTGTCTATCAGAGCTCTCTCCCAAACTGCCTGTACGACAGATTCCTGTTCGTACATGCCACATTCAGACTAGAGGTGTCAGGGTGACTTTGTGCTGTGTAACATCATCACATAGCTGAATCCTGGTGGGCTACAGTGACACTACGATGACATTATGTTCCCTGTACAGTCTTTGCCTGAGATGGGATTCTTCACGCAATGGAGAAGACAGTCAAGCCACAAAAGCAATAGGCGTTAAAGTACAGCAGATTTGGAACACAATGGGAGTGAACAGGTGCAAACTACGTGCATGAGAAAAATTGGAATGTCAGTTTGTTTTGGCCAGTCTCCTCACCCCCATCAGCAACTTTCAAACACACACACAAAAAAACTGAATCCAGTGCGGCACTAACAAAAATAGTTTTCCATTCCCCCCCCCCCCTTTATTTCTTTGGCATACCAACTCTGCTTGCTTTCTTCCAGATGGAGAAGGCTGTTCACCGTGAGGTACCCTGTACAAAGTAAGGGCCATGCTCTACATTCTAATGCCATCTGTAATAACAGTGAGAGTCTAGACGCAGAGACCCAGAACACTGCCTGGTATTGTTCAGCTCAGGCACCCCAGCTCTTGAGCTGGCAGAGAAGCCTCCATCAGTCACCTGGCTCTGGCGTTTCAGACAGGGAAGGCACTGCTGCAAGAAATTCAGAGGCTAGAAGAGGGGTCCCCCCCCCTTTTTTTTTTTTTACAGTACCCAGGCCGCTTGAGCAGCCCACCCCCACCCCAAAGACTCTCACAAGCTCTGGGGAAACAATGAGGAAAAGATTAGAAGGAAAGGTTGCTGCTAGGAGAAGTAAGGCCAGACAGCAAGGCACGATTTTCTGAAGGCTTTCAGCTTGCATTCAGACACTAGTATAATGAAAGATACTTCATAATCTAATATAGTCCAACATATGTGTGTGTGTGTGTGTGTGTGTGTGTGTGTGTGTGTTAGAACAAATATGAAACCTATGAGCAATCAACTTACTCTTCATCCAACCAGTGCAGCCAATACTTGTTTCTTTCTACCTCAGTAGAGAAACACATCAAATGTTTAAAATGAATGCTCTGTGATCATGCTAATGTTAATGATATCTAAAAATATTTCCATTGTTTTCATCCTCAGTCTACAGCCCAACTCTATAAATATAAAACAATTCAAGGCACAACACATTCTCCTGCTTTCTGCTCAGCACACATCTGCCATTTTACTACTACTACTACTACTACTACTACTACATCATCATCATCATCATCATCATCATCATCATAAAAAAACTGCAGAGCTGGAAAGGACCTTATGTATCATCAAGTTCAGCCCCTGTCAAGAAGGAGTAGTGGGGAATCGAACTCTCAACTACACCTAAACCACTGAGTTATTCAGTATTAAGGTGTAATCATAATTAGTTAAGGCCATTAATTAATATCACTTATTTTCAGGTCACTGTGTTTTTTTTGTAGGTAATAATCTTTTTCTTCTGCTCCACTACTACGATAGCAATACTGTTATTACTAATGCTACTGTTGTTTGTTTGATGGTTCATATTATTCCAACACATAATGAGCATTCCATGTTGCAATATAACTTTTACTTTGTAAAACACCCTGAAAATCTATTGAAGAGTAGAGTAGACATTTGTTAAATAAAATATAATAAAAATAAGATACCGACAAGGTGTGGCTTGCGCATCATCCTTTACATATGGATGCCTTATATTGCCAGGTACAAGACAGAAGGATTTGATCCTTCTCTATCTTAAAAGTCAAACTATACATTTGACTATACAAGAGGGAATAACTTGCATGCTAAAATACATCAAATGGTCACAACAGAATTTTTTCGCACCTCCCACAGTTTGCAAATTAGCTTTCTTTGTTTTGTGATTAATCATTGGGAAATCAGCACAGGCTTCATTTTCAAACATGATAGCTTAGACTTGAAGATCTTCCAGAATCACATCTCTAGAACATGAACATGATTTCATCCTACAAGCTAGCTATAATATACAGTTTGACTGATAAGACTGACCACCTTCTGTCCTCATAACAGGTAAACAGAAAAGTAACCTGATACACAGTTTCCCATGCACTATCATACAAAGAGAACTCCAGGCATCTATGAGAATCCTGAAGAAGCAAGACAATCAGGCTGGAATCCGGCTGGGCCCTAGTAGAACGTGGCACTCCAACAACACAGTGACACACAACCTCACATTTCTACAGGTGTTGCTCTTATGTGAGCAGAAGGCCTCTTCGGGATTACTAGACTTTTCAAGGAAACCCTGTACACCTCCTTGTGCAAATGACATAAAAATTAAACTGGTCACACTATAATTGTGGCAGATGAAATTTGGCTGGAGAAGGTCCCAGCACCAGGGCTAAGCTAGCATTCTGACATGCCTAAATAAGCTTTAAAAGGTGAAGGCAGCAGCCAGAATCCTATTGGTGTCTGCATAAAGTTTGCACAAGTTTCTGTAGTGAATGGTGGCTAATTGATAAGTTATGTAACCAGGATGCACTCTGGTTCCTTATTACTTAATCACAAGCAGCCACAGCAATTAATGCAAACTTTACATGAACACTAATAGAATTCTGGTTAGTTTTTCTTCAGTTTTAAAAGATGTCTAGGATCTTGGGTAACTGGATCAAGGAATTTTTTTGCCACTTTTCAAGGTTTTGGCCACTTCCTGTAGACTTAGTTTAAGGTCTCCATTCCCTGTGTATTACCCATATCCCTTGAGTTCCATATTTCTGTCTGAATTAAATCATTGCCTCTTTGTTGAGAGTGAATAGAAAATAATTCAATTTAAAAAAACCCCACTGCAAGCATATCTTGTAATTTGCATAAGGAGAGTGGTGACTTCCTGTCTTGTTTCATAAGTGTTTTGCAGTATTCATGTAAATCCAAAAATAAAAAATCTGTGAGAAATGAGGTATGAGCCAAAATCCAAGCTATTTGTCCAGTCTTATCATCCAACACATGGGAAATGTCTACAGTGGTTCAGAAACTCTTAATGGGGCCTCAGGCCCCAGCTGGTTTGCCAGGACAGCATCCAAAATGCTGTGTGCAAAGCAGCTTCTGATTTTTGCCTGACTTTGTGATCCAAAGAAAATGCAAATCCAGGCATATTTATCTAAACTTTGCAACTCCTAGCAAGCTACTGCCATAGTAAAATTGCACAGGGTTTTGTTCCATCTTTGTGACCTTCTGCTCATTTAGAAGTAAGGTGCTTGCACCCACCTTGGTTCATATAGAGCTCTTCAATTTAATATTCCTTTGTTATGCTTTTAGCAAATTCTTCCTCCAAGGCTCTTGAAGAGGTAAATATGGTTCTACTCTCTTTTGTCTTCACAATGGTCCTGTGAAGAAGGTCAAGCTGAGAGATGGTGACTAGCCCCAAACCATCCCCTGAGTAGACTAACGTAAGTCCAAATGATTTCTATGGGTCTTTGCCACGTATGACTACACTAAGCAACCCTTAGGAAAGGACGGGCCACTCAAAATCTCCATTTGTTATCCACAGGAAAGTGTACAAGTGTATCTGTGCAGCAAAAGTAAATTATTATCACATAAATTCTAATCCCAGTGTTACTGTCCCCATGTTTTATTTCTTGATGTTTGTAGAACCTTTAACCTGCTTTCGAAAGCATGTAAAAATGCAAGTAGATAAATAGGTACCACCACGGTGGGAAGGTAACGGTGTTCTGTGTCTAGTCGCGCTGGCCACGTGACCATGGACACTGTCTTCGGACAAACGCTGGCTCTATAGTTTGGAAACGGGGATGAGCACCGCCCCCTAGAGTCGGACACGACTGGACAATTTGTCAAGAGGAACCTTTACCTTTACCTATGGCACACATGCTTCTTGGTAAATGTGATGATAGAAGCTCCTTTCCTGGAGCTTTACCTGAGGACTGGGGAAAGTAAGTGCTGGATCTGATATGTCTGGTGAAGTGGGCTAAAATCCACAAAAGGTTGTGCTATAGTAAATTTGTCAGTCTTCAAAATACTACAGGACTCTTGGTTGTTCTTGGTGCAATAGACCAATGAGGCAACCCATTTGAAAGATGTAATGATGCTGTGTAGTGATAATTCAATGAATGCACACAGGGAAGTCCCAACAATAAGATATAACACATTACACTGAAGGGAATTTCTGGGTCATTAATATCTGATCAAATCCTCATTGCTTCATTCAGCCACTAATAAAAATAATAATAATAATAATAATAATAATAATAATAATAATAATAATAATAATAATAATAATAATAATAATAATAATAATAATAATAATAATAATAATAATAATAATAATAATAATAATCTGTGCTGTCAAGTCAATTCTGATTTATGGTGATGCTTTTCAGGGTTTTTCAGACAGAGAATAATCAGAAGTGGTTTACCATCCCCTTCTTCTGGGGGCACTGTGGGACTGTGCAGCTTACCCAAGGGTACACAGGTTGACTCTATTCGCAGGAGGCAAAGTGGGAAATCAAACTCCCAGCCTCTGGCTTTACCACTAAGCTATCCATCCAGTCAGCCAAGTGAAAATGAATGAACAAAAACAAATAAAGCATAGGGAGTTTTCACACAGTGGTTTCATATTGCCTTGTCATCAGGTTAGACATGTTTGTTCTTTCTTGTTTTGACATGATATCATCAGTAGTCTGATGGCAGCCTGTTTCCTTCCAGCAATTTTTGCATACCTGAAATAATCGATTTTGAAATTTATTGTGATTTGTTTTCATATTTTTACCCGGTGGAAAACTGCACATTTGCATGTATTCACTTCAACACAAATGCAGTCAGTGAAAGGGTGTGCCTAGCAATGACTGTACACTTGCATAATAAAAGTAACGAAGGACTCCAGTCCCTTTCACCACCACCCCATTGCTAGTGAATTCAGAGGTCAACCAATGAAGGAGAAATGAATAAGTGGGAAGGGCAAGTGACCATGGGACTGAAACATTGAACAGGTGACCGGAGGAAAAGGTTATTTCTTAAAGTATGAACAGTCTGTAAAACTGAAATGGTTGGAGAGGTGTTCCGGGACCACAATCACTAACGTGTATTGTAAAATGTGTTGTTCTTATTGGATGTTGGAGAAATTCCACAGAAAATAAATGGAAATGATAGAAATTATTGTCAAATATTTCAGATGGCAATGAACATCACTACTACTACTACTACTACTACTACTACTACTACTACTACTACATAACGCACAAGATAAATTAGGGATTGCCATCAACCCTTGTTTGGGGAGATCTAAACAGGATTTCTCTTTGGATCAATCTAAATTCTAAGAATGAAAAACTGATTTTGCAAGAATCTCCTCTCCCTTCCCCATTTAGAGCCAAGCTGTAAAAAGCATTCACATACATGTACAATTGCATACTTCTGGGGTGGAAAGTGCTGCCAGTTCCACTGCCACTTATAAGTGAGCATGCAAATATATGTGCACAATTGGATGCTTCTGATGAAAAGAAAAGAAAAATAAGGAGAATGAAGGGAAAAGAACAACTGGGAAACTGAAGAAAAGTAAAAGTTGATTGTGAATCCTGGAGTCTCCTGCAGTTCTAAATCTAAGAAAAACACCATCTGCATCCAGAATTTCTAAACACATGTGAAAACACCCATAATCAAATTAGAGAGCGGAGCCCTCAGCTTTCTTAGTGCAAGCCACAAGAACAAAAATCTGTTTGCATGTGTTAAACACTGCCAGCAGAGTGATGCTCTAACAGCTATTTAATTTGCCCCTTTGATTTCAGTAAGGGCTGGGTGATTTCCTATAAGTATGTGCCGCTTTTCCTTCAGTACTTTTCTTACACATATGTATCTTTTTATGAGGATTTTCTGTATATGAGCACATACTTGCTCTCCACACAACTTCAAACAAATTACCCTAGAAAACATCTTGAAAACATTTCTAAACAAGCACTTTGTTCCTAATTTGACTGCAGTTATCATTTATCTTAATCAAGCAGACCCTTTTCCCATTTCCAAACCACCAGTGATATTTGTAGAAGATAATAAGATCCGTCCAGAGGATCCACATGAGGGATCATCATTCAAAACCTCAATCTGCCTACAATCCTAGTCATTTTAAAGGGGTTTATCTCCTGCTAAACAAGCTGGATAGCTCAGTGGTTTAGGTATCTGACTGTGGAGCCCAAGGTTAGGAGTAGACATGGGGATGAATATAAAAACGAATCAGGACATTCAATGAATATCCCTGATTCATCAGATATTTGTTGCTTCGTATTCTTGGAGTCCAGAGACCCTGACGGATATGAAGCAACAAATATAACCCTTTTATGTTCGTCCCTTCGTTCCCTATCTGCTTATGCCCCCATGGATCAGCTGTTCCTCAGAGGCATAAGCAGAGAGGGATTTTCCCTTCGGAAATTGTGCGTGCCAGAAGCGGAACCTAGCCCCGGGGTTGGGGGATGGCTTGGATCGGGTTTTTCCCCTCTTTCTATCCTCAGCGGCTTAGGAAGAGGGGGAAAGAGATCAAAGCAATCCAGATCCAGGGGATCCCTTTGATCCCTTTCTCCCTCTTCCTATGCCGCTGGGGATAGAAAGAGGGGGAAAGCCCGACCGAAGCCATTGCCCAGCCCTACTGCCTTTGCAAAGGCAGTGCAGCCGGGGGATCACTTTGATCCCTTTCCCCCTCTTCCTATGCTGCGTGGCATAGGAAGGCTGTGGGGGCCGGGGCTTTTTTTTTTTTTTTTTAGATAGCTCCAGGGGCTGTCTAAAAAAGAATATGTCCCGACGAACCAACTAATTGATTTTCGGGACACTGGGGGGCAATTCATGTTTCATGAGTTGTCAAGTTTGACGACCCACGAACCAAGACAAAGCGCCATTTTGGCGCTTCATCCCCATCTCTAGTTAGGAGTCTAATTCCCCACTTTGCCTCCTGTGAGAAAAACTAGCCTATACGGCTAAGCTGCACAGTCTCAGACTGTGAGACTGTGCACAGACTGGGTGAAATGTATAGTTCCAGGGCACTCCCAGAAGAAGGAAATGGTAAACCACTTCTGTGTATTCTCTACCTAGAATACCCTGGAAAAGGTCACCATGAGTCAGGATTGACTTGACAAAACTATTATTATTATTATTATTATTATTATTATTATTATTATTATTATTATTATTATTATTATTATTATTATTATTATTATTATTATTATTATTATTATTAAATACCAGGCACAGTCAATCAAAATTATAAAAATGTTGACTGGTATTATATAACAGGTACCAGTTTTAACCAAAAACCTAAGTATCTGAGCAGTATATATGATGTTCCAAATTTCGCTCTCTTTTTTTGTAGCTCTGAAATCTGCAACTACTTGTAATACTGTATGAAATTTCTTGATGTTGTTCCCAAAGCCCTGATGGTGATGGGGACCACTGATGTTTCATCCATAAGTGAGATATTTCAATAGCCAGATCTCTGTATTTTGTTAGTTTTTCCAATTCTTTATCTTCAACTGTGGCTTCCCCTGGAATTGCAATGTCAATGATCCTGACATTTCTTCGTTCTATTACTACTGTGTCTGGTGTGTTATGTTCAATGTGTCTATCAGTTTGGATCCAGAAATCCCACAAGATCTTGACTTCCTCATTTTCCGACACCTTCTCTACCTGATGTTCTCATGGGTTTTTGGAGGCTAGCAAATTATATTTTTTGCATAATGACCAGTGCACTAATTTTGCCACTCTATCATGTCTGGTTTTGTAATTTGTTTTGAAATCTTTGGACATTCACAGATGAGATGTGACACAGCTTCATCTTTTTCTTAGCAGAGTTGACATTTGCTGTTAGCATTAGTGTTGTTGTTGTTGCTGTTGTTAATTCTGAGTTGTCATTTCTAGAATAGTATCATGAAACATACAATCAATATTATTATTAAACAAGCAAAATGTGATGGGCAACCTAAAGCTGAAATTCTATACACCAGCCTTTCCAAACCTGCTGTGCTCCAGATGTACTGTATCACAGCCCATGAGCCACAGTTTGCCTGGGATTGGCTGGGGATGATGGATTTGTTGTCCAATCTGTCTGAAGGGGGATGGGTTCAAGAAGGCTGCTGTAGCAGTGAGCAAGTCTCACTGAAATCAGCAGGACTGCCTCCAAAGAGACACACTTAGGGTTGAGCCCTCCATTTTAAAATTCTTGTTTTCAGGATCATCCTGTTCATCTGCCATAGCAGTCATTCCAGAGGTGGCACCACTTCTGTTCTGACACAGCCAAGAATCAACACCAACTGGAGAGATGATGCAATCCCTTCAAGAGACCACCCGTGATCTATTTGTCACAGAGCCAACAGCATACTACTGACGATGCGCAAGCTGATCTGGTTGGTGTTTCTAGGCCTGCGGACATCAGTTAACATGTGTTTTGCATTCACTCTGGATGTGTGCAGATTCCGAGGCCTCTTTATATAAATATTGTACAACAAGCACACTCCTCCCACCAAAGCCTGACAATAATTACCACAGATGTAGCCACATTCTCTCCAAGCCATGGCGTATCTTGCTGCACTGTGGTTTAAAGCAGAATAAGCCAGTGACAAGGGAGAAGTCTGAGAAACAGTATGGAGTACTAGTAGTAGTAGCATTAACTGCGCTACCACTGCTAGTTGTTCTTGTTATTATTATTTTGCCAAAAATGCTTCCCAGCTGTAAAGAGAGGAATGCTATTTGCATGATTGCTTCCACCCATTAAAACTGAGAAAAAAACTTCTTAGGAATGCTTTGACGCACAAGAAAGGGAATTAGTGTTTCCCACTATTACAGTGTTTTCCCTCCAGACATGCAATTTCTTCAAAGTCCCATGCCTGAACAATCAGACTTTCATGTTTACTTTCCAATAGCTTCAGAAATTAAGCAGCTAATTTCCAACATATGGGATGAGGGAAGCTCATGCTAGAACAAATGGTCATCATTCCCCTCTAATGGGAGCTCTACTTCTAATGGCATGCTAACTATATCATCTAGCTCAGCCCTCAGGTTATTTTTTAAATTACAGGGCTAAAGAATAATCTTTAAGTGGGAAAATGCATGAGCCGGACTGCATGAGCCATCCACCTGGACTGCCATTGCCATGTGCTAGACAGCAGTAGTAGTTGTGCTGTATATAATGAGTTAAGTGTCTTTTGGCTCAAAATGACTTCCATGCTATCTATGAACAGAATTAATGGCTGGTGTTCTCACCTTGTGCTTTCTAAATGCTCTTTGGCAAAGTGTTCTCTCAAAGTTTTAGAGGCTTTAATGAGCTTGCTTCATATGTTACATCATTTGCTCCTGAATTAGAGCATTACACATTTGGCTAAAGCAACTCACCCAGTTCCCAGTATTATGAAATCTATCTGATGCTAAAAAACCAGGCTGCTGTGCACAGCTAAGAGTGTCATGAGAAACACCACCCAATGCTAGCTCAGCAGGTAAATATGATCCTCCATCTGGTTCCAAAATGGCCAGCAAGAATCCAACGTCTTAGCGTCAGCACCAGAACAATTCTGTAGTTTGTCTCAAATCAAAAGTTAGTTGTAGGAGGAGATTTTTAACATGAATACAGTGACACTTTGTAATGAAGGAAACACAATTTAGAAACAATTTAGAAATCAGAAACAACGGTTTAGCGAAAGTAAAACCCACACTGGTCAGTGTAGTATGACTAACAGAAGATACCTCTTCTTCACCATCAGTTCCACATTCACACAAAAAACCTCTTGGGAAAGAAACTTTCTTGGACTCCCCCAGCCGACCTGGCGGCAGTTCATCTGTGTCAGACTGGTCAAGATATGCAACTGTGGATATGATTGCACTGCAAATCTGCTGTTTACAGATGTTGACATTAATCTAGATTCATTTCCACTACAACCTCCCTAATGTGGACTGTTGAGCCAACAATGAGATTTTTATATGAATGACAGTGGGGAAAAACTTGCACTACAAAACTGATATACGTAATAGGAGGAATAGGAAGTGTTTAGAAACATTTCCTTGATGCCCCTGGTCACAGAAAGGAAAGGAAAAGTAGATAATCTTGAAAAATAACCTCATGGACCAGCTACTCTATCATGGCAGGAATTGTGTATAGGTACCTTATGTTATCAAGGCAATTCAACACTATGGCTTTTCCCCTTTAAAATAGAAATTAGGTAGGTTTCATTTTTACAGGTAAACTCCATTTCTAAGGCATGCATAAGATTGCAGTGTTTGTCTGAAATCCTATCAATATTTTCTTGGGATTAACTCACATTGAACTCAGCATGATTTACTTCTGAGCAGACATGCACCGGATTATCCTGTTAATAAGGTATACATTTTCAGGTGAAAAAGGACAATTAAAACGCTGCATTTTAACAGCACCTTTCATATTTTGTATGCATTTTTTTGGTAATTCTCATGAATTTAGCATCATTATCCATAACGTGGCTAGTATTGTCCCCACATTGTAGATGGAAGACTAAGGCTGAAAGAAAAAGATAATGTATAAACAGCTGGATTGATGGGAAACCACTTTCATAATGAAAGTATAGAAAGCCTTCTCCCATAGAGATCCAGGGATACTGCCTGCATTTTTCAGCTACTCTATTGAGTGCATAGCACTGCCCCTCCCTTGCAGACCTCACACATGGACCCTAGTGGAGGTGGTGGTGAAGAGGGATTGTGATTTCCCACATTGAGATCCCAAGAGAAGACTACTAAAGGATCAATTGTGTTGCCAAAATGTCCTGGCAAGCCTCATGCTAATATTTTCCAAAAGGTTAGGAGCAGGAATTAGGAGATGGCCATGGTACTAGAGAGAGTAAATTATTGAATTAATAACCCTTCCAATATATACATGCATAGAACCCATAGAGCAGTAGATAGAAAAAGAATGACAATTAATCTCCTCTGTCTCAGGGAAAAAGTGAATGCCATTCACAGAGTCTTACTTAACAGAGCACAGCTGGGTCTTTTCCAGAAATGGGAAGTTTGTACAGACGCCTTCTGTGCTGTCCCCTCCTGCATCCAAATGATGTACTCCTTCAAGCAGTACAATCTATGGTATGGCAATCAATGGGGAGGAAAAGATGCATGGGCTCCCTGGAATGTCTACATCTGACCACGCAGCATGTGCGTGCTTGCTCCAGAAGGGCTTAGGATAGTGATTGATGATGGTGTTGCTTGCAGTAGAGGGTCAGAGGATTTGGAGCTAGCCATAACAGAGAGATCTGGAAACATTCCAGTATCCAGATGTTCAGTTTCTCAGAGAGCTGGCAGGCGAAGGAGGCCGAGAGTGGTAGGCTGGTCACAGCTGTCTAGGCTTTCTGAAAGACATTTGCAAATCCCGAAGGCTGAAGGAGCAGCTGAAATAAAAGGTCTGTAGTTTCACTTGAAGCCTTTGAATAAAGATAGAGCTCCACAGTAAGAAAGCAACAATTCTTGCAGTCTCCAAGGACAAGCTAATCTACACTCAGGCTCATCATTGCTAAAGCATTGTAATCCAAATAGATTTCTGGAATACCAAGAGCAATTGATTATGTATTCTTTCATTATTAAGCTATCTATATTACACTCTGTGATGGATAACCTTAGCATAATAATTGCATGCTATTAAGTCAATTCTGACTTATGGTGACCCTTTCCAGCATATGACCAGTAGAGAATATACAGAAATGGTTTCCCCTTCCCTTCTTCTGGGGACACCCTGGGACTGTGCAGCTGGCCCAAAGCCACACAGACTGGCTCTTCTCCCAGGAGGCATAGTGGGAAATTGAACTTACAACCTCTGGCTCTGCAGCCAGAAACCTAACTCATTGAACTAACTCAGCTGGATAATCTTAGGGGAGGGCACAAATGACAACATTGTTTTTTTTTAAAAAGTAACACTTTAAAATACTTTTGAATTATTTAAAATAACTAAGAGTAATTTCGAAGCACATAAGATAATCTGGAACAATTCAAAATATTTTGAACCATAGGCACTATACCAGAACTCCATAATGCCGAGTGTGACTATAGGATTCTGGTAGCTGTAGTCCTCAAAGCAAATATTTCCCATCTCTGATCACTATGCTCCCAATACTTTGATGAAGAGCAAAATTTTAATTGGATGCCAAAATGAAGGCAGTATCAGCCCCAACCAAGCCTACAAAATGAGGACATTCCACAACGAGGATGCCACAACAGAAATTCCCTCCCAGTGCTTAATGTGGCAATCATGTGGGATCAACCTTGGCTCTTTTTTTGACTGTGCCTCATAAAGCCACACCCACTGCCCCAATCTTTGGCTTTGAGGGCACTTTTCAGAGGAGTCTTCTAAGGCCAGTTTAGTCCCACACAGTAGCTCCCACCCCACCCCATGGCAATTGGGTGGTACATTACAAGGTTGACTTCTGCTGTAAATTTTGGGAACTGACAACTTAGCTCATCAATTTCTTTTACAGATTTAATCATTAAATATCACAGAAAAACTGTATGCCACCAATATTACACCACTGTATTGCACCTCCAGGGAGAAGACCCAGCCTGTGTAGCCTTGGACAAGCTGTACAGTTCCAGAGCAACTCTACCCTGCTCCACCAAGAAGGGAATGGTAAACCACTTCTGAATAATATGCACCTAGAAAACTCTGGAAAGGGTCACCATAAATCAAAATTGTCTTGATGGAAGACAATTATTAAGCTGACCTGGTCTTGACATTGGTGGTCTCCAATCATCCATTACTGCAGTGCAGGAAGTCTAAGTGAAAAAGCCAGCATGATGTAATGCCTAGAGCATTAGATTGGGACTTGGGAGATCCTGGTTCTGCTCTCCACTGAGACAGACATCCAAGCTTTGCATGACCCTTGGGACAGTCACTGTTTCTCATACTGACCTATTTCACAAAGTTTGTTTGTTTTTATTGGACATCTTTCTCTCAATAAGAGGACCCAAGATAGCTCACAATATTAAAACAATGTTAAAATAAGTTAAACATAAAAAAACCCAATTGAACTATACACTAATTAAAATTACAATTGAATAATTGAATAATTAAAAGCAAGTAAACATTAAAAACAATCTTAATCTTAAAATGGCATTCAGGGACTCAATCATGATTGTTAAAAGCCTGCCTGAAGGGATAGGTCTTCAACTGTTGGCAGAAGGACAAAAAGGACAGAGACCGGCCTCTTCACGAGGCGCGCAGCTGCCGAAGCGGGGCTGGGAAGAGAAAGAGGCAATGCGAGAGCCGGGGGAGGGGCGAGAGCAGAAGCGTTTAAAGGGGCTGCTCACCCTAGCGTCGCCCCTCTTTGCCCGGGAGAAGTTGGAACGGAGAGTTGCGCAGCATGACCACAGCGGTTTCACTTTTGACCGCTTGGCCGCTCAAGGAAGAGGAGGACTCGATCGCAGGCTACACACACACACACACACACACACACACACACACACACACACACACACACACACAGAGCGTATATACTCGAGTATAAGCCAAGTTTTTCAGCACAATTTTTTTGCTGAAAAAGCACCCCCCTCGGCTTATACTCGAGTCAGTGTCAAAATTACATGTTCTCCCCTGCAGTGCGGGTGTTCTCCGGACTCCCCCGCTCATCTACAGGCGCCTGCAGCCTCTGTGAGTGGTCCAATGACCCGGGTTAAGTGCTGGAAGGATAATAGCAGTCTATGTCCAAATGACAATGAGACATCCCCCCCTTTGGAGCGCAAGCTCCGCCCTCCAATCTTCCCCTCAGTTCCTTTGGAAAGACGTATAGGAACACACGGAGCTAACAGCGAGTATTCTCTTCTATTATCTTCTATTTTACCCTCAATACGTCCTGCGCAGGTGCAGAAAACCCCAACAACCATACAGATACAAAAAAACATCATACCGAAGGCAAGCATACTATCAACATCATCCGTATCAGTACTTTTCCAGTTTTTGTGGTAAAATTGGGTGCCTCGGCTTATATTCGGGTCGGCTTATACTCGAGTGAGTGAGTGTGTGTACACACACACACACACACACACACAAGTCGCTGTTCACAAAGTTATCAAGAAGGAGGCAGTTTCTGGGACGGTTGTGGGGGGTGAAACAGGCAGTAGCCATTTACCCAGTGCACACCCCACCCCCACCCCCACCCCCACTCACCCCATCCCCTATACCACTCCTTTCCTGCCCTCCCTTGATAGGGTCCAGGGCAAGTTGGAACTTTTGGGAGGGCATTTGTATAAGTTGGATTAGGTTTGGTAAGGCGTTGGTGGATAGTGTTTGGTTATATTGTTAAAAAAAATAAAAATAAAAATAAAAATAAAGAGTAAAATTTAATAAATAAGTAAATTTAGATACATAGCTAGGCATATAAGGGGGTTGTATGTGTTCATAGATACATGAGTAGTATCTGCCTTCTTGTTTCAGGTCCGCAGAGACCATTGGCCTGGGTCCGCGTTCTATTGGTCGGGCACAGGTTATCTGTTTTGGGTTGCGAAGTACGCTAGTCGGACCAGTTGGGGTCAGAACCTTGGACTTGGTGCATTCATTGCACTGGAGTGGAGGGGACGGAGAGGCCTGCTGTGGGACAGGTTCCTCGACGTGGTGCCCCTGGATCCCCTGCAGATGGCCCCAGACATTTTGGTGGTCCATCTGGGGGGCAACGACTTGGCTCGGAAGTCGGGCAAGTCTTTGATTCTTTCAGATCCTTGCGGACCTGAAGGTTCTTTCTGATTGCTGCCCATCAACACGGGTAGTTTGGTCAGCTATCGTTCCCAGATTGGTATGGAAGGCTAGTTGCGACCCTAAGCTTATAGATAAAGCCAGGAAAGGAGTTAACCTGGAAGTTGGTGGGGCAGTTAGGCAAGGTTTGGGTTCAGTCATATCGCATCTGAACATTAGAGTATCTAGGCCGGAGTTATATTGGCCTGATGGTGTTCATTTGTCTGACATGGGGTTGGAAGTTTTCTTGGAAAACCTGCAAGGGGGCCTCAGGGCCGAGGTCTTCAGCTTGGTGTGGGGCATGGGGTATACGTCGTAACCCCATTGCCGTGGCAGATAGTGCAAAGGGAATAGGTTTAAGTGAGTTCAAAATGGGCATTTAGGGGGGTGCCGAGCACCACTCCTCTCAAGTTGGAATTAGCAGAAGTTAGCTGAGGGGAGGGGAAGCAGGGTACTCTGGTTAATTCATGCCCGGGGGGCGTGCCGTATAGTAGAACAGCACGCTTGCGGATTAGGAATTCACGGAATAGAGGTCTGGAAACCGAAAGTCAATTTAGACTACGGGCACAGACCAGTATTGCACTACGGTAGGCCCCCTTGTGAAAGGGGAATTAAACTTTAAAAGTTAATAAAATTGTGGCCCAGTTACCCCATGTTATGTGTCTCGTCTCTTTATTCCGGGCTGAGCGGGCAACGCCTGATCTCCCAAGGGTAGATAACCTGGGAGCAGCCACAGAGAAGACCCTCTCTTTTGTCCCCATAAAACTGTGCCTGTGCTGGCAATGGGACCAAGGGAAGAGTCTCCTCTGAGAATCTCAAATGCCAAGAAGGCTCTTATGCAGAAATAGGATAAAGTTGGGAGGAGGAGACCAATGTGTGCCACCTTGAGCTCATGGGTAGAATGGCAGGATCTAAACGTAACAAAATAAATCTGGCACTGACCATCCCTCCCACTTCTCATTCTTCTCCCAATAGAGAGTGAACATTAGCAGGGCCACACTGATATGCTAGGGGCTGAATGCTGTGACATGAATGTGGACACGTATGGGTGTGTCACTGACGCCTACTTTCCAGGGCAGGAATTAGTTGCCATATCTGGGCTGCAATTCAGTCTTCTTTCTTTCTTTCTTCTTTCTTTCTTTCTTCTCTTTCTTTCTTTCTTTCTTCTTTCTTTCTTTCTTTCTTCTCTTTCTTTCTTTCTTCTTTCTTTCTTTCTTTCTACCAGTGCATTGCACAATTTAAAATTATAGACGTATATTTATTACTAAATTACTGATAATCCTAGAAGATCCTCTGGAGTCAATAGAGATATTACTAGATACAATAATAGACTATGGACTCATGTCAGGTCTCAAAATAAATAAACAAAAAACAAAGATTTTGATCAAAAAACATGACAAAAGAAGAAAAAAGAAGAGTTGCAGAAATACTCAGGATGTCAAGAAGTATCCAAGGTTAAGTACTTAGGAATCAACATGACAAAGAAAAAACAAGTACGCTGATGAAGGATACTATATGGAAGTAATGAAAGGAGTCAAAGTAGATTTACAGAAATGGTCTAAACTTGTCTTTAATGAGTAGAAGAGCGGCAGTTAAAATGAATATCTTACCAAAGTTGGTTTTCCTTTTTCAGACAATCCCAGTATTACTGAAACAAGACTTTTTTTAAAGAAGTGAACAAGATAACCAGTAAATTTGTCTGGGCTGGAAAAAAACCATCCCAGACAAAACCAAGAATAAAACTCAAAGCTCTTCAGGACAATAAACAAAGAGGAGGTTTTGGTCTACGGATTGGATGAACCTATTATAGAGCAGCAGCTTTGACCTGGGTGAAGGATTGGATCACTTTGCAAAACGGGAGACTTTTAAAAATTGAAGGTCATGACTTAAGGCTTGGCTGGCACGCTTTCCTGTGGTATCAAGATGATAAACAATGTAAAGTGTTTAATCAACATTCGATCAGGAGAGCCCTGTTGTGGGTTTGGAAAACAATCAAGGTACAGTGGTGCCTCGCTAGACGATTGCCTCGCAGGACGAGGAAATCGCTAGACGATGGCTTTTTGCGATCGCTACTGCGCTTCGCAAAACGATGGTCTCCTATGGGGAATTTTCGCTAGACGATGAGATTTCCCCATAGGAATGCGCCGACTAGTGGTCAAAAGCTGTCAGTGCATTCCGACGGGGACCCGCGCTCGCTAGACAATGTTTCCCTATGGGAGATTTTCGCAAGACGACTGAGTTTTCCCTTGGAACGCATTGAAGAGATTTCAATGCATTCCAATGGGAAAACGTGCTTCACTAGACGATGTTTTCGCAAGACAGCGATCTTCGTGGAACGGATTAACATAGTCTAGCGAGGCACCACTGTACAATACTATAGAAAGATTCCAGTATGGGTGGCCCCACTAGAAGTGTTTTCTGACCCAGTAAGAACAATACAAAGTGCAAGTGTGAGATATGCCGAATTGTTAGATAGTGACTCTAATCTAAAGGATAAAGATGGACTGGCAGAACAGGGTATAGTTCTAGATTGGTGGTCGATAAACCAGCTAAAATCACAGCATGCAAAAGATAAAGCTATAAGGTTTTATAAAGAGAAAACGGTTTTGGATAAGTGGCTGCTAGATTCAGAGGAAAAACTGATCAAATGTTTATATAATATTTTGATGGAACAAAAAATGGAAGATGAAATTGTGAAGGCTTGTATGATAAAATGGGCTCAAAACATTGGTCAAAACATTGAACTAAGTGCCTGGTCACAAATACGGGAGCGAAACATCAAAATGGCTAAATCTATAAGCTTAAAAGAAAATGGTTGTGGTGGTTTTTCGGGCTCTTTGGCCGTGTTCTAAAGGTAGTTCTTCCTAACGTTTCACCAGTCTCTGTGGCCGGCATCTTCAGAGGACAGGAGTCAGAACTCTGTCTGTGCTCTGGTGCAGTTTGTTTGGATAGTTGAGTATTTATAGCTGTGGGATCAGCTTTTGTCCTTTTCAGGAGATGGGTGATTGTGGTGATCAGCGTGTTTTTTGTTGTGGGTGTATTGTTGTGATAAGAGGGAGAGATTATCTTCGAGAATACATTAAAAGAAAATGTTTATAAAATGTTTTACAGATGGTACATAACACTAGAGAAATTAACCAAAATGTATAAAATGTATCCAATGAGTGCTGGAAATGTGAAGAGAAAGTAGGGAGGTTTTTTCATATGTGGTGGATACATGAAATTGTAGAGAAAATTTTACAGATTAAAATTGCTTTAACACCAGGGGTTTTTCTATTGAACATGATACCACCCACAATTGAAAAAAACAAGGTTTATTTGATTTTACATCTGATAACTGCAGCAAGAATTATGTACGCTAGCAATTGGAAGACCACAAAGTTACCGACAAAGGAGGAATTTCTTGAGAAGATTCTAGAACTGGCAGAAATTGACATCTTGACAGACACACCAAATGACAGAATAACAGGACTCGAGAAAAACAAATGGGAACTGCTTTACACATGGATTGAATCTACATCGACCTAAGTAGAATATATTAGATCAGTATTATGTTAGTTAGAATAGGATGAGATGAAACGAATTGTATATAATGTAATAAACCTCTGATTGCAACAACACATAGAGAAGTAGGAAAAAAAACACAAAAATATTTTTAAAAATAAAATAAAATAAAATTATAGACGTATAAGAAATATAGGCAAAATTAAAACCAAATTAAAATGTTAAGATAATTAGATATTTTTGACCAGAAGCAGGCTACTTCAATAGTGTTATCTCAGCTGCCTTCAAAGGCAGCTTAGTGTCAAGATATTTGTAATGGAGCAGGTCACTCTATTGTGAATTAAAGTCTTGAACATATGAAATGTACTCATGTAAATAAAATATGTAAGAAAGACTGTATGTAAAGAGCTAGCATACACCTGTTGCTGGTTAACGGACAGAGTCAGAGGCTTGAGTTGCCTTGAGCAGGTGTTGCTGATTACAGATGCTTTTTCTCTGTATAAAGGAAGCGGTGGGGAAGCATTGCTTTACTGCTCTAGTAAAGGAGTAGTCGGGTTGCTCTGGTATAGGAGCAGTTGTGCTATACTGGGTTGTGAGTAACCAGTTACTGTATATGGATATGCTGTTATGCTGAAGATAAGCTGTTTAAGTTACATATGTAAATACAGAGTATTTTTCTAAACTAAGTTTGGCCTGTCTTAAGTTTTGCATCCAGAGTTAAAGGAAGAGCACTGAATTCTGTTAAGTTTCCACCAGTTCTCTCCAGGGAGCCACATTCTTTCTTGAATAAGCTTAAAATGTTTCTGGTAGTACATGTTTATGTACACACATTCAAAGTATAGCAGATATACTCTCAACACTTAGATCTTCTCTTGGAAATGTGGTGGGACATAAGTTACATGCCTATGAGTGCTACATTGATTGAATTTCTCTGCAGTCATAGGACATTTGTCCTGTATCCAGGTAACCCTGCTTTACTTGATTATTCTTTGATCTTCCTACTTAGCTTCAAAGTTTTTAATTGACTTCTAGATGGTCCAGCTAGAATCTTGTCCTGGTGGGAGACACTTTTTGGAATTCATCCATTCAGCAGGGTATGGTGTTTTTGTTCTTCATATGTTTTGCCTAGACTCTTTTGGCTTAATATTTAGAAGCTGGGACATGTGCAGAAAACTTTTCCTGAATTTTAGCTGTTGTCTAGGGATTTGGTATCCCTGGATGGATTTGGTGCTGCATTATGAATGTTATTTCATTCATTCTGTGCTAGCACCTCTTGTCATACGTCTGGAGGGGTAATAACAGTCATCCAGTGATTAGGAGTCTGGGATTAATCATATGAGCAAGGAGGGTGGGCTAGACTTTCCCTTACCGTCATAATCTTCAGCTGCCTTCAAAGTGTGGAGGGTGACCTTCTGAAGAATAAAATTTTCTTTATCCATGGATGCTCTCTATGGAATTGGGAATGGTGATGTTCCACATGCAGAGGGCAATCAGCAATTGCAACACTGGGAGCAGTGCCAGATCAATCTCCTTGGTCATGAATTATATACTCAGAATCCTAACACTTGAATAGGGCTTTTCACTGTAGAATCATGTCAGGCCCATTGGGAAGGGAAGAATTAACCAAGCATTTATTACTTTATTTGAATTTGCTATGTCTAATTTCTTTTATTTCTCAGTAGTTATTCAGTACAGTCACTTGTTTATTTCTTCAGTCCCACCTTCTTACTCTAAGTGAATGATAAAGAAGCCTCAGTGATCCAGAGTGATCAGTGAATTCTAGAATATAAATTCCCAACTACATAATCAGCTCAGCTCATTGACAGATACATCACTGAGGAGGCACATATATCTTGCTTCCAATATTCAACTCCTATGTACAAAAATGCCTTTCTTTCTACCCCAGAAGCACTGTTACCAAACAGGGAGACCTCCCTGAACTGAAGTTCTCAGAACAAGCCAGAATAAATACTCTATGCTAAATTACCCTAACAATTATAGCAATCTGCACTTATGACCCAAAGATGGAAAGATTTCCAAGCAGCTGATGAACACATTAACTATTGTGCCCTACAAAATCAAAATTGGCGTGCCTGACCCCACTGAGCTCCACTGGGAGTATTATGTCCCAATATTATGAGCAACTCTTGATACACAAGCTTATTAGAGGAGAGTTCAGAGATCGAGCTCTAATCACTGCTTTCAGAAGTTATGCAAAGAATGTAGGAAGCAACCATTTTAAGTCAAAGGTTGGCTTCCACATGATTCCAGCTGTACACAAGATCTTTCACAGAGGGTCTCCTAAAGGTATCCCTCCTGTTTGTAGGAAGGTGGATGGCTACAGAGAGAGGGCCTTTTCAGTAGCAGCTTCCAAATGTGGTATGCTTTCCCCAGAAAAGGGGTAGGAATACTTTACGAGACAAAATCAGGGTTCACTGTGACCTTAACAGACTGGGAAATGGGAAAAACAAATAAAATTAGGGCCAAAAGTTTTTGTATAGCATTGTAAAATTGCACTAAAACTGACCTAGAATAGGCCATTGAGTCCGTGGGGATTTCATGAGCCAACTCCTCAATAAATACCCAGAGTCAAATGGGCCTACTCTAATTGTGGCTTATTTTGCTAAAGTCATAGGCTCATTGAATCAATGGAACATACAGAGGAACTTGACTCACTAAATTCCCATTGATTCAATGAGTCTTCTTTAGTATAACTTACTACTAAGTTATACTAAAGAAGTAAGTAATACTACTTAAGTTGTTTAAGTAGTATTACTTACTACTTAAGCAACTGGATTTTTGCCTTCAATTCAATAGGGATAAAAGTACAGTGTTGCATTTGGTCAGGAAAATCAGATGCACAACAGATATAAGATGGGTGACATCTGGCCTGGCAATACTAGTTTTGAAATGTATCTGGGGTCATAGTAGACTACAGGCTAAGCATGAGTAAACAGTGTCATGCAGCATCAAAAAAGGCGAATGCAATACTAAGCTGCATCAATAATGAAATAATAGTATCATTCTTACTGTGTTTGGTCAGATTTCACCCAGAGTACTGGGCCCAGTACTGAGCACCATAGTTCAATAAGAATATCAAGACGTTAGTATGTATCAGGAGGAGTGGGACCAAGATGGTAAACAGTCTGGAGACTAAGCTGTGTAAGGAATGATTGACAGAGCTGGCTATGTTTAGCCCGAAGAAAAGATTGAGAGGTGATATGACAGCCATCTTCAAATATCTGAAAGATGGGGCAGCTTGTTTTCTGCCGCTTCAGAGGATAAGGCCTGAGCCAATGGCTTCTAATTACAAGAAAGTAAATCCTGACTAAACATTAGGAGGAGCTTCCTGTGGGTAAGAGCTGTTCAGGACTGCCACAGACAATGTCAGAAGATCCTTGAGGTTTTTTCTAACTCTGTAATTGTATGATTCTAAGCAGGTGCTTAATCTCTTCCATACCAGCCTCCTCTCCATTCTACTTGGACTTTTCCAAAGAGGGTTTCCAAATGTATTATTGTAAGGCAAGAACAGGCAATTATTCCTCACCACTGGCTCAGCTGACTAGGGCTGATGGTTCTTCTAGACAAACACACATGTGCATATGGAAGGCTACAATGGGCCATCTTTATTGAAAGGGCTAGGGGTGTGTGTGTGTGTGAGAGAGAGAGAGAGAGAGAGAGAGAGATTGTGAGCAGAAACATAGGAGGATAAAAGGTTGAATACTTCAAATTCACAAAGCTGACTTTGTTTTGTTTTGTTTTAGCAGTAGGTCTCTGAAACCAGGCTCATTGGCTGACATCTTGATTTGTGCCACATACTCCAGCACTTCCTTGGTGGCACTGCTGCAGCCATCAACTTTCTCTCCACTCAATTTTCCGCAGCCTCAGTGGTAGTGGATGTGATATAATGCACCAGGAACCTTTATTTGGCCTCCAATTTTCAAAGCAAAACATTGAAGTATGATCTACAAGACACAAAGGAATGTTGGATGAAAAGTCATGATGTTGGGCAGATGGCCTGTCCTTCTGTGGCATATAAAACTCTTGGCAGGGGAAGGTAGAGTGGGTGAAAGTGATGGCATATTCCACCTACCCGTCCTATTCTCATTCCTTGAATCTGGGGAAAACAAGGTGGTTTCCAGCATTTTCCCATTGCTCTGATGCCTTGCATTTATGACAGGTGATGACTCAGGCAGAAACCAGCAGGTCCCTCCAATACTGTACACAACATAGTTGGCTCAGTGCCACACCTCAGGAGCAACAATTTGGCTTATTCCGAGTGGGACTGAATGCAGGAAACTTAACAGCTTTACTAAAGCTTGACTATCTGTGAAGTGAATTCTTAAATAGAATTTAAAACGCTTGACAGGTTGCCTACATAGAAAGAAGGGGTAGAAAGCCATGAATAATGGTTGACTCAGGTGCTGTAATGTACCAGCTCTTCCTCACTCAGAAATTAGGCCCAAGTGGCTTCGCATCAAATAGGAGCCTGTGTTACAGAAAGAACAAGAGTGAGATTGGTACATATATAGTTTTCATTTTCATTTTTAAAGATACAAAGACAGGAGTGTGCAGAATTACAAGGTTAGTCTTGGAGCTGAGCCTAAATTTTGTATGTCCTGATTTCCCAAATATAAAAACCAAACTAACCCCAAAGCAAATCAGCAAGCAAACAATAAGCCATATACATACATGATTGGCCTCTTTGCTAATTGCCCGCAACCTCAGTGATCATGAAGCGCCCATAATCAAAAGAACTTCAAGTAATGCACAAAATGGTATTAGAGGGGACTGGTGGTAAGAAGGTGTAAACTGAAGATTGGGATTACTGCCTGGCAGCTACCCCCAAATCAAGACTAATGTTCTTGGGTTTGTTTCTATGCTCAAACGAGGCAGTGATGGGAACCCACCACCAGACCTTTTTAACTTGTTAGAGGCAAGATTTTGGCCAAGTTTGTTGATGACAACAAAACAGTGAGAGTTGTCAAAACAAAAAAGGTCAACAGAGGATCTCTGACAAGATCTCTGCAAATGATCTCCAAGATTTCTCCATTGATTCACTGAAATGGGCAATGCTGTTTGATATAAGCAAATGCAAAATAATTCATGTCAGAGAGAGAGAGAGATCCCAGTGTTGCATACATGCTGGTGGTGTCTAAGCTGGCTCAGAGCTATCCATGATGGTTCTATCCAGAATAATGGCTTCCTGGACCTGAAGAGGACAGCTTAATGAAAGCATTGACACAGTATATTGTGCTAAGAGGAATCACTGGAGAAGGAATAAAAAATAAAACTGTCAATATCATTATCACCTCTCTACGAATCTGTGATTTGACTACACTTGGAATAAGACAGTTCCAGCCACCAGCTAATCGAGCAAGTAAACAAACAAACTTCCTTTTCAACTGAAAAAAAATGGTGAGTAATGTGCAGGGGAGAAAATAGTTCAGGGGGTTCCAAGTCATCCTTGTTGGAGGAATTCTTCAACAGGGCCATGACAAACAGGCAGGAATTGCATCCTATACCTGTCATTTCTTTGTGGGAAGATGTACATACATGGTCCATATTCTAGAACCTCTCTTCTACACACACACTAATAGTTCAGGAAGTAGGACATGGTATAAAAAACCCCACATCTTCCTCCGGCAAGTCTACAACTTTCACATTGGCTCAAGGATGGAAAGGGAGAGGAGAGTACAACATTGAGATGGACATTAAGCTTGCCATCTCACATATGTTGGATTGGAATAATATTGGAATAAGTGGAAAGAAACCAAAAATAAGAAAACTATGAAAACAATGAAAAACAGTCAAGGACACGTTCCTTCTGCATATGTCTCAATTACCTGTGTTGATACATGATTATTGAAGTACCTACTGTCCTATTCAAGTAGGACACCAATCCGGCATCCTGAGAGATTAGTTTACAAAACCAAAAATTTAAACTCTTTGTTTTGGCACAGGGAAGTCAACCCCATCTGGAAACAACCACCACTTCCCTCTTGTCCTTTCCAAGTCCTGTTGACCAGCCTTCAAGATTGATGGCAGCACAAGCCACTTTTTCCTATTTTTACTAAATAAAAATTAGGCGACCTGTTTGTTTGATTTATAAAGACATTGTGTCCATCTGTCTCTGTTCAACATTTGGCTTTGTACAGTGAACAGGAAATGGGAGTTGCATTTCTTGGTAAACTTAAGCTTTTCTGTAAACAGACAGGCCTGTCTGCCTGCCTGACCCAGCCTGAGTTTGGTAGTAAGGAGAAACAGTCGGTGCTGTTTACATCTGCACAGAGTATTTTCTCCTTATTCAAATTTCCTTTCTCTACCTTCCTGACTGGCATTCTCTTTTGCCAGAAGTCACTAAAGGCAGAAGCAAATATTGAAGACAGCTTGTGATTGAGAAGAGGAAATTCCTTAAGTGCTGGTTGTATGTACTTGTCACAGCAGGAGCTTCTCTCACCACCTACAGTGTGCTTCACTTCGTGGCTGGATCTCAGAATGTAAGCATGAGATTTCATTGAAGTCTGATTTCTCAAACACAAAAGACTACCTCTGTTGTGGTCTCTCCAACGCTGACGTGCTCTCAGGTGTAACTAAGCCCCCTGTAATGCCTGTTTTTTCTGTCACACAGAGGAGGGTCAGAATCTGTTCTCAGTTATTCCGGAGTGCAAGACACGTAATAATGAGTTCAAGTTACCGGAAGCCTGATTTTGGTTGAGTACCATGAAAACCTCCTAACTGTTAGAGCAGTACAACAATAGAACCAGTTACCTCGGGAGGTGGTGAGGTCTCCAATGCTGGAGGCATTCAAAGGAAAAGTGGACAACCAACTGTCAGTTCTGCTTTGATTTGGATTTGGGCATTGAGCAGGGGGTTGGACTCAATGGTTTTAGAGGCCCGTTCCAACTCAGTAATTCTATGATTCTCAGATCTCCATTCTCAACTTTGTTTTGGCCATGGCCATAAACACAATATGAAAGAAGTATAGGCCAAATCAGGATAGTATACGATGCATAATGAACCTTATAAGGTGGTGTGTGAAGAACTGTTTCCAGTCTGTGGCCCCCTTCAAATGTACCAGGGCCCCTCAGGGGGGCATGTGGCCCTTATTGAGAATGGCTGTTCTAAGAGATGCCTTCATTCAGGCATCTCTACTTCACTACTAACAAGCCATACATGCCATCAGCTCACTTCATCATTTGGCCCTCAGTGATCTGACAAATGTTGTGTGCCACAGCTAGGACTCTATTGCTTGTGGTTCCGGAGCTTGGAAAGTTACTTCTTAAAAGTAACTTGTTCCCATTATTCATAACCATGTTTGGAAAGTTAACCATTATCATTACCAAAAGGCTGAAAAAGTAAGATTCTATGTTACTTACTATACTGTTAGTTACTACACTTTTTAACTTTTTTTTGCTGCTTTTAGTTGCCTTTTAAAAAAGAAAACTGGGATTGATAAGAGAATGGCATAAAACCTGGAAAAAAATCTTATCAACATGTCTCTAAAATGTTGAAAATACATAAAAAGTTTTAAGGCGATTAGAAGGCATTGCTTCTCACACCAATAAAATAACTATGATCTTACTTGTGTTTTGTAATGTAGCCTCATGACATGTTGTTTAGTCGTTAAGTGTGTCCGACTCTTCGTGACCCCATGGACCAGAGCACGCCAGGCCCTCCTGTCTTCCACTGCCTCCCGGAGTTTGGTCAAGCCTCATGACATACTCAATAACAAAAACAAGCAAACAAAATAAACTGCCCTCCATATTATTTACTTATTTTACATACCACCTTTCTCTCGGTGCAGAACCCAAGGTGGCTCACAATGTGAACTAAAATAAATTAGCAAACAGCTATAAAATAAAAATTAAAAATAAACAACTTGTCACGTTAAAAACAAACACCAAATTAAAACAATTTAAAAGCACAATGAGAGAACTATGCCACTTGTAACTTATTAATATCAAGCCTTGGGTCACTCATTTAGATACTCCTAAACAAGGCTAAAGATGCATACAAATAAAGTACCACATTTTCATACAAACTGTA
This sequence comes from Intellagama lesueurii, assembly GCA_037013535.1. Classification (NCBI taxonomy): domain Eukaryota; kingdom Metazoa; phylum Chordata; class Lepidosauria; order Squamata; family Agamidae; genus Intellagama; species Intellagama lesueurii. Next base: position 221,740,526 of record JBAJHW010000002.1, read on the forward strand.
TAAAGCAGCCCATTGTCCACAATAAGGCTAGGAAACATGTAGCCCCTCAAAGGTTGTTGGACAGCAGTTGCCAGTGTCTCTCACCATTGACTCTGCTGGTCAGAGTTAATGGGAGTTCAGTCCAAAACATCTGGAGATTGACCATTCCCTAACCATGCACCACAGCCTGATCAGAAGTGCAACCAGTCTTGTCTGTTCCTTCAGCTGCCTAGTTCAGAACTAACATTTCCCCAACCCTTCCCCCATCACCCTCATCATTCCACTGTTTACAAGTACTGCTACATTCCCAACATATTAGATTAAGGGAAAAGCAAAACTCTTTGCTAATCCTGATCAAAAGGAACTGCTCCTGAGCATGTGCACATTCAGTATTACTTAAATCTCAGACCTATCCCAACTCCAAGAATAAAATGGAGAACACTCCTGTTACTTTTCTGATGCCAAACACGTTTATTTGTAATTAAGCACCATTTTTTAACAATAGAACAGCATCCTTATTAAAAGGAAGAATAATAGAATGGAAGAATTGTCACGGACGGCCCAGCTGTTGTGTTCCTGACTATAACACTTTCTTTTAACTGAAGAAAGAACAAAAGGATACAGCATCCATTGCCAAGCATGCCCATGTTGGCTCAGGTGCCAATGCCCCCATCACATGCTGCTCCCTTGGCCTTCTGCCTTGAGGTCCAATCCCAGCTGCACCACGGAACACGGAGAGCTAGAGATGGAGTCCAGCATTGCAGAGCCCTTCCCAAAATCTTCTGATAGTCATCATCCTGGAGCAACCTGACCTCTAAATATTTGAGGACTTGCAACCCCCTCATCATCTATGTCACTCCCAAATTTGTCTTGCTGCTTGTACCACTGTGCACGGTCATCTATTTCACATATGATAAATATGCCACGCCACCTTTGTGATCCTGCAGCATGAGTGCTGGACATTTTAATGCCAGAGCCACTTCTTTGTTCTCTCCCAAATCCCACTGCACAAATCATGACTGCTGTAATGCTTACAAAGATAAAGCTGCTGACAACAGTTAGATAATTGTGCATAATACTTATCTTGCTGACCAGAGTCATTCCCTTGTCGTCTCCCTGTCAGCCCTTTGTCTTTTAGATTGTATATGGCATACCCAGTCTAGTTATTGAGGGTTATCTTTCTCTTCTGGATGAAACCCTCAGAGCTGTTTCTTTTCATAATGTTTGTATTTGGGTTCTAATATGAGCTTAACATATTGCATTCATCAACGATGATGAATGTGTAAAATTTGTGACTGCCCACACTAAGACTCGGTCTTTTCCTGGACATTGTTTTCCCAATACTTTGAAAGAAACTAGGCGAATGACATTGATGTGCACTTTGTAAATCATTTGAGCAACAGATATATTCTGTATTCCATTATCAGAACTTCAGTATGGCACCTCTTGTAAGAAGTGACCTGCACAATGAGCACTTCACAAGGCTAGGGATGCAGGTGGCAACTCATTAATTAGTGGCAATTGATTATTTATTCCATTACGCTTACACCAGCGTAAAACTACAATATGTTTCTGGCTGGTAATTTTTTGACAGGTATAAAGTGGCATTTGCAAATTTCATGCACATCTATAACCTTTTCCTTTTTTGCAAGAAATACAAGTCATATGACATGAGACTAGCCACAGCATGGGTTTCCTGCCTGTCAAATGTCCTCAAAGTTCCAGTCTTACTAAGAGGTAAAGAAAGTAGCCTTGAACAGTCTAAAGCAGAGGCCGGTGAAAGTCAGTGGACCCTCATCCTGACACACTCAACTTTTTATTTTTTTAAATGTTTTTACTTTAAAGGCCTCTCATGGGGCAATGTTCTCACATTTTCCCACCCCCATAGTTGCTTCTCCCCAGCTATTTCAAGATGCAGGGGGCTTTTTCATGTTGGAGGTGGCATCCAGTTTTCAAAATAATAATGGGGTGGGGCTGTGACAAAACCACTCCCAACTTCTTTTTCTATTTAAATCTTTTTTTAAAAAAAAAACAAAACCCGTCTGGTTTATGGATGTGATGCTTTCTGTATCCATAATTCAAAACACCAGAAAATGGCCCAATATTGTTGCACAATATCATGCCTTCATTGTCAACAAGGAAAAGGATGCCAAGCTTTACATATCAAAGAGCAGCCTGAATGTTGGCAACACTAATGGCAGCAGTCAAGATGGTCTACAGGATACCCTCTTGTGCTCACTACCATTCATAAAGAGACACCAAGCAGGTAAAAATCCCAGAAACTGACTCCTTTTTATAGCTTAACCACATCTCACACAAACCAATTGTTAGGGCTCTTTTTCAACAAGTTTTCAAGTACCTATTTTCTCACACCTTCTCCAGCACATCTTAGAGTAATTGCCATCTATTTGGTTAAGTTTCACTGGACTTAAGTACTATCTCAAAACTAACTAACTAAAATCTTTTTACCCTTATTGTCATGGATTTTTATATTCTAGTGTTCCATGTGTTTTTCCAAGCATTATAGTTTATTTTTTCTCCCATATCAAGTTCCCATGATGATTTGAATGAATCCTCATGATCTTCTGCTTCCAATAATATAAATTTTACATACTGTACAAGGGTAAGTACACTACCTTATTATTAACACGACTTGCCATCTCCCCTCCCAGTAATTTTTGAATTTTAAAACAGTCTTGAAATAACTGCCAAGTGTTAAGATGAGTTTTGAACAAAATCTAGTTTTTAGACGCCCTGTGGACCTCAACGATGTCACAACGGAGTGAGTAAATCAGTGTACGGAAGCTGGGACAGTATGCCCAACTCCATGTCCCGGAAAGGGAGGCATACTTATGTGATTAAAGAAGAATTATGGTTAACAAAATTCCTTTGATTAACAGTTCTTCTTCCTGACATAAATTTATCCCGGTGAGGCCTAACTGAGTTCAGCAAGCATTCCTCTGCCATTACCCTCCAATTTCACAGATCAACATCTGTTCCAAAGGCCTTCTGTCTTTCTCCTTCTGACTTTGCAAAGGAGGGAAAAACTGAGGTAATAATTGTTATTTCAGAGACCAAATCTCTTTGGAAACATTCCTGTTGCTTTTTCGCAGATGGTGCTGGCTGGTATGTTTGTGATCGCTGTGGAAAAGCTTTTCCTGCTGATAGACACACCCCTCTATTTTGTACAACAGGCAGAAAGTCAGCAGGTGAAGCTTTTCTTGGCACAGGAGGTACAGTGATTGTGCACCACAGTTAGCTCTTGCTTTGTTTGCGAATCCCAGAAACCTTTAGTCCTATGAAAATCTCCCACACTATATTTTCTTCCCACATCAGCCTAACCTCCCCTGAGGGCCAGAGCAACAGCGGTATGGGCCTTGTGGACATTAAGGTCCAATGTTGCCAAGCAAAATGGGAAGGAGAGTTGAATTTTCTAAAGCAATGTTTTTCAAAATGAGATGTAGGTCTTCACTGAGAAAATACCTGAGAGGGATCCCCTTTTCTCTTTACCATCTGCCATCAATGGGGAGAGTTTGCTCTGGGGCAAGGATGTCATTTAAGCAACATTTTGCTTTGCTTCCTAGATTGTTTTCCTCTGTGCATCTCTTGGTTCTACAGGGCTATTTTCCAAAAAAGAACAGCAATCATAGTAAATTTTGTAAAGATTTGAAACATTAATTCAAATAACAGAGATCCATACACAGTCACAGGTTTTGGAACGAAGGCTCACGTGCTAGTCTCCAAACTTTTCAGGGGTCTCCAAACTTTTCAGCAGGAGGGTCACATCATATATGCTCCACATTTTTGAGGGCCGCACACATGCACGCATGCTGGGCTGGATAAAAAGGCAAGGTGGGCCAGATGTGGCCCGCGGGCCATAGTTGGAGACCCCTGTGCTAGTGTCTCAGCTGGGCAAATTTCTCAGAAGCAGCTGATTCAGAACCAGCCGCCGTATCATTCTTGTTCTCCTTTCCTTCCATAGGTCTGAGGAAAGAGATGGGGAGAAATGGCAGATGAATTATGCCTATGTTTCTATTCTCCTCCCCCAGCTATTTAATTCTCTTTTCACCTCATCAGGGCAGAATACATATGACATTTTCCCCATTTGGCAAGTCCTTGGAAAACATCTCTTACTGCCTTCTCCTGTAGCTATGCGTTTCCCCAAAGCTAATGAGCTACCCATATTGTAGATTGACTTCACAGAATACTTCTCTGGTTAGGAGTAAATCAGCTCTAGCCAGATAAGTAAATACTGTGTTCCTGTATTAACTTTGTCATCAATAACTTCATAGGAGGATTAGAAATGCCAGGCAACACTTACAAGAAGATAATTTTAATGAAGAAGCAGACCTTATACATGTCACAATGGTATGCTTCTGGGAGTTGTAGTCCAAAAGTAACTTTAAAAGACTGATAAAAGAAGATACTTTATTGCTTTCCATATTTGCCTCTCTTCCTCCCTTGCTGCTCTTCTGATTTTTTACAGGAAACCATATTACATACAGATGTTTTCGCTCACAGTCATTGATTACAATCTCTTGGAACACAGAGCAACATCTGACTTTAAAGAAACATAAAATTTAACTGACTAGGCCCAGAATTATCTTGACCTCTGAGGAGGCAATGCAAGCCACAATGGCCCCACCTGGTTTCTGTCCCCAGCCTCAAAGCATTTGTTCTGTTTCTCCCACAGGGCCTGCTAGCACTGAGGCCTTTAAAAAGCAAGGCATCATGTTCTTTCCGTCTGAACTGATGGAGGACAGAGCAGAAGCAGAGTTCTCTATGAACAGCCATAATCAGAGCTGAAAGCCTATTAATATAGGAAAGAGAGACAGTCTTTTGGGTTTGCAAAATCAGATTCTTCTTCTCATTGTCGGCTACAGTTTCTGCTTTTGGCCACAGTTACCAAATTTCAACCTGATAAAATTTAAAGATTCAGATTAATTTGTTTAAAGATTCAGATTATTGATCAGTGCTTCATAACTGGCTACCTATCTTTAGTGGACCAAAGAGATTGGTGCCTGTCAAATAACCAGCTACAATATTTCTGTTGGTTTTGGTACAAGACAAAGTTTTTTGTTTTCTTTGTTCATGAGACACTGAAGTACGTGTGTGTATGTGTGTGTGTTTTGTTTTGGCCACAGTTTTTTATTATATTGATTTTATTCTTACTGCAACACAATTCATACATTGTCTCGGTAATTCCTATAAAGTTTAATGAAATGTACACTTAGATAGGGGAGGACAGGACTGCAGTTGTAGGGTTATTTCCATGGTTTGTTGCCTTGTAAACAAAGGTCGTTGGGTGGAAGAGAGGAGAGGGTTCCTGCACCTCTCCTGTAGAAAAGGAGACTCCAGCAGAAGCAGCTTGTCATGTAAGCTAAAATTCCCTTTAATCCAGAATTATTAATATTCCAGGCTATCTTTGACAGGTTAAAAACATTAACTGGTATTATATAACAGATACAAGTGGTAAATATAATCTGTCCACATCACTTTTTGGATGATGTTGACGATGATTCAAAAACACCAGGAACAGTCAATCAAAATTATAAAAACATTGTCTGGTATCATATAACAGATACAAGTTTTAACTAAAAACCTAAATATCTGTTAAATATTGGTGCAATATATATGCTGTTCCTAATACTGCCGGGTTTTTTTTTTTGTAACTCTGGTGATGTTAATTCTGAGATTTGCAACTGCTTATAGTACTGTGTGAAATTTCTTGATATTGTTCCCAAAGCCCCAATGACAACAGGGACCACTGAACAAACTAGAAGAATTGGATTGAAAAACATGGAAACTAATGAACATGCATCACACACTACATCCAAAAAGTGATGTGGACAGATTATATTTACCACGAAAAATCAGAGGCCGTGGATTACTGCAAATACAGGAGGTAGTAGAGGAAGAAAAAAGAAGCCTAAATGATTATATCAGTACAAACAGAGAAAAATTACTGAAAGCAGTGAAAATGGAGAATATTTTGAAAACAACAGAAACAAAGGCTCAATATAAGAAACAACAATTTGAAAAGAAATTAAACAGCTGGAAAAATAAACCACTACATGGACAACACCTGAGAAATATTGATGGAAAGCATGATCATAATTCAACATGGGCATGGCTAAAACTGGAGACCCTTAAGAAAGAAACTGAAGGCTTGATTTTTGCTGCACAAGAACAAGCATGCCAAACTAACGTGATGAAAGCTAAGATCCAAGGAGTTAGTGCTAACAGCAAATGTCGACTCTGCCAAGAAAAAGATGAAACTGTGTCACACCTCATCTGTGAATGTCCAAAGATTGCACAAACAGATTACAAAGTTAGACATGATAGAGTGGCAAAGTTAGTGCACTGGTCATTATGCAAAAAAAAAAAATATAACTTGCCGGCCTCCAAAATCCGTGGGAACATCAGGTAGAGAAGGTGTCAGAAAACGAGGAAGTCAAGATCTTGTGGGATTTCCGGATCCAAACAGACAGACACCTTGAACATAACACATCAGACATAGTAGTAATAGAACAAAGAAATGTCAGGATCATTGACATTGCAATTCCAGGGGATGCCAGAGCTGAAAATAAAGAATTGGAAAAACTAACAAAGTACAGAGACCTGGCAATCGAAACTTCTCACCTCTGGAAGAAACACACTTCACTGGTCCCCGTAGTCATTAGGGCTTTGGGAACAATATCAAGAAATTTCACACAGTACTATAAGGAGTTGCAGATCTCAGAAATCACACCATCAGAGCTACAAAAAACGGCAACATTAGGAACAGCATACATACTGCGTCAATATTTAACAGATACTTAGTTTTTTGGTTAAAACTTGTATCTGTTATATAATACCAGTCAATGTTTTTTATATTTTTGACTGTGCCTGGAGTTTTTTAATAATAATAATAATAATAATAATAATAATAATAATAATAATAATAATAATAATAATAATAATAATAATAATAATAATAATAATAATAATAATAATTATTATTATTATTATTATTATTATTATTATTATTATTATTATTATTTCTAAGGTTTCTATGTCTTCTTTTGCATTTGGTAACCCTACTATAAGCAGATGTACTGACCAGATGATAGATGAATACAATAATTTTCTTTGATTATTACAAGGACTATAAGTTTTGTTTAGTTGATAGACACATAGCGTTCCGTGTTAGTTGGAGGATGAAAAACTTTTATGTTGAGATGTTATTTTTTATTGTTCCCCAGATAGTTGAGGTTTAAATCACACACCATAAACAGACTGACAGATGTAGAGAAGATGTATCACAGAGTGCTTTCCTGAATTCTGCTTCTCTCTCAAATCAAAGGTCCAGAGAATTACATTCAAGGATAAGTCCTCACATAGCATGCCATTCAATGTTCACGTTCAAAGGAATTTCTGTATTTTTTTTTTGGTATGCTTTGAAACAGGTCACCTATGAGACAGATTTGAGCCGAACTGCACTCACTTAAGACACATAAAATCCATGCATGAAATGTAGCCTCCACATGGGAAGCACATGTGTCTAAAGCACCATATGTTTTCTCAGTAAGGGGAAACCAGGGGTGTCCCTGAGGTTTTGCTTTGCAGCTGTTCAGCTATTCTATATGGTCATAGACAGATTCTTCCTCCCCCCACCCATCCCATCTTTAAAACTTTACTGGGACTTTTAGACTAGCATTTGTAATACAGTTCCTCATATTTCAGTGCACTCAGCCTCAGGCCTCCCATTAACAAGTCAGACCTTGAGTGGAACACAAGCCTCCAATTTCTCGGCAATCAGGATTCCAAAAATGCGAACTTGACCCCAAGGGCAAATGGAAAGGGGGGAGGGGGCTGAGAGCAGATCTTCAGCTGTTTCTTGTTACTGCTCATCAATTCTTCTGGGCATGAGTCTTTACATCCTCCCCTGCTCATGTTATTGTCTCCAGCTTATTGCATTAAAAAAAATCAACAACCTTTTTTGACCTTTTTGAGTTAATTCAAACAATTACGTACATTTGTATTTTTTATAAAAGAGAGAGAGAAAAATCATTTTTGTTGATTTTTTAAAGTTCATTTTATTGCAATATTTATTACATCTGGTGTTTCTAGCTTTTTCTGATATTCCCTTTAAAGGAAAACTAAAGTGATCTAAAGAAATGTTCCAAAATCCACTTTCCGGCTGCCCAGAAAATTTCACTGCAGACATCCAGATCCCAGTCAATGAATGTATAGTCAGTCAGGACTACTGGACTGAAGCCACACTTGTAGTTCAGCTACATGTCAGTGGAGGCCTGGGTAAGAGGGATTAGGAGTGTGTGGCTTCCCAGATGTTGCTGAACAGCATCTCGCTCTTCCCTTAGCATTGGCTATATTGGCTGGGGGTAATGGGTGTCAGCAATGTGAGGGGGCTGCCACATATTCCTAGCCATGCTGCTGCAATATAAAGCTTATTCCTGACTATCCTACCACCAACTTCTGACACAGATAGTTTCTGTGCAACAAGGCAGTAAACTGTAATTACACAGTTCTTCCAATTCTCCGCAGCACCCTTTCCTCCTTGAAATTTAGGCAAGTATTGTGGAGAATTCTGGCCTCAATTCCTATTGCAACTTTTAATATTGCCATAGGGGTTGTCATTATGGCTTGTCCCAGAAACATGCATAAATACGTGCTTTCTCATATATATCCACATGTACAGAGATATATTCTTACATACTTAACTATATGATTGCTTTCTCAGGCACATGTACAGCACACGCCATAACAAAGTCTTATGCTAAGATAGAGCCACACACCTTCTCTCTTTTTCTCCAACTCAGTTTCACACCTACAGGCATGAAGTCCAGATACTTCAGCAGCAACTAATAGGATAAAACAAAGAAGCCTTTATTCCTCTCCACCATGTCAGCGAAAGCAAGATGTGAAACAAAGAGAAGATTTTTGTCTTCCTTTCTCACCCAGCCACAGCAAAAATTGCTTCGTTCCTAGACATCTGCTGCCTTAGGCAAACACCAGACAATTTCTGAAGCAGCCATGTCATCTAGAAAAACAGAAGAGTAAGGACACTTCCACACAGAGGGCTTCTGGGTCTACCTATCAACAGATACTGCTCAGCTCTTCTGTCATTTTCTCTGTAGCAGACTACCTGAGGGAAGAAGAAGAAGATGAAGAAAAAGACGAAGATGACAACAACAGCAGAGGGTTTCCCTTGGCAGATGGTGATGTCGGGACAATGCTATCCCTGGAGAAAAATTCCATGAATGAAGATGATTGCATGGTAGCAGCTTTGCTTGGAGGAGACTCCCCTCTGAGCCATCCACAAACCACAAGAGAAACATATGGCCTGGAAAAATGCCCCAAATGTCATGTGTGCTATAGTTGAGGCCACACGAGATATGAGCCCTAACTAGAATAGTGGTGATAATCACTTCATCTGGTGCATGCATTTTGCAACCTGACCAAATGCTAAAAAGTGCTTTCTTTCACCTTGCTCTAACTTTTGATATTACCTGATTAGCCAGTTTTTTCCAGTGTCCTGGGCTCACTGATCCAGATTCCATCTGTTCCCATTTCCATGAACAGCTGGTCCAGATGCAGTTTCATTCCCCACCCCACTCTTGCCAGCCCCGCCTACCTAATATCATAAGGGCCCAGCCCTTGATACCAGGTTCCGGCCCTGACATCTCAGAGGATGGAATCCTGTTTATCTGGCATCACTGGACATGTTTCTGAGTACTTTAGGCATTCCTTTGGCACAATCTGTGGGTGATCACGGAACAAAGGAAGGCTAATTGCCTTAGAGAGAGAACAAAGGAGTCGACAGTGGATGTCCGAGCCAGCGGAGCCAACTGGCAACGCCCTGAGAGCTCTTTTATTTACTTAGCATGATTACATAGTATGTTATAAGAGAAACGGATAGGATACTAGTTACCTAATCATAACTAGGATTGGCTAAAATAACCCTTTGATCTTATGCTCTACCTCTAAGCGAAAGGGCAGAAGAAGAGGTTACCCCGCCTGCTGGCAGCTGCCGCTTCCTGCCAGGAGTGTATGCATGTCACTGGAACAGAATTCAGCTACAACCTTTAAGCAGAAGTTTCCCACAACAATCCACAAACAATGATTTGATGATCAGAGTTCGAAAAAAGTTGGCAACTTCAGAGGAGCCATGGCAAAAAAAAAATCCAATGGATTAGTAGAAACAGAGGAGGGTCCACTTTGGCCCACATCTCTACAATACTCCATTCTTCAGAGGGTAGACTGAATCTACCACTCACTCACTCACCCACATTTATGTTCATCCATCCTGCTTCTAAGTCACTGCAACTTCTGTTATTCTAGTGTTTGAATGGTCCATGAGCAATTTCCAAGCTTGGCATAAATTATTCACATGGCACATTGTACTGGTGTTATCCCGGTAGCTGCCTATGAACTTACACATTGTCTGAATTAGCCTTATTGTATTTTAAATCTGCAGGTAGAAACCCCTTAGATTTTCAGACTGGCAAGAGTGGGGACAAGATTTTCAGGCTTTGCAGTGAGGGTGGTTATTCTGTCATAGGGAAATGGAGCAATGGGTATCTGTTATATCGTATAATGCAACAGAAGACCTCTCAGTGCATCTGCACCTTTTTCTTGCTGAGGCTGAAGTTTGAGAAATGGACCAATTTAGACTGGAAGAATTGCATGGGGTGGGAAATCTCCAGTCCAGTCCAGTTTCACCACCATGGCTGCCTTTGCCATTTTTAAATGCTATTAAAAATATAGTCACAGAGACCATCCACTGGCCCATTCCCCTCTCCCCAACAAACACACTCCTCTAAACACACACTCTGTTTCAAGGTCTGTTTCATGAATACTTCCCACCCCCCACAAAACCTCATTGAGGACTGAGAGGTATATGGTGACATCTATGTGCGGGCTGCACAGTGCACATTCTTTTTGTTTTTCTGAGACAGAGATTGACGTCCTTCCTTCCAAAGCGCATTGCTATCTTGCTGAATTGAGGAAGTCTATCATTTATGAGGTTAATGTCGGGGCACTTTGTGGGATGGCAGGGGTAAGCCCAGACTGCACATAGGAAAGGGGGCATTTATTAAAGAAAAAATTAAGGGGAGGGGGAATGTATGCAGGGCCATAGGCCTGTGCAGTGAATTGAACAAAAAGAGCTTTCTTTCTGGTCCTGCTCACGGGGGAACCAGGCTTGTTCAGAAAGAGGTAAGAAAAGCCGTGATGTGCGTCAGAGAGGCAGTGAGGCAAATTTATTCAAAGAACAAGAAAAGACAGAGCTCCAGAACTGAATGGGCTCCTTACTTGGAGACTGCTTATTCTGCTGTCAGTTAGTGTGAAAAATGTACACTGTGCTTGGAGCTAGTGCGCTGCTGAGAACTTTGGCTGTGCACTATAAATGTGTATTTGTTCCTCATTTACTCCTCTTGAGCACAGCTTGGTTGGCATTTGTGTGGCTGCGGTGGGAAACAGAGTCTTGGATCCAGATGTAGTCACATTTAGATTAGAACCCTTTGAAACCACAGGAATTATGTCAATCAGGACTATTGATTTTAGTGGGTCTGCTTTGAGTAAATGTTGTTCCAACTCACTTTTAGCTATAAAAGTGTCCTTTATTTAGCTTAAAAAATGATGGCAATGATGTTTGAAACAAGTGGCACATATCAGGAAGGCTACAGACTTTCTCATATTCTTTCCCAAACTTTCTCATATTCTTTCCCAAACTAAAGACCCATAATTGTTAATTTTTAAAATTTATCTGTTGGTGGCTATGCATTTACTTACCATACAGTAGTAAAGGGTTTAACTGGCTAGATAGCTCAATGAGTTAGGTATTGCCAGAATCTGGGAATTTGATTCCCCACTGTGCCTCCTGGGAAAACAGCCAGCCTATCTAGCCTTGGGTAAGCTCCGTGGCTGCAGAGTTCCACAAATAGAAGGGACTGGCAAACCACGTTTGAGTACTCAATACCTAGAAAACTTTGGAAAGGGTTGCCATAAGACAGAATTGTCTTGATCGCACATAATTATTATCAGTAAATAGTTTGGTGGTGGCGGCAGTAGTGGCTGGTGTTTTTAAAGAAAAGTCCCAGCTTTAAATAGTAGGGAGTACAGAGTAAACACTCCTCACTGTCCAAATTGATGCTCTCTGTTCACAGCAAGCCTACTTGGCTACCAGCATATTACATGCAAACAGGCTGGTGCTGCTTTCGAATGTTCATATTGTGTCAAGAGCACCAGCCTGTCAGGATACTGCCTGAAGCATTTTAATCAGCTTATTGTAAATATTCAACTGTATTACTGGACAAGAGACCTTGCAATAATATGAAACTAGAGATGGGCACGAATCAGAAAAATTATGATACATTTTGATTCATGATTCGTCAAGGCTGACGAATCACGAATCACTAATTTATGATTTTTTTCTGACAAATTGATGAATCGATTCATCAATTTGTTTTTGCCTATAAAATGGCTCTCCAAGCACCTAGACACCAAAATCACAGAGAAGCTTCCCCTGACTCTCCTTACAAGTCCGGCAGGTTTGGTGAAGATTGGGTTTCAGACATCTGAGTTATACACCCAAAAAGAGCCCCCCCCCAGACCACCTAGAGACACCAAAATCACCTAGAAGCTTCCCTTGATGCTCCACTACAATCCCATCAAGTCTGATGAAGATTGGGTTTCGGACATCCCAGTTACAACCTACAAAGTGGGCCCCTCAGGAAAGTGCCTTTTAGCGGCTGGCTTGGGGAAACCCAGTCTTCACCAAACTGCGAGATATGGTAGAGGACAGTCATGGGGAACTTCTCTGTGATTTTTGTGTGATTAAGGTTCCATAACAGGGAGAAATAAAAGGCCTCTTGAGGAAATGTGTGCATGGGAGCAGTATTGCACATAAACATTGCTAAGGGCATTTGCATTCAAAAGATCAGTATGACAAGATGTCTAGCCATAGTGTCCAGAGCGTGCGTACGCACGCACGCACGCGCGCGCACACACACACACACACACACAATCTCAGGGAATTGCTATGCATCTGAGGAGCTCTAGGCAGGGAAGGCAAGTCTCAGACAAGTGGTATTGATGAAGGTGGAAGGTTGATTTTATTGCATGGCCTAGATTTAATGCCAAAGTGTCCATCTCCCTGCTGATCCCAGGGCTCTTTGGTTCAACTCAAAATTTGTGTTAGTTAGGCATCGTTCCCTGACATTAGAAGTTGGGGAATTAACTCAGTGATATGAATCATGTTATTTTGTTTTACATTGAAACGGACACATTTTCAAGCAGTTGTGGGACAGATAGTTCAAATATACCTTCAGCAATAAGTTGGGTATTGCTTTCCTGTATACAGATACCTTTAAAAAAGGGGGTCACACAAATTACCCCAGCTTCACCATGCACAAGTGAAAACCACAGCTGCTCCATTGTGATTTGCTCCAAACAACATTATTTTCCAAAAATTATCCAGAGGAGACTGAGCCTGTGACTACACGGGGAAAATGCAGAGTTCACCAAAAGGGGCATCAAGCTGTGCAGCATTTGGCAGTTTCCAGTGCAAAATGATCATATGAACAACAACCAAAAGAAAAATTAACTTTCATGAGAGGTTGGAAAATCTTGCTGGGAAATCTTAGCATAGTGAGACTTAGAAGATGACTGAGAAAAGGAAAATTTTCAAATCATATCCCTACTAGGAGGATTTTAATGAGGCCTATATTCTTAGGCAGTTTCTTACAGTGCTAACAAAGTGTACTGAGAATGGCCACTTTGCTCTTTATATCAGAAGGATTCCTCACCTTGGGGCCTCTAATGGCCTTAAACTATACAAGGGGGTGCTGATACGTATTGAGCCTTACCCAGAAAAAATTGAGCTAGGAAGCTATAAATTGCAGGGTGTATTGGCCAATTTATCTATATTCAACGGTGCAAAAATCAACTACCTATGATTTTAACTTAACTTTCATTTTCCAGTCCAAAGTGAACATGGTGGCACCTCCAGAAAAGTTCAATGTGGAAGAGCATAGGACCATAATCAAGTTCCTGTTTCTCCAAGGGAAAGGTGCAAAGCAGATCCATGATGAAATGTCACAAACTATGGGTGACAGTGGCCCTTCATATGCAACAGTTAAACGTTGGGTTGTCAATTTTTAAACTGGCCATTTCGGTGTTGAAAGTGAAAAACCCAGTGGAAGGCCTGTTTCTGTCTCTGTGCCTGCAAATGTGAAAGCCATCCATGACATGATCATGGAGGACTGCCGAATATCAGCCAAAAGTATTGCTATATATCTGAGAATATCACGTGAGAGAGTTGGTGCCATAATCCACAACGACTTGGAAATGAGAAAGCTGGCAGCAAAGTGGATCCCCAAACTTTTGACAACCAAACAAAAGAGGAAACGTGTGGAGTCATCGGTGGCTGTTTTGGAACATTTTGCAAGAAATGAGTCAGATTTCCTGGGCAAACTGGTAACTGGTGATAAGACATGGATCTACTGTTATGATCCTGAGACAAAGGAACAGTCTAAGGAATGGAGGCACAGTGGTTCCCCCAGGCCAAAGAAGTTCCGAGTGCAAAGGTCAGTGCAGAAGCAAATGGCAACAGTTTTTTGGGATAAGAAGGGAGTTTTGCAGGTGGACTACCTCCAACAGGGTTCAACCATCAATGCAAAATATTACTGTGCTTTATTGACGAAGCTGAGGCAAAACATCAAGGAAAAACGTCGAGGAAAGCTCTCCAAAGGTGTCATCCTGTTGCATGACAATGCCTCGTCACACACTGCAGGTGAAACAATTGCAAAACTGACGTCCTTAGGCTTTCAAGTGATGCCCCATCCACCCTATTCTCCTGACCTGGCTCCTTCTGACTATTATCTGTTCCCCAAACTCAAAAAACACCTAAAGGGACAACGATTTGGGAGTGTTCTGGAGGCAACTAATGCTGCAAATGAGTGGTTACACCAGCAGTCGGAAGAATTTTATTTGCAGGGACTTAAGAAGCTGCAGGACAGATGTCGCAAGTGCATTGACTTCCTGGGGGAATATGTAGAATAGTGTGGCAGTTACAGCTTCCTAGCTCATTTTTTTCTGGGAAAGGCTCAATACTTATCAGCTCTGAGAAACAGCGTAGACTCTTAGCTATTTTAGTGAAGGCTTCTCAGTGTTATATAATCCAAGTAGATTTCTATGGCCAAGCTTTGACTACCTTTTGAAATGAACTATAGACCCTCTTCTCTTTGGAGATGTAAAATGTAGACTGACATATTGCCCTCCACAGAATGGCAGGCAGCGAGGCGAGTAAAACTTGGTTTCCTTTCTAAAATGTTATCTTCAAACATTAGATTTTTAGGGCCTTTTCTGACAGTAGTCCAAAAAATGAAACATTCAGCATTAATTGGTTAATTTTAATATGCTGTCTCCATGCTCTGTTATGACCGTAATATTTGATAAAAAGGTAGAGGAGGAAATTCTCTCTGTGTGTGTCTCTGTCTCTGTCTCTCTCTCTCTCTCTCACACACACACACACACACTTATGCATATTATTTTCCAACTCTTAGACAAAAGCCCACTTCCTATGACATCACAAAGCCCTGCTCCTTGCTCTCAGGATTTGGCCCTGAAATCTTAGGGAATGCAAAGCCACTGACCTGGCAACCCTACATAACTATGGTTAGATTGCGTAACATGATTTGGGTGCCAATGCAAGATTATAGGAATTGCCACTCAAAACACCTCAGGGCTGCTAGGCTGGGAAGTCTGTGAATGAAAACCAACTGAGCTCCTCTCGCTATGAGCCGCTCAGCTACAGCCCATCCCCAACATAATATGCTACTGTTTTATATTTCTGTGTCAGACAGAAGTGGCTCACATGAGAAATATGCAAGCCCTGATGTGATGAGGCAGCTGGCTGATTAGAGGCATTTAACCTTCTCCACAATGCCAGAAGAATATTTTATCAAGATTTTCCTCCACTGCAGATTGTTTTTTTAGAATGTAAACATAAAATGGTCTCAGAGATAAGAAGTCCATTTATACAAGTTCACACTGTAGCAGCCAAAGCACTGCCAAGGGGTGGGTGGGGGTGGAAATCCTCCTCCTGCCCCCTGATTTCCCCAATCAGCTGATCCAACAAGCCCACACCCCACCATTTCCTCACATTCTGTCCATATTCTCACAATTCCCCTCACAAACTTGGCCGCCTAGGACTTTTCCTGCCAGTTAGGCAGACTTCCACTTATGCAGCCTATGCCAAGGGTCTGTGAAGCTGAGGGAGAGATAAGGCGAAGAGAAATCGCAAGCAGCACTGAAATGCTTGGGGATGTGAGGCACTCTTGGCAGTAATTAAACCCATGTCTGTCCGCAGCCACCTTTGAGATCTACAAAGAAGGAAATCCTGCGGAGAGCTTTCCTAGACAATCACATCCATTGCCAAGTGTGCTTATGGTTGGGAAGTTGCCTTCCCAGCAAAACAGTCCCTACTTTTCTGTAATGGAAATCATCTGTGGAGCCACCACCTCTGCCCTGATCTTATGGAATGTAGACGGATCAAACCCAGACATGTTGATTTCCATGCATTTTAGATAAGAATTTAGACACTCAAAGACAAAAACCTTCCAACAGCAAAGTAACATTTAAAAAGGAACAGAGTATCTGGGGAAATGATAGGATTTTAAAAAATTAAATGGTTGTAAAATAGTAGATAATGGTCTAAGAAGTAGTGATGCACAATCAATTATACTTATTCTTATTAGTATAGCATGATGTCTGTTTATTGTTGTTTTGACTTTTATAGTGCCCCATAGAGCACTCTTTGGGAGGTTTACAATACAATTATGCAAACAACAACTTATCCCCCAGTGACCTGGGTACTCATTTTACTCACCTCAGAAGGATGGAAGTCTGAGTCAACCTAGAGCTGGCTATCTGAATCCTGTTCAGGAGCGAACTCAGGTTGTGAGCAGTCTCTTGACTGAAGGACTGCAGTTTAACACTGTGCCACAGTGCTTAATTTAGAGGTACAGTGGTGCCTCGCTAGACGATGTTAATCCGTTCCGCGAAGATCGCTGTCTAGCGAAAACATCGTCTAGCGAAGCACGTTTTCCCATTGGAATGCATTGAAATCTCTTCAATGCGTTCCAAGGGAAAACGCAGTCGTCTAGCGAAAATCTCCCATAGGGAAACATCGTCTAGCGAGTGCGGGTCCCCGTCGGAATGCACTGACAGCTGCACTGACAGCTTTTTACCACTAGTCGGCGCATTCCTATGGGGAAACCTCATCGTCTAGAGAAAATTCCCCATAGGAGACCATCGTTTTGCGAAGCGCAGTAGCGATCGCAAAAAGGCATCGTCTAGCGATTTCCTCGTCCTGCGAGGCAATCGTCTAGCGAGGCACCACTGTATTGTTTTAGGAGTTACATTGCAGTGTAAATAATCCTTGGAAACTAGAGTGAGGATTGAGCTAGAGTGAGGGTTCACACTTGAAATGTAGGATGGTATCCTGTACATTCACATCAGTTTTAATTCTATTTGCTCAGTTTTCAAGGAGGTACTGATTGCAACCTTATTTGGTCTGCACTAGCCTGCTGTCAATTTGCCAGTATTGTGAAGTGGCTTAGGAAGAGAGCCACTTCAGGATATTGGCAAATTAAACACTTCCTCAACTCCATGGAAGGGCCGAAGAGGTGGATTTTTTAAAAAGAAGTGTATTAGCACAGTGCGTGTACATTGTATCTTTAAAAAAATTAAAGAGAAATGGAAAACTTCCTCCCAAAAGCAGGAAGAGGCAGGAAGGAGTGACAAGGGGAGTTTTGTTTGCTTTTCTCTTTTCTCTCAAGAGAGAAGTTTGGCTCCTGCCCACACCTTTATTTTTTAAAAGAGGTGTTTATGGGCACGTGTGGATCTTTGATCACCACATATTTCCCTCTTGCCCCAAGCCTGTGTACATTAAAATAAATGAATGAATTTAGGATGAGGGGCAGGATACCTTTTCCACCACCAGTAAAAAACCCATGTACAGTATATCACAAAAGTGAGTACACCCCCTCACATTTCATAAATATTTTAGTATATCTTTTCATGTGACAACACTGAAGAAATGACACTTGGCTACAATGTAAAGCAGTGAGTATACAGCTTGTATAACAGTGTAAATGTGCTGTCCCCTCAAAATAACGCAACACACAGCCATTCATGTCTAAACCGCTGGCAACAAAAGTGAGTACACCCCTAAGTGACAATGTCCAAATTGGGCACAAAGTGTCAATATTTTGTGTGGCCACCATTATTTTCCAGCACTGCCTTAACCCTCTTGGGCATAGAGTTCACCAGAGCTTCACAGGTTGCCACTGGAGTCCTCTTCCACTCCTCCATGACGACATCACAGAGCTGGTGGATGTTAGAGACCTTGCGCACCTCCACCTTCCATTTCAGGATGCCCCACAGATGCTCAATAGGGTTTAGGTCTGGAGACATGCTTGGCCAGTCCATCACCTTTACCCTCAGCTTCTTTAGCAAGGCAGTGGTTGTTTTGGAGGTGTGTTTGGGGTCGTTATCATGTTGGAATACTGCCCTGTGGCCCAGTCTCCCAAGGGAGGGGATCATGCTCTGCTTCAGTATGTCACAGTACATGTTGCCATTCATGGTTCCCTCAATGAACTGTAGCTCCCCAGTGCCGGCAGCACTCATGCAGCCCCAGACCACGACACTCCCACCACCGTGCTTGACTGTAGGCATGACACACTTGTCTTTGTACTCCTCACCTGGTTGCCAGCACACACGCTTGACACCATCTGAACCAAATAAGTTTATCTTGACCTCACCGGACCACAGGACATGGTTCCAGAAATCCATGTCCTTAGTCTGCTTGTCTGCAGCAAACCGTATACGGGCTTTCTTGTGCATCGTCTTTAGAAGAGGCTTCCTTCTGGGACGACAGCCCTGGAGACCAATTTGATGCAATGTGTGGTGTATAGTCTGAGCACTGACAGGCTAACCCCCCACCCCTTCAACCTCTGCAGCAATGCTGGCAGCACTCATACGTCTATTTCCCAAAGCCAACCTCTGGATATGACGCTGAGCACGGGCACTCAACTTCTTTGGTCGACCATGGCGAGGCCTGTTCTGAGTGGAACCTGTCCTTGTAAACTGCTGTATGGTCTTGGCCATCGTGCTGCAGCTCAGTTTCAGGGTTTGGGCAATCTTCTTATAGCCTAGGCCATCTTTATGTAGAGCAACAATTCGTTTTTTCAGATCCTCAGACAGTTCATTACCATGAGGTGCCATGGGGAACTTCCAGTGACCAGTCTGAGAGAGTGAGAGCGATAACACCTGCTCCCCCTTCACACCCGAGACTTGTGACACTAACGGGTCTCATGACACCAGGGAGGGAAAACAGCTACTTGGGCCCAATTTGGACATTGTCACTTAGGGGTCTACTCACTTTTGTTGCCAGCGGTTTAGACATGAATGGCTGTGTGTTGCGTTATTTTGAGGGGACAGCACATTTACACTGTTATACAAGCTGTATACTCACTGCTTTACATTGTAGCCAAGTGTCATTTCTTCAGTGTTGTCACATGAAAAGATATACTAAAATATTTATGAAATGGGAGGGGGTGTACTCACTTCTGTGATATACTGTATATAAACATAAGAGACACATTACATAAAAGAGAAATTGCTTGGAAAAATTATTGATTGAGGTGGTCCTTTCACAAGAACTCCTGCACCCTCTCTCCCCAACAAATTTCCAGGAGATCCACTATTGCTGGGGCGGGGGAATGACATACTCCACAAGGAAACCAACATCTGTCATGGTCACAAATGTTTGGATGTATGATTTCAATTATACTTTTTTTTTTTTTAAGGAAATGCATATGTGGATTTGTGAACAGAGATGGAAAGGAGGGAGTAATCTAAGACACTATGGTAGAGACAGACAGACAGGATGGTTGAGGGAGGATCAAGGAGGGGGGGAGGTGAATGACGGGGTGGGGTGTGAGCGGGCAGACAACTGGCAGGGGAAAAAGGGGTGTTTGTGTATTGCCCAAACTGCAGTGTATCTATTTTTTAAAAAAAACTGGAGCAGAAAAGAGCTGGATTGGGTTCCATTTTGAACGGCAGTGGGGCTTGACATGTATGCTATTACTGAAGTTGCTGTGGAGTCAATCAGGTTTTTTTTGGAGAATGTAGTTTTGGCCTATGCATGATATAATGAACATCATTGGGCAACAAAATTTATAACTTCACATACATACTGATGGGGTCTGTGCTGGTGATCCAGGAAAATGTCCCAGATTCTGCACCTTTTTCCAGTTTGGCAAGATCTTCTAGCACTATTCTGTATGTTCTGTAGATCGGATAGCTTATATATATGTACACATACATATGTATATATAACTGCCTACATCAGATCTTTCACAGGCACAAAGAACAATCTTTCTCGTCTTATTGATTAACTATGAGATAGTTTATTGACATTTGCAAAGCTACATGCTTAGAGCATGTTTCCAGGTCTGTCCTACTCTTTGCTTCTTTTCCTCCCCCCTTTTTCTCATTTTTAGTTGTCTAAATGTTCCTAGCTTGTTTCAGTAATGCTGTGTCACTATTATTGCTTTTTTGTGCTTGTTTCAGCCACCTATCTTAATGTCTATGCGTGCAGAGTTAATTAAAAAACAAACACACAAACTGAATGGAGGTATTGCATTTACTTCCCACCCAAAGGGAGATAGAGGACAAAAAAAATTGGCAAAAATAGTGATGTCCAATCCTTATATGGTGTTTTATGCAACCCATCTCATGCAAATTGGTCGTTGTAGGTCAGTTAGGTGTGCAAGCAGAAATCAGGATTAAACAAATGGAAAACCTGAGACTTCTGGTCATGTGTGAGAAGAAAGTTGTCAATATGGAAGAAACTTCATGCATCTTGAATCAGGAATAAAACAGAGCATGGGTCTGGCTCATGATGGAGCTCAGGTTGGCATGTGCAAAATCTTCCATCCAAGCACTGATCAAACCTTATCTTAGGAAGCTTTCTATGCCAAGTACCTTCAGGCCCTAGCGTGAATCAATGGGGCAATACTATTTCCATTAAATAGGTCCAGACTGAACATGGTACTTTTGAAAATGCTAAAACTGCTGTCACGTTCAAGTGCCATGGTTGTTTTTGGAACACAATTCTCTGCAGCTGCTGTCTTCTTAGTGCTGCCTTGCATGGTATTCAATTACTACAATACTAGGAGGTTCCCACCTCCATCTTGTCTCTCCACTTCATTGCAGGCACGCAGCCGTGCTCAAGATTAAAGTTCAAAGCTGTCAGTCACAATCACAGGCAACCATTCCTCCCAAATTACATGATCACAGTGCAATATGCTTGATGACTATGACTGGAGTGGGAGACCACCCAGCTCTTTTTCATTTGTAAACCACATTGGAACCGGAAGCCAAGTGTCTGATCTGTCTGAGCACAGATCATTAGTACTCAAAAATATTTGGAGAGTAACTGAAGTGCTGTCTTTGTGTCAGTTGGCGTGCTTATTAACCTTCATCAGAAGACCCAGACTAACAAAGACAAAAAAAGCATCTGTATAGAGAAATAATCGTTTCCATCGACATCAGTTACCTTAACATCAAGTCGCCTCTTCAGCCAAACATGTTTGACATAGCTTTTGTATGATTGTTATGCATGTAACTTCTTGCTACGGATACAGTAAGTCTTGACAGCTGTGATATCCAGACCTAAAGTGAATTTTTCACTATGTTTGATCTGCAAGTAGTCAATGGCCCAGTAATGTCTGCTTCTTAACACAAAACAGTTGGCAGTAGGTGTGGTTAGAATGTTTAAACTTGTAGTGTGGTGTCATGGTTAGAGATCTGGGTTCAGCTTCCCCCTTAGCCATGAAAGTCACCTAGTGAACTTGGGCCTGGAACTGTGTTTCAACCAAACCTACCTCACAGGGCTCTTGTGAAGATAAAGTGGGAATAAAAGAGCCACATGAGCCATCTTGAGCTCCACAGAGGGAAGACCCGATATAAATGCAATAACCAAATCAATAATAAACTACATCACCACAGAGTGGTAGTGATGGACAAACTTCCCAAGCTCACTTTGGAATTGACTATATCACAAAATTATTAGGAAAAGCTCACTTCCCAAGGGTTTTCTCTCAACTTTGCAATGCTGATGTGTATGTGGATGCTTGTTGTACTGTCAGCTGTGAATAGTAGTTCCAAGTACCAGCCACAGCGGAAGGTGGCTTTTAAACTAAACATCTACTTTTTCCTAACACATCCAGGAACAAGAGCAAGTTGAACAATGACTACACACAGGGATAGGTGAGAATTTCATTACAAACGTTCTCCAATTCAGGATGGAAAGAATGTTTGATTTGAAAAAACTGGGATGTTGGCAAAAAGGAACTGACAGATTCATTTATCTAGCTTTGCGGTTCTGGGTGCTTAACTCTGAAAAATCTGGGTTTGGATCCCTGTATAATCAACCATGTAAATACTGAATTAAGTTTGTTGATATCCCACAAATGATTCCTCATAGTTAACAGCAATAGAGCAGGTGCAACATGTACAATTGAAAATAGCTGCCCCTGTTGAATCTTACAGATTACAGCACAGTCTTTGACTGTGTGGATCATGAGAAGCTAGGGATGGGTGTGCTTCAGCACTGGATTGTTCTGTATTGTGGGCAAGAAGCTACTGTTAGGACAGACTGTGGAGAGACAGAATGATTTCCTATAGGGAGAGGTGTCAGACAAGGGTGCATTTTATCTCCCTTTCAGTTCAACCTATACACAGAACATATCATATGGAAACTGGACTAGATTCAGGTGAAGGAGGAGTGAACACAGGGGAAAGAAACACCATTTAAGATTTGCAGATGACACCGTCTTACTGGCAGAAAGTTGCAATGAACTGAAACACTTTTTGATGAAAGTGAAAGAAGAAAGGAGGACTGCAGTTGAGCATGAAGGAGACAAAAATCATGACTACAGAAGAACTACACAACTTTAATGTTGACAATGAAGAAATTTAAATTGTTAAAGACTTTTTGTACCTTGGTTCAATCATCACTCCAACCAGAGCGTGCAGTCAAAAAATTAGAAAAAGACTGAGATTTGGAAGGGCAGCAATGAAGGAACTGGAAACGATCATCAAGTGTAAGGATGTGTCAAAGGCCAAGATCATCCACACTCTAGTATTCCCGATCACTATGTATGGATATGAAAGCTACAGTGAAGAAGGCTGACAAGAGAAAAATTTGTTTGTTTGAAATATGGTGCTGCAGGAGATCTTTGTGAATCTCTCCCTAGAGGCAAAAATGCTGAAACTGAGGCTGTCATAATTTCGGCATGTCATGAGAAGTCAAGATTCTCTGGAAAAGACAATCATGCTAAGAAAGGATGAAAGCAGCAAGAAAAGGAAGTCACAGGATTGAGTGTACAAGAACTGAACAGGGTTGCTGAGGACAGGACATTTTGAAGATCAACAATATATAGCCTGTGGTTGTCTTAAAAAAAAAATACTAGAGAGAGCAGGCTAGCTGGGCAGAGCCATGCCAGCAGGCTTGCTCTTCTTCTGTGGGCGTCAATCACCTGATCAGCACCCGCAGAGGCAGAGAGGCCATGCTAGCCCGCTGAAATTGTGGTTTCCTTTCTGGCGGCAGCAAGGGCGACAGCATCAGTGACAAGACAAGGTAGGGAAGAGGGCAGGGGGCGGGCTGTGGGGGCAGAGAGAACAGGCCCGCCGAACAGCAGTTCGGCAGGCCCATAGGGAGAGTGAGCAAACTCTCTTTGGACCCAGGCCCAACGAAGCTACGAATAAAAAGGGTAAATATTCATCACTTCATATTCATCAGAGCCTCTAAAACTGACAAATACAAAGTGATGAATATTACATGAATCAGCAATTTCTGACGAATATCTCGATATTATTACAAAGAATCATATGAATACCACACTAAAAGTCACTAAAATTTACAGGTCGGAGGTGACTTGACAGCACGTAAGAACAAACTCAATCTTACTAATTTCAATTTGTTTGTACAAACATTTACTAAAATTAACAGATTTCTTCAAATTTGGGGAAGAACTGGAAGTTTTAAAAGTTCAAACACTTGAAAAAGCTAAATGTCTGGACACATTTCCCTTCCCTGTTAATTACACATTTTGGTAATTCTGGCATCACTAATATTGACCAAGGAAACACAAGTTCGTATAACAACTCCCAGACCCTTACGGTAACTCTCCTGCATGACTTTGAAACACATGGGATGCCCTCTGATGTTTAACCTGCCTGGAGTTATTCTGCTCACCAGAGTTCACATATGTTTTATGAAGTATTTTGAGGAAAGTGCAGGAACTTGGTTAATGAAAACCTGCAAAGTACATTTGACTAGAAGCTTGTCAAGGGGGAAAAATGAATGTGTGCACAGCAGACAACAATGGCTCTATCTTATAGCATGCAAGAATCTGAAAAGCTCTTTGTGTGTTTCAAAATGTTATAGGGGAACATGTTCACATTAGGAAGAACAGCTATCAAGGTTGTATGGTTTATCAACTAAGGAAAGGATATAATGGATGATTAGACAGAGGAAATGGTATCCAATGGATTATACTGCTTGGAACAGGTAAGTGTTGTGCATTGATTTAAAATGTTGAATCATTATGTGATGCAAAGGATGGCCCTGATTGTGTATTTTATCATTTAAACAAATGATAGAAAGTGAAATAAAAAATAGGTAAGACATGTCATTCTTATTCTATTATGGAAATGAAGGAGAAAACGTGTAACTTTCCTACACAAATAAAGTGGTAGATATTATTTGGTTGGTATGCTTGCTACGTAGTGTGGCCATGTATTAGAGCCAGCTCTTTCATTAGACAGGGTGAGACAGCTGTATCAAGAGGCAGAGGCTGTGATCAGATGAAACGCCGTAGATATGCATGCGGTGGCTTCTGACATCCAACATGCTGCCCCATTGCCATTGTTGAAGAAAGATTCAAGAGCCAGGGCAACTGGCTCTTGGGTGTGGAATGGGGAGAGGCCACCATCTTGTCTTAGGCCAGCCTTGAAGTGCCTTCTGCTGTGAAGAGAACAGTCTACCATTTGACGGGCTGTCAGAGGATAG
Organism: Intellagama lesueurii; assembly: GCA_037013535.1. Classification (NCBI taxonomy): domain Eukaryota; kingdom Metazoa; phylum Chordata; class Lepidosauria; order Squamata; family Agamidae; genus Intellagama; species Intellagama lesueurii. The sequence continues at coordinate 221,765,655 of JBAJHW010000002.1, forward strand.
TCATCTGTTTGAAGAGACACAGTAGTCAAAGAGCTCCTCAGTCTGGGTATGGTTTAAAAATGAAGAAACTCAGACCAGAAGGGTAAGGGCTTTGATGGTACCCTTCCACATCAGAGCTGGTCACAGACTTATTCATTATGAACTGTATGTCTAATTTGAATTTAAAGTTATTAATTTCTATATATATTATGTGTTCTTAAAACAGAACGTAAATATGCCAATGCTTCTTTGGTCACTCTTCTTCCCTTTATCCACACTCCTTGATAGTGTGGCTCTTGGGCTGTCAACCAATTTGTGGCAGAAGGAAGATTTTTAGTAATAATAAAAGGGACTAAATAGGGACTTCATGTGTCTGTTACACACACACACACACACACACAATATATTTTCTTTATAGTGGATGGATATTCTTTCAATGTATGAAAACTAAGAGTGGGTGGTATTGTTGGTAAACAAGAGTGTCCTCCCTACAGAGCTGTGCTGGAGACTCTGTGGCCCTCTGGGTGTTACTGGACAACACATGCCCTCAGTCCCAGCTAGGTTGTCCATGAATGAGGGGTTATGGAAGAAAGCGTTCCTCAACCTTGAAAAGTCCACAGGCTCCACAGGCCTTTTACAGTGGTCCCCCTTTGCTTTATCTCAGATAAACACTAGAAGTTTGATATATTCAACTAACATTCTTCTCACAATAGCATGAGAGCTCAATGACAGAAACTCTATGTTGAAGGAAGAAGAGGAGGAAGAGAAGGTGTGTGTGCAAAAGACAGCCATTTCCATGTCATTGCTTATAAAGCCTCCTTTGTCTAAGTTCTTCTGTTGCAGGGGCTGCCCAGTGACCCAAGCCTCAGGGCTAGCAGTGGTGTTATACTGACTTACCAACATCTGCAATAAATTTGCAGGCCAACCCTTAGTAATCACCACCCCCTCCTCCAGCACCCCCTCCCCACTAGGGCACAAGGGCTTTACAAGCACTGAGGAATTATAAAGACCTCCCCACTCCCACCCCGCCCCACTAGCAGCCTTTACTGTTTCCAACCAGAGCGTGCAACTGGATAAACATTGGACGAAGTACCAATTTCCCATGCAACCTGCACAGCATGTGCAGCGTGTGTATGTCAGTGGTGTGACAGATTTATTGGGACTTGTAATTAGCTGCCAGTCCTAGACTGGCGGTAGACAACACCTCTTTCACCCAAATTTGTACATAACGTTCGGACAATCAAGGTACTCAGTGTTTGTCCCAGATTGTTGCTACTATAGTACCTCCAAATCAATGGGACGGAGGGAAAGCCTGACAAGCTGTGTTGGAGAGAAGCAGGGACACATGTATGCTTAGGGACAAGATTGGTGCTTGATGCTTTGCCGTATAAGATCCTCCTCATGGTGTTTTTTCCTAGAGGTTTATTGGTCAGAATAGAAGTTAAAAAAAAAAAAAAAAGGATAGAAGTTAGCACCTTAGAAGCCTCTCACAATGCCTTGGCCCCCAAAGACCCAGGGCTTAGGCCAACATCCTCTGAAGATAGGGCTATGTAGCCAGCAGCGATTCAAAACAGCCTGCTGCCATTTTTGCCTTTAGCGCCACCACTGTCATCATCATCCTCGCCCTTCCTCTCCTCATTCAATTTACTGTATCTGTGCAGCAGTAGGTGCTGCAGCAGCAACAGTGAGAGGAATGGGTGTCGGGGGGCCAAGTTGCAGTGAGTGGGTGGCAGGGACTCTGTACCTCAAATTCTCCCTCAGCTGAGGCGACTCCTCACTCCAACCAGCCAGCCAGCCCTTGACCCCTCTCATGTTACAGAGGTGAGCCAAGAATAGTGATCAAGGCAGCTCTGCTTCTGAGCTGGCTGAAAGAGTCATGAAGGAAATCTGGATAAATAGGCCCAGAATCCAGGTAAAGCCTGGCTAACAGCTATCATAGCTGTTTGATTGCCCAGTGGTTGGGAGTTCAATTCCCCACTGTGCCTCTCGAGAGAAGAACCAGCCTGTGCATCTGTGGGCAAGCTGTGCAGTCCCAGGGAGTCACCAGATGTATATGTATGCACCTTGAAAAGCCTGGGAAGGGTAAACATAAATCAGAATTGGCCTGATGGCACCTAATAATAATTGCATTAGCCAAGTAGCATAGGAAACTAAGAGGTGCATTTTGCAGCAGCCGGCCAAACAGCAAAATGCACCCAACAGCTGCAGCTAGTTGTTGAGTGTTGACATTCCAGTGAGGGGTCACCTCCTATGTGACTTTACCATGCATATAGTTTGGGCTTTTGCCTACCCATTGCAGCAGCAAAGATGTACCATTGGTCAGCAAAGGTAATGGGATGTTACACTCTCTCTCTATGGGTGTATATGTGAAATAGAAAGAGAGGAAGAACGAGAGAAACAGAAGGAATGGAGAGATGGAAGCAGGTTCTTGTGCAGTGGTGGCTCATCCATTAGGGCATTTGGCTTAAGTTACTGCCAGTCAACCCACTCCTGCCTGCCTCCTTATCAGAAGCAGAGATCCTCTATGTATGTGTATTGTGAATGCTCGCCTCCCCCCATCCCATATGAATACTCACTTTGGCTTCCAATCTGCTCACAGTGGGTTTTGGTGCCTTCTGTACCACAAACCACAATAAGCACCAGCTGTCATTGTCCTTCTCTCTTTCCGTGTGAGAGAGTAAAAGACTATGTCTTAGAGAGAGCATGAGTAGATATGTGAGAGCATGAGTGTAGATTGTAAAAGGAGTGAGTGTTGAGGGTGTGCTTCTCTCTTTCTTCTCCACAGACCTACCTCCAGGTTGACATGCCTGCCTATATCTATGTCTAATTCTACATATCTATAAATATGTGCATATCTGATAAGGAGAATAATGGGAGCATGCTTCTTATGCTCCTTAGTCATTGTTTAATTACAACATGTGTTGCCACATTGTTTCTGTCTAATATAGTTTACTTTTTCAAACAATAGGCTCTGTAAAGGTTGGATTCTCCAGTAAGGAGCCAACTGATCACTAGCTTGTGTTTTGCCTTCGTTTTGAGGGATGGACAGTTTTTATGTTTCCCCTTTAAGTTTCCTGGCATGGGTTCACTATTCTATACCTTGTTTATTAGTTCCCGTTCCACAAATGAACTATTTTGCATGGTTTTGAGTTGTTTGCCATGGATCATTTTATTTTCCTTTGAATTAGAAACATCAGTGTTTTCTATCTATAAAATAGATATATTTTTGGCCGTGTAGCATGCTTGAATGTATTGCTTCATAGCAAGGTATCTGTAAACACACAGAATAGTTTTCTTTTTCAAAAAGAGTTTTTTTGTTTTATTAAAAATATTAATTTATACACCCACCAAAAACAAACGGAAAAAGAAATCTAATGAACAGATAACTAAATACACAGTGCCCTCCCCTACCGGGACCAATTGGGAGTAACAGCCTATACCATTTATAATTCTCCCTTCCAGAATTGTATTAATTGTTGCAATTGGCTTTGCCCCTTCCCCTTATTCATACAAAATGGTTTAGGCATCTGGGCCTCCATGACAGGGCCTGGACTCAATGATCCATAGGGTCCCTTCCAGCTCTGCAGTTCTGAGATTAAAATTGACAAATTCTCCCCATATAGCTATACACTCTTCTCTACCTGTTATGCCCCTCTTAGCTTTTCTATTACAAGTGAGCTTATCATTGATAACTATATCCCAAATTTCCCTATACCAATAACTGAACTGGAAATTATAAGTTGTCTTTCAGTTCCTAGCAATAATCAATCTCACTGCTGTTAACAAGCTGGAAATTAAGAGCATTGCTCCATCCTTTGACACTGGAAGACATCCTCTCCAAAATTTTGTCTTTCAAGGGCCTTATCTCACTCCCATCAACAAACAGCCGACCCGAGCAAATGTGTCTCCCATCATAACTGTTTGTGATGAGTAACTAAGAATAAGCCTTGTGGTGCTTTTTGGTCTCGACTGTTTTTTTGGAATAGAACTATGTGAGAAATTACCATTTGAGGCTGTAGCCTAGACTCTTTCCGATTGTTTTTTTGGCCAGAGAAGGAGACAGGGTAGGCTTTTGCAAGAGTTTGGGACTTAAGATAAATATTTAGATATTTCCAAACCATTGCCAGATGTGTGAGTCTCTTATCTTTGCCACTGCCTCAGGTCCCATGTGGCTCAGAGCTTGTGGGCGCCAAAATTCACTTGACACCTCCCTCCCTGCCTTGCCCCCAGTTTGTTAGGACTGAGGAGGTCCAGGCAGCCAGCCTATTGGAGGAGGGCCCACGCCAGTAAGTGGAGGGTGGCAAAGAGGGGGCAAAGGGCTGTTTCCCCCCCTCAACATAAAGCCGTGTCAAAAATCCATTGTATCTGTGAAAGGGTTAGGAACTACAACGTGGCCAAAAGTGGAATAGATAAACTTGGCTATAACATCTGCAAAGGTTTGCCTACAGGGCTACACACATCTAGCACTGTTGGAAATTTTAAAAGAAAGAGAAGAAACATTTCTGTTGGCTTTCAAAGCATCTTTGGCCTGATTTTCTTCTTCCCCCACCCCATCTCTGTTTGGATTTTTTAGCCCTCCCAACCCTTCCCAGACCATGTTTTCACAAATCTGGGCATGAGCTGTGTTTATACTTTTGAAGTAAGCTCTTTAAAAATATAGGTGGCTAATGTCTTCAGTATGTATGAAATATACCATATGCCGTGAAACAAAAGGGTCTCTGTGCTATTAAAGTTTCAGCCCCACACTCTCCCTCCCTTTCCTTCTCTCTCTCTCTCCCCCCCCCCCCTTTCACCCTTCCTTCCTCTGTTCCTGCTCAGGCAACTAGGAGGGGAGGGAGAAGGAGGGAGAGGGAAAGAAAAGCCCAGTTGCTCTCTCTGAGATGCAGACCGTGGTGGATGGAGAAGGACGCATGGGCCAGCTGGCCAGCCAGTCAGCATAGCCAGCTGTGGGACATCATTTTGCTGCAACAGGTAAGACTTGGGTGTGAGGGAGGCACTAGCAGGAGCCAGGGGGGAAACGTGTCTCAGGATAGTAGATTGGAGCTGGTTGGGGGAGATGAAGCCTAAGAGTAATCAGATGTTACTGTAGGTTGATTTCACAAGGGCAAGTGAATGGGAACAAAGAGACCTGGAATGAATTTTGTTTGCCTCATGATCCTGTTATTATAAAAGTCCATGAAGTTCCTTCTTCACAAGCATTGCTTTGTCGTGGTGCCAAAGCAGAGGATGTTTCCTGTCATCCCAGTCTGAAGGAGACATTGCTCTCAACAGGAAAATTGACTGGGGAAGTCATTACCTTTTCCTTCAATCTGTGAGGAGTGCCCCTCCGCCAACCCTGAGTGTGCTTAGACCCATATTGGACTGTATGTCCTTGGTTATCAGAAAGCTGAAGGGCTTCACTTCAAAGCTATGCACCTCTAAGCTACATATATATATCCTTTTCTGCCTACTTTTTATTAAACAATGTGCCTTGCAATATATGAGGGGCAGTGGAATAAAGTACAGGAGCATCACATGGTTTCAGGGGAGACCAATCAGCATGGCTTGTTGGATTTCATTATTTGATGGAATGTCATGGAGGGGGGGTGTCGGTGGGTGGGTTTAAAAGAACCATTGGCAGTACATGTGGCAGGATCAAGCTCATTTAGCTTCACACAGCTATGCATAAAATTCCCTTTGGAGATGCTGAATCCAAAAAAATGTGTGAGAAGTTAACATTATTAGCCATTGTTTGGGTTATTTTGCAAATCTTTCCACCAGCTGATGGTGCTATCCTATGCATATCTACATAGAAGTAAGCCCAAGTAAGTCCAATGGAGTGTACGTAGATAAGCAGGGAGCAGGCTTATAGCCTCAGCTTCACATTTGTCTTGTCAGATGTTTACGTATAGGATACCTACCTAGCCACACACCCCAACACTTGCTCAGATTTCTGCAAGGCTTGGAAGATGGCTTTCTGTCTGTTGCCTTTTGGATGATTGAAGTTGTTGATCAACAGAATGTCATTAGATTTGCCTGTCCTGCCATCATATTGAGACAACAGTTGGTAGCGAAGAGAAGGAAGAAAAGAAAGGAAGAGGAAAGGGAGTTTAAAAAGAAAATTGGGCAAGGGAATAGCTGGGAAAAAGAAAGATAATTATTATGCTACAGAAATGATAGTATGACATACAACGAAAGCTTTGTTGTTCTCATTTGGTCCTGCCTTCCTTCATCACATTCTCACTAAACATGAAGTTGGCACAGGTGAATTTAGAAGGAGGACCCTAGAGTCATCTCCCTGACAAACCCAAATTTTGTAACAAAAGTATTGCCGAACAAAAGAAAAATCCTGCCAGCACCAGTTTCTAGATGTAAACTCCAATGGAACAAAACCATCATGCCTCTGCCACAGCTCTGACATAAGGCAGACAATCCAAAAGGGCTGAGGGTATCAAAACTTGCCAAGAAATCTAGGAGAATCAATAAGGCTGCAGTCCTTTCCCCACCCTTCTCTTGCCATAGGTCTTCTATGAGAGCAAATAAGGTAGGTTCTGTTCCAACCAAAATTGGCAGGCATCTAAAACATGGGTAGAGATAATCTCTATTCATTAAGGAATGGCTGGGATTACCCAGGAAAATGAGAGGGGCCAGAACTGCTGCCGCAATCTCTCCCACCCTCTCTCCCAGCTATCACAGCAGTGAACATCTGCAGAGTGCTGTCCACTGTCTTCTCCTAAAACATTTCCAAATTACAATGAGTAAATTGCAATGAGGTTTCCTTCCCTCCTCCAGGAAGAACAGGCTCAGGCATTTCCCAGGCTTTCTTTTTGGAAGCATTAAATATTTCATACCAGTCATCAACCACAGCACAACCCTTACATCTACTTCTCAGTGAACACAATGTGTAATTATTTTAAAGCCAGGGTTGTTGCTTTGAAATGCAATCACACTGGGTGAAATCTTCCTTTCAAGGTTGAAATGGTGCTGATGAGAAATCTGGATTGCTGCCGCAGAAATTGCATGGTCATGCTGCCCTGTGGCAATTCTAAGGCTGCGCCATACTAACTTCTTTGCCATCTAAATGTGTCACTGCGGCAAAGCATCTGTCTAGACTATATGGTTTTGCCTTATATCTAGCCGCCAGACTGGTGCTTGGTAGTGTTCACCTATGTCACCTAGTGGACAGTGGGGAGGGTGGGATATGGAGGAGGTGAATGGAGTCCCTCCCCTTCTCTGTCCCTGTTTACCTACTGTTCAGAATTGGAAAAGCTACCTTTTGGATTGCAGCTTCCAGACTCCCCCAGCCAGCATAGCCAGTAGATTCAGGAAGCCATGGTCCATGTCTGCAACTTCTCCAAGATCAGTAGTGTTAAGACCCGAAAGTACTAAATTTGGCTGAAGCCTTTAGATACTGGCCCAAATCCTACAGAGAGTGTGGCTGTATGACCAAATTGGAGTGGGCTGGATAGGGCTAAAATAGGGTCCCTTAAGGTCCCATAGAAACACAGTATGTCATTTGGTGTGATCCTTGCCTTCACACACAAAGATCATGTGATCCTTGCCTTCACACACAAAGATCAGGAAACCACATTGCACCACAAGTGATCCTATTTGGTCCTTTCTCTCTTTAAAGGGAAAGGGGGGAGAGAGAGAGAAAACAAAAACTAACAAACAAACACCTTCCTCTTCAATTGGGGAAATGGGAGGAAACTTCCATTTTTTTTAAAAAATCTAAAAGGCATAAAGCATTAGAACTGCCCTACGAGGGCTCTTTTTTAAAACAAAACAAAACAAAACAAAACAAAAAAACCCCCAAAAGATATGGATAGTCATGGATCAGGGACAGGCTGGTTGACAATGGCCCATACGTTATGTGGTTGCCAGGAAAAAAATGAACCGGCTTATCCCCAGGTCAGGCCAAACCATGGGGCAAATCCCTGTCTAGTCTCACTCTGCCATTGTAATGCAGCTACTGCAAATGTTGGCAGCAAATTGCCACATGTTAAGAAGTGAACATAGGCACGTGTTGCTGTGCACCAAGTTGCACAACTTGACGTTCAAGAGCAAATGCCTGTGCTGACTCCTTAGCTTTAGGAATTGGTGAAAAAGATTTATGACAATTGTGTTACACTGCTAGCCATAACTAATAAGATTTTCATCATTCCATGCTATCTCCTCCCACTCTTCCTTCAACATATGCACATTCTAAGATCTTCATTCAGCATCTTGTGTTGGCATGTGAAAGCTACTGAACTATTAGTTGTCACAACTTTTCCATTATGTGCTTTCAGAAGAAATGTTGAGGACATAGATTGTTCTTTATTGTTTATTTATTTAAAGCATTTATATTGCACCAAAACTCTGCATCCAAATGTATTGCAGTGCACCTAAATAAATATACTGCAATAAAGCATCTATTATGATTAAAAGAGACAGGTAAAGCTTTGCAACAGGTGCTAATACCTTAAAACAAAATCTTTCACAAATACTTCCACATAATGGGATGCTTACCCCACTTAAAAGAATCTTCTTTTATGACTTACAGAGCCCTAACTTGCTTCAGTCCTATGTTGCTGAACAACCAACTCCTCCCAAATGTTTTCCCATGGTCCACAGAATCCATTGTGGACAGTGCCCTGAAGGTATTTTCTGTGTGCCAACTCAGAACATCAAGGACATGGGAGGGGCCATGATCAGACATAGCTCCCTGTACGCCTAAACCTCAGTATATTGTTTCAGAGATGATGCAAAAATTTTTGTTCAGACTTGTTCAAGTTGAAGTGACCACAATTAAAGAAGAGCAAGTTGTAACACTTCTGATTTTGTACTGTTTGCTGTTTCCATTGTGATGACAATAATATTAGCTGATTTTATGTGTTTGCATATTGTGTTGTATTTTCCACACTATCCTGGATGTCGGTGTTGGTCAAAGCCATTTAAGACGTAGATATTTCAGACTTGAGAAAAACATGCAAACCACGAGGCCCAGGACACCACCACCCCAGACAATCTGGCTTCAAGCCATGCTTACTGGGGAATTCTGAAAGTTTTAGTTTGGAAAAGGAACTTTCCCAACACTCTGAAATGTATTAAAGCCAACTCCAAACTGTTAGTTACATTCTTGAAGGTCATCCTCTGCATTGTTTTGGTAAAACCAAACCCACAGTTCACTGAGAAGGAAGCATACCTGGCGGATGGCTCAGCAGGAAGGTGTTAATGCACTCACAACCTGTGGGCTTCCCACAGGCATCTAGTTGGCCACTGTATGAACCGAATACTAGACTTAAGGCTCCTCCAGATGAGGAAAAGTTCCATCTGAACAAGTTGTGGTTGGCTGCTGCTTGTTCCAAACAGTGCTTAAGTGAGATTAATGTCCAAACCGAACTTTGGAAAGCATATCTCCAGGAAACTACTGACATCTTTCTAACCTCTCCCCCCATGCCCACCCAATAAGTCTACTTCTGTGTTGCACCTTCAGGTATGGAGCTGTTTGTGTGGGGACTAACTGGAAATGTAACGAGGAGCATGGCCATTCCCCACTCCCAAAACTGCCTCCATCTTTATTTATAAGCAGCATGCAGAAAGCTCTTGCGCTGAATATTCTGGATCACAGAATTATAGGACCCATGATCCCTTGATACATTGGCATATTTACGGGGGCTGCCTTGGCCATGGGAAGCAGCATAGTGCAAAGCTCAGAGGGGGGGAGGACAACCCCCCCCCCAAGTCATGCTTTGCAAGTGGGACAAAAAGCACTAAAATCACTGAAATGTGGGGAAATGTCACCATACTAAACATGTCATGGTCATCATCACTTAGACAGTGCGGAAAGCTCAAAAACAACAATACAGAATCCGCTACATGAAGGGAACAAATGCTCTGAATAGCTGCTAAATTAGTCTTTGGTGATATATAACAGGGCCCTTCTGATATCCTTAAGAGGAATGAGCAGATGTATGTAGGCAAAGGGAGTCTGGCCCAAAACTGAGGTACAGTTGAACATGGTATGCAAGTGCATTCTGGTGTTTCAAAGCTGTGAGCATCAGCACACACAGTACAGAAAACAGTTTCTGAGAGATTCTAGGTTTCATCTAAGCCTCTAATATTGTCCCTCACTATTAGAGATGCCCGCCCTTACTGCCACTTCCTCTACTACCGCCATCACCGTCCTGAGAGGCAGCAGGCCTGGCCTCTTGTACAGAAGACAGGCCTGCTGTCTGTGCACATGTGCCCCCCCCCCCCATAGCATGAACCTGAAAAATGAACCGTAAACTGGTTTGTTTTTTGGGGGGTTCATGATAGTTCGTGGCTCATGGTGTGTGGCTAGCTACAAACCTTGAACCATCACAAACCACCAGTTTGCCAGTTTGTGCCCATCTCTACTCACCATGCAGCCTTCCCTGGATGCCATCTGCTAACTGAGGCATGGCTTGGCTTAAAGGGGCAGACCTCTGGCTTTCAGTTTAGTTTCATTCTTTTTTATTATATCTTACCAGCTGCATTGTCTGCATTTTTTGGAGGAGAGTGATCTGTGATCAAGAAGGCTGCTCTCTTGGTGATGTTCGGCTCAGAGGTTCCATCCTCTAGGGATCATAATTTGGGTGAGTGAATCAGCTCTGGTTTAGATGGTCCAGGCTTTGGAGGCCTATGGTAGGTAGCTTGGTTCAGGCTTCAAGTCTATTATAGCCCCTCTGCACTTAATGTGTTGCCTGATCTCAGGTCACTTGGTCTGAGTCTCAAGAAAAGGCTATGATTCCACATTATCCAAGCAGGGAGACCAGTCTCAGAGCAAATTGTGCTGGAGGAGAAAATTTTATTTGTGTGCAAGAGATGGTTTTAAAGCCTGGGCACCCAACTGGCACCAGTGTGAAAGTGCTTGCCTGGGTGTGGCCCTTGCTTAACTCCCAACCCTGTCTTGTCTTGTCTCAGTGACATCGTAAGTCCAACTGCTGTGATATTATAAGGGGATGCACTCCTGGTCTCAAGATTGGGCCCTGAAACCCATGGAGTAGGGTGATGCTTATTTGGGAACCCTACCATGTATGTGCTATTAGCTCTCCTGATGCTCACTCTACCTCTTTGGTATGTCCCATACATGAGAATAGCTGCCTCTTGTTCCTGTGGAGAAAGTCAAGTGCATTGTTCAGAATAGCCCTAATCTCACTGACAAGGGTGAGGAGCAATATCTCTTCTTACTCTCCCAAAAGCAGATCCAGGGTTAGAGAGAAGGAAGAAATAATTTTATAAATTGACACTGACCAAAGACCCTGGAAACTGGTCCAGGAAACAAGAAAACAGCCATTGCTTAATTCCATGGTACATCTGTTGCTGGAGATTGGACTACCTATGGTCAGTTTCTGGCCTGGAGAGGAGCTGTGTGTGTTCCTTACTTCTCATTCATAGTCTGGTGTAACAGATGAGTGGAGTTGTGTTTAGATAAACAGTCCTAGCCTCTACCTCTCTCTTCTCCTGAGTACCCACCAACCCCACCATCCTTGCCATGGACTTAGTAACCGATGGGAACTTTCCATCTGCAGTTCTTTACTGGTTCACTTGTTCCAGAAGCAGTTACCATTGGTAACTGGGCAGGAGAGGTCTGGGGTCAGAAAGCCTCTTCATGCATTCAAGGAAAGGGCTGTGATGAATCGGTGTGTGGGATTGTGGCAAATGGAACTGGAAAAAGGTCTAGATGCCCCCACTTCTTTCCTGCTGGTGTTTGTCTTGCACCATAATGCTCCAGATCTCTCTCCACCCCCCACCCCCCAAATGTGGTGATAATATGAGAAGGCACAAAGTACAGTGGGAAGAGACAAGGTGGTCAGAGAAGGAGTGAAAGAGGAGGAGATTGACAACAAACAGGACTGTGGGAGTGGATGAGATTTTCAGTTCCTAAAGGCACCTGGAGTAAGGCAACAAGAGAATGTGGAGGAAAAGAAAAAGTGAGAGTTCATTTTAAAATAATCTCCCTCCTCTAGACTGTCTTTGTCCAAGTTTTAAAAGCAGCACTGAGTGTTTTCTCAGATCACATTACTGGGTAAGCTCACGGGCTTAATGAAATCCAGTGCATCTCGAGACTCATGCAACGCAAGCCAGACAACATCACGGTAGCCTACTAGCTTTCCTTTCATGAAGCACCTTTTGCGCCATCAGTGCCTCTAGCCTAAATGCCTGATTGGCATAGCTATGCAAAAAAGCAGGAGCAATAAACAATGTGGGGACAGAGAAGTTAGTGAATTTTTTAAAAAAGCAATAAAATTTGAACAGACATCTGGAATATTTGTGTGTGTGTGTGTGAAAGGTAATAAATAATTGGATGGAGTGTTTGTGTGTGTGAAGCATGAAAAAAAGTTCTGTACAGTGTAGATTCTGAAAAGCATGAAAATAAACACAGGAGATGTGAGGGAAAATAATATCCTCCCCCCCCCCCCCGATTTCCAGCCAAGATGCAGAACCTACAACCACTAACAGAGCTCCAGTAGCTCATATAAGCCAACAAGAATCTATTTAGGCCCAAGCTAGTTGAGGCTATTTCAAGAGACCCTGGTTTCCTTCTCCGCAAGAAGTAAATCACATTTAACATATTCTCACTATAATATATAGCTCAGGTTCTTACTACTAGCAAATACAGATAGAAACAGCCAGATATATTTGTGTATATATTTAGGTATCTCACGTATTTGAGAGCATTGTTATTGAGGTATTTAGACACCAGTGCCCTGCTGTTCATACAGTGCTGCTTTTGTCCCCCAATAGCCCGACTCACCAGAGCCACCCTGCCATTATGAAGGCTGAGGCACTCACCTCAGGTCGCAGTCACTGCAGGGCAACAGGACTGGGGTAGGCCAAAAGCTCTTCAGTGTACTAAACTGGATAAGGCTATGATGGCCACATTAAATGCCCTGAAGTGTCCCTTAACAGCCCATCATTATCCCAGTTTTTGCAATATTCAGGGAAAAACTGGATGGTGCTACTTGAGAGAGAGAACATTTAAAAGACCAGCCTACTAGATTCAGGGTGTGACTAGACAGGGAAGCTATCCTGGATTAATTTGGGTTGATTTGAAGTGTCCTAGTATCAGTTCAATTGACTTTATTCACATGGAATGTTTTATTATCCCAGGCAATTTTTTGAGGCAAGAGTGTACACCACTCCTCAAATTGCTACAGTTCTCACCAGGATCATAGATAGTCCATCCTGCTCTGTCGTTAACACTACTCTCTTCCCAGCCTGTGCACATGGCATAGTGCTGTATTGCTATAACAACATCTGAAACAGTGGTCTTCATCGGACTTGGGGGATGTTCTTGCTGTCCTGGCATATCCTTCAATGCAGTATGGTATGCCAGTCAATTGACCACTTCTTGCCTCTCCTTTGAATATTTTTTTCATTATGCTTCTCCAGTTTAGTTCTATGTCCAATAAGCCCTGCAGTTTCAGAAGTCATTATATCAATGCAGTACTATGTCACTTGCCTTTTTTTTTCCAAGATGCCACCGCCTCTTTGGACCTATATAGGTGATCACATGTGCCAGAAACCAAAAAGAAATGATACGAGCAGAATCTCTACAAAATAACGCCAGCTCCTGCCAGCTGTAGAAAAAGCAACAAATGCCCATGAAAAAAAGACTGGGCTTATATGTGTTCAGCTGCACATTGTGGAGTCAGTGGGAAATACATTGACTTTAACTGTGCCAACTCTGGCACGAACCATGGAGTAAATTGTAGTCTATGTGTACACTCAGATTTCTCATTTCTAATGTTTCTCTTGCAAATGTTGGGACTAAGCTATATAGAAAATGCAATAAAAAGTATAAATGGCCTCCATTCTTGATCAGTCCAAGATGACCCTGACTCAGTCTGGGGTCAGCCACATTTTCTGAGACACCTTGCACTTTGTAGACTCACAGCTTGTTGGGGAAAGGATATCTTAGCACATAGGGACCAATCTTCTTTCTCTGAGAGCACTTGGGTCAAACACAAGCCCACAAGCCTGCAGGATGCTGACCACCCATCTTCCCACACTCTTGAAATGGATTTCATTGCTCCCAATTTTTGAATTAAAAAAATATTTTTTTGGAAGGAACAGCAGAAGTCTATGTTCCTATTTCTCAGCCATGCTAATCTTAAACCTCAGCAAACAGTGTTAAACCTGCCCTGATCTGAAGCTACATGTACAGCTGTGGGTGAAAGGTATTTATCACCTCACATTTTAACACTGATCAGCTTTTGCATTACAGACACTTCTGTTTATAGCAATACTTTGCTTCTTACTGGGTTTATGAGGCACAAGTGAAAGAAAGAAATATAACCTGGGTGGTGTGGGTTTTTCAAGGGGAAGGAACAAAATCGTCTACACATTACAGTTATTAGGGTATCCATGTGTGCTGCTTTAGAAAAACAGTCATTTATTTGAAGGTGTTATCTGTTTGAAGGGCTGGGTGGGAAGGGCAATGTGGTTTATGGTCATACTGCTGAGCAAGGGGCATCAAACCAGGGATGTAAAGGACACTCATGAACTTCTTCATTCTTCCCAATTTGGGCTGCCTTGGATGAGATACCTCAAAGATGAATTCTCAAGTCCTGCAAGATTCTGCACTTCCAGATAACAGCAAGACAAGGGGTGCCATTTTTTCTTGCCTTGGACTTCATGATTTGTGCAAACAGTCACTATAAGAAACTAGGGTCCGTTCCCTTTGAGAAGCAAAGCACACATGCACAGCAAGCAAAGAAGTACCACTAGACTGCTTTAAAAGGTGCAGACAATCCATCCAATGCTTGTAATTTTTGAAAACCTATGCCTTTGTCATTTTGTGCAATTTGAGTTAATTGCACTAAAATGTTATTTGAAGAATTTTGCTTTATCACAGCTTTGCTTTTTTATTTGTACAAATTTTTTTATCATTCTTATTCTCTTTTCTCCAGAGCACCACAACGTCCCTTGCCTCCTTATGAGGTGAGGAGGAAAATCTTGCTGTTCCTCATTTTTGTATGTGAGGGTGAGAGAAATAAAGATGTGCATCTTGACTTTCAGCTAGAGCTGAGCCACAATGTCTCATATTTGTTTGTTTGTGTTTGTTTGTTTGTTCATTTCATTTTTATATAACAAAATAGAAATTTCTGAGAAATCTTTTGGGGGGTAACTCCTAAATACCAGCAGCCTAGAGTCCATGTGCCAGAGATGTTTTAAAAACGCACTCCTATTGAGTTGAGCCCCTATGTGCTTGAACCATAGACCATGTCAGCCCTAAAATGCTGGATGATTTCAGTATCTGCCTTGGAAAATATTCAACAAAATGGCCTCCCTTTCTCTCTGTCTCACCTCCCATAAACAGGATGGAGAATTTGGGGCATGACTTGACATCTGGTTTTAATAGGCTTGGCTTCTAGCCCTCTTCTGTTGGCTCACTGTTTCTTCACTTAATTTACCACTGACAAACAGCTATAGATCTTCACTGAGAACCAGACTCACCAAAGTTTCTCTGAAAAGAATATTCAGGGGGGAAATTGTCTGAAAATGTTCTTCTTCATCTTCCTCCCCAACTGCTAACAGAATTCTATTCCTTTCATATTCTCCAACTTCCTAGAAAATAGTCAACAAAATGGATGCCAGATTGGCCCATGGCCAAAAAAAGGGAGAAAACTTGGTGACACAAGTTTTGCTCACCTTCATCCACTCCCAGCACCCTTTTGCAAATGAACATCCTGCTGTTCCATTTGTTATTTGCTCTGTAAGTGAACATTCTCTCTTTCTCTCTCTCTTTGTGTGTGGTGTGGGTGTAGAGGTATGCTTTCTCTAACATGTCAAATAACAACTGGGGAAACCCATTTTCACAGGGGAAATTGCATGGCGAGACAAAAGTAAATCTGCTGCTCCCAGCACTAGTGTGGTTTCATTCTTGATCCCTCCACTCCCACAATTGGTATTTTCCAAATTTTGAAGAAGAAAAAAAAAAGCCAACGATGAAGCTCTGTGGTTTATTTTGGCCCATGACTTTCTTCATTCCAAGGATTGTCTTCTGCAATATTTGGAAGGTGTTTATAACAAAATTTGCTAGAGATAATCTGAAAATGATGCACCAGCAGAGCAGTAACTAGGACAACATGACTAAGGCTTTGATCCAGGGTGCCAAAATTTAGATGATACAAAAATTTGAGGCTAGAAGGGTGCATACCTGCCTTTCTTGAGCATATATGCTGCCTACAGCCACTCTTCCCCAAGAGGAAGGGCAAACACAATGAGTAGGTTCCAAGCAGAACCAACATGGTCACTGAGCACCCAGATATAGGCATCCCCCTTCATTTCTCTACTCCATCCTGAGGTGTGCCAATATCAAGTGACATGAGCTTAACCAGTAGAGCAGGAAAGCCTGGGGTGCCAAAATTGCTCAGCATGGCTCTGCACCACCAGTCTGGTGGCTTTTTTCCAACCCATTTGATGCTCTTCATTGCACTGCATTGTAACAATGATCTGGGTTAAAGGACCAAAGTACTGTGTAATTTGTACCATGTACCACACTATAACCTTGAGCCGTTGTGCTCCTTTGTGTCCCACCTGTTCTTAGTAACTTCTCCATAAGAGTCCCATCATCCATGGACCTATTGAACAAGGCAGCAGGACTGCATTCCAATGTGGGAAGGAAAACCATTTTTTTTATTACCACTCCTAAACTGAGTGACTTAGTGGTTAATATGATTAGAAGTTACGGTTTAAATTCCCAGCAACGGGGTCTGCCTTGGAACCCCCTGGAGCTGCATTCTCATTCAGTTCCATACCATCGTCAGTATTCAGCAATACTGAATTTGTTGTTGCTGTGTGACAGATGTTAAAGCATTCTTCTACACAAGTGGTTTCCAACCTTGGGTCCATGGATGTTCTTGGGCTACGACCCTCAGAAATCATGGCCACTACAGCTAGTGGTGAAGGCTTCTGGAGGCTTTAGCCCAAGAACACCTGGGGATCCAAGGTTGGTAACCACCGTTCTACATCATACATCATCGTAGAATCCCTGAAGACTGCAGAGAAGACAGTTTCCTCCTTTTCTTGAAGCAACAAAAAGGGAAAAGCAAAGAAATCTGGATGGGGTGGAAGGCAACTACTGCCATAAGTTCTGAAAGCAGTAGAAGGCAATGGGATAGCAAGACAGAGGTGCAGGACTTGCCTGTTTCCCATACCCTGGCTTGAAATGCATGGTTAAAATGAAGACAGCACAGAGCTTTGGTCTGTGATACTCTCCGCTTTGGAGTGAGATTAGGAGAAAGGATGTGAAGGCCTTGATTTTCAGAAGCAATACAGGATTAAAATGAAATAATGTGGTTCCTCCCTGCCCCCAAAAGCTGTGTCCTTTAATTGTATCTAAAATTTGAAAAATGTAGGTAACATTTGAAAAACAAACATATATTAAGAATGGTCATAACACATCATCATCATAGAACTGCAGAGTTGGAAGGGACCCTATGGATCATCAAGTCCAGACCCTGTCAGTGAGGCTCAGTGTGGAATCAAACTCCCAGCCTCTGGCTCTGCAGCCAGATACCTAAACCACTGAGCTATCTACATATTTTCATTAACTTTACAACAGGGCTTGATACATATATTCTACAGTAAAAATGGCAGAATTCTACCTCAAGATAATGCACATTCTGCACCAACTTTGCATTTATATGATTATTTTTGGGGCCATCTTGGGATGGGAAACCTGTGCCAGGTTCCAGCCTTGACTCTTGAATATCCTCCTCTCACACACCTACACACCTTTTCACAGACTTCCAGCATTTTCCCAGACATTGCTCACACACTTTGTAGCCACAAGGGGAACCTGTTTTGAGACCAAGCTCTGCATTAACTTGTATAGCATGACTGTTCAGTTGCTAAATAAATGGAGCACTGGTGCCCTAAAACAACTTACGGGATTACATCCAGCCATTTGCAAGCTGAAGTATTTACAGGGAATTAGCTGGCTGAAAGACTCACCTTGCCCACCAGATGGGGATCGCTCAATAAGAAGCTTATTAACAGATCTTTTTCTCTTCAGTTTGATGGTGTGGAAGAAAGCTGTGCCTGCCAAAACATATCTGTGTAGGAGGTGGAAAGTTAAGTTTAGTATTCATTTTGGAAAGGGGGCGTATTCATGCTTTACATCAAATAAAACGCACAGCAAGTATGCAGTAATAACCTACATTATGGGGAGAAGTAGATGGTTTTCTGACTGAAAGGAAATGCCTCCAAACCACTTACTGCATTCCTACAAAATTATTAGCAAAGTGCTAAAGGCTGATCAATTTAAAGGTCATGTTGTTTGATATCATGTACAGATACAGATACATAATCTTCCAGGATGGGTTCTTTATTTTGGAAGCCAGTATGCAAATGAACCTCATGTGTGCTACAAAAATTGGCTCTAATGCAGTTGGTAGAACTTGTTAGGTCTTCTTTACTTATTGAAATGTAAACCATATTTGGGCATCTTCATGTAGGCTTTAGGTACATAATGCTTTGCTCTGACTAAATTTGACCATGGCATAGCTTAGTGGTTTAGGTATCTGGCTGCAGAGCCTGAGGTTGGGAGTTTGGTTCCCCACTGTGCCTCCAGGGGGAAGAGCCAGCCTGTGTGGCTTTGGGCAAACTGCACAGTCCTGGGGAGCTTCCCAGAAGAAGGGAATGGTAAACCCCTTCAGAGTATTCTTTACCTAGTAAACCCTGGAAAGAATCATCATCTTGGAATTGACTTGATGGTATATGATTATTATTTCTTTGAAGAATGAATACATTGATATTTATTTATTATTTGTTGCAATCAGTGGTGGGAGGAAGAGTTCTAATGCTTTTTCGGGGGGGGGGGCAATGTGTAGCCTGCATAATTAACTTATAAACTGCCCAGAGAGTACTTTCAGCGATATGGGGCGGTATATAAGCAGCACACTTTGTTTTTCAAACCAAAGCCTGGATCCAAATTGAACCTCAGAAGCTGCTACCTAACATCAAATGACAGAGAGGAAGGCATAGAGGTACTCCTGCTGGTTGTAGCCAACATGTCCAGCATAAACATCATTATAGTCCATTTGAATAACCAAAAGAAAATGCCTCTGGACCCCTTGTTGTACGTACCAAGATTATCAAGGCACTCTATCTCGGGCATGGCAAACATCTGGCTCCCCAATGTATGATATACCTTCTCCAAGCCCCATCTGCCCCATTACCACCACAACTTCTTTCTGCAGCTCTTCAGTTATTCTCCATGGATCAACTGAGCATTACTCAATTTCCATCCACCTGTCCACAGTCCCTCCTTTGCTGCTCAACTAATACAAACCACTGAGAAGCTAGGAAAACTGGGCTGTGGAGTAGGTGGGGCAAGCTGGTGATCCATGAAAGTTTGTGGCTAGATCACAGACTTCCCATCATATGAAGGAGACAGACCCAGAAAACCATTCAAAACCATCAAGCAGGTTTGGGGAGGAGAAGGTAGCTCTTCAAATTTGTGTTTAGCCAACTGTGGTCTTCATGCTGTTCAAGTGTAGGCAACTGTGGCCTTCAAGTATAGCTAATAGTGAGATACGATGGTAGTTGGAATCCAAGAACATCTAGAGGTTCCCTGGCTCAGACAATGGGGTGTCTTTTTACAGAATGAGGGACCTGTTTTTCTATATTGTTCTTTTTCCTGTCCTCATCACATTTTCCTGCTTTATCTTGTTTCTGTGAGTAAGGGTGCGATCAAATGGCTGCAAAGGCATATGCCTGATCACACCAGAAATGGTCACTTTAATAGGAAAGGTCTCCCCTGAAGCAACCCTTGGAGAGTCACTCCAGCCTGGCCCTCAGAAGTAGAAGTCCTACATATGGACCAAAAAGGTCCAGTTTGGGCATTGATTGGGGTCAGGTTGGAGTGCATTTGCCCATGTGTTATGTGATCACCAGGAAATAAATCACACCAGATAGCTTTGCAAGCAGTCCAAATTGAGATCTATCTCCCAGTGTGGTCACACCCTAAGTTACTTGTGAGTGAAGTCTTCTGCCTTTTCCATTTCAAGTAATAAAATGGGTAGTATCCTGTTTGTACTCATTAGTAGATTATTTCCAGCAGACATCTTTAATCCAAGCCCTTCCTGCCTTGCAGATCTGTTATAACTATTTGTTGGGTGCAGATCTGCAAACCAGGAAGGATGTGCAATGCTTCAGACAAGGTCCCTGACCTAGCAGAGCTGTACTGTTTTATATGGCAAGTCGGCCTTCTTACTTAAGTGTTTTCACAAGCAAAACCAGCCTTCATGAGAGTTCCAGCTTGCAGCTGCTCCCAACAGGCATCAGATTTTCTGGAAGTAGGGATGTGAAGAATTATTGGCTGAGATCCTTTCTGTCACATTGGGATAGTCTTTTGACAGCACTGCCTCATATGAGAGCTTCCTCTTCCAGCATGAAAATGACGCAAGTGTTTTCCCTCCCATTGACTTTTCCACATCTTGAAAAAAATGCCCCTTTGTGAAACTTAGCATGCACACCACATACACAGAAGGACTCACTGATGGATCAAAAAGGTGAAAGCAACCCATCTAGTGCTTCTGCCTTCTAAAACTCCTTGCAACATTGTAACACATGTAATCATCTTGGATGCAAGAAGAAAAATTTTGAGGTCTTTCCTTCTCATGTTTAAGAGTGTGACAGGCAAGAGTTGACATCACCAGCTACAAAGTCTAACTCATAAGCAGATATACCTGTGCAGTGTTTTGTGATATTTAGTCTGATGGCATATGAAGAGTTCTAAAAGAGGATGGAGAAAGTAGCAATAATAGACAAGAGCCATAATAGTAATAATCATCCAGCTCTTTCAGGGACAAGGTCAAATGAAGATAACTAGGAGAGAAACAACTTGATATCTTCTATCCTTTGAAACTGATGTAAGACTTTTTTTAATTGGCTCATGTATTTAGAATCAAGAGTTATTGCCAGTAGGATTTAGAAGGTTTTATTTTTAGCTGCGTTTGTATTTTGATCTTTTACAGATATCACAAACCACCAAGAAATGGATAGTTCAGACTGTAAAGCCAGATAGGAGGTAGATCATTTTACACAGGTCCTTGACATCAGTGGTTCTGCTGTTCCCTTTCAAGGAGTTCATACACAGAGGTTGTTAAAAGCATTTTACTATTCAAGATTGCTGAGTTAGAATCATGCTACAAGGACACAGATGTCTGTGTTCTAATAAGAACTACACAAAACACCACTCATCCTTACAGGCTACATTTTAAAACAGCCAGGCCTTAATATTCAGGTTGTTTCCACATGTTTGTCTTGTAAAAAAACACATCTAAACCTCATGGCTCTATATGAATGTTATTAATGAGGAACAGAACAAAACACAGAAGATGAATGTGTGTGTTAGGTTTTGTAGAGTCAGGGTAGTTTAAGAAATTTAACTGTAATGTTACCTGAAAGAATTTATGTACTTCTATTTCAGGAAAACTGTACTTGAGTCAAAGCTGTCATCCACATCTAATAAATAGGCTACAGCAGAAGGAGCAATGAGGCACAGGGCCATTCAATCAGTGAGTTCCTTCTCTCTCTGAACTACACATAACACCATTCATCCTTGTTAGGGGCTTCTATAAAACCTTTAAGGTTTGATGCTTGTGTTTATTTGTATTTCTCGTCCTCTTCATCCCTTTTTCCTTTTGTGTCATGTTATATTGTAAGTCAACAAGGTATGTAGCGTTCACCCTTATTATGTTAAGTAGTCATGCATATTCATGTTGCAGGCTAATGTTGCTGAGAGGCGGAGCCAAGAAATATGTAATAAAGAGGCGGAGTCAGAGAGTGAAAGAGTCAGTGAGTCAGAGTGGAGAGATGGAGTGGTATTTGGGAGATCTGAGGTGTGATTAGAGTGAAGAGTGAATAAGAACTGTTATAACAAATAGAAGGTTGAGACTGATGATAAATAAACCTGTTGAAGTTACTTATGATTAATTATCAAACATCTGTAATCAATAAACTTGATTTATTTAAAAGACAGTGAGGTTTGGACCTTCATCTTCATCCTTCCATAAGTAAAGTATGTTGATTTAGTGATCAACTGGTGGCAGCGGGTGAAAAGGAGTATTGGTTTGCCTTCGTGTGCTCTGTGTTTGGGGAGTCAGGCAGGGGCCACGAGGAGCGAACATCACAGTCAACAAGGCAGGGACTATCTTGTTTTACTGTTTACAAACTATCCGAGAGCCCTTTTAGCTGCAGAGCAGTACGAATGATGCCTTAAATAAAACAATCATTAATTCATACATCTCCCACCAAGACATCATTCGGTCTGGAGACCGAAGTCTGTAAGAGAATGGAATCCATGCACGGTAGTCATAGAAGGGGACATGTCCCTTTGTTAATTTGGTGTGCTAGGCTCCAGCAGTTCTCCCACTGCAGTTTATCACTGAAGAGGTCTTTCTGCATTTTGTGGCTGTCCAGCTCACTGATCTTAATGAAACCATATCCATTACACATGCAGTGAAGGCTTCAGTTGTATCCATCCATTGCTTCTTTTATCCATTCTTTACTAGAATCAGCTTAGGGTGTGGCTACATTAGGGGCAGAAAGCTTTGGAACAGTTGGGCTTGATTAGATCATTCTGATCAAGCCTTCCCATTCACATGGAAATTACTCTTGCAGCCCATCTTTCTGCTTTCTCTTAAAGGGCTGGTTGAGAAACTGCCTGCAGATGAAGCCACGGCCATGGATTTGACTGTGGG
Organism: Intellagama lesueurii; assembly: GCA_037013535.1. NCBI lineage: Eukaryota > Metazoa > Chordata > Lepidosauria > Squamata > Agamidae > Intellagama > Intellagama lesueurii. The sequence continues at coordinate 221,788,337 of JBAJHW010000002.1, forward strand.
CAGTTTCTCAACTGGCCCATTAAGACAAGGCAAAGATTTTTCATTTTTTAAAATAACTGATGCAGAGCATCAATTATTATATATTACATAGTCTTAAAAAAATCACTTATCCTGCCCCTCTGTCAAGGAGCAGAGGAAGTGATTGATTTGCTACTATCCTGAGTGGCTCACTTATTAAGCCACTTCACAAAATTGGCATATTCAAACCAGAAAACTTGCTTTGAATTGGTTCCAGAAATCACGTGTTCTGGGACTGATTCAAATCAGAGCTATCCTACCCTTACCAACAAAGTAGAAGCCCCTGACAGGTTTTCAGAAAGATAGAGACAGGACCACCCTGGAGTCATTCTAGTTCGCTTTAATGAAGACATTGACAAAATATTTGTATTGGTGCTGAACTCTGGGGCCAACCATACTACGAGGCCGGGAGCAACCACAGGGTGTTGGGGGACAGACCTGTAGGTTTGTCACATGGTCTTGCTTGACTGCCTAAGCTAGCCTGCTGTCCTGAAATTGGGTGGAGCATGCTTTTCTATTGCCAGCACTGAAATATGATTCATGTATGGATCGAGTTGACTTTGATGGACGGAATGGGAAGTGCTCCATCTTGTCTTTCCCCTCAGGCATGACTAAAATGTATTGGGCAAACTTCTATCTTAACCAAATCGGCTGCTTTCTGTACATTCACACCATGCTCTGGGATCAGGTTCTAGGGCTTTCTATTAATTTCTTGACCCAATGCTAACGGATGTCATTCAGTCTATTAGTTGTTTCTATTCTGGTTTATAACTAGAAATATAATAATATAAGGACTGGAGGACAGAAGTATATGCTGTGAGCCTCAGCTAAACAGAATTTGCATACGTTCTGCTTGCTTCTCTCCTCTTGGGCTTGAAAGATTTATTTCCCTCAACGTTCTTTGAATATTAGCTTGATAATGTGGTTTGATGAAGAAACAGCAGGAGCTCCCGGGCGAGAAAGAAATCTCTCCTGGAATGTATGGAATTTACCACTGAACTTGACTCATCAGTAGAGTTCCTTGAAATACTTTATCATTTCTTTTTAAGGAAAAAAAAGTGTGTATCTTGTAGAAGAAGCAAATTTGACCATTCCTTGGGTGGTCCTCTAAGAATGTAGTCTTCTTAGTATGTCAGGGCTAAGATAGTGTCAAGGAAAAGACCTATTCCTGCTTTATATTTGGTTTATTCTTTAGTTTATAGCAACTAGAGAGCCATCACTTTATACATCTTTTTTCTCTCTCTTTCCAACATGATATGTCTTTGAATCCTTCTTGTACTAGCATGTAAATAACCGAAAATAGAGGTGCTTGCTATGTATCTGCAAATGGCAGGCCTCCGTAAAAGCTCACAGATGCCTTCCTGAAAAATTCATCTTTTCTTGTGTTACATCATGCAAGCAACAAAACAATTAATCCACCAGTAGAACTGGTGTTTCCTTAAACATGTGCTTTCACTCAGTTCTGTATCTTTCACTCCAGCAAGCTTTGTTTTGTGATTGGTTATTGAAAAAGTTTATTTGCATGTTTGGTTGTGCTGGCAATTAGCTCATGGAGAATCCCTTGTTGGAGAAAGAATGCGCTTATCATAGGGAACAGAGAATCTCCTCCACTTCTAGTTTGTCCCCAAGTTATTCATGCTTTAGCAGTATTGAAATCAATGGGATGAGTTTGATATGATTAATTTGCATTCAGCTGATGTCAGTGTGAATAAAGCATGATTTATTTAGCTTGGATTTGATCCAATGGCTTGGATCCAATGGGCACCCTGCAGAAGCAGAAATTACTTCCCTTCTCTCAAGGTGGCCACTTCCAGTCTTCAGGAACAGATTTTGAAGAAATGTGGAAAAGGCTGCAGTGAATATGGGAGACTGACAAAAATACCAAAAATACCAAAAATACTGTTTTGGAAAAGTGGTCTTCTGCTAAAGCAAGGCTGCTGCTTAATACAATCCTTTGTTATTTTTTTAAAAATCACAAGATATTCAGATGTGGGAGTAGCCTAGGCAAAAGTCAAAGATAATTGTTATCATTTTTAAAAAATCTAAAATATATTGATATTCTTGTGCTCTTCTTTTTTTCCTGTTAGATTTGTTTGCTTTGAAGAACTTTCACCCATATAGGAGGCAAGGAGGATCCAAAAAGACACTCCCGTCTTCTTCAACTTAAACAACTGGATTGAAAAGAAATGTAAGAAAGTAATAAGTCTATTTGCCAGCCCTAAAAGTCTGCAGTTCCTCTTCAGAATAAGGGAAATGCACCACCAGCATTTGGTGCCACTTCTATGTCGGCACTCAAGATCCTGCTGGGCAAGCCGGAGAAAGGATTAGTGTGCTAAAGCACCCATTCTCCTTCCTGGACAGTTCTACTGGCGTGATCAAAATCATACAGGCAATTCTTTTCCTGAGCTGGAATCAAAGGCTGATGCCAACAGCAAATCGATGAAGCTCTGAACCTGGCTCTGGAAAAGCGAAGAAAGTAACAAAATGCTGCAGGCAACCTTACTGCAAGCATGTCTCCAGTCTCAAGCCAACAGAGCTGGATCACCTAGGGCGAAGCAAAATTCGCACAGCTTTCTGAAGCCCAAGTCAGACTCCAGAGAAGGCTACGGCTGCTCAGGAAGGCTGCAAGGAAAGGAGAAAGAAAGCAGCCCAAGACACCTGCAAGTTGCGAAGAGTTTCCCTGCGAATCCAAAAGAACAAGAGATGAAAGAGTCACCAAGTGAGGATGTTCTGAGAGGATCCTGGAGAGCCAATGGAGCAGTGCTGCCATTCAGCAGAGACAGCGGTGGTTTGGCCAGGGGTGGGTGTCCAGTGACAAGGGACCCTCCAAGCTCTGCTTCTGAATTGCTGCCTTCTGGCTTGAGCAACAGGGGTGACCAGAGTCAAGAATGGAAAGTCGTGAAAGTGAAAAGAGTCCTTATTTCTCCTGTTGGTGAACCTAGGAAACCAAGTAAGGAAGATTCCGTTCCATTCTCTCACATGCATTTGTCATAAAAAAGAGTGCTAAGGAAAACATTAGATGATCTGTCAATGCCTGGGGTGGGGGGGGGGGGAGAGCTCTTTTCTTCAATGCCCAGTATGTCTCTCTGTGTGTGAGGGGAGTGAATTTGCATGGAAAGCAGCTGGAGAGGAGGTTCAAACCTCTCCCGCCTGCATGCTGATACAGATCCAGGATGCATCAGTTGCATTGCTGTTAGTCCATTCACATGTGCAAGTCATTCTTCTTGCAGTCATCAAGGACATTTCAAGTGTCAAACTGTGGGTGAAAAGGCATGTGAGGTACAGTGACTAACACAGACCTGGCATAGAGTGCTTCCAGACAGGAAGTTCCTAGTAGTGCCAGGAAAGCACCTAGAGTAGCAAAGTCTATGACGCATGGATTGCATTGAGGGACATTTTTCTTTTTCTTCTTTGCACAGGCAAAACCCTCTTGGGTTACTTACGTAAAACTTATCTGCGTGTCAACTTCTTCTTTGCTATTCTCTGTCACAAATGGCATGTAGAGAAAGTGTATTCTCTCTAGCTCATGCAGCTTATTTTGGCCTCATTGAGTATGTCATAAAACTGAAAGAAACAGGAGGACTGGAGAAATTTGACACTCTCAAGTCCACTGTTGGCAAATCAAATACAGTGAGCCCAGAGAACATTATCAGTATAATTGCTTTGGTTGGATCAGACTAAAGCTTTATCAAATAGCTCATTGGTTTAGGGATCTGGATGAGAAGCCAGAGGTTGGGGGTTCAACTCCCCACTGTGCCACCTTGACAAGGGTTAGACTCGATGATCCATAGGGTCCATACCAGCTCTGTAGTTCTAAGATGATGATGATGATGAATCCAGCTCACTGACTCAAGCGTAGCTTTAAGGATGCCATTATTTTGTTAATCTGTGTTTCTGCAATTGCTTCTCATAAGGCTCAGTCCCCAAACTAGCTTTATACATGAACACTGAAATAAATAACAGAAAATTTGGTGACATGGTAGCAATTAACAACTTTTATTATGGCATAAGCTTTCACAGGCTGCACAAAGCATGCAGAAATACGTAGTGCTGTCTAGGGTTACTATTCCACATAACTGCCAACTGGAGTGGGTTGCAAGCAATGAGATCAGTGGGAAATTAAATGCATAAAGCAAAGACAATGATAATTACATTATAAATGATGAGAATTCACAAAAAGCAATTGTTAGTGATACCAAGAAGTGAAACAAACACAACTGTGTGTGAGCTGGTTCTTGCATTTTGGACCAGTGACAGCAAGGTGGAACTACATGTGACATGTAATATATGACATGTAGCATGGAGATGCCACCCAAAATGCATGGGAAAAATGATTATATTGACATGTCAAAGCTACCTATAATGAGGAGCGGTAAGATGATGTTCTGTGTCCATTGTTTGGCTCTTGGTAGCTTCAGCATGTTACTAGATTCAATTGCCTTAACAACTCTTAGACCATCACATTTTTGTGATGTTCTTGCCCTCCCTACCACTGCCCTTCCCATGAAGGAAGACTTACCTTCATGTCAAACATCACCACCTTGTATATGATGCACCCCTGGCAGTGTATGCCAGTGAAACAGAGTGCAGGTAGGATGAGAAAAAACATGTATTGTAATATCACAACATGGGGTGAGAGGTCCCATGAAGTATGAGGAAGGAGCGACCTGAGGATTCAGTTTTCAGTGGTGTCCTTACAGAGTAAAGTGTAGAACCATGTTTAAAGAGTTTGAAAATGAAGGAGATGTCAGGCTTCTTGGAGGGCTTCCTTCTTCAAATACAAGAAAAAATTTGGACTAATGTTGTTTCTGGGACCCCCTCTGGGATTAGGAGCCCTGAAACTTAAGTGTCGTTACTTTCATAGTAGATCCACCCCTTGCCAAAATGGCTAGTTAAGACTCTGCTCTCTCTGTAGACTCTGTCTACAAACAACAGCTCTGCCTATCCATATGGCCATGCTATCCTGGTGCCCAGAAGGCCTGGACCCAGTAATAGTTTATGGGTACAGTTACCAGTTGTGGTTTACAGTATATGAGGATGTGGCTGGTTCTGTGACAGTTTGAGATAAAATAATTCCCTCTTAGTTTGACTGATAATTTGCCAAAATATGGAGGGGGGGGGGAAACTGACCTTAGAAAAGTCACTTCTTGGGTTTACAACTCTCAGAGTCACCATTCCCCTGCTGACTCGGGGATTCTGGGAGTCTTTAGAGTAGTCTAAAAAAGTAATTTTTCCAGGCTTTGCAGGGGAGTGATCCACTTGACTGACTAGAAAGAGGAACAGCAGGAGAACGGTCTTGTGACTTTAAGAGAGGGACTGCCCGGCCATAAATCTGTATTTTAGGCCACAGACTGAGACCCAACTGCACTCTTTACTCCCAAAGATATTTTGGTGGTAATCTAAGCAGGATACTGTTATTCTCTTGCTGGAAGTATGAGTAACAGAAGCGGACAAACCCTTTCCAAAATAGTCAGGTTACTTTTTAAGAGTCCAGGCTGGCAGGCATGCTGGAATTGTGGTCTGGTTTTTTTTTTTTTTAAAGTTAAATAGAAACCCGCCCTGGATCTTTTAAAAATGAAACTCAAACAGCAGAGCCTTCTACGATTCCAAACCAATGACAGATGTAGAAATCAGAGTATGTGGCGTAAGGTACTTATCCTGAAGTATAAGGTTTTTGCACTGCTAGCCTTGTTCGTGATTAACTTTTTCAAATGGCGCTGGACTAGAAAATGGAGAGGCTTCCATTTGAAAGCATGACTGGATGGTTTTGAAATGTTGTAGAATGGATGGCTAGAATGATATCTAACCTAGTAGCAATGGTTTATTTTGCATCTTCGTTGGCCTTCCACATTTGGCATCCATCGTAAAGCTAAGCAACATTACAATGAAAAGGACTAAATAACACTTCTGTGGCAATTGTACAGTAAGGATGGTTTTGTGAATGATATCAATCTCACACGTCAGTGGTAGCCGCTGTACGTGCGCTTTGAATTGTTGAACAGGAACTGTTCAGAGACACCAGCTCCATGAATGTTGGTTGGTTGCCTGAAACCTCAACATGGGTCTGCTCCTTGCTTCTGCCACATTTGCTGTTTGCATGGCAAACCTCATTTGTGCCAAGTGTGGATGGACCCTTATTGGGCATGGGTGGCTTTGTTGGTGAAATATCAGTGGCTGCCTCCATATCATCTCAGTCTACAGGCTTCACTGGCTTATTGTGTATTGGTGTTGCATAGAAACACTACCAATAAGAGCATTTAGATAGAGGGTTGTTCTAAAACGTTTACTGCTTCAAGTAAAGGGCAAGATGATTCCTCCCGCCTGTCCTATGTGCAGAAGGTGACTTCATCATACTTGCTCACCTGATGGGTCCACTATAAGGGAAGGAAGCAGAGTGGCTTAGGAGGCCTTGTGGCACACGTGGCTCTAGCCTCCAGCATCTTGCTGCTGCTTCTGATACAGCAACATCTGCCAGCTTAGGCAGCTGCTTCCCTCTGCTTAATGGTAAGGCTAGAGGAGGAATTCAGGAAGCAACAGTTAGAACTGGATATGGAACAACTGATTGGTTCAAAATTGGGAAAGGAGTACGACAAGGCTGTATATCGTCTCCTTGCTTATTTAACTTATATGCAGAATACATCATGCGAAAGGCAGGACTGGATGAATCCCAAGCCAGAATTAAGATTGCCGGAAGAAATATCAACAACCTCCGATATGCAGATGATACCACTCTGATGGCAGAAAGTGAGGAGGAATTAAAGAACCTCTTAATGAGGGTGAAAGAGGAGAGCGCCGAAAATGGTCTGAAGCTCAACATCAAAAAAACTAAGATCATGGCCACTGGTCCCATCACCTCCTGGCAAATAGAAGGGGAAGATATGGAGGCAGTGACAGATTTTACTTTCTTGGGCTCCATGATCACTGCAGATGGTGACAGCAGCCACGAAATTAAAGGATGCCTGCTTCTTGGGAGGAAAGCGATGACAAACCTAGACAGCATCTTAAAAAGCAGAGACATCACCTTGCGGACAAAGGTCTGCATAGTCAAAGCTATGGTTTTTCCAGTAGCGATGTATGGAAGTGAGAGCTGGACCATAAAGAAGGCTGACCGCCAAAGAATTGATGCTTTTGAATTGTGGTGCTGGAGGAGGCTCTTGAGAGTCCCCTGGACTGCAAGGAGAACAAACCTATCCATTTTGAAAGAAATCAACCCTGAGTGCTCACTGGAAGGACAGATCCTGAAGCTGAGGCGCCAATACTTTGGCCATCTCATGAGAAGAGAAGACTCCCTGGAAAAGACCCTGATGTTGGGAAAGTGTGAGGGCAAGAGGAGAAGGGGACGACAGAGGACGAGATGGCTGGATAGTGTCACCGAAGCTACCAACATGAATTTGACCCAACTCCGGGAGGCAGTGGAAGACAGGAGGGCCTGGTGTGCTCTGGTCCATGGGGTCACGAAGAGTCGGACACGACTAATAATGGGCTCAAGCTACAGGAAGCTAGATTGAGGGTGAATATCAGGGAAAAAATTATTAACTGTTAGAACAGTACAACAATGGAACCAATTACCTCAGGAGATGGTGAGCGCTCCAATGCTGGAGGCATTCAAGAGAAAACTGGGGAACCATCTGTCAGATCTGCTTTGGTTTCGATTCCTGTCTTGAACAGAGGGCTGGACTTGATGGCCTTTTTGGCCCCTTCCAACTCTATGATTCTATGAAACCCCAAGGGCCATCTCCTCGATCCCCCACCAATGCTGGATTTTTTTGATACCCAGGATCACACAGTAAACGGTAGCTGGTGAGAGAGGGAGCACCCTCAGGTTCCCTAGGCGATTTCTATCACAGACCAGGAAAGGGGAACTGCTGCAGAAACGCACAAGGGCGAGATCTGAGGGACAGTCGCCAGCAAGAGTGTGATGAGTCAGAGGAGGAAAGCGATCCTCAAAATAAATAATTTAAAACATGGGCGGGGGGCGCAAAACACTCGCGGGGGGGGGGGCGCCCGTCAGCTGGTGGGAGCCTGGGCGTGAGTCAACCGCGCTGAAAGCAGCTCTTGGCGCACCGAGCCAGCGCGCGTGTGGTGCCAAGTCCAGTCCCCGGCTGGCCCTTCCTTGCGCGCTGGCGGCGAGGAGGGAGCCCGGGAGAGGGGGGAGGAGGAGGAGGAGGAGGAGGGGGGGTGTTTGTTTTCTTTCCCCCTTGAAGTAACTCCTCTTGACAGACGCGGCCAGTTGCTGCGAAAGCCGGGACACCCGATCTCCCTTCCGGAGCCCTGGGAGCACCGGCGGCGGCGGCGGCGGCGGCCGCCAGCAGACAAACAGACCCAGCGCCGCTGTTGGCGCTGCGGCGCAGGGGAAAAAATAAAAATAAAAATAAAAAACGTGGCAAGGGGAGAACGCGGAGCGGAGCGAGCAAGCTAGGGCGAGGAAGAGCCCGCGAAGAGGCTGGCGGCGCCCTGGGCGGAGGTTGGGGGGCCGAGCATGAGAGGCAACCCAAAAGAAGGAGCAAAGGTAAGGCGAGGAGAAGGCGGAGGCGGCGGAGGCGGGGCAGCCCAGCCCAGCCCAGCCCTGCCCTGCGTGGAGAGGGCGGGCAGGCGGGAGAGGGCGCCGGCGGCACCTCTTTGCCCGCGGCTGGGCTCCTCTGCTTCGGACAGGCAAGGCGCGAGGGCGGGAGGGCCCGCCAGATGTGCGGCCGGCGACTGGCCTGGTAGGCGAGGGACGAGCCGGAGCTACCTGCTGCTCCTCGCTGTCCTCGGGAGGCGCCAGGTAAAAAAAAGCCACCCCGCCCCTCTCCTCCCGGGCACGCACCCCCTTCCCCTCTTTTCCCACCCTGAGGTGCCAGGACCAGAGCCCGGGGGGGGGGCCGCGAGTTCTGGGGGTCCCTGGCAGGAGAGAGCGGGAGCTGGACCTCAGAAGAGACCTTTGGGGTTGGGATGCTGGTGGCGGGGTTCCCCGGTCGCTCTGCCTGCTGGCACGCTCGCCGCTCCCTTGGGAGAGAGAGAGAGAGAGAAACCGAAAGGCTCCGGAGGTGGCGGGGGTGGGATAAGGGCCAAGAAACTTTTCCTTGTGGTTTCCGGGATCCTTCTTGTCGCTCCTGCTGGAAAGTAACCGAGCGCCTGGTTGCAACAGCAACGAAATCCTTGGGGTTTTTCCCCCCCTCCCCGGGGGGAGAACGTGAGGCGTTTCTCCCTCCCTCTTTTCTCTCAGTCTCTTGCGGTGCCTGCGAGTGGGATACGTGGGGAAATCTTTCCTGGGGAGTCGCGCTGGGGGTAGGGGTGCCTCTCCCTCTCGCCCCGAGCCTCCCAGAGCACCTGCTCTCCTCCTCCTCCTCCTCCAACTCTTGCCTTTAATCTGAGCCATCAGTGGCTGCTCACAGATGGGCATAGGTGGTGTTGGGGAAGGTCTGAGATACCAATCCCTCCTTTCCTTTGCTGTGGTCACATCTGGAAGGATGCTGATGCTGTAAGATTTGGCCTGGGGCGGAGGTCTGCTACTTGGTCTACTACTGCCTGCCCTCCACCCCCCATCCCTAAATGCTCCGGTTGGGGAATCTGATCCCCACAGTCATGGTAGGGATGACGCACGCCCTCTTGTTGATGTTCCCGGCAGTCTGGACGGCACAGGAGAGAAACTGCCATGCTCAGCGTGTGCTAGGAATGCCACCTGTGGAGGGGAAAGGGTGCACTGGGCAGCTCAGGCACCTGTTGCAGCAACACACGCCTTCTCCCTCCCTCCCCCCCACGCCCCTGAAGTGCTGCTTCTTGCCCTTTGAGAGGTGTACCAGTGCAACCCACTGGGTGGGTCATGCAGAGCTGGCTGCCCTGTAGGCACATGCCTTCTTTCCAAGTGTTTCCATTTGTCAATGCGGTCTCTCTTGCCATGGCAGATTTACCATGAGGCAGGAGCAACCCTACCATTAGGCAGAGCGAGTGGACGGCACTTGAGGCCAGTCTTTCTTCCTCTGCACGTCGCTCTCCTCTTCCCCTGGTGGAGCACAGAGCTGTATGTGGGAGACAGCCTTTTTGGGGACCCCTCTACTAGCCTCCTGCCCTTGGTTGTGGTGAAGGACACTGCCCTCTTTTGAAGGAAGGATCCAGGCTGAGAGCCAGGTGTGGATGGGAATTTGGGAGATGCGGGTTCTAATCTTCACTGAATTGTGAAACTTACTGGATAACCTGGGTGGCATTCATTGGGTGTGAATGAAATATGAAACTCACTGGTGACTGGGTGACATTTTCTCTCAGCCCGAGTACCTCACACTGCTGTCTTGAGGATAATGTGGGAAGGAAAAGCATTAAGTATGACAATTTGAACTCCCTTGCAGGGAAGGCAGGATATCAACAATTAACTCAGGAACTATAATACCAAACTCGCCACCCCCTTGGCTTCTGTGCATGGAGTGGGGTGGGGGGCTGTCTTGCTCGCCTCCTCAGGCAGGGTGGCAAATACCTTGGGGTGGCTCTGTCGTGTTTTAGTCTTTTTAGATAGGGGCTGGATTCGAATGCCAAGTTCTATCTCACGGCAGAGAGGAGACCGGCTAAGGAACCCTGTGAAATGGATGGGACTGAACATCGCCCTTTGATAATCAGTTTTTTCTTTCTTCATACCTCTGGCCTCTTTTCAGGGCAAATGTCTCCCTTCTATTTCTAATCATCTTGAAATCTGATGGGCAGAAAGGCGGGATATAAATAGAAATTATAAATCAACAAAAATAATCTACCCAGCAGGGAACATCTCTAGGATGAGTCCACACAGTTGTAGTACTCTTTCCTTCCAGTCTGTCTACTAGGTTACGTTCTGTTTATCTGTTATTTAGATTCATGATATGCAATCCAGATCAGTAACATGTTTAGTTTTTAATACAGTCTGTGATTTAGGATTTCTGTCCCATCTCCACAGTGTTCCTTTCTCCTGAACTCATTCACCCATTCTAACCTAGCTAGAGGGGGGTAATTAACTTGAAACCAGTGGTGTAAGGATCACTGGAGCTTGGGAAAGATTATGCTTGACAGGGGGTTTTGGAAACTGTATTCCAAAATACAGCTTTTCCAGACTCCAGGGATCACCGAAGGGAACTGTGCCTTGGCTAAGGCTCCAGAAAACATAGCTGTTATATCACTCCCTGCCACCAGGCTGCTGCACAGCACAGGGCAAGTGGTTTTGCTTCTCTCTGCCAGTGGTTTTCAAACAGCTTACATTTAGGAGATCTCTTCAAATCAACAAGCTGCTGAAAAACCCCTCCATGTCTGTCAGGGAATCGCTTTTTGTCACATCCAATAGAAGTCCCAAGCTCAAAGTGTTCGCTGAGACGTGCCCCCGAATAAGTGTGCATAGAAAGCCACCAGAGAGAGGGCAATTTTGCAACTTTGTCCTCCACATGAGGGTGGGAATTGTGTGGTCCGGGAGTGCACACGGCCCCCAAAGGTGATTGTGTGGCCTACAGATGCTCCCGGCACCAACTTTTATGCAAAAAAACAAACAAAACCAAAACAAAACACCACACCCAACTCCTGGAAGCAACAGTTTACCCAAGTTCCAGAGTCCACTACAGCTTTTAAATGGCTTGTTTAATCCCAAAGGAAAGAGGACTTTTGCTTTCTTCCATTCCCCCCCCCCCCCGGGGGTGCTTTCCTTGGGAAAGGAATTTGGCCCCTGAGCCTGCAGACCTGGCCCATCCCTGCTTTACCTGTACACTCAGAGGTAAGCCTCGTTGTCTTCAGCGGAACTTACTTCCCCGGAAGCATGCATGGGACTGCTGTCTTAGAAGGTGATATTTGAGAATGTTTGCTGCATTTGGAAGTTGGCAGGATGTGTTTACTAATGATTAGGTCAGCATTGCTCCTTTGTGAGCAACAAATACATGTAATGCTCACCCTTAGAATGTGAATACAGAATTGCTGACCCATGAAAGCTAATGCCAAATAAAACACGGTAGTCTTTGAGGTGCCACAAGGCTCTCTGTTGTTTTTTTCTCAACAGACTATTAACATGGCTACTACTCTACTGCCCCGTCTGGAAATTGCTAGTAGAGGTTTATGACACTATCAGTGTGTTAGCTTCAAGGAGTACACCCTGTTCCTTAAGAAGGAAGTGTAAGGAACCAAAAGAGTCTGTGGCTTAGGTAAGGAACTTTGCTATAGCAGATTAAGAGGGGTACACTCCTGGAATGTGAACACAGGTGCTGAGAGCCAATGGACCGTAGGAATCCAAGTAAAGTCAAACCTGCCGCAGGCAAGTAGACATAGGACATTATGGTATGTCTACTTCTTAGAGAACAGTCTATTTAAATGACACCGGCCAAGGAGGCAAGACGATAAGATGATCCCAAGTAAGTGACAGGTGAAAGGTATGAGTTATAAAGGTAGGAATGGTAGGAACTAGACAGAACTTGATGGAGAGAATTTGCAGAATTAGGGAAGATTGCTGGTGGTGCATATTTCAGCTTTCTCAACACACTCTCATTTTTTATGTTTTCCTCTTTTCTTTCTTTTAAAAAATATCCAGTATGTAGGACCTGACATTCCTTTACATACATTTTCAGGCATGATAAAAATTAGCCCAAGGCTAGCTAGCCTCTCACTAAATAAAGTTCTGTACTGTATTTTGCACTGGAAAAATGTTGAGTTACTCCTTGGGGTGAGGGAAGCTTGTGACCAAAGTGGAAGGCATTCTCCCCCCCCCCAAAAAAAAAAACAATTGAAGGGGGGTAAAGTAGATGGACTGTCCTGGTCCATGAGCTTCTCCTGCCTTGGGCCACCCTACAATTATAAAAGAGCGGTGGTTTTGAGTCATCATAAAGTCCATTCAGAAGGCCTGTATGTTAACTGGATGGTGGCTGACCTGGATTATTTTTGTGATACTGCCCATGTGTGAGTCCAGGTAGAAGGAAAGGGGCAGGAGTAAATCTACATGGGGTACTACTGTGTTTCCTCGGAAATAAGACAGGGTCTTATATTAATTTTTGCTCCAAAAAATGCATTAGGGCTTATTTTCAGGGGATGTTTTATTTTACAGTCATGTCATCTTCTGGTTGCTGCACAATGCTGGACAATGGTGGAGAGTGGGGTTTAACTTAACGGGCTTATTTTGGGAGTAGGGCTTATATTACCAGCATCCTGAAAAATCATACTAGGGCTTATTTTCAGGTTAGGTCCTATTTTCGGGCAAACAGGGTATGTGTCCTCTCACATAGTGCCAGGTAGGATGAAAGTCAGCCATCAGCTCCAGACTTTGAGATGCTTTGTTCATCATCATCTGTGATAAGACTATAGGCATCAATCTATAAGCAGCCCACTAGCACCTCTTGCGTCATCCAAAATTGATGTTCTTGCTTCTCTGAAGTGTACCTTTCAGTCACTTTGATCAGGCAAAGGGAGACCTAAATGCTACAGGTATGTTAACTGCAGAGATGGGGGAAAGGATTTTTTTTTTCTGGCACAGCTTCCAGAATCCCATAGTCAATATAGTCATTGGCCAGACTGGCTGTGGGATTCTGGGACTTCTGGTCCAAAAATGATAGTTTTCCCCATTTCTGTTCAAATATTAGAGTCACAAATGGTTTTGTCCATGAGCCTCCATTAGCAGATGTGTAGGTATAACTACCCTGCACCCTGCAAGATATTTTGCGGTGCCTTCTCTAATACTCCAAATGGACAACTGCCTCTCAAATAACTTTCAAGCAGAAGTGCTAAAAAGAACGGGTAGACTACAATGAAATAACTTGCATGTATAGAAGTTTTTTGCCTTTCTAGGAGCTCTTAGTTGAAAAGGTACTCTGGGAAGATGCTTGGTGATCTCGAACAACCTGGACCCAGGTCTCTGGTTCACCAAGGTGTTACCAACAGATGGTATCTCTATTCTCTTGGTGTTTCTATCTCTTCTACTCCTATAAGAGTGGATGGTATTATGATTCATAACGGCATCTGGGAAACTTAATTTCCTTTTTGTGCAAATGATTATTAGCAAATGATAGCAAGGCAAATCAAAAAAATTTTCCCTTTGAAAGGAATTCAGGTTTTCTATACACATGGGGAAAAATCCCACCCAGCAGCTAAATTATGGGGTGGTGTAAAAAGCAGCACGTGCAATTTAATACCTTGGAAGCAAAAAGATAATGATAGATCTCTCAGTTGGTGTGTGTGTGTGTGTGTGTGTGTGTGTGTGTGTGTGTGTGTGTGTGTGTGTGTGTGATCTTGTGGTACATTAGGAAATATGAAAATTATGCCATTCTGTACCCTTTGAATCGGAGGTGACCAAAGGGTATAGCCCATCCCCGGACTCCTGATCTTTCCAATTTGCCACCCATTGGTGTTACTGTTCTGAAATGGTCCATGGCACCCACTAGGGGATGTGATTGGCCAATTTGTGCCCCACAGCCTGCTTTAAGCCAGTGTGGTGTAATATACAAAGCACTGGAGTAACACTCAAGAGACCTGGGTTCAAATCCTTGCTTGACTATGGAAACTCACTGAAGGAGTGGTAATAGTGAGCCACTCCTTGAACATGTCACATACTTCAAAAACACCATTAGGATCACCGTAAATTGGAAATGACTTGAGGACACATAAAAAGAACAATCTATCTCAGTGCCCAAACCTGTTCAGGCTGTGTCTGGAGCCCTCAATCTGTTTTACAAAACTTCTGGTTTTGGGGGAGGGGGAAGGCCCACCAAACCTAAGCCAGGCAAGGGATTAGATAAAAATTGCCCAGAATGGTCAACTGCGTGCTCTCTAAAATTTGCAATAGACCATTGGGGGCCAATTTACCTTCCAAAAATATGGGGAGCATTGGCGGGTTTAGAAAGAAGGTACAAGTTTTTGAGGTCCCGGGAGGGACATATGTGTCCCCCACCCCACCCCACCCCAGTGTCAGGGATGCAGATACCTCACACCTCTCAAATTTCCTATCCCTATCTTAGCCTACACTTTCTTGTCTGTATGGCACAGAATGAGAGGGAATTTGTTACCACTACCTGGCTGAATAAACTTATGCTATCATTTGGTAATACCCGAGTTCCTTAACGTAGCTGATTTAGGAGTAGAACAACAGAACCTTAAGTACATTGTGAGCACTGTGCAATAAAATAAAATAAATATATCACTACCATGACTGTGGCTCTGGAACGTTTTTCCTCCCAGTGCTGAACCGTTATAGTGTTCTTTATGGTCTGAAAGAGTATCCTAAGCCCCTGCCACTCACTCAGTCTTCCTCAACTTTCCCAATACATAGTTCTTCTTTCCACTTTCACTCATCCCCTCCCTCTCCTGGTTACTGTCAGAGCAATCACACCTGTCACCCTTTGCCCATGTTACCCTGCAGTAGTACTTTGGAACACTTGTTTCTGAGATCCTTCTGTATTAGGTATATGTGTGAGGTATGGTATTATGCATCTGCACACAGGTAGGGTTCCCAGGTTGTGAGCTCATCAGCTTGTCTTTAGTTTTGTGCTGTAACTCCTAGAATACATCTCCTATTCAATTACTTTCTGGCATTATCCCATACTACATGCTGCTATCTGCTGAAATCAGTGATACGTCATTTCACTCTCCAGAGTGGGTAGCCTGTGTGATGCATTGTGTAACTATTCTGGAAGTTGTAGTCCCCCCCTCCCCAAATTACAAAACTTAAGTTTGGGGTATATTTCCCAATAGAGATACTTATACAATGGAAGACCAGGCAGCTAACATGCTACCTGCTCTGGGGAGTGAAACCAAGTGCCACTGATTGCAGTAGGGAGGAGCATGCAGTAAGGGATGCTGCCAAGAAGTAACAAAACAGGAGAGGCAGTGGTAATAATCGCTTTCACTCCACTTGCATGGGCATTATGTGGTAAAAGTAGGCTATCCAGGTTGCTATTAGCAACCCTAATTAAATCAGTTACATACACATTTACTTGAAAGAAAATGTGGTCTTTTCTTCCTGACTGATTTAGAGTATTATCTTTTATTTCTTTGTCTTCATCATGGATGAAAGCTTTTTCACACATCTGTCTCTGTAAGTCTTCTCATTGCTGAGCAGCCTAAAGGTGTGTCCATGCTCAGGAAGCAAAAGCACTGCCTGTTATATAGCATCAGTAACTTCTTATCCTTCCTATCCTCTTTCCTAACCCTTGCCTCCCCTGCAGACCATCCTCAAATGAAAGGAAGACAGTGCAAGAGCCAGTTTTTTTTTTTAGCTACGTAGGGATGTGAGCTCTCCAGATACTACTCCCATCACCAATAGATCCAAACTGGCAGAAGGACCCATGCGGTCATGTGTACAATATCATCAGTGGGATTAGGCTTCGTATTTCGTTTAGACCAGAATGATCTTCTCACCCTGCAATATGCAGAATCTTGATGTGTGGGAATAAAAGGGAGCTTCAAGCTTAGAAGTGAGCCAGCATTTCATAGGGGAACAGCACAATGTATACATTGCTCCATATGTAGAGAGCAAAAAATCCCACACAGCTGTAGCTAAGACAAAGAGCCAGTCACTTCTCTTGCCAAAAACATTTAAAAAAAACAAGCAAGCAACCCACTCACCCACCCACCCACTCAGAGAAACACACATCCCTAGCTGTCTTAATTTCCTTATTGCCAAAACCTCAAAACATAATACAGTGTTGGCTTCCTCTGGTTATAGAGGGCGGGGTGTGTATTTATTTATTTATCCATCCATCATCTATTCATTCTCAACTCAGTGTGTGAATTTTCTTTAAGACCTCTGTGTAGGTCCTGGGTCATTGCAAAATTCTTGCGGGCATGCCAATGCCCAAGAAGCAAAACAAGCTCACCTGCAAAGCCTCTGCACCCATGGTTCAACCAACCTGTGGTTTCATTTCCCTCCACTGCTGAAAGTTTCCAAACTCTCCCATAAGCTCAGTCAGCCCAACTGGATAACATTCCTAACATAATAGACCTGGCCTGAACAAAGCTGTAACTCTCACCAAATACTAAAGTCATGTTGTTACTGGAATGGAATCCAGACCGTACCTTACTTTACCAAATGCTTGGTATAACGCATTGTTAGAATGGTGGTGGTGGTTTTCTAACTCTGCCAGCATCCCCCCCCTCTTTTTTCTTTGTTTCACAGCATCCTGTAATGAAAGCAAAGAGATCAGAATCCACCCGAGTTAAGCAGGCTTAAGCCCATGGATTTCAACTCTTTGTCTGAACACGGGCTTGGTATATGAACTGTGAATCTTTGGCTTTCCTCTTGTGGACCATTTGGAATTCCTTGTGAATACCAGATGATACCTTTATGTCTGTTTCATTTCAGGCATCTGGAAGTCACTGAGATGCTTAAAAGGGTGGTGGTGAAAAAGTGTTTGGGTTTTGTTTGTTTTTTTAAGATGAAAGGAGGATTCCATGGTAGGAGGGATCCTGGGAGCCCTCAGAGGAAAGGCAGGGTTAAAAAGTAATAAATAGAGAAAAAGCACAAATGGCTTTTGAGTATTCCTTAATGGTAGAGAGGGATCTGCTTTTGAAGAATCAGAACCTCAAAGCCTTTTTGTGTCATTTGAACTTAATCTATGGCACTTTGGCGCTTGATCATTGTAGTATGGGCCCTTAACTGTATGTTGAACATTGTTAGCTAGATAAGAAAAATATCACCAAAACAAAAAAGGGATACATGAAGGTATAGATTTGCATAAAATGAGCATGCCCATTAATCTATACAAGTAGCATGCAAACAAAATTACTGTATTTGCTTCATTTCTAAAATTTGAATATATTAATATATTTATCCCCTCTTAGATGAATATCTTAACATGGTGAGGGGATTTGAGTGTGTCAAGGAAGCTGAGAGAACTATCAGGAGGCTAGACTCTGCTGTGCATCTAGATTCCTAACAGGATCACCCATGGTGAAGTGATAAGCTGAGACAGCAGTCTAAGATGTATCAACCTTCAACATTAATGGTTATATCAGCAGAAGAAAAGATATAGTTCCAGTGCTGATAGGAGTGGGAGAAATTTTGGACGAGCAGTGGAAGGTGCCACTGGCAGAGGTTCTTAGATAGATAACATCGGTGACACTCAAGCTAACTCTTATTACTACAGTGCAGAAGGCAATTGTAAACCACTTCTGGATATTTTTTTACCTAAAAAATGCTATGGTGAGGCAATCTGAAATGAAACAAGAGATAATGCTGGAAGATAAGGCTCCCATGGCAGAAGGCAGTCATATATTGGACAAATACAAATGATGATGTTGGCAATGAAGCAACTGGTTTAAAATTGAAAGGACATCTAGTTGTTGCTGTGCATGGAGGTAAAAGGAAAGTATGATGCTACATGACAAATATAAGCAGAACATGGAATGTGAGAAGTAGGAATCAAAATTAAAAAAATGAGAAATTGAACATTTTAAACACTTGGTGTCAGGAAACTAAAGTGGAACAGAAGAGGTCATTTTCAGTCAGACAATAACAAAGTGTTTTACTAAGGAAACAACAAACTAAGAAGAAATAGTGTGGCTCTAATTGTGAGGCTAAATGTGGCATAAGTGATTAGGAGTCATTCATTCTTTACTGTGCAGATAGAGACCCAAATTAATTAGGTGTTATAGTCCAAAATCTGATTAAATAACATAAATCAGACTTTATAGGAAGCCTGCCAACATAGTTTTAAAAAATCTGTTATCATATATGGAATGAGAAATAGCAGACGTTCAAGACAGATTCAGAAAAGGACAAGGCACTAGATATCTTACTGCAAATATGTGGTGGTTAATGGAATGCATCTGAATTTCAAAAGAAAATCAGTTTGTGCTCTATAGGTTGCATCAAAGCCTTTGACTCTGGGGGATGGGAAGGCTCCGGATTGTTCTTATTATTGACAAGAGTGTACCATAACATTTGATTTTTTATTAGGTGTAACTTAAACTCTGGACAAGAGATCACTGTTAGGACAGACTGTGCAGAAACATAATGGTTTCCAGTTGTCAAAAAGTGTCAGAAAAACAAAGATGTTGGCAAGTCTTCCTCTCTGAGTCCCAAGTCCAAGTCTGAGTCTTGGGGCTCAAGTCCCAAGCCTGAGTTTCAAATCCTTTTGCCCCACACCACACCACCACGCCCCCAGCTGATAGGCTGATGCAGGGGGTGGAAACAGCAGCCAACTCTTGGAAGGGCAGCAGGGCCTGCTGCCTCTGAGGATTATTATTATTATTAGTTTTATTTATATGCCACATTTCTCCCAACAAGGGACCCAAAGGATTGCAGCCACTGTTGTGCAGGTAAGAGGGGGTGCATCACCTCTCGCCCCACTTCAACTTGACAAACAGTGACTGAACCTTCTCTTCTTGGTCTGAGTGTTTACTTCCCAAGGCATAGCTTCCAGTTCAATGCATATGAGCCATCTTCTAACCAGGGTTTATTTAGAAATGCCCATTCATTACAGAAGTTACTTGCACGTATGTAAGACTGGGGAGGCAATTCAGATATGTGCTGTGAAATGGCATACAAAATTGGAGTTTTTCCTGAATAATCACAGTCGAGCGAAGTCACTGTCCCATTTGTTCTTTGAGAGTTGGAGAGTGGCCATCAGGTACGAAACAGAGTCACTGATTTCCCTAGGCCAGGAATAGATTATGCGGAGCTGCGTAAAGAGACTCTGACTGCAGTTCCCAGCATCTTTCCATTCTCTTTGTTGGCTAGGTCCGATGGGAGTTGGAATGTGACATCATCTAGTGGGTCACACACTCTGCACTGCTACCCTCTCCTTAGGTGGCCTTCAGCCAGCTGACTCTTAGAGGTATCCTTGTCCGATACAATCCAAACACATCAGAATCATTTGGAATTTGGCCATTGACGTCAGGGGGATGTTGACTCCTGCCAATATTCTCTTTCAGAGTCAGCTGATAAGTATTAAAGCTGAAGGACTTCTTAAAATTTCCCCTTGATGTTGATAGTTTATAATTGTTTTTTAGATAGAGGGCAGTGCTTGAAATCCTAGATCCAGTAAAGTAAGGGGAGTCAGATTCCATGAGTGATCTTGGTGGAGCCATGGTTTTTCCATGATGCAAATGTTTGACTGTGTTTTATATTTTATCAAGTAGAGATAGAATTTGGTGAAATATCAAATTTCCATCAACATTCTACTTCCTGTTGATTCTTGCATTCCTATATATAGTTGCTTGGGAGTAAATCTCAGTTCCAAGCATATATGCTTAGGATTGGCCTGCAGTTCTGTTTCATCATTTCATTTAACAATAAGAAAGTGTCACATGTAGGATTACACAATAAAGAAAATATAATTTTCTCTTTGGACAAGTAGGGGGAAATGGTCTTGTGTATGTGTGCATGTGTTTCTGCTGCATTTCTGTCAGTAGAAAGCCAGTATTTTGGGATGTTCCTTGTGTCTTAGGAGGTACCTGCTAAAATGGGGTGGGGGTAGAATGACAGATATCTTGCAGTATCAATATTCTGATAAAGAAGTGTGTGATTTCCTTACCTCTTAGGGGTACAGAAAACATGGTTGCCAGGATTTGGGCTTCATCTCTGAACTCTTGGTGAATGGGATGCTCCCCACCACCACCCAGCAACCCAGGATATTCTCAGCTTTGGGCCGATCCCCCATTTTCTTGCATGTTCTAGAACTAATTAACATGGTGACCTTTAAACTCGTGATAAAATCTCTGCATTGTTTATCTCTCACACATCATTTTATAATTGTTGCTCTAGAATCTGCTTCCAATAATATTACAAGAATCCACCCATTATGCCATCAGAAAGACCTACCCCCAGGTCTCAAGCTCTAGGCCTGAAATCTCCAGGAATTTAATTTTGCTGTCCCAACACAGATGGCAGCTCTAACATTTGTTTTCCTCTCTCTGATTTTATACTTCAATTGAAGGTGTTGGGACCCACAAAATCTCTCCAATTTATGCTTTTGTTCCTATCAGTGGGAGGTCAATTTATTTCTCTTCAGTTCCTGCTCTTAAGTTGTTTCACTGCTAACAGTCTCATAAAGGCCCCTTCTTCCTTAGGGGGAAGTATCAGACATAGTCAGTCTTTGATGAAGTGCCGTATGTAATTCTATTCCTCAAAACAACACACAAAAAACAAACAAATTAAATACCCTTTGATTTATGAATGTGGGATACTGTACTTCTGTATCCACAATTCAAAATACCAAGAAATGGCCCAATATTGCTGCACAATATAGCACCTGCATTGCCATCAGGAAAAAGGATGCCAAATGTTACATAGCAAAGGGCACAACTGAATATTGACAGCACTCACATCAACAGTCAAGATGGTCTACAGCAGTGGTCCCCAACCATTTTGCCTCCACGGGCCAGTTTAGCATGAGTGTTGGGGGGGCATCTGTGCATGTCAGGGACGGGCCATGCATGTGGGAGGGGCCGTGTGGGGGGAGGGCCATGGGAGGGGCCGTGTGTGCATGGGAGGGGCTGTGGGAGGGGCCGTGCATGTGTGGGAGGGACATGGGAGGGGCCATGAGTGCATGGGAGGGGCATGCATGCATCTGCATGTGGGGGGGAGGAGATTTGTCTCCACAGCCTGGTCCGCGGACCGGGGGTTGGGGACCCCTGGTCTATAGCAGCCATTCTTACCAGGGCCATATGGCCTCCTGGGGGCCCAGGCATAATTGGAGGGGGCCATACACTGGAAACAATTCTTCACATTCCACCTTATAAGGTTTGGTATGCGATGTATACAGTTCTGATTTGGGCTATACAGTGGTGCCTCGCAAGACGAACGCCTCGCCGGACGAAAAACTCGCAAGACGAAAGCGTTTTGCGATTGTGTTGGTGACTCGCAAGACGGCTTTTTCTATGGCCGTGCTTCGCAAGACGATTTTTTTTTCGGAAGAGCGATGCCTTGCAAGACGAAAATAATTCGTTCGTCTTGCGAGGTTTCCCATAGGAATGCATTGCAATGCATTCCTATGGGAAGCCGCTTTTTCGCAAGACGAAAATTTCGCAATACGACGGTACTCGCGGAACGAATTACTTTCGTCTTGCGAGGCACCACTGTATTTCTTTCTTTTTGTGTTTATGCCCTGGACCAAAAAAAAAAAAAAAGTTTGAGAATGGTTGGTACAGGATACACGCTCGTGTTCACTACTAGAGATGGGGACAAACTGCCAAAATGGTGGTTTGTCTTGGCTCATGGTTTGTCAAGATGCATCGGTTCATTGCATTTGTTGTTTAGTTGGGTCTTTCTTTTTTTAGACAGCCCATGGCTGTCGCCACTGTCACCTGCTGCTGCCAGTGCCACCTGCACCACTGCCATGGCCTCTGCCACTGCTATCTTTGCAAAGACGGTGGCTGCAGCTTCCCTTAGGGCAGCAGAGCCTGCCCTACCTGCCTGCGAGCCCACCAATCAGCTGTTCAGTAGGCCCATAGGCAGAGAGGGAAGGCTAGGCTGCCCGGACGGAAGTCACTGTTCCAGCAGCCTAATCTTCTCTCTCTGCCTATGGGGACAAATAAAAATGGATAAATATTCATCCTTTCATATTCGTCGGGGTTGAATACAAAGGGACGAATATTCACCGAATCAGTGATTTCTTCTGAATATCGCGATTTGTTTTTTATTCATTCCCCATGTCTACTCACTACCATTCACAAAGAAACACCAAGCAGGAGAAAATCCCAGAGCCTGACTCTTTTCTTCACCGGTTCTTTTTTCAGCCACTTTTCACCCAAACTCAAAGCAATTGTCAGTGCTGATATGGGACAACCAATGTGGCATTGAGCTTTGAAAACCCTACTGTAACACAGGAGGTAAAATGTAGAACCTTCCAGTTTTTGCAATTTGCACAAATGTTCTATCCTATCTTCGCCATTCAGCATCTGAAGGAACGAGTGGGAGTCCTTGTAGTTAAACAACAACAACAACAACCCTTGACTTTGACATCTTGGTAAATATTGTTAAGCTCTGAGTTTTAGTGATGTTACAGCAATCATGTCCATGACATTTAGAAATCCAATGAGCTTGTCAAGTGACAAGTGTACATAAATAATTCCAGCAACTCACAAGAGCTTTACAAAATGTGTGGAGCCGTCAGCATTTTCAGGGAATGCTCTCTAATAGGCATGTTCTTTGGGTTTAGGATTTATTTGGAAAACAAAGCAAAGTGGGAGTATGAGTCCATTTTTTAACCAATCCAAAGCAGTCCTCAAATCAAATCAGGGGTCTCCCGGGTTCTCCGCAAAGTTCTGTATTTTGCTTTGGTGCTTTATAAATTAAAAATCCACAGCACCCAGTTCAGTCCCAGAGGATACAGGGGTGATTGATAGCTGGATAACAGTGCTCAGCTAACACAGGATGAATCATTGATGGGCAGGAGTTGGACATGGGAAGAGAAAGGAGAGGAGGGCAGAAGGAAACTAGTGAGACCTTTGCCTGCACATTGAAGGTTAAGCAGTAATTGATTTTTTAAATTTATTTTATTAGATTTATACCCCGCCCATCTAGACAGATAGTCTACTCTGGGTGGCATTACAAAATTTAAAAACAATAGATGATGGCACTGAGTTTGATTTCCCCTTCCCCTTTCCCAGGTCAGAGCCCTTATTTGCCCCACTTTCATTTTCTCCCCAACTATTTAGCCAAATACAACTACATACAAATAAATTTAAAATATTTGGAAAGAAATAAAATCAAATGAACCACAAGTCAGCTCAAAGTGAATCAGCTGCAAGTTGTAAAACAAATAATTCAAAATGAATCAAAGCAGATGGCATTCATACACATGGACTCTCTAGCTGTATGATTTGAGAGTCTGTGCACACAAATAGTTTTCTGCTCCCCCCCCCATCACATGGATTAAAAGAAAAAATCAGTGTGTTGTATTACTAGCATATATATGATCCTTTGTCACATTGCAAGGATTGTCAGGGTGATTTAAAATATCCTCCCATGTACTTGAAATCTGTGTTATTCCTCTTCATCTTCCTAAATTAAGAAACTTAATAAAACCGTTCCTGAGCTATTCACTGTGGGAAAACACATATTCTGCTTCCCCAGTGGTACATTTCCTAGTATAGATGCTTTAGGGAAAAACACAATACCATCATTCCAAATCAGTATAAAAATGCCATAGGATCTGTCAGTCAATTCTGCATTGGACTTTAAGTGCGTGGGTTTAGCTTAAATGGAATATAGAATTATTTCTGAATTCAGCATTTCAGAATTGATGCTAGAAAAAAAGAACCTATATTTTGCTTGCTCCATCTGCAATAGGGAATGAATGAATGGGACTTCTTCCTTCTTTCCTTCCTTTCCTCCTGCCCCATTTTCAGTTAGGCATTGATACTGTATTATTCATCGATGTGTCATAGACTTTAGTCCACTTAACTAAGAGGTTTTCACTACCTGCTTTAACAATAACAGCAGACTTGAGTAGAGTGAAAGATGGTAGCTGTGTGACCTTTAAAAAAACAAGGGTATCTTTGATTTGAATGACTGTGAGAGGACTGTACTCGTCTTGAAGGTTATAACCTCCTCAGGCAGTCCCCATATGTCCCACCAGATTGTCTTCCTGTAAACTTTCCATGAAGTGAATGACCAGGGTGCAGAATCAGCCTGAGGGTTTATTAAACTTGGAAGAAACAGGGAACAACAAGTAAACTGAAATGACAAATGTTAACGAGCAGCAAGCAGGGGTGGCCTTAGCCTTCCTTTCCCTCCACTGGCTGGAGAGGTACCAGACGTCTGTCTCCCAGAAGCTGAACGATGCCTTGGAGGTGAGAAAGGCAGGGATGGTTGATTGTGAGAGTTAACCATTCCCTGAAGGCAGTCTCAGTCTCCAGGTTTTTGGTTTCCACCAGAAGGATGATCACTGGTCATGGAGTCGGGGCCATGGCCTCCAGGAGACATCCGTCAGGTGCCTCTGAGTTTCTGTGGGATGGGGTTTCCTCTGTTCTTTTCCTCGCCCGGTTCCAACTTTGGCATTCATGGTGCTACAGTCTCCGTTGCTAATTCAGCTGCTGCCTCGACAAAATGGTTACACAGGCTTTTTTGGGGGCAGGGGGAGCATCCTATTTTCAGAACACAGTTACAAGAACACAGGCCTCAGAAAAGTTATTTCATGGCACTACAACTCCCAGGGATACCAGTCAGAGAGACCAGGAGCCATGGTAGCTGGAGATGGGGTCCCGTAGCTGTAGTAAAAGAAAGTTACTTTTCATAACCTTACTACCAAATTCAGACCCGGACATGTCCCCTGTCACTATAAACAGTTCTCTGAACTTGATGAAAGCAGCTCTAGCCAGTTCATTTCTCTACATTTCAGTATTTATAACGGCATCTTTCCCAAGTCCCCACCCCGCAGGGGCGGCTACAGTTTTGAGCACAAAGGCTGGAAAACTAAGAGTTACTGTGATTTATTTACAGTGGTGCCTTGACTTACGAACTTAATCCGTTCCAGAAGATGGTCGTAACTTAAAATGGTTGTAAGTCGAAGCACCATTTCCCATAGGAATGCATTGGAACGCGATTAATCCGTTCCAGACGGGGGGGGGGGGGGAATTTAAAAAAAACCCCAAAAAAACACCCCCCACTGCAAGCCCCATCGGAATGCTTCGGGGCCGGAAAAAAAATCACCAAAACCAAAAAAAACCCCACCAATGCAAGCCCCATCGGAACGCGGTGGGGCTGAAAAAAAAAAACACCACACACACAGAGAAAACAAACAGAGCAAGCCCCATTGGAACATGCTGGGGCTGGAAAAAAAATCACCAAAAAACCCCCAAACAAAACAAAAACAACACAGCAAGCCCCATTGGAATGCGCTGGGGCAAAAAAAAAAAAAAATCGCCAAAAAAACCCCCACAAACAGAGCAAGCCCCATCGGAACGCGCTGGGGCTGAAAAAAAAAAAACACACACCAAAACACAAAAAAAAACATCACAGCACAGAAACATAACCTCCCCCCCAGCCCAAACCCACCCTGCAAAACCCTGTATGTACTCACTCAGAAGCAGAAAGCAGCACCAGGCAGTCCGAAGCCTCCTCCGACGCACACTCTCTAACCGTTGGGGCGAAAGAGCTACAAAGAAGCAGCCTCTTCGCTGACCAACGGTTAGTAATTTAAATTCCCCACCTTTTCCCCCACTTTTTTTCCGGTCGTAACTCGAAGCTCCGGTCGCAAGTAGAAGCAAAATTTTGCGGCCGGAGCTGGTCGTAACTCGAAGTGGTCAGAAGTCGGGACGTTCGTAAGTCAAGGCACCACTGTATTTATCTTTTACAGTGTTTGCTTTCCAATTATTTTTAGGGATTTGGAAGTTGCCACCTGTTCTGGTGAACTTGTTCCAAACCCCTGAGCAGCCCTTGGTCCAAGCAGTGGGTTGGGGTGGGACTCATCTCCTCCCTCCACTGTGGAATGAGGCAACTGCCTGCCACATTTTTTCTTCTTCCTTATTTGAGTACGGCAGAGACTGTCAGAGCTGTCTTTTCAGTACACAAGCCACAGTGCAGGGGTACATTTTTAAAATGCAGGTGCCCCCCATAGCAGGCTCCATAACTATGCCACCAGCAGTTGTGATGATCCAATCCAACACGTTAGTTCCAGCCGTTTTCCTCTCTATTGGGAAGAGAACGGGTCATTGTAAAGCAAATGGGTCTTTTCTGCTTTCCGGACCAAGCTGAACATTCAGGACCAAATACTTGGCATAGCAAGAGGTTGCAAGAGGTTGTCCCTGGGGAAATCCATCCGTCCACCACATCTGAGCCACTGGGAGTATTACAACTAAGTTTAAGGCAGAAACTGGAAGTTTAAGATGCTGACAGATGGTACCACCACTACAACCCCTGCTAACCAAACAGCTCTATCTCTTGTGGGTTTTGGCTCTGCTACACCATTGTATACAACTATAGGATTCAGTATAGGACAATGGGTTCTCCCTGCCCCTGCATGAAAAATAGCAAGTGTTTTGTTTGATACCTTCTCTTCTGAACCTGAGCTTTTCATTTCCAGTTGCTTGTGCCTGGGTTCAGGCTTCAGATTTCACCACTGCTCTGTGTACTGGGAGGATTCTGGTAGGACACCTGTTCACATTTCTGAGCCCTCTATCTGTTTCTCAGAGCTGTAGAAACATACTGCCACTTCTCTGTGGCAGCAATGGAAATACTTGCGACCATATTGTGAATTTCCAGTGCCTCCCTTTTAGGAAAAAGTAGCAGATGTTGCCCTTATTTCAGTGACTCCTCTGTGAAAACCTCTATGCTATGCAAGCAGAGGAGAAAGGATTAAAAAAAATTCCTGTGCCTTCCTCCAAAATGTCTGAGAATATAAAGGGAGCAGACTATGCTGAAGACTAGACAGCAGACTCCTATGGATAGATGGAGGTCTTTGCCACCAGATGGCTTTGTTTAGTTTGTTCACCTTCATTCAGAACACTGAATTAACCAAATGTCAAGACACTTCCTAGAAACTTGTTGACGGGAGCCCTTTTCAAGCATGTACTGAATACTCCCATGTAGAAGGTCATGTTCAACCCCAGCCCACTCCTTAACCCACCTGCCTGTGGAAGTCAATAAATCTGAAGAGGGAAAGCCTACACAGTCTGTGGGGTGCTCTGTGTAAGTTGGGAGCTTGGAAAATCAGGGTCCTGATTCATGTGGAAACCCCCCAATGAATAGTAGAACTCTTCCTCTTCAGTCCTATTGCCTTCACCTGTCGAAGGGTGATGAAACTGGGTAAGGAGAGAGAGATGCTAGAATGCGCCCTTCTTCACGACAGCGTTCTCCACATTTTAAAAAGCCTGAATATATCGTATTGGATTACATGTCCTATATTGTATTCAATGCAATATTGTTGCTGCACTAGTAGATTAATAATTTTTAATAAAGATTAATAAGTTTTTTTGGGCACAATTATTTGTAGACTGCAGCCCACTTCATCAGACGCAATTATAATGTGTGTGAATTTTGTGTCTTCTGCAAGTAGAGCCAGTAGAGCCAGTCTGTGTGGCCTTGGGCAAGCTACATAGTTCCAGGGCACCCCCAGAAGAAGAGATGGCAAACCATTTCTAAGTACTCTCTACCTGAACAAGCCTGAAAAGGATCACCATAAGTCAGAATTGACTTGATGGCACATGATTATCCATCCATCCATCCATCCATCCATCCATCCATCCATCCATCTATCTATCTATCTATCTATCTATCTATCTATCTATCTATCTATCTATCTATCTATCTATCTATCTATCTATCTATCTATCTATCTATCTGTATACACACACATTATCATTCTGCTTTGATATTTGAAATACACAAACCATTCTGCTCTGCCCTTATTCATTATCCCACACACATACTTGTTCTCAGCACCTGGGCTTTGCATAATTCCTTGGCTTTTAGCTATGTCTGGAAGGGGAAAAGAAGGTAACAGGAGGAGTGCAAAGCTTGTAGGATGCTCGCAACCTGTCAAAGATTGCAAGTGAGGGATTAAGAGCTCCTGCGCTGAGGCAATAAGTCAAGCAAATGGTGAAGGATTTGAAAAGCAGATGGGTAAATCCTGCCAGACAGGTCACTGGGGCAAAAGAGACTTTCATGAAACGTAAAATTGCGTCAGGGTCATTTGCAATGCTCTTCTGTAGCAGAGCAGAAGGCCAGCTACCTGGCAAACTCTAAAAAGAAAAGAGTTAAATAAATAAATAAATAAATGCTTCCTCTCTTTGCCCTGTAACAGAAATGTTATGACACGTTAAGAACTACATTCCAGTGCAGGGGCTGAGAAATGAAAAAGCTGAATGAGTGAATGCAGCACAGGCGAAGCAGAGAGCTTTTGAACTCGGCTGCTGATAGCAGAACAAGTTGTTGAAAAAGCCAACAGGTTGATGCTATAGCAGAGATGAGTAAGTAAAAGGATATATATTCCTTGCCTGTGTTTTTGTGTCCTTTCCCAACAAAAACAGAATTCAACTGGAGTAACGACTATGAATATATAGTGGAATTCCATTCAAGTTGTGACAATTTGGGAAGATAGACTTCAGCCACTTGGACATTTTTCTGTAACACATTCATAAAAATAACAGTGCATATGCATTTCTACAGTTGTGTGTGTGCTGGATGCATAATAAACCTGAATGTTAGCTACATAGATTGGAGAAGCTGGCAAATGACCCCGATTACCCACTAATTTAATATTTAATTCTTTTTTTAAAAAAAACACTATGGTTTATGAATGTGAGATATTGTGCTTCTGTGTCCATGATTCAAAACGCCAGCAGGAAAAAGGATGCCAAGCTTTACATAGCAAAGGACAGCCTGAATGTTGACAACAGCAATGGCAGCAGTCAAGATAATCTACAGCATACCCTCTTGTGCCACTCACAACTACCATCCACAAAGTGACACCAAGAAAGGGAAAATCCCGGAAGCTGATTCCTTTTTTCATCAGTTAACCAATTCCCACCTAAACACAAAACAGTTGTCACGGCTATTTTTCAACAAGTGTGAATGGTGTGAATTGATCTGTTTAAAATCTGGGGTCACTTGTTTCTTGGGAGGGGATTAAAACAGCGTTACTTTTTAAGAAATCATAACTTGAAAACCCTTTGCCCAAACTTCCCCATATTCAACACATGCCGTATTTTTCCCTTTATAAGATGACCCAAAGTATAAGACGACCCCCCTTTTCTAACCCCAAATTAGAAAAAGCAGGGATCAAAGGGTTCCCTTTTTGCTAAGCCCCCTGCCTTGGCAAAAGGCAGTGGTAAAGAGCTGCCTTCCGTGTATAAAACAACCCTCAATTTTTTCTCAAATTATTTAAGGAAAAAGTGTCGTTTTATACACGGAAAAATACGGTATGTGCCAAACTTGGTGGTGATCAGAAGTCCAGTTTCAAAGTTACCAAAGTGACATTCATAACCATTCAGCCTCTGTGGCTTGTTTCTTATTAGGCCCAGCATTCCACAGCCATATTTCTTCCACATTCTGAGAAGATAAACACTTGAAAGAATGACCCACTGGAGGATGCAAGCCAGGCCTGCACTGGCCCTGATCTAGCTTGGGTCAAATCCCTCCCTGGCGAGAGGAGAAAGCTTTTTTTGTCTGTGCGTCTGCCAAGGGAAATAGTACAGGGATTGCTTTTAAAAAACACACACACTGAAAAACAGAATATGTTGTATTCCATTCTCTGTGCTACATCAAGTCTGTACTTGTTGTTTTACTGATGATAAGGGGGAAAGGCCAGACTGGTGTAGTTGAGGGGCCCAATCCTGGAGGCTTTGGTGGGAACAGTTGATTTCTATGCAATGCTGTTTCCCACTTGCCCCATCCCAA
Source organism: Intellagama lesueurii (assembly GCA_037013535.1). Taxonomy (NCBI): domain Eukaryota; kingdom Metazoa; phylum Chordata; class Lepidosauria; order Squamata; family Agamidae; genus Intellagama; species Intellagama lesueurii. The sequence goes on from JBAJHW010000002.1 coordinate 221,818,593, forward strand.
GTGCCTCATTGTTGGGGACAACCACTGCTTAGAAAACTAAACTGTGATGGAGATTTACCCATGAAGGGTAAAGCTGAGGCCTCTGGCCTTGTTTGTCCCTGATGAGGAAGGAATATTGTTTTCCGAAATGTCTTAGATGATTTTGAATAAATATACACAATCACTTTGAGAACCACATTTCTCTCCTACTGTTATCTTGTTCGGGTGCCAAAGCAACTTCACTGGCTGTGGTTACTGTGTATCTTGACTTGGGGCCAAGTGAGATGGGCACCATTTGCTGTTCCATCTCAGACAGGCCAAATGGCTGAAGTCTCAAGAAACTGCTGTGGTTTCCCAGTTCTCCTGGTGGGGAAAGATTTCACAGTGAGCAGCAGTAGAGGATGAGAAAGCTTGAGGTGTTGTTGTTTTTTACCTTTAAGGTGGCTTCAGATCCTGGGCACCCTTCACCTGCCCAGGATAAACTGGTAATAATTTGAATTTTTAAAATTAAGATGTTTAAGGTGAATAGATGAGTTGAGTTTTTTTTAATGCAATCTGCACACTGGGGAGTGATGAGGGTTGAAGGAAAAGCATCATGAAGAGATATATGGGCAGAGCTTCTCCATATTTTAAGCAAAATCACAGTGTCTTGCAATCACCTTTAGCCAGCCAAAATGCAATAGCTTTGAAGCTAAAAGTTTTATGATACCCATCATCTTGAAAACATATGATTAAGGCTGAGACGTTGCCAGCTTCTGAAGCAGACAATGAGGAGGCACTGCTTTTACACAAAACTCAGAACAGTTATGATTTTGGACTACAGACCCCAGATTTCTAGTTAGCATGGCAGAAGGATTCTGGGAGTTGTAGTCTAAAAAAGTAATTCTTCCAAGCTTTGCTTCTATATTGTATTTTAACTACTGCCAACCAAAAGAAGGAGTGTTCTTAGGCATAGCTCATCTACTGAAGTCTGTGTTCAGTCCAGTGTTTTCCATCTTTTTCCTACAGAATTTCACAGGCCTTCATTTGCTTTTGTAAATAATGATCAACAGGATTCTGATTATGGTAATGTTGTATAGGTCATTCTTTTGTGGTGTCAATGTAATGGGTCAAATGTAAAGGACGTTCTGTTGATAAATAATGCATCATTCATTAAATAATAAGGGAGGAGGGGTTTTAGTTGCTTGCACAACCAGTTTGATGTAGCTGAAAAGCCACAATGGTTTAAATAAACATATAAATTGTCACGAAATGTGGCATGTCATATGGGTGTTTCTGAAAGCAGCATGTGGGTATGCACCTGGATCTACAATAGAGTGAATGGTATATACTCAGATGCAGGACCTTCTTACAGAGAACCTCTTTGATATAAAATGCTGTTATTCTGTATGGTTATGGCTGCAGTCCTAAATCTGTAACAGAGCTATAAGCTTATTTGTCCATGATAATTTGGGATATCAAAAGCATCTGTAACTATGAAGGCAACGTATAAGAAAAAATAACTAGGTGCATTCGGATGTTGTTATGCTTAGACAAAATGCAGAAAAATGAGTGTTATAGCCTGGCTACACAGGAAGAAAATGTGGGAAATATTACGGGTTTGGGGAAAACAGAGTTGCATTTTCCCCCCTGTTGGTCACATGATGCAATGGGAAATGTGAATATGCCCAGAGTCCCACACTCCCAATCCATACTTTTTCCTCCCGCCACAGACCCTTCTACTTTTAAAAAATAGTGTGATTGCTTTGAACTGATGCAAAAAAGGAAAGGTTAATTAAGAACACACACACTCATACGAAGCAGTTTTTGGCAAAGCACCTTCCCCCTTGCCTCACAAGGCAAGGAGAGACCATACACACATATACAGCTCCAGCACTCACCTCTCTCCACAAAGTCTCTCTCCCAAGGCTCCTCCTCCTCCTCTTCTTCTTCTCCTCTAGGGTCAGCAGAGTTCATTTATTTATTTTTAAAGTTTAACAAGCTCTCCAGTTGACAAGAGAACATGAGGACAGAGACTCATTGAGTCAGGAAAGCCTTATTAACATGGCCAAACAGCCGGAAAAACCCACAACCACTTATTAAGTCTGTTCCTTTGAACTGCGCCACTTAGAGGCACTTCAGTAGAACTGCAGTTAGAAGGCTTTTCCTCCTCTCCTTGTTGGGCCACTTAAATCAAGGAGAGCTGAATTCCTTGGTGCAACTTCACAGCAAGAGAATGGGAGTGAATTTACATTTCCCTGTTGTGTAGTCACACCCATAGTAAGGGTGTGATCACACAGGGAATTAGATTGCACTTTGGACTGCTTCTGGAGCAGTCTGGTACCATCTCTTTCCCAGTGCTCACATGACATGCAGGGCATTACACTCCAACCCCACCCTGATCTGTGCCAAAGCTGGACCTTTTTGGTCCAGCAGGAGGGGTATTACTTTAGGGGGTTTGGACGGAGCAGACAGAAAGGGTGCTTTAAGAGACGCTGCTCCACACAAAGCAACACTTTGTGGTGTGTTCAGGCGCGCACCTTTCCCACTATCTGATCACACCCTAAATCTGACTAAATTAAGCCTCGTTCAGGTAGAGCAGAGGAGCAGTAGGGAGATGGAGGGAGACTGAAACTGTTTAACCCTTCCAGTTCTTTGTCTATTAACAGCACACAGACACTCAGGTTCACTTGAGTGGTTGTCCTTTTTTTCCCCAGATGGCAAAAGATTCAGGCTTACATTTTATATTTTGCATACACAGATGCATCAGAACCCTATTGCTGATTTTCCTTGCATAAGGAAAATTGCTGTAAGTCTTGTTAAAATACTATTCATGAATAATGTGCTTGTTGTGTTCCTGTGTTGCACTCGACTGCATGCCTGGGTGTGCATCCAGGAATGAAATCAGCACCTTGCAAATGAGCAGCATTTTGCTGCCATGATTTATGTCATTTTCCTTATGCAAGAGTAAATTAGCTATAGGATTCTGAAAATGAGTGAAAGACTAACTGAGCACTGGGATGAAGAGAAATAAAAATAGGCGAAAAAGGAAAATCATTGAAACAAGGAGAGGAGAAAATCGAGGGGGAACTAAGTGGTTTCTAATCAGATGAAGCTCTTACTTCTGCTAGTGATTTCCTATACCACCACCGTCCCTCACATTGAAAGCAGCAGGATTGAAATACTGTCAGTTAAATTAGTTACATTGATTGAATAGCTAGTTGCCTTCCAGGTTTACTAAAACAGTATTCACATTACGTCGCATCCATTAGGCAGAAATATGCAAGTTAGCTGTGTCCTTCCAGCCGCATGATTTATTTCTGTTGTGACCTTTGGATCTGAAGGTATTTCATAAAATGACTGATGACTGAAACATTACCCAACTTCTCACTTCCAAAGACTGTCACTTGAAAATACCCAGTTGTAAGAAGGCAATGTCCTGCTTCAAGTTCTTTCAGTCAAGGAACTTAGGGACAGCCAGGAGGTCAGTTTGGCTTGAACTTTCTTCAGAAGATAGGATGTGAAGTAGGCCTCTGAGTAGACATGGGCCAAAGGAAATTCCGGACAGAGATCTGGAAGCTGAAGAACCAGCGTTGTTCCAGTAACCATCTGCCCACAGCTGAAGGCTAGGAAACAAGCCCTTAGAGCTCAGATGCAGACTTTCAGAGAGGGATTAGGTAGGATTTATGGGAAAGAGCCTTATATATGTGTAGCCCCTTACCAATGAGGAATTACAATCCTTAGATGTAACCTCTCCACCTGACAGCCAGCCGGGCCTGCACACGTAGATGCCCATTTCCCCTGGGACTAAGCAAATATTTAGTATGTGGGGTGTCTGCATTCTAAGGAGGTGAGCATGCTTGATGTCAAGGTCATGGGATCCCCCTGATCACCCACAAGATTTTTAACTAAACAATCTGTTTCTCTGGGATGTTCAGCTCAGAGAGCTCCAGATCATCTTTTGACAAGGATCTCCCCAGGGTGGGCACAGCCGCTAAGGCGTAACATCATATGGTGTTAGCAACATGCTTACTAATCACTTAATTATTTTTAAAATATTAAATACCAGGGGCATAGGGCAATAATAATCAGTACCACAGCAGAGAGGAGGTTTTAATTTTTCCTCCCTAGCCATGCTGTCAGGAAAAATGGTCCCCTGCAGATAATGTAGTTTTGAGGGGGAAGCAATTATTTTCCCTCCCACCCCCAAGAGTAAGTGTTCCCTAAAAAGGCATTTTTCATTAAATCACCATTGAGGAATAACTGTTGAGGCCTAAACCTCCCTGTACATTGCAGTGCCAAGAATCATTCACCCTGCTGCCTGTCCTTATGCCTAATGTTTAACATTTGTTAAACATGATTGTTAATTACGTTGTTAACATAACATATTGCAGGTCTTTTACATATGGATACTGTAATAATCATGTTAAAGTATATTATATATGCATCATTTCAATGACGAGACAGTAGAATATAGAAAGAATCCAGCATATGCTGATTTTTTTAAATGTACAATAGTAACCCAAATGCCACCTAAATGTACTAAAAAGACAAGATAAGAAACACTAGAACATTTGCCATATATCTTGAACTGGATCTTACATGATCTCTTGATGCAGGAGATGTGATTACTTTTTACATGGATGAACCGAGCCAACTTAATCTACACAATACTTTTAAAGTACCTTTATAAGTCATGGGATATGTGACTCCAACTCACATGGGCTTTCCCATGTTAGGAGGCAACACAAATCACTTCAAGTACCAAATTCCACAACCAATTCTGTTCCTTCCAGCTTTCTCATATGTCCTGAAGACAGAAAGACAAAGAGAGATACTGAAGATCATAGTCAACCCAAATTATTGCTTCAGGCAGGAAAAGGTTGACTGCCCATGACTAAACAAGGCTGAAGAATGAAATTATGGATCTTTCCATAGAAAGAGCAGCTAATGAAGCCCACAGTAGATTTATTGTCCAACAGGAAGAGAATGATTTGAGCACCATTCTTTGACAGGCAGTGTATGAATCTAATTAATAGATCAATAGGTATGTTTCCATAGAACTCTTTCTGGATGTTGATTCTACCTGTCTACATATAAGCTGGTAAAGGTGCTTATTGGTAGACAGTTCATCCCAGTAGTAGTTGCAAGATACTGTGCAACTCTTCCATTCTGACTTCCTTAAAGTGGTGGAAAAACACAGGAGGAGGGCTATAAGTTACATTGATGGTATCTGGGCCATCCTCCTCTGGTTCAGTGATTTGAGGCAGGCCAATTGCAGAATGAAGGCCTTATCTGGAAGCATGCTGAGTCTCAGCATCCATTTCAGCGTACTGCTGAGGTGAGAAAAAGGACAATAAAAGGATTGTGGATGAACAGATCTAAGATAATGTTTCTCAGTGGCAGGGAAGGCTGAGATAGGTGTCTTGACATCATAGTGGCACAGAATCATTGTTGTTCAGGCTCCCGTCTTAGTACTGCCCTAACTCTGATGTCAAGATCATAATCACAATATTTAATTGATAGACTGTAAGCTGGTTTGAAAGATACCCAGTGTAGTATAGTGGATAGCGTGATAGACTAAGACTCAGGAGACCTGGGTTCAAGTGCCTGCTCAGCCATGGAAACTCACTGGGGGTGTGAAACTGGTAAAACCACTCCTTAAATGTCTCACTTACCATGAAAGCCCTTATAGGGTCACTATAAGTCAGTTTTGAATTGATGGCATATAAAAAGCTGGGATGAAAAGGGTGCACTGATATGTGGATCTCAAATTCATCTCACCATACCCTTTTTAGGGGGGGGGGGGGAGCCCAGAAGCACATTAACTGTTACCAGTGAGAACAAGTCAACACATTTATAGTTTGTAAACCAGACCCTGCCTCCCCCCCACCAAACTTCAGTGTTGTCATCCCCTTATCTGCACTGTTACATGAGGACAAAAAAGAGGAAATCTCTGATGCCAGAATAACTTACCTAACCAGAAAGGGTTTTTTGGAAAGCAGCCATAGAGAAGATTCACTCAGGCCTCCTAAGGGAGGGAGCCTCACAGCTGGTTTCTATGCCCTATTTCTTCAGCTCAGATCACGGTCCTGGAAAATAGGATGCACGTTGGCCAGAGTTACTTGCCTGATGTTCCTTACTGACTGATGCTGGGTAAAATAAAAGTACTAAAATGACATAAAAGGCTTTATACTCCCATAAATCCCACTGAGATATGGATTTATTATGGCCTACTACAAGTTTGTTATTTATATTACAATACGAGTTGTTTCAGAACTTCTTTGTGTCTTTCTGAGGTATCCATCCAGACTTGCTGTTGGATACATCATGAATCTCGGAAATGCACTGGACGGTGTAGGCAGTTTTAAAAGATCAGAGGAGTGGTTTCCAAATTGTTATGCTCCATTTCTTTGATGTGGTTTGAAATCTTTTCTCTATCATCCTCCTCCTTTGTATCAAATTACTCATCTCTGCTTTGATTCTCAACATTTCTCAGCCACTGCAAGTTCTTGCACAGGTGTATGAACCATTTCCATGCATCCTCTTCCTGGCTCTGTAAACACCAGCAAATAGCCGTGCCAGTTGTTTCTTTAATAGTGTAATCCTATCCACATCTCTTTTTTAAAAAATCCCCACTAAGGCCAATGGAACTTGCAGAAAAGTACGTATAGGATTGCATACTAAAGAGAGTTGAAAGTCTGGTGTGTGTGTGTGAAGATGATTTTTGAGAATTTCTAAGCCTTAGAAAGTGATTAAGTGCTCTTAGATCTCTGATCTATTTCATGCCAAAATTTCTGGCCCTACCTCAGTAATCTGAGAAGAACCAAAATGGCATCCATGTTAATCTGGTCTAGCAAAAACAATAGTGTATGTTCCTGATTACTTCTGTCAAGCACAAAAACATACAAAAATCACATAAAATAATTTCTGAGGTGGCAGATCCCCTGTTTAACTATGAGGCACACAGAAACTGCAACATTAACGAAGAAACAAGTAATACCAGAACAGATCAGAGTGGAGGTGACCCACTCCCTACTAGCAGCCATTGGTGATAAAGAACTATGTAAAGAGAGATAATTATTTTCTGTAAAGAGACATTATTTTCCAATTCATATAGAGTCTAGGTTTCACGGAATTAAATGTGCTGATGAATTCCATCTCAGTGGCTTTATTGAAGAATTTCCCTCTGAAACTTTTTGTTGACCTTGTGGCTTTATGTTCTGCTACAGAATGCCATGGTAGGGAAGGAATGTCAGAAAGGAACTTTACAGATCCATGTAGGCTATCCCACTTCCCCCCACCCCCCAAAAAATCTTTTCTCTCTTCTCCTTACCTCCATTTTACTGAAGGGTTTTGAATTAGTAATTCCATATTTATGTTTCTGGTATATTTAAGGGATTGCTTAAAATATCCTGGAAAGATTCCGAGCAGCACAGAAGGCAAGAAAATGAAAAACACATGAAAGGAATAAAACTTAACGTTAGACATGCTCAGAGGGGGTGGAATCACTGGCAGCAACTACCCACAATCTAGCTGGCAGACCTAGAAAACATCCTACACCCTTTCTGTTCCTTCTTTCTATGTACACTCCACTCTTGCACCAGCCACGACCATGGCATTTTAATCTACGACATAACCTTTGAAGCTAATTTAAATAATGGCTGAAATCCTGGCCATTTTGGCATAAGGCAAACTTGCCCCTGTAAAAGGGTGACGGGCGCTATGCCCAGGTAATTATTTCAAATGGTTCTCTCCATTTCTTTTGTGTTTTTAGCTGCCACATAAAAGGCAAGCCCAGGGTTGTTGTTGTTGTTGGTTTTTTTTTTTTTTTTTTTGCAAATATTCGTTCTTTCCATTTAGAGGTGAGACTCAGCCTTTGTAGCACATACTGTTTAAAAAAGGGGGTCCCCAAAATTTCTCAATTGCCTATGTGTTGTATGGGATTTTTTTTTTTTTTTAATGGAAGTCCCTAACAGCACCTTGGTCAGCATCTATGTTTTGGCGGCTGTTTTTTTTATTGTTTTTTAAAAATAATTCCTTTTAAAATAATCACATTTGCTGGTGGAAACATTGTTAAAAGATGCCATTAATGGGATGTGGCAAACTTGCAAGTCAATAAAAAGGGAGAGTATTTTAAAAAAGCAAATTCCCAAGAAGATTAAAACTGCACAATGGCAAGGAATTTATAATTTTTTACACTTAACCCATGTGCCTACAACACACCTGTGGATGTGTGCATGTCTGCACATGCTCTATTGCATAGAGTCAGGTTCCACAATCTTCAGAAGCCTGCAGAATGGAAGAAAATCTTCAGAGATGGGAAATTTATATCATTAATCCAGCAAAGTTTTATATTCAAACTTGGTACAAGATATACAAACACTGTACCACAGTCTCAGTTACAAGTGACAGGATATTTTCTAGAATCCTCATATTCCCAAGTTCAGGAAGGGGGTCCCTGCATTGTGGATTTGTTTTCTTCAGAAATGTCAATGAAATTCTGTTGATGGCACAAGGGGTCTATGGGAAATCTCTGACGGGTGAAAAGGACAAATGGGTACTCTTAATCAGGTCTGTAGATCCAGACTCTAGATTCTAGAGGAAGCAACGCTTATTTATTTTTCAGATTGTTATCAATCACATTTTACACAACAAAACTTTATTCAGGAATTCTGAGCTGCACACATTTCTGTTTGGAACTGCCTGTTTTTCTTGAACTGCTTATTTTGTGTCTAGTTGCATCTTTTAAAAATGTGGAAAAAGAAAAGGCCTATAGTTGACCCATGCATTATTTTCTCTCTATAACGGTTGCTGGGTAACTAGTACCCTACCATACACCTCCGTATCGTTTAGCCAGTTTGTTTTCTTTTTCTTTTTCCATAATAAAGCACAATTTGAAGCTAATGCCTGTTGGCTAAAGATAACCATCTCTTTTAATAAAAACAAAAGCCCAGCTGTGCTGATGATAAGATAGTTTTAAAAAATGGATTTATTAGACTTGAATGCTCTGATCTGATTTTAATCGTTGCCACATATTTCCTTTAAAATTTAAGGAGGTGGGGAGGAGTTATATGTTATCATGTACTGTGGGAGCTGGAGGCTGTAGTGGCTGTTTCCCGCATTAAGGCAACTGAAATAAGGAAAGTGGTGACCTGGGCCATACATGTAAAATACAGAGTGAATCAAATGGACCCAGATGGCAGAGGTTAACTCCCTTGCTATTTTACCTGAGCCCTGCAGCCATTCCCCTCTCCATTCCTGCTACCTGACCCATTCTGCACCTCCTAAGCTATCCTGATAGCCTCAGGGATAGTGGAGGATTTTAATCCCCTTGACAGTTGAATTAGACTCCATTGCCAGCCCAGCCGGTTTCTGTGCATGCAATGGAGGAACTTGCCATCTTGACCTTTGGCTCAGGCAGCAAAATGTCTCTGGTCAGTCTTGTCTAGTGTAGTAGAAACCTATAACCGGTAGAATTAACCATGGATAATATTACTGGCTTTATATGCAAACTGGCTTCTGGGAAGCAGACCCCAGACTGTTTTAAGTGACGAGAAAGCATTCATTAAGAAAGTTACCAGATGTGGCTTGTGGTCCAAGCAAAGCAGTACCTCACTCCAAATTTCAGGGTGAGGACCTCTTCCCTCGATTATGGACTGCCTGTGGGAATTACAAATCTCTGAGATGGAGATGGAGAGGGCCTGCTGCCTACAATATATCTACATCAATCAAGACCCAACTCAAATTACAGATAATGCATCACCAGAAGGGCTGATTGTGTGTGATTGTCACACCAGGAAAATCTTCTTACTGTACTTCCCATCATTTGCAGCGCAACTTGCTTTGTTTTATGACAGGCCTTCAGGCTAGAAGCATGTTCTTTCTTTGTAATTCTCATTTCTCCGATCGGAAAGATTGCCTCAAATCACAGCTTTGGCATGCTCATGTGATTGCAGTTCTAATGACAGGCTGTCTACAATGTATAGTTTGGCCCTAAGGCAAATAATGAAGAAGGAGGAATAGTGAGAGGAAATGAAATCATTCAGACCAAAAATATCAGTCTATACAGGCAGGAAAGCAGTACCGTGTTTCCCCGAAAATAAGACAGGGTCTTATATTAATTTTTGCTCCAAAAAACGCAGTAGGGCTTATTTTCAGGGGATGTTTTATTTTTTTCATGTACAACAATCTACATTTATTCAAATACAGTCATGTCATCATCTTCTAGTTCCTGCACAATGGTGGAGGGTGGGGTTTCACTTAACTAGGGGTTATTTTTGGGGTAGGGCTTATATTATGAGCATCCTGAAAAATCATACTAGGGCTTATTTTCAGGTTAGGTCTTATTTTCGGGGAAACAGGGTAGAACAGATAAGAATGAAGAGTACAGGGTAGAAACCAGGCCTACTGGTTTATAACACTGATGCCCCCTGTAGGCAGACAGTTGCCTATGCACGCATAATTGTACTTTTTCCTTATCCAGTGAATGCGACAGGAGAATTTCAGTCTTGGTGAGTTTCACCCTTTCAGAACATTATTGAAGTGAAAAGATCAGACTGAGGGACACACGACCTGTAACCTAGAGAAGGGTGGCCAGTGTTTGACATAGATGGTCTCCACAGTTTTTGCCGGGCCTTCGGCATTTGCTTGGCCTCTCCCTCCACCCTGCCCCACAAAATTCAAATTCAAATAGATTTATTGTCATTGTAAGTATATACATAGTATACACATACAACGAAATTCACACAGACACCCAGAGACCAGACCCACATGCACACACATAAAAAATCCCCAAACACTCCCCCCCACTAAAAAACCCCCACTAAGAATACAAACGTCTACACCGCAGGCCAAGTAACACTGTCCAACTATTCACTACTGGTGGTCTTTAAGCTCATTATTAAGTGCAATTATAGCTCTGGGATAAAAACTATTCAGAAAATGTGTGGTCCTCCTGATACTAGCTAAATCATTTCACCCTTTCTCCTGGGCTGCATGGCACAGCATGCCACTTTGCCTAACCATCACTCTGAGCAGAAGGGCGTGGGTAGAACTTGGAAAGAAGAAGAATGAATGTCATGATGTGCTAAAGCCTTTGAGCGCTGAGCAGTGTTGGGCCGGTGTCATCATCACCCTGCCATTGCTTAGTTATGGATGGCTTCAGCTAGTCATTATATGCAGTCTTCTAAAAGTAACTTATCATAAGAGAGATAGGAAACTCTGCATCCACTAATCTCTTTGTTCAGTTAACAAGAGACCTGAATGAGAGACCCTAGGAGTGGAGAAGGGAAATTTTTCAGTGATATGAGCATTTGAGTATCACAGTGTTAGATTTTTTCCACCTCCAGGATTATGCAGATTAGTTGCTTTGTTTAAGAATTGGCTTCTAGGACTCAAGCACAGGATTCCCTTAAAGTCTGGTTTCACAAATATGGAAAGGCAGCTTTGTCCCTGCTCCACAACGTTAACTGCCTTCAGCTCCAATTATAGGCTATCTCTAATGCCCGTTTCTGGCCTGACATTCCCTGTATTAGTGGTGGCTGTTTATATCACTTTTTATTGCTGTTACTTGGTCATTGGTTGTTCTTGGATTTTCGATCAGCATCTGTGCTCTTGGATATCTTTTAGACCAGAGGTGGGCAAACCTATGAATATCCCGGAATATTACCATTACAATTCCTACCATTTTTCATGATGACTGCAGGCTGATAGGAGCTGTCAGTCCAACAGCAACTGGAGGCTACTGGTTCCCTGCCTCTGTTTTAGATGGAAAGGTGAAATAACAAACCAATATATTTTATATGAGTTCTGGTTTGCTATCAGGACTGAATTGCTTTCTGTGACTGTCTGCTTCTTTCTGCTACATGAAGTTAAAGCTTCCTTATTATTGATTCAACACCAACAATGATTCGTACAAATATCTCCTATGGGAACACTGCGGAAAAGAGATCAGGAAAGAGTATGCTTCCATTTTCTTCTGAATGTCCAAAGATTACAACCTATCTACCACAGATCCACTTTTGCTATACAAAATTGCAGGAAATTTTGAAGTTGCACCTAGAGAGAGAGAGCAATGGGAATGCTTAAAAGTCTGTTTGAAGGATTAGGCTAGTTTTACACCTGCTCTACTTTGTTGTGGTGTGGAAATTCCAGGGGTAGTGGTTTCCTTTACAGAAAATCCCAGCTGTCAGACTGCAATGTTCATAAGCCAGGGCCAGAATAGCTGATGGTGGGGATGATGGGACTTGCAATACATGTTCAATATCTCTGTTTTGGAAGTGTTCTTGAAGGATTTGTGTTTATTTATAAATATCCAGGTTGACCATAGTTGGAGGCAGATGGCATAGCACGCCATCAAACACTCCCAAGAAGCAAGTCTGCTGGTCTCATGTCACATCTCCAGGTCGTTTATCTTTCAGCTGCTTGGCTAAGACCTCAAACTTATAATAATACAACTGGAGGTGATAATTATCCTGAAACTGGTTACACCTTGTTAAAGACAGAATAAAATGTTTTATAAAAACATTTTCTTTTTCCTTTGTGAAAAGGAGGAGAGGAAAACTTAATCCTTTTAATGTTTATTATGAGAATGTTTGATTTTAAAACATGGGAAGATTTGTCAGCATTTGAAAATTCTACTCCTGATTTATATATGTACAGTACATAGGGGATTTTATAGTTTCACAATTCTTTTCCATAAGCCCCCACTTTTGATCTGGATAAGGTCAGATGATGTGATATTTTTCTTCCTGCAAAGATCCATTCAGTACACCGTCTATAATAAACCAGGGCCACAAACTCGATTAAGCTCTGACATTGCTCACCTCCAGCTCTGAACTTTGTGAGCAGTCTGGTCTGTTAATCTGAGACACTACGGCTCAAGTTCCAGAGTATTTGGTGACTTGTGTTACGTGCCATCAAATCGGAGCTGACTTGTAGAAACCCTAATAATGTTTTCAAGGCAAGATAATTAGGGAGTGGTTTTACCAGTACTGCCGCCGCCACCCATGAGGTTCCATGGCTGAGCAGGGATTCAAACCCAGGTCTCTTGAATCCTAGGCTGTCACTGTATGTGCTACACCACACTGGGTGCCATTTGGTGACTTAGGGATATCTGAAAGAGATAACATGTTGTCCTGGGTTTTATTTAAGTTCCTGTTTTCTTTCCCTCACTGTTTTATCATCTTTTGTGGTGCTCTGTGCTTGTGTCACTACTATCTCATTCTGTTGTTGGCATTTTGTTCTATATATCGTATATACTGTATAGGGAAGATAGGTGCTTCCCTATGAAATTATGGGCATAGGAATTTTCCTTTGATCATTAAGATCATTAAGGCTCCAAGAGAACCTTTGGCTTAACAGCAACTACTAAAGTCATCATATAATTAACTCTAATTGTAGTAGGCAGGTTTTAGCAGGTCTAATACTGTATAGCATAATCAGAGTATAAACTGAACCTGTTGTGGTTTCTTTTCAAAGAAACTGCACTGCACTCCTGCTAGTAACAGCATGGCAAAAACTCAGTTACAAGTCACATAATTCTGATCACTGAGCCCAGTTCAGACGGAGAGTCTAAAGAGGAAGTGGAGAATGAGTTGCTGGGGCAGGTCATCCCACAACTCTCTTATGCCATCGTCCTCAGCAGGAATGTCAGCAGTTTGGCTGTAAACGTTTTTTATAGCTGCTCTTTGTTTCTGACATTTCCTCTTGCCAGATATATTAAATCATGGGAGTTTTAGGAAAGTTGCTCATAGGAAATGGCTCACCCAGAGAAAAATGCATCCTGTGTCCTTCCACATCCTTTTGGGGCTTGGCTAATAGCAGCTTTTGCCATGACCCCTAGCCAAACCTTTCAAAAGCTGGCAACTCCCCTTCTCCCTGTTACTGGCTTAGGTAGGCTGGGAGACAGACCAGCAGATTGTACTTCATGCTTTTATGAGATGCTAAGTGGGTTCTATTCTAGGAAGCTCTTGGACTAATTAGTTTGGAATCCCTGCTTTAGGAAGCCTACAAAGAACCTTGAAATGTTGCTGATTTATTATCAGACGCTGCCATCTTGTGTTAAGTTCAATCCAGAACTATTACATCAGCTCTGTGCCTCAGTTGTGCAGGGAGGTGAGCTTCTGACAGGGTTAAGACAACTGCTTATTTGTCTAATTTTGATAACTGAGGTGCATTGTACTAGGCCAAGCTGCTGAAAAGATGGGAGATCTGAGAGACACTAGCACCGGCCAACTTCCTGCTTGGAGTGTGTTTGTACAGAGTGTTTGAAACCAAATGAACTGCAACCTGAAACCTTTTGAAGTCGTCCAATAAATTCCGTTTGCATACAGTCATTTGCGGTCACAAAGCAAAGCTACATGCAAGGTGGGGACACAACCTCCCAGTGACTTCCCTCCAAAGAACTGGTGTGCAAAAATGAGGGTCGTATATAAAAGCACAGAAAGTCAGGTGGTGTATGTCTGTTCTTAAACGTGGTTACAATAAAGCATCTGGTTGCTGTACACACATACAGTGCTCTTTGGAATAGGAAGGGGCTCCATATAATTCAGTGGGGAGACTGGAGTGTGGAGGAAAGATTGCTGCCAAACTGCATACCCAACGCATAATTTATAGTTCCTAGCGATCTGATCGTAGGGTTTCTATTACCTCATGCTATTGTAGGTTTGATTTAATCCTGTTAAACCAAATCAAGAGTAAATGCTGGCACGCATTTAATTTACTTTGGTTGGCAATTGCTTGATTGTTGGTTTGCTTGTTTTTTTTTAAATATTATCTCTCCTGCAAACCTTTGATGTAATTTTGGTTTATAGAAAGGATCTGGAATATGTTTGCACATGGCCTTTTTTTTTCCTGCCTGAAAACAGGAAGGAGAAAAGACGTGGTCTGCTTTAGTTGCTGTTGTTGTTTGTTGCTGTCTTCATTATTTGTCCACCCCATTACTTCCTGATTTTAGCTGTCCACCCACTGTCCCTGGTGTGTGTGTATGTGCGCGCACGCGCGCATATATCATAACTTACAAAGGACAATCTTGCATTTGATGGATTCCCAGTAACCAGACTTCTAAATGAAGAAGGTCTCTATTTCAAAGGCTATCCAATCCAACCTTGTTTACAGATAAAGCACTATAAGGATGGGGACAGTGGCCTTAAAATATCCCTCAGCAGTTAGCAGTAAAGTAAGAGACTGGTCAGGTATGCAGGTCAACCACAATCTTCCTCATTGTGCTGAGATGCATTGTCTTCCAATGATAATTTCTAAGGCACCTATATATATATATATATATATATACAGCAAGTGCAAATATTATACAAACCAACAAATTTTCTCTTCTTGGGTGATGTGTGTGCCCCACCCTTTTTTCAGTATGGTGCTTGAGTTCTTTTTAAGGATAAAGGTGGGATAAAATATTTTAAATTGATTAAATAAATAAATAAATATAATGTCTGCAATGCACTGGAAAACAGATGAATATTTTCTGCCCTCTGGAATGTTAGGTATTTGTGGAGCTAACAGTAGTCATTTTTTCCAGCCATGTCTAAATTCCATAGCCATTCCTCCATTGAAGCTTCAGTACCCAAGGAGCTGTTTTGCCACATGACTGGAGATCCTGCTGTAAAAATGGGAGTAGGGGGGGGGTGGACTGCAGTTGCTGAAGTTACTTCTACATTTATGGAAAATTATCATAAATTTGTAAGAGTCTCATCTGCTCACCCACTTTGCTCCTTGGAAGTAGTAAAGACAAAAAAACGATTGGAAATCAAGATGTGACAACCTGCACTTAGAATAGGAAGCCATAAGAAGAAGGTGTTGTAAAATCTTTTCATTATTATCCATTCAACATAAACTACAGCTGGAAGGGAAAAACTGAGATGAGGAACTATCCCTCTGAATTATATTTTGGGTGGACAAAGGAGCCATGCTTGCAATTCTGAATTAGCCTGTCCAATTTCTGGTTTTCTTTGAAGATTTTTCAAAAGGATAGCCACTGGATATGCTCTGCTGGATGACACCAAAGGCCTACCTCATTCAGAATTCTGTTTCCCAAAATGACAAGGTGGAGAAAAAAGGCAATCCCATTCTGAGTCATCATGCAGGTGTTCCCCAGCGACTGGTGTTAGGGGACATAAAAAAGAGCACTGCTGATTTGCCCTGCGGTTTGTAGTTTAAGAACAAGAACTAGAATTACTACAAATAACATTCTTGGTGTGAAAGCAGGTCATTTATTGTAAGCTTACAACTTACTATTAGTTGACAAGGGCTTGTCACAGACTACCAGGTGAATGGGCTGAGATTTAAGCCCCCTTTATCCATATATGTCAAACTACATAAGCTTCTCAGTGCAACAAGCCTCTGCTGCTTTTTCTTTCCTTGGCTTATGTCTTTATGGTTTTGAGTTTTTGCCATCTTTAGAAGTTCCTGCCTTTTACAGCTGAAATACTTTGCTCAGTGTAGTAAAGTAGATCCATTTGAGTCAATGGAACTTACAGAAGAGATGACTCACCAAATCGCTGCTGGTTCAATGGACCTATTCTAGTGTTACTCACTACGCTAAGCAACAGGATTTCAGCCTGTATATGGCTCACATTTAGATATGGATTAGTTTTTCGATTGGGTTATGACTAACTAGCTTTTGAGGAAACCCAGAACAGGAAAGGCTACTGAACACATTCCAACATTATCCTTTAAAGGTGGATAAGCTATCTCCCTCTCTTTGCGTGTATGCATGTACGCAGGTGTGTTTGTTTGTTAGGATCCTGCTTTTAACACTGTCCTCCATATACTTTTTCTTCCTCAGATATTTCAAGAAGTGCAAGTCTTTCTGAAAAAGAGTTGAAGGAAGCAAAAGCCAGAAGCCAGAGAATTGCCGCCCAGCTGACAACCCCACCCAACACCAACTCAAAAGGGGTCCTGCTGTTCCACAGGCGCAAGCAGCGAGTGAATGCATTTACTTTAGAGACCCCCAAGCCAGCCAGCACAGAACAAACAGCTAGAGAGGACGGCTCCCAAGCTGCTGCTTGCCACAGCATTCCAAGCCATGGGAAAGAGTCCTGTTTGAAGCAGGCCTTCAGAGACAACCAAGAGCTGAAAGGATTATCCGGTGCCAAGGATTCCAGACGGTGGGTGCCAAAGAGTCCCATGGAAAAATACAAGGAGAACCTAGCTGTGGATAATGCACAAGGCCTTCCCACAATGACAACATTATCTTCTACAGAGAATTCAGCTGAGGAGTTTGAACAAATGCCTCTCAGTGTGTACCTAAAGGAGACGACGGGGACAGCCTCAACCAATGGAGTGCATGAATGTACCACCAATAAGTTTGAAAATGCACCTGTTCACGAACAGGTATCAGTTTTTGATAATATAGAAAACATGCCACCTTTGGTGGATGATACACCTGTTGCTGACAGGGAGAATAACAGCACTGTTCTTGAAAAGGAGCCACACCTGCTGGAAGCAGACAGAGTAAATAATACTCTTGAAAAAGAGCCATATTTACTAGGTATTGGCAGTGAGAATAACAACAATATCCCCATCAAGGAGCCGTACGTACCTCTTATTGATAGGGAAAATAATTTTATTCTTGACAAGGCACTGAGTGAACCCGTTGTTGACAGGAGGGAGAACGGAGAAGTTCTCAGCAAGGAGACAGATTTGCTCCTGCCGGAAAACAAGAACCTTTCCACTACTTCTGACACTGAGAAACCCGCTCTTGTCAAGGATGTACAGCCTAATGAAATCATGACGCATTCTGCTGACAAGCACTACTGTGAGGTACGCTTGACCTTGTCTAAGCCAAAGCCTGTGAAAAACCGAACAGCGAGACCCTTTGGGACTCAGTCATCAAGGACAAGCCAAACACCACCAGCAGCAAAGAAAAGCCCTGTGGTAGAGTTTCCTCCGCCACCCACTTACGCAGAAACCTTTTCCAGCCCTCCTCCAGTAACTAGGGTCAGGTCACCACCTGCCTACTCCGCGCTTTATCCTAGTGAAGAACAGAAGGATCCTGTTCCTCAGGCCCCTCTTGTGGAAGCCCCTGTACCACAACCTCCAGTCCCACAAGCCGCTGTTCTACATGTCCCCATTCCACAAGCCTCTCTTCCAGAAGTCCCTCTTCCACACGCCAAGAGGGAAGAGAGCAGACCAGGATCCCAGCCTGAGGAGAGCAGAGAAAGTCCTCCAACTAAAACAGGCATCCTGGAGGAGTCTTCAGCCCGCCGAGCTGCCAAGAAGTCCATGTTCACTTTTGTGGAGAAGCCCAAAGTGGCTCCCAATCCAGACCTTTTAAATTTAGTGCAGAGAGCAGATAGTTGGAAAAAGCAAAGAGGGCAAAGAGGAGCCATTCCTGAGGATGAGCCATTTGCTTTGGGAGCAGAGGCCTCTAACTTCCTCTCTGAAAGTAGATCCATAGAAGAGCCCACCCAGGCTCCTGCTGATAGTACACCCGAGTGGTCATCATGTTTAAGGTCGCCGAGAATACAACCCAAGCCTAAGATCCGTTCCAACCAAAGCCTGTCAGAAGCAAGAGGGAAAGGAGCCGAACTGTTTGCCAAAAGGCAGTCGAGGATGCAGAAGTACATCATTGAGTCCCCATCACATCCAGACACAGCCAGGTCACCTTCGCCTACAATGTCCCTTCCTCCATCCTGGAAATATGCTTCCGAAACTCATCTCTCCACCATGTCATTCCAGCCTCCACCCAGAAGTCCAGCCAGATCTCCCAAAGCTCCTCATGTACCTCTGTACAACAGCAGCATGTCGGAGGGTGAGGTTTCTAAAAAGGAGCTGGAACTCTCCAAGCAGCAGCCATATCAACTCCAGCCTTCTTTATTCATCCTTTCCCCAGTGAAAGATCCAGTGGGATCTCTACCCAAAGCAGCACCACCCCCAAAGGCTATGGTTCCTGAACCCGGTTATATGAGGCAAGCTTCTTGCCCGACATCTCCCTTGCTGCCTTCTCCTGTTTTTCATCCACCTGTCCAGTCCAGTCCAAGCACATCTTTGCCTGGTCTTTTCCCCTCACCAGCTGGAACGATGCTTGTACCTCAGAATGTGAGAACAAGTGTTGAAGCATCTCCGGAGTCAACTTTTGAATACTCTTCTAGAATCCTGTCACCAAGAGCTAAAGGAGTCTTCCAAGCTCCAAGGCCTTCCTATTCCACCAAGAATGCAGGAATTGAGCCTCAGGTGTGGAAACCTTCTTTTTACTACAAGTAATTTATTTATAAGTGTCTGTTCAAGGGTTTGGGCAAGTGGCCAACACCATCTTTAGCTGGTGACCTGGTGGTGTGGAAAAAAAAGAGAGCCAAATTAAGACTGCTTGCCGTTTATGAGTGCAAATATGACTTGCGCCCAGAAGTAGGCATATCTGAAACCCCAAAGCACTTTTACACAAATGAGACTGAGCTTAAGGAGGCAGAATGAGGGCTCTCACAGTCATTGCTGGGGTAAAGATCTGTGGTGGAAACCCATCCTAGGCCAATGCTGAGATGTCTTGGCTGAGCCACTCCTGGCAAAACGTGTGCAATCGGATCCATCCCTTTATGCCAGCAGAGTTCCAAAGAGATCCGAACAGCGTGTGGGTGTAGTGCACAATAGCAGTCTAAAAACAGTGCAGGCATAGGTGTCCTAGAAGACGGTTAGCAGACACTTGACTGAAACAGGAGGAAGCATCTGGTGCCTTCTTTCTTCTCATGCCCAGAAACTTTGTGGAGCAGCAAATCTCTGGCTTCATCTCTGCTTTCCCTTTTGAACTTCTTCTTCACTCTACAGGATGTTTTTCCTCTGTCTTCTATAAACTCAGAGCCTTCAGCATGATGCCCTTGCAGCCTCTACTTTCTCCTGATGCCAAAAGGCACGTGACTTTCTCGCTTTGATTTCAGACAGCATTGCCTCCGTCTGGTATCTGTCTCTGCCTCCCCAAGGTTTCTTTCTCGTGTAGTTACCCCTCTCTCCTTTTCTTTCATTGCCTCCTTTAGACATCAACACTGAGAATCACATCTGGGAGAAAAAGAAAGATGCCCACCAAAAAGTGACACATAGAAGCTCACAGCCCTCTGGGCATCTTGTATTTAATGCTAAGTGATGCTTATTTACTTACCCTACTTTGCAAATACTAATAGCCACACCACAGCCTCCTCTCCCATTATAAGAAGTCTGTAGTGTTGGGAAAGCCATATGTTGAAACTAGGGTGGTTTCTGCAGGTGTCCTGTGTTTGGCTTGTAGAAAGACAAGATGAGGCTTTGGGTTTGTCTTTTTGCAATGGGGCTTAGGAGACCACAGAGAACAATTCAGTTCAAGTTTGCAAAAGGAGCTCTCTGAACAGCTGCAACACAGAGATACACATGTAGCTCCATACTACGGTTAGCCCCTGGGAAATATCACAGTGAGGTTTTATGTGACAGACAATGAGCTGCTGTTGAAGATCAGGTATCAACATTAAGTAGCAACATTACTGTACTATTATTCCGCAAGAGAGGAGACATTTTACAAGCTAGCAAATATTAACAGAAATCAGGCATGTACAGAATATGATCCCACGATATAGTATTTCTCGTCACAATGATTTTTTAAAAGCTTTTATGAGGTAATTTCTGGCCCTTATAATTGTGGCGGGCAGAGAAGACACTGGATGTGCATTAATAAGATAAAGAAGCCAAAGGGCAAATAAAATGAACTTCACATTTTAAGACTTTTCTATTTCTGAATTTTACTGCCCTTTCATTATTTCTCATGGATTTGATGAAGAGTATTGAATATTTGGGGTTGAAAACGCTGTGTACAAGAAGAACGTTTCAGCCAGATTCTACTTTGTTTGGACTCTTAAGTGTGAGGAATTCCTTTCAGACAGAGGTTCTGACTTCAAAGTTACTTTGTTCCCTGCAGTCTTCTCCTGTCTGCAGTAGCCAATGCTATTGAATGGTTTTCTAATGCCAGTTGCTACCATCTTTCTCTCCAGCCCTTCACTCTACCTTTTCTGAGAGACCTTCAGGACAGCCACACAGGGCCAGTACAATATAGGTCAAAATCAGTAACAGAGAATCAGTATTGGAGTACCTGTAACCTTCTTTTGAAAGTTACATGTATGTTTCCCATTTGGCAGTGCCAGAGAACTGTTGTGCTTCTCTAGACAGAGAGACAAATCTCAGGGTCAATGGTGCTGGAGGAAGAGAAAGCTTGCTTTCATAGTAGTGGTGGCTTTCACATGCAGGGACCCATCTCTTCCCAGCTTCCAGGAAGCCCAGGTCTCACTGACTCAGTACCAAAGGCTTGATGTATGTGCATTACAAGTATACTAATTGTTCAGAAGACAGTACAGAAAATCCAAACGGTCTGTCTTACATAGGTGTCTTATGTAGGAATGGGATTGTCTGATTTTTGAACTATGAATCTCACAATTCTCCATTCTAGGTGTTCCCCTTGACAGACCCTCACCTATTGACACCTAAGCGTGGCTTACTTGGGGGGGAAAAGGCCTAGCCGTGAAGCTTCAAGGGCTAGCATAGGCCTAAATCCACCCAAGCTTCCTGTGAAGAAAGGACGCTGCCTCACTGCTAGCTGGGAGCTTCCTTCCTGAATAGACAGCGTCCTCTCTGACTAGCACACAAACCTAGACACGTATTATTTGCCATTTTGTGACATTCTGAGGACCCGCCTCCCCGTCTCCGGTTTTGGCCCTGAACTCTCAGGAATGGAAAGCCACTGACCTGGCAACCCTCGTGATGTGCCTGCCATTGCTATTTACATTACATAAGCTAGACACTCTTACTTCGCTGTCTCGGAAACAAGCAAACAGGAGTTATGCATTAGTCCCAAAAGTGCAGGGCTTGCAAAAAATTAGCATAGAGACATGCATAACTTTGGGGTACAAAAGTACTGCATGTGGGGTTCATTTGTACATTATTTTGGCTTCAGAGACTGAGTCTTGAAGCAAACAGTTTGCAGGCTGACCTTCAGGAAGAGGCAGACTCAGTGGAACAGCTGCTTCTATCAGTTTGTGGAGTGAGTAAACGCATGCAAGCCCAGTGCTTAGCACTTCATTTCAGCCCTTGCTCCTCAGCCAACCTCTGACATTTCCAAGTGACCAGTTCTGTCCAAGAACAAATTGTGAGACAAATACCTGGCACAATAAATCAAAACAGAGGACATCATATAATTATTCAAGCCATTGTCATAACCATCCTCACAATCCACTTATTTCTCTGTGTCTCTGTCTCATTTGTTGTCTTTTTCTCTGCATGTGATTCTGCTAGGGCCTTTTTGTAAATCCTTCCGTGAGGCGAGCTAAGCAGATAAGAGTTAAGAGTCTTTGTTGGAATACCAACAGAGCTAGGAAATTAAAGGTATTTCCATAAATGAGGACAACACCAAATGTAAAACACCATCACTTATGTTCATTTAATTCTTCTTCCATTTTCTGTGCTGCATGAGCAGCATTCACACATAGCTTAAGGCCAAGTGTGCACTGAAATTCCACATGTGAAAATATTTAGCAACTGAACAATTAAAGATAGATATTAGAATATCAGTTGTTGTGCAAACCACCTGCCAGCTGAGCTAAGTCTACCAAGCTACTGCTCAGCACGCTACCAGACAAAAGCTCTGTAATACTAATGGAGTTACAGGGACAAATCTTTGTGGTGGAGTAGTATATGCCTGATGTGCCACATACTTGGAGATAGAATAGTTATGAACGTAGCTGAAAGGATACAGGATAAGTGCTATAAGATAACTGAATATTTAATATAACTAAGGCTTCTGTCATCAGTTTTGGAGTAACATTTGCTCATCTCCATAGAAAGTGCAAGTTCTAACTGTTGCCTTTGGCCACAAAAATCTATAATTTATCAAGGTGCTGAAGCTTTTCACCATTTTCTTCCTAAATTCCTGAGACCATTCAGGCTGGGGATTGATTGATTGATTGATTGATTTAACAAAAATTTATGGACAGCTTGTGAGGCAAATAATACCTAACAGCAAACCAATTAACCATAAAGCAATAAAACAACACGTGGTGTGAAATAGCATATAATGTAAAACACAGAACAAAAATGGCAGCCTTTCTGGATGGATCTCTAGCAAACTGGATAAAAAGCTCCACCTTTTTTTAAAAAAAAGAGCCAATTGCAAAGATGTACAGGCAACGTATTTGGGAAAGTGGTATTAGTTATAGAGGCCATTTAGGCTTTTTCCTTTCCCCATTACATTGGGATAAGATAGAAAATGTGCTTTTTTATTATTCCTGTCATGGAAATGTGACTTAGCAGTAGTTCTAAGGCAGCATAGTTTGGCCCCTGCTGTCACTGGTCCCACGGCCTCTTCAGAAGAGACAACCCACCACCAAACGTGCCACTGTCCATTTGCATGTTCCGCTACACTGGAAAGCATGTTTCTCTTTACCTATTTCATTGCCTAGAACGGAAGTTCTGCTAAAGGGGTATAAAACCCAGACAGGGCTGTTGGTAACAAACATTTCTCCCTCCCTTTGCCCCAAGGAATGTAAATCAGTGTGATGCAACCAGTGTGATAGTTTTTGACTGGAGTAGGGGGCACCTCACCCCAGATGTTGGAGTGCAGTGTCCCTTTGCATCTGTTTCAAGTACCAGTGGATATTTTAATATATATTTCTGTATCTTGTACCTGTGAACCCAGGAAAACAGGCCGGGGGTTTGCAGGGGTTTGGGTGTGGACTTTTTCTCACACACACACACACACACACACACACACACACACACACACACACACACACACACACACACACACACACACCCCTCTCCACTCAGCTCTTATGTTTAACTGTGAGGAACACAATTCCCATAGGAACTGTTTCTTCCATGACCTTATTCTCATTAATGTTACTTCTGCTGAATTCTCCTACTGCCTTGGGGTGAGCAGGGAAGGAAGCTTGTTCCAACACCACCCAGAGGGAAGTTGACATGTACAACTTCCAAATATGCTTGCCAGAGAAGTGACAAAAAGAAGCTGACACATGTTTGACAGTTAACCTGAGCTATGTGCTACTGAAGCACCTGGTTGGATTCCAGGAGCATAAATCTGGAAGGGTTCATGATCTTTTCCTGAGGAAGGGATAGAAGAGGGCCAGTAGTGAACACCCTGAGGAACAAAGCAATGAGGAAGCACTCACCAGTTCAGTCTCTTCCCTTCACAACGAGGAGTTACATTTAACGTGGAAGGGAAACATCCCAAGACGCTTGTGTTAGGCTAGAGCAGGCAACAAGGAACCCTTCTCCATGTCACTCTCTCTACATGAATTTATGGATGTGTTTTTCAATTTGTTCGTTCTGCATAAGGGTCAGGGGAAATATGTAGCCTACAAGTCCCACAATCCTTCATTCCTGGCTCTGCTGAGAAGAGCTGCAGGGGGTTACAGTCTGACAGCATCTGGACGGTCAAGTGTTTTCCCACTCTGTTCTGCATTTTGAAGAGAATTCTATTATTTGCCATCGCACGTTGTGCTGTGACTCTGCTCTTCAGCCACAGACCGCCCCCCCCCCCCAGAGTTATGTTGCAGTCAGGTTTCTGCCTTTGCCCAAGCCTTCTGCAGCCTCAGTGGCAGATGGGTCTTATTTGTTCTGGCAGAGTTAAAAAGAGAGAGAGGGAGAACATTGACCAGCTGTGCATTTCAACATAAACAAGAGGGAGTACCCAACCCCAAAAGAAGAATGCCTTTTAGGAAAGGATGTTGCTGTAGAGAAATAGGGACAGCCTAGCTGGCATTCATCATGTGAAATAAATAGGGTTAGGGGAGAGCTTCTGTGCTGTGCATGCAATCTCCAAGGAAGACAAAGATGACTGACAAAGGGTCCCATTCAACTCTACGCATAGCGAATGACTGCACAGCAGCCCTTTCTGCCTCTCCTCCTCCTCCTTGCTTCATGTGGTGGCAATGCCAAACACTCCATGTTAAAGAGGACTCTCAAGGTCAGGGCTGGGGAACAAGGGACCCTTCAGATGCTGTTGGACTGTAATTCCCATCATCCATCACTGGCTAGAACTAACAGAAACTGTGGTCCAAGGTCCAATCAACAGTTGGTGGGCCACACATCCTCAGTGACCTGAGCAACGCAACATGCATTAACAAGTTGTTCCCACATGTAGACACTTAGATTTAGCTGGACCATGATCCCCAAGCCAGCATGGCTAGTGTTCGGGTATTATATATAGTACAACATTTTTTTATAGATTCACAGTTGGGAGTTAGTAGTCTAGCTGGCTCACAACCAGCTATTCTCAATGGAGGCCATATGGCCCCCTGGCACATTTGAAGAGCGCCACAGACTAGAAACAGTTCTCCATGCACCACCTTATAAGGATCATTATGCAACTTATACAATCCTGATTTGGTCTCCATTCCTTTTCATATTGTGTTTATGGCTGTGGCCAAAAAGAGGCTGAGAATGGCAGCAGTCAAGGTGTGGCACATCTGCTCTTCCTTGCACTCTGCTGCAACTTGCTTTCCCATGCTCAGCCAGTCAGAGCCCAGCTTTGTGGGATGGACTTCTTTAGCAGCCCAGAGATCAGCAGTTTTCTCTCTGGCCCATCTGGAAAGATTAAAAGAAGGGCATGCTGCAGTTAGGCAGCCGGTGTGGGGTTTGAGGCACTGGGACTGATCCAGTTTTGCCAAGGACGGATCCGTTCATGCCAGTTTCCCTCTCTTGGCCAAGGATCCCCTTAAGAGCTCCTCAGCCAGCAGCAGCATTGCTGGGCCAAGGCTAGGGCAACGGTTAGCAAATGAAGTTGTGGCCAGTTATTTCCGACAGAGGCCTTGGTCATACAAGGGAAATGTTCTCTAGTTCTCTACTAGTTACATTGTTGTGGAGTTGTTGTTTTTTGTGTCTGTCACACAGTGCACAGTCAAGGTTGAAACATTTTTCCTGCCAGCGGTGTAACTGTGGTTTATTTTCCACTCCCTGAGAGGCTTGTGTAATTTTGTACTTCCATTGTACCTGTGCATTCCTTACCACGTTTGCCTGTGTGCACGACCTGGCCCACTTCTTTCCTGAGGCAAAGGTTGCTGCCATTACGGTGGCTCTCATATTTTTTTCCTGTCCTGCCCAGTACATCAATATGTTGCTAAAAGTGCATTACAGCCAGGAATTTTTTTAAAAAAATCCATATTAATGATACATCAAGCCGAGGGTGGTCATCATTATTGGCCATGTGGAAAGAAAAAAGTTTTACAGTTGCCCCTTCCTAATTGCCTGTGTGTTCATATGTGTAGGCTGAGAGTGTGCCTTTTTTGTATTTGTGGCCCCGCAAATTGATAATTGGGAGAACCTATGCCTAGGTTTTTAGATAGATGATACCTGCGCAGCTTGACTTCTGTGTTCCAGTGTCCAGTGGACATACAGCGACATATGGTGATCCAGTGTCCATTGTGCACAATGCATTTCTTCAGAATCAACTAGTGCAAAGGAGGACATTTCTCAAAATAGAAAACCCTTTAGACTTATATCGATATATTGATAAAGTGAATATATATATATATTTAAATTGAGGGCATAAATGCACAATTGAGGATAGAGAGAAAATAAACTGGCAAAATTGTGTAGCTGGCCATATCGATTCAAATAGGAGAAAATAGACCGCTGCCGCTAAAAGTCCTTGGGATGTTCATACCGATGTATATACATCACGTGACCGCAAGCCTATACAACAGAGGTACGGAAAGTATTGGAAGAACTACAGAACATTTCCATCAAGTGACCAGGGCCATAGTGGCTGAAATCCAGTGGTGAGTCACAACTAGAGTAGGTCCCTTGAATCAGTGAGGATTTGGGAAGTCAACACCTACATAAGTCCCATTGATTCAATGGGCCTACTCTAGTTGTGACTTATTACTGGGTTTCAGCCAATGTGTGCCTATGTGGGTTCATCATGCCACCCCCATATCCACACTGCTCAGACCTGCAACAAAAGCTTTCTCATCTGTCAGTGTCACTGCTCCATCTTTCCCTTCCATCCCACTGGCCTTCCTATAAGAACACTTTCTCTCCATCTATCCAGTGCACCATAGGGTCTCTAATGTAAGACATCTGGAAACACCTGGGGGGAAATGAAACAAAAGGGGTTTCATATTCTACTTTCCCATGATGATGAGTTTCACACAATTTTGGCCTTTAGCTTAAAGTATACAAAGCATTTAGCAAAAAGGTGATGGCAGAAAGCTTTGGTTTGGCGTCATAGCAACAGTTGGGTTAGAAGGCAGGTGGGAGGGGAAACTCCATGGAGAGAAGGATCCTGGAAGCAAAGGAAAGGCAAGCATTCTCCCCAATAGTTTCTGCTCTGATGTAGTTCTGGGTGGGATGCAGAGCATGAATCAAATGCCTGTAATCCTTGGCACAGAAGCATATACAAGTCCCTCATTACCCTTTGTCAGCATTTCTGCTAGCAAGAGACAGTGAGTGAAGTAGTTGGGCTGGGAGGGCTGGGGACATGCTGAGAAAAGGAAGACATTCACATAGCTGGATACAATTTCCTGAGAGTTAACGTGGAAGGCAGGCAGGCAGGCAGGAAGGAAGGAAATTACTATAAAAGAGGTTCTACTTCCCTGTACAATTTCATCTCCCAACTTCTAGAACCATTTAAAAAACTCATATTTAGGCATATAGTTTAGGATGTAGGAGATACTGTACATTCTACCTTAGACATGTGGGTTTATGCTCAGGTGGTGTTGGAGGGGGTTTCACCAGTCTATTTTGTAAACTGCCTAGTGTAGTGGGTGATGCTAACTGGGGCAGAGTACAAGATAAATATATAAATAAATGGTTTTACAAGCTGCAGAGATCATACCTCAGTGGGCAGAATATGTGCTTTGCATGTAGGTCCCAGGTACAGTCCCTGATATGTCCAGAAATAGCTCAGAAGTTACTGTACCTGTCAGAAGCCCTGGAGAACCATTGCTGGTCTTGGTCAACAGTACTGGGGTAGATGGACCAAAGGTCTGACAGCTTCTTATGTCCCTGTCCATCTTATTAAAATGGGGGGGGGGGGGGGAGACAACAATGTACTTGTGAACGCATTTCATTTTTCCTTGGCCAACATGTGACCATGCTCAGCACTATTCTTTGCTCATACTCAGAGATGTCAAACAGACTCTGATGTGTGTCTTACCTTCATTACCACCCCATAACATGTGGTAGTACATTTCAAGGGTTCTTGTACATAGTATATCCTTATTGTAGCCCACATGGGAGGAGATACATAGTTTACTACCTTAGACATTAAGTCAAAGTAAAGCTATAGCAGCAGTCCAGATGGTTTACAGGATAACCTCTTGTGCTCACTACTGTTCACAAAGTGACACTAGGCAAGGGAAAATTCCAGAAGCTGACTCCTTTTTTCCATCTGTTCAACCAATTTTCACCCAAACACAAGGCAATTGTAAGGCCTCTATTTCAACAAAAAGAAATGGTAGCAAGCACAAGAGGTGTATCCTGCAGATCATCTTGACTGCTTCCACTTGCGTTGTCAATATTCAGCCTGCCCTTTGCTATGTAAAGCTTGGCATCCTTTTTCCTGCTGGCAATGTGGGCACAATATTATGGAGCAATATTGGGTCATTTCCTGGTGTTTTGAGTCATGGAAACAGAAGCACAATATCCCACATTCAGAAACTGGAGGGTTTTTTTAAGAATCAAATTTCCTGGCTTTTTAAAGTGAAAGTATAAGTATCCACACACTATACACAAATTCCAATACAAACTTCCATCATGTATAATTACCCAGTGCAAGAGGATCCCAGAAGATGAGCACATGATCTGTACTATAGTTGCTGGGAGAGGACAGAAGCAAGAACAGCTGGGATGTGGCTGTAGTCCCTTTATGCTAAAATATTTTGAAGGGCTGTTTTGGACTTAATGAAATGGTGGAAAAAAGATGTGAGTAAGTGTAATACATAGAACAGAGAAGCATACACACCCTTTAACCTCTCAGGTAAACTTCTGTTGCTATGTGCACTCCATAGAATAAAGAATAGACAGCTATCTTCCAGTTTCCTAACTCTTTCCTTGGAGTATGCAACACTAGGAAGAAAACCTATATAGGACCAAAAGCTCTACAAAAACACTATGTGCATGTTCCAAAAGATGTCCATTTGCTTATTGAAAAATAAATAAATAAGGGAGGGGTCAGAGTTCACAAATATTGTCACTGGAAACCAACATCAAAATAATCCATACTATGTAAAAG
Source organism: Intellagama lesueurii (assembly GCA_037013535.1). Classification (NCBI taxonomy): domain Eukaryota; kingdom Metazoa; phylum Chordata; class Lepidosauria; order Squamata; family Agamidae; genus Intellagama; species Intellagama lesueurii. The sequence continues at coordinate 221,847,766 of JBAJHW010000002.1, forward strand.
AAAGACAGTGAAAAAAGACAAGGATAACATTCAGCTCATTTGAAGTGCAGTGTTGGAGGAGAGCCATACAGATATGAAAGACAGCCAGAAAGGCAGAAAAGTGGGTCTCAGTCAAGTCAAACATGAACTCTCACTAGAGCAAAAATGAGTAAACTGAGGCTGTCCTACCTTGCACATATAATGAAAATACAGAACTGACCAGAAAAGACAATATTGCTGGGAAAAGAGGGGGGGGGGGCAGTAGGAAGAGAGAACAACCTCTCTCTCTGGTTGTTGATTTGCAAGATCTGAGCAGAGCTGTTAATGATATGACATTTTTTAGGTCATTAACTCACATAGTCTCCAAACATCAGAAGTAACTTGATGGCACAGAAGAAATTGATGTGCCCTCATGTCACTTTTTTTTTTACTAAACAATTTTTTAACCAAACAATTGCATAGTGGCAAGAGGAGTGGAATGGTTGAGACTATGACAGGATATAGGCACCAAAGCTCTGCTAACATCAAGTAATACTGTCCCCAGCCACAAAGCAAAAAACTGTAATTTCACAGTTTAAATGAGTGAGCTTCTGACTACCGTATTTTTCCATGTATAAGACACTTTTTCCTAAAATCATTAGAGGAAAAATTGAGGGTTGTCTTATACACGGAAGGAGGTGGAGGAGCAGCCATGCTCGGCCGCCTCTCGCAGCTGCCCATTGACTGCAGCCGCCCAATTGCCTTCTCCAGCGCCACTCGCGGGCTCCCTTCGGGCTGGGGACAAGGCAGCGATGTGAGCTGGAGGTGAGCCCTGGCAGTGGCGCTGGAGGAGGCGATCGGGCGACGGCAGCGGCACCAGCAGCAGGAGGTGGAGGCGAAGGAGCAGCCGCGCTTGGCCACCCCTCGCGGCTGCCCATTGACTGCTGCGCCACCGCCGCCCAATTGCCTCCTCCAGCGCCACTGCCAGGGCTCACCTCAAGCTCATGCCGCCGCCTTGTCCCCTGCCCAAAGGGAGCCTGTGAGTGGCACTGGAGGAGGTGATTGGGCGGCGGTGGCTGCAGTCAATGGGCAGCCGCGAGGGGCAGCCAAGCGCAGCTGCTCCTTCACCTCTGCCTCCAGCAAGGATCAAAATCAGGGGTTGTTTTATACATTGGGGGGTCTTATATATGGAAAAATATGGTATTTGTTCTCTATTCTTTTTCTAATTATCTTTTTAAATATGTTTACAACCAGACACAGAATCCCTTTACAAGCAAAAATTCATGTTAGGTCAGGAAGAAGTAAAAAAAAAAAATCAATTGGGTCCTGACTGACAGTTTCAGAAGTTCAGATTGCCCCAGACCTGGAGCTGATTTCCCCTTTGGAAACTCGTGTCAGGAGCCTGGTCTCAGAACTCTTGAGAACAGGTTTACTGAAAGCACTCAAGCTGAGACAAACAAGTGCTTTGTGCTTTTGTAATGCAGCAATACTTTGAATATGACATACTAAATTGTACGCTAATTCCCCTTTCTGAAGCACTCCACTATTTTCTTTAAAGCAAGAAAGACTTTTTTTTTAAAAAAGTCTTTTTTTTACTTTTCAAAGAAAACCTGCCTTTTGACTCTGTTTTTGTGACCTTCAGTTGCACTAAGTGATCTAAATATCTCCCTTCCCTGCCCATGAAGCTGCAAAAACGTATCTATTTCGCAAAGTTGTTGTTGGCTAGCTTGTTCCAGGCATGCTCAGTGTGATAAGAAATCAATGTTTCTACCTTCTGAAAGGGATAGAAATAGAAAAACAAACAAATAAACAAACAAACAAATAAATAAATTTTGAGGCCCAATATTTCAGCCATTACTGCCTGGATTCCTTCCAAATGAAAAAAGTGAATGGGGCCAACCATTCTCTTTCAAGAGAAGTAAGATTGTTTTTTTTCAATTTGATCAGTTTTAAATCTGGGTATATTTAAAGTTGCCTATTACTGAACAGAAGGGCAAAAAAAAAAAAAAAACCCTTCAAAAATTGTAATTCAAAAACCCCTTGCCCAAACTACCCCAAATTTGGCACAGATCAAGAGCACACTGTCTGATATAACTGTGCCAAATTTGGCGCTGATTTGAAGCCCAGTTTAAAATATGTACTTGTGGGTTTTTTTGGCTGTCCCCATTTTTAAAATTGCCTCATAGAATGTTGATTTGCTCTGCCAACACAAGATCACTGCTGCACTCTCATGCAGCAATAATAAATGTTGAGCTATTGCCCCATTGCCTTGTTCCTCTTTCTGCCCATTCCCAAACTCTTGTGCTATTAGAATAATAAGCCTGAGTGTTAGATGATATTAAATTGAAGCCATACTAGGGGTGGGGAAGAATTGTAATTTGATGAAAGGTATGACCAAGTAATATGGAGAGAGAAAAGCAGCCCCAAGAAATTTCCCTCCCTCAACTTTGTTTTGTCTAACTAATTACTCAGAATCCTTATTTAGAGGTAATTTCCACTGGACTCACAGATCTGCTTTCAGACAAAGCATGTCTTGGGGATTTGCAGTACATGGTGAGAGGAGAAAGAATCCTATATTCAAAAGAAAAGAAAAGTTTTTTCCTAGAATTCTAGATTTAAAAATAAGCTTTCATGAAAATATAAAGCATTGTGACTTTATATTTTTTAAAGGTTGTTTCAGTCCCTGCCCTTTCTTTGGGGGATTATTTAACACGTCCCCTTTTATGTACTACTAGAAGAGCTACTAGAAGAGTATTCTGGCCCTTGAGTTAGATATACAATTGCTCACTATTATAAGGGTGACCTGCAGTACATGGCAAAGGAGGCAGCCATTTCTTAAAGTGTCAGCAGTCATTTTGAATTTCCCAGAATTCAAAACAGGAACACAGAGCAAAGCTTTTGGGGATCCTACAATACATATTTTAATTTTAGTAGTCCTGGTCTCTTAAAATAGATGTGTTTGTCCTGGCACATGTTTTTCTCATTTTTCTGTCTTGCATTCCAGTGGGCTTCGTTTGTGATTGGTCATTGAAAAGTAAATGTAACAGTAAATGATTCTTAAATCAGACCGCAAAGCCCTTAGGTATGAGGAAATTGTGTTGTGCAAGGAAGAACAGACTCATTGCAAAACACATCATTTCCCTTAACATCTAGTGTGATCCCAGGAAAACCATATGGTATCTCCTATTTTCTGACAAAATCATTTTGCTTTACCAGAAGAGAAAGAAACAGCTGACAAAAGAAACCAGCTGATTTCAAGGTATCTTTTGTCAGTTCAGTACAGCCCTAAACTATACTGTAAGAATTAGAGATTGGCACGAATTAAAAAATGAATCACCAAATTCATTCAAAAATCACTAATTCGCTGAATCATATTCAAATGAATCAATACCCCCAACGAATACAAATCAATTCGTTTGGCTATAAAATGGCCCTCAAGGCACTTTGAGATACCAAAATTGCAGGGAAGCTTCCTCTGACTACCCTCTACAGTTCCTCCAAGTATGGTGAAGATTGGGCCTCCTCAAGCCAGCTGCTAAAGGGCACTTTGATTCATCAGAAAAAAATGTAAATTCATAATTTGTGATTTGTTGACCTTGATGAATCACAAATCAAATCAAATCACCATTTTCCTGATTCATGCCCATTTCTAGTAAGAATCTTCGCTAATTCCAGAATGAGCATAAATACAGGGAGCCCAACACAACAAGGAACAAAATCAGAGGCAAATTCTGCACTTCAGGAGTTTCCTCTGTCCCCTACTCTCTCCATGTGGTTTTCAACACTTTTCTGTTTAATTCTCAGCCAGCACTATTACAATGATATTAGAATATTTTATTTGTAGAACTCAAGGAGGGAGTCATACATGGACGTCAGGTGCCTTACCCAAGGGCAACAGTGGAGGGATTGATACAGCTGGAAAAGAAATATAGAGGTCCTGCTGCCTTAATGACAGTATTTCCCCTGACTTGAGACTGCAAAATTTATCTTTCCACTTGTAAACTCAGCCTGAAGTCTTTCTAAGACAAACATCACATGTTTGCAATAACCTGCTTACAATGCATGTCCTGTTTACAAGTGATTTCTTGCATTAAAGCAGGACATGTAGTTCCAGCTGCCAGCTCACCAATACTTGGAGGCTTCCTGGCTACTGACAGCTCTGGGCTCAGGGGGGCAGCAGGTGATCTGATCAACATGCAATGAAAACAGAACTTCCAGAGCCCATCCTCTACACACAAACACAACCAAGCAAGAACACAGTTGCCAGCTGGCCAGTACCAAGGTAGCTGGGAAACCTTCCAGCACTGACTGGGTGGCCACACTTTCCTTTCCCAGAGAGCAGCTCCAGCAGCTCCGTTGTCACCACATGTTGAGTGGGCAAGGACTCTGATGCCCCAAGCTCGGCATGTTAGTAACCAAGAAGTTTCCCAGCACTGGCCAGCTGGCGACAGATGCCCTACTTTGGTTTTGAAAGGATGGATTGACTCCATTTGTGAAGCGCAGTACGGCTTGTGTTGGGTGCAGCATCCATAGCTGCTGCAAATTCCACCCATTCCCTGGACAGGCACTAAAAGTGCCAATTAGTTGTAAAGTGGGGCATGAAACAGCTTTTTCCAGGCCAAAGAAATGGCTATTTTCAGCCTAAGTGAAAGTGTACTAACCCTCATCTCTGTTGCCCTTACAGGAAAGAAAGGCGTCCCTGCCTGCTTCCCCGACGTGGACTCCACGCCTGCTGCGACGACAGCCTAGCAGTTTAGATGGCTGGGTGAGCCCAGCCCCAACACCAGAGCCCGAGGAAGGACTTGCAGATGCCTTCCGAGCAGCCAGTGTCATGACTCCGCCTCCCCCCATGTCTCCATCTTGGAGCGAAAGATCTCTGTCCCCATTTCGGCAGGAAACGGATCCCAAGTCCAGCCGGCAGATGCAAGCTCTGCTGGCCAGAAACATCATCAACGCTGCCCGGAGGAAGAGCTCTTCTCCCAAAGCAACAGGGGCAGAGACCTTCAGGCCCTTCACTCCCCCCGTGACATCAGCCAATGCGTCATCGTCCTCAGGAGGCAGCCCTAAGAGCGTTGGCAACCCTTCCCCAAGCCCACTGCAATCTCCCCGGCCAATGAGAATGGATGGATTCAGACGTGTGTCTCTCCCAACAGCAATGCCACCAGTCAGTGCATCCTCAAACAACAGTCCCAGGTTGCTCGGCAGCCAGTCCCCAACGTACAAAAGCCCACTACAATCCCCAAAAGCAGGGCGGATGAATGGGAACAAGTACTTCACACTGCCTGCTAACCCTGGGGCTTCGCTCTTCGGTGCAGGAACTTCAGTTGTGGTGGCATCCCATAACGGCCCAAGGACAACGGGCCCCCATTCTGTAGCCCAGAGGGATCCAGTGCAGCCTCCAAAACACACAGTCATGGATAGTCACAGGATCTTCACGCCACCAGCAGGTACAAGCCGGAAATCATCATGTACTAGTCCAAAGAATCTGGGCACCTGCTCCCCAACCATGAAAAATCCCCTGCAGTCTCCCACAATGAGCATACCTTCTCCAGAGAAGCGTTACACCTCCATGTCGCCCACCAACTCAGATGTATCCCTGGACTTTGAAGACTCTGGGATCAAGTCCCCTAGCATTCGCAGCTTTAACATTTGTCCCCGAGGCTGGAACGGAAGCCTGAGGCTGAAGCGAGGCAGCCTACCTGCCGAAGCCCCCTGTACTTAAATACAGGAGAACAGGAGAGAACTAGAAACAAATAGATAAGCCTTTTGCCAAAATGTGTATGCAGGCTTGCAAGCGCCTAATCCTGCCCACTCACTTAAGCATCAGGAGAAAGGAGTTGGCTGTGCAAAGAGGCAACTGCTTCTCCTCAAACCTGCCACTTGCTGGGGATGTAAGAGAAGGAGGTAGAACATTTGTGGAAAAGACTTCTCGGGCCTCAGAGGTGTCCTCTGTAGAAAGAAATGTGGCTGCAGTTCTGCTTTGACCCCAACACTCTATATTTCTACAGGAAGCCTATTTGTACCTCCCGTATCACTGCCTTTGCTTATGTATTTGGCTTTCACAAGCTTTGATTTATCTGTCTTCACTGGACTGGAGCTACCAGGAGGAGATTAATGAGACTTTGACTGCTTTTATTCTCATTCTGAAATATCCTTGCAAGGAGGACAATTACACACAGAGAGACAGTCTCTGTCCCCCCCCCCTCTCTCTCTCTCTCTCTCTCTCACACACACACACACACACACAATTAGTAACACAATCCCCAGCAGATTGTCAGTGGAAGACCGGCCTTCTGCCTGCCTCATGTTACAGTCATTGTTTTTCCTCTACTCTGATGAGGCCATGAATCAAGTTTCCCTCCACTCCGGTTGTCTGAGAGAATCGGCAGAAAGTGGGGAACGGAGGGCAAGAAGACCACCCAGCAGTTATCCCTGGGTGATTTAGTGTTTCCTATAAATATGAGGCTTGACTTTTTTATGTATCCTTTAAACTCAGAGAAGAAGCCCTCACGATATACTGCTCTCTGGACTGCTGAAGGTGAGACACCCTAGAAAACTGTATGATGGAGAGAGGAATGGAGCTGCTGTTTATATAATCTTATACTGTAAATATGTGGTGACAGAACGGGATACATCACTGCTATACCAATGGAATGGCTGAGGTTTTTTAGCCATACTCAGCCCAGGTTCTGGAGGGATGTGGGAAGCACGCGCACGCACGCGCACACATGCTGTCAAAAGTTCACCAGTTAGGAACTGTGCTGGCAACAGTTGACCATACTTATTTTCCATAGATGAAGATAGTCTGTTAACTCACAATGATAGAGGTATCCCCACCACTGGCACACACTGCACAATACAGTCCCCAAACATCCCTACAGGCAGTGGTTCTAATCCGGCCTTCACAGACAGCCTAAGCCGTTCAGGAGGAGCACTACATGGAGCACAGCCTGACTGCTGCATGGCCCACCAGTCAAGCCCCCTTCTCCTGGTCACGCATGTCTCACTTACAGGCAGCATGCTGTATTGCCCAATAGACACAGCAAAGCTGCAGCCTCTGTTGCTCAGGATCTGAGATGGAGGTGATCTTGACAAGGCAGATCTCTTGGGACCATGAGGTTACGTGTGCTTTTATGGGTTGCAGTGAAACTCCATGTGTGGCGACAACGTATTCAGCTCCATGCATTGGAGCATTGATCCTGCATCCTCTGCTTGACCAGCTCTGGCAGCAGCTGGAGTGCAGGGCCTGTCTTTTGGTAACTGAAAATTTATCTGAGTGTGAGGAGTGAGGGAGAAAAGCACGAGACTAGCACAGTTCTAACCAAGCAGAAGATTCACGCGGGACAAAGTTACAGCACCAATGGTTTGTAACATGATCACCACCTTCCACTTGTTCCCTGAGGAGGGTGCTCAGTCCTCCCTCCTGCCCCTCCAGTTGTAGAAGTAGGTTCTTATCTCCAGAGTCCCAAGTTGAGGTATCTGTGAATCATCATCAACATGTGCCATTGTCAGTTCTGACTTATGGCCACCCTCTCCAGGGTTTTCCAGGTAGAGAATGCTTAGAAGTGGTTTGCCATTCCCTTCTTCTGGGTGTGGCCTGGGACTGACTGTGCAACTTACCCAAGGCCAAACAGGCTGGCTCTGCTCACAGGCTGGCTCTACTCACAGTGGGGAATCAAATTCCCAACCTCTGGCTCCGCAGCCAAATACATAAACCACTGAGCTGTCCAGCCAGCTGTGTCTGTGAAGATCTTAGTCATAAAAGCAGCGTGGTCAAGTTCAGAGACTCTTCAGAGCCTTATGGATCTTTAGTGCCCATGGTTTTGCCCTCCAAAGTCTCCTTGTGTATGCTGTTAGTTTGCACAAAATGTGGCTACAGAGATATACAGCCCTGTACAGTATGCTCTGTTATCCAAACGGCATTCTCCCGCTGTGGGCTTTACAAATTGGTGGTTGTGAGCTATGATGGATGCTGAATTACATCATTTCCTATGCTTTCTCACGGCGACAAGGACAGGGTAGCCACTGAGATGAGAGAGGCTATTTTAATCCCAGCCCTTGATAAAGGAGACAAATGTTGTGCACTGGGTCCAAGGCTGGTATAAAGTTGCAGCATCATGTGGGGTGTAGATTTGATTTTACTACAGGGTAGAGTTCTAAATGTGTGCTCCTCCTTCTGCCACCCTGTCTCATTGACCTTCTGTCTCTTCCCGTCCCTTTTTTAGCCAAAGCTTAGAAAAAGTACTTGGCCATGCTGACTGGAAATTCTGAGAGTCCAAAAAAAGTAACTTTTCCAAGCTGTAGTGATAGCAGTGGCAGCAGGTGCCCATTCTGCTTGGGGGGTGGGCAGAAGGCACAAAACAGGGGGATACATTCTAAGACCAGGAAGGAAACACAGACGGGGGGCCCTGATCGTCCAGCTCCTGTGAGGAAGAAAGCAAGAGTTGATGGGCTGGTGGGTAGCCTGAGGTGGCACAGTGCCCTGCTTGCTCTAGTGGGTGAGCTGCTGTTTCAGGGAGCTGATCTACTAGGAGCTGCAGCATATCTGGACAATTCTGCTGGCAGATCTATGGTGCTGGTGGCGTATTTTGTGTTCTGCCAATGTAGCATGGCATTTGCCTGACCCTGTGGCCCCACAGTTGAATACAATATTGGTCCTTGAATCACAGAGAGAGAGAAAGAGAAAGAGAGGGAGTGAGGGAGAGAGGGAGAGAAAGAAAAAGAAAAAGAAAAGAAAAATCTGGAATTCTTCCTTCAGAGAAAGAAGTATCGGCCCAACATTTGAAGAGACCATGATGAACACAATGTGCTCCCAACAAGATATTTCAAAGCTAGCATCTCTAGCTTAGTGCCTAAACATCCTCTTCTTTATGGGGGCTCTCAAGCTCTTTACATAAACCTAATCTTATGTAGGACAGGCACCAAACCTGCTTGTCTAGAGATCTTCTTGAGCCTGACATGGATACGAAAGGCTATAGCGTGGATCTTTTAAGCTAGGAAGACCATAGACAACTGGACTGAAGTTAAGGACTGAGGAGGGCTCAGAGCACTCATTGATTTACCAAGGACTGATGATTGCCTACTGACTTCCCACCCCTCCTTCTACAAACTGTTTCTATATTTGTGACAACAAAACCATCAGAACGGTATCTGGCTGTTTAAAAGTCTGCAGGGAATCTAGAGTAAGACCAATAAAAAGAGAAGAAGAAGAAAACATTAGTTTGGTTCCTCCTGAACTGATTTAAGAGGCTGGAGGAGTTCTTGATCAGTGACAATGGGGTTTGCAACTCCCAGCTTCTCCTAGTGGCCATGCAGAGTGGAGGATTGTGGGAGTTGTAGTCCAAGAAATTAACTTTTTCAAGCTCAGAAAAACCTTTAAAACTATAAATGGCCCAATTCCTGTGGATGAAAATATGGGTTAAAACAGAGGGTTCCTCCCCCCCAGGAAAGATGGAGAACTGTCTTTAAAATGGGAATATAAGTTCCCAGTTGACTTACTTCACAGGTTGCAATATGGCCAGTTAGATACTTAGATTTCTGATACACAAAGTAAAACAGAGTATATCTCGTACTGGAAGTAATGTTTAGCTTAAAGTATAAAGCAAGTTGCCTGGCATATTCAGAAGTGATCTATTGAAGTCCTGCAAGACCCATAATCACATTTATTTTCCGTGTTCTTTCTATTTCCCATTATTGGGAAGAGCCCTGCTAACAATCAGAGCTTAAGGGTGTTACTTTTTTCAACTACAAATCCCAGAATCCTCCAACCCAAGCTTTCTTAATAATCAAGTGCCGTTCATATTCACACTGTCTGATGATCTTACTTCTCCAATGTGACCACCTGCAGCTGCCTTTTTTTTTTTGCCTTGGCCATAGGCTGTGTGATATGTACTGTATCATGTAGCTGATGCTCTGACCATCAGGCTGTATCAGATGTTTCCCCGGCTTGCCCTCAGTTCTGCTGTGTCGTCCTCTATATTTATCCCTGTAACCTTTAAAGCCAGCCATGTGGATTCAGTGTTGATTCAAGGTGAGCCAGAAACGAAGAAGTCTCACTTGTCTTTGTTTTCTCCCAATCACGCATAGTGTATGTGGGAGACGCAGGTGGCTGTGGTGGTGTCAGGCTGTGGGTTCCTTAGAAACAGTCCAGCACAGGTTAACCAAGTATATCACGAGGCACCAGCATTACATTGTTTTAGCAGTGCAGCTTCACAGCAGGGACAAGTCAAAAGTCTCCCATTTAGAGATAAGGAGGAGAAGACAGCTATCCAAGTACCTCCAGTGGGTGTGGCTGCAACCATGCGGAGATCATGGGCACTGCTGAAGAAGACAAAACAACTGGACAGAGATTTTGGATTCTTACAGCCAAGAACACAAAAGAGGGTCATCCTCTGAAACTGAACAGTGGAGGACTCATAACAGAGAAAAATATAGATTTCTTCACAGAGCAGAATGCTGGACTAGCTTGGCCTTTGGTCTAATCCATCAGAACGCTTCTTATGTTCTTCTGAGCTTACAGACATGAATGAAGGACATGGTTCTCTGGTGGAAAGGTTGTAGCTTTGAGGTATAGCACATGCTTTGCGGTCCAGCACATGTTTTGCAGGAAGAATGGCATGGGTTCAATGCCTGGTATCTCCTGGTAGAGCTCTGAAAGACTTCTGCCAGAAATCCAACAGAGTTGCTGCCAGTCAGGGCAGACATGACTGAGTGATATGGACCATGGGGTCTGGCTTGACATAGAGCTGGTTCTCATCCTAAGGTGATCTGTCAAGAGAAGGTTTTTGTTTTCAGGGAAGGAAAGCTAAAGTCTGTAAGGAAGGCCTCATAGATTTCTGTCTCCACCCTTTTTGCTCCCCCTCATTTCAGGAAGCCTTCCTGTACTAATTTGGGGTTTGTGGTGTTATTGGGGAACCAGCAGTGGTCAGCAGTCGTAGAGGTTCATTGGTGCTGAAGCCAAGATTTTGCTTCTCTAGGGGACCTGACTTCTGCCTTGACTCAGCACCACCAAAAGGACGATATAAGAACACCCAGTGCTGCTGAATGATTGCTGCTCTACAGCTGCTGAGCTTTCTGGGGCCTAGAGGTTAAACAGATACTTTGCCACTGCTCTGGTTTCACCAGAGGAATGGCAAGGGAGAGAAGACTATCGTATCTCAGATCCCACACCAAGGCCTCTGTTGTGACTGATTGGCTTGAGCAACACATTGCAGTCCCACAGGCAAGGAGCTTATAGTACATCAAGTGCCTTTCTCAGGTAGCTCTTGCGCCAGTCAACAGGTCCTTGGAGAGGGTGGGGGAGGTGGAAGTAAGGAAGGGGATAAAGAAAGGTAGATGGCGCCCTCTAGGGGTGCATGGTGTCCACTAAAAGAATCTGATGCTAAGAAGACCTGTGTGGAAATCATTCCTTAGATGAGTGTAAATGGGACACTGGTTGCAGAGCTTTGCACAGGGATGACCCTGTAGTGGAGAGAAAGCTTTGTTTCTAGTCACCCGGGAAGCTCTTGTTTAGTTAGTGAAGGAAATTGTGCATGTTGTTGAGTGTATGGAAGAGAAGCGCTGATCTGGGGGAAGGTGTTGTTAAAGGAGAAAAAAGCCTATATATATAATATTATATATATATCTTATATATATAATTGAGATATCAAGAATAGGCTTTCTTCTGTTCCAGGAAGTAAGAACACAGGGAAGGGACCAAATGCAAAGCACAGAAGCTGTGGTGTGTTTCTGCTCTTTCCCCTGAACGAAGCATAAGATTCGTGGTTTCCCTAGAGAAAGTTTTAAAAGAAAAATGTAAAAAGACTATTTGAAAGACAAAATACATGTCTGTGTTTTCCAATATAGTGTCTAAACTCCTCTCTCTCCTGCCCTAAATCCTGAAGCCAAGGAGAGGAACAAGTGGCTCTCCAGACGTGGTTAGACTGCACCTCCCACTGTTCTTCATCATTGCCGGTGTTCTCTAAGGCTGATGGAAGGTGTTGTCTCACCTCGTCTGGAGGGCTATAAAGTGTATCTCCTTTTCACCTCAGAACAGTGAAAGCCTTAAAGGAAGTTATATGAGGGGGAGGATGTTTAAAGGTGGCTGATTTGTATCTCCTGCTCTTATGTTACCCATTCTGCTTCATTCCCCGATTTTATCATGTGATGCCCACTGTGGCAGAAACATACAACTCATGCCCATGTTCTGGCCGCCAGCCACAAGTCAATAAGCTTCACTTTCCACTTATTGATCCAATTTTGTTAAGGGCCTTATACTCTTTCATGGGATAATCCAGGCCTACTGCCAGGAAATGGAGTAACAGCAAGGGACCAAGCAAGTAGTGTGATTTCTGATGATTATATGATTTGTTGGAGGAGAAAACAAGAATGAAACATACACTCTTCTTGTTTAGCATCTCCTAGTGCAATTGCATTGATCAGACTTAATTTGAGTGTGACAGTAAACCATGAAGTCAAGTAGCATCAAGCACCAGAGATTCAATTCGTGAGCATAGCTGTCCACCTTCTTAAAATACAAACAGTCCTGATAAATAAAACTGAAGACTGGTTTCTCTTGAACACAAATATTTATTTCCCCCTCTAAATGAAATACTGTGATAATTAGATGTGGGGGAGGCAGTTGTTCATACATGGCTTTGAACAAGAGAAACTTCATAAAAGCTTGTGTTTTGAAATATTGAACAGGCAACAAGTTCTCTTAATGAGTTCAGAGACTCTGTAAATAGTTAACAATTACTTCTGAAGCAATATAGGACTTGCAGTGCTTACTCTGTAGCAAGACTGTGCACTTATAACCATTTCCATGTTACTCACCCAAGCAATACAAGTCAGGTTATTATAAAATCTAGTTCTCTGTGGTTTTTTTTTTCATTTCTTGGATCTGTACAGTTATCGGATATGCTGCGTTTCAAAGAAACATGATTAAAGTGTAAAGTTACCACATTGACTGTATCAGGGACCTACTGAATGTTTCAGTACCCCCACACAGATAAACACATTCCAGGTGACTTACACTGCAATACTATCCATGCCTAATCTGGATGTAAGTACTATTGAATTTATTGTCAGGAAAGGTGTATAGGATTGCACTTTAAGTTATCAGTCACCATCACCAACCTTGGTGCGTCTAATGAGAAGTCAGATCTTCTACTCAATGCATCTGGACTCTGTTTCCCAGCTGAGAGTTTCTTGCAGAAGCCTTGACTTCTCTGTTCTTGAGAGATCCCAGAAGTACAAGGATTTGTTGCAAAGTTCTAAAGAGCAAAATTGTTTCACAGTTTAGAAGAGCTTTTGCATGCAAATCAGATGTAGAGTGGTTGGTAGTATTACTGCTTTCTCAGGAATGTGCCTCGGAAAACAGTGAGCAAGAGGAAGGAAGGATTGTTGTCTCCACTGTAAGACACTGCCATAGTGACAGCGGGCAGATCAGTTCAACAGAACGCCAAGGCATTGCTTGATTGGGATGCTGTTGTTCATTATGTGTTGCAACATCTCACTTAGGGGCCTGTAGGGAAAACCGGTGATTTTTTCATTCAAGAGATGCCTTCATTCTGATCTTCTGTAACTAAGAACACATTGGGCTTACTTGCTGTATCTTCACCAGAAGCTGTTTGCAATTCGCACTGTGCCACACATTTGTATAACAAACTCCAGAATAAACAAGAAATTAGCTCACACAGCATGGTTTTTGTGTATCATTTTGGAACCAAAGCATAGTAGGATGCCTGTATCGACAAGGATACAGGTTTTGAACCCTATATACAACATACAAGGAGGTGGGACAAAGGACACAAGGCCTTACCCCTTGTATATCGTATATCCAGCTACGGTAAGCCATGGAGAACTGAAACTATGGATATTGATCCCGCAGAAACAGGAGTCCTTCTGTGTCCACCATTGAAAAATATTTATCTTCTTGGGCATTCATGTAATCTCCATGGATTCACTTACACACAAATATGCTGCAGGGAGAGCTCGGGATGAAGCCCCTTGGTGGCAATTACCTGACAGAAAGAAAAGGCAGTTATAAATGGATCAAACAACACCCTGTTGAAGTGAAGCCGTTTGTTGTTAATCAACGCTATTTATTTAGATTCACAGGACACTCAATCCCAAAGAGTCAAGATAGGTAATGAAACCCTTCTTCTTCGCTGCCTTGCCAAACAAAATTTGTTCATAATGGTAACAAAAATGTCACTGAAGTTGCCACATCTTTTTCATCTTCAGCCTGGGCCCTGAAGGCCTGTTCAAACACAGATATATTGGACCACAACTCCCATCATCCACAGCAATTATGGACTAATAGGAGTTGTAGTATATCTCATTTGGAAAGCAACGGGTTGTGGGAAGCTGCTCTTGGGTCTAAACTGCACAGGATTGTAGGGACTGAAAACAAGATATCAAATTCTGAACATAACAGAAACATATTACTTGGTTTTAATTGTCACCATATTCTCAGTTCACACACAAGTCTCCAGGTTAACTTGTTTCCTGCTAGCATGGAGTCTGCCAGTTTTATGGCTCAGTGGGGATTTCTTTTCATACTGTCTCAAAGACACATCCCCCTTATTCAACCCACCCACACACTTTGCCAGAGTATAACATTGTCCATTCCAGGTGAAAGATAGGCTGGAGAGAGGAACCACTCAGCCAGTGGGCCAGTGTGCTACTGCCACCTGCAGTCTCAAAGCCTCAGCCCACCTCTTACATCTAGCTTACTTTTTGAATGAATGAATTTATTTATTACAGTCAGGTACCGGCTCATAAAACATATTTATGGCTAAAATATACAAAATGCAGTTTAAAAATGTACAACCAGTTCATAAAACATATTATATGGTTAAAATATACAAAATGCAATTTAAAAAGTGTACAACAGATAATTGTACACTTAATTCAGCATCTTAAAAAGCATCACCTTGCCGACAAAGGTCCGCATAGTCAAAGCTATGGTTTTTCCAGTAGTGATGTATGGAAGCGAGAGCTGGACCATAAAGAAAGCTGACCGCTGAAGAATTGATGCTTTTGAATTGTGGTGCTGGAGGAGACTCTTGAGAGTCCCCTGGACTGCAAGGAGAACAAACCTATCCATTCTAAAGGAAATCAACCCTGAGTGCTCACTGGAAGGACAGATCCTGAAGCTGAGGCTCCAATACTTTGGCCATCTCATGAGAAGAGAAGACTCCCTGGAAAAGACCCTGATGTTGGGAAAGTGTGAAGGCAAGAGGAGAAGGGGACGACAGAGGACGAGATGGTTGGACAGTGTCATCGAAGCTACCAACATGAATCTGACCAAACTCCAGGAGGCAGTGGAAGACAGGAGGGCCTGGCGTGCTCTGGTCCATGGGGTCACGAAGAGTCGGACATGACTAAACGACTAAACAACAACAAGAACAACAGATAATTACTGGTTGTGTACTGGTTGTAAAATATGGGGAGAATCAAATACAGCATTTTTATAGCTATCCTTTGAACCATTGGATCGTTTAGGGCAAACTGGTTTGGACAGGGTCTTTGGGTTATAGGGAGCTTACTTTTTGGGTTAAGCGTCCAGGAAAATCTAGTAAGTAAAATAAGATGCCTGTCCTTTCACCATGCCAGCCACAGAAAGAGGAACATGGCCCCATCTACTAGAAGTATGCCACAAACGTGTATCTGTGTGTTTTGTTTTGTTTTTTAATGGATGAAAAACTATACAAATGAACCTACACAGTTATATCTGCTGGATGCTACTTTAATGATCATGGCTCTGTCCCAGGAATTGTAAGTTTGATAGCATACTTAGAATTCTTTGCTGTTTATCAGGCAAATGTGCTAGAACTCTCCAGCAGAAACCTTTGAGCAGCTTATCAAACTACAGGTCCCAGAATTCCAGAGGATACAGCCATGAAAGTCAATGTGGCATCAAACTGCTATAAATGTGTAGTGTAGATGCACTGTATGGTGATCATGACTGAAGTCCTGCTCCTCAGCCTAGTGTGTCACAACTAGAGTAGGCCCACTGAATCAGTGGGGATTTGGTGAGTCAACTCTTTTGTAAGTTCTATTGATTCAAATGGGCCTAATCTAGTTACAACTTACTATGCTTAAATAGTGGCTGAAATTCAATAAGACACAACTAGAAAAGGCCCACTGAATCAGTGGAACTTACATAGATGTTGAGTCCTTAAATCCCCACTGATGCAAAGGGCCTACTCTAGTTGTGACTCGCCACTTGATTTCAGCCACTATGTTGGAAATAATTGCCCACAACTTCATTTGCTAACAGTGACCATAGCCTTGGCCTAGTGCAGGGCAGGGGTCCCTGTATTGGCTGACCTGCATTCCAGCCAATGACCTCCTCTCCAGTCTGCTGAGGGAGGAAACAAGATGACATCCCATGGGATGACAGGAGAAATGGTCCCCATGGATACAAGCCACTGAGTGTTCTCACCTGCCATCTGAAAATGAAGTTAGGATGACACCCCTCAAGCTGAGTTGCTGCTGGTAAGCCTCACCCTAAGACCCCTTAAGGTGATCCTCAGCTAAGAGAGGGAAACTGGCATGAATGGATCCGTCTTTGGCAAAACTGGATCAGTCCCAGTACTTTAACCCCCACACTGGCTGCCTGATTGCAGCATGCCCTTCCTTTAATATTTCCAGGTGGACCAGAGAGAAAACTGCTGCTTCCCCAAGCTGGACCTTCGGTAGATGCATGTGCAAAAACAATGGAAAGGGGCTACACAAGTTAAAGATGACATGAGCCTCTATCCACAGGGCCCAAGATATTTTGCTGCCTGGGGCAGAGCAAGAAATGACACTGTCAAGCCAGCTAAGTTATTTGGCACACAAGGCAAAAAAAATATCACAGAGCAATTCTCTCTACCTCTAGAAGTGGAAATACAACAACAAATTAAATTTGCTGTCCTAACCACCCTTCAAATACTGTCTGACTGGACCATTTGCAATGGGTGCTCAAAAGGCTTGGTGGGATGTCTGTAGCGTGATTGGTCATGCATTGGCTATGCAATGGGTCATACGGTGAACATCCTGCCAAACTGTGCAAACCACATGCACAATTAACGTTGTACACAGCAGTATTTCAGCTGATTCTGGCCTTGGTGTCATTAGGATGCCTTTCTCTCACACAATTTAAATGGATCTGTTTTGTCTTTTATCAGCAGCCCAATTTACAGTAACTGAGCAGGTATTATCTGCTTCTCTATTTAACTAGAAGAGTTTAATGTGCTTAATTTCAACCTGTCACTTTACTCCAAAGTGCTATTAAAAATGGATCTGAGACATAAGATGTAAGGCTAATATATCTGGTTTTAGACACACACACACATGGTTGTACAGATTTACATAAAAACCCTTTGCTTTCACAAGTGAGTGGGTGGGGAGATGACTCCTTAACCTGTATTACTTTAAAAGAAATCTTGAACATATCCAAGAGTGGGACTACAGGCTTTCTCGAGAAGCTTCGTCTGCTGTGCACACTTTGTATAATTGGACATGCTTTTCCCTGTCCTGAGAAATCATTTTCCTCTTTAGCTTAATATATTCCAGGTTGTCTTTCCAACCACCTGTCCCTAGAGGTAAGAAGATGGAACTCCCTGTTGCCAACAGAATTTAAGATACCTTTTTGTTATCCATCCCTCAATACCTAATGGACAACAAACGATTAAGCTGTGTTGGGTATAAGTAAAATAAGTCCAGTGCCAAAAATAATCATTAAAATTTTACTTTAAGGTAGGCCTATTTCCAGCCCCTGAAAATACAGATTGGAAGAGTGACCACAAGATGGCAGCCACAGTAAAGCACAGTAAAGCATTGCAACAGAAATAGAATATGATTCCTAGTACAGCTTGGAGATGTTCCTTTTTTGATTTCCAAACTCCCCCACCCAGTGCGGCCATTGACCATGTTTGATGGGAATTTTAAAAAATAAAAGCTGTGAGTCTAGGCCAGCTAGTAGTCCAATTGGACACCAAGTGGCGTACCTAGAATCCAGGCAGAATCTGGCAAACTGGGCAGTATGGCAACTTAAAAAAAAACAAAAAACACCTTATTGGTTTGTACATGTTGTTTTTTCTTTCCTGTTGTTTGAAGAAAGAGGAGAATGAAGGATCAACTTGGCATTTCAACTTGAATCATAGAACTGTCCTCAGAACATGTGTATTAAATGTTATGCCACTATACTAGTGTTTGAGCTGATTGGATAGCTCAGTGGTTTAAGTATCTGGCTGTGGAGCCAGAGGTGGGGAGTTCAGTTCCTCACTGTGCCTCCTGAGTGTGGCCTTGGGCAAAGCTGCACAGTCCCAGGACATCCTCTGAAGAAGGGAATGGGAAACCACTTCTGACCGTTCCGTATTAGAAGACCATGAAGGTCACCATAAGTCAGAAAGGACTTGATGGCACATGATTATACTACTGTTCAGTTATCCTGTTATAAATAAGCAGGTAAACAAAATTGCAAATGAAGTGCCAAATGATTCAATTAAACCACAAGTGAGCACCCCCAAATGATGTTAGAATGCTGTTCCCATAATCTCTAACTTTGTATAAGAACAAAGGAGACAGGGGCGACTGCAATAACTACCGTGGCATCTCTCTTCTCAGCGTTGTAGGGAAGCTGCTTGCCCGTGTTGCGCTGAAGAGACTCCAGGTGCATGCAGACAGAGTCTATCCAGAATCACAGTGCGGATTTTGAGCTAATAGATCCACCACTGACATGGTATTTTCCCTCAGACAGTTGCAGGAGAAATGTAGGGAACAACGACAGCCACTCTTTGTGGCCTTCATAGATCTTACAAAGGCCTTTGATTTGGTTAGCAGGGACGGCCTTTTTAAAATACTTCCCAAGATTGGATGTCCACCTCGGCTCCTTAACATCATCAGGTCCTTTCATGAGGAAATGAAGGGCACTGTAGTTTTTGATGGCTCAACATCAGATCCCTTTGACATCTGAAGCGGAGTGAAACAGGGCTGTGTCCTCGCACCGACTCTGTTTGGGATCTTTTTTGCTGTCATGCTGATGCACACCTTTGGAACTGCAACAGAAGGCGTCTATCTCCGGACTAGATCAGATGGAAAGCTCTTTAATCTCTCTAGATTGAGAGCGAAGACCAAAGTCCAGCTGAAATGCATGCGGGAGTTCCTCTTCGCTGATGATGCAGCTGTTGTTGCCCATTCTGCCAAAGACCTCCAACAACTTATGAATTGTTTTAGCAAGGCCTGCCAAGACTTTGGATTAACAATCAGTCTGAAGAAAACACAAGTCATGGGCCAGGGCGTGGACTCACCTCTCTCTATTACCATCTCTACACAAGAATTGGAGGTTGTTCATGATTTCGTGTACCTTGGCTCAACGATCTCTGACACCCTCTCTCTAGATGTCGAGCTAGATAAATGCATTGGCAAAGCAGCTACCATGTTCTCTAGACTCACAAAGAGAGTATGGCTTAACAAAAAGCTGATGGCATATACCAAGATCCAGGTCTATAGAGCTTGTGTCCTGAGTACACTCCTGTACTCCAGTGAGTCCTGGACCCTTTGTGCACGGCAGGAGAGGAAGTTGAACACGTTCCATATGCGTTGTCTCTGACGCATTTTTGGCATCACATGGCACGCCAGAGTTCCAAATAGTGTAGTCCTAGAATGAGCTGGAATTGTTAGCATGTATACATTACAGAGTGCCTGAAGAACTATGGATGGAGGCTCCTAACATTGTACAGGAGGTAGCAACAAAAACCATCCCAAAGAAAAGGAAATGCAAGAAAGCAAAGTGGCTGTCCAACGAGGCCTTAAAAATAGCAGAAAAGAGAAGGGAAACAAAATGCAAGGGAGAAAGGGAAAGTTACAGAAAATTGAATGCAGACTTCCAAAGAATAGCAAGGAGAGACAAGGTAAAGGTTCCCCTTGACAATTTGTCCAGTCGTGTCCGACTCTAGGCGGCGGTGCTCATCTCCGTTTCCAACCCATAGAGCTAGCGTTTGTCCGCAGACAATCCTCCGTGGTCACGTGGCCAGCGTGACTAGACACGGAACAAGAGGGCCTTCTTAAACGAACAGTGCAAAGAAATAGAGGAAAAGAATAGAAAGGGAAAAACCAGAGATCTGTTCAAGAAAATTGGAGATATTAAACGAACATTTTGTGCAAAGATGGACATGATAAAGGACAAAAATGGTAGGGACCTCACAGAAGCAGAAGACATCAAGAAGAGGTGGTAAGAATACACAGAGGAATTATACCAGAAAGATCTGGATGTCCCGGACAACCCAGATAGTGTGGTTGCTGACCTTGAGCCAGACATCCTGGAGAGTGAAGTCAAGTGGGCATTAGAAAACATGGCTAACAACAAGGCCAGTGGAGGTGATGGTATTCCAGTCAAACTATTTAAAATCTTAAAAGATGAGGCTGTTAAGGTGCTACACTCAATATGCCAGCAAGTTTGGAAAACTCAGCAGTGGCCAGAGGATTGGAAAAGATCAGTCTACATCCCAATCCCAAAGAAGGGCAGTGCCAAAGAATGCTCCAACTACCATACAATTGCACTCATTTCACACGCTAGCAAGGTTATGCTCAAAATCCTCCAAGGCAGGCTTCAGCAGTATGTGGACCGAGAACTCCCAGAAGTACAAGCTGGATTTCGAAGGGGCAGAGGAACTAGAGACCAAATTGCTAACATGCGCTGGATTATGGAGAAAGCCAGAGAGTTCCAGAAAAACATCTACTTCTGCTTCATTGACTACGCAAAAGCCTTTGACTGTGTGGACCACAGCAAACTATGGCAAGTTCTTAAAGAAATGGGAGTGCCTGGCCACCTTATCTATCTCCTGATAAATCTATATGTGGGACAGGAAGCTACAGTTAGAACTGGATATGGAACAACTGATTGGTTCAAAATTGGGAAAGGAGTACGACAAGGCTGTATATTGTCTCCCTGCTTATTTAACTTATATGCAGAATACATCATGCGAAAGGCAGGACTGAATGAATCCCAAGACGGAATTAAGATTGCCGGAAGAAATATCACCAACCTCAGATATGCAGATGATACCACTCTGATGGCAGAAAGTGAAGAGGAATTAAAGAACCTCTTAATGAGGGTGAAAGAGGAGAGCGCAAAAAATGGTCTGAAGCTCAACATCAAAAAAACTAAGATCATGGCCACTGGTCCCATCACCTCATGGTAAATAGAAGGGGAAGACATGGAGGCAGTGACAGATTTTACTTTCTTGGGCTCCATGATCACTGCAGATGGTGACAGCAGCCATGAAATTAAAAGACACCTGCTTCTTGGGAGGAAAGCGATGAGAAACCTAGACAGCATCTTAAAAAGCAGAGACATCACCTTGTCGACAAAGGTCTGCATAATCAAAGCTATGGTTTTTCCAGTAGCGATGTATGGAAGTGAGAGCTGGACCATAAAGAAGGCTGACCACCGAAGAATTGATGCTTTTGAATTGTGGTGCTGGAGGAGACTCTTGAGCGTCCCCTGGACTGCAAAGAGAACAAACCTATCAATTCTGAAGGAAATCAACCCTGAGTGCTCACTGGAAGGACAGTTCCTGAAGCTGAGGCTCCAATACTTTGGCCATCTCATGAGAAGAGAAGACTCCCTGGAAAAGACCCTGATGTTGGGAAAGTGTGAAGGCAAGAGGAGAAGGGGACGACAGAGGACGATATGGTTGGACAGTGTCATCGAAGCTACCAACATGAATTTGACCCAACTCCGGGAGGCAGTGGAAGACAGGAGGGCCTGGCGTGCTCTGGTCCATGGGGTCACAAAGAGTCGGACATGACTTAATGACTAAACAACAACAATACATTACTGAAACAGCGACGTCTACATTGGCTTGGGCATGTTGTGAGAATGGCTGACGGTCGGATTCCGAAAGATCTCCTGTATGGAGAATTAGTGCAGCGAAAGCACCCCAGAGGGAGACCACAGCTGCGATACAAGGATATCTGCAAGCGGGATATGAAGGTCTTAGGAATGGACCTGAAGAGATGGGAAACCTTGACATCTGAGCGTTCAGCCTGGAGGCAGGCGATGCAGCATGGCCTCTCTCAATTTGAAGAGACACTTATTCAGCAGGCCGAGACAAAGAGGCAGTCCCGAAAGCAGCGAAATCAGGGAGCTGGACAGGGGACAGATTGTATTTGTCTTCAGTGTGGAAGGGATTGTCACTCTCGAATTGGCCTTCTCAGTCACACTAGATGCTGTTCCAAGACCTCTATTCAGAGCATGGTACCATAATCTCTTGAGACTGAAGGATGTCTACTACAATCTCTAACTATTTTCCCGATGGCTGCAGGGTGTTATAGGCCAAAAAATCTAAAGAGCCATGGGTGACCTGAATATTCAGCCAGTATCTTTGGCTATTAAAGTCACAGAGAGCTTTCATCCTTTTCTGACCTTTCACCCATAAAAACCATCTTGCCTGAACCCAGAACCTGCACTACTACTGCAAAAGCCTGGCACCTATGATCTCTGTTGGCTAGTAGCAATGAGTGCTGTAGTCTTCCAGTTCTACAAATTAACTCCTTGGTAAGGAAGAGCTGCTCAGAGTTTCAGCTTTGTCTGAGCAACTTTTATTTTCTAGCATGCTGCTGAACAGTATAGTGAGAGAAGGAGGAAAAGTTAAAGGGGGTTGGTTGTTGTAGGTTTTTCGGGCTGTTTGGCCGTGTTCTGGAGGTTTTTCTTCCTAACGTTTCGCCAGTCTCTGTGGCCTGCATCTTCAGAGGACAGAAGTTAGAACTCTGTCTGTGTTCCGGTAGTGTGTGGCATAGTTGAGTATTTGTAACTGTGGGATCAGCTTTTTGTCCCTTTCAGGAGATTGGGTGATTATGGTGATCACCGTACTTTTTGTTATGGGTGTATTGTTGTGATAAGGGGGGAGAGATTATCTGTCACTGTGATTGATGGGTGTCATTATCTACTCTTTTGTGTTCAGTGATCACTGGTCCTTGTGGCTGGGTAGAGTTCATTGACCTTTTTGCAGGCTGTATTTTTCAGTGCTGGGAGCCAGGCTTTGTTGAATTTTAGACTTCCTTCTTTTTTGTTGAAGCTGTGCTGATGTTTGTGGATTTCAGTGGCTTCCCTGTGTAGTCTAACATAATGATTGCTGGTGTTGTCCAGTACTTCTGTTTTTTGAAATAGAATTTCACGTCCAGCTTGTTTCAGGGCATGTTCAGCTACTCCTGATTTTTCCGGTTGTTTTAGTCTGCAGTGTCTTTCATGTTCTTTGATTTTGGTGTGGATGCTGCATTTTGTGGTCCCAATATATACCTGGCCACAACTGCAAGGTATCTGGTATACTCCTGCAGTGGTGAGGGGGTCCCTTTTGTCCTTTGCTGACCGTAACATTTGTTGTATTTTTGTGGTGGGCCTGAATACTGTTTGTAGGTTGTGTTTTTTCAAAAGTTTCCCCATGCGGTCCATGACCCCTCTGATGTATGGCAGAAATACTTTATTTGTGGGTGGCTGTTTTTCTTCTTCAGTTCGGTGTCGTTTTCTCGGTTTGATGGCTCTTGTGCTTTCATTCTAGGAATAGCCATTTACCTGTAGGGCCCAATTCAGATGGTTGAGTTCGGTGCCGAGAAATTGAGCTTCACAGTTCCGGTTCGCACAGTCTACCAGTGTTTTGATTATGCCTCTTTTTTGTCGTGGTTGGTGGTTGGAGTTTACCGGTCTGTGTGGGTGGGTTTTCTGTAGACCTTGTGTCCCAATAGGAGTTCAGGTTTGCGTATGACCATGACATCTGAGAAAGGGAGTTGGGCCCTCTATTTCTATCTCCTGAAAAGGACAAAAAGCTGATCCCACAGCTACAAATAGTCAACTATCCCACACACTACACCAGAACACAGACAGAGTTCTAATTCCTGTCCTCTGAAGATGCCGGCCACAGAGACTGGTGAAAAGTTAGGAAGAGAAACCTCCAGAACACGGCCAAACAGCCTGAAAAACCTACAACAACCATCGGATCCCGGCCATGAAAGCCTTTGAGAATACATTAAAGGTGGTTATTTTGTAAAGTTGTGTTATATACCACCATATATTATCTCTGGAATAAGTACATGGAACAGGTAGAACAAACCCCCACTCCTGCTTTGCATAGTGCCCACACATCTGTGAGAGAACCATTATAAACAAGCTATTACACAGCAGTATCCCAAAGCGTCATTTCATCCTAACTTATAGGACAAAAGAAAATCTCACCAGCTGAGTGCCCAACATGCATGTTTGGAGGCCGCAATCAGTAATAGCATGTGTAGCACCATCATTTAACATGTGAAGGGATGAATGAGTCTTCTAATTGTGGGTTGAATCCAGATGTGCCTGACATCACTGATGCTCTAGCCAAGTACGGTAAGTTCAGAGAAAATCCAGCAAAACAGCATTAAAGGAGCACTTCAGTACTGCCAACACTGCACACATCAATCCATGTTTTACAGTTGTTGATGTTGCTGCATGCTGTAAAATTGCTTCCAACATATAGAGACCCTAATAGGCTTTTCAAGGTATGTGAAATGTTTAATGAGTGGTGGACCATTGCTACCCCACACTGAGTTTCCATGGCTGAGCAAGGATTTGAACCCAGGTTTCATGTCCTAGGATGATAATCTATCTACTATGCCACACTAGCTTTGTTATATAGTACTAAACAGAATACAAGTGGGCAAGCTGTAGCTCTGCCCTGACTTAAGATGTTTCAAAATTCAGTGGCCAGGTTTCATTAAAAAAAAAAAAGTATAATTCACCAGAGGTCATTGTAATTTGATGCACTGTGCCCAAACCTGACATCCTTGTCCTGCAAGAAGTCACAAAATGGTATATCACGCCAAGATACATAAAGCAAACTTTGCATTTAGCAACTGGAGAGCTCCACACCATGGTCTTATCTCTGAGTCTAGGACAGAAATATGGAGGGATGCAGTCTTGGCCCTTCCACGCAGCCAGGTGAACCTTCTATCTTAGGAGGCAAAGCATAAAGGACAGCAAAATGCTTGGAGACACAATTTGCAATGGGAAAAGTGCTGCTTCCACTGTTCTGAATTCCATCTCTTGAACTTACTTTTCTCTTTTAAAAAAAATGTTTTCCAGCCCTGAGTGGGCTTGGGACAAGTAATTTTAACATTCATGACTGAGTCCCTGAAAGCCATTTTTTATTTAAGATAGTTTAAAAAAATGTTTTACCTGTTTTAATTATTCAGAGTATTCTAATCAATTGTATAGTTTAATTAGTTTTTCATTTATATCTCACTGTTTTTAATTCTATTCTTTTTAATATTGTGAGCTGCCTTGAGTCCCCTTACTGGGAGAATGGTGACCAATAAATAAATAAATAAATAAATAAATAGCTCCCCAGTTTTCTATTCTATATTTTCTAAGCTCTAAAGTTTTTACTTGGAAGCTAAACCCGTTACGTTTTTTGGGCCAGTTCAGTCTACTTGACTGGGATTGGTCAACTTTTACTATGCTCCAAGAAAGTAGAAAGTTTTTCATCCAAACTCTTTGTTTTAAAACCACATAAAGACGAAAACAAGCACTGTATATATATTTTTTCTGTATTTAAAAAAAGAAAGTTTTTCATATGAAGGAAGAAGAGATGACATGTCAGAATATTTACACTCTTACCTGACCAGTTGTACATAGTCATATACATGGATGTCTCTGTGGAAAAGACCCACCCTTTTTTATACTGGACTCCTAATCTTTTATGTAGGGTTGCCAACCTGACTAGAAAAGATTCTGGCTTGGGCTGGTGTTGTTTTCAGAAACTGAGAACAACAGGTGTGGCTTTTGGCAACATTGGGATAAATACAATCACTTGCTGTACAATAAATGGGTGTTAAAGCAATGTCAGCAGCATGGTCTATGTGTTTCTTTTTTGCGGTCAGCAGTGCCTCAACCAGACCCAGCTTTGGCCACACCTCTTTCCTCAGCCAGAAATAAATGTCTGATGTAACAGAGATGAGGCACCTCGGAATCTCTGCTGGAAGAGATTTAAAAAAAAAAAAAGCACAAGGGGGACAAGGCTCAGGACAGCTGGAAAGCACCGGCCTGGAGAATCTCTTGGGTGAGAAAAGGTGCTGAGGGAGGAAGCCAAGGCGAGGCTCTAATCCCCACCTGGGAAGTGTTGGCCGTTTCAAGACTGCGCGACCAGGCTTTGCGAGTCTGAGGAAAGGCTCAAGCAGGTACCGGAACAATCTTGTCTCTTGCTTCAAAGACAACTGGAGAGAAGGGAGAGAAAACTTTGGAAGCCTGTGCATGATGAAGTATGGCACGTTCTAACTGCTTATGGTGTGTGAATATCTGAGGGGATTAGAGGGCTCAGCAGGTGGACCTTAGAGTCCAAAGAGAGGTCCTTGTCAGGCTGAAATTTGTGGCTTTAATAAGTTGAGGCTCAGTCAGCTGCTGGCGATAAGAAAAGAACAGGATTTGGCAGCAGAAAGCACGTCTGTGGCAGCCATTAGCAAATCCAGTTCTCATTCTATGGCCGTTTGTACCCTTGTCTTGCGGTGCCCTGCCAAGGATCTGATACGGTCAGGGCACTGTGAACGAAACGGCTCTTTCCCTCTAAGCACATGAAATCGGGCAAGAGGGAGGCAAGCAGCCCAAATCCCAGGAAGGAACCATGCAGAATGAGGGACTGAGCTCCACAGTTATAAGAGGCTATGGTGGGATCATCTAGTCAAGCAAATGACCCTGAATGGTGAGGGGGACAAAAGAAAAGGGAACACCTGTAGGTTGTGTGTTACATTCTGGTATGTGCAGTGGCTCAGTAGGTGAGAAGGGGTTGCCTAGGCTTTTTGGTTTGATTTACCAAATGAAATTTGCCAAAGGACAGATGCCACCACCACCCCATCTCATTCCTACATACCATATGTAATTGACACTTCTCTGTTGAAAGCCAGTGAGTACTACAAGCTCATCCGATTTTAACTATGCATACATTGAAGGAAGAAGGAAGGTGGGGAGGAAGGATCTTCTTTTCCAAACATAGGTGCACACACACATAAAATCTTCTTTCAGCCTCAGTTTTATTGGACGAGGGTCACCTGAACAAATTAGAGGAGAGTCCTTTTTTTAAAAAAAATGGCCGGAGGAGTCACCAAAATGATTGGATGTTGATGTGGAAAATCAGCTGCAGAATATGAAAAATAGGATTTGTGAGGTCACCCAAAGGGCAGATGGGCGTAAAGTAGCAGTAGCCCCTAGAAGCTTGAGCTGACAGATGTTTGCTTGCTCCACCCAAAAAAAAGAACACTTCTGGCATAAAAAATGCTATATAAGGGTGTGCCATTTTTCTAGTTGTCTGTCTTCACATTACTTGGGATGCCATGGAAGAACATTAGTCACCACAGACACAGACACAGACACAGACACAGACACAGACACAGACACAGACAGACAGACAGACACACACACACACACACACGCGCGCGCGCGCGCGCACGCGGCAACAGCAGAAGCAAGCTGGGGATTGTTTAAAATGCATGGCTCTGTTGGCTCTGTAACATTAGCTCCCTCAGCTTTGTGCTAATTAGTTTTCCAGTTTCCGACCGTCTCCTCAGATACCAAGGAGACTTCTCCGTTGGGCTGCCTTGTGGCAGTCAGATAGGCGAGCTCAAGGCATTCCTGTGGAGGGCAGTTCCACTGAAATTTGCCAAACAACTCCCTGGCTGTTGTTGAATTATGGTCACAAATTGCAAATGCCCTACAGCCCAGGAAGAGACTTGTCATTTAAAATTAGAAAGAGGAAGAAGGAAATTATATACCCCAGAACTGGGAACTACCAAGAGGAGAACAGATTCTTTGGTCGGACCAGCATTGCCCATCTATCAGTTTAGACAGGAATGGCTCTAGTTCAAATCTCTGGGTCCATTTCTTTTGGGGTGGGGGTGGGGATACAGTACCATGGTTTAGATGCCAGATTTTGGGATGGGCGAATATTTGGTTCAGTCCATTGTGAGAGAAGAACTTGCCAAAATTCATAAATGTCTTCAGAAATTCAGTGGAAAGAACTTGAGATTTTTTTTAAAGTAATGCAGCAGGAAACACAACTGAACTGATCCATTCACCTCTAAAAGATTGAATGGTTGTTTCAGAGGTTGTTTCACCTTTCCTCTGTAAAAATGGTCAGTGTGTCAAAATGATACTTAGATGTAAGCTGATGTAAACTGAATCAGAATATTTTAGTTCCTTAATTTGTTTTTGACCTGGAGCAGCAAAAAAGGCTCATATATGATAGAGGGCACAGGAAGATTAATTAGGGTGGGCAGTGGGAAAGACATGCACTCAAAAGAGAGCTGGGGGCCAGAAGAGTTTCAGGGGGCAATTATAGCAAAATAACTATGTGCCATCAAGCTGATTCTGACTTAACAGTGGCCATTGCCAAGTTTTGCTAGGTTGAGCATACTCAGGTTTCCCTTCTTCCGTGGGCACTCCGGGGCTGTGCAGCTAGCCAAAGGCTGCATAGGCTGGCTGTTCTCCTGCAAGGCAATGGGAAATCAAATTCCTGACCCCTGGAGCTATTATAACAAAACAAAAACCTAATCCATAGCAGCCTTGGTGACTGCACATTTGAATTCTGACATGCATGGCACAAATAGCACCAGATATTTGGCACAGAGCGAATCTTCAGATGATCTCCCCTAGTACCACCATACAGCAACAGCAGGCATTGTTGTGCACGGGATACCTCATTTGGTGCAAGTGGCAAGCTTGCAAGGAAATAGGGATGGAAGCTGATGTCTAGACAAGTGACACCTTGTAGCATATGAAGCAAAAATCAACATCCTTATGTTGAAGACCTGGAATTTTTGTGCATGCAGGGACAGGCTTAACCCTGTGCCCTTTGGGTAAGTGTGATCTCTGGATTAAGCATGCCTGTCTGCTTCCAACCTGTATGAGATCATCATCTCAAAAATCCTTGCCTGCATCCTTCACGCTCCAAGGATCAGGGTTACATGTCCCAATGCTCCTGGGTCAGTTACTTAAAATAGATGCTGCCAGTTTAGGGATATATCTCTTGTGCCACAGGGGAGGAACACAGTAGTCCCCATGGAGGCTAGGGACAGAGGAGGTTGGATCTCCACCTTCTTTTCTGTTGTGGCATTTGTTTGCTTACAATCAAACATCAGCACAAATCATTTGTTCCCTACGGACAAATACTGTTGCCTGGAGATACAAACCACAGGAATATAGTGGATCAGAGCATTGGACTGGGACTTGGGAGATCCGGATTTTAGTCCCTCACAGAGCCATGAAACTCATTGAGGGAGTAGCTACATTGGCAAATAATACAGTAAAAGCTCTAGGGTTGGAAGGCTAAGATTTGAATTATTTTCCATTGACTACATGATGAACAAGTCAATGCAAATCAGACAATTTTTTTCCTCCACTGCTGGGGCTTCTACTTTTTTTGGCAGCTAATGCATTCACATTGGTTCAGGTGATGGCTTGTGCCAATATGGAAGCCATTCTGTTTAAACCATTCCACCTGGCTACAGCAGCAGTGAGAGAAGCAGGGCAGCAGGCCCATCCAGATGGGAAACTGGTTGCCTTTGGAATTTTCTCCTCCCCAAACCTCATGTCTTGGTCTGCTTGTTTTCCCCAGCCAGCCAGCCAGACAGACAGCCTGCAGGCTTGGCACTAGGGCACGTGGACACCAAAGGGGGAAAAAGAGTGAGTAGTCAGCAGACAGCAAAGAGGAAATCACTAATCAGTCCTTTCCAGCTTGTTAAGGTAGCTGTGCTGTAGCCATGCCTCCTGCAAATCTGGATGGCCACAGCAGAGCTATTGCTTTAGACAGCCACACAGAACTCAGCAGAGAGAGAAGAGAAAATTGTAATTATTCCTGCCCCAAACTAGGCCCTATACAGATTCCAATTCTATTATATGCGGATGACATGGTACTCCTGTCCCACACAAGGGTCGGCCTAAAGCAGCTAGTTAGCAGCTGCCATGACTACTTGACACGCAACAAGCTCCAACTAAATTTTGAGAAATCTAAAATTGTAGTCTTTGGCAAAGCATGGAAACCCTTTTCTTGGTCTTTCAATGGCAACTCCATCCAGCAGGTCAGCGAGTTTAAGTATTTGGGTGTCTTTTTTCATTATAGACACACTTGGTCGACTCACCGGCAGACAGTGATTAAGTCAGCAAAGCTTTCAGCGCAGGCTATCTTATGCTTCCATCGTACTTGGGGCCACTTGTACATCTCTTCTACGCTGCAGATTTTTAGTGCCAAATCTGCAGCACAGCTTCTTTATGGTGTCCCCATCTGGATGTCTGCATTCCACAGCTCTGTGGAAAGGGTACAATCAACGTTCCTGTATAAAATCTTTGGCCTGCCCTGCTGTGTCTCCTATGCAACCCTACGCCTTGAAGGCGGCCAACACAGGATTGAGACCCTGGCTTGGCTCAGATTCTTTAAATACTGGGTCAGAACCTGTTTCTTCTCAGCCCAGGACATCCTATTCCAAGCGCTGCTTTCTGACAGTGTACTTCCAAAAGGTTTGGCCCTATTTCTCAAGAAAACCAAGACCCTGGGGTTATCACCAGATCTTCTGGGTTCAATGCTCCTATCCCAGGTATTCCGTACAATCAAAAATAGAATTCTGGATATTGAGGGGCAAACCCTGCAAAGCACTGCACAAAGGGTCTGTTCCCTGCTATATTTTCAGTTGCCCCTCTCCCATGGCAGAAGACTGAATTACCTCTGTCTCTTAGAGCATTCCCAAGACTGATGGGCATTCACCCTTGCCAGGTGCAATATTGTACCTTTGAACTTAGTCCAGGGCAGATATATGGGTTTACCAACAGAAATGAGAGTCTGCCCTTGTGGTCAGGAAGTGGTTGAATCCTTGCAGCATATGTTGTTTTACTGTATCTTGTAGAAGGATATCTGTCTTATCTGAGCACTTTCCTTTCCTTCCATTCTGGATGGGACGATCCGAGAAAAAATCGACACCTCCTAGGTGGCACTATTAAGGAACTTACCCTGACAAGAGCCAGATACATCTACTCCATCATGCAGAGGCGACGCATCGTGCTATTGCAGAATGCCGAGCCCCAACGATGTTATTTGGCTGTTCCCTGCCACATGTTAGCTGCTGAATGTTTTGTCTGCATCTTAGTGTGTTTTAATTTTGTACAGTATGCCAATAAAGGTTTCTGTCTGTCTGTCTGTCTGTCAATTATTCCTTGTTTGCAGCTTGTGCAAATAGCTGAGGTCAGTTCACTGAACACCTTGCTGTTGTTCTTCATGACCCCTGTGAATCGCACAAATGGCTTTTGCATTTGCCCAGAACAACATCCAGAATCTTACACAGCTGACAAGCTTTCGGAAGCAACTGCACCCAATATTCCCCGGAAAAGACCAAAGTGCTACTCTCAGACCTCTTCCAGCATAGGACCCAGAAACTATCCTCAGCTGAAGTGGTCTATGTAGGACCTTGCTCTGAGGGTGAATTGTGCAGCTCATTCCATCACAGTGTAACACATTCCTCTCTTCAGGCAGACTCATGTCAGTCCCATGATTGGGCTAGGAGGAATACTTGCCAAGGTCTGAACACTCCAGTTGATCGCTCACTCGGTACTATTGTGGTTGGTCTCACTCACCTCATCATTCCAGATTTCCTTTGTACAACCAATCACCATGGAGGGATTATGCTTACTGTGGTACTTGACATGTACCTCTTTGTCACTATACCTCTCCATACCAATATTAACTGCAACATTATGTCTGCTCATCCCTCTCCTTCTTCCCAAAGAGATTTCTGAGGCTATTGCCTTTCAGTGTTGAAACACTCTGATCAATTAGAATCATCCTCTGTCACCAAAGCATTAAGATGTTGCTCTCCTCCAGGAACATTTAGTGTTGTCAACCTTTGGCAACACCACCAATCAGTTTGTCCCATGTCTACAACACTGACTTTGCCACAACATTGACTTTGCTGTCATCAGTTGTTCCATCACACCCATAGCCTTTGCAGCAGTGTTACCAGCTTATCTAATTCCATTCCTTCTATGCAATTTTGTTTGCTCCTTTGGTTCCAGCATCAATGCCTATTCGTTTGATATCAATCCCTTTAGTCTCAGGCAATTATACCCTACTCTCAGTATCACAGCCAACAATTGAAGAGGTTGATGCCTGCATTGATCACTGAAACACGCGTCAGCATGGATGATCATGATTTAGCTTCCATCACTGATGGCTTGTTGTCAACAATGGTGTATCTCTTACCTCCAGTCACCCTGGTCCATGTACTGGAGATACCAGCCCTTTCTCTTTCTGAAGACATTCAGTCCTTCACCAACTAAATACTTAGAATGGCTAAATTACTACTGTAATAAGTGAAGGTGCTGCCTTTCCCATTGTCCATCCAGTTTTCAGCAGGGTTTGATGCACTTCTTAGACACTGGTTCACTTCCCTCTTTTGCCAGTGCTTTCAACCCTGTAAACAACTGAAGTCAGGCTGGCATCAACCTTCAGCTTATACTAAGTCTAATGGTAAACACTTCTGAGTACTCGCTACCTGGAAAACCCTGAAAAAAGGTCACCGTAAGTCAGAATTGACTTGGTGGCACATGATGAATGAACGTTTCCATATAGACAATTCTATTCTTCCGATCCTTCCTTCACTCCTTCCTAGAAAGTATAAAAGGTGTGAAAGACACATATTTCTACACTGCCACCAGACTGTCTCACAATCTTTACCTTCATTTTGCCTTCAATGCCATGGTCTTCCAGTTCAAGGTCCTTCGTTTTTGACTTGCCATTATGCCCAGAATCTATAAGAAGTATCTGTTGCTAGTAGCAGCCTACCTTTGAGTAAGGAGCATTGTAATTCTTCTGGATATCAGTGCTTGGTTGTTTGTAGTAGTCTCCCAGCATATTGAAAAATCTGAACTTCAAGTGTTTTGTGCCAATTGCTCCAATCATTGTTTTATTGTAATATGTAGCTGCAATTCTCAATT
The DNA here is from genome assembly GCA_037013535.1 of Intellagama lesueurii. Lineage (NCBI taxonomy): Eukaryota > Metazoa > Chordata > Lepidosauria > Squamata > Agamidae > Intellagama > Intellagama lesueurii. The sequence continues at coordinate 221,880,698 of JBAJHW010000002.1, forward strand.
CTGAGTAGCCTGGACATTCCTGCCACATGACAAGCAAGAACAACGGATCATTTTGGTGCATCAAGTCTCCTGAAATCCATTTTCTTCAATACTTATCATTCAACAACATCTCAGGCTTAAGACCTTGATGAAGTCAGTCATTCTAATAATTCATCTTCAGATGCAGGCTCTACAGTCCTGGGAAATGGCTCATTGCAACCATCATCTAGATTTCTGCACAAAGTAACTTACCTTATCCAAAGTAGTTCTACTATGATGTCCTAAGATAGAAAAGGGATGCCAACATATGTACAGGCCTGTCTTTCAAAATTCCTTCTTCAACAGTAATGCTGACTACAGATGTGTCCTTGATAGGTTCAGCATTGCAGTGTCACAACCAGCAGATTTATCCAGCACGGTCTGATACAGAATGCCACTCTCACATCAATACACTGAAGCTCTTTGTGGTCTTCAAAGAGCTACAAGCCTTTGAAGTTTTTGACAAAGGATTAGTGGTTCAAGTAGCTACAGACGTCATGATCACCATGTTTTGTATTAAAAACCAGTATGGAATACATTATCTAGAGGTCCTTGAATTTACCAGACTATTTTGGGAGTGGTGTATAGTCAAGCAGGTATTTCTGTTTGTAATTGATGTGGCCAGTGATGACAGTGAGGTAGCTAACTATCCCAGTCAGAGCACAGGCAAACACATGAATATGAACTAGGTCAACCAGTGTATCAGTCCCTGCTTTCCTACTGGTTTGTTCCAGCGTTGGATTGGTTTGCATTGGCAAGCAAGTACCCCAGGTTTTGTTCACAATCAAGCATTGCACCGTGCTCTCTGGGAGACCCCCTTCTCTATTGTTGGGCAGGGAAACTATGTGTTTCACCCACTGGTTAAAAATTTATTTCAGGTGACCCCTGATGCCTTTTTGTATCTTTCCATGGCCCTCTCTAAGGAGAGCATGTTTGTGCTTTTGGACTACAGCTTGCAGCATTTCCCACAATACAGGGAGTCTATCTGGAGAATTCATGGAGCTGCTGTCCATAGACACAAATGCACACACCTCTACTCTTACCCAGGTTATATCTACAGTATTTGAATTCATGTTTACTGTAGGTCTTCATCTTATTCTCAATCTGACTTTTTTGGTAGCAGTCACATTCACTCATACAACCAGGGAACTCTGTGAGATGAGATGCCCCCTTTTTTTATATTCCCTAGAGACAAGGTTCTTTTCATACCTGATAATACTTTCCTTCCTAAAGTGGTTTCTCAGTTTCATATTAGTTAGCACATTAGGCTGCCTACTTTTTTTTACAAACTGTTTTACACCTTTAGAAGTGTTATTCATTCTCTGGAGGTTCATCGTGCTGTAGCCTTTTACCTTGCCAGAACAAGATCCTTCTGCATATCACCAAGACTTTTTATGGGGCACTGAGAAGGATGATCCTGTGTCTGCTCAATGTGTTGCAAAATGGGTCACTACTACTATCACGGCTGCCTATCAGCTAACTTGTTCATCTGTCCCCACCAGTACTTGCAGTCATTCTAGCAGATTACTGGCTTCCTTCATGACATTTCTGGAAAGAGTCCCCTTGCTTGACATGTACAAAGCAGCCACATGGTCTCTCACACGCTCACATTTTTTACTCACAATAGATTGTGTTCATGTTCAGGCAGATACATCTTTTGATCATGCCATTCTATCATCTCTTCTAGCGTCGTTGTGTCTCTTCCTCCAGTAAGTGAGTTAGTCAGTCACATATTTGTATGAGTCACAGAGTCCACAAAGACAAGTTACTTACCTGTAATAGTAGTTCTTTGAAGGGCCATCTGCAAATTCACACAATCCTCCCACCTCTGCATAGCCTGTTCTGCTGAAAACCATTTTTCCCATCGGTGGTGAGGATGAAACTGAGGAGAAAGCCACTAGGGCATGCCTAGGCATGTAGAGTCAAAGGGTGAGGGTGGAATTCCTGTCTGAAGCTACTCAGCTGTAAAAGATTTTGGACATAGCTCTGCACAAGCCGAAGACTCATTTGTGTGAGTTCATAACAGACCACTCAAAGAACTACAGTTATAGTAAAGCAACCTATCCTTTTGCCATATTGCTGGGGTTACAGTCAACGTTATAACATGCAGAAATTATCAGTTTCACTCTTTGATTTCTCCAGTTCTTTCACAACTGTGCTAACCTGGACAGGTACTACTAGTCAGAGGAGATAATCTTGAACTCTATGGACCAGTGGCCTGAATGGCAGATATAAGATACTTTCAGATGTCTGTGGACTCTGGCAAGTGCCTATCCTTGCTTACCTTGAGCATTAGCCTGGTTCCTTTGAATTTATATTTTCCACAGCCTGGAAAATATATTTTTGGGTATTTCAACTCCCACCATATGACTGCCACTGGAAATTAGAAAGAATTGTCATCCCAAAAGGTAACTTTTCCAAGCTCTGATACTCTCTTTACTTCATATAAAGAACTGGTTCCTCTTTGTTTCCTTGAAGCGTACTGCCATACACATCTTCCTTTTTAGTTTTTTCCAAGAGCACTGTGCAGTTGATCCAGGGTTTCAGATACTGTTATTTGGGAGTTGTTGGCCCACATTTGATGGATAAACAGTTCATGGAATGGTAGTGAACAAATAGAATGAATGGGTATGGCTGCCTCCCAAGAGTTATTGACCATTACTAGCTGTGCACTCTTACAGTTTAGAAAGCCTGTTTAGATAGTATTCATTTTAGATTTTCTCTTACTGCACAGTAGTATTTTGTCTTGGATCCTGTGGTACTCTTCCAAATTAAACGATCCAAAAGAAAAGAGGAGTCCAATGAAGATTCTGGTGCAAACTTAGTTTGCAGGTACATCCTACTATTGGATACCAAAGTAGCAGCAGTAACAGAAGCTTTAACAAATGTGCAAACAAAGACTAATCAACTTTTCCTTTCCTTTACAGCTGAAAACATGTTTCCTGTTCCACAGCTGGATCTCAGGAAGGAGCAACACACACCCATCCATGCCATAGTGAAACAGATTGTGGAAGAAGATGGTAGGTCAACCTTGGCTGCTGTAGTCTTCTATGCTGAGTCAAATTGTAACCAATGGGATATTATGCAGTCCAGGAAGCACCATCTGGAGAACCTAAGGGTCAAACTAGCAAAGATGTCAGCCTCACAATTAGAACGTGGTAAACATTTTCCCTCCAGCAAGCCAGTTCATGCAAAGCTCTGTGCCTGAGCAATTAGACTTGTCAGTGAAGCCCATGTTTGTGTCCCAATGAACAATCACCAAAGAATAGTAAGTTAATCTGAAACTTGTGGAGGCACTACACAACAGTAATCTTTTATCTTTTACAGGATGTCTGCTTATAATGACTCAGTGAGACTTCTGAGTAGGTATACTGTTACTTATTCTATCCTGGTTCTTCTACAGCCTCTTGTGTTTTATATATGTTTTTTCAGGTCCGCAGCTAGACTTGGGAAAGAAGGTCAGTGTCCCTCAGGATCTGATGGTGGAAGAGCTCTCCCTGCCAATAAACAGGGGTTCTAGGCTGTACCAGAAGAGGCAGAAAAGGGTGCAGCGATTTGTGCTGGAGCCTCCTGTGGGCTACCATTTGGTGAGTCCTGGTTGTATCCCAATGGGAAGGGGAGGTAGAAAGTTCCTGCAAGAACAATCCCTATACGAGCCAGTAGCAACAGCAGAAGTGGGCAAGATAGGCAGCAGGTTCTCTGCTCCATTTTCACCCCTAAGGGCATAGTCTCATCTAGGAGTGGATAAGCTTTGGCTTTCCAGATGTTTTGTATTACAACCCCCAGAATCCCATGCCACTGGCCATTTGTTGTGTGGGCCTGATGGGAAATCTAGGCCAAAGTATCTGGATCTCAACTGGATTAAACCACAGGCTGCACTTTTTCTAAGTCTGAGAGATTGAAACTCCCCAGCAAAGCTTCTAGGGTGGTTTGTAGGCAATAAACCCTCTTAAACCACTTTGTCACCCCTTGGCTTGAGGCAAGTCCATTCCTTCTTTCCAGTTTCAGTTCCCTGCCTCTCTATTGAATCATTAAAATGTGTGCCTCCCTATCCTTTCTATAGCCTTTCTATCCCAAGAACCTTCTAAGGCAGCAGCTAGAATGTTAAATGTAACACAGTGTCAGTGATGATATAAAACAAGCATGACATGAAATGAGGGAGAGAAACAAAAGCAAGCTTCAGGTGAAGGGAAACAAAATGGCTCTAACCAAGGAGGGAGGCCATTTGGGCAGTGCTGCCTCACCTCAAGCTCAGGCTACCCCTGGGCAGCTCACCTCTGCCTCGGCCTCCTTATTAGAGGCAGAAGGACTTTATGTGCATGTATGCCTGCCTGCCTGCCTCTATGCATGTTTATGTTTGTGAGAAGAAATACTAGTGTGTGTATTTGAGTGTGTGTACACATACCCACTCCCCCCCCCCCAGTTCCCCACCATTGGTTATTGTGCTTTCTGTGGCACAAACCACAGTGGTCACCAGCGGCTGCTACAACTGGCCCCTTTTAAAAGGGGTGCTCTGCACTTGGTGCTGCAACTGAAAAGGATCTGCCATGTGTATCACCCACCTAAAACTCTGACAGCAACGGAATGTGGAGTAAAGCTTCTACTAATGACAACAGAGGCTAGACAATTTCACCTCAGAGAACCACTCCTTCAAATATCCTGGTCCCAAACTGTTTTTGAGATTATTGCCAAAGAGCTTTAGAATTTAAAGTCCTAGCAGCGATTGTACATCCTTTTAGAATTAGAGTGATAACACAAGGAGCAGAAGCCAAGAGCCGTGTCTGCTTTTTATTATACCAGTTGGAAGATGAAGTCAAGGCCTCTCTGCCTTCAGGTCATCTTCCCTCTGAGTTTTATGAGGTAGCCAAGAGTGGATATGGTTATACATTGCATGGACAAAGTCATATTGGCAGCATGGAGCTACCTGTGATCCAGTCAATGTTGCCTGGTCTCTTCCTTGTCAACATTTAAGAGGCAACTGAAGACACGGCTCTTCAGGGACGCCTTCCACTGTGACCTTAGTTGAGTTGAGGTACTCTTACTTTTCCACTCAGTTGTTATCTATATTTTAGTTATTTTTTCTGTTTTATGCAGTTTTATTAATGCTTTGATGCCCTGTGTTTTTAAATGGTTAGATCGCTCATGGTTTTATCATATGAACTACAGTATTCGATTCTGTATTTTATGTGAACTGCCCAGAGTAGTGCTGCGGCAGTAATGGGTGTGGTATATTAAATTTAAACCAACCAACCAACCAACCAACCAACCAACCAACCAACCAACCAACCAACCAAACCAAACCAAACCAAACCAAACCAAACCAAACCAAACCAAACCAAACAAGCCAGAAGTGAGAAACCTCTAACCCAGGAGGTTGCATTGACTTCCCCAACCTAGAACCTTCTAGGGGTTGCACTCCCGTGCTACCAGCACCAAAATTAGTATTTCTATAATCACTACCAAAATCCAGTGATTTTTCTGGGAAACATAGCACATGGAGAGCATACACCTTCTTTCACAATAATTCCAAATAGCTAGCAATTCTTAGAAGCAAGGTGGGTCTTCCCTATGCATCATGTTTCCCAGTAGGATCACTGAGACTGTAGTGGTAGTGGAAACATGAGAAGCAGTAGCAGGGCCTGGATAATGTTAAATAGGCTGGGTGGGGGACTGCATGTGACCTGAAGACTGTACATTGCCAGGAGTGTCTTTTACCAATTTCAGTTGATTGCTCTGTCACACCCCTACCTAAGAAATGCCGAGCAACAGTGGCTCATGCCTTGATAATCTCAAAAATAGACTACTATAACACTTGCTACATAGGGCTGCCCTTGAAAACAGTACGGAAACTTCAGCAGGTCCAAAATGTGGCAGCCAGTCTGATGACAAGGACCAGTAAATTGAATCATATATCCCCACGTCTCGGCACACCTCCATAGGTTGCCTGTTGGTATCCATGCTCAATTTAAGGTGCTGGTTAAGACCTATAAAGCCCTTAAGGATTGAGGACCTTGACACTTGTCTGGACATCTCTCCCAGAAATCAGCTATCTGCTCCACCCACTCCTCTCAATCCATGCTGTTAAAAGTGGCCACACCGAGGGAAGCCAAAAAGGTGAAAACAAAGAATCGTGCCATTTTGATTTGGAACAAAATGCGATCAGAGATACACCAGACTTCTTCCTTCCTTGTCTTTAGGAAACTGATAAAGACAGAATTATTTAAAGTGGCCTTTAATAATTTAAACTCTTGGAAGCTGTCAGTTTTTCCATCCACTGATTTTAGATTTTTAGGGTTATTTACATTTATGATTGAGCCTGTGTACCATATTGTTTTTCAATGTTTTTTTGTTATTGTGTTTGAGGGTTTTAATCTCGCAAACCACCCAGACTAGTGCTTATAGTAATGGGGTGGTATATAAATCAAATAAATGAATAAGTAAAGAAATATAAATAATCCTTCAGAGCCTACCCATTGTCAGGCTTTGTAGTCCTCACTGCCCATGTCACGTATGGATATTTTCCCTCCTTCTCATTGCAGATCTCAAGCAGAACAGCTGAGGAAGGAGGAAGCACAGAGGCAGGCTACAACGATGTGGGAGCAGCAGAAGGACGAACGGTCTCTGAATATTGCTTGGAAGTGGTGGGGTGGGGTGGGGTGGGGATAGCCACAGGTTCCAGAGGATAATACTCTGTTCACAGAGATCTCGTGGGGTGGGCCACTAATTAAAGGTGTCCTTTGTTTGAAGGGCTGTCCAGTTTAGGACAAGTCCCCTGACGTTGTCCATCAGCAGATAGGAACTCTACAGCAGGATGCACAGGCAGGCACACCGCTCATACGGTCACACTTTTCTCCACTACAGAGAGAGATGTATATTATTTTCTTATTTTAATGATTATAAATGTTATTTGAAATATTTTATAATTTTATAATTATAACTATTATTTTAATTATAATTACTAAAATTAATATTGTTATTTAAATCAGTGGTTCCCAACCTTGGATAACCCATGTGTCCTTGGACTGCAGTTCCCAGAAGCCTTCACCACCAGCTGTGCTGGCCCAGGCTTTCTGGGAGCTGCAGTTCATGAACACCTGGGTTATCCAAGGTTGAGAACCACTGATTTAAATTATTTATTTTTATTTATTTATTTATTGAGCTTATATGCCGCCCATTTAGACATAGTCTACTCTGGGCGGCTCACAGAACGCAGAATAAAAACAATATCAGATAACAATTTATAGCATTTACACAGAACAAAATATATAAATTATAATCATTACATCTGAATTTGTGTTTACATATAAACAATATATGCAAAATTAATACAAATCTCTCCCCATTTTGGTGCTGCAATTTCTTTTTGGGGTGTGATATCTGAGTTGCCATGTGAGTTAAATAATAATATAAGTGTTGATATTTATTATTCTATTTATTTATTAAAACCCTGTTATACATCAAGAAGATGTCAGGGCAGATTACAAAAACAAAACAGTTGAAAGCAATGAATTATTTTAAATGGTCTGAAATAATTTAAAACAACATAGAACAAATAGAAGATTTAAAGCTAGGTATACTCTTCACTGAGCTCCCCAGCCTAGTTACACTCCTTAGTCCTGAAATGTTTAATGGAGAGTCATATTTTGACACTAAGACTTTTGATACCTTCTTACGGTGCAACTACACTGGAAATCCAATTGAGCTTTACTCCAATTCGACTTGTAGTCTATATTATGTTTGAAATGGCAGTCAGTGCTCACAGATTGATTTGGGAGTTCACCATTCATGCTGGATGCGATGCAATTCACATTCCAGCCCTTCTTTACTTCCTTCCTCTGGTCCCACCTCAGCTAATTAGATGGGGAACTGATGGGGGTGTAATACAGGAAATAGTAACACCAATATCCTCCCTTCTTTACTTCCTTCCTCTGGTCCCACCTCAGCTAATTAGATGGGGAACTGATGGGGGTGTAATACAGGAAACAGTAATACCAATGACCCCATGATAAGGTGTTACGGTGATCTAGCACTAATCTCGTATATATAAGATTTTTTTTTAAAAAAAATTATCAATGGGAGGATTATCAGGGGAGAGGAAAGTGTTCCCTTGGCCCTGAACATCACAGTCCAACTGCCTACATCATCAAAACACCAGCTACAGACATTCCCCTTTGCTAGTCTTTACATGAATGTATCACAACTAACCACACAGGGAAAAGCTCGTTGGAATAATTCAGGCTTGAAAACATAGAAGCCCCCCCAGTGGCAGGGGACAAAGAAGCCACTTTGGAAGCAAAAAGGGCTGGATCAATTCGAATCAGCCTTTGCATCATGTGGTCCTTCAAACTCACCTGTTTTATAAGCAGAGGAAATCCTGTAGTATTTCACCATGTAGTCACAGCCTAAGTGTCTAAAGATCTGGTTCCAGAAGAACTGATATTTCAATAGCAAAAGGGGAGCAGAATTGTTCTTGGGGTTCTTTGTAATCAAGGGGAAAATGGGACTAGTGAAAAAGGAATGAGTCTTATTTTGGATTGGAGTCTTCACAACATATACCTTGGGGAAGGAATGTTCTTGTACAAAGGCAGTTACTCTTGTTTCTAAATAATAATAATAATAACAACAACAACAATAAGTTGTCTTTCCACTCTCAAGTGAGAGAGAAGCTAGCCTTTTATCAACTACCTGGTCAGCCTTCTATAGCAATGTTTTGGTTATTCTGTTTCTCCTAGAAGAACTAGTCCTCACATTTCTATCACTAGAGAGCATTCATTTCGTGATACCTTTGGCTGTTTTACTTTGGCTCCTAGTCTGCCCATAATGCAGAGTGGAAGGAGAACTGCCAGGATGGACCTCACTCAGCCGCCTCAGGAAGAGGAGGACCCCCAAAAGTACCAAAGAAAACAAGCAAAGTTTTTAAGATGAGCAAAGCCCTGAATCCTAACTCCATTGCTCCAGGTAAGGGTTCTTCAGTGCATCCTCATGAACTTGGCCACCCGACACAAAAGTAAGAGCATGGAGTGTTGGCTTTGTGTGGAGGCTGGCTGTCAGGAACCAGTGTCAAAGACAGTCTTAAGACAGGATGCAGTGTTTATTGAGGAAATTGCTTATTTGGGCATGATTACCAAAGGAAATATCCATGCCGAGGCTGCCTTGACTGGGGCGGCTCAGGACTGCATGGCTGCCATGACAACCATGGGGCTGTCTCAATGTGTCATCGGCCCGACACATGAGAAGGGCCATACCTTGGACCTGGTTTTCTCAACGGGACTGGAAGATGTTGGTTTGGATGTGGAGAGGCTGGTTGTGACCCCATTGTCATGGTCAGACCACTTCATGGTCAAGTTTAGTCTATTAGCTTCTCCCCTCTGCAAGGGTGGGGGATCTATTAAGATGATCCGCCCTCAGAGACTAATGGATCCAGATGGTTTCCTGAATGCTCTGGGGGATTATCCGTCTGATATGGTCGGCGCTCCTGTCGAAGCTCAGGTCACCCTATGGAATAGGGAGATGATCCGGGCGGTTGATACGATTGCGCCTAAGCGCCCTCTCCCTGCACGCAGAGCCCAGACAGCTCCTTGGTATACTTCTGAACTGCGGGCGATGAAGCGAGAGGGGAGACGGCTGGAGTGCAGGTGGAGGAAATCCCGCTGGGAGTCCGATCGAACACGACTTAGAGCCCATTATCGGGCCTATTTCGTGGCAATACGGCTGGCAAAACAGCAATATTTCTCCAGCCGTATTGCTTCCTCAGAATGTCGTCCAGCAGAGCTGTTTCGGGTGGTCCGGGATCTTTTTCAACCGGGAAATCCGGTGGAGGTCCCGGACTGCTCATCAGCTCGCTGTGATGAGTTTGCCATTCATTTGAGGGAAAAATCGCTCAGATTCACAGTAGGTTGGACTCCACCATTAGTGCAGAATCAGAGGATGTGTCCAGTGTGCCGTGCTTAGGTCAAGTATTAATGGATGAGTTTCAATTGTTGAGACCTGAGGATGTGGACAGGGTGCTTGGATCTGTCCATTCTACCACCACTCCGCTCGACCCTTGCCCATCTTGGCTAATTGGAAGATCTGCCAGGGGGGTTCGCACCTGGGTCCAGGAGGCCGTGAACGCCTCTTTGAGAGAGGGAGTGGTCCCTACCACCTTGAAAGAGGCGGTAATTTGGCCACTCCTAAAAAAGCCTAACCTGGACCCAAGGCTGGTGGTTAACTACTGACCAGTGGCGAACCTCCCTTATTTGGGCAAAGTGCTGGAGCAGGTTGTGGCCGGGCAACTCCAGGCGCTGCTGGATGAAACTGATTTTCTGGATCCATTTCAATCGGGTTTCAGGCCGGGTTTTGGTACGGAGACTGCCTTGGTCGCCCTGCACGATGACCTTTGCCAGGAGAGAGACAGGGGGAGTGTGACCCTGTTGATACTCCTGGACCTCTCAGCGGCTTTCGACACCATCGACCATGGTGTCCTTTTGGATAGGCTGGCTGGGTTGGGAGTTGGGGGCACTGCTTTACAGTGGTTCCGCTCCTTCCTGGCTGACCGTGTCCAGAGGGTGGTGCTGGGGGACAGTTGCTCTGTCCCATGGCGTTTATGTCATGGGGTTCCTCAGGGCTCGATACTGTCCCCCATGCTGTTTAACATCTACATGAAACCGCTGGGAGAGTTCATCAGGAGGTTTGGGCTGAGGAGTCAGCAATATGCTGACGATACTCAGCTCTACCTCTCATTTTCCACCAATCCAGGTGAGGCGGTTTCTGTGCTGAACTCGTGTCTGGACCTGATAATGGACTGGATGAGGGTTAATAAATTGAAACTCAATCCAGACAAGACGGAAGTGCTGTTAGTGGGTACTTCGTCGGACAGGCAGGAGGGCTATTTCCCTGCCCTGAATGGGGTTACACTCCCCCTAAGGGACAGGGTCCGCAGCCTGGGGGTGCTCCTGGACCCTCGTCTTACTCTGGAAGCCCAGGTGGACTCGGTGGCCAGGGGCGCCTTCCTTCAGCTGCGGAAATTATACCAGCTACGGCCCTACCTGGACTAGCGGAGTCTCATGACAGTTACACACGCACTGGTAACATATCGTATATATTACTGCAATGCGCTCTACGTGGGGCTGCCTTTGAAGATGGTCCGGTGACTGCAACTGGTCCAGAATCGAGCTGTGCAGCTGGTGAGTGGTAGGGCCACTAGGGGACACATCAGGCCGATTCTGTTTAAATTACATTGGTTACCAGTTGCTGCCCGGGCCCAATTCAAAGTGCTTGTTTTGACATATAAAGCCCTAAACGGCTTGGGCCCTGGATACCTGAAGGACCGCCTCCTTCCATATGAGCCTACCCAGCAGTTAAGATCTAGCCAGGGGGCCCTTTTGAAAGAGCCGTCCCTCAAGGAGATAAGAGGGATGGCTTGTAGACAAAGGGCCTTTTCGGCTGCCCCCAGACTATGGAACACCATCCCAATTGAGATTCGTCTGGCGCTGACACTGATGACATTTCGGCGCCAGGTCAAAACCTTCCTGTTCCAGAAGGCTTTTAATTGAAATAATATCAACTGTGGGTCTTGATGGCAATTTTTAGAGTATATATTTTAATTGTTTTATCTTTTTTATTGTATTTTAATTGTTGTAAGCCGCCCAGAGACCTTTGGGTAGTGTGGGCGGCATATAAGTTAAATAAATAAATAAATAAATAAATAGATCACAATTTGGACCTCTTGTGTAGGTGTCCATTGCAATCTATTTACCAGTGATCACACAGCATACAGGGAAACATGCTCCACACTGACTCTGATCTGTGCCCAAGCTGGACCTTTTTGATCCAGCTGCAGGGCTCCTACTTTTTTGGGCTGGGCTGGAGCAATTCCCCAGCAGACAGAAGGGTCACTTGAAGGAAGATCACTTCCAAGTGACCCTTTACGGTGAGATCAGGCATGTGACTTTACAGCTGTCTGATTCCACCCTCAGACAGACAGAGAAGTGTGGGGTCTGCCAGCAGTGGGGACCTGATTAAGACAAAGATCCTAAGGGGCAGAAGAAGTGAATGTAAATGGAGTTGGACTTGAGAATGCCATTTACAGCAGGAATGCCCAAAATATGAAAGTCTTTCTCATTGTGGCTCCCCTAAGCCCTGAAAAAATATATTTCACATTCACTCGAGTCTCTGAGAGCACAATTTTCCATCTAAATATAATTTTGCCTGTTCCTAGCTCTGTTCTTGTCTAGAAAAGGCCTTTCTTTAGGAACTGCAAGTTATTGGCTGTTTGGCTGACAATGAAATTGGGAAGGGTTGAGGAAATGAATGGGGACTGTGACCCACCAAGATGCAGATGGAAGCACAAATGCCCTCCAGCTCTTCAGAAGTTGTCCAACCCAGTGTTCCCTTTGGTAAGGCCAAAGGGAACACATCAGGAACCCTGACTAGTGTTCTCTCTCTCTCTCTCTCTCTCTCTCTCTAACACACACACACACACGCAGGCACACCCTGTAGGCTTGTGCAAGTACCCTTGTCCCTTTTCTCCCTTTCCAACATGGTGGAGTTGTGAATGACATGAAAACTGCTGTTCATGCCTCCATAACAGTTACAGCAGTTATGCAAGGGATCAGAGCTCCATCCCATCAACCCCTTTATGCTGTTCATGTTACGATCCGAATCCAGGAATATGTCCAGAGAGCAGCAGGTGCCCTTTGCTCTTCATCCCAGGTGGATTCACTGTACAGTTTGCAGCTTTCAGGTTGCTGGTGTCTAAAGAAGCTTAACCTCCCGTGTTCTTTGACATGCTGATGGAACAGTACAGGAATAGTGACCTTTTCTTGTCAACACAGAGCTTGATGAGGAGGACAGCTGGAGCCCTGGCAAGCAGCTGTGCTGCCTTCAAAACAGACATTCAGGGCAGAGCAAGGGGTGGGGGTGGAGAGAGGAAAACAGCCTCTGAAGGAGGGTGGGAATCTGATACTGATGCAGCCATATCACTTATCAACAATGATACACCGATGGCATATCACTGATCAAATATGATATACCATTAGGGAAAGTAAGCTGGTACCACTTCAAGTGGCAGATACCGGAAGGCAGCAGCATGGTCTTGGAGGAGAGCTGTGTGCCACGCAACCAATCCTGTGCCCCATAAGCTTCAGATTTGGGGGGGGGGGGGGCGGGGGGCGTTATCTTGTCCCTAGAACCGAAGAAACCTGGATGTGGGCCATGTTGAGGTGGGGGGGGGGGGCAGTGACGTGAAAAAATAGCTGGCATGGAAAGGAAGCCTTGTGTCCTCCACCTCTGTCAGAAAAAGGCTTAAGTTGGTCCTTATTAATGTGGAGAAGCAGTCTTGAGAAAAGGAGGAAGGGGACCTCACCAATGGTCTGATAAAATATTGCTGGGAAAGGTCTCCCCAAATGTGGAACCATTCCTTGCTCTTCCCCAGCTACTGTTGCAGAAACTGGCAGATACCTCAGATTGTGCTACCATGCTAATCAAGATGTCTGCCTTTAATTTGACATTTCCCAATGCCAGGTTATAATGGACCTCTAAAGGAAGTGCCTCATGAGAAGTTCAACAGGACAGCCATTCCCAAAGGTTACCAGTCTCCTTGGCGGGAGTTCCTTAGCAGCGAAGATTATAAGGTGGACAGTGAGAACCGCTTGCCTGAACCTCCCAGGAAAGTCAGCAGTTTTGATGTTAGGAGCTTTAACAGGTAATGGCTCTTTCTATTTCTCTACAGAATTTGTCCATGAAATGCTTAGCATGTCTTTGAATTAGCCATCTGTCTCTTGTGGATTATGGTAACGGAGAATGGAAAGCAGCAGAGAAACAGTTGTAAACAATATGAACATTTTAGCCAATTGGGGCTTTAGGAAAGCCAAAGAAGTGGACAAAGAATGAAGACTTAAGCAACACCTGAGACCATTCTGTCTCTAAATTCCTACCTTGTATATAAGTAAAGCATGTAAACTAAGGCGATGGAACAAGCTGTTCCTTGCACATTGATATCTGAAGCTACTCATTTCAGTGGGTCTTCTCTGAGTATGGTTCTTTCAGACCAGTGGTTCCTAGGGCTGCTGACTGAAAGCACTGTGCAACTATTCCGTCTTTCCTTCCTTGACTGAGGGGTGGCTGTGAGGAAAGCAGCCAATGAAGTTGTAGGGAGGGGAAATGAGAGATCACAAGAGGACACATTCCAGAGCCCCCCCCCCCCCCAAAAAAAATCATTGAGTGAGGCAGGGCAGTTCCCCAAGAGCAGCAGCACTAAGCAATCTGGAATCAACCCTGTTCCCTACATAATCTTGGTGGAACATCATTTGGCCACGGCTTGAGAGACATAAGGCACTCTACAGACATGGAATAGATTGTTAAATTGCCTCAGTTCAGCCTTTGTCTGCTACTGAGATGACAGGGCATTAAACAGCTCTTCCCTCATAGCTCTGATAGATGTGAAATACCTGTAGGGAAATAAAGATTCCAGGTTTATACTTCTACAAGGTGCATTGAGTCACCTGCTTTTCTGGACACTGGCAAGAGATTCTTCTGCTACTGGACTAGCAATTAATACGTATTAGACTGTTCAAAAAAGAACAACCGGGTATTTGACTCTCCTTATGAGCAGCAGCTTTTCAATTCCTTTGTGGAACTCTCTCACATTAAACCTAATAAAGAGAGAGAGAAGAAAAAATCTCCTTGTATCTGAAAGACTGCTCACTTTGGGAAGGCTAACCATCTGCAGAAGCTAAATGACATTTAACCAAGCTTTTAAATCTGCCCATCCCCATTTTGGCCTTTAAAAATGTTTTGCCTATTTGTGTTTTTTAAAGGGGAAAATAATGACAATATAACATTCATATTGATTGTAATGGAGTTTTGGATATCCGGACATACTAAATTTTTAAAATTCTGAATTCTGAATCTGATGAACTGTAATTCTGAATTGAATTTTTCCCATCAAACATACAAACCACACCTCCGTTCTATGCTTGTCTATTCAGGATTAACCCTTAGTCCCACTATTTTAGGCTGAACCAGTATTTCACAGGGGTTACAACACTAGCACCAAAATTCAGCCACCATGAATACAATATAGCTATTATTTACCCCTTTAAAAAACATTTTAAAGGATCTTCCTGTGTCCTCTGACATCTTTCCTGGGAGTGCACACCAACAGACAGAATGAAACACTACCAGAAACCTTAAGATGACAGTGAAAAATACAGATCACATTCAATCTTTTAGCCAAAGTAAATGTGAGTTTTGCTCTCTATTATACGCAAATGCCCAACACTGGACTTATAATGTGTAGGCACATGAGAATGTATATAACACTATCCTCTCTTTTTGCACCTCTTGCTTAGCTTTCCCCCCACGATAGGTTTTACTGTTCCATTCACTATTCTGCTCTTTAATGGTGCTTAGGAAAATACCAAGCCCTTCCCTGCCACAGGAC
Organism: Intellagama lesueurii; assembly: GCA_037013535.1. Classification (NCBI taxonomy): domain Eukaryota; kingdom Metazoa; phylum Chordata; class Lepidosauria; order Squamata; family Agamidae; genus Intellagama; species Intellagama lesueurii. The sequence continues at coordinate 221,896,140 of JBAJHW010000002.1, forward strand.
TCAACGTCCCTTGTGTGTTTTTCATATTGAATACATTATTAATATCAGGCAACTAAAGGCAAGCAATAACAAAGCAGAGAAAGAAAACACACTGTATATGGCGGAAAAGTATCTACTGAGCACAAATTAAGGGTTGATTTCATAAGGCACAAGTTTTATCTATTCTCTTTATTACAATAAATGTATACAGACCTTGACAATAGTAATTCAATGGATCCTGAAAAGTAGTAAAAACCTGAATATAAACAATCATTCATAATTTGCAAGAAATACAGTCTAAAATTTGTTCATATAGTCAGTTTGATTTTAAGAGATGTGGTGAAGCCAAAATTCTGCATATGGAAACACTCTTTTTTTAATCTCAAAACACTTGCCTTAAAGAGCTCCTTTTCCGTCTTATAAATCCAGTTGATGAATGAATGGGTTTTGGTGAGAATTGGCAAAAGTTAATTTTTGCTTTTATCAACAACTGTTTTATAACTTGCAGAACTTTAGGATCATATATTTCAATTTATCCTCTGAAATATATAATCCTAAAGGAACATTCCTAGCTTCTTTGTCCTCCAAAAATATTGCTGTAAAAATCATGCCCTACCAGTCTGCTTAGTTATCCCTATTAGCATCTTGTAACACTTCCTTTTTGAGACAGAATAGTCCTGAGCCTTGATAACTTTAACACATGTTGAACTGGCATACTATTCCAGAGGCGTACTCTTCCAGTTTCTCTTGCTGGTCAAATTTCATTTTGAATTTATTTCTGGTCTTGTAGCAGAAATACTTTGATGTATAAATGAAGATACATAGATGTCCGATTTCTTCCTTCCTCAGGCACTGCCCTATTTAAAGGTTTAAATTTACACCCAGGGGCACCAATTTAATTTTAGGCTTGCCACCTTTACATTTTAATATCTCAGTGATTTCAAGACAGACAATTTGACTGAGAGCTGAGGATTTTTTTTAAAAAAAAATTACAATTATAAATTGCATTTTAAAAAGACCAAGAACATTAGAGAACAAAGGAAAAACAATCGTTTTTCAGGGCGGGGTAGAATCTGGTTGGCACTTTATTCTTCCACTATGCCCAGGAAACGTGCTACATTGGGAGCCATTGTGGGAAATTAGAATGGCAGCCTGCCACAAATGCCAGGCACCTCGTAAAGGCTAAAATTGACATTGGAGAAGGTACACCAGAGGGTGCTAATCCAATGCACCCCTTAAACTTGGAATGAGCCATAGGGCCAAGAGAGCTCTTGTGGGAAAATCACAACTAAGCTTTGAAATGAGTTATACTTAGAAGCTATTTTATTGATGGACTTATTCTTAAGTCAAAATGCGGCCTCTTCCCACTTCATTGGCAAATCTGGCAGTGGTGCAGCCTTTCCTCAGTGAAGTCTGGGGAATGTAGAATAATTTCTGGATGCCAGGAATTGGTCTTGCAGAGCCAAGGTGGTAGGGAGTGGGCCTTAATGCAGCATGCCTGAATTCTATCAACAAGCAGCGCTATAGATGCAAGCACGAACTCCTGAAATGTAACTGTACAGCCAAACCTTTTAAAAGCGAACCCTCTGTGAAGAAACCAGCAAGGAAGAGGTGAATTATTCCCTCAAAGCTGCAGAAATATGGCACTGATTTAGAGGAGAGAAAGAATGCCCATGCAGTTAGCCATTTAAAGGTGTGAGGAATTTTATATTTTGGCTTTGAAACTGGGGAGTATTTTTTTTTAAGAACCTGAAACGGCTTGAGTTCCCATGGTATGCTAATTAGGCACACTTGGTGATCTCATGGTTACTCGTGCAGAAGTTACCGATTAGTTAGCTCCAGGAAGGATGCCATCTGATTGGTGGAAAAGATTGCACCATCTCATGATGGGATGATGGGATATAAGGCCAGCCAGAAGAAGGGTTTAGCTAAGCAGCTCCTAGCAGCAGCTTTACTTGCTTTAACATATAATCCAAGCCTGCTATGATGCTGAACTCCGCTTGAGCACTAGAACTATATTGCTTTTTAAGTAAAGCTTTAGTTTAGATAGGTTTTGTTTTCTGTGGGAATAACTCTTAATTGCCTAAATCTCTGAATAAAGTTTTGTTTTATCATTATCATTATTCTTTTGGAATCATTAGGTTTGGCTATAAATCTGTACATGCTTTTGAAATTCTTACAGTAATACAATTTTACAGCTGTATTTTCATACAGACCACTTAAGGGGTTGATGGTACTAAAGACAGCGTCTTACACTTGAAGATGTTTTTGAACATTTTGTGGGTTTTGTGTTTCTACCTTGCGAGGTTGGTTTGCACTCAGAAGCAACAACCTCGTACATGTTTTGTTCACCCTGGAAGCACACGGACCCACCTGGCAAGCACCCACTCCTGGTTTAAGTGCCTAAGTGGTCAGTGGATCCTGTCTGCGATAACCTGACATTCACCACATCATCAGAGCATGGGTAGCAGTCTCTGTTTGTCACCCACCCCTCATAACAAGCCACCAGACTGGCCAGTCCAAGTTGTGCTACATGATCAAACACCACCACTTCCCCACATGGGTTTCAATAAGCTACTTTGCAAACAGTTACAGCACATCTTTTTCTTTTACTTGCAGGACTCCAACGCCATTTGGAGGACTAGTGCTGAATGACGCGTTCCCTGGATTTGAGATGGGCGACGATCATGCAGATGCCATGAACAGCCTGGAGCTTATGTCAAACAGACCCAGTTTTAATAGAACACCTCTGGGTTGGATACAGGTTATGCCAGAGTCAGAGGATTTGTAACTTTTGTCACCTCTCTATTTTAAAGTCAACAAGTAGCTAATATCCCTGTTTACTAATATATAATTGCAAGAATGGAGCCTCTTTAGCCTAAAATGGATCACTTTTGCCTACTCTGTGGAAATAGCATTAGTAGATTCTGCTTGCTGCTTAGTCATTATATAAACCAACCCCAAAAACTTCTTTCCAGGTCTTCTGTTGTACTATATTTGACAGTAATACTACATCACACCACCCACGTCTTAATGATAGGTCATTTTTAAAGGTCCTTCCAGTAAAGTGAGACTAGCTATCAAGACCAAAAGGGCACAAAGCCAAAATGTCAGATTGAATGATTTAACTAAAGAGGATGCAGCTTGCCATGTTCGGAAACCATTTGAGAAGCATAAAGCTATTGCAAGTTTTTACTGGAAAGAAAAAACAAATGAAGCTTGGACATCTAGTTTATGTTAAGTATTTGCCCAGAATCTTCTTAGAGGTACATCATAGTAACATGTTATACAAGCTACTAGTGAAGAAATGTTTTTTATTTTATTATCTACGAAAGATCTGAAAGCTGTCTTACAACTCTATTATCTCTTGTCCTGCAATCTGCTTTCAGAAATGTCACTTTGGCATTCTAGACCCCACTGAAGGTCCAGCTTTTGAACTGAGACAGATAAGTCCTGTTCTTCAGGCCCAAGGCATACAATTAAAGATGTGAGGAGGTAACACCAGTTTTGGTGTAGAATCTTAACACATCGCTATGGTGCTAAAGAAACTGGTGAGCTGTGCCAGGAGGATCAACCCTTGCTATTAAACATTTGTTAGATAACATGTAGGATATGTAAAGAAACTGGGAAACCCATTACTGTAAAATATTGATTTTCCCCCCTTGAAATTAAAACTTTAGGATTGAAAGTTACTGGGAAATGGATTCAGTAGCAGAAAGAGGTGAGGACAGGCAGCAAGAGTGTTCACTTGGACTCACTCTCATGTTCACATGCTCTAGGATTGCAACTTGCTCAAAAACTGGAAATAACAGAGCAAGACGACTTTCCATGTAATCATCATGTGACTGGAACAGTTCCTCTGCAAGCCCCGGAATGATAGAGAGTGGACCATTTGTCTGACCAAAGTGTCCTAGCGTGTACTTTGTCCCTGAAATCCTGTTGCTTAGCGTAGGAAGTTGCCACTAGAATTAGGCCCATTGAATCAATAGAACATATGGGGTTAACTCAACAAATCTCCACTGATTAAATGAGCCTACTCGAGTTGCGACTTACTATCCTAAGCAACAGGATTTCAGCCCATATGTACATGTAGATATGACCTGAAGCAGAGCAACAAAAGCTGCACATTTCCCAGAAGCTGGAAGAATACATACCAGAAATAAGAGGAAAGCTCATTGAAACATCTATTTTCACTGACTGATAATTTGTGTGTCATTCATTTTTTGGCTTTATTCTGTCTAGAAAAAAACAGACTGTAGATTTCATGATCATTCAATTTATCAGTATTTATGTGCTTAAGCTACAGTTTCTGACTTAGAACTTTATGACTAAGAGACTGCAATCACTGTAACAGATGGTTATCAAAGGGACGCCATAAAAGCATATTCAAGAGTCAATTCCCACCAAAAGAGCACTAAACCCAAAACATTCAAGAGCAGACTTTCCATTCCATCTCCCATATACAACAAATGGGCAATTAATTATGCAGTCATTCTAGTATATTATGTGCTACAAAATTCTTTTGAGTGCAAAACCATCCAGTTTCAGACTTACCAACTGAAAGTCATGTTTACATTTGGAAATACAATTGGGGGGAATAAAAAGGATTTTAAAATACATTGTGCTTGCTTTTTCTAAAAAAAAAATAAACATTACAAAAGAAAAGGCAGGAAGTTATTTGCCAAGATAAAGCTAATGCTGTAAAACTGACTTTCCTCACAGCTGCACATGTAACTTTTGCAGCATATTAACAGATTTGGCACAACAAACCTTTTCAGGACAACTAGTGCCCCAATAAACTGTGTGTGTGTGTGGGTCACGTGACTGTTTTTGTTGCAACAGGGTAAGTTTAAGATGAGGCACAGAGTTAGAGTGAGGTTTAAATGTTTCAATAATGATATAGAAGCTTTTGTGTAGTAATACCGTTTCCCCGAAAATAAGACCTAACCTGAAAATAAGCCCTAGTATGATTTTTCAGGATGCTCATAATATAAGCCTTACCCCCAAAATAAGCCCCAGTTAAGTGAAACCCCGCGCCTCCACCATTGTGCAGCAACTAGAAGATGACATGACTGTATTTGAATCAATGTAGATGGTTGTACATGAAAAAAATAAAACATCCCCTGAAAATAAGCCCTAATGCATCTTTTGGAGCAAAAATTAATATAAGACCCTGTCTTATTTTTGGGGAAACACGGTAGCTTTCAAGATAATTCACTTTCTGTACCTGTTTCTCTGGCGTTAAGGAGAAATTTGTCTAACTCATTTGACAGTTTTGAAAGCCTTTGAACTACTTTAGCAAAGGCGCCTGAAAAAGCTCATGACGTGTTGAGTTTTACACCATGAAGTAGGCATATCCACAAACATTTTGATTGGTGTTCTATCACTCACTTCTGCTTTTCATTATTTTAGGAAATGAAGCTTAACACTAAAAGTTCAGTCCTCTCCTTAGTCAACAGCGGCCACTGGAAGCAACATCAGGGAACCACTATGAAAATTCTGCTAAATGCAATGCTTGTTTTCAAAAACAAGAACAACAGAATAAAACTTGGAAATGGTAAAAAATATGGTTCTCTTTACTAGGACACATTACAGACTCTATGCAGAAAACAGATGGTACAGGGCAAATACTGAGAAGATATATTTAGAACAGCCATCGGTAACAAATGTTAAATTACAAAATAAACCAGACTAGTTTTAGTAGCAAATGGACACGAAGGCCGCGTACACCACAACTCAAGAATCACCAACCTCTTTAACAGAGGATAAACAAGCATGCACGGCCAGTGCCGCCCCCAACAGTTTGGTAGCATGTATTGCAGACAAGATCTTGAATTATGAGAAACAGCATGAATGTAATGTTGTCGCACACCATCTTTCCATCTCAGTATAATACAAGGTAAAATCTAGGTCTGGTTTCATGGCAATATCATAATCTGATATTTAAACGGATTAGGTCAGAGTGAACAACAAAGTTTGCTAGTTCCCACTGTTAAAGTGGCTGGGGATTACAAACTTCCTTAGTTAATTTTTTTCCAAGACACTATATTTCAAAGCGCCCAAAACCAGATTCAAGGATGAGATTGGTAGTTCTAAATCAAAATACTCTAGCTCACTTTTCTGCTTTTTTTTAAGCAGACATCACCCTTCCCTTACGCAGAATTAAGTATTTTGGTTATAAAGTAATCAGATTTTCTAGTTGTGTAATAGAGTAGTACTAAGCCTGTGCTGCGTACACAGCAATATTTTGTTTTCCACTCATTACACCTGAATGTGGTATGCTACCAAAGAAACGTTCCTTCTTAAAAAACAAGAGAGCAACTTAAAAGATAACGGAGAGCTGGTGGGGTTAAGGGCTGTTGTGCTTCCCTGCATGGGCACCCATCCTCTGTGGATCTTGAGAAGGATAGTGGATGGGACCTGGGGCTCTCATGAATGGTGGTGGATGACCCATCGCATGGAACATGTGTGGTCCAAAACCTACAGAATAAAAAGAAAAGGACAGCCACTGATTGTCCACAATAGATCCAAAGCTGTCCAGGTAAGCGAACCTTCGGTGATCTCTGAGACAAGAGCATTTTCTTAACATTGTTTCCTTTAATGTAGTTGCCTTCAACAATTTATTTTTCCTTTCATGTTCACCATTTTTAAGTACATTTCCTGTATAAACCATGGATGGGCAACCCATGACACTGTGAAGCCCATTTCTGAAAGCCCTCAATTCAGATTCTAGCTCTGTGTGGAGAAGAAAAGAGAAAAAGAGACAGGGAAAGAATAGGATAGGGGGAAGAAGGAGGGGGGACGTAAGGCAGCCATCTTATGTGTACTTGTCTAGTTAAGTCTCATGAACTGAATCGGCCTTCCTTCCTAGTAACTAGGAACAGGATTAGGTTTTAAATCTCCCAAAGGAAAAAGAGTTTTGACCTACAGTCCCTTTCCCCCTTCCTCAAGACTTTCTCTTCTTCCTGCTGTACACACAGCTAAATCAATACAAAACAACAGCTACACAATAAAACAGCTGGAGGATTAAAGATGCAAAGTGGCTTATAAACTACAAAACCAAATTAGAAACTTTCTTACAAGAATTCCCGTGAAATGTTTACAAGACCCTAGAGAGAGGCTAATGAAGCAATACAAAGCAGACATGCAGAATCAGAGAACAAGAAAGTCTTATTTTTGTTTCTCTGGAAGGAAAAAAAAATTACCTGGAGGTGGTGGGGGAGCAATGCCAGGCGGTGGCGGCAGGGCAATGTTTACTACAGCTGGAGGACCACTGGGAGGTAGATTGAAGTAGTTTGCCGAAGCTGCCTCTTCTTCTGCTGCAGGAGGAGGAGGAAGAGCTGCAAGACACAACATTCACAATATACATTTCTTTTTTCAGTAAGCAAGATGCAGAAGAAGACAATCCAGGTTCACAGCACATTGCTGCAATCTGTTTCTGAACAGTATCTTTATCATTACTAGTATTCATTCAGAAGAGAAGTTATTTCCAAAGCAGATGTATCTGAATCTAAATCAAATGCATTAGACTAGTGGTTACCAACCTTGGGTAACCTGGGTGTTCTTGGACTGCAACTCCCAGAAATCTTGGCCAGCACAGCTGGTGAGTGAAGGCTTCAGGATATTGCAGTCCAAGGACACCTGAGTTACCCAAAGTTGGGAACCGCTGCATTGGAGTAGGGGTGGGCAACCTCTGGCCCATTACTGCCCTTCCCTTTGCATGTCAAGCCCATTCAGTTTAGCTACAAAACAGCAAAATGTACACAAGAAGCTCAGAGTGGTATTATTTGTTCTTGAAATGTAATTTCACCCTACCTAACCTTGCCTCCCACAAAGGGCTTTTAAAAAAAAAAGATACAAGAAATAATCAACCAGCCACTTCTTTCTTTTTTAAAAAGCCTCTTCTTGTCAAAATCTTTTTCATGGGAAGAGTACTGAAAGCCCTGGATGGCCACCTTACTCACCTGTACTACAGAGATTATTATGATACAATTAATGCTAACAACTCAACCCTTAAGTACAAGCTTTCCTCTTCACTAAATTCTAATTAACTTATTTCACAGACTTCCTCCCAGCGAATGTTTCCTTCTCTAACCCCTAAATAATGTAATTTCTAGATATACTTATTTCAAAATGGTTTTGTTTTTCGTTTGTCTTTTGTTTTATTCCATTAGGAATATTTTTCTTACCTCCAGGTAGTCCAGGGACTGGCTCCAGCTTTATACCAGATTCTGTGATCCCTTCTCTTTCTTTCTCTTTCCCTCTGGCTGCTTGAGACCTAAAACCCAAGGAAAAATAGTAGAACAATGCTCAAGTAGTAAGATTAAATACTTGATTTCAAGGTTAATTCGTGTTACCATAGATTGATAAAAATGGTCTTTGTGGAGAAAGCATAGTTTACAAACACCAACTTATAAACTAATTTTCTAGAGACACTTTGTATCAGCCATCTCACTCCTTGAGCCTGGCAGAAAGGAAACAGGTGGTTCTTGTAATAGGTTCATAGTTTTAAGACAGGCTTAAAGTGGAAGTACAACCCACAGTAAGCTCAGCTGAGGGGAAACAACACTAGAATTTGTGTCAAGGGGAATCTGCATTGCCTTCACTTCTTTTCCTTGCCACTCACCTGCCCCATTTCACATTCAACCTCCGCCCGTTAACAATCAACTTGTTGAAGGACTTCTCTGCTGCCACTTCTGCAGCTTGCCGTGTAGCAAACTGGATAAACGCACACTGTTGCCTCTGCACCACAGTTATTGTCCGAATCTCACCAAACTGGTAGAAGTGATTCCTGAGAAGCAAAGAGTGACAGTCTTTTTCACAATACAGTATAGAACACAAGGCAAAAAGAAAAAGACAGAAACACAAACAGGAGAAAAAGATATTCATGAGTAGATTAACTCATAGTCAGGAATATGCCAGTTTGCTACTTTGTGGAACAAAATATCTCTTACGGCCATCCAGACATGGCTTCAAATTTTAAAAAAAAGACAATGAGGAAACTATTGAAAAGCACTGACTCTTCCATAACAAAACAAGAACAATGAAGGTTATTAAAGGAGAACAAACTGCATACTACTGGCATTAATTTATTTTCAGTATATGTCAGGACTCATTCCAAGAGAGCTTCTTAGTAAAGGCATACCCAAAGAAATACATCCATTACTGACAAAGCGTTACATCTGAAGTAGAGTCACAAGTTGCAGACATACCTAAGGTCCGTCTCAGTGATAGTGTCACCCAGGCCGCCAACGTACAATGTTGTAATTGTCTTGTCATCGGGTGGGTCAAGACGCGGCATTGTGGAAGCTCGTTTGAGAAGCTTGTCAGCCACTGGATCATTAATACCATAGTAACGGTCTTTAATGTTCTGATCAGCCAGAGGATCATCTGGGTCTGTAGGTTTCTCATGTCTAAGGATGCAAAAGAAATACTCTGTTACATTTGTTGGGAAAATAATATGTATTTCATCTGCCTTCACCAATCTTCTAAACTAAGGACAAATCTTGATAATTTAATGGGAGAACACAAAACCTAAGTCATTATATAGTTATGTTATCGATTGTGCAAATACAGGTAATAAAAATGTGCCACTGGTCCAATGCTGGCAATCTCTCTTGCACAATGTATTGGGTAAACATTTATTGTAATGCTTTCACTGTTTTCACACAGGTGTTTTCTGCTTTTTTCAACAGAGGTGCACTACTTTCATATTTCCATGTAATAACCTGAACACTACCTGCTTCCTAGCAACTAAACCTGAATGGTTAATTTTCTCAGCAGAATTTTTACCTGTAGGGACACTCTTCCCCTCTTTTGCATTCTCCTTTCACCCAGAATGAACAGATATGTGGCCGGTTACGTTTGTAGTATGGGGTGGTCCGAGCTAGTTTGAGTAACATGTCACTGGTGGATGTTGCCTTTCCTAGAGCACCAACAGCTCGGGTGCCATCAGAATTCATGATCTAGAAAAGCACAAGGAAATTCAAATATGCACAAGAAAAATAGATGATTCACAATTTGTGTGTACACTGGAAATTAAACAAGCAACATTTCTTCACCTCTCTTTCCATATTTTGGGTGTAATACTCCTTATTAACATCAGATTTCGGCATATCATCTTTAAGCGAGAGTCCAGCATCTCGAACCTGAATAGGCAAACCTAATCATTAACAGAAAAACATAAATTAATATAAAAGCAAAGTGACAACACAGTTGTTACTATAAATTTAACTATTTTAAGCAAACACAAAACTATTAAGCCCAATTTTCAGCTATATTTAAATAAATGAATCTTTGAACCAAACTTGGTAAAAAAAAATTACAACTCTTTTAGTAAATGCGAAGATCAAACTCAGAGGTTTTCTCATTTCACACTGGCCTTCTACATCAGAGGTCCCCAACCCCCGGTCCGCGGCACAGTGCCGGTCTGTGGCCTGGGCCGGACTGGGCCGCCGAGACAGACCTCCCCCCCCCCCCGCATGCACTCACCCCCGTGCTGCCCGTTTGCGCCTGCGTGCGCTCCAGCACGCCCGTGCAAGCACAGCACCGCCATTTGCGCATGCGCACGCACAAGAGAGCGCACACTCTTGTTCGCGCATGTGCGCGAGCGCGGGGGGTGCCCGTCTTCCCCAGCCGGTCCGCGGACCGAAAAAGGTTGGGGAACGCTGTTCTACATAATCTCTATAGCAGTTCAATCCAATCTAGTGCCCTTTTGCTCTTTCCCATTACAATTCTCACCAGGCTCAGCCACCAAGGCAAAATGATCAGAGTTGACTGAGTTGTGCTTCCAAACATCTGGATAGCACAAAAGGGTGGAGAAGGATGCTCTGCAGCAAAACACACCGCACACTCCATGGAGATTCCTTCCAATTCTCCATTTTATAACTCAGTTATCATTGTGACTTTATAGTATCAATGCAGTGACTTAGTATCAATGCAGTTTATAGTATCAATGTGACTTTTAGCAAACTCTGGATATTGCACTGATCAGTGTCTACCTGAGCCATGCACTAAATCCATTGTTTAGTCTGAATTAGTGAATTAATGAAACTTATACTATTACTAACTGACCTGAACTTCATTGATTCAATGGATCTATTCTAGTTGGTAATAGCAATTGGATTCAAGCCCATATGCCTGTCCATCTACCTACCTAAGCCTCCCTCAAACCATTTACTTTCATGTACTATTTTTGGGATTAGACTGGTAAATGAAAGAGAAAAGCTAAATGATGAATGGAATCCCAAAAGAGTATGCAGACACATAGACTGTTGGCAGCTGCTCCTTGCACATCCGTCACTATTGCTGTATAGGGCTGACAAATATGTTAATTTTGTGTTTGGCCAGTTAGAACAGAATCATAGTTACACACCATATTCTAGGTCAAGAAGGCAGGTTTGACAAACATTCTTCAGTTTGCTGCACGTCTGACACACTTCTGTCTTTTTAAAGCGCATCCGTACACCCGGGCACCACCGAAACACCGTGAACGGCCTGGCACAGATCTGAGATAAAGATTGCATTAATATGTACAAAACTAATCAAAGTTTAGAAGTTAGGCCTGAATTGCACACACATCTGAGCACTTCCTCATTTCTTGTCAAGATCACTATATACATTCAGAACAATACTGGAAAAGAAAAAAAAAGACAGTCTTGCAATGCATTTAGCCCCTTTCAGGCAATGATATAGCCGTTGTTTTCCTGTTACTCAACTGGAGAGGTGGGCAAGACCCAGTCTAAGCAATTTGCTACCTATACTAAAACCAGAGAACAAAATAATTGAGATAGCATTTCACTTCCCAAACTGAACTACTGTGTTTCCCCAAAAATAAGACAGGGTCTTATATTAATTTTTGCTCCAAAAAACGCATTAGGGCTTCTTTTCAGGGGATGTTCTATTTTTTTCATGTACAACAATCTACATTGATTCAAATACAGTCATGTCATCATCTTCTGGTTCCTGCACAATGGTGGAAGGCGGGGTTTCACTTAACTGAGGCTCACTTTTGGGGTAGGGCTTATATTATGAGCATCCTGAAAAATCATACTGGGGCTTATTTTCAGGTTAGGTCTTATTTTCGGGGAAACAGACTAACAACAACAACAACGTGCTGTCAAGTCAATTCCGACTTACAGTGACCCTTTTCAGGATTTTGCAGGTAGAGTACTCAGAAGTGGTTTACCATTTCCTTCTTCCAGGAGCGCCCTGGGTCTGTGCAGTTTGCCCAAGACCACAAAGGTTGGCTCTTCTCCCTGGAGGCACAGTGGGGAATCAAATGCCCAACCTCTGGCACCACAGCCAGATACCTAAACCACTGAGCTATCCAGCCAGCAAACTTACTGTAACATATTCTTATTTATACAATTGAGACTTTAACCACTTGGGCTAGAAGTATTATTATGCACACATTCCATTAACTTCCATTAAAGTGAACCAAACCATATCAGTAAGATTCAATGCTCACACTTTAGGTCTGTGATACTCAGCTACTGAAAGCTATTTCTCCTCTACTTTGACCCTTTAAAATTGTCAGGGCTTGAAAATGTTTAGAATGTCTCACCAGTCAGTCAAAAATTTCACCAGTCAGCATGACCGGACTATAGCCTTGCAATTTATTGGGATTGGGAATCACTGATTTATACCCTCAGACTTGGGTTGCTTTATTACCTGCGTGCCTGTGGGGTCATGAAGCTTGTATTTTGAATACCTTTCTTTTGAATGTCTCCAGCAAAAATAAAACTGAAAGCAAAAGCACCCAGCCTCTTAAGGAGCCACAGTTCCCTCCCACCCCAGGATGTGTCCTCGTTCGGTTGAAATTGGGAGCAGGGAATCTCCATATTCTCCAGCATGGGACTACTCTACATTCTCCTGCAGAGCTATATCTCTATGTGCTGCTCAAACTCTCTTCTCACGAGAAGAGGGCAGTTTTCCTTTTGCAATGGGAGGGGGGAGGGGGGGAGGGGAGGACTGCAGGATTAGAGAGAGAGACAGTCGGAGGGGAAGGAGGCAGGCAGGGAGGGAGCTGTGACTCGTCGAGCAGCATTTTTCACTCGTCACAGACAAGTGGATGAGTGATTTTTCAAGCCCTGAAAATTGTGCTACTCCAAGTTATCTCCTTTAAATGACAAACATACCTTGCATTCTTTTCCATATTTCTCTTTGGTCTAGAATAAAGGAAACACATGTTATAGACCAATCCATTTCCAAAATTATACATGCCTTTTAAAATCAAGGTTCCTTCATTACCTCCCACAAATCCTCCACAATATGTCTCCCAGCTGTTCAGATTGTTCTAAGGAACATGGAGGGAAATAACACCCATCTCCTAACACCACCAAGGAGAAAGTGATCGGACTATAAGAAAAAACTTAAGCATGAGTGTCTTTTTGAAAAGGCTAAAAATCACAGTTCTGTAACAAAGGACAATCTATTCCCTTGAACAAAACAGTTCTCTCCTCAGTCTCTTGCAGAGGATGCAACGAATACATGACTGATTGTTACAGTGCCTTCATTCACTGCAATGAAAGATGTAGTCTTGTATGCACAAATGGAAGGTGTGCACAGAATTATTTCATCCTTAAAATTCACAGGCAAAGTTGACTCATGTAACAGTGTGCATGTGTGTAGTCCACTCATGTAAATGTGTGAAGCATAAACTTCAACAAAAATATAATTTTTACTGAGTGCATGAAAATATAGATGAAGAGTAGCAGAAGGTTTACTTGCAAACCCACTGACTTCAATACAGTCACTTCAAGCTATATACTCACTATACAAGCAGCAACTGATCAGCAAATAGTCACAGTGGAATAATTTACATAACATCCTAACAATAAAATTGGAATGCACAGCTTGCACGTATGTGTGTGTGTACATTAATACTTAAATCTAAAGTGTATATTCTCAGAAGCAAACCCTAAGTTTTAAGAAAATGCATATTTTACAGCAATGCAGTAGGACTCAAATGGTACTTGAAAACTAAATATACCTCTGAGTTTTTATTTCATCATGCTTGCTTTAGTACTAGATCACAAAAAAATACATACCATTCGAATATAGGGATTTTCTCCAAGACATGTCTGGCACAAAATGGGAAAATCCTACACAACAGAAATGAATTGATTTCAGGACTGAGAGAAAGGTACATTTCACTAAATCCTCAATAATTATTTTTCTATTTTGTTTCAAATTAGAATATTATCATGGACACTCATTCACATCATGGCAATTATTTTGTGTTCCTGATCAACCGAAAAGGAATTCTTAAATACCAACTAGAGTTTAGTTTAAACTATTTGCTCACCAGGCACACACAATGCCAACCACATACCAAAAGAAGTATAACTGCGAAAAACCAAAGTTTGCAAATATATGTAGACTATGCAGGAAGTGATTTTGTTACTTGTCTTAGCAAAATCATAGAGCTTTGAATTACAGGGCACTTTAGGGTGGGACGCTTAAAACACTAACAACCTTTAACATTAATAATAAAGAGATGTACAGTATAGGAGCCACAAAACCCAAGGCCACCTACAGAAGCGCACATTCACTTTTTCCCCTCCCTGCCTTCTGAATTCTGCAGCTAGAGAATGGACGGAAATGTAAAAGCTGCCCCATATCTCTTCATTTGGAGTTCATATTTAGTTTTTCAGAAAAGATCGCAGCATCAACACACAACCACCTCCAAGCAGCAGCTTGGCAAAGGAGTCAAAAAGGGATGCGGGCTGATGTGCACCGTATTCTTTGCAGCATTCCCTAGCTTTGCTAAACGAGATTCCCCCTAAGAGGAATTTTTAGGGCCAAAGCAGAGTTTAAAACAGGCCTGAAGAGGATCTACAGCGTTTGGGTCTGTTTTGCGTGTTTTTTTTTAAACACTAGCACTCTTAATTTTCTCAGGAAATTCGGGTCAGCGTGGAGGGCGAAGCACGCGAGGAACAGAAGAGGGCTGCTTTGGCTCCACAAGTCCCCGCCGCCGTAACCCCTCCAAGGGACCGCTGTACACGCGAGCCGAGAACCGTTCTGACGACCTCTCCTTCCCCGCTGCCAGCCTCTTCCACGCCTGTCCAGGGGATTCCCTCCGCCGATAATGGCAGAGCAACCACCCCGAAGGCGAGGCTCCCGCGGGGCGCTGAAAGACACGGGAGCCGCCCTTCTCTCCCGGGGAACGGGGACCCCCGCAACCGGCCCCCCGAGGCTCTCACCGCGTCCTCCCAGTTTTGCCGATTGTACGTGTTCGACCCCAGAGACGTGGCCATCTTGGAAGGCCAAAATAAAAGAGAGAAACGGGTCCCGGAAGAAGGCGGGCCTCTCCCCTCCCGGAAGTGACGTAGGATGACCTGGGCCCCGCGCTGGTGGCAAATGAAGGCCGCCTGGTTTCCATTTTTTGAACGGAAGTGGCTGCGCGGTAGGGCTGAGCGCCGGGAAAGACCCTGGAAGAGGTCGAGGCAAGCTGGCTCGTGACAGAAAAGCCGGACTGCAACCCGTGTGGCTCCGAAGCGCCTCGTTCTGCTTCAGGAGCGGAGGTCCCGTTGGAGCAGAAAGGGGCAGGATTGCCGTATTCTCTCGAAAGCTGCGGTTCTGCCGGCTTTCGCCTTAGGATTCAGCCCCAGTCGAGTCCAGGAGGATTTCCTTCTTGAGTCCTGCATGCCGGAGATGGCAGTACTGAGCCTGTATCCATGGGAACAAGCTACATGCCGAGAGTTTGTTTAAGCCGGACGGTTTATTTATTTATTTATTTTCTTTAATATTAAAACGGCATTTAAAAAAAAAAACACACCACATCGTTTGCATGCAGTCATTTGTAAATTCGGGTGTTGCAGTGTGGACTTTGAGCTCGATGAATTTGCGCTTGTATTTTACGTCCCGTTGAACTCGGTCTGCAGTCTGATTTCCAATAGGAGTTTGCGTTTATTGTTAACGTTTGAGCCAATGCGATGTCATCTAGGGTAGGTTTGTTTATATTTTTAATGCTTACTCTGTCTTTTGTAGCAAATACAAATCATGGCTACGTGCTCCGGTCATAGCAACAAGGGAGAATCTAAGTCTTCTAAAATTACATTTTCCAAACATAATACCGTATAGCTTGGTTGTAGATCCTAGCAACCATTCATAGCCTTTTATCTGCAGAGGAGGAAGGAACTGCCAATTAAAACCTTTGTTACTTCTATCTCATATGGCATCTGAAATCCATTTTGCTTTATTGGCAGTCTCGTTTCAGGATACACAGGCATTTGTTATGTCAAGTCGGAACTGACTTATATAGTGATCCTAGCAGGCTTTCAAGGTGAGATATTTACAAAGTAGTTTTACCTTGGGAGCTCCACACCTCCAGTGAGCTTCCAAGGTCACGTGGGGATTTAAAATAGGGCCTAGTCCGGTGATGGCGAACCTTTTTGAGCCCGAGTGCCCAAACTGAAAAAACAACAACCCAGCGGGTGGCGGCGGCTGAAGCGGATGTGGGGGGCAGAAGGGGGAATCCCGGGCACGGAGGTGCCTCCAGAGTCCAGACCCCACTCCAGATCCGCCTCCAGTCGTGCCCAACCTCGCCACTGCCTATAGCTCCGCCGCCACCAGCACCAGCTGCTCCGGATCCGGGGCCACCGCCTGTCAGGGTGCTAGCACTGCGGCTGCAGCCACCTCCACCGGTTTGACTGCTGGGGGTAGAGATCCAGCGACTTATGGCTCGTGTGCCCACAGAGAGGGCTCTGTGTGCCAGCTGTGGCACACATGCCATAGGTTCGCCATCGCTGTACCTAGTCCATCACTGTGTTACTCAGTCTACACCACACTGGATATTACGTGGGCACTGCATCTTCCCAATTTTTCAACTGTTTGCCTTTACCTCAAGTTTTATATCATTGCCTCATGAAGAGCTCTGGAGAATGTGGGGGTTGTCTAATTTGTTACTTTTTAGTGATCTAGGAAAGGTATTTGTACAACCTCAGGCTCTCATCTTTCGTAGAGCTCACCAAATGAATAATGCATACATACACACGAAAGCATGCACCAGTTCTAATAAAGAAGTCATTCTGCTAGCCAAGGGCCACTTCCAGTCTGCCATGTTAGCAGCAGATATCGTTACACTTTTATCATACACTTCTTCCTCATCCACTGACTGGTGTGTCATAGGGGAGAGCTGTCATGATCTATTCTGACAAGCAGTAGCTCCACTCAATATGGGAGCAATAATTATGACCTGCATTTGTATCTGGAACACTGTTTTAAACTAAACATTTTCAAAAATTAGATTTTCCAAGCAATTTATTAACTAAAAAAATATAAATATATATAATTAAAAATGGGTATGAAAAGAATAGGACTCCTATATTGCTTCTGTCTTACTGTCAGGTGCAGGAGACTACACATTACTTTCCTGGGCCAGCTATAGCTATGCTGAAATTTGTTTTCTTCGCTTTTTCCCCCTCTAAGAGCTGTCACACCTTAAACGCAGGTAGGTAAGGTAGGTGTATGGCAAAGTCATGTATGTATATTATTTATATGCTGCTTTTCTCCCCATAGGGGACCCAAAATAGCTGACAACAATTAAAACCATACAATAAGTTAGAATACTATACAAAACTATAAAAGAACAAGCATTGATCAATATTAAAAACAATTTTTAATTTTTTTAAAAAAATATTTTAAAATATCTAAATATACATGGAGCATTCCCTAGGAATTAATGAGGAATTTATCTCTCAAAGAGATCTATAAATCTAGTACTTTCTTTTAAAAAAACTAATATAAAGTGGTCAGAGAGTTAGACTAGACATAGCCTTAAGACTAAAAGCAAGGATCAGCAATTGTAGTAGTAAATATTTTGGACAACAACTGCCATTATCCTTTACTACTGGTTGTGCAAGCTAGGGCTAAGGGGAATTGTGGCCAAACACATCTGGAGGGTCACCGTTGCTCACCTCTGGCTAAATGTTATCATAGCACTAAATGCTCAGCTTAGTTCTCAGAAGTCACAGTATATACAAAACACAAATCCAATGTTTCCCATCCGTCCACCCCTCTTTCCCTGTCTCTTATGGCCCAGTATGTGCAGGGTGCATAGATTTACTTCAAAACTCTATATAAGTAATAGGTTGCATTGCTCTCTATATTGGTACATGTACAGTGCCCTGCCCTAATCTGGCTCAACCTTATCTCCTTGTCTTTCCCCGCTTAAACTCTGTAAAGTCTTAAAAATGCAATCTCAACATTTTAGTCATTTCCCCAACTCTACAGGAAATGGTAGGAAACTAATTGCTGCCATGCTAGTAACCAGACTTTGCTAGATTACTATGTGTAGGACTTACAAGTTTGTGCTACAAGACAATAAAATAGCTTACAATGGATAGTTGATCTCACAATGCAGCTATATTGGCAAGGATAACCTTTAATTCATACCTCATTGAAAGTATTACTGAAGCAGTTATCATTGGTAGTGAAGCTTCTACTTTTAAGATGTCATGCCCTCCTTGGCATGGTGTATGCCACCAGCTTTCATGGAATGCAGCATAATTACCATACTATTGAAATAACACTGCAGGCACAATTCAAATGAGTGATTATGAACTACAATACCTTATGTACCTTGAGTCTGCTCTTTGAAGGACCATATTGTCCACCAGATCAGCCTGCACTCCAGGATCTTCAAGTGAAGCCTTTTTCACCTGAATTGAGAGAATTTCTGAGTGGCTGCTTCCAGGCTGTAGAACTGACAAGGAGAGTTGGGCTGGCCCCCTACCTGTTTTCTTTTGTTAGCATGTTTCCCCCCCCCCCCACCTTTTCATTCAAGTAACCTTTTGGCAACTGGGCACTTAGAAGGGCCTTATTAAACAAGTTTTTTATTGTTTTTTATTGATGTGATTCTAAATTGTTCTTAAATTGGTAATTCTAATGTTGTGTAATCCTGCATTGTGTTTGAACAACTTTGGGACTAGTTTGTGGATATGTCAGATATACAAGAGGTGGCACATTAGTGCTAGCACTAAGAGTATAAATGATAGTCTTTGGTTTCTATCTCAGCCACAAATTCATAAGGAGGAATTAGACAACCCATTATCCTCACCACATCACAGTATAATATGTATCTGTCATATGCATGGCCTACCCCATGTGACAGTTGTACGGAAATCTGAAATATTACTAATGTTTACATATGGTTGTTGTGGGTTTTTTGGGCTCTTTATTACTAATGTTTACATATATTAGCCAAAATTTTATTGATATTTTACACTGGCAAAATGAACACAGCATAACTTTGAAGCTTCGGGTTAAAAAATTACTGTAAACATTACTTGTTGTACACCAAATTGCACAACTAGGTATGGAACAAATAATGTCTACGGTGCTTTCCTGAAGCAATTTGCCTCCAAAAGTTACACCATATCCATTATGCCTGCAGGTGTAACTAACAGGAATTTGTCCATTTACATGGGCTAACAACTGGCCTTGAGCTGTTTCATATTTTAATAATTTCTTTTAAAAATTATTAAAATCACTTCCTCACTCACAGTGTTCTGAAGAAGCTAACCTCAGCTAACATATGGTTCCTAGTGATCTCTGGTCCAGGCAGTGATGGGGTAGACACCTGTTTAGGTCCATCAATTAAAGTATCAAATACTTCCCAACCTTTCCTTGTGCCCAGCTACTGTTGCACCCATAAATAAGTGCTCAGAAGGAACATTTGAAATTGCTTCATCATTGAATCATGTCAGTCTCACAAACCATGACATTATACTGGTACTGCAAAAATAAATTTTGCGGTCCATATGTTAAAATTTATACCATCAGGTATTATCCCCCCAATGGCTGGCTGGATAGCTGTATGGTTTAGGTATCTAGCTGTGGAGCCAGAGGTTGAGTTCAATTCCCTGCTGTGCTTCCTGTGAAGTATAGCCAGCCTGTGATGCCTTGGGCAAGCTGCACAGCCCCAGAATGAGGGAATGGTAAGTCACTTCTGAGTATTCCCTACCTGGAAAGCCCTGGAAAGGTTTGCTGTAAGTCAGAATTAACTCGAGGGCACATGATTATTATATTATTATTCTCGCATTTCACCTTACGTGCTATACAGGAAAAAAGTACACAAAGACACAGCTTTGTCTGCTTCTTTATTTCGAGTTGACTACATTAAATTAAACAGTAAGGCAACACAGTCATCCTGTTAATATTGACAAGAGGCAGAACGCTTCCAGTGTCCTCCAAGGAGGAGCCAGAGAGATGTTTCTGCAGAATTATGTGAAAATACATCCTAACAGTTAATCCTATATGCTAAAAGATTAAAAGGGGAAAAAGCCTCTGAAGTATGTCCAACGTCTCTATACGTTTTAAGAAGCTTCAGTGCAAGGTCATCTGAACTCTATTAGCTGAACTCCAAAATATTATTCAGCCAAGAATTAGCTTGGGAGAGGTTAAACTAGGGATTATTTGAAGTTATTTCATAAACTGAGAGCAGGAGACAGTAAACACTACAGATTTAATAAACACTGGCTACATTTCTTGAACTCATGCTTTACATTGTGTATAGTCTATGCAAGCCTGTGAACATCAAACTCTTTTTCTTCTTTCATTTTTCACACTCACTGCACAAACTGGAAAATAAGGCATAACCTTCATCCAGACACTGCCAAGCAAATGACAACTATCTAAACACCCTCGAATATCTTGCAATCTACAAGGAAAGCACTTGCCAACAATTTTGAGCTCATCTTCCTTTCTAGCCAAATTGAAAACAGGCTCTCTTTTTTCTTCTCAGTTTTGGGCCACAAAATAAGCTGTCCCATTGTACTGTATATCAGTTCCCAAAAGACTGCATCCATCTTATCTTGATACCTCTATGACTCCCCATACTGAATCAAAACTTCATTCAAAGGATAAGGAGAAAAATCAGGTCACTTAGTTCCACTGAATTTCTTCTCTATAATCCAGCAAAAAAAAAAAAAAAAAAAGGTTCAGAAGCTTATGTTGGAGCATTTACATATATTTATATTTGTAGTTTGCTCTGCAATACTGAGTTTAGAGAACTCAGCAAAAATTAGAGCAAAGCTCTGGGAATTAACAGAGTTTAAAACTATTTATTCAACTTGATGCTAACATAGCCTTTAAAAAGCCATTCACTTATGCTTATTATGGTTTGGAAACCAATTTTTAAGTACATTTAGTGCAAAAAAAATGCAGTGGGTTCTGGTAGCTACTTTTTCAAGAGGTCTTACGTTCAAAGCATACATTGGAATGGTGATCTCATCCACAAAAATGATCAGATATCTTTGGTGGTTATCTTATTCCTAAAGAAATAATATAACAGAAACACTAATACATGCCTCTCTTCCCAATCCTCCAGTAAAACTCTGCTTCACTAAGTACATTACAGCTGCATTTTCATTTATAGATCACTCTGGATCCTGTTTCATTTTAAATCTGCATTTTCCAACCTAAAAGTAGCAGAAATATTATGCCCCCAAAAGTTGCAAAATACTAGGATGGCACATAAATGCCTTCCTCAATGACCTCCCTTAATAAAACATATAAGACAAGAGAACATTTCATGAAATAACAAAATTTGGTACACGAGTAAAAGGTTAATGGGTGCCAATTAAAACACATTATGCCCAGCAGAAGATGGAAGCAAGAGCACATCATGCTGCTGATGCCAAACATCGCTTTATTAGAAGGTGGTATAGCCTTGGAATAATTATTACTGTGAACACAACCTACCACAAAGAAGAGATTTTGGCATTATCTAATTTGATGCTAAACTGAGGCAAGGGAAACCAATAGTTTTCTGCTAGAAATCTTGAATTATTTTATCAGGGAGTAAGACAAGATGGCCACAAATACGCACAGTGAACTTTGTGTGATAAAGCTGACCAAGCATGTGGCACAGTGGACGAACCACCCATTTACATAGTAGACATTTCAGAAAGGAAGCAAAGGAACAAATCACCCAGGAGTGCAGTTCTTCTCTTTCAATTCCATATCCGCATCTTTTAGCTGAAATTTGTCGTGCGTGTTCACATCCAAAGGAGCCTACATGATGCAGTGCCTTCAACATTCTTTCAGGATGTGTTCTTTTACAATAGTGACATGGTGTAGTGTGTGACCATCATTTAGGATCCAGTGTTGGATAAGTTTCATGGAAGCAGAGGGCCCAAGCTGAGCTCCACGTGGTGAGTAAGCCAGATGACCTCACAACTTTGATCACTTTCCTCTGTGGGCCGGATTGGAGCAGCAAGGTTTTTGAACTCATGTTTCATCTTAAAACTTACAGTAACTTCCCCCTCCTCTTTCTGTGGGGTGACCTTGATGAATATCCCAACTTTGTTAGCCTTCCGGAAGGCTATGATACTGCAAAATCAGAAAAAAAAGTGTCTTTCAAATTAATAGCGCCTTTATTTTTAAAGGACTGTAGCCAACTATTCCCCCCTATTCAAGGAAGGTTATTTGATTCAGTGGAAGCCTTCCTGAATGGCAGGATGAAGGAGGTGTTTTCTGCTGACTCTCAATTTTTCTTGCAACCCATAGTGTCACCTCCCACAGTGTTCTGGAGGATGCCCCAACTCTCTGGATCAGAAAATAATTTCCACCCTTCTCCATGGGGCCACACTGAATCAAAAAATCTTTCGTAAATGGATATACAGAAGATATCTGAGGTAAATTATTCATATGTAAAAACCAATTGAAATATATACTGCTTAAATGAACAGCTCCTGCAGTATAACTGGACTGAGACCAGATATTTTTTAGTGTATTTATATATATTTTAAACGTTTTACTGTGATGCAGGCATTGCCAAGGTTACTTAATATAATATTATTCTAGAAGATAAAGGTATTAAATATTAAAGTATAACGGCTGAATAAGTGGGATTAACCTAGGTGTTCACTTACCTTTCAGCAGTCGATTCAACAAAGCGGATAGTACTAGCAACTGGATTTAGGCTAAAATGTTTATACACTTCTCTCTTGAATTCCATGGGTCTGAACAGCATGGTCCCCCAATCAATCAATCAATCAATCAATCAAATTGTACCCTTGGCCACCCAAAACCCCATGAGTTCAATACTGAAGGTGTCAAAGCAGTAAACTTGGCCTGAAACAGAACATCTGTTTCAGCCTCTGGATGAGGGGTCTTAAGAACCTTTAAGGCTCATTACACACAGTACTGTATGGGAAGGATTGTCGACTCTATGGAAAATAACACCAACAGAGAGAACTGGTTGGGGTGGAGTGTGTGTGTGTTTATGCTTTGTAGTTGCATTTTTAGAGGCATAAGAGTTATGCACGGATTTTGAACTACACAAGAGTCCTGGCACCCCTAATCCCAGTTTTGTCGAAGGGAAAAGTGTACTTCATAAAACAGTCAACTTTAAATTCTACACATTTGTTAAAACGTGCTGTTAATCTGAAAACAATCATTTGAAAAAGGTGGTGTAGCTGAATCTTAGCTAGACACTTGCCTTTGCTAACTTATAACTTTATAAATAGTGTATTATGTGAAGTACTTTATTCTGCTTGTATTAAAGCTACTGCCAATGAATTTCAGTGGATAACCTCAAGGTTCTAATATTTTATGACAGGGAGAAAAACTTGTAACTATTATATCATTTTCAAAAAATTAAAATACAGAATAGAAGAAAAAGACTATTGGTGAAACATCAAACTAGGTGACAAAATGGAACAGAAGCCATAGGCAAAGGTTTTTTTAAAAAGAGAAAAAGGATCACTCTTACTCAGGGTCATCCTGAAAATCTTGAGGTTCTGCAAGTTCATCATATTCTGCAGCTGCATCTTTGCCAGCTAGGATTAGCTCCTTGGAGGGAACCACCACCTGAAAAAATTGTATGGAGAAATGATCTACAGTAGTATCCACCCACCGTTTTCCTTCTAGCCTCTGCAAAATTTATAGACCACAGGAGAGACAGCAGAAGACTATTACACTAGCATGAAATTTCCAATGCAGTAGCTTCAGTGAAGTCTCCGGACTCTTCCTTCATACTTGTGAAAACTCCTGAGGTGGATGTTGAGGACACAACAACAATAACAAGTATGGAAGAAGAGTAAACAGAGAGTTCGGTATCAGAGTGGTCAGAATCGACAGAGCTGTTAGTAATGGAGTCCTGTTTTTCCTGTATCTGTGAATTCACAGATGACCACTTGAAGAACTACAATTACAGGTAAGCAACCTGTCTATATGAAGCCATCGTAAGTCTCCAAGAACAAAACACTATACAGAAATACAGTTTGTGTATCTTCTAGCATTATATCAAGGTGAGCACCAGGATCTATTCTAGTGAGAAGGTGCAATACCTTTGCTGTACTACTGATGTCATCAGGATCACCTTCCTCACATTCTTTCAATGTCACATGTGTAAGGTTCTCTACTGGATTGGTCAGAGTTAGAAGAACTTGACTCTCCTGCAAAAGAAACAGATAAACATAATACAACATTCCTTTTAGAAAATATGTTTGCCCTGATTTTATGAGGTTTCATGAGATGCATCTCTGTCCAATATCTCTAAAATTTACTCATTTATCCCATATTTTCAGAGGAACTATCTTTCTATCCTCATACAGAAAAAAATGGTTCCTCCACTCACATAACAGAGATATTTCTCAAGTGCCACAGCTACACATCAGAAACAAAGACTCAGGTTGTGCTCAATTCACATCACACCACGCTTAATGAAGCATAACTCTGGGTTGATATGATATCTGAACTGCAGCGTTTGGCTGTAAGTATGCAACCCATCTTTTGTGCAAACTGGTGTGTGCCATGAGACCTCAATGGATTAATCACAGATGTACTTCTCAGAAGCTCCTGCTCAACAGAAATACAAGTGCTCTGCCTAAGAGGACAAACAGCTGTAAATCACTGTCTGCTTGTGTATTTCAACATTCAAGACATTATACCAAACAGGGATGTGGCCTGATTAAATACATTTCAGTCACTCACACCAGTTTTTGTTATTCTGGGCACAAACAGTTTATTTCTGAACATATGGGCACAAACAGTTTATTTCTGAAGGAAGCAGCATGTCATGTTTTCACATAATGCAGGTACATATCGGAACAGCCATTAACTTAGAAGAAACATACTTCCCACTTTGCAAGAAATGTTTCAGAAAGAGAAAACTCATCAAGATGGTAGTTGTCAGCTTCGGTTTTCATAATTATTTTTGTGAATCATAACTTCTTAAAAGATGCTGTTGTCCAATTGTTTGAGGATGTCTTTTTAGTCAATTAATAGTTTATCAGTCAATTCATCCAATTAATCAGTGTACCCCAGTTCTAAACAATGATTTGTGCTAAAAACAATTTAGCGTGCTGTCTCAAACGTTATGAAAACAATGTTTGGCCTGAAAAGCAATGTTGTTGTTCTTTAAAAAGAAAAACAGTGGCTTAAATCCTGTTAATATAAATATGCCTGACATCATCTGCACAGGTGATTTTCAGTAATTAAAAACTTTCTATTTCTGTCCTGAGGGGATGTGGGTGGCGCTGCAGGTTAAACCGCTGAGCCAATGATCTGTTGATTGAAAGGTCAGCAGTTTGAATCTATGCGACGGGGTGAGCTCCCATTGCTTGTTCCAGCTCCCACCAACCTAGCAGTTCAAAAGAATGCAAATGCAAATAGATAAATAGGTACCACCTCAGTGGGAAGGTAAAAGCGTTCCGTGTCTAGTCATGCCAGCCACGTGACCATAGAAAGTGTCTACAGACAAACGCCGGCTCTTTGGCTTAGAAACAGGGATGAGAACCAGCCCCTAGAGTCGGACACGACTGGACTTAATTGTCAAGGGAACCTTTACCTTTACTTTTGTCTTGTAGTTTTTCTGACTCTGTGTAATCCTGTGTAATGTGGAAGCTATGAGAATCACTAGATGGGCAGAAGCCTTTAACTATAGAAAGCCTCCCTCTGTCAATAGTGTAGCAATTTTTGGTGGCAGTTTTTGGTAATTAAAGACTTACTTTTTTCTTTCCGCAGCTGCTACACACCAGAGTTGGAAAAACAATAGGACATGTAGGAAGTTTTTAATTGCTGAAAATTGCCCCTGTTGATGATGCCATCACCCTTCTGCAGATATAAGTTACACAACAGAATTTCAGCCATTTCTTAATACCCACTCGTACATACTCCTGAAAGCTTTCAAGTTCCACCTGAATAGAGCCCTAGCAAAGTAAACAAGAACTAACCTTCATGTGGCGAAGATTGGGAATGGACATGATTCTAACTTCTGGGATGTAGTTTCTACAAATATAAAGGAAATGAATAAATAATGTTGAAACCTGAGCACATCCTCTAGTTTTTGCTTACACTCTTACTTTTTATTTAAGATGTTTTAGAAATCTGGTTCACCTTTCAATCCAGACTGACTTTTTCACAATGTTGATATTTTAAAAATTGGTAGGAGTATAAGACAGAATAGAGTGAATTGTTTAATCTTTCCTTTTATTAAGGAGGAAACTAGCATAAGAAAGGCTTGGAACACTGAATTGTTTACTTTTTTAAAAAGGAGGAGATTACATGCTTTACACAGGGAGAGGCAACCTAGTACATTCCACAAGTTAAAAGAAACTCCTATAAGCATGACTTATAAAGGACTATGGGAGTTGTAATCCAAAACAACTGGAGGATACCACATTGCCTACCCTGTAGTAAAAGGTACTCACAACTTACCACTTGATTTTCATTAAGAATAAGTGCATGTATGGGATGACACAAAAACAATATGCATATACCAAAAACATAATATAAAACAATATGATTACAATTATATTATGGTAACAATTATGCTATGTAACATAATGGTTACAGAACTTCAATAAAACATAGGAGCACTCTCGTCTAAGGAACATTTTGTACCTCGTATCACATTGCTCTTGGGTAAATATTATGTAATGTATATAATTACATGACATCAAATTCTTTCCAGCTTATGGTGATTTCTTCCAGATATTTCTAGGTTTCGAATATTCAGAAGTGGTTTACCATTGCCTTTTGGGGGGGGGGGGGGCTGCCCTGGAACTGTGCAGTTTGCTAAGGTTTCACAGACTGGCTCTTCTCCTGACAGGTGCACTGGGGATTCAAACTCCTGACTTCTGGCTCCACAGCCAGATACTCAACTCACTAAGCTATCTGGCCAGTGGATTGCAGAACATGATTTTTTTTTAAAAGTTCATTTTAAAAGTTAGGTTGGCCTCCATACTCACCACTATGGAGGCCACCATGTCAAGGATAGGGATGGACTGGACCTCCCTCACCTGCTACCTTTCTAGGGTCAGGATTTTTTGTCTTGTAAGCCCTCATCTATAGTGTCAAGCAGGACAGTCCAAGCATTTCAAAAACTAGGTCCAAGTCTTAATCTATTTCCAGAATACTTACACAGCTACCAGCTGAATTTTGAATTTGATGGATGTAGGATTGAACTCTGGCTTACTCAGATTGTGTTCACATTTCTAGGGGGGGAAAATAACATGAAAATAAAAGTTTGTGTAGCCAAACAACAGTTACAGATATAAATGTCACTATAAGCCACTCTTATGATCCAGTAGAAAAAATGAAAACATAGGAAGGCCCCTCAAAATTAAATTCAGATCCTAAAGTACCTATAGCTAGCTTCAGGCCTATGTAGCTCAGCATTCCATTTCTGATGGTGGCCAATGATGTGCCTATAGGATGGCTGCAAGTAAGGTATGGAGGCAAAAGCTTTCTCTTTCTCCTGGTTGATACATGCCAGCTGGCTGGGGGATTTTATACAACCATACTGAATAGTAGTCATTATTGACAAATTTGTTCTGTGAGTTTCTCTAAACATGTCTTAAAACCCATTAAGCAAGTGGCAATGACCACATCTTACGGAAGAATACCATAAGTTAATTACATACAGAATGAATTACTTTGTTTTGCCTGTCCTACATCTCCTGACAATTGGTTTCCCTGGATGTTGCCAAGTTTTGCAACTCAGTCAATTTCAAGAATCAATTAATTACATCTTGAGTCAAACAAATGCACAACTCTTTCTTCAGGTCAAGATTCTTTGCATTCTATTACTTGAAACTGTTATATGTTAATAACATTCAGAGTCCATACTGTTCTGCATCAGATTTTTGAAGATACCACTTTGAAAAACACCAATCTCCTTGGAAAACAGAGGTGGCAACTCTGGCAGATTTGGGAGTGCTAATTTTCTGTGCCTTGGTACACCTCTAGGGGCTGAACAGCCTGCTGAAAATATCAAAATCTGGAAGGAAAAATGAAACCTAAAGTGGCTAGCAGTTCATTTCCAATTTTGGAAAATAGGTATTTGAGGGTCTTAAACCATTTACGGAGGGCAGCAATCTTGTGACCTATATAAAAACCAAAGTACTACTTCTGGAAACTTTCAGGAACTTAATCCAATCCAATTAATCTCTCCATCCCAGAAAAAAATAGGGTGAAGTGAAGGCTGGGAGCTGCAAAAATAGCTTTAGCAGAATGCTCACAGTCCATGGCCTGCACTTTGCCTACTCCGGTGCCAGAATGCAGAGAAGCATCTTGGAAAAAGTTAACTAGAGCAGAACTAAACATACATGGTTAATAAGCAAGATTTTATAGATTTCAGTACAAAGCTTAAATTCCTCTCATTCTCTATTTTTCTTGACCAAATTATAATATGTTGCTAATTAGACCATTAGTATCTCAGATAAGCAACTGTTCCTGACTGGATATAGGGAAAAATTTATTCATTTCTACCATGTGCTTAGCAGTCCATTGTCTGAACACTTGTACTTTTCTGGAGCATGGGGGTATTCTGCCTGAAACCCTGCCCATCAAGTTGACAATATGGAGCTAGAAAGACAAATGATCTGACTCAGTATATTTTAGGTTTCTATGTACTAAACTATTTTGTGCATTAACTATGAAAGAAAACAATTTGGAATGGTTCTTGAAACACATATTTTTCTACCTTATCTGGATTTTAAACCTTGGAAGAACCCTGTTCTTGGACAGGAGACCACCAAACTTTTCAGCTCTCTGAAAGTAGCTGTGTGAAATAAATTTAAATTACTTTCAATAGCAGCCTACATACCCGGCATCGTAGTGAACGTTTGATGAGCAGGTGCTTATGACGAGGGTAAAGTTGAGAAGCACAAATGGGCTGAAAATCTGGTTGGAGGAGGCGCTGTCGCAGGGTTGTCACTGTGCACAGCATGGAAATGTTTTTTTTTTAAAAAAGTTTTTGGTTAACAGTCACAAGCAATAAGAAAGAATAAGCATTATCGGAATTCAACAGCCAGGACTGTCTGGCGCTGTAGGTAAAACAAGCTAGTACCTTCTGTGAGGTTGATTGGTCTGGTGTAATAATCTTCAGGCAGAGGTTCCACTTCCTCCACAGCCTGAGCAGGCTCAATTTTTATCTCTTTCTGGTCCTCTCCTTCTTTCAGCCTAGGGCAGAGAACAAAATTACTGCTTTGTAATCTTATGGAAGTAATGGAGAAAATTAAATTTTCAGCAATGATCAATGATCGGCCTGTGGCCCAAAAGAAGGGAACTTTTGCAGAGTAACTGGAAGCTAGATATCCTGATGAACAGGATCCATTCAACGGGATGAGAAGGAGCATAAAACTACCCAAGTGAGTAGCATATAGGAACTGCTTTGCTGAGACAGTTTTTCAGCTTAACTTAAGTCAGCTGAGTGGCTGAAATGATTTCCAAAAGCATTTCATAGAACATTTCCTTTGCAAATGTAAGTTAGATTTGTATGTAAATATGCAATATATTACTAACTTTTCAGTAACCTACCTTTACTAGTCTTATTCCCTCAACACAAGTAGATATAAAAAAACCCTCACAACCTTAGCATAACCTTTAAATAGGAGTTTTGGCATTACATGATAAAGAAAAGAGGAAAGAAAATAAGTAATGGATACATCCAGTGCACCTCACTT
Source organism: Intellagama lesueurii (assembly GCA_037013535.1). Lineage (NCBI taxonomy): Eukaryota > Metazoa > Chordata > Lepidosauria > Squamata > Agamidae > Intellagama > Intellagama lesueurii. The sequence goes on from JBAJHW010000002.1 coordinate 221,926,040, forward strand.
TCAATCTTCTACTTACAAAACAGGTTTTCAAAGAAACCTGCCATAAAGCTTGGTAGCATTACCTATCTCAAATTCTAGGCATAATTACCACAATAAATCCCATTTAATACATTCTAAAGAGACATGTATTTCATGAGGGAACCAGAGGGAAAACTGCATCTAGAAAGGGTTTAAAAGCTTACTGCCTCAGAAGACAGAAAATACAAAGAATAAACATGGGATTAAGTTCCCAAACTTTTTTGCCCCGTAGACCACTTGCCGACTTATTTGTTTTCCGTAGACCCCCTATGCAATCGTAACGATTACAAAATATGTATAAAATTTTGTACTTACCTTTCTTAGGCACTCCTAAAGATGATGATTTTGATTCACTTGACTTTTACCTATTTTCTATCTATATTTTTGAACGTATTTTTAAGCCACTTTTCTTCTCAAAACTCAGAAAGCAACTGAACGTCTCTAACACTCCTATTTATCAATTATGAATCAAACAAGTCTGTGCAAAGCTTTGATACAAGTCTAAACAAGTACGTACACGCACGATGTGTGTGCCCGTATAGCTCAGTAATGAGAAATGACAAAATGTCGTTGATCCCATTTACAACACTGACATTTACCATAAAATTTTACCAATAATTTTATGAACTTACACATGAATGTAGCGCACCACAATACAGATAGTACATAATACCTAATTAAATAATATTATGAAATATTATGTACACAGAATCTGTGTTTGGTGTAATTACGGATCGCCTAAATATTTATTATGATCTGCCTAATGGGATCTGCTCATGTAGACCCCCATTTACATCTCGTGCACCCCCAATTTTTTCTCTCTCTGACGTGGACCCCCTGCAAGTCGAAATCGACCCCTGGGGGTCCATATAGACTACTTTGGGAACCTATGTTCTAAAGGAACAGCGTCTTCCTAAAAGGAAGGTACAGAGGAGAAGACCTCCTGTCAACCCTGAGAGGAATAAATTATTCTCATAGCAAGTGAACCATAATTTGTGATCCTGCTGTAAGTGACACCACCAACACTGCACACTCATCCAGACTCAAAAGAGGGTCTTTGTACTCACGATAGTCCAGTAAGGGCACTGATGGGAGCCCCAGGTCTCTGACGCTGGAGCCTGGTTCCAAGGCCATATTTATCCTATGAAACAAAAACATGCAAAAAGAGATAGACCTGTTAGTAGAAACAGACCTGCACACTTGTTTCAACAGCTGGCCTTATATGATGACTCAAATATGAAAAAGGAAACTGAAAATAGTGTTTTCTTCTATTCAACTCAATTTTTGGTAGTTTAGTGAAGTGAAACAAATACTTTTTAGAAGTGGAAAAGAAGAGCAGCATGCCAATTGAGCCATTCCTTTTTAAAAAGTTCACTTAAAACTATTTTGATTTGATACTAACATTTGTAATCCACTTTATGGCCAAGGTTCTTAGTTCAGAATATTACTGTTGACATACTGGGAGAAAATGTGTTTTCGTGGCCACGCAGATATTCAGTTATGATAGTGACGTGAAACTAAATTTGCTTACATCTTGTGTTAACTGCCATCAGTTTAGGTACCCACTGACAAGTTACTACGCATGAAATTGTTACCAAGCTTTTATAGAAAATAACAAAAGTTAAGATTGTTAATTTCCAACAAACAATGAATATAGTTTTTGTTCAGCAAACAGCTATATTTTTCAATAGAGAAACAAATATTTGAAATTGAAGCAGAGTTGTAACTGGATGAATATTATGGAAGTCGAGAGCTCAGGGTGGCTGTCATAAGACCAGGGATCATAACCCCTAGAAGAAAGACGGAATGTATCTCGCCAACAACACTTTGTTGGCATTCCTTAGCAGCAACCAAGGTCATCAACAAAGTATTCTGATCACACATTGCACTGACAATTGTTGCATGAGCAAAGTTATCTCTGCATATATAAAGATGTATTCAAACAATATGAATATGAATATATAGATATGAAAGTTGGACCCAAATCCACCTGCAAGACCAGAAATGTGGGTACAATAAATCAATGAATTAAATAATTTTGTTAATGTGTGTAGGCATCCTTCAGTCTCGAGAGACTATGGTAACGTGCTCTGTATGGAGGACTTGGAACAGCGTCTAGTGTGGCTGAGAAGGCCAATTTGAGAGTGACAATCCCTTCCACACTGAAGACAAATACAGTCTGTCTTCAGGACAGACTGTATTTGTTAATGTATATATTACCCAACTAAAAATTTACCCAGGTCAGTTTACAATCCAACAAAGCACATGCCAATCGACAAAATAGTTAAAATAATAATTCAGGCCAGCATTCTGTTGTGAAAAGCCAAGAGCATAAGGGCAACTATATGAAGAGTTTTCACAGTTTCCCAGCTTAGCAACACATGACTGGTTGCATGAGTAAGTGGGCAATCGGGGGATTACCAGGCATGCAGTGGACAGCCCAGAAAACAGCATACAGTCAAACCTCGACTTACGAATGTCTCCACCTACGAACATTTCGAGTTACAAACGGCTCCACTTGTAAAATTCTGAATCGACTTACGAGCAGAGCCTCGACTTACGAACGGAAAAAGGCAGGGGGAAAGGGCGGGAAATTCAAAACTCAGCCTCCTGGGCTTCCAGCGCCACCCTTTTCCCCTGCCTTTTTCCGTTTGGAGGCTTGCCCAGCACCATTGGAGGACTGCCCGAAGGCTCTGGGCAGCTGCGCAAGAGGAGGAAGGAGAAGCGGCCAGGTGCCTTCGGAGGTCCCCCACCTCTTGCGCAGCTGGCGATCGTCGCGGGGGGGGGGGCGCCAGTCTGGTGTGCTCCCTGCCCATCCCTGGCGTGGGTCTACCCGCGAGTAAGCGCCGCCGAAGGCCCTGGGCAGCTGCGCAAGAGGAGGAAGGAGAAGCGGCCGGGTGCTGGTGCTTTGGTAGGGAGGCTTCGGACCGGTAAGGTGCTGCTGTTTTTTCTTTTAAAAAAGTTGTTCTGGGTGGGTTTTGGAGGGTAGGTTTGGGCTGGGGGGGTATGTTTCTGTGGTTTTTTTTTGTTTGTTTTTTTTTTTTTTTTTTTTTTTGTTTTTTTGCAGTCCCAGTGTGGGACTTGCTCAAATGTTTATTTTTGGATGTTTTTGTTTTGTGTGTGTGTGTGTTTTATTTTTCATTTCTTTTTGGGGGGGTATTTTTTTCTTCGGCCGGAACGGATTAATGGGTTTTCAATGCATTCCTATGGGAATGCATAGTTCGACATACGAACGTTTCGACGTACGAACGTTAATCCGGAATGGATTAAATTCGTAAGTCGAGGGTTGACTGTACTCTCCTTGAGGAATTGCTCATTTGCATCCTGCAGTTACAACAGGATTCTGATCAAGGATGCAAAAAATAAAAATAAAATAAACAATAGTACTAAAATAAATGAACAAATTAAATGCATCTGAGAAGAAATGTCTGGTGCCTAAAATGTTATAGGAGTGCCAGACAGATGCCCATTGATCTTCTAGTTCAGGGGTGGGCAAAAGGCATCTTGCAAGCCACATGAGGCCCATTCCCCGCCCCACCAAAAATGTGTGTGTTTCTGTTTCTGGAAGTCTCCAGCAGTAACAATGACCACATAAAGTAGGGTGCAGGAGACTCTCATAAGTACCCCCCAACCACAAAATATATATATTAAAAAATAAAAAAAAATCACAGAGCAAAACTAGAAATGGATATTTTGGGGCTGGTGATGAAAATATGGCTGCCAGACCCACAAAAGTTATCATAGTCATGGCTTAAATTGACCCTTAATGAGTAGTCTGTTTCATTCTGCACCAAATGATGTTTCTAAACCATCTTCCAATGCAGCCTCATATTCATCACAATCCAACAATCTAGACGGGCCACCAGCAGGTAGTTAATTATCAGCTATCTCAGAAAGATGTCATGGTTGATAATCTCTACAGCCGCTGTCTGGGAGGACCAATGGAGACACACTTCCCTTGCATTACTCCTGAAAAAATTCACTCCACAGGGTGACTAAGGAAGACTACACTCTGAAAATAGACCAAAAACCCTGATATGCCCAGTATCATCTAAAAGTGTCTAAAACAGACCAACATTTGAAGATCAATTTATGAGTAGAATATAAATACCAGTATACTAGTAGAATGCTAGTGGTTTCAAAGGCTTTAGCACTGACAAAACGGAAGGAACTTACCACTACATGTATAGTGTGTTGCTGTGGAGAGCCCCCAAATTAGCAGCAGGTAGCAACGGAGACAAGAAAAATGCAGCAATAAAGACAAAAGCAAATGCAGAGAGCAAGCAGGTTATATAGATATCCAAGAGGCAGCAAGCGTATGCAAAATTATTCAGCTAAGCAATATTAAGCCTTTCATTTGACAATGTTAGAAGCTGCATGGCTAAAAATTAAACTGTAAGAGTCAAATCTCACAATGTCTAGATCATACCAAGTTTGTGTTGACTGTGTGCTAAGCCAGAAAATATTTAGCTACTGTCAGGAAGCATGGTAAAATAGAAAGCACTGTCACCTAGGTACAGTACCAGTTCTCTGGACGCAGGCTCCAACTCATTCTTTCCATAGAACAAGTCCACTTAGTTCAGAGTTCCAAGTTAAGTGCTTCTGCTCTTCTAGCAGAAGCTTCTCCCCTTAAACTGTAAAGAATTCTAGAATCTTTCCATACACAGGTGCTCGAAATAAGTTTGTGAAAGACTATGGGCCTGCAAAGTGTCCAATGAAATTGTGTTTCTTTTTTCCTTTTAATTTGCTTTCTTTCTTTGTAGAAGTCACAGTCAGAAGAAAAAAATTAAGCTTCTAAAATTTCCATTGTGTGAGTTCCAGAATGCTGTACTGCTTTTCCTAACTCACCGAAAAAGCCAGTGGCATGTAGGGTCGACGTCGAACTAGTTTTTTACGATCCCTATCCATCTTCTCTTTCTGAGCCAACTGTTGATAATACTCAACCAGCTTGTTTATCTGTATAAAAAAGAATTTCATTTAAATAAGAAGGAATTCTTCAAAAAGTATATATTTTATAGCAGATATTAATTTTGAGGCATGCAGCAGCCCTCTTTTCCACCCTTTATCCTAAAGTTATTAACTTTCCTACCATGGAATTTAAGGTAAGATCTGTTATATTCCTCTCCCAAGCCTATCATTCTCTTATTTGTTAGAGGATATTCTTTAAGCAACATTTAGTGTTGAAACACTGACATTATACTCATATCATCATTTTTTACTGATGTGACCAATTACTCATTTTTAATTAATAGAAACCAAACCTGAAGATTTCATTACAATTTTTTAAAAACCAAGTTTCTCTCCTCCGCTTTTTCAGCATGCCATATTATGTATAGAGGTGACCAAATCCATCAATTCCTGATCTGCACCACTTGAGTTTACTCAGTTCAAGAAACTGAGTGACACCACCAGGGCCAGAGGTGAGAGCACTCTCTGGAGCATGCCTTGCCCCAGCAATCTTATGATGGGAAATAAACCTCTATGTATGAAACAGAGACCATGAAGAAAAAGTAATAAGGAAGCCACCCAGTTAGCCTTATCAGTGCTATGAGCAGCCTTTCTGGAAAATAGCTGCCAAGCATAGCAATTAAAAAAAAAAGACAAAGTAGAATCCTCTTTGGTTATTCCACTTGTGCAATGGATGAGTAGAACAACCACAAAGCTTGCACAAGAAGGTACGTACTACCTCTTCACACAAGCAGAAACCTGCTCCACAAACACCACCTGAGCAGCAGAGATCATAGGAAGCTAGTGCCTGTTTTATTATGCTCTCTTCTGATGGTCAACAGGATTTGAACTAATGAAACGTGAATGACATCATATGCTCCTTTCATATGGAGGCAAGCCACATCATATAGTGCAAAGTCTGGCTCAGGCTGACAGTAGAAAGGATTAAAGAGGAAGGGGTTTCATTCATGACTACTGTGCTCAGGGTAACATACTCTATCAGTAATAGTGACGGGCCTTTCATTTCATGATGAATGAAAACCCAAAGAAAAAGATCCTTTTTGTTGTCTCTCACTGATTTCCAAAAAAAGTGTGTCTTAAAAACAAAAGATTTATTTTAACAAGAGAAGGGTACACAAATTATTTGTGTCTTTATTTTCCTCTTTTGTTTGACCCTTCTTTCACCTGCTGTATGTAAAATCACCTGATTGATTCTTCAACAATCAGCGTTACAAGAGCTGCTGTCAGCAGCCAACCAGAATGCCCAGAGTGTGTGTGGAATTTTAAACCTATAAAATGGCCTGGACTGGCAGGAACCAGGAGGAATGCTTTCGTTGCTTCACTCCACTCATTTTTTGTGAGTGTGCTACATCCCTCCTAGTGCCCTCCATCTTGTGCTGACTTTTTGTCTGCCCCTTTCCTTTTATGTTGGGGATTGGGGATTATTTTTGCTGCTTGCCTACTCCTGTACTAGACTCAAAGAAGAGAAGAAAAGGAAGGCATCAAGTGCCAGGGGGGCAAAAAAACCTCTCCATATTCTAGCTGTTTTGGTTTAGGAAAGCTTTGATTGCATTTTTTACCTTTATTTGCTTGCTCACCTTTGCATTTTGGGAGAAAGGGCTGCATGTGTATTTTGTTTTGCTATTTTGTGTGCGCACGCACACATACTTTCCCTGTTTTTTTTAAAGTGTCATTTAGTTTATTTACTGTGTGTTCTGTTAAAGTGTATACTGTGGAGATTTTTATTGGGATTGCTTTGTTTTGTGCTTGTTATTGTTGGTTCTACTGTTGCCTGTTTTGGGATTAGATTGATTCTCTGTTGCCCTGCCCCCACTTTTTTGGAGTAGGTTCAGGGTTCATTAAGGTTTTTGGACTATTAACACCACAAAAAGGTAACGTAAAGGTAAAGGTTCCCCTTGACAATTTGTCCAGTCGTGTTCGACTCTAGGGAGCAGTGCTCATCCCCGTGTCCAAGCCATAGAGCCAGCGTTTGTCCGAAGACAATCTTCCGTGGTCACATGGCCAGTGCGACTTAGACACGGAACGCTGTTACCTTCCCACCGAGGTGGTCCCTATTTATCTACTTGCATTTGCATGCTTTCGAACCGCTAGGTTGGCGGGAGCTGGGACAAGCGACGGGCGCTCACTCCATCGCGTGGATTCGATCTTACAGCTGCAGATCTATAGACCTTACAGCACAGAGGCTTCTGCGGTTTAACCCGCAGCACCACCACGTCCCTCCCACCACAAAAAGAGCAAATGGGAAAAAGCAAAATGAAACAACACAAAAGAGGTGGTCCTTCTAATATGAAATGAAATGATCAGTACATGAAACAAGTGAACATGTTACAAACACCAACACTGCAAAATGAAACAAAACAAAAGTTCTTGATGCGGACATCCCTGATCAATACTGCTCCCATGTAGAAAGACAAAAGTCAATGCAGTACAGTGGAAATGAGGAGATTCCCTGGCCTGAGCAATGGGCAGTAATCTGCTTACAGAAGAAACAGAATGTGTACATCAGTCCTTATGATCACGTCTAATCCAAACTGTAAATCTGGATGTAACCAAATCAATACAGGAAGCAGTACCTCAAAGATTACCTGTGGTGAAAAAAATATTAGGAGTACTTGGCACAATTTCCTAAATTTATTTTCATATCCAGTCCTTGTTTAACACTATACTGTTAAGTCAGCAGGGGAAAGATGCTGCCTCCTCTAACCATGCAAGACTCGTCCTCTCAAAATTAAGCCAATCTTGGCCAACATTTCTTCTGTGAATCAGTGGTAGGCACTGGAAGCAAAATACCAAACTCTTATTTTGCAAGCTATTCTATTTAAACAGAAACATTTTCTCCAGTTACCTTTTGAGTATGAGGATTCTCTGGCTCCTGCCAACCTCCACTGGCTGCAATACAAACAAAAATAATTTAAAGGGAGAGGATGGTCAAGTTTGGATAAACAAGGTAAAATATATCCAAAATTACTGCTGACTTTTCTTCCATATCATTGGCTAGTACTTAGGGTATATTTAGTATCAAACTGCAAAACACTGTGGGCTTTACCTTCTCCTGCATGCCCTGAAGCAGGTACAAGAACTGCATTATACGCCAGCAAACATGTACTTCCTGATTTTGTGTTCCTAGTTTAACATGAATTAGGGGAAGGGGAAGTATCTGCAGATGACTGGAAGATAAGAATGACTGAATCCCATTTTGTACTTTCCAATTATTCTATACAAATGCTTCTTCTCCCTGATCTTTATTCCATCAGCCAGACCTTTTTGGGTTTTAGAACCCATATGAGGAAAAAGTAGATAAATAGCTGGAGGCTGAGATTTACAGAAGGTCATTAGGGGCAGGAGAAGAATTATGCACACAGAGTCCTCTAACATGTAAGGAGAAAAACACTGTAGGTACAGTATACTCTCAGATGTACTCTAAAAGTATAAACAAGATGTACTCTAAAAGTATAAACAAGAAAAACAGAAGGTGAATGCATATCCACTTCAAAAATCGTACCTATAGTAAGATTCCTGAGTATGAAAAATTAGGGATTTCTTCTAAATTGGTGGGATTCTCCATCTACAGCGGAGACCTATCAACTCCTGCAGAAAAGCAGGAGCAGGATTACTTCCTTGCCTTTTCACCCACATCCATGTCCCTAATGGATGTTTCTCATGTACAGTTCTCTCCCACCAGAAGATGGCAATATATAAGTGCTAGCCTTGGAGCCACTAGGACAGGGTATTCAATTGTGCTGACTGAAGGGAAATAAGCTGTGCTCAGTTCCCTTCAGACAATACGAAGAGCTGACTGATGAAAATGCTTTAAACCCCTTTACGTTCCAGAACAGAAGCAGTAAGATTAAGTAAAGCGTAAGTAGGAGGCTGCTACTGAATTCACATCCTGCTTTATAGACCTTTAGCTGACCACTGTGTGAACATACTGTCAAGCTATTTAAGCCTTGGTCTGATCAAGCTGGACACTTCTTACATTGCTGTGAATGGACTTTTTCAGCAGCACATATGGGCTACCCCTTTATCCCCAATACCAATGTGAGTGAAAGAAATAGAACTCCCTAGAAGACTGGCTTTCTGGACATAGCCTCTCATCCCAGTTCTGACCTTTCTGTGAAAAAAATCAGCCTTCATTCCAATTCCAGGCCCAAATCTGCCCTTTGGTGGGAAAGGATCAGTCTCCCTTTATCCATGTAGGCTAGTCTCCATTCCATTTTCATGAGTCCCTTCTCCCACTTTCACAGGTCCTGTCTTGATCATTCTTAGCACTGAATTAAGATAAAATATCATTCTAACTTTCAACTGTGTACACAACATGCAACTTTCATCTTATGAACAATGTCACTCACCAACTGATTTATCTGCCATGCCAACGTCTCTTGAAGTCCAGCGGCAAAAGCCACAGGCCAGATAGTAAGCCTTCTTCATTGTAGTCTTTGCTGGATCATCAGGGAGAGGAGCAGGGATGCTTGTTGCTCGTGTAGATAGTGTGTGCATACAGCATGGGCAATCAAAACAGTTAGCACACCTGAATGAGAATATTCCAGTATGAAATTCTATATTATTTTATTCATTCATCTCATTTATAGGCCACCTTTCTCCTAATAAGGAGACTCAAGGCGGTGATATATTAGTGATATACACTTCAGTGCTTTAACTTGGGAGTTCAAGTGTCTTGATGCTGTGCTTTATAAATTAGAAACTGTAGAACAATTTGTATTAGAAATATTCATTAAGAAAGACAGCACTTGAAAAAATCACCCCAAAATATGCAGGGGGGTTACCTTTGTGAAAATGGCAGAAAAGCTGCTACAGGTAAACTTTCAATTCTGCATGCAAAAATGAAAAACATCAAGCATCCTGAAGCATTTACACATAAGGAAAAACTCAATAACCAGAATTTATCTCAGAACAATCTGAAGAATGACATTCAAAAACTGTACCACATTATCTATGTACATTCATTTAAAAAAAATCTTACAGGATGGCAATTCACACCAAATACATCAGGAATGCAAGTGAACAGCCTTATATTCAAGCGTGAGCTATGATAACATTTATAGAGCACAGTCAGATTTGCAATAAGCAAAAGAGAATACAAGCAGAGAGCAAACACACAAAGGGAAATGACTCATCCCAATGAGTCTGCACTGGAAATAAAATCCAATGGCAGGAATACTCAAAGTTATTTCATCCTCTTAATAAGGTACAGTGGTGCATCGACTTACGAACGTCCCTACTTACGACCATTTCGAGTTACGACCAGCTCCGGCCGCAAAATTTTGCTTCTACTTGCAAACGGAGCTTCCACTTACGAACAGAAAAAGGCTGGGGGGAAAGGCGGGAAATTCATATTGCTAACTGTAGGTAGTGACGAGGCTGCTTCTTTGTAGCTCTTTCGCCCCAGCAGTTAGAGAGTGTGCGATCGGAGGAGGCTTGGGACTGCCTCGCTTCTGCTTCTGAGTGAGCGTGTGTGTGTGTTTGCAGGGAGGCTTCGGCCTGCCTGGTAAGGTAAGGTGCTGTTTTCTGCTTTTAAAAAACTGTTCTGGGTGTTTTTGCAGCGTGGTTTTGGGCTGGGGGGGGTTTTATGTTTCTGTGCTGTTATGGGTCTTGGGGGGTTTGTTTGTTTTTGGGGGGGTTTCCCCCCATTTCCGATGGGTCTTGGGGGGTTTGGTTGCTTTTTGGGTTTTTTTCCCCATTTCCGATGCATCTTGGGGGGTTTGTTTGTTTTTTGGCTCCCCCCCCCATTTCGGATGGGTCTTGGGGGGTTTGGTTGCGTTTTGGGTTTTTTTCCCCATTTCTGATGGGTCTTGCATGCTTCCCTTGCTTTTTCCTTTGTTTTCTTTGCATTTCCGACCTGCCCCCTTTGTTCTCTGTGCATTTCCGATCTGCGCCGTTTGTTTTCTGTGCATTTCCAATGGGTCTTGCACGCTTGATTGCTTTTCTTTCCCCCCCCCCCCCCTTCGGCCAGAAGGGATTAATCGCGTTTCCAATGAGTCTTGCAGTTATTTATTTGTGATTTTTTTCTTCGGCCGGAACAGATTAATTGCATTTCAATGCATTCCTATGGGAAATGGTGCTTCGACTTACGACCATTTCGAGTTACGTCCATCTTCTGGAATGGATTATGGTCGTAAGTCGAGGCACCACTGTATTAGAAATGAAACAAATGTGCAAATAGGGTATACGAAGACAAGAGCACAAAGGAAGGAAAGGGAATTTCGGGCCCCATATGTAATCTTACCTATTCTTCTTCAGCTTGGCTTCAGCTGATGGCATATTTTCCAAGCAACTGGGGCAGTAGTGAGAATCCACCTAAAGAAAAGCCGAAACAAAACAAAAGGCTTCTTCACTCTTGGGCATTAGATAAGAACTAATTTTGCATACATCACCATGACCAGATCAGACATAACCAAAATATATACAGCTGGTGCACTACCAGTCATCATAGAAACATGGGTACCCAGGTTCAGAACTAACTCCATGAGCACATCCAAAATGAGAACCTGAGTTTTCAGGCAGAGGTTGAATTTCTGTTCCATGATCTGCTTTCCAAACGAACAAGAATGTTTGTCTTGTTCAGATTAAGTTTCAGATATTCATTTTTTTTTCATATCACCTCTATTAGGCTGAATATCAGGAAAAACATCTTAACTCTTAGAGCAGTGACAAAATGAAACCAATTACCTCAGGAGGTGGTGAGCACTCCGATGCAGGAGGCATTCAAGAGAAATCTGGACAACCATCTGTCAGATCTGCTTTGATTTGGATTCCTGCACTGAGCAAGTGGTTGGACTTGATGGCCTTATAGGCCCCTTCCAATTCAATTATTCTATGATTCTGTTGGCTGACCTCAGACATGGATAGTGAACTAAAAGATCCCATGGATTTAGAAGAAAAATACTCCACCACCACCTCTCTGGACTTGCCCCTCTAGGAAGGGCCATCCAAGAAAGGCAGATCAGAAGACTCATTGTCAAGAATATCAGAAGACACCGAAAAATGGAACAGGACCAACAAGTATACACACATCCATGTCCCACCTTTTAGCACATATCTTCCCATGCACCAGCCTGAAGCCAGAGTGGTGTGAATTTAGATAATGGACAAAATCCTGTTGCTTAACATGGTAAATTACTTTAGAGTAGACCCACTGAATCAATGGAGGTTTGTTGAGTCAATGCCTCCATAAATTTCATTCACTCAAATGGGCCTGCTTTACTTTGGTATAATAAGTTGGAATTACAGTAAATCCATTTGAATCAATGGAACTTATTGAGAAGCTGACTCACCAAATCCCCACTGATTCAATGGGCCTACTCTAAGGCAATTTACTATGCTGCCCAACAGGATTTTGACCATCGTCCATCTGCAGTAGCTTCCTTCTCCCTGACAAAGATACTAATGCCATCTGCCGTTGAAAACATGTTGTCTCCAACTCAATGAGAGAACAAAACAGCTTCAGGAAACTGATTTTGAAGGAGGAAATACATAAAATCATACATACTAACACATAACACCATTGCTACTCCACTCAAAATTACAACTTCCCGAATTTACTTTCATTTTAAAAAATGAAGTGTTTCACACACTTATGTTACATGTAGACTACCCTTTAGTTACTCAAGTTTGATATATTGGAATAAGACTAACAGTGCCATTTTCAATATCTTCACTCGAAGTAAGCCCAAGTGAATTCTACAACACTGAGTCTATGGTAAATATGTACAGAACTGCAGCCTAAACACTAACAAAGTCTGGGCATTATTCATTGCTGTCCTCCTCTCTTTTCAGCATAGGTGAAATAATGTGAGTAGCAAAAAATACAACTGAGATATCAATGTCATTCTGCATAACATATAGAAAGAATGATAATCAAGTTGATTCATAAGAACAAAGCAATATCCACAAGCAAGAAATATATTTATTATGACTAACAATTCCATTACATTGTGTATACTTTCCATCTCTCCAGAACTTTCAATCTGCTAGATGGAAAATGGGTGGTTGGTAAGTACAGAAATGTGGCTACACGTTAAAGCCATTATGTTTGTGGTTAAAAGTACTACCTGCTATGGATTTTACTTTGTGGAACAAAAATGCTCATATAATAAAACCCTGTTTATCTTGTGATGTCCTAGCTTCCCTAAGGAGCACTTAGCACTCGGTCAGAGAGTTCGACAGGCCACTTACCTACCACCTTTGCGCTGGGGCAAGTCCCAAGACCTCAGCAGTGCGTAGTGTAAGCCCTTTGAACAAGTCTGACCTTATACAGTCAACCCTCGACTTACAAACTTAATCCGTTCCGGAAGGACGTTCTTAAGTCGAAAAGTTCGTAAGTCGAATCAGCATTTCCCATAGGAATGCATTGAAAACCAATTAATCCGTTCCGGCTGTTTTTGGTTCTTAGGTCGAGGGGCGGTTTGTAAGTCGAAGCATTAGTTCCCATAGGAACTAATGCAAAGCCGGTTAATCCATTCCTACCACTAGGGGCAGAATTTTTTTCTTTTTTTTCCTTTTAACCTAAGATGACTTAGGTATAAAAAAAAGGAAAGAAAAGAGGGAGGGAAGGAGGGAACGGACACCTTTTCAACAGAACACCTTGAAAGTTCAAATTTCGCGCTTTCCCCGCCTCCCGCGTGTTTTTTTTTCCGGTTCGTAACTTGAAGCAAAGTTCGCAAGTCGAGGCTATATTTTTCTATCAGAGCGGTTCGTAAGTCGAAATGTTCGTAACTAGGGCCGTTCGTAAGTCGAGGGTTGACTGTAAGAACACTTTACTTTTACCCAGTACTTTGCAAGTACAGATACATGGGCTTTGTGATTCCTTAGAACTCACAACAGCTCAGTTAGGTAGGACTCTTAAAGATAGCTAGTTTGTGGCCCTCTCCACCTCCTGGATTTAGCCAGACCCTGCTGTTCAAGAGACCAGTCCTTTTGTAAGAATTTTTATAATTAATTTCTATTAGAAAAATAAAGTTTCATACAATCAGTTTATATTGCACAAGCTTTAGCATAAAGAACATATTCAAAGATTATTACAGTTAAATAAAATAACTAATTCCCATTAAAATAATAAACACTACTAAGGTAGGCTACAGTGGGCTAGCCCCACCTCCTTCTTTCTTTTTTACTTACATCCTCTCTCAATCAAGTTCCTTCCTCTCCCATCATCATGGAATCGAATTCCAGAACAGAACTGAATCTCTCCTCTCCTTCAAGCCACATGCTCAAACCATCATCCATTTTCTACACTCTCTCACTCCTCCCTTCTTCTTGACAATTCTGGCTGTTAACCAATTAGCCTCAAGGGGCTGTAACACCTTCCTCCTCCCTTGATTCCCATGAAAGTCCAGGTGTTTTATCTCTTCTCCAATTAGCTTGGAATGTTGAGTCTTCCACCGGCCCCTTGATTCGACCTTCAGCTCTATCTCAAACCATGCTGTACCCATCTTCAGAAAAACATTCTCATGGCACTTAGAAAAACATATTCCAATGTCTCTCAAATCATCTTCACACAGAACCTGTCTGACTCCATCTTACATTTCTCTGACTACATATCTCATACTGCTTCAACTCCATCACATATCTAAATGAACAGGAGGAGACCCTATGTGGGACATGATATAGTTTTTCAAAGTATAACATGAACTTGAACAATTAGAAGATGGGAACTACAGACCAGTCAGCCTGACACCAATCTTGGGAAAATTCTGGAAGAGATTATAAAACAAATGGGGTATCCTAAGGCTCAGTCCTGGGTCCAGTGCTCTTCAACATTTTTATTAATTACCTGGATCAAGGGGTGCAGAGAATGCTAATCAAATTTTCAGATGACACAAAACTGAGTGGAATAGCTAATACCCTGGAAGACAGAAACAAAATTCAAAATGATCTAGATAGGCTTGAGCACTGAGCTGAAAACAACATAATGAAATTCAACAGGGATAAATGCAAAGTACTGCACCTAAGGAAAAGAAACCAAACACACAGCTACAAGATGGGAGATACCTGGCTCAGCAATACTATGAATGAGAAGGATCTAGGAATTGTCATAGATCACAAGCTGAATCTGAGCCAACACTATGATGTGGCTACAAAAAAGGCTAATGCTATTTTAGGCTGCATTAACAGAAGTATTGTCTCCAAATCTTGCAAAGTACTAGTTCCCCTCTACTTCGCACTGGTTAGGCCTCATCTTGAGTACTGTGTCCAGTTCTGGACACCACACTTCAAGAAGGATTCCAACAAATTGGAACAAGTTCAGAGGAGGGCAACATGGATGATCGGGGGGCTCGAAATAAAGCCCTATGAGGAAAGACTGAAAGAACTGGGCATGTTTAGCCTTGAGAAAAGAAGACTAAGAGGAGATACAATAGCACTTTTCAAATACTTGAAAGACTGTCATACAGAGGAGGGGCAGGATCTGTTCTCAATCATCCCCAAGTAACATGCAACAATGGGCTCAAGTTAGAGGAAGCCAAATTTCAGTTGAATATCAGAAAAAACTTCCTGTTAGAGCAGTATGGCAATGAAATCAATTACTCTGAGAGGTGGTGAGTGCTCCTTTAAAACTCCTTCATTTTTCCTTTTCAAAAATCCTAAATGCCAAAGAAGGGCCTACTGTGCTTATGTCTTGTCAAGTTGTTTCTGATTTATGGCAACACTAAGAGATGTTGGAGTATGTGACAGGTTTCAAGAGCGGTCTACCATGCTTTACAAGATCAGTGTAAAAGTTCCACGTCTATTCTTCTTACATGGAAATGCCTTGTCAAAGAAAAGCACTCCTACCCACAAATCTTTAAAAAAACAACACAAACACAGCATTCATCGTAACTGGAAAATTCATCTGAACCAAACTGAATTAGTCCTCTTAAGGAATTGACATCTTGGTACATAAGCAAAATTTCCCCAAAGGTTTACAGTGAACAATGAATGGTTAAAATCGTGATGTTGTCAATTTTGCCCTAGTGAAGAAGATGGCATTTCCAGGAGGGTGCTGCCCTTTTACATCTTGCAGCCATGCAAGCAGCGTTATACAGTGACTCAGGAGGATGCATGCCACCTGCTGAAATCACCCGCATTGCTCTTGAAAACACACAGGACATTTGGTAGCAGCGTCTAGCATCAAACTGCTGAACAGCAAACAATTCACAAAGAATGACAAACCATTTCTTAACAGATATTCCCTCCTCACTTTTGTTCTTTGTCAAGTATTTCCTCCTCAGTTATATTAAAAAATTCTTGAAATACAAATTGTGTAGAATTCTCTATTTACTTTTTCATAGAGGTCCCCATGAACACATGATATTTTTTTTAAAAACGATCACTGTCCCAATTACAAAATGGGTGTTATTAGTGGTGGCTACTCACAAAATGTTGGGTTTTGGGAGCAGCATTCCCCCTGCATGCCTGGGGCCCCTCCCTCCCTCCCTGAAAGAGAGAGAGAAAACGTGCAAGGAAAAGGAGCCCAAGAAGCATAGGAGTTTCTAAATAAGGAAATTCTAAAGACAACTCTCCATACAATTCCAACAAGAAAAAAAGGTGGAAGACAGCAAAAAAAATAAAAAATAAAAATAAAAAAGGCCAGTGTGGCTTCACAAAAAGCTCAGGGAGGACCTGAAAACAAAAAAGGACACATATAGGAAGTGTAAAGAAGGCCGGACCACAAAGGAAGAGTACAGACAAGTAGCAAGGAAGTGGAAGGATGACATTAGGGGAGCAAAAGCTGAGAATGAGCTGAGGTTTGCTAGAGACACTAAAAGCAACAAAAAAGCATTCTTCAGGTGTGTCATAGCAAAGGACAAAGAAAAGGAACAGCGGCTCAGCTACTCAATGGAAATGGAAAAATGATAACAGACAACAAAGAAAAGGCAGAAGTGCTCAATTCCCATTTTAGCTCAGTCTTTTCCCAAAGGACAGACTATGACCCTCCAAACAAATGTGAAGTGCAAGTGGAAGGGACACAATTGCAGCTAGAGATTGATAAGCAAATAGTCAAGGAATACCTTGCTATTTCAGGCTGCACTAACAAGTTCAGAGGAGGGCAACACGGATGATCAAGGGGCTGGAAACCATGTCCTATGAGGAAAGACTGAAACAACTGAGCATGTTTAGCCTTGAGAAAAGAAGACTGAGGGGAGATATGATCACACTTTTCAAATACTTGAAAGGTACTCATATCTTTGTTCTCAATCATCCCAGAGTGCAGGACACGCAACATTGGACTCAAGTTACAGGAAGCCAGATTTGGGCTGAATATTAGGAAAAACTTCCTAACTGTCAGAACAGTATGGCAATGAAATTAATTACTTTGAGAGGTGGTGAGTACTCCAACACTGGAGACATTCAAGAGAAATGTAGACAACCACCTAGCAGATATCCTTTGATTTGTATTCCTGCACTGAGCAGGGGGTTGGACCCGATGGCCTTATAGGCCCCTTCCAACTTCATTAATCTATGAGGGAACCTATTTGAATCGTAAGAACATAAAGAAAGCCATGGTGAAGCAGTCCAATTGCTTATCTGGTCCAGTGTTATATTTCCCAACAGCCAAACAAATGCCTATAGGAAGCTCCCAATCTTGACACAAAGGCAACTGACCTGACTTATGCTCCTCAACAACTGGCATTCAGCAGCATACTGCATGTACCCCTCGATGTAGTACACAGCCACCAATAGCTTTATCCTCAATGTCTAATTCCCTCTTTAAAGCCATCCAATGTGGAAGCCATTATCCAGGTGAACTCCACAGTTTGACTAGGTGTTGTGTAAAGTAGTACCACATTTCAGATTCATTGTATCAACACAGAACATACTTTTATGAGGGAGAAAGCTATCTCCTTAACTATTAGTATACAGAAGTGCCACATTGTAACCATAACTGATTTTGTGCCTTAGAGATGGCAAAAAACTTTTAGAAACAAGGGCAACAATATCAATCACCATACACATTCAAACAAGATGAAGACTGAAAACAACATTTTGTATTGCATAAACAGCAAGCAAAAAGTGGGTAGGACTAAATGAAGCTGTTCCACTATAACAGAACCTGAAATGCCTGGGCAGATACAGTTTTCCAGCTCCTGCAACAATGTGTTATGTGCATTCAAATCAGAATCAACTTACATCAACCCTAATAGGGCTTTCAAGATAAATGAGATATTTAAAGGAGTGGTTCTATGAATTCCATCCCCTATGCGTGGGGATCTGAATCCAGGTTTCCTGAGTCCTGGTCTGTCCCTCTATCCACTATACTGCACTGGATGATCTCATATAAATAGGATCACAGCTCCACCATGCACCACTACTGAGGAAATGGAAAGGTAATTACAGATTACTTTGTGGACATAACTCTGCTTCACAAGAGGAGAGCAACTGACAAGGTTCCTATCACTATAACAGGATGCTATGCGAAGCAACTGAGTACAGTATTTGGGAAAGGGTCCCCATAAGCTTGAATAATATGGTTTACATACGAGTTATGTCAATGTAATAATACTGGGAGCAGAGATTCCTTCTGTACAGATTAGAGGGAAAGGGGGAGAATTTATTCAATTAAAATGGGCATTTAAAAAAGCACACTTGGGTAATATCTCTGATACATTTTTTTTAAGGTTACAAGGAAGCTTTCCATTAAGGTGGCGCTGCAAAACTTGGGAATGGAGAGTTCTTTTTAAAATGTAAATGAAGATGCTACAGGCATCCCTTTTCCCTAAATCCAGGCTAGCTGCCGAAGTCCAGGATGACAATCCCATTTCACTCCATATTGTCCAATAAAGCGAGAAACAACAGTGACAGAACGGCACGCGCTCCAATCAAGACACCAGTCTCGAGAGCCACGCGCAGGAGCCAATCAGAGCAACGCCTGAAAAAAATCTCTGCTAGCCAACGGGATAAACAAGAACGGTGAGTGGCACTTCCAGCGGCCAATAGGCACTCGAGAAGCGTGCTGCGGTCCTTCCTCGTTCCTCTGCCGCTTTCTCCCGCCCCGCCCGCTTCCCTCACCACCCCCACGGCCCAGTTTACCTCATGAGAGACGCACTCGAGGGACCGCAGTTCGCTGCAGTAACGGCAGAAATAGAGTTGCGAGAGCGGCATTCGGATGTCCTTTTCGCCGCGCACCAAGTACAAGACACGCTCAGACTGTAGCAGCGAAGCCATCTTGCAAAGAAAGGACCAGCCCAGCCTCTCCTCTCAGCTACCGCCGCACCCTGCCTGGCTCTACTTCCGGCACGTGACCCGGAAGCGGTTAACAAAAAAACCCCTTGTCTGGAGCCACGTGGCCCCGCTGAGTGGGCGTGGCTCGTCGAATGGCGGGAGAAGCAGAGGGTATAAGAGAATAGAATGCAAAAGGATAGGAGCCCCGTTGTGTAGCGTCTGCATGTAGTCTTTGGAGAGGTTTGTATGCTACCTTGGGTGATACGTTTTAGCGGAAAGGCAAGGTATTATTGTTAATGTTTTCAAGTTTCTGCTCAGACTTGACAGTAGCGATTGACTGATTGATTTAAAATATTTTTACCCCGCCTTTCTCCTTAAAAAAACCCCCAAGGCGGCTTTTAAACTAAACGTATGTAGGAAATGCACTGTGGCATTTTCGAAGGTTTCATGGTTATGGCACAAGCTTTTGTGAGCTGGAGAACTCTACATTCCATAAGGAACAGATCGACGGAGCTGCTCTTCTTGACTGCGAAATAGGCACAGACAGAGCTCAAAAGAGTTATTATTCAGGACTTCAGCAACGCACCAGGCAAGCCACTGGCCTACTCAGGGAAGACAAAGGCAGAGTCTTAGGTGAGGAAGTCGACTGCAGTCTAGGAAAGCTGCCACTGAAATTAGGATGTACCACCATGCTTTTTTTTTTTTTGTTCCTGCCTTTCTGAGAAATAAAAAAAATGTAGCAGGAACACAGGGATGGCCAAATTGCAGCCCTAGGACTGCATATGCTTCCCCCAAACCATGGTCATGTTTGACTTCAAAATAGGTGTCATGGTTCATCCAAGGGTCTTTACCCACTGTGGTAGATAGAATGGCAGACTAGGACACAGGTGGCCTGAGTTCAAATCCATGCTTTCTCATGGAAACTCACCAGAGATAGTTTTAGACATGTTATTTTGTGCTAGCATATCGTGGGGGAAACAAAAGTTTTAAACATTTTAAACAAAAATTTAAAAGATAAAAATGTGACACTTTAAAGACTAACTGCTATATTTTAATGTGAGCTTTCATGGACAAATCCATTTCCTCCAAAGGTGGTGGTGGTGGAAGTGGTAAAACTGTTCCTTAAATGTCTGACCCTTGAAAGCCCTGCCGGGGTCTCCATAAGTTATTTTTGACATGATAGCACATAACATAAGGGTACCCCACAAATGTTTAACACAAAATGCCATTTTTTCCAAATCAGAAATGAGCTTTGATCCATTGGGGGGGGGATTGAATTACACTCCTGGACAATTCCAGAAGCAAAAATTTAACTTCCAAGTAGATGGCAGGGTCTCCCAAGAGTCCTTACCCAGTGTGATGTAGTCATAGACAGACCAGGATGCAGGACGCCTGGTTTCAGATCCCTTCTTGACTATGGAAATTTACCAAATGTGGTGATGGTGGAACTGTTAAAAACATTCATTAAAATGTTTTGTTATCTCATCCTTGAAAGCTCTGTTAGAGTCACTGTAAGTCATTTCCAACTTGACAGCACAAAACATAAGGATCCCCCACAACTGTTTGAGACATATATACAAAATACCAATTTTTACAAACCAGGAATAGACTTGAATCATTTCTGGGGAGGGGCTTTGCTTCACATTTTTAGCACTCTGGATGGGTCCTGCCAGAAACCAGGGGTAGATCAATCAAAATATCCCTTTCTTGCAGTGTGAAATTCTTCTGTTCAGCTTGGTTCCAGCCACACAGATCCTTTCTCAGGATGCTCAAGATAACATTTTTTTACTTAATTATTTACTTATTTATTTCCATTTCTGTACCACCTGACTCTCTGAGCAGTTTACTGTATGCAATAAAAACAACACTATATAATAAATACAATTAAATCTTGTAATTAGCAGAAGCTAATAAACAAAATGCACAAATTAAACCTATTTGAACATCTCAGGACAAATTTACAACTAATAGAAGGCAACTTTGTATAATTTGATCTTAATTAGCTTCCTAAAAAACAGTGATGGTGCCTGTTGAACCTCTGTAGAAAGCTTGTTCTAGAGCAGTGATGGTGAACCTATGGCATGTGTGCCACAGCTGGCACACAGAGCCCTTTCTGCGGGCACGTGAGCCATAAGTCACCAGATTGCTACTCTCCCCCCCCCCCCCCGGCAGCCAAACCTCAGGAGGCGGCTGCAGCCGCGGTGCTGGCACTTTGACAGGTGGCGGGCCAGGATCTGGAGCAGCTGGCGCTGGTGGCGGATCCAGAGTGGGATCTTGAGTCACCTCCATGCCTGGGATTCCCCCTTCTGCCACCACTTCCGGTTCCGCTGCTGCAGCCCACCGCCTGCTGGTTCCCCCCCCCCCCCCAGTTTGGGCACTCGGGCCCAAAAAGGTTCACCTCCACTGTTCTAGAGGGAAGGGTCCATGACCGAGAAAGTTCAGTCAGTTCCTCATGTTCGCTTTAAGAAGCAGATAGAATGGGTGCCTACTTTGTGGGAAAGACACTGTGCCAAAAAACAAACAAACCTTGTTTTCTTCTGTTGTCCAGAGTGCTACAAAATGCCCTGCCCTCTTGTGGAGCAAAGAGGATAATTTTACAATTCCTTGCCTTCACATGCAAGAATGAGACAAGTGAGGATTTATATCCCTAGTCAATACCTTCCCTGGTCACCCAGCAAATTCAGTTTTCGCTGTTAGTTTTGTTGATAAGTCATTCTTGTACTTTGGCACACCTTGTGGTTCCATTAAGTCTGCTGATGCCTCACTCTTCTGCATTGATGTGGTTTGGGTTACATAAGGATCCACACTCTGAAGATGACAAAATGTGCACATGGGCCATATCTTTATTAGGATTAGGTATAATTCCACAATAGTGTGCAAGATTTTGAGTTCTGTAGAACTCATCAAGCTAGACCATTAGGAAAAAATAAGGTGGGAAGAAGCATGTAAGTAAAAATGTGACTAGATGTTAAACTCATGAGATCTAAACCAAGCCCAAAGATGGAGAGAGTATGCTTGATCAATCACTGGTAGGGTTTATGGTAAGTGTCAGAATATACATAGCAGGTCCTGCTGGGATAGATATAAAAATAGTGGGTTCCTCTTTCTGGAAACCTGAGGCTGTTTGTAGCTCAAGAAATAGGTTTGCTATTAGTATATACATGTGACCCTACAGGCATTGTCAGATGACAACCTTCATCATTTCTGTTCATTGGCCATCAGAGCCGGGACTGATGGGAGTTGTACAACATCTGGAGGGGGACAGGTTTTCTATCCTATATACACATTTTTTTTTTAAAAAAAATTGAAAAATGTTTGAAGACTTCAGACTGAGGTGGACCCAGAAACTTTTCTTAGGTTTGTAATTTCTCATTGCATCAGTCATGCCTGTTGTCCAGTTTCTTCTTCAGTCTTGTTATTTATTTCCCCAGCTGCCAAACAAACAGGACTGCTATGTTACACCACAGCAGATTCCACAGGACATTCTAGAGGGATGTTTCATCCCGTGCTGGTGCCCTGCTGGTTACTGAGGCCTACTGTAGAATAGCTACTGTTTTGAGTAGCTATTGTAGGCCTATATGTTTCTGATCCCAATGCAATTAGCAAATGGAATACATCAGAGCAACCTGGAGGTTTCCAAGACAGAGTTATTTCATTATTTCAGGGAACCAAATTAACAACTTCTAGACCTACCACACACTGATAATAGAAGTTGTACTTTGCTTATTAAGCACCACCACAGAGTGAATAGCCGGGGGGGGGGGGGGGGGAAGGAACACGGAGCATTTTAATTATACAAGCATGTGATTTATGGTTAAATGGGGTGATTTTAAATGTTTACTCAGTCTACTGGACTGAATAAATTAGCAAGGATGGAGAATGTATGTCCCTCTAGATGGCGGTAGACTGCAGCTTTCATCATCCTTCAACACTGGCTGTGTTGCCCAGGGATTATGGGAACTTCAGGAATGCCACATGTTCCCCACCCCTGAAGTAGAGCCTTGAGGTTAAACCTAATACAGCACCGTTAAATCTAAAATGAATTTGTTTGTATGAAATTTTCCAAAGCCTTGATATCCAGTTTGTTTGGATTACAAGTCCCACCATACCCATGTTGACTGGGGAGATTCTGGGAACAGTAGCCTGAAAAGGAACTTTTACAATATTGTAATTTCCTGGTCAAAACTATTCCTTCAAAGTTGCTTCCCTTGCAGGTGGAGAAGACATGTGCCTCCATATACAAGTGAGAAAAGAAGTGCAAACTGCTGGATAGCTCAGTGGTTTAGGTCTCTAGCTTCAGAGTCAGAGGCTGGGAGTTCAATTCCCCACTGTGCCTCCCTGATAGGAGCTGGACTCAATGATCTATAAGGTCCCTTCCAGCTTTGCAGTTCTAAGACATTACAGATAATTACAATGGAAAAGAAGCTAATGGTTGCAGCGGATGGGAGGGGGCAGAAATGGCTGCATAGGAAGTACAAACATATTTCAAGTCTTGATCAAATAAATACTTCTTCATATCTTGTTTCACTCTGAATTATTTACACTGCTGCTTTTCTTCATCACCTCTTTTCCATCTTGGAAATTGTCGCATACACTTACAAACTGCTCTCATACTGCCAAAGCTGTATAATAGGTAAGCTGTATAAAGGGGCCACTCATCTGCTTCCATTGCTTATTATAATAGAGAGCCAAGAATAGACTGTTTTCCTTGACCTTTTAACATTGTGCAGCAGTGGAATATTCCAAGAGAAGCTGACTATTTTGGTGGAATATTCCAGAAAGAGGAAATCCAATTTCCCATGGTTGGACCCTTCAGATCTCATCTTAGTTCCCTGTTGTATTCTCGTCAATGGAAACTCCATACACTACAAGCTCTACCATGGATGTCCACTCCTCAGAGGCAACTGGGAGAGATTCCCGCAAGTTTCTTCTCTGGTTGCTGATGCAGCTAAAACAGGTCTCTCAAGCCAGGTCAAAGACGTATGGTTAGCTGCAGTCAAGATGCAGAGCACTCACAACCAAATTGAATTACTTTGATTCAGGAGGGAGAAAATCCAACACTTCCCATCTGTTGCAATAAAATAAATAGCAATTTTCTGCTGTCTGAAACGGGTGCAACACTTTGTAACGGTATGGCCGCCAGTCCAGTGTCTTCTTATCTACTTTTAACAGGCACCATATGATCTGGTTTCAGAGAAGGAAACGGAATGAACAGATGGCCTCCCTGGAAGACTATTTGTTTGTTTGTTTAGATTTCTATACTGCCCCATCAATGTGAATGCTCTCTGGGCAGTTCACAATGCATCAAAACATAATTACAATCATACAAACACACATAATGCAACAAATACAATAAAACCCTTCCTCTAGCTGAGTTGATAAAACATTCATTTAAATGAATTAAAGTTAAACCTCCTATGTCATTAGTAAAAGGCAGCTTTATACAGTTTGGTTTTAACTAACTTCCTGAAAACAGAGGGATGATGCATGACGAACCTGTAGAAAACCTATTCCAGAGGGAAGAGGCCATGACCGAGAATGCACAGCTCTTAATATTAACTCTGATTCCTTAAGTATCACAATTTTTAACATCAAGGATTGTGAGGAGCAAATGGGACAGGTAGCGATTTTGGGGGAGAGATATTCTGGCAAATTTCAAGGTCCTAAAATATTGAGGGTTTTATAGGTCGTAACCAGCATCTTGAACTGGGTATGGAAACTTAACAGGGAACCAATGAAGGTGTGCCAAGACTGGGGAATATGTGTTCATATCTGCTGGTACCTGTAATCAGTCTGGGAGCTGCAGTTTAGATCAGCTGGAGTTTCTGTACCAACTTCAAGGGGAGCCCTACCTAGAAAGCATTAGAGTAGTCTATTTTAGAGATTACCAGTGCATGAACCACTTTTGTGAGGCATTTCTTAAACTGTTTTGGCTGCCAAACAAAACCACTTTGTGGTGTTGGGAAAGCTTGAATTTGTGATAGTGCTGTTCTATTAAGAAAATATATCTTAGAGATGCTCCAGAGGGTAAAAATAACATCTGCAGAGCTTGGGAAGTTATTTTTGGATTTAATTAGTTATTGTTATAGTTCCAGGGCCAGTAACAAAATCTTCACTATTACAGATGTAATTTTAAAAAAGTAAATGTTGACTAGCCCATTTTTCAAAAGGATCTGAATAGTTACTTTTAGTTACTTTTAAAAAAAATTCAAAAGGTGCAAGGTCTTTGGTACAAAACATACTGACCTTCCATCCTTCTTGCCATTACTTCAGTAGTTACAAGTAGCGGGCAATCAGTTGGGGTTTTAGATTGCATTTTGGAATGCAGACAGCAAGGTCTAGTTCACTTTATTTGCCCATGACCAGCCGATGTACTGCAGATTGCGAACCAGCTCAACCCAGCTCCATGCCTTGTCTGGACCTTTTTGGTCCAGCCGAAAGGGTGCTGTTTTTTTTTAGACTGGGCTGGTGCAACTGGGACCAGACAAAAGGGTCCCTTTTAAGATTGCACCCTGGAAGTCACCCTTTCTGGCAAAATCCAGGGCAATCTTTTTGTCCCCATCTCTCACCTAAGGCACAAGACAGCAGCATGAGCACAGCATGTGAACCATGGGATGTTCATTCTCTACCATTTAGAAGGATCATCCCCTGTGACTATATGTTATAGCTATACCACAAACAGAATGAAGCTATTCCTCATTCCATTGCAACTGTAATATAAAATAATTGCACCTTTGTTATTGGGAAAAGGTACTCCTTGAAGTAATTTATTTGCAGTTAGTTCAGCGAATGTATTTGTCATTATTTCTAAGCTTTGGACATCTGCCCCAAACTAGACATAAACAGTGAAACCTTTCCTTTAGTTAGAGGAGAAAGTATGATACTAACATGAAGACTATAAATAGTATTGACTACACTTAAGACTGGCCATCTGGGCATCAAAACAAAGTCTCCTTCTGAAGGGGACACATTAGGCCTTGCAATAACACAAACACTAGATTCCTCTGCTGCATGCCTCAGCTTTATGCTGACTGGGGATGATGGAAATTGTAGTCCAGCATACATCTGAAGGGTGTGAGGTTGGGGAGGGCTGGTGTATGCAACAGAGTACATTTTTTGCATCCAAATCAACCTCTCTCTCTTAAGTGGACTGCCTTTCAATTGTTTTGATGGGTATCTCTGATTATCGGAGAAGTGTCGGCAAATGTCACCATCTGCGATATGTACTGGTGGCCACCACCTGCCTCACTTGTAAGTGTCTGCTGCAAATGGATAGGCTGGAGAAGCAAGGAAGTGGAATTGCCAGGTTGCTTAACACTAAGGTAATAAATGGAATTCTCCTGATCAGTCTAAGGAAAACCATGTCTTTAGAGGTCTGATTACACAGATAACTTGTTGCATGGAGAAATGGGACCCTAAAGTAGATATCAACAACAGGCTAGACACAACAGGCTGGATTGGGGAATCATGCATATTTATGTATATTAAAAATGTGTCATGTAATACAGCTCTTGCAAGTAGGGGGGGGGACTCCCCATTATACCAGGTGTAGGCATTGCCACCTTCCACAGTCTAAATTAGGGGGTGACCAAAGAGTCCTGACACACTTTTCATGATGGCACCCCAGCAACTTTTTCCAGGGGACATGATTTGGTTAGAACTCAAAGGGTTCAAAGGTCAGGTTTGTTGATGGTGGGTTTTTTTTTAATTTTTTGCCTCTAATCAGATATAAATGCTGCAAAGAGACACTGTCAGCTTGTCCCTTGTTATTTCTCCCTGTGTACATACTTTCCAAATAAAGGCTGAATATGAACTTTCTCCCACTGCTTGTGTTGCTTGTTTGGCACGTGCATTTTCAAACTTCTGACAACAAAGGAAGAACATTATTGAGTAAAACCTTTCACATCTTCCAGACAAGTAAGATGAAAGTGTGTGAGAGAGACTCTCTTTCATGTATTGCATGAGTAAATCTTGCCAGAGCTAGGGAGACTTTTTAGAGTTTGGTTCTTCTTCCAGTTCTGGGATCTCTCTGCACAAAGCGATCGCCTGCCTCAGAAGTTGGAGACGTGTTGGCTGAGGTGTCACAGTCCCTTCACGGCTGTTTGTGAACGGCCCAGCTCTCCCTGTGAAATCCCTCCACACCATAAGAATGGCTGTTTCGGCAAAGAAACGATGTGTCGGAATGGGGCACCCTGTTTGGGGGGCTGTTGGGCATTATTCTGCCAGGGATCTATATATTCCCTATGCACCCTCTTTCCCAACACAATCATTGAGATTTCTGCATGACTGTTGATGGTGATGACGACAATTTCGGTGGCAGTGAAGGGAAGGTGATGCCCAAAAGGATTAAGAGGAAGGACAATAAATCCCAAGAAGCTCCTTACTCCAATTCTGTATAAATATTCTTTTTGCGTATGAAAAGGTCATGCACTCCACATACATATGTACCATGCAATAGGAAGTGGTGACAGATGCTGACTGACAGGAAACCCTGTGATGAAACAAGCTATTCTTTAAAAAGCTCATCCTACAATAAATGGGTCGGTCTCCCTGTGATTGGTGCTGGGCTCCCTCCCCCTCCATGTTTTGTTGTTGTTATTTAGTCGTTAAGTCGTGTCCGACTCTTCGTGACCCCATGGACCAGAGCACGCCAGGCCCTCCTGTCTTCCACTGCCTCCCGGAGTTGGGTCAAATTCATGTTGGTCACTTCGATGACACTGTCCATCCATCTCATCCTCTGTCGTCCCCTTCTCCTCTTGCCTTCACACTTTCCCAAGATCAGGGTCTTTTCCCTGTTTAAGCATATAAAAATAGATGTGTTAGGAGGAATTACACATTGGTATCAATACATGGTCTACATCCAGTTTTCTTTTGCATTGAATAAGCCATACATGGTAAATATGTAAGCTAGACTTTGGGGGGATTTGAGACAGAACTGAACATACACACTTTTTTTTTAAAAAAAGATTTTTTACTGAACTTTTTCAAGGATTACACAAACAACAAAATATCGGCACCACCCACTGTAACTCAGATAAGAGAGGAAGGGGTTTGTAGTTGTGGTAGGAAATGATAGTGTTGCAACGTAGCTAGACGTTAAATACTATTTCTCTGCTATATCATTTTCATGGGATTGAGTTTGGCAGATTTGGAGGCGGGGGTGGTGGTTGGGAGAATAAAATCCCGCCTCCTCTCCCATCCATCCACCCTGAAAGGTTTCCTGGGCCTTCTCGCAGCTCGCTTCCGACCACTAGGCGGCCCGCTCTACCATGAGGCAAGGGGAAAGAAAAAAAAAGTCTGCTCGCAAAACTTGGGAGGCGACGGCCGAGCCGAGCCGAGCCGAGCTATAAACCGTAGACCGGCTCCGTCCGCTCCTTCCTTGATGTTGGAGGCGAAGGAGGCGGCAGCTTTCCAAAGAGGCGTCGTCGGTCGGCCGGCTCCGCCACACGCCGTCCAAGCCGACGGGAGACGCGGAGGAGAACTCGGCGGGGCACCGCCGGCGTCTTCGGCGGTCCGTCCTCCCTGCCGGGCGGCGGTCACCTGGCTGGCCTTTTCGTGCGCGGCGGACCATGGGCTTCCGGCGTCTTTGATCTCGCCTGGGCTCAGGTAGTTTTCCAAGCGGTCTGCCTCGGCGGGTGCCGCTCTCGATGCCTCCACGCGGGTCTGCTCGGAAGGAAGCTCCTCCCGGGCAGGTGGGCAGATAAGAGCCCACGGAGGGGATCTCGAGCAAGAAGCTTCTTTTAAATCAGGGGCGCCCTTTCACCCCCTCCCCTCCCTCCCCCGATCTTTTCCTTCTGTAGCCTGTCATTACTCTTAGTATTCTTATTTTGCGCCTAAGGGGTTGCTTTTCCCCCCGTGCGTTTCTCTTCTCCTCCCGTCTGCATTACTATTTCTCTTCTTCTTCTTCTTCTTCTTCTTGATGATTTTGTCTGGGAGGTCAGTGTCACAAAGGACATGCCAGCCGCCCTTGCAGTTCTTCAGAGGGAGACCTCCACGCTTGCCATCTTCGGCTGTCTTTTGTTTTTGTGACAGAGTCTGGCTGGCATAAATGCTAAAAAAACAACAACACACACCTCACTCGGGTCCTTTGGTGTCTTGGGCTGTTCTGAATCCCATGGTAGATCTCTAAGGCACAGTCTATGGGAAATGCTACCTTCTTCCTTGTGTAGATGTCTTGACTCCAGCTGAGGGAGGGCGTAGGGAGTGTGGGGTTGGCAGAGCCAGGAAACATTTGGACTACAACTCCCGGGATGCCCCCAAAGTGACATTTCCCAGCTCTGTGGGTTGTTGCAGTGTATTTGTGCGGTCAGCTCTCAAGAGGTTGTAGTAGAAAAGTCACAAGTAGTGGCTGGAAAGTCTGTTGAATGTCCAGGCGCTTCTTGAGAGTGTGCTTTCACTATTGTGGCTTAGTGGATAGGATTCAGACCCGGGTTCAAATCCTTGTTTGGCCATGGAAACTCATGGGTGTGTGTGTGTGTTGTGGAACTGGTAAAACCATTCCTTAATATCTCCTTGAAAACTCTGTTAGGGTCGCTATACATCAGGTTCGACTTGACAGCACATAACACAAAATAATAACTGCGCTTATATTATACCTCTGTTTTACTGCTGGAACCATTACTGTAAGCTGTATTTAGGCTTCTAAATAGGGTATCTTTCATATTTGATAGGCACTAATTTGAGGTTCATTTGCTACTGCAGGAAATCCCATGAGGGTTTGCAACTGTCCCCCCCCCCCATGGTGGTTTTCAGAGACATTGCACATGTGTGGATATGTGAATCAGAACAGGGAGGGGGAATGGATCCTTTCTTCGGATGACAGCCCTCAGATTGTTGTGGCCCGGCTGGAGTATTCTGGGGGATGAAATCCAAAGAAGGAACTTCTACCATCTCTGGGTGGGGAGGGTCTGTTGTGTAATGTGGGAAGTTAGAAAAAAAGAAGAGTTTTCTGGTGTCTCTAGCAGTTATGTTAAGGAGGTGGATTTCAGGGACAAGTGACTCTTTGTTAAATCCTCCTGCTCCTACAGAATACTAATTCGCAGTGTAGGAGCGATCTTTCCCATCAAGCCCCAGTACTAGGCACAAGCAGCTTGTGATTGCAGCAGCAGGGAGATGCTTCCCCTCCACCCCCATGACCCTGTCAGGGTGAGACAGCTCCTCCCCACCTTAGTTCATGTATAGTCCTTCTGCAGAGGATGTGGGGGGGGGGGGGGAGGGAATGGGCCCTGTCCTGGGATCAAATAACAAAGCTAAGATCTGCCACAGACTGTGAAGCTTGTGGAGTGAAATAATGGTTGGCATACTGATACAGAGGCATAACATCTCTAGAAGATGTTCACGGATACCTTAGATTGTTTTACATAAACATTTTCGTCCTGCGCATTTTGAGCAAGTAAAACAATCTCTTTAAAAGCATCCTACTCATTCCAAAAGAGGATTTTCCCCTCAGTCTTCCCAAATTTCCCTGTGACCCATTGGAAAAACTGCGAGGAAGCTTTTGGGGAGGGGGACACCCCTGGAAACGTTCGTTCTCAATTGTGGGAGGTCCACTCCTTCCCCACCCTGGCTTTTCACATTCATGACATTGGCTCATCTCACTCTCTAAGCTGCCACCTCAGCAACCCAGAAGAGACATGTGGCAAATCATGCCAGTGTTTGGCTCACGGGTTGAGTCAGTCCTGCAGTAGGAGGACAACACTCACTTCCCCCAAAAGTTCTTTCCTGGTTGAATAGTTGATCCGTCTTTCAGCTTCACTGCCTCTAGACAGAGAAAAGCCTGCCAGAGTAGCTACCCCACCCCAATATGC
This sequence comes from Intellagama lesueurii, assembly GCA_037013535.1. Classification (NCBI taxonomy): domain Eukaryota; kingdom Metazoa; phylum Chordata; class Lepidosauria; order Squamata; family Agamidae; genus Intellagama; species Intellagama lesueurii. The sequence goes on from JBAJHW010000002.1 coordinate 221,956,990, forward strand.
TTCTTTGGTTTCATTTGCTTCTGTCCCTTTGACTGAAACTTAGGGAAAGCATCAGGAAAAGGTATGCAGGCCGGCTGGCCCAGAGCAGTGTCCCTGGCAGTATGGAGAGGAGGAAATCCTGAGCAAGACACACATTCGGATGAATGCTGAGAGTCAGATGAATTCAGATTCCCTTCTCTAAATGCCTCCGAATGCAGCCAGAATGTATAAAGGTGTATATTTTATGATATCAGTATTTTCTCTTTCTGACTTTTCTGCAGGCTGTAGCCTGACATTTTGCGGTGGCTGGGTGTGGAGCTAGAGGGAGGGAGCGGGAAGGAAGCCATTTGCTGGTTTGAAGTTATTGAATATATGACATTCAAGGCGGCAAATGACGATAAAATCCAGAAAATAAACACATCCAATGAAAGTATAAAAAACAATGAAAATGTAATGGAAATGAGATTGATGAAAAAGGAGCTGCAGCGCCTTCGATTAAAATGTGAATTTTATTCAGTGCTAAAAGTCTGTTGGAACAAAGAGGGCTTTGCTTTCTTGAGGGAAGGAGAAAGGGATGGTGGGGGTGGACTGGGGGCAGGAAGTCTCACAGCCCTCCGTGGAAGCCCTTCTCCATGTTTATCACCAAGAGAAATCTGTTGTGCTTTTCCCAAACCTCCAAAGCATTACAGCTCTGGAATGGCTTCCTGATGGAGGCTTAACTAGGCCAGCTCTGTATTATTTTCAGTGTCAAGTCCTAACATTTATTTATTTTTAAATTTGTGGGCATTTGAAATGGATTGTTTATGTGTGGGTGGAGTGGTGATGCTTCTCAATTTTATGATATGGAGGTGATTTTGTTGTTGTAACTGGATAGCTTGGTGAGTTAGGTATCTGGCTGCAGAGCCAGAGGTTGGGAGTTCAATTCCCCATCGTGCCTCTGGCAAGTAGAGCCAACCTGTGGGGCCTTGGCCAAGCTGAAGAATCCCAAAGAAAAAGGGAACTACTTCTGAGTACTGTTTGCCTGGGAAACCCTGAAAAGGGTCGCCATAAATCAGAATGGATTGATGGCACGTGGTTATTATAATAATGTGTTACATGTGCTTATGTGGACTGTCTCAGAAGCCTTTGTAAATAAAAGAGCACTTTAGAAAATGGTAAATAATAAATAAATGATTTTGTTTCTGTTGTTTTGCCTTGGGATTCAAAGTTCCTCAGACCAGGTTTCCCAATTCCCATTCCTCCACATGCTTTGGACTACAACTCCCAGGACTCCTGGTCACTGGAGGCAAAGTCCAAACCCTCCAAGAAGGAACCGGGTCTGGGAAAGGCTGCCCGGAGTGCTCTCAAATAAGTAACAGGCTCAGTTTCACGCTTCCTCTGATTCTGTTTTGACTCATATTCAGACTTCATCCTTGTAATTTGTTTCCTCTGTTTAAAACATACACACATGAGGGTCTTGTATCCAGTTAGGGTTGACAAGCAAACAAAAATTGGCTAGTCAAAAATTGATCGGAAGAGGAAGCCGAGGTGTGCTACAGGATACGGATGTCTTCACAGTTCATTATTTGTAGCTTTTGTTTAGTTAGGCAGTTTGTTTTAAGGAGGACATTTACTAGAGAAATTACCAATGTAAAGCCTTAACTGCAAAGCAGGCGTTTACTTGGTTTGCCCTAACTTTTAACATACATACGGCAGCATTTCTGTCAGTTATGTTGTATTTCTTGAGAATTATATGTTGGAGTTTTGTTTGCAACCTTCCATGCTGTCTATGGTTTGTGTGACTGGGAGGGTCTTTTCAAGTCTGAGGTAATTGTCTATCTAGCTAGCACTAACCAATCATTATTTCCAGCCTTTGAATTCAAAGAGAGCCCCATCTCTCTGCTGTTATTTTCTCTCTCTTTTGTCCACTGGTGGCAGTTGTTATTTTGCTGTTGATCCCTTTGGTTGGTTGCTAAATATATATGCAGTAAAGCAAGCAGCATGCACAAGTCTGTAACTTCAAGCAAGTGAAAGTAAAGATATGTTTTTATTCTTTCTCCTAGAAATGTCTCAGATTGAGTTATTGAGACTTTAAATGAGGAAGGAGTGGACTCTAGGGAACTTGTAACTATTCTACTCTGTGGGTTCTGTACTTCTGCTGCATAGCAAAAGGTATTTTACCAGAAATTCAAAACCCTGCAACATTATATTGAACATTATTTTTAGTAGGGAGATAGAATATATGCTTTTTAAAAATGACTGAACAAATTTTATTACAAGGACAGCTTCAGGAATAGGAATTCTCTCTCTCCTTTTTGGCCAACAGTTTTTTTTTTCAAGAAACACCTTGATTTTTTTGTTCTTGAACAGGAGGGAGAGAAACCACATAGGGGAGTGTGGTCCAGCTGGAGCTGTGCTTTCCAGCACTAACACTGTGTATGAATTGTGAGTGTTGGGTGCTAAGAATGGATGCTTTGAACAGATTAGGTGGTGTGTGTGGGGGGGGAGGTGTGTAGGGGGAGAGAGAGAGTAAAAAATAAGTTTGAGGTAGTCATCTGAAGATTATCACTGATCTGTACTGCTTTCATTTTTCTTTGTTAAGAGAGAAGAAGAAAGAGGAACAGTGTGAGGCGCTGATCATCTTAGGACTGTGCCGTGTCAGCTGACTCTGCCTACCATTAGCATGTGGTCCCTGCCACACTCCCTCCAAGAAAATGCAATACTTGAGGGAGGAAAACCGTGCCTCCTCCTGATCGCTCTCCCCAGGCATTCCTCTTTATGTCAACAAGGGGTGGGCCATCTGTAGTATTCTGGGGGCAGCAGATGTCTGTCCCTTGTGCATGGAGAGTTGTTCTCATCCCTCCCCATTCCCCCCATTAGATTCCCCCCATTTTGCTTAGAAAAGCCATCCTGTGTCTCTTAGTGGCCACCTCAAAACACTTGGGATGCAAGAGGCCATATTGGAGCAGGTGCCGTTGAAAACAGCTTCACACATTCCTTAGAGGGCACAAGGGGGCTCTCTGAGCAATTAAAGAAGCACAATTAAATTTGGGGTGCATGGTGGGGACAGGGGTGCTGATGAGTTGTATCTGGACCCCTGGAGGATGCATGGGATGGAATGATTAGGACATTGCTTGCCACCAGTGATTTCCCCATTTTCATGAAACCTAACCACATAGCCCCATATGCACAATCAGTAACACAGGTACATAAAGAGGAGTCTAGATTAGACATGGGAGCTTCGTATTCATATCCCCTGGGATACGAATACGAAGCTCCCATGTCTAGTCTGGATCTCACAAAGAGTTTGTAGCCTCAGGGTGTTTGGAAGTATGCACGTTGACATTGAATGAAGGGGAGGGAGCTGTGTGGAGAGGAGTATAGCTGATCCCTGTTCCAGCCTCCCAGCGTCCATTTCTGCATAGGTAGAGATCTGAACTGCAACTACTGAGTGACCAAAACAAGTAGTTACATGGATCCACATAGGAGCTGCTGTTGTTGTATGTTGATGACATTGCCATAATTATTTTACAAGCACACTTATCTATGTGTACACACACACACACACAAACATAAGAGCAGGCCTTTGAACTTTGCTTGGAACCATTATCTTCTCCACCCTTCCTCTTGTTCTCTGAGATCGGAGATGGTGCTCATATGATCTTGTAATTTGTATTACCTTGCTCCATGATGCATGGTTTTATTATTTGTTCAACCTGTCTATTCCTGTCAAGTTTAAACTTGAAATAAATATGAAATTCAGGCATGGTCTACATGTGCAGCAGAACAGACTGTCACCATTCACTATGTGGCAGACTTTTATTTTTTTCCCTTTTTCTTTTTTTAATGTAGAAAACCTCCTTAGTGAGCAGGAAGCATGCTGGCTTTCTGGTTATAGGATTTTTTTAATGTGAGAGAAATTTCAGAAGAAATCATAGAATCATGAAGTTGGAAGGGGCCTATAAGACCACTGAGTCCAACCTCCTGCTCAATGAGCCTGTAGACCACTTTGGTGTCATCTGCTCTGCTGCTTTCTTCCTAAGAGTGGGGACAGTGCCTATAGTATGGGGCAATTGGGACTTGGGAGAGAATGGCAAAGTATGAATGTTTTGCATAGGTTAGATCTGTTTTCCTGCTGTCTCCTGAACTGCTTTGCTGGCCATGAGGTGGAAAAGATCCCGTTAGGAAACTCAAAGGGGGTTGGGGTGGGGTGGGGTTGCGGAGAGCATATTGACCTTTTCCCTTTTGCCTGGGAGAATCCTCCTCCTCTGGAGGAACTATGATGAAAAATATTCTCTCAAGGCAGCGGGGTAAGGAGGGTGAGGCAAGGGAGGCATGTGCATGGGTGTGTGTGTGTGTGTGTGTGTGTGTGTGTGTGCAAAACTGAGGAACAAAGAAAAGAAAAACATGACTCTATGATCCCAGGCAAGTCATGCCACTAGGAAAAGAATCCACTTCGGTGGCTTTTAGTATTGCTTTCCACATCTTGAAAATGATGTCCACAGGTGAGACTTTTCTTTTGGCGCACAAACAAGAACCCATATTTTTGAACAGTTGAGATTGATCAAATGATGTCACGAGAACTCGGCAGCTATGTTCCCGGGACCAAAACATGTTGCTGTTATTCTTGACTTTTGCTGTTTTTATGTATTTATACTTTTACGAAAACGGCGAACTATGAAAGTATAGGAGACACACTTTTATATTCTTGCCTCAGGCCCTGCATGAGCTAATTGCAGCTTTGCTTCAAGGTTATGTGTATGTGGCAACTGTAGAGCCTTTATAATCCTGAACCAATGAAACTGAACAAAGAGCTGATAGAACAGCTTGCCCTCAGCAATTCAGTATAACATCCTGTCATTAAACTCCAAACCCCATATGACTGATACCACTGAAACACTTCAGACTTATGATAAAAGGAGAAAGATGTTGCCAGCTTTGTTGCACAACCGGCAGAAGGACTTGTTGTGGCTCTTTGAAGGCTACCGGTTCAGCATCTGGTGCTATAGGCTACAAAACGCATGCTATAGTAAATTGGTTAGTCTGTGAAGGTGTAATAGGGCTCTTTGTTGCTTTTGCTTTCACAGAGTAACAGCTTTGTAGACTTTTGTTTTGGTCAGGTCTTGGAAAGGTTTTTTTTTGGGGGGGGGGAACGACATACTCCAAAATCAGAATGGTTGCTGGTTTAAATGTGGATTTCCCTACACTTCCTGATTGCACTGAATGGATTTTCAGGCTACTTACAAATTGCCTGTGTTGTAAGAAGAAATACCTTCCAGATGAAAGCATTAAGGTGGGCGTAGCCTGGTCTTTGAATCTACGCAGGCTCTATCTGTCATTTTATCTCTGATCAGGAGTTCTTAAAAGAACTGACACTGTGACTCTAGCTTAACCAGTTCTTGCTGACGTCAAAGTTGCAGGTTACCCCAGCAAACTGCAGAGAGAAACCGCAAAATCACAGAACAATAGAACTGTAGAGGTGGAAAAGACTCAAGGGTCATCCAGTCTAACCCCCTGAAGAAGCAGGACATAAAGCATCCCTGACAGGTGGCCACTTAACCTCTGTTTAAAAACCTTCAGTGAAGAAAAGTCCACCAGCCTCTGAGGAAATCCATTACATTGGCAAACAGCTCTTCCTGTTAAGAAATTCTTCATCATGTTGAGATGAAATCTCCTTAGATCTGAAACAGCACAATCAAAACATCAGCCTTTTTGTACAAAAGTAATTCACATAACCCCAACGTCACCTCATGACGGAGTGCAAGAATAATGTGAACCACTGATCGTTTATTACATTTGTCACATGGTCTCTAAGTTCATACTGTCTCTAACTCTCAACTCCCCGTGACGTAGATTAGAGTAAGGTAGAGGAACCTGAACCTTTGGAAGTTTCCTACATTGAGAACAAACACTGTAGAATATAGTGAAATATGTGATCTCCAGATGTTGTTGGAGTGCAGTTCCCATCAGTCTGAGTCAGTACAGGCAGTGATGAGGGATGATGGTAGTTGCAATCAATGACTTATGGAGGGCCATAGATTTACCAATCTTGCTTCAGCCTCTGTGATTCTTTGCATCTCATTCAATATGCACAGTATGCCCACTAAATGAGAAATCTGGCAACACGTTATTCAGGAAACAAATACACTGAAGCTGTTGCCCAGGGTAACAATCTGTATCATCCTAACCAGAAGGGTGTTCTCACCTCAGGAATAGTTCCATATAAACACTGAAAAGTTACACTTGGAACTTGCAGTGCTGTTGAGGAATGTTGAGTTTTACATTATTATTAGTAGTAGTACTGTAGCAGTAGCAGTAGCAGTAATAGAAAAGGGTTCCCAGTGTGGTGTAGTGGATAGAGTGATGGACTAGGACACTGGAGAACAGGGTTCGAATCCCCACTTAGCCATGGGAACTGATTGGGGGAATGGAACTGGTAAAACCACTCCTTAAATATCTTATTTACCTTTAACACTCTGAGCACATAACAACAACAATAAAGATGGGTATATTTGCATTTGTAAATGAATACGGATATTCATGTCCCAAGTGAGCCTAATATGGGTCCGGGCCTCGGAAGTGGCCCATCCACTCATGCTTTGCCGCACCTCATACCCAGCCTCCCGCTCTTCCTGCCAATCGTGGCTGTAGCTCCGCCACCTCTCTGCTCAGCTGGCCACTACTACTACTACTGTACTTACTAGTAGTAATAGTACTAAAATAGTAATAAAATACTACTAATACTAGTATTGTATATGGTGAAAGCTGACATTTGAAAATTGAAGCTGTGATTAATTTTTCCCATTTGTTTTATTTATTTGTTTATTTAAAATATTAATTGTCGGAGATGACAAACTGGATTGCTGTTCCCAGACTGTTGGCTGTAGGATTCTGCAAGTAGAGGTGAGCTGAGTTGTGTTAATTTCAGACTACGATTCTCAGAATTCCTCATGTAGCTGTGCTGCCTGGGGATTTCTGGGACTGCTGTATCCATGGGGAATTTATTTTTCTTGTAATATTTTCAGACTGTGAATAAGTGAATCAGTGGATACTGATCCTGTGGATAAGGAGATCCTACTGTAGTCCAAAATCACGAATCTGCACATCTCTATAAGCTGCCACCCCCAGAACAAATGTTTTCCATTTCTGCTCATTATACAATCAAGTTCATTTTTATTAATCCCAGTGCTTAATTTTATCCTGTTTTTCTCCCAAAAAGCTTAAGATAGATACAACATATTTTCTTCCCTGCTTAGTGCTGCTTGGTGCTGAAAGAGGACAGATACAATGAAATTTTATGTCCCTATGTATTCCTAAGACCCTATTTTTGTGTAAAAAAAAAGAAAAAAAAAGAGCAGTTCTCCTCCAAATAATGGTTCAAACTTTTTTTTCCTAATTTTTGGTTGTTGTTGTTATGAAACCCTTTAAAGATTTGCCTTCTCTGTTGGATTTTGTTTGTTTGGTGCTAAATTGAAAGTTTCTGGTGGGAGCCCTTGGCAGCAGATATCTGTTGCTAATCAGAAAGCTGCTGTCTTCAGAAACATCAGTTCTAAAAATCTTGAGAACACACTTTTTTAATGATCTTCATGGAATTAAAAATTTTTTTTTAAAGTAAATTAGGACTATAAGGAAAGCTGTGAACCTGATGAGCCACTTTTGCCTGAACCTTGCTCCAGCATAAAACAAAACAAACAAAAGGCCAAAATAATAATAATAATAAAAATAAGGTAACCCAGAAAGCTACAGCTTTTGTCATTGTTAGTGTCTACTTAATATTTGCATTGTGTGAACGGCAGGAAAAATGTTGATATTGTCAGTGCCCAGTTGATTATATATAGGGGAACAAACGTATATCTAAGCAGAGACTTTGATTGGTCTAGGGCAGTGTTTCCCAACCTTAGGTAACCCAAGTGTTCTGGACTGCAGCTCCCAGAAACCCCAGCAAGCAGAGCTGGTAGTGAAGGCTTCTGGGAATTGCAGTCCAAGGGTTTGTGAATTGCAGTCAAAGGGTTACTCAAGGTTGGGAACTACTGGTCTAGGGCTTCTTGTTTCTTCCTAGGCTTTCAGGACCATGCCGTACTATTTTAACACCACAGTATTCATTGTTTTCACACTGGCTCTCACAAATTGTTTTGCATGGACTGTTTGCATTTGTGCTGAATTAATGGAGCTAATCAGATTGAAACCCAAGTGCTCCATCTTTCCAGCTTAGAGTCAAATCAATTAATTACATAACATGCAGCTGCCTTCATCCCCCCCCCCAACAAATAGTATGTGTAAAGAGTCCCAGATCAAGACCACTGCTCATGGGGAGGTATAATCTTTCCTTCCCCCAGTCACTACCCTCCCCAAATTGAAACACAGCAAAATGCCACATGTTAGTTTAACAGGGTGTGCCTCCACAGATTTATGTATGAGATGAATATTAGTAGTTAATTGAACTCAGTGGAACTTGAATGCTGAATCATATGTGGAGTTGTACAGTGAGTAAAACAAGTTAGCTTAGCGAAATTGCTCAGGACTTGAAAAAGTATCCATGAATCACAGCCTAAAGCCATGATGGAACATTTGTCATTAGAGAGGATAACCAAGTTCCACTTGGAGCAAATAAGGTTTTAAATTACTCCTTGCCAGGAAGTTCTTTCCAAATGATGACAGGGCTAATGCATTTCTCTGGAAAATGAGGACAGAGCCCATTTCCTGCACTACAAATAGGCTTTCTGTTTCTGTGATGGAATGGCATTCAACTTCCGTTTGACCATGCCAGCAAATTCTTTAATGAAAACATGCCCAATCCTGCTTGTGGCATGGGCAAGACCTGTTTCACGTAATATTTTGACGTGGGAACCCACAAAAGTAAGCATTATCTTCTTACCAGCATACCTTCCCATGAGATTTTAACATGAATTATATGTTCCTAGCAGAACCATTTTGGTTCCCCCCATCCCCCAAAGCATTGTGATTTCTTGTTCACATTCTACAGTTACATTTTTTTTATCATCTCTGGTAGTGTTGAAAGCTAATACAGTGGAATGCCCTTTTACAATACACCATATGGAGAGCCTTCACAAGCAGAAGCTTCCCTGCTATATCAGCCCTCTATGTGGCGAGTAGAACAGGTTAGAGCTTTCTCTTCATGTGTTTTTAGAAAGTGGGGTTTGTGTGCCTGAATAAGGATTACATTGGCAGCCAAATAAATTGCTCCTTTCTACTTTGTGATGAGGTGGTATGTGGTCTGGTCTGTTTCTCTCCCGTCCTTCTCCCCCCACTTCCTTTTTTAGGGTAGGCAGCTAGAGAAACTAGCAAAGGAGAAGCCAAAATTACAGGTTTGGATGTCCTGACAAGGTCAGTTAACCATGGATTCAGAATATGACTTATGGATGGTTAACAAATCATGGCTTATTAGCCAAGGCTACTTCACTCATCAAAACAAGCCACATATCAGCAAACTATAACATGTTTTTTGTGAGATACAAACACAGCTATTTGTGTTTTACATTTCAACTGATGTGGACCTGGGGAAGATGAAAACCATGCAACAAAGAAACATAAGCTTACTTAATTTTCAAATTTTTGAAAAATAATTGTAGACTTGTTTTCTTTGTTTAGAACATAAACAGATCATGAAATCCAAATTTTGGTATAAAGAGGTGGCATCCAGAAAAAGCTGTTCATTTAAGAGCAGGCAACGACTCTTAATTCTGTTAATAATGGAGCACATTTTTGTAGGGTGACCAACAGAAAAATAAACAGAACTGATAGAATTAAAAGACTTCTGTCCTGATGAGTCCTGCAGCAAAGTTCACTAGCACCATACTTGGCTTACTGGGCCGTGGTGAGAACTGTTTCATCTTCATTTTTCTCTGCATGCATGATAGCAGCCTAATTCTGCAGAGCTTATAATGAAGTAGACGCTCTTTCCCTCATTGCATCCCTCCCCCATCCCATTTGTATTTTTGAATAGTCATTTAATGGGTGAGGCAAGAAAGGATCTTCTGACATAAATTCATTCTGTCAATTAGCTGGAGGCCTCCTAACTGTTCTGTTAATATTCTGTTGGCGTATTAGAGCTTGGGAGTATGACAGTATCCATTGCAGTTATTTTCAAAGACCTAGCCTTGTTAGTCTATGTTAGACTAACTATAACAGGGGATAAAAGGAAGAGTTTTGTGGCCTCTTTAAAATTAATAGATGGATTATAAACCTCTATGCAACCCACCACTAACACTCATGCTAAAACAAATTTGTTAGTTTTAAAGATGCTACAAGATTTTTTTTCTTTTTAATAAGAGGATGGTCAGTGAAGACCCTTGGGAAGAAAAGGATTAACAGGATGGGTCTCTATGCAGATGCTGGCTAGAGAGACATAAAACAGAAACAGCTCATTGTGGAGTGTGTAATAAAGAAAGCAGAGTAGAACGTAGCAGTTTATTCACCTGGTGTGGACTGGCATACTGCTGGTGTCATCGGATGCTTCATTACCTAACAAGACGCTAATTTCACGATTCAGAAAACCATGATTAAGTACAGGTGAGCTGCCTCTGGGCTGCTGAATCAGACAGAAGATGCCATGACTTGAGTTTTGCGTCAACGCCTGCTGTAGGTGAAATATGTACAAGAGGCAAGACATGTGACTGGAAGTTTCAGGCTATGTTGTCCACCTCCTCAACAATGTTATTTGTTTGACCTTCTGTGCGCTTTGATTGGCAGTCAGAACTAGTGGACTACAGGGTTTGTGCTTTAGAATATTCCTTACAGTAAACACAATTTAAAGGATTTTGTTTTCATCGTTTGTGTTTATCGAAAGATTAAAATTAAAAGATGCCACAAAATCATCTGCTGTTTTTCAGTACTATGAGGAAAGCAGTTCTATGCAGGAACAACACCAATGTCTTTTTCGTGTTTTGGTAGAAACGGGCGTTTGTTTTCTCTTGTACTTTTTTGTGTGGAGAAGTCTCATGAGTTACTGTTTTCCTGACATTTTAAAAACATGTATGTGGTTTATATTGAGACAAAGGTGAAAGACTTAATAGAGTCAGGGAGGAGACACAGATCCATTATTTTAGGCAATGGTGTTGGTCTTCTTTCCAAACTGAAGCCTATAGGCTTCCCTCTCTTGAGTTGTGACTGAGGGAAGAGGAGCTGCTACTGTATGTGACAGATGGATTGACTGCTTTAGTGTGTTTCTTTTTTCTCCAGTATCCTTAAGTATTGTCAGTCTCCTTTCCCACCAGTACTATTAAGTGGAACATCATAGTTTATATCAGTGTAGAGCAAGTGCTTCTCTCCAGATGTTGCTGGACTCCCATCCGCTTAAGCCATCAGTCCAATAACATCTGGATGGCCACAGTTTGCTTATTCTTGAAGTATACTATGTCACTGCCCACTCTCACTGCTGCTACCCAATGATAGGTACCAATTGGGAGACATACCCATCATGAAGTGCATTCTCCTAATGGTTACTAAGAGGAGGTTGGTTACTAAATCTTGATCTGTGCATAGAAAAAGCTGTAGTAAGATATGTGGGGAATTGCATCCAAGCCTATGAGGGGGAGGCAGGATTGGTTGGCAAAGGAACCGAGAAGCAACAGCAATACATCTGTGCCTGCACACGGAGGACTGAATGGCTTTTGCCCTGTCCTTACCTTAGCCCATCCCCAGCATCTGGAAAGTTAGTTTTAGAAAATAATCATTACCGTTACTCATTGCAGTTCTGAAAAATAACGTGTTCCTATTGTTTGTTTGGATTAAAAAACCCTAGTGAATCATTTAGTTAATTGTTGTGGATGCTTGTTTTTTGTTTGGGGACAGGAATCCACCTAAAACAGTGAGATAATGATATAAAATGTATGTGTGTGTAGGAATCCTTCAAAACACTCTTCAAAGCATTTTCAGACACACACCCCATAGCAAGTAAAACGTCTCAGTAAACATTTTTCACTATGTGTGGATGTGGTTTTGGCCTTAAAGGGCACAGTTGCCCTCTGTAACCTGTTTAAAAGGTGATATGCTTGCAGGAGGGGTAGAGCTTCCAGGTAATTCATCCCAGGGAGAAAGGAGGGTTGTAGAAACAGCTTGTGGACTGGACTTTTCCCACCTTTGATCTAGTTGAGGTCATGCCACCCACCTACAGTCTGTCATGCATGGTTTCCATTTATATGTGTCAAAAAAAACCACAACAAAACAAAACACTTTGTCATCGTTATCATGCAGCAAGGTTGCTGACTTGCAGAGAGTCTGGGATTATGTTTTTCTGAAGTTCTATGGAGAGATGGCGCTCTGAAATACTTATTTTATGTAGAATATAAATGCTTTCATTCTTCAGTGCTTCTAAGAGCAGGGGGTTGGACTTGATGGCCTTATAGGCCCCTTCCAACTTCACTATTCTATGATTCTAAGATATTTACAGAAACAAAAAGGAAGCTATGTCATAGCATGTTTTAAGTGCATGGAAAAATTAAAAAGTTTAATTAAAAATTAAAAATTAACCAGGCGCAATAAACAGCATCAACTGTTATAAGATCATCCTGTTATACAAGCCTCTATTATATAATGTGATATATGACCTGCCTGGGCAGTCTTTAAATTTAAAATAAGGGGCATCTAGCATCCTTTCTAGTTATATATATATTAAAAAATGGCTCCAAAGCTTTTGTTCTCATCTGCCAAGTCAACATGGTGTTGCATAATTGAGGACTGTTAATCCCCCACCATCAGATTGGTGCAATTAAAATAATAATGCCATGTAATAAATACTAATCACCAGCCAGCATTTTACAACACGTGTTATTGAAGAGTATCAGTGTACACAGTGTATTTCTGCTTCAGCTCCCCCCTCACCCATCTTGTGTTAAGACAAACATTTTGTAGCCACACAGCTTTCAGTACACAAGGTTTTGCATTTAGATTTCATAAACATGGACGCTGCTGTTGTAGAACTAGTTGCTACCTTTGCAGACAAACCTTGATATTAATTTTTGTGGCGTGTTGTGAAATGTAGGAGGACATCTGTTCCATTCTGCCCTTTATACCATTGGCAAGGACCAGCCCAAGACATTTTGCTTCTTAAAGTGGTGGAGAAGATGTTGCCTGGGTCTGTTCCAGCTGCAACTGCCAGACAGATGAGCCTTGCTTCAGCTCTGATAGCGGGACAGAGTCCTTGACTACACCTGGATGCAACAGGATAGTTTAGCGTGCTCAGTGCAAACTGTGCAGCACACACAACTTTGTCCAGCAACCAATTTATGCGTCTCCATGCCCCCCCCCCCATCTGTCACCTGAGATGGCCACTTCACTCTTCCTGTTGGTTGCGCTAGTTCAGCAGTTGGTTTGATTCTGCTATTTAGAACTGTTGGATCCTATCTCTTGTATCACGATACTGTTGGCAAGTTAGGAGAACAATGATTTACCCAAGACCTGAGTGTAGAACCCCTTCCCAAGGGAAGTTCGTCTAGCTCCATCTCTATTGAGCTTTTGATGGACCTAAAACTGTATTAGTTCAAAGGGCCTTTGATTTCTCAGACTGGCTCTTAGAACTGGCTTTTGGTGGTGGTGGGAATTAATGTACTTTCAAATAATGTTTTTTATTTTCTATTTTTTACTATGTTTAATCTATTTAAAATCACTTTGGTAGCTTTATTGTGGTAGAAAGGTGACAACAAAAGTTCTTAAATAAATAATAATAAATTTCAATAACTAAGAATTTGAATGTGGGTTTCCTGTATCTTAGAATGGACTGACCATTGCAGCAAAATAGCTCACACAGTAATATTGCATTGAATGACACACATTTCTCTGTAGAACATGGATGAATCTCAAAATGTTCCATCCCATATCGATACATGGAAGTGCTTAGAAACATAAGCCCTTAAAACCTTTGTATCCCACTGAGTAGAGCTGGACTTCCTCCTGAGCAAACATGCACAGAACTGTATGGCATCCCTACTTCTTGGAATGTGGGACAGAATGAAGCCCCTATCAAATATCTATTCTGCTTGAAGTAAGCCCCAGATTGTGCTGTTTCTGTAGTAACGAGAAGGAAAAGTTGCATGGCTATATCAGTTCAGTGTCTTGTTAGATTAATGTTTGTTTTTTCCCCCCTTTGGTTCAAGGAGGAAGAGGAAGAGGAGGATGGATGTTTTGGGGGATGTGGCACCCACACAACTTCCCCTCCCAAAGCATATTTTGGATGTGTGGGTCATTGTCCTGATCATCCTCGCCACTGTCATCGTCATGACATCCCTTCTACTGTGCCCAGCCACAGCAGTGATCATTTATAGAGTCCGGACACACCCTATACAAAGTGGAGCCGTGTGAGACTTGCCGCTGTTTGGGTTTCCTTAAAAGAAACATGAGCTAAACCAAAGGGTAATGGAAAATGTCTTTGACTGCCTTCGTTGTTAGGCCTATCTCCAAGAAGGCAATAGAAGAGTGCCAGCAAGGACATGGCAGCAAGATAGAGACTGTGTTCTTGAAAGGAAAAGGCTGCAGGCCACCTGAAACACGCTGGAAGCCTGGTTATCCACTCAAACTGCAAGCTTGAAGCTCCAAATTGAAGGCTGTATAGCCATTTGTTGAATGAGCTGAAGCCCTATTCATGCACTAGATTAAGTAAACACATGAGGCAGAGGTGCAGTAGCTCTGCCACTTTCCTTGTTGCTCTCCTCATGTGGAAAGCTGTCGTCTGAAGTGGAGAGCCTCCTTCACGGATGGAGGAGGCCCTTCTCAGACGGTTGTGCTCCATTTGAGAAGAGCAGCCACAAAGTGGGTGGGGCTCGCATGCTCGTCTCCTTTTATGATTTGTTAATCTTATTTGAGCACAACAGAATATGACTTCAACTGATACAGGATTCCAGATTGTTCCTGTTTTTGTTTCTTGAGATGTTATTTAATCGGAATGTTCTTTGTGTTTACTGAGCAAACAGTTCCAGAAGGCTATGGAGAGGGCAAAAGAAGATGCCAGAAAAGAAGTGTGGAATGTCCCATAACAAAGCCCTTTGAAAACTGTTTCCAGCTGTGGTTGCTGTGCCAGAGAACTCTGCTTCGTTTGTCCCAGACAAATTGTTGTCTTTTTTCACTAAGAAATCACTTGGGCAGGGGAGCTTTGGTTGTTCTCAGCTGGAATGTTTCTGTTGTTCTCTCTTTCCTCAACTCGTAACTCAAATAACAGCCAGCAGCTATGAAATTGGATAATCAATAAGGAAATGAAATTGAAGCACATAAGCAAATGGATGTAATTGTGTTTGCAGTCCACAGCTGTGGAATATTCATTACAACATATATATGGGAATGGTAACAGGAAGACAAAATAGGCTTTGCTTTGCTGAGAAGTGTGTGTGTGTGTGTTTGTGTGTGTGTGTGATCCTATGCATATAGGAGAAAGGTTCTTTGTATTTGGATCCAGTCAAAGAGAACTAGTAGGAATACTCTGGCTGTGTAAAAATCAGGGCTGTTTATTTCTGTGGTGTGACACAATTCTAGTCACATGCTGCTGTTTCACAATGTTGTGCCCACACTAAAAAGTGTTCCTGCTCATTTGTGGAAGTGCCTGGCGTTTCATCTGGCAGCACTGTGTAGATAATAACTTGCATCAAGCATGTGCCTCAGTTGCTTTCATGCCCTGTATCATTCATCTTCCTTTTTCCGTGGCTACTGCTGGCTTTACTGCTATAGAAGAAGCATTTACCTGATTTCTATAGCAGCAGCGGGAAATGTTTGGCCCTCCAGACACTCACAGTAACTCACCCAGGCTGGTGGGAGGTGTAGTCCAACAACATCTGGAGACCTGTACATTCCCCACCAGCATTTGCAGCCTTCCGTTCCATCAGACATGCCCTTTGAGTTGCCAGTTCTTGGTCCAAAGAGATCTCCTTGGCTTTTCATATCTATGCAGCAATTGAAACAGCAACAGGTGTTCTAGTTGGTAAGCTCAGGGTAGCCTAATCGGGCAAATGAGAACAACTTCTGCCAGATCTCTACCTGTCACCCATCTACGAAATTTACAAAATGGACTGCCCTTCAAGGTCAGGCATTAACAGGTGCAGCCCTTCCTTGCTTCGGTGGGACTATTGCTTCTAGTTTCTTTGTTTCCATGCAATGAAGCCCTGCAGCCTGTGAAAAATAGTTACCAGTGTTGAAGACAGGAGGAGGAGAAGTGTGTATATGAAAGAGAAGTGGATGCTTTCATAGTGGACCCAGAAGCATGCTAAACTGTGATAGTGTGCAAACCTCTGTAATAAACTATTATTGCTATTGTTGCTGGTTGTTCTGTGTGCATTTCTAACTGTTGCCTTTGTAGGCTTTGAGGATTATTGGGTTAATCCTACTTTTAATCCCTTAAATTCCCCTCAATTGTCTTGTTACTTGCAGTGAATCATCAGCTTTCTAATCTTGTCTGATTTTCCACAAGTGAAGCCAAGCTCGTGGTGCAATTGAAACCGGTCCTTCGTATTAGTGGAACATGGTGATTCCAATTTGAGAGGTGCTGTGAATCTGGTCTGGGTTTCACTTTGCACTTTGGAGGAGTTCTCCAAAGTTCTTCAACCTACTCAAAGGATAGAATTCAGTGCCTTGCATTGCTTCTGTAAACTGCAGACTAAAACGTAGAGTAGTTTCACAGCCTTTCCAAAATTAGGTTAATCCAATAATCCATATGAATCCAATGCTTCATATGTACATGGTCCCTGTGGCCCAAAAGATTATTAGTATTTTTTTTCAGCTGGCCCCCAATTAATGAGATTTTTTTTTTCATGTAGCCACTTCTATGGTTCACTTTTATTTTAAAGGAACCCTAATAACAAACACATTGGCTGTATGTTTTCCTTTGGTGGGGATTAACACAGGATGAGGTTTTGATTATGCATCTGCCCGAACCACATCACTGAGATATGTGCCTTCTGAAGCATTTTCTCATGAGGCCCGGTCTTCACCGTGATGTAGGACGAGCAAACAGAAGGTAGCCTACTGAGTTACAGGATGAGTCAGGCTGTGGTTTCATAAAGTGCTAGTTGTTCCCATTGCTTGCATTCTGGGTTTGTTTGTTTGTTTGTTTAGTAATATTGGTTTGAGTAAGGAAAGAGTAAATAAAGGAATATTTAACAGTGGCAGCCAGTGCCTCTTAGGGGTGGTAGGACCAAAGGCACAGCAAACAATGGTGAGCAGAACTTGGGCAAAGTGGGCATTCAGACACACACAAGCATACTTGTGTACAAAAACCCAGAGGCAGGCAGGCAGTGACACAGACACCTGTCTCCGGCAGCCAGAAGAGAGCTGAAGGGAGCCAGAAGTGGAGCACCACCACACTTCCTCTACTGGATGAGCTATCATCAAATTAAGAGTGTAATTTGGAAGACTTTCCTCAGGAGCAGATCATTGTTAAATTGATTTCCAAAAACCAATGTGCTGATTCACAAGATTCTGCACATGCACATGCACACATATTCCTCATCTGAAAATGTAGCTTCACCAGATATGTAGTTTCCTAGTAACAATGGGGAGTTAGCCCTACACAAGCAGCACTACAAACATGTTTTCAAGGGCTGGTAAGGAGCCAATGGAGGAGTCCTATTCTGTTCTATTCATGAGGTGAAAACTGGGATCCCAATCAGAATAAATGAGAGAGTAGAATTATAACTAGAACTTTAAAAGTAACACTTTTTGAAAAAACAGAGATGAATAATTATTATCAGTGGCACGTGGTTATTGAGAAGAAAAGAGTCTTCTGAGAATAAGAGAATGCCCCTCCTGTTACCATTTACAGTCTCTGCAGAAGGGCTGACAACCCTGTTTTCTGGAAAGTGGGAAGAAAACGAAGAAGATTAAAGAGACAAAGAAAAAAAGGGTAGGAGTACATTTTTGTGCACTAAATGGACAACGGCATGACCAGGTTCCAGGTCACAAAGATCATCTGGGGATAACACTGTTCTCAAATAATTCCAGAATGGCATCCCACAAGCCATTAAATCTGTGCCAAGCATTCCTTCACAGATGTAGAACAGATGTGTCAATTCTAGGATCAACAACACTGATGGCTTTCCAAGTCTGTAAAATCATTCACTTAGCAACTAAGGGTTGGTTCAATTCCTAAAAAATAACTTTTTTAAAAAAGCCTTTGATTTATAAATGTGGGATATTGTGCTTCTGTATCCCTGATTCAAAATGCTAGGAAATGATTCAATATTGTTGTGTAATATTGTGCCCACGCTGCCAGCAGGAAAAAGAATGCCAAGCTTTACATAACAAAGGGCATCTCCGCATCACACAATGGACTTCGGTGTTGGAGGAGAACTTTACAGATACCACAGATAGCCAGAAAGAAAAATCAGTTGGTGCTCATTCAAGTCAACTTGAACTGTCACTAGAGCAAAAATGAGTAAACTGAGGCTATCCTACCATTCAAATATAATGAAAATGCAGAACTGACGAGAAAAGACAATATTGCTGGGAAAAGTGGTGGTGAGCCAATAGGAAAAGAGGAAAACATAACATGACATGGGTTGATTCAGTGAAGGAATGCACAGTGGTTAGTTTGCAAGACCTGAGCAGAACTTAGGGGCGGAGTAGGAGGAAGAGAGAACAATCTAACATACGATACTGTTGGGTTGCAAGATCTGAGCAGAGCTGTTAATGATAAGACATTTGAGAGGTCATTAACTCATATAGGCACCACACATCAGAAGTGACTTGATGACACATAACATATATGGAGTTTTTTTCTCCTTACCAGACAATTGTATAGTAACATGACAGGTGGAATGGTTGAGACTATGACAGGATATACCGTGTTTCTCCGAAAATAGGACAGGGTCTTATTAATTTTTGCTCCAAAAATGCAGTAGGGCTTATTTTCAGGGAATGTTTTATTTTTTTCATGGACAACAATCTACATTTATTCAAATACAGTTATGTCATCTTCTGGTTGCTGCACAATGGTGGAGGGTGGGGTTTCACTTAACTAGGACTTATTTTTGGGGCAGGGCTTATATTACGAGCATCCTGAAAAATCATACTAAGGCTTATTTTCAGGTTAGGTCTTATTTTCGGGGAAACAGGGTAGGTACCAAAACTCTGGTAACATCAAGTAAGACTATCCCCGGCAACAAAGTAAAAAACAGTAATTTCACAGTTTAAATTAGTAAGCTTCTGAATATTTGTAATTTATTCTTTTTTAAAAATGTCTTTTAACATATTTTTACAACCAGACACAAAATCTCTTTACCAGCACCAATGCCTGTTCCGCTGGGAAGGAGTTAGAAAGCTCTCCTCTTGAGAGTGAGCTAATTTACTCCTAACTGACAGGCTCAAAAGTTCAGATTTCCTGTTTGAAGACTTGTGTCAGGAGCTGGTTCTCAGAAATCCTGACACAATGTTTACTGAAAGCATTCAGGTCTGGGACAAACATAACTGCTCTGTGCCTTTGTAATGCAGGAATCCTCTGAATATTCCTTACAGAATTGTATGCTAATTCCCTGGAGATACATGGCAAAATGCCCCTTTCTGGAAGACTGTCACTCCATTGCTTCACTTAAAGCAAATCTCTTTTTTGACTCTTCAAAGAAAACTTGTAACTCAACTATTTCTGTGACCTTTCATTACCTTCAAAAATCTCCCTTCCCAGCTTAACAAAACTGCAACATTGCATCAACTTCAGAATGTTCTTCTGGTAAGTTTATAAGAAAGTTACTGTTTTACCCTTTTGAAAGGCCGTTTTGGATACTCAGTATTTCAGCCCCTGCACACTGGATTCCTTCCAAATTTTTTAAAAAGGGGATGGGGCCAATTATTCTCTTTCAAAATAAACAAATTACAACTCTTTGTTTGGGCTGCCCTCATTTTAGAATTCCATTACTGAATGCTGATTTGCTTTGCTAGCACAATAACACCATGCACTCTTGTGTGGTGATAATTCGCACCTTGAAGATAATGTATCTTTTTTTTTGCTGTTACCATATTTTCCCACATGGGACACAATTTCTTGAAAGCTACATGTTTTGCAACTTTGTCTAAGCAATGAGACATGCCAGTGAAGCTTTCCTGATGAATGACCAATCATGAAACAAACTATTTTGTAAGATATTGAGGTGGGGGAAGCTCATGCTAGGATAGGATCGTCTTATGCCTCTTATGGGAGTCCACTTCTCATAACATGCTAAACTGGATCTTCTAATTTGACCACAAGACAGTACATTGAATCCAAACCAGAGGCATCTGTTAACTCATTGACCAACATGGAACTGAGTGCAAAGTGAATTCACTGATCATGCCTAGTGCGAGTTTGTGGAACATGTTTTAAAAACCTACCAATAACCTTGCAAATATTTGTAGCTCTAGTATTTATGCTTAACAGGAACCTTTAACTCCCCGCAGCTCTACTGATCAGAGCTGTTTGAATAGTTAAGTTTATCACTATTAATAATATTTCAAAATGCACATTGCAATTTATTGCACCCAGAAGACATTCTTCATATTATCTCATTGTTACTATAATAACAGTACCATAGTTCAGTATTATTATCTGTTTACATATGAATGTGCTGGGGATGAGGTATAGTAATTTATCTAATCTAAAAACCCATTTAAGTTTATGGCTAAGTGGAAGTTTGATGACTTCATTCTGCTTTCCTAGCTCAGACTACTCAGCTGAACCATAGATGCTAGGAGACGTTGATGGAAAGGCAAGACTTGTTCTATGGTGTTTGTGGGAGCTGTGCTAAGTGCAAATGCCATATGTTTATGCCGTGCACCTGAGCGCACAGATGGGAAACCTTGACATCTGAGCATTCAGCCTGGAGGCAGGCAGTACAGCATGGCCTCTGCCAATTTGAAGAGACCCTTGTTCAGCAGGCCGAGGCAAAGAGGCAGTCCCGAAACCAGCAAAATGAGGGAGCTGGACAGGGGACAGATTGTATTTGTCTTCAGTGTGGAAGGGATTGTCGCTCTCGAATTGGCCTTCTCAGCCACACTAGACGCTGTTCCAAGACCTCTATTCAGAGCACGTTACCATAGTCTCTTGAGACTGAAGGATGCCTACTCTCTGGGCGCACATTAGCCCTGATTGTTAAGAAATGACTTCTCCAAGAAATGATCAAGAACAGGCACACAATAGGATAAAAGCTGTTGGGTAAAATAAGATGCTATGAAGAAATAATTTTGGTCAGGCTAGCTTATAGACAAAACTGTGTTCAGTGTTACGTACAGAAAATATACTTTTAAAAATTCTCCAAAATCATGCAACTGAATTGTGTGTACCTCAAAACTGTATGTACTAGTTGAGAAAAGGGTGTCCATGAAGAAGACAGTCCTTTATATGCATTGATTACTTGGCTTAATTAGACTCAGGTCACAATATGAAGTACAGTGGTGCCTCGCTAGACGATGTTAATCCGTTCCACGAGGATCGCTGTCTAGCGAAAACATCGTCTAGCGAAGCACGTTTTCCCATTGGAATGCATTGAAATCGCTTCAATGCGTTCCAAGGGAAAATGCAGTCGTCTAGCGAAAATTTCCCATAGGGAAACATCGTCTAGCGAGTGTGGGTCCCCATAGGAATGCACTGACAGCTGCACTGACAGCTTTTCACCACTAGTCGGCGCACTCCTATGGGGAAACCTCATCGTCTAGCGAAAATCGCCATAGGGAAACATCGTTTTGCGAAGCGCAGTAGCGATCGCAAAAAGGCATCGTCTAGCGATTTCCTCGTCCTGCGAGGCAATCGTCTAGCGAGGCACCACTGTACCATGCTATAGACACTATTTTGGGAGAGAGGGAACTTCACAGTCATATGTTTTGTTCTGAAGCCTGTTTCTGTTCCATTTCTTTCTATTATGTGTGACTTGTCTTTAGGCCCCAGCAAAAATCAACTGCATCATAAATTCCTTTTATGTTTGGTTCCCAGACCTCACTTAGTGGCCACCTAGAGAGACTATCATATAACTGTTCCAAAACACTACATAGAACAGACAGAAATGCCAAATAGGATACTCCCACATTTGAAATATTGATGTGGCAATCCTGATCTGCTTGGGTTTGGGACAGTAGCAAAAACACCAATGTAACCCCCCCACACACACACAAAGGATAGCATTTATGCTAAGAAGACCAATTACTCCTTCAGAAAATCAATCTCTTGATGAAATACCACTATGCAATGCTATTCGTTCTTATGCTTCATATATAAAATCACACCATCTGTTGTTTCTGTAACTGCCTTTGTATTTACTTAGTCAATTGATCATAAAACACATCTGTAAAACAAATACTGGTATGTTTGGTTTGTTGCTGATCAAATAAAATACCATCTAGTGTTTTGCACTCCCCCTGCAAAGTAGAAATTTACAACTCAGCCAACTTGTTAAAGAAATGTAAAGAAAATACAAAGAAAATGAGTTAGTGAATCTTCTGTTTGTAATCACAATTCCACATTTTAATAAAATTAGCACATCATCCTGGGAAATGCTTGAAAGCAAATTTGAGTTTAATTATAACCTCTGTAATCTTATGAAAAAAAGGATCATTGTATTACTGATGCTGGTCCTTCATATAATGTTTTGAAGCCAATTTCGGAAAGAATATGTGAAAAAGGAATCTGAACGAAAGAAAATGCATTAGATCCAAAACTCTATATGCCTGGAAGTCTGTTTGAATCTACTTCCCTACTGGCTGCATAGATTTCTGAGCTGGAGCACAGGAGTCTGATTTCCCGCTGTGCCTCTCAGGAGAAGAACCAGCCTATGTGGCCTTGTGCAAGCTACATGGTCCCCAAGTGCCCCCAGAGGAAGGAAATAGTAAAGTACTTTTGAATATTTTGTACCTAGAAAACCCTGAGAAGGGCCGTTGTAAGTCAGAATTGACTTGATGACACACTGTTATTATTATTGCCTATCTCTCTGCCTATTTCACAGGCCTGTAAGTAGGATATCTAAATTTAGAGGGCACCAAAATCTAGACATAAATCTGCTGGTGTGTGTTGGAACATCTCCCAGCCATTTTGTTTGTTTTTTGTTTTTGAAAGCATAAGATTTCTCTTTGTGAAGATTCTCCCTCATCCAGGTGAGGTTATTTGGAAGTTGAGTCATGGCAACTGGATGTCTTTTTTGTTAGTATGAAACGTTTCGCTCCTCATCCAAGTGGCTTCTTCAGTCTGAGGAGAGTTGGTAGGAGACCCTTGATATATACTCCACGTTGGTTTCATTTCACCCTGGTCTGAATAGGCTCGTTAGATGGACAAAGACTGAAGAAGCTACTTGGATGAGTAGCGAAACATTTCAACCTAATACGAAAGACATCCAGTTGCCATGACTCAACTTCCAGAAGACTTATCTTTCTTTTGGGTGGGTGAGGGGACACTACATCATCCTCCTTTTTCTCACATGTATGCCTCAGGGCATAAAAAGTGGTAGACAGTACCATTTGCCTCAGGTGCCAACACTGCTAATGATGGCTCTGCTATCTTACCAGCAATCAAACAGCACTACAATCAAGTAGGACCTTCAGCCTAAAAGGAGATTATCATGCCCCAAAGTAATATGTGGAAAATATCTGAACGACAAAAAGAGAACTAGTTTTAACACTGTTTAGGTTTTGACTTTTGCTTTCCTCAGTATACAGCTGGGCTTTCAAATGAATGCTGTGGTATATTACATAGATAGCTCTCCAACATCCATATCCTATGCTCTGTAGTAAACATACATATGAACTAACTAACCGTGACTTCTCAAGGCTTGTCTGTCATATATTATTAAACTCTTAGTATCTCTACTTTTATGGCTTGGTTAGAGGTATCCAATATCTCTTGCAATGCCAGATCAATACAAAGAATACATGAAAAAGACATTTAGAAACAAAGAACAAAAAAGGAATAGCAGATAAAAAAACAAGAAAGCTGGGACGTCCACAACGTTAGGGAAAACTCAAAAGGGAAAGTCAATCATCCAGCACACTAAGAACATACTGAAGAATGAAGCTTTCAGTTAGGAAAGAAAAATGATGAGGGATATCATCCTCATCCTCAGCATCTTAGAACAGCAGAACTGGAAGGGACCCTATGGATCAGGGGATCCAGTCCCTGTCAGGGAGGCACAGTGGGGAATGAAACTCCCAACCATCACTGAGCTAGGAAGTAGATTTTCAACAGGATGATGCAAAGTCTGAATATGGGCCAACAGAGAAGGCCCTAAGATACACATTCTGTCAGCCAAACTTCAGATGATGGATGCACAGCAGGGCCTTCACAGAAGATCTGTTTATAACTCTAAGTATACAACTGTGTATGGGAGACAGTTCTACAGATTTAACCATGACATGCAAAAAAAAAGAAGGTTCCATTTTGTTTGCTTTAGATGCTCCATTTGTTCCTTGAACTGTGTGTTTTCCAGTTCCTTTCACTAATGAGCCACCACAGGATGCCAGTGGGTTCTGTCATCCCATTTCCTCAACTTTTATATTTGTTTCTCCATTCCTTATCAACCCCAACAATCATGGCTCACATTGTTTTGATGGAGCCATGGCAGCAACATCTTAACAGGATTACCCTGGAACTCAAAACCCACTGCGGAGGTAAGAAGACATCTGAATAAATCTTTTAAGCTGTGAAATAGCTGTGAAATTCATCCTTAGCTGGAACATTGGATCTGGAAGAACTTAATATCAAATTATCCATTATTAAAACTTGGCTGACTATGGCATATCATACATCACAACTTCCATCAATTAAGTGCTTTTTTTTACTTTGTTAGTATGATTGCTTTTTAAACATTTCACTATGTAAAGGTCATCATGTAAACCACAGAAGCTGCAAACAAAACAAAACGCACAGACATACACAACAACAACTTTGAATGATGTGTCCAGATGTTTAAAACCTGCTTAATCCCTTGTTTCCTACATGTATGCTCAAATATGTATCAGAGCCATCATAAAATGTATGAAAGACTAAGCAGAATATTGAGGACCTGCTAATAGCCTAAGAAGTCTATTTTTTGTGAGAATTTGCTGTTTAATTTTGTAGCCCCTGATATCATTAACCTTTAGTTTGATTTTTCTTACAGCTTTTCTCGTATCCACCTGACATTTGCACCTTAAACCACCATACCTGTAGCTGCCTTATTCTTGCAAACAGTAGTACTGCAAGAAATCATACAGCTCGGTGAAATCTGAGGAAATGATACACTTTCACCTTTTGAGAATTCAAATTACACTCTAACTCTGCCATCAAGAAACAACATGATCCTGAATCTTTCTCTCTGATGAAAACAGGCTGTTTGAACTCCTACATTTTCATTTTGTCAGGGAACAGAAAAAACAGGGCTTAATCTGTGCTTTTTATGAATCTTCAGTCACACATGTTATAGACCAGACAAACACTCCTGCCAACGATAGTCAGTGCCAAAATTTCATTAAAAAGCCCTGATTCTGTGCAAGAAGAGTTCATTTTCCAAGTTCCATAATGTTTTATAATAAAAGTCTTCCTAGGCCAAAAGTCTGTTAAAGAAGAAAAAAGGACATTGGCTGCAACCACTCTTCATCAAATCACAGAAATTATCTATTGAAGATGGGGGAAGAGGATATGACATTAATTGTCCTGACAGTACATCATCACCACCATCATCTTAGAACTGCAGGGCTGGAAGGGACCCTATGGATCATCAAGTCCAGCCCCTGTTAAGGAAGCACACTGGGGAATTGAACTCCCAAATATAGTTCACTGACAGAGCCTATGTTTTGCTTGCAAAACCTTCCAGATTCAATCTCTGGCATCTCTGGGAAGGCTTTGGAAGTCTCCTATCTGAAGGTCTGGAGGGCTGCTGTCTGATGGTTTGGAGGTGGCCATTTCCAACCTTCTATTCCAGTTTAGGGTAAAGGTAAAGGTTCCCCTTGACATTTAGTCCAGTCGTGTCCGACTCTAGGGGGCGGTGCTCATCCCTGTTTCCAAGCCATAGAGCCAGCGTTTGTCCGAAGACAGTTTCCATGGTCATGTGGCCAGCGCGACTAGACACGGAACGCCGTTACCTTCCCACCGTGGTGGTACTTATTTATCTACTTGCATTTTTATATGCTTTCGAACTGCTAGGTTGGCAGGAGCTGGGACAAGCAACGGGAGCCCACTCTGTCGCATTGATTCGATCTTACGACTGCTGGTCTTCTGACCTTGCAGCACAGAGGCTTCTGCGGTTTAACCCACAGTGCCACCACGTCCCTTATTCTAGTTTATTGAACTACAATTCCTATGTGCTGAACTATTCCTATCTCCCATCTTGGTTGGAAATTACAACAGCTCCCATTCACTACATATAAGGGACCAAAGGTTGGGAACCACAAGTAGGCCATACTGAGCGACACGGAGCAATGGCTTGATTTAGTGTAAGGAGTTTTTTTGGTTTTAAGTGTGTGTGGGGGGGATAGGGTCAAAGTGATAAATCTTCACCTTGCAGTCTGAAATAGTATAGTCCATTTTCCTACCACAGTAACTCCGTATTTCATTTCTACCTCTTTTCATTGCAGGAATGGCATGGGGGCGTGATGCTGTGGAGCATGTTGCTGATTTGCCATTATGACAACTTGTGAGATTGTCCAATAGGGGGCATGATATTCACACAAACCCAGGGCAGAGTTGCATAAGATGTCCCGGTATGTTTGGAAGGTGACATCAAAATATTAGAAAACTCCATAGTGCAGAACAGTGTTCTTAGAGAAAAGGTATGTTTATAACAAAGCAGTTAACCGGCCACAAAAGTGAAGTATACGCCTACCCGGTGGCTGACTTACATGCCTCATTGCCACCTGGCCTGAGGGACTGGGAAGCATACAGATAGATAGAGAGATAAACGTTGTTGTTTTGACTTACAAACTGTCCCATTGTACTAGAGCACTCTCTGAGCAGTTTACAACATAATTAAGCAAACATCACTCTGTTTGCATATCCGGATCCCTCCAAATGACAGGGCAATAACTGTATATATCTGTTGGGCTAAAAATGGTTGCCCAACTTTGCACACAGGAGACATAGGAGAACAATCAGAGGCTTTAAGTTTAAAAATATCTGTTTGTTGATTTTAAGCTTTTGAAATATTCTCTCTCACTTTTCTTGTATTTTTGTTATATTTAGTCTTATACTGAACAGTTTTTTAAAAAACTGAACCAATCACCCTCACACTAGGGACTCAACTCCTTCTATAAGCTGAGCAGTGCAGACCGCAATATGAAGATATAGTAAAATGTTTGGGGGCTAATGCCTGCCGCTGCTCTTCCAGTTCCACATACTTCTCACATTAACATTGCATAAGGAGGTTTGGGATTCTGAGAGCTCCCAGTTCTAGGAAAAGAAGCCACATGTTTACCTAACAAAACTGCCACTGACCGGGACAGGCAAGAATACTCCTTCACTTGTGTCTGACTAATGTACCCACTGTGAGCTGACCTGAGGGATGAGATAGCTTTGCTGTTACAGATACACATATTTTTGTATTTATTTTTGCTACACAGCTCTTCAACAATACTCATGTATACTTTACTTGACTGGAGGAGAAACTGTTGTACTAAACAGCATTGAAATATGACACTCCTGGCTGGAGTCTTTTGTCTCCCACAATCATAAATGTTTCATTTCCTTCCAAGGATATAAAAGAGACAAAAGCAAGCATAATAGCATAGAAAACACCAGGGAAAAAAATAGATTAGTTACAAAACAATAAACCACTGGAACTTCTTATCACCTTGTAATTAAGGAATTAAAGATTCTTTTTTAAAGAATGGAAAGTGTTTGCAGCTCTTGGA
This sequence comes from Intellagama lesueurii, assembly GCA_037013535.1. Classification (NCBI taxonomy): domain Eukaryota; kingdom Metazoa; phylum Chordata; class Lepidosauria; order Squamata; family Agamidae; genus Intellagama; species Intellagama lesueurii. The sequence continues at coordinate 221,984,716 of JBAJHW010000002.1, forward strand.
TCCTGTCTGAAGTCAAGAAAGGCAAGGGCTGAGGAGGAGGGAAATGAAGTGCACGGACAGAGGAAACCACATTTTCCATTCATGCCAGTGAACAGGAAGAGACTCTTGCTGCATTTTGAATGTCCAAAGACTGTGCCCAGAAGTCCTGCCTATAACGCTAACTTTAATGTTATCCAAAAGCCCTTCCCAATATTTAAAAGCTCTGAACCCAAGCAGTGGAAATGTCACACAGATGGCAAAACATTCACTTCTGCATGAATGTCAGGAAATACATCCCTGCCTGAAGACCTGTAAAGGAGCCTGAGGGATGGCAAGTCATTCCAGCTCTTCTTCCTGCTTTCATAATGGCTGGATAGCTCAGTGAGAGTGCGACTACATGCTCAAATACAATAGGATTAAAGAAAAGTATTCTGTGACATGCTTCAGCAATGAATAACAAACACTAGGCTGCCACTGCAGCCAACAGCCCATATCACAGAGTTACCCACCTAGCTCTGCCATCATAAGATGACTCCAAAGATAAAGATGATGCCTTTAGATTGAATTTACAAGAGGTGCTCCATCTAGTAGTGAAAGATGTCTGTTTATCATAGTACATTCTTTTCTTCACCAATTCATCTTACATTTGTGCTTTGTTTTGTGATTGGTCACTGAAGGTAAATACAAGTTCACTTTGAAAGTCTTGATTGCTGGGGCACATTACTTCTCTCCTTTTGCTGGGGAGGAAAAAAAGTGTTAATCATAGGAAAAATACATTAACTCCCAACATCTAGAGTTTCTCACACAGTCAAGCTTGGATGAAGCTATGAAAACTGTAATAGGTAAAGGTAAAGGTTCCCCTTGACATTTAGTCCAGTCATGTCCGACTCTAGGGCTCATCCCCGTTTCCGTTTCCGTGGTCACGTGGCCAGCGTGACTACACACGGAACGCCATTACCTTCCTACCGAGGTGGTACCTATTTATCTACTCGCATTTTTACATGAGACCCTGATGTTGGGAAAGTGTGAAGGCAAGAGGAGAAGGGGACGACAGAGGATGAGATGGTTGGACAGTGTCATCGAAGCTACCAACATGAATTTGACCCAACTCCGGGAGGCAGTGGAAGACAGGAGGGCCTGGCGTGCTCTGGTCCATGGGGTCACGAAGAGTCGGACATGACTAAACGACTAAACAACAACAAATTTTTACATGCTTTCGAACTGCTAGGTTGGCAGGAGCTGGGACAAGCGACGGGAGCTCACTCCGCCATGTGGACTCGATCTTACGACTGCTGGTCTTCTGACCTTGCAGCACAGAGGCTTCTGCGGTTTAACCCGCAGCGCCACCACATCCCCCTAACTGTAATAGTACAGATTAAATAACATTTATGGTAGAAGAGCTGTATCTTTAGCTGAGGAATTAGAAAGAATGGTGTTGGCGTCTGTACTTTAATATTTAACTGTAAATCTGGAGGGACCATGTAATGGAGGTAGAGTGAATACAGAGGAAACATATGGGACTGGCAACGTGTGACCCTCCAGGTGTTGTTGAACTACAGCTCCCATCATGCTGGCTGGGGGAGAGGGAGATTGGAATCTAACAACATCTGGAGAGCTGCAACTTGCCTATCCTTGGGTATAGTGTAAAATATATTTTGTTGACATGGAAACTAAGTGCATCATCTGCACTGATGGTACTGGATGTCTGATATTTCACCAACAGCAAATATTTGTACTCTATCTAATTATCGGATAATGATCATAGGGAAAATAGAATCCCTCTGTAGAGACTGCAAGACATTTTAGGGATATCAGCACAGGAAGATCATGCCAGGAAGACAAGACTCAATTAAGGCATGGTTTAAATTATGTCCAGTGCAAGAAATCCCATAATATTACCAAAAATATGTATTACTATAAAGGTAAAGGTAAAGGTAAAGGTTCCCCTTGACAATTTTTGTCCAGTCGTGTTCGACTCTAGGGGGCGGTGCTCATCCCCGTTTCCAAGCCATAGAGCCAGCGTTTGTCCGAAGACAATCTTCCGTGGTCACATGGCCAGTGCGACTTAGACACGGAACGCTGTTACCTTCCCACCGAGGTGGTCCCTATTTATCTACTCGCATTTTGCATGCTTTCGAACCGCTAGGTTGGCGGGAGCTGGGACAAGCGATGGGCGCTCACTCCGTCACGTGGATTCGATCTAACAGCTGAAGATCTACAGACCTTACAGCACAGAGGCTTCTGCGGTTTAACCCGCAGCGCCACCACGTCCCTATGTATTACTATACAGTTATGTAAAACTTGAAATTGGGGGGGGGGGAGTATGTATTTAGCAGTCCTTCATAATTTGGGAGCCTAAACTGCAGTTCAGTAAACATGCCTAATCTGGCACTACATAAGGAGGAGAGTGCTGCTTTATGTGTTGTTACATGCTTTACCAACTAGTTAGTGACAGTCAATGTGGTCTAGTGGGTAGAGTGGCAGACAGGGACTCAGGAAACCTTGGTTCAAATCTCTATTCAGCCACAGAAACTCCTTGGGGGATTGGCACTGGTAAAACTACTCCTTAAATATTTTGCATACCTTGAAAACCCTACTAGGTTCACTATAAATTGGATGTAACCTGACAGCATATAACAAAAACAACAATCTAGTTAGTACATATCTCTTTTCTGAAAATAGAAATCCTGTTTCTGAAAACAGTGGCTGCTTGTTAGTGAAAGGAAAGAGAAATGTGTGTATAACATATTCCATTGCTCTTTGCCTAAAAATATTAATATCTAACACAGCCACCTAGTGGATATCTTGGGTGATTGCATGAATACATCAAAAAAGAGAAAAAGTTCAAGGTTTGCCACACAATCAAAACCTGCAGACATCCAACTTTTGTTTCACATACGTATATTCCTCCAAGCCTCATTCCTGTATCTACTGTATTCTTTCCTATCCTTCCATAACAGGCATTATTTTGTGGCAAGGATAGCTACAATGAGGTTTCCCCTTCCCCTTTTAAAAAAAGAAAAGAGGCATAGATAGATTTTCTATCACAGAAGATGTCTCTTTTGGAAATAAAATAACCTCTTTGGAGTGTGCTTTCAAAAAATCAACCAGAAATAAGATTGGCTGAACATTCCAAAACTGACTTTGCACAGCTGCCGGTTTGTTGTCGTTGTCTTTTTTAATTTCGCAAAGTATTAAAGGCAGGCCCAAGGACTGGACAAATTCTTTCACTCATCACCAGTGGAGTTACAGGCACCATCCTGTAGAGGCCCTTGGCATATCTGCAACTGCTTTCCATTTGCCATCCAAATAGATTTTCACACTTTCCCCTTTGTATCACCTTCCAGTCATGACAACCGCTTACAAGTTTGCAGTGTGCCTCTAAATGATGATGTGTGGTGGTGTGTATGTGTGTGTTGTGCATCTGTGTTGCCCATGTAGTGTAGTGTTGTGTGTGCATTTCCAGCTGCTTTCCAATCAACTAAATACTGTGTATGTGTGTAATGTAAGAACATATGCTGGTGTAGGTGTGCACATAAGACTGCATGGCTTGACCCCAAGCAGTGCCATCTCTGCCTCCATTCTGCTTTGGTTTGGGGCTAGAAACAGGCAGTTTTTCAGTTTCCTTATGACCCATTTTCATTTTTTTTCATTCTTTCTGTCACGTTGATGAAGAAAGTTCCAAATTTTGGCAAGGTCTTATCACAAATGCATTGAATAAAGCACTCAACCATATCTGTTAGACAAATTCAGTAGGTGCAACCATTCATAGCAGGGAGAGGGCCATGTTGTACTTGCCTGTCACAGTGCTGTTAAAAATAAAGAGCCTGTCAGAATATATAATTGCCGTAGCTCAGCAGGTTGGAATTGCCTCAGGGGCCAGAAGCTCACATCTCCACTGTATCTCCCAGCAGAGAAGGCACTGAAGATCACTAGAGCATGTTTAGCTGATGGGGTTGTGTGTTCTGCTGCCTGCGTGGCTTTGGGCAAGCTGCCTGGCCCCAGACCTCTACCAGAAAGAGGGACTGCTAAACTACTTCAGAGGAGCCTATACCTAGAAAATCCTGGTTTACCATAAGATGGAATCAGATACACAGAGCCCTGTGGTGAAGTGGTTAAACTGCAGTACTACAATCAAGTCTCTGCTGAAGACCTGAGTCGATCCTGACGGATTCAGGCAGCCAGCTCAAGGTTGACTCAGCCTTCCATCTTTCCAAGCTTGGCAAAATGAGAAGACAGCTCACTGATGGGGAGCAGGGTGGAACAAAATGCTGTTTGCATAATTATGTTGTAAACTGCCCAGAGAGTGCTTTAGCACTCTGGGGCGGTACAGAAGTTGAAACAACCAACAACTTGACAGCACATAATTATTTTTTTATTTTAACCTTAATTCAGCACCACAATCATGATGGAATACACAGGATTCCAGCAGAGACATTTATAAAACATTCAAAAAAAAAAAAAAAAAAAAAAAAACCCTGACTGGAAGGGTGAACCTTCTTCATTTTGCTTTCTCCACAATCCAGTGTTTAAAAAACAAAAAAACATGTTTTTCCTATGTCATTTATGAAAAAAAAAAAGAATTTTGGAACATACTTTAAAACCCCCAAAAGCAAATAAAACATTAACTCATCCCTTAATTTGTTCCTGCCAAATAGTAGACACATTGTCTCAGGTTGTGAATGTTATGTGCTGTCAAATTGGAACTGACGTACAATGACCCCAATATGGTTTTCAAGGTAAGTGTGATATTTAAAGAGTGATTTTACTAGTTTTATGGCTGAGTGGACATTCGAACCCAGGTCTCCTGAGTCCTAGTCCATGGCTCTGAGGAAATGCTGCCTTCTGAGTGAAAATGATCAATACTATGTAGATAGGATAAGTATTCCTGGGCAGGAGGAGGAAGAAAGATATTGAGTGTTGTAATATCTGCATATTTCTTTATAAATAAACAAGCTGTTGACCACTGTGAATGATCGGGAGAAGTTAATCACATATAAAAGTACTCCAGATACTTTTTGATAGCCACAAAACCTCACATTTCTTTCTTCTTCTTTGTTGAAATCCAAACTGCATTTCTCTCACACACACACTTCCTAGCTGGCTGCTCCTCTATTTATATGCTACCTACATGAATCTAATTAGTAGGATGAAAAGGGTAATGATGGTGAGGGATACATTTGGCCCTGTCTCTAACATCAGACTCCTCCTCCCTGTGCCATGTGATCAGAATAACCTCAGAATCTTCGCTGAAGCAACCACACAGCAGTTGCTCAACAATCCAAGAGCACACCACAGCCATTCGACACTTTCTCACTCTGGCTTAGTCACACATCTGCCTGACTTTCCCCCAGGGCATTTGCTTACTCTTCCATCTAGCAAAAATGATAACACAGGAGGAGGAGAAGCAGCAGCAGCAGCAGCACACATTATGCCACGGGACCAGCTTCCTCTGTGCCCACTTCCTCGGTCACAGATACCATCTGCCCTGTTCTTCAAGAGGCTGGTTATTGGGTCAACAAACAGAAGCCGACTGCAGAGCAAAGTATGCTGGGCGCCTGAGAGTCGAGGTTAGAGTCAAAATCAGTCAAGGTCCTAGAGTTACCACAACCAAACAGGGAAAGTTCAACAGCATATTCAAGCCAGTCCAAAAAGTAATTCATAGATGGGAAATCCACAACAGGGAAGAAATCTGGACTATATAATTCCAATGTATTATTTTTATTTATTTATTTATTTAACTTATATGCCGCCCACTCTACCCAAAGGTCTCTGGGCGGCTTACAACAATTAAAATACAATAAAAATACAATAAAAAGATAAAACAATTAAAATACAATTAAAATATGTATATCACGATTGATTGATTGATTTGTATCTTTCTTTCTTTCTTTCTTTCTTTCTTTCTTTCTTTGTTCATTCATTCATTTATTTATTCATTCCCGCCTTTCTCCTTTGAACAGATCCAAGGCAGCTTACAACAATGAAATACAATATTTAAAGTTGAAAACAATGAGTATACAATGGTGGTTAACATCATTAAAATACTATATTTAAAAACTACGAACAATGAATAAGGAGGCATCTTACATTACTGACAGGCAATACTAAGGCAAAGATCAATAAGTATACAAAAATTTTAAAAATGTCACTCTGGGAAATGGAAAACACAAAAATGGAAAACACAAGTAGTACTAAAAATCCAGTCAAAGCAGTAATGCAAAACAATCTATCTAAAAACCCACACAGAGGGAGCTGGTTTACTGAGGGAAGGTTTTCCTGAAGAGAAAGGTCTTTCCCTGATTGCAGAATGACAGCAAATGTGGGGCAAACCTGGCCTCCCATGGGAGGGAGTTCCAAAATCTGGGAGCAGCAACAGAGAAGGCTCTCTTCCTGTGTCCCCATCAGATGCACATGTGAAGGTGGTGAGACTGAGAGAAAGGCCTCTCCTAATGATCTTAACACCCGGGCTGGTTCATAATGGAAGAGATGCGGTCTTTGAGATAGCTTGGACTCAGGCCATTTAGGGCTATAAAGGTTCAAACCAGAGTCCAAAACAAAACAAAAAACCAAACAAGTGGAAGGCAAAAAGTAAGGGGACAACATAATCTTTGATTATCCCCCCCCCCCCGTGTGTTTTTCATTTCTTTGTGGTAGAAACCCTGAATTGTTATGCCACAATCTCTGTTTCAGCAGACAAAAAACCATTATCACAGATGAAATGAAGGACACTGTGTAAATACTTACAAGCCTGAAAAGAAAAGAAAGGTAGCTGGTAGCTCTTATCCTATCATGGCTGTAAGTCTTGTACCTTTAATTGTGCAATGCGAACAGAAGATCAGAGGAAAAATTAATATAAATTGCCTTACATATTGTTCCTGAAATGAAAGACTCCGTCTTCCTTTCATGTTACAGATTAACTACTGTTATTTGACATTCTAAATGCTCTTAGATAATTATACTAAACAAGTGGTCATTCCAAAAATAGGGAACAACATATCCACTTGGGCATAATGACTTTTCAGTATCTATCAATCACCTCTTTGGCCTGTAACTTGAATTGAGAAACTTGGGCAAACAAAAAAATAAAATATTTGGTGCTTTCCCCCTATAAACTGAGCCTCTCATGAAAAGCTGGAGTTTGAGTCAAATGTTCCTTCAATCTTAAGACAACTTTATTCTGTAAACACCACTCTCTAGAATAGACCCACCCCATGTTACATTCAGGTTTCCCACGGGAAATACATGAACAGGGGTAGATCTATGTATGGGTGTACCCCAGTATCTGTATAGCCCTGCCTGGTGCATGAGGTGCAAACATAGGTCTGCCTCCTCCTTTTCATGAGTCCTTGTTAAAACCAAAGGGAAAGGTCTGGGTAATAATATCTGAACAGATTCCATAGTAAATCCACTTGAGACAAGATCAGGAAAAGATTGGGGTGACAGCTGTTCTTCCCTCAAGCAGGCCCTCCTCCCTCTAAAAGGAGGGGATTGACTATTGCACCTCTTGGGACTCATGCATGGCTCCATTCTGTTTGGAGGTATGATGAAGAAATAAAGCAGACTAGAATCATGCTGATTGCTGGCTCCTCTCTGCGCCCCACCCTTCACACACCAAATTTTGTGTCCTGCTGTCTGAACAGCCTCTGTGGCAGATCTCCACGTGCTGTTCAAGGAGGACCTCTATAGACAGATTGCCTTCTATGCAACCCAACAGGCCTTCCACGAAATGTAAAATTGATCCTTTTGTGGAATTTCATTTCATTTGTTCTCATTTTTACAGCTGCGGCCCATTATCCAAAATGAAAGTACATGCAGTATGGACTAGACATTTTCTAGGTGGCTGTTTCTAATTATTGTAGAATCAGGCTGTCATCCAGTTTTAAAAGTTATTTACTTCATCTGTGAGGTGATATGGCCTCATCTTAAGATTGCTCATGAATCTGAGCTCCCGCAGAGAAAACATCTATGCTGAGAAAGGTTCATCTGCATATATAGGGCTTTCACTGGCAATCTAACCTTTAAATATTGACAAATGTTCAACTAAAATTCCTCTTGCAACTGTTTTCTCCACTCGTCTCCTGATTAGAGAGGGGCATGAACTGCTAGCTTGTTTCTCAGCTGAACAGGTGTTTGGCACTTCAAAGCCTCACCTCCTCCAGTGGGCACCAATCGGAGGTAGCGTTGGAGGAGACAGGGCAGGGAAACCAGGCTGCTGCCTTCCAGTGGGTGCCTGCCAGAGGCTTTGAGGCAACAAATCTGTTCAGTCAAGAAAAACAACAACAACAACAACAACATGAACTGCTGAACTAGCAATTTGTGCCCATCTCTACTCTTGATACTTTGCAGCTTCTGTTTTTACAATGAAGGTATTGTGTGTCAAAGGCTAATGAACTCTTAACATACCTCGGAGGCATACCAGGTGGTCAAAATTAGAGTGGGTCCATCTGAATGATGTTACTCATCTTCACACTTTCCAGAGACAGAACAACATCTATTCTATTTGGTCATGAAGATACAACGATGGGATGAATTTTCTGTCATTCCTTATAGGGAGGAGGATGTGGCCCTTCATGCACCTCATGGGGCCCTCTGCCTAATTTCGAAAGCCCTCTTCCAATGCTCAGTTCTGGCTTTCTCTCCTTTTCTCAGCTGCTTGCTAGGTTCTCCCAAGTTTAGGAGATAAAGGTGTTGAGATTGACTACATTGGGCTTCAGCCTTCAGCCTGGCAATGTTTATTCTGTGGATTACAGATTGGCTAGGAAATATGTTGGCCAGAATCCTGTAACTCAACATTACACCTGAGGCAGCTATAAAAGTACTAAAGTAGAAATGGGATCCATTAAGCACGTCTGCTAAGACACTGCACGGTTGGTCACAACAGGAACCGCACAACCAATTGCCCAATCAGATTACGCAATCTGCTTTGCCTGATCAAAGTTACACAGGCATACCTTTCCTGGAGGAAAAGAGAAAAGGGGAAGGGAAAAAAGGCTGACCAAAAAAAGAGAACAAAGAACAACAAAATATACATTTATTTCATTGTGGGGTTTTGTGGATCAAAGTCTGATCCATCAGGAACAGCTCCTGTTAGTGTAGTAAGCCACAATTAGAGTGGGCCCATTTAAATCCATGGAATTTATGGAGTTGACTCAGCTACTGAAATAAATCCATTAGTCTTTAAAGTGTCTTTCTTCGCTTCTTTTTCTTTTCTTTTGCCAACATGATGGAACAGATCAACATGGCGACATCATTAGTAAGTACAAAGCTAGCGTCTCCTCCAGTTTGGCTCTTCACACCCGATCAGACCAGAGTGAGAGCGCTGGCTTGGAGCTCTGCAAGCTTATTAGAGTGCTGGAGATCTCTAGAAACGTAACTGAGTAGCAAAAGTGTGTTGGAGTCTCAATGCTATGAATGTATGTGCTTGATCTGTAAGTGAGTGTTTATGCATCAAATATCAAAAACGTAGGATAATCATCCAAAGATCTAATTCCAAAGGAAAACACACTGGGTAACATTTGCACCCCTAGAGTTATCACCACCTGGAGAACTGCTGAGTGAGGATGCAATAGTATCCTATCATTGCGGTAACACTGGGGGGGGGGGGGAAGGGGGGCTTCCCTTTTGCCCTCTTCACTAAAATCTATCAAAAATTATTCTACTCTGCATAATTACATTGGGATTCACATTTTCTCTTATTACTTTGTACAGAGGATTTTGATCTCACCTTTTCAAGATCCCAGATAACATGTAACAAGTACTGGAAACCATAAATCACATTAAAATATGGGTTATGACATTTAGCACCTGGCTGGATAGCCCAGTGGTTTACATATCTGTCTGTGGAGCCAGAGGTTGGGAGTTCAATGGCCCAATGTGCCTTCTGTAACTACAGCCAGCCTGTGTAGCCTTGGGCAGGCTTCACAGCCCCAATGGGAAACCACTTCTGAGTATCCTCTGCTAGGAAATCCCTGGTAGAGGGGTCACCATAAGTCAGAATTGACTTGACAGCACCCAATGATGATGATGATGACATTTAACAAAGCATAACAGAACAAAATGTAAATGAGCAAGGTTCAGTAACACCTTATTCAAATGGCAACAGCTAAAAAATCTAAAATACCTTATGGATGGCAAGTTGCCATCCACAGACAGCCTCCCGTCACGTGGTTGGAACAGGGGAAAGCACTTGTTGCCCATCAACAAAGAAGGTTTAATGACTACTCAGAGTCATCCTTTCAATGGAAAAGAAAGGTTTGCTGATTAAGATGTGATAAGATATACACTTGCCTGTGTGTGTAATGTCAGCAAATGTCCCCACTCTGGACTGATGCTGACTCACTTTGGTTTTGGTATTGTTTGCAAGTGTGGAGTCCACAGTTTTGCAGAGAAATTACATAATGACAGTAATTTGGGTTCACATCCAGGAAATAGCTCTCCCAAAATATTCCCCAGTGCAGGGCAGATGTTGAGTTTGGGCTCTCTCCAGATATTTGGATTCTCAACCTCAAGTCATAACCACAGGAACTAAAAAAAGGACTACTGTAATGTTTCTTCCTATTTCAGGGCAGAGATGTAATTTGGTCCCCTTCTTGCTCAGTTCCAAATTAATCACTAACCTGAATCATTCTGTATCCGTCCCAGCTTCATGGCTGCTGTGTTGTTGTCTAGTGGTGCATTCTGTTTTAAGTTCATTAAAACTTTTATGGTGATGTAAAATGAACGCTCTGGATTTACTTGGCCACAGAGTTTCCAGCCAAACAACTGCTTGCTGCTTGAATACTAAAGCCCAATCCAGCCTGAGAGTATGATGTGTATGGATGCATTGCTAAATGGATGGGTGTATTACTAAATGGATGTATCAGTCCCCATCCACTGGTTTGATACCCCTGGGTTCAAATTACCAGAGATCCACTTTAGACTAAATGTTAGGAAGAAAGTGCCAAAGGAAAACTATTTGAAAATGGAACAAATTTCTTAGGAAGTTGATAGACTCTCCTTCATCTGACCTGCTCAGACAGCGGCTGGGATGGAGAACTATCAAAGATAATCCAGCTGTGGATTGCTTTGATCTGGGGGATGGACTAGACAGTCCTAGAGAGCTCTTCCAGCTCTACAGCTTTACATTTATGTGATCCAATATCTAGGTTTGTGAGCATGCAAACCTTTCAGAAATGGTAAAGTTCTGGAGGCAACAGAGTTTGATTTCAGTTGTTCTGGGACCATTCCTTGCCAAACTGATGAGCTGGATTTCAGCTTCTGCTTTTGCAAGGGCTTAGCACACACAACTCTGATTATTTTATGAGCTTTGTTGGGTCGGGTTATTGCACTGGAGACACACTGGAGCTAGCTTAGGACAGAAACATGAATTAGATATATAGCCCATGATTAGAAAGGGGATTCCTTTGCTGGAGTTGTATTCTGCAATGCAAGCACGCAACTGAATGTTCGACTGTTTGGGAAGGGAAGCTAACATGCTGGACGCACAGCTAGTTTCCCTCTCTCTTTCTCCTGCTTAATTAACCTGCCCTTTTGTTTGGCAAGCTTTAGGTAATTAGTCCTTCCCTTCTTCCACACATTTTACTTTTCTGTATAAAGGGGGGTCTTTCTTGTCAACCTCCCCCCCACCTTCGTTTTTCAGCCTCCCTTCCTCACAGAACCATCGCTCAGAACCTGCCTTGATTCATGCCTGCCTTGACTGTCAACATCAGCACTGACCTGCCTCTGACTCTTGTTATTTTGGTTCTCCCTTTTTAGCCTGGCCACTTTTATCTAAATTGTTTTACAACTGAATGTCCTTGAAGCATTCAGCACATATTGTCTTTTATGCCTTTTTACTCTTCTACCAAGCCCTCCCTTTTTGAGCTTTTTTATTCTGCATATTGGTATGTATTATTGTTACTGTGATTATTATTATTGCTACTATTTTACAAACAGATGATGAGTTCTTATTGTGTGCGTGGGGGTGTGTGTGTGTTTGGGAACTTATGCTTTATTGAATGCTTTTTCTCTTTATTTACTCCTGGCTATTTTTGGTGCTTACTGCTCTGCAACTCAAAGGAATTAATTAATATAAATAATCCCATAATCCTAAAATTCTTAACTGCTGAAAGCACCTGAGTGCACAGCAGGAACTTTTCCCATTGGTTAGTCATTTGAAAATTAGCTTGCCTTGCTTTGGGATTGGCCTTCAGGTCCTAAACACATGATTCTTTTGAAATCAGATTTCTCAAACACAGCTCTAGCATGTTTTCAGCTGCAGTCACATGCTATTTAGCCAAGGGTATCTGCAAGATATTTAGAGAAAGGGCACAAAACTGTATACTGGGATGTCAACATAATTCAGATGCTTAATGTGTGCCACTACAACACATTGAATCTTTCTATGTCTTTCCAAATAATAATGTTAGGCATCTGGCTGCAGAGCTAGAGGTTGGAAGTTCAATTCCACGCAGTGCCTCCTGTGAATAGAACCAACCTGTGTGACCTTGGGCAAGCTGCACAATCCTAGAGCACCTCCAGAAGAAAGAAACAGTAAAACAATTCTGAGTGCTCTCTACCTAGAAAACCCTGAAAAGTGTCGCCATAAGTCAGAATTGACTTGACAGCACACAATTATTAAATTATAATGTGCCCCCCTTGTGTGCCCATGTCTATAATGTTTTTGTGTCTGTGCTCAGACAGCTGAACAGTTTATGATGGGGTGGGCAATTTCTGGCAATGGGAGAGCCCCATTCATGCCCTTCAAATCCACACAGTACTGCACACTACTTCTGCCACATTTGCTACCAAGCCTCTGAACTTGCCACAGTGCAGCTGCATTTTCTCTATTCCCTTACTTCTTTCCTGTGAATGCCATTGCAGCAATGCTAAACAAGGTCAGCCATGGAAGAATCCTTTAATTCAGAACAAAATATCCTAGAATTGGGTCCCCATCATAGCAAATGGGGGAGAGGGTCTCTCTTGCCTTTGCTTGAACTAAGAGATGTGCTTATCTTTTTTTCAAATATAGGGAGCAACTTCTACAGGTATTTGCCCTGCTGTTTGGGCCATGTGTCTCATCGCTCCTTTTGATATTTATTCTATTGACTACCCAGCGATAGTGCTAATCATGAGTGTATCCCATCTTTTGGCATAAATATGCTGTATACAGTTTGTTTGGCCAGCTTTTCATTTACATTATTTTGTCTTGCTGTTGGCGTGTGTGATTGCCTACATCGGTCCTTTAGGATCGTTGCTGGGCATGTCCAGACAACATTACTGATGATGCACAGAGTGGAAAGTGTTGTGGGAGTGAACTCTGCTCCTTTTGCCTGCCTTCTGCTCACAATGGTAAGGACTACAATTGCAATGCAAACAACTGTATTTTAAATTCTTTTTTCTTTAGCGTTATAGCTAAACGTAGTGCTGTAGCACTACATTGATATAGCACTAATTCAAATGCTTACTGTATCTTGTCAGTTCAGTGCTATTTCACTTGATAAATACTTTTAAAGGGATTTGGATGCTGGTGAAAGGTGTGGATGTTAATAACAGCAGAGAAGGATGAGAGAGAACGGGGGCTGTGTGATGTGTGGATACTTGAAATGCACCTTCATGTGATAATTAAACATTTTTGTGTGAACTCTAGCAGCAATTAGAATGCTAGGGTGCTGTGCAGAGAAGTTCACATCAAACTAGGACATGTTTCTATATGGTCACACCCTAACTCATTGATTTTGTTTACAATCCTTATGTTCTTAAGTATAATGTTGCCTATGTGTTCATTTATTTATTCATTTAAAATACTTTACCCCATCTTTCTCCTTAAAAAGGACACAAGGCAGTTCACATTATTAAAAGACAATATTTAAAGCTAAAAATGGTGAGTATACAAAGGCGGCTTACATAATTAAATACAATATTTAAAGCTAAAACAAGAAGTATATAAAACAATAAGTATATAAAAAAGGATCAAACAAATACCACTCTGAGAAATGGTAAACAAAAGCAATACTAAAACATTCAAAGCAGCAAGGCACAGCCATCCATTTAAAAACTCCACTCAGGCAGCCAGTCACTATGGGAAAGCTTGCCTGAAGAGAAAAGTTTTTGCCTGCTTGCAGAAGGACAGCAAAGATGGGGCCAGCCTGGCTTTCTGTGGGAGGGAATTTCAGAGTTTGGGAGCAGCAACAGAGAAGGCCCTCTTCTGTGTCTCCACCAAACACACCTGTGAAGGTGGTGGGACCAAGAGAAAGGCCTAAGCTTCTCCCTTACTTGTAGAACACCATTGTTTCTGTGACATGGGTGAACTCTAAGGACTGCTGAGTATCTCTGCCCTACTCTCAAGGGCGGGGCTATATGCTCTTCCTGTCCATACCAGCCCTCACTATCTTTGAATCAAGAAAAGTATTCAACATTTCCTCACTCAGAGTGTGGTTTTTTGCTCTCAGTACAAACTAGGTTATGTTGGTGTAGACCCTGACAAAAATAGCACTGTAAGAATAAAATCTAAGATGACTGAAACACTTGTGCTGTTTTCCTCAGTTCTTTCTATTTAAAAAGAGAAGGGTGTTCAAAGATTCAACTTCTGCTATATAACTTGTATATAGCTTTAGAAGGGTTGGCACTAGTGTTAGCTAAATTTTTCTGGAAGCAAAAGAGTGTTCTCTTCCCTATTTTTAGTTACCATAAAACAGAACAGGCTGATTTTTAATCATTTCCCCCCTACATGTCCTCAACCATTTTTCCTAGTTGCTTCATATAATGTTATTGGAAACTTTGGCAGATCGAAGTGTACGTCTAGCAGTGGTAATTGATCTTTCAGCTGTCACTGTTGAGAGATTCAACCATCAAGACAACATAGATTGGTATTTCTAAAGGCAGGCGGAGGAAAACAATTTCTGCTTTTGAGAAAGACATGGCAAAATAACCAAAGGTTAGGGTGATCCCTGTGGTGTAGTGACTAGAGTCATGTAATACAGTGTTACCCAACCTTTTTAACGCCAGGGACTGGTTTCGTTGAAGACCATTCTCCCAAGGATCGTGGTGGGTGTCCGTGTGTAGGTGTGTGCGCATGGGGGGTGTTCGTGCATGCGTCTGTGCATGTGTGTGGGGGTGCGTGCATGCATGTGTGCGGGGGTGGGCGTGCGTGCATGCGGGGGCAGGCGAGCATCTGTCCATGCATGCGGGGGCGTGTGTATGTGTGTGTGTGTGTTCATGCATGCAGGTGGTCCTGAGTGCGTGCGCAGACACGTGTATGCGCATGTTCCTTTGGCCCTCGAAGATCTGTCTTCACGGCCCGGTCATTCAAAGGTCACAGACCGATACCTGTCCATGGCCCGGGCTTTGGGGACTCCTGGTGTAATACAATTCTGGGCCCTTTAAAATTTAACAGTGAGTTGTTAAATTTTAAGCAGTATGTTTGCTACTATACAAACTGACAGTACTGCACCTTGATGTCTCTGGGGCTATCTCACTCTAAGGAAGCACCCCTACGATGTCACCGAGCAAAGCACCATGAAACAATGGCCTTCCGCTGGTAATAGGGTGAGCATGCCAGGAAGAGTGGGGCCAGTGGCATAGCAGCATTTGCGGGCCCCCATCAAGCAACAGCCTGTCCTGAGCCATCCTGAGACTAGCACAACGAGCTACTTTGCTGAACTAGTCTCTGCACTGCTATTTCAGGAGACTGTGGGGTCTGAACGTTTCCCTGTTCCCTGCTGTGCTGTTTGCTTAGCCATTTTCCTCCAGCTTTTCAAAAATAAGGCTCATTTGGGTGTTGTAAAGCCTGATGTAAAGAACATCTAAGATGCTCTGGGAGGTGTAAGAAATACCACTAAAACCCAGAAAGTTGAACATATCAATTAGCGAACGGACAAGGGAGGAAGCATGGTTTGCATTGGTTCTTCATACTGCCTTCAGTAATAAATAGCCTCACAAGCATACCTGAACACAAATACCCTTGGGAGATGTTTAGGTTTCTATGACCAGACCCTGGAATAAAATACAGCTTCTTTATGCTGCCAAATATAAATGGTGACAGGCAAGAGCATAGCTCAGGAAGAGGTCCGACGATTCAACCACTGCTGGATCACAGCTCCCATCAGCCCTCACTACTAAGGATTCTGGCTAGGCCTGATGGGTACTGCTGTCCAACAACAACTGGAGGGCCTCACTTTCCCCACCCCAGCGCAGCTATCACCACATCTATCACATGTATTGATGATTACTCTTTGGATCCCTTTTCCTCTTGCAAACTTGCCATTCATGGCTGCCTTCCCAAATCATACACAGAATTGCTACCAGGTATATGAAAATAGTGTGCAGAGGACTCGTTATAGAAACAAATAACGTGGCTTTTAAAATAGCAACAATATTAGCTTTTGTCTCTTGATCATCCACAACATGTAAAACAATTAACTGACGATTTCTTTTTTTAAAAAAAACTTATTTTTTGACCACACAAGAAAATATTGTCATCACAAATAAATTGTGAATGCCTCCAACAGCTTTTCATCAGGCACAAAACAAAACAAAACCCTTATCCATTCTGAGATCTCTTTAAATGGTTTGTGGGGTTTTTTTGTTTGTTTGTTTTTTAGTTGGCAAACTCTCAGGATATGGCTCTTGCTGTTTTAATGGCATGGCTGCCCGGTAGGTAGACTGGAATTCATTTTACTGATACGCTTGCCAATGACATTACATTTGTAAACTGTTCATGAACCAATGCACTTTAAATAATAGCAGCAATGAAATATAATTTTGAAAATTCTATCTGTTTTTCTGGCTTCAGTGTAGAAGCTTCCCCTTTTAACATCCTGGCAGCATCACAGACACAAGACTCATATAATCCTTGTAGCTCAGCAGGGGCTGTGGGGGTGGGGGAGAGATTATATGAGCTACTCATAAAACAGAACTGCCTTAATGATGCCAGTGGTACCTGCCAAGAACACAGCTAGAGTCCTTTACCTGGTGCCAGTCAGAGGACTTTAATCCCTTTCAAGAAATTACAGATCCAGTTTTTTTAAAAAAAAATCATAACAGGAGATTTTGTTATCATGACAGATTATCTCACAAAGCTTCTTACAGTCTGATTCAGAGCTCATTACAGAACAGCACACTACGTCCCATTTGTATCTGAGCAGGTTAAAACTTATTGACATTAAATACAATAGGCATTTTCCGATTCACCCTAAATGACAGTGTAAAATAGCTTGTGCTCATTTCTACAATCCAAATGGAGGGATAACTTAAACTTACAAATTGTTCTGCATGCTTTGGCACAAAAAGCATGGTTCAAATGCTGTAATAGTGTAAACTAAAAGGTATTTCATTTTACTTTGTAACAGGTTGTGCTCACCAGTTCAGATTGGATGCATGATGCCAATAAATCTAATTAGGGGATCCAGTACATTTAGAACATGGTAGAATCTAGTTGTCGGTTTCTCCAGTCCCTACTCCACACCCACCATTCTTGCTCCTTCACTCAGCCTAGAAGAAATGGCCATATGCTCCCCTGCCCCCCCCCCCGGACACTTGAAGGGGGAGGCACAGACTGGGGAAAAATTCTTCACACACCACCTTATAAGGTTCGTTATGCGACTTGTACAATCCTGATTCAGCTTATATTTCTTTCATATTGTGTTTATGGCTGTAGCCCCGCACCCCAAGGTAGAGAATGACTGTTCAAGAGTATTATTTATTGCAAATTTGTTCCTTTGGGGGGAAAGTTTGGGGGCCCTAGGAGGTCACCAAAGGGATTCCAGGGGCTGCACTTTGCCCACCCCTTATTTTATTGTGTAGTACAGTGGTCCCCAACCTTTTCTGAACCGCAGACCGGTTGGGGGGCAGGGTCCATGCATTGGGGGTGGGGCACCCCCTGCGCTCGTGGGTGGGCAGGGCGTGCTCGTGGGTGGGTGGGGCATGCTTGCATGCATGTGCGGATGCCCGGGGCACGCTCACAGGTGGGCGGGGGCACCTGTGCGTGCGGGTGGGTGGGCCGTGCGTGCAGGTGGTGTGTGTGTGTGGAGTGCGTGTGTGTGTGGGGGAGGAGATCTGTCTCCGTGGCCCGGTCCTGCCATGGCCACGGGCCGGCACCGGGCCGTGGACCGGGGGTTGGGGACCCCTGATGTAGTATATGATAAGCTTCAAGCAAAGAGTTGTCAGTTGGACACATTGACTGGGATGAATCCAATGTTAATCCTAGCTAGAGTTTCGTGACTACTTGGGACTACCAGTGGATTTAGCCCACTGCCTCTGTCTGGGGCAAGTGAAGCCACAGACGTGCCTCCCATCTCCTTGTGCAGTACCTCTCATGGGAGGTGTAACCATCGATTTGGGGCAGCTGAACCTTGCCACTGATGCCACATATCCCTGGAGCAGCCGATCCCCACAGAGGCTCTCCTTTCCACATGACTTTATAGCAGGGCCCCTTGAAGATGGCAATGATCAAGCTATAATGAGTATGTCAGAAGTATCATCAAAGGTTGAATTGTAGGAGAATGCCAGAGACAATTCCTGGCTCCAGTCATTGCTACTCAGTTTGCTTCCCATCTAGCATGTTGGGGCTCTGGAATCTCAGCAGCTCTGGATCTAACCTTGCCTGCTCTGTTGGGTCCAGCCCTGCAAGCTGCTTTTCTGAAGGTTCAGCGAGTCTGGACCCAGCATTTCTTAGCTGGTCTGCTTCTCTCACTAATTCTCCCTGCAGCCTTTGCTAGTCTCCCAGACTAGCAATTCTCCCAGAAGACGGTTTCCTATGAAATTCCTTCCATCGGATACAGTCTGGAATAGAGATGGGGATGAGCCGCCAAAATGGTGGTTCATCTTGCTTCATGGTTCGCCAAGATCTACAACCATGAATCATGAATATCCCCACCATGAACCACAAATCAGGTCGTTGGTTCATAGGTTTTTTTTTTTTAAGACAGCCCATGGGTTCAAGCTGCCCGAAGGGAAACCCCTCTGTTGTCTGCAAAGGCTTATATTTGTTGCTTCGTATTCGTTGGGGTCTCCAGACCTCATGAATACAAAGTTGTGAATATCCGGAGAATCGGCAATATTTATTAAATACGGCAATTCGTTTTTATATTCGTCTCCATGGAATAATATCTGGAATAACATCCATGCCACACAGCCAGTTGTTCAGTGACAGGAAAATACTGTAGGCAACAGAGACGTTCATATTAATTAGTTTGTCCACCTAGCAACTAGAGTGCTACTGCAGCCTGCAGACAGATTTAAATGAATTAATAACTGAAGAACCAGATCACTCCAAGATGCGCACTTCTATGGTCCTCGTGGTATCAATAATACATTTCACATGACTTAAAGGCTTCATAGTCTTGGAACTGTGGTGGAAATCGACAGACAGATGCACACACAAATACACATAGCATTTCCACCAACAATAACATTTACAGGAGCAACAACAAAACTGCTTGTGAAATTTCATAGAGAGGACAGGGAGCAGGTCAATCCCAGAACTTTCTGCTGCCTGAGGCAAAAGACTACGCATCACCTTCAGCGTTGCTTATACAGAATCTGGGTGCCCTGCAGGCAATGGAGCAGCATGCTGCATTTTACACCGGAAGGCAGCAGGCCGGTTTAGGGAGAAAGAGTCTCCCAATGCATTATTGCATCACTTGATGCAGGATGTATTTTATTTTATTTTGTCTGGTTTTACTTTTATCCTACATTGTGTTTTCTGGAAGGTACTTACTTCTGCTTACACACAAACACTCCTTTGGATATGCAGGATATTCATACACCACAACACACTGTCCTTTTCATTGAGGTCAGAAAGCACCCTACAATTTGGACAATGTAAGCTCATTGATCCTGGTGCAGGAAATCAAATAATTCTTTCTTGTGTTTTCTGTTTAGCTTTTGTAATTTTTATTGAGGTCAGAAAGTACCCTGCAATTCAAACAATGCAAACTTATTTAGCCTAGTGCATGAGGAGGAAATCAAGGAAACTTTTCCTTTGTTTTCTCTTCAGTTTGTTCAAAGGACTGGGCACACATGAAAGGGAAAGAACAGCTTCTGTTGGCACTCCAGTGATGGCAGGAATAGTCAACCGTAGCCTCAACTGTTCTGCTATCTTACTGTGTCTGCTTTGGCAGCTCCATATGTATACACCATCCATTTTGGAAACCCCCTTGTTATCTTGGAAAACAACCATTTCCACACTACTTAATCAGCTCATGCCTATCATCTGTAGTTTGTTGTGAAGAGACGAGTATGTTCCACCCATCTGAGATTTTTCCAGAGCATTCACCGCTTCCTCTTTTAATTCCAACAGTCAACAAACCTTTGGCCTATGTGGTTGGCTTGACCTAGGAAAGCAGTTTTATGTCTCTCTTCTCTTTAACTTCCCTTCAGTTCCCGTTAGATGTCTCCAGCAACCATCTTCATGGAGGCTGTTTGAGGGATGATCACACGAGGCAAATGTTCCCCACTTCTAATGATACTTTCTATACCTCTGTTGTACTGATTTGGGGTCACTTGGTATATATACCTGGATGAACATTCCCATTTGTTTTAACATTACTAATTCATTTCTTCCTATTTGAAAAGTTACCACTGGCTACACTGTGGAATTGATTTATTTTGTGCTTTGTCCCCTGGGGCAGTGCAGCCCCTTACTTTATATTTTCTTAAAGTAAAAAAATATAAAGCCTCTAAGCTATCCCTCCATCGGCAAAGGCTAGGTGTACCTGCCACTGCCCCTACACCAAGCCCTGTGGGGCAGGCATACTTCTTTGAGGTGGTGCCTTAGTCCTGGCCACTCTTTCTTCTGTTTCCCTCCCCCCCCCCCCAGCAAAGGTTGGACACACTCCCCCCTGCCCCTGTGCCAAGCCTCACATGGCGGGTATGCTACCTTGAGGCAGCGTCTTGGTCCTGGCCATTCTCCTTCATTTTTTTCCAGCGGGATCAACATTCACACATGCAAAACCAGTAAGGAATGTTCTGATATGTGGTCGGAACCAAATAATAGAAGCCTCCTAGGGAGAGGGGAATAAACCGCAGTTACACTGCTGTCCGGGGAAATGATTCAATAATGGCCGTGTATCGTGTGATTGGAAATGTAAGCAATGATTTAACTGGGGTATAAGTAGGGAACATTTGCCTCATGTGACCAGGCCCTTAGATTGATGTAATTTGGCTCTCAGGCAAAGAAAATGGTTTGATCATCTCCCACGTTTGAACCTTTGGTAGGTGAACCATATTTGACCCTTGGCTGGATGAAGAGTAATGATGTTCCCAGTCAAGAGTTGGTGGCTACTTTCTTTGGCTGTTCTGCCAACTCTGCCAAATATCATTTGAGGGGAAAGCATTTTACAGGGCAACAGAACATGCAGTCTGTTGCAGCACAGTTTTGAGGACACCCCAGTCTTTCCAAAGCACAACATAAGCACATTTTAGCGCCTCTTTTATGTACATAGGTTACCAGTCCACCTACCAATCCCCCTTACCCCTCTTTATCCCAGCTGTCTCTCCCTCTAATTATGAATGCAACTAGTATACAAATACACTGTAAGGTGAACATAGTGCTTATTTTGCTGCATTAGTCTAAAGTCTCTCTCTGGTCCAGCCTTTTAAGTCTGTCTAGGTGCTGTGCTTTGTTCACAAAGAGCAGGGGTATCCAAACTATGGCCCACGGGCCACATCTGGCCCGCCTTGCTGTTTTATCCGGCCCGTTCCCTTCAGCCCATGCGCATGCACAGGCAGGAGGGTATGGGTGTGTGTGTGTGTATGCGTGGGGGTGGGTGGGCAGGGGGTGCAAGTGGGTGGGCATCCGTGTGGGTGGGTGGGGGCAGGCGGGGACAGCCATCTGGCCACGCATATGCACGCGTGTGCACGTTCCTGTTCCTTTGGCACTCAAAAATGTTGGACATATCAGGTGTGGCCCTCACGGTCAAAAGTTTGGAGACCCTTGAAAGAGGAACAATAAGTTGTTTGATAATGGCAGCTCATAAGACCTGCTCAAAACAGCAAAGTGATCTCAGCCAGAGATCAGCAGGGCTCAGGCAGAGAGCTCTGCTCACGGAACTGTTATGGTCCAAGAATGGAAAAGGATTCCAACCACTGTCTTCTCCCTTCCTCCACATATAGAGTACAACAGACCTATGCTGACACACAACTTTGATGACGGGTTCACTAGAAAAGATGAAAGCAAGAGTCTTGAAGGCTGGGAGCAAGTTGTTGGAGTGATGTACTCGGAAAATTTCAGACCGTGGACCTAAAATGATCATGCACAACTTCTTCTTTTTGTTTCTTTTCTTTTGGTTTTTGTTTTGTTTTGCAGTAACATAGGGTGTGATCAGATGGCAATATAGGTCACATTTGGCACAGTTCAGTTCAATCTATTGTCTGGCGACCAGACAACATACAGGAAATTGTACATCCAGCCTCTATGACAAATCCAGACCTTTTTAGGTTCAGTGGCAGGACTGTTCTGGGTGTTACCTTTTTATTTTTTTTATTTTTTTTTGAGCTGGACTGGAGCAATGGGGACTATTGTTTTGTGCACACAGAAAGGTTGCTTCAGAGGAGATCGGACTCTAACACTTGACACTGTCTAGTGCAATGCCACACAATCCTGCTTCCCTGTCTGATTGTACCCTCACTTCAAGTTTTAAGCTAATCCTGCAGAATTCAGGAAGTGGGAAACCAATTTTCCCAGGGCTTGCCAATTCTCTTTGTTCGACAGAAATCATATTAGGTTTCAGGTTTTTACAGTAATGGCATTGCTACTTCCTCAGTGATTGCTGTAATCTGAGTCCCATGAAATCCTGAAGAAGTAAAACGAGAAAAAAAAAAGTAGCAGGGAAGTCCATTTTACTCCAGCGTAAGCCAACTGCTATAATGTGATCACAAGGAACTGGTTTGGATGATTGACTAGATGCACAGGGTATCGTTGGAGTGTGTCTCGTGCACAAGGAATTCTTGTGCCTAAACCTTTGATTCAGTTCTGACAAACGGGAAAAAGTTATAATATGTTGATTTCCATTGATGGTCAGTGGGAGTAAGATTTGGACTTCCAACCTGAGATTTAGATTCAAATTGTGTGACGTCTGAATCTGTTTGAACCAGTGGGTCTGTTTTCCAGATTACTGAATTGGATTCTGAACTAAAACTTGCTAATTGATAACAAGTGAGATCAGAATGAATATCTCTGTTCTTTTCCAACAATATTCTCTCAGAAAATGGGTCACAGAGCACATTAAAACTTGCTGAATTCTATGCTATATGAAAACCCTTCATCTTGGAGCAAGCTGCCTACAACTCTAGGAACTTGCTACTGACTTGCCTTATTATGCTTTTAAGGCATTTTGATATGTTTGGAGGTGGTGGCAGCATTACAGTTAATTTTGGTACTGATGGTAATGGAGGATTACCGTAATCTAAGAAATTATCTCAGTTTCAAGGATTATATACTACTATATAGCAATGAGAACTAACAGTTGACAGCTTCCTTGTCTTAAGTCAGTGCTGTGATTTTGTCAAAGCAAGGTCATATTATTGTTACTGCCAGTGTCCAGATGCTGGAGGGCGGGGAGGAAAAGAGCAGAGGCAAGAACACCATAATTTTTTTCTCTAGTCCAGCAGCCAATGTGTTAACGTTAAGTCATTGCCCTCCTGAGGAAGCCATCCATGATTCCATGCCATCATCAAGAATGCATGGCACAATCCAATGCACACACTCTCTCTAATATTCTGTGGCATCTCAAGATTTTTCTTCATTGGAAGAAATCTTAAATTAGTAATCTAACTCATTCATTAACGCTGAAATGTTAGGAAAAGCTTATATTTTGTTACAGAATTTGTTACACACGTACACTTAAAAATATTCAAAATTACAAAAATGGCATGTGCCAAGCGAAAATAATGAGAATAACTACATGAAAAATATCATAGCTGGCCAAAATCCTATTTCTCCCCCTCACACGTGATAGTGCAATCATAGAAGCTGCAATAGCTAATTGAGGCGAATGTGTCTGATCATGTATTCAGTTGTACAAATGGCACACAACCAGACATGCAAATGACAGCTTGTTAATTGGCCTCAGTTAATCACTGCCACTAGTTTGTACAACCATGAGCATAGAAATTATTTGACTTTTTGCCTTGTTTACTGATAAAAATCTTAAAATGCTTGTTGAATTTTTAAATATATTATAGGCAAAAGATTATTTTTAACAAGTTATTTCAAAGCTCTGGGTTTTATTCCTGCCATAACATTACATTGAGGAAAAAATGACAGACACAAACACCTATCTGTTTTTCAAACACAACAAAAGTGATTGGCAATTAGTCCTGGCAAGAAAGGGGCACTAATAAAACGTTGATAATACCACTTTTACCATCACTACTACTACTACTACTACTACTACTACCACCACCACCACCACCACCACCACCACCCAGCTGTAACCCTGATCATTGTCCCTGAATGTGTCTGCTATACTATACAATATGTTCTCTAGATCAGTAATAGACACTGTGGAAGCACCAAGTGCTTTGGGAGCAAACATGTTTCTCATACCTCGGCTTGATCTCCAGGATGGATCTTACATGAATTCACCCAAATGCCCCTAGACAGCATCAGTCTGTGGGCAATGCTTAAGTCCAGAGCCCACATGGTTAATCTCTTCAGGAGCAGCCCTCCAGTCCCTGGCACTCCACAATTGGCTGCTGTGCTTTTATTTATCCAAGCTGTTGTGCTGCAAGGTGGTAGTCTGTGTAAGTGGCAGAGGCAGGAAGCAAGCAAGCAAGCAAGCAAGCAAGCAGCAGCTCCTCTCGCTGGAGGCAAGGAGGGGGTGCTTGCACCTTTCTCCCTGGTCCTGTCCCCAACATGAGGGGCAGACTTAAGGGCACATGGATTTTCCCCTTGCTCTTAGCTGGTTTAATTCAACCAAACTGGGGACAGGAGCGACCAAAGGTAAGACATTATTGGATTATGCAAGGGGAGTGGGGGACCAGAGCAATGTTTTAGAAGGGAGGGGATGGACAGCTTTTGTCTTCTGCATTGACAACAAAGAGTAACTGGGACACCGGGGACTGGGAAGGACAATTGGCAGATGCCTCATGGTTTAAGACAGTTGTGATACAACACTGAGGTACTGAACAGCCAGATTCCAATACACCCCTCAGGAATTTGTAGCAGGTAGCTGCCTACCTGATCAGATGGGGGGGGGGGGGAGGAGATTTCCCACCCCTTCAAAGCTATAATTTCTGAGCTGAAGGGCTAATGGCAGTTTATACATTATCTCCCTATTAACACCTCCTTTAAAATTATTTTCCTAGATGTGCATTTGAGCCTATACTGTCATGGTTGCATCTAGCATGTAAAATGACAAAGAGCATATTTCTCTAAAACATATCCCAGCTGCTTCTTTTGTCAGCTGGTGAAAAGAATGGCAAGTGGTTGCTTATCAGACAGTCTCTGTGCCTTGTTCATTCCTAACATTTTAGCTGACAGACTGAGGCTCGGCTTTGTTAAGCTGAAGCCCTTTTCCATCCTAGCAGGACAGGAGATATGTACACTTTCCCCATAATTATTAAATCCCTGTCCTCTTTTGAATCTGACATGGATTTTAACCTCTTCTCTGGCTCTGCCATCGACCAAGTTAAGTCTTGGCTTTGAATCCCAATTTGTTTTAAATTCGAAGTGTGAAACAAAGTAATCCTGCCTCACAGAATTGTTATGAAGGCAAGAGAAATCGTTATTATACATTGAAAAAGGCAACCCTAACAATTGTGGATTGTATTTGAAAGAAACCATAGAGGTTTCCTTCAAATGCCAATTCTTTCTCCTCATTGAAATCTGGACCTTGCCATGAACGGGAAAGAAGCAGATGTCGAAAAGGAGCTGAGAGCGATGTAAAATTTGCAGATCAGGTGGGTTGCTCTCTAGCTCAGTGCCTTACTGTTCAGCAGAGAAAATAGAACTGCATGTCTGGACTCAACACAATGGGAGAAATAATGGGAGACAGAATGAACTCCGCTATGCAGGAGCGTTCTCAGCCCAAAGGACAAGTTGAGGACACAGTACATTTCAAACCATTTGCTTACTTTTAGGGTTGTTTGACCGCATGGTCAAACAGTGTGACCGATAAAGATGTCAGAGAAACCTCTGACATTTTAACATGATTGAGAAAGCAAGTTGTGTATGTCTGTGAAGCTCAACTCCTGAAAGCACTTGGTTGCTGGTTTATTTAAGGCTTTTTGAATGCAGCAGACTATGTCCATAGGGGAGCAACAGGAATATAGCCTTCTGGGGTCCTCAGAGCAGGTAAGAGAAGCATTGCCATTGAGGTACAAAAAGCAAGAGATATGAGGATATTCAGTCACTGTTCCATTTTGTTCCCAGAAAAACACCAGGTTTTAAGGATAAACACTTTATGGACTTGCTGGGCAACACAATTAGGACTCCAGTTCTCCAAGCCCAGCTGACTTTAGTGCACCTAGCTTAGGAGCAAACTTGTTGGGATTGTTCTACAAAAATACATACAGGCAATCACTACCTCTGTTGTACATGGTCACAAACATGGACTGATTTCACAATGATCATTTGGAGTTCATTTTGCTGGATTTGTTTCAGAAACCTCCTCTCCTTTGATTTGTGTGGGAGGAAAGAAAGGATGGTGTGCTCCCCTGAGATCACCTCTGGGCCTGCTTGATCCTGGCAGCTGGGGTGTTGTTGAGCATCCTAGTAAGATCCACAGGATACATGGAGCTCCACAGATCCCTGACAAATGTGCCCTTGATGTTAAAGAATCTTAACTTTCTTCTGCTACCAAGGGCTGGTGGATGTCAGTCATGGCTATCCTGACTCTGGATGCAGTAGGTCTAGAGAATATTTATTTATTTGTTTGTTTGTTTAACTTTTATACTGAACTAAACACAATTAATAAATTGAATCATAGAATAGTGAAGTTGGAAGGGACCTATAAGGCCATCAAATCCAACCCCCTTCTCAATGCAGGAATACAAATCAGAGGGTATCTGCCAAGTTTCTCTTGAATGCCTCCAGTGTTGGAGCACTCACCACCTCTCAAGGTAATTGTTTCCACTGTCTTACTGCTCTTAACAGTTAGGAAGTTTTTACTGATATTCAGTCGAAATCTGGCTTCCTGTAACTTGAGCCCATTGTTGTGTGTCCTGCACTCTGGGCTGATCGAGAAGAGATCCTGCCCCTTCTCCCTATGACAGCTTTTCAAGTATTTGAAAAATGCTATCATATCTCCCCTCAGTCTTCTATTCTAAAGGCTAAACATGCCCTGTTCTTTCAGTCTTTCCTCATAGAGCTTCATTTCCAGCCCCCTGATCATCCTTGTTGCCCTCCTCTAAACTTGTTCCAATTTGTTGGCATTCTTCTTGAAGTGCGATGTGCAGAACACACAACATAACAAATTGATATGACATCATAAAATAAAATAACCAACAGAACAAAAAATCAGAAATCAACTACAGTTCAACGAGTAAAATTCAAAATTAATAAACATTAAACATTATGTTGCATCCAAAGCAGTATTCCAAATTCTTCATCTGTCAAATTCTTCTCCTTCCCACACTTTTCCTTTTTATCTTGATTGATCAGTTTCAACAATCTCTACTTTTTGCTTTTTGCTACACAACTGAAGTATTCTAGCTTTCTATATTTTATGAGTTTTATTATTCTTGATCTTTATCATTAAGTCCTTTTCTATGGGAACAAATTGTGTCTGCCATTTGGCTAAGAAACACATGGTTTCTTTATGAGCAGATTTATTTGCTTTTTGAAAGTAAGTTGTATCCTACAGAAACTGAGGACAGTTTTAGAAAAAGCTTTTACTATGGAGTTTCCCTGCCTATTTTTCTTAATTTTACAGGGGTTATTTGGTACACTTCTCAGTACTTTATATGTAGAATACCACAAGAGAGATCAGTATAAGTTAGAATCATCCACAGTGATGAGAATGATGCACTCATAACCCTTCCTTGTGTTTCCACCACCATCTTTTTTTCTTCGCTTGGAAAATTCATTAAGGAGAAAAGCAGAATAGCTGCAAAGTATCTACTGAGTATTAGCATGACAAAATCCTAGTTTTAATCTTGAGTCTTTTACAAGTCTCTGCTCATATCCAGGGATTCAAAGGCACCCGGTTTTGCTGTCTGAGATTGTACAGAAATTTATCTCTCTTTCTTTCTTGAGGTTTGCATTTGTATTCTGTGGGTTTGTGACACATCCTTCTACCCTGAATTATCAACATGGTTTATTTATCTTCCTGATTAAATATCTACTAGAACAGAAAGTGTGTGTGTGTCAATCTCTGTCATTCCAGAGCTGTCCTAGCAAATAAATTGAGAAATTGATTGATCATGCTTGATTTGTGGACCAGCATCTGCCTCTGACGCAAATAGCTTGAACTTCTGGCTCTCTGCAGACGTGAGGCAGAGTGAATGATTAAATGTTCCAGTCAAATCCTAGTAACCATGTGTTTACGTGTGACCATCCATGGCTGGGTGATGGAAGCAGCTCCTTAGAAACCAATAAGAAGCTGTTAAAAGTAGAATGCTGCTTTATGCAACACTGTACCTCTGGGACTATCTACTGAAGTACTATCTCTGCCTGAGTTGTCTTCTGGCTTCTGGGATCTAATTTGTTTCTCCATCCCCTGCCCTCCATCCCAAAAGAGGGCTGGGGACCCTGTTGCCTCTATATGTGACTGGACTGCAATTCCTACTAGCCCCAGCCAACCAGCCTGGCCAGTAGTGAGACATGATGGGCATTGTAGTCCACCAATTTCTGAAGGGCAACAGGTTCCCTAGCCATTTCCTAGTACTTCAAGGAGCACTAGCTGGAGTGATTCAGGACTCAGATGAGGCAGACCTTATACCTGGCAGAATAAAGGAATGAAAAGAGTGCCTCTGAGCACAAGGCTCAGAACAAAATTCATTGTTACCATTGGAACGGAGCTTGCAATCCTTTCACACACACACACACAAAGCAACAACTCCTGGTTTCCATTCCTGAGCATTCGTCATCCTATCAGCCTAATTTAGAGCTCAGGGGAAGAAGTGTTTTTGCTGTTATTGTTCAAAAACTGGGTGCTAATATTTTTGCAGAATTACAGCAAGTGATCCTAGTGCTCTGCAAACAGACGCCAGCATATCTTCTGCTCAGTGTTCCTTTGCACCGAGCAGTTCTCCAGAGTTTCAGCCCTCTTTTCTTGCCAAGGACTGAACCTGGGACCTTTTCCATGGCAAATATGTTCTTTACCACTGAGCCACAACCTTTCTTTTTCTTCCCCACCACCTGTCATGACTGAATGTATTTTCAGCACCCATTGGGTAAGTGTGTACATACCCTGCAATATTATTTTCAGTTCACTATATTTATTTCACCTAAAGAGATGCAAACGTTTGTGAGCACCTGAGCCTGGAGGATGCCTCCACACAGTTTAGCTTCCTGCCCACAAGGAGCAGAGCAATAGTTGTGGTTGATCCTCTTCACTACGTTCATAGCGTTCAAACATTCCACAGATATAGAGAGGGGAAGAAATGCTGTGCCTGTTGGCAGTTTGTGTTTGGGCCATTGCTACCTACCAGTGACCTGCTAGTTGAATAGATGGGAATGGTTAGGTCAAGACTTATTAAATGTATTTTTATTTTTATTTGCACATTTATATCCTGCCTGTCCTTCAGTGTACTTATGATGATGTATATGGCACAATTCCTTCCTACTCTATCCTCATAACAATGTGCTGTGAGCTGCTTTGGGCTATGAGAAAATGATCAGCTCATCCTCCTCAAATGAGTTTCATTTGAACCCAGGGCTCTTAATTTGAGTGCAGCTCTGCCCAGTACCCCACACTGGCTCTCAGATAAATCCCACTGATTCAGTGGGTCTGCTTGAGTTGAGGTTTAGTTTTCTGTTTGAGTCTGGAAGTATTTAGATTAGTGAAGGCGAAATTTATTATTTATTTATTAAATTTATACCCCGCCCATCTAGACCGAAGTCTACTCTGGGTGGCTAACAATAATAGATAAAATAAAAACAATATAATAAAATAAAAAACAACAGTAGTAATATAATTCAAGATGGGAAAAATAATCAAGTGATGACAGGAGGGAAAGCCTGCCTAAAGAGCCAGGTCTTAGGTTTGCTCTTAAAACACCAGAGAAATCCAGAGAATGTATTTCTGAAGTCATTTAGAAATAAATATCGGCAGATGGCATGTGGGCTCATGTGGAAAGCTGTAAAGTGTCAAAGCACTTCTTTTCGAAACCTGCACGAATATTTGTCCAGAGGGTATTCTTTCTCCACCTCTTTCTCCTTCATATGGCGTGTCTGTTGTTGTCTTCCAGGTGGACTGCTATGACTCAGTACAAGGAAGTGTCTACAACTATGGGGCTCTCACTATTCGTGGTGATGAGTATGTCCCCTTCCAGAAGTATGCAGGGAAGTTGCTCCTCTTTGTAAATGTGGCCACCTACTGAGGACTCACATCACAATATCTTGGTAAGACACCCCACCCCCACCCACATGGGTTAATTTCTACCATGAAATGTGCTGAGCTTTCAGCAAGCCCAGAATCTACAGGAACCTTGTCTCTTAACTTTAGAAGTATTGGAACAGGTGAAGATCATTTGATTAGAGTGAAGTAGTTCCACAAGACTTTCATCTTTATTACTGTATCAGAGTCCAGGGTTGAGAAAGGGTTGGAACCCCAACCCTGGCCTATATACAACAATAACTTTTGCGAATTTATTGTTCTCATGTACATCAAATCACTTTTGACTTGATAGTAGGCATCCTTCAGTCTCGAGAGACTATGGTAACGTGCTCTGAATAGAGGTCTTGGAACAGCGTCTAGTGTGACTGAGAAGGCCAATTCGAGAGTGACAATCCCTTCCACAGTAAAGACAAATACAATCTGTCCCCTGTCCAGCTCCCTGATTTTGCTGGTTTTGGGACTGCCTCTTTGCCTCGGCCTGCTGAACAAGTGTCTCTTCAAATTGGGAGAGACCATGCTGCACTGCCTGCCTCCAGGCTGAACGCTCAGATGTCAAGGTTTCCCATCTCTTCAGGTCCATTCCTAAGGCCTTCAGATCCCACTTGCAGATATCCTTGTATTGCAGCTGTGGTCTCCCTATGGGGTGTTTTCCTTGCACTAATTCTCCATACTTGAGAATCTCTGATCCCACTAATAGAATAAGCGTATTCAGACGCTTGTAGCACATTTTTAGGATCCTTATCCTTGACAAGACAACGTAACTCCCCTGGTAAAATTGAATAAAATTGTATGGAGAATTAGTGCTGTAGACGACAGTGTTGGTGCATATGCACTAATAAGGGTGACCGGTCCTGCTGATGAGTGGAGCTGCAGAGACAGGATTCTTTCACTCCCCTAGGTGGAAAGCAGTAGGTGGAACAATGGATCTCAGCAGAGTATTTCTAACTGCAGAGCCAACACCATATTCCCTAGTCTCATTCAATGGTTTTCCCTGCCAGGAGAATGAGAATTTTTTTTTCTTTGACAGATCCCGAGTCTGGCAATCTCGTCTCTTGCAGGGTAACAATGTCCATCTGCAGCCTACTCAATTCCATGTTGATGACAGCTGTCTTGCGTGCGTCGTCTATTTCCTGCAGGTTGTCAGAAAAGCCAGGGGTCATTGTCCGAACATTCCAGGTGCCCAGCTTTAGGGCAGAAGTTTTCTTATGATTATTGCATGGTTCACGGTTACCAATCTTCTTGTTGGCTTTCACCCAAAACCCCACGCACCCCGTGAGGTTAACAGACCGTGGCGAGGCAGCACCTTACTGGCTGGGGGCTGCCCAGCTTAAGGTAGGCGGTATCTACCTAGTGAGGTGCAATGACCTCTCCCACTGTCGGAAGTAGCCCCTGGCGTCACGCTGTACGCCAATCGAGCAAGGACTTATAACCGGTAACTGCTACTTCCCGTGTTATTTCGACACTGTATATGAAGCTGGAGTGTCAGAGCATGAGGCCTGGGTAAAATAATATGGAGGACAAACTGTTACCCAAGCAGCAAATCCCCCCTCTTCACATCGCTGAACTAGTCCAATGGAAAGGCAAGAGCCAATACAACTGGTTCCAGTGATGTTGCAGGAGTTGCCAGAACATCATGAATTGCCTCCGGGACTCCGGCTCCGGATTTTGCCTCAAGGTTTACTCCTGAAGCCTTTTCCAACTATGGATATAGCGACAAGGCCGTGGAGGTTTGAAATCGGAGTTTTCCTTCTCCTAGATGGGTTGCCTTTTGACTTATGGCAACTTTAATAAGGTTTTCAAGATACATGAGATGTTGAAGGTGTGGTTGATCACTGTATCTTGGCTCTTTTTCCTGATTTATTCATTCTCTTTGCCCAAAGAGTCAGGGAATGTATGAGGCAAGCTACAGCTCTTCGCAATGCCATCACCAAATTAAAATTGATAGAACAAATTTATAGTGTCATAGAATAATGGAGTTGGAAGGAACCTATAAGGCCATTGAGTCCAACCTTCTGCTGAATGCAAGAATCGAAATCAAAGCAGATCTGACAAATGGTTGTCCAATTTCAGGGAAAGCCAGGTTTGTTGGATCTAGCCTTGTTAAGCTAATATAAGCTTGCAGAGCAATATGTCCCATGACATCAGCAACTCCCAAATTCAAGAACACAAAGAAAACCACCCTTTTAGATAAAAATGTAACGGAATGGTGGCAGTCAAGTGCTCCTTCATTAAATACAGCTTCATTTTGCATCTTTAGGTTGGCTTTGTTCCAGGGAGCCTTAAGGCTCATAGAAAACCCTACTGATAACAGGAGTCACATTATTTGTGTTTACTTTGCAGGATTGAATGCACTACAAAATGAGCTGGGACGTTATGGATTAATCATCCTTGGCTTCCCATGCAATCAATTTGGAAAACAAGAACCTGGAGAGAACTCAGAAATCCTTCCAGGACTGAGGTGAGCATACTCATTGAGTGGATGGCTGGTTACTTCCCATAATGTGAACTGCCTCAGGCTGTTCCAGTTCTTCTGAGCACAACTGGGTCTCAAGCAAGCCTTGAAGTTGCCAGTTCATGGAGTCCAGCTCTTTCTTCCAGATCTTATTTATTTGTGGCCAGTGGTGAGAAAAACGTTGATGTAGTTGGGTAGTAGAGTAAGGCAGTCAGAGCTGGGAATTAGTACATCAGCAGATGTTGATGGACTTCGGCTTCCATTTTCTGTCACCTTGGCTATGATGGCTGAGCTGATGGCAATTATAGTCCAACATCTGGAGGGCTAGATGTCTCCCTATGTCTCCTGGGGTATAAGTGTTAAGCTTCCTGAGCAGGAAATTATTTTAAAAAATAAATAATGATTTCTTGTTTCTACCACCCCTGTGTGGAGGGTGAAAAAAACCCTTTAATTTCCCCCCTTCTATTCCAGATATGTTAGACCCGGAGGAGGCTTTATCCCAAATTTCCAGCTCTTTCAGAAAGGAGATGTAAATGGGGAGAATGAACAGAGAGTTTACACTTTTCTAAAGGTTTGTATCAGCAGCATATTTGATTCTGTGACTGCTCTTTCTGGTCTGTCAGATAAGAGCCCTACACAGGGCCTCCGGACAGTCTTAATCTAAGTGCATGAGCAGAGAGAAGAGGGTAGCCTTGCACCCTTTGCTCCTAGCTCTTTGGGTGCAGCAAGCTAAATCTGAAGAAGAGTGACTTCCTTATACAGGTCAGAACTTGTTAAAAACCAGGATGGTATGGAGATAATACACAGGTACAGATGGCTGTCCCTTTCTGATCCTGCTTTCCACTGGTGGTGAGCTAGAAAAGGGAGCGAAGGGCTAGGCTGACCTATTCTCTTTCTGATATGCTCATATTAACCCTTTTAATGAATGTCTTAGTAATGCTGTAGGAGCCGGATGAGGTTTAGGACAGAGAATCCCCCTGCCTTCAGTGCAGAACTTATGTGCAAAACTGTGCTCATGAGATGCTATCATTGGCAGAAGTGGAAGAGAAGAAATGCCTTGCGCACTTCCTGAAAAATTGTTTTGGGGATCCCCCTGAACAGTGTCTACAGTGCTGTGGGTGGGCAAGAGCAATCAAATGTGTCTCCTCTTTTTCTGACAACTAGAGCGTCCACTCTAGTGGAATACATGACGTGAGTCAAAGGAGCCTGGAAGATCAACTCAAGGTCAAAAGCGAGGAGCTTTAGGTATCCAGACAAACCAAGTGGGATGGAGTGACATTGGATCAGGCTCCTGCCAAGTGAAATAGCTGTTAGGTGAATGATGCTGCAATGGGTAATAGTGGTGGGGATGAGCTTGGAAAAGATGATTACCAGAAAAAACAACAGCTGAAGAGGGTCAAGCAGCTGTCTTCTCACCTAAGTGCTCATTCAAAACAAAGTATATCATGAAAGCAGGATATGCTTCTGGATATACGTATTACTGCAATTCACCACTCAGGAGTTTTCAATGTTACTGAAATGGCAGTGATATTTCTAGTTTCATACATCCTTATGGGTTCTACTAATTGCTCAGATCTCCTCTATGCCCCTGGAACAAAGATGGAAACCTTCAGGCCAGTATCCTTTTGTTGGTTCTAAAGAAGCGTAGACCCACTGAATCAATTTCTGAATGGCAAGTCAACATGTATGTAGGTCCTGCTGAACCAGCGTCTATTCTTATTGAGGCTAGCAGTAGGACACTGTATTCAGTGTTTGAGTGTTTAATTCCAGTAACAGCAACAAACAGCAAGACCTGATTTTTTTTTTTCTTGGTAGAATTCGTGTCCACCTGTTGTGGAAAACTTTGGTGACCCCAAGAGACTTTTCTGGCAACCTTTGAAGATCCATGATATCAAGTGGAACTTTGAGAAGTTTTTGGTTGGGCCGGATGGGAAGCCTGTGATGAGGTGGTATCACAGGACAAATGTCGCCACTGTGAAGAATGACATCCTAAGATACATGAGGAAGCAGAACATGTTGTATGGATAGTTTTTCCACAATCATGCAAAAATTAGATAATGGGAAGGGAGGGAAACTGCTTATTTATCCACAATCACACATTTTCTCAAAAACCACAAACAAATATTTTATCTTTCCTTCATCAAAGCCAAAATTTTAAAATATAGTGGGGGTGGGCATTTATGGCTCTTGACATGTTTTGGCCTACACTTCTCACCAGCTCTAGTGAGCATTGTGCTATGATAAGAACTGCATTCCAGGAACATATGAGGGGAGTCATAGTTGGCTGCCCCCAATCCAGAATGCTCTTTAACATGGCCCAGTTCCCCCTACCCAACACTACCTACCTGTACACACACACCTTTGTGTACAAACAACTGCTAACCATCTGAGCCATACTGCTCCTGCTGGGAACAGACAGATTCTTCAGGGCCAGATGGAGTGATTATTTTGGATCTCTCTGGATAAGACCCAGTTTCCCTTCCCAAAAGAACAGAATTTCCACCATCACCACCACCACAAACAAGCAGAGAGTTTACACACTCGAGTTTCTGAAATGGTCTTTTCTGAGCATGGGTTAGATGTGAAGGGTTTCTGGGGACAAGGAAGGTGCATCATTATGACGGTTAGGTCTGAAAGCTCCCAAAGGAGTAGACCTCGCCTGAGACTGCAAGGCAGTGAAGTAGCCCTTTAGTGCATTCAGACTACTTCATGGCATTCTGCAGAGATATGTGCCTTTTTAGCAGCCCCAAGATCCTTTTGCTGCTGTGCCCAGTCTGTGTCTGTACATTACCTAATAATAATAATAAAACACCCTCAGCAAATTTATTATTGTGAAAGACTCTTTTTCAATGTGCAATGCAGGTCTCACAAGGAGACATCTTCTACTATGTTGATGCTGCCAGTCTTGAGTCAAACAAGACGAGAAGCTTAGCACATGACAAGAGATTCTATGTGATTAATGCTGGCTTTCATCTGACAATGGAATTAATTCAAAAACGCATGCCTCAGCATTCAGATTCGTAAATTAAGCCTGTGTTTATTTCCCAAATGACCGATTAAAAAATGAAGCACACTAGAATGCAGGATACTGAGATGAAGAAAAGCATTTGCTAAGGCAAACAGATTTATTTCACCTCTTAAGGGAGCACAGCTTGTAAGTAAGTGCTAGAAGTATCACCTCACATCATCCTTCCCAGTATGGAGATTTTGTACTGATGCTACCACCACTACTATTTGTTTTGCAGGTATAGTTTTTGGAGGCTACAAAACCAATTAAAAACATTTATGCAATGACTTTACAGAGCTTGGAAATTTACTTTTTAAAGAAATTTGTTGTGTAGCTCATTGCAAAGCTCACAAAAGGTAACTCATTCTAGGTAGCACAATTTTTAGAGTAACTATTTATGCTACTAGTTATGTTTCAAGTTGCTTTACCATTTCTTTTAATTCCTTTATTTTTTAAAAATTTTTAAAAAATGCCTTATGATTTAGGAAAAGGGCTTAAAATGCCCCCCAGAAGTAACAAG
Source organism: Intellagama lesueurii (assembly GCA_037013535.1). Taxonomy (NCBI): domain Eukaryota; kingdom Metazoa; phylum Chordata; class Lepidosauria; order Squamata; family Agamidae; genus Intellagama; species Intellagama lesueurii. The sequence goes on from JBAJHW010000002.1 coordinate 222,021,159, forward strand.
AGAACAATGCGTAAACATTACTTGTGACACAAGATTGTAAGAGTATTACCAGTAGTAATGTTACTTTGCAAAAGGAGTCTAGTAGTACCATGTAGTGGTAGCGTTGCTGCAAATGTAGCCAGCTACTGAGGACTCACATCACAATGTCTTGGTAAGACACCCCACTTCCACCCAGAAATACTAACAACTGTATATAGCATTTGGGATTATTTAGTCTTCCCCTGTATGAAGGCTGAAGCTGAGAGAAAGAAGGCCTCTCCCACCCACCCCTGCACTGTAGGAGATGGTTTCACAGGCATGAAGGGAAGCTTGTCTCACTATATCCTGCTGCTTGCTACTTTTTCCTTTCATGGCAATCTGGAAAGTATTTAATAGAATGTAAGACATCACAATGACACATTTATTAAGAGACTATAGTTTATAGCATAAGGAAATGCATACTTTATTAATGATTAAATAAATTGAGTATTTATAGTTAAGATCATTTCGTACAAACAAAACGTCCTAAACATTTACAATAAAGGAATATTGGCTAACAAAAATATTAGAAAGTTTAAACACAATGGCAACACATTCTACAAATCTCTCCAAATATTTAGAAAAGGTATTTCTGTTTAGGAGAGATGAACACAGGGGAAAAAAGTAAATTAAATTCAGTCCTCCTTTCATATTTTTTTGTTACAGTTCATTGCATAGTAAGGTCGACATACCATTTCTACAAGAGGTGAACTCAGTGAACAGAAGATAAACTTAGTAACTTGACTCTCTTCTGACTTGCAGCAACCTTATGTATTAGCAACTTCCAAAAGTCGTCGTTAAAAGCTGTGCTCAGCATTTGCAAATTCAGGGCCATGACTTCACATGCTAGGCCTTTCCACTTTTCCTATTGCTTTCAATCTTTCCTACCATTATTGTCTTTCTATGATGTGCCCAAACTATGGTCACCTCAGTGTAGTCATTTTTCCTTCTAGGAATAGCTGACGCTTGATTTGATCTAGCACCCATTTATTTGTCTTTCTGGCAGCCCATTGTATCCATAAACCTCTTCTCCAACACCACATTTCAAATTAATCAACTTTTTTTCATCCTGGCTTTCTTCACTGTCCAGCTTTCACATCTGTACATAGTTACCAGGAATACCATTGTATAGATTATCTTCACCTTAGCTCCACTGTCACATCCTCACACTTAAAAGTATTTTCCAGTTCCTTCATAGCTGCTTTTCCAAGTCTGTTTTCTTCTGATTTCTTATCTAGTCTCCATTTGTACTGATGACAAAACTATACTGATATTAATTTTAATCTTCTCATTGTCAACATTAAAGTTATATAATTCTTTAAACCTATTTTTTTGTTCTTAATATTCATCTGTAGTCCTGCTTTTGCACCTTCATCTTTACCTTCATTAAGAGTCCACATATCTTAAGGAGTACATATTATAGAATAACATCCAACAACCTAATAGACCATGTTTTGACCCACTTGAGAGCCTACAGAAAGCTGAGCTGTAATTACATTCTATTTAATTTCTTTTCAACATATGCTTTCAAGGCCAACACTGTTGATCTTGATTTATGTAAACCATGGGAACAACAAAGCTAGCAGAGTCTGTAATATACTTGGCTTTGTTTTGCACAGTTCTACAAGGCCTTTGGTGGTCTCTCTTCCAGTCTGCCTACCATCACTATCTGGACAACTCATTGTTACAACAAGCCTGCCATGTGCAATTGAATCAGGGCATAAAGATCAGTTCTTTTTATTAAAAAATTAAAAAACAAAAAAAACAAAAACCTCTTCCCTTTAGAAAAATTTAAAAATTGCTTTGCTAGACCAGACAGTGAGTGAGCAAATAGTCTTCAAGACTGACTAGCCAGATGATAGAAGCCACCGAGAAAAACCTGCCAGTTACACAAAATTTGGAAAAGGAGGTTCAAGCTCCATTATAGGAATTAAATGGCACCTAAAGGAAACAGAGTTGGAGTCAACATATTTCAGGATTAGGGTGTTTAAAATGCATGCATAAACAGACTGCAATACATTACCAAATATTAGCTTTAAACCAGCAGTGTACAGCAGTGTTCTGCAGAGAATCAAGTTACTATGTTTTTTGGGCTAAACCACTGAATTATAATTCAAGTTCAAAATATACATATATATTCAAAATGATATAAGCACGTTTCAGTTTAATGCCTATACACTATAGAGATTCACAAACAAAAAACAATTAAAGGAAAGGATTTGTTTTATTTCTTCCCTCTTTGCAACACTGCATAACTTGGGCGCTGGCTGCGATAAGACAACAGTTGCCTGCAAAAAATATTGTGTCATAAATTGAAAGCTGCAGGAGAACCAGTGAAATGCAGATCCTGTCGACGCAGGAATCCTGTAGTTTTGCCAACACAGGAGTAAAAAGAAAAAAGTATTTGCTACCAAAGTCTGAGAGTGGCTCCCTCGGCAGCTGAATTTTTGATGCCAAGTAGAGAAAAAGATCACTGATTCAAAACGCTGAGAGATCCAGATAAGTTTAACTCCACTGGAGATGTTCCACAAACACAAGGTCACTGGACACTCTTTGGTAGCATGCCGCACATCTTCAGAAAATCCAGTTAAAGCTATTGTTATCCCAAGCATCTGTTACATCCCATATATACAAATTAATGGGAATAGTGTCCAGGCAGCACTAGAAGCTTACCTGTCTACACAGGTTCACATGCATTCAGCGGTTCTACTTTTGATGCCTACACAACACCACCACGCAGATTAAGTGGGCCTTTGGTTTTTAGGTAACCCAAGACCTGTAGCATCTGAAAGGCAAAAAACCAAACCAAACCAAACCAAACAAAAACACATTAGAAAAATAGTACACAAATCCTTGCCTTATCAAAGACCTAATATTCCTAGACAAGCAACACATGCATTCAGCTGAACTAGAACTGTGTTCTGTTGTGTCATGTCAGGACTGACTTAGCAACCCTAATAGGGCTTTCAAGTAAGGAAAATATTTAAGGAGTGGTTTTTCCAATTCTTTTCCTCAAATGAGTTTTCATGGCAAAGGGAGGATTCAGACCCAGTTCTCCTGAGTTCTAGTCCATCACTCTACACCACATTGAACGAGACTTAGTGGAGATAAAATGAATATGCCACCTCCCTCTTCATCAGGATCAAGAGCTATGGATTACATGGGCAGATCCCCCCGGGGATCCAGCATTTGGCAATGCATATTAGTGTTTGACTTGTGAAACATTTTGAATGTTGGGTCCAGCCTCTGAAAGTGAAATCCAACACCAAAATGTTTAATATTTTCTTTTAAAATAATATTTCTTTTTTTAAAAAATAATATTTCTGCTACAGCTGTAGAACAAAAAGAAAGGGTGTGCATTTAAATATGTAACAGTGAATACTGAGGCAGAACTTTCTTGAGTCCCAAATCTTGACATGTCCCAAAATTTAGGCAAGAAAAGACATTCCATGCAGTCTGGCACAACAAACATCTCCAGCTACAACAAATAAATAAATGAATTCAGTTTCTTCCTCCAGACAAATGAATGAATAAGTAAATGAACAGAATATTTGTATCTTGTTGGCAGGGTTTCGGAAGATCCCTCTGCTTGATTTTCAGGATCTGTCCCCACCTCCAATTCCCTGTGTAGCATTTTTGTGGGCTGACCGAACTGGGAGGGATAGGTGGAGAAGACTGTTTCTGTTAACCCAGGTACACTATAGATGCACCCAATCTACAGTGTAGAAAAAGCGGAGGTGCTGGTGAGAAGATGCTTGAAGAAGTCTGCCTTTTCCTCATTTGAACACTCAAGTATATGAACTTGGACAAAAATCTCTGTAAATCTTGTGCACAAGTCACTCACATGACAGTGTAGGTTGTACACCTTCAAATATGTGTATGTTCTAGTCTGTACCCCTTCAATTCTTGTTTGCTCCAAATTTCCCAACCTTTCTCAAGCACCAGAAAGCTGTTTCAAACAGCATTTGTGGGGTAGGTCTGCCACATAATAATAATAATAATAATAATAATAATAATAATAATAATAATAATAATAATAATAATAATAATAATAATAATAATAATTATTATTATTATTATTATTATTATTATTATTATTATTATTAGATTTGTATACCGCCCATCTGGCAGCACAACAAAGTAACAAAATAGCAAATAACGACATCAATACATAGGGGCGAAAATCAAAAATCAAAGTGCAGTGAGGATAAAATTACAATACAATAAATACAATTAAAAGCGTAGAAAAATATAAAATTATGGAGCATGGCAGTATGATAGAAGTTATATTATTGGACACTATTGTATCGGAATGTAGTTTGTTCAGGGAAGGCCTGTCTAAATAGCCAGGTTTTTAGTGGCTTTTTGAATGTGCCCAGTGAAAGGGCCAGGCGGACTTTGGGTGGAAGGGAGTTCCATAACTGTGGTGCTACTGATGAGAAGGCCTGATTTCTAGTGGTTGTTTTCCAGGCCTCTCTTGGGGTCAGAAATCTCAGCCGCCCTGCCTGCAACAATCTTATAGGACGGGCAAACCTAACTGGAAGGAGGCGCTCAGCAAGATATCGAGGTCCCAAACCATTTAGGGCCTTATAGGTTAGTACCATCACCTTGAAACTGGTACAGAAATGAACAGGTAGCCAGTGTAAGGTGGCCAGGGTGGGGGAGACATGTTGGTATTTTCTAAGCCTACTCAGAAGTCTGGCCACTGCATTCTGGACCCGTTGCAGTCTCCGTAGCAGTCCCAAGGGCAGCACCACGTAGAGGGCATTACAATAGTCTAATCTCGAGACTACCAGCGCATGGACCAGCGTGGTGAGGGACCTGGTGTCAAGGTAGGGACATAGCTGGGCAATCCACATGGGAGTCCTGATACATTCTCCCCTATTGCGTGGCAAGCTGCCATTATGCTCTGGCGCTGATGGCAAAAAAGACTGTCCACGTGATTGAAACGATCCAGCTTGGTGAGCCACTCCACCTGTCAGAGTTATCCCATGGGACTGACCGTGTCCCTGCACAGGAACAGTAGCATTTACAGTGGATCACCAAAGGCCGGTCTAGTCCAGGATTCTTTTCATACAATGGCCAACCAGTAGTCCAAGGGAAGCCCACAAGCAGGACACGATGGCAACAACATCTTTTGCCTCATATTCCTCAGCAACTGCCTCTGATACTGGTAATGATATATTCCCATCTTTACTAGCAGCCATTGGTAAAGCTAACTTCCATAAAAAGCATAATGTAGGAAAGAAGTCCCAAACAACAACAAAAGAACACAAAAATTGGGATCTACAAAACCTGGAATAAGTCTTTAAACTACAGTATACCTGTTTACATATTGGTTGTGTATACTTAGGACTAAGATTGCTTGTATTCCTTGTTATTGTGATTTATGTTTTTGGAAAGTAGAGGAGAGACAAATATAGCAAAGACCTCTGTGTATTCTGTCTAGCTTCTGTGGATCTCAATTTTTGTGTTGTTTTGCCTAACCTCCACAGGCCAGAACTTTTCCTTACCAGATTCCTTAGACAGTTGTTTCACACCATCCACTGCTTGTGACTTTTGGTTTTGGGATACAACCCATGGTGACGGAGACCAGGTATACTCTGGCTATAAGGAAGACCAAGGGGAAGGGGATATGAGAGAGAGTTAATAAAGTCAAGATGAAGAGTTCCTAAATTTTTTAAAATGGAAATTTACACTAGTGTACAAGCAGGAGAAAGTGCAGACGATGGCATAAGTAAGGCTGCTCATTTTGGAATATTCTGACTGCAGAATTCTGCACAGTACCTGACCCAATCCTAAAAATCTCTGTTTTTCTGGAAGCGTTCAATGGATCCCTCTCCAGGGATAGCCCCCAGTTCCAACAGGTTTTCCCAGGCCCCCATGTCTTGTCTTTCGTTAACTCACAGGAGGGAAACGGTGGTAATTCTGAACTGGAGGATGCTCATTTGCTGCTGTTGATGGGGGGTATCGGATCTGTTGCCAATCCTCAAAACCATGCCATAAGTGTGGTTGGGCTGGAGGGCTGCACTGGAACTGGTACATGGGGCAGAGTGGGGCCACTGGTCCTGGCTGTGGCGGTTCAGTCTGGAGTTTGTCACCAGAATGCTGCAAAGGAGAGAGCAGACGACTAAAATGGATGCAAACAAACATACACCCTAATACACAAGTGAGAAGGATTCATCCTTCCTGAAATCACCTGGCAGAGGGAGTCAGAGTGTTATGTTTTGACTGATGGATACTTTAGGGAATCGTGAAGGAACACTCTGCCTTCTTCTCCATATTCCGATCTCAGTGTTGCCAAGAGGAAAAGTAAAAATGGGGGTGGGGTGGGGTAGAGAGAGAACTTTGCCTGACTGCTTTACAGAAAAAGAAATGGAAGTGTTCTGACCACTAAAATATAGCTGTAGTTCCAATCACACTACACAGCAGAAGGCATCCTGAACCTATGAAGCAGGCTTCTACATTCTAGACTTTTTCAGATAAGCATAGCCAAGATTTCCATTACTCCGGACAACACCTTATGTTGGTTGTACACCATAGAGGTTGCCTAAATCTGGATCCAATTTATGGAGCAGAAAAGAACAAGTCAGGTAGGGAGAGCAGATGCTCAAAGTTGCCCTATTTTTCTTATTTAAACTCTGATGCTCAAGTATTTGAACTTGCACAGCCAACAAATCCCTACGAATTTTGTTTGTAAGAGGATGTCCAAAACATTGGCAAGGCCCGAGGACTGGGACCAACCATTGAAGACTTAAGAGGGCACTGGTCTCAAGGAAAAAAAGGAAGCTCAGTCTGTAGGCCAGGCAAAGACCTCCTCTTATAGAGCGCACAGCCACACCGCAGTCCAATGCAACTGTCCTATCTGTGCACCTCATTCACCAACACAGGCACAGTGCCTTGTCCAAAGTAAAGCTGCTGTACCTTTTTTCCATGTTACTATGTGCTATTCTTTCAGAGAAAGCCAACGGACCCGTACTGTATAAAATGTCGGTTCCCAAACTTGTGTCCGTTAAGACATTCCAAGGGTGATGCAAAATGTTGGGAGATATTCATTACAAAAAACAGAAGTTTATCAGCCTAAACCAAAGTCCTACTTTCAAATTTCATACCATGAAATGTAATTGTTTGATATGAGGGGGTAGCCCTTCAGTTGGAGGTAAACTCAAAGAACAATCTATTGAAGCCATGGAAATTCTACCAATGCAATATTTTGATAAAAGTCTGGATGGTGGTGAAGGAGAAATGTGGAGACACAGCAGTTTCTCAACAACAACAACAACAACAATAATAATAAAAAGGGGGGAATGGTCAAAGTGGCACCAACATAAAAGAAGAAACGGCTGGAGATTATTTCTCCTCCAAAGTGAAGCACAGTCTATTTCTATGAACTGAGGCCCAAACAAATGCAGCTTGTTGCTGAGACTTCAACCCAAGAACACAAGTAAAAGGAAAGCTATCACATGATAGAGTGACTATGGCTTTCATGGCAACCAAAAGCTACTGACTCAGACAGCTGCCTTACGTTTCCCTCCTCCTCCTCCTCCTCCCTTATCTCCACTTTAATTTCCTCACATGATGAGAAAAACAGCTCTGAAGTGAATATTAATTTCAGAGAATACTTTGTGGGATAAGCCATTATGCACCTGTTGCCTCAATCAGCAGAGTGCATTGAGGGTCCTGGTCATCAGTAAAGTATTTATTTTGGCAGCTGTAATTATGTCTTTCAGGCATAGATACTATTCACATTTTACAAAGACTAAACAAAAATGCTTCTAAACGGTCACAATCCAGCCCTCATCTTGAATTCTGCTATGTAAATATACACATGACAACGTACATATGTACATTTGGGAGGTGTGTATAAATAAGGATGTATGGATATCTTCGTCACTGTGGCTGCCGGCTCAAAACCTGTACAACCCAATTCACTAACTGTACTCCATCTGGTACCTCTGTACAATTCTGCAAGGAGGAATTTAGCATTCTTTAGGTAGAGAGGTTTGGGGAATTGGATACAATGGCCAGAATCTTGTTCCTTACAATGTAGCATAAAGGGAACCATGTAAGTGGTGGGAGGCCTTTTGCTGTCTGTCTGACATGTGTCTGCACAATCACACAGCTGCTCATACAACAGCCCGCAAAATTCCAGAGCCACTTGCTCATTTGTGCTTACATGGGTGCTTTCCCCCAAGAGAATGCTGACCAAAGCAATCAAATCCATGGCTCCTGAGTTAATGTGCAGGCCAGAACATATCCATTGGCATGGCTTATTTCTAAAATGTCCCAGCACAAATTTCAGAACCACATCAAGGTAAGTTTAGCAATGAATATATTAATAGCAAATGTGTGTAGAGATGAAAGATGCGAAAGTACATTTTTCATACAGATGAATGTAGAAATGGGACTGAATGGGTTTGGGATGAATGTGTGCAAAGGTGACCTAAACTGGAAACAGAATGCTTTACCCACCCCCAGCAGTAAGGTATTCAAAGGGACACAAGCAATCTGGAGTCTGAACTGCACATTCTCATGAGTACTTCTGTGCCAAAGGGAGCTGCCCGTGGAAGAAGCCCAGCCGTACTAAGCCACGCCCATTAGTCCGATTTTCCAAGGACAGTGACATGAGCCAACACATTTCTCAGTACAGCAGTTAGTACCTGTTTGTGCTGCTTCAGCAGCTTCTTGTATTTGTCCTTCTCCTCCTTCTCTTTATGGAAGTCCTCTTTAAGTGTCCGGAGCTGTTGTGGAGTCACAAGAAGGGAACAGGCAACTGGTAAAAGAAGGGCTAAGACTTCACTGCAAGCTGATAAGAAAGCAGTAGGTCAAACAAAGGAAAGGAGGAGACAAGCTATACATCTTCCCCTCAGATCTGCTACAGCCATTGCTCAGGGGGCCGTCGTGGTTGGCTAAGAACAGGACATTCCTGTGTATCTTTGTTCTATACCTTTTGGTGGGGGCAGGGAGAGCTGGACAGCATCTTCACAGGGGGCACGTGAGGACAGCAGGTCACCCCAGAGGAGAAGACAACTCCAGAGGTGGCGCAAGTTTGTCATGAGCACTTTAGACAGGTTGCACTACTGGCTAAGGAGGTGATTACAAATGTTTGTGGTACCCTTCCTTTGCCACCAAGGTACTTGTAAACACTTTTTCTCAATTTCCTGACCTACCTCTTTCCTCACCAAAATGAATGAATGAGAACAGATTTTACTATGGAATTATTTAATTAGAGCTTTGACATGTGTCATGGGTGAAGCTGGTGGCAGAGAGATGTAATGTGTACAGCATGTGCGCACAGGCAGCTTCCAAGAGTTTTTGTGGGGTTCCCCCGATATCCCTTTCTTACATTGAATTTGCTACCATAATCATTGTTGGTGCCTCAAATGGTGCTTCTCTAACCCCCTCCCCTTGGTGTAGAGCTGGCTGAAGTGATATCATTTATACTGGTGCAGTTTCCCCTCTTTTCTCCAAGCCTCCCTCATCCCACAGCAGAACAGTCCAGAACAACAAAGTGCATGGGGATCAAGTCTGGCTGGATAGCTCAGTGAGCTGGAGCACCTGGCTGGCCCAGGAGTTCAATTCTCCACTGTGCCTCCTCCTGGCAGAAGAGCCAGACTATGCAGCCTTGGGTGTAGTCCCAGAACACACCTAGAAGAAGAACATGGTAAACCACTTCTGAATACTTGATACTCAGGAAACCCTTGGCAAGGGGTGCCATAAGTCAGAACTGACTTGACAGCACACAGTCATTATTAACACAAGAGGATCAGATTGTGGACTGTGAGCTACATTCACCTTCTAGACAACTTGAGAAAGCCTCGTAAAACGTCTATGAGGACAACTCTAATTTGCAAGTGAAATTTGCCCCCTTCTTGCCTTTGTAATCCTATGAGAGGGGGAGGCTGTGCATTGACAAAGTACCTAGTAAAGCATTCCCCAACATCTATGGTTGGGCCTAGAGAAAAGGAACAAGAAGCAGATGGACAAAATAGGGACAGAAAACAAAGAAAGACTTGGGGAATGTTTAAAAGGGACCAAGAAACACTGGGAAAGTAAGCCAGAAGCTGTGGTGGCCTGGAAGGCTACATCTCTGTTCCTTGGCTATTTTGATAAGCATACAATACTGGCAGAACCACCAGATGCCTTGATCAAATCAGTGAACGTCCACTGGAAGGCAGTCTAATTTTCATTCTTCCCTAAAGGGTTCAAGTAAATAGACATCCGCATGTCTTTTCTGGATTCCTACCTGGTTGCTGGAAAGTACTAATTGCTTTTGAAGCTTCTCCAGCTGTTGCTTGAGCTCCTCCTTCTCCTCGTTCATCCTCTCCCTATCACTCCGCTCCCGCTGGAAATCCTCCTCAAAGATTTTCACCTGGCAAAAAAGAAGAAGAGATGCTAAAGTCCAAGGATGATGCCGCAAGGCTCTTAAGTATGCTATGTATGCAGACGATACCCAGTTCTATTTCTCCTTGCTATCTAAATCTGAAAAAGCTGTAGATCAGTGTCTAGTGTCAGCAATGGACTGGATGAAAGTGACTAACCTGAAACTTAACCCAGACAAGACAGAGGTGCTCTCTGGCCAGTTGAAAGGCAGATCAGGGAACAGGGATGGAGCCTGTGCTGGATGGGATTACACTACTCCTGAAAACCCAGGTGTGAAGTCTGGGGATACTTCTGGATTTGTCTCTGAGCCTGGATGCTCAGGTTTCGGCTGTGACTAGGAATGGATTTGAACAATTAAAAAGCAGTGTGCCTGCTGCACCCATTCCTGGATAGGTCTGCTTTGGCCATGGTGACACATGCCTTTTGTTACATCCCAGCTGGATTACTGTAACACACTCTATGCGGGGCTGCCTCTGGAAAGTGTCAGGAAACTTCAGCAGGTCCGAAAAGCAGCAGCCAGATTGCTAACTGGGGCTGGATATAGGGATCATGCAACCCTCCTGTTACAGCAGATACCCTGTTGCAATCTGTTTCCAGGCAGAATTCAAAGTGATGGTTCTAACCTATAAAGCCCTAAACGGCTCGGGCACAAGTGATCTCAAGGACCGTATCTCCCTTTAGGAACCTGATGATGATGTTAAGATCATCAGGAGAGACCTGGCTCTCAGTCCCATCACCTTCATAGGTACATTGATAGGGACACAGGAGAGGGCCTCCTCTGTTGCTGCTCCCAGACTCTGGAACTCCCTCCCACAGAAGGCTAGGCTGGCCCCATCTTTACTGTCCTTCCACAAACAAGCAAAGACCTTGCTGAGGGAAAATCAGCATGGCTTCTGTAAGGGTAAGTCTTGCCTCACAAACTTTTTAGACTTCTTTGAAAAGGTCAAAAGGCATGTGGATGTGGGCAAACCAGTGGAGATTGTCTATCTGGATTTTCAGAAGGTGTTTGACACGGTCCCTCACCAAAGGCTGCTGAGAAAACTCCACAGTCAGGGGATAAGAGGGCAGGTCCTCTTATGGATTGAGAATTGGTTGAGAACCAGGAAACAGAGTAGGTGTCAATGGGCAATTTTCACAATGGAGAGCAGTGAAAAGCGGTGTGCCCCAGGGATCTGTCCTGGGACCAGTGCTTTTCAACCTGTTCATAAATGACCTGGAGACAGGGATAAGCAGTGAGGTGGACAAGTTTGCAGATGACACGAAACTTTTCCGGGTGGTGAAGACCAGAAGGGATTCTGAAGAGCTCCAGAAGGATCTCTCCAAACTGGGAGAATGGGTGGCAAAATGGCAAATGCATTTCAATATAAGAAAATGTCAAGTAATGCACATCGGGGCAAAAAAATCTAAACTTTATTTATCAGCTGATGGGTTCTGAGCTGTCCGTGATCAGGAAAAGAGATCTTGGTGTGCTGGTGGACAGTTTGATGAAAGTGTCAACCCAGTGTGCGGCAGAAGCAAAGAAGGCCAGTTCCATGCTATGGATCATTAAAAAGGGGATTGAAAATAAAACAGCCAACATTATCATGCCATTGTACAAAATGCTGGTAAGGCCGCACCTGGAGTATTGCATACACTTCTGGTTGCCGCACCTCAAAAAAGATATAGTGGAACTGAAAAAGGTGCAGAAGAGAGTGACTAAAATGATGACTGGGCTGGGGGACATCCCTTATGAGGAAAGGCTAGAGTGTTTGGGGCTCTTTAGTCTAGAGAAAAGGCACCTGAGGGGGGACATGATTGAGACGTATAAAATTATGCAGGTGATGGATAAAGTAGATAGAGGGAAGCTCTTTTCCCTCTCACGCAATACTAGAACCAGGGGACATCCACTCAAATGGAGTGTTGGGAGAGTGAGAACAGACAAAAGAAAATATTTCTTTACCCAGTGTGTTGTTAGTCTGTGGAACTTCTTGCTACAGGATGTGGTGATGGCATCTGGCTTAGATGCCTTTAAAGGGGGATTGGACAGATTCCTGGAGGAAAGGTCCATCACAGGTTACAAGCCATGATGGGGATGTATAATCTCCAGGCCTTAGAAGGAAGGTACCTCAAATTGCCAGATGCAGGGGAGGGGTATCAGGAGACAGGTATCTCGTTGTCTCGTGTGCTCCCAGAAGCATCCATTTCCTCTGGATACAGGGGTGGGTGAAGGAGAGGAGAAGGCACCTGCCACCGTACTCATGCCAGATACTGCTCAGAAGAGGAACAATGGTAGCCATTGAAAGATGAAAGGACCATATGCACCTACTGTTGCTATCACCAGAATTTCTATTTTTATTGAGACTATCTTTGGTTTACAAATGGGCCCAAACCAAGGCGGGGTCCTGGTTTCCTAGAAGCCTTCCATACCTGTTGTTTCAGGAGCTCATTCTGGGTCATAACTTCCTGCTGTCGGATGTTCATGGCAGACTCAATAGGGCTGTTGAAAGGAGCAGAGGCTTGATAGTTCAGGGCCTCTTCTAAGGCCTGAGGGGAGACAGGAACAGACAGAACCATCAGAGCAACTTAGAGGGACCATAGTAATACTCATAGCAAAACAACTGCGGAAGCCAGATATTTGTGTGAGAACTGCAGCAGTGGCAAGTGTTATGTGCTTTACTATTGAGGGAAGTCTACAACTCACGGGGAAATAATACATCACTGCTACAGAGAAATGTAAAAGTTGGGAGGTATGAAATCTTGGAAGAGCACCCACCTTATTTAGCCGGAGAATCTCCTTCTCCTGGTACTCCCTTTGCCTGGTGACTGGAGTCAACTGATCCTGAAGGAACTTTATCCTCTGTTTTAGGTCCTTTACCTCCCCACTGAGTTGTTCCTTTTCTGCCTGAGAGAGAGAAAGATAGGTATAAAAATCAGTCAGCCTTAGACATGAATACAGCATGGGAGACCTGCATGTAGCCCTCAGCCTAATTTCAAAACCCTTTTACAAGCAGCCAACTCAGACCTCTGGAAAGAGTGATTCATCCCTCCTCCAGAAGCCTACTGGGTGGGAGGAAAAGAATGAGAGAGAGAGAGAGAGGTGTAACACGTGTAGCAGCAGTACATCAGGAAGCTTTGAGATATATTACCACTGACCAAATGCATCTGATGAAAACATAGGTGGACAGATTCTCAACCCACCTGCTTTCCATTCCCTTATATGAAAAGGTCAACTCCCCTTGTCAGGAAGAATGCCCAAAAACCTCATGTATCCACCTGCCAGACAAGCTCAGTGCCCCATCACCTCTTCGAGCCCATCTAAGGTCTAAAATAGTGAGATAACTAAACTGTAAGAGACAGACCGTTTAGGAAAGCTTACCAAAAAAAATTCCATCCAGAAAATATTAGAGAGGTTTAGAAATTAAGCAGATGAACGAAGGAGCCTACATTTTATAGGTAGGGCATTTTGCAACCTCTGGAGGGCAGTCCGTCCCGTTTCTTCAGTAGGAGCAGGGTCTTCCCTGTGGTGGTGCTTTCCTTATGCCTTTTCTCTGGGCCTGCTAGACTACATCTAAGTTTGTTCATCAAACAAAACAATAATGCCACACAGGCAACACACAGTGACCATCCCCTATCTGCGTTTCCGGCCAAAAGTTCACCACTATTTTGTATACCATAAAAAGAGAGAATCATGCTCCTGAAAGCATCCACAAAGCACAGTTGTCCCATAAACTAGGTGCTTAGTCCTGTTTTACAAAACATGCCCATTCTTAAGAGAGGTGGTCTAAGGCCAGAATTTAAAACAAACTAATTAACAAACCAGAGAAACACATTATTGCTGAGGGCATGAGCCAGGAGGTGAAAACCTCTCCTGCACCTGCCAAACATATTAGACAATGCTCTGTTACCAATAATTATTACTAGTTATAGTATTTCTATCTTATCTGAATATTTTAAAACATTTTAGAATTTGATGCTTCCACTGCTATTGTTACTTGCTAGTACGAGACTGAAAACCACAGGGGGAAGAGAGAATGCCCCCAAATATTATCTTCCAGTTACAAGGGGGTTGATCTTAAATCTGGTGGCAAATCCTGCTGCTTTCCATCAGCCTTCTCTAACTTGGCACCCTCTGGATTGCTGGACTACATCTCCCAGGATTCTAGAGCAAGTTATATTAAACTGCAAGATGGTGCTGATGTAGAAAGGCTCTTCTTAGAAAGACTGACCTCCTCCTCTTCAATCTTGGATTTTGCCAGGAGAAGCTTGCGGTCAAAATCCCTCTGTTTCAGTTCCCGTTCAGCCTCCAGGTCAGCCAGTGCCTTCTGGCAGTCAGCCAGTTTCTGCCGCAAATCTGTTATCTGGGAAATATAATTCAAGAATTCATGTCCTTCTAATGCAACCATACAAAAAGACAAGGTTCAGTTTAAAGATGGTGGCATCAGAGCAGACTTCCAGAATGACGTTGTGAAGTAGATTTGCCAGAAATGGTGTCTAGCAAAGGCAATTCTGCGGGGAAACAGGGAGTTTGTCAAGTCCTACCTAAATGCTACTATAGAAGGGGCAAGATGTCAGTTTATTGAAAGAGAGTTCTAGTGAGTCAGCGGCACCATGTCTCCAATAGAGACCAGCCAGAAGTATCTTAACAGCAGGCACTTGTGAAGGACCCTAAGCATATGGGTAGGACTTTAGGGGGATAACTTTAATGGTCTTTCATATGCTTGGAAGAAATACTAGTGGTGAAAAGCCCCATTCAGGATGTCATCTCACTCTGAAGGTCAAATATTTTTGAGTCTAACTGAAAAATAGTATGTGAAGATGATAGGTAATAAACCAAATACAGGGCTATTGGAAATTAGTCACATAAATTGACCCCTCAAGTACATGGAGTAATTGTCTCTAGTTTATTGAGAGCTGCTAAGTTTAATACAGCTAAGAATCAGAAAAGGTCTAAAACTTTAATGTCTAAGGAAAGGATAAATCAAGTCTGCCAAACCAACATAGTTAAGCAAACCAATTGAAATTGTTAGATTCAAAGTTGGCAAACAATAAAACAGAATTCTATGTAAGCTGGCTTGCAAATTAATAAATTCCAATAGTTTCTGTATATTTGTTTTTGCTAAATTGAACTTCTCTGTTGTTTTTGGCCAACTGAGCTTGTCTTTTTTAGCTGTTTTTGGCCTATTAGTACATTGATTATTTGGGTAATTTTCTAGAAGTTTATAGTGGATTTTTATTATATATGTAACACATCAATTTCTTTAAAACCTTGAGGTATTTAAACCTGAGACAGGTGCCATGAGAAAAAGACAAAAGCTTAATAATAAAGGGCTAAAGCTAGATACAAAACAACAGGGCCACAGAAACTTCCACTTTTTCCTTTAATGACATCTCTCTCAACATTATTTCCTTCTAGCAGTAATAGCAAGACAACCTTCTTATTTACATGATGTGGAAGAACAGCCGCCTATAAGGGGCTGTCTTTGTGCAGCATACGGATACGTGGCCATTACCTTTTGCTCATATTGTTGCTTCATTGATCGGAAGTGATGATCCCATTGCTTATTCACCTCCAGGAGCTATAAAGAAATGCACAATTATCTTGAGGTACAGAGCCTCAATTTGCTGCTAGTGTAGTCCTTGAGACAAACTTGCCGGCACCTTCTGTTTCAGGGTTCGGGGAAACCCAGAGGCTAGAGACTCTGAACTGCAACTCCCATTATCTATCACCATGTGCCAGGGTGGGTGAGGTCTAGGAGAGTTAACATTCAAAACACTTGGGGGGGATCCAGGTTACTACCCTGTGGTGAAAAACAGCTACTTCTGTTTTGAGCATAGGCTGCTCATGCATTAGCCAAACAAGGACCAAAGTCCTGTTGCCTAGTTACACCCATCCATTGGCCCAGCATGTGTCCAAAAGTCTCAGGAGTGACTTGTTAATTGCCAGCAAGAAGCTACTGAAAGCTACACCACTGGCCCTTTTCAGGTGTAACAAACCAACAGGAATTTGCCCCTCACACCAAGGGAAAATATCACTGGGGACCAATTTAACCAGCTTGTTTTTACAAGTTCTAGCAGAGAGGGGGCTCTTCCGAAGAAAGCACGCTGTGTGTCATGCAGTGGAGGAGGAGCAAACTCTGAAGGAAAGGTTTTCATGATGACAGTTGCCATAGCCATGCTCCAATGAAAGTCCACAGATGCAGGCAGCTGTATTGACCCAAATCAGATACACATCTGCACACACAGAATTCTGAACTGGAATAGGTCAACGCTTGCAGTGTGAGGATTTTATTGTCATGTGATATCTTTTGTAGCTCTTCACTGCCTCAAGAATCTCCATTATTAAGGGAAAAGATATAAACATTTGAAATATAGGCACATGCTGTCTGAGGAAAACCTCTCCTCCAGCCTAGGAAGGTCTCACTTACCTCATTGCGTTGGTGCTCGAGTATCTTGACTTTCTTTTCACTCGTCCCCAACATGCTTTTCCCTGCCATTTTCTCCTCTGCAGCTCCTTTCTAAAAGCCAGAGACACAAAACAGTTCTGACAGGCAGCCAAGATGCTCATCTGTCTCATGGCTACATCTGTGCCCCTACTTCTGAAGCACCCAGAGCATTGTACTAGCTTTGCCCAACCTAATGCCTTCCACATATATTGGAATACAATTCCCATCACCCAGTCAGTATGGTGGGCGTGACGGCAGCTGTTATCTAAGACACCTGGGGGAAGGCAGGTTAAGGAAAGTTGCAGGACACAACTACCTACATCAAACACAATTGGAAGAAGATAAAAAAAATGCTAATAGGTGTGTAATAAAAACAGCAGGGACACATTGCTGTCATGCGCAACTGGAGCAAGGAATAAGAAAGAGCCACCCTATAAATAACCAAAGCAGCCTACCTGTTGCAGTCCTGCCCATTCAGTGCCTTCTGCTTTTGTTCCTTCTTTACTACTCATCATCACCATCTTCCTGAGCTCCAGATTCTCACACCTACAAAAGGAGTATTAGGGCTTTGTAGAATTTGCAGCATAACTGGGAAGGATAGTAGTTAGGTAAGGAAGGATGGCACAGCAGCTTGAATACAATTAATTTCAAAATTCCCTGAATAAGTTATTCCCCTATGCATTTGATTATAATTATTTAGAGAAGATAAGGCTAATCACTAGCAGCCAGTCTTGAGGGCTGTATGGATCAGAGTTACCATGCTTCTAAATATCAGTTGCAAGAAAATGACAACAGGAGATAGCTAACTATTCTAGGATCCCAAGACAAGTCTGCTTGGGTCACTGCAGAAAACAAGGTAATGGAACAGACAGGCCTTTGGTTAGGTCCAGCAGGGATTTTTATGTTATACATATATAAGTAGAATAAAGTCTTTTCTTTTCTCTCCTCTCACCAAAAACACAAAACAAACAAAAAACAAAAAACTCTTGGCCAAAGCAACATGTTTATTAGATTTGCCTCTTGCCTTGTCACGGCACATTCCACATGCCTGACAGGAACCGCATAAAAAGTTACAGCTGTTCAATATAAATCTGCACAAACAAAAGCAGAAGGTTCCAATGGGAACTTGGCTCCAAAGGGAACAAAATTTGCCCACTGCCTAAGCAGTTTTTCCAGGAGAGGCAAAAGTGAGGGATTCCACCACCATGGAGTAGCTCAACTTTTAAAAGAAACATACTTAAGGACATCTGCATCAACAATGGGTCTACTATATCCAGAAATTAAGTGAGGCATACATCCTAGGTTCCTTGAGATGTTGCTCTTTTATAGCAAGGTGGAAGTAAATCAGAGAGATGTACACTGTTCTTTCCCTGAGGGTGGAACAGATGATATGTACATGTAGGGGGAAGGAGTTCCATTTGTCAGTTTTGTCTGATAAACAGACACTTTACTCAACATTGCCCCCAGCTAGCATCCGTATAATCTGAAATCATCCCCAACTGCCTGAACAATGGAATCACCATAAGCTTTTCCCAGAAAATTATTTTCTACTTGTAATTTTTTGTTCTAAATACCAAGTTTGAAGAAAGGTCTTATATAACACACAAGTATGCATATCACACTGTGAACTATGGCTTAGATTCATTATTGTCTTTATGAGTTTTTGAGATATTGTCCCCATGAGATAGACCAACAGACCATATATAGATCATGGCTTTTGCTTAAAAGTACAGCTAGAGGTAGTATACCAATTTTTGTCTAAAAAGGTTTATACTCTATAGTGCTGTTATATTGTTGTTATCTGCCTCAGGTCAAAACTTTAATAAGCTTTCAATGTAAGTGAGGTATTTAAGAAGTGGCTTTATCAGTGCCACACCCTCAGTGAGTTTCTATGGCTGAGAAAGAATTTGAACCCTGGTCTCCAGAGTCCTAGTCCATCACTCTATCCGTTACACCACACTGGGTTTTCACCAAAAAATTTTGGGTCCAGTATCAGAGATGCACCTTATCTTTCTCAGGGCTATGTTAAGTCCTCAACGTGAGGGGTTGCTCCCAGCCTGTGCAACTGACGATCAAGACCACGCCTCAGTTGTTTTTATGTGCTGTCAAGTTGCTTCCAATTTACACCAACCATATGAATTAAAGACCTCCAAAAGGTCCTGTCATTAAGACGTTCCTGCCACAATTATGCCTCTAGGTGGCAGCATGTCACAGTAATTAAACTAAAATTTCACTATCTTTAAACAAACACTTCCGGCTAGAAATGTATAAGAATTTCTTATCAGTTCATTTTTGATCAGAATTTACCAAAAATTTGAATGTGGGAAGAATAAGAAGTGACAGATTTCCTCATTTGTAAGGATAGATTTTCAATCTATCCTTGTTGCAGTGTTCTGTCCCCACTTGCCTGAAGACATCTATTATAGTGCCAGTCCCCAAGCAGTCAGCTGTGGTATCTCTCAATAATTATAGACCAGTAGCTTTAACATCTGTTATTATGAAATGTTTTGAGAGATTGGTGCTGGATTACATTAAAGCTAGTCTTCCACCTTCTTTGGACCCATGGCAATTTGCATACAGGAGAAATAGATCTACTGATGATGCTATGTCCATTGTTCTCCATACTGTATTGAGTCACCTAGAACAACAGGGAACTTATGCGAGGCTGTTGTTTGTGGATTATAGCTCTGCTTTTAATACCATTCTACCCAATAGGTTGTTTTTTAAAATGATCAACCTGGGATTACCTCAAAAGATTTGTATGTGGGTAAAGGACTTTCTGAGAGATAGGCCACAGTCAGTAAGGATGGGATCTCACCATTCTTCTACCTTGGTACTAAGTACAGGAGCTCCCCAGGGCTGTGTGCTAAGTCCCTTCCTCTATTCCCTGTACACACATGATTGCACCCCACTGTATAACACCAATGCAATTATTAAATTTGCGGACAATACGACAGTGGTGGGGCTCATAAATAAGAAGAATGAGTCTGCTTACAGAAAGGAAGTACAAGGATTGATACTCTGGTGTAAAGAAAATAATCTTACACTTAACATCAAAAAAACTAAAGAACTCATAATTGATTTTAGGAGGAAGAGAAATGTACATTTACCACTGTACATAAATGGCGAGGAAGTGGAGAGGGTTGGTAGTTTTAAATTTCTGGGCACTTACATCTCAGAGGACCTCTCATGGACTATAAATGCCAACATGCTAGTGAAGAAGGCACAGAAGAGGCTGTATTTCCTGAGAATGCTCGGGAAGTTAAATTTATCTCAGCATTTACTTCTGTCCTACTATCGTAGCACCATTGAGAGTGTCCCAACCTATGGCATTCTTGTATGGTTTGGGAGTAGCTCTGTAGCAGACAAAAAAGCTCTACAGAGAACCATTAAAATTTCCCAGAATATCATCAGGCTCCAGCTATCAACCCTGGATGACATCTTCACATCCCTCTGTCTGAGGAAGTCACACAACATCCTTAGAGACTTTTCCCATCCTGCTTACAACTTCTTTGAACTGTTGCCGTCCGGCAGAAGATACAGAACAATTAAGACTCGGACCACATGTTTTCTGAATAGTTTTTATCCCAGAGCTATAATTGCACTTAATAATGAACTTAAAGACCACCAGTAATGAACAGTTGGACAGTGTTACTTAGCCTGCGGTGTAGATGTTTGTATTTTTAGTGGGGGATTTTTAGTGGGTGGGGAGTGTTTGGGGATTTTTTTATGTGTGTGCATGTGGGTCTGGTCTCTGGGTGTCTGTGTGAATTTCGTTGTATGTGTATACTATGTATAGACTTACAATGACAATAAATTTATTTGTATTTGTATAAGTGGGATTTAATTTCAATCCATTTTAAAAATCATAATTAACCAGCATTTGAAGGTGAGAGAAAGTGAAGTCAACAGATTTGTCTCTTCCAACTTGCAACTTTGCACCTGAACACATGAAAGCAAGCATGGCCAAGCAGGCTTTTGATTGGAATAATCAAGAAGCTGAAAGTCAAGCTATTCTTGAGAAACTAATTTTTTTTTCAGCTGAAGCCATGAACACATAGATGATGTCCCAATTACTAGAGATCTGTAATTTGTGTCCCGAAGCTCAAAAGACTTTATGACCTCAAAACAGCTTACACTGAAGGTGGGAACAGGATACAGCCTACAGGTTGTGTATAGCTCTCCTAGCAGTTTGTTCAGTTACCCCTACAACCGTGAAGAAAACTTTTGACATAGGATCTCTAGTGACAATTTCTTTTTTTCTTCTCTTTTTTTTATTAAAGAAAAATAATAACAACAACACTAACACAGAATGTGTGTACACACAATACAATACAACTAGAATTCACCACCTGTGCCACCGTCACCCTCGGGACTAGGTAACCAGAAATGTCGCCCAGAGTAGACCATTGGTCTAGATGGGCGGGGTATAAGTCAAATAAATAAATAAATAAATAAATAAATAAATAAATAAATAAATAAATATCATTTTAATCCCTTTTCACCCCATTCCACTCCAAAAATACATTGACTCTTCCTCTGGCTTATGACCTTTCCCTTTTACTAAGACATACTCCACATATAACTTCCATACCTCTTTAAAATCATTATATTTTGTCATTCCCCTTCTTACTTTCATTTCACATGTTAGCTTATCATTAATTGCTAAACTCCACATTTCTTTGTACCAGTCTTCAAGATTAATTTGTTTGTCACTTTTCCAATTCTTTGCAAATATTAATCTTGCTACTGTGACCATTATGACAATTAACTCTTTCTGTTCTTTTTTAAGATGGTCGTTCTTAATTATATTTAGGAGGGCACTAATTGGTGATATTTGAATATATCCAATAATTTCTCTAATTTCTTAAAAAACCTAGTGACAATTTCTAACAGGGCAGAAAATGAAAAAGTGGATTTTCTAGATGGATTTCACACATTATATGTGATTATAAGAAAGGCAGGTCTTTATTTCTTTGGCAGGGAGGATGTCTGGGAAAATCTTTGAAGCTCCACAAAGAAAAGTCAAAGATCATCACTTACAAAAAGCTCAATGAGATATTTGTTCTTCCTAGAAAAGAACTTGGCTCTGGAGTAAGGAAAGATGGAAATCTTAATCCACATGACTCACTGAACAATAGGGTGCCTCTCTGCTATCAGGGTTGGTATTAGGCTTTCTCTTTTAAGGCTCTGGGAGTTTGGATCCCTTCTGCAAAAATCACTTGGCACCAACTAACACAGAAGTGAGTCCCTATAATTGCTTTCTGAAAACGATGTGTGAGATGGCTTTTCTTTTAATCAGGTTTAATGGGAAACCTGGCACTGCACTAGACCTCACTCAGTGCCATTTGATGCATGGAAACTCCCTTAATCCATCCCATGGGAATTCCCACCATTGTTCCCATTTTGCAGGAAGTGGCTCCAATCCTTCAAGCAGACAGCACTAATCCCTGGAATTGTCTCCTGTCAACAACAATACTTTGGACTCTTTTCAGGCTCATTTAAAATCAGACAGTGGTGATGGTTCAGGTGACCATAAAACAGAAAGGCTCTTAAGGTTACCCAGATGCCAGCCTTTGGAGATCAGGTTCAGGTGCACCCCCTGGCAGGTATATTGGAAAACCCTGCTCAGCATGCTTACTTACCCAGGTAGACCCTCTAGAACCTGCAGGACTTTTTAAAAACTCCCCAAATAGACATGGGGAGTTGTAGTCAACGTTTCCCAACATTTTTTCCAGGATCTGCTACTTTCCTGACATGCACTCACTTTAGCTTCTCCGAGATCTGGTTCCTTTGCTCTAGTTCCTTTTCTAATTTTGTTCTCAACTCCTCGTTTTCCTTCCGTAATTGCTCACACAGTGCCTATTTAAAAGGAAAAAGGAAAGAGAAAGAGAAAGAGAAAAAGAAAACCATCAGTGATGACAAACATTTGTCCAGGACCATTTGCTTGTTTATACGGTTTGTCTAGATGCTTCCAGCAAGAGGTCTCTTTTTTCCCCCCTTAACAAGCCTACTTTAATTTGAAACTTCCCAATCCCAAATCACATGGATCTCTTTCTTCAGATTCTGACATGCCTCAGCTAGAATTCTTACATCCTGCTGTTCCCCCAAGGAACCCAACATGGAGCACATCCCCTCTCTCACCACTATTTCATCCTCACAACAGTCCTAAGAGGTGGGTTAGGGAATGAGAGATGCTGACTGGCTCAAGATTCCACTTTGTCACTAACCATTCTATTGTATCAGTGCTCTCTAATAGAATGGAGGGAAGAGTTATATATAAGCATCCTTCAGTCTCAAGAGACTATGGTAACGTGCTCTAAATAGAGGTCTTGGAACAGCGTCTAGTGTGGCTGAGAAGGCCAATTTGAGAGTGACAATCCCTTCCACACTGAAGACAAATACAATCTGTCCCCTGTCCTGCTCCCTGATTTTGCTGGTTTCGGCACTGCCTCTTTGCCTCGGCCTGCTGAACAAGGGCCTCTGCAAATTGGGAGAGGCCATGCTGCACCACCTGCCTCCAGGCTGAATGCTCAGATGTCAAGGTTTCCCATCTGTTGAGGTCCATTCCTAAGGCCTTCAGATCCCGCTTGCAGATATCCTTGTATCACAGCTGTGGTCTCCCTCTGGGGCGCTTTCCCTGCACTAATTCTCCATACAGGAGAACTTTTGGAATCCGACCGTCAGTCATTCTCACGACATACCCAAGCCAACATAGACGTCGCTGTTTCAGTAATGTATACATGCTAACAATTCCAGCTCATTCTAGGACTACACTATTTGGAACTTTGTCCTGCCAGGTGATGCCAAAAATGCGTTGGAGACAACGCATATGGAACATGTCCAACTTCCTCTCCTGCCGTGCACAAAGGGTCCAGGACTCAGTGCAGTACTCGTACAGGAGTGTACTCAGGACACAAGCTCTATAGACCTGGATCTTGGTATAGGCTGTCAGCTTTTTGTCAAGCCATACTCTCTTTGTAAATCTAGAGAACATGGTAGCTGCTTTGCCAATGCATTTATCTAGCTCGACATCTAGAGAGAGGGTGTCAGAGATCGTTGAGCCAAGGTACACGAAATCATGAACAACCTCCAATTCTTGTGTGGAGATGGTAATAGAGAGAGGTGAGTCCACGCCCTGGCCCATGACTTGTGTTTTCTTCAGGCTGATTGTTAATCCAAAGTCTTGGCAGGCCTTGCTAAAACGATTCATGAGTTGTTGGAGGTCTTCGGCAGAATGGGCAACAACAGCTGCATCATTGGCGAAGAGGAAGTCCCGCATGCATTTCAGCTGGACTTTGGTCTTCACTCTCAGTCTAGAGAGATTAAAGAGCTTTCCATCTGATCTAGTCCGGAGATAGACGCCTTCTGTTGCGGTTCCAAAAAGCGTGCTTCAGCATTACAGCAAAAAAGATCGCAGTCGGAGCGAGGACGCAGCCCTGTTTCACTCCACTTCAGATGTCAAAGGGATCTGATGTTGAGCCATCAAAAACTACAGTGCCCTTCATTTCCTCATGAAAGGACCTGATGATGTTAAGGAGCCGAGGTGGACATCCAATCTTGGGAAGTATTTTTAAAAGGCCGTCCCTGCTAATCAAATCAAAGGCCTTTGTAAGATCTATGAAGGCCACAAAGAGTGGCTGTCATTGTTCCCTACATTTTTCCTGCAACTGTCTGAGGGAAAATACCATGTCAGTGGTGGATCTATTAGCTCAAAATCCACACTGTGATTCTGGATAGACTCTGTCTGCAAGCACCTGGAGCCTCTTCAGAACAACACGGGCAAGCAGCTTCCCTACAACGCTGAGAAGAGAGATGCCACGGTAGTTATTGCAGTCGCCCCTGTCTCCTTTGTTCTTATACAATGTTTGCATCCTTCATGTCCTGTGGTACTCCACTTTCCCTCCAGCAAAGACAAAAGATTTCGTGCAGCTCAGTGGTGATGAGCTCTTTACAACACTTCAGCACTTCAACAGGGATGTTATCCTTCCCAAATGCCTTGCCGGAGGCGAGGGAATCCAAGGCCGCTTTTATTTCTGCTAAAGTTGGTTCGCTGTCCAACTCTTCCAAGACAGGCAGGGACTCAATGTTATTTAATGCCTCTTCAGTTACTACGTTCCCTGAATATAGCTCAGAGTAGTGCTGCACCCAGCGTTCCAACTGCTGTACTCGGTCCTGGATGATCATGCCTGTAGCAGACTTCAAAGGAGCAGATTTCTTCTGTATTGGACCTAAAGTCCTCTTGATACCGTCATATATTCCCTCTAATAGAATGGAGGGAAGAGGTAAAGCTGTCTACTAAAAGCTACAAGCCAAATGGGGCTCAGTAAGATAGAACTTAAGTGACACAATATTGCAAATTCCAAGGAGCCTTGACAGCAAGAAGGCTTGCTTTTGATCCAATCCCAAGTAATCACACACACTGAAAATGGACCAAACCAGAGTGATCCTACCTGCACCAAAATAGTAGCAATACCTAACTGGGGCTCAGAAAGGTGTGAGTAGGAATGCCCTGGGGATGGTTTGCATTGCTCCAGCAACTACGTTGTGTGATCGCTAGAAAAAGGAGCAAACACACCATTGCTAGAAACATAAGGATTACCTGAAGAATGAACAAACAGAGGCTTCAGATAAAGAAATAAAGCAACTGTCTACACAGCCAACAGGTCTCAGGTTGTTAATCTAACTCAAGTGAATTAATAATTGCCAGGGGTAATGATAGTAGTTTCATGACAGTTCATTTAGATAAGAATTTAGCAAAATCTGCCCATTTCTTCATCTTCAGAATTACAAGAACTTGACAGTTTTTTTTCTTTTTTCATGAGCACTGAAACAAACAAACAAACAAAAAGAGTTCATTTCAGGTCAGGACAGACAGGGCCAAACTCTTAAAAGTTTGGAGTCAAATCCCAGTGCATTCAACCATTTCAGAGCAGAATTAGCTTTGCCAGCTCTCTCTCTCTCTTTTGAGTGAGAGAGAGAGAGAGAGGGAGAGGAAGAGGGAGAGGGAGAGGGAGAGGGAGAGGGAGAGGGAGAGGGTCTCCTCATCTTTAACATACATATATTAAATAGGTATGGCATGGTCTTCTCAATGCCAGGAAAGGATGTACCTATTGAATTAGACTGGTGAAAATGTTTACAAGCATTTTGTTTATTCTGTTTTTTGGAAGAACCAGTTATTATAGCAATAATGTTCTAAAACCAATTGTTTAGACCAAATTTTGTTGTTGTTTCGTTGTTACGTCGTGTCTGACTCTTCGTGACCCCATGGACCAGAGCATGCCAGGCCCTCCTGTCTTCCACTGCCTCCCGGAGTTTGGTCAAATTCATGTTGGTAGCTTCGATGACACTGTCCATCCATCTCGTCCTCTGTTGTCCCCTTCTCCTCTTGCCTTCACACTTTCCCAACATCAGGGTCTTTTCCAGGGAGTCTTCTCTTCTCATGAGATGGCCAAAGTATTGAAGCCTCAGCTTCAGGATCTGTCCTTCCAGTGAGCACTCAGGGTTGATTAGACCAAATGGGAGAGGATTTATGATAACCCAGTACTTTTCCCTCTCTCCCTCCCAAGTCAGCTGCAATCTTTTTTTTAATACAAGTTTTGTTTCATCGTCCTAATTTTAGCTGCTAATCTAGACTACAGTAGGCCTGCTGAATGGTAAATCAACACTCAGGCAAAGCATAATGTTTCATTGCATCTGTTTTAGCTGGGTCGACATTCATTCATTCATTCATTCGGCTTTTACCCCGCCCACCTAGATTCAAATGAATCTACTCTGGGCGGCTTACAGTCCGAGCAATATAAAACAAAAATTAAAACAGACAATGTCCAAACAAAAAAAGAAAAGTAAGCAAAGTTCAAGATGGGAAAACACAGGGAACTAAGTGATGGAAGTGGGGAAGGCCTGCCTGAAGAACCAAGTATTCAGTTTGTTCTTAAAAATTCCCAGCGAGGGTGCCAGGTGAATCTCAGGAGGCAAGATGTTCCAGAGGCAAGGGGCCACCGCCGAGAAGGCCTGGTTTCTAGTTCTCTCCTTCCAGGCCTCTCTCAGGGTCAAGCCCCTCAGCCGCCCAGCCTGGCTAAATCGAGTGACACGAGTACAGCTAGGTGGGAGCAGGCGCTCTGCCAGGTATCGAGGTCCTAAACCGTTTAAGTCTTTATATGTAAGCATTAATACCTTGAAGTCAATGCAGAAACGAATGGGCAACCAGTGTAAGGCCACCAGAGTGGGGGAAATGTGATATTTTTCACCTCAGTTAATAGTCTGGCGGCCATGTTCTGGACCATCTGTAGTTTCCACATCAATCACAAGGGTAGTCCCACGTAGAGCGCATTACAGTAGTCTAATCTCGAGACTACGAGCGCATGGACCAGAGTGGTGAGTGCCCCAACATCAAGATAGGAGCGCAGCTGGGCAATCTGCCGAAGATGCAGATGGGTGGTACGGACCACAGACGCTACCTGGGACTCCATGGTAAGCGCTGGGTCATGATGGACCCCAAAGCTGTGGACCACATTCTTTGTGGTGAGAGTTGCCCCCCCCAAAAGAGAGGGAGCTTCCCAAACCACTGGTAGGAGGAGCGCCCACCCTCAAGACCTCTGTCTTGCCCGGATTCAGCCCCAGTCCGTTCTCCTGCATCCATTGCTGTACAGCCCCCAGGCAGCACTCAAGGGACGCAACGGCATCCACTGCTGTTGGAAAAAAGGAGATGTAGAGCTGCGTGTCATCAGCATACTGATGACATGAAGCACCATACCCCCGGATGACCCCTCCCAGCGGCCTCATATAGATATTAAACAGCACTGGAGATGATCGAGCCCTGTGGCACCCCACAATTGAGGAGCCACAGGGCCGATACACTTTCTCCAAGCTGGACTCTCTAGGAACGGTCCCCCAAGAAGAACTGGAGCCAGGCAAGAGCCAGGCCACCAATCCCCAACTCTGAAAGCCGTCCCAGGAGTATACCGTAGTCGACGGTTATCAAAGGCAGCTGAGATATCAAGGAGAACCAACAAGGACATTTTGCCCCTATCAGCCTCCCTCAGTAGGTCATCAAGCAGGGCGACCAATGCCGTTTCCGTCCCGTGACGCAGCCTGAAGCCCGACCGGAATGGATCCAGGGCATTGGTTTCATCCAAGAGAGCCTGAAGCTGATTGGCCACCACCCTCTCTACAACCTTGCAAAGAAAGGAAACATTGGCGACGGGCCTATAATTGCCAATGTTGTCCGCCGCCAAGCTCGGTTTCTTCCTAATGGGCCTAATGAGTGTCTCTTTGAGAGACCCATTAATTATTGCAGTGGCCCATTCAGTTGTCACAGGCCTGGCCGCTTTGATTAGCCAGGCTGGGCAAGAGTCAAGGGAGGAGGTGGTGGCATGGCAGCGATCAAGTACCTTGTCAATCTCAAGTGACGTCACCGGCTGAAAGTGAGTAATTCTCATCGGACAACACGATGCCCTGGATGTCTCGGCTCGATCTACTGGTTTCAATTAGGGGGTTAGGTCTCGGCGGATGGCCTCCACTTTAGCTTTTAAAAATGCTGCAGATTGGTCAGGTGAGATACTAGGGGGAGGCCAATCACTATGACCAATTCCGGATAGATCGCGTACTATGCGGAATAATTCTGCCTGTTGGTTGGAAGCTTCGCTTATCCGGACAGCGAAGTAAGCTTTCTTTGCAGCTTTTATCTTAGAAAAGTAAAGGTTGGACGTGATCCTAACAGCTTTTAGGCTATTTTCTGTTGGGTTCCGCCTCCAAATGCTCTCCAGTCTTCTCCTGTTCTGCTTCATAGCTCTCAGCTGCTGGTTAAACCAGGGCGCGGGTCGAGCTCTGCAATGGAGAGGCCGTTCAGGAGCGATAATTTCTACAGCCCTGGTGGCAGCGGCGAACCAGTCGTCAACCAGAGCCATGACAGGAGCGCCAGCCAGATCAATCTGTATCCCTCGCATGGAGTCCTGGAATCCTATGGGATCCAGTAGCCTGCGAGGGCAGACCATTAAAATAGGTCCATGCTCCCCGCGGGGGGGGGGGGAGAGCCACTGTGAGGTTGCATTTTATTAGGTGGTGATCTGACCATGACAAGGGGACAGACACAAGGTTAGTCACCATCGGACCACACTCCCTCTGCTCAGAAAAGAACACCAGGGCTAGCATCTGACCACCCACGTGGGTGGGGCCGTTAACATGTTGGGACATGTCCAAGGAAGCCATGGTTTCCAACAACTCAAGAGCCGGACTGGAAACCTCCGCCTCCGCATGGATGTTGAAATCAGCCAAGACCAGTAGCCTCAGGGATCCCAACAGAGCCGTGGAGACAAAGTCCGCCAGCTCCGGTAAGGAAATGGCTGGATCGCGGGGAGCACGATATGCCAGCAAGATCCCAATACCATCCCTGACCCCAATCGACACGTGGAGGGCCTCCAGACCAGGCGTCGCCATAGCAGAGAGCCTAACAACCTCCAGAGTGCTTCTATAAACAATGGCCACACACACACACCGATCCCCCGGTCTACCCTGGTGTTGGACAGCATAACCGGGAGGACAGGCAAGAGACAGAGGAATACCCCCGTCACTGCCCATCCAAGTTTTGGTTATGCAGGCCAGATCTGCAACCTCCTCCAGAATAAGATCATAGATCAGCTGGGACTTATTGGATACAGATCTGGCATTCAACAACACCAGTTTTAGAGCAGAGGGGCGACTTAGCTGGTTACCTCGAGCCTGACAGGTGGTCACAAAGCCAGAACAGTGGACAGCCTTCAAACATCTGTCCACTGTTCTTCTGGAATGGGAGGCTACTGTGACAACACCATATCTTCCTCTACCTGTAATCACCTGGATATTTAAAGGACCCCCACCGGGGGGGGGGGGCAAGCCTTCCAGTCCAGAAAAGAAAAAGAAAGAAGAAAAAAGAAACCTAATAAGTAATGAGATCAACAAAATTCACAGAAAGTAAGCAATACAATAATAACAGAATTAAACAAAATTAATCAAAAAAGCATCAATAAGCAATAAACAATAAACAAATTAAATTAACAATTAAACAGGTTAAATTAATATAAAATATAAGATTAATAAAAATAGATTAAAGGAAAAATAGAAGAGCAACAAGAGTGAAAAGAAACATTTGGAATTAGGATGATGAAACTAAACTTCAATTTAAAAACTGAATTGAATGTAATCACCTGGGGTTCATTTGGTTATTATATTTGCATTTCTTGATATTTTGGGTCATTGCTTTTATGTGCAAACTGCTTAGAGTACTGTTGTATACCAAGTCGGCAGTAGAGAAACAAACAAACAAGCAAACAAACAAGCTGAGGAGTTGGACAGGGAGGGACGGGAAAAGACTAGATTGTCTTAAATCTACTCTGCTTTGGTCTAACAGATTTAGGCCTTTACTGCTATAATGACAGACTCTTCCACAAAAATAGGGAAGAATTCTGTTTGGAGGGGAATAGAGAAATCAAATGTGATGCAGCTGAGCAGATACAACGGGCATTGGGTATATTGACCAACACACAGGTGTAAACACGTATAAGACATGATGGGGTGCACATGAAATGTTTCTAAAGAAAGTTCTTCACTCATGTTCTAGCTCATGTTTTTGTCCACAGAGTAGGACATGGGGGAAAGGAAAGAGACAAAGAAAAGGACCCTTAGGAAAACAGGGAAGCAAATGAACAAGGCACATCTACCAGAAGCCCTCGGACCTGAAGAATGGACGTCCTCTGCTCATTCTTGTGCACCTTGGATGCCAGGCGGTTGAACTCCAGGGCCATGCGCCCCAGGTGGGCAAAGAGCTGGGTTTTGTCAGGCTCCTCAGCAAAGAGGCTTAGGGTACTCTCCAAGCGCTGAAGATGGAGCATAAGGTTGGCATCCTCGTTGGGAAGTGGCTCAGTCTCCTGCAACCAAAGATACCAAACAGTCAGCCGCTTTTCAACAGAGAAGGAAGAACAAGAGAGAGTCTGGCTCGGGTGGCAGCAGGAAAGCAGCATGGCACTTTTGGCTTCATTCAGCTTAACTCCAGACAAAATAATATAGATTCCTTGCAATAGTGTACCCTGCCCTTTTTTGTACTTTGTAGAGAAACTGTAGCCTGGCAGAGGGCAATCCAGATGTGGGAGAGGCTTCCAGAAATGCCCATATGCATTTCTTTGTTCTCACTATATTCATTTTATTTTTTAAAACTTGTGTCCAGAGATGGGTTGCATTAACTCGTGAATAGGTTACACTTTCTTTGCTTTTAGACATAAAGTTTAGTTCCCTCTTAGAAACAATCCAGCGTGTTCATGTCTTTTGCTTGGTTCATGCACCAAAGAACTCCTCCATACTACTGTTTTTTTTTTAAAAAAAAAAAACACCAAGTAGGCTCTCTCTTTGGATTTTCATAGGAACTGGGAGGGGAAAGAAGCCTTACATTGCTCTTTGCCCTGAAGGTATATGTGACGTTTACCACGTGACCCTTGCTTCACCAAACAAAGGCTCACGCTATGTCATCTCACCAGCAGATATCAATTGAGAAGTTCCTTCTCTTTCTCACTGCCACCAGTGGA
The DNA here is from genome assembly GCA_037013535.1 of Intellagama lesueurii. Taxonomy (NCBI): domain Eukaryota; kingdom Metazoa; phylum Chordata; class Lepidosauria; order Squamata; family Agamidae; genus Intellagama; species Intellagama lesueurii. Next base: position 222,052,537 of record JBAJHW010000002.1, read on the forward strand.
TTTCCGTTATCCACAAAGTAAAAGACTTTATTCAGACACTTGCTGCCAACAGAATTGATTTATTGAAGTGTATAAATTTATATTGGAATCACAGATGTTATTTATTCAGGGTACACAATCAAATCAATATCATATATATTTTGCCACCACCTGCTCTATCTCTGTATCTGTTTATTTGTACCAACTTATCTCTATTATTATCTCTTCTTACTATCTCTCTGACTATCTCTCTATCTCTCTTGATCTTATCTCCTATCTCATATCTCCAACTGTCTATCTTATTTCCAACTTATTTCCACCACTCTAACCAACTGCCACTCTCCCTTCTTATATTCGCTGACTCCGCCCCTCCACTCCTCCCATAGGCTCATGCAAATGAGATCTGGACATGAGTGACAGGAGTGACGCGGGGCCGATCGTCACAGTATAATTTGTTGCAACAAGTAGAAGCAAGGGATGTGGGGGGGGGGAATGGGATACAGATACGGTGCAGAAGCAAAGGGACAGACCTCCCTCATGGTCCCAATTTGAAATAGACTTCATGCAAACCTCTCCAAAGACATAGCAATACATTTACAAATAAAGCTGAGCGTGCACCTTCCATTCTCTAGCATGGTTTTCTGAGTTAAAAGAATACCCCAGAGTGTGCTCACGCTCTTACAGTCCCACACTGCTAAAGACATGTACTGCTGCAACCTGGAACCAAGTGGTCCTCCCCATCCTTCTAATATCCCCACTCCTACCTCTCTTAGAAAGTCCTTGTTCTCCAGTTCAGTAGGTACCTCTGAAGCATCTGTGCTGACTTTCACTCCAAAGCACTGGTGCAGAGAGCATCTCTGTCAAAAGCTCTACGGCTGGCATGCATTGTCTTTATACCGAGCCAACTAGTCCCTCGTTCACAATGCATCTGCCCTTGACACACACAGCCAGAGAGCCACACCCTCTTACTTACGTCCATGTCGCCAAGCCCTCACTGTTGATTCAATAACTCTGCAACAGCACCAACCTGACCTGGATTGCTAGGGCTGATTAACTGCTTGGTTGCCTGGGAGACACGAGCCGTGATGCAGAGTTCCAAGTAGGTAACAGCTATCTGCCTGCCTAACAGCAAGCCAGGACTCACCAGGCTCCATGCCATCTAAGCGAGTCACCTCACCTCACCTCCAGTCCATCAAGTAGGTTCAAACTAACTCTCTTACAGCTGCTTTAGAAACGAATCTTGACAGGTGAAAGGCAGGGAAATGTCACTTTTCACCCGGGGCTCTGCTAGATGACTCATTATCTCCTCCCCTCTGTGAATTTCGGTCCAGAAGGAGAAAAAAATCCCAGTCTTGCGAGACATTGTCCATCTCAGTTGCTAATGACTCAAAAGGGAAATATACAAGAGAAAAACGATAATTAACTGCTCTCAGCGCCAGGCTTTTATTGCCTCATCTGTTTTCAGTCCCCAAGCCAAGTCAATTTTCAGGAAGATAACAGTCCATCAAGTAGGTTCAAACTAGCTCTCTTACAGCTGCTTTCCACAATACGGTGACCTTCGAACATGCAAGACTATAAATTCTATAAACTCCCAGCCAACGCACATACATTCTGGAAAAACAAAACAAAAAACCACTGATACCCCAACCATTCCAAATAGGAAACAAAGTTGTTAGGAAGAAAAAATCTATTATAGAACAACCAGTTGTAAATATAATAATGCAGCTGTTCTTTCCTTTTCCCTTTTCCAGAGCCCCAACTGTATGACACAATGGCCACAGCTCTGTGAATATTACAGAAGCTAAAATTCTGGGATGGCTTAAATCCTTACAGAGCTCGAATATCATCCAGATATGATTCTACAGGTGCAGAATGCAGCCTGTGGCTTCAAAAATATCCCAACACTAGAATCCAATGACTATCTTTAAAGCAGGGATAGAGAACCTATGCCCCAAGTATGGTTGAACTACAACTCTCATAATCCATCACCACTAACTATGTTGGCTAAGGCTCAAGGGAGTTGTAGTCCAACAAGCCCTTAAGGTCCCTACACATTCCCTGCCAAAATAATCATTAAAAGAGAAAACAACAAATAATAATCAATTAAAACCACACACACACACACACACACACAAGGGTGGATCCAAATTTTAAAAATCTGATTTTTTGGATGATTTAAATAAAATGATTTTTATTTAAATCATGATTTAAATCAATTTGATTTTTTAAAAAAATCATTTTATGCACCCTGATACACACACACACACACACACACACACAGATAGAGAGAGAGAGAGAGAGAGAGAGAGAGAGAGAATTAAGGTGGAATGTTTTGAGTTGATGCTGTAAATAATAAATATCTGTGATGCACCACAATGCTTTTGTTACTGTTCCCACCAACAGAAAAGCGTTGCTGCCTCTGGTGGGAGAGCCACCCATTGTCACCCAGGGTTTTGGCAGGAGGCATCTTATCTGATGTAACACAGACATATGTGGGAGAAGGGAGGGAAGTTGTTCACCTGCTACAATTCCAGGGAGCTGCTGTTACAGGCAAAGAAGAACATGCCAAGTGTTTTAACAGTGCAACACCCCTCATTGTGTGCCTGACATATGCTTGGCTATTTACCCCACCTACTTCCTCAAGTATAGATGCTTTGTTTCACCCAAAACGGATACACTCCAGATTGGTCATGCTGGCCAGATACACTGGGAGTGGTTGTCCGACAAATCTGGAGAACGCCAGGTTGGGGAAGGCGGAGGTAAGTAGATGACTAATCAGGTTCAAGAATAAACTTCAGAGACACCGCTCAGATTTGTTCAAATCTGTGGAGCTCCATGACAGTACAAGTAGAGAATGGCAATGGTTTTCAGCCTCCTCCAGGGTATTAAACTGTGAAATATTCGGAGAGGGAGGGCCAGAGCTTGAGGCAGGTGCTGATGATACACAACACTTCAGGCACAGGATGACTTCCTACTCTGCTATGAGTTAAAGGCTTCCTTCCATTGCTCTGGTCCATTTCATCACTCAGGGTTTCCCCAGCCCCTTTCCTACGACATGCCAGAGAGAAGTCCTATCTAATGTACACAGAGTTCTCTGCCATCCTGCTGGCTGGATGCCCAGGCTTGCCACAAAGCACTGCTAGCTCAGGATGAGGAAGTAGCCTGCCAGTGTGAAATTTTGCATATCAGAGCAAGAAAGAGATGGGGAAGGAGGGGGAACCTCTTGATAACAGCACTTGCCGATTACTCTCCTCATATCTTCACTGGAGAGTTCCCCCTCACAGCTTGTTCTCGGAAAGGGGCCAAGTGAAGAAATCAGAGGGCACGTGCATCTTTTGTGTGGTCACAGCCCCTTTGGATGGATGTCCAGCAATGACAAGGCTATTCCACCAATGGCCCAGCTATATAACTAGCAATCTGCCCTCTTGGAGAGACACTACACATTGCAATCAACTGCAAAGGAGACACAAGGAGGGACTGCCTAATTCTTTCTGCCTCTCTCTCTCTGTCTGTGTCCTTGTGGGTCCAACCCTCCATCAAGAGAAAGGGTATGTATACCCTTGTACCTTATCTCCTGTTGGAAGTTGCAGGAGCAGAAGCATTGTTGGGAATAACAGCCCACCAGGAGAAGGGTTAAGCATCTGTTTGTCACCACACAAAGGCTTCGGTTCCATCTAATTGCCTTCCACTGCTACTTTAGGTTAAGCAAACATAAATGCAACATACTGGAGAAGAACCTTCCTGGGCCCAAACATCCTGTGCAATTTGTTCCTCTGCTGAAATGAAACCAAAGTAGACATCTCCCTTTCCTGCCTCTCATGCTGTTGAATATTAGGTAGCAAGTTCCTAGGGGCAGGGGCCTATCTTTCTGCTACAGCTGCTCTGTAACATGTTGGAAAATATAGTATAAAGAAAGGTACAGTACAAATAAAGCTGAGTGGTTTTGTTCTCTTCCTCTGGAGGGAAGGACCCCACCTGCCCCATCTCTTTTCCCATCTGCACAACAGCACAAGGAGAGGGAGAAAAACACAGTGCAATGACACAAGACATTACACACAACACGTCTTCGAGACCACGTGTTTTCTTTTTCAGTCTTTTTAAAGTTTAGCTTATATTAAAGAAGAAGAAGAAGAAGAAGTCTACTTACAGATTTCCTACTGCTCTCTGGTAAAGACCTCTTATCTTCAGCACCCACAATTTCAAACTCAGATGAAGAGCCCTGGAAATGAGTTTAATAAGACATTACAAAATGAGTCAACTATCCTAAAAGCTCATGGGTTTCGTTCAGACAAACAAGAGTACGGATCAATGGTTTTATCTTATTGAACATAATCCCATTTCGGTATGTAGACTGTGGATCACTTTGCTTACAAGCAGGCAGAGAGTGGGACTTGCAACAAAATACTATGGTACAGCCTCACCTCTTAACGGGAGTGCTTCTCTTCCAGGGTTCCAGACAGTGATTCCAGGATACTATAAGCTGAAAGGGACTCAGGCAAGCCAAATCCGCTCACACAACCGCTGTCTTCTGTTCCTCTCCTGCCCTCAACTGATAGCCCACATTTGGTGACTCCTGGAGGCCAATCAATCCCCAATGAGCAGTTTAGGAAGTGCTTTCTTTAAGAAAATGGTTGTGAGTTGAAAGAGTATTTTTGCAAGCCTTAGAGTTCCTGCAAGTAGGGCAGTAAATGCAACACCTCTGCAAGGATTTGGGAGGATGAAGACGACTATAAAGCTAGTTGCCCATTAAAATGATAATCACATTCTATACTAGTAGCCTGTGGTTCCTAGACTTTCTCCTGAGATTACAGCACAATCAAACCTACTTTGTTCAGTGGAAAAAAGGGTTTGGTCAATGCAGTTTTCTCCTTCAGCACCCACATTCTTGCATCCTAATTCAATGTACACTATTCATTTAGAAGTAAGTATCAATGGATTCAATAGGACTTATTCTTATACACATTTATTGGGGACTGTAGATTTATCCTTATTTTTCTTGTGCTATGATGGCTGGCCTCATTAAAAGAAAAAAAAAAACCCTTTTCAGGTATGATTTCTTACACTGGACGGAGGCCTCTGTGTGGTGTTTTCCAGTTCCTTCTGCCCTTCACTAGAAACCTTTGGAGAAGGGCAAAGATTTGGGACTTCTCCTGTGAAGGAAGAGAATTCAGTGAGCATCTATTTACTTATATACCTCTCAGCACAGGAAGAAAGCCAAGCTCACTGTGGAGAGGCAGGAAATAGCTGAACTAATAAATATAAATAATACATAATACATGGGGAGAACAGAGAGGGAAAATAGATCTTAGGGCAGGATGGGGTTCTCACTGCCTACATTAACAGGAAATAGACTTCAGGGTGGTTTTGGCAAAAAGTAAAAAACAAAAAACAACCATCAACAACACCACATTCTTAAAGTAACCACTACTTACTTGTCCTGAGATGGTCACATCAGGTTTGGGCAAAACAAGCTCTTTGTAGGTATAAACAAAAATGGGTATAATGGGTATTGTAGGTATAAGGAAAAGAGATACTGCCAAAGGTGTACAGCATCGTCCTCCCCTCTCATCTTGTTTCAACCAGTTCCTGAATGTCCCAACACAAATTTAAAATATAAAACCAAACCAAAACATTCACATGTTAGATTATTTATCTTTCTCATGCTGTAATCATGGCTCTACCAGGGACGCCGTTCAGGCAGTATTTAGTGTGCAATGCAAATGTGTATAAATGGTCTTTGATCAGCGTCAGCTGGAATTTCCCCCCTTTCCTCCTGGACTCAGCACTGTTGTAATAGTGAAAGATCAAAATCACCCCTCAGCTTTTCCATCTGAAGCCCATTTTGCTCTCAAAGGGGGATAATCACCACATTTTTAAAAACGTATTTTAAAAAAGGCATTTTAAAGGCGTTTTCAGCACATGACACTATCAGAATACAATATTTGATGGATGATAAGATTTGCTGAGGTTCACAGGGAATTACACTAGTGGCTCTTGCACCTGGGTCCACCCAGGATATGCCCCTGATGTGCTACAACGGAGTGTTGGACTAGGCCTGAGGAGGCCAGGGCTCAAATGCCCACTCAGCCAGGTGAGCTTGAGTCAGTCACAGGCTCTCAGCCTGGCCTACCTCACACGGTTGTTGTGAAGATAAAATGGGCAGAAGGAGAAGCATATACGTCACACCTTGAGCTCACTGGAGAAAAGGCAGACTTTAAATGTAACCTATCCTTCCGTCCTAAGTGCATTTCGGCTTACATGCGGCATTCCTCACTACTAATTTCCTATTGCGTGGTTATCTCTTTTTGGACCATCTTTGAATGGTCCAAAATGAACTGGCTTTGAGGGGAAAAACACATCTGAAGTGACTGACAATTCACTACCCTTACATGTGAAACACCTACTGCTCAAGGGAGCCTTCCTTGTCCTGGATCATAGGAAGTCCACGATTCCATCATCATGATTTGGGTGTCATGTTTGTGGATACCTACTTGCAGAAGGCATGTAAGGATGTGGCGAGGGGAATCGCTGTGCCGTTCATTCTTCTCCCTCTTTTTAAAATCCCATAATATGTGGGCTGCAGCAAAGGCAGATGGCTCTATTAGGAAGGTGCCTTTGCCCTTCTAGCCTAGCACATCATCTGCTAAGACTTTGTAGCCTTTTCCAGGGATGTGGGGAGAGAGGGGCCCTTCCCATCATTTGCTAACAGGTCCTTTGAAGCAGACATGCCAGGGACCTGGGCCCTTCACCAGCCAAAGCACTGGCTCTACTCACGGGCTAGGCTTGCCAAGAAAAAAAAAAGGGGGGGGGCTAGGACAGGGCAGGGAACCTCCTGCAACTAAAACAACATGTTTTCCAGACCTTTTGGTTAATGTTTCACTGATTACATAATTTGACAGAGAGGGGAACAGCAGTGAAAGTGAACAGACATAACCCACACCTCTCCAGCTCTGTGCTCCAATAGCTGCTAGAGTGTCAATGGTGCCCTTTAGTGATATAAATAACATATATATTTACAGTAACAAACGCCCGTCTGACCCTTTGCTACTGCACCATGCAAAAACAGCTGGATCAATTTCCACCATATTTGGAGGGCTCTCTTCGGGGTGGTATGACTTAAAACATGGGCTATGTGGCATACATGAAATTCCCTTTGTGTAATTCTAATTATTTTTTGTTACCCAATGTGTCATATCCTTTTAAAGCCTGACCTATCGAGTATAGAAATCTGTATGTTTTGAATTACGGTGTCATTTTATGCATCAGGGTGTGTGTGTCCTAATATTCATTAACTGGGAGCCATGCTGCCTGGGGGATTCTGGGACTTGCATTTTTTGGATAAGCTGAATGAGTGCTAAGATGGAGAGAGAGAGAGAGAGAAAGAGAGTGGAAAAGTTGGAGGTGAGGGGCACAAGGGTGGGAATGGGACTCATGGGATTTTAATGCAGGCAAAGGTGGATGCACTGACTGTCCATATCTAGCTAGCCAGCCAGCCCACCAATACCCCACCTGCTTCCTAACCACAGAGCTCATAACACCTCTTATAAGACATTAGAATACACTAGCCTCAATTATTACAATCCATGAAATAAAAACAGAATAAGAGCTAATATGATACAGATTTATAGTTCTTAACTACCCTCTAGCTCTCAGCAACTCTTTCTTCAAACACCAAGAAAGCATGCTAAAATAGATACACCTTTACAGATATAGCTACAAAGATAGTCCAAATATCTGCTTTGGGAGGGAGTTCTACCAGCTCAGGCCAGTGTGCCAGGAAAGGCAGATCTGGCCACCATAATTTGCACCTCAATTACCTCTCAATTCAATGACTATAATGCACTCTCCATGAGGCAACTGCCCTTGAAAAGTGTTCCAAAACTATACACCAAAGCGTGACAACCAGGCGATTATCTAGCATGTGCTGTAGAAACCCTATGTCACGTAGAAATGTTCAGGCTGTATAATATTGGATTCGCTTATCTCAAACAGTCAGCAGTATTCTAATCACATAAATGTAAGATTCTACAAGTTGTATGAGGAATGGAAAACAACCTGAAGACAATTCAGCACAACACAACCCCTTGTAGAATTTTGACGCTCTTAATTAATAGTTATGTGCCATTAAATTGATTCTGACTTATGGTAACCCTTCCAGGGTTTTCTATGTGTAATGTACTCAGTAGTTCACTAGCCCTTCCTCCTAGTGGTTTTCTGGGACTGTGTAGCTTACTCAGGACTTTATAATCTGGCTCTTCTCTTGGAAGGCACCGTGAAGACTCTTAACTCTTGACCATGGCTCTGCAACCAAATGCTCCAACCCACTGAGCAATTTGTGATGCACTGTCAATCCGCTTCTGACTCATGGCAGCCCTCATAGGGTTTTCAACGTGTGTGAAATGTTCAAGGGATGGCTTGCCACTGCCACCCCTGGTGTGAATTTTAACAGCCATGTGGAGATTTGAACTCCTGAGTCTTGGTTCAACTCGACCCATGATACTTAACTGGTTCTCAGTGAGCTATTAAACACTCTTAAAAGATTATAAAATATTGCCCAGATTATGGCCGGAAGCCTACTGCTCCACTGTGCAAGCTGTGGGGCTTTTTGGCATTTGTGCATAGAGATTATTTATTACTTCACAAAAAAGCTTAATGCAAGCTGGAAACAACACTGGTGAATTTCAGGTTGCCCAATGAAAAGCCAGACATTGTGGAGCACCATGGGTGGCACAGCACAAAAGGATTCTGGCCTAAGATTTAAATGACTAGTGAAGCAGAGCAAGCCCTGAGGGCCTCGATGCCACGGTTAAGGAATGTTGTTGCTGTAAGTAGTTTGATATGGTTATACCACTGCCACAAAAGTCAACAGAAATCAGCAACCAGATGGTCTGTAAACTGCAAGATTCTCCCATCTGCCCTGCACAGATCTAGAATCCCTCAGCATTAGGAAGCTGTGATCTTAGCATGGCAAAGATCATAATGTACCAATGGCTAGATTGCTACATCTCTTGCACAACTCAAAGTCGCCATCAGTAACATACCATTTAAATAACCAGCCTAGAATTTAAGGACTGTGGATAATAGAAACGTCTCACCACCACAATGAGTCATTATGGCATGTGAAACACTTCTGAAGGACAAAGTGAGAGGCATATGAATGGGGTTGAGCAGATGAGTAACTGGGATTATAGTGCAGTGCTTAAACTTGGGGACTGAGAGAAATGGAGGCTAATGGTGACTGAAAATTAGCTGCAGTGTGCTAAGTGTAGAATACCTGCACATTTCACATATCAAATGCTGGCCCCATCTCCCACCATAACTGGCAACATTGTGGGGTTGGAATCTACGAGCGACTCATTTTCCAACCCACTTTGAGCTTGATGTTTCTGTGGTAAGATGTGTGTGAAATTCACATAATCTAGATACTGATCTACTACTAGGAGTGGATTGGTATAAAAAAGCAAACTTGTGGCCCTCCAGATGTTATGGTAGTGCATCTCCCATCAGTATAACCAACGGTGAAAGGTGGTGGAATTTGTGTCCCATAACAACAACATCTGGGGGACCACAAAATTGCCCATTTGTTGTTGTTTAGTCGTTAAGTCGTGTCCGACTCTTCGTGACCCCATGGACCAGAGCACGCCAGGCCCTCCTGTCTTCCACTGCCTCCTGGAGTTGGGTCAAATTCATGTTGGTAGCTTCGGTGACACTGTCCAACCATCTCGTCCTCTGTCCTCCCCTTCTTCTCTTGCCTTCACTCTTTCCCACCATCAGGGTCTTTTCCAGGGAGTCTTCTCTTCTCATGCGATGGCCAAAGTACTAGAGCCTCAGCTTCAGGATCTGTCCTTCCAGTGACAATTGCCCATACCCAACATAAACTTTGGCCTTACAAGTGAAACTGTGAGCAAAAAGGCCCCTGGCTCTTAACTGGATGATTACAATTTTGATGGGCTTTCCATGGCCAGTTAAAGCTCCTTTGAAGATTTCGGCCATCACAAGAACAGAATGCTGCCTTCCCCCAAGTCAGCTGACTTGTCTCTACAAAGCAATAGCTACGAATCTCCAGCAGAGGACTTTCCATCATTTGTGGCCTGACATCCTTCTTGAGGACTGAACCTACAGAGCATATGTTCTGCTGCTGAGCTGTAGTTCACATCCTGACTTGCTATTTTCCAGATGAGGGGGAGAGGAATGCCAAGTACCCAGGTCATTGCATATGTTAGAACGAGCCCTCTTTGTTCTGGAAAGCTTTATGCAAGGTTTCCTATTGTGCTGCATTTTTTATCATAAGGAAGCTAGGCTTTTTATGAGAGTCTATTTAGACATGGCTTTCCACACTTGTTGGTACATTGACACAAGATACCAAAAACACCATGGCAGACCTATTTGCTCCCCTTCCCAACTTTAGCTCTTCACTCTCCAAATTAACACACACACACATACACAGTTTGCTAAAACAACGGCAGTTGCCCACTAGTTGTGCATACCTGCTATATCAGCAAGTCTGTCAAGAGAGGAGGTTGACCATTGCATTTCATTGTCCTTTACTAGGTCCTCCACCCTTTGATGCAATCTGGACGCTTCTAACTGAGACTCTTCCAATAGCTCTCCTGGGCAAAACAACAGGGGCATGATTTAACACTCCCTTGTATTTCTCATGCCCTCCTTTCCCATCCGCACATTAATCAGATGTATGAGCAGCTCACAGTGTTAGCTCTATCCTGCCACATTTTGGTTTGAATGACTCCTTCATATACAATTTTTATTCCCTACACAGAAAGAATGTCTCTGTAGAGAAAAGGAATGGGCACACCAGCCTTCCCTAACTTGAGGCCCTCCAGATGCACTGAACTACAACACCTTTCCATCTCCAAACAGAACAGCCAATTACCTGATTTGCTGTGGATGATGAGTCTCATAGTCCACTTTATCAGGAAAGCCCCAGGCTGGGAATAGCTGGTATAAGTCAACATACTAACATCAAAGTTTTCCATGAATATACCGGTTAGGCAAATCAACCATACAGTTACTAAGTGTCACACAAAGAAGCCATGCTAGGTCAATAATGTTTTGCCTTGCATGCATGTAGAGAAGCACCTCGGTGGCATACATACACAGTTCAGATTGAATTCCACTCTCCTGTATTTTTTTTAAAGTTATCACTATCAGGGTTTCATTTTAAAGGAACCCAAACACACAGAATTACAGAACATCTTAATGAAGACTTCCATATGGAAAACAATTAGTAGTAAATATACACTGGCAAAAAAGCTTTTGGAGGCTCAAACGCCTCCTGGAGCTAGACATTCTGAATCAACTGTCTCCATTAAAAGAAATTTAAATAGAAATAAAGTAATTTCTCATAATATAGGTCCAATCCTGAACTCTCTTCTGTCCAAAACATAAACACAGAAATTCATCTGTGGCAGAAAACACTGCAGGGCTGGAATTCATTAACGTGTTCAGGAGTGTATCTCAGCATTTGAACAGGATTACAGGTAGATCTTGAATTACAAGCAATGAGATTGTTCTCTCTCTCTTTTCAATGCCGCAAAATTCCAGGGTCAGTGTAAATGCACTTACAAAATGCCCTTATCTCAGTGGCCATGCTGGCTGGGGGATTCTGAGAGCTGTCATCCAATAGTGACACATTTCTAAGCTCTGATCCTCTGTCCCTTGCTCTGTTTGTCATAACTATTTAAAACAACTTCCCGCACTGTGCACCACCCCATGAATATGCAAGAATCTGTGTGCCTAGGATAGACTCTGGGTTTGTTGGGTCTACAGTACTTCATTTGTTTGCTTCCTGGGATCCCAAAGACGAACAACCAGACACAAGTGCGAATCAGGGATCAGGTGGGTATCAATTCGCTATCTCATGCCTTCAGCCAACAGTGCATATACAAAAACAAACCTGCCTTAGAAAAACTATAAACCCGGGATTCTAGCGCAAGCCTCTTAAAGCACTTTGTAAAGCCTCATGAAGACCTGGTCAAAGGTAAACAATTAATATTCTCATTTTACAGATGAACACTGAGGCCAATACAGTGGTGCCTCGCTAGACGATGTTAATCCGTTCCACGAGGATCGCTGTCTAGCGAAAACATCGTCTAGCGAAGCACGTTTTCCCATTGGAATGCATTGAAATCGCTTCAATGCGTTCCAAGGGAAAACGCAATCGTCTAGCGAAAATTTCCCATAGGGAAACCTCGTCTAGCGAGTGCGGGTCCCCATAGGAATGCACTGACAGCTGCACTGACAGCTTTTGACCACTAGTCGGCGCACTCCTATGGGGAAACCTCATCGTCTAGCGAAAATCGCCATAGAGAGACATCGTTTTGCGAAGCGCAGTAGCGCTCGCAAAAAGGCATCGTCTAGCGATTTCCTCGTCCTGCGAGGCAATCGTCTAGCGAGGCACCACTGTAGTTAAAAGATCAGTATAAAGCCAGCCATGGTGCAGTGCAGCTTAACTTTCAGCTTTGTATGCTACTGTTAAAATTATTGGGAATGAGGACTGAAACAGATATTACAACAACCCATCATCATCATCAGAAGCTCCCTAATTGTCACAGGACGAGCTTCTCTCACTTCCTCAAGTTTGCAAATTAGCTCACTTTGTTTTGCGATTGTCTCCAAGATTTAAACACAGGATTCTGCTGAAGTTTGATTTCTTAAAAGAAGTCTGTCTGAATTGTGTCTCTCCGACACTAACACACTTTCAGATCTAATGACAAATGATTCATAACACTTTTTTTGTCCTCAGAAATGCTTGCCAGTCTACTACCAATTACCCAGTCATTTTTAGTATTAGGTCCTGACCTTCCTACTGGTGTATATCAGTACCTGAGATGTAGACTGGAGATGTGCAGATGTAAGTCAAGACTTCTTCAGATGCTAAGTAACAACAGCAGAGCTCCATCACCATACAGAAGGTTTTCATAGTGATGGACTCCACGCAAGACTCTGAACCAAGCTCAAGCTTTACTGTTTCCATGCAAATGCACTGAGTAGAATTAGCTTTCCAGCTAACTCCAAATCTTAAATCTAATTTGGATTCCTTTTCTTCTCACCCTAGTTTCATGCATTACAACCTTAATTCTGTTGCTCTGCAACTGTAATCCAAACAATTGCTGGCAGATACACTCAACAACACTGGTAACGTACAGCATCTCCTAGGGAAGTTCATACACATATCGGCAGGTATATACTTAAGGGTTTTTCTTTTTCTTTAAAGCTCCCTTTTAATTTGGACAGGATTCCACAGTCAAGCAATTTGTAACACTCAGCCTCCCATCTCATCTCCACCATTACCTAGAGACTTAATTCCCTGCATCTTCTCTTTCAGTCGGGTGTTTTCTTCTACCAGGCGCTCAAAGGCAGCAGAGGCTTCTTCTGGTGTACCCCCACCAGGGTCATAGATACGATAAGGTCCTTTGCCTTCCATTGCTACTGTTTAATTATCTGATTTCCAAGTCGGTGTACCTGAAAGGACAGAAGGTTAGCAGAAGGTTAGCAGTTCTGGAACACATACCCCTGAGAAGGCTGGAACAACAAGAACCATTTAACAGAAGTGGGGGTGGGGGTGGGGGGAACGACAGTGTTCATCTTCAGGATTTCATTCCAGATGGAATTGCCATGATCAGACATGCTATGACTTCTTCCAACAAGGGTGGGCAACTTCAGTGAGTGCAGGGGTGAATTTTCTGCCGTAGGACATGCCAGGGGCCACAGCGACTTCCGTGTAAAGGCAAAGAACACAAAATAAGCAACTAGGAATCTACTTCTAGCTTTGAAAAATGAGCATCTAGGAGTGTTAAAACAATACAAGAGGGCTCTGTGATCTGTCTGAAAGATGGATCACCTTCCTGAAGACTTCCATAAGCTGCAATTCATCTATTTCCTAGAAAAAGAAGAGGGCAGGGGAGGGCTGGGTCCCTCAAAACAACCTTGGTGGCTGCATGAAACCCCAGGGATACACTTTGCCCACCCCAATCTACAAGAAACCAGTGTAGCCATAAAACTCCTTTGCTTCTTAACTTCCATTAGGAGGTCAGGAACAGGCAGTGCAGTCATACGCACTGTGGCTTCGATTCGTGCAATTCCCCTCCACTTCTCCCAATTGACATCTGCCCAAACCCTAACATAATTAACAAACCTATCCTAATGAGCACTTAAAACATATTTGCATATTAAAGGGGAATCCATTCACATACATAAATATTACCCATGGCTATGGTCATCACAGGAAGGGTGTGGGTGATCATACCCAAGAAGTAAGAGTCTTAAAAACATATGCATGAGTGGCTAGCCATGGTTAAGATCCTGAGTGCCTCTAGTAAGTGTGAGAACATAATGAGAATGTTCTGATTTCAATTCGGGCTTTAAACAGCAGCAGATGAAAAAGTCCTATTTTAAATAAACAAAACAGAGATCCATTGTAGGATGGAGAAGCAGGAGAAGTTCATACCGTCTAACTCTAAATGAAAAAGGAGTTGAAAGTTAAAGGTGGGAGGAAGTGGCTTATCATGGTGGGCCACTGGAATAGGGCAGTAAGTAGCCTTGCAATTTCTCCTTTCTATTCTGTTGGGACTGAGGCCAGGCTCTGTGGGCCACAGCATGTGCAGAGAGACAAAAATTACAAAACAAAATAAAAACAACCTTTCAAAAAGAGGCAGTAATAAGACGTCTACTCTCAGTTTTAATATGAGAGCTTTCAATCTGGGGGCGTGGACTGTGACCTGAAATTGCCTGTCCTGGAGACTTCCTGAAGAAAAGCAAAAATATGCTCTGGCAAAATATATTTTTTTAAGCACATGAGTGGCATTGGGGATACTCCACAGGGATGTGTGGGAAGCAAGCAAGCTGCCCTTTGCCCATTCTGTTACTGATGTACATAAAAACATATATCCTTTCATACAAAACAGAAAGGCACTGTAGGCAAATATAACCCTCAACCAAACAGAACACCAAATGCTCCTTGCAAGGACAAAATTAAGCATTTTGGGCAAAACATAAAGGAATGGCTCCTTCCACTCTTTAATAACTGCTGGACAAGCAAACAAATTCCAAAAATATGGCAGAAGACAAAAGCAATTGCTATGCTGACACCAGGCAAAGAACCATTGATTCCAAAAGCTACAGGTTAATCTCCTATGCTACTTATACAAAGCGTTTGAACAAATAATATTAAATCATCTAGCCCCTAAAACAGAACCTCTTCTAATTTGAGAACAGGCAATCTAAAGACCTGGCAAGAGTTGTACAATTCAGATCTTAAATCTAACCCAGCATATAGAAGATCTTTCCTTATAGTATAAAAACTACCAGCTGAAACCAAACCCTTCAGAAACACAGATCTGTGCCTTCTGTTGTGCTCATTGCCCAAGCGGACATCAGAAAGATGGATAAATTTATTCAGACAAACAAACACAGAAAGAGCCAGCAAATTAACCAAGGGTTAAAAATAAGCAAAAGAAAAGTTAAAATAAATGTGTACGCATTCTCTATTTAATCCTCCCCCTCATGACTGCCTCTTAGTCCTCTTGTCAAAAGTTTTCTCCAATCAAGAAACTACTTAATACCCCAAAATATACATGTGCAATAAAACATATAGTTCATGGCCTGTGTGCTGAGATAAGAAAGAGGCAGGGAATAATGAAGATTTATCCTAACTGTCTTTAGGAGCCATCTTGCCTTCTGTAGGCAGTTTCCTAGGCATCTCTGTCAAAAGGCCAACTTTCTCATCTCTTGTCTTAATCAGGATTGACCATTGGGGTCACTCCAACAGTAAGAAAACAAAACAAAAAAAGCCCTTCTTTCTAAGGTTTTTTCTTTTACTCTTTGCTGAGAATGTAAAACTTATAGCCAAATATATATCTAAATAAAATACAGTGGTGCCTCGACTTACGACCATAATCCGTTCCAGCAGATGGAACGTAAGTCGAAATGGTCGTAAGTTGAAGCATGCAAATAAAATAAAATAAAAATAAACAGAGCAAGTCCCACACTGGGACTGCAAAAAAAACACACCAAAAAACAAAGAACACACCACAGAAACATAACCCCCTCCCCCCCAGCCCTGCAAAACCGACCCAGAACACTTTTTAAAAACTGGCACCTTACCTTACCAGGCAGTCCCAAGCCGATGCCGCCAATGCTGCTGGTGCCCGACGACGCCTCCAGCTCCGGAACTGGCACCACCGGCACCAGCGGTGGCCCAGCGCTGGGAGGCAGAGCCTGGCCGGGGTGCTCCCTCCGGCTGCTCGCCTCCCGACGGGCTCCAACGAGGCTGGGGTTGGTGCTCCTCGCCGCCCTCTGTGGGCCGATGGCGGGAAATTCAAATGGCAGAGGGTGGCGAGGTGCGCCGACCCCGGCCTCATTGGAGCCCGTCGGGAGGCGAGTGGCCAGAGGGAGCACCCCGGCCAGGCTCAGCCTCCCGGCACTGGGCCACCGCCGCCGGCGCCGCATCCCTTTCCCTAACCGTTGGGGCGAAGAGCTACAAAGAAGCAGCCTCTTCGCCACCAACCGTTTGAATTTCCCGCCTTTTCCCCCTGCCTTTCCTGGTCGCAAGTTGAAGCTCCGGCCACAAGTCGAAGCAAAATTTTGCGGCCGGAGCTGTTCGTAAGTCAAATTGGTCGTAAGTAGGGGTGTTCGTAAGTCGAGGCACCACTGTATGCAAGATAGGGAAACATATTTTGTTACAACACCTTCTACTTAAAGAGAAGAGAAGCAGAGACGAAGTTTCAAGTTAGCTAGAAATGCAAGATTTTGGAACATTGCCCTACCGCAAAATATTTGGCGTCACTCAGGATCAAACCCTGACCTACAAAATACATTGTCTAAACACCAAACAGAAAGTCGCCACCAAAACTCAACCATACTTAGGAAACTGGCTGGGTCAGACTGCAGTGCACACCCACAAACAATAAGAACAACAGCTCTGTCCCTGTGCTACACCACAGCAGAATATGACAGTGCCATATGGTATAAGTCAGCACATGCCAAACAAGTAGATATAGCTCTTAATGAATCATGCAGGATTATTAGTGGCTGCCTGAAACCTACTCCCCTGAAAAAGTCTATTATTTGGCTGGCATTGCCCCTCCAGAAGTATACTGAAAGGTGCTAACAGATAATGAACAAAATAAGGTAATACAGCACCAACCCCATCCACTTCATGGACACCAACACTCTATATGATGGCTAAATCATGAATGCATTAATTAATGCAGTATAAAAATTAAATAAAGTCAAGAAAAAGTTTTCCACACACATCTCAAGCTCTAAATATTAAACCAGAAGAAGCCATAAATCTATGGAGAGCAAACACAAGAGACCTTGCAGAATGGATGAGTGCCAAAAAGTGTCTCCCACCAGGACCATCTGGAAGTAAATTAATAGACTTCAAAGTGAAGTAGGAAGATCAAAGAATAACCAAGTAAAATAGAGCTACTTGTATACAGGACAAATTTTCTGTGACTGTGAAGAAATTCAGTCAATGCAACATTTATATACATACAATTTATGCCCCATCATGTGTACTAAAGATCAAGTAAATGGCTAAGATAACACTATTGAAGTGCCCGCTTCTGGTTGAAAATATAATTTAACATTTTAAATCTTATATGTCCACAACTTTAAATTATGCAACACTCTGATATAAATAAATAAACATGCTAAGCAAAACAAGGCATTAAAAAAAACTATGCAAACCTGCTTAAGATTAGTGGATGGGGAAGTGCATTAAGATGTTCTAGGCCCTTCAATACATGCCTCCAACAGACCATACAGTTCTATTTCCGCAGCCATCTTCATATTTTGGGGTCTTGTTTTTGCTTTTGTTAAATTGGACTAAACGTGTTTTAATAGATGGCTAAGTGCTTCTGTTTGAAAGCCTGGATTTGGCACTAGAAAAGAGGGAAGCCACTGATGTGAAAACTAGATCCTCAAAATATGTACAGAGGTGCCCTGAGAGACACAGGCAGCTACATGCAAAGTCTATCCTGGAAGAATAAAATAAAATTTAAAAAAGACAGAATAGAGATTTTTTTTAAAGTTAGTTTTTAAGTTACAAAACACCCAGCCAGAAAAGTCACTTTTCCTACCTCTAATTGATACTGTTCCCAGACAAAAAAAAAAAAAAAAAAAAAAATTAACAAAGGAAGAAAAAGATACATCTTCTGACATTGTAATCCTTAATGTGTTTACTTAGAAGTATCCTGTGGACTTTCACTCAAAATTCCTTCTAAGTGAGTTAGTTTGCTTAGCATTGCAGTCCTAGGACCACTTCTGCTGAGGAAGCACAAGGCAAACCTGAGGCTTCAGGCCCCATCCACACTGCACAGTAGACCAACTCAAACTCATCAGGGTCAAACTACACTATATACAGCACAATGAGCACTTCATTAGAGACAGTGTTTCCATAAGCACTGAAAAAGGTGCATTGTAGCATATGCTTTGTATTCTGCATTCCAGAGCATTTTGTCTGGTGACGGGTCAGTGGCAGGTAAAGACAGCCTTCATTTGCACACTGTCCCAGCATTTTCCCAAATGTGTACCTTAACCCTTAGCAGGAGCCTCCAATATTGATGTACCTGTCCTGAGTACAGTAAACAAGCATACCATAACAGCTGAATACTAAAAGTTATTAAAATATACTGAGAATTTAACGAGGCTTACTAATACTGCATACAGCTGCTGCCTTAATTTCAGCTGCAAGCCAACTTTTCATTATTCACAAATATAGTTATCCTTCAGCTTAGAATGACAAAATAAATTATAATGCTCAGATGCGGGGAATGTTCTTTGCTCAATGGATATTTCTATCTTTTATGCTTGGAATGTCCCAGCTTAAAAATATTAGCACAATAAATATTACCTATGTAGTGACTTGTACAAAGTTATCTTCAGATCAGTTTTGTCAACTTGTCAAACTTTTCAAAGGTGTCACTTAAGTGTTCACATAAGTTGCTTTTAGAAAGCTCTTTTGATGTAGGTGAACTAATAACAACACAAAAGAAGACTCCAAAATCTCATTTTTTTTCTTTTTTCTTTTAGTGTTGGTTTCTAAGCTATTTTCAGAAACAGAAACCCATATGAAGGTGAGTACCTGAGTATAAACAGTTTAAAATTCACACGCTACCTAATTGGATTTTGTGTAACCGTACCAGTTTATCCATAATCTCTCCATATTTTCTCAATCTGATGATTGGCAGGAGAATCAGAAAAGAAGACAATGAAGAACTTTGTGCAATTCGTATGTGACTTCTGGAATCCATTGCCACGAGATGCAATTATAGTGTACTGTTGTAATATCAGCCATCTAGACTTACCTGCTATGAAAGTGCTCACCACTGGATATTAGACATGTCAATGAAAAGATGACTCTCCCTATTCCAAGACAGAGATGTTATACTGGGTACAGGCAAAAAGGGAAACTGATAATTTTATTACCTAACCCTATCCTGTCCCTCACGGTCACCAACAGTCCCTGTGAGAAGGAACTAGATAGTAAGGAAATCAAATAAAAATAACACCACCTGAACAACACAATGCTCCCGACACACATGGGGGTGGGATTTTGAACACTTTTGAGCCAATTGACACCAAGTGTCCTAATGGCAAGGACGGTGATACATTTCTAGTACTGTCTTATTCCAGTGTAATTACTGCATTTTGATTTCATATGCAAACCATCTTGGAAGGATTTGTTACCTTAAAAGCAGATAGAACAGAATGAATGGGGAGCTTCCTAGTGAAACAGGAAATGATTATTTCTTTTGTTTGTTTGTTTGATAGTCAGCCGTTAACTAATCTATGACATTAAACTGACTCACAAAATGTCTTTCTACATACACATAGATGATTTGAGCAGCAGCTAGGGAAAACCTCTTGCCTTCCTTTTCTGCTCTGGAGGTTTAGCCTTGTATGGCAAGGTTCTTCTTCATGTTTCTGGGTGGTACGAATGCCAAGCAACCTCCACCCCTTTCCAAATGTGGAACTAGAAGAGGGTTTCCCATGCAAATATCGGCTCCTAAGCAGAGAAGGAGGCTGGGCTTCAACAACACCAGGAAGTGAACAAAAACTTGAAGGTCTGATGATACCTCTGAATGCCAGTTGCTGCAAGGGGCAGCAGCAGAACAGCTGTGGACAATTTCATGAGGTCCAGGGACTGTTTCAGCTCTTCTTCAAACCATGGCAGAAAATAGTTGTCTGGCCCTGCCAGAGAAACAGTTGTGAGAATAGCCAGTAGCAGCCCGGAAAGCCCAGAGTTAGATGTCTGGGGGTGTAACTGGCTTTTTCCCACACCTTTATTTTGGGTGAGGAGGTGGGTAGGTGGGCGCAGTGAGGAAGCCTGGGAGTCTACATGCAACCATTGAGCCACCCTTTGCCTGTCTGTTGCACTCATGTTTTTATTATGCACTTCCTGGAGGCACCCAGATGGCTGCTGTTAGAATAGGATGTAAACTGAACAGATCTTTGGCTTACTCCAACAGGCTTACTCCACTATGAGCTGTCGGATACAGATGCAGCTTTTCTTCATACAAAACCATTTTAAGACCCTAAAAAAGGACCAAAGTCAACTGAAATGCAAAAAAATGTTTCCCCTCTCCCCTGATACTCCTGTGAAAGAGAAAACAGACCAGCAAGAACCAGGGATAAATCCTGTCAGATGGCAGAAGCCGTTCCCAGTTTACACAACCCGTCTATCAGGATTCAGGAATGCTGGGAGTTTTCCAGCTAAGAGTTGAAACCTGGCAGATTACATGACCAGAAGAGCAATTAGATTTCTTGGTGGCTAGAAGGATGGGGGACTTTCCTCCCTGCAAGGGAAAGTTTAAGAACAGCTAGCCAAGAAAGCATTGTTGTTCAGAACGGAGCATTGTAGCATCATGACTTTCAAAAAAGTTCACCAATCTCACAATTTATCTTTTAATTGGTTGTTGTAGGTTTTTCGGGCTGTTTGGCCATGTTCCGAAGGTTTTTCTTCCTAACATTTCGCCAGTCTTTGTGGCTGGCATCTTCAGAGGACAGGAGTTAGAACTCTGTTTGTGTTCTGGTGTAGGATAGTTGAGTATTTGTAGCTGTGGGATCAGCTTTTTGTCCTTTTCAGGAGATTGGGTGATTATGGCGATCAGGGTGTTTTTTGTTATGGGTGTATTGTTGTGATAAGGGGGGGAGATGGTCTGTCACTGTGATTGATGGGTGTCGTTAGCTAGTCTTTTGTGTGCAGTGATCACTGGTCCTTGTGGCTGGGTAGAGTTCGTTGACCCCTTTGACGTATGCCAGAAATACTTTATTTGTGGGTGGCTGGCCCCTACAGGCAAATGGCTATTCCAAGAATGAAATCACAAGAGCCAACAAACCGAGAAAACAACACCAAACTGAAGAAAAACAGCCACCCACAAATAAAGTATTTCTGCCATACATCAAAGGGGTCACGGACCGCATGGGGAAACTTTTGAAAAAACACAACCTACAAAGAGTATTCAGGCCCACCACAAAAATACAACAAATGTTACGGTCAGCAAAGGACAAAAGGAACCCCCTCACCACTGCAGGAGTATACCGGATACCTTGCAGTTGTGGCCAGGTATATATTGGGATGACAAAACGCAGCATCCACACCTGTATCAAAGAACATGAAAGACGTTAGGGAAAAAAAACTTCAGAACACGGCCAAACAGCCCGTAAAACCTACAACTATCGGATCCCAGCCGTGAAAGCCTTCGAGAATACATATCTTTTAATTGTTTTAAATTCATTTCACAGCACCCTGGTAACTTTTTGTCACCTGTGGTGGTATCAAGCTCACCACCACCACTGCCATTCAGCCTAGAAGGAAGCTTCTAGGGGCAGCATTTCTAAGGCCAATTCTCTTCAGAAGAGTATTTCACACAATGTATTATCTTTTTTCCTATGTTTACAAGTATATGTGAAGTATGCCAGTTGGGGTCCAGGCAGAGATGAAGCCAATCAAGGACCTAGACTGATCATGATAGCCTTTAAGGTTGCACTTGTTTTATCAGAAGTCACTGTGTGCCCTTGGGATAGCTCCTCAGCAAGACTACAGACTCAAGACTTCTATCTTCTTTGGTTGCCCCTACCTATCAGCCCTATGATGGTTCTTCTTCTAACATCTTTCCCTCTAGCAATTTAAGGGCACAGACAGTATATTCATTAGGACAAAACATCAAAGATCTGATTAGAAGTTTTATTTTTTTAAAAAATTAGCTTTACAGAAGTCTAGAAGAAGTATAATCTCCACATCGGAAGGCAGCAATAATATATTTTAGGCTTCACGCCACATTTTATTGTCTGGTCAAGGGAGGAAAACCCATTCTGTCAAAATACAAGCACTGGGACAAGCCTAATGACACATCAGGAGGATTCACAGGGAAAACAACCTATTGGGAGGAGGGGGTGAATGCATGGCTTCAGGCTACTCTTATATCTTTGATTTCCCAAAATCCCATCTGCCAAGATTTAATGTGGGGAGTTTCCCTTTAAGGAAACTACCACATTTTTATAACAGACTTCTAAGGCAATTAGAAAAATCTTTTCAATATGCTTTCTCAACAAGGAAGCCACCAGTGTATTATCTGAAAAAGAGGAAAAATATCACCAAGCCAAGCGCATAAAAGAGGAAAGACAATTGCTTAAAATGTGCATGTGGTAATTTATATTCTGGAAGCACATTTACGAATAAGAATTCTCATTTAAATGGAAAAACAACTGGACAAGCTGTGTACGGACCTTGATCAGGTACTACAGTACTAAACATGGCTGGGCAACTTCATAGACCCTGCTCTCTCTTCTTACAGTTCTTGGTCTTTAGACCAGACACAGACTAAACAGCCCCTCAAACAGAGGCCTGTTCTCTGTAAAGTACGACATGTGGCCACCCTGCTTCCCAGGTTTTCCTTTAACTTTGCAAGCGCAGTGCTGTACCCTTTGTAGTGGCTACAGCAGGAAAAAAGAACAAACACATGAACAAATGCCCCTTTGTTTCTTGTTCATGGAGTTCCTACGTTTCTGGGGGGGGGGGCGAACCCTGGAATGCCCAGTATTGGAAAAAGATTGCTAGAAAAGATGAGAACTTGAAAAAGTTATTTTTGTATTGGAACTCCAAGAGCTGCCCCCACTCAGACTTGTTGTCCAATAAAATAATTCCCCAAACTCTAGACTGGATGATCTGTTGGTTTTAATCTATTTGATAATCTCTTACTTTAATCCAGCTGAGTTCTTATGATATTTTCCATTCGCAAGACTGAAAATTAATCTGCATGCTATTTGGTTTATCTTCACTACTGGCAGCCCCACAAAAGTCTGCTGCAATTACAGAATTTTTGTATGATTTAGAAAAAAAGTGATGATGGAAAACAGGATTAAAAAGAACCATTCTATCTGTTTTTCTGCATTTATAGCCTAGGCATGTGACAGACCGAGTTTGGCACATGCTCCTATTCTGCACAGAACCCACGGGGAGAGCAGACCAAGGACAAGGCTGCAGATTCAGACCCAGCTGACAATGAAGCAGAATGCATATCAAAGCGGCAAGATGGAATCACTGGCTCACCAGGTGACACATGAGTAAAGCATCTATTTCTGGAGAAGGGTAACAGCTGACAGGAAGCTGATCAAGAAATGCAGCCATGTGCGTGCACGTGCGTATGGGTGCATGTGTAAGCACTTCTGGGTGGACCACCTCAGTATATTAATCTCATAGGGCATCAGCGCAATTACCAGCAGTAAAAAACCTTCATTTCTGACAATTTTGAAAATTTGCTGTAGTCTAGAGGTAAGAAATCCAAATGTTGTTGAAGGCTGATTCCCACCATGCCTCATCATTGACTCTGCTAGCTAGCACTGATGGAAAGTTTGACCACAGCTGGAGGGCCACAAGTTCCCAGTAACATATCCAAGAGAGGAAAAATGAATAACACCTGGATGTTGAAATACATGAAGTCCACATGAAACACAGCATCCCAGACAAAGGACTAACTCTCATGGGTTATCTAATGCAAACTGAAGTCTAGCACCACCTGGAAGAGATGTTGATCACCCCTCAAGGTAGCCAACAGGGCAGGAATGCACTGTTTATAGTCCTTCCAGATGTTACTGCATTTCAACTTCCATCTTGCCTAGCCAGCCTTGGTGGAAGTGAGAAATGAAGGGAGTTGCAGTGCGATAACATCTGGAAGACTGTATTTTGCCCACCCCTGCAAGAGGGGAAAATACAAATAACAGGGGCAAGGAAACAATGTGAGTGCAATAAGCCACAGGTTTAAATACATTAAGTCTACATGAAGCACAGCACCTCAGGCAATGGACAGGTCTACCACGATCACTTTACTTGGCTCTAGTACATTACAGCCGGGAATGCTAACTAAAGTATGCATTCAGAGAAGGATGTTACGCAATCACCAGAAGCTCTCAAATGAATGGAAATTTGCTATTCAGCCACAGGTGGAGGGCCACAAGCTTCCTGTCCTGGAATGAATGGACATGATATGACTGGCACAATAGAAACGTGCCAGTCATATCATTCTTCAAGATGGGCCAAGTCACATCAGGCACTTGATTTATAATTAAATAATGAAACATCAGAGAACAGTGTTTGGCACTGAAAAGATTCCTGTAGTGAGATTTCTGAGGCAGCACACATTTGTCCACCTAGTCACATATAAAAGGCAATGGTAAGAGCTTACCTGAACACGGATGCTTACGTTAGTAGTAAAATGAGTCAATGGGAGAAACCATTCTCCCTTGCCTAATCTCCCTGAAGAAGGGATGGGTAGGAATTTCCTTTCGGTTTGTTTTACATAAAAAATTACCAAGAGTCATGCACTTCATCACCTTTAAGAAAGGATAAACTTAAGGACTAGAAAATTTAAACAGACAAATTGCAAAACTGACTCCATCCTTACCTTGTGTTTAGCTATTTAGTCATGTTCTAAATTCTGGTTCAAGTCGATTTTGCTAATTTCTTCTGATATTCCAAAGATCTCCTGGAATACCTGATTTTTTGACAGAATTGCAAACAGGTTAGTCGTTAGATGAATAGAGAGTGGCTAGGATTGTATGGCTAGACCAAACAGGGGTAAAGTATTTCAATTCCATTATAATTTTACATGCTTTGGAATGGTGGTCTCCTGGACAGTTTGTTTCTTTGGGAATTATTCATAAAGACTTCTGCTTGAATTTCAATATTATGTGCTTACAATTGCATTTACTTTCATACCAATGAATCACGCAAACTGGGCATTCTAATTTTCTGCTTAAAAGTGGGGGATTCTGGGCTGGCTCTTTAAAACATGATTCCTATACACATAGAAAACTCAGGCAGGGGATTTTAAGATAAAGCCTTATCATAAGTATCCTCTTTTGGGCTTAATGAGCAATAAGGAGTTCTGATTCATTGTGTTTGTGGGCAAAAGTATATAGATGGTAATGGACATGAATTTGCTTTCACATGTTCACCACGGTCACTTAGAAAAAAGAAAGTGATACATACAAAGTGGGTGCTAAACGAATCTGGCTCTAGACCAATGGCATTCCAAATGAGACACTTATTTAGTATTGCCCTTCTGTGTTTTAAGAAGGGCACAAGTTTACTTTGGGAGTGAGATCTGGGAGGTTCAAAGAAAATGTACCTTTAAGAACCTCTGGAATGTTCAAGGTTGTATGAAGTTCTAGGTTAGTGCAAAATTAATCCAAGGTGTAATCCTTACGGGACGTTCGTAAATCGAGGCACCACTGTTTTATTTATTTTTATATATATATTATATATTTCCCCCTGCCTTTTTCTGGTTGTAACTCGAAGCTCCGATCGTAAGTAGAAGCAAAATTTTGCAGCCGGAGCTGGTCGTAACTCGAAATGGTCGTATGTCGGGACGTTCGTAAGTCGAGGCACCACTGTTTTATTTATTTTTTATTTACGATCGGAGCTTCGAGTTTATTTTGCTTCTACTTACGATCGGAGCTTTGAGTTACAACCAGAAAAAGGCAGGGGAAAAAGGCGGGGAATTCAAATTGCTAACCGTTGGTGGCGAAGAGGCTGCTTCTTTGTAGCTCTTTCGCCCCAGTGGTTAGAGTGTGCGATCGGAGGAGGCTTCAGACTGCCTGGCAAGGTGCTGCTTTTCTACTTTTTAAAAACTGTTCTGGGTGGGTTTTGCAGCGTGGTTTTGGGCTGGGTGGTGGGATTATGTTTCTATGCTGTGATGGGTCTTGGGGGGTTGGTTTGTTTTTGGGGGTTTTTTCCCCATTTCCGATGGGTCTTGCAGGGTTTGTTTTTTGGTGTGTTTTTTCCCCATTTCCGATGGGTCTTGCAGGGTTTGTTTGCTTTTTGGGTTTTTTCCCCCCATTTCCTATGGGTCTTGCAGGGTTTGTTTGTTTTTGGGGGGTTTTCCCCATTTCCGATGGGTCTTGCAGGGTTTGTTTGTTTTTTGGGTTTTTTTCCCATTTCCGATGGGTCTTGCAAGGTTTGTTTGCTTTTTGGGTTCCCCCCCCCCCCATTTCCGAAGGGTCTTGCACGGTTTGTTTGCTTTCTGCTTTGCTTTGTTTGCATTTCCGAAGGGTCTTGCACGGTTTGTTTGCTTTCTGCTTTGCTTTGTTTGCATTTCCGAAGGGTCTTGCATGGTTTGTTTGCTTTCTGCTTTGCTTTGTTTGCATTTCCGAAGGGTCTTGCATGGTTTGTTTGCTTTTTTTCTCCCCCCCCCCCCCTTCGGCCAGAACGGATTAATCGCGTTTCCGATGGGTCTTGCACGGTTTGTTTGCTTTTTGCTTTGCTTTTTTTGCATTTCCGAAGGGTCTTGCATGGTTTGTTTGCTTTTCTTTTTCCCCTCCCCCTTCGGCCGGAACGGATTAATCGCGTTTCCGATGGGTCTTGCAGTGTTTTTGTGGGTTTTTTGGTGATTTTTTTCTTTGGCTGGAACGGATTAATTGCATTTCAATGCATTCCTATGGGAAATGGTGCTTCGACTTACGACCATTTTGAGTTACGACCGGAGTTCCAGAACCAATTAAGTTTGTAAGTCAAGGCACCACTGTAATAATAATAATAACATCCTTGAATAATTTTCTTAAAACATTTCATTTTGCTGTTGACCTTAAAGCTAGTGGATTGAATGTTTGTGGGTGTAATGACTTCTTATCTCATGATATTTGATTTTTATTATATCTATACATGTACTATACAAATGGGCACTGGTCTTGTACATTTTCCCATGAGTCATGGAAAAACAAAACAATGACAGCCATATACGTAGCTCAGTATTTGTAGTTCTTGAAACAAATACTGGTGAATGGGTGGTTTGAACAGATCATTCATGACAGGCAACTCCTAAGCCCAGCACCCCAGTAGTTGCCAGTACCAACTGCTCCTGAAATCTGACCTTTGTACCAAACTTGTACACCCCACCCAATGTTCTTTTTTCAGTCTGTTATTTTTTTTTTGAAAATTCAGATCATAATTAAAAAATTAAAAATGATCACAGGCTGGCATTTTGTTTCTGTAAATTATGCCATGCAAGGCTGATGACTGCAACAGCCAAGACAAGTTTTCAAAAATTAAACATTTCTATTTCTGTCCCAAGACACCTTGGCTCCCATATAAACTTGTTCATCCTTGGGAATCAATGGGAGCCATGGTACAGGAAAAGGAATTCTTTACTTACAAAAAAATTGCTACCTCTGGCATGATTTTACAGAACGCAAGATTATTTTAAATTAAAAATAAGCACAGACTTTTTTCCCTCTTAAATCCTAAATTTTACCATTAGTATCTATCACAGAATTGTGTTTAAATTCACACAAATTTTCTTTTTTTAATGGGAAATCTCAGTCTCCCTCCCTCCCTAGGAATTTCTTCACACACACTCTTCCAATTTCCAAGCTCTGTCTCAGACTTTTAAAAGGGGGTGGTGGGGAGGTACAGAAATCAGAAATCATTGCATTACTCATACACCAAGGAAGGAGCCAGGTACTTTCAAGAAGTTGCCAGTGCACACGTCATATTTTTTTCTGCCCTCCTAGCATGCTTACTCTAGATTCTAGTGTTGCTAAATTTATCCTCTTACAGATATGACCTTTATTTTTATAGAAGTAAATTGCTAGCTGACAGAGAATGCACTACTGGGCAATACTCAGGGATATGTAATAAAGAGTTTCTGTTTTTTGGAGACCAGCAGAAGGTGTTCACAATGCACTACAGAAGAGATAAAATCTCCATACACAGAGCTTAACGTCCCTTTGCCTTTATGAATCCAATGTTCACATAACCGTTTCTTATCTATGATTGTTCTACCGGGAATCCATCTAAGCCTCTAAAGATGAGATGATAGCTTCTCTTACGATAATGAGGGGCATGTGTTTATCTACTTGTTTCAACAGTTCAGCGTCAAATATTAGAGCCCAGGCTCAAGCCAACTCTGGTAGACAAGACAGCATTTCTTCAGGCATTGACAAGACTAGATGCTTATTCTGCCCCTAAAAGGGATGTGACCTTAAGAGGAAAGGTCTGTCAAATTACACCAGCACAAGGTTGCCTCCATCTGCATTTGGTAAATTACCTTGCTTTGGTTTTATAACTGGTCAAATGGAAGACAGTTTTGCTTTGTTTTTATATCTGATGTCTCATACACATAACTGAGAAAGGTTTCTGAGCCTGGAGAGATAAAGTAATAGATGGAGGGAACACATATCTGCCTTAATTTGTGACGTGACTCTCAGATGCTACAACTTCCAAAGAGTTCCATGTCGGTCTGTCTTAACATGTGTGCAGAAGAAAATAAAGAAAAAGAAGAAAAAATATTATAACACTGAGAAGACTAACAGTTTTACTTCAATGTGAGTTTTTGTAAATCAAAGTATACCTCCAGAGGTGCTACAGGGCAAAACAGCTAGTGTAAAGTATCTCAAGGCAACATCTATTCAGATTTCCAGAGCAATCTTACACATTTTTTAGTCAGTCAATGTACATGTGATTGGATCACCTGATTGATCAGATCATCATAAATCTGCATTTGACCAAAACAGACATTCTGAAAAAAATATACATTTAGATTTTAGAAGGTGGATGGATGTAAGAGGAAAGGAGGAATAAATATGATATTTGATTGCAAGCCATCAAAGAGCTTCCATCCATTAATCAAACAGATCATCTACTTAATACTTTTAATTCCGAGAAGGTACTTTGATTTTCAGTAAGCCCATTAAAGCAAGCAATTAAACCTCTGCTATTGAAATTTCACTATAAACTTGTAACATAATGCATATAAATTCAGAAATAAGAACTTTCCATTGAGTTATGTGGCACTTACCCCAGGAAAGTGAGTTTGGCATTACAGCCTTAGATGCTCTTATCCATCCATCCATCCCATCTAGTGCCACTGCCACTACTCTTCACACACACTAGCAGACGTTAGATGCCAAATTCATTTATTTACCGTATTTACAGTTGTCCCATCATACAATATTCTCAGGGTAGGTCTGAACAAGGAAAAAAGCAAAGATGCGTAATTACAGCCTAACACTATCACAGAGAGGAAAATCTGCTTATAACTAAAAGAGAAGAAAAGGTTTGGGGAAAATTAAGAAGGTCTTCTCCCAACACTAGGATGACACGAAGGCAGGTCCCAGGTGAATCACTTTGGGAATAACACTCTACAGCTAGTGCATTCTCTCGCTCTGTGATAATTAACTGCCCCACCCTTCTTGGCCAGGGCACTGGTGGAGGGAGGGGCTTTGAAGATTTTAAGTCTTCAACAGATATATGTGAAGAGAGGTAGTCCTTCAGACACCATGAATGAAGCCATGAAGGGCCTTAAAGATCAAAACTAGAAACTTGAAACAAAGCTTAGAGAAGTTACTTTGTTGGACTATGTACAGTTCCTCCAGCTACCATAATCATTAGCCATACTGCTGGAAGACTCTGGAAGCTGTAGTCCAAAACAGCAACTTTTCCAACTTCCAGCCTGAATTAGGTTCAGAAGTAGACCAGGAGCCAGCTATGATGGTGGAACTGTGTGTATATCTCTCTCTCCCGCTTATAAAGCAGGATGAGAGTCTGTTCTTTACCTGCCAAAGAAGCACAGATGGCAAATCAGAGAAACCCACTTTTGCTGTACTCCATCCCTTTAAGCAGCTTTTTCTCTAGCACAGTCTATGCTAGAAGTTGCCGAGGCTGAGAAAAATAGTGAAACCAATTCTCTACTAAGAGGATGAAAGTACATGCTTTTTCATGTAAAGAACAGAATCCTCCCCACCACACATACATGTTATACATGAAAGGAAATAGACACATAGAACGACTGATTCCTCACTCTGACTTCCTTGACTTTTCTTGTTCCCACTCCTTTCCCAACTCCTTACTGTCTAAATGCATCTAACCAACCACTTTGAGGGAGAGTCTAGACTTAAAAGAGACAGAGGTGAAAAGATACTCTTTTTGAAAGAATAGTGTTTCAGAAAGAAGCACGCCCCCCCCCCCCACACACACACACTTGAAGTCATGAGGCTGGAGTATCCGCAGACTTCTAAAACACACAAGGACAAAACCTCAAGGTAACTCAGCGCTGCCCACCATTTTTCTGCTTCGCCCACTGAAATGGCGATACCGCCCTCACAAAACTCATTACAAGAAATGTCATACTTTTTCTTTTTAAACAGAACAGGAAAGAGCTTGAGGGAGAGAGAGAAGTCAGTTGATTTTTTTGTTGTTGAAAATGTCAGTTTTTTAATAGGTTAAGAGTGGTTATATTTTTTTTCAAAACACAGATTTTTTTTTTCAAGAAAACCAGGTTAAGAGTGTATGGTGAACACACAATCTGCAATGCAACTTCTGAAGATTTCAACTCTATGTTTTAAAGCTTGGGTGGAGCAAAGGTAGCTCAGGATCTCTAGCTTGGTCCCTAGATGACTTTCAATAGGTCAGAAAGAGATTCTGATGCCTAGTTGTCCACTGACTGCTCCAACTGAAAACCTTTTGTCAACTTGTTGAAACAACACACTGTTAGAGTATGAGTAGAAGATCTTTTTACAAAAGAACTTGGGAGCTTTGTTCTCATGCTGATCACAACTTCCTAGGCTGAGCATGTGCTCAGAGTCACTCTGTTCCTCAACACTTAGCATATGTCCACTATTTTATCCCTAACTGCAGAGGGACAATCTTGGGACACTAGTAAAAAGAACAGAGGAGATGTCAAAAGCCTAAGATTGGCCCATTCCTGTCTGACGCTGCCGTTACACTATGAAAATTAATTAAGAAATGGATCAGGGGTTTTGAAGTTCATTTAAAGTAATGTGGTAGTCACATGGTTCTTGGGTCAATATGTGTGTCCTCTTGGGAAAACTTTTAATCCTTGCATTTGAAATTTTGTCCTGCGTCTGCATGCCCACACACTGGATGCCTCTCACAACCAATAGCAACTCATGCTGTGATGTTATTTTAAATATTTTTTTAATTTCTTGCAATTGAACATAGTGCTAGTTCAGACAGATCAGACTGAAAGGTTTTCCTACAGCCCCAAACCCGTGATCCTGACATCCATTACTTGACAAACCACACAGTGTCAAGATTTGTTCCTTTAAGTGAACAAGGGGTTAAATTTAATATTGTAGTGAGAATGCAAAGTCATGCCTGTAAACGTCAAGTCAATGGATGACTGATGGCATGCAGCTGGAACAAGCTTAGGTAGTGCTTGTTAACCACGTTCAGCTGCTATGTCTGCAGTGATAGGCTGCTCTCACTATTTCAGCAAGAGAGTGAGAACAGCACTTTGCCACTCAGTTGTGAGTCTGGTGGTCATTACTTTACTTCTGTGAATGTTATGTTGCTCTGAGAGATCTATGCACAAGCCTATGTATATAATGCTATGTATATATGTCTGACCAATGCTAATATATCAAGTCTAATATATTATGCTATAAGTCTTATCAGAACTCTCTCCGTACGTCCGCGTCTTTGCTCTGCTTATAAAGGGGAGGATTTGAAGTTACCAGATAAGAGACTCTGTGTAACTTGTTATCTTGGGCTCCAAAGTTTGTTTTCCCTAACAGAGTGCTCTTGGAAGTTTCATTATCCAAATCTGACTCCAAGCTTCTGGAGAGGCAAACGCCACATCCGCCTTTGGAGTTGGACCCACGCCAACACAGAGACATAATTTACACCAACAGAGGCATTCACATATGCCAAAAAGATTCAAAATAAATTGATTTCAGAAGCATTTTAAAATAAATGCTTGCAGCCAGGTAAAATACCTTCTTTTCCAACCAAAAAAACACACTTCCCAGGCAAAAATATCCTCACATCATGTAGTAGGAATTGATTTCAAACATGCTAAACCCAATTCAAAAACAGAGTTTTCCCATGTAAAACTGAGCCCTTAAACATATTAATATAAGTGAGAAGGCACAATGGGAGGGAATACCGTGTTTCCCTAAAAATAAGATAGGGTCTTGTATTAATTTTTGCTCCAAAAAACACATTAGGGCTTATTTTCAGGGGATGTTTTATTTTACAGTCATGTCATTTTCTGGTTGCCGCACAATGCTGCACAATGGTGGAGGGTGGGGTTTCACTTAACTAGGGCTTATTTTTGGGGTAGGGCTTATATTACGAGCATCCTAAAAAATCATACTAGGGCTTATTTTCAGGTTAGGTCTTATTTTTGGGAAAACTGGGTATCTCTTGTGTTACTGCCTTTCTCCTTGAGTGTTCTTTCTATTTTTCCACAGGTTCACAGACTGCTCCTTCGAGCAGATCCTTCGAGATCCATTTTCTTTATTAACACAGTCAAAAGTGAGATGATACAAGTTGATCCTCATACCCTTTGGAAAGGATCTAAAACCCACCATTGTAGCATGCAACAATACCTGCTATTCTTGAACTTGTGAAAACTGATGAACCTGTGGCTGATGAACTCACACAAATCTAAAGACAGTATTCAGCAACAAACAATTAACAGTGGCCTATGCAAAGATATCAAGTATTATAAAAACTGAAGGTTTTAATTTGCACAGGCAGAACATCCTTAAGGTAGCTTCAAAAGAAAGCCAGCCTCATTTCTAAGGAGCTTTCTAGGACCTTAGAAACTACTGCTATGAAGTCTATACATATTGTTTTACTATGATGACGATGGCAATGATGTGTCATTATCAGGTCAATTCTGACTTATGGTGACCCTTCTCAGGGTTTCCCAGGTAAAGAATACTCAGAAGTGGTTTATCATTCCCTTCTTCTGGTGGCACCCTGGGACTGTGCAGCTTGCCCAAGGCCACGCAGGCTGCCTCTACTCATGGGAGGCACAGTGGGGAAACTGTAGTGGACTCCAGCTGTAGCATGTTTTCCTCAAGGAAGCAGGCCTGTTCTGATCTTTACTTTTCAGCACTAGTTCCAATTTAGTACAAGACTAGAATGGACAGAAGGTAGCTCTAGATCTACTGGGAAATCTCTGGATGGTCTGTTAAGTCAGCAAGAATCTGATGACTCCAAATTGTTTAATAACATGAATAAAACGAACTTCTTCCCCAAACATTTCTGCTGAAGTGATAAATATCTAGAATAATTAGAAATGGATTTTTATGTGGAAGCACTGTGGACTCCATTCACTTCTAATACTCAGGACAAAATCTTAGCCCAGAATTCTTCCATTCCAACTATATGTTTTTTTCTCTAGGCTCTAATGCGTGGACCTGAAATATGTCCATCTTCACTTCAGCGTTTCCTTTCATTCTTTAAAACTATAAGCTGTTTTTATTCTGAGCCTGCTACTGCTACTTTAAATCTGTGTGCCTTCATGTTTTCTTTTGTTTTAATTGTGAGCTGCTCCGGGAGGCAGTGGAAGACAGGAGGGCCTGGCGTGCTCTGGTCCATGGGGTCACGAAGAGTCAGACACGACTTAACGACTAAACAACAACAAAAATAGGAGTCTTCAGACTGATACAAATATAAATATCTGTAGTAAATGCATGCAGAAACACCTTTCCTGAATTGTTACTTCAGCTTCTTTCCAGTTCAGAAACCTGGGCACAAAACAGCCATATCAGTATAAAGAAAGAAATAGTACTAACATCTTCTTCAGACATTACAATCTGGGTGTTGCTTGTGGGAACTGCTAGATAGCTCAGTGGTTTAGGCATCTGGCTGTGGAGCCAGGGGTTGTGAGTTTGATTCTCCATTGTGCCTCCTTGACAGGGGCTGGACCCAATGATCCACAGGGTCCCATCCAGCTCTGCAATTCTAAGATGATAATGATGATGATCTGCTCAGATCATGTGTTAATATCAATAAAAAGTAACAGAATAGAAATGAATGCTAGATTTCCAAGCATTCACAGAGATCAGAAGCAGATGCATGTTAGCTATACCTAACACACAAAGGTATTAAAGGTGAAGATTCACTCTTCAATACAAGCATTTTAATAACAGTGATGGACCACAGTTCATGGTCCAAAATATTTGAAAAAATATATTGCATTTTCAGTACTGTGATGCCTTTGCTGTTCATGCTGACATCAGGGTAGTGATGCCTTTGCCTAGACAACTATTGCTATGAGACAAAGCCATTATAGACAGCAGCTTACATGGTACCAAACAAACAGAAAAGTGCCAGAGTGCATATTAGAAAGTCTTTTTGACATGTGTTACCCAAAGACTAGAGGAAGGTGTTAAAACTGCTTCCAGGATTGTGACAAGTCCTACAGAGTTTGCAACAGACATCCATAGGAACACCTACAGTTAGTTGGGATTATCCACAACTACATTTGGAAGACAGAACAAAGGATGTGTGAAAATGGTGTGAAAGGGAGCAAGTCTCAGTCAGCGGCCGACAGAGATTGCAGAACAGCAATCAACACAGTTCTTCATAGTAGACAAAATTTTAATATGTGGAAGAAGGTCAAACAAATGCACAGCTGTTGGCAGCACGAGTCCTTCCTCCCACTAGTGTGCTGCACACAGCCTTCAAAGAGATATGCGGTATATTGACCTTTAATGCAAAGCCCAGACACCTACGTGGATAGGTGCAGCAAACCAATGAAGTATGCAGTGAGGCATTCCACATGCTTCAGCTCATCAAATGTGGCTTAGAAGGACTCATGGGTCTTTATAGATTTCTACATGCTCACAATCCTTGTTCTGTCTAGTAAGAGGATAATCAAAGTCTGAGCTGGTACGGGCATTATCCCATACTGGATAAAAAGCAGCTTGAAGAGTGCAATTTAAATTTTTTACGCACTAGAGGGAAATGTGTATGTGTGTACATATACTTGTACAAGTGTATTTGGCTATACATAAGCATGCACACAAGCTCCTCTTCCAGATTGCAGTTTCCTTCACTTGCTTTTTGACTCTGCCCATTGGAGAGCCCAGTAGATCAAAGAAAGTCATAGAGAATTGGCATTACTAATATGAAGATATGGAAGAATACTAACATTGAAATGCACAACTGCATCAGAGACTTCCCCTCAAGCTGTGGTGTAGAAACTTTAGCCCTACCCCACCCCATATTTTGGACTGCAGCTTCCACCATCTTGTATCACTGGCCATGCTGCCTGCCGAGGCTTCTGGCAGTTGAGGGCCAAAACATCTGGCAGACCCCAAGGCTCTCCACCCCTGCCTTAAACAACTGGGAGAGAAGCTTTCCTTCCAGGTACCCAGTCTCTTCTTGTGGCTAGCAGAACAGACAAGAGCCTGCAAGACCACAAAGTGAGATCAACCTAGGCTACAAGCAAGAATCATGATAGTACAGTATCCATGGGATCAGTATCCACGTTTTCACTTATCTGCAGTCTAAAAATATTAAAAGAAAAAATTGGAAATACATATTTCCATGATGTACTTACCAGAACTGGCCACTAGAAGAAGCCAGAGACCACGCCATGTATAGGGTTTGTTATTATTTGTATTTTCCAGCATCCATGGAGGGAGGCTGGGACCTATCCTCATGGATATGGGGGGCGTTTTCTACTGTATTAAAATTAATACCTCTACTCACAATTTTTTTACTGGTGTCACTTTACCCAGAGTATTGACTTATCTCCAACTCAGTTCAACTTGTATGATAACTGCAACCATTACACTGTGGTCTATATTATTACCTTTAATTACCGTGGTTATTTATGACATTTGTGTCTCAACTTTTCTTGACTGACTGCAAGGTGGCCTATATAGCTCTCCGTCTGTCCCTTTCATTCTCACAACTACCCTCTAAATCAGTTTTGGGCAGAGACAGAGGGACTTGCACAAAGTCACTTAGACTTCCAAGGCTGACTGGGGGCTGGAACCTGAAGCTTTCACATTCCAGTCCAGTACTCTAACCACTGCACTACAATCAGACTTTCTCTCTTGCTACAGATCTTTCCCAACCTCGTCTGTGGCACAGTTCCCTACATGCCAATAAAACCTATTCCAGAGGGTCTCCCAACCATACAGAGCACATGGGTGCACATGCAGAGAAATAGTATCCTTCAACTATTGGTGGAAGAACACAAACAGCAGTTAGTAAAACAAGTGACCATATTTAGCATACAGGTTCAGATATCAGACATGGAGTAACAAAATTATTTCTGTAGATTAGGCAGTAACATTTCCCACGGTTTGGCTTTAGACTTCGCAAGATATCTCCCTTGCAAACCTACTTGCCTGTCTCACTGTCTACACACTAGAGATAAGATTAGTAAATGTTTTAGATTATCAGTTTAGCATATACGTCTACTGTATTTTGTAGACCTTTAAAACTGATAGCCATGCTGGCAGGAGAATTTGGGAGTTGCAGTCCAAAAAAGTAATTTTTCCAAGCACTAGGGCAAACCTAATACAACATGCAAGTCATTACCTATTAGAAGAAGAGGGACTGCTTTGGTTCCAACCAGTGGGCTTACTTGAGAAGAGGCAACTAATTTGTCAAGACAATGAAACCAACAATGGTACTTCTCGAGACACTGCAGTGAAACTGGTCAGTTTCCTCTAGATCGAAAGGTTCTTTATGCAAGCTGAACCCTGGTGTTAGGGCCAAGAGACAGAAGCAAGATGGGAGTAGTTTAATTCGGTGGTTCCTAACCTTGGGTAACCCAGATTTTCTTGGACTGCAACTCCCAGAAACCCAGGCCGGCACAGCTAGTGGTGAAAGCTTCTGGGACTTTTTGGTCCAAGATTATCTGGGGACCAAAGGTTGGGAACCACTGGAAACTTTAACTGATTCAGTGATGGCACTATGGGAGGGGAGATCCCTGTGAAATTCAGGCAATCAGACTGCAGCCTGGACTTCAGTGTACCAACGCCCTAGCTACTAGCTAAGGAAACACCATATTTTTCCATGTACAGTATAAGACACTCCCATGTATAAGACGCCCCCCCCCCACTTTTCTAACCCAGAATTTCTTTCTTTGCAAAAAGCTGCTTTCCCCCTCACAAAAAGTGGAGGGGGAAAGCAGCTTTTTGCAAAGAAAGTGAGGGGGAAAGCACCTCCCCCGCTTTCCCGCTCCACTTTTTGCGAGGGGAAAAGCAGTTTTTTTCAAAAAAAAAATGAGGGGGAAAGCACCTCCCCCCGCTTTCCCCCTCCACTTTTTGCGAGGGGAAAAGCCGCTTTTTGCAAAGTGGAAGGGGAAAGCAGGGATCAAAGCACTTTGATCCCTCCCCCCTCCTTACTTCCATGTATAAAACGACCCTCAATTTTTCCTCTAATTATTTTAGGAAAAAGTATCATTTTATACACAGAAAAATATGGTAATTGTAATATCCCAGAAAAAATACACAGGTTTTAAAGCGCTGCAGAAATTTAATATCAAAGAAACGAGCCAAGACTTATAGATCCTTTGAAAGAAGCTAACAATTGTATTTTTATTGCTTTATAAATTGTCTGGCTAAAAGGCTCTCAACCAAGAGCAGTTAACTGTTGCCTTCCAAATGTTTCTGAACTGCAGCTCCATAATCCTTCACTATTGGCTATTGTTGGTAGAAACAGTATGTGAAAAACATCTGGAGAATTACAGCTGCCCACTCCTGCTTTAAGACAACAGCCAACAACTGAAACCACTAAGACTAACAGAACCAGGGAGGAATAATACCAAACTTCTCAAGGTCTCTTACTCAAGTTTGGGCCTGCCCCTATTTTATTTTATAGAAACTGAGCTTTGCCTTCATGGAACACAGGATAGCTTGGCGAGTCATGAAGTTAAACCTTCCAAAAAGATCTAGTTCTTGAAAAAACTAAACGTGATTCCAATAGAGATAAAATTTCAACTGCTCCAAGAAACTTTCCAAGTAACCTTTCTATGGCCTGAGAATAGGAACACCAGAATATCAAACTATTTTTAAAATTTGCTTAGTACAGTTGGGCAAGACACACCTCCAACCATGCTATTTGGTGATGACACTGAGAAATCTAATAGTGCAAGCAAGAGGAATTGCTTACACACCCAGTCTCACTGCTAGTATTCATTATTACCATGGGAGCATTTGGTAATCTGTACACCTTAAATGATGGGAACAAGCATAACCTGGGGAAAGGGGAATTCTCAGGCTGAAGTACCCATTGCTCATTTTGCTCAAGACCTATAGTAAGGGCGGGGAATCTGAAGCACTTCAGATATTGTTGGATCATAGCTCCCACAATTCCTGCCTGTTGGCTAGCATAAGTGTGTTAAAACAGTAAGCACGAGGCTGGTCAGAGGCAAATTGAGGTTGCTGTTTTTCACACAACGCAATTGTGCATCAACTTGATGTCCATTAACTGAATGTGGATACAAAGCCAGCTTATCAGTTTTCGTTTTGTTTTCGTTAATGAAGCATTCAGGGCAGCTAAATATGTCCTCACAATGCCTGTTGTTGTGGAAAGATGCGAGAAAACTCATAAAATGTACCTTCTGCTCCCTTAGACTGTCACGTAAAAATTCTTGCATGGGAAAGTATATGCGGAAAACCCTTTGATCCATTTTAACACACTTCAATATCAGTTGGAAAAGGTATAGGTGCTATGGTGACAGCTACATTTCATAACATTTACAAATTCAAAAGGCCAAAGATCTCCATAACTTTTAGACCTGTTGATATGAACAAGGCAATCTACTGGGGACAGATCCTGATGCTCCTTTGTCCTTTTCAAAGTCCACTAGCCAATTAACCAGTATCTACTGAAAAAGCACAGAAAAGCATAAATCTCTTTGAACAGGCTATAGAGTAGAAAGGTACTTTTGGAATGTGACCTATATTCACAAAAATAGGGTGAGTTTACCTGGCCGGGTAAATTCACCCACTTTAGAAGTCACCTTCCCTGACATCCTACAAATGGCAGGATTATGATGCTTCTTGACTGGAGATTTTCAAAAATATGGCCTTTTCCCCCTACTTTTTGAAGACAATGAGTTAACATTTGCCAGAGGAACTGCTCTTCATGACAAGAAAGAATATGGGCAATCTCATGGTTCCTTTTTTAAAAAAAGTTATTATCTGTTAAATAATTGCCAGCACTCTATAGGTAGCCAAAATATACAAACATAGATTTCAACCCAATTTAATGTATTTTTACTCAGAAGTAAGCTTCACTGAGCATAATTCCAAGCAATCATGCACAGAAGTATACATAGTTTTAGAATACCTGACATCCGTGTATTGTAACGATTTAACCTCAACTTAATTTTTCTGAATTGTAAAACAGGGGTAATATCTCCCTGCATTATTCTGAGAAGAAAAAGTACCCAAAGAACAAAAAAGTGATGTA
Source organism: Intellagama lesueurii (assembly GCA_037013535.1). Taxonomy (NCBI): domain Eukaryota; kingdom Metazoa; phylum Chordata; class Lepidosauria; order Squamata; family Agamidae; genus Intellagama; species Intellagama lesueurii. Next base: position 222,092,234 of record JBAJHW010000002.1, read on the forward strand.
AAAAGATAGTATGTTATAATGTGTGTGGGGGAAGGGCACGAGACCTTCCAGATGTTGTAGGACTGCATGAACTAACCAGCACAGCCAGAAGTGACAGATGATGGCAGTTGCATCTTAACTACATCAGAAGGATTGTGTGTTCTCTATCCCTGGTGTAATGGAAAGAAAGTAGAGGTTCTATTCAGAACTGAATTCAATTCCTATCCCAGGAAAAAAGCTCTCTAGGTAGCCACTGTCTCTTTAAAAAATACAGTCTCATGACACTAAGTGATGGTATTTTTGTTTGCCAACCCGAAACTCTTAGAAGGAAGATGAAACACAAATACATGAAGTTAACACTACAGTCCTGTAATGTAAGTTATGGTGTCATTAGCAGACCTACACCAAAACAGCTTGAGCCTTACGCATCCTAAGTCTCGAGGGAAGTCAAATGTTCCAAGGCCAAGATCATGGCTTCGCATATCAGCAAATAATTCTACCCATTTACAATCTGGCCGGGCTCCTCCACCCATACTTCAAAAATAAATGTACCGTTTCATCATCTTTTAACAATGGATGAGAGTACCATGGAAATGTGACTTGAAAGGTAAGCAGCCTGTTTCTGTCACTGCCCAGTCCTTTCAAAAACTCTTAAATTCACACTTTAAAAGTAAACTAATCTCTCAGTAAGTGTCAGATTTAAATCCCACCCTGCCCAAAGGGGTAAAGCAGTGGGGAACACAGTGAATCACAAGCCTTGTCGTTATTACTTACATTGGTATTCCGGATCACAGCAGAAACTGAGGGGCTGCTGCTCGTCTGTGAACAGGATATTTCAGGATACACAGAATGGAAGCAAAAGTAAAATCATTTTCCAGACCCTGGAAACTGATCCACTTTAGATCTCGCCTGCTGTGGCTACCGTCCTCAGGAGCAACATACCATCTCTTGCCAAATCAGAAGCAGATCCTGTCTTGACCTAGTTTGATCATGTCTTAGACGGATTGTGTCCTTATTCCAATAGCCCAAGAGATACGAGACAGGAACCCCTCCTCCCTTAGCCTCAGTGTCACTCAGCAGCATCTCAAAGTTTAGCTTCAAAATGATGGTCTCTGGGAAATAGGGTGAACCCCCGAGTGGTGAGCAAACCTTCCCTCTTGTCCAGGGGCGCCCCACACCCTCTTGCTCGGGGAAAGGCCTCGACCTCTGCCTCTCGAGAAAAAGGGGGCACCTAGGCGTAAGCCAGTCCTACCTGTGAAGGCTCTACGGGTGACGGGGGTCCCTCCACGTCCCGGCTGGACTCTGTTTTGCATCGCTGACATCTCTCCTACTTCCTCTCCGCAGGCTGCTCAAGAGGAAGCTGAGTCAGAACCGCCTCGCCTGGAATTTCCCTGGCTTATGATTGACAAAGCGGGCAGCTAATCAGCAGACTTCTCCTTTTAAGCGCAAACAGGCGGCCTTGAGGCGGCTCGGCGATAAAGGGAGTTGCAGAGAACCAACGGGATGCGTTGGGTCGGGGAAGCCCTTTGGGGAGGTCCGAACGAGCGCGCCTCAATTGTCTGCCTGCGTAATAAAGGACTTAGGATCACAGTGGCTGACCCCGAACACTGTGCCGAGGTGGAACATAAACACTTACTCAAGAGTAAACGCCACTGAAGTCCAGTGGGGCTTTCCTTTCTGAATAAAGTAAAAAGATGGGGTGGTGCACTTTCTGCACTCCGACGCTGTATTAATTTTGATTGGGGGGGGGGGTGTTTGTTTTATGTCCTCCTAAGCTTGCATCTTTAAAAAACCACAACCTTCATGTACAAGTTAGTCAAATAAAATGTTGATCAGGGGATTCTAGAAGTTGTAGTCCAAAAAAAAAAAAAAAAAAAAAAAAGGAGGGGGTTTGGGAACGTTTCCAATCTCGCTGTAAAGGAACGGGAAATGAGATTGGAGGAGAATTCTGTGGAGAGGAAGCATTAAACTGTTTGACTAGACTGACTCGGAGCTTAGGAAAAGTAATCAAGAAAGCATAAGAATTCCACACAATTCCTATTCCTCTACTCCAGGACAAAATAAAACATGAATTAAGAGCATATGCTTGTTACAAATCTGGACCGTTGCATATCTTGGTAAGTGTGAAGATCTTTGCACAAAGGAAACAGGAGCAACAGGGGGTCTAGTAAGATTTTTATTGGCCTATTTGTTGCAAGCACAGCCTTGATTGAGGAGAAAGTCTTTGACAGTGTTTACTGAGTCCCAAGTTCGTCTTTTCCTTCATAGGATGATTACAAAAACTGAAGTTCGGTGGCAATACTTTAGCATCAACTTCATGGCTGAACTCCAGCAGTAAGTTGCAATGAAAGTACGTCCAACTGAAGCAATGTTTTATTTATTTAAAATATTTTTACCCTGCCTTTCTCCTTAAAAAGGACCCAAGGCAGCTTACATCATTAAAAGACAATATTTAAAACCTAAAAACACTTAAGTATACAAGTACTAAAAAAGAATCACACAAACACTGCACTAAAAATGGCAACCAAAATCAACAGCTACAACAGATTCAAAGCAGCAAGGCATAACATTCCATTTAAAACCCATCTCAGATAGAAAATCACTAAGGCAAAGCCTCTGTGATTGTCTGAGAGTCTTTGGAAAGTCAACTCCTCCATAGGTTCCATTGATTCAATGGGCCTGTGCTAGTTGTAACTTAGTGCAGAATTTCATCCCATATATAATTAAGTTTGGAAGGGGAGGGGTATGTGTCTTGCTGTTAGCCCTCTTTTTAAAAATTTGCCTAGATGTGTATAACACCAAAGAAAAGTGTGGGGGTGTACAAAGTGAGTAGATGCAGAAGGGCACTGGAGAGACTTCTGTACATAAGAGATGCCTAACAGGAAACTTTTGCAAATATAGCTCATGTCACAATGCTAACAAAAATGCCCTCTTTTGAGCAATCTGCTAAGGCAGTGGTTCCCAATCTTGTGTAACCCAGGTGTTCTTGGACTGGAACTCCCAGAAATCTCGGCCAGCATAGCTGATGGAGGAGGCTTCTGGGAACTGCAGACCAAGAACACTTGGGTTACTCAAGGATGGGAAATAAAATATCAGAGTCCTGCCCCATGTGCTGCACGGTGTCTGACTAGGAGCACACAGGTGCTAAGGAATGAACAGAGGGAGGGAGACAGAGAGGCCATGAAATACCTAGACTTTGTGAATGGTTATTTTTAAAAGTATAGTACTTCTATTTTTAAAACTGCATTAGAGTTATAAGGCAGATAAATATGATTCCTGATGAGGATGTGGCTCTGATTTTTTTTTTAAAAAAAAAACTTAATGTGGTGGCTGACTGGGGCAACAAAAGTAAGAGAAAGTGCATTATTTTCTCACCAGAATTGTTGCTGTTTCAACCCTTTTCATCCATAAGGGGGGAAAAAGGGAAACTTTGTATTTCCCTGCCAAGGCCTCTTTGGGGTTGCTACAGAAAAGCATAGTTAATTGGGTACAATACATGATTCGCAAATGAACATTTATTGACATTGTGACAAAAGATATATACTTCATGTGAAGTAGACTGCGTTTGAAACTCGGACTAGAGAAGCATTGTTTCACATTCCTGTTAAACTATGAAATTTAGTGGCTCTCCATCGGTATAACTTGTCTTACAGTCCCTCGTGAGACCAAGTCAGCAGGGATCACACTCAGGTCCATACAGCTCAGTGGCAGATCACTGGCTTTGTGTGCAGAAGATCCAGTTGCCAGCAACTCCAGTAAAAAGGATCAGGTAGTAAGTAATGTGAAAGCCTGAATTACTTCAGCCTAAGAAGTTGGAGGGTGGATCTAAAGGCTTCCCCGACCGACCCAGCTACTCAAGGCAAGATGCATCATACAAAGCAGAGGAGGGAAATGCATGGCATACAAAATGTTGCCAGCATATCTAATGATGAGGGATGATGGGAGTGGCAGTCAAGCGATGCATGGAAGGCCAGAGGTTCCCTCAGCCTGACCTGAAGGCAGCCAGGTTATGTTGACATCTGAAACACAAAATCACACAAGCACCTCTCTCCATCCCTGGCACTGAAAGTGTATTAAGAACAGAACAAATTAAATAATTAACGACTTGCTGCCATTTCACAACTTCCAAAGTCTACTTACTGCCTGATGTAGTGTTCTCACTTTGCTGAATGAAAGGGCCAGCCCTAGGTAAAGTGACAATTTGCTTTACAACAGGCAGACATTTTGTTTGGGAGGTAAGTCTGTGATTCAGCAATGCTTAGGGCACTATCACAGGAATATCCACAGGTTTGCTCTCTGTGCGTGTAGATTTAGAAGAGGTAGCTATGTTAGTCTGTGCAAGCATGTCAGGCAAAACCCAATGGAAAACAACAACCAATAAATAAATAAAAATCAAAAAGACAAAAACCCATGGCACTTTAAAGACTGTTATATTTTAATGTGAGCTTTCATGGATGAGTCCCCTTCCTCAGACATATTGAATGAAACACAGTAAAATACAGGGTTCACAAGTAAAACATTCATGCCAGCTTTATGATATGTGTATGCTAAGTAAGAAAAAAAGTTAGCAAATATTAAAATCCTTTCAAAGTAAACATATATTTAAATTTGGCAGGTAAAAGTTTCACATTTTCCTCAGTTCTGCGCCATGAAGAAAAGTCATCACTTGGAAAAATCATTTTCTTTTAATATAACTCCCAAAATTGTGAACTTCTGGGAGTTGTAATCTAAAACAGTAACATTTATATAAACTGTGGGGAAAGTGGAGTTACACACACTCAGCGCCGGGTACGGTGCCCAAGACTGGCTTGTAGTCCAAGCAAGGGGATACCTCAGCCCAAAGTGACAGGGTGAGCACCATCCACTGCATGGACTAATGGAAAAGCAAACACTGACATTATTAAACACTTGTTAATGCATCTAACCAGTACAGTGATTTTCTAACTTGGCGAAGTACGGAGAATCTAGTCATACACTGTCAGTAAGTTGGGTGAGGCATTAAAGAGTTTACTGAAGCCCTAGCATAATCATGTCTAATGAGACCCATTATTTAATACTGTAATTTCAATTATGAAATCTGGAAATTAACAATTTGCCTGCTGTATGGCTATTATAATTTGACAACTGGGAGCACACAGGTGTCCAGAAAAGTGAGGGGAACCCTTTACATTGCTGGATTTTCAGAGAGGTAGCTGTGTCATATATTTCAGAAGGGAAAAAATGTATTAATTTGTGACACATTTACCTTGAAAAAGCTTAGCAGGGTTGTTAATGATTTTCATTTTGGAGGTCATTAATTAATTGTATCACTATACGTTGGGAGCAACTTGTCAGCACATAACAACAAAAGACACCAAAATACTTTTGCTTATGTGGTTGCACGACTAATGTTGAGAGCCAGTGTGAGTTAGGGGATAGAATTATAGATGAGGAGGCCTGGGTTCAAGTCCCTGCTCGGCCAAATATCTCACATACCTTAGATACCATATTAGGGTCACTATAATTCAGATGCAACTTCATAGTACATAAAAGTAATATAATTAATGACGTTCTATTAATGTTGTTTACAAGTTATCTGAAGAGAGCATCTTGCAAGATGAACTAACTACATTTTTAAAGGAACAGCAGCCTTCCACTTTACAGGATGCAAGGCAGTTCACAATCAACTAGAACAATGTAATAAATGCAGTTAAAAACATAGTAAGGCATAGTATAAAAAACAGTTAAATAACAATTTGAAAACCATCATTTAGAAACACTGAATGACATAGCCAGTCAGTTCAGCATAGGCAGTATGCCATAATGGCCCCCACCTCTCCTAGTCAACCGAATGCATGTCTTTAAAAAAGCAAACCTGTGGAAAGAAAGACAAGAGGTCGAGGGGAGGAGCAGGTGGGCAACCTGGGCTCCTGAAGGAGTGCATTCCACAGCCTGGCAGCAGCCACTGAAATTGTACTGAAAAATACTGACATCAGAAAATGTTGGCTCTCCAGAGGTTATAAATTTTCAGTCCCCCTCCCCTGCCCACAGCCAGTGGTGTGAGACTGCACAAAGAGAGCCTCTGAAGGGCTGAAAGTCCTCCACCTCTGGAATAATGTGACAGTGGCACTGAACAGCCATCGTAGGGTGGGTGGGAGACCAATATGCATTGCATCAAGTGATCTGCCATTCTTCATGCCAATGGGTTCTCCCAGACAAAAGGCAGTGAGTGCAAGTGGTGCAGAAAACCACAAACACCTCTGGAGTCGGTCTGTCTTTCACCACACTAGCATTTCAAGAACAGCATCTGTCTATATTTATAAAGCTGTGGCATTCTAAAATTAGAAGGCAGGGTTTTAAAATAAAAGAGCGAGTGACAGCCGAAAAATGGGGTCAGCTACCAAGCCGACACATGTTTTAAATGTAAACAGCAGCACTGCCCCTTTGTTAACAAAATGCTACCATCAAAGGTCCTGCCAGCTACTCAGCCTCTGCAGCTGTGACACTCAATGAGAGGCTTGGTTTCTGGAGTTTCTCCTCCAGATTTCAGCTACTTTACCTCTCATGGTCCACAGACTCACCGCTGAGGATGTCAGTTTCCTGGTACCACTTAGGAAGCCTTTTACTTTGAGACTTGAATTGTTCATTCTCTCACAGTTCTAAAAATCAACAGTGTTTTATAGATCCTGTATATGACTCTTCTAATTTAAGCCGCACACCCCAGTTAATTAGATTTTCTTCCTATTCTGAGCTACAGATCACAGGCTCCCAACCGAGTCCCACAAGTGGCTAAAATCAGGGGCAAATGCCCTCTCTGACTACTTACTCAGGCAAGTAAGGGAGAGAGTCCAAAAAAGCCTTCCAGAGCGCTTTGATCGAATGAAGGGAGGAAGGCACACCCACGCTTACTTTTAGCTTGGAGAAGGGGAATTCCCCTGCTATGGGGGCCCTAGACAGCTCTCCTTCTTCGTCGTTTTTGAAGAGGATCCAGAAGTAATTGAGCTGAAAGGGCTCCCCTGCAGCCCAGGGGGGGGGGGTATGCTGATGTGCGTCATCATTCAATGCATAATTTATTGAGCAGGAAATGTGATTTCAGTTTTTGAATCCTAGAAAAAAAAATGGTGATTGTTTCACATCAAGGAAGGACTAGTTGTCCTGTCACATTCTTGAAATGACTTTTAAAAAGTGTATTGTGTTATGGTTACCTGAGGTCAGAGAGGCCCATAGTAACCTCTAAGCTACACTCTCCTGATTGTCCTGGGATGAGTAAAATCGAGGTGGACTAAATGTGCTGATGGTTGAATGACAATCTTTCTGCCTAGTACCCTCCCTGCACCTTAGTCTACTATGACCAAGCAGTGCTTCTAGGGAATTACCAGAAATGCACAATGTTAAGTGTTTGACTGTCATGCCAACCCTGCAAGGTAAGAATGGCAAAAATACCCACAAAACACACAGGCTCCTGATAAATGGTTGAGGCACATCTGATTTCAGTACCACTAACCTTTTCAGTCCCAAAAGAACCAAACAGCTATTTTAAAAATTAAATGTTATTAAAGATGGTGAAAATCAAAAGGAACAAAACTTCAAAACAGTTTCAGCCATTACAGAATAGTCAAAAACCTTATGGAGCAAAATAATAAATCAAAAGGTTTGAAGCAGGAACAATTCCAGAAAATTAGCTAACCCATGCTAATACTTACATCCTGACATAGCTTCAGCATAGTTCCAGAGCATATACAGAGTGCAAGTCATATAGCAGAGCAGCAGATGAGCATAGAATTTTCCTAAGAGATAACTAGGCTAAACTAAGTAACTTCTAGTTCTCATTTTAATACCCCAAATGCCAGTTTCCAGACTCTTCCACAAAATCTGCCAATCAGGCATTGAAATGGCTGAACTTTCACAAAGAAGAGGGTAACTTCTTTCCCCCTCACTCAGATGAAACCATTTTGCTAATTAATTCTGTACCAAGGAGTGACCTCAGTCCAGTTTTCTTGAAACTTCCTTTCTCACAGTGATAAGGAGTAGGTGTTTGCTGCCTTCCAATTACCAGTGGATACTTGTTCCTTCTTCTCTTGGTCAGCTTGTCCTGGACACAAATTACAAAGTCTGAGTTTCTAGAAGAGCAAGAGAAATAATGATCCCTTGTTTTCCCAATCTCTTGTATATTGTTCTAGGAAAAGTATGAACAAAGGACCCATATTCTGTCTAATTTCTGTAGTAGACAAAAATACATACACAGCCAATTAACTCTTAAAGTGTCATGTGTAACAAATGAACCAATCTCTCTCTCTCTCTCTCTCTCTCTCTCTCTCTCTCTCTATCTATCTATCTATCTATCTGTGGAATAGAGGAACCAGGGCTTGCCCTTAGGCTTTCTGAGTAGCAGGGACTATAACACAATCTGCCAGCACCCTAAGGCTTCCCTTTTTCCTTCAAGTTTAGCTACAATCCTTGTAATAGCTGTGCCAGAAATGAATTTTTCCAGGAAGAATACACAGCTATCCTTGCTATGATGGAATATGAGAATGGTTTGGTCCTGAATGAGCAATTAAGGGCCATTAACTTTAGAAAAGCTCTGCTCCTCCTTTGCTAAGATGAACTGATCCAGCTGCTTGTATTTTTGGACTCTTCTTAGGATGGGGCAGACTGTAGTGACTGCTACGATGAATGCCTGCATCTGCAAATTTACCACTACACTGCTGACTGTACTGAAATGAAGTCCAAAACAGATGTAATGTGAATAATCAGTAACTGAATCTCATGCCCTTAAAATAACGATATAAAAGCAGCCATGGTCAGGGAAGGAACAAGCTAGGCGGCTAGGCATCTTTGGATGAGAGCAGTGGTGCTTGGGGAAAGATGCATCGTAGCACTTTCCCGTTGCCTCATTTCTCCAGCCAAACGACTTTGTGAAGCTGCTGATCGCCTCACTGGAGCAAAGAGACAGAAGCTGTATTTGTCTTGTGTTCCTTCTCCCACCCCACCCCAGTCGGACTAGTAGCATGGTTGTGGGTGGAATGTGCACCCAGGGAATGTTTGGAGGGAAAAATCATTGTTGTCCCTCCCGTGATACCATGCCTCTGCGCAAAGGCTGTTGACTGCTCTTTCAGTCCAGTTCGAGACCCCTCCATATCGCAGACTGAAAACAAAAGCATCAGAATAAGACACTGAGACTGGCAAGGTTCAAAGCTGGGATACCCCCCCCCCCCAGCGAAAAGGTGATAAACATGTTTCTCTTCTGTCTGGTATGGCCTGGTGTGTTTTCACTGACGGAGCAGTTTACCTGTTTTTGAGGTGATTTTTAAACATTCCAACTCACCCATGCCAACATATTTTGAATAACAGCCAGCTTATTGGCGGCACTGGCATTTCCAGAGACTGATGTCCCCTCCCCACCTTTACTGGGGAAGGAAGAGACTCCACAGATGCTTTCCCTGAGGGTGGTGGTGGGGAACCTTCCCTTTGAAGGTGGCTGTGCTGACCAAGGGTGGGAGGTCAGGAGATAGGCAGGGAAACTGGCTTCTGCAAGTTCCTTTCCACTGATGCAAGGGTGGGCTGGCACTTTTATCCTGGTGATGATGCTGAATAAATGTTGAAAGACTCAAAGATATGCTCTTGAAGCTTACCAGAAATTGTTTTATACGCCCGGGTTTCTCATTATTACCTGCTCTCTCTGATTGGCAATAGTTCTTCAGGTTTAGTCTATGGGTCTTTCCCCCACCTTGCTCAGAGAGGCTGGGAAATCAACCTGGATCCTCCGCATTCCAACATGTGTTTTCCTGCTGAGCGCCAGCAGAACTGTCCTTTTCAGTGTCTATTGGAAATTTTTAGAGGAGGTATTGTCCTTCGTCTAAGGATGAATAAATAGCAAACACAAAAGAATATTTTATTTTATTTTGTGAATTTTGCCTTTCTTTCAGCTCTAGGAGCACAGCTCTCAGCTCCCAAGGAAAAAGAATTCATGTGAAAACCATGATTATGTTGTGCTTGAGTCCAGAAATCGTTCAAATCCCATTTGTAGATTCTCTCGATGGCAACAAGGTTTTTTTTGCCTAGCAACAAACGTCTCTCCCCTTTGGGAAGGAACGAGCAGAGTCCTAAATCCCCTGCTGCAAGATGCATTTTCAACAACAGCTTTCTTCACTGGGTCTTTGGAGGTATTCTGTTATCGTATGGATCCCTGGTGAGGGGGGCTGGCTTATTTGAGGGGGGCCACAGAGTCATTTGTTTCTGTTGTATCCTTGTTTGCACAGAGCCAAAGGCTTTCCTTTTTTGACGGGGACTCTGGAACCTGAGAAGAGCTCCTAAAAAAAGCCATGGCCAAAAAAAGAAAAGGAAAGTTGAGAATGGCTGAGATTCCAGCCCATTATGTCACTCCCACTCCCATTATGCAGTTTCAGTTTCGGAACTGATTTCTCTCTCTTGGTTACCCAATGCAAGAAGATGTTTCAGAACTTTCCCACAATCTAGTGATTATGCTGCCGCAAGATAAGAGCACTGCACTTTGCTTCCAGTTTATGCAGGGATACCTGAAATTGCCTGTGAGATAAGCTACAAATAAGATAAGCTATTGATAACTCATTAGGTAATTTTAGAGAAGTTTCTTTCTTTCTTTCTTTCTTTCTTTCTTTCTTTCTTTCTTTCTTTCTTCATAGCAGGGTGTTGCATAATTTAAAATTGTGGTCGTTTATGAAATATAGGTCAAATTAAAAACAAGTTTAAATGGTAAGATAATTAGACTGGTTTTGACCAGAGGTGGGCTACCTCAATAGCATGATTTCAGCGATTTGCTGGATCTTTTGTACACATGGTGGGGCATAAATTACACGCACAGAAGTGCTGCCTTGATTTAATTTCTCTACAGATATATTTGTCCTATATCTAAGTAGCCCCATGTTACTTTGATTATTCTTTGATCTTCCTACTTCGCTTCAAAGTCTGTTAAGCAGTTTCCAGAAGGTCCAGCCACTCGACTCTTGCCCTGGTGGGAGACATCCTTCAGCGTTCATCCCCATTCGGCAAGTGTAGCGTTCTCCTTTAAATGTGGTCATGGCTCAGGTTTAGTTAGAGTGAGTCATGCATATTTATGTTGCTGAGAGGCGGAGCCAAGAGGCAGAGTATAAGAGGCAGAGCCTGAGGGGGAGAAGGGAGATCAGAGTTTTGGAAGGAGTTTGATTAGAGAGTTCAGAGATTTATGTGATTGTGATTAGACTGATGAAAATATAGTAGGAGATCTGAGAAGTGATTGACCAGTGACTGGAAGGGAGAAGGAATAGAACTGAATATTATAATACTGAAACAAATAAGCAAATAAACTTAAGATCTTTCTATTTCATTAAAGAGTGGACCTGATTCTTTCTAAAGGAGTTATGGGGATCTAGGGATCTCCTGGTGGCAGCAGTGGAAGAAAGGAAAGAGATCAGTTTTGCCCTGGTGTGCTCTGAGGTCTGAGTCTAGGTGGACAGACCAAGGCACGAGTGGGTCCAACGCCACATAGGTTCCAGAGGTGTGGGATCCAAAAAGGGTCAAATCGCGACAGCAAGGTGTGTTGTTTTTGTTCTCCATAGGTTGAGCCTGGCCTCTTCTGGTTTCATATTTAGAGCTTCAGAGGTGTGCCAAAAATGTTTCCTTCATTTTATCCATTGTCTAGACTCTAAGGGCTTGGTGTCCATGAAGTGGATGGGTTGGGTGCTGTGTTACCTTATTTCATTCATTATCTGCTAGTACCTCTTGATGTACTTCTAGAGGGGAAATGCCAGGCAAATAATAGACATTTCAATGGAGTTTCAGGTTTCAGACAGCCAGTAGTATTCCTGCATGATTCTTTGAGAGCTGCATCCATTGGTTTGACATGTGCTGATTTGTACCATACGGCACTATTATATTCTGTTGTGGGGTTGCATAGAGACAAAGCTGTTGTTCTTATTGTTTGTGGGTGTGCACCCCAGTCTGACCCAGCCAGTGGCTTTTCACATCTGACATCTACAGATCAAGAACAGGAGGATCAGCTGTCAACCGAAAGTGTGGACATAATTGTTCCAACAGAAGACCTGCTGGAACACCGCAACAGAGGATGGGGCTATCCATGACTATTAGCAACAATTGATATATATACTCTCTCCAGTACTGAATTGTATGCTTGTGTACATCAGTTCCTGGGGAGCATGGGTGAGCAGGTTTGGTTGCAGTCAAGTCCTGCTGGTGAACTTTCCACAGGCATCTGGTTGGCTACTGCATGGGCAGAATCCATGTTCCAATTGTATGCGTTATGCAGCACTGGACTTTCGTTTCACTAGGCGTCCTTTTGGATTTAATCTAGTTGTGTAATTGCCAACAGAGTTATTCATATTTGTCCTGTGCACTTCTCCAGTAGCTGAATGAGTAGCTCTTGCATGCACAACTTAATGCAGTGAATGGATCTGAGTGTGTTAAAGACGCTGAGAGCAATGCTGTCAGAAGGCTAGACTCCATTATGAGTCTGGACTCCTAGCAGGATCACACAGTGCAGAGTGGTCAAAGCTGAGACACCAGAATAAGGTGCTTCTACCCTCTTCAGGAGTAACGGACACATAATCAGGAGAGAATGATGGTTGCAATGGTGATGTGGCTGGAGAAACTCCTGGAGCACAGCTACTGGGCAGCAGCAGTAGTGGAAGGTGTCACTGTTGGATGATCTTTCACATGGCATGGCAAAGGTTGAGACCCACCAGACCCATGACCTATTATGATCTTTCATAAGCTGCCTGACAGATGCTCTGCAGAGTCTCCGGAAGAGATAAACTATTTTTCCCATGGCCTGTTGTGTGTGTGTGTTCTCTGCTGTCAAGTCAGAATCGTCTTATAGCGACCGTAATAGGGCTTTCAAGGTAAGTGAGATATCTAAGGAGTGGTTTCACTAGTTCCACTCCCCAGTATGTTCTATGGCCAAGTGGGGATTCGAACCCAGTTCTACAGAGTCCTGGTCTGTCACTCTATCCACTACACTGTTAACCTGATCCATTTAATGGGAAATGCCAGGAATCAAATCTATCATTAACTGCTCTGCTCAGACTTTGCAAATCAACAGCACTGGCTTTGCTTACTGAGTTTCATGTTATGTAATCCTCTCTTCCTAGTGCCCCACTCCTTTCCTGGCAATATTGTCTTCTCCTTAAGCTGTCAATATAGTTTAACAAACAAACAAACAAACAAACAAACAAGGTTCTGCTCAGGTTCTTCAGACTAACAGCTGTGGCTCCCTTTACTGAGATAATCAGTCTCATGTTGCATCTTGCTCTTTTTCTATTGCCTCCACCATCACTTTCCCAGCAATATTGTCTTTTTTGATCAATTTGGTATTCTCATTATATGTACAAGCCTCAGTTCACTCAGTTTTCCTGTAGGGAGGGTTCAGGCTTGACTTGATTAAGCACCCACTCACTGATCTTTTCTGGTATTTGCCACTCTCTTCTGCAACAATACAATCTTTGCTAACTCTGAGCCCTCTTTCTCTCTCTTTTTTTTCAAAAGCCAAGTGGACATCTTTTAGAAAAACAGACAATATGTCCATAGAGCTTTTGGACTTATATAGCTTTTCTTCCTCAGCTTGCCTACTCCCAGGAAAGGATTTGGAAATTGGAAGATAGCTTTCTACTCTGCATTCTGTGGATGCAGATGTTTCTCCATTATATGTATTGCACTAACTCATACCTGTACTTCACCATTTCATTTAAGTCCAAAACAGCCCTTGATAGTATTTTGGCACAGAGGGACTGCAGCCACATCCCAGTGTTTCTTGGTTCTGCCCCCCCCCCCCCGGCAACTATAGTAAAGATCATGTGTTCATCTTCTGTGATCCTCTAGAACTTGGTAAACCTACATGAGGGAACTTTCTGTTGGAATTTGTGTGTAGTGTACGTATATGCAAACTGACATTTAAAAAAAAACTAGGAAATTCAATTATTAAAAAAACCTCTCTTTTATAAATGTGGGTTATTGTGCTTCTGTATCCATGATTCAGAGTGCCAGAAAATGGCTCAATATTGCTGCACAATATCATGCCCACATTGTCGGCAGGAAAAAAGATGCCAAACTTTACATAGCAAAGGGCAGCCTGAATGTTGACAACACCCATGTCAGCAGTCAAGACAGTCTACAGGATATCCTCTTGTGCTCACTAGCATTCGCAAAGAGATAACAAGCAGGGGAAAATCCCAGAAGCTGACTTATTTTTTCATCAGTTAACCACTTCTCACCCAACCCAAACCAATTTTCAGGGTTGAAAGCCCCTAGGAGCCTGCCTGGGTTGATTTGGCTCCACTCTTCCACAGGTAAAATTTCAGAAGATCCCTCGCACAGAGGCAGTGCCTCTGTGCGTGCATAATGCACGTGTAAAGTGCACCACTAGGTGTGCACTTATCATTGCACTTGGAGTCACAATAGGAGTAGCATGATAAGAGTTGAATCACAGAAAACTAAAGAACAATGAAGCTTAGAGGAATGCCATCAGGAGGCCAAAATCCATTAGCAGTCATCTCCTAGAAGTCTCACCCAAGGCAGAATAGTCATAGCTGAGATTCCAGTCTAAGAGGTGCTCACACTCACTCATCTAGGCAGCTATTGGGCAGCAGCAGTAGCTGAAAGTGGCACTGACAGAGATGGCAACAGCAGTGACACTTAAGCTAACTTTTTTTTAACTACTGCAGTGGTAAATCCCTGCTGATCGTCCAAAATGAAATGAGATAGTGCTGGAAGGTGAGACTCCCATCAGAAAGCACTCAATCAGATACTGGGCAAGAGCAAAGGACAAGTACGAACAACTCTGTTGCTAATGGTGTAAGCACACTGATGCTCGACGTTTTGCAACAAACGTTCCATCTTATGTGGAGCAAGAAATGCCTGACATTCAGGCTGGATTTTGAAAAGGAAGAGGCACTCAAGATCACATTGCAAATATTCACTAGCTACTGGAGCATGCTGAAGAGTTTCAGAAGATCAGTCTGTGCTTTATAGACTACATCAAAGCATTTATCTGTGTGGATTATGGGAAGTTATGGGTTGCTCTGAAAGAAATGGGTGTGCCTCAACACTTGATTGGCCTGACGCATAATTTGTATTGTGGACAAGAAGCTACCATTAGGATGGAATATAAAGAGAAAGAATTATCTCCTATAGATGAACGAGTCAGACAATAATGCATGTTATCATTTTATCTGTTCAATGTGTACACAGAACATATACAGAAAGCTAGACTAGACTCAGTTGAAGGAGGAGTGAAAACTGGTGGAAGAAACATCAATAATTTAAGATATGCAGATGACACTGTCTTACTGGCAGAAAGCAGCAATGACTTGAAACGACTTTTAGTGAAAGTGAAAGAAGAAATTGTCAAAAGCAGGACTGCAGCTGAACATCAAGAAAACCAAAATCATTATTACAGAGGAAATACACAACTTTGCTGTTGACAATGAAGAAGTTGAAATGGTTAGTATTTTGTATACCTTAGTTCAACTATCAATCTAAATGGGGACTGGAGCCAAGAAATCAGAAGACTTAAGACTTGGAAGGGCAGCAATGAATGATCATCAAGTGTAAGGATGTATCACTGGAGACTAAGGCCAAGATCATCCACACTATAGTATTTCCAATCACTAAGATGAACAAGTATTCAAATCAAACCTGAATCTCCCTATCTCTAGAAGCAAAAATGTTGAAACTGAAGCTGTCTTACATTTGGCACACCATGAGAAGGCAAGATTCTCTGGAAAAGACATTAATGCTGGGAAAGGTGGAAAGCAGCAGGAAAAGAGAAAGACCAAATTGAAGATGGACTGACTCCCTAAAGGAAACCACAGCTTGAGTTTGAAAGAGCAGAGCAGGGCTGTTGTGGACAGGACATGCTGGTGATTGTTCATTGATGGGGTCACCATAAGTTGAGGGCAATTGGACAGTGCATAACAACAACAGCAAAATCATTCTTCAAAAAAACCTGTGGGATATTGTGCTTCTGTACCCATAATTTTAAAAGCCAGGAAATTACCCAATATTGCTCCATAATATTGTGCCCACATTGCCAGCAGAAAAAAGGATGCCAAGCTTTACATGGTAAAGGGCAGCCTGAATGTTGACAACACTAATGGCAGCAGTCAAGATGGTCTATAGGATAACCTCTTCTGCTCACTGCCATTCACAAAGTGACACCATGCAAGGGGATATTCCAGAAGTTGACTCTTTTTTTTATTATCAGTTAACCACTTCTCGCCCAAACACAAATATATTTATTTAATCACATACTGTGATTA
Source organism: Intellagama lesueurii (assembly GCA_037013535.1). Taxonomy (NCBI): domain Eukaryota; kingdom Metazoa; phylum Chordata; class Lepidosauria; order Squamata; family Agamidae; genus Intellagama; species Intellagama lesueurii. The sequence continues at coordinate 222,108,478 of JBAJHW010000002.1, forward strand.
GAGATGGGCACGAACCACTGGTTCAACAGTTCATGTTGGTTCATTTAGTGGCTGATGTTCAGCACTTCAAAGCCTTGCCTCCTCCAGCGAGTGCCCACTCAGAAGCAGTGCCCAGAGGAGGCGGGGCAGGAAAGCCAGGCAGCTGCCTCCAAGTGGGTGCCTGCTGGAGGAGGTGGGGCTTTGAAGCACTGAAAAGTGTTTGGCCACCAGCAATTTGTGCCTATCTCTAACTGCGAGGATTGCAGCTAAACTCAGAGAGAAAGGGAGGTCTGAGAAACTTATTGAATGATGTCACAGTCCGTGATACTCAGAAAGTCCCGGGAATTCAGCCTTCAGCCTTCAGCCTTCAGTCCTGGTTCCACTACATCCCAGTCGAGGCTCCTCCAGGTGACCACCCCGAGGGAGGCTCATAAATCCTCTACAAGAGGCAGGGCCTTCTTTGTGGTGGGTCCAACCTTATGGAACCAGCTTCTGGAGGAGCTCTGCCTAACCCCCTCCCTGTGGACTTTTAGGAAGCAATTAAAGACATTGCTTTTCAGGGAGGCTTTCCACACTGACCCCAGCTGATCACCTTCCCCCTCCCTTCCCCCCTCTTTCCCCTTCTTCTTCCCTTCCCTCTTTTCCTCCATCCGCTCTTAGTCGGTGCCATCTAGTTTTCTTTTTCTTTTCTTTTTCTTTTCTTTTGGTTTTCTTTCTCTTTTTTTTTAGGGTTTCTGTTATCAGTTTTAATATTTCTATTTTCATTTGTGTTTTCTATTTTATGAGATTGTAACCCGCCCAGAGTAGTGCTGCGACACTAATGGGAGCAGGATACAAAATTTATTTATTTATTGAATGAATGAATGAATGAATATGCTTTAAGCCAAACAGATGGCTTAAAGATTTTTACAGATAGCCAGTTTACACCTTGGATGGCAAATAGCAGAAATGAGGGGGTTTGGGGGAGCAAACTGGCTGGGAGCCCATTCCCATCAGACTGAGGGCTCTCATGGCTGCTTTTGCTTTAAAAGCAAAAGGCATTTTCCTTTTAAAGCAAGGCATTTGAGAACAGGCCTAAGGATATTTAAAGTCACTTTTACATCCCTGTTCCCGTCTGACCTTTGTTGATCTGGGAGAAAAGGCTGAAATACAGATATTTACACAACCAAATTTTCTGCCTGAAAATGTAGTTATTTGGTAACTTACACAACCAGTAACTAATAACCAATTTTAAAAATTGCTTTCTATTGTTATGTTTGGTTGTATTTGCTGCTCACAGTAGTAGCTTTGCTGCTAATTGAGTACAATAGATAGATAGATCAATTGATCGATGTGAGGTTGTAAAAACACCAACAAAGATAATCTCTGTTTACATAGCTCTGTTTACATAGCTCATAAATAACATCTAGCCTCTGCAAAGTTCCATTGTTTGTGTGGTAAATAAATACTAAGTGAGGACAAATTGTACAACACAGAAGCCTTTGCATCAAGGGCGAAAAAAATGCAGCTCCACTAATGTTGCCAGACTGCAAATCCCATGAGCCCTAGCTGGCATAACCTACGTATTATGAAGAATGCTGGGAGTTTTAGTCCAAAAACACCTCGATTGCTGGACTTCGCCTAAGCCTGATTCACAACAGAAACACTGGATCCTACTGAGCTAACAGAGGCTGGAATCCAGTAGTCAGTCACACCTATAACAGGCCCACTTGATCAATGGAGTTGACTCATCAAATCCCCACTGATTCAATGGGCCTACTCTAATTGTGACTGACTCCTGGATTTTAGCCACTGCATTTTAAGCTTTTTCAGTTGTTAACTTCCAATTTATCTATGGTAGGAATGATGGGCACCTCTGTGAACCAGATGTTGAAATACTGGGCTGGGATCAATCCAGGCTGGATGTTCTTGGTACAGATTAACCTCAATTTATGATAGTGAGTGGTGAGATAGAAGCAACATGAAACTCTCAGAGGATGAGTCTGTAAGGACCTTCTAGCATGGTTGAAAGGAAGTTCTGGGTCTAATGGAAAATAAATTACTTAAAGCAATTTCTGGTTGCTTTCTCCCATCCTCCTCAGGTTCAGAAGGTGTTGCGTCTGCATAGGACTGCTGGATGGCACAGTGGTTTGGTTGGGAGTTCAATTCCCTACTGTGCCTCCTTGACAGGGGCTAGACCTGATGATCCATAGGGTCCCTTCCAGCTCGGCAGTTCTAAGATGACGACGATGACGATGACAATAACAACAACAACAATAAGAAGGAACAGACAGGAAGAAGAGAGTCATGCAGGCACTCTGGCACCATAGTCCACATTGTACATTGAACATTTAGAGTGTGAAATTGATATTTTATCTACTTTTCATTCCATTTCATTCTGTCTCTTAATGTCTGATGAAGTGGATGTGTCCATGAAAGCTTACATTAAAAGATAATGGTTAGTCTTTAAGGTGCCACATGTTTTTGTCTTTGTTTTGTTTCTATGGATTTTGTCTGATATGTTTGCACAGACTGACACGTCTACCTCTTCCAAAACTACACATTGTACATGTTACACACTGATATTGGAATCAGTTTAGAATCATTACTGCCTTGTTTGTTTTGCATCCCCCCAAATTACTTAGATCAGCTAGAATCACCCAAACCAAGCAAATAAACATTCAACCCAAGGAGCAGAAAACATTAATCAAGGGTCAGAGAAAGCGTGTCACTCAGTGGTACCATTTAGTACAGGAGAGTGGCAGAAGAGATTGATTGTTCTCCTGTTTGTGGGTTTGCTATGAGCACCTGATCAGCCACTGAGAAATCAGATGTTGGATCAGAGAGGCCTTTGCCCAATCCAGTAGGGCTCTGGATTCCATCTCATTGCATCCCTAAAGCTACTAAAGGCACTGGAGTCCTGCTGCAGGCAGGAAGAGGGTGGCAACACAACCACAGAGAGGAAACAAACTAGAGATGGGGGTATTCGTATTCGAATCCCCATGGGGCCGGACCCTTGTTATTTCCACCTGTGAGGGGAAATTCGTATTCGTATACGAATACAAATACCCCTATCTCTAAAACAAACTCATCAGTGCTAACCCTTGTCAAATTGTTAAGTAGAATTCTGTGGCAGATTCTCTCTGTACTGAAGGCTTAAACTGATATCTGAACTATGCCAAAAAACTTTAGAAATTACTGTTCTGAGAGGGGACTGTGGGTCAACTTTAGGGCTATTTCCCTAATGAATGTTCCTTAACAGCTTCTTTCTGTTCTTTATGAAAGGGAGACTTATAATTTTCTTCTCATATTTCTTTACTTTGGAGTAAAAGAGCATATTGCACTGCAAACCAACTCCTTTCCACAGGATATGAACTGGCCATGGGGCTATTGTGAGCATGCTCATGTTCAGTACCGCTCGAATGGTCATCCTGGACAGAAAGCATGAAAGGGGCAAAAGCTAATAGGAGGAAGCTGCTAATTAAAGGCTCAGTAGCCCTGAAAAATCTTAGCAGTGCTTTACTTGCCCTTATTGTAAAGACTGATGCTATATATTTTTTAAAGTATTTCATTTTTTTTAAAAAAATGCTACAAATCCCTTAAGGAACAGATGGAAAACAAATATTTAAAAAAAACATTGGAATGCAAGAGACTTCCAGCAGAGTTGCCCAGATTGTTTATAAAAAGTGTGTGTGGAAAAACAAATTACTGAGCAAACAGTTAAGGGCCTAATCACATGGGCTATTTGAATTGTTTCAATTTCCCACTTCATTCATACCGAGGTGTGTGTGTGTAGCCACATGGTATATAAATTGCTGGGCTCGTTCACATGGCTGTCTTTTCTTTCAACACATTTCTTGAACTTTGAACAGGTTTTGTAGGCTACATGTGCCTACTGAATGAAATTGACTCATTTTCCATTCTGTTTCCGGAACATGCTGCTCTAAAATTGCTTTATTTGTTTTTGTTAAAAATACCTAAATGATATATTGATAAAGCAGCATCTAAATTCGTGTGCAAAACTTTAGAAGGCAATATTGCAAGATGTTTCATAATCTAAGGTTTCCCTTGGCAGTTCTTTAGATTTAGGGCAATTTGTTTCTCAAAGGACACTAGGTGGGGTGTTTCTCCACATTGACAAGGGAAGGGACAAGCAGGAATGAATGTTACAGTAAGGAAGTGATGCAGCAGTAAACTCTTCAGGAAGAGAATACCGATACATCACTTAGCATTTGACTTTTTTTTTTAAGGCAACAAGCGTGGTGGCCATGCAGTGCTGAAAGAAAGACTGAAAAAAAAAATTGATTGGTTGGCCAAATGCATCATGTGAACATCATGGTTTACCCATGCATCATGTGAATGGAAATTTCTAAACGGATGTAAATAACAACAGAATCAATATAACTGTGGTTCTTATCGTCCGTGTGATTATGACCTAGTATTGAAACAAATGATGCTAAATACCAATGAGAATTCTCTTTTTGGACTATCAAGACAAAGTCCTCAAGAATATAGCAGACTGAATGGACCTCTTACTTGTAAATCTGCAAGAAAGATATTCACTAAGCTTCAAAATAATGGAAATTATTGAAACATTCACTTTCATAAAGGCCTACTCACCAGATTTAGGCAAATCACAGCTTTCACACAGAATCAGCCTGATTTCGATGGATTTGAATGAGATCCAGATTGAAACAGACTAGCCAGCTTCGCTACTGGGACAAAGTGAAGCAAAATTGCAAACGGATTTGTGTCCATAGCACAAATCAAGCCTGCTACTACACTTATCAAATATTGTGGGATTGCTGCAGGTGCAAAACAGATGAATTTTCTCTCTCTCTCTCTCTCTCTCTCTCTTTTTATTTTTTTTTATTTTTTTATTTTTACTAATTACGTGATTGCAGTTTGAATCAGTCTGGCCCTATTTGCTTCCGTAGCAGAGTTTTTCTCTCTGACGCTGGGGGCTTCTACTTTTTAAGTCTGAACAGACTTTTCCAATGTGATCAATTCTTTCATTCTCCAAAAGGATAGGAGTTGTGACTGTAGGTGTTACGCTGGTGATGTACTAAGATGGGTATGGACAGTGGGAATACCCACTCCACAATCTTACCTCCTAGTCACCCCTAAGTAATTAAAATTTTTTTTAGCAAGTTTGGCACTAGATCACTTTATCACTACATTGACATACTACTTTAGCGCTAGATCACCTCTGCAAAGACAAAAGGTAAAATCAATGTGAAATGGAAACAACTCTGACAAACTATAACAGACAATTATGTTTCGTCAGTCTGTGTGTTATGTACTTGTACATTATGTATGTTGGAAAACTGTCCTTTTCCCCTAGCACTGTGCAACACTTTAAACAGCCCATTACTCTTACAATGAACCTTAAAAGGAGAGCCAGGGATTGGCAGAGAGTGGGATCCAAGGAAGGGGGACTGTGGTGGGGAATCAAACCATATCAAATGGAGAGGCCAGTGTGGACACTCGCACAAAAACAATTCAGTCTCCGTATGATCATTTAATCCAATCAGAAGCACAAAATAGGCTGCAAATGAAGCTGCCTTTATAGGGTAGTCCACCTTTGCCAGTGTAGTTGCAGACCAAATCAGATGGGGCATAAATCACACTTGTCTTGTTGAGTTTTGATTTTGGTGTTTTGTTTTATTTTGTTTTTTGAAACAAGCAAAATGTAAAGGTGCCTAGTATACAAGACCCTGAAATTAGCTGTCTGAAATTTGACAGCTTTACTCCCCTTTTTGGGGTCTTTCACACCACCACGTACCTTCCCGCAAAAACCAAACCAAACCCCAAAGTTATGTCAGTTTTGGTTTCCCAATGCAAGGCAACAGAAGTCTTACAAATCAACTTGAATCTTGGCTGCACATTGAGTCAGATGGGGCACAAATAGTTCTGGACCAAACTGGAATGCATGCGCAAACCAAAATTGACTTCCACGTTGGACTGGACAGCTTCAACCATCTCCCAACAATGCTTTCTGGAATTTAGGCTGCAATCCTGTGCCCGCTTGTCCAAAGTCAGCACATCACTGAACTCAATGGGAGGTAGTTCAGAGTAGATATTATATATATATATAGGCTTATACTGTTAGTGAGTAGGCATATAACCGCAGTTACATACCACGATGCTTTGCATAGTTATTTGGAAAGGAGTCCTAATGAATTCAGTATGGCCCAGCTAAATTGCACAGAATCATAGCTTTGCATCTGAAACCCATCTTCGTTGTGCCCATTGACTTCAGGTGGCTTACATCTGTTTAATTCCTTGTAGGATCAGGTTCTGAACAATTTTGCTAAGATGTACAGCATATCAGAGTCCTCAAAAGTTCTGATATAACCACCAATAAAATCTGCAGCTGTTCCTGGTCATGTGATGGGTTGATGATGCTCCAGCCGAATCCAATTGGTATTTTTGAAAGCTCTCTTTTATAGGGCAAGGTTTGCTTTCAACAGATCAAGAAGGAAAGAAGGGGTTAGAACCCATAAGTCAAGGAGGTTAAATAAAGTACAGGAGTTAAGGTGCACAGTTTTGTGTGATGGTCTCCCTGTCAACATCAGGAGTGGATGTCAACATGATTTGTTTATCTCTCCAAGCTGCTCTGTTTAGTTGCTCCTGGCTGGCCTGAAAGAAACTAGTGAAACAAAATGATGACGCCTTCAGAGCCCAGGGAGGAAGTTTTGGTCAGAGAAGGGGATTTCCAGAACACAGAGATCTCTGATGCCTATGCAAATCATGCATTTGGGTTAATCTGAGTTCATTTGAACAGGCCCTACATAACACAGTCTTCTGCACAACAGACTACCGAGAGTGACTCGGTAGACTGCCGAGAGTGAAAAAGGACACAAGGACCAGTGAGGGAAAGGTGATATGAAAAGTCCAAAAGGAAGAATGGGAAAAGACAAACTAATGAACAGAAGCAAAAGCACTGCAGGCGGCAGATGAATGGCTTCAAAAGGGCTTAGGCAAAATCGTGAAGGATAAGTCTATCCACAGCTACTAACAGAATAGCTGTATGTTTTCTGGTAGTAGCTGCTACTATTACACTGGTACTAGAAGGCTACTATTACACTGAAGTCCCCCTTGTAGACTCACCACGGGCATCTGGTGGCCAGTGTTAGAACAGAATTCCAAATTAGACAGGCCTTTGGCATGATCCAGCCGGGCTCTTCTTACATGGTTCATGTTCCTTCTTAGCACCAAACTCAATCTGCAGTAACCATTTATATGAAAGTTTGTAGCTATCCCACAGTAACTAGGACATATTGATAATGGGCTGCCAGATGCAAAGGAGAATAGGGTTCCTGTGTCCCCTCTTTTAGCCACCTGAGTTGAGAATACTGGGGAGAAGCTTGATCATGTTTTCTATGGGGGAAAGGCATTGGGAAAACCATTCACTCATTAGATCATGGTGCCACAGCACAGGGCTAGAAACCATGCCTTGCCCAGAGAAGATTGCAAGCTGAATCACTTCACAATTCCAGCCAAAGTTCTGCCAGTTTTACCCATGGTGCCCCACAGTCCACAGCAAACGAACTGAAGGCACTTCTTTCATGGGAAAAACTGGGCATTTCCTGATGCACACTGAAAGCTTGTTATGTGCTTTACACTGTATGTAATTCAGTCTCAGAGTCATAGTCGATGATATGCCCAGCACATATTTAGAAACAATATTCCCACCAGGTTGCAAAATGCCTGTCATAGCACGTGCTTTTCTTCATATTTGGGTCTTGCAATATAATATGCTGATGAGTCATTGGAAGGCCAGATTTGCAAGTCTGACTGCTGAAACTTTCAGATTTCAGGGTATCATATTATGGGAAGAAGAGTGAGTTTATTGCAAAGCATATTAACTTCCCTTAATCTATCAGCTGACCCATAGTCTCAGTTCAAAATGAGGTATTTAATCACCTCCCCCAACAGTCAAAATGTTAAAACATCAATTAAAGAATGAATAATTATGCTTCAAGCTGTACTAGAAAAGGCAATTCAGGCTGCAGATCACCTCTCTTTGTCACTCAAAACATGGGCGCATAGATGCACCACTAGACACAACAGCAAAACCCCACTGGTTACTTTCTAATCACTAATGTCACTTGCACAATTGCCATCTGCTCTGCATTTCCTCAGCAAGACTCTGGCTAAACTTTGATAGTGCCAACATTTGCAAAACAATAGATTTGCAATAGAGTCCTAACTGCAGTTACACCACCTTATTTGTCTAGTTTAATGGTTCCCTACATTGGGTCCTCACATATTCTTGGAAGCCTTTACCACTAGCTGGGCTGGCCAGGATTTCTGGGCATTGTAGCCCAAGAACATCTGGGGACCTAAGGTTGGGAACCATTGGCCTAGATGAATTGATCAGTATTCGGAAAAAGGAAATCTTGTTCTGATTAATGGGCTTAGTCCTGGATAAGAGAAGAATTCTTCTTTTCAGGAAGTCAAAGTATGAACTGACATATATTTACTTGTGGTGGATGTTAAGATACAAGGAAGGTGTATGATTGTGTCCAGGTTTTTTTAAATTAAGGATGGGGTGCAGAATGTATTTGATTTTAAAGAGAGAGCTTCTACCATAACTATTTGCTTCAAAATTGAAGACATTTCCTTTTCGTCTTACTGGGAATTTCCCTGTTTTTCATAATGTAGGACATGTGGGAAAAGAAAACCTCTCTTTGCTAAATAGCTTAATAAAAGAAAAAAACTGAAAGCCCCATTTAATAAACAAAGGGAACAGTCAACAACAATATTTGCCAGAAAAACTTTTCCTAACCCAAGACCTGGATCTGGAAGTAACCACATCCACTCACCAAGGAGAAGGAATTGCAATGATTTGGACAACTATGACAACATCTATTTGTCCAAGATTTAACAGTTGTCAACATGCTATTCAAAGATTTCCTGGGAAACACACCAGGATGAGATGTATTCCATAAAAAAGGTTGCCAAAGGGGAGAAAAAAGCAGTCTCTGCTACTCATTTCTGTTGGAAGGTAAAATGGAAATCTGTTGTATAAGGAAATCAGAACTACTGCAAAAATCCCAAGGGAGACTTAAAATTCACCAGTAAAGAGTGATTTGAATTTTGGCGGGTGCGGGTGGAGGAAATGTAATATGATCTGGTTAATTAATAAACACCTATTGGCTTGTCAAATGCATAGCCTTTAAATAAATTTATTTTTATTAGCATCCAAAATCATTATTTATGAGCCAGATTTCACTATGTCCTGGCAAAAGTGTGACCCTTAATTCTTGATCAGATAAATTTCTGATAGTAAGAATTATGGTGACATGATGTGCCTGAATGCCTGTTAGTTCAAATATGTGCCGCTCCATCCTATACAAGCTACAGTACATGTGTATGCGTGCCTCTATATTTATATGCATTTGTCTGAGGTAGGGCTGTATATGTTGACTCAGTACTGATGTATGTATGCATGCATGCATGCATGCATGCATGTGTGCATGGACAGCTAACAGAACAACATCAAAATGACATAATAACAATAAAAGGAAAAAAAAATCTGAAAATCCACAATAAGCTAACAAAAAGACGCCCCCCAAGAGCAATCTCTCAGAATGTTATACCGTAAGAATACTTTTTATACCATTTCTTTTGAGGAAGTGTACAGCGACTGAAACCTTGATCAGGGCCAGCCTTACCATTTGGCAGACTGAGGCAGCACTTTTAGTAGACAAACACTGGGAGGCAACAGGAAAGTGTTGGAGGAGATGCATGCTGCACCCCAAAGTTAGCCCATGCCCCTCAGGCGTGGTGAAGGATGCCACCACACTGCTTCTAATGAACAAAGGTTCTGCTGTCGGTCAGATCAGGTTTTGTATATGGAATGGAAAGGGACCCCACCTTGCCCTTTATCTCTGGCAGCTCCTTGGCTGGCCTGAGGAGCTGAGAAAGAGTGCTAGGAATCTCTTCTGCTGATGCAACACTGGAACACCACCTTAGTCTGCAGTTCGGACCAAATGGATCACCAGAAGCTAGACTCTCCCATTTTTATTTTTTAACAGGAAAAGATCTAATTTATTATTCCAATAATTATTTTCAACAATGCTTTGATTCTAGACTATCTTGATTGTCTGTTCATAAGGTCAGTCATATAAAATGGCAGGTGGCTATTTTTCTTGTTTTCATCCACATATAGACTGAGACTTCTGGATTAAGCAGCTAAATTAATTGGCTGGAAGCATTTCCCTCAAGTGAATAGATTCATAGCAAAACCTTGAAAATCTGTTATGTACCTTGAACACTTCTCAAATTTGATAGTACAAAGGCTGCTAAAAATCTCTCAGCGTGCCTGGAAGAAAAGAGACCATTAACAATTCATTTTTACCAAACAGCCACTTCTTCGTTTTCCTTCTGTCCAGAGATCTTCTGGGTTTTTTTGCCCAATTCCTTCCCATCAGGCTGGTTTTGTACTATCCAATCATTTCCAGCCCAATAGGGATTTTGAGATACATGAGATATTCCAAGAGTGATTCACCATTTCCATATCACTGCAACAAGATTCCACAGCCAGGCGGGGATTCAAATTGGGGGGGGGGGGGGGCTCACACTGGCTCTCTTAGCTTCAAATGCCCAAAAAGGAAAATGATAATGATCTGGACTAGTTGATTTATTATGGCTGTTTTCAGACACAGCCTTAGAAAGCCCTTTTAGCAGGAGGCGACCACAGTCCTCTGTGTGTCTTTTCAGACATAACCCCCACTGAGTTCCAGGGGGTTTATGACTAGGAAATCTGAATCTAAAACTTTCATGACCTTTTTGGGTAATAGAAAACACAGAATTAAATGCCCAGGAAAATGTCATCTTGAAGGACCATGGTTTGTATATGAGTTTCTGCTCGGTTACTCCTTGCACTTATGTAAATTCCTGTTCATAAATTAAAATTTGTACTCCTTAGGACTACAGGACTACTTGGGACCGCATTAAGTTTAATTGATTTGTGCTAGCCTAATGATACAGGTGGGCAATATATATTTTTAAATGTGTTTGTCCTCCATTCTTTTTCATTTTTAAACATCGGAGTTGTTTTATTTCATAAAAAGTTGAAATTAATTTGTTTCTTTTCTTATAACAGTATTTTCTTGTTCAAATTCATCTGCATGCGGTCCACACCTTCATCTATAGTCTTGAGACTGAGTTTGCAAGGGCCCCTGTGAGTTGCAGTCCACAAACATCTGGAGAGTCACACTTTCCCCCTTCCAGCTATACAGTAGAAGAAAGACTGCTAAAGAGTCAGCAGTAGCCTCCCCACTGAAACTAAATGAAACCAAAGTTAATGCAACAAAGACCCAAATGCTAAACTATTATTCAGATTCCTCCCAGAATCTGTTACTGCAAGAATAAGTTGGGAAACATTCTGGCCAGCTGAGTCAGGAGGGTATATTCCAGACATCTGGATGCAATATGCATAATGTTAACTAGTTTTTAAATGTTACAAGTCATGAAACACAATCATGCCTTTCCTAGAAGTTTCCCTGGGATGCCCAGTACAAGGCAAGGCCATGCAACAAACAATTGTATGTGGTTATGAACCTGTGACCTATAGTAACATCATCTTTCCTGAGGAAACAATTTTGGGTTTGGCTTTCCTTGTGTCTCGTCCTTTCCTTCTCTACTTTTTACAATTTTAATGTGAATTCCCCAACCCCATACCCATCTCCCAACTCGTTTCTGTTCCATTTCTTCGACACAGCACAGTCCCTTAGTGGAGGCACGAGGTAAAGAAAAGGAGGGACTAAAAGAGAAAACTGACAGAAAGGATTCAGGCCCTTACTATTGTGGAACACTAAGGGTCTCTCCAGATGGGTATATAGATCAGCATTTGGACTGCTGTTGGTACGGTTTGGTTTAAACCACATTTGGTTGTCCACAAGTGTTTCTACTTAGATTGATCCATCCTGCCCCTTTAACAACTGCCCCACTGCTTTCTGGCAGAGTGTGAGGGGCTTCTGGGTGGTGTTTTTTTTTTTTTTTTTTTTTTGCACAATTCAATGTGCTACTAGTTATCATGTTGTAGCCTGTGGACAGTTAGCTTGCACTCAAATGGAGCTGTGGGCAGTGTTATCAGAAGTGACAACCCTGTGACCTATTAGGTGCGTTGTGACATTAAAAGGGAGAATGGAGAAACCCCCTCCTCCTCATATTTTGAAATGAGACAGCACAAGTCTAACACCATGCTAGGTTGATGCATCCCTATTTCAATAGTCCACTTACTTTATTTATCAACAACAAACAAGGAAAGCCACTGCAGCCGGCTGAATGACGGCTGTGAGAAAAGGTGAGAAAGAGGGCTATGTCTGCTCCATGGGCTCCATCACAGTGCAGCCCCAGCAGAGCCCTGGCTGAGGAGAAAGGCAGTGGTGGTGGTGGTGGGGTAACTTCCTTTCCATCTCCCTAACCTTAACTCCAATGTTTTTCCCTTGTGTCAGTACCACTGTCACGATTACTCACGGTTAACTGGGTACACTTACATACAAGTAAAGCGGTGATCCAAAGACTTGTGTGGATCTTTCTCACAGGACAATAAACATCTACAGTGTGAATGGAAGGATTGCTCAAGTGAGAGGGAACACTTTTAACTGTGAAACAGACGGCTCCGAATTCCCCTGTCTGGCCAGGCCCTAAGACTAAGATTTTTTTTTCAAAATTCTGCAACACACACCCTTTTTGATTTCCCCCCCCCCCTTGAAAGCATAATTTCTTAAAATTTGGTAGAGTCCTAATAAAAAATTTATTTGTGGACTAATGATTGGCTATCTCTGCTATAACCAAGTCGTAGTAAAGCTCAAGTGGCAGCCTACAGCACAGAGATGCTCCCTTAAGTAATTACGTTCCATTATGTATTCCTTCCAAACATGTTGCATGTCATAGTTTCCACTTCCCGCAATTAAGGTGTATCCCTGTCTTAGATGTTTGTGCCTTGTGTCTGAGTGAATAAGGTTCTGTAACAATGTGTGAGGCCTTTATTGCTTGTGAAGTAGACTACCCTTCAGCACCCTGTTTTGGAGAAAAAGAGTGGCTTCCAAAAATAAATTGGTAGTTTTCCCGGTTTAATATTAAAAACAATCTTCCAGAACAGGTCCGGGAAGCCAGTAACAATCAACCTGTCAGTTTTTAAATCAAAATCTGTTGGAAAATTTCAACGTTTCACAGACTTGAACATGAAAACACTTAAAATGATCCATGGCATGCAGAGGTGCTCTGAGTGAATATTGGTTCACCAGGCAGGAATCTTTTGACAGGTTTTAAATCCTTCTGGTGGCAGTAACTGGGCTAGGTCAATTCACAGGCTTCCCCCTAAAACTGGGTGTATTGTTTATTTTAGTAGGCTCTGTGGCTACCTCTTAGTCACAAAGCCCATGAAGTGATGGAAGGAAACACAACGTGCAGAAAAATGGTTGGATTAGTGCCACCATTACGATCTGTGTGGGCTGGTACAGATTTAGATATAAGGTGAAAATTGTATCAGATTCTAAAGAAGATAATAAGGGAGCAATCATCAAGTTTGATCAGGGGGCCATTTACCTTCACATGCCTTCCTGAGTATGGTAAACATTTACGATGTATGCACTAGAAATCTTTTCTTCTCTCTGAACCCATTTCAACCATAGCTTAAGCTGAGTTGAAAGCAGCTAAACACAGCATCAATTGCTTTCCCCCCTCTGTTTTAAAAGTAACAAACTGTAATGTCAATAAGCAATAGCTTTAGGTGTCTGCTCAACTAAAGTCTACCTTGGAAGCTTGAAGGCTACATAGGTAATGACCCAGCTTGTTCATGCTGATTCTGTGAGATGATGACCGTGGAACAGCTACTTTCTACTTTCCTGGATTGCCTTCGAGCATAGCCCAGATGTGAGCAACCTGTGGCCTTCCAGACATGATTGGATTACAACTCCCATCACCCTGACCCAACATAGACAATGGTGAGGGGTTATGATGTAGGGTTTCAGACTTTGGTCTTCTTGAGGCTCAGGTTCTGAATCTGAAATCGCATGCTTTGAATCTGATGTCTCAAGAAATGGAATACTTCCCACGTGGCAAGTCAGGTTTGGGGGATTTTTTTCTCATGGCTTTAGCTATGTTCAGGAGAATACCCCTCCCTGCCTTTTTCATCACCTTGCACTAAAGCTACTACTCTTGAAACTGACATGCAGCAGAGTGTCTCTACAATGGCAGACACACACCATTTCACAGTTGTTGCTGCAAGGCCAACCACTGTGACATCGCAAAGGCCAACTTTTCCTGCACCACCACCAGGACCTCACCTTAGGGTTTTAGACTTTGGCCTTGAACAATGGGATGCTGCTGACTTGGTAATCTTGACTGATGAGAGTTGCAGTGCAAGGACATCTATGCCCGCCCTGACATAGACAGAGGTCTGGTGTTCCTTTTCCTTCTCAAGTGAAACCATGAGCACAATGTTAATTTTAGAACTACACTTTGGTGGAGCCTTGAGGGTCACCTGCTTTGAAGGTATAGGATATTACAGGAAGCTACCTTTTTACAAGATTAGATTGTTGAACATTAACTTCTGTCAATCTCCCACAGATGTATTTCTTACCCTTTGCTGCCTGAAATCTTTCTTACTGATGAGAAATCCTTGTGGACTCTTGCTTTCTTAAAATACAACACTAACTGTATTTCTGTCCTCTGTATTTGGGGACAAATGAATCCCACCACAATCATAAACCACTTGAGGGGTTATGCTATTAAGAAATTCTAGATTTCACATGAAATAAGAATTCTTTGAACAGGCTGAGAGCCTTAGCGGAAACTTGTTTAAAGGTTTATGTGTCTTTCTAAGAGTGTCAGAGCTTTAAGAAACCTCATCAGTAACCCCCCTCAAGCTGTCAGACAAACTTCCACCGTCATCTGGATGACTTCTTGGTTCTGGTACAGCAATTCATTTTACAAGAAGACTCAATATCATATCCTAGTTTTACTTTCCAGCCTTGGCCCTGGCAACATCTCCATCAATTTCACAATCTTCAAGGTCTTTTCTTGGGAAATGAGATCAGGGCCTCCCAGCTCCAGCTCACGACTGTTTCTTCCAATATCCATTTGTAATAGAATAATAATTGTGTAGAAATGGAAAAACTGGATGACAAAAAAACTAAGTTATAGGAAGCCAACGGATTTTACTTACTACAGGAGAGTTTAGTAACTAGTATTGTAGGTTTCACAATCCAAAATGTCATTATGTTAGCAACATTTATTTAACTAGGGCCAGGATGATGTAGTTCATTCTACTCATTCTAGGCTCCACTCACCCCATCCTGCTGTGGAGTAATATCTTGTTTACATATGCATTACTTAACAACAGGATGAATTACTTTTAAAATCTCCTCAGGTAAGCTGAGCCACAAGTGCTTTAAATACATTAAAACCAACACATAGAGTAGTTTTCCTCCACCAGAAGCATTGGGTACAGTTGTACAGAAAGTGCATTAGTACATACCCCGTGTTCAAGTCAAAACTGAAAACAGAAGCAGGATTTTAAGGTTTGATTATGATGTGATGTGTTTTTTTGGGGAAATCCTCATACGCAAGAGCAAAGATGATACTTACATCAGCCTTTCTGGCACAGATGGATAGGCCACATTATGAGCAATTTCACCATTGGGCCTCTGGCCAAAAGCAATGAAAGGTAAGCAGATTACGATTCTCCCTGTTGGTTCCTCCTAGCTCCAGGGAAGCTCTGGTATGCTCGCCTTTTTGACCCGAATAACATGTTTGTCTTATTGCTAAGCCAGGAGGTGTATCCTCCCAATGTATCCAGAGGCAGGCCAGCCATCTCCTTGCTCAAAAATAGAGCTACGCCCACAAAAGATGATCATGGGTGCTCACATTTCCTTCATGTAATGCAACATTCTCATCCCTTGCATATCTATAGTCCTAATCTAATTCGTTATTTCCCTTGAGGGTGATGTGACTGTTATGGCAAAAATTGACTTTATAGAGGAAATACCACTGGAAGAGGAAAATCTTCAAAGGCTGTTTGTCAGTGTCATGGCAAAGGCTTGTCTCACTTCCCAGAGTATTTATTTTATTTTTATTTATTTTATTGAATTTCTACCCCGCTTATCTAGACCAAAGGTCTACTCTGGGTGGCATTACAAGTTTAAAAACAGTTAAAACCAATAAACATACACTATAAATCCAAGATGGCAAGATGTGAATTTAAGATACAGCAGGAGGGAAAGCCTGCCCAAATAGCCAGGTCTTGAGTTTGCTTCTGAAGACACCCAGAGAGGGAGCCAGGCGGATCTCCACGGCCAAGATGTTCCAGAGGCGAGGGGCCACTGCTGAGAAGGCCCGGTTCCTCGTTCTTTCCTTCCGGACCTCCCTCGGCGTTAGGCCCCTCAGCCGCCCGACCTGGCTGGAACGAGTGACTCTGGCAGAACTGGGTGGGAGAAGGCGCTCTGCCAGATATGCAAATTAGCTTGCTTTGTTTTGTGATTGGTTTTCAGGACTTTAAGCAGGGGGTTCCTTTAACGTCCAACTTCTCAAACACAGAACTTCAGCTGAGATATGTCTCTCCAACACTAAAATGTTTTCAGCTGAATCATGGGTTATCTATAACATCTACTTCTCCTTGGAGTCCTCTTTTGACAGATGGGGAGCCAAGGTTAAGTGATACTGACTTGCTAGAAGCTACTCCAGTGAAATTTAGTGGGTGCTGCACTTCAATTTAGGTCTCCAAGATCCACTACTCCATGCTGTCTTCTGGGCTCTACTAGGACAGGGTCTGCAAGTTTAGATGGTCATTTCTGGGGGGGCGGGATGTACAAAAACTAATCAAAATAAGATTTAGAATTAGATTGTGTTGAAAAATCCACAAGACTGAATAAAGAATGGGCAGATGGAAGGAGAATCATGACCTGCAAATACTTACAATGCTGCTGTCTAAAACAGGTGCCTCCTACTACCACAAATAATTGCAAGAAGATTCAAGTTTGTTACTAGAGTCAAACAGTCTGTTTCCTACTGTGTTTTGTAAGAAGCAGCTGCATGCTGTTGGATATGAACTGGGATAACAATTCCATTCCAAAATTACACTTAACAGCTTTTTTTCAGCTTATCCTATATGCTGTTTAAGCAAGTATCAATTCAGATTATTCATACCGCAGCTCAGGGAAACAAACAATATGAAAAAGGAGCTTAAAACCAACAAGACAGACACGAGTCATGCTGATTCAAGATAGATGTGTGTGTAAAAAGCACTTCTGTGTCCTGCTACATATGACTAAAACAGTGTCTTAAATTATTTTACGCTATGCAGAAGCCCTGTGCATGAGAGTAGGGCTAGGAAGAAAGCCACACTGGTGGGCATATACTGCATTTGTAGAGGTTAGCAGGCATTCATGCACACTTTAAAGGAGATGTTGGGCTACCCAGGACCAGGTATTTTTAGATTTGGTCCACATCTTTGGTTGTTGTTGTTTAGTCGTTAAGTCGTGTCCGACTCTTCATGACCCCATGGACCAGAGCACGCCAGGCCCTCCTGTCTTCCACTGCCTCCCGGAGTTTGGTCAGATTCATGTTGGTAGCTTCAATGACACTGTCCATCCATCTCGTCCTCTGTCGTCCCCTTCTCCTCTTGCCTTCGCACTTTCCCAACATCAGGGTCTTTTCCAGGGAGTCTTCTCTTCTCATGAGATGGCCAAAGTATTGGAGCCTCAGCTTCAGGATCTGTCCTTCCAGTGAGCACTCAGGGTTAATTTCCTTCAAAATGGATAGGTTTGTTCTCTTTGAAGTCCAGGGGACTCCCAAGAGTCTCCTCCAGCACCACAATTCAAAAGCATCAATTCTTCAGCGGTCAGCCTTCTTTATGGTCAAGCTCTCACTTCCATACATCACTAATGGAAAAACCATAGCTTTGACTATGCGGACCTTTGTCGGCAAGGTGATGTCTCTGCTTTTTAAGATGCTGTTTAGGTTTGTCATCGCTTTCTTCCCAATTAGCAGGCGTCTTTTAATTTCATGGCTGCTGTCACCATCTGCAGTGATCATGGAGCCCAAGAAAGTAAAATCTGTCACTGCCTCCATATCTTCCCCTTCTATTTGCCAGGAGGTGATGGGACCAGTGGCCATGATCTTAGTTTTTTGGATGTTGAGCTTCAGACCATTTTTGGCGCTCTCCTCTTTCACCCTCATTAAGAGGTTCTTTAATTCCTCCTCACTTTCTGCCATCAGAGTGGTATCATCTGCATATCTGAGGTTGTTGATATTTCTTCTGGCAATCTTAATTCCGGCTTGGGATTCCTCCAGTCCAGCCTTTCGCATGATGTATTCTGCATAAAAGTTAAATAAGCAGGGAGACAATATACGTACAGCCTTGTCGTACTCCTTTCCCAATTTTGAACCATTCAGTTGTTCCATATCCAGTTCTAACTGTTGCTTCCTGTCCCACATATAGATGTCTCAGGAGGTAGATAAGGTGGTCAGGCACTCCCATTTCTTTAAGAACTTGCCATAGTTTGTTGTGGTCCACACAGTCAAAGGCTTTTGCGTAGTCAATGAAGCAGAAGTAGATGTTTCTCTGGAACTCTCTGGCTTTCTCCATAATCCAGCGCATGTTAGCAATTTGGTCTCTAGTTCCTCTGCCCCTTCGAAATCCAGCTTGTACTTCTGGGAGTTCTCGGTCCACATACTGCTGAAGCCTACCTTGTAGAATTTTGAGCATAACCTTGCTAGCGTGTGAAATGAGTGCAATTGTACGGTAGTTGGAGCATTCTTTGGCACTGCCCTTCTTTGGGATTGGGATGCAGACTGATCTTTTCCAATCCTCTGGCCACTGCTGAGTTTTCCATACTTGCTGGCATATTGAGTGTAGCACCTTAACAGTGTCATCTATTAAGATTTTAAATAGTTCCACTGGAATGCCATCACCTCCACTGGCCTTGTTGTTAGCCATGCTTTCTAAGGCCCACTTGACTATGCTCTCCAGGATGTCTGGCTCAAGGTCAGCAACCACACTCTCTGGGTTGTCCGGGACATCCAGATCTTTCTGGTATAATTCCTCTGTGTATTCTTGCCACCTCTTCTTGATGTCTTCTGCTTCTGTTACGTCCCTACCATTTTTGTCCTTTATCATGTCCATCTTTGCACAAAAGGTTCCTTTAATATCTCCAATTTTCTTGAACAGATCTCTGGTTTTTCCCTTTCTGTTCTTTTCCTCTATATCTTTGCACTGTTCATTTAAGAAGGCCCTCTTGTCTCTCCTTGCTATTCTTTGGAAGACAGCATTCAATTTTCTGTAACTTTCCCTATCTCCCTTGCATTTTGTTTCCCTTCTCTTCTCTGCTATTTGTAAGGCCTCATTGGGCAGCCACTTTGCTTTCTTGCATTTCCTTTTCTTTGGGATGGTTTTTGTGGCTGCCTCCTGTACAATGTTACGAGCCTCCATCCATAGTTCTTCAGGCACTCTGTCCACCAAATCGAGTTCCTTCAATCTGTTCTTCACTTCCACTGTGTATTCATAAGGGATTTGGTTTAGATTCTACCTGACTAGCTCAGTGGTTTTTCCTACTTTCTTCAGTTTAAGCTTGAATTTTGCTATAAGAAGCTGATGATCAGAGCCACAATCAGCTCCAGGTCTTGTTTTTGCTGACTGTATAGAGCTTCTCCATCTTTGGCTGCAGAGAATATAATCAATCTGGTTTCGGTATTGCCCATCTGGTGATGTCCATGTGTAGAGTCGCCTCTTGTGTTGTTGGAAAAGAGTGTTTGTGATGACCAGCTTGTTCTCTTGACAAAACTCTATTAGCCTTTGCCCTGCGTCGTTTTGAACTCCAAGGCCAAACTTACCTGTTGTTCCTTTTATCTCTTGACTCCCTACTTTAGCATTCCAATCCCCTATAATGAGAAGAACATCTTTCTTTGGTGTCAGTTCTAGAAGGTGTTGTAAGTCTTCATAGAATTGGTCAATTTCAGCCTCTTCAGCATTGGTGGTTGGTGCATAAACTTGGATTACTGTGATGTTGAAAGGTCTGCCTTGGATTCGTATTGAAATCATTCTATCATTTTTGAGATTGTATCCCAGTACAGCTTTTCCCACTCTTTTGTTGACTATGAGGGCTACTCCATTTCTTCTACGGGATTCTTGCCCACAATAGTAGATATGATAATCGTCTGAATTGAATTTGCCCATTCCCGTCCATTTTAGTTCACTGACGCCCAGGTTGTCAATGCTGATTCTTGCCATCTCCTGTTTGACCACATCCAGCTTACCAAGGTTCATAGATCTTACATTCCAGGTTCCTATGCAGTATTTTTCTTTGCAGCATCGGACTTTCCTTTCACTTCTGCAGCTGAGCGTCCTTTCGGCTTTAGCCCAACCACTTCATTAGCTCTGGAGTTACTTGTACTTGTCCTCCGCTCTTCCTCAGTAGCATGTTGGACGCCTTCCGACCTGAGGGGCTCATCTTCCAGTGCCATATCTTTTAGCCTTTTGTTTCTGTTCATGGGGTTTTTTTGGCAAAGATACCGGAGTGGCTTGCCAGTTCCTGCTCCAGGTGGATCGCGTTTAGTCAGAACTCTCCACTATGACCTGTCCGTCTTGGGTGTCCCTGCATGGCATAGCCCATAGCTTCTCTCAATTACTCAAGCCCCTTCGCCACGACAAGGCAGCAATCCGTGAAGGGGTATATCTTTGGTACCCAGATGTTATTCATGGTCCCCACCGTCTCAGACACTGCTTTAGGAAGGAGATTTTGGGCCAGGAGTTGAGAACAATTGGTTCTCTAAATGTTTTGGACATCAACTCCCCAAAGCACCAGCCAGCATAGCCAAGAGAAACCAAATGTGGAAATGGTTTTCCAAAGTATCCGAAGGGCCAAAAGTTCCCCACTTCAGAGAAGACAGAGGAAGTATGAGATCTTTGAAATGAGCTGCAGAAACAATCAGAACAATGGAAACCTTCTTACTACTTGCAAATCTCTCACCATTCCAGCTCAAGAACAAATATGAGACCCCAATTTTCTTCCCAAAAGCTGGACACAAGACCTGATCCTTTTCCCATCTGCTTCAGCTGGAAATCATGGACAGAATGATGTTGCTTCCTTTTCTGAAGCTTAGTTGCAAGAAATCCCACTCTGCTCATCTCTCAGTTGGTGCTGGCTCAAGTAATGTACACAGATGTGGTCCACCAGTGACCACCTTTGCAGATTGTTGCATGGGAAGCATGTGGGTGTGTTTTTTTCTAGGTCCTGAATCTTATGTAAAATTATACTCTTTCATTCTCATTTGCTTCTCCTGAATTTTTTTAAAAAGCACACTAGAACCATTTCTTGGCCAGCAACATTTGACAATTTATTTCTTTGGTTTAAAGCACCCATAACAGTATTATGTTGTTGGACGTGTGTTTACGAATCAGATTCACGCCCGTTCAAAGGATTCCCCCCAAGAGAACTGAGAAACCCCTGTGAGGTTCTTCTGTGTTAAGTTCTTCTGCGTGATAGTTATTTTTCCCCCCAACACAAAGTGAATCTTCTCGGTGGCTCCAAAACATTCCCAGAAGCTTCTAAAAGCAACAGTGACACCTAGACTGCACATGTGTGTGTGACAACAGCTCAGACAGGACAACGGGCTACTACATCGGTCAACAACTGTTTAATCTTCTCCTCCACAAATTGCTAGCAGCGCTTTGCAGTAATCTCCGGAGGTATCCTTCTGGGAAGAAGAAAACAAAAGTCACAAGATCAAGACATCAAGCTATCAGACTGAATGCATCACTCAAGGGTAAAAGAAACATTTCACTAAGCTCTTAACATGCACTGGGTGCGTGTGTGTCTGAATCCCCTGGGTGGGGAGTCTGTGCCTGATCAAAAACAACTCTAATACTTCTCAACCATTGTCAATGGTGGCCAGTGATGTGAGGTGAGAGTCCAACAACAATTGGAGGACAAGAGGTTCTTGACTTCCAGGGGACTGTGGGAACTGTAGTTCTCTAACAGTCTTACACCTGTCACTAGAACTCTTTGGGGAAAGCTCTCAATGCTGAAACGAGCATGCAGCTATACAGCAGAGGTGTGAAATGTTGTGTTTTTGGACTACAACTCCCAGAATTCCTGGCTGCAGTCCAAAAACATAAATCAAAACGCCTCTACTACTGTATATACATATGCAATGGAGATACACCTTTCTTTTGCCAGCAAGCTACTCTATGATCATACTTTTTACAGAGGCTGTGTAAAAATAGACTGCTTTGCCAGTTACACAGCTCAGTATGGATAACGAGAGTGCATACTTCAAAATTATTCAACCCAAGCAGACAGACTGGGAAATGGCTAGTCCAATCAGCTCTCTCATTACTGCACTTCTAGTAGAACACGTACACATTTCAGATATTACAATAGGCACTTGATCTTTACAGGAAGATAATCGGGGGATTTCCAAAGAGGAAATCCTAATGTCTGGTGCATGCTATGACTCAAAGCTTAGAAAAGTTACTTTTTTGTGGCCACGACTCCCAGAATCCCCCAACCAGCATGATCAGTGGACACTGTAGTCTCACAATAACTTTCCAGAGCTGTGCTACAATTACACCTTTCAGTATATGCAGGAAGTTTGTATTTGTCTGGACTGAACACCTGCCTCACTGCCAGGAGCACAATTCATGCTGACAAGGAGACAAGTTCTAAAGGGAAGCACAGTTCCCTACTTGGACATAGGCAAGGTTTTGCTCACGAAAGGTTGAATCAGTGGTTACCTCAATCATGTGATAGAGAGATTTTTCGTATAGCTCCCAAAATTCGCGCCGGATGTTGAGCAGATCAATCTCACTCCTTGAAACCATGATCCTGATGAGAGTTCGGTCATCTGTACCAACACCCTTGTGAGATTGAAAAAACAGTCAGAGAAATGGAGAGAAAGAGGCAGAGGCAGGAAGTGGTGGGATTTCCCCTCACATTCTGTTTGCAAAATATTTTGAAGAGATGGTAACAAGTAAAGCCACTCAGAGACAGGGTACTTTTGTCTACAGCCACCAGAATGGGCAGGCGACTGAATGACAGCTTCAGATCCTGTTTTGCTCAATTGACACCAGCACTGAAATGTACATTCACTGCAGAGCTGGGGCTGGTTTCCTACTGCAAGTGCCTTCATTTTGTGGCTCCTTTCCCTCTTGTCCTTGATTCCTCCGCCTGTGATGGGAGAAACACGCCAAGTCTGGCAGCTGAGTGCCATATCTCCCATTGCTAAGTCTATCTCCTTGACAGCTTTATCGAAGTGACACACTGTTTGAGCTGGCTGGATCATGCAGGGATCTCTCTGTTGTTAGGGAGATCGCCTGAGGGGGACAATCGTAAGTGGTGCCAAGCCACTTCCGGCCCTCTCAAAAGCAAGCTAGCAAGTAGGCTGCCCTTCCCACTTTTTCCCCATAAAAGTTACTGAACTAATTTTTCTTAAGCAAAGATAGTGTCATATATAGATGCATATTACCTTCATAGAGTTGTACAGCTTGTTAGCAAAGAAAGCTTGCTTGTTCTTGACACTCATCACTTTAAAAAAAAAAAAAGGGGGGGGGACAAGAAAGAGCACAACATGAAAGTACTGCCAGGGAGAGGCCAAGAACTGGCTCTGTACAAAAATGTCTCCTTTGGCGATCCCTCCCCAAACATATCAAAGAGACAACAGATAATTCAAGTTATATTATAGCTTGTCTGTATAAACATATATTCCCTTCATGGAGTGCAACTACAGTCCAGGAAAGTTTATGCCAAATATTTGCTGTTAAAGAGTCACGTGGCACCTTTAATTTGTCATGGCTTCAATTTTTCAGGACTATGGTCTACTTCAATGTTTTCTGAATTACCAGGCATATATACACAAGCACCAGATTCTGTATGTGATGGACTGAAAACATCCAGGTCAGAAGGAAAGGAAATGCAGAAAAGACAGTGGTGATGTTACTACTACTAAAGGCTATTAAATAGTTAGTGATAACACAGGCCTCGTGGAGTTGGTGAGCTAATTAACACCTGCAGTGTGACTGAAAAACAAACACTTTTATTCAAGGCACTGCCATGTTTTGCACTCTGGGACCATCCTTGCTGGATGGAGGTTTCTAGACACCAGGTCTGCAAGAGGAAGATGGTGTATGAATCATCTTCTTGTTTCAACCCCACTAAGAAGTTAACAAAAAAATTTAAACCATAGTTCTATTGATTGCCATAGGAGGAAGGAAACCTATATGGATGATTGGGCAGCCACTTCCTCACTGGAAAGTATTCAAGAAAGTTGCAAAATGTTCCAGTTGTGTACCAGAGAACAGTGTGTTGAGCAGATGTAGCTTCTCTCACAACTGTCATCTGCCTGTCCAGTGTGGTCTGAATTGAACCAGACAAGGTAAGAAAATGGACAAGTAGGATCACTGCTGGGCAACAGAATGAACAGAGATGCAACAATAATGGAAAGTTGGTTTAAAGCCAAATTTGGTAATTCTAGTAAGTGAGGTGGCTGCTTCCTGTTGGCCTTGGTGAACATTCTCCATAGTAGCCTGCTGAGGAGAAATGGTAGCAAGCAGACTACTGAAGAAATCAACCTATTAGGGCTGATGAGGAAGACACGAGAGAATGTTTCTGGATTTGAGATCTAAACATCCAAAAACAAACTGCAAAACTAAGATGAAGTTCTTGAAGCAACCCATGATGTGAATGTGATTCTGGGCATAACCAGCAGCTGAATTTTAGTCTTAAAGATCTGAAACGTTCACACCACTGCCATGCTAGGTAGCATGGAACACACTTACCATCCATGACACCTGACACAGATGTGGGATGCCTGGAATTCCAAGTTCTACTTGACAAGAAAGCAGTCCCCCCCACCCCCACCCTCATGCAGAAAAGACAGGAAATAAGTTAGCAGATTTAAAGGGAACTTCATCTTGATTAATGACCCTATGTTACTGTTCCCAGTGGTTTGAAGGAATGCTGCCTAGCTTCCCTTTCCCAGCTGCCACAAACTATGTTCCCAAGACATTCAGTTTCATGTGTGACTCCTGTACTACAAAATAGTTAAATACTCTGAAATATCATACTCCACTTGTGAGTTGCTGTTTTTTTTGGGGGGGCGGGGAGGGCCAATGAAGTAAAAAAAAAAAGATACTAACTTAGGCCAGGTTGCATTATCTGTGCAAATTATACAAAAGCATTTAACTGTTGTGAAGATTATGTTCAGTGTGACAAAGTTTAGCAGATAGGACCCACAATCTATAGGGAAGGTATTCATAAGCCTTGTGCTATACTCATGCAAGAAACACCCACCAATGGCTAAGAAGGCATCCCGCTCATCTCCAGACATCCGCTTCTTGATGGCATGTGCCACGTCATGGTTGGTCATCTTAATGAACTCCTGGAACACTGCAAAGATAAAGGGCAAAGCATAAGAATCAGAAACAATGTGCTTGGCAGAACAGATCTAAAAGGTATGTTGGGGTGCAAGACACCCCCTCCACTAAGCCTCAGGGCAGGCAACAATAATCGGGCCATAAGTTTCTTCGGAATGTTTACGTTTCTGAGCAAAAGTGAATCTAACAAAAAGGAAGCTCTTGCCCCCTGGGTTCCAACTGCCAGACAAGCAGGTTTTCTTGAGTTAAGGGAGAGTTTCGATTTTCTTGTAATTAGCTGGTTGCATCAATAATCCCCTCCTTTTCTTCAAGGTCCATACTGTGTGTGTGTGTGTGTGTGTGTGTGTGTGTGTGTGTGTCATCAACCTCCCCGCCTCCAAAGAGCAGTAACAAAGCCTTGAAAGGTCATGTTAGTTAGCTTATCTTCGCCATGAGCTCACACAGACTCCCTGAACTTTCTTTACCTCTCCTGAGTTGAGGGTAGCTCTGTGTGCACAAGATGCTCAGGAAACGTGTCTCGAGGGATGTAGAATCATCGCTGGAAACATCAGCCAATTTCTGAAAAAACAAGAAAGAACCAAGGGGTGGGAGGGACGAACAGCAAATAAAGGAGGTACAAAACACTTCGTTTAGCTTACTGAATCTGCATACTAGTACAATTCTACATGATGATCAGCATATTGCCTGTGTATTTCTATCTGAGGCATAACATGGTCCATCCAAATCTACCTAGTTTAAAGGAAACTATACACTGTCTCATTAACACAGCATTAGGGGATCAAACAGCATATTACTTTAAGATACATGTAGCAGCTAACACCTTTTCTTCTCCTTATTCTGAACACAGGGGACTCAGTCCGAATTGCAACCTTAGCATTGAGCCAAGAGAGCCTTTAGTCCGTAGTCCCCTGTTGTGGCCCTTATCCAGATCAGGGGCCCCTCACTTGCAATTTACATTGCCAAACAGCGACCTGTTGAAACAAAACACTATGGCAACATGTAATTTGGACCGGAGAACCTGAGTAATTCAGATAAGCTTTTGTACCCACTTTAAAAAGTCTGTTTATTTAATTATTTTATTTAAAATATTTTTACCCTGCCTTTCTCCTTGTGTTGGCAACATATGGTTTTTCTATCCCCATGACTAATGAGAAGATTGTTTCTCTTATACTCTGCCAACGGGTATCATGACTGGCAGATGTTCCAATGGGTTATGGCATATGAAGAGGACTGCTTTAGCAGGAATTCTACCTGGAGCACTCAGTCACTCTAACACTACCTCTCCATCTTCAATTGACTACTCAATTGGCCTTTCTACCTGGTCCAAAACACAGAGGTCACTTCTTGTCCATCCAATTCTACACTTGGTAGGATAGAATACAAAGCAACAATAAAAATGAACAAAGTTTGGCAAAATGGTGAAACAAAATGATCAATTAAAAGGGGAAGGGACTGCCTCCTGATAGCAACTATTTATTTCTCTTATACTGTGAGAAATCAATGGCACATCTGGGGGAACTAGGTCAGGATATCTTTCAGATCAGTAGACATCTCCCCAAAGAATTTAGTAGTCTTCACTGTCTTACAGACTTTGCTCCTCCCCAAACAACTTAAGTCAATTGCTCCATTTGAATAGTGTGACTACACTAGCTATTTACCCAGTACTGGATTTGGCACAGATAAAATTGAAGTGCAAAATGGCAACTACATGTAAAGCTCAAGGTGGAGAAGTCTTTCCACTGGGAAAGTGTCTCTTTATGTTCAGCCAGCAGGGCGTAGTTTGCTCTGCTTCATCTGGGAACACTTTTCTCTGCTTTCTGACATGCATGATCGCTTGATCCTATGCAAAAGAGTGGGTGTAAGGGGTCAGTGGGTGCACTATTACACTGGCTCCCCTCAACTGAGTGCTTGTTGTTTCCCATCCTCCAGCCAATTTTTCCAATTTTTTTTAAAAATATGCTTGTCAAAAGTAGCACTATACCACATAAGCACTATGTCATTTTAAAAGGGGGGAAATATAAAAATTAAACTTCTACACAAATCCCACAGATTTAGTACTAAAATCCAAATTTACCCTTGGTCCTTCCTCAGAGTAGACAATACTATATATGATTGTTTCATGTTTCAATCTGACTACCTCTCTCAAGGCGATTTGCCCCCAAAATAGGAAATGGGTGCCTATGGGGAAAGGCCCTTATATCTAGATGACAGTGCTACAGTGAAATTGTAGAGGTGAAATTTTGAGAAGACCGCATTATATTCTGGAGAATGCAGAATCCTGAGAACACGACAGGGTGTTTCTCTAGATCAATTTTATCCTTAGATGAGAGAACTGTCAAAGGACAAAAAGGGCAGGCACTCACCAGGGTTTCAGCAACAACCTAACAACAGAGAGAGAGAGAGAGAGGGAGGGAGAGAGGAAGGCAACAGGGTCAGAGTTGGTACTGTACAAGCCTTTCCTGGAGTTTCACAGATAAAATGGAGTCAGTCTCATGACGTAGGCATTATTGTAGACTACTGAATAATGGAAGCAGAGGAAGATTTTATTTCTCATTTCACCTTCAGAGACTCAGGCTATATCCTTCAAAGGATGTTAAGTGTTTCCAATTAAATGGCTTTAAAAAACAAAACAAAAACCTTTAATTTGGGAACAATCTGTTCATAACAAATAGATGTACATCTGAGTGTGTGTAGCTTTAAAAGAAGCAGGGAAAAGAAAAAGAAACCAGAGCTTGTTTAGTACAGGAATTAAAATTAATTTATTATTAATCATGTTAATGGCTATTATAAAATTAATTTGTTGCATTAGCAGTTAGCAATGCATTTGTGGGTTGTTACTCTTAAATAAAGAAGATATAAAATGGATAAAAATGGCCTCCACAATTTAATCCCCCAAATAATGAATTAAAATTGAGTGAAAATATTTAGCATCATTCACAGAGCTAGCATTGGTGATGTTAAATGACTAAAACATGAAGTTTTAAAATGGTTGTTAAAAGTTATAACAGATAATGAGTTACTAATTTTACTAAATTAGTTACTAAAAATGAAATAATGTCAAGCTCTGAAAGCAACTGTGTAAAGAAACATCTGCTTGGGACAGAGACTTGATGTGCGCATTACATTTGCTTGTCACAGGCATCCATGTGAAGGTCTCTGGCCCAAGGAGTTCCAAGTATAAGGAACAGAGATGAGCTGAGCTTAGCCAATGAAGTGCGGGAAAAGAAAAGGAAGAATAAGCATGTAAACTGAGATCAGCAGCAAAAATCTAAGTCAAACCAAGGCAGAAGATGATGCAGGTTTTTGTGTGAAGCAAAAAGGTTGAGGGGTAATGAGTGCAGAAAAGTGATGTAAGGAAGTACTTCCTGTGGCCAGCCTCAATATCCTGGATATGCCATCTCTGCTAGAATGCAATGCTGTGTAGTTAGGGAGGAGTCTCTCCAGCAATACAATATAGATGTATTTTGAAAATTCAGCCGAAGAAAAGTTAGGCTCTGCTATAAACTGCCTATAAATATAGTATTTTAACCACCAGCCTCCATCTCTCTCTCTTTCTCCTGCCTAAGCAGATGCAACAGTAATTAAGAAAAACATGCACAAACACGCATTCCCTCACAAGAAAACGAGGCTAACTGCATCTCTCTGCTTCACTCAGAGTTCAGCTAGAGGCATACAAATAAATCCATCCCCTCTAGCTGGATAAATATATATCTAGCTGGATATATATTTAATATGGGTTGCCTAATCAATTTGTATTCTTATTATGGCTATCCCTTATAGGGAAGGCTTTTTAGCTCTGTTCAGTTTTCATTAACTAAGATGGCTCAGTTTTGAGCCATCTGAGTTAATGAGGCTGGTTTAAGCCAACACACTGAGAAACATAAACTGTGTGAGAGATGAGAGAGTGGCAAGGGAGCATAATGTACGGTTAAAAACATGAGCTACAGCAGCCAGTGCAGGATTGGCCAGTCTTGTCAAGAGGAAAAAACAACAACACACAGACAACATTGGCCATGAAATTCCTTCAGAGCTGTATTCCAAACCCCCTTCCCCCAAATTCAAGAAGCAGCCACTAGGAATGGCAAGGATCGTTACTTGGAGAAATCAGGAAGGGAGGTAAGCAGCATTAATGGTTTGGTTTTAGAGCATTTCTTCACACTTCACTGCAGTGTTCCTTACACGATGGCCAAGACAAATGAGCCGACTTTCTCAGCCACAGGCTGATGGGGTTTCCTCTTTGCTTACGGGTGGCAAAAATGGTGCCTCAGCCAGTTTGACCACAAGGCAATACCTGTCACTTTGCATCAAGCTACAGCAGGGGTTGGCAAGCTGATTTTAATGGCTTTCATGCAGAGTTAGTTTTATTTGATTTTAATTATTGTATGGCTAAAAAATTTTTAAAACAAGATTGCAGATCATCTTGAGCACTATTTTATAGTGGAAACTTGGGATGTAAATGTAATCAATCATCATTATCATCCAACATTAGCTCTAGATTAGGGCCTGACAAGCTAGTGCCCTCAAGATACTTTAAACTAGAACTCTCATAGTTCCTGACTCTTGCTTGTGGCATTTTATGGGAATTATAGTCTCTTTCACACAGTAGTTTGTGGCCTGACCCTGTGCATTCCATACAAAAGATTCCATAGTCAATCCTGGGAATCTCTACCTGGGGCAGTAAAACTCTGGTCTGATACTCTAAAAAAACCTATGCCAGATAATGCATATAAGCAAACCAATGTGTTGCAACAAAGGATTAAGTTCAATCTTGCCTCTGATGTGTTCTCCCTGTCTGTACTAGTGGTGGATTTTCATGGCAGAACATAAAGATGTAGCCTCCAGCCCTGGAAAAGAGCTGCCAATTGATTTGGGTGTAACACTGAATGGTGGGGTTTGTTACATGAATGAGCCTTTGCAGACATGACACTGGAAACTCATACTACTTCTTTTTAACCAACTATTATAGCTTAATGTGCAAACCTGAGAAAACTGAAGTTAGCCTTGTTGTAACAAGCCAACTTGAAGATTCCAATTATGATACTGGCTTGTTTCAATAAACTATAGTTAGGATTAACCATCATTTAGGATTCAGCTACAATGTTGAACAGTGATTATTGGAACATAGAGGCAAAAAAATCCAGTTTCTTTCTGAACACAACAGGGCTGGGTTGGACTGGGCTGGGCAGACATGAACCACAGATTACAATTACATTCAAATGGAGTCATTACTATATATACTTGATTTTAACAGCAAGCATAAACACAGAATCAGCGTATAACAGATGGAGGACTTCACCCATAGATTTCTAAAATATTCTAAGAAAAGTGTCAAATAAAGCAGAGTAACTTCAAGAAAAAAAAAACCCTTCTGTTGGATCAGCCCAGCAGGTTCAGGTGGCTTTCCCAAAAAGCAAGATGTGTGGCTATGCCAGGCACAGACCTTAGAAAGTTCAGACTTTCACCAGAAACTTGGATGGAGGGCAATTTCATACAGGAGGACTAGAGTGCTCATTTGATTAGATGTTCTTTTTAAGGAATTAATGTATAAATATAAGAATTGTTTAGCATCATCAATGGTGAAAATGATCTTTGATAAGGGATTAGGATAGAATAGCCAGAAGCTGTTATTTTATGGAAAGTGCAGTTTATAGTATCAGCTCTGTTCCCAGAGATAATCTCCCCACAAGTACTTAAGGCAGAGAAGTACTCCTGCATCGGGCACTTCGCAGGTGGCTGCAGCTCAAGTCAGAACACCCATTACCCACAGGCTTAACAACAGGGAGGCTTCTCACTGACCATTCAGACAGGCTAGAAGGATGTCTGCAGATGCTATTGCACTACAGAAAACTAAACTCTTAAAATAGAAACAATCCCTTTATCACAATCTGAATGTTGCAAACACACACACACACACCCATATAATACAGCCAATGGTGTCTGAGATATTTGGGGGACAGCCTTCTCTCAGTCCTGCTGCCATCACAGGAATGTTTAGTGAGGACTTGAAAGAGGGCATTTTTGGTGGCTGCTCTCAGTCTATGGAATTCTCTGTCTCGTGAGGCTAGTTGGCTCCCTCCTTACAGTTCGTTCACTGGGAGGCGGAAACCTTGCTTTAAAAATTGTCCTTTAATCTGTGAATGCCAGAGATTAAAGGAGTGTTTAGTAGGGGATGCAGTGTATTTTTTTAATCGTGTGTTTTAAATCCGTTTTATTTATTTCAACTAGTGACATTTTTAACATACTTCAGAGTTCAGTGACATTTTTAACATTCTTCAGGCTTACTTGTATTTTAATATTAGTGTCTTACTTTATTGTGATTTTAACATATGTATTTTTTCAGCAGTTGTACAGAAGCTTGAGTCCCTGCACTGGGAGAAATGCAGGAAAATGCAGGATATAAAAGCAAAGTGTGCTGTTTATATATCATACATAATGCTTAATGCACTCCCTGGGCAGTTTCCAATTTAATTATGCAGGCTACACATTGCCCCCACAAACATCAGTGAGCTGACTACTCAATTTGCCAGCCTCAGAAGGATGGAAGGCTGAGTGAACCTTGAGCCAGCTACCTGGGACAGAACTCCGGGGCTGCAGTACAGCAGTTTGACCACTGTGCAAAGATGCTCAAGTTATAAATAAAGTAAGTTAATTAATAAATAAAAATAGATCTGGGTGGCATACTCAGCTTTTCATTCTAGCCACTGAAATACTAAGAAAATCACTTGAATAATGGTCACTGTGTATTATATCCTAGAAAAAGCGTTCTGAAACCTATTTTTTTTATTTTTAATAAATCTGAAACTAGAACACGTGATGTAGCACAGAGTGCAACAGACTGCTTCAAGCACAGAGAAAACCCAGCTGATACCAGTTTCTTCCAAGCCATGGAGAACAGACAAAACACAGCAACAGTCTTGATGCATTTGGTTTATTCTGAGTATCTAGAAAATTGTGTATCTCTTACCTGGGCATCAGCATGAGCTTTTGCAAAATCTTCACCTCCTTCATCACGGGCCCCCTGGGTTTAAACATTAAAAAAAATATGACTCAAGGTGCAGAAAGTACCTGTACCACTGCATGGCTGCCCCAAGGCATTCTGCTGCTTGAAGGAAAGGGGGGAAAATGTCCCCTCTCCTTGCACTATCACATTCAGAAGCAAACTGGCCTGGCAACTGCACCACTGAACATGGCCAAAGCAACAACATACTCTATTATCCCTGAAGACAGTGGGCTAGTGTAGGAGTGTAGGATAAGCACTAGAGATGGGAGTATTCGTATACGAATATCCACACACAGGTGGCGATAACGAGGGTCCAGCCCCATGGGGCCAGACGGTCCACTCACTGATCTGCTGCGGACGCAGACGGCACGATTCTACCAATTGCTCTGCAGAGTGCAATCTGCTCGCTACTCCTGGCAGGAGGCGGGAGGACAAGCCTTGCTGCAAGGTCGAAGAGTGGTGAGCGGATCACATGCTGCGGAGCCATTGGTAGAATTGCGCCGTCCGTGGCGGATCAGTGAGTGGACCATCCGGCCCCATGGGGCTGGACCCTCATTAACGCCACCTGTGCGGGGATATTCGTATACGAATACCCCCATCTCTAATAAGCACACATAGATAGCTCTGTCCTCCACAGTTTTAGGACAGCCAGAGGTTTCCAGGGGAATGTTTGAGTTGGCTGCAACTGCTGTCCCCCCCCCCCCCCCGCACTTGCAAGTTGAGACACCTGCCTCATTCTGCCTAAAAGCAGGGCTGGCTCACTATAGTGACAAACAAAAAAACAACAACAGACAAACAAATAGGCCAGAAAGACACACTGTGCCCATGTCCATGCAACTGTCATGTACCTGTCATGTACATTTTACCTAATGTCAAAATAGTGCTTCTTCTGCTCTGTAATAAATGGAAGCCTGATGAAAAACAGGCTTTAAAAAAAACCCCTACTACATGTAACTGTATCTCCTTTACTATGTGCCAACTGTGATGTAGGACAGTGTTTCCCAGCCTTGGGTCCCCAGATGTTCTTGGACTACAACTCCCAGAAATCCTGGCTAGCACAGCGAGTGGTGAAGGCTTCTGGGTGTTGTAGTCCAAGAACATCTGGGGATCCAAAGTGGGGAACTACTGATGCAGGACATTCAAACTAATTTTAAGAGATGATTGTTCATAGCACCTCTGCCAGTCCTCCATTCTGAGGGATAATCACTTTTCTAGCAGAGAATGTCTAGGTTCAGCAGTCATAAGGTGTGTAAGGAATTTCTCATCACATTTGGAGATCACTTTTAAAATATTTTCAGAACTTTTTATTACCATCTGGCCAAAGTATTCCAGAACTATGCACAATGTTACTGTAGGATTTGTTGCTTTTTGTAATTATTACTACTAAGGGAGGTGGGTCAGGCTACATGATGGAGTTCAAAAACCCATGTTGCATTATTCTTGTTGCTATAATGAAGCATTATAGTAACAAGAATGGCCAGAATCCTACTGACATTCGAATAAAGTTTGCATAACTTGCCACAGCAAATTGTGGCTAACTGAAAAAATGCTGGGGCACATCTTGGCTGCATGATTGAGCATCTGACCAGGCACAGGACAAACCGTGTCCTGGCACTTCATCAATTAGCTGTAGAGAGCTGTGGCAAGTCACACCTATGTTACACGGTAGGATTCTGACCATTATGCCCCCCCCCAAGCAAAGGGAGTTATTTTCCTTCCACAATCCCACTATTCAAGAGAAGAATATTACACACATGACAGCCCTAAGGTGAATGCAACCTTAATTTTTCCCATGTGTTGACTATCAGCTGGACACTACACAACATTAGGGCATTTTTGGTACTCAGCTGCAAAAAGATTTTTGAAAAAAGGAGTCTGCAATAGTGAAAGTAAAGGCAAGACGATTTCAAAATGCCTTGAGGTTGTGTATAGGCTTTGAGTTCTTTCACCTCATGCCTCCTGAGACTTTAACACAGGCATAAAGGTAAAGGTTCCCCTTGACAATTTTTGTCCAGTCGTGTTCGACTCTAGGGGGCGGTGCTCATCCCCGTTTCCAAGCCATAGAGCCAGCGTTTGTCCGAAGACAATCTTCCGTGGTCACATGGCCAGTGCGACTTAGACACGGAACGCTGTTACCTTCCCAGCGAGGTGGTCCCTATTTATCTACTCGCATTTGCATGCTTTTGAACCGCTAGGTTGGCGGGAGCTGGGACAAGCGACGGGCGCTCACTCCGTCACGTGGATTCGATCTTACAGCTGAAGATCTACAGACCTTACAGCACAGAGGCTTCTGCGGTTTAACCCG
The DNA here is from genome assembly GCA_037013535.1 of Intellagama lesueurii. Classification (NCBI taxonomy): domain Eukaryota; kingdom Metazoa; phylum Chordata; class Lepidosauria; order Squamata; family Agamidae; genus Intellagama; species Intellagama lesueurii. The sequence continues at coordinate 222,143,131 of JBAJHW010000002.1, forward strand.
CAGCACCACCACGTCCCTAACACAGGCATAAGGCAGACATAAATCACCGTTTCATATCCCTTTCAATGCACTTCTGAAACACAACAATGGTTCCACTCTTGGTTTTTTGCTTGTCACGCCCAATGTCAAAGGCAAAGGAGCCACAAAGGAAGGAGGGAGAGAGGGTGGGAGATAGGACACATACCATCATGTGACAGCTGATACCATCATGTGACAGCTGGACAGCTGCACATTAGGAAGAGGGCACAAAAAGCTTTTGTTCTTAATAAAAGGCTGCTATGGAAGCCTGAAAGTGGAAAAAGTCTTACCAAAGCCAGAGAAATGAGGATCCTTTTGAAATGTCCTGAAGTATCTGAACTCAGCGCATCTTCCAAAGTAGTATGATAGGCTGAGAAACAAGGCAGAGAAGGAGGGAGAGGGAAATATATGTTGCATTGGGGATACTAGAAATATACATCAAAGTACTGGTTGCCACCCTGCATCCCAGTGCTTCCTCTGTGCATTTTAGCTCTACTCCTCATGACTCCTTACATGCTTACAAAATGCCATGTCTTAGGGAGAGGCTGCACAAAAGAGCAGCCTAATGTTTCAACCAAGAGTCTTCTTGAAGACTTATAGTTTTATTATGGCATACATATCAGTAACTCTTTCTCTTTAGAAAGTAATACACTAGCACTGCATTAAGAGAGAGAGCAAAGAGAGAGAGTACTGGCTAATGCAGAATGTTTTTCATAAGTGGAGGTGTTCTCAAGTGTCTGTTCTGGAGCTAATGGGATAAAAGCTGTAGGCTTTGAGCACTGCTGTTAACAGTATAGGAATGGGCGCTGTACCAGAATATACACATCCTATTATTATTGTCTTGTCATTATTCAACACTGCATATTATAGTGCATATATCCCATCTACTCTCACAATGAGCACCTAGAGAGCAAAACTGTTTCACTGATACACATTTTTACCACTTTATGTCAATTCCAAGTTAAAGAAGCCTAGATAGTTTTCTAATAGTAATGTGCTCGAAATCATTCTTAACTCTTTGGAAAAAGGGAAAGAAGACCACAATTTCAACATTCAGGTCAGTATCCTGTTCAGTGTTTATACATGCAAAACACTCCAACTGCAGAAGCCACTCTAGCACTCTAATAAGGTGCTGGCTGTGTTCGAGCGCCGTGCATGCGTCAATACTGAAAACAGTACTGGTATTCATGTTTCTAGGATACAACGGACAAGCAGTTTTCTGACTTTGCAGTGCTCCTGTGTCCACATCTCAAGAGCATTTTACCTTCTTTGTATGCTTCATTAATTGCTTGGATTTCCTGGTTGGTCCGAGTGGCCAGGATTTCAATGAGAATACTTTCATCAGTTCCAGCGCCCTGAAATGACAAAGGATGGTTATGTTTCTATATAGATATATTCCCAGATCACAGGCATCATGCCATTAATAAATACTAGAGCATGTTGACCTCCAGGTACACCTCTTCAACTCTCCCAATAGGCATTTAGGAAGAAAGTATACCTCCATGGCTTTCTTCAACTGCTTTGCATCATACTGTGCTGGGGTCATCATCAGTCCAAGGATAACCTTCGCTAAAGGCCCCGATATTTCAGATTTCAGGTCTGCTATCAGATCCTATTATAGGAGACATTCATGAAGAAAGATGACAACTCTGAAACCCTAAAGAGCTGCCACCAGTCAGGCTGGCGGTTGCTGAACTAGATGAAAGACCAAGGCCCTGCCCCATATAAAACAGATTCCTATATTCTTAAACAACAGCTGTTAGAGATTCTAAACTTACACCCTCTCTGGCTTCCTGCCCCTGCCAGAGCAAGAAAGGATAATGCAGGGAAAGAAGGAAGGATGACCCTTTCCCCTTGGATTATCTCCCTCTTAAATGTATGTTCTGGATAAATAATTAAATGTTATGTATTGTACTGTATTTCACTATGTCTTCCACTGTATTTTATGGTATTTTGTTTGCACTTTTAAATTTATTGATGTTGTCAGAGAGAGAGAGAGAGAGAGAGAGAGAGAGAGAGAGAGAGAGAGAGAGAGAGAGATGTAAACAACTGTCCCCCAAAAGGAAAAAACAAACAAACCAGAACATCTGAACACATTTCTTTCCATTATAAATGACATTCAAGGAGAAAGTAGTAAGTTCTCCCTTCCTCACCCAGTCATATTGCCATGATCCTATTTGTGTCCCCCGCCCAACCCTGCACAACTGTTCTGTTTTTCACAAACACATGGAAGGGCAGGTCATTGAGCTCAGGTCAAGGAAACAGTGGCATGTGAAACAAGAAGTCAGTGTGCGCATGCATGCAGGGGGATACATGGGAACAGTTGTATGCAGAAACAATGTGAATTACCCGTCCGTAATGAGACTTGTATGCCTGGATGATTTCTTGCCTCTGGCCATTACTCCGCTGTGTGACAACCTCAATGATGGCATCTTCATCAGTGCCTGAAACCCCAACATAAAGAAACTATGACTCACTGTGTTTGCGACAACTCATGCCACCTGGCTCTAATCAGAATATTTAGATTGGACTCCCACACTTTCCTGGGGAGCAACATAATGACACAGTCTCAGTGGGAAGAAAGCTGTTCACATAGATTCAAATTGGGTTTGAGTTGATCATTCACACATCAACAGTTTTCCAACTGATCTCAGCTGAAGAGAAGGTAGAGGAAGAGACCAAAGTTACTTTGGAGAAGTTACCCTTTTCTTTAAGAAGGTTTGGGGTGACTTGAGGCTGATTAGTGAATTCCCTCAGAAAATGGAACGACGGATATATAAATGAAGAGTTTGCTTAGCTTAGCCTAGTCTCTCTCAAGAGAATGCTATGTTCACCTGCTGCTTTGCTACCTGATTTGTACTCTGCACATGTTCTGGAATCATGCTTAAGTTCTGCTTGAATGTGAATATTAGGGTTAGTTAGCTTTCTTATTTTCTGTGGGAACTGTCTAGAATTGTCTTTGTCTCAAGATCTTTTGAATGTTTACTTGCACCACACTTTTTAAAACTGATTTTGGAATTTTTGAAACTATTTTTTGAAACTGTTTGGAACTTTATCCTTTCTGTCTTCTTTTTGCAACACTTTCAATAAAATACCAAAAGTTTACAACAGTTGAGAGCTTATTTATGGATGCAGCTTTCCAATGCTCTCTCTCATCTTTCCTTTCCTTCTATCCACTGACTCACTTTCATTCAAAGGCAGGTAATGTACCAGGAATCCTGGTGACTGAACATCTTTACAACAGCTCTTTGTACTGCATAACCACTGCCCTTTTTCTCTAGCAAACGTAGCTTGCAAATTTATGTGCTCAATTTCCCTTGATGAGGCAAAGCTCAATGTTCAATTCCCCTTACATCAGTTTCACTTAAAACTAAAGTACGCCACACATTCAAACAACAGTACTTATCACTGAACATCAAGACTACATGTAGCATCCAGCCTGTTCCGCCCTTCTCCATCTCTCCAAAGTTGGCCCTCAAACCACAGTGGAAATAGCCAACAGAGTACCACCATCTACTGGACATCAGAGGAAGCACTAGGTGTAGAAATTTAATTTGATCACAGTTAGAGATGGGGCTATTTGTATACGAATACCCCTGCACAGGTGGAGATAACGAGGGTGGAGATAACAATTGGCTAGCCACTCTTGGCAGGAGGCAGGACAACAAGCCTCTCTGCCAGGTCGAAGAGTGGCTCGCCAATCGCAATCTCCGGAGTGACAGGGTGGGAGTGCGGACCCCGCGGCATTAGCAGATTAGTGAGTGGACCATTCGTATTCGTATATGGATACCCCCATCTCTAATCATGAACCATTAAGCAACAAGGGGCAAAATACCTCCATCTCAACTTTGAAGTAAGGATAAAAAGCTCTCTCTCAGGGTCAAATTAGGCAAGAGACTGGTTCTGTATCTAGGATCTAAATTTCATCTTTACATGGAAAAGAAAGTCTATTTATTCTAAAACAAGCAGTGCCTTAATCCGTGTGTAGTATGTTACTTTGCTTTTGTTTTGCACCTGGTCAGATGGGAAAGACAGCACAGCTTTGTTTGCCCATAGCATGTAGCACTGTAAGATCTGTATGTGTGAAAGCATACTATTAAAGGAGGAAAGATGCTTTTGCTTTCACATATGATCTGACCCTTAGATGGAAAAAGTGTGAACACTTTTACCATGGTACAACACAATGGAGATGGAGCACTTTCACCAAGTATGACTTGTACCCATTGAGTCAGATCATCGCCCACCATTAGATATCCCCTCCTTCCCCCAGATGAGGGAAAAGGGAGAGCAACCAAGTTCTCTCAGAAGTAGACTTTTATGAAACAAAACCACATCCCCCCTTGCCAGCCATCGCGGCAGGCCAAAACACCCTCGCTACTCCAGTGAATTCTTTACTTGCTGCTGCTCGGAAACAAGGAGCTGTTTTGGCCTTTTCAACTTGCAACTGTGCAACTGGATTTGAGCAGTGCAGGAGCCAGCAGCAGCCCACTCCTTTAAAACAACTACTTCCAATCTTAAAGCAGTCAAGTAGCTCTTCCAGAAGCAGGAAGGGAGAGGGTGGTAATCCAGCTCCTCAGTCTTCCTCCTCATGTTTTCGACTGCTGCTTCAAACTTTGGAGGAAGGGGAGAAATCAAATGCCTGCTTAAGACTTGGCACTTTCCAGAACACAGATCATAATCTCCAAGGGGGTCGCAAAGTGTTTTCTGGGGGATCGCGACAGCTGATTCAGGTTGTCACAGCCCTGAAAGAGGAGCCGTGTGGTGGCAGCTGCTCGGAGTTGCAAGAGGTGAGGCTGCACTTGGCCACCACAGAGGTTGCAGCAGCAGCAGGAGCCGGGGAAGACAAGGTGGGCTGACAAGAAGCAGGGAGGGATGGAGATGGTCTTGTCCGGGTGAGTGGGTTTGGTTGGTGGAAATACATAAAATCAATGCTATCTTACTTGTTGAAATGTAGACCAATATGCGCCTTCTCTTTCTCCCTCTTTCACATGTTGCAATGAGGAGGGAGGGGATGAAGGCAGTGGGACACTCCACTTTCTGAAAACGTTTAATGTGTTTTTTTTACTCTATTAAAATGCCTTTTTATACAATTGTGTTGGGGGTGTAGGTTACATGGCTCTTATAAAAGGGGGTGGCAACCCAAAAAAGGTTGGGAAACACTGTTCTAGAAGGACTAGGCATCCCTAAACTAGGGTGCTTCCAACAGATAGCTCCCAACCAAAAGAAACACATGGTGCACTGTTTCTCCTTTAGAAAGGTGGTAAAAAAATGACAGAAGCAGACGTGGGAATGCACATGGATTACAAAAGAATGACGATAGCATCCAGATCCTCTGTATAATTCTGAGACAGGGCAATTGCAAAATAAAAAAAATGCTTGGAAGCACTCTAAGTCTTCCCTTTTCTGAATCCAGTAAACTGTTCTAAGGGCATACTAATTTGCATCCTTTAAGCAACCTAGTCTAGTAACTCCCTTCTTGGAAATTTTTAAAATATTCCGGAGACTATATTAATAACAATCTTGCAATGAGCATGCTGACACAACAGCCTTAGCATTTTCTGTAATTGTATGTCATCTATTACTTAAAATAGAGGAAGCGCAATCCTGAATATGCAGGCATTTGATAACAAATGCAAAAAAATAAATAAATACAAATACTAATTTTCTACAGGATAACAAAGGGTCGATTGCCAAATCCTGCTTCAATTACAACAACCTCCCCAAAACTTTACATACCTAATCCTTTCATAGCTTTCCTTAGCACTTTTGCATCACCGTCAGCATTGAAATTCGAAGCTGGATGTACGGTTCCTTTCGACTACAGAAACGGGAAAAGAAGTTTTAATTGGAACGTTGCCTACTGTTGCAGGGTGGTGGAAGAAGCGAGTGAGAGAGTGGTAGAGAGAAAGCCAGGTTAAAGGCAAAGCAGTTATCAAGGGCTGAGCAAGCTGGGAGGTTTCCAGTGGTGTCGTGGTGATTTTTGAAATGGAGGCACTCACTATGATAGTTCCCACAGGCAGGCCACATGGGGAGTCCTCAAATGCTAGCATGTTGTTCTGCTCCATATTAACAAACCAGTTCTAACAATCTTTCAATGCCGACAGGAGTGAGCCTTTTGTCAAGTTAACAGGCCTCCTCAATACTAAGCCACCTCAAAATATTTGGCACTGCAGCAAGGAAAGCTCACAACAATACACTGTTGTTGTGAAAATCTTATTCTCCCCAGCTACTGTAAGCATTGCAGTTAAGCTCAGCTAGAAGAGGCTGGCAGTTGATATTATGGTCCTTACTAATCAAAACCTCCTATCTCTGCCTCCACTGCACCACTGGAAGTTACAACTGTCTTGATTAAAAAACAAAACAAAAGGAAAATCAGGCAAGCCAGAGAAAATGTCAAAATCATGTCAAAGAAGTCCCCCTGCAAAGGCACCAGTGCATTTAAAAGAAATGTGAATAGAAACAAATAAAGAGAATCTAGATGGATTTAATCCCATGGATCTCCCAAAGTTAGGACAGGAAAAGCTGTCATGTCTTTCAATGGCATTTCAGGAAACCAAAACATCTTCTGAGCCCCCTTTTTAAAAAAAATAATTTTTTTTAGTCTGGTAGCTAACATCTCCATGAGTCAATAATACGGTTCTTTTGACGCAGGCTCTCCAACAGCCTCACATGATGACCAAGAACTAGGGTGAGTTCACAGACTCTGTTCCAGTGTTGACAGCTATCATAACATCTTATCCCTTCCCAGTTTGCTTCCTATTCTCAGGCACTTATTTGACGTGATAAGAAGATAAACTGTGATAATAGCAGGTGGGCATAAAACTTTTATATTTCTTGGACTTCAACCCGCAGAATTCCCCAGGAGTTCTCTCAGCCAGGATTCGGAAGTTTTTAGCCAAGGGTAGGCTAAATGGTTATCTATCTATAAAGCCCAAAACAGCCTGGGTCCAAGCTATCCCAAGGGCCACTTCTCCCTTTATAAGCCTGTCCAGCTGTTAAGATCATCAGGAGAGGGCTTTCTCTTGATCTCACCACTTTCACAGGTGTTTTTTTTTCGGGGGGGGGGTAGAGACACAGGAGACAGCCTTCTCTGTTGTTTCTCCCTGACTTTGGAGCTCCCTCCCATGGGAGGCCAGGCTGGCCCCATCATTGCTGCCCTTCCACAAGCAGGCAAAGACCTTTCTCTTCAGGCAAGCTTCCTCTTATTGACTGGTTGCCGGTGGGGGTGTTAAATGGATGGTTGTGCCTTACTGTTTTGAATGTGGTTTTGGTGCTGCTTTTGTTTACTGTCTTTTTAGTGTATTATTTATTTGACCCTTTTGTAGTATTTGTATCCTTACTGATTTTAGTGTTAATATTGTCTTTTAATGTTAAGGTGCCTTGGGTCCTTCGTAAGGAGAAAGGCAGGTAAAAATATTTTGATATATATTTTATATAAATATATAAATATATATATAAAATAATATGTATATGTATATGTATATGTATGTATATGTGTATATATGTATGTATATGTATATGTGTGTGTGTGTATATATATATATAATTTAAAATAATTTATATATATATATATAAATATATATAAAAAATAATAAATATCTGCTTGTTAGGCTCTATACAGGGTGCCTCTAAAAATAAAAATCTACCAGTCCTCTAATCCCCTGTGGCTCCCATAGAGCTTATCCACTCCCACTCATTTCATCTTTCTTCCTCACTGGAACATAACGGCTGATTGTGCCGTCATTACCCTGCTGTGAATAACTGCAAACTCCTGTGAGTACTGATTTCTTGGCTAAAGCCATCGGAATTCTGGCAAAGGAATTCCTAGTGAATTCTGAGGGCTGAAGTCCATGAAATATGGAAGTTCCATGCCTAGCAGCAGGTTTACTTGTCATCCAGTGATAGCTGTAGTTGCCACACAATCACCCTTTCACAGTGATTAGTAGATGCTCAATTTCCTGAACATTTTGAAGAACGGTCCCCAAATATTTACTTACAAATAAATCTTATAAACTGCAATCTGCCTTTATTATATTTTGTAATATATAGTTGTATATTCAACTTCATTGTATTTTATAATTGATTCTAACTGCTGTTGGCTGCCCTAAACAGCATAAACATTAGGGCTACACCCTATTCATAGTCCCAACGAGAACAGACATCATTAAACAAATGGGATCTTCATACAACTTGATACATAATTCAGCAAACGGATTATGGATTTATTCTTGATGGGGTTACAAAATGGATTTGGGTCTAGAAAGGCAAAATATATGTTTTTATGTTAAATGAATGTAATAAAAATGTATGGATTTCTTTCTTGGGTCCAAAGAGCACTAAATCAAAGCAGGATCCATAGGACACACCCCTAGTTATGCTCCACCATTGCACAAGGGCTCACAAGGCTGCTGTAGCCTTAAACAATGCATACAAGTAGAGTTTTTCCCCACCACTAGATTGTTTATTCTTTCTTACCATCAAGTTATTCCATGCTAAAGTGTGCAAGCATTTTAAAAGGGTTAGTTCATAAGCCCTCAGAAGCAAGGGAAGGAAAAAAGTTCTATAAGAAGCTGTATTTGTTAAGAACGCATTTTGAAAAGGTTTGGTCAGAGCAGTGGCAGCCCACTGGACAGGAGGGGTAGCCACGGGGCCTTGCAGGAAAGGGTCAGCAGCACGCAGGGTGAAGCAGCTGTGGGTTCAAGCCAGCAAGGCACATATGGGGAAGGGTTAGGGTTGGGTTCTGACCTCTACTTTAGCCACTGCACTAAGTTCCCACATCTGATAGGCCACCTGCGCAGCTTCAGGGAAGAACTCACCTGCGGCACTGAAATGGGAGGGGAATAGGAGGACACAAGGTTGTGTGAACATTGTGAAGACAAGAGAGCATGGGTCCAAACCTGCTGATGTTGTATTGTATCCCCTCCCCTCCCCACTCCAATCCTACCAAATCCAACAGCATCATCACATGCTCTCTTCAGATGTTACAAACCTAATAGCATTCGGAGGAGGCATAGATGGGCACTGAAGGTCCTTTGCTACACCCAGGACTTCTACGTGTTCTGAAGGAAGGCCCACAAGGGACTATAATTGTGTCCCACTGAAAATGGTTTTGGAGCTTCATGCAAAAGGGAAGCACACCACTTCAGACATTTCCCAAATACAAGAGGGCGGCACTAGCATTGCCATTTCCTTCCATGCTGAAAGTTTCCAGGCATTTTATCACCTGAAAGTGACTAGTAAATAACCACAGAAATGTTGTTAAAATTAACATTTTCACTGGCCTGCATGTTTTTTTTCCTAGCCTCCTGTCCACCAGCAAAGGGAATGCTCTCTCCCTCCTGACCCAACCCACTGCGTTTCTACCTCGGTCCTGGAAGCAGAAAGAAAGACTGCTCGTTTTCTATGGTGGCTCTAAAGAAGGGGCACAACACTTCACAAGAGCTCCCCCCACCCATGCAAACTGTGGATTTGGGGCCTCAATGTGGATTGGAACTACAGAACAAGGGGAAAACTAGTAATGCCCCCTCCCAAGCTAGAGCCCTTGTTAAGATCAGGGGTCTCTCTCTCCACCCCACCCCTATTCCTTGTGTTCCCAAAGAAAAAAGCTGCAACATAGCTGATCCCAGTATTCTGGAAAAGTATTGATGTGTTACAAATATATTTCCCAGTAGCGTATCTCTTCTTTTTGTCACATTCTATGTGATCCACAATCGGAACATTAGCAAGATTTCAGAGGGTTCCCATTCCCTTTGTGTGGCAAAAAGCAGAGCTTGCAAAAGTCACTTCTTGAACCACAGCTCCAAGAATCCTCATTCCCCTTCAACCTCCCAAAAAAGAGGCATCGTGCAATTTTTATTTCAACCAGAAGAAGGGCTTACTCATCATCTCCTCCACATAGTTTCAGAAGAGCTTTTTTGTATTCGCCAGATGTGTCACTCTGCAAGGAAAAGACAAAAGTTCTGAAATACACACCTTCAAATAATCAGCTGCTGCAGACAAGCTCACCAAGATTAAACACTCATTATCTCCCCATTTAGGGGGTCTAACCTGTCTGGCATATTTCCTATTCCCCAAGGCAAAGCAAGAGAGCCAAACCTGCATCTTAGGCCAGCAGGTTATAGAATCTTTTTATCTTCTCTATTCAAGAATTTTGCCTGAAATCATGGAAGCCTCTAACTGGAGGGTGTACATAAAAGCCTTGTCCTCTCCCCTCACTGCCCATTCCACCTGGATGTTACTCAGGTCTTTATACATTTAACGTGAAGATCATCAGAGCAGCCAGTAAACACAGTCTTTACACTGTAAACCGTTACACTGAGCATGCGGAAATGTGAGTGACTTCTGGGTGGGGTCAGAATATGGCATGCATTTCTCCCTTCACCCCCACCACCCATTTAGCCCTTTCAGGTATAATTTCTGAATAGCACCAGGGTGTTTTCAGAATCCAGAATTTCCAAATGCATTGCTTACTAATAGGGGTGGGTGGGGAGAGAAACAGTTGTGTCTTTTCAGAAAGATAGCTCAACTCAAGCTGTTCCCAGAAGTTACATAATTCTGATGCTCTCTATCAAGGATAAGACAAGTTGCGGGAGAAACATAAGGGATGTGCCATTAAAGAGAAGAGGACATAGCAGAAGACTTCCTTGATTTCTTTGTCACAACCCACTTACAGGGCAGTCATTCAATAGTTACCTCAATCATGTGGTGCAGAGACTTCTCATATTTAGTCCTAAATATTTCCCGGATGTCCAGCATGTCAATCTCACTCCGAGATACCATGATCCGAATCAATGTGTTGTCCCTCGTCCCTAAACCCTGCAGCAGATCAACTTAGTTCATTAAGATACCTAACAAAGATCAGGTTGTACCTGAATATATCGCATGAAAGCACCACAAGCAAGAGAATGTGACCACCAGCTCGTTTATTCTGGAGCCAGTGGGTAACGTTTGCCCCATCACATATGAAGTACTTGGAAATCCTTGCTATGCAACATCACTTGTGTGTGTTTGTGCGTGAGTGTGTGTGTGTGTGTGTGAAAGAGAGAGAATGTGTGTGTGTGTGTGTGAGAGAGATCTCAAATTTCAGAAAGCCATAGAGACAATAGAGACAGAGAAATTACAATACCTCAACTGTGCTAGACTTGTCTCACTGCTAATTAAGATTAAGAACTTTTGTTTTCTACTATGTGAAAATTTAGAATACATCACAACAGAATCTTGCTTTGAGATAACTGCTCATAAAATGTATTCCTGCTGAAGAAAGAAACTTTTAAACATGTCTTTGTCAGTAACATTGTTTTCCATTGTTTTAATGTCACGGCAACCATTTTAATATTTATTTAACTTTTGTTTATTATCAAATTGTGCTAGATATGTTTCAATGATACTTTATTGCTCTTATTTATTATTCTAAATATATCCCTCTCAATACAGTTTGTTAAAATGGCTGGTACAAATAACCCAGTATTTGAAACTGGGTGTGAATGTATGGTTACACACACAGAGACACACACACACATAAAGACAAGTTAAAATTTGTGTACACATTTTCATTTGCTGCCTTAAAGGGTTCAACTTCACATTCTAGTGAATATACAATTTTACTTTTTAACAACATGGAACACTCACTGGCCGAAATGTATGTTGCAAGTTGAGTACACCCAATGAATCATAGGAACTTATGGAGAAGTTTACTCACTAAATCCTTATGTATTCCATGGGTCTACTCTAGTTGTAACTTACTAGTGGAATCCAGTCACTATTTCAGTATTTATATTATTCAGGTTAAAAAAACAGGGCGCACATCCACACAGAATGAACCTGTATACAGTGAAAGGCAGAACCTGCTCCCAAATGCACCTTTACAAGGCAAAATAGCCCTACGGTCCAAACAAAGTCTGCTCCAGGGCCTGCTTTAAAAGGAAACACTGTCTCACATTAATAAATAATAAACAAACATTTAGCACATGCTTATTATTGTTTCCCCTATTGCGTTTTTCTTTTCTTTCCTTTTTTCCTTTTTTTTTTTAAATCCAAAAAGAAAGATTTCTTCCTTTTTGGATACAAAAAGGTATGATTTTAAACCTCATGTGATACAAATTCAGATTAGTCCTCATACATTTCTTCTGGTAAGCTACCTATTAATAAAGAAGTCACTGTTTATATAAATTACTGAAGCAGTCAAGTTCCTATTCTCTGAAACTGAATAGGCCACGATTGTGAATTTTAATAAGAGACAACTGTCTGTCTAATTCTTTGACCCAAGAGGTCACACTGTGGGTATTCACCTGACTCTCAGTGGACCAGGTATCTAGAAATGTTGTCTCTTTACACTGGAGCCATTTGCCTTACTATTGCTCAAATATGTTTAAATAAAGATGGAGAAAGTGCCAAAGGAGGCTTGCTACCCACAGAAAAGCAAGATACCTCTGCATTTAAGTCCTCCCTCGTCCACCTCCATCAGTTAAAGTAAGTGGACTAATTAAAGGCAGTCAGTGTTTAACATCATGCCTAGTTCTGTATTCAGAACATACAGGTGCTGTGTGCAACGTCACATGTGGACTTTCAATGTGCAGTGCAAAATCTGGCGTGCTTTTGGAATGGTACTTACTTTCATAGCTTTGAAGAGTCTGTCAGAAAAATATTCTGCAGAACTCCTGATGTTCTTCACTGTGGAGAGAATTGAGGGAGAGTGAACCTTTGGGTCATGCTTCCTGTGTTCAGCCCAGTGGTATTTAATCACTTGCTTAGACCCGGAGTCCTTAAAAATGCATGGCCCGGAGGCAATAAATGCTTCTTATTCAAGGAACAAAAACAAATCTCACAACAAAATGTTGTAGTGCAGTACGTTCCTGTTCAGCATTCAGCCCGTTGGACATATCTTCCAGAATGCTCCATTGCACTGGCCTTTCTCCATTTTACACGTTTTGTTCCATATACAGCAGCCAATGGTCTACTGAGCTTCCACGGAGTGGACAGTCCTACCAGCAAAGTAACTCACAACCCCCTTCCTTGTATATTGCTTTTGCACAAGCAAAGATTTAAAAAACAACCCAGAGATCACTGCTCTTGTAATAGCAATACTCACACAAGTGATGCAATCCCACATTATTAAAATGACAGAAAACTCTGTTCACAGCAGGTCATGGTGTTCTCTAACCATTAAGCATGCTCTGTCAGGATTTGTTCCTTTAAGTGAACAAGGGGTTAAATTTAATATTGTAGTAAAAAATGCAAAGTCATGCCTGTAAGGTCAAGTCAATGGATGACTGATAGCATACAGATGGGACAAGCTTAGGTAATGCTTGTCAACCATGTTCAGCTGCTATGTCTGCTGTGATAGGCTGTTCTCACTATTTAAGCAAGGGAGTGAGAACAGCACTTTACCACTCAGTTGTGAGTCTGGTGGTCATTACTTTACTTGAATGTGAATGTTATGTTGCTCTGAGATATCTATGCCAATGTATATATTGCCATGTATATATGTCTGACCAAGTCTGATATATTATGCTATAAGTATTATTAGAACTCTCTCCGTGCATTTTCTCATACATCCGCGTCTTTACTCTGCTTATTAAGGGGAGGATTTGAAGCTACCAGATAAGAGACTCTGTGTAACTTGTTATCTTGGGCTCCAAGGTTTGTTTTCCCTAACCTTGGGCTCCAAGGTTTTGTTTTCCCTCTTGGAAGCTTCACTATCCAAATCTGACTCCAAGCTTTGTGAGAGGCAAACGCCACATCAAGCCTTTGGAGTTGGCCCCACGCCAACATGCTCAGTCCCTAAGTGGGTACCCCTTTATGTTCCCTTTTCTGAAGTTTCTTTGTACTTCTGCAAATCCTAAAGCCCCTCAGCCTTGATGTTCCACATCTTTTGCATACAGATAGTGAAATGTTGGCTACAGAAATACCGACAACAAAAGGAAAAATTTACTATTAGGATGTACGAATCTTTCTCTCTCTCTCTCTCCCTCAAAAAGGAAAAGGAAAAGGAAACCCAAATGTTTTTATGTAGTCGTATGTTTTAAACCAACCCGCATCTTCCTAATTTACAAAGGGCACCACCACATGCAAGATAACTTTCATGCTCCTAATTTGCCACAGTGCATCTTTGTTGTATATGAAGAAATGACTTTCAACATAAGATGCAACAAGCAATGAGAAACTAGTCTGCAGTGGGGACACACAGAGGCTCCACAGAGGCATTTCATGCTGAAACATTCAGCTGCACAGCCCTGCTTGTAGGACCTTGATTTGAAGTCCTGCATTAAATCTTAATTTTGAAAGTTGTACGTCTCACCAATAGCTTAATTTCAACACTATAAAGAACTCTTCCTCTAATATATGTTCTAAACGCCTCTCAACATTTTATGTATTTATTTTTAAAGGAAATCTAGACTCTACTTACAGACATTTTGATAGCATTATAGTTAGTTACATTAAATCTGATAATTAATGTAATTGTATAAAAAGCTTTGGCTGCACACCAAGTTTCTATAAAAATCCAGTTTATGCACTCATCCTATATATCTTTGTTCAACAATTGTACATAGTTCTGGGGCTAAATTCTTCACTCCATATGCCTGAGGCAGTGGATTGTAATCTATCAAAGCTCTGAAATAAACCTTTTAGTCTTTAATGTGTGACCATACTTTGCTTTTATTATGCATACTGAAACAGACTAACACAGCAAGCTCTTTCAAAACTGTCACTTAAAAATACCTTTACCATTTAAAAACCAGAAACAAAACAGTTTAACAAACAACCTTGAAACACTGAGAAAAGTAATATTAAATGTATGCCCGGATCTAGTCTGAATGATTCTACCTATTACAGTCACTTCCACCCTGTTCTTCCTTCTTCAAAATGCAAGTTTGGACCAACCTACCTACAGCTATCATGAGTTTTTCAAAATCCCCAGACAGCTCTGCCCGGATGGATACCTCAATGGGTCTGCCCGCAATCTTGAGATACTCATCGAAGACTGTAAAGAGAACACAAGAGAGAGGCAGTAGCACACATAACCGACTCTGGTCCATTGCTGCATGCAAAGCACACATCATACTGTACCCCAACAAGAAATGACTGACGGGGAATTGCTTCATTAGCATTCTGTAACTTCAGTGGAATACTTAATATTTCTACTGCAATACACTGTGTACAGAAACCCTTTCATAAACTGGACTAAATATCTTCAATATGTTTTCAATCTGTGGATCTATTTTGGCTACTTTTAGAAAACTGCCCTTCTTATTTGTCCAGCTCTGTATTAAGTGGCACACTGCTGTACAATGAAGCAAGGTACAAAATGTTTCAGTTGGAATAAAAAACATATTACTCTTTTTTTTCAGTGGAAAAGCACATATTTATGAGCAGAGCAATTCAGGCATGAGAAAGTACATGCAATAACCTTTTTTTTAGCAGTTTCATTTTTCCTCCCTACTTAGGCTGAAATCCTAAACACAGTGGTTAGGGGGTAAGTTCCACTGAGCCTAAGGAGATTAACGTCTGAATAAGCATACCAGTTTAACACTGCTGTTAAAATCCAAACAGTACAAGGAAAGTGCAAGCTATTGGGCCTGATGTCTTAAAATATATAAAAGCATTCTAACAAAAACAATTTCCAAATGTATCTTTGTCTGACCATGACTTCTGAACCAAAATCAAGGAGAGCCAGCATGGCGTAGCAAAGTGGCAGACTAGGAGACCTGGGTTCAAACGCTTGTTCAACCATGGAAACTCATTGAGGGTGGCGGTGGCACTGATAACACCACTCTTTAAATAGCTCAATCCCTTGGAAATCCTCCTGGGTCACAATAAATTGGAAGTTACTTGATGACACATAATGAGCAAAACAAAGGTGCTTTACTGAGTACCATTTCCCATCAAATACCTCAGGTAAACTAAATGTGGTTATTGGGAAAATTATTCAGCCAAATAAATTCTACTCAACAGCTGATTCAATTTTTAAAAAACAGAAAACTCACTTTATTGCTGCTGAGTGACAATAACTGTCTACATAAACAGGCATTTCACTTTAGCCTTGGTTGTCTTGGTTTTCTATTGAACATTGGCAGGGAAAGGTCTCCATTCTCAGGAGCCCATGTAGCATACAGTGCTCGTATCTTGCCCACAAGGTCTAGGCAGCTTGTTAATTCAGCCACTAGACGGCAAGCCCAGGACTCTTCTTGTGCATCAAAACCACATCACAACTTCCTCGGTGCAGAAGGACATGTCAAGTTTTGCTGAAAGGAAGCCCAATTTGGGGTTAGATAATCCTATAATCTCTTTGAATGCAACCTCAAACTCACCTAGTCGAAGATGTTGTTTGCTTCGGCTTCCAAGAATGAAGACAAATTCAGCTTCATCGGTGCCCCATTTCAGCTCTCCAGCTTCCAAAAGGGCCTTTTGGAACACAAGCACACCAATTAATGTATTAAATCAGAAAGCAATACAAAGAGGCAAGCACTAAGACCACCAGATCCCACAGAACACCTCTTCTTATAATTATATAAGAATTTGTGTTAGAAAATTGATCCATGCAACTCAAGACATTAATAAGTTATCAAAATTGATATGTTTTATGTTTCTTAAACTGTTATCACTATTTCATCCTTGGGTTTTCCTATAAAATAAGTTTCAATAGGACCTACTGAGAACTTTTTGCTATCCGATCGCCTTGGAGGTCAGGAGATACAGAATTTAACAATTCAAAAATCAAGCCTATTGTGTAATCCAGAAACATTCGGCAGGGGATCAAAATCTTATTTCTACTCATATAATCCAGCATGGTAAATTTCTGCTACCAGGCTTCAATACCTCAATTCTAAGGTTTACAAGAAACACCTCTCTAAGATTCAAATGGTTGGTGTTATTTAGCCTGACAATGTAAGTTCATTTACTGGGACCTTAAAATTAGTAGTTTCAAATCAGGATTTCCTCAGATACCTACATCTTGATGAATATGAGCGGTAGTAAAACAGTGGAAAGTTTACAAAGCATTGCACACAGAAGCAGCATCGATTCAATAATTTAAACTAAATATTTATGCTGAAGCAGCCCAACTCTTTATACAACCAGGATTCATTACTTATATCAAAAGACTAACCAGTTTAGCTGTGATAAACCAAACCTCCCCACTGACTTTCCTAGAAATTCTTCTCCATCACCGTAAGCTGGTTTGAGGAGCTACTCTTAGAAATCTGGTATGTTTAATATTCATGTTTATTTTTATTTTCAAAGCAAGTCACTGCTGAAATTGTCCCTAATTGTATAAAACAAGTAATGCTTCTTTAGTAAATTCATTGATTTGTAACTTTAAAGTAACTTTCACTAGCCCCAGAATTTACCTTAACCATGTGGCAGACTGCTTAGCAGAAATACAAAAGTATCAAGAAAGTAGAGAGAGATCACATGAAAACCTGCAATCATCACTTGGACATGGATCAGATGACAAGAGTGTGTAGGTTTGAATTTGTTCCTACACAAAGTCTAACTCATTCTTTGATTCATCAACCATAGGCCAAAACTACTATGTCCCTCACACTCACCTGGGCATCTTGTTTCACTAAATCCTCACTCACAACATCATCATCTTCTCGGGTGCCCTGTAGAAACAACAGTGGATCAATTCAATTTGGAAAGCATCAGGGTGTGAAGGGATAAAAGATGAAGGGAAGCACAAAATAGGTGAAAGATGATCATGACTAAAATGCCTTTAAACTAAAAATAATATCGAAATATTAGTGAAATGAAAGTGGCCGTGCCTGCAGAAGAACAATAAGCATCTTCTTGAAATGTCCTGAAGTATCTGCAATGACATCTTCCTCTAGGTTTCTCTCATAGGCTGTGGAAACATGTAAAACATAAAAATGAGATAACATTCATGAAACCTCAGAGCAGGAGCAAATTCATTAGTACTGAAAGAAAAAAAGAAGAAAGTAGGAGGGCCTGGAGAAATGGGGATCATTGGTTTAAAAAACACAGGACAAAGTGGAACTTCAATAAAGGGATGAATTTTGAACCGGGGAAGGCGGATTTCTATGAGTGGACTGATCAGTCGAAAGAGCCCAGCAAATATTCATTTATTGGGAGTGTAAATGTTTACATTTTTAACCACATCAGAAATGTTTTAAAGTGTGTTTTAGGTTTTAAAGCAGTGTTACAGCAAGATACCTCAGAAGGTAAGCAAGAGTACAGAATTCACTCCCAATGGTAAAGCGCTTTCAGTTACAAGCTAATCTAAATGACAGGTACTTGCCACCTGCCCAAACCAGCACCGTCGGGGATTATGGGATCTGCAGTCCAGAATATCTGGAGGACACTAGGACACGAAAATGAAATTAAACTAACAATAATATTAAACCATTAATAAAATAAAAGCAATTTAAAGCATATCCATTACAAAAAAACACACACACAAAAAAACACACAAACAAAAACACAGTAGTACAGCACCAGTCTTTCCAGTTACAAAAAGCCTGCTGGCAGAAAGTCAACTGGGAATATAGCCTCCCTAGGCAGGGAGTTCCCAAACCGGGGAGTGAGTACTGGCAAGGTCCTCTCTTGCAACCTATAATGGTACCAGGGCCGAGAGACCCTCACCCCGTTAGCAAGATCTCAGAGCCTGAGCAGGCTTATATGAGAGAACATGGTCCTTTAAGCTAGAAAGCCAGCAGAGGATAGAAGAACAACTTTTTATATCCTACTGGTTCAGGAATCTGACATCCAGAAGTCAGGAAAGAAAGCTGACAGGCACAGTCAAGAAGCAATGCTTCTGTTTTTTAGCGGGGTGGGGGCACACCTTTCCCTCTCTCCTGTTATGAATTAACAAATTAGTTTCTCAAGTAAATCTGCTAATTAATCATCATCATGATACAAACCATAATGAACATAACAACATGCTTTTAATAAACTTTGTGACGGCAGAAAACCACCAAGGGTGTGGAAGCTATCTGTTTAATGCATTAAGCCTAGGGTGTATGACTCTCTGTCTGCTAGTCAGAAGCTGAGTGTGTCTGCTGTTCATTTCTTTGAAGCCAAGGCTGCTGACTTGGACAAGCTGATAAAAGCACAAAGGATGGTAGAAAAAGCTTCCAGGGCCAAGACTGTGGCAACTGAGTCCCAGGAGAACAGTTTCTCTGCAGTCAAAGAAAATGAGGGTTTTGGAAACGAAGGATGTCACACCAAGGACAGGAAAACAACTCCTTTGAAGAGATACATTATTTGGCAGAAAAATAGGCATTTGCTTGCATCAAGGATTCAGTCATTAGAAAAAAAAGACAGCTGGGTGGCCAGCATACAGACTTCACAGTAGATTGCCTGCTCGGTGTAAAGACCTCAGACATACTCTGTCATCAGAAGAACCTAGGAGATGGGGCTTGGGTAGTGTTAATGGTCATGGTGGCACCAATGAGGAGGCAAAGCATAGCTGTAAGGTTGTGGAAATGAATTTTAAGTTGTTGATTGACAAGCTGAAAGGCAGGAAGACCTCTCACTTGGATTTCTCTGAAATGCCGTCTGCTCTAGGTATAGGGCCAGAGTGTAAGTACATGAGGAGCGGTACTTATCGGGCATACATAGAAGGAGCAGGTTCCAACTATAATTAAAGCAAAGAAAAAAAACTTAAGATAAAAATTGTGATATACCAGCTTTTGAACTTAACCCTGTGGGAAAAAATAGACGCTGGCAAGAATCCAGTTTGTGCTGAATCATCTCTGATAGATGAAGGTGAAAATGTTTCTGATTGTTAAATGGGGACAGGATGGAGACAGGCCACAATAAAGCAGTGGTTCCCAAGCTCCTGATAGTCTTGGACTACATCCCCCAGTAGCACTAGTCAGAATAGCCAATGGTCACAGTTTTTGGGAGTTGCATTCCAGAAACATATGGGACTCAAAGTTTGGGAGCTACTACACAAAAGCATGCTCGTTTGCTCAGCTACTGTGCTCCATATATGTCACCCTCGGTGTGTGTGTGTATAGGACTGCAGCTTTTAATGGCAGTTGGAGTCCATTCAAGATCCAGAGAAGGGGCAAAGCCCCTGCTCTCTATATTTACCATCTTTGTAGGCCTCCACCAGAGCATGGATCTGTCGATTGGTCCGAGATGCCAGGATTTCAATAAGGCACTTCTCATCAGTCCCAATGCCCTATGGATAAGGAAAATAAGTCAGCTGTTGCAAATGTAACATGCTGAAATCAAAATGCCTCTCTCTGCAAATCCATGAGATGAGCCTAATATTCTACACTAGCCAAAATCTTGTTACCTAGCATAAAGCAAATCCTAGTTTTGGTCCATTAGTCCCTGGTAAACAAAGCATCACCACCCTGATTCTCAGGACGTGTGTATGCACCCTCAAGAATCCAAACAGAGAAGAATGGAACAAAAGTTACAATATGGCTTTCACTAAGCAACAGAATTTCAGCCATTGGATATTATACGTGAAGGGAATGGTGAAGGGAGTCTAATACTATCATGTATTGTTCTAAATAATGACAATCAGGTCCTTTACCTTTAATGCATCCTTGATTTCTTTGGCATCAAAGTACTCCAAAGGCCTCATCAAACCCACAATCAGCCGTTCAAATTTCCCAGTCAGTTCATACTTCAAATCTGCAATCAGGTCCTATTAAATGGTAGGAAAAAGAGAGACATAAGAGGAAAAGTAGTATCATTTCCTGGATGCCTGGCTCACTCATAACAAAGAGCTTAAGCAGTCCTAATGACCCTGTGGTTTATTCAGCAAAACCCGAAGTTCAATGCTAGCATAAAAGCACAGTTCAATTTATTTTGCTGGATTTGCACATTAGCATCTTCCTAGAGAGGCAAGGAAACTCAAAATGTACACAGTAATTTCTCCTATCTACTGGAGAAAGAGAAGACAACCCTTCCCATGAGTTCAATTTCCTCCACAATCTGGAGCAGAAGCAGCACAAAGCAAGCAACTTCCCACAGTCTGAGTTCTCCACAGACCTGCGTATTTGTATATTGCACATGTGTTGGGCACTCATATGTTAAAGAAACAGCAGGGCCACACTTCTGCCTCAACTCTTTCTTCAATGAGCAAGTACCTTGCATGTATGTAATGTGTGAATAGGTCTTGTGATGTTCGGAAAACTCAGGAAAAGGGAGATGATATTTTCCATTATTGTGTTATCAGGACAGCTATCAGAGCAAGTGAAGTCATCACCACCGTCTACCTGGCACCCAGATCTGTAGATCTCCAACAGGAGCTTGTCTGCCAAGTTTGTCCTTCATGGTCTCTGCTGACGAAAACTATAATTGCTGCAATTACAGTTAGCATGTCCTCTAGTATACTATGGAAATGGAGCAGAAGATTTATGTGCATGGTGCAGAGGAAGGGTAAAATGAACTGCACACACTCTTTAACTGTCATTCTGGCTGTTTTTGTTATATGGGAGGAATTCAGGATAGGAAGGGATACAGAACCTGCCATCCATAGCTTAGCAAACAGACAGAAGTATAGACCTAGCACTTATTCTTCCCTCCATACTATCCATGTGCTTTCTTTGAACAGCATGACATACAGTCCATCTTGCCTGAAGAAGCTGTCAATATTCCTCCTTTCCTAGAGAATGAGTAATTGGTTTTTACAGACAAAGATGGACCAACAACCAACTGACAAACACAAAGCCCAGCCCTGCTAGGTCAGTTTGGCTTTACCCCTATGAATCACTGTGGTCTCTTTTCTTTTTGGAATTACTCTGGAAAATACCATATTTGGCTCAGACAAGCGTCTACTATAAGAGGATTTTACAGAACATTCAAAACAGAGGTAAAACCTCTCTGTCCATCCTTAATTGACACACTTTCTTAGCTCTACAACTAAAGTTTAATCGCCAGCTTTGCTACATACTGGGACTACATTTTCTCTGAAATGATAATAAAGATGCCAAAGATACCTGCCAATACCATTTTCGGACTGAGTTTATTGCATATCTCCATGGTTTAAATCAGCTTGCCAATTGTTCACATCTCCTTCCTTCTCTCCCCCTCCCCCAATTTTTTACCATTTACGCTGCTTTGTGAACTGATTGCTGATCCTAGTAAAGGCATGGCTTTTGTGTATTTCCCCACCATAGATCAATATGGCTTCTCCTCCTCCTTTTTCTTCTTCTTTTAATTACAGCTGAGATCTAGTTTGCACATGGCAATCATTTTGAGACAAAACAATGAAGACTCCCTATTGCTTTCTCCCTCAGCCTTACCTTCCCATACAGGGCCTTGTATGCATGGCAGATCTCAATTCTTTGTTTATTGCTTCTAGATGTTATGAGATCCAAGATGGCTTCCTTGTCGCTGCCTGCAGGAGGAAAAAGGGGAGCAGTCATGGCTAAGGTAGCAAGTCACACAGCTCATTTTAGAATCTGCTTTGAAATTCTGGATTCGATTCTCTCCCTCCCCCACTTTTCACTGGAATTCACAGAGCAAGGGCCGTCTGGAATAAACAGATCTTCATGAAACAATAAATTGCAGAAAGTCAGAAATGTGTTAACGTCACAACCAGTTTTATTTCAAGCTTACAGAAGACAATAAGTGCAAGACATACCAAATCCTTTCATAGCATTATACAGTGCCTCAGCATCTTGGTTGGCATTGAAGTCTGGGTAATCCTTCACTGAACCCCTGTATCTTCCAGCCTAGAAACAAAGAAAATGAGAGAGATTGGCAAGTTGTATAGCTCATTGAAACAATGAAGGCACTCAGAAGGATGTTGCCAGGGGGTTATACCACATACCAGAAGTTCCTTTCCCTTAGATTTCACCACAGTTCATACTTCACAGTCACCAGTTTTAAGTGAGTGGAGTGACTATGTTACTGTGATCTTTATATGCCAAAGTCTGATCAAGCCCGAGGCAAAGAGGCAGTCCCGAAACCAGCAAAATCAGGGAGCTGGAGAGGGGACAGATTGTATTTGTCTTCAGTGTGGAAGGGATTGTCACTCTCGAATTGGCCTTCTCAGCCACACTAGATGCTGTTCCAAGTCCTCTATTCAGAGCACGTTACCATAGTCTCTCAAGACTGAAGGATGCCTAATCTAATCTAAATGCATTTACAGTATGTGCCTATTACAAACATCTTCAGCCTTGTTTCACAAATCATTCTGTACTATCTTCACTATTTTTGTTTTGTTCTGCTTTGCTTCTGGCTGCCATATATTCGCCAGGTCTCAGGGTATCTTGGGAAACTCTGGCAACAGCTTGTGGGTATAGTTGCCAATTCAATTCTTCTTTGGTTCTCTCTGTCAGGCAACAAATTTTGGGGTGAGCACCATTAGAAGAAAGAAAAAGTTGAGTTTGTGCATATGTGGGTGACCTTAAAGCACAGGCACTCATCTCTATTCATTCCCAGATGGGACCAGGGCTCACAGGCTCGATGAAAAGGTGTTTTTACAAGTGCTGTGCTTGTGTAACTTTTGCACACACCAAAAAGGTAAGAGCAAGGGGGAGGACTGGGGAGAAAGCCAGTGGATGGGTCCATCATGTTCTTTGGAGATTGGTAGGGAATAACATGCCACCATTGCAGCTCACCCTCTAATCAGTGCACGTTACCATAGTCTCTCGAGACTGAAGGATGCCTAATCTAATATAAAAATCTGATCAAGCCAATGTTCTGGGCTTATGCCATGTTCCTCCCCAGCTTGAAACTCTGAATCACAAATTATAGTACAGTTACATTTTGAAATATCTTTTCATTATTCTCCTTGTTCAGAAGCCTTTATTATTTTCTGACTGGGAAAACGATGCAGAAACTGTTGAGGCTACAACATACATAATTCTTTCACAGGAACTGGAAGGAAGAATGAAGCCACTCTCTCAGCTGATGTCAAGACTTCAATCCCACCCAACCCTTTCTTCTCTCTGATCAAATGGCAAGACAGCACAATACAGAGTGGGGAGAATGTTGGGCTTTTCCTTAGGAGGGTGGTGAAATGCTGCCTTCCATCGTCAACCAGTTATGCATCGTTTCTCAGTTGCTCACTTTGTGATGTGACCTGTCTTAGAAACCTTTCTAGAGGATTATTGAAGACTCAGTACACATGACTACTTTATTCTCTACCTGAGCAGCTGCAGAATCATGTGGAAAAAACAAGTGTGAACCAAGCAACCCATTAAACAGGGGTAGGGAATGTTTGGCCTCCAAATACTTCCATGGTCAATGATGCCATGGTCTAAAACATCTGGACAACCCAAAGCTTTCCCTCCCTGACACAGAAGGATACACATGACACTGACTTCCATGACTAACCATTGTTGCTGTTTACAGAACAAAGTTTCAAAGAAAGGAACTGAGTATCAAACAGGGGTCATAAAGTCACTACCAGGTGTGAAATGCCACATTGACTCATTCAATCTGCAACTTGTGCCTACTAACCAAACACCATCTCCTTATTGTGGAGCCATATATAAATGTATATAAATTTGCCATGTCCTCTCACTCTTATGTCTGAAGAAGTGGACTATGTCCATGAAAGCTCACACTGAAATATAACAGTTAGTCTTTAAGGTACCAGAACATTTTTGTCTTCTTTATTGTTATTTTCTTTCTGTTTTTTGTTTCTTGTCTGATATGGATGCAAAGATTAACACAGCTGCCTCTTTGAAAACTACTTCCATGACTGCACTTCCAACCACCACATTCTTGATCAACTGCCACTCTCCATGCTGGTCAATGTCATCCTTGCTTTCCTGCACAAGCACATGTCTCGTGACACAAGAAGCATTCTTTTGGACATGAAAACAGTGGTGCAAACTTGCCATAAGGAAGCACGCACAATGTTCTGAAGACAGCTTAAGGATCTGACTGTCTCACAGGCACTTCTTAAAATATCACAAGTATACTTAAAGTAAATTGTACTTCCTTTCATCCCTTCCCCCACAACCATGAGTCATCTTGGCTTCTTGACAGATGGTCAGAGCTCTTGAAGTTATAAATAGAGAAACCGTTCTGCCTAGAATTCTTATCCTCTGGTCATACTACCCATTTGTTTCATAACAGCAGTGCCATGCCCATACACCTCCTCCTCTTAAAGTTACTCACAAAAAGAGCAAAACCGTTCCTCTGTTACACTGCCAGTTTCCCTCATCTTCTACCCCCATTCACAGATATTTTCGGAATCCTTTGCATTGAGATTCAGGAGAATGAGAATGATGAGTCACTTTAAAACAATTTGTCTCTCACTCTCTGGAGAGGGATGGTAGAACATTTTCACATAACAAGATGTGGGAACCTGAGATATCGTCTTCCCAGTATTTCCCGCAAATATAACCTACTGCTTTCCCGATGGGCATAAACTTGGCCAACTCTGAATGCATTTTGAGGACTGTATTCATGCAGAGATTATCGACCACAAAGAATTTCTTCTAGCAAACTCAGTGTGTCATGAAACATGTTCCTGAATGTATCTATAACTTGGAGGGTTTACACCCCATACATCCATCTCAGAACACAAAATTCTAGTCTCCCTGATCCAAGTGCAATATGCAAGTCCATCAATCCCATTGATTCTGTCCCCTGCACTCAATTACTACAAAAAGTGGCAGCCACTTGATGAATACCTGTATTATTCTATGGAATTTACTTCCACATAGAAATTATGACTTTTTTTTTTTACAATGTACACCTTACAGTATAGGTACTGCTGTTTACATGAGAAGCATTTCTTGCACAAAGTGAATTCTGTAGCAGAACACTGCATTTTAACAAATGCTAGTCTTATACACTTCATGTCTTCTGCTCCACTAAATGAGCTTTTTCATCATTCAAGTGATGCTTGCCATCTCTATCAAGTAAAGTCAGCTGACAACATTTTGAGTACTGCTATGGAGAAACGAAGTGTCACATGAGCACTGCATGGAATGGTCAGTCTCTAGAATAAGAAAACACACACTAAAAAGGTTCCTGAAGGTTCTGAGTGGGACAATTTTGTAACACATCATTAATAACGATGTAATGCTTGTGATACATTCACATACAGCAGTGAACCTGGGACTTCTCAGTCTTGCTGATACTTAAACTGCAGGTAGGACAATTTTGGGGGGGTGGGGCCTGAGACAAATAAACAACTACTTGTCACCCAAATATTCCTACTTAAATTAAAGATATGTGAAAATCAATGACCAGAGTCCTATCACTTATAATCACCAGTGTAAGCGCAACAGCTTAAATCACAGTGACAAATTGCCACTAGTTAAGAAGTTGCTGCTTGTACTCCTTTCTCACACATCAAATGATGCAACCCATACAAGCAGCGACCCTTAAACTAGTGGCAATTTGCCAATTATGCCAGTATATGTATATGTAAGAAGCAGTATTCTGCCCAATGTGCAACAACAACATTTTTGTTATATTATAAACAGATTGTCCAGGAAAGCATCTGGAATCAATGGATCCTCACAAAACAGATGCTGTATGGCCTCATTTTCAAAACTTGCAGTTTCGACAATTTACCTTTCATGCATTTTTAGGCATGGATAAAACTCTCCAAGGTGCAGCCATGCTGCTGCTTGTGGGGGCTGGGGAGCTGTTGTAAGACAAAAACAGAGCCTACAATTTGGACTGCAGAATGCCTTGCTATTTGTTGTTCTTGTTTCTTTACATGACCTATCACAGAGACACCTGTATTCAGTCCTTAGGAACTAACAGTCCAGCGTTGACAGATGCCTCTTATTGTTTTGGCCACAAAACTAGGCCTTTTGTTTTATTTTTCCATTTAGCATTCACTTATGTTTGTCTGCTGTCTAATCACATTGAATGTTGAGAAAATGGAATGAACTTTGATAACACATATTCAGAATACAATTCTATATTTGCAGCGAGCATGCTAACTCCCTCCCTCAAGTATCTGTTTTCAAAGGGAGTGGGAAGGAAAGTGAAAAAGATACTGCAACATGTCTACTCTGAAGAAGAAAACTGGAAGAGAAGAGGTTATTTATCTTCTGGAGGCCATTCAGACTTTCACATTCCATTCTAGAGAATTATGTTTGCTTCTGTATATTTTTCCTTCTTATCCACTATCCTCCTTATCCACTAACCATGTAAATCCTTGCCTATTGTGTTCTTCCAAGTGAGAATGCAAAATTTCTAAAGGCTTTTCCCCAGTAGGTAAGATAACCAGAGTTTTTGTGCATTTCTTTTCCATTTAGGGACTTGTTTTGCAAAATAGCTTGTGAAAGTGAGAGGTGATGCAAAATCCTTGTTATTTTATGCAAAGACATTTATGTGCAAAAAACCCCACTGCACTTTGCACAAAAGATACAATTTTGTAAAAAATACAATGTTTTGCCTACACTACAAGATAGGAATCCTTTGTTCACAGTTTTAAAAATATGTTTTTCTTCCACTGACTTGTATATCTTTGTCCATGTTTTCAAATGTACACATTTTGTCATGTATATTTTGGAAACATATGCATTTTTCAAATGCAACATCTGGCTCACACACATAGAATTCAAAGCTTGTAATTATGTTTTTTTAAATTTCAAATTGTGTTCAGTTCTGTGTTTGGGTCTGATGGTCACAGCTGAGAGAATCTCACATAAATTTGCAAACTTAATGAATGTCTCAATGAAGGTATGACAATTAGTGTCATCTACAGTGATGACAGTATTGGCTTTGGATACAGATTTGAACACACAAATTCTTTCTTTTCTTTTTTTTAATTTTTTTTATTTTTATTTTTTTATTTTTTTTGAATTGTGGTGCTGGAGGAGGCTCTTGAGAGTCCCCTGGACTGCAAGGAGAACAAACCTATCCATTCTAAAGGAAATCAACCCTGAGTGCTCACTGGAAGGACAGATCCTGAAGCTGAGGCTCCAATACTTTGGCCATCTCATGAGAAGAGAAGACTCCCTGGAAAAGACCCTGATGTTGGGAAAGTGTGAAAGCAAGAGGAGAAGGGGACGACAGAGGATGAGATGGTTGGACAGTGTCATCGAAGCTACCAACATGAATTTGACCCAACTCCGGGAGGCAGTGGAAGACAGGAGGGCCTGGCGTGCTCTGGTCCATGGGGTCACGAAGAGTCGAACACGACTTAACGACTAAACAACAACAAAATGCCATTAAGTATCCTGTGGTTCTTGTACAAAACAAGTAATATCTTTACTGGAATGACAGAATCTAAAAAGCATGTTAGCTTTTGAGTCCTGCAAGACTCTTCATCAGGCTGGGAATTGTAGACCTCTTTCAAATATTTGCCTGATGGCCCTAAGCAAGCAAAACATCTGGTTTTGTCTTGCACATTTTCAATCAAACCAAGCCCTGTAGATCACTGCCCTTATTGTCAGCCCACTGTGCAAATCTCATCCTCTGTACATTTACAGATAAGCAAGGATGGAATATAATTATCTGCATTTTTGCAGGTGCTAAACTGATGCACGAGCAGTATGAGGAGCAAAAGAAAATGGGGATTTTATTGTATTCCTCTTTTGATTTCAGAGCCCAGAGCCTGTTGTTTTTCAAAACTGAAAACTGTTACAGATTTATTTTATTTTAAAAGTGCTCCTTCAAGCCTTTTTTTTCTTCCCAATACCGGTCTCTTGCTTCCATCTTTGGCCATAGGGTGAAGCACCAGCCACACCTGTGTTCCCAGTTAAAGAAAACACTGTCAATGGCAGGAACTGTCCTCTGGGCACAACAGCTGCACCAAGAGCAACAGCTGTGTGTGGATTTCACTGACACCTGATCCGGGGGATTTCCGCCAAGACTTCTTGAAATATTTACCAGGGCCCCAGTGTTAATGGAAGTGCCAGACAGCAAAGGGGGATCTATTGTGTTTTGCTACCTGTGGGGAGTTTCTCCTGTGAGTGTAAGACACTTCTGGGCTACAAGCAGTAGACTGGGTTTTTTTTTTTTTTTTTTTTTTAAAGATTGTCAGCCTCTCTAGCAATAAGTATGACGAACAAGAGCAGCAGCAGACAAAAAAGGAGGGAAGAAGCGGAAAAAAAGAAACATAGAAAGAGAAGATGGGAGAGAGAGAGAGAAAGGTGAAAAATATTATGCCAGTCCATGGATGGATATAGGAAAGCAGCAATGGGTACAGAGCAACAGAAAGCCTGATGACTTTGTAGCAACCACTTCAACACCATCATTGCCAGGCTTAGCCTAGAAAGGGTGTTCCCAGAGAGATAAAAGTGGACTCACAGCTCAATAGTGTCTAGTGTGTGCACTCAGCCAACTTTCATCTCCAAGAAGCAGGTTTTATTGGGCTTTCCCTTCTAAGACTTACAACTCTTTTACTTCACCACAAATAAGAGGAAAGTAGTGCACATGTGCCAAGTGTTGCCATCTTTCCAACCCATTTTGACTCTCACAGAAATATCTACAAACCGGACTGGGTGTGGTCTTTTCTGCTGCAGTCAGAATTTAGCATCCTGTCCTCAAAGACATTCTCTGGCTTCATCTGAGATTTATTTTTATCTCTTCATGCATGTCTCTGACTCTCTTCTTCCCCCTCACTCCCCCACAGTGTGCATCTTTGACCATGGTTTGGAATCTTGGTCTGAGGGCAATCTGAATATTTAGCTGATTAATTAACATTTATGCGGCCTCTAGGAAGATATTTGCCTGTTAGCTGAAGAACATGACAGAGGGGCCCAGGCTGGTGTCCCAGGCAGGGTATGGCACTTCACAGTCTGGGAGCAGCCACCAAAAAGACCTCCTCTCATATCTTATTCTGACTTGTGATTTGCTCCATCATGCCTACAAATTATGAAACAATAGTTTGCTGGAAGCCAGAGCTGGAAGCTTCTAGTTCGCTCCACATTTTTTTAAAGGAAAGGGGATGAATATGAACAGGAGCCCCAAATGCTTTCATTTTGAAAAAGACAAAACATGAGTTGCTTTTACATATGAATTGAGTAGTGTAGTACTTGCTCAGTTCTCAGAAATTAAGATAAATGGGTTTGGCATGATAAAGTAACCCTGAGAATGAAAATGCAAACAAGAGGGAAGAACTCTCTATCCATTACATATCAAATATATAATATGTACCCATGTTTTTATTTATTACAGATATTTACCTACTATTTGGTAATAAAATTATCAAGAAAGGCTCCAGTAAAAACTCAATAACTTACAATTTAGCTAAAAATAACTGTAGCTAAACAACTAATTAAATGATAAAATCAAAGAAGCATAAACACAACCCATGGCAGGTGTAAAAGATCAGAATTTTTTTAAAATGCCTAATAGTTAAGTAGTTGCCAAACAGGAGCCAGGAAAGTCTTTAGCCCTCTCCAAATATCGAAGTTTGAACACCTCCCATGAAAGCAGGAAGAGTGCGCCTTCTCTGGCTCTCTTCCGTTTCTAGTGTGACTACTCTTTTATTTGTGGAAGGCCAAATGGTGGAACCTCCATTTTCTGTGGGGTTCAACACATGCACTCCCTGAATGGGCAGCTCTCCTATTTAGACCTGTTGCCCTCTACACATAAGAGGGCAACAGAAGGTGAAAGAGAATAACACTTTCTCCAACTTGAATTTTTATGCCCTAAAATGGCTTCTCTTGCAAGAACATCTCATAATTTCGAACCCTACCACCAAGAGGGCCCTCTCCTGGTAGACAAGTGGCAAGGGACACTGGCATTTGCACAAGGCTCTTTTGTTCAGGGAGACGGTAATATAATCATAATGCTCAGTCGAATTCAGTGATGTAGCCACCATGTTCTAATCCAACTGGAGTTTCCAAACCATCCCCGGAAGCAGCCCCATGTGCAGTGCACCACAACAGTCTAATGTAAAAATTGTACTTCTTCTGTTAAGGAGTTAAACTTATGAGTCACCTCTGCTGAAAACGTGTCCTTTTTGAGACATAATAAAGGATGTGAAAGCTGTTTGATTTATGTCTTCCATGAAAGTTTCAAAATTATGAAGTTATAATTTCATCCTACATATTGACACAATGCATCTATTTGTGCACAGCATCATATCCACTTCTCTGCTTCTCAGTTTTGTTTGGTAACAAGGCAAGAGAACATAAAACCCTGTTTAGGAAATGACTTTCTCTGCATTAGGTCAGGCTACCTGTCCAGCTAGCCCAGTACTGTCTCCTCAGACTTCCAGAGGCTCACCAGGATATCACCACAGTGCTAAGGGGATCCTCCTAAGACAGCCAACTATACCAAGACAGATCCACATGCAGAATGTTATTAACCCTTACCACTTTAAGTGTGGTAATGTGATGTTAACCACACTTAAAGTTACATCATACTCACCATGAAGAAAAGGACTAGGCTAGGAAGAAACACAATACAGGCAAGAATGAGCAGAAGCAAATAGCTTTTGCCCTGGGGACAAGAGTAGGTTCAGTGCCCAAGGGAGGGCTGCTAATTCAAAGACAAAGATAAGAAAGCTGCTTTATGGGTCCATGACCAATCATGTAGAAGAAGGGTAGATCTGGGGGCAGACATGCTGTTAAGGCAGAAAACTCAATTGTGAATTTGGCCTAATTTGTCCCCCACCTGTGCACCCCACTGGTAGGTTACATATTGCTACTGAAATAACTGTTGCAGTTTTGAATTTCAATTAAATTCTGTGCAGCAGAAGTGCAGGGATTCACAGAGCAGAATAGCAACAAGTTCCCCAGAGCAGTCCTTCTGTCTTCTCATTAACTGGCACTTACAGTCTCAGTAACTCACTCTGAGACATTAGAAGGAGAAAGAATAAAAGGTTTCATTACTTACAATTGAACAAATCAAACAGCAAACTAACAAACATCACTGCTTTCGGCAAACAGACCTCAACAGAGTCTAGAGAAGGAAAGGAACATAGAGCAGAGAGGCACTGCTCTCTTTGAATTCAGAGGCAGGGAAGGAACAACTGGATAGACCTGACCATCACCTCAGCCCAGAAGGGTCCCTCCCAGCCAAACCTACTAAAGGCAGCATGCAAGATTGCAAAAATAAATGAACACACACAAAACACAACAACAATAACCAAGCTGGACTGGGATTTGGCAGATCCAGGTTAAGGTCTTGAAGTCATAAAACTCACTGGGTAAATATGGACGAGCTATTCTTACTTAGCCACAACTATTTCAGACTTAGTCAGAAGATAAAAGTAGGGAAGAAGAGAGACACTTAAACTCTTTGTAGGAATGATGGGATATAAACTGAATTAATATAATATCAAAGTCGGTTAATAAGCCACTACAGTCTACTGCACAAGAAACCTAAACCCACACCACTCCATACATAAAGTGCTGAGCATTTTGCACTGAGACATCTATTCTTTACAGAAGGCACATTACCATTATGATGCAACTTGAAATTATTTTTCTCACAACCCATTAAACAGTCTTTCGAATTAGTTAGAAAGGAAACTTGGAAATATTAGCATGATGTGATAAACATCAGACCAGACAAAAAGCTAAGTGCTTCTTTACAGTTTAGGATCGGAACCAAAGAATTTGTTCAAAACTTGTAATGGTGCAGGATGGTCTTCACGTTTAAGCAAATCAAGATCCTGTATGAACCAAAAGATCACACACAGACTGTAGATCCTGTGTACTTTAAAGGAGCACTGAAATCAAATTTGATACACTCAAGTGGACCACATGATTTCAGACTCAGAAATCCTTCAAAACGTTACCTTAGTACAGATTTGGGTCTTTTGGAAACAGCACCCTTGCTGATAGTGTAACATTTAAGGGATTTAGTCATGGACATCCTGGTTGTAGAACTGACACCCTCTCTCCTTTGATCAGGTTATTTAATCATTACCTCAGTCACAGAGGAGACATGCCCACAAAGGCGGCTCTCAAATGTCTAAGGCAACGTTTGAAGAAAGATTTCATTTCAGGCTGGTTAAGAGCTCCCTCCCTTCATTTGGTATTTAATTTCAAAAAGATACGTTGAAAAGGAAGACTTGTTTTCAGATTGGTTCCACACACAACATACGTAGTGGCTGCTAACAATGGTAGTTACATATACCCAGTTCTTCATGCAATAGAGTGTGAAAACAGCTAAAGCTGGACCAAATGTTTTGTTGGAAACATTTCCACAGAACCTCATGGAGTCTGGATAACGCTGCTAGGAAGGGTTGCTAATACATCTTCAGAAGAAAGGACAGAAAAATTACAAAACGTTTAGCTTGGTCTGAAAAGCACCAAAGGTTTTTCCCTCCTCGCTTTTTCTCTAGAAGAAACTCCCTCCAACAACCATGAGTCAGATCAAATGGTAAAAGAAAATATATTTTCATACCTCCCACTGAGGTATGCAAATGCTGCAAAGCTAGTGCCTGAGAAATCAAACCTACAAAATAAAGCCATGCTTATCTCCTGAGGGCAAATGACCAAATAAGGCTAATTTGCAAAATGCAGATTGAAGAAAGCTCATGTTAGAATAAACAGTGTCTTACTCTATTAAGTGAACTCTGCTTCTAATGATAGAGAGTTTGGTGTCACACTTTGCTTATAATGCCTTCTTTGAACACTGTACATTGTTGTGCTGTAGTATTACAATGTCATGACAGAGCGCTCTTCCACTGTGTATAGCATCATGACATGTAACGTTATGCAGTCAAATAGAGGAGAATGTTTTTCTTTCCCGAATACTTCCAGAATGACACTATGTCTCAAGCCCTGTTGAAGTACTGCATATGTTATGACAACAAATACATGAGGAGTGAGCACATTCACGTCAGCCCCTCTAGCACTGGGCTCCTCCCACAACCAACAACCAAGAGAATCTTCTCTGTGGAGGTCCTCCATACAAACTGGAATGGTGGGAAATCAGTGTTTCAGATGACATGGAAAACTTACATTCATTAAGTCTCCTTCAGAGCACAGCCATCTCTGGATGGAGCAAAGTGCAAGGCTATTAAAGGTTCTTGGACCAGAACATTTAGGCCAGTCTTCGCCTACCTGGTGCCCTCCAGATATGTTGGATAGTAACTGGGCATGCTGGCCTGGCGATAATGGATGTTGTAGCCCAGACAGCTGGAGGGGGCCAGGATGTGGAAGGCTGGGGCAGGCTTTCAAGGGAGGGACTGTAGACTTATGGGAGGAGGCCTGCAGGAGGTCCTGAATATTTTGAGTTTGACACATCAACTGTGGAAGCCTTTGGAAATATGAGCTGCATCTACTTCAGTGACTGAACAAACAGAGCCTCTCTCTTCACATTTCCATTTCTACTTGTTCTTTCCCCCTCCACACACACACACACCCCATATCCATTCTGCTCCATCTTTGGACTTTAAATAACAGAGGCTTCACTCTGGAGTCTGTGTAGTGCATCTGTTTTGTATTTAGAACCAATAAGCTCACCAAAAAACAAAACAAAACAAAAAACCCTCACCGCTAGTAGAGAAAACACTGGTTGTTTAGAAGCCAAAAACCTTGAGAAGCAGGAAGAGACAAGTAAACAATCATGTATTAACCATTAGATTACCCTCCATCATTCGGGAACATTACAAGATCAAGCACTAAAATGAGTGTCTGCAGGTCTGGTTGCCGTTCCTCGCCTTATGTATCTTCAAGGAGAAAATCCACAGAAAGGCTGAAAGTGCCTTACCTTTCCTTTGTTTGACATGGCTTCTGGAATGAAATTAAGAGACGAGTCAGAGGACACTGCAGAAAAGAAAATGAAAAACAACCATACATTAGCCAGGTAACATTTGCTTTTTATTTTCCTAAATGTACTGAATTTCAAAATGCTCCTCAATGTCTGATTTGCATGTGAGGGAACTGAGCTTGAAGCCAGTGACACACCTCGCATAAACAAGAACTTGCTACACTGCCTCAAGGTTGCAAAGAGCACTTGGTACATGCTATCGGTCACCTATATGTGGCTTTCCTGCAGAACCACTGGAAGAGGGTTCCTCAATAAGCAGCTCTCCAGAGCCCTGATAACATAAGCCAAATGAAATATTTATTTATTTATTTATTATATTTCTATCCCGCCCATCTAGTCATTTCGACTACTCTGGGTGGCGTACATCATATATAACAAAAACAATTAAAATAACATCAACATCCCAAAATAAAAATAAATAATCGTTCAAGATGGAGAACAAAAATAAATCAAATAATGCCCAGAGGGAAGGCCTGCCTAAACAGCCATGTTTTTAATTGGCTTTTAAAGACGCCCAGCGAGGGGGCCATATGGATCTCTGAAGGTAAGTTGTTCCATAACCGAGGAGCCACCGCCGAGAAGGCCCGGTTTCTTGTCCTTTCCCTCCGGGCCTCTCTCGGCGTTAGGCTCCTCAGTCGCACCTCCAGACTAGATCGAGTGAAACGGGTAGACTTTGGTGGGAGAAGGCGTTCCGCCAGATATCGAGGTCCTAAACTGTTTAGGGCTTTGTATGTAATCATTAAGACTTTGAAATCGACGCGGAAGCGTACGGGCAGCCAATGCAATGCGGCCAGAGTGGGAGAGATATGATGGTGTTTCCTCACCCCACTAATAAGTCTGGCTGCCGCATTCTGCACCATTTGAAGCTTCCGCATCAGTCTCAAAGGTAGCCCCACGTAGAGCGCATTACAGTGGTCTAATCTCGAGATTACAAGTGCATGCACTAAAGTGGTAAGCGCCCCAACATCAAGATAGGGACGCAGCTGGGCAATCCGCCTAAGATGGAAATAGGCGGATTGGACCACTGACGCCACCTGGGTTTCCATGGTGAGCGCCGGGTCCAGATGTATCCCCAAGCTACGAACCTCACTCTTTGCGGTGAGAGTCACCCCCCCAAATGAGAGGGAGTTTCCCAAACCGCTGATGGTGGGGCCACCCACCCTCAGTACCTCCGTCTTGTCCGGGTTCAGCCTCAACCCATTTTCCTGCATCCATTGCAGTACAGTCTCCAAGCAGCGCTGAAGGGACAGAATGGCATCCACTGTAGTTGGAGAAAAGGAGATGTAGAGCTGTGTGTCATCAGCATACTGATGGCACGATGCTCCACATCCCCTGATGACCCCACCCAGCGGCCTCATATAGATATTAAACAGCATTGGGGAGATTATCGAGCCCTGCGGAACCCCACAATTGAGGCTCCACAGGGCCGAAACCCTCTCCCCAATCTGTACTCTCTGAGGACGGTCCTCCAAGAAGGATTGGAGCCAAGCAAACGCCAGGCCACCAATTCCCAGCTCGGAGAGCCTCCTTAGGAGGATACCGTGGTTGACGGTATCAAAGGCAGCTGAGATATCGAGGAGGACCAACAGGGACGCTTTCCCCCCGTCAGCCTCCCTCAATAGGTCATCATACAGGGCGACCAATGCCATTTCTGTACCATGGCGCAGCCTGAAACCTGACTGGAATGGATCCAGGGCATTTATTTCATCCAAGTGAGCATGAAGCTGGTCAGCCACCACCCTCTCCACCACTACGATATAAAGATATCTTGGAATTGTTAACGACATTTTGTACTACAGCTATTAGAGATGGTATTAATGAGAAGCCGTGTTTTACCATAAATGAGAAAAACATGGTGAATGTTGACATTTACAGAGGAGAAAAAAAATGCCACCCTGTCTGCTTTCTGAGTTTAGCAAAGCATGCTCCTTCCATTTTACAAAGCTGCAGGTATTCTTTATTTTTCCTTCAAAGCTCTTGTCCACAGCCTTATGTTAAAAAAGGAAACAAAAAAGGAAAGCCCACCTAGTAAAGACTGTTAAGAACAGTTACAGATCTCTAATGGGTGGACCTTTCCAGCCAGTGAAAACGCAGGGCCTCTCCTTGCAGACAGTGCATCGCTGCACTGCGGTTTGTCTGCTGGGCTAAGATCCAATAAGACAGTAACCCTTTGATCTTCAGCAAGAATGCTACAGAGTAGCTTAGGAGAGACAAAGGAGACCACACCTTCCCAAGAACTGCATCTCACACCATGACGTAATATGTGCTGCCACATATACACATAAAGAAGTAACTTCTCTCTGATGCAGCAACTACACCATTACTACATCATATGTCATGATATAGAAACTAAGGGCCAGTCATAGATCACCAACAAACATATAGTATCTGCATTTCCCATCGGGTAATACAGCAACAGGGAATGTGTGGTCCTTCAGATGTTGCCAGACTCCAAAGTCCCATCAACCTTTCCAATGGCTATGCCTGGATAATGCTGCTAGGAAGTACAGTGCAACAGCATTTGGAGGGCTACACATTCCATGCCTTAATACATTCAGTCTTGTCTCTGGTGCATTCACCTACAAAATGCACGTGTTACGGTGCAGCTCAGCCATGAAAGCCTTTCTACATAGCCATGATTTGAGCCAAGAACACTTTGTCAAACTCCTAAGGCTTCAGAATTCTACAGACACAAAAAATTCTGGGGTGTGTGTGATCAAATTCTTGCAGAACTGGCACACAGATGGCTGCAACATCTCAAGCAATAATGCATTTAGGAGTGTCCTTTATATAAAGCAACTGAGAAGATGCTAGGTCTCAAAACAGAAAGGAGTATTTCATTTTGTGAGTGGTCTGACTATAACCACGAAAATCCCATCATCTTGGCTGCTAAAAGAAAAAAACACAGTCTTTTAGGCTATTTCGTCATTTCCTTAAAAGAAGGAGTATAGTGTGGGTGACCTGAAAAATTCTGAAGAAACTATGACTAGAGAGGGAAATGTGAAAGAGAAGCTTTCACATAAGTCGCTTCTTGCTCATCTTTCACTACCACCTACTAATGATTTTAGCAGTAGTAACTTTACCCACCTACTCCTAGGTCTGCCAGCATGAAGGCAAGAAGTTTTGCCTTGACCTGGCTTTAGATTTCTTGATGTAACCAAATCTGCCTGGTACGTAACCCAGACATAAAGACAAATCAGAGCAATGGCAATCTTCTTGCCTTCCCTGATGTTGTGTCATTCAGCCAAAGGTGTGTGCTTTTGTGTGTGTGGAGGGGAAATTGTATCAAACAGCTGTGTGGCCACAGCTCTACTGCAGAGCCATCAAGGATGAAGTCCAACCAAGTTGTCCACTCCTATTCTAGTACTACATAGCACATGGGCATGCTTGGCTTTCATTTTCTATACTAAAGGCATGAAGCGACAGCTAGTTTATTCCATAAATTTACAGGCAGTTACGTCCCAGTAAAGAGAAGACCCAGGGTTCTTACACTTTGGCCAAAGTATCAGCATTTGTAGCCACAGAGAAGATAGAAGAGGAGTAATACTTCAGCGTGGCATGTTGGAAAATGAGTCATTTCCTGTCTCACCCCCTAAAGCTCATATCCTGATAATCTCAAGTTCTGTGCAATGTGCATGCAATTTTCAGTTTTTGGAGATTCTCATTTATCTGGAATTGAAAATGAGATTTTAGCATGTTGAAGGGACTGTAACTCATCCAAGCTTTCACATTTAGAGAAAAGTACCCAGAAACAGATACACAGTTCTTAGTCCAAAGACACAATAATTAAAACAAAACAGAAGCCCCATTGCTATTGTTCCTCCAAGTTTTTGGACATACTCAGTAGACAAAGCTGAACTAAAGAGAAGTCCAGTGACTGTTATCAAGTTTAGACCACCATGACTGGTCTCACAGTTAGTGGATCCAGCAATTCCTTGCACCTAGCAGGACTAAAATACCAGACTCCCAACTCCAGGACATGTCAGATTTCCATGGAATTGCATCTCTGTTGAAGGAGTTAGGGTCTATGTCTCCCTATGACAGTATCTTTTTGGAGAACAAACAGACAAAGGAATTTACAACTTTCAGTCACCTAAAAGCAAACATACCTGATTGAAAGGACAAGTGATAAAACACAAGAATACAATGGACAAGCAGCAAAGACTTTGTTCTACAAAACATCCAAAGGCCGTGAGTGGAGGGGTTCCATTCACACAGACAAAGGAAACTATCCCAGGGGATCCCTCAGAAGTGACACTATCCTGGAAAGCTGCAGGACAGCTGTCTACAGTTGCATCCCGGGAAGCAATCCTGACACTTTCTTTCCAAGATTAATTAGGGTCTCCACATATTTAAAGAAACCTTGCTGCAAGTTAGGGAAAACTTGACCTGAATTGTTTTGTAGGAGCTCAAAGAGAAATTTTTGATAGTACACTATTAAATGATTTGCAAGAATTAATGAATCTGTTGCAGGTTAGTTTCCCTATCCTTTTCTTCAGTGACTTCTCTATTGTTAATAACAAGGAAGGGATCAGGGCACAGAAGCAGCTAGTACATATTTCCAAGCCTTCTCCATCTAGACGAAAGATGATAATTTTCGTATATAAAACATCCAACTCTATGGATTCAGGCTAGCAGAGCAAAAAAGGAGGGTTATTTTTAAGCACTGTAGGCAGTATGCTATGTCATCTGCAGCCTCTGAAAAGTTTTTACTCCCAATTTAAAGAAGTAGCAATGCAGTCTTGCATGTGTCGTCTCAGAAGTATGTTTGATTGAGTTCAGTGAGGACTACTGTCCTCCAGGTGGGTGTGAGGCTGCAACCCGTAAGTCATTTCCAGAAGTAGTATGGCACACACAGACCACACCCAGTCCAAAGAGAATGAGTGCATGAGGCTAGGTTGACTGTAGCGCTTTAGCATATAACTATAACAAACATCAGTTGCCAATATACAGAAAATTTTAGCATTTTTCTTTCAGAGCCCAAACCAATTCTTACACACTTGGAAACAAGACTCACTATGTTTGTGAGTGTTTTATTCCTTCATAAAAATTAAGTGGGCAGTTGAGCTGAAAAGTCTACAACTAAGCAAAATATTTGAAATGCCACAATCTGTTCACATGATTTTTGAGGCAGGGTGAAGGGACATGGCTCATGATATTTTAACCCTTACACAATCTTCAGTGCCCCTTTTGCTCGGGAACAAAAAGGCATTCACATTATGGTCACAGGGGGAAAAAAGGTCTCTCCCTAAGAAGGCCCCAACCATTGCAGTGTGTTTAGCCTTGCCTGCCAAAGATCCCGAGGCCAAGAACAGTTTATTCTGAAATGCAGCCACAAAACGGCTGTCTCCATGCCTCCTGCAGTTTAATCTCTGCACAAGTGGCATACAGTATATGAAGCTTTACAAGGGGGGGGGGGGGGAGAGAGAGGTTTCCTACAGATATGGATCAAGTCAGGCAGAAACGTCACCCTCCAGATTGGAATCTGGTAACAGTTTTTACAATGCCCACCATTCTGTGTCATATTTTTTTGTCTTTTTGGGTGTGTGTGTGTGAGAGAGAGAGAGAGAGAAAAAGTAGTGCATGAATTATTACCTAAAATGGTAGGGGCTTTCCCCGTTTTCTGGATGCGGGAATATTTACCCACTCCGATCACACAGCTTTCGCCTGGCACGCGCAACTTAAGCCCTACTGCTTTCTCTCATATCTTATACCCTAGAGACGCCCATAGCGAGGGCTCCTTCCCCAAGAGTCTACGGCAAAAACCTCCGCCGCAATCCATCCCCGATCGCCCTCCTTGGCGACGTGCCCGGACCGCACCTACGGGCTTCCACAAATACTATGAAACCCCCAGGCCAGAGTCTCTCCCCTCTTTAAAGCAAGAGCCCCTGGCTTCAGGAGGCGAGGCCGGGGAATCCCACCGGGCTTTGCCATTACCGCGAAAGGAAAGAATCAGGCTCAGACACTCAAAGAAATGAGGTTTGGGGGCTACCAGAAGCTGCGGCGGGTTCTTGTAGGTGGCCACGCTCCCCTCGCCCCACACCTTCTCATTTCCTGCCGCCGTTGCAAACTTACTTCACAGGGCCCAGACCTCTCCTGCTCCGGCGGCACCTCTCTCTCGTCAGCCCGGCACTCGATACGGTAAAGCCAAGGCGCGCTGACCTCCCCAAGCAAGGCGGCGGCGGCGGCGGCGGCAGCTGTTTCTTTCCCTCTCCGATTTGCTCCGCTCGAACTGCAACGTCACACGCTCCAGAGCCTTCCAATCCTGGCTGGTCCTTTAACCCCAAACCCCCCCACCCCCGGTTGGGGAACGGAGTGGCGCTCGCTGCAGACCTGTCTCTATTGGGGGATACCATCATCGGAGGAAATGGGGGTGACTGGGTGACAGCGCTGCTTATTCTTTTGCGCCTACCTTTGGCGGGGAGGGGGTTTTTTTTTGACTGTTTGTTGGTGCATCTTTTGGGTGTGTGAATGGATTTGGGTTATATACACCAGGAGTAAAAATGGTACCGAGTCTGCTGAATAAAGGCAAATGTTGTCGTTTTTGCAAGATCAGTACCTCGGTAGAGAGCCAGTGTAGTGGGTAGCGTGTCCCAATTAGGACTCATAAGACTTGGATTTGAATCGCACGCAACCATGAAAACTCACTGCATGGGTGTGGCAAAGGGTAAACCATTTTTTGAACATCTCTCCTACCTCAAAAACTCAATGAGGGTCGCTGGAAGTCAGAAGTGACTTGACAGCTCATAGCATAACTCGGTTGTTGGAAAATAAGTGGGGGGATCTATCACG
The DNA here is from genome assembly GCA_037013535.1 of Intellagama lesueurii. Classification (NCBI taxonomy): domain Eukaryota; kingdom Metazoa; phylum Chordata; class Lepidosauria; order Squamata; family Agamidae; genus Intellagama; species Intellagama lesueurii. Next base: position 222,184,531 of record JBAJHW010000002.1, read on the forward strand.
GTCCTATGTGTTTTTTTTATGATGATGAATTTGGTGCCCAGTTCCCAGTTCTTTTTTTTTTTTAAGTGTAAATAGCCTAAACAGTTTATGTGATCCAACACCACAAAATGTGAATCTATATTACCCATTGTCACAGGTCTCCATTATGGAGAAACTCTCACCCTTGAGTCATCATTCTCTGCGGTAAGAGGTTGATTATCATGGAGGCTCATCACATGTTAATATGATTTGAACAAAAAAAGACAGTTTTGATTGTTGTGAGCTGCAATTGAAATAGTAAAAAATATGTTCAAAACACAGTGAAACACCCTCTTTCACATATAATTAATTAAATCTTGAACTGGAGCTTAGTTTATAAAATTGGGCCACTAAGGCTCTCAAGACTTCCTGGCAGTTAGTCTCCTCCTGGCACCTCTGGAACATGCTATTAAGGGACAGCCCCTGGACCAATGAGTGCCAGAATGAAATGCCCTCCCCCCCCCCCCCGACCCTCAGTGTAGGAAACTGGCATTTCTCTTGCATGTATGTCCCTGTCTGTTTACAGTCACTTATATCCTCAACCACACATGGCACATATGTGTGTATACATTTACAATATGATAATTGTACTGTCTAAAAAACTAGCATGTGAATTTCCCCTGAATCACATTTCACTGCTTTCAATATGTGTGTGTGTGGCAAGTCCCATTACATTCAAGAGGATTGATTTTCCAGTCAGTGTAAGTAAAAAAATGCATCCTTGGTCTTGAGTAGATTTTGTTGGATTGTACCCAACCCCAATAATGTTAAAATCAAGCCAGACCCAGTCAAAGAGCGACTCGAGAAAATCTGCAGTTTGGGCTCATTCAGTAAGTGCAACCGAGTTCCTTCACTTGTTTCCTTGGCGTCCTCCTATCTCTGTCCTTGGCGAACCACCCCTTCCTTGTTCTTCTATCACCTGGAAAGCCCGCTTGAGGTATGCAAAGCAGGGTTGGGGGGGGGGGGCTGTTGCAGCAGGAATGGTTTATACTTATATTCAACTGTTTGGAAGGGGGCGCTTTCTCCCCACTTCTCTCCTTGTAGAGACCAGCGGGCCTGGTGAGGCCAGGCGGAAGGGCACGGAAACAAATCTCTTCATGTTCCCTGCTCTTGTTATCCCTTCTTCCTTTCTCGCCTCTCCCTCTCACCCCAGAAGGAAGGCTTGTGTGGTGGACTTGTCCAGTATATCCTTTCTGCCTCAGCCCTGGGTCCTCGCAGAGGGACCAGTTCCGCCGTCCACGGGTCCTCACTTTCTACCAGCACCCAGTCCTCCTAAAGTTCTCCAGCTTCAAGGGTTTTCATTTCAGCCTCTCCTCCATTTCTGCCGTCACAATCTCCTTTTCCTCCTCCTCTTCTTCTAGAAGAACCCTCCTCTCTCCTGCCTCCTCCTTTTTTACCTTCCTCCTCTCCCCTGGGGGTCCTACCTCCTTTCCCTCTCTCTTTTCCTGCTTTTTCTATCTGTTCTCCCTGTTCTGTGTCAGACACAGGCCCCCCTACATCTATAGGAGAGCTAGAAGTAGGACATTTTTTCCAGGGCCATTTGGAAGCCAGACGGTTCTGCCAGCAGAGACCAAAATGTCCTTGCCCTCAGCCTCACACAAGGGCAGCCACTGTGCCCAGAAACAAAGGAAGAAAGAAGAAGAACTCTTGAAGTGTGTCACGTGACATCAAGAGCAACTTCCATAAAAAAATAATTCTCAGGCCATATATGGTATGAATAGAGAATGTTTCTTTTTCTCTTTTTTTTATACATTACAAAAACAGGGCCTGGTTAGAATGGCTTTCTCTCCTCCCTGCTGAATGAGATACAATCTCTTAACAATTTTGCTTGGGCAAAAAAACTGTTTTAATTCAACAAAGCCTAGCCTTGAATGTTTAATTCTATCACGTGTGCCTCGCTCCTGCTTTTTGTTTTCAGAATCCTTGGAACTGCAAACTTGGACACACTCCCTCAACACCCGAAGAAGGCATTTCTCTTTTAGAATAACAGCCTCTTGGTGAACAGGAGAACTTCTGTGCTGTGCTTTAAATCTGGCTTTCGTTAAACCCGTTGAACACATGAGCAACGGCAAAAGTAATAAAGTATCCTTCGTTATAATAAGTAGCTTGATCCGGCAATATGGGTCTGAAAGTTCTAGCACTCCCCTGTCAAGATGACATGTCAGAGGCACTATTTGTCTTATCACCACAGCCCTGTCTGAAGGAAGCAGGGTCAGCTCAACCATTAGCTGGAGTGGGACAGTCACTTCAAGACTGGAGGCAGTGGTGGCAAAGCCCCCCAATGCCACACACTCACTGCCAGTTGTGTTGGAGCCTTTGGTCTTTGAGTAGCTATTTCAATGGCACAGTCACTTCTGTTTCAGCTATTTTATTTATTTATTTATTAAATTTATTGTCATTGTAAGTATATACATAGTATACCCATACAATGAAATTCACACAGACACCCAGAGACCAGACCCACATGCACACACATAAAAAATCCTCAAACACTCCCCACCCACTAAAAATCCCCCACTAAGAACACAAACATCTAATAATGTCAGGCCCTGAGGTTCCTTGGGGCTAAGGTGGTATGGGAAGGGTGGCTGCTCCTCCCGCACTGCCTTGGTCCTGAGGACCCTTTGAACCATGCATTATTAAAACAGCCAAGAGAAAAGTGCCTGGGCCATCGAAGTGGCCATTCAAAGATCCAAAAATCCAGTGCCGAACCCTCTTTTCCTCCCTCTCTCATTCCCACCTCTGAGTAGCAGAGCTGCAGGGAGTGGGAGAGAGGGGACTTGTTTCAGCATGAGCTGTTATGGATCAGATTCCACTTCTTCAACATATGGAGTATTCATACTATGTCCTTTGTGTTTATACATATTCCTATGGCAGTGAGGATCATGACCAGTTGAGAATACAGGCAAGAGACAAAATGGCAATGCACTTTGTACTTGTGCTTGGCACAGTCTCATCCAGTTAAAAAATGATGGTGTTTTTCCCCCGGGCCTCATGCTGAGCTTTCAGAAGATTCACCCCCAGTGTTCTCCCTTGAGACTTTGTGCCCATGTGTATGCATTCCCCAGATTTCTCCCTTTTTGGATATGAATGTTGGGAAGGACTGACACAAATACAAACACATCCCCACAGATCCGGTGAAACTTGGCACACCTGGGAAGAGGCAAAGATAAGCACCCAGACTTTAAAGCCACCTCTCTCATACAAGCCCCCCCAAAGTTTCTTCCGCCCGCCACCCCAGCACCACTTGCCCTGAGATTTGGAAACCCAGGGAAGCACAGCACTTTGCTAAGACTTTGGGCAGGCCCTGAGAGCTGACAACCTTCTTCCCAAGTAGTAGTCAGGTTTTGGGAAAAGATGCATGCCTAGTTTGAAATGCATATCCACCCCCAAAGCAGCTTTCTTGATACACTCCAAAGTATGACTCTGTTATAAATGCTCTAAGTCAGGAGTGGGCCACTGTGGTCCTCCAGATGTTTTGGACTGCAACCCCCATGGTCCCTTGCCGGTAGCTATGCTGGTTATAGTTGCCTGGAATTGTAATCCAATAACATGCAAATGCCATATATTTCCTACCCCTGCCCTAAATATTTCCAAGAAATCCCTACAAGCGGAACCTGCAACAAAATTTTGCAATGCGTGGATTGCTCCTGACCATGATTCTAGCTATCAATTTCCATTTTCAGGGTGCTATATTCCATTTTCCCTTCCTATAGTTTTATTTTTGCCCCTCCAAAGTGTGCAATATATATAATATATATATATGAGTATACACTGAGATAATGTGTTTGGTATACTGTAGGTGTATACAATGTAATATATACAAGCCAAGAAAGTGAGTCAGGGAAGAAGGAAAAAACCAGTTTCCTCAGTATATGACAATGTTCCTTCCTAACTTAGTGTGCTTACAGTCAAGCCAGCAAAAGTATGTAAAGTAGCATTTTGAAATTGTGTGCCAATGAAAAAGAAGCAGAAATTGGTTATCTTAGAAGTATGTGCAAAGATATTAAATAATATTAATAGTTGAAAAGTAATATCATGATCGAAATGGCAAGGAATATCTGTAACTAGCCCTAGGCAACAGTCTTTATTGCAGTAAGCATCTCCCTCCATTCCATGGACCTACCCTTCTGTCTCCAGCATTCTCGTTGCTACATCTTGTTCCCTTTGCAGTCTGATCTCCCATCCTTTCAGGGTGGTGGCTGCTTTCCATGTCAGCCATGTCTGACATGGATGTCTCTTCCACTGAATGCAAAACTATTTCCTGCTGTTTCACCAAGAAGATTATCGTTCCTTCTGTTATTGCTATCTGACCAATTGTAAAGCTCACCTTTGGATGGACAATGCTGCTGATTATTGTGCAAGACAACTCTGCAACCTGCTGGTTGAGAAAGAAAACAGCAACTGATTCATGGTTTCCTTAGAACAAGTCTTTGGTAGTACAAGTGGCTTGTTGTTAGAGCAAGTAGAGATTGGGTGTGTATGAGAGAAAGAGGTATTCCCCTGATTGGTCCAGGAGCTGCTCCTGTTTGGCTACATCTTAAGGTGTCTTACAAATGACATTTGTGTTTTTCTTTCAATGGCCAGTTTGCAAACCCATCTCATCTGTCTGTTTCTAAGAGATGAATCATGTCACCTCAAATCAAAATACAACATGGATTAAGGAATCATCTTTCGTGAAAGAAGCTTATTTTAAACCCAAATGAAAAGCAAATTGAAGGCTTCCTAACACAAGTGCTAAACTCCACCTCCACAAAAAAGCAATGAACAATAAGATAAATATGGAGAAGTAAATACGAGAAACCCAAGAGTACACAAGTAGTAAGAGAGCTTGAGTTGTTAAAAGAAGATATCCGGCGCTTTCCCTTTCCCCCTTGCTAGGACAAGGGAAGGAGGAAATGTAGGAGAAGGCAACTTTCAGACAGTAAAGGAACAGAGGAGGAGGATACTGATACTACAGTTATTGAATTATGCCCCCTTCAGGAAGTAATTAGATGGGGCCTAATCAGGTAGGATTTGTGAATGCCCCCCAAGTAGTGCGGAAATAAGAAGTTTTAAGAAGGAAATTAAATCATTGATAGAAGACCCAGTAGATCTAGCAGAGCAAATAGATCAGTTCCTAGAGCCAAATGTACATACCTGGGGGGAAATGATGTCAATAATGAGCATTTTATTTACTGGAGAAGAGAGAGCCATGATTCGTAGGGCAGCTATGGCCAAATGGGAGGAGGAACATCCACCCGGGGCAAATCAGACACCAGCAGACCAGAAATATCCTAATCGAGACCCCCAATGGGATCATCAGAATGCTGGCCATAGAACTAACATGTATGATCTAAGAAGTTTAATAATAAGGGGAATAAAAGTGGCCACCCCTAAATCACAAAATATCACAAAGGCTTTTGAAATACAACAGGGCAAGGATGAAAGCCCATCAGTGTTTCTGCAGAGGCTGAAAGATAGCATGAGAAAATACTCTGGGCTGAACACAGAGGATGAAGTGCACAAGCCCTCCCAAAAATCAGTTTTGTGACTAAATCATGGCCAGGTATTAGGAAAAAGTTAGAAAAGATAGAAAATTGGAGTGACAAGTCTATGGAAGACTTACTAAGGGAAGCACAGAGAGTATATGTGAAAAGGGCAGATGAGAAACAGGAGCAGAAGGTGAAGCTTATGGCTAATACAGTAGAACAAGTGATTAATAATAATAATAATAATAATAATAATAATAATAATAATAATAATAATAATAATAATAATAATAATAATAATAATAATAATAATAAACTGAACAAACCAGATGTGTTAGATTGGACTGAAGAAGAAAAATCCTTAGTGGAATTGTTACAGGATCTAGTGATGGCAGGACCAGTCTTGGCACTGCCATCACTAGATAAGCCATTATAATGTTTTGTGAATGCACAGGAAGGAACAGCTTTGGGAGTGCTAACCCAAAAGTGGGGAGGACAGAAACAACCTGTAGCCTCTCTCTCTAAGCTTTTAGATCCAGTATGCAGAGGGTGGCCAGAGTGTGTTCAGTCAGTAGCAGCTATAGCTATTCTAGTGGAAGAAAGCAGGAAGCTGACCTTTGAAGGAGCATTAATAGTCAGCGCACCACACCAGGTCTGTATTATACTCAATCAGAGAGCAGGATGGTGGTTAACAGATTCAAGGATATTAAATTATGAGGCAATTTTGATAGAGAAGGATGATTTGGTATTTACAACAGATACTTGCGTGAATCCACCACGTTTCGCAGTAAGAGTGAGGAAGAGGGAAAAGAGTTGGAGCACAGTTGCCTAGATATAAAAGATTATCAAACTAAAGTAAGACAGGATTTGAGAGACATCCCATTGCATACTGGAATAGGACTATAGATGGGTCTTCTAGGGTAATTGAAGGGAAGAGGCATAATATATATGCTATAACAGAAGGGGATAGTCAGAGTGTTGTAGAATCTGGAAGGCTACCAAACAATTGGTCAGCACAGACTTGTGAATTGTATGCTCTTAATCGGGCCTTACATTTATTGAAGTCAAGAGACGGAACAATATACACAGATTCAAAATATGCTTATGGAGTGGTACATACCTTTGGAAAAATTTGGACAGAAAGAGGCCTGATTAACAGCAGAGGAAAGGAGTTGGTGCATGAAGAATTAATAAGGCAGGTACTGGAGGCTCTATTGTTGCCAGAAGAAATAGCAGTAGTACATATGAATGGGCAGCAAACAAGGAATACATTTGAGGTGAAAGGGAATAGGCTTGCAGATGAGGCAGCGAAACAAGCTGCCCTAGAACCACAGGAGGCAGAGTCATAAAGCTTAACCCCCCCCCCCCCCCGTATCCCTGAACTTGAGATATAGCCAAGATTATCCGAAGCAGAACAGAGAGAGTTAATAAAATTGGGAGCCATACAAAAGGAGGAAGGAAAATAGGTTCTCCCGGATGGTCGACAAATGTTGTCTAAACCAATTATGAGACAGGTTACGAGCATCTTACACCAGGGAAGCCACAAGGGAGTTCAAACTATGTGTGATATGGTTCTCAGGAAGTATGGCTGTGTAGGTATATACACTGTAGCTAAACAAGTGTGCAAAGGGTGTTTAGTATGCTGAAATAGCAGTTGGCAAAGTTAGTGTTGGAGACAAAGTTGCCATGGATAAGGTGCTTGCCAATTGCATTATTGAGAATCAGGACTGCCCCTCGGAAAGATATTGGTTTATCACCATATGAAATGCTGTTTGGCCTACCCTAAATGGGAGAGCTAGAATAGCCACAGTTTGAAATGACTGATAAGTTTCTTAAGCAATAGATACTTGGGCTGTCCACCTCTTTTTCTTTTCTCAGGTAAAAAAGGGTTTTTGGCTCAAACTCCTCCATTGGAATTTGCTGTACATTAGTACCAACCAGGACAATGGGTGCTTATAAAGTTGTGGAAAGACCAGAAATTGAAGGAGAAGGCCCGTTTCAAGTATTATTAATCACTGAGACAGCAGTCCGAACAGTCAAAAAATGTTGGACGAGGATAAAAGGAATAGAAAGCTCACCCAAGAACTTGGAATAAGGACGGAATCGCATGGACGCATGTGCTGAACAGCACAGTGTACATCAAAGTGATAATTGTTACTGAACTGAAGTACAGAGGTGGGAAGTGTTTGGGCAAGAGTTTCTGGATCCTTTGTTTACACCTTACGGACCTGATATTACTGATCAGGGTAACCTTTGTACCTGGAGCTGGTATCATGTTTGGTAATATTCAGGGACCACACCATTGTGGGCAGAGGAGGGAGAGGGTTGGGGACTAGTTCAATACAAGAGGGCTCATACCCACCACGAGTGGACCACACATTTTTATTTCCAGCACAGGAGAGGTTTACCAGAATGTTTTTGGAGATACAGGGCGCACATACACCCCGATAGGGTGTGTCACAGGCTGGAATAAAATTTATTAACAAACCTCTCCATAATCTCACAAGAAGGAAGAGTAGTTATGGAATATAGGTTACATCAACTGTACTGCCCCAGTGAGCCATATGACCATGTTGGTAATATTTTGTTGGATTATTAACCTAGCAGAAGGGCAGCTGCCACCAAGAGCTCCATCCACTAATGTGGTAGTTGAAGCTACACAGTTGTTGGCAGACTCATTGAATCTACATATGCCACCACATGCCAAAGGATTCTCAGACAGGCTGGCCATTTTATGTTCAACATCTAAATTCAACAGAATTAACTAAACCATATAGGACAGATCTTCCAGATGATGCCACATGGGACATAAAAGAACCCTCAGCAAGAGGCTTTCTTAAAGTGATAAAACCTGGTGCTGGTACCTGGTGTTAGGGGTGTAATGGAAATGGCCCAGCAATAGGATATAGTAGTTGCAGGATAGATATCAAAATGAATGGTGCAAGAATGTCAAATGGAACTTGGGCTACAGGCCACAATATAATGGCACTAAATAGTACAGGATACTATTTACAATGGATTATGAGACAATAGTGTAGCAAGGTGTTTCCCGCATTACAGGGGCATTACTTTATTTGGGGGGGGGGGGGGAAGCAACAACAAAATCATGGAACAAAAGAAGCCAAAAAAAGCATAGAAAAGCAGGCTAAAAGGCATTGATCATATCAGATGAAACATTGCATTGTCTGGATAGCAGAAAAAACACCAAGACTACTAGTGCTGAACGAGGTGCGTTTACAGGAGCAAATGCTGTCTGGCCAAGCCCTTTCACATGCACACCATCCCTTCATAACTCAATCCTTTTTGTGGGTGGTAGGTTTTATTCTGCACATGGTTATGACACAGCAAACCCATTCATCTGACCACCACTCTTTTTGCCCCTTTTGATTCTGATTTCTATAAGCAAATCGGTCCTTTGTTTTTTGCCCACTTGATTCAGCACTCTGGAAAGACTGGTAATAGTTGACATGTGGGAGGTGAGAGAAATAGAGGAATCAGTGCTGCTTTTGCAAGTCCCTGTAAGGACAGGATGATTGAGTCATGGTAAAATAATCAGTACATACTTTTTGTTAATTATTTAGCCAACACAAGGAATTTAAAGAAGTCATGGAAAATTATAAGAGGAAAGTACAAATAAGGGAGGTACCCTATTGTACTGACAAGAAGACTGAGCGAGTAGGCCTAGGTAAGAATGAAGGAACTTAATGGGTCATTTAGAATGACGGCAGGGAGGTTAGGAAAAGGGAACATATACCAAATAAGGATAGAAATAAATAAGAGTCTGGGGTCTGGGTAAAGAGAGGAGTGGGAGATGTAAACAGAGGTGGGACTTCCTGTGATCAGTTTAGGCGCACCGGATAGGTGCCTAACCAATGGGGAAGCAAGGGAAGGACGATGCGGCTGGGAATAGGGAATAAATATCATGCTACCTGTACTGATGTGTGTGCCTACCCAGTTAGGACACCCGCTTTTGCAAAAGCGCTTTTTAATAAAGGGGAGCTGCTTGTATTTGTGGTTGTCTGGTTACTGCATTTAAGTAACAAGGGTGTGAGCATTCTGTAAGTAAACAGAATAGTCACGTGTAGTAGAAAAAGTCAGAAGGGCATTGTCAACACACAACAAGAACAATAGAAAAGTGGGGATTCCAACGGATACATTTAGTACCTGTTGTTATTGTAGAAATTGTTGCACACATTTATATATCCATACCCAAACTGGTAAAAACATGGTTAGGTGTTTTAATGAAAATATGATGCCACTGGATGAAGAACGAGTTTATCGACTGGGACATGCAATGGAAGCAGAAGTCAGGCCCAGTTATTTATTTGTAACTTTATCTGCATTTTATTTCATTTCATTATTTTATTAATGATTAATTGTATTTGCTCCTTTTAATTATATGATTCAAGGCAACTTACAATTAGAAAGCACAACATATAATAAATAAAAGTGAAAACAATCAAAACAAACATTTTAAAATACCAGTAAAAGGCAATGCAGTGCTCAGCTCACCCAGTCAAAAGCCCCTTGCAGATAAGGTCAGTTGCTGAATAAACGAAGGTGGAAGGTCAACAGGGAGAGAAGTCACTTAGTCTCTCTTGTTAGCCAACGAGAAGGCATGTTCTCCCATTCCTACTGAGATATCCAAGAAGATGGTGGGGCCAAGAAATAGGTCTAGAGTTGACATGGCACAGTATTTTTGTGAAGTTTGGTTATCTTGCAAGCCTACTAAACTTCCTGCTAAATGATAGAAATTTTCCTGAGTTTTGAATGTCAAACTCATGTTCTTAGGGACTGGTGGGAACAAAATAGAAACAGCTCTCAGAAATTTGAATTCACTATGCATTTACAGTACATGCCTATTACAAACATCTTCAGCCTTGTTTCACAAATCATTCTGTACTATCTTCACTATTTTTGTTTTGTTCTGCTTTGCTTCTGGCTGCCATATATTCGCCAGGTCTCAGGGTATCTTGGGAAACTCTGGCAACAGCTTGTGGGTATAGTTGCTAATTCAATTCTTCTTTGGTTCTCTCTGTCAGGCAACAAATTTTGGGGTGAGCACCATTAGAAGAAAGAAAAAGTTGAGTTTGTGCATATGTGGGTGACCTTAAAGCACAGGCACTCATCTCTATTCATTCCCAGATGGGACCAGGGCTCACAGGCTCGATGAAAAGGTGTTTTTACAAGTGCTGTGTTTGTGTAACTTTTGCACACACCAAAAAGGTAAGAGCAAGGGGGAGGACTGGGGAGAAATCCAGTGGATGGGTCCATTATGTTCTTTGGAGATCGGTAGGGAATAACATGCCACTGTTGCAGCTCACAAGCCTTCTTGTTTTGTACAAGCCCTGGCAGCAATAATATAAGGCCTAGGGAGAAAACTCCCTGTAAACCGGTGATATTTCCCCAAGCCCCAATCGCAGGATAGTGTGGGATTCAAGATCTAGTGGTAGGGTTGGCCACCACAAACTGCTACCCGGCTGGCCACTGAAATATAGTGATATATTTTTCCTGGGTTTGAGGTGTTATGTCATTAGCTGAGTTCACACAGAACCTGTGTCCATTCACACAGTTTCCTCTTTCACCTGTTTCCAAAATCAAGTGAATCCATAAACAGTTTCAGACATCGCAGAAGCCCACATCTGATCTCAGGTTTGGGGCCTGAAATCTCAGTTTAAAATTTCAGGATTAGTGATTTGCGAATCTACGAAATCATAGCTGTTATTATAATGATGTAGGCTAGGATGACATTCACAATTGTTGACATAATCTGTTGTGTTGGGGGGGGTGCTCATGTGAGCTGAACACACAAAACAATCAGTGCTTTGTGAATAGTTGTACATATATCAGACTGCCTCCTCCTTTTCTCTGATGGAAAACAAAACACTTGCCTCAAATCTCTGCCTTGCTAACAACATTCTAACATAGCTTGCCCACAAAACACAGACTTTCAGTTCATGAAAAGGAGGTATTCACCAGAGTTTGATTAAAGACTCTGGTGCCTTGGCTCAGGACCAATTTAGAGCCCAACATTCCTTTGATCCATAATCACAAGCTGTACTTTAGAGCTTTGAGAAGTTACTTCTTTGAATTACAACACCTCTCCACTCTGTTATGCTTGAATTCTACCAAAGCTTTGTTATACTTTCATTTCTATCCTTGAATATCATTGCCCCTCTTGCTCCCATTTTGAAATATATTTACTCTTCTTCTTCTGCTGCATGATCCCTATTCTTTGTGTGTATCTTCCAGAATTTGGAAATATTATCATCTTGAATGACATCTCCCTGAATCCACAGTCATCATGGGCCATGCTAGGTGGGGAATTCTGGGAATTGTAGTCCAAAAACCTCCACCTTCACAGGTGCATCTGATAGGGACACAGGCGAGGGGCTTCTCTGTTGCTGCTCCCAGATTCTGGAACTCCCTCCCACAGGAGGCCAGGCTGGTCCCATCTTTGCTGTCCCTCTGCAAGCAGGCAAAGACCTTTCTATTCAGGCAAGCTTTACCTCAATGACTGGCTGTCTGAGTGGGATTTTTTAGATGGATTGTTTGTTATGCATTACTGCTTTGACTGGGTTTTTAGCACTACTTGTGCTTCTCAGAGTGGAATTTATTCATTCTTTTATCATATTTATATACTTATTGTTTTCAGCTGTAGATGTTGTCTTTCAATCATGTAAGCCACCTTGGGTCCTTTTTAAGGAGAAAGGCGGGGTAAAAATGTTTTAAATAAATAATGTTTCCCAAGTATTGGACCTGCCAACTGCTACTACTCACATTCCTAAAGGCTTTGTACTCTGGATGCCAAGGGAACAGAGCAGAGAGAAAAGAAGAGAGAGAGGAGGAGTATGGAGAAAAGAAACAGGAGTCCTTCTGTCCTGCCAGCCCAGGCAATTCTGAAATGTTAATTCAAGCTTTCCAATAAGGCCTTGAGCTGCTTAGTGTTTGTGTGCTGCTACAAGTATGATTTGGAAGCGTTTGGGGGGGGGGGGAAGAGATATTTCTGCATAGATTTCCCCTTGAACAAAGTGGCCACGGAAAGTGAGAGGTAGGTGGGCAGAGTAAGAGAGAGAGAGAGAGAGAGAGAAGAAAGAGGGATGGGCTACACATCTTATGAAATATATTTAAATGAGGAAGAACTGGATAAAAACAGCCAGTGACTCTAGATGTGACTCCTTTCCCTGTCAATCTCGAGCTACTGCAAGTGTCCTGAAAGAGAACAAATGTGAGTAGATTATTTTCCACAGGGCTGGAATTGGGGGTGAGGGAGATACAAGCCATGCTTTCACTATTTTCTGTGGAACATCTAGTAGAAGGACAAGCGTCCAAAACCTGCAACTTGCATTTTCCATTTGCAAAGGACTGACAAATATGAGGAGGATAAATCCCCTTGGAAAGCAGTGGATGTAGAAACTTGGAAAAGAGCAGGGACAGAAAGAACGGCTCTCACTGAGACTCAAAGTACTTGAGAGACAAACTTTTAATAAGGGAAATTCTCCATATTACAATGTAAGGGAATGAGCTTAACATTTTAAAAAATCTTCACTGAAATTATGATTCATGTTATAGTTGAGGGAGGGAGGATTTTCTTGTCCTATTATTTTCAGACATGGAGTGAACACCTGTTATGAAGTAATGATAATACTATCCTCCAAAGTAAAAAAACACTGTGACTGAAACTTTGAGCAAGCAATATCTTCCAATTTAGAAATTAGTGTTACAGCTTCTGAAAGTTGAACTCGAGGCCATCAAAAGATCAGAAAACGGAGCAGGCACCAGTCCCTGGGGCAATAACATGTGGAACAGGGAAACTTTAGCCATCAGTAGCTTGCTATCTACGTTCTGAGAGAGAGAGAAATCAAGAAGAGAGAAGAGAGTAAGGGCAAAGCAAAAACCATTTGAAGGATTGTTATTGTTTCTATGTTAAATTTGCAGAGCTTTGAAATAAATCCTTAGGTATCAATTTGTTGCTCTAATTTGTAGATTTTTCAAGGAATGAACTGAAATTGTTAACAGTATTTTATCCCTTCTTGTTGAGTTCTCATTACAGCAATATTGAGCAATTCTGTGTGATATTTAGAAGATTAAAAATGTAACAGTTTAAGAAGGTTTACTGAAAAATTAGATGTTCTACCATTTTAAGATCAATTAATTGGTCCACGATTATGTTAGCACATTGGCACTGCCACTAATGTTCCCAGGTTTTGTAAGTCTGTAGACTGAGGTGATATGTCCTGTTTGAGGTGAGACCATCCAGCATCTTCCTGCCAGCATGGCCAGTATCCATGCTGTTCTAAGAGCAGCAGTCAGAAAAAAAGTAACATGTTCCAGTCCTGTAGTAGAACTGCAGTAGAACTTGGTGCTGGACTCAAAGCAATGGTCTTCAGGGCTGGTCAATGTACCTGGCCATGTCTAAGCAAGAATGGATTTCCTCATTTTTGGAACGCGCTGCTAGTGTTTTCAGTTGAACTGCCTTCATTTCCATAGCCTTTTCCCCCCAATATTATTATATATGACCATATTTTTATTTATTTTATTTATTTATTAAACTTATATACCACCCATCTAGAATGTGTCTACTCTGGGCGGTTTACACAAAATATAAAAAATAAACTGAGAAGGTATAAATGAACTAAAGATACAACCCAAATTAACAGCAGAATCCAAGATGGAAAAAGAAGAGAAAAAAGAAAAATAGACTAGGTAATGGCTGTAGGGAAGGCCTGCCTGTATAGCCATGTCTTCAGAGTGGTCTTAAAGGCCCTCAGCGAGGGGGCCTTTATAATACTTAAACAGTGCAATTACAATCTATCTAGGCAAATTCCAAAACTACTATATAGTATTATGGAGGAAACTGGTTGCAAAATGAAAATCATGGGTTTTGCACTTTTTAAATGCTGGCTATGGCTGCCCTGTCTAGACAAAGAAGATTATCAGATTTACAAACAAGCTGCCTTTGCCTCAAAGATCCAAGTCTGTGGAGAAGTCCTAGAAGAAGTCAGTCTGGGAAAGGAATGTCACCCAAATTTGATAGCAGTGAAAGCTAACTCAAGAAAAGCTATGAAGGTGGCAAAGTGTTGGGGGGAGAAATTAGTGTTAGAACTTCTGAAAGTTGAACTGGAGGCCACCAGAAAGTCTGAAAGTAGAGCAGACACTAAGTTATGGGGTGATAACATGTGGAACAGGGAAACTTGCTCACCACTAACTTACTAAGTTTTGACAGGGGGAAAAACCAAGAAGGGAGGGAGGAAAGACAAAGCACACACTTCAGACCACCCTTCTCAAAGCTGACCCTCATGTGTGTATGTATAAAATTTTAGACTGTAAATGACAAGCATGTGTGGCTTGCAGACTAAGCAGGGGAAGACCTCCCTGTACAATTTCAGTGCTCAGACATGAGCAATGTCCAGGACATTGGTGCCACTGGACTTGAGGAAGAGCCTATATGTAGAAACAGTGGCGCCCAAACCGGTTCCCTCCAAGTATGTTAAACTACAGGTCCAGTCATCAAGAACCACCTTGATTCATGTTGCTTGGTGGAGATGGGAAGTTTGCATGCCTGCATATCTAGAAGGCAGGGTGGGGAAGTCTATCTTACTTTCTCAAGGACAGCTGGCTACAGGAAGGAAGAACTGGCCAGCAAGAACAACAGATTGACTCACCATCATTACATGGGTAGCCTCTTCATTCTTCTTATCACAAGGTTACCTTTCTTCCAGTGACATGATAGAGGATAGCTATGCTTTCAGCCATTTCTGAATAATTCAGGGCCTGTGCAGGTCATGAAACAAACTAATAAGTCAATCTTTATTTCTGAGGATACTAAAGTGCAGGATTGAACTAGTGCTGAACTCTTCCAGAAACATATTGGTCACTGATGACTCCCTGAAATAAACCCATGAGATAAGCCAGAGATCTCTGGGTCATGTAGTCTTCAAATACTGAAGACAGCTAAACATCAGACTTTGGAGAGGATGGCTGTTGCAAAACTTCCATCTCTTTTGCTTTGTTTGCATATCTTCAGACTGCCCTTCTTCAAGCTGACCTGTGCTAGATCTGTTGAGTTACAATTCGTGTTGTGGCTGGAGGCAACGGGGACTGTCCTTCATCACATCCGGAAGATGCCGGCTTGGGAAAGGCTGCTATAAATTGCCAGATGGGGCTATTATTCTTTTTGCATACTTACTTAGTATTCTTTCTTTTTCAGATGTCAGTCTGGCATTCCATGTATTCCCTCTTTCAGATGGTTTCCCGTAAGAAAAGAATAACAGGCAGCGCTGACAGAGTTTCGAACTTGCGCCGCTGCCTTTCCACCTTGGACCTGGTGGCACTGGGTGTGGGCAGTACATTGGGCGCAGGGGTGTATGTCCTTGCAGGAGAAGTTGCCAAGACCACCTCGGGCCCTAGCATCATCATTTCCTTTTTGGTTGCAGCTCTGGTATCCATCTTGGCAGGACTGTGCTATGCTGAATTTGGAGCCCGGGTGCCTCTGACTGGATCAGCTTATCTCTACAGTTATATAACTGTTGGGGAGCTGTGGGCGTTCATCACTGGGTGGAACTTGCTGCTCTCCTGTGCAATTGGTATCAACATTTCTTGAGCTTCCATATTGTCAGGTCTCCATGGGGTTTTCTTGAGGCCAGACAGCCAATGAAGGCAACAAAGGGAGGCAGAATTCTGTCCAATGGGGAATTTATGATAAAGTGAGTAAGCTAGCGATAGCAAGCTCACACAAGTAGAATGGCCAGGAAGGCTGTAGCTCAAGGGAAGAGGACAGTGGCAGTCAATGGTTGTTGTGGTTGGTGGGGCAGAAGAAACAGCAACCAATGGTGGGTGTAGCCAGGAGCATTCATACTTAATGCACACGACACACACAAAGAAGCATTTGTAGACACACACACACACAAACAAACACATGCAAAGGCAGGTAGGCAAGCAATCATTCACACCCACATGCAAAGGCCCCTCTCTCTGGTGAGGCGGCAGGCATGAGTAGGCTGGCTAGGGGTTGAGATGGTGCAGCACTCTCTTGACCACAATGGAACAGCCAACACTGGCAGAGCGCCTGCTTTGCATACAGACAGTTCCAGATTCAGTCCCGGGCATCTTCAGGTTGGGTTAGAAGACACTTCTGATGTGGATCACAGGAGAGCCTCTGTCAGAGGGACAGTGGAGCCAGAGCTTACAGGATCGAAACACTGGGACTGTTTTAGTAGCAGGGACCATGTCATAATCGGCCACTAGATTCAAGCTTCCCTGTTCACTCTGAGCTTAGCTGCAATGTTAACTCCCAGTATATTATGGCAAGCTCCTCCTCCTTGTAATGTAAGATTTGAGGATGATTTGGTTTTAAATAGGCAAGTAAGAATCCTTAACTTTACAAAATACCTGTTCTTTGATTGGTGTGCATTGATACAGGTGTCTGTGGTTTTGGACTCTCCTTAGGCGGGACAGCTTCTTATGGTGATGGTCGTGATGGCCATATTTAACACTACACCACAGGCCTCTACCAATCATTGTAAAGATAGGAAGGGGGATTAGAATTAGATTAGAATTCTAAATTGATGATGATTTTTGTGGCCCCATTCATCAACCGTCTCCAAAGACAGTGAGGGGAAAAGATAGGATGTGGGCAGTGTGTGTCATCTAACAAGGAAATGAAAAGCAATTATTGGCAAGAAGAAAGAGGTCTTCTGCTTGGCTTTGTGGTGGCTGGGGAGTCAATGGTAGTTAGAGTACTGTGAGCTTCAAGAATTGCAAGATCACAGATGAAGGCAGTAAAAGAGACATGTATTTATTTTATTTTATTTAAAATATTTGTTCAAAATATTTTATGTATGTCCTCTTTGAGCTCACTGGAGAAAAGGCACAATATAGATCAATTGAATTAATCAATCAATTCATATGTGTATATGGTTGTGCAACTGCTTAGGATCATTGTGCATGCCTTTAAAATTATGTTAAAACATCCATTCTCAATGGGGACCATATGGTCCCCTGGGGGGACCCTGGCACATTTGAAGGAGGCCAAAGACTAGAACAAATTCTTCGCACACCCCTTGTAAGGTTCATTTTGCGACCTACACAATCCTGATTTGGCCTATATTTCTTTCATATTGTCTTTATGGCCACGGCCAAAACAACATGGAATGGCTGTTTTAAAAGATCAGAGCTTCACAGAATATGAGGGGCATCTTGAGAATATTATCACCCCATAAAGTTTCCACATCAGAGATCCATGAACCTTGTAAATTATAGTTTTGCCATACTGTGTCTGCAACATCTCTCCTTCTTGAAGTGTGATGTGCTTTACCCATCGACTCATAGTGCTGTTTTGTTCAATGGGCAACTTTGATTTTTGACAGGTACCTCCAGTGTGGCCAGAGCTTGGAGTGCTACTTTTGATGAGCTCCTGGGCAAACGCATGGAGATCTTTTTCAGCAAGCATATGGCCATAAGCTCTCCAGGGCTGGCTGAATATCCTGACATCTTTGCCGTTTGTCTCATTGTTATAATTGCAGGTATGTTTGGACTATTTTTTTTTTAAAAAATCACTATTGTAATGGAGCCTAGGTCAATTTGACTGAAGGTTTTATAGAGGCATGGGATTTTCTGTGCCTTTGTGCAGCAGGAAAGTGGCTGTTGCAGCTCTTCAGAGCCTGCCAATGTTCTGTTCCTGGACAGCCTGGCGGTGGCTTTTAGCCCAGCTAGACTTCAGCCAGCATTGCCCTCCAGACAGTAGTGGCTCCACTGGCATAGAGGAGCCGGGAATGATTCACCACCCACTCTGCTCTGCTGCTTTCGCTGGGTTCCTCACCCGACGCTGTTGCATGACAGGGATGGCCCCACTGCTTGTACAAAGCCATCCTCTGCATAATCCTTTCCGTGTCCTTGGCTTGCATTGCACAAGCTCTACTTTGAGTTGAGAAACTGATTGTGCTGTATTATCCTGTCCTTGAGATGCAGTCTCTGTTAATCCAAACACTGGAGCTGGAAAAGCTTTTTTTGCCCTTGTATGTCTCTAGATTTTTCTTCAGAGCATGGGTGAAGTTGTATTGTTATGCCCATGTTTTACATTGATTAGGACACCTGCTGGTCATGAAAAAGTGCATGCTCCTGGTGCTGAAAGCAATCCACATGTTAGCTGAAAGGAAGTCTGTTTTCATGTTCAGCACTGGCAACAGAACAGGAGTTTCACACTCCATTATTGCACACATCTTTTTCGTATTCATTAACAGATTTCTAAAACTTGTAGCAAAAGTAACTCTTTAACCCAATGCACAGGACAAACAGGTTCCAAAATACTGTGTATGAACAAAGTAAAGTGAGAAGACAGAAGAGCAACATGGAACACGTGTGTCCTTCCAACCATAATGGGACTGGTTGTATATACTCAATGGAGACAGATTGGTACTGGGAGGAGAAAGCGTGGGTTGCCTTTTTAAATTACTTCCTATGTTTCACTCCTTAATCCAGAGGAAAGCCCTGACTCAGAATCTTAGCTTCTCCAGCTACCATCCTATATTTGTTGCTACTTTACATCACGTCAGAACATTGCTTTATTATAATGCCAGCCAGTATACATGGACCAGCCGTGGGTCACCAGGGTTTCTCAAAGGGTTATTTTCCAGGATGACGTACGGCTGCTGTGGATTGACCAGGAGACCATCCACATCCAAAACACCTGCCTTGCCACTGAGTCCTCCTCCTTAACCATACCTCTGAAAGGTGCAGCTCCATCTTTTAAAAATATGAGTAGGAAATATTAATGTATGGAGTCACTCTATTGTTTGCAGTTTTATAGATACATACCCTTCAAAAATACAATGATAAAAATACACTGCTAAATAGAAACACACATGGATGCTATAATTTGTTTTGTTTCCAGATGCTAGAAATGATACTTTGTGTGGGGCACTTTCTCAGAGCTCCATATAGCACTTGTTTCTGCATTACTCTTTCAGCCTGAATGAATTGCAGTGCGTTCAGGCAAATGCAGAGATATTTTCAGCTGCAAGTTTCTATGGTCAGCATACCTCTGTCTTCTTGTTTTGCCAGGGCTCCTCTCCACTGGGGTCAAAGAATCCACCACAGTCAATAAAGTCATTACAGTTGTGAATGTGTTTGTCCTCCTATTCATTGTAATCAGTGGATTCATCAAAGGAGACCTGAAAAACTGGAGGCTAAATGAGCAGGATCTTAGGACGGCTACTAACAGTAGTAGGTAAGGAACAGCCGGATCAGCTCCCAGGCTGTTGTCTACAAAGCTGTAGTCAAAGACTGTAGTCAGTCTTTCTACAGATTCAAAGTTGGTTACAAGAAAGATAGCTTGAAATAGGGAACGTTCACTGCGAGGTACATAATGAGTGGTATGCTTGTTAACTTCCATGAAACACCACAACACTTTTTAGTATTTGTTATATTTATTATGTGGACCAACCCTTTTCCTAAGGAAATTTGGAACACCACCACCCAAGTGTTGATGAGCTATTATTTGCATCATCCCCCAACCAGTGACCAGGTTCTTTGAAACTGATGGGAATTGGAATCCAATAACAACTGGAGGGCTGAAGGTTCCCCAGCACCACTGGAGGTGGTGTTATCCAACTTTATCCTTGTGACAACCTGTAAGATAGGTTGGGCTGAAATAGAACAATTTGCCCAAGGCCACCTTGTGACAGTCTGGCCAAACCGGGACATTAATTCTCCTCTTGCCTTGTAGAGTCTTTAAGTGTAGCAAGGAGGGAAGAGACATGTGCATGCATGTTCCACCTCCCTGTCCCCACCACTCATTCCCTGACCCTTTCCATATTGAGCCAAGATGCCCAAAGAGGAGTTCCACTTGTCTTTTCTTGAATATTAGAAGACTTCAGATTTTTTAGGAACTTTGTTTTATTGTGGTTCCCAACAAACTCTCTTCAGACCTTTCTCATCAACACTGGAAGATCTGAGACTGTGTAGGAAGGAACTGAGTGTGCCCTTGCCCCCAATACAATGTTAGCCTTCATATGAGCAAGCTGGGCACTTACATAGAGCCTACTCCAATCTCCGCCCAATATTATATCCATTAATACTCTGCACTTGCTCACCCAAAATGGAATTTGCTTAAATTTTATGGCAATCGATTCCAGTGAGAGTCATATAATAGCAGTGCTTTTTAGATGTTTTCCTTCTTTCCCTTTTAGCACAATCTACTTGCTCAACTACTATGTCTCTCCCACAGGCTGTGTGACAGCTACCTAGAATTACTGGAATTTTTGATATATCTAGTGATAGTGTGCAGCTTGGTGCTGTCTGTCTGCTGAAATAAGAAAACAACTTGTGTATTGTAATTACAAAAGCATTTCTAATTTATTACTCAAGTCCATTCTGAACAGATCAGAAGGAAATATGCTAACTTATTTTTTAAGAGACCTGGCTGTGCTTGCTTGTCTCTCTATTGTCTTGCTCTCCATTTGGGTTACTGGTTTCAAATGTTGGTTCTCAATGTCCAACACAAATAACATCCAATCAGATCCTTCTTGGGCTGACTTCCTTTCTCTCACTTTCCTTCAAAGCAACCAGTCTGTGGCTGGCAATGGAACTTTGGAGTTTGGGGCTGGCGGGTTCATGCCCTTTGGCTTCAGTGGCACCCTGGCAGGAGCTGCCACTTGCTTCTATGCTTTTATTGGGTTTGAGTGCATCGCAACTACAGGTATGTAAGACAGGTAGCAAATCCAACCGTTCATTTTCTTACATCCACATCTGGCAGCTAATGAAAATGTAGAAATATATAGTGAAATCATCCCATAAAGGAAACCAGTTCTTTTTACAGGTGCCCTTGTTCATAGTTTTCCTCCTAAGGTGAGAAATTAAAGTTGTTTTCCTCATCCCTCTTGGGCACTGCTGTTGCTAGGTTAGCAATGGAAAGTTATGGAAAGTTTCACTTCCCCTCCTCCCCATGTTTCAGTTTCTTAAAACTTCAGATTATTTTCATCTGAAACATGGGAAAATTTTCAATTTTTGAAAAACTCCTATAAAAATGAAATAAAATTCTCAGAAACCACTATGCATTCCTTTGAGGATATCCAAAGTACCACGTTGGGATTGAAATGCTAGTGTGCCAAGACAACCAGGCTTGGATCAGAAGGTGCAAAATGTGTGTTTCAGCATGATCATGTGATTACTCACCTCTCTTATCTACCAGGGGAAGAAGTGAAGAATCCCCAGAAATCCATCCCAGTGGGGATTGTCGTCTCCCTGCTCATATGCTTCTTAGCCTACTTTGGTGTCTCTGCTGCCTTGACACTGATGATGCCTTATCACCTTCTAGACACCAAGAGCCCTCTGCCAGTGGCCTTTGAATACATTGGATGGAGCACAGCCAAATATGCTGTAGCTGTGGGGTCACTCTGTGCTCTGACCACCAGGTTAGTGATGTACAAGAAGTTTGCTCAATCATATTGTGTTCTACGTGTATCTGATCTGCATCTTCCAGAGCACAAATAGATGCCACTTGCAGAAAACATACATTTCAAGTTTCTGACCATGTTCCAGCCTCACCAAAAGCACACAAACATTTGAAAAGTTCAAAACAAAACCAAACCCACAAAACATTCTACCAATTTCTAAAATGTGTATAATTGGGTCCTAGTAAATAGAAAGTATGCTCATGAATGCACCCATTTCACAAATTTGTACAGAAATGTATACCATTTCCCCCAGAGAGGTAACTCCCTGCTCATCCTCTCTGTTGTTTGCTCTCAGTACATTGTAATCTAAACTTGCAGATAGGGTTGAGCTGACATGGTTAACACTCCATGCTGTATTAGCTCATCTTACCTCCTTCTAAGGCAGTGGCCCTAACTGGGTTGTTGTTGTCATTGTTGTTGTGACGTTACACTTCTGTTGCATCCCACACAGGTCTCTATCAGGCTGGGTACCATAGAGCTGGGGATGATGCAAGAAAAAACATGAATGTTCCAAAAATCACGGCTAAATGTGTGGGCCAGGGTGTTGTGTTTCAAGCAGATTTCAGAATGGGGACAGCAGGCTCAGGTCAGAAGGGCATGTTTCAATTTTGCTTCTGGTCAGGGATGGGGACTTGAGTTGCGGGACACACTGTCAAGTCAGACTTAAGTCACACTAGTGACTCGACTCTGTTTTGTTCTTCAGTGACTCAGACTCAACTTGAGACTCAGAACCCACTCACCCCTCCCTTTTTTCTGGGGAAAAAGGGCTTGTTTTTCAAAGGGACTCAGTTTTGGGGCTTGGGACTCAGAACCAAAGTCTCAGACTCTGACTTGGGACTTACCAACATCCCTGCTTCTGGTGGTGTGAATCACTTCCCTAGACCAGCCCTATCTTGCTGCTTTGCTAACCAAAGTCAGTCTAAACCCTACCTGACAGTTAAATTCTCAGACACTACATTCCAAATGTCTCTGACTTACATCCCTGACCTATGGCTATGGCTTTGCTATGATGTAATTAATTCAGAAGTCTTCAGGAGGGTGGACAATTTACCCATCTGTCACAGGGCGTCCTTCCAAAATTTTGGTGCGAACTCATCAATATCGTACAAGTGACTTCAGCTGTGATCAGAGATGGCATTTCTCACACACCCTTATTTCTGTTGATGTTTTGGGAGGCTTTGAGAAGATTCCCCCCCCCCCATACTTATAGCTTATCCAATGCACATTAACATCAATTTTCCTGTGTACAACAGGAGAGTTAAAGGAAGGGCTATGATTTGGGGTCTTTCCTTTCCTTTCTATCCTCTACAGTTTATTGGGTGCTATGTTCCCAATGCCACGGATATTGTTTGCTATGGCCCGGGATGGACTCCTTTTCCAACCTTTGGCCAAAGTGAGCAGCTGGCAGAGTCCTGTGATTGCCACTCTGGTCTCTGGTGCTGTAGCAGGTAGGTGTGTAAATAGGCCTAATATTGACTAAATCTTGAGTCTGCCAGCAGATAACAAACTAACAATACTGTGGTGAAACTAGGACCATGTCTTATTAAACTATGGAACAAGAAGAATAAGCAGAGTGCTGCTGCCTAACTCCACAATCCTTTCTAGTCCAGAATCCTACTTCCCACAATGACCAGCTAGATTACTCTAGAACAGTGATGGCGAACCTATGGCACGTGTGCCACAGCTGGCACACAGAGCCCTCTCCGTGGGCATGTGAGCCATAAGTCGCCATCAAGAAATACTTACCTCTCCTCTGATCTCGGATTTTGGCACTCCCCTCTGCTTGTGCAGTGGTCCAGCGGAGGGGTGCAATGGCGGCCATTACTGGTCTAGCCCAATGGGGGATTCGAAGACCCGTAAGTATTTCTTTGTTAATACCGCCCATGGGGGGGGGGGGGGGACACAAGCATTTAACCCTTGCAGTGCAGGAGCTGTTTTTTTAAAACTAAAACCTCAGTATTTGGGTTTTAATTGCAGTGTTGGCACTTTGAAATAAATAAGTTGATTCTGTGTTACAGTTTGGGCACTCGGGCTCAAAAAGGTTCACCATCACTGCTCTAGAAAGTCTACAATGACATGACAGCACGAGTTTGCCTTTAGCAACTGCTGTGCAGACACATACTACCTCTTGAAGTGGAGGAGGTAACAGACAGCTATCATTAGTAATAATAATTCATTGCTTTCTGAATTTGTTTGATCCTCTTTAAAAATCACACCTTGGCCCAAATCCTATTGCACATTTATATGCAGGCAAGAGGAACCGTGGAAGTCACCATGGCTAATGGTGGCTAAATGATGTGGCAGGTGAGTGACCGGAAAAGGGGCCAGGACATCACCAATTAGATGCAGCAATGTCCATAGTTCCTCTTACCCACATGTAAATAGCCAATGTGCTCTGGTGCCAGAGAATCTCCTGTTTTAACTATGTGATGTCCAAAGAGGCACTTCCTTTTGTGTATTTTTAACATCTGCTTAACACCTTGACGTTTCCACAGGGGACTTGCTTCAGCACCTTAGTCATTCCAGTTAAAAAAAAAAAGTCCTTTTCTATGCCCTTTCCAGTTCTAGTGCATCCTTTCTAAAGAGCAATGACCGGAAAGGTACACATTCATAGTATTATAATGTTAGAACTGCAGAGCTGGAAGGGACCCTATGGATCATTGAATCCAGCCCTGTCAAGGAGGCATAGTTGGGAATCAACCTCTGGCTCTGCATTTTCTGCATGTTCTTCCCAGTATATTCCATCCATACCAGTGCTCTTAATGGTACTCTTCTTTCTTTTTAAAGATATTTCTTTTTTCATGTGGATTGTGACTTGTCAGGCAGCTGAGTCTGCTTCAGTTCAGGATATATTTACCATGCCCTTTGCAATGGGTGTCATTACTCTCTTTTAGGTGTGCTCAGACACTTTTCTGGCTATAATAAATGCTAACATAATAAATATGATTTAGATAAAGACGGTTGATCATGCTATACAGTAGCTATGAGACAACAAAAAGTAGGGGATGATAGAGAACAGTACAAGACCCTCTTTCTTTCTGCACAGCTTTGATGGCTTTCCTTTTTGACCTGAAGGCCTTGGTTGACATGCTGTCCATTGGAACATTGCTGGCCTACACTCTGGTTGCCATCTGTGTTCTTCTCCTCAGGTAATGCACTTCTTGCTCTCTATTCCCCACTGATGGAAGGGCGGCCAAAGGTGCCACTTCAGTGACCAGCCAGGCAAACATCTGAAAGTGGCATAACATTTCCTCAATACATATCAGTCTCATGAACTGCATTTGCATCATCTGTAAATGTGCTACAGAATTAGGGAAACATCAAAGACATATAAGATTATTGTTTCCACAGCAATGTGGGTGTTAGGGAAATGCCGAAGAGCTCAACATGAGGCATACTTGTTGTTGTTGTTTAGTCGTTAAGTCGTGTCCGACTCTTCGTGACCCCATGGACCAGAGCATGCTAGGCCCTCCTGTCTTCCACTGCCTCCCGGAGTTGGGTCAAATTCATGTTGGTAGCTTCGATGACACTGTCCATCCATCTCGTCCTCTGTCGTCCCCTTCTCCTCTTGCCTTCACACTTTCCCAACATCAGGGTCTTTTCCAGGGAGTCTTCTCTTCTCATGAGATGGCCAAAGTATTGGAGCCTCAGCTTCAGGATCTGTCCTTCCAGTGAGCACTCAAGGTTGATTTCCTTCAGAATGGATAGGTTTGTTCTCTTTGCAGTCCAGGGGACTCTCAAGAGTCTCCTCCAGCACCACAATTCAAAAGCATCATACTTAGAGTGAAGCATTTTAACGTTGTTAGTTAGGGCTGTATCATTAAATTACTAAATCTGAGATATTTGTTAATTTAACGGATCTAAAGGCAAGCCCATACGAAGGAATAAGCCTCAGTTCTCTTAGATCAAGTCTGTAGGACTGCAACTTTAATTGGCTCTACATCCCCATATCATTTTTTTGAGCAGAGCTAAAAAGAAAAGAAAAAAAAAGAAACCTTTTGGATTGCAATTCCCAGAAAATCCCAGGAGGAAATGCTAGAGGGGGACTTGTGGTAGATGGTCCAAAAAAGGAACTTTCCCTAGCTCTACATGTGAGGCCCTGGGAATGCACAACCAAGGTCTCTTCTTGTCAGCCAGAGCCACAGTTTCTTATGAGCAAAAGCAAAGTGTGCTGCTTATATGCAGCCCCATAGTGCTTCAAGCACTCTCGGGGCGGTTTACAAGTTAATTATGCAGGCTACATACCCCCCCCCCCCCATGAGCTGGGTACTCATTTTACCAACCTCGGAAGGATAGAAGGCTGAGTCAACCTTGAGCTGGCTACCCGGGATAGAACCCCAGATCGTGAGCACAGTTTTGGCTGCAGTAGAGCAGTTTAACCACTGCACCACCATGAGGCTCTTCAATAGGAACAGAAAGCAGACAAGGTCAGCTTGTGTGTTGTAAAACAGGTTAACTTCTCTTGAAGGTACCAACCTGATCCTGGCTCTGAGGATCTATCAGAAAAGAAGGATCCAAGCAGAATTGTTTGGGTGGACCTCCTCATTCATCCTCATGAGAGCCCATCCCAGCGTTCCTCCAGCCTAGTTGTCCATACTCTGTTGGTAGTTGGTAAGTAATTTGGAGCAACAGCTTCATCATCTGCATCAGTCATGCAGCTGGTGGCCTCCAGATGATGCTGATGGAAGTCACAAGATGCAATATCTAGAATTACCAGCTGGAGAAAGCTGAGGTGTGGAGTTTTGTGGGCCTAAGGCTCTGACTACATTGTCAAATACTGTGAGATTTGCTGTGAGTGTAAAAAAGGTGGATTCCCTTTTTTTCCCCACTGAAAATGCCAATTCAAATCTTTTTGCTCCCAGTGCAGATTTCTTTCCTCTGCTGCTGGGGGCCTCTACTTTTTTCAAGTTGGAATGATTTGAACAGACTTTTCTCCATGTGATACCACCGTGGGTGGTATTCTGGTGATGTACTAAGGTGCACATGATGTTTTAGACAGTGGGAACACCCACCTTCATGATCTTTCTCCCTAGTTGCCCTGAAATTTTTCCCCACCAACTACGGAGTTTATCACTACATTGATATACTAGTTTAATATTAGATCACCTCTGACTAGACAAAGAAAAAAAAAATTGCTACAAAATAGAAACAACTCTGATAAACTACAGCAGGCTACTATGTTTCTACATAATGTGTTTATGTTTTAGAGATTTTGGAAAACTGTCCCTTTTCCCTAAAGCCATGCAAAACTTTACGCAGCTTACTGGCTTTACAATGGACCACAAAAAGAGAGCTGGGGATTGGCCAAGGGTGGGATCAAAGGCTGTGGCACAGATCGAACTGCATCAGACCGAGAGGCCAATGTGGACACGGGCACCAAAACAATATGCAGTCTCTCTGTGATCACTTAATCCAAACAACAGTGTAAAACAGGCTGTAAACCCAAGCCAACTCCATTTGCTGGTATAGTCACAGCCTAAGGGAACCAAGCAGGGAAACAACCCATCCTGCTTAATTATTACAAGTCCCATATGAAACAAATAGAAATATCTGGTTCAGAAAATGTTCAGGGCAAAAGAGGCCTGCTTTTCTGATTAATGCTTTTTTTTCCTGGGGCACTTCGGGTGGCACATTGAGAAGCTGTTCTTTGGCTGCTTCCTGCTTTTCACAAGTTCCTCTCTGTTCAGTTGTCTTCATTTGCGTCGTCACTGTGCTGGCTAGAGTGGGACTGCCTGATTTCTCAACTGAAGGTACCTGGTGCATCACCTGCATTTTCTTCCTCCTGCTGGGGATTGTGGTGGCCTCATTAATCATCTGGAGGCAGCCTCAGAGCCAGGAGAAAGTCGACTTCATGGTAAGCAACAGACTTCTCTTTTAGGACCATTTAGCAAACCGAATGGGTGTGGATGAGTCTTGATGAGGGGCTACATTTTGAAGGTCATTCATTCATAAGGTCACCTTAGGTTGGAGATGACTTGATGGTACTTAACCCAGGTGATGCTTGCAGATTTCGCTGTGAAAAGAATGGCCACTAAAAGTGGTGGCTTGTGGCAAAGGGGGTGGGGATGATGGACCATGGGCAACTGGGAACCATCAAAATTACCTTTAGTTAAATGACATCTGTACAGTCTCTGAGATGAAGTATGATTGACTCTTCTTGGTTCTTCTCCAGATGTTTTCACACACAGTCTGTTTGTTGTATAATACTTCTGACAATTTAACCATTTAGGCAGGGATTAAGTGCTTAAAAAAAACTTCCCACAACAGCTTGTTTTTAGTATTAAAAATGTTCTTTGAGAAGGCAGGGTTGCTCTATGACTGACAGTACTAGTAATCGGTCCTATACATAGCCCCTTCAGCAGTAAACAAGACAACTCAATGTTTCTTAACCTTGATCCAGGAGAATTATGGATGTCCCCCCTAAATGTGGTGAGTGTAATTCTGCACAGCAGATTCACCACTTAAATAATATTCACACCTTGTTCCCCTTTAATTAGTCACAGTAAAATCTGTGAAAATTCATCTGTTTGCCTAGGCATGTGCCACAAAAACGTACAATTGGAAAATTTCAAAAATCTTTCCACAATTTTAAATATCTCATTTAACCCTCATGATCATGGGGTTGGGGTTGGCAGTGGGGGTATGTTTGCAAACATATGATGAAACATGATTTGGAAATAGTTGGGACAGAACTGGCAACCTCAGCTTGCTGGGTGTACTGAGCCACCATGTGTAGCCTGTTGGGTGTAGTGCTGCTGGAAGTATCTTCCAGGGACATGGAATATTCTTCTCAAGTTCTGGGCCAGTTTTGCCCATTCAAGCTGGCCATTTTGTCCTTTTAGATGGGAAGGACTGTAAAAAGCTCCAGCACATTTTTGTGTGTTCTTGCACTCTCACACTTTGCTCTCTGTAGAAAAACTTCTGGCTTCTCTTTGACAGCTGTCTTTGAATCCATCCTGACAAACATGGGCCTAAATCCATTTTAGTCCCAACTAGAGTAGACCTGTTGAAAAAATGGAAGATACCTAGCTAGTGGCTTACCAAATTCTCATTGATTCAATAGACAAGCATGTCCACTGGTGTTTTTTTAGGAAGGTGAGATGCCCATCGCTAATGTAATTATTGCACATTATGCACACCTCTATAACATTGTGTCTATTCGTATGCATTAAAATAATAAATGCATGTAGGATTTGAGGAGGCAAGTGCCCCTTGTTGTATACCCATGCCAATGAGTTTACTTCAGTTGGGACTAATAGTTGGATTTATATGATGGAAGTATATTCCTATTTATTGATTCCGCAGCATGGAAATGTTTAATTTCCAATATAATCATATAATCATCTTAGAATTCCAAAAAGTTTCTTTTCTAAGCTCTCTGTTCCTTTTGTTGTATTAAAATCACATCTCTGATTACCTCTATGCTACATGTAGGTTCCGTGCCTGCCATTCTTGCCCATCCTCAGTATCCTTGTCAACAGCTATCTCATGGCTCAGCTCAGCAGTAACACCTGGCTCCAGTACATGGTGTGGATGATTATTGGTAAGCTTTTGGGAATGTTGACAGCATTTCACTGTGATATGTTAGGAAAGTAATACCAGCTGGAATCCAATCACATATTTATGCCAATGTAACTCAGGTGGCAGCTAGCTGAATAGCTCAGTGAACTGGCCACCTGTTTGCAGAGCCAGAGGTTGGAAGTTCAATTCCCCCACTGTGTCTTCCTGGAGAAAAGCCAGTCTGTGTAGCCTTGGCCAAGCAGCTTGCTGCACAGTCCCAGGAAGAGATGTAAAATTTCCAAAAATTTCCATTTTTTTTCCAGAAAAAAACCAGGGGAAAATGTGTAATTTTTCCCCCCAGAAAAAAAATGGAACATTTCAGAATTGACTTAACGGCATGTAATTGTTTATTATTAAGTCAGTTAACTTAAATCTCAGCAGCCAACTGTCACCGAGTTGAGAAATCAAAGTATTTGCTGTTGCATGCTAAATTGGGCATAACTATAGGATTCTGGCTTATGACTGAGTTCAGTTCTGAGAGAAAGGCAGCACAAAAGTACAAGAAACAGAAAAATACATAAATGAATATGGTTGGTAAAATAAGTATCATCTGAATTCCTGAGGAAATGGCTATCTTGTTCTTAGTTTGCTAAGACTGATAAATCCTACTTGTAGGCAACTTACTGTTTACTAGGCAACCATTCCTTTGCATTGACAGAAGAGCATTCATACGCTATATATGATTGCCCAAAAACCAAAGAACAGTCAATAAATCTTGGCCTCTTGTGAACTCCTGTAATTCAGCAATGTGAAAAGGGAAATTGGGATGATTATCCGCAATAGACCTCTAACTCTTTCTCATCTGTGTCGAGAGCTTGGTCAAATGACTTATCTGACTGCAGCAGATTGTGAGAAGAGGATTTTGGGGGTTGCAGTCCAAAAAACATAATTTCCCCAATATTCCTATTGTCCTGTGCAACAAAAAGAAGTAAATCTTTATTTGCATTAGACAGCTATAGCACTTTGATACCACTTTAACTGCCATTTTAAGGAATCCTTAAAACTCTATTTTAAAGAATCCCGGGATGGGTAGTGTGGTGAAGGACTTTAAATTGTCTGCTGTGGGTGTGCACAAGAGCTCTCTGGTACAGAATTTCAAGTTCCTCCCCAAATTACCAATCCCAGGATTCTTCGTGATGGAGACACAATAGTTAAGGTGGTATTAAACAGCTATAATTGTGTAGTGTAGACAGTACTAGAAGTCTCAAGCAAAAGCTGAAATAAGTCACAATAGAGTAGGCATCTTTGAATCAATAGAACTTATGGAGGAGTTGACTCATGAAATCCCCATGGATGCAGTGGGTCTACTCTAATTGTGATTTACTCAGTTAAGCAACAGGATTTCAGCCAAAGAATTCTAAGTATCTCACCAGGTGACAAATCCCAGTATTCTATATGATGAAGCCACAGCAGTTAAAGCAGCATCGTGTGATGTAACTACACTTTAAGCTAACAAAAAGCCATCACCCTTCCAATTATTTTGCTCCTGCTTTCTGTCCTGTTTCATACAGGCACAGAGATTAGTTGATGTACCCTATGATTTAGTCTAGACTTTGCCACCCTGATATTTTTGGACCCCCACTCCGATGATCACAAAGCAGTGGCCGTGCCGGCTGGTGTTAGTATGAATTTTGGTCCAAAACACCTGGACTGCACACACTGGCAGCAGCGGCGAAATCGTGAGTGCACCCCATGGGGCCAGACCCTCGTTATTTCCACCTGTGTGGAGATATTCGTATATGAATACGAATACCCCCATCTCTACTCTAGAGCAGATTGCTGTCCCGTGTCTGAGTACTCAGTGGAGCTATGTAGCAAAATACAAATTAAGTGAAAACAGTGACTTGTACTTAAAAATGGATTATTGACAGTCTCATTCCTAGGGCAGAGCTTCCATATCTTGCTTACATAACCTCACAGACAGTGCTTTACAGCTGAGTGTGATCACACATCAATCAGAAGACAAGCCAGCATAATCACACATAGTGAAAAATTTTCTTTTCTTTTCTTTTTTTTGTATCAGAGCGTTGCACAATTTAAAATTATGGATGTATATGAAACATAGGCAAAATTAAAAACAAATTAAAATATTAAGATAATGAAACTATTTGTTTACTAGAAGCAGGCTACTTCAATAGTGTTATCTTGGCTATTTGCTCCAGTACATGGTGTACCGAAGCAAATAGCCAAGTACATGGTGTATGCCTCACCAATTTTGTACATATGGTGAGGCATAAATTGGATGCACATAAATGCTACACTGACTGCATCTCTCCACAGTCACTGGAAAAGTGTCCTGAATCCAAGTGGCCCCATTTTACTTGATTATTCTTTGATCTTCCTACTTCACTTCCAAGTCTATACATAGATGTTTTTGCAATGCAGCATATGTAGAAAGTGAGTAATGAGTGATGCATGGCTAATTACAGATATTTCCCCCCCTGAAAACTAGCAAGAGGGAGGCTAGATGTTTTGATTTTATGGGAATCAGAATTCTTTGTATTACTAAAATGATAACAAGAAAGATCATTCTGAGCTTTTCTAGTTGTGAAAGTGCAGAGAAGTCATAATCCTGTTGTGTGTATTGCAGGCTTTATTATTTATTTTGGCTATGGGATTCGCAACAGCATGGAGAATACAGGAACAAAGACCCATCTGTGCAGAAGACAGAGCATGAAAAGAACAACATAGATTTAGCTGTCATTTGGAAAAAGTAACTCTGGAAAAGCCATGGTGTTGAACGACTGATTTTCACCAGGAAGGGCTTCATTTTAATGGGATCTGCCTCTGTTTAAATGTATATGTTCATCCCCCTGCTCTAGA
Organism: Intellagama lesueurii; assembly: GCA_037013535.1. NCBI lineage: Eukaryota > Metazoa > Chordata > Lepidosauria > Squamata > Agamidae > Intellagama > Intellagama lesueurii. Next base: position 222,216,857 of record JBAJHW010000002.1, read on the forward strand.
GTACATATTACTCCCTGCTCTAGAGTACATAATACTCTAGAGTAGAGATGGGGGTATTCGTATACAAATATCCCCACACAGGTGGAAATAATGAGGGTCCGGCCCCATGGGGCTGGACGGTCCACTCACAATTTCGCCACTTCTGCCGGCTCCACGGAGGCTTCCTATTGCGCCATTGTCCGCAATTGATTACCCACTCCTGGCAGGAGGTGGGATGATAAGCCTCTCTGCTAGGTCGCAGAGTGGCTAATCGATTGCGGAGAATGGCACGATAGGAAGCTTCCATGGAGCTGGCAGCAGCGGTGAAATCGTGACTGGACAGTCCGGCCCCATGGGGCCGGACCCTCATTATTTCCACCTGTGTGGGGATATTCGTATACAAATACGGATACCCCCATCTCTACTCTAGAGCAGATTAACATGCAGAAGTCATATCTGCTGGATGGGCTGGTGGGACAAAGCAGCCCTGACTGAACAGTGCCTCAAAGTGTCCAGAAGCTCACTTGGGTTTTTTTAGACCAGTTCTCATGGCTTCAGGTGGGGATGATAGTTACTGTTACAACTTGTCTCACAGGACTGTTGGAGGGATTACTCAAACATGTAACTGCTTTCTAAAATATTTGAAATGCATGTTCTAGGTGCTAAGAATTAATACGTGGTGATGACTACTGGCTTACATGGTTTTTCAAAGCTAGTAAACAAATTCACGAACAAGACACCATTTAGTAGCTGTGGCAGCTAATACAGGCAATGCTGGTCCAGTGGTACAGAGATAAGAATTTTGAACTTTTACTCCAAAACCCTAGGTACAAATCCTCACTGTATCATGAAACCCTCGCAGAGTGACACTCAGCCACACACTGTTTCTCAGCTAAACTACCTCAGAGGGAAGGCCCTTGGTTCATGGGGAAGGAGCATGGTGACTCATCTGTACCTACTCTTGCCCCATCCTAGTTCCCATTGAAACATATCCACAAAACATAACTGGCTGTCAACAAGGACTGTTACATTTCCCTGGTCACAATCTACAAAAGCTTATATCTGTCACCTCTCCTGTTGAAGGGGTGGATTGTAAAGTGGTCTAATTACCACAGTGGGTAAGCAGTGTATGTGTGCTGTGTGGGAATCTTTTAATTCAGCATTTTTCCACTTAAATAAACACTCCATGAAAATCCAGATTTCTAGAATTTCTCCCAGATTTTAAAAAGAATTGTTTTTGAAGACAGCTGATTGCTAAGGTTGCGGAGCAGTGAATGTCTGCTGTCATTGGAGGTTTTCAATTTAGCAATCTACTAAAGCAAAGGGGGGAAGGCAGATAAGATCAATTTAAAGATCTTTTAAAGACACATTGATTCTTTAAAAAGAGAAGTGGGGTTTTAGTACTAAGTGTGGACATAAATCCTGGTAAGATTGACATTCAGGTAATACTGTTGCCATTTGGTATCACACATATGACTGATGTGTGATAGCAAATGCCTATGCCAACTTTTGCCACTGCAAAGTTTACACTGATGGTGTCCAGCTGACAGGTGCAAGTAACAAGATTCTGGCCAATAAGTATCATACACTTTTAAGACTAACAAATTTATTTCCAAATTGAGCTTTCAAGTATTCCTATCAACATCTTCAGACAGAGAAGTGTATCTAAAGAAGTGGGTGGCATTCTGTGGTGATCACCCTGCTTTGGCTCATGTAGTAGGTTATTTGCATGACCAATGAAAGCTGTTGGGAGGCGGAGCCAGAGAAACTAGAAGGGAGGGGTGAGTCAGAGAGAAGAGGAGTTCAGTTTGAGTTCAGTCAGGGAGAGTCAGAGATGAGGAGAAGTTAGTCTGTGGTAGTTGGAGAGTGTGGCAGAGTTAGGAGTTAAGAGTGTGGAAAGTATAGAGAGCTAAGAGAGTTAAGAGTGAAACAAGTTATTACTAATCTAATGAATACATTAAAGTCTGTGAAGAACCTGTTTAAGCAAACTGTAATCAATAAACCTCTGTTGTTCAAATTTATACTCAGCTTGGACCTCAATCTTTCTAATTAAAGGGTGTTGACAGAGGTCAACTGGTGGCAGCATAAAGGAGAGAACGAGTCGTGGGCCTCAGGCTAGTGAAACAACCTGGGGACATGAGAGGGGCTCATCACAATTTCCATAAAAGTTTATTTATTTTTTAAAAATATTTTTACCTTGCCTTTCTTCATAAAAAGGACCCAAGGCTGCTTACATCATTAAAGGACAATATTAAAGCTAAAACAATAAGTATGCAATTATTAAAATGGTACAAACAAATACTACTCTGAGAGATGGTAAACACAAGTAGTGCTAAGACCCTGTCAGAGCAGTATTGCATAACAATTCATCTGAAAGTCACTCATGTAGCCAGTCACTGAGAGAAAGCCCACAGAAACAGATTTTTTAGTCATAGAAGTGTCACAATACTACTTGGTTTTGTTGTTTTTGAAACAGCTACCCAGCTATCTCTCTGAACTACACGGTCTAGAGCTGCTCCACATAAATTGGTGCTCATAATATCTTGATAAAATGGACAACAGTGGACACTGTACTTTACCCTTTTACATGTACAAGATAAAAGGTTTCTTGTGACTGCTCAATCTTTCTAGGCCATTGAGATTTGAAGGGCACAGTATCTGATACAGAAGTGTCTGCAGTTGTAAATTCTATAAAGGGGAGGAAACAACAGTCATGGTTGTATTTGATCATTAATTGTCAGAAAATATGTACCCAACAGTTTAGAAATTTTCACTTGTTAAATTAATTTTAAAAAGTTCTACTCTTTGCCCAAGTTTATTGGTTGATCCAAGTGCATGAGGTGTTTTGCTGAAAGCTATGTAGCTATGGGCTTCAACATTTCCAGTTTCATTGAAATAATTTGCAAATACAACATACTATTTCCTATGGCTGAGTTAAATTAGATGCTGTGTAAGTCCTTCAGTAAAGGAAAACCTTAATCCCCCGGACCTTTCCCCTCAAGCTTCTTCATTTTGGGTTGTGTGGGAAGGAAGCTGCTGGAAGACCACCACAGTGCCTGCCCACACAACATTGGATCCTCTATTATCCCCACATACCTCATTCACACAGTCCACAACAGTACAAACACTGGATGTGGACATGCACTTGAGTCATTACACAACACATGCCAAGTGTTCCTAAAGGGTTAGTATTTGTTATCAAAGTATGGACATATAGGACATCACTGAATGGCTACACAGTCACATGTGTATGTAAGAGTTTAAGCTAAGCTTTAAAAACAAATATATGCAAAAGCAACATGATTTTTGAAGGGAAATCAGCAATTATTTTCACCAATCAGCTGCTTAAAACTAATGAGCTGTTTTATATAACTTCATGTTCTATCTTTTAAAAAAAATTAAGACGCCATTGGGAATTAAATGTCAGAGTCACTAGTTACATGGTATGGTATAGACAAATCTGTCATAGGATCTCCATTACTGAAAACTCTGAAGTTTTTGAGTTTTTACATATTTGTTACATTTATACAGGCTGGCTTGATAGCTCAATAATTTGGGTACCTGGCTCAAGTAAATGCTGGAAATGTCATAAAAAACTGGAACTTATTATCACCTTTGGTGGACCTGTGATAAAGCAAAAAAAAAAAAAAAAATTGGAAAAAAATACATATATGGCTTGTTAAAATAATCAAAAAAACATGTAGATTTTAAGCCAGAACTCTTTCTATTAGGTATAATACCAGAAAGTGTTGATAAACAAAATGTATATTTAATACTGCATATTTTAACAGCCGCAAAGATTATATTTGCACAATACTGGAAAAATGAAGAAACACCTACAGATCAAGAAATAATTAAAAAGATATTGGACTGCGCCGAAATGGATAGACTGACACTGAAAATCAAAGGAAAGGAAGATGCAGAATATTATCAAACATGGAACTTGTTTTATCAATGGTTAGATGCACAGTGTATAGATTAAGAGCTTAATATGTATTGTACTTGTATTAACAAATGATTATAAGCTGAACCCAGGTGACACAATGTTAAATAAGCATGGATGGATTTTATAAATAATAATAATAATAATAATAATAATAATAATAATAATAATAATAATAATAATAATAATAATAATAATAATAATAATAATAATAAAGAAAATTAAAAAAAATAATTTTGGTACCTGGCTGTAGAACCAGAGGTTGGGAGTTCAATTCTCCACTGTGTCTCTTCGGAGAAGGCTCAGCTTGTGTAGCCTTGGGCAAGTTGCACAGTCCCAGCACCCCCACCCCCCCCGAAGCAGCGAGTAGTAAATCATTTTAAAATACTCTGTACGTTGAAAACCCTGGAAAAGCTCACCATAAATTGGAATCGACTTGAGAGCACATAATTATCATTATTTACATGTATACATGGCTCTTTCTCCGAGGCGCTTATCTTAGTACTCAGGGGTGGTCTTGTGCGGTGTCTAGAACCATCAGCTGCATCCTCCATTCTCCCCGCTGCTTTCTGTGGCATGTATTTGAAAAAGGCTTCAGCCGTAATATTTTGTAATTGGAACTCGTTATTTTAAAAGCCTGGAGTGTGTCACACAGAGAGCAGTGCTGAATAGCTCCATTCACCACCTCTGCGGGATCCTGAACTCTTGTGGCATTCATGTGTGAAAGGGATTTTGTTTAACGAGGCCAGGGGAGAGTCTGTTTTGCACTGAAATCTCCTGAATTCCATGAACTCGCCAGCTCCTCACCTCCCCGCTGCCCGCATCCCTGACCCAGGAAGACACACTGGTGCAAGGTTTCTTCTTTCTGTGAAAGTTGCAGTAGCGGCAGCAGCTTTTCAGTTGTGAATTGGCTGCACAGAGGACATATTTTGGTTGTGCCTGGTCTGTCCCAGGATGAATTCCAAGGACCTGGCTGTTTGGAGTTGCTGCCTTCTCCTCTTCGTTTGGGGTAAGCCTTATTTTTCGCTCAGTAATTCTTGACCTACACAGTTCCTTGCCTCTTCTTAGCAAAGCACTTTGTGCTTTTTGTGATTTTTCACATAAGAAGAGGGCCATGTTGGCCAATTTTTTTTCATTTCCTGCCCCAGGAATCAGAAGCCAAGAGAGATGATCTGTGTATAGATACTTAATTTCTGAGCTTTGGCCTGGCCCCAGACCAAGTTCCATGTGCAAAATTCCTACCAATCTGAGCAGGGTGAGAGGAATATGTGAAAAACAGCTACAAAGTTTGTGTGATGGAGACTGGCAAGGAAATAAATTGCCAGCAAACTTGTACAATCTCATTCACTGAAGATTTGGAAGGAAATCTAGCTGAATGTTTATTTAGTCATTTAGTTTCATGCATATTTGTTTGAACGTGGCACAATATAATAAGATTGCTCTAGCAAAGATACTTATTTTGCTAAAGTTATTTCCTTTGGCTTCCAGCCCATCTAGTATTTAATTGAGTAGAAAGCATTATTAGAAACAGAGTAACCAAGAAGCTCTGGGTTATGACCAGATTCTTTTGCAAAAACTAAAGAATTCAATAAGATTGAAGAATGTCTAGGAGTTCCAAAAGTAACCAGCCTCAGTGCTTGTGGATCATGACTTCAAGGCACATTCATTTATTAAAAGTATTTGCTTATCAAAGCCCACACCCCTAGCAATGTACAACTGCATGAAGATAAAACATTATTTTAAAATAAATTAAAATCAATTTAAAATAAGTCATTATTTTTAAAAAAGATCAACAAAAACTCGAAAGGCCACTTTAAAATCAGTTTTTTTAATACAACGGATGAAAATCACAGTCTTGGTTGCCTACTGGAAGCTCATCAGAGGTGGGGCCAAACGCCAAACTGACTTCCCTTGGAAGAGTTTTTCGAACTCAAGGTGCTGCAACAGGGAAAACTCTAGCTTCTCAGGGTGGTGTGGGGCATCATTAGGATCTCTGCTGAAGATCCAGGCAGGATGGAAGGAGATGATCTTTCATATATTCTGGCCTTAAGCTGAGAACAGTCAGTCCATTTCCACACTGAAACAGTTGCAAATACTGTACCCTTTATACCTACCTACCTACCTACCTACCTACCTACCTACCTACCTACCTACCTACCTACCTACCTACCTACCTACCTACCTACCTACATACATACATACTACCTTGGATGAATAAAGTTTGTTAACAGGATCTCCAGATATGTATCCCAAAGTCCTGACTATAGGAAAAATATGGAATAAATTAAAAAACACATCTTTATGTGTCATTGTATGTGCCTTATGCATGCATGAAAGTTTGAGGACAGCAGATATGGACTGTCCTTCCTTAACCTCTTTTTTATTCAGAACCTTTTCCACAACTTTTACCTTCTCATTCTAACTAAACTTAACTTGGGTGCTATTAGGATATTGGCATTACACTATGTTGGGAGCAAACAACAGGGGTATACAGTGGGGCCATGGGAAGACTAAAGATGATAACAAGGACCTTCCAAAAGCTTTCAGGCGTAGAACTCCCAATGGAGTTTGAACTGATGCGACAAAGAAGGCTTTTGTTGAGATAACAAATAAGTCATCCCATAAGGATAATCAAAATTGTGAATAAAAAATTGGACATAATAATTTCAGCAAGATAGCTGTCAGAAAGAAAACCAGCAATGAACCTTACTTAAAGAAATAATGAAACTGTCTAAAGAGATGATAAAATTCCTTGTACACATTTTGATTTACTTGGATGACAGGGGAAAGGTAAAGAAGATACATACACCATTATGAAAATTGGAATATACTAGGACAGAACAGATATTACAACCCAAATCATTTAATGGAAAATATTATGAAAAGTAAATGGATATGATTATGCTCTAAATTGATTTGTTCTATGACCTTTTTTTAAAAATGGAAGTATTTCATATGTAGTTTTGTTATGTATTTATGGCTACAAACTTATGCTCATTTATCTATGAGAAAGCCTCATTGAACTCAATGGGATTTCTGAATTGGCATGCATATGTTCTACTACTCTTCAGTAAAAAAAAGGCCGTTAAGAGTAGCTTACAAGGATCAGTGATAAGGAAGTTCCTGCCACCATGCTTCCATTTTAAAAAAACATGACACAAAAGGAAAGGGATTAGGAGGGAAGAGGGGAAAAAGACAATGCAAGCTAGTTGTATGGTTCTGATAAGTGTTATTGTTGGCAGGGTTGGGAAGAAGGCAATTTAGCTTCTCTGGCCAATGGATGGGGCCAAATTGGTCTCTTCAAGGTATCCTTCCTGGGATGTATAGGGAGCAGCTTTCCAATTACTCTTGGTTCTTTGGCTGACAGCAAAGGTCAAGGCACTGTGTCCTCTCATTCTGCAATCTCTGTTACTATATTTTTTTATATGAGCTATCACAAGATGGTTATCAAAAGTAATCAAGAGAAGGTTGATGCAAGAGATAGCAATGGCATCCCCACATTTTGAATCTTTGTTTAGGTGTGCAGTAAAGGCAGAGATGGGAAGGTACATACTTAAGTATAATTTTCAGAATTCCCCTGGATAGCACAGCCAGTGGCCAGTAGCTGGCTGGGGGATTCTGGGAACTGTACAGTATTCCAAACAGCCAACCTGCCCAAGTCTGAGTAAACACTACCGCTATGATGTCTACAAATGTCTCTTCATAGTTGAATGCCAAAAAGAAACGGTCTCCAAAGCTACAGAGAAGAAGCTCATGAAGGAGCCAAAAGCCAGAGAGATGAAGTTTTCCAAAGTGACTGGTCAGAAAACACAAGAGGGGACACCAAAGAAAAGCCAGGTCAAGCCCACAGTGGTTTCGGGTCAAGGACAACATTCCATGTCTATCTTAACAAGGGCAGTGGCAAAGGGGAAATTCCAGAAGGTTTCTGACACCTTGGTGCTCAAAGCAGGAGAAACATTGGACTTGCGCTGCAAAGGAAAGGCTGTCAAATGGAGATATCCCCTCTACCTGGAGGATGATGATGTTGAGAGACGTCTCCGGTGAGTTTTGATGGTGGGGCCCTAGTTTAAACTTACGAATGGGATGGATAGGGAGATGTGTCGCCAAACCCCATCTTCCTGGTAGAAGAACCCAGGGCTGTCTGTGGAAGATGAATGATGGGAGGTTCAAGACAGACAGAATGATGGCCTTCTTCACACATCACATAATTAAACAGTGGCATTTGCTACTGCAAGATGTAGCAATGGTCGTTGGTGCCAATGGCTTTTGAAGAAGATTGGACAAATTCATGGTTACTGGTCAGGGATGATTATGTACAGACTCCAGCATCAGAGGCAATATGCCTCTGAATGCCAGTTACTGGGCAACAGAGGAGCACAACTTTATTCGTATCCTGTTCATGATCTTTCCATAAGTTATTGTTTCCACAATGGGGGCCAAGAATGTTGGATTAGATAGTCCTTTTGGCCTGATCCAGCAAGCCTTACATTTTTAATGTTCATAGCTTCACAGCGGTGATCATCTGTGTCCAATACATGTAGGTCATTACTTACTGTTGCATTGAGTGAGGAATGTGTTTATTGAGGAAGTTTTCTGGAGGGGAAAAGTGCTCATTACCCCTTTGTCCCACCTTTGTATGGCCATGTTCCTCTCTCTCTCTTTTAGAATCAAACACTTTGAGAGGCACAGCCAGCTGATAGTTCTCAACTCCACAGCTGCCGATACAGGAGAGTATAGCTGTTGGTCCTTCCAGTGCCATGACAGTGAGTGCCGTGATGGAGAGGACAGGCAGGGCCAAACATACATCTTCTTCACAGGTCAGACTTTTCTGGGTTTAAACATGAAACAACTTTGTTAGCTTGGCTGGAGCATTCCCTGGAGGCCTTGCTGTTCTGTGATTCAGTGGAATGCAAAATGTTACAACAACTTTTGAGACGTAGTGGCGCTGCAGGTTAAACCGCAGAAGCCTCTGTGCTGCAGGGTCAGAAGACCAGCAGTCGTAAGATTGAATCCACGTGACGGAGTGAGCTCCCGTCGCTTGTCCCAGCTCCTGCCAACCTAGCAGTTCGAAAGCATGCAAATGCAAGTAGATAAATAGGTACCACCTCGGTGGGAAGGTAACGGCGTTCCGTGTCTAGTCGCGCTGGCCACGTGACCACGGAAGATTGTCTTCGGACAAATGCTGGCTCTATGGCTTGGAAACGGGGATGAGTACCGCGCCCTAGAGTCGGACACGACTGGACTAAATGTCAAGGGGAACCTTTACCTTTACCTTACAACAACCTTTTCCAACTTGGGGTCCTCTAGAGCAGTGGTCCCCAACCTTGGGCCTCCAGATGTTCTTGGACTTCAATTCCCAGAAATCCTGGCCAGCAGAGGTGGTGGTGAAGGCTTCTGGGAGTTGTAGTCCAAGAACATCTGGAGGCCCAAGGTTGGGGACCACTGCTCTAGAGGATTGGACTGCATCCCTATCCACCCATAAACACTTTGGACATTGTAGCCCAGATGTCTGAAAAGCCAGGTTAGGGACAGTTGCACTAAAAGCAAGGCCCCTCTTCACTGACGGGACTGGAAACTAGTTTTAGGCCATAGAACATCTACCTTTGAACCTCTTGAAGCCTAAGTTTTGTTGTTGCTGTTGTTACATGCTATCAAGTTGCCGCCAACTCATGGCGACTCTATGAATAAGTGATCTCCAACATGTCCTGTCTTCAACAGCCCTGCTCAGCTATTGCAAACTCAAGCTTCCTTTAGAGAGTCAAGACCTGAGCAAATGTTTTATGCAGAGGTGGGAAACATGAGCTTCCAAATGATGTTGGGCTGTAACACTCCCATAATTGCCAATGGTAAAGTATCAGGGGTGCTGCAGTTCAACCATTCTGGTGGCCTCGCACACCCCATTCCTCAGTCATCCAGGTGTGGTTATCTGGAAGTTGAGTCATGGGTGAAACATTTTGCTACTCATCCAAGCAGCTTCTTCAGTCAATGTAAGATGAATTGTAATCTCCTGTCCTTTTCCTTCTCTTCTTGTATTTATAAAGCTGGTAATATAATGCTGAACTTCTCCATCACCAGTTATCACTTGAACAGTGGGCTGAGCAATTAGGCACACAAGATATCTGCCATTCTTTCCCATTATATCAACCCACATTGTTGGTCCTATTTAAATAAAAGCACCTATATTGAAAGTTGCATTATCTGTATAAATTGGCATATGTCATGTTTAGACAATCCATATCTTCTGCCATGTATTTTATTTTATTTTGGCAATGCAGAACTGCCCATTCTAGATTTCTTCAATATTCCTATGAAGCTAGGAGGCCTACAGGTGAAAAATTAAGATTTCACTATTGAGTAAATTTACTAATTCACTGGTCATTAAAGAAACAAAAACAAACAAACAAACCAAAAAACCCAGGCCTGGCCTGCTAGTTAATGTGTAGAAAGTAAGCTAGAAAGCCTTTTCATGGCATGAACTCCCAAAGTTTTGGTGAGAGATGCTCCCATTCCCCAATCCATGAGACACTTATTCTTTAGCTACCATAAGAGAAACTGTCTCTGCAGGTCAGAGCAGAGATTGGAATCATCACTTTTTGGATTACATGTTCCATATTGTACTTTTTGGTTTATACCTGTAGCCACTGGCTAGAGTATTCCGAAGCTAGTAGTCCAAAATGTAATTTTGTTTACTCCAATCAGAAATTAAAAACATGAGGTTCTCCAGATGTTATGGAACTGTAACTCTCATCATCCCTCATCAGTGGCTTTGCTGGCAGTGGCTGATGGGATCTGCAGTCTAACATGTTCCCTGCCCTTACAGGTCAGTGCTGTTGTTCATTGTGTCCCCTTTGGCTTTCTCCTAGACCCTCAGGAGCTATTTGTGCCTACGGAAGATTATTATGAAGTCATCCAGATGCGGACAAACCATCCCACGCTTTTGCCATGCCAAGTGACTGATCCACGGGCCAAAGTGACACTACACCGGGAGTTCCCACCTGAGAAAGTGCTGGTGGATGGCATCAACATCTCCTATAATGTGAAGAGAGGGTTCACAATCCATCGGCCACATCCTTCCTATGCTGGCTCCCTGTACTGCATGGCAAACATGAACAGAGTGAGGCAGATATCCACAAAATATATGCTGATTTATGTGAATTGTAAGTTGTCATAAGAATAAACAGTAAATCTCCTCTCTCTCTCCTGTAGACATGGGGAGGAAATTACTTTTGAATTTAATTCTCAGAATCCCACAACCAGTATGCTCATGCTGGATGGAGGAATCTTGAACTCATTGTCCAGAAAAATAATGACATTCTCTGTCATTTGCACTCAGATGTTTAGGAGAGAAACATGCTGCTGATCTACTTGTCTTTCCCCGTAGTGTATTGCAAAGTTAGATTATCACGTTGAAATCAATTCAGTATAGAATGTTAAAAGAGATGAGGGTGCTTATCCATTTTTCTGGAAAAGGAACATTGGTATGAGATTCAAATGTGTGAAAACTCTGCACGGAACATGCTTATGATCTAGATGCTAGCTAGTTGTTAAAAATGCAAGTCAGTGCCAGGAACCCAGCTGGCTGCTGTCACGAATCTGGAAGCTGCATAGAATTGGGAGAACTGACCCCTTTAATCAGTCAGGGCTGAAGAAAGTCATGGGTGCAAGTCAAGCACTGATGTTCGGAGAAAGATTTTAGCAGCAAAGCTTGTCTGCCTAGGGAGGGGGGGTTTCACACGGGGACATAGATCACAGTCTGGATTGCTTGTGGAGCAGTCCATGTTGGTCAGTTTCCCAGAAATCCCACAATGCACAGAAATATGCCCCAGCCTGACCCCAATCTGTGCCCAGGCTGGATCTTATTGCTCCAGCTGTAGGGCTTCTACCCTTGGGGGCAAGGAGGGAGCAATTTCCTGGAAGATGGAAGTGTCCCATTAAAGTGACCCTTTCTGGTGTGGTCAGGCACATACCTTTGCAGCCATCCGATACTGCACAGGAATCGATGTCATTCTCAGCAGGATTCCTTAGCAGCACCTCTTGTCAGTTTCAGGCTTTAACACTAGCCCAACCATTTGGAACTGAGGGGCAAACCAGCTTGAAATTGGCAAGGGCAAAAACCCTGCGGAGAACAATGCTTCAGCACAAACAGCCCAGGACTGTCCAACTTGGATCTTGCAGAGGAATTAAGTGAGAACAGGGATGGGGGACAGTACCTGCCATTTTCTCCTGCTGCTGCTCCAAGAACACTCTCAGTTTCCTGGAGGGATTCCCCATTGGGAATAAATGTTAAAAAATCATTGAGATTGGAGAAAGTAGTGAATCCTTATTGCCTGAAATCCTGTTGGTTAGTGCAGTGAGTTGCAACTACGGCAGGCTCAGTCAATCAGTGGGGATTTAGTGAGTCAACATCTCTGTAAGTCCCACTGATTCAAATAGGCCTACTCAAGTTGTGACTTACTATGCTAACAAACAGGATTTCAGTCATTATATCCCTCCTTCAGATATCTTGGGTTACAATTCCCACAGTGGTTTGCAGTCGGCAATGTGGGGTAGCACCGGTGGGAATTCTAGCCTATAATGTCTGAAGGAGTCAAATGATCTCACCCCTTGTCTTGCACATATGGGCTGAGCCATGCTGGTATCAGAGGAGAATCTTGGGCTGTCCAGTGACTGAGCAGAATAGATGTGACTGTGGCATCCTGGTGCCCTTCAGATGTTTCAAATGCCAACTGCCAGGAACCAGTGGCCAGGATTTGTGGGTCCTATTGTCTGAAAAAACTTCTGGAGAGCAACAGGTTGCCTACTAACTGAAGATAGTAGGAAATTTAGATCCTAGGCGGGAAAGGAGGATTAGAAGCAGCAGGAGTTTGGGACAGCAAAGCCGTGGATCTGAAAAGGCAAGAAGTCAAGGGAAGTGGGTGGGAGTCTCTTCTTGGGAGACAATGTCTGGGGAAAGGGAGGCCCGAAAAAGAGAAGGAAATTGGGGACAGAATAGGCAAAGAGGGAATTCGCTACCTTCCATTAATTGAACATAGCTAGCCAGATATGTGGTTGTAAAACCACTGTTAAAATACAAAGCAAAGGCCATAAATTCTCCCCAAAACATTGTAAGAATAAAGAGGGGAAGAGTATCTACCAGGGAGAGAAATTCAGCACTGTCGCTGATTTAAAAAAAAAGAAGAAGGTGAAGTGAAGCTTATGTGACAATATGCTCAACTGGGAGACTTTTAATGAATTTTCCTATGGGTGGCAGATGCAGCTACATTTTCATATTTTCACAAATATGATCTCCAAGGGGACAAGGCAGATGGGAAAATGGCTACCTGGATCAAATAAGAAAAGCCATGGCTTGCAGACCATACGTTGCAAAAAGGTTGAAACTGACCCAGGAGTTTATATACATCCCCCCTTTCCAGCCAATCAGGAACTTGGTTGTGATCAGATCCAGTCAGAAGCTTTTAATTCCTATGAGAAGATGGAGGAAGTAGTGACACTTTCAGGGTGTCCATAGGGTTTCATAGCAAAGCATGCTAGAAGCATCACCCGGAGCATCTTTTCCCCACATTCCCATTCAGTTTATGTTCCCATCGTGGGATTTCACTATAGTACAGTCCTAGGACTTGGAAGAAGAAAGATCAGAGTCTACTGGTACAGCTCTTTGTAATTTGTGGGAGATCGGTAAAGGCATCTGACTTCTGATGATCTAATAATACTGTCAACAAAAAGTATTTTTCCTTCCTAAATGAAGTTGCTGAAAACAAGAAAACTGGGTGGAAAATTATTTGTGAAACCCGAAGTGTGTGCTTAGAGGCACCTTGCTTTGTAATTCCACGTCCACCTTCTTGTTCAGTTAATGGACCTTTAGTGAAAAAAGAAATAATATCCGATCAGTCTAAAGTCTGCCCACTTCTGTCCATTATGAAGCACTGGTAGCAACTGATCTTGGAATACATGCCAGCAACAACTGAAAAAGAGAGAGAGATCCTTGTGTGCACAGAATGTTTCACCTTTTCTTTCTGAACCTGCAGATCCCTCCTCAGTTCCCAAACCTGCTGTCCGAGCCTCATCTGCCCTCTTTCAGATTGGAGACAACTTCAATGTCACCTGCACTGTATTTGGGGAACAAGAAATAGCTGTTGACTTCACCTGGGAATATCCAGGACAGCAAGTAGGTGGCAGGGTGCTGATGGGGTCCAGTGGGTGTTGGAACAACAAACTGGTTCACCTACTACTACATGACTCTTTCAGACTTTTTGCTCTACTGCCAGTCTGTGGCATTTTTCTCTTACAAATCTGAACAAAAAGTCATCATGGCCCATGTGGCCAGCAAACAAGAAACTGCCATGCCAAGACAAACCAAGCCAAATAACAATTGGGCTGACCTCCTTGAAGGAACAGGTCAGAGACAGACTCTATGCTTGATCAGATGGGCATTTGTCTTGCTGTTTGGTCTGCTGTGAAGATGGCTTGGTTTGCTCTCTCTTTTTCTGGTGATCACACATTGTAATAAATGAAGCAAACCAAACTGTCTCCAGAGCTGTCCTACCTGCACCTGTTTGACCCCATGTGAGGGGCTCTTACTTTTTGTGTGTGTCGGTAAGATCACTCTTTTCTGGTCCATTTCCAATGTGTGTGATCACTGGGAATGTACCAAAAGTGAGCCTTCCCAGCTGTCAAGCCTCCTTCCAATTGGAGTTTCCAATATTGTGAAGTGGCTTAATAAGTAAGCTACCTCAGGATATCAGGAAACTGAACACTTGTTCTGCTCCTTGATGGAGGGGCAGAGGAAGTGAAATTTCTTTTAAGATTTTGGTAGACCAAGATTTGGTAGACCACAGATCAGGAATTTCTTGACCAGCCATTCAGACAAGGAAAAGAAAATATTTGTTTCCCTTTTTAAAAAAGTAATGCCTACCAGAGTCATTAAACAAATTTCACTTCCCCTGCCCCTCTGCCGAGAAGCAGAGGAAGTGTTCAGTTTGCCAATATCCTGAAGTGGCTCACTTATTGAGCCACTTCACAACATCAGAAGGGGTCGGACCAAATAGGGTCATTTGAGCTTCAATATGCCATTTGGATGCAAGGATCACACCAAATGGCATATTGTACCTTCATCCAACCCCAAGCAACCCCAACCCATTCGCCCTCTCCAAAAGACCCAGTGTAGATGAGCCCTCTTCTTGTTTTTGGAGGTGGGGTGGAACACCCAGTGAAATTATCATGTACAGCATGAACACCTGGTTTTATTTTATTTTATTTTACTTCATTTTATTTTATTTTGAATTGGTGGGCAACTGTGACCCTCCAGAAGTTTTCTAATTGCAACTCTCACTGGCTATGATTGATGGGAGTTGTAGGCAGAACAAACAAACAGACACATGCACTCATAGTTAGAAGATCACAGTTGCCGACCCCTGATTTTGTAGTTCTTACATTGGGTGCTTCCAGATGGACAGCTCTTTGCACTTTCTGTAGAAAGGCATTGTGCAGTTATTCCATATTTTAATCCTTAAGGGTCTTTGGGTTTTTTAGTATTGTTTGCTTTTTTGGTGGAAGGAAAAAGATAAAGTAATTGGAAAACGCAGGAGGGTTACAAGTAGAATAAATCTCTCTCTCCTCCCTCTCTCTCTCTCACACACACACACACACCATAATATTCCATGAACATGGCAGTGCATTCGCATTAAGAAGGCAGTAAACCTGTAGTCCAGAAGTATCCTTCAAGTCCATTAATTTTGAAAGGGAGAATCATAGTTAGTGCTGAGGACAGCTCTTCAGTAACCACCCTAATTTCTTTGACTTAGCATTTTATGAGCTCATTTTACTTTCATTTTAAAATGTTCTAACTCACCTTTCAGGGATCACTACCCCAAGGCACCTAACAAAAATTTAAAACACACAAAGGTGTGGGAGCTTGCAAGCATGCCGGAGAGGAAATTCAAAGAACAGTGATAGAGATACGAGTCCTGACAACACAGACATGACAAGTACCCTATGGCATTTCTGGTAGTCTCAGAGGTTGATCAGCCCATTTCCACAGCTATGCGTGAACCACTTTAATATCCTGTTGTGCACTGGCTATTGTGTGTTCTGCCACAATTTGGTGAGAGGGAAGTATTTATAGAAGAATGCTCTTCCTCACTTTCAGATGGGTAGGCCACCATACGTTCGTGAGCGTGCAGACTTGGTGCGACATGGCGGGCAGGTGCGGAAGGAATCCGAAAGCATCCTTTACATAGATGAAGCACGGGCTGTGGACGATGGGCTGTACCATTGCACTGCTGAAAATCTGCAGGGCACCACCACAGTGTCTACTCGAATTCGCTTGCTTCCAACCACACCATCTCCAAAGAAGACAAAGTCTGGGTAACCCCCCTCTGTCCTGTCCTGCTGAAAGTCTTGGCTGCTGTGTGAAACCAGCAAACTAGATTTGTCTTCTCTAATGTTGCTCCTTACCCCTTGTTACTTATTCATTAAAATAGCTAAGTTTTTCCCCTAAGCAAAGATACAGAATTTTCCTTTTTATTACAGAATATTGTGGAAGATGAGAAAACATTATCAGGTATTCAAATTGCTAGAAGAAAACCTGCCTTGGGAATTCTGTTTCCAAATAAATTTGCAGGGGCCAAACTACATGAGCTGATGGCAGTGATCTAATCTCTCTTAAATGTTGGCAGTTACGTGCTGAGGGTGGTTCCAGTCTGGATAGGGATCGTGCTGCTAGGGAGAGAGCAAATTTTTGACCCCAAAAGTGTACCTTTCTCAATAGAAATATGGCAGATTGCACTCATGCAGCTTTATATATGTAGACAACTTGCATAGCTTAGCGTAAAATAAAAAATGCAAAAGCAATACTGAATCAAAATGTGAAAAGCAGGAAAATATATATCAAGTTTCCTTGAGTCTTAATGCCAGTGTCACTTGCCAACACAAAGCACTGAATCAAAGCCAAAATGAAATTTTGTTGAAATTAAAATATTCACCATTTTGCTTTCAAATTTAGATTCTGAGACATGAGCTTAAGGACAGATTTTTAAAGAGTTATTCTTGATTAATTCTGAACCACTTAAGTGTTGATGTCCTAAACCTAATCTTTTACACAAAAGATTAATGCCACACCTACTGTAAGTCCAAAAATATACAGAACTATAAATATCAAGAACACCACTTTGGTGGGGAGGGGGAATCTGAATTTTGAAAACAGATTCAGGATGCATTGTCTGGTATTTTCAATGCACCCATTTCCTGCTCTACGTCATTTCAGCTTTAGCTCACTTTCCCAGTTATGAAAAATTTGCTGAATTAATTGTTGATGAAGAATTCCTTAGCCATGAGCAAAGTCTGCCATTGTGCACCTTGTTGACCCTTTCCATACAATTCTATGACTTGCTGGATAGGAGTCCAATAGCAGATCTCCATTAGTATATGCAGAGATCGCCTTTTGTTGTTGTTGTTAAGTCGTTAAGTCGTGTCCGACTCTTCGTGACCCCATGAGAGATGGCCTTAGAACTGGCTAATCTGGGCAATGGCCTGGGACATCAGCTTGTGCAACCAGTGCCACAGTAGATGAGAAATCAAGATTTCAAGGCAATATCATTATTGATGTATGGTCACTACCCATGAAGAACCACCACAAAATAGAGGCTTCATTGGGACCCTAGAAGTGGAATCGGAGATCACTGAAAGCAAAGCAGAAAATAAGGGATACCTTTTCATAGCCAGTGCCTGGGAGAAAGCCTGGAAGTAGCAGGGCATTTTACACCAATGTATTATGCAGCCCAGCAGCATTGCATGAGGAGGCCACTGGGCCAATTTGCCCTGGTCCTTTGTAAAGAAAGGGGGCCCCTGCCTCCATTCCTGTGTGTACCACTGGCCTCTACCCTGATTATGCCCCATTGCTCATCGATATTTTGACTGACATTTTCACAAAACAAAGCAACGGCATTAGAATGGAACGTGATGCCAATCTGAGGCTTAAATGATTGTTTAAAGTGGAGGTGAGCATAAATCTGGGAAAGAAGATGTTAAGAAAAATTACTTCTGGTCCTCCAGTCAAATTTAAGCTGGTTGCAGAACTTTGTCCTTGGGAGGCTTGAAAGGAGCGAGTGGCCTCTGTATTAGCTGGAGCTGCAGCCCAACCATAAGGGTGTAAACAGTCATCGTAAGGTCAAATGTTTCTTTAGGTTTGCAGAGCACTAGAAATTATGTCTGATTTTCTTAAATTGGGAAAAAAGAGAACAAATAGACCCAGATTGGTTTCCTCAGGAAGTTACATTTACTATTTCAAAGACACCCATTTATTTTATTTTCATTCCTCCCCCCCCCCCTCCCCATTATTTGCAATGTTCCACTTCATCTTCTCCCCTTTTCACTGGTTCTAAGCAACAATTTCTATGGCATCTCTCCATCCCGTAGTAGCCAGTTCCATGGCCAGATTTCCTTAACTTCTCAGTGACCCAGAGCACTCTATACATATACAACATCACATCCCCAAATGGTCTGCAATAGGACCAGTTGTTGCAAGTCTTCCAAAAGATGCATCATCAGTGAAGGACAGTTAAACTCTTTGGCTTTGCTCCAACATAACATGCACGCAACATCTTTCACCTTCATGTTTCCATCTGAAAAAAGTTCTTGCACAGGAGACAGGACTGTGTGAGGACAGTGAAGTCGCACAGTGTGATTCTAGCCATGCATTCAGACATCCCACTGAATGCAACAAGGCCTGCTGTCTAACCTTCTAGTTCCCAACCTTGTTTTGTAGATGTAGCATTTTGACCCCCAGAAGTCCCAGCTGTTGTGCCCAATAGTCAGAAATTTTGAAAACTGTAGACCAGGGCTGGATGATTTCCAGAGTATTGGGGACTACACACACACATCCCCAAACCTTGGAGCATCTTGCCTACTTTCTCCACTCCACTTTTCTTAGAAAAATGCTTTTCAAACAAAAATAGGTCCAATGTATTCTCGAAGGCTTTCACGGCCGGGATCTGATGGTTGTTGTGGGTTTTTTCGGGCTCTTTGGCCGTGTTCTGAAGGTTGTTCTTCCTAACGTTTCGCCAGTCTCTGGGGCCGGCATCTTCAGAGGACAAGAGTCAGAACACAGAGCACAGAGAGAGTTCTGACTCCTGTCCTCTGAAGATGCCGGCCACAGAGACTGGCGAAACGTTAGGAAGAACAACCTTCAGAACACGGCCAAAGAGCCCGAAAAAACCCACAACAACCAAAAATAGGTCCCTTATGCCTTTTAGGGACAACTTTACTTTATTTTGGGGGTGTGGGGTATAGGAGCGCCAGGCGTTGTGGGCATTTCAAAACATGCCAAAATTGCCCCCATGCTCACTTGATGGCACAAGAGGACTTTTTTGTGCAATTTCCCCTTCCATATCAGCGTTTTAAAAGGAGGGTGTGCTGGGGCTGAGGGGGTGGGGGGCTATTTGGGAAGACAGGATGACTCTTTTGACAGGCTAGTCACCTGTCAGATTTTGCTGCAGAAACTGCTTGTAGCTGTTCTTCACTACAGAGTCAAGTCAGAAAGTTAGGGATGTCAAGAGCCACATGGCCAAATTTGTCAAAGTGTGTGACTTCTCAGTTGGAGGATCTCAGAAAAGTTGCCACCTTTATTGCATTGCAGAGGATCTTACGCTCTTGACAAATTCACAACCATCAGTAATCCAGAGCTGGATTGTACTGCTCTTTCCATAATCCCTGCCCATTGGCTAGGACCGATGGGCGTTATAGGCCAAACAATATGGCCTCAACAGGCTTTCCACCTGGATATTTCAAAGACCAGTTCTTTACCTAATATTAATATTTGTGTGTGTGTGTGTCAAAAACAAAGGCTTGTTCTTGAAATATGTATATAAGGCAATGCACATGGCAGGCTGAAGTTGCTGAGGCTTCTATTGTTCAGCAAGCAGGTTTTGGTGGAAATGTTTGGGATTCACTGCACTCAAGAAGGCACTTGCAGATCCTCCACCATTCTGTGTTCTTGGCAAAAATGTGGCTGCCCCCAAAGCCTTGCAAGGTTTCCTTTTTCAACCCCCTCCCCCAAAATACTTGTTTCCTGTGGCACCTACCTGGTGCTGTGTACCACATTCTGGACAAGCTCAGGTATGGAAATGTCACTGAGACTCTATTTCCAAAGGGCCTATGTGGGAAGTGTGGCCCCATTTGTTGTTGTTGTTTAGTCGTTAAGTCGTGTCCGATTCTTTGTGACCCCATGGACCAGGGCACGCCAGGCCCTCCTGTCTTCCACTGCCTCCCGGAGTTGGGTCAAATTCATGTTGGTAGCTTCAATGACACTGTCCAACCATCTCATCCTCTGTCGTCCCCTTCTCCTCTAGCCCTCATGGCCGCATAAGAAGAGTTATTTACATTTAGGAACTGTTTTCTGACTCCTGGATCTACTCCTAGCAACAAATATCATGGTCAGGAAAGGGAGACCATGTGTAAATCACCTTGCAGCCATGGATGCTTAGGAAGGAAATCTGTCTTGTGGGGAGAAGATGAACAATTTCTTTGGCTGTCTGATGGGAGGGACCTTTCTAGGCTGGGGTGACTGTCAATCTATCCAGCACTAACCAATCATTCCTTCCCTACCTCTGAATTCAAAGAAAGCCCCGCCTCTCTGCTCTGTGTCTTTTTCCCTCTCTAGAGTCTGCTGAAGTCTGTTCTTGAAGGCAGTTATGTTTCTCAGTTTACTGTTGGATCTGTTCACAACTATAAGTAGAGAAAACGGTTTTTATTCTTTCTCCTACAAATTTCTCAGCATGAGTTATTGAGACCTTAAGTGCCAGTTAATGAGAAAAGGGGTGCACTACTCTGATGAACTTGAAGCTATTCTGCTCTGTAAATCCCTTCACTTCTGCTGCACAACTAGAGGAATTTAGAAGTTCAAAACTCTGCAACTCCTACTCCAGAATTGCCTATTATACCTGAAAGCAGCTTTCCAAGGTCCTGGGCAGAGGTGTTTTTCCAGACTGGCTATATTTAACTGGATATGACATGGCCTGGAACCTTCTGCATACAACGAACATGGTCCGTTTCCATTGACCCATGCTTCCCCTCTCAGAAATCCCTTAAGCAGCCCTAGGCCCGGGGACTGTTACAGATATCAGCTAACCTCTGATACCAGTTATGGGACAACACATTTATAGGTCCTCTCAGCTGCTGGGGGTGATGGGGTTGTGGTCCAAAAAGTTGGGCAAGGCTGAACGATGGGCAGGATCAGTCTCCTAGCTTTGCAGCTTGCCAGAATGGTACTCCAAAAACAACTGGGGGGGGGGGGGGTAGCAACTTGTGGGCTGCATTGGGCTAAGGGTTTTGAAAGTGGTAGACCTTTGGCTCATTTTCCCAGGCAGAAAACTGAAATCCATTGGCTTTCTTTAAACATCACGTTGTTCTCTGAACAGGGTTTAATCACAGCATGTTCTGTTTCACATGGGCCACTACATCTACCAGGACAAGGAGCATAAAATGCTCCTTCATTTGAATAATGCATTTTACACTGACTTTGTTCCAACTCAGATTACTCAGGTCATGTTAGACCCCTCAGTCTCCGTCCCTTTTCTACCGTATTTTCTGCAGTTTGGACAAACAATAATTCATTTGTCATTCATTTCTCTGCAACTAATGATCCTGCATCACAGCCAGTAGAGGGCACCCTCTCTTGTTATTATCACAAAATAGTCACATTAAAAGGAGGAAAAAATGGAAGTGCCCTCCACCCCCATTTCCAAATGCTTGCATTTTGATACCCTTCCTAACATGCCATTCTCAAGTAACTGACAATCTGAACTGGCCCAAAAAAAAAAAAAAAATCCTGTCAAAGCAGGCAAAATGGTTTTCTATTGAAATATTAATATCTATATTGGAAAGAACTGAACTGAGACCTGTAGAACTGTGACTTTTCCTTTTTTCTCTCTCCCAACTGTGTGGAAGTTGCTTATCGGATGCAACCCTTCTGATATCTAAACAATCCAAACATATGGGTAGCAATCGGTCACCATCGTGGGTTTGAAAGGGAAGACTTACTACAGTTATCAAACCCTATACATATTGCCATTTTTTTAAATGTTCTCCCAACCTCAAGAGAATCAGTCATAGACAAGGAGCTGCCATTTGACCATGGGGAGAGCCTGGAGAAGTTACTTATTTAGACTTCAACCTCCAGAATGTTGTTGGCAGAGATGTGATGCTACTTTTTTGGACTGCAGCTCCCAGAAGATCTCAGAATCTCTGGCTACTGGCAACTGGCAAGGGAATTGTATTCCTAGAAACTCCCATCTCTGGTACAGCTCCCCAGAACAGGCCATGCTGGCTGGAGGAATCTCGGAGCTGCCATCCAAAAACGAAGCCTGTCCAAGCTGATGGAGAACATCTAAAACACACCTTAATTACAGACGTTCATATTTCCAACTGAGTACTCCACTTATGTATGTGGACTGGGTCTAGCTCCTGCAGCTCAGATGGAAACAGCTGCATGGAAATGCAATGTTTCTTTCCTCAGAGACATCTGGCACAGGAAAGGGAACCTGTGGCCTACCAGATGCACCAGATATAGTCACCACTGCTAATGGTGAGTGATGACAGGAACTCCAGTCTCACAACATTCAGAGGAGCACCTGTCCCCAGCCCAGATGACAACATGTGGGGAACTGGGCCAGCACATTTATTCTGTATCTCCTCTCTCATTTTTTGTGGTTTTCGCCCACCTACAGCTAATGCTAACTGACATAGTGAACCAAGAGTAATGGTGACACCACCTTACCTCATATAGTCTAATGTCTGAGGCAGTTATTTTTCTTGTTTCCCTACCCAGCCTGGCCCATGCTTATTTGCCTATAGTGAAATGGAAGCCAGGTTAACAGTGTCTCCTGGCTAGCATCAAAGCTGACCTTTGTGTGGGGAGCAGGGACAGCAACTCCATTCCTGAGACACAACTGCTGGACCTCTTTTAAGAGCCAGACATATGAGGTCTTCTACAGGAGAGAATCAAAGCACAGTACCTCAGAAACCTTTCTGACTGTGAAGGATCCCACAGCACTGAGCTCTAAATCTAGCTGACAAGAGAAGGACTAGAATGGAATGACAGAACAGTCCCCCTGCTATCCTGTTTTTTGCTCTTATCAGCCTTCCAAAGTGCTACGTTGCAATGAGTGTTGCTTCCGTGGAGATAGGAAAGAGGTGAGCAGGATCACCATTGAGCACTCGATACAGCAGCTCTTCTTTCTCCCGGTGAGCTTGTTCTCTCAGCTGTGACTCCTTCTCCAGGGCCTCACGAGCACTGAGGAGCTCCTCAGAGAGTTGCCTGTTAAGACAGAAGCACATTGGCAGGCATATGCACACAGAAGGCTGCCAGTGGCAGTACAATATGCCCCACAGACTAAAGTGGCCACCCTCAATGACTGCAGTTCACAACAAGTGGGCTTGCTTTTTGGAGAACAGTGCTAGCTGCAAAGAACAGCAGGTGCAGTTCCTTAGAGAACTGTCAACATCCATATGGCTCCCTCTGAGCCCTCAGAGACCTCTGTGTACAAGGAGGCCCTGAGACATCTCTCTCATAATGTCTTATGATATATCTACATACTAGAGATGGGCACAAACTGTCAAACCAGTGGTTCCTGCCGGTTCACCCTTCAGCTGAACAGGTGTTTGGCACTTCCCAGCCCTGCCTCCTCTGGCAAGCGCCCACTCAGAGGCAGCACCTGGAGGAGGCAGGGCAGGGAATCCAAGGCTCTACCTCTGAGTGGATGCCCACCGGAGGAGACAGGGCTGAGAAGTGCCAAACACCTGTTCAGCTGAAGGACAAACTGGCATGAACTGCTGGTTCAGAGATTCATGCCCATCTCTACTACATACTATTGACCTTGAGGCTTTATCTAGATATTCTGAACACACATCTCCCAAACTCCTTCACAAAGACAAAATGGGCCAGAGGTTTTACCTTGTCACTGCTATGTGGTTTTGCATCCGTACTTGGAGGTCTTCATTCTCCTGCTGAAGGAGTTTCACTTTCTCTTCAAGTAACAAGTTTCTCTCCACCTGTGGCAAGCCCGACAAGTGTTTAAATATAGCGAGAGTTAACACAGATATGATGCATACAGCGCCATCCTGGAAACTCATAATCATACTGTATTTTTCTGTCTATAAGATGCGCCCGTGTATAAGATCCCCCTCCCCCACTTTTCTAACCCCAAATTAAGAAAACTTAGCTTTGGGTATTCAGCCTCTGGACTAGAACGCTCAGACATTACAAGTCCCTGTTGAATCTGAGCACTGTCTACAGGCTCCACCTCCAACAAGGTGTGTTCCAATTGGTTTGTACAGCATCAGCTGACATCAGTTACATAAGGCTCGTGATTGGAGGAAGCTAAGTCTCCTGACTGTAGGAAGCTAAGTTTCATGACTGAAGGAAGCCTGTTTGCAGAGGCAAGGTATGGGCCATTTTGTTCTCTCCTCAGCTTACTTCCGTGTATAAGACGATCCTCAATTTTTAGTGTAATGATTTTAGACAAAAGTATCATCTTATACACGGAAAAATACGGTACATTAAAAACTGAAGAGACACAACTGGAGAACAGAGAGGCAGCTCAGATATAAGACATAAAGGTCTCCCTCAAAAATTCCTGTTATTTTTTAGGAACAACTTCATCAAACCTACCATTGTTTCCAGGTTCAGCAGCTTTTTGTCCAAATGATGGATGCGTTCATTCTTCATTTCAATGACAAAATGTAGACTTTCTAGTTCCTGTTCCCAGAATTGGCTGGGGCTCCCATAATCCTAGAAAACAAGAGGGGTGATTTAAACGTATACTTGTATAGGATTGCTAATTGCAATTGTAAGGGTTAATTTGCTAATGCAGGTCCATTATGTCCAGTACAGTCCTAGCCATGCCTATTCAGACATAATGCAGTGAACTCAAGCTGGATCCATTTTGTCTGGGCACAACGGTTAGCCTAACAAAAGTTATCACTTTAATATGTGTTTTGGAATTTACTTTATGCCAACACAGCTATCTTGGCTTCTGTTTGTAACCTTGGGGATATCTCATTTAGCCATTGGAAATATGGGACTGATGAAGGAAAAGTTTACATCAGAGATTGAGCAACATAAAGCAAAACAGGCAGAGCGGCACAACTTGGCTACTTTGACTTTGTTTATCTAAACTATTTATCTTTGAAAACTATTTCCAGCATAAAAGCTGCCTTGTGGCACTCTTGGTTTTCCACTGACCAAGAAGACTGTGTACCCAGATAAAATGGATCGGACACTAAGTTCACTGTGGGGACTTGACACTGTCCAAGATGATGTGCCAAAGGTTTCCAGCTTTTGAGCTCTGAGTGAATCTGTCTGGGCTATGCCAGGCTATACCTAACACCATTATCACCTGATGAGATGCAGGCCTTTGTCTGCAGCAACCCTCCTGCATTACCTCCTGTGACACTATCTTCCTCTCCGCCTTTTTCCCCATCATGCTGACTTTTTACATGTGCCTAATTAAGACAGCAGTCTCTCAAAAGTTTGCACAGTTGTATATGCTTTTGCACACTTTTTGTGCCTTTTTGATTGGCCCTAATAAAGGTATTGGCTTACTATGTATTTTTGAATTAGTCCTATGCCGATATGGCCCCTCTTGCTTTCATAGCCCATTGGTAGTCCAAATGTCTGGGATGCCAAAGCCTTGGCATGGCAGCTCTGGCTTAAAGAAAGGCATATTAGCATTTTAATATTTCCCCTGTTTTTAATCTCAGGAAACACCGCTCTTTAGACTTTGTTTTCTTTCTTGTACTGCCCTGTTTCAGGACAACTTAGAAGGAATGGTTTCCAAGTAATGTAGTTACTAGTAAAGAATTCCTCTCTTTTTTAGTTAACAAAGGCATAACAAAATCACCTTTTAAAAGGACATAACAAACAGGAACAAAGCTACTCCTTTGGTAGACTGGATGGCATTGTTCAGTCACTTTGTAAAGATATCCATAAGAGGGAATTTATAGGCCCTTTAGAAGCATTTTGAAGGGAATTTTTCAAGTTTTCTACTAACCTCATATTGATCCCCTTTTTAAAGTAACAAAAAACAATGAGCAATGCATCCAGTTACTTTTTAAAAAATACTAACAAATGACAACAATAAAGCACTTCTCAAACACAATAACAAGCAGCTGGACCTATTTACTTTTTTTGAATAGTAACAGTTCAAATTCTGTCCCTCCAGAGGTTTTCCTCTACATGTTCAAACAT
This sequence comes from Intellagama lesueurii, assembly GCA_037013535.1. Classification (NCBI taxonomy): domain Eukaryota; kingdom Metazoa; phylum Chordata; class Lepidosauria; order Squamata; family Agamidae; genus Intellagama; species Intellagama lesueurii. The sequence continues at coordinate 222,243,019 of JBAJHW010000002.1, forward strand.
AGATTGGGATTCCCAAACATCTCCTGAAATATTCAAAGCATGGTCAACTGAAAGCATGAAGATTTGTCCTTCAGACCTTTGGCCTCAATGCTCCAAGGTTGAGGATGGGGCCAGCAAGGAGGGGGACTCTGCAGGTGAAGTTAGTGCATGCCGTTCGCTTCTCTTCAGGCACTATTTGAACATGCGAGAGGAAAACCTGGAAAAGGTTTCTCATCTTTGGAGTGCGAGAAGGAGGTGGCTTTATGGCTTTGTTCTTCTATCAATAAACAGATGAAAAGAGACCCACACAACAGACTTATGTCTGATTTTGAGTATGGCACCTGGATGTGCTTCTTATAATCTCTGCTCAGGATTGACTCTTCCACCCGTTTCATTTTCTCTTGGAAGGACTTCATCTGGGAACTCAGACTGTCTATGGTCTCCTAGAGTAGAAAGATGAGGCAGGATAAATTAATGCATACCCATGACACTACAAGAGGCATACAGCTGGTCCACTCTACATACTCAGGGACAAAGACATAGACACAGAGTGCTACAAATAAAAAGACATGCCACTCTGAAAGCTAGATGAGCATTTTGAGTGAAATCCAATGAAGTTTTTCCACTGACAGAACTGCTTCCATCAGTGATACTGGTACATAGCAAGTGCAGAGGACTTGATCCCAGTTGGGACAACAGGAGAAGGCACAAGCTTACAGCCAACCCCATGTTCCACACCAGGGTCCTGATCTAGACCTTTCTATCTACTATTTATTTTTAAAAGCTATTCATGCAGCTACTTTCAACTGATTTCTACCTAAATGACAGATGGAGAACTCTTGGCCATTTGGAAACTTTGACCCACAATTCCCATCAGCCTTACTCATCATGACCAGTGCTAAACAATTATAGGAACTGTAGTTCAAAACATGTAGAAGATCAACAGCTCCTCACATCTGATTTAAATGAAAAACTGTTTATATGAATTTAGCAGAAGTAAATAATATGCTAATTGCTGTTACCTAGTGACCTGAGCTATACAAGCAACTTCAAGGGATGAATTGCTATAGAGACCATTTTTAAATCTGGTTGAATATGAAATACAATACAATGTGTTGCTATTTCATCTGCAATTTATTGTATTTCAATATAATGCATTGTATTACATATGCAGCACAATACTACAAAAGCCTGGTAGAGCCAGGATGACCTGTGACATCATCTCTGTGGATACTCAGCATTTGCTGCAATGAACCTGGAGCACAGTCAGCACCTGTAAAGATGACTTGGATTTCTCGTAAGATTCGGTCAGAAGCAGCCTCTCTTGATCACATGCTTTCTGGAGCTCTGAAGGAGGAACATGAAAAACAGTCAAAGGAAAGCAATTGGAAGCACAAACTCTACTCTCATGTAGTCAGGGCTGTATAGCAAATGATCACGCTGCCTCTGTCAGGAACATATTCAGGAAAAAGCCCATAAAATGAGTACAATAGTACTGCTTCATACCAACAGTGTGAGAACATAAGCATTAAGACCACAAAGGTAACTGGCAAAATTGGAGTTGATCCAGATTAAATTACACTTAGAGTAGGCAAGTAGTGTAGTCATAAATTCAAAAGTGTGGGGTCCTTCCACAAGACTTCACCCACTTACTTTCCATGTGCACACCCACTTCCTGAGTGCACACATTCACATGCCCCATATTATGACTTTGCAGCTACCTGGGGAAAGGGATGAGGAATCCATGGGGAGGAAATAGAAAGGTCATCTAGAGACCAGGACCCCCACCTTTTTCTTACACAGTTTGTAAAATCAGGAGGTGATGGCACCTGCTGGGGCTTTCCTACTATGCCTCCCCCATGTTTCTACTCCGCCCCCTCCTCCTCCTTCCCAGCTCAGCAATAGAACACGGAAACACACACAGAGAGACACACAGAGTTGGGTGGGGGAGAAGGAGAGAAGCAAAGTTTTCCAAGCAGCCCAATGAATGAGTTGCAGGGTGGCTCCTCTTCTGGGTTTCAGCTGACATCTTGTGTGTGTGTGCTGACAAAGACTGGGGCACAGAAAGCCAAGTGGCACCCAAGCTGATCAGGCAGGCAGGGGAGGCAAGTGAGAGGGCAAGCCAGCTCCTGCTGCCTTGGACAAAGCATGAGCAGGAACAAGATTCCTCCACCCATCTAAAGCGGAAAGAGTCTGACATGAGGAGAGAAAGAAAAAATCCCTATGGGAAGTGAAGGGAGGGTGGTTTTGAAGAAGGGGCCAATCTTAACAGCCAGTGGCTGGCTGAGGGAGGGGACAGTGATCTGACAGAGCCAACAGCAAGAGATCCTGCAAGACCCTGGCTGCAGGAGATGTGCTGGCACTTTGGCCACCCATGGGGTGGCAGGTCTACACCACAGGGAGTAGATTCCTTGAAACCAATGGGACAAGTTACTTGAGGTTCTCCTGTAAGCCTAATTACGTCTGCAGAACCGAGTCTCAAAACAGCAAAGAGGACAGTCCTGTGTAACCATAAGAACATTAGACAGAAAGGACTGTTGGTCCGTATAGTCCAGTTATGAGTGTCTGTGCAGGATAGGGTAAAGAGGGTGGGATGCTTGTTTTCCCGAATCCTAAACCTGTTTATTATTTTAATGTACACAGATAGATGATGCATTATGTTGGGGTGGCCTCGGCTATGCATGTAAATTAAGGTGACATACCACTATGTCGTTTTACATACACACAGAGAGAGAGAGAGAGAGAGAGAGAGAGGACATGATCTTGCAGACACTTTTGTGTCCAGTCTTTGTCAATACTGACTGGCAGCAGCTTCCAAGGTTTCAGGCAGGATTCTTTCTTAACCCTACTTGGAGATGTATTAGATTCAGCCTGCGACCTCCTGCGTGCAAAACATGTGCTCTAACATGGAGCTACTGCCTCTCCCCTACAGTCCTTCAATTAGTTGTTGTTAATTGTTTTGGTTGTTGCCCCTGACAACAACATGTGCCTTTGAACTTCTGCTGTTCCTATCTTACAGACCCCATCACTCTAAAATAAGGGCGACACACCCAGCACCCTTTTGGAATTTGCACGTACATTACTACTCGGCTAGAAGAAACCAGAGGAAATTCTTACATATTGTAGACAAGCTTTTGACTCTTACCTTGGAGTCTCATCTCCTGTTCTCTTTTCAGCAAATCATACTGCTCAGACAGTTGCTGCTTACATTGTAAATCTTTCTCATTTTCTACCTATAGGGGAAAATTAGTAGTGTAGAATGTTAGTTAGCTAATGAATAATAATACATACACATTATCATCTCCACTGCACATAATGGCTTACAGCTTAAATTTAAGAAGGATAAAATTTCACTGTATGACAACAAGAGACTTGAAGGAGAGCTGCAAGAAGCATGATTTAATGTGATGTGTTCATTTGTATGTTTTGACCCAGTATCACTTCTGCTCAGACAGGACTGGCAGGCACGCAAAATCCTCTTTGACTGTAGACAATTGATTACCACACATGTATGAGAGAACCACACAGTGATTGGACAGAGTATCAGAAATGTACTGGAAAGCTCAAATCCACTTTTCCATTCTGCTAGTGACTTTGTGCCACTTATGATGATTACCTACTTCACTAGCCTTTATCCTTATTGTAAGGATAAAGACAGAGGTGGGGAATCCATGTTTGCTACTATTTGAGTAGGATACAAATGCAATAATTTAAAAAATATATGTTTTCAATATTGAAAATATTTCCCTTCTTCTCTATCCCCCAATCCCCCAAATACATATGTCAAGGATATGCAGCCTGATCCTATCCATCTTTATTTATTCTATTGGGACCTTACCTCCAAATGAGGATATGACAACACTCTATTATATTCCACTGCTGATTCAGGTTCATTTGGAGCTTTCTATACCTCTGGCAGCTTCCACTGCAGAACTTGCATTTGGCATTCACAATGAAATGATAGATAATCCCAGGAAGGTGCATGGCAAGAATTAGCAATTGGAAAACAGTCTCCCATCCTATTAACACTGCACTCTTCTGCTGTACTAGCCAAGGTCAGTGAAATCAGACACCTATGTCTGGGAAATCAACATGTTATCAATTTGCTTATGAAAGAAGTCCTTTGAAGAGAGAAAAATTACCAGGTTGCCAATTAGAGAGGGAACTGCTTATAAATGTACCAATTGGGTGACTTGGTGACATGTTGTGATCCTAGCCAAGCAGGTAGGTGCTATCTGTCTTAAAGGTATAAAAGCACTACAATGTTGAGCCTTTGTTGAGTTTCAGCACGGGCCATTCTGGAAGACATTGTGTAGTTCCCACAAGGGACACCGGGATTTGGATAAATAGAACAAATGCCACTGTTTCCAGGGGCTCCCAGTGGCACAAGGGGTTTCAAATTGTATCTTTGCTTTGCATTAGAGTCAGTCTTTCATCCTTTTTTATACTATTTGTTGTATACTTATTTAACGAAGACTCCTCTCTTTTTCTATTCTTTCAATGATTTTTTAAAGTCTTTTTTTCTTTACTGGTGTGTCATTGCCTTGGATCCAAAGGAACATTTTGCATGTGGCACAAAAACTTGTCCATCTAATGTGAAACAGAGCTAACTGTTTAAACCACTTAAACATTCTTGGGAAGTAAAAGAGTAATTTGTATTCCCCCCCCCCCCATGTTTATTACTTTTTCTGAAGATTGTTGCTATTTTCCATTCCCTCTGACTAAAGAAGGACACGCACAGAGAGAGAGAGAAAGAGAGAGAGAGGCTTGCACAACCAACGCCAATATCTCCCTTTCCTTAGAAGCACAGTCCAATGCATGCTTGATCTGAAGTAAGTCCTTCTGTGCGCAGGGATACTTACTCCCAGGAAGTACACTCTTTCTATGTGCAGAAGAAGAAGAAAAGAGAAGGAGGCAGGTAGACATGAAAAGTGTTTTTGCAGCAACAATAAGAACAATGGGTTGGAGTATGATTATGAACAGAACTGCTTGGGGCCTTTTCAGAATCCATTGTTTCCTAATGCTAATATAAGCTGCCCCTCTTGAATTGCCTCACCACTTGCAAGCTCAGGCATGGCTTCTGCACTGCTGGCTGGGGTGGGCCTGCCGCAATGGCTGGAGGAATGTATAATGGAGCTGCCCAGGTGGGTCGTCCTGCCTCTTGGTTGCAGCAGAAAGGGTGGCTAAGTGAGGCAGGCAGGCAGCCCACCTACCTGCCCACCAGCTGGCCAATTCCACACCTTGCTTTCCCTCATCCGATGCTTCCTTTTGTGCTCACTCTTGAGGAGGGCGCAGAAGGCTCTACTCTCCATGTCAGGCTATCTGCCTCTCCAGCAGCCTGATGGCCAAGAAGGCTGCAGGATCTAGAAAGTGGCCCACAATGAGGAAAGAAAGCAGATGGCAGCTGCCTCTTCCTGGCTTTCTGTGCCATGAGCAGAAGTACATTAGTACACCTCCCAGCTGCTGGTAACCCAAACTTGAGCAACCAATGGACTAGGGATGACTCTGTTCCTCCATTGCTGACTAAGTCCTGCCTCTTAGTCTTCTCCTTCTCCCTCACCCTCCTTGAAGTGGAAACACTCTTTCCAGCACCTGTGGCTGAACCCGCCTGGAATCTACATTTCCTGGGAGTGGAGAGGACACAGGAATCCAGTGTACACAACACCCACTTCTGGGCAAAACATACCCTTCCTAGCAACTACAATCTTTGCAGCCAGTCTTTTTGAGGGGCAAGATAATCATTAAGGGATACCTACCACATAATCTACACACTGCAGAACTAGTAGGTAAGGCAACTATGAAGGCAGCACTTATATGATCCAGTGCTATATTTAGAAGAAGCATTTTTAAAAAATAGGACAAAAAATTCTGAGGAAAGATGAGGGAGTATCAATGAAGGGGGATCATTATGTTATACTGGCACACACACACACACCAATTATCACTCTCAACATCACCCAGGACAACTTGCTCCAGCCCTTTTGAACCAAGGCAGGCAGAAACTGAAGCAAAGCAATGTGTGCACAATCTCCACAAAATAGTAGGAGTCCCAGTGGGCCAATCAAAATGCACCAAATGACCTTTTAAACCTTCATGATATAAATAACCATGAATGGGTTCCAGGAATTATACATCTATGAATTTCCCCCCTCATAGCTCCACTGTGAGGTAGTTTCAGAGTTATTCCACTGAAGAAAGCCAAGAACTTACTTAAAATCTTACTGTCACACAGGGGACACAGTCATTGGGAATAAGCAAATAACACAAGACCAGCCCTGGAACGCCCACCTAGCAAGATGTTTGAGGAGGAAGTTCTAAGTGTGAACTTAATCATCTTTTATAATTTACACATTTCGTCCTATATTCTCTAAGGAAGTTAAAGCTAAGCTATAGATTCTAAAAACAGTCTTGTGTTTCTTTAAACATGCTGTGAGTTCTTTTAAGGAGTTCACCACATTCCTGCTGACTTGCTGCCAGAAATCTGCTAGAGTAGAATTTGTACAGTTGGAGCTTGCATATACAATCCAAGTAAAGCAAATTGTTAAAAACAACACATGGATTCCTCTTTGTTTATTGCTATTCACTCTTCAAACAAGTAACCAGACCGAGAGCTCCCCAGGAAGTATCTAGCAGCTTTTCAAGGCTCATTGACCTGTGACAAAAATTCTTCTCTGAGTTCTCACTCATACTACCCCTGCAGCCTGATCATAACTTGTCCCACTGAATTCAGTGCAACTCAGTAGAACTGAAAGATATGCATGCCTGAAAGGATAATATTGCAAGACATCCATTTGCTTTAATATATGATCTGATTCTCATTTGAAACTACACATGCTTAGGACAGCAACTACATTTACATTACATTTCTGGATATCTACCGATCAGTCTGTAGATTTACTACTAAAGGTGCAAGTATGTGTAGATTTACTCTAGTGGTTCTATTCAATGCAATATTTACTTCAAAGTAAAAAATAATAATGGATTGGGCTATATCTATTAATTCATCCTTTGCATTTTGAATCAAAGTATTAAACATGCCAAAAGTTAAACTGCAAAAGGTATGTGTGGTGTTGTCATGTGTGATTGGCACATGCATATTAAATAGGCATATTTTTCCACAAATGAGCTTTTCCCAGTTATTTCTTCTTTGTTTACAACAGAGCAACCTGACTTTTTAAATGCATGTGAATCATTTTCAGTTACCTGCCCAGCACAATAATATCATCATTTAAACAAAGAGATTTTAAACATTTCTGTTTCAAAATTGATACTTCAGCAAGGATTGTATTTTTAGGCATGTAGAATTTTCAGCCATTCAGAATATATTCATCATTCTTTTGGCCAAGGTGAAGATCCAAAGCAGCAGATTCATCATAAATCTTGTAAAAATGCAGTATTCTTGCCCTCACTTGAGAATATCACCTATTTAAATATTTCCTTTCCTGAAACTTAGAAGGCATTTAGTAGAAGGATTTCTCTAAAATGGGAAAAGTTTTAAAGCATGATATTAAACAGCTGTGAGTTTTGTTTTTTCTAAATGCACTGACATTTATCAAAGTTGTTTGTCATGCTAAGAAAATCTGGTTTTAGTTAATTATGTCCTCCATTAAAGTTATGACCTATTTCAATTCCAGCAAGGTAGCTGATTGTATATACTGCTAAAGACGAATACTACAACTGCATAGAGGCATTTCATTACCACCCTATTCCTTTTTCTGGTAACATTTACCTATCATGGTTTTGCACTGATTCAACATGTACGTACTAACAAACCTGACACGGTGACACAGAATCTGCTGAAATTGATCAGGGCTTCTGGAAAGCATGAAGGAATTTCAGTTTAAGATCTTCCAGCTGAGACAGGGTGAAAATTACCAAATCAGTACATAGATCATAAGTGGCAGTCTTCTGAGCTCCAAGGCTACACATAGCCATCCCTAGATCGGAAAGTGCTATACCCACTCCTATGAACCACTCTAAACTGTTTTTCTAACAAAATCGGTCATTTATTTATTTATTTATTTATGAAAGCGCCGCTTCTGCCCTCTAGTGGCCAATTTTCTTCACAGGCTGTGGGAGGCCTAGAGTGTAGGCATCTTCTTGTGTGTGTGTGTGTGTGTGTGTGTGAGAGAGAGAGAGAGAGAGAGAGAGAGAGAGAGAGAGAGATTTATATGCTGCCTTTCTCCCAATAGGGGATGTAAGGTATCTCGCAACCTGTCAAAACTATACAGTAAAACAGCATAAGAACATGGCAAATCCCCCCACGGCCTAGAGAGTGCAAGGAGACATTTTAAGCCACAGAAAAGTTTAAAAATAACAGTGTTTCGGTGCATGTGGGGCTGCTAGGAAGCTCCAGGCCTATATTTGGGCCCATGGATCGCACGTTGCTAAGACCACTTTCATTTTTACATTCAGGTAAACATGAACTGCCTTAATCTGAATCAGTGCAGTGACAATGTAAACCAAAGTTCAATCTGAGCAATGAGATAGTAGGAACAGTTTTGCAATATGAGGGGAAAAACATCACTGTCCAAGAGAATGCTGAGCAGGATTGCTTCCTAACCTGGATTTTAATGTCTTGGCTAAGTTTCTCAATCTCAGCAAGGTGAGCTTCCTTCAGACACTCTTTTTCCTTCTGGTGTTGATGTTGGAGTCTTGCAGCCTCATTTCTCTGCTTCTCCAGCAGCCCCGTGTCACATTTTCTGGCTTCCACTTGTAAATGGTCTTTGTTGGCTTCTTCATGGAAAAGGAGGAGAAAATATGTGCATGTATATAGCCATCATCATCACCTCCACCACCATCACCTCCACTACTACTACATTGTTTGTCTTCCCCTTCCTTCTATACTGACTTTAAATTCAATTTATTAGCTTCAATGTCAGTTTACATTTCGGAAAGACACTCTTTATAAATATGAAATATCTGAATTCCAACGAGGCCTCCTGGGAATTTGCCAGAGCTAGCGAGATACTGCGCATACAAGCTATTTTAATATGCTGAGGTTTGACTAATTCTAGGGAAAAACTAGAGTTTGGAGCATAAGGAACGAAATCAAAGACATTAATACTCAACATAGACATGTTTTACCCAACATAAGTCACTTATTCACACCAGAACCAGTCAGTAACAGGATAACAAATACTAACCAGACCTTACAGATTTGCTACAACAATTAACAATATTTTATATATGTGAAAAATTTGGAAATTATATAATTGCAAAAGCTGGACTCTTTTGCACACTGAATAAACACCGTTGATTACTTCTGAGGAAACATGTGTAGGATAGGACTAATTGGTATTTGATGGGGGGGGGGGAAATACAAGCCCTGTGTTCAGGTTCACCTTACCTGAACCTGACTTAGGAGAGGATTGTTGTTGTTTTTTATGGCAAGAATGCAAAATCTTTGGCTTTCCAGAGTTGCTATTTTGCTGCTATTTGTGTAACTTTATATTCAATCTGAAAAAATCTCCAAAACAATATCAAAATCCAGAATTATCATGTGTGGATATGTGGACAGGTCACATCACCCACCATTCTGTGGATTTCATCTGGGTTTATATGCTCATAAACAACTGATCCCTTGATGCTTGGATTGCCTATATTATTTGCCATTCAATAAATCTTTCCTTGGTGGTGTGTGTATAAATGACTGATTGTTTATGTGTACTTCCATTTCATGGTTTTAGCCATTCATCTTTGGTCTTTATATATATGCTCTTGTATGCATAAAAACAGATCTGTGTACTCAAATTGTTCAAGTGGAAATAAGTGCTCTGAGCAGTCCAATTTATCAGTGTTCAGTATATGGTGAAAGTTCCTGATTGGGCAACTTTTAGTCAAAACGGAAACAAGATAATGAGTAGGACATATGCATGTAAGTTGCTTAGAGCCCTTGAAAAACTGAATATACCACATGTTTCTGCTACATAATGATTATGGTTTATAATTATTCCCTATAGTTCAGCAGCTGGATGAAAATATTTTCAGGAATGGCATGCTTGAAACCATGAGTTGCCTTATAATAGGTAAGGTGTCATCCATAACATCTGCGCTGTGATGCTGACCAGTTACATACCTTAGTAACAAAGCTCACTATTATGCTGGCACAGACCAGCATAATTCCTAGAGCATAATTCACTGGGTGCAGATCGCCATTTGGGTCAAATAAGACAGAGGCAGCCCCTCTTTCCAAACATTATGCAGTACGGATCTTTTTCTAGGACTTTGGCACAGACACTCAGGTAGCCTCACTCAGCCGGATGAGCACAAGGGTTGCCAAAGACAACAGAACTGGCTTACCATGTTTGGAAGTCAGTGAAATAATATACCACCATATAAAAGGTGATGGGGTGGGGTGGGGTGGGGTGTACAAGACTATTTAAAGAGTAGAATTACCCAACCGCACCACTGTGTACAAAACGAGAGTCATCTTTAATGGTTATGAAGGCAATTGTTTGGATAAACGCCAACCGGCTTACATTGTTTCTGTTAGCAGCCACCTTTTTTCTTTAAATACCTTGCTGCTCTCGCCTCATTACCAAACCAAAGTCTCTATTTGTTAAATGGAAGTGTTGCTTATGGAAGGGAAATTCCTTGGCCAAGTGAGCTGGCACAGCTGTTACAGCTGTTTTCCATTTGTCAACAAATATGTAATCAACCTCAGTAATTTCTACTGCCTCTTACCAGTAATTACCAGCTTCAGCCAACACCATGGATATCTCAAACACTGTATATACACTGCACAAATGAAATTACATGAAACAAATTTCTCATAAGGATTTTTTAAAAATTGATTGAATGTATGTTCCAAGCAGGTCTTGGCTACACAGATGCTGCTGCTTTTACTAACCCTCTGCTGCTTGGGGACTGTTCAGTACTTCACACCTACCATTTCCAGCAGTTTCCCCTAAGCTAGTGCTCTATAAGTTGAACCATCATGTCCAGCCAGCAAAGCTATTGACCATGTTATGTTTATGTTATCCACTGGCAGACAGTTGCTTCTGTCTATCTACATATATAAACACATCCAAAACGTGTAATTTTCTGGAACACAAGAATTCTGGCACAAATCTGTACAGCTGAAAACAGATGACATCCTAATGTGCTGCACTGGTTTCAGGGAGACAAAAGAATTAAGATACTTGTAAAGAATGCTATTAAGAAAATCAACAAGATTGGCCTTTGAGCATTATGTTGGGTTCATGTCCTGAAAACCTGGGCTAAAAATCCATGCTCAGTCTTGAAAAGTTGGATAGTTTTGGCATGTTTCCCTCACTAAGTCTCTCCATGCCATCTTTAAAACTTGTATATGAAACAACTAGTTTGCATGGTTGTTGGGATGTGATAAGGCTTGTAGAGTGCTTTGCACAAGAAAGGCAAGTTCAGACCAGTTATTTCACGAGAATTTATAAAACCATCTGCTAGTAAAACATTCTGTTGATCTACCCTGTGATTCAAGCACATCTACTCAGAAACTGATCTTCTGACCAGTGAGAATTTATGCCTGTGTTTATAACAGCAGGTTGGGGTCTTTCTCCTAGGCACATTTGCCATATTGAAAGAGGCAGAATGCCTACACAGGAGACTATCTCATTGTGAGTAAGTGCCACAGCCTGCCAAAGAGTACACACCCACCCACCAAAGTATACTCATAAGCAGCCACTTCTGCCTTTACTTTATGTATGAGATGTCAATGATATGTCAAACTACAAATGGGGAAGTTCAGATTGCCAAATCCACCAGGTCAAAGTAAAAGACAACTCCCCAGGCCAGCTCTACCATTGCATCAACTGAAGCTGCTGCTTCAGGCAGGAGATGCTGGTGGGCAGAGCTAGCCTCTTGCCATCAGATGTGAAAGAGGACGCCCCCCCTGTTGCACTTATATTCAGTCCCATTGTATTTTTCATCATCATTGGAATGCATTTTTTATCTATGGGAAAGAACGCCATGGAATGGGCAATTTTTAAAAGGTTTCCTTTTATCCACATGAATTCATGCTGAGGAACAGGGAGGACTGCCTATTTGTGTCCTATTTTATTTAATTTTCCAACAAAACATATTTTAACCACGTTAAGACAGAGACAGATCAGGGTGGTATAAATCCATTTGAGCTTACCATTTTCTTTCTTCAGTGCTATCAGTTCGCAGGAAGTTTGGCCCCTCTCATGCTGAGTTCTGGATTTTTTCTATAGAAAAGACAGAAATAGAATCACAACTTAAATTTTTTTTTTACATTGTCTTATGTTAGAATGAACTAACGGAGCCAAAAGTAATGACAAATATCATTTCTGAGAAATTTTGATGCTGACCAGTACTGCAACAGTTTCCCCCTGGGGCCTTAAAGCCAAAATAGATGAGACAGGGGCCTTCACTATTAAAAACTGAGCTAAGTGAAGGAGATTTGAGGATCCTTTAATGCCTTTCACAGGTTTGCAAGTTGCAAACTACCTTGCTTATGATTTGGTGACTGGTAATTGGCATGAAGCAACAGGCTGTGTTTGCATTTTAGTTTTGCAAACACAGCACCTTTAAAAGTGGTATCACCTCCTAGTTGTGCTGCTCTGCATCTTTGCCATTTTGAGACCCTCAAAAATATGAAAAAATGCATAATTACACCCAATGTGTTTATTGGCTTGGACTCTAGAACTCTTCTTCGCATGTTTCAAGCAGGTTACAGTCCAAACAAAAGGATATGCCAAAGCATACTTGTTAGGTTTAAAATAAGTTAGTTTTTTTTTACAGGCTAACATACAAATAACATAAATAAATAAAGGCATACAAATAACATAAATAACTAAATACTTGAAACAAGCAAAGAATTCCCCAGGATCCTACAGCATCCCAATCATGTTTCCTCCCTGCCACCCCATCATCAGGCAAGTTCAGTCTCTCCTGTGAAAGGCCTTGGTGACTTGTGAGCGAAGTGGGTGCCCCAGGACTGCCAACTCTATTAACGAAGCAGGAGGAATCAACTTCCTCAGGTAACAGGGGATGGATAAAGTGGATAGAGGGAAGCTCTTTTCCCTCTCACGCAATACTAGAACCAGGGGACATCCACTCCAATGGAGTGTTGGGAGAGTGAGAACAGGAAAAAGAAAAGATTTCTTTACCCAGCGTGTTGTTAGTCTGTGGAACCCCTTGCCACAGGATGTGGTGATGGCATCTGGCCTAGATGCCTTGAAAAGGGGATTGGACAGATTCCTGGAGGAAAAGTCCATCGCAGGTTACAAGCCATGATGGGGATGTATAATCTCCAGGTTTAGAAGGAAGGTACCTCCAAATGCCAGATGCGGGGGGGGGGGGGGATCAGGAGACAGGTATCTGGTTGTCTCGTGTGCTCCCAGAGGCATCTGGTGGGGCCCCTGTGAGATACAGGGAGCTGGACTAGAGGGGCCCTTGGCCTGATCCAGCAGGGCTCTTCTTATGTTCTTAACAGTTCCTGGAGGCAGCAGGAACAGGAACCCTTGCCTCTTCCTGCTGTGCCCTTGACTGTTATGCCCTGGGAGAGAAGAGAGCTGTGTAGAGACCATCCTGTGCTCCCTTATTCGTTCGTTCATTAAATGCCTACCTCATATTTCTCCCAATAACATGCAGATCTAAACTAGTCAGTTATTCTCTGAGGGAAAAGAGACTGCCCCCATTGTCAGTGCTGAAGTGAAGTGAAACAGCCAGCCCTTTTCATTTCTGTACATCAAACCGGACGGGTGCTGCTTTGTTCTTTGCTCCAGGTGGCGACACGCCTTGCGACAGCCCCGTTCGCCTGATCCACAGAGAAGGCGCGGGAAACTTATAAAGCACAGAAGAGCTCTCCCGTCCCGCCCCTTCTCTCGAGAGGGCTGGAAGGCTGGAGGAGTAGCCGTCGCTCCTAACCCTGGTGTCCGTTTGGCGTCCACGTTGCGCCCTCAGCAGCCGAGCCGCCTGGCGGTGCTGGGCGGCTCGGTTCTTCACCTCGCCGAAACTGAAGTGAAACGGGCCCCTCGGTTTCCCCCCCCCCGCCCCGGGGGGGGTGTTAGGGGAGGAACAGCTGGAAACGATGAAGGAGGGCTTAAGGAGCTGTCAAACAAGGAGCGAGCTTGGCATCCCAGCCACCCGCCCGCTGGGGGCGCGGGACACACTTTCCAGCGGCCTGGCCAGGCGCCTCCCCTTCACCCCAACTTCACACCGCCGGTGCCCGCCCGGCTCCAGCGAGGGCCGGGCCAATGAGGGCTGGGCGGGCGCACCCTTCGCCTTCGCTCCCTGCAATCTTCCTGCTCCGAGGAGGCCGGGCGCTTTTTATAGCCTTCCCGTTGAGCCTCGAAAATAGCCCCTTCCCAGGCGCAGAGGGAATGCGGGAAGGGGGGGAAAATGTTTAAAAGAAGGCAATAAATCACAAGAATAAAGCGGGGCCCTAATCATCCCTCCACGTATCTGGCAGCACTCCGCTGCTTGCTCTCGCTCCGGGGGCGGTGCAGACCGTTACCTCACCACTCAGGGAATGCTTTGTTGCAGCATCCACGGTTGCTGCCATCCTCACTTGCGCCTCGAGCCTGTCAGAGTTTCCATCCCACCCCTGGGTTTTAAACAGGGGGTTGACATAAACATTGGATTTAGGACCTTGCATAGTAACAGAGGCTGGAAGCCCGAGGCAGTCACGTCCGTTTGTACTAATAACAAGGCAAGGCCTGTAAAGGCAGGCAAGTAAGTATATTGTTTTTGTAATTTACTATGCCGGATTGATCTCTCTCTCCCTTCCACAATTGTGAACTCTGACCAACTGTCTAATAGCCCTCTAGTGGGTGGCAGCAGCACAGAGTTCGTGGCTGTGTGGAACAGGGCATCCTGGCTTGGCCATTCATGGCAAAATGGTGGAAGCTAAGACACTGGATTAAAATGTGTCCACTCTCTTCAGGATTCATGGTGACATTGGCAGAAGAGAACTGATGGTTCCCTAGTGGTGGGGACAGAGAAACTCCTGAAGGATAACTCTTGGGCAGCGGTAGTAGTGGAAAGTGACACTGGTGGAGGTTCTTTCATGGACAAGGGCTGCTGACACTCAAGCTAACTCTTGTTAGTACTGTGCAGAATAAGGCAAGGGTAAAGCGCTTCTGAATATATCATACTTTGAAAATCTTATGATAAGACAATCCAAAATGAATGTGAAAATACACCCAGAAAATAAGAAATTGCTTTTAAATATTGTGTGTGAACAGTCTCTAATGAATAATTGTCAGTAAACAGCAGAAGGCTTTTAAAAATGGTTTTAACCGAACTGTCCTTCTATTTCTGGTTTACTTTCTGCTGACACCTTATAAAGCTTGTTTCACCTGGAGTGCAATCACATGGGCATTTAGCCCTCTGTTTGGACTGCTGCAGGGGCAGTCTGGTGCACTCTTAAAACAGCAATCAGATGACATCTTTGCTAGAATGAATCAGCCCATCCCATTGTATTCCTACCTGTACCTTTCTGGCCCATGTTAAAGAGGCTTCTATTTTTGGTGTAAGTAGGGTTGCTCCACTTTGGTTCATCTCCAGCACATATGATCACTGGGAACAGACCAAAATAAGCCTTCTTTCTTCAACTTGCCAACATTGGGAAGTGGCTTAATAAGAGAGCCACTTCATGATATAGGTAAATTAAACACTTCCTTGGCTCTGTGGAAGTGTTTAATTTCTAAAGGCACCACAAAGAGGTTCCCTTTGGAATGTCAAACCCTCCTGTGCATGTCCACATGTGCATCCTTGTGTGTTTATGTGTGGGTGGGGACTGGGGCTTGGCTTTTTAAAAGGGGCAAGCAGAGCAGCAGTGGTGGCAGAAGGAGACAAGAGGGTTTTGTTTTTAATATTTGCTTTTCTCAACTGACTCTTTAAGAGAAAAGCGAACAAACATTCCCCTCATTGTCCCCTCCTTTTTCCTCCTGTTTGTGACAACAGGCTGGTGAAGACCAAATAGGGTCACTCAAGCATGCAAAGATCACACCAAGTGGCATACTGGACCTCCTAGTGACCCTATTTAGCCTTTTCCCCTGTTCCAAAATGGGTGGATAGCCAAGCCCCTCACTCAATTATTTACACCTTCGGGAATCCAGATGTTATTTTAATAGGTGTCATTTCAGGGTGTTAGAGAGACGGAAAGAGAAAGAGTCTTTGCTTACATCCACTTTCAGGGAGGATTACTTATTTACTACATTTATACTCTACGTTTGGTGATTTCGTTGCACATGCAATGACAATGAAGTGTTATTCTATTCTATTTCCCACTAAAAGATAGCACTCAAGGCATCTTACAAACATATTCAAAGAACAGAAGAACATCTTAGAAGAACAGAGACAAATAAAGCCAAATTTAGCTAAAAATATGTTCCCTTCGATAACCAAGGGTAATGAAGGGTAAAGAGAGATGGTCATGTTAGGTTTCACAAATATCACTATTATCACCTTTGTTTTTGTTGTTATTCTATTTCTATCCCACCTTTCTTCCAGAAGTAGCACTCAAGGTGGCGAGCAAACATCATTACAACAAATTAAACAACAAAACAGTAGAAACTATCACAATAACAGTAACCAGAAAAATTGATACATAAAAGTAGGGAAACAAACTCACATCGTTGATGAGTTTCTTGTTTATTTATATATTAAATGATATGGACACCATATTTCAGAGCACATGGGGCTCACTAGTATATAAAAATGGTTATAAGAAACTACAATTTAGGAAATGCCTTTAATTTAAAACATAATAATGTGGGCCTAGATGTGCCAGAGAGACAAAGCAGAGTGTTTTGGGTACTCCCTGTCCTGAACACAATCATGCTGCCCTACATTGACAGCAGCCAACTCTTGCCAGGTTTTTTTCTCTCATACAACACTGTGCGTCTACTGGAGGATGAAAGACAGTTCAAGTTACAAACCAGTTGTACCACGTCTGCTTATAAACAAAGCTGTCATCCAAGTTTACACTTTGCTTTGGTGTACAGGACAGATTAAAACAGTGGCAGTTTAACAGATGAGGTGAAGATCAAGCAAGGCATAAGACCCTCGGAACGATTGCCAGCATTTGGGAAAGTTACCTTTTTTGAAATACTATTTCCCAAATCCTCTAGTCTGCATAGCTGTGCTGGTTGGGGGGCTGTGAAATTAACGTGATAGTCCAAAAAGTAACCTTTTCAAGCTCTGGCTACTCCACACACTTTGTAGTTGATATGTGCTATTAAGTTGTTTCTGACTTATGATGACCCTATGAATGAGAGATCTCCAACATGTCCTGTCCTCAACAGCCTTGCTCAGCTCCTGTAGAGTCAAGCCCGTGGTTTCCTTTAAGGAGTCAGTCCATCTCAGGTTTTTGGCCTTCCTCTTTTCCTACTGCGTTCAAGCATTCCCAGGATTAATGTCTTCCCCAAAGAATCTTGCCTTTTCATGATGTGCCCAAAGCAGGACAGCCTACGTTTCAACATTTGTGCCCCAGAGAGTGTTCAGGCTTGATTTGATCTAGGGCCCACTTGTTTGCCTTTCTGGCAGTCTAGGGTATCCACTAAGCTCTTCTTCAGCCCCACATTTCTAACAAATCAATTTTACACAGCAACATGTCTGGTTTTGCTGCTCTAGGACATTTTGCTGCCTACAATAAAGGACAAGATTGCAGTCCCCTTCCCATGCCTGGGTTGGCAGTTAACTGGATAGTCATGCCACTGCACCATAGGCAGTAGGCTAGTTTATGTGGCCCAACATTAACCATACATAGGAATGGCTGGGAAATTTGGAAGGAACGGTGGGATGGAAGGGGTGGCAGTCACTGCCACAACCATCTGTCAGTCACCTGATGCACTTGCCTCACTCTGCCTGACAGCAGGAGGTGGTCCTCCTGACTCAACCGACCAGCTCTTTGACAATGTGTCTCTGTGACACGTTCCCTTCCAAGCAAAAGTTTGTCTCATTCATGTTACTTGTTAAAGTGTGCTGGAAAAATTTTTCTAGCCTTTTATGTATTTGTCCCAGTTAATTCCCAGCTAGGTGTGTTAATAATAGGACCTTTTGTTGGTCATGACTTTCGTAGGATCACCATAAATCAGAGGTATCTTGATGGCACATGACAACAACAGTTTGCTCAGCTATGGAGTACCAAAACCATCCTATTATGCCTAATGTTGTAATTCTGTGGACATTTTCTGGGTTACACATGGCATAAAACTTAGTGTGACATCCATGTGAGTAAAAACAGGGAACAACATAAGAGCCCTGCTGGATCAAGCCAAAGGTTCATCTATTACAAGGGGAGAGACTTTGCCTCTCTAGACATGTTGGGCTTCATCTTCTGGCAACCTCAGCCAGAGTCATCCAGTCATAGATGATTGTGGCAGATGTAATCCAAAACATCTGGAAGGCCAGAAAGCCCCCAGCCATGATCTAGCAACTGTTCAGGAAGTCCACAAAGAGTACATGAAGCGATGCAGCTGTGATACACGTAGATTTATTTGGAAACAAATTCTTTTGGTGTAAATGGGAGTTATTTCCATGACACTGTGACAGGGCTACAAATTAAGATAGATGAACAGTTTTCTGTTCAGTATTATAACCCATGGTGTTCTTAGACACAAAACAGAGAAATCTGATTTTTTAAAAAATGTGTGGAGCAGTCATCTCCAGAAATAAGAGACATACTAATAATGTTTAAAGCACATCTGGAGGTCAAATAGAGGAGTGGAAGATCTTATACCATGGGCTGTATATCTCACTGCTAACATGCTGTTAGAGGTGGAGTTCTTGCGGTCACCTCCTTTGTTTTACAAGACTGGTTTTGGGAAGCTGCTCAGAAACTTTGTACAAGCTTGGCACAACGTGTAAAACGTTATATGAGAACCCTGGTAAAGTGAGGCTAGGGAATATTTGGGCTCCCAATACTGTTGAACTTAACTAAAACTCCCATCATCCCTCCCTACTGGTGGCAGCGGCAGGTTGCAGCTGACCAGAATGGCAGCCTAGTGACATGGGGATAGCCCCACATCCTTCCTGCATTGAGATGCTTTTCTCCCACCTTTCTTCCTTTCCTATTCCATGTAGGCCTTTACATGCTGAAGCAACAGCTTAAAGCTGGCTCTCAGCTTCTATGTAACAAAATATGTCAAAGAAATGTTGTCCTCACTCTAGTTACAATGAAGGTGGAAAATGGGAACAATGAATGTTGTATCATTCACAGTGGTATACTAGAGCAAGTCTAGATCTACTACTGATGAGGTGGTAATATCCTGTTCTCATAAACTTTAAGCAGAGAAGATATTTATCCCCAGAAAAGTATCTCTCTGTTAGGAGCAGGAATCCAATTTGCCAATTTCTAAGTTTTTAAACAATGAATTGGATGCAGCTTCCAAATACGTAGCTAACTATCATCCTAGTACTGTATATATGTGCACACATTGGGGGGGGGGGAGGGAATCAACAGGAAAAGAAAAGATCCACAAAATAGTACAGGAAAGTGATAGGTAAGATTAATTGCCAGCTGCCCACTCTCATGGCCACCCCTCTGCGAGAAATATTTGGAACCTCTGAAGCGCAACCTGACAAATGCCCACTAGAATGAGTCATCAACGTTTGATCAACTTAATCAGAGGTGGCAAAAAGATTGTTCAGGATCAATAGAGGGCAAGTGACCTCCTTTACAGTGCCTGTGAGCTTATGAAGTATTTAGAATTGTATACAGAAGGGCTCCTCCAGCTCATCCTTAAAAAGGCATTTTGAAGCTACTGCCTTTTATTTTCAGGATTTTCTCTGGGAAGAAGAAAAGGTGGAAGAAACTGTGGGGAAGCAATGGAAGTGATGTAAACCAGAGGCAATAAAGTCTGGACCTCCCATAAACATCCATGGGTGATGGAATGTGATTGCATAGGGAAAGCCTCACCTGGAAACGGTACAAGGAAAGTGCAATTCATTTCTTTTATTTGCCAATAATGTTAGGACCTTTAATTAAGTGGAAACATGTGTTCCATCAAGAGAAGCTGAGAACATTTAACAACCAAATAAAACCCCAATTCACTGCCAGATTTCATCTTTTTAGTTTCTCTGGTGAACAAAACTGACCTTTGCCACTTTATACTATATTATAATAATGCCTTATTAACATATGAGCTTGTCCTCTCATCCAGTTTTACAATGCTATTCTTTCCCATTTTCTCAAGTACAAGATGTTATAAAAGTTTGCCACAACACACAGAAGAAAACTATGGCTAATTCCAATTCCTTCCTTGTCCCACATCCCTGCAGTGAGGTGGGGTTAGAACTCTGGCTCAGACAAAATGTCACACACAGTGTCAGCAAATTTGTCCCAACCATTTATTTATTTATTTATTATTTACATTTATATCCCACACCATCTGGCAACCAGGCCACTCTGGGCGGCTAACAACAATATGAGCAACAATATTAAAACACAATAAAAAATAAATTAATGCATAACCAAATAGGGTAAATTAAAACAGATGGCAATGAAGGTGGTAAAAAGGGTGATGGAGAGGATGGCAAAAAGGATGGTAAAAGGGAGGCCGAGATTGTAATGCTCAGGGAAAGCCTGGCGGAAGAGCCAGGTCTTCAATGCTCATTTGAACCCATCCAGCGAGGGTGCCAGGCAGATCTCAATGGGCAGGTTGTTCCATAGGCGGGGGGGGGGGGCGACCACCAAGAAGGCCCGGTTTCTTGTTCCTTCCCTCCGGGCCTCCTTCGGGGTCAAGGCCCTCAACCGCCCTGCCTGTGAAGAATGGGTATTATGGACAGATCTGGCTGGGAGCAGGAGTTCTGATAGGTACCGAGGTCCTAAAACATTTAGGGCTTTGAATGTTATCATCATAACCTTGAAGTCAATGCGGAAACAAACCGGTAGCCAATGTAGCGTGGCCAGAGTGGGGGAGATGTGCTGGAATTTCTTCACCCCAGTTATTAATCTGGCCGCCGAATTTTGGACCAGTTGAAGTCTCCTCATTAGCCTCAAGGGTAGCCCCATGTAGAGAGCACTGCAGTAGTCTATTCTTGAGATTATGAGGGCATGAATCAGCGTCGTGAGTGCCCCCACATCTAGATAGGGACGCAGTTGGGCAATCCTCCGAAAATGGAAATGGGCTGCCCGGACCACAGATGCCACCTGGGTTTCCATGGTGAGATCCGGGTCAAGGCAGATGCCCAAGCTGCGAACCTCACTCTTTGTGGGAGGAGTCACTCCCTCAAAGGAGAGGGAGTTTCCCAACCTACTGACACCAGGGCCGTCCACGTGCAAAATTTCCATCTTGTCCGGATTCAACCTCAGTCCATTTGCCCTCATCCACTCCAGAACGGTCACCAAGCAGCGTTCAAGGGTCAGAACAGCATCCACTGCAGTTGGAAAAAAGGAGAAGTAGAGCTGGGTGTCATCAGCGTACTGATGACACCGGGCACCACAACCCCGGATGACCTCACCCAGCTGCCTCATATAGATATTAAATAGCATTGGCAAGATGATTGACCCCTGTGGAACCCCACAATTGAGGATCCATGGGGTGGAAGTCATCTCGCCAAGCTGCACTCTCTGGGGACGGTCCTCCAAGAAGGAAGGGAGCCACGCCAAAGTGAGGCCACCGATTCCCAACTCGGAGAGCCGCCCCAGGAGGATACCGTGATTACCGTGGTCGATGGTATCAAAGGCTACTGAGATATCGAGGAGGACCAACAAGGACATATTGCCCCTGTCGGCCTCCCTCAGGAGGTCATCCTGCAGGGCGACCAATGCTGTTTCCGTACCATGCCGTGGCCTGAAGCCCAACTGGAATGGATCAACGGCATCAGTTTCCTCCAGGAGGGCCTGGAGCTGATCGGCCACCACCCTCTCGACCACTTTACTCAAGAGAGAAACATTAACGACAGGCCTATAATTCTCAATTTCGTCCGCCGCCAAATTAGGTTTCTTTCTAATGGGCCTAATGAGTGTCTCCTTGAGGGCAGGGGGAACCATGCCCACCTGGAGAGACCCATTAATTATTGCGGTGGCCCATTCTGTTGTTACCGGCTTGGCTGCTTTGATGAGCCAGGCCGGACAAGGGTCTAAAGAGGAGGTTGTGGCATGACAGCATGCAAGCACCCTGTCCACCTCATTGGATGTCACAGATTGAAAGCAAGTTAACCTCGCTGGGCAAGACGATGCACTGGACATCTCAGCTCAATCTACTGTCTGTAGAAAGGGATCAAGGTCCCGGCGGTTGGCCTCCACTTTAGATTTTAAAAATGCCGCAAATTGGTCACAGGAAATACTAGAGGGAGGCCTCTCTCTCTTTTTTTTTTTTTAAAAAAGCTTTTTTCTAAATTCTGGTCCAGATACAGTATTGGAAATAGCCAATGGGAGGGAAGAGTCACTGAAACTCAGAGCCTCTGCAAGGACAGACAGTAGATTATGGTCAGCCCTAGGAGGCAGATGAATCTGAATAGTTTCCTGATGGCTCTTGGAGAGTTTCTTATCTCCTCAGTAGGTGATTCTATTGAAGCCCTGGCTGATCTTCGGAATTGAAACTGGTAGGCACAATTGATCCTAAGCATCTCCTCCCACAGAGTGGAGCCAAACTAGCCTACTGGTGCTGCTGTTGGTGAGATGAGTGGAAGAGAAAGTAGAATGATGATGAAATGACAGTGGCAAAACTTTGAAGTGGGTCCAGTCAAAGCCTACCAGAAGACCTATTCCATGGTGGTGATGCAGTCATTCCACTCTGTGGATGGGAACCCTGACCAATCTGCTTGTTAACAGGGAAGCAAGGTGATTGGCTGGGTGGTGCATGTGGCCAGCCTATCCTGGAGCCTGAAGAAGGAGGGGGCTGGAGGGCTGGAATAAGATGAGAAGGAGAGTTAAACTGAAGAAAGGGGGTTGTTGTAACTGAAGAAGAACTGGAGCTTAGATCTGTTCCTAAGTTGATTTTACTATGTAATAAAAAGATATCATTTTCATTCTTTAACCACTGGGTCTGGTGTGGTTAATGACTAGTGTCAAACACGTTAATGGAAAATTATTTTTAAAAGTGACAAGCCTGGGTTGGGGCAGGTCACACACTCTGACACCAGCGTATGTGCACAGCAGCCACCAGAAAATCCCTCTCTTGTGTTCTCGCTAGAAAGTCTAGTGAACAGGGCAGGGCTGAGAGAAAGGCCTCTGCTGAAGATATTAAAATGTGGAGAGGCAGATATAAGGAGATAGAGTCCTTCAGGTAGCCAGAGCCCAAGTCATTTAGGGCTCAGATAACCTAGACTCAAATAATATAGATCAAAACCAGCACTTTGAATTATGCCCCGAAACAGACTGTGAGTCAGTGAAACTGTTATAACAAGCAGTTTGGTTGTCCCTATAACCAGTTCCAGTCAGCAGTCTGGCTGCACCATCTCCAATGCACTGAAGTTTCCAAACATTTTCCAAAGAAAATCCCACACAGAGCTGATTGCAGTAACCAGAACAGGATGTAACTAATGCATGTGCCACTATGGCCAAATTAGACATCTTCGGGAATGGGTGTACTGTAACTGGAGCACTAGTTTTAACTGTGCAAAGACACTCCTGGCCATGGCCAAGAGCCAGGCATCTCGGCACAGGGAGGAGACCAGGAGAACCCCAAGCTGTGAACTTGAGTTTTTCAGAGTAAAATGTATCCCCACCCACCACAGATGTTCCATTTTGGCTAATCAGGAACATCTCTCTTTTATCTGGATTAAGCTTCAGTTTCATCATCTTCATCAAGTCCATTACTAATACAATGCACTGATTTAGAACCAAAACTTCTTCCTCAGATCTGGATGGAAAGGAGAAATAGACCTGGGTGTCATCCATAGACTGGTGGCACTGAACCCCAAAACTTCAGACAATCTATTTCAGTGGTTTCACTTTTGTGTTAAATAGTACAAGGCACAGAACAAACCCTGGTAACCCCACTATCAAATGACTAGAGTGTCAAACAGGAGTCCCCTAGCATCACTTTTTGAGCTCACCCGTCTACGAATTTCGAAGCTATTTAAAACAGTGCTTTCAAGTCTCATTCTAGAGAGATGACTTAGATGGACACCATGGTCAGTGGTGCTGAAAGCAACCGAGAAACAGACTTCTGGGACTGGGGGAGAAAGAAGATATATCTTTCTATCTCCATATTGTGCTTCTCTCCACATGTATCAGCTGCGAAGCACAAGGGAATGCCCCCTCAGTCACATGGCTTTTTGGGAATCACCCCAGTGGTCTATGGACAGAATAGCCTCACTACCCATTGAACTCTGTAGTGAGAGTCATTAGACTCTGTAGAGAACTACTTTTCCATGGAGCAATGAGGTGATTCCCAGGAAGCAGTGTGACTGTTCCCTTCTGCTTCCCAGCTGATACATGTGGAGAGAAGCACAACATGGAGGTTAAAAAATACCTCTTTTGCCTTCTCCCCTTCCCACCCCATCCCAGAAGTCTGCCAGGGAGATTCTAGGCAACTTTTGGGACTGGAGATCCTAGAATCCCGTCTAGGTCTGAAACCAGACTGAACAGGATGTAAATAATCCACCGCATTCAGGAACCCTTGGAGCTGAGAGGCTACAACTACACTCCAATTAGAATGGAACACTGGAGAGTGGCCAGTAATATACTCTAGTGCCGTGGGACAGAGGGGCGGCTTCTTCACCAGCAATCTTAACTACTGGCTTCAGTAGATATGCTGCAATGATGGAACTCATTTCTCCCTTTGCCTTTATGGCTTGTCCCCTCAACCACTTTTATGAACCACAAAGCCCAAGGCCCCAACACTCATGTGGTAATTCTTGCCTCTCCAAGCCTCTCTCTTAACATCCTCAAGCTGTAGAAAATGGAACACATCCATGGTTCATGGGAAAAGCAGGGGGCAAAGTTACATCGCTAAGATCTATGTTTACTAGAACATCCAAGTCAGAGATGTTCTGAGAGGTTTCATTTGTGACGTGTCATGCAGATTCTTCAGTGTCCTGTTGAGTGGCCCACATTCTCTTCTTGTAGGCATGATAGGTCCTTGACCACGAGAGGCAGTCTCCACTGTGAGACTACCACCCTCCCTGCTGTTCTTCCAGGGGCAAAAAAAGAGACCTTTCTCGTGAGGTAGGCTTTCAGTAAATAACCGGCTGACAAAAAGGAGGTTTTAATGAGGGTGTTGTACTTTTTTACTTTTGCAAGTGGCTTTTTGAAATTAGTTTGAACCAATAATTTTAATAGGTAATGCATTTTTAAAAAATATTGTAATTTATCTTATTTTTAGCTGTTTCGATATTTGTATTTTAAATATTTTTGTAAGCCTTTATTGGAAGAAAGGTGGGGCAATAAATGAATGAATGAATGAACAAATGAAGTGTTATTGATAGTGAGAAAAGGACATGGGGCCAAGATTTATCTCACTTTTTCCATGCTGCACACACCTCTTTTTTCACTAAAACGTGTCCCTCTGTGCCATACTTGGCAGAGCCTGGCTGGAAACACTGCTTTTAATGTACAACAATTCTCCCAATCTGGAGGAGTTTATAACCATACTCTGCACACTCCCTATGTGACTACAGTACATATATGCTTCAATGAGGTAGGAAATATGCTGTGAGTACTCTAGGGTTTATTGTTTGTGTTCTTTTGTTTTAGCCACATGAAAAGAACTTTTAGCTGTGACCACTTTCCAGTGGAGTTTCCAAGTCAGCAGCACCTCATTCCCTGAAATTTCAGGTCCAAAGCCTGAGACCAGGGGTAGGGCCTTGTGATGTTAGATATTGCAGTAGGCAAGGATAGAGTGGAAAGTAAGCACAACATATACACAAAAACCTTTGCAGTGATCCAGGGAGCCCTGGCATTGCAGGGAGTGGGTGGGAAAGGAGTGGACAGAGATGGGTGTCTCAGTTTTAAAGGCACCTCAGACACCAATACTAAACTTTCTCTTTCTCAGGTGTTGCTCCCATTTCAATTTGTGTCTGCATCTGGAAACCTGAAGGAACTTAACAGTTCCCTGTGATGTGAATATCTGCCCTGAGACCTAGCAAGCAACTTTACTTTCCAAAGGAAATATAGACGTATGTACTCAGGGGAAAATGACTTATGTTGACACTAATAGGGTTTTCAAGATAGGTGAGATATTAAAGAGTTATTTTAGTATTGCTACCTTCTAGTGAGTTTCTGTGGCTGAACAGGGATTTGAACACAGGCCCCCTAAGTCTGACACTACATCACTACACCACATTCTCTCTTATTTGTGCACATACAAGAATAGCTAGAATAGAAGCTATCTCCCCAACATACTAGTATGCTTACAAGCACATGCACGCACACACAATTTTTTGTGTGGAGGAGTATTTCAGCAAGTGAAACCTCCATATGCCTGGTCTTGATGTGGTCACACTCCCCCTAGAAGATCAGGTGCATAACCTTGGTGTGCTGTTGAACCTGGCCCTCTCAATGGAAAACCACATCTCAGCCATGGTGAAGTCCGACTTTTACCAGCTTAGGCAGATTGTACACCTTCACCCAATCTCGACAGGAAGTCCCTACACTGATCCATGAGCTTGTAATCTTGAAAATAGACTATTGCAACACTCTCTACATGGGGCTGCCCTTGAAGGCAGTTCAGAAGCTGCAGCAGATGCAGAATGCTGCCGCCAGCTTGGTATCTGGAACATCTCTTTGTGACCATATATGTGACACTGGCTGCCTGTTTGCTTCCAGGACAAGTTCAAGATGCTTATGTTAACTTTAAAAACCCTTAATGGTTTAGGACCTTGTTACCTGGCTGAGCTCCTCTCTCTCAAAACATCTGCCTATCCCACCCATGCCTCTCATATTGGAAGGCTCCAGATGACCATCCCGAGGGAGGCTTAGAAATCAGTAACTTGAAACTGGACCTTCTCTGTGGTGGCCTCTTCACTTTGGAACTCCCTCCCATCAGAGGTACGATTAGCCCTATCTCTCCTGGGTTTTAGGAGGCAACTGAAAACCTGGTTGTTTTCCCAAGCCTTTCAATAGTTTGCCCCTAATTAACTAATTTTATGTATCCCTTCTGTTGCCAGTCTGCCATTAATTTTCCCTTTTTCTTTTGTGGTTCCTGTATTTATATCTGGAGTCCCATTTTTTCTTGTTGTTTTAATCATTATCAATACTGTTTATGACTGTGTGTCTTTTTGTTAGCTGCCCAGAGTAGTTGCCTGGCTACTAGATGGGCAGGATATAATGGTAAACAAGCAAGCAAGCAATGTGAACAGTAACTGCAAAACAGATTTACAGCAGTAAGGGTGTGACTGCACAGTGGGAAAAATGCAAAATGATCTGTTATGAACTTGCACCCGGGAAGTTGGGTTTCCCAAGATGAATTTGCTTTAGCCAACCACACAGGAGTCAGCAGACAGATAGGAGGAAACTGGCAATCAGCCTTTGTTTGCAGCTTGTTAAGGCAGCTCTATTGTAGCTGTCCAGATTTGCAGGAAGCACAGCTATAGTAGAGCTACCTTAAAAAGCTGCGAATAGGTGCTGGCTGCCACTTTTCTTCTCTCTGACTTTTATTTGGTTGGCTAAAGCAAATGGGCTTCCACCAGCCGGCCTTGTAAGCAAGGGCTGATTGCTAATTTCTCTCTCTTTCCCACCCCACTCTTGATCCCCTAGGTGCCCTTGCACACAAGTGCTAGCATCAAGCCTTAATTTTAAAAAAAAAGTTAAATAAATAAAAAGAAAATAGCTAACTAAGCAAATTAATAAATGATTTGGAGACAAGGTGCACTTGATTGAGGGGAACTAACACCCCATGAGTTCCCCTTTGCTTCCTCTCTTTCCACCTTGAACTAGGAAGATAGTAGAGCCAGCTTCTGGTCACCCATGCAGCCAAGAAGCTGCCTTGGCTCAAGCGATCACACTGCCTGAACTGCTACAAATACAGTCAAATGGAAAAATGTAGAAGCACCAGTGGTGATGGGGGAAAGTATGGACTCAGGGGAGGGGAACTCCAGGCATCAATATGTACATCAAGTAGTCAATTGAAAATAACATGAATCTGGCTGTCCCAATCCTGGAAGATTCCCTGTATTGTCAATGTAGTTGCCCCAGTCAGTCAGATGTTCTGCAATCTGTCAGTCTGAATGCTCACAATTGTATACTCCCTCCCCTCTTTTAGATGAAAACGTAATCACTCCATTTACTCCAGAATGTGGTGTGGCTGATGTGCTGCGTTTGAGACTCCTTCTCCTCCTTCTGAAGAGCTCTAGATTTCCACCCTGATGCACTGACCTCAAGGCTGTTCCTGCCTTTAGGTGCTGTTTGTGAGACCAAGACCTTAGGACTCATGGAAGATTTGGCTTCCTGTGTGCACATAAAGGTTGTTGGGAAGTTTTTACTCTCCCTTAGAAGGAATTTATTGAGCTCTCTGGGGCTCGTCTACAATATTTCATGCTACAAATGCATGTTATGTATCGTTTCTTATGGCAACCCTATGAATACAAAACACATAGTACTCAAATCAAAGAACTAGATCCAGCCTCGGCCGTCATTAGAGCAGATCTGTTGAAATCAATGCAATTTAAGATAGCTGCAACTAAAAGAATAATTCATTTTACAGGGTCTGCTCAAGGTGGGACTAAGGCTGCAGTTAGCCCAAGGGTTCTAGTGCAATACATGCTTAAAACGAGTATAAGCTTCAGTAAAAGGCTGCTTACTGCAACTTCTTTTGATGTGTTTCTTCTTCATTGTGCCATATTGTTTCACAGTGCAGCTGTGCTATAAGGAAACTAACATGTTCATGAAGAACAAGGGAAAGATACTGAAGATGTGGGAAAGCATGATTATTCCACATATGCTAACAATTATTTTCCATTCCTCTGTCTCACTGACGGTCTCTAAGGTTTCTAAGGGTTCAGTCCTGTATATATTAACCTAGAAATACATATGTCTCATGGAACTCAAAGAGTTACTACAGGGTCAAGAAATTTAGTATCACACTGTTAGTGATATGTGATGGATTTCTCATGGATGATCTGACATATAAAGTAATTGCTGTTTCAGGTGGAAGGAGAATCTTGATAGATAAAAGATAATTTGGCGCATATTTTTCCCCCTACATTTCTCACTGATGTCAGCATCAATGCATACCTACAACAGAAATTACCCCTATATACACACCTTTTTTATTTTTGGGGGGGAGGGACTAAATAGGTCGGGAAAGAGATACGCATTCCATTCACATATTTATGTTAATATACCTAATTCATATTTCCTTCATCAATGTATGGACTGAAAGTAGATTCTTCTTCAGGATGCTCAGTTCACCCATTTTTCAGAGTCAGTTGATACAGATGGGGTAATGTGCTTCTTTCTGATATATGAAACTCGTGGGACTGTTTCATTATAACCAAATGAAAGACTATGATGGGACTGGTTTCATACCTAAATTGACTACAGGTGCTATGCAAGCATGGGGTGAGTTTGCACTAGTTTGCAAAATGCAGATTCCTCTGATAAGAGCTGACATCACAAGCATTTTTTATCCATTCCAACTCCAGAAAAGACAGTGACATTAATAATTAACCTTACTGTTTCTATTAACTATAAGCCTGTAGGTTCTTCTTCTCCAACATATTTTTAAAATTATTTTTATTTTAATAATTTGTATTGACAATCCTTCAACATTACTTATCAGCCATGTATTTCATAGCCACCATACCATAACAAAGCAAATTCTTCTTTTCCATCAGATGATATTCATTTCTATCTGTCAGACTTCATCATTTTAAGAGAGAATGAGACCAAATGATCAAGGCCTGGGAAAAAGTAACAATAACTGAGCAGCCATATTTCCATTCTGAAAATGGGTGGGAAGCCTTTTGCACTCCAATGCTAGCCCAGGCAGCAGTTGCCAAAGAACCTTCTGGTGACATATTATTTGCATTTATTCACATCCATTGGCCTGTCCTCGTCAGCTCTCTGTATGCCAGGAGAGGCTACAATCACACTTCATTGGGGATGGGGAGGGAGAATTGAAGAGCAAGGCTATGGTCAAGTGACTCAGCCAGGACATGGCAAAGTGAGCTTGCTCCTGAGGGCTATTGTGGCATAACAGCTAGAGTGTTGGACTGGGGCTATGAGCGGAACCTGACTCATGAGTACATTGGGTAAATCTGCTTGTGAGTAAACCAGCTGTCCAAAGACCTGTGTGGACCATTCACACAGGAGAATAAACATCTATCAGTGTTAACAGAAGGCTCACTCAAGTGAGAGATAAAACAGAAGATAAAGAATGTTTTAAGCATAAACTAGACTGCTCCAAATTCCCCTGTATGGCCAGGCCCTAGGAGATCATGGGCTGATCAGTCTTTCATAAAATGGCCAACATCATGAGGATAATGAGATAAGAGAGAAGAGAGTCATGTATGCCTCCTTCAACTCCATGAAGAAAATTTGGAAATAATGCAGCAATTGATTAACCATACGTTGCAGATCTCTTCTCATTAGAAAAGAGAATTCTTTAACCATTGAAAACATTTGTCTGTCATCAGGAGGGGTTTTTTTTAATACCTTTCATGTTTTGCAAATTAGCTTTTAGTTTGGTCATGGGAAGATAAGCACAGGTTTTGTTTGCAAGTATGACTGCTCAGTCATGAAGTTCTGCCTCAATCATATTTCTGGAACATCAGTAGATCTGAGCTTCTAAGGACAAGCTATCCATAATGGACAGTTTAGCCCCAACTAACCAATAACTGGAACCACAAGCCGTTTCTGTTCCCAGTTAGAATCTCCTTTTCCTCATGTATTATTAAAAGCCTACTGATCAGTTTTTGCCTATGTATGCTTTATATATATCTATATATATTCCATATTTGGAAGGGAAGCAGAACATAGCCCTGATCTTTCAAGAAGGCATGGAATCTCTCAGCCCTTCTCCCCATCCAGGATCAGAGTATAAACACAAATTGTGTTCATCAGTGCCAGGCAACTGAATTCCACCCTCTGATATAAAGTAACATTGCAATGTCCTGGCAGCATAATTCAGCATTCTTATTGCTACAAATCCCTGTAGGCTTTTTGTATGCTGTACCAGCACAATCGTTTCCTTATCTTCTTGCTCTTTAAAGAAACAAAAATAGATGACAGGAAAGGCTGAGGCCTACCAGAACCTACACTCTTGAAATGGCAAAGAAGTGAGCTGCATGTGATATGAATAGCACTACCTGAAAGAGATTATTTCTAGCTAAGAATGGCACAATCAGACCCTTTCCTGCCCTATGAACGGTTGTTTCCTCTTTGAGTGCATGCCAAGAAAAATAAAGTAAGATAAAGATTGTTTGCCAGTCTGATTACTTGAACTGAGGCACTTATGAAGCCATGTAAATTTTAACTTAAGCTTTAGCTTTAGAAGCACTGCAGCTCAACATCCCAAGACAATTGTGATGTGATTGTCACGCTTCTCCCGATGTGTACAGTGGGGCAGAAAAAGAATGAACATGCTTGGTCTGAACCACAGGTACAAGTTTGAAAGCTGCAGTGCCTGGTGGCAGAATTTTGGCCTGGCCCACGTCAGACTTCACCCTCTACCATTAAGCAAAATGAGATGGCCACCTCAAAGAACAGATCTGATGATGTCACAAAAAGGGAGAAAATCGTAACTTTTCACTTACTATTCTTGCTTTTCCATTTGTTTGTTCACTTACTTATTTACTTATTTATTTGTTTTTCACTGCAAAAGAGAGACCTTAATGGATTTTTGACCTCAGTTGCCAGAATAACCTGATTAGCCATGAGCACTAAGAGGACTATGCACCATTACTGCTCTGCAAGCCAGCAAAATGTTTTGGGCTGGCCATCAACTCCGGAGAAAATAATATTTTCTAGAGTTTTATTTTATTTATTTATTTATTTATTTATTGTATTTATATCCCGCCCAATTGGTCAGTTTCCTCATGCAAACAAAAAGCAAAAACTCCTCACGTCATACTCAAGGTGAAAAGTCCAGGGTGGCTGTCTCTCAGATGTGCAAGGAACATAACCAAGCTGCCTTCTACAAAGTTAAACTTTTGGTCCATTGTAGATCAAACACCTCAGTAACACTGCCTGGCAGCAGCCATCCAAACGGATCGGAGCAAGGTCTTTCTCAGCCCTTCATTGGAGGTTGAATCTTGGTGTGCAGAGCATTGGCTGTACAGCTGAGTTATGGCCCTTCTCCAAAAGTTGCCTAATGAGTGGAACATGCAGTTTTGCAAGCAACCTGGTACACAGAGGAGTATTCAGAGTGTCCCTCCTCACTGGCAATCTGAAAAGGCACAGTCCCCATTTCTGCCACTTCAGTCTAACTTCCTAAATGTGAACCTGAGAGTGAATTTATATTGAAAGCACAATTTGTTAGAACAGAGCACTAATATATGCACGTGATCTGAACCAGTGCATTAGAGAGACAGGCAGACGTGTCATCCCCTCTTGACTTTTCTAGATCTTGAAATGGATTCGTCCTCTGAGGCTCCCTTCTTTTTTCTCTTAGTGAGTATTGTTCCTCTTGCAACATCTATGAGTAAATTTCCTAGATGCTAACAATGGCAGTGGAGGGGGCGGTAGTCTCACCACCCAGTCTCCATGCTGATTATTTCTCCCCAGTGGTCACAAAGTCAGAGGCTGCCAGTAAAATACCAGACAATATGACTGATGTTCACACACCCTTACATGTTGAGATACTTTCTCCATACAGCAATGGGCAAAAATAGTAACTCTAGAACCAATGGGTTTCTAGAAAAATATTCTCTAATTCTCTATACAATGCATTTTGGAATGCAAAAACATCCCAACACCATATCAAGCTATATGCATAAGATCAAATCTTTGGATTTTTAAATGATCACCCTCAGAAGAATATACATGCATTAGCTGTTATTTATGATTTACTGCTCTACTCATTGACAAGCCTTCATGGTACAGAAAACTGCTGCCCATTTACAAGTCTGTAAACTGCAACTTAAGCAATATGGTTAAAGTATGCTAAACGGACATCTAACATATCTTTCATTGATAAACAAAATGGACAACTCTTGAAGTATGATCTTACTCTTCATTCCTTTCTTAAAAACTGAATGAGCCAATCAAAATTAAGCATTCATTTTCATGAGAGGACTAAGCACAGGTGAAAGTGCTATGCATTGTTTTAAGGTACTTAAATTTAGTCAACCAGCCATCCATTACAACATTTAATATATGACTGCTTGTCTTTGATATGCACAAAGTTATCCTATCTCATATACTGACTCATCTAAATTATACAGTTATACATCCTTCTTGTTTTTCCTTTCCGTTTGTTGGTTTGGGAATGACCGCTAAGTTCTTTAATCAACAGACATTCATAGTGTGTGAAGGTGTGATGCCACATGTTAAGGTCTGGACTGGGAAAATCACAGCTGAACTCACCACTCAGCCATGAAGACAGCTGTCGCTCTTAGGCAAATCAGTCTCCCTCTTGCCTGCCCTCACAGGATGTAGTGACTAGGAATGGATAACTCTGTATGTGCAACCTCAGACTTGTTGTAGAAACAGTCAGAATGTAAATGTAATTTTTAAAAAAACCTGACATAAAGACGAGACCTATGGGGAAACAGCAGCCACGATTGAAAACAATGAGGTTGTCATGGAACAAAAGAGATTAGAGAATAGCATGATCATATGAATCTCTTAATTTACTATTTTGAGGTGTTCCCTTCCCACAATTAAGAGGTTGCTGAACTAACAATAACAGAGCCCAAAGCACTGTGCCTATTAATATGAACTGCTACCTGATTGGGAGCAGACTGCTCAGCTTCATAGAGCCAATGTTACATTATAGGGCCAAGGAATCTGTGGCCCTCCAGATGTGATTAAATTGCATTTCAGCCCCAGCCAGCCACCTGATGGTGAAGGATTATGGGAGGGGAACAGGCTTGCCAGCTTCACTGGCTTGGGGCTCAATTCAAGGGTCTAGATTCAGTCTTCTGTTAGGGACTATAAGATTGTAGAATTTGTCATAATTCTGTTAGGAGAGGCCAGCAGTCCAGTAAAGTGAGCTGATGGCTGTGCACCAGGTGCAATCATTTAAGATGTTCATGATAAAGGAATAGGAAAAAGTTATGTTTCTTTTTCCAAGAAATCAGTTCAAGATAGAACAGGATAAAACCTAGATTTGAATATAGAAGCCCTTGCTGCAGGCACTGTGCTGAAGATCAAACAATACCCACCCACCCACACTCCTAACATGGCAATCCACCCATTGTGGATGGTGGAGAAGAAACCATGTCCTTGAAGAAGATGCCAGTGATCAAAAGGAGAAAGTGACCTAGGAGCACTAATCTACAAGTGGTCACCTACAGAAAACCAGAACAGGCTAGGTTCCCCACTACCACCTGGTTATCTGGCTATCCTCTCCTTCCCCATTGCTTTAAATACAACATTGCCACTCAAAGTATCTCAGGAATAACACCCATAAACCGATACAAGTCTGCCTGGGACCTTCATCCCATTTCAGAAGCCCCTATTTCCTAGATTATGCTATGGGATGTTTTATTTGGAGCCACCTCTCAAGAGAAATCTTCCTGGCCCCTTCACTGCTGGCTTTTATGCAGGTAGTTAAGGTGGGTGCTCTAAGGACTCTGCCTTTGCGTTCCATACTTTGGTGTGAACTGACTGCTTGCTTGTTTTGCTCTTCTCTTACATTATTTTTGTACATTGCTTGGGTTATTTATAAGGAAGTAGAGTGTATAGAGCAATAAAATCATTATCATCAATATCACCCTCATCTGCAAGATAACAAAGAAGACTACAGCAAACCAGAAAGAACAAAAGGGCTTTCCATGCATGGCAAAGCAGAACTGGTATGGCGTCACTGAATATGGTCCCCTTGATGAGATACTACTATTTCTCTTCAAATATTTATTTTGAATAATAAATTCAAATGCTCTTCACCCATGCTCTTCAAATATTTATTTTGCACACTCAATAAACAAACAAACTATAATGTCCTAAATAAAACTCGGAGAAGTAATGTTGCTCTCTTCACAAAAATATAAACAATGAGGGTTTAAGTCTTTCAGATAAACACAGAAACTCCAGTTTCAGAGAATCTGCAGACTTTCACAGCACACACAGCAGTACGACAGCCACAAAAAAATTTATACACCTTTATCATATGGATTAGTATATGTACAGATGGAATGCTTAAAATAGTATTCTATACAAATAATCTATAACTTGTAATTTGTTCTTTTATCAACAGTAAAGGTAATAAGTATGTTACATTATTATTGTAACTTTACGAGAGACCACGCCACTCCTTTACAAATACAACTAGAACTTGTCAGTTACTTCTAAAATTACAGAGATATGATATCACTAAATGATGGTAGAGGACTTTCACATGGTTAAAGTGCTGGATTGTGCTGTACTTCATTCTGCTGCCTTTTGCTTTGTGGCAGATACAGGCAACAATGAAGTGAATGGGAGGAGTGTATATTTTGTATGACAAATCCATTGGTCTGGATTTGTAATTATGACTAATTACTTTTCTGTGCTGTGAAATTTGTGAGAAATTGTCATTAACAATTGGGCACCATAAATTCTCTGTAAGAATTGTGTATTAGTGTAACTGCATGGTTATTTCCCAGGTTTTGGATTTATTTATATCTTTAAAAGTAATCTCCCAAATACTGGACCTCTTGTATACTAGTACATTTTAATATGTTGTGTGAATCCAAGGGAAGTTGCTCCCACAGCTCTGACTGGCCTGATTACAGAACTGTTTGACCTTGCGTGCAGGAGATTAATGTGCTGTACAATACAGTTAAGCATATTTATTGAGCAGAGACAGGTGCACACAGCAAAAAAAGCAAAACAAAACCAAAAGCAGCAATCACAGATGTTCTTCAGTAAGTCTTCCCACAGAATGCACAGAGAAGCACAGAATAATGTTGTGTGTGTTTATCTGGATTTCTTTTCTCCTGAGAAATGGGCAGAATGTGTGTCAGGAAAGGAATGTGTGCAGAGAGTGAAAGTTTGTGGATATTTACTTGCAGATGAATTATTGTTTGCAGAGGCTGGCAAAATCATCACTTTGGGAAGACTTTAATTTAAGCTGGGACTCATCAGGTTTCAATCCTTTTAAAAAGTGGTCATTGTATAAAAATAATTGTGCCTGCGCACATGTGCAACTGCCAAATATAATTGCTCTTGCCAGTGAAAACCCTGTTCCCCCCCCCCCTGTGGTTTTGTGGTCAGGGTGGAGTTTGAAATCAAACCTATTGATTTTTATGGATGAACAACTGCTTATTGAAATCACGCCTCCCTTTGCAATGCTACCTCTAATTTTATGGAGCAGAACAATCACACTTAGCCATGGCATACAGGGGTCAAACCCAAGTATACTATGAAGGTATTATAGGAATGTATTGTTTTGAATTTTTCATCCCATAGTTTCACGAGGGCTGCTGTAGGCAGCCAGTTGGACTGTCCAGGAGGAGGCAAGGGGAATTTTGAATCAGCAACAGCGCTTGAATCAGTTTGAACCCACTGAGAGATGCTCGCTGGTTCAGTTGTTCCTGGTGGGTGGGAATATTGTGGGCTACAGTGGGTTTCTTTCCTTTCCTTGATTTTTGTTTTCATGCTGCTTGCTGCTGCTTGTTGTACTCAGAGAAGACAAGGCACCAAGTGGTATGGGGAAAAGAAATCTCCCCATATTCTAGTAGTTTTGATTTTGGAGTGGGATTTGGTTTTGTTGTTGTTGTTGTTTGGCAGGGGTTTCCTTTATTTGCTTGATTGATTTTTTTGGTACTTTGGAGAGGGAGCTCTGTGTGTGTGTGTGATTTTGCTATTTCTCTCTGTGTTGCTTTCCCTGTTTGGTTGATTTTTAAAAACATTGTTATTCCATTTGATTTGATTTAATTTAACTGTGTGCCATCAAGTCAATTCTGACTTATAGAAACCTTTTCCAGGATTTTCTAGATAGAGCATACACAGAAGTGGTTTACCATTCCCTTCTTCTGGGGGCGCCATGGAACTTTACAGCTTGCCCATGACTACACAAGCTGACTCTCCCCCAGGAGGCACAGTGGGGAATCAAACTCCCAGCCTCTGGCTCTGCAGCCAGATTCCTAAACCATGGCACTATCCAGCCAGCTGTTGCTAATTTATTGTATATTTATTCTGTTAAGGGTGTATCTTCTAGTGATTTGAGGAGAGTGTTTTTATGCTTCTGTGTGGATGTATAGGCTGAGGAATCTACTTTGTGACTGTACCAGGGCACCACTGGGCTGTGGGGGTAGTTGTTGCTGATTATACTTTTTTTTTTGTCTGCTTTGGAGTAGATTGATTCTCTGTTGCCTTGCCTCTCTAGTTTTTCCCCCAAGTATTTAAGGGTTCTTTAAGGGCCTTTAGAGTGGAAAAAATAAATATCATTCAGGCAAAACGAATGGACTAGTAAATGAAAAACAAACAAACAAAACATGAGAGAGGCACTCCCCTAAGTAACCACGATGAAACAAATATTTGCCATGCACATCCCTAAAGTTGATTCAGAAGGGGATTCATTTTGCTTGATCACATAAGATGTTCTACACATTCCAGCTTTAGCAGTACATAATCTGACTACAGAAAAAGATAATGCTGCCTTTAAGGATATGTAAAGTATATATCTCTTATATAATTTTTCTTTTTCTATATATACTGACAGTTAGAACCTAATTCTGAATTAGCTTCTTCTTCCAATGCTCTTTACCTATAGAGATGAAAAATATGTTACTAAATTTCATCAGAAGTAAGTCTGTTGCTTCGAACGAGTCTAAACTCCAGGGGAAAATGGGTACAAGACTGAGGTCCCCCTATTCTGAAAATTACAAGCTACATAACTTAACAGTTTTTCTCTAAGCACCTGACACCACCAAGCAGAAATCATTTAAAGAGGCATAGAAAAGAGTTCAAACCTTAGCTCGGGTTACTTAATCCAGAAAAAAACTATACTGATACTATGTTAGCAATCAAAATTACCATTTGCACATAAACATGGAATTCAGTTTCACTAACTAGTGGAGTTTGGAAGTAATCAGTTACTTGCAACTAATCCCTTTTTTTGAAATCAGCATAACTCAATCACATTAGAACTGTATTGACAACAAAGTGTTTCACCTGTTTTACGAGGTTTTATTTACTTTTATGGCTACAAAGGATGTAACCTCACTATTTAGGAGTCTTTTTTAAGGCAGTCAAAGTGGTAGCTGTGCTAGTCTCTGCAAGCCTATCCCCATGAAACAAAGCAAAGCAAAATAAAAACAATAAAGACAAAAACGTTGTGGTACCTTAAAGCGGGACTTCTTTCACACAAGCTCACATTAAAATAAAAAACAGTTCCTCTTTAAGCTGCCACAAAGTTTGCCCTTTTGTTTCGTTCCTTGTTGATATTTTTAAAGACAGACGTGCAACATCCTTTTTTTTTTTTTTTTTTGAGAAAGGGCAACCCAAAGGCGACTATTTCAGCCCTTTTTGAGCGATGTCACAAATGTTAACTGTAACAGGAACCGCAGAATTGTGTGTCAACCAGGAAGCTTTAATTGTATCTGAATATCCTTCAGAGAAACTTCCCACACTCTGAACTAGAACACCCGGGCAAGAATTACGCACTTGCACCCTTTCGCCACACTGTAAAAGCGACCATCATCCCTTGAAGGGGAGCTCGCAGGCCATTCACGTGCGACGGAACATGAAACCACTCAGGTTTCTCACCAGCGCCTGTACTCTCCCGTGTGACTCGCGGATCGACGCCCACGACGAGCGGGGTACAAAACAGACCCCCGTCCCGCAGTCAGTCAAGCAGTTCCCGTCAAGCTTTTCTCGAGCGGCCGCCTGCCTCCCCCGCTCTAGTTAGGAAGGCGTCTCTTTGTTTGGGGGCAGGGTGGGGGACCACCCCCCCGATCGCCTCCCCCAGCCTCCTTCCCAAGGGACCTAAACACCGGGGGGGGGGGGGCGGGCGGGGAGAACGAGGCTTGCTTTCCAATGCGCAGATGGGAGGTGTGTTCAGCCGCCCTTCCCCCCCCCCGCATTCATGCTCCTACACGCACACACATAACTTGTCACTGTGGCCGCGGAGTCCTTGCGGCTTTTGTTGCTAAACCGCCCCTACCTCTCTCTCTCTCTCTCTCTCTCTCTCCTGCCCGGCCGCTGGAGTGGGGCGTCCCGGCTGAAGCTCTCTCTTTCTCTCTGCTCCCATCCGCTAAGCCGTCTGGCGATCGCGCCCTAGAAAGCGCGCCTGGGCTCAGCGGCAGAGCAGGGACGGAGGGTCGGCATCACCACTCGCGAGCCTTCCTCCCAGCGCTGGGAACCAGCCTGTCAGTGCAAACACTACAATCACACACACACACCCAAACGTGGGCGTGTTCCCCCCCCTCTCTCTCTTATTTTTATTTTTTATTTTCGTTTTTACCTTCCGTCTGGCTTCACAGCAGCCCATCTTGCTCCCCTTGCAGCCCATCCCTGTTCGCCTGCGCCGGCGGGGGATGCGGCGCGGAATCCCAAAGATTCAAGAGCCGCCGCCACGACCCCGGCGGGACGGGGAGGTCTCCATCCCGCGCACTGCCTCCTCCAGGACCCCGAAACTGGACCTGGAAGCAGCCTACTTGAACTTCATGCTCAGGCAGTCGGGCGCCGTAAGTATCCGAAGAGACGCCCCTCTCAAAACTTCCTTGCCTCCTTTCGGTTTTGTTTTGTTTTGTTTTTTGGTGTTTTTTTTTTAAACTCCAGCCGACCAGATAATAGAAGAAGCCCCGCAAGATTTCGGCTAGAGTGCGTTGTTCATGTGGCCAGAAGAGGGAGCCTGAGAAGCTAACAATATTTATTTGGCAGGGTGCTGTCTGTGGCCTGCAATGGTCCTCAATGAGTGAAGCCTTACAGGTCGACTGCTATACTCAGAGGAAGGCAGAAGAAATGTCAGACTTCACATTTCTATAAATCATGCGGGGGGGCCCCCCCACGTCTTATATAAAGGGGTGCCTCTGAGGCTCTCTTCGGTGCATTTGGTAAAGTGGGATATATCCTTCACAAGCTTATGTGAAGTAACATATTGGTCTTTCTAAGGAAGCCATTCTCAATTTTTTTTAGGCCATGGCTACAGATATGATATGAAAGAAATATAGGCTGAATCAGGATTGTGTAAGTCGCACGATGAACCTTACAAGATAAGTGTGTGAAGAATTGTTTCCAGTCTGTGGCCCCCTTCAAATGTTTCATAGGCCCATATGGCCCAGTTGAGACTGGCTGGTCTAAGGCACTACAAGCCACTTTGTTGCTTGTGTTGCAACAGATGCACACAGATCACCTCCCTCTCCCTGAGGAAAATTTTGAGCAACTCAGACTCCCTTAACCATTTCTGGTGGGTATTGAGAAAGAGATGAGCCCAGTTTGGAACAGATACATATCTGTTTTTTTGAAATTGGTGCCACTAGTGTATCCTTGTGCAACTTTATTACACAAACACATACAAATTTAAGCTATGCAGCATGCCCTGTGTTGAATGGCACTGCTAGGAACAGGGTGACCAGGTGGGGGGAAAAGGGAGGCGGAAGCAGCCCTGTATGTTTAATAGGAGAAGAAGAAATTTCAGCAGGCACAGCTTTTAAGGCAAGCTACACCTGCTGAAATCTCCTCCTCCACGAAACTATTAAAGGAACAGAAACCCTGTCCTCTTGTTCACTTCTTCACCCTGGACAGGAATGTCAACCTAGCAATATATGTAGGGCCACAAAGGTTCTCCACTCCTGGATTACAGGATAGAAATCGCTAAAGAGCCAGAGAAATCTGTACCTGAGGTGTTCTTATGCCATTGGTAGAAGCTTTATGTAAACAGCAAATCAGAAGGAAAAGTTTTTTTGCATAGCAGAGAGATCATAGCAAGGTAACCTGTCACTCAGGCTCCAGGGTTGTCCTCCGACTACTGGCACTGCTCTACTGCCTTGAATAGCTTGGCCTCCATGCCTTGAGGTCATCTTTGGTTGTTGTCTTGTTTCTTCCCTTTGCAGAGAGGACATACGTATCACAGGCAAAGATCTTACTTGGACAAAGAAGTGAGATTATCAACACCATCTCTGTTATGAACCCATTACATCCTGATTACTACATTGGCTGAATCTTAAGAAGGTTTAGTATTATTTCTTGATTGGCCACTTCTGCAATTAGTCCTGTATTTGTAACCCATTTTGGGGGGGAAATAAAATAAAGCAGGCTATAGTTTCATCTGTTCTATTCATTACACTCCTATCTTGCATTTCTTCAGACACAAAGGTCAAGGCAATGTCCATATTTCCTCCTCTCCACCTTGCCCTCACAACTGTCCTATGAGTCTACAACTGCCCCCAACTTAGTGATTTTCACAGATCAGTGCATACAAGACATGAGTCTGAGCACTGTGCTGGAATGATTTCAAAGAGGATATGCATTGTCCTGGTAACTCTTTCAATCCATCCTTGAATACTTATCGCCTAAGAGTGCAACTAGACAGCCCAATTATCCCAGCCTGGATCAGGCTATATTGTGTTAAACAGGGTCACTTTCATGGTGTGGTATGTCATTTGGAGTGATCTTCCATCCATATGCAAGGATTTACCACACTGCATCTCAAGCAGCCCTATTAGGCCCATCTTTCCCTTTAAAAGGGAAGAAAAGAAAGAAAGAAAGAAAAACCCACCCTGTCTTTTCCTACTCCTTGCTTTGCTTAAGCTGTTTCATGATCATGAGAAACTGAAATCTTTCTCCCCCTCCCCTATGTGTGTGTGTGTGTGTGGGGGGGGTTAGAGGAAGTTTTCAATTTTTTCCTCTAAAAGATATATCACACCAGTGATGCCTTGGGGATTTTAAAAACCACAACCTTTGCTTTCTTTCTCCCCCTTCACAGGGGAATGGGAGGAAGTTTTCTATTTCCCCAAATCATGAAGTGGCTTAAGCAAAGGGACAGCTTAAGCCATCCACTTTGATTTGAATTGCACATGCTGGAACCAAACCAAAAAGGAGTGATCCTACTCACACCAAGCAGCAATAGTCCTTGACAGGGTCTGTTCCTGGAGCATACCGAACAATGGGACAAAACCCTTTCCAACTGCACCCTCAGAAGTAAATCCAGCTGAGTTCAGTAGAGCTGACTACTAGCAACCCTCAAACTGAGTAGGAAGTAAAGCCACCCTCTCACCTTCATTTTGTTCCCACACACTGTGAGAGTCACAAGGACTCTACATGGAGGCAGCTATTGTCAAAACAAACCCACCCACCCCCACAAGTGCTTTTGCAAGTTCCAGGGAATCCATGTGACTCCCAAGGTATAGCAGGGCACGTTTCCATCCGTTTGAAGAAGTGGCACAGGAACTGCATGGAGGTGAGGGAGCTGCTCTACCGCCTGCTAGTTTGAGGGCTCCTGGTCCCATAATTCAGCTCGGGAGTTAGCTTTCTGTCAGATCATGAGACTAGGAGTCCTTGAATTCTGAACATGCTGTCCCTAGTAGCCTATGTCAGGTCCTGATTGTACAAGACCATGCCGTGTCAACAGAGATGGAGACTACATCTCCCAGAATACTCCAGCCATCATATCTGGGGACTGCAATTGAAGGACATTTCTCTTTCCATCAAGCCTCCCTTGTTAGAAGAAAAACTAATGAAAGACAGAACTGCCATCACCATACTTGTTGGCGGAGGGAGTCTCAACAGTCAAATACTCTTCCAGTTACTAGTCATTGATGTCACAGCTTAATACCTTTACTTTTTTGAATTACAGCTCCCAGAATCAGGAGTTGTTGTAATCCAACCACAACCATGCAAAACACAACTTTCCCCAATGTTGTAAGTTCCCCTTTCCTGGCTGTGCAATCTTTAATTCCACTCCAGATTGAAGGGCAGGGCTGCAGTTGGTTCTGTGGCTGGTGTTGGTTTGGCTCCACTTCCAGGATCTCCCTTTGTGGCCACTATTTCTCAGCCCTGTGGTCTCCTTACCTTGGGGAGCAGCCCAGTATTAGCAGTAATACGATAACCATGTCGGATATGTTGATAGGGCGGGCTTCCTGCTTTCTGGGCAGGAGCATGGCAGGGAGTGTTGTGGTTACAGACTTCAGTTCCAGCACATGTTTGTTTTTAAAATGTTGCCATTTAAATCAGGGGGCCCAGGCACGATTAGGTTACACAGCCCCTTAAGGCCCTTCCCTCAGCTAAAAGAATGGCAAAAGCTTGCCTGGGAGGAATCCAGCTAAATGTATACTGTTGTTGCCTCTTGAGTGGAAAAAGTGTGTGTGCGTGCACACTCCCCCCCCCCCCCATCTGTCAAATTGGCTGATTGTAAATAATGTCAAAGGCATGTGTGGGATATACTAAAGTCTAGTGGAAGTGTCTTTACTGGAGATCTCTTTCATCAGACTTTTGTGGAGTTGTAGTGACAGATCAAAAAGTAACTTTTCCAAAATATGCTGCTTACATTCCAAGAAATCAACATTGGGGAGGGAGCATGATACAAATCCATTAAAACAAGGACTTAAACAAGTTTGCTGCTTCTTTGGTGGCTCATATTATGGGTAAGAGAAGAGTTTCACAATTTGATTAATAGGAAGAAAGGTCTTTTGGCCATAGAGAGAAGTGTACTGTGTGTGTGTGTGGGGCCAGCGCACTGACTGGGGCCAGCGCACCTGTTACAAGAACTGTACTGGCTACCAGTCCGTTTCCGGGCCCAATTCAAAGTGCTGGTCATTACCTATAAAGCCCTGTATAGCTTGGGTCCAGGCTACCTGAAGGACCGTAGCTCCCTATATGCGCCTTCTTGGCAATTAAGATCAGCAGAGGAGGTCCTCCTCTTGGACCTATTGCCAGCACAAGCACAGCTGATGGGGACACGGGAGAGGGCCTTCTCGGTGGCAGCTCCCAAGCTATGGAATGCTCTCCCTCGGGAGATCAGGATGGCCCCTTCCCTGTTATCCTTCTGAAAAAAGCTAAAGACCCATCTCTTCAGGCATGCTTTTAACAATTACAGCTGAATCCCTGAACCCCATCTTAGCAGATAATTTTAATCTTTTTTATGTTTTCATGTTTTAGTCTTTTAATTGTATTTTAAATCATATATTGTTTAATTTGTCTTTTAATATTTAACTTATTGTGTTTTTAAATTGTGTGAATTTTAATGTTGTGAGTCGCTTTGGGTCCCTTGTTGGGAGAAATGCGGCATATAAATAAAACTAATAATAATAATGACAGGAAGCATTGCTTTTGCAAGACTGCTGCTGCTGCTTCATTCAGAGCCCCCTTTCCCACCCCATCATGGTGACTGTAGTGGTTATTACTAGATCTGGGATATTTGGCCAGGTGTAGCTCCCATCCCCTACTCTCAAAATGTTCACAACTAACACATTGGTATTTAAATGCAAGGCTTGTCTAAATTTAAATGCAAGCAGCTTTGTATACTTTCAGTTTGGTCTTTGAGAGCTAAA
Organism: Intellagama lesueurii; assembly: GCA_037013535.1. Taxonomy (NCBI): domain Eukaryota; kingdom Metazoa; phylum Chordata; class Lepidosauria; order Squamata; family Agamidae; genus Intellagama; species Intellagama lesueurii. Next base: position 222,287,416 of record JBAJHW010000002.1, read on the forward strand.
CCAGAATAGCAGGAAGTCAATGCAAAGCAAATATCCTAAGAAAAAAAATCAAGGGCAACAACAAGCATGATACTTGCTACAAAGTGCACACCACTTGCTACATCCTGCTGTAGTGCTGCAGTTGCCACCACTTAAGCCCACGGTAAGAGGTACCAGATTTGAATGTTGAAACTTTGAAGGCATCTCCTGTCTGAAGCAGTACTGTTCATCTATTAGACCAGGGCCGGGCCACTTCTGTTTCCCCAAAGTACTCATTCCCTCAGGAGTTAAGCTGTCCAGGGCTGCAACTGGCCGGCCCAAAAGCAGGGTTTAAACTAGCACTGGGCAAGACCCCCTTCTCTCTCTCTCTCTCTCTCTCTCTCTCTCTCTCTCTCGTTGCATATGAAGTGTGAAGACCAAAGGCATTTAAGCAACAAAGAGCTAGGTAGTTCACCAGCACTTTTGTTTCCCAGAATGGGTGGTCCCTGGAGAAGGCTAACCAGCTGGACAATAAAGACAGCCATCTTGGATTTGGCTGCAGAATTCTGGGGTTTTAGGAGAGAGAGAGAGTACTTGTTCCAAGCTCTGTCTCCAGTGTCTGATATGTGGAAGCATATTGCCTTTGGAGATTTCCTTCTCAGCCATGGTGGCAATAGTGAGTCCTTCTTTTGCAAGTTGCTCTAATGACGCCTTCTAACAGAGCATTCTTGACAGCACTAGAGCCAAAATGGGAACAGTAAAACAAAAGGGAGAGAGGGGTGCCCATGGAAAGCGTGAAGTCTGCAGGACTGTTAAAACAAAGAAATCTCAAAATCTAACACAGGAACACTCCAAAAAAAAACAACCCAGTAAGAACTGAGCATGCTTACTATTTATGCAATGTGGAAATAAAAGCAGAAAGCATGTAGGGAGAAGGGCGTAGCTGCTTTCTTATAGGAGCACTTCCATCAGGATATTTTGCAACAGTTTTGTCACTTGTAACGTTTGGCTCTTGTGTCCTTGCTTTGATTGATGAAATGAACCTAGCAGTAAACTCTGTAAACTGGGAACAAAGGTGCCTCTAAACTAAGGGCCATCTTCCAGTCCCAAAGCTGGCAGTGCCACAATGTCACCAATCTGACTGCTGTGCTTTGGGGGAATCAGGCACTGTTAGCATCCAGCTGCACAGGGCTGACGTTTTTCCTTTGAGACTACTCTGCATGAGCAGGCTGAAGTCCTGGTTTAGAGTCATCATAATCTCAGTATTTTGGGATTTGGGTCTCCACCTGCTGGGCAAAACGCAGAGGTGAATTTATATTTGAGATGAGAAAATATGAGGTTGTTTGCTTCCATATCACCTGACTCAGCTGGAGTTGAAAACCGGTTGTTTTGCTGTTGTTGTTGTAGAGAAGCCACATGATATCCTTGCCAGGCCGCTGAAGTCTGTGCTTTCTTCTTTTTTAAAATGCCATTTTGCAGCCTTTTCTCTGACTTACACAAAACTGTGTGGGCTTTAAGACGTCTGGATTAGTCATAAGCTTCTTCTGCCTCCAGAAATCTGTTTCTGCTAACAGAAATAGCCTGATAGTGCCTGAACCCTCTGCCCGAAGGTGAAGGAGGAGTTGTGCTATACCAGATGGAAATCTCTTCCAGCCCATCTCTGAGAGGACAATCCTAACAGACCAGGGGGATGCTGATGCTAGGCCAGCTGAAGCTGTGCCAAATGCATACCTCCCAGGGTATGGGGTGCTGGAAGTTTTTTTAAGACTGTCCTCTCACTTTGCCCAAAATTTATGCAGGCATTTAGAGGAAGTTTGGACCTGTTATAATTCAGCTCTTCTCTTGCTTTTTTTTTGGGGGGGGGGCTCTTCTGCTGGCAGATCTTAACCAGCAGGGGATTGCTCTTTTGATAGATCTCTGTGATCAGGTGGCAGCAAAGGTTTCTCCTGGCAGGAGGACATTTCTGCTGGCAGAAAAGACTTGTGTTTAAGCCTAACTAACTCCAGTTAGGACTGGAGTGTCTAAATGCAGTTGCACATCATGCTGTCCAGTATAGACTGGCAAGGCAGGACTGATGCCTTTGACAAGAGGGATGGTCCATGATGCAGGCGGTCCATTGCTTTTGTACATGGTGGCCTGCCCATATTTATTTATATTTATTTATTGTACTATGTATACTGGACTTATTTGCATAATCCTGGATCCTATTTGCAACTAAAGCAATTGCTCATCTGTTTTTTTTTCTGAAAAAAAAGACCCTTAATTGTTTTAATTAAAGTAAAATTGCATTAATGATACAATACATGAAGAAACTACTGTTCATTCTCTGCAAAGTAGAATGAGTAATTAAAGGGGCTGTGGCTGATGAGAAAAGGAAATGACTAAAACAGAAAAGTAAATTTCAGTTGCTGCAAGAAACTAGGCTGGCTAGATACAAAGTGTTATAAGGCTCCTGTAACTTACATGTAATAATTGTGTAGATGAGGGGATTTTATCAGGGATAGGCTGCATGACAAGATTCTGTGTTGAAATGTCCTCTGCTACCAGTTATTAAAAGTACAGAAGCCCTGCCTTCTTTTGTATTACTCACCCTCTTTACACCATACCAAACCTGCTGTTTGAAAGATTAAATCTTAACATGCCTTTTTAGGGATTACATGTCAGAGAGATGCTGTTTCCTCAGAATCAGCAACAAATGAAACAAACAAGAACGGAAAGTGGATTGCAAAATCTTCTTTAACAATATACGCAGTTTGTCGGCCGTGGGGCTATGCTTAACTATGAACCACCTTTGAGAAGACAGCATGAAAGGGAAAAAGGAAATGGATGGTTGTGCTCTTTCTTTAAAGAGGCATCCAGCTGTATTGCACAGGTGCAGCTTATCTTGGCAGTGGAAGAATCTGGACAGGCAGGTTGTGATGAAATGTAAGTTGCTAAAATGGTCATTCATAACTAATTGCTCTGTTTTGCTTATCAGTGCCTTGTATGCTAACTCTCAAGATAAGTCTGTAGGCTGGACATTCACAATAAACTGGATCTTACTCATACTACATTTTGGTTTATAAGTTCTGATCTGAATGATTTGGGACCTTGCTACCTCTCCCTCCGATTGACCTCCCAATCCTTGGGGTGTGGAGGCCTGGAAATCGTCAACTAGGAACTGGGCCTTCTCAGTGGTGGCTGCCTTGCTGTGTAATTCCCTTCCAGTGGAGGCGTGTCAGCCCCCACTGGCTTTAGAAAGTAAACTGAAGCATGGCCACTTCTCATATTACATGCAATGTATTTACAGTGACCATTTTCATAAAACTCATGGCTGAAAGGGGGTATATGGTGTGGTGTAGCAGACAGGGTAACAGACTAGGACTCAGGAGACCTGGGTTCTGTTCTTCAGCTCTGCCACAAAAACTCACTGAAGGGTGGAACTGGTAAAACCACTCCTTAAATACCCCACTTACCTTGAAAATCCTATTATGGTTGCTATAAGTCAATTCTGACTTGATGGCACAGATCAATAACACAGGTCTGAAAACATGCAGTAAAACATGCCTCTTGGAGCTGTGATCAACAGACACGTCTGATTACAGGAATTGCATCACATAACATTTTCATGAGAGCTAGTAGTGTAATGCGGTGGTTAAACCAAGGGTAGGCAAAAAGAAGATAAGGATTTATTGGAAATCTCTGGGAGATTTGCAATAGATTAGCAAGGGTATCCGACTCCCAATTCATTACTAATAATAATTCTCCTGGGATGCAGGGTAGGGAATCAAACACCCACCTAACCAATTGAGCTACGCAACCTCCCCCACCCTCCTCCCATTCTAGATTATTTAATATTGTTCGTTCAAGCACTTTGTATAAAGTGGCATAGTAAGGAGACTGGCCTCTAGCTTTTGGATCTGATGGCTCTTTGCCTTTCCTATGTCGTCTTATGGCTTCCTCTAGTTCTGCCAACATGAAGGCAGTAGAATAGTAGCTGGTTTCACTCTGAACATCCCTTTGGTGTTTTATTTTTATTATGCGTTGGTTGATCTTCCCTGCCAGGAGCAGTTGGGGTGCTATTTGGTTGGGGTGTTATGATTGCATACAGCGTCTTTTTGTTTGGATCACTGTTCAGTCTTTTCAGTAGTCTCTAAGCTTTCTGGCTGCTTCTTGCCATGTCAAACTTTGTTATAGTGTCTAGTCAGCAAGTTCTTTTTGTTTCTACAATAATCAAGATCAAATTTCTCCCAGCTTTTATTGTATGTTTAAAAGAAGCACCCAAGGCTGCAACACTATACTTTCTTGATTATACTTCAAGAGAGAGGATACCACTCTGGTTTTTTTTTTTGGTACTCAGATTAATCGAAGATTAATATTGGCCATTATCACTGAAATATTAAAAAGCTGAAAACCAGTGTGGGTACAGTGGGCGGAGTATAACTTTTCCAATTTCTCTTTCTTCATGATGCAAAAAATGAAATAAAATACACTTCTCCCTTGAATCGTATGGATTTGAGCAGCACAGTTTTGGTTATGCAATGGGTTATTCAATAAATACTGTGCTACTTTTTGTATCTAGGATGTAGTCTGAGAAAGGTGGGCCTTGGACTTACCTGGGGCCCTGTTATTGGCAGTACAGCAACCCCTGGTCTGATGGCAGCAGCCTGGCCAGGTCCTTCTCCTGTCATGGCAGCTTCACATAGCACCCAGTGAGGGTGCTGGCAAATGCTGGGAGGCTGATGTGGGTTGGGGGAAGTGTGTGTGTGTGTGTGTGTGTGTGTGTATTAATCAACTGTTTATGTTTTGTAGTTATGTTTTGGAGGACATAAGAGTTATACACAAATTTTGAACTATACAGGGGTCCAGCACCTCTAACCCCAGTGTTTTTGAAGGGAGAAGTAGAAGTACAGTACATGTAAATCTCTAACTGGAATAAATGAAATTGCAATACTTTTGCTCTGACTAAGTCAAAGTCTGGTGTTCAGATAATTCTTTTTCCCACCCTTCAATACTAGCACTTGATGTGAAACATTACTAGTAATGATAAAGCAATACTTATTTTTCTTTAAATAAGGTATATTATCTTGAGTTTGCAAAGGAGAAGCACACCCAGGCAACACATGTCCAAGGAAAACACTCCAAAGTCAGTCAGCACAGTTGTAGGTCAAGGCTTGTACAGGAGTGCCTCGCAATACCAGGTTTTTCTTTTCCCCAGCTTCATATTGATCCCAGAGTAGGAATCAATGACCTCCCAATGTTGGTGAATGTCTAATCCTATCACCACTGGCCATGCTGCCAAGGACTGATGAGAACTGGAGTCCAACAATATTCTCTAGCCCTGGAGATTTGATGACTCAACCCCTGTGTAAGTTGCATTGATTCAAATGGGCCTACTCAAGTCACTTTAGTAGTAAGTCACTAGCGAAGTAGACTCATACACATCAGTGGAGGAGTTGACTTATCAAATTCACGCTGAGTCAGTGGATCTTTCTTTCTTATATGTATATTTATAATTCTCTGCTGACATTTATACCAAGTGGGAGGCATAATTAATAGGGTTTGGGCCACAGAATTAGTTTTAAAAAAAGACGTAATAATTTTCTTATCATCATTTGAAACCTCTTTCCAAAATGCAAGATTCAGAGCAACTTTCAGCCCAATAAACTTAATTAGTCATTTAAGATACATTGCAATCAGAAGCTCAGAAACTATCATAATAATCAGAAACACCTAATGATCTATCACATTATCTTGTTTTTCCTTCAGGGTAGCACTAAACTACCCAAAGCCTGTATAGGGTAACATGGAACTTGATTTTTCTGGAATCCCAGTAAGATGCATAATATTGAACCTTAGTCAAATTCCTTTTGAAATATAGGTCCCATAATCCTCCATACAGCTTTCATTTGTCCTTTCTTTTCATGCACTGTTTGAGGCAGCATAACTCTTGTTATGCTGGATTGCCAACAGATTTCTCTGAAAAACAATTAAGGCCAGATTTCACCACAAGCGCAACATATACCCATGATTTCACAGTAGACAAGTATTTAATTAATATATTTAGGAGTGTCTGTCAAATTGTGGATGGCTTGATTCATTGATTAATTGCCCTGAAAGATTTCTTTCTTGCAAAACAAGGGACCAAAACAGTGACTGCATGTTTTGCCTTATATCTTTGGCTCTATAAAGGCTAGACACTTACTTTTTCTTCTTAAATAAATACTTGGAATCTAGGGCAACTGATGGTCTAAAAAGGCACTAGGTAGCAACCTAAATTGCAGGTAAAGCCCAGCTGACCAGGTAATAAACATTCCTACATTTAACCTGGCATATCAGGTAGCTGTGATAAATGTGACCAACTGTAGTGACTGAATATGCCTGTCATGTTGGATCTACGAATAATGTTATGCCTGACACTGAACATCAGTCTATGCTGGGTAACCCACACTGTCTCCCCTCTGCTACTAACCAAGAGCATGAGAACATCATGGATGATGGGAAATGAGGGAGAAGGTGGGTGGGAAAGTCCTGTTGGCAGGATACTATTTATTGCTACACTTAACTTTGTAGAGGATAAGGAAAGCAGTTGTCATTGCCAGGCTGGTGCGAAGCAAAGTAATATGTTCCATAAATACATCTCTTGTCACAATCTCCTCCAAACTCTTGCACACATAGTGATATATACAGGCTCCGACTCTTGTTATGCTGGATTGCTAAATAAGGAGGTTGCAAACACAAGCCTGCTAAAAATAGGCCAGGGCTCTGGTGCCCTTCTTGACCTCCTTGCGCAGCCAGTGAATGTGGTTATAAGAAGCAGAGTAATATCTCTTCATAAATACTCTTCTTAATCCAAACTCCTAAAAAAGAGGCTCCCTCTCACCCTCTCATCTTATGGCCTTGCTTTCAGTCGTAATGACAGGATTTAATACTCTATCACACCAAAGAGAAATAGGCAGTTATGGAAAATTAGCTTCTCTCCTGCTCATGAGATGTACATGCATTTCTCTCTCCAGTGGAACATGGCTGCATGTCGTGGCAGGTCATCTGTTAGATCAAGTGGGAGTGCTGGCTCCTCTCGACCTCAGGCCATCCCCAGTTATTCTACTCCTCACCTGAGAAGAGAAGAAAGTTTCTATATGTGTGAATATCAACCACAGCAACACATATTTGTTGGCCTAGCAAACCCGTCCGTGTGAATACTTCCTTGCCTGCCTGCTTCTATTAGGCAAGAAAGAGACATGACTTCTCTCTTAAACAGGGCTGGAAACCAAGCTTAAAAGAGGGACTCATTGCTGGCAGTGTGTAAAGCCACTGTTGTGTCATATACCCTGTTTCCCTGAAAATAAGACCTAACCTGAAAATAAGTCCTAGTATGATTTTTCAGGATGCTCGTAATATAAGCCCTACCCCAAAAATAAGCCTCAGTTGAGTGAAACCCCGCCCTCCACCATTGTGCAGCAACCAGAAGAAGATGACATGACTGTATTTGAATAAATGTAGATTGTTGTACATGAAAAAAATTAAAACATCCCCTGAAAATAAGCCCTAATGCATTTTTTGGAGCAAAAATTAATATAAGACCCTGTCTTATTTTTGGGGAAACAGGGTAGTCATCAGGCAGATTTTAAAGAACATTGTTTTGCCCTTTGTCTTTTAAGGCTGACCGTGGCAACCATTGTGAAACCTTTTTACAAAAGATGCCTTTTTGTTTCTTTTGGTCTTGTGTCTGTTGACATTATTAGTTATTTTTAGTTTTAAATACTTTTTGTTCCCTAATTACCCAAGTGACAAGAAGCAAAGCCAGTTTGGTGGTCTAGGGTTTGGCAGGTGAAGCCTCATCTCTGGCACTAGCAGTAATGCCAGCATTTGCTCTTGTTTGAGAAAAAAAAATTCTACACAAACAGTTTGAAAACTACTGATAAAAACCCTTATACAGTATTGACAGAAACAAGACAAGGATGAAGTTTGTGGATTTCCAGGCCAGTTGCTGAACCATAAATATGTTTTGTATACATCACTTGTTCCTCGCCTCGGCTTCTTTAACTTTCTGTGTTCTTTTTAGAGGCTCAGGGTTTTTTTGAGAGAGAATTCATGACACAAACACACACTTGATACAGATTCCAGATCCCTTGTTTACTTTCCCCTTAGCAAAGCTCAAATATTGTCCAGTGTGGTAGAAAGTAACAGTTTGATCTTACTATTTAGGACTTTTAGACAATGTTTTTAGCTGACAGAAATGAGCTCAAAGAATCAGAATATTTTACGTCTAAAATTGGAATTGTTTGAAAGCCATACTTTGTGGCAATCTTGCAACCCATAACGTTTAGGGATGATAAAGAGTAATTTCCATTTAACAATGGGAGGGAACCTTTATCATTTTCACACACTTAGGGAAAGTGAAAGCATTTATCCAGTGCAAGGCTAGGAGAAGGTTTTGCCCACTGAACACTAAGGTCTAAAACATTATTCTAAGTGTGCATGAAAGAAAATGTTTAGAATCCACCTTGCAATCAGGAAGTGTGTCTTGTTAGGGTGCCCAATTACAGGGAAGATTCTAAACATGGTATCTTACTTCAGACCCAAATTCCCAAGCAATCTTACGATTCCAAATAAAGCACAGGAAGATGTCTGCAGCTGAGAGCCTGGACCCAGGATGAGTAAAAGAGAACAAATGTTCAATTCCAGCTACTGAATTAAGAATTTCCTTGTTTCTTGTTTAATTTTGAGCCTCACTTTTTAGCATAGCATAACATGCTTTTTCCAGACAAGCAGGCAGACAAGTGTAGTCAAGGTATTTGGTTTTAATGTGTTCTCGAAGGATTTCACAGCCCCCAATCTCCTGAAAAGAACAAAACAAAAAACAAAACAAAAACAACCCTTATCCCACAGCTAGTACTCAACAATCCCACACACTACACCAGAACACAGACAGAATTCTCGCTCCTGTCCTCTGAAGATGCCGGCCACAGAGACTGGCAAAACATTAGGAAGAAAAACCTCCAGAACACGGCCAAACAGCCCGTTTGTTGGATTAGAATTCAACCTTGCTGACCTTGCTGAAGGGCATGGTTGCTTCTGGATGGGACCATTTTTTTCCTTACCAGGGAGTTGGTTGGCTCCTTCAAAGTTAGCTTTGTAGGTTAGCTGGCTTGGTGATGACACAGCGAATAGGCCAGGCTTTTGCATATTTCCTTCAGCTGCATCAAAACAGTCCCTTTAATTTACTCATGGCAGAGTCATATATACTGTATACCTCCCATGCCTCTGGAAATGAAGCTAGACAATGGATTTTACACCATCCCATGTATAACCTTATAACACCACACCTCAAGTTGACTCTTCAAGCCTATAGTTTCTTTTTGGGCATGTAAGTAATGACAGATTCCATTGCTGTAATGTGTGGTTGGGATGATTTTTGAACTTTTCTGACTCTTGCTCATCCCATGTTTTGTATTGTCCAGCTGATAAAGGATTCTAAAGTACTGGAACCCTGCCTACTTAATGATATGTGGGTGGTGCAATAAATATATTCCCCTTTGCTCTGGTCTTGATTTCATACGAGAGTTAGGGATTTAGTGAATAATGGCCATCCTACAAAAGAGGTGGCATTAAACAAGAAACTACAGGTGAGGTGGTTTTAAAAGCTCCAAATTATAACCATGGTAAAGAGGATGGGTCTGGAAGGAGATGATCAGACTCCTCACAATGAGTTTAGTCACTCTGCCTTTAGGACACAGACTTCCTGAGCCAAAGTATTAATGTACTAGCCAAGAGATCCATAGTGTGCATGCTCTTTCCTATGCGTATGTAAACTATGTATTAAAAACTCACACTTTTCTTTGAGGAATTGTTTCTTTTTGAACACTTGTCAGGAGGTTGTTTGTTTTAAATTGTTCTATGTCACACTATGGTTTTTATTTTGTTTTGCTTTACTCCTTTTTGGTTGTGTGAACAGCCATGTCATTGCATTCTTGGGCGGGGGTGTGTGTTCCCTGTGCTGACATTTTGGTGATGTATTTGAGGTGTATTTGAGGTGGTGTAGGATGCTGTCTCATTGAGAAATCAGCAGTTATGTCTGCTGTCCAAACTGTTTTCCTTTTTTATTTTTTAAAAGAAACCATTCGACTTTAGTGCTTCATCACATGGGCCCTGGAGATTAGAACTCTCAAGATACAGGACTACAATCCTCAAAACCCATCAGCCAGCCCACAGGTATGGTTCAAAAATGTAACTTCTCCAGGCTCTGGGCATAATGTTAAATGGAGCAAACCAGAACTCCAGGTGGAGACAGTGGCCTTAGTGAAATATTGTGTTTAGTGACACCATTATTGAATGATAGAATGAAAATGTGGTTAAATAGGATCTCCGACTGTGTTGGCAAGGATATGACACGGTGGTGCTGGAGAAGGATAATGGCAGAGAAGGCCCTTCCAGTGTGAGGGTTTCCTTGGGAGACAGGGTATTGAATCAGGAAGAAACATATTTGATGCTATACTTCGTTACATGTACAAGGGATGTCTTTTGCTACAGGTGACCCCTTTGGACCCTTGAGAAGAATTACTGAGAGTTGACCACCAGTCAAGATGAATCTCCTGAAGACACCCTAGACTGTCTAGCTCTTTGAGAGTTTCTGAGTCTATCACCCTCCCATTGTCCAAGTTTTTAGAGAAAACATAGAAGAGCAGCTTGGGGATTTCTTCCCCAAAGCTCAGAAACGGAACTTAACAAAACCTTCCCAAAATCAATGTAAAGAACAAAAACCAATCATTTCCCAAATCTGTATCAATAATATCACCCAGCAGTCATTCCATTAGGCTGTGGAAGAAAGAATGATAAAGCTATCATCAGTCCTCCAGAGAAGCCAGCTGCCCCTTTAGGCTTTGCCTCTCTCCTACTATAATCTAGCAGCCATTTCATCAGACTGAGGAACCTCGTGATATCAAGCGCTTATACCTGGGGTTCTTGTTTTCTTTCCCTCTTCCAGTTCTCCTTTTCTTTTGAATTGTCTCTTTTTAAGATTTTAAGCCTGAAAGTAGGAACTGTCTCTCCTTTAAAAAGAGTGTGTGTGAGAGAGATGTTAAGCTACTCTTGAAAGCTTTTCCAGTTATAGTGTGTGGAGTATAAATATTTTAATCAATCAATAAATGCTTTGTTAAATATTTATTTGAATGTGGTAAATTTGTAAACATGTAATCTTTCGCATGGGGGAGATTTCCATTAGAATTCCTTTCAGAAACAACAATGCCAAATGTCCAGATAGAAGCAGGAGTTTACAAGAAGGTGGTAGATAACTAGTAAGCTTGGATGCTTTCAACATACTTTAATTCCTGCCACCCCAGATATCCCAGAAAGATTGGTTCTGTTGCATGAGCTAAGACATCCTACACACTCAAAAGACAGAGCTCTGACTGGTTTTCCAGAGATTTTGTCCCAGACAAAACCTAACATGGTTTTTGAAAGTGTTGCATCAAACTCTGTGGTTAAATGTATGTGCCTGTAGGAAAAAAATGTGTGCCTGAGTCCCAAGCCTGATGAATAGATTTCATGGGCGGATGCAGTTTCAGTGTGTGCACTGTTTCACTGCTCTGCAGGTACTGCAGAGTTTTATGAAAGATAGTATTCAATTTATATTGTTTTCTTATATCATCATTATGGGGAAATCTAAGAAATAATTAATTACCTGGAAACGGCAGCATTGCAAAAATGGCATTATAGGTCATCTGGTTCAAAGCCTTGTAAAAAAAGGCGAAAATGAACTTCATAGTAAAGTTTGGAAACTTACTTTTATCACTTTTAAAAATCAATAAGGTATACGGGCTAGTTTGAACTACTTTGAAGAGAGCCAGTATACTGCAGTGGTTAGAGTGTTGGGCGAGGACTGAAGAGATATGGCTCCTGCTTGGCTATGGAAATTCATTTTGGGGTTGCAATGATAAAGCCATTCCTTTAGTATGTTATATATTTTTAGAATCCTCCTGAAAATAGCAGAAGCCTGTGTGGCCTTGGGCAAGCTGCACAGCCCCTGAATGCCCCCAGAAGGTGAATTGCATCTGTGTATTCTCTTCCTGGAAAACCCTGAAAAGGGTTGCCATAAGTCAGAATTGATTTGACAACACTTTTATTATTATTATTATTATTATTATTATTATTATTATTATTATTATTATTATTATTATTATTATTATTATTATTAACATTACCGTATATCAGAACTGACTTCACAGTACAGATCTTGATAGGCTTCAGCACTGGGCTGAAAACAATAGAACGAAATTTAACAGAGATAACTGCAAAGTTCTACACCTAGGAAAAAGAAAGCAAATGCACAGTTACAAGATGGGGGATACTTGGCTTAGTACCAGTACATGTGAAAAGTATCTTGGAATTGTTATAGATCACAAGGTCCTTTTTAAGGAGAAAGGCTGGGTAAAAATATTTTAAATAAATAAGTATTAGCTAACAATGCAAATCCCATGATGTACCAACAACTCCTGTCTATTTGGCACAAGTAAGGCCTCATTTTCGGTACGGTCCCCAGTTTTGGACAACATACTTTAAGAAGGATGCCAACAAACTGGAGCAAGTTCAGAGGAGGGCAACAAGGATGATCAGGGGACTGGAAACCAAGCTCTATGAAGAAGGGCTGAAAGAACTGGGCATGTTTAGCCTTGAGAAGAGAAGATGGGGGGGGGGGGGGGGGAGAGATATGATAGCACTCTTCAAATAACTGAAAGGCTGTCATACAGAGGAGGGGCACGATCTGTTCTGGATCATCCCAGAGTGCAACAATGGGCTCAAGTTACAGGAAGCCAGACTTTGGTTGAATATCAGGAATATCTTCCTATTAGGTGGTAAGACAATGGAACTGATTACCTCGAGAGATGGTGAGTGCTCCAACTCTGGAGGCATTCAAGAGAAAATCAGAAAACCATCTGTCAGATGTACTCGGGATTCCTGCTTTGAGGAGGGGGTTGGAGCCAATGGCCTTATGAGCCCTTTCCAACTCCATCATTCTCCGATTCTAGAACAGAGCGGGCAATGCACCTTCCATTCCAGCAGAGGGCAGATCCGCTTTTCCTTGTCCAGGGTGTGCGGGAGCTTTCATTTTTTTAAAAAAAATTTTTTTGGAGGGGCCGGAACACCCTCGATGCGATAGAAGAAGGAGGAGGAACTTTGTGTTTCTGGTGCCTGGAGAAGAGAACAAGCCTGCGCCTGAACGAAGCAGACAACCTGGCTTGCATTGCTTGCACTGCAGAGAGTCTTGTTTACTTTGGGCTGGTATTTGCACCGGTGGACTTTGTTATCTCCGTGTCCCCCCCCCCCCGCCCCCAGGGCAGCTTGCCACGCCCGACCCGCGGCGCCGGATCCCGCTGCTCTTGTGATCGGTTGCTCCCTCGCCCGCCTCTCGATTACAGCTTCCGCTCGGTCTCCTCCGCCTCGACTCTTACTGCAACTGTGCGCCAGCCATGCAGGTCGCGGTGCTCTCGCTGGCCTTCTGCGCCCTGCAGCTGTGGCCAGCTGCGCGCGGAGGCCCCCAGCACCAGCGCTTTGTCGTTCAGAACCACAAGTGGCCCGCACGGCTGGCCAAGGTGAGTGGCGGCTCCCGGGCCCTGGTGCTTGGAGAGATGGGGGTGGGAGAGCAAGAAGAGGCGAAATGCTTCTTGCTGGGGACTGCTAAATGGGAAGGATTAAGGGTTACTTAATGAAGGAAACAATCGTGCCACGCATATCGGGCAAAATCCAAAGAAACAAAACAAGACAACAAAACAAGGCAAAAACGCGTGGCACCTGAAAGACTAACGCAGCATTGCCTCGGGAGGACTGGTGATTCATTCGGCTGATGGGAATTGGAGTCCGACGGACGACATTTGGAGGGCGAGGGGTTCCCCAAACCCTGTACTCGTTTGTTATTCAATGCAAATAGGTTTCCTCAGATATTTGTACGGGGATCTTTCTCTCTGCTTTATAGTGCTTTCTTTTTCTTCATGTAGTAAACAGGGGACTGCCTTCTCCTGAGGTATTAAGACTTCTACTCCTATCACTGGATGTTTGTTTGTTTGTTTGCTTATGCTTTTAAGATCTAAAAGCCATCAAGACAAATAAATTGATCATTAAAACCATAAAATAAAGAATAAAATAATTTCATATATCAATTTGCCATTTCTTGCATCTGCAAGTATTAATTCTTACCAGAAAGGAAGAGTGAAAGTTTTGCAGACAGGGACACTTGGCACTGCTATTATTAAGTAAATTAGTTCGTTATACTGACAGTGTCAAATGGTTATACATGTATGATATAGTTCAAGAGTGATTACGGCCCATGGTGATGATGATGATGTAGTGACTTGTGTCAGGTGGAAGACATAACATTATGATCTGCCTTATGCAAAATGGGTCAGAGTCAGTTTCTTCTGTTAGAATCCAGGGATAGCTATCTTGATAATAAAACAAAGTCAGCATTCCATATTAGGGCACATTTTTTGTCTGTTCTCCCTCCTCCAGCATAAAGTTCTCTGCAAGCTTCTGTGGTCACCAGATCTCTTGATCAGTCTAGATGTTGCAAAAAGTGAGCTGGGAATGGCAGGGGAGACTTCTCTCGAGAACGTGTTTGCGTACCTCTGTCTGCGGTGTAGTACACGAGCACCTCACAGTTCTTTCTTACTGTGTCATTCTGTAGTGACATCTTGACCAAGGCTAAAGATGCTGCTTAAGAAGGGCTCTTGGTTCACATGGATTTCTACGGTAGATTTGTAGAGCCATCTACAATCATAGAGTCACAGAGGACAGTCATAGAGATAGTGACCACTCGGCCTGAATGTAGATTTGAATTGGAGAACCCCTTCCCTTGATCTAAGAGCCATGGTACCTTATGGGGAAAGCAGGTCCATTTGTTAGAATCCTCCACACATACATATTTCTTCTGAGCCAAAAGCATGATAAATGTTGTAGATGTGGTTGGATGAACATGTTTCCAGTAAGTGACTTAGCAAGTAGGCATATCGTTCCTTAAGGATGTAGAAAAATGCCTTGTATAATGTCAGTTGAAGGATTCATCCTGTTCAGTAACACCAACCAGCCGCAGCCTTTCAGCATCTCAGACAAGGGTGAAGGATGTCTGTCATACCCTAAAGTTACTGGATGTTGAATCATGGACCTTTTTAGATGCTGAGCACCTGCTCTGTCCACAAGCTTTGGTTCCCCGCCTCCACTCCCAACAAAGCTTGGGGAAATGTTTGGTTGGCAACAACCTGCACTGTTAGTGAAGGAACAGATCCTTGAATTAAAGAAGGAGACTTTGTTGCATGGCAAACATTTCCATTAGTCACAACCTTCTCATAGAGACAAACATTTCATGTGAGAACAATATGTATTCAACTTTTCCTATATGCTTGTGTGTTTTGGCACTGTCACAGAGATACTTTTGTATAAAAGTACTTTCCACTAATTACAAAACTGCACTTAAGTTGGCCGAGCTTTGGGGTGGTGAGGGTTTAGAGGTCATCTAAGCTATCAGAAGTCATGTAGCATAGTTTTCTTGAAACCAGAATTCATGTATAGAATTACATGATTGACTGCTCTCCCAAAATGAAAACCCATTGCCTTATGTGGGAGTAGCATGTAAGGAAGAAATGTTCTAACATTTATTAGAACAATTAGTCTGATAATCATAGAATCATAAAGTTGGAAAGGGCCTATAAGGCCATCGAGTCCAACCCCCTGCTCAGTACAGGAATACTAATCAAAGGATATTTGCCAGGTGGTTGTCTAAGCAGTTTCTCTGTGACATAGGGAGGCTTCTACAGGAAGCAGCAAAACAGCCACTCCTCAGAGAGTTGTCATAGAGTTGGAAGAGACCACTGAGGCCATCCAGTCCAACCCCCCTGCCATGCGGGAACATCCATCAAAGTACTCCCAACAGATGGCCATCCAGCCTCTGCTTAAAAACCTCCAAAGAAGGAGACTCCACCACCCTTCGAGGCAGCCTATTCCACTGCCGGACAGCTCTGACTGTCAGGAAGTTCTTCCTAATGTTCAGATGGAATCTCTTTTCCTGTAGTTTGAAACCATTGCTCCGTGTCCTAGTTTTTGGAGTCCTGGAAAACAAACCTGTCCCCTCTTCAACATGACATCCTTTCAAATATTTAAACATGGCTATCATGTCCCCTCTCAACCTTCCTTTTGTAAGGCTAAACATTCCCAACTCCCTGAGCCGCTCCTCGTAGGACATGGCTTCCAGACCTTTAACCATTTTCGTCACCCTCCTCTGGACACGTTCCAGGTTGTCAACATCCTTCTTGAATTGAGGTGCCCAGAACTGGACACAATACTCCAGGTGAGGTCTGACCAAAGCAGAATAGAGTGGTACTATCACTTCCCTTGATCTAGACACTATACTCCTATTGATGCAACCAAGAATTGCATTGGCTTTCTTGGCAGCAGCATCACACCGCTGACTCATGTTCCGCTTGTGGTCTACCAAGACTCCTAGATCCCTTTCACAGGTACTGTTGTCTAGCCAGGTGTCTTCCATCCTATATCTGTGCAGTTCATTTTTTCTGCCTAGCTGTAGGACCTTACATTTCTCCCTATTGAAATTCATTTTGTTAGTTTTGGCCCAGGACTCTAATCTGTCAAGGTCATTTTGAATCCTGTCCTCTGGGGAATTAGCAACCCCTGCCAATTTGATATCATCTGCAAATTTAATCAACATACTCTCTATTCCTTTATCCAAGTCATTGATAAAGATGTTGAATAACACTGGAGGTCAGTAAAATGAGTACCCAGCTTGCGGGGGTGGGGTGGGTAAATGAGTAGCCTGCATAATTAACTTGTAAACCGCCCAGAGAGTGCTTGAAGCGCTGTGGGGTGGTATATAAATAGCACACTTTGCTTTTGCTTTTATTTCTTTTGTACTCTTGCAAGACAGATTAATCAAAATCTGGAGTGAGCTCTTATCTTTTTTTAGATTAGGCATCCTTCAGTCTCGAGAGACTATGGTAACGTGCTCTGAACAGAGGTCTTGGAACAGCGTCTAGTGTGGCTGAGAAGGCCAATTCGAGAGTGACAATCCCTTCCACACTGAAGACAAACACAATCTGTCCCCTGTTGAGCTCCCTGATTTTGCTGGTTTCGGGACTGCCTCTTCACCTCGGCCTGCTGGACAAGGGTCTCTTCAAATTGGGAGAGGCCGTGATGCACCGCCTGCTTCCAGGCTGAACGCTCAGATGTCAGGGTTTCCCATCTGTTGAGGTCCATTCCTAAGGCCTTCAGATCCCGCTTGCAGATCTCCTTGTATCGCAGCTGTGGTCTCCCTCGAAGGTGCTTTCCCTGCACTAATTCTCCATACAGGAGCTCTTATCACTTGCACAATATACAGCTACTGTCTTGCATTGTGCATATTCTGATTTTGTCTTGCAGCGCCTCTACACCGGGCAAGGCCAGGGATGCCTTTGAGACACACAAAAGCTGTCTGCTGTACTCTTCTTTGACATCCCTAAATAGCAAAACAAACATGATCAGCATTGTCTCGGAGCCCTGCTTGGGAGCTGACAGGCACACACAGCCTTAAAATTACGGCAACTTGCCACTTCATCCACAAACCTTCCATAAGCCAACAGTTGCCTTCTATTTGGTCATTGCTGTGTTGACTGCTTGGTCAAAGAATAGTCTGAACCGTCACTTTTTACCGAACAGAGTCTTAAGAGAGAGTCTTAGACTAACAGAAAAGCTTCTAACTAACAGAAAAGCTTCCTCTTAGTTAGGAAACTAACAGGAAGCTTTTCAAAGCTACTTTATTTATCACTTCCTGGATATCTGATCGTGGATGCACTATAAACTCCTATGGCCAAATAGAATCAAGCAGGTCTTGTAACATTTTAGAAATCTTAAAACTTAGCTAAGCGGGCTGTGTTAAATAAGTGAATTAATTTAAACTTTAGGCACTTATTCTCAAGGAATGTGTCTTCCTCAAGTTCGGTGAATCAGTGAATTTGGACTTCATCCAAAATGGAGTGAAGGTTTATAGGACACAATGAATTTGTGAAGCATCTGGGGAGTGGCCCTGTGGTTGTCCACCCAGTCTAGCATATAGAAGCCTGGAGTACGGAGGGTGATGAAATGGCAGTTTGTAGTGCTATGCTGTTGTATCAAAAAAGATCCTGAGGAATATAAAAGCCCCACACTGAACTGAGGTTTTACTGGTTGAAGCTGAGGCAAGTTGTCCCTGTTCAACCAGTCTGTGTAAGCCAAGGCTGCGTCCTCCTACACAGGAGGCGTTTGTTTGAGAAATAAGAGCCCTGTTTGCAGGTGTAACCAGAGCTTGGAAATTTTTTTTTTTTTTTTTTTTACAAACAACTTCCAGAATTTCTCTACCCAACAAAGTCACTGGTCCTGTTCACTGGAGGTGTCTCCGAGTCCAATCAATAAATCAATAAATAAAAAAATCCAAGCTCTGGGCATAATTGCAGGGCGACTGCATGCTTCTTTGGGTGCAGAACTACTTTCTGCACTGGAAGTTGACATGTTTGAAGTGACCTTAAAAATGACAACAGTGTCTGCAAGTTGATGTGTGTGGATGATCAGCATTATTGAGGTTAAAATGTCCAGCAGTGGAGCGGAGAGCTAATAGAAAACACCGGGACAGCCAAGAGATGTATCACAGTCTGAAGAGCCACAATAAAACAATTTATCCTGCCTGCCTGTTTTCTTTTTCTTATCAGCTCACAGCTTACTCTGGCCTTCTGAAGTTTTCCTTTGCTCAACTTGGCCCTTCTAAAAGCATAAAGACTGTTGTTGGCTATCTTCTTTTTAAGGCCTTGGCATTTAATGAAGCCTAATAAAGAAGTGCAGGCCTCCCTGAAAGAGGAACCATGGCGGCGGCAGGGTTCTGCCACTTTTGACTTCAGGGCTAGGGTTGCCAGATACGTGGGTACCAAAAGGAGGACATAGAAAGACAAAAAAGAGGACAGAGGAGGATGTATTGAATGTTTCATTTGAATCGTTCCGGATTAAACCCGCAATCAATACAATTTTATTACAATAGCTGCCAATGAATGTCAGGGCGGGGAAACACGGGGGGAGGGGGGTCCTTCCACCTCTCCCCCTCCCATCCAAAATTATAACATAAAATATACAAAAGCCGGACATTTTAAAGGTTTTTATCTTTGCCTGCCGGACGGAGGACATTAGACTAAAAAGGAAGACATGTCCTCCTTTTGCCAGATGTCTGGCAACCCTGTTGAGGGCAGGGAAGCTCAGTAGTAATCCTCCATACATAAATATTACAACAGATATAAACATGAGATGTTTGGAGAAGTTAATGCTGTGCCAGCTAGTTTTCTGGCCCCAAGAAGGGGGTGGGGAAGAGTTGCATGCAGGAGTATTTGTCTGAAGTGGTACATCCCAACATATGATGGAGGATCTCCTTCTTGCCCTTCAGATCTAGTTCTATAGCCCTGATTCAATTCACCCTGCTTGTGCCATAGGAGAAGGACACCTATTTCCCCTCAAATTTATATCCCACCTTTTAGCAAAAATGACACTCAGGGCCACAGACAATAATAAAATGCAGATAAAATATGCAAGTAGATTAGTTAAGGCAAAACAAACAACGAAAGAGCAGTAACAAGAACCATCTATCCAGTTAAAAACCCATGTGGCCAACAAATCTTTTATCCTAAATCGTTGTCTTATTAGAAATACCCCTACCTGCAAAAGGGAGGACAACAAAGAGCAATCTAATTATACTTCTGCTCCATCTTGTTTGTAGGACAAACTGGATTCTCAGTGTGGTGTGGTGTATCTAGTGTTTGGGTGCAGGAGAGTCTAGATACGACTAGCATTAATTTCCTAGTGTATCTGGCTGCCACCCATTATTTCCTCAGAGTTGTCATCTATTCTAGTTTGCTTTCCCTTCTTTCAACCCCCTGTCTCCTATGTAGCTCACCATTCCTGTCCCTGTCCACTTTCCTGCCAGTAGCATGGCTGAGTGTGTGATGCTTGTACATAATCATATCCTTTCTTCCTCAACATCCTTCTTCAATTTTGTATTTTCCGTGCCCTGAGAGTCTGCCCTTCTGTACTTCCTTCAGGTTCTTGATTTTCAGTCCACTACCTGCTGTTTGTTGTGGCTTCATCCAACCCATGGCCCCTTTTCAATTTCGATGTAGTTCTTTTGACATGTTCTTCCTCTGAATCCTTTAGGTAGAGAGCTTTGAGTGGGAGAACTGTGGTCCTTCATCAGATCCTGCTGTGATTAAAAGCCTGTCTGTTGATCCGAGTCCAATTGACATCCCAGGACAAGTGACAGTACGTGCATCAGTCTCCACCACAGTGGCCGTCGAAGCACCTCTGCAGGTAAGGGAGAGGCAATGAGGCTAAGCCAGACAGAAATGATGCCTCACATGTCTGATATTCAGGAACCCTCAAAATATACTCGGACTTGTCAGAAGGGTTAACTGAGTTTTCATGCTATGCAAGAAACAACCAAGTCTGGCACCAGATCACACTGGAGTTTATATGGCACCACTAATTGCTGTGTGGATGCATTGCAGCTTTTCCTGCTGCCTTCTTGTTCTTTGCCTAGTTGGTATGAAAATGCAGAAGGAGAAACTCTGAAGAGTCAAGAAATTCAGGGCCTCTGCTTGAGTCAGTCAGAACCTTTATTGGCATACACTAAAAATCACATATACAGGATAATAACTAACTATTAATTAACTGAATCTACAAATTCATTATGTTGCTGCTTGTGATGAGCTGCTTCCAAGGGAGGAAGTGCTCAGCACCTCTGATTTTCAGAATTTCTACTTTGTCTGTTCTGTCGTAGGATTCTTAGCACTGGGAGCTCTGGGAAAATGGAGGTGCTATACACAGCATTGTTTAGCCACTAGGCTTCTCAGTTGGTGGGCCTCAGCCTTGATTTCTTGATTTTTAGATGCCAGATGTACAGCCTACTTATTTTCCTACTTATTTTGGCTACATTTCATTGGCTGAACACCTCAATAGAGAGCGATCAGTAGACAAGGGGTTAGCATGGCCAGTGTTCCACAATTGGGCCAAACAACCCAACATTTTCCCTCTGTCTGATATATAGTTCAGACTGGAGGCCATGGTGAGGAGCAGAACATGCACTTCTGGCAGGCATGTGCAACACAGTGCAGCCAGTGAGCCGCTATGCCAGGCTGCCTACCCAATCCTGTATGGAAGGCACCCACCCACGCACTGGTGCTGGCAGCACCTCTGTCTGCACCCTCCCCTCATACTGGCCCTGCTAGAAAAGGAAGACACAGGTAGCATAGAGTGGTAAGGGGCTATTTGTAATGCCTGGCTTTAAGGGCTCCTCTGGGGCCATGGCATTATATGTAGGAGTGTTGCAGAGAATTTGTAACAACTTCGGGTGATTTCATTGGACATCCCTCCCATCATGTCTTGGCTTCAAGGGGACCCCTCAGAGCCAGGCTTAAACGCCACCCCTCCTGTGCTGACTGTCTCTCCCCTTGTGGTGACAACAGCATGTGGGGAAGGGTGTGGAGGATTGAACTTCCAGCTCCACATGAGTGAATGAGTGCCTTCCTCTCTTGGGCTGGCTGGGCCACATGACCTGGACGGTGAAATCAAGTACTCTCAGTGGCATTGCCCTTTACCTGACATAGATGACTTCCACTATCATCTGGCCATTTTACCCAAATAACAGTGATCCACAGGATCAACCCTACTGTTAGAGAAATTAAGGCAGCTGTTTTCAGGCAGTGGATTCTGAACATCATGAAAGGCTGGCAAAGTTTTAAATGTATCATTACCCAGTCAAAGTTGGAACTTTCTGTTCTCCAGTGCCCCCATTTTTTCTAGCAGCCTCCTTTAAAGAAAAGCAGGGGGGAAGAGGAAAGTACTGGCTGGCCTTTTAATGGATTGAAAATCAACCTGGACAGGGGATTTTTTAAAAAAAGGACTACAATTACATATGCAGGTTTAATGCAAAGTGTCCTCCTTTTTCATTAACAAATGTTATCTTTACTCTCCTTTTTGGTAATGCCTGTTCTCCTTTGTGGTGGTGTATCAACGGCCAACCTTCAAGGGTGTCATTAAGGTTTAAAGGATGTTATAAAAAGATATTCAAGATTAAATAACATATGTTAAGAACACGTGGTAATTGCTTTTAAAATCTCACAATAATTACTCAACATGGGTCAGTCACATCTTTTTAAAAACAAAAAGGATTTGTTTCTTTGGCTTGCATAGTGAATATACAGTTCCATTGAACTGTTTATAGCAACATTCACTCAGTGTGCAGAATTAGGCTTTATTAGAATTAGGCTCCCCACATGTATATATTATCTTGAGGAATAATTTTATGTAGTCAGAAACATGGCAAGAGAAGGCATTTAAGTATGCTCAAAATGGTAATGTTGGAAAACAGAGGCTAAGCAGGAGTGGGCTCTTGTCTCCTAGCCTTGCAGTTAAGATCTCATACATTAAGATCTCAAACAAGCCCCAGGCATGACAGTTATTGTTTACTGTCATTCCACAGGATCAACCCTACTGTTAGAGAAATTAAGGCAGCTGTTTTCAGGCAGTGGCTTCTGAACATCATGAAAGGCTGGCAAAGTTTTAAATGTATCATTACCCAGTTTTTAAGACCAGGGACCAGGAGAGATTTTCTGTCTCTTGTACCAAAATAATTTGGCTAGCCTTGGGTACTGTGTGCCTTGACTTGAATGTCTTGGGCCTGCTCTGTCTTTCCAGATGGGCTTTGCTAGATTCATATGGTGGGCAGAAGAAGTTCCATTTTCTTTCATAAACCCCAAATATATGTTTACAGATGTCCACAGCACGAAGGAAGCCAGAGCTTCCGCAGACCTGAGGGGTTTTAGCAATAGGGGCTTTTGGAGGTCATTCACTCATTGAGTCACCATCAGTCAGAAGTGACTTGACAGCACATAACAGTATGTTTATCTCAGAACTGGGACTCAGGGCTGCCTCAAGTATAGTTTTTTTTTAAAGGCAAAAATTAAAATAAAGTCTAAAACATTAAAATGGAATTAGCCGAATCCTGTTTCACAGCTCTACATATGGAACAGGAGTGCCATCAGTAGCAGTGGCAACTCATGTTGACTAAAGGCTTCCTTTGGTGATTTGAGACACATATGACTTATACATAATGCAGTGAATGTGTGCTCATCGTGAAATCACCAAAGGGAGCTGGCAGAGGAGCAAGAGACTGGAGGCAAACCTAGCCTCTTGTGGCAAAGAGTTCCAGAGCTTGGGAGTGGGCACAGAGAAGGCCCTCTCTCAAGCCTAGGCCAAATGGGCCTCTGAAGGTGGTGGAGCCATAAGAAGCCCTCTTGTGTCTAGCTGACCAGACTGTAGTCCCAAAACACCAGTAAGAGGTGGGCTTATTATGACCTCCGTTACTGAAATATTAACTTCCAGTTTTCTCCGAGTGCTACAGGTGTGGATAAAGCTCTCCCACACTTCAAATTCTTCCTTCCCTAACAGATCCTGGATCTGATGACCTATCAGCAGAGATTGGGTTGGACCTAAGCCCTTCCTTTCCTGTTCAGCAACTTTATTCCCAAATGTTAAGTATCAACCTTGCCTGTAGAGAAGCCAAAACAGTAGAGGGTAGAAGCCTAGACTGGTAAAGATGATGTCAAAATAGAAGTTGTCTGCAAGAATGAAGGCAAGGAAAGGTTGTAGAGATCTGAAAAATAGTACATGTCTACAAACTATCTGTACCTAGTGGTGGTATCATAAAGTTAGATCTAAATGTTGGTCCCCTCCCAAAAGCACTGTGCTCTAAATGTTTAAAGTGCTTTCTTGTTCCCAACCATTTGCCTCCCCACTTTTTTTGGGGGGCGGGGAGGGTGTCTTGCCTTTGCTGGTTTTGTTCTCATTCTATCGGCATTTTTTTCCAGCTTCCCTAATTGTTGCACATTTACATTTTTGTCATTGTTCCTGTTTTAAAGTGGAGGGAAGTTGAGGCAGACCAACAATGAAACTGGCAGGAGGGGAAATGGCGTTCCTTGGTCAGAGGTAGCCTGCATGAATGCCTTGACTCGGCTGTCAACTTCCTTAAAAGATGTTCTGTGTAAGAAGTTCCTCCTGAATGTGTTTTCAGCCTGAGTCAGACCTCTAGGCTACTTGCCTTTCTGCTACTTTCTCCCCTTTTACAGATTCCCAGAATGCCTTCAGATATGGACCAGAATCAGTCTAGCAGATTCATATGGGGATGAGTAAAATTGGGTAAATGGCTGCTTCTTAACAAGTTGTGGCTTGTGTTCCTACTTGTGCGCCAAACCACATGACTAACATGCAACTAGGAATGTGAGCAGCACCATGTGGCGCAGAGGTTGAACTGCCGTACTGTAGCCAAGACTTTGCTCATGACCCGAGTTTGATCCCAATGGGCTCAGGTAGCTGGCTCAAGGTTGGCTCAGCCTTCCATGCTTCCAAGGTTGGTAAATTGAGTACCCAACTTCCTGCGGGGGAGGTTTACAATGTGTAGCCTGCATAATTAAATTGTAAACCGCCCAGAAAGTGCTTTAAGTGCTATGGGGTGGTATATAAGCAGCATACTTTATTTTGCTTTGACAGCTCACCATCAGGGATGTATGCAATTACACTTATACTAGTGTAAATCTGCAATAGGATTCTGGCCATGTAATCCTGTCCAGGGTGCTTCAGGACTAGTGCCTCACTGTGGTTTGACATGTGCACAAGTTTGGAGTAAAGGTTTGATCTTGTTGGTATTCTCACCTATTTTGCAAGGCAACCATAGTGGGCAGGTTTAGACAAAATTGGAAACTGAGGTTTGTCTGAAGCCAGTAAAGGGGATTGGGAATGGCTGCAAGAGCGGAAAAGAGGGATCTGTGTCCATAGTTCAATCCAGAAATGCATGCAAGGTCAAACTGTGTTCTGTTGTTACATCTGAACCACCTGCCTTCCCCAGTTTTCCCCCCCTTTCTCTGTTAATAAATGAGTATATCTTCTGGTCTGGTGTCAGAATAAGAGAAATGAGAATGCTGTGTGGCTCTTTGCACAGTTGCATAAAAACATAGATTCAGACATTCTCAAAATTTTTTGCAGAAGAAGGAACTGAACAGAAGTTCCATTTTCTACCAAGTTTTACATGCAGTATTGAAATAGGCATCTATCAGGTGGTGTATATTAAAACTTTGTGTGTGGGAAAGAGAGAGAGAAAGAACATGTGCCTACAAGAACCATTTCACGGTTAGGGCTTCTGCATTTTTTATCTATTGAGTTCCTTTTCGGAACAGAATACAGAACTGTGGCAAGAGGTAGCTTTACTGAACTTGTGTACCCTTTGTAGTGCTTCTTTAGTGCAACCAAAGCAAACTCCCACTTGCTTCAAAGGGCAGGAATTCTTCCTGAATGAGGACAGGTGCAGACAAATTGTGGCTATCCTGGGAATCAACCCAGGTATCTGTGCTATATAGCATGGCTGTGCTTGCCCTTGAGAGCAGCTTCCAAAACAGGCTGCTGTGAGTGAAAAAGTAAGCTAGGAGGCATAGTCAGTGCTAGCTCCAGGAATCTGGAGGACTCTGTGGCCGCCCAGCCATGGTACCCCCTATCTTACACTGTGTACTCTGTCCACTTCTTAGTGAGGTTTTTGGGGTAAAGAACTGTATCACCCTATTCAGTGAAGTCTGGAGGATAATTGCCATCCAATTAGTATTAGACATGGAGGTGTAAATTAAGTTAGTTCATTTTCAATATGGACACAGTGTAATCATCAAGCATCCCTGCTCTCTTCTGACTGGTTCAATTACTACAAGACACAGTATGAGTGGGGTCTGTCTAGTCACCTCAGCTGTTCCCAGAAGCATGGATGAAAGCAGAAGTGGCTTTGAGAGCCTTTAATAACCCAAACTTTCTGGCCTCATGAACTTTTGGTCATGTGAATTTATCTTGCTGGCAGGGGATGAAAAAGATCTGGTTCAAACCAGCTGGAACTGGGAGGGTTCCTTATGACATGTCTTACTCATCAGGTTGCACTTCATGTGTGATCTTCTGTGGGAGACGTTTAATGCCTTTTCTCCACAGTGTCAGCAGAAATAAGCAGGACAATAGACAGATTTGTTTAAGGAAAATATTTTCTTAAGCTGATACTTTTGTTATTCTGTCTTCCACATTTACCAGAACAGGAGCTGCACGGACCTTCTATGGGGCTGGGCAGGAAGAAGGGCTGTTTTAAGTCTTTCCATGTCTGCTCTTTGCCTATTGAAAATTTCACCTACACACAACACTGTTATTTTTTTTATCTCTGAGGGTTAAACTACTTGTGTTAAAAGTAAAAAAGTAGCAGCCGGCTTAAAGTTGCAGGTGTTTTTACTCAAAAGTAATCATATGGGCCCTAATGCACAGAAAGAGACGTATCCTCTCCTCGGTCTATTTTAAAATCCATTTACCCCTCCCAGGTGAGAGGAGAGACTCTGGTGTAGTGGACAGAGTGATGGAAGAGGACTCAAGAGACCTGAGTTCAAATCCTCACTTGGCCATGGAAGCTCAGGAGATGGGGGAGTGGCAGTGGTACCATTCCTTACATATCTCACCTACCTTGAAAATCCTATCAGGGTTGCTTTTGGTAGGATGCAGCTTGACAGCATGTAGCAACCACACACACACACACCCAGGCTTTTAAGAAACCTCCATTAGGAGGATGGAGAGGCAGTGGGGGAATTTTGGGCAAACGAGCAGATGGGGAGAAGGAAGTTACAGTTCTTCTTTCTCATTCCCCTTCCAAACCCCTGGACCAGTGACATGATGTAGTAAAAAAAAAACCAGGAGGGGTTTGATGTCCATAGGCTCTCATTCTCAGCAGCAGTGAAGGAAACACTGCAGGACCTCATCGTCTTGCCATGCCACTTTCTTGCTCTTTACTGCCCTTTTGTGGAGACTTGATGGCACAGGTTGCCTTGGTGGATATACCCAGACCTGCTGCATTTTGTCTCTCAGGAACCACCTAGCCAGGTGCTTCTGGGGTCTTACAGGTGCCTTTCCACCAGCATCTGTTAATTAGATTTATATCAAACAAGTGGGCATAGCTCATTGGTAGAGCAACTGCTTTGCCCATAGAAAGCCCTTAGTATCTCTTCTAGATGCCAGGAAATAGAGAAAGAAATCCATGCCAGACACTGCAGAACAGCTAAAACTAGGCTGGGCTATAGTGACCTGGTACATGACAACATCCTTTGTTCCTGTAGTTTCTTGCCATGGAGATTCCTTTTTCTGCATTTCTCCTTCTCCCCTTTTAAAATAACCTAGATAGCCTTTAAAGGAAAAAAAAATCATGAAAAATGAATGTATACCAGTGGCAATAACCATATGTCACTTCCCAGTATGATCAGTTTTAATTATGTTTCTTGTAGAGACGTGAAATGGCCTTTTTTCCCCTTAATTGTTGTGTTGTGATGACTAGAGAAGTAAGGATGAAACTTAGCTGCGTAGCTCCCAGTAGAAAATAATTCTCACAAAACAGGTGGCATTATGAGTCACACACATTCAGATAACAGCCTATAGGTTGTTCAGGCGGCATCGGAAGAGACAAACCTTACACCTCCCATCCCTTTCAATTTCATGTGCAACCAGACTGGGAGCTGACTTTTACTTCAACCCTGGCAGCTGGACCTGACTGTCTTGCCCCTCTGAATTTAAAAACACTTGCGGGCAGCAGATTAGATAAGGGGTAGGGAGAACAAACTATGTGACACACACAGCTTTGCCCTCTGTGAGGAGAAAGGCCAGGAGGGCTGAAAGAACAGTGTGGCTGCCAAATCTGCCTTCCAGGCTCTGCCACCTGAAAAAAGTGCCTCACTCACTGTCTAACGGTAGAGCTGGCCCTGAAAATTGCTCCATGAAAACGTTACTGAGGAAGAGAGGAACATTTATGGAGGAAAGTGCCAGGCCATTTTAACATTTTTATTTGTGGAATGTTTCCTTCTAGGCAGACGTTACTTTGGAGAAGAGACTTGGTCAAATATGGATTAAGATTCCCTGCGTGGATAAACTCGGGAGCTGCGTCTATGATGACGTTTGTGCCATACTGGAGACTCTTATCCCTCCTGGCGTACCATGTCCAGAACCCCTGCTGTCTTATGGCATACCTTGTCGTTGTCCCTTCAAAGCGGTAAAGTCAAACATCACCTTGTTGTTCTCTGCTCTTGGGAACAAAATACAAATCCCAGTTGGGAATAGCAGCCTCTTGAGCTGGCTTTCTCTTTGTTTATTCATTTGGGAAAGACTGGGCTGTTTTTAATCCTGTTGCTTCATGGACAAGACCATCTGGCCGTTTACAGAGGGAGCCGTAAAACTCATAAAACTACAAAAACCTGAATGTCTTGCACCTCTGAATTTAAAAACACATATACACATGTATTAAAAGATTAGGACAGGAAAGGGAGGAGAATTGAAATGGAACTGGATAGCTGAATTTTCAGTGCAAATCTCACTGCTTGGTTCTTGAAGCAAGGGTTATAAAAAATGCAACTATTCTGGAAAGTTGGGTAAGAGCCTTAATTATGTTCTGTTCCTGCCCAATTCTGTTGCTCTTCTTCATCTTGCCGGTGTTAATTTTAAAATGAGGCAGTCTATTAAGACCTTTTCCAAGTTCCTTTAGCATTTCAGGGTGTGCCAAGCCGAGGTTCATCATTTGTGCTGTGCTCCTGCTGTAGCTCCTCTGTACTGGATAAGTGGACGCTGCATCTCCCAGCGTGCAAAACAGAGCATGGAAGATAACATTTTCTTCCTTTTGACATGTCAAATCCATTGTCTTGGCCAGGCAAATTTAGATTGGTGATCAGCTGATACCAGTGTGGAGCTGGTCCTTATTTTGGAGATGGGGGGAGGGATGTGTCCATTAATCTGTCATTTCTTATTTTTCATCAGTTTGTGCCTTAAGCGGTCTAATGTGTACATTTGGATCAAGGATGAGCCGGTGTGCTTTCTCCGGATTCTTAATCACTCCGTTTGTCCTCTGATCAGTGCCTTTTTCAAACACTGTGTGCAGAGCTGGCAGCAGCAGCCACCACTTTCTCCTGTTTGTCCTCCAGAAAGCCAGAGAAAGAACCCAAGGTTTAATCTGTAGTTTGTTTCACTGCCTTGTTAAGAAATAGAGAGATACAGTGGTGCCTCGCTAGACGATGTTAATCCGTTCCACGAGGATCGCTGTCTAGCGAAAACATCGTCTAGCGAAGCACGTTTTCCCATTGGAATGCATTGAAATCGCTTCAATGCGTTCCAAGGGAAAACGCAGTCGCCTTGCAAAATTTCCCATAGGGAAACCTCGTCTAGCGAGTGAGGGTCCCCATAGGAATGCACTGACAGCTGCACTGACAGCTTTTGACCACTAGTCGGCGCACTCCTATGGGGAAACCTCATCGTCTAGCGAAATTCCCCATAGGGAAACATAGTTTTGCGAAGCGCAGTAGCGCTCGCAAAAAGGCATCGTCTAGCGATTTCCTCGTCCTGCGAGGCAATCGTCTAGCGAGGCACCACTGTACCAGGCAGAGCGCCTGGTTTGTACATCATGCTAAACAAAATGCACACCAAAGGTTGTGAGTTTTTCCCCACCTAAACTACTGTGCTGCAAGGCTGAATTTCAGTCAGGATTTAGGCCATGGCGTGGTACTGAAACAGCATTGGCTGTCCTGCAAGACGGTCTCCTAAGGAGGGCAGATGGGGGACTGTAACCCTGTTGGTCCTCCTGAATTTTTCAGTGTCCTTTAATAGTATTGATCATAGTATCCTTCTGGAAAGGCTATGAAGTTTAGGGATAGGGGACTCTGCTCCCCACTGTTTCCGGACCTACCTGGATGGCTGATCCCAGATGCTACAGCTTGGGGATGACATCTCCACCTCTTGGGACTTCTCCTATGGAGTCCCATAGAGGTAGACCATTTCTCCAATGCTTTTTAATAGCTATATTGAGTCCCTGGGAGACATCTTTCAGAGATTTGAGGTAGGCTGATGACACACAGCTGTATCTCTCCTATACTTCACCTGTAGGTGATGGTGTACAGAGGTACCTGAGCACTGTCTAGCATCTATAATGAACAGGACAAGGGTGAATAAACAAAAACTGAATCCAGATAAGATGGAGATCCTACTGTTAGGAGGATTATTGGAAAAGTTCTAGGGAAATTTAGTTGCTCTTGATGGAGTTACACTCCCCTGAAGAATTGGGTCCACACTTGGGGGTACTCTTGAACCCAGCACTGTCTATGGAGGCTCAAGTATCAGCCAGTGCCTTTTATCAACTCCAATTGATTGCCCAGTTGCCCCCTACCTAGATAAGAAATGCCTAGTCACAGCAGTTCACGCAATGATAATCTCACAAATGGACTACTGTAATGCTCTCTAGTAGAGATGGGTAGGAACCACTGCTTCGGTGTGGTTCATTTCCCAGCTCAACAGCTGATCTGCCATTCGGTGCTTGGTCCCTTCCAGCAGCAGCACCCACAGGAGGCAAGGTGGGGCGGGGCGGGGCAAGGCACCGAACCACGGATCAGCTGTTCAGCCAGGAAATGAACCATGCCAAACTAGCCATTTGTGCTCCCTGCATAGGGCTGCATAGAAACTTCAGCAGGTCCAAAATGTGGCAGATCAGATTCAGATTAGGCATCCTTCAGTCTCGAGAGACTATGGTAATGTGCTCTGTATGGAGGACTTGAACAGCGTCTAGTGTGGCTGAGAAGGCCAATTCGAGAGTGACAATCCCTTCCACACTGAAGACAAATACAATCTGTCCCCTGTCCAGCTCCCTGATTTTGCTGGTTTTGGGACTGCCTCTTTGCCTCGGCCTGCTGAAAAAGTGTCTCTTCAAAATGGGAGAGGCCATGATGCACTGCCTGCCTCCAGGCTGAATGCTCAGATGTCAAGGTTTCCCATCTGTTGAGGTCCATTCCTAAGGCCTTCTTGTATCGCAGCTGTGGTCTCCCTCTGGGGTGATTTCCCTGCACTAGTTCTCCATACAGGAGATCTTTTGGAATCTGACCATCAGCCATTCTCATGACATGCCCAAGCCAACATAGACGTCGCTGTTTCACTAATGTATACATGCTAAAAATTCCAGCTTGTTCTAGGACTACTCTATTT
Organism: Intellagama lesueurii; assembly: GCA_037013535.1. Lineage (NCBI taxonomy): Eukaryota > Metazoa > Chordata > Lepidosauria > Squamata > Agamidae > Intellagama > Intellagama lesueurii. The sequence continues at coordinate 222,318,466 of JBAJHW010000002.1, forward strand.
GGAACTTTGTCCTGCCAGGTGATACCAAAAATGTGTCGGAGACAACGCATATGGAACGTGTTCAGCTTCCTCTCTTGCTGTGCACAAAGGGTCCAGGACTCACTGCAGTACAGGAGTGTACTCAGGACACAGGCTCTATAGACCTGGATCTTGGTATATGCCGTCAACTTCTTATTAAGCCATACTCTCTTTGTGAGTCTAGAGAACATGGTAGCTGCTTTGCCAATGTGTTTATCCAGCTCAACATCTAGGGAGAGGGTGTCAGAGATCGTTGAGCCAAGGTACACAAAGTTATGAACAACCTCCAATTCTTGTGTGGAGATGGTAATAGAGGGAGGTGAGTCCACGCCCTGGCCCATGACTTGTGTTTTCTTCAGGCTGATTGTTAATCCAAAGTCTTGGCAGGCCTTGCTAAAACGATTCATGAGTTGTTGGAGGTCTTCAGCAGAGTGGGCAACAACAGCTGCATCATCAGCGAAGAGGAAGTCCCGCATGCATTTCAGCTGGACTTTGGTCTTCGCTCTCAATCTAGAGAGATTAAAGAGCTTTCCATCTGATCTACTCCGGAGATAGACACCTTCTGTTGCAGTTCCAAAGGCGTGCTTCAGCATGACAGCAAAAAGATCCCAAACAGGCTCGGCACGAGGACACAGCCCTGTTTCACTCCGCTTCGGATGTCAAAGGGATCTGATGTTGAGCCATCAAAAACTACAGTGCCCTTCATTTCCTCCCGAAAGGACCTGATGATGTTAAGGAGTTGAGGTGGACTTCCAATCTTGGGAAGTATTTTAAAAAGGCCGTCCCTGCTAACCAAATCAAAGGCCTTTGTGAGATCTATGAAAATGTGTCAGCCAGACTGATTTCTGGGAGAAGTCAATTCGATCATATTTTCCCAGTCTTCGTGCACCTTCATTGGCTTCTGGTCAGTTCCCTTGCTCAATTCAAAGTGCTGGCTATGGCCTGTAAAGCCGTTAACTGTTCCCGGGGGCAGATGAAAAATAAGGTCCTACTCTGGTAGATAAAGCAAATATGACATACTGCACTGCTGAGGCACGTTGACAGTTTGTGTTTCCTTCCTTTTCAGGGTTCTTACAACTTGCCTTCCTCCGAATTCTTCATACCCAATATAGACCTGCCTTCTTTCCTCACCAACGGGGACTACAAGCTGAAAGCTGTGCTGAAGAATGGCGATCAAGAGCTTGCCTGTGTCCAGGTGTCCTGCTCTCTACAGGCCCAGAGCTGGTGGTTTTAAGGGTCGCATCGCTGGCATCATTGGGGCCAAGTGCCATTTTATCTTCCTGCTACTTCTGTTCTCTTGATACTAATACTGAGACTCACTTTTCGGCCTTAAAGGGAAGGGTTATAGTTACTGCTTTTACGATGTGTTCTTAATCACTTGGAAAGACAAATCATGTGCAGTGAAGAAATGTTTCTGATTAGAAGCTGAGATGACTGATCAGCCGTCGTTCAGCACTGTAGGGATGTGATGTCTTCTATTGGAATGGTGGGGGTGGGGGCAGGATGGATGGTAGTCATGGGCCAAATGCCCCTTCCGGAATGTGAACATACCATAGAAGGACACTTATATGGTCTTTACCCGTTGTTAGGGATATGAAATGTCCTTGCATTCCATGAGCTTTACTATGAAAGGAGAACCCATTAAGGGTTTGAGATACTAGAGGGCCGTGTATGTGTACCTACGTGCATGCATGTGCCTCTGTAACACAATAGCCTGACCAGGAGCCCACCAAGAAGAAGAGAGAGGAAGATAGCACCCTTTCTGGTGCTTGAGTTAGAGTCCTGAATCGCCAAGCAGGACCTGTTACTTTTTTCTCACCCCCTCTTTGCCTATCTGCCTGAATGAGGTGGCTACTTAACCTTCCCACATACCGATCACTTTATATGTGTGGGCATTTTTGACCCCTCAATTGGCCAGAGAGCCCAGCCTTATTCTGCCTGAGTTGTGTTTTCTGAATGAGGGTCCCAAGAGCCAATCTGGGGAAGGGACAAAGGGGAAAATCTCCTGACTACTCTTGCTTTTTTTTAAACACCCTTTTATATCCCACTGTAAACCATAGGTCATGTCATACTGTTTAACACATCTGGCTTGGCATGCATCACTTGTACAATGGTGTCTTCTGAACAATAAAGTTAGGGTTTGTTTCGGGGGGGGGGCGTGATCTTGAAGGCAAAACAAGCATGGAGGGCAGTTTGAAAAATGCGATTTGTGCCGGGGGGGGGGGGGAGCGGCTGAAAGACATGTGCGAAGTGGTCCTTCTGTACATGTCTGACTGTGCCAATGTTCTGCAACATGACTGATAGTGAAGGATATTGGCTTCCATGGGGTGGAATTTAATCTTCCAAATTAACTTCTGGAAACATCAGGAAGACTCTCAAACACAAACATCTGTATAGAAGATTATTAATATGTTTACATTTCTTGTGGAACTCTACTAACCTTTCTGGAGAAGATGTGGTATCCCTACATTATTCACATATTGCAAGGCAAATTGGCACACTTCTATATGGGAATTTTCTCTTGTCCAACTAGAGAAAGTTACTGACCTTCTGGTGTGTAAGAAACCAGTTGACTCCATGCTCTGATAGGATTTCTCAAACACAAGCCTCTTACTGTCCTCGGGGAGCCATACTTTGGATTGAGCAACCTAATTGGCTTATCTGCTTTCTAAGTAGTACCACCATTTTGGAGCATAACTAACCTACCTGTGAATTAAATAATCTGAAGACATGAATATAAGATCTATCAGTTGAATACAAGATCTATCAGCTGCCAATTTAACTGCCATGTCTTGTGTCCTCTGAATGGTGGTTGTTTGAGGGTCTTGTCAACAATGTAGTTCTAGGAGGACATGGACACATTTGTTTAGTATGCAAAATGTATAATAATCACAATCTTTCAAAGTTTAAGATGCAGACTAATTGCTTCATATCTCCCTCTAAAAACAAAGTACACTGCAGTTTATACAAGATTAAAAGGCAAAACTAGACTGAGAGAGGTTGCAGTGCTTCTGGGCAGATTAACTGGATTGTTTGCAAATTAAGAGCTCTGAAGAAAGGGAGTGTCTTCTGAGGACTGATTTCCTTAACTCTTTTTTAGGAGTCCTTCCTACCCTTTTCATTATATTGTTGTATAGCACAATAATCCAGCATCTTCCTCCATGTACAGATACAGTGCACAGCGTAGCATCTGGCATCACTGCTCATGGTGACCCATATGCAACCTGTTGATACTGGTCTGTGTTCGTTAGCCTTAATTTAAATATCATATAATCTTATGAGTAGATGACTGGTACATTATGCTTAGGACAAAATACCTTTATTATTGTCCCTGATTTTGGTACATTTCATGAATGATAATTAATTTTTCAGTTTATTTGATTAATTTTTTAAGCATTTGGAATGAAGATAATTTTATCAACAACTAGCTGGTTTATCTTTTGGGGTCCAGTTTCATATTGAAAAAAATCCTGTGGTCTTCAATGTTGGTGCCACAAAGAAGTATTGAATAAATATTTTTATTAATCCTATTTGTTGGTGTCTTGTTGATGTACAGTATTGTAGCCAAGTGTCATTTCTTCAGTGTTGTCACATGAAAAGATATACTAAAATATTTATGAAATGTGAGGGGGTGTACTCACTTCTGTGCTATACTGTACATGTACAGTGGTATTTCAGTGGGTTACAGTGATGCTATTGCATTCCACTGATTTTTTTTTCCAGACTCAGGACATTTTGAGCCTGGGTCTTGTAACTGTAGCAATCTGTTGTTTGACCACATGTCTTTACTGCAAAAGCAGCACTTCTTTGTAGTGGACTCTGTGAATGCACACAAATGGTTTATCCTGCGCCTGCGCAGGACGTTCGGAACTTTCTAGAGCTTAGAAAAAAAGCCAGACAGTTAGTCTCCCCCCCCCCCCGAGGGTATATAGGCTCCGCCTCCTCCACCTTCCTTAGTTCCTCTTTTTCCGCCGTTAGGGTAGGACGTAGGAACACTAGAGCGTGCTAAGGAAAGTATTTCCTTCTATTTGCCTTTCTTTTCTTCTTTTAAGACGCCAGAACTGCCTTCCCATTTAAGTTTTTTCCTCGTTCTGCGTCGTCCCGTTCCCCTCCCCTCCTGGATTCCCCCCTTTTTTATTTTATTTTTATCTTTTTATGGCCTCTCGGGGTTTCAAACAGTGCTCCGTTTGCTTTCGGAAAATCCCGCTAACGGATCAGCACGATAAGTGTTTATTTTGTTTGGGGGAATCCCACCTTATCCAGGCGTGTGCCGCTTGTAAAAGCTTTTCCAAACAAGCTCTTAAACTGCGGTCTCAACGCCTCCGGGCCTTTCTCTATGAAAGAACCCTCAAGCCTGCTATGGAGGTTCCTCTTACCACTTCCCCGAACCCTCCACGTGTAGAGACACCTAAAGCAGGCACCACTGCCTTTGATTCTTCGCAGCCTACCTTGAGTTCTGCGTCTTCTAAGCAGAAGGACTCCTCTAGACCGCCTAAGCCAGCTTCCACCAAGGCTTCCAGGTCGGCTGTACCTTCAAAGAAGAAGAATGACAAAGCGAAATCTCAGAAATTGGCAAAGCCACCCAAATCGACAACTTTGCCTCTTCCTGCGCCTCCTATATTACTCGAGGAGTCTTCTAGAGACGACATTGGGCAATCGGATATGGAGGAGCGGATCATTCCTCCGGCCCAGGCTGCTCACGATATCATGAGCATGTCTCCGTCGTCAGGCCATTTTGCGGCTGAGGTTTTTCCCAGCGCGACCATTGCCCCTACTAGCCCGCGATCTTCCGGGCGGGCTGATACTGACTCGCATTCAGAACAGGAGCTGCCGTCTCGCACTCCTAGAAAGCGAAAGGAGAAGCGTACGCATACCTCTCCGTACCAACCTCAACATCCTGCGGACCAATACCGTCCACAAATGCCGGCACAGTATGGTCCTCCTTTTTTCGGTCCATACCAGCCCTACCCATATCAAGGATACGGCTATCCGCCTGACTTCAGGGGACAGGCTTACCCCTCCTCAGCTTGGTACCCTTCTTCGGTTCCAACTCCTGAGAATCTACAGCAGCAACAGGGGCATGTTCCTACACCCCAAATTGCTACTTCCCGTAAGAGGAAGACACCGATGGCACCTTCTGCGCCTCTAAAACGGTCTAAACGTCCCGCAGGACGATCTACGGTACAGACTGCGACGATGTACTCTGGCCCAGAGGGCCATGATACAGACCCTTTCTCTCCTTCGGTACACTCTGATGCCGAACCAATACCGAGAGACACGGTACCAATATCGCACCGTCCCTCCTCATTGGTGTCTGAATCGTCCCATGACAACTCTTCAGCTTCTTCGGAATCTGATGTACCTGATGGTGGTGCTCCGAGTACTTCTTCACAATACCCATTGGAAGACTACTCGTCCTATGCTCAACTTATATTGCGCATGGCTAAGATTTTACACCTAGATGCGCAAGTTCCTGAGCAACAAACAGACCTTGTCTTTCACGATATGGAGCAGGACAAGTCATCTCCTCCCAGTCTTAGCCTCATTCCAGCTCTTCTTGACTTGGTAAAGGCTTCGTGGGATAAGTCGCCTGCGACTCTCCAAATCCCTAGAAAAATCGACCACCATTACAAGACCCACGGTTCCGACTCGGATTTCCTGACCAAGCATCCCATGCCTAATTCTATTGTGGTCGAGGCTACCCAGTATAGATCCCGCAGCAGGTCCTCTGTTACACCTGTCAATAAAGACGGCAGAAAAAATGACGCCCTGGGTAAAAAACTTTATTCCCTTGCGGCTCTACTGATTAAGATTTCGAACTACCAAGCCGCAATGGGTGCTTATCAAAAGCACCTATGGGATAAAATTGTCCCTGTCTTACAAAGCCTTCCTGAGCCATCCAAGACCGAACTCCTCAACGTCTACGAGGAGGCTAATACCCTTACAAGACAGCAACGAGTAGCAGCAAAGCATACAGCTGAAATTGCGTCCAAATCCATGCTTACAGCAGTAGCAGTCCGTCGCCATGCCTGGCTCGGAGCGGCGAACATACTGGACGATACAAAGACCAAAATCGAGGATCTTCCCTTTGATGCGGATGGCCTCTTTAATTCCAAGACTGATGATATTATGGAAAATATCCATAAAATGCGGAAGACCGCAAAGTCCTACATACCATACCAACCGTATCGGTATCAGAGACCTACTTACAAAAAACCTGCTTACCAAGCATCTTCTCAGTACCAACCATTTCGGTATGGTAGACAGCAGCAACACGACAGGACCTTCCAGTCATCTCAGTCGAACCCTTCGACTTTCAAGCAGCAACAATACCAAGGACACAAGCAGTCCTTTCGTAAACCTCAGCGCCGGGGTAAGCAATACAACTAACTACTCCTCTTACCGGACTAGACTCTTTCCATTTCTCTCCGAATGGAAACATATTACGACTGACAAATGGGTCCTAACCATTATTGAGAAGGGTTATTCTATAGAATTCTTCCAACTTCCTCCATCAAATCTCCCTAAGACCACCCCCTTTTCGGTGGCTCTTCAGGAGGAAATTTCATCCCTCCTAAGCAAGGGGGCGATCGTCAAGACCCCACAGGCTGATCTACACGGGGGTTTCTTCTCTCGGTACTTCGCCGTCCCTAAAAAGGATGGAGGTATCAGGCCCATCATGGACCTCAGAGAACTCAATCAGTTTATCATTTACAGGAAGTTTCGAATGCTAACACTCGACTCCATTCTTCCTCTTCTCTCACAGGGAAGCTGGTTCGTCACCATCGACCTCAAAGACGCTTATTTTCACGTCTCCATTCACCCTTCTCATCAACGGTATCTCCGGTTCCGGTTCCACCGCACAACCTACCAGTTTGCTGCCCTCCCATTTGGGCTCTCCACGGCCCCCCGGACATTTACCAAGTGCATGGCCCCTGTAGTGGCTCACCTTCGCACCAAGGGAATAAAACTCTTCCCTTATATCGACGATTGGCTCCTGGTAGCCTCATCCTACCACGAAGCCGTCGCTGCTACAACTACCACTCTCGCGACCTTAAACAAGCTAGGTCTAGTGATCAATCAGGAAAAATCCCTTCTGGTACCATCCCAGCTGGTCAATTACATAGGAGCAACGCTAGACGCGACCCGGGCGCGGGCATTCTTGCCCTATCAAAGAATCCAAAAGATTCGAGACGCAATACAACGGTTTCCACCCCTGGCTACTGTCACCGCATTCGACGTTCAGCATCTACTGGGCCTCATGTCATCCACGACGGCAGTCGTCCTTCATGCCAAGCTCGAATTGCGTCCGCTCCAGTCCTGGTTCCTGGGCGAGTTCGATCCTTTAACGGACTCCCCGCGGAAAAAGTTGCAGGTTCCGCCACATGTAGCGAAGCATCTCATCTGGTGGACGATTCCGCGCAACTTGTCCGAAGGAAAACCCTTCCAACCTCCTTTCCTGTCCATACAGGTCACGACCGACGCAAGCCCTTCTGGCTGGGGCGCTCACTGCCAAGAGCTCAGGATTCACGGGTTATGGACACCGAGAGAAAGGTCTCTCCATATAAACCAGCTCGAATTGCTCGCCATCATGAAGGCCTTTCGAGCCTTTCTTCCGCGTATAAAGGGACAATCTGTGCAGCTTGTCACGGACAATACCACAGCTATGCACTATATCAACCGACAAGGTGGGACTCGATCCCTACCGCTTCTCCATCTCACCATGCGATTTTGGGACTGGTGCCGTACCCATCATATTTTTCCACAAGCGATTCATATCGCTTCAGAGGACAACTATCTAGCGGACCACCTCAGCCGGCTCCGTACCAGGACGCACGAATGGTCCCTCGACGAGACGATTTTTCAAGACCTATGCCAGAGATGGGGTCAACCCACCATAGATCTCTTTGCATCTCACCGCAACGCCAAATGCCGCAAGTTCTGCTCACGAGCGGGCAGGGACACCGCGTCACTCGGAGACGCTTTCCTCATTCCGTGGTCCGGAGAACTCACTTACCTGTTTCCTCCCATACCAATGCTCCTCAGGACAATAGTCCGGATCATTCAATACCGGACGAACGCGATTCTCATCGCTCCGTGGTGGCCACGACAACCCTGGTTTGCCCACCTTCAAGGAATAACGGAGGAAATACTCCACTTACCTCTAATACCGTCCTTGCTATCCCAGAACGACGGGGCCCTTCTCCATCCAGATGTCCGGTCTCTTCACCTGACGGCGTGGAGGATAACCCCGAATTCCGTGCGATTCTAGACCGCTCTCGAAAGCCGTCGACTTTTCGCCTATACCGTAACAAATGGAAATCTTTTACGAAATTCGTTCAGTCCAAAGGACTCCAATCAGTCCCAGTTACACTCTCAACCTTACTTACCTTTATACTGCATCTGTTCAATCTTGGACTCGCACACTCCACCATTAAAGTATATATCTCTGCGATCGTTGCTCACCAGCCATCTCACTCTAGCTCCGCCAGACTGTTCTCTCACCTCACGGTTAAAAGATTCCTTAAGGGCCTGCAGAACATCAGGCCGCCCTCTTCACCCATTGTACCTCAATGGTCGCTTCCACTTGTCCTGGATGCGCTTACCAAGCCTCCATTTGAACCCATGGCAACCTGTAACGAGAAATTGCTTTCTCTCAAGACTTCCTTTTTAGTGGCCATAACCTCCGCCAAAAGGGCTAGTGAACTGTCAGCTCTTAGGTCTGACCCGCCATACCTACAAATGCATCCCGATAAAGTTACTCTGTACTTGGATGTCTCATTTCTTCCCAAGGTTGTATCAGACTTCCATTTGAATCAACCACTGATACTTCCTACATTTTTTCCATCGCCGTCCACTCCAATCGAGCGCAAGCTCCATACTCTGGACGTCAGGCGGGCTATTGCCTTCTACTTGGACAGAACCAAGCACTTCAGACGCTCTTTCCGTCTCTTTGTGTGCTACCATGGACATAACAAGGGTGCTCCTGCATCCTCTCAGACAATATCGAGATGGATCGTGCAATCCATACAAATGGCTTACCAGCTTGCAAACAAACCGGTACCAGACCAGCTTAAGGCTCACTCCACCAGAGCTATATCTACGTCCACCGCTCTTCATCGCGGTGTTCATATTCAAAACATATGTAAAGCGGCTACTTGGTCCAATCCTCTGACGTTCGCGAAGCACTACCGCCTCGATGTCAGAGCGAAAAATGATGCTGCCTTTGGAAGGGCGATACTGTCATCCCTGATACCGTGACGGCCCTCCATCCGGTGAGTCAGCTTGCTAATCACCCATTTGTGTGCATTCACAGAGTCCACTACAAAGAAAGTTAGGTTACCTACCTGTAACCATGGTTCTTGTAGTGGTTCTCTGTGAATTCACACATCCCTCCCTTCCTCCCCACTGTCCGTCACGATAACAGGTCATTATACCTACTCTCTAGTAACGGCGGACATAGGGAACTAAGGAAGGTGGAGGAGGCGGAGCCTATATACCCTCGGGGGGGGGGAGACTAACTGTCTGGCTTTTTTTCTAAGCTCTAGAAAGTTCCGAACGTCCTGCGCAGGCGCAGGATAAACCATTTGTGTGAATTCACAGAGAACCACTACAAGAACCATGGTTACAGGTAGGTAACCTAACTATCTCTGTCCATCTCAAAGGGTCTTTAGTAGTCTTCCTCTGCATATACAAAAAATAAATGTACATACAATTGCCCTGTGTACCATGTACTTGTGTATATATCTGGGTTGGCACCAGATGAAAAGTAGAACAGAGATTTAATCTTGGACTCATACAGAGCATTTGTTCTGATAACTACCAGTATTATCTATGTTCTTTATGCTTGTAACTTCCAGTGTTGCGATCTAATGTGTCTCTGGTTTCTATACTACCTTCTCCCTGAACTGCTGCCTCTGACTCCTGTGACAATGGTAGCTAATGTTGAAGCTTCCTAGCATCTCTGTTCCCCATCTGCTTCCTTCCCCATTGCGTCAGCATTCCCACAAAGAGTATTCCTGGTCTCCCATGCTCTGTTGTGAGCTCTCCCTGCCCCGCTCCCACCTCTGATGCTTCCTATTTTACTTCTTTTTAAAAAATAAAAAATCTGGGGAAGTGTCGTAGCACAAGATTTCTCCTCTATACCATGCAAATATTGGAGAAAGTTTGGACTGGAAAAGGAAGTTTTATCTTGTGGAGCCAAAAACAATAACAAAAATCTCAGCGATTTGAGAAGGGACAAAAAGGTCTAGGAATAGTCCACACATCCCCCAGCTTCATTCCTCTTCACACTGGTATAAGGAGCAATACAGTATTGTATTGGGGGGGGGGGGGGAGGGATTTCAGGAACGTCCGCGACTAATAAGGAACATTTCACAGAACAAACAATCCATCTTGAGGACCCTTCAGTCATGATGAACTTATCCCATTCTGTGGATCTATTCCAATTAAGTCTGGATTCATTCCACTGAATTGATCAAGATACACTTACTACTTGCTGAACTTTGCAATGTGTGGTATATTTAGCCTGAGAGGACCAGAAACACTGAACTACCACTCTCCCGTCTTGTATAAATCAGGTCACCCTCTGGAAATATCCATCTATAACCTACCACAGCCCATCCTAGGTGAGCTTTGGCTTTCTGTGTGCAGGCTGATTAAGAGGCAGACTTTACATTCTGCATGTCAGAGATACAATTGTGTCCCTCAGTTTGAATTGGGGTTTCCTGGTAAACAAAGTGCACCACAAATCCACTGGAGCCAGAATTCCCGGGACTTTAAATGATGTAAATGTGGGAATTAAATGATCAGCAGGGATTAAGACATTGTGTGATCCACCCTTGCCTCCTCTGGTCCCTCTAAATTCAGCTTCAGTAAATGGATTTGCTCCGCAAACAGTTATATTGGTATACCCTATCCCTTACTGTGACGCAAAGTTAAGACCAATTAATCTTGATAGTTAAAACCAATTACTTAAAACCACTGGTTGATATGGATAGGTCTACTTGGCCGTATTTGTGGCCTCTCCTTACGGAGAAGTGGTAAATTGTCATGATGGGCCCCTAAATATACCCTCTGCAGCAGAGTATGAGACCTCAGTATCTATGAGGTAGATGTGTGAATCCAAGACATTTAGCTGCCTGAGCAAACCACACTGGCCCACCAAGCTCTTTTAACACAAGCTATGCTAACACAATAATCGGTCACAGAACTGATCACTGGCTGCCCTTTCATGATGCCTCAAATCAGCTGCCTTAGCTTCAGGCAGCTGGCTTTGCTGCCCATTTTTAAAAAAAACACTTGATTGTTCCATAACTTTCTGAAGGCCGCTCACACAGTGATACACAAAACTGTAAAAACCAGAAAACCGTAACCTAAAAGACAAATCTTTTAAAAATATAATAGGACAAGAAGTTAATACAAGTGTGTGCAAAGAAAGAAGTCCTAGAATGATTCCAAAGTTGAGCACCATTTAAAGTTGCCTGCGACCGTCTGTTTTCAGAATGATGAGAAAGGCTTGAAGTTTTGATGTAAAAAAGGGCGCCCTGCTCACCAGATGCAAAGAAAGGAAGTGTTTTTCCAGCTCTAGGGAAAAAAAACATAATCATCTTTCAAATGGCCTGTTGCTTGGCCAACCTGTCCTAGCCAGTAAATTCTTATTCCAGCATCTCCTCAGGCCATTTCTGCCCGACCTGAACCCGCAGTGGCTTCCCCGCACATCGAATCGAGGGAACCTGAAGCAAAGAGACCAGTAGCGCACAGGTTACCAGGGGGAAACATATCTTCTGCCGCAAGGCATCCACTGTCCGCTGGGTGGCGCAACCAACGCTTAACAAAAAACAAACAAAACCCCGAAGAGCTCCTCGCTTCCCTTTACTGCACCTGCGCGTTGCCCGATGTGCCGCTTGTTTGGGCGGAAGTGCCTTCTTGGAGAACTCCGCCCGTCGAGGAGGGAGTCAGCTGATCATGATGGCCCTGGCTGAGCCCGTGAAGCCACGTGAGCAGCGAAAGGCGGCTCAGTCAGATGACCCGGCCCAGGAAGAGGCCAAGATGGAAAGCCGGTGAAAGGGAAAGGAAGAGGAGAGTGGTGGTAGACGCGGAGCCGGTGGGTTTGCATGGGCGGGAGAGGCTGGCATGATGGGAATCAGGACTGTATGCGTGTGTTATATGCCAGGTTGAATGGGAAGGGAGAAGTAAGAGAACAAGAGGCAGAGAGACTGGGAGAGATGTGTATCTAGGTATGTATGATTGTTGACATATGTATAAGTCAACGTATGTGTGTATATACACACAGAAGAATTATATGTGCAATGTATAGGCATGATGTATGTGTAGTAGATACATAGTATCTTCCGTTTCTCTTTTCACTTGGTCCTCCTGCTTGCACTCGATGTGCAACCATACTTCATGTGTATGAGGAAAGTGAATTGTAATCTATGATGATAGCTAACAATGAAATAAGGCTGTTAGTCTTAAAAGTGCCACAACACTTTGCCCTTGGGTTCTGGTTTTCTGTAGAAGTGCATACATTCTGTGTTGCTGCAATACAGTTGATGGATTTTCTGTCTCCTTGGGGAGGCTCCTATGCATTGTAGTAGCTGTAGGGTAGAGAGGTGCTAAAAAGGTGCAGTTACTAGGGTGCCTTAGTAACTGGAAGGCTGTGCCTGATCGGGCTCTCTTAATTGTTAAAGCTCCCAGAACAGTCTGGAATATGTGTAGAGATAACGAACGTAATAGCCTGTCTCAGATGAAATTGGAGAAAAGTAACATTGAGTAACTGTGGCATTTGTGGGTGTTATGACAAGATGATGCAGAGTGTCATTCTGTATGGAAAAGACTGGTGCTTTTTATGGGCAGTGTGCCTCAGCACTAGAAGCGATGATGGGTAGTGGATTCCAGAAAGTAGCTATGATGGGGTTAGAACGTGAGATGCATTCTAGGTGTTAATGCTAAAGACCTTTCTTTTGAGAACAGATATGTATGTGTAGGTTTCTGTGTTCTGAAAGCTTTTCTCTCCTTCACTGTTCTTTTGGGACTGTCTGTGATCCTATGGAAAATAAATCAGATTTCTTTCAGTATCTTAGTGGGGTGAGGTGTGTGTGCAACAAGTCTCTATAGAATGTGCAAATCTTCTTTCTATCCCCTACACAAGCCAAACACTGTCCTTGGCAAGGAGAGTAGCAGTTGGAACAGTGGCTGAGGGGTGGAGAAAGCTGCTCTATATACATCTCTGTCTAGGGAATGAAGATTATGTGAGTGTCTCTTGAGGCGGTGGGGAGGAGCTCTGACATTCTCCCCACAAACTGGACTCAGCAACAATATATTTGGAAACTGCTCTGGGCTGTAGATTCCTACCACATGGCCAGAGGGAATGACTACATGTATAGATCTGTTAATGCATCTAAAACTGTCATTTCCTACATGGAGATGGTTTCTATTTGTCTTGAGCAGATGATTTTATTTATTATTTTTTTATTTTATTTATTGAGCTTATATGCCGCCCATTTAGACATAGTCTACTCTGGGCGGCTCACAAAACGCAGAATAAAAACAATTAATATCAAATAACAATTTACAGCATTTACACAGAACAAAAAAGATAATGATAGAGAAAAAACGGGAGTTACATAGTGCCCGGAGGGAAGCTTGTCTATATAACCAGGTCTTGAGTTGGTTTTTGAAAATACCCAGCGAGGGGGCCAGACGAATCTTGGAGGGGAGCTTGTTCCAGAGACTGGGAGCCACTGCCAAGAAGGCCCGGCGTCTTGTTTTCTCTTTCCGGGCCTCCCTCGGCGTTAGGCTCCTCAGTCACCCCTACTGGCTAGATCGGGTGATACGAGTAGATCTAGGTGGGAGGAGGCGTTCCGCCAAGTATTGAGGTCCTAAACCATTTAGGGCTTTGTATGTGATCATTAGAACTTTGAAATCAACGCGGAATTGAATGGGCAGCCAATGCAATGCAGCCAGAGTGGGAGTAATATGTTGATGTTTCCTCACCCCACTAAGAAGTCTGGCCGCTGCATTCTGCACCATTTGGAGTTTCCGCATTAATCCCAAAGGTAGCCCCACGTAGAGCGCATTACAGTGGTCTAATCCTCGAGAGTACGAGCGCATGGACTAAGGTGGTGAGCGCACCAATGTCAAGAAAGGGACGCAGCCGGGCAATCCGCCAAAGATGGAAATAGGCGGTGCGGACCACTGACGCCACCTGAGTTTCCATGGTGAGCGCCGGGTCCAGATGTATCCCCAAGCTGCGAACCTCATTCTTAGCAGTGAGAGTCACACACACCCCCCAAAAGAGAGGGAGTTTCCCAAACCGCTGACGGTGGGTCCACCCAGCCTCAGGACCTCCGTCTTGTCCGGGTTCAGCCTCAGCCCATTTTCCTGCATCCATTGCAGTACAGTCCCTGGACAGCGCTGAAGGGACAGAACGGCATCCTCTGTAGTTGGAAAAAAGGAGATGCAAAGCTGAGTGTCATCAGCATACTGATGGCACAATGCTCCACATCCCCTGATGACCCCACCCAGCGGCCTCATATAGATGTTAAACAGCATTGGGGAGAGGGTCGAGCCCTGTGGAACCCCACAATTGAGGCTCCACGGGGCCGAGTCCTCATCCCCAAGCTGGACTCTCTGAAGACGATCCTCCAAGAAGGATCGGAGCCAGGCCACCGATTCCCAGCTCGGAGAGCCTCCCCAGGAGGATACCATGGTCGACGGTATCAAAGGCGGCTGAGATATCGAGGAGGACCAACAGAGACGTTTTCCCTCTGTCGGCCTCCCTCAATAGGTCATCTAACAGGGCAAACCAATGCCGTTTCTGTACCATGGCGCGGGCCTGAAGCCCGACTGGAATGGATCCAGGGCATTTGTTTCATCCAAATGCGCCTGAAGATGATGTTTTCTAGCAACTCACCTGTTTTGCAGTTACCAACAAGGTAGAAAAGTGTACTGAGCAGAGTTTGTGGATGTGACAGAGGATTCAGTGTAGTATGTGAACCTATGAAGCATTCTTGTCCAGTGCAGAAATTGCAACAGGCAGGCAATATAAGCTTTGAAGTGCTTCTCATAAGCAGTAGGGGAGACAGTGCTCTGTAAAAAAAAAAAGGGGGGGGCAATGCTACAGAATTGGAAATTTTAAGTGAGGATTCTCTAGTCTAAAGGACGCATGTCTTCAAATTCTGGCTGTCATTGGGCTGTTAATTCTGCTGGAGTATTATGTCACTGTTCCACACTGACAATGTGCAGAGGGAAGAGAATGTATATCATAGGTACATCAGAGACATTTCTTCTCCAGGCCTTGAATTCTCCAGTGGATGATAAGCATTTGAGAGTATGGTGCAATCCACCAGCTTGTGACTTTCCACATCAAACTGACTCCGGCATTCATCTTAGTGGAAAATCTGTGAGTGCTGGCATTGTTGGAGATGTGGGGAGGGGCCATAGCTCAGTGATGGGAACCGTGCATTGCATGCAGACAATACTATGCTCCATCCCTGGTACTTCCAGGTTGGAGTGGAGCCCTTGGAGAATTGCTGCCAATCAGTATAAACCAGGGCTAGGGCCCTCCTAGCGTTGTTGCACTCCAATTCTCAGCAGCCGAGCCAATTAAGAGGTATGGTGGGAACAGTGGTTCATCAATAACTGCAGAGTCAAAGGTCTGGTGTACGCCGTGTCAAGCTAGGTGGACTGACAGAGCTGCTTCATACTCAGTGCACAATTGAACTTCGGGCAGCGGTGTTTCGGCAGCTCTGCTTAGTTTTTGCTCTTTCTTTGGAATACGCCAGGTATTGCCTTGTGAGTGACCATAGAAGTGATGTAAAGATGGATTCTGGCTGTAGGATGTCCTGAGGTAGAAGAATGTTTTGGCTTGTGTCTGCTCTCCACAGCAACAATGCGGACACTTTTCGTAGGGAACAAACCATCCTGTGAAAGGCATTTGTTCAAGCAGTATTTGCTGCACAGCTAGTATTTCCACTTGCTTGTGCATCTGCAGTTGATGACAACTAGGAGTGACTTTCTAAGCACTAGTGCTGTTTGCCCATCTTAGCATGAAAAACAACTGCTAAAAGCAGTAACTGTTCAGGACATGGTAAACCTGCAAGGTAACAAAACTGTGATGTCCCTTTTTTCTTACTACTACTGCTGTTGATTCTTGTTTTTGTTTTTGTTTGGGTAAACTGTAACAGGATGTATAAGATCATAAAGGGCCTATGATCATACTGGCCTTTAAGGAAGAGGAAGGGACTTGGAATGCAATTAAAATCATGACAGTTCTGAGCTCTCCAGGCCTTGTCCTTACTTTCTTGTGCTGCACTAAGAGGGTGAGTGTGAAGCAACGTCTCTGTACAGGTCTGTGTCAAAGAGGGACAGCTCATAGATAATCCTTGTTCTCCAGGTGTTCCCTTTACTGTGCAAATATTTCTCCTATCTAAGGTTGTAACCCTTCCTCCAGTACTTTTCCAGTTCCACATTCTCTAGTCATTTTTCATGCTGATTGTAGTGGAATTGGCTGCTTGCATTTCCTGCTCCTTTCTAATCTCGAATCTCTTTTGTAATCTAAAAACAGCAAGCAGTACAATTGGCAGAGAGGGCACTTTTTCTGGCTCCGTTTCAAAAGCAATGAGCTCCTGTGCCGTTATTGCACGGCATTATGCCATGGGTGGGTAAGAGAATAATAGAGCTCAGTCTTTATTTGCATTACTCAGAGTTTTAATATCTAGTTGCTGTCTTTTCTGGTCCACATTGGGGATTTGGGGGGGGGGGGGGGGAAGCAGATGGCAGAGCTGTTTACTGTATGATTATCATCTGTATTTGGCTTGCTTTGTGGGAGAGTTTTCTTTGTCCTCAACCTGATAAAAAAGCTGAATTTATCATCAGCTTCGCGTAAGTTGTATGTGTTCTGGGGATCCTAAGGGACCTGCTTGTACGTGTAAATGTTACAGATTGTTTGGGAGCACTGGGGCAGTTTGCAGCCTCTTTCAAATTCTTCATAGTGAAATAACTATCATTGTTCTATACTTGATGTTCTGGCAGGGCCAGATTATCTAAAGCCGTGTTAAGTCAGCCAGTGCTGAAATCAATAGAGCAACTGAGACCTTGTGCCCATCGTTTGAATTTGCACGAGCATGCCAAGCATGCATCTTGGGATGGATTTCTGTTGCAGAGTCAAGAGGACAGGAGCCGGGATAGAACTCCAAGTCAATAAATTGGACTCCGTTGGCTACACATTGAGAGTAGGACTTGGGCGACCAGATTTCAAATCCCCACCTAGCTGTGGGAACCCATATGTGTGTGTCTCTGAGGTGAGGGGCACTAATAAAACCGCTCATTAAATATCTCACATACTTTGGAAATCCTACTCAGGTTGCTCTATGTTGGAATTAATTGGATGGGACCCATTTGGGAGTCCCATGGCAAACATTTTAAAACAATTGATACTACCATAGTATCATCCTTTTAAAATGTTGCTACTACCTTCTTGTGTATGTTTTCTTCATGCTCCTTGATCCTACTGAGCTGAGCTGATTGAACAGTTCGCCTGCTATGCTTCGGTGTGGGACATCATTCCAACTCCAACCATCCAGCAGATTGTAGGCTTATAATTTCTTACTGAATCAGTGGCTGCTATCCTGTTATGTAAATTACTTCATGTAAGGCTGGGGATGTCATCAGACACAGCAATTTTTTAGAAATAAATTTCCAATCCCTTCCCCTCAAAGGTCCCGAGGTTCGTGTGAACCCCCCTCCATGATGGGGAGCTGCTTGAGGCAGCAGGATGGGGGGGGGGAATCATTTTAACTATTTGTTGCTGCTCTTGTGGCCCCAAATGGCTTTCCTGTGATGAAGGGGATTCCATAGCCTTGGGGTCGTTGTTTATTCAGCTGTGGGGTCACAATTCTTTAACGTTAATGTCTGAACTAAGCTGGGCAATACATTTTAAGTGACACTGACAAAACTGGACCCTGTCCTTTAATATGGAAAAAGTAATATTGTCTTAACACATCAATAAAATCTTAATGACAATCCTCAAGGACAAAACAAAGATTGCAACAATTAACTATAAATGAACAAACTCAACACACAGTTTCTTTCTAATAGGATTTTATAAATGAACTAAACTAAATGCCTAGACTTATGTCCTCTTTAAAAGCCAGTCCCGGTCCCAGTAAAAACTTACTTGCTCCATGCTCCCAGCACCACAGACTTGAGGGCTCTTTTTTCCAAGTGTGGATGATCCAGAGTCCATATGATTTCTTTTAAGATGTCTTGCAGCTCAACCATAGCAACATCCAAGGGCAAAGGAGGAGAAGTACCAATCCTGTGGCTCCGAAGTGGTACTCAAGAGACACTTTGGCCCACGCCCAAGGCTCACACTTTTGGCAAGATGTCTGCTTTGTGCTGCCTTTGTTGTTGAGGAGAACAAAACAAACTTAGCTTGGGGTTCAAGAGTGAAATAATTCTCCTCTACTTGATGAGCCATCATTCTCAGTCCCTCCTAACAAGACGCCAGAGAGGGCAGAAGAGTAGAGCAAACTGAGTCTGGTGAAAGATATATCGGGCAAGAAATAAAACAAAGCAGAAGCAAAAGCATAATGGCATCTGCTATATTTTAATGTGAGCTTTTGTGGACACAGTTATTAATACTGTTCACAATACAAATTTTTCATGATCCCCTTGTCCAGATTGAGTCCACCTCTCACAATTCTCTATACATTGAGGACAAAATAGATTAAAATGTTTTATCTCAAATTGTACACTTTTGTTTTGTCTGAAGTTGTACACATTGCTTCTGCAACACAAAATTGAAGCGATACAATAGCTTGGGGTGCTGCTCTGAAGAAATCAGCATCACTCAACAAAACTGTTGAAAGAAATCTTGACAATTAAAATGGGTCTTCTGAAAATTTCCATCATTGTACTATGCGGAGAGAAAGAGAGAGAAGTTCTAGGAATAACTTTACTTGGAGTCAGAAAATTGGCAAATCAAACTCTGTTATGTCTCCATATATTGCAGATTTGTGTGTCTACAAATGCAAACCCAGTTTGAAAACTATGGGGGTTTTGTGACTACAGTAGACAATATATTAGGAGAGACAGGTTAACCTTAGTGATCTGTACAGATGTTGTTGGAATCCAATAAAATTGAGGCCCCCAATCCAGGAAATTGTTTAGACTCTCCCCCTTTATAAAACTTGTTTTTAAAAAATCTTATATGAATACACTATCTCATAAATTAGAACTGGATTTTGCTGTCTTTTTTTAAAAATAAGATCTTTGAGCTATAAGACATTTTGAATTAAATCTACCACATTGTAAGGTATTTTCCCCCCAAATAAAAAACAACAACAACATGAACTCCTGGATAGCTCAGTGGTTTAGATATGTGTCTGTGGAGCCAGAAGTTGGGTGTTCGATTCCCCACTGTGCCTCATTGATGGAGGCTGGACTCATTGATTCATAGGGTCCCTTCCAACTCTGCAGTTCTAAGATGGTGACTACCTATAGAAGTTTAAAAATCTGATTCAAAATTTTAAAAATCTGATTTATATAAAAGTCTCTTATTAATCTTCTTTAAAACAAATATATAATCCCCCCCCCCCCCCCCAATATGGATGTAGTGTGCAAGTATGGATTGAACAGAATGGTGTTTGTGGACAGTGGAGAGTCAGGAGCGGTATTTGTGAACTGAATCTCCATTGACAATCCTAAAAAAGACGAACTATATAAATAGGTTTATAATATGTAAATACATGCATGCATGTTATCTTTTCGCATCTGTTTTGCCCAATTTGTCCTGTGTAATTCTTTGCACTTTATAGGCTTGGCAAACTAGAAAAAACATGCAAAACCGTGACTAAATAAACCCTTAAAAAACAACCCCCCCCAAAAAGAACAAAGGCACAAGTCCTTTGCTTTGCAGTGGTGGCCTCTGGGGAATGTTCTACTTCTTCTAGTCTCAATATCTGTACTAATTAATTCTGTTGTGTCTGGACAAAAGTTTTCAGCGGCATCTATTCTTTTTCATCTTCCCCCATAGTAAAATATGCTGTTTGGGGGCAGATGCCATTAAGAACAGGGTGAACTAGGTAACTGAAAGTACTAGTGGATGTGACTATTTAGCATAGAAACATGCAGGAACAGAATTGTGCGTAGTTATCTTAGAGGTGGGTTATCTGAGTGTATCAGTCCGTGTAGAAGGGAAAGTAGTGAGACTTTTTGTTTTTGAATAATTTTATTACTGAACTCTATTCTTTTATTACGAAATAAAAAGGCCCACTGCTCTAAGAAAAGTGAAAGAAAAAGGCACTTGGGTTTTTGAGAATCTTGTCCACTGGTTGTTGAACTTGTCAGAAGCAAAATCTGACAGTTAAGGAAATGGGTGCAGTCTGTCTGGATGTAAGATGTGCCTCTTATCCTGAATGCTGAGGCAAATCTGACACACATGTTGCATTTGTGAGGTATGAAAAAAGTTGTGCTGGTCACATCCAATGTAGAGGGCAGTGGCTAAACCAACTGAGGCTAGGTATCTTGTCTTGCCTTCAAGAGAGAAGGGTGCATGTTCTGGGCTTTAATTCACCAATTTATTTATTGTTTCTACTTCTCTGCCACCCCATTCATGTTATCACTCTCTGGGTGGTTCACAACATACAATAAAATCATACAATAAAAACACCATGTAATAAATGCAACACATTAGCTAAAACAGAGAACCTACCGTTAAATAGAAATACACAAATTAAAACCCATTATTGGAGCGTCTCAGGTCAATATTCACACTAGTAGAAGGCAGTGTTATATCCTTCTGTCTTAATTTGCTTCCTGAAAGCAGAGAGGGAACCTCTGGAGGAAACTCGTTCCAATAGGAAGGGGCCATGACCAACAAAGCCCAGTTCCTAGTGTTGGCGTTTTTGGTGCCTTTGAGTGTAACAATCCTTAACATCAAGGGACTACAGGGAGTGTGTGGGATGGACAGCTATTTTGCGGAAGAAATATTCCGCCAAATATCAGGATCCTAAACTGTTAGGCGTTTTATAAGTTATGACCAGTACCTTAAATTGAGCACAGAAGCTAACAAGGAGCCTGTGAAGGTGTGCAAAGACTGGGGATATATGTTCATATCTGCTGGCACCTGCTTAAGTTTCCATACTGGCCTCAGTGACAGGTCCACATAAAGACCATTACAGTATTTTAGTGATTACCAATGCATGAACCACTCTTAGGCATTTTTTATCCAGGTTGAGGTGCAGCTGAGCAATCTAGCGAAGTTGAGAAAAGGCACTTGGTCACAACAGGTATTTTTGCCTCCCTGGAGAGAACTGTGTTCAAGAGTCCCTCCAATCTATAAATCCAATCCTTTGGGGAGGGTGTAACCCCACTGAGGCAAGGCAAATAACCCTCTAACCAGTCCAATGATCTTCCCAACAGTAGGATCCCTGTCTTACCTGGATTCAATTTCACTTTATTGGCCCTCGCCCAGTCCATTATTGACACCAGACAGCATCAGGATCTGCACAGCATCATCTGCAGATGAAGAGAAAGAGAGATGTATTGATGAACTCCAAATTTCCAAATAAGTTTCCCCAGTGGTTTCATATAGATATTAAAAAGCATTGGGGAAATGGCTGATCCCTGTGAAACCCTGTAATGGAAGTCCCAAGGGGTGGACAGTGCCCCCCCCCAATGCTGTACCGTCTGCGAGGAAAGACTGGAACCACTGAAAAATGGAGCCCCCAAGTTCCAAATTCAATAGCCATCCAGAAGGATGCTGTGGTTAACAGTCTTAAAGACCACAGAAAGATCCAGGAGGACCAGCAGGATTACATCTGTCTGTCTGCCTCTCTTGACAGTTTCAGTCCCATAGCTGGTCAGCCACTACTCTCTCAATCAACTTGCCCAGGAATGAGATGTTGGTAATGGGCCTATTGTTAAGATTGTCTGTTGCTAAATTGGATTTCTTTGGAGTAAGCCTTATAATATTTTCTTTTAAACGGGAAGGTAAATCACCTTCCTGTAGGGACAGGTTAATGATGCAAGTAGACCATTCCACAGTCATTTCCTTTCCTGATTTTAAGAGCCAGGATTGGCAAGGATCTAGACAGGAGGTGGCGGCTTTGTAGCATGCAAATGCCTGGTCCACACCCTCAGGCCGTACTAGAAATGATCCAGTTATCCCCTATCCTTCCCTCAATTCTAAATTTAGCTCACACCAGTAAACACATTGAAAAAGTCCTTTTAGGACCCCAACAATAGGTGATTGGTTAGATCAAAAAATTAAATCAGTAATATAATTTTTTGTGAGACCCTACCAACTAAGGATGAGCAATAAATAACAGGGCAATCAATTAATAAATAAATAAATAGGAACTATACAAATGGTCGATCTGCTGTAATAACAGGAGGCATCTGCCTTCCTTCTTAGGTGAGTTATAAAGAGCCACCAGTTCTATGCAGATGTTGATAGATTACACCCCTTTGCCATCCTGTAGTAAGTTAAGGAGGCGAAGGGGAAGGGTCCATTCTCGGCAGTAGCTGTACTAGGTAGGTGCCATTGACTCTGACTGTAAATTCTTAATTGCAGGGTTGTAAACATGAAGCTGATAACATGTGCTCAGATAACAGGATTACAAAGTGGTCGTCATAGTAAAATGCTGATGCCTGTTGAATTGTCTGATCTGGAGTTTCCCTCTGAAAGTGCTACTGTCGCAACTCCTTGTGTAGGCCAGGAGGTGTGGCATTATATAAGCCTTGCAGGTAGAACTTGCAGCAGTCATAGGAGCAGGGTTGCTGGTAGTACAGCAATGTCTCATCCGGAGAAACCTTGTTCAGGGGATGGAGCAATGCCCCAGGGAGGGGGCATTGAGTTAGGAGGTATGGTGGTTTCTAACGCTGCTTCTCCCACAGCCACAATGTCCACCAAGAGGTTGCGCAGTGAAGACTACAGTGACTACAGCTCCACAGAGGTGTCCCCTGATGGCAGCCCTCCAGAGGGCTTAAACAATTTTTCTGGCTCAGCATCCTATCAGCGGTTTGGAGAGGAAGATGGGACAACGTAAGTGACTGTGTTTTTCATTGGAATCTATCTGTGCTTTTGTTGGCGTGCAGGTTATTTGAAAGAAAGAAAACATATATGTCATGTGTGTCTCTTTTCAGAATGTAAATGCAGTAAAAATAAAGTCATAACCATATCTTCCAATTATATGTGAGTTTATTAGGGATAAGCATTAAGATTTGTTAATTATTCTGTCATCAGGCAGCCACTGTATCTTCTGAGCAGTTTCCTTCACCTCTGATACCTTTGGAATCATGAGTGCATCAGGTTCAAGAGCACTGTGACATTTCAGATTGTCTATACAGAGAACCTTGAATTTCTTCTTGCCCCTTGTTCCTTCACAAAACCATGACTGCAAGAACACATTTTTCAAAGATGTGTTGTCCACCAGAATTTTTACCTCTTCCCCATATTCAATTCATTGAAACTAATTAAACTAATTGGCCTTTCTTTTGGTTCAACATATGACTGTCTGTTAAATTTCTTGACGTCCCAGAGTTAATGTCCCTGATCTGTAGCAGTCACACACAGAAGCGGACAAACCCTTTGGTGCAGAACAAGTCAGTGTAGGCCCCTCTACATGCAGAAAAAATTGTGACACTTCCAGAATTTTAAATGTGCTTGATTTTATCCCAGCTTTCAAATGAGAGCACTTTTCCTTTTTGGAATAACTGTGCTAATTTCTACTGAAGAGTTTCAGAGAGCACTGGTTATCTGAGGTGAACACTACTAGTGTGCATCACACACTACACACACCTGTTGTCAAGAGGATTTTTTTTACAACAGATGATACACCAGCAGCACACTTCAACATTAGCAAGGATTTGACGGCTATAATGCATGCAGTGATAATTTATTGATATTAATGTAGCACAATTTATGTAAAGCTTCTCTTGATCAGGAATTTAGGATAGGGATAGAGAAAATGTAGAGTAGATATAGCTGGAAGCCATCTCCCATCTGCCCTCCCTACTGTCTATGCTGGCAAACAGGAATTGCCACCCAACAACACTGGCAGGGGCCCAGGTTCTCCACCCCGGTCTATAAACTTAATGCACCTTCATGAATCACTACTTTGCACCTCATTTTGGCTGGCAAACTTCATGGTTCTAGTGGGGAACAAAGTAGACCCTGCCAGCCTGAAGTCTGTCTGTGGACTGCTTTAGCGTACTTAATGATTGTTCTCTGTTGTTTGCTCTTCAGATGGCTTCAAACCTTAATACATCTCTTGAAAGGGAACATTGGTACAGGTCTGTTGGGTCTTCCATTAGCCATCAAAAATGCTGGCATTGTGGTAAGGCATCTGCTTTTGCATTTAATTTATTTCAGCCACTGGGATTACTTTCCGTGAGAAGCACGTTTGTTACACAGGCTTCATTAAGCCTATAATTTTCTTGTTGTTTAACAAATGACACTTATGATTATTGGCTTGGGGATTTGGTTCCTAGGAAGTGAGGTTTCCTTCCAGTGGAACTGAACAATCACTGCTCATCCTTGCTGATTCACTGCACTTACAATATATTGTTGTGTGGGTAGTTGATAAGTTGCAAGTGCAAATTCTGGGAGGCAGGTGACTACAGAAGAATGAAGAAGAATAGATCAAGGTGAAGTATACAGTACTTGGAAAATATGATACCCATGTTCACTGGAGGATTCTGGGAACTGTAGTCTAAAAATGTAATTTTTAACCGTCTCTGAAACATGTGAACCACTTCTTGCCACTATTATTCTTTCATGGCTGCAGCTGCTTAGACTAGGTATGTTGAAATGCTGCTGAGCCTGCCTGTATCTCTCTCTTTAAGTTCTCTTGTTTTGGGAGCGGGGCAAAGAGAGAGAGAGAGAGAGAGACCAGGCAAGTAATGTACTCTTCTATTAGTGGGGATTGTTGGAAGCAATCCTTGATTGGTTTTAGAGCGGCCTCAGCATTCTGTTTTGATCCACGACACTTGTAGAACAGAGAAAGCATATGCTAAGGTTGTCTGACTGTTCAGTAAACAGAGAGCTGCAGTCACAGACCCATCTAGCAATTCCCAGCAATTTGAACACAGCCATCAAGAACATCAAAGCCCAAACTGTTTGTGGTGTCTTCTCCTTCCTGTTCGACTAACAGGGCCTCTAACATCAGGAAAGTACATTATGCAACAACAGTCCAGGTCAACCCACGTAATGTATCTACTCTGTGTTCTGTGAAGTAATTATCTAGAGAGGATCAAGTTTGTAGGTCATAATATCAAGAATCATTTCCTGAAGTTTGTCGACATCATGCACCTAACTTTTGTTTTAGATGTGTGACTTGTGCGTTAGAATCCTCCTAACAACACAGCGTTCTTCAGGGATAAATACTGATGTAAATAGCAGTTAAGCTTTGTTATATTAAAATAGCTGTAATTTCATCTTGCATTGTATTGTGTATACAAGAACTGGATTGGCTCAGGCAGGCTACTAGTAGCAACGTTTGTTGTTCAAAACCCACAGAATCAGATACTATAAATCAAGTTTTTAAAAAAACAGTGTGGAAAGAGGAGTAGAAAGAAGAAAAGCTCTTAGCTATGCCACTGAAATCAGTGGCACTTCAAATGGCAACTAACAAATCATTTGGACTTCTAAATGGTTGTTAAATTTTGTGCTCCTGTTAGAAGTTAACACAGGGTAGTAACAATGGATGAAGAGCACAGGACAGTTTTTTGCAATTCTTGGGGTCTCCAGAGTAAATTAATGAATATTTAAATAAGAAAAGGGTAGGAATAGAGATCTGGGGGGGGGGGGGGGGAAACAGCCTTGGAAAAACATGGCTGAAGGACAAGAGATGTTAAAAATTAAAAAAAAAATGAAATAGAAGCAAGAAAAAGCAGAAACTTGGACAAAATGAGCCATGTGAAAAAGTAGATGAGCAGTAGAATTGAGCGGAGAGACAAGGCTAAAGTTGAGACAGTTAAACTAGAAAGAAAAGAATTATGATCAAAGGAAAGAATAAGGAGGGTTTCTCTCTGCTCATCTTTTTCTGTTTCTGATGTCTTCTTGCCTTGCATTTAACTTGTAGCTAAGAGGTAGGACCAGAAATAATGACAAAACAGGGAGATTTGCTCTGAGATGGAGATAGACTGAAAACTAAAGCAGAGCTGCCAGTCATCTATGGGAAAGTAAAATAAAGATCAGGGGACGCAGATAGAGAGTGGAGGAAGCCATGTGCAGTCCATTTTGAGGAAGAGTTACTTTTTTTTTAGGGAAGAATGTGAGATCTTAACAAACACGGCAAAAAGGCAACAGGACTGGTGAGAAACAAATCAGTAAAGTACCACAGATGGTCTAAAACCCAAAGAGAAATAGAAGGTCAGTTGTATAAAAAGCAGAAAACAAAAAAAACAAACAAACAAAAAAAGCTGAAGTTAGCACACAGCTTACATTTCCAGAAGGGTAGCTCTATTAGTTGGTTACAGCAAAGAATCTTGTGGCATCTTAAAGACTCCCCAGTGTTTATGGCATGAACCTTTGTGGCCTGCAGTCCATTTTGTCAGATACATGAAGTGTTATTTTGAGCTGCTAGTTCTCTCATGGGATGGGTCTGCTGCCATTCATTTGGTATCCTTTAAGAGAGCGGTAAGACTTTTTGTTCCTAAAACTGAAGGACATCTTTCATCTCTTGCAACAATAAGATGAAAAGCTTCAAACAAATTCAAGGGCCACTAAGAGAGAATTAAAAGAAAATAGAGAGCTTTTTGAACTCAGAGATAAAAGGAAAAGATCATTAATTACATTGAAAGGAAGATGCAACGGTTTCTCCAGGACACAGTTATATTAAACTGAAAGCACGTACATGTATGCGCGCGCGCATGCACACACAAATTATTGGTGTATGCTCTGCTTCATAGTGAAGCAGCAAAACCTCTGTTTTATGTGTACTTTAGGGTGGGCCTCTGTTTCTGTGTACACACATACGTGCTCTTTTGTGTGTGCATCTTCTGATCCAACGGTGAGAGCAGAGACCGTGTACTTTCAGAACAGGTTCTGTTTTCTTTTTTCATTATTCCAATTTTAGGGAGTATTTATCGCTTTTAGTTTTCAAGCAGCCTCCTACTTATGAGATGCATCTTTTCTGTTCCCCTTTGCTTACCCATGAATCATTGGAAGGGAATCATGTGAAGAACCCCTCTTGTCTAGTCAGAGTGGAAGACGAATGAGGTTTCCAGAACCCATGAACATAGCAGATTGACCCACAAAAGTAGATCGTACCACCACACTAGGAAGAATATGCCTGATCCTGTTGGATTTCAGAAAATAAGTGGAGTTGGGCTGGTTAGAATCTTGATGGGAGATCACAAGGGAGCACCAAAACGGAACTGGGAAAGAATCCTGTTGGAAATCCAAGAGAGTTTCTGCCAGTCAGAACTGGCTAGACTGGGTTTCCTGATCTGACTCAATATGAGGTGGCTTCCCATGACCATCAAACTCTAAAATAGGGAGTCATTTTTAAAGAAGCTGGGTCCTCAACTGTGTGTCAGTATCTTTGTTCTTAGTACAACCCTTGACGTTCTCCCCTCGTTTACAGAGTCCTCTGTTACAGATTGGGTTAGAGCTGAGGTAACTTGGTAGCTAAGAGACTCCGCTATAATTAAGGCCACATTTCTTCTTTTCCATCTCCTTCTTTTTGCAGTTCTGTTTTCTTTGCAAGGTTGTTGTCAGGGATGAGGAGTCGAGGTGTCGCAAGTCGCTGTTGAATCTGGCTTAAGTTACATCGGCGACTTGACTCAGACTTGACTCGGGGTTTTTTAGGGTGACTCGCAACTCGGACCCATTTATCCAAGTCATGTTGTTGAGTCCCTATGGGCCCGGCCCTGCCGTCCACCTACGCCATCGGCCTACCTGCTGCTGCTGCCACTATTGCCCACCACTGCCATCTTCCTGGCTTCTCTTCCAGGAGCCGGGCTGCTGCCTCCTCCCACACATGCGCTGGCCAGCTAATAGGCTGGTACATGTGCAGAGACAGTAGGCCAGCTCCTGGGGTGGGCAGTGGGGGTGGGGGTGGCAGGCCTGCTGTCTCTGCAAATGTGCTGGCCTGTTGACTGGCTAGTGCACGTGCAGTCAAAGTCTTTCGGTCCAAGACCCGAGTCCCAAGCCTCAGGGGGGCTGGGCAGAAGGACTCGAGACTTGGACTCGAGACTTGGGACTCAGGCCTCAGACCTGAAGACTCAAACTCAGGATCTTGTCCCAATACTTGCTAATACATTCCTGGTTGTTGTAAAGATTACAAAATGGTCCATGTAGAGTGCTTTGAACTCTTAGAAGTGCTATGAAAATGCTGTATAATCATTCTTCTTACAATTACATAATAAAGACTACAATAAAACTATTAGGTCTTGGAATGTGAGGGTTCATTCTGTCGAATGACCATAGTATTTTGATTTTGGTTTTTCCAAATAATAATAATAATAATGGTTGCCATGAAATAATTCTTGCATTTATCACTTCAGCCACAAGAGTGTGCTAGTAATTCTTCTATCCTTCCCATACTTCTAGATGGGTCCTATCAGCTTGCTTGTGATCGGAATAATTGCAGTCCACTGTATGGATATCCTGGTCAGGTGTGCCCACCACTTCTGCAAAAAGTAAGAGGAGAGAGCGGCTGTTGGTATTCCTCAAAGAAAATGGCTTCATCTGCCTTGTCAGGAGCACCCCCTGTCTGTCATAGCTCCATTCTTGGAACATAAGTTTAGCTACGTAGAATTCTTTTCTTTTGCACTAAACCTGTGTGGTTGGAAAAAGAATGGCCGGTTTTGCCAAGTACAAGCGCGGGAGCTCTAGAAGGCAGAGTGAGAGATGTCAGCTTGACTTAAAACGTCTCAATAATCCACACTGAGCTTGTCTTGACATTAGAAATTACCAGAGCTTAGACAGGTTATGTTATTGGCCATGGTGGCTGGATGATTCTGGGAGTTGTAGTCCGAAGAGTAATTTTTATGAACTTTTGACATAGCTAGCTCTTTGCTGGACCACACTATCTGACTGTGGTATGGGCAACTTGTGCCACCCTCAGATGTTGGATTGCAACTCCTCTGTCAGCCTCAATCATTGCCTTTCTTGGCTGTGGCTGGAGGTGGTGGTCTAGCAACATCTGGAAGCAGTTAAGTTCCCCACCCAGGGTCTAGGTGTAGCAGCCCTCAGAGTGGCTACTTATACATGTTGTGGTACTTGTTGGTGTAACAGTGTTAGAAGAATTTGGAACAGGTAAGACCTTCTCATTTACTCTTACATGGGATACAAAAACTTGATACACCCTTTTCTCTTCTGGGAGATGGAGACTTCATGGGGGCCACAATGCATGCTTGACTTGGGTTGATCATGCACAGCAGCAGGTCACTCTCTGGATCATACCCCCCATTTCTAAGACACAGTACCTGTCCACCCTCTCCTCACTGACTCAATTCAGTGTTTAAGAACTCAGATACAGCAGTATTAGATGCATGAAGGAACCTCAAGAAAGCAGAAGTACACCTGACGTATGCCCACTGCTCTCAGGTGTTCATCTATCTGGGTTTGCACCAGGGGGGATGCCTTTTTCGTATAAGCTAAGTAGGCATGAGAAGCTTTCTGTCAGCTACAGTTTTCTAGAGCCACAAACAAGCAGTGATTGCCGATCCCTCCAGGGTTTCAGTGCCATCACAAGCACAGGCATGTGCTTGCTTGCCTATAGGGCTCAACTGGGGGTGGGGACATGGATGTGCATGTAACCCTAACTTGTCGCATGCCCGGCAGCATTCCTGAGAATCCCTGGGTTCCTTATCATGATTATGGGAGTGCTATAACTGTGCTGAACCAAATGCAGTAAGAGTGGCTTATACAGACTTTCTACACAGTTCATGAATGCTGCCAGGCATGTGGTGGATGCTGGGGCAGGCCTTGCATGTATTCTCCTACCCCACATTCAGCCCTACATACCAGGAGAGGAATGCTTGCATAAGGCTGTTTCTAGTTGTGCTGCCACCTTGACTAATCAATAGGTATCATATTTCCAGGTGCTTGTGCTGACTTTCATCCCTGGGTCCAGCAGAAAAGCATTTGGGGATTTGGCATGCTGCAGCAGACAATCTGAAATGCACTGCCTCATACAAAAGTCCCTTGGCTGTGCGATGACCATTCCCCCCCCCCCCCCAAAAAAAAAGTATGCTATCATATGAATCCCTTCAGCCACTCATCATCGTTCCCCTCCTGACCTCCTGACCTTCTTTTTCCCCAAACAGACATCAGAAGCCATTTGTGGATTATGGTGATGCAGTGATGCATGGGCTGGAAGCCAGCCCCATTGCATGGCTACGGAATCATTCCATCTGGGGAAGGTATCTATCTTCTTTATATTTATGGGCATGTGGATAGGGTTCTGTTGTAAGTGGTCTGTGGATACATAAGAGGGTAGATACATTTTTTAGGTAGTTTTTAAAAATGCAGGTGAGGAGATAGGATAAAGCTCCTGTTTCAATGGCCACACTTCTTAGATATTTGTGCAAAACTGGTGCACGTGGCATGGAATCTGCCTGTCACTTTTCTGAATCTGACAAATGGTGCATTATGATCAATCAAGTATGTTGCAGTTCTGATATACAGTATACGTGTGTGTGTGTATTTCAAATCTGTAAAGCTTGGCTAAGACTTTTGAGAACGTTGGGATATTAACTTGATCATCGTGAAAGCTGGGGAAAGAAACATCTTGCCTCCAGTGTTTAAACCTTCAGCAAAGTTATTATTTGCTGTTTGTTTTGGAGAAAAGTCTGTCCAATTTTGCAGGCATTGCACAATGTTCTGAAGAACAGACCATAGTTTGATAAGATGAGAGAATTCTTTTTAAAAAAAATTAAACCTGATCATTAAAGAAAGAGCAATGACAAATATTATCTAATAATATTGAACTAGATGGAGCAGTGGAGACCTCCCAGCATTTGAACCGGTTGTGGTCCATGAGTTAGGACAGATACAAGCAATGTTTACTCTCAAAACATGTTGTAAAAAACTTATAGCATGTCACGAAGGGTTCCATAACATCTCGATCGGGTCCAAATTGTGAAAGGTCCCTAACTTTTTACAGAGTACTAGGATGTGGAAATCCCATCCAAGTAGGGAGATAGGTTTGTGACCGTCTGGTTTTCCTTTCGTCCAGCAGGCAAGTGGCCTTCTATTCAGACAGACTTTGAACAGTTACACTGACTTGCTGTAAAACTGATGTTTGATGCAAGGCAGGTGCTGCATCTAAAGAAATATGTTTAATTCAATTAGTGTACTGTATTGTATTGTATTGTACTGTAGTGTACTGTGTGGTATTTTTGGCCTGTGTTGATTTTATTCTAGGAGATCTCTGTTTTGCCAGCATGCTTTTATAGTTTTGCAACCATAAGCTCTTTCAGGTGGTTGTTTCATGGAAATAAGACTTCTGAAATTATTCCTGAACCAGAGTTGAAATATTTCAGGAAGGTAAAGTTGTTTTAACTATTCCTAATGAGTACGTTGTTATTTTTCAGGTATTTAGTGGGTTTTTTCTTGATTGTTACTCAGCTGGGATTCTGCTGTGTATATTTTGTTTTCCTAGCTGACAATCTGAAACAGGTAAGATTCACAATACTTTGTGATGGTGTAAAGTTTAAATGCGCTGTTGGCAAGACTTTGGAACGTGTGAAGTTGTCTGATTTAAGCATTTCTTTTACTGCTGTAAGCAGTAGGAATCTTCTGATGTGGAGAGAAAAACCTTCCATCTGTTTTGTCTTGGATCAGAGTAAATTTACAGTAGTTGTAGAGTACCTACTATTCTTTTACCTCTGAGACACAGACAACATAAACATAAATAAACTAGTGAAGAGGTTGCCTCTTTAACAGGCAGTTGAAGCAGATGTAATAATAATCACATGCCGTCAAGTGAATTCTGACTTATGGTGAACCTTTTCACAGTTTTCCAGGTAGAGAATACAGAGAAGTTCACCATTCCCTTCTTCTGGGGGCATCCTGGAACTGTGCAGTTTGCCCAAGGCTACACAAGCTGGCTCTACTCACAGAAGGCACAGTCGGGGAATCAAACTCCCAACCTCTGACTCTGCAGCCAGATACCTAACCCCCTGAGGTATCCAGCCAGCCTGTGAAGCATGTACAGGGTATAATTGCTATAAAATGGGGAGGGACAGTTTCCCCTTCCGAATCCATTGGCACACATCTGCTGCCATGCCTGTAAATTTGTTGCTGCACAACAGTGGAGAAACCCCACCCAACCAATTTGACTTTCCAGCAAACAGTGTGGGAAGTGTGTGCCTCTTTTTTTTAAGCTTTCCTGTGCTTCTGATAGTGTGATTTGGCTTAAAAGCAAGGCACCGATTCCCTGTAAACCTTGCCTTCATATTTTTTAAAGACACCTTTTTGCCACAGTCATCTTGAAGAAACTTGATAGGATGGTGGCAAATTTAGCAAAGTGCCACAAAAGCAGACAGGGTGCAATGTGGGAACGAAAGGATTATAATATTTTGTGGATGGTCTTATGCCATGGTTGAAGACAGCTTGTATTGAATGGCTGCATCTGGAGCTAGTGAAGGGAGCTGTGACTTGTTAGAAAAGGGGATCTCTATGACATTGTTTCTCGGCATCCTATTGAAGTCTAATAAAGGCAGAAGCTTGACAGTGGAAATACATATCTTGGTCGTCGGCTCTCCTCTTGTTTGGAGCAGCAGCCAACTTTCATGCCACAAGTGATTATAAGTTATGGTGATGATTGGGCAGTCAGCCCATGCCCCACATAATATACTCCCCCCCCATCGCCTTGAACTTTCCACAATTTACAAGAGACTCTCAGATAAGATTATGTTAGGATTTAAATTAAACTAGTGCTCTAAGGTTATCAAGTATGTGTGGCAGAACCCTTGTTTCGCTATTTTTTTTTAACAGTACAGTGTGCAAATCCAGCAAGAATAGATGAAAATGGTTTGATTCCACTTAGTCACTTTGGCATGCAACGTTCAGCTAACTTGGAATATCGTTTTTAAGTTTATTGTCAAAGGACTATCCAGAGGTTTATGATTCTATTTACATTCCACACAACTGTCAAATTTTCTTGTCCAGTCATGGTACAGCAAAACATGATATATGTGTTTTTAAAAAAATGAAATATGTTTGTATAGGATATGCTAAATTTGTGTGGAAGCATGTTATATGTGCATCTCCTGAAGTTCCCCCACACTCCTGCACTCACTCCAATTTTTGAAAAAATGTTTTTGGGGAAAAAAAATCTCAGAAATTTTGCCACATTTAGAGGGGCACCCAGGGCCTTCCTGTGCCTCTCAACATTTATTTTGGTTTTTAGAGAGTGAAAGAGTTTTTTTATAACAACCTTTTTGTTAAAAAATGAGGATGGGGTTGTAGAACTGGGTGTGGGTCTCCACAGCCTAGAGATGGCACATTCAGCCCCTGGACTCCCTGGGGTTGCCCACGCATGTGCTAAGTATACACTGCTGAGAAAAGCGCTGCATGCTGGTAGCATGACTGAAGATCATTAATTGTGTGCAGACTGTACTCTGTTTGGCTGCTGGTTGAAACCAAGCATCAAAATGCCAGTAGAGAACTAATTGAGACCCATCCCTTCAGGCAGGATTTTGACAATTGTGATTGAATCTCTAAATTTAAAAATAGTTTTTAATGTTTATTTGCTTTTAATTATTCAATTGTATTTTATCATATAGTTTAATTTTTAAAATCTTTATCTTTTGATGTTTTAAATTTTGTTATCTTTAATATTGTGAGCCGCTTGAGTCCCCGGATCGGGAGAATGGTGGCATATAAATAAAACAAATAAATACTTTTCTTCAACCTTTTCTTGATCATTAGGTGATATCTGCTGCCAATGGTACAACCAACAACTGCAATGCTAATGAAACCTCACTCTTGGCTCCAACCATGAGCTCTCAGTTATACATCTTGTGCCTGTTGCCCTTTGTGATATTACTAGTTTTCATCCAGAATCTCAAGATACTTTCCATTTTCTCCATGCTGGCCAACCTCCTCATGCTTACCAGTTTGATAATGATATACCAGTACATTGTCAGGGTACGTAAAGAGATCCACATGGAATTGGCAACATAGATTCCTTCTAGAATGTCTGTTTTTCTAGCAGTGGTGCCATTTTGTAGTAGTCCCTGTTATTTGTTGGTAAGTTGTGGGACATGATCCGAGGCCATTGTAGTACCAGTTAATATAGTCACTTGAAGCTGCACTCAGCATATGTTTAAGAAGACAGGCTTCTGCCCTGACCAGGTTTACACTGAAGCAGAGAAAAGAAATATGAAAATGTAATGCATTTTCATGTAATTAAATGTTGTCTCAGGAGTACGATAGGGTTGAGAACTATGTCATTAAACCAAAGCCTTTGGAGGGAAACGTGGGTTATGAGGAGGGATTTGGTGGAAGAAGGAGGAGGTTCCTGCCTGTTGAGGGAGCAGCAGGACACTTTCGAAAGGGTCAGATTAATGAGACTGGAAGAAGCAAAGGTCATCTGACAGGAGACTTGGAGTGACCACCTGGGCCCTGAAGAGCCTTGGAGGCTATGAAAGGAAATTTCCACTGGAAGTGGACAGAGTCTTAAGTGAGTTTTATATGGTCTGAAGGAGAGGAATGGATTATTCAGTCAGCAGAGTTCTATTCTGTGTAGATGGGAAGTAAGCGTGACATGACGAGAGAGGGCCAGAGAAGAAGAAGATTGGAGCACAAGGCAACCAAGGCATACTCTGGAGTGACAGCGAAAGAGTAGCCAATGTAATGTGAGAAACAAAGCAGCCTGACTACCAAGTGGATCAGGGTGGTGGCGGACATGGAAGGAGAGACAGAAAATGTTAGGTGTTGCTGCATGTGACCAAAGATAGAACAGGTCTGAGACAGATAAATTCTTAGGCATTGTAAAGGAAATGCCCATGAAGTGCTGCATGAGCCCCTGATTGGTGTCTGCTCATTTCAGTTCATTTTTGTGGGAATTATAGACATTGGTGACTCCACAGATTGTACACATCCTGAAAGGAGCAAGCCCAGAGGGAAAGTGGGCAGGAAAGGAAAACAAAACTAGCTCATAAACCATGTATCTGAATGCAGAAGGTCCCCACTGTAGTCTCCATCAACAGTTGGAAGGGCAGAGCAAGACTTGGCTCTGGGGTGCTGAAAAACCACTGCCGCTCCATGTAGACACCACTGAGCTAGATGGATCTGGCTTAGTATGTGAAGCAGCTTCCTATTAGAACTCTTCAAAGCAAGTGTTCACCTCCTTTCCTCTTGAATCTAAACTCCCTTCTTCCTTGCTCTTTGCCAGGGTATTCCAGATCCCTCCAATCTGCCACTGGTGGCCCCATGGAAGACATTTCCACTGTTTTTTGGCACAGCCATCTTTGCTTTTGAAGGCATTGGTGTGGTAAGTTTTGCCTTGTATAAATGCTGAGCTTGTGTTGCTGGTGCCGCATGAGAACTCAATTGCATTTGGGCCTTGCCTACTGACTAAATAAAGTAAAACCAGCAATACTCTGCATGGTTTTTTGTCTGAAACTTCCTTGCTGCCTCAGCCTTTGAGGAGCAACCATGCAACTTTTTGCAGTGTGTTGATGAGCCGTGCTTCTTGGCGTAACGGTGTTCTTTCTTCTGTTTGGGAATCAAAGACTTTTAGACTGATCTTTGCAAATTAAAATTCTTATCTGAAACTGGTGTTGTAGTGCGGTAGTGTGGTTTGAGTGAGGGAACTTCCATAGATATCTTTTTTTGGGGGGGGGGGAGCTTAAGAGCTGTATTGCTCAAGGGAAGTGGGATAAAAATGGAAGTGTTTGACCTGTCCTCTCCTTCCTTCTCCTGCCATTTACTCTTTTGTCTCTCTTTTAACTTTCACTTTTTAGTTCTACTTTTGTTTCTTGATTAATGCCAATTTGAGATGCAGTAGCTGGAGAAGCATTGCATCCAAGACCAGAAAAGCAGTAATGTAGCCTATTGGTTCCCCTTCACGGATTGCTGCCCTGTCGTGGCGAAGGGGCTTGAGTAATTCAGAGAAGCTATGGCCTATGCCGTGCAGGGACACCCAAGATGGACAGGTCATAGTGGAGAGTTCTGACTAAACGCGATCCACCTGGAGCAGGAACTGGCAAGCCACTCCAGTATCTTTGCCAAGAAAACTCCATGGACAGAAACAAAAGGCTAAAAGATATGACGCTGGAAGATGAACCCCTCAGGTCGGAAGGCGTCCAACATGCTACTGAGGAAGAGCGGAGGACAAGTACAAGTAGCTCCAAAGCTAATGAAGTGGTTGGGCCAAAGCCGAAAGGACACTCAGCTGCGGACGTGCCTGGAAGTGAAAGGAAAGTCCGATGCTGCAAAGAAGAATACTGCATAGGAACCTGGAATGTAAGATCTATGAACCTTGGTAAGCTGGATGTGGTCAAACAGGAGATGGCAAGAATAAACATTGACATCCTGGGCGTCAGTGAACTAAAGTGGACAGGAATGGGCGAATTCAATTCAGACGATTATCATATCTACTATTGTGGGCAAGAATCCCGTAGAAGAAATGGAGTAGCCCTCATAGTCAACAAAAGAGTGGGAAAAGCTGTACGGAGATACAATCTAAAAAATGATAGAATGATTTCAATATGAATCCAAGGCAGACCTTTCAACATCACAGTCATCCAAGTTTATGCACCAACCACTGATGCTGAAGAGGCTGAAATTGACCAATTCTATGATGATTTACAACAACTTCTAGAACTAACACCAAAGAAAAACGTTCTTCTCATTATAGGGGACTGGAATGCTAAAGTAGGGAGTCAAGAGATAAAAGGAACAACAGGTAAGTTTGGCCTTGGAGTTCAAAATGAAGCAGGGCAAAGGCTAATAGAGTTTTGTCAAGAGAACAAGCTGGTCATCACAAACACTCTTTTCCAACAACACAAGAGGCGACTCTACACATGGACATCACCAGATGGGCAATACCGAAATCAGATTGATTATGTTCTCTGCAGCCAAAGATGGAGAAGCTCTATACAGTCAGCAAAAACAAGACCTGGAGCTGATTGTGGCTCTGATCATCAGCTTCTTCTAGCAAAACTCAAGCTTAAACTGAAGAAAGTAGGAAACACCACTGGGCTAGTCAGGTATAATCTAAACCAAATCCCTTATGAATACACAGTGGAAGTGAAGAACAGATTTAAGGAACTAGATTTGGTGGACAGAGTGCCTGAAGAACTATGGTTGGAGGCTTGTAACATTGTACAGGAGGCAGCAACAAAAACCATCGCAAAGAAAAGGAAATGCAAGAAAGCAAAGTGGCTGTCCAACGAGGCCTTACAAATAGCAGAGAAGAGAAGGGAAACAAAATGCAAGGGAGAGGTGATGGCATTCCAGTTGAACTATTTAAAATCTTAAAAGATGACGCTGTTAAGGTGCTACACTCAATATGCCAGCAAGTTTGGAAAACTCAGCAGTGGCCAGAGGATTGGAAAAGATCAGTCTACATCCCAATCCCAAAGAAGGGCAGTGCCAAAGAATGCTCCAACTACCATACAATTGCACTCATTTCACACGCTAGCAAGGTTATGCTCCAAATCCTACAAGGTAGGCTTCAGCAGTATGTGGACCGAGAACTCCCAGAAGTACAAGCTGGATTTCGAAGGGGCAGAGGAACTAGAGACCAAATTGCTAACATGCGCTGGATTATGGAGAAAGCCAGAGAGTTCCAGAAAAACATCTACTTCTGCTTCATTGACTACGCAAAAGCCTTTGACTGTGTGGACCACAGCAAACGATGGCAAGTTCTTAAAGAAATGGGAGTGCCTGACCACCCTATCTATCTCCTGAGAAATCTATATGTGGGACAGGAAGCAACAGTTAGAACTGGATATGGAACAACTGATTGGTTCAAAATTGGGAAAGGAGTACGACAAGGCTGTATATTGTCTCCCTGCTTATTTAACTGATATGCAGAATACATCATGCGAAAGGCAGGACTGGATGAATCCCAAGCCGGGATTAAGATTGCCGGAAGAAATATCAACAACCTCCGATATGCCGATGATACCACTCTGATGGCAGAAAGTGAGGAGGAATTAAAGAACCTCTTAATGAGGGTGAAAGAGGAGAGCGCCAAAAATGGTCTGAAGCTCAACATCAAAAAAACTAAGATCATGGCCATTGATCCCATCACCTCCTGGCAAATAGAAGGGGAAGATATGGAGGCAGTGACAGATTTTACTTTCTTGGGCTCCATGATCACAGCAGATGGTGACAGCAGCCACGAAATTAAAAGACGCCTGCTTCTTGGGAGGAAAGCGATGAGAAACCTAGACAGCATCTTAAAAAGCAGAGACATCACCTTGCTGACAAAGCTATGGTTTTTCCAGTAGCGATGTATGGAAGTGAGAGCTGGACCATAAAGAAGGCTGATCGCCGAAGAATTGATGCTTTTGAATTGTGGTGCTGGAGGAGACTCTTGAGAGTCCCCTGGACTTCAAGGAGAACAAACCTATCCATTTTGAAGGAAATCAACCCTGAGTGCTCACTTGAAGGACAGATCCTGAAGCTGAGGCTCCAATACTTTGGCCATCACATGAGAAGAGAAGACTCCCTGGAAAAGACCCTGATGCTGGGAAAGTGTGAAGGCAAGAGGAGAAGGGGACGACAGAGGATGAGATGGTTGGACAGTGTCATCGAAGCTACCAACATGAATCTGACCAAACTCTGGGAGGCAGTGGAAGACAGGAGGGCCTGGCGTGCTCTGGTCCATGGGGTCACGAAGAGTCAGAACTTGAATTAACCTAGGTCCATTATAATCCTCTTTAATACATAAGGCCAGAGCTTGTAACTTTGTCTGTGTACATACTGGGCCAGTTTAGCTATCGTTGTAATCCTGAAATCTATGGGAATCTGTTACAAGTTCTGTTCCAGTGGAATGCAGCTCATTCGCTTCCCTTTGCAGCCAGAATTAGTATCTTGTTGTCTAACCGTAGGCATTCGTAAGATTTTTCCCCTCACTTTAACAGTGCACAGGTTCACACTGTAAACAGTTGTGTGCCTTTCTATTTCCAGAAAGCCAGGCGGCAAACCTTAAATTTATTTGGCAAGGAATAAGATAGCAAGACAATAAGAAAGCAAACTTTGGATGTTTTTTTTAGAGGTGAGGGGCTAAACAACAATGGTCATGGCAGGAGGATGGTTTTAGCTGAGAAGGGCATTGAAAGCTGATCCATTAAGCATTGGTAGATAAGGGGAAGGAACAGAAGAAGTAGAGGGAATGCTGCCTAATTACTCTGCTACTTTAGCTGCTTGTCTTTACCATGCCACTGTGCAAAGCTCAAAGTTCATCAAGATCTTGGAATGGTTACAGAACATCCTGCACATTTGGGCCATACTCTTTATAAGTGAGACGTACAGTGTGTTCTGTCATGGCTGATAAAAGTAGCATGTGCTGATGAGAAAGCATTAAAAGTTGTCTTTTGTTCTATATTTTTCTCTGTCAAGAGCCGTAAACCCCCCCCCCCCATTTTTTTTCTTGCAAGTCAGTGCATGTGCAAACACTTATACATTTCTGTTAAGGTCTGTTGGTGCTGTTCATTATCATCTTTTAAATCAGGGCAGCCCTCAAGAGCTCAAAGGTGACCCACTGTGATCTTTCTACATCCCTGACTTTTTTTTTAATTTTTTACAAAAATATGCTCAAATACTACACTTGTTTTAAACAGTCCCCTTGTGCCCTCTTGGGACAGATGGGGCAACGTTGCCATGTTTGCCCACATCCCCAAGCTTTTTGGCACCAGAAGGGCTATTTCAGTTTGTTGTTGTTGTTGTTTAATTTATAAGATACAGTTTGGAGTGTTGTTGTTTTGTTAAAGAAGAAATATTTTGGAGTGTGTCTCTAGCTTTTAGCTGGTCAAAAAGAAGACCAAATTCTTTAAACAATTCTGTTTTTAGTAACTTCTTAAAAACTGGGAGGGAAGGTGCATGGCAAACGTCTACTGGTGATTTATTCCAAAAATATGAGGCACAAATATATATGCTCCAGTGTGCTATATATTTTTTAAAATGTTTTTATAATTCTGTGGCAGAATTCACACGTAGAGGTTAAGTTGAAGTGAATAGCAAGGTCATATCTTGAGTTAAATGCTGTGTTTTCTTCCCTTCACTAAGGTGCTCCCTCTAGAAAACAAGATGAAGACCCCTCAGCACTTCCCCATCATTCTTTATGTGGGAATGGCGATTGTGTCCTTGGTCTACCTCAGCCTGGGAACGCTGGGATACTTACACTTTGGAGCTAACATCCGTCCCAGCATAACTCTCAATCTGCCAAACTGTTGGTGAGTTTGGATAAGATGGCTTATTTCAATGCCAGGAGGTACTGAAACTATAGCTCATTCATAGGGTTCAGAATGGAAATGGATGGATGCAAAGGGATAGGTCACAACATGCCTGGGCCCTCCTGTGCTTGCTCTGTGGCAGACAGTTATTTGAGCGTGTCCTGTGTGTGTGCAGGGGGGAACCTGTGTTCAAGTGGTAAGGCTATGTGAGAGTTTTCCTCATCTTTTGTAGCCCTCACCTTGTTCAACGGCTCACTTCTTTTCTGTCTTGTGAAAATCATAGGACAAAGTGCTGAGAAGGCACTGGTGTCACTTGGGAATATGTCTCTTTGGCTTCTGGCCAAAGCAGCTTTTAACAGTGCCAAGTGCCCAATGCCTATGATTACCATGTGCCACCTTGCTTTTGCAAATGACTTGCCCACTCATATCAGACTGCCCTCACATCGAGTATCTAGCTGATCTCTTCCTTCTTGCTCATGATACTGATTAGGCAGAACTATTTAAAGCATCTGGTTTCACATGTTACTGTATGTGGGAATCACCAAGGGAGTGTCATCTGAAAGTTCAGACAGTGATAATGACAGGCTGCAACTAAAATTTTGGATTTCAGTTTCTAGAAGTCCTTTAGAGCAGTGGTCCCCAACCTGGGGCCTCCAGATGTTCTTGGACTACAACTCCCAGAAGCCTTCACCACCACCTCTGCTGGCCAGGATTTCTGGAAGTCGAAGTCTAAGAACATCTGGAGGCCCAAGGTTGGGGACCACTGCTTTAGTGCACCGGTTCCCTACCTTGGGTAACTCCAGGTGTTCTTGGACTGCAATTCCCAGAAGCCTTCACCACCAGCTGTGTGGCTAGGGTTTGTGGGAGTTGCAGTCCAAGAGCACCCGAGTTACCAAAGGTTGGGAACCATTCCATTCCCTTACATGATTATGGAAATGGCACTTCAGAAAAGTTACTTTTCAAACTCCGGGCAGTGCCATGCCAGCTAGTTTTCTTCCCTTGCTGAGCGGGGAGCTGTTTGCTTGTAACATTTATGGGGATGACTCTTAACCCAGTTTGTTTATTAGGCTCTTGGGTCTCCCTTTCCCTTTGGGAGAAGGTTAATAAGGGAATTGAGCCATGCTGCTCAATTGAATGTCATGAATCTCAAAGTGGCTATTGTCAAAAAAAGGGAATAGCCAAAGCGGAAGGGAGAGAGAGACAGTGAGAGCAGGCTACATAAACAAGCTCCAGTGTATTTCTAAGGGCTTAAGCATCGGACTTCATGACACACTATATCTATTGTTAACCCAGTTGTCTGTAACGTCCTGTGTATCTAAAATAGTTGTCTCCCACGACATAATCTGATCTCCTTCATAGAAACAACTCTTAGCAATTCTATCACAGCCAAAGCTGCCTCAGAGACAGATCATCGCCCCCACTGTGGCTTGCAATTTTAAATAATTAACAGTAATTGATAGTCCCATTCCTGTGTTAACAATGAATTTCTACCTTGTGTATTGTCTAGATTCTCACCTGGTCTGAAACACACACACACACACTACTCCATGGAGATATGTATAAATGGAATGATGACATAGCTTGAGTGTTCTCTGTGTCTGAGAAAGTGGGTTTTGATCCATGAAAGCTCACACAGAAACAAAGCTTTTGGTTTTGAAGGTGCCATCATTTTTTATCCTCCACTCTCAGTGTTTATTGAATGGACTATCTTCTGAACAGGCAGAACTTTCCCCAGAAAAAATGAATGTGTTGTAGTGGTCAGGGGAAGGTTGCATTCAAATCAATGCAATGTGTGTGAGTTTGTTTGATTGTTGTGCAACTGTGCGAAGTTTAAAAATGAACATTGGCTTTCAGATGGAATTGATGTTTAAGCTGCACTTAGTTCCTGTGTGCATAGAATATTAGAACTGCATCTTTCATCC
Source organism: Intellagama lesueurii (assembly GCA_037013535.1). Taxonomy (NCBI): domain Eukaryota; kingdom Metazoa; phylum Chordata; class Lepidosauria; order Squamata; family Agamidae; genus Intellagama; species Intellagama lesueurii. The sequence continues at coordinate 222,360,786 of JBAJHW010000002.1, forward strand.
GTGGTTGCTCTCTCATTAGGCACTTGTCAAAAACTCATTCAGTTTCTCTTTACCATCTGGCTACAATATGAACTAGTAAACCCTATTCTGAAGTGTGGTTTGAAAGATGAGGATTATGGCACCCTCTAGTGGATGCTTTGCTTTCAAAGTGTTACCACTTCCCAAAGTGTTTTGAAGATGGAAGTGCAAAGCATGAATTTAGTTTAACTGTGCGCATTTTGGTGTGAAGCTCATCTCACATTAATCAGAGCCAATACAGGGACTTTGTTCACAGATGTGTCAAAGCTGAATCATTCATTACCTGGCAAGGAGCAATCAGATTCAGTTTATTTGTAAGTTCAAGACCGGCTTAATTGAACAAAGATCTTATCTACACACTTAGCATTTGGTCTCCAGGCCTAAAGAAAGTTTTCTGGCCCATTCCTGCCTAGTACAAAGCACACCTTTGGGCTGTGCCATTTAATCTTAGATACTAAAAGGCAAACTCATATGGCAGCACCTACCACCCCTGCCCCCCCCCCCCCAGAACATGAGTCTGAAATATTCAAGCAAAAAACCCCACAAACCTGACATTTTCTGTTGCAGAGGTTCATCTTAACAAAAGTTTAAAAGTTGGTGTCAGGGATGCTTCTTGCAGCTGAAGCACATTTGTTCCAGCTTTAACTGTGTATAAGTAGTAAGTGAACACAGCACTATCTAAGATTCCCTGAGACCTGAAATGTACTTTAGTCTATGATTCAGAAAGGCATGGCCCAGGGCAATAGGTTGGGGCAGCGTGGACCAGGAAGAGACATCAAACAGTGCTGAGTTGAAGTCAGTTCTGTGCCTCCGTTGCTACGCTTGCACTGTTTGAGGATGTTCTGTCTCCCGTACCTTTTAAATGACATTTGCGGTATGTGGTGAACACAAAACCTTTTAAAAAGCACCAGGATTCTGGCTCCTGAAACACTTTTTAATCTCTTGGGTTATTACTTGGCTGATGAACAAGAACTGCAGGAAGGAATCCTTGTCTGATGTAACGCAACATTTCACGTCCTTCTCCACCCATTCTGGTATCTGTTTTGCTTTATTATTTGCCCCATTTTCCCAACAAGCTTGCATTGCAAAAGGTCAGAGAAGAACAACAGTGAAAGTAGAGCACAGGCGCAGTACCCTTTCCTGGAATACGATAAACTGGATCAACACTTCTGATTAAACCCACGGAATTGTGCTGTGATGCAGAACACTCCCTAGCATTAATTTGCATTCCTATAACTCAATAGGAAGAATCACTGGGCATGTCCAGCGGCATCTCACGCAAACACCTATGTGTTTTTTTTCTCCTTAAAGATATGACCTCCTTAAGTCCCATTAGCTTTGGCTGCCTGCTACCAAAGCACGGTGGCTGAACAAGAGCAGAGAGATTGTCATCACACCTGCAGTCAAATGTTTAAAACAGTTCACAGAAGCACTAATTAAATCACAACCCTTTGCTCTGTACTCCCCCGCCCTGCTCCCATGTTCAGTTATTATCCATATCCCTTGATGATGCTTGTGCTTTACTGATCATTTTGTCCAGGTCTTCTCTTTCCAGAATTGTATCCACAGGCTCTTGGTGCCCCTTGTGGTGGGTGGAGTGGACGTCACAGCCACCAATACTGGGCTGAGTTGGGGATGACAGGCAGAGCTAGGGGACCAAAGTCACATCTTGGTACTTCTTAATTCAATGGCATCCTACTAGAGTCTCCGCTTTGAAATTCCTTTGTTGGAGGATGGCCACTTTCAGGCCGCAGGTTGCTTGCTTGCCTTTTTTTTGCCAGGATTAGGACTCATAGTGGCTTTCAAAGTCATTAAATACAGTATCACTAAAACATAGTAAGATACACATATTCAAGTATAATAAATCCATTATAACTTGAAAACATACTTATAATCAAAACACATTAAAAGATCTCAGTTAAAGTACTAACAATAATTCACTTCAAGAATAAAAGAAATTTGCCCCGTTCAGTCAAAACCTTGTCCTTAGGAAGCTGTCAGTTGTCAGTGAATGGAACATTCTTTTGGTAACCTCTGAATTTTATGCTTTTTTAAAAAAATTAAACACTCAAAGAGTAGCTCCTAAAATAGATTGCCTTTGAGTCAAGCTGATGAAAGAGTAAGCAGCAATGACGTCAGGATTGCGTAGGTCTTACACCCATGGCAGTGCTGGCAATTATTCGGCCACGTGAGGAAGGGAATAGTCAAAAGCTGTGAAATATTCATGACTGGAGCTGATAAAAACGACTTTGAAGGTATGCGTCAGCTTTTTAAAAGGAAAAAAACAAAAACAAAGTTAGGTCAGAATCATGCTTACTGGGGGATAGATTGAAAAGGCTTCTTAAATATCTTTTAAAATGAGCACTGAAACTTAGGAAAAACAAAAAATAGTGGAAAGGCTTTGTATTGCTGCTACAGATTTTCGGGACCTTGGCTTGTGCTTAATGCATCGGAAGCTGCCTTATACGAGTTTAGACCATTGGTTCACCTGGGCTGCATGATGTTGACACTGACTGAGGCTTTCAGGCCGGATTTTTTTTACTATTCCTGCCTGGAGATGCTGGGATGGAAGCTGGATCCTGCTGTGTTTGCTTCCGATGAAGCTACAATCTGTCTCCATTCAGTAAGATGCATGAATTACTGCTGATAGTTATCCTTGGTGCACTGAATCTGGTTTTTGACACAGAAACAGCCCAGATATTGCAGCCTTTTGACTTTTTCTCCCCAATGCCCTGCTCTTAGGCTTCTGGAGGAAAACCAGGCTTGCTTAGTGCCAGTAACTTCAAACAGTCAACCAAAGAACTGCAAGTTTTGCCTAGACTAGAGCATGAATGCCTTTAGCAACTGCTTCGACCTCTCCCAAAATTACTTCTTCCTTTTCTACATCATTGCTTTTTTGTTGTTGTTCACTTGCCAAAAGAATTTAACACTTCTGAATGCTCTTTAAAGGAAATATTAATGATATGCAAATTGGTTGTATTTGCATAATTGTGACCACACAAATAAAGGCTTCCTTGCTGAAGTAATAAGGCATGTGGATTTGTTTGTGGCATACGTAGCCCTTGGCTCTGTGGCTCCAGATCAGAGGTTCAAAGGCATTAGCTCATAATTACAGCTGATTGCTGATCCTTCTAATAACTTAAAAATGACTTCCAAAATTGTGTAACTAGCCTTGGAGGCAGAACCGCATTTTATTTTCAACATGGAAGAATTGTGCCAGTTTCAAAGGGCAAACCTGCTTGGAAAGTTCCAGAGCCATCTGCTTCAAAACCTACCCAACAGGCAGGGCAATCTCATCTTCTACTGGCTTCTTACTTTCCTCCCACCCTTTACTTCCGTTGCATCAGTGGGAGGGATGGGCAACATGTGGTTTCCAGATGTTATTGGAGTGCAACATCTATTGTCCCTCATCATTGACTATGCTGCCTAGGACTAGTGAATGTTGGAGTGCAAACGAACTGCTCGGCTCTGATCTGTGCAATCCAGACTATTTTATTGCACAGCATTCATTCATAGAAGGCGGCTCTAAATGAAGTTGCAGATGGTAGGGGCAAGATGGATACAGCAGCCCCCAAATTCAGTGGCTTATCCTTACTATAAAGTACTAGATCTGTTGAGCCGATTGCTGAATAAGTTGACACGTAAATGTCACTGGTTCAATGGTTCTGCTCTAGTTGAGACTGTTGGTGGATTTAGGATGCTATTTGTTAACATTTGAAGTTAAGATATTATCAGAGTCCCTTGTTGTGAATAAATGCCACATGCTAGATCCTCTCAAGCTAACTTTTAGGCACAGCATCCAGGCATCTTGCAGTCTGTCTCCTCTGCTGCCATTTGTTCTGCCAGCTGCTGAATTCCTCAGGAAAGGTCCATGGAAAAATCTCCAAAATCATCGAGACTAATTCACAACTGAAGTGTCTACAAGGACCCATGAGATACTTTTCTCATGAAGTAGTCCCTTCTGCTTTCTCTCTGTCCCTTCCACCTCCACCCACCATTCAATGAAGATTACAGGAATTCTCTTCCAGGAGGTTTACAACTTCTGGAAATGCAGTGAATTGACTGTGGAGACACAGAGTGATCTGTTTGTCCATGGGCAGCTTGGGAGCGGGACTCAGCTGCTGTTGAGAGTTCAGCATCCCCTCTGTGCAATCCCCCTGATGTATTGTTTAGCTGATTGTAGGTTGTTGCACACCAGAAGGGGAAAGAGGCACTACAGAGAGGCTGGGAAACTGCACCAGAATGTAGAGATTCCTCATAGAATTTCCCCACCCCTTATTTATATCTTCAGCAGATAAAACTATTCTCCTTTATCTTTAATAGTTTTAATTCTTGGAGCATCCTCATAACCCAGCTTTCTCCTTTCTTCCCCTTGTCAACCAACGGCTCAAGATTTTTATATTCACTTTGGTTATTCTTTTTTGGGTGGCTTCAGATTTGGGGTTTGGGGAAGGAATTTGCTTCCACAACTGTGTTCCTGAATATCTGATTCCTTTTTAAAGCCATCAAAATTAGTATTCTCGACAGCATCAGTGGTAGCGAACTCCATAGTTTATCCATGGGCTGTTGTGAAGGATGCCCTTTTGTTTGTCATAAATCTGTTGCTATTCAACTTCATAGTATGACGGTCATCCCCAGCATATAATGAAGAAGTAGTTCCCTTTGGTCTCTTCCACACCCTGTGTAATTAAAATGTAGGAACCAGAGTTCTTTGCAGTTCTTCAGGTGTGGCTGCAGAGTAGAGTTCTATAAAGACATGATGATACTGGCCGTTTTTGTACAGAACTCTCTCTGTATCCTATGCTATCATTTCCTGTTCTTTCTCGTTCATTTGTTTCTGGCTCTTGAGGCCCCAGGCAGCATAAACTTCTCCGAACTTTTCTTTGTGACATTAGGAGACTGAGCAGTTCGTGCCCACTCAAAACAAACATCTCAGATTCTTTAGAATTCGGGAAGTTGTGTTTAATTTCAATTGTTCTCTTGGCTCTGCTGAATACAGTGCATGCCCTGGGAAGCCCGTGCCTTGTTGCACAGACACAGAGCGATCTCACCAGGGCAAGTGCCTTTCAGTTTCCATCTGCTTTCTGCAGAGCTTTGGGTCAGAAACAGCACTCTTTCACCACTGCAGGCAGAAACTATGTACCAGAGTCCCGGCTGCACCACAGGTAGGTCATCACCCGTGGTGCAGCTGGGACTGCAGGAATATTCTGAATTCGGTTTGTCTGCAGGATGAGATCACTCTTGCATTTAGCTCAGGTTAGCTTTACCTGGGATGCTGAGTGGGTTTAACTGTTTTTGCATTGTTTGTTTACTTATTCGTTTGTTAATTTCATTTTGCAGGATGTACCAGTCGGTCAAGCTCCTCTACTCCATTGGGATCTTCTTCACTTATGCACTCCAGTTCTATGTCCCTGCAGAAATCATCATTCCTACAGCCCTCGCACAGGTTTCACAACGCTGGACCTTGTGGTTCAATCTGCTCCTGAGAGCATGCCTTGTCTGCGTAACGTGTGAGTAAAAGGCCAGCACTGGTGAATCTTATTTTCCCTTTCTATTTGATGGGAAAGAAATGTCCCGACAAGTGGAAGTCCACCAAGGAGGATGCCGTGTCCTTATGGCATAGTTCACATTTGCCAAGTGAGAAGTCTGTTCTCATTGTCTGTCTGAAGCAGACAATGCTGCTGAGGCATCACTCAAAATTCCTAAAAGCTCTCCTTGTTAATGTGAAGAGAAGCATGCCAAGATGGATTCCTATAACAGAACTCACTTGTGAAATCCGCTTTCACACCAGTGTCTACAGATAGAGTTATCTGTAGAAACTGGATTCAGAGTTCCCATTAGCAGTACTCCAAACATGGGACCCTGCTGCTGGGAGGCAGACAGGGAATGGCTGGGTAGGCAGTTTTTGCTGTTTTATCCTGTCCCTATGTAACTCCACATAATGTGCTCTGGAAGGATGAGGAAACCTATGGACCAGTGTAGAACAGTGGTTCCCAACCTTGAGTAACCCAGTTGTTTTTGGACTGCAACTCCCAGAAACCCCAGCTGGTACTAAAGCCTTCTGGGAATTGTAGTCCAAGAACAACTGGGTTACCCAACATTGGGAACCACTGATGTAGAAGATGGTGGTGGAGAGCTATCAGGGAATGAGGAAACAGCTCAGATTGCCTTTGTCCCTGGTCCTCTAGCAGGAGACTCCACTGGATTTCTGTTTGCAGAAAGACAACTCTGGATACTTCTACAGATTCCTAAACTCTAGATTTTTGTCCAGGATTAGCTTGTTGAAGACAAATAGAGGCTGAGAGAAGATTAAAGATTTTAATCTGTCACATGATATCCTAAAAGGAAACTCGAGCTGTGCAATCAGCCCCCAAACCTTATCATCCTCAAGTTTTAGAGATTGGTCATGACCACTGTTGAGTAGTTGCTCCTTTTAACTTTTAAGTAGATGCATGCACATTTTGTTTTTAAGATGAATTATATTCCCAAAGTCTTGAGAAAGTCTGATTCTCCTTTAAAACACAACATGCATTCTCTGTGCACCTTATTCTATGGATAAAAATGGGGGGGGGGGGGGCTTTTGATGCTGCCATTGCTGCAACAGCAAATTTAGCATTGGGGTTGTGGGTGGTAATGTGGGCCCCAGTGGCTTCCAACAGGATCCAATTAGGCCCTCAGAGTCCCTGGAAGTTGCCCACCCCTTCCCTAGACAAAAACTAGTGCTCTGAACCCAAGGCACTTTCTAGCATTTTTTGAGATCTCAACTCTGGAAATACTGAAGTGTTTTTGCTAAAACTGAAGCTGCTGTTACATCACCAGGAGTACTCTAACAAAATAACCAGCTTCCAGGCAAAATCTTCACCATTATTGGATACACTACATATGGCTACTTGTCCCATTCATGTTTTTCATTGGAACAAAATGTATTGTGGCAACCATTCATCACATATTTTTCTAGGTTTTGCTGCCCCTTATTTCCTGATTACTTCTGTGCAACTGTATTACAAATTCAGAAGTGCATCTTATTGCTTCTGATAATGTGTTTGTTCATTTGTTTGTTTCCAAAAAGACTGAGTTCCCCAAAGCCAAAGGGGTTGGGGCTTTGTAAATGGGTATTTAACTTCTCCTAGATTTATTTTTCAGTTAGCTTAATTCCTCCTTTTCCATTTTTATTCTTGAATGACCTACTCTTTCATCCTCTCTCCTTTGAAATGAAACTATAGGACAGATGCACTTTGCAAAAAGTATTATTAAAATGGAAGGATAGGCAGTGTGTCTGGTGCAGTTGGGGAGTGAGTTCTTAGCAGCAGGAGACCTCTCCGCTGTTGGTGATGATGAAACATGGTGGTGTTGGTGGTGATGAAACACAAAGGTCAACACGGGTTCAAGTAGCTGTTAGGTGGAAAGGAACAACTCAAGGGCCAAACCTGAAGCACCTCGGAAAGAACAGGGAGTTACAGGGTGACTGGCAGCATGTGATGAGAAGTGCACACCCACACCCACACCACAATTTGGAAGAATTAGTCATGCACTAGAATGGTACTGAGGGGAAGGACACAGATTCCTTTCTAGTGGTTCTTGTGCCGTCAGAGACATTGGAGTATAAAGCAACTGAGCTCTCAGCAAGGATAAAAGTTATTAAGTGGGTTGCATGAATATTAATCGAAATGATCACGGCCTCAGAACAAGGCTGCGTCAGTGCTTGGGCATCCAAAGATGGGGTGCTTTTTTATTTTTTACTTTTTGAAATGTTAAGCAAGTGAAAAGAGAGGGCTAATATTAAAAAAACCCTCTTTGAATCAATATCTATGGCAAGCGTAATCATTGTTCCCTGAGGGCTGCAGCTGGAAAATTGGATTTTGCTGCCTCTCCCCCCCCCCCCCCCCGCCAATAGTTTTAGTAGTCCAGTTTACTGGGAGATGTGGCAATCATCTGAGTCATAGAGGGGCTCTCGATACTGGAGTTTTTGACAGGCTTGTTTCTCCACAGGTCCAGCTGAGCATGCACTGATGGGGTTGTGTCTTCAGAGGAGTGAGGGAGGAGGCAACATTATTTTCCTCTGGCCTCTGAGCCTACAGTCATAGGCTTTCCCATTATGGAGAGCAGATTCAACAGCTGTACACTGGGAGACTGACCCTGTGCATGCCCTCAAAAGAGTAAGCTACATTTTGTTGAATAGGGCTCATTCACAGTGTGTATGTGTGATGGGGGGTTACTTTTTTGGATTACAAGTCCAAGAATTTCCACCAACAGTGTGGCCGTGCTGGGTGGGTTTTCTGAGCGTTGTAATCCAAAAAAGTAATTTTTCCATTCTGCACTCATTTCCAGTCCGATATGCATAGGATTCTAGCCCAAATTTCTCTTTAAATAAAATAAATTAGAAATCTGGGGTTGAGTCCTATTCAATACCTAGTTTCTTAAGTATTTAAAAAGAAAGAAGAAAAGCTTTAGTTAGAGTGTTAAAAATTGAAAATCTGGAGAGAGAGTATTCGGTATTTCAAGCAAGATGGTTGTCACATGCTCTCAGATTGAGCTGTAAACTTAAGAAAGGGAGGCTAAAATGGCTGGACAAAACTGTTTCAAGTATATAGCTAAACACCTCTCTAGATGGACATATAGGTCAGACCTGAAAAATTCCTTCCCAGTGGATCTTTCCTAACTCCTGGGAGCTGTGAGGAAGGGGGCTGTGAAAGAAGCTTTGAGCTACTATGGAATGGGGAACCCTGGAAAAAAGCTTTCAGCCCAGTGGCCCAAGGAAAAATACTTGATAAGGCTCCCTGCCCTAAGCCAACCTGAGTTCAGATAGTAATTCAGCAGTGGAATGGGGGAGAAGAAAACCAGTGGTGACAGCTTGAGTCTGTGTGTGTGTGTGTGTGTGTGTGTGGCATAAAGAGGAAATTGGGAGTAAACAAGCAGTGGGGTCCTGATTTTTTTATACTGTTTCTGAAAAGTGGGAGAGCCACATGGACCGTTGAAGGGTTTCTCTAACATATGGAGCAGTGCATGCAAGGCAACCAGAAGAGGTAGCTACGAATTCTGGTGTGACAAAGGTATTAGAAACAATAAAGCGTGCTGCTGGTGTGAAATAAACACAATGCTATTCTCTCTGTATTTGGGCAGAGAGAATAGCTAATGGATGCTGGCTGACCAAGCAGTGGCCACTCTTAACAGGGCTGGGATGTACCACTCTTTTTGTGTGTGTAGTGGTGGTGGGTGACCCTAACTTCCAGAATTCTTTAAGAATTCCCCAGGCAGAAATCTGGGTGTTCCAGCCCACAGACCCACACCTACAGACTGTACAGACCCCTACATTTTGCCCATCTGGAGAAGGACCTGACTCTTGGGTTTGCATGGCTGTCTCAAATCTGTGCTTCTTGTTAATGTACAAAAAGGGAAAATGCTGTGGTGCTTTCTGGAATTGTGATCTCACTACCCATTGGGCCTTAGAGAGTGGGCACCTGCCAAAGAACTACAGCTCCAAGAAAACATCATGGCATCTTCTTTTTTTATATGTTAACAGGAAGTACAGGCCCGAGTCAGCGGTACAGCCCTCTGAGATCGGCCCTTCTCCAGCTGAATGAAATACAAGTGTTTCAGGTGTGGTCTGTGGTCTGGAATTCCCAGAATTCTGTCTGGGAAATTCTTGGAGTTGGAGTCCAAAAATAAAATAATTTTTAAAAAAATACCCCAAGTACTAACATATTTAAAAGCACCAATAGAACATCCCTATCTTACTTCTAATCCCAACATTGTTATCCTGTAGTACTGTGTCTGTGGTTTGGGTGAAGGGTGAGATTTCGCTTGGTACAAAATGCCTGACAGGGATGGGTGAGCATGTAACTCTGTAGCTGCATTTATTCATATCTACCGCCTGATCAGTGACCCTTAAGCACATCTCCTGTTTTGAGGAAGTTTTTGTAGTGCTGGCTCATTAAAGGTGTATGGCTGAGACATGACCTGTATGATTGACTGCACCACCATCTTTTCATTTTCACATATGAAAATTCCTAAGACTGTCAGACTATCAGAACACAGAGAGAGAGAGGGAGAGAGAGCGCTGGGGTGCAATGTTCTATGCATAGAATGAAAAAACACTTTCCAGTTCAAGCCATCAGTTGCTTGCTCAATCACATTTGAAGTTAGTAAGAAAAGGCTGAGCACTTTCCACTCTTGCGATAGTTGGCATCATTAACTTTGAGAGACTCTCATAGCATCATTCATTCCTTGGGAGCTGACCTTGCTTTTCAACAATGTCTTTTCTCGGAATCGCAGTCTGGGTTCCATGCTGCAAATCCTACAATTCTCTCTCTCTCACACAAGCACACTCACTCCATCTCTCTCATGCACATATTCCTCAGAGACTCTTAAACACAGCTGAGCTTTTCAAACATAAAATGCGCTATGACTTATCCCCTCAACATGTTCTGTTTTGTTCTGTCCTGAATTCTCCCAGGACTGTGGCAATGGGTTCTTCTCACTGAAAACATGACGTCTTTAAAAATTGCAAAATAGGGGCACATGGACAGAAATCTTTTCTGGCAAACAAACCAGTTTCTTCTGTTCTATGGCCATTGTGCTTTTGTTTTCTCACAGTGCTCTAGTTTCCTTTCCTACAAAAGCTGGCTCCGCTGGAAGCCATGTGTGCTACAATGCAGTACCAGCACATGCAGCACATTGCATCCATCACTACCATACAGCTCTTGAGTATCTGGTAAGAGTATTTGAGGATGTGTACTAAAGTAAACAGGGTGAACATTGAAAACGTTACATTGCAACACACCTTATTCAGGTGTCTCTTGTAGAACGTGGGATTTCTTTGGATTCTGACAGACACGAGAGGGGAAGAAGGAGGTGAATGGAAAAGACAAAAAGTCTTAGGACAGAGATGGGTGTTGCTTGTTGTCCCAGTATGACGCAGCCCACCATTTCAGGACCCCTTCCTCAGTGTAACATCTTGGCCAGGGCAGGTAACTCTCCAGACATCCAGGAGCTGCCCAGGCCCATCACTGGACCCTTTCCCCATTTTTTTTCTTAGAAAAAAATGTGTTGGTTTGTTTTTTAACTGAAAAGGCATCCTTGTGCCCTCTGGTGGCAAAATTTTAAAATTTCATATAAAAATTAGGTGGTACGGGGTCAGGGGTGCTGGGCCACTGAAAACATACCTCCAAAAGGGATCAAGTTCAGGTATGTGTCTGTGTGTCGAGGTGCTGGGGCAGCATGCAGTCAGCAGGCCACATGTTGCTTGCCACTGTTCTTGACGTTGAACAAACGTGTCCTGTAATGTAGCGGTTGGGCTGGTGTCCGCTCTTCAGTTTAAGATGTGGAGCTTGCATGCATTGTGTGGAACTGATCACTTCTTGGTCTAGGATGTGCTTTAAATTGCTTAAATTGCTTGATTTGGATTCTTTTTCTTTTAGCAGGGAACTGTTATCTTAAAATGATCTAAAGGAAAAGGATTTATCTCCACTGTTGGGCACATAACTTAGGGCTAAACAAGATGATAAGCAGTGCTTGGAAACAATATTTGGAAGCTGTCTAGTGGCAAAAAGCATCTATTTGTCCTTGCACTTGCTTCTCCTGAGCTCTGTATGCTTTCACTTCACTCTGCTTTGTTTTGGGACCTGTCATTGGAATGGTAAAGACGAGCTAAATTTGGAGATCTGATTGCTGGGGCGGGCATCTGTCTGCAAGGAAATGCCCTTGTTTTGCTTCAAGACACATTCCCAGGTACTATAGATAGATCCATATAGATCTACAAAACATAGTGGTGATGGTGAGGAAGACTGTCCTGAAGGAACTCAAGTGTTTTTGTGTTAAACCCTTGCTATGCTCTAGCAGAGTTCCCTACCCAGCCCCCTTGCTAACAAACAGCAAGGTTGGCAGAACAAATTTAGTCTCCTCTTTCAGGAAGCCTCATTTATATTCGCACAGTTCATCTTCTGAGTTTTTGCTGTTGGTTAAAAGGTTGTGGGTCTTCGTGCCCTGCCATTTGAACCCAGGGTAATTCTAAAAACATAATCTTGTTTTCCAGTTTCACTGAACCCAGTTTTTCCACTGCTAGTTAATGTTTGTTCCCGTAGCTCTTAACATTATTGAACGATCTAAGTTTCCCTTATGATTTTGAATGCAGCAGCTTTTCTGCGACTGATGTACCAGTTCTCTTCCTTTTGTCCAAACTGTGACAGTTCTCAGCATCAAATATATCCGGTACATCCCTCCCTTGATTGTTTTTTGGGTGAGGATGCTGTCCAGAGACCAGTTTTGTAGGCTGCTGAAATTCTGCCTAGAGCAGAAATGTTTAAATATGTCTGTGACTAAACTTTACCACAGAAGCACAAGTAGCTTTCTTTGGTATACAGGCCATTTGGGGCATCTTTTATACCTGTTCCCATCTCCTGCCGTGATATTTACAAGATAAAAAACGATTGTGTTTTTGTTTTTAAACAACCTGTACATAGCCACTTTTTTGCTCAGCAAGACTGTACGACAAAAAAAAAAGAGAGAACCTTAGCTGTCAATGAAAATGATGCTGTGAAAAAACAAGTCCATTTTCAAAAGAATCCCCTTAGCGTTTTTTCCCCCTTTTAACTCAAAGCTTAGGGATGTTTACATTATTAAAATTTAAATTAATTTTAAATTACAGTCCCCTGAATCCCTAATGCAGCATGGCCACCAACCATACTCACTGCATGTTAGACAATGTCTCTACATATCTTTGTTATTGCAGTCCAAAGAAGTACCTGTTCTAAGTTCTGATCAGTATGTTTAGTAGGTGACTGGCCATGGAACCTGTGTCTATGGATTTCTAGAAATCCAGTAGAATTTAATGTAATTAGGAGAACCGAAATTAAATTTGAGAACAGGGTGAGGCATATTGCATAGGATAAAAGGTGACAGTGGTACAAATGATGTCCCTGATTCTGGACTTGTGTTTTCTTACCCTGGTTCTGATCAAGGGCACCTCACTAATCTATCAATGATTCCTCCAGCATGCCAGATATTTATTTATTTAGTATCATTTGTGAGCCACCTTTCTCCCGATGAGGGGACGCCTGTGTCATAAGCACTTGTGCTGTAAGATTGGTTTTAATTTTACTTTGATTTTGCTTCATGCAGTGCTGCCAAGTTAAAATAAATGATAGAGCGAGAGTAATGAATCAAACATTCAAATTTAAAATGAGCATTTTAGGACTGCTATATTTCTTGTCTCAGGAAGTAGGTTGTAATCCATAAAAGCTCATACAAAATTGGATGTGTTAATCTTAAGGGGTCCTGCAATAATTTGCTATTTTTGCTTTTGTTGTGCGTGCATTTCTTGGTTTTTGTTTTGGTTTGGTGTTTTAAGATGGCAGGAATAAATCTCAAAGAAGACAGTGAGAAACTATAGTGTGAACACATGCTAAATGCTAACAAGTGTCTTTGGATCATCCATCAAAGTCACTGGCTGGTGCTCCAAACACGACATCTCTCTGCTTCTCCTTGTTGCTCTGTGCACATTCCCTATCCTGTCTTTTGTTGTTTTCCTTTGCTGATTCCCACACCACATTTATCTCATGCTTTGTTCCTCAGGATTCTCCCTGCTTCCATTCCCTCCCCGCTTCCCATTCCAATTTAGGACAACTTTGCCATTGCTGTGAAGCCTTGAGAGCAAGCATTTGCAAAACCCAGTAGTGCTGGGTGCAACTGGTGCATTTGAATGTCTGCATTTGTTCCAAATAAGTAAGCAGCGTTGAAGCACCACTGTAACGTGCTAAGCTGGCCCTTCGGAGTAAGCAGGAGCCTTTTCTCCCTTGTAGCATGGGAAAGATGGGCGTTCCTCCTGATCTGTAGCAAGCAACGACTGGGGGATAGGGAGGAAACGGAATCCTCCTAAATATATTTTGCCCTGTGTGGTGCTTCCACTATGCCCCATACCTATCTACATTAAGGTGGGGAAATTCCTGGGGGGAGCTCAGCTTCTATGTATGCAGTAGGGCAGCTATCCTGCTCCCCCCCCCCCCAAGCAGGAGCAACTTGGCCTTCCAGGTGTCTTTGGCTTACAGCTCCCATCAACTACAACTGGCATAGACTGTGATGGGAATTGCAGGCCAAAACATCTGGAGATCACCGTTGCCTTCTCTTGCTGTAGGGAGATGTGGGTGCCGATAGATGTGAAGCTTCCCAGGCTCTACCAGTGTCTCGTTTCATTGGGCTCTGTGTTTTCATTAGCTGAACACTAACAATTTTATACCTACAGAAATGTCTCTTCTCTTTTTCTCTGCCTCCACCTATCCATCTCCCTTCCCTAAAAACCCCAGTAGAAGCAGGCGATATTTATGTCCCTAGCTGGTGGGTAGCTATTTGCTTCTGTCTTTTTAAAAAAAAACAAACAAACTTATTTTACAAATGTATAAACTGCTTCATCCTCAAGGAGTCCCAGGGCAACATCTGTGACATTGTCACAGGACAGAAATCCCGTACTGTAATGAGCAAAAAGGTGTGACCGTGTAACCAGCAGAGGAACAAAACCATCAAAATTGTACACCTTAATTTTTTACATCTCAAGTGTTTCTGTTGCACTTTCTGTGTGTCTGTAGTATCAATAGCATACGTGGCTCTTCCTGTGTAGAGCACAGACTGTAGGTGACTGTGTATGCGTTGTTGTCTCCTGGAAAAGGAGAGAATGCTCTACATCCTTCTCCACTAATCTGGTGCCCTCTAGAAGTGTTGGACTCCAATGCCCGTCATCCCCAGCCTGTGTGAGAGATGTAGTCTAGACTCTAGCCTACCGAGAGGGGAAAATCATGGGGGAGGCTGCCCAAGATACTATGAGAAAAGATATTCACTGTGTCCCAGGAGGGGGGGGGGGGGGGATCAAAGCACTGTCTGACTCAGAAAGCAAGCGGCGGCTGCTGCTTCTCCTGCTTCTTTTTAAAGAACTATTTTTTGAAGCAGTAACAATTTAATTGGTTTCAAGTTGAACTCTTCAGATACAGGAAGCCTTGCCAAATTCTGCTAAGCACACCACCCTCCGTTCCTCGTCCAGGAGGACTCCAGCGCTCAAAAATAAACTCTTGTAGCCTGACTTTCTTTTGGAGGCTGTTTCGTAATCCAAGAAGCATCCCTGACGTCACGACAGCTCTGGCGCAAGCATGTCAGATCTTGTTTTAAGTGGCATGAAAAGGAAGGGCACTCTTCCGATTAGTTTCCCCCCAAGTATTTGCTTGTTTGCTAATGAGCTTGGTGCTTTTCCTCTAATTTCTGTTCCTCTGTGGATGGGTTTTGTTGATGTTGTTGTTGTTTTAAAGGTTTTCTTGTCTCAGGTCTGCTAGCAATCCTGATCCCGCGGCTGGACATCGTCATATCTCTGGTGGGTTCGGTGAGCAGCAGCGCTCTGGCCCTGATCATCCCACCCCTCTTGGAGATCCTCACTTACTCCTCGGAAGGCATGCACCCACTTACCATTGCCAAAGATGTCGTGATCAGTTTCCTAGGCTTTAGCGGATTTGTGGTGGGGACTTACGAGTCTCTCGCAGAACTCATCGTCCCAACGGTTTCCAATGTCACCGGTGCCTCCCCGTGACACTTCCGCCTCTCCACAGCTTTCACTTCGTCATTGCCGTGCAACTTTTCAGCAGCCTGATGGGATCCTGATATCCTCTGTAGCAACTGCAGTGACCGGCTGATCCTTTTCCCCTCCCAAACGTACTTATTTTTTTTTCTAACAAAGGAACAACACTGCAGTGAATAGGACAGGACTTGGATCTCTGTGGTCCATCTACACTTCTTTGTGTGCACGTCTGGGGTTGATACAAGAGCCTTCACAGAGTGAAGATTGGAGTGAACCAGGATGGAATGGACTGCTGTTGTCTTCTGAGCGGCCATCAACCCTCTTGAGACACAGAATGGTCTGCAAGAGGCTTGGCGCCATTACACACTTCTGCATCTGGACCGGTGATTGTTTGAGGGGGCCTACAAATCACGGTGCTCTTCAGAAGTCACCACTAATAACAGTTTCTTTGTTGCAGCTCTGAAGCATTTCTGCTGGCCATGTTAAAGAGTGCATGGTGCTCTAAATGCACATTTGAGTTACTGTGTAAATTGCACTGTGTCCGATATTTATTATGGAAAGTGGTGTGTAACTTGGGAATGGCAGAAAGCAGAGAAGAGGGGGAAGGGGAAATGAAAGACAGTTAGCATTTTTTTAAAAATGGGTGTTGCACATTGGTGTTCCCTTTCCTGTTGTTTTTTTTTCTGCCGTAACCGTTCTCTGATTTTGTGCGTTTATTGGTAGCAATGCATATAGTCTCATAAGCAGGTTCAGGCAGCTTCAGTTTGGCTGTATGCAGAAAAGAATGGCATGCTAGAAGCTCAGGCTCCTGTATGCAATATCTTCCCAGGCTGAAACCAGGACACAACAGATATAAAAAACACTAAGAGAAACATGATTGCTGGAGAAGAGCACAGGATGCAGGACAGGATAATGTTTTAGAGGAAGATAATTTCATTCACAGTTGTATCATCAGAGAGGGGACTGGCAAACCAATATATACAATCCTCTCTTGTCAAGGAAACAAAAATCAAAGGGTGACAATATGAAGGGAAGTTTCTTACTTTAAAATTACACCCAACCACCCCGCCACTGCATGTTGTTGCCTCACTCTGCTGCTAAAAGGTAACCGCCATAACACAGGCCCTGGTTTAAACTCTGTCCTCTCAGTCTAGCAGTGAAAATATACAACCACTGGTGGAATAGAACCCCCTTCTACAGCCTTCTGCCCCCTGCAAAGTTTGCTCCAAAATGTTAGGAGACCCTCCGGGGGAAGGTTTGTTTGCTGCAAAGATGAGGTTAGGGGGAAGTTTTGCTGTGCACAGGGCCCTGTAATGAAGTGACATTGTTCTCACAAGCAGCCGGAGATAAAAAGCCAAATGTCATGTGCTCTGAGCAAGACCTGTGTATCTTATCTTAAAAAGAGGACTTGGCAGGTGCAGATTTCTCAACCATAAAATAACCATTGCAGCACTTCCCTAACCACATGTGCTCAGAAGTAACTTGCACTTACTTCAGCAGAGCTTACTTCCAGGTAGTTTTCTGTAAGATTGCAGCCTTGACATCTTAACAAGACCCGTTGTTAAACTTTATTCTGCAGACAAAGTGGCTTGTAAGAAAAAATCAATTGTGTAACACCATTCAATTATCATGTATTTAACATTATTTTTCCCAGTTCATTTCTTTTTCTACTTCATGCATCGCTTGCATTAACTTCATCCAGCTCATCCATGACTGCCACACTACTGGCGTAGGTTACCATCCTATACCCATTACCTGGGAGGAGCTCTTCCTGAATCCAGTGAGCTAAATAGACATGCATAAGATTGCACTGTTATTTTTTCAGTCAATGAGCAAATAATGAGATCATTGATGCAGTATCTGAGGTTTCTCTTTTTGAGAACAGTCCATCTGTATGGCTTTCTTTACACCAGCATGAAGTGCATAAAATTTCAGACTTTCCACTGCCCAAGCACAGAGTTGGGAATAAGGGATTCCATGAGCAGTCACAGATGTCTCTCCAATGGTGGCACTTTTGTGTTCCAGTGACATTTTTGACAGGCATTTACTCAGGCATAAGTAGGAGTGACCTGCACTCTTTAATTGACTTTTTTTTTGTTAAAGAATATAGAGTGACTTCTTAAATATATAATCATCATGCTCAATCCTCTTCTCTCCACTTTTTATGTTGATACCATTGTAAGAGACAGTTCAGGTTAATTTCCTATCTTCTTTCTCATGCCCTTAAATGACAAATGTGCCCACTGAGGTGAGCCAGCTTTCACTGGCCAAAACGCCTCTTCCTACATGGCAATAGAGGCAGGAGATTATAAGCACACGAGGACAAAAACCACGCCAGGTACCTTCAGTCTACTGTCTCCGTTACTTAATTCTGAAACATTACCTGAAATTACTTGAGTTTTTCCCAGTGAGTCTAGGACATTAGAATATTGGATCCTTTACAGAGCAGAGCTCTGCTGTAACTCTGTCTGTCTTTGTGCCTATTCGTATTCTATTTATGTTGCCACAAGAGTTGTAGGTGATATTTTATAGAACACCTGCACAATTTTCATAGGAATAAGAGTAGAGAAAGTGAAATGAGCTGAGAAGTTGTAACTTCATATGAGTGACTCTCTTTTATGAGCAGGTATATTTAGACAGACTCTTTTTCCAAGACTGTTTGTGAGGGGTATGCATTAGAATAAGTCGTTTCCCATAAGCAGTGGGCTGGACTTCTGCAGAATCTCTCAGTTCCTTGCTAATGTTGTGCTTTGATTTGTTGTGGGCGCAATCACTGTGCAAAAAGTAGGACTTCTGCAATGTGGCACAATATTTGGGAGAAGGGGCCGTGGATGCAAAGAAGCAAAATCAGGGTCAGAAGTGGGGAGAACAAGACAATGGTTATAGACTATATTTTGCCTTCATTTGGCTCCAGCATTCCTTTGGCTTTTGAGTGTCAAGAAACCAAAGACCACGGGGGTTGCATTCAGAATGTCAACATGCCTTTTCTGTCCCCATTGAACCAGAGGCTGGGAAAAAGATAACTTTGAACTGTGGTGCTCAGGGCAATGGGATTCTGGAGACTGCAGTCTAAGAAAGTCATTTGCCAACTTCTTTGGGTAGAACTTCCACTGGTTGGAAAC
This sequence comes from Intellagama lesueurii, assembly GCA_037013535.1. Taxonomy (NCBI): domain Eukaryota; kingdom Metazoa; phylum Chordata; class Lepidosauria; order Squamata; family Agamidae; genus Intellagama; species Intellagama lesueurii. Next base: position 222,379,476 of record JBAJHW010000002.1, read on the forward strand.
TTTGTAGTACTTTCTTGTATATAAGACAAGTAAGTATTGTTGCTGACCTCCTGCCACTTCCATGATGTTAGTGGCTAATGGCGAGAATCCTATTGGAGAGTTACACGTATGTAAGTGACATTGCGTAAGTCACAAGTGTAAAGTGCCACCAACTAACAGTCTTGGTTACATTTATGGCCATATGTGAAGGGGATGTAACAAGGAATGTGACTGGTGCCTCATCAATTTATTGCACTTTGGTGGTGCAAACTCTGTAATTTCACTTGCACATTCATATATCTCCAACAGGATTCTGGCTGTTGTGTGTTCACTAGCATTGTGTGTACAAACAAATGGAAGGTTATTGTTATTGTTGGTAGTTATTTCCATCTTATCATTGTAATGCTTTTAAAATAACTTCTTTATTTTGACGAACTACTTGAAGTATTTTTTTTAGAGTAATGTATTCATTAACTTTTGCGGGGGCACATATGGATTATTGCTAATTATAACATGTATCACTGGGACAGAAAGGTAGTGGCAAATAATCAAACTTTTGTAGTTTTGTTAACATTGCTTGATCTGTGGTGGTCTTTGGGGATATATGGATTCTGAAATCTCCTTTTCCCTTCCTTTTTATGATGCTATGCAGCTAAAGTAGTCTTTCCCAAACTGGCACCCTCCAGATGTATTGAACTACAGTGAACTGTGCTGACTCGGGATGATGGGAAATATAATTCAGCATATCTGTAGGATGGCAGGTGGAGTTCGTAGCCTCACTGTTATATCCCCTGCATGAAACACAAATAGACAGCTTTTGTATATGGACTAAATTCCACCAGATGTACTGTGTTACACATTTCTTGTTGCTTGTTGTAAAATTTCATCATGAAATCCAGATAAGGCTGAAACCATTAACCATTTTCTGGGGAGATAGTATTTAACCATTTTTTTAAAAAGTCTGTTGTCAAGTGGAGATAGTAGTTTGATCTTACAAATACAGGCTCTCCTCGAGGGTCAACTGTGTTGTGTCTTTTCTGGTTTTGCAAATGGATAAAAGGGCATTTCTATCCTAAATCAAATGCACACTTGGATTTAATTTATTTGCAAAGAGACGTGGTCATGCTTTTAAAAGTGGATATGTGGAATATCTGAAAGTATATTGGGTTTTTCTAGAAAATTCTGTGGGAGGAGAATCACTTGCCAGGTTCCCTACTAGTGGCTCGCAACGGGAGCCTAACCTTGGTAGTGTTCAGTTTACGTATACACACAATAGAAAACATGCACAGCAATCTACACATGAAACAGTGCATTTATTTGCTTCGCCCTAGAAGCCCTTCGGAAAAACTGCTGTTGCAGGTGCAGAGCCAGGCTTAGAGATTCCTTTGAAATCTCATGAGGTCATTCAGTGTTTGCAGCTTTGCCAGTGATTAACTGGAGGAGGGCATAGAAGCACTGGTATTCTTTTAAAGTCCTCTGATGGGGATCCTGGTTTCTGTCCCTTTTATATGTGGCACCAAATTAAGCAAACAAATAGGGAGTTATGTTAATTTTAACATAGTGAAGAAATCGAAGGAACTGTGTGCAATTGTCCATGATGTCATTTTCAAACATAAAGAGATTTTGTAGTCAGGCAAAGGGGCATGTGTGTGCGCGCGCGTGTGTTCTGACTCGGTCCATGTGTATTTATTTGTGCCTAAATTTGTACATTTGCAAGAAAACACTTCATATTACTAGTGCATACCCAGTGGGAGAATTATGGTTGTATGGGGTTGTGCTGTACTGGAATTATGTACTTTACCAGATTTTATTCAATAAATCCTATTTTATATTGTATTATAAGGATTCCATTGTGACTTTATTTGTAATGTTTTTGGATTGCTTTTATGTGGCTTTTAATATCTAACTTCAGTTACAATAAGAATAAAACAATGAGAATACGTAAAACAGCAATAAAAATCCATCAGCTGGTTCCCAGTGTATCCCTTAGCGCAATGGTCCCCAACCTCGGGCCTCCAGATGTTCTTGGACTACAACTCCCAGAAGCCTTCACCACCACCTCTGCTGGCCAGGATTTCTGGGAGTTGAAGTCCAAGAACATCTGGAGTCCAAGAACATCTGGGAGTTGAAGTCCAAGAACACCCCCAAGGTTGGGGACCACTGCCTTAGCCAACAGCCTGAACTCAAGGCAAAGATTTTCATTAGCTTTTCTTGGCCAGATGTATGACTGTTTTTTGTCAGGGTGCTTTTGTTTCATTTTCTTTTGCTTCATTTTGTTTTTGGGCACACTATATTAATTTTACCTTCATAATTTCTGCCTAACACGATGCTTCATCATAGCTCTGGCAATACAAAAAAGTTTACATTCTATCAGTTTTTTATTTAAAAAAAAGTGTCAGTCCATACCAAAACTAGTCAAAGCAGTTTGTGGCCTTCTGGATGTTTACATGTGTGTAAGGCAAGAGGAGAAGGGGACGACAGTGTGAAGGCAAGAGGAGAAGGGGACGACAGAGGACAAGATGGTTGGCCAGTGTCACCGAAGCTACCAACATGAATTTGACCCAACTCCGGGAGGCAGTGGAAGACAGGAGGGCCTGGCGTGCTCTGGTCCATGGGGTCACGAAGAGTCGGACACGACTTAACGACTAAACAACAAACAACAGATGTTTACAAACTACAAATTTCACTATCCATCACCACTGGCCAGGAAGGGCGGCCTTGTGGGACTTGGGAGTCTAAAACATCTGGAGGGCTACAGGTTGCACACCCCTGAGCTGGAAGGATCTACTCATATTGTGTCTTAGACCTCTTGTTTCCTTGTCCTCCCATCTCTACAGAGTCTTCTCCCACACACTGGTGAAGCTGTTTGTTCACATAACTGGGCAGGGCCAACCACCATCTCTGTGCTATTGAACACTCACTCTTCATGTGGCCAGGATAAACCGAAAATGGGTACCTCTTCTTTGAGCATCAGTGCCTACCTAGTCTGCGTGGCAGTGTTCACCCATCAAAATTCAAGGTCCTTCCTTATTTTAGACCCAATCTTTACATTATAGATAACTTGTTATGCTGTTTGCCTTCTGGAGACTTAACGAAATGACAGGATTTTGACCAATGAGTAGAAATTAATGACAGTGAAGAAAACTAGAGATGAAAAGAAAGAGGAACTCTCAGTGGCTTTTTTTTTAAAATGCTTTTCTTCCTGATGAACAGATTTTCCATCCATCTCTGGGCATAAGAGCTCTGTACAATCATGCAGGCAATTGTTGCTGTGGTGGGTGGAGAAGTCCTATGAGATTTAGTAAATTGGGGTAGAAAATTAAGGCTTTCAAAAGTTTCTTTAAAAAAATTTTTTACGGTACATGTTCATTGAGAAAGAATGTGCATTGTAAGATAAGAGTTTGAGAAATACTATAGAGCAGTGCTTCCCAACCTTGAGTACTCGGATGTCCTTGAACTACAACTCCCAGAAATCCTGGCCAGCATAGCTAGCGGTAAAGGTTTCTGGGAGTTTTAGTCCAAGAACTGTTGCTCTAGAAGTTAACTTTGTTTGGTGACTTAAACTTTTTCTCATGAAACATGACATCATCTTTAAACACCATTTATCATCTAGATCACAAAGTTCAGTGCTGTGAAATGTAATGCAAGATGCATCATGGCATGATTACCGAGGGCAGGTTGTCTAAATTGGTTTTTGCCTAACCACTTCACATACTCTGGAGAGTGGGCTGAAGCCACTTAAGGCTGAAATTGATTTCTCCCTCTGACTTGTCTCTTATGATCTCCCATTTAGAATGCAGGGCAGGGACATCAGTAGCTAATAGTAGTCTGTGAAATTAGACTATGGCAGGGCTGAAGCTGAAACCCATTCCTCTTATGTGTCACCATGATTAGGAAAAGACCTTTTGAGTCTAACAAGGCAATTTACTGGCTACTAATGAAAAGGCTTTCAAAAGATGGGTGCTTTGTGTGTTTTTTAAATTTGAGAGTGTTTTTAACTTTTAATTCAAAAATGTCTTAATATTACAGATTGTTGAATTACGTTTTGATAAGATTAAACTTTTCTGTATTTTTAGTGATGTTAGGTGCCAGCAAGTCACAATCAACCTACAGTGGGTTTGCTGGGGTTTTCAAGGTATGTGAGATATTTCAGGAGTGGCTTTACCTTTATCAGCCCAGGGTGAGCTTCCACAGCTGAGTGGGAATTCAAATCCAGGTCGTCTTAGTCTGTCATTCTATCCACAACATCACACTGGCAGCTTTATAGGTTATTTATTTATTTGAATTTTATCATGAGCCACTGTGCTCATGACAAAAGCTGCTTTTCAGTATCACAATTTTATCACTTGAAATTCTATTGCAAGCAGTGCTGTGTGACTGTGAGAGACAAAATAAAACAATAAATATTGGGTATGTATAATGTTCTGTGGGAATGATTATATTATTTCTGCTACCTGCAGTCTCCAGTCTGGTGCTCTTCATAAGAGTTAGCCACAAGCAAAAATCTCTAGAATACCCTGAAACTAGAGAGATCCTCTGATTTTGGAAGCTAAGTAGTGTCAGATCTGTCAGATCTGGTTAGTATTTGGAATGGAGATCCTGAAGGAACAGGTGCTGCTCTGGGTGGGATCAAAAGAGTCAAAATTCCAAGCATTAACAGTTAGAATGATGCAAGAATTCTGTACTGGGAATAAGTGAACTGCAGTAAGGAACATGCTCTAATAACTTTGGTATTTTGACTTATTCAACCTTCCAGTCCATAAGAAGCTTGCCGTGTGGTCTTTGGTCAGCCAATCATCCAACCTATCACACAGGATTTTTCTGGGCATGCAATAGGATGACCAAAAGAATATCAGCTGCTCCAGGGAAAGAATGAGATTTGGGTACAAATGTAATGATGAAATAAATGCATTTAGATCCTGGCAGAATTTTTTTCAAGAGCAACTCTGGGCTGTTGGCTTTATAATCTTCTAGGAAAACCTTCAGTTGGTTTTTAGCTTCCGTTTTCTCACCAGGCAGAATACATTGAGCAAATGGCAAGCCAGATTTTAGCCCCAGTGGCTCTGGAAAGCTAAAATCTGCTCTTGGCCCTAAGAAAGCAAGCAGCTTCACAAGAGTATTGGTCTCGCATTGGCTTCTGCACAGGTCTGTTCACCGAGCAGGTCTGGTACTTTAAAATCCAGCAGGGGGCAGTTCACCTGTTGGTTTCATAAAGCATTTGGTGCGTCGCCTTCATGGTTAAAACAGTGCCAGGAATAACAGTGCAGCCATTTAAGCCTATCTGTTTACACTATAAATGGGGACAAGGGTGTATTTTGGATTTTTTTTAAAAAAATACTGCATAATTTGTAGCATGATTAAAAACAAACAAACACACACAGAGAGAGAGTTTTGTCCTCACACCTTTTAAAAGAGATTGAGGCGCCATGCTTCTAGGGCTTCTACTCTGCTTGTACAACACTGCCTTTTCCCTACCATGGCTACAATATGTAATCTCTCCCTCGGGAGATCAGGATGGCCCCTTCCCTGTTAGCCTTCCGAAAAAAGCTAAAGACCCATCTTTTCAGGCAGGCTTTTAACAATTACAACTGAATCCCTGAACCCTGTTTTAGGAGATAATTTTAATCTTTTCCATGTTTCAATGTTTTAATCTTTTAATTTTATTTTAAATCATATATTGTTTAATTTGTCTTTTAATGTTTAACTTATTGTCTTTTTAATTGTGTGAATTTTAATATTGTGAGCTGCTTTGGGTCCCTTGTTGGGAGAAAAGTGGCATATAAATAAAACTAAAACTAATCGTCATCGTCATCATATATTGGAAAACTGTTCTAGTCTACCTTGACTTTGCACTCACTTGTGGAAGTAAATCTGGAGTGCAACTGAGTGGACTATGCCCAATCTTGGCTATCTCAAGTGAGTTCCTCCTGAAATATCTACCTCTTGTTTGATGTCTTCTAAAAAGTTAGTCCAGACAGTTTTATTTCATAAAGTGTTTAACTAGTGCTTGTTCAAATTTACATGGGTAGATATGATTTTGCTAATTTCAAATGGTTTTCTTACTGACTTCAGCCTTATCTAGCCCAAACGGTGACATTTTGGGCACTGAATTGGTGCAAGCTACAAAGTCAGCATAGACCTTCTTTGTTCCATGCTGAATTGTGCAACTCGGGATGCAGCAGATAATGTCTCCCATTGACTTTAGAACTTACAGCAATTCACCATCCAAAGTTATGCCATTTACGCTACACCAGCAGTAGGATTTGGGCCAATGGCCCTACATAAAGCATTGAACTTAGCAATGAGTCTATTCCAGTTGGGACATACAGTACAACTGGAATTAACCAATTGTCTTAATGATTTTATTCTCTTATTATTACAAGTTTGTTGTTAGAAGTTTTATATTCTTTCATAATATAGAAACTCAAAAAGCATTACCGTGATGTGCTATTTTAAAAATGTTTTTAAAGAAAGAACCACACACTTTATTTAAAAAGTATACAGTGGCCTTCCGTGTTCCTTCCTTTCAGGGCTATTCTTAGAGCATAACAAATGGGGCTTTGTCCCTGGGCACTAATATTTAGAGGGCATTGAAATCTGGCGATGACTCTAGTGCAATGCAAGAGTTCACACCTGAAACAACAAATCTAACTACAGTGGAACCTCTACTTACGAACGTCCCTACCAACGAACATTTCAACTTACGAACAGCTCCGTTCGCTAAATTTTGCTTCTACTTGCGAACGGAGCTCCAACTTACGAACCGAAAAAAAAAAACTTTCCTGCCCTTTTTTTAACCTTAGGTCATCTTAGGTTAAAAAAAAAATCTCCCCCTAGTGGTAGAGGGCGGATTAACCGGCTTTGCATTAGTTCCTATGGGAACTAATGCTTCAATGTACGAACGCGCCTCTACATAAGAACAAAAAACAGCCGGAACGGATTAATCGGTTTTCAATGCATTCCTATGGGAAATAGTGCCTCTACTTACGAACGTTTCAACTAACGAACACCATTCCAATACGGATTAAGTTCGTAAGTAGAGGTTCCACTGTAATCTATCTGTTACTCACACCTTACTTGGTGTAGTTTCAAGACATGTACAGAATGCATCCTTCTAAGCTCAGATAGCAGTTGGAGAAAGCTTTTTGAAGTGAGTCTTAACTGCGCACATGGGGCAGCAGAAAAGACCATGACAAGAACCCAAGAGCTTCTGAACATCCAGCAGACACCGCTTCTTCTCTTCCCTTGCTTGTGTCTGGCACAGACCCAGAGCTTTGAAAAGGTGCTCCCCCCCAATTACAACTCCCAGTGGCCTTGCTTGCTAGGGGTTTCTGGGAACTGTAGTCCAATACATAACTTTTCCAAGCGTTGTTCAGACTACTGTTGAGGGCGAAAGATAGGCAAATGGAAAACTGGAAGGATTGATTGCAGTGCTTAGAGCTGGGAAAACATGGCCTTCCTTCCTAACTTTGGTCAGCCAACCCCCTCTTGATGGATGGAGAAGTCAAGTTCAGGGGCTGAGGAATGGAGAGTCAAATTTGTGTGTGGCCCAGAAGGACAGTTTTCTTCTCACCCAGACCAAGATGAAGCAGGGAAGGCATCTCCTCAGACAGCAGTAGGTGGCTTCTGAGGCTGGACCTCTGTAGTTACCTCTTTTTCCACTGGCAGGCATGGTGGCTCCTCCTACTCTCAAGCAGACTGGATTTTCCAATATGTCTGTATTTAAAATCTAGCCCAGCTAAGAAGTTCCACATTGCCTGCTCAAAGTAGCATTCTGCCATTTCTTTTCTTCCCAGGCTTGTGCTTGCTTTAGCAACCACACATGAAAGAAAATGCAACCCAAATTATACCGGTCATACGGACATTACGGAATATTTTCTGAAGAGAAATCTCAATTATTTCCCTCTGATCCAACCAACTGTATGAGAAGTGGGGGTTTTATGCTTGCAAATGCAAGCCTGGGCTTCAGACTTTCACACGGAGAAGTACATGGAATTATGTCTGGTCTATTTGCTAGCTTATCTTTGGCCAGGATGTTTGTGATATAAGCAATAGTTTTATGAAGTGGGCTATGGGCCAGAAAAGTTTATGCTATAATAAATGTATTAGATTCAAGGTGTTATAGGATTCTTTTATGTCTGCTGCAACAGATAAACACAGCAATCGCTTTGGAAATTGAATATTTTAGTTTCTCTATCTCAACCAGTGCGCTTTTGTGCACCCCTTATGGTTGATGCATATTCAGCAATCTATAGTTTTACGGAGATTGGATTCTAGGTCAGGACCAATGTGTGCAAGTCTTAAGGGAGTAAGAGAAAGTACTGAACAGGTTATAGCCCAGCTCCTTGGAAAACGTTCAGCAAAATCTATTTTGGGAATATCAGGTAGCTTCTCAAATGCAATCGCAAACTCAGTGGGACTTCGAAGTCATGCACACAAAAATTGTGGGAGGCTGGAGAGCAATTCACAGAATAAATAAAATACATCCATTGCTAAGAGTTACTTGGCTCAGCTCCATCCATTACCAGTACAACTTTATTGATAAAAGAAACCAGAGAAGTCAAGATTTGATAAACCAATTATGTTTGAAATTGTTACTTCTAAACTTCACTGCATTCAAAGGGCAAGCTCTCTTAACATCCTGCTGTAAAGAACTGTGTTCTCAGTTCACATCTTCTGGTTATTAAAGGTCTCTGAGCCACTTTGTCCCGCTTTATGTGATCAAATCCCTTTGGGGTTCAATTGTATTGCTTTAGTCAGCTCTACAAACTAGCTGACACAGAGTCAATATGATTCTCTTGTACTCCTTCCTAAAATTGTGATTCAGGGCCCCATATATCACAGCATTCAAACAGCTATTAAAGTACGCCATAAAGTAGCTGGCTGTGAAGAGCCATTCTGGTATAGAAGAATCCAGCGTTGGTTTCAGTGCCACCACAAAACCAATGAAGTTGAGTGGTGCCCAACAAATGGCAAAGAGTACAAAGACCATAAACATGGTCAAGAAGTTCCGGAAGTCATGTGGCTTTATTCTGGGTCGGACATCTGGTTTGACTCGCCGCCGCACTTGAAGCACCAACACCCAGATCCTCAGGTAGCAGTAGCTAACGATAGCGATGGGCAGAAAGAAATGTACCACCACCACCAGGATGGTATAAAGGGAGCTGACGGATTGGGCAAAAGTACACGAATAGACCCGTGGGTCATATTTCAGGGAGTCCACAAAGAGGTTTGGCATGATGGCTAGGAAGGTGAGGGCCCAAACTAGACCCACGTAGCAGAAGGTGTTGTTGAGAGAGAAGACGCTGTCATACTTCAGGCTGTGGCAAATGTAGCAGTAGCGGTTAAGAGCGATGCCTGTGATGTTGAAGATGGAGCCAATGACACTCATGCCCATCAGGAACCCACTGACCTGACAGTGGAGGTAGCCCATGACCCAATCGTTGTGGAAAATGGCAATCAGGGCCAATGGGTAGGGGTAGAATGCCACCAGCAAGTCTGCAACAGCCAGGCTGACCACAAAGGCATTTCCTAGGAGTCAAACATGGAAAAATTGAAGGCATCTGAAAGGTAACAGTTGCTGAGTGTTACTTCTCACCCACCCCAAAAAACAACAACTGGTTTACTACAAATTCTACAATTACACCTCTTGACTATATCTCAAGTAACTTCATTGCACTCTGCAGTTTATACCCTTTAATTCATCTGTCCTCAGAAATGGTGAAACAGAAAGATCCGTTCTGAAGAAAGTCATAGGTGAGCCTTCCACAAGACAGCTGTCTCCAGATACCAAGAAGCCATTTCGCTAAGTTGAAGGGAAAGGAAAAACAAACAGAGCCCCCCCTTCCCCCCAGTTCTCATGAGAAGCTTCTATGCAGCTTTCATCCAGCAACTAGTCCACAAAGCCAATGATGGAAATGTCATATAACTTGTCCCTGAAATGTCTTGTCTTCCTTTTCTCTTTTCCTCAACCTTTCTTTTTGTGCTGTATCTTTTTAGATTGTCAGCCTGAGTGCAGGAAGTACCTTCTCTTTTTAAAAATGGATATGCAAGCTAAGCTGGGGGCCTTTCCAATAGTAGTGTGGGGTATAAATGCTACAGAGAGAGAGAGAGAGAGAGAGAGAGAGAGAGAGAGAGAGAGAATGAAATGCAGGATGATATTACCCATCACCCCACCAGCCAACTTAGTCAATGTACCATGAACTTTTTAAGACACACACACACATTTTTAAAATAATAAATACATTGGTCCAAATTAGCCATAATAACAAAACACAGCTTATTTGTTGTTTTGAGCATGTACCACAGTGAATTTTGGACTCAAATGCTCTCTCCTCATTTCCCCCCACTCCTCTGTAGTGTTCAGTAGAACCAAGGCTCACAAGGACTTAAAAAAAAAAAACAGGGACAATTACATCATCTGCCACTTCCCTCAACTTAGCTGCAATTCTCACAGTTGGGTGGCAATGAAATTCCCAAGCAATAATATATTGTTTTGAGTTACCTTGTTGTAATGCAAAATATTTTAGGGTGGCTAGATCTGGAACTGGCAATTAAGATCCATAATCTTTACAAAAGACCAGCAGCTAGAAGATGGAAGAACTGTTAGAACTGGTCTGTTAACATTGACACGAAATGTTGCTTCCTGTTGAGAAAATTGCAAATTGATAAGAGCCTGCACTTTAAAACGGAGCACTATACCACTGATCTTTTATGTTCTGGGAAGGAGGCTTGTGTCATCAGAAACTTCTGACTATGGTTTGCTGTGTCATCTGAAGATGGTAAAGTGGTTTATGCAACCACAGATAGCTTTCAATCTAGGTTTTGAAACTAGAGTTTGATTGTTATCCATACCTAGAATGAACAAAAATAGAGGTGATTTTCTAAAAGAAAGCAAAGTGTGAAATAGTATCATAACTTCTGTACTTTGGCCACGCACCAATGACACCTCTCTGAGGCGGCAGCTGAAGACAAAGAATGGGGAACATGTGATGACCCAGATGGTATTGAATGAAGGGAGCTAATGTTGAACAACATCCGGAAGAGCACATGTTCCCCATTGCGACTTAGCAGAGAGCTCACAGTGGGTTTCAAAGGGAGAAGCAGTGGTGTTGTTTTTAATCACAGGAATTATATGCCAAAACTAACCTACTTTCCTCCTACAAACTATCTGATTGTGATGTTGTGTAAGGATTCTCTTTGAAAAGCCAGCCCATCTGGCAAAGTGATTCCTACACAAAAGCTTCGCCTGAAGTCATCTGTAGTGCAGTCAGACAAAAACATTGCACATCCTTCCTCCTTAAGAATTTTTCATTGAGAAAGAGAAAAAAAAGACAGAAGGAGTTGTGGGAAACCATGAAAGGTGACATGACCTGGAGCTTCACAGAGTTCTTTCTTTGACAGAGGGTGGCTGGTCTGGTCTACGAGCAAACTATCTCTGGAGTAATGGCAAGAAACACATTGCAAATCCAACTTGGGCCTGCCACCTTGGCGCCCCCAGGTAAAAACTGCCTTCTCTAGATGTGAAAACTGATTCGTTTAAGTATAGACAAGAAAAATTATTGCCACAATGCTCCCGCATTTTGGGCCTCCTAGGACTGGCTAGAAGATGGTTCAGCCCAGCAGCAGCTCCTCCCACTAGCATTTAAAGTTGGGATTTACAAAGCAGATCTAACGTGACACTTCCTATAATGGGTTTGCCAATGGTAGCAAAAGGACAGAAGGGACAATAGAGTAGAAGCATCCATTGGTCTGTAGAACAAAGCTGAGGAATCCTCAAGATATTTTGAATTTCAGCTCCCATGTTCCTTTACTGCTGGCCACACTCCCAAAGTATGTGGTGGGACAAACATTTCCTGTTTCTAGTGAAGCAGGTGCCATAAATGTACTCTCCTCCATAACAGGGTCCAAGGCAGTGAGGCCAAAAAAAGAGGGAGCATGGAGATGTATAGCTTTTGGTTGACTTATGGAGATGGATTTCCATGAAACTTTCTAAAACATGTTTGGATAGTATTGCAAAAGTTCAAGAGGAGATGGGCTATTAGCCCAATATAGACTGGATACAATCTCAATTGTAAAATGGAATGTCAAACCTCACCATGAGCTGTGGTGATAAAATGGAATCTCAGTATCCCTCACCATTAGCTATGCTGACTGGAGATGCTGGGAACTGAACTCAATAATATTTGGAAGCCACCAGTTTCCCCTTCCTCTCTTATTACCATGAACTAGAAATGAACTCTAAACTCAATACAGAAGTACCCAATTTCTTTAACTTCCTCCCTAAAGTTACAGGCTAGTGGAGATATACTCCTAGACTAGATGAAGTCATTTGTCTGATTATTAAGGATATGCCACTGGGGTTTTTATTTTGGCCTCCAAATTCCAGAATTCTCTGTTCTGGGAGCTCCACCTGCCAGACACCTGAATTGTGCTCACCTGAAAAGAGGCCAGGCTGGAAGGCTTCATGGTCTAGGATAGGCTGATTTCTGGCTTAGCTTTCTGTTAGAAAAGGAAGTTTAAGGCTTGCTGGGAACTCAGAGGCCTATGATTGGGGGGAAATGGTTAAGTCGAAGGAGAAACAAACAAAAAAAGAAAAAAAGTGGGAGTCACTGACAGCTATAAATCTGAACTCCTCGTTAGAAGCTTCCTAGTGCCTAATGGCCGGAGCCTGGGAAATGTTACCCTTTTGGACTACAACTCCCACCACCCACCATATTGGGGAATTCTGAGAGGTGTCATTCTAAATTCTGGTAATGGTTAGGGTTTAATCTGTGGTTTAATCGTTTTGGAAGATTTTTAGAGGTGGCGACCAACATATCTTCTCGACATTCCTGCAATAAGAGAGATACACCTGCCTAGTTCTCAGCCATTCTTAACCAGTTTTTAGCAGAGTGCAGCTCCAGTTGAAACAGACAAGGCGCCTGCTTCTGTGTACCATAGTACCTCTTCTGTGTTCAGTAGTACTGCAGGTTCCCATGTTGCCATAAATAATATTGTGATATTGTGAGGTTCAGCTCTTCTGTACCAGAAATCACACAAGAGTAATCACATAAGAGAACCAGATCCTCAAACTGGGAGATATCTAGCAGTGCTAGAGTATCCTATTATTCCAGTGGAGAAGTATTACAATGAGAGTATTGGTCTTATTACAATGACAGGAACATGTAATAAAATACTGTGCATAATTTGTAGCCCAGCCAGATGGAGACTTGCTTTATGATTTAAAAAACAAAACAAAACATTCTTATCCACACTCTGCCATGAGGGTATTAGTGAACAATTTATCTCTGGATACATTGCTGCTCCAATAGCTCAATGGCTTAGGTCAGAGGTTGGGAGTTCGATTCCCCACTGTGCCTCCTTGAGAGGGGCTGGACTCAATGATCTAGCTCTGCAGTTCTGAGATTATTATATACAAAATTCCTGCAAGGAAATCACACAGTTCTCCGGTTTGATGTGTGAATCTCCCTGGCTGAAAGGAGGCCAATGGCTTCTGAGGCCACACTGTGAATACTTGATAGAACTAGGATTGTAACCTAGTTTCCAGGACTTTACACTGGACTCCTCCAAGAATTTAGATGGAAGAATGAGCGAGGAAGTCAGACCTCTAAATGTCTTGTTTTTGGTTACCCAAACCTGCAGTCAAAGCTCAGGAGGTTCATTCACAAGGTCCCAGTAAAGACACACTCAATGCAAGATAGGCAGGTGAGGGAAATTGCATTGTGTCAAAATGAAGTCATTCTTCACTTCAAAGAACCCCTCTGGAAAGAATACGATTACATACATTGTCTGGTTTGATCCAAAGAAACACCAGGAAGTGTCATTTGGGAAGAGGCCATTGGCATCAGTGTTTAATGTCTTGGGTTACCAAAATCAGAGCAGCCACTTTCTAAGGGAATTGAGAGGATCTGCCTGTTGATTAATTTGACTACTAACAGAAAATTGATAGGATAGGCTTACTGCTCCATATGTAGTGCTAAATCCAACTGTTAGTCCCAAACAGGGTAGATCCACTGAAAGAACTGGGATTTAGATTAATACTTAAGTAACTCTCACATATTCAGTGAGTTTACTCTCAACAATTGGATTAGTAAATCTTAATTTGACTAACCAGAGAACTTCACTTGCCCACATGCTTTGTGTACAAAGCACTTATACACTCTAGCGAAAATCCTGTTGCTTAGCATAAGAAAATTCTTGTTACTTTCAGTCTGTTCCTGGCTGTCAGACAGAAAGTACCAGCTACAATGTTCAGGGGTTCATGCACCCCCTCATGAATCATGGTGAGGACTGTGTTTGCTAGTTAAGAATGGAGTGAAAGTTATGAATTTTCTTAGGCTAATTAACAGCATTTCAGCTATTATCTGTCTTTTGGCACTTTGCATCAGAAACACTCCCAAGCACTTCTATTCTTTGTGATGTCTAGGGACACACAAAACAGCAGCAGTAGAATCCAGTATGTTTATCCCCAAATGGGAGTTCCATGGCCAACAGTAGAGGTTGCTCACCGAAAATTTCAACAGACTAAAAGACTGCTTGTTCTTAAACCCTTTCCTGATCAAGTACTTACTTATTTAAAGGAAGGAATGAAGGAAGAGGAGGTTGAATCACTAGCAATATCCTTGGGCTGGAAATCTTCAGTAAAGTTTCCTACTTGAAAACCAACATGTGATAAATTCAAACTCCTTCAAGGGTCTGAGATGGTGTGCTTGAGAATTATTGCCCAAGATTACAACTGTGAAAGCAAATGAGGACTGCCATTTCAGGTCAGACACAGCTCACGTGATGTCTATGATGTCTTATTTGCAGCTTCTTCTAGTCTTCTGACCAGAACTTGGAGGCATTCCCCCTACCTGCTTTTTTTTTTTTTTAACTACTGAGGAATTCAATGAGTTGAAGTGTTTTTTTTTTAAAGGAACCTTTCCAAGCTCTGCTCCTGATCCATACAGCACAGAGCTTGGAATGCAAGGGCATTATGAACTCTGACATTATGGACTCTGGAGCAATCATTCCCTTGTAGCTTCTTACAACTTCTCCACTCTGATTTATGCACCACAACCCACATGAAATTTCATCAAAAATAAGCAAACAAAAACACTGCTCTTTCTCTACTTGCATGTAGTACCAGAGTAACCTGGCCCATCAGATGTTTTGAACTACAGCTCCTATATTCCTTTAAAATGTCATGTTGAGGGCACTGTGTAGTTCAGACATCTAGAGGTTGCCCACATACCTTGGAAGACTAAAAGTTCTCCACTCTAATGTAGCTCATTCCCAGCCTTTGGTTTTTCAGATCATGTTGTAAAGGGCAACTTTGAAGATTCTGTGTTCTAGACTATGTGGACAGAAGGTACATTGGGATCTAATGATAGATCTCTGACTGATCTTGTAGTATACCAACAAGGAATTCTGACACTCATTAATTTCACCATAGCAGCAGCAAGATGACTTCCACTCTTATTCCAAATTATATGGCTGAACTCAAGGAAAAAAATTGTAAAGACGAAATGAAGTGGGGAACAGTGGATTATTAGACAGGACTACTGAGTCTTTCAAAACAAATTCCTGGGCTCAGGATTCTTGAATTTAATGGCCAGAATCCCAACTGTCACTTTACACATGTGTAAGCAAAAGGGTCTTAAGATATACTGAACCGCTGATTATGCACTTGATTTTGTTATCAAATATGTGCCCTGGAACACAATGAGCATACTGTTAATTAGTAGCAATTTGCTACTATAACTTAAGCAAGCATAATTCAGCAATTAAATTTTGACCAAGCTCCCAACCTTAGATCCCCAGGTGATTTTGAACTACAGCTCCCAGAAATTCTGGCCAGCAGAGCTAGTAGTAAAGGCTGTTGGAGTTTTAGTCCAAGAACATCTGGGGACTCAGACTTGGGAACCACTGTTCTAACTGGTGGCTCTTAGGATTCAAGGACAAAACAACACACAAACACACACAATTCTGAGAATTTACCATATCTGTTCTTCAAAGCACAACAGTTTTCAATTCAAAGAAATGAGGAGTCTTTCGAAAGACATCTCAAAATATAAGAAAAGCCCCAGTGGATCAGACCAAAGTCTTGCATGGTGTCTCACCAGCTGTCTTTGGGAAGGTCATAAGCAGGATGTGAGAACAATCCCTGGCAATGGGGACTCAGGCACACAACCATCATGACCAGCAGCCATTAACACCATTAGTCTCCAGGAATGGGGACTCGAGTCGCAGAACTCGCTGTCAAGTCAGACATAAGTCACACCAGTGACTAGATTTGGACTCAACTGTTGTTCCCCCCCCCCCCCCAATGATTTGGACTCAACTTGAGACTCAGAAGCCACCCAGCCCTCCTTTTTTTTCTGGGGAAAAAGGGCTTGTTTTTAATAGGAACAACTTTGGGTTTAGGACTTGGTGCCAAAGACTCACACTCAAACTTGGGACACAGACCCAAAGACATGCCAATGTCCCTGTTAGTCTCCATGAGTTCAGTGCTTTAGGACTGGAAATTATTTATTTATTGGCTGTTTTTCATAGATTAGAGCAACCAAAAAGTTGTTTCCAAGAAAGACTCCTTTAAACAAGGAGTTTTGTGGCATCTTAAAGACCAGCAAACTGATTGTGAGTTGAGGTCATTAAATACATGAAGTGTCATCCTGAATGGGCTGGTTTACATCCACTGGTGCAGAGGAGGAAAACCAGGTCAGAAAAAAATGCAACATATCTGTATCTATAACCACAGGCTGTGATAATTCTGCTAAACTTTCGATGTGTGAACACTGATGAATCAGTACAAATGCTCAGTGACAGTGCACAAAACGGGGTTGATGGTGATGCAAATGTGGTGTTTATGACCACAGATTTTGCTGACGTAGCAAGAGCAAGCAACCAATAGCTTTAAAAGAGGGTTAGATCAATTCATGACTAGAACCCCAATGGCTAACATTCCCAGTCATTTTGTTACCTTTAGGACTAGAAGTAGCTTCTGAAGGCATTCTTGGGGAGAAACCGCAAGACAGGGTGTTGCCACCACATCCTCCTAGTGGGCTTCTCCAAGGCATCCGTTTGGCCACTGTGGGAAACTTGCTAAACCATTTAGGCCTTTGATTTGATGCACTAGGGGGTGTTCTGATGAGCTCTTGAAAACCCACTAACTTAGGATAAGAATTGGATGGAGTGGACTACAAAAATCTGTGCCATTATACTTGGTTCTTAGTTGTTTTAGTGACAATAAAGTAACCTGCCTATGGCTCTGGAAACTCTCATTGCTTAATTTCCCAATGGGAAGTCAAAGATAAGCTCCCTCTTGTATATCCACCAAGCGTTGGCAGACTTCTCTATCACATCTGTGGGTCTGGAAACAAATGGTAACACTAATCGGGAAGTCTCAGAGAAAAGGTGTGTTTCCCCATGTTCTCACGCAGGGGGGAATACCTTCCAAATTTCACAGAAAAGAAAGCTAGGCCTGGGTTTCTCGATCTTTTGCTGGAAATGAAGCCCAGAAGTGTAGAAGGAAAGACTGCTGAGTGCCTGAACCCCATGAAACTTAACCCCACAAATGTTAGGAACTCTACTAGATCTGTCATAAGGAGAGCCTCCCCTTCAAAATTTATCACTACCGTTAGAGTTCAAAGGCTTCTCTGAAACATCTGCTCTGGCGTCACCCGATGACACCTGGAGATCCTGCTCAGCAGCCCCACCTTTAACAAACCCAGCCCCATTTTCTGCCATGGCTCAGTCTCAAGAGTGATGATGACGCTCCACAGAAGATCCTCCGTTGGTGGCAGTGGCACGTGGGAAGTGCAACACCAAGCCAGGTCCTGCACTCTTAGCGGGCAGCTGGAAGGGAAGCCAGGCACCAGCCCAAGGGCCACTCCCAAGGTGATGCGGCTGGACTGGCGGCTGAGCCGGGGAAGGGGCTCTGGACAGGCAAGGGCAGGCGGGTCCTCGGAGGCCAGCAGCAAGGCCATTACCTGCTGTCCTCAGCTTCTTGTTCTTGTAGACCGACAGGATCACCAGGAGGTTGCCCAGGATGTCCACGGCAATGGTCCCGATGAGGAGGAGCGCAAGGAGGGTCATCACCCAAAGCGGGTAGAGACCCCCTCCTCCTCTCGAACCGGAAGATCGGTTCTTGCGCAGCAACCCTTCCTCTTCCATTCTCACTTCTCTCTTGGTGATGGGGATGATCCCGATCCCGTCCCACACCTTTTTTTTTGGGGGGGGGGAAGGGAAGCACATTAGGGTCCGCCTGAGGCAATCCCGGGCCAAGCGCTGTCACGAACCATCCCGCTTCGGGAAGCCAGGGGGCCCGATCTCCGGCACCCGCGAAAGCGAGCCGCGTGGCCTCCGGCGGAGCCAAACAAGGGGCCGAAAGCGCGCGCCGCGGGCGCAGTCGGTGCAGCCCCCTTCCCCCAAAGTTTGTCGAGACGGTGGCGGCGGGGGGGGGGGGGAGGAGAAGCACGTGGCCGGCGCGCCTCCTCGTCCACCTCTTGGATCTTTCGTCTCGTCCTCAGCAATTCCGGGGCAAGAGGACGGCCAGAGGGTTTTCCCCCCCCGAAGACGGATCGCCGGCGTTGGGCTGCCGAAAGGCGGCGGCGGCGGCGGAGAGACCCGCTCTCCTCGGGGGCTCCGGGTCCGGTGCAGGCGGCCCAAGTGGGGCAGGGCGCTCGGCTCGGCTCGCCCACGGGCTCTTTCCCGGAGGAGACGGGTCGATCCGGCCGAAGGGGGCTCGGCTTAGCGACACCCGAGGAAAGGGAAGCCTGAAGCCTCCCTCGGGCCAGGGGGGCCTCCGGCGCCGCTCCTCGGCGCGATCGGCCGGCCGGCGAGGACAGGCGGCTGTCGGGGGGCGAAGGAGGCCCGGCGCCACGTGCCACTGGGGGGGGGCGCTCTCCCCCCCGCGCTCGGCCCCGTCCCCTCGGCTCCTCGCACCGGCGCGGGCCCGGAGGGCGAAGCGCGCAGGAAGCCCGATGGCGGCGGACGGGCGAGGCGCCGCTCTCTTGCGGGCGTTATATAGCCGCTCCCCGGCACTTGTGGCGGCCGCCACTCGCTTTTGCGCGCTCCGCGGCCCCGCTGGCGGTTAACTCCGTCCTGCCCGCGGCGGGAAAAAGAAGCGAGGGATCGGGAGAGGTGCCCCCGCTTGTCTCCGGGCGGGCGGGCGGGCGGGGGCTTCGCATTGAAGCGAATGTGGCAACGATGTCTTGATATATAGCCAACCTTTTTTTAAAGTTGACGTTAAGCGTGGGTGAGACGACGGGAGCGTTGGAGAACGGGAGCAGTTCCATGCTTTGCCAAAAAGTTAGACCTTTTAAGTGTCTTCAGTTGCCACTTGCCGGTGGTCTGCCATCATCCCGCCTTTGGCAAAGATGTGGGGCGGGGGGGGGGCACCTATTCTACAGCTGTGATCAAGTGGCGGCTCTCCCTGTTGCACAATTGCTGTCTGGCTCCCTCCAACATTTGTCTTCAATATTTAATTTATACCACGCCTCTCTCCTTCCCCAGAAGGTGTTACGCACAGTTAACAATGTCAAAATGCAGACTGAAATCAAAATGTTGATCAACATGACACAGAATACATTAAAAATGCAGTTTAAAAACTACACTAAAAGAAGTCACTCTGGCTGATTAGAGCACCACACCTTAAGCAACAGACGAGCATAGCATGCATGCCAAGGGCCTCCCGGAATGACCTTGTCTTTTGCCTTCTGGTTTCCTGCCCAAAGCTGAGATTTGTGAGATTCGCAAGACGCGAATGCCAGGACGGCCGGTGCAGTGGTTAGGGTGTTGGACGACTACTTGGGAGATCTCAGTTCAATTCCCCATTGAGTCAGCCATGAAATTTATCAGGTAACCTTGGGCTAGTTTCAGGCTGATCTACATGATAGGATTATTATGAAGACAAATTGGAGTGGATGTGGACCCTGTGTACATCATCTTGCTCTCATTGAAGGGAAGATGGAATGTACAAGCAACTGATATGGGCTTTTTTTCATACAATAATCTGGGCATGCTGGTCAGAGCTAGAAATTGCTGCAAATCTTCTAGAAAAGAAAAGTCTGAGAAGATAACTGAGGAAAGGAAGAAGGGTCAAAAGTGATCTCTGAAGTGGTGCCAGACTTGAATGAGTCAGGCACAATGTGGGATGACGATGATGCGCACTGTACAGGATGTGAGAGAGTACCTTTTCAAGGAAAAAAATTGTTTAAGAAAATAACAGTGGATAGAAGCAACGCTTCACCCCCCCCCCCTCTTTTCCTTACACCCTAGTGTGCTGCAAATGTGTTTCAAGAAATGGACTTATTCTGTGAAAAAGCCTCCTTGTCAAAGAAAAAGGCTGCAGTAGGGGTTTTTTTTTTGTTTGTTATTGTTGTTATTTTTACTTCACCCCCACCTGCTGGTTTAAAACACACAACAATATATTTTTTTTAACTACATCTTTCACAGAGGAGTCTCTCTGACTGGGGTCCTCCCACCCCCACCCTCTGACCTACTTCCTTGAATGTAAGAAACTGGGTTATTCTGTTGAGGGGAAAAGGCAATTGTTTAAAAATGGATCAGTACTAACTACCTCCACAGGTGTACAAACTTACTGTGTAAGTAGGTCTCAGATAGCAAACGTAAGTTGGAGAAATGAACTCAAACCAAAACAATCTTTTCATTTCCCCTTAGTTACTTGTGGAGGAAAGTCCTATTATACTGCTAGGAAGCATGGCCAAATAATTCTAATCTATCCATGGCTAAAGATCCTATACCCATTACATTTATTATTTGAGAGAGGTGCTTTATTGTGAAACTGTGGGTTGGATGATGTGCGATCAAATTACCTGTGTGGGACATGGCTCTGAGTCTCCTTGCAGGAAAAGCCGTGGGGAATCAGGAAGGTGCCATGCCAGACCTGTGCTAGTGTACCACTCCCCCCACCCCCATCCAGGCCAGTAGAGAACTCTTCCTGGCAATAGATACTAGTAATTACACTGCTAGAAAGGAAGTGTATACTGGCCATTTCCCTACTGTCCACATGCGGATCTGCCTGCTGCAATGGCTCTGAGGAGGCCATCCCCATGTCCTAAAAGGTCTTTCAGGATCCTTGGACCCTTCAGTCAGAATCTTCTGGTCCAACAGGTCTCTTCAACAAGATTTTTCTTCTGCTGTTCCCTCTATTTGTATCCTTCTCTGCTTTCACAGAAACCTTGTATAGCAACCAGCAGTCTATCAGGACGAACATGACTCTTCTGGTTGGCAACTTAGAGTTCCTCTTTCATAGCTGGAGCTATTGTAAAGGACAAGGAAAATGGACTACCTGTAGCATCCACAACTGAAGTCCAGTCTCTGCTTTTGGTAACACTACTGAAAGGAGTGTGTGGGGTGATAGAAGAGAGCCCCTGTGTGTCCCTTTGGTCTGTCTGCAATGCCTTGGGTTTCCTTTCAAACACGTTGCTCACCATGGTCACATACTTCTTGAGTATCTCATGCATCTCACTCTTGGTGACACAGGACCTCAAAAAAACCATTCACAAAAATGTAAATATATGTTGTGCCCTAATGATGGCACATTATGTGGCCCACACAGGTCACTATGTATTAAATCCAGCACCTTGGTGTTCCATCCATCTATATCCATCCATCCATCCATCCATCCAACCAAAATATTTTTACCCCACCTTTCTCCTTAAAAAGGACCCAAGGTGGCTTACATCCTGTGATACAGCTTATGCACCTGGCTGTGCTACTTGCATCATGTGGGTTTACTTTGATACCTGTAGCAAGTTTGTGGTTCTGCAGCTCAAGTATCACCTTTGAAGCTCTGTGTGCAAAGTTATGGTGAATAGTTAGAGTCAGAAAGATAAAAAGAGGGGAAATAGAGTCTCCACAACGTGGAAGAGACCTCTCACAGTTCTTACTTGGTTGGAGGTCAGAGAAAGAAAGAAAAAAGACTATCAACAGCAATTTATTTATTTATGTATGTATTTATTTATTTGAAGAGACACTTGTCCAGCAGGCCAAGGCAAAGAGGCAGTCCCGAAACCAGCAAAATCAGGGAGCTGGACAGGGGACAGATAGTGTTTGTCTTCAGTGTGGAAAGGATTGTCACTCCTGAATTGGCCTTCTCAGCCACACTAGACACTGTTCCAAGACCTCTATTCAGAGCACGTTACCATAGTCTCTCGAGACTGAAGGATGCCTACTATTTATTTATTTATTTATTTGATTGATTGATTGATTGATTGATTGATTGATTGATTGATTGATTTTGATACTGCCCATCTGGCAACCCAGGCCACTCTGGGCGGTTTACATGACATAATAAAACAGGGTATAAAACAATACAATACAATAACAAGACAAAGTATAAATAAATCAATACAAATTAAACAAATAAAAATAGTATCATTAAACTTTAACATAAAAAAGGAAAAGGAAAAAGATGGTGGGGTTGAACAATAAGTTGAATCAAGATAGAGTCCGGGAAGGCTTGTCTGAAAAAGAATATTTTTAATAATTTCTTGAAAGTTCGCAGTGAGGGTGCCAGGTGAATTTCGGGTGGGAGAGCATTCCACAATTGCGGGGCTACCGCCGAGAAGGCCTGGTTTCTAGTAATTGATTTCCAAGCCTCTTTCAGGGTCAGAACCCTCAGCCGTCCAGCCTGAGAAGATCTTACTGGACGGGCCGATCTAGTTGGAAGGAGGCGTTCTGTCAGATAATGAGGTCGAAAACCATTTAGGGCTTTGTATGTTAACACCATTACCTTGAAGCTGGCATGGAAGCGAACAGGTAGCCAGTGCAGGGCAGCCAAGGTGGGGGAAATATGCTGATATCTCCTCATCCCACTTAGCAATCTGGTGGCTGAGTTCTGGACCCACTGGAGTTTCCGTGATAGCACCAAGGGCAGCCCCACGTAGAAAGCATTGCAGTAGTCTAATCTTGAGACTACCAGTGCATGAATCAGCATGGTGAGGGACCCGGTGTCAAGGTAGGGATGCAGCTGAGCAATTTGCCTTAGATGAAAATAGGCGGTGCGGACCACAGACACTATCTGGGATTCCATTGACAGTGGTGGGTCTAAAAGTACGCCCAAACTGCGTACCTCACCCTTCGTGGTAAGAGAGACCCCACCAAAGGAAAGGGAGGCACTCAAACCACAGACACTAGGGCAGAGGTCCCCAACTCTCGGTCTGCAGCCCGGTGCCGGTCCGTGGCCTGATCCGGACTGGGCCACGGAGAGAGACCTCCCCCCCCACCCCCACACGCTCTCCCCCCCGCACAGCCCGTTTGCGCCTGCGTGCACCCGCACGAGCGCTGCGACACCCTTTGTGCATGTGCACGAGCGCAGGGGGTGCCCCACCTTCTCCAGCCGGTCTGCGGGGCTAAAAAGGTTGGGGACCACTGCACTAGGGGACCCCACCCGCAGGATTTTCATCTTGTCCGGGTTCAGCCTCAGTCTGTTATCCTTCATCGACCTCAGTACAGCATCCAGGCAGTGCTCAAGGGACAGGACAGCATCCATTGCAGAAGGGCGGAAGGAGAGATAGAGCTGGGTGTCATCTGCATATTGATGACATGAAGCTCCAAAACTCATGTGAAATGTATGTTCTACTGAGTGGCAACCCTTCCATTTCATTTGGCTATTCCAAAGTTGAGGGGCCTAACGCCGAGAGAGGCCTGGAAAGAAAGAACAAGAAACCGGGCCTTCTCGGCAGTGGCCCCTCGACTTTGGAATAGCCTGCTGTCAGAGATCTGCCTGGCACCCTCGCTGGATGTTTTTAAGAGCCAATTAAAGACTTGGCTCTTTAGGCAGGCCTTCCCTCCTGTCAATACTTGACTTTTACTTTCTACTTAATCTTTTGTTTCATATTTTCCATCTTGATTAATACTAATATTGTCAATGTAAATCGTTGTTTTAATTGTTTTTATGAATAATTTTATTGTGAGCCGCCCTGAGTAGACATATGTCTAGAAGGGCGGGATAAAAATCTAATAAATAAATAAAATAAATCAAATTTGTTAGATATGGGCAACTGGCTGTAAGCTTCATTGGTTTCAGTGCAATTATTATGGATTATTAATATTAATGAGTTTGGTTTATCTTGCACTTCTACAGTGAAAAAGCTTCCAGATGTGAAATAATCCAAATAAACACACACACACTTTTGAAAGTGGTCATACCCATTATTTAAAAAAGAAATTAGTATATGAATAGTAATAGTAAATAAAGCACTGCTTATAAAAACATTTAAAATATTTCTTTAAAAACACTGTTTATTTAAAATATTTATTACAATATTTTTTTAATTAGAAAACAAAGCAGATACATTTTGTTTTGCTGTCAGAATAAACCTGTGTTGAAAAACTGAGACCACCTTCCTGGCTGCTGCTAAGACAGAATGGGACACTCTAGTCCCATATCTAAAACACAGAGCTCCTTCAGGTTCCAGAATACAGTATCTGATTGTAAACACATTAGCTCTCCCAGCTACACATCTTGTATTTCCCTGGCCTATTTTCCTGTCACTTGATCCTGCAGTCAGAGTCATAACTATCAAGTTTTGGCATCTGGGGCAAGCAGAACTCCCACCTATGCAAACTGTTCTGTGACAGGGGCACAAGCCCCTAATCAAGAAAGGAGGAGGAGAAAGCATGCTCCTCAAGAAGGGAAGACTTTATGCTTTCAACAAAGGCAAGCAAATAAAGCTAGAAAGTGTTTGTCTTCCTAAAACTTACCACTAGATTCAACTCTAGATTTCCATTATCTTGTGTGCCAGGTGTAGCGATGGCAGCCAAAACTATATCTTGCAGATCCCAAGGTTTACATTTATAGTGTATGAAGCAGAATTTATTTGCTTCTTTTCATGTGTCTTGAAATCTCCCATTATTCAGCTTCAGGAGGTGGTCCATGAGTATGAGAGGAAGACAAATATCTTCCTATCTACTTTCTGTCTCCTGTATTACTGCATAATTTTATCCAGCTCTACCAAGTCGTCCCCCACCCCGCCTTAAATGCCTCTTTTCTAAGTTCAAATACTCCATGTTATCAACTTTCCTCATAGGGTTGTTTCCTACAGGTGTGATGACAAGGACTGAGTATGGTATTCCAAGTGAGGTGCCATCAACTTTTTATAAAGGCATCTTAAAATAACTTTTTCCTAATTATCATCCAAATGGAATTTGCCTGACCTCCCTCTTTTCACTGCGGCCACACACTAGCTCACTTCCTTTGAGGTATCCACCACAGCAGTAATATCCTTCTTCCTGATGAGTCACTACATTTCAAACCTTCTCCATGTGTACAAAAAGCTACACTTTATATTTTTTGCCACCAAGTCCATTGCTTTCATCTTGCTTACATCGAACTGAAATGGTCATCGAAATGCCTATTTTCCCCAACTGGAACCTTTTTTTCCTTCTTTTTCCTTTTTGAGTGCTTTGCTGCTTGCAGTGCCCTACCTTGAAAGACAGCTTCATTCATAGCTGTCACATTTTTGGGGTGTGATTTCTCCTCTGCATGGCATGTAATCACCAACACAAGGCATGTCAATTGAGGGGTGTAGAAGGAGATTCCCAGTTAATTGCTACCTCCCTCTTCTGATGCAGAACAACAAATACAAAATCAGGAATCTTCCCCCATTTGCAATAGAAAGCCACTTCTGGTCAGGGTAATAGAACAGGAAATTAAAAACCTATCCTCTCCACATTCTTTTGCAACACTCTAGGAGTTTCCATGAATAATTAATATATATATAAAGTTGTTGTTGTTGTTTAGTTGTTAAGTCATGTCCGACTCTTCGTGACCCCATGGACCAGAGCACGCCAGGCCCTCCTGTCTTCCACTGCTTCCCGGAGTTGGGTCAAATTCATGTTGGTCGCTTCGATGACACTGTCCAACCATCTCGTCCTCTGTCGTCCCCTTCTCCTCTTGCCTTCACACTTTCCCAACATCAGGGTCTTTTCCAGGGAGTCTTCTCTTCTCATGAGATGGCCAAAGTATTGGAGCCTCAGCTTCAGGATCTGTCCTTCCAGTGAGCACTCAGGGTTGATTTCCTTCAGAATGGATAGGTTTGTTCTCCTTGCAGTCCAGGGGACTCTCAAGAGTCTCCTCCAGCACCACAATTCAAAAGCATCAATTCTTCGGCGGTCATATAAAGTAATAAGCAATAAATTGAAAAATATTTTAACTGTCCAAGAACATGAACTGGTTCTCATCTTTCTTGTCTTTTTCCTATCATTGGCCATTCAGTTGGGGGTGGAGTGAAACTTACAGCATGTGCTGGACAGCTGCTACTTTGGGACACCCCCATGGTTAACATGGCAGCGTTGATGTCCTGAACCACTCCTGAAAAGGTAGTGTCAGTGTGAGCCTTGGGAGATTCAAAGCCAACTGAGAAACGAGGATTCCTTGTCACAACTCTGGTCTAATGGCATAAATTACAGGACTGAGGTGAAGGCATCATCTTTCTTCTTCTTGGTTCATGTCAGAAGCACCACAATGCTATTAATATTTCAAATAATTTTCGCCCAACAATGGGCAATGTCAAGAGCATTTGGGGCAGCTAACATCAGGTCTTCCTTCATACATGTTGAGAGTCATGGAGTGCATTGACATAGATGTGGCATTGCCTATTCTTCTTTGCACTTGCAAATAGTGGGATTATGAGGTAAAGGGGTAAAGGGGGCAGAGCAACTGGATCTTCTTCCCCTTAGCGCTTCTCACCACACAATCTCTCCAGGTATTTTCTCCCCACAGCCATGTTCACCCTGTACTAATCCAGATTCTTTAAAAAAATCCATTAATCTTAAAGGTGCCACATGACTGTTGTTTTGCAATTTCCTACAATCCTTATTTCATAACAAATGATCATATAGGTGCATGTCTACGTAAGATGCATCAATATTACATTCTGATTAAATGATTGCTTTTCTTGTAAAGTAGCAGGTTATTGGCAGAAGTGATCTTACCTATCTTACTAAATGGAATAAGCTTTAATTGTGGCAGTAGATTGTTGGCTGTGCACCAAAAATGTAATATGTTTACTCTCATAAAATGAGTTTATCCCATGTAGGAAAACACAGTGACGTGATATCTGAAAGGCAGAATAGATATTTTGCACTGCCTGCTGCACATGTTGTATTAAGCACACATATAGAGCTGTTATGCCCTTGTTGGAAAAAACATAATGCAAACAACATAATGAAATACTCTGAAATTCTTTTTCATAAGGCAAAAGGCAGTGATGACTTTTGTAGCCATAGCATGGATGCAAAATTTTTACCAGGCAAAAAGTTATTAGCATTGTCTCTTGTATCATACCTGGTGGGATGCTGCAGTCTAAAATCAATCATCCAAACATCAGCTATTTTTAAAAGGCTTTTGAATATAATAATAGAGGCATAAGGCAAAAAATAATCCACATTCATAAGCAGCCTAACTACATTTATCCAATGTGATTCACATTGTAGTGCAAATCTGAGCCTTACTGAACTGGATAGATACATCTTTTGATGTGAATGGAAATGTGCTACTGAATCTGGGACCATCCATTGTTCTGTCCAATAAGCTTCATGCATTTATAGCTGGATCAGGGCCACTGTCTTTTTAATAAGCTGAATAACTACAGAAGATGGGAATGCTCTTGGACTTCTAAAGATCTAAACAGAAATTCAACAACCAACTCCTCCAGCCTTTATTTTGAGCTATGCAAACTGCCATATGATGGTTATCAAGCTACTTGAAATAATCTGCAAGTAAAACATTTTAAAAACTTTGTTTTATTGCTTTTGATAAACAAATGTCAATAACAATCTCTCACAGGTGTACTGTGCATTAAAAGTCCAGGCCAGCCTTGCATTAAATAATCCACTGCACACCCCATTTTGGCTCTCTTTTCCTATTTTTGCCCGTAAATGAACACTCTCACACAAAGTCTTACACACATAATCTTGCACAATGATGTGCATTTCTCCCTGACTTTCTATAGGATATAGAAAGGTGTTGTGGTTCATGGAATGTGTTGAATATGGTAACAGATGGAATCAACACTCACTCCTCTTTTCTCACCATTTCTTCTAGCAGGAATAGAGAGGTACATGGTCTCTACTCAATCCTGGGAATCAAGAAACAAGTCAATTATGTCTCCCAGATGCTATGCATGAATGCCTTGATTTGATTAATGTAGAGTCTTTGTCTCTTTTTTTTCTTAACAGAAAGTTTGCCTTTAGAGATAACAGGCAATGCTTGTGGCCCAAAGTGGGCACAGCACCTTTCATGTTCCTCTGTAATCTACCTTTTGCACTCATTACTGTTCACTGCCATTCACTGTCAGTGACCTGTACCCATTTGTGACATAAGAGGAGGTCACACATCTCTTTGTTTTGCCTCCCTGTGAGAAGGGAAGCGAGGGAAAGAAGCCCCTCACTGGAGTGCCGTCCCTTCCACTAACTACAGAAAGGGGGGTACAGACCTCGCCCACTCCAACCCCTGCCACAAAAGAACAGAGGGGTACCGACACCCAGGATCTAGAAGTCAAAATGCGCGGGTTAACAGTAGCCGTTCAAACGGAGGAACATTTGGCGGGAATGGGTAGGAAGAAGAGGGCGGAGATTGAGGCGGGGATGGCGGAGATAAAAAGGGAGGGGAGAGGATTGCCCCCAGGTTGGGAATGGATCTGGACACAAGATCCTTGGACCGGAGAGTGGGAAAGACTCTGGGTGCCCAGAGAAGAGGCGGACTACCGTTGGAGATGGGAGGTTCCCCCACGTCCGTCTTATTGGGGTGAGGCTGAGGTCCGTGAGTGGAGAAGGCGACTGAGAGAAGGAAAAGGTAGAGAGGGAAAAACAAGAAAGATTGAGATGGAGAGTGGAGGAGGTGCGGAGGAGGAATTCCCAACGAGACCCTGGACCTTGTTTCCCGGTACCCGAGATGCGGAGTGGGACGGAGCAGGTGAAGACGAGACCGTACCCTTACTAGAAGGAGAGGACGTCGAGATTCTAAAAGACGATCCCCTCCATGGTTGGCCGGTCCCTGGAATCCAGAGGAAACAAACCCGTTCCTGAATGAAGCAAAGAGACCCTTGTTGGACCCGTTGGCGGCAGGAGAAGTGTTATGGGACAATTTTATGGACAAAGAGTTCTTGTTAAATACTCCAATAAACCTTTCCCCTGTTGTAAAGTTACCAAAGTCTAAGGATGTTTTTGTGGAGACCCACTTTCAAAAAATAGAACCCTCACACTCCCTCTGGCCCTTTTTGTTCAAAGATCTGGAGGACAACAGGCCAAAGACTGAATAATTTTGACAACATATGAAAGGAGCAGGAGAAACAGAGCTGCATGGTATCCTGTCTCTATTCTTCCATATCTATCCAAATCCACTTTGGCAATTTTTGTCCCAATGGGAACCACTCATCTTGAAACTAAAGGCACCACTAATAGAAATCTGGTTGTCATTTACAGTAAGGGTGCAACTACACTGGAAAGCCGAATCTGAGCCTATCACATCCAGTATGAATGATGAACTCCTGAATCAATCCACAGCCCCTGTGTGAACACTGACTGTGATTTCAAATGCAATCAGAGCAATTTGACTTTGCTGTGATTTGATTCTCAGACTGTATTACATTTGAAATCACAGTCAGTGTTCACACAGGGGCTGTGGATTGATTTGGGAGTTCACTGTTCATACTAGATGCATTCCACAGCCCCTTCTTTTTTCCTTCCTTCCTCTGATCCTGCCTCTGCCAATCTTTTTAAGGGGCATAAATATGGAAAATAATAACAATGACCCAGTGAAAAGGTGAAAGGGTGATCTAGTGCTAATCTTATATATGAAACATTTTTTAAGAAAAATGAAAAACTTGGAGGATGATTGGGGAAAGAATATGCCCCCCCCCCGCCCCGGTCCTGAACATCAGACTACAAATGCCTATGTCAGTGAAACACCACCTACAAACATGCTCTCCTCTGTCTTTACAAGAACGTATCAACTAACCCCATAGGGAAAAGCCCATTCAAATCATTCAGGCTTGACAACAGAGAAGCCTCCCAGTAGTAGAGGAAAAAAAGCCACTTTGGGAGCAAAAAGGGCTGGACCGATTCCAATCAGC
This sequence comes from Intellagama lesueurii, assembly GCA_037013535.1. Lineage (NCBI taxonomy): Eukaryota > Metazoa > Chordata > Lepidosauria > Squamata > Agamidae > Intellagama > Intellagama lesueurii. The sequence continues at coordinate 222,409,541 of JBAJHW010000002.1, forward strand.
CTTAACCTCATGTGGTCAGTAAAACAAATACTTCAAATTCACCCGTTTTATAAGTGGAGCAAATCCCGCAGTATTTGACCATGTAGTTGCAGCCTAAGTAATCCATTCAGTCATAATTGCTACTGAGTTGGCAACTGACAACCACAATTGCCTGCTGTTGGTTAGAACAAGTGCTAGCTCTTTTAGTGTGGTACTGGTTGGTGAATAGGGCTGTGCAAAGGACAGGGAGATGGTAATGCAGCTCTCTGCCTATAAAACAATCACTTTTGCTTTTTTTTAAAAAGCTGCCATCAGCCAGCGGTCAATTAAAGTTCTTTTACATTTCCTGAAGGGTCCTCTCTGTTCTTTCCTGGAGCAATCCAACTCAGAGCAGCAAGAAGATCCATCTGGAATCTAATCCAACACAAAAGTAGAAGCACCAGTGCTAGTTTCCAGTAACAGTGTGTGCAGAGATGCTAGCTGTTAAGAATACAACAGGAAGCTACAGACTCAAAGAAAGGGATGTTCAAAGTTGCCCCTCCTTTCACTTCATGCAATTCAAATTTGGTACGGACAGTACCTTCTCATTTCAAGCAATAGTTCTATTAAAACATCACCTCTTCACAGCTCCCGTAGTCACTCTCCACCATGTCAGAGCCCTCGTAATTGGGAGGCATTACTGGCTGAGTTCTGACGTTGGAGGTAGGCCTCACCTCGCAGTCTGCATAAGAGGGCTGGGCGACACTAAGCCGCATACTTACTTTCTTGTACCCACTGTCTGGATGGAATGGTGGGCTCTCGTTTTCTACCAGCTGGGAAGGGTAATAGCTAATAGCAGTGTATTCATTCTGACACTGGGAATCAGACAGGTCAGCAGAACCAGGGGGCAAGAAGTCTTCCAGATTCTGGTTGCTATAACGGGGCGGGATAGGGGCCCGCTTGTTACTCTGGTCAAGGGGGAAAGGAAAGCCCCCATAAAGGCCAGCTGGATCAGAGTCCAAGGACGGAGGAGGCTCATGGTGTGGAGAAGGTGGAAGAGAGCCTTCAATGACTTCGTACTGATGGTAGTCCTGCATATCTGTTGGCTGGTATCTTGGTGGCCAGTAAGTTGTCTCTGCTGGGTACACTGAAATAAAATCAGATGTGGATTAATATATTTCAAGAGAGGGCATCTCCCAATACCATAGCTATTATCTTATCAGCTGAAATCCGTGGTAAATCACTACTAGAGTAGGCCCATGGAATTGGTAGTAATTTGGTGAATCAACACCTATATATGTTCCATTGATTCAAAGGGCCTACTCTAGCTGTGACTTACTATTGCAGGCCAGGGAGTATGTTTTGAAACATCTTGTACACCCTGAAGGGACAATGGTGATTAATCTCCTTTAAAGGTTGTCTAAAAGACTGCGTATAGAATCAGGCAAACACTTAATTAACCTAGCTAGATATCTGGTAATCCCTGCAACCATATCTAGGCAGTCATTATTAGGTCCAGAAGATTAAAAATTGTAAAAGGGAAAACAGGGATCTACTTGCTATTTATGCCCCTTCTGTGGCATCTCTGTGATACCCCCCACCCCCTGACACAGTGGAGAATGTATGGCATTCACGTAATCTTGGGAAATTTAGAATTCTGCATAATCAGGATTTTAACACATGCAGGAAGCCTACAGAAATGTGGGAAGCTCCCCACTGTAGGCTTCCCACAGAAAGGTTAGGAGAGTCAGGCACAGGGGTATGGTGGAAGTCACACTGTATCTCCACTCCTGCCCTTGCACAGTCCTGATCATACGGGTGTGTGTGTGTGTGTGTGTGGATCTGAGTGCCAGGATATGTCTTGTGTTTTCTTCCTACACAGTTCAAATAGAAGAGTAATGTGGGACCTTATTACTTGCATGAATGTCAGTGTTGCACAAGTGGTGCCCCCCCCCCCCAACTGAGAACAGCTAAGTGCTTGCAGAAGGAGGCACTGGATGCTTCCTTGTTCAAGCAGTGTAGCTATTAAACCACTTGCATTACACTTAATTTTGACTGAACAGGATCCTGGCTGAGGACTATGGAGAACAGAATGGAACTGGGTGGTAGGAAGACAAATACTTGCACATGCTTTTCTTAAGAGACAAGAAGGTCTAAGGTATTTGTCTGCTCCTCTCAGCACTGACTTTATTCAGGCTTGTAGGATCTTCGCAGAAAATAAAAAATTACAGACTAGCACAGTCAGGACAAACACCAGTGTTTATGTGATGGCTTGGGGATAGTGCATCTGCTGTGATGTCACAGACACATCTTACAACCTTTTCCACTGAGAAGATAAGAAAACCACTGTGAGAGGAGGGGAAGACACAGTTAGCAAATAATTATATATTTTTTGCCGCTCTGAAAAACAAGTTTTTCAAAATGGCATAGTTGCATATAATGGGGTGATCAGTATCATAATTATTTATATAATGTTACCATGTCATATAGAGACTCATGATGCCTACATGTATTTCAGACTAGTAGAATGATGCACTAAATGGGCGTGGGGAGGGAAATAATAGTCCCACAATGACAACATATTATGCTTTGAATGCTGTAACAGAACTACTGTTAATAAAACCTGCCTGGATAAGAATATAAGGAGTTGAGGATATCAGAAGAGCCCTGATGGATCAGAAGAAAAGCCATGTAGACCAATACTCTTTTTCCTACAGTGGATACTCAAATGCCTTTGAGCATGGCCATGTTGGTGGCCCTCTCCACTTCTTCACAGTTCAATGAAGCGTTAATGGAAGATGTGTCTCTTTTGATCTGTTCTGAATGTTGTACTATTCAGCTTCAATACATAACTCCAGGCTCTGGTCTTATGAGAGATGCCCTATAACACATGAATAGCTATGCAGAGTTTTCTGTATGAAAAAATAACATTTCCAAAGATAACCCAGTGTTACAGAGGGAAAGGAGAAAGAGAAAAATCACACAAACCCATCTTTTCTCCAGTCCAGTTGCTCTTGATGATAGATCCATTGTCTGAATTAGATGCGGGCACAGCAATGGGGAGATTGGGAGCCACACTGCACACAATGGCACCCCGCTGTTTCTGAACATTGCTTGTGCTGAAGGTGACAAACTCTGAAGCACCAGTAGGCTTGCCTGGGTCTACTACATTGAGATGATTGTGGGGAACGTTACCAAGGATGTTGAGTTCAATGGGAGGAAGACCTTGAGTGCCAACCCCAACGCTTTTGGAGAATTCACTTTTGGAGAGCAGGTCTGGGTCTTCTTTGGCCACCGGTTTGTGAGCCTTAGCTTTGTGACGGCACACTTTGCAGATCACTATAAACATGGCCACCAAGATGATTACACTAATCACCCCAGCAGAAATTTTTACAATATCCCCTGGTGCCAAGATCCAGTTGGATGGACTAATATTGGGAGTCAAAATTTTATGCATACAGAATGCCCCCTGGAAGTCGCCTGTGCATATGCAGTGAACAGAGCCATCAGAATTCACACAACGCCCAGAATTCAAGCATGGGTTTTCTAAGCACTTCTCAGCAACTTTTTCACATCTGTGGAAGAGAGTGATAGAAGACATAAGTAGACAGTATGACACACTAGAGGCTGTTTATGAAACAACCACTGCTTTCATATTGCCAGAGAACTGAACCTTCTGGGTTTAATCTAGCTGAAGTTAGGTGTGTCAAAGTCTCATTGAACCAAATGACACATTACCTTATAGTACTTATATGCATTTACCTTATAGTAACATTGCTTTTTATAGGAGAGTCACAACTAAAAGTAGGTGAACTTAAGGTGTGGGATCTTATTCAGAAGATAGAATTCAAAAGAATACAAGAAACTGATATGAAAAAGTGGAGTTTTAAAAACACAGCTATTCTTGTTTTTTAAAAGATACTATTTTAATAATATGCCACAAATTGCTATATTTTAAAAATATTTTTCCCCTACCATAAACATTGTTTTAGTTTTATTATGGCCATTTTGTATTCAATAGTCATTGTTATTAACATGCAAACAGTTAATATATATATATTTAGAAAGCATAAAACTTTGGGAAAACCCAAGCCATTTTCATTTTAATAGAAGAAAACAACAATATTTCAAAATGTGATTCCTTTTTCATTTTGTCTTATTTTGAGGAAGGGTATAAATATTTTAAAATGGGGCATGTAGAGAAAATAAATAAAATATAACCGAAGAGTGTTCACAGATTACAAACAATTTGGTGTATGTCATTAGTAAGACTTGCAGATAACTTGGGAAGAAAACAGGCAACTTCCTCAACAGACTGACCAACGCATAACCCAAGAATACGATTCTGTAATCATTAACAGTGACTAACTGCAGTGAGATATAAACATTGCAGCTGCATTCTCATGTTGGTATTTAGCTCTGGTCTGTGTCCTGCCACACTTTATTGCTTAACCCGCAACTTGTCTTGCAGATGAATAAACAGACTGGAAATTGTGGAAACAAAGTAATTTCTCTTTCTCCTGCTTGTGTTAGCTTCTGTTTCAAAAGAAAGTCAGGGACCAGCCATGATAATTTCTCTACACATCGTAACAAGGCATGGTTTAAATAAACCAGCACTGGTAAGCCAAGAGCAAACTATAGATTCCAATTGTGGTTTGTGGCTGGCTGACAAACCGTGATCTTCAGCAATAGGTGCAGACACAAACAAGAAGTCAGAATTCAGCAAGCCACAACTGGACTTACTATTATGTGTGAACCCAGTCTATGTATTTGGTCTGATGAATAGGATAAAATGTTAAAGCTATAATTTGAAATGCCAGCTCTGGGGAAAGCCTTTCTTTTGCTTATGTCATGACAGCTCTAAGGAGCTTCTTTCTAAGTTTAGAGAGGTCCATAATTGGGTTATCATAGTCCAAAACACTGTGCTCTGCACCCACACAGCAATAACCACAGGGAAGCATCACATTTCCCTGTTTATATTTTTCCTTCTCATAGGAGACATAGGTATCCCCAAAGGTATATATAAAAGAAGCTATGGTGCTGATGCAGTAGCACCACCTGGTGACCATTTGTGTAGTTTCCTAACAGCTGAATAGCTAATGTAATATTGATCTCCATTCTCATTATTGTTCTCATAAGAACGAAAGAAGAACCCTGCTGGGTAAGATCAGAGACCTATCAAGACCATCATTCTTTGGAAAGCCAGCCAGCAGTTCATAAGAGCAACTGTACCCTCTTCTTGCATCTCCCAGCAATGGTTATACAGTTGCATACTGTCTCTGATGCTGGAGGCAATAAATAGCCTTTCTGACCTAGTAGCCACTGACACCACTATTCTCCATGTATTTATCTAGTTCTCTTTTCAAGACTTCCAAGTTGGCAGCCATCACTACATCTTCTAGCAGTGAATTACACAGTTTAACTATTCATGTTGTGAAAAAGTTCTCTCTTTTATTTACCCGGGATCACCCAGCACTTGGCTTCAGTGGAAGACTCAGGACTCTAGTACTGTGAGAGAGGGAGAACAAACTTATCCCTACCTACTTTCACCCTACGATGTATAATTTTATAGACCTCTATCATGGCTCTTCTTACTCAGCTTTCCAAAAAAAAAGCACACACTCACACATATGAGCTTCAAATGTAAGCACATGTATGGCATTCTCTGTTGAGAAAACTGTAATAGATTTAGTCCACACAATGAAAAGAAGACACATGCTTTATTACTTGAAATGTTAGAGCTACAGCCAGGGCTTGTGGATCCAGTCTCTTATTCAAGTGCATCCCATCACCATCAGTACAAGTGGGATGGAACTTAACGGGCCTTCTTACCTTTCTCCCCAGTATCGTTCTGGGCAATGGCAAGTGTAGCCTCCTTTCTTGGAGAAGGTGCACGTCCCTCCATGTAAACAGGGTTTGTTTTCACAAAGGCTGTCAGCCATTTCACAGTGATCACCAGAAAACTGGATGGGGCAGATGCAGGAATAACCTAACGGGGGGAAAAGCAGGAGCAAAACTGTTTTTAAAAGAGATGTCAGTCTCACGAGAAATCAGAATGCATTTCAGATGATGTTGTTTTGTATTACTATTATTTATTTATTGATTTATTTATTGATTTATTTATTGATTGATTTATTTAATAGGTTGTTCTGTCCAAGGACACTCTGAACAGCATGTATACTAATTAAATAAAACACTGAAAAACACTTGTTCCCAGAGATGCTTCTCTAAGTGAAATTCAGTAGCTCTCTTCTAACTACAGGCCATGTGCCCCCACTTAAGGCACTGCTCTCTAGAATCCTGACAGCTCAATAATCCACACTGCAAAGTACAGTGGAGGTTGCAAACCAGACTGGTCCCCTGAAGCCTTACACTTTACAAATATATCTCTTGAATCAGAGAAATTTAGGAAGTATCTTAGCATGGCAAGATTTCTTTAACACTCTGCAAAAACAAACAACAATTATCAATTCAACATTCTTTGACTGTTAAATGTATACCAAGCAGGTCTGGTTCAGATATGTCTTTAATCAAGAATCTGCTTAGGTGAATACAGGCTTGTCATGTCTTAGCCCAACCTTACTTTGCAGGGTTGCTATAATGATATAAAGTGACAACTCTAAAGTCTTTAACACTCAAAGAAGGATGGAGTATAAATATTAGGGAGGGAGGGGGGCAGGCAGGCAGGCAGGGTGGGTTCTGTGCTGTTATATCGGAATGGACTTGTGTGATCCTAATAGGGCTTTCAAGGTAAGTGAGATATTTAAGGCATGGTTTTACCAATTCCACTCCCCCAGTGAGTTTCCATGGGCAAGCGGGGATTCAAACCCTGTTCTTGAGTCCTAGTCCACACCAGACAGACAGACACAGACAGACAGACTCTTCACTGCTGCTTGGTACCATGAATGTAGTAAATGCAAAAATTATTCTTCCCAACACTAACAAAACATAAAATAAGAGGGGGATGGGAAGGGTACATTTCAACAATAGCAGAAAAACGCCCCATGTATAATAAAGTAGACTAGTTCTTTATTTCTTTGTTTATTCATTTACTTTCTGACTTTGGCTCCTAGCTTAACACCAAACACTGAGGGCAGGTAACAACAGTCAATTATTTTCCAGTCCTACTGTAATTTGAGCAGTAACATTTCTGTACCACTGTTGAATCCTATCTTGTATCCTATATGTGCATACAAAATACACAAGAGATGTCACAAGGAACACCAGGAAAGAGCTATTGGCTTTTGCACCACACTTCTTATTGGCTCAGTTCCAAACGTCTGATATGGAATGAACCTTCAACCCTCCTCCTTTGCCCTATTCCATTTTTATCCTTTGTGTGGCAGTTTTGGTACAGAGATTCCAGCCTGTTTTAAACCACATTTTCCTCTTATACACCAAACACGGAACTCTGGTTTCATTCTAGTTAACTAACAAGACTTTAAGTCATGAGGGAAAGAGCAGAGAGATGATGGAGATGTGTGCAGGTTCCAGACTAATTTCTGGCTTCATAAATCACTATCCTAACTGAGCCAATGTTTAACTAGTAGAGCATATTTACAAGGAGACTAGAAAAATTCCCATCATTTCCATAAAAGTTGCTCTACTCCTGACAATTGATGCCAGTCAATTTCTTTATCACTACTCTCTCCCCATTTCCATTCTGCATTTCAACGACTGCTACAAACATAGTACTTACCACCATTTTGCATCTCTGTGCACAGCCCATCATTAAGGCAAGGGTTGCTGCTACAGACGCCTGTGTGAGGGCAGCACTGCCTAATGCCCGCCTCTTCGACGACCCCTCTAGGCCTCTTCTCCTTTGGCAGAACCACTAGGTCTCTTCCATCCACTTTAATGGCATCCAGGCAACCTCTAAACCCATTTGTGACCCTCTGGGTCTGGTGATGCTGCACAAGTCCCCCAATGAGCAGATCTCTTCTAGAATGAGAAACACTGCAGGCCTCTGGCAGCTGCAGAGAGGCATTTCCCAAGTCATCAACAAGCAAGTGGATGGAATATCTTCTTACTTCCAGAAGGACTGAGTGCCAGGCTCTGTCACTCACAAAGTGATTGGATGAAAGGTTCCCAATGAAACCACTCCGACATCTGTACCCGAGGTGAGGCACTCCGTTAACGAGCTGCAAAAGAAATACAACAGACAATGCTTTTAAAAAGTCCTTCCTTCTATCCTGCCTTCCTCTTAAAGAAGGGTCTGCTTTTTCCCACACTGGCTATGTAAATAATCTTGTTTTTAAATATTTGTTGAAACAGAAATGTTGAGTGTACTGGAATCAACAGAGCAGAAGTGAGGCATAACAAGATTATAATGAGTTACGCTGGACAAAATCCTATTTTTTAAAAAACCTGGCATGCATAAATGCAATTGTGCATCTGTCATGTGTCTGCTTTTTGACCTGAGGAAGATGAGAGTATGGCAGCACACCAGCAGCAACCTCAATTGCCTATTTAACGCTGCATATGACCAAAAGGAGTCTGGCTGTTAAGTGTGATGGGATCTCAATCAAGACACATTTTTCACAATGAAGTCAATTAAGCTTCAATGCAGTTAAGTCTGCTTCCAGATCATCAGTTTCAGCAGCATCTGTGCATTTGTGTTTATAGCTTTAGCTTAAATTTAAGAATCATCTGACTTTTCCTATATGACGCTTTGCTATAATTTATTTAAATCGGTTTATTCCACTTTCTCAAATATTCATGTAAGTAAAATATTTTTCAGCAACAAAACTGCAACCAGCAGAAGCATATACAATTGAATAGGTTAAAATCAGTTCAAAGTGAAACATTTCAGCGTAAGACTTCAGCTTTGGTCACAAAGGGTAGAATGAATCATCAGGCTGATCAGGAAGATTTTAATATAACATTTTATTAACATATTTTTAAAAGAATAAATTAGCAACCTAGTCAGCTGGCAAATTGGGACATAGACCGATCTGACCCATGGATGCATTCGGAATTCTGCACAAGCTGCTAACATTAAAAGGAGCTATGCAGCTGCACAGTAGGGATGTTTTTCTTTCCAACTGTGATCGTACACGAAAATTTTATAGGACATTGAGTCCTGTCACCAAGCAAAAGGCATGATGTACTGTTTGGATTAATCTCCTCAGATGCGAAGATGTCTTGACCTAGTCCTGCTTACTGAACTGTAATCCATTTGACACGAAGGGTGCTACTACACAGAGATTCGTCCGCTCTTGCACTGGGGTGATTCATTTCTTTTCCCAGCAGAATGAAAAAACAACAACTAGCTGGCTGTTCCTTTACTGAAGCCACTTAACCATCTTCTGAAATGAAAAGCTTCCTTGAAGCTTGCCTTTGAAGGGCAAGGGAGAGGGAGTTTTGCATATCTTTTTAATTGTTACTAACACATTGGCAACGCTTTGAAAGGGCTTTTTTTCAAAAGCCCTTTCAAAGCATTACTGATATGCTGTATTGGTTTGCAACAATTAAAAAGAAATGCAAAACTTCCCCACCCTTCTCCTCCAAACACAAGTGGCAAGGTTTTTCAGTACTGGGGTCACAGGATCACGATAATCTGTTCCAGTTAGCTACCTGGGTGCTCTATGCTGCACCAACTAAAGGTTAGCCCCACATAGAGTACATTGCAGCAGTCAAGATGTTTTGTAAATTGTTTAACTACAACAGTTATGAGTTTAATACCTGCTCTATTATCTATTTTATTTTCTGTAGAATAGAATTATTCTATTATTTACAGATCATTATAGTTTTCTTTTTAAAAATGTACTAACAAGAGTAGCATACAAATGAATAAATCATAAAATAGTATAACCAGCGTGTGTGTGCGTATGCGAATAGATGTGAGAGACTGTGCATGTCTGTCTGTCTGTGTCTGTCTGGCAGTTTACTGGACAGTTGTAATAAAATCTGCTGTACATGATATGGCAATTGCTAACTGTGTTACAAGAGGTAAAAGGAAAACAAGAACAAAAACAGCAATGACATGATTTAGCCAAAGTTAAGAACTGTTAAATGGTATTGATTTCAATGTGACAGAAGACATAATTTCCCCATTAAAATCAATGGGACTGATTTGTTGGATTATTTAAACGAACATTTTAATCGATTAATCAATCTCAAACACAGGCAGCAAGGAAATCGAAGTCAAGTTTAAATGTACTTCCTTTACTCACTAGCTAGATTTTAGGAAATCAGTTTTTTTAATTTTTTAATAATCATATTATCACTTAACTTATGCAACAGAGAGAACTATAGCAATAGGGAAACAAATACTGAAAATCTTGACATTGACAACGTTACAGACTCTCATTTCTACATCACATTGCACAAAAATCAATGAGAGCCCAGCAAGAAAAGAAAAGAAAAGGATGCCTGGAGGGCAATGTTCCTCCTGTGTTGCCAAGGGAGTAGGAGGTGTGTACTACCCTTCTGAATTCTGTATAGATTCCAAAAGTACAGCCAAAAGGAGATGATCTCAGATTAAGATGTTCTTGCTTCTGGCAAGAAGGCTTGAGTGATGAAACTCATCAAGAGAAACATAAACCTAGAGGTTTACATGTTTGAGCTTGACTTGTTCTCCTCTCTCTTCCTAATCTGTCAACATTCACATCGGGATGTTAAATCATGTATGTTGACCTTGAAAAGACATTTATGATAAAATTTTACTGCTTGACCCACCACATTTTCCAAATATCGGTTCTAAGGATCAATGGATTTGACTTCTGCACACTCTTAACTGGGATTTTCTGGGTTTAAGTCATGTTTGCTGCAGTCTTCTTTAAGGAAATGAAAGATATTCCCCTTGACTCAGAGGTTAGTGGGTAAGATTAGGACCCCAGTTCAAGTCCTCAGTTCATCATTCAAGGCCTCAGCAGAATTCGCTCCCAGACTGGGATGGAGCAGGGGGGCATTAGTTAAATTTCAAAGACTTTTGATTTCTTGAACGTGGTTAAGTATTGGGTTCAGGATTCAGACACACAAGGTAGCTAGCTGGTGAGGTTTCAGAACACGAGTTCTCTGATTTTCTTATCTATATTTTTTCTTGTTGGGTGGTATTTAAAAAAACGGAACAAAACAAAAACCAATTACATCCATTTAACAAGTAATAAATTAAAAGAGACAGTAAGGTATAGTGGTGTAATGATTAGAGTGCCGGATGAGGACTTAAGAAATCCAGATCCAAATCTCAATTGAGCTGCAGAATTTACTTGGTGACCTTTGGCCAGCCAATCTCTTTTGGCCTAATGTACTTCACACAGTTGTTCTGGGGATATAAGGAGAGTCATGTATGCTGTCTTGAGCTCTTCACAGGGAGAGCAGGGAAGAAACGTACTTAAAGTAAATATATAAAAGCTGTCTTACTAGAATATATAAAATATTCAGGTACATAGTAAATGAATAATGTAAACAATTATATAAGAAGTTAGTTAAAAATATATTGAACTACTGAACTGATCCCTGGTCAGATACTTTAATCCTTCCTCCCAGATGCAGAATTTTGAAAGCCTTTAGTGTTGCATTTCCAAAAGTGCCAAACATTTCTCTAATTCATTTGCCACCACGCTAACAGGAATGTTTCATTGCCTTCAGCATGAAAAGCTGTTAGTATTTCATATGCAGGACTGAAATATCCATTCTGTTTTGGTCCACAGTCCTCCACTGGTTTTGGTCTAAACCAGGGGAAGACTGTGGACCAGGTCAGAGTGGATATTTCATTCCCAAATGTTGTGGTACAGTTGGCTGCTGTGGTTGTGAGTCACCTATGATCAGAAGTGAGCAATTTTGAGAATTCCAGTCAAAAATATAAGATGAGATATAAGATGAAATATGGCAGATGAGCAAAGCAAACAAGCAGCAGCAGCAACAATGGAGAATTTTTTTCGTACAGACTTACTGTACAAACCATCTACAGGATAATCAGAGAATAAACAACATATGCAAAGTGATTGAGAACTGTCATCAGCCTACCTGAGTAGTTTTAATGAGCTCAGTGGTTTGTCTTAATCCAACAGTCTTTACTACTGGATAGGTAGAAGGCAATCCTATGACTGTCTTTTCTCCTTATGTGTCCTCAAAAGACATGGAGCATCTCTAACCACATGTCTGTTACAGCATGTTATTTTTCATTGAATGTGGTATAGGAAACTGAAGTTGAAACCAATATACCAGGTGAACAGTAGGCAGAAAGGGAAGGGTAGAACTTCACTGGCACCTATGACACAGGCTGCATTTATTTTGAGCAGTGATTTGACCTTCCTTTGCACATTGTACTTTGTGTGCTTATTTATTTATTTATTTGGACAATTTTTTTCACATTCTTCTGCTTCACAGAGAGTGGTATATAACCACTCAAAAACAATAAAATAACAAAAATCAATCAACAACAACAATGAATAGGAACAATAACATCAATAACAATAAAAATTGAAAACCAGTAAAACAGAGACAGACATAGCTAGTAACTAGAAGCAACTATATCAACAGCCTGTAGAAGGCCTTATCCCACAGTAGGCTGGTGTTGTGGTCAAGTGATGAAAAGCAGTAAGAGATGTAGACCAGCAGACTTTTCTACATAGGGTGTTCTGAAGTTGAAACATGACTACAGAGGAGATGAAACCCGTTGCCTCATCCTGTCCCAATTTGCCTTGCATCAACTAACAAGGGCATGGGGAAGAGACTCTCGAGGACAACGTGAGTGACTGGCTTTTAAATCTCTGTCCTAAGCTATTTTGGAGTTTAAAGATAGTTATAATACTTTGTGCCTAGAAGCTAATTGGCAACCATTGCAATGGTTGTGCAAGACAGGTATAATATGCACTCTCAGGAAAGTGCCCATTAGCATAATTGCTGTAGCATTTTGTGCCAGCTGAAGGTTCTGGAGACCCTTTGAAGAGAAAGTGCATCTCAATAATCAAGTCTTGATGCAACTAAGGCAAGGGTTACCATGGGCAGTGCAGATCTTCCCAGGAAGGGGTACTGCTGGCACATGAGCCAAAGCTGGACATTGCTTCCATAGCTTCTTCTGCCTCGGAACATAACACAGGCACAAAGCAGCCAGTAGAACAGGAGTGTTTCTTCCTTCTTGGGAAGAAGGAGGGGGGGAAAGCCCACCCATGCTGAAGACATAGAAGGCTCATAACCAAGGTGGAAGATCATCCACCTGGAATTTTGGGATGAGCCACCTTTCCCACTTCCCCACCAAGAGCTGCCCCTGGCAGGAAATACAGAAATAGGCTTGCATTAGAGGTAGGAATGTGCTAAATTTCTGTTGTATTGGCCAAACCACTAACGTCTCTGCTGTAAAATTCTATGTCCCTTCTTCTACTTGCATTACCATCCAGAAGGTGTGGTAGATCATTTAACATGAACACTACATGCACTCTCCCACTTCACTTTTATCAACCACTCCTATCCTGTTGCACAGCTAAGCTAAAATTTCCTGAAGACCAGGACTGATGGTTCTAATCACATTTCTCTACCATTACTGTGTCATCTGCACAGATTGCAGGTCTAACCGCAATTATAAGTCACATGATGCAATATCGTTATCCTCTAAACTCCCTCCCCAGCATGTTTGTTCCATAAAAGGAAACACTCTTATCTTCTATGTGGTTTGTTGTGCTTTGATTATGACATTGTTTTCATGGGTGTTTACGGAAAAATAGAGCTTTAATGAAGACATAGATGCTTTGAGAAAAAGATGACTTTTCATAAATCTAAGCATCTTCCCCTCTCCCTTTAGCTTTCACAATGTCAAGGCAATTGATTTTGCCGCTATCATGTGTTTTCTGTTGCTTCGATATGTTGGTTTGCACCTTTTTAAAAAAATGAACTTTTTTCCTAGTTTAGAAATATTTCCATATCTTTGGCCCAAAGTACAGGAGCTGGCTCCAGTCTGATTCTGTTTATGAAATCAGAATGCTTTGAAAAGAAACAGAGAGGGAGATTAATTATAGATCACCCTCATCACATTATTCTGACCCAAAGTGTGAGGATCATGTTTATTCAGGCACATCAGTTTCATAATCTGTTCAGACAACTTATTTCTGCACTTATCCTCTTGAAAGACACAGAGGGATGTTGAGAGACCAGGAGGGCAGGTCTCTAGGATTAATGAATGCTCTTTTCTGGTGAGCCGAGAGGACAGAAGCTTGCTCATTTTGGTAGAAACAGAAACCAGGACTGGTGTAGTTATTGCTTTCAGCACAGTATACATCTGCAGACATGTACACACTTCATATTTTATGAAGGTGGAGGTATTCTCCTTGTTTTCCTTTAGTGGTGGTTTTCATGTGTCAAGAAATGATTAATGGGAAGTGTGGCTGGTTGTAATGAAATAAGATTCTTACCTGCAGAATGGCACTATTGCTTCCATTGGTAGTCAGCAGGATGGCATGGAGCTGGTGGGTTTGCAAGTGCAACTGCATCTGCCAGTCCCTCTTGCCTTGGTGGTGGTACCATACATAGCTGTGTCCACTGAACCTCAGAGCTGTGCCTGGAAAGGCAAGTAAAAGAAGCTATGCTGCAGAAACAGAGCCAAAGAAGCAGCCAATGTTCCTCCCATGTTATGCTTTTTTTTTGCATCAAACCCAATGCACAATTTTCAAAGTGATCCACATCCAGCCAATACAGGAGTGGTGGGCAACTTACAGTTTTATAGAGGCCATTCATTTGATTCCAACTCCAATCAGCCCCAAACAACACGGTGAACAGTCAGGGATGAAGAGTACCTGAAGGACTATAAGCTTCCCACCCCAGTTTTAGAAGAACCCTCTAAGGAATGGACCCTCATTATGTCCACCTGTGCGGGGGTATTCGTATTCGAATACCCCCATCTCTAAATACTGATAAAGATTGCCTTGTATAAGGTCAACCCATGATTTCACAGCAAAGAAAATACTTGAACCAGGAACTTCTTGATTAATAGCTCAGTCTTTGTAGTCACTAAACCAAAATTATTATTCCCTACAGTATAAAGGTTCTCATGCAGCTCCACACAAATACACAGGGGTGACTTTCCTGCATTACTCCCAAGAGGTCCCTCAAAAACCACACTTCAGAAGGGCAGGGAGGGAATCTGTTGCCAAGATTAATTTTTCCTATCTCAAATGTGGATGGCTTACAGTTCTTGGCCCATCCTTTTTTTTTCCCAGTTGGGACATGAATCCAACATTTCCCAGTAGCACTGGGAAAACCACAGCAGAACAAGGGTCAGAGACAGAAGGCAAAGAGATCTCCCTTCCAGGAGCAACAACCCAGGAAAATGGGTGTGTAGGAGATGGAAAGGGTGTAGGGTGGGATAGGGGAGAAAATAAAGCTAGGTAGACAAGGTAGATTTTCAAAGGGGTAGGAGCTCACACTGGACGCTATTGAGTTTCTGGTGACATAATCATCAGTAAACTAGGGTTAGACGTGTGTTTAAAATTAACCTAACTATTCCCTGAGTTTTTGGAGAGAAATCCTTTTTCTTGTGAGCCTAATAATGACAAGAACACCCTCAACACCTGGTTGAGGGTGTTCTTGTCATTATTACAGACAAGAACATACACACTGCAGACAACATGAAGAAAAAGCCACCAATGTTTACAAAACCAAGTCAAAAACATCTACCATGAGGTGAAGGAGATTGACAGGAAATCCTGGAATGTTTTCATGAAGGTAAGAAGGAGGTGGTTAATAAGAAGTCTTTCTCACCATTGCAAGAACATATCTGTTCCAAGTTATGCCGAGGAGTAAGAACACTGAGTCGAGCAGTACTGTAGGTGAACACCATGCCTGGGTCGAGCTGAATTGTCTCTCTGCAAGCACGCTGAATGGTACAGTCTGCCTCTTGACATGGGACATGAGTCACCTTCTTCACCTGCAGCCCTACTCGCTGATCCATCTCTTCAGTTGACTGAGAAATCCTGCCCACAATGTAATTGGGCTTATAGAATGCATGGTGAGGTTCTCCGATTGCTAGCAGAAGGTCCACCCCATCAGAAGCAGCAGACGGTTGCAAACTAGCCATGTGAATGTTATGCCGCTGGGTATCTAGGATGCTTCCCAGAAACCTTTGGAGGTTGCGCCAATGATCCCCAATGAATTCCTCAGGGGTAAGATGGTGGAAATGTAGCACCACAGCCTTATCCAAAGCCTCCTGGCTGAAGGACCACACATGGATATGGACATTAGTTGTAGCTCCAAATGTCCCATCACTGACAGTTACATTCAGAGTGTAGTGGCCATGTGGGAGTCCATCACCAGCAATGATCTTCCCATCTGTAGCCCCCACTGAGAAGTGTCTCTTTTCTGGTGCTTCTGATGTCAAGGTGTATTGTAAAGTGTCATGGGGGTCTCGATCTGTAGCATGAATTTTCCCAAGAACCCCTCCTCGGAAAGCTCTTTCATTAGTTGTGATTAGAATCTCTAGTGGAAGTGCAGAAGGAGGGTATCTGCTCTGCTGTGTCACCTGGATGCTTACAAATGAAGATGAAGACAGAGGAGGGATACCACTATCTGTGACCTGTGACCAGGAAAATGAAGCAAACCATTACAACTCAGCATTAGCACTTGCACTCATCCTGTTTCTTGCAGGCTTCTTCCTTCTCTTTCTGAATCCACTAGAAACCTATGCTTTTTCTGATGAGCTCAACATCTGCATTCTTCTCCAAACAGCATGTTTCCACTGAACCTGCACCTATAAATCTATACATTAAAAAGCTACCACAGAGTCCCCAGAACTGAAAGATACAGGATGTTGCAATGAGGTGTGAGTTACCATCCAATTCTTCCCTATTTTTTACTCATTTTCTGAATTCTATTTTGCTTTGAGCCTTAGGAAAAGCAGACGTTTATATAAACGTACTATGAAGCATCCTCCTGCCACTGACTCTAAGTGACTGGGAGCCTCTGGCAGATGCTTCCTCCATAAATTTGTCCAATCCCTTTTAAAGCCATCTAACCATTACTCATGGTCATCACCACATTTGGCAGCTGCAGATACCATAGGCTAACAATCCACTGTATGAAGAAGCTTTTTTTATCCTGAATTTCTCACCATTCAACCTTATTAGATGACTCTGAGTTTTAATAATCTGCTTGACATTCACCTTCCTGAGTAAGTTTCTTTCATCAGCAAGCCAAGCTACCAATTTAAACAGGAAATACTTAAACAGAAAAAAATATTTACACAAGATTTCCTTGTCTTCACATGCACCTTTAGCACACCAAGGGACTGCATCTAATTCCCTTAGATACTATTATTACTGTACCAGACTAGGTATGTCTGAAAAATAACAGCCGAATCATTTGCTACAGAGAAGGTATGTGATTGGATTTTCCTTCCTTCCTTCCTCCCTCCCTCCCTCCCTCTTAAACAAAGCTGTAGAAGATTTGCAAATTTTGTCAGAACAGTGGCACTTTGAGAGATTTTAACCCTATCCAACACATGATTTTGCAATCAATATCCTCACTCCAAGCTCCTGTTCAGTTGTACTTGTGTTTTGGCTTATTTGGACAAATAAGATCTGACAGTTTTGATTTCGATAGGGCGAACAGCCCAGAAGTAAAACACACTCTCCCCAGAGCTACTGCTCTATTAAAACTGCAACCTCCACACCCAAGCCTACATGGCATCAAAAATAAAATGCTGGAAGATCCAATCAGAGTTCTATCATGTAAGGTAAATTTCCCCCCTAAAACAGACCTACCTGGACTTGGAGAAGGTATTGTTCTTTTGTTCTTCTGTTCAGGATGATCGAGGTCACCAGCACTCCATCCTGGTTGATCTGAAATGCCTTTCCTTCATTTCCTTCAGTGATCTGGAAAGAATATGGTGGTCCATTCCTTGGTGAGTCCCTGTCGCTCATGATCAGCTCTACGACACTGGTGCCAACTGGAGAGTTCTCCTGAAATGTTTTAAAAACAAAATTCGAGACAGGCCGGTAGAAGCAGAACAGCTACTTTGGGTTAGAGGACAGGATAACTGAGGTAAAATGGGCCAAGATATATGGCTTTTACCATAAAGACGATCTCAAAAACAAAAGTGTCAAAGATTTGCACATTTGGATGAAGCAGATGTAGTAAAACCTCCTGGCTTCCATAAAGAATATTTTCCCCTTGCCTACCTGTATGATCAACCTTTAGTATTGAAATGTCTGCTTTTTTTATGATAAATCTATTGACCAGATGTGGATGTTGCCTTGTTTTTGACATTTGTAAATGCAATATAAGTTAACTTAAGCAGTCTCTGATTTCAGCAGATCATTGTGTCACTCCTTCTAAGCTTTTGTAGTCTTTTAGACTCTAGGTAACCCAGTAAGTAGGGACGTGGTGGCGCTGCGGGTTAAACCGCAGAAGCCTCTGTACTGCAAGGTCAGAAGACCAGCCGTTGTAAGATCGAATCCACACGACGGAGTGAGCTCCCGTCGCTTGTCCCAGCTCCTGCCAACCTAGCAGTTTGAAAGCATGTAAAATGCAAGTAGATAAATAGGTACCACCTCGGTGGGAAGGTAATGGCGTTCCGTGTCTAGTCGCGCTGGCCACGTGATCACGGAAACTGTCTTCAGACAAACGCTGGCTCTACGGCTTGGAAACGGGGATGAGCACTGCGCCCTAGAGTCGGACACAACTGGACTAAATGTCAAGGGGAACCTTTACCTTTTAACCCAGTAAGTAGGTTATCTCTGAAAAAGCATAACTAAGACTGGTGCCTCTGAACTACTACTTTACCTGAACTGCCACACTATAATTGAGCTGAAAGAACCTTGGTGGATTATCGTTGACATCAGATACACGAATGAGTACAGCGGTGTCACTGGAAAGAGCTGTCTGTCCATTGTCTGTTGCTCGGACTTGCAGAGAATAGCTGGATACCTAGAAAACATAACATTTGCACTGAGAAGGCTGGGTTCTTCCAACAACTATTAACCAAAATAGTAAGGAGGAAGTGAAGTTTCAATCACAGCCTTTTCATTCTTAGTTTCTGTTATTTCACTGGACTTGTGACACTGATGACTTTTAAGTTCCTGATAGCTATGCAGCTGTGAGTCATTGGTATGAGTCTCTTGATTACTGGGTTTCTATTCCAATTAGAGTTTTTCTTGTTACAAGGGGATGCTAGGAGTTTCAGAAGGACCAATAGCAGAGAGACAGGTTAACAAAGTGCTTTATTTCTTGGCAGTTATTTCTGTCTATATCTAATAAATCAAATGAGATACAGTTTAGAGGAAGCTAGATTAGGAATATTGCATTATTCCTCTTTTACATAAGCGAATACCACGATTCACAGAAGGTAGACAGAAAGGAGTTTTATTCATCAAACTCAGGAACTACAAATACCTTCATGAGCAAGTCTGTACACTAATCACTGGATTCTACTGTCATTCCATTGATAATGCAGTTCTTGCTGCTTCTTTAAAGTAGTGTTCATACTTTGGGTGATTTCTAAGTTCCATGAATGGCAAGTGGCTCTTTTAAATGAACTATGATTGTTGGGGCTGATGGACACCATCAACGTCTCTCATCATTGTGGACATTTCCTTTCCTGCTTTGTAAATATGTGACTAAAATATTTCATTTTTCAGTCTCAACCCCCAAAAGAGTTTCATTCTCAGGTCCTACCACTCACCTCCTCCCTGTCCAAATACTTGGCAGTATGTATCTCTCCTGCTTTGGGGTCAATGATAAAATGGCCCAGTGGATTCCCAGCCACAATTGAATATATGATCTGGTTGTTCATCATCCCGTCTTTGTCATCAGCAAAGACCTATTGAAAGAAAAAGACCTGGATTATAATTACAAGTATGCTTTCTTAGGAAATGATTAACTGTTGGGTGGCTGGTCAGACTATTTATTTATTTATTTATTTATTTATTTATTGAATTTATATCCCGCCCATCTAGTCAATAGACTAGAATAAGTAGAGCTTAAAACAAAAAGTTGCAGGAAATAATTTTTAAAAGAAAGTATTACAATCTTATGAAGTTGCAACCCAAAATCAGCTGCAGCACCACATTTTGCCTGTGTGTGTTTTGTGCTGTCAAGGTGGAAGCAATTTACAGCAACCCTAAGAGGGCTTTACCATCAAAGGCAAGGGCCAATTGTTTAATGATAAGCATACATAATGCCCAATGCATTGACCTTCACAGAAGCCACTGGGATACAAAATTGTAATAAAGTTCTGCCTATGGCTGAGTAAGCAATAATGAAATGTCTTGTTCCAACTTACTCTGAGCACCATTTCACCAATGGCAGCATCCTCACGGATATCAACAATATAAAGGTCTTGGCTGAACATTGGTGCATGATCATTTACATCTGTGATGTTGATCACAACCATGGTTATGTCACTGAGAGAAGTCGAGCCTTTCCGTATACCCTCAACAGATAAATAATATTCATGGTTAACTTCAAAATCCAGACTTCCATTAACATACAGGATGCCTGTATAGAGACAGAGACAAAACAATAAGGAATTTCCTAAACATGGGACATATCCTATATGATTTTGGAGGCCCGGAGACAGTATGCAGAAGTTGTCTCTACTGTTTAATTGTCATAGACAGATCACTACCTGGATGGGTCTAGACCTACTGGAACTCAGAGCCTCTGTGGGGATCAGGGGGTCTATTAAGATGGTGTACCCCAGGAGGCTGATGGATCCAAATGGTTTCCTGCTGACTCTTTAGGAGCTTCCTGCTCCCTCAAAAGGCAGTCCTACTGAAGTCCTGGTTGACCTCTGGAATAGGTAATGGCCAGCGCCATTGATACAACCACTCCTAAGAGTCCCTCCCATAGAGAGGAGCCAAACTGGCCTCTTGGTTCACTAGGGAACTGGTGGTGATGAAACGAGTAGTGGTGAAATGACAGAGACCAGTGTGACAATGGTGGAAAAGAGTTAATTCACTTAAGAGTGAATATGACCAAACACTGGCTAGAGTCCATAAGAAGGCCTACTCCATGGCAGTGGTACTGGTGAAGTAGTCATGCTCGTCTGCCATCATGACATCTGCAAAGAGCTGCCCAGTGAAATTATCTCAAGTGGTCAAAGGCCCATTACATGCTGGCTCATATGAAGACAATACAGCCCACTCAACAGCCCACTGTGAAGAACACTCTGCAGTGAGAAGACCACTCTGCAGATCCACTCCACCTTGAATGCTGTAGTTGACACAGCTCCTATGGATGTAACTTTGGCCCCTGCTTGTCCTGTGTTAAAGAATAAGTTTCAGTTCCTGCAGCCTGAGGAGGTGGACAGGACCCTTGGAGAGGTGAGAGCTACTACATATGTGTTGGATCTTTGCCCTTTCTGCTTATAAAAGCAGCCAAAGGGGGAATGGCTGAGTCGGTAAGAGGAGTGGTGAATACCTCCTTGAAGCAGGGCAGGATCCCAGCATGCTTAAAGTAGGAAATAGTAAGACCACAACTGAAAAATTGCTCCTTGAATCCCATGGTATTGGATAGTTATCAGTCACTCTCTAATATCTCATCTCTGGGCAAGGCATTGAAGCATGTGCTAGCTTCTCAAATTCAAGGATTCCCAGATAAAACAGATTATCTAGATTCATTTCAGTCTGGCTTCAGATCTGGCTGTGGGACAGAAACTGTTTCAATCATCATGGTGGATGACCTACTCCAGGAACTGAACAGGGAGAGTGTGACTGTCTTGAATTTGCTGGACCTCTCAGTGGCTTTCAATACTATTGACCACAGTATCCTTATGGCCTATCTCTCTGAGATGGTACTTGAAGGCATGATTTTACACTGGCTCTGGTCTCTTCTGAAAGGGAGAGCTCAGAAGGTGGTGCTGGGGGGACTCCTGTTTGACACTCTGGTGGTTAGCCTGTGGTGTCCCTCGGGACTCTGTCCCCCCCCCCCCCCCTGCTATTTAACATATACACTGGGAGAGGCTGTGTGAAGTTTTGGAGTTTGGAATCACCAGTATGCAGATGACACCCAACTCTATCTCTAATTTCCATCAAAATCCAAGGAAGCTGTTTAAGTTTTGAATTGGTATCTGGTGTCAGGACTGGACTAGATGGGGGTAACTAATCTAAAGCCTAATCCAGACAAGACAGAGGTGCTCTTGGGTCAGTTGAAAGGCAGATCAGGGAGCAGGGATTCTGCCTGTGCTTGATGGAGTTACATTCCCCCTGAAAATCCAGGTGCACAACTTGGATGTGCTCCTGAGCCTGGATGCCTAGGTCTCCACAGTGGCCAGGAGTACATTTGCCAGCTATCAGTGTGCCAGCTATACCCATTCCTTGAGATGTCTGATCTGGCCATAGTGATACATGCCTTAATTACATCCCATTTGGATTACTTACCTGTGCTTGAGTGCAACCTGAACATCCCATTATTATTTCCATTTGTAATTTCATACTTGATCTCTGAGCCTTGAGCATTGTCCCTTGTCAATGAAGACAGATTCAGAATCTCTGTGCCAACAGCCACATCTTCTCGTACCACAATCACATATTCTGTGTCTAGAAAAACTGGCAGATATTCCTCCAGATCCACTATTGAGACTGAGACAGTAGAAAAACTAGAAAGGGTCTGTGGAGAACCCTTGTCTGTGGCACACACAGTTAAGTCTAGTGCAGATGCCTGCAACTCCCTTAGGGGCTTCTCCAGTCGGATCACACCAGTTGTTTCCTCAATTGAAAAGTGGCCATCAGCTGACTCAGCAAGAGAGTAGAGTACTTCTGAATTATGGCCTGGAAAAACAACAACACATGAGAGACAGAAACATTAACGGATAGACAATTTGATTTGGGAATCATTATTTAACACAGGGCAAACTGAGAAGAAACCATCCTCTGACATTCCATTTTCTGTCTCAGAAACTGGAGACCAGGATTTAACCTGGAACAAAAGGTAGTGGGATTCATTTACTGGATAACGTGATAACACCACCCTGATCAAATTTATCTGATGAAGATACAGCAAGAGTAGAAGATTACTGTGTTCAATTTCAAAAGTACATGTGGATTAGGAATATTGTCATGGCCCAAAAAAGGGCAGATGCATCTTTTAAGATGTATGTTGGATTGTTTTAAAAATACATAACTAAGATCAAAAGGAAAAGGAATTTTACTAGATGATATCCTTTGTTAAAAACTTTGGATTCTCCCAAGGTTAAATCCTAAATATCAAAATCATCAACATTATCTTTAGCAAACTCCAATACAGGTAGGATTACTTTTTCTGACTATTAAGGATGCAAGATTCTTAGCCTGTTTAAATTTTAGAAAAAGTTACATAAAGACAGTAATGCATAAAGGGAGAGTTTCTCGTGACAATCTAAGGGCCAGTGAATTTTGGAAAATGATGATTAATTTCAAAGGATACCTTGAATAAGGATATATTATAATCCTGCTTCTTTAAATTATACCAAAGAGCATGCTCCATGTATACATATTTATGCATTTTCAATATCCTTGTTATACCAAAAACTATTTACATTAGACAGCCAGCCTTCAGGAACGGAATGGCTATATCAAATCTATGAAACAATAAGGTTTTATGGTAAATTGTTGTTATCAGAAACAATGAGGGAAGACAGTTGTCTTCTACAGTGAATGGCCTGCTGCAGCTAGATACATAAGCCATTTACATTATTTATTTGTAATATGATACAACCTGTGTAGATGTAAGGGGCAGTACCCATTTAAATGCTACCATCAGGAGAATGGTGATGTCTCCTTCCCAACTCCGGACAGTTCCTTTCCCTTACAAATCTTGTTTACCTCTCTCTAGGTACAACTAAGCACACAAGTGAAAACTCACTGGACAGTTACATTTCAGGTTTCAGAAGCATTTAACTCCAAGAACATATTCTCTCATACACTCTTAAATTAGTTCTTTTCTCTGTCCATTCTGTATTTAAAAATGAATACAGAGACTGTTATCCTACATATTGTGAATTTACTTTTTTTTTAAAGGTCAGCTAAGCTAGGTTACACAACACACTCAAAACGCACATGCTTTTAAAGATAGTCACACCAACAAGCTAAAGTTCTTCACTTCAGGAAGCCATCTGTCCCAAAGGTTTTTCAAATGCTTGTTCCAAACATTCTTGTTTACCTTCATCAGGGTCCCTTGCGAAGACCACTGCAACTGGTGTCTTTACTGTGGTGTTATCAAAGATGGCTACTGCACATTGACTGGGAAAGAACCGTGGAGGACTGTCATTTGTATCCTCAATGTCCACAATTACGTCCACCTGGCAAAAACGCCCTCCTCCATCTGTTGCCTTGGCAACAAGCTGGTACTTAGATATGAGCTCCCGATCGAGTAATGCAAAAGTGGTCAGCTCCCCTAGTGAAATAAAAAGTGGCATAGAGATTTCACAGGGTCATAGAAATTTATGGGTTTAAGAAATAGTTTCAGTTGTATAGAAGAATGATATATACATGTCTGTCTTTATGCAAGAGATAACATCTTCTCTACCTCCTAAGACTTAGCGACTCAGCCCTTAAAGAAAAGGCATTTTAAAAAATGAAACGTAAGTAAATTTAACAGGTCCTCATTTATGCTAGAAATATGATAAAGACAACACAGAGAGATTTTTTGTAGGGATTACAGCCCTTTGGGTTTGGATTTTGAAATTTTAAAATTCAGAATTTCTGGATGTCTGGAACTCTATTGCAACCAGTAGGAATATTACATAGTCATTGTTTTCCTCTTTATAAAAACACAAAGAGGCAAAACATTTTCAAAAGATTTATCTGTGTCTTCTGACAACTTTTCAGTGATTGTGCCAAACCAAAAGAGTGCACACCAACAGCCAGTGGTACCTTGACATTAGGAAATGATTGCAGTGGGCGTACTGATCGAACCCTGACCAATGGGAATGCCAGCAGGAGATGCCAGCAGCATTGGGGAAACAGAGGAGACACTGAGTTCTCTGCTCCCACTACCCTTGGTTGCAGAGTATCTTTAAGTTTCATTTCTCAATAAATCACTCTAGGATGCCTAAGAAATATGTTTCACTTTCATTTCTTCCTCTAGCAAGCAAAAAACCTAGCCTTTTACTATCTGATCTATAGGAGTAAATGGGACTCCAAATTCAAATTTAGATATATTCTGAACTATTTAAATATGGCATTATTTGATGAATTCTGAATATTTCTGAATCTGAACACACATCTCTAATTTTTTGTTTATCGGAAACTAAAGGTTTCAGTTCAACTAAGGAATTTTTCATAAATACCAACATTTTACACAATGAAGATATATTTATGTGTAGAAATGGAAAACTATGAGATTCCCTGATTCAGTTTATTCAGAAAAGCTATTTTTCATACTGTAGTCATTACCAGGCTAATAGGATATAAACCTCTTTTGAGACAGGAATTGCTAGCTGAAATCCTGTTGCTTAGCATAATAAACCACAACTAGTGTAGGCCCTTTGACTCAACAGAACGTACAGAGGAGTTGACTCATCAAATCCCCACTGATTCAATGGGCCTATTCTACTTGAAGCTAAATAACACTATTTCACAAACAAGAAAAGCCATTCATCATAAGAAATACGACATATCAATTTAAGAGAAGAATGGAGGAAAGGAGACTTTCAAAAATCCAAACGATCATAGAGGGTCTGTGAGGAATATTAACTGAAATAGGATAGAATTCTATTTTTCTGAAGGAAATAAGTTATCCTGTAGCAACCTGTTCTTTGGAAGCTCGAGAAATTGACAGAGGGGAAGGGGGGGGAAAGAGCACAATATTATGGCACTTTAAAGATTAACAAGTTTAATTCAGTGTGAGCTTTAATGATCCCATTTCTCTAGACTTTGTCTTTGGGAAAGACCACTTCACAGTTTGTTGGAGGCTGTATTTTTTATGTATTAAGTTAATTTTTAAAAGGTAGCTGGGCTATCCCAGGCAACTGCTTTTTAAACAAGCCAGATTGTAGCCACATGAGGTAGAACTGCCCACACCCCTCAGAAATACATATTATTTTGAGAAGAGGGGCAGGTCCTTATTAAAGAGGTCTAACATTTTTCTTCTCTGAGTTTGAATTCTTCATAGAAGCTTTTCCATGTTATAATATTTAGCTGTCAGACAACTTCCAGGTATGATTCCAAGCTAGGTCACATAACTAGAAAATAACTGTGCGGGAAAACCTCTCTGCCGTCTGTGCAGTATGTAGGAATAACATTCTGGCCTCCAGTGCTTGTGCAAGGAACAATGTGAAGACCATGTAGCTTGGTAACGTCACTTTCTTTGAACTGGAACTCCCAGAATTCCTAATCAGCATGACTACAGTTTAGTAGCTGAACTGGTTGAAGAACCCTGGGGTCTGTTGTCCCCAAAAAATATTTTTGATAACCTTTCTCTCTGTGTTGGTAGATTCCATTCCTACCTGTATGAGGGTCCAACCGGAACTCCTCAGCACCAGGTCCATGGAGACTATATGTAATTTGGCCATTGCTGCCGACATCAGCATCTCTGGCTGACACTTTCAAAACAGAAAACCCTTGTGGTGCATCTTCTGAAACTTTGCCTTGGTATGGTATCTGGAAAAATAAAGAAGGAAAAAAAGTATCCCATAAAGCAAAATGAGTAACTTAATTCCAATGCCATGAAATGCAAAGGGGCCACCCCAGATTTGTTCACAGATGTAATTCCAAACAACGATGAACTGGCCATTTCTCAGGCAGATCATTGTTTTTGTAAAATCATAGGATCAAATTGTGAAAAGGAAGCAACGAGCCATAAAGAACTAGCCTAACTCAAATGCTCAAAGCCAGGACCATCTACTCCCTCCAGCTATGTATTGTTCTAGTTGACTATGGGAATACTATACTAATCCAATATGAATGGTGGGGCTAGGGAAATGTGAGTCCAATGAATGCTTGAGAAGAAGGCCACCAGGAAACCCAAATGAGATCCCTAAGATCAACCACAGACCACCTTTTGCCAAAAAGCAGACTCGTGTATCTAATTCTCATTTGAAATATGTCCAGCCCCATGGACTTAATTTAAGCCCACTTTTGGCCCCTTTGAATTTTATTGTGTTTGAGTGTCCAGAAGTGACAACTGCGTAGAAAATGTCATTGCAGAGAAACTATCTCAGAACAACTCAAGTGATTTAAGTGATACAAAAAAATCTCTTTTATAGGTCTTCTTTTCAGATATTACTGTCATGTTTTTCTCTTGGTGTTTCTCTATGCATTCTATATTTCATGACAACGTGCAATTGCCATAGTGAACATTACACATACTCAAGGTTCAGAGGCATCAAAGAACATAAAGCAGGAGTGGGGGACCTAAGGTTCAGGAGCTGAATCTAACAATCTCAGATGGCCAGAACTAGGGATGTGCACTGGGAAAACATTTGGGTCTAAATCATTTTGGGTTCTTTTAAGGGGTGACTTACTAGTTTTCAGGTTTTTCAGGTACCAGCCCTTTTGATAATATATGAAAGGGATCAGTTCTTTGGGGTTATTTCATTTCACACACACCCATTCATGTTTTGCCTCACATTTGCCTCAAAGCCCTAAAGAACCCTTAATAAGTAAAAACAACAACAAAACAAAACAAAACCAGGGGCAAGGCCAGCAGTCCATGGTAAATTAACTAAATAATACAGTTTTTAAAAATTAATATAACAAGGACCCCACATACAGATACAGGAGGGAAAAGCAAAATAAAAACACACAAACTGCCTCCTCTCCAAAAAAGAAAGAAAAGCAGGGAAGCAAATAAATGTAATAATACAGTTAAAGACAGTTTCCCAAAGCCAAATGACTAGAATATGGATAGATTTCTCTCTCCACACCATTGCTATCTTCTCTCTTTTCTTCCAGAGCAGGCAAAATGATCTACCGACACAGGCAGAGAGCACAATCAAGATGGAGGATGCCATGCAGCTCAGCAGCACATGGATCCCACCCACAAGGAAGGACTAAAGCAAAGAACATTCTTCATTGGTTCCAACTAATCGCAGTCCTTCTACAATTCAAAATTTCCTCTCCTCCCTATAGACATTCTGACTAGCTGTTGACAGCAGATCTCTCTAAACTGTTTGATTAAACCTCTCCAGGCAAGTTGAGAGACAAGAGATGAAGAAAAGGGCAACCAAAAGACAGAAAAACAAAATAATCCTAAACGTTTGTTATTTTTTCTTCCTTTAAAATAAAGCATTCAGATTTCAAAGGCTCTCTGTGGGAAATTAACAAAAGAATCCAAAACCAAAAGTAAGAGCCTCTTACTTTTCCCCATTCATATTAACCTGAAAGTCCCATCCTTAGCCACAACCAAGTTTTTCTGACACCACATTTGGTGGTTTCTTGGTTTTTGTAAATCTCCTCTTGCTGCCAGTTCCAAAGTTCTGAAATGTCTCTTTTAAGGCTTAATTACTGGCTGCAACAATTCTAAATGAAAATATGTAGGTACTTCTCTTCTACCCTTTCCCTTCAGTTGCACCCCTACTGGGGAAATGTCCCCAGAGAATTTCCCTGGAATTTAATTTGCCCTTTTCACAAGGAATTCATGGAGTCTACACCACAGTTTGCTCCAGTTCATTTTATTTATTGCAGTGTCTCTGCATTAGGCAAAGTGATCCTGAGGCAACAAATGCTAGTGAGAAGCAATGGCAGCCTCCTAGCTGTCCTTCCTGAGCCTCCTGACTTTTCACCATTCTTTGACATGAGAACTGTATGTGACACACAACATGTGGTGTAATTTCTAAACTACTAGATTGGATTGCTGCCCTTTGGTATGATGGAGGCCTGGGGTCTGGATGTGTGTGTGTGTGTCCTTATCCTATGGTGGTGGCGTGAGGTGCCCCGCCCCCGCCTGGAGAATAGGCCACTGATTGGTGGAGAACTCTGTCCAACTGGCAGCTGAAGAAAGGTTCAACTGCCAATCCATCCAGTTTCTGCATAGGAATGAAGGGGTTGCCATTTTGTCTTTCAAGGAGCAGAATGACTTGGGGCAGTCCTGCATCTCCTGCCAATCTAATTCAGAAGGGACCAAATAAGTCAGCACACATTAACTGCTCAAATAACTGCCCCACAATGCAATGTATCTGCTCCAGGTCTGCTTCCAATCCAAATCGCTACAAAGTGTAGACATACACAATCACCTGCTTGCATTCAGGGCTGTTATCATTGACATCAAGGACTGAGATCTCCACTTCTGTTGCTGCCTGAAACTTTCCATCAGATGCCATGACTTTGAGCAGGTATTTTTCTGTATCTTCCCTGTTCAGAAGCTTCTTAGAAAAAATCCTCCATTCTCCATCAACCTCATTAACACTGAACTGTCCCAGAATGTCTCCTTCTGATAAGGCAAAGACAGGATATGAAAGGGAACACATTTAAGAGTTTCAAGGAAGAAGATCATATAAAAGAGGAAGAACCCCTAAGTCTACTATGTGCTACTTACTCAGTCCAAATGATATGTACGGAAACTAGAGAATACTCCTGTCCCAGGATGAACCATAAAAAGAAGAGAAACATTGTCCCATTGATTTAATCTAGCTTCTTGCCAATTCACAAGATTTAATTACTGCGTGGATCTTACAAATTATAGATTGAACTTAACGAAACAGCTATTTCACTAAACACTTTGTCTCAGAATCATAAAATTTGTCCCTAACTCTCAGTAGTAGTAGTAGTTGAGCTTCCCCTTAGACTGGGCAAGAGCAGTGGAGAGAAAATTGTCCTTTGGGATATCCCCTCCGGCTTTGTTTCATTTGGGATTTATAAAAAAGCCAAAGGGAATATAAGGAAGCAGATCTGGGATACAGCTCTCCAATGTGATAGAGCATGGGTCTCATATTACTCAGTGGCTGGGAATCACAGTAAAATCTTAATCCCAGCAGATCAACTTTACAATTTAGAACTTGCAAGACATCTGAGAGCTTTCACACTGGCCGGTTTCAATGCTCTGAGTCCAGCCATTCTAGAGGGAAGATACCCATGTACCCCTTACGATCAACGCCTTTGTCTTTGCCAATCTGGTATGGTGGGAACCATGGAAAATGTCCTGCTGTATTGCACATTTTATAAAGATTCACACAACCTACTTATTTTTCAAATTTTAAGCCAATATCCAGGTGAACATGATAAATTTTACATCTCTTTTCTCTTCTCCTCTCTGATTCCTCAAGTAAATTATAGCTAAGATTGCAAAATTCTGTGCAGCAGCTTGTATAATAAGAAAATAGATGATTTAATCACTGCAGTAATCAAATTAGAAATTTACATTTAACTGCAATTTGAATTTCAGATAGCTTTGTATAGACTGTAACTATATGATTTATTATTGTATTTTATTTTGAATAACTAACATGGTCATAATAACAATAAAGTAAAGTAGTTGAGCTGTGAGGGGGACATACTTGGAAGCAATCATATAACCACTTAACAGTGTCTAGACACAGTACTATCCACATGACCAACCTACCAGCTGGTTTATTTGGCACTAGTTACTGTGACATACAAATCTCCTGTCTCTTTGATATGAGGCATCTGCAAAGTTCATCTAGAATGCCTCTGCATTTTATATATTTCATGGAGAAATAAACATGGACCACTTAATTTCTGGATAGCTGAATAAATGGGCGTTAATATTTCTGATTAATGAATAATTGATTCCTTGGCTTTTGGAATATTTCCTAGGAATGACTTTCATAATGCAATTCTAAAAGAAGTTGGCTATATTTTATTGACAGCAGTAATGACTAAGATTAAAATGATTTAATGCAATATAGTTCACTTGTGCAACATTTTTTCCATCACTTGTTTTTTTCCCCCCATAATGATTATTGATCACAACATGGCACAAGAATGGACTAAGCACTAGATCTGTTCTGCAGGTCTCTGATTTCAAAGAGCAATCTTTCTCAGGAACCATGGTATGCAGTTTTCATGTCCATGATTCCCACAATAGCTCCTGATTAAAAATAGGTTGTATTAAGCTGCCCTTCTTTGATAATGAGCATCATCTTACATTTAAAACTACAGAAACTTCAAAAAGACTAATATAGTAGGGCACCTCTTAATGACAAGAAAATCTATCTGAAACAAGATTTATTCCAATTCATCAAAATGTCAAGAAAGGTAAGCTCTTACCAGTGATGTAACATGTGATTTGTCTGTTTTGCTCTGAAATATCACTGTCGATAGTTTCAAGAGTGGCAATAATCTGTTCAGCTTGAGCATTTTCAACCACTGAACCTTTATACATTTTGGAGGTGAACTGTGGAGCATTGTCATTTTCATCAGTAACAGTGACCTCTACTAGGGCTTGAGAAGAAAGCTGGACTTCCCTGCCATGGTCTGATGCCACAACAAAAAACCTGTAGGTTTCCTGAACCTCACAATCCAGCTCTTTAAGGGTCATGATCCAGCCACTTTCACTGTCAATGGTGAAGAGTTCTCTGATGTTGCTTGCTTCTGATCCTAGGCTATAGGTCACTTGCCCATCACTTCCAGTATCTTGGTCAATGGCAGTGACTTGAATCACAGTAGTTCCTGCTGGCATGTTCTCCATGACAAAAGCCCTGTAGGGATCAGCCTCAAAAATGGGTTTGTTATCATTGACATCTTTTACATGAATGTTTATGGATACCAAAGAGACCAGGTCAGTATCTTGATGTGAGCAATGAGCCAAAACATCAACTTGGTACCATTTCATCTTCTCATGGTCCATTGCCTTTTGGATAGTCAAGGCCCCTGTTTGCTTATCCAAAGCAAATACCCTTTCTTTATTGCTCTCATCAGTTGACCCCTGCACCAGACTGTAGATGATGGGGTCTTCTGCCACAGCTCTAACTGAACCTATTTCTGATCCCTCTGGGAGATCTTCAGATGCTGAAAAGGTGTATAGTGGTTCAGAAAACCTTGGCAAAGACACTTCTTTTGGAACAACTTGAAGGTTTACTGGAACAACAGAATTCCAGTAGGGAGGCCTGGCATCTTCAGCTTTGACTTTAAAATTCACTTTACTGTTTTCTAGTCCACTGAGGCTTTCTTTCACTTTAACAACCCCTGTGACAGTATTAATCTCAATCACATCTTCTGCAATGACCTCCTCGACTGAATCAACAGAGTAAATTACATCGGCATTCACTCCTTCGTCTGCATCATAAGCTACCACCTGCATGACTGGGGACCCTTTGCTCACATTGGACTGGATGGACAAGATGTATTCTGAAGCTTTGAACTGAGGGGGGTTGTCATTTTCATCTGTGAGTATGATTTTAACAGTGCAGAAGGCTACTTTCCCCCCACCATCCTTGGCCATGATTTTAATAGCAACAACTCTCTCAGTAGAATTTTCTCTGTCCAGTTTCTGTAGGGTTTCAATGTGCCCCTCTTCATCAATTACAAATTTCTCTTGACCAAGTTTGTTTATGATGGTATAATCTACAGTGCCATAGGAACCATCATCTGGGTCAATAGCTGACAACTCAATCACTCGGGTTCCTACCTTAGCATTTTCAGCTAATACTGCTTCATAAACGTCCTGCTGAAATGATGGACTATATTTATTTTCATTTGTGGTATTGATGTACACTGGCACAGTGGTCTTAAATACTCCATCTGAAGCTGAGACCTTGAGATTGTAAAAAGGTTCCAGGTCCCTTCTGCAACGATTCAGGGTGGAAATTATTCCAGAAGTACTGTTGATGGTGAAATGTCTTTCCTCATTCCCTGAAAGAATCAGATATTCCAACCTGAATGTGTCTCTACTGTCAGGGTCAAAAGCCTGGACTTTGATCACAGTGTGGCCACAGGTGACCATTTCACTCACATTAGCCTGATAGTGGAGCTGACTGAACTCAGGTGGGTTGTCATTGATGTCCAATACACTGACAATTACAAGGGCTTCACTCCTGAGAGGAGGCACCCCATGATCTGTGGCACGTACTTTAATGTGAAATTCATGGTTGGCTTCATAATCTAGAGGCTGAGTTGTTGTTATTTCTCCTGTGCTGGAATCAACACTGAAGAGCTGGGAAATGTTTGAACGGTCCTCCAAGACCTGATATGAAACAAGCTTATTCCTCCCTGAATCTCTATCAGTAGTAAAGAGCTGTACAACAGGAGTCCTTGCTGGCATACCTTCAGAGACAGAAGCAGTGTAAACCACCTGAGAAAATACAGGTAAATTGTCATTAATGTCCTCAACCTCTACTTCTACCATTGCTTCTGAAAAAGCACCCATTGCTGTGTCTGTGGCTCTGACAGTAAAGGTGTGTTTTGTACTCAATTCATAGTCCAGTTGGCTAGCAACCATAAGCACACCAGTCTTGAAGTCAATATTGAACAGTTTAAGGGCTGTTTCTTCCACAATGTTGTATATTAAGCGCAGGCCTTCAGGGCTCCGAGCCTGGATATGGACAATTGGTGTGTAGAGTGGAATGTTTTCAGGCACTCTCACAGTATAAAAAAGGCTTTGGAACAGAGGGTTGGATTTATTTCTCACGGTGATTATAACCTCTTCTTCAGCATACAAAGGAGGCTCACCCACATCTCTGGCAATAACCAGGAGTGTGTATTTATTTAGAGTTTGATAATCAAGGGGTTTCTTGAGTGAGATGTCCCCTAAATAGGGGTCAATCCAGAAATACTTGTAGTCTTCTGCAAAGGAGTAAAAAATGATGCCATTATTTCCTAGGTCCTCATCAGTTGCAGAAACCTGAAAGACCACATCGCCTGGCTCAGCACCCTCCTGTATTGTTGTATAATAAGGCACATGTTCAAAGTGAGGGGAATTATCATTAACATCATCCACATATATTTTTACTATTGCTTGAGATACCCTGGGTGGATTTCTCATGTCCTTTACCTCTACTGCAATCTCATGTATGTCCTGAGTTTCACGATCAAATGCCATGCCCTTGGTTTGGAGTACTCCTGATGTCTGGATCATCCTGAACTTCTCTGTGCCATTCAAGACAGAGTAAAGGAGTGGCTCATTCAACTGATTCCCAGTGACACCAAGTACAACCAGAGTATGAACATCTGTTGAGTTTTCCTTCACTGTTGCTATATATAAATCTTGATCAAACCTTAAAAGGCTGTCTTGTGGTTGAATAAAATTAATTCTAACCAAAGTGCTAGTCATATATAAGTCATCCCCAGCTCTAACTGAGAGCTCATGAAAGCTGGCCAAGGCAGTAGCATTCAGCACAGAGATGACACCAGTTTTGGGGTGGATATAGAAGATATTGTCACGATTCCCTTTTATGATACTGTAAATTATCCTGGAGTCTATATCTTCTGCATGAACTGCAAAAAGCTCCATACCATGATGGACAGGAAGTTCTGCAGAAAGTTCATAAACAGCTTTGGTAAATACTGGAGGACAATCATTTACATCCTTGATGTAAACAGTCACCTCAGTAGGTTTTGAAGCAAATAAAACAGGATTGCCACTATCATGGACGTGAACAGTAAAATGGAAAACTGGGGTGTGCTCATAATCAATATCAGCACATGTAGTAAGAGTGCCCATGCTTGGATCTATTTTGAAAAACAACAGTGCCTCTGGCTGCAAAATTTCATAGACCAACAGAGCATTAGAATCTTGGTCAGCATCTGACGCATGTAGCACTAGTGGGGTATTGTTTTCATCCATAACCATGCTGCCCAATGGACTGTTCTCACTGATCCAGCCAACAAAGGAAGGCTTATCAAATACGGGAACGTTGTCATTCTCGTCTGTGACATAAATAAACACTGGAACATGTACAAATGATCCTGCCATGTTGGTACCACGGATTTTCAGCTGATAAAATGAAGTCTGCTCAAAATCCAGATTCTTTCTTGTAGAAACAAGGCCAGATTGGTAGTTGATGGAAAACACACCATCCTCATCTCCTTCTTTTACTTCATAAGTAACACTTGAAAGGCTTGTGGCTGAAAGAAGAATGACAGAAGAGCCAATGATAGCAGACTCACTGATCTCTGTGACATATTCCTCCTTTATAAATTGTGGAGGTGTGCTGTCAGAGGGCTTTACATGAATGCTCACAGTAGCCGAATCCTTCATTTGGGGAAATCCTTGATCTTCTGCTTTTACAGTGAGTGTGAATTTTTCTTGCTTGCACTGATGGAGCTTCTTAGAAACTGTAATAATTCCAGATAACTCATTGATAGCAAAAAACTCTCCATTGTTCCCTGAAAATAAATAAGGAAAATTTAAATGTAGAGAGCAAATCAACATTTGAATTACTGTACCACTTACTGGTTTGCATCTCAGCAACAAATGTGGTAAATTACAAAGCAGACATATTTCAGTCTCTCTCTCTCTCTCTCTCTCTCTCTCTCTCTCTCTCTGTGTGTGTGTGTGTGTGTGTAAGAAATGGTTACTACAAACATTCAATGATTAAACTGTTGGAGAATTTTGAATTTTTGGTGAAATCCCTCTAACTGTATAGCAGAAATGCAGGGATTCACAGAGCAGAATAGCTTCATGTTCCTCAGAGCAGTCTATGTCTTTTCTTACTAACTGGCACTTACAGTCTCAATAACACACTCTGAGACATTTGTAAGAGAAAGGATAAAAAATGTTTCATTTATTTATTTTTAATTTATTTACAGCAAACTGACAAACCTGACTGCTTTCAGCATACAACTGACTTAAACACACTCAAGGGGGGGGGGGGGGACCCAGAACAGAGAGGCAGGCCTCTCTTTGAATGCAGAGGCAGTGAAGGAAATTTTGGTTAGCGGTGGATAGATTGATGGTCACTTCAGCCCAAAAAGGTCCCTCCCAGCCACACCTTCTTCAGGCAGCATGCGACGTTGCAAATCATTGGAAGCCAAATCTTTCTGTACTCTGGGGTGTGCACTGGGGGACTGCACCACACAGCCATAGTATTAGAGTACCATAGTATTACCATCTACAGACAGCTGGCAAATTAAAGGGGATAATGAGGGAGCTGCTTCTGACTTAAATCACTCAAAAGTAAGCCTCATTAATTCCACTTATGTCTGAATGATGTCTGGTGCCAAAGCATTCTACTCAAGAGAACAGTAACCATTCCTTCACTGGGATGCTGCTCTTTGCTTAAAAAGAGCTCAGAATGTGAAACTATAAGCCGTGTGCAACCATCAGTTAGAAAGGTTAACAGACATCTCTCCTACAGTTCACTTCTCATGGTTTGAAGATAAGATGAAGTGAAAATTGATACGGAACAAAGTGTTGTAATGCACAGCAGCCCAAAGACCTATCAACTTGAACTCATCCAGGCAATATGCTCATGTCCCTGGACTTGTTTCTGCAATTTGTTCAACAAGCTGTCTAAAGCAAGGTACTTATTCTCTTTTATCAGGAGCAGTGAAATGGATCTGGTGAACATGATATGGTCCGTGTACGTATGTATTATTACAATATTGGGAAGAGACAAAGACAACACAGTGCTATATTGGCTGCTACTACTAAATAAATAAATGCTCAGGAAAACACCTTTCCCCCTTGGCTTAACTTCTGTTCTTTGAGGGACAGCCTGTAGTTCTTGTACCACAAATTGAAAGATGTTGCTTGTAGATACAAAGACAACCTTTCTATACATTAGATTCTATGACAATTCATTGCAAGCTTCAGAGAGTCTGAACCACATCTTTACAAACAGGTGGTATGCAGCAAGGCATGACTAAGTGGCTATGTATGATCCGGCTCAGCTGTTGTAGATAAGTCTACGATCCTAGAAGATCATAAACACAAGAAGAGAAAAAGCAAAAAGGCTCATGACTTTAGAGACTGTGATAGTAGTTGAGAAGCCCCTTGGCACCTTCTTTACTTCACACATAGCCTTTAAGCATGGGGGTGGAAAAAGATACAAGGCACTTTACATTCCTGTTTATATAGCTTTTTTTATGCTAGTCTTGCATACAATAGAGCACTGGGAAAGGATAGCATCTTTAGCTAACATACACAACTGTACTCATTACCGATGCAAGCAATTGTAAGCATATATAATGAAAGATGAAAGTCCCTCACCTGCCTCAAGGTAGTAGTGGACTTCAGCATTAATGCCTTGATCTTGATCGAGGGCTCGGACTTGAAGGACTTCTGTACCTACTGGAGCTTCATCCAAAACTTCTGTATTATAGTGGAGGCTGGTGAACTGGGGAGGATGGCTGTTACAGTCCTCTACATGAATAACAACTCTGGCAAAGTCTCGCTTGATTGGGCCCTCCTGGTCTCGCACCTGAGTAGCAGAAGAGAGAGAGGGGCATGTGTCACTTCCCTGAACCATCAGTCAGTCTCTTGATTCAAAGGAGAAAACAAGTGAAGGAGCAAAAGGCTCTTAAACTACAAATTGTTTGTCTGTCGGATCAAAGCTCAATATTCCATAAACGCTATAATTCTCTGATCTTTTATTTCCCCCCCTCCAAATCAATATCATTTACTGCAATTCTTCTATATCCAACATATTTTTGCAGCACAGAACCATCTCATACAATAATCTCCTTTAAGCATTTCCAATTAGGTTCTATAATAAACTACCAGCCACTAGAAAACATCTTCCTCTGTACATCTTGGCTAGAATGATACAGCAGCCAGTTCTATTCTTGGGGACATGGCTGTCAAGAAATTGAGAAAATAAGGGATCATGGTTTCTGTTGCACTTCTAGAAAATCAGGCTTTGTGCTTCATGGCTAGTATGACCTGACCAGGAGAAGGGGGAGAAAGTGCCCATTAGTAACTGGGAGGCAGCAACCACCTGTGCCTTTACTCTGTGAGAAAGGAAGCTTCAGGACTGGACTGAGCTCACTCCTTGGTACAGAGTTAATTAGCAGAATGGTTTCAGGTGGGTGAATGGAGGGGGAAGAAGTTATTCTCTTCTTCAGTAAGTTCAGGAAAACATAGCACCTGATTGGCAGATCTTCTGGAAGAGTCTGGAAACTGGCATTTAGGGTATAAAAGTGGGGATAGAAATTACCTCTTACATAGCCTAGTTATCTCTTAGGAGAATTCTGTGCTTATCTGCTGTTCCACTACATAACTTTCATTCTGTATATGCTCTGGAACTATGCTGAAGCTATGCCAGGATGTAAGTTTTACCATAGGTTAGTAGCTATCTTATTTTCTTGTGAGATTGTTCTTGAATTGTTCTTGGCTCAAACCTTTTGAATGCTTATTTTGCTCCAGAAGCCTTTGACTATTCTGTACCGATTGAAACTGTTTTGAAGTTTTGCTTTTTAATTTTTTTTACCTCCTTTAATAAAATAATTTTTGAGATAGCTGTTTGCTTCTTTTGGAGACTGAGAGGGTTAGCGGCAATAAAACCAGGCTTGCCTCAATTATCTACCGGAAGCTTGTGTGTTTTGTGGGAATTTTTGGGATTCCTACCTTTTAGGGTTGGCGTGAGAAGCAAAGCACTTAATACTTGGGATTTTTGATAACTCCTTGGAAGTACTGCTTGCTCAGAATGGACTAAGGTGTGAGGAAGGTACCAGGCAGGAAAATTTTCCCCAGCCATAAGCACATTTGGCCGTCCTGGGTTTTACTCACATCAAGACAATTAGAATAGTGTGGGTCTCTCTAACCTGGTGTAATCTTGACACTGATTGACTATGGAAAGGTAAATTAAAGCAACTGATATCTTCCTAAAGAAACTCATGAGTTGAAAAAGGATCCAAAAGACACACCTGCCTCTTTTGTTGTCAGTATTGGTTGTCCTCACACAGGAAAGTAGAGTAACAGTCAAATGAAATGCCTGTAAGATGCTCATTTGTGTAACACCCAACACAGTTCACATAAGAACCACAAACCAATACTTACAAACTGTTGTATGGAAACCTAAACTATTGCTTGCAATGCATAAGTTCAATAGAGAACTACTTTCTGGCCAGAGATCCGGAAACCATCACTACCACATTTGGAATCGAATATAGCTGTCTACCTGAATTCATCTTGTACCCCCTTTTCCAATGGCCATTTACCACTAACAGTTGAGATATTTTTTTGCCTTAGTAACAATCATTTGCCTTGAAGTCAATTCTGATTTATGGCAACCCTTTTCGGCGTTTTTTAGGTAGCAAGTACTCAGAAGTGGTTTCCCACTTCTGGGGGCACCCTGGGTCTGTGCAGCTTGCCAGCTAGCTGGTTCTTCTCCCAGAAGGCACAGTGGGGAATCAAACTCCCAGCCTCTGGCTCTGCAGCCAGATATCTAACACTGAGCTATGTATGTATCCACATAGCTGAACAAATCTCATCATAATAGGCATATATCAAGCATAAGTGTCTAAAGAACTTCTACACTGGAGCAGATAATCACATGTAGAAGTTCCTCTTCAGACATTCAGCCACCTTTGCTCACTTAGGAAGGCAGAGTTAGCTTGGTCACCTAGTATCAGCAGCAGGTCTAGCTGCATTGCCCTATCCATAATTCAACATGTAAATCCCTTTTGTGCATGCAGCACATGAGCTGGACTGTGGTAATCCTGCTAGAGACACAGAGCATTCTATACCCTAGGATTTAGGAATAACGTTCCTTAAGATTGACGGTTTCCTGCACTGGCAGGAGGTTGAAGTGGATGACTTTTTACATTGCTTCTGGCTCTACAGCTCTAAAATCTATATATCTATTGGGCAGAACCCTGACGTGCTACTGCCATCACACTTTGACATGAGCTCTCTTGTTCATCCAGACCAGTCGACTTTGCAAAACCTTCTTCTTCTGTGTTTTATTAATTTAATTTTTAGTTTCAAATAAAACAAATAAGAGAAGATGGAAAAGAAATTGAAAAAGAAGAAAACATGAAAAGAAGGGTGAAAGATGCATAGACTATAATAATGGGCGAGGCACAAACATTAAAGTAAGCTGATTCGTATTTCCAAAAAAGAGAGGCTGATCTAATTTGGCACCTGTAAGCAACATGTTCATTCATAGAACAAACATATAGGTATTTTGCAGGTTTCTGCCTGCAAAATATCACAATCCTTTGGGTGGTTTTGTGGTCTGGATATTTTATAGGTTGTTAAACATAAACTTTACACTTATAATGCTATCTTTACTTCATTTGGCCTCTTTGATCCTCCAAACCATTTGGTTTCATTAGCTGTAAGCCACTTTGAGCCCATGGGATAGAGCAGGATGTACATGAAATAGATAAACAAGTCACTGCCTTTCTGTGTCTCACGTACCATTATTATCAAGGTATGCAGTGGCATGGATAAAGAATTGAGACCTGTCATGGTCATGAGTGCCCCAGTGCTTGGGTCCATTTGGAAAACCTTCATACTTCTGGGATCCACCGTGCTCTGAAGGGTGTAGATCAGCCCTTTCCCATGGTCTTTGTCTCTTGCACTAACCCGAAGGAATTCAGTCCCAGGTCGCGTGTCTTCTGGAATGCGCATCTCATACTGTTGTTCCAAGAACTGGGGACCATGCTGGTTAATATCAATCACACGGATATAGGCCTGTGGAAGAGTTGAGAGAAAGTGTGGGGTACAGAACATAGAGTGATGCCAGGTATGAAGGAAATTCCTAGACAAGCATGCCATTGATGCCACAGAAAAGTCTTTGCAGAGATGCCTGCCTTTGGGTGGCTGAGGATTCATCTTTAGCATACCAAAGGTTGCAGGGCTTGGATGTGCATGCCCTGCCATATTAACATATAAACACAGATCTGAAGCAGGTGCTTCCAGCAGTCACCAAAGACCCTTCATGTTCTATTCCAGTTGTGTGTTCTCTTGAGCCATTTACTTGTATATTATGCACTCTGCAAACAAAACCCCAGCTGTGAGCACTTCTGGATATATATATATATCTCCAGAAGTATATATTGGTACTCTTTTTCGTACGTACCTTTTTTAGTCTTTGCCCTCATTTGGCCACACTGCCATTTAAACATAGCCTAGAAAAGACTACAACTCCCAGAATCCCTAAGCTGGCATGGCTACAACCCCATGCTGTCTAGAGACTTGTAGAGCTGTAGTTCAAAAAGTAACTTTTCCAAGCATTGCATTTAAACAGATTTGCTGCAGTGACCCATGTGACTTTTCTGAGTGATTTAATGCAAAGCTGGCTTCTAGTTCTGGCAGGCAGGGAGGCAAAGTGC
The DNA here is from genome assembly GCA_037013535.1 of Intellagama lesueurii. Classification (NCBI taxonomy): domain Eukaryota; kingdom Metazoa; phylum Chordata; class Lepidosauria; order Squamata; family Agamidae; genus Intellagama; species Intellagama lesueurii. Next base: position 222,450,526 of record JBAJHW010000002.1, read on the forward strand.
CATGTGATGGGTATCTTCCACTGTTGGTGGGCCTGGGTAGGCGTACTTTGCAGAAGTGACAGGAAACAGCAGAGCTACAAGCAACACTGGAAGGCTGGTGCCATCATTCGAGATTCCCACAATATTCCCATTCATTAGGATCATTGTGAGAAATTAAAATGAAAGGTAAATCTCGCAGTCATGTGCTGCTTAGAGCACAGAAGTGGAAATAAGTACACAAAGGGGGCCAGGACAAGTGTTAAGGATCTTATGCATAAGTGCCAGCTCTGATGCAATGACATTACATCTACTGTAATGTGGTATTATCATAGACCCTCCTAAGTAAAATCACATGGGTCATCACAGTCAATCAGATTATATGGAAGTGTGGACAAATATTTGAGGACTCTGAGGGCAAAGGGCGAGAAGAAAATAGTTACAATGAGAACCAGCAGTTAGGGGAACAAAATGAGCAAAAAGGTAGGAATGTTTGGTGATAATTAGATTAGTTGCACTGGTTATCTAAAGTAATTTTCTGAACTGCAGACTCTGTTGTGTAGATCAATTCCTGTTAATTTTATTCCAGGAAACAGACAGAATACAGATAGAAATGGAATAGTAGAAAATGTATACATATATCATAAATAACATGGAAACATATCTGCAAATGTTTTCCTTTATAAGTGGAAAAATAAACCTTCCCTTAAGCTTGCTGTTAAATGCTGAAAAACAGATCTGAGAGCTTCCTTTTATTTATTCTGACTGTTTTCCACTGTGCAACCAAATTTTGAGAAAAAAGGAACAGCCTGATGTAATAATGTTCTTTCTTTGGTGAAATTCAGCTTGCCCTGATTTTACAATAGCAGGTTCACTGACATACTCAACAGGAATAATCAGTGCCAAGGAAAACAGAGAAAGAAGTTACTGGAGGCTGATGGTGCATGTCAGCCAAGGTGTGAGAAGATGTTTTGCCACTCCTGGTGGCAAAACAATTTTCTAAGACATTTAGAATACCATCAGCTTATTACTGAGACAGCTTCACACATTATATGTAATTCAAATGGTTACCAGAAAAGAAATGATCAGAGTTTGGTCTTTGTTGCTTTGAATGTGTTTTTTGTGTTGATATTGTTTACTATTCTAGTGTGGTATTTGTTTGATTCTTTTTCAGTATTTGAATACTTACTATTTCTACCTTTTAAATATTGTCTTTTACTGATGTAAGCTGACTTGGGTCTTTTTTAAAGGAGAAAGGCAGGGTAAAATATTTTAGACAGACAGACAGACAGACAGACAGACAGACAGACAGACAGACAGACAGACAGATAGATAGATAGATAGATAGATAGATAGATAGATAGATAGATAGATAGATAGATAGATAGATAGATAGATAGATAGATAGATAGATAGTATTTTCTTGGTAAACCTTTTTATATATCCTTTCCAGCATTAAGGAATGGTGGAAAGGATATATAAAATGCTAATGGAGATATAGTTATGTCATATAAATATTAGGCTGTTTCGAACCTCTTTAATTGTCATAACTACTTGCTAATAAATAATAATAGTGTGCCATCAAGTTAATTTTGACACTTACCAGGATTTTGTAGGCAGCTAATACACAGAAGTGATTTGCTATTTGCTTCTTCTGGGGTGTCCTGGAACTATGCAGCTTGGGGGCCCCAATATTTTTCTGTATGCTAACAGAATTAACAATGGCTTGGCAACTAAATCAATTCTGAAGAGGTTTAATGGTGTCCTAGGAACCTCTTTGAATATGTACAGGATATGAATTGGGTACATCTGAAATGCCAATAGTATCTAAATTGCAAAGCCTGATGATATAGGCAATTCAACCAACATACTGATGTCCAGCATTCTGGAACCATCAAAGTATGTGAGAATTCTACCTTTGTATCTAAGGTCCATTTTCATCCTTACATTATCTACAGATTATAGAAGACTCGGGATGAGGCTTTGTGGATGCTGACCTGTGTCCTGATGATGTGCGATCCATCGGTGACTTCTATTGTGAGGTTGTAGTTTGATCTTTTCTTGGCATCCAGAGCTCTTGCAATGACTATGCTGCCAGTGCTCTTTTCAATGTCAAAATCCATTTCATCATCACCACCTTAGAAAAGAGGGAGGGCTTAAGCAGGTAACTTTGTGACACAAGCCACGGGTATGAAAACAGCATCTCCTAAGGGAACTAGAAGGAAAAACAATCCTTGCAGCTGTTGGCTGAATTTGCAATGAATTCATGAAATCTGTTGAGAAATACCCAGAGAGAGGTAGCAGAGCAATATAAAAAAATGGGTGGAGAATGCCTCTATGAAAAGATTCTATTGTCATCACTGAGCTTTGTTTATTTACCTCTAATTTTGCATTGGCTTAAGAATGTAATACTTAGTTTGTTGATGCAGTGTCATTCAAGGTAAAGAGAAGGAATTTAAATTAACAGGAGGGCATGTCCTCCGGCAAAATAAAACAAGAAGCATCAAGGCAATTTGGCAAGGAAGAATAATCTGCTGGCTTCACCACAGGGTGTGATGCTTAAAACCAGTCCCCCTTCCCCTATTTCTCTCAGCCCTGCTGAGACTTGCCTTGTTCCCATGTTCCAGCCTCCTTCCCTCTCTTAGATTTCTGTAATACTTTCAACAAAGTAACTGAACTCTATGTACTCCACAAGAAGCAATTAATTGGTCAACATGTTTCTGATGTTATGGATACCCTGTAATTAGAGAAAATAATTCCTTAACTGTTCAGACTTAACTCCTGAAAACATCTAAGTACACAGTAGGAGCTGTTATCATCTCACATAATTAGCAAATTAGTTTGCTTTCTTTTATGACTGGTCATCTGGACTTAAGTTTGGGATTCGTTTGGATTCTGTATATTCCAGACAAAACTATATATATATATATTACATATTAGAGCTGACAGCCTGCTAGTGTTAGAGATATGTCATTCAGGTAGATGGTCGTATTTGAGAAATCAGACTCTCAATTATATAGTTATATAGTTTTATATAACTATAACTATATATATAGTTATATATATAATTGTGGAAGAGCAATTAAATTGCAATTGCATTTCAATCTGAAAGCAGCTTTATTGTTGCCAATCTCTCCAAAGGAAGAGGATAAAGCAAAAGGACAGGCACGTGCACAGTAGTCAAGAGCCACTCAGTCTGGTCTTAGCTTGCGCAGTCTGTGACAAACTGAGTTAAAATGCAGAACATCATATCACCAAGTCTGATGATCTAACAAGGAATACACAGATGGAAAGAAGGGTTGGAGGCAGGCTGCACAATACATGGGCAGTGGTGAGTTATTTCAGCTTGGAGGGCTCCACATTGTGCAGGCTTGTCCCCTTCATTTCATTTGCTTTTTTAAGATGATAGTGGCCTAAGACCACATCCAGAATGTGAAATTCCACTTTCTTCTCTACCCCTGCCCAGATTATTACTTTTAATGTCACATCTGTCATTTTTAAAAGTCTGTTCAACTAGGTGAACAAATAAAGAATTCATTTGGCTGGCTGACCAGAGCTTAATAAAATCCTCCCTCACCTACATGAAATTGAATGTACTCAGGTTGGAAACTCACATGATGCTTATCAATCTAAGGAAGATTGGACGTGGCTGAGAAAATACCATTATGTCCTGCAAAAACACAACAATAAAAGTATTGCTTCTGGTGTCAAAAATTGTGGTCTCAAAAATGAACAGCGTTACCTGACGGAATGCCTTCTCCCACCTAGATCTACCCGTATCACCCGATCTAGCCAGGAGGTGAGGCTGAGGAGCCTAACGCCGAGGAAGGCCCGGAAGGAAAAAACAAGAAACCGGGCCTTCTCGGCAGTGGCTCCTCATCTTTGGAACAACCTCCCTCCTGAGATTCGCATGGCCCCGTCGCTGGGCATCTTTAAATGCCAACTGAAAACCTGGCTGTTTAAGCAAGCCTTCCCTCCACCCACCGTCTGAATTTTGTTATTTTGTGTTTTCTCCCATCTTGGATCATTGTTATTTAGTAATATATTGTTATGATTTTAAATTGTTAAATTGTTAAATTGTTACATGATATGTTGTTACCCGCCCAGAGTAGTCTATATGACTAGATGGGTGGGCTATAAATGTAATAAATAAATAAATAAATAAATAAATAAAATATTATGGTGAGGGAGTACAGTAGGGATTAGTTTTAATCTTTCTTCCGATTCCACTCCATAGTTGGAACAGTAATCCTCCCAGTTATTTCACCATAATCAATAAGCATCTATTACTCTCACAGAAGTTCAGATAAAGAAGCATGAGGAGAGGGAAGAGTTTGCTTCTGAATGTTGGGAAAGTATGCCTCAAGAAGAAAGGTGAGACAACTCCACTGCTATAATTCAGGGAAGAAATTGTGAGAGACACAAAGAAGGGGGGGAAATCCCAACCAGCCAGATACTTTTATATGTGAAGAAGCTGAGTGCGAACATTTATAGAAAAGGGAGCAAAAGCAATGGGTGGATTAATGGAGCAGAACAATGTCAGATAAAGTACTTGCGCAACTCAGCTGTCTGAGCAGACATGTAAGGATATCGACTAACCTGAAGACAAGTGACAGGGAAGAATGAGAGCACTTATGTTAGATTTTGGCTTGGAATTCAAGGTCAACAGCTTGTATACATGTGCCACATCCTCTGCTGTAATTCTATGGAAGCTCCACACTTTCTGGGGAAACCATGCAATGCTGGACAGCTGCAGAAACAGACTGGATCCCAGCAGTAACTAAGGATTTTGCTCCAGCCCAGATGGTTTGAGCAGAACAGAGAGAAGAACTCACAGAGGACTGCTATGTCAGTGCTACCTAATCTAAGGAGGTCTGTGTAGTTTTCTCATTTGCTCCACTTATATCTTTATTGTGGGAAAAATAGATCTGGAATATTAAACAGACTCACCCCCACACAGACACACCTATGCACAGACTTTCCATTCTATCCCCCTCTGGACAAGTTGGATTATTTTGCCAGATATTTCCCAAGTCCTTCTTCATGCATCACAATTTTCTACGTGAATATTAACCTTCCTAAAGGGAAGAAAAGGTGCAGACACTCTGGTGCAGAAGGAAAGAACCTGTGGCCTACTGGATGTTGCTAGAGTAAAAATACCCATCATGCCTAACCAAGGGCCAGGCTGGCTGGGAAGATGGGATTTGGAGTCCATTGACATCTAGATGGCCATGGGTTCGTCTCCCTTGCTGTAGTGGATGAAATGCTGTGCAAGGTTTTATTTTCCTGGCTTAGTGTTCAAAGAACTATAAGTGCCTCCTCTCCCCCTCCCATAATTATACCAGTTGGGCTCATGATGTACTTTATTAACAGCTAAACTGGTGTAATCAAGTGGGGGAAGGGAAGACGTTTGCAACACAGTTCACATGCAACAATGCATACCTATGTTCTCTTCTATGGAGATTGATCTCTATGTAGGCATGAGACTTAGTGGGTTAGCAGAAGATTTCAGGCATCCTAAATTATGAATTTCCTCTTTCTACAGCTATCAGAGCTAGATATTTCCATTGTGTTTACCTCAGGTTCATTCTGCTTTTTTCAGCCTCCTACAACCTGTGGTGACTGATGACTTCAATTTCAGTGGTGTTGTGAATACCCTCCAAGTTTTAGTTTGCCATTTTACAGGAGCTATCTAAGATGCTGTGCCCTGTCCACAAAATAGGTTCAGCATATTGAATAATTTCTGTAAAAAGCAGACTAAAACCTGGAGTGGATTCACAGCATCTCTCGAAACGAAGTCACTAGCTGCAAATACATACCTACAACTGAAGAGTCATCTCCTATACAGTGTTTCCTGTAGACGGTCAATTTTATACTGTGGGTTGGTTTAGATCTCTGGCTCCAAAGTCAGAGCTTGGGAGTTCAATTCCCCACTGTGCCTCCTTGACAGGGGCTGGACTCAATGATCCATAGGATTCCCTCCAGCTCTTCAATTCTAAGATTATTTGTTTAATGTTTATTTACAGTGTTTCTACCAGGACAGTTTCTGCAACACTTTGATTATTTGCCTAGTAATTAGTCCCCTCCTCCAACATGCAACACCTCTACCCAAAACCGAGGTGTACAGGCCAGGCATATACCAGAGTTCTACACCATTAGTCATTAATTTTGGAAGCATCAAGGGCATTTCAAGAGAACAGAGAACAGAACTGGAGCAACACTGGCCACCACAGCTGGAAACTGTCATATGTAAAGCATTAAAGGGAAAACATTAACAAGTGAAAAATGATGTACTTTATTATCTCAGTTTCCCAGCCTTGGAGCTCATACAGGGAAATATACTGTCCCAGACTCATTTCTTTCAGTGTCAAGGTTTGAAGAAGAGCAAAGAGCTATTCTGCTAAAGATCAGCATGACTCCCAGCCAAAGAATGAGAATGAAAAGATGTTAAAAAGCAAAAGAACAAAACTCAAGGAAGGAAGGAAAGGCCTTATTTTCTATGGCTGGTAAATGTTCTCAGTAAATAAGAAGTCACCTTGTCACCACTTAACACATCCTCTTTGAATTGAGGCACTAAAACCTATCAAGATATTCAGCCATTTTCTGGTTGAAGGAGACCTGCTGATAAAGGTGACCAGTTGTCTTCAAAGTATGTGAAAGAGCACCAGAACCTTCTCACTTTATAAAAAGAGAAGGCTACATAAGCTGGCACATTACGTCTTGACGAGCAAAAGAAAGCATCACAGTAGACCAATGGTTAGAATGTGGCACTTGGATCAGGGAGTTGAGGTGGGAATTTGCCAAGAGAAGCAGGCAAATATGATCTAATAGGCATTACCAAAAGTTGATGGGATGGAGTTCATGATTGGAATGTGGTAACTGAAGCATATAACTTATTCAAAAGGACCAAACTAAGCAGGAAGAGAAGAAGAGAAGCATTATATGTAAAAGTAGGTGCATATGTGCAAGGAAGTCCATGACCAAAGCCAAACAGTGGAGGTAAAATTAAAGGAGAGAGAAATAACAGTGACATCCCTGTGGTGCATCTGGAAGCCAAACTGAACACTTGGATAATTTGGCTTTGAAGTCTGTAGCAGACCTGCTACAGTGAAGTTATTTCTCTCTCCTTTGAGTTTTACTCTCTTTTATATCAGATCATCAAACATTCAAAAAGGAGAGATAAAGGAATAAAGAAAAACTTCAAATTATCCTGATGTGCGTTGGAAATCCAATTCAGCCAAGAACTGAAGGTCCAACAAAATTTCTCATTTCACTTGTTGACAACTTCATCTTCCAGAAGGTTGAAGAAGTGGCAAGGGGATCAATTATCCTGGACTTGGCTCTCACCAACAAGAATAAATTATTCAACTAGTTGGAATAGTAGGAAGTTGGGTGGAATCTGTTCTAACGGTGAAAGGAAAAGTCAAAAGTTGATTTCAATAAGCTCAAGGCAATACTAAGGTGACAGCATGATAAGGTGACAGCATAACATCTTAAACATGGGGTATTGAAGACACACCTCAACAGTACCTTTGAGAAAGAGGTGGGGGGGCATCTAAACAGCTAGTGGCTGAATAAGGTGCTTTCATATTATCTGAGATTTAAAGAGAGGGACAAATCACCAAGGAAGAGTACAAATGAATAGTCAATATCTGTGGCATTTCACAGACTGGGATGGAGAGTGCCCAATCTCAGAACTTCAAAGGATCACTCCCTGCCCTACTCACAAGCCATCTTTGCTCAAAAATCCATTGGGAGAAGACCAGGAAGGCTAAAGATCAGAATGAGCTCAGACTCCTTGCACAGGAGTTCAAACAAACAAAAGCATGGAGATCAGCTCTGCTCCAAACAAGGAAGTGGTAGTTCCACTATGTGGAAAGGATGAAGAGGTGCAAATGGGTGGGAAAGAGAGGGTTAACTGCTCAATACTTTGCTGCAATGGTTGCTAAGAGCCACCATGGGTTTCTCAAAAACAGGTCATGGCATATTAATCTTGCCTTGCTCTCTAATTTTTTTTAAATAGTTACATGCTTGGTACTTCACTGGAGTGCCATGGATGCAGAATATCTTGATTTCAGAAAGGCTTTTAACAAAGTTCCTCATCACATTCTTGTGGCCAAACTGGCAAAATGTAGGCTATCTGATACTACTGTTAGGTGGATTTGTAGCTGGTTGATGGGGTACAGCTACAGAGTCTTTATCAGTTGTTAGCATCATCCTGGAAAGAAGTGAAAAGTAGGATGCCGCCAGGTTTTGTATGGGCACTGGGATCAACTCTTTGTAAATGAAATGACTTGGGTGAAAGTGTAGAGGCGATGCTTATCAAATTTGCAGTTAACAGAAAACTGAGAAGGGCAAATACTGAAGTTGATAAAATCAGGATTCATTATGACCTTAACTGATTGGAGAATTGTAGCAAAACAAACAAAACATGTTTTCAACAAGGAAAGATATGAAGTTGTATATTTTAAAAAATTGGATGTACAGAATTGACAGCAGCTGGCTTGGCAATAGTATGTGTTAAAAAAGGGATCTAGCCACCTAGAGTGGTCGTTCGACTAGATAGACGGGGTATAAGTGCAATAAATAAATAAATAAATAAATAAATAAATAAATAAATAAATAAATAAATAAATCTAGGAGTTTTAGTAGACCGCAAACAAAACTTGAGTTAGTGCCAACAACAACAAAAGCTAATGGAAGATGCATCCACAGAAGTACAGAATCCAGCTTGTGGAGAATAATAGTAACATTCTGCTCTGCTTTGGTTATGCACCATCTAGAATACTGTGTTCAGTTTTGGGTTTAAGAAAGATCTATTGAGACTGTCTAGAGAAGAGGTCTGCAAACCAAGTTCTATGAACGATGACTGAGTATGATTAGCCTGGGGAACAGAAGATGAGAGGTGATATGCCAGCTGTTGTAAAATATTTGAAGGGCTTTCATATGGAAGATGGACAAACTTGTTTTCTTCAGCTCCAGAAGGGAAAATGCAAACTAAAAGATTCAAATGACAGAAAGGGTGATTTCCATTAAACACCAGGAAGAATGGAGCTGTTTGGCAATGCAGTGGACTACCTCAAAAGGTGGTGGACTTTTCTCTTCAGAGTTTTTTTAAACAAAGGATAGATTTCTTATTTTGGCAGAGATTAGACTCAATGATCCTTGGAGTTCCTTCCAGCTCTACGGTTTTATTATTCTGTGATTCTCTCCTAATCCACTTCCATGTTACTTAGCAAATCACCTTACCACTTTTTGAGTCTCTCAAGCAGAAGACTGCACTCTGCTGCATCCTACAACTTTCAGGCTTCACAAAGCCATGGTGAAGAGAATATAGAATACTAAGGCCCCATCCTGATGACCTTGAATAGATGGCAGGATGCAAAATAGTAATGGAGCAAAATAGTAATGGAGCAAAATGGGTAATATATAATATACTATATATATATATATACTGTGTGTGTGTGTGTGTGTGCGCGCGCATATAAAATTGTGTGTGTGTATACACACACACACAGAGTATATATATATATAGTATTGTTTTGAACTTAGGCAATGCTTGCTATAGTAATGGAGCAAAATGGGTAATTAATAAATGCTGCAAATTAGCAGAATCATTGGGTGAATGTGGGAAGCTAATATCTCATACAATAAAGGAACTCTGACTTAGGAAAAAAGATAAATGCCAAGATTAAATTCCAGGGGAATGCAATGCTTGTAGACAGTCCCCTAACAACATAAACTTACCACAAGCATTGTACTGTGTTGATTCTTGTTCTGCTTTAATTGTATTTGCACTTCATTATCCATGCTCAACTGCATCAGACAAAGAAGTATTCTTTGGAGCTGCCTAGTGAAGGCCAATCCTTGCATGCCTGCAGACTAACTGATGGCTTTATGTTATTGTGGTAAAATAAGTAGTCTCCAGCCTGATGCCAGGAAATAAGTCTTCGAAGACTCAAAGGTAAGTACTGCTAAAAGAGATCACAACCATTATGGAGCAATTATATAGCAACCCCCTGCAAAGAGGCAGCATTCAGTCTGCTTGAACCACCTTTAACAAATTTACACTTTATTGAAACAATCCAGCCTATAATAAAACCGTCTTATAAGGTTCTAATATCTTATAGCAGGGCTTAAGGAGGATCAGCTCCAGGAAGTGACTACATGTCACAACAAATGCTTCATTTTGCATGCTAGATTTTCTCACACACACACACACACACACACACACACACACACACACACACACACACACACACACACACACACACACACACAAATATATATATAATTTTTCCCGTCATAATCCTTTTCTATTCCATGGTTAGTTTATTATTTGAAGCAATTAAAAGGAAACCATCGGGTTAACCTTTACATTAGCTAGGACTAAAAGCAGTCCCATGTAGTCTCCAGAAACTTTCTCTTTGATGTAGTCACCAGAAACTTTCAATTATATCTACAAAGCTACAATATCTTATCTAGGGGAAAAAACCCACATCTATATGGCAGTTTAATTTCCTTAGTACTTGACAAAAACTTTAAAATCTTATGCTTTTTAACATTCTAGCATTAAATACACACACAATGATTTGAAAATATATGTGTTTTTAAATTTTTACCATGAAATACACACAAAAATCTGTCTGTGCTTAAAACATATTATATCTGCACCCATCCTTTCTTCAAACAGCTAGGGATGCACTTTACATAGTTATTACATTCTAATTTTACAATAAGTCAGTGGCAGGATAGGCTAAGGTTAGTGATGAGGTAGGTCCCCCAGCACGTTTCATGGGCAGGGATCTGAATCTAGCCATCTCCGCTCCTTCTCCAACATTGCATACCAGTCACCTACTATGACTGCAATGTATTAAATATGGGTTAGATATGAAGTCCACCACAGCAGGTACCTTTAAAATGTTACCTTTAAAATAAGAACCCTTGTTTTAAGTTCACTTTTAAAATAAGAGTCCTTTGTTCAGATGTTTTTTCATGTAAGGATTAAATTAACATGATGGGAAAGAAGGCTGCAAACCGCACCTACCTCCCCATTGTAGCTCTCCTCACCTGAAAAGTGAAGGGTCAGAAGAAGAAAGGAGAGTCTCCAAATCAACTAGAAACCTGAACTGCAACTACTATAATCCCACAGCCAGCTATTTATTTAATCCTAGAAGAAATCTCCTGAATAAGTCTAGAAATCTATTTTTCATGAAAATTACAAGTGAGACTAGTGTGCCAATTATTAATTGTTACATTTCACCAATAAGAATCCTGTTTCCAGTAAACACGCATGGGTCATCCTACCAGAAGATTTTAACTCAAATAGATCTCTCTTATTGCAGGACAGAATCCTGTCAGTCCTGCCTGCTGTATAATGCACTTGGTGTAAATCTTGGCAGTGAATTTTGTACAAGTGAAGAAGTCAGCATAAGTATTTGTCATTATGTGCTGAATTACACAACTTGCCACACAATGGTACATGCTTATTTTAGCCTCTTGTGGCAGTTTACCAATGATATTTATGCTAAGTGCATTATGAGGGAATAAAATTCAGTAAGATTTTGATCTACATATGTACTCAAAACAGCCAAATAAGTATATAAACATATAGTACATGTACTAGCATACAAAGTGGGTTTTTTTGTACATCTATTATATATTTATTTACTTGTTTAATTTATGCACAGCCAGTCACACCTAAAAGAACACAGTGGAATAAAAATAGCATACAAGAAAATAAATAAACTGTAGTGGATTTAGCAAGATAAATGTCAACCATTGATGGTTAATACTTTCTAATTCAATATTTAAGTACTTAAATAAAATCCCTTCACTTTGTTCCATCCCATGGGTTTGTTTTTATTGCTGTGGGGAATAGGTATGATTACCACATATTTCCTATGAGCTACAAAGATGTGATTTTGCCCGTTTGCTGCAGAAGAATTTTCATTAAGATTGGAACATTGCCAGAAATACCATTTTGCAAATTGTGATGGGTAATACAAGAATGGCAAAGATTCTTTTGATAGGATACCTGCTTGTGCCAGCCCGAAAGCTGCTTAGTTCCAGTACTGAGGCCTTGACTCTACTACACCTGCCATCTATAATAAACAGTCTTTGTTAAGTCAGGTCATGTATATGCCAGATGCCAAAAGAACTGGGGCAGCACCCTGTCAAAACAGAGCCACTTATAAGCAAATTTCCTAATCATGTGCCACTCACCTGTGATGTTAAACCAGAGTTGGCTGAGCCCAGTCTCAACACTGATCACTCCTACCATGTGATTTACTGGGTCTGTTTCCATGACTGCAAAGTTGAAATGAGGTTCATCAAAAGCTAGAGGCTCTGAGGAAGGAAGGGGCTTAGGGATCCAATCGATGTGGAGCCTCACGCTGGAGGAAAGTGTAGGATCCCCATGGTCAGTAGCCTTGACCTGGTGAGAGAGAGTAACACCATGACAGCTTAGATGTATGCAGGGCAGAATTAGGTGATATATGGTTAGCACATGCTTAGGTTCAGAGTTCCCTGGAAACAGAAATGATGTCCAGTTACCCTAACAGGATATCCTCCCCTCATAATTGTTGGTCATTTAGTCTTAATTTGACTATTATATTCTATGATCTTCATCCTGTCTGTTGCTGCCATCTTGATTTTTAGATTTGTTGTCCTTATATATTACATTCCATTATTTTACATTGTTGGGTTGAGTGGGATTTGGCTGTTTTCATTATGTTTATTTTATTGATGGAAACCATCCAGAGTAGTGGCAAGGCCACTGGATGGTGCGGTATAAACAAACAAACAGAGAGACAGACGGAGTTTGCCGCACACCACATGTTGCAAATAAGATTGCTTTTGTTTTGTTATTGGCCACTGAGAAGTAAACAAAGGCTTTATTTGCAACAATGACTTTTCAGGCATGGAGCTTTGAAAGAATTATGTGGCTAAAGGGGAAAACACTGCAATAACAGGAAACAGGCCTTTGCATTAGTGAGATCTACATCAAGCTCCTCCTTTGTAATCAGTGAGATGGCTCTAGTATTAACGAAGCCTCCAGCTCACAGGATTTTTTGAATAAGCAGGATGGATAATATAGTCTGGCAAAGCATCTCCAATCTGTGGAAGTATCCACAGTGTGGATGCAGTATCTTTCAGACTTACCCTGAAACCTCCTAGCCTCTCTCTTTTGTTTCCTTTCCTTACCTCAAGGAACATTGGTGCCATTCTTTATTTTACCTTCTAATCTTTCTCTAGCATGAGGTTAAGTCACAAAATGCATTTAAGAGAAGTAGAAAAATACTAAATGATTATTTGGCAGTGCACAGCAGTGTACAGATTCACTTGTTTCATAGCTTGTAGGTTTTGTAGTTTTCTGAAGCACTACAAAACACCTGCAACCTCTTTTTGCTGCAGTCATTAGAGAAATGAATATGCACGTCATAGGCAACAATATGCCTACCACAGCATTTCCAACATGTGGGGAAACACTCATCTCTCTTTAGCTTCCCTATCTTCCTCTCTTTCACTCACCGTCAGTATATTGTATTCTTGGGCAGAGAAAGCCTTCTTGGAGAACACCATCCCTGTCACTGGATGGATGCTGAAGAAGCCTTCATTGTTTTCTTCAAGGCTGTATGTCACTTGGCAGTTCCGTCCTTCATCACGATCTGTGGCAATCATCCTGTAGACTGGCAAAGGAGTCTCAGAGGCTAATTTTTCAGTGAGTTGAACCATGAAGAATTTTTGGGAGAAGCTGGGAGCATTATCGTTGACATCCAGGATCTGGATTACTACTCTGCTAGTGGATTGAAGAGCTGGGTCCCCATGGTCTGAAACAGAGACCTACAAAGAAATCCAGCAGATTCTTTTCACAACTCGAGGGAAGAAAGTTTATGTTTATGACACAACTTTTCCCCAGTGCTATGCTGTGCTATACACTAAGGATGTTGCTAATTAATGCCCACATATTTTTCTCATGCTCTTAAAATAAAGGTGCTTCAACACAATGAGATACATGTTGAAAAATGAAGAATGATTATTTATTTATTTATTTGTTTGTTTGTTCGTTCCTGCCTAAAAGGGATACAAGGTGGCTTCCATCATTAAACGCACAATATTAAAAGATAAAAACAGTAAATTATTCAAATATTAAATTATTCAATAAACAGTAAATTATTCAATTATTCCTGTATGAGAGCAAAAAGACCAGCAGCAGGTTGGGAAAGAAAGCATATTGTACAACCCCCCCCCTTTTTTTTTTTTTTGCACAAAACACTTCCAGTGGGTGGGTGGGAGAACACTTACACATTCCAAAACGCATAACAACTCTCATAATTGCACAAATGAAATAAACAAAAAGATTAACGTCTAGACTCTGGAACTCCCTCCCCCCCCCCCCCCAAAAAAAAAGGCTAGACTGGCCCTAACTTTACTGTCCTTCCTCATGCAGGTGAAGACCTTTCTCTTCAGGAATGAAGGAATGGCTGCTGAGTGGGGTTTTTAGAATTGATTGTTGTATCTTACTGCATTGAATGTGTTTTGGTGTTACTTATGTTTTTTGGTATTGTATTCATTCATCTTTTTAGTATTATATACTCATTGTTATTAATCTTAAATACTGTCTTTTAATTGTTGTAAGTCACCTTGGGTCCTTTCTAAGGAGAAAGGTAGGTTAAAAATATCTTAAATAAATAAATAATACGATGCACTGGTCCCCCAATATACATCAGGTTCCTGCTTTTTTTTTTTAACTGTCTGCATCTGAGATTATTTTCAGAACTTAGAAAAGGTACATTTTGGGCTGTAACTTCTGGAACTCCCCAGGGGTTGGACTGCAGAGAGGGACTGTCAGAATGGGGGTCTGGACTGTGAAGACAATCCAGGCTGGGGAAGTCTCTGTAACTTTCCCAAGCTCTAGATTGCAAAACAGCACAATCTGTGTCTATCTGTATGGTCTCAGTAATCAAGTGTCAAGCATAAATCACCAATGAAGGTGCAGAATAGATGCTACTTAGTACAAAGCAACCTCTTTTATAGGCAAAGTAGATTTCTGAGCCAGCTGAATATTTTATCTGAAAGATTCACTGTTCACCAAAGTCAAGATACAAAACAGAATGGAGTTTGCAAGGGATAGCCGGTTCCTCCAGTCGGCACAGCCTACCTCTTCTTTGAAGTAAAAAAAGAAAGGTTAACTCCTTCAGAGACACAGAATTTGGTGAACCAATAACAAAGCAGCTCCAACTTTAATCCCACTGTTTTAGAACTGGTAACTAATGCTGGGACACCTATGTCACATTCACATGCAATAGTTATGTGCTGTCAAATGGGTACCAACTTACACAATGAACCTAATAAGGCTTTCAAAGTAAGTGAGATGTTTAAGGAATGGTTTTACCAGTTGCACCCTGTCCTCATTGAGTTTCCATGGCTGAGTGGGGATTCAAACCCTTGTCTCCAGAGTCCTAGTCTGTCACTTATTCACTATACCACACAGAGCACTCTCACATGTAACAGTAAGGTACAATTTCTGGCATATTAATCTCCAGTGTGAATTAGCAGTATCCTGGTGTATACAATATGTTCATTTCTATTTTCCTCTTTTCTTTATGCAAGCTGGTAATCAAATTATGCAGGGATATCTCCGTGTGACAACTTAACCTGGGATTACAATTTATAATGTCCAAACAAGTCAGAACTACAAGCCAGTTTCAAACTAGCTTTAGTTATCTTACAAATCCTAACTTCTTTTGGCACCATGTATCAGAGGATCAGATGCCATAGCCTTGGGCCCCCTAATGTAATTTGATTACAACAAACTCCATCTCAAACCATTGGGCATTCTGGCTGGAGAGGACAGAACTTAAGAGTCCAACAAATGTGGAAGGCAACAGTTTGGTGAAAGACTTTAGCACTGAAATCCATTAAGACAAGTGTTCATTTTCGTAAAGGACACAAAATTATTTGCTAATCTTTATTCTGCATGGTTTATCAGCAGGATTCAGTGAGGAAGCTGGCACTAAGGGGTAAATGATCAAAAATGCAGAACAAGCAATTATCTTCCTGGACAATTTTGAACCAATGGAATGAGGCCTCTTCCTTCTCCTCTGTGTGCTGTGACATGCAAGGAAATGTTCTTTGAGGGCTTACCAAACAAACACACACACATGGAAAAAACCCAACCGCTTGCAAGTAAATACAATTAATTGTAGTTTCATCATCGCTCACCTCCAAGATATGTTCAGCCTTGTATTCATGATCCAGCTGCTGAGAAGTGGTATAGATCAGGCCTGCCAGAAAAGAAAAGAAAAAAACCGATTGTGGGATCTGAACATAACAGTCTATGTGATGCCCTGCCATACTCACCTGCCATGCCAGTTTGAGCCAATTTCAAAAATACTAACCTAAAACAAATCAATGCCTTTAAGCAAGAGAAGTTGATAGTTAAAAAACACTTCCTGCCCCCTAACCATGGACATTTTCCATACCTTTTACAAAGGTGATTTATTTCCCTCTCTCAGGTTTTCCAAGTTAATCTTATTGAACTGCATTGCAATGTTCAAACGTTTCAGATCCTACACTCCCTAAGATGCTATTTCAAATTTCAAAGCAGAGGAAGGACAAGAGAAGAGATGCTAATGTGGTTCAAATATGGAAAGATATGAAGCTGTTCATTAGCCAATATACTGACCAGCAGTGGCTCACTAGAGTCTCAAACAAGGGCTCTCCTGCTTTCCAAACAGGAGAGGCCAAGGATTAACCCTGAGATCTCCTGTATGCAAAGCACTCAACTGAGCCCTTCCCCAAC
This sequence comes from Intellagama lesueurii, assembly GCA_037013535.1. Classification (NCBI taxonomy): domain Eukaryota; kingdom Metazoa; phylum Chordata; class Lepidosauria; order Squamata; family Agamidae; genus Intellagama; species Intellagama lesueurii. The sequence continues at coordinate 222,467,309 of JBAJHW010000002.1, forward strand.
TGCCAGGAAGTTTAAATGTCTGCTGTTCATACACCCAAGTTGCCCATAGCTCATCAGAAGGCCAGTTTGTGGTCCAATGGCATGGGCACCATCTTCTCTGTGGCTAGAAGCAATCCAGAGAGTCTTTGGAACTCACACAAAGCAATGGTGGCCTTGTGATGTAGCCAATCAATTAGAGAAGGGACTGGCCAGGTCAGGGAAAGGGCTTCCCTGTGCTGACTAGAAGGGTTGTATTTAAGCACTTCTCTAATACACCCTAGCATCTGTTGTCACAAGACCATCACTCACCCACCCTTCTCTTGATTGCTTGAACTCTAGTTGGGGGTTGCATGCTTAGGGTTTTGTTGAAGAGCTGCAATGTGGCACCACACAATGATAATTCTATCACAGTTTTATCTGGTTAGTTGACTTGTGGGTGAAAGCATGGGACTGGATCCATTTCATGGGAAAAGGGCCTGGGTATCCATATTCACAAGAGAGGTATCTCCTTAAGCAATCTGGAGTGAAGGTTACTGGAAGGTGCAGACAATTGCACTGGCCTTCACATCATACTACCAAGGGTCCACACAGTGGTTGTGTAGCCAGTGGTGCCTAACTTCTTTTTACCTTGTGATCAATCCAGCAAGTGAGCCGAGTGGGGCAGTTACCGGCAGGATGGTCATCCAATGTTTCCATCTTGTGCTTTGGCTGTGCCAAGGCTATTCAGGTGCAACCAACTGCAACCAATAAACCAGTGGCTTTATTTTCTCCGATCAGTTTGTGTGTGGTATCTTTACTCAAGGACTGTAGTCAAGGGACTAGGCATGCCACCTGAGCCACAAACTCAATAGTCAGCAGTGCTAAACTAGATCATTTGTTACAGTCATTATTATCAACACAGGTCAGTCAACTCCCTTCTCAAAATAAACAAACAAGCAGATTTATACTTTTTGCACATGTATCCAGCACACAGGTGCTTGGAGAATTTTTTTAAAATTGGGTTTACACCTTTACTGACCCAAGCTAGCTTGCATGAAGTGTTTATGATCACCTCAGTTTCATCTGGGAAAATTTGGCCAAGGTTGTATCTTGACACTATGTCACAGTATACACTTTGAGACACACAACAGAAGCCAGTACACTTGGCCATTTTGGTAAACTCTAATTCAAAATATTTGATCAGAATAGAAATCTCAAGGGGAAGAAAAAAGACAAGGACTTTTCTCTCTGTTCCTCAACAGCTGTTATTTTTGTTACATGCTGTAAGTCAGCAGGCTCATAAAGGGTGATGTGGTCCTTTAGACCAGCGGTCCCCAACCTTTTTCGGTCTGAGGACCGGCTGGGGAAGGCGGGGCAACCCCCGCGCTCATGCGCATGCGTGAACAAGCGCGTGCGCTCTCTCGCACGGGCACGCAGGTGCCCGTGCACATGCGCAAATGGCGGCACGGCGCTCGCACAGGCGTGCTGGAGCGCGCACGCAGGCGCAAACGGGATGTGCGGGGGTGAGTGCGTGTGGGGGGGGAGATCTGTCTTGGCGGCCTGGTCCTGCTCAGGCCACAGACCGGCACCGGGCTGCGGACTGGGAGTTGGGGACCTCTGCTAGACAGTTTGGACTCAAGGGCTTTATAGGTTAAAACCACTTTGAATGTTGTCTGGAACTGGGACATAGAGAAGCAAAACAATATAGAAGTTGTTAAATATTTAGAAAGAGAGAGAAAGAGAGAAAGAGGGGGAGTGATTATTACAGAGGAATGTCTTTCACTTCTCAGGTTTTAAAATGTGATGACAGCTAGTATTAAAATTGCTAACAAAGATAGAGACAATGGATGACTAGCTGTTTTATTTTCATCTCATAAAGATATGAAAGGAGTTGTGGATGAAGAGCTACCACCAAACTATTTTCAGGCAGTAACTACTTTGCGTAATCTTGAACTTTTGATTATGTTAATGCATATTTTCTAAGCATTCTCTTCACATGGGAGCTCTGAAAATGACAATTTCATCCTTTATTTGATACCTGAGCTGACAAATACACCATCTGGGGTGGTTCTAGATAGCAATGTGCAAACTTGCTGGGTAGCTAGTAGACAATGAAAGTGTTTCTAAATGCTTCTAATTATCAAGATTTTATTGGGTGGCAAAAAGGCTTCAGAATATGAGATCTCAGATTCTTCAGATTGCAATATGAATTTTGGCATTTATCCAGGTATACCTGATTTATGGAGACTTATTTTGACTCCCAATTTAACTAATTAATTTGCCATGATTGCACATGTTCTGGTATTACCAGAACTACAAGTAAAAGGGAAAAGAGCTGGTAAAACTTTCATGGGAAGCTGACATTAGTTGAACTTATTGTGTGAACTTTAATACAGTTTTAGAGGGACTCAGCTATAATAAAAAGGCTTGCCATTGCAAAAACTGGAACAGTCTAGGGAAACTGTTCTTCAGAAGAATGTATGTTAACTTTCGACCTATTATGTAAAGGTCATTCTGGCAGGGAACCTGTTTAGGCAATCCTAATTATTTCTGGAACTCAGGTCTCCCATGTTATATTTTTAGAAGGCATTTTAGACATATAGTCACCTAAGACTTTAAATATCCCAGATGGCATGCCTGAATAATGGATTGCTGCTCCTTCATGGATTGCTGCTCCTTCACGGATTGCTGCCTTGTCGTGGCGAAGGGGCTTAAGTAATTCAGAGAAGCTATGGGCTATGCCGTGCAGGGACACCCAAGACGGACAGGTCATAGTGGAGAGTTCTGACTAAACGCGATCCACCTGGAGCAGGAACTGGCAAGCCACTCCAGTATCTTTGCCAAGAAAACCCCATGAACAGAAACAAAAGGCTAAAAGATACGACGCTGGAAGATGAGCCCCTCAGGTCGGAAGGCGTCCAACATGCTACTGAGGAAGAGTGGAAGACAAGTACAAGTAGCTCCAGTGCTAATGAAGTGGTTGGGCCAAAGCCGAAAGGACGCTCAGCTGCGGACGCGCCTGGAAGTGAAAGGAAACTCCGATGCTGCAAAGAAAAATACTGCACAGGAACCTGGAATGTAAGATCTATGAACCTTGGTAAGCTGGATGTGGTCAAACAGGAGATGGCAAGAATAAAGATTGACATCCTGGGCGTCAGTGAACTAAAATGGACGGGAATGGGCGAATTCAATTCAGACTATTATCATATCTACTATTGTGGGCAAGAATCCCATAGAAGAAATGGAGTAGCCCTCATAGTCAACAAAAGAGTGGGGAAAACTGTACTGGGATATAATCTCAAAAATGATAGAATGATTTCAATACGAATCCAAGGCAGACCTTTCAACATCACAGTAATCCAAGTTTATGCACCAACCACTGATGCTGAAGAGGCTGAAATTGACCAATTCTATGAAGACTTACAACACCTTCTAGAACTGCCACCAAAGAAAGATGTTCTTCTCATTATAGGGGATTGGAATGCTAAAGTAGGGAGTCAAGAGATAAAAGGAACAACAGGTAAGTTTGGCCTTGGAGTTCAAAACGAAGCAGGGCAAAGGCTAATAGAGTTTTGTCAAGAGAACAAGCTGGTCATCACAAACACTCTTTTCCAACAACACAAGAGGCGACTCTACACATGGACATCACCAGATGGGCAATACCGAAATCAGATTGATTATGTTCTCTGCAGCCAAAGATGGAGAAGCTCTATACAGTCAGCAAAAACAAGACCTGGAGCTGATTGTGGCTCTGATCATCAGCTTCTTATAGCAAAATTCAAGCTTAAACTGAAGAAAGTAGGAAAAACCACTGGGCTAGTCAGGTATAATCTAAACCAAATCCCTTATGAATACACAGTGGAAGTGAAGAACAGATTTAAGGAACTAGATTTGGTGGACAGAGTGCCTGAAGAACTATGGATGGAGGCCCGTAACATTTTACAGGAGGCAGCAACAGAAACCATCCCAAAGAAAAGGAAATGCAAGAAAGCAAAGTGGCTGTCCAACGAGGCCTTACAAATAGCAGAGAAGAGAAGGGAAACAAAATGCAAGGGAGATAGGGAAAGTTACAGAAAATGGAATGCGGACTTCCAAAGAATAGCAAGGAGAGACAAGAGGGCCTTCTTAAATGAACAGTGCAAAGAAATAGAGGAAAAGAATAGAAAGGGAAAAACCAGAGATCTGTTCAAGAAAATTGGAGATATTAAAGGAACCTTTTGTGCAAAGATGGACATGGTAAAGGACAAAAATGGTAGGGACCTCACAGAAGCAGAAGACATCAAGAAGAGGTGGCAAGAATACACAGAGGAATTATACCAGAAAGATCTGGATGTCCCGGACAACCCAGAGAGTGTGGTTGCTGACCTTGAGCCAGACATCCTGGAGAGTGAAGTCAAGTGGGCCTTAGAAAGCACGGCTAACAACAAGGCCAGTGGAGGTGATGGCATTCCAGTTGAACTATTTAAAATCTTAAAAGATGACGCTGTTAAGGTGCTACACTCAATATGCCAGCAAGTTTGGAAAACTCAGCAGTGGCCAGAGGAGTGGAAAAGATCAGTCTACATCCCAATCCCAAAGAAGGGCAGTGCCAAAGAATGCTCCAACTACCGTACAATTGCACTCATTTCACACGCTAGCAAGGTTATGCTCAAAATCCTACAGGGTAGGCTTCAGCAGTATGTGGACCGAGAACTCCCAGAAGTACAAGCTGGATTTTGAAGGGGCAGAGGAACTAGAGACCACATTGCTAACATGCGCTGGATTATGGAGAAAGCCAGAGAGTTCCAGAAAAACATCTACTTCTGCTTCATTGACTATGCAAAAGCCTTTGACTGTGTGGACCACAACAAACTATGGCAAGTTCTTAAAGAAATGGGAGTGCCTGACCACCTTATCTATCTCCTGAGAAATCTATATGTAGGACAGGAAGCAACAGTTAGAACTGGATATGGAACAACTGATTGGTTCAAAATTGGGAAAGGAGTACGACAAGGCTGTATATTGTCTCCCTGCTTATTTAACTTATATGCAGAATACATCATGCGAAAGGCAGGACTGGAGGAATCCCAAGCCGGAATTAAGATTGCCGGAAGAAATATCAACAACCTCTGATATGCAGATGATACCACTCTGATGGCAAAAAGTGAGGAGGACTTAAAGAACCTCTTAATGAGGGTGAAAGAGGAGAGGGCAAAAAATGGTCTGAAGCTCAACATCAAAAAAACTAAGATCATGGCCACTGGTCCCATCACCTCCTGGCAAACAGAAGGGGAAGATATGGAGGCAGTGACAGATTTTACTTTCTTGGGCTCCATGATCACTGCAGATGGTGACAGCAGCCACGAAATTAAAAGACGCCTGCTTCTTGGGAGGAAAGCGATGACAAACCTAGACAGCATCTCAAAAAGCAGAGACATCACCTTGCCGACAAAGGTCCGCATAGTCAAAGCTATGGTTTTTCCAGTAGCGATGTATGGAAGTGAGAGCTGGACCATCAAGAAGGCTGACCGCCAAAGAATTGATGCTTTTGAATTGTGGTGCTGGAGGAGACTCTTGAGAGTCCCCTGGACTGCAAGGAGAACAAACCTATCCATTTTGAAAGAAATCAACCCTGAGTGCTCACTGGAAGGACAGATCCTGAAGCTGAGGCTCCAATACTTTGGCCATCTCATGAGAAGAGAAGACTCCCTGGAAAAGACCCTGATGTTGGGAAAATGTGAAGGCAAGAGGAGAAGGGGACGACAGAGGAAGAGATGGTTGGACAGTGTCATCGAAGCTACCAACATGAATTTGACCCAACTCCGGGAGGCAGTAGAAGACAGGAGGGCCTGGTGTGCTCTGGTCCATGGGGTCACGAAGAGTCGGACATGACTTAACGACTAAACAACAACAAAAATTAAATACCTGGTTTCTTCTTGTTGGAAATGGTAAAGAGCATGATTTTTCATTTTTTTTTCCATTTGGATTTAGTTGCCGATCTCCCATTTTAGTCAGGCTGATTACTTTTATAAATTATCAGTTCCCTATGGGTTCATAAGTATTGCTGCCGCCCCCTCTCTTTTTTAAACAAGAACTTCCTTAGGCTTTAATTATAGGCTCCTCGGTCTGTGTGTAGTGTGGCTTCCAAGACATGCACTCAAAAGTTATTGCATATAACTTGGAAAAATGAAACTTCCATTATATATAGGGAAGGCAGGAATAAAGCGAATAGGGTTATGTTTTAAATTATATTATCCAGAAGAATACCAAAGCCCCAAATGAGCAGATTTGTATGGTCTGTCCTTTAATCACTTTTCATTTGGTTTTGGACTATTTATTGGGATCAGTTGTGGCAAACACTGCTTGCAACCAGGATCAATAGAAGATTGTTGTGACTTATTCAGTCTCCACATCAGAATAATACAGTGCAATTAAGAGTTGATTTGTATGGAGCCTTGACAGGATCAATTCACATTAATAGAAGAGCTCAGTGAGGTTCCATTGTGGCTCTATTGTTTATTTATTTTTATGCTTATGGTATGATTTACTAGGATGCCACCTCTTCATTACCTCCCCACTTTCATTTTGTTAACTATGTTTGTGGTTTATTAAATACTAACTGATTTTAATTTCCATTAAAAGAATTGATCTTAGGAGAATGTTGACTACTCTGGGACTTACATGTAGAGAAGGGGGGGGGGACCCATAAATTCATTATTCTCAATCTAAAGTCACAGTGTTTGAGAGAAAGGCTTCCAAATTTCACAGGCTGTAGATGAATATGTTTTGAAAGAGCTTGGAACTTTCAAAGGATTAGGAATTAAATTTTAATGCAAACTATATGTGTAGATAACATCCAGAAAAAGTCACTTAATGCAGTTCTCCTCTATCACACCGTGCCACAAATAACTGCACAAGATGAACAAGCACTTCTGCAAGCGTTTGCACAATGGCATGCACACTTTTTTGCACAACAAAACCAGTACTGGATACCATTCCTGTTCTAACTGTGAAGATGGACAGAATCCTTTTCTGTGTAGGCAGAGTGTTAGCACTTTTCTTTCTCTGGCATATGCTTTTCCTTTGCCTGGGCACAAGAGTTTCTCAGAAACCAGGGTAACTGCACACTTAAATGCAGCTGTGCCTTTCTTGATGCGTTTCCATCTCCTTGGCTCTAAGTATCTGTTTTGAAAGACACCATCAGTAAGACTAAAAAAGAGACTAATCCTAACATGCATTCAAATCATGTTACTAGCAGGCAAAAAAAACCATCAGCAGTTTGAAGGATGAACACCAGATCAATATCTTCCCTGCTCTATATATAGTGGTGGCTTGGCTCATCTTGCTTATCTTCGAGTCTATGAGGTTCTGGAAAACGTCATAGCTGTTGTTTTGCTTCTGCACAAGAAGGATGCATGGAAAAATCTTCAATATAGAATTTTAGAGAAATGAGAAATCTCTTAGACGGTAGATAAGACTCAGGAGAGTTAAAGGGCAGATCAACATCTCCACGGCTAGTTCACCAGGTCTGACTGTTCAGTCTAATTTCCTTAACATCAGTGGCATTTCTTTCCCTTCACACAGACAACACTTCTCTGTTCTCAAGTTCGATGTCATCTTACTATGGGAATGTCTATATTCAAAGCAGTAATGGAAACATTTATTATTATTATTATTATTATTATTATTATTATTATTATTATTATTATTATTATTATTATTATTATTATTATTATTATTATTATTATTATTATTATTATTAGTACAGCTCCTAGAATCTCCCAGAGAGAGAGTATCTCTATCATACAATTTAAAAAGGTGCCCAGGGGATTCTGGAAGTTGTAGTCCACAAAAGTAATGTTCCCAAGTTCTCATTTCTAGCAGGGAGGGTTCCACTGAGGTTATTTGGAAGATAAACATTACAAGGGAAAGAGTAAAATGGCCCCTATTCTAAGCCACACTTTAACATCTCAATATACCTACAGTCAGACATTTTCCTCTCTCTGTATATAAACAATACTATAAGCCACTCTCTAGGTAGAAGAACTAGACAATTCAAAAGAACTCACAGAAAGGCATTGCCTTAATCAGAAATAAAGGAACTTAAAGGAGAGTATTCTCCCATTTGTGGAAACACTCTTTCAAGTAACTTTGCAAATAAGGACTTTTCTATTCTCCTTGTCTGTCTTTCAACTGAAGGTAACTGAAGGTGCAACTACACTAGGAAGCCAAATCAGAGGGAACTTGATTTGCAGTCTCTTTTTTGTTTGTATTCCATTTAGGTGATTACACGAAGACCTTAGATTGTTTCAGTGCCAGAGTCCACACTGGCCCTCAATCGGATGTAATTTCACACATGCTTACAGCCCATTCCTCCCATTCCTTTGATACTACCCACCTGGTGATCTCTGGCTTTCCTTTCCTATCCTCCCCCGCCCCCCGTACCAAGGTGATCTAGTATTGATCTAGTATTAAACTAAATGTATCAATGCAGTGACAAGCTGATCTACTGCTAAACTTGCTAGTTTGTTTAAAAAAATTTTAAAACATTCTTTGCTAAGACTAAGGAGAAAGATCACCGGGGTAGGTGTTCCCACTGTAACTTTTTTTCATTCCCAGTTCTATTTTTGTAAAATGGGAGCAGTGGCAAGACGAACTCTCTCCCCCAATAAGAATGTGAGCTGCTGGAAATGTTAATTAAATGTCTTTGGGTCTTGCAATTGCATCAGTAACTAATTTCTACTTAACAGTCTCTCTCTCCACCCCACCCCCCCATATTCGGTATAGGACTTGCTGTGTGCTCTGCAGGTTCTTAGCTCTAGAAGTAGCATCTCATTTCCTTATAGGTCAAACCTGTACAATTTGTGATAAACCAACCTAAATGTACTCCTGCCACTACATATATCATCCAGTCTCTAGTAGCTCTATACATTTCATGGTTTTGCCACTTGCTTAGTGGGACTGTTAAGAAGTGTGGGGAGGGTGCTAAGGGCCTGGCAGGTCACATTTTGTGCAGACCTGTGAAAGGCAGAAGAAAATTCAATGGGAAATGGCATATTCTGTGCAGCCCCCCCCCCCCCCCCCCGATTGTGATGTAACCATTTGGAACAAGGCTATGCAAGTCACTATTTGTTCATAACTTTCTCCCTCTCAGAGGTTATGTCTATTTGGCTTTGACTTGCATTATAAACTATATTTAAAACCAAAGAAGGCAATGTGCTATAACAAGCTGAATTTAATGGATCCTGTGTAGAACTCTGTCTAGTATGTTGTTTTGCTCCCCACCCCCTGGTCCTACACCTTAGAAGATCTCAAGAGAAATTAGATTAGGCATCCTTCAGTCTCGAGAGACTATGGTAATGTGCTCTGAATGGAGGACTTGGAACAGCGTCTAGTGTGGCTGAGAAGGCCAATTCGAGAGTGACAATCCCTTCCACACTGAAGACAAATACAGTCTGTCCCCTGTCCAGCTCCCTGGTTTTGGGACTGCCTCTTTGCCTTGGCCTGCTGGACAAGTGTCTCTTCAAAATGGGAGAGGCCATGCTGCACCACCTGCCTCCAGGCTGAACGCTCAGATGTCAAGGTTTCCCATCTGTTGAGGTCCATTCCTAAGGCCTTCAGATCCCACTTGCAGATATCCTTGTATCGCAGCTGTGGTCTCCCTCTGGGGCAATTTCCCTGCACTAATTCTCCATACAGGAGATCTTTTGGAATCCAACCATCAGCCATTCTCACGACATGCCCAAGCCAACGTAGACATCGCTGTTTCAGTAATGTATACATGCTAAAAATTCCAGCTTGTTCTAGAACTACTCTATTTGGAACTTTGTCCTGCCAGGTGATACCAAAAATGCGTCGGAGACAACGCATATGGAACGTGTTCAGAGAAATAATGACAGTGTAAAGGAATGTTTGGATATATATCTGTTCATGGAAATAAAAGGCTTTGGGCGAAGCACTGAGATATGTGGCCTCTGAAACATAGCCCAAAGTTCTTTGGGAAACTGAATCCTAAGCAGATAGATAAAACCTTTATTGGCATAAGTAAAAATTGGACATAGTCACAGTGGTTTGTTAGGTAACTACATATGTAGGCATCAAGAAGGTAGAAAAGTGTTAGACATCCTTAAAGAGACAACGGTTCATCTCCTAACAATAGTATCAAGGAAGTCTGCGACTCTTTCTACAATGTCAGTCATCTCGGCCGCCAGCATATAGCGAACTTTATCCAGATCTGACCTCCCTTTCAGCTCTAATAAAATTGAGGCTATCAACTTTGATTGGCCGATCGAGTGAAGCAGGCAGTGCAAAAACATATGAACAAGGTTTTCCAGCACCCCCTGTTCACATGGGCAGTGCCTTTCAGAATAGGAAACTGCATTAAATCTGCCATATAATATAGCAGTAGGCATGACATTGCATCTGGCCAAAGAAAAGGCCCTATGTTTTTGGGGGCATTTGAGCAAGGAAAGGTAGGCAGCAGGTTTACCCATTTTAAGATGAATATGGAAAAACAATGGTGAACAGAATGTATTGGCAGCACTACAAAGGTCCTGGAATTCAATATCCAAAATTCTTCTTTTAATAATTTGGAAAATTAGCTCTTGACTTAGAGCTCCAAGGTAGTCACTATCTATACCAATAGATTTCAATTTTTTCAAGAGGACCGTTGACTCAAAAGGCGAGACAGAGTCCTGCAGAAGCTGGTATAATAAACTGTCCATGTTTGAATTGTAATAGATACTTAACCAAAATTTTAATGATCTCAACCAATCTACAGTCTGTATTAAAGATACTCCGGATTCCAGACAGAGCACCGAGTAGCGCATGCATCTAGGTAGTCCTAACACTTTGTGTAAGAAGGATTGTACCTGCTCAATCGATCGATCCATAGCACTTGCCCAAATTGGGAAACCATAGAGGGCTTGTGGAATAATTTTGGACTTGAAAACTTGTAATGCTGCTGGGACAAACCGATTTCCTGAATTATAGTAAAAATGCAGAATAGATTGAGTAGTGATCCTAGCTGCGTTTATAGCCATTTTTCGATGGGGGACCCAAGAGTGTTTATAATGAAAAAGAACATCTAAGTATTTATACTGTTTAACCTGTTCTATGTGATTTCCATTTAGGTTCCATTAAAATTGTTTCCATGTTTTGGCAAAAACCAGTATTTTTGATTTATTATAATTTAATTGCATTTTATTTTTGCTCAGATACTCTGCACATCCATTAATCAGGTGTTTTAGGCCTGGACGAGTGTGGGAAATGATGACTGCATCATCTGTATAGAGTAGTATTGGGATGGGACAAGTTCCCAATTTGGGAGGGTGGCCATTAAAGTTTGTCAAAAAGGGAGCGAGATTGTTCATAAAAAGGCTAAAAAGTAAGGGAGCCAGGATGAAGCCTTGTTTCACTCCCTTGTTAGTTGATACCTGGCTGGTTACTTCCCCTCTTCGAGAAAGTCGAATTTGGCATGTTGTAGCGGAGTATAAACCTTTTATGAGGAGGAGCAGTCTTTTATCAATGTCCACATTTTCCAATTTGTCCCATAATAGTTGTCTATCTATTGAATCAAAAGCTCCCTTTAAATCAAGGAAGGCCACATACAGTTTGGCATTAGCATATTTTAATGTTTTATTAATAAGGTGCAAGAGTATCAAGCAATTGTCGATTGTGGACTTGCCTTTCCTAAAACCAGCTTGCTCGGGGTCAAGAATAGATTGATTATCAGTCCAAGAGCAGTTTGTTTCATAGGTATTTTGCATATAATTTCCCAATCACTGATAGTAAGCTAATTGGCCTATAATTTTCTGGGAGGGAGGGATCCTCTTTTTTATAAATTGGGCCACAATGGCATTGGTCCAGGCTTTAGGAATTGACCCAGTGTTGTCTATAGCAGAAAAAAGGGGGGCAAGTACAGTGGTGCCTCGACTTACGAACGCCCCTACTTACGACCATTTCGAGTTACGACCAGCTCCGGCCGCAAAATTTTGCTTCTACTTGCGACTGGAGGTTCCACTTACGAACAGAAAAAGGCAGGGGAAAAAGGCAGGAAATTCAAATTTCTAACTGTAGGTGGCGACGAGGCTGCTTCTTTGTAGCTCTTTCGCCCCAGTAGTTAGAGAGTGTGCGTCGGAGGAGGCTTGGGACTGCCTCCTCCTGCTTCTGAGAGCATGTGTGTGTGTTTGCAGGGAGGCTTCGGGCTGCCTTGTAAGGTAAGGTGCTGTTTTCTGCTTTTTAAAAACTGTTCTGGGTGTTTTTGCAGCGTGGTTTTGAGCTGGAGGGGTTGTGTTTCTGTGCTGTGATGGGTCTTGGGGGGTTTGTTTGTTTTTGGGGTTTTTTCCCATTTCCGATGGGTCTTGGGGGGTTTGTTTTTTGGATTCCCCCCCCCCCCATTTTCGATGGGTCTTGGGGAGTTTGTTTGCTTTTTGGATTCCCCCCTCCATTTCCGATGGGTCTTGGGGGGTTTCCTTGCTTTTTGGATTTTTCCCCCCATTTCCGATGGGTCTTGGGGAGTTTGTTTGCTTTTTAGTCCCCCCCCCCCCATTTCTGATCTTGCACGATCTGCTTGATTGCTTTTTGCTTTGTCTTGTTTGCATTTGCAATGGGTCTTGCACGGTTGATTGGTTTTTGGTTTGTTTTCTTTGCATTAGGTCTTGCACGCTTGATTGCTTTTTGCTTTGTCTTGTTTGCATTTGCAATGGGTCTTGCACAGCTGATTGGTTTTTGGTTTGTTTTCTTTGCATTAGGTCTTGCATGCTTGATTGCTTTTTGCTTTGTCTTGTTTGCATTTGCAATGGGTCTTGCACGGTTGATTGCTTTTCTTCCCCCCCCCCCTTCAGCTGGAAGGGATTAATTGCATTTCCAAATGGTCTTGCAGTGATTTTTTTGGGGGGTGATTTTTTCTTCGGCCGGAACGGCTTAATTGCATTTCAATGCATTCCAATGGGAAATGGTGCTTCGACTTACGACCATTTCGAGTTACAACCATCTTCCTGAACCAATTAAGTTCTTAAGTCGAGGCACCACTGTATTGAAGCCCACCAATCTGAAACTGAATCCTAAGTACTGTGCCATGACTCATGTGAAAGAGGATAAGCATGGATATACTTGTTGATATGTGAGCCTTCTGCACATGTTCTAAGTGTGTAGAAAAAGTGCAGGCAGGCAGGATCCTGGCATTGTAGCAACAGGCTCCACACAGACTTTGCATGGATTGCTCTGTTCTTTAAAAATTTAATTCACCTACTCATTCGCCAAATGAAAAATATGTCCTAGTCCATATTTGTCCTTGATTATCAAGATCAAACAATATGTGATATTTAAATTTTTAGCATTTCACATCTGATTTTTTAAGGAGAAAAAAAGGTAAAATAGGGGCGTAGGTGGGTGGGAATGGCACCGAGCCAGCTTGAGATCATGATATGGGAGTAGGACTTTTAACTGCTTGCCCTTGCTGAGTTCCTGACTCAAACTGGGAAAGTGTGTGTGTGTGTGTGTGCTGGTGGTGGGGCTCACACCTATTCTTTGCAAAAACATCACAACTTTATTTCTAAGCCTGACAGGTTACAGCAAAATTGTTAAAAACAAGTTGGAAGAACATTTGTAGAAAAGACAAAGCAGGTGAAATAATGTCTGTGGTGGCAGATTCTCTCAGGATTCAGCATTTTCTCCTTGTAGTTTATTCTCATATCTTTTCTGTATTAAATAAATTCTATTTTTAATGGATTCTTTATGTGACTGTACAGTTTCCTTAATATTACGGGGCAATTGTGTTTCGCGAATCTGCGATTCCAGACCAGTGGCCCAGACAGCCATGCATCCACCACTGATTTCCTTACAAGTTCTCTTAAACACTTTGTAATGAGATCTGAGAGCAATTGTGGTTAATGGTTAATTATACTAATTCCAAAACAGAGCTGTGGTATTTTTCCTCTTGCCAAGACACGTAAATATAAAATCTGTTCACATGGATCTTAGCAGTAGATCTCAGAAGATGCAAAGAAAAAGGGGGGTTTGAATGAAGAAGGTAGATATTGTGCCTTGTGGGGGGCATAATTTGCCACTTAACGTAATTCGTCCCCATCTCCCCTGTGGTTAGGCCCTACAAGGATTTTTTTTTAAAGAAACATTGGGTAACTGCCCTCTTCAGAAGTTCTTAAGTTTGGTGAACTTCAATTGCTGAATTTAAAATCATCCACAGAAACATTCTGGGGCTTTTTCGGGCGTCTGAGGGCAAAATAGTGTCCTCAGGCTGTGTCTTACTCGCAAGGGATGCAGAGTTGAAAGGAACCCATTTTTCTAAGGAGCAAGTTACATTATACAGTACAGTACTGAGTTGCAACAAAGTTACTATTTGCTTGTAATGAAAACAGCTATAATTTACTGCTTTTCAGAGGAACTAGCAGGAGTGTTTGCCTGTTACTTGTTATTGGTGGTAGTGACCTGATCAGTGAAAGAAGAAGAGTCACAAGGGTGATTCAGCTTGTATTGCTAAGTCTCCCTAATTCTTCTGGAGGAGGCACTGTAGAAAAATGGGAACTAAGGAGAGACAAAAACAGCAGAGGGAGGGAGGTGGAGAGCGAGAGATAGGATGTGCACAAGAGAATGAGAGCAGATGTGTGCAAAACTAGAAGAGGGCGAGAAAGTGGGTGTATGAGAAAGAAAAAAGTGAGAGAGAAGGTGCATGTGCAGAAGACAAAGCAGATTTGCAGTTGTGAAAGAGCAAGAGCATGGATGAGACAAAGCAAGGGTGGACGTGTGTTGGTCGGTGTGAGAGAGAGCAAAAGACTGAGCAAGTAGGTGCATGAATGAATGTGCAAGAAGGAAAGCAACAGTGAAGACGGACAAGCAGGTGCTTGTATGCCAACAAGAGAATGTGGGCAGATTTGTGGCCAAAAGAATGAGTCTGGGTGAGCACACATGCACACACACACACACACATTAATGTCAGAAACAGTGCAAGAGAAGGTGTGTGTGTGTGAGAGAGAAGGCAAGTAAGTGCTGAATAGTGTACATAAGTGGAATCAGCAAAACCTATAGAGGTGTATTCTGTATCCAAGTCTAGAGTTTATGGATGGGAGGCAGTGACTTTGCAGCACAATTACATTTCTGGTGAAATCACTAAGACTCTTTGTTCAAAATATCTGGTATTCAGATATATACCACTTTTGATCATGGAGACTTCGTTTAGGAAGACCTTCACCAATTCTTCGAGCCAGCCTGATGTTCAGTACAACCAGGATGTAATTTTAAATTCCTGGTGCTCATCCTCACTTAGGAAAGTGCCAGTGAACAGAGTTCTGTGGAAAGGTATATTATTATGAGAGTTCAATTTATTCACTAAATAAGAAATGCCTGGTTCTCCGTGTATTGGACTACAAACCCCATCCTACCTCCAACTCAACTGTGTATGGGGTTAAAATACAGGGGAGCTTTGCAACATGTTTATCAAATCTTTTCAAAATGCAGTAAATAGAATTGGCCACTTGAGGGTGAGCATTTCATGTACTTCCAAAGGCTACACCAGCAAGTGACAGTAACACTTAGTGATATGCAGAAAAATGGGTTACTTTTGCAGATGGGTTGACTATAATGGTAGCAATTTGTTACTATCCAAAATAGTGAATAATGGAAAAAGTTCCTTTCAAAAAATAACATCCTGAGCTCTGTGTGGGGCACCAGCAACAAACCTAAGCCTGCCTTTGAGGATGTGTAAAATGGCCCAATGACCAGCCTTTCTGGTGAAATTGAGGCAGGCTGTCTCTGATTCTTCTGATATGTGGATTTTTGCATCTTGAAATTATTCAAGTAATTAGGACTATTGTAAAATCACTGTGGTGTGGGAGGAGGAGGAGGAATAAAGGGATAGGTGGAAGAAATGTGTCTGGATCCATGTTAAAAGTTGAAAGTACTTCTTGATTATTTACTCTACACAGATGTGGCAATAATGCTACCCAATATCTCCATGCTAGACATGATCTCTGCACAAGAAGCCACCTATGCCAAGTCTATCCAGACTTTAAAAGACCTGCACAGATGCTTCTCAGGTTTATCAGTTCTGCAGTGGCATCCTGTATATACATTGGGTTGTATGTGCACTACGCAACAACTGAGGCATTCTGGGGTTTATAACTGAAAAAACAATATTTCCTAGCTCTTTATCAAAAAAATCACAAACATATTGTTTTAATCACTGTAAATGAGCCCCAGTTACCTGGATGAAAGGTGGTATACAAATCTTCAAAACAATCAAATTAAAACAAAATTAACTGTTGGGTTAAATTAAATTAAATTAAATTAAATTGCTGGCACAACAATGCATATTTTCAAGTACCTTTATACAATTGTAAGCTAAGGACTTCTGAAAGATTGAAGGCTCCTTGCTCCCTTTTCTTTCTTTCTTTCTTTCTTTCTTTCTTTCCTTTCTTTCTGCTAGTGGAGTACTGAGTTAATGTTACATCTGCACCAACAGTATGAAACAACAAGAGAAAAGTTACTACTGGACTTGGTCTCTTAGATGAATTGAGGCTATCCTTCCCATAGCTCAATGCCCCAGTTAATCAATAACCCAAGTGGCTTCTTACTAAATTCCTGAAAATCGCAGCACAAACACATTTATGCTGATCAACAATTTGGATTACAAATAAACTGATACCCAATATTAGATTTAAAGTATGCTGCTCAGTCATTGCCAAATTAGGACTGGGTAGCTGTATGTTTGATATGCTCTACACATATGAAAATACAATACAGTTGTCTGGATTGAAATACTCATTGGTAGATTTCCCTCCTGGAATCATCTTCATCAACAGCAGCAGCAGCAAACTCAAGAAGATGATATCTGGTGATCACGATATTGTGAGAAAATTAGCAAATAATTTAGCCAAACTGAAAACTCTGAAGTTGAGCAGCTATCTGAGAGGCTACTGCAGAACCAATAATTGGCTGTCATTGCTTCCCCCATGGAATCATGGGAGAGCTGAATATTCTACTCCAAAAGTACCCTACCAGTTATTATAGAGAGCTGATGCTAATCAGTGTCAACTACACTGGGTATAATAAGGGTCTGACTCAGTATAAGGCAGCTCCCTATGTTCTTAAAACATACCATGCAGTGAAGAAAGAGTGGCTGCCTGGAAGATCAGTCACTTTTACATACTAGTATGGTAGATTTTACAGATAGCTGGATAGCTCAGTCATTTAGATATCTGTCCAGAGGCTGAGAGCTCCCACTGTGCCCTCTGGGAGAAGAGCCAGCCTGTGTAGCCATGGACAAGTTGCACAGTCCCAGGGTGCCCCCCAGAAGAAGGGAAGGGTAAACCACTTCTGAGTATTCTCTACCTCTCATCCTTCTCTTTTAACTCCATGTTCGTTGCCTGCCTGCCTGAGTTCATGCGTAACCTACCATTTCTGCCTGAAGTTGCGAAATACTTGCTTTTTGATAGGAAAGGGTGAAGATTAAGTCATGTCAGAACAGGAGCAGCAATATAACCAACACCAGCACTCGCCCACCTACAAAACTTGTTTTTTTTTCCTGACAAAGGTGGACATGGAGCTAAGGACAAAGTCCCAATTCCTTGTCCAACCTGAGGAGTTTAGAACGTAAGGAGAACAAAATGAATGAGAGGCAGCTTAATTTGGGAATGCTGGATGCTTTTCTCCAACCACATCCTGAATGAGGTTAAAGTGGTTTGCCCCAAATTTTCTCCTGCTTAGATAATTCACACGATGTATCCACTGAAATGTTGTAGGAACCGAGAGACTGGGATCATTTATTTTCCAGACTGAATATGTTTCTACAAACCACAGTCCTTGTTTTACTGCCCAGACTTTGGGGGATGCAAATTCTGCATGAAGAGATTGCCCTGCAGCAATAACTGAATGTTTCCCCTCATACGAGGGTATGTATGCTTGGCATGCACATGCTCAGGTTGTTAAGCAAATGCATGTTTTAAACATGGAAACTCAGATTGCTTGTGATGACCTTCAAAGGCCTTTCAGTGGTATCAAGATTACTTCTGGTGATATTTATACACCCCCATGCACCTCTGGGGTACCCTGGGAAACCAAAGCACCCTCAAGCTGACTCTTTAAGCCTATAGCTTCCATCTTGAGATTTCAGTTTACCTTCGGCTAAGAAGAGGTCAGGAAGAGTTCTAGACTTTGTTCCTTCTCCTTGTTCCACCTTATGTTTTGTAATGCCCAGTTATGGCAGAGCACCTTCCTAAGTTCAGTAGCAATATCTTTCCTTCCCTAATCCCTACACCTATTTTGCAACTTTAAAATACAGCAATAAAGTGAAGGATTAACATATACATATCCCTAAAAATATGTCAGACTATTTTTATTTGTTTTTTTAAAAGGTGGACAGCACCTGCAAACTGTAAGAATCATGGGAGCAGCACTGATAGTTACACTAGCATTGGCTGCTATATATGTAAGGCAAAGGAGCAAAACAAGAATATGCTTCAAATGAAAGACCTGTTGTGACTAAATTTAAATATTACACCTTTTTTTAAACCATATACAGTTTTCATCTGGAGTTCTATAAACAACAGCAGCAAAATTTTTGCTAGAAGGAAAGCAAGATTTCTTTTCTTCATGTCATTTTAAAACATTTCTCAGTTGTCTGTATACAAAGCCATCTGCTGTACAAGAAGCATTTTCCAAACTCTGTAGGTTACTGGAAGGTTGATGATCTGAGCGAGGGTGCCTCCTATACATGCATCGCTTTGGCTCATTTCTCTGCTTCCTGATTCTAAGAGCCCAAACCAGGAATGTAAGACTTGGTAACAGAAGACAATGGATTAAATTTTAGAGCAACCCAGGCATGCAGAGGCTTGCTATAGAAGCAAAGGGTAGAAACTCAAGCTCTTCCAATGCAACATAATTTTTCCAGACATATTCTCCACAGAATACTCTAATTTCTTGCTTTACAGATTTTAACATACTTGTTAGTATCACATAATAAAGTAGCCTTCAATCCTTTCAAGACTGTTCTGGCAAAACATGACCCATTTCACCACTGTATTACCTCTCTCTCTCCCTCCCCCCCTCTGTATATGTATATATACAAACATACATCATAGCAGTGTACTCATAATCTGTCTGGATCTTTTAATATTCAAAACAGCACTATGGGAGAGATAAAATCAATAATCAAGTATAGTTAAAAAGATAAAACAGATTAATTAAAACATAAGACAAGGTAAAAAGCAATTGAAACAGATCAACAATAACAATTCTCTCTGAAATTAAGAGACCTTTTTATTTAGGCAAGGCCCATTGCCGAAGGATTGTCTGAATAAAACAACCTTTGCTGGCAGAAAGACAAAGGGAGGGGCCAGTTTATCCTCCTCCAACTCTCTCCAACCGCCAACTCTCTCTCCCCACCCAAACTCCAAAACGACCAATCTTCAAAAATAAAACTCCCAACTCTCATGACTCTGCCTCTCCAGCACTTTCACTGGCCCATGCAGATAGCATATTAATATTCATGACCTGGGCAGATGCCACAGTGAAGTGGCGGGATTTGGAGGCCTCCTTTCTCTATTCAAGCTTTGGTTGTAGATAATAATTACTTTTGAAGTGAAATGGGAAAAAGGAAGTTAATACTACGGATGGTTTCCTAAATCTGGGCCAAGCTGTGGTAAAGCACATGTCTACATCTTCATTTAGCTGCTATACATGGATCTAAAACCAGGAAGCATATTTCACCGCCTGAAGCCACTGTGGTGCAGTCACACCTCTGTCCTGTGCCAGGTCACAGTCACAAACAAGACAAGTAGACTAGTCCAATATAACCCATCCACTTTCCTGATGTACACCTACCATAGCCCAAAATTCCACTGATTTTATCACCACTGCCCATTCAACCACTGGGATTGGGATTGCCACCAACAATCTGGCAGTGGTTTGGGGCTATTAAAGTATCCCCACTCATCCTGAGACTCCCAGAAGCTTCCCCAAGGCAAAAAGGCACCATAGGGAGCCTTGGAACCTGAAGCTGGGGTTTGTGTTTGTAGGAAGGTGTCATTTAAATTAATATAAGTATTACCATTGCAGGTTGATGGTGTCAACCTAGTTGCACAGAGTAAAGAGTCAAGCTATCTCAGAGACCATATCTCCCATTAGGAGCCGGCTCGGGTGTTAAGATCATCAGGAGAGGTCTTTCTCTCAGTCCCGCCACCTTCACAGCTGCGTCTGATGGGGACACAGGAGAGGGCCTTCTCTGCTGCTGCTCCCAGACTTTGGAACTCCTTCCCACAGGAGGCCAGGCTGGCCCCATCTTTGCTATCTTTCCGCAAGCAGGCAAAGACCTTTATCTTCAGACAAGTCTTCCCCCAGCTACCTGTGTGTGATTTTTAGATAGACTGTTATGCATTACTGCTTTGACTGGATTTTTAAAACCTGTGTTTTCCATTTTTGTGTTTTTCATTTCTCGGAGTGCCTTTTTAAAAAAAAATTGTATACTTATTGATCTTTGCTGTAATATTGCCTATGAATGATGTAAGATGCCTCCTTATTCATTGTCCATAGTTTTAAAAATTGTCTTTTAATTATGTTAACCACCATTGTAAACTCATTGTTTTCAACTTTAAATATTATGTTTTATTGTTGTAAGCTGCCTTGGGTCCTTTCCAAGGAGAAATGTGAGATAAAATATTTCAAATAAATAAATAAATAAATAAATAAATAAATAAATAAATAAATAAACTTACTTACTTACTTACTTACTTACTTACTTACATCAGTAGGATTCAGCCAATGCCTTTGTCTATAATATTACTTTGTTTAAGGCACAAATTTGTAAGTATCTACTCAAAAGAAAGCTCTGCTGATTCCAAGTACTTTTATGTTTACAGACTCAGGATGGGAATACTTCACTTTAAGACTGGCCACACACCAGGCCCAAAATTCTAATTTTGAAAAGCAGTTTACATTAAACACCAAAAGGATTTTAACAGCCTGGAAGGATCTGTTACCTAAGCTAGAGATGACACAGACATAATAGTTGCAAAAGACATAGAAAGGCTAAGTTGATACTTTCTTTGCTAACACTGACAAAAACAAGAGAAGTGATAAACACAGCTCAGGTTTATGGAAACAGAAAGACAAGGAGAATGTAGTTACTGCTAACAACTGCTTGCATTAACTGTGAAGCCAGAGTTGCTCAAGCTTATAAAGGTCTATTTCATCCTGCAAAAGAACAAGACTACTGTTTTTGTTTTCTTAAAAATCTGTTTGTTCTGACTATCCCAGGGAATACTTTTGCACTGGTATGCATTGTAAACTGGTGTTCATGAGTATGACTTGAAGGAACTCCCCAAAAGCAATTTCAAGTTCCAGCAGCTTGGTAGGAATTTATTCTAACCCCATCTGTGACTGCTCAGCAGAAGTGTTATGATTGTTCGTGTGAGTGTGTGTCTGAAAAAGGTTGCCGGGACTATTTGAACAGAGAAAATAAGTATTTTCTTTTAATTAGAGCTTAGATAAATTGCATTCACTAGACTACAATTCCTGGAATCCTCCAGCCCAAAAGTAACTTCCCCGAACTTCTTATGAAAGTAACAGAAAGCAAAATCTATCATGCTGTAAAATACTGACATCCATTTGTAAAACAATTTGGGACTTAGATGATCCTTGTTGATCTCAGACACGATTTTCATATTGGAGCACATTTACATTAGTGTCTCCCTATTCCAGATCTGAGGTGGTAAAATTACCACATGGGGGGATAGTATCACTTCAGTGACTGAACATTTAAACCAGTTTGCTATTTGACATTGTTTGGAAAGAAGTAGTTTGTTTCAGAAAACACAAAGACAAGAATATTGTTGTTATTTATGCATCCAGCTGCGAATCAAGACATGACCAAATCAAACAACATAAACGCTTATGTGCATCAGCTCTAAGTCACTTCAGCAAGTAAATAATATAATATAATATAATATAATATAATATAATATAATATAATATAATTCAGATTTGTGCTTTCCTGTGAAGAAACAAGATGGCCATGATCAAATCATTGTCCCATAGTTCAACCTATTTCATGGCCATCTTGTTTCTTCACAGGAAAGCATAAATCTGAATTTGTTATTTCCACAGTGAGATATACCCTTCAAGTTACTGCATCACACCGGAGCTGAAAGTAATGATTTAAACATTCATAAAGTGTTCCCTTTAATTCTACACTAAAGTTGATATACATAGATAACAGATAAAAAGAAAGGAAACAATACATAGTTTATTACTCACATAGAACTAAAACCAAGGCAAGCAGCATTTGCTGGATTTAGTATTTATAAATTCACTATATCCTAAAATCTATATTCAGATAATAATCTGCCCATTCTGATGTAAATTATGAACTGCTTTGGATCCATCTATTGGGAGAAAGGGGCCACATAAATCAGTGGAATATATAAATAAATGAAAAATAAAATAAATTATATTCCCATAGCACTAAAGAACTTAGATCAAAAGTTTTATGTTTATCTGATCCTCCTTCTGCTCATATCTGAGAAGTCAAAAAGCATGTATTCTCTCCAGGCAGTCAGGATTCTTGGTGTGGGACCTGTGGTAAATTGGAATTATTTCTTGCAAGCAAGGATCACGTTTTGAAATTCACATTTTGGAAACTGTAGGCATCAGAGACCACTCTGGACTCCCTAAAACACTCCAAATATACACAAACATACATTCCTAAAGTGCCTCAAACAGAGAATTTTCAACAGAAAACAATCCCCACCGCACCCAATATTTGTATGTATGCATTTCTTACCGGTGACAGGATTAATAGCAAAGAATCCTTGATGATTTCCATTTATGATGTGGAAGGTCAGCTTCCCTTGTGAACCTGAATCTGGATCAGTGGCTTCTACCTGAAGGATGTGGGTGTTGGCTGGTGAATTCTCCATGACAGAGGCATAATAGACAGGACTGGACATCTGGGGTGGGTTGTCATTTATATCAGTGACTTCAATGTAAACTTGAACCACAGAAGACAGAGGGACCGTTCCTAAATCAACAGCTAAAACTGTCAGCCAATAATGAGACCTGGATTCTCTGTCCAGTGTTCTTGTGGTAAAGATTGTACCTAAGAAAAAAAAACAATAATAAAATTCTATGCATTCCACACAAACAAACAATTTCTCCTTGAAAACTTAAGTTGATTTCTTACTCTGAAGCCTGTTAAAAACAAATAAACACACTGTTCAAGCCTTATCTTATTGTTACTGGCCATAATCCTGTTGGTGTCTGCATAAGGATTGTGTAACTATTGCTGCCATTAATGGCAGCTAATTGACGAGGTGTATGTCAGCTGTGAACATGTACACAATGAAGACATAGCCTGGGAGCTCATCCATCAGTTAGCTGCAATGGGCTGCAGCAAATTACACAGACGTAGCATTCATAGTAACAGGATTCTGGGCACTGTATTTTCATTGTCTCTGAACATCTTTTTTTAAAAATCTACCTCTTCTAAGTAACTTTTTCTAGGTGTACTTGTCATTTTTGTGCTAATAACAATAGATCTGGTGAAGCTACAATTATATTGAGCCTCCAGTAACAGTGTTTCTTTTTTCCAAAATTATATTTTAACTATCATATTAAGTCTGAAAATTCACAACGGCTAAAGTGATTTTCCGTGCCCACCTATGGCCCACCTTGCTCAGTTTCCAAATACGTTGTCATGTTAGTCTGTCTCAGCATGTTGGCAAAAGGAAGGGGGCAGGAGACAAAATATTGTGTTGATTTAAAGACTAACAGATTTGTTACAGTGTGAGCTTTTGTAGACCAAAATCTAGTTATCCAGATCCACAAAAGCTCATACTGAAATAAATCTGTTTGCCCTTTTCTGTGGGCTATCTGCAACATATAGTTCTAGACAGGTTGTATTTCATGGGAAAACTATGTGATTTGGTATTTGGGATCAGATCCCAACACTACTTTGTACTTACATGTGTTCAGCCACTTATATCTTAGTCTCACCAATTTGCCTTTTATGAAATAGGTGGCAGACAAGAAAATTTGGAGTTCAAAAGAGTTTGTGTTTTGGAATTAGATGTTAGGGAAATGGGTATTCTGTGCCATTAGAACATTTTCTCTCAGACACCATGACTTCCTCAGAGATACTTGTCTTGGTACATAAAAATACAAATTAAGCCTTTAGCTACCTTCCAGTGATGAATCAGAAACAAAGCATGCTAAAATGCAAGGAAGCA
The DNA here is from genome assembly GCA_037013535.1 of Intellagama lesueurii. NCBI lineage: Eukaryota > Metazoa > Chordata > Lepidosauria > Squamata > Agamidae > Intellagama > Intellagama lesueurii. The sequence goes on from JBAJHW010000002.1 coordinate 222,491,482, forward strand.
TGGTAAGGAAAAAAATCTTTCAGTACTGGAGGGAGCACTACTTCTAAACACATGGTAAAAGTATTATCCACTCGTAAGAGTACTATCCACTCCACATCCCCACTCTTAATATTTGCCTTGTACTTCAGTGAGATTAGAAGAAAAGTAACTTGACCAAGAATTTGTTTGCCTTATGGAAAATATGTGATTTGCCAGATTCACTGCAACAGCCATTCTCTTAATGATCAAGCCCTCTTCCATGGAAGCTACAACATAGTTGCTGCAGAAGAGCTAGATTCATTCTACAGAGTAAGAGTTACTAGTAGCATGCAAACACAGACAATATTGAGAATAGGAAGTGGGAAATATTAGCAAATCAAAACTTCAGAAGAAATAATCAGTACCAATTGAGCCTCTCTCCCACCATATATCCTAGAGTCCCATTATTACCTGAATCCTTTTCAATGCTGAAGACAGCCAAATCTGTTCCCTCTCTGATAAAATATTGAATTTCTCCATCTTTCCCTTTATCACCATCTTGAGCAGTTACTGTCATCACAGATGTCCCGTCTTGACTGTTTTCTTCCACTGTCCTTTCATACACAAAAGAAGCAAAGCGAGGAGGGTGCAGGTTTTCGTTGACATCCAAAATCTCAATCTCAATGAAGCAGAGAGAAGAACGAGAACGGGGCTTCTCAGCATCACTAACCTTCACAGATAGATTATAAAAGTCCCTCTTCTCGTAGTCTAGTTCTGTATCCAAGGACAGAGCTCCTGTCAGCTCATTTAGTTTAAACATATTCTCAACATTATTGAGCAGAGTATATTTCAGCTCCATTGCAGAGATGATATCTGGATCAAAGGCTTCCAGGAATAGCAGAACAGTCCCACGGGGAAGATCTTCAGGAGCCTTTACCTTGTTCAAGGTGGGGATGCAATATGGAGAATTGTCATTGACATCTTCCAAAGAAATAACCAAATCAGCAATTGCAAAGAGCTGGTGGCCGAATAGTGGCTGGTCTCTGGCTTCAATTTTCAATATATACTGAGGCCACAATTCTCTGTCAAGGGGAGCAGTCACTTCTACTTCTCCAGTGACACTGTTGATGGCAAATTTATCAGTGGGTGTAAGAAGAGAATATTTCACCCTCCCATTGTCATTTGTATCAGCATCTTCAGCTCTCACCGCTATAACTGTTGTGCCTATTTTTATGTCCTCTGGTACAGTGATCAAGTATGTACTTTGCAAAAATGAAGGAGCATTATCATTTGTATCCAAAATATTTACTGCTAGCAATTTCCATGATGACTTCTGAGGAGTGCCCAAGTCATACACTGTGATGTTCAGTACGTAGAATCTTGTTCTTTCATGGTCCAAAGGTGAAGACACTAGGAGTAGACCTGTTTCTATGTCAATATAAAAACAGCTATCCTCATTTCCAGAAGATATCACATAAACCATCTTTCCGTTAAAGCTAGTATCATTATCTATGGCTGTCAACTGAACTATAGTTGTGTTGACTGGGATTGTCTCCTCTATATCAATACACCTTGGAAAGGTGTCATCAAAGTGTGGTGCATGATGATTTATAAGATGTGTATTCAAGGTGGAATCTTCATCCAGGTTTACTTCTGGAGATTGGGAATCAATAGAATGGATTATGGTCTTTGCAACCTCCTTCAGTACCCCTGTTTCCTCACACTGAAAGCGAATAGGGATTTCCTGGTTGACCACAGTGATGTTTACACATGTTGGGAAGGCATAGTTCTCTCCATCTGTAGCCGTAATGTTGAGGATATGGACAGTAGGTAGTCCAGCATAGCTATCTCTGAGAGAAGCTCTAAGGGAAATCACACCAGATACAGAATCCAATTCAAAAAGCTGCCTTTCATTGCCAGACATGATTTCATACTTTATGTGCTGTAACTCATCAATATCAATGGCTGACACTGTAACCACAGGCTGCCCAGTGGGTAAGTCCCATGGAATACTTCCATTGCAGTTAATCTTCTCAAACACTGGTGCATTATCATTCAGGTTATTCAAAATAAGAGAAACATAAACCTCTGTCTGATGGCGAAAAGGAAATCCTGAATCTGATGCCCAGACACGGAGGTGATACCACCTCTGCATGAGCTCATAATCCATTATCTTGGATGTGGAGATGATACCTGAGAATGGGTCAATGGTAAATGGGACAGCTCTCTTATTGGCTATGGAGTATGTGATTAAACCATTCTCTCCAGAGTCCCTGTCTGTAGCTTTTACGGAGAGGACACTGGTGCCAGATGGCAGATTTTCATCGAAGCTGCCATGGTATGAAGGCTGGGAGAAACTTGGGGGGTGGTTGTTGCAGTCAATAATATCAACAATGACAGGGACAGCTGTCTTGCTGTAACTGGTTGTAACTTCAAGTTCAAAGTGGGGCTGTTCTTGAAAATCTATTATTTTGTCTGTAGTTATCAATCCAGTTTGAGGGTTGATTTTAAAACTTGTGCTGTCAGAATTAGGTTTCAAAATATATTTAAGATTTGGGAGGGCTGGAGTAATTTGAACCAGAACAACATGACTCCCAGAAGGTGCAAACTCACTCAGCTGAACTCGATACACATCTTTTTCAAATCTGGCAAAGGTGTATTTTGGAGGTGGAATCTGAATAATGACTATCTGTGAAAGAAGTGGTGGTTCATTCTTGTCCTTCGCCTGCAGGCTAAGATTGAAACCAAGAGGGTTGTAATTCCAGTTGATCTCTTTGGCTGCCACTATCATGAACTCATTTTCTATGTATGATCTGGTCAATCTGAAATGCCCTTTTGGGTCTCCATCCACAATGTTAACCGAATCTACCCCACCTCCTGACCCATCTGCTCCTACACTCAAAGTAGCATACAGAAGGTCCTCAGCGGAATCTGATGACTTCACTGTCACCAAACCAATGACGGGGGGCTTCCTGATGGATGGTTCCACCTGGATGGTGAGACTGGCTAAGTTTCCAAAGCCATTTCCTTCAGAGATCTTCCTCATTCTGTCCACAGCCAGGACCTTTAACTGATGCTTCCCTCTGTGAGTGGCATTCAGTTTCACAGCAGTCGTTACAGCTCCACTGGTAGGGTGAATTGTAAAAAGTGGTGATCTTGTATTTAATGCGTAATAGAACTCAGAATTCTGACCAATGTCAGCATCTGTGGCACTGACCACACCAATTATGGTTTTGATGGGGGTGTCTTCTTTGACTGTCATTTTATAAGATGGAGGTGAGAACAAAGGCTTCAAGTCATTTCTGTCCAGGATGTGGATCTGTACTTTGGCCCAAGCCTCAAAGGCAAACGTTTTCTCCATGGCTTGGATTATCAGTGTGTATTTGTCTCTGAACTCCCTGTTCAACTGGTCAGTATAACCACTCCTGGTCCTAATCCTCAAAAAGCAGAAATCACCAGCTATATGATCCTCAACTTTGAACAGACCACTTGTGTCCCCAGAAGCTATTTTGTATTTGATGTCCCATGCTGGGTCAGTGATGTAAATACCCATTTTGACATAGCTTTCCACGTAGGTTTTGGGAGGTGAATTTTCATAGATAGTGGCGTTGTAGAGAGGGTAAGTAAAGTACAGCTGGGAAGCATTGCCTTTTTCTGAATTCCCCTTGCAAGCCAGAAAAAACATTAGGCAAAGTGCAAAGCTTGCAGCAAACCTCTTCATGTTGATTTCCATTGTGGTTCCTGAATGGAGGAAATTGAGAATAGTCAGGAGGAAGAATGGCTAAGGGTAAAATAGCATAAAGCAAAGCAAGGTGGCATCTAAGTTGCATGCTAACCACTTTTAAAAAGGACTACTCAAAAGTCCTTTTAACACTGCTTTTAGACCTCTGTAAACAGTGGGCACACATAGCTTTCCAGACTTCATTATTCAGATTGTGCATACACAACAGTCAGCTGCTCTTTCAGATTGCTGCCATCTGCACAAGAGGCTTCTAAATATATACAGCTAAATGTGTATAAGCTCTCCCATGCAGAGCCCCATTCATACTCCCAGTAAGTATCCACAGAACTTGGGAAGCATGGTGCACTAATGAAGCCAGCAAATTGGAGTACCTAGATGTAAAACCAGATACAGGGAACTCAACTTTGCACTATAATTTCTGAGATGCAAGGAGCAGTTGAGATCAACTGGAGCATGAGTGGCTGACGGGGTTATATTTAAGTATTTAATAGTATTAAACCCATTAGTTAGAAGTTAAAAATACATTAAAACACACATAAAACAATAATATGCAGTACCTAAAATCAAAAGTCTTCCCTACTCAATTAATTGGTAAAAGACTGTCTTAAAAGGTTGGTCTTCACCTGTCACCAGAAGGTAAAAAGGAAATGGGCTTGGAAACAGACTGGCAGTAACAGGAGAATTAGATGCTCCCTGTAACTGGTCCCAGTCAGCATTTTCAACCAGCTTAAGTTTCCAAGCTGTCTTCAAAGGCAGTCCCACATACATTAGAGTAATTCAAACAGGATGTAACAAAGGCATGTGTCACCATAGCCAAATCAGGCATCGCATCTCCCTATTCTCTGATGTGCCTTTCAATTGATAGGAGCACCTCTATCTTCTCTGGATTAAGTTTCAATCTGTTTGCTCTTCAAACTCCATTACCAATGACAGACACAAGTTTAGAACAGGAACAGCTTCCTTGGAAATGGGCAGAAAGGAGAGATAGAGTTGGGTGTTATCTACATACTTGTGACACTGAACTCCAAAAGATGTCCAGCAGTTTCATATATGTGTTAAATAGCATGGAGAACGAAACAGAATCTTGAGGGACACCACAGGTTAACAGCCAAGGTTTCAAACATGAATCCCCCAGCATTACCTTCTGAGATTGCCCCTCCAGGAAGGACTAAAGCCACAGTAAATCAATGCCTCCAAGTCCCATCTTAGAGAGATGGCTCAGAAGGATACCGGGAGCAATGGTATTAAAAGCCACTGAGAAGTCCAGTAGAACCAACAGATACATACTCCCCCTTTCCAGTTCCTGGCATAGGTTAAGGCAACCAAAGCTGCCTCCATTTTATATTCAGGCCTGAAAAGAGACTGAAATAGATCCAGGTAAACCATATAATCCAGGAATCCCTGGAGCTGGGAAGCTAACACACACTCCAACATGTTGCCCAGAAATGGAACATTAGAGACTGGAGACAGTCCAGTAAAATGGGATTTAAAGAGGGCTTTTTGAACAGTGGTCTCAGTGTTGCCTCCTTTAGGCATGCTAGGACCCTACTTTGCTACAAGGAGTTATTCAACACTCCGTTTATCCATTCACCTCTCTGTCCCCCACCCCACCCCCGGCTGCTTTAATGAACCCAGAAGGACAAGAATCCAGCACTCATGGGTGGCCTTCCCCTCTCCAAGGATCCTGTCCACATCTTCAGGATACCCAAGAATGAAATATACTCATTAACACAGGATGACCAGGAGCCAAATTTACATCCACAGGATTTGTTTCATCTACCACATCAAAGTAAGAGTAGAAGTGAACAACTTTTTCTGTAAAATCCCATGCAAATTCATCACAGTGGTCTGCTGAGTGGTCAGCATCTTGTTCTTATGGCCAAGTATGTAATAGTTTCTTGATCACTTGGCAGCTCACTGTAAACAAAATTTCCTATATTGCTGTACCTTATTTTAATGTAATTATGGTGACACAGTAGAAACATGATTTTGAGTAGTCCTAATAAAGAAATTGCCTGATTATACATTTAATTATCTGGAAAGTATTTTTGAATAAAGACAGGTGAATGCTTTTTCATTTGCACTCTTGAATAAAAATAGATAATATTTACAGTCTATTTGGGTTAATTATAGATGCCTAAGTTTCCCATGGATATTGAGGGAGATGACAATCAGCTGGTGTTCCTTCCTGTGTTAAATTAAAAATAGTGATCAAGTGTCTGCCAGTTGTTTGGCATAAACAAGACAGACTTGTTTTTATAGGCAGTTCTTCAAGACCTAAAATCCAGAAATAGTTCTATTTTCACTTTAAATCAAACATTAGGTCTGTAGCCTCAATTTATAAACCTGTGGATTATACATACTGCAATTTCTTTCATTTGAATGCTTAATCATTGTGATAGACAAAACAAAGTAAACTAGGTACTGTCATTCATATCTGGATTTTGCTGCTAAATATACCTCTCCCATTCCAGACAAGAAATGGGCTATCGTTTCATTTTCTTTTGGAACCAGACGTTTGATGTTTAACTTGAGGGCTGATGAGAATCAGCTTCTCCCAGTTCATCCACGTATGCGGGTTGGCAGTAATTACTCCAATGTTTGGGGATTCCCATAATCATAACTGCTTGTTAATGAGCAAAGGAGTATAAGTTACCTCATGGTTAAATCACAGCAGGACTAAAGTCTTTCAGGATTAAGCTGTATGTGGCACACTTACATTATTAATACATATAATTGCCACTGATAAATTCTGTGCAGCAGGTAGATATTCAGCAAATGCAGTTGTCACTTTACCCAGGCAACTGGACTTTATGCCTCTGTTTATGCTTCTCTAAAAGAGAGCAAAACTTTGTCTGGGAAAAGTACCAAAGCAACAATGGCAATTAATCTACGGCTAATAATATTGCACCATCATTGTGCTCATATTAAATAAATAAAACAAATAATATTTGCTTTGCTCTGTAAATCAGTGATTAAGGTGGGTAAAAAAATTTTTTTTCCTCAGATGCCATTCTGTCTGGTTATACTCTGTAGCTGTTAATCTCTGCATCACTTATATATACAAGAGCACCTTATGACGTTCATCCCATGGTCTATATGAACTGGGAAAACAACCAGTCAAGAGAAGCACAATTTAATTAGTTTTCTATAGAAATAAAGATTTCACTTCCCTAAACATCCTTTGCTCATCTTGCTATGCAAACTTCTGAAGACATGAATGTTTAGGTTGAAGCACACACATACTGCTTACTCCCAGCTAGAAAGCCATGATCTTAAAAGTACAGTTCACGCCATGCCTTTGACAGGGTGAAGGAGCCAGGGAGCATGCATGAACTTGTCAGAGACTCCTCCTCCTCCATGCTTCATCGGCTGAACCTAGAAAGAAGTAATACTAATGCTGGTGCCCTCAAGTCCAGTAAAGCAGGAATTATTTCTTGTCCCATACAGCAGAATAAATTTTCAGGTGTGCCATGTGATATTACAACAGATGAATGAGGTTGCAGAAACCGGGACATTGTGAGAAATCTTATGTTCTCAGCAATGATACATTTTCCTTCTAGCAACAGCATTTCTTCAGAGATGAGTAGCTCAGCAATCAGACTTGCAAATAAGTTCATGTTTGCTATCAGAAAACAAAGTATAGTTATGTACAAAATAGAAAGTGAGAAAAAAAAACATATCCTGTGTCAAAGATATAGCTTTTAGCACTTGAAGGAGCACCACTTCTGAATACATGGCTATAGTTTAGTTTACCCTGAAATAGCCCAAGTTTGCATCAGGGCCTCTGATGGTATTAAAAGCTGCTGTTTCTGTTTTGAAAAATGCACAATGATTAACCTGCCAGTCCAAGTAGGAGGACTTAACTAGTGTATATACTGAACTGCTTGGAGTGTGAAACATAGTCCTTGGCATTTTCCATTTTAAAAGATCTTGGATAGCTCTGCAACAATGAACCAAAGAATACAAAACTGGGACAGACATAATAGCGGTCTCTCTCAGTTGCCTCGTTTAGGCATAAAAACCATATCTTCCAGTTTTCCAGAACACAGATTGTATGAATACATTTTTGGCCCCCATCCCAAAACAAAAGTAGCCATGCCAGCCTATTAGAAGAGGGGGAGTCTACGAAGTTTAGCAGTACCTTTATTAGGATCAAGTAAATGCCAGAAAATTGTGCAAACTCTGGAGCTCTCCACACATTTTCATCAGAGTAGTGGGGTACAAAAAAGTAGGGACAGAGAGAGAAACAGAAGGTTCAAATATAATTTAGCTTCACATTATTTCGTATTGTTTTGCAAAGTGCAAAGAAGCAACATCAGCTACACCTCCCATGTTTGGGGCACTTCCCTCCTGAAAGGTGAGCATCAGCATGATTACACTGGTCTCAGCTGTTTCATTCCATCCACACTAGCCCTCGTATGACCATTTTTTATCTGGAAAATATAAATTGCTTTATTCTCTACAAAGCTCTCTCCACATCCCCATTCATTCTCTTATGAAAGAGAGCATTCTACATTTGAGAAAATGCAACAGGCCTTAGTTTTTCTTGGACTACACTGAGCCTATATTAATAAACATTTCTCATGCTTGAAATGTAGACTTTAAAAACAATAGAAGGCTTCTAAATGACGAAGGGTGCCTCCCCAGATTGAAAACTCTCCCTATTAAAAAAATCGTCTCTCAGTACATGTGCAAGGGGGCTGATGGGAGCCCAGGACTAGGGCTAAACATGTGGCCCCACAGCCCCTTGTATCTGGGTTATTCCTTCCCGTGCACAGGGCTATACACTCAAAAAGTGAAAGATCTGAAGCTGGATTTCCACATCATAAGTAGTTGGTGGGAATGGAAAATTTGGTGAATAAGGTATGGTGTATGCTGCAGACATCCTGAACAATTAATTGCTTCTTAGCTTCAGGTTCTATAACACAGATTTAAGGTAGGGAAAAGATGCTTAAAGGTGTGGCCCATCTTCTGCTCTGCGTCATAAGAAGCAGCAGAATGCCTGAAAGGCATCCTTGTTTTTATTACGGAAACAAATGCATGGAAGGCTCTTGTGCTTTCATCTCTGAGACCTCTGAAGGATTTGATAACTTTGGAAAAATTGGATTTAAATCTTCTCTAGGCCTGTTAGCATCTGTCATTACCAGGTACTTTACTACCTTAATAAAGAAAAGGCAAAGATATGGAGGGTTCTAGCCACTCCATAGTGTGCAACATCCCTTGCACATTCTTTGTATAGGTGGCTACTCCAGGAACAACATCAATTCATAAGTGAGTGAATTGTACTGTGTGCTGTAAAACAATAACCTATGAAGGAAGAAGTATGAAGAAAGGTGTAGTAATGCATTTCTAAATTTTCATAAGCAACTAAAGGTTTAGATCAGCATTCCCCAACCTGATGCCTACTACACCATAATTCCCATCATCCTGAAGCACATTTCCACATTGGCAAAGACCAGTTTGGATCAATAAGCAAAACATGGATTCACAATGTCTATTAATGTAAAGCAGGGATGGGGAACTTCAGGCCTTCCTCATGATCCACCTTTGGGTGGTCTTCTAAAACCCAGAATGGGTGGTGGGTGGGTCAGTTGGTTGGTTTTGTGCGTTCTTCCCATTTGCAATGAATAAATGCCTCTTCTAAGGCTTAGTTGCTGGAAGCATGATCTTTATTCTAACATAAATTCATGGTTCTTTTTAGTCCCACCCTTTTGTGTTTGGCCCCATCCACCACTGGAATGCAACCTACCCAACACACAATAACTTTTCTGAAATTAAAATGCAGCCCTCTGGCTGAAGGAGATTCCTCACCTTAAAAGTAAAACAAAACCACTTGATAAAAACATATTACAAGACTGGCACATAACACAGTTGGAATTTAGCCTAATGGCACAATATTCATGTTAGCTGTGTTTATTGTGAAACGAAAAATAACAGTCTATATAGTCTATTCTGCATGTGAAAGATGGCCAACTGGCAGTCTATGAAATGGATCCAGCTCCCAAAGTAATTTATCTGAGTCCTGGCACATACCAGATTTTAATCAAGGTGAGATATTTTTTTTTAATATTAGCTCTCAAAAGAAAAACATTTATTTAAAGTTGTAAATACAACTTCAGAAATAATTCAGAGAGCATGTTCTATCATTAGATACTATGTCTAATGGTCCAGTCATGCCTGACTACACGTTAAGCAAATGTGAAAACCCTCTTTCTTAGTCCTACATGATGCCAACTTTATGAGACAGTCTAAGTATCCATGAAGAGACCAGTTTGTATAGCAAGACTTGAAATCTAAGTCAGCCAGAAAGTGGTAGCCTTACACTAGGGTGGGAAACTGGATTGACCAATTTTGTCTGACTGTTAGGGGTGGGCTCCCAAGCCCCTTTCCCTGACTTCAACAATCCTATTTGCCCTTTATCTATACATAGACAGGTACAGAACAATCGGAAAACTAGGTCTCAAGCTGGTTTTGCTCCCTCTTCCCCAGAAGGGAATGGGAAAAAGAAGTTGAGTGGTTGCTGTGCTTTTGTGTATTCTTTATTGTAATTGGCACTTTTAATTGAGCTGTATTATTATGTTTTTTCATTGTATTTCATTTTAGGATGCTCACAGATTTAATTGTGCTTAATATTTATAATACATTTGTTTCAAAGTGTTTGTGTATTATGCTGTTGTTACTTTTAACATTTAGTGACCCTATGAAGTAATAAGCTCCCAAAGGCTCTGCTCAGGTTTGCTGACTAAAGGCCATGGCTTCCCTTATTGATTCAATCCATCTTTGTTAGATCTTTCTCTTTTTCTGCTGTCTTGTACTTTTCTTAGCATTGTTATCTTTTCCAGTGAGTCTTGTCTTCTCATGTCACAACAGCCTAGGTTTTGTCATTTTCACTTCTACTGAGAGTTCAAATATAGAACCCATTTATATGTCTTTCTGGAAGTCCATGTATCTGTGACACTCTCCTTCTGCACCGCATTTCAAATAAATATATATATATATTTTACTTTCATATATTATATTATTTACTAGTTACACTGTATGCTGCATTGGGTCACAAGTTAAGGGAAAGGCAGGGGATAAATCCAACAGATAGATATAGCAAGCTATGGCCCCAAGGAAGGCTTTTTGAGGCTAAAGCACAGTCGCTGTTCTACATCTTCCTCCTTCTTAGAGAGAGTGATACTAAGTTCAGACAGTTGGCAGGAAGGGGCAGCTGGAGCAGCCAAATTCACCCTGTGAATGAGTGTCCTCATTCTTGTTCTACGGAATACTGATCATAACAATTGAAAAATGGTAGTAACTCGTTTGCTAATTATAACTAAAGTAAAACCACTGAGTCAGTAGGAATTATATAACTGTTGACTTGTGTTTCAGTAGTTGATTCAATGTGTCTACTCTAGTTGGGACTAGCAATAGGATTTAGGTCATTATCAGATGTTCACACTTGCTGGCCTAGCCATAGTTGCTGTGTCTCAAAGAAGCCAGTGTAAGCAATGAAACAACTTGACAAACCTGTCTTCATGTCTATACAGTATTCAGTATCAACTGTTGTCTTATGAAGGATACACCTTTTTTAATTTGTAATCTTAAAAGTAATTGTATCACTGCTAATACCAAATAAGTGCACAACAAATCATCCAGTTTTAACACAGTGCTGGGCATCCAATGAGAAAAGGAGAAAAATGAAAAAGAGGCAGACATAGAAAGCCTGGGGCAGGTCTACTTGCTGCACTTTATTATAATAGGCGAAATCAAGGCAAAGGACGGTCTTGCTTTGTGACTGTGACAGAATCAGCTTTACTGATCTGAGGGTCTGTTCCCACTGCCAGATTCAACCAGGCAGGCAAAGGGGGAACTGGATGGCAAAGGGGCAATTGGGCAGGCAACTGAGAGGGGGTGACTGAGTGGGCAAAGAGGCAAGAAGGCAGGTGCTGGCTTTTTCAGCAAGCCCAGTCCTTTTATTATTATTATTTAAAAACCCTGCTATTTGGTAGCAGGAATTTTTAAAGAAGTGAATGGGGTGTTCATATATGTGGAATTGATACCAATGAATCGATTCCACATGCACCCCCAAATAAATGGACCTCTGGCACTGGAGCAGAAAAACTCGGTCCCCTGGCACAGTGCTCCATGCATCCATGTACCTTGTGTGTATGCTAAAATTTAAATTGTTTTTGTTTTAAGGAGAACCCAGTACAACAGCGGGATTTTTTTGTCAGCAGAACTGAGCCCTCAGTCAGCCAACCATTAATATCTTGGAGTAAAACAGCCACTGTTTTTTCCTCACAGTGCGATTCCTCTGTAGTGAGATCCCCCTCAACCCTTTAAAAAGCTCATGGAAAATTTTGTGGGATTTATCAAAAGCATCCTTGCTGGTTTTTTTCTGAAAGAAATGCTGAGCTGGATTATTACCACTCCTGAACAGAATGGCATCTCTTCTGTGCAGGATATATCTGGAAAGGGCAGGAAAAAAACCACAGAACTCTAAAGGATTGTTACAATTCCTTCACAGAATGGCATCTTTACAGTACAGGATTCACTGAAAAGGCACTATATTTCCTATGAAAAACAATAGGAAAATGAACTGAAATTAAATAAGGAAAGAGAAATTTCAGTGATGCAAGGGGGAAATCTTGGTAGGGAGCCTCAGGATTGCATGACTAGAAAATCACCAAAACCAAGACATTTTGTGAGTAGTTGTCACATCTCTACTAAAGACACACATACTGTATAACATTCCCCATAATGTATGCACACAATTATGCTGTTCTTTGATTTGCTAATTGCTACAGAAGAAATATAGGAATTGTTCGCTATTTGAAAGTCCTGTATAAACGTGACTGTAGGTTTTTTCCAGAAAGAATATCAGTTACACAACTTCTTTTTAACTAACACACCTCAGTTTATTATGCACAATTGAAAGGATGTAACTGGCTGCACAAGTCCCAATGAAATGCAACAGAACTTCCCAAGAGCACAATAAAGTTATTCCACATTTTTTTCCCAATACTACTCAAATCACATGGAGAGTTACTAGGAACAAAAGGAAACTCCAGGACCCCAAGCTGCTCCTATTGTTCTGGAGTTAATGAAATCTGAATAATGCCCTATATTATTATCACTATCCATATTATCAACAAAAGCAACAATAACAGTCTATAAAACACTTTAAACCACCTTGCAAATAAACCCACTAAAGCTGTTAACTAGCAAAATGTTTTGCTACCATTCTAGGAGGCTAGGGGCCCCATCCTTCAAGATCAATATGGAAATGCAGGTTACAAAATTCTTAGCAGGCTATTTTAAAAGAAAGAAGAAGAAAAAAGAAAAATCTACTAAGCGGGCTAGTGGAGGAGGCAAAGAGAGGTAATTCCATCTCTCTACCTTGTGTTTCCCAACTGAAAGATTTTCCTTCTTCTGTGGCAAAACAGGCCCTAAATGTTTTGGAAACCAAGGGTTGAGGTGATTGGTTTGTTTTTTGTTATGCTTGCTGAAAGAGGGAAACATGGTTACCTCTCTGAAAGTTCAGAAAGTAAACATCTCCCATCTTAGGGCTAGGCCAGAGTTTCTCGGAGTGATGACAGTGCAGGCAGAGTATAAATTCATTGTCAGCTACTTCTAAACACTGATGAATCCATCTAACAAATGTAACATTATATCTCTCTGCCCATCCACTAGGCAGCCATACTACTGGAGTCCCTACCTGCTGGACTGGTACCACTTTCACTGACTGTCTGTTATAAAGTTGACTCTGTAAGGCTGTGCTGATAAGGCTTTGAGTGTGGCATTGCTGTAACTAGGGCAGGACAAACAAGGCTCAGACACAGACTGCTAAAATTTAGAGAGTACAAAAATTGGCTGACAGAAAGCAGGTATGTCACCTCCAGCGACTCATCCCTGGACAGAAGGAAACAGAGACAGGCTCAGTGCAGAACTATTTTTATGGCTATTGCACAATTGGACCCAGGCATTCCTCTCCATTCCTCCATCCTCTCCCCACATATGCCAATAATATGTGACCTACATTTAACCAGCAAAGCCCCAAATTGCTAGTTATGGTGTATAGCTCCCATGGTGTACTGTATTCTGACATTTGAGAAATAGCCTAATGCAACATGATGAGGCTAATCGCTTATTGATTAATTGATTGATTTAAAATATTTTTATCCCACCTTTCTCCTTAAAAAGGACCCAAGGCAGCTTATATCATTAAAAAGACAATATTTAAAAGCTAGAAACAGTAAATATACCAATGCTAAAAAAGAATTAAACAAGCATTATATTAAAAACAGTCAATAAAATCAATACTAAAAAACATCAAAAAAAAAAAAACAGAGCACAACAATCCATTTAAGCAAGAGGGATTCTTTTTTTTCACAAGCGGCCTTTTTATTGGCAGGGAATTTAGGTACAGCAAATGCAATTCATACCAAATGACAAATTGGCCTTAGCAACTCTGAGGATAATGCTGGTGCGTAATAGTTCTGATCTTGCTTGATGAAAAAAAATAAGAAGACTGGATGAAATCATGGATATCCAAGATCTACAGTCAAGAGAACTCCTACTACCGCTTTCCCATGCCTTTCTAGTTTCATTTCCCCTTGCTCCCATTTTTTTTGCATCTTAATCGCTATCCTAGTTACCCTGACGATCTTTGCACTTTACAGCCCCAATAAAACTGACCCTCTTCTGAGTTATCTGTAGAGCTGAAGGATTTATTTTTCCTCTACCTTTTTGCTTCTATGCAACCTTTAGCAAGAAGATAGGCATGTCACTGCATGTGGTTCTTTGAGACCACAAGAGCCACCTTTGTCCAGGTAAGTGGGAAAGACAGGGAGGGGAAGAAATGCCTGCAATCTCATGGGAAGGAGCCTTGCTCAGAAATCTGACTATTACTCAACTTATCATTTGGCTCCTTTGGAGTGCCCCTTGCACTCATCAGGTGAGCAAATTCCTTGTTAGTTCTTAACCTCTGAAGATCTATGTGTTTTCAGTGGCCTTCCTTCAGCTTTATGGGCTCCTCCTTTAATTGCTAATTTCTCTTTTCCCCCATCAAATTGCAGGGAAGTGGATTAGACAAAATGTCTGGAGAACTGAGACCCAAGGCTTTTTCTCTTAACTGTTGCTCATCTAGCTTGTAAAATCAGCCAGAAATGGGCTGGGTACTTGAACCTCAGATATGATGAATCCCTCCCTCAGGGAAGGGTTTGCTTCTATCAGTATAAAGGAAGAAATGGTGAGGCCAATGCTGAAGAAACCTAGTTTAGATCTAATGGATACTAGTAATTATTGTCCAGTGTCAATAATTAGCCATTCTTGTGCATGGTGTAACAGTTTGTGCTGGTTTCCCAACCTCAGGCAGTATAAAACAATGCTGATTTTTAAAATATCCATTCCATGCTAGGTTCTGTCCTGGCTTTAAGACCAGAACAAACTTAAGTCACCCTGATAGATAAGGGCAGTTAGTTTCCCTAGCCCTTTCAACAGGTTTCAGTACTGTTGGCAAATGTTAGCCTTCCACACTGTATTGTCTAGAGTGGTAATGGAGGGCACAGTACTACAGTGATTCCATCCTGCTGTCATGAATGGTTTCAGGGATGGTGTTTGATTACTTCTGCCCCAAACCATAATCATCAGCCTCTGGAGTGCTACATGGCTTCATGCAGCAATCCCCCTACCCTCTTTTCAGCACTTGAATCTGTCGGACTGGCCACCACTGTGCTTCTGAGCCAAATTTAAGGTGTTGCATTTCACCTCTATGCTCAAATGGCTTGATCCCAAGTTATTTGAAGAAATGGTTGAACCTGTACCAGGCTGCCTGTATCATGAGATCAACAGCAAAGTCCCATCTCATGAGTCCCCTTGCCAAGGATGGTCAGGAGGATATTCTCAGTGGTGGCCTAGCCTAGGATGGGGAAATGTTACTTTTTTGAGGTTAGAGTTTCCAGAATCCTCTCAGGCAATATGGCCATTGACTAAGGATTGTGGCATCAATCATCTGAAAGAGTAATTTTTTGAAACTCGGTGTGCACCTCTGAAATATTCTCCTACAAAGGGTTCACTAGAGTCTTGTGGCGCAGTAGTTAAACTGCAGTACTGCAATGAAGACTCTGCTCATGACCTGAGTTTGTTTCCAACAGGCTCTAGTAGCTGGCTCAAGGTTGACTCAACCTTCCATACTTCTGAGGCTGGTAACTATACTACCCAGCTTTCTGCGGGGGCAATGTGTAGCTTGTATAATTACACTGTAAATTGCCCAGAGAGTGCTTTAAGCATTATTGGGGAGGGGGTATATAAACAGCACACCTGGCTCGGCTATTTGCTTCATTCATCAGATGAGCCTTAAGAAAGTTCTGAAGATCCACACCTCTTTCTTGCCTTTCCTTAGCTTTGGAGGCTCCAAGTTTTATAATTCATTTCTATTATTTTACTGATTTTTTTAAATTAAATTCAATTTGTTATGCACTGTTTTTATCTTGTATACCACCAGGGGAGAAGTTTTACCCTTAAGAGGCAGCATAATTTTTGAAATGGGTTAATAAATAGCAGGAGTAGAAACAGTTGAAAAATATCCTGAACTGAATGGCGAGACAAAATGATTCAAAGCAAAGAAAAACAAACTTGTCCTTCTTCAGGGAAGGTTTTGCTTTGCTAGCTGTGGTCACGGGCCAAGTGAAATGATTAGTCTCTCTTTCATACACCACAGGCTTGGGAACATAACTGGGCTTTCCACACACTCAAGCAAGCTTCTAGTGTGTGTAGTTATGGAGCATTTCTTTTAAAAAGTCTGTGGCTCTGAAACTGTAAAATATGTTTAGCTATCAGTGGTCAAGGCATCAGCCATCAGCAGCCAAGGGATCAGTAGTGGATTTACTTTCCTTTGGTGGAGATTCTTTGATATTTCTGATGTAAAGTCAAGCCTCTGTTAAAGTCCTTATCAGATAAAGAAGCAAATAACAGGTTTAATGCAGTCCCTTTCAGCTTGTTTTTTTTAAAAAATCCTTTTATACTAGGGACAATCCCTAATCTCAAGTCTGAATAGAAGCTGTGCAGTCTATGGAAGCCTAGCTCACTTGTCTGGAAGTTGAGTCATGGCAACTGGACTTCTTTCTTGTTAGGTTGAAATGTTTTGCTACTCATCCAAGCAGCTTCTTCAGTCTGAGGAGAGGTAGGAGATCCCCAATATATCCTCCACGTTGGTTTCACTTCCCCCTGGTCTGAATAGAAGGACAAAGGACTGGGGGTGAGGGATAATCCCACTTCTGTAGTCCTTCTCCACCCATTGTCATTAATTGTTAGTGGTCGTTAACAGTGGTCTTTCTGGTGTGTGTGATCCTAATCTTTCTGGGGACAAATGAAAGGGCAGCAGCTGTTTAGTGCCTTCTTTCCCACTTCTTCCATGTATAAGTTGGCAACAAAGGGTGACGCCGGGGAACCCATGGCACAGCCATGTTTCTGTCTGTAAAAGTCACCTGTGTAGGAGAAGTAAGTGGTGCTCCTATCCACCTTCCAGGGGATGACCCCAACCCATTGATTCATGTATGTGGACGACACCTGGGTGAAGATCAAGATTCAGGAAGTACAGGCCTTCACAGACCACATAAACGTAGTGGACCCAAATATAAAGTTCACCATGGAAGACACCAAAGACAACTGGCTGGCTTTCCTGGGCTATGCAGACTGAGAGCCAACAGAAGAACCTGGTCATTCCTTACATGGTGGGTTTGTCTGAAAAGCTCAAAAGGATTTTTGGTAAACACCACATACCCATGCACTTCAAACCCACAAACACACTAAGGCAGTCCACCCAAAAGATTGGACACCAAAACACAACAGAAGCAATATAGTATATGCAGTCCAAAGCAAAGAGGAGTGTTCGGAGATCTACACTGAAGATACCAAACAGCCACTAAACAGGAGAATGACCCAGCACAGGAGGGACAATGGCTCAAGACTACAATCAGCAGTGTTCCTTCATTTGAAGGACAAAGGACACTCATTTGATGACCTAGATGTACTCATTTTGGACCAAGAAGAAAGGTGGTTTAAGAGAGGGGTCAGGGAGGCCATACATGTGCATATAGAAAATCCCTCACTCAGTAGGGGTGGAGGCCTTAGATACAATCTGCCTCCTATTTATCATGCTGCCCTTTCATCCATCCCCAGAAAGATTAGGACCACACACACCAGAAAGACCACTGTTAACAACCTTTAACAACCCATGACAATGGGTGGAGAAGGACTGCAGAAGTGGGATTATCCAAGATATCAATGAAAACTGTCTCTTCTGTGGATTATTAGTTTTAACAAAAACACAAAAACAAAAGAATAGATCCCTATCATCCTTGCTTGTGATTTACCTACTATCTGCTTTATTCCTTTATTTGGCCAGCTATATTCCAGATAGTTGGACAGTGTCATTGAAGCGACCAACATGAATTTGACCCAACTCCGGGAGGCAGTGGAAGACAGGAGGGCCTGGCATGCTCTGGTCCATGGGGTCACGAAGAGTGACTTAACGACTAAACAACAAATATTCCAGAAAGACACCCAGTATTAGGATTCACATATCAAGGATTTGTCAGGGATGCTTTTGCTTTGGATTGAAATGATCCTTGGGATTCCTTCCAGATCTAAAATTCTATGACTCTATGATTCTCCCATGCCCCAATGTTTGCTTTAGCTGACAAAGCCTCATGAAGAAAAAATCTAGAGAACTCAAAAGTTTACAAATGTTGTGACACTTTAGGTTTTTTTCCCCTAATAAACATATTGCCTAACCACAAATTTTGACTTTTGTTGAGGAAGGTCTTTTATGAGACTGACTCTTCGTGACCCCATGGACCAGAGCACGCCAGGCCCTCCTGTCTTCCACTGCCTCCCGGAGTTGGGTCAAATTCATGTTGGTAGCTTCGGTGACACTGTCCAACCATCTTGTCCTCTGTCGTCCCCTTCTCCTCTTGCCTTCACACTTTCCCAACATCAGGGTCTTTTCCAGGGAGTCTTCTCTTCTCATGAGATGGCCAAAGTATTGGAGCCTCAGCTTCAGGATCTGTCCTTCCAGTGAGCTCAGGGTTGATTTCCTTCAGAATGGATAGGTTTGATCTCCTTGCAGTCCAGGGGACTCTCAAGAGTCTCCTCCAGCACCACAATTCAAAAGC
Organism: Intellagama lesueurii; assembly: GCA_037013535.1. Classification (NCBI taxonomy): domain Eukaryota; kingdom Metazoa; phylum Chordata; class Lepidosauria; order Squamata; family Agamidae; genus Intellagama; species Intellagama lesueurii. The sequence goes on from JBAJHW010000002.1 coordinate 222,510,346, forward strand.
ATCGTAATTTTGAAGCTTTTGTATTTTCAGAGGGCCTTTTTGGTGGCTGCACTCAGGATCTTGAACTCCTGGCTAAGAGAGGTAAGATTTGCATTCTTCCTGCGATCCTTTCAATGGTAGGTGAAGACCTTTTTGTTCAGGCAAGCCTTTGGAAATAAAGCACCTCAAACTATAAGATTTTACCCAATGTCCTGGCTCTCCTTTTAAAGATAAATTGTTAGTGTTTTTCATCTAATATTAAGTGTTTTAATATTAATATTAATATTAATATTAATATTAATAAAAAATAATTATGCACCTTCAAGTCAATTTTGATCTATGGCAACTCTTTTTCAGGGTTTACCAGGTAGAGAGTATTCAGAAGCGGTCTACCATTCCCTTCTTCTGCGGGTGCCCTGGGACTGAGCAGCTTGCCCAAGGCCACATGGGCTAGCTCTACTCACAGGAGGCACAGTGGGGAATCGAACTCCCAACCTCTAGCTTTGCAGCATGACACCTAACCCACTGAGCTACTAAATTTTAATATTATAACAATATAGTCCTATTTTAACATTTGTCATTCAATTGTATTTTAATTTTTTATTGTTTTTAACAATTGTATAGGCTGCCTTGAATCTCAATTGTGGAGAAGGCAGTATTTAAACAAAGTTATGTTGTTGCAGATATTGTATCTCGTCAATGCACCCTCTAATTTTCAGCCCCGCTGGGCACGGCTCCACCTCTCTCACAACTTCGCCCCTCTGTATGCGCATGACTCCACAAACCCCCCCCCCCGGGTTCTGTCGCGACCGGAACCAAACGCGATCACTGCGTGGAGGAAGAAGACATCTGCACACAGGGAGGCAGAGGTGTGCATGCCCAGTTTAGCGGGAACCTTGCTTCTCATGAATGCATGACGTTTTTATTGCTGCTGAATGATGTGAACTACTTTGTAAGGATTTATTCCAAAAGGTGGTATAAATAAATAAAGTGTATTATGTCCTCCACTTTTTGTGTTTCATTCTGCAAATGCTACTGGAGCACATACAACCTGCATACAGCAAACATGAATGTAAAGTGTAGAGGTGCCCTCAGCCTGTTTGCCAAACTCTACATTGGCACAAAAGACCATACAAATGGGGTACAAGTGATCAGAGAAGCAGCAAACAATTCTCTTTTAAACTGCTAGATACCAGCACAAATCAGAGCATGGTTAAAACACACACATACACACAAATGTGTGTGCTTTCCCCCTACTCCACTCAATCCACAATTAGATACACTGGATGCATTATAAAATTTGTGAGCATGCTCCTGGAGATGAGGAACAGCTTACCCTCCAAATGTGAGCAGTTTTATATTAGGACTGTAAAGATATTCAAGGTTCTTTGCAAGAAATTTGAGCCCCAGAGAGTAAACAAGGAGGGCGAGGTTTTGTGTTCCCACCAGAAAAACTGAGCCTAGTGGCAATAAAGAAGGATAAATGGAAACATTAGCAGATTAGATAGCAGATGATTGCCTGAAGAAATGTCGCTGCTTTGCATGAGTATGCCTGCCTGAATGTGCACAAGTTAGTCATGGGAGAATCTCCAATGGATTAGGGTCTTTCCATCTCAATATGATAGAAGGAACATACAACTACCACTCCTCTCAGCTCAGAAACAAAAGAGGTTCCTACAGGAATACTTATTGGAACATAAGTGGCCCATGGTAGAAGCAGGAGCTGAGTGTGCCTTACCTCAAAATTCTGGGATGATGCACCCCTCTCTGAGAGCCCAAAACATTCCTGCTTCAGAAAAGCTTCATGGCTTGTTCCACAGCATGCATGGCTTTGTAAACTCCAGCGATACATCTGAGGCCAGAAAGAGACCTTAGAGATAGCCCATGAATAAAAGAGGTAAATTCTTAACTAATGTGAGCATCTAAGTATCACAGCACTAGCTTCTCCTCAACCTCAGGATTATGCAAATTAGCTTGCTTTGTCTGGCGATTAGTCTTCAGGACTAGAGATGGGGATGAACTGCCAAAATGGCGGTTTATCCTGCTTTGTGATCCATTGAAGTTGACGAACCATGAAGAATAAATCTCCTCCCCATGAACCAACGAACCATGAATCAATTCGTCAGTTTGTCAGGTTTTTTTAGACAGCCAGAGGCCGTCTTTTAAAAAAAGCTGACCCCCAACCCCCACAGCCTGCCCCCCCTTCCCACTACCACTGTCACCCCCTATCTTGGCTGCCACAGTCTGTGCACCACCGCCACCACCACCATCCACAGCTGCCTGCGCCACAGCAGCCTCCGTAGTCACCATCCACCGCCGCTCGCTGCGATGCCCTCCATCGCTATGGCCTGCCTTAAGGGAATCTGGGCTGCCCTTTGCAAAGATGGCGGCTGCAGCTTCCCTCTCTAAGAGAAGCTGCAGCCACCATCTTTGCAAACAGCAGCCAGTGTCCCTTACGGCAGGCCATGGCTGCAGAGGCTATCGCAACGGGCGGCGATGGATGGAGATGGCAGTGGGCGGCAATGGATGATGGTAGTGCTGGCAGATGGCGGCTAAGGTAAGGAGGGGAAGGGGGCGGGGATAGGCTGTGAGACTGGGTGGCTATGGGGCTCGCTGGCTGCCTATCGGCCTGCCGAGTAGCTGATTGGCAGGCCCATAGGCAGAATAGGAAGGCCATAAGAAGAGGCCTTCCTATGGCCTTCGTCTCCCATTATTCGTCTCCCATATGAAGACGAAGGCCATATTCGTCTTCATATGGGAGACGAATAAAAACGGACAAATATTCATCCCTTCATATTTGCTGGTGTCTCTGGAACTCACGAATACGAAGGGATGAATATTCAATGAATCAGCGATTTTTAACGAATATCGCGATTCATTTTTTAAAATTCGTCCCCATGTCTATTCAAGACTCAAGCACTGCATTCCTTTGAAATTTGCTTCCACAAACAAGGCCTCAATCACCTTCCTACAATATTAACACGCTTTCACCTCTAATTATAGGCTGTCTCTAATATTTAGTTCTGGCATGAATGCAGTCACTGAGCCACATCACTGGTAAAGTTTATTACTGGCTACACTGACTGGAAGAAGCTTTCTAGGGCTTCTGATAGGAGTCTTTCCCAACATCATCCGGAAATGCTAGTAACTATACCTGGCATGGCTCCGCAATTAATAGTTAGTCAGTCAGTTTATTGCTATGGTCCTTAGACCAATCATCACTATTAATACTAATTCTAATTTTGACAACCTTCCCCTCCTGTTCTGCATGATACTGCACATTTAATTAAAAGCACTGCATCTGAAGACTATGGTCATGACCACTATCCACAGTCACATTATGGGCTTCCACATCTCACTCATTTCAATGAAAAAGATAATTACATTACAAGTTATATAATTTCCATTACATCTTAAAAAAATGAATTTTGCCTTGACAGTGCCCAAAGAAGGAATGTTTGGTGTGTGTGTGTATGACTGTAGCTCCCAGAATACCCCAGCCAGCAGTATCACTAGCTTCCCTTGTCTCTGATGTGTTCCATATAAATTTCTGCTCTTTTCTATTTTCTTTATTTAACTCTGCTCCAAAGTCTATTCAATATCTGCAGGAAAACCTAGGCTATTTTGCAATTCCCCTCTCCCATCCATCTCAAATGGTTTCTTCTCAGTTTTACTGACACGTGAAGTCAATGATCACAGAGATATAGAATGTAATCTGCAATACCTTTCTGACTTCATAAGTTTTGAGCTTTGTGAGCACCCCACACCTCCTTCCATGATGACATGGAGAGCAGTTGCTGGAATAGGCTCTACAATTATTTTAGGAAAAAGTGTCGTTTTATATACGGAAAAATACGGTATATGTGTTCTTTCTTTGATCACCAATGTCAATTATTTTACTGTATTTTTGTTGTTGTTGTTGTTGTTTAGTCGTTTAGTCGTGTCCGACTCTTCGTGACCCCATGGACCAGAGCATGCCAGGCCCTCCTGTCTTCCACTGCCTCCCGGAGTTGGGTCAAATTCATGTTGGTAGCTTCGATGACACTGTCCAACCATCTTGTCCTCTGTCATCCCCTTCTCCTCTTGCCTTCACACTTTCCCAACATCAGGGTCTTTTCCAGGGAGTCTTCTCTTCTCATGAGATGGCCAAAGTATTGGAGCCTCAGCTTTAGGATCTGTCCTTCCAGTGAGCACTCAGGGTTGATTTCCTTCAAAATGGATAGGTTTGTTCTCCTTGCAGTCCAGGGGACTCTCAAGACTCTCCTCCAGCACCACAATTCAAAAGCATAAATTCTTCGGCGGTCAGCCTTCTTTATGGTCCAGCTCTCACTTCCATACATCACTACTGGAAAAACCATAGCTTTGACTATGCGGACCTTTGTCGGCAAGGTGATGTCTCTGCTTTTTAAGATGCTGTCTAGGTTTGTCATCGCTTTCCTCCCCAGAATTTTTACAAAATCCAAAAAGAAAATCAGCCATTTCTTGAATGTGAAAGTATAGTGGTAATTAATTCACTTAACACTATTTCTTAAAAACACATGCACATAAGAAATTATATTGCAATCAAATGTATTTGAGTAGTGTATCAATGAGAGTGGTTTGTTTTTGTACACCTGGGTTGGGCAACTTGTGAGACTCCAAATATTATTGGACTGAATATCCCATCACTCTTAGCCAACCTAGACAATAGTGAGGAATTGTGGGAGCAACAGTCCAACAACATATGGAGGGCCACATGTTGCCCCCCGCAATTACTGCAGGTAAAACATCCCTCCCACTTAAAAGAAACCATCGTCCAACCCATCATCAAATGCCCCCAGTTAGCATTGGACAACCTTAACAATTTCCATCTGATCGCTAACATTCCATTTCTGGGCAATGTGATCGAGAGGGTGGTGGCAAATCACCTGCAGACATATCTGGATGAGCAGGACTGCTTTGACCCATTCCAGTCTGGATTCAGGCTGCGATGGAGTACTGAGATGACATTGGTCATTGGTTGCGCTGCAGGATGACCTATTAAGGAAGGCTGACAGGGTCAGATGCACCCTGTTGGTACTCCTAGATCTCTCAGCGGCTTTTGATATTGTCAATCACGGTATCCTCCTGGACAGGCTTTCTGAAGTTGGGATTGGAGGCTCATTATTGAGCTGGCTCCGATCCTTCCTCATGTACCATGTCCAGAGAGTTCAGCGGGGAAGGAGGTGTCGGCACCTTGGACCCTTTGGTGTGGGGTTCCTCACGAATCGGCACTATCCCCAATGCTGTTTAATATCTATGTTAAGCCATTGGGGGAGGTCATCAGGAGCTTTGGAGTAAGGTGTCATCTGTATGCTGATGACACGCAACTCTATCTCTCCGTTACCACCTCTGCAGTGGATGCTGTCCAGACGCTGGAGTGTTGCCTGGTTGCAGTACTGGAATGGACCAGGGATAACAGGCTTAAATTTAACCCAGACAAAAAAGAGATTTTGCTCCTGGGGGGGGGGATCTCTGATAGGTTATGGGGAGATGGTCCCTAGGCTGGATAGTACTCCCCTCCAGTTTAGGGACCAAGTGCATAATCTGGGCATTCTTCTGGACCCGGCTCTTTCTTGGGAGTCCCAGATTGCAGCTGTGTCCAGATCAGCCTTTAACCAGCTTAAGCTAATCGCCCAACTTCGCCTCTACCGAGATGAGGACTCCCTTTGGTGCAGGCCTTGGTCATCTTCCGGATCGAATACTGCAATGCCCTCTATGTGGGGCTCCCCTTGAACCTGATCTGGAGTCTTCAATGGGTCCAGAATGTGGCAGCCAAACTGGTGGCCGGTGCAAGTAAATTTGACCACATCACTCCAGTTCTGGCTTGCCTCCACTGGTTGCCCGTGGCATCCCGGATCAGGTTCAAGGCTTTGACACTCACATACAAAGCCCTCCATGGTTTGGGCCCATGTGACTTGTTGGAGTGTCTCTCCTTAATGTCATCTGCCCAACCCACAAGATCATCCCAGTTGAGGCTCCTCCAGGTGGCCACACCGAGGGAGGCTCATAAATCCTCTACAAGAGGTAGGGCCTTCTTTGTGGTCGCTTCAACTTCATGGAACCAGCTTCTGGAGGAGCTCTGCCTAGCCCCCTCCCTGTTGATTCCCTTTAACTGAAAAGCAGTTAAAGACATTGCTTTTCAGAGAGGCTTTCCACACCGACCCCAGCTGACCACCTTCCCCCCTTTTTTTCTTTCCCCTCCTCTTCTTCCCTCCCCTCTTTTCCTCCATCTGCTCTGGGATTAGTTGGTGCCATTTTTTTTTAGGGTTATTGCTATTGGTTTTAATATTTCTGTTTTTATTTTTGTTTTCTATTTTACGAGTTGTAACCTGCCCAGAGTAGTGCTGTGACACTAATGGGCACGGAATACAAAACAAACAAACAAACAAACAAAAACAAACAAACAAACAGAAAGGTTCAGGCAACTGAGTTGATCCTTCAAAAATTAAACATATGAAATGCCACCATACCTTTACCAAACATGATTTACCATCACAAACTAAAATTTAATTCAGCCAAGATAGAGGTGTTCTGAGTCAAAGGAAAGCAAAATTAAAGAACAGTGTTCCAACCTGTGCTGAACAGGATACATTTTGCCTGAATTTAGTTCACAGATTGGGTGTACTCCCAGAATCACCCCTAAGCCAGGTTTCAATGGTAGCCAAGGGTGCCTTTGAACAATGAAAGCTAGGGTATTGGCTGCATCCATCGCTATATATGACTTACATGGCTATGATGATACATGTCTTAGATTCATCCTACTTGGATAACTACAATATGATCCATTTGGGGTTGCATTTGAAGACAGTTGAGAAACCTCAGCTGCTTGAAAATGTGACAGCCAAATTGATTTACACAGATCATATAACTCTGTTAGAACAGCTCCATTGGCTATTGAGCTTTCAAAGGTGAAAGCTCTGTTATTCCACTGCATTGAAAACAAGAAGTTTTAAATCCATTGGTTTTTAAGGTGCCCCAATATTCTTTGTAGCTTTATCTCTTATTGGCCAATCCAGTGTTCCTATGTGACTGTGAGAAAACCTTGAAATATGGTTACAGCTTTAGTTGGCTTTGATCAGTAAGTTGTTAATTCTTCTCTCCTGATTTCAATGCCCAGGTTCTCCCAGGATGAAGGACAAAGAAGTCCAGGCTTTATTATGGTATGAAAAAGACTGCCATTTCAAACTCATTTGAATCTAATCTTTTGTCATTCTGCGGCAGTGTTGCAACAGCTCTTGGCACTGCAAATGAAACTTGGACAGATTATCTCCAAACATTGGAAAAAGCACATAAAATGGTGCAGAAGGTACATACACCAGTAAAGTTTTTTTGAATATCATGCTACTGGAAAAACAAAAGAACATAGTATGCTAGGAAAGAGTAAGCCGTTTGTGCACCATACGGATACAGGGTGTTAGAATCATGATCTCTTACCCTGCTCTCCTTTTTAACCTTCCAGTTTGTCCACTCAAGTAAAGTCAATTTCCTTTCTCTGTTTGTAGTGAACTTTGGGACATGCCTGTCACCTGTCCTCCTCCTTCCCACCATTGAGTTTATATATGCAAAGCAGAGTAAAGGTGTGAGTCAATAGACTCAACAATGTATTAGGAGTCCTAGTAGTCTTGAAGGGAGATGAGAGCTGGGTGGAGATGTGGACAGGTGTACAGACACACAGAGACTTGCAGAAGTGGGAATTCACCAAGGGCATCTTTCCTTTTGTCTGCAAGGACAAAACACACAAGCACACACACACACACACACACACACACAATGTCAACATTTCTCTGATGACAAAATTAGTAAAGCCCTTCACAGCTGAACAACTGTAAATGTGGATTCAGGATTTAAGAAATCTGAATTCTAGATTATAAAATTACTTATTTGCACTACCAAACAGTTGTAATATATATTCCTTTACTTACTTCAAAATGTGGTAAGCCAGCCTGTTCCATTTGAGGTACTTCCTAATTTTACAGAGTGGGGTCCTGATCATCTGCCCTTTAACATAGTCTGAGAGTAATATTGAAGATCCTGGAGCTGTATTTTGTAGATAATTAGCTTATGAATGTCACAACAGTACTATCACTGTATGAAAGAACATGGCTGGACAAATTATTACAAAATTTGGAGGGTGTAATCAAGATAGTCTGACTCCTTTTAAAAAGGCTATGTGCTTTCGGAGGTCCCCCAATTAGTTTCTCTGAAATAGCTCAAAAGACTTTCACCAATTTTGCAGGGACTCTTTGAGGCACTATGATGTAAAATATATCATATGGGTATGTGACTTTTTTAAAAATCGCTTTGGGGCCCCCAGGGGCATCCAGTTGTTTTTTGTTGTCTACAGAAACATAGGACAAGTAATTTTACAGATTTAAATGAGTTGTGTTCAGAAATGCACATTTTCTGAACTGTCATTCTGTGCATGGGATGAGTGAGTTCCAAACGCTCATTAATCAGGAACCAAGTAGGCTGCAGGATTCTAAGAGTTATATTCCTCGAATAAGCTGAGTGAGTATGATGATGAAGAGAGAATTAATGAAAAAAAAGGGAGGGTGCACAGAGAAGAGAGAGCACACTGGGGTGAAGGTTAGACTCAAGGGATTTTAACCAGGTGAAGCTGGTTTTATAGGCAAGCATGAAATAAAATTACCTCATTGCTGTTTTGTCTTTTTAAACTTCCTGTGTGTGCTTCAAAACAGCCAAATCTAATGCCTCTGTCTTCATATAGGTTCTTCCAGCAATCAGGAAGGAAAAACGTCTCTGCTATATCAGGTCTACCTTTCCACTCCACCCACTCCAGAAAAACCACAAAAGAAGGAGGGGAGATACAAGCTGCCTGTTCAGCAAAATCAAGTTTCTTTCTCATAGCATAACATCACCCACTTTTCAAGAAAGGTCTGGTATTTTTAAAGATCCTATTATGTTCATGCATCAGTGAAGGCTGAAACGTGCCTGCTGCTATGTGGATCTCTGCATATTTCCTGTGCATGCACTCAGATAGATGCACAAACTTAGAGAGATAGGGAGGAGGGGGGGAGAGCCATGCCTGTAGCCAACAACTGGCAAGAATGATCCTGTACACTTTATGCTGGTGCCAACCACTGTTCACAATAGAACATAACATAAAATGCATTTATTGCCTGCAGCACATCTTGGATTCCAGGGGTGTGTAATCTCCCCCCCCCCCTTTTCTTTTCTTTTTTAGGTAAGAACAACATTCATTTGTGTGTCCAACACACTCAGGTAACATCTGCAGAAATCTCTTACCAAAATAAAAGTATCAGCTCAATGTTAAAATAAATAAAAATAACCTGTAGACTTGTTCAACCTATTAGTCATACCTAAACTAGCTCTTGAGATCTCAGGTTTTATATTTTAGACAAGCTACAGCAATGCAAGCTAAAACAAATTTAGCTGAAGGGCTTGAAACTGATTCATCAAGGTGTAATTCCAGCATGTTTGTCCAGTGTTCCTAAAAAAAGGGGTCATCAACTGTGGACCTCCAGATGTTGCTACACTACAACTCCCATGCTTCTTCATCACCTTGGGCTAATGAGAGTTGCAATCTAATAACACTCGTAGACAGTGGTCCAAGCAGCGAGGACAACTCATCCATCATGCAGTGATACAACTCGGAACATGAGTTGCCCAGCTCTAGAGGGCCATGGTCTTCTGCCCCGTTCTAAAGTATGGCTAGACTGGTAGCACTGTATATTAAAAATTAGAGGAAGCAAACAAAATTATTTTAGTATGACTAAAGAGAAAGTTTGTTTTGTCTGAACAGAAGAAGATAGCACAACTCATTTCTTTACTTATATAAGAGTATATTACAGCCAGGAATGTTTTTAAAAATTTTTTAAAATCCCTATTAACAATACATCAAGTCGAGGGTGGTCATCATTACCGGCTGCGCAGAAAGAAAAAAGTTTTACAGTCACCCCTTCCTAACTGCCTGTGTGTTTGTATGTGTAGGTGGAGCCTGCCACCCTTACTGCTGAGAGTGTGCCTTTTTTGTATTCATGGCACACTCTTGGAACATATGCCTAGGTTTTTAGACAGATGAAACGCGCAGCTTGACTTCTTTTCCAGTGTCCAGTGGATATACAGTGACATGCAGTGGTCCAGTGTCCATTGTGCGCAATGCATTTCTGCAGGACGAACCAATGCAATGGAATACACCTCTCAAAAGAGAAAACTCCATACACTTATATCAATGTATCGATAAAGCAAATAATAATAATATTTTTAAATTGAGGGCATAAATGGACCATTGAGGATAGAGAGAAAATAAACTAGCCACATTGTGTAGCCGGCCATATTGATTCAAATAGGAGGAAATAGACCGCTGTCGCTAAAAGTGCTTGGGATGTTCATACTGGTATATATATCACATGACCGCAATCCAATACAACAGAGGTATGGAAAGTATCAGAAGAACTATAGAACATTTCCCTCATGTGACCAGGGCCTAAGCCAGGGTGCTGCAGTGGTTAGAGACTTTGAATTGTGATGTATGAAAACCCAGTTTCAAATTATGAGTTCACCTATGAAAAGCCTTGGGCAAATTTCTCAGCCACATTGTCTCGATTTAAATTACCATGTTGGCTACTACAAGACTAAATTTGCGGCACTGAACTCCTTGTGGGAGGTGTGGGAATTAAATAGTGAAGAGTCCTGATATTATGTTGAAGGAATATTCATTATATCCTGTGAAACATATTTTGTTTTCAAAAGCAAGCTACCACCTGAACCAACTATTGTCATTTAGAATCAATATTCTTTCAGAAATTACTCATATTGTCATTTCCTGCCTCGGATAAACCATGTACTGTACTTCAGTGGGAAGGGACTACTGTTATTTTCAGTAATAATCTAGCTAATTCTCTACAAAAAAATATGCAGACAATTTGTTAGATTATGATTGAATACAACAGAAGACCCTTCGTCCTGAAGTATATAATTGAAAGGTCGTCTTTTCTGTTTTAGGCATTTCCAGATCTGGTAGAGGGTGCTGGTGATAAAAGTTTGGTACATATGCATGTATGTATGTGTGTGCACACACACAGAGAGACACAGTTCTGTTGCACTTTCCATAGGCCACACAGGCCATATTTGCACATCACAATAAACCAGAGTTCTGGAGAATAACAGCTCCTCATGAATGGGCTGTGTGCTGTTTATTAATGGCTTTGCGCTCCCACTTTCCTTCTCAGGCAAGCAAGGGCAGCTCTGATAGACAGGAATTAAATACTTAGCATCATAACCAGATGGAGCAAGAAATCTGGCTTGCCACTCTTGCATCAAAGCAGTTGATTCTTGATTTACAGTTCCTGGCTTCTTTGAGAACAAGAAGTCAGGGGCTCCTGTTCAGATATAACATTAAATGTTTAATTCAGGAAAAAGAAATGTTGCTAGTGCTACTATAGAAACCAGTGTGTCTTCTTTTATGGCCAGAGGTTGGGCAGCTCATGGGACAAACAGGGGAATTAATCCCCCCTATCTGGGGGAAAGGACACCCTTCTGCTCCAGTCAAGACCCACTTATGGCTAGGTGGCTAGATTAAGATGCTTGAGTGACTGTTGCCCTTGTGTTTCTAAAGTAGACAAATCTCCATATTTCCTTCTTGCCATGGGCTTTTGCAACTCACTAACATCTCCATGGCTTACAACACCTAGCAGATTGTTTGGACTCCTGTGCTTTTCCCTCTCTCTACTTTTTCCCCATCCAACCAGATGGAAGAGTGCTGGAAGCTTGCACATTTTGTAAAGTTATACTTCATCGTAATATACATATTGCCCCCCTGTGAATTTAGGACTATATTTAATTCTTAGGTACTAAAATTTCTTCCATTGGTGGAAGCAACCAAACAAGACTTTTTTGTATCCTGGTTTACTGCTGTTGTAAAATTGCTGTCACAGTCTACGCCAGATAGTAGACTGGTACAGGCACAGTAAAAGCTCAGAAACATTACTTATTTGAAGTAATATAGTGGACCACTGTATGTTACTGTATATCCAGAAACCCTTTCTCCACAACCAGCACTGCCAGCCCAAAAACCTAATTTTTACAAGGCCTGCAAATGAATCAAAAGAAGGCAAATTTGGACAGATAGGCATGGGTTGTTCCATATCCAGCACCATCCTGATCTGTTTCAGTGTCTAGCATCGGCTGGCTAAATAACATTAAAACGTTCCAATTTATGAATAGTAAGACATTGAAAAAAATGGAACTCTGAGAATCTTATTTTCACACCTGTTCCCATCCAGTTAAACCAGAATATTTTCGCCTAATCACGTTTTCCTCCACTTAAATTAAAGGGGATATAAACTGTCCCTGATCCAGATATTCCTGATACACTTGAGCTATGGCTCCTCCATCAAAGCCAGGATAAACTATTGTTTCCCTCTGACATAGCACATTGTTCAAAAAGCAGATGTCACCTAACAAATGATCTTTGTCCTTATGGTCTCTCCTGCATTTCAGCAAGTCTGCATTTAATTCCTCAAGATAACTCGTGCTGCGTATGTTATCTCTGCTCTACAAATCCCTGGCTATTCCACATCTCCCTCCTCCAAACATACACCTCCACCTCTGCTATTTAGTCTTTTCTGGGTGTTGAAACAAATAACAACTACACTGCCCTAGACTTCAGTCTACTCAGATTGGGGCAGCGGCGGAGGAGAGGACTTTTGTAGTGTCAGATTTTCTTTACTACATATCCCATAATCCCTCAACCCCTGGCCATGCTGGCTAAGGCTTTGGTGAGATGAAGCACAAAATCTTTGAAAGGTTCCACATCTCTGAGACTTGATGTTCAGAACTGTCAGCCATAGGAAATCACAGTGTCCGCTGATACATATTCACAGTCTCTAGCAGCATACGTACACAGTGCTGTGTAAAAAGGGAACGGAAAGGCCTTGCCTCCATTGAAACATTGTTCAAGGCTTTGTGCAGTTACAGTTCTGTCAACAAGAGCTTAGAAAAGTTACTTTTTGAACAACAACAACAGAATCCACCAGCCAGCAAGGCTACTGGCTGGAGAATTCTCAGAAACACAATCCATAACAGTCACTTTTCCAAATTTTAGTTCAGAAGAGGGAAAGACAGATGTGGCAGCAAATTGTCTGCTTCCTTGACTCTTCTGCTGCTACTTCATTTTAAGTTCCAAGTCACAACAGAATATGACCAGCAATTGAGAAATAATACAAAACATAAACAAAGAGGTTAGCTAATATAGACCTGACCCTTCATATAACATGCAGTGATGGGCATGAATCAGAAAAATGGTGGGTTTTTTTTATTTGTGATTCATCAAGGTCAAGAAATCATGAATTATGAATTTACAATTTTTTTCTGATGAATCGATGAATCAATTCGTCAATTTGTTTTTGACTTTAAAACCCTAAAATACACCCTCCTCCAAGCACCTAGAGACACCAAATTCACAGGGAAGCTTCCTCTGACTCTCCTCTAAAAGCCCCACAAGTCTGGTGAAGTTTGGTCTTTGGACATTTGTACACCCCCAAGGAGGGCCCCACCAGGGAAGTTCCCCCCCCAGGCACCTAGACACACCAAAATTGCAGGGATGCTTCCCCTGACTCTCCTCTACAACCCCTCCATGTCTGGTGAAGATTGGGTTTCAGACAAAGTGGGTCACCCCAGGAAAGTGCCCTTTAGCAGCTGGCTTAGAGAAACCCAATCTTTACCAAACTTGGAGGAATTGTAGAGGAGAGTCAGTAGAAGCTTCTCTGTAATTTTGGTGTCTCTAGGTGCCTGAGGGGGAACTTTCCTGGGGGAGCCTCTTTGTGGGTTTGTAACATGTACATCCAAAATCCAATCTTTACCAAACCTGGCGGGATTGCAGAGGAGAGAAAGAGAGAGAGGAAGCTTCCCTGCAATTTTGGTGTTTCTGGGTGTCTGGGGGGCATTTTATAGCCAAATGAATTGACAAATAAAAAACCACTAAGAATTCATTGATTCGTATTCATCGGAGGCATTGTTTCGTACAAATATGAATCAACAAGTTAGTGATTTTTGAATGAATTTGGTTGTTCATTTTTTAATCCGTGCACATCTCTAATAACATGTAGAGAGTGACAGAAGTCATGTGTATGATTCCATTATCACATTCAACTTTCCCTCCATGTTCATTTCACTTTTGTCCAGTCAACATACATGAAGAAACTGCCATTAAATTTTCTGATATGGAGAAATCACAACGTGGAAATCTTACTTCTTTGGACCACAACTTCCAGAATTCTCTAAATACAGTAGCTATGCTGGCTTTTGTATTGTGGCGGTTGTGGTCCAACAAGTAACATGTCCAACCTGTGGGAAACCTATGCATTCAAATAATTCTTAGCAAAACCCTGAGCGTCCCACAGAAGCAAGAAGCAGGAGTATAAGCGAATTTTGCCCTGCTAAAGTCAAGGTCTAAAATCTATTGATTCTTCTGGTCTACAGATTACCATTCTGGCTCCACTCTAAGTTATTCCTTAAAGCCCAGGCTTCAGATTCCATAAGATATTGTTCTCGGTCAGAACAGACAAGTGGACAATTCTGAATCATAAATCAATATAATAGCATGCCAACTATTAGAGAAGCCTTGTCAATAATAATTACAATTAGCAATAATAACACTTAATGCTTGTTAACCCATAGCACCAAGTCAACTGGGGAAGATGTGTGGATGCAGCAGCACTTAAGTCTATGGAAGAGTGGTGTGCAGCTGAAACAAGTGGGTTTCCAAATCACTTCACATCTCTTCAGTAATTCTTACAACTGCCTTACAGAGTAGGCCAGTATTATTAACCCCACTCGGCACACAGAAGGCTGAAATGAAAGGATGTTTGTATGGGATTTCCCAATCCAGCCCTCACATTTCTGCAGCCCAGTCCCAAGCACATTTACTCAGATCTTTGACCTCAGTGAAGCTTATTTCTAAATAAATAAGCATCAGATGACAATCATAGCCAATTTGCAGTGCAGTGTTATGCTGTTCTCAAGACAGCTGCTCATCCCTCATTTCTCCACATTCCTTCTTCCATATCAGGTCCACTTACTTAATGGCAAAACACGGCAATATACCGTGATAAACATCCAAGACTTCTCACTATGTTAGGCGTAGTCTACATGAAAAATCAGGCACCTGATTTACTCAGAAAAAAAGGCAGCCAACAGAGATGAAATAAACACAACAAAATAAATACAACACTCTAGATGCCAGACCCAGTTTGACTCCAAGTTATCATTTTCCAAACAAGCTAGGAAAAACTTTGGGTAAATCAGGGATAGAATGCCACTACTTTGTGACTCCTGATCTCCCAACAGACAAAATTAAACTAGAATTGCAATTGGCACATTTTTTAACATTTGAAATGGCACAAGCTTCTTGCCCCATCTTGACCAAAAAGGCCTAAATACTTTTAAAAGGAAGAAGAATATAAAGGGGGGAGCTTTTGAAAAGTGGACATCCCTTCCACACGCGCAGAAAAGATCGTGTGTAACGTACGTACACACGCGCACCTTGTTGCGCATTTGGTGGCTCCTTCCTTCCACTCCCTGAACAGCTGCGCGTGTAGGGAGGCGAGTCTCCAAAGTTTGGAAGGGCAAAATGGAAACGCGCTCAGCTTGCCCGTCCTCTTCTCCTCTCCGCCTGCACTACATTCAAGGTGCGGGCTTGGGTCCTCCACACCTTTCCTAACGCGGGTCTATGAACGTGGCCCCAGCGCCTGGGCATTTTCCTCCCACCCCCCTCAAGCCCGCCCCCCCCTCCGGACCCGGCTCGCGTTTCCTTCACGCCTGCCCCGAGCAGAAGCTCGCCTCGCGCCGTCCTTCACCTCGTGCTTCAAGAGGGCTCTCTCTCGCAACTTTTCACCGTCTCGCTCTTTGTCCGGAGGGAGCTTCTTCTGTCACTCCCTTGCGCCGGGCCGGCTGAGGAGGCTGCATGGCAGCGGCGCCGGCGCCGAAGTTCACGGGAGAGCGGCGCGCGGCTGAAGCAGGCAGCGACTTGAGAGAGAGAGAAAGGGTTGCGACGGCGGGCAACCGCCTGCTGGCTCGCCTCCCTCTCCCCCTCCTCCGGCTTCAAGGCGAGGAGGAAGAAGGCAGCGGCCAGCAGGTGTAGCTGTGGGTGTGAGTGTGTCGGTGTGCTCACGAGGAGACGGGGAGATGCCGCCTCGGGTTTGTGGGTGTGTGAGAGGAAAGCGCGCGCCGGCTGTCTGGCGAGTTAGGTGTGCCGGTCGGTGTGCGCGCGCGGGAGGGGACTCGACCAGAAGACCTGTTAGCCCTCTGAGGAAATGTTCGTGTGTATGGATGAGCGAGTGTGTGTGTGTGTCGGTGGGCGGGTGGGGAAGGGCGGGAAGTGGAAGAAAGCGGGAGGGAGGGAAAGGCAGCTCCGGACAGCTCCCTCGCTGGGTGTTTTTAAGAGCCAATTAAAAATTTGGCTCTTCAGGCGGGCCTTCCCTCCTGTCAATACTTGACTTATTCTTATTTTTATCATAATTTTCCCATCTTGAGCATTACTAATCATTATTGTTTTGAATTGTTTTTAACTGTTTTAGTTATAATGTTTGGTGGCACCCGCCCGGAGTAGACTTTGTCTAAAAGGGCAGGATAGAAATCGAATAAATAAATAAATAAAATAAAATAAAATAGTGTTCCTCTGGCGAAGGTCTGCCCCTCTGAGTGAGAAAGTCAAATATTGGTGGGCGTGAGTGGAAGTGAGGAGGCGTTGGCGCTATCGGAGCACACCTGGGGAGAGGCTTGCCTTTCCCAGCTCTTTCACAACGAAATCCGAGATGTTTCACATTTCTCAAATGCAGGCCCCACATATATATAGTTACAGGCATTGGTACTTCAATTCTGGATGTTCTGGGGTGATCCGATCAGATGAATAAGGGACACCCGCGATCCTGTTGCAAACAGGAGTTGAACTGCTCTCTGTAGAGTTTGTGGATGCACGTGAAATACACGTTCAGGCCGGGGAAATCGTCCGGACAGCTCCTACTAACCTTTGAAGGAAACAAGCAGTTGCTTATGTCGGAAGAAGAAAATTATAAATGTGGTAGGGTAAAGTTCATATAGCGAAATAGCCTGTTTTCTTAAGGCCATCGAAAGAATGTCATGGTCAAACAACTAGTTGAAGCAAGCTTTCCTTCTTTCAAACATATTATTCCATCCCAAACAGGGTGATATGGCATTTTAAAGACTGACAGATTTGCCGCCTCAGTTTTCATAGACAGAGCCAGCTTCATCAGATGAGTCCAGTGTGATCCTGAACTGGTATGTGGAGGTGAATATGGGTGTGTAGCAATGTAGGCGGGTTGGGGCAGGGGTGGAGAAACAGAGAAATTTAAGGATTATTCATGTTATATGGCAAAACATCCCAGGCATTGTTCCACCATGGCACTCTACAGAAAGTTTGCTTGTTTTTAAAAGGCCCATGTGTATAGAAACCTTTCAAAAATGTTACAAATTAAGTGAAAACACTAGTAGATAACAACAGAAAACAGGTCAATTAAAACTACTCAACAAGAGAAGTGTGGTAAAAAAAAAAGTGTTTTCCCTTTAATTAAAAATAGTTCCCACAATCAGACAGCACATTCAAATGTTACCCATTTCCTAAACAAGTTAAGATAAGAAGTATAGATGATGTGAAACATCTGCTTTCACAATGAAGGATCTCTTAGGGATCTGCATTGGACCAGGGGTATGGTAGAGTCAAAGCTTGCAAGGGTCAGATCTCCAGGACCTTTTGATTAGTCGGGAGTATGACATCACCGGCCACCACCCTCTTGCTTCCCTGGCCTCTCTGTGCTTAACTGTAATCCTCACAATAACTGGAGGAGAAGTGGATTTTTCCAGAAACGGCATATTGTTGCCAACTGTCCATGTTATAATGCAAAGTGTTTGAATGTAGTTTGATGTTGAATAGATAATAAAGAGCCATTACCTTTCTGAAAGACCTGCTCAGGCTGTAAACCAACATTGCTAGAACTTATTTATTGATATGAATACTGTAGATCCAACTGTCTGTGTTTGGGGACTCTCCTTTAGGCTGGCTACAGGGACTATAATGAGGAGCACCTGCAAGAGCCTTGTGGCACAGTGGTTAAACTGGACTACTGCAGTCAAGGCTCTGCTCACGACCTGCATTGTATCCCAATGGATTCAGGTAGCCAGCTCAAGGTTGACTCAGCCTTCCATCCTTCCAAGGTCTGTAAATTGAATGTCCAGCTCTTGGGGGGTGGGGAATGTGTAGTGTGCATAATTTAATTTTAAACTGCTCAGAGAATGCTTTAAACACTATGGAGCAGTATATAAGCAGCATGTTTTGCTTTGCTTTCCATATTTATGGCTGTACCATGGATTGGGACCAATGCTTATGTTGACCAAGAGTGTGGTTGCTTTTAAATAGATGTGTCTGTCTTTCTGTGTGTCTTAGATAGATAGATAGATAGATAGATAGATAGATAGATAGATAGATAGATAGATAGATAGATAGATAGATAGATAGATAGATAGATAGATAGATAGATAATTGTGCATAGTGTGAAGAAAGTAGATTAGGAGAAGTTGGTATAACATGAGAACCAGAAGTCATGCACTGAAGCTGAATGGAGATGAAGGACAGATAAAACTTCTCCCAGCTGTGCATATTAACGCTTCCAAATAGTATATGGCTTTCAAATAAATTCAGGGAGATAAGGGCCATCAGTGGCTGCTAGTCAGGAGGATTGTGTATTGCTATGTGTGAGAAGCAGTCCACCTCCTCATATCAGTTGCTGGGGATGTAAGAGGGAAGGTCTGCTTGCTCTTATGTCCTGCTGGCAGGCTTTCTTTTGCCAACTAGTTGGCTGCAATATGAACAAAATGATATGTTAGACAGGCCATTGGCCTGGCCTTTCAGGGCTCTTCATAGGAGAAAATGTTGTGTGGAACTTTGCCCAGCTGGCCCTATGCCCACAACCACCAGTCTCCCCTTTTAAACAAAATTCACTGCTCTGGGCAACAAGAAAGGAGTAAGTCAAGAGGGTGGAGGTTCTGCATGCCTAGGCACAGACCCCAGATGCCTGTTAACTGCTGGTGCACGTTCGTGTTGCCAGGCCTTACTAGCACGTGGAGGTGTGTGCCAGGGCTGCTTGGTGTGAGTAAGGCCCTTCCTACTGCAAGTGTTCTCCTCGTTAGAAACTCCTCTTCAGGGAAAACTAGAAGGACTGGTATGTGCTCACAGTCTGTTTGCTGACAAACAAGCCACTTCCCAGCAGACATGCCGCCTCTGCCCCCTAGGCCTACCAAAAGTATGGCCAGTCCCGCCAAAATTTCAACTCCAAATCTGTCATCGTATTTTGGTTTTTTGTGTGTATGTGTGTGTGCTTACCAGGGAACACTGATCTCGTTCATCTGCAGCTAGTAAAGAGAACCTCAGCACATTCTAAAATATACAGTACGGCAATAAATAACACTGAAACACACTGTTTCATTAACATGTCTTGTTTCATAGGAAGGAAGTCATTGGAAGATTCTAGGAATGGAGGCCAGAGGAAAGAATAGCTGCAAATCTTTGGAAGATTTCCAGCATTATTGCCAAAACAAAATAGCTGCCACAGGGATACATTTGTTGTTTTTGAATATCGTCAATCCCACTCTTTCTGTGGTTGTTCATGTTGGACATGAAAAAGGAAAAGGAACTGAAAATAAAACTGCCGCTAAGGCTAGCAATGGCAATAAGTAATAGCAGATATATAGCACTTCCAGAAGTAAAATGCCTCTGAATATTAATTACTGGGGAACAGCAGCAGAACAGGGCTAGTGCCCTTCTGTCTTTTTTCTGGACTCCCCACCCCACCCCAAGGCATCTGGTTGGTTACTGAACAGAAACAAAGGGCTGGATTAGAGTGCCCTTTCGTCTCATCCAGCAACCAGGCTCTTATGTCATGTTCCTTTTATCGCAGTAATCTGTATTCCAGATGTCTGTAGCAGTGCATTGGATTGTTACAGGCAGCTCCATAAGAAAGAGCAGAAGCCTTATTATTGTTCACAGATACATCAAGGGAACCATGGTGGCTCATGGACTGGGACACAGAGGTGCCCTCACCCTAAAATTATGAAGGAACCTCCCTTGCTTCAGTTATGAGCCATCTATGAAGGGAGCACCCACACACATCTATAGGTCCTAACAGGATGAGCCCTGCAGCTTTTTGGCCTTTCCATCCAAATGGCTATAGGAATAAGATATCCTGCCAAATGGTCATAGAAATAAGTTGGACTGATCAGTTAATGTGTAATCTTCAATAATTCCCTTCCCAATATAACTACATTACATTAGAATTGTCACTTTAAAGTTCATTCCTTTCGTCAGTTTTAATTTCATGACAATAGATTTTCATAGTACAGTAATAGCCTCACAAAATGGTAGAGGAGTACTATCCAAGAGCTGATTCATGCTGTGCCTTTTGCTGCCACCTCATGCTCTGCTGTGGATGATGAGCCCACAAGGCTATGGAAGGAAGCCAGTAGCTTGTAGCATTCAAATGTTTAAAAAAGTATTTAGTTTGGTTCTGTGATTTTTTTGGAAAATAGGAAAATAAATAATTATTTTCTAAAATTGCAACTCTAAGAGTTACAAATACAATTGCTGCTACTACAGCTACTACAAATTCCTTTTATGAGGCCTAGGAATTATAGTGGTAACTAATTAATGGCCAAAATTCTGTTGGTTAGCATAAGTGAAATGCTAACTTTTGGTCTGTACCTCCCAGGTAAACAAACTGCCCCTGCTGTGATTCCTGGAGGCATGTGGCATGTCCCAAGTATGATTGCCTTCAGTCATGTTAGCTTTTAGTTACTGATCTTGATCTAGAACCATTTATTTGTCTTACTGGCAGTCCATCTGGCTCTCCTCAATCACCACACTTCAGATAAGACTCCCCCCCCCTTTTTTTTTTTTTTTTTTTTTTTTTGGCTTTCTTCCTGTCAAGCTTTCACATTCATATCTTGTAACTGAGAATACCATAGTGTGGATGATCTTGGCCTTGGTCTCAAAAGACGCATCCATCAATTTGTGGATCTTTTCTAATTCCCTTGTAGCTGCCCTCTCAAGTCTCAAACATCTTTTGATTTCTTCCCTTGCAGTCTCCATTCGTATTAATGTTTGAATTGAGATTTTTAAAAACTATTTTGATTTTTTAATTGTTAACCTTAAAACCATAAAACTCTTTTGTGTTCATGAGTTTGTCTTCTTAACGTTCATTGCTATTTTCTGCTAATAATATGGTACCATCCATGTATCTCACATTACTGATGTTTGTTCCATCAGTTTTCATTTCAGTGAATGAGAATTGAATTTTCTGTGCAGGTGTACTTGTTCTCTAAAGACAACTTTGTAGACAAGTATTTTAATTCAGAGGTTGTCTTAACAGTAACAGATGTTTTCTTTTGACAAGTAATTTGTTTTGGTGACAGTATCCTAATTATGACTGAGAAATCTTCCAATTACTTCCTATAGCTATTTAAAATGAAACCGTGTACATCAGTGGCCATTTCTGTGTACTTCTTAGGAGGTCTGAGAAAATACCAAACCATACAGCTCAGCATTTTTGGAAATTGAAATGTTCATCACAATTTCAGAATACTAACTTAAAGGCCAAAATCCTTGTGCTTAATGTAAGCCAAATCAGAACTTCTGATCTGTTTCTGCCTGGTAAACAAAGCATCCCCACCACTATTCTCAGGGCATGTGCATGCAGGTATCGAGCCTCTGTGCGCATGTGCCCCCTAGAATTGAAGCAGGGATAGATTGTTTACCAGAGAAGAACAGACCAAAAGTTAAACTTTGGTGTACACAAAGCAACAGGATTTTGGCCAAATAATTTATATTTACCAAATGTCATATCTGATGAGGGGGAAAAGCTTTTCATGGATTTTTATAGCAGTATTCAGTATTGGAACTATTAGGATGTGACTACACCGAAGAGCAGAGTTGGAACAATTTGGCTTTGCTGTGATCTGATTCACAGCCTTTATGTCTGAAATTGCAAACAGTGGTCACAGGGGCTGCAGATTGATTCAGGAGTTCACCCTTCATGCTGGTTGCAATGCAAGTCATATTCCCGCCTCAGCCCCCTCGTTCCTCCCTGGTCCCACCTCTGCTGGTCTTTTAATGGTGTGCAGCCCAGAGGAGTCCTGTACCCCAGAACAAGAGTGAAAGGAGGGGGAAGAGGTGCAGCTGAGAGCCAAGGAAAATGTTGCCTCTGTGGAGACACCTGTGCAGTCTAGTGAGACTTTGCCCAAAAGCCCTCAACTGAACTGTCTCAGAAATCCCCCAGATGGGGTAGGATTCCTACAGCCAGAAATGAGCCAACAGAGAGTTGGTGTACGTGTTGGCTGGATGCTGGTATGTTGGTGGTGTACCAGGCATTGTTTGCAGACAAGCCAGGTAGAACTTCCCTGGCTCTCAGCCAAGTGTTCTCTCTGGGGATCCTCCCCACTCAAGCTTCACATTTCTGAAAAACTTTGATTTATTGATTTCTTATGTCACCAGAGATCAGTAATTCCTGCATGTGTTACTTGAAAATAAGGGAGTTACAAATGGGTAGTGGGAATGGGGTGATTCCCAATGGAATCATTCTGAGTTGTGAATCATGATGTATTTTGCAAAATTACTGTTCAGACTTTTGATGCTCTGTATCCTAAGACTGTGAAGTACCTTTTCCATGTTATTTTACTATAGAAACCATTTTTTCAGAAATGAAGAAGTCTGAGAAGTTTTAAATGAGAAAGCAGCTTCACAGCAAACCATACTCATGGTGCTTTGCTTTTGCATGCTCTTCCCTGTCCCCCTACCCCCCAGAAGCTAAAAAAACAACAAGTGGCTCAGGGGAGGAGAGGATTTGTGGAGAGAGCTGAATGCTGGTGCTACAAACATACCCCTGTCTTTACAACAAAGTCTGCAGGGGAAAAAGCCCAACTGAATCCTCCTGGCATAAAAAAGTTGTAGCCTTCTAGAGGCGGAGGAAAAAAAAGCTACTTTGGCAACAAACAGGCTAGACTGGTTCAAATCAGCCTTGTATGTCATGCAGATGGTAAAAAATACTTCAAATTCACCTATTTTATACGCGGAGCAAATTCTACCACATTTGACCATGTATTCACCCTTTTACTCTCCTCTTTCTCCTCTCTTGTCTGTGGTCATGTACAAAAAAACCCAAATACTCTTTTTCCTCCTTCTCTTTCAGAGAAGTGAAGAAAGTTTTTAAGAAGTGAATAAAGCCTGTCTTGGCACAGCTGTTATATTCCCTGCCAAGGATAAAGGAATCGGGAATAAAGGATAAAGAAATCAGATGTTAGCTTTTTAATTCTATTAGGCCTAGAGATGGGGATGAAGTGCCAAAATGGCGCTTTGTCTTGGTTTGTGGGTTGTCACAACCTACGAATTGCCCCCAGTGACCCAACAAATCAATTCGTCGCTTCGTCGGGTCATTTTTCTTTTTAGACAGACTGTGGGGCTATCTTAAAAAAAAAAAAAAAAAAAAGCCCTGGCCCCTTCAGCCTTCCTATGCTGCAGGGCATAGGAAGAGGAGGGGAAAAGGAATCAAAGGGATCCCCCAGCCCAGCTGCCTTTGCAAGTGGGACCCAAACCATCCCGCAGCCCCACAGCTTTTGCAAAGGCAGCCAGGCTGGGGGATCCCTTTGAGCCTTTCCCTCTTCTTCCTATGCCATGCAGGCATAGGAAGAGGAGGAAAGGGGAACGAAGTCATCCCCCAGCCCTGGGGGGTGGGATTCCCTTCAGGCATGCTTTAGCAAGCCACCAAAAAGGAAAGCCCCTCTCTGCTTATGCCCCCAAGGAACAGCTGATCCGCGGGGGCATAAGCAGATAGGGGACAAAGGGACAAATATAAAAGGGTTATATTCATTGCTTTGTATTTGTCGGGGTCTTTGGACCCCAAGAATATGAAGCAACAAATATCTGATGAATCAGGGATTTTTGTTGAATATCCCTGATTCATTTTTATATTTGTCCCCATGTCTAATGAGTACCAATGGCTCTATGTTAGGTATGTTAAGGCAGGAAAAAACATTTTTTGGACTGCAGGGCATCAGCACATTGCCACAGGAGTCAAGGAATAGTTTCCCACCATCAGTTGTAAATCTTTGAATATTTAGCCAAATAGTATGTTGAGCTTCACTGTTTTCCACAGTACCAGAGAACAAGATGGCTTGTCATGGGTAATGATATCATCAGATCTGGCATTGTGACAGATAATGTTCTCTAGTGCTGCCCTGCATTTTGGTAAGGTGTGGTTGCTCTTTGTTTGTTTTTTAATGCAAAGTTTGCCATTGCAGGGGAAGAGAGTCTATGAAAAACCCCTGCCTGCCTTCTGCAGTTTCTTTGTATCCATAGCCCTTGTTTTTTCCAGTGCTGCTGTTTCAATGTATTTTCAATTTATTTTGCCTCCTCATTTTTTTTTCTTGATCTCTAGCAGGTTTCTTCACTTTACAGTTCTAGGCAGTGTGGGAATTAGTGAAGTACTCATGAAGTAGTGATTATGATTTTTAATTTGTTTTTCAATTTTAAAGCTAAAATGGTACAGAAAAAAGACCAAAAAAACGAAACAAAACAAAACAAAAAAACCCCGAGAGAGAGAGAGAGAGAGACTGTCAACTGTACAATGTACCACATAATGTTCAATCTGAATGCAGAACATATCACATGGAAATCCAGACTAGATTCAGATGAAGGAGGAGTGAAAATTGGTGGAAGAAACATCATAATTTAAGATATGCAAAGGACACCAACTTACTGGCAGAAAGCAGCAATGATTTGAAATGACTTTTAGGGAAGGTGGCAGAAGGGTCAAAACAAGACTGCAGCTAAATATTAAGAAGACTAAAATCGTGACTATAGAAGAAATGCACAACTTTTAATGTTGACATTGAAATAATTGAAGTAGAGATTTTGTATACATTAGTTCGATCATCAATCCAAATGGAGACCGTAGTCAAGAAATCAGAAGACTTAAACTCAAAAGGGCAGCAAAGAAGGAACTAGAAAAGATCATCAAGTGTAAGGATGTATCACTTGAGACTAAGACAAAGATAATCCCCACTATTGTATTTCCAATCACCATGTATGCGTTTGAAAACAGGACAGTTAAGAAAGTTGAAAGGGGGGGAAATGATGCATTTGAAATATGGCACTGGAAGAGAGTTTTGCAGATACCCTGGACTGCCAGAAAAATTGACAAGTGAGTCTTAGATCAAATCAAGCCTGAACTATCTGGAGACAAAAATGTTGAAACTGAGGTTGTCCTACTTTGGGCTGGAAAAACAGATGGAAAAATAAACCACTACATGGACAACACCTGAGAAATATTAATGGAAAGCATGATCATAATTCAACATGGGCATGGCTAAAACTGGGGACCCTTAAGAAAGAAACCGAAAGCTTTATTTTTGTTGCACAAGAACAAGCACTCCAAACCAACGTGATGAAAGCTAAGATCCAAGGGATTAGTGCTAACAGCAAATGTTGACTCTGCCAAGAAAAAGATGAAACTGTGTCACACCTCATCTGTGAATGTCCAAAGATTGCACAGGTTACAAAGTTAGATATGATAGAGTGGCAACATTAGTGCACTGGTCATTATGCAAAAAATATAACTTGCTGGCCTCCAAAAACCCGTGGGAACATCAGGCAGAGAAGGTGTCAGAAAATGAGGAAGTCAAGATCTTGTGGGATTTCCGGATCCAAACGGATAGACACCGTGAACATTACACACCAGACATAGTAGTAATAGAACGAAGAAGTGTCTGGATCATTGACATTGCAATTCCAGGGGATGCCAGAGTTGAAAATAAAGAATGGGAAAAACTAACAAAGTACAGAGACCTGGCAATCAAAACATCTAGCTTCTGGAAGAAACACACTTCAGTGGTCCCCGTAGTCATCGGGGCTTTGGGAACTATATCAAGAAACCACACAGTACTATAAGTAGTTGCTGATCTCAGAAATCACACAATCGGAGCTACAAAAAACTGGCAATATGAGGAACAGCATACATACTGTGCCGATATTTAACAAGTACTTAGGTTTTTGGTTAAAACTTGTATCTGTTATATAATACCAGTCAATGTTTTAATAATGGTGTTTTTTAATAATAATAATAATAATAATAATAATAATAATAATAATAATAATAATAATAATAATAATAATAATAATAAATACAGTTCAAAGAACAGAAAAGGGGCACCCATGTGAGGGAATGTTCCCACTGTTCTGACATAACATGCTGCACTGAAGGATATGCCAGTACAGCAGAAACATCCCCCTTAAGCATGTACCTCCTGTCCTTACTCCAAACAATTTCTTTATTTTGCTTTTCCTGTTTTACACTGTATCAATTGAGCACTGTAGTTTCACAAGCTGTTATATCAGTTCAGCACCCTGTCCCTTGCTATTTTTTTACTCGTAAAAGAGGGTGATGTTAGTGACAGAGAAGAATGCATGACCTGTCTTCCCAATGAGAACTGTAGTAATCTGAGGTGCAATGTGGACTTTTGCCTCCAAAATTGTCCTGAATAATTAAACATTCTGTGTGAACAACAGCTATATAACTGCCAGCTTTGAAGCAATCTGTTGAGAGAACATGTGGATGTGATTTAATGCATATTCCGATGCACTGGAAATCGAGCAATGTGTTGGGCAACATTTACTCCTTAATGCCCATCCAGATGCATATGCTGTCCATCTCCACTGCAGTACCTTTCATTCTGATGTCAGGAAGATATACCACTCCAGCTTCTTTATTCTTTTCTTCTTGTCATAGAATCATAGAAAAGTGAAGTTGGAAGGGGCCCACAAGGCCATCAAGTTCAACTCCCTGCTCAATGCAGGAATACAATCAAAGCATATATGCCAGGTGATTATCTAAGTTTTTCTTGAATGCCTCCAGTGTTGGAGCACTCACCAACTCCCAAGGTAACTGGTTCCACTGTGCCTAACCTGTGGTTTGCTTGTTTTGGCCATGGGGATTATGTGTAGTGGCCACAGAATAATAAGCTTGATGAGTTACTTGGTTAAGACTTCATTTAAAAACACACACATGATAATGGAATTTAAAAGACAGGAGAATAAGAGTCAGAGGACATTTGGATACAGAGGAGGTTTCAGAACTAGGGAAGATTTGCTCTGCCCACATGCCGGGGGCAGGGGGAATGCCAGAACATGAATGTGTATGTGTATGCTCACTTTATTGACTGCAGGAGAGAAAGACTGCAATAAAATTCAACAGGGCATACTGATAGAATTGTTGGAAAACAAAAGACTGCATGCAAGAAATATGCATATTATTGGCAACCTTTCTGGCATCCAAAAACTGCAGTGGAAGTTGAAGAAAACACGACACAACACATACAGATACAAGAGGAGTCCAGCAAGGATGTATATTCTCACCACTGCTTTTCCATTTGTACTCAAATAATATCTTTAGAGAATCACTATCTGATTCAAATAACTGTGTCTTGTAGTTAATGAAGAATTTATCAATAGCATATGATATATAGATGATCTCAGATGTTGCTGATAGCTAACAATTTTAATCTTCTTCCACGGTTACTCAATAAAGTCACCAAAGCAGTTAGTGAATGTTGTGTAAAAATGAATGTTAAGAAACTGAAGTTCATGGTAACCTGTAAAAAGTGAGCAGCCCAGGAATGCAAAATGGTAGCGTGTAGCAGTAGGCAATAGAAACACCTTGGAATTTGTCTCAAAGAACAGCAAAAGTATAGGTGACCAATAAAATTCAGCATGCGACTGACCAAGAGCAGTTCCTTAAGATAAAGAATGTAATGTGCAACCTAATTAAAATTGCTTTGAGAATGCACACTATATGTTGCCACATATTTTTGGTTATGCTGCATTTGGCACACAATTATGCCTTTTATACAGGCTCCTATTAAAAAAGATACCGTGTTTCCCCGAAAATAAGACAGGGTCTTATATTAATTTTTGCTCCAAAAAACACATTAGGGCTTATTTTCAGGGGATGTTTTATTTTACAGTCATGTCATCTTCTTCTGGTTGCTGCACAATGGTGGAAGGTGGGGTTTCACTTAACTAGGGCTTATTTTGGGGGTAGGGCTTATATTACGAGCATCCTGAAAAATCATACTAGGACTTAGTTTCAGGTTAGGTCTTATTTTCGGGGAAATGGGGTAGAAGCATTTAAAATGTAGATTTACCCCAGCATACTAAGAATTTCTTAGATCAAGAAGGTAACCAGTGAGGAGGTACTAATGGAAATGAATGAAGGTTAAGAATAAATAAACATGGGATGTAGAAAGCTAGAATACTTTGTCATTCAATGAAGAATGAAAAATACAGATTGTTACAGCTGGTCATTCAATGTAAAATACTTGCAAAATGAAGTACAGGAAAGAGATCTTATTGGCTGGAAATCCTGGAGCACTGGTTCAGATATAACACACAATTATTTAGAGCTGTTCATAGCCACAGCTTCCCTTTTCATTCCAACATTCACTTTCTTGAAAACAAAAATAATAAAAGGATGTTTCACGGAGTAGAAATGTTTATGGAATGTAACCGTTGCCAAGTTTTGGTTTATCACTAGGATTATACTTCTTTCTGATCGAGAAGTACAGAATTATTTTTTCAAAAGATATTTAATAATATAAATTCAAGAGCTAAAAGGATCAAAGTTAATTTTGACCAGTATTCTAAATAGTGCCAAAACATGGATCCATTGCCCTGTTTGATTCTTCAGTTCAATTAAATAAAATCAGTTGTGAATGAAATGGATAGATTAAAGAGAGGTTGAGTATTACAGCCTCTGATTACTTTCATAACTGGGCTCCTGTCCAAAAGGAAATTATATCATCAATGCACAGGAGTGAGTTTGATTAGTGCCAACTGATGACTAGTAACAGATGCTTAATTATAGGAACATCTGGCCAATTATTGATACGACAAATATTTAAATAATAATAGTACTACTAATAAAAGCATAATTTCATAATAGAGACATGGCAAGGAGTTGGATGAGCACTAGTTAACAAGTCTTGCATTTTTCTCTTTATGCAGACTATTCCAAGCTCACAACAGGCTGCATAAGACACTTGAGAACTCCGGCAGGAAACTCATGGGAAACGTCTATGAAGTTTCATGGCCATTTATTCTGGAAGTAATACAAAGCAGCAAAGGGTTATTACAATTCCTGCACAGAGTGCCTTCTTTCCTGTGAAGGATTCACTGGAAAGGAAATAGCAGTTTCCTGTGCAGAGCAAAAAGTGAATTTTTTTAAAAAAAGGAATTGCCTTTTTGTGAAAAGTTGGAAAATCTCACTTGATAGTGAGGAGTCTTGGAGGAGTCTTGGCCTAGCAAAACTCAGAAAATCATGGAGAACAACAACAACTAAATAAATAAATATGCCAGGTACCCATCATATCCGTATTCATAATAGATGATGTTGTTCACAGCATTTACACTTAAATGGTTTGCATCTATAATATATGTCTTGTGTTAAGTTATTCTGGATATTAATTGTCTTTTTCTGACTTTGTGAAAACATTTTAAGTGTAATTCACTACACCCACAATGCAGTGCAACAAAAATGCATCACTGCCTTTTTCTTTAAAGACAATGAGCTCATCTGTATACAAAGCCATCTGGTACTATGAGGACTTCAGGAACTTGGTGAAACAGAAGGCTTAGTGCAAGTTGGGATGCCAACATCATGCTGAGGGGAGGAATGTCATCCCTTCTCTGAGCAGATGGGGCTCTAATGGCAGAAAGGAACATTCTACAATAAAGTCTAGGAGGAGTTTGCTTGGTCTGCAGTCATATAGACAGTCAGAGTGCTGGCACCCACAAGCAAGGTGAATCACAATGTCTTTTCTATTAAAAAACTGCCTTGTGACAGGAGAATGGCCCATTACTGCTGTTCTCCCAGAATGGGGTAGGTGGGACTGAACCCAAGCATAGATGTCACCGTGAGAAGAGTTGGCCAACAGTATGCATACAAGTTGTCTAAATCTCACTTTTAAACCATTAGCTCACCTTCATCCAATCAGCCTCCATCTGTTCTTGACACTCTTATGTCATCTCTAGATTTTGGCTCTGGAAACTGTTCAGCTCCTGCAGTCAGTGTGGGGGTGTGCCAGAGGATCAAAAGAAAGGAAGCAGGAAAAGATGTAAGTTCCACAAATGTCTTTGTGTCAGCATCCTGAGGATCCAGGTATGAGATCATTCTCACCTACAGTATATTCTTTGAAGGATGACGAAAACTGCATGAAAATTAAAGATTGGCAAAAAAAATTAAAATAAAATCTGAGACCCAACTACTGCAACATCTTTAGTTCTGACTTTGAAAACAAATCCAATTGTTCATCCAGACATGAGATACCATTACAATCACTCCTAATGTGCAGAGTGCTGAAAGGTCTGAAGCCAAAAGGAGGCCAATGAGAAACATGAGAGATTAACCAACTTGCTCAGGGGTTGCAGGATAACGCTCATCAGCCACAGGGTGTTTCTTGACAATTCAGATAATAAAATCAGAAAGATCCTGCCTTTTATAAATTTCTGACCACATAATCAGCTAATATGCAGTATCTCATCATGGATACTACTGGGGCTCAGTGATTTTGCTCACTTGCAGACAAAATAATGAACATGGATAATCACTCATAATCCTCACATTTTGAACTAAGCAGAATAGATGAGAAATTAAGGTAGGGGAAGAGATATAAAAAGAGACCAAATGGCATAGATTGTTTATGATCTTTTATTATTTATTTATGACTTGTATTTATATCCAGTCTTTCCTCCAAGAAGCTCAAGGTGATGTACGTGGGCCTTTTCTCCTACTTTATCCTGAGGTAGGTCAGCCTGAGAGATTGTGACTGGCCCAGGGCCAACCAATGAGGTCCATCACTACAGCGCTGCTACTACTACCGTTATCCAAAGAACTTTGCAAGTGATTCCTTCCTGTATGGAAAATGTGTTTTAGATACACCCTGCTCATCTAAAACCTCTTCTCTCCATGTTTGTGATGTGTAATTTCAAAGACATGGTTCGCAGAGATACTGACAAAAGACATGGGATTAATCATTATAATGAATCCTTTACTTTGCATTTTAAAACTAATACCATAGTTAATACCAAGGATGAAGCAGTCTTAGTCCAGCTTCTCTATGGCCAATAGAGACAAGAGGAAATCTATGGAGCCCATAGGGACGTGGTGGCGCTGCAGGTTAAACCGCAGAAGCCTCTGTGCTGCAAGGTCAGAAGACCTGGAGTCGTAAGATCGAATCCACGTGACGGAGTGAGCTCCCGTCACTTGTCCCAGCTCCTGCCAACCTAGCAGTTTGAAAGCATGTAAAAATGCAAGTAGATAAATAGGTACCACCTCGGTGGGAAGGTAATGGCATTCCGTGTCTAGTCGCGCTGGCCACGTGACCATGGAAACGGTCTTCGGACAAAACGCTGGCTCTATGGCTTGGAAACGGGGATAAGCACTGCGCCCTGGAGTCGGACACGACTGGACTAAATGTCAAGGGGAACCTTTACCTTTACCATAGGATAAAGACAAAGAAAAAATAGTAGACAAATGTTAAGACAATAGCTACTGAAACACTATGAAATAAAACTGCACCAGTAAGTTCCACAGCGTGCAGTGGAGGTTGTTTTTCCTCATGTACATCAGTGGATATAGATTGTGATTATTATTGAGAGCAGTGGGGGTTGTAGCATTAGAAGGGCAATTCAAAGGAGAAAATTACTAGAAAAACAACTAGAATATAAAAATCTGTCTGCTGGAAAAAGACTGGAAAGATAATACAAATATATGTGGGTAGAGAAGCAATTTTGACATGCAGAAAAAAAGAAAGGGGGAGAGTTTAAAAAAGGAGGCAAAAGGGAGACTGAAGTATTGTCAAGGGTTAATAATGAAAGGCACATAAGACAGGCTAGGACTTCACTGGAACAAGTGAGGCAAGCCAAGCACAGGGTTCCTGTGGAGTGCATGTTTATGCCTGTCATCCTGCGTAAACCCCATGCCTTGGGTTATGTGTGATGTTGGCAGATCATCCTACAGAGCACCTGAAGTTTAGCTAGGTCATGGTGGCTCCCATTGAAGAAATAATGATGCCTCGGATTATGGAGCTGAGGCAACACTTAAAAATGCATTTGTAGAAGCAGAGTAAAAAAAAAAAAAGCATGTGACAAATGTCAGAGTACTAGACATAAGAAATATACAACTTTTTGCCCTATCACAATGAGATGCAAGCACTGGGCACCATGTGTTGGAACTGGAAATATATTTTGACCAGATGTGTACATTTTAAGCACAATTTGACAAATGTTTTTTCAGAAGTGCATCCTATTGTATTTTTCTCCGAGCTGTGTGCTCTAGTGAGACTGACTTCTCAGTAAATGTGCCCAACGTTGTGCTGTGAGCAAATGTAATTTGGATAATATTTCATTAAAGGGTGGATATGAGGAAGGGGTGGAGTGCAAATCCCCGTTCTGCTTCCTGGGAGAGGGGCCAGCCAAGATTACATAGAGCATGTATGCCTGGTAGGGTTAAATGTTTGCCGCCTCTGTGGCCATAGGCAGTCCCAGAACACTACCAGAAGGAAGGACCACTAAACCACTTCTGAATACTTTGCATTTCAGAACTATGGGAAAGGTCACCATAAGTCAGAGTTGTCACTGTCACTACCATCAGTATTAAGCAACTACTGTGGATGCTTTGTGCTAATTCTGCTGGTATTATTTTGAAACTGTAAGCCTCAAGGGCAGAATCTTATTGCATTATGTGATCACATAAGCACAATCATGTAAGTGCTGTTACCTGATCCCTGGGCTGTCCATCATGTAGCTGGTCTTCCCTTGGTCACACAAATAAAGACACAATCATGTTTGTGTACAGGCATATGGCCAGCAGCTCCTGGGAAGCCATTCATAGGGAACCATTCTAATACAGTGTTTGAGGCATGAAATGTAGTGGCAAAAGTGTTTGGATCCAGCATTTAACATTTCCTTCTTGGCCACCTTCCTGACAGGTTTGTTGTGGGAATCAAGTGGAGGGAAGTTTGTACGCTACCATACACTCCTAAGAGGAAGGACAGAATAAACATGTAATCATAATCCCACCAGCCCCACCACCATACGTTGCATCCTATGTAACGTATAGTGGTGGGGCTGGTGGGATGATGATTACAAAATAATCATTGATTACATTACAAAATCCTAACTACAGTATTAGAATGTTTCCAGATTATGTCTTTGCATTGTGGTATCAATATTCACCATATAATAAATGGAATATATGACATATGATTAACATAGCTTCAATGGCACATTAGCTTATAAAATAAAAAAACAATTTATTTTTATGGTTGTTGTAGGTTTTTCGGGCTGTTTGGCCGTGTTCTGAAGGTTGTTCTTCCTAATGTTAGGAAGAACAACCTTCAGAACACGGCCAAACAGCCCAAAAAACCTACAACAACCATCGGATCCCAGCCGTGAAAGCCTTCGAGAATACAAATTTATTTTTAGAGTCTTTTGCTATATTCCTGCTTTCAACTCTTTTATAACCAATGCACTGAAACTACAGTAATTTCCTGCTTTATATTTTCATCCCATTCTGCCAGTTTTGGACTTCTGTAGCGTTCGGCACAGCACTGACCTGACAAAGATGAAAATGCTTCTGCATTCTTTTCAGGTTCTCAACAGATGGCTGGAATCCCACTTTGAGACAAATCTGTACATGGAAAAAAACTGATGTGCTGATGAGTAAATGACATTAGTGACACATCAGTGATTATTTCATAGGATGAGCTAGTACTTCTTTGTAGGTTAAAAATATTTGAGGACACCTTAAATATATCTTCTCTAGTGTTGTGGGTGTTTGCCTGCTGTTGTTGAGCCATATGTGACTGTCATTTTAATCTCAGGCCTTGGTCGATTAGTCATGATATTTCACTATGACTGTACTCATCAGAGTTGTCCTCTCGGGGGTCAGGGCAACCATGAACTGCTGGTAGTGTTGAGGGTTTAAAGCAGATCCAAGCTACCCTTCAAGAACAGTTGTACTGCCAGCTGCTAATCAGTGTCTGTGCTGCTCCCACCCCTTCTGAAGATGTGGCTGCTCTTTTTTGTCTCGTGTGCCTCCAGCACTTTCTGGAGTACGGGTGGAGACCACTTGCCCTGCAAGACACTGAGGCCTCCATAGGCTGGGGAGGCAAGAAGGTGATGCCAGGAGACTAAAGTCGGGCAGTCCTCCTCCAAGGTTCTACCAGGATCCTGATCCAGGGTTTCTCAGCGTAATTGTAGTGCATGTCCCCTGACGTGCAAAGATGGTGTCCATCTCCTCAGCCACCTCACCCCATGCTTTCTCCAAGTCTGACCCAGCTATCTCTGTTGAATCTGTCTCCACTCCCCCCAAATTCCTCTTGCTGCCTCTTTCTTCCCCGTTCCAGCCAGCCAGTTTCAGCCTGTGTCTCCTCCACCCCCATTATGTGTGTGTGTTTTGTTTGCACATTTGCAGTATGTTTCAGCTGCTCATTGCCGCTGGGCTCTCTTGCGTGCATCAGCCCTCACAAGGTAATGCTGTGCGCACAAAGGCTCTTCTAGTGCATACTTCTTTGGCTGTTTCCTCTTGCACTTCCCTCCTCTGGGTTGCACACACATACACACATGCCTGCTCACCCACCCTCCTCTCTGAATTCCAGCCTTGGGTTGGAGAGAGAGCGCACGTGTCTGGCAAGAGTGTCCCTTCAAAACAGCAGATTAGACATTTGTTTCAAGGGAACACAAACTGTGATTCAAACACCACGTGATGCCTCATGACTCGGAGTTGATATAAATTTACACCAACACATATTCTGAGCTATTGCTTTAATGTAAACAGGCCCCAAGCTGGCTCCTTTCTCTTGCCCTTCTATCAACTGCTGCAGATCTTTTTATTCAGGCAGGGTTTGTGCAACTGCCTGGCTGTTGAGAAAGGCCGTTAAAAAACCCTATCTGTAAAAAGACTGAAACATAAGAGTGTTTCAGTGCTATTGCCATTATTCTGTTAGTTACGCCTGCCAGCATAACATAACATAAATCTCAGCAGCAAATTGCCGTACTTTACGAAGTCATAGTTGTAGAAAGGGTACCCGTGTTAGTTTGTGCAAAGCAAAATAGAAATGAAAAATTTAAAAAAGACAAAAACGTGGTGGCACCTTAAAGACTAACTTTTATATTTTTTTAATGTGAGCTTTTGTGGACAAGTCCACTTCATCAGACATAAGAGTGTAGGAATTTGCTATGGACACAAGTTGATTCAGCAAGCAAATGACTATGCCAACCTTTTCCCTTGTGACAGGTTGTTGCCAAGATTTAGGCTGTTGTATTGCAGCAGCGTAAAAACATTGTAGAATTTTGGCCTGTCGTTGCTTAATTAATTATGTTTCAGCATTACAATTTTCTCTTGTTTTCATCTGCACCTATTGTTATGTTTCCAGATGTCTTCATGTTTAACTTTGTTATGGGCTACCTGGAAACCCAATCCTGGGAAAAAGGTGGGGGAAAGTCAAGCAATAAGTAAACACATAAGTACTGTAAATATAATTTTAATCAAACGCATGTGGAAATTGCCAGGTTTGGGAAGACTGTCTTAAACCATATCTTACAATCTATGCAGCTAAGTTTTGCTGATCAGCTGCCATATCTTCTGCCGCCCTGTGCAGTAACATCTGCGCTGTTCACTCAGTCCACAAATACCATTGATTATTTAAGAGAAAATAGCACAAAATGTATATATTCCTGTCAAATGGTTCTAAAATTCCCTTAAATATAACTTCTAAAAAGTAATTAGAATATGCTATTCATTATGCCCTGAAATTTAAGTGACTTTATTTCTACTTCTGTCACTTTTGAAATTTTACTCAGTTTTGTGCATGCTAAAAATAATCACCTCATTACATATAGTTTCTTTCACCAGACTCATGTACTCACATACCTTTTGAGAAAGAAAGAGACAGAAAAAGAGATCCTTGTTCATACTTTGTTGGCATGTATGAGCACAGTATACAAGCAGCACATAATGCATGTATACTAAAGAGCACCGTAAGCTGTCTTGTGAATATTATAAGAATGGAAATGCAGAGAAAACAAATTTTCCTTGTGATAATCTCAGCTAATACAGAAATACTTAATCATGAGAAATTTAGCAATAGGGGAATATAATCCTCACTTCACATTTGCAAAGGCACATCTACTCTTTATACCGCCTGCTGCAAGCAGGTTTGCTGGGCATGTATAGGCATGGCAGTGCACCTCTGCTATTGTCTTCCTGCATTCCCGGTGCACTGGCTGATGAATTGGCCAAAACATTTCTCAAGAGTGCTGCTGAGCCATCTTCAGCTTCTTGCAAAACTGCTCAAAGGGTAGTGTGATTCTCTTTTGCTGAACTCAGCAATAAATCCAAAATATGTTTGTTTCACTGAGTGTGGAACAGTCACACTCAGTGAAACCACAGAGTCCACCACAGAGGTCTCACTCATAACAACCAGCAAAAGTGACTACAAGACTGGGAGGAGAATGGGGGAACAGATGTATGTTAGCATAATTCGCAGGCTTCAGATGTGCCACTACAACACAGCATGCTTGTCAATGTATATGAACAGGAAGGAGCCCTCCTCCCTGGCACCCATGACAACTAATAGAAATATGAGTATGTTGTGACACATGTACACAAACACTCCGATAAAATAAGTATGATTTTTAAGTTTAGAAATAAGTGACTATATGAAAGATGAAGCAACGCTTTAATTGACATTTCAGTAAAGTATTATTCCTTTCCCAGAGGGCATGGTAAAGTATTAAGTTTGCCAGTTAAGATATATATGGAAGCAACCATACTTTCCTTCAAAATTCACATGGATCCCAATTTCTGTCTGTTTTCAGAAAAATATAGCAACGTTATCTGGGTGCTTTTCCCAACAAACCTTTAATTGCTCCATTTAATTCATTAAAGGATTACAACTAAAATGAATAGGAAAATGAAGTAATATAGGTGGCTCTGGCTTCTTGGCAACTGTCGTAATGCTGTTCCAAACAATAAGCCAAACACAATAGAATTCATGAAAAATTGCTTTTGATCCTTTTAAGCAAATGTTGAAGAAGGCCCCTTCTTGATGTCACTTCATGTCTTAATAACTTTGTTGTTCATATAATAAAATGTTATGCCTCTCCAAAATAACTTCATGGAACCCTCAAGACAGCCAACATACCATAAAACAAAAAAAGCAAGACAAAATAATATTTTTGACAGAGTAAAAGTTAACATTCAGTGACAGCTAATAGGGCCATGTGTTGAAAGACCTGCAAAAACAAAAGGATCATTCACAATACTTTTATTTCCACTGGTCAACATCCTGTTGAGTTAAAAAGAAAGCCAGTCTGCCAAATGAGGATTGAGGTAAGCCTCTGTTAAAACAAACAACCCCCCTCTTTTTATGGCACACTGTATACATACATTATATACAGAATCAGCATCTCATCTAATGAAGTGTCTAGTGTGTTTGGCTGTATTGGAGACACCCAAGTTTAAATCACTACTTAGCCATGAAGCTCACTGGGTGTTCTTGGGGCAGTCACACTCTCTCAGCCTAAGTAAGGTTGTGACTACATTGACGATTTGATTTGCAGCCTGTATTATGGCTGAATTTGCAGGTAGTGATCACACAGGGGCTGTAGATTTATTCAGGAGTTCAGTGTTCACACTAGATGAGATGCAATTTGTATTTCAGCCCACAGCCCACTTCCTTCTTTCCTCTGGTCTCACCTCTGCCAATCCTTTTACAGTTTGCTGTCAAGTTACTTGGTTTTTGAAACAGTGTTGCAAAAGGGTGCAGTGTTCTTAATGTGCACAGAAATGCCACATATCACAGGAATGTTGTTTCTGTTTTGTTCATAATTTGAATTATTTTCCCATCTGGAATTGATCTAGCTCTAAATTAGTATATGAATACTGGTGATAAGGTGAACTAGTGCTAATCTCATATATATATATAAACAAATAAAAAAAATCAGAGGACAATCAAAGGGAAAGAATGTGGGGGTGGGTGTTTCTATAGTCCTGAACATCACACTTAGACTGCCATAGACAAGCCTCCCATCTTTATGAGAATGAATCAACTGGAATAACATCTATTCTATTTACTTGCTTTTAATTATTCAATTGCATTTTAATTAGCATATAGTTTATTTTTTTTAATGTTTAACTTATTATGTTTTTAATTCTATTCTTTTTAATATTGTGACTTGCCTTTAGTCCCCTTATATGGAAAAAATCAGCCAATCAATCAGCCAATCAATCAATCAATCAATCAATCAATCAATCAATCAATCAATCAATCAATCAAGACTGAAAAAAGAAGAAGCCCCCAACAGCAGAGGGGGGAAAAAAAGTAATGTTGGGAGCAAAAAGGGCCATACCAATTAAAATTAGCCTTTATGTCATGTGATCTGTAAAAAAAAAAAATTCAAATTCATCTGTTTTATAAACGGAGCAAATCCCACAGTATTTGACCATATAATTGAAGCCTAGATTTGTTTTGAGGGGGAAAGAAAACAGTAAGAGGGCCATGCCCATTTTCTTGAGCTCTTTGGTGAAAAGATTGGAGATGTTTGTACATCTGCTTATTTTTTACAGGTTTAGAATCTCCTCTCTATTGCAGTATGTGGGGAAGAGAAAAAGTGGAACCTGGTCTTTGTTTGGAAATGCATAAATCACGAAATAAACTGGCACCTGAAAGGGTAGAGACTCTTGTCTCAATCTAAGCTTTTAGTTATCTAGGAAGATGAAGAAATGAAGGTTTTAAAAAGGACAAACTGTTGATAGCAACAGCTCAGAAAGAAGTACGATCGATTAGTTGAGCGTATGTGCTCTACCACTGTGCTATGGCCCCTCCCTGGTCTCTTCTCAGTACTCATTGGCAGCCACATTCTTGGGTAATTTCCTTCCAGACTAGCTTTACCATCTTCTCCCAATGTGCAACCAGGTACACTGAATAGACTCGCACAGGACTTCAGCCTTAGCAAAGTTATGGTCTGCATTCCCAACACTTTGTAGAATTAACACGCTTGGCCTACTTTTTTTTCCTTTTGTCCAACAGTTCTGTGGAATTTACATTTTTGAAATACGCCAGGTAATTCCATTCTACAGTAATAACACATGCTCTAATTGCAGACTTCCTATTGCAACAAATTCTTTTGGAGCCCCTTCCCCTTTCTAAGACGGCATTCTTCCTCCCCCAAAAAACTGTACAAAATGTCTTTTGTATTATAAGAGACTTACCTCCTAAATTGTGAAATGCCATGACATTATTAAAAGGGAGGGGGGAGATGTAAAACTGTTAGGGATGCCCAGTTACACTGGAGGTGTTTTTTTCTTTAAGGACTGTTTTGGAGCCTTTTCCACCTCTCAACAATCCCTAGCTATTCCTTTGCTCTTTCTCTGCAGTATTGGCAGCCCCCCTTTCTCTCTCTCTCTCTCTCTGTCTGTCTATCTGTCTGTCTGTCTGTCTGTGTTGCACAGGATCCTCTTTTCTTTTGCTCAGGAAGATCTCTTGGCAGGATCAGTTCTGGTGCCACAAATACTTGATGTTACAGTGTATGCCTGTAACATTTCAAAGCAATCAGGCAACACAAGAATGGAGCACAGGGCTAGAAGGACAGGGGAACCAGACTCCCAACACGGAGTCCAGCTGTGATCCTTTCTACTGAAACACTACGAGATTAGGATCCTGACCACAAGCCTATTTAAAGACAGAATTAATATTTATCTGCCCACATTGATACACATACTGGAAAAAAGGGTTGTAGAGGAGATGGCAACAATTTGTAAGAAAATAAGCAGCTTTCTAAGCCAAGCATTCTTGGATCTAATTCAATCCTTCCTGATAATAAACTGGGGAGGCTTTGAATCTCTCACTGGACAAACCCCAGACTGCCAGAAAAGGGCCCTCAGGAAGGCAAGCTAACAAGGATCCAATCCAAAAAGAACCTGCTAAGAGCTTCTTCAGACACAGCCTCTGTACCACTTTGTTTTGATCCTCTTTTTGTCTCTTGATTTCAAAAAACGTAGCATTGACAGGGATTGTGCACTATTAAACTAATTCAGCTGAAAGGGCATTGGCTGAGGTAGCTGAGAAGTGGGAGGAAGGATATTGCAGTGGTTGTGGTTTGACTGAGATGAAACCACATCTCCAAAATGAATCAGTTAGTGGTGGCAGTAGTATGCCACTTCTGTCCCCCTTCACATCCACCACTGCCAGGCAGCCAAAGATCCAGAATCTTGCAAGGCAGCAGCTTGGCAGGGAATGAGTAAGTGGACACATATATCCACATTTCAGGACAGCTTCTTGCAGGTTACATCTTTGTGTGTGTGTGTGTGTGTGTGTGTGTGTGTGTGTGTGTGTGTGTGTGTGTGTGTGTGTGTGTGTGTGTGTGTGTGTGTGTGTGTGTGTGAGAGAGAGAGAGAGAGAGAGAGAGAGAGAGAGAGAGAGAGAGAGAGAGAGATGAGATACTTCCTTCTCTCCCTTTCCCCTTTCCTCTGATTTGGTTTCTAATTAGGCACATATGACTGTTCTGTCTTTTATGTTGTCCTTAAGTCATGACTAGAGATGGGGGTATTCGTATTCATATACGAATATCCCCGCACAGGTGGAAATAATGAGGGTTATTTCCACTCATGATTTCGCCACTGACGTGAGTTCGTCAGACCTTCCTATCGTGCTGTTGTCCACAATCGATTACCCACTCCTGGCAGGAGGCGGGATGACAAGCCTCTCTGCTAGGTCAGAGAGTGGCTAATCCATTGCGGAGAATGGCGCAATAGGAAGCCTCCGCAGACCCGGTGGCAGCGACGAAATAGTGAGTGGACAGTCCGGCTCCAATGGGCCGGACCCTCGTTATTTCCACCTGTGTGGGGATATTCATATTCATATATGAATACGAATACCCTCATCTCCAGTCGTGACTACTGGGGATGTGCCATTGTGCTAAGGTGTTTCACCCAGTCTGGTATAATGCAGTTCAGAAAATAAACCAATAGTTTGGGGAGGTCCAGGAATCCATGATAAAAGGTGATACAAAGTGAGATATCATTTGGATGTCAGTGCTTAACAGGGAACTCAAAGGAGTATAAATACTCTTTCTAGATCCTGTAGGCTGGATCCAACCTGAAAAAGAAAAAAAGTTCTTGAGATAGCTCAGGTAACATATTTATGGGTGATTTTGTATAAAAGTGGTCCAGACTGAGAACAAAATAATATAAATACAAACCCATAATTCTATGTCAGGATAAGGAGATCTGTGAGAGGAACACACATATATGCAGATCCAGTCCCATTCAATGTGTCTGGTTTTTTATCACCATTCTATAAACCACTAAGTAAAGCAATCCTCGACCTATTTTACCCCTCCCTGACTTAATTCTTCTGTAGTGATTACATTTTAAGCTGCAAAAAGTGTTTACTTAACTATTTTATGTCATGCCCAGAGGAAAAGCTGATGGGATAGCAACCAAAGTAAACAAAAATTATCTCACGCCCTTTTGTAAGTGAGGATGTAGGTAGACAGCTGGTTTTTTGTGTGTGTTTTTTTTAATGGAGAGGTGTTTTTTGTATCTTCCACAGGAAGAACGTTGGATGGGCCATCTCAGACAACGCAATTCTTTCCCCTGGAAACATGTTCATGATTGTTTATATCACTGTGGTAGACTGTGCCATCTTTGGACCAGAGAAATGGTCCAAAGATGGTCCATTTCTATTCTGGCAGTGTTGTCACAAATGCCTCATTAAGAATGACAGTCTGTAAACATGCAATGCTTTTCTAATTAAACTGAACTTTGACCAGGAACCACCCAAACTTTCACTGTCAACCTCGTGTACTATATTCTGTTGGATAATTCATGTTACTTATCAGAAAAAGTATATAGTGGGTCTAAATGCTATCACATTTTACATTGCAGGCTCACTTTCATGCCTTAATCAAATGTTGGTATTATATTTTGCTTTAAACCATATATGTTGGTACTACCATGTTTCCCCAAAAATAAGACAGGGTCTTATATTAATTTCTGCTCCAAAAAACGCATTAGGGCTTATTTTCAGGGGGTGTTTTATTTTTTTCATGTACAACCATCTACATTTATTCAAATACAGTCGTGTCATCTTCTGGTTGCTGCACAATGGTGGAGGGCGGGGTTTCACTTAACTAGGGCTTATTTTTGGGGTAGGACTTATATTACGAGCATCCTGAAAAATCATACTAGGGCTTATTTTCAGGTTAGGTCTTATTTTCGGGGAAACAAGGTAATAACAAATAAGTGATGAGCATTAAGTGGCTATTTAGGTATTCAAGCCACAGTTTTAAGCCTCTATCACAGCAAACCATTCTGGGGCGCAAATTCATTTCAACTCTACACTGAACCTGCATCAAAGGTGACAACACTGTTCATGTTAACACAGACTATTTTAGGAAGTGAGTTAGGTGGCATTGACAACTACATCCTTGGAAGGATTATTACTAGAAAGAGTATAACTGCATTTTTTCAGGGATTGTTACTACAAAAGTTGTAATTCCATATTTAAAAGGGGTGACAGGTGTGACATTGGGAAGTCCACATTTTGCCATTGAATAGCAGGGCTGTAACTAGGGTGGAGCAACGTTGCCTCAGGGCACCAAAGTTTAGAGAGCACTGAAGAAGCGAACCTACTGATGAATGTTAGGAAAATGAATGGCAACACCCTGCTTGCTTTTTTGTCCCCTTGAAAACATAAGCGCTATCTTTTTGGGGGTGGGGAACACATTTTCCTCCTCTTTTTGTCTTGGTGGGGCTCACACCCGAGCATCAGGGCGGAGTGGGTGGAAGAGGGCATTGATTGCTCTGGGTGCCAAAACTGCTAGTTCCTCCCCCTCCTAATCTGAGGGGGAGATAGGAGAGTGTTTCAGGTGGAAACCTCTAGGAAGAGAAGTGCAACCTCTTCCTTTTCTAGAGACTGCATAGTGGTTTTAGTGCAGACAGACAAAGATTATCATGAAAGAGAGTTATTCATAGACCGTAGCC
This sequence comes from Intellagama lesueurii, assembly GCA_037013535.1. Classification (NCBI taxonomy): domain Eukaryota; kingdom Metazoa; phylum Chordata; class Lepidosauria; order Squamata; family Agamidae; genus Intellagama; species Intellagama lesueurii. The sequence continues at coordinate 222,553,491 of JBAJHW010000002.1, forward strand.
AAACGAATTATGGCTTCAGTCACTTTCCTAACCTCTCTGTTGCGGAGGTATGGATGAAAGTCAGACTGGCTGTAATCCTGTAACCCAGCAAGGCAGTTTAAATCCAACTGCTGTCACAGCCTTTAATCCATTGGCTCTGCTCATAAAACTTGTTGGAACAGTGGCATCTCCAGTATTTCCCTGTCTATAAGGCAATGAATCCAAGCTTCCTTCCCATGAGAAGGGCTGATTGGGAGGATCGCCAGTTTTCTAATGGGGTGGCAGGCTCTGCGGATTCCTGAAGGCTTTGAGAGGCACTTCTGGAGGGGGAGTTGCAGAAATGGGAGCATAATGTGGCAATTCCATCCTTTCTTTCCAGTTGTATACATTCCAGGTTTTATATTGTTTGTTGTGAATATTGTAAGCTGTCTTGGGTCCTCCTAAGGAGAAAGGTGGGCTATAAATATTATAGATAGATAGATAGATAGATAGATAGATGATAGATAGATAGATAGATAGATTTAAAAAAACAAACCCTCAATTTTATGAATGTGGGATATTGTGCTTCTGTAGCCATGATTCAAAACACCAGGGAATGTCCTGATATTGCAGCACAATATTGTGCCTGTGTTGCCAAAAAGGATGCCAAGCTTTACATAGTGAAGGACAGCCAAGGACAGCAAAAGAGCACACCTACTATGTTCCTTAACATTTCTGCTATGCTGCAGAGACACAAAAACCATACCAGCCTTCCTCAGGACAAAAAAGGACCTTCATTTCCCCACAGGCTAGCCGCATCTATGACCACCTGGAACATGCCCTCCTACGGGAAAGAATCCACACAACCCGGAAAAAACTGGACTCCACAGACAAAGAACTACAATTCCTACACATCAATATCAGCCAAAAAATGAGAAGTCAAGATTGGGACAAGATCGATACCCTCTCCTACAGAAAGATGGAAAAAGAAATGGTGAACCACACAGCCAGACAAAAACAGAAATTCAACAAATGCCAAACAAGCCAACTCAAACCTACACTAGACACCTTGCGCATCATCATCAACCTATCTGAATGCCAACTCTCCCCGGAAGAAACCTCGGTCTTAGCCAAAGGAGGAAACTTCGCAGTCACACCCAGTAAAATTCCTGTGGAAGACATCATTGCCAACGTGGAATCAGCGTTATATCATCTTCCAGAAGAAAAAGCAGAAGAAATAAGAGGTGAAGTAACAAGGATCCTTCAAAAAGCAAAACCCCCAAAAAGCAACCTAACAAGAAAGGAGAGAAATGCTATTAAGTCTCTAAACTCAGATCCAGACATCATCATTCTGCCAGCAGACAAAGGCAATGCCACAGTAATCATGGAAACAGAAGAATACAAGGACAAAATCAGGGAACTTCTAGACCCCACCACCTACAGAAAACTGAAACGGGACCCAACCAACAAAATCACAAAACAAACAAACATGCTGATCAAAAGTTCCTCCCTGCACCCCAACGTCCTTCAATGAATCTGCAAGACAGAAGCTCTCCCACCAAGACTATACGGACTCCCCAAAATCCACAAAGACTCAATCCCACTCAGGCCCATTGTAAGTGTCATCGGCTCCCTGACATATGAATTAGCAAAATACCTAGCCACCCTCCTACAGACCCACATTAGACAAACCTCATCCTACATCAGACTCAGGACATTTCATAAGCAAGATCAACACCCTAAAACTCAACCCCAGGGACAGACTGATCAGCTTTGACATAGTATCCCTATTCACCAAGGTACCGATAAAGGACACTCTGACACTCATCCAGCAGATCTTTCCAGAAGACATCAAGGCCCTTTTCCAACACTGCCTAATGACCAGCTATTTTCAGTGGGATAATGAGTTCTATGAACAGACAGATGGAGTGACCATGGGGAGCCCCCTCAGCACGGTTATAGCAAACTTCTACATGGAATATTTTGAAAAACAGGCCCTGGCTTCGGCACCCTTCGCACCCACAGTCTGGTTCTGATATGTGGATGACACCTTCGCAATTTGGAACCATAGTGAAGAAAAACTGGAAGAATTTCTAAACCATCTCAACAGCATCCACCCAAATATACAATTCACCATGGAAAAAGAAATAGAGGGCCAACTCCCTTTCTTAGATGTCATAGTCATACGCAAAACTGACCTACTATTTGGACACAAGGTCTACAGAAAACCCACCCACACAGACCGGTACCTACACAAAAACTCCAACCACCACCCACAGCAAAAAAGAGGCATAATCAAAACACTGGTAGACCATGCAAATCGGAACTGTGAAGCTCAATTTCTCAGCACTGAACTCAACCATCTGAATTGGGCCCTACAGGCAAATGGCTACTCCAAAAATGAAATCACAAGAGCCATCAAATCAAGAAAACAACACCAAACTGAAGAGGAAAAACAGCCACCCCCAAATAAAGTATTTCTGCCATACATCAAAGGGGTCATGGACTGCATGGGGAAACTTTTGAAAAAACACAACCTACAAACAGTATTCAGGCCCACCACAAAAATACAACAAATGTTACGGCCAGCAAAGGACAAAAGGGACCCCCTCACCACTGCAGGAGTATACCGGATACCTTGCAGTTGTGGCCAGGTATATATTGGAACCACAAAACGCAGCATCCACACCAGAATCAAAGAACATGAGAGACACTGCAGACTAAAATAACCGAAAAAATCGGCAGTAGCTGAACATGCCCTAAAACAAGCTGGACATGAAATTCTATTTCAAAATACTGAAGTACCAGACAACACCAGCAATCATTATGTTAGACTGCACAGGGAAGCCATTGAAATCCACAAACACCAGCAGAGCTCCAACAAAAAAGAAGAAAGTTTAAAACTCAACAAAGCCTGGCTCCCAGCACTGAAAAATACAGCCTGGAAAAGGTCAACGAACTCTACCCAGCTACAAGGACCGGTGACCACTGCACACAAAAGACCAGCTAACGACACCCACCAATCATAGGGACAGATAATCTCTCCCCCTTATCACAACAATACACCCACAACAAAAAACACGCTGATCACCACAATCACCCATCTCCTGAAAAGGACAAAAGCTCATCCCACAGCTATAAATACTCAACTATCCAAAGAAACTGCACCAGAGCACAGACAGAGTTCTGACTCCTGTCCTCTGAAGATGCCGACCACAGAGACTGGCAAAACGTTATGAAGAACAATCTTCAGAACACGACCAAAGAGCCCGAAAAACCCACAACAACCAACAGCCAGAATCTTGACAACTCCAATGGCAGCAGTCAAGATGGTCTACAGGATACCCTCTTGTGCTCCTGCCAATCACACTTTCTCAAGTGGGAAGATAGTTTTCCTGTAGCTGTGAAAGTCCAATTCTACACAACACACACAACTGGAACATGGAATGTGAGAAGTACGAATCAAGGGAAACTTTAACTGAATAATTTCCATCAGACACCGGGGAAAATCTATCAACATAACCATCATTCAAGTCTATGCTCCAACTACAGATGCTGAAGAAGATGAAATTGCAAACTTTTATGCAAGCATCCAAGAGGAGATAACACCAAAACAAGGCATGCTTATGATCATTGAATGCAAAAGTAGGAAACAAAGCAGAATGAACTGCTGTTGGAAAATTTGGTCTAGGGGTCAGAAGTGAAGCAGGAGAACAACTCATAGGGTTCTGCGAAGTGAACAGTCTGTTTATTGCACATATATGCTTCAGGCAACCAAACAGACAACTGTACATGTGGACATCACCAAATAGCCCATATAGAAATCAAATGGACTACCTAATTGGAAGCAGGAGATAGAGAAGTTGTATCCTCTGCCAAAACAAGACCAGGAACAGATTGTGGTATTGACCATGAACTGTTAGTGTTAAATTTTAGAGTAAAGTTGAAGAACATTAAAAGAATCCTAGTGCTAAAATATAATTCAACAAACATTTCCAATGAATTTCAAGTCCAAATAAAATACATATTTGCATTACTAAACTCAACTGACCATGAACCAGAAGAACTGTGGAATGAAATGAGAGGAATCTAGAAACCTAGATGGATTACATTGGATGAGCTTGTCAAAGTGCACAGTGGAGCCGGGAACTCAACTTATCTCCATAAGCCCCTGACATTGGACAGCAGGTGTGAAGAAATGGAGAAATCGGGGGAACATGGATTAGGGAACTTTTCTTAAAAATTCAGACTTTTCTCAGTGCCTGGGAATGACTGGCAGAGAGAGCAGAGGGGGGCAGCTTTTGCCTGCAAAGGAATGAAAGTACCAACTGTGATTGCTCTTCTGGGCTAAAATTTCAAGGCCCAGTCAGCTTGTTCCCTAGTACTGTGCTAATAGGGAATGTCTTCTGCTGTGGTGAAACAAGGGAGCAGAAACTGCTCTTTTCTTGTGAACATTCGAGAGAATTTAGAGCCTAATTGATGGGCTAACTTGAAAGGACTAAAAGGTGATGAATAAGGTATAAAAAGAAGTTCAGACATTACTTTGGTTGGCTTAGTTATCTATTAGGAGATGCTATGTTCAGTTGCTGTCCTGTTATGCACTCTGTGCATAGTTTGAGACTATGCTGAGGTTCCACTAGTGTCTAAGTACTAGACAGTTTAATTAGTTTTTGTGTGTGTTTGCTCTGTATTGCTCCTGCTTTAGATTCTTATTAACTGTTTGCTCCAAAATACTTTTGATCTCTTTTTGAAACTTTTGCCTTTTTTTACTATCTTTAATAAACTATTAAAAAAATTCTCCATTCAAGTGTCTACATTTTTGGCTAAAGAGTATTTGTGGTATTTAAAACCAGGCCTTGCCTTGACTATGGGGAGCCTGTATGTTTTGTGGATGTTGTGGCAGTTCTGCCTTGCAGGGTTGGCATGAGAATCAAAGTCCTTAAGCTTGTGTATTTTTTGGAACTCTCTGGAAGCACTGCTGAATCAGGTCAGACTAGAGTGTTGGGACATACCAGTAGCAAGTTGGCTCCCTAGCCCTCACCACATTTAACTCTCTTAGGCTTACCCTCTCCAAGGTAGCATGGCTGAGTGGTTAGAGAGGGACTTCCTGTACCAATTGGTAACCTTGAGAGCAGGCATGTCAGTGTTGATAGCTGAAACGGTTCTTTTTCTGAGTTCACCATGATAATTTCATGGTGTGGTTATCTTCTTATTTAGTGATTAAGCATTGTTTATTGTTTTGTTTATTGTTCAAAATTGCACTTCGGAACCTTAATTGTGCTTTAATTTCCTTAATTGCATAGGGAAATCTTCAGCTGGGAAATTTTTTTTCCTGTACTCTGACTTTTTCCCTTGTTTCATTAGGGGCCATTCTTTCACATTCTGATGGGCGTGTAACATTTGCTTGTTTTGGTATAATATTAGCCTCTCTTCCTTTCTTAGTAATTTATTTTTAATGTCCTTCCAGTTTTGCCCTTGGTGGCTGTCTTGAAATCAGTACAGTTATTTTCCTTTAACTCAGTTCGTTAGGGGCAATTTCTTCAGCTTGCAGCATTAGCCTTGTCACAATCTCCTCTGGAGCCACATCCTGACATGCAGAAGCTCTTCTGGGATTCAGTGAATCATTCTAGATCACAGGCTTTCCAATAGGTTCCTATGCTTGGTGATATTTATTTAAGAAGGCACCTGGGCAATGAATCATTCAGGAGTGGCGAAACTGTTCCTGCATGAGACAATCAGGTTGGGATTCAGGGGGAAAAAAGAGAATGCACTATATTAGATGTAGAATGAGAATTTATGCTGAGTTGGAAATCCCCACTTATAAAGTCTGTGGGGCATAAGTGTCTATAAACAACTTGTCAGGAAACAGAGATGGGTATGAGGGCCCTTGCCAGAGCATCTGGGTGTTGATTGGTATCCAGTGGTATGAACTCCTTGAACTGATTATCGCTTTTTATCAACTATTCATGTGCTGTTTCCCTGGAAGAATTCTTGGAAATTTGAGTGCTCACCCTGAGAGCCACCTTTATTAAGAACATTGTACAGCTCCATTCCACACAACACGTAGCTTGCAGATGCTAACTGATTGATAAAAGCAATGCGATTAGCCTGATTTCAGTTCTGACTGCCTTAAGCATCTTCCAGATGAGTTCATTTCTCTAGGATACTCTGTCTGCTTGTTTTTTTTAAAAAAAGAAAAATCTGGATGAGGCTGTTGCCAAATCATTGCTGAACTTATTAAGACAGCAGGACAAAAGCCAACAGGATGATGCAGAATTCTGATAAGGATGCAGGCCTTGTAGGTTCACTGGTTCAGGAGTAAGGTGTGCAGCCTATACTTGATGGTTTTGCACTCCCGGTGAAAGAAAATGTGTCTACTGTGAGAGTGTGCCTCTGTTACTTGAGACCCAGCTGGCTTTAGTAGCCAGGAGTATATTCCAGCAGGGTCAGCTGGAACTCTTTCTGGATATGGGTAGTCAAGTCATACGATGCATGCTCTGGCAACCTCCAGATTGGGCTACTAAAATGCATGGTACATGGGGCTGACGGTGAAGATATCTTGGTAGTTTCAAGTAGTGCAGAATGCAGCTGCTAGATCAGAGTTTTTGGATTACACTTCTTGGAAATTCCTAACTACCATTATTGACACAGCTGACATAAATTTCTACATCATTTAAATATAATTACAAACATGAAAACACAGGCTGAAGAGAAGCAGTCCTGAAAGCCCTAGAAGAGTCTTCTCCAATTTGCTGCCCTAAGGATGTGTTGCTTTACAACACATGAATGTGGAAAGAACAATATGGGTACACTTTGGTAAAAGACAAAACTGAGAACTTTCCCCTCCCCTCCAAAAAAAAGTTTGAAAGAGCAATACTATTCACACTGAGTTGAGTGGGGCTTATTGCTAAGTAAATGTGCACAGAATTGCATCCTCGGTGCATCTTGTTCCTGGAAACCTCTTTGATTATGCTGCTCAAGTGGCAAGATGTTTATGCTTAAAAAAAACCTGGTTCTTCACTGTTGCATAGAAGCAATACTGTATATCATTGTCATATACAGCTGACCCTTACTGTTTTCCAAAAACTGCTGGTGCATCTCCTTGATTACCTCTCATGATCAAATAAACCATTAAGGGGTATGCCATTCCTTCAGAGAACAATTCAACATGTTAATGAAGCCCATATTTTGCTCCCAATTATCAATCAGAACAAAAACAACTTAAGCTGCAAAAGGTGGAGTAAGACAAGCTCTTGCTAAGACAATGACATGTCTTTATCAATTCAGGATCTCTGGTTCTAATGATGCGCTAACTGTATCCCCCCAGTGTGAGCCTTTTTCTTTTTCTAAAGGGAAGTCTTAAGGACAAATTGCCCCGGTCATGGGTTGTGCCTTGTTCTGGTGAAAGAAAGCCTTCTTTATCCCTCCAGTTCCTGTCTGGGCCTGCCCTAGTGTTTGGTATCTTGTGTCATGGTTTTTTCATTAAAAAGATGAATGTTGTATGCATGCATTTGCATATACAGTATATTGACATAAAGTCACCGTTCCCATTTGATGCCTTAGTGCAGAGCTAAGCACTGTGCATTCAGAAACAGCAAAAATCATGCTAACAGAGTTTACCCAGCTCTGCAGACTCCAGTTCAAGCAATATGCTGAGAGAAGAACATTCTTGTTGAACACATACAAATCTGGATTGATAAAAATCCCAATACCATGATATATTCCATTGCATGCTTATCCTTTCCGTCATCATGATTGCTACAGACTTGCTTGAACTGCTGAGATAAACAGCAAAGGACTCAGCATTAACTGGTGGTACCATTAGTGCTTTGCAGCCAAGGAGGAAGAGCTTGGGCATGTCTCTACAGTTCCCTCTGTCTTCCTTACCACATGCAAAAGTAACACTTGCATACAAGACAGGCAACAGAAACCTCAAAACAAACCAGGACATGTTTGGAGAAGTGAGGAAAGACAGGGAAATGTGAAGAAGGCGGGGAGTGTCCTGGGTGAGTGATAGGTTCACCTAAAAGATTGATTAGCAGACTGGCCTTGTTACTGTGAGCTGATTCCTAAAACCACTCTGATTTGAAAGAGGACAGCCACGTGAAGATGTGTAAGGGGTTCAGGAAGGGGCTAAGGAAGATGTTCCTATGTCTTGATTTATAAGCCTTGGGAGTTTATCCAGTAACAATTACCTTACATGGATTATGCCACCCAGCAAGCAGTTTTGGCTGGCTTCCCTTCCTTCCTCCTTCCCCCACCATTTGCCCTAAAGCAATGTCTCCCATACTTTCTGCTGCAAGGCCCCCAGATTCACCTCTTTTCTGTGAAAGAAATGGGCAACTGCTTCCTACTGAACATTGTACGTGCCTGCCCAGAAGGAAAGAGAGAAAACGAGAGAATCGGAGAGAGGATAAGATTTAAAAAAAGTTTCCTTTTATACGTACAAAGGGAACTTCTTGTGATCCTGAGACAGATGTATCACTCAGCAAAGTATTAACAAGCCTACAAACATATTTAATTTCTGACAAACCTAGCAAAAGGTAGCAAATTATTAAATTTCTCCTGAACACTCGCCCCATCTGAAATAAGGCTTGGTGATGAAGGAAGGGGAAGAGGGAGCCCTCAGCTGGTTAGATTTCAGCTGCTCAATAATTTTGCTTTCATGATACAAGCCTCTTTTGATGTCCAAAGAGTGCATTAGCAGAACTGATTCTTCATTACAGTACCTCAGAAAGACTAGTATCCCTTCCTTAGCAGGAATCTGAGATTTGTTCTTCTGCTTTTAGGTTAATAACATGAAATTACAGGTATTTTCTTAAAAAGAAATAATTTAATACCAACATATTACAGGATATTTAGCAATCATATATCTTCTTCATGGCATTTATATACCTGCTCAAAGCTCTCTGGACTTTTTCAAACAAATTATGATTTGAATGTTGAACACCTGTGTCTTCTTTTTTTCTTTTGAGGTTTTTATTGTTTTGACCACTTTGGTCATCCAACTTCCACCAATTTAAAACATAAGTACAAATAATAATGTATACACAAGCATGGTGTCAGCTGAACAGACACAATGCTAGCAGATTAAAAATTACAAATACAAATACGTACATTCTCCAAAATGCTGGGTAAAAAACAAAATACAAAATACAAAAAGATTAAAATATAATTTCAGTATTAAAAACCAAGTCATTTCATGTGGGTCTTCAGATGAGGTATTCCCAAGATGTAAAAGTTTATTATAACCACTGGCCATTGAACATATACATATACATTAAAATGCACAATAAAATGATATAACAATAGTAAGGCTGTACATCTGATAAACTATATAGACTTTAATCAGCTTTATATCCTGTACCATATCTCTAGTACTTCCTATTCTATCATTATTTAGCCAGTTATCCCTTTGTTTTATCGCCAGCCATCCAAATTTGGCCACTCTGTTTGTTACCTCTTTATTCTTATCCTCCAAAAGCTTCTGTAGGCACTCCTTTCTAACTCTGCCTTCCAAGGGAGGTATACTAGGTTTAATGAGCCATTCCCGAATCTGCTCGTAAATGTTACACTCTAAGATGACATGACTCAGTGTCTCTATGTTCCCCTCACCACATACACACAACGGACTCTTGTAGGGGGTATTGTTGTATCTTCCCAGCAACACCGCAGATGGCAACAAGTCCGTGCGCAATAACATAAAGGCCCTTCTGGTTTCAGGATATTCTAAATAGTTTAAGTATGGCAATAGTAGCAATCTATTTAAGGGGTTTATTTTAATAAATCGTTTGGCCTTATTTATATCATGTTGTCTTTCTATATTTAAGATCCTTTGCTTAATCAAATTTTTTGCCTGGATCATATTCATTGACAGTAGGTAATGTTGTGAAAATCCATAATACCCTAGATTATGTTCCAGTGTCTTCTGCCGGGGGTGGGTGGGTAACAAAGCAATCTTGCAATGTCAGATGGACCAGCCCTGAAGTATTATAATTCAGTTTTAGCAAATATATTATAGAAGCTACCCATAGCCTGGCCTCAACAGTTACTAGCCCAGATTCCAGCCTCATGGCTGCATTTGATGCACTTGTAGGAAGCTGCAATATAGCTATTAAAATTTTTGATTGCTGTATTTCCAAAGCATTCAAGTTAACTGGCATACTATATGGGGCTCCATAGATCATCCATGGGCCTGGAATACCAAGATTTTTTTTTAAAAAAATAGGAACTTCTGTTGGTTCCACAATCTTTGTAACACCAAGGAATTGTATCTCAGTATCTTGCAAGCTGCCACTATGGTGGTAATGTCATTGTTTTGATTACAATTTTTTTCAAAGCTTGGGAGACTAAGGCTTTGTAGCATAAATCTTTTGATGCACCAGGGTACTGTAATACCAGGATATTGTAGCACCAAGGTCCTGGAATGCCAGAATATTGTAGCTGTAGAACCTATAAATTCCACATTCATTTTTACACATGGCAGCATAAATGCATTCAACTGTTAGGACTGTTATAGTACAGTGACCTTGCTTTGTTGACAGCTAGCTAATTGTTTTGCAATGACTATATTAAACTATTGCTCAAGCCTCCACTTTAAAAGCACTTTCATTTTCAAGGACTACTTTTTCTACACCCTCCTTAATTATTTTAACACTCTACATAAAATTTCACATCTCAACATGGGTATGCAAATTCAGATTCAAAAGAAATCCTGTGCATAAGTCTTGAGCCAAATAAAGTAAGCTAATTTACATTTTCCCAGAAGTAAACAAAGTTCCTTCTGTGACAGTCTGATCTTTTCAGAAGGGCTTGTCCACACAGTGGTGTTTCCCTTGGTTGTTCTGAGTCATTTTGGTATTTTGTTGTTGTTGTTGTTGGAACAATTGAATAGATCATTCTAGTATTTGTGTCCACATGTAGGAAAATAATTTGTAGTTGGGTGCACCAGAATGCACTGAGTTGTCCTGGCATCACCTGTCTCCAGACATCCAGAGCTGCTCCGTGACATTTCCTTCCCAACACATATTGCTCTCCCCTTATGTCTGTCTTCCCTGCACTCTCCATGCCTACTTCACTCTCTCCTTACTTACCTCTCTCCCAGTCAAGTAAGGAGAGAAGGAAGGAAAGAGTATCCATGGGGCATAGAAGGGTAGAAAATTAACAGCAGAAAGACGCCTATAACAAACTATCATCAAATGATATCCACCCACAAAGAGCATGCTTCAACACAGTACTAGTGTCCACACAATCAGATGATGCACTGGAGCACATAGGAGCACCACCCAACAGTGGTGTAAAGAAACAAGCAAACCTGGAAGCAATATTTTTTCTTTCCATTTGACTCTGCTGATACTAGTTTCAGCCCTGCATTATGTGGACACTGGGATATAGTACTGGTATCAGGGGTGTAAGGAACATTGAACAAATGCTCAGTGTGGACAGACTCCATGAGTTAGTTAAGAACTTTTCTCTTCCAAGGTCTATTTTTGCCCTCAGAAATGTGCTTTAGTTTGGGAATGAGGTGTGACTACACATGGAGAAATGTGTGCTTCAATTTTTTTTTAACTGAGTCATTGCTGATTTCCACTGGTGAAATCGCTGTAGTTCCACACAAATATGATCAGTTATTCTGTTGCAAGACTCCACACGACATTTTCCAGTCAATTCAGTTTCCACTGAGAACACAGCCCCATCCTATAAATACTGCTCTCTTTACCTCTTCCTCACCCCTTCTCTTTGCCCTCTTAATTAAAAAAAATTCAGAAGTGACATAGCACTTACCGGTATCTTATGGACAGCAAAATTTGACAAGCATAATAATAATAATATAAAAAAAACAGAAAATCTATTTGGAGTTGAAGAGGCAGCAGTTACTTAGTTGAGGATAATTATCCTGCTGCAATGCCAAACCCAACTGAAGAAGTCAGCGTCAATGCCACTGTAGATGGCTGCCTCTTTGGACCAAGACAGTCAATCACACATGCCAGAAAATGGAGAAAAGTGATAGCAGCTGAATTGGTATGAAAAAACCCACTCCCTGCTGGATCAAGAGAAAGAAGCCAATGCCCATGGAAAAAAGACTGGGCTTCCCTGGGCTAAGTATTGTGTTGTGTGATTGCTGGTGTATACCTTGATTTTAACTATGCCAACTTCAACAAAAACCATGGAGTAAATTACAATGTAGTCTCACCCTGAGTCAGAGAACATATTCCTCTGCATTGCTCATGAATGCCCTTCTTGGGGCTACACATGAGGTGTAATGAGGTGGTAGTCAGTTGTGCCAGCATGCAAAGAACAGGAGCTCTAACCCCACACCCTCTGCTGTAACTTCTGTTGTTCTCCTACACATAGAGGGGGATCAGGCTGAAGAGAGAGAGCTTCACTATCCATGTATAATCTCCATGTGAGTCAGGATGCTGGGAACTTGAGGTTCCAACTTGAGAAGAGAGTGTATGTGGATAGGGATGTTCTCCTTCTTCATCGCACACTGTTTGCAGGAAGGCAAAGACATCAAGGACAGAAAGGGCAGGACCTGAGCTCTCTGTCTTTCACTTGGTGAGTCTACCTAGATAGGGCTGTGAATTGACGCTGTGTCAACAATTTATCTTGTGAGAAATGTTGACCATTCTCTTGCAGTTTGACAGAAAAGACATTCCATTCAAAAAGACGTTCAAAGGAGAAGAGAGTTCTAGAGACGTTTTCAGAGGTGAGGTTCTGGATTTTATTGCCTTCTTTGCTTAGTAGGAGGCTAGGGTGTGCGTTCCATCTGTCTTGTCCTTCACCTTTGTGGAAGCTGGCAGTCCCTTTCCCTCACTCCAGCTTCCAACACTTCAGTTGAAATCAAGGGGAAGATGTCCACTCTTTCCACAGAGCTTTTTCAGAGTCACAAGGATGGACAGCCAAGAAAACTGTGAAGTTAGGAAGAGAAGTTCAATAGAAAGGACAATTAACCGAATGCAACACCCCTGGCCATCTTGCAATGTATGGCAAACTTAATGGTGCTGGTCTTTGACTGTTATAAAGTAAATCCATTCATTTATGATAAATTTGAAACCACCTTCAAGAGAAATTATAAAGAGCCCTGGGGATAAGGGCTTGATCACATGTGCCAAAAGAATCATTTCATTTTCATCCCTTTTAGGAATCGATACCGGCTGATCCCGTTCACACGGCTGTCAGTTCAATCAGTACATTTCTTGGCGTAGGCGACATCTGCCATCTCTTATAAATTGATTAATTTGCCATCCTGTTTCTAGGGGTCCCTGCTGCACTTTTTAAAAAAAAATCATATTTGATATATCACTATTTTCCTGTCACTTCAGACTGCTAGTCAATGCACAACCTGGTGGTATTTGTCACTTGCAGCTCTTCTTTTTTTTCTCTTTTTAATTTTCCCTTCCTGATTCCTTTGTTCACTTTCCATTTTTCTCCTCCCCTTTCCTTCTTTCTTCCTCCCCTTTTCCCTTCCCTCCTTTAATTGTCTCTTTTTCCTTATTTTTCCTGCATATCTCTCCCTCTCGGTTCTTTGCTTTCATTTTTCTTTTCCCTTTTGAACAGCTTTGGGAGGAGAAAGCAGGTTTTAAAAGATCTGCAAAGTATTGTGAAGAGCAGAGAGAGAGAGAGAGGAGATGTTAATGCAACTCCCCTTTCTTTCTCCCCTGAAACAATTCAAAGCAGGAAATGTCCCTTTCTCTGCTCAAGCTCTTTCCTTCCTTACACCCTCAATGGGGGTGGGGAGGCTGTCTCCTCCTGAGCAATGAAATGGCCACAGCACCCAAAAACCCGACACCTTCGCAAAGTAAATAAATTGACAGCAACATTCACAGACACTGAAACAATAAGGATTGAAGTGATACATGATTGGTACATTTTAAAACAACCTTGCTGGTGAGGTAGAAAAAAACAATTGGCTGGCCAAATGGATCGATCTTACCCATGTGTCATGCGAACAGAAATTTATAAAACTATTTAAATAACAGCAGAATCAATATAACTGGGGTTCTTTTGGCACGTGTGATTGAGCCCTAAGGCAGTCACTCAAGCAAGCAAGCAATAAAAAGTTGGGAGCTTCTTTTCCCGGGAAATAATACTGTGGGAAGACAGAGGGCAAATTATGCCTTAAGAAATAATGCCAGTTCTCTCAGATGTCTACACCTCTTATCTATTTCCCTCTCCTTCTCCATTCTTATCACTTTTATTTTATCTTCATCCCAACATTTTCTTTGTGTGCCATTAAGTCAATTCTGACTTATGATCACCTTTTCCAAGGTTTCTAGGAGTTAAAAGAGAAGGATGAGAAGTTAGAGAATGCCCAGAAGTGGTTTGCCTTTCTCTTCTTCTAGGGATGCCCTGAGACCATACAGTTTGCCCAAGTTTGCACAGGCTGGCCCTTCTCCCAGGAGGCACAGTGGGGCATCGAACCTCCAACCTCTGGCTCCACAGCCAGATACCTAAACCACCCCCTTTAAATGACAAACAAAATTTATTGCAATATAGTATGACAAATTATACTTACATTTATTATGAAAAAAATAATATAATGCTCCCTATACGATTAACAATATATATTTGAAAGAAAATAGACAAAAAAGTGCTTATGAGGTGCTTGTGAAATCTCCATTGCCGTATGATGAACACCTTCTTGTTAAAGAAGCATGTTCTGTTTACTTTTCCCTGTCTGTGGCTGAATAGGGATAAGATTTTGTCAATAGATAAAAAGACAAACAACTTCATACACGTCCTCTAACATATAATCAGCTACAAATGCTCATACTGCCTGGCCGTGGCTACTGTTGTGGAAGTACAGGGCAGATGTTATGCAAATACGGTGTGCATGAGCAATGAGAAGAATTGAGCAAGCAAGGGTCGTAACTGTTTAATTTGGAGCTGCTCTTTTGTAATGCAACACAATGAAGTGGGCTGTACCTTGAAATATATTCTTTATAATTCAACGATATTTTGCTGTACTGAGCTTAGAGTTTACGAATCAGATCCTGGCCTTGAATCCCACACAGTGCTGCAGGGGCAAGATTACAACAGCATTAAATTCTTTATAGATCTTTTCATACCTCCAAGGAGTGAAGCAAAAAATATGAGAGTGTGCTGCTCTTTAGAAAACAGAAAGCTGCCTTATATTAAACCAGAACTTTGGCCCATCTTGTTCAGTCTTGTCAGTTCTGATCAGCAGCGTTTGCCAAGGATTTGGAGCAAGATTCTTTCCTAGCCCTGTCTGGAGAGCCCGGGTATTCCCCAGTGGTCTCCCACCCAAGTACTGACCAGTCCCAAGCCTGCTTAGCTTCCAAAATCAGACACAGCTTTGAGGACGCTCAGGGATGCATGACAGTACAATTGCAGTAGACTGTCATGAGTGCAGCTGAAGACCTGGAACCGGAAGGGTTAACTGTGGCTGAGGAGAATGCTGAGCAATTAGAAAAGCAAACACCTGAATCACCCCCAGATTCTCCTCCCCCAGTAGACAGGCTGAGGGCCAGGCTTCGGGGAAGACTTATGACAAAAAGGTCAGAAGATCGCTCGAAGGCTGCCCACAGAAACATCCGATCAACTAGCCCTGAGTACTGACAGGATGGAAAAGCTTCCAGCAGCTCAAGGGGCTGTTTTACTATATAAACAGCTCTTAGTCGGCTAGGAATCCGTGGAAGCAACAAGTCAAATCTCTGGCTTGCATCCACGCTCCTGACTACCTTGAACCTTGTTCCCTGGACCTTTGGCTTTGGACTCTGACCCCGGACTGTGTGATTTGGCTTTGGACCCTGACCTTGGATTATGGTTTGTGATTTGGCTTTGGCATTTTGGTATCGGCTCTGAACTTGGACTGGCTTATCGGACTCTGCTGTTGAAACCCCCGGGAACATGACAGATTGCTTCCACCCCCACACTTCCCCCACAAAATGGAGGGAGAAGCAAGCGAAGGCTCAGGTACGCTGAATGCTGTGCTGGCTCAAATGCAATTTCTCACCCAAACAGTGGTACAGCTTCAGCAGCAACAGCTGCAATCCCAAGCCAACGCTGCTTCTCAGGTCAAGTGTCCTGTGCTTCCTCCTGAAAAGTTTGAAGGAAAAGTGGAGGAGTTTCCAGCATTCCTGGCACAGTGTAAGCTGTATATTGAGCTGCGCGCCAGAGACTTTCCCACAGACAAAACCAAGGTATGCTTTATAATCAGTCTACTCAAGGGACAGGCAGCTAAATGGGCTACTCCTCTACTCCTTGCTCCTTCACCCCTGTTAACCAATTACCAGGGTTTTCTGGAACATATCTCAGCTGCTTTTGCTAACCCCTTGCAAGCTGCTACTGCTAATAGAAAGATTCGGGCCCTGAAACAGGGTAAGGCTTCAGTCTCCCAGTATTCCACTGAGTTCAGACTCTTGGCTCAAGATTTGCTCTGGAATGAAGCAGCTCTTATGGACCAATATATGGAAGGGTTGGCTGATGGGATCCTGGATGAGCTGGCACGTGTAGATCGACCCAATACGCTGCATGAACTAATCACTCTATGCTTACGCATTGATGGCCGCCTGGAGAGCCGACGCCTAGCACAGGGCGGTTCCCGTCTCTTACAGCCACCCCTGACAACCCCCAATACTAGACCAGAGGATTCTGAACCTATGCAGTTGGGAGCGGCTCGGCCACGCCTCAGTCCTGAGGAAAAAACACGACGACGCTCCCAGAATCTCTGCCTGTACTGTGGGGGAGCAGGACACTTCGCTTCTGGCTGTTTGGTTAAGCAGCGTAACCTCGGCTCCGTGAAACCACCATCAGTAAAAGATTTGCCCCATGTCTGAATGGACCCTCAAATGTGGGGCACTTAGCTGGGTCTCCTGAACCATACCTTAACATCCCGGGTCCATTCCTTGTACCAGTAAAACTCTGCCTGCCGGATGGACGTTGCTTGTTTGTTCATGCCATGGTCGATTCTGGAGCCGATCGCTGTTTCATCGACACGGCTTTCGTGAAACAGCACCAGATCCCTGTACAGGATAAAGAGACCCTGACCCTAGTCGAATCCATAGACGGGCATCTCCTCCGCTCCGGTCCTGTGACCCAGGAAACCCAACCGGTCATCCTCCAGGTTCAACGCCATCAGGAGCAACTACAGTTCAACGTTTCACGCATGCCCCGTTTTCCACTTATTCTGGGACTTTCCTGGCTCCGAACACACAACCCCCTAATGGACTGGACGCAAGGAGAGTTACGTTTCAGGGACCCGTGTCCGCATCTGGGTCCACCGGCTACCTTGGCTGCAGCAGGGTCAACAGACAGTTCCGTGATACCCTTGGATTATGAGGACTTTGCTGATGTCTTCGAGGAGAAGGGGGCTGACCAACTACCTCCGCACCGACCCTTTGATTGTGCTATCAATTTGGTGCCTGGGGCACCCCTTCCTGTGGCGCGGATTTACCCCATGTCGGAACCCGAACTCGCGGCCTTGAGGGCCTTTCTTGATAAAAATCTGAAACGGGGATTCATCCGGCCATCCACGTCGCCCCTGTCTGCACCTGTCATCTTTGTTAAAAAGAAGGGTGGGGAGCTCCGCCCTTGCAATGATTACAGAGCCTTGAATAAGATAACCATTAGAGACCGCTACCCTCTACCATTGATCGGCGAACTTTTGGATCGCCTTAAGGGGGCACGAATTTACACCAAGTTGGATCTCCGTGGTGCCTATAATTTGGTGCGAATTCGTGCTGGCGACGAGTGGAAGACGGCCTTCAGAACTCGTTATGGCCAGCATGAATACCTGGTCATGCCTTTCGGTTTAACTAACGCTCCAGCGGTGTTCCAGCGGTTCATGAATGTCATCTTTCGGGACTTGCTTGATCGCTTTGTAATCATCTACCTGGATGACATTCTGATTTATTCCCGAGACCCCGTTCGGCACACGGAACATGTTTGCCAGGTTTTACAACGGTTACGAGAACACCGACTCTACGCCAAGCGTGAATTCAACCTGCGAGAAGTCAAGTTCTTGGGTCACATTGTATCTCCCCAAGGGATCCAGATGGACCCAAAGAAGATAGAGTCGGTTCTGACCTGGCAGAAACCCCGGAACCGTAAGGACGTACAACGGTTTCTCGGCTTTGCGAATTATTACCGTCAGTTCATACCATCTTACGCGGACGTAACCACGCCACTGACCTGCCTCCTCCGGCCCAAAGAGCCGTTTCTTTGGACTCCGGAGGCAGACCATGCCTTCATAACACTAAAAACCCGCTTTACCACTAAGCCCATTCTACTTATCCGGATCCCCGACTACCGTTTACCGTAGAAACAGATGCCTCCAGTGTCGCCCTGGGTGCAATACTGTCCCAGCGGGAGGACCCCTCACAGCCACTGCAGCCCTGCGCGTTCTACTCCTGGCAGTTCACACCCTCAGAACGCAATTACACCATCTGGGAGCGGGAACTTTTGGCCATCAAAACTGCTTTCGAGGTTTGGAGGCATTACCTCGAAGGGGCCCGTCACCCAGTCCAAGTCTTGACGGACCATCGAAACCTGGAACACTTACAAACGGCCCAACGCCTTAACCAACGCCAAATCCGATGGAGTCTCTTTTTCTCCCGGTTCGACTTCCGTATCACCTATGTCCTGCATACTCAGAATCAGAAAGCTGATGCCTTGTCCCGCAAACCGGAATACGCCGTTCCAACCTCTGAAGAACCGCCGATCACACCTATTCTATCCCCTTCAGTCTTTGCAGCCATAACCACTCACTCATCCCTGGCTGAAGAGATTCGAGCCAGCCAAGCTCAAGATCCCTGGGCCAAGCAACGTCTACAGGAACTCCAAGAGGGCTCTGCCAGCGACTTTACTAACCACCAGGGTCTCCTATTACACCGTGGACGCTTGTATGTTCCTCCAGGGCCCCTCCGAACCAACGTCCTCTATCTGACCCATGATTCCCCTCCTGCAGGACACTTTGGTCGGTACAAAACTCTGCACTTGCTCACACGGGAGTTTTGGTGGCCCCGGGTTCGAGCTGATGTCGCCCGTTATGTTAGTTCCTGTGAGGTTTGTTGTCGAGCCAAGGATGTACCAGCCAAACCTCCAGGTCTGTTACAACCATTACCTGTACCGGCCGGCCCTTGGGACACAGTATCTTTGGACTTTATCACGGATCTCCCACGATCACAAGGGTATACCTGTGTCTTAGTAATAGTGGACCTATTTACTAAGATGGCTCATTTTGTCCCATGTTCCAAACCTCCCACAGCTCCTGAAACCGCCCAACTCTACCTTCATCATGTTTTCCGTCCACACGGGCTCCCGACACACCTAATTTCCGATCGTGGTTCCCAATTCACTTCCCGGTTCTGGCAAGCCTTACACACCAGTTTGGGTACCCAGGTGCACTTGTCGTCAGCATATCATCCCCAAACAGATGGACAGACCGAGCGTACCAATGCCACCCTGGAGCAATATCTCCGTTGCTACAACTGTTATCAACAAAATAATTGGGATACCCTGTTACCCCTGGCTGAATTCGCTTACAATAACGCCGTACACACATCTACAGAACAGACCCCATTTGAAGCCAACTATGGGTACCATCCTCGCTTTTTCCCGGCTGCCCTGCCATCAACCGTGGTTCCTGCTGCTGATGCCCATATACGCGAGTTGCAGGCTCTCCAAGACTTACCCCGAGAGCAGCTTCAGCAGGCTAAGGAGGCTTATAAGACAGCGGCCGACAGAAAACGGCAAGAAGGGCCACCTCTGAAACCAGGGGACCAGGTCTGGCTTTCCACCCGTTATCTCCGCCGACCTGGCCAGTCCCGTAAGTTAGACCCTCGGTTTATAGGACCCTATGTAATCCTGGACCAAATCAACCCTGTTGCTTTCCGGCTACAACTTCCAGATACTCTCCGTATCCACCTGGTTTTCCATCGATCTCTCCTTGTTCCTGTTGCAGCGCCGGACCCTGCCCGACCTTCACCCCTGGCTCCACCTCCACCCATTCTGGTTGATGGCGAGGAAGAATACGAGGTCCGTCAAATCCTGGACTCCCGAATCCACCGAGGAGGTCTCCAGTATTTCGTAGATTGGGAAGGTTATGGTCCTGAGGATCGATCATGGGAACCCGCCAGCAATCTACACACCCCCGATTTGGTACGGCAGTTCCATGCTACCTATCCTGATCGACCCGGCCCATCTGAAGGGGGGAGCCCTGGGGAGGGGGATAGTGTCATGAGTGCAGCTGAAGACCTGGAACCGGAAGGGTTAACTGTGGCTGAGGAGAATGCTGAGCAATTAGAAAAGCAAACACCTGAATCACCCCCAGATTCTCCTCCCCCAGTAGACAGGCTGAGGGCCAGGCTTCGGGGAAGACTTATGACAAAAAGGTCAGAAGATCGCTCGAAGGCTGCCCACAGAAACATCCGATCAACTAGCCCTGAGTACTGACAGGATGGAAAAGCTTCCAGCAGCTCAAGGGGCTGTTTTACTATATAAACAGCTCTTAGTCGGCTAGGAGAAGGAAAACTCTGATCTCAAACCTCCACTGCCTTGTGGCTATATCCACTGATGGAAAAGGCTTCAGGAGTTAACCTCGAGGCAAAACCCGGAGCCGGAGTCCCGGAGGCAGTTCGTGTCATTCTGGCAACTCCTGCGACGTCGCTGGAACCAGTTGTATTGGCTCTTGCCTTTCCACTGGACTATCTCAGTGACGTGGAGAGGGGGGATTTGCTGCTTGGGTAACAGCCTATCCTCCATATTATTTTACCCAGGCTTCGTGCTCTGGAGAGGACACTCCAGCTTCGCATACAGCGTCGAAACAACACGGGAAGTAGCAGTTACCGGTTATAAGTCTTTGCTCAATTGGCGTAGAGCATGACGCCAGGGGCTACTTCTGACGGTGGGAGAGGCCATTGCACCTCACTAGGTAGATACCGCCCGCCTTAAGCTGGGCAGCCCCCAGCCAGTAAGGTGCTACCTCGCCACGGTCTGTTAACCTCACGGGGTGCGTGGGGTTTAGGGTAAAAGCCGACAAGCAGATCGATAACCCTGCACCATGCAACAATCATAAGAAAACTTCTGCCCTAAAGCTGGGCACCTGGAATGTACGGACAATGACCCCTGGCTTTTCTGACCACGGCTTTTCTGACGACCTGCAGGAAATAGACGATGTGCGCAAGACAGCTGTCATCGACATGGAACTGAGTAGACTGCAGATGGACATTGTTGCCCTGCAAGAGACGAGATTGCCAGACTCGGGATCTGTCAAAGAAAAAAACTTTTTTTTTCTTCTGGCAGGGAAAACCATCGAATGAGACCAGGGAATATGGTGTTGGCTTTGCAGTCAGAAATACTCTTCTGAGATCCATTGTTCCACCTACTGTGGGGAGTGAAAGAATCCTGTCTCTGCAGCTCCACTCATCAGCGGGACCGGTCACCCTCATTAGTGCATATGCTCCAACACTGTCATCCACTACAGAAGTGAAAGATAAATTCTACGACGATCTGGCAGCTACTATCAAAAAAGTCCCTGAAAGAGAGGCACTGTTCATTCTTGGAGACTTTAACGCTAGAGTTGGTGCTGATCACAATTCTTGGCCCACTTGTCTAGGCCGTTTTGGCATTGGAAAGATGAACGAAAATGGCCAACGCTTGCTGGAGTTTTGCTGTTATTATGGTCTTTGCGTCAGCAACACATTCTTTAATACGAAGCCTCAACACAGAGTTTCCTGGAGACATCCAAGATCCAAGCATTGGCATCAGCTCGATTTGATCCTCACTAGACGTTCTAGCCTTCCTAGTATTACGATCACACGCAGCTACCAGAGTGCTGATTGCGATACTGATCACTCCCTGGTGTGTAGTAGAGTAAAACTGCGAACAAAGAGATTATATCACACGAAAAAGGAAGGAAGACCACGTATTGACATCAGCAAGACTTGCGATCAAAGAAAAGTGGAGGAATTTGCCCAAGCGCTTGAGGAAACCCTTCCAGGCCCGGCTGATGCAAATGCACCTGAACGATGGGAACATTTTAAGAACGCTGTGTATAACACCGCCTTGTCCACATTTGGCAAGAAGACCAAAAAGACGGCCGACTGGTTCGAAGCCCATTCGGAGGAGTTGATGCCAGCCATCGAGGATAAGAGGAGAGCTCTAGCAGCATACAAAGCCTGTCCTAGCGAGTACAACTTGCAAGCTCTTCGAGCTGCTCGTAGCCAAGTCCAACAGGCTGCCAGGAGATGTTCCAACGATTATTGGCTTCAGCTCTGCTCTCAGATACAGATAGCAGCGGACACAGGTAACATCAAAGGAATGTATGACGGTATCAGGCAGGCTTTAGGTCCAATACAGAAGAAATCTGCTCCCTTGAAGTCTGCTACAGGCGTGATCATCCAGGACCGAGCACAGCAGATGGACCGCTGGGTGCAACACTACTCTGAGCTGTATTCCAGAGAGAATGTAGTAACCGAAGAAGCATTAAATAACATTGAGTGCCTGCCTGTCTTGGAAGAGTTGGACAGCGAACCAACCTTAGCAGAAATAAAAGCGGCCTTGGATTCCCTCGCCTCTGGCAAGGCACCTGGAAAGGATAACATCCCTGTTGAAGTGCTGAAGTGCTGTAAAGAGACCATCACTACCGAGCTGTATGAAATCTTTTGTCTTTGCTGGAGGGAAGGTGGAGTACCACAGGACATGAAGGATGCAAACATCGTCACATTGTACAAGAACAAAGGAGACAGGGGCGACTGCAATAACTACCGTGGCATCTCTCTTCTCAGCGTTGTAGGGAAGCTGCTTGCCCGTGTTGTCCTGAAGAGGCTCCAGGTGCTCGCAGACAGAGTCTATCCAGAATCACAGTGTGGATTTCGAGCTAATAGATCCACCACTGACATGGTATTCTCCCTCAGACAGTTGCAGGAGAAATGCAGGGAACAACAACAGCCACTCTTTGTCGCCTTCATAGATCTCACAAAGGCCTTTGATTTGGTTAGCAGGGATGGCCTTTTTAAAATCCTTTCCAAGATTGGATGTCCACCTCGACTCCTTAAAATCATCAGGTCCTTCCATGAGGGAATGAAAGGCACTGTAGTTTTTGATGGTTCAACATCAGATCCCTTTGACATCCGAAGCGGAGTGAAACAGGGCTGTGTCCTCGCACCAACCCTTTTTGGGATCTTTTTTGCTGTCATGCTGAAGCACGCCTTTGGAACTGCAACAGAAGGTGTCTATCTCCGGACTAGATCAGACGGAAAGCTCTTTAATCTCTCGAGATTGAGAGCGAAGACCAAAGTCCAGCTGAAATGCATGCGGGATTTCCTCTTCGCCGATGATGCAGCCATTGTTGCCCACTCTGCTCAAGACCTCCAACAACTCATGAATTGTTTTAGCAAGGCCTGCCAAGACTTTGGACTAACAATCAGCCTGAAGAAAACACAAGTCATGGGCCAGGGCGTGGACTCACCTCCCTCTATTACCATTTCCACACAAGAATTGGAGGTTGTTCATGACTTTGTGTACCTTGGCTCAACGATCTCTGACACTCTCTCTCTAGATGTCGAGCTGGATAAACGCATTGGCAAAGCAGCTACCATGTTCTCTAGACTCACGAAGAGAGTATGGCTCAATAAGAAGCTGACGACATATACCAAGATCCAGGTATATAGAGCCTGCATCCTGAGCACACTCCTGTACTGCAGTGAGTCCTGGACCCTTTGTGCATGGCAGGAGAGGAAGCTGAACACCTTCCATATGCGTTGCCTCCGACGCATTTTTGGTATCACCTGGCAGGACAAAGTTCCAAATAGAGTAGTCCTAGAACGAGCTGGAATCTTTAGCATGTATACATTACTGAAACAGCGACGTCTACGTTGGCTTGGGCATGTCGTGAGAATGGCTGATGGTCGGATTCCAAAAGATCTCCTGTATGGAGAATTAGTGGAGGGAAATCGCCCCAGAGGGAGACCACAGCTGCAATACAAGGACATCTGCAAGCGGGATCTGAAGGCCTTAGGAATGGACCTCAACAGATGGGAAACCCTGACATCTGAGCGTTCAGCCTGGAGGCAGGCGTTGCATCATGGCCTCTCCCATTTTGAAGAGACCCTTGTCCAGCAGACCGAGGCAAAGAGGCAGTCACGGAAGCAGCAAAATCAGGGAGCTGGACAGGGGACAGATTGTATTTGTCTTCAGTGTGGAAGGGATTGTCACTCTCGAATTGGCCTTCTCAGCCACACTAGACGCTGTTCCAAGTCCTCCATACAGAGCACGTTACCATAGTCTTTCGAGACTGAAGGATGCCTAATACAATACGAGTTGGCTAGGAATCCGTGGAAGCAACAAGTCAAATCTCTGGCTTGCATCCACGCTCCTGACTACCTTGAACCTTGTTCCCTGGACCTTTGGCTTTGGACTCTGACCCCGGACTGTGTGATTTGGCTTTGGACCCTGACCTTGGATTACGGTTTGTGATTTGGCTTTGGCATTTTGGTATCGGCTCTGAACTTGGACTGGCTTATCGGACTCTGCTGTTGAAACCCCCGGGAACGTGACATAGACTCAATCTGGTAGAGTGGCCCCTAGAAGTGGCTTCTTTCTTGTAGCATGTAATGAAGTAGGATGAGCTGTGGAAGAATACAGCAGCAGAACAGTAAGGATTGTGTAGCCATGGCCATCTGCAAGGGGCAATCCTACAAGTTACAGAGATTGCATGGTTATTTCCCATGGAAGCAGCATCACAACAAACTTTATCAGAGCCACCTGTCTTAGGAAGAAACCTTAGGTTTATTCCAACACTTATATAAGTAGGATTAATTGCTAAGCACATATGCTCATAGACCTGTTTGTGTTTGAGATGCACAATGTATACATGTTGAATCAGGCATACATTAAATTTTTTATGGATAAAAGAAACCCCACTGCCCATTCTCCAGTACTGCTACTTGAGCAAGCCCTGTCCTGTCCCCAATGGTGGTCAGTAGCTCTACTGACATTTTTTGAATGTTTCTATTAGTACTCCAATGCCTTCAGGAGCAGTTTGCAAAGCAGGAATTCACAGTGTGTGGGAGAGATATGGATGTAAGCTGGAACATCTCCATATTATAGAGCTCAAAACCTGGAGTGACCCATCCATAGTTCGGATATAGATATTCATGATTTCCTTTACTACTATTTTATCACAGTCCAAAGGACTGAACACACTTACATGGGAGTAAAAGTCTTTGCGATTTACTTCTGAACAAATATGCATAGGTTTGTGTGTATCATTTCCAGTAAACCTGAGGTAAAAACTGAAGGAGAATGAACCTCATTGAGTTGGTGAACCTAAACAGTCTAGTGCCTCCTCCAGCACAAAACTTTCCTCCACCTCTCTACCACTCTCACCTCCCTCCACAACCTCACAACTTGAGCTACAGCCTCTTGTTTGCTACTTCCCCATGAACTGGATGAAACCTACTGCCAGTGTAGGAACATAACAGAGACCATAACAGCTAAACAGGCTTCCAGAGATGAGGAAACCCTATATGCTTTCCACTGTTTGCACTGCATTCCTACCCTGTCAGTAGGTTTTGTCCAGCTCATGGGGAGTAGTAAGCTGAGTATGAGGATTAGTTCACTAAGACTGTGCCATTTAATAAACAGAAAGATATCATTCTAGAAATGCTATTTTCTAAAAATGCTAGAGAATATTCGAAGTCAGTGGTTCCCAACCTTGGGTCCCCCCAGATGTTCTTGAACTACAACTCCCAGAAATCTTGGCCAACACAGCTAGTGGTGAAGGCTTCTGGTTTTTTCGTTAATGAACATCTGGGGACCCAACATTGGGAACCATTGTTCTAAGTGCAACAGAGTATTCATTCAGCAACATGAGCACTATTATCATAGAATGGATAGGACATTAAGCCGTCTCATTTTTCAGAAAACCAGCAGTTCCAAAGAATTTCTCTTCCAAGTAGCAAAACAAATAAACACCACATTAATGAAACACATGTTATTAAGAGATTATGAGGAAAGTTATTTTTTAACGATACAGAGGGAATGACTCACCTGAAGGAACATTATAGATGGACTGCCTTTATATTTTAACAGGCAGGCACAAGTTGTGCTTCAGAGAAAATTTCTTTGAGAAATCTCAGCAGTGGAATGATAATTAATAGGCCCATTTTCATGGAAGATAAAAACAATCAGATACAAAGCACCCCAAATCCACCCAGGGTAATCTGCACCATATGTGAAAACAGGCTTCTGGGCCTGGATTTGCTATGTTGAAAACTTGTGGTACTTATGCAAGGAAAATCAGGCTTTGGAATCCAATGGGAAAATCAGATTAAACAAAACTCTGGGAAGATTGCCCTGATATTTATTACATATTAGTTACATTTTTACACTTTCTTCCCTCCAGTGAGTTCAAAGAGGCATAAGTGGTGCTCTTCCTGCCTATGTTATCTTCAGAACAACTCTGTGAGGTAGGCGAGTCTGAGAAAGAATGGCTCGCCCAGTGTCATCTTGTAGTTTCACAGCTTAGTGGGGGCACGATCCGCACTTCCAACTCTCCATTCAGCCTTCTCACCATTCTGTTCCACTGAACAGAAGTACAAACTGACCTGAAATAAAAGTTACCCTGCTTCAGCTATCAGGAAACGAACTGCTATGATATTCTTTGGAAGGAAACCAGTCTTGCTTTCTTTCCCATTATCTCCCTTCACCACCACCACCACCATCAATCAACAATGGATCATCACTGAGCTCCATTGCCGGGTAGATCACAGCTTAATTTTGCCTCCTGAGTGGTCCATGATCTGTATTTCCATGTGCCAGATTGCACTACCTGATCCCATAGGAGATTATAGAATCTGTCCTGAACAGAATTTTCTGTAATTGCTGAGGCAAAAAAGACAAAACCTTGAGGAATTTATATATACCATCCACTGTTTATATACAGCATCCTTTTATTACTGCTGACAGGAAGAGAAGTTTCTTTTGGGAAGTCTGGATCTCTCTACGTGGACGTAACACCCATTAGCCTTACTCAGTGTAATCAACAACGAGAATTATAGGAACTGCAGTATCTGGAAAGCCATGT
Source organism: Intellagama lesueurii (assembly GCA_037013535.1). Lineage (NCBI taxonomy): Eukaryota > Metazoa > Chordata > Lepidosauria > Squamata > Agamidae > Intellagama > Intellagama lesueurii. Next base: position 222,580,501 of record JBAJHW010000002.1, read on the forward strand.
GTTCCCCATCTCTGCTCTATTCCATTTTAATAATCTCAGGTAGTTAAAGTGATAACATAAACTAGAGGAGTGGTTCCCAATCTTGGGTCCCCAGTTGTTCTTGGACTAAAACTCCAAAAAGCCTTCGCCACTAGCTGTGCTGGCCAGGATTTCTGGGAGGGAGGTGTAGTCCAAGAACATCTGAGGGGGACCAAAGGTTGGGAAGCACTGAACTACAGATTGCTAGCTTGTAACCTACTGTTATTCTGCCTCTTCCTGTCAAGAAAATGATCAGGCTGTACAGGGGATGCTGGATAAGAAAGGATTCTTTCTCTTTGCAGTTTGGTGGGGAACATGCATATATTGATAAGTGTGCGCATTCAATTCACCTATGCACATACAATTCAAAGCAACCAATCATGAAAACAAAACGTCCAATAGCCTCTTCCCATTTTATACAACTAAATTGACAGGAATGATTTTGAGTGCTAGATTTTAAAGTCCTGCTGGACCAGATGAGACATTGATCTGGTCCACAATAGCGATCAACCAGTTGTGTAAGGATTTCAGCTGCAGAGCATATTTGTAGTCTTGGCTCTGCATTCTTTAGAAACAGTGCAAGCTGGTGGTATCCCTGATGAGCTGTTTGCACCATGACCCCATTAGTTAAGGTTACAACCCCACACCCACTGACGTGCGGAAAAAATCCAGTTCAACTCAGAGGGATGTACCTCTGAAGAGATATGCACAGAGTTTGGTGTTAACATACTGTACCTAAGCTGAATACATGCCTTTGAAAGCTGTATTCTTCCCTGCTAACCACATGCACCAAACTGTGTACAATGTTCCTCTAAAGACAGCACAAACAGCATCGACATGTGCAGGGTTTCTCAATATCTGTGCAGATGTCCAAAAACAGCACAGATCTAAAGAGGATGAGAGCTGTGCGGAAAACCCAAAACAAAACAGGCTCAACTTGTTTTCTGATTTGTTCAGCCTTTTCATGTCTGGAAAGGGATAATTAAAATTATGTTTGAGGGTTCTTTGTTTTAGATGTATTACAACTCACAAATCTTTCAGCAGCAGGAGGCATGCGGGTGGCGAGAATGAGGAAAAACAGAAGCAGGAAGAAAAGCGGTTCCTCAGAAGCTGGCCATAAGAGATTTCCAGAAAAGTTTGGGCTTGCTTGGAAGTAGAGTTACCCGCCGAGATGTGGGAAGAGAGCGGTACTGCTTTCAGGCTTGAAGAGCAGAAATGTATATATACCAAGTAAGTGAAGCTTTACAATGGAAGGGCAATTTCAATAGCACTAGCAACAAGTTCTTGTCTCCAGAGTCCAACATGGGCTGCATCAGGCCCAGCAATGAGTAGAAATGGCCATCAAAAAGAAAAACACTACAGATTCTGTCTGGGGAGTTCTCCTGGGGATGAGGTTTTGAGATGGGCCATGAAGTTGTAACTGACTAATAGCAACCATAAGAGGGCTTTCAAGGTAAGTGAGATATTTAAAGAGTGATTTTATCAGCTCCACACACCTTCATGGATTTCCATGGCTGAGTGAGCATTCGAACCCAAGTCTCCTAAGACCTAGTCCATCACTCTACCCACTACACTACATTGGGTATTTCCCAACTTGTGGGCCACAGAAATGCCCATGAGGGGGGCACATGTTGCCCATCACACTTCTACAGGCAAAGAGAAATGATACTTGCAAAACAAAACAAAAAACCCAAACACAAATCTGCACTGCACACTTTTTTAAGGACCAACCGAGTCGCTACAAAAACATGCAAGGATGCAAGTCCTCAACAGTGCTTCAACCAGCAAGTGATGGGGAAATAAGGAGAAAAGTAAAATAGCAGCAGCAGCAACAACAACAATTTAAAAAATGGGGCAGATACTGTAGCCATGAGGTTTGCAGTAAAATTAATCCTGAACTAGAGGTTGCAAAATGAATAATTGCTGTCTGAATGATACCAGTACAGTAGTAAATACGCAGGTATTCATTTACAGACCAGCAATGTGTACTGGGGTGGGGTAAGGGTTAGGGTCTCCATTTCTGGAAACACGAAGGCTAGCCACAAATCAGAGATCTGCCCAGGTTCCTGAGTCAGCATAGAGCAGAATTACAGAAAAACATAACAGTTCTTACATGAGCAATTATAGAAATTTAAGATTAAATTTTAGCTGGTGCACTACATTTAAAAAGTCAATTGAGATCAAATCCTGAGGATTACCTAGTGGTTGGAGGAGATGGAATTTTTTCGTGTCAGAACAAGATTGTCTACTGCTGGAAGAGGGGAAAGGAGTATGTTGACAAATCCAGGTACGCTGGAACTGAGTTGAATGACCAGCAGGATTCCAGCCATGCAGTAAAAAAAAAGAGATTGCCTAGAGCAATTTCCTTAAGAGGAAGAATGTAATATGCAATAAAAACATATAAAATGGGGGTTCAGTATGCATATTGCATGAAACTATGTCATCTCAGTTCTAAGGTACAACATGGCATTATAGTCAAACAGAGGCGATTGTAAAAAACAAAAACAAACCCAACCAGAATCATTTGAAATATGGACTTATCACACTATACTAAGAATTTCTTGGATTAAGACAATAACCACTGAAGATGTACTAAAGCAAATGAATAAAGCCCAAGAAAGCATAAAACATGTACAAAGCTGAACGTTAGACCACTTCAATCATATTACAAGAAATGAAAAGTACAGAAGCTTACAGCTGATTATTCAAGGCACAATAATGGAGAAAATAAGTGCAGAAAGGAGAAGAGCTTATTGGCCAAAGAACACTGAAGACTGGCTTAGATGCAACACAACTCCATTATCTGGAGCTGCTGAATCCAAATTCAGAACAGTTATGATGCTATTCAACTTCCAATGGAAGAAGAACAAGGAGAAGGAGAAGGTGTGTGTGTGTGTTTGCATTCGTATTGCCCAACCATGGAATTGTGTCCTTCCCCAGCCCCAGCTCTGTCCTGAGTTGACAGAGCTACACATTCCCCTACTTTTGAAAATAAACATGGCAGTCTCTTATTCAGAAGGTGGGGTGAGGCATATGTAAAAATTTAATCACTCAGCCACCAAAAAGAGGAAAGCAAAATTATGGTTTTACGGCTATTACGTAGCTTGGAAACCTTGCCCTTACTGCATAGAACATCTAGACATAGATGGGGACTTCTTGACCTGCATCCCCATTTTTAATTTATTTTTTCTTCTGCTCTACTACTTGGGATTTTGCACGCTCCCGACTCATGTGGACAGTCCACATGGTCCAGAAGTTCTTCCTCTCTAAACTCATCCACCCCCACATGAAGGAGGGCAACAGAAATGATAATGGTGTAGGCGGAGGGGGCTAGAGTGTTCCTGTCTATGCATGAGTATTCTGCCTTGTTTTGCATGTCTGAATAGGGCTATTCGTCTTGACAGGAAGCCACGCCGGTGTACATGCAAGCTAGAGAGAAAGGTGTTTCATGGACAGGAGCACGGGGAATGCCCCCCTTCAAAATTCTGGGGTGAGGCACCCCCCCCCCCCCCACAGTCCATTAACCAGCTCAAGGCAGAATAATTTTTAAAAGATTATTCCAAAAAGATAAATATAGTTAACCTCAAATAAATGATTTCAGTGAATTACATAAAAGCTGAGACCAGTAAGTCAGGATCAAAATTAATCCATCGAGATAAAAACCAAAATCCTACCTCTAATCTTTAACCTGGCATACAGGCATCAACTTGGTGTGCACAGATTTAATCCAGATCTAGGCAAATCCTCACAAGAACTGCATTTGTTCTTTGCCACATGGACTCCTCACTCCAAAACAAGACAGTCTTCTAGATGAGAAGGTAGAATGAGGAGGAAAATCCATGTAATAACTAGCACCATTTCTAGCCTTCTGCAAGAAGGAAGGCATGTGTAGAAGATGTATGCAGTGCTGGTGTCTATATATGTGGAGTCCAAACAAAGGAAATAGCTGTGCCATTTTGATATGGGACCGTGTGTACACAGTTTGTACAAAGTATCTCTCCTCAATACATATAGTTATCAAACATATTAATTATAATCAAGTTGTCTCCAACTCCTGGTGACCCTAATAGGGCTTTTATAGTATGTGAGATGTTCAAGGAGCAAAGTTCTCCTCTTCAAGTTTGATCAGTTTCAAATTGGAGGGGCAACTGTGCCCCTCCATGTTTTGTTTGTTTGTTTGTTTGTTTATCTTTTGTAAGGCAGCTCCCACAGTCCTTTGCAGTTGCCACATGTCAGCTAGGGCTGCTGTGATTTGCAGGCCAAACATATCTGGAAAGCCATTGTTTTTCACCTTTGCCACATATGATTTTTCCCTCTGTGTTTGTTTCTTTAGGAAAAGAAACAAAGAAGATCCTCATATTGTTTCAGCCACAATGTAATCCAATCTTTGAAACAGTATCTTAATCCCATTACCCCACAGTTACTAACACAGTTTGGAAGTAACGTTACAAGCAACACAGGGTGCTCACTAATGCAATTAATACTGTAGTTGCAAAGCTACTTTCTAGGTGTAAAGACTGAGTAACACCTATCCAAACTAGGTGTAACAAGTAATGCCTAGTTACTTTCATACATTACTATTTAAGGGCATCTTTTGGAGGCATTTTGATATAAATTTTGTAGGTTTTGTGTCATGTTCTTATAAGTCCTAAATGGGTCCTGTTTCTTTAGTTTCATTTTTTGTCTTTTATACAAATTTCCAGGATGCAACATCAGAATTAGCCACTCGAGGGAACCAGAAAGCTTTCCTCTGTATTTTTCGAGTCTATTTTTACCACAACACAATTTGTTAAATGTGCAGCATAACAAACTACTAGCATGATTGTAACTATAATTAGTTGTTTTTAAACACAATATTCTGAGCTCTGATAACTGAGGGTATGACTAGACAGGGAAGCTGTTGCAGTTTTGATTGCCTTCTAAAGGATCACTTCTTTAGGTGTGATCTGTCTCCTGTGGCATTTAAATTGAATTTTTTTCTGCACACACAAGTGTTATCTTATCCTAGAAAAATAAACCATACCACAACTCAGATCTTCCTCATTCTCACTGGGTTAACAGGTCACCTACCCTGTTCTGTCATTAACAGTGTCCTCTTCCCCGCTCTTGCTACCTTCTATTTTGTTTTATTTATAAGTGACATAGCACTAAACTGGACCAAAAAAAAGAAAAAAGAAAAAAGCATTCAGGTGAGATTTACATCCCAGTGGGAGAGTGGGACCAGGGGCAGACTGAAATTGACATGGACTCTGTGTGTGTGTACCTGTATATGTGTCTGCATATGTATGTTTATTGAAGGTCATAAGAAACCCCCTCCCAGGAGCTCTCTGATGGCAAGAGATGCCACTGCCACTGGACCAAGAACTCACTCTTTTGGCCATTCATTTGTTCTCCTCTCCTCTCTCTCTTCCTCCCCAAAGCAGCAAGAAGGGCAGCAGGAGGATGCTTTTGGCTTAAATGGCAGGGGATTGGGGGGATATTGGGAGAGAGGGATTAGAAAAAGGAAGAGTTCAAGGGCTGGAGAAAGAAAGGCAGAGGTTGAGTAGGTTAGGTTCACTCCACTTGCTTAATAAGAGACTCATGAAGGCTAAGCTGAGCGAGCGTCAAACACTGCTGCCCTCTCTGTGCTGTGGTTCCTTTCCCCACTATTTCCCATGGGAGACATTAGATTGATTTTTGCCTGAAGGCTTTTGCCTCAAGGCTGGACTGAGATGTGGAGGGAGGGAAAGATGGCAAAAAGAGGATACAGCACTCAGTGGCATAGCATGGGAGCGCACGGGGTAGTAGCCCTGGGTGGAAAATTTCAGCCTTGCCATGGAGCCATCAGACAAGGCTGAGCACACAGGGGGTGAGAAAACAGGCAAGCCTTCCCTCCTCTCGCCTCCCCTCTTCTGGCTGCAATTGTCTTGCTTGCTCACTTTCCCCCTCTGGACAGATGGTGGCGGCAGCAGTGGGGCAATGGTTGAGTGGACCCACCTCCTTGGAGATGGCGGCCCAACGGGCGAAGGGTGGCCTGAAGCAGCCCGGCCTCCCTCCCCCAGTGTAAACAAAGGGGGAGGGCAGGCCACATGGAGGGGGCAGTGTGGGAAGGCAGCTCCATCAGTGCTGCGCCCCCTCCTCTGCTGCTTCCCAAGGTGACCTCGAGGGGCCATGATACTTGCCTTGCCCCAGGTGCTGGCAACCCATGCTATGCCACAGACAGTGCTCACTTTTTTGGGGCGACACAGCACTGAATTGGTATAATAGTGCAGCATTCATCTGGTCAATTTTTATTGTCCATGCCAGCTCCTCCTTTTGTTAGTGCCAGGAAGAGAGGTGAGCAAGTAAATTCTTAATGACCACCAATCAGGTTGGGGAGAGGGAAGAGAAAGAGTTGTGTGTTCTGTTTTGCCCCTTCCTTCTGTGCCCTTTCTCGCCAGAGCTGTATCAAATTTCAGGACAAGCAAACTTCTTGAGTCGAGGACTTGTGTAATTGAGGAGGAGTGTTCTGGCTGTACACAGCCATGTCAAACCCACCTGAAGATGTCACTGTAAATGTCACCCTAGGACACATCCTCACTGCTGCTTTGGAAAGAGATAAATAATCACACATACCAGAAACCAAAATGTAATGGTGCAATCCCAGTTGCTCAAACACACACACCACACAGTAGCTCCTCTTGTTGAAACAAAAAGATCTGCATGGCCATGGAAATAGGTCGGTTTGGTTCACGATTAGCTGTACTCCATGGAGTCATAGCAAGATAGACCAAACTTTACCATCCTAACAGGGAGACAAAATGGGAGCTAAATCATAATGTAGTTGCATCCCAGTAATGCTGCACAACAAAGTGCTTTCAATTTTCCTCCCCTTCTTCCATTGTTTCTTTTATTAATTTAAAAAAAATGGTCGGACACTATTCTTTTCAAAGTGCAACCTATATTGGAAGAATCGTTCCTGTCATATTGGAGCTGTGGTAGTTGCCCAATAATTAATTCAAGTTATGGTGTCAGCCCCTCAGAGAGCGGAGAATGTGCCTGGGGAGAAATATGTAACCAAATCTAGCCGACTAGAAAGTGTGTGAATCAGAACAACTTTCAGTCAACTTAAGGAAGAAAGAAACAAGAGGGAACTTGTTAGCAAACAAGGAGGAATGAAAACATGTGGGCAGTGCTTTTATTGATGATGTGAGTAAATAAGGAGTAAAAATAAATATTTGTGGTAAAATTCTAAAGAAAAGAAGGGTAAACATTTTTTTTAAGTTGTCATCATCATAGTTTCTGGCTATTTATCCATGGTTGCCAAACGGGTGCTCAGATGTTAACATACCAATTTCTGCTTAGGCCCAGGTAATTACAAGGACACCCATCTCTCCTTTCAGACTTCCTCCTCTGCCTTCTTTAGATTCATTTAGCCTTGATTTCCTCAAAAGACAGAAAGAATTTTGCCACAGTCCCTAGGGGTCTTTTAAATAACTAGATAAGAAAGTAGGTGCAAACTTTTCTTTCCTCACACATACAATACTCCTGTGAATGTTTACTCAGGAGAAAAGTTCCAGAGAACGGAATGTAACTTATGCCCAGGGAAGTGCAGCTTTAGAGCCTTCCAACACAAATTATGCCCTTTCTTTCATCATGGAAGTTGGGTTGCTTGAGTTCTGCATATTCTTCTTAGTTGTGCCCACACACGTTAAAGGTGGAGCCAGAGGCTAAACGTCGAGGGAAGTCAGCCACAGTTCTAGCTTGTCCTGCACGAGCAGAAAAGATTCTTTCGTATGCTGAAGAGAAGCTTAGCATTGAGCATTCCTGCAAAATGTATATTAGCAAATGGATGGGTATTTTTTTAAAGTTTTATTTCTTCTCATGTATATGCTGCCTCTCTCCCAATTAAGGCAGCTCAAAAGTTATTAGAAACATACTAACTATAACCACAATAAATGAACTGCTGGATAGCTCAGTGGCTTAAGTTGAGAGTTCAATTCCCCACAAAAGAATATAAATATAAAACAAAAGAATATAAATAAAAACAGTGTCCAGCACACAGTATCAAAAACTCTCAAATTAGTTAAAAGCTCGTCTAAACAAATTCAATTTTACCAGTTGCTGGAAGGATAAAAGAGAAGGGAACAGCCTAGCTTTCTGAGAGAGGGCATTTCATAACCTGGGAGCAACCACAGAGAAGGTCCTCTCTCCCATTACCTCAGATGTGTATGTTAAGGCAGTCGGACTGAGAGAAGGGCCTTTTCTGAAGATCTTAAGAGCGGAAAAGGCTCACATAGGGAGAGATGGTCTTTCAGATATCATAAAGCTCCAGATACCACATGGAGCTTTATAGATCATAACCAGCATTACTATTACAACATCATCGTTTTGAAGGCAATTTTTGGCTTAAAAGCAGTGTAGTACAATGCTGTAATGTAGGCTGAAAGTCAAAATGGTAGAAATGACATTTACAAATGCTCATCATCACCTTTGATTGTATAGAACTGTGTGCTTATCAAAAAGCCCTTGTTGTTACTGTCCTCCTGCGTGTCTTTTGATCCACCCTGTAGGGTGAAATGTTTATTTATGCTATTTAAAAAATGTCCAAGTTGTACCTTTCAATATGGATGCAGGCAGTGGGTCCTGTAAATTTCGCAAAGCTAGTGAAAAGAGCTTGTCTACACATCTGTTGTGGAGTGGGCTAGAGCAAGCTAAATAGGGTGGCTAGGAGATCTGTTATGCCATTTGGTGTGATCTTTGCATTCAAATGGCATGCAGAGCCAAAGCAACCCTGTTTGGTCCACACCAGCCCATTCTCAGAAGTGTGAGGGGACAACAGGGGGCAACGTGGGGGATTTTTATTTGATTTTTTTTAAGAGCCAGTAAAAAAAAAGCAAACAAAAATCCCCCTCCTGTCTCTTCCTGCCATTGCCGCTGCTCCACTTGCCCCTTTTAAAAAGACAACACAGAGAGAGGGCATGCACGTGCACATACACAGGAGAGTTTGGCTTCTTTGCACTGCCTTTGAAAATTGCACACTTCTGTGGAGCAGAGGAAGTGTTTAATTTGTCTATATCATGAAGCTGCTGTCTTATTAAGCCACTTCAAAATATTGGGAAATTCAAACTGGAAAGCTTGTTTTGCATCAGTTCCAGCAATTACATGCACTGGAATTGATCTAAACCAGAGTGGTCCTACCCAGACCAAAAAAGTAGAAGCCCCATAAGTGGAGTCCAGAAAGATGCAAGAAGGAATACTCTGCAGGTGGACTGGTGCACTAGAAAAGATGTCATCTGATTGCTGTCTTTAGGAGCGCACCAGCCCATCCCTGCAGTGGTCCAAACAGCGGGCTAAACCCTCATCTGATCATACTCTCAGAATCAACTTTGGGAACTATTGCAGTTATTTGGTAAAATATATCCTTAACACTTACTGACCTCTTGTGGACATCCTTTTGACAAAAAAGAAACCAGGCTGACTTATTTGTCATTGTACAGATGGGGAAGAGTGTTTGATGCTAGCTCTACTTAGCCTTCAGGAAGAACTTAATAGCAAAGCCCAGGCTTAGCGCCAAGAAAGCATAGACTTCCCTTCCTTTAGTAGCAATAGGAGGCATTTTTTTAAGCTGTAAAAAGTTTTCATAAGTGCAGGGAGCTCATCGTTTGCACATGAAAAAGCCATTCTTCCACCTTTCTTTCTCCTTCTCTCTCCTCTACGTTCTGCCTGTCATATTCATTTATCTCATCACCATAAGCATGGTGTTATTTTATCATTTATTTATTTGATTTATATCCTGCCTTTCTCCCAAAACTGGAACTCAAGGGAACTTTGAACAAAATTAACAAAAAATATATAGAAAAAAAAAAAATCAAAAGAGAAACACATTTTGACAAATATAATATTGGAAAAATTGACCAATCCAAGTCAAACAGAGTGAATTGGCTCAAAAAACTTCACAGGTTTAGTTTCCAAGTAAAAAACTTTAATAAAACAATAAAAGATCAAGCTTTCAACAGGAGAACACATCCTGTCATCTTCAGGATTACAAATAGCATACTAACTACATTGCATACGGTGATATACACTCAGTATGATTACATCACAAAACATAGTATACCTGGAATGTTTTGTGATGTATAGAAGTATATTTATAAAAAGTACAGCATCTCCTAATTCAAAGCCCATTTCCCAGTAGTCAGTCCATTGCTTATTATTTGCCTGGTGGTAAGGAGCTATTGAGAAGACCTGGGTTATAGTCCCTTTATTTGTTTGTCCTTGGATTGTGTTACATCACATCACAAGGATAATGAGGGTGAAGACAAATGATGTATTCTATTGTGATGCAACTTGTTTGAGCACACATCATTTGCCCTGAAAATGAATGCCTTAAAATGCAGCATTTTGTCAAACTTTACAGAAGGTCAGGGATATACATAGGCCTCCAGGAGTTGCTGGATAACTTCCATCAACTCACACAATTGGCTATGTTGAGTAGGGCTCATGGTCACTGCAGGACAACAACATCTACGTAGCTTCTCTGTTGTTGTTGTTTAGTCATTTAGTCGTGTCCGACTCTTCGTGACCCCATGGACCAGAGCACGCCAGGCCCTCCTGTCTTCCACTGCCTCCCAGAGTTTGGTCAGATTCATGTTGGTAGCTTCGATGACACTGTCCAACCATCTCGTCCTCTGTCGTCCCCTTCTCCTCTTGCTTTCACACTTTCCCAACATCAGGGTCTTTTCCAGGGAGTCTTCTCTTCTCATGAGATGGCCAAAGTATTGGAGCCTCAGCTTCAGGATCTGTCCTTCCAGTGAGCACTCAGGGTTGATTTCCTTTAGAATGGATAGGTTTGTTCTCTTTGCAGTCCAGGGGACTCTGAAGAGCCTCCTCCAGCACCAAAATTCAAAAGCATCAATTCTTCGGCGGTCAGCTTTCTTTATGGTCCAGCTCTCGCTTCCATACATAACTACTGGAAAAACCATAGCTTTGACTATGCGGACCTTTGTCGGCAAAGTGATGTCTCTGCTTTTTAAGATGCTGTTGAGGTTTGTCATCGCTTTCCTCTCAAGAAGCAGGCGTCTTTTAATTTCGTGGCTGCTGTCACCATCTGCAGTGATCATGGAGCCCAGGAAAGTAAAATCTGTCACTGCCTCCATATCTTCCCCTTCTATTTGCCAGGAGGTGATGGGACCAGTGGCCATGATCTTAGTTTTTTTGATGTTGAGCTTCAGACCATTTTTTGCGCTCTCCTCTTTCACCCTCATTAAGAGGTTCTTTAATTCCTCCTCACCTTCTCTACCCACTTCTAATTTAGAATGTGTGATTTCTAAGGTGGACATGATCAACATGTATGATGATGTGGGGGTGATGGGCTGGCAGGAATCAACCTACTGGGCCTGCCCCTAGGTGTGGACTTTCATACAGCAACAATTCCCTAATGGGTAAATTCTGTGTGAATTTACATATTACATATTTATATATTACATGCAAAAATGCAGAAACCAGATTATGGAGAACAAGCCTATGCCCATAGATTATATTCATGTAGGCTCTTGGTTTAGGCATCTGGCTGTGGAGCCAGTGTTCCAGAGTTTGATTCCCCACTGGGCCTCCTGTGAGTGAAGCCAGCCTGTGTTGCCTTGGGCAAGCTGCACAGCTCCAAGGCGCCCCCAGAAGAATGGCAAACCATTTCTGTGTGTTCTCTATCTAGAAAACCCTGGAAAGGGTCACCATATGCAAGTCAGAATTGACTTGACTTTATTTTTTTCTGAAATGTGTAAGATACCAGCCGGTCAGGACACCAACTGAAGACCAACATGAGTTCCTGAACATCATGGACTCTTGACACCAGATAAGCAGTACTGCATGCTAAGAAAAACATCCTTCAGGTAAAACTATTGATTTGGCTGTAACTTGACTAAAATTGGCTGCTCCTGGTGGTTTAACTAAATAATAATAATAATAAGTCCAACTCTGATGGAGGTTTGCCATGCTTCTGGGTCACCTTGTTTCCTGAGCCAAATATAAATTCTTTGAGTTTCAAAAGAAGGCAGAAGGAGGAAATGAAGGGGTTTCAGGTTTCAGAGTACTTGGCTTCCATTTGTTTATGAAGTTGGTTATAAATTCCAAAATACTGGCCGGAGGAGAGATTTTAAGCTACACCCTTCTCCCACAGGCTTCTTGCAGATTGCAGCTATTTCCATCTAAGAAGCTAACCTAGCCTCCACATCAGCCATGAAACTTTGGGAATTTAGAATCATAGACTCATAGAATCATGTAGTTGGAAGGGGCCTGTAAGGCCACCAAGTCCAACTTCCTGCTCAGTATAGGAAAACAAATCAAAGGATATCTGCCAGGTGGATATCTAAATGTCTCTTGAATGCCTCCAGTGTTGGAGCACTCGCCACCTCTCGAGGTAATTGGTTCGATTGCAATACTGCTCAACAGATAGGACTTTTTCTTGATACTCATCTGCCCCCCTGTAACATGAGCCCATTGTTGCGTGTCCTGAAATCTGGGATGATTAAGAAAAGATCCTACCCCTCCTCTTTATAGCAGCCTTTCAAGTATTTGAAAAGTGCTATCATATCTCCCCTCAGTCTTAATAAAAGTATATAATTTTGGAACTACTTACGAGAAGTTGGTACACACCCCGAGGAAGATGAATTATCATCAAAAGCTTGCATAATTTTTTGTTTGTTTTCTTAATAGTCTAATAAAGGTATCACCTGTTCCTGCATTTCCTGCATTTGTATTGTTTTTAAGACCATGGCTTTTTAAGACCAACTGCCCTGCTCAGCTCTTGTAAACACAAATTTGTGGCTTCATTTAAGGAGTCAGTTCATATTGTTGTTGTTGTTGTTTAGTCGTTGTCGTGTCCTACTCTTCGTGACCCCATGGACCAGAGCACGCCAGGCCCTCTTGTCTTCCACTGCCTCCCGGAGTTTGGTCAGATTCATGTTCGTAGCTTCGATAACACTGTCCAGCCATCTTGTCCTCTGTCGTCCCCTTCTCCTCTTGCCTTCACACTTTCCCAACATCAGGGTCTTTTCCAGGGAGTCTTCTCTTCTCATGAGATGGCCAAAGTATTGGAGCCTCAGCTTCAGGATCTGTCCTTCCAGTGAGCACTCCGGGTTGATTTCCTTCAAAATGGATAGGTTTGTTCTCCTTGCAGTCCAGGGGACAGTTCATATTGTATTTGGTCACAAACTTCATTCATTCGTTCATTGTCAATGTAAAGGTATTATCCTTATTACATTATGTACATTTATATTTTATTGTTTTAAATGGGGTGGGCAACAAATGGCCCTCTGGTGTGGCTCAGACTTCAACTCCCATCACAATTATTATTTCTTCTTTGTTACGTTTCTGTCTGCTATTCGGCGGAGCTCAAGATAGTTTGCCATCAGAAAACATAATAAAACAGCAGGTAAAGCCAAATTCAACCTTTGAATCCTTAAGATAAATATTAAATTGTCCTGCAGAAACCTATTAGGGAATATATTTGTATCAAGCCAGCCTGTATAGGGGGGTTGTGCCATTCCTCTCCTCAGCCAAGATCAGACCCTACTTATATATCTAAATTATTTTGGGTTGTTTTGCTTTGTTTCTGGAAGTGGACGGGGAAGGCGAAACTGTGGGTGTCTTCGGCCAGACAAGAAAGCGCCAAAATGTATGAGGAGAGAGAGAGAGAGAGAGGAGGGAGGATTTGACGGCGTCCTCCGCGAGAGGGCGCGCGCTACCTTGCCCAGGCGCGGGCGCCCTGCTTTGCTTCGTCGGAGGCGGGCTATGGCGGGGGAGAAGCGGGGGAGGGGGCGAGGCCTCGAAAGGTTATGCTGCCTTAGAGGCGGAGCGACCGAAAGCGCGGCTCGGCTCGGCTGCTCTGGCGCGAGACCCGCGGGCGCGTCAGAGGGATGGAATGCTGCGGGCCCGCGTTTGGAGCGAGCGAGGGAGCGCTAGGCGGGGAGGGCGCAGCTGGTGAGCAGGTCTTGAAAGGCTGATCTTTCCCGCTGGCCAGCTCTCTTGCCCTCCCTCCCCCCCCCCCGCTTCTCCCTAACTACAACTGCATTCAGTAGCGGGAGAATGGATGTGGGGGGAAGAGGTGTGTGTTCCCTTCCTTATAGTGTTTTCAAGGCACGTGAGATATTTAAGGGCTGGCTTTACCCATTCCACCCGCAGTGAGTTTCCAGGGCCAAGCAGGGATTCGAACCTCGGTCTCCCGAGCCCTACTGCATCAGCCCATCCTCACCACAGCTGGCTCTCTAAGGGAAAGCGTGGAGGCATCAAAAGGACGGTGGCATGACTGGGCATTTGCCAGTTAATTCCTGAGTGTGGTGGGGTTCCACCACCTTAACAGTGCTTGGCAGAGAGTATTGAGGGAGATAAGATACAGCCCAAGAGAATTCCAGGAGTGTTTCCAGTCAGGCGCCTAGCAATGGAAGGTACTATGCAGCTATCTTTTTTGCCTTCCTAACAGATACTATGCAGCAAGGAAAAAGGTGCAATGGAAAAACAGGCCAGGGTTGCAAGTGGAGGACAACTGTCTGTGAAATTCAGTGGAAGAAGCAGGGTGATGGCCTGATAAAAGCCTGACTTGAAACCTGCTGTACATTTGTATTGCCCCAACTATTCCAGGTTAGGGGTTGCCACACTGAGGGCTCCCTAAATCCTGTTGCCTACACTGCAAAGGGAGGCCTCTCAAGGGTTTCTGAGAATTAAAGTCAGGAGTCTGTATAGCACTGTACTTATCTGTTGCCAAGTCAGAACTGACAGCAACCCTAGTAGGGCTTCTAAAGTAAGTGGGATTTTTAAGGAGGGATTTTGCCAGTTCCACTCTTCCAGCGCGGTTCCATGGCCAAGTGGGATTTATGACTCATGGTGGCCCTTTTCAGGGTTTTCTAGGTAGAGAGTAATCAGAAGTGGTTTACCATTCCCTTCTGTTGCTCAGGGCTGTACAGGCTGGCTCTTCTGGGATGGACAGTGAGGAATTGAACTCTCAGACTCTGGCTCCACAGCCAGATACCTAAACCACTGATCTATCCAGCCAGCTGCAGTACTGTATGTATACAATGTACTGTATATACACAATGTACATTATATAACCAATTGTATATTGTAGACTACAAATGGTTTACAAGCAGAAGTTTGTCGTTCAACAACAGCAAAGCCTTAGTGTCTGAACCCTTGTGCAAACATCTGTGAATAATGGGGTTGGGATGAGGCTGTTTAACAAAATCCATACACCCTTATCATGCCCTATAGCCTTTGTGGGGGGAGGAACAGTTTGGGGCAAGGGTTCCGTACAATTTTTATAATCTATCTTTATATTCAAGGGGTTATATACAGTGCCCTCCTAATCCAGACACTGTTAAAAAGAAAGCTTCTCATTAGCATTAGTTCTGTAACAATCTTCCCAGAATTTTCATTCAGCCAAAAGCATACGGACCTTATTCTACTTTATATGTCTTTGATTTGCATGTTCATATATCACTAGACAACAAATTAGTTCTTAAACAACACTGAAATTATTTGTAATTCAAAGAATCAAATCATGTTCATTTGGGGCAGATCTACACTGCTTCCATTAAGGAGGGAGAACCTCTGGGCAAAAAGCCACATATGGCTTGCTGTGGATCTTACATGTTCCACTGTCTTCTTTCCACACTCTGATCCTTCTCCCTTCAGACCCCAATCCCTGGTATATCTGCACTCAGACTGTGTACATTCATGTTTGTGGACTACAGTTCCCAGCATTCTGCAGGCAACATGGCTTGTGGCCCTGCTGCTTTTGGAATTCTGGGAGTTGTAGTCCAAAAACACAAATTGGCATTCATCTACTCTTAAATCCTCTCAGTTATTCAGAGGATTGGGATCTCTCATAACTACAGAACCAACTATGCTCATTTAATAACTCAAACAAGAGTATCTCTGTCAGAAGTTCTGAGGCTCTATACATCTAAATTCAATAGATGTGTAAAGCTTCAGAATGATAAATTTTATAAGCAATGATCATTGTCAGTAATGCCCAAATATGCTGCTACCCAGGCCCAGTCTCCTACCAGCTTACAGTATTATATGTAACTCCCTCAGATAGCATTTCAGTATTATGACTGATAAGTTCTGCAAGACCCCTAGGTGAGGAAAAATGCACCACATATGCCTGTGTAATTCTGGAGATGATCTCATCCAGAAGCTTCCAGACAAATGCTTTACTTCCGCAGATGTGTACAACTGTGGAAGTTATGTCTGTGGAGGAGGTGACTGTGCGGAATAATCTCCCTGCTGAGATCAGGCAGGCTCCCATATTAGGGCATTCCTGCTGCTGGTAGAGATCTTTTTTATTTGCCCAGGCATTTTCCTGACCTCACCAGTTATTCAACCCTAGTGGCTGTAATGATTCTAGTACGAAGTAAACTAAGTTTATGAACTAAGTTTACGAAGTTGTTTTTTCTTTTTGTTCTGCCTCTTTACCAATTGGGTTTTATTGTACTTTCTTGATTTTCATACTGTTTCTTAATAATAAAAAGTAAAGTAGAAGTACATTCAGTACATGCATGCATCCTGTTTGATGGTGTTCTGTTGCAGTTTTCTTGTAAAGCATTTACTGTTGTTGCAGCTGTGGCTAGTCATACTTGCCAGCTTTTGGGCATATAGCTGCAATTCCTATTGCTGTTTCCAGTTAGAATAAACCCGTTGAATTAGCAGGAACTTGTTAAGGAAACACTTATATAAATCCAATAGGTCTACTCTAGTTGGGACAAATAATTGGATTTAGGTCATAAGATTACTGTTACGCACATCTGGTACTACACTGGCTGCAGTGTCGCTTGACTCCCCACGGCTCACTATCATTTTTCTTCTATTCTTTTCAGCGTGGCCTTTTGCATTATGTCTGAAGGGGATGGATGTTGTTCCAGTAGCAATGGCAACCATGATGTTGTGCTGGAATGCCGTTTTTGTTGTCAGGGTAATGCAAGCACATGACCTTATTGGAAAGATTTAGTTGTTGGTGCAACAGCTGATTGATTCAGGCCAATAAGAGCACTTCAGAAACATTTTTTTTTTAGTTGATTCATCTGTTTAGGGCTCACTGTTGAATTCCTGGTGCTCTAATTGAAGAGATTTCAGGCACAGTCCTAATGTTAAGCAAGGGGACAAACTGAAAATGTAGCAAGACATTCTTTTGCATATGATAGAGCAGGAGCATTTGCATTTTCAACCTTGGGGTCAAACTGGACATGAAGAAGAATGCACATTTTCTTGGATTAAAAAGCAAACTGCAAAATGTGCTGCTTATATATATTCTATTAACCTGTTTCCTTTCCTACAATAGGTTTCCATATGTGCCTCGGCAGTGAGGCTTGCATGTTAATACCATGTCTACTTTCCAGTAACCCAGTGGTTCCCAACTTTGGGTCCCTAGGTGTTTCTTGGACCAAAAGTCCCAGAAGCCTGCACCTCTAGCTGTGCTGGCCAGGATTTCTGGGAGTTGTAGCCCAAGAACATCTGGGGACCCAAGATTGGGAACCACTGGGTTACTGGAAACTGTTTCATATAGATGTTCATTGTTCTCTTCTAGGGTTGCCCTGCCTTTTTCAAATCTGTACAACTCGCTGCATGATTTCTTTTAAAAAGTGAAAAAGAGAAGCTGTTTTCTCTGCTTTGGTCTTTGCTGGTGAGGCAAGACTTGTAGGAGTAAATGGAGAACGACCTACTGCTACATCATGTTGGTATGGCTTGCTTTTCTCCCTTCTTTCTGCCCATTTCCACACAGTGAAAAGGCAACAGAATAAGCAAGTAAGCAAAGTGTGTCTATTCCAGAGTAAACACCCATGTGGAAGCACTCACTAAGCTAAGGAAAGCAAAGATATTAAAAATGCCAGCATTCACAAAAACTAGAGATGATGTTGGTAGATTGAAATGAGCTTTGATAGTTTAATGTCCTTGACATTAAACTTGGCATCATGGTTTACCATGGCCATGGGAATTCCAAGCAAACACTTCAGGACTTGGTATTGACCAGAATAATCAATGTTCTGTTTTTATAACTTTGAGTTTGTTTTCGTTTTGAGTATTTTTTTTTTTGTGGTAAGTATGAAAATCAGGAGCTTGCAGAACATGAGATGAAACTCTATGACTTACAATCTACTCAGTCACAAGTGGCAAAATGGGAAACACAAGCCAATATTGCTTCCTTCTTTTCCTTTTCTTTTTTCCCACCCCTGCTGCTATGTCATAAAACGGAGAATAGTGTCATCTTGTCCCAGAGAGAGAAACACGAGTTGTCCTCAGATCTGCCTTCCTCTTGTAGAGAAGACACCCCCCCCCCCCAGTTTACAAACTATAGCAGAAATGCTTTCTGATTAATTTTTTTCCAGATTGATCTGTTAGCATCAACTCTACCTTGTTCTGCTAAAGAGCTCTCTGTTGAATGTTGTGGTGTTGGCAGAGGTTTGTTATATATTTTTTAACATTTATGATTGAAGTTTGGTACATGTCTAGTTTTCCATGAGAGGTGTGCTTGTGTTTAACTTCAGGGCAGTGCTTGGAAAGTTACTTTCAAGAAGAATGGCTGTATTGACATGCTGAAGCAATCCATAGCTGAGCAGTGGCAGGATGATGTTCCAGTGCATCATTTCTTCATTATTCAGTTGCAGAGAGCTTCAACCTCTCATTTTAGTAATTCTTTCTAAAGATTACTTTCCAGGCTCTGCTTTGTAGACTTTTGTTTGTGTGACAAACATAAGCATAAAAAAAGTTATGACTGAGACATCCTTCTGAATAATCTGAAGCAGTCCAAGACATGGGAGGCATTTCTTTTCCATAACAACTTTCAGTTACATGTTCATATTAATTAGTAAAGAGCCTTTACGTTTCTTCATATGTTGGTTTCAGCAAGCCACACTATTAACCATCCATTTCAACTAGTTCTGCCTCTGGCTCCTCTTCTGCTTTGTTCACTCGTATCTCCTGCCTCGGTAAATACTTAAGATGGAAGAGGAAGTAGGTACAGAGCATAGCTGCACACCTAGAGAAAAGCTCTGGGAGCATTATCTCTCCCGTGTGTGGCTGGTACCAATTTCCTCTCAAAGAGTCCTGGGAATAGTTGTTTGGTGCTTGAGCAGAGTATTTTTTGATGGGTCCCTTCATAGAACTACAATTCCCAAAATGTGTAGGTTACGGACACTATTGTTTGACCAGTACCAGTCTAGAGTACAGATTGGCCCTCAGAGTTTCAATCTTAATGAAAGGAATCTAAGCTGTATTAAAGAGAATAGGCACAGAGCTCTGGCGGCAGTGAATAAGGCTAATTCCATGCTAGGGATCATTAAAAAGAGGATTGAAAATAAAACAGCCAGCATTATAATGTCATTGTACAAAATGATGGTAAGGCCGCACCTGGAGTATTGCGTACAGTTCTGGTCACCGCATCTGAAAAAAGACATTGTGGAACTGGAAACGGTGCAGAAGAGAGTGACTAAAATGATGACAGCTGGGGCATCTCCCCTATGAGGAAAGGCTACAGCGTTTGGGACTCTAGTCTAGAGAAAAGGCACCTGAGGGGGGACATGATTGAGACGTATAGAATTATGCAGGGGATGGATAAAGTGGAGAGATGAAAGCTCTTTTCCCTGTCACGCAATACTAGAACCAGGGGACATCCACTCAAATTGAGTGTTGGGAGAGTGAGAACAGACAAAAGAAAAGATTTCTTTACCCAGCGTGTTGTTAGTCCGTGGAACTCCTTGCCACAGGATGTGGTGATGGCATCTGGCCTAGATGTCTTTAAAAGGAGGGGATTGGACAGATTTCTGGAGGAAAAGTCCATCGCAGGTTACAAGCCTAGTGGGGATGTATAATCTCCAGGCTTAGAAGGAAGGTGCCTCTAAATGCCAGATGCAGGGGAGGGGTATCAGGAGACGGGTATCTAGTTGTCTTGTGCTCACAGAGGCATCTGGTGGGGCTCTTCTTATGTTCTTATATTCTTATGTTCTTATCCTAGTTAGGCCATGATCTGGTACCACAGGAGCCATACAGATGGGCCAGTTTTTACTGAATGTGTGAATTATTCTAATCAAAGGTACTGTTTTACATTGTCTACTTGTTAATGATAGGATCTTTTGGAGATCACTAATTCAGAGTCAGCCTAAGACAGAAGCAGCTTGGATGGCACACAACAGTAGCAACAACTTTGTTTCCGATGGTGCATGATAGCAGAAGTTTCACCTCCTAGCATAAACATTCAGCAATGACCCTCTTCTTAAAAGTGTTCAAAAACAGACTAGGAGACAACCTGCTTTAGCACTGTGAATCCAAAGAAGTGCCTTTTATTTAAAAGAAACCTATCAGATGGACCACCCTGCAGTAGCATTGTAAATCCTATAAAAACTAGATGCCTGGAGAACCTTCATAAATAAGAGAATTCCCTGCCTATGAGAACTGTTATATTATGTGCTGTCAATTTGTAATCAATTCATATTGACCCTTATAAACCTTCCAAGGTAAGTGAGATATTTAGGGAGTGGTTCTACAAGTTCCACTCCTCCCCAGTTGCTTTCCATGGCTGTGTGGGGATCTATCTGATCCCATGGAATCCAGAGTCTTAGAGTACGATCAGATGGACATTTGTCCTGTAGCTTGGTTGGGGTTGGGGATAGGCTAGTTCATTCTTTTTCCTGGAGACCTCAATGTACATGGCATTTTGAATGAGCGTGCCCATGATTGATAACTATCTTCACCTTTTTGGGTCCTTGTCAGGAGCTACTGTTTTATTTTAATGCAGGTAAAATCACAACATTTTGGTTTGATTCCAGTGCTTGTGATTCCTGGGACTAAACTAAAGAGCTACCTGGCTGAGGCCACCGAAGGAACTAGAAACATGGAAAGCTTCCTTATTGTTTGCCTTGGAGGGGAAGGGAAAGGATGTTTTCAATCCTTTCAAAGCATTGCTGATGTGGTGTGCCAGTTAGCAACAATTTAAAAGAAGTGGAAAACCTTGTTTCCCTTTCCTTCCACAGGTGAGCAGCAAGGAAGCTCTTAATTCCTTAAGATCATTAAGCAGTTTAGGCAGAGCATGGAAGGGGAGATGGGAAGGTGTTTTTTTTTTTTTGCTTTAAAGGAAAAAAGCATTCTAGACTGGGTTAGACAGAGTTGCTTGAGATGCAATGTGGTTGATACTCCATACCCCAAAGTGCCTCTGTGTGGGAAGATCTAGACTGATCCTTGCTGGGATAATTGGACTCTCTAGCCGCCACACCATTAAATGATCACTCTATCCGCTATACCACATTGGGTATCTCAGTGCTATTACAACTAGTTAGTTATCTGCCGTCAAATTGGAACTGAATTATAGTGACCTTAATAAGGTTTTGTATGAGGATACTCTTCCTTCAGTTAAAAAAAAAAATCCAAACCCAGCTAAACCTCATATGCTTAATAATCTGCACCACATACTATGTTTTGAGTAAGAGCATCACTTACAAATTTAGCTTCCTAAGACAGGACAGAAATATTGGAGTGGTCATTAGTAGTTATGGAGGAATGATATATAGGGAAACATTGTTTTGTCTTACAACATGTGTTTCAGTTGTAAATAAATCACAGTAGGATAAAAGACCAAACCAAAAAGAAGTACAACCAAACTTAGGTGAGAATGAAATCTGACTTTTAAGGCATGCCAAACAAAGCAATAAACAATACAGTCACTGAGTAGCAATGAAGCAGGTAGCATTTTTAACTTTTTATTTTAAAGGGGATGGGTGGGTTACAAGACTTTTTCCTCCCACATGCCTCAGTTGCTCAGTTACTATTTTTGTTTGAATCTGTGCTCAGTTTTGTTAGCTCAGAAACTGTGCAATTAAAAAAGTCACCATTTTGAATTTTTCAGGCCTCTTCCACTGCCATCACTTTCCATTTCACGAAGGGATAAAATCCAAGTCACCTACTTTTTCATAAAAACAGCGACACCATTTGACTCTGCAAAGCCTTGTCTCTCAATACCCTTTTTTTGGTACACCTTCCTTTCTATCCATCTATTAATTAGGGACTTTTGAGTTCCTTAGCCTGAGAGTTAAATAACCCAAATTTAACCAAGATTAAAAAAGAAAGAGAGGATCAATGAAGGGATAGATATTTTGAACAGAAGTAGGGTTTTTTTCACTGTAGTGATACAGTCGAATTAAAAGGTCAATAGAAACACAGATGAGTGCGTGAGCTGAATAATCTAGTGGTATAGATTAGGCTACTAACAATTTTCTGTTTCTTTCTTTAGCACCGTTAATATATAAGTTTAGATCTATATTAGCACCTTGTCCCCAGTAGAACAAAACAAAACAAAACAAAAAAAAACCCTTCAAACTGTTGAAAATGGAAGAAAAGGTTGAGTTGTAGGTAACAGATTATGATGCTCCATTTAGATCACAAGATCCTTGTCAATATCCTCTGTAAAAGAAAAAGGGGGGGAAAAGTAAGAACAGGTTTGCTAATTTGTGGGTGAGTTTAGTCAATCTCAGTATGATTTTTTTGACCTCTTCTAGCGTTTATAATTGCTGTTACCTCTAAGCCAGTTTTTTACATGGTTGGGATTTGAACATAGATCTTTGCTGGATACAGCCATACTATATGATGAGAAATCTATGACTGACTGATTGGCCAGAATGCTGATTAGGCCTAGAGCCATTTGATTTATGGAAGATGTAGCATCTAAAGTATGTATGAATATATTCTGCTGATGAAGCTAATCAGATTCTGCAACAGGTTGCTAGGCAGGAAGACAACTTTACAGTCCAATGAATGAGTTGCTTCGAAAAAGAATGAAGTGAAAATGAAATAAAATAGTCATTATGAATGTCAAATAATTCTACCATTTGCTCCACCCATTTTTCAACAGGTAGAAGAAGTTACCTGACAGGAGTAACTTCTTGAAGAGTTATCTAACAGGAGTCGTGAATAAGATAGCACTATTAGCCACTGATATTACTTTGTGACCTTAACACATCTCCCAAGCACTCTTAAATCAAGTAGAATACATTAGAGATATTTGGAATTGGGAATACTTTCCAATAGCCCAAGGGTGGGGAACATGTAGTTTTCCAGATTTGTTGGACCAGACTTGCTGGTGTGGCCCATGGTGAGGGATCGTGGGAGCTGTAGATCTTCAACCTCTGGAAAGCTACAGGTTTCCCCCCCCCACACCCTTCTCCCTGCTGTGGCTTAGGAACGGACATGTGGTACTTACTCTCCTTAATGCCAAAGCAGCTGCCCCATTCCTCAAGGGCAATGTATTTGTCATTGTCTAGATCACATGTCTCAAAGAAACGAGTGGTGCAGTGCTCCATTGGGATGAGGGGGGCTCTCAGAGGAGCCAGCTCGGTGTGGGACAGGTATCTGAAAAGAATGGAAAGATGGTTACAATCACAATCCCACCAAGAAGATAGCATAGATTAGGACTTTCCCTAGAATAGAAGGAGTTTCCTTTGATCACTATGGCTGTACAAGTGAGTCAGAGCAGGAATAGCCATGAAGTGGAGTTGTAGGAAGAGGAAAGGAATGATCTCATCCCTCAATCAAGTTTTCGCACTTGTACTCTTTTTCGTACTCTTCTTTATATTTTTGTGCTAGTTTTTGTGTCTGTTCAACAGGCTCCTTGTCCAGTTAAGATAATGAGCACTTGTGTTTTGGATCTCTAGAATTGTTTCGTTTGAAAGGACTTCAGGGTCATTTAACTAATGCGCAAAATTCACAGCTAAAACACTTGTGAGAGACAGCTACACAACCTCTGTTAATATCCTCGCAATGAAGCAGAGTCCAACATGCTCCAAGAAGTTTTGTTCCACTGTCAAACAGGTCAATTCTTACCCATCAACGGGATGCTGGTCCAGCTGACCAAACTGCCAGTGCACAGGGAAGATGTACATGTTGTAGTTCTTCTCAAAGTCACGGGCCAACAGTTCCATGGTGTGGTCGCCAGCTTCCAGGCGCTTCTCATTTTCAAAGATCTTCTTCACCTGAATAGCAATGTGCAATTTAAAAAGAGTTTGAGTCCCCCCCCCTCCCATTTGGAATTTCTTCCCTTACCCTGAAGAATTACAGAGATGCTTTGTATAAATTATTGGCAAAAATATGCATTAAGGGGGTATGGCATGAGATTTAGTGCATGCCTTACTGTCCCAAGAGAAATTTCCATCTGGTGAAAACTATTTGCATATAAATGGAATGTCAGGCAAGCTGATATATGAGGACGGGTTTTATAGATGTATGGTTTGCTTCATGTTTGAGCAACTGAGGTCACTGCACACATGACATCGCACATTGCTAGAAGTATATATTAGGCATGTATGTATTGTTGCCAATTCTGTCTCTGTTGCAAAGGGGGAGAAACATGTGGTTTTCCAGATGTTCCTGAACTACAACCTCTGTCAGCCCTAGCCAACGTGCCCAGTGGTGACGAACAATGAGAGTTTCATTCCAACATTATCTGGAGGGCTTGCCATAATAGATACACATTTACAAGCATATATATATTACAATACAGTGGTGCCTCGAGTTACGGAATTAATCCGTATTGGAACGGTGGCTGCAACTCGAAATTTTCATAAGTCGAAGCACCATTTCCCATAGGAATGCATTGAAAACCGATTAATCCGTTCCGGCCGAAGAAAAAAATACCAAAAAAAATAAAAAATGAAAATAAACAGAGCAAGTCCCACGCTGGGACTGCAAAAAAAAAAAAAAAAAAATCGCCAAAAAACAAAACAACACAGAAACATAACCCCCCCAGCCCAAACCTACCCTCCAAAACCCACCCAGAACAACTTTTTTTAAAAAGGAGCACCTTACCTGTCCGAAGCCTCCTCAGCCTCCCGGGCTTCCACTGCTGCTGTGACCGCCACCCGCCAGGAGGCTTGAGCCTGGCCGGGGTGCTTCGGCCGCTCGCCTCCCGGCTCGCCTCCCGCTTGCTCCGCGCCACCCTCCGTGGGCCGATGGCGGGAAATTCAAATGGTGGAGGGTGGCGAGGAGCGAGCGGGAGGCGAGCCGGGAGGCAAGCGGCCGAAGAAACCCGGCCAGCTCAAGCCTCCCGGCGCTGGGCAACCACTGCCTCCGCCATGGCCAGGGACGAGCGGCCGAAGAAACCCGGCCAGCTCAAGCCTCCCGGCGCTGGGTCACCGCTGCCTCTGCGGTCGCAGCGGCTGGGAAGCCGGTGAGGCCTCTGGCGGCGGCGGCCGCAGCAGCGCTGGAAGCCCGGAAGGCTGAGCCTCCCTTTTCCTAACCGTTGGGGCGAAGAAGCAGCCTCTTCGCCACCAACGGTTTGAATTTCCCGCCCTTTTCCCTTGCCTTTTTTCTTTTGTAAGTGGAAGCTCCAGCCACAAGTCGAAGCAAAATTTTGCGGCCGGAGCTTTTCGTAAGTCGAAATTTTCGTAAGTAGGGACGTCTGTAAGTCGAGGCACCACTGTATAATATATGAAATGTAATTGGATAGGTTAGCTTCCAGCAGACCAACCCATCCTAATCTGATTCAGTTACTGTGCAAAACAGTATAGGCCATACTGGTTAGGACTGGTGACAACTATAGTTCCAAACATCTGGAAGGCACCACATTTCGTAAGACTACAGTAGCTGTGTTGGCCTTGCTAAGATATGGTTGGTAGATCTTGACCTTGACTGGAACTTCAGGAAGATTTCTCCACTGTACAGGTCTGGAGATGTGCATATGTGTTGATCATGCTCACCTTGAGTTTTTGCTTCTCAGTCAGCAGGTTGTTGTCTTCATCACGCTCATATAGAGTGACCAGGACATTCTTCAGCCAGTCACGCATGCGCAGGGGGAATTCGGTCAGCTCAGCATCAAGGCAGGGAGGAATCACTGAAACGCAACAAGAGGCTTATTAGTATAGTCACAGTAAAACACAATCTGGTTTTGTTGTCTTTAAACTTCAAACAATTGTAGCAAAATATGTTGCCCTAGATCAGTGGTTCCCAATCTTGGGTCCCCAGATGTTCCTGGACTACAGCTCCCAGAAATCTTGGCCAGCACAGCTAGTGGTTAAAGCTTCTTGGAATTTTAGTCTGGGAACATCTGGGGACTGAAGGTTGGGAATGATTGCCCTATGATTAGATACAACATCCCATCAGATATGAGGCAGCGGCATTCCTTCTACAGTTAGTTATTTCTTCAGTCAAACATTTTCTCTCTCTCTCTCTCTCTGTTTCATTTTGTATCGCACACAAGGAAAGCTATCATCCTCCACAAACAGCAGAATTTAGTGGTCTGGATGAGACCAGAAGTATCATAGTTTCCTTGACCTGTGAGAGACCCCTTGATTTCCATTCACATGAATATATATTTCAAGCTTCTCAAAACCTACATGTAATTAGAAGCAGTAGTGGGAGCTTCCCCCCACCCCAATTCAAAATTTCTCTTTTGGGTGCCACCTGATATCATGAACTCTCATCGTTGTTATTTATTTATATTATTTATTTACACTACCTGAGCTCAATGGTCATGCTGGCTATGGATGGGAGCTACAGTCAAACATATCTGGAGAGAAACTACACTTAATCAGCCCTCAGTGGTTGGGTTAGGGCTTAAACTGCTAATGGTCTAGCTTCAACTTGTTTAGTGCCACATTTGTTTAAATGTTAGCCACTATTTTTCAGATAAATAGGGAAAGAGAATCTTAATGTATTGCTTGAAACTAGGTTCGGAGACAGCTACTTGCTTTAAAATTAGGACCCACGTGAAGTGAAAAACAATATCCTTGCAGCAGCTAATACTGTACTGTAAAACCGCCTTGACCACACATTTGGTGTTCTGACATGATCTAACTCTGCCTTTCCTGCTCAGAAAATATGGCTGGGAAAATATTTGTGATTTATGCTGTCCCTTTTTTTTTTGCTTTGTTTTTTAATGCCACACTCAGTCTTAGGGAGCTTGTTAGTCACACAGGACAGCTTATACTGGAATACTGGGAAACAGGAAATCATCGTAGCCCACTGTGTGTTCCACAAACATCAGGAGCAGCTGCGGATACCTTGAGCCAGGGCAAAGAGAAGCCAGGAAAACACTTGCTAATAAGAACATGGCTGTTCTTTAGAGGCAAAGCCAGCAGGCTGCTGGAAGATAATACTGCCCTTGACAGTCTATTTTGTCCCTTACTTGACATCTAGGGCCAAAAGCCTTATGTAAAAAACATCAGGAAAACCAGAGAAAGCCTATCAGCCGAGCTGTCTAGCACTGTAAATGAAACTACTCAACAAGGAAAGTCACTACTGCTTTAAAATTGGGGAGAACATTAAACTAAGTTGGCCAGCAAGCAAAAAGGGCAGGGTTCCTGCATTTTTAACAGTGATGTAGAACAGGGAAAATGATCAGCAAAGGTTACTTATCATGTAACTTTATAATAATCATATGCCATCAAGTCGATTCTGACTTATAGCAACCCTTTTTCAGGGTTTTCTGATTTACCTTTCCTTCTGTAGGCATCCTTGGACTGTGCATCTTGCCCAAGGCCACACAGGCTGGCTCTGTTCACAGGAGGTACAGTGGGGAATCAAATTCCTAAACTCTGGCTCCACAGCCAGATACCTAAACCACTGAGCCTTCCAGTCAGCATTGTGTAACTTACATATGCTGAAATTCCTTCTGTGTTACTGTTAAAGATGCAAGACCCCTGCCTCCCTTTTCCCTTTGGCCACTCTGCAGGATGTTAAACATATTTATCCAATGCCTAACACAGTAAAGCCATCTTCATCACACATTCTGTGTTCATCATACCTGAGGAACTGATGTTCCTGACACATTATTAGGACGTGGCCCTTTTCAAAAGCTGAAAGAGTAGTGCTAAATGTACCTCTACTTCTGAAGATTATGTAATTCTTCCCTTCTCTTTTAAAAAGCCAGACTTCCTGCTGGCTGAAAAACAATGGAGAAGCCACCAGGAAAATAGAGGCTGGTACAATGCAACACAACACAATGACTCATTTACAGTCTTCTATGCATCTCATGTAAAAAGAGAGTGAACAAAACATGGCATTTCCGTACTACCTGCCAACTGTAGAAGTACCCTTGGTTTCCACTCCCACTTCAGCATCTCATGTAATGTAATCGCAAGATTGCCTCTGCTGATTGCTCAGCTACATGCACATATTTGTTGTTGATATCATATGGATATATGTATAGCCCGCCTTTCCATGACCCAGTTCTCAGGCACATGGGTCTTCTATTTCAGTGCATGCTTCATAACTGTAACTTTTTTTGAGTAAATGTTTTTGCAAAAACAGATGGGGCAAAGGTCATAAAATTGTGATCGTCACCACAGTTATAGTGAACATGCTGAATTAGGGTGATGCATTCATACTCTAGATATACCTTTGCCCACATTAGGATTTTGCTGTTTTAAAAAGATAGTGAACATAGGTCATTCTTGGAGAGTTACTGTGTTCAGTGGATTGTTCTGAAACCTTAGGCTAAAAACTTACATTTGCAAGGCCCAATATAGTCCAGGTGGAGCTTGTGTCCCTTCTTGGTTCCCTCCAAAGCACATTTGGTGGCAAAGAAGTGGCAGGAGGTGTCGTATGTCTTATTATCAGTGCCACATACCTTTGTGAAAAGAGGAGCTGCATTAGACAGGTGACAGTGTTCAAACATGACATGGGTCACTTTTACTTTATGCAGGATGGGAAGAGAGCAACCCTTCAGACCTAGGCTAGACATGTCTGCCATGTCTTGATTTAAGCCCCAGTGTATTAGCTGTCACCCATGCCATAATTGAACTGAAGATGTGTTCAAGGACTGAACTATTTCTTATCTTATGCAAGTAAAAAGCTAGAGTTGGATGCCAGTATATTGATGTCATGCACTGCAACTTCAGCTGATGGACCACCTTTTCAGCAGCTGTGTATAGATTCGAAAGACCACTGCATATGGGAAGAAACTTTGCTATGCTTTTGAAACAAATTCCAAGGGGCAGAGTAGCAACCCTTTGGTAGACTCAACAGATAGGAGAAGAACTACTGCCAAGAAACGCCCCCCCCCCCTCTGTGATCTGTCTCAGCCAATTGTTATCAAATACTGTTGAGAGGCTGAACAGACACACTTCTTTACATCTACTGCAGGTCATCAGCCAAGGCAAACAATCTGATCTCTACCTCTGCTCCTGTCCTTGACTAATAAGAGCCTGAGGGGGAAAGGCAATCCCATGCCAGCATTTCTGGAGCTGCTCCATCACATCCTTTCCAATGCGCTGGCACAAGAAAAGCAGGTTTTACACTACCTTATAGTTATTTAGATCAGTTCTAACCAGTGAGGGCAGAAAAACAATCAAATCACAGCTTCCTTCAGCCTCCTCCTTCCCAAAGTATTTTGGAGTGACTTGGTCTTGAGTGGAAAATTGACCCATTCATTTTACAAAAAACCTGGTGGAGTTGAAAATTGTGCAAATAGCTCGATACAGTTCCTTGCATTTTTGGACCCTCCAGGGGGAACATGAGCAAAGGAACTGTCACAATGAGCACTGAGTTTAAACTCTACTACTGAACTATGAGCAGTTACACAGGAAACGTCCAACATGGCCTTAGAGCAGTGGTGGCGAACCTTTCTGGACTCGCCTGCCCAAACTGGAAAAAACAAAACAAAACGGGATGGTATGCCGCGGTGGCGGCGGAACCGGAAGTGATGGTGGAAGGAGGAATCCTGGGCATGGAGGTGCCTCGAGACCCCACTCCGGATCCGCCACCAGCACCAGCTGCTCTGGATCCTGACCTGCCGCCTGTCCAGGCACCAGCACCGCGGTTGAAGCCGCCTGCTCAGGTTTGGCTGCGGGGGGGAGGGGGGGAGTAGCAATCCGGCGACTTATGGCTCACGTGCCGGCAGAAAGGGCTCCGCGTGCCAGCTGTGGCACGCGTGCCATAGGTTCGCCATTGCTGCCTTAGAGGGTCAGGTGTTGGTAGTCTGTTAGAGAACTATGTGATCAGCTCTAATTATATCCACCCAAGCCAGATTTTGTGGGCATCACCAGAAGCAAACTCTGATATACAGCAGCCACTCTGTGCCACTTAAAGTATAGATGGTGTTATAAGCAATCACTGTACTCAAAACCTCTACTTTTGACTGTTTGCTGTACTGGCCTCAGTTCGTTCTTCCTTGCTGTAAATCTAAAGCCTCCTCTCACCTTCTCAAATACTGCAGCACTGACTGGGCAGCTGGAGGGATCCTGGCACACACACATAGGGGTGTTGTTCTCGTCCAGTTCACAGACTTTTCCGTGCTTGCAGTGATGGTTCTGGCAGGGGTCTAAACAAGATCAGAGAAGCCATTTTGGAAATCAAAACAGAATCATTGGTGCTTCATAAAGAACTGGACAAGTATTCGTGGAGAGGCGTTCTCCACCTTTTCACTTAACTGAGCCCTCCTGCTCTATATTTGCTTGGCTCACCGACATGGGACTGGCTAACAAGAATGTTTATGGAGTAAAACGCACAGAGAAGTCCAGCTTATTATGTTTGTTACTGACGGGCGCCGAAAAGGAAACAATGGAAAGAAATAAAAGTTGGCTGTCAAGTGGCAGCCATTTCTTCTGCTAGGCTGTCAACTTAGACTATTAGGCTCCATGTGTTGAAAATTTATATTAGACACCTACATGTGTTTGTGAAAGCCTTTCCCATGCACTTCGTAGATAATGCCTATGAAGATACCAGAGATCTAACAGCAGTCAAATCAGAGTGTGGGGAACTGGCTTCAGAGGGAGTGTGTCTTCTAGGTAATTCCCTTCCCTCAAGGTCCTCTGGACCTGATAGCTACTGTGTTTCCCTGAAAATAAGACCAGGTCTTATATTAATTTTTGCTCGAAAAAACACATTAGGGCTTATTTTCAGGGGATGTTTTATTTTTTTCATGTACATTTATTCAAATCATGTGAAAATGAGAGATTGAGAGGGAGAGCTTTTGGCGCCCAAAGTATTCCCATTTGCAGCCTGGAAAGTTGCTTTTCGAGAGCGGAGTAGGAGGGGCGTGAGTTGCTGGAAGGCAGGGCTGAGCAGGGAGGGTGGGCGACCCTCCTCACCTGGCCCCAGGGTGAAGTCCTCGGTCAGAAGCCCTGCCCGCCACCATGGGTTCCGTCACCTCCGCTCCCACCCGCTTGTGCAACATCATGGTTCAGCTCAGCTTGGAGCCAGCTGGAGCTCAAGATACAGCCACCGGCAAACCGTGAGCCTTCAGAAGCCGGAACAAAGAGGCGAGCAAAGCTGTTACTGGTACCTCAGCTGGAGCCTCGCCTGCCCATCGTCCCCCACCACTACCGGGCGCTTGGGAAGGGAGTGGCCGGTTGGAGAAGAGAGAGTTGTTGCTGGGGCTTATTTTTGGGTAGGGCTTATTTTCGGGAAAATATGGTATACCTCTATTATAGACAAAAACCAGGTATGTAGAAAACATGCCTTTTGTAAAGTTCCCAAACCACTTACTTTCAGCAACAATTTCCTCGACATCCACCACAGGCTCTTCAAACTCTCCGACCTCCACCTGAACAGGGTTGATGCCCACAGGTTCCTGAGTAAAGAGACGGAATGTGTGGTGTGCTCTGATTAACCCATGACCTTTACAGAAGAGATGCCCTACATAAAAGGTTAGAAACTACTAGTCATCCCTCCTCACCATATGGGTGCCCTCCCCCAATGGGGATCTACTAGCTTTCCCAGCCTGGCACCCTCCACACTACAACTCCTGTTGCACTACAGCTAGTGTTTCCTTTGGAATCGATCAGTTACCATATACCATACTAGAACATACCCTTTAAAGAGAAAGACAGTATCAATAAAATAGAAGGAAATCAAGCCTCATGGAGATGTTTTCATTTGTAACTGGTGATGATACAATCAATGATGACTGTTAATGACAACTATAATCTCCCATCATAAAAACAAGGGCAGGCTGCTTTGAATTAACATTACACTGTACAAAAATATTATCATACTGTCAGAGGTTATAAGTTACTTTAAAAAATTCAGTCAGTAACTCATGGCAAAGTTCCCCCACCCCCATCATTCATTACAATTAAGGAAGGGAATACTATATTAGGATTAATTAAAGAATGGCATAACACTTGAAAAATTCTGTTCAAAATGCTTCTGAATGCTCTTTAAAAGTGAACAAAAAGTAATAAGTGATGTAATTAAACTCCTCCTGCCTGGTTGTTCCTGCTCATTATGTTAGTTTTTAGCTGTAACTTTGTTATCATCCTCACAAAAACTCAGTCATTACATGTGACTGTGCAGCTCATTATTTCCAAGCTCTGGTCAGTAGCCAACAGATCCTCTGAGCAAGGATGTTTATATAGACAAAGCCTATATATGTGTGTGTATATGTGTGTGTGTGTGTATATATGTATGTGTGTGTGTGTATACACACACACACATATATACATACACACACACATATATATACATACACACACACACACACACACACATTGTCCTTTTCCACACACACACGATGTGCAGCTCTCATATATATTGTGCTACAAACCCAGGGAACATGCAGCTCTATATGAGAGCTGCATGTTCCCTGGGTTTGTAGCACAAAGACTCTAAAGTGTGTGTGTGTGGAAGACACCCAAAGAGGACTATCAGCAGAACTAAGTGATACTGACTATGCTTATATTTCAAATAGTCTCTGCAACCTCTCAGCTCATGATCACACATTTAGAAAAGCAAAGCTTGCCAGCCACTCCAACAAAGCACTTGGAAGAGAAAGGAGAGAGTCAATAGTTCTTCATACCTCTGTTGCTGGATCCTCTATTACTTCCATCTCTTCTGGCAGAGCATCCTGCTGTAAGAGAGAAATAAGAAATTATAGAGTGGCCGTTTCCAGAACGAGTTCTTTTTATTCTATGGATTTTGTCTCAGTTTCATGGCTAAAGGTCCATTCCTTAGCATAGTGATCACACAGTTTCCGAGTCTCCATTTTGGATGCCATCCAAGTGTTGTTAGACCCTTTACATAATGAATGGGGAACACATGCCCCCCCCCCAATTTCTTCCTGAATGGTAACTCCAATTGCACCTTGTGAAGAAACTGAGGGAACATGGATTGGAGGACTTTTCTGAAAAATCCAGATTTTTCTCAGTGCTTGGGAACAGCTGGCTAAGAGAAAGGAGGGAGGCGGTTTCTGCCTACAAAGGAATGGAAATACCACCTGTAATTTATCTTTTGGGCAAACGCTGGAAGGCCGAGTTGGCTTATTCTCTGGTATTATGCTAATTAGGGAATGATTTCCACTGTGGTGAAGGAAGAAGGCAGAAACTGCTCTTGTCTTTGTGGACATTTGAGAGAATTTGAAACCAGATTGCTGCACCATCTTGAAAGGTCTGGAAGGTGATGAATAAGGTATAGAAAGAAGTTCAGAAGTTACTTTAGTGAGCTTAGTTATTTCTTAGAAGATGCTGTGGTCAGTTTCTATGTTGTTATGCCATGATGTATTTTGTGCATGCTCTGAGATTATGCTGCTGCTACACTAGTATGTAAGTACTAGGTAGTTTAGTTAGCTTTCTTGTTTTCTTTTATGTTTACTCTGTATTGCTCCTGCTTTGGATTCTTGGGGGCCTGTGTGTTTTGTGGGTGTAGTGGCTGTTCTACCTTGCAGGATTGGCATGAGAGTCAAAGCGCTTATTTAACCTTGTACATTTTTTGGAAACTCCCTGGAAGCACTGCTTAGTTGGGTCAGTTTCCTGATAGAGTTCTCTTCTATTGTGGTTTTTTGGGTTTTTTTTTTTTTTTGCAGACAGAAATCCAACAAGTTGAAAAGACGTATTTCTATGAAACTGCCTAGGATTGGGATCTCATTCTCTTCAAAACAACTTTCTTGAGAATTCAGTGGGTTAAGCTTCATGAATTTCTACTGTCCCCTAATTTAGGCCCCATCCTAGGAACTTTGCCAACACTTCTCACAACACTCCTATCCTTAAGGCATGATTTGGGCAGAGACTCATACATTTGAAAATAGGTCTTCTGAGAAAAGCAGAGCTTGAGGTGTGTGTGTGTGCATCTGTATTTTGTCCTGTTGGCAGATTTTTATGTTCACCTGTATCTTGGAACTTGAAAGAATTGTTTTTGTTTTTTAAAAATTATGATGCCCAAACCATTCGTTTAGATTTTGGAGTTGTGATCCAAAAAAGTAACCCTTCTGCCTGTAAGCCATGCATGAGTTGTTTCCTTTGTTTCCAAAATGGAACCTTTACAAGCTGCAAAATTTGTTCCAAAACTGAACAAAATATCTGGATATAATGAGGTGGTGGCAGGGACCAGAAGGAAGATGAAGATAAAGAAAAATGAAGGAAGCAGAAGTTTTCACAGAGAGGAAGACATCATGGAGCAGGGGAGATAAAAGTGAACCAAAGCCAGAGAGAGGCTGGAAATGGCAATGCACTGCTCTCATCTGAAGCCTCTGCTTGCCATATTTTCCATAAACACTCATATAATGCAATATGACTCCTGAACATTCAACCCATACATTCTTTAAACCAGAACTGAAGACAGATCAGGACAGAAGTCCAAGTGATCTGCAATCAACTAGCAATGACCTTTGACTTCTAGCAGCAATCAAATTACTTATTTTTTTGCCCTCAGTCAGGAGCAGAGAATGTGTGGTCCTCCAGCTGTTGCTGGTTTGCAGTTCGTTCTTTACTGTAGTCAATAGTGAAGAATCATGGGAGTTGCAGTCCGACAACATCTGAGAGCCACACATTCCCTACCTAATTAATGCAATGAAGCTGGTTTGGGATAACCAAGAGTGTATTCTTATCCAGTGGGGCTGCGTTCAGTTCTGTACTCAAAACAAATGCCTTTTATATCAGTCTCTGCTGAATCTTTGGGGGGGAAAAAGAGATAGAGAGAGAATTAAATCAAATTTAGGATCCTGCAAGTCTGGAAACATTCTGCTTTTGGTATAAACACAAACAGTTAACAAGATAGCTACTCTGTTGACTGATTGCTAGCTTGCATTTTCTCCCTGGCAGGAGCCTCTGTGGATGGCTGTATCAGATGTTCAACAGATAGACCTTTTTGTGGCAGGGAGATGTGGTGCCCCAGGCTCTCTCCCTGAGGTCAAAGGGTGGTGATCCTACTGTGAATATCGAGTCTGACATTTGGAAGGCTAAGTATGATACTCACTGGTGCCGCCAGGGCCTTGCCTGCCAGGCAGAGGAAGAAGAAAATCCAGGCACGCATCTTGCTGTGAGACCTAGGTAGAGAAGAGAGAAAAGAGTTTGAATTACATACAGTTTGGGGAAAGCAAAGCAAGCATGATTTCAAAATGCAAAACAAGGCAAGCACAGTGCTGGGTACAATCAGATGTTTTTCATCAGGAAGCTCTGCTTCTAATGACATGCTATCCGTGTTGTTTACCTTGGGCCTGACTGAGGCTTTCAGCCCTAGTCCTAGTACAGCACAGTAAGTACCACACTAAGTTTATGGGAGTAGAATAAGTTGTTTCTTTTATGATATGTTAGGGCTGTGCAGTCAGCAAGCCAGGAGTTGGCATATACCCACCACAAAGCCTTAAATGGTATTCATACACACCTTGCCAAGTGATAGTACCATAAAGCTTTTCACAGTGTTGATACAAATGATCTCTGAAGATCTTTCTAAAAGGCACTTAGTTCTAGCACTGCAATGCTCAAAATGGAACATCGGCATCTTCCCATATGTTCAGATAAGTAAGTTCTCCACACATCTGCATTATCTGACCAACATGGGAGGTACAAAGTTCACTTGAAGATGTTACAGAAAAGTGTGGAAATGAGGCAATCAGAGTCGTATATGCTTCCTATTCTTTCTACTGTGTAATGTCCAAAGCTCTCCTTAGCTTCCAGACTTTTACAACAGTACTTGAGCACATCCTTGTACAGCCAAGCCATTGCCAAAAAGGGCTTGAGAACATAAACAAAGGAAATCCTGAGAGATTAAATTCTTTGCTTATCTGCAGGGTGGCAGAAACTACAGCTGAGGAGTCCTCATCTACAGGCCTCTAATCTCATGGGGAATCTTCTTCAGGCTCTGATCCAGTCTCCTCCTCAGGGTAAACTGAAGATCTTTTCCCCATATGGCCATAGTGTAGTCTGTAAAACTTGAATATTTGTATTAGTGTAAAATGGTGTGAAGTGTGAGAAAGGATGAATGGCTATTGTGTCTAGTGTAAAGGCAAGAACCTGGACATCTTAAGGACTGCCTTCATAACCAGGAAAGGCATTCACAAAGTAGTGATGGGTCAAAGCCAAGGGAATTATTGCCCAAAAGTATATTGTGATATTTCCCAATGCCTCTGAAATTTTCAGGTAGCATCTATTGTTCATTAATCACTTCGGACTTTTAACAAAGAAAAAAAATACACAATAATGTGGATTTTCCCCCTTAGACTTCAAAATGTGTACGTATTGACAAGCTGAATAATATTTCAGAAGTGGCCTTCCCTGCTAGTGGCATATTTGCCTGACAGATGGAATATGAAAATAAAGCTGACAGGAAATTTCTCAAGTAAAGCACAAGTCACATGAATCTCTTTTTTTTCATTAGAAGCAGGGCCTCTAAATATTCCAAAGGGCTTATTTCTTGTAATAACTGAGATTTAACAGAAAAATGTTTAAGTTTTACATGCAGCATATTTATTTTGAAGATAATGTCATCTGGATGGAGAAAACTGATCTTTGATATGATCCCAATGCACATTTATTTGGCAGCTATTCTCACTGAGTTCAGTCATGCTTACCCATATGTAAATGTGTGCAGGGTTAAAGACTAATTCATCTGAAACACAGATATGCTGCCAAGTCATCCGAAAGTTCACAAAATGCCAAATTTTGACCTTCAGCTTAGGATGCACATTCCACCCATAGCTACAAGAAAATTTAAAGGCACGCAGGCAAATTTTTAACATGATGGATGAATGCACCCCCTGCTGTTTCTATGACAAACTGTAGTGTGAGTTATTATCACTCACTTTGCACCTTAAATGCACAATTGCCTTTCAGATATTGTTGGTGAGGCTATAAATGTTATTGTTGTTAAATGTCATCAAGTCAGAATCCACTTACAGCAGCCCTAACGAGACTTTCAAGGTGAGTGAGAGATCTTAAGGAGTGGTTTTACCAGTTCCACACCCCCCAGTGAGTTTCCATGGCTGATCCAGGATTCGAACTAAGGTCTACTGAGTGTTAGTCCATCACTCGATCCACTCCTACACCACACTGATTATCTTATAAGCATTGGGTACCTCTGAAATGTCCAGTTCAGCCTTTGTTTAATTTGGAATGTAATAGGCTATTAACAATGCTGATAGTGAAATGGACTAAAAATGTTCATATCACAGCCCCTGTATCCGGAGGAAGGCCTTGCTTTTTTACTTCTTTTGCATGGCATGTCCTGGACAAAAGAGTTAACAGCAGGGTTTCCAACAGGGCTCCCTCCAGGTATATGTTGGGTTACATCTCCTGTCACTCTTAGAGTCGCCATTGGCCCATCGGGTGAGAAGCAAAGGGAATGACAGGGAGAAGAGGCCCCTCCCTCCCTTCAACTTACCCACTGCCTAATGCTTGCACAACCTTTTTCCTTTACACCCCCTCCCTCTTCCCCCTTTTCAGTACACCGAGTCCCTTCCTCCCTCCTTTATTTGCTCTGGAGGCTGCTGAAAGCATCCTCCACCATTGCCAAGACCTGAAGCTGAGGTCAAGAGCTCTTCCCCTTTCGAAAGACATTTTTGGGGTGGAAAAGTACAGCTGGATGTGGCTATTTTGCTGATTTATAAGAGCTTTTCTTGTGCTTTGCCCAGCATGGCTTATTTGCCTCAACTCCTAGTTCCATTTATGATCCAGGTATAGAGCTCAGAAACTACTTATTTTGGACTACAACTCCAGAATTCCCCCAGCCAGTATAGCCAATGGCTCTTTTGGATTGGGATTCTGGGAGTTGCAGACAAAAAATAGGGAATATGCTCTAGCCCTGCCTATGAACGATAGCCGCACTGCCCTTTTGCAGCTACACGTGGGGTATCAAGCCAAGGCAAGGAGTGCATTTAGAAAACAACACCCCTCCAGCTCCCTTTGGTCAATATTGGACTACAAGCTCAGCAATATGCCTTGTGCCAGAGAAGATGAGATTTCAAAGCCTGGGGTTTTGCTCTGGTGTTTGGAGCCCATTTGACAACAAGCCAGTAATCATCAGTGTTGCCACTGTTGCATTTGGAGGGGGACAGGACACGGAGCAGCCCTCTGAGCAAACAAGCTTTACATAAACATCTGTCGCTGGAGCCAGGAAACAAGTTTATTTTAAAAACAATGCAAAGAAAGGCCTCAGTAAGAGAACTTATTTTCGAGAGGGATTGCATTAAAGCTTTGCCTTGCAGATCAGACAGCCCCTTGAAACTCCCTAATAAAATTGTGAGGACTTGTGTCATAGTCATTATCTGTGTGTGTATGTGTGTGTGTGGGGGGGGGGGAATATGACTTAAGACATGCTGTCTGAGGCTTAATTTCAACCATGCGTAGGACTGTCACAGCCTCAGCTCCCCAAAAAACATGTTTTTCAATTCCAAGATTCAGACCCAGATTAACTCAACAAAAAGAGATCAATGCATTTGTATGAATATCTGGGCAAACATGGCTAGCTCCTAGTCAGAGCATACCCTGGACAAATTGACACTCTAGGTTTTAACAATGGGACACGGCAAAAATGTCAGTCAGCACCAACAGCTCGAAACTGTACCAGGTGCCAGAGGGCTCCTGTTTTACTTCCCACAGGTCCCAAGAATACTACTTAATAAAAGACATCATGCAAAATGAATGACAGCTAGACTCAGCCACCTGATGCTGCTCAGAGCCACAGCCTAGAAAACTACAACTCTTAGCACCTCCATACCAGCATACTTGAAAATGTTACCTTTTTGGACTATAACTCCTGGTACCGGGAAGTGGTGTCTGGGTGTTGTAGTCCAGAAAAGTAATTTTTCCAAGCTCTGCTGAGAAGACCAGACTGGGGAAGGAAGGATATATCTCCCCCCCCCCCCCCCCGGCAGGTGTTAGCTGAGGTCCCTGCAGTTGCCAAAGAAAACCAGAAATTGCTAGGGTGACCATGAAGAGGACAGGGCTTTTTTTACCTTTAACTGTTAGATGGAAATGTGAATTTCAGCAGGAAAGTCCCTCTTCTGCATATCTGTTAAAGGTACAGGAGTCCTGTCTTCCTTTTCATGAGATCACCACTTCCCTTCTTCAACCACTACATGTCTTATAATAGAGGGATAAACTGGAACAGCAAATCAGTTCTATTTATCTCAAGTTTAACCAGCCAGGAAAACCTAAATGCCTCTAGTGTTTCACTGACAAGATCAGTACTTCCATCTGTGTTACAAAAGAAAGAAATCCAGAGTGTAGCTGCAATCTAGACTGTTACATTTGCTAAGGTGTCAGTATTTGCTAAAGATCCTACACGCTGGAATATTTTTTCCTTTTGTATCTTATGAGAGGAACAGACTGTTGCTAAGCATGTCCAGGATTCTTTTTTCTCAAGTACAAACAAATCATTCCTCACACTCTCCACAAGTTCTGTCTTCCTACAGATAAATCCCAAATGAATATTTTATTCAATTTTTTTTGTACTTAATGTGTTTTTTTTCAAATTGTGAAAAAAAATATATCCTGTGATAATATTTGCAGCCTTAGGATAGAATCTGCAAGAACCACCGTTAATCTGCACATTCCTTTAACACATTGTTAAAATGCTTTGTGTATAGTTTGCATCTCTTTGAGGTGCAAGGATCCCAAGAATGTCAGCTTGCATTTTTAGAACAAGCTTCAAGTCCTTAAGGTTAGGAAGACTGGCCTCAAAGGTAGTGAGAATACTGTCTAGTCAAAACTTCAGAATAGAGCTTCAAAAGGCAAACGTGGTTAACAAATGTCATTCCTATCTCTAATGGTAGCAAAATAAGATTATGTGAACTATCCAAATATATGTTTTATTGGTCTTACACATGTTGGTTGTATATGCTTGCTTTTCCTGAGGTACAGTTGGGAGTATCTTGGTGAAGCCCTGTCAGTGGCAGATGCAAAGGCATGTGGTAATTCTGTGACAAACAGGGAACTTTTTTCTTCACTCATATTTCTCTCATTCTTTGATATATCAGTCCCTGCCCATTTACAGTTATCACACAGCCCTCTCAGCTGATTAGGCTTCCAGTCAGGAGCAAGAACCCTTGGTTATCATAATGAGATCTTACATTTATGTCATTGTTACTCTCTATCATCATTCTCTTGCTGTTATTAATTTCCTTTCAGACATGCTGCTCTCAGATTATAAAATATATTTCCATAATTATGTCTCCAGAGTCACTGTATAGAACTACTTTTTAAATGAACACTGGATGTAAGCTTACCAAGTCACTGCATCTCTTTGGTGTTGTTAAACTTCAGAGGTAGCTAGGCCTCTGAATTTTC
This sequence comes from Intellagama lesueurii, assembly GCA_037013535.1. Taxonomy (NCBI): domain Eukaryota; kingdom Metazoa; phylum Chordata; class Lepidosauria; order Squamata; family Agamidae; genus Intellagama; species Intellagama lesueurii. The sequence goes on from JBAJHW010000002.1 coordinate 222,620,946, forward strand.
AGTCTTTATCGATCCACCTTTCAACTTGTAGAGGTATCGAGGAAAACATGTAGGCAGTATTCCACCCATTTGCTCAGTGTGAAGCATACTGCTGTAAACTGGAGAGCAACTGGATGGTGCTTTAGAATTCTATTATATTTATAATTTATTTTAAATTAAATTATACCTTCAGACATGCCTGTTTCACACTCACAGCTGATATTCTAGTATATATCCTTCAGCCTCATTTTCAGGAATGGTCTGGCTTTATGGCTCACAGAACAACACATATCCTTCCTCTTTCTTGTTTCCTTGAGAGGGGGGGGGTGAGGAAATGTCCTCATGTGGTCAAGTATATAAAATCAAATCTAAGAACTTAAAAACCCAAATCCACATTTGATTAAGAGCTTGGAAATGTTACTTATCTGGAATTTGTTGTCCTGAGGATTCTGGGAGTTATAGTTCAAACATGTAACATTTCCAACCACTGGCTGGATCAGACCAAAAACCTCTCTAGTCTATCATTTTGTTTTTACAATGGCAGATCAGTTGCACAGTGGAAGGCCACAAGCAAACCATGAGGGCAACAACACTTTTTCTGCTCACATGCCCAGGAACTAACATGCAGAGACATGCATCCCACCATTTCAGAGTATATGTCTAAGGAAGCATCTTCTGAAGGTGAAAGAACACCACATGGTGACTACGACTATAAATGATTGCATAAAGCAACTGCAGATGTTGCATAGACAGTAGCAGGGGGTCTTGGCTGTGTAAACTTTTCTTAGGTGTCCCATTTTACTCTTCTTGGTTTATAGTCAATGGCAGGGATGGAGAATGTATGCACCTTCAGATGTTGCTGAATACTACTCCTATCATGCCTTGTTATTGGTCAAGTTAATAGAAATTTTAAAAACAGCAGCAATTAGAGGGCCACAGGTTCCTGGACTCATCTGTAGCCTGCAAGTAATTGTATCATATCTAATATCCATTCTAAGCCAAAGTTCATGCCTATGGACCTAAGATTGGTAGCAGCTACCAGAAAGTTACAAAAGGTTCAACGAACCCTGAATATAAAATACTTAGCAGGCTTTAATTTATTTATTTTTCTGGCACGTAACTGGTGCTATTTCACCAGCAAAACCTTCCTTGCATTTTATATCTGTGGCTCTGATTCATTTATTCCTGCCTATAACAGTGACCCTAAAGTTTTCTGCTCCCTTCGTTTCTATAAGTCTGGAACTTAAATCTACAACACATATACAGTGCCACATTTTTTAAAAAAGCAGCACGTGATTATGGTAATAATGATGATGATCATACCATCATATACATCACTCTGAACCTTAAAAGAAATTAGTAGCAGCCTTAAAAAGTGTTACAGGTTATATTTTTTCTGTTTTTGTCTTGGGGGCAAGAGACTTGAATTTGCCGCAGATGTCAAGAACAGTCTCCCCCCCCCCCCCCAGTTGTCTCTCTCTCTCTTCTCTTTCTCTAATACCTGTGTTCTGCTTAACAGAGGTTCTGCTTTCCTTTGGTATACCTTCCTAGTTTTAGGGCTGGCACCCTTGAATCAGAAGTACCATGTCTGAGTAAACAGAAGAAGCTTGGCGGATGGTTGAACCCCTTGTTCTGCTGTCACAGGGCAGTCAAGGGTGGGGAAACCTTTAACTCTGAGGGCTGTATTCCATTTCAGTTAAGTTCTCTAGGGATGCCTTCCATACTGGTGGGTGAGGGGGCAGGCCCAAAAGCAAAATAGTTGGATGAGAAATACCAGCATGTTTTTGTTGAGAGTTCTTGTTGACAGAAATTAAACCTCAAGAGAGTTATTTCAGCCATTTAAAATGGGAACAAATCTCAGTAACCAACCAATGGTGTCATGGGAAAGCAGGGTATGTATGACCTTCTGGGGAAGCCCAGAGAACAGATTTGGATCTCAAGAGAGCTGGATGAAGGACTGTGATTCTACATCCCTGGGTTAAACAATTTATACTCTCTAAGGCTCTGGCACTGCCTTGGTTGCAGGCATGTGTCCTTAGAGAGTTACTTTGAGAGCCAGGAGTAAGCGACTGGGCCAAGGCCCCTGTCCGCACTTCTTTTCTCATTGCCTGCACATCTTTATGAGTTAGCATGATGGAGGGTATTGACCTTGGGGGCCCCAGTCCATGGATTTCCTAAAAAGTGTCATCTCTTAGATAGTTTTCAATACATAACCTGATTGTGGCATTTTCTTTCTGGGAATAGATGAGAAACTGGTGAGCACGAATTAATAGTATGCTAATATTGACTGTACAACATAATCATAGGAATCGTAAGAATAGTCTTTGGCTGTTATTTAGCACTTCCACATACAGTATTGCAGTCATAATTAGAACTTTCCTCTACCTGTCTCCATATGGCAGATTTTCCTGGTATTATTATCACCATGTTGCAAGGCAAAGAATGAAGCATGAAAAGGTCCATTCATTCTCTCCCTCCCTACCAGTGTATTTTTTCACCCACCCGCTCCATCAACATAGATCCATTCAGTCAGATAAGAAATTCGTACAGGTGGTTTGCAAAATCCTAGTAATCAAAACTGCTCCCCTCAGAGTTCATTCAAGATGCATCTTTCTCAATTTTGCTGTGCCGACCATTTGAGAAACCAGTGATTACCAGTGTTTGGACATTGTAGAAGAGAGTGCTCAGCTAGGTAGCTTTTCAGCCTAAGCAGCAAGGTTTGAGAGACAGATGTGAGAACTCGGAAAGGCCAACAGCTGATCCAGTTGTGCTAAAGCACAGAAGAAAAATTGCCAAGGGTCTTGCCTGTTTTCCAAGAAAACTAATTAGTGAGAAGCACTTCAAATGCCATCCACCGTATGCATTTGTAGAAACTACAACAAGAGTATGTGGTATTTTGGCTATGACTCAGAAATTGAAACATGCTTAGATTTAGATGGCTTATTTCTGTTCATAAAATATTTTTGAACACCCTCCATTGTAAAATCTGTGCAAAAGCCTTGTTGGTTTTTGGTCCACAATCTCAGTTAGAGCCAACGGAAGGTTTGTTTTACTTTTCAGTAATTGAAGAAAATAGTCTTGCATTTGTTCATTTTCTAACAGCTCTCCTTCCTCCTGTATATTTCCACTTTGTAGGTTTCACAGCAACAAGGAAAAAGTCTGAAGCCATCAAAGAGCTTTTCACAGTTGCCCTTTGGAAGAGTCAGCACAATCCACACATGGCAGAAGTCCTGGTTAAGTTTATGTAATGGACACCCATCTAATATAGTGGATCCATATTAAGCCATATGTTAACAGTAGATATCTTAATGTCAAAGAGACTTAAATGAGTCATAACTAACTGACATCCCACTGATTTCAATAGATCTGTGCTAAGTACGACTAAATGTAGATCCAACTACGTGTATTTTGCTATCTGTATTAATAAAGGAGGGTACATGCCAACATGTCTGTCTGTGTGCCTCTGCTGTACATTCAAGACAGTGAAACTGATTTTTTTAATGGATTGATTTTAATTCCTTTAAAGCTGACAGTCCCTTATAGTGCCATTTTCAGCAGCTAGGTGGCAGTCTGCCCTAACCAGCAGCAGGGAAGCTGCAGTCAGGCCTGGGAAATGTACTTTTCCAGAGTGTATCTCAGCTGCTCTACCTGGTCAGAGTTACAGTAAAGATGCAACTAAGTGTGGCTATCTGTCAGGCACGAGGGAAGACTGTTCTCCATTTTGACCTCTGTCTTGTCTTGTGACTAGCCTTGGGAACTTTCTGTCTTCTCAGTATGGCGGTGACCTCCCGACTCCACCCTCCTTGCTGTCTCTGTCATCTTTCTTCTGTTTGGCATCAGCACATTTTCTTTCACCACCCCTCCCACTAGCCTCAAGAACCAACACTCCTTTTTCTCTAAATGGCCGTGAGAGCTCAGAGGCATGCTGGAGAATTCAAGATGCTGCATGGAACTGCAGGTTCATTCTGGAGGAGACGTGAACTTTAAAAGTTTGGAAGGAGAGAACAAGGAAGAAGAGGTGCATTTGACTGGTAAGGTAAAGGCAGAATCACTGGCATGGACACAAGTGGTATGGAGACTTTGGGAGACTTCTTCCATTTCTTTCCACTCACGCCTGATTTCCCCTAAGATGAACTATCTTTTATCCCCATGGTTGTTATATTGCAATAATGTAATAAGAAGTTGCCTTGGGTTCTTTTTAAGGAGAAAGGTGGGATAAAAATATTTTAAATTAAATAAATACAGGAACCAAACCTATGTAAAAGAAACTTGCAGTAAAATCTAATACATGCCTACCCAACAGTAAATCTCACGTATTTCTATGAGTTCTTACTCCTAGGAAAGTAAGGACTGGACTGCAGCACTGACATTATTTTTAACATTTGAAACATATTCCTCACACAAGAATTGCTAGTGGAATGTTATAGTAGTGATCATGTTAATCTTTTTGAACATTTTATTTAACTTGTATCTCATAATTGCCAGGGAACTGTGGGTCTGATTGCAGCCTTTAAGACCTATTTGTTCTTAGCCATATGCTGACATCTTGGCCAAAATAAAATCCCATTGGTGTCTACATCTGACTTAGTTTGATTCCAAAGTATCCTTAAGGTTACGACCTTGTCTTCTCCCTTCAGCCCCTCTTTTCCTTAATTCTCTGAAGAGGTATCCTTGACGACTCTCTATACACTTGGTTTCTTTTTTTTCTTCCACTCCCAAGCAAAATGAAGCAACTCTAAAAAAAATGCCATGTAAATCTATGGCAGAAATCCCTGGTGTGTGCTGCTTTTTGCGTTGGTTTGTTGTGATATCCATGAAAACACATATCAAGTATTGTTGGCAACATTTTTCTTAGAGTTCTTCGGTGTGTGTGTATCTTTTTTACATAAATTTAATTAATGTTCAGTGAGCTGCAGAAAATACAAGCTATAGCAATATTTCAGAGAGTGTTTAAGCACTGGGTGCATTTATTTATTTACTGATTTACTGCTGGGGTTTGTGGAAATTAAATATCGTGGTCTGGGGGGGTAGGGATAGTGAGAATTTTCTAAGTCTTGCAAAACTAAATGTTGGAACCAGTCATGGGAGAAACAAGAAGGGTTCCACATGACCAAGGGATTTAAAATCCCAATCTTTCTCTAGCCTGAAGCATATCTTTTGTGTGCTGGGCCAACTGAGTGCACGGGAGATTAAATTAAAGAAAGGGGAATCATCCTGAAAGTGTGAAACATAAAACCTGGGAATGTGGCCATTTTAATTTGAATTATACTGGGCATGTCTGCTTTCATCAGTGGATTTATCAACTGAGTCTTTAATTTAGTTAACAACGATGAGAATTTTAACTGATGAAGTCAAATAATGACAATGGAACATTGGATTATGGGCAGGCTGGTTTTTAAACCAACTTTGACTCTGATTATATTGTGACTAATGGAAAGACGGAACTTCAAGTCAATTTCGTAACTTGATACTTGTTTGAGAATGCTTCTTTTATTATTTCATAGCTTTATGCTTTTCTGATTGTTTATATGTACTTACGTTACATGCCAAATACTATTTTAAAGAGTGGTTTAATTTCTGTTTATGCATACAGCCTGGTTGACTATAAAGCGATAAGTATTCACATTCATATTCGCATACTGTGACTAAGTACTTTCAAATAGGAATCTTTTCATTTTAACAATACTTGCCAACCTTTACCTATTCAATTACGAGTCAGGGATGAGAAACATGCCCTTCCAAATATCGTGGGACTAGGACTTCCACCATCTTTCACTTCAGCTGTGCTTGTTAGTTTTTATGGGAACTGCAATCCAGTATCATATGGAAGGCTGCAAATACCCTGCCCTGCCCTATGAATGCTTTTCTATGGGTTTGTAAGAACTCAGAAAGACTCCAGTGTTGAGGTTTGGGTTACAAGCACAATTATTTAGTATTTAAAGCACATAAAGTAAATATGTGTTGTTGTTTATTATTTATAGGTCTCAATAACATTTAACGACAACACTCTCTGAGAAGTACTATTACATTTGATGAGACTTGCTGCTAAACAAATGAATATATAGACCTTTGGGTACTTATGGGCGTGTCTACATGGCTGGGCTGGAGCTGGCTAAATAAAGTTGCCAGGAAATCCTTTATGCCATTTAGTACGATCCTTACATCCAAATGGCATACAGACTTCAAGCAACCCTATTCAGTCTGCTTTTTCAAAGTGTGTATTAGGTATGTGTATTACAAATTAGGTATATGTGTTAGACATGTGTATACCTAATACACATACTTAATATACTTCTTTTGAAGATCCGGTCAAGAACCTGTCCACAGCCTAATACACATACCCAATGCACATCTTAATATACTTCTTTCCCTTGTCTTAAATAAGCCTCATTGTGCAGTGGTTCAGCTGCAGTACTGCAGTGAAGATTCTGCTCACAAACTGAGTTCAATCCTGGGCTCAGGTAGCTGGCTTGAGGTTGACTCAGCCTTCCATCCTTCAGAGATCAGTAAATTGAGTACTTAGTTGCTGGGGGCAATGTGTAGCCTGTATAATTAAATTGTAAAATGTCCAGAGAGTGCTTTAAGCAATATGGGGTGGCATATAAGCAGCACACGTTGCTTTTAAAGGGCCAGTTGAGAAATTGCGCACAGCCAAATCCATGGCGGCAGACAGTTTTTCAACCAGCCCTTTAAGACAGGGGAGAGAAAATATTTTTTTAAAAGTGGTGTAGTGTTATTCTGCAGCCCTAATAAAGTCTTTATAAAATTAACTGCCCTTCTGCTGACAAGCAGAGGAAGTATTATTAAGCCACTTCATTATATTGGCAAATCAAAAAAGGAAGACCTTTGGTTCATTTCCAGTGATCTCACACACACTGGGAATGAACCAAACCAGAGTGATGCTACTCACACCAAAAAAGTAGAAGTGAAAAAGGTGTAGGGAGCAACACTCTGGAAGCAGGCTGGTTTGCTCCAGCAAAGACATTGTCTCATCTCTGTCTTTAGGAGTGAACCAGGCCATCCCTGCAATGGACCAAAAAGTGGACTAAGTGCCCATGTAGCTAGCTTCAGAGTCTCCCAATAAAGTGTTTCTTAAGTAATCAATATATTCTTGGCTGACAAGCATGTTTATCTCATAACAGTACACTCTTATGGGCCAGGTATTGCATGCGTGGCTTGACAGTTTCATAAGCCATTGCAAAGCCATCTTAAAGAGAGTGGTTTTGGAGACTTAGAGATGGTCTAATTTTCAACTTGACAGCTGAGTCTCATCATATCTGCAAACTGTTACATAACTACTTCAGGAAAAATCTGTGGAATGTTACCCTTTTACTTCAGCCATCCAGAAACTGTGTCCCTCCTAACAGCCCTGGCCAGAATGGCCAATAGTAGGAATGGACAGAAATTGCAGTCTGAGACATCTGGAGAGATCTATATAAGAGAATGTTGCTCTGGTTTAGATCAAAACTTAAGTCTACAGAATAGAAACAAATGCATGTTTTACTCTTGTGTCATATCCCTCCATCCACCATCTCCCGTTGTTGATATTTAGAGATTATCTACTTAGAGGCTGAGACTGGTCTCCCTGTACTCTGGTATATAGATATGTGGCACAATATTTTTATTAATAATTATATTGTTATTGCAACATCCTGCTCCTAGAATTCATTTAAACACTGATCCTTTTACAGTGATCTTTAGAACTGCCATACCTTACATATGTCCTGGTGATTGTCCAGTAAATTGGCTCACATGCTAATAGATAATTAAAGACTTCTCTCCACAAAGTAGTGTCTGCAGATTAGTATCACAGACATGAGTGAGACTTCAGTATGACAACTCCAGAAAAGCCACTTTGTGTTTGTGATTTGCACAGCACAGATACTGACTTCAGAGTAAGTACCATCTCCGGATCTGAAAGTCTATAGACAAGTGTCCCCTGGTAAGCCCCACCACTTTCACCATGCTTTGCTAGGATGATCTGGTACTGGTAAGATCACAACAGCAACAGCATTGTTGAGCCCCATGTTTTTCCACTCAGTAGCCCCCCCCCCACCCCAGTAATCCCTACCATCCCAACCATCATGACTGGGGATGATAGAAGTTGGATGTCAATTAAGACATCTGGGGAGAATGCCAAGTAGGGGAATGCTGGGCTAGCTGTCGTTTTAGTTCCCCACAATGCCCCAGAGAAACATTCCAACAGGATAATGTATTCTATATTTCTGGACAATTAAATGAAGGATAGACTCAGCTGTCTAGGGCTGCTTCAAGTGCTTGAATGGGGGTGGGGGAGAGGGAGAGACCCCAAGATAATGAATAAGCTGTGGATCCTGGTAATGCACTAGGGCTCTGGGTGATATATAAGGATGGCAGATAGCCGTGCCAGCTCTGCAATGAATTTAGTTGGACTTACATATTTATGCTGACTGTCGCACAAATTCCTATGCATGTTCTGCTAGTCAAGCGTATGTTACACTGCATCAGGGTAAACTGCTTCAAAATCCTCATTCTTCCATCTTCAGACAAGTGTTAGGACCTAGAGTTCTATCATTGTTTAATTACAATATTACAGCTAAACACTTAATCTGAGTTAATGGCAAAGGCGGCCCAGGGTATTTCCATGGCCAAACTGGTTAAAGGGTGTGATAACTGTGTTGTATTTCTTCTTTTTATTTTGTTTTGCAGCGGCTTTTAAATTTTGTTAATTAAATGTTTGGTTTGAATGCAATATTTTATTTAACAGTGGTTTGGTAATTGGAATTTGTTGTTTTAAAAACTGTTAAAAATATAATTTACCATGGCTGGTTTTTTTTTTAAGCTTTCAATTCATATTGTAAATCACCTTGGGTGAGGAGAAAGCATGCTAGAGGTATTGGTCCTTAAAAATCTCCATGGGCTGAAATCCTGTTGTTTAACACAATAGGTTGCTCTAGAGTAGGTCCATTGAACAGTGGGGATTGGGTGAATCAATTCCATAACTTCCATCGATTCCAATCGCTCTATTCTAGTTGTGACTTACTTTAGTATATTAAGTTGCAACTAGAGTAGGCCCATTTGAATCAATGAAACTTACAGAGGAGTTGGCTTATCAAATCCCTACTGATTCGATGAGCCTATTGTAGTTGCATCTTACTATGCTAAGCAATTAGGATTTTGTCCGTTGTTTAAAATAGTGGAAGGCCATGAGCAAGTTTGAACGTATGGTAAAGAAAAAAAATTAGTATGTAACCATTTTGAAAATAAAATCAGATAGATCACTGATACCGTTGTACCATTTAATGAACTGGGGAACTGTTTTTGTTGAAGTGGTAAACATGAGCTGCAGCTTAGAAAGTTACTTTGTAGACATAATTCATTCCTGCTCTTTGTTGCAGTGTTTGAGAAGTATTCTGTTCTCAGCTTGTCTGCCTTCTGGTTTCTGTTCAGGCAGGTTTTCAGCAACTGAATAGCTGCCAAGGAATGGGTTTTAAGGTGGAGGCGGGGAGAATCTTTTCTAATGCTCTTTGATTTTTTGAATCCCAACGAGTCTCTTTATTGAGAGAAAGTAGGGGTATAAATTATGCCTTTCCAAACAACTTTTGAAAGTAACTAATACCAGTAATTTTGTTCATACTAGTTATATTACTTTTACAATAAGACCTTTGAAATGTAACTCCATTCCTTATGATCCTCCAAAAAGTAACTTGCTTTAATTAACTGTTACCTGTAAGTCATTACTTCCAGGCTTTGACCGGAGGCTACCCATATCACTTCAAGACTGCAGATGGAACAATCCTAGCTTGATATTTTTGGGACTCTCTGGCAAAATGCTCTTGAAGTGTGTGCATGGGGAAGGGGGCGTCTTATAGCACAGGACTTCAGATCGCGTCTTTGCTGATGGTTCCCTTGATGGTCCCTCGGCAGTCATGGAGTGATCAAACACTTTCTGACTGCCAGCAGGGGAACAACTGCAGCAGAAATCTCTTGTGCTCCTTTTGGCCCAGCTGACATCAACCTTTTGCTTAGATGGCATAATAAGTCATGGAAGAAGCCCTAACTACTTTTTACCATACATTCAAACTTGTTTGCTGCCTTCCACTACCCTCAGACTCCTGACGGTGCCTTGTAGTGCATTTGTACAGTTAAAACTAGTGTGCTGGCTGTGCCTGTTCCTGGAAAGGTCAGATCCTGCCAGGGTGACACATGCTTTAGTTACATCCTGACTGGATTACTATAACGCACTCTCCTTAGGGCTGCTTTGGAAAATGTTCAGAAACGTCAGCAGGTCTAAAACATTGCAACCAGATTGTTAACTGGAGCTAGTTACAGGGATCACATAACCCTCTGTTACAGCAGCTCCCCTGGGTGCCAATCCATTTCGAAGCTCAATTTAAAGAGCTGGTTTTAATCCAAAAGCCTTAAACGGTTTGGGTCCAAGCTTTCTCAAGGACCACATCTCCTTTTATGAGCTTGGCCATGTATTAAGATAATCAAGGAAGACCTTTCTCTTGGTCACACCACCCACTCAGGTACATTTGGTAGGTACACAGGAAAGAGCCTTCTCTGTTGCTGCTCCCAGACTGTGGAACTCCCTCCCACAGGAGGCCAGGCTGGCCCCGTCTTTGCTGTCTTTCCACAAGCAGGCAAAGACCTTTCTCTTCAGGCAGGCTTTCTCCTGAGTGACTGGCTGCCTAAGTGGGGTTTTAAAACAGGGTAGTTTGTACTTTTGGTTGCTTTTAAATCTGTTTTAGTAATGCTTTTATCTAGCATTTTAAATATAATTTTTAAAATTCTTTTTAAAATTTGAAAAACTAATTGTTTTTAACTTTCAGATGTTGACTTTTTAAAATGACGTAAGCTGCTGTGGATCCATTTTAAGGAGAGAGGCGGAGTAAAATATTTTAAATAAATAAATATTCAAATAAATATTCAAAGGGATGAATTTGAAAACGTGAGGAGGGGGAGAGTTCTCATCCCACCTGCAGCTGCCACTATCTCCACAGGTGAATAATAGACTGTCTGGAAGAGGAAGTCTTCCACTATAGTAGGGGAATTCCCCACACAACTGAAAAATCAGGGTTTTCTGGGTAGCATAGAAAGGGCCCCTGTCTCACCAACTGGCTTTTCTTCAGGCAGTCCTTCTTTAACTGGAGGTAGCAACTGGCAGCGGTGTGGGCCTAGAATTTGTTCCTTGATCATGCTTTCACATTAATTCTTCTTGGAATGTCTGAATAGGATTTTAGAGTTATGCTCTGCTGCTGCTTCCCACCAGGAAAATAGAGATCGTTCCAAGCACACCCTACATCATCACAGGGGCCTCTGTGACCCTGTCTTATGCCAAGGATGACCATTTGCCCCACTTTAAAAAGATCTGTCCATTATTGAAAAGCATCTTCTGTTTGAAGTCCAAGGGTCATAAGAAAGAAGAACAAGGATCTTGAAGTTGCTTACCAAGCCTTAGCATCTGGATAGGAGCCTGAGTAGGTACATGCTGGTCAGCTGATCACAGCCTTATCCACTATGCTGAAAGTTACTGTTTTTATATTTATTTATAGCCCTTACTCCTAAATATAAATCAGCACACGCATGTTTTATTAAGTCTGGAATATCGATCTGGCTATATTCCTTTGGGAAGGTTGCCATGATGGCTGTCGTGCATAAAACTCTGCATGCTGAGAAAGCTTGGGGAGAGGCAACAGGCAGTGGGGCCTTGTCCCAATTGGTCTGTGGGACTTGGCAGATGCCAGACCTGTAATACTGGTGCTGGGCTTGAGCAAGGGAGAGCTACCAGGCTAATGCCTTGTGACGGTTAGCTTTCTATGTACAGGACACATCTTCTGTGGGGGAGCATTTAGTTACATGAGCTCTCCCTTAGCATGCTGAACTGGTATACCCCCACACACTTCAGGGAAGCCTTAAGCTAAAGACATCCACCGCAGGAAAGTTCTTGTTTGGATTGTTGTTTTCCTACTAATTTTGGTCATGTTATTTTATGGGTTCAGTGGCACCGTAAAAGCAAACCCAGCTGTTCAGAAGCCACATTGTCAACTCCCAGTACTGTGTCCTGAAGGGAAAGTGACCGGAAATTTGGATTGGATGGAAGCCCAGATGGTCTCCACCTGTGAAACTCCAGTTCTTCCTCTCTCCCTCCCTCTCTCTTCACAGACAAATACAAATGTACACCACTGCAAAAAAGATATCTGCAGCCTTCTTAGTTAATGAAGAATAGCTAAATTACTAGTCACTCAGCCATGTCTAATTAGGGCCAAGTCTCTTGAATCATAATCCTTTGTTTTAAGCCACAAACAGACAGAGCTGGCATAAATGTGTGCTTAATTACTGTTCTTTCAGTGTGTCTTCCAAAAACTGGCTGTTTGGAAGAACATAACCTGTTGTTTTTGTGTTGAGCCTCAAGGAAGCCTGGAAACTATACACCCTAATCCAAGGTGGCCACAAGCAGGCTATAATTAGAGGCAGAAGCTTCCTTTGTGCTTTATTTTTACTCCATATGTTTCAGAACACCTCTGGGTTGAAGGCAAAGATTCAGAAAATGATCCCTGACAAAAACTAAGCTGAGGGTCACAAGGGTCTAGGAATACAAGGTCAAACTTTCTTTTTTCTGATTGACTGCTATGCATGTGGTAAGACTCACATTAGCAGTCTGGAAGGTATCCGATTTTAATTTTTCCATTAATTAATTGATTTACAGTATACTCCAATTTTTTTCTGCCAAAGAAGTGCTCAAGGAGGCTAGGAATAATAGGCAGGAAAGTCTCTTTGTGAACAAGGTTAGAAGTCAAGAGACTCTCTTATGGTCTTTCATATCCTCTCAGGTATTGTATAGTAGGATAGTTCAGAATCAATCTAACAGTGTTTCGACATGGGCCTTTAAACTTTTCAGCAATTAAAGTCTGCAAAAAGGGAAAGAAGAAGAAAAAGCTCTGGCTGAGCCCATCTTTTCCTTTCCGCATCTTAGGCCATAAAGGCCGTACATCTCTTGAACCAGAAGACCTTGAAAGAGTTTCCATGGGAGCCGACATTCCATTGTGGGAGAGTCATACCAGAGAAGAAGGGGGGGTTCCTCCTGGAGGTGGAGCTTGGCAATAGTTTGAAAAGTTGATATCTCTCCCGCACCCCCTCCCTTCCCTCTTTGCTTATGTGGCAGACAATGGCTTTGTTTGAACCGTTTCATGGAACTGTGCATGCATTTACTTTAATCCTCTTCACACATATCTCTGCCTTTCAGCTTCCCTTCCAGACTAAAAAATTAAAAAATCTATTGTATTTTTTGTTTCTGTGTTTCATCCCTTGGTGAGAATAAATTGCCCCAAGCAATTTAATCCTTTTCTCTTTGCCTTGGATAAACCTTTTCATGGCACTTACATTTCAATACATTTTATAGTTAACTGTCTTAACTGTCTTCTGGAATAAAATACTGCTTAATGTAGAGAGAAGGGAATGAGTTATTCAGAACTACACAGTGCGATTCTGAACGGGCAGGAGCAAGGAAAGCAGCTGCTGCCTTTAAAGGTAATAAAGTTCTTTTGAACAGCCACCCTTCATTTTTAATAGGTTCACAATATCCTGGCTGGAAATTAATTCTTCTCTCACTATGCTCTCTTGTCAGTCTTCCAAGCTGTGTCTTAAATGGACCAAAATAAGGATGGGGAAGGGAGTATCTCCCATTATTCTAATGGGCTTTTGATTGGGTTAAATTTGCTCCATTATAGACCTCTCAACAAGTTCAGTTCCTCAGGAACCCTTTAGCAGCCAATGATGGGGTATGTTCTGTGTGCCAGATCTAATTAATTAATGGGGCGGAGGACATTAATTGTGAAATCCTGAAGACAGAGAAATAGCTGGCTTGAAAGTTATTGTAGCCTGCAGCAAGTAAACAAATACATGTGCATGGTAAGAAAAGTATATTGATATAAGCAGCAAAGTCTTGTTTATTTTTTTCATGCTATCAAGTGAAAGCTGTTAACATACTTCAACAATGACAGAAAAATAGTTTTTGCATTCCATAAAAGTAAGGCATAGCAAGGAAAATATTTGTGGATATATAGCAAAGGAAAGCCAATAAAATGCAGAATATTCCCACATATCAATGCAACTGTCTTCTCATCTCCAGTTAGTTTATAATGAAAATGCTAGCATTTAATCTTTTGCAACTTACGACTTCTTTGCTTAGCAACACAGAAAGGAATCTGAGCAATAAGGCATCATAGAAAATAGAGAATAGAGAAAAAAGTGATGTCATACCTCAAGAACAGTTCGACAGAGCTGAGAAAACTTCAGCCTCTCTCAAGGGTCTGAAGGAATCTAAATGTTTCAGAAGGTGGCAACAGGAAAGCGTTCAGAGCTGGGCTGGGCAGGGTTTCTGTTTGGCTGCTTTTCTTTCTCCTCCTCCTCCTCTATTTTCCAATTTATTTTTTTTTCCCCTTCAGACTCCAAGAGAGCTCTTCCACCGCCTCCCTCCAAAATATATTCCGAGGCTGCAGCCAAAAGCTGGAACGATAGACCAAAGCAATCAAGTAGTATCAGAGAGGGGGAAAGCCTCCAAAATAGAAGATGGATATGACGTGGGTGGCAGATATTGCCAGTTTTAAGATTCTTTCAGAAGTATTTTTGGAGAGATGGTTGTACGATTGCTGTTTTTCACAGAGATGAAAAAGACGTGAACTGATGGACGTACTTGCATATTGCTGCACAACTGAGCTGGAGAATCCATATGTAATAATCCTTTTAAAATGCAGTTATGGTGTGAGTTGTGACAATTTGCAGGACAAGCAGTTTGGCCAACTAGCATGTGACTATTTTTGTTTGCCTTTGTAGACACCTTTTCCTGTTTGCTTTATGTTTTATTTATTTATACATTCATTCATTCATTCATTCATTCAGTATCCCACTTTTCTCTCAATAAAGGAACTCTTCTACATTGATATCATCGCTCTCTCCATCCACCAGCTACCCCAGATGGCCATGGTCCTTATTCTGCCACAGGTAAACCCTCTGGTTAGAAAGCCAATGTAGATTATCACTGACTTCCTCACCCATGTTGCAAAAGTTACATTCATGACTGGACTGCGCAAGGGATAGTGTAGAGCTTGACCCTCTGTGCTACAAAAATAAGGAAACAAATACAGCTGCTCCTGAACATGGGAGCCAAATAAAGTTCCTTCCTCCTCCTTCACTACATGTAGCTCAACTTACCTTGTATCCGGATGTCATTACATGGAATGTTTCTATTCACACTCTCCCCTCACCCTCCTGGCTCAGTGGCAGCCTGTGATGGACTCGGTGTAATAGCATCATGAGCCCTGTTGCAAAGTACAGAGGGGGAGCCCTTGACACAGGGCTGCCATTTCTTGGAAGCAGCTGTATGAATTTAAGATGGAATTAGGGTCTCCTGCCACATAGAAAAGGAATCCATGTACCCCTTGGGCCTAAGGGTACAGGACAGCAGTGTATCCTTTGTCAAAGGAGGAAAAAAATCATGCAACCCCGTCAGACTGTTCTGGGCTTGTTTACATGTTGCAGAGACTGGGTGGCAACAATCCAGCAAAGCTTAAGTATATTGATTTCAATGGGCCTAAGTGCACTAATTCTGTGTTGGATTGTGGCCAGCAAGTTTGTGGGAAGTGACTTAACATCTGCTGTAATATGAATTAGAATGTATTACTAGAGTGCACTTTAGATGTGATTGGTAGCTTTCTCAACTTCCTAGCTGAGTTGTAGCACGTGCTTGTTGTAACTTATGGTTCCTTCCTTCCTTCCTCATGTTTAGATGCTTCCAAACTTTATCCTCTCAGACGGATGACTGTGACCATCCAAAGACTGTTGGACTGCAATTCTCAACAGCATAAGCCAACATATCCAACAATTCTGACTAAAATGTTTGTTGGACCACAGTTGTCCATTTTCAGTTAAGTAACAAATAAAACATCCTTTCAGAACATGGACATATCCCGAACTACCAGGTGAGACGTTGCCAGGACATTTCAGCTTGCCTTTTTCAAGTTGTATGCCCTCAGTGTGCATCTAGAAGTGGACCTTGAAGCTAATGTCCAGTGCCTCGTGGCCAAGGCCATCCCAAACAGCCACCCAGGATGCACCAGGTGATGGCGGCAGGGCCAAGCCCAGTGCCAGCATTTAGGCAAGGGGCCTTCTGGGGCCTGTGCTGTTCACTACCGCTTCACTTCTTTCTCTTTTGAGAAACGTTTTATAGTTGGGGTGACTACTCAGGCCTTTATGTGGTTACAGATAGTGTTTGTTTGCTTTTTGAAAACACTTTAAAATTATTACACTTTTCTATGATACGGTTGTGCGTTTTTCTGTGTCTACATATGCAACACCAAAGCTACAGGAGCCAACTCCAGTTTATTCCCTTCTACTGGTTTTCCACATTACATTATCAGGACCAAGGCAAGTGTTGAACTCCATCTTGAACTGTTTGTCTATTGATGCTATATTTTATATTTTTATATATTTTATACTTTGTTATGTATGATTATGCGTGTTGGAAGCCGCCTAGAGTGGTCGTCTGACCAGATAGGCGGGGTAAAAATACAATAAATAAATAAATAAATAAATAAATAAATAAATAAATAAATAAATAAATAAAAATAAATAAATAAAAAGTGTTGATAAGGGAATTGCCATGCTCACTTTGATCTGATTTCCCAGATAAACTGTTCTAACATTATAACTCTCCATAGATGGACTATCAAGGTGCTCAGTGGTCCAAATTTCAATAACTACAGCATACATAGATGAAAAGGGAAAGTTTCACCTCTCTGGAAAACTAGCTTTAGTTCTTCTTGGATCTTCTTTACTTATGAGTTGAAAAGCAAAACTGGAACAGGAAAAAATTTCCCTCAAGAGACATTTCAAACAAGATTGAATCTTAATGTCTAGTCTAGATTTAGCATGACCTTCCTAGTTATTAGATCGTTTTGAGGTACTTATGAGACTGAGCAGCAAAAGATAAGGCTGAATACATGAGAAGTGTAACCTTAGATCACATGGTATTGATTAGATGGCTTATGCTATAAATTCAAGGGTGATGTGATCACTGGCTCAATAGACCGTTAGTAAGTATCTTCATGTATTGTCAATTTTTATGACTTATAACAACAATGGTTCATGTGCTCTGTTCCCTAACTTAGCAGCATATCCTGAGTAAGTCTATGTATGTCTGCTCAGCATGATGCTCCACTATGTTCAAACTGATTTACTCCCAGGTCAGTGTGCATAGGCTGAGGTCTTTTTTTAACAGCAGCCAAACATGTAGGTGTTTAATAGATGTTTTTAAGTGTATGGAGATGTTAAAAATGTCACCTGCAGAATTTCTGCAGTTTTTGGAGAAAAAGAGGTGCCAGCTACACTGGGTCCTGCTGTATAATACAATTTCCAGTTTTGCATTTTACTTGTTTTGCACCAGCGAGGCTGAATGTTTTCAACAGTAGATTACTCATGCCTTTTTCTGTTAAGGCATTGAAATGGTGTAGCTGCTGGGACTTGTCCTCTTAAGACAAGAACATCTGGAAAAGTTTAAAGAGTGGAACCACCTCTCATTATACTTGCAACGTGGCAGCTGTTCCCGTACTCAGGCCTGCAGTAAAACCTTCCCTTAAAGAGCACAAATGACAGAGCCAGCAAGATAATTAGAATGGTAACTTCTTTATATACGTGGCAGCTGAGTGTAGAACACCAAGAAAGGCAATATCCTTTGTTTTATAGTTGCATCAGAAAATGTGCAGTAGAGACTCCTGGCTAAACTCTGTCCTTCATAGATCGCAGCACACAGCATCCTGTGCAGATTTAGGATGGGATTGGCTAATGCAGAGAAGTAGCTGCACTGACTCTACTGAGAGGGCAGTGCCAAGATTGTTAGACCCCAGCCCCTCTTCTCTCTCTCTGCATAATGCTGGTGAGGCAAAAACTGAATCCTGGCTTTCATTTTATTGGGGTTAGTGCCATGCAAGCAAAAGTGAGCAGCCGACAAAACTGACTAATGTCTTGGCTCCTGACAGACTGAAAAAAATGATTTTGGGTAGTGCGAAGGATTCTTATGAATAATCAGAACATCCCTCCCCATATAAAATAAATCACTAACTCCATGGAATGATAAAATACACTTCACTTACTATGCAGCTGCTTATACAAGACAGAACATAGTCACCATTTTTCTATGATGGCAGTAGTTGGAGCATTTGATTTTTTTTCTCCAAATGTGCTTTCTTTCTTGCTTGCTTGCTTATGTATGTATGTATGTATGTATGTATGTATGTATGTATGTATGTATGTATGTATGTATGTATGTATGTATGTATGTATGTATGTATGTATGTATGTATGTTCTAGCCCGCCTTTCTCCTTAAGAAGGACCTAAGGTGGCTTACATCATTCAAAGACAATATTTAAAGCTAAAAAAAATAAGTATACAAATACTAAAAAAGATCACATGAATACCACAGTAAAAGATGGTAAACAGAAGCAACATCAAAACACATTTGAAGCAGTAAGGCACAAGAATCTATTTAAGAACCCCACTCAGGCAGCCAGTAATTAATGAAAAGCTTAGTCTGGATGAGTGTGCAGAATAACACTATGATTAATCCAGGGCTTTCAGTGCAACCCTATATGTATCACTTCAGAAGTAAATTCCACTGAGTTTAGTGAGACTTACTCTCAAGTAGGTACTTATCCATGGCATTGCAGCCTTAATTCATCAACAGGTACATGCTTGGAGGGCTGGTCTCTGCCTGGGTGCTGGCCTAGAAGCTTGTTCTCTTGATTAAGAACCCCTAGGAATCTAGTTGGGATACCCATTGTGGTGTAGTGGATAGAGTGATAGACTAGAACTTATGAGGCCTGGGTTTGAATCCCCACTCAATTATGGAAACTCGTTGGAGGTATGGAACTGGTAAAATGATTCCTTAAATATTTCACTTACCTTGAAAGCCATATTAGGGTCTCTACAAGTTGGTTCCAACTTGATGGCACGTAACTGCAATAGGAATTAGACATGGGATATTCATATTCATATCCCTGGGGATACAAATAAGAATATCAGCACCACAGGTGCCTGGGAAGTCTAGTCCCTCCCCCCACCTGAACTTGCAGGTCCAATTACTGGTCACGAATGTTGTTCTTGTTGCACCAATCACAGAAGTGGCCCAGCCAGCACTTCCTTGCCTCCCCACACAGCTGACCACTCAACAGCTGAGTGGGAAGACTTGTCATCTCGCCTCCTTCCTGGAGTGGTTGGCTGTGTGGGGAGGTGGGGAAGCACCACCTGGGCTACTTCCACAATTGGGGCAATGAGAACAACACCCCCCAGGAATACAAATACGAATATACAATGTCTAATAGGAATGTGTTGCAGTTGCAGTGTAGAAGGGGAACTCTGCACTTGATCTAAATTAATCTATTATCATAACACTTGTTATAACCTGGGCATGGGAAATTGATTCTCTTGCTAAATACTGATGAGATTTGGTGGCACAGTCAGTTATGTTTGTGCTGTGAATGTGCATATTTGGAAAGTCTCAACCAGACTATCATGAAACTAGTTTGAATTTACAAAAATTTAAATAGTAAGAGAGTGACACCCAGCAAAAAGTAGATATAAATACGGCTTTGAATTGTATTGTGGGAACAAAATAGGCATGATGGCATCTATGAGCTGGTTGGATAGCTCAGAGAGTGGGGTATCTGGCTGTGGAGCGAGAGATTGGGAGTTTGATTCCCCACTGTGCTTCCTGGGAGAAGAGCCAGCCTGTGTGGCTTTGGGAAAAGATGCCCCCAGAAGAAGGGAATGGTAAACAACTTCTGACTACTCTATACCTGGGAAATTCTGGAAGGAGTCACCATAACTTAGAACTGACTTGATGGCATGTGATTATTTATTATTAAAGCTGTTGAATAAGGACCATCAGAGAATATGATCCTTAGAATAAGAAGCTCTTCTGTATGTGGCAGAAACCTTTGGTCTTCCCCATAATGAGGAATTCCTAGGCCCATTATCCTTCACTGTTAGCTACATTGGCTACATCTTGTGGGAACAGGAGTTGTATAAAGTCTTGTAGGCCAGATTTTCCCTAGCTCTAACAAAGAGAGAGAGAGGTGCCTAAAGACTGTGAAATCATAGAAGAATGCTTTCAAAGAAGGAAGATTCTCTGGCGTTTCCATTTACTTTACAAAGCATACAAAGCAAAGCAAGCACATGAATGAGAGTTTCTTGTTGTATCTAATTCTAGTAACAGGCAGGAACAAGTAAATGCAAGCAATGGGAAATTTCCATCAACTTTTCAAAAATTTGTGGGCCTGGAGGGAGGGATCTATAAATGCTTTAACTAGCAATTAATCATGATCCCTCAAGAAAAATCTTCAGACATGGCTAGTAATTTGTTGTGAGATAGCTTACAACAGAGAAAAGGGAAAGTTAGATGTGCCAATAAATCCTTCCTGTCCCCGCGTGCTCTCTGAGGTGCTGTGATTTGAGTGTGTGACTCAGGGAGGGAATAGAGTGGCTATGTATTTTACACATTGTTGACAACAGTCTCTTATTTGAAGAGGACCTCTGTTGAAGAAGCCTCCTATGCCAAGGAGTGTCCGGGCCAGATGGATCTGTTCCAAAAATAAAGATCTGTAAGAAGGAATGACACGGCACCTTGAATTTTGTTGGATATATTGCACCCTCATATGGTGCCCTTAAGAGGTTTTGACTGGGAGGGACTTTTCTCCACTGGAGTTTCTGTCAGTCAACTCAGTAGCAGCCCATTGTTTCCCTCTCTACCTCAGATTCTTTTTCCTGCCTTTTTCCAGTCAGGGTTCACTTAGTGTTCTGTCTGCATTAAGAGTTATGGAGTCTGAAGAAGACAAAGTGAAGTGTTCTGTCAGCTATGTGACCAGCCAGTTGGTCACTATTGAAGCAAATTAACCAGTTAAGCTCAGGGATGTAACAAGTTAACAATTCCACACAATATATTTGTTTTTAATAAAAGTAAACTGAAACATTTTATTCTTTTCCATTAGCAGAATCTCTGAGTGAATGTATTGAAACAATAAGTACCAGTTGAGGTAAACGAACAAATATGGGATCATCTACTGAAGGAAACCGTAGTCTGATCTACTCTATAGGTTCCTAACCAAACCATTTTTATCTGCTGCATAATCAGAGAGAAAGTTTATTTTTAATTAAGGGCCACACTCAATTTCTGCACCAAACTCTGCCAAGCCCCAACAAATTTGTCCATCAATAGTTAGCACCAGGAGAGCATAATGAACAGGAAGGCTGACAAGTCATCTAGCCATTATCTTCTCCTTATGGTGAGATGCATGTTGTTCTTCTCTGTTTAAAATGGTGTGGGCAAAATGTGGTCCCAGACAAAATACAATCCTCAAGGGTGTCTTTGTGGCTTTGAGTCTCATCAGACTGTCCTGGGCCACACACTTAAAAAGCCTCTCCCACAAAATATGAGGTGAATTGCTGTTCTTGGAAGCCTCAAGGGACAGCGATTAAATAGGCCGCAGGTGTAGTCCATAGTGTTTAACACTGAAATAAGTTAAGGGGAAAATATATATATACACACACATGGTTTTTGCCTTTGGGTCACTCTATGGAGCCCCTGGAGGATGGGGCAGAATATTGCCCCCCAGACTCACCAAGGTTGCCCACCCCCTGAATTAAATTGTAGTAAATAGGTCTAATTCTGTACATATAGCTAAATATTTGCATATGTCCTTTTATTTCCAAATCTCTCTCCTCATTTGCCTTTCTTTTTGGAAATGCTAACAGTGACTGCCTGGATTCCTCTGTTAAGTTAGCAGAAATACTTTCTATAAGTTTAACACAAGCACAACCCCAGAACTAATAGACTTCTGCCTAGAGGCCAGTCTTTTATATGCAAAAGATAACCCCTGTCCTTTCAGAGATACAGATAGTATTTAATCACATCACTGGGGCAAAATGAATACACCTCAGGCTCACTATGTGGGATTCCCTTGCTGCCAGCTGTTGACCTAGACATGGTGTGTGCATGTGTGTGTAAACTGAAGTAAAATACTTCAGTTACAGAATATATGTCTGTCTACAAGGGATCCCCAATAAAATCATTAAGTTGCAAGATCTAAAATTACCCAGCTTCACCACTGGTGTGGTTTGCAGGGGTTCAGCAACAAAAGCAGGGAGTGGGGGTGCATTTCAACCCAGTGTAAGAAAAAGAAATACTGAAGTAGACAAAAGATCCCATTGTTGTTTGATAATTAGGGATATTTTGTTTGATAATTCTTCCTCATCTCTCAGTATTGAAATATTCCAGGTTTTGTAGGTTGTCTTTTGTAAGGCACCCATCTTGTAAATACATCTAGGGTGGGGGAAAGTGGTTACAAGAAAAGCGGCACCACCCCACCCAAGGAAAAGGACCACAACTCCGAAATGAAACCAGTTGGCAGGTTTTCAGGGACTTTGTGGGTTGATGAAGACAGAAACGTTAGTCTGGTCTTTTTCTCAGAGAAGGAATGATCAGAATCTCAAAAGAACTGAAGTAAGTTGCCTGTAAAATATTTCAGTGCTGAGTTCAGTCCCTAAATGGCACCATCTCAAAATCATTTGTTTTGACCTGTGACCTGATGTTACCTTCAACACCTTTGGGCTCTCTACAATTATAGTAAAAAGATAGGGTGCTTTCTAGAAAACTGTTTATGTGAACTTGTAGCAACTGGCTGGACAGATGAGGGCACAAGTCCATTTCAAGAACTGGAAGGTAGAATGTGTGCTAAATACAGTATGATAGGAAGTTAAACAGTTTTAGAATAGCTAGCAGTGAATGCCTCTGATATACAGTAGGGCCTCCTTATCCATCGGGTCAGTATCCATGATTCACTTATCCACAGTCTGAAAATATTAAAATTATTAAAAGAAAAAAAAATCCAGAAAAAAAATATTTTCACATGTATTACCATAACTGGCCACTAGAGGGAACCAGAGAACGTGATATGAATATTTTAGTGAAGAATACATAGCATGACCTCTGGTACTCTCTAGTGGCCAGTTCTGGTAATGCATGTGAATATAATTTGTTCCTTTTTTCTTTCTTTTACCATGCTATACAGTATATGTAGCATTGTCTATTATCCATGGTTTTCAGTATTCAAGAGGGGGGGGGGGAGTTTGAACCAATCCCCAACGGATATGGGGATCCTATAGTATCTCTGTGTGACCTTCCTTTTCTCCACCTTCTGCATCTGGCAGCCTATTAAAACTTGGGACATGTGCCTGGTGTAAAATGAATGTGGTGACGCTGCGAACAGGGTTGGGGATGTTTGTGCAGCATCTGTACTCTGGAAGGAAGGAAGATCATATTCCGTTGGAATCTTTCCCAGCTACGCTTTTGCAATCAGTGTTAGCATTTGTTTGTGACTATAGAGTGGTTTAATTTTAGGAAGTTAACACCAACTCTTCTTCAGCTATGTTTGAACATTTTAAAGCAGAGTTAAATGTGCAGAATGTCATGAATATTTCTAATACTTGCCAGAAAAGATTTATGAGAATTTGTAGAAATCTTCTGTTAAACCTTTTTGTGTACAACAGGTAGCTGAAGATGTTTAAGGAGTCATGGCCAAGTGTTTGGAAATGTAAATAAGTAAAATAGCAAGGTATGACACACAAGGTGGGTTGGACAGTACAACATCCCTCACTTAAGATAAATAATTTAATCTGTAAAACACAAGGTCTCAGAAGAATGTCTAAGATCACAGACATATTGGCCACTCCCAACTTGAAGATGGGTTAGTAAGGTTCAAGCAATAACTAACAAGAGTTGTCTGCTAGACTCTGACACCAGAGAAGCTTGTCACCACACGAGACAGCAACAATGTTGGCCATTAATGAAACACATCTCATATCTAAGATAAGTCTCGTGGCGCAGTGGTTAAACTGCTGTACTGCAGCCAAAACTGTGCTCATGACCCGGGGTTCTATCCCGGGTAGCCGGCTCAAGGTTCACTCAGCCTTCTATCCTTCCAAGGTTGGTAAAATGAGTACCCAGCTTGCTGGGGGGGTGGGGGGGTGGGGTTAAATGTGTAGCTGCGTAATTAACTTGTAAACTGCCCAGAGAGTGCTTTAAGCGCTATGGGGTGGTATATAAGCAGCACACTTTGCTTTTTTTATATAACACATCGACCAATATTGCAAATCATCTCAGGATGGAACATGCATGCTGTGATATGTTTAAAACTGGACCTTTTGCTGTCAGGAGAGCTATGAGAGGGAGCAAAAGCTCAAAGGTGAAAAAAATGACAAAGATACTTAAGTAATGAATGTATGGGACTTGTCTTGCATGGCAAGAAAGATACAATGACTGGAATCCTAGACACAGCTCCACACACATAAGGCTGTTGCTGCCTTCAGGTTCTCCTGAGGGATCCCCTTTCAACCTGAGGAAGCCTTTGGGGATGGGCAGAAGCCCTTTAATGTTGAAAAGCCAGAGTAATTGACAGTCTTTGAATAAAGGCATAAAAAAAGAGCTGCTGAAGATGTAAGTTACAGTTGTCAGATTTGAAAACTTGGTGCTACCCCTGAAATAAATCTGGGTAAACCCCTGAGCATGGAGTTAAATTCCCCTATCATCTCTCCAGGGAGAAGATCCAGCCTGTGTAAGCTGCACAGTCCCAGAACACCTCCAGAAAAAGGGGCTGGCAAATCATTTTTGAATATTCTATGCCTTGAAAACTCTGCAAAGAATCAGCATACGTCAGAATTAACTTGACAGCAGGTTATTATTATTTATTTTAAAAGGGGCACGTAACTTGTTAAAGGATTACCTTGCAAGCCCCATTAAGGTCACTATAAGTCCATTCTGCCTTGACGGCACATAACATGCTCAGCTAAGAGGAAACAGGTGTCTTGCATAAATTTTGTTTTGTGCTTTATACGATTTAATCCTGGCAATTTATTGAGCATTATCTGTTGAGAAGAAATAGCAATTGTTGATTCCTATTCATAGGCCTTACTCATAACTCTGCATTGTTGATGCACATTGTGAATTCAGAGATTTCCAGAGGGTTGGCTCTGTTATTCTGTAGTCTGTTGCAGACTGACTGAGTAAGATTTGTGAGCTGCCATAATAAAAGTATATGCCAAAGAAAACTTGTTCGTTTTAAGATGCCATGATACTCCTTCCTTGCAATACCTGCTGTCAATCGCTAAGAGACTGGTGCTGGTCACAGGAATCACATACCCCCACCCCACCCCACCCCACCTTGTTACAGCAGCTCCACTGGCTCCAATCCACTTATGGACACAATTCAAAGTGCTGGTTCTAACCTATAAAGCCCTAAATGGCTTGGGGCCAAGCAGCCTCAAAGACTATGTCTCCCATTATGAGCCTGCTTGGATGTTTAGATCATCAGAAGAGGCCTTTCTCTCAGTCCCACCACCTTCGCAGGTGTGTTTGGAGGAGATACAGGAGAGGGCCTTCAGCCTTCTCTGTTGCTGCTCCCAGACTTGGGAACGCCCTTCCGCAGGAGGCCAGATTGGCCCCATCTTTGCTGTCCTTTCGCAAGCAGAAGACCTTTCTCTTCAGGCAAGCTTTCCCTCAGTGACTACCTGCCTGAGTAGGTGTTTTGAATGGAGTGTTATGCCTTACTGCTTTGAATGTGTTTTTAGTATTGTTTTTGCTTACCATTTCTCAGAGTGGTATTTGTTCCTTTTTAACATTTGTTTTTAGTTTTAAATATTGTCTTTTAAAGATCTAAGCTGCCCTGCATCCTTTTTAAGGAGTAATGTGGGGTAAACATGTTTTTAATAACAATCATTGTCATCATCACCTTTCTTGTCAATACATCAGCACCTGAATTATAGTCATCAGGTATGTTCAGAGTAGTTTCCAGTCACATAATCTAGTGTAGGTAGAAGTGACCATTTTTATCAGAATTACAGTGGCTTAGAAGAATTTGCCTCCTCAGCTTTTGTCTCCAGCTTTGTGCCATGGCAGATGACTTCATCCAAAGGAAGGCTTGGGGCTCTAAATGGGACATATAGCCATCTACCACATACATGACCAGTCCTTGAGCTTTCGCTCCCTATGTTCTGCCCTGTGCTTCAGCAGGCTTTCCTTCACTTACATAACTTGTCTTTGAAGTCATGGAGCCCTTGTGAGGCTCATGGAAGCTTCCACTGCAGTCATGTCTGAACGCTTTTCCCTTCCAAAACAAGCCTGAATGTGGGAGGACTGCATTGCTGCCCAGTACAAAGGAGGTTCTTTAATCTGTAGTTTTCCAAGGGACTCTTACAAAGCAAAGTGTTCTCTTTCTCAAGCTCCCCAGAGTGCACCTATGTTTGCATTTCACTTTCCGAGGAATTAAAAATAGAAGGTGTTATTGACTAACCTAAGCAGTGGGAAAATCTGTTTTATTGTTGGACAGGAAGTAACAGTGGAGGGAGGTATATTTTTGCAGAGGGTTGCCAACTGACCAGAAAACTGTGTCCCAGACTGTTCTTACTTTGTTGCAGCTGCAGGTATTAGCAAGTGATGCTTTGTCTTGGCAATGAAATAAATCATCACCTGCTAGGTGCTGCTGATCACATGGATATCAAAGGCAGAACAGCATGAGCCAGACAAAAGTTGGCAGCCTTAGGCAGGGCTGACAGAGACTGTTTGCTGCCTGAAGCGAAGGGCAAAATGCCCTGACCTCATTCAATGTACACATTCTGTCAGTTGGATTGTACATAATTTGGATTGTACAACAGCTTTGCCTCCTCTTGAGGACAACAGACTAGCATTGGGAAGACAGTGCAGGTTACGCCGGCCACCCTGCTCTGTTCTCCACTGTCTTATCACTGCTCCCCTTTCCCCCAGCAGCTCCAGTATCTCCTGCCTGAGATTACTCTCCCTAATGGTAGGATGTGCCCTTGGCCTACAGCCTAGAAGAAGGGAAATACTGTATGTTCTGTTCGCTTCCCATCTCTCCTTCCAAATTCAGTGGAATTGGGGAGGGGGGAGTTGTCCTATTTCATTATAAAGGGCAGGACAAGTACATTTTTTCAGCAACCCCCTTTTTTGGATTTGAAACCCTGTTTTTTGAAACAAAAAGCAGAGGCAGGCAGGCAGGCAGGCAGAAAGAAAGAAAGAAAGAAAGAAAGAAAGAGAAAGAAAGAAAGAAGGAAGGAAGGAAAGAAAGAAAGAAAGAAAGAAAGAAAAAAAGAAAGAAAGAAAGAAAGAAATTGCTCCCAAGTGCAGTTTTAAGTCTGTTTTGCAGAGAGACAGGGAATTTCATTCCTCCAACATCTGCCTCTGTCCAAGTGACCGTTTGCATCTGGAGTGGAAAGCAGGTCATTCTGTTCACAAGCTGACGTGTCAGGGAGTCGGCTCATCGCCTTTCCTTTAGGGATTCCAGAAAAATAGGCTTAGGTCTGTAAACAAAATATGCTATTTGATTATTTCCCCCTGTACAATACTGGGGCCCTTTTCGTCCCACACTGTTGGGTTTATTTGTGCTGTGTTGCAACTAAACTTGAGTCCTTCAAAGTGATTCGAACCCAGGAGTGTATTTGCTGTGTAGCATTGGTTACATCCTTTCACTCTTCTGCAGCTGCCGCTAAATTACAGCTGCTATTTTTACTAGGTTATCCTGTTAATTAAATGCAAGGAGCATCCTGGTGAAGCAGACCAGAATCTGTCTCATGAAGCTTCCTGTTCTTCCCACATCGGCAACCAGATTGGCTTTGGGAATTTAACCCAAGAAACAAAGTTTGGAAAAGTTACTTTTTTGGACCAGAGCTCCCAGAATCCCCTAGCCATCACAGGTACTGTGTAGGATGTTCTCGCAACTGCTGTCTCAAAAGTATTTTGTTGTTGTGCTTCTTCCCAGAAATGGAGCATCTCAGCAGCATCTCTCCCCTTGTGTTGCTCCCCACAAAGTAGTACTTCGTGGGGGGGAGTTACTCTAAACATGGGAGTGCAATAGAGCCATTATGGTGTGTGGGTGAGGGATATATGGGCAATCTTATCATGTTAGCATAGCCTTTCCCAATGACTCCCATGTGACAATGAACTAAAACTACCATCATCCCTAGCCACTGTGAGTGAGTCATGCACAGACTATTTAGTCTGAATTATTCAGACATGACTAGGAATGCTGTCTAAAAATCCAACCCACGAGTACAACTCAAAGGGATGCTTGGAAACAGTTATGTCCCCACAGTTCCCAACGAAACGAAGAAAAGCCATGTTGGGAGCAAAAAGCACCAGACTGATTCAAATCAGCCTTTGTATTATGTGATTAGCAAAAAAATAATTTGAATTCACCTGTTTCATAAGTAAGCAAATCCCACGGTATTTGACTGTGTGGTCACAGCCTGAAACTACCACTCCTGCTTCATATCCAGAAGGAAGAAAGCACAACATCTCAGATTTAACCTCTGGCATCTCAAAGTGGTGGCAGTAGCTGTGCCAGCGGCAGCAACTTATCCAGATCATCCTTATGCTGGCCAGTGGATGGTGATGAAAATACCAGTACGTACTGGTATTAGTGATTGATCAGGTACATTTTGGAGAACACATGCTACATTTGTAAGACCCCATGCTGCTTTGTATCTTATTACTATTTATTTAAAATATTTATATGCCGTCTTTCTCCTGAAAAAGATCCAAGGTGGCTTACATTATGAGAAGAAACAATATAAAAAGGAACAGAGGTAGTCTCTCTCTCCTGCAATCACATGGATGTATGTGGAGGGGTCTAAATTGCAGCCAACAAAGGGCCTCTCTAGGGCATTTCTAGTCAACCTGGAACGTCCTTGGTTTCCTCACAACCCAGTGAAATCCTCTTAATTGTTATGCTTGCCTATGTGATTCCACTGGTGTCGATCAGAACTGTAAATGGTTGTAAGTTAAGAAGCCGGTGCAGGCTTTTGCTATTACACACAAGTCATGACCTGGTGCACAACAGCAAATGCCTATGCTGACTTTTTGCATGGGCATTGGATTTCAAAGCTGCAATTTAGACTGGTGTTAGTATCTTACACTAACTAATTTTGTGCATAGAACAAAATGTGTGTGAGAGGCTTAAAGCTGTTCTGTGGTATCACAGGTGAAAACAACATTAGCCTCTATTCATCGGTGGAAAATCTGCAGCCTTCAAGATATTGTTTGACCAACAGCTAGAGATGATCAACAGCTAGAGATGATGGGAGTCGTAGTCCAGCATGTTCCCCAGCCTGCTCTATGCTGTCTAAAAACATTTGCCAATACTGGATACAAATAACTAGTTCTTTACTGTACAAACTAATGGGATTCTTCACTTTCTCATCCTTTACACCAAAGCAATAATCATGAGCATACTTATACGGAAAAAAATCCAAACTGAGATCAAGAAAGCATGCCTCAAGTCAACATACAAGCACAATCCTGTCTTTATTTATTTAGCAGTCATCTTGACTGTGTCACAGTCCCGGCTTCTGTTCTGCTTCTTTAATTAATGTCACATTGTAACAGGACCATTTCTTATTGTACATGTATCAAAGGAGTATATGGTAACCCCAGATCAGGGCTAGCCAAGACATTTTGCTGTTCAAGGTATAAAGGGCTAGATGATGATTCTCCTGTTCCAGGTACAAAGACCAGCGAGATTGGAAGTTTAAATCTTTTTACATCACCAGTAGGCCCAGGTTGTATAGAACAGATAAGCCATCATTCCTTCAGTGCTGAGAAAATCTGCTAGTCACTGCAAGAGCTTTTCACACCTCTCATAGTTTGCAAATTACTTTGTTTTGTGATTGGTCATTGGAAGGTAAAGCCAAGCTTTGTAAGTATGATTGCTCAATCATGGAGGTCTGCTGGAATCACATCTCTGGAACACTAGTGGACTTTAGCTTCTGATGATAGGCTATCTGTAATATATAATTTGGTCCAGTGACAGGAAAGCAATCTGATGTATCTAAGACCTAGTTTCAGGGATGTCGGACAAACTGTGCGTGGTGTACACAGCTCTGCTTTCCAGCATCTGCTATACCTGAGTCAGCATCAGTTACCTTGTTTTGTCAAATGGTTGCTTCAGATGAGGAATTGACAATCGTACTGCAGAAATCAGCAGAAGGAAAGTGATGGTGTCCCCAGATAGGCCTGGAATGTCTCAAGTGGCCAAAATCATCTAGAAAGATTGCTGGTAGCTGTGCCTAGTATGTAAAAATCGGGAGTGTAGGGTTGTCATCTTTTTATGACCAGAAGCTCTGTTCTTTAAGTTGCTTGACAAACACAACTCTCCATACCTTCATACCCATCACTGCCCTTTCATAATGGGAAAGGGTTTTACCTACTGATTTCAGCCTTGTACCCTTATTAAAGCAGTGGTATTTATTAAAAGGTATTAAAAGAGAGTCTCTTTAAGCCTGCACAGCCCTCTTTTCAGGATGTGTCAGCTTTAGCTTTGCTAAAAGTACCATCAGCAGAAAAGCCTGGGCATAAGATTTTGCTAGTGCCACATATCTGTTTTCCTTGGCATCTATCAGGCACAAGAATTTAAGAAATGAAAGCAAGAGGAAACCAGAGAATAATGACAGTGGCACCAGGCTTTTAAGACTAGCTTGAGCAGCTCCTGAAGCCAAGCAGACAGCTTTCTGGTGGTTGTTTTGGTTGCAATGAAATTTGGAATGGATTTGCCAGGCTAGCTGGCTGTGCTGCCTGGAAGAGAAACGTTAAACCTCTGCTTTTGTTGCTTATATAATTGACCGTCTGCACATTGGAGATGTTGGTTGCCAAACAACCTGAACATATTTGGGAAATAGCTTTAAATGAGCAGAGCAGTCTTGAGGGGGGGAGGGGAGGGAGACTCCATGGTAGCTCTAATGCTTCATTTATGAGCAGACCTATATGATTCTGTCTGGTTGACTTACATCACCCATACCACTTGCAGATACTTTCCCCCAAGCATAAGAAGTCTATAAGTGGATTACATCCAAAACTTGGAATCCAGTTGAAAAATGACACCAGTATAAGTCCATTGTTACAAAATTTCAGCTTGAATTGTTTCAGGTTAAGAAATCAGTATATAGGCATTTACTGGTGTGTGTCTTTGTGTGACAGCAAATGCCTACACTGGCATCTTAACCTACAATTTGCAGCTGTGATGTATTAACAGGGCTGTGAGGGATGAAACAGGGCTGTGTCCTCGCACCAACCCTTTTTGGGATCTTTTTTGCTGTCATGCTGAAGCACGCCTTTGGAACTGCAACAGAAGGTGTCTATCTCCGGACTAGATCAGACGGAAAGCTCTTTAATCTCTCTAGATTGAGAGCGAAGACCAAAGTCCAGCTGAAATGCATGCGGGATTTCCTCTTCGCCGATGATGCAGCCATTGTTGCCCACTCTGCTCAAGACCTCCAACAACTCATGAATTGTTTTAGCAAGGCCTGCCAAGACTTTGGACTAACAATCAGCCTGAAGAAAACACAAGTCATGGGCCAGGGCGTGGACTCACCTCCCTCTATTACCATCTCCACACAAGAATTGGAGGTTGTTCATGACTTTGTGTACCTTGGCTCAACGATCTCTGACACTCTCTCTCTAGATGTCGAGCTGGATAAACGCATTGGCAAAGCAGCTACCATGTTCTCTAGACTCACGAAGAGAGTATGGCTCAATAAGAAGCTGACGACATATACCAAGATCCAGGTATATAGAGCCTGCGTCCTGAGCACACTCCTGTACTGCAGTGAGTCCTGGACCCTTTGTGCACGGCAGGAGAGGAAGCTGAACACCTTCCATATGCGTTGCCTCCGACGCATTTTTGGTATCACCTGGCAGGACAAAGTTCCAAATAGAGTAGTCCTAGAACGAGCTGGAATCTTTAGCATGTATACATTACTGAAACAGCGACGTCTACGTTGGCTTGGGCATGTCGTGAGAATGGCTGATGGTCGGATTCCAAAAGATCTCCTGTATGGAGAATTAGTGCAGGGAAATCGCCCCAGAGGGAGACCACAGCTGCGATACAAGGACATCTGCAAGCGGGATCTGAAGGCCTTAGGAATGGACCTCAACAGATGGGAAACCCTGACATCTGAGCGTTCAGCCTG
Source organism: Intellagama lesueurii (assembly GCA_037013535.1). NCBI lineage: Eukaryota > Metazoa > Chordata > Lepidosauria > Squamata > Agamidae > Intellagama > Intellagama lesueurii. Next base: position 222,652,990 of record JBAJHW010000002.1, read on the forward strand.
GAGGCAGGCGTTGCATCATGGCCTCTCCCATTTTGAAGAGACCCTTGTCCAGCAGACCGAGGCAAAGAGGCAGTCACGGAAGCAGCAAAATCAGGGAGCTGGACAGGGGACAGATTGTATTTGTCTTCAGTGTGGAAGGGATTGTCACTCTCGAATTGGCCTTCTCAGCCACACTAGACGCTGTTCCAAGTCCTCCATACAGAGCACATTACCATAGTCTTTTGAGACTGAAGGATGCCTAATACTAATACTGTATTACCAGTGAAGTCATGCTGGTGGGCATAGCTGGTGGAATTTTGGCCAATAATATATATAAATAAATTTTAATCCAGAGTCTCAGGTTGGATATAATGGGAAACTGGCTTAATGCAAGGTTGGATCTCTGTGCCAAATCCAGGGCATGAGTGAATAGGAGGAGTGAGGAAGTAGCTCTCCCTTGCAAAATTCATCCATGGCTTCATAAGCCTTGGGCTGTGGTTCAGGGTTCAAAGGTGGCACTTCTGAAACAAGCATCCTCGGTAAGAATTGTTTTTGCTTAAAATTGCATCTCTGCAATCTCACAAGTTGTGGAACATACTGTAGATCCAGACATGGACCCATCTTTGTTAAAGTCTTAAACATGCTTTAGAAGTCATAGGTGACCCCTGGTTCAAAGGGAAGGGTCATCTAAAATTACCACCCTGGGCCACAAGTGCCCCTTGCATGAACATAGGCCTGGTCTCCTTGGAACAGCAGATTCCATTCATTGATACCTTTCATGATCTGCCAAACATTTGAAGAATCACTTGGGAGACACAGTGTGGTTTAATGCTTTAGGGACTGGCTTTGAGACTTGGGGGATCCAGATTCTCCACTTAACTGTGAAAGTGATTTTGAGACAGTCACTCTCACTCTGGGTGCCTGACCTGGCAGAATGGTGCAGAGGAGGGGGAGACATTTACACTGCTTGAGCTTGCTGCAGGAAAAGCAGGACATAAATATAATTAACAAACAACATCTTAAAACAAAAGGTAACCTCAGAAATGTTAGCTTAATTATCCCTTTTTGTACCATTGATACAACTTAAGATGCTTACATGAAGAAGAAGAAACATCTTCAAAATATTCTGCTTTCAGCAGCTTCCTGTAAAAGTCCCAGTGCAAGAGAGTTCTTTAGAAGTGGATCAGTGTTGTATTACTCTAAATATCATCCTGAGACGCCTGGAAAAATACAGTGAGATCAATGGAAATGCTTCAAGAGAAAGGGAAAGATACTGATTAAGTTCTGTTGAATCTTTGCTCAAAGTTACAACTCAAAGAGCTTTCCTGCCAGATGAGATCCCAGCCAAGTTTTGCTGTCAGTTTCCACTCTGTCTTAGTCATTATCTAAATCTAGCCACATCTTACCAGGGTGTCAGATGAAATATTGTGGTGGACACAAGAATGAGCAAGGATCAGTGGATTGATTCAGACAAAGGCTAGTTTAATAAGCAGACAAGCTGCCTGCTTGTTAAATTATGTTAGGAGATATTGGCCCTTGGCCAGCCTTCTGGAGGCATTGGACTACAACTCCTATTATCCCCATCCAGTGCGGCCATAGGGTGTGCTGGCCGAAAATTATAGGAGTTATAGTCTTATACATCCAGATGGTGCCATGCCCTCATGGGTTGGGGGTGATGGGAATTGTACTCCAACACATTCCTAAGACACTAGTTGTAGTTAGCTTGTGATCGATGCAAGGGAACACTTCACCCTGAAGGTTAGGGGTGAGGTGTCCCTCCTGTTTGAACCTCTCTTGAAACACAGCAGGGTGGTCAACTAAGATCTGGGACACCGCCTTCATCGAGTATGTTGTCAAATTTGACATCTTGCTGTTCCAAGAGACATGGACTCAAGATGATCTGATCACAGATGGCTATGCGTCCCACCTCCTTAAAGCAGCTCCTAGTGAGAGGGGTGGACAACAAAAAGGTGGGAAAGCTGGGAAAGCTGGTCTTGACACTAAGGCAATCCTCCTTTGGAGGATGGGGTGTGGGCATGGACAGATGCTGGAGGGATCAAGTTGTTGGTCAATTCCACTTGACGCAGTGCTGAAGGAGGCAGGCGTGCATCTTTCGTTGATTGTCATCGCTGGCAACAATTGTGGCAATTCTCTATTTATTGCAAATTTCCCATCCACTGTTCTTTTGGTTGCCACATATTCCCCGCTTTGATCTGCCTGTCCCCAAGCCACAGATGGAAAATCATTCCCAGCTGTTTTTGTTTACGCAGCTGAGAGGCACACATTTCATTTCCTTAAAGGGAAGATTAAAAACCAGTTCTCATGACCTGTGATCCAGAAGTGACTCTGGCCATGTGGCAAACTGAATGCAGGTTTACTAACACATGCCCCAACTGATCTGTGCTCCAGAGCAGTTTTTAACCTAGGATTGTGATCAGAGGTTTTTCTGTCTGTCTCCTGGTACACAGACCAGGAGACAGAACACTCATCAGACAATTTTAATTTTAATTTTAATGCTATCCCTGCTTCTAAAATGTTTTCATATTGCAGTGGTTTCTAGGCTAGTTTGGCATAATATGCTTACACCCTGGCAACAGCTGTATTCTGGCAGTAGCATTTTAGAGATTTTAGTGCTGATCTTGCCTATGGTAGGAACAATAGGTTGTTTTTATGTATGTGTCCTACCAGGATCGCTGCTCAAATCTGGCTGTTCAGGTTTTCACAGCCTGGATTCTGAATTTTGGAACCTGAATTTTGAGTAGGCCAAGCCCAAGCCCAGGAATGCATGACTGTTACTGGCATATGTTTGGAGCTGCCTAGACAAAGGATGGTTTCTTTCCATTTGTGTATATCTCCCCCCCCCCTTTAGTATTTGAAATGACAAGATTTTATGTACTCTTTACAAAAGAAACAGAGCAATGCAAATGCTTATGTCTCCTGAGGAATTTACAGGAACCCAAGTATGTTTCCTTACCCTTTTCAAGGTTCCTCCAAGCGCTTATTACAAGCTGTACATCAGGGCTATTTAATTTCTGTATTACACAACTTTGCATGGGACTATGATGAGCAGCTGGAATTAGGAAACGGGAGGTGAGATTCCCATTGTGATTATACTCTGGAGTAAGTGTATAAAAGGAATAAAAGGTGTATAAAAGGAATAACAAGGAATAACAGGCAAGTTTGGCCTTGGAGTCCAAAACGAAGCAGGGCAAAGGCTAATAGAGTTTTGTCAAGAGAACAAGCTGGTCATCACAAACACTCTTTTCCAACAACACAAGAGGCGACTCTACACATGGACATCACCAAATGGGCAATACCGAAATCAGATTGATTATATTCTCTGCAGCCAAAGATGGAGAAGCTCTATTCAGTCAGCAAAAACAAGACCTGGAGCTGATTGTGGCTCTGATCATCAGCTTCTTATAGCAAAACTCAAGCTTAAACTGAAGAAAGTAGGAAAAACCACTGGGCTAGTCAGGTATAATCTAAACCAAATCCCTTATGAATACACAGTGGAAGTGAAGAACAGATTTAAGGAACTAGATTTGGTGGACATAGTGCCTGAAGAACTATGGATGGAGGCTCGTAACATTGTACAGGAGGCAGCAACAAAAACCATCCCAAAGAAAAGGAAATGCAAGAAAGCAAAGTGGCTATCCAACGAGGCCTTACAAATAGCAGAGAAGAGAAGGGAAACAAAATGCAAGGGAGATAGGGAAAGTTACAGAAAATGGAATGCAGACTTCCAAAGATTAGCAAGGAGAGACAAGAGGGCCTTCTTAAATGAACAGTGCAAAGAAACAGAGGAAAAGAATAGAAAGGGAAAAACCAGAGATCTGTTCAAGAAAATTGTAGATATTAAAGGAACCTTTTGTGCAAAGATGGACATGATAAAGGACAAAAATGGTAGGGACCTCACAGAAGCAGAAGACATCAAGAAGAGGTGGCAAGAATACACAGAGGAATTATACCAGAAATATCTGGATGTCCCGGACAACCCAGAGAGTGTGGTTGCTGACCTTGAGCCAGACATCCTGGAGAGTGAAGTCAAGTGGGCCTTAGAAAGCATGGCTAACAACAAGGCCAGTGGAGGTGACGGCATTCCAGCTGAACTATTTAAAATCTTAAAAGATGATGCTGTTAAGGTGCTACACTCAATATGCCAACAAGTTTGGAAAACTCAGCAGTGGCCAGAGGATTGGAAAAGATCAGTCTACATCCCAATCCCAAAGAAGGGCAGTGCCAAAGAATGCTCCAACTACTGTACAATTGCACTCATTTCACACACTAGCAAGGTTATGCTCAAAATCCTACAAGGTAGGCTTCAGCAGTATGTGGACCCAGAACTCCCAGAAGTACAAGCTGGATTTCGAAGGGGCAGAGGAACTAGAGACCAAATTGCTAACATGCGCTGGATTATAGAGAAAGCCAGAGAGTTCTAGAAAAACATCTACTTCTGCTTCATTGACTACGCAAAAGCCTTTGACTGTGTGGACCACAGCAAACCATGGCAAGTTCTTAAAGAAATGGGAGTGCCTGAACACCTTATCTATCTCCTGAGAAATCTATAAGTGGGAGAGAAAGCAACAGTTAGAACTGGATATGGAACCACTGATTGGTTCAAAATTGGGAAAGGAGTATGACAAGGCTATATATTGTCTCCTTGCTTATTTAACTTATATGCAGAATACATCGTGCGAAAGGCTGGACTGGATGAATCCCAAGCCGGAATTAAGATTTCCGGAAGAAATATCAACAACCTCAGATATGCAGATGATACCACTCTGATGGCAGAAAGTGAGGAGGAATTAAAGAACCTCGTAATGAGGGTGAAAGAGGAGAGCACAAAAAATGGTTTGAAGATCAACATCAAAAAAACTAAGATCATGGCCACTGGTCCCATCACCTCCTGGCAAATAGAAGGGGAAGATATGGAGGCGGTGACAGATTTTACTTTCTTGGGCTCCATGATCACTGCAGATGGTAACAGCAGCCACGAAATTAAAAGATTCCTGCTTCTTGGGAGGAAAGCGATGACAAACCTAGACAGCATCTTAAAAAGCAGAGACATCACCTTGCCGACAAAGGTCCGCATAGTCAAAGCTATAGTTTTTCCAGTAGTGATGTATGGAAGTGAGAGCTGGACCATAAAGAAGGCTGACCGCCGAAGAATTGATGCTTTTGAATTTTGGTGCTGGAGGAGGCTCTTGAGAGTCCCCTGGACTGCAAAGAGAACAAACCTATCCATTTTGAAAGAAATCAACCCTGAGTGCTCACTGGAAGGACAGATCCTGAAGTTGAGGCTCCAATACTTTGGCCATCTCATGAGAAGAGAAGACTCCCTGGAAAAGACCCTGATGTTGGGAAGTGTGAGGGCAAGAGGAGAAGGGGACGACAGAGGATGAGATGGTTGGAGAGTGTCATCGAATCTACCAACATGAATTTGACCCAACTCCGGGAGGCAGTGGAAGACAGGAGGGCCTGGCGTGCTCTGGTCCATGGGGTCACGAAGAGTCGGACACGACTTAACGACTAAACAACAACAAGTGAAATCCTGTAAGTCATGTGGTACATCACAGCCAGTTAATAAGGTTTCAGTCATGTGGCCAGCTTTCTCCCAGCATATTGTTTATTTGGTGCAATGCACCATTGTGAGTTAGGTGATTTTATTTACTCCAGAGCAAAATCCTGATAAGATTCTGGCCAGTGTGGAACAATTTTTAACTTTTTGTTTTTCTTAAGTGAGATTTCATTCACATGCATGATGTACTAATTCATATGTGATTGATCACTTCAGTTATTTTCATACATATGAGTTTGTCACATAGTACACAAATTATTTGGCAATCTCTTGCCTTGTTCTCCTTGTACCTTACAGCCTGGCCAATCTTCTACTTTGATTGAGTTTTCAACCATCATTTTACACTCTCTTCTGACTATCGCAGTGTATATCTATAGCAGCCCTGTCACCTCAGGATGGACAATATGCTTTTACTGAACTTCCCTAATATAGAAGCCCGAATGAGCAAGACAGCAACATTTGAATAGCCTCCATTGATGAGGTTACTTATAAACATCCCAACAGGTATCCAAATATTTTAGTTTTGGAGGAATACTATAAAGGGCTCAGGAAAAACTGGTCAGGACAAAGCTAAAAATAAAAGGCAAAAAAAGCTGAACTCTCTGTGGCTGTGGAACGCAAAGGCACCACGAAGCTGTGTTGTGTTGCTTCCCTTTGCTTCAGTGATTTGTCCAAGCTGGCTCCAGGGAAGAAGAGAAACCATTCAAGCTGTTTTTGCTTTTGAGTTAAGTTTTCCCCCTCCCCCCTTAATGTTGATTTGCAGGCCAGGAAGAAAACAAGTCAAAATGAGATGCAGAAAAAGGGCCAAGCAAAGCCCTGTGATCCTTTGGCCCCCTGTTTCTCAGACAGAATATATCTGCTTTACGTGAGCCAATTAGCACCTTGTCCAGCAGCTGCACCACAATGAACCTTGGAGGGTGCCGGATTTCTTAGGGGTGGTGGTGGTAAAGGCTGACAACTAGTGCAAAAGCTTTGGAACTTTCACCAGGGCACATTGTGAAGGATCCAGCTCCTTTTGACCATGAGTGAGATTCTTCAGAGGTTACTTGGCAGCATGTAAACATTTTCTGCTCAGGAGCAGTTCCAGATTTCTTGAAAATCAGGCCCATTCAAGGTCCACCCACCCCTATTAATAATCATGGAATGTTTCCTTTTCTTGGCAGGCCCAGAGTGGTATGACTATTCTTTATTTAAACACCATTTAGACCATGTTACCCTAACCCTTGTCAGCTTGCTCCACACAGATGGAGACTCCCATGTGGACAATCCATTGTGAATGTGAATGTGCACCACTGTTTGCTAAACAATGCCCACCAAACTCCTTGAGAACATCTCTTAATACTGAGGCTGCATGTCGTGCATGACTAGAGGTGGGCTAGTCCAATCTGTCAGGTGGCACATTGGTGTAAAATGATGCTCTTGGGACCCCTCTTAAATGCTAAGTGGATGCTGCCTGCTGTATTATGTAACAGTTGTGGTTTCAGTCCTCTGCATGTACCTTACAGCAGTGCACACCCCAATCAGACATGTTGGACTACAGCTCCCATCATCCCCAGCCAGCATGGCCATTGTAGCCTCACATCTCTGTGTTGGAGGCTGCTGGGGAGAGAAGATTTCTGCAGTCAGTTAAATGGTTGTAAGTTTGTAACCTAACCTCATGACAGAAGCAAAACTTTTAAGATATCAAGATCTATTAAAAAATGATTGTGAGTTAAGGTCCAAAGAAGAGTTAGAAATACAAAACATATATCTAGACTGGTGGTCCTGAGCACAAGTGGAATCTAGGTATAGAAAAGATAAAATAGAGGGCTTTTACACAGAACAAACGATATTCGATAAACCTCTGCTGGGCTCAAATGATAAAGTAATTAAGAAAATATATGATTATTTGCTTGAAACTAAAATGCAAGATGAGATGGTAAAAGAATGTATGATTAGGTGGGCACAAAATATAGGACATAATATTGATATTGATCAATGGTTGCAAATATGGAAAAATAACATAAAGCTCACAAAATCGGTAAATTTCAAGGAGAAGATATATAAGATGTTTTATAGGTGGCATATGACTCCGGAAAAATTGTCAAAGATTTATACAGAGGTGTCAAATGTGTGTTGGAAGTGTGAAGCACAAGAGGGAAGCTTTTACCATATGTGGTGGACTTATAGAGTAGCGAAACAGTATTGGACAGCAGTACATACTCTGTTACAAAAAATATTGCTTTGTAATGTTCCACTAACCCCAGAATTGTTTTCAGATAATATAGATAAGACAAAGAACTACCTAGTTATATATATAGTCACTGCATCCAGAATTCTTTATGCTAAGAACTGGAAGAAATCGGAGATACCAAAACAAGAGGAACTCATTGAGAAGATATGGGAAGCGGCAGAAATGGATATTCTATCAGAAGTGTTGAAAGACTGTCCAATACAAAAGGCAACTGAACGATGGGATTTATTATATAAATGGCTTGAGTCACCAGATAGTGCTTGAATAACATAGAATTAAACTAAGATGTAACTGTAAGTTGAAACCTGGAGGGCAATCAAATTGTAGAAAGGCGAAAAGTCGACTTGATATCGCAACATGAACAAACGGATTGGATGACAGTACATTTTGTGTTCTCCTTCCCCCTCTTCCCCCCCCCCATATCCCCCTCTACCTTTTGTACTCCTTACCTTATCCCTAGTTTTTAAAAATAAAAAATAAATTTTTAAAAAAATGGTTGTAAGTTTGTACTTTCCTCAAACTCTACTGTTCCACCCACCAGAATCTCTGTACTTTTTAAACATACCTGCCTTGTGTTTTCCTCCCCTCCCTTCCGTTCTGTGACCAGAGACGTTTCACTGATTACTTTGCCAGTCTTTTTAAATAGCCCAGACTTTTCAGCTCCTTATAATTAAATGGTAATGTGGTTTATGCGTAATCGGGGTGGTGGAGTAGTTGCATAAAGTGCTCTCCCGCTACAGTGGTTAAGTGAACTTCCAAAATAAGATCACCCAATCTGTGGATAAGACATTGCCTGTTGAAAGCAGGAGCTTATTTATGACTATTAACTAGACTTCACAGCTATGATTATGGAACACAGAGATGTACATACAAAGCATCTTGAGATACACAGCTACTCTTCCATAGCAATATTGTTTAGGAAAACCAACCTAGCACTGCTTACCTAATGCTACTTTATTACTATTATTCATTTCTTGAAGACAGAAGAGCCAGATGAAGATTCTGTCTGGGCCAGTGGTGTGGAGCCTGGGGTACTTGGTGAGCCTACAACCAAGAGCTGAATCTCATGACATCATTTCCTGTAGCCGTTTCCAAAAGAGAGATATGGAGCAGAGGATTTGCAAGTCAGCAGCAACAGCAATATTTCATTAGGCCTTCACTTACATTATGCACCAGCTACTGCCAAGTAGGTGTACATAGATATGTGCTAGGCATGTATCAGAGTGGAATAATGGAAAGGCAATGTATTTTGAGCCCAACACTGTCTCTAGTACACATTTATTAGACTTTGGTGATGGGCTGTACTTGTGACTGTCCTGGGATCATTTTACTATGAAGGACAGGATACAAAATCAGTCCATCAGTCAATCAATCAATCAATCAATTAGTCAGTCTTTTATAGGACTAGAGTGTTATTATGAACCCAAACGGCAGTATAGTGTAAAAGAAGGGAAGGTTGACAGGGATACACAACCTGGTGCACTCCAGAGATTTGGGGCTACAGTGCTTATAATTTTTGACAACTGGCCATAATGGCTAGGACATCTGGAAATTCTAGTGCAGCACCATCTCATCATTGGGTTTACATGGTAAAGAAAGTTCAGCAGAATTTTACCACTGTGATCTTCTGAACATTATTAGTGTTGAGACAGAGAGAAGAATACAGTGTAATAAACCATATCTACTTGATAGCAATAAGGACCGGAGAGGTAAAGACACTTACATGAGAGATCAGAGAGGGATCTTGGTCCTGTTAGAGGAGGCTGAGCCAGTAGAATGGACCATTTATGTGTATCCAAAGGAAGGAGGTTACTGGAAGAGGGGAAGCTGGGCCGGGATGAAACCCCCACCAGTGACTCCTACCAAGGGAGAATGGTCTCGACACCTGTGCTGTGGAACCATCTGCCCCAGTTTAAGGAAACCCGTCTGGAAACTGACCAATTGAGAGCAATTTGGGGTGAACCCTCGTTGGTGAAATCTTTTGTGACGCCTGAGTTTCAAGGCAGTTTGGATTATGGACATTTGTTAGAAGGACACATTGGTCCTGCGGAAGTAGTTATTCACAACTCTCAGTTGGAAGTTAATAAAAAGTTTAAGCAACCAGAAGAAGTGTTACCCTTTATTGGAGGGATGAGGCGAAATAAAGTAATGCCCAAACTTGAGCACACTCACACAGACTCTTCTGAAGAAGAATGCTATCTTAAAGAACCTGCAGTTCTGGAAAGTGAAGTAAAAGCTGCTCTGAAAGCACTAGGAAGAAATAAATCACCAGAGGTAGTTGGAATACTGATAGAACAATTTCAAGCCACAGAGGCTGAATCTGTCCAAATCCTAACAAGAATATGCAAACAAATATGGAAAACAAAGCAATGCCCCCAAGACTCTCAATGTTCAACATACATTCCAATCCCCAAGAAAGAAAATGCCAAGATGTCCAGTAACCATAAGACTATTGTTTAAATTTCCCATGCAAACAAAATGATGATCAACGTGTTGTAACAAATGCTTTTACCTTATATGAAGTGAGAAATGCCTGATGTTCAAGCCGGATTCTGAAAAGGATGAAGCACTCGAGATCATTTTGCAAATATCTGCTGGTTATGGAGGTGCACCAAAAATTTCAGAATAGATCAGTTTATGCTTTATAAAGACTTTGACCATGTGGATCATGAGAAGCTATGGGTCGTTCAGAAAGAAATGTGTGTGCTTCAGCACTTTTGGCCTGATATGTAACATGTATTGTGGACAAGAAGCTACCAATATGACCAAATAAGGAGAGACAGTTCACAGATTACCTATAGGTTAGACAAGAGTGTATTTTATCCCCTTATCTGTTCCTTCTGTATGAAGAACATATCATATGGAAAGCCAGCCTAGATTCAGATGAAGGAGGAGTGAAAACTGGTGGAACCAACATCAGTAATTTAAGATATGCAGATAACACCATTTTACTGGCAGAAAGCAAGAATGACTTGAAATGACTTATAGGGAAAGTGAAAGAAGAAAGTGCCAAAGCAGGACTGCAACTGAACATTAAGAAGACAAAAATCATGACTACAGAAGAACTACATAACTTTAATGTTAACAATGATAGAATTGAAATAGTTAGAGATTTTGTATACCTTGGTTCAATCATCAAAGGGAAATTGCAGACAAGAAATCAGAAGAAGACTGAGACTCAGAAGGGCAATGAAGGAACTAGAAGATATTATTAAGTGTAAGAATGTGTCACTGAAGATCAAGGACAAGATCATCCACACTCTTGTATTCCTGTTTAGCATGTGTGGGTGTGAAAGCTAGACAGTAAAGAAAGTTGACGGGGGAAAAAAGATTCATTTGAAAAATGGTGCTCAAGGTGAGCTTTGAGGATATCCTGGACTGCCAGAAAGACAAACAACTGGCTCCTAGATCAAATCAAGCCTGAACAACTCTGGAAGCAAAAATGCTGAAACTGAGGTTGTCCCACTTTGGGCACATCATGAGAAGGCAAGACTCTCTGGAAAACACAATAATCCTGGGAAAGGTGGAAGACAGCAGGAAAAGAGGGAGACCAAACATGAGCAGACTCCAAGCCACAAGCTTGAGTCTGCTGGAGCTGAGCAGGGCTGTTGAGGACAGGACATTTTGGAGATCTCTCATTCATAGGATCACCATTAGTTGGAGGGGACTTGATGGCACATAACAACAACAGTGCAACACATCTGCAGGATACTAGTTGCTGATCCAAGCACAAGCATGACCAAAAGAAGCTCACAAAATAAGATGCCCCTTGTGCTTGATAGAGGATGTGAGTAGTGGAAAACATGTCCATCTCTGGGGAATTCTTTCCTTAGATTTTGCAATCCCATTTGGTATTCAGCAACTGGGTTCACAGCCAGGGACATATAAAATATGGTGTTGGATGATTGTCTGCTAGCCTCCTGAATGTACGTAGTCCATAACACATGTTGCTGCTTTATCTTCCTCTTTGAGGACAATGGTGGGATTGTTTCTGAGGCTGTGGATGTCATTGTGTTCTTTCTGGCTGAGGTTGTGTAGTAAATTATGACCTTTGCTGGTTATCTCTGCCTTAGCATAGTGACAGAAACACTTCAGGTAGCAATCTAATTCCTTTTTCTGGCCTTCAAGAGTCAGTCCCTGCAGAGTTATTTCTGTAGCAATGTAAGGTGCTCTCTGTGCCTCAGTGTGTTGTTCTTTGTCATGCTGTGGTGACTGGGACAATGCTTGTGTGCTGCTACAGTGATTCATGCCATGGTTGTTGAAATATTTCTTGAAATATTTCTAGAATTGAAGATAATGGGAAGGGGCTTCCAAGTCACTACAGAATTACAGCATCTGTGTCAATTTGGTAAGATGAAAGGGCTGTCCCCATGAAAAGACTTATTCTTATCTTTGGCTCAGCGTGAGGCTGGATAGATCTACAAAACTGTTGCATAAGTTCATGGTGTTCTTGCTGTAGGCCATAGAGATCCGACATAAGTTATAATGTTTGTTTTCTTTCTTTTTCTTTCAAGAAACAAATTGGGTATCAGCCCTGGAGTGGCTTCCTTTTGGTTGGAAATTACAATTTGTATTATTTTAATTTCTATATGAGAAAAGTTCCTATATTCATGGGTGTTCATGCAATGCTTCATTGCATTTCTGTAATGTCACGTCTGACAGAAGGGCAGCATAAATGACCCTTACAGTGATGAAGAGTCTTATGCTCTGAGACTAAAACAATGTAAAATCATTTGAATTGTTTATCCTTATGTGGAATGCTCCACATCAACAAGAATTGTCTTCAGATGTGTAACTTTTGAGCATGAGGAGTGCACTCACATTAGCACTAGTGTGCTAGGTGTTGACTAAATGTGGTAATACCTTAATAGGGCTATTCTTTTACCATGCAGTGCTCAGTAGTCTGTAGATCTCATTGCTGTGCCTGCATCTGAACTTAAGTCTTACAGTTATCATTTCTAGTTGAATGTTTCTTAGACACATAGACTGCCTGCATGAATCTTTGTGCTTAACAGATTATTATTTAAACCTCATTAATTTTATTGTGAGCTAGCTATTGTTTTATTTTACTTTTCTCTTTGTTTTTCCTTCTCTTTCTCCTCCCTTTGTGTACTTGAATAAAGAACACCAAATAAACAAGACCTCTCATCTCCAGTACCTTGCAGCTCCTCTTTGCATTGCTGCCTGAAATCAACAGCCTCACTCTGCCTAATGGTCGTACCAGCCCTGCAGTAATCAGTAATCACTGATGCCAAGATCTCTCTGCTACAAGAACTTTACCACCCCTTCACTGAATTCAACTTGCTAGGGTTTTCTGGAAAGAGAAAACAGCCTTAATCCAGTTGAAGCTTTTAGTATAGATATGCTTGTGAAGTGGAAAACTTCAGGTCATGTTGTTGAACCATATCTGCCCCCTTCTCTAGTGGACAGAATTGTTAACGGGTCAAACAATGCTAGAAATACATCCCGATAAGACTGCTTGCAATGGTGATCTGGATATTAGTGGAAGATTGGCATGTCTTCCTTCGATTTGTTTGCTCACAGTGCTAATCCCTCACAATCCTTTGCGTATTTGTATGAGCATTTTTGGAATGCCATTATATTTCAACAGCTGTTGGTGAATTCCCTGTGAGCTGCAGCTGGTCTATGCCCTTCCAGATCTCTGCTGTAGCAAGAGATCTTGGAAAAATTCACAGTGACTTTAAGGAAACATGAGTAGTTAAGCAAAGAAGACTAAAAGGGGAGGGGGGAAGAAGAAGGATGAGTAGAGGAGAAAGAAGGGTAGCAAGTAATGGGACAGCAACAGTGTTTTTTTTAATTTCTGTATCAAATTTCTGGACCACGTTTGAGGTGGGCAATTGCACTGAAACCACATCTCAATAAAATATCCATAGGTTGTTGAAGTACTCTAGTAAAATAGGAAAAAGCACATATATTTTAGGCTCTGTGAGAAACCAATACAAACAAGGTAGGACAGTCCTGCATACATCTTGGTGGGTCTCTGCAGTTCCACTTTCTGTAGAAAGTGGGAGAAGGTGGAAAAACGACTGCAGTTATCAATAAACATCACTGTGAATTCTTATTGTTCTGCTTTGGAATAATAACCCCAATAGACGGTCTCCATGGTCCATTATTAGGCCTGGGTTTGTTTTCACCTCTTTTAATTTGAAAGAAAGCAAATGCTTGTGGAAAATATCCATGTCAATCTGAATGCTGAGCTGTTCTATAAGGAATGCTGTTTCCTCAGGACTTTTAGTTGCTTGCTTGAAGGCCTAATTATAACACCGCATGAAAATTAAACCTGAGGGATGTTATTAAAAAGGAAAGCTGCTTTAGCAGGGCGTAGTTTAAGGAGAAGGAGTGGAACTAATGTATGTTGCTTAAGCCTGTTAATGCACATGATTTCTCCTAGAATGCCACCTCAGTTGGGTTTCCGTACGCGATCAGCATATACATTTAACACGGCAAATAGTCATATAGTGGAGTCAGAGCTCAGAGCACAGGGACTAGCATATGATCTGCCACTCACTTCAGACTTCCCCTTTCTCTTCTGAATTTAACTGTAGTCCTCACAGTAGCTGGAAGTCTGTGGGAGAGTGGATTTTCCACAGAATATTGTTGTAATGGACAATGTTTCTGGCTGGTTTGGTCTTGAATGTGTGATTTAGACTCCTTGGCTTTACAAAAGCCTCACTCTGGGTGTCTACAGGGAAAAAATAGAGCCCTAAGTTAAGCTTTATTTCAAAAGCAGCATTTAAATTGTGCTCAGACAGTAAGATAGAAGGCAGAAGAGCTTTCACATTCTTTCTTGCTTTCTTTTTGTTGACCATTTTTTTTAATGACCCACAGCAAGAGGGATATAATTTCAGTCAGCAAACGCTGCCTGCTGCTTGCCAATAAGGCATATTGAAACTTTCAGATGGTTAAGGAGTAAATGTCATGTATAGAGTTAGTCGTTAAAAAAAACAAAAAGGAAAGCCAAAAAACCTCAGTGAAGTGAACTCATGATCATGTAATGCAAAGCAATGACACCACACACCACCAAAACCTGTAAAGCAAAAGATTCTGGTTATTAAAGAGCTGGAAAAAAAGAAAGAAATACTAACTAAAAAGGCCACACTTAGAGAGAATCAGGAAAAATTATAGATGTAGTAAAGACAGGGTTTTGGAACACATTAAGGGGTAATGGCAGAGTCAAAGAGAACTCTGGGTCCTAAGATAATGATACGTTACCAGTCCCAGAAGGACATTCTGCTTCAGGGAAATCTGTAAAGACCCAGTAGAAGAGACCACATATCCAATTTCCAAACCCAGCATCCATTGGTTGTTTATTTAGCATAGTGAGATTGATTCTCTTAAAGTCTAGCTGTAAAAACTGATGAATCTATGGATGAGATGTGTTGGCCCTCTTGCAATCTGATAAGAAGTGGAGTAGACATGTAGGTGTCACTATGAATGGATGGATGACTGGATGAATGAGGTATCACCCATCACCCAAAGAGGATATAGATAAAATTGACATGAGCTAATATATAATTACTATAATTTAAATAGAGATATAGTAGATGAATCCCGATTGCATACTTGAACGTTGTCCAGTGTTTCTCTTGAATGCCTCCAGTGTTGGAAACACTCACCACCTCCTGAGGTAATTGGTTCTATTTATCATACTGCTGTAACAGTTAGGAAACCTTTCCTGATATCTGACTAAAATCTGGTAGCAAACAGTCTGGGGGATTTATGGAATTTACACTTTCTTTTAAAATAAAAAACTAAAGCATGATGAACACCTAGAGAATGGAAGGAAATTTCTGGAACAGTTTGTGGACTAAGGAAAAAAGTTGGAAGTACAATGCCTTGATTCATATTGAAATCAGAAGTTACTTCAGAATGATTCATCAGACTGAGGAATAAGCTTGACTATTTTAAAAAATGGTGGATCAGCCCACAAAACAAAAAGAGTACTGGCTTTCTGAGCAGATGTAAAGGCATTTAGAAAGGCAGACAGGGATGAAATTTGTACAATGGTCTAGATGAGTGCAGGTATCAAAAGCGTTCTCGTAAGTGAGTAAAAAAACAGAGATGAATGAGCAACTGGCTGAAGGGCAACTATGGCTGCAACATGGTGGAGAAAATATATTTTCCTTCATGGGTGAGAGAAAGGTAAGGACTACAGAAATCATAGTGGGCTGAATGGGAAAGTTTTAGAAGATGCAAAACTAATAAAACATTTCCAGTTATAGACAGGAGTAATATTGTGAACCATATCTAAAATGGCCACTATAGGGTAAGTAGAATACCATTGTCCCTGTCCTCTCTGAGTTTTCCCATAACCCCAGGGATTAGAGAAAAGGCAAATAAGACACATAGAAATGTTTTGGACCACTGGTGCAGAAATGAATCTCTTAGACGTGGTATTTGTGATTCTCTTGCGAAGTGAATGTGACTACTTGTGGACAGCCCCAATGAGATACAAAAAGACCCTATACGGAGTAAGCTAGCTCCCACTCATGTGATGGAGTGTCCTGTCAGATGAGCCTGTCTGCTGACTTGTTGTCTTCATGGGTGACATGAATTGTAATCAGGAGAACATGCTTATTCACACACCACACCCAAAATGTTAGCTTAAGTCAAAGAAGTGCCAGAGAATGTGTACCACTGCTGCTCTTGCACCTTGGGTCCCTCCTGGAGCTGCCTTTGAGGCAGTTTCTCTGAGGTGTGGTGTGCTTTTGGGAAGGGGAGGTTTGTTTTTCTTTGCCAGTGGCCATGATCCTTCAGAGAAAAGCTCCCCTTTTTCTGTTGTACCTGCTCCGACCTCTTTATATTTCTTACTTTTTCTCAAGCTCTATGTCATTTCCAACAAGATTTTAAAAAGAGAGAGAGAGGGAGAGGGAGAGAGAGCTGCTGTTTCTCCCTTAAGGCAGATTTTGAATACAAACACTATCATTTGACAAGTGGATGCTGATTAACCCTTTCTTGTCTAGTTTTGTGTGCGAACAGAAGGATTGCTTTAAGTGCTTCAATGTACTTCCAAGTGATCCTGTTGAGCCCTATTGTGTCCGCTT
The DNA here is from genome assembly GCA_037013535.1 of Intellagama lesueurii. Classification (NCBI taxonomy): domain Eukaryota; kingdom Metazoa; phylum Chordata; class Lepidosauria; order Squamata; family Agamidae; genus Intellagama; species Intellagama lesueurii. The sequence goes on from JBAJHW010000002.1 coordinate 222,669,848, forward strand.
CAAGCCAGGATGAGTTTACTGTCTAGCTGCCCTCTTAGTTGTTTGCATCAACTGTTGATCTGATAGACGGACTAGAACAAGAGCCAAGACTGAAATGTTATCCCATGAAGATGAGCAAATGACATTAGAGAGGAAGCCTAATAGACCAAGTAGATGTTGAACAGTAAGTGTGGTGAAGTGAGACTGATGCAGTGCTTGATAAGTTAGAGAATGAAAAGTGTGTGTTCTGCACTGGTGTAAGAAAGCACAAGCTACCGTACTTTCTAAGCTGAAAATACTTCCTGAATACAGTACCGAGCAACAACAAATGTGATTTGGTTTCATTGACATGAAGACTGAAGACTGTGTCAATGAGACCAAAGAAGACCAAAAGTGAAGTGGAGACTTCTGGTAAGAGTTTGCCTGGTATCTACTGCTGACAGCCAGACACTGATATATGGGGAAATTATTACATTCTATAGAGGTAAGCTATCACTGTTATTTTCTGTATATGCAGGTAAGCCTTCCTCTTAAGAGAAACCAAAGGAACTGGTGGTAACTGGTGGGGATGGGAAAGTATACATCCTTCAGGCTGATCACTGCAAACTGGTTGCCTTTCTTTAAAAATGGGAGAACTGACTAACTAAATAGAATAGTTTTGTTTGTCGTTGCTGCACGCCAATTCCTGTTTCCATGGCAGTTTTGAACAAGTGGTCCATGGACTCATATGTGCATGTGTTAGAGAGTTTTGCCATCAATAGTCAAGTCTTTTCTCCATGTCTTAGTATCTGTAGTCACTCATGCTGATATTAGCCACACATGGCATCCCAGGGCTACAAGTGCATTACTATGGGGACACCACCTGCAACAGATCTAGTGGAGTGATATAATGGGCTGTCGGTTTATGTGCCTCTCCCAAGAACAGAAAGAGCTGCAGTATATGGTTCTATGGTAAAATGAGAAGGACAGGTTTAAGTTTTTTTTCCATAGAAATTGCTTGTATGGTACCACAGCAGCTTGCTAATTGCTTATACAAACCAGAAGAATAAAGACAGGGACCCTTTGAATCCAATTTCGTACCTTCTTTGTTAATGGCTGTAGAGCATCATCAATCGGTTGGTTGATTGCATTTATTTTGGGTCAGTTCAAAGGTGACAGGGTTTGGAACTGGATGGTGAAACAACCCCCCCCCCCCCGGCATCATCTTCATACACCTTATATATGTTTTCCATAACATGTGAAGCTGGAGACATGGTTGATAGCTTGAGCCATGACTGTTTAATATGGTGAGACATTATCAGTAATAAGGATGGATGAGCAGGTGCTGTGCCAAAGATGTGTTCTATACACTACACGCTGGGATCTGGCACTGGAGAAACTGGCTTCTTGATTTTAGTTGAAGGGACATGGCCATTTGAATCATGTGATTGGTATACAATTTAATGTTGTCCAAATGATAAAATGGAGCTGAATCTCTTGTGTTAGGAGATGGGATGAAACAAGAGGTCAGGGAGAACCTAGTGCTGGAGAAGAGCTCCCAGAATTAGAGTAAGGATCTTCCAGTGAATGAGCCACCGGAAGGAAGCTCCACATCACGTTGCAGAGCAGAGCATATCAGTCCTGAAAGGACTGAGACTGCAAACAAGGACTTTATGTCTAACTCATGAAATATTATTTATTATGTGAAAATGAAATTTATTGCTTCAGACTAATTCTTCAAATAATAATGCATTCAAACAGATTCCACTCACTAATTTGTACCTTTCTTTGAGCAGGACAAGTGTTCATTCAAATTTATTTTAATAAAGAAGCAGAGTATTTGACAATTGTGGCTCCATGTTTCTCTGATGGTTATTGGACCCCTAAGTTTCAGCCTCTTAAACAGCAATTAATACTTAAGTTCTTAAATCACAAAAGGCTTACAGTAAACAATCAAGGTTTAAGGAATATGAATGTTGATGAAGCACCAGGAACACCAATGGCAATAGAAGGCTTCCTCTTTAAAATAACACTGACAAGAAGACTTGGAGTTAGCCTTACTGAGATTCCATTGTACAAAACAATGGTAAGGCCACACCTCGAGTATTGCATACGGTTCTGGTTGCCGCACCTCAAAAAAGACATAGTGGAACTGTAAACGATGCAGAAGAGAGTGACTAAAATGATGACTGGGCTGGGGCACCTCCCTTATGAGGAAAGGCTACAGCGTTTGGGGCTCTTTAGTCTAGAGAACAAAAACTCAGATAGTGTGGTTGCTGACCTTGAGCCAGACATCCTGGAGAGCGAAGTCAAGTGGGCCTTAGAAAGCATGGCTAACAACAAGGCCAGTGGAGGTGATGGCATTCCAGTCGAACTATTTAAAATCTTAAAAGATGACGCTGTTAAGGTGCTACACTCAATATGCCAGCAAGTTTGGAAAACTCAGCAGTGGCCAGAGGATTGGAAAAGATCAGTCTACATCCCAATCCCAAAGAAGGGCAGTGCCAAAGAATGCTCCAACTACCATACAATTGCACTCATTTCACACGCTAGCAAGGTTATGCTCAAAATCCTACAAGGAAGGCTTCAGCAGTATGTGGACCGAGAACTCCCAGAAGTACAAGCTGGATTTCGGAGGGGCAGAGGAACTAGAGACCAAATTGCTAACATCCGCTGGATTATGGAGAAAGCCAGAGAGTTCCAGAAAAACATCTACTTCTGCTTCATTGACTACGCAAAAGCCTTTGACTGTGTGGACCACAACAAACTATGGCAAGTTCTTAAAGAAATGGGAGTGCCTGACCACCTTATCTACCTCCTGAGAAATCTCTATGTGGGACAGGAAGTAACAGTTAGAACTGGATATGGAACAACTGATTGGTTCAAAATTGGGAAAGGAGTACGACAAGGCTGTATATTGTCTCCCTGCTTATTTAACTTATATGCAGAATACATCATGCGAAAGGCAGGACTGGATGAATCCCAAGCCGAAATTAAGATTGCCGGAAGAAATATCAACAACCTCAGATATGCAGATGATACCACTCTGATGGCAGAAAGTGAGGAGGAATTAAAGAACCTCTTAATGAGGGTGAAAGAGGAGAGCACAAAAAATGGTCTGAAGCTCAACATCAAAAAAACTAAGATCATGGCCACTGGCCCCATCACCTCCTGGCAAATAGAAGGGGAAGATATGGAGGCAGTGACAGATTTTACTTTCTTGGGCTCCATGATCACTGCAGATGGTGACAGCAGCCATGAAATTAAAAGACGCCTGCTTCTTGGGAGGAAAGCGATGACAAACCTAGGCAGCATCTTAAAAAGCAGAGACATCACCTTGCCGACAAAGGTCCGCATAGTCAAAGCTATGGTTTTTCCATAGAAATGTATGGAAGTGAGAGCTGGACTGACTTCCAAGCTCTCAAGAAGGCTGACCACCGAAGAATTGATGCTTTTGAATTGTGGTGCTGGAGGAGACTCTTGAGAGTCCCCTGGACTGCAAGGAGAACAAACCTATCAATTCTGAAGGAAATCAACCCTGAGTGCTCACTGGAAGGACAGATCCTGAAGCTGAGGCTTCAATACTTTGGCCATCTCATGAGAAGAGAAGACTCCCTGGAAAAGACCCTGATGTTGGGAAAGTGTGAAGGCAAAAGGAGAAGGGGACGACAGAGGACGAGATGGTTGGACAGTGTCAACGGAGTTACCAACATGAATTTGACCCAACTCCGGGAGGCAGTGGAAGACAGGAGGGCCTGGCGTGTTCTGGTCCATGGGGTCACGAAGAGTCGGACACGACTTAATGACTAAACAACAAAAGTCTAGAGAAAAGGCACCTGAGGGGGGACATGATTGAGACGTATAGAATTATGCAGGGGATGGATAAGGTGGAGAGATGAAAGCTCTTTTCCCTCTCATGCAATACTAGAACCAGGGGACATCCACTCAAATTGAGTGTTGGGAGAGTGAGAACAGACAAAAGAAAAGATTTCTTTACCCAGCGTGTTGTTAGTCTGTGGAACCCCTTGCCACAAGATGTGGTGATGGCATCTGGCCTAGATGCCTTTAAAAGGGGATTGGACAGATTTCTGGAGGAAAAGTCCATCGCAGGTTACAAGCCATGATGGGGATGTATAATCTCCAGGCTTAAAAGGAAGGTGCCTCAAAAGGTCAGATGCAGGGGAAGGGGTATCAGGAGACAGGTCTCTAGTTGTCTTGAGTGCTTCCAGAGGCATCTGGTGGGGCCACTGTGAGATACAGGAAGCTGGACTAGATGGGCCTTTGGCCTCCAGCTGCTGAACCTGGCCTGACTTCTTTCAAGTGATATAAATGGATGCACCACAATTCCCTACATTTCACACTTTAGGAAAGGCTACATTTGAAGACTTGTTCTCTTAAGAGATCTTCTCTTTCATGGCAAGAGAACAAATCATGAAATTGTGGCACCTCCCAGATCAAAAGGAGTCCACATCTCATCTTCGGCCTAGAAACTTGAGAACACAGAAATTGGGGGCAAGGGCTGGGTGAAACCCAGAGATTTGCAGCTGGGAATGCCCAAGTCAAACCCCTTAACAACTTACTATGCAAATGCAATGTTTTCTTGGAATTGGGCTAATTACTAGGCAGGAGGCCTTAGCATAAGCCTGGGGAACCTGCGCCCCTTCAAATGCTGTTGCTTCAAATTCCATCAACCCCAGGCAACAGGGTCAATGGTCAAGGAGGATGGAGTTTGTAGTCCAACATCCAGGGAGCCAGAGGTTCCTTGCCCTTGACTGAGCATGTTTACTTTGAAATACATTCAAGCAACTAAAATATATATATATTGTACAGTACACCGTTTTGGCAGGCCTGGTATAAATACATGCCGTTACAGCCACTGGGACTTACTTCCTAATAAATGATATATAAAAATGATTGCTCCTCTGCTACCAGTGACCAAAGGTGGTCTGTTCTCTGTGTTTTGATTTTATACTGTTCCACCACAAGCAGCCACATCTAAAATTAGCTATGAAGGATTTCAAAATTAATGCCCACTGTGCATCTACGGTTGGAAGAAAGCAAAAGGAAAAAATACGAAATAGGTAAACAGAGTCACTTGCTGTTAAGCTGAATAATCCAGTGGAGAAACTGACAGCATCGAAGTCAGGAAATCCAAAAGGTAAATGTCTTCAGTAATATTAACATGGCTGTACTGCTCATTCATGAATCTATCGGGCAGGCTTATTGCTGAGGAAGGAGGCCATAAAAATGACCGTATTCTAGTGCAGAATTATGGATACTTGACTGCAGTCCAGGACACACTTACTTTGAAGTAAATCTCGCCACACTCAGTGGAGCTGGCCTTTAGCAGATACGCACAGGATTGCACTGTGAATTCCATGGGAGCTTAAGAGTGCCTCGGCTGTCCTAGCTTCAACATGGGTATAAAAGAATACAGAAACTTCAGCCAAAGTTTCTGCTGTGGCTATTAAAGAAAATGGCAATTAAAAGAAAGAATGATGCAAACTACTGCAATTTTTCAGTTGTGAGGGTGGCAGAATGCATCCCTGATCTGCAGACACTATACATTAATGCTTCCCTGATCCTAGGACTGTCTTCTGCAATATCCCAGGTTCAGTTTTAGACAAGCGAGTTAAAACCTTACATGCCTGGAATAAAACCCAGAAGTACTGATGTCTGTTAAAAGTAAAAGGAACTTCTTGTTATGTGCTGCCAAGTGGGAACCGGCTGATAGCCACCTTAACAGGGCTTTCAAGGTGAGAAAGATATAGAAGGATTGGTTTTACCAGTTCTGCACCCCCAGTGAGTTTCCATGGCTAAGAAGGGATTCGAATCCAGGCCTCTTGAGTCCCAGTCCATTATTCTGTCCACTACTCCAAACTGGGTATAAAAAGGAACTACTGTGTCCATTTTAATTAATATTCTTTGTTAAAATTAAGTGGGTATGGGTGGTGGGGATTTGAACTGACAGGGAAAAAGGAGGCAAGAGGTTTATTTCTGAAGGAAATGGCAGTCCAACATCCGGAAAAAACCACAAGCTAATTAGTGCTAACACATTTTAAGACAACTCTCTTGTACAAAATAGCAGAGGTGAGCAGACTTCAGGCCTCTGGGATCTGCTTAGGACTTTTTCAGCTGAGGTCCAACCAAAGCCAGTTGCAAAATTAGTGGTGCTGGGGAGAGGAGGGATAAAAATGAAATACTAAGAGGTCTGGTACAAGAAATTGATTTTTGCACCAGAACAGAGCTCATGGTCTTTTTACGCAGCCCCTTCACAGCTCCCACCACTTCTGCTTTCTTGGTTTTAGGACAAACACACACACCTGTTACCTCAATGTTGTTCCTATGTAAAAGGACTGGAATCACAAAGCCCTGGCTATTTTATTGCAAACTATCCAGAGAGCTACCTTTTCCTCTCTCCTCACCCCCGTGCATATGGGATGGATATAAAAATAGATATATCTAATTCCAAACTACAACTTGTCCCCCAAGGTTAACAAAGGCAATTATCTTGGCTCTCCAGAGACATATTATGTACAAGATACTAGCCATAAACAATATTTTCCCCTTCTCTGCAGGCTATTCTCTTTAGTTGTTGCTTTTTTTAATTGGGTGCATCGTTTTTTTGTTACTTACTGCTCAATAATATGGCACGGGCAACAAGGGGATCACACAAAAAGAGCCCATGTGTCACACTTGAATATTTCATTGCAGCCATTACAGTAATTTTTTTTCTTGCTGCTGTTTCGTATCAGCAGAAAAAGCTGTACGGGAACTCTTGTGGAAGGGAAAGGACTTTCACATCACATGCCCCACCCTTCTTCCCAGATACTCGAAAAGGTATATTGAGGTTCACCCCACACTTCTCTGGACTACAATTCAGGCAGCAGGGTTGACTCTGCTATTGAGCAGAAAGAAGCAGCTGTCTCAGACACCAGAGGACACTGAGGTGGGTGGCTAAGCACTGGAGACAAGGAGTTAGGAGACAGACTTGTGTGTGCTATATAGCCAGCTCTGCTTTCCCTCAGCTAGCCTGCTGAACTCAGATGCTGTGGGGATGATGTCTCAGCATTAAAGTATGATCCAACTGCCATCCAATCCATTTTTGTGCATGGAATGGAGCACAGAGTTGGGAGGAACATCTTCTCTTTTGCTTCAGGCAGGAATAATATTTTGGGCCAAGTGGATCTGGGAGATACATTAGATTAAAGACACAGGAGCTCATCTCAGGCTACTCATAATGTGTGGGGATTTGAACCAAGACCTCCCTGGTTCAAGTCACCAATTACCACATGACACCAGGTACTGTATCACACATCTGCTGCAGCGCTGTAAAACTGGACAATCTGCTACCTGGACCATATATTTTGTGTGAGCCCCCAACAGCACACTCAAACAAGGCTAAGCAAGATCCCTCTGGAACAGCCTTCTTTATAATCTCTTATAGTCCTTCAGATTGCTTGTGGCAATGGGGTAATACAACACATCTGGAAGACTCCAGGACAGGAAAGTCTGATTCGCAGTGTTAGGTTACAATATCTGGCAGCAGGTGTGAATGAAGGAGGCCCCGGATGGTGCTGGAGTTTTGGATTCTAGAAGATGTAATATGAGAAAGGAAGAAGCTCTGTCCTCCCGCAGTTGCCAAAACAGAGCAAATAAGAAAAAAGGCATGGAGCTTAAAGAAATACACCAACAGGCATGGTATTAAGTTAAAAAATGGAAGCAGCTCCTTCCCTTTATTAGAAGGCAAACCCAAAGAATGCATCAATACTACATTTGCAGGAGGGGACGTGGGGCACCTGTGGTCGCCATCTCTCTTTTCCCGCCAAGAGCAGGTCCTTCTCATCCATTCTCTCTTCTCTTAACATCGGGTCGAGCAACTGTGGTCAAATGACAAGGGATGGGACGAAGAATCATAAGCAGCGGATTTCTTACTGAATCCATTCCTAGGGCTGCAAAAAAGCAAGGAAAAGGAAAAAAGAAAGTTAGACAAGTCCACCACCTGCTGGTGGAACCTGGAAGGGACATCAGTTTGAAGCTGACAGCAAAGAGTCTTCCTTAGACACATGATATGTAATCCTCAGCCGGCAGCCTACAAAAGAAAATGTAGTGGCTGAAGCTAAACAGCACAGAAATTCAAAAAATAATTCAATTCAATTAGCACTTTCAAGGCATATAAAATTACCATTGTGACCTTTTGTGACAGCAGCAGGTTGTGATGATGGAAGCATCTTACCATTGCAGAGTAAATTAAAAATTGTGGTGCAGGGTTGGAGAACCTGTGGCTCTCGGTGATGTGGGACTTCCACTCATATTGTCCCTCATGACCGGCCATGCTGGCCAAGGTAAGTGGCAGCTGCAGTCCAACAACATTTGGAAGGCCACAGGTTGCCCACTTCTTCCTTAGTGGGTCATAAAACCATGGCCTCTGTGCAGACCAAAAAGAACAGAACTGAACTTCTTAATAAGTGTTAGGCGAGCAGCTTCATGCTCAAGGGCCCACTCTGAAATTCCCTGTTTAAACAGGGCTACCATTAGGTCAGTAATACAGGATGCCTTCTACTGATGTCTCAGTGTTGCCTCTTCTGATGCCAGCATTAAGCAAATGCTACTGTTTAAGGCCCCTGATGATTAATTTCAGGCTGCCATAATTCAAGCCCTTTCCACAGCTGAATGAAGCCGCTGAATGGGACCTATAGTCCAAAATATCTGGTGAGCAATGTTGCTTCCTCCATTTCTACAGCTCCCAACTGATACAAAAATGGGAAAAGAAAAAAAGATGAGACATTTCCAAAGACCCTGGTAGGTGTCCAGAGCTCTGTCCCGTTTGTTGTTGTTAGAAGTATTTCCTGAGCTTTGCTTTCTAGCTAATTGCACTGATCATGAAATGAATGGCCACATGGGTCCCAGGGGATGTGAATACCTCTTGAGAAAGTGAGTTGTTCAGTTCCTTTAAAAAGAGTGGGTTATGCAGCCATGACAAACAAAACAGCTCGTTGCTATTATTTCTTTCCTTGGCAAGTCACCAGATGTTATACGACACAAGGCACCCTTTGTTAAGAGAATTTCTAGATCTGTTCAGACTGTCTTTCAGGTCTGGACACATACCAGGATCTTGGCCCCAAGGCTGTTTTGATCACCGGATGCCTTATGCGCCTCACTGTCCAGTAAGATCTCCAAAAGAGGATCTCCATTGGGGAGCCCCAGTGCCTGAGGGACAGCATCTTCCATGGACAGGGCTTTCCCCATAGGAAGACCCCAGTGGTAACATTCTGTCACTAAAGATGTCTCTTCAATGCTTGCCTCGTTCCTTTTTTGGCACCAAGCACAGACTTTTCTCTTTGCTTACGCCTTTCAGATTTGACTTTGGCCATACTGTTTGTTTTTACTGAGCTGTTAAGCTCATGCTACCTTTTCTCATTTGTGTTGTTCTTTTCCAGTACAGCTTTTCTTATTCTGTTGGGACCTAAACTCCTTATTTGCCACAGGGATAGGAAATATGGCCTTCCAGATGATGCAGGGCCGCTGCTCCCATCAGCCCTTGCCAGGACAACCAGTGGGAAGGGATTATGTGTACTGGAATCCAAAAATGGCCGGTGAGGTGCATATTTCCTATTCCTGCTTTGAAGTGAAATTCTACCAAGAATTTCTTGGGTTGAGAGGGTAACCAATGAAAAATGACTAAACCAAACCATAAAAAAGAAATCATAAAACTACAGAAAACTACAGAGAACTACAATACTTTAACTACACAATGGAAAATCCAAAATTCAGATTATCACTGCAGATCATTCAAGACAAAATAAATCTGGAAAGAATTGCAGGAACTAGAATAACTTATTGGTAGAGACAGGATTTTTTTAACCTGATTCCAGCGTTGTAAGTGAACACATCTCAAGAGCACCAAGCTGGGGAAAGCTGTAATCCTGTTTTAGAATATTTTGGGGCAACTGACCTTTCCTGCAGCACAATAGCCCCACCAGTCCAGCCTTCCTCGGTGGTTATTTCTCTCCAATGTAGGAGGCATTCTTCCCCGTTTTCTTCAGTGTATCCAACAAGGTGTCAACACTGTGGTCTGACTCAATGCTCACTTTCTTGCTGGGTAGGTCAATTTCAAACTGAACCCCTGAGGAGAGAGATACAATATATCAAAGTAGCATTGAGAAAAAGAAACCTAAGCAAATAATAATAATAATAATAATAATAATAATAATAATAATAATAATAATAATAATAATAATAATAATAATAATAGTAGTAGTAGTAGTAGTAGTAGTAGTAGTTGTTGTTGTGTGCCATCAGGCCAACTCTGACATATGGCAACTCTTTCTAAAGTTTTCTAGGTATAGCATACTCAGAAGCAGCTTACCAGTTTCTTCTTCTCAGAGTTTTCTATAGCTGTGTACCTTGTCCAAGGCCACCCACGAAGGAACAAAGGGGAATCAAACTCAAACTCAGCCAGGCACCCAACTTAGGGTTTGTCTACACTGGTCATTTTGGAGTGAGCTAGCGTGGGCTAAAGACGATCGGGTGGAGGTGTGATATGCCATTTGGTGCTATCCTCACATCCAATGACATACTGGAGTCCGGCTCCTTTTCTTTGTCTTGGCTGAAGGGCAGTTTCTCAACTGACCCTTCGAGACAAAGTGATGCAGTGCATCAGTGATGGTCTGACATTCTAACCACTACATCACACGGATTCTCATTCCATTTTACTGCTCACAAAACAAGGATCAGCAAATACGGTTCTAATTAGCTGTTGCTATGAGTTGATTCCTCCTGAGGTTCCACACAAACATTAATCAGGCCAACAAGTCACACACCCCTTCCCTGCCATTGTATCCTACTGCTGTCAAAGGCATCTATCCTGAAATGGCAAGATGCCCCTGCCTTGTTTCGGTTTTTCTATAAAGGAAAACTGGACCATTGCAGCTGGTCATTGCTCTGCTCAGTCAGCTGCCTTTTACTGTTCCTCAATTTTTCTTATTTTTCTTCTGTACACCTCTTGGCATCTTGCTAACACCCTCCCATTTTGAGAACCAATCAATCAACCCACACAGAGCCCCCCTGCTTATTTGCTACTGCTTCCTTCTTCCTGCCTTCTGGTCCTGCTGTGATTGGTTCTCTTTTTCCTTTGCTGAATCACTCAGGCCTAGGAACCTGAGCTGCAGCTACTGAAGCTTGTCAAGCCTCACCACCACCCCCCCCCCCCCGCTCTCCACAAGATAGCCTAAGAATTCCCATGCAAATCTGTGCTTTCTTTAAGAAAGATTCACTGGAATCAAGAAAAGGTTACTTTGGGCCCAAACTGATTTTCTGGAGGCCATTTCTACACACAAGGTAGCTTCTACTTTTGCACTTCTTTCCTACTGAGTGCTGTATAAGTCTCTAAAGCAATGGTCCCCAAAACTGGGCTGTGGGCCCAGCCAGAGCCGTGCCCCCCCCCAGCAGGTGCAGGTGTGAATGGGCCATCCAACCTGAACTCCCCCACAGACTGGGGCAGTGATCCTGGGATGGAAGGAGCAACCAGGGCGTGTGGGTTGGCGGAGCCTAGGGGTGTTGCTTAAGAGGCCTGTCTATATAAAGACACCAGCTCCAGAGAGGAGGACTTATGGGAGGCCAGTGATACGGAAGTGAACATATGCAACTCCAGAGAACAGAACTAGGAGGCCATCAGGCAGTGAGACCCATGGACCAGCCAGTGGGTCAACCTCCAGATGCTACAAGAGGAAGCATCCAAGTTGTGTCAGGATGACGTGAGATGCCAAGAGGCTTGGAGAGAGGCACAGAAGCACTGAAACCGGAGACGCCAGTGGAAGCCCCAGACTAAGCTAGGGGCCTAAGAGCCCCTGCTTAGACTCCTGGTTCCTGCATCCCATCATGTCCCAAACTCGCTGCCAACATTGCCAACCTCCCAAGCAAGCTTCTCATCAGAATTCATGCAGCTGAAGATCGAGCATAACAGTACCAGGGCGGGGGCTAGACACTTCACAGGACATGGTGGTCCCTCCCTCCAGGCTGGCCTGAAAGCTGAGACCACCCACGCCCAGAGCTACATCACCATCATTGAATAGCCCTGCTGCAGCACACCTGGCCGAGCACACCTCCACGCGGTCCTGGATCTCATGGAGAAACTGTTTTATCCCCCTCCCCAAGAGCACCCATGAGACTCACCTGTCTAAGGATTGTTATTAGGAGACACGTGTCCCAAAGATGCATGTTTGTAGATACTCCTGTTGGCCACCCATTCTTACCCTAGTTCAGTGGACAAGCATTAAGTCAAAGCAACTCCTTGGTGATGTGATGGAGGGGGCAACTGAGGTAGCTCAAGTGGGTCCTCAAAGATTATTGGTCTAAAATTCCCAGGATCCCTGACCAATGGCCATTCTGGCCGATCCTCTAGGGAGCTGAAGCCCAACAAGATCTGGGGACCTAAAAGTGGGATTCGCTGGGTGTGAGAGATTCTGAGCTCCACAGTTAAACCAGTTTTGTGGGAAGTCCAGCCACTTTAGCATAGTCACTCCCTGGAAGCTCAGCAGAAAGAGTCACAGCCAGGTTCTCTTTCAGAGATCCCTTTTGGGTACTTGTGTTTCAGTTGAAGATTTCCTATTTTTGTGGTGCAAAGAGAGAAAGATCCTCTTGCCGAAGGGGGAGGTCACTGTCTTTTGATTTGTCCACCTAAGTTCTGCATAGGCCTTAAATATAACTGTGATCCCATTGAAAATTAGCCCGCTGCCTCCTCTCAACTTAAATTTCACTTGGAAATGCATCATGCTATGACTATATTTTTCCCAACCAGTATGCTGGACTCATCCCAAAATATTCTATTCCTTATATGACTCCACATAAAGTAGGGACATCTGTTGTCATGGATCTTCTTCAGCTGCTGCTGCTGAACTGCAACTCTCATCTTCCCTCGCCAATGGCGGCACTGGCTAGAGCTGATGGGAGCTGCAGTCTAGCAGCAGCTGGAAAGCCACTCGTTTCCATTGTGGACCTAAAGGAGGGCCTTTCCAATGCAGACTTCATGTCATTCTCTCTTGGAGCTAAAATGGGAAGCAGCCCCTTGAAAGCTGCCTTCCTCCTAATGGAGGTAGTTGGTCAGTAACTAATTATTGATTCTCTTATAAGATAAAGTTTAACCAACATGCCACGATTCTTAGTGTGTGACAGAGACAGTACAGATCCCCTTCACAATGGCCAAATTTCTTCTTCTAGACTAACAAACTGTCTGGTAAACTTCATTCTGTTTACAACAGCAAAGCCTTGCTCCTAAACTCATGGAGTTCACTGGGAGTTGTGTAGTTGCTTCTGGAGAAAGAGATCTGAGTTTGCTACAGATGTTAATAAATTACCAGGAAACTAATCTCCTGCCTGAACTGGTTTCGATGTTAGGCACTGAAGAGTATTCCCAGAAAGGGCCACACCACATACAGTGGTGCCACAATTTACGAACTTAATTGGTTCCGGAACTCCGGTTGTAACTCGAAATGGTCATAAGTCAAAGCACCATTTCCCATAGGAATGCATTGAAACGCGATTAATCCGTTCCGGCCGAAGGAGAAAAAAAAAGAAAAGCAAACAAACCATGCAAGACCCTTCGGAAATGCAAAAAAAGCAAAGCAGAAAGCAAACAAACCGCGCAAGACCCTTCGGAAATGCAAAAAAAGCAAAGCAAAAAGCAAACAAACCCCGCAAGACCCATCGGAACTGGGGGGAAAAACAACCAAAAAACGAACAAACCCTGCAAGCCCCATCACAGCATAGAAACATAATCCCACCACCCAGCCCAAAACCATGCTGCAAAACCCACCAAGAACAGTTTTTAAAAAGTAGAAAGCAGCACCTTACCAGGCAGTCCAAAGCCTCCTCCGATCGCACACTCTCTAACTGCTGGTGCGAAAGAGCTACAAAGAAGCAGCCTCTTCGCCACCAATGGTTAGCAATTTGAATTCCCCGCCTTTTCCCCCTGCCTTTTTCTAGTTGTAACTCGAACTCCGGTCGCAAGTAGAAGCAAAATTTTGCGGCCGGAGCTGGTCGTAACTCAAAATGGTCGTATGTCGGGACGTTCGTAAGTCGAGGCACCACTGTACTAAGGATTTTCTACACAGACGTTCCTTCTGCTCTGCAGATTGTCTGACATACTTATGTCTGAGAATCACAGAATGTAGTTCATTCCCATGGCATACATTGAGAAGCTGCCTGTTAGGTATATATGTCATGGGTAATGACCCACATGTGTAAGAACCGCACACATTTACCATTATACATGTGGAACATAGCCATCATCTGTCCATGAAGAGGGAATGGTGCCACCCTATACAAATGTGTGTAACATCACCATCAAGAAACTCTAAATCTACAGTCTACAAGGTAGCATGTTCACATCATCTGCCTATGAAAAGGAACTGTGCATATGTCCAGACTGATATGTGTTCTTTTATTATCTGGTGTCCACTACCAGCACATGCATGAACTTATGTGCATTCTGATATATACTGTAAATATAAGGGATCTTTGAGCCTTGATAGCAGCACATCCTGCCAGATTTGTCCCCAATCACACACACTTTCACTTTCGCTCTCTCTGTCTCTGTCTCTCATTCTTCAGGGGACTTTCTATTTAACACACATGGAATTGAAATAAAAAAAACATAATAAACCCTTTGAGAAATTAGCTTGGTTTTGAGAGGAATAGAATTGTAGGAATTTTAATAACTAAAATAACGTAACTAACCCATGAAAACAGTGAAGGACCAAATGAATACCATAAAAATCTTAGCACTGAAATCTGCTAAGAACCACTCACCTCCCAACCTGGTGAGAACACGGGTGACAGCATTAGAGCATCCTTCGCAGGTCATGTCTACGAAGAACTCATGTTTCTAAAATTACCAGGAAAAAAAAAGGATTGGGGAGACCACTGAAACAGATCTGACAGAGTAACAGAGTGATTATGAAATAAAAACAAGTCGGTAGGCCAACTTTCCTCCATCTGGCCCCTTCTGGATGTGCAGATTACAACCACCCATCTCCCATTTGCTATTCATGCTGGCCAATGGTGATAGAAACTATACTCCAGACTTCTCTGTGATAGGGTAATATCAAAGGTTGATGGATTAGGATTGGACTCCTTTGCCCAGGATGCTTGAAATGTCAGCAAAATTAATCTTCATGTCTTGGTTTATTGCATGCTCCACAGAACACAAGCACAAAAGTATTGCTTGCTGTAACTTGGTTCAAGCCAGTGTTTTGTTCGAACCTGAGATGCTGTTTCTTCAGGACTGCACCATCAACCCAAACCACTGCTGATGGAGGGGAGGCTTATGTATCTCCATATATTTCCAAAACAGTATTACATACCACTTCACAACGAAACATTTTACAATATTGTTGCTTTCTGTTTCACTCTGGATGAACTGCCCTAATCTTATTCCAACACCGGAGACGCAGAGCGGATTTGTAAAAATGTAGTAGATCTGGTGCTCAGGGACAGCCCACCTATAACATTTCTTTCAGGAAAGGAAAAGGGAGTGGAATTTTTCAGAAGCAATTGATGACATTTCATTACAGGGCAAAACAGCTTATCTTCCTAAAAGGAAATCTCATCCATAGAAAGCAAATAAGCCTAAACAGAGAGCTAAAAAACTGCAGCACTAAGGAATTTATAAAAGATTCTCTAGAAGGGCACACTGTGGCTTTGCTCAACCTTCCACCTTCCACATTTGCTGGACTCCCCCCATCACCCCAA
Source organism: Intellagama lesueurii (assembly GCA_037013535.1). Lineage (NCBI taxonomy): Eukaryota > Metazoa > Chordata > Lepidosauria > Squamata > Agamidae > Intellagama > Intellagama lesueurii. Next base: position 222,685,556 of record JBAJHW010000002.1, read on the forward strand.
CCAATTAACATGCTGTTTAGATATGTTGTGAGTTATAGTTCAGCATATCTGGAGAGTGCTAGGCTAGGGAAGGTTAGTGCCATAGTCACTATGTCAGCCTTCCTCAATCTGTAGATCTCCCCCTACCCCACTGAAAAGAAGTACTGTATTTAATTTTAAGCAAGCCTTCCCTCCACCCACCATCTGAATTTAGTTATTTTGTGTTTTCTTCGATCTTGGATCATTGTTTATTTAGTAATATATTGTTATGATTTTAAATTGTTAAATTGTTACATCATATGTTGTTACCAGCCCAGAGTAATCTATATGACTAGATGGGCGGGCTATAAATGTAATAAATAAATAAATAAATAAATAATTTGTTTGGCAGAAGGCTGTTGACTGAGTTTTATATGAAAAATGTAACAAAAAGGTATCATATTCTATTTAAATTTTCCCTTGCCTATTTTTTTTTTACAGAAAAGAGGTTAAAATACTGGGTCCCCCCCCCCAAATAAAGAAATTCCATTTATACTAAAAATGAATGATTCCTTTTTGATAAGTGCGTGGCTCTGTGGCATTCTGTACAAGAGGCTATGAGGGAAACAGAAATAAGAAGCCAGCCTTTGAGAATGACTAACCAGTTTTTCCTGGTACTGCTGAGGACACAATTCAAAGGGGTGAAATTGGAGAAATGCCAGGAATTCAGGCCAGAGGAACAAACAAACTTTGCAGAAAGAACAGAAAGAGAAGGACAGGAGCCTTGATGCCACAAGAGAGCGAGAAAGAAAGAAAAAAACTCCAGGGATCTCTTAAAGCCCTTCAGTCGCTTTCACCTTTAAGACGCTCTGTTGCTGGGGTACAAGATGGTATCCCTCCATCTACTAAACCCTATCAGGCTGGCCAGAGAGTCAGCACTGGTACGAGGACAGCATCCTCTAGCATTTGATGGCAAGTTACTAAGGAAATTTAAGAAAGCAAAGGGAAGGCTGTGTGGTATACATGGATGGCTCTGTTCAGTATCCACCGCCTGACAGAGCACCCTCACTCCGCCTAATGGTAGGGCTCTCCCACCCAACTTCATGTACAGAAAGATTAAAAAGTCTACAGGTTGAGCCACACTCGTACAGAGCAGTAAGTGTGTCTCAGGTCTTGATCTCCTCCGATACAACCCTTGACAAACAGCTCTTTCCACATAAGTAAAAATGTGTTTTAGGGGGCTTGGACGCCAAGAGCACCATGCAGAGGACCCTATACCAGCCCTCCTTGAAAATTACCTCCCCAAACAACACAGATTTGCAGTCTGGATGTAGCACATTGATGGGAACCAATCCTAGTGAGCTGGTGTGCTTGGAATAGAACACTGGAATTTGCTCTAGAAAGGAGTGACTAGAGTTTTACAGAGGCAGTAGGTCGCACCCTTTGTGAGGTAGGGAGGAGGGGAAACTGTGTACTGTGGTCAGCATCTTGGGCTTAAAGTTCATGTGGCTTAAGTTAGATGTATCATAAGGCACAGTCTGACACAGTCACAGGTGAAATTCTTACTGGCTGGAACCAAACCTGGAAAAGTTACTTTGGGGGCTGTAGAAAATCCAAGAATTCTCCAACCGACATGGGAACTGGCAGTTCTGATTAAAAAAAACTAACTTGCCCAATGTCTGAAGCAAATTCCATTGGCAACTCTCATTTCCCAGCAAGGAAAAAATCTTTTTCATCTCCTTCATCTTCACTTACAGCCAGAGGCGCTAATGGAGCCTCAGGGTGTTTTCAAGAAAGTCACAAACTGGAGGAGACAATCGAGTTCTTGTAGCTCCCTTTACAGCTGGGTGGATAGCTCAGTGGTTGAGGGATCTGGCTGCAGAGCCAGAGGTTGGGAGTTTGGTTGCCCGGCTGTGCCTCCTGAGAATAGCACCAGCCTGTGTGGCCTTGGGCAAGCTACCCAGTACCAGGGGACCCCCAGAAGAAGGGAACGATAAACCACTTCTGAATATTTATTCCCTACCTGGAAAACCCTGAAAATGGTTGCTGCAAGACAGAATTGACTTGAACAGCACATGGTTCTTCTTAATACCCTTAACAGCAACATGTTTTTTTATTATGGTATGCAGCAGGTAAAGAGGGCTGAGAACCGCATACACACATGCTAGAATAAATGCATTAGACTTGGAAGTACCACATGGTGCTGTCAGTTTTGCTGCAACTGATCAAAATCGCTACCCCTCTGGAAACTAGATTAAGACAAGTGCCAAAAACTACAGCTGTGAAACAATGTATACTACAGATATATAAACACAAAAATAAAGATAAAGACCAACAGCTTTATTTTAGTGCGAGTTTTCAGAGATTACAGTCTCCTTCATCAGACACCTGGAAATATTTAGACACAGTTTTATATACAAATGTACACTGTAGGGGTAAAGGACCAGTGAAAACAGATACTAATAATTACATGCCACCAGGTCAGTTCCTATTTATAGCAAGCCTTTCCAGATTTTTCTGTTTATAAAGTACTCAGAAATGGTTCATCACTCTCTCTTTCTGGGGTCACTCTGGGACTGTACAGCTTGCCCAAGGCTATATAGGCTGGCTGTTCTCCCAGGCGGCACACTGGGGAATTAAACTCCTAACCTCTCTGCAGCCTAACCCACTAAGCCATTCAGCCACTTGAAGAGAGATAACAGGCACCTAAACGGAATTCCAAAGGAATAATAGTAATACTAATAGTAGTAATAATAGTAATAATTAGCAATAATTCATCAACAATGCTGATAAATAAAGAGTGTAATTTAAAAAAATGCACTAACTAGTGTTATTAGAACAACTAGCACACTTTGAGAGTGTAGATAACATGAAATGTGTTGGCATAGTTATTGTAGTTACCGGGTAAGCATAGCTTTTACAAGGATAGCAACTTATCCTTACCTATTAACTATTTGTGTTATGTCAGCATATCTGTGCTACTCTATACTCTCAAAGTTCATTACTTATATTAATAATGCTATAATCACTTTGGAATTTCATTTTTGGCACCTGTACCCATATTCACTGTGTTCCTGTCCCCATAATATACACTTATATATACATCTGTGGCTAAATATTTCATTCCATATGTCTGAGGGAGTAGGTTGTAATCCATGAAAACTCACACAAAAATACATCTCTTAGGCTTGTAAGTGCCACAACACTTTTGTTATGAATGTTGAAAGAGAGTAGCACAGCTAGCTCTTTGAAAAGGATGAGACAAAACAGTTTTAAATTTCACTAGCTTTTAGTCAAAAGATACCTTACAAAATGGGTGCTGAAAAGCAGGTGGCCAAAATCACCAGGCTGACAGATCCCGCCTCAAACCTGGGCGATTAAAACTGTCCGAGAGAGGCGTCTGACCCCTTCAGAGATTTATGAAGAACCGGGGAGGAGCACTGGAACCCCCTCCCTGGTGATTATTATTGACGTTTGGGTTTGATATCTGATCAGTGACCTGATTTTATTGATTAACATTCATAGAACTTGAAACCTGATACCGTTTCAGGTCCTATAAATGTTAAAATGCATTGAAAATATTTTTTAAAAAACCAAACCTGTCCAGAACTATCAATAATTCTTGAGTAACTTGACCAAGGCTACACCCAGCAGGCAGTGGCAAAGCATAGCCCTTCTCCCCGCATCTCCGATCCAGAGCAGGGGAATCACACAAAGGGAGAATGGTGTCCCCAGAAAGGCAGACTTTTGGGGAGCACGTTTCAAACACTGGGGTGCGCAAGGGGCGCGTTCTGCCCTCGTCCCGTCCCCCGATAAGCAGGCAACCTCCAAAGGAAAGGGGAAGGAGCCTCCTTTCCCCGAATGGGAAGCAACGAGCATATATATATATATACGTGGAAGGCAGCAGCAAAACCTGTAAGGAAACTTCCCAGAAGCCTCCCTCCATCCGACCGCCCCTAGCCTCCCCCCGCCCCATCCTGGCCCCAACCCTGCTTCGCCCCCTTGGAGATCACCCACCGGCATGGCTGCTCCCCTCCCCCGCGAGAGCCGTCGTGCCCGGGAATCCACAAAGCGATGCGGCTCCTCTTTCAAACCCTGCAAACCGAAAGGCCAGCAGATTGGACGAGGCCCCGCCCCTCAGCGGTTACCCCTCCCTCTGCGAAGCCTTCGCGGGCGGCACCGCCATTGGGAAGCCGGGGACAGAAGGCAGCTGTTGCTGTTTTGAGCCACTAGGGGGGGAAATCCCACCCACTCGCCTTCCTCCCCCTCCCCCGCCCCGCTGGACAGTAATTGATGCGCGTTCAGGTAATCATTAACGGTGCTCACCTCCCGTCCGGAGTGCAGCCGCGTTTTCCAGAATTGGATGAGGTGCAAAAGAGGTCGAGCAAAATCATCCAGGGGCTTGGAGCAGCTCGAAAGTGGACTTGTGTTCTATACTGCCATGTCGCTTTTGACTTTTAGGGCAACCCTGTGAACTCCAGACCTCCAAAACGTTTCGTCATCAGCGGCTCTTTGCAACCTAAAAGCTCTGGTTTCTTTATTTGAGTCAATCCATGTCATATAAATGCAGGAGCAGGTGATACCTTTAATCGACCTTTGAGAATATAAAACAAAAACAAATAACAAATAATGAGCTTTCCATGATAACTCGTCTTCTTCAAGGCTGTGCATCAAGTTCTTGTGGGCAGTTCCAAACTTAGGTGCTGTTTTTAATGTCCCAAAATCACATGGCTGATGGGGTAGAGGCCAGGTTAGCTTCTTAGATGGAAATAGCTGCAGCATGCCTGTTGGGTTCAAGCTCTTCTTCAGCTAGCAATTTGGAATTTATGGCCCATCTGTTAATCCACCTCATGTTAGGTCTTCCTCTTTTCTGCTGCCTTCATTTTTCCTCAGCCTCATTGTCCTTCTTGCCTTCATAGATCCCCCAAGCATGATAGTATAATCACATATTTTTTTCTTCTACAGGAAGTTCAAACTTTTGTCTTTCTGGCAGTCCACAGTATACATAAAACTCTCCACCAACATAACATTCCAAAGGAATCAACTGTCTTCGCTGTCCAGTTTTCATGATTGGATAAAGAGTCATTATATATTTCTGCCTCATAATAATAGAACTCAGGGTGATTCAATAAAGTTAAATGGTGGGAGAACAAGGAAGCCATGTTTCAGAAACATGGTTGTCAACTCGGGTCTCATAAAAGGGAATAAAATAAATTAGTGTGCACTTCTGCCTTGAATAGCACAGGTTTGAGCAGCACGGTTTTGGTTATACACAGATTTTAAAAAAAACATGAATAAATATTCCAATTAATAAACATTCAATAAATAATGTGCTGCTATTTGTCTCCAGGAAGTGTCAGAGAGAAAGGTGGGTCTCAGACTTACTAAGGCCCTTGGAGGTGGTGGTGGTGGTAAAGTGGCCTCTGGTCTGATGGTGGCAACTGGCCCTCCCTCCTAGCACAGCGGCTCCATGTGGTGGCTGGACTGGGGCATGCTGTACAATTAATACAGTAAACTCATCTGTTCTCTCTTTCTTTCTGTTTGTGTGTGAGAGAGAATCAACTGTTCATGCTTTGTAGTTATGTTTTTGGGACCATAAGAGTTATACATGGATTTTGAACGACATGGGGGGTCCAATGCCCCTAAGCCCATTGTTGTTGAAGGAGGAAGTGCAGAGAAGGCTACCAATGACTAGTAATAATAATGGCTCTCCAGCAACAATGGTGGTATCCCTCTGAATACCAGTTGCTGGGGACTTTTAAGTTTGGTTTGTTGATTATGGCGTTTCTGTCCTGTTTTTCTACAGGTGTCTGGATGGTACCTGGAAAACAGGCTGCTGGACTAGATAGGCCTTGGGTTTGACCTAGCACATTTCTTCTTATGGTCCTAACAACAAGAGTAATAATAACAACTATTTACAGAGCACTTTCAAATATTCATAGCATTCCTGATATATTATCTTCTTATAACCCTCCACAGTACTGTAAGATAAGCTAGCATTATTATTTCCTATACTGTACATACCATAGCAACATCAAAAGAATCCCAATGGTGCTGCCTCTGACTTCCAAGTCACAGCTTACTTTGCACGCAAATTGTTCCACAGCACGGGTGTCAAGTCCAATCTCCCTCGAGAAGTGTGTGCATTGCAGGGATAGGATCTGGTCGCACCACCCTCTTCCAGGGTCCCTTCCCTCTTGGGTATACATACACAGTCCATTCTAAAGGATCCACTTCTCCCAACTGTATCTCTAAACCTGGATTTCCTTGTCCCTGCACATATCTACCTCCCCCCCTCTCTTTCCCTCCTCTCTCTGGGGAACAGAAAACATGTATGGTCCTTCTTCCTTGTATGGTCCCGCACTACTCTCTTCCTTTACTTCTCTTTCTGGACTAATCCACTCCTCCGAACCCCAACTTCTCCCTCTCCCCGTCTCTCCCTCTCCTGTCATCAAGAAGCCTTCTATCACCTCCCCTCTCTTTCCTGCCTTTTCTTCTCTCTCTCTCTCTCTTCAGTCTGCCCTCCCCCTAATGTTAAGTCCTCCATCCTCGTAGGTAGGGTAGATAAAAGGGTGCTGATTCCTTCCGCCCTAGACAATCGAGGGGACGGCTCACTTCCAGGCTTGATTGTGTCAATAGGTTCCTCTTCACAGTGGGTCTCCAGGATGAAGTATTGAACCAGAATTAAGATGTTGTCCAGTTCTACTCAGTTGAGCCTAGTTCAGGATGGAATGCTGATTAAGGGGGGGGGGGAGGGTGTCTATCACTCCAAAATATTGGGGGTGGGGGCATGCGCCAATTGCAACTCATCTATGATCTTAGTAACTAGTTCAGTTATATACTTCTCATTAGGAATGTGTAACTAAGAAGCTGGCATTAGTGCCACATTGCTAATCAGTCCCCCACCTCTCTCTCTTTATATACATAATTTGTATATAATACAATTATATACAAATTTGCATATAATATGTACATAATTTGTCATGTTTGTATTGTTAATTTATTTGCTCCTTGGTCTTAGTCCTTGCACGGGCTCCCCAACTAAGAGTATTTTTATGGCATGTAAAAATACAGCCCTGTTCTCACATGCTTTAGAATAGTTACTATCTATATGTATATACGTATGTATATGCATGGGCCAGGACCGCATTTATTAGCTCTGCCTCTGAGGTAAAGCACCTTATTTCTTTGACTTCTATTTTATCTTAGATGAGTGATCAAATAGAGAGGCATAGTATAATATTTATATTTAGTTTCCACCCTCCTCACTAGCACAGCAGGGATTTGAAACGAATGCTGGAAGGCAAGGTGACATTGCTAAGGATTGTGGCATCCAGAAGAGGTCTCTTTGGGATTCTTTTCAATCAAAAACTAGATAGAAAGGAATGACAGCCCAGGTACCACAAGGTTTTATTATTTTATGGCCTCATAGTCCTGTCGCTGCCAATTCCTCAGTGCCCAAGGTTGGGCTGTGGTGCCATCTGCTGGAGTTGGGATACTCATCATCACACCTTTTCCCTTCCTTGGGTCTTTTTTTTTTTAATGAAAAAAAAAAAAGTCACAGCTCACAAATGGCTTTCCTGGAATGGTTGTGAGTTTAGCTATGTTAAATTGGTTCTGTCATCGGGCACAGTGAGGCAGCACAGAAGATCATTAAATGTTTACTTTTAAATATAACACTGCAGTAGTTTTGCTGTTAAGGAAACACATTTATTTGATTTTCTGTTGCACTTTTCAAGACTGGACTTAGATCCTATGTACCTCAGGGCAGGCAGGTGGGGAGGGCATTTTTTCTGTTTTAGATGGCAAATTGTCTTGAGCTGGTCCTAGCCCACTTACTTAAGGAGTAATACTTGTTGAACTCATTCAGACTTAACTTCTGAGCAAACTTGAAATGCATTGTATTTGCATTGAATTGTTAAGCTGCAATCTGCATTACATTTTGGAACTGAGGACCATCAAGTACAACGTTGTTGTTACGGCCAATTAAGTATGCATGTGATTGTGCTGATATTCTTGCCAAACAGGATTCATCCAGATCCGCTTCTTTTGTGTGAGTCACTTCAGACTGCAGCTGGGAAGCTCTTCCAGTTTCATTTATGCACAAAGCAGTAAGATCCACAGGAAAAGTCAAAGGGCTGCTCAAAGTATCCTCAGGATTAAGGCTGCACCCTATGCAGAGTTGCTGCTCCAATGTCATACACAATTGGTTAAGCACCACTGACCATAGCACTGACCAGAGCACCACTGACCGTTTTGACATGCAAACAGATCCTGTGCATTTTAACTAGTACGGAAGTTGAATTGAGTGCCATGCAACCCACTCCCAAGCCACTGAGCTGATTTGGTGCTTGCTGTTAAGGAAAACTGTCAAGACGAGTTTGTGTGCCTTAAGTCCTGAACACCATTACAGAATGAGTGTCTTCGTGCAGGAATTGATTTATGCATAAAGAGGCCTGAGATTTGCAGGTGAAACTTTCCCAGCCATTTATCTCCTTGTCAGGGAAAACTTTACATACTCACTTGGGAGGTAACAGGCTCCTTTGCCTGGAAGCAGGACCAAGGAAGAAGTGGCAGTCTGATTCACAGTGGGAGGTACCAATCTCTTTTTTTCTCAGGGCTCCTGTGCCTTTAATAACAGTGCGGCACAGAGGTAGATAAACGCAACAAACATGGCTTTCCCCATCAGTGTATTTTTATGCCTGGAAAATCAGCACGTATGGAGTGTCTGCTCTTTTGTGCAACTGGTAAAGGCACACAAGCCCCTATGGTGAAAAGGACAAGCCTGGCTCACATGTATCAATTCTATATGGGTTTCCTATTGGTCAGGAATATATATTTTTACTCTTGGTTTACTAGCAGTATTGTGAATGGTCATACCTTCTGGTAATTTGTTTTAAGCAAGTACGCTAGTTTCATGTGGTCTTTTGGTAGGATGTATCCCATTACTGGCAGGGTGGAGCAGTCATTTGAAGATACAGATCTGGGATGTTATGAAAAGCCAGCAAATCATTAGTTACGTAATTATATTTTCTTGGTAGTCATAGAGAGAGGGGCTTGAGGGATTGGTCTGCCACCTGCGCTAAATAACTTCCTTGGTTTGAATGGAAGAGACGTTATTCTAAGCGTGATAGTGGCTGGGTGCCATTTTGCTCAGGCAGTCAAATGGTTTGGGGTGTTATTGGTTAGCAGTAGCTGAGAAAAGAGATCAATCCTGAACTGAATTAAGTAGGCTAGCCAAGTGTGCTGTTGTATAGATATGGGTCATCTGGTTGAAGAGTTCTCCAATTCAAATTTGGTTTAAATACAAAGGGCCAAAAGACCTGGAGGATTCCCATTCATAATTGAATCATGTGGCCAGCAGGTGCAAAGGTCATTAGCTTCACCACAACAGTAAGATATATTTATGTTTTAAATTATAGTAATGAATTCTGAATTTACATCCATATATGCTGCTTAGTTTATAGAAATCTTAACTTCTTTCCCACTTTCTATTTTGTTGTTGCTACTATATTTCAAGTTTTTTTGGTGATGTGCAAGAAGGCACCCTAGACTAAAGCAATGTGGGTGGAATGTTTCTCTCATCCAAAATGGCCAAATATGTTTGCTCGAGAGTTGGTCTGAAAGCAGCAAATGCAATTACTGCAGAGTATTTTCTCAAAGATTTCCAAAAGTGATAAATAATTTTATGAACACCCTTTAGAATGCCTAGAAGTGTTGCTTTTTAATACCAATTCATGGCCTCCCCCCCCCCCCCCCAAGAGCTTTAAGTGTGTTTGAACTGTTAAATGCTTTTACTTGTAATTTGAAGGGAATGGGGAATTAATTCAGGATAATAACTGTGACTAGATCGATGTGAAATGGAGAAAGAGTTTAAGAAAAGGAGACGTGGTGTGTCTAAGACAGAGAACTATATATTTTTTAAAAGAATTAAAAGAAACATTTACTTCTGTTGAGAAGCCTGATGAAAGTGCTGTGAATAATTAAGGACTGGAGAACCATCAGACTTGCTGGAAACTCTTCATTTGTGAGTATAACCGAGATAAATACAACATCTTGTTCTAGGGCTGCAGAATTTTTAAAAGGTAAGTCATATATGCAAGCAAGCACCTGACATAATGTAGGAGACGGTAAGGAGAAAGATAAAGAGTGTTTTAAAATACAGTACTTTTAGATATGTTAATATGTATAGCAATCTTAAAACAGAGAGGCAGGCTGGAACTAGAAAGCAGAAAGAGCTGTGTCTCTATCTTTTCTCTACCCCACCTTAAAATCTTTAGATTTTGCCTAGAAGAAACCCATGCACTTTCAGCATGGTTCTTGCTAGGTTGCCATGGTTTTAAAATTTTCTGTGGCTTTAGTATTTGGCAGGTATTGCCACATAGTATCTGGATCCACCAAACCTGGAAGAATCAAGACATACTTGTACTAGCGAAGAATTCTCTTTGCTTGCATCTGATCTGTTTGGACATGTTGCACATACTGGAAATGCTAGAACTGTTGGTGCGTGATGGACCCAATGATAGTACTGGAGCTCTAGGTAAGTGCCCAAGAATCCTGTGCCCTGGCTTCTGCCAGCATTGCACACACCTTGTGGTGCAGTGGTTAAGCTGCAGTACTGCAATCCAGCGTCTGGTCGTGAGTCATGACCTCCGTTGGGTCCTGATGGGCTCAGGTAGCTGGCTCAAGGTTGACTCAGCCTTCCATCATTCTGAGGCCAGTAAATTGAGTAACCAGCTCCAGAGGAGGGAGGCTCCAGTGTGTAACCAGCATAATTAAATTGCCAAATGCCTAGAGTGTGCTTTAAGCACTATGGGGCAGTATATAAGCAGTATAGCTTACTTTGCTTTCTGGTAATGTGTTGAAATTTGTGGGAACTAAAATAAAAAGTTTTAAATGTTGGCAACATTTTTGTGTGTGTATATTTTAAAGGGCAGTTTGTAGCAAGAATGTACCTATTAAAATAAGTTAAAATTTGATTTCAAGCTATGGTTTTAGATTTTGATTCTAAAATCACTGTTATATCATTATTGATTTACTTTTTTATATCTATAACATTATGAGTGTGTATGCACCCATAACGTCCTTTAGCATGGCTCCATGAATGAACATTGAAACCTAGCCACTCAAAATGCAGCACAGATATTAAACAAGGTCCTTTGGGATTATTTGGGGTTTTTGTAACACTGATAATTAAATGTTCACTAAAAATGTATCTGTAGCCTATAATACCATATTTAGACTGTATATGTCCCTAATCTGCCCCAGATACAAATCTGGAGGTAGTCCTGGAAGATTCATTTCTGTAGAGGTCCTCTGAACAACTCCATGGGCTACTTCCCTCTGCAGGGCCATAAAAACTTCAGATGATTGAAAAGAGAGTATTGGAAGCATCCTGAAGAGAACAAGAAGCTCAATGAACACCACAAGGTACAATGACAGAAAAACTAATGAGGAGAGGAGGAAAGAGAGAGGGAAGCATAAAGGGAGCACCGATAGGAGCTAAGAGATTTCTAGCCCCTGGGAAAGCTGGTACGGGTTGAAAGAGAATCAGGATGGAGATGAGAAAGACCATCAAGTAGGAAAGAGGAGCAGAGAGAACAGAAGGAGCCGGGTGGGAAAGAACTTCAGGTGGTGCAGGGAGGAAAAGATCAGCCAGAGAAATAAAGATAAAAGGGGGAGGGAGACTAAACACAGGGGAGACATGGGGATAATGGATTTCTAATCCAGGTGAAGTGTGTACTTTCAGTAGCAATGAAGGAACAGAGAGACAGTCATAAAAGACAGTGCTGGCTTCAGAACTGTCACATCTAACCTTTGAATACTCTTTGAAAAGGGGAATGTATGGTGACATTGTTAGGGCAAGGGCTCCTCTGCTTGGAGCCCTGACAACTACCCAACGCTGCCACCCTTGGCTTGGATTCATTGCCCATAATGTGTGGGACTGCAGTTGTCTGAAGGAGCAGAGATTCTGTGCTTTCAGTAGCAGATACGCAGCAGTAATATTGGAGTTAAGCCTTTTCTGAGCCGATGAAGCAGTGATTGGGAAAGCTTAATCTGTGTGGGGTTTTTTTATTGTTCTTTGTGTGTTTCGCCTATAAAGCACCTGGCCATAAAAAGGAAGCTTGAGTAAGAGTTTTAGAGTTTTAAAGACCCTAGAGTTAAGATTGCTGCTGGGATTCTTGCCTTAGTTACGGCATTGCAATAGTGAGACCTAGAGGGTTCCCCTCCCCCCCCCCACGTTTTAATGCACCACTTTTGCTGAAAGGAAATTCATTTATCTTTTGTATTGTTTTGCATACAGAAAAAGCTGGCTCAGTATCCTGTTTTTTGTTTTGTTTTGTTTTTGCTGGCAGCTCAGCCCATTCATAAAACCATGTATGTTTTTCCTCTGGTGAGGTTCTATTGAAATGGAGTAGCACATTTGATCTTGCTCAGAGAACCAAGAGGTTTAGAATGGTGGCGGATCTTTGGAACTGCTGATGACTGAGCTGGAAGCAGGGAGAGTGTGTTGTGTCACCAGTAGTAGGGCTATACTGTTTTTGTTAAGGGAACCCCTTCATAGGTGCAGGAAATCTTAATTTGCTACTGCTTCACACTGCTTCATGTGAGTAGTTCCTCACTAGGAGACTGGTGGGAAGTCTGTCTATTTTAAATGACATTTCTTCAGCCACTTCTTTCATGCCAGTTCTATGGATGCTTAGCCCAAGCTGTGTGATTTATGAATTGGCAGGTTGCAGTGCAGTTCTGCTCTATAAATAGCTAAGCAGAAGAGAGAGTGACTAAATGCTGAGGACATCAAAATGCCAGTTCACTAGTTTGAAGTCCCTGACAGAAGACCAAATGGCTTAGAGCTGGGGTGGGCAGACCTCAGGTTAGTGGTGCTTGCTTTTTCCCTTTTTTTTTCAGACCCTGAGATTCGCCTACCGTTGGAAAATAAAAGATGCTTAAAAAGGAAGGAATTTTAAATCCAGGTATTTGGTTTATCAGAACTGAATGATGTTTGCACAAAAACCTTGGTTAAAAGGTGAAATGAACCCTCTTCATGTCAGCAGTATAAAGTGTGTGTATGTAATGTGTTACTGCGGCTATTAAAAAGATAGGAGTCAGAAACCTTTGCTGATCTAGAGCAAATCACCCAGATACCCACCATCAGATCCTGAGCTATTTTTCCTCATGCTTAGGCATAGGGAATCTCCCTCCAAGAGTAGGGTAAAATGCTTCCTATTTTTCATGTATTTTAAATAGAGAACGTGCCGTCCTTTCCAGCTATAATCTATTTACATTTTGCTGATTTATTGACACATTCTGTCATCATGATATACACCAATACAATCCTTTGCAATGAATAGAATTGAGCTTCTGATATAATCTTAAGGTGTAGGTTTGGAGGTTCTAAGTAAAGGATCCAGTAATATTCCCAATAACTTTAATTCATTTCCTTTTCCCTACTTTCTTTCTGCATTTCTGACGTACTATCAACTTTCCGTTTTGCTGAAGGCATTTGGGTGTGCCTTGCATTCGGAAGGCATAATTTTCACACTGTGATCATTGAATGCGTTCTCCTTGTGAGAAGCTCAAGAAAAAAAATATTAGACTGTCTTAGACTAAAAGCAGAGGGACATTTGTTTCCCATGGAGAGGGATGCTCAGCCCCTTTTCTGATAGATGTTTCTGTTTTTAAGAGGCAGGGACATTGTGCCGTTTAAAGAGACAGTGAAAATGCAAGCAGAAATAAACAAGGAAAACCTTTTCTAGTGGCAATATATCTGCAGACCAGGGAAGTTTCAGTTGCAGTTTTTCTTGTTATGTATTTGGCTGGAGAGCTCAATGAGTTAGCCAAAGATTGGGAGTTTGATTCTACACTGTGTGTCCCTGGAGAAGAGCCAGCCTGTGCAGCCTTAGGCAGCCTGCAGAGTCCCATCATTCCCCCAGAAGAAGGGAATGGCAAGCCACTTCTGAATACTCTCTACCTAGTTTAAAGTGCAGAGTGTTCAAAGCCAGACATCTTGTATATTGGCAAATTGAACACTTCCCCTGCTCCTCAGTGGGGAAATTATTATTATTTGACTCTGATGGATAATCATTGATGCACTGCAACATGTAGACAACATTTTAAAAATATATTTGCTTTGTCTTGTCTGAAGTGCCAATCAAGAAACTGCCCACAGTTGAAACCGAAAAAGCAAAGAAAATATGTTTATTTAATTTAATCTAAGTGATGCAGTGCATCAGTCAAAATAATAATTTCACTTCCCTTGCCCTTCTGCCAAGAAGAAGGGGAAAATGTTCGATTTGCCAATATCCTGAAGAGGCTTGCTTATTAAGCTACTTTACAATACTGGAAATTGACAGTGAAAGGAGCCAGAGGCTTGTGTCAAGAGCACCTGAGGATTGCACCAAATGGCATATTGCACCTCTACCCAACCCAGAGCAATCCTATTTAGACCACACAAGTCTGCTCCACAGGGGCCAGTGTAGATGAGCCCTAATTTGCAGCATGCGGATTGAGACAACCTCATCTTAGGCTAAACAGATGTTTTTTCCTTCTCTCAGAAGAACTTTGTTTCTAATATTGTGCTGATTGTATGATCTAATTCTGCCCTTTGATAGTATTGAGAAATTTAAATGTTGGCTACTCCCAGGGCAGGTATCAGTAGCAGATCATTTCAGGGCCTTATTCTTAGGATCTAGTTGCCCAAGGTTGCTGGAGACTGATGTTGACCTGGTCCACAAGAAAGATGGGAATTCAGCCATGCATGTGAAATGTCCCGATTGAGACATCAGTGACAGAAGCAAGCTGCTGCAGTGGCAGCTGGCCGAGTGTTCCACAAAACACTGCTTTCAAGCAACTTTCTGTGTAATAGTAGCAATCTGCCACAGAGCTAAGTAGACTTCACTGTTTCTAAAGCAGCATCATAACAGGACCATGTAATGGGATGGATTAGCATGTAATAGGATAGAGATATTCTGCTGGGCTCTGTCTTTCCCACAGTTCCATGTCTACTCATCATCAGAGCTTGGAAGGTTATTTTTTTAAAAGTAATTAATTCCACAGCCTCTCAAAGGTAGACAGTTGGTACCATAGTTACAGGATTTAACAGATTGTTCTTCACTTTCTAATTTCCACAAAGTACCTAAAATAGTTACTTGTGGTCGATTTTTTTAAAAGGAAAGAAACATCTGAACACTACAAGTTACTGACCTGTAACTAACCTGACAAAATGCAACCACCTCATTGTTGCCTCAGCACCTACAACAGAGCACACGGCAGGGGCACTACCCAGCACTTGAACCATGTGATGATTCTCTTCTACCTCCATGAGACACAGAACTATGGAAGTAATTTAGAAGTTCGTTACACTGCAAAAGGAGTAAAGTTATATTACATTAAGTTACAAATGTAATGCAGTGTTACATAATTGTTACACAAAAGAACTTGTTATTTATAACTGCTTACAAGTTCTGTTCATGATTTCAGCTTGCATTTTTTTACACTTGGAATATAATTCTCCTTCTGGATGTGCTAAAAGGGATCTCACAACACAATCCTCTACATGTTTACTGAGAAGTCCATTCTGTGATGTTCAGTTAATTTTACCTAATGGACTTGGAATTTTGGTTTTTCAGACCAAGCAGCTTCACTTTATACTGTATACCAAGAATTTACTAAGGACATAACACTGAAGTTGCACACTTATGAAGGGTTACCCCAGATATGAACTGCATTGGACACAATGGGGCTGATTTCTAAGTGAACACAGGATTCCATAATTTCCTTATCTTGTGTCTTTCACAAGTTTAATAATGTAGTCATGAGCGTACAGGGTCTCTCACATAGGGAGTAGTTTCCATTAGCAACTTGGCTTTTCAGTAAAAGCTGTGCGTGGTTACATGAAAACTGCTCTTAACTGCTGGATATGTTTTGTGGATGGATAATGGTACTGTCTTGGCTTTATCTAAGGTGACTGCATTTCTTCAACAGTTTCAAAGCAGCAGGTAAAGTTATGCCTGTAGAACAGGTCTTCAGAATTCTTGGAGG
Organism: Intellagama lesueurii; assembly: GCA_037013535.1. Taxonomy (NCBI): domain Eukaryota; kingdom Metazoa; phylum Chordata; class Lepidosauria; order Squamata; family Agamidae; genus Intellagama; species Intellagama lesueurii. The sequence goes on from JBAJHW010000002.1 coordinate 222,701,555, forward strand.
AATACCCTAACCCAAGTTTGAATGCAATTCCCCATCTGTCTGGGATGAAAGGGATCTTCTAACACAATCCTCTACATCTACTGGGAAGTAAATTGACTTGCCTACTCCCACTTTAAAATACCTTTCTGGTGAAAAGTTGAAAATGGAAATACTCAAAAATTATTGTTCTTTTATGTACCTGTGTGAAGGGCTAGGCCGCCTCTGAGGGGATGGGAATGACAAATGATATCCCTGTGTTGTCCATCAGGTTGAAGAAGACTCAGAGCCAGAAGTCAAGCAACAAACACACATTTATTACAAACTATGTACACTCTGTCTCCACCATTCAGTTGTCTTCACTGAATCATTGTGTGTGTGTGTGTGTGAATATTGGTCCATAGAGTCTCTTTCAAGGCTTAGAGGTGAGTTAACGTCATCACACCTCATCTGCCCAGTCCAAACCATAGTCAAGCTTCTGCCCTTCCTTCCTTCCTGCCCTCCTCTTCCCCACCAACAGCCCTCAGATCTTCATCCTCTTTGTGGGAGATTCCCTTGGCAGACTTTTCCCGGCCTTTCTTGATTTCCTGCCCTTCTGGGTCTGTTGGCTGTAAATTAATTTCAGTGGGAGTTCCATGCAGAAATGATTAAGGAATGCAACTAAAGCTGAATCATTAAATAGTTTTTAAAATAGGGCAAGTAATATATCTAAAAATAATTAGGAAGCAGGTCTGAGAGAAGACATAATGGTATATTTTTCTCCCTTCGACCACAACTGGGACATGATGGGGACATAAAGACCAAGATGTAGTCTGGTTTTGCTTTTTGCCTTCCCACCCGCCACCCCCGGCCCATCTCTTGTAACACTGTAATTGATGAAGCCACGCAACCTTGGAAGAGTGTACACAATTTTGTGCATGTTTTTTTGTTTCATTTTATTTCTTAGTGGTATTATCTTAAAATATATTTTGGACTTTGTGTATTGGTCAACACAGTTGCTTTTGCTGAACATAATGCCACTGGTCAGTATCTTGTTCAAAGTGTGTGTCTGTTTGACTGACTCCAACTCCTAAAAGGGCTGTAGTGATCTGCTGAGATGACAGCTGTACGCCTCATTATCCACAAGCAGCATCTCATCTGATCAGTACAACAACATCTGCATTTTGAACAGGTTACTGGCCACTATTTCTGCATGTGCTTGCTAGAGCTCAGTGTTGTGTATAGGGCTTTCCCCCCTCACCAGTTTTTTTGGGGGAAATCAGTGCATTTCATCTGATAAGAAAGACCCTCTAAGGTGGCTGCCATACCATTTTAGTAGCCTGACCCTCTGCATGTGTATTTGGGAAGAAAACATTCTACTGTATTCACTAGGGCTTACTCACAATCTTTAGTGTCTGTTTGCTTATAGCCTCCAGGAAGACTTGGGTTTGTAATAGCAGATGGGATCCAAGCCAAAGTTTGCTGTGGATCTTCCCACTGGCTACTGCCTGGGCACCTTCATCTTGATCACGAGCTGCAAAATCTAACACAGGGCCCATATCCTATCCTACTGCTCAGCAGGCTTTAATGCCTGTATACTCTTGCAAGAGAAGATAGGTGTATCTTCAATATCTTTTACTTTTAGTTTAAAAGGAGTTTTGCAAGATTTAGAAGCTGTAATTGCAGAAACTCTCTTGTTTAGACAGCTAATAAATGTGTGGGAGCCTTGCTCTGTGTTGCACTTAGTCATCCTGATGCAGCACACCCAGTTGTGTTATGCACACTGATTTGGATCCAGACATGTTATACAAGGAGTAGAACCATGGTTTTACTGTGTCTACTCTGAGGGTACCCAGTGTGGTGTAGTGGACAGAGTGATGGTCTAGGACTAAGGCCTGGATCTGAATCCCTGCTCAGCTATGGAAACTCACTGGTGGTGCAGAACTGGTAAAATAAACTCTTAAATATCTGATTTACCTGGAAAGCTATGTTAGGGTTGCTTTAAGTCGGTTCTGATTTGATGGCATAGAATAACCCTGAGTGACTAAATCTGGATCCAAAACCATCACCAGTATCCTCTCATAGGTAAATTCATTGAGTGAATCAACCTAATGAATCAACCTAATCAACTTTTTGGTCTTCTTTTCCTCCTGCCTTCCACTTTCTCTAGTATTATTGCCTTCTCCAGCAAGTCTTGTCTTCTCACAATGAGCCCAAAGTACAACAGCCTCAGTTTTGTCATTTTTGCTGAGAGAGAGAATTCACACTTTAGTTCCTCTAGGACCCACTGGTTTCTCTCTCTGGTAGTCCATGGTCTCTGCAAAGTTCTCCTCCAGCACCATATTTCAAAGAAATTGATTTTTCCCTTCCCTGTTGGTTTTCTTCACTGTCTATCTTTAACATCTGTACACACTAACTGGGATCACAGTAGTGCGGATGATCTTGGTCTCCAGTGGCGCATCCTTTCACTTGATGATATTTTCTAGTTCCTTCCTCTTTCCAGGTCTCAGCCCCCTTCTGATTTCTTGACTGCAGTTTCCATTTAAAATGATGACTGAACCAAAGTGTACACAACCTCCTTCATTTTCAGAATCAAACAGTTCTTCTATAGCTGTGATTTTTCTCTTCATGGTCAAGCTACAGTCCTACTTTTGCATTTTCTTCTCTCACCTGCACCAGGACTTGTTTCAGGTCGCTGTGGCTTTCTACCAGTAATATGGTGTTGCATCTTAAGAATGATTGATGTTCCTTCCACCAATTTTTGTTCCTCCATCCTGCACTATCTAGTGCAGCCCTCTAAATGTTCGTGCCAAAGCCCCCGTGGCTCCACCCTAGTTAAGAGTCCTTTTTTTTTTTTTTTTACAAGTTCTGTCCTGAAGGGAACGGGAGTGGAGGTCGACCAGTAGGACAAGTGCAGGTAGGAACTCTAGGATCATGGGGGGCAGAAAGCAGTGGCTTCCTTTGAGTGTTTCTGGCTCTCAGGTATTTGGAGGGGTGGGTGGGGAGGGGGGGCTCTGGGGTGGTTGGGGCCAGAGGACAGGTTATCATGCATAACGGAGCTTTGCACACTCAGGCGACTGAGAGACAAGCACCAGCCAGCGTTGCTGGAAAAGTGGGGGACGCGGAACAAGCATTCCCCGCCCGCGGACGAGCAGCACCGCTTGTCTGGGCGGCACCGGACGGGTCCTTTTGAGTAAAGCGTTTCTCTTTAAGAAGCTAGAGTCAAAATCTTGTCCATCATGGGATATTGTTCTTCCTCATTGGACCTCACGCCCCGTGCTGCGGTAGAGGCACGCCCCTCTGTACACGGGGTCTCCCGCCCGTGACTGCTAGGGTTCCCACTGTGCAGCGCACCTATCCTTGGCGGGTAACATGGCCCCTCCTCCGCGGGGTTTATAGTCTAATAACGAAGGGAGCGTCGTCTCCATTGGCCTTCGCTCGAGGAGACGACAACTGACCCTGCCTTAAGAAGCTTTTTCTCAACATCTACTGGTTTGTACAAACGTCAGTCCTCCCAACCGGCTTTCCGTTCGCCATAGCAGGAGTGGCTGATCTCCTTGTCTTTCTGATATCGTCCCACCTCTTCTTTCTTTTGGCCTATCGGTCTCCGAGATGCGGATTGAGCTCAGGCCTGATTGGCTTTGGGGATGCCATGAGGGTAGGCTGCGCGCCTGGTATATTTAGCCGGCGCTAGAGCACGCTGTTGCGTGAGGTGCTTCCCGTTTCTTTCGGCTCCACTGCTAGCCATCGTCGTGCGGGGTGAAACCTCCTCCTCTCGTCCAACTCCGCCTCGCTCGCAGGTTGGTGCGGGGTGGGGTGGGGGAGGGGGAGCCGGGTCTGGCGTCCCGTCCTTCGCGGGCCTGTTAACGCCTGTGGCGTCTTGGTCGCCCTCGTCGCCATAGACACGCGGGGTCGTGGCCGTAGCCGCGACGCTCCCCCCCTTTCCCCCTCTCAACTGTCTTGGCTCCACGGTGCTCTTGTCCTGCAGCCTGAGGAGGAGGTGGACGCTGTGGGCTGGGACGGGGGGAGAAGAGTAGGATAGGCACGGCTGGCATTGTGGGCTGCCTCATGCCGGGGGCCCCCTTGGGCGGGAGGGTGTGATGCGGGGCACTTGCGGGTCAATGACATCGGCTGCCCGCGGTGACAGGGAAAGGTAGCCCAAAGCAAGCGGGGTTTGGGGGAAGGGGAGGCGCAGCGGGCAGCGGGGCGAGGGGCCTTTTTTTTGGGTGCCTGGACCTAAGGTATAAAGTGGCCCTTAGGTCGGACGAGGTGGACGTACAGTAGCAACTGCCCGGAGGCTAAGGGTACGTGACACAGGATGGACGGAGGGACCGCGGCGGGAGTGTGGCTGGGTGTGCAAGCGAGGCTGGGGTGGATGGGCCTGCTGGGGTGAGCCCGGGAGTGGGTCGCGGTGCCCCTTTGCGCAGGGCCTGGGTGTTGGCCTAACGCATGCCCGCCGGTGATGACGAGAATTTCCCTGCTGCGATTTCGGCGATGGCTCCAGGTCTGCTCCAAGAGACAGATCTCAGGAGCGCCAAAGCGCGCGCTGCTGCTGCTGCTTCCTCCTCTTCTTCCTCCTCCTCCTCCTGACGGCGCCGTGAGAAAGGGACTTCGCCTCCCGCTCTCATAATGTTCCCGATCTCGCCTCTGAAAACGGCGCGGGCCTGTGGCGGCGGGGTTGGGGAATGGGGAGCACACATGGGGGGGTGGGTGCGGGGGGGGACGGGACGTTTTTTAAGTCGCCGGCGAGGCCGCCTCTGAGCCACCCCGCGAAGCTTCGCAGAAGAGCGGAAATGGGTGGCGATGGTTCTCGCTCGATCGCGAGGGGAGGCAGGGGAGTGGGAGTACTGAAGGAAGGGAAGGTGGTGTGAGACGCCACGCCATTATCCGTAACCGAAATAGCTGCGTGTAGAGGACAATAGTGTCCTTCAGCTCGCGGGGGGGGGGGGGGAGAAAAGGAAACGGAGTAAGCTGGGTTTGCGGCTTCATTGTGCCAGAGCTGCAAGATGTGTGTCCAATTGCCTTAGGCTGCCGGATTTGGTTTTTAGCGCATAGTAAATCAGTCAGACTATAATAGGGAGGGCCTTAGCTTTGTTCAAGGGAGGTTATCCCACCCAAAAGGCTTTCACCTTGGAGGTGATCATTGACAATTTTAAACAGCCCTTGATTCTTGCAAAAGAAAGCTGAAATGTTTTATGGAAGTGTGTTTCATAAAATCCAAGAGAGGACACTTGTCAAGGTCAGTTTTAACTTTGATAAGAATTAAGTAAGGCTGAAGATTCTAGTGATTTTCACCCCATTATCTTTCTATTATTTTGTTTCTAGTTTAGCTCTTGGAGTGGCCTTAGTGGCAAATGTTAATGTGCTTGTTTTCTGTTAAGGGAAATCTGTGGTGAAGATTGGTGTCCAGCATGCATACTGTATCAGGTGGCAGCATTATAATCTACTGCAGAGTATTTGTAGCAAGTGGCAGTGATTCCAAACCTTGCTATTTTTGTCTTCTTGCAGACACAGTGCTAGGTTAAGGAAGTGCAGGCCAACTTGTTATGCTTTAGATACATGTTTGTTTGCTGTAAATTGCCATTTAAGTGCCAAAGGAAAGGCTGTGATAAGTCACTAAGTAAATTGTAGTTTTACTGTTACTGTGTTTTTGTGTTTTTTGGGGGAGGGATTGGTTTGTGTGTTCTTTAAAATAACATATTACGCTAAATTTTCCAGGAAACTTGTGTATTAGTAACACAACTGTAGTCTTAAAGGTTAGGTGACATTTCATTGTCTAGTCAATTTCTTCTGTGATCTGGCAACATCCTTGATTGAAAACAGTTAATGGGGAAAACTATGGTAGAATTCTGCTTTGATTGCGTATGAAAATGGTTGATTGAATAATTGATTGTTTTGTAAGGAACATCCAATTAATTTTCTGCTGGCCTGTGGTTCTTTTTTTATTATTTATTTTTGTTCCTGTCAAAAGGAATGCCTGTGTTATAATTGCTTACCTAGATAACTCAGTGGTTTGGGTATCTGTCTGTGGAGATGGAGGTTGAGAATATGATTCCCCACTGTGCCTCCTGCAAGTAGAGCCAGCCTATGTGGCCTTGGGCAAGCTGCAATAAGGGACTGGTGAGCCACTTCTGAGTACTCTCTATTTGGAAAACCCTGTAAAGTGTTGCCGCAAGTCAGAATATGAAAATGAATGACTGAATAATTGATTGTTTTATAAGGAACATGAAACATATTGATTTTATGCTGTCCTGTGTTTTTTGGATTCCTATCACAAGGAATGCTTGTATTATAATTGCTCTGTGCATCAGTTAATGGCACACACATGTTAATTTTTTAAAATAAAAGGCGAAGCCAGGCTTTTTCTAAGGGCAAGATTAAAATATTTTATATTTTCTGGTAATGGTATCCTAACACAAGCAAAAAAAGTGGGGAAGGTGTGTCAGATAACTTGTGCTTTGCTTTGATAAAATGAATTTTTGTATTGTATAATGGTTTATAGAGCAGACATCCCTCCTTTTTTCATCTCTTTCCTAATACTATTAAAAAGACAGGTATGAGACATGTATAGTAGCTGGGCGGATATCCTAGTGGGTTTGATTCCCAGACTACAAGGTCAGTGTCTGGAAGTACAATCCCCTACTATAGCTCCTGGAAGAATGGCTAGACTGTGCAGCCATGTACCCAGAGTAGCACCAGAAGTAAACTACTTCTGAGCACATATCTAGAAAACTCTGGGAAGGGTTGTCATAAGTAGGAATAACCTCTGGTTCATAATAATGATGAACATACATTAAGAGAACAATAAAACGTTTTCATTGTGCTAAAGCTGTCTCCTGTAATTGCACCCATACTTGGGTTGCTGTTTGGACAAAATCGTCCTGCCCAAAAGTTCATCCATTATTTATGGATAATTAAGGGATGTTGACCTCATTTAATACTAGATAGTTTGGAGTCTATATCCTTGTGCATGCTGAAAGAGAGGATACATTTCTAGACAGGATGGATTTGATTTAAATCAAATTGATTTTTTAAAGATATTGGATTTTTAAAAATCCACTTTGCTTCTAGGTATTGGGTGCAGAAATGTTGTTTAGCAGTACTTTCATTGTCTATTAGGTGCAGTTTCTTGCCCGTAAGCATTGCATATATAAGAGCCAGAAGGTGTGTGTGTGTGTGTGTGTGAAGGGTTTCTCTCTCTCTCTCTCTCCCCCTCCCCATTGGGGATGGGGTAGCAATGGTAAACTAGTCTTTGAATTTCTCACATACCTTGAAAGTTTGATTAGAGTGTCCATAAGTTGGTGGAAGAGGATGTACATACTGGAGCTCTTCTCCATGGAGGTCTGTGGCATCCAATGTTCCTTGAAATATCTTGACAAGGATAATAGCTCTGCAGAGTAAGAAATTAATTTGCATTGGGAAAGCGTTTTGCCATACTGGTTCTAGTTTCTGAACTTAGATGTCTGTGTTTGTGAAATAAGTATTCAAGTTATTTAATGTACTTTCAAGCCATTGAGGTAATAAAACTGATGCAGAAGTCATGTCCCATGAATAGCATTTGATGGAATAGACTATGTCTGTGCAGAAATGAGAAGCTAGAAAAGAACATGATAGACATCTTCATGTATTCTAAAGCCTCTCATGTAGAATAAGGATATTTTTTTGGCTACTCCAGAGAGTAAGTCCAAAACTAATGGATACGAATGTCAAAAAAGGAGGTTCTTTAGGAAGAACATGCAGTAAGAGTTGTTTTACAGTGGTGTAGTTTACCCTTAGAACAATGGTTCCCAATCTTGAATTGGACTGTAATTCCCAAAAGCCTTCACCACTAGCTGTGCTGTCTCGGTTTCCGGGTCTTGCAGTCCAGGAACACCTGGGTTACCCAAGGCTGGGAACCACTGCCTTAGAAAATAGTAAACCTTCCTTCATTGGAGGTTCCCCTGTAAAATGTTGCTACAAATGTCTAGAATTACAATTAAACAGTGACTGGACAATTTAGGGGCTAGATGCTCAATGTACTAAAGCTTGGATGACATCTAGAATGTATTTGGGTCATAATTGGAATATGAGTGTTGGCTGCTTAAAACTAATAGATTTTATTGTCAGTTTGTGTAAGAGAATTTTGAAAATAAGTGTTTTTAGTATCTTTATATCAAGTGTTAATGAATATGTATATCATAATTATAATTAAATATCAAGTGTTAATGAATATGTATATAATAATTATAATTAATGTGAACTGATCCAGCTGCTTCACATAGAGTATTTTAGTAATCCTTATAGGTCCAACAGAAAGTGTAGATACCCCCCCCCCAAGTTTTCTGCAGGTTGCTATGAACTCTTGTGGCTTGTGTGAGTTTAAGACCAGCCCCAATCAGTCCCCAGTCCAGTGACACTTGCATTTTTGGTTGGGCAGGTAGAAAGGAATAAGACTCACTGGCTTCATATCCTGGTTTTGTAAATAGATTAAGCTATGATTTCCTAGTTCAAGTGTAATGCACTGAACAGCATTATACCTCTTGAGCCACCTTGGAAAAACCTTGGAATTTTTCAGTTGCAGCCTGTAAAAGAAGGGAAATTTTGGGGTCAAAAGGGAGATTAATTCTGATGTTGTTTAGCAGATTGAGATAATAATCTTGTGTGATATGTTTGGATATAACTTGCCTTTCCCCAATTTCTCTGCCTGAGAAGTTGAGAGTGAGGTCAGGTCAGTGCAGCAGAAACAGTAGTTTGACCAGAAAGTATGTGGACTCCTGCCAGTTGATCACATGTGTATGAACAGTTTGTTGCTTCAATTTGTACGTGTGTGTTTTCTACTGCAGAAAGAAATGCAGGTTTATGATGATTGGGTTAAATGGAAATAAGATACAATATCATACCATGCTTTAGTTGCATGGGATGATACTGTAGATGCTGCACAATGACTCTCCTAGGATGATGCAGTATTCTCTGATCAATTGCTGTTTGTTTGTTTGTTTGTTTTACATGCTGCCTTTCTCCCCATAGGGGACCCAAGGCAATTCACACCAATTAAAATCATACAACAATAACAAATTTAAATACTATACAAAACAAAATTAAACAGGATTAAAAACAATTTTGAGAATATTTTTCAAAATGTATATAAATATCTAAATTTCAAAAACACTGTTCCCTAGACACTTACCACTTAAAAGCCTTTGTTAGGTTTTGTTTAATTTTTTGTTTCCCAAAATATGTACAAAGCTGCCACAATGAAGGAATACTAAGCTGCAAGAAACATTGGTGCAGCATATTTCTGGCCCCAGGTCTGACCCAGAAGCACTATCCTGCTGTAGCTGCTGTTGTGCTTTGTTGCTGGTTTTGGTGGCATTCTTAATACAAGATGTTATGAAGGTTGATAGAGGAGTAAGGTATGTAAGATTGGTTTTAAGGAGCTGAGTCCCTCCCCCCCCCCAATCAAGTTTGATTGAGATTAGAGCTTAAGGTAGATGAGAACAGATAGCAAGGGAAGGAAACAAAATCTGAAGAACTTTAATGATTTTAGGATAGAAAAATATACCTTTAAGTAGGGTACCCAATGTAGTTCCTGTGACACAAGCTCAATGTTTGTTATTGTGCCTTAATTACTTTTCCTATTATGTCAGACTCATGCCTAGTGCCTAGATTAGTCCAGCTCCAGACTTAACTCAAAGATCAGTGTGGCAAAATCACTCTGTGCAGCAGAGGAATAGCTTGAGCAATGAGCACAGTTGATAATGCAGAGGACATCTGGACCTTATCACGTGGGGAAGTCTATTGCATCAGTATAGCATGTCAATCCTTTTGCAGGTCTTGAAGATTCTGAAAGCATATCCAGTCTGTCTTGTTTACTGTCTGCTGCCTTGAGGCGTTAGTTCAAAACAGCTCTAGATTAGTGTTCAGAGCAATGTGCTGGATGGCCCCATCACTTTTGGTGACATTAAAGTTATAGGTGATCTCTTTGGTTATGTCTAGAGATGGGGATATTCGTACAGGTGGACCGTCCATTCACCTTCCGCTGTTGCTGCGGGCTCCGCACTCCCTTTCTATCGCTCCAGAGCTGGCGGTCTGTGAGCCACTTTTCGACCTTGCAGCGAGGCTCGTCCTCTCACCTCCTGCCAGGAGTGACTCACAAACCGCGAGCTCTGGAGCGATAGGAAGGGTTATATCCACCTGTGCAGGGGTATTCATATTCGTATACGAATACCCCCATCTCTAGTTATGTCACATACACTTTGAAAGTATTTGTGATCACTTCTCTTGGAGATGCACAAACAATTCCCACAATGTTGAACTGAGTGGTCAGTACCTAAGCATGACTAATGATCTGAACAAGTGGTATGCACTTTGTTGTTTACCATCTGCTTTGGTATACAGCATGCTTGCCTGAGATTTTGAGTTTTTATCCAAAATGCTTGGAGTGCATCACTTTACCTTGCCTAATCTAAACCAGTAGAGACTCACGTAACCTATTCCATCTGTCTCCTTAAAACTGTTCAAGGGACTTCTGCAGTCCATTTTATCAGATATGATAAAAGCAAGAGTGAGATCTCAGAAAGAAGATCATGCGGGAGAGTTATGAAAGCTCTGCTTATCACATAAGCAGGCCAAAAGGAGTTGAGAGAGAATGCATTTTTGAGAATGCCTGATCTGCCAACTGGTTTCACCAAGTAGGACATAAAGGGAAGATGGGTTACAGGCCTTAAAAAGTTAATTAAGAAATGAGTGGATGAAGACTTATATCAAAACAAGGTAGATCTTAATTTCTGTCTCATTATTCTTAGTAGTACACCATAATTTACTCCACCTGGCCTTTAGCTGCATTGAAGGGCAAAATTGCATGACAGTCCTTACAATGGTAAACTGACACTTCAGTAGAGATTCTGGATTGTCATACCCCATACCAAAGAATTTAGTAAAATGCCTAGTCAGATTTGGTTTGAAGTATGAATGCTAGAGGTAGTGGAGCTGGGTTTCTAGAGTGAGCAAGGGGAGTGTCCGCTTCTCTGTCATTACTTGCTTCACAGTTCTACTTTGGTACACGGAGGTTGTTTGTTTATCCCCAGTTAGTATTAAAATACTATACATTCAACCACAACAGCTGCCAGACCGTCCCCTGTTGGCTTGTGTCCAAGGCATACTGGAACTAGAATTAGGGACATCAGAAAGTGGGGCATGAAAAATCTAGGCTTAAATTAACCTTAATTAGATAGTTTCACCAGGAGAATGTCCTGACTTCAGTCCTGATGCATATTGGAATCCTGCTCATTGAATAGTAAAATTGCAGCTGTCTTCTTGTTTACTTGAAATTAGACTTTTATTCTATCTTCATCAGAGAAGTTCAGGATCTCATACCCTGTTTCCCTGAAAATAAGACCTAACCTGAAAATAAGCCCTAGTATGATTTTTCAGGATGCTCCTAATATAAGCCCTACCCCAAAAATAAGCCCCAGTTAAGTGAAAGCCCGCCCTGCACCATTGTGCAGCAACCAGAAGAAGATGACATGACTACATTTGAATAATTGTAGATTGTTGTAAATGGAAAAAATAAAACATCCCCTGAAAATAAGCCCTAATGTGTTTTTGGAGCAAAAATTAATATAAGACCCTGTCTTATTTTCGGGGAAACACGGTACATTGTTATTGCTTTTTTTAAATTTCCACACTAGATGTATAAGGTTCAAATAGAGTGATGGGCACAGAATTACCCAGTAGGCTTACTTAGCAAGAGTCGGACATCTTGTGCATTTCAAAACACTGACTCTTCTTATATAAAAAAGTGTCAGATTGAAAAATCCAGATTTGTATAAGTGCCTGTCAGTAATTAGTATCAAAACCAAGGAAAAGAAGTTGAAACATATGAATTACATTTTCCTACATTCATCTGGAGATAGATGAAATGACACTTCTAGTGCCCTGTACAGTCTCCAAATGCCCTATTGTCCCATCTCCTGTTCATCAATTCAGCATGGTGAGTGTGGTGCTACTTTTTGGTTAGGAGTGCAAGCACATAGCAGTCCTTTTAGTTTTGAAGCTACAGTGGTGGGTAGAAATTATCTTGGTAGTTTCATGGTTATGTGCATTTTCCCTCTAATTCCAAGACTGGCAGAAAGGTTTGTTCCATCTCAGTAGAGACGTGCCATCCTTTTCTGCATGATAAAAAAGGATGGGATATAAATGCTTCAGCCGTATTGAGTTGCAGTGCCCAACTGGCCCTTTCTTAAGAAGAACTAGTGGGAGTGTGTATTGGGTGTGCTGGTAGAAGGTGCTTAGAGCTGCTTATATCAGCAGGACTCAAATCAGCATGCTTCTCTTGTCTTTGCACTGGGGAATTCTAGAAAGGGTTTTAGATGCTTAAAGAATACTTGAGGAGGGATAAGCCTTGAAGCATTGTCACCCAAGTCCACATGCACCTTGGGGGAGTTTGGCACTAGTGATATTTGCTTCGTGAGTAGAGATGCGGATGAACTGCCAAAATGTCAAAGTCAACGAACCATGAATCTCCTCCCCATGAACTGATGAATCACGAATAAGTTTGTTGGTTTGTCAGGGTTATGCTGTCTTAAAAAAAAAAGCTGATCCCCCACAGCCTGCCCCCTTTCCACTACCCCTGTCGCCTCCCTACCTTGGCTGCCACAGTCTGTGCTGCTGCCATCTGCGGCAGCCTGAGTCACTGCAGCCTCCGCAGCCACCATCCACCACCGCTCATTGCGATGGCCTCTGCCGCTATGGCCTGCCTTAAGGGAATCTGTGCTACCCTTTGCAAAAATGGCAGCTGCAGCTTCCCTGCCCTAAAAGAAGCCACAGCCGCAATCTTTCGAAAGGGCAGCCAGTGTCTCTTACGGCAGGCCGTGGCTGCAGAGTCTACCGTAGTGGTCAGCGATGGATGGTTGCGGTGCTGGGTGGTGGCGGATGATGGCAGCGGCTAAGGTGGAGAGGAGAAGGGGGACAGGCTGTGTGGGGGCGTGTCTGTGGGGGGCTGTCTGTGGTGCTGGCTGGCTGCCTACGGGCCCACCGGTCAACTGATCGGTGGGCCCATAGAGCTTTCAATCTCTTCCTATGGGGGACAAATAAAAATGGGGCAGTATTCATCCTTTCGTATTTGTCAGGGTCTCTGGAACTCACAAATGCGAAGGGATGAATATTTAACGAATCAGCGATTTTTAACTAATATTGCTATTCTTTTTTAATTATTATTATTCATCCCCATGTCTATTTGTGAGTTGTAATGTAAGACTACCGTTTCTCCTCTGCTGGGATTTCGTGACTATCCAAGTCTGAATACAGTAATCTCAGAACTGCAGAGCGGGAAGAGACTATTGATCATTGACTCTAGCCCCTGTCTCTTTAGCTACATGAAACTGAGCTGTGCTTAGCTGCTAAAAAAGAAGTTGAAGCACTAGTGCCAAATGAACAGAACGTGTCAAAAATTTGAACTTCACTGTATGTATGTTTATTTTTTAAATCCATGGAAGATTCTTTGTTGAGCTATACCTGCATAGCTTCATGTGTTTCTCAGAGAAAAAAATACACTTTTTTTAAATTAATCTTTCTGATCAGGGTGGATTTAAATTTAAAAATTGGGAATTTTTTTGACAATTTAAATCATGAATTAAATTGATTTGATTTAAAAATTATTGATTTTTCTCTACCCTGTTTCTGTTGTTACAGCTTTAAAGTTTTACAAAAATGCTTGAAAATAACTATTTTTGCTAAACATTATACAAATCTAGTCTATAAGTGGGCTTTCCATGCAGATTGTCAACTTTATGCAGCAGCTGAGCGTTGGGCTAGCTGATTCTTAAGTGCATTGCATCTCTGCACTTCTACTATAATTATCATTGGAAAATGGAGAAAGGCCACTTATCTGTGACTGCCTATACACATCTGCTGGTGTTTGGATGGCTACTATGTAGCCAAAAGAACTTACTTTCATATCTTGGATCATCCCTTAAGGGTTAATTAAGGATGAAGAGCCTCTCCTTGAATTCTTTGTTCTTGCGGTCAGCAGTTACTTCCTAGCTGTAAGCTACTTTGAATGGAGTGGAGGGAAATGGCAAGTCAGGTCTATTTTCACTTCCACCCACCTCTTTTCTGTCTTTTGGCAAAGATATCTTGCCACAGCAGTGACCACATTCCTCCTTGATGGACAGTGTGGATTATATTTAGGTAAAGGTAAAGGTTCCCCTTGACATTTAGTCCAGTCGTGTCCGACTCCAGGGGGCGGTGCTCATCCCTGTTTCCAAGCCATAGAGCCAGCGTTTGTCCGAAGACAGTTTCCGTGGTCACGTGGCCAGTGTGACTAGACTCGGAACGCCGTTACCTTCCCACCGAGGTGGTACCTATTTATCTACTCGCATTTTTACATGATTTCGAACTGCTAGGTTGGCAGGAGCTGGCTATAAATAGCACCCTTTACTGAAAAACATCCAAGAGAAATTTATATTAGAATTGTCATTAAGCTATAAAATACTTTTTTTTAAAAAAAGTACTTTACTTACCTGAACACTGAAGAATAAGGCTTTTTCTCTCTCACTTAAACTATAACAGAATAGGTGCCAGGTGACCCCCTCTGTGGAAAGCTCCACTTCCAGGTTGCTGTATCTCAGACCTCTCTTTTGAGTAGGCATGTTTTCTTTTCTTAACTCCAAATCCCAGAATTCTGTATTCTGCATTACACCTATTAGATAGATATCAGATATAGAATTGTTCTCACCTGGATGAATGCGGTGATGGAAGGAGTTCCAATCAAGTTCTGGGAATAGCTTCCTTTTTCAGCCGGAAACTGAGCTTGGCCTGTTCTGAGTCATGAGGCCTTCCCACCCAGCATTTGTCCAGGTGAGTGCAATGTAGGTGTCTGTTTTGAGATATTCGAGCTGATACTTTAAGATTGTTATCTCTTTGAAAAGATCTCTAGTATATCCCAGTAGAGTAAAGATAGGTGTGCATGCAGAGGTTGTTGTAGCTTTTTGAGTGCGTTTTCGCTAAATTATTTTTTGCCATATATTTTTAGCTTGCCAATCACAAACCTGTGACTACTGAGGTTGTCTTTTAATTTTTAACCATATAGCTGTGTACAATCCTTTAAAAGAATGATTGTAAGTACAACTGGCAAACCAAATAATTTTCAGTGCAAAACTGAAAAACAGTTGCAAAAATGAGATTGACAGTGCTACCTTTGCAAATGCATTTGTATCTGGTTGTTAAATTACTACAAATCAAGAAACATCCTTCAGAAAGTAATATAATAAAATCCCAACCCACTCTTATCCCAGCTTGTGTCACTGCTTGGGAGCTAGATGATATGAGGCAAGCTCCAGCAGGGGTGGGAGCCACTTTTGTGGGGAGCTGAGGGCAAGGGCCAAACTCTCTGTCTAGAAGAAAAGGGGAGGAACAGGAAAAACTCCGCTTTAACTTGTGTGTTTGCTTCAGTTTATGCTAGGTGCAACTGTTACTAGAGTTGCAGGTTGTTGTCTGTTTGGAGAGGAATATCTTGCCAGAAGAAAGAGAGGTGTGTGTGTGTAAAATGAACATGGAATTTGCCATTAAAACCATTCTGGGTGAATGTGGAGGGGGCAGCAGCATTTATACCTTATAAAAAAGGTGCACAGCCTAGTGTTGGTTTGCCCCCAAAAGGTCCCCCATTTCAAATAGCCTTGTCAGCCAGTCCCTCATGCTGAAACTGCTGCTGCTAAGCGCTAGGTCAGTGAAGGGGAAATGTACAGCCATTGACAGTTTGGTCTTGGATGAACATGCCAGTGTGGCATGTATTACAGAGGACTTGGCTAGATGAAGCTGGTTGGACTAATCTCACAGCTCTGCCTGCCGGGATTCTCTGTGGAGCAGGAGGCAAGACCTGGGGTGGCGTGGGGAGGTGAAGTTGCAATGGTCTGTCATAATTCTGTTCCCCTTACTAAGTGCCCTGTCCCACTCTATGCCAGAATTGAACGTTTATGTGAAGGTGGCTGCTCTGGATAGATTAGGGATTCTCTTGGTGTACTGCCTACGCTGCTGCTGATGCCATCTTGTCAGATGATGCTCAGGATTTCATGTCGGTCATGGCAATGATGAGTCTGTCCTAAATACAGTGGTGCCTCGCTAGACGATTGCCTCGCAGGACGAGGAAATCGCTAGACGATGCCTTTTTGCGATCGCTACTGCGCTTCGCAAAACGATGTTTCCCTATGGCGATTTTCGCTAGACGATGAGGTTTCCCCATAGGAGTGCGCCGACTAGTGGTGAAAAGCTGTCAGTGCAGCTGTCAGTGCATTCCTATGGGGACCCGCACTCGCTAGATGATGTTTCCCTATGGGAAATTTTCGCTAGACGACTGCATTTTCCCTTGGAACGCATTGAAGCGATTTCAATGCATTCCAATGGGAAAACGTGCTTTGCTAGACGATGTTTTCGCTAGACAGCGATCCTCGTGGAACGGATTAACATCGTCTAGCGAGGCACCACTGTAGTGCCAAATTCATATCTGAAGACTCGGGTTCGTAGTTTTGCTGTAGTCTGGCATTCATTCCTGATGATTAGCTCCTGGGCCAGGAGTGCATGTCTTAATAACATCTCAACTGGAGTACTGTAACATGGTGTACGTGACACTGTCTTTGAAGAGTATTTAGAAATTTCATTTGTTATGAAATACAGCAGCCAGACCCCTCAGTGGGGCCATTTATAGGAAACATACAGCTCTTCCTAAAACAGCATAACTGGCTACTGGGCTTAGTTCAGAGTGCTGGTTGTGACCTGTGAAACTCTATATGATTTGCATCCAGGTTATCTGAAAGACTAATTTAGTTAAGAGATTTTAGAGTGTTGTAATTATAAATGTGCTTTCATAACAATTCTATTTTAATATTTATTATTTTATTGTACTTTAATTTTCTGTTTTGTAACTGTATTGTAAACTACCTTGGATTCAGTTTGAGGAGAAAAGCAGCAAATAGATAAAAATAATGAAGAATTATAATATGTAATTTTCATGTAATGAGTCATTTCATTTATAAGAATTATAAGGTTAAATGGGAAAAAAAGTTTGAGTGCAGTCCTTGCTGAACTTGATGTGTGACCGTCTTCTGAAGAGGCATGCATAGGACTGCATGTTAAGTGGCAGCACAAAGCCTTCCTTTGTGTTTCAGTTGCTTAGCTCTTGATGTGTGCTAAAACTTAAAAAATAGTTTGCTTTCCAAAGTGAACTTATTGAATAGTGAGGATCATAGCTGACTGATGGTACCTGATTGTCACTAATATTTTTCATTAGTTTTAGAAGTAACTGTAGACAGAACTAATAATTAGAACTACAGAACTACATTCTTAGGTATCTGATTTGTGGGTTCACTCTTCTTTCAGTTTTTTTTTCTTTGTAAGTAAGAAGATAAGGCTTCAAAAGAGAGAAATGGTGGGTGGGAGGAAAGAGGTAAGTCACAAGAATGTAGTTGGGGCTCACTGCCTTTTTGCTTTAACACACTTGCCATCAGTACATGGGGAATGAGTCCCCTCTGTGATCAGATATATGAAGGGCTATTGTATAAGCAGACACTCTTGGGATGCCATTTGTAGAAGTTCTTTTATGAAGAGATAGTTAGCAAATAGAAGGTTGAATTTCTAAGCCTCTAAAACTAGTTACTTAGCAACTAAGGCCATGCATATATCTAAGCCACATGCATTTTACTTAGAGCCTTTGGAGCTGGAATGTGCTTAGGGTACATGTGGGTGATACTTCTTTTGGTTTTAATGCTTTTATACCTGCTTAATTGGTGATAGTCACTTTAGTGTATGACAAGTCTTCCTAAACACAGCAGGATTTAATTTTGACCTAGCATGCTTAGGGATATGCTGTGTAAATATTTAGAATAGTTCTAATGCCACTGTTATTGAGCAGTTCTAATTTATAGGTCTTTGAAGGACAGGTTTTGGAAGTAATTTCTCCTGATCACCATTTGATCATCTGAGCCACTTTGGTGAGTTACAGTATGTGTAAAAGTTGAATTTTAGTTCATCAGCCAGTGTTTTCCATGTAGCCACACTATTGCTCTGGTTAAAGGGGAAGTATAGTGTAAAAACAAATTGACCCATAAATGACTACAGGTAAGACAGTCCAATGTGATTTGTCTTGACTGAGACTCCTCATTGCAGTATTTCCATCCAAACCAGGGGTAGGAATTGTGACCTACCTCTGAGCACTCAACAAAGTCCCTTCTTGCTCAGTAGCAAATGTTGTTTGGATTCCTTTATGGGAGAACGCCCTTGAGAATACCAATTGAATGCAGCTCCAGGTAGGTTCTGTGGCCTGAAAAATGTCCTTCAGAATATTCAAAATATTGCTATAGTAGACAGACATAATTGTGTTCCTATGTGACGGAATATTCCATTTCTAAATCTGAGAACCAGGGTGGATAGAGATAAATGATTTATTTAAAATCAAATTGATTTAAAGAAAAAAGATTTTTTGAATTTAATTTTAAAAAATAATTAAATTTCCAACTAAATATATTAATAAAATATAACACATTAATAAAATATAACATAAAATTTGCATTCTATCCACACAAATTACATGCAAAAAATAATAACACAAAACTTGGTACTCCCTTCACTATGGGATCAATTTATCATTAATGGCAGTATTTCAAATTTTAGTTATATCATTCATGCAATTGGAAAATCCAGTTTTGCTTTGTTTTTTGCAATGAGCAATCATGTTGGATTTAAATTATTTAAAAAAAATCATTTTTTGAATTTAAATCATGATTAAATCAATTTGATCTGAATCAAATCCATTCTGTGGAGAACAATATTACTATGGGACTTAACAAAATGTGGTGGTGTGGTTGGCTCTGTTCTTCGTTTCTGATATCCTGTTCCTCCACATCTGCAGTTTTTCAGATTTTTTTTCTAAAGAGTTTTTTGGATGCTTCCTCGCCCTCCTCCTAACAATTCGCTCTTCTGCCTGGGTACTGTACAAATAGATAGTTCTAACTCTTTGAGGAATTGAGGGTGCCCTCATGAAAGATTAAAAGCCATCTTCTAATTGTGCTGGAGCCATTGCTTATTAAACTATATATTCTTATATGTAAAGATATTTAATCTGTTCTAGTGGATGGCAGTTGTAGTTCCTGATGGTTACTGTTTACAGCAACCTAGCTGTGAGGGTGCTTCTCTGAGTGGATAATCTGCCACATAGAGAGCAGTTGTTAAATCTATATTTAATGTTTCACAGATAGAAAGTTTCAATATGCAGAGTAATCCTAGTGCTTGTGTATGTATTTGTACCTTTATCATTTGAAATTATTGGTTCTCCAATGAACCATTCAGCAGAGATGGTGTGGTGAGGGAAGTGCTTGCAGGAACTGGCTGAGGATGGCTCAGGCCTACCCTGTTTCCCCGAAAATAAGAGCTAACCTGAAAATAAGCCCTAGTATGATTTTTCAGGATGCTCGTAATATAAGCCCTACCCCAAAAATAAGCCTCAGTTAAGTGAAAGCCCACCCTGCACCATTGTGCAGCAACCCGAAGAAGATGACATGACTGCATTTGAATAAATGTAGATTATTGTACATGAAAAAAAAAAAAAAAACCTCCCCTGAAAATAAGCCCTAATGCATTTTTTGGAGCAAAAATTAAAATAAGACCCTGTCTTATTTTCGGGGAAACACATTACTTATCATTTACTTGATGATAGGACAGCACCAAACAGAATTCCCACTGTATTTCCAGGTACGTGGCTGATCATGGGAATTTGGGCTGGCTGGTTTGGGCCGAGGGACTAGAGGCCAACCTTCCCACTTTGTTAAAGATTCAAGCATCTTAATTTTAAAAGAAAACTAGCATTTTGTTAATGTCTGAAAATTCAGAATATGTGTTTTGATTAGTCAATAAGACCTGAGTAGCAAGCCTGCAAATATGCAATTCTGTGCATGTTTACTCAGAGGCAGGTTTAATCGAATTCAGCAGATTTACTTCCAGGATAGTTTGCAGTTTTAGTGCACAATGTGAATACTTAACAGAATCCTCATATTGCTGTGGCATGTGTGAAATACAGCTAAAATTCAAATGCTTCCATATTGTTAATTGGAGCCAGATAGGTTCTTCATTTTTTCCCTAAAGGACCACAGCATTTATCTTATAAAATGTGCTGAAATTTGATACACGCTGGGCATTCATACAGCATTCACAACCAAGTTTCCCTCTAAGGTGTGCGCCTGCATGACTCTGCCCCCTCCACACAGTGCTCCTCCTCCACGCACCCACAGCGATTGTTTTCAGCCCCTTTGGTTCTGGTCACGATGGAAACCTGCGCAGGGGCCAGAGGCATGGGTGTGAGGGGCAGAGCCCCACCCAGTGGGGCTGAAAATTAGAGGGAACGTTGTTAACGACAAATAGCACTGACACTTCAGTGAATATATACCATACATGGAGTATGTCTTTTTTGTTAGTAGTTGGGAGAAGCAGTATTTTTATTATCCTGTGAAGGATATCAGTTTTAGGTTTCAGTGGTCACTGCATTTTGCATTATCTGTGGTTTGATAATATGTGGGATTCATGACATGTGTTGTTATTTTTATAGTTACTTTTGTTTTGACTTCGCTGATCCCCTGATCTTGGTGTGTTGATAAAGATGACATCAGGCTCTGCATGAGTACAACTATATTCCTACAGGCTAGGTTTACTTGTCACAATCATTTGGCTTACGGTTATTGACTCTGGTCAACACTGCTCAACTGCTACCACTTGCCTCCTGTTTCTAGTGGGAGTGCCTAACAAAACCATGGATTTTCCCTTCACAGTTTGTTTATCATATCTGTGAATGAGGAAATCTGTATTACCTGGAGTATCTTATGAAGTTTGATTTGTTTAGCCACTGCTACTTGCAGGTGATCTATGGAACAGTGGATTCAGCAGCATCCATAAGCATGCAGTATTATTCACAATGAAAGTAATTTTGCTTTATTGTGTTGTGTGACTAGATTGTGTGGGCCCCTGCTTGTATTTCTGAACCTTGGTAGACTTCTTGCTTACATGCTATGGGCAGGAGCTAAACCTTGCTTTCCCTCTTGTGTTTATCCTGAACATCCTGGTGATGAACAAAAGAGCAGTAATGCTGATTTGTCTTAATTTGTCAAAACATACATTGTAACCTGAGATAGCTTTGCTGAAATGATTCATTCTGACAACATGGGGAAATAATTGTGGAATTGACTTTCCATGCATTTGGAGACAGAGAGATGGGCCACATTTGCACAAATACATGTATTCTCAAGCATAGATTATTAATACAAATAACTGAAAGACCACCTAAAGAAAAGAAAGCATCCATAAGGTTTGACCATTTTCTTTTGTTGCACAAATGTTTTGTGTAACTTGCCCTGCCTTCTTCAAACTCTAGTATTTCAATGGAGTTGAGTCAAACTTTGAAATTGTTTTGTTTTATTTCAGTGGCAAGATGAGATATGGTGACAGACTAAATATGTTAAATTAAGGATTGGTTGATACAGTGGTACCAAACCCCTTGACTTGCTTATGAGTCTGGAAGTAATTGTCAAAACAAGGATTCATCCTGAAGATCCATGGCTTGGCTTAGTGGACAGTCATAATTTGTGCCTGGCTCTGACCCTTCCTTTCTCCAAATACTCTGTATAACAGAGATCATGCAGAGAGTAGGACTGCAGTCCTCTTACACTGGCTCCAAATCTCCACTTGAAAAATGGTCATTACTCTCTTCCTCTCCCTTGTAAGAAGAGGGGAGTTCTGTCTTGTTCTGAGCCTTAGAGGAAGAAATGGTTTGCAGAGAAGTAGTGAGGGAGATTTGTACTGCATTTCTCCCCAAAGTAAAATGTATGACATTAAAGCACTTAAAAACTTTATAAGATTTTTTTGTAATTTGAGTCTGTGAGGTTTATCACAACTAACATTTTTCCCTGGTAGGTTTAATGTCAGTGTGATATCAGGTAGCCTTATCAATCATATAAGAGTTCAATCACATAAGAGTTCTGGGTATCAAGGTGTAAGTTGTTTCATTGTTTAAATGCTTCATCTCTGTTGAGAGGATGAAAAAAACTATTGTTGCGTTCAAGTGAAATGAAAAGAGGCCTTGCCTTTGTGTTGTCTTGAGTTTATTAGAAAGGCTTGGAAAATAATACCTATTTCTATTCACTTGTGGGATTTTTAGACACAGAACCAGCCTTAGTGACTTGCTGAATCTGGGAGGTATGGTTTGGGAGGCATTGAAGAGTGTTCAGGTTGGCTTGTACGAAGTGAGAAGAAACCAAACCAAAATTCGTGGATCCCTAGTTGAAAGACTGTGTCCAGCTCAGCTTCTCAGATGACTTCTTGTATATCTAATTTCAACGTCAATGTCATGTTTTACAAATGCTGAAGTGTAGCTCACTAAGTTGGAAGTAAGACAAAGTAAATAGGACTTAATGCTGCCACAAATAACATCTTACATTCTTCAAGAAGATTTCCTTACTTTTTTGCCACCCTTTGTTTTTGTCTCTGTGCTTGAGAATTGGAGTGCCTGTGTTTTTGAGGGATTTGGATTGCTTCTCTATCTTGCTCCTTTCTCATCTTTGAAGGATTGAGGTTAACTGACAGCAATGTGTGTGTGTGTGTGGGGGGGGGAGGTTAGTTAACAGTTATCTAAACTTCCCTTGGCAAGGTATGAGTATTGTTTACATTGTAATGAAAATTCTGGTGTTTAGTTTTCAGTTGACCAAAGAAATGGTGATGGAGAAGCCAAGTCCCCTGCTGGTTGGGCGGGAGTTTGTGAGGCAGTATTATACTCTGCTGAATCAGGCACCAGACTATCTGCACAGGTAAAGTCTCCTGCTTTATTTGGGTATTTTTTTTGTTCCTTGGCAAAAAGACAGTAGTGTTTATAATAATTTAAAATTCGAAACTGTTACCTGTGTGTGCCATACAACCTCAGATCTTACTCCTTTTCCTCCTTTTCTTACATGAACCCACCTCTACTCTTTTTCCCCCCAGTGCTGATTGCCTACTGATCTTTCTTTCTTTTTAAAAAATGTTTTGCAAGGTTGGAGTCTTCCAACAAACATAGAGTGAAAACCAGTGCACATATTCTGGATTAAAGTGATATTTCCATCCTCAAAAATCCAAGAGCTGGAAAACTTGTCCTCCTGTGTCCTGCTTCCATTTAACTTGAAATGGATGTACGAAGGGGCTGTCATTGCTTAGAAGTAATACATAGATGTCTCTTCTTAATACGTCCAAGTTTGACAAAAACAAAACAAGAACTAGTTTTGATCAAAGTTAGTATAATGAAGGATTTGCAGATGTACATCTTTGCCTCCTTCGTCTTTTTGTGTCTTCCCAGTCCCTTTTATATTTTAAACCAAATATTTGTATGATAGTGTACCAGAATTTGAAGCCAATGTGATACAGTAGTCTTTGTGTATTATAGTGCCTTTTGGAAAAGGCATTGCCCTCAGTGCCATATAAAAGTAGTTTCCAAGCAGGTTTCTTTTAAGAAATCTTCAAGTTCTGCAGGAGCCTGTGACTTTTTTTCTTTATGATTCAGTCTCTGGGCAAAGAAAAAGGAACTAGAAGGAGACGTGTGTGTCAGGTCAAAAAGTCTTCTTTCCCAGAGGTAGTCAGCTGACTTAATTATTATCTTAATTTACTGGGAAAGGCAAAACTCTTTGGCAGATAAGGAGGAAACTTCTGTCTTGAAAGGCTAGCTAAGAACTGTATAAAACTATGACTAGTGGATTATTCATTTTTAAGAGTGTTAGTAGCTTGGGAATGTATAGTAAATCAAAGTCTTCAGCAAAACTTGGTTATGTACAGTTGCTTTCTGGTTGTCTATGGCAACAAAGTAATATTTTCATGTGAGAGCCTGAGTTAAAGGAATGTTGATGTCCTTTTGTTCCTTTAAGACAGACAATTGAAAAGACATGTTTTTGCCAATGAACAAGCTGTGGAAATTGGATGAGTAACGTTACTAGCAAGAGATGGTTGTATAAGCCAGTACTGTAGCTTATATTTTTATTGCAACAAAGTTAACCTAATGGATTGATTTTATATAGGTGAAATGTTTATACGTGGTTTCCTCCACAGGTTTTATGGAAAGAATTCTTCTTATGTCCATGGTGGCTTGGATTCAAATGGAAAACCAGCAGATGCAGTCCATGGCCAGTCTGTAAGCATTTATGAAATCACTTCACAGATAAATCAGTTGTCACAGTAAGACACAGTATAAATGTCTGGAAAAATATTCCACAGTAGGTGAGAGGCTTTGAGAATGAGGTGGGAAAAGGAGAAATAACATCAGATTATGTGAAATCCATATCAGAGGACTATGAATGTTCTTAGTGGCATTTACATTGGTGTTGTCTTAAGGCTATCTTTTATATCCTACTCTTGTTAGATCTTGGATACTTTTTGTGGATGGGCTCTAACTTGAAATAGATATATACCTCTTTGGTATGGATTATGTATTTTTAAGTAAGGGAGTGGATAATTACAAACTTCAGTTTTAGTGAAGTAGGTGGTCATGAACTAGAAAGTTTTATTTTCATATGTATTGTAGAAAAGAAACTAAAAGTGCTAAGCTTTAGATCAGAGGTCAGGGAGGGTAGACAACCTCATGAATCCACCAAAATATTTCTGGGCCTAATATTTATATATTTTATTTATATCCTGCCTTTTTAACTGAACTCTGGATGGCATACATATCACGCCTCCTTCCCCATTTTATTTTCACAACGATCTTATAAAGTAGTTAAAGGGTGACTGGGCCAAAGTTGCACAGTGTGTTTTCTTGGTTGAGTAAGAATGGCTAGCTGCACTGTCAGATGCCTTTGGAAAGGTACAATTGGCCATTTTCAAATACGTCTGGATTCATTTTTGGCTTATTTTTTTAAAAAGAAAAACAAGTGAAGTCACATTAATGTTTGAATAAAACCTTGCCACCTAAAACTATGGAGACTCTGAAGGCTTAAGGGGGCGTGATTGACTATTTTTAGTCAAATGTTGGGGACAGATCCTGCAGAAACAGTCTGAGAGACTGTGCTTTGCTGACCCCTATTCTTGGCAATCTGGGCCTGTGTTTATTCCAATTTTTATCCTCTGCTGTGGCACCTACATAGCCTTTGACAAGCTGTGTGGTCACAGAGCACCTCCTGAAGGAGGGCTCGTAAACTACTTCTATATGTACATTGTACATATAAAACCCAGGGTGAGTCACTATAAGTCGGAGTCAGCTTTATGCCCCATAATTATTAATTAGTGAGCCCATTTCACTTCTGTTTTGTTTCTTAAATCCTTTTTGGGTCTCCTCAAACTGCATTTTTCTATCGTAACTTTTCTAGGATATCCACAAGAAAGTGTTGTCACTGAACTTCAAAGATTGCCGCACAAAAATCCGCCACGTGGATGCTCATGCCACTCTTAATGATGGTGTTGTTGTACAGGTCATGGGTGAGCTTTCGAATAACACACAACCCATGCGAAGATTCATGCAGACTTTTGTCCTTGCTCCTGAGGTATGTAGGCTTTAGAATGAGGAGAGAACACTACTAGATTCTTCGTTATTATCTATGGCATTGGTCATCTGAATCACTGACAGTTGCAAAGCATTTGTTTCTAGATGGGTGTAATAAACCAAAGTGCCTTTATTTATTTCTCAGTGTTCTGTATCATTTTGTAATATGCCTCTGCGGAAGATCAAGAACCAGTCCTTTGCTTCTTTCCAGTTTCCAGTGTTCAGCGCTGGAAGCAGGAAATGGAGCTTTTTCAAATACTGGCCAGCAATGGTGCTTTGAGTATCTGGTTTCCCAACTGGGTCTAGCCATTTCATTCTTGCCTTAACTGTATTGAACTTGAACATTGTGTGTTTGGCCATAGTGTATTTGTACTTTCTGAGTGAAAAACAGTTATGTTCTAGCTGTTCCCTTCAGATTGTTGATAACTGTAATGTCTTTATGCTGGGTGATCATAATGACTTGGGAATGAGTGGTTGCCTCAATGACTGAAGTGTCTCTGTATGGCACAAAACAAAAGCAGTTTTGGACTGTTTCAAGACATAAACAAATAGGGATTTACATTGGAAGGTTAAAACCCAACTGTATACTACCCTGTTTCCCAAAAAAATAAGACCTAACCTGAAAATAAGCCCTAGTATGATTTTTCAGGATGCTCGTAATATAAGCCCTACCCCAAAAATAAGCCCCAGTTAAGCGAAACCCCGCCCTCCACCATTGTGCAGCAACCAGAAGATGACATGACTGTATTTGAATAAATGTAGATTGTTGTACATGAAAAAAAAAAACATCCCCTGAAAATAAGCCCTAATGCATTTTTTGGAGCAAAAATTAATATAAGACCCTGTCTTATTTTCAGGGAAACATGGTAGTACAGTCAGAGAGATAAGCTGAACTTTATTCTTCCCTTATGTCATCTGTAGGGGTCTGTTGCAAACAAGTTTTATGTTCATAATGACATATTCCGCTACCAGGATGAAGTTTTTGGTGACTTAGATGCTGAACCTCCAGAGGGTAAGTCCCATGGTACTGGTGCTGAATTTTCTGATTTTGACAGCATATTTACCTCTGAAACTAGTTCTGAACACTGAAAAATGTATAACTTATGGAGGTAATTACAAAGTGTTTACAAAGAACATCAGAATACAGCAATGGAATATTTGCTTTAGAACTTGGCAATAAAACTTGAACAATAAAAAACGTAGCAAGTGAAAGTTACATGAATTTCCTAAAATTGGAAATTGCTGGCATTGGCATCATTTTGATGCCAAGTCAACACATACTTAGTTACTGAGGATCATGGCCAATGCAGGTTTTAGTGGAATGGTTGTAATGTTTTTAATGTTTTAAAATTATGTGTTTTAAATTGCTTGATTTTTAATTCTTTCAAATATCTAATTTTTTAAAATTGTTTTATACAGCTGTGTAACCCATCCTGAGATCCTGTGATATAGAGCAGGCTATAAATATTTTAAACAAACAAACCAACCTGAAAGAATGAGCTTTGTTCTTTTTAAGACAGCAAATAATTCTAGCTATTTCACTTGGAAAAAAGTAAAACAAAAAAGCACTCTCTTTAATGTCAGTTATGCTTGTTATAGTCGTAGACTTTGTTGCAGTCAAATACCATGCTATATTTGCTTAGTTTTGGAATGAGTAAATCATCCAAACCTTGTTTATGTCTATATAGGAATCAGATGTTTCCATAGTTAAACAAGAATTTGATCAGAACAAATGATGACTGAATAAGATCTGCTCTGAGCAGCTTTGTAATTAGCAGTTGTTTATGGATAGGAAAGCACTGTGCTCGTTGTGTAGTTTTGATCCCTTCCTTAAAGCATTACTGGCCTAGCCAGTCTTTATTTCTTCAGCTGTGGCTCTAATAGGGAGAGAATTTCATAGAATCTGTTCAGCCACATTATGTCTGTTTTTTTAGTGGCACAGTGTGGGCATGACAATTTCCCCTTCCCTAGTCTTCTGGAACAGATTTTTGCAGTGTGCAGAGGCTACAGCAGACAGTTCTGTTACCAGATGCACACTAGACTATTGTCTGAAATAATAGTGAAAAGGTGGAATATGGTCAGCGAGTGGGGTTTTCAGGTTTCTTGGCCATGGCTTAGATCAAAGAGACTGATGCCTCAATATCTCCCTAAGAGTCCTACAGAACTTCATACTTCCTGAGAAAAATCAGGAGCCTGTGCTTGTCACAGCTGGCATTTATCCAGTTTAGAGCTAACACCAGAATGACACCAAATAACTATTTCCAGGCATACCAAAATTTATCTAAGTATCCAGGTAATAGTTGCTTCATTGTTGCAAAGATTCTAGCCAACATCAGCTTGTCTAATTCTACAAGCTTTATTTATCTATATTGCTTCTATGTTCCATATGTACAAAAATACTTCAAAGTTGAAAGCATCCAAAAGTCCTTAACATCTACAGAATCAACAGAAAAACTGTAGGCACAAATGCTTAAACAGAAACCCATCCTTGTGACTTTTGAAAAGCTGCAGGTGTGATTGCCATCTGTAATTCTTACACCTATGAGAAATTGCAAACAGAAGTACATTCAAAAACAAAACTTGGGTTATAGTTTAAAATGTTATAATCATGTTTAAAAATTGCAGGAGCATACGTTCTAAGAATGCAGGAGCTTTTCACCTAAAAAGGAACATTGAAACAGCAAAGAATACCACTCTAAAACATGTCATTAAAAAGTAAAAAGCTTGCGTTAAGCAAGCTTTAACCTTTAAGCATATTACTGGATACACATGAAAAATGTTCTAAGTGGTCACCCAGCCAAGCCAGTTTGAATCTATGGAGGGAAATTCATGTCCTCATCTTTTCCGAGGTGCTACTGCAAACTGTCACTGCTCTTTAATGTCTGGTGCCCAGTATCAGTGTTGTTGGTGTGTGTGATGTGTCATCTTGTGTGTCTCTTTGCCTCCCTATATTTATTTCTCTCAGTTTACATTTCTCTTCAGCTGTAAACAACTGAATTTTGCTGGTGTAGTAAATTACTGATCCCTATAAATCAGTGTTTTCAACCTTTTTCAGTTGGTGATCCCCTTTTATAACAGCCAAATAACCTGTGACCATGCACTATATGTGCATAAAAAGGCATTTTAATGGGGGGAAAAACATATTAACATTAGATTTTTTTCAGAATGTAATACTGACCTAATATATTAATATTAATGTACTATTGCATAATTGAGTGGGCTGTAAATCTGCCTCTACGCTTTGTTTAATTTACTTTTTTAGGTGTTGAAAGGACCTTCCCTTAATGTATCCTCCCCCCAAAAAAGCCTCTTCTGTGAAGAGTCCCTCCCCATCAAGCCCAAATAAACATGTCCCCTGTGCCTCCCTCCCTGGTTCTCATACCTCATCTTTTGGTCCCTCTTTCCTTTCTCCTCCATGGCAGGACCTGGAGGCATCTCCCTACCCAGATCCCTTCTCCCTTCACTTTACTGCCATCACTGTAGGAGAGTGGAAAACTCAGGTGAAGCGAAAGGTACCATTGCTGCAGCAACAATTTTTCAATCCTGCCACCATCTTGGGCGTCAACGTTCCTGGCAATGTACTACGTGCTCGCCTCATTCAGGCATCTTTGAGTCGTGCTAACTTTCAGATCCAAAGGGCTGACATCAGTCCTCTAAAGGTGGATGCGGAGGAGCAGATAGCGAGAGCAGCTCTTTTAGAGTGGGGGGGGGGGGGGTTAGGAATGATGCGAATACATAAAAGAAAAATCAGCCCAAAGGAGTACAGAAATAACTGAGAACTCTTAGGTTGCTTGCAGTTCCATTTCAGATTCAAACTATCTCTTTGTGGGCCAAGAGGATTAAAATAAAACAGCATTGTGTATGCCATATTCAATATAATAATTAAAAAATAATAATTGTAACTAAAATAACCTTGAGATATCATGACCAAGTTAAAATGTAGAAGCTGTAATGTTTTGCTGGTTAAGAAGGTACTGCCATTCTAATTTGAATTTAATAATGTAACTCATTATTTTAAGGTTAGACTCCTGCACTGTGCTTTATGTATGAAAAAAACCATTTTGGTGGACAGAGTGCATCCCTTTAAAATGTTGTTGCATTACGGTTCCCATCAGCCCTACCCAAAATGGGCATTGCTGAGGAGTGCTGGGATATGCAATCAGCCAACCTCTAGAGCTGCTATTCTCAACCTTCCCTCCCCGGCCCTTTTAGGAGCTATTCTCAGATTCCAGAGCCCAGTGTCAAGCAAGGATACAACCAAACAGATATCTTTCAGAAATTTCTCATCTTTTTCAGTCTGTGACCTCCTTCAAATGTTCCAGGGGCCATATGGCCCTTGTTGAGAATGGCTGCTCTAAGGAGTCTCACATTGTCCACCCCTGAATTAAACCATGTTTCTGTAGTATGTAGTTTGAGCAATGTCATGAACTACTACATTGCTAGCATAAAGAAACTAAGCAAGTAATTCTTAATCATTGGTCCCTTTGCTTTTATTTCTAGCCAGTGATTGCAAAGTACCTATATACAGGGTTGAAATTATTTAAGATACTCTGTTTGGCCATGTATCTTTCGATTTGGAAAAAGGCTGTTACTGCAGAAAATAAAACTGCTAGATTTGGGATGATCTGGTAGTTATTTGGTGGTAAACAATTTTTGGCCACCTAAAAATTTCTATTTCCAGCTCTTGGACCACAGTCATACTGCAGTCATATACCATGAATTGGAAGCTGTGTAACTGTTGTGCATTATGATTCTGGCTGGCTGTTGTACAGTCAGGCATATCGGAATCACATACTTCTTTGTGGACTTAGTTGTGTGTAGCAGATAGCTAGAAAATTGTGAAAACCACTTGTGTGGGTCCAGTTAGTGCTGCCACTGAGTGTACATTCTGATGGCTGTCAGGAATTTGGCTTTATATGTGATAATCTGAGGGAGGGAAATATACGTTTTATTTTATCAGAATCTGAGGAAGAGACAGAAGAACCTGAGGAAAGGCAACAGACACCTGAGGCAGTTGCTGATGATTCATCACCCTACTATGAGCAATCTGTTAGGTAAATGCACAAACCCTCAAAGCATTACGGTACCTCTTGACTAGTTTGCCAGGCATAATCTATCAGTTTTTTAGAGCTATAACATGGAGGGTGTTGAAAGTCGGATTTTAGCTGTGGTTGCGCATGTATTTGCATGCAGGTGCATGCAAGCTTATAGTTTAAGAAAGTGAGTGAACATAGTCTCTGCTCATAGCAGTTATGTCATCTCTGTGGATGATATATTTATTAATGTTTTAAGAAAAGGAAGCAGTGGTAACAGGCTTCTAACACAAAGTATTGGGTTGTGCAAGTATATAATGAAAAATTTCAACACAAGTAGTGAAATAAGGAAAATAATGGATGCAGTAGCTGAGTCTGTTATGAATTTAGAAGTAATAGTTTTTACCCATTGTGAAAATACTGTTTCCATCAACAGCAATGACTTGGAGGAACAGCTGGAGGAGCCCATTGCGGAACCTGAACCAGAACCTGAGCCTGAGCCTGAGCAGGAGCCAGAACCAGAGACTCAGGAAGAAAAAACAGAGCTAGTGCTGGAAGAATCAGCTCCAGAGGAGACTGTAGAGAAGAGTCCTTCTCCAGTTCCTGCAGATCCAGCTCCTGTAGTGCAAGAGGACTCCAGGGTAACACCATGACTTTCTTCTTGTTATACCTTTTCAAGTTTAGTCTTGTGCCTTTTCAGTGTAGTCTCTTAAAGGATTAAATGAAGTTTATAGGACTGTCAAAACATCCAGTTTACTCTGTATAGAGCATGCCACCCATCCTTGAATAAATGGTAGTTGCCTCTATCTTGGGGAAAAAGCCGGTTGTGGATATATTGATGGCAAACAGAAGTTTAGGTTGTATGGTAACTGCATATATGGAAAACCTGAGGAATGTACCCAGGTGTGGTCATGCTGCCAGTGGAATGTATGCTTTTCTATAAAGGGCCCTTCAGATTTAAAAATCTCTTTTGGTCATATAGACGTTCTGTAGACCAAAAAGGACTTGAGAGAGGAACACTATCTTTTTGGCCTTGTCATTGTTTGCATCCCAATTCTTGAGATAATTTGCAAGATAGCTACTTGATGTGTGTCAAAAACAAATCCCTAAATGATAACGTATTAAAAGCTATTTCCATAAATGTTCTGTAGCAGAGTTAAAATTTTGTGGGTATAGAATTTTTGGAAGAGAGGTGACAAACTAAATTTGGAGAAAACTTTGTGCAGTTTTGAAGACAAAGACATTTGGAATTTCTCACTGATGTTGATATCTCATTTGTTTCTGCCAGACATCATCATGGGCATCTGTAACTAGTAAGAATCTACCACCTAGTGGAGCTGTTCCAGTGTCAGGCATACCACCGCATGTCGTCAAATTACCTGCATCACAGGTAGGAATATCTTAATTAGCTAATACAGTTGGGCAAGGATCAGAGCTGTGATATAGAATTTAGGGTAATTTCAGTTTGGTGGTTAGGCATGAGATTTTTGGTGCGGAGGTTTCACTGCTACCACAGTTCATCAGGAAGTCCTCCAGCCAGACTTCTGGTACCTGTACCCCAAAAATCCCAGGTCCTCAGAGGAGTTTCAGCACACATACCTGAGGCCTAGTATGTTCTTCTCTGTAGCTATTCCAAAGGGAGACAGTGGGTGGGACTTGCTAATCTCTGTTGCAACTAAAAGGGTTTTTGGGGATTCATAATCTTGTGAGAGCCTCTAGGTATAGAACGTAATGACCCAGAGAGACTACCAGTCCTGCAACATCTTCTAGTTCTCATGGAGCTTAGCAAGTCACACCCATTCTCTCCCTTTACAGTTGCTGCAGAAAAGAATGTGCTGGGCCTCAGGTGTGTGTCTTGAAACTGCCCTGACATCTTGGATTTTTTTTTTACTACAGGTACCAGAATTTGGCCTGGGAGAATTCCAAATAATTGTGGTAGTAGTGAAGAAAAAAAAACACCAATCCCATGCCTGCTGGTGGTATTTATGCCACTAAATAATTATTCATTTTGTATAGGAAATGCTTGATTGTTACAGGGATGCAGTTGCCTCTTCCAAAGCAGAAGTATTGCTTGCAGGAGAAGATGGTGTTTTCCTTTAAACTTGCTGCTTGGGAAGGTGATTCAGCATATACTACATTGATTGCAATTTGGATTGCTGTCCTTGTTGGTCCTCCTCGATATCTCAGCCGCCTTCGATACCGTCAACTACGGTATCCTCCTGGGGAGGCTCTCCGATCTGGGAATCGGTGGCCTGGCGCTTGCCTGGCTCCGATCCTTCTTGGGGGACCGTCTCCAGAGAGTACAGCTTGGGGGAGAGCGTTTCGGCCCCGTGGAGTCTCAATTGTGGGGTTCCGCAGGGGTCGATCATCTCCCCAATGCTGTTTAACATCTATATGAGGCCGCTGGGTGGGGTCATCAGGGGGTGTGGGGCTTCGTGCCATCAGTACGCTGATGACACCCAGCTCTACATCTCCTTTTCACCTACCTCAGTGGATGCCGTTCTGTCCCTTCAGCGCTGTCTGGAGGCTGTGCTGCAATGGATGCAGCTGAATGGGTTGAGGTTGGACCCGGACAAGACGGAGGTCTTGAGGGTGGGTGGCCCCTCCATTGGCGGTTTGGGAAACTCCCTCTCTTTTGGGGGGGGGGGTGACTCTCACCGCAAAGAGTGTGGTGCGCAGCTTGGGGATACATGTGGACCCGGCGCTTACCATGGAAACCCAGGTGGCGTCTGTGGCCCGCTCCGCCTATTTCCATCTGTGGCGGATTGCCCAGCTACGACCCTATCTTGATGGCGGGGCCCTCACCACTCTCGTCCATATGCTCGTAATCTCGAGATTAGACCACTGCAATGCGCTCTACGTGGGGCTACCTTTTAGATTGATGCGGAAGCTCCAAATGGTGCAGAATGCGGCGGCCAGACTCCTTAGTGGGGTGAGAAAATACCAGCATATCTCTCCCACTCTGGCTGCCTTGCATTGGCTGCCCATTCGCTTCCGCATTGACTTCAAAGTGTTGATGATGACGTATAAAGCCCTAAATGGTTTAGGACCTCGATACTTGGCAGATCGCCTTCTCCCACCTAGATCTACCCGAATCACTCGCCATAGCCAGGAGGGACGGTTGAGGGGCCTAACGCCGAGAGAGGCCCGGAGAGAAAGAACAAGAAACTGGGCCTTCTCGGCAGTGGCCCCTCGACTATGGAATAGCCTCCCATCAATGATCTGCCTGGCTCCCTTGCTGGGTGTTTTTAAAAGCCAATTAAAAACTTGGCTCTTCAGGCAGGCCTTCCCTCCTGTCAATACTTGACTTATTCTTATTTTTATCATAATTTCCCCATCTTGAGCATTACTAATCATTATTGTTTTGAATTGTTTTTAACTGTTTTAGTTATAATGTTTGGTGGAACCCGCCCGGAGTAGACTTTGTCTAAAAGGGTGGGATAGAAATCGAATAAATAAATAAATAAATAAAATAAATAAATTATGTTTCCATAAATATCACAAGTGACTTTTAGCTATCCCTGATGATACCGCTCATGGTCACTAATAGTGTTTTACCATCCCTCTTCCTAGTTACCAAATTATTTTTAGAACTCTTGAATTATTTAACCACATGTGATATTTTGCCTCTTAGTAAGAATATGCATGACCTGGCTGGATAGCTCAGTGAGTGAAGTATCTAGCCGCAGAGCCAGTGGTTAGGAGTTTGACTCCCCACTGTGCCTCTTGGAAGAAAAATCAGCCTGTCTAGCCTTGGGCAAGCTGCATAGTCCAGGGTGCCCCCAGAAGAAATCAAGGGAGGAGTGACTAAGGAATATGGCAGGGAAGAGTAACATGTGGTCCTCTACTTATTACTGGACCATAACTCTCATTACTGTTGGCTGTGGTAGATATGGTTGATGGTCATTGTGGTTCAGAAGCATGGAGAGCCCCTTGTTCACCACCCCTTGGATATGGGAAGGAATTCCTGAGTCAGAAGTGCCAGGACTGAGCAGGACATTAACCATCACTTTGTTGTTGTTGTTTAGTCGTTTAGTCGTGTCCGACTCTTCGTGACCCCATGGACCAGAGCATGCCAGGCCCTCCTGTCTTCCACTGCCTCCCGAAGTTGGGTCAAATTCATGTTGGTTGCTTCGATGACACTGTCCAACCATCTCATCCTCTGTCGTCCCCTTCTCCTCTTGCCTTCACACTTTCCCAACATCAGGGTCTTTTCCAGGGAGTCTTCTCATGAGATGGCCAAAGTATTGGAGCCTCAGCTTCAGGATCTGTCCTTCCAGTGAACACTCAGGGTTGATTTCCTTCAAAATGGATAGGTTTGTTCTCCTTGCAGTCCAGGGGACTCTCAAGAGTCTCCTCCAGCACCACAATTCAAAAGCATCAATTCTTCGGTGGTCAGCCTTCTTTATGGTCCAGCTCTCACTTCCATACATCACTACTGGAAAAACCATAGCTTTGACTATGCGGACCTTTGTCGGCAAGGTGATGTCTCTGCTTTTTAAGATGCTGTCTAGGTTTCTCATCGCTTTCCTCCCAAGAAGCAGCTGTCTTTTAATATCGTGGCTGCTGTCACCATCTGCAGTGATCGTGGAGCCCAGGAAGGTAAACTCTGTCACTGCCTCCATATCTTCCCCTTCTATTT
The DNA here is from genome assembly GCA_037013535.1 of Intellagama lesueurii. NCBI lineage: Eukaryota > Metazoa > Chordata > Lepidosauria > Squamata > Agamidae > Intellagama > Intellagama lesueurii. The sequence goes on from JBAJHW010000002.1 coordinate 222,736,692, forward strand.
GCCAGGAGGTGATGGGGCCCGTGGCCATGATCTTCGTTTTTTTGATGTTGAGCTTCAGACCATTTTTTGCGCTCTCCTCTTTCACTCTCATTAAGAGGTTCTTTAATTCCTCCTCACTTTCTGCCATCAGAGTGGTATCATCTGCATATCTGAGGTTGTTGATATTTCTTCCGGCAATCTTAATTCCGGCTTGGGATTCCTCCAGTCCAGCCTTCCGCATGATGTATTCTGCATATAAGTTAAATAAGCAGGGAGACAATATACAGCCTTGTCGTACTCCTTTCCCAATTTTGAACCAATCAGTTGTTCCATATCCAGTTCTAAGTGTTGCTTCCTGTCCCACATATAGATTTCTCAGGAGATGGATAAGGTGGTCAGGCACTCCCATTTCTTTAAGAACTTGCCATAGTTTGCTGTGGTCCACACAGTCAAAGGCTTTTGCATAGTCAATGAAGCAGAAGTAGATGTTTTTCTGGAACTCTCTGGCTTTCTCCATAATCCAGCGCATGTTAGCAATTTGGTCTCTAGTTCCTCTGCCCCTTCGAAATCCAGCTTGTACTTCTGGGAGTTCTCGGTCCACATACTGCTGAAGCCTGCCTTGGAGGATTTTGAGCATAACCTTGCTAGCGTGTGAAATGAGTGCAATTGTACGGTAGTTGGAGCATTCTTTAGCACTTCCCTTCTTTGGGATTGGGATGTAGACTGATCTTTTCCAATCCTCTGGCCACTGCTGAGTTTTCCAAACTTGCTGGCATATTGAGTGTAGCACCTTAACAGCATCATCTTTTAAGATTTTAAATAGTTCCACTGGAATGCCATCTCCTCCACTGGCCTTGTTGTTAGCCATGCGTTCTACAGCCCACTTGACTTCGCTCTCCAGGATGTCTGGCTCAAGGTCAGCAACCACACTATCTGGGTTGTCCGGGACATCCAGATATTTCTGGTATAATTCCTCTGTGTATTCTTGCCACCTCTTCTTGATGTCTTCTGCTTCTGTAAGGTCCCTACCATTTTTGTTCTTTATCATGTCCATCTTTGCACAAAATGTTCCTTTAATGGCTCCAATTTTCTTGAACAGATCTCTGGTTTTTCCCTTTCTATTGTTTTCCTCTATATCTTTGCATTGTTCATTTAAGAAGGCCCTCTTGTCTCTCCTTGCTATTCTTTGGAAGTCCGCATTCAATTTTCTGTAACTTTCCCTATCTCCCTTGCATTTTGTTTCCCTTCTCTCCTCCGCTATTTGTAAGGCCTCGTTGGACAGCCACTTTGCTTTCTTGCATTTCCTTTTCTTTGGGATGGTTTTTGTTGCTGCCTCCTGTACAATGTTACGAGCCTCCATCCATAGTTCTTCAGGCACTCTGTCCACCCAATCTAGTTCCTTAAATCTGTTCTTCACTTCCACTGTGTACTCATAAGGGATTTGGTTTAGATTATACCTGGCTAGCGCAGTGGTTTTTCCTACTTTCTTCAGTTTAAGCTTGAATTTTGCTATAAGAAGCTGATGGTCAGAGCCACAATCAGCTCCAGGTCTTGTTTTTGCTGACTGTATAGAGCTTCTCCATCTTTGGCTGCAGAGAATATAATCAATCTGATTTTGGTATTGCCCATTTGGTGATGTCCATGTGTAGAGTCGCCTCTTGTGTTGTTGGAAAAGAGTGTTTGTGATTGCCAGCTTGTTCTCTTGACAGAACTCTATTAGCCTTTGCCCTGCTTCGTTCTGAACTCCAAGGCCAAACTTACCTGTTGTTCCTTTTATCTCTTGACTCCCTACTTTAGCATTCCAGTCCCCTAGAATGAGAAGAACATCTTTCTTTGGTGTCAGTTCTAGAAGGTGTTGTAAGTCTTCATAGAATTGGTCAATTTCAGCCTCTTCAGCATGGGTGGTTGGTGCATAAACTTGGATGACTGTGATGTTGAAAGGTCTGCCTTGGATTCGTATTGAAATCATTCTATCATTTTTGAGATTGTATCCCAGTACAGCTTTCTCCACTCTTTTGTTGACTATGAGGGCTACTCCATTTCTTCTACGGGATTCTTGCCCACAATAGTAGATATGGTAATCGTCTGAATTGAATTCGCCCATTCCCGTCCATTTTAGTTCACTGACGCCCAGGATGTCAATGTTTATTCTTGCCATCTCCTGTTTGACCACATCCAACTTACCAAGGTTCATAGATCTTACATTCCAGGTTCCTATGCAGTATTCTTCTTTGCAGCATCGGACTTTCCTTTCACTTCCAGGCGCGTCCACAGCTGAGCGTCCTTTCGGCTTTGGCCCAACCGCTTCATTAGCTCTGGAGCTACTTGTCCTTGTCCTCTGCTCTTCCTCAGTAGCATGTTGGACGCCTTCCGACCTGAGGGGCTCATCTTCCAGCGTCATATCTTTTAGCCTTTTGTTTCTGTCCATGGGGTTTTCTTGGCAAAGATACTGGAGTGGCTTGCCAGTTCCTGCTCCAGGTGGATCGCGTTTAGTCAGAACTCTCCACTATGACCTGTCCGTCTTGGGTGTACCTGCACGGCGTAGCCCATAGCTTCTCTGAATTACTCAAGCCCCTTCGCCACGACAAGGGAGCAATCCGTGAAGGGAATCACTAACCATCACTACCAGAATCCAAATTAGCATATTTTATGGAGTCACACTACATTTGGTGCTACCTTGAGGATTTTTAGGAAGCACTCTCTTATTGGACCAGTGAAATTAAAACAAACTGGTATGGTGTCATTGTCATGTAGGATGGTGAATACTACACAGAAGGAGCACATTTCCCATCAGTGTTTCCTGCCCAGAAACACATCTCAAGGTGCAAGGGAGGTGAAACCAGGGTATTTCTTTTCTCTGTCCTAACTTTTGAACATATTTTTTGCCTCTTCCTGGGATTTTTGGGTTGCAGAGATACAGTTTGTCTGGATTCTGAACATTGCATTTGTACAGAATCCAAAACAAGGTAGGGTCGAGGAGTATTTTTTGGGCCAATAAAAGATTATTAGCAGATACATTTTTGAGATCTGCACAGCTATATATTTTTGTACTGGTACATTCTTTACAGCCCCGTCCTGAAACGAAGCCTGAGTCCCAGACCCCACCACAGCGACCCCAGCGGGACCAGAGGGTGAGAGAACAGCGAACAAACATCCCACCACAAAGGGGCCCTAGACCAAGTAAGAAAAGATAAAACATTATCTTGTATAGGAACTGTGTGGTATTTGGAAGTACATACAGTTTAAAAAAGATAAGTCAGGGGTGAGGAAGAAAATGAAATATTGCAAAAGGGACATGTTTCACTCCACAGAAGAGGTGTGCCTTAACAGCTGGGAAGAGTTTGCAGCAAAACTGAACTAGATAGTATAACATCTGGAGTACTGTAATTGATGCTTAATATGGACACTCCATTCTGATTTATATGCTTGAGAGTATTGCAAGTTAGTATCTTGGCCCTTCGAATAAAGGATAAAGTTATTCAGTTCTTGATGTTTTATTTGAAGGATTTTCCATTTTGTGATACTAGTGTCTTTTACAGTAGAGGTGAATGTGCTTCTTAATCTAGAAGGCAAAATATGGTTTTCAGATGATAAAACAAACTTGTGTCATGTTTTCTGTCTCCTCTCTTAAAAACTTAAGTGCGAGAAGGAGAGCAGGGCGACATGGAAACAAGACGTATTGTGAGGTACCCAGACAGCCACCAGCTCTTTGTTGGGAACCTTCCTCATGATGTGGATAAGTCAGAACTAAAGGAGTTCTTTCAAAGTAAGTGTGGAGCATAGCTCTCCTGCTGGTGGGGGTTTAGGGGAATGTGTCCAAAAGTACATGCCTCTTCTTGCAGAACAGTCTAATGTGTGATCAAAGAACTTGGAAATTCTCTTGCAGGTTATGGGAATGTTGTGGAGCTACGTATCAACAGTGGAGGAAAGCTCCCAAACTTTGGATTTGTGGTGTTTGATGATCCAGAACCAGTTCAGAAGATCCTTGGGAATAGGGTACATTGAGCTCAAATGGGTGATGTTTTAAGTAGTTAGAAGTTGGTATAAAATGGCCTTCCCGGTTTTAAGATGGTGGGATTGTTGGACCTGCACCCACATACATGCATATTACTTCTGCTTTTGGATGCATGTTTTGAGCAGTGTAATCTTGACTAGATTATAGCATTAATTTCGAATGAGTATTTAGAATTGTTGCAGGATGATCTGAAATTTCCTTTAAATGTCCTAACTTTATATTTAGTTTGTAAATATTCAGAGAAGCAATGAAACGGAATTCTTTTAAACTAATTTTATTGGGGGGGGGGGAAGTACATGGAAAATAAAATGTTTTGCTTAAAATCCCCCACATAAACAAGATTTTGAAAATATTTCAGATGGTTGCTGGGGTCAAGAGCGTAAACCCACTTATATAGATGAATTAGGCTGAAAACCTGTCCACACTAAACCTTAGAGTGAATCTCAGTAGACATGAACAGGAGAGCATTATTTGCATGTGTAGTGGTTTTTGTTAACCAATTGTTAACCAATATATTGACCTCAGTTTACCACTTTTCTCTTCCAGCCTATCATGTTCAGAAGTGAAGTGCGTTTGAATGTGGAAGAGAAAAAAACACGAGCAGCCAGAGAGGGTGATCGCAGAGACAACCGACCCCGTGGGCCTGGTGGCACCCGTGGGGGGCTGGGAGGTGGGATTCGAGGTCCTCCACGTGGAGGGATGTCTCAGAAACCAGGATTTGGCACTGGAAGGGGCATCGGGCAGCGCCAGTGATTAATGGATGACGTGACGAGACAAACCCTTCTTCCTGCAAATTTGTGAATTTCAGCCTTGGATATCTTGGAATGTGGCCCTACCCTGTTATAGACTGCTACGTTTGATACTATTTTGGCCCATTTTGTTTGTGTTTGGTTTTGTGATTTTTTTTTCCTAGTCCTTGTCCCAAATCCCAGCTTTGTGGAACAATATTTCAGGAAAAAGTGGATTTTAAAAAAGAAAAGAACTGAATTCGTGCTTGCTGCAGACATAAGGACTGGATTATTATGGGGGTGGGTGGGTACCAGTGGTTTTTCCAAATGGAATGTGTGGCGCTTTTTTTCCTTATTGAAATGGGGTGTGCTTCAGTCAGTGGAATTATCCTTTTCAGCTGCATGTGTTCAGGAGCCTGTAGGAAAATCCAGCAGATGACAAACATTTCAAGGGCAGAAAAAGCCATTTTTCCCTTAGGAGGTGGGGTCACATGACCTGGCCCACCCGGGTCTGGAGATATTGCCACTTGAAAATCGACATTACCCTTTTCTCTGAGGCGCTGTAAAAGTGGAAGAAAGGGTACCATAGAATGCTTTCTTTTGGTACACGATCACGAAAAGGAATTCTCACTACTGTTTTACCACTTACAAGGATTGTGGGATAGGTTTTAAATGTCTAGAACTTGACTCTTTAAAACACTCTTCCTGAACTTGTGAATTTTTTTTTATTGAAATAGGGACGTTTTTTCATGTTTAGTTTGTATTTGTATTAAAACAAAAACAAAATTGTTGTGCCTTCTATTTATCTCTCATTCCAGTCTTGGCAAATTGTTAAAAAAATAAATAAAAAAGTCTAGATTTGCTTTATCCAGTTTTGGAGTATGTTGAAATCTTTCAAGAGATGTTTGTCTTTCACCCTTCCTCATTGACTTATATGTTTGTAGTGTTGCACGATGTTGTTTTAAATAGCCTTATAGTTTTCTGTAACACTTCGTAATGCTTTTTGAGGAGGTTCAGGGGCTCAGCTATGTATTGACACCTCCGTTAGCTCTGAAATGAGTGCCTTCCTGTTACGTGATTACAGAAATGAAATTATAAATCTTTAAAATATGAACATGTTTAGTTTGTGTAGTAGGTTGCTGTGATGTTAATAGTCATCATTGGCTTTAAAATGCCATTATAATAAGATTTAAACTATAAAGCCCTAGTTCTGATAATACCCATGCTTCACTGCAATACATGGCATTGGAAGAGCTATGGGATATCTATCTTTGCTGAATGTATATAAAACAAAATAAAATACAGATCGTTATTGCAGCTGTTGGAGTGCCTGATAGTCTTCTGCACAATGTGTTAAGAAGAATGAACTGTATGTAAGGTTCCTGGATGAGCACCTGCAGAACCCATTTTCAAAGCTGTTCTGGCTGTGACATGGGCGTACTAAGAGTTAAATGGATCAGAGTTATGGGCCGTATTACAAAATTGCATTTAATCCATGTTTGCTGTTTGATGTGAAGATAGTAGTAAATTTCTGATGTTCTGCAATAGAATTAAGATATTTTTGTTTTCTGCAGTCAGTAGTGTGAACAAATGCCATATTTCAAAGATCTTGAGTCAATTAAAAACAAGACAAAACCTTTTGTGAACCTTTTAACTTTCTGTCAGCTGTGCTCCAAATTAAAATTATGCCTTAAGGGTTAATATTTCTACTGTAGAATTATACGTCCTTATGGTTTGAATACATGCAGTGACTTGTTTTGAATGAGTATTATTTATGAGATATATTAAATCATCATGCACTACAACAGCATGCCCTAGGTCAGTGGTTCCCAACGTTGGGTCCCTAGACATTCTTGGACAAAAACTCCCAGAAACCTTCACTACTAGCTGTGTTGGCCAGGATTTCTGGGAGTTGTAGTCCCAAGAATATCTGGGGATCCAAACCTGGGAGCCACTCACCTAGGTTATAAAATGTTATCAGAATGTCAGGTACGTGTAACAGTTCATTGCCACCCTTTCCAGTGCCAAGCTGGAATGGGCTTGGGCGTGTCTCAAAAGCAGAGTACCAAAAAAACACCGGGATTTCCTCCATGGTTTGTAGATAGGGAGTGATTAGAGGGCAGGGGCCCTGATTGGGTACCACATAGCAGGGAGAAGCAGTCCACTCTTATTCAAGGTTGTTGAGAATCCCATCTGAGATATAGGATGCTTGTTGAAGCTGTAGGGCACACTAAGACAGGTAATGAGCAAATGGTGCTCACTGTTAACTGCAACCAACATAAATTCATTTTCAGTCCAATTTACTGTATTACTCAAGTTATCTAGAGCAGCGGTCCCCAACCTTTTTCGGTCGGAGGACTGGCTGGAGAAGGCGGGGCATCCCCCGCGCTTGCGCGCATGTGCGAACAAGCGCGTACGCTCTCTCGCACGGGCACGCGTGTGCCTGTGCGAGTGCCGTGCCACCGTTTGTGCGTGCACATGGGCGCTCGCTCGTGCGCATGCGCAAACAGCGGTGTGGCGCTCGCACGGGTGTGTTGGAGCGTGTGCGCAGGCGCAAACGGGCTGTGCGGGGGTGAGTATGTGCGGGGGGGGGGGGCGGGAGGTCTGTCTCGGTGGTCCGGCCCAGGCCACGGACCGGGGGTTGGGGACCTCTGATCTAGAGACACATTATTCTAGCAATTTTGTGTGCAATATGTATACTAATTTTATTCTTTTTTAAAAAGTTTAGACCTACAGTAAATGCTATTCCACAAAGTCACTGTGGCTTAATTTAGACAACATTCTTGCAAATAACAGTCTCCATTGTTGTTTCTATGGAAATTGTAGTACAGTGGTAAACAACCTCATGCCACTGTAGATATTTTGGGCTACAGATCCCATTATTGGCTGTGATGCTATGGCTACTGAGAATTGTTGCCTGAAACTTCACATGGATACTGGATTATCTGACCTTCTAGTAGATAAAAGTTTAAATACTGGTATTAGGGTTGACAATGTTTAGCAAATATTTTGTTAATGAAATGTACAGAAACGCTTGACATAACAAAGTGTAAAATAAGTCCAGTGTTTAGTCAGTACTAAGCTTTCATGTTTGGGCACATACTTCTCGCCTGACTCCTTTGAGCCTGTATAGTGAGAACAAGAAAGGCTGAAAGTTGGTAAAGATAATAACGAGTTGGCTTACCCAGAACCTGATTATGGGACTATCCTGCTGACTGTTAGTTCGTCACAAGTAAGCGATATTTTTTGTCATGGGAAATCTAGGATTTAAGAGGGGAAGGGAGTTTGCTTCCACTTCACAACCGAGTTTGGAAATTGTGAGTTATTCACAATTTTCAATAGCCAGTTGGAATCCTATCTGCCCGCTGCCCCCTTGCTGCTGCAAGTAGAGGAGACAAAGCAAAATCACAAAATTGTATTGTGATGGTGGACGAAAGGACAGCTTTCTTGTCTGCAGTATACTGTAATATTTGTGTCCACATTAACTATTTATTTATTTATTTATTTATTTATTTATTTATTATAAACTATCTGTTTATGTTTTCTACTTTCTCCTATGCACTGTCAAGTTGCTTCTGATTTATGGCAATCCTATAGGGTTTTTGGGGACTGTCAGGTGTTCAAGGAGTGGCTAGTCATTGCCATGCCCCAATTGAGTTTCTCTACTCTTGCCCTACTTCATATTCTGCTTCCCATAGGCATCTGGCTAGCCACTGTGGAAATGGAATGGTGGATTAGATACGCCTTTGCTCTGATCCAGTACAGCTCTTATATTCTGTGTTTCTCAATTTTTACAGCTTCCCCTCTTCTAAAATGCCTTTTGATGAGGCACTGACTTTTCTTTGTGCCGTTTTGGGCCATGCTGATATATTAGAATATATTGCAATTGCTTCCTAAAGGAGACACTTTTTTTATCATTGTTGGGAATCTGAGCTTAAGAAAGTTATATTCTCAGGTCTTCGCTTAAATATTTAAATCAGGGATAGGTGTGTCTATTAATGCAATGCATTTGTTGAGTGTGTGTCTTAGTGCAGTGGTTCTGAAACTGGAGTTCCCAGGTGTTCTTGGACTGCAATTCCCAGAAGCCTTCACCACTTGCTCTGCTGGCCAGTATTTCTGGGAGCTGCAGTCCAAGAACACCTGGGGACCCAAGTTTGAGAACCACTGTCTTAATGCACATTGTTAGGCTGTTAACTGGCTTTCTTAGTAAACCTGGTTTTCAGACAACGCCATGTTGGTAAATGTAAAACTGTATTTCTCCCCCCCCCCCCCCTCGTATCATAATTTCGTGTATCTTCTGGGTGTCATCTCACAGTGAGCAAGAACAGCTTTCCCTCATTTAGGTCCCTAGTGACATTTTGGCTCTGTATTGAATGTGATGTTGGGCTCCCATAGTGTTCTGATCTTGCCTAACTCCTTGCAACAGAGTTCTTTGGTAGCCCTGCTGTAATATTAAGGGGAAGGGCCAACAAAAACACTGAGGACAAGAACAAGAAATGGAAGAAAAGCGTGACAAGTACTGGCGTTCTAAATCCTGGCATATGATCTGTGAAAACGTGTCTCCTGCCTATAGAATCACACCCACTAACACTCCCATTTGACATGGGCAATGGACATAGGCCACCCCTAATAGTTTAGCCGTTCCTCTCAACTGGGGAGTAGGTTGAGATACAAGAAGAAGGCTGAAACAATTACTATTACTTGTGGGGTAGTATGGTCCTTGGCTGTAGACCATGCATTAGATCACAGACCATATAATAGGTTGGTTCTCAGCCCTTGTAAGAGGATCTACCAAATGCCCATAAAGAACCTCTTAGGGGTTGGAGAAATGTCTCCAAGTGCAGAGGAATGATGAAATGCACGTTCCCTTTTTCTCTTCATCATTCTGACTAAAGACAAAAAGTTGGGGAAGATATATTGTCTTTTTCCGACTATGTGTTAACCAGATTCTTGTTTGTTTGTTTTTAAGTTTCCAAAAGAACAGATTGGAGGGTGACAACTAATAAGTAACCATGAAGCAATGCAGTTACTAACGTTATTTTAGAAGATTTTTAGTGGCCTTAATGTTTCAATATTCATACTCATTTTAAAAGACAGGAGCTTAATACTTAATTCATCAAATGCATTATGATTTTGATTGTAGTCAGGGTTGAGTACAAATAATTTGTGATTGTGAACAAAAGTGGGTGCTTTAAAAAAAAAAACAGGACAAGTTACAAATCCATCAGAATTGGGGCCTGAAATCTGCAAGATGACCTGTTCATATAAAACAAGTTAATACAAAGATAGTGAACAGATAATCATGATGTGCTGGTGTGGGAGAGCTGGCTTGAATATAAACTTACTTTGCTAATTTAATCAAATCATATATTGCTGGTTGTTCACTAATCTCTCTAGCATAAACAAGGCCTTGTGACAACCTAAAATGAATAAATTTACCTTCGCATTGGCTTTTGTGGCCACTGATCACTTTTATCAAATATATGACGTGTTGTCTTAGTAAGTTGGTTATATAATACACATTTTGGGGTAAATAGGACTTAAGGGCCTAATACCCAGTGTGGTGTAGTGGGTAGAATGATGGACTAGGACTCAGGAGTACTGAGTTCAAATCCCAGCTCAGCCATGGAACCTCACTGTGTGTGGAACTGGTAAAATCATTCCTTAAATATGTCACTTACCTTGAAGGTCCTATTAGACTTGCTATACATCAGTTCTAACTTGATGGCAATAACATAATAGGATTGGAAAAGGTGAGGTCACAAATTGAAGTTTTAAAGATGTAATAATTACTGCATAAATATATATTGTTAGTGTAATGTGTGTCTTTCAGTAATTATCCAAGTCTGTATCTCTCCAGATTCTTCCTCCTTGCCTTTCACTCTCTCCAAGGCTGAGCAAAACTATTCTAGGAGATGCAGTGCTTAATTGCTTCCTGCTCAAGCTTTTAAAGCTTCTAAATCTAATAAGCTGTGCCCAATATAGGATATGTAATCCAGCTGTACTAATTTGACTTGTTACTGAATACATACTGAGAGTGCAGAAGAGTTGAACATCTATTATTTATTTATTTATTTATTTATTTATTTATTTATTGTATTTATATCCCGCCCATCTAGTCAATTGACCACTCTGGGCGGCTAACAACACATAAAAATAAAACAATTTAAAATATAACAACAATATACAGCATCGGTAATCAATTGTTCAAGATGGAAAATAAAAAATAAATCAAATAGTGGCTGGAGGGAAGGCATTACATCACTTACTGTCCTAAAACCATAGGCCTCTGATGGCAGAGTATGTTCATAGTGCCCTATGGAAAATTATTATGATTATGTTCAGTTCGTGGGACTGGTGAGAGGAAACTGAATTCCCTCGTTATGTGAAATAGATTAACAAAATGTTTTTGATCAGTAAGCAGTGGGTGGCATTTAGTTTATACCTACAGTTGTTACCCAAAGTACATAAAGTATTAATAGCCCATAGTAATCAGAGTTCACAAGACAACTATTTGTTGCTAGGAGGACTGATGTAGGTTTTTAAAAATGTATTCCTCTTGGACTTATGTTGAGAAAACACGCAAGCAACAGTAGATCCTAGCATAGTAGCATCATGTGCATCTCTGATGCTACAAAACGCTGTATACAGTATATGTATTAAGTAGGCTTGTTGGCAGTCACTACATTCATAAAGTCTTCATAAGGCCAATCGTGCAGTAAGAGACCAGAGGCCTGGAGGACTCTGGCCATTGCACAATCAAAAGCTACAACTCTTGTCAAGTCCTAGCCTCAGCAGTTGAGGGCATTTCTAGAAGCCTTGTCTCAAAAATGGTGACTCAGTTTCCCATACATTTATTTGAAGAATGAGATCTGGCTGGGCACAGCAAAGCAGAAAGCAGGTATTTGCTTTGAGGAAAGCACAGAAGGTCAAAGGCTATTTCAAAAAGAGGCCAGAACCTTTGGTCCAGAGCAAAAAGTTGTGATTGAAGCCATATCCTAAAATGAAGAAAACTGAGAATGCAGATCATGTGCATGTTGCTGAATGCTTCTTGTACTTTCACTTCTACTTCAGGTAAATACAAGAGGCAAACTCTCTTAAGTTGGATAAAAGGGCAAATAAGCAAGGGAATTCTGTGCATGATTGACATTTTTCATGGAAGACATTCTAGCCAATGTGAGAACTGTATTGAGAATGTAAATAAATACTTTGCCATTCTTGCTGGGGAAAAGAATTAAAACATTGTTCTTGTTTCCAAGGATGAGGCAAGGGAGGTTAACATGCATAATAAGGAGTGCAGTTGCCAGTGGGATTGTGTAATGTTTACATGGAGCAGAAGTTAAAGTACAGAAAGGGAGCATTGATGTACCTAGTTTTGAAGTGAGAAGGAGGGTGGATGTTTAGTGTAAATTGCCTTACTTTTGGGGGTACAGCTTAAATCAGAATTTTTTTGTTTGAACCCAAGCTTTCTTTGTATATCTGCAAACTAAAACCCACTCAAGAGGGAGAAGGAGTTGCCATTTAAGCCTCTCTTAAAGAAATAGCCCCAGCATACTCACGGTTGAAGTACTGCTTAAACTTTTTCCTGGTGGAACACATACTAGGATCAGATCTAGTCCACCAAAACTAGTTCTACCCAGTTCAGACAGAGTTAGAAAACCACTATTTCTTCTTCATGGCCTCTGTGAATGCACACAAATGGGTTGTTCTGCGCCTGTGCAGGACATCTCGGAAGTTTCTAGAGCTTAAAACACGTGATTAGTAGGACGTTCCCCCGTGGAGCGCATGCTCCACCCGCCCAAGGTCCTCTCAGTTCCTTTTAGCCGCCGCGTAGGTTAGACCTATATCGGACCGCTAGAGCAACTTCTTTCAAATCGGTACTCTGTACCTCACCTGTTTTTCTCATCTACCTTTCCGTTTTTAATCGACGTTCTCCCGTGAGTTATTTTTCTTTTACCCGTTGAGTTTTATCCCTTTTTGTTCGCTCCTTCACTCCCCAACCTATCCCACCTCCTCCGCCTTTCCCTTTCCCTTCCCGCCTTTTATGGCCTCTCCAGCACCATTCAAGCAGTGTGTGCTCTGCACTAATAAGATCCCGCAATCGGACAGACACAATCGCTGTCTTTTCTGTTTGGGTGAAGAGCACCAGACACAATCTTGTTCTGCGTGCAAGAGGCTCACTAAACCAGCCTTGAAACTTTGGCTTCAGAGACTTAGATCTCATCTCTGGGAGAAATCTCTTCACCCTCCATCCACATCAATGGAACCTACCTCATCACTGGTTCCATGCTCCGAGCCATCCAAGTCGATGTCGATCCCGACGCCACCATCACCAGGGCAAAAGGAGCAATCCAAATTGACATTGAGACCAAAGTCGGTATTGACATCGAAAGCCTCTGCTTCCCAGGCTAAAAGCTCTCCTAAAAGAAGAAAGGAAAAGAGCAAACCCAAAAAATCTAAAAAACTCCAAGACACTCTGCGTGGAGCAACCACCTCCATCTCTTCCTTCTCCAATCTTGGAAGAATCATCCAGGGACACTCATGATTCTCTTTTACCGAGAGATGATCACTCTATACCTCCTGCGCAGGCTTCTGTATCAGCGAGTAGCCCTGCTCCCACTATTGGCCTTCCTACGGCTGATGATCACTCCAGCCAGGCCTCTGCCCATTCTAGTCCTGCATCATCAGGACGGGCGATACCAATACTACTTTCTGATTCTGATTCTCCCCGACAATCTCCCAGCAAACACACATCTAAGTGAAGACACCTCTCTCCACCTTATGATCCTCGATATGGAGAATACATCTATTATCAGGAGCCACTTCGTTACCATTACGAACTCCCTTGATACCACTACCAACCTCAGTATCACAAACGAGGCGACTACGGCGTTCCATATTACCCACCCTATGACACATATATCCAAGAGGACATACCAGAACAGGTCCCCTACAACAAGCCTAAGAGGGTGCGCTACACAATACCGTACCAGGCACGACATTCTCCTTTACCATCCCCGTCTCCACCTTGACACGGACATCATAAACCTTCTTCACATGCTCCGCCTTCTGAACAAATCGCTTCCTCTAAGCCATCTCGTAAACGTCATGACACATTACCAGAACATTTGACATCAAAACAACCAGAACATTCAACATCGAAACGATCTCGACATGAGCCCATCGGTATCGCAACATCATCGACCCTCAGTTCAAGCCACCACTACTTACAAAGGGCCACGACCTCTTCCCTCTGATCCCAGCAGATCGCAACCAATCAGACCTCACTAACCTGCCTCTCCCTCCACTTCATCTTCAACAGATCAAGATGCTCACTCCAGTATCTCTCCAGAATCTCCATCTAACATACCTACCCCTGGATCAGATGTGGCTGACAACCACCCTCCTTCTCCATCAGAGGATTTCATGTCAAAAACTAGACATTCTTGGGAAACGACTCTACTCCCTCACCTTTCCTGATGAGAGTAGCAAATTGTTGTTGTTTAGTCGTTAAGTCGTGCCTGACTCTTCGTGACCCCATGGACCAGAGCACGCCAGGCCCTCCTGTCTTCCACTGCCTCCCGGAGTTGGGTCAAATTCATGTTGGTCGCATCGATGACACTGTCCAGCCATCTCATCCTCTGTTGTCCCCTTCTCCTCTTGCCTTCACACTTTCCCAACATCAGGGTCTTTTCCAGGGAGTCGTCTCTTCTCATGAGATGGCCAAAGTATTGGAGCCTCAGTTTCAGGATCTGTCCTTCCAGTGAGCACTCAGGGTTGATTTCCTTTAGAATGGATAGGTTTGTTCTTTTTGCAGTCCAGGGGACTCTCAAGAGTCTCCTCCAGCACCACAATTCAAAAGCATCAATTCTTCGGCGGTCAACCTTCTTTATGGTTCAGCTCTCACATCCATACATTGCTACAGGAAAAACCATAGCTTTGACTATGCGGACCTTTGTCGGCAAGGTGATGTCTCTGCTTTTTAAGATGCTGTCTAGGTTTGTCATCGCTTTCCTCCCAAGAAGCAGGCATCTTTTAATTTCGTGGCTGCTGTCACCATCTGCAGTGATCATGGAGCCCAAGAAAGTAAAATCTGTCACTGCCTCCGTATCTTCCCCTTCTATTTGCCAGGAGGTGATGGGACCAGTGGCCATGATCTTAGTTACGGTTAGTTATGTCCGTCTTGGGTGTCCCTGCACGGCATAGCCCATAGCTTCTCTGAATTACTCAAGCCCCTTCACCACGACAAGGCAGCAATCCGTGAAGGGGGAGTAGCAAATTATCAGGCGGCAATGGGCGCATACCATCGTCAATTATGGAATAAGGTTCTCCCTATTCTTCAGACGGTCCCTGAAGCATCTAGAATGGAAGCTCTTAACATCCATACCAAAGCTTCTACACTTGCTAAACAACAAAGAATCGCATCCCAACACACTGCTGATGCTGCTTCCAAAGCCATGGCCACATCAATTGCGCTTCGATGCCATGCTTGACTCAGATCTGCAGGTATCTTTGATGATACCAGATCTCGAATCGAAGATTTACCATTCGATGGTGCTGGCCTCTTCAACCAAAAGACAGATGAATTCATGGATAATTTGCATAAAATCAGGAAAACCGCTCGCTCTTATTCAACTCAACAACCTTATCGATTCCAAAGACCTCAGTGGCGCAGACAACAATTCGTCCAACAGCCTTATCAACCATATCAGCAACAATACAAGCCTTACAAACCTCTTATGACTGAACGACCATTTCCGAATCGGACTACTTCCACCGCTCTACCTTTTCGAACTCAAGCCCAACATCAACGTCGACAACCCTTTCGGCGCAATCAAAAGAGGGGTAAGCAATACCCATGATTTTCTAAATTTGGCCTTCACACACCCAACATTTACCCAAACTCATCTATACCCTTTTCTCCAATTTTGGACTCGTATCACTAATGACTGTTGGGTCCTATCTATAGTCGAACATGGCTATTATATAGAATTCCACCATATACCCCCTCTTGGTCAAATTAAATATACCTCCTACTCTTCAGCCCTGGAAGAAGTTTCCCTTCTTCTACGCAAACATGCTATCATTCCTGTCCCAACAGAGGACCTTCATAATGGTTTCTACTCACATTATTTTACAGTACCCAAGAAAGATGGAGGACTCTGTCCTATTCTTGATCTTAGACACCTAAATAATTTCATCCAACCCAAACGATTTCGAGTGATCACACTGGACACTGTTATTCCCCTCCTTTCACAGGGAAACTAGTTTGTTCTCATCGACCTCGAGGATGCCTACTTCCACATTTCCATTCAGCCAAAACATCAGAAATACCTTCGTTTCCATTTCAACGACGTTGCCTACCAATTCTGTTCACTCCCATTCGGTTTATCCACAGCACTGAGAACTTTTACAAAATGCCTAGCACCAGTTGCAGCATATCTTAATCTACAGGGAATTACCATATTCCCTTACATCGATGACTGGCTTATCATCTCCCACTCTTACCAAGCTGCTATCGACGCTACTCATATCACTCTCGATACCTTACAGCGCCTCGGTCTCAAAGTCAACTTCTCCAGGTCTCATCTCGAGCCTTCACAAACAGCCAAATACATTGGTGCCTACCTCGATTCCACCAAAGCCCGAGCCTTCCTTCCTCCAGACCGAATAAAAAAGTTAAAATTAGCAGTTCGACACTTCCAACCCCACGCTTTGGTTTCTGCACACCAGGCTCAATATCTACTAGGTCTCATGGCCTCCGCTACTTCTGTGATTCAACACTCCAGACTCAAAATGCGATCTCTTCAATCATGGTACCTCTCTCTTTTCAACCCACTCATAGACCATCCGTCAAAACGTCTCAGGGTAACTCCAGAAGTTGCCCAACAACTTACCTGGTGGACCTTTGTCCCGAACCTCCTCATCGGCCGACCTTTCGCACCGCTCCAGCTCACTATCCAGGTTACTACCGATGCCAGTCCTCTAGGATGGGAAGCACACTGCCAAGACTACAGAATCCATGTCCTGTGGTCAAAGAAAGAACAATCGTTACACATCAACTAGCAAGAACTCTTAGCAATTATCAAAGCCTTCAGAGCCTTTCAACCTTTGATCTCAGGTCAAGCTGTCCAACTTGCAACGGACAACACAACAGCCATGTACTATGTGAACAAGCAAGGCAGTACGCACTCCCTTTCACTCCTGTTTCTGGCAGTTCGTCTTTGGGAATGGTGCTACCTCCACCATGTATTTCCAATCGTGGTTCACATTGCCACAGAGGACAACATTTTAGCGGGCCATCTCAGTCTTCTCACAGTATCAAATCATGAATGGACACTCAACGACTCCATCTTCACTCAAATTTGCCACTATTGGGGAGAACCACTCATCGACGTCTTTGCAACAGCAAACAACGCAAAATGCAGTCAATACTGCTCCTGTGCTGGGATCGACACCGATTCAATCGGGGACGCCTTCATGATCGATTGGGGAAATCATCTTCTCTACCTATTTCCCCCAATCCCTCTCATCCAAAGAACTGTAATCAGAATTCGCCAATTCCACGCCGATGCAATTCTGATCGCCCCTTGGTGGCCTCGACAACCATGGTTGACACACCTCAAGTCGATGTCGACTACTTTTCTCCGCCTCCCCAACATCCCGAACCTGCTTTCTCAGGACGACAGCAAGATTTATCACCCAGACCTAACATCCCTCAAACTTACAGCATGGAGGATTCTTCCCCCATAGCAGCCATCATTAGTAAAGCTAGGAAGCCATCCACACAAACTCTTTATAATTATAAATGGAAGTCTTTCTCTACCTATGCTGCCTCTAAAAATCTTTCAGCCTCCCCAACTTCTCTAGATACATTACTTAATTATCTTTTACACCTTTTCAACCTGGGACTCTCTCAAGCCACTCTGAGTTTATATCGCTGCAATTATAGCTCATCAACCACCAGATGCGGAATCAGCAATTTTTCTCTCTCATCCAACCTTGAAAAGAGGACTTCACAATATTTGCCCTCCACAGCGACCTCCACTTCCTCAGTGGTCTCTCCAAACTGTTCTGAATGCTCTCACCAAACCACCATTTGAACCCATGGGTTCTACTAACTTCAAACTTCTTTCATTGAAGACTCTTTTCCTGGTAGCCATCACCTCAGCTCGTCGAGCGAGTGAGCTTTCTGCTCTCAGATCTGACGCTCCATACATAAAATTCCATCCTAACAAAGTCACACTTTATCAAGATGTCTCATTCCTCCCTAAGGTAGTATCCAAATTTCATTTGAATCAACCTATCATCTTACCGTCTCTCTTTCCTTCACCGACTTCTGATCTTGAGTGCATGCTCCACACTTTAGATGTTCATCGCGTTCTTGCATTCGCTCTCCAGCATCATCTCAGACCTTGTCTCGATGGATAGTTCAAGCCATCTCCCTGGCTTATGAGCTCGTAGGGAAAGAGCCTCCTGACACCATTAAGGCCCACTCCACAAGAGCTATGGCTACCTCCACTGCATTTCAGCGCGGAGTGGACATTTCCAACATCTGTTAGGCGGCCACATGGTCCAATCCATACCTTCATCTCACACTACAGACTGGATGTTCGAGCAAAGAATGAGGCCCGGTTTGGGAGAGCTATATTGACATCCTTTCTTCAGTGACGGCCCACCAACCGGTAAGTGAGCTTGCTAGTCACCCATTTGTGTGCATTCACAGAGGCCACGAAGAATAAAGAGAGGTTACCTACCTGTAACCATGGTTCTTCGAGTGGTCCTCTGTGAATCCACACATCCCGCCCATCCTCCCCTCTGTCCATCACTCCGTTGTCCTTATCTAACCTTTTTGACAGCGGCGGACTTTGGGAACTGAGAGGACCTTGGGCGGGCAGAGCATGCGCTCCACAGGGGAACGTCCTACTAATCATGTGTTTTAAGCTCTAGAAACTTCTGAGACGTCCTGCGCAGGCGCAGAACCCATTTGTGTGGATTCACAGAGGACCACTCGAAGAACCATGGTTACAGGTAGGTAACCTCTCTTTCTCCCCCATTGTTGTTGCTCTAAATAGTCTACTGGGGTTAGAGGGTTAGAGGCAAGAGTAAATACTTCAGGCTCCTCAGTGGCATACTGAGAAATAAAACTGCAGCATAAATTAATAATAACCAAAGCTCTCCATCAAGAATGGAGTAACATGGAGACCTCTCATCAGCCATTAACTCTGCTGTTCCTAAAGCCCCAATACGTCTTAAACCATAATTATATGCAGGTGGTGCTGAACTGTTGCTGTTCCAGCTTGCAGACAAATGTTCCATTTTGTTCCCTGTCTTTTTGTTGGAAGTCACTGGATGCAAATCAGCTTACACTCAAGAAGACACTTTTCTCTGCATGGGGAAGAGGAGAAAGAGAAGACCTCTATAGGTTTTCTACCTTGTCCTTTACCAGTTCTGGCTTGTGCTGATTTTCTTTGGACCGTAGAAGGCTATTCATAGTGTTGCTAATGTCCCTTCCTTCCTTCTCACATCTCTCTCGTCCCTCCAAGGAGAAGACATTGTGCCTTTTTGTCTAGAGATGAAAAAAGCAGTCATGGCTCCTGACATCTTCAATGTAGTAAGCTAGAACTAGGACTTCTATCACCCTTCCTATCTCAAAGTGTATTTCTCTAACAAATAAAAGCATTCTTTTCTTAAAAAGAAGTGTGGCTGTGAATCCTTTACAAAGAAGGAAGTGAGCTCAGGTAATCAAAGTTTCAAAGCTCAAAATCCACAAGTTAACATTGCTCCAGTACGACTGTGGTGTACTCTCCTTCATTTTTTTTAAAAAAAGTATCTGTGTAGAACTTTTGGGAGAGATCACCAGTCGGTGTAAGCGAACAGATTTACTGGGTTGCTAAAACATCACTAAAAAGGTAAATGTGCATGTTTTCCAAGAACTCTTAATGAGGCTGGGCATTCTAGACCCGGGATTAAGTTGTCATTTATAGAGAACATGGACCTTCTATCAGTTTATTTCCACAAAACTAAATGAACATGGGTTTGTCTTTAAACAAAGTTTAACTGGAACATTTAACTGGGGGAAAAATGCTTTTGCCAGATTAATATCTGGTGCTAGATGGCTGGAGCATATAGTACCACATCTCTTCTGTCTAAATTGATTTCACGTTTAAAATCTCAAATGATTAGACCTAGCATATCTTAGAAAGTGGAACATAGAGATCTTATCTGACTCTTGCACTGAGTTGTTGATTTATATAGCCCAGTGATGTCAACTACTACTACTAGTGGCTTTCTAGGGTTTCAAGTTGGATTTACCCTCAGCCCTTTGTGGGAATTCTTGCCCTTCCTTGGCAGTCTTCTATCTAAGTTCTACCAGGTCTGACTCTGCTTAGTTTCCAAAATCAGATAAAGGTGGTGGTATCCTCAGTGTGGTGTGGTTTTATCATAGGAAAGAAGTCCCATCCCCACCTCCTTGGCTTTTAAGGTGAACGTTAGAAGGCTTTGCACTTTGTCCCCACCATATGAGAAGTGGGTTTAGATAGGGAGATAGGTCCCTCTTGGTGGTGATGATAGCAAGCTGTGGTATCTGAATGATACATAACTCTGCCCTCGTGGCAATGTGCTGGTCTTCTAGTGTTTCTCCTACTCTTAGATATTTGATGCAAAGATTATTACCCTGCTCAATTTTTAGTGTAGTCTATTGGGTATTCCACAGTCATAACTCAAATTTTCACATACAAAACAACATGCAACAAACAAAATTGTCAGAAAATGTTTATTTTTGTTTTTAATTGGATTTGGCATGAAGGTATGACTGAATAAATATACTTTTATATACACTTAACAGAAATTTACATTCCATCTTCAAACTGCTGAAATAGACTTTTTCTTCTTCTTAAAATTTATTTTTACAAGCCAAAAAAATATTCTGCCATTAACATCTGAATGTTTTTTTCCCTGTGTGTGTTCATGCAAGCTGTACCTCATATAAGTTACAGGTTTATCATGATGTAAAAATGTTCACTCTTAAGGAAGCAGTTGCTTTGCACTTGGATCTGATGTAGCAAAACACATCCTTAATGAAGCATTAAGGCCATACCAATGGGACACATACATAAAAATTTTACATAGAAAAGGCAGGGCAACCCCCCGTTTCCTTAAAAAACAATGGGCAGAATCATTTACTCCACAACTATGTTTCACTTAGATTTGATAACATTTCTGGAAGGTCCTTCTGTTGAGGAAATACCTCCTAAAGTGCATGTTTTCAACATTCACATAATTCTTGATTGAAAATATTGGCACAAAAAACAACAGCTTTCCTCACTACTTTCTTTCCCACCTGAGATTGCATTTTTGGGTAAAACTGATGGTTGATCCACTGCAAATTAGCGTAAGGTGGAATATGTGTGTTGACGCAATTGATCCTTTGTCAAACTTCAACAAACTGGCTTCCACAATTAACTATGACCCACTTTACACATGTTCAGCATGGTGTTGGAAGGAGATTCCCAGTAGCCAGAATAAGCATGTGGATATCTGAATTATGCAGGCAAGATAAGCTGGTGGATTCTTCCCAGCTTCTTGTCTCCTGTCTTGTTGAGAATGAATGACATACTTTCCTCTGTCTGTGAAGCTGCTTCATTTGGACTGTACGGGATAGCCTCAAGGGAAATAGTTCCCCTGTTGCTGCCTGCATATGTTTGCGTGGAGGGGTCCTAGCAACACTGTTCATTCAGAGATTTGCAGCATGATATAAACACACTTGAGCTGAAGTTTTGCCTTGGTTCTAGACCTTTGTGATACTTTGCTAACATTTTTGACACATATTAACATTGCCAAGGCAGGTACTTCTAACACCTCTTTGATTTGATTTGCAAGTTATATAGAGCAGATTTTTTTTCCCCCAGCAGGTGCCCTTCAGCTGCGTTGGAGTACAAACCAGTCATCTCCACTCAGTGTGGGTGACTTGGAAAGGGTAGGTTTGAGCTTAACACATCCGGAGGACACTGTGTTGGGGAAGGCTGATACAGGCTTACTTCATGTTCAACAAACTGGATTTCCTCTATGTTGTGAATGTGAGATCCTTTCTAAGTTACAAATTTGACACTTCTTTAAAATTAAATGTCATATTGTTGAGAAACACATTCTTCTTCCTCAGACTGAAAAGTTTTCTCCGTAGCAATGGAAGCTCAGTCTTTAAACATATTTATTTGGTCCTCCCTAGATTACTGAAAGCAGCTTGCACATGTCAGGGTGCATATTACCAGATGTAACTGAACTGAACCAGCTTCTCCTTTCCTAGGCTACTTCAGGTTCACCGAATGTACAAACAAGACCTATAGGAGCAACGGTCTGGTGGAACATGTCTTAGAATAAGGCTTGTCTATGACATTCTACACAGGGACCGCCCTAGTCTTGGGTACTTTGCTGCTTGCTGAAACTGGAGCTCAAACACATGTGATGGATGCCGAAGGAGGAAGATATTCCTACAAACACAAAGAAGTGATGGATCCCAGGACAGTTCCAAGATATCTTGCTGCCTGAGGTTGTGTCTCTCTGTCCCAATCCATGCACAGAAGCTGACTGGACTGGCAAATGGATCTTCCTCCAGCATGGAGATGGGACAGTGTCCCCCACGGTGTCAGAAAGCAGTAGGCCATCTTAGGGGATATAGGGAAGGACGTAGGGACCAAACAGGTGCTGCTTCTAATATTGGGCTATCACACCCGTTTCTCTGAAATTCCTGCCTGAGATAGCCACACTCAGACTGTCCAATGTCCGGGTGGCCTTGCAATCTGCCTTCCAGTTATAATCTCCTGCAGCTCACATTTTATGCCAATTTCATGAATCCCTTGCATATTGAATGGTTTTGCAGGGAAGGTCAACATCTAGAGAACATCTGAAAGCATTTCTATGCCATAAATGAAGAGCAAAAATGCTCTTGCTTGGTATGACCATGGCCAAAGCCATAAAACTTTAAGTTGAACTCAAATAATGAACCTTCTGAGAATGCAGTCCTGAACACGCCTACTCAGAGTGAAATTCAATAGGGTTTATTTCTAGGTAACTGTGTACAGGACTACTGCTGTTGGGGTAAGGGAGTTGTAAGCTAGAAAAGACTCCTAGGATCTGCTTAATCCATATACATTTTAGAGGAAATGCTAAGTCACATAGGCTCAACATCTAAAACTGCATGGAGAGTCCATTCAGATATAGATGAGGCACACACCTATTCAGTTCCATCAATGCTACCTCAAAAGCTACATCAGAACATTCACTGGGTCCATCAGCTAGCCATATGAACTGAAATGAGACTGACTGTGTAGCAGACCCGAGTCTGATATACTGAAGTGCTGCTGCAATGAAATATGAAAGATGGGGAACACAATGTCTTTGTATGCAGATAATATGTATTCAAACGGAATATTCACATTTGACTCATCTTGGTCTTGTTACTACCCACCCTGCTACTAATGAGAGACCTGGAACTGAGAAATGCTATTAAGATGGTAGCCTGTTTTCTAATAAAATGAAAACAAGACAGGTGGGAGGAAAACAAGAGTGATAATCGGCTATAACAATGAACAATGGTGAAAAATGAAAAGAAATGTGGCTTCATGATTTCCTATTTCTTTATCCCCTCTTGTGGGCTATTTTTAAATTGCATAGAAGATACATGCCAAGAACCTTTCTCAAGCATTTAATCTACAGCCCACAATTTTATTAAAATCTCTGATAAGCATACTAATAAATGCCTAAACTACTTGCTGCCAAGATTATGTATGTCCCCTAATTTTCTCATGTAGATGGTTTTCTTGATTCCTTAATGTCAGTGTGATGTCCCCAGTTAACCTTGGCAATTAATGGCTATTTTATTTGAACCTATCGTTTACTTGCCCACTTTGCATGTCCTATAGCTGTCTCTGAGTAGTGCTAGGCAGGAACATCATGAACATTGTTCGTGCATTGTGCTGCTATTTTCACAGATGCATCCAAATCTCAAGTTTATGCAAGGGCAGCATTTGTGCATTGGCATCAAACTAGGACAAGAACAATCCTAACTGAATCATCTATGTTGATATTTCACACTCATCGTCCTTGGACTGCATTACATTTCTGGCCTCATGAAAAATCTGTCACTGTGTAGACTGACTCCCAGCATTGACTTGCACCCACTGCCAGCTGCTTCTAGATTCTGCAGTCTCTGTTTAGACTCTTATGCTAGGTCTCTGTTAGAATGGATTCTATGCTGGTTGAATTATGCGTATAGAAACTCAGCTGCCTTTGGGTGCACAGATATTTTGTTTGATGATTTTTAAACAAAATTATCTCTGCATTTTCTGTTTGATGGAAAGGTGGGAGATGAATCAACAGGGGGCTAAGAAGAATGTCTTCTACTCCAAAATACATGTCGAGGCACTAAATCTACCATCCCTGCCATTCGTACTGACGCTCTCTAGGTTCAAGTCAGTTCAGGCCTATCTCTGCTTTCAAGCTGTGGTGCTGGTAACAACATGTTATATCTGTTAGAGAATTTAAAAAGTGCAGAAGGGGTAAATGAAAAAAAGCGTTTAGCATAAGTGGTAGAAGAGAAATAACATAATACAGGACTAGAAAATTAATGGTGAACATGATGTTAATGTGAGCAGAATAATGGATAGGTAGTTACACAGAAAGCAGTTTTGCATGTCAGTAAATTAACCTGGCGTTTATAGTCACTTGTCCAAGGGGATGTGCATGAAATGGGTGTGAACATTTACCCTCAACTGCAGATTTAATTCACTGTAGTTTATGGATATCATAGGACTTAAGTGTGTATTGAGAAGATGGATTATATGACCTGTAATCCCGATGGATCAAACATACGTCTTGATGGTGGATGTTCAGATTGAAGTTTGTTTCCAGCAAATTAAACTGTTCAAGAAACCCTGCAATATATGTGTTCGATAAAGGTGCTGGGGATTTCTAACACAACTCTTAGCAACTTAAAAGTTTCCACAGATGGGGGAAAGCTTGAGTAGTCATGATAATGAACAGAACTGGATTAAACCTTATAGCATGGATGTCATCCAAGTGAGAGTATGATTGGGGTGGGAGTGAAGTGAGGGACTGTAGAGCATGTTCAGCAGTAATACAGTGCTTTGGGTGCATGGCCACAAGGGTGCATCTGCTTTGCCTAATGACACCCAAGCATCTGTTGATATGTAGTTAGTTGGAAGTGCTGAAAAATCAGGTTGAGCCATGATGTGCTAAATGGTTGATCTGTGGTTATTAATCTCTTATCAAACTCAAACCCCTCAGCCATGTTTCCAGTGTATCTCTGCTATCCCTGACCACCATTTTGTCCCTTTAACCTTGCTTCTCTACTTGGTGCATAAATATTCACCCTTTGCTTCCAATTCTTCAGGACTAAGCTGAGCAGTATTTGTTTTTTGTTAAACAAAAAAGGCAGAACAGGCTGTAAAGGAATGGGGACTTGGTTCATTGATGCAAAGTGATTAGTTTTAAATGTTCAGTCTCTGAGATCTGCTAAAGTTACTGCTGATGGTGTCAACAGAGTGCCTTGAAAGTTTAGCTGGAGGGGAAAATGCCTCCAGCAACACTGATGCATTCTGAAGTACAGACATAATACAATAGGCTAGGGCAATAGGGAAAAATTGACTACCTTTGGGCTGCTGGGCCTTTCCAACCAATTTTGTAGAGTTAAGCAAAATGTATGTGACATTCTCACACACAAAAAAGCTCTAAAGATATAATAAGTATGACTCATAAATCTGGGATTACAGAACCACCTTAAACTTAAAAAAAAAATCCTTCAGGAAAGCATAGTCTTTTTTTTTTAAAAAAAGCACAATTCTGAAAAAAAAATCTAATTCTACTAAAGCTGTGGTTAGCTAAAGTTGTTGTTATATGCTGTCAAGTTGCCTCTGACTTAACAGTGATCCTATGAATGAGTGACCTGTCCTCAACAGTTCTGCTAAGCTCTTGTAACCTTAAAGATGCGGCTTCCTTTATCCATCTCATATTGGATCTTCTTCTTTTCCTGCTGCCTTCTACCTTTCCCAGGAATATTGTCTTTTCCAGAGAATTTTGCCTTCTCATGAAGTGCCCAAAGTAGCACAGTCTCAGTTACCTCAAACAATTGGAAAGTATTGTATTTTAAAATTCAGACTGACTGACCCATTACATTGGGCAAAATATGTTCATGTGTGTGTGTGTGTTTTTTACTGAAGATCCAAAGAACCATAATTGGCAATTCAGTTAGGTTCAGTCACAGATTCATTTGTGATAATGAAAACATAAGGAAGGAAAAAACCAAAACAGGTTCTAATGTCACCAAAAAGATGGACATGTTTTAGGTGGGCTAAAATTTTGTCCACTTTGATCATTGCAATCCATGAAACCACATGCCAACTAAAATATGCTCGTCTTTAAGCCATCACAAGAATCTTTATTGTTTGGGCTGAAAAATATTAATGACAGCCCTGCCTCTTTGGAAATACAAGGAGAAAAGATGTGTGTGGCTATTTCATTGTGCCTATGGCTGTGGAGGATGCATAGCCTCTGTTTTAAATGGGCTGCTTTTACTGAGTGCAGCATTCTTTTATTGACAGAAAATGGGCACCCTATAAAGGGAGAGCCACATGTTCAAGCTGAACGAAATATCTCGCAGAGGCATTCGGGTCACAAATGTATGTTAGAGTGTATCTTGAGATGCTATAGACCTGAACATTTTGGAATTTGTCTGTTTCAAATGAAAGGTGAAATTTCATTTAAAACTGCTCTATGTGTTAGTAGCCTTCTCCCCAAACCCTTGCAGCCCTCCTTTAGCCCCAGTCCCCAACTTCTCCATTTCCATGAGATGACTGTGATGATACCACCATCCAACAGATACATCAGTAACCATGGTGATTACAGGTCATAGCAACCTTACCTATGTAGGCTTACACCTTGAACACACAGCCTCTTAATATCGCTTTCTCGTCTGAAGGTCAAATCAGACAATTTAGGTAGCATGTTATTAGAAGCAGATAGAGATATGACAGGGCTTGAGGCCGGAGCAGTCAAACTTGCAAAGGAAGTCACAAAACCAGTCACAAAACCCATCACTAAGCAAGCTAATTAGCAACATAGAGAGGCAAGAAAGCTCAAGCTATGAGAATTAGGTGTCTTCCAGCACTTGAGAAATCTCCAGGTTAAATGATTTGTGCTACCTATATGATTGAGTTGGGTAATACAGGATATCCATGGGCTTAGGTAAAGGTAAAGGTTCCCCTTGACATTTAGTCCAGTCGTGTCTGACTCTAGGGGGCGGTGCTCATCCCCGTTTCCAAGCCATAGAGCCAGCGTTTGTCCGAAGACAGTTTCCGTGGTCACGTGGCCAGCGCGACTAGACACGGAACGCCGTTGTCCATGGGCTTAGGTCAACCTTAGCCTTCTTCCCCTGATAGCAGGCAGTAGGTCTTAGTCATTTAAATTCTGCCTTCTCAAATCCAAAACATGGCCATTCCTAGTATTCAGCTAGATATACTAGCTAATAATCTATTGCCGTTTTCTTCAACAGGTGAGCACTCCTGACAGGAATTAACACTGCTACAGATACACCAATGCTGTTGTGTGAGTTATTGTTTAAAAAGTGATTTATTTGAGGCCTATTAGGGAGAAAAGGCTTCTTCTCAGCTTTTAAGCTGACATTATGGACAGGAAGCCAATTGTTATGCCAGTGCTTTGATTAGCAGACAGAAGATATTTCCTTTCTACTCCTTTGCCAAAAATCTCCATTTGTATGGCTGACTCTCTTATCTAATTGCTCCCTACAATTTAAAGATACAATAAAACTATTCAGTGAGAAGAGGAAGGTCAATAAAAGTTAATGCTGCCAGGAAAAAGGAAAAGGAAAAGAAGAAAAAGGAAAAAGAAAAAAAAAGAGGGGGGGGGGAAATAGAATGAAAGGACAAAAGGACATGCACACTCACACAGCCACAACTCAGCCTTGTTAGCAACTATGTGAACTGGTTCTGAAGCGAATACAAGGGGGTGCTGATAAGTATTTCTGAGCCTTTCCCAGAAAAAATTGAGCTAGGAAGCTATAAATTGCAGGGTGTATTGACCAATTTGTCTGTATTCAATGGTGCAAAAATCAACTACCTATGATTTTAACTTATCTTTCATTTTCAGCTCCAAAGCGAACATGGCAGCACCTCCAGAAAAGTTCAATGTGGAAGAGCATAGGACCATAATCAAGTTCCTGTTTCTCCAAGGGAAAGGTGCAAAGCAGATCCATGATGAAATGTCACAAACTATGGGTGACAGTGGCCCTTCATATGCAACAGTTAAACGTTGGGTTGTCAATTTTAAAACTGGCCATTTCGGTGTTGGTAGTGAGAAACCCAGTGGAAGGCCTGTTTCTGTCTCTGTGCCTGCAAATGTGAAAGCCATCCATGACATGATCATGGAGGACCGCCGAATATCAGCCAAAAGTATTGCTATATATCTGAGAATATCACGTGAGAGAGTTGGTGCCATTATCCACAACGACTTGGAAATGGGAAAGCTGGCAGCAAAGTGGATCCCCAAACTTTTGACAACCGAACAAAAGAGGAAACGTGTGGAGTCATCGGTGGCTATTTTGGAACATTTTGCAAGAAATGAGTCAGATTTCCTGGGCAAACTGGTAACTGGTGATGAGACATGGATCTACTGTTATGATCCTGAGACAAAGGAACAGTCTAAGGAATGGAGGCACAGTGGTTCCCCCAGGCCAAAGAAGTTCCGAGTGCAAAGGTCAGTGCAGAAGCAAATGGCAACAGTTTTTTGGGATAAGAAGGGAGTTCTGCTGGTGGACTACCTCCAACAGGGTTCAACCATCAATGCAAAATATTACTGTGCTTTATTGACGAAGTTGAGGCAAAACATCAAGGAAAAACGTCGAGGAAAGCTCTCCAAAGGTGTCATCCTGTTGCATGACAACGCCTCGTCACACACTGCAGGTGAAACAATGGCAAAACTGACGTCCTTAGGCTTTCAAGTGATGTCCCATCCACCCTATTCTCTCGACCTGGCTCCTTCTGACTATTATCTGTTCCCCAAACTCAAAAAACACCTAAAGGGACAACGATTTGGGAGTGTTCTGGAGGCAACTAATGCTGCAAATGAGTGGTTACACCAGCAATCGGAAGAATTTTATTTGCAGGGACTTAAGAAGCTGCAGGACAGATGTCGCAAGTGCATTGACTTCCTGGGGGAATATGTAGAATAGTGTGGCAGTTAAAGCTTCCTAGCTCAATTTTTTCTGGGAAAGGCTCAATACTTATCCAGTCTATATGTTTCATCTCACTACAGGGGCTTTGAAATGGGATGTGAGCTGAAGGTTCAAGCATTGATAGTATTTTGCTCATGCGGAGAGCTAATACTGAGAAACAGCAATGGCATGGACAGGGCTGCAAGAAGGAGAACCACACACCGAACCTCCTCATGGTTCACAACATCACTCCAGGGCATTGTGGGAAATTGAAACGACAGATCTGGTTGACCAGGGCTGCTCAGAGTGTGTGGCTTGAAAAACCTTTAAGGGTTTGGGTTCAGGAGAGGCACAAGCAGTGTGCGCTATCAAGATGCTGGGAACTGTGGCAACCTCCAAGGATGTGGGATGTTGAAGTGAGTCTGGCTGGCATGATAACAAGATGTTGTGGAACTTGTTTGGAAATGACCATCTACAGAAATATAAACAGATAAGAAAGGCCCTGGGCTAGAATCCAAGGATACCTTTCACTGCCTCAAAAATAAAATTAATAAAATTATTTTTTTAAAAAAAAAATACTGCATAACAGAGTCTGTGCAAGGGCTAATTGTAATGCCCCGAAGGATGACAGATTGCTATACTTATCTTTCAAAATAATTAAGCAGCTTGATAAATACAGTGGGAATGCACCAAGACACACTGATGCCACCCTACTTGTTTTTAGGCAGCTTCAGCTGTAACAGCACAGTTGCCAAAAAGACTGATATTCTGTATGTTGAGAGGGATCTAATCTTGCCATTGTGGAACAAAGCGGGGGTGTCGATTTTAGCTAGAGTGAAATGGCAGCTTGGTCTCCCAAACAAACCAAACCAAAAACATAACAAAACAAAACAGAGGATAGGAAGATGATTTCTTCATTGGAAGCTGGAACTTTCAAGACAAAATTATGTTTGTCATTCTGAGGTATGATTCTTAGTCAATTATTACTGTGTAGTATTATGGGGGGAGATAAATCTATGTCTGCATCCTTATGTATAAGATTTTTTTTAAAAATCTAGATACTAAATGCTCATATGGCGAACCCAATGGAAATAGTCTTTTGGGTTTAGCAGCTCAAGCAATGCCACCTTTGCCTCCCTACCAAACCATAGAGTGCAATGCTGCATTAACAGCTGGTCGCCTAGACTGTGAGAAATCTTGGGAAGCCATGTAGCTACACTCCAGCAGCCCTTTCTGCCCTACACCTGCCAGCACTAAGCAAAGACCTGGCCTGGCTCTGATAGGTTTCAGTGGAGTGCAAACACCAATATCAACCTGGTATTGACGCTATGATCACACCTTGACTCTGAGATCTTCAAGCTTGATTTTTTTGTGTGCACCATACCTTTTGTGCACAGGATGGGAATATAAAATTTAAAATTCTATCTGATGTCATTAAAAAACACAAACATACAATAAACCAACCTCCAGGTCCTAATTTTAACTTTAGTCAATGCAGAAGAACCATTTGACAGAGATGGACTAAGAGAAGTGGAAGGTTTTAACTATATTGGAAGAGACCATGATGCATAGTGGTTTTAATAATCCAAAGGCATTTGTGCAAGTTACATTAAATATATCACTTGCTAAGGTTGCTCATGTAGATTAGGAAACAAAAACTAGCCATAGGTAATGCATGTCACTGATGCAGGAAATTCACGAAACAGTTTTCTCCAAATGAATAAGCCGCTGCGGAGCCATGGCTTCAGCAGCGTGGCTTACCTTTGCCTGCTTCTCTGGAGGCATGCGAGATCTCCTTTAAGTCTCGTGAGAGCAGTCTTAGAAGAGGGGGGAACATTAGGCTATTTAAAGGCTGTTCCCCCCTCTTCACTTCCTGTTTCTTGTTGGCATCCCACCCGCCCGCCCTATATTCTAGTGTGAGTTTACCTGGTCGCCTTTGGGGCCGGATAGGAATTTTTGACCCGTCTCCTGATTGGCTCTTGGAGGCGGGGATTTTTTGCCTATGCCACACTGGATAAGGTGCGCTGGCCGTTTGGAGGTGGAATTTGGTCGCACTGGTGGTTAGTGCGGATTAAACAGGTATTTTGGGGAGTCACATAGTAATAGCAGGTAATTATAGCTCATCTGAACTCCCAGCACTGCGGATCGTGCGATTACAGTGCTTGGGGGAAAAGATGTGCTGGGGACACACCCGGACCAACAGTCAGCATGGAGAGAGTGGCTCGAGGTCTGGGTGGTCAAATTTGGGCCAGCAGAGTTTTCCACTGTCTTCAGGACTGGGAGAACTGGGGCCAGGGACTAGCACGTTGGTTGTTTAGAAGGGTCCGTTTAGACCTAAGTTTGAAACCTGAATCCGCACTACGGCAGGACCCCCCTTTGCCAAATGATTGGCAACAATTAATATATTCAATAAAGTGTGGCCCGTGTTTAATCCATATTTCTGGTCTTGCGTGTTTATTCCGGGGTAAGCGGGCAAAGGATATTTCCTCATTCGTACCCACAAAACAAATAATAATTATGTACCATTAGTGAGTTCCTAATTATGTTGACTCTCCCAAAGTTTTCTAAGTAAAAAGTACTTAGAAATGGTTTACCTTTCTCTTCTTCTGAGGGTGCCTCTGGGACTGTGCAGCTTGCCCAAGGCTACACAGGTGGCAGAGCATGTAACCCAACCAGGCACACACGCTCTGGATGGTGTCAGCTGCTCCTTCTCCCAGGGGATGCAGAGTGGTTCAAAATCCCACCCTAGCTCCACATTCCAGTTCACTAAGACATACCAATGGCACAAACAAATAGGAGGAGGAAAATAATCTGAATTAACCACCACCACCACCACCACCACTGGGGGTGTGGAGAGTTAGCCATCTGGGTCTGTTGCAGCAAAAAATAACACACAGTCTTGTGGCATCTTAATAACACATTTCATCTGCCCAACAGTTTTCATGAACTGCAGTCCACAAGATGTGTGCTTGAGAGAACATCCTGGTTGTTAAGGTGCCACATGACTCTTTAATGTTTTCCAAGAAGAGCCTTCAGCCAAGCTTTACCCTCCCCTCAAGCCAGTCAAGTGACACTTGAGAGAAATTAGGTCAGTGAACACAAACCCAGTCAGGCAAGTCTGTGAATTTAGAGCGGGTCGGTGGGTGGCTGGGCAGGCAGGCATGCAAGCCCTTTCTTCATGCATCTTGGTTTACAGCATCTGTGCCCAGGTGAGCCTCAACTTTATTTCCCATGAGTTAAAAAAGAAAATGAGAGGCAGCCAAGGACCTGCTGTAAGCAGGCAGGGGAGATTAAATAGGGAGGCTATAGCTGGGCAGTCTGCCCTCGTGTCAGGCAGGGCAGGGAGAGGCATTTGTCCGTGTGCTCTGACTACACACAGGAGCAAGGTAGTGAGAAGCCTTCTGGAGAGCACAGCCAGCACATAAAACAATCCATATTAAGGCAGACCTGTCAAGCAAGCTCAGTCCAGTGGCCACTGGGGTCTCTAGGCAAGATTCAGAGCTTTTGAATTGCAAGAGCAACTGGGCTCTATATGCCCAGGGATGAATGTTCTGTGCACGAACACATCAACAACCATTCTCTAGCAATACGGTTTTATGGACAAAGTGGAAAGAACAGACAGCAATCCCCCCAAATCTAAAATATCTGAAGAGAGGGAACAGCACTAGAATATGATAGTTTGCTGATGCCCTGGTTGGTTCTGATTTATAGACTATTTCCACCACCCCTCTATGGTTTGTGGTTATCAGACACTTTAGACAGGAAGAGGAGTCTTCAATCTTTCCATAAATAATGGCCTACAACTCGCACAAGCTCTGCCCCTCGTGGCCAATGATAAGGAATTGGGGAAATTGACGTCCAAAGCATCCAGATGGCCAAAGGCTCTCTTTGTCTCTGATTTAAAGCCACCATCAGCAATTACAGTCAGATTAACAATATTCACTGCCAGCTCTTGAATTCGTGATTCTTTGGTCAAGAGTGCATTTATCATTGGGGACTCAAGTATTTTGAAATCTGGCCCTACCTCTAACCTTATTCAAGCAACAGCCTAATTTACCAAACCATTCTGACATATTGAACATTATGCCTTGCACTTGGCAACTTGCAATGGAGACACTACCAAAATCAAATAACAAACATATGGACACAGCAATTTGAAGATAGAGAGAATGTATATCTCCCTCCCTCTCAGCACACACAGCTATAGGCAAAGTCCATTTACATTTCTCGAACCTTCCTTTTTCCTACACATATTGATCCTGACCTGAAAGTAAAGCTTCATACACACAAGATAAAGTATACTTGATCTCCAATGCCTATTTCAGATTTAGATCGTGGGATGGTGGGAATCAAGAGGAGATCCTCAAAACTAAGTGAGGCCTTATGGAGGTCCAAGTATGAGATGTGTATCTGTGTGCGCGCGTGCACGTATTGCAAGGTGTATTTGATTTAAATTTTAAAAAATCAGATTTGTTCATGATTCAAATTAAAAAATGATTTTTTTTTTAAAAAAATCATGATTTAAATAGATTTATTTAAAAACAACAACCAACCATTGATTTTCTATCCACTCTAGTGCATTCTGATTTGGGAGATGATTCATTCCTCAACCCATGCGATCAACTTCTAAAGGCATATGGCCATAATGCTATTTATAAAATATGCATGCATTATGTGAAATCAAGTAAGTTGTGCTGGCAAATCGCTGCTAATTAATGAGGTGCTGAATATGTTTCTGGGCAATCAATGGGCACATAACCTGGGAAACAGCCAGCACTTTGTTAAATTGCAGCAATTGACCTTCACAGTGTCCCCTCAGTATTTCACTTATGCATGTGTAAATCACCAGTAGGATACCAGCCTACAGAATACTGATCTTCTTCACATGGGACTGACCTTCTTTACACAGCTCTTGAAAAGTGAAGCTGATGGCTTCCTTATTGGGCTGAAGTGGATTCAGTGCTTTCTGAATTTTTTTCACTCAAAAGTTCAGTGTGGCAGGCAGATCTGAATGCTTTTAATATTTCCCTAAAAGTACCTGTCATGACAATTGTGGAAACAAGCATTACGTTGGCTCTTTCTCTAGCTAAAAGTAGATATGATGCATGAATGTATGCACATCTGAAGACCTAAGAGGACCATGGCTTATATCTGGGTGTTTAAATAAGGAGATAGAGAGATGTACATGAAAACCATAGTTGCTATGGGAAATACTGGTCTAAGATTGGCATTGCCTACAGCTATTGTTTGATGCTGATCTGTTTAACTAGAACTACAGATTTTTGCCAGTTCTGTCATTGGGGATCAATGTATATGTGTGAACTGATTGTCTTTCTGCTTGCTGAATCACTTTTCATTTTAAACTTTCTAAAGTGCGAAAATTGGGAAGTTAATCCCAAAGCAGCAAATTAGTGCCTAAATGATTATACCAAAGGGGCACTGCAATTACATATGTGTAATATGTATGTGTGTTTGTGTGTGTATGCAGACACAGACAGACAGACACACACACACACATTTCTTTGTCTTCTCACCCCTCCCCTCCCCCAAACACTGTCTCAACCTACCATTACCCTCAGGGGCTCTGCTATCAGGTTTTAACTTTCCTTGTGGAGCTGATCAACTCCCCACTCCATGTAAACTTGGATGATGGTTGTTTCTCCTTCTGCAATGGAGCATTAATGGAACCCGTATTGGGAAGAAGATACCCGCACATGCCAAATGGCAGAGGAGCTCAGAAAAATCTCATTTGTGTCTTGCTAGCCACGAAAGCTAAATGCAGCACCAAAGAGAATTACAAAAATATAGTTGGGCTCACAATCTAACTTGGCTATTACTAATGTTATGAAATGTCAGAAAATAATGACTTCTTTTTCTTTCTGTATATATATATATATTATACTTTCCCATTTCCCACCCCAGGTTTATTGATTAAAATTAGTTTTCTGTAATTTCTATTTACACATATAACCTTCTTCTCCACTTAAGTGCAGACGTGGAATATTTTCTTTTTGTGGGTTTTGTCTGAAATCCTTAGCTTCCCACAATTGCCATTTGCTTTGATCTTTGTAAACCGAAGAAATATGGCAAGTATCTTCAAATGAATCATGCCCTTGAAATGTTATCTGATTAATCTTTGATCATGCTGCGGGGAGGAACCTATTGAAGCCAATAGGTGTGAGTTTGCGATTGAACACCTTTGTCCAAATGACACGGGTCTCATGGTTTAAGAACAGAAGGTATAGTTTAGTTCTCATTGAAATCCATGGAAACATCCAACAGAAAGGCCCACTCCTTAAAAGGTTGTATGTTGCAATTTTAGATTAATGCCATGGGGGCATGTTAGCATTTCCATTTTCACCACTCTGAAAGGCATATACAATACACTTGTTATCTAGCTATCATTCTATGTGTTATATTTGATTTTTAGGGGAAATCACAAAGTGATTGCTTTCGAAGGTGTGATTTAGGAACCCCTCAGTCCTGCCCGCAAAGACTGATCCTCTGAGCCCAACTCTTGCTTTATTTTGTTGCTCATTGACTTAGGACTGGTATGGCCTTATAGAGCAAAAGTTGGTTTAAGCATAATTGCAATCATCTTTGCACATGGAATCATGAATCATTCCATTGGCTTTAGAATCTAAGCTGTTAATAGGCTAAAAAAGGATTTGTTTTTGCATTATAATTAAGCATGAATATATATTTAATATATTACACTGCTTGGACTGCTGTCTTCGCAATCCTAAACTTCTGCTTGCTGTAAAACAACTTGTTCCTCCCCAACTCAAGTTTCTGGAAGCTTTCTTCCCATAGCCCACCCCCCCCCCCCCCCGGTATTCCTCAGTTCATTTTTATATTATATATATATATATTATATATATTTAAAAGTCACTCACTTTTTTAAAATAGATATTGCCACATTCTTAAATTCATGCATCTCTGCATTGCTATTGCACATGGTGTGTACAGAGTAACCGTCTAGCTTGCCTTTGCAACCCTCCTTCTTCTTTGAATTCTGCACATGACCCCTCTCCCGCCCAGCTGCTCACGGCTTGTGTACGTCTTCCCTCCGGACGATCTTGTAGATGATCCAGTAGAAAATATTGAAAATGAGGAAAGCCATGGGAAAGCCAATCCGTGAAATCTTGTCTATCTTCTTGGCTCGTTGGAGAAAAAGCTTGCGCATTTCATCAGGAGACTTGGAAGGTGGGGGCGGTGGGTTGACGGTGTTGTTGTTGTTGGGTCCTTTGACAGAGATGCCATCCTTGGCTTGCAGGCAAGCTGGTCCCATCCCATAGGCTGAAAAGTTGAATCTGCCTTCTCCAGTGTCATCTTCCTGAAATATATTAAACATAGGGCTCTACTTACACATAAGATATAGACAGTGCACCCTTGCTATAAGGCTCTCCTGCCAACATTCCCAAAGTCACTGGTGGAGGGGTGAATCTCCCATGATGCCTTGGTCAAGAGGGACAACCCTTTTCTTGGAGAGACTAGCCTTATAGATGGGTGCGGTTCAATGCACAGATGCAAAGCAGGGGATCCCTTTACAACTGGAAGGTGGGTTGACCTGCATTTACTTCAGGAACCATCCCTTTTAATTCATTAAGAAGATATCCCCTGTTTTGCTTCTGCCCCTCCTCCCCATCCATACCTTCTTTGTTCTTGGCTTGCCCAGAAGGAGCGGGCTCCATGTAACTCAGATAGTAGAAGTCATTTCATGAATATTTCTATGGAGTTACATGGACATTTAGCAGAAAGGCCCTGTCTTTAAAAGATACCTCTACGGATCAATCATTGTAATGTTGAAATCTGATTTGCTTCTGTCTGGATGTTTTCTGGGCTTTTCCTTTCCACTTTGCTGCCTCCCTTAGGGTCTAGCTATACATGACAGAGTACCCATCATTTGAAGAGGGAATTCCTTAAATGCTGACAGTCTGGTGATTGTCTCAGCAGGCACTTTCCATGTCTCCTGTAATTTGCAAATTCACTTGTTTTGTTTTATGACTGATCTTCAGGCCATCAACACATTCTTCCTTTGTTAGTCTGATTTTCTCAGGCATGAAAGGCTGCCTTAAGTCTCTTGAACACTAATGTAATTTCAGCTCTAACAATGGGCTATTTGTAATGGTTAGTCTGGCCTCCAGTCTTGTATGCAGCTGTACAATATTATGGAGGCACATCTATGCTGCAGACATAAATTAGTTGCACAAGGATTTTAGGAACTCAGGCAATTAGCCGTGCTTGTAGTTTACCAATGGGTGTATTCAGTGGCAACAATCTCCAACTGAGAATTTCAAGCCCTGTCACAAAACACTGGTTCAGTTAAAAGAAACCACAGTTACATTTACTAGGGTTCTCTTGGGGAGACTGTGATCATTAAACTAGAATAAAATAGGTCCAGAGTGAGATCCAACACAATGCTGATGAAGGGGGGAAAAGGTCTGCCAGTGTAGTTACACAGGATCCAGGGAAGAGGTGGTGGGCAGTGCTGGTATCTGCCAGCAGGGAGTTCCAGGATCCAGTGGAAGCTTGTTTGGGAGCAAGGGAGTTGGAGCTGTTCCCAGGGTACCCAACCAAAGCCGAACCCTCCTGACAGCTGGCCTGTTTTACCTCTTGGCCTATCCGTAGTGGCCAGAACTACTTAAGCAAGGAGGCCTCCTTGCACAAGCATGAGAAATGTACAACTGCTGGCACAAGGGGGATTCTGCCACCACTAGACCCAGCCTACCATTATATCCTATAGGTACGTCAAAAGAACTGCATTGCTGACAACTTCACTTGCAATACAGGCATGCCTGAAGCTGCGTGGGAGCTAGAAGTGAACAATAGGGATTAAACGGCTTTGTTTGTGCCTTTTTTAATGAACCATGAGCTGGGAAAGGAGGATAGTTTTTGAAGAGTTTAAGATTCTGGAAAAAATAAAGATGGCAAGGAAATAGGGTGGTGAGATCTAGGATACATGTACCTTTCTTATTATATAGAGGGAGCATATTGAATTATTCTCCTCCTGGCACTAAAGGAGAATAAAATATGTCCATAGAAATTATTCATTTCAGCTTGATGACTAAGAACCTTCTGACTTATCCAAAAGCATTCTTGTGTCAGAGTTGCTTGCCAGGACCAGGGAATAGAAACAGGAGCTTTAGATCAGAATGAGAGTTGAGACTCTAAATACAGAGGTTACTTATGAATTCTATCAGATTCTTTCCTAGATATAAATTGCTATTTTTCTGGCCTTATTGTATTCTACTAGTATACAGTTAAGAGAGCTGACACAAAAAAAGTTGATTCATTTGAAACGTGGTGCTGGAGGAGAGCTTTGTGGATACCCTGGACTGCCAGAAAAACAAACAAGTGGGTCCCAAGTACCAAGCCTGAATTATCTCTGGAGGTAAAAATGTTGAAACTGAGGCCGTCCTAGTTTGGGCACATCATAAGGCAGGATTCTTTGGAAAAAGCAATAATGCTGGGGAAGGTGGAAGGCAGCAAGAAAAGAGGAAGACCAAATATGAGATGGACTGACTTTTTAAAAGGAAGCCACAGGCTTGAGTCTACAAGAGCTTAGCAGAGCTGTTGAGGACAGGACATGTTGGAGGCCAATCATTCATTTGTTGCTGTTTAGTCGTTAAGTCGTGTCCGACTCTTCGTGACCCCATGGACCAGAGCACGCCAGGCCCTCCTGTCTTCCACTGCCTCCTGGAGTTGGGTCAAATTCATGTTGGTCGCTTCGATGAAACTGTCCAACCATCTCATCCTCTGTCGTCCCCTTCTCCTCTTGCCTTCACACTTTCCCAACATCAGGGTCTTTTCCAGGGAGTCTTCTCTTCTCATGAGATGGCCAAAGTATTGGAGCCTCAGCTTCAGGATCTGTCCTTCCAGTGAGCACTCAGGGTTGATTTCCTTCAAAATGGATAGGTTTGTTCTCTTTGCAGTCCAGGGGACTCTCAAGAGCCTCCTCCAGCACCACAGTTCAAAAGCATCAATTCTTTGGCGGTCAGCCTTCTTTATGGTCACTCATTCATAGGGTCACCATAAATTGGAGGTGACTTGATGACACATAACAACAACAATTCACATAGACCTCTTGCTTTTCACAGTAAATCACACTGTATAGGACCATTGAATCAATGGAGACTTGGCAAATCAAGTCCTCTAGAAATCCCATTGATTCAAACAGGTCTACTCCAACTGCAACTTACTATGCTAAAGTAAGCTGCAGTTAAAGTAGGCCCATTTGAATCACTAAAATTTACAGAGAAGTTAACTCATCAAATCCCCATTGATTCAATGAGTTTGTTCTAGTGCAATTTACTACACTAAGCAACAGGATTTTGAATGGATATCAGATTTAAGAAATAGGTATACATTTAGTCTCCTGGAAAAAATATGTTATTTCCAATTTGAATCTTAAGAGTCGGAAGAAAAAGTGTTCCTATAGTAACAAAATCTGCCACTGATTAACCAGTTGTGTGGATTTCAGTTTAAAAGTGCTCAGCAAGTCCTCTACATATAGGTCTTTTGAAGCCTTTTCTCCGCAGAGTATCTTTTAAGAATGGCCTTGCTTTTTATATTGCATGGTATGGATGAATTGCATTGCTGCACATTTACTGCCAGAAAGTATGAATGGATGTGAGAATGCTTTGCAAAATCTGAGTGGCTAATGTTGCATGACGTTTTGGTTAGTCTAGAGTGAACTGCAAGGTGTATGACTTACCTGAAAAACCCTTTAGCCTCGGTAGCAAGGCAGGCCTCTAAGTCCGTGCCTATTTCCCCTTGGCTCTCTGTTTCCACAGGGACCGTGCAGTATTCTCTACAGTCACTCACTACTAAAATAATGGCATCTTTTCTTTACCCACCTTTCTCTACTTGTTCTCCTATGTACAATGTTTTCTTGCAGCAGCACAATCAAAGACACTCTTTTTTGATATCTATACTATGCATTCTCAATTATGAAAGGTGTTCAAGATGGGATTCATGATGCTCCTTCAAGCATTGTTATGGGATTGCAATGACTAACAGAGTTTTTTTTTTTTTACAAACTTCTTCCTTGCACAGAAATATGTTCCCTCCTTGAGCAAAAATCAAAGCAAGGAAAAACAAAAATAAGCTATAATACACATTGTTTTGGGATGTTTCAGAAGCAGTTTGTCACATGCCATTGGGAGGTGATGTTTTCTAGCAACAGAAATTCATAAGGAAGGACTAGTTAGACACGTGGATTTCTCTTAAATGTCCTTTTCTTTTCATGTTTGTTACCTAATCTTTGTTATACTTCAGTGGGTTGGAGCACTAGCCACAAAGCCAGGACCTAGGAGTTTGAATCGTCTCTGTGCCTCCTAGGTTGGCTGAGAACATGCAGAGCATGTGTGGCTGATGAGCTTAGCTTAGGTGCCCTGTCATCTTTGCAGCCCTGGGCATGTACCACAGTCCCAGAATGCCACCAGAAAGAGGGACTGGTAAATCACTTTTGAATATCTTATGCCAACAAAATCCTGGGAGGGTCTCTATAAATTGGAACCAAGCTGGTGATACATCATTACTACCACATCTAATTGTCATACCATCCCTTGGGTTCTATCACCACTTGTGGTGTACTTGAAGGAAATATTATTATTTTTCAAAATCTTTAATAAATTGATCTTCATTTCTTCTTCCTTGGCTTTCCTTATTGTAGTCTTAAATTTGGTTGGGTAATTAGTGCCTTTTGTTTCATTTCCCTACATTGGTCAAGGCTTCCCTTTTAAAACTTCCCAGCCCTGTAGTTTAACATATTGGTATTCCATCTCCAGTTGACAGTAGAAGGAAATCTTATGTATTTTAAGGAGAAATATTGCAGTGCCTAGGCAGGTGGCCCATCCTTCTTCCCTTGGCCTTTTTATTGGGGACTAAGGCAAAATAGGGGAAAAAAATGATACGCTAGTGCAATTAACAAAAGCAACAAGATAGGAAATATCACAGCATAAGTTGGCCAAGAACAGTGACTCAGGTTAACAGGTAAAATTCAGTACTGTATGCAATTGGAAGAGACTTTCCGGTAGTTTAATAGATCTGTATGTAGTTCTCCATGGGGAATTTCCATGCATGCATACTATTTGTTCTCTGAACCAAGATTAAAGAAGTCAGGAGTTCACAGAACTATTATTTCTACAATTTTGGTGCTAGCCTACATAAAGAGATTCAAATTTATTTAATAGGCAGATTTAGATTATGGTGACACAGGAAAATGTGGGTTATCAGGTTATTAACTGGATTTTGCTATTTTAATTTATGTGATAGATGACGCATTGAAAATTGCTATCCCAGTTAAAAGTGGATGAGCAAGCTAAGGAATGGGACGGGAGGTTGCCTTTTAACCTCAGGATGGCTTGGTGCTTTTTAGAGATCCTTTGTTTTTTGTGGGGAGGGGATGGAGCATCACCGCCTACTGAGTCCCCATATAAATTAATATAAAATAAGGGAGACCTTATTCATGCCAGCAGGTGGCAGCAATGCAGAACAAGAAAGAGAACTCTCTCTCCTCTGGAAGAGACCAAAACAATACCTGCACATTTTAGTGTGATAGTGCCAGACTTCAGAGCTGTATCAAATTCAAGAAGATAGAAGCTCAACTCTAAGGAGCTAGGAAATCCCATATTCTCGTTTCTGGATTTACCTTTACAATCCACTATAATCTGAAAATCATCCCACGTCCCTTTCCACCTGCCTGTTGCTCTGCTCTTCCGAGTGAACAATGGTAAAGAGCTCTGATTCAAAGGCTGCTACCTTCAACCCATTCCCCCCCCCCCCATCTCGTCTTGCTGTTGGCCCAGTGCTCTGTTTCCGGCATTCGTCCTTGTTTGAAGAAGCAGGGACTGCCTCATTGAGCAGCATGACCTTGCTCTTGCCCTTGCTAACTGCTGGACTGCTTTAAGTAACTTGGGGAAATTAGTTGTGCTTTTGCAGGCTGCTTAACATTCCTTTGTCCTTTTCACAGCCCTTGGTTAAGGTCTGACTGCCCTGGAAACGGGGGAAAAGGAAGGAAAACAAGAGAGAGAGGCAAGCCTCTAAATGTACAGAAAAATAATAGGGAACTTTAATGAAATTCTTGCCTCGAGCTTTGAAAGGTTACTTTTTTGGGGACTACAGCTTCCACAATTCCCCACCTAGCTCCTGGGAGTTGTAGTCTGCAAGCTCTAGAACTGCCCACGTGAAGACTTCCCTATAGGGAAAAAGTTTATTGAGTTACTCTGGTCTTTTCACGAGTCAATTTACTGTTTAATTTAAGTTTGTATGTACATTCATATTTAAGTAAAATATATGACTCTCCAAACTATGGGGGATAGGTTGAGATAGGTGAATAGCAAAGGACTGTGATGGAAGCAGGGAGGGATGTGAAACACTCACAAGAAGCCAGGGTCTCTGCTTCCTGAAGAACAGCTTTCAGACTACTGAACCCCAGAGCTGAATGCAAATGTGAAGAGGGCGTTCTGTGTACAACCTTTGTTCTCACAGAGTCAAAAGACAAGATCCACATTAAATCAGTTTGAAACCTTCACCAGACAGTAGAGGTGTGTCTATGTTACATTTTAATATTCATTTTATGGTACATTAATTGTCACTGACAAGTATAATTGGCGAAGGTGGTAAAACGTTTGCTAGTGCTCCCTTAGTTCACTCACAGAAGGACAGATCTCAAGGCTTCTTGAGAAGGGGGATGATTGTTCAGCCAGTGTAAGTTAACTACCTGCATGAGATACATCCCTCCTGTCAAGCTCACCTTGTGATGCCTCTACCACAAAGGTCCAATTAGTTTCAACTGAGCTAGGATTTTCAACCTACAGAAAGCTGACCAATTGAAAGTTGCTTCAGAACTTCTAAGCA
Organism: Intellagama lesueurii; assembly: GCA_037013535.1. Classification (NCBI taxonomy): domain Eukaryota; kingdom Metazoa; phylum Chordata; class Lepidosauria; order Squamata; family Agamidae; genus Intellagama; species Intellagama lesueurii. Next base: position 222,779,521 of record JBAJHW010000002.1, read on the forward strand.
CCCCAAAAGGTTACATATTATCTTCAAGAAAAATCCATCTCAGAAATTCTCAGAATATATATATTTGTCACCTTCCTAAAGTACATTTAAAGTGACTAATGCAAAAAGAAAGGGGGATATATTTATTTGCAAGTTGTATAGTACTCAAACACCAACAGAACACTCAGATCACATGTCAAGTTGCAAACAGAACCCACTGCATGCTCACTGTTCAATTCTATGATCATTTGATCTTACGTAAAGGTGGACAGCCTCTCAACATAAGGGTTTCTATGTATTTAAAAATTGGGTAGAAGAGGAAATTGTGGAGAACTCTCCAGGCTGGAAAGATAGCTGTCTCACATCTGATGCTTTGGTGTTCTGCAGTGAAGGTCCTTGAAGAATATAGGATATAGTTTTTTTATGCTTCTCAAAGCACAGTGCTTCAGGATCAATGAATTTGCTCTGCAATAGACAGAGGGATCTGATGGGATGTGGTAGACAAAGGCTGTGGTAGAGCAACAGCCACTATGTAAAGTTTGGCTTGCAGGAACAATGGTAAAAGGTGGAGGGAGTGGATTTTAGCTCCCCTCATTCCATTTTTCATTTCCCTCTTTCCCTCATATTTATTTTATCCTAGGATTGCAAGTGACATTGGATGAACAGGGCTAATAATAATAATTATGTAGCATCAAGTCAATTGCAACACTTGCAACAGGTATAAGGTACTCAGAAGTGGTTAAACAGTGCCTTCTTTCAGGGGGTGCTCTGGGACCATGTAGCTTGCCCATGCCACACAGGCTAGCTGTTCTGCTACAAGGCACAGTGGGGAATTGAACTCCCAACCAGGTGCTCCATCTCACTGAGCTCCATCTCAGCAACTTAATTTAATTTCCCTCTTTTCTTCATACTAATTTCCCCCAGGACTGCAAGGCACCTATTCCATGCTGGTCAGAACCCCGAACAAAAGCATTCTTAGGAGTAGGTGGGAATATATTAAAACATTTCACTGCAGGTCACCCTTGTGATAGTCATCTCTTATATGCCCTGTACCATTGCAAAATTCGTGTGGAATAGGCAGGTTTATGGATGGCGGACTTACCAAGTTCATCTTGTTCTACATGAACTCATGTGCACCAATCCAGTTTAATACAAAGAAACACACAGCAGAAGGTTTGACTTGTGAGAAACTCTGCTCCACTTACCTTTGGGCTGTATGAAACTGGCTTCCTAAAGGATACAGTGCTAAGATCCTTCCTGTTACCCAACTTAATTAGAAAGAACAGCAAAGGCCATGAACAATGTTGTAGCATGTGAAGCAATGAGGACACACAACTGGGAGAACTTCTGACATAAAAACAGGCTCTTGATTTGGCAGATTTTCCTAAATTGCAAGAACAAGCTGAATATCATAGGAGCAGCAACTTCTGGTTTTCTATTTTGATACTTTCCTGAGACCCCTCTTAAATTATCTTCATACATTTAAGGCCCTTTAATCTTTTTTACACAGTGGCCAGGTTCACAGTGCATCCACTGTGATAATCAGCGAACAGCATCATCTTCAGAGGGAAGATGCCTGCCTGTCAGAACACAAGTATATTTGCTGAAGGTGTGCCAGGAAACATTGTTTGGCTGTGTTTCCCAGGCACTTGCCAACTGCACCTTACAGTACACACATCACTGCCTTCAAACATTGCAATCTTCACCTTAAAGACACTCAAATGGCATGCTAGAATTGTGCCTCCCAAAGAATGGGCCCCCAAGTATCACATCTTGATCAGACTAGTCCTGTGCTGCAACCCACCTTTTTTCAGCTGTGTTCTGCATTGTTGCATAGACTTGCGTATCACTTACCTTGTGGTGCCGCCTTTTTCTTCTGAACCTGAGTAGCTCTTTGTGCTGCCGGGACACGAAGTTGACAGCAGCATACTCTAGAAGAGCTGAGAACACAAACAGCAAGCACACAGCCATCCAGATGTCAATGGCCTTAACGTAGGACACCTGAGGGAGGCAAGAGTATGAGATTTGTACCTGGTTGTAGGGTCTCAGTAGCTTGGAGTAACAAGATTAAGAAAGCCTTTCCCAAGTTATCCAGCTAGCATACTTAATATACAACACTCAGAGCTTGAAGTAATGGTTTACAAGTAACACAATTATCTGTAACTAGTTACTAAATTTCATTTGAAATATAACACAGTGAATAGTTTCAAAATTACTTTTCTGGTATAACAAGTAACATTGTCCAGTAACTTTATAAATACTTTTATAGGGTATTTAAAATCATTTAAAAGAGATTTTGAAAAGAAGGGAGCTGAAGTATCTAGAACACAGTAAAAAATCCCTGTGTTTTTCTGATGAAGTGGCAAAGAACACATCGATAATGTCTCATGCAATGTTATTTTTGTGACTAGACTAATCATAAGGACCACCTACAGGCCTCACAGTAATCAGTAGCACAAAAAGCTTTCTATTTTTAAGAGTGGTGATTTGTCTTCTCCATGTAGATCAGTGGTTCCCAGCCTTGAGAAACCCATCTGTCCTTAGACCATGTAGATCAGTGGTTCCCAGAAGTCTTCACTACCAGCTGTCCTGCCTGGGGTTTCTGGGAGTTGCAGTCCAAAAACACCTACCTGGGTTACCCAAGGTTGAGAACCATTGCTGTAGATGGGTGGCATTTTACAAATAAAAAGAAATGGGCCAAATATTCTTTCCCAGTTAGCAGACATCTCATGTCCTCTAAACTCTTGAATGTACAATAATAGCGAGAGTTCCTGCCAGGGAAACCATAAAAAATCTGATAGGACCATGGCAGAGCAGTAAGGATAGGGAGTCCTGATATTCAACTTTCAAGTGAGTGCTATGACGCCATATCTGACTCTCATCTTTGAAAACTAGAGATTGCTATTTTTTCCTTCTTTTTTTTTTTTAAAAAAGTATTGTATTTGCATATTGCATATTTCCAGGAAACTCAGGTTTAAAGTAGACATTAAGGGAAATGTGCATTTCCTGGAATTAGTCCATTTTTTCATCTCATAACACTAATCTTATCAGAGATGCATGCCTGGGCAATCAGACTTGTGAATTAAGCCCATTTTTACATTCCAGTAGTCCTGTTCAGTTATTAATGAAGCAAGTAGAGCCCACATGCATTGGGAGGGGAGCACCCTATTTCTGCCCTCTCATGATCGTGTTGAACACAGAAATACAACAGTATGAAGAGTGGTGGGCTGCTCTCCTTGAACTGAACCTCCAGTTCTGGGGATCTCTCATTTATCTGGAGCAGCTACCTGGTATAGACAGTCACATTTCCATGTTCAATACAATATCAGAAGGGACATGTGCCTCTGAACAATAACTGCTGGATAGCCCAGTGGTTTAGGTACCTGGCTGTGGAGTCAGAGATAGGGAGTTGGATTCCACACTATGCTTCCTTGATAGGGGCTGGACTTGATGATCCAGAGGGGCCCTTCTAGTTCTGTAGTTTTAAGATTATAAACTCCACATACTTCCTTAACAGTGCAGTAAGAACTGACTAATCATGGAAAAACAACGCAGTAAGAACTGACTAATCATGGAAAAACAACGCAGTAAGAACTGACTAATCATGGAAAAAAAGCACTCTTGAATGCAAGATATGGAGGTGTGGTAAAGCATGTGCTAAAATAAAGAGACATATTTCACCACATAACCAAAGCAATGTTTCTGACTATGAGCTGAGCATATGGTGTATTTTGATTCTCAAAGGAGTAGACGTGGGGGCTTCCAGATGGTCTCCTGGTGAGACATAGTCAGCTTTTATGCCTTTATGAATGTCCCCTCAAAGCAATTTTGATTAAGTGCTATCCAGATTGTTACTTCTCTAATTCTTGCTCACTTTACTTTGTTGTATAACTGAGCTAGTATAAAGGGACTTAACTACATGTTGAGGTGGTTATTTTTTCTTTAGTGAGAAAAGTTACTTCAGAAAGATGATGATTTGACTAGGGGAATGGAGGAAGGAGTACTCAGACCTGCCATCACTAATCGCTCATCTGCTCCAAATCACCTTTGTACTCTTGTACAAAGTGTTGGCAGCAAACTCTCACTCATCTACAAGTATTGGTTGTGTTCCCAGTCATATGCCTGATAGCATAATCTGGTAATGAGTAGCCATTTACTGCCAAGATTAAGCAAATTTCCTTCATGGAAGTGTAAATTGGCAATAGGATTCTGGCTATTGTGGCATTTTATAAAAAAAATAATAATGTGGTTCCCTTTGGTCTAGATGGGCGGGGTAGAAGTCTAATAAATAAATAAATAAATGAATTCCCCATTTTCAGTTTCTAAAAAGTAACACCTTGCAAAAATCAATGTATTACAGAGAATGTTGTTGTTTGTAGCATTTAACTTCAAAGCTCTAATCATACATTTGGAAGCTTTAAAAGAGAGAGAAAAACACTAATTAATTATGCTTTGATTGTATTCCTGCTTTGAATAGGGGGTTGGACTTGATGGCCTTGTAGGCCCCTTCCAACTTCACTTTTCTATTATTCTAAGGAGTTTCTGAACCGTACATGAATATGGCCAGGGGATGTTCTGAATGACATTAGCAGAACATCATCAACTTGGGAATAATATGAAGTTTCCTGGTGCCAACTGGTCCTTTGTCTTTGTTAAGCCCACAACTGCCAGCTGTGACTGGCAGCAGGCCTCTCCAGGGTCTCACCTGTTACCTTTGAATTATAAATGTTGGGAATGGCAAAACATGTGTTCTATCATCATGGCCTATACAGAATGCCAGCTTTGCAATTAGAAGTGAAGCTTCCTAAAAAGGTAGGGATATTTGCTTCTTCTAGCATAAGATTTCCACAACTCTGCAAGTTGCAAATCACCTTGATTTTGGTTGATGATTGGTTATTGGGAGTTAACAATGGTACTTCATTGACAAGCTGACTGCACTGTACTGCTGGAGGAAAGAAAATGGCATTCTGTGACCTCCCAACGGCAAAAGTGGCATCTTGTATTGTTTGACCCAAGAGAGTTCTCTATTGACTGCTTTAACACGGGAGGGTATGTTACCTTTGGCAAAGATGCTCGAGAACCAGAGCTTTGTGTGGTCATAGTGAGCACAGTAGTGATACCCAGACCAACTCGAGCAGGGGCAGCGTCCATGTTGATCCAGAAGGAGATCCAGGAGAGAATCACAATGAGCAAACTGGGGATGTACATCTGGATCAGGTAATAGCCCATCTGTCGCTCCAGATGGAAACGGGCTTCTATACAGGTGAACATGCCTGGGAGTCACAAGAAGTCCAACATATATGTGTTAACCTTACAAGGAAATATCTAATGTGGTGTAGTGGATAGAATGATGGAGTCCTGAGTTCAAATCCCCATTCAGCCATGGAAGCTCACTGGTGACGTGGAACTGGTTACACCACTCCTTAAATATGTCACTTACCTTGAAAGCCCTATTAGGGTCACTACAAATTGGTTCCAACTTGATGGCATATAAAAATAACAACCTAAGGAGGATCCACTGATGGGTGGGTGGGTGGAACAAATTAGATTCTTGGTAGAATGAAGCACTTGTAAACAAAAGGTGACTTCCATCACTGCCATATCTTGCACAAACTTGGGCACAAGTTCAAGGATAAGTCAAAAGGGCAAAGATGTATATCAGCATTGTGTGAACAGCATATGACCACTGTGATGACTTCATGACACAAAACAAGAAAAAAAAGGGGAAAGAACACAGAAGAGCAGTAGAGACCCTGTGGGCCTTGTAAGCTTTTGGTTTGCCTCCAGACTGTTTAGAAAATAGAGTAAGAAAAGAAAATGCCCCACATAAGATTTAGATGAGTTCTAGTGGCATCACTGACACCCTACCCATTAGTTGGGTCATCAGATGGGCTCAGTTGAGAAGTACTCAGTTAAATGCACAGAGCCTTGACGTGCTGATTACATCTGAGGATAAATGTTTAGCATTCATCTTTCATTACTGACCTGTGTTGTACTTTTTAGTGCAATCACGCAAATCTTTTTCTTCCTTCAGGATGAACTGGGGCAAAGTTAAGTCATCAGCAACCTGCACAGCACCACTCTTCTGCCACTTAAATATCAGATCATTCATTGTGTAGCCAACTGTGGAAACAAGGAGAAAAGAGGCATTGACTAGGAACTGAGGCCTTCAATTGACATAGTAAACATTAGCATCTGGTAGTTCAAAGTCTTTGTTTATTGACAGTGAGATACCAGTACAGATGCAACTGATGCTATTCCCATCTAGCGTTTACAGTCAAGGTGAAGTCCAAACTAATGTGTAGCCTCTATCAAAAAGTTCTTTCCTTCCCTTATCTAACATCTAGTACAATGGTTCCCAGTCTTGGGTCCCCAGATGTTCTTGGATTAAAACTCCCAGAGACCTTTACCACTAGCTGTGCTGGCCAGGATTTCTGGGAGTTGTAGTCCAAGAACATCTGGGGACCTAAGATTGGGAAGCACTGGTCTAGAAGAACATGCCTTGTGATGTGAGCACTGTATTTCTGGGGCTCCATAATTGGTGGCCAGTGACGTGTAGTTAGGAAGGGAAAATGTGGAACATCACAACCGTACAATGTTAGTCCTCTTGGGTACTTGAAGAAGAGAGCTACCAAATACATTCCAAGAATCTGGGTGGGGGTAGGCGGGTGATTACCATATTTTTCCGTGTATAACACCCCCCAATGTATAAGATGACCCCCAATTTTGACCCTTTTACGGAGGCGGAAGTGAAGGAGCAGCTGCGCTCAACCGCCCCTCGCTGCCGCCCATTGACTGTTACTGCCGCTGCCGCCCGATCGCCTCCTCCAGTGCCACTCACGGGGCTCACCTCCAACTCACGCCGCTGCCTTGTCCCCTACCCGAATGGAGCCCACGAGTGGCACTGGAGGAGGTGATCCGGCGTCGGCGGCAGCAGTCAATGGGCAGCCGCGAGAGATGGCTGAGTGCGGCTGCTCCTTCACCTCCACCTCCTTCCGTGTATAAGACAACCTTCAATTTTTCCTCTAATGATTTTAGGAAAAAGTGTTGTTTTATAGATGGAAAAATATGGTATATTTCTACCACAATAGCTAGTTTGATCCTTAAAAGAAGACCACAAAGGGAGTGAAGGGCAGAGGTCAAAGTCTGATAAATAATTAGTCAGGCATTGTATCCGAAAGTCTTCTGCAGAGAAGGGACTCCTCTGCCCCCTATAACCTTCAAGTATTCTCTAAGGAGAATCTGTGCTAAATCTGTGCTGGACTGCTTGAACAGCTGACAGGGAGTGTGATCAGAGGAGCATGTACACTTGCACATGACATACAGTCTGTCTGATGTTTTGTCTCTTCCCCCTTCCCTCTGGTTCTTCTTTCATAACAGGAGGACTTGGCAGAGAGCCAAATGGCATTGCTCTGTGTGTGTGTGTGTGTGTGCAGGGGCATGCTTATAAACAGAGTGGCAGTTATTTTTAGAGAGGAAACCTTCAGGACTCACAGCTCTCTAGCTGCATGATACACGTCTGGACATCCATGGGGAAATTCTTCAGGTCCATGGGGCAAGCCAATATCAAGGTGATCCTGGGAAGAGAAAAGAGACCATGAAGTGGGGCTGACCTTTTTGGTACTCACGACAACTAAAAAGTTAGAGTCAAGTCACTAGGTGACAGCACTCTGTTAAAGTGGAGGTACATCCTGCCTTGGCCCTATAGATGAGGCGAAGAAGGCATCTCTCACACACAACCCACTGGAAATATAGCAATGTCCCACACTCCCCTTCTATTATACCATCATCACCATCACTGTTATCACTTTTGTCCTTACATCTTATCCTGTTTTTCCTCTAATTCTATTATAATTACAATGTGTGTGATCTGCCATCAAGCTGATTCCAGATTATGGCAACCTTTGTATGGTTTCCAAGGCATGTGAGACATTTAAGAGTTAGTTTTACAAGTGCTGCTCCCCAGTAAGTTTCCAGGGCTGAATGGGGATTTGAACTCAGATCTCCTGAGTCCTAGTCTGACATTCCATCCCCTATGTTACCTTGGCTTTCTAGCTGCATATTCACTGCTGCTTGATATTGGTACTCTCACAGGAACAGAGGAAGCTTCATTTTATGGAGTCAGAACCTTGTTTCACCTAGCCCTATCCTGTTGAAATGGATTCTTCCCCATCCCTGTCTGGAGAGGCTGAGAACTGCCCTTGAGGTCCGAGATGGGCATGGGTTGAAATTGCAAAATTCATCAAAAATGGCTAATTTGTCTATTCGTATTCATCCGAATCAATGCCCTCGAAGGAATCAATGAATTTTTAGTGATTTTTGATTTGTCAATTTGTCAGGCTATAAAACAGTCCCTCAGGCACCCAGAGACACCAAAAGTGCAGAGAAGTTTCCCCTCATTCTCCTCTACTCCATCCAAGTTTTGTGAAGATTCGGTTTCGCATGTCCAAGTTATACACCCAAAGGAGCCCACCCTCAGGAAAGTCCCCCCCCCCCAGGCACCTGGAGACACCAAAATTGCAGAGAAGTTTCCCCTGACTCTCCTCTACAACCCCTCCAAGTTTCGTGAAGATTATGTTTTCTGAAACCAGCTGCTAAAGAACACTTTCCTGGGGGGACCGACTTTGTGGGTGTATAACTTGGATGTCTGAAACCCAATCTTCACCAAACGTGGCAGAATTGTAGAGGACAGACAGAAGAAGTGATTTTGGTGTCTCTCGGTGCCTGGAGAGCTGTTTGATAGGGTTTTAAAGAAAACATGAATTGACAAATTAATTCATTGATTCATCAGAAAAAATCATATATTTGTTATTCATGATTTGTAAACCTTGATGAATCATGAATCCAAATCAATCACCATTTTTCTGATTCATGCCCATCTCTAGTTGAGATGCAAAGCACAGAATTCTCCATCAGAGAGTCAAGGCCCCCTTTTTACATAAACATTATCAAAATACTTACTTTAATTACAGTACATGCACAATTATAATGTCTGGTAGGAGGCTAGGCTGGACCATTTCTCCTGACATATTAGTTTTGCAGGTGCAACTTCTCAGTCTTTGGTCCTCCAGCAGTTTTGAACATCACCTGCCAGAAACTCTGATCATTAGCCAGGTAGCTGAAGGGCCAAAGATATGAGACTACTGAATCAGTGCTCTAGAGCAGTGGTTCTCAAACTTGGGTCCCCAGATGTTCTTGGACTGCAACTGCCAGAAATCCTGGCCAGCACAGCAAGTGGTGAAGGCTTCTGGGAATTGCAGTCCAAGAACATCTGAGGACCCTAGTTTAAGAACCAGTACTCTAGAGAACATTTAAAAATAAACAAACAAAAATCAGGGAGGAACATGGAAACATTCCACCAGCAATTTGATGTGATACAGCCAATATGAGGCTGTATGAGTCAATTCCAACTTTTGGCAACCCTTTTCAGGGTTTCTTAGTTACAGTCCACAGAAGCAATTCACCATTCCCTTCTTTGGGTGCACCCTGTGCAGTATGCCCAAGGCCACACAGGCTGGCTCATTCTGGAATGCAAAGTGGGGAGCTGAGCTCCCAACCTCTGCCGCCACATACCTCACTAACCAAGTTATCTTAGATAAGGAGAAAATAATAGCCTAAGAAACACTGGAAAGGCTGTCAGTTCCGTATTGTGGGCAGGCATATTCCACAAAATGAGGGCATGACATCAGAACGATCTAGTTTATAACTGTGCTTTGATTTGCATAAGGCCATAATGACCAATGATTAATGTAGCCCTATGAAAGATGTGGCTACTGGGATCCCATCAGATCCTGCAACAACCCTTATGTTAGAAGAGGAAAACATGGATCTGGATTAGCAAAAATTCTTGTGAGAACAACTAACATCTCCCTTGCTAAATGATTCCACCTTTCTCCTCCCTGCCCTACATAAGTATTGCCTCTTTGTCTGCTTTTCAGACAGCAGAAGCTTGAGAACACATGTCTGTCACCCCCCCCCCCCCCGAGCAGAGCAATGAATGGCAGGTCACCTTTGGTGGCTGTTTTGTTACCTACCAAATGTCCATTGAAAAACATTTAAAACAGCTGTGTGAATTAAAGCTTTAGGGTCCCCCAAGCTCTGAGCTACGTGCTTTGCTTACTGCTTGGCTGTCTGGTGTCTGCTGTTTGAACTACAGCTACCTCCTGTTGTTTTTTTCTGCATTACAATCCTGGCTGCTTATTGTGTTCCTCGGCACCAATATGACACCTGCAACATGAGCCAGGTGTCGCAGTGGGATGTGCCCCTTGCATTTTGGGATTGCGCTGCCAGGCTTCAGTGAGCCAAAGTCTGCAAACATAACACAAGTTCACAGGAAGATTGTCTTTAAAATCTATTGATGCTTGACCAGTCTGGTGCTAGACTGTACTTGGTGAGAAAACTGTAAGTTCTTAATTTCATTTTTTTCCTAGAAGTGTTGGGGAGGTAGGTTTGGAGGTAGTCAGAAGAGACAGGCAGCAAATGAAAATGAGTACAATGGTTTCACTTTGTTTTTGCTGTTACATGCTGTTATGTCACCTACAACCCATGAATGAGCAATCTCCAACATGTCCTGTCCTCAACAGCCCTGCTCAGCTCTTGTAAACCCAAGCCTGTGGTTTCCTTTAGGGAGTTATTCCATCTCGTATTTGGTCTTCCTCTTTTTCTGCTGCCTTCAACTTTTCCTAGCATTTTTGGCTTTTCCAGAGAATCCTGTCTTCTCAAAGTAGGACTGCCTCAGTTTCAACATTTTTACCTCCAAAGATAATTCAGGCTTGATTTGATCTAGGACCCACTTGTTCATCTTTCTGTCAGTCCATGGTATTTGCAGAGCTCTTCTCCAGCACCATACTCAAACAGATAATTTCCCCCCCGTCAGCTTTCCCTAAAGTCATTGCTGCTTTCTGCCAATAAGATGGTGTCATTTGCACATCTTAAATTATTGATGTTCCACCAATTTTGACTCCTCCGTCATCTGAATCTAGTCCGGCTCTCCATGTGATGTGTTCTGTTTGTAGATTGAACAGAAAAGGAGATAAAATACACCCTAGTCTGACACCTTTGCCTATAGGAAACCATTCTTTCTCTCCTAACAGTAGTTTCTTGTCAACAATACAGGTTACACATCAGGACAATCAATTGCTGAGGCACACCTATTTCTTTCAGAATCATCCATAGATTCTCCTGTTCCACATATTCGAAGGCATTGATGTAGTTTATAAAGAATATATGGATCTTCTTCTGAAATTTTTTGATGTGTTCTTGTAGACAGTGAACATTTGCAATATGATCTTGAGTGCCTCTTCCTTTTTATGGAATCCAGCTTGAACATCAGGCGTTTCTCATTCCTTATGAGGTAAAAGCTTGTGTGTGTGTGGTTTTTTTTTTTGCAATATGCTGAGCATTACTTTGTTTGCATGGGAAATTAAAGCAATGGTTTTATAGTTGCTGCACTCATTGACATCTCCTTTCTTAGGGATTGGAATGTATATTCAGCGTTTCCAGTCTGTGGACCATTGTTTTGCTTTTCCAATATTTATTTCATTTTTTTTCTTTTTTTCGGGTTTTGATTGATCCAGTCTCTGTGGCTTGAAATAGTTCTATTGGTATCCCATCTTCCACTGGCGATTTATTTCTTCCCAGTGGCTTCAGAGCAGCTTTAATTTCACTTTCTAGAACTGCAGCATCTTCGTCTTAGGATTCCTCCTCAAAGGAATCTGTCATTGTTTTATCTCTTCTGTATAGGTTTTCAGTATACTGTTTCCACCTTTTTATTTTCTCCTGGCCAGATAGTGTGCTTCCTTGTTGATCATTCAGCATTCCTAATCTAGGCTTAAATTTTCCTTTGATTTGGATCTTCTGAAAGATTTCTTGTCTTTCCTCCTTTCCATTTACTCTATTTCTTTATATTGATTATAGTTCTTTTTGTATGTATGTGACTGAAAAGTCACTGAAAAGCTGCATTCAGGATTCTGACCCTATTTCTGTCACCTTTTACATTTGCTTTTCACTTGTCCTTAACAGTTTTAAGTGTTGCTTCCATCATCCATCTAGGTTTTTCTTTACTTTTTACTGTAGGAATTATCTTTTTGTATTATTCCCTAATAAGAGTCTGGTTTCAATCCACAGTTTGTCTGGTTCGGATTTTAAATCCATCAGAAATACTGTTTAAATTATATTTTGGCACTACGATTCTTTTAGTGCTCTTCAGCTTTAATATTTGATATTAACAGTTCATGATCAGTATCACAATCTGCTCCTGGTCTTGCTTTGGCAGAGAGAACACATCTTCTTTATCTTCTGTTTCCAATTACATATTCTATTTGATTTCTATACTGGCTATCTGGCAATGTGTATAGTTGTCTGTTTAGTTGCTTGAAGCATGTGTTTGTGGTAAACAGATTACTGCCTTTATAGAACTCCACGAGTCATTCTTCTGCTTAATTTCTGACCTCTAGACCAAATTCCAATGACATTTCACTCTGCTTTATTTCTGGTTTCAATCCACAGTTTTTACATTCCAGTCATCTATGATTATAAGCATGTCTTATTTTGGTGTGTGATCAATTTCCTCCCGAATGCTTGCATAAAAGCTTTCAATTTAATCTTCTTGAGCATCTGCAGTTAGAGCATAGACTTGAATTATGATTTTGTTGATCTGTTTTCCCGGGTGTCTTATGGATATTATTAGATCAAATCATAGCCTCTTGCCTCAGTATTATAGGCACTCAATTCTTTCTAAGTTTTGTCAGTTCTAGAGTAAAACACTTTGTACTTGTCTGACTGAAAATATCCCATTCCAGTCCACTTTAGTTCACTGACACACAGCACTGCAATGTTTAAATATTCCCTTTCTTGCTTTACCATTTCCAGTTTACCTTGATTCATACTTCTCACATTCCATGTTACAATTGTATGTGTCATAAAGCACCAGACTTTACTTTTATCTCTCTGCACATCACTCAGTAGAATCCTTTTGGCTTTAATCTGGTTGCATCATTAGTGACAGTGGTATTCATACTTGTTCTTTGCTCTTCCCCAGTAGATGATTGAATGCTTTGTGACCTGGAAGTCTCATCCTTCAGCACTATCTCTTGTTTCATTTTGGACTGTCTCATCATAGGGTTTTTGTGGTAAGGAAAGTTCAGCAGTGGTTTACCATTGCCACCTTCTGCACAGTACTAACAAAATTTAGCTTGAATGACATTGCCATTGTCTGTGAAAGATCCTCTACCAGTGCTGCCTTCAGCTACCGCTGCTGCCCAGTAGCTGCTGTCCCCCATCACCATTGGAACTATCTCTTCTCTTCTGATGCTGTGGCCATTACTCCTGAAGAAGGTGGATGCATCTCAGTCTGGTGCCTCAACTGTGACCATTCCACCTTTGGTGATCCTGCAAGGAATCCAGCTCATGAAGTCTAGCTTCCTGACGGCATTGCTTTCAGCTTCTCTCACTCAAAATCCCCTCACCACATTGGCATGCATTCAAGAAGGGGTGCTTCACTTCACATAGCATTAACCTTAAATCCAGCGACCCAGAAATAACTGTATTGAAAAATAGTGGCGGCAAAGCCATATCTGTCTGGCTGCACTGTGTGAATTTTCTCTCTCTTGCTCAAAATAATTTTCATTCTTTTGAAAGCAAGGGATAGTGAGCTAGAACAACTTTCTAATTCTAACATCTCAGTGTGTGGAAAATCCCCTTATACATTTTTGAATAGCACTTCTTTTTAAAAGACTGTGGGTAGACAGAACAGTGTTGAGCCTACGTTCGTCTTGCGTTACCTACTGTTTTTCTAGGGTCACACTGAGGTTTTGTAAATTTACAAAGCTGGAATACAGAATTAACATGTGGAATACAAAACTGACATGTGTTAGAGGTAATCCTAAATATTACTACATTCAAGTACCTGGAAGTCCCATTGACCTCAGTGGGATTTACTTCTACACAGACAATCATACGTGTTGCATGGGTAATTCCCCCATAAGAATATAAGATGTCCCTTGCTGGATTAGACTCTATTTAAAAGAACACACTGTAATTTTGTATAGCTCTCTCTGTAGACATCATATATTCCACTAGATTATAGATAGATTTTTTTTAAAAAAAGAAACCTCTTCTGTCCAATGCTAGTTTGGGCTAACTGAGCCAAAAATCAGAAACAAAAAACAAAACAAAACAAAACAAACCTGGGGTGCTTTCTTTTTTAATATAATTATTTCTGGATGTTGAGATTTAGGTGGTACAACGGGAAATAATTATATTGACACCATGCCATCCACTATACTCTAACATGAAACAGCACTCCAAGAATGCTTATCTCTTTTCTTACAATTTGAAAATGTTGGCTAATTTATGATCCATATAGGATTACAAGCTTCAGGCTGGCTTCTGCATATTGAGACCAGCGATGCAGTGATAAATTTGGAGATGCACATGTTCATCATGACTGTTCCCATAGTTAGGCCCCCCCAGGGAGTTCAAAAATGTAGGCAGCTTGATCAGTCTCTATCAAGAAATGGATAATGGATATTCTGGAAATGTGATGGCTCTTAATTATCTGTTCAAGACTAAAATTCCCTCAAATACTTATTCAATATAACAGGCATAATTTGCAGCAATATACAGTTCTCAGGAAAATCAATTTCTCTTCCAGCTGCACTGAAGACTGCAGCGAAGCTCAGAGGAAATAAGGAAGCCTCAGTAGATGGGTGGGGGGTTACAGTGGAGGATGATATCCTAGTCTCAGACGCTCAGAAAGTCCCAGGTCTTGGATGCTGTGAGTCCTGGCTCTGTGATGCCAGTGCTCATTGTGTTCTTAGGACTTACTGTATACCATACTGGAGATGTGTGAATGAACCCTATCCCTTTCCCTTTACCTGATACTGTACAGGACATCACCATTTTTCGAGATACGCAAGAGTTTGTTATCTGTTGTGATCTCGTGGAAGTGAGCTCCTTTCTCATTGGCAAAGAACAAATCTGGCTTCCAGATGGAGTCCAACATCGATGGGTCCAAGTCTAGGGCATCATCAGGATACTCATTATATGCCAGCCGGGGATCATTCCACTGCTGCCGCAGGAAAATATTCACTCTGTAGTCCTATATTAGAGAGAGAGAGAGAGAGAAAAAAGCGCAAAGTAATCAGTGAAGTGTTCAGAGGTAGATATCAGTAACTGCTGAAACTGTCAACGTTTTGAAAAGTGACTTTTGGGGACTACAACTCCCAGAATCCACCCAGTCAGCATGGCCACTGAGATAGTCTGGAAGCTATCATCCAAAGAGGGGCTGAAATTCTATTGGAAAATTCTACAGATATAAAAGGGACTGAGCAAATGGGTTTTTGCAAATGGTTTCTGGCCATCTGCTGCACACCTAGGGATGTGACTCGGCTATATCTGAGTGCACAACAGACAGCTAGAATGGTCCTGCAGACCAGCTACACAATTTCTGGTTTATGTTACGTGATGGCAATCAGATCCTAGCCAGTAAATCTTCCATGCTCTGGAAGCTGCATAGATCAGTGCAGCATGAAGGACACTGAGAAGCAGCTGAAATGCTCCTTCTTAGCACAGTGTCTTTATTTTTATCTTTGTGGCCAAGGGGTTTCTCACAGGGCAAGCAGCTGTAATCCCCAACACCTGCTCCATGAAGCAGTTTCCAGGCTATGCTTAACCAGACCAAAGTGGCAGTCCATGTGACAGGAGACAAACATGTCTTCAGGCTCATGGGCAGGTGAAGCAGATTCAGTTGGGTTATGATAATGAAATATCTTTTATCTTTTATGCACGGACATAATGTGTGTGGAAGATGCAAAAGCGTGCATGGAAAGGAGACTTGCCATGTGTTTCTTAATTATAATAATTTCCATAAGCCTGTTCTATGTTTCACATCCTTGCAGCAACCTTTTGAAACAGCTAGCCATCAGCCCCATTTTACACATGGATCAGGAGAGGAAAGAGTTGAAAACACTAGCAAAGAAGAATCTTGGAAATGGGAATCAGTCACAGAATGAATCCTAGAAGACCCCATTCCAGAAAGACCACCAAGGGATCAGAAAGACACAGATCCTCCACAGCTGGAGGAAGCCATTTTGCTCTCCTCCCTTGATTCTGAAGATAGCACATCCATACTTGGGAGAGCAGGAGTTTCCTTCACCCTCAACTCTTTGGCTGTAATCTGCCACCTCTTCCTGAGGACCTTAACATGCCTGCTTAAGCACAAGCAGTGTTGCCAGAGAGGGTGATGATAAAAACTCTGAACTGCCTACAGCTTTTTAAAAACTTCCATTAGCTCCACATTTTGCTGAGGTAAAAAGTGTTCCTTTATTCTGGTTTTTCTGCTGTAAGCCCTACAAAGAGATCTGCAAAGCTTACCTAAGGCAACAGACCGATTTACAGGGTCCCAGGGTTTTCTCTGCAGAAAGAGGAGAGACTGAAAATTGATAGGTCAGACACCGTGGTCTCACACAGAACTTGTAAAATTCCATGTGCCCTTGCTGCCAGTTTGAATTCCAGAACCATGAGATTCATCTTGCTTGATTTGCCTTAACCCCTAGTTTCATATCATCTTTGCTTGAAGAATAACAGTTCAAAACAAACCTTATTTGCAACTTCTTGGTGATCCAAGAAAGATATTACCACCTCTCCCTTCACCTTCCCTCATTTTGTTTCAATGAACGAAACACATAGCTATTTTTCCCCCACATCCTAATATGGGTGCTCTTGAATACCTAAACTCATTCCCAGTTCCAGACCAGTCATCGCTTTCCTCCCAAGAAGCAGGCGTCTTTTAATTTCGTGGCTGCTGTCACCATCTGCAGTGATCATGGAGCCCAAGAAAGTAAAATCTGTCACTGCCTCCATATCTTCCCCTTCTATTTGCCAGGAGGTGATGGGACCAGTGGCCATGTTCTTAGTTACTGTTAGTTATGGTTAAGGTAAATAGTGTCAAGTAATTGTGGTCCCATAAGCACCCCTCCCCATCCATGGCTATATGAATGCCACCATAACAGAGCAATTAACTAACAACATGTTGCCCTTTTAGGGCTTCCAAAATCTGCTGCCTGAGGCAGTTGCCACACTTTGATAATGCTGGTGTCAACAGTGAGCGGCAGGGAGGGAAGAAGGAAGGAAAAGAAGAATGAA
The DNA here is from genome assembly GCA_037013535.1 of Intellagama lesueurii. Classification (NCBI taxonomy): domain Eukaryota; kingdom Metazoa; phylum Chordata; class Lepidosauria; order Squamata; family Agamidae; genus Intellagama; species Intellagama lesueurii. Next base: position 222,796,645 of record JBAJHW010000002.1, read on the forward strand.
AAATGGGCCCGTCACTTCCAGAAGGTCCCCCTGTCTTCTTCTATGCATCTGCAAAATGAGGCCTTATTAGCCTACCTGCCCCATAATTTAACTGAAATGTGCCTCACAAGTGTTATGGCTTTTACTTCAACCTCAGGTTTTACAGCTCTCCTGGTGTATCTCCAGGACAGGCTAAGTCAGACCCTTTCTTTGGATAAGGGGTGGCAACTTTGGTTTCCGTTGCCTGACCAATGGCTTCCCACCGCCATCTGTCCCTTTCTTTTTCAGCCTCACACGAGAAAAGAAGCAGGTGGCTTTTGATAAACAAAGGAGGTGATAAAAGCCCAGAGTCCCTTCCTTCATTTGCATTTTCAATGTGCTTGAAGACTGGCAGGTCATAAACCAATTTCACTGCCCTTGATCAAATTAATTGTTAGGATTAGGATTTATGGTTTTTATTTAGTGTGTTTCTTAACTGGGATAACCTGAAGCAATGAGTCAGAAGCTGATAATAAAAGGAAGGTGTGTGCAGGAGCCATTATATGTGTGCTCATTGTGAAGTAATACATAACTGCAGTTAAAACTCTCTGTTTCCAACCACTCCCCAGGCTTCATAATGCAAGTCAAGGGCCCTTAGAATTATTAGCTCTTTGTAGATATTTAACCCCAGCTGAGAAGTACTGAAGGACAGGATGAAAATGGCCTTGAGACTGCTCAGCAGAGGGATACTGCAGTATTGATTTGGGAATGTTATGGAACACAATGGCAATGGGGTGGTAGGCAGGAGGGTTTTGCTCCAAGTCAGTTTTCGAATAACCTTGCCTGTGACATTCGTCAGGGACTTGGCCATTATAATACAAGGCTGGTTAGCTTCTCGGCTAGATTACTGCACTATGTTTTATATGAACCTGTCTTTGAAGACTGTCCAGCAACAGCAACTGGCAGACAGACTAGTCAGTAAGTCTTGAATCTGGCATGAGTTCTGATAATGAACAATAGCCTGTCTTTTTTATAAAAAGCCCAGTAACTAAACAAAGGCTAGAGCAACTCCCTAGGAGGAGGCATTACATAAAACTGACCATTGGAGATTTTATGTCTAGCCTCACAACAGCGTTGTGTCCCTCCATTCCACCATTTACAATTTTTTCTCTGAAGAACATCTTGTGTTTGTAGCCACAGGCGTTGGCTTTTTGTGCATGTCTGGCAACACATAGATAGCACAGACATATAGCATGGGTGCACACACCATTTTTATAACAATGGATAGTCCAGAACAGGCAAAGAAAATGAGAAGCTGAGCGAGAGACCTAGACAGACCATGTGAAGAAGAAGAGAAACTGAAGAAAACAGGAAATGGCACATCCTCCTCTGAAGATGAGCCCATTGTCATACTCAAGTGCCATCAATGCCTCTCATCTGCTGGGCACAAGCATATGATCTAAAACCTTCAGGTTCTTTTTGAAAAATGGAGCTGAAGGTGATGCAGAAACATAGCTAAAATAGGTTTCCATTAATATGCAGGACATAGTGCAGAGATGCTTTTTACTGAATAGTGACACAAAATTCAATTTGCTAACAGTTCAACAGCATTTCAGTATATGGTTAATATTTCTAATGGAAATTCAGGACTTGTCTGCCTGAAAGTTTGCATTTCACCATCGGCTCTTTTTGCAGTACAAATGGCACCAGAGAACTTCTTCCTGCTGGCTTCTCACCTCCATTTGAACTTGAAAACACACTTCTAAAAGCATGAATAAAATTTTATTCTCTGCTCTTGTAAAGCAGGGCTGGGTTCCAGGAAGTCACCTTGGTTAATTACCTGTTTCTTCCTCCCCAAGGTAAGATGACTTGAGAAAACTGTTGAATGGCTGAAGCTTGTGCACAGTGGGATTAGCCTGACTAACTAGCCAGTCACATAATTCTGAAGCCAGGAAAACCAGATGCAGGGTAAGGAAATGGAAGGTTTGAATCTTTGAGATTAGTCGCTGCCCAAGCAAATCAAATGCATTGATTCTCTCCCCTTTCTGCTTGTGAAAATTAGCAAGGGCTGAAGTCGGTGGAAATCAATGTAACTGGCCTAAGAGGCAGACAGCAAAAGACTCTTTTGCTTAGTCATCTGGAAACCACCCGAATGCTGGCAGGGCAACCCTGTTTCTGTGCCTACTTCATGTAAGACATGAAATAAATCTATGTACGAGAGAGATTCCAGCGGGAACTGCTCAGAGTAGTGCCTTGCATAAGGAAACAGCTCAACAGTGGTTCAGGAAAGCAGAGATGCTTTAGCTGGGAACAGAACACTGTGGAAGAAATGAAGGTTTGTGCCAATTGCGTAAGTGTAGGCAGGGGATTAAAGGGAGAAGACATCTGATACCTCCAAACAACAAAACCAATTTTAATGGGACATTTCCTAGCCAAGATGCAAGTGTAAAGGATAACATTACCCCAAGGGCACTGCAAAGCCCTCCCAGTGGAAACCCTCCTTCCCCCCCCCCCCCAAAAAAAGCCTCTTTATGTTCCTAGAGTTCCATGAATGGCAGCTTTCACCTTTGGGGCCTTGGCAGATCCCTCAAGATCCCTACTCTCAGACTCTGAAATAGAAACTAGAGTTATCTGGGCACTTCCTGCTGATCTGGTGGTGTTGTAGTAATTGTTGTCGTTGCCATTGTTGATTTTAAATTCAGTGTTTCCAGCCATTTCTAGACTTTGTGTCACCAGCAGTGGGATCTGAGGGACAAGAATTTAGCTGCCAAATCAACTGAGACGATCTATTCCTGTGGCCAATAGTCAAGGATTCTGGGAGTTACCTAGGTATAGAGGACTCAAAAGTGGTTTACCAGGTCCCTTTTTCTGGAAGCACCTTGGGACTGTGCAGCTTGGCCAAGGTTACACAGGCTGGCTCTTTTCTCAGGAGACACAGTGGGGAATCCAACTCCTGACCTATGACTCCACTGCAAGATACCCATTTCACTGAGCTATTTTAATTCTTATTTATCAAAGCTGTCCATTATTTGACTGAAATTTTAATTTCATTTCCACACAAGTCTTAGGAATGTTTTTCATTTATAGTATTTCCTGCCTCTGGTTTCTTACGCCCTTTACAGTACTCTCCCTAGCTGCTATGATTATATTACAGTCACCTATAAGCTTGCATTCGGTTCAACCTTTCGAAATGAAATTTCTTCAAATAGATTAAATTATATATAGCTCATATAAAAGGGCACTATAGAATGAGGATTCCAAATGTCAGCTTGTGAACTCTTTTTTACACTCCCATTTCTAACTTTTGTTTCTGACCTGGGAATGCTTACCATGGATGACTAGTTCTGTGTCCCTTTTATATCCAGACATGTAGGTACAACTGAGAGAGGAAGCATGGTGTAGTGGATAGAGTATGGACTTAGACCCAGGAGACCTCGGTTCAAATCCCTGCTTGAAATTCACCCTGGAATGGTGGTGGTGGTGATGCCACTGGTAAAACCACTCCTTAAATATTTCACATACCTTAAAAACCCTACAAAGGTTTGCCAAAAATACGATGCAGCTCAATGACACGTAACAACAACGTTTGCTCCCAATACTTATCTAATCTATTGAAACATTTATGTGCTGCCTTGCTTTCTGGACTTTCTGATTACAGTCCTTCATGCAGAATTCATCTAGAGCAGGGGTTGGCAAGGGTTGTTATCCAGTTTGTGCACCCAGCACCTTCCATGTACTACATGGAGCCCAGAAGTAGCCACCTAGAGTGATTTTTTTCTTTACAAAAAAAAAAAAAAGGATTAAAAAAAACTTGGTAGGGGGAGGTATAGGTGCCTTAGGGGACTCCTCAGGACCCTTGATGTCAAAACCACAAGTCCTGGAGGCCTTGGAACAACTGGCCATTTTTGGCTCCTGGGGCCCCTCAAAAATGCCACAGAATGGTTGTCTGCAGCCCATAGGCTGTTCTTTGGCTTCCTTTGGCCTAGAAAATAAACCTTCACTCACTTTCGCACACTGAATGTGCTCAAAGACATCATAGCATCATACATATGCGAATCTACTTATCTAGGCAGATAAGCTGATACCAAGACAGCTTGGTAAATGGTCCCTTAAGACAACCATCAGCATTTACTATTTGCAACTTTTACACCTCTATCTCCCCACATCCTTGCTGACAGATAAATATCTTCCTACTCAGATAACACTCCAACCCTCTGGCAAAGGGGTTTACAGTTTGCAGACATACCTGGAGGAGCAGGATTGCCTTGACCCATTTCAGGCTGGATTCAGGCCATGCTGGGGTACTGAGGTGACACTGGTGGTGCTGCACAATGACCTTTTAAGGGAGGCTGACAGGGGCAGATGCACCCTGTTGGTACTCCTAGATCTCTCAGCGGTGTTTGATACCATCAACCATGGTATCCTCCTGGACAGGCTCTCTGAGGTTGGGATTGGGGGCTTAGCACTGAGCTGGCTCCGAGGACTGTGTTCAGAGAATTCAGCTAAGGGAGGAGGTGCCGGCACCTTGGACTCTACGGTATGGGGTTCCTCAGAGATCAGCATTATCCCCAATGCTGTTCAATATCTATGTTAAGTTGTTGGGGGAGGTCATCAGGAGATCTGCAGTAAGATGTCATCAGTACACTGATGACACACAACTCTATCTCTCCGTTACCACCTCTGCAGTGGATGCAGTCCAGATGCTTGAGTGTTGCCTGGTTTCAGTACTGGAAAGGACCAGGGCTAAGAGGCTCAAACTGAACCCGGACAAAACAGAGATTTTACTCCTGGGGGCTGAAACGACCTCTGATAGGTTAGGGAAGATGGTCCCTAGGCTGGATAGTACTTCCCTCCAGTTAAGGGACCAAGTACATTCATGGGTGTTCTTATGGACCCGGCTCTTTCTTGGGAGTCCCAGATTGCAGCCGTGTCCAGATCAGCCTTTAACCAGCTTAGGCTAATCACCTAACTTTACCCCTATCTAGATGCGGACTCCCTCAGGACTTTGCAGGCCCTGGTCATCTCCCAGATTGACTACTGCAATGATCTCTATGAGGGGCTTCTGTTGAGCTGATCCGGAGATTTCAGCAGGTCCAGAATGTGGTAGCCAGACTGGTGATGGGTGTGAGTAAATTTGACCGCATCACTCTTTGTTGATTTTTTCAGGAAGAGACTAAGAAAATCGTCCTCCTAGATATTTATATTAGATAGCATGGGAGACAAGATGGAACTTTATGGCACTAGATGCACCAATGGCCATGTAGCCAAGGAGACTCATAGCAGAATGTTCTCAACTATCCTCTCCAGGAAAAATCAGAGCAGCCAAAAAACAGTACCACAGCCTATCTCCCAAATGAAGCTCCAGAATGATGCAGTCACTGATGATGCTGAAAGCTGCTCATGGACCTAGTTTTAACAAGTCTCCACTGTCCTAGCAGTCTTCCAGCATGTGCCCATTTCATTTGACCTTTTTCTTGTCTGTACTGGAAGCCAGATACCTAAGCACTCAGACAACTGACGTCCTCAAGGAATACCTGGAACTGAGATGTCATTGCACATTCCATTATTTTGCTCAGGAATGGAAAAATGGAGCTAGGCAGTAATAATTTAGGTTGGAAGGATACAGTTAGGGTTCCCCCCTGCAAAGAAGTCTCACATGGTTTCAGTCAGCACCATGGTGACCATTCCCATTTGATTAGCCAGAAAGGAGAAAAGGGTCAAGAGCATACCTTGTTGGTCTCATGAATCTGTTCAAGACTCCAGTTCACGTCTTCATCTCCAAGAACTCAGTTCCATGATTAAAAGGGTAAAAAGGAGCCAGGCACACATTCAGAGTCATTTCTCTACCTCTAGAATCTCAGTGTGGGTACAAGAGTGAAGCACGCCACAGTTTAGTCATAGTAGGCTGCTAAGGTCTCCAAGAGCTCTCTTTCAGTGCCAAAATCCTATTGGGTACTCAGAACAAGCTCCTCTGGGCAGCACTGGATGAATGCAGTTGACAGATTCTTGCCTCTGTGCTGCTATCATACAAAGAGTACAGAGCAATTTTGAACATATATTCTATCCTGTCTTCAGCTGAATTTATCATGAAATCTCCTTTTTTTTTGTTCTATCCATTAGCTAGAACAAAACAAAGTTGTTATTCAGCTCTGCCCAAAAACAATGGGTGTCTAGCAATCACTGTGTGATTGCTCTGGTTCATTACAACCAGAGAGTTAAAAGAATGAGCAATCCTATAAGAAGAAAAATGTCCTAAAATAATCAGGCTGAATTCATCAGCCCTGGAGGGCAAAACATTCTAATATGGGTTTTCAGGGTTTTTGATTTTACCATCCTTCCATGAACCTTGGATCATCCTAAGTCCTTTCTCCAATTCTAACAAATTACATTTTTCCAGAGCACAATTCAGATAAACGGTGCGGGAACGGATGGATCTGCATGAGACAGCCTCATGTTTGTCATGGAGGTAATGAAACCCTGAGACACAACTGAGTAAAGGACTGATTGCCCTTTGGACTGTAAGGCTAATGGATTTTGAGATAAAACCTCAGACTCACCCTTATCTTGTCTGGGAGGGAGAGTGTCAAGTAAGGAGAGGCAAGGAGCTAACACAATTCCTGCCCTCTCTTGAATACCTAACATAAGTTGCATGTACAGGAAATTAGTAGACTGCTGAATAAGTTGCCTGAAACGAGATTCATAGAAGAGGAAAGCTCACCACACTCCTGGTTGATCTTATAGAGGTGATGATGATGATGATGATGATGATAGAACTTGAGAGAGCGAAGGGATCCTATGGATCATTGAGCCCTGCCCCTGTCAGAGTCCAGAGACCTGGATTCAAATCTGTTTTAATCCTTTGGGTAGTCACTTTCCATCATTCTAATTTCACAGGTTTGTTGTGAGGATAAAATGGGAAGAATGTAAGCATTCCTGAATTCCTTGAAGAGCAGAACAGGAATCAATCAATCAGTAAACTAACCAACTATTCATCCCTACATTTCTTTATATTTGAATGGCAGAGAACACATGTTTAGTTCCAGCTGTTTCAGTTGGATTCCTGCTACTTGGTTCTTATTATCTTTTACAAAATTTAGCTAGTATATTTACAGTCCTTCAAGTCCCATGTACACTTGGGACTAAGAACCACTTCTCTCAATGGTACTTCGAATAAACTTCTATAGTTTCAGGCAATTATATTATTAGGAATCCTATTTCTGATAGATTTTATTTTCTCAGCCTTTATTTATTCAAATATTTTATTGTGCTTTTTTCATGAATTGGAACAATTTTCTAGATTAAGGACCTCATAAAGTAATTTTAAAAGGTGGTGCATCTCTTTAAAAATTAGATCACAACAATTATATAATGCCTTATGAGGTGCAGGCAACTGTATTGACTAGAACTGAAATCATTGTCACCTCAGACTTAAACAAGGAAAGATTTTTAGAAAAAAAGAATATCTTGTAGGATTTTCTTAAACTAAGCTTGGGAAAGAATATAAGAATTTGGGTTCTGATTATAGCAAATGTGGCATGGAAAGCACATGAGAAGACTTGAGTCAGGACCTCTGCTATAAAGAGCTTTTAACTAAGATGACAATAGGGAATACCTTTTAACTAAAGTGACAATAGGGAATATATATAGCATGGCAATTATGATGGGTACCATTGACTGGACATAAAATAAGCACCACTGCAGTTTAAACAAAAATGATGTCACACGTCAGACTGTCCAAGAATTTGCAAATGAAAACAGCTCTTCTGTGCTTCTAACATACCTGTTTTCATGTAAGAGATCACAGTCTTTCCCACTATTGCGGCCTACAGCTTCTTTTCCACCTGATGTTTATGTTAAACTGACCAGAACATGTTTATGCTAAACTGACAAAAAACTCTACAACTAGCTAGTGTTGCAAAATACAACCTTGCATGCTTCTCCTTTTAACACTGGGTGTCAGAGAAGAGCATGATGTGTAACTTCTGCTGAAACTTAACAATTTCCCCCTCAGAGTCCTTGAGACTTCCCCTTCCTTTCTGTTGCTTCTTTTGCTGGCTGTCTTTTCCTTCCTCTTCCATTTTCTGCCCTCTGAAGGCGACAGAGGTATGCAGATGTAGTTCTACATTATATAAAATAAAAGAACCAAATGCATGAACTGTAAGGTTTTTGTTTGTTTGTTTCTTTGCTTCCTTTAACCAAGAAACACTCAGACTGATTCCAAGCAGGGGGGTGAACCTGAGCAGCTCTTCTTTGCACTAAGAAGTGAATAACCAAATTGCAGATCTCTGCAACACCGAATGTGCGCAATAGAATATTTGCTCTCACCACTGGTTTTATTTATTAAACAATAGCTGCAATGCTAATGTTCAGTGACATTTTTATGTCAATAGACAGTTACAGCAAAGGTGACATGGAAAGGACAGGTTACTGGGTCATTTTATGGCTGTGTGAATTCATTTATATACATTTACCCAGGATCATGATGCACACACCAGACTTTAACACGGGGCCTTTGAGCGTGCTACATTTTTGCACACGTTTGGGTAAAATCAGGACAAAACAGAGGCAGCACTTGAACAGAAAATAGACTCCCCCTCATAAATAAGAGACAGTTGGAGCACATGGTTTGTCCTTACTGCCCTGTTCCCTTGGCGAAATATATTTTTTATTAGCTGCCATTTCAAAACACTTTTCAAGCACTGACACAGACAGTTTCCAGAGAGGTGACCGTGGTTAGTCTGTCTGAGCAAAAACAAAAACGAAACCCCTTTGGCACCTGGAAAACGAAGACATATATTTCAGTGTGAGCTTTCAAACTAATACTTCAGACAACACACCGTGGGCCCTAGGCTGTATTGATGAAGTTGCGAAAAGCAGAAGTTACTGTTGCTACACCTTCAATGTCCAGAGTGTGCTGAGTCTTACATAGCAGTTGCAAGACTGAGAAAGCGCCTTGTGGCCATTCTTGGAACCAGCATATATCTAATAAGAGCCTGTCCACACTGGCATATTGTTATCATATATGGTTCCCTGATAGGATTGTTTGGCACAGAAAAAGTGACCTGGCCCACTTGTGTTTCTACTCAAAACTATCCATCCTTATTCATTTTATTGTGGTGCCAAAGCTTTGGCTCTTCTGGCACTAATCAAAGCCATCTATTAGTGTCCCTGTCAGGCCCAACGAGGTGTGTGTGTCTGTTGGTGGCCAGTAGGGCCATTAGGCCTGGGCCTCACCTCAGAGGAGGCTTCACTTCAGCCAAGAGTGTATGGCTGTCATGCATTCTACAAATAAAATAACATATATATTTTTATGCACCACCCTTTACATTAAAATATTTTACCTACCCTCCCAAGCAACGAGAGGGCCTCACTGAGGGCCCGATTACTATAACAACATTAGAGGGCCGAGTGAAGTTACCTTCCAATCTGGTGTGTAAAAAGAATTGCTCCTTTGTGACAGCTTCAACCATGACTGCCCAGGGCTGCTTGTGGATCTGCTGTGAATATATCAAGAAGCTAATGTCTCAGATCAGCTCCACATTCAACCCAAGCGTTTCTGTACACCATGAGGAAGTATCCTCATGAATGAGCTTTCAACTGCAGTTTCTCTTTTGGGCATTTTCACAACATAAATAAATCACTGAGAAACTAATTTAATATGTGTCTGTGTAGGTTTTATGATATCGCTGCATTCAGAGTTGATTCTTATGTTATCTCTAAGGTGTGGCATTTGAGTCTCATGGCATTCTGATAGCATTCATAATATACAAAAGGACATGGCAGAGGTGGGGGATGTGGTTATTTCCCTGAGAAGTTCCCTGAATGTCTCTGACTCTAAAGGCAGTAGAGTAACCACATTCTTCCCTTTCCTCCCTCTTTCAAATGTTACTAGTATCATACGGGACCAAGCTGTGCGAAATTCTGGAAAAGAAACATACAAATCATTCTTGACTAGCACACATTTTGGATGTCAACAAGGGTGGATGTCCCACTGCAAACACTCAAGCGTTCATACACAGGTTTTGAGGAGGTGCTGGCAGCGGGAATATGTACTGCTTTATTCTAATGGTTGCCCAAGACAGATAGATAATGTACTTCAGAAAGCATCTGTCTGTTCATATGTAATCAAAGAAGCATGCCAAGCGTCAAATGTGAGTGTAGTTTCCAGCTTGGCCCCTCTGCTGAATTGAAAACAAATCATGAGGTGTGAAATGCCATATAATTGTATTTCTCAAGTACAGTTGAAAGCCTGTCAAAAGCTCCCCCAACCTGCTTTTTCAGTCTTGGGTCATAGCAAGGCTCTTTTGCACATCCATGCACAGTATTTCATGGGTCATCCCCTAATCTGATGGGCCATCACACAGTACTGGATGCCTCATACTTTATCACTCGAAGATTTTCTCCACTATAGGTAGGAAGTGCTAAGGGATGGACAACTGTGGCTGGGTTTTGCACAGAAGCTCCCATAGTCCCTCAACATTGGTAGTGGTAGCTATAGATGAAGGGGAGTGGTAGGCAAAAAAAAATAAAAATAAAAAAAATATAAAAATCTAGAAGGCCAGAGTTGACCACCTCCACTTTATAATATAAGAATTAGAATCAGACATTCATCAAATATGTCCCATTGAGCACTGAAAACTTCATATAAAATTTCCTGGCTGATATGGTCCCTTCTTGTGCATCCTGGACATCACGGGCTATTGAACATAGACTTGTAAAGTTGGAAGGAATTCCAAGGACCACCCATTTCAAACCCCTTCCCAGGCAGGGATCCAGAGCTAAAGCATCCCTGACAGATGGGGATCCACCATCTAAAGGCCACTGATGAAGGAGAGTCCATTGCTTTCTGACAAGTCAACTATCTTTGAGAAGTTGATGTTAATCTCATCCTTTAACCAATGCTGCAAGGGAAAGGGAATTTTCCTGCCTTTAATGATAACCACTGGAAAGAAAGAGAGGGTGCCTTTGAGGCCAGCCACGTGCACCACTGACAGTTAGCCAAACCGCAGCTTCACGCTTGGATGATGCTGACTGTGGTGCTCTCTCTGTCCACTGCCAGGTCCTAATTGTTAGCTTCATGATAAAGGGAGGAACATCTCTTCTCCATTGATCAGCTTGCTGCAATAGCTTGCAGTTCCCACAAATAAATATTTTATCTGCTAACCATGACTTTCAGCAGTGATGAAATCCCAGTGTGAACAGCAAGGCAACTAGACATCAAGAGAACATTCTTGTCTGAATTCACACATGAAGATGTTTCTTTACAGCTGTTGTCTCACTCTCATACAATGCCATGTGCCCACCTTAAGTGGTGTGATGAACAAGCACTTAGTATGATCTCCAAATGTTATTGTGGGGAGTCCCATCAACTCCCACTATAAGCTATGACGGAGAAGGTAGTTGATAGGAGTGGATGTCTGCCTACCTTTGGAGGCCAATATACTTCCTTCCCTTCATCTACAGTTCTGGTCTGATTCACCAAATCCAAAAGAATTTGCCTAATCAGGAAGTTTTGCTACATTTACCAAGGGCATGGCATTAGTCCCTTTCAGTATTATGTCTTCAAAGTCTTTTTATCTTTGACAGTCTAAAACGAGTTATTCTCTTCTCTTGCATTTATTTTCTGTACCAGTAGGTTCCTTTCTTCCTTTCAGTTTTTTGTTTCATCAATTCCACTGAATGAATTTCATTGCTAGGAATTCCGGCATATCTGACATCTTTCTAATTTCCCTCTTACTCTCACTAATTTTTGGTGAATACATAACTGTTTCTCAGAGTTCCTGTTTCCTTTAATCTCCTGATAATCTCTTTCCTTCATTCATGGCCTTCGCACTCCTTCCGGCTTCCATTATTCTCCTTTGGATCTGGCCCAAAACTGTGCTTGTGAACTTATTAGATTTTTGCATATTAACATAATGATATCTACTGAGTTGTGTGCTACAAAGACTGCCTCTAGTGCCTTTAAACGTCAACCTTAATGTCTTATGTGTCAACTAAAATTCCCAATACTGGCACTTTAATGATCTTTATAAGGAAAAGCTAGAATTGTAATAATTATGTAAATTTCACCCCAAGGGGGATTTTATTTTCACAGAAATCTTAAAACTACAACGTATAGTCATCAGACTCAGCTGGCTGTAACTGTGTGGAAAACCCAAAGCCTGGGGTTTTAGTTTTCCATATAAAACTCCAAAATGACATAAAAATTATCAGAATAAAAGCTTCAGTATTTCAGTGTGCTCAAAAGCTGATTTACAGCAAATATTTTTCTGTTTATTACCATGAGTAAAACCAGCATCTTCCATTCCCTAATTATAAATAAGGAAACAAATTTGCAACCAGGAAACTGTGTGGTACATAGCATCTCAACATTCACACCACTCCACAGACAACATATTAGTCACCATCATCTTTTTCCTTCAAGCTGAACATCCTGATGCAGGAGCTTTTTGGCATGTTGTGTTCAACCAACCTCAGATGGTGCAAATAACATGGGTTGGTTACATTGGTACACACCAGGGCTATATCTCGAATATCCCCTAAAACCCTAAACCTGTAGCATTACTTGAAACCTGTGCTTTCCAGTTCTGCCTGGCCCACAAAACATTTTCTGTATGGTACAAACTTGGAAACTTTACTTTTTAAAGACCACAACTCCCAGAATCCCACAGCCAGCATGGTGACTAGCCAGGTTGGCTAGGGATTATCGGTGATGTAGTACAAAAAGGCAAAAATTCTAATTTTTCAGATGCTGATCTGTAAAAGAGCACAGCTTCCAAATCAAGAAGGGAATCAGTCAGTTTAAATTTCTATTGTTAGGTGGAGAATTTTAATTTCCCCTTCCTTCCAACTGAAAACTGTTATCTAGCCTTGCCACAGAAATACATTGAGTTTTCTCTTTATGGCCAAGAAGGAAAGAAAAGTGAATTTTGTAACAACAGGGAATGCACGACCTTCTCTAATACACAAAAAGTCAATGATGGAGTGTGTGCGTTTTTAAGTAAGTTTTCTATGTTTTTTCCCCTTTTAACTTACCATTGTAGTTTCTGCAATAGACCCAAAGCTGTTGATGAAAATATTGCAGCTGACATTCACTGGAGGGCCTGAAATACAAGAAAAGATTTGTCAGGCCTTCTTTGGTTGAGAACTGACACCAGAGCAAATCATCACTGCCAACTGTGCCTCCCGGGATGCTAGAAGTGAACATAGTCTGTTGTTAAATGGTCCTCAAGTTACTGGAGATTATGTTTGATTAGGTGACAGTTTTCTTTTCCTGCCCTCCTATACAGTGCCAGTTGCATTGCATTGTATGGTGTATTCAAAATTTAAGATTTTATTTATTTATTTATTTATTTTATTAGATTTATACCCCGTCCATCTAGACAGATAGTCTACTCTGGGTGGCATTACAAAATTTAAAAACAATAGAAACAATGAACATGCAAAATCCAAGATGTAAAAATGTAAATATTAAAATATTAAGATGGAAGGATGTTCTCTCTTCTCTGTGGCCAGAGACTGCAACAACTGGTGGATTCTGGTGTTTGTCTGTTTTTTGTCTGAAGAAAAGCCCTCCCCAAACATTGAGCGCAACCCTGTTTCTCATTCATGCACTCAGATCTTATCTTTTTCAACCGTTCCAAGCTGGGATGTGAAAGACTTACATGAATGCCTATGGACGAGAGGGGAAAACAAGGGATGGCATAGCAGGAGGATGCCTTTGTTGTAGCAGCAGACGCTGTGACCACTGTTCATACTATTCTACATATATTACAGAATCATAGTATAATTGAGTTGGAAGATGCCTATAAGGGCATTGAGTCCAACCTCCTGCTCAATGCAGGAATCCAAGTCAAAGCAGATCTGACAGATGGTTGTCCAATTTTCTCTTGAATGCCTCTATTTAAGAGAAAATTGATCCATGAGCTTTAAGGACTTGAGGAGAGATCTAACTAGATCTTGGAAATGCTGTGGGTTTTGGACTACAACTCCCAGCATCCCCCAGCATCCTTGTTTCTGGTCTCTACACTTAACCAGCCCAAACATTCACCACATAAGAAAGGAAGGTCGGGCTTTGCGACCTGTCACCCTTCACTCATGTCTGTTGTCTTTTTCAGATTTAACCTTTATTAGATGACATGAGGGACTGCAGTGCAAAACTGGCATGGTTCCCTGGAGTCCCACCACCTGAAGACCTTCATCTCATAAACTCTGCACTATAAAACTCAAAAAGTCACATTGGCTGAAAAATGCAGAAAGCTTAGCCTGTCCTTTTGAAGATGCGGATGGCACAAAAGGGTAACCAGACCTGGCAGCAGCCACAGAGGGCTCCAGGAGGGAGCAAGGATTAGAGGCAGAGAGAGAGAGAGAGAGAGAGAGAGAGAGAGAGATCTGGAGGATAGCATGCACCAAGGTTTGCTCTCTAGCTCAGTTTTGTGTTTAACACCTCTTATTATTTACAGTTGTACCTTGAAAAGATTACAGGATTAAACAAGCCAGCAAAGCTATTCCAAAATATAAATAAATCTTTGTGAACAGCAGCAGCAGCAGACTGCAACATTCAGTGAGGGATAATGTATCAATCTATATTCAGGGCTAGGATCTGGCTGACTGAACATGAAGGGGGAAAGAGTGAGAAGAGCTCCATCCAGCTTCAAAGGCTTTGCCAGGAAACAGCTGTAACTGGCTGTCTAGACAACCTGAACCCCTTCTGGATTCCTGTGTAGAACTGGAAGTCTGGTTCACACAGGGAGGCCCGTTGCTTGCTTGCTTAAAAACAAAACAAAACACTATAAACCACTGCTAGATGCTTGCTGCCTGGCCAAAATCCTCCGTGTTTCTCCACAAGATTACTGTAGGGCTGTGGAGGAGCACAGCCTCAGATAAACCTTTGTGCAGTATCTTGCATTTTAACTGCAATTCTAAATGAACACTAACTGGGGAGGAAGCTCATCTAAAATCAATGGGTTTACTTTTGAATCAATATTGCTACATGTTCCTTATTTTCCTAAGCACGTCCAGAGACATTTCCTATGAAGATGAGAGATGGCACAGGATGCTGGAAGTTCTTGCTGTAGATATTTAATTACAAATATATACGGTGAGCAGAGCATGTTGGGGGCAAGAGGAATCCAGTAATGACTAATGCTGTTGCTGCTTTGGATTTCACAGCAACAAGGGTTACATTGTACATTCAGTCTGCTGAAAATACATCTTCAATGCATATAGGATGTGACTTATACTTCTGTGGGAGAGTAGGGGGGCAATGGAAAGAGTCCATAACTCAGGTGTTTTCTGCTCTTATCTTTTCTAGATTTACATATAGAGTGCTATTATTAAGCTTCTTTCCTTCCTCCTTCCGAAATCACATCCTGATTCCTGCTTTCTTTGTTAAAGAGAGGGAGCAGCACATAGGTTTCCATAGTAGCTGCTTGAGCAGTTACAGAAGCCAAATCTAGGGAATTCCATAAGTAAGTTCAAGAATCTTAGCTCCTGTACTATCAAAAATGCACACAAAAGACCAGCTAATGACACCCATCAATCACAGTGACAGATAATCTCTCCCCCTCATCACAACAATACACCCACAACAAAAAAACACGCTGATCAACTTAATCACCCAATCTCCTGAAAAGGACAAAAAGCTGATCCCACAGCTATAAATACTCAACTATCCAAACAAACTGCACCAGAGCACAGACAGAGTTCTGATTCCTGTCCTCTGAAGATGCCGGCCACAGAGACTGGCGAAACGTTAGGAAGAAAAACCTTAAGAACACGTATTTAAAACATGTATTTAAAATAATGTATAATTTTGAATGTGTACGCTCATGCATGCTAATTATTTTCTTTATTCATACCAGAGTGTTGCACAATTTTAAATTATAGGCACATATGAAATATAGTTAAAAATTAAAAACAAGTTAAAATGTTAAAATAATTAGACTATTTTTGACCAGTGGTGGGTTGCTTCAATAGTGTTATCTTTGCCATTTACTTGATCTTCTTTTGTGCACATGATGTGGCATAAATTGCAAGGACATTAATACTGCATTGATTGAATTTCTATACAGCCACAGAAAAGGTGTCCTGTATACTAAGTAGCCTCATTTTACTTGATTATTTTTCGATATTCCTACTTCTTGTTGAAGTCTATTAAGTGACTTCCAGATGGTCCAGCCAGAGTTTTGTCTTGGTAGGAGACACTCTTCCACATTAATCTATTCGGCAAAGTGTGTTGTTTTTTTCTTCACAGATTTAGCTTAGTCTCTTCTGGTTTAATATTTAGAACTTGTGATGAGTGCAGAAAACTTTTCCTCAATTTTAGCCATCATCTAGGGGGTTGTTGTCCATGAAGTGGATGTGTTGGTGCTGTATTTTGTTCATTATTTGCTAGAAACTCTCAACATACTTCTGGAGGGGCAATACCAACCAAATAATGAACTTTTTCAATGGGAGTAGATTTCAGGCAGCCAGTATTAACCCTGAATGATTCATTCATTCATGAATATATGTGTTAATACGTGCTCCTGACCTTTTTTGGGTCACTTTCATGTTTGAGAAGAGCTGGCAATTATATAAGATTCATTCTAGCTGCAGGGCAAAGGCCTCTATTTAATGTATCTGGTTCTTCTCTTTAAAAGTGTCCGACGCTCCTCATATGTGAAGAGAGAACTAATGTCTCCCACGTTTTTTGTCTGGCAGTTCATGTGCAGCAAATAAACTTCACTATGCTCTAATGCTTTCACTAACACTAGCTGTATTGAAAGCCATGGCCCCTGGCCATCTGGAGGGTGCATCAATTATGATAAAGGATGCTTTCTTGTCTTTTTCCACAGAGCTGATATAAATTCTATAGCATGGATTCTGAGTCTGCACGTTGATCTTTCTGTTGACCATCTTAGAATATATTATGTTGCACTTTTAAAGGCGATGCATATGCACAGCCATGGTTTTATCTAGGAATTAGGACAGCAGTTCTTAACCTCTGGTCTGTCACATGTTTTGGATGAGTCCCAGAAGCTATAGGCAACATTCTCAATAGTGAAGGATTTGGGGACTTGAAGTTCTAAGTATCTGCAGGACAAAAGGTTGATGCATACAGAATTAGAGGGTGATCTCCGACCTGGAAGCCAATTCCTTTTATTAATGTCTTCCTGCAACATACTGAAATCTGTTATTACTCCACATTCACTCCAGGCTCAAGCTGTTGCAACAGCTTCTCTCATGGAGAATATGAGAAAGTATAGTTCCATTAGATGGTCTAGCAACCTGTAAGAGAATGTTCATCCTTCTTGCCAGCTTATGGTTACTGGGTTTCTTTGAGGGAAGCTATGACTGGTACAAAACCAATGTAGTGGAAGTAATTAAACTCACTTATCTTTATCAAGTTCCAGGTTGCTTTAAGTAACAGGGGCACAATGAAGCTACGATTCAAAATTAGTAATGTATCCAAATGGAGTTATTTTTTTGCTATAATAAGTAGCATTTACGGTGACTTTTTCAAATTACATTTTCACCAGCATGTTTAGGCATATTTATATGTCTTCTGGCAATATTTTCAAGTGGTTGTTGTAGGTTTTTCGGGCCATTTGGCTGTGTTCTGGAGGTTTTTCTTCCTAACGTTTCACCAGTCTCTGTGGCCGGCATCTTCAGAGGACAGGAGTTCACAGACAGAGTTCTAACAGCCCAAAAAACCTACAGCAACCATCGGATCCCGGCCATGAAAGCCTTCGAGTAAGCAATATTTTCAAGTGTTATACCATTCTCTTTCCAATTTCTAAGAAATGCAGAAATTCAGCACAGATATTTTCCTTGTCTCCGGTCATGAAAAAAGTGACAATGCTAAAAGGTGGATGAATTAAACGCTCATGTCTTTGCTTGCCTGAGTCACGTATTTTCCATTGAATTCATTGGGATTGCAAAGTATCTCTTTAGCTGGATCAGAGCCACAGTATGGCAAATTCTGTATGGTTTGTGTTGAATGACTGCCAATGCATATGGGCTATTTGCTTTGTCTGCTTACTGTTGTTTTCTTCTTCCCTTTAATCTGTAGAATGTATTGTTAGCAATGAATGATCACAATAATGAGGAAAAACAGATGTGGCTTGTGTTGTTTGCTGATATGTGTGTGTGTTTCATTTCTTTTGAGGTCAATATCTATGACAGAGGAAACTCCATTTCACCCTACTCCTCTTGTGTGTCAAGCACTGCTTCCTCGATTCAAGTTTCCCCTGGGTGCTTTGGAAGAGCCCTAATGTCGTGCCAGACAACCTCACAGGATGTCTTTAGTCAGAGTAATTGATTTAGTTCAAACTTTCCATCACTTTGCACGAAGAACAGACACTTTGGAGGGACACCAACTGTTCCAGTTGGCTGTTACAACCCCAGCATTGCATAACTAATTACACCATTTATTTTTATCAGACAGGTGAGAAAAATGATGCCCCTGCATGAAAGAAAGATATGCAATGGGAAGGCTGAGAGTGCTACATGCGATCATTCTGCCCAGTTCCCACTGCTGGTATGCACGGTGGCCATATCCCCCTGCCATCTTTGTCTGGATGGCATCCAAAAGGATTCTAAGTGCCCACCAATGAACCATAGAATGTACAGGAGCTGCCATCTATATTGCATCTTTCATCAGGCAGTATAGAACGATCCTAGAAGCTAATTCCGTAATTGTTGTTGCTGTGGTGGTGGTTGTTTTTGTTTTGCCTTATATGCCGCCCCATAGGCTAAAGAACTCTCTGGCAGTTTACAACATAATTATACAAACAACAAGAGAGCTGGGTACTCAATCTACCAACATTGGAAGGATTTGCTAGTTTATTAAAGAACTGCCTTCCTTGCAAGTTTAAATGTCCTGTTACCTCTGATTTTCTTTTAAAGTCTATTTTCTATATTTTTAATTGCAACCCAGCATTGGATATTCTTGGATGATCAGAATACCCAAGCAATTGATGCAGCTGAGGGATACTTTTTGAAACAAAACAGAGGCATCTTTGGGTAGCCTGGTAAAAAGTCTGTTACTATCACTCCACATGCATTTGTTAAAATTTTGTTTTTAGGGCTGAAGGACTAAACTGACACACTGACACATTAGCTTTGTTCTAGGTAAGTCCTAGAAGGCGGATTTTTTACAAAGGTATCTAAGATTGTCAGAGGGTCCCCGAAGACTTATTGTAAACATATTGGTCAACAGAATCTAATCATGTCTCACCATTCTGCCATGAAGCAAAAAACTGTTAGGATATTTTGGTATTTTCTGGCAAAGTGCTGTGGCCTAATGCAAAGCTTGTAGTTGTAGTAACTGAACAGTAGTCAGTCTGGAGCAAAAGAAATAAGCTTACTGGTTGAAATGCTGTTGTTTTATTATGCAGGCAGGAGACAAAAGGTGTAAAATTCATTCAGTAGTTAAAGAGTCCTTGCTGGGCTTCTTGTGCATGTGCAAAAGCCACAGTGAGTATGCACCCCAAAGAACTGCAGTGGTGGCTCTTTAATTGCTGAGTAGAAGCAAGTGAATGCCTTTTGCCTATGTAGCAGAGCAACAAGATTTCAGCCACTGTTTATTAACTAGGAATTTAAAGTCTATACAAATATTTTGGAATAGTGCAGGAGGAAAAGTTCCCTGAAGTTTGCAGTTCCTCTACAATTCAGGTTTGTGTTAGCTAAATATCAAACTAGACACATCATTAAAAGCATGAATTCCCTATGTGTTTGAATTATTTTCTCACCTTGACACCTTGCAAAATTAGTGTGCTTTCTATAGCAATTTGTCGCCAGGAGATACACACTTGCTTGGTTTGCAGATCAAATTTGTTGGCCATGAAGCTTTGTGGAATCATTTTCAACTTCTAATGTCATGTTATCTGTAGCATCTGCTTAGACCCTCAAATGGAAGAGTTAGATGAAGTCGGAAGAGATCTCAAAGAAAAAAGGAAGCTGGAGAGTACCAGCCTACATATGGATTGAGAAAGATGAGAAAACGGGACTATCTATCTGCCCTGCAACCCTGCAGATCAGTTATTACGTGCACCGATCTTCTAGTCTGATGGCAGCAGCATAAATAATGCTGCCATTTTATCATCACAATAAACCTGTGAATCAAGCCAAAAGATGGTAGCTAGACCAAAATGACCTTCACGGCTGAGCAGCCATATGAATTTCGGTCTCTCCAGCCCAAGATGGCATAATCCGGTGCCCTTCTAATGTATTTCCCTAAAACTTGTACCAGGAATTATGCTGGCTTGAGACAATATGAGCTGTAATCCAAAAAAACCATGGGGGGGGGGGGCCTGCACTGGGGCAGGATGTTGTAGCCCAATACTTCGGGAAGGCACCAAGTTGGCACCCAGGCTGCTGCAACCACTGTATCAGCCTTCCTGATGGAGTCGCATACGCAGTAAAAATGGATCCCTGAGAAACTAATCTCATTGACTCAATACCTTAGTAAAATCCTTGGGGTTAGCCTGATAGCAGAATACTGTTTTATTTGCTCCCTTTCCCTCACCCCCATTTGTTATTGTATTTTCTGCATTCCTGCTAAGCCCCTTGCTTCACAGGGTGCCTGTATACCATTGTTGATGAATCAGGAATTCCATTATTCACTTTGCATCTTGTATCTTCATGGCTCTGTGGGTTTTGGCCATGGTCTCTGAGTTCTCTTGCTCAACTTATCATAGTCATGACAATTAAAAAAGGATCCTATCCTATATTTTTGAAATCATGCCTGATATATCTCTATCTTTGTCTTTATATCTATGGCAACATAGAGAAGATGATTAGCAGGAGATGGTATCACAATGCAGAACTTGAAAAACAGTGCTGGCCTTGGTGGCTAAGGAATTCTGAGAGCTGACATCCAAACAGTAACATATCCAAGCTCTGTTATGATGTATACTTCAAATGGTGCAGTAGACCAATGATTCTCAACCTTTCTATCTTATATTCCACCAATTGATCTCTTGTGATGGGTGCTGACTCCTGCCATGATAGAAAAATCCATATTTTCCAAGAAGAATATTTATGTGTTTACTGGCATTCTCCTATTGTATCTACCATTCTGTATCTATCATGTTTAGCCTTGAGAAAAGAAGACTGATGGGATATATGACAACACTCTTCATATACTGGAAACGTTGTCATATAGAAGAAAGGTAGGATCTGTTCTCAATCATTGCAGAGTGCTGGGCACATAATAATGGGTTCAAGTTACAGGAAGTCAGATTTTGGTTGAAAACCAGGAAAGACTTCCTACTGTTAGTACAACAATGGAACCAGTTACCTCGGGAGGTGGTGAGCGCTCCAGTTCTGGAGCCATTCAAGAGAAAATTAGACAACCATCTATCAGATATGCTTTGATTTTGATTCCTGCATTGAGCAGGGGGTTGGACTGGATGGCCTTATAGCCCCCTTCCAACTCCATTGTTCTATGACTTTATAGTTTACAGTAAGTTGATGGGCAGTGAGAAAAAATAAGGAAAAATACTGAATGCATACCTGCATGCCAAATGGTTACACAGGGAAAAATCTATGTCAGGCAGGATTGGTAGGAGATGGCACCTCACACTTGGAAGAGGATATGGGGTTTGAAGGAGAATGAATTCTTAGCAGTTTTAATGGAAAGACGGTGTCCCCCTTAGACTACTTCCATGTCTCACCAGTGGCACAAATAACATTGACTGAGAATCACTGCAGTAGACTGGGGACATGTCCTGAAAGCCGTTTTTACTAATATTCAAAAGAAGCCAAAATGTTGTTTAAAAATTCAGTCTACATTTGAGAGAGAATTTAAAAAACCCTGTTCCTGTTTATTATGGGAAGTATATTTTCATGATTGTATAAAGACTGTGAATTGAGATTTTTTTTAAAAAAGCAATTAATTTTCAAAACATCTTGTGACAGCAATGTGCCCTGAAAGGTGAATTGCAGAGTGATGGTGCTAGAAAGTTAGAGTTGCACACTGATGGAGCAATGTTATTGGCCAGTGGTGAAGGTGAGGAGATATGCAAAGGCAGGAGAGACCCACCTTATTCAAAGCTCTGCCTAGTTTGTGCTGGTAGGACATAAGGAGAAGATAAATAGCACCCCAACCCCACACATTTCTGGGTTTGTTTGTTGCATGAAGCATTTCCTTCTCACTGATTCAAATGGAATACCCATTGAATGCATTCTTTCAGTGTTCCCTAATGCTGGAGCTTCAAGCAGAACTTGGAAACAGGCAGTTACCAGTAATGAGTTACTACTGATGTGGTTAGTCTATTTCAGCAAGAACAAAAGTAAAAACAAAACAAAAGTATACAATTTGAAGAGCAAGAAATTTATTTCAGTGTGAACTGTTCTGGCTACAATCCACTTCTTCTGTGTCTGGAGAATTAGATTATACCTATGAACACTTTGTGAAATAAAGTTGGTTGTCTTAAAATGATGCTTTTGTTTGCAATCATTTTATTTTTGCTTTGCTTTTTAAAAATAGTTACTTTAAAGGTTATAGTAACTGCTTGAGGAGATTGGAACTGCAATTATTACCTAGTTAGCTTTCAAAAGTAACTTCGCAAGCTCTTGTTTCAATACTGGTAAAACACTGATTATGGACCCTTCTGCAGCCTCAGAGGAGTGTGGCAGGGCCCAGCTTTCCTCTACGTTGAGAACTGATCTGGCATTTTGGCCTCAGCAAAAGAGAATCCCCTCCCAAACTCTTGAATCACCTTCCTAGGAACTACAGGGCTGTAGAAACTTAAACATTATGGAGACGTCACTTCCGCCGGGACAGGATGCACAGCTGAGTCTTTGTTTCCTTGCCCTGCTGAATGTAAATAAGTTGCTAAATGCCTTTTTCCCTTCTTGAAATGTGAGTAAATCTGCTTAAATTCTTTGTGAAATGTTCAAGCAGAGATAGAAGTGCTTTTAAAACTGTAAAAGCCTGGCTGCTTATCTGGGGAATGCACTTTCGTTTTCGCTCGGAAGAACGACAGTGAAAGTTGAACAGCTAATGAGCTGTAAAAAACTACTTTGTTTTCCTGTGCTATGAACCTTTTGCTTTGCTTATGAGAAAAAATAGAGATAAGAGTTCTAAAAGTTGGACACGAGAGCCGTCAGAGAAAAAACCATCAGATCATAGTCTCGAACGCTTAAGACGAATAGAGGTGGAATCCCCCGTTCCTAAAGAAGTTTCTAAAGAGACTTGGGAAGCTGCTGGAAAGGAGGGGGAGGGGCTACCTCTCTGAGCAGTCTTATTGAAGCCAGCATGGAAAAAAAGATTGCCGAATTAACAACTTGTGTGAAAGATCTGGCTAAAGATATGCCATGCCAGATTGATAGAAAACTGGAACAGGTTCTTTCCAAAATAGACTCTTTAGTGAAGGAATGTCAACAGATGGGAAAGGACATGAAAGCAGTCCAGGGAGAAGTACAGGGGATGAAGGCAAGCATAGTAAAAATGGAGGACAGAGTAAAGCAATCTTTAGAAGATCTATCAAAACAGAATGAAGGGAAAACAAAGGCACAACAACAGAAGATAGATGATTTGCAAAAGAAAGTGATTTATCTGGAAGATAGCTCAAGACGCAACAACATCAAAATAATGAATTTTGAGCTGCAAAAAGGAGCTGACCTTAAGCAGGAAGTGGTGACCTGGATAAATTCTATTATGAACTCCCAGCATGTGGCTGAAGAGGATATAGAGAGAATTCATTTTGTTGGGAACCCCAGAAATAAGAGGCCAAGACCTATAATATTGAAATTTTTCAACTATGCTAAAAAAGAGCAATTTCTCAAGGTCACTAAAGAAAAACCAGAACTATTAGTTTATAGGTCAAACCCAATACAGATTTATCAAGATTTAAGCAATGAATCAATACAGTGGAGAAAAATGATGAAACCCATCACATCAATTCTAATCAAGAATGGACGGAGATACAACTAGGGTCACCCAGTCTTTTTAAAAATATGGAAAGATGGAGTCCTCTTCAGAATCTTCTCTTTTGAAGAAGGCAAGGACTTGTTAGTCGCGTGGGGCCTATGGCAAGAAGATCAAGATGACCAAGGCGCAAGCAAGTAGGCCTGCAAGGAGTGGAAACATGAAAGAGAAGATATCTGGACTGAGAGAAACCATTTGATGCTTGAAGACTCCCCCCTTCCCCCTTTTTTTCTTTTTCTTTTCTCTTTCCCTCTTTTTTCCCTTTTTAAATTTTTTATACTGTCCCTTCCCCCCCATTTTTAAAAAAGGTTTTTTACACTGTCCCTCCTCCCCCTTTTGTTTTGTTTTGTTTGTTTTTGTTTTTTGTTGTGTTTTTTTTTTGTTTTTTGTTTTTTGTTGTTCTGTTTGCTTATTTTGTTTCTTTTTGTGGGGATGGAGAAGAGAGATAAAAAATTAAGGGATAAGGACGTTAAGAGAAATAAACAAGTCAAATGAAAGAAGGGAAGGTATTAAGGGAAAAAAAAACAGAGTAGGGTGAAATAGGAATGAGGATTTGGCTGTGGTCCAGACTGGTGTGGGTGACGTCTCCCTCCCTCCCGGAGCTCGCATCAAACCTTAGTGAGGCGCGGGGAAGTGGGGGGGGGAGGAAAAGAGGTTAAATGTAGAGTGGGAAGTTAGGGATAGGGGATTAGATAGGGAACAATGTGAATTTTTTTTTTGGGGGGGTGTTTTTGATTTGTGGGATGCACAACGGGACCAAAAAAAGATGGGATATAGAATGGATATGGGGAAAAACATAAGGGTAGCTACTTTAAATGTGAAAGGCCTAGGGTCTGTAACAAAGAGGAAGAGAATAGAAACATTATTGAAGAAGAACAAGGTGGATATTATTTACCTAAAAGAGACTAATCAATCAAAGGATGGAGTTAATGAACTGAAATTACAACATATACACATTTATGAAAAAGGATTTGGGACTTCCATATCCAAAGGTGTAGCGATATTGATTTCTAAACATTGTGAATTTGTGGTAAAAGAAGTAGTAAAAGATAGTAATGGTAGATATTTGATAGTACAGTGACTAATGGGGGAAGAAGATTATACATTAGTAAATGTTTATGCACTGAATGTGAATCAAGGAGTATTTTATAAAACTGTCGTTAAAGAGATGGAGAAGGTTAGAAAGGGATATGTTATTATGGCAGGAGATTTTAATATGGTTTTAGATAAGGTGAAGGATAAAACTGTATGTAAAATAGATGAGCTGAATAAAAGAAGTACCCTCTTGAGTAAGATATTGAAAACTACGGATTTAAAAGATATATGGAGAAAATTGAAGGGAGATGAAAGAAGGTTTACGTATTATTCCTCTGTACATAATAGTTATTCAAGAATAGATTTTATATTTATATCTCAAAATTTAATTTCTAAAGTAGATACAAATATTAATATGATAAAAAAAACGGATCATGCGTTGATGATGATGGAGATGAAAGTTAAGAAAGATTACAGAGAAGCTAGAAGATGGAGAATAGATTCCAATATTTTTCAGTATACAGATGTAATGGACAGAGCTAAGAAAGAATGGATGGAAATATGGTCAATAAATGAAGCAGGTGGGAGTAAAATAGGAGTGTTATGGGACACTATGAAAGTAATTATGAGAGGAATTGCCATAAGAGAATCATGTAGAATAAAAAAACTGAGAGAGAGAAAAATAGAAGAATCATTAAAAGAGTTAGAAATTAAATATTTTATAGATAGAGATAATAAGAAATTATTAGAGATTCAAGCTAAAATGAGAGAGTTAGAAAGCATAGAGTTAGAAAAGGTCCAGAGGGATTTGATATACTCAAAGAGGAATTTTTTCGAGTATAGTAATAAAAACTCAAAGCTTCTAGCTAGGGTAGCTCAAACTAAAAGATCAAAAAACACAATTGGAGTGATCAGAGATAAAACAGGAAAGAATTGTAGCCTAATGAAGGAAAAATTAATGATATTACAAGAATTTTACCAAAATTTATATATAGGTATATTACATTGAAAGAAGATATAGAAAATTATATTAAAGAAAATGTGAAGAGTAAACTATTAGAGAATGATAAAAGAGAATTAGAAAAAGAGATAAAGGATGAAGAGATTACAGAGGTTATTAACAAACTAAAAAATGGTAAAACTCCAGGCTTTGATGGAATGAGATCAGAATATTATAAAGCTTTTAAATCAATACTGATCCGCAAGTTAAAAATACTTTATAATGGAATATTGGAAGGAGAGAAAACACCAGATTCTTGGAAATATTCATTAACAACTCTTATTCCAAAACCCAATAAAGATTTGACAGACCCAAGTTCGTATAGACCTATTTCATTATTAAATCAAGATGCAAAGATATTTACTGCAATCTTGGCAAATAGAATGAATAAGTTTATTACAAAATATATTAAAGAGGATCAAAATGGGTTTTTAAAGGGAAGACAAATGGAAAATTTAACTAGGAGGGTTTTGAATATTATAGATAATATAGAAAAAGATAAATCAAAGGCAGGCATTTTATCATTAGATATTTTCAAGGCATTCGATTGTGTAGAATGGACAACATTAAAGATCCTTTTAAAGGGTTGGGGTTTTGGAAAGAAATTTAGGGGGGTAATAGACCAATTATATTTGGAGAACACTTCTGCAGTAATTGTTAATGATGGGATGACAGAGCAGATAGTTCTAGGCCGAGGCACCAGACAAGGTTGCCCTCTTTCTCCAGTTCTGTTTTGTTTGATTATTGAAATGTTAGCAAATGCAATAAGGAATGACGATTTAATTGAAGGTATGCGTGAAAATAATAAAATAAAGATTAATTTATTTGCTGATGATTCCCTATTGACAGTGAAAAACCCATTAGAAAGTATAGATAGAATTAAAATTCATTTAGAAAAATTTGGAAAAATAACTGGATTACGTGTAAATTGGCAAAAATCTGAAATAATGTTGTTTAATCATAATAAACTAGAGCAAGAATAGTTTGTTGATAAATATGATTTTAAGATATGTAAATCGGTTAAATATTTAGGTATAGATTTAGTAAAAGATACTCAAAAAATAAAGGAACATAATTATAATAAATTAAAAGGAGATATTAAAAAGAAACTACAGGAATATACTAAATTAAAACTTTCTTGGTTTGGAAGGATCACACTGATAAAAATGAAGATTCTACCAAAAATTAATTTTTTATTTAGAATGTTACCAGTACAGTTAACAGAAGATGATTTTAAATTTTGGCAAGGATTGATTAATAAATACTGTAATGAAGGGAAGAGAGCCAGAATAAATAAAAAGTATTGGTATAAAGCAACCAAAAAAGGAGGTATAGGCATACCAAATATAAAAAATTATTATTTGGCTAATCAGTTGAGGTTCATTGGGGAAATTATATATAACCCAGAAAGGTTAATTTTGTGAAAAATGGAATCATCAGAATTACAGGTGGATATTGAAAAACATCTATTTGGTATGATTAAGAAATATAATAAGCAAAATTAATAACCCATTTTTAAAGACTATGTTAAACGTCTGGTACAAGTATAGAAAGAATTTATGTCCGTTTAACTCTCCATTAGGATTAGTGACTGAAATAGAGAATTTTCCTGCCAATATGAAAGTTTATGCAGAATTATTTAAAGAAAAAAAGTGATTAGATTAAAAGACTGGTTGTATAAAATGAGATCGAAAGATCAAATGAAACAAATCCTTCAAAATAAGAATAGATCATGGTTGAATTATATGCAATTAGAAAGATGGACTAATGAATGGGTAAAGAAGTATAATAAAGGTAGAGAATATACGAAGTATGAACAATTTCTATTATCATATGAAGATATTCAGATGACCAATTCAGTAAAGGGTGCAGTGATTAAAATTTATAGATTCCTGCTAGATCTAGAAGAAGAAGAGACTGAGAAAGAAGGATTGAAGTTAGTGTGGGAACAAGACTTAGGAAAAAGAATAAATGATGAAGAATGGAGGAAGATGTGGAAAATGAGGGTTTTACGATTTATGTTGGTGAGAATAACAGAAAAACTTTTCAAATTGGGTTTAAGGTGGTATTTGACACCGACAAAATTGAATAAAATTAACACTAGTTATCTGAATGTCTGTTGGAAATGTGAGAAGGAAATTGGTACATACTTTCATATGTGGTGGGAATGCGAAAAAGTACAAAGATTTTGGAAACTAATCTTTAAAGAACTAAATGACATATGTGAAAAAGATATAGAATTTAATCCTGAGATAGCTCTGTTATCAATATTTGAGAATGTGGAATATGATAAAATGACTAGAGAATTGATTACCAATTTATTAACAGCAGCCAGATTAATAATAGCTAGGAATTGGAAATCAAAGTCTGAATTTCGAATGGAAGAATGGTATAATGAAATATGGAACATTGCTATAAATGATAAGTTAACTTTTAACTTAAAGGTTAAGAAAGGAGAGATGAAAAAGAATTATTTCTATGATATATGGGGCAGATTTCTTGAATATGTGCTAACAAGAGGAAAAGGGAAAGCTCCAAATCAAGAATCAATGCAGTTCTGGAGAAGAGGACAATAAAGGAAGAAGAAGAATAAAGATAGAGGAAGAAGAGGATTACTGCAAGAGGTCCCGACTATGGTGGTGGGGAACACAGTCGATTTGTATTTTGGTTTATGTATTATATGTTTATGTTTATGTTGTAATTTAAGAAAAAAAGAAAAGAAAAGAAACTTAGACATTATTTATCAAAGTTTTCAGTTGTTAAACTCTTTGGGATTGAGGTAAGACAAACCAAACCAAACCATATTCTTCATATTCTTATTTCATATATATTTTCTGTTTGAAGATCTAGAAACTGGACATTGTGTACTTCACCTCTACTAAAGCTCTTTTTCTCCTTTCTTGCTTTTCATTTTAACTTAGGGGTGTGGGGGTTGGGGAAGAAACTGACCCTGTGCAGCCGTGGTATTATTTTCATTTAAATCTAAAATCATTAAAATGCCTCTGTGACTTACTGCTGGTTCATTTAAATGACGTGCTCAGAGAGCTACAACCCCAAGCTCTGCAATGCCGCCGCTGTGACTTTCATATAAATTGGATACTGATTTATATGTGACAGACTAAGCCAGCAAACGGGCCCCACGGGGGAGGTGTAGTCCATTGAAATAAATCCGAAATTAAATTATCTTGAATAAAATTACAATACAATCGCCTTCAACAGAAGGGTAATGCATATATTTCATTAAATATTAAAGTTTAATTTCTTTTGCGCATACGTGCATGCTGAGGTGAGGAGAAGTTCCTGTGGTGCATTTTTTTAACCCAATGTTGATTTTTCTCGGTTCTCTTCTTTCTCTTTAGCTGAACACCTAAATAAATTTGTACCGTGATATCTACAGCTTATCAAACGCAGTGGCAAAGCCAGTGCAGATTGAGCTTGGGAGTTGTGTGTTTCAATTGCCACTGTCATGGGAAAGCAAGTCAGAATGACAGCTGAACCAGGAACTGGCCTTGGGCGAGACAAAGGGCTAAACTAGACATTAAGGGAAATGCTTATTCCTTCTGATTAACCTGTTTCCCCTCTGATGACTGGATTTCCTTAGAGGGAGCTGCCTCCACAGTCAGACCTGCAAACTAAGGGCCTATCAAGACAGGGGAATTTGGAATGGTGTGGTTCGCATTTAAAGGGTTCTTGCCTTAAGCGTAATATATTTTATCTCTCACGTAAGCGATCTTTCAATCCACAGTGGAAATGTTTATTCTCCTGTGAGTGACAAGGGGTCTTTTGATTATCTGTTTACTAACAAGTAAGGTTTACCCAGTTTACTCACAGGTAAGGATGTGACAGTGGTGGTGGGGTAAGCTTCCAGCAGTAGTACTGGAGCGAGGGGGAAATGTTGGGGAGATGGAAGGGAAGGAAGCCCCCTTTTTCCCACCTTTCCTCTCAGCCAGGGCTTTGCTGGGGGTGTGCTGTCTTATGCAGTGGAGACCATGGAGTGGAGATAGCCCTCTTTCCTGTCTTTTCTCACAGCCATCATTCAGCCAGCTGCAGAGGCTTTTCTTCATTCTTTCTTACCTTCCATCCATCCATCCATCCTTCCTTCCTTTTTTTTTTTTTTTTGGTGAATTAAAGTAAGGGGCACATGGAAATTGGAATGCATCAACCTAGTATTGTATTAGAATTGCACTGCATCAGTTAGGGAAATATTAGAAAAGAGAGATGAAAATAGAGGAGAGGTTTTCCTCATCCTCCCTTTTAATGTCACCACCTACCTGTTATGTCACTGTGTTGTCATCTCAGATAACACCACCCACAGTTCCATTTGGGTGTGAAATAACCATCTACACAGGCTACACAATAATTAGGATCATGTTGAATTGCACCAAAAAGAATAGTGCTGTGCCAGAAAGGTGCGCAATGGATCTTAAAGAGCAGAATGGATTGATCTAAGTCAAAACATGTTTGAATGTCATCATTTGGTTTGAAACAAACCATACCAACAGCAATCCCTATACCGATCTATATGTCAGTCTGTACAGACCCTAAGCCTGTGTTTACTTTCCAGTCCCAGTCCCAAAACAAAGCTTGGAAAAAGGAAGTTATGCAGCTGAGGGAGATTACGTGCGATGACAAACAACCATCTTTCACCCTTTGAGGGAGCACCTCTTGTAAAAACATATGTATCATATAATGTCACTCTGTCTCTCAAACTTAGTTTCCATCTGCAAAATGTTCTACCTGCTTTTCAATTAAAACAAGTTAAGGGGCATGAATATTTTGTGCATTAACATGACTCTCTTTCCCCTGAATAGTGAACTCAGGTGGCAAGAGTTGGTTTAGTTTGCATTTTGGAATGAAAAGACCTCACTATCACCTACTTGACAAATAGGAAAACAGAACTTTCCTAAATGTGGTGATATATACTATATCTTGTGTAAAAAACAAAAACAAACACAAAAGGACAAAATTTGCTTATTTTAGGGCTCGATCACCCTGTGCCATTTTGGAGACCCAGGTCCATGATTGTGTTTGTACATTTCTAGTTTTCCATGGAGATCCTCTTACTGCAAATGAGAAACTGCAAACAGGAAGGCCAGGTCACAGATTGAATGATACTGGCAGGACAGAAGGACTTCTGGGCAGGACCACAGCAGTTCTAGAGAGGAGCAGTCTATTTATTTTATTTTATTTATTTATTTGCCCCCTTCTTTTTTCCACCAATCAATAGAAAGAGCCCTGAAGTTTTCTAAAACACTCATTGGGAATTGAGGAACTTTAAAAGGTTATTGGGTGCCATCATCTTTGATGCCTTCTTAAAAGGGCATCATAGGCAGCCCGCTCTTCCGATTGGGCTTGTTTATTTCCCAATTCTACCAAAGAGAATCTTAGTAAAGGACTCATGTATCTAAAATACTTCAGGCCAACTTCACTACTTTGTCATCTTTACAAATTCCTGCAAAGAACCATTCTTAACTGTCTGATGGGGGTAATGGAGTCACACCTCAAGGCTTTAGATCTGGGAATAACTATACTACACAAATCTTGCATATAGCACAACACATTGAAGATGGCTTTGAAACTTGGAAGATCATGGGGCTTGACCTCTCAGCTCCCAATGACACTGTTCATCATCAAATATTATGGCAAAAATCTATAATATAATCAAAGATTATAAACTACCTAAACTAATAATAAACTGCCAAAATATAAAGTGAAAGGTCTTCACAAGGAACAATATTCTTTGAGAGCTATTGAGAGCTCTATCTTTTTATTTATTTAAGTGCCCTAGCACAGCGATCCCCAACCCCCGGTCCCCGGCCCGGTGCCGGTCCCTGGCCTGGGCCAGACCAGGCTGGTGAGAGAGACCTCCCCACGCGCACTCACCCCGCACCGCCTGTTTGCGCCTGCGCGCGTGCTCCGGCATGGCCACACAAGCGCTGTGCCGCCATTTGCGCATGCGTGCGGGCCCGCACAAGCGCATGCTGCCATTTGCGCATGCGCACGAGCAGTCGTGCGCATGCGCAAAATGGCGACGCGCACTCGTGCGGGCGTGTGCGGGCGTGTGCGTGCCTGCGTGCCTGCTCAAAATGGTGGTGCGCGCTCATGCGGGCGCGGGCGCGCCCGTGCAAGAGAGAGCGCACGCTTGTTCGCGTATGCGCGCGAGAGCGGGGGTTGCCCCACCTTCCCCAGCCGGTCCGTGGACCGGAAAAGGTTGGGGAACACTGCCCTAGCAAAACTCTGTACCAGCGCTAAACCTTTTCTTTTTTTAAGATTCTGTGTCTCCGCACAGTTGAGGGGAACTGATACCCCTGTGAAAGCCTGTTTGCACTGGATCAGGCAATCACACTACCGGAAAGTGGACAGAAATGATATCAACCCATTTGGAACAAATGTAAATCACCACCTCCGGTTGAACAAAACGATTCCCTGCTCAAAAAAAGAGGATTCCACAATGGGCCTCCCTGCATTGAGCTTTACATGATGTAGTCATTGGGTTTTAATTTACATTTATCCGTGTGCACTCGGATGTAAATTGTAAGGTAAATGGCCCATGTAGTTATTCCTTAGTTTTTTCCCCCTAGGCTGCCACATACTGACATGCAAGGGTGGCCTGCGCATTCTCACCACTTTCCTCTAACCCCACTGCCTTGTCTGTTACCCCCTATGCTTCATCTCCCTCCCCCTGATGCCTATCCACCCCTCTTTCTTTAGGCAACATCACTCCCTTTGTGCAAATGATGTTGCTTCGCAGAGGGTTGACAAGAAGTGGAATGAAATGAGACAGGCAGGAGGAGGAAGGACAGAGGAGAGCCGGGAGGGTTGCAGGACACGAAGCACAGAGGAGATGGAGTGGTGGCATGATGAGAGACGAGGCAGGTGGAGGAGTGGAGGTGAAGAGGCAAGGTGGCAGGGACCCAGTGAGGGAAAAGAAAGGGATGGAAGTGAGGCAGGGGCAGCATAGGCCTTCCAGGAAGTTGGGGAGCATTGCAGTTCACAGGTTCTGGCCCTCCGCTACTTGAGGTGGCAGCCTTTGCCTAATGGATGAGCTGGCTCTGCTGACACAGTCGTCTCTTGGCACTCAAGGTGCACTCGGCCAAAATAACACCGATGTGCAGAATGTGCTGTTGCAATATTTATCTCTTGAATGGCAAGTCTGCCTTTGCAGAAACAGTTTCTGAGCGGCCTGGGCTGTTGCTTTGATCATGGCAACGGAAGCAAAGAGTAGAGCAAAGATGATTTCCAGCTCTTTGCAGGTCGGGCAAAAGCGACAAACAAACAAACAAACACGACAAAAATGTTGCGACACCTTAAAGACTAACTGCTATATTTTAATGTGAGCTTTCATGGACAAGTCCACTTCTTCAGACATGAGAGTCAGTCTGCACGGCAAATATTTTTAGTTATGTGTGGCCCCAAAGCAAAGAGACTGTTTGTTTCCTAGGCGCAAGTAGTTAATGAAGTGGCATTTCACACCTGGCAACTGCTGCTCCTGTTTGTGTCCTTTGTTAGTGGCTTCTCCAGAATGGGATAAATATTGCTTGGCCATTTGGATCATAATGATTCTGTATGATTGAGTGGCTTTCAATAATAGGTGGCCCATCTCTAAGTTAAAAGAGACAGTTAGTAATTGTGCAGAACTGTCATTTGCTGAGCACCAGAAGTATTCAGAGAAGCAAGAAAGCAAGCAAACATCTAATCTATGCTCAAGATATTTTCACACAGGTTCGTTTCTGTGAAGCAAATGTGCAACAAATATATTAAAAGCAGCAACAAAATTCTGACTTTAGCCATAGGAAAATGCCTGCCAAGCGAGCTAGAGTGCTATTAGGAAAATGACTGAACTGAAAACAGGTGAGTGTGTGGTTGTAATGTCTTCTCTGGCCACATGTCATCCCTGTGCGATACAAGGAAGAGTTCACTGTGAGTCACAGCCATGTCTTCTCTGCTCAGAAATAGAAAAGTGGCTTCAGGGAAGTGGCAGCTGTGAGACTCAAACTCCTTTTGGATGCTGGGCACCCAGATTTGCACGTCTTTATGGGCAGCTTGATGTTCAGAAGCTTGATGGCTCATGGCCAGACCTGGGCTATTCATATTCGTATCTCTGGGATACGAATACGAATAGCACATATCTACTCAGGGCTTCTTATTGCTGATCTGCTAAATGTGGATACAAGGAAGCCATGGGAAGATAGAAGCTTCCATTTCTGCTGAAATTTCTGCCTACCGGAGCGATTAAACAACAGCAACAACACTACTCAGGACCCTCATTCCCTCAGTCATTTTGTATTACATTGTTCTTAGTTGCACACTGGTCCTTCCACGTGGCATGGTTGCTCTGCAGGATGTGCAGTGCATTCGGATTAGGCAAAATCTGACAGAGCCAGCTTCCCCAGCCTGTTATTTAGTCAGAATGGATTTCCTGCTTTGTTGGGGGGAAAACAGGGCTCCCCTACAAGGCAGCTCTTTTGGCCATTCCAGCCTGGGTGATTGCACTCAGAAAGTGTAGAGTGAATGCCTAAGGGTTGATAGAGCAGCTGCTGCATCATGTTTTGTCAAATAAAAATATCTTCCATATGGTATGAAATCATGTCACATAAATACCAAAGTTTGTTATAGGGTTCTGCACTTTACTAGAGTTCTCCAAGGTTCTGAACCCTTCAAAGAGCTTCAGGATCTTGAACAGACCCTTTAAACTTCA
Source organism: Intellagama lesueurii (assembly GCA_037013535.1). Lineage (NCBI taxonomy): Eukaryota > Metazoa > Chordata > Lepidosauria > Squamata > Agamidae > Intellagama > Intellagama lesueurii. Next base: position 222,831,256 of record JBAJHW010000002.1, read on the forward strand.
GGCTCAAATCCGGAGCTCATTCACCACCTCTCTGACATTGGAATTATCAGCTTTCACTGATAGATTTCTCAGTAGAAAGGTGTGTGGTGGGCTTGGACTGCCAGCACATGGGCCTTCCAGCACAAGGGGATTTCTGTCAGTAGAAGAGGCTTCTGCCTATTCCAGCCACTCTGCAGCCAGCTCATCTAAGATTGCACTGTTAAGAGGCAATTTTATATATAATTACCTGGCAATAAGCCCCCGTGAGTTCAATGGGACTTGCTTCTTAACAGGAACACTGGATAATTTCATTTGTCATTTTAATAGACATTAGCGTACTGTGCACTTTTTCAGATGAATATACAGATTGGAATGCAATTACCTTTGGATGCGTCAAAATGCATATTAAATACATGCATTGGGGAAAATGTGTACAAAATGCATATGGGAAGGTATTGCATCCAAATGCATATTTTACACAAAATGTGTGAAAGTGTGGTTCTTTCAGTTGAAAATATATAGAACTCTCTAGGTCTTCTGCGGCAGGTTCAACTATGGGAGCCATTTTGTCAGCAGAACTGATAGGTGGGTGGTTCCTTCTCCTCCAACTACCTCTACATTCTAACCCTCTGTCCTTGAAGGTCAGTAAACCCTCTGGAGAAGATATTTGTGCAGAGGAAACAGGTGAGGTCCAACTACACTCCTGGAAATATGTTACCACAATGACTGACTTAACTTGATTTGACTACAAATCTTTATGTTGTTGTTTTTACTTTGCCATAGCCTGATGGAACCAACTGATCGTTGAGGAGAGATCTGGTCATACCTAGACATGTATAGGATTGCCCACAGATGTTGTTTCCTGTTCTCTTTTACAGAGTAGGATAGTTTTGTTAAATGTAGGACAACATTGCCATTTGTTAGTCTTAAACATATCACCCCGTATCAGTCTCTTGCATTTAAGATCTTCTGGAGAGGCTTTTCTCTCAGTCCCACCACCTTCGAACTTTGAAGCCATTTGGTGAGGACTCAAGAGAGGGCCTTCTCAGTGGCTGCTCCAAGGCTTTGGAATGTTCTTCCTCTAGAAATCAGGTTGTCTTCCCTCCCTTGTATCCTTCCTGTGTCAGGCAAAGATCTTCCTTTTCAGGCATTCTTGTAAGCGATAAGTGGAGGTTTTAGGAATGCTGCATCTATTCAATTCAAAGATTTTTGAAATGTTTAAAAATATATTTTTGAGTGTTTTACTGGTGATTTTTAAAATATTATATGTTTAATTGTTTTGAGTGTTGTGTTTTATGATGCTTTTCGTGGTGATTATTGTGCAATTTTAATGGAGAGTGAACCACCTTGAGTCCCTTATGGGGAAAAAAGTGGCATATTAAATCAAGCAAGCAAGCACATATCCCTCCTCTTAGGAAGCCCATTAGGAAGAAACCAAGTATGGCGGCAGATGACATTGGCAATTATAGGCCCGTCGCCAATGTTTCCTTCCTCAGCAAAGTGGTAGAGAGGGTGGTGGCTGATCAGCTCCAGGCCCTTTTGGATGAAACCAATGCCCTGGATCAGTTCCAGTTGGGCTTCAGGCCACACCATGGCACAGAAACGGCATTGGTTGCCCTGTGAGGGAGGCCGACAGGGGCCAAATGTCTCTGTTGGTCCTCCTCGATATCTCAGCCGCCTGAGATACCGTTGACCACGGTATCCTCCTGGAGATGCTCTCCGAGTTGGGAATTGGTGGTCTGGCGCTTGCCTGGTTCCGATCCTTCTTGGAGAACCATCCTCAGAGAGTACAGCTTGGGGATAATGTATCAGCCCCATGGAGTCTCAAATGTGGGGTTCCACAGGGCTTGATTATTTCCCCAATACTGTTTAATATCTATATGAGGCCGCTGGATCAGGTCATCAGGGGATGTGGGGCTTCATGTCATCAGTATGCTGATGACACCCAGCTCTACATCTCCTTTTTTCCTACAACAGTGGATGCCGTTTCGTTCCTTCAGCCCTGCCTGGAGGCTGTATTGCAATGGATGCTGATGAATGGACTGAGGTTCAACCCGGACATGACGGAGGTCCTGATGGTGGGTGGCCCCGCCATTGGTGGTTTGGGAAACTCCCTCACTTTTTGGGGGGGTGACTTTCACCACGAAGACTGAGGTTCGCAGCTTGGGGGTCCATCTAGATCCGGTGCTTACCATGGAAACACAGGTAGTGTCAGTGGTCCGCACCACCTACTTCCATCTTAGGCGGATTGCCCAGCTGCATCCCTATCTTGATGGTGGGGCGCTCACCACTCTGGTCCATGCGCTTGTAGTCTCAAGATTAGACTACTGTAATGCACTCTACGTGGGGCTGCCTTTGAGATTGATGCAGAAATTTCAAATGGTGCAGAACGCGGCGGCCAGACTTCTCACTGGGGTGAGAAAATGTCAACATATCTCCCCCACTCTGGCTGCCCTGCATTGGCTGCCCATTCGATTCCACATTGATTTCAAAGTATTAATGATGACATATAAAGCCCTAAATGGTTTAGGACCTCAATATCTGGCGGAACGCTTTCTCCCAGCTAGATCTACCCGTATCACTCACTCTAGCCAGGAGGGGTGGCTGAGGGGCCTAACACCGAGGGAGGCCCAGAGAAAAAGAACAAGAAACCGGGCCTTCTCGGCAGTGGCCCCTCATCTCTGAAACAATCTAACCCCAGAAATTTGCCTGGCTCCCTTGCTGGGTGTTTTTAAGAGCAAGCTCAAGACCTGGCTCTTTAGGCAGGCCTTCCCTCCTATCATTATTTAATTTATTTTTGCCATCTTGAGTTATATCATGTTGTTGTTATCTTATACTGTTATTGTTTTTATGAAATTGTTTTATGAACTTGTTGTTAGCCGCCCAGAGTAGACTTTGATCTAGATGGGCGGGATATATAAATAAATAAATAAATAAATAAATAAATAAATAGATAGATAGATAGATAGATAGATAGATAGATAGATAGATAGATAGATAGATAGATAGATAGATAGATAGATAGATAGATAGATAGATAGATAAGGAAGCAGCTCACATTATTTGGTTTTGTGTGTTTAAGTTCAAGCTGTCCAAGTAACGGGCTTCAGCATGGTCTATGTGAGCAGTACAGATGGTGGAAGTTCAAACTGCAGCTGGAGGAATCATGTTTCTGAATGCTCTGATACATAAAACAGATAAATAAAGTGACACACATCACACACCCTCCCCAGAAGTAGAAAACCAGCATGCTAGAGAAAAAGCTAAACTCAAGCCTTTCCCCATGAATTGCTGGTTTTCTACTTGAGGGAAGCTTAAAAAAAAAAGTGGAAAAATATTCAGATTTCTAGGCAGCACCTGCTATGTTTCAGCCCATTTGACCTGCCCTTGACTTATTGCACATGTGAATCAAGCGTGGGTCATGAATTGTGTTTGCAGAAGGAGCTGGAGAAACATCAGCCAGTTGTTATTCATTAGGGACCAACATATAATTTTGTAACCTCAGTGGGAAAACAAACCTAGATATCATGTTCTAATCCAAAGCAAAGAAAGGGAGACAAAAAACCAGACAATGACAGCTTACCTTTAAAATTGGGCCTGATTCTGGCATCGTATCCTGATGTCCTTCCCATCAGTTTATCCAGAAAATCAGAAGGGGACATAAGCTTAGCAGCAGAGCGGGCTGCTGCTCCCGTTTCTTTGGACGTGGCGAGGCTGAGCCAAAAAAAGAAGAGAGCAAGCAGAGACTTAATTAGTTGCTTTTTTTCCTCTGGTTGAAATTATATCTTTTTGCCCCATGTTGTGAGGACATGGCACCTGAATCCTTTCCAGCGAGCACTCTGCTCCCACTGTAAGCCATGACAAATACCTCTGTGGATTCTTAATGAAGCTGCTGTCTACTAATTTGTTTGCTCAGCCCAAACATTCCTGATCATGGAATCCCAACTGCAACCCAAGATCAAGCACGATGACAGATGAAGAAAATCCCTTTGCTAATTTAGGAAGAGACCCGGAGTCTGCCTTAAATCAGAAATGTGGACTCTAGCATCGTATCCTAGTGGGAAAACACACTTTGAGATTAGCTATGTTTTATTAAGGAACATCAATTACCATGTAATTACAGGGCAAATAGCAGAGGAGAGTATGCAGGGATGTTTCATAAAGAGTGGACAGTGTGTGAGAGCAATATTGGCTTCCATTTGGTTTAATAGCCGGCGTTGGCTGAAATGTCCTGTATAGTATGCTGGAACACGCTGGTGATCTAATTGGTGCAGAAATCTGATAACCATGCAGGGCCTGAGGCACCTGGACATGCTCAATCTTATGTCCAAACATGTTAGAAACAATATGTGTGTGTTTTAATGATGGCCCAAATCCTTTCAGGTTAATCTGATATTAGTGAGTTTGAATTCTCAGCCATGACTGAGTTCTCTTGAAATCAGTACTTTCCTATGACTTGTGACTTATTTGTCTCATTAATGTAAACAGGAGATAGGCAAGACTTGCTTAGTTAAAAAAAAATCTAGAGCGAGGTACCACAAAAAACAAACAAACCCACATTTAAATGTCATGCAGTTACTTAAATTCCTGTCAGCCTGGTGTTCTCTGGGAGCCCTCCTCCTTCAGTGTGGGCTCTCCTTCTTTTCCTCTTTTCCACCATTACTGCTACCCTTGTACCCTTTAAGCACAATCTCCATCATCCCTCTGAGGGTGAGGGCCAGCCCTGCACTGAAATGGGGAAAATGCCACCTCAGGCAGGTGATATTGACAAACGGTGAACTATTTTCATGACTAGGGAATGGGAGACAAACTGATAAGTTTTTCTGATGCAGGAAGGCATCTCAGCCCCTTCTCCACCATTTGCTTCTCTGCCTTATTTAGCAAAAAGTTTGAGGCTGGCTTCCAATGAGTTTCAGTGGCAGTTTCCGCTGCCCTCCTTCCAGTAGACACGGTTGACCCTGAAAAATGTAGAGGCCTATGAATGGGAGCAGGTGAGTGCTGGACACTGCCAGCGTCTTTTCATTTGCTCATTGTTGGCTCTCTCATTCAGAGGAGGTCAGCTGAGGGTAACCGCAAGGAGAAGGTGGAGAAGGAAGAGGGCTAGACACTGGAAAAAATTCTCTTTTTTTTTTACAGCTAAGATTTCCAGAAACAATTGGCCAGCTTAGCCAGTGGTTGTGTTGGCTGGAAGATTTTGGGAGCGTTACTCTGAAACAATAACTTTTCTAAGCTTCCATTGGTGGGCCCACTGCTGCAGTATTGCTATAGCCACTGCCCAATAATGCCAGCAATACAGAGAGCTGCTGGTACAAACAAGCTGTGACGTCAAGTCTCCTAAAATGGAAACACAGCCCTCTTGCTTATTGAAATAACTGGCTTCATCACTCAGTTGTGTCCCTAGTTGTGGTTATTAAATAAATACATCTAGCATTCGTTTAAACATTTGCAGTATTTCTTTCCTCATTTCCACAGATATTTATGGATTAAAGAAGTGCCTACTGGTTTCGGCATTTATGAGGGGGAGGTGGAATTGTTTTGAGCTTCCCAGGCATCAGTATTGATAAATAGCATGTTCTAGCTGAGGAGAAAAATTCATGGAGGGTGCAGTTTAGAAGAAAGACTGCACCGCTTGGGTTTGAAGTGGAAGGTTGTCTCTCTTATAATCTTAAATGTGATGTATGAATACCCTTCCTCCATTATATATAGTAAATATAATGTACCAGTAGATAAGCATATTAAAGAGCAGCAAATTTGGCAGGTCTAGTTTCATATTGATACAGAAATATTGTACGCATATTCAAAGGTAGAATCTATCGGAAATCTACAAAAGTGGGTAAGCCATAAGCCTGCAACGGTCTGCAAATAATTAAATGCAAGAGTTCACATGCCAGTCTCTTAACCTTCAGGAAAACTCTCTTTGACCTCCAGGAAGTTATTAAGGGGATAATTTTCTGCAAATTGTATTGACTGGAATGAGTTTACTCTTCACCTCCTCCTTCTTTCACATTTGTTTTTGTTTCATTTCACCAGTAGAAATGATCTTTTGCCTCTGTAAGGTAGAATTTATAACCAGAAATGTTGCCGCAACGAGAAATGATCTGGAATAGAAATTTGCCGGCATTGCTATTTCACACAGAGTGCCTTCGGCTTGGAAATGAGTTCATTTATTGTTCATTTAAGGGCAAACATATATCTAGGGTGCCTTCTGGCAAACACTGCTTCTCCAGAAGAGCCATATATTTCTACAGTAACAGTGTTAAGCACGGCGTTTGGGTGGACTGCGGACTTATCAGTGATTCCTTGAGAATGCAGGCATTCCCATTGACACAATCCATGCTGACAAAGATTTCCCATTCAGTTCAATAGAGACGACTGATCCCAGCTCACACATTGAAGGTCATATGACCTTTGTGCATGGACTGGGGGACACATGAAGCCTTGCAGGGGAAAACTGCGCATGAGGAGCAGAATGAGGGGAAATTACTTTTTTGGACCACAATCCTCAGATGCCAGTGGCCATACTGGGGGGCAAATTGATTTGTTGTCCAAAATGTAACTCTTTCAAGTAACTCCAATTAACAGAACATATTTATGTGTAACATACCCTAACTATGGTTGTATGGTACATGTCAGTCAGAAGAATGCCACAAATGAAGCACCTTAAGCTGAGACACGTTCCCCCTTCCATCACTTAATTCTCTGTTTTTTCCCATCTTGGGCTTTGTTTATCTCTCTTTTTGTTAGGATATTGTCTGTTTTAAACTCTTGTTTTATATTGCTTGGACTGTAAGCCGCCCAGAGTAGATTTGTTTAGAATCTAGATGGGCGGGGTAAAAGCCAAATAAATAAATAAATAACTAAAATACAGATACACATACAAATACCACAGATGTGTGTGGCTATATGTAAGGAAGCACAGGGATTAGAGAGCAAATAAATGCCTTTCCCCAAGTATTGTGGGGAAAATAGCTGTGGTTGCTTTAAAAATTGGTATCCATGCTTTGCAAACTCCGAAGAAAATGGGGAAAGAGGGAATCAATGCTGGGCTATAAATCTGCATTCCAAAAGAGGTTCTGCATGGAAATGAGCCGGGAGGGGAAAAAAATTCAATTAAACAGCAAATGAGTTGGTGCCCAAAGAATCCTGCCAGTTCAGCAGAGAGGTGCCAGCAAATGCAATATACTGATGTCTTCTCATTAACCACGGGCTATAAGGAAGACTATGGGGAATGATGCAATCAAATATCTCACAGTTTTCGGGTTTGCTTTTTGTTGTTGTTGAAAGAACACAGCCCAAAGATATTATATGCGTGAAAAATGAAGAAGGGTTAGGCAAAATCATACAGGCTTCTTCTCGTATGAACCTTTATGCTGGTGTTTTAAAAAATGAAAAGTAGAAGAAGGCACCAACTCGTCAACCTAGCTGTGCAGGCATTTGTACTGCTTCGGAGTTCTTAGCCCCATTGGCCAGCTTTATCCAAAACAATCACCAGTAATGCCTATATGTGGGGCTTGGCCACTTGTGGGTCTCTAGATTAGAGACAGGAAAACTTGGGGGTTTTTTTGGACCACAGCTCCCACAATCCTCCAGTCAGCATGAGGGATTCTGGGAGCTGTTGTATTAAAACAGTGAAACAATTCTTACTCCAAGTTCTCCTCTGGATGTTGTAGGACTGCAGCTTCCATTATCTTTCATCATTGCCTATGCTGGCTAAAGATGATGGGAACTGTAGTCTAGCAACATCTGCTATATAGGAAAGAGCTTTGGGATAATCTCTACTTTTTATTTTAAATTTTATTATTTGATTTATCTTTTTATTTATCTGGTTATTTATTTGATTTTATTGATGCCCTTCCTATATCCTGATTTATGGCTCTAATGGTGTTGAACAGGAGACAGTAGAATAACATAAATTAAAACACTAAAAATGCAATTCAATGTATCATAAGATCATATATTTATAATTAGTAAAATATCTTTAAACAACAGCAGCAGCAACAACAACATCATACACACACATAGTTTTAAAGAAGAAAATAGAAATACAGTACCCCTGGTTAAAAACTACTTTCTTTCCAAATATTATGCTACTGTAGTACTTCTGTATGGAAATGTAGGGAGATATATGAGAAGAGTGTAAGGTAAGGCAAACACAAGAAGCTCTACATGGATGAAAAACATGATCAAGCATCGTGTTGTGGTTAGAGCTTTGGGCTAGGACATGGGAGAGCTGGGTTCCAATCTCCGCTTAGCCATAAAACTGGGTGACCCTTGGCCAGTCCTATTCTCCCAGATTGATCTAACTCACAGGGTTGTTGTGAGGAGAAAGCGTGGGGAGCTGAACTAGATTGGTCACCTCGAGCTCATTTCATTAAAGGCAGGACATAAATGCAAGAAGCAAGTGAATAGATGATAGCCAATCTGTGCTTAACTCAGACAACCCTCCTTCCACTGCAGTTGTCACAGAATTAAGAATGATCATATATACTGCCGATGGATTATATTTATTCTATGGCATCAGTTGTAATTATATTGATTCTATGGAGTCTGTTGTAATTATATTTTCTAATTACTTATGAAAGAAAGAATGCAAGGTCACACGTGCTTTATTTTGTTATTATGGAGGTCAGTGCTATTAAAGTAGGGTAGGGGGAAGGCTGTGGCTCCTTACATTTTATATTTTTCTTACAGCCAAGGTATCTGTGAGGCAACCTTCCATACATGTTAGTACTTTGCAAAACCTTCGCAAGTGCAAGTAGGCCTTTGAACAACTCAACTTAGTGCACCAGGTCCACCCTTCCTGAGTCAAATTAACTTGGCAGCAATTGTTCATATCTTAGTCACATCACTTCTTGACTACTGCAATGTGCTGTGCTTTGAGCTAGCCTTGAAAAGAATCCAAGATTGTCAACTTGGGTAATACAGGGCAGCAAGGCTGCTAAGTGAGGCCTGGTTCTGAAAGATCTGCAATGGCTAAAATTGCTTGCTGCATCTCGTTCAACATGCTGGCTTTCAGGTTCAAAGACCTTAGAGAACAAGGGTCCTGGGTCCTGCTCTCTGAGGGACCACCTGTCCCTTTATGGTTATTATTGGGTGTTACTCTCTCCAGGAAAGATGCTCCTGAGAATACCAACAGCTACAGAGGCCTGTTTGAGAGTCATGCAGGGAAGTGCTTTCTCCTACATGACTCCCAGCCTGTAGAAGGGCATCCTTGCAGAGCTGCAGTCACTTTCTGCACTTGCCACCTCTAGGAAGAGTGTGAAGGCATACCTTCTTAAATTGCCTTCTAATATTTTTAATTTAGAATTTTAACTTTAACTTACATGCACACACACACACACATTATATAAATATACGTCTATTACATGCTTTTTATATATACTTAATAAATGTATAGGTCTCATGGTCATGGTTTGTTTTAATGATTCCATGATTCAATTTGTTTTTAATTGTTTTCATTATTTTACAATGATCATAAGCCACCTTGAGCACTATCTAGTATAGGGTAGGAGGCATAGAAATGTAAATGATGGTGGTGGTGGTGGTGTCTACTCAGAAGTAAGAGTTTAATGGGGCATGGGACCAGATAAATGTGTACAGAATTACAATGTAAATAGACAAAGTTTAGACAAGGGATGTAAAAGCTTATTTCTTTGTATGGAAGACGGCTGCTTTACAGGTACTGTTACCTTCCAGATGTTCCACAGGGTTTTTGGGGGAACAGGGAAAGCGGCCTTTGGATGTTGTAGACTCTCATCCTTTCCTACAAAGTAGGTTCCTAGTACATTCCTAGCATGCTCCCAGAATGCTTTCTTTTTGCCCTTTCTTGACATGGCGACTCTGGGGACATTCCCATACCCTCATAGAGGAAGTGTATGAAGCCATATCTCCCCTCCTTAGGCAAAAGTATTTATCTCTGCCCTTTGAAAGTTTTTTTTTAAATCCCTGACTCCAAAGATAACCACTCTGAGACCACAGTACTACATCATTATCATCATCATCATGCAGTTGTCAAGTGAATTCTGACTTATGATGATCCTTCCCAGAGTTTTCTAGGTAGAGAATACAGACAAGTGGTTTACTATTCCTTTCTTCTGGGGGCATTCAACACCTTTGCAGTTTGTCCAAGGCCACACAGAGTATACTCAGAGGAGGCACAATGGGGAATGGAACTCCCAACCTCTGGCCCGGCAGACAGATACCTAAATTACTGAGCTGTCCAGCCAGCTAGAGTACTACATACAGCCTGAGGAATTTAACTAAATGTATAACTACCTTGTTAATACAAGTTTCCATTAACAAGGTAGGTCCCTCAATGTTTTGGTCTTTTCTGTCCTAATATAATAAATCAGTCTTTCTTTTTTAAAACAATAAAAAAAACATTTGCCTTCTTAAGGTTCAAATTAACTGCAATACACACTACATCTGCTGAGGAAAAAAGAGCCCTTATAAATTTTAAAAGAAGGAATTAACATTGTGTGGCCTGGTTGCTAAGGAAAAAATTCAATCCAGAAGCATCTAGAAAACCAGCCCACATTTTTCAGGCTCTCCATTCTGAACTTGAATTTGAATGATCTGATAGCATCCTGATAATTATTAACAAATTTTCTTTCCCATTGGCAGGTGTTTCTTGAGATGACTACAAAGATGGTGCTGGCAGGTGATACATAAAAAGTGGATCGTCTAATCAATATTTTAAATTATAGTTGCAATTATTCTATTTGTTTTTTAAAATGAGCCAAACTCAAGCTAAAATTAATCATTTTGAAGTTCCTTGATTTCATTGGAAGGGATTTAAGCAAACGCTTCACTTGTTCATTGAAATCAATTAGACTGAAGAACACTTGGCTCATACCCATAGACATGTAAATCCATTTTTAAGAAAGATTTTAAGCCTGTTTTGAAATGCAATTCTAACTATGCATGGCTGATTAAACAGGTGCCTTTTCAGTAATCTCAGCTTCCACTCTACCTAAAAATCTGGTCTGGATCCAGGAAGCTTTCCAGTCAATTGATTCGATGTGTCAGAGCGAGCAGGGAGAAGGAGAAAAGTAAAGTAATTTCTTTAGCTGATGATTCTGTGGTATCCACATTTCAGAGTGTTTTTATTTAATCCACAGGCAGCCTATCTATTAGGTCCACTCAGGCTATCCCTTCTGAGCTTGAATTCGAATGATCTGATAGTATCCTGATCATTGTCAACAAACTTTTTTCCCCCATTAGTAAGAATTGCTTGAGATAACTACAAAGATGCTGCTGGTAGATGATACATAAAAAGCGTATCATCCAGTGGCTGCTCCAAGGGGCAGAGCACTGGGCATGGTAAAATGTGCTTGCCTGCTGTTTTCTCACCTTCCAACCTCCTTCTGCCACACACTGTGTGCCTTATCTCATGATAGCACTGGCACTACCCACCTGCTCACCCACTTTATAGGCAAAGCAATGCCAGCTGGTGGGGGGATGAAGGGTGATGTGACAGGAATAACAATGATACAGGTGTTCCCACTCTTGCTTCAGATAGCACGAGAGCACAGGCCACACTGATGTTCAAGTGCTTGCATGCAAGGAAACCACATTTAAACCAGATTTAAAATCAGAAGTGGTTTTGTAGTGGGTGCAAGATGCACGCCATGCCATCACATCGTGATATCTGCCCATTACTAAGTAATATAAACACCATGCTTCTGAAGTAATATATGCTTATTTAGTCAATATACATATAAACTTGATCTGATAGGTTCTAGAGAGCAAACATATTCCGAGTGCCCTGGCCCCTATTTATACTTCCTGAATACTGAGTCCTGATTACAAAGCCTGCTGTGGTGATACAGAATGGCGAATCTTAATGAGGAAGCCCTTTGACCAGCAGCCTGTCATTCTGTCAGCTCCATGCAACTTCCCTACAATGGTGAGCAGGATTTGTGGGACATGAGGCCCTATGACAGAGTGCTGTGTCCTCCTTCAATGGCACCTGGATCAGCAGCTGCCTGAGCTGGCTCTGCCACAAGGCAAAAGGAGACAGCCACTAGAGGCAGCAATGGAAATTTCAATGGTATAAGTTCTCCTGGCTATTTCATTCTATTAGAGGATAGGGTAGTGGATACCTACCACCTAGGTTGACCTAAATCAAACTACCATGGTTCCCCTCAAATGAGGTGGGGGATGTTGTCCAGTTGCCCGTGTTTGTTGCCAGTACTGTAGCCTTGGTATGTATTGTATGGAATGTGGGGAGCAAAAGGGCTTTGGCTGTTCTTAATGTTTGCCATCATTGAGTTTCTTGGCTTGAGTGGTGGGTAGGAATTCTTTCGTTTGGAGCTTTCAGGGTCCAAAAGATCCTGGCCACTGGACTCAGATCAGTGTCAGGACCCCAGTCTAACACCTTTGATTGGCCTTCCTACCCAGGTGACTTGCTCCCTTTAATTTAGCATTCATTTTTAATTCAGCATTCAAGCTGGTACTGTTCAGATTCATAAGAATGTCATTCTTAAACTTGTATCTCAGTTAGTTGTTGGTAAAACAGATCAAAACAAAGCTATAAAGGATATATTGAACAATTGCAGTCACTATGGAACATTTTCATTTTAAAATATTAATAACTCTGATTCCCAATGACTTGGATGAAGCATGTTAACACAACATCGTTGTTTAGAGCCACATGTGAAATCAGAGCAGCCATGATGACATCCAATCTCCAGTAGGAGAGGAACAAGGAGGTAATTTAGGATGTACTTCTCTATGTGCTTTCTTGGGAGTGAGCTTTCCTGTACTCAGTATTGCTTATTTCTATGCTGACGCGTAAGGGACTGTACTGCTAATATACTTTCAAGTCAAGCTGATCCGGATATGGTTTTCTCAACTGTAACAGTTTAACAGGAATATGAGAACAAGGCCTTTCAGTTAAAACTGCCATTTACCTCAGCACCTAACAACCAGGGTTTATAAATTAATCTTTGGCTGCAGTAGAGAGTGCACACATTTCGTAACATAATTGTAAGCAAAATGTGTTTTGATTCCCACTCTGTAGACCAGCGTAAGCTGATGATTTAGATGACAGAATATATATGATTCCTGGACAGATGGGAATAAAACAGCAATTCATTTTTAATGAGTGTTGAATAGCTAGTTAAGCTTTCCCCTGAATCTACTGAAGTTCAATACTTTTGCTCCACATTATAAAGGGTCATTGACACAATATTAGCCATGATTTAGCCAATGTTGTTAAGCCCCATTGGTTTCTGTGTAGGGTGTCTACTTGCACATTTCCAACAAAGGACACAGTTTTGCCTAAAGTTTGCATATTCTAATTACAGAAAGTTGGATTTGAAACAATGATTAGAATCATATAGAAATGGAGTACATCCCACTGCTGAGTGGAAGACTCTAGCAGGGCAATTTATGTGTCCAATTCTGGCGTCTAGTGTCTATGTGCTATTAATTGGATGAGCAACTCACAGACCTGTTGGTTCTTTATCTTTGAACTGGGCTTGGATTATACAGTCCTTTAAGCAGAGGATATCTTCAAAAGAGGGTTGCCCTCTGAAGTAGGAAACAGGGACATATTTTCCCCCAGGGACAGTGCAATACTCAATCCCATGCACATGTACCCAAGATTAAGTATCATGGAGCAACTGTAGGATGTACTTCTCAGGAAATAAGCATAAGACAGTGCTATTAAGATTGTTGATCAAAATGTTGAGTTGCTTATTCGCTTGTTACATTTGTGTTCCACCTACCCCCTCAAATGATGTTCAAAATGGCGAATAGCAATACAAATACAATTACTGGTATCCTGTTGGTGAACAGCAATGAGCAGAACTGTTTATGCCAGGTATTGTTCCTCTGCCTATTCCACTTGAGCAAAGGGGAATCCACTGACCCCCTGCACACGTGGACCACCACATTCAAATCAACAGGGAGATCTTCAGCATGCAGAACTACAACCCAGAGGTAGGGACAGGGAATCTTCAAGCTCTCTGGCCATAGAGCCATTGCATTTTGCCATGATGAATATAGCAGGGATGGGGACTTGAGTCGCGGGATTCGCTGTCATGTTGGACTTAAGTCGCACCAATGGCTCAACTCAGACTTGACTTGGATTCCCCCCCCCCAAATATTTGGACTTGACTTATGACTTGAAACCCGTCCACCCCACCCATTTTTCTGGGGGGGGGGGAAGCTTGTTTTTAATAAGGACTCAGACTTGGGGCCAACATCCCTGGAATATAGACTAAACACCTCAAGTTAGGATTAAATGCAATAAACAGCAATATAGTTTTTCTTTAAAGAATCATGAAAACAATATTAGAAAATGTTCATAACACTAGTAAAAACAGCTTCATGGTGCAGTAGTTAAACTGCAGTACTGCAGTGAAGCCTCTGCTCATGACTTGAGTTTGATCCCAGTGGATTCAGGTAGCCAGTTCAAGGTTGACTCAGCCTTTCTTTCAAGGTCAGTAAAATGAGTTCCCAGCTTGCTGGGGGACAAAGTGTTCCTTGTGTAATTATGTTGTAAACTGGCCAGAGAATGCTCTAGCACTATGGGGCAGGATATAAGTCGAAACAATAAACAAATCAAAGCTAATTACAACATATTTATAAGAAAACCTATTGGCCAAATTCTGGTTTAATTAAAAAAATTTTTCCTGTGGGTGGAAGGTAATCAAAGAGGGGGTGGTTTGGTCCTCGTAAGTGATACATGGAACATGTATCATCCAATCAACCAACCAGAGGTAAGAGGTTGGAAATGACATGAAGACACATAACAAAAACACACAGAGAGCTGTCCTTTGATGCACTAGAGAGACACCCCCCAGCCCCAACTTAGAATGTTGCATGGTGTTCAAATCCCAACAGCATAAGTTTTCATTTTCTTTGCGGGGAGAAATAACATTCCTATCTTTTAAAGTTATAGAAGTGCACTTTAAAATATGCAAGTAATTGTGCCTGATGAAATCTCAGAAGCCAGAGTAGTAGCTGATTAAGATTTTCTTTCCATAGAGAGAAATAGAGCTTTAGCACAGTACTGTATGTTTTTCTTTGCCTCTTCTTATCAGTGGCACAATTAGAATAAATGATGCCCAATTGTTAACCCAGCTGACTAAATGGTGATTTTTTTTAAAAAAAATGCACATTTACTCAGATTACAGCATTCAGCTGTCCTTGATGGACAATTTGAATTTCCTAAATGCAGATTTTAAAAAATGAATTAAATTAAGCACAAAGTATACATGGCCCACAAGGCAGGAGCAGCTACGCAGGCCCACAAACGGAGTCCTAAACCTAAATTCCAGTACAATTATATCTATTATAGACCAACTTGTGTGCAAGCTTTCAGGGCTAGTAACCTTCAGGGCTGCTAGCCCCATCCTCAGAGACAGAAGACAAGGGAGGAACAGGAGAAGAGAACAAAAAGGGAAGGGGCAAAGCAGCAGAAACAGACTTTAATTTTGAATGTCTTAGTGTTTTCTATGCATTTTTGCCAAAACCTGCAAATCAATCACATCAGGAAAAAATGCTCTGTGGGTAAATACATTTGACAGCAAATATTTCCAAAATGATATGTGAGCAGCAGTCATGGAAATGCCTTCCATTTAGCTTGTTTGCTCACTATCATCATAAGAATGGTATAAAGTACCTATTTCCCGCTGTCATACATCGAAAGGTGGGAGGTAGCTTGTTGGTTCCTCCATTTCAAGACACTAATATGAAGATAAGAACTATACATTGTTTCAAAATGGGGTAGTAAAGTGTCACTGCAATGGTCTGACATGCCACAGACCCGCCACGTACAATGTCACCATGCATACGCCTGCAGCTCAAGCTGCTTCCAGAACCTGGACAGCAGTAGTTTCAATGAGGTAGACTGAATTATTTCTCTGGCAGCGGATGAGGGCATAAATTACTCCAAGACATATTTTCCCCTTCTAGTGGCAGATGAATTGGGTAATTTTTTTTTAAAAAATAAACACTGCCTTTCCCTTGCAAATCCATATATACACATGGGGGTTGAACATGTTTGGTGATTACTGTTGTGAATGTTTTAGCACATTCTCTATTAACTGTCAGCAGCATTCTTTTTCGGAACATTACTGATTGTCATAATATTTGGAGACCTGTCTAATAATGGGGTTTTTGTTTCTTTGTTTGTTTTGCACAGCCAGACTTATTCAGAAACAATACAGTAGCTAATCAGTGTGTTTGTAATTCTGATTTTTAACCAACCCAAAGCCTGGCTCATACTAGCAAGCCATTCAAGCAAAGAGAGAAAGTGTGAAATAATCAATTAGAATCTTGAGCTGTGGTTTAGGAGATACAGCTTCAGTTCATCACTAAGCCATGAAATGGGCGATCTTTGGTCAGTCTCTTTTGTTCTGTTTGAATCAAACTGTACATTACAGAGAGTCATAAGAAGAGAGAGACCCTTAAGCGCTGAATGCTTGTGATTGTCACAGCAGGAGATTTTTGCACCTCCTGTTTGCAAATCACCAGCTTTGTTTAGTGATTGGTCACCAGGAGGGAAACACAAACTTTGTTTGCAAGTCTGATGGCACTTTCACAAAGGTCCACCAGAATCATGTCTCTTGAATATGAACTGGATTTCAGCTTCCAATGAGGGGCTAGCTATAATAGATAGATTGACCTTCAGCCTGATCTGCCTCACAGGATTACTGTCAGGGTAACACTGGGGAGGAGAAGAACTGTCTGCTAAGACCTGTAGTCCTTTGTATGAAGAATTTTTTCCAAGCAAGAGAAAGTGTGGATCTCAGCTCTTGATCACAGGCCCTACAGTTGTGTGTTGACTCAAACTCATTTTAGGAAAGGTGGGAAATAAATTTGACCAGTAAATAAAGAAAAGGAAGGGCTGCTGTGAAGCTCATGAGCAGGGGGAGCTCACACAGAGTCACTAATTGCTCAAACTAGTGACAACATCGTACTGTTATAGGAGTGGCTACTTTCATTTATTGGAACGGGTGGCCAGACCTGTCCTACCACTTGAGACTGAAGCTGAGTGCCAGCCTACACATTGCTGCCCTGTCATTCATGTGATGCCAGGCATTATGTCATGCCACAGGAGGACACAGAAGAGCTGGTGGCATCTCCACTTCCTCTCTCGTCATTGGCAAAGGCAAAGGAACAAGAGGAGAAAATGGTGGAGGCAGCTGCAGGGTCAGCTGGCAGTGACACACTGACTACCATAAGAGGAAAATGAGGTGGCTGCTGCATGTTGGGTGCCAAAGCCATCTATCTGTGAAACACCTATCTCCAGTGTGTCCTCCAAGTTAAGGAAAAATGAGCAGGGTGTCCAGGGAAACTGCCTGTGTATGTGTGCATGGGTAGTTTTTCAGGTCACTCCTGCCATCATGGCTTGGTTTTGAGATCCTTTTGGAGCCATGCATTCCAGGGACACATGTCTGTGAAGAGCTAATGATAGTGACAACTCTCCAGAGAAGCACAGGCCATGGAGCAGTGTTTGTGTGTGTGTGTGTAAGCGCTCATATGAGGTACAAGGAAAATTGCCCCTGTTCCAACTACAGGCAGCAGTTCTGTCACCAGGCCTAATGGCAGGGTGACACTTTCTATTATATAATCTTGATAGCTCTTCCATTGAAATGGAGCCTTTACATGAATATCTCTTAAATCCCAATGCAGTGGACCCCCAACATATTTCCAACATACTTTTGCAGATTTGGCAGTCTATAGATGGAATATGTTTTCTATCACTATTAGATTCAATGAGGGCTGTGTACCTGTTGGGGTCAACTCAGCTTTCAACGCATAATCAATCATATAGATGAATCATTAGTGGAGTGGCTGTGGGGGAGGGGGGAGTCTGGGAGCCATTTTTTTGCTGCAGTAAAGTCAAAGTAAAACAAGCAAAGAAGTGAAATAAACCTGGGAGCCTTGAGAAAAGAATACTGAGGGGTGATAGGATAGCACTTTTCAAATATTTGAAAGGCTGTCATACAGAGGAGGGGCAAGATCTGTTCTCGATCATCCCAGAGTGCAGGACACGCAACAATGGGCTCAAGTTAAAGGAAGCCCAATTTCGGTTGAATATCAGGAAAAACTTCCTGTTAGAGCAGTATGACAGTGGAACCAGTTGCCTCAGGAGTTGGTGAGTGCTCCAACACTGGAGGCATTCAAGAAAAATGTAGATAATCACCTGGCAGATATGCTTTGATTGTATTCCTGCACTGAGCAGGGAGTTGGACTTGATAGCCTTGTAGGCCCCTTCCAACTCCACTTTTCGATGATTCTATGATGTGAGAAGTCTGTTTCTGGTTTGGTTAAAAAAAGTTATCTTACGGTTTAAAGGTTTGGAGCGGGAGCAACTTCTTTAAAATGCAAATTGTCACTTACAAAAGATTGGAAGAATGAAAATCCATCTTTTTCTGCCAAGCTATTTCTTCACCTAGAACTGTCTACTAAGGATCAGGGGCCCCCAAAATGGTCTTTGATCTGTACATGGTCTGTGGGCCACATGAGTCACACCTCCAATGTGTTCAGCTTTCTTCATTCTCACACCTTGTCATTAACCCACCTTTCTTTTCTGACTTTGTTGTTATGTGCTGTCAAGCCGCATCTGACTTATGGTTTGTCAAACTACATGAGATATTTAAGAAGTGGTTTGCAAGGGCCACCCCTCCCTGCACAGCAAATTTCCATGGCTGAACAGTTGAATCCAGGTCTCCTGATCCCCAGTCCGTCTGAGTGGATCATAATGGTCTTTGATCAAAATGTCGAGAAGCTGTCAAGAACAGCAGCCAGAGTGGCTATATTTCATCTCCTCTATTTCCATGCTTGTTTTCCATGGACCCTAAATAACACCCTTCTAGGTAGAAACACTTCATTCCTTGAGTGCTGGGATGGTGATGTGTGAAGTCATAGATAATGACCATGAAGTGTTCAGGTCTAAACTGAAGGCTGATGGCAGTGGAGGAAAGTTCCAGACTTAGAAATGTTCAGTGAGGTGTTTCAGAATCCCCCACTTATGGGAGATTGCCAGAGGGAACGGCACACCATCCCAAAAGATATCATGGCACTCTTGAGATGGCCAACATTGCATTTGTCTGTAGGGCTGTCTTGAGACAGTGCCAAACACCTGCGGTCTCAATGCCTCTGTGGTGGATAGTGGCAGAATGAAACAAATAGTCCCTGTAAATATAGCTCATCAGACAAAGCCAGAACATACTCTTAATTATAGATATTTACATGGAATGCTATTTTGAGTGTCTGTCTGGTTGCTTAGCTATCTTACGTCATTTATGGGGATGATGATGATAATGATGACGATTGATTAATTTATTAGAATAATTTTTATGTAGTTCCAGGGGTATTCGGGCCAGAAAAGGAAGAACAGTATGTAAATAGCAAGCCAAGGTGGTGTTCAAAGCCAGCCTACTGTTTTGGTACCTGAGGCAGAAAACCCCACAAGCAACTTGCTTTTTCTCTGGCAGTAAAAAAAGTCATGATAATGAAGGAAACAATAATCAGTTCCTTGTTGTTCTAGAATCTGTGAGGTCTGTCTCATTTATCACCTATGATGTCTGTCTCATTCTGCCACACAGTCAATTTTGTTATTCAAGGCAAAGTACAGCATGAATCCATAATATCATTATGGATGTTTTCAGATTATAGTATCACAGTGTTATGCATTGCATATGCTGATACAAGGAAAGTGTCCACAGAGCAGCCAATCCCTGTGTCTCCGCAATTTCCCCTGTTTTCCTCTGGAAAACAGTAACCTGCTCACAACTTTTCTATGTGATTGTTAAGAACGTAGGAAACTGCCTTGCACTGATTCACACTACGAGTCTACCTAACTCAACGTTGTCACCACTGAATGGCAACAGTTGCTCTACAGAGTTTCAGAAAGGATATCTTCCTAGCCATACCTGAATATTGCTGATATTACATCTTTATTTTTTTTAAACAAATATTTCCAATTGGCCATCAGAGGGAACCAGAGAGTATTTCCTGGCATCTTGCTGGCCGGCTGCTAACAACACTGCAATGTGTTAATAACACACAATGCAACAGGCTACTGGCTTGATCAGAGTGATGCTAATGAGAATGCACCCTGTATAGGGCTTTATACATCAGTAATGGCTGCAGAAAGGTCATGACTCATGCAACACGTTCCTTCTAAAATGTAGCATTCCAACCTTTGTGTGCCTCCCAAACAGCACATCTGCTTATCAGTTTCTTTCTCCATTTCCTTTCTATCTTTTGGATCTAGAGATGGGCATGAACCGCCATGGACAAACGGGTGTGCAGTGCTTCCCAGCCCCACCTCTTCCAACAGGTGCCCACTCAGAGGCAGGCTGGAAGAGGTGGGTCAGAGAAGCCAGGGTGCTGCCTCTGACTTGGCGCCTTCCAGAGGAGGCAGGGCTGGGATACGCCAAACACCTGTTCATGCCCATCTCTCCTCAGATCTTTTCTTTCTGCCTGCCTACTTCATGTTGTCCTTCAACTGGGAGATTTCACCTCCTGACAACTTGGGTATCTCTGATGCATGCACAGACAAATGTACGCACTGACACCCACACGCTCTTTCTCTCAAGACGTTTGCTGACCTTCTTCCCTCATTGAGCCCAGAGATCTCTTTCTCTATGGCAAGAAGATGAAGGCTACGGCATCCTCCAACTTTGCCCAAAGTACAAAATGTGGTATTACTGCTTCTTCATTATCAGTATTGGCTCCTGCTTTATAAAAACAATTATCTCTCAGTTTCAAATGCTTTTTGGGTGGGGGTGGGTGGGCGGAAGGCAGCATAGGGTGCTTTTTCAAAAGGCGATTAAATATTAAAATGGGCAGCACAATCAATATTTGTATATCATTCAATTAAAAAGCCAGCCATGCTCATTTTCTGAATGCTTTTCTGTGTAACGTGGGCAGCCTCTGAATGGACAGTTATTGCAGGATATATAGATGCTTTTAAGGCTCATGGTGTGATTAAAAGCTCATCCTTCCTTTGTCCATCCTTCCCCCTTTAAAATGCATGTATCGGAGAAGCCTGTATCCCCGAGAGGCTTTCTCATCATTTGTTGTAGTTAAAGCCCTCTATTAAACAGGATGTATATTAGAGCCCCTTCAGTCTGGCTGTGGTTCTTGTTAAGCAGAGACAGCTTTTGTCACCTCCATGGATGACCTATGCAGGGACCTGGACTAGGGTCTGTGGATCTGCTAGTTTTGCTCAACCTCTTGGTGGCTCTTGGTACCATCAGCTTTATTATCCTTCTAGTCTGTCTCTTTGGGATGGGACTTGGAAGCACTGTTTCATAATGGCTCCCATCCTCCTAGGGGGTGGGGCAAGCTCAAATGGTGATGCTGGGGGAATTTTTTTTGATACCCCCATCATGGGTTCTGTTCTGTGTGATTTAACATATACATGAAACTATTGAGAGAGGTGACCAAGAATTTTCCAGTTCAATGCCACCAGTATGTGGATACCCAGTTCCATTTCTCTTTTTCTATTCAAATCTATTCAAATCCAAGGAAGCTGTCTTGTCATTACTTGGCTGGTAAGTGGGTGAGTAATAAACTGGACAGGGATGAAATTGAAGCTTTATCCAGAAAAGATAGAGGCATCCCTGGTTAGTCAAAAGACAGATCAAGGAATGGGGATGTAACATAGGATGGATGCAGTATCCCTCCTCCCAAGAAATCCTCATGTTTGCAGCTTTTAAACTCCTTGGTTTAGTTCTAAGCATGGATGCACAAGTCTTGATGGTGGCCAGAAATGTATTTGCACAGCTAAAATGAGTGCATCAGCTTAGCTCATATCTGGCCACAGCAACACATGCCTTGGTTACACCCTGTTTAGATTACCATATCATGTTCTTTGTGGGGCTCCCTTTGGAAATTGTTCAGCAGAATTGGGTTTTTTCCCCCTGTTTTGGAAAATATCATTTTGTTTATAGGCCTATTGTATTTCCATTTCATCCAAAAGAAAGAAAGAAAAAGAAAGAAAGAAGGAAAGAAAGAAAGAAAGTTACCCACAAGTCCATAATTCTTCAGCTAGGCTATTGCGTAGAGCAATATTATATTGTTATAGTAAGAATAGAAATTCTCTGATACAGGTGCTCTACTAGCTACCACTCCCTATCCAAGAACAATTCAAAGTACTGGTGATGACGTGTAAAGCCTGATATGGCTTGGGGTTTTAAGATCTAGGTAAAGGTAAAGGTTCCCCTTGACATTTAGTCCAGTCGTGTCCGACTCTAGGGGGCGGTGCTCATCCCCGTTTCCAAGCCATAGAGCCAGCGTTTTGTCCGAAGACAGTTTCCGTGGTCACGTGGCCAGCGCGACTAGACACGGAACGCCGTTACCTTCCCACCGAGGTGGTACCTATTTATCTACTTGCATTTGCATGCTTTCGAACTGCTAGGTTGGCAGGAGCTGGGACAAGCAACGGGAGCTCACTCCGTCATGTGGATTCGATCTTACAACTGCTGGTCTTCTGACCCTGCAGCACAGAGGCTTCTGCGGTTTAACCCACAGCGCCACCATGTCCCTTTAAGATCTACCTTCAAGTTAATTCCACATTCATCTTGACCTGTCTTATGTTTTAATTGTACTTCGTATTCACTATACAAGAAGTCCCCTCGAATCCCATGTTTTGGGCAAAGGCAACATCTAAATCCAGTGAATGAAGGAATGACCTGTAGAAGATGAGGCAACTGTGTATGAATGGACCAGCTATAGATAATGATCTGCAGGTTTGGAAGCGAAGAAAACCCTGCTCAAAAACTATTTACAAATAGAATGTTTTCACAGTGTATTAAGCAGCATTACTTCAAGCTCAATGTTTGAATAGTTTGTTTGCTTAACCTCCTAAGTGGCTGAATTACAGCCACCAGCTGAACGATACCACCTGTGTGACTCAATGAAGTCATACATCTTTGAGTTATTCAGACTGAGCTCTTTGCTCACTGGGTACATCAGAGAGTAAAAAATCAAAATCAAAATCTCTCTGGCCCTCAAGTGTGGTGCATGCCAAGATGGCTGCCAGCTGTAAGTGTTCAGCTGCTGAAATTTGTAAAATACTTGAACACAGAAGAAGAAGAAAGGCTGTGTGGTTCTTGTCCGCAATTTGAAAACAAGGGTGGGTGATAACCCTCATTTGCCCGCTTATATCTCACAAACAGGTGCCAGCTTTTGAGTCCTGCAGGACTCTTCATCACGTTGGGCATTACAGAGCTGGGGCATGTGCCTCAAGCTGACAGTACAAAGTTTCAGACTCCATTGCTCTAAGCGAGAGAGCGTGGAACTGACATCTGGCCATGGTTTTTTTTTTTTTTAGGACTCTTCCATAGCTTCTGCACCTCTGCCTGTTCTGTACTTCTCAGCCCAATAGAGAGTCCTGAGGGACTCAAATGCTAGCCCCTGTTCATGGGATTTCAGTGGTCTGATGAAGGCAGAACCCACTCTTGTTTTCATAAAATGCTTGTGGACCTTGGACGATGCTTGGCAAATGTCCCATTGTCACTCCATATATTCTGTATTAAAAATGATGGGAAACTCCCTCCGTCAGATGGCAGGCACGAAACCAGGGTCTGAAGTCTTGCTACAGAAAATTTTCCCCAAACTGAATTGTTGGGCAGGGGAAGAATAACACAAACATTTTGCTTCAAACTGCAGCAAACTGTACGTGCCGGTGGCATGTCCTGCAATGAGCTTCTCTTCACTGCAAAAGTGCTTTCCAAACCCATAAATTAGCCCAATTAGACTGATTAAGCCAAGAAGAGCTACTGGAAATTGAAACTGCAGTTGCCCCCCCCCTTCAAAAACAAAACCCAAACCCCAATAGGCGAGTTGCTGTCACAGAGCAAGGGAGGAAACATGGCCTTATAGTGAGAGCGGTTCCTTGCACCGTATAGATGAACCAGCATCTGACTGCAGGAGCAATTTAACGAAGAGAAGGACCTCCAGCTCAACAGCACTTCAATGTGCACAATGTACGATGCCCTTTCTCTCACGTATCATCTTAATGTACTGAAGCTACATAGCCAATTTCTTATAAATACAACCATTCTGGGAGGCCACCATTGTAATGGTCTTGGAGGAATCCAGGTAACAGCAACATTCATTAGAAACTAGGTTCCTACTTTTTACTGTATTCTTTGTACCTTTTAAATACAAGTCTCTCTCCCAATGGTCAATCAATCAATCAATCAATCAATCAATCAATCAATCAATCAGTCAGTCTGCCTGCTTGCCTGTCTCTACCACCCTCCCTCTCTCTCTGCTATGATACTAGGTTAACTTTACATTTTACTCTTTGTAAATGGCTGCAAAGCATCACATTGCATTGCAGCTTTTCTGTAAGCTTAATGACAGCTCTAGCTGTTCTTTCTTTCTTTCTTTCTTTCTTTCTTTCTTTCTTTCTTTCTTTCTTTCTTTCTTTCTTTCTTTCTTTCTTTCTTTCTTTCTTTCTTTCTCAGCATGGCTGGTGTATGTGGGTGGATCAAAGAGTCAAACCTAATGCTTTAATTTTTTAATCATCATCATCGTCATTGCCATCGCCATCGTCATCATCATCATCATCATCATCATCATCATTATTAGTCCAAGGAAAAATGAATATTCTCTGCTGAGCATACTTGCCAATGACGTTTTGGAGAACCCAGATTCCAAAGTCATATATTCAATTAGAAATGTCTGTACTTGGTGTAATGCAGATATCACATTACCAGAGGATAGGTTTGGATTTTGCCCATGATATAGTGGGCGTGTAGTATTTTAGTATAGTGGCTAAATCCTTGAGCCATTGGCCCAGAGAATTCTCTTTACTAATTTGATCACATTTCTGAAATCACCTCATAATATGTTTATGTGTGCTGTTGTTGGGTTGCAACCCCAACTGGCCTTACCATTAATTATGCCAAAAAGGACTTATAGGAGTCACATTCCAATATCTCTGAAAGGCCATGAACAGCCCCTCCCACTTAGGTAAATCTTACATCACCCAGAAATCAGTCATGGATTATCATATTAGGTTACCTTTATTGTTGTAAGACTGCTGAGACTTATGGTTGTTGTTTCTACAGCAATACAGAGCTCAAGGCAGCTTACAATTATCATAAAGCAACATTTAAAAAACAACAAATGGAAACCAATTCAGCCATAAAACTATTAAAATGAGATTAAAAACCAGATACAAGCACAGAATAATAGAATAATAGAGTTGGAAGGGGTCTATGAAGTCATTGAATCCAACCCCCAGGAAATCAAATCAAAGTGTATCTGACAGATGATTGTCTAATTTTCTCTTGAATGCCTCCAGCAGTGGAGCATTCACCATCTCCTGAGATAATTGGTTCTATTGTCATACTGCTCTAACAGTTAGGAAGTTTTTCCTAATATTCAGCTGAAATCTGACTTTCTGTAGCTTGAGTCCATTATTATGTGTCCAGCAGTCTCAAATGAACTATTAAAATCAGTTGAGTCTACAAGCAGATAGTCAAAACTCATAATAATAAAATAAGCAGCAAGAGTGGAATCCTATTACTACTCTAAGGGGAAAGCATTCCCCAATCTGGAATAGAAAGCCCTCTCCTGTGTTTGTCGAGCGGGCCTCTGCAGCTGTTGCTGTTCTTAAAAAGATGTTTCTTAAAGACTATGGGTAACTAAGGGTGTGATCACATGGGGAAATAGATTGCAATTTGGACCATTTGTCTGGTGCAATCTGTTTCCTGGTGATTACATGACACATGGGGAAATGCGCTCCAGCCTGACCCTGATCTGTGTCCAGCTGTAGAGCTTCTACATTTTGGGGCTGGGCTGGAGTGATTCCCTGGCCGATGAAAGTGCTGCTTTAAGGGAGATCACTTCCCTTAAAGTGACCCTTTCCCTTGCAATCAGCCATTTGGTTGCACCCTGAGTTTTTATTATTCATAGGACTGTGTAGAATTTATAAGTCCTTGATCTCACTTAACCACAGAGGTAACCCAGTGCCTGTAAAAGATGAAAGGCTCATCTCAATGGCATCTTGTATACATGCAGGACCAACGACTTGGGGATATTGTAATTAGAGATGGGGACAAAAAAGATGATTCATTTTGATTCGTGATTCATCAAGGTTAACGGATCAACGAATACGAATATTCTTCGACGAATCGACAAATCGATCTGTCGATTCGTCTTTGCTTTAAATGACTATAAAACTGGCTCCCAAGCACCTAGAGACACCAAATTTGCAGGGAAGCTTCCTCAGACGCTTTTCTATAACTCTTGAAAGTTTGGTGAACATTGGATAACCTTTATTGTTGTTAGAGCTGCTGAGAGGCAGGCTAAGGGAATCCAGGCTGCCCTTTGCAAAGATGGCAGCTGCAGATTCCCTACCCTAAATGAAGCCGCAGCCGCCATATTTGC
The DNA here is from genome assembly GCA_037013535.1 of Intellagama lesueurii. Classification (NCBI taxonomy): domain Eukaryota; kingdom Metazoa; phylum Chordata; class Lepidosauria; order Squamata; family Agamidae; genus Intellagama; species Intellagama lesueurii. The sequence goes on from JBAJHW010000002.1 coordinate 222,857,611, forward strand.
AAAGGGCAGCCAGTTTCCCTTTTTACATGCCATGGCTGCGGAGGCCTGATGGAGACCTCGGCAGCAGCGATTAAGGTAAGGGGGTGTCGGTGGGAGTGGAGTGGGGTGGGGTGGGGTGGTGGCTAAGGTAGGGAATGGAAGGGTGTGTGGGGGTAGGCTGTTGGGGTGGCTGGCTGTGTGTGTGTGTGTGTGTCTGCCTATCTGCCGCCGATCAGCTGATTGGCGGCCGGTAAGCAGAATTGTGTTTTTTTTTTAATAGGAAGGGGGTGTCGGTGCGGGTGGGGGAGGGCTAAGGTAGGGAGAGGAAGGGGTGGGAGGGTAGGCTGTGGGGTTGGGTGGCTGTGGGGGGGTGGCTGTCTATCCACCGCCGATCAGGTGATCGGCGGCCGGTAGGCAGAATGTTTTTTTTTTTAATACGAAGGACGAATGAAAATGGGTAAATATTCATCCCTTCGTATTCGTGGGGGTCTCTGGAACCCACGGATATGAAGGGATGAATATTTAACGAATCGGCTATATTCGTCAAAAAAGCCGATCCGTTTTTATATTTGTCCCCATCTCTAATTGTAATATATTCCACCGTCTAGCATTCCATGAACCAGAGTGGCAACCACTCAAAGGTATTGGATGCTTTTTCATTGTCTGCAGCCTGGTTTGGCCGATATCTCTTGATCACCTTCTTACTTATCTGATGTCATCTTGTTTGCATCTTTCATTTTAATTCCATTCGTATTTGCATAGATGTACCATGAAAGAAGAGTTTGTGATAATTTTTTTCAAGGAAGCAGTATCCATGTGACAACTGCTATCATTTGTTAATGTTTGATGAGTGATCGCAGCTGCATTTTCCTATAAGTAATGAATTTTATTTACCTCCCTCTCTATTTCTTCAGCACCTAGTATACAGAATCTGCTGCTGCTGTCTTTGATTTCAGGAGTTTGCACAGCGAGCCTTTAGAAAAATGTCTTGATAATCAGATCAGGCCATCACATCTTTTTAAAATCATACACAGTAGTGCTTCTGTAATAAAAATTATTTTCCTACTAAAAACATGCAAAATAAGCAAGATGACAGGCTATACTGAAAAAAACCTTTCCTTTATATTGAGCAATGCAAGCTCTCATCTCACACAGAACTCTTCATTAGGCAGTGATGTGGTATACATTCACGTGTCCTCAGAAACTGGCTCAGTGACAGATAAAGCTGTGAAACTTTTGCATTTTTACACTGAAAATCGTTATTACCAGAGGGTCTATATATTTGATTCAATAGATGGGGAATTCACATATAAATGTTCATTTTTATGTATCTGCAGTTTGGGCTGATAACGTTCATATGAGCAACAGGTAGCATCTGCTGGAGTTTTGTTCGCATCCTCACATGCTGTCTGTGGTTTGTGTGACTGGGAAGGCCTTTCCTGAGCTGAGGTGATTGCATATCTCTCCAGCACTAACCAATTGTTCCTTCTAGCTTTTGAACTCAAAGAGAACACTGCCTCTCTGATGAGTGCTCTTTTCCCTTTCTTTCCTGGATTGATGCTAGTTATTTATTTATTTTTTGCTATTAATCTGTTCAGTTGATTTCCGGGAGTGTACATGCAGTAAAGAAAGCAACATGCATAAGTCCGTAATTTCAATATCTGTAAGTAAATAAATGTTTTTTATTCTTTCTCCTACAAATGTCTCAGAGTGAATTATTGAGACTTTAAATGGCAGTAATGAGAATGTGGTGGACCCTGGAGAACTTGTAGCTGTTCTCCTCTGCGAGTCTCTGTACTTCTACTGCATAGCAAAAGAGAATTTTACCAGAAATTCAAGTCTGCAACAGCATCAATCAAACAATTCAGACAGGCAGAGAAAAACAGCTAAAGAAAAGATCAGCTCCATCTTCAAAATCCACAATAATTCAAACATCTGGGTCCTAATAATATCTCACTAAATTAAAAAAATAGTTGATTCCCACCCACCCCCCGCCCATTTAATTCTCCTCTAACCATGGTGAGCTCATAATTTGTTTTAAATACAGAGCTCAGAGGTTGTAAGACAAAGCAGCAGCTTTTGAGCTCCACCCAAAAACAACAACACCCAAACTGCCTGTGATCTGGATTGCTTACTGGCAAGAACTTTGGAGAACCCATCGTTGTGGAAATAGGAGCTGCATTGGCTTGTGATCTGTCTTCCCTAGCACCATTAGTTCTTGATCCCACTGATTTTAAACAAAGCCATGATAGATGGAACAGGATGAAGTGGAATGGTGTCGTTCATTTGCAACCAGCAGTCCTGCCCTAATGGGATTGGATGCCAAGCACTGCATGGGAAAAGGAGGCATGTTTTCCTTCTTTAGCCAAAACTGTTAACAAAAGCCATGGTCTATTGGGCAAATTTTTAGTCATCGCGTGAATGTATGCTGGCTAGATAGCTCAGTGAATGCAGAGCCAGAGGTTGGGAGTTCAATTCCCCACTGTGACTCCTGCAAATAGAGCCAGCCTGTGTGACCTTGGGCAAGCTGTGCAGTCCCAAGGTGTCCTCAGAAGGAGGGGATTGACACACCATTTCTGAGTGTTTTCTACTGGAAAACCCTGAAAAGGGTTGCCATATGTCAGAATTGACTTGATGGCACACAATAATTATTATGATTAATGTCTTGTATGTGTATCTCACCCCTTCACGGATTGCTGCCTTGTCGTGGTGAAGGGGCTTGAGTAATTCAGAGCAGCTATGGGCTATGCCGTGCAGGGATACCCAAGATGGACAGGTCATAGTGGAGACTTCTGACTAAACGCGATCCACCTGGAGCAGGAACTGGCAAGCCACTCCAGTATCTTTGCCAAGAAAACTCCATGGACAGAAACAAAAGGCTAAAAGATATGACGCTGGAAGATGAGCCCCTCAGGTCGGAAGGCGTCCAACATGCTACTGAGGAAGAGCGGAGGACAAGTACAAGTAGCTCCAGAGCTAATGAAGTGGTTGGGCCAAAGCCGAAAGGACGCTCAGCTGCGGACGCACCTGGAAGTGAAAAGAAAGTCCGATGCTGCAAAGAAAAATACTGCATAGGAACCTGGAATGTAAGATCTATGAACCTTGGTAAGCTGGATGTGGTCAAACAGGAGATGGCAAGAAAAAACATTGACATCCTGGGCGTCAGTGAACTAAAATGGACGGGAATGGGCAAATTCAATTCAGACGATGATCATATCTACTATTGTGGGCAAGAATCCCGTAGAAGAAATGGAGTAGCCCTCATAGTCAACAAAAGAGTGGGAAAAGCTGTACTGGGATACAATCTCAAAAATGATAGAATTATTTCAATACGAATCCAAGGCAGACCTTTCAACATCACAGTCATCCAAGTTTATGCACCAACCACCCATGCTGAAGAGGCTGAAATTGACCAATTCTATGAAGATTTACAACAACTTCTAGAACTGACATCAAAGAAAGACGTTCTTCTCATTATAGGGGACTGGAATGCTAAAGTAGGGAGTCAAGAGATAAAAGGAACAACAGGTTTGGCCTTGGAGTTCAAAACGAAGCAGGGCAAAGGCTAATAGAGTTTTGTCAAGAGAACAAGCTGGCAATCACAAACACTCTTTTCCAACAACACAAGAGGCGACTCTACACATGGACATCACCAGATGGGCAATACCGAAATCAGATTGATTATGTTCTCTGCAGCCAAAGATGGAGAAGCTCTATACAGTCAGCAAAAACAAGACCTGGAGCTGATTGTGGCTCTGATCATCAGCTTCTTATAGCAAAACTCAAGCTTAAACTGAAGAAAGTAGGAAAAACCACTGGGCTAGTCTGGTATAATCTAAACCAAATCCCTTATGAATACACAGTGGAAGTGAAGAACAGATTTAAGGAACTAGAGTTGGTGGACAGAGTGCCTGAAGAACTATGGTTGGAGGCTTGTAACATTGTACAGGAAGCAGCAACAAAAACCATCCCAAAGAAAAGGAAATGCAAGAAAGCAAAGTGGCTGTCCAACAAGGCCTTACAAATAGCAGGGAAGAGAAGGGAAACAAAATGCAAGGGAGACAGGGAAAGTTACAGAAAATTGAATGCAGACTTCCAAAGAATAGTAAGGAGAGACAAGAGGGCCTTCTTAAACGAACAGCGCAAAGAAATAGAGGAAAATAATAAAAAGGGAAAAACCAGAGATCTGTTCAAGAAAATTGGAGATATTAAAGGAACATTTTGTGCAAAGATGGACACGATAAAGGACAAAAATGGTAGGGACCTAACAGAAGCAGAAGACATCAAGAAGAGGTGGCAAGAATACACAGAGGAATTATACCAGAAAGATCTGGATGTCCCGGACAACCCAGAGAGTGTGGTTGCTGACCTTGAGCCAGACATCCTGGAGAGTGAAGTCAAGTGGGCCTTAGAAAGCATGGCTAACAACAAGGCCAGTGGAGGTGATGGCATTCCAGTTGAACTATTTAAAATCTTAAAAGATGATGCTGTTAAGGTGCTACACTCAATATGCCAGCAAGTTTGGAAAACTCAGCAGTGGCCAGAGGACTGGAAAAGATCAGTCTACATCGCAATCCCAAAGAAGGGCAGTGCCAAAGAATGCTCCAACTACCGTACAATTGCACTCATTTCACACGATAGCAAGGTTATGCTCAAAATTCTACAAGGTAGGCTTCAGCAGTATGTGGACCGAGAACTCCCAGAAGTACAAGCTGGATTTCGAAGGGGCAGAGGAACTAGAGACCAAATTGCTAACATGCGCTGGATTATGGAGAAAGCCAGAGAGTTCCAGAAAAACATCTACTTCTGCTTCATTGACTACGCAAAAGCCTTTGACTGTGTGGACCACAGCAAACTATGGCAAGTCCTTAAAGAAATGGGAGTGCCTGACCACCTTATCTATCTCCTGAGAAACCTATATGTGGGACAGGAAGCAACAGTTAGAACTGGATATGGAACAACTGATTGGTTCAAAATTGGGAAAGGAGTACGACAAGGCTGTATATTGTCTCCCTGCTTATTTAATTTATATGCAGAATACATCATGCGAAAGGCAGGACTGGATGAATCCCAAGCCGGAATTAAGATTGCTGGAAGAAATATCAATAACCTCAGATATGCAGACAATACCACTCTGATGGCAGAAAGTGAGGAGGAATTAAAGAACCTCGTACTGAGGGTGAAAGAGGAGAGCGCAAAAAATGATCTGAAGCTCAACATAAAAAATACTAAGATCATGGCCACTGGTCCCATCACCTCCTGGCAAATAGAAGGGGAAGATATGGAGGCAGTGACAGATTTTACTTTCTTGGTCTCCATGATCACTGCAGATGGTGACAGCAGCCATGAAATTCAAAGATGCCTGCTTCTTGGGAGGAAAGCGATGACAAACCTAGACAGCATCTTAAAAAGCAGAGACATCACCTTGCCAACAAAGGTCCGCATAGTCAAAGCTATGGTTTTTCCTGTAGCGATGTATGGAAGTGAGAGCTGGACCATAAAGAAGGCTGACTGCCATAGAATTGATGCTTTTGAATTGTGGTGCTGGAGGAGGCTCTTGAGAGTCCCCTGGACTGCAAGGAGAACAAACCTATCCATTCTGAAGGAAATCAACCCTGAGTGTTCACTGGAAGGACAGATCCTGAAGCTGAGGCTCCAATACTTTGGCCATCTCATGAGAAGAGAAGACTCCCTGGAAAAGACCCTGATGTTGGGAAAATGTGAAGGCAAGAGGAGAAGGGGATGACAGAGGATGAGATGGTTGGACAGTGTCATTGAAGTGACCAACATGAATTTGACCCAACTCCGGGAGGCAGTGGAAGACAGGAGGGTCTGGCATGCTCTGGTCCATGGGGTCATGAAGAGTCGGACATGACTTAACGACTAAACAACAACAAATGTGTATCTGAACCAACACTTGTCTCAAAACCATCCTTTCTAGAGTACCAATTATCCTTAGGCTGAGAGACTTTGTGACTTTAATTCTACCTGACAGAATATAAAATGTTTTGCTTTTACAATGTTGTAGCATTTGTGCTTTCCCTTTGTACTTCTCTACCGCAGGAATAAATTGTTTGTTTCGAAACCCACTCAGTTCTTATTCATGGAAAACATTTGCTTAAACATTTCATGAGGTAAATGGTCACATTTAAAATTTTTTGAATATCTGATTTTCATACCCAACTTGGAAGTTTTGATACAACCTTGCCTGAGAGGGTTATCTGCTGATTGGATAGTTTGTACCCTCCCTGTCTGGAACAGAACCTTGTGGTGTGAAGTCCAAGTCTAGAAGTCAAGGACTGAAGAAAGATACAGCCATCCCCAAATCTGAATTGGCCTAAACCATTTTGAAGCACTGACACACATTTCAGAGCACCAAAAAGTTACCTTCTAGGGCTTCAACTCCCAGAATCCTCCAGTGAGAATGCCCAACCTTTTCAGGCTCTGCTAAAATTGTTTGTAATACCTTCCAAGATGGTGCCAGCTTCCTTTTTGTTTTAGTTTAGAAATGAACTGAGATTGTTTTAATGAGCCATGAACATTTCTCTCCATTTTAGCCAACTGGAATATTCATTAGAATTTTTAAAAAGGTGGAAGGCCAAAGTGGTGGTGGGGGAGTAGTGTCAGGAATTTCCTCTTAAGATGCTGCTCCGCTGCCTAACAGCCTTGAGTTATATAACACATTCGTACTCATTGATTTCCAGAGGTGGGGGTGGCTATGATTGCTCATGTGCCATTAGGATCTGTGTTGCTAATGAAAATAAACGCGGAGAGGAGTTTGTCCTGGGAGAAATCTGTTTAATTTTGGTGTATCTTGGGTTGCTGCCGCCAGCTTGTGTCTAAAGGCAATGTGCAATGATTGATGGTCTTGCAAGAACCACTGTACCGTACATGTGATGATCTTTGTATCAGCAAACCCTTGCTAGCTCTTTCTCCCTTTTCTTTAAAATGAAGGCAGGGACTGTACATAGCCTGGGTTTCTGAAAGCTATTCTACAAATCTAGCTTTAAAAAAATTATAAACTTAATGTGAAATGAGGTAGAAGAGAATACCTCTTCATCAACCAGAATGGCTAATGCTTTATTTTCTACTTATGCAACAAAGACACATCCATTTGCTGCTAACACAATGTATTTACATGGTGTGCCACGTTAGCTAAATTAGTGGCTTATATAGTGCAACATACTGAACAAATAACTGTCTATACATAATGTATTTTGTTCTGTGTAACTGAACACACCATTCTCTCCTCCCATCCACTCTCTCCGTGTGCTGATTTTGAAGGGGGAATGTCTGATATTTCTTGCACTTCTCCAAGTATATGAGCTTAGCTATTGCAGAATGTGCCAACATTGGGATTCTGATTTAGGCAACAAAATGATGCTTGGCTTATTAGCTATCTAGTTCTTCTTGCTAGCAGAATGCTGGTTCCTTTGCCACTGAGGCTGTTTAGCCAGTGTTGGTTTTTGCTGGTTAGTAGGATATGAATTATTATGCGAATCATAGCTTAGGTAAGGTGGACATGCCTGCTTTAAGATTGAAGGTTGGTATAAACAGCCTTTGACTGTGTGGACCACAGCAAACTATGGCAAGTCCTTAAAGAAATGGGAGTGCCTGACCACCTTATCTACCTCCTGAGAAATCTATATGTGGGACAGGAAGCAACAGTTAGAACTGGATATGGAACAACTGATTGGTTCAAAATTGGGAAAGGAGTACGACAAGGCTGTATATTGTCCCCCGGCTTATTTAACTTATATGCAGAATACATCATGCGAAAGGCAGGACTGGATGAATCCCAAGCTGGAATTAAGATTTCCGGAAGAAATAACAACAACCTCAGATATGCAGACGATACCACTCTGATGGCAGAAAGTGAGGAGGAATTAAAGAACCTCTTAATGAGGGTGAAAGAGGAGAGCGCAAAAAATGGTCTGAAGCTCAACATAAAAAAAACTAAGATCATGGCCACTGGTCCCATCACCTCCTGGCAAATAGAAGGGGAAGATATGGAGGCAGTGACAGATTTTATCTTCTTGGGCTCTATGATCACTGCAGATGGTGACATCAGCCACAAAATTAAAAGACGCCTGCTTCTTGGGAGGAAAGCGATGACAAACCTAGATAGCATCTTAAAAAGCAGAGACATCACCTTGCCGACAAAGGTCCGCATAGTCAAAGCTATGGTTTTTCCAGTAGTGATGTATGGAAGTGAGAGCTGGACTATAAAGAAGGCTGACCGCCAAAGAATTGATGCTTTTGAATTGTGGTGCTGGAGGAGACTCTTGAGAGTCCCCTGGACTGCAAGGAGATCAAACCTATCCGTTCTGAAGGAAATCAACCCTGAGTGCTCACTGGAAGGACAGATCCTGAAGCTGAGGCTCCAATACTTTGGCCATCTTCATGAGAAGAGAAGACTCCCTGGAAAAGACCCTGATGTTGGGAAAATGTGAAGGCAAGAGGAGAAGGGGACGACAGAGGACGAGATGGATGGACAGTGTCATCGAAGCTACCAACATGAATTTGACCCAACTCTGGGAGGCAGTGGAAGACAGGAGGGCCTGGCGTGCTCTGGTCCATGGGGTCACGAAGAGTCAGACACGACTTAACGACTAAACAACAACAACAAATAAATGGTTACCCACCAACGTAAGAGAAATCACCATGGGAAGAAAAAGACACCAGAAAAGACAATAATGCTAGGAAAAGGTGAAGGCAGCAGGAAAAGAGGAAGACTGAGCATGAGATGGATTGACTGTTTTCCTCCTGACTCAGTCCTGGCTTACTCGTACTGGTTGCCTGTGCGCTTCTGTTCCAAATTCAAGATATTAATGATGACATATAAGGCCTTTAACTGTTTGGAACCTCGTTATTTGTTGGAGTGCCTCTCCCTGAGATTGTGCACCTGTACCACCAGCTCCCCTCAAGCTTTGATGTTGGAATCAATGACCAGAAGCCGGGCCTTCTTGATGGTGGCTGTCTGGAATGGACCATGCCTTGGAATGTGTTGCTGGTGGAGGTTTATCAGCCCCCTTCCCTCCTAGCATTCCAAAAGCTAGTAAAAAACAACAACCAACAAACAACAGCTTTTCAGATAAGCCTTTCGGGATCTCCTCCCCTCATAATAGTTTTATGTTTATGTTATATTTTTGATTCTGCTGTTTGACTGCCACCGCTACTGAGGATTCTTTTTCAGATTGTTTTATAGATCATTTATGGATGGGCGAGGTTGAGGTGCCCTATGTTTTAGGTTTATGCTTGTAAACCACCTTGAGTAGTGGCATGCCACTAGATGGGATGTGTAAAAATCTAATTCAGTCTTCTGAATTCTTTATCCACTCTTCCTCACCGGGTTCCTCATAGATTAGTTTATTGATAATTCCCAACCTATGCCACATTGCTATATTGTTGTGCATTTCCTGCCTAAGAATTATGGATTCTGGAGAAGACTGTGTATGTTTTATGGAGGGACACCATGGATATTTTATGGAGAGAAGGGATGGAAGGAAGCAATAATCCAATGAAATGTGCTCAGCAATGAAGCAATGTAGTATGCTAATTTTTTGCAGCAGTTGCTCTCCTCTCAATTTGTATGTGCAAATGTAAGTTCACCTTTTGCTGCATCTTAGGAGCGAATGTCTTTGCTCTAGTGAGACTGCTTGCTTTTTTCGGGGGGGGGGGGTGGCAGGCTCCCAACCTGTGAATGCTGTACTACTTCCTTTTTTTGCTACATGGCTTATTATTTTAACACGTTCTCTAAGGCTGACAATTTCAGATCCTTTGAATCGCTACCTGCACAGGCAGTCCTTCCACACAGTTGCAGTCCTTAAGTCCACATTAGGCAAGAAAGTTCCATTGAAATCAATAGTGTGTTTGGAATTCGATTTGAAATTTTGCGGTAGACAGGGAAAGAGATACCAGCCCACAGAACTCTCAGAGAAAGAAAGGAGATTAGTTTTCTTCTTTGCCGCACTGCCATTTAAAGGTCTAAGGCCAGCTGGAAACCAGAAACCAACTGAGATAGATCAAATCTGCTGATTTACTGAACTTCTGCTTCTAGCATCATTGCCACCATGGTTGTGCAGAAATCAGCCCCACAGAGTATTATTGGATTCACTAAATATACCCATGATGGCAGGTTTAACTTCTCTGATCACCACAGATGTAAACAGTCTAAACATTGGAACTGTCTAGGTTTAGCAGTAATTTCATTTGTTGTTATTTCGGCCATTTATGTTTTCATATTCGGAGAAATAACCCATACCATTCTGACTGGAATAAATAACTGACCCCTGAATTCTAATGCTGGCACTCATATTCCAATCTCAGCACATTTTCAATAAAGGACTTTGCAGCAGGTTTAATTGACACATATACTTCTCTTTCTTTTGTTGAGAGGTTGTATAGTTTGCTTAGAAACGACTACCTGCGCTGCACTGTGTTTTGACATGCAAACTCAATAGGAAAGTGAGAGACTTCCTGCCAGTTTTGCTTCCCAGATTAATTTCTTGCTGGGCGATGACTGATCTCTACATTCAGATGCTCGGAAAAAATGAGATTATTTAATTGAATGAACCAGTCTGGTGAGAACAAGGTGCTGTGAATTCCATCAGGTGCCTGCATGAGGCTTTTGCAGGGACTTGTGGCTGCTGCAGTGTATTGCCTCTTCCGCGTCCTTTCCTTACGAGACGAGTCATTTTGTGAAGGAAGCAATGCACTCCTCAGCCTCTAGGACCTATTGTTCAGATATAATCTTATGCTTGCAAATCAAAGTGAAAGCTGCTCTCCTCTTATCCTTTTACTCCCATTATTCAGCACATAAGCTACTGAGGATGGAGGCATCCGCATGGTACCAAGGGACACACAAGGACTATTCTGAATATTTGCTCTCTGCTCTGAATTCTCGATAGCATTTATTTGTGAGGTCGGAGATCACAAAAGGCTGAAATGGGTACTCTTACATGGCAAATATGCTGTTTTAGGAACACAGGAAACTGCTTTACTCTAGTTCATATTTTTAAACCAGAATGGTTTCTTCTGACTGGCAATCATTCTCCAAGGTCTCGGGCAGAGAAAGGGCCTTTCGACTTCCTGCTATCTGCCTCTCTTGACAGGAAGGGCCAGAAACTGAACCTGGAATACACTGCATGCAGACCATATATTCTGCTATATGGAGCTATGGGTCCGCTCTTCCATGACCTTGCGGAAGAGTCATGCAAGACTGAAGACAAGTTGATGTCCCTGATACGACTCACAAAGTAAATCTTTATTTGTATTCTCGAAGGCTTTCACGGCCGGGATCTGATTGTTGTAGGTTTTTCGGGCTGTTTCGCCATGTTCTGGAGGTCTTTCTTCCTAACGTTTCGCCAGTCTCTGTGGCCCCCTTATCACAACAATACACCCATAACAAAAAACACCCTGATCACCAGAATCACCCAATCTCCTGAAAAACACAAAAAGCTGATCCCACAACTACAAATAGTCAACTATCCCACTCACTACACCAGAACACAGGTAAAGTTCTAACTCCTGTCCTCTGAAGATACCGGCCACAGAGACTGGCAAAACGTTAGGAAGAAAAACCTCCAGAACACAGCCAAACAGCCTGAAAAACCTACAAAAACCATAAATCTTTATTTGTTCAAAGGTTGTTAACTTGCCTTTTAGGGTGCACTGGCCCTGGAAGGCATTTTGCAAGATGACAAATATGGGCAAGGGTGGCAGTTATTGTTACAGACATTCACATGCAAGCCAACCTTGAGTTTGGAAGCTCCCCAAAGACATTTGGGAACCATGGACTAGGAGTACTTTTTGAATGATCCTCTAGCTAAGCCATTCCTGCATCTTAAATAGTCACTACCATCACCATGACTAGGTTTCCCACACTGTGGTTTGATCTATTTAGCCAAGTTGGGATAGATTTCATTCTTAAGTAGCTCTTGAATGATGTTATAACTTTGTGGATTGTTTGAAAAATTATGGGGTGGGGTGGGGTTCCTTGGAGGTTCTGTAGACCATGCAGGAGAGGAGTTTCAAACACACAGAAGATCCTGCATCTTTAAGGAAATGTGGAAAACAAAGATCTGGGCCATCTTATTAGCTATCTCAGGCAATAATAATAATAATAATAATAATAATAATAATAATAATAATAATAATAATCATAATAATCATAATAATCATAATCATAATCATAATCATAATCATAATCATCATAATAATCATAATCATAATAATCATAATCATAATACAGAAGACAAAAACATTGTGGCACCTTAAAGACTAACTGCTATATTTTAATGTGAGCTTTTATGGACAAGATCACTTCTTCAGACAAAGAAGAAGAAGTGGACATGTCCATGAAAGCTCACATTAAAATATAGCAGTTAGTTTTTAAGGTGCCACAATGTTTTTGTCTTCTGTATTTTTTAATTTTTCTTATTATGTATGTTTTATATGATTTCTTTGAAAAAAGTATTGTCTTTAACAACATAATGAATGTTGCACATTTGGATTCTAAAAGGAAAGAAATAAAATAAAAAAGAGAAAATATTAACCTGAAATATATGACACATGTAATTGGTTTTTCAAGCTAAATGTTTTTAAAAATGTTTTTAAAATTTGTTTTTAAAGATTGGTTTTAATATTGATAAATGTTTAATTGCTTTCTAATGTAGTATCTTTGGCATTTTTAAACTGTTGATTGTTGTATAGTTTTAATTGTCATAAGCCGCTTTGGGTCTCCTAGAGAGAGGAAGATGGCATATTTATGAATAAATAAGTAAATAAATAAACTATTAATATTTAATTTCAAGGTCTTACTGTTGCTTCCATGCCATGGATGTATAAGAATATAAGACCTCATTATAAGGACGTGCTAAAGCTTCTCAAAATGACTACTGGGCAAACAGAACCGTTCTCCCAGTGGGTGCAATGGGTTCCTTTAAAAAGCAAGAATAGGGAGCATAGATAGTAGTAGGTAAATTGCCCAAGAAACTTCTCTTGTGGCCTCACTTCCAGGTTTCACTGCAGTATTGTCCAGCATTGCAGAGGTACAGTGGAAAAACAAAAATTTCAAATCTCAGGTACATTTTTGTGATCCACCAATGCAATGCAAGTTGATTGCTTTCCCTTGAAAAAGGTTAATTTTAAAGAAACAGCAAAAAAAGTTGATCAGTCTAATTTTAAACAGAAATGACTTTTTAAAATGAAAAAACACAGTCAGACCTCCTCGTCCATTATATTGTGCTTGCAATGGAGATCATTACCAAATGGAAAATACCAGCTAAAGTAACAAGTTGATCCAACAGGTTATTCAGCTGTCAGAAAGTTGTAGTATATCAACCAGGAAGCCTCACTGTCATTCTTCTCGATGCAAATCCTCCTCTACTGAAAGGTCCCAGATCATCTATATAACAGACCTGATTCAAGAATCTGAGCTGCGACGGAGTCTCAGATACTGCTTTTCTTCTAATCCCAAACCAATCATGCTACCTGCCTACTTAATACTAGGGAAGTTGCTTCTAATTTATGCAAAGCACAGGGGAGCTAAGAATCAAGATCAATCCAATTTAATGGGCTTTAAAGAAGGCACCGATACCCATTTCATCAGCATCTATTCTGAGCTGTAATGGTAACATGCCAGCCTTTTCAAAATATGGACTACCCATTCCGCAGTCACAGGAGTCAGTGATGACTCTAATTTTCTTCTAGAATTGATGAGAACAGTGCAAATTCAGCTGAGACTATAACGAAAGCACTGCAAATTTGAAAGCAAAATATGTATATATCACATCTACACTTTCCTAGACCCACGTGGGTTTCTTGCAAGGAGAAATAAGTAAGTGGAGAGGTATTTAGATGTAGCAATAGCCCCGCATTAACTGACAGCAAAATTTTGCATCCTATACGAGACAATGCAACAAAACCCAGCAATTTTATGCTAACAAGTGTCCAAGTTTTGCACACAGTGAACAAACCTAAGTGTTGTCCATCAAAAATGATGTTTCCTTTTGTCTTTTAATCCAGAAATTTATATGAGCTCTACACTGAAACTACTTTGGGCTGTGAAGGCATGCAGGTTATCTATAGGAATCCTGATAAGGGAACATCTTCCATTACATATACTTGTGAATCCACTGCAAATCATTCAGAAAACACTCTGATTGTAACAAAAACAAATATTATATTGACAATATTATAATGTTTGCAATCACATACCAGATGCCATTTCCCCCTACAGATTTAGCAGGTTTTAATGGCTTACAGAAGGCCTTATGTCTGACCAGAAGCATAGCTTTCTCATGTCATGCAACTCCTGTATATGTTTTCCCCTCCCTATTTTATTTTTATATTGCAGACGTGTTGACGCAGTATTGACTCTTACTCCAATACCAAACTACTTCAATTTGATGAATCAGAAGGTAGGGTGGACATCCAGCACAATGCAATTAACTACAGACTTCTGTTCTGTTATAGATTATTGAATTACCAGGTAGCTACATTTTTGGTTTTACTGTCCACTGTGCATAGGGAGGATGGGGGTTATGTTAACTTCCCATGTAATTGTCAATACTGTATGTTAACAATCTCAAAAGGCATCTGAGAATGAAATTAATGTTTACAGCTTTGAGTGGCAACTGAACCCCATGGTTACAAAATACACCAAAGACAGGTGAAAACTCTTTCCTGCAGGAACAGTTGCTTCTAGAATTTTTTATTGGTAACAATTTAACATTGCTTTGTGTTGCTTGTAGCAAGAAATGTCATCGTCAGGGATATTTTTCAATACCTCTTGTGTAAAGCCCAATGCTCTTCCATGCAATAAAGAGACATGGCAAAAGTTTCTTTTGTGCATCATATTTGTGAGGTAAATGGAAGGGTACTGGCCAGTGCCTAAAACTTCTATGGGAAGTAGCAAGACTTCAAACTGATTAGAATTTTTCACAAGCTTTCTGCATGTGTATGTTCCATACATTTACAATATGGTGAACTTAGAAGTTTACCACTTTTTCATCCGGAACAGGATGGGGGCAGGGGGAGAGAAAGTTAACCCCCATTCTTGCTTTTTTTAAATCAGCCCACTAACTGGGGAATGATTTTTGTCAATGTTCAAACACTTAGTAATTCAGCTGAAATGCATTCTAGCTCATTCTCCAGAAACACTGTTAACATTCTAAAATAATTATGAACAATACGTTACATGAAACTCTCTTGGTTGCAGGCATTATTTGCAGCCAGTGATACCTGTTCACTATCCTGCACAGAGATTAGTTTTGCTCCACTCTAGAAAGAGACCTGCATTTAAGGTTCAGAGGAAACAGACAAAAGCACAGGGCATAATTGACCTGAAGTAGTGTTCCAATCTTGCAAACAGGTTCAGCTTCCTTTAAAGCACTGATCTATTTATTTAATACCCGCACTGTATACAAGACTGCATGGCCCCTCATCAAGCATCACATCTGTATGCTCTGACAATGTAAATTTCCTTTATAATGTGACCTCTGCTAGGGCAAATATGTTTATTACTGAGCATCCTCAATATTTTTGCCTTTCCAATACTTGAAAGACTGGAAAAGCTTCCAGCAGTAACCTTGATTTTCTTAGAGCAAAACCAATCATTTCCCCAGATCTAAGCAATTATATTAGCATGTATCTGTGTGCAGAAGGAAAGAAGGAAACCACCAATTTTAACATCAGTGTCTGTCTATCTATCTATCTATCTATCTATCTATCTATCTATCTATCTATCTATCTATCTATCTATCTATCTATCTATCTATCTATCTATCTATCTATCTATCTATCTATCTATCTATCTATCTATCTATCTATCTATCTATCTATCTATCATGTATCACAGATGGAATGATTCAGCATCATTTACGAAAAACACAAGATTTAGCACTTCTAAAACACATGGAGGATGCAGTGTTCTGGCCAAGTAACTCAAATAAAGTGAAAGATTGATGAACCCTGCAGGATATGAAACAAATAAAGGATCCCAAATGCATGTCTCTGATCTCTCTCACTACTTCCTGAGATTACATTATTCATTCCCCCACAGCAAGGATGATAATCAACAGCTATCTTCCCCCTTGCATGTATTCAACAATAATAATATAAATAAAAACATCTGAAATGCATAGGTAGCATTATTGGATATGCCACAGAGAAGTACACAGATACTGTAATCCCATGCACATCTACTGGGGAATAATTCCTATTGATGACAACTGGGCTTTCTTATGAACTGATATAGATTGAATTGCACTGAAAGTCTCAAAGTGGAAGAATTAAAACTAAGCACACACACACAGAGGAGAGGGAGCAACTTGTGTGGAAAGTTTCAGAGCAACAACTACAAATAATTTAACAGCAGGAAAACAGCACAACTAAGCCTGTTGACTTGAGCCCAAGAGGAATAATCCACTGGCACAAAGCAATTCTTTCTAAAAGTTTCATTATATATAGATGATGGGAGTATAATCCAGTTTGTTCACCTTAACTTGCAATTTGGAAAAAAACAAAACAAAAAAGTCGGAGAATAAAACGTTTCTTTCGTGGAGCACAAGTGCAACCCTCACAGCCACCACTAGTGGTCGCATTCCTACCAGGTTGAGCACCTGGTGTTTTCGGCACTGCGGTTACCGAGAATGCAGTGCTAATTACACCGAGTTAACTCATAAAGCTGTCAGAAGTCTTTCTACTCAGAATTCGGCATTCCCGAGCAGAACATAAGGAAATAAAAACAAACCGAAACGGAAACGAAAAAAAAATATATATATAGGGAGAAATCCTTCCTCCCTGACTTGAAAGTATGTTCCGCAAGCAGGATTCAAGCCGAAGACGCAACCCGAGAGCTATCTTTTGCCATCGCCAGCCACCCATGAGACCCCCTCGCTCCGTGGTTTAGAAATCAGCCTACCTGAAGAATACTACGGTCTCCCAAAGGTAGACTCCAAGTGCATTGAGGTTACACATTTTTCAGGACGGAGGGGATTTGTAGTCCACGAGTGAGAGCAAGAGATTGGCACTTAGCAGCAAAATAAATAAATAAATAAATACCCGAATAAATAAAATGGTGGAGACTTCTGGTTCAACCCCACTTCGTTTGCTAATTTGTGCATACAATCCTTTGTGAGTAGTTTAGAGGTGGCGTGGGCAGAGAGAGGCGGCGGCAGCGGCTGAGCTTGGACGCGCGAGACGCCGGCAATTTCAGGACCCTGGACAGCACACCGCCTCCCCCCCGCTCTGTTCCAGCACCTTGGAGAGAGAAAAAAGGAGCATTTAAACTCCGGCGCTGCTCTTGGGTGGTGTCGGTACAAGAAGAGCCTTAGGGGGGATGGCCGGATTTCCTCTCGAGAAGGCAAAAATCGCTTTCAGTGGGCATCCAGAGCTGGCACGGGGTTTCTGGACCATGCAGAATGCCACGGGGATATATTGGCCATGTGGGGAGAAACGGGGATGATGGTGGTAGTGGTGACGGAGCAGGAGGAGGAGGAGGAAGAGGAGGAAGTAACCCAACGGCTAGTCTCCTCGGACGTCTGGGGTGCCTTCCTCGGCGATTATATCCCAAGGCATTTGCGATCCCGTTCCTCCTTACGCCTCTGCTGCATTGTTCCGGCGATGGGGCTTCCCCGGGGGTCGACGCTGGGCAGCAAAGGGCGGATTCGTGCTTTCCTGGGATCTTTTTCCCCCCACCAAGAAGTTAGTCTTGCGGCAGGGAAGGTGTCCCATCGCACACCAGTGGGGAAGGAGGCGATGGGCAAGTTTCATAAGACGGGCATTCCCAGGGTGATCAGAGAGCGAGTAAGAAAGCCAAGTCTCTTCTCAGTAAGCGTCTCTCCAGCCGGTCCATTTTCCACCTCGTCCCATCGTGTCGCCTCGGCAGAAATCGCCCGATCTTAAGACTTTCTTTGCTGCATTAATTTACTAAAC
This sequence comes from Intellagama lesueurii, assembly GCA_037013535.1. Lineage (NCBI taxonomy): Eukaryota > Metazoa > Chordata > Lepidosauria > Squamata > Agamidae > Intellagama > Intellagama lesueurii. The sequence goes on from JBAJHW010000002.1 coordinate 222,875,530, forward strand.
TCAGAGGGGCGGAGGGGGGAACCCGGGAAAAAAAAGAGAGGGGGGGGGAATGGAGGAAATGTTTTTTAGGACGAAAAAAAAAAGAAAAGGAAAGAAAAGCCCCAACAGTTAGCCGGCCTCTGTAACATTCTAGCTCCGCCCCCTCGCTCCTCTCATTGGTTGCTCGGCTCGAAAAGCTACACTCTGTTGTGCTCGGATCAAAGGCCTGTGATTCGGCAGCGGGAGTTAACCTTTAAAGTGCCGATGGGCTCTCTCCCCCCCCCCCCCCCATTTTTCTCCTTTTGCAATCACCGGCTTGGAAAGTCCCTCTTACAGATCCGTTCTTTGATGTGACACGTTTCCAACAAATGTAACACAATCGCTCCGTGGCTCGATCAGGGGAGCGATCTGTGACCAACCTTTCACTCCCCCCTCCCCTCCTCTCCCCCCCCTCCCCTCCCCTTCTATTTTCTGTGAAACAGAGTTGAGGAAACAGCAGGAACGGTAATCCACCAAAGCGAGTCAGACAGGTAAGGAGACCTAACCGGGCAGTTTCAGCACCTGAACAGGAATAGCGCTCAAGGTGCACTGGCTTCTTTTGGCCACTCTCGCCAAAGCGGAAGCAGGTTATCGGATTAACGACGAACGAGGCAGCGAGCAAAAAAAAGAGCTTTTATATGAGAGAAGCAAACTTTTGTTATCTTTAATGGTTAAAGCGTTTGAGAAGGAGAAGAGTTTGAGATTTGGATTCCTCTGTTTTAATCCCCCGCTATTTGACTGATCCCTCTAACCCATAATTTAAAAGTTATTGTAATAATCGCCTAGGATACGAGGCTTCTCCCACTAACTCCCCCCCCCCCCCCCCCGCTGCTGCTGCTGCTGCTGCTTCTGTTTGCCTTTACCTGTGTCTGTTCCCATTACCCCGCTCAGCCAGTCTGTACTGACTTGGGAAGAACGCCACAATTGCGGAAACGGGGTCTCGTTAGTTTGTGGAATTTCGTTCCCTTCGCCAGGTGTAACCTTTCTGAATGAACGCTCTCTGCACCCGGTTCTGTTCTTCCGCCTGATGTCCGTCTCTGAAAGTCAGCCTTGGAAGCCAAGGCGCCTTTCTCCTGGGAAGTCCTGCACGTTTGAGTCGGTAGCTGTGCATTTAACCAATAATGCTCTACCCTGGATGGGTCTTCCCTTGTTCTGATTTTCTTCGTAACAAGAGCGGGTATACATATCCCCCTATAGTACTTGTTCTGGTGTTCAAAGAGGACTGAGTTCGCACTGAGTGTTACTTATTTACATGGATCTAACCTCGGTCTGAATGCGTGTGTCTTTATCTATGTCTATCGCCTTTCTTCTGTTCAGTTACTCTCTGGCACGAAATTTCTCTATGTTGCATTAAAGACTATATTAAGGACTACATTGGGAGAGCAGAGGAAGCCAAGCCAGTCAGCAACGTGTTTTCATAGGTGGGAGTCAGGTCACTGTCAACAGCGATAGGAAATGTCCAATCAACAAAAAATAATTAAATCAGTGGAACTTTAAAGGCAAAAGAGGATCTTTTCTGTCCATTGCTTCTATCAAAGACAGAGCTTATTTTAATGCAGTCCGATGCATTGCTATGATGCATTCAATGAGATTTTCTGCCTAAGCATGTTTAAAACTCCAGCCTAAATGTGGTTTCAGTGGTAACCACATTTTAACCCTCAGTGGCTACTACACTTGGGCATTTTTGATGTTTACCAGAGGCACCATCTAGCTTGTGTTCTGCACTTTTGAGTCTCCTCGATTCTTCTGTTCTAGTCACCATGAGTTAAAAGTGCTGAACATCAGTTTTATCTACAATATTTTCATTGTTTGGCAATCTGCCTCAATTATAGGATAGAAATGTTTATGTAATTAAATGAATGACTAGAGGGAGACAGATAGCTGTACAGCTTTCTCAATCCTTGTGCCTCCTAGATTGCTGTATTGCAACTCCCATAACCCCAATCATCTGCATGCTGGCTAGGATGATGGGTGGCCACACTGGCTGGGGATTATAGGAGCTGTAGTCCTATATATTTGAAAGGCACTAGATTGCGGAAGGCTTTACAGGTTCTATAAAATATGTTGCTATCCACCACCAGCACCCTGCCACACAACACCTTTGGTCTAAGGCTCTTGAAAGCATGAACCAGCAATAAAAGAGTTAATTGACCTTGGCTCCCCCCCCCCCCCGAGCTCTGTACTTTGCATGACAATTGGGCTTCTTCACAAGTATATCTTATAGCAAAAGGTGAAACATGTAGTAGATAAGCACTGATACCTGTACATGTGTGCCCAGGACATGCACGTACACACATCCATTCCCAACATACATGCATGGGTGTTTAAGAACATCTGTTTATCCTTGTATAAAATATCAGTGCCACTGTGAAGTCTGCATCACCAAAGAGAGAGTTGTGTTAATCTGCTGCAGCAAAAACAACTTAGAATCTTGTGGTACCTGCAAGGCTAGTAAATTTTATTTAGCATGAGCTTTGATGACCATAGGGCACTTTTTGCATCTGAATACATGACTTGTTCCCTCAAAGGCTAGTCATGAAGACTGAAGAAGCCTTGAGAACTGATATACTTGAGAGGCTACAGCAGCAAGAACAGTGAAGATGCTTGAGGCACCCTAATGCCTTGCAGGTTATGTCCCTGTGGCTATTGCTTTAAAGTAAAAATAATAGTAACACTAATATTACTACTAATAATAATATGAACAAATATTGTGTAATTGCTTATTATAGTGCACTTTCAGAATCAAACAAGATCTTATATTCATTCATTATCTAGCCCTTGAACCTACACAGTCCCTTTTTATATTTTTCCAAACAGTACATTTTTCACTGTGTGTATGTGCATGCATGGAAGGGCATCTATCAGTTCTCAATTTTTTTGAATGCTTATTTTCTATTTTATTCAAAGTCCTTCCTCCTCAGAGTAGCTGAAAGTCCAGGCAGAGCATGACTCCTCCTCCCACAGTGGTAGGATGAAACGCCCCCTGTTCAGATCACAAATGGGCTGTGCTTCCACCCCTTCCCAGTATTCTTCAGTGGCTGAACAGCTTATCTTGAATTTGATGCTGATCAGTAGTCACTCTATCAGGAAATACAGAAAGCCCAAAGAGAATAACAACATCTCTGCTTGACTCTGGAAAGAACAGTAGGATTGCACCATGGGCAGAGTCTCTCCATACAGTTTTCCAAGGTGCTACAACTATGAAACGGAAAAACCACACCTTCTACTCATGAACACATACAGGCTTCATTTCAGGAGAGGGAATGGGATGTCAGAAAGCAAAGCCCTAGATGCAGGTTGTAAGAGGTAAGGATCCTAAAGGAAGAGATACAGCAAGACAATAAGAGTTGTTTTGCTGTGTCAGAGAAAAGTCACTTCAGTTCATCGTTTTGCTTCCAAGGTCCAGCCAAGTCCCAGGCAGATCTTTCTGTGCCTGAAGGTCATGACCAGGACCTCTTCTTTGTGCCCACCATTTGACATTGTGTCACTTACAGGTTCAATGTAGATATAATGGATAATCCTGCCCCATGGCACCAACAGCATCAGGGCTAGGATGGAGAGAGGAGAGAGAAAGAGGTAGTAAGAGTAGCAAAATTGTCAAGAAAGAGAGAAAGGAAAGGATGAACAAATGGATCTGGAGACATGATCTATGGACAGAAATCTGATCTCAGGCTTGAAAAGTGGAGCTGGCCATTGGGTCTAAAGTAAGCAGGAGGACTGAAATCAAGATGGAGTGGGAAAGATGGTGCAGGAAGGGCAGCTAATGAAGAAGTCATCCTTCAGTGGTCTGCTGATCAATGGTGCTGTACTGGTAACAGGGACTGTTGGGTTTGTGGAGGCATTTATTAGTCATAATCTAAACAGCAAGCCTCCAGCAGATGTTGATAATAAGAATACAGGGGATTTTAATTGGTGGCTGCTGTGCTTGTTTTTAGGGATGTGTTCTTAAATTGTTTTTGATTTGATTTGATTTAATTGATACAGTTATACCCCCACCTATTCTCCAGTGAGCTCAAGGTGGCATACATGACTCTCCTCCTCCTCAATTTATCTTCATAGCAACATTGTGATGTAGGTCAGTCAAAGAAAATGAGACTAGCCAAGGTCACCTGCTGAATTTCAAGCTAAGAAGGGATTTGAACCTAGTCTTCATCACTAGGACCTTGAAATCTAGGTGACTAGATTACATTGTCTTAGGGAACTTTAATACTTGTGCTTTAATAGTATATATTCTTTAATTTTAATAGGGTCACTTTTTATATATTTGTCTGTACTTTTAATTTAATTTTGTTTTGAATTGCCTTGAGTCCCCTTTGTTACAGAAGGGCAGCATATAAATCATAATATAACGTTTCTTCAGATGAATGGGGTGGCTGTGTCTCTGAAGGGAGTTTAAAACTGTTGGCAAGGAGTGCATGTGTCAGGTGAGGACAACAACAGGGTGTGCTGGTCCTAGGTGAAGATCTTTAACAGACAATAGCTGCTAATTAATTCCATCACAGTAGTAGGGTTTGACAGGGTGACAAAGGCACAAGTGGTTTGATTAGTATTAACGATATAGGAGGCCATTGTCTTTGCTTAGATCTGGAGGGAGTGTGCTGAACTTCCTGATGTGTCCTTGCCTGGTAGCTTCCAGAGAGAGCGAGAGCGAGCGAGCGAGCGAGAGAGAGAGAGAGAGAGAGAGAGAGCGAGAGAGAGAGAGAGCGAGAGAGCGAAAGAGCAAGAGAGAGAGAGAGAGAGAGAGAGAGAGTTCATCCACTCATTTCTGGGTATTTCTGTTTCCAATGTCTGTTTTGTACTCATCTACTCTCTTATGTAGAGTTTGGCCTGTTTGTCCAATATGAATGTAGTGGAGCACTGCTGACGAAAGATGGCATATATCACATTGGGAGATGAGCAATTGTATGAGTCTCTGATATTGTGGATTATGCTGATTGATTCTCTGATGGTATTTTCTGACAACCCATGCCACTGAAACATAGTGTGTGAATTGTGCACATTGAAATAATTAAGAAAATTAGGATTTCATGAGGGAGAACAAGATCTTCTTGGTTCCCACATGGATACTCATGAATAGGGATTAGAACCTGGATCCTCAGATGCTATTCCAGTAGTCCACCTACTACTCTTCCAGTATATTTGTGGTACTGTAGGTTTAAAATATTTTAAAGAAAACTCAACCCATATAAAAAGACAATAAAAAATACACATACTGCATGGATCTGAAATTAGTGGTGTGTGGCCATTCCTGCTGTAGCTCTGTGATTGTAAGTGTACAGGATGTTGTATGACAGCAGGAACAAGTCAATAGGCAGTATAGACTTTGATGACTTAATCAATGACTTTGCAGCAGGAAAGGCAAGGAAGGTTAGTTTCTAAATAAAAGAGCATACTCTCTTTCTATGTTGATGCTAACTCAGTATCTTCCTTAGTTTTTCTTTCTGGATTTAACACCCGTTGGGCTGCCACTCCTTCCTTGTATATGACATACAAATGTAGGGGAGGAAGGTGGGAGCATATGTGTGTGTGAATTAGAGTTGTCTCCTCTCATACTCAACTCATGATTAGATATAGGAGATTTTTTTTTTTTTTTTTTTTTTTTAAGGTGAGGAGAGACTAGATCAGGAGTCCAAGGTCTCAAGGCACTTGAGTCTTCAGGAATTCCTGTGTTTCTCTGAACCTCCAGGTGGGGACAAATCTCAAGACACATGGCTCTAAAGGAGGAGAACCTTCGATTTTTCTTTTTTCTTTTAAAGGAGTCTTATGGTGCAGTGGTTAAACTGCAGTACTCTGCTCACGACCTGAGTTCAATCCTGATGGATTCAGGTAGCTGGCTAAAGGCTGACTCAGCTTTCTACCCTTCTGAGGTTTGTAAAATGAGTTACTCAGCTTGTTGGGAGTGGGGCAAGTTGTTGTCTGCATAATTATGTTGTAAATTGAAATAACACCACCACCAACAACAACAGTTGGCTTTAAAGCTGCTGATGTGATGATGCTACCCCTATACCAGTATGGCTACTGGCTATGTTGCCTATGATCTTCTGGTCATAAAAGAACAACTTTTGTGGTCTTACAAGAACAACCTTTCCCATTTTAAATCATGATCCTATGATGTTTCTTTATTGCAGGGTTGGTTGGATTTCTTTCAACCCTCAATTGTACTACAGGCACACAGAACATGCTTCATCCTCCTTAAGCTGCTTTGGGCCCAAGGCTTCCCCAACTCTTTTTCTGACTTGAACTATTTTTTTTAATAACTTTTGCAAACCTTGGAGTTTTGCTGAACCTCCTGAAATGTCCCCAACAGGCATCATCAGACTTCCACAACAGGAAACCAATGTAGGTAAGGTGCCTATCCATATGAGGAGAAGAAGAAGAAGAAGAAAAAGTAGCAGCTCTTTTACACCAACCCACCAACGGCTCACATCAAACATTCTTCTATACAGTCATGTATTTTATTTTACAAAGGTAATTTCCCCCCCTTGATCTCAAGGGCTGTCAGGACTGTCTGAAGATCTGTTCTGTCAGAAAGTCTGTTGGAAAGTGTCCTTTCTTTTGAAGGCCTATCCAGTTCAAATCCAGTATAAGCCCTGGAACTGTAACAGAGAAGTCTGGAAATTGCTTGTTGTCAGCCGGCATCTGGACCACAGACTCCACCACTGCACACCTTGGTCACAGTCTTGCCCACTAGGGTGAATTGCACTACATATCTACTGGTTTTAAAAAATAATTATTTCTAAATTTGCATCTAAGTGCATTATCATATGCAAATCTGATGCAAATCTCTGCCTCTTTCCCCTCTTTTTTTGGTGAAGCCTTTTATGTTGTTTGGCATCATCTAAGAGACCACCCAGCTTCACATGAGGCTTGTTCATTTGCGTGACTAAGTAACAATGAATTTTGTCTGAAATCATGCCTATGGGACTCAATAGAGTTGTTTGGTTACAGTCCCCTGGAGTTACAGAAGGCTCAGCTGTTCATTTGAAAGCCCGTGGCCATGGCCCTGATTGCGATTATCCTTTTGATTTCCTTTGTTCCAGAGGACTGATGCAGACACAATCATTCAACAATCAGTGTGTCAAAGCAGCAATCGGTGGCTGGGGATCAGACACGAACAGTTGAGACATGCCTGCTCTAAGTGAATAGAGTTCTTCTAATGCACTGTAATGCTGCACCTACATATTCTGCAATTACAGACTCCCTCATTTCCTGTAAACTATAACCCAAGGGGAAGATTATCCTTGAACTCGATATGAAGATATAGAAATATGTATGAATTAAATAACCTTCTGCCGTTAAATAGTTCAGGCTCATTTGTATGGACAGGTTTAAGGCACACCCCCCCCAAGTGGGGCTTTGCTGTTGTTTCAGTGGGACTTGTGCAAAGAGCTTTGAAGCAGCATACATTCTCATTTTAGATAAATTAAATGATGGCTATGGTTAAATTGCATGCATTTTTTTTTTAAAAAAAAACACAAGTTCTTTGGGTTTCCCATACCTTTAAAATACCCTCCAGGCATTTTGAAGGATAAGTGGATCCTTATGTACTCCTAGCCCTTCTCTAAGTGGCTGAGCCACTAGAGCATTGCTAAAATGCAGGATGTTTCTCTAATAAGAGGTGTCTGTGTTGGCTATCTCCAGTGTCCTCTCCCGAGCCTATACACTGACATTCTACAGGCCTTTTAATGGGCTCCCATTTGCACCCTGTGCAACAAATCTCATTAGATTAGAGTCACAGAAAAGAAGGAAGAAATGTTTAAGATGAGGTCTTTTAGATGTTAACCTCATGGCATAGGAACTGCATTTCTGCAAACTTTACTTTTTCACTCATGGCTGTGGGTGGATGAATAAGGTGAGCAGGTGTGAAAGTATATGAGTGAATGAACCAAATTGCATGGATGTGGCTGCAGTGTTTCCCACTGCTACAGTAGCTGGAAAGGGCATTGCCCTGATCATAGAAGCAGACTTTGGAAGGCTCATGCTACGCATAATAGGTAAAAGTTCCCCTTGACATTTAGTCCAGTCGTGTCCGACTCTAGGGGGCGGGGCTCATCCCCGTTTCCAAGCCGTAGAGCCAGCGCTTGTCTGTAGACAGTTTCCGTGGTCACATGGCCAGTGCAAGTTAGACACAGAACAATGTTACCTTCCCACCGAGGTGGTACCTATTTATCTACTCGCATTTGCATGCTTTTGAACTGCTAGGTTGGCAGGAGCTGGGACAAGCGACGGGAGCTCACTCCATCACGTGGATTCGATCTTACGACTGCTGGTCTTCTGACCTTGCAGCACAGAGGCTTCTGCGGTTTAACCCACAGCGCCACCACGTCCCTGTTACGCATAATAATGTTACCTATAATGCATCATGTTTTGAAGTAATGAAGGGATAACAATATTCTTTTTGCACAACACTTGACACTGTCCCTACCTTTTAGTATAACAAGTACCATTTACCTGTTAGTCGATAAAATTTTAGAGGGGAGATTATGGGGGGTGTAGTCCATATATTTCTTTATGATTGCTTTTTTTTTTTTTACAAAGTAGTAAAAAAAATGTAACTACAACACTCTAGGTAATGCGTTACTTTGAAAACAATGAGTAATACGTTTCTTTTAGAAAACAGCATTCTTTGCTCTGGATGGAAGTAATCGCTGGTCAGTTCTATATGTAGTCCAGATCACATGATTCTTTTTTTGTACAACCTCAGAGAGAATGTGCTTTACCTGTAGAAAGTCCCAGATTCAATTCTTGGCATTTCCAGATAAATATCTGGAGAGACAATCAGGAGAGACAATAGACAATTAGACAAATTGTCTCACCTACTGTGTATGGGATGTATGGGATGATCTGATCCCTATGGACATGCAGCTTCAGGGAATCTGAATATGTGAACCAGACCAAGCCACTTACTGTACTTAATGCAGGAGTCTGTTTTATTTGGAAAACCAGTCAAACTGGGCTAAAGGGATCACTAAAATAATACAAAAGAATTTTACTGCTGGAATTCTAACCATCAGTGGTACATAAATCAAGCATGACACTGGACATTTTTTGACACAGGAACCTTTCAGAATTTCAGCTTAAATATTGAGACAATTAGATTTGGTAATGAATTTTAGTTCTTCAGTTTTGTGTTCTGACAACCTGTGGAAACAATTCTGTTCAGATATCCAAGGAGACTGAATTTCTCCCACAGTCATTTTTTATTCATACAGTTGATATTTTCAGCATGTTATACAATAAGTTCTTTTCTTCTTCTTCTTCTTCTTCTTCTTCTTCTTCTTCTTCTTCTTCTTCTTCTTCTTCTTCTTCTTCTTCTTCTTCCTGTTTTGTCCACTTTCCCATTTCTGTTATTTTGTGCAACAGTTTAAATACCAAGGAATTCTAGAGACACCTAAGATCCTTGTTTGCACCTGTGCTTCAAGCCAGTGTTACGGCCATTTTGAATCAAGTATTATGGTCATATGCAAAGAAAACTTGCATGCATAGAGATAATTCTGAGTTTTCCTCTATACCGGAAGGAAATTACATGTTGTTAATGTATACCAAAGATGGAGGCAGTTTTTTTTTAAAAAAATCCTTAGGTATCTGCATACCTTTCCTTAAATATTCTATCCTGAAAACAAAATAATCAAGATAACCACCACTATTAGGCAGAGAGTTAAGTATTCAGTGTGTTATTAAATTATTTTTGCTGCCAGGGATGTGGAAATATGTGTATTGAATTTTCTAATTCATGTACTAAAATAATTCAGCTGGTTTGGGGTCCTATGGACCTTTGCTTGGGCAGGATGTCATCTGCTGTTCTGCCTCAAGCAGCAAATGTCTTGGACTGGCCTGATCTTCACAGCAACCCAGCTGAACTGTATCACATTTTCACAGGACAAATGATTTCATGTGGCCTTAGGACTTAGCCCATTACTTCTGGGAATAATAAATCTATCATTGCCATGTCGTTATTCAGCAAAGAACGAAGAATGAATGGATGGCCTGAGAACTCTGGTCTATTTCCCAAGGCAGAACATTTAAGTTGTGACTGAGGTAATTGTCTGCTTTACTGTCACATATACAATAAATAAAGCTCCTCAAATTGCATGCGGTTGCAAAGCTTTTGAATATATTAGTACAGCTGTGCACAAAAGGTCTCTTGAAATTCTCCATATTCTTTATAAGCAGAAAAACTGGAGGGTGGGGCGGGGCCAATTTCTCTGAATTTCTCTAAGGAAAGGAGAAATTCCTGAGGAGTTTCTCAAAGGTGAGGTTCACAATTACCTGTGGCTGCAACCCAGGTGTGTTCTCTTTTTCCCTCCTCAGCAATTTTGTTTCCCATATGGCCACTGCAAGTAGCTACAAAGGGAGCAGTTTAGTTACCACATTGCTATGCTGCTGTCCTTTCTCTCTTTGATTCCAGAGTATTGTGGTGGGGGCACCATGAAGGCATCCATCCAAATAATGGCAGAGAATTTTTTGAAAATTATTCTCAAATGTGGCCTTCTACTGCAAGGGGAGTAAGCAAAAAAGTTTCATGGTTTTCCCTTTAAAAATGTTTTGCAAGAAATTCTGGCTGAGCACTGGTTGTATTCTTCACACTCAGAATCCTTCATAACAGCAGTTGATGCTCATAAGACTTAGTTTAAAGCCATATGTGACAAGAGATGAAGCAATTCCTTCATGTGTTACGTGAAAGTAAGGGTAAGGAGTAACAGGTGGGAAGGTGAAGGTGGTGGTGACCCTGTTATGGAATCATTCTGAAGTGTGGATTATGATGTATTTTGCAAAATTACTGTTCAAAGTTTTGATGTTAGACTGTTAAGTTCCTTTCCATGTTATTTTTCTATAGAAAAGCTTTTGGAATATTTAGCAGTCTGTAGCTTTAAATGAGAAAGCAGCTTCTCTGCAAGCCATTAAAAGGTCAGCAGAGGCGGGACTAGAGGAAGTAAGGAACTAAGGAAGGGGAGCTGTGAGCTGGAATATGACTCACATCACAACCACTATGAACAGTGAACTCCAGAATCGATCTGCAGCCCCATACTAACACATTCTGTTGTGGATTTCTCCACCCCTTGGTGGCCCGTGACCCAACAAGTGAAAAATCAGAAAGACAGATGCAAAATGCAAGGCAGCCAATTGTCTTATTCAAACAAACAGGCAGACAGAAAAATCAGCCTCTTAAAAATGTAGAGTGTTAGAGTAAGCAAAATAAAAACACTATTTGCTCAGGTTCTTCAAACCATAGTTTTAAATTACAATTCAGCATGTCATAAAAGAGTCTTCTCCAATCAGAAAACTATCTAAAACATCTTTCAGAAAGACACGTAACAGACAAATAGTTCAACAAGATAAGGAAGGTGGGAGAAGCTCTATGGGCCTTGTCTAACAGTATCTGAAAACCAACTTAGGCATTTCCTGAGTAGTCATAGCACCGCCTATTCATTGCACCTTAATCATCAATGACCATCTGGAGCCAGTCCCACTGTGGAAAAAGCCAGTTCTATTCTAAGCTTTTCCTTTACTCTTTGGTGAGAATTTGAAACTGATATTTATATATATTTCAAATAAGCAAGGTGGGGAAACTTGTTTGGTTTCACACACCTCCTCTGTTGACTATAAACTTAGCACCACTCCTCCATAGTGCTTCTTCTGCAACTGCAATTTAAAAAGCAAATCACGTATCAAAGGCTGCCCTCTTTTGAAGCATTCGCCACCACCTGAGCTTTTGAACTCATTTTCCTCTGTCTTTTAATGGTGCTTCTCCTTCTTGCATGGGTAGCATCTCAAGACAATTTGCTGACTGGCGAGAACCATGAACAAAATATAAAAGAAAGTAATGGAAAACTCTCTGAAGTGTAGAACTCCTGTTTTTAAGAGGCTTCTCCCATGTTCCTGAGTGAGATCTGAGAACATTTCCTTGAAAACGGTTGTTGAAAGTATGCTGCTGCAGGACTATACCTAGTCCTTCTGCTGTGAGGTCTACTGTTTGGAGCCAGCATTCACACCATCCTTCTGACAGAAGGAACATCATTGTTCTGTTACTAGGATTCCCCTCATGTTCATTCCTACAATCAACTGCCCCATAAAAAGCTCCAGCCCCCTTCCAACCTTTGCCAACCTTTGCCAACCTAACATCTCAAGGACTGACTTTGGGTCTCAGGTGTTGGTGCTGAAATCACGGGGCATGACATGGTGTTCACCTGGTAATCCTATTTTCCTGGTTATGTGCTGGGACCCAAAAGCTTTCATTGAGGTTTTTAAAAAATGCACAGGGCAATATTTGAAGCAGGGGTGGAGAAGCTACTGTCTTCAGGTTGTTGTTGGGCTCCAGTTCCCATCGTCTCTGACCACTGGTTATGCTGATTGTAGTTCAGGGGAGAGGAGATGAAGTCCAACATTATCTGAAAGGTCACAGCTCCACCAGCTTTGAGGTAAGAAATGGCATCTCCAGCTTCAGACTCACAGTTCTCCCTGCTACCTCAGGAGTCTATCACCTTATTCTCTTGTAGGTGTAGACATGCAAATAGGTTTCAAGAATGCTTCACATGCTCTTCCACGCATGGAAATGTTAATATTGTCCACTTTACTATTTTTTCTCCTTTATTAACATCACAAGTGTTCTTCCCACTTTTACTGAAGTTGGGCTTACCCCTGAGCCAGTTGTGTAAGAACTAAATGCTCCTTCTATTTGTAGAGGCCAGATTTAACCCCCAAGTGAAACTCTTTGCAGCAAAAGTTGGACAGCTTGACAGGACACAACAAGCTATTTCGGTGAATTCGGTGGCCTGCGTAAGCAAAGCTGAAGTGACTTCCCCCCTCCCAGGAACACTGTCAGATGGTGAAATATCTCACATGCCCCAATTCGCTCATAGAACAATCTAGCATAATTTATCTTCTGGAGTGAAAGGAACAAAAATAGTGCTTACCTGGGCATTTTGTAGAAGTACCTAAGTAGTAGACAGCCCATGTAAAAGCTGTTTACCTACAGGCTCTGTTGTTTTGGTTGCTGCAATTAACCTCTAAATTCTACCCACCAAAAAAGTTATCCAAAGACTTAAAAATATTACAAAGTAACATCAGAGAACTATTCCTGTAAGAGCTTTACATGACCCTGCAGAAAGATTGCCCAAGGATAACAGAAAATGAGAGATAGCATTGGTTGGGCCAAATAAAGGTTAAAGGTCAGGAGAATGCATCCCTGTTGTGTATTTTCTAAGGCTAATCTGTTTCCCTCCCAAAAGAGGATTTCCTCAGAGACATGGCCTCAGCAATCAGATTTGGAAAACTCACGTTTACATTTAAGTGACCAACCATAAAACAAAAGCGGGCTAAGTGCAATATACATTGTTGAGTAAAATTATGTTACAGGACAGGGGTCTCCAAACTATGGCCCGCAGGCCACATCCGGCCCGCCTTGCCTTTTTATCCGGCCCAGCATGTGTGCGTGTATGATGTGGGTGTGTGCGTGCGTGAGTGTGTGCATGCGGGCGTGCAGGCATGCGTGAGTGCATATGGGAGTGTGCGCATACATGGAGCATATATGATGTGGCCCTCCCACTGAAAAGTTTGGAGACCCCTGTTATAGGAAACAGATGGCTTTCACCACTAATCACCATCACCTTCACATCTTAGAACTGCTGAGCTGGAAGGGACTCTATGGATTATCAAGTCCAGTCTCTGTCAAGGAGGCACAGTGAGGAATTGAACCCTCAGCCTCTGGCTGTTACCTAAACCACTCGACTAACCAGCAGTTCTTTGAGGGAGCACACATTCTTAGCATGTGCTAAGCATGCCATGATGTTCATATCTAAAGGCTAGATATATCTTTATATCTAGTTTATGCTGAACTCTCCCTTGTCCTAGTGAGGGCACTGACCAGTTAGGATTGGATGGCAGAAGCACCACATTTTCCTTGCTTAGCTTTGGTAACTCTACTCCTGGCTTGGGGCTCTTGGTCCAGCACCCACACCTATTCCTAATTCCTCACAGAGCACAGGTTCATATACAGGCTAAGGGAGGCTGATAGGGAGGTGCCTATCTAGCCACCAAGCTCTGGATAGATGAGTTAGGAAGGCTTCAGTGCAGGAACTTTTAGCCCTCCAGATGTTTTTATGCATATAGTTACCTGACACATTGGCTTCAGAAGAGGGATTCAGTCTGAGCTGTCGTAATGCCTGAATAAAACATGTAATAGCAGGATACTTACACTGCTTGGAAAGTGGTCTGAATGAGTGAATTATGGACTTAATTATGATGAGAACTGATCCAACCTTTTCCTTTCCAGCACAGAGCAGTTTCACTGGTTAAAACATAATTTAACATGGATTTCTATAAAAGTGGCTCAAACAAAGCTTCTTGATTAATTTCATTCAGGTATAAACTGGTTTTGGAGGGGCAGTTCCTTAAAGACATTTAGAGACTTCTAGACTAACTTTTGTTTTGCCAGCACTTTGCGAATAAGAACACTTCTTTCACATGGGAGATAAGTGAACACTGAGTAGTTAATTAAAAAGAAAAAAAATAAAGGAAAGGGTAACAGTAAAGATCTGTAATGGATAAGAATGTTGCTCCTAAACATTATCTCCTTATTGTTCTCATGAAAGTTTAAGTATAGCTTTTTATTTCTCCCTATATAGGAACATATTTGATTAAAACACATATAGGCTGCCTTCCCATTGTAAATGATCCGCAAGGCGGCTTAAATGAATATCTTTCCTTGAGATGTAAAATGAAAATCAGTAAAGACACCACAAAGGCACAAAAACATAAAAACGACACAGAGCAGTTAAAGAGAAATAAAAAAACAAATATGTTGGGGGATTTTGTGCAGAGCTGGAAAAAGTAGCTTTTCTCATAGTTGTTTTTCTTTCTATGTTGTTCTTTTGCTCCATACTATCTGTCTGCTTCTTGAAAGGCATCATGGAAAGGAATGATCCTCATCTGCTGCCTACATTTTAAAAGGAAGAAACTGGGCATCTCCTTTAGGAAGATGTTTCAAAGCCTAGTTGCCAGTGGCTAGATTCAACTAGCAGTAGCAGACAAGGGCCAAGAAGGCACAGACTTCTCCATGCAGGTACAACTTCAGATGTGACTGGACTCCTAGCCATTTGGTTCCATAGGAAGACTTCTGTGTTGACTAGGTTAGCTGCAGTGGAAGCAATGAAGTTTGCCTGATTGGTACATCTTCATGCTGTGCCCTTGTTCCATGCAAAACGCTGAAGCTGCAAAGTCTCTAAATAGTTTTGTTTAGCCTCAGTGGTGAGTCTTATCATGCAAAGGAAAGAGAGCAGAGAGAATGGGCTTGAAATCAAGCTAATATGTGGTGCACTGAGTCAGTAGAATTGCGTAAGTCAGCTATTTCCCCCTAAATACTGTTTCCTTCCAACCAGTATTTGAGGACTATGTTTCTTTTGCAAGCATCGCATTGGAACCAGTAGATTGACAGTTGGGAAGGGATGGAGCTATGGGAGGAGGTAGGTGAAGAGATGGACATGGAAAGCCTTATGCACTTCGAGGGGTGACTTTTATAGAACGCAACAGGCAGCAAGACTACATCTCCCACAAAGACCCTGGCCTCCCAGGAAGCACTGGGGCAGTTTCCTTTTCGTACAGGGAGTAGGACTGAGACAGTCTGGAAAACAGGCCCTGCTCTAGGTGACTAAAACATAGGTGTGCATAGTTGTCTGTGGATATCTGCCTGCAGGCTGGAACTCCAAGAATTCTGCCCGGTGAATTCTTGGATAATTTTGGGAGTTGGTGTCCAAAACAAACAAGCATGCAAGCAAGGAAGCAAGCAAACAAATCCCACACACCCATATTGTCAGCACAAAAGTTATTCAGTTGTTCTGTAGTCATTTTTCTTCTTCTTAATGTTCAGCTGTAATCTTGCTTTAGTATTTTATTTCCTCAGTAGCCATTTCAATTCCAGGCTGTTTTCTGCTAGTAATACAGCATAGCTGGCATATCAGTTCTAATTCATTTTTCATTTGGATATGATTTAACTTTTAATACAATGCCTTCTGCATATAGATTGAACAGACTGGAAGAAAATGTACACCTTTGTCTGACACCATTGCCTGTGGAAACCATTCTGTTTTCCCATATTATGTCTTAACAAGAGCATTTTGTCCACAATATTGGTTACAAATGAGGACAATAAAATATTGTGATATGCCAATTTCTTTTAGAATGATCCATCGCTTTCCATGGTCCCACACTAGAGATGGGCGTGAATCAGAAAAATTGTGATTTGTTTTGATTCGTCAAGGTTGATAAATCACAAATTACAAATTTACATTTTTTTTCTGATGAATTGATGAATAAATATGTTGATTTGATTTTGTTTTTAAAACCCTATAAAATGGTTTGCTGAGAACCTAGAGACACCATGTTTGCAGGAAAGCTTTCCCTGACTCTTCTCTACAACCCTTCCAAGTTTGGTGAAGTTTGGATTTTGGATGTCCAAGTTATACACCCACAAGGAGGGCCCTCCCAGGAAAGTTCTTCCCAGGCACCTAGAGACACCAAAATCACCAGGAAGCTTCTCCCAACTCTCATCTACAATCCTGCCAAGTGCGGTGAAGATTTGGTTTTAGATATATGAGTTCTACACCAACAAAGTGGGTCCCCCCAGGAAAGTGCCCTTTAGCAGCTGGCTTGGGGAAACCCAATCTTCACCAAACTTGGAGGGATTGTAGAGGAGAGTGAGAGGAAGCGTCCCTGCAATTATGGTGTATCTAGGTTCTTGGGGGGTGTGTGTGTGGCATTTTATAGCCAAATGAATTGACAAATAAAAAATAACTAAAAATTCATTGATTCATGATTCATCAGGGGCATTGATTCATATGAATACAAATCGATGAATTAGCAACTTTTGAACAAATTTGGTGGATTTATTTTTTAATTCATGCCGACACAATTAAAGGATTTACTGCAAGCTATAAAGTACAGAATGATTTTGTTTCGAAATTCTTTAGTGTTCTCTAGTGGCCAGTGTATTATTGCAATATGATCTCTAATGCCTCCTCCTTTTCTGAATTCAGCTTGAACACCTGGCATTTCTTGTTCCATATGTGATAAAATTCTTTGTTATGAAATCTTGAGCATCACTTCACTTGCATGGACAATTACTGCAATAGTCTTACAGTAACTATAATCATTGGCCAGTCTCTTTCCTTTGGGACTGAAATGTACATTGAACGTTTCAAGTCTTTGGACTACTCTCCTCCCCCCATATTTATTGGCATGTGTTATCAGGATTTTGATAGATTTGGTCTTTTTACCTTGAAATCTCTCTAGTGATATCCTATCTACACCTGCCTTTTTAAAACTGCAGGTTCTTCATAAAAAGACTCTTCTCAGAAGGAATCTGCAATCCTTGCATCTCCTTTATGTAGATCTTCAGTATATTATTTCAGTCTCTTTATTTTATCTTGATCAGATAAGAGATTGTTGGTATTTCAGCATCTATAGTCTTGGTTTCAATTTTCCTTTGATTTTTAAGATCTGGTGTCATTTTATGGTCTAATATACCATTCCCTTTTTCTAAACTTTAAAATACCCAGAGTTCTCATGAGCAATATGGTATGGTCATGGCAGAGGCACAGTTCCTCAGCACAGGAGCTGCAGCAGGGCGCTTCTTGCTTTGTGAGGGCTTCGGGCAAATAGCCCCAGTTGCCGTTCTTGAGAAGCCCTGCAGCTTTGCATCATTGCTAAATCGTATGGTTCGTGCAAGATTTTCCAAAGATACCAGTGCAACAGGCTCTGTTATTCTCTGGCTTTTCTCTAGCAATGCCAATTTTAAAAGCCCAGAGAGAGAGCTACTTCTTATTTGCTGCTCGGCTTCTGGTGCCCTCCTGCTCTAATTCTAGGACCTCAGTGAACTCATTGTCATGTAGTATTGATGGCTCTCAAAGGATGACTACCAATCAAGAATGATATTTCTCAAAATCTTGACTTCTCAGCCGTGGTGATATAGTTTTCACATGGCTAAAGGAAAGCGCAAACAGCAGCATTCTGAATGGTGGCAGTGCATTATGCAGCACAGTAGAACAGTCATAGGTTTTGTTCTGTAGAAGTGCATGCTGTTTGGTAGCTTACTGCGGGCAGTACCTTAAAATAACCCCCACAGTTACTGAACTCAGGTTGGCAACTCCCTGTTCAGCACCACGGGTTCCCTTTCAGTTCAGCTTGATGCCTCCTTTTAGATCAGCATGGTGTCCTTTTCACTTTGGTTACCTGACCACCTGTCCAGCTTGTCTACCCCTAAGGCCAGCCTTGGATGCAGGCAAGAGGCTTTGAAACTGCACAGCTACTTTACCTGATCATTTACTGGTACATGCATGGCCAGGAGTCATACAAAAGTCAACACACTTGGCAGCCTCTGTTTATGCACGCCAGGCAGAGGCAACATAAAAATTGGTGATGGCAGGAAGCAGAGGTGACAGCAATGGAATGCATAGTTCCTATCAGTCTGTTGGTGGTGGGCAAACTCTATCCCAATGCAATCCTGGATGGCTGGTTCTGTAATATAGCATTGAAATGGGTTGGAACAAACCTAGCTCAATTAGTACATGCAGTAGCCCCTGCTAGCACATGTGTAAGCCCCACCTGTAATATCTGTGAGGGAACTAGGTAAGATATATATTTTAAGGAACAACTCCCACCAATAATTTGGCTATAATGACCGTAACTTTTCAGACAATTCCAAATGGTGAGATTTATGATGAAATCACAAGTTCTGGCCATCTTGCAGATATTCATGCCCCAGAGACATTGGCAAGGTTAACAAAAATAGGTTTAATCTTTAGTTGTCTAATGTTCAGTTACACAAGCTAAAGGGACCACCAACCCCTTCCACATATACACACTGGCTCTGCCTTGAATTTTGTTATAACATGGTTATTCAGAAGAATTCCCACCTCATGTTTCTTAAAATTTGAGCACAACAAGACTTTTGAAAGAAAACTCAGCTAAAGGTCTGTAGGTAAAACAGATGTATGCTGGGGCAGCTTGGTTCATTTCAAAGGAGTTACTTCTCTTTCATTGCAGGAAGGGAAGGGCAGGTGCAGAACTGGGCACCCAGACTTTTATCCTTCCTCCAACATTAGTAGAAAAGCAATCAGGGTTATAGCATCAAGGTTAAAAAAAAATGAGGTCAGCCGGGTATGAAGGGATTGCAGATTAACTTCAGACAGTGAAGGGTAATATGAACCAAGAAAGGTGTGGAGGTAATTTGGAGAAGGAGAAGGTGTTGGGATGAGATAACACAAATGCCATATCAATGCCAGCCTGGACACTTTCTGAAATGGAAGCATGACAGATGGGGGGGGGGGGAAACCCCACCCTACCCTACATTTCACTTACGTTTCCAGGATCTGTTCCAAGTTGGTCAAGGCAAGCAGGCTTTATTTTATGAGAAATAGGACAGAACTGAGGGGCAATTCTTATAAGTCATTGTGAGTACAGTTATCCAAGAAGAATGGCAATAATCTGTCTCAAATTGTGTCCGGTTCCCATTATCTGAATACCATCTTTCAGTGCTGGGACAGACCATTCACGCTTCCACAGATTGAATAACGGAAACCCAGTTTCCATTGGCTCTGAGAATTGAAGGCTAGTATGCCGAACAAGACATGCTGCAGGTTTAGCCTGGGTAGAAATTCATCGCAGAATGCGGAACTACATAGCAGATAAAAGTTCAGGGACCTACAGAGCAGAATTAGCTTCAATTCTCCTTTCAGTAGACCACTCCTTATTACATAGTTCTCCTCAACAGTCATTTACTGTCTCAATAATTCACTCAGAGACGCTGGTATGAGAAAGAATAAAAAGGTTTCCAATTTTACTCACAGTTCATAGATCAAAACGAACAGCATTCTGTAAAAAAAAAAAAAAATACAGAATGCATAGCTGACAGAACTTTGACAGAACACTCTCCTACATAACTGTCCCTAGACTCAAAAGAGCAGGAAAGAACTCTTGAGTAAAGAAATGTGGCTCTCTTCAAAATTCTGAGGCAGAGAGGGAACCTTTGGCTGCTACTGGTTTGATTGACATTCACCCCAATCTTCAAATGTCTCTCCCACCCAAAACCTCCAAAAGGCAACATATGAGGGTCCAATGATTCCAACAGAAATGGTGCTACTTGGGTTTACCCATTTTGGACGTGGCTTCTTTCTTTCTCTTCTCCTTGTATACTTTGCTTGTCTGTATGAAACCAAAGGGCTCATTTATTAGGACCGCTATTGTCAAACTCCTCTCCCCTAACTGATCACTTGAAAACTGTTGGGGTTGTTGGTGGACCAGTGAACAAAGTTTTTTCTTCTTTGCCACCTGGCATTATTGTCAATACCAGAAGAGCATCGTAGTCCCTAGATCAGGGACTACCTTCAAGTAGTAAAGGAGGATACAAACCATGATAGGTTTATTACTATTACCACACTATTAAATTCACCAGGCCCTGTCACTTTGTTTGATAATAGCCTTAATCTGTCTTGTCAGTAAACATGGCATAATACGTTAGGAGCCATGTACAGATATTCTCAATGGTTTCACAACCTTTTTGCATATTTTCCAATTGATGGACACATCTTTCTTAATGATATCATTTCCCACAACATGATAAGCAAGGCAAAATTCCAAAGTAAGAGGGATGAGATGATAGAGCTGGTAGAGCATCACGGAATTAAGACCAGATGCTGTTCAAGTTTGGATTCCCCCCCCCCCTTCCCACTCTGTTTTCCATTGGTGCCATGACTTTTAAATTATAAGCCCAAGTGTAGGGGCCATTATGTAATGGATCTAGGTAAGTAGCTGTGGGAGCTTTGGATGATACATGGTTTGTGTAATAGCTTTGTGGTGTATTATGGTGTATAAAAGCTAGTAGGGTTGGAGTATATGTCAAGAATGATGGATAAATACAGAATGCCTGGCACAGAGTGTTTTTGCATATGGAGGAGACTGGTGGAGAATAAGAGCAGAAGGTAGTATTAGAATAAGATGAAATGAATGAACTGGATCAAAGGCCTATTCAGCTCTTCCAAAAGTATATGTGCTCCAGAGGGGGGTGAGGGGAGCATGCTAGCCCCACCCCTCTCTGCCATCACTTTCAATGTGTGAAATGAGAATCTTTAGAGGAGGAGGAGGCTGTTCTAGCTGTGTAGGCCCTTCTCATCAGCAAAAACTCTGGTTTTTTTCATAGAATCATAGAGTTGGAAGGGGTCTATAAGGCCACTGAGTCCAATCCCCTGCTCAGTGCAGGAATCCAAATCAAAGCAGAGCTGACAAATGATTGCCTAATTTTGTATTGAATGCCTACAGTGTTGGAGTGCTTACCAGCTGCTAAGATCATTGGTTCTATTGTTGTGCTGCTCTAACAGTTATGAGGTTTTTCCTGCTATTCAGCCAAATCTGACTTCCTGTAGCTTGAGCCCATTGTCCTGCACTCTGGGATAATTGAGCAAAGATCCTGCCCCTCCTTTTTGTGACAGTCTTTCAAATATTTGAAGGGTCTTGCCATATCTTGTAATGGCAGGTTACAAGCCATGATGGGGATGTATAATCTCCAGGCTTAAAAGGAAGGTACCTCAAAATGCCAGATGCAGGGGAGTGGTTTCAGGAGACAGGTATCTAGTTGTGTCATGTGCTCCCAGAGGCATCTGGTGGGGCCACAGTGAGATACAGGAAGCTGGGCTAGATGGGCCCTTGGCCTGATCCAGCAGGGCTCTACTTATGTTCTCCCCTAGGTCTTCTTATTTCAAGGCTAATCATGTCCAGTTCTTTCAGTCTTTCCTCATAGGGCTGGGTTTCCAGTCCCCTGATCATCCTTATTACCCTCCTCTGAACTTTTTCCAGTTTGTCAGCATCCTTCCTAAAGTCCAGTTTCCAGAACAGGACACAGTACTTAAGATGAGGCCTAACCAGTGCTGAATAGAGGGGAACTAGTACTTCACAGGAATTTGGAAACTATACTTCTCTTAATGCATCCTAAAATAGCATTTGCCTTTTTTGCAGCCATATCATACTGTTGGCTCATTTTCAGCTTGGTATCTACATCAATTCTAAGATCCTTCTCATTCATAGTATTACTGAAGTAAGTATCCCCCACCTCATAATTGTGCAGTTGATTCCCCCCCCTTAAGTGCAGAACTTTGTACTTATCCTTGTTGAATTTCATGCTGTTGTTTTCAGCCCATTGCTCAAGCCTATCAAGATCTTTTTGAATTTTGTTTCTGTACCAGGGTATTGTATTGTGCAGCAGAACAAATCAACATTGTAAAAGGCAATTCTAAAAATGAGGACTGCTCAAACAAAAATTTCTAACTTTGAAACTGGACTTCAGATCAGCACCAAATTTGACAAACGAGTAGCATACACTCTGCTCTTGCTCCATGCCAAATTTGGAAATTTTGGGCAAAGGGTTTTCAAGCTATGATTTTTTAAAAAGTAAAACTGTTTTACCCATGCATCCCATTCAGAAACAGGAGATCCTAAAGATCCTTAAATTTAAAATGGCTCATATAAATTGAAAAGACAAATTTTTGCTTATCTTGAAAGGGAATGGTTGGCCCCACCCATTTTTTTATTTGGAAAGAATGCAGGCTGCAGGAGCTGAAATATCGATCCTCAAAAGACCCCTTTCAAATGGGAAAAACTGACTTCTTTATAAACAAAGCATGTGTGGTACAGGCTTGCCAGGCAGATGATAACATGTATCATATGGGTGAGGGGGAATTACAGGTCAGCAAAAGTTTGCAGCTATTATGGAAGGAGTAAAAACAGGCTTGCTTTAAAGAAAGTAATGGAGTTATAGTCCTTCAGAAAGGGACACTTTTTGCCATGTATCCCCAGGAAATTAGCATATAATGACATATATTAGCATTTTGTAAGGCATATTCAAAGTATTTCTGCATTATAAAAGCACGGAGCAGTTGTGTTTGTCCTATTCCTGATTGCTTGCAGTAAAAATTCTCTCAGGAGTTCTGAGACCAGACTTCTGACACAAGTTTTCAAAGGGGAAATCAGCTCCAGGTCTGGGGCAAGCAGAAATTTTGGCCCTGTCAGGACCCAATTAGCAGACTCTATGCTAACCTTTTAACTCCTTCCTGGCCAAATAGGTATTCATGCTGGCAAAGGAATTCTGTGTCTGGTTATAAAATTATTTTAAAAGTTATTTTAAAAATAATAGCGAACAATTATACAGAAGCTCACTCATTTAAACTGTGAAATTACTGTTTTATTTTGCTTTGTGTCTGGGGATGGTCTTACTCAATGCTAGCATGGCTTTGATGTCTATATCCTGTAATAGTCTCAACCATTCCACCCATCTTGTTACTATACAATTGTTTGGTAATTTAGAACAAACTCCAAAGATGTTATGTGCCACCAAGTCACTTCTGATGTGTGGTGACTATATGAATTTATTTATTTAAAATATTTTACTCTCCCTTTCCCCTAAAAAAAAAAGACTCAAGGTGGATTAGATAATTAAAAACACAATATTAAAAGCTAAACACAGTAAATTATTCAAATGTTTAAAAAGATTAATAAGTGGTATTTAACCAGTGTTGCAGATTTCAGGGATTGGTGGTTAATCTTTTCACATGCATCATCTCCTCAGCTGAAATCCACCCTGGGACATTTTTAAAATCTAATTGCTGTTGTTGGACTATTCTTCCTTTGCATTTGCTTGAAGAAAATGTAGTCTATGCTCTTCAGCTATGCATTGTTTTTACAATATTTCTAGTCATCACTAAGGCATATTTAGGGATTTAGGACAATGAGAGAGAGAAACAGAGGGAGAGAACCATGTGTAAAAAAACCTAACAACATATGATCCATAAGTAAATGGAAGTGAGTTGGGCAATATCTTATATTAGGCTACCAAAATCTTTTTTTTAAAAAAAAATAATGAAAATGAAAGAAAATTGAAATTGAGCTTTTAATTAATTTAGAATTCTTCATCAAACTGGGCTTTGAAAACTTGCTAGCAAGACAAGAAGCAGCAGAGATATTCAGAGTTTATACTGGCCAGATATTTTAGCCATGGGAGCTGCAGTTAATTAAGTTCAGTTTGTCATTGGGCTTTATATAAAGTTAAAGAAAAAAAAACCAGACTACACAATGTCAAAGTATTGAATCTGGCAGGATGAAGATAAATTGCTATTTGCAATCCTTGAAATAAAAGGTTTATATAGCTGAAATCCAGTTGGTTAGCACAGTATATTGCACTAGAATAGGCCCATTGAATCAGTGGGGATTTATGAAGTCAATTCTCCCATTCTTCCACGGATTCAAATGAGCCTACTTCGTGCAATCTATCATGCAACAGGACGTCAGCCTATGTTTGTAAAAATGCATAACTCGCAGCTGACACTCAGACATGAAATGATTTCAAAAAAGCTGAATATGGATCCTAAATCCTTTTTTTTTGGGGGGGGTGTCTGTGTATGTTTTTGCTACAGTTATTTTGTTAATCCTGAAAGCCTTTCTTCATTTCCGAAGAAGCAACAGCGGCATGGTGATCGTGTGACCCCTGGGAGCTACACATTCCACAGTACAACAGTCTCAGTCGTTTGAAAGAGGATGAGATTCTCTTTTCCCAGTGGAACACACATGGTAGCTATCCTTCCTTTCCTCTTTTCTACTTCTGTTTCTTTTGTCTACAGAAACATAAAAATCATGTGGCGCAGGCTTCCTGTGGTGTATGGTTTCAGACTAAAGACACGGAACTTGTGTCAAAAAGCTCTCCCTGCTGTCAACGTGTGGCCCCTCCTGCATGTAGACCTAAGGCCGGAAGGAGGAATGTTAGCCTAACCTATGTGGACATGAGAGAGCATGGAAGCATACAGTTTTACACACACAGAAGCAGTGTCATCAGGGCACAAGGAAACATGACATG
Organism: Intellagama lesueurii; assembly: GCA_037013535.1. Classification (NCBI taxonomy): domain Eukaryota; kingdom Metazoa; phylum Chordata; class Lepidosauria; order Squamata; family Agamidae; genus Intellagama; species Intellagama lesueurii. The sequence goes on from JBAJHW010000002.1 coordinate 222,900,437, forward strand.
ATTCCCCTCCTCCCTATAAATAGTGGATGTGGGATGGATAGATAGCTACAAGGCTGTAATGAGCAGAGTTTAACTGTTCACCTTAGCTCTGCTGTGGCCACAATGACAACTGTCTTTCCTTCCGCAAATGGGGGCTTTACCTCTGAATCCACTTAGCAGAGGGATTTTTGGTTAGACCTCTCCTCAAAGAGAGGGACGAAACTCCTCCTGAACTGACTGCTACCATTTTTATCCAAAAATCATGCACACAAATTGCATTCTCATAATTAATGCATTCATTTAGCCCCAGAAAGACTGTTAGTCAGGAAAAGCAGAAACTGCTGTAATTCGTATTTGGATATAGCACACAGAATCCTCCAGCTAGAATGGATGGTAGCCATAATGGCTGAGAGGAAGTAACTTTTCTAAGCTTTTGAGGTACACTTTTACCTCAGTCACTCATATAATTCTGGTTAATTTTATTCTACATTAAATATATTGTAAGCTGACCTTGAGAACTTGTATTACTAGGAAAAGTACAGGCAGAGGGAAATATAGGCTTTGTTAAGCAGATCCTTGTAATGATCATTAAGAGGCTAGCTCAGTTGCAGAGAAAGACCTTGTACAGGAGTAAATCCTATTTGTTTCCACTCCAGTACGGGTGGGGGACACTCTGTTTTAGCTCTGGCTTGTAATTTGCCTAGAAATCCACCTTCACACCAGCCATCAAAATGAAAGGGGTTTGTGCAAAGCTATGCAACTGGTAGATTTTGCTTTCCAGTTCTATATAAAAGATTGATTGATTGATTGATTGATTGATTGATTGATTGATTCATTCATTCATTCAATTTGTATCCCTCTCCCATTAGTGTCACAAAACTACTCTGGGAGGGTTACAACACGTATAATAGAAATCAAAAACAAAATATAGAGACAGTAAAACCAGCTAGACCGCAGACAGTCCTACTTATTCTTGTGGCATCAGTGGTTCATAAAAAGTGATGATTATAGGAGATGATAAGTACTCCCCCCCCAAAGTATTCTTCTGGCAGCTTTCATAAACAGTCCCCCAAGACTCTTTTCCTTTTGTATGGGAGACATCCGTGGTTTGTTTGAGGCTAAGACCTACTCAAACAGGCAGACCACCATTTAACAAGAGTTTTTCCTTTCTTGAGAGCCAGCACTAAGGCAGACCTCCCTGGTGTATTATGTTGAGATACTGCAGGAATGCAATTGCCATGCATTCCATTATACAAAATATTAAACATAGAAGCAAAAAGAGAATAGTGCCCTGACTTATTAATGATAATAAAATCCACGGAATGTTACATTGTCAGTCCCAAGGCTTGGGGAAATATCAGACCATCTTGTAAAAGGAGAAGTAAATAATTAATGTGATGAAATGGGCTACAGTCCATAGACACTTATGCCAAATAAAATTTGTTAGTCTTTAAGATGCTCAAGACTCATTGGTGTTTTTTCATCAAGAGATTAACATCGCTATTCTGCAAAAACACAGACACAGGCACAGAAAAACATCCCCCACCCCAATAATTGTGTGCATCTTTTTCTGTCTCTTGGCTCTCCGGGATCTTTGATAGTGCTGAGGCATGTTCTGTTTCAAGTTCAGATCTGTTCTTTCCAGATCTACATCCAGAGTTTAGAATGGTACATTTTAAAATTAATTAGTTAAAGTTAAATATTAGAAATTGGGAAATTAATTGGTGTCAGTGTTTAAAATTCTGGCCAAAATCCTCTTGGTGTAAACTTATGCCACAGAGCTTCATGATGTCACCATCTGGCACCAGTAATCTTAAATTTAAATAAATTGTAAGTTTCCTATCCATCTGTTTTAGATTCTGATTCTTCCTAGGGCTTCCTTTTGCACTGGGGAAGCCTTTGAGAACCTCAAGAAAGGAGGAGAGAAACCTTTGATAGGTAGAAATCACCCTCAGTTCACTGCTGGTAGTCCTGATCCCGGTAGTGGTGATTTGGCAGTGTTTTTTTTTTTGCTCCCAAAGGCTTCCTCAGGGTGAAAGGGAGCCATAGGAAGCCTGGGAACCTGAAATGGGGGTGTAGGAAGCTTTCAATTAATTTAAAATTAAATATTACTGGTGTCATCATCTGGCTCTGCAGTGCTAAATATATGTCAACAGGATGTTGCCTTTAAAATGTTTTAACATAAATTTTGTACTATTAACACAAAAAATTAAGTTTTAGTTTGATTGACTCTCTGTAGAAGGTAAGGAGAAAGCACATATTGTTCCCTTTAGAAACATAGATTTATAATAAATAATCTAACCTTGGGAATATAAATAGAACTACATTATAACACCTAGAAATTTTAGTTACTCTTACCAATCTACTCTATTTATCTGGAATTCTTGGCATTAAAATCTAAAACCATCAGCACAGTCAAGGCTGGGAACCTCTATACAGTATATCACAGAAGTGAGTACACTCCCTCACATTTCATAAAAATTTTAGTATATCTTTTCATGTGACAACACTGAAGAAATGACACTTGGCTACAATGTAAAGCAGTGAGTATACAGCTTGCATAACAGTGTAAATGTGCAAAATAATGCAACACACAGCCATTAATGTCTAAACCGCTGGCAACAAAAGTGAGTACACCCCTAAGTGACAATGTCCAAATTGGGCACAAAGTGTCAATATTTTGTGTGGCCACCATTATTTTCCAGCACTGCCTTAACCCTCTTGGGCATAGAGTTCACCAGAGCTTCACAGGTTGCCACTGGAGTCCTTTTCCACTCCTCCATGACGACATCACAGAGCTGGTGGATGTTAGAGACCTTGAGCACCTCCACCTTCAGTTTCAGGATGCCCCACAGATACTCAATAGGGTTTAGGTCTGGAGACATGCTTCACCAGTCCATCACCTTTACCCTCAGCTTCTTTAGCAAGTCAGTGGTCGTTTTGGAGTTGTGTTTGGGGTTGTTATCATGTTGGAATACTGCCCTGTGGCCCAGACTCCGAAGGGAGGGGATCATGCTGTGCTTCAGTATGTCACAGTACATGTTGGCATTCATGGTTCCCTCAATGAACTGTAGCTCCCCAGTGCCGGCAAGACTCATGCAGCCCCAGGCCATGACACTCCCACCACCATGCTTGACTGTAGGCACGACACACTTGTCTTTGTACTCCTCACATGGTTGCCACCACACACGCTTGACACTATCTGAACCAAATAAGTTTATCTTGGTCTCACTGGACCACAGGACATGGTTCCAGAAATCCATGTCCTTAGTCTGCTTGTCTGCAGCAAACCGTATGCGGGCTTTCTTGTGCATCATCTTTAGAAGAGGCTTCCTTCTGGGACGACAGCCCTGGAGACCAATTTGATGCAGTGTGCAGCGTATGGTCTGAGCACTGACAGGCTGACACCCCACCCCTTCAACCTCTGTATCAATGCTGGCAGCATCATACGTCTATTTCCCAAAGCCAACCTCTGGATATGATGCTGAGCTCAACTTCTTTGGTCGACCATGGCGAGGCCTGTTCTGAGTGGAACCTGTCCTGTTAAACCGCTGTATGGTCTTGGCCACTGTGCTGCAGCTCAGTTTCAGGGTTTTGACAATCTTCTTATAGACTAGGCCCTAGGCCATATTTATGTAGAGCAACAATTCATTTTTTCAGATCCTCAGATAGTTCATTACCATGAGGTGCCATGGGGAACTTCCAGTGACCAGTCTGAGAGAGTGAGAGCGATGACACCTGCTTCCCCTTCACACCTGAGACTTGTGACACTAACGGGTCTCATGACACCAGGGAGGGAAAACGGCTACTTGGGTCCAGTTTGGACATTGTCACTTAGGGGTGTACTCACTTTTGTTGCCAGCGGTTTAGACATTAACGGCTGTGTGTTGCATTATTTTGACGGGACAGCACATTTACACTGTTATACAAGCTGTATACTCACTGCTTTACATTTTAGCCAAGTGTCATTTCTTCAGTGTTGTCACATGAAAATATATACTAAAATATTTATGAAATGTGAGGGGTAGTGATATACTGTAGTTCTCTATAAAGAACTAATTAGATACTCCCACTACACTTGTTTAGCATAGCACTATATGTAAGGTTTACCTTAGAGTACAGGTATCAAAAACAGTGCCTCAGGGAGCTTCTAGGCTATCTAATCTTACACAGGTACTGAGTGGAGATGGGATTTTCAGAATTAACGAACTCTCAGTCTCATAATTTGGTGGGAACCCTCCAAGCCAAATAATGGGTCTGGGAGTCATCAAACTAGCAGGAGATAGAGCAGCTCTCTTGCTTCAATGTCATTTCTGCGTTGCTTCTTTGCACCCTTAGAAAAGTGCCCCATTGTGCTGTGGGAGTTGTGAAGATTGCTTGTGACTCGCAAAGTTGCATGGGGGAATGGGTTACAACAGAGATTGCTTCCATACACTCCACATATACATAGTGATCTGATTCCCACTAAACCCAAATCACCACCATCATCTTAAAACTGCAGAGCTGAAAGGGACCCTATGGATCATCAAGTTCAGCTTCTGTCAAGGAGGCACAGTGGGGAATCAAACTCCCAACCTCTGGCTCTGCAGTCAGATACCTAAACCATTGAACTACCTAGCAGTTCAATCACAGTGTTCCCTTTAATGAGGAAACAAACAAACAACGGCTTTAGTCTCCAATGGATAATGTCTGAAAAATAATGTTACATGGAGCAAAACCAAAGCTCGGCAGCCCCAGGGCAAGATCAAGCTGGGATGATTTGCATGGCCCTTTTTTTTTTTTTTTTTTTGCAGTATACACTGCAAAAAAAAAAAAAAAAAAAAAAGGCCCAACCTACTGTCGATGACCTAATTGAATTGTCCACCCCACAGCTCCGTGCATTAATGTCTGTTTAAATTAAATACAAAATTAAATTGTTGGCTAATGAACATGAATAAGAAAAATAACATTTCTGTTGATCCAAAGAGAGTTCTTTTTGGTATTGCTGAAACTATACTGTTGAGCTGGCAAACACATACAGCTAAGCTGCTATGTTTTGAATCCAGTCCTTCCTGAACATTCCTAAAATTGGCTGCTAATCAAAATCTCTATTAATATTATTTTTAAAACCTTTTTAAAAAACAGTCAATTTAGAGAGACTTTTTCTAGCACTGGTCCAAAATTTAGCAAAAAGACCTTAATTTCCATGCATTATTTCAGTGTTCTGCCCACACACCCATCAGAATGACAAAGGTAAATAGAAAACTGAAATGACATTTCAGTTTTTAAATCCCCTGTGTTAGGTTATATGACCAAAGGAGGGGTCAGAAAGCCTGAAGGAATGTCAGCTTTGCCACATCTACACAGTAACCTGATTACTCTATTTAAATATGATGTACTGTTTGTTAAATTGCATCAAACAGCACAACAGTTTTCTTTAAAGGGTAGGTGTATATAGCTGTAAATCTCAGACCTCCTGAACTTTGTCAACTGAACCTTCTATTGGTCCAATAAAAAAGGGGATCACATGAGCCAGCTGTGTATTAGAAATCAATACAGTTTGCACTTTCCTTACCTGGCTAAGGGAAAACGAATTCCCAAGGACTGATGAATTTCTTACTTCAAAGAACCCAGTATTGAAGAATGGGACGTGGGAAGCTGGTTTTCCAAACACTTTGGGAACTTAAGTTTTGCTCATTCTAGATCTCATTTAGACACCACAAGCATTTATGTATATGAATGGTAATGGGTATTCTGATTAAACTAGCCCTTTTGCAGGCAGCAAGGCCTTATGCTAGATATGGTGATCCTCCAAAAACAAAACAAAACAAAACAAAATCAATTGCCATTTAATGAGCTCATCGATCTGCCTTAATACATTTCCAGTGATTGCCTGGAATTGTTTGTGAGTAATAATGCACTGTATCATTGTCTTCATTCATCAGGTGTTACTGAGCAGATTTGTGTCCAAAGATTTATGTAGCTATGCTGTATTCTGCTGGCAGCTACTATGTAGTATAATAAGCAAGGTGAACAATGAAGTCCCTGGTTCAAATCTCACCTCTGCTTCAGGCAAGCCACTATCTCTCACATTCAGTCCTTGTCTGCAGTAAGAAGATAATCATACTGCTGAAAAGATTGTTGAGATGACATAGGTTTTAGAGCCCCACAGCATAAATGAGTATCCTTCTTGCTGAGAAGAATGAAATGCAGAACAACTGACAGTTATGTTTATGATGTTGTGGTTAATCAGACTAAGGTGCAATCTTTTCAAATAAAGGACCCTTCCCATTTGGATCAAATCAACAGATGGAGCTGTTTTCACAAGAGAGTGAAAGCTATCAAATTCTTCAGACTGCTTAATCAGGTTAGGTCAGTGGATCCTAACCTTGGATCCCCAGATATTCTTGGACTCCCAGAAATCCTGGCCAGTACAGCCAGTGGTGAAAGCTTTTGGGAACTTTAGTCCAAGAGCAGCTTGGCATCCAAGGTTGGGAACCATTGGGTTAGGTGGTTCAAAAACAGTTATGATGTTGGCAGGGAGGGGAGTGTGGAAATCGTTGCATTTTCCTCTTGGTTTTTTTATGCAGGTATAAACATGAATAGATATGAAGCAATGGATAAAAACAGAACAGTGCCTTCTACTGGGGAAACTGAGGCAAAGGATTTTGGTGTCATCAAAAAACAAAAACAAGAATTGGGGAGCTTCTGGAGATCTGAGAGTGAGTTACCTCAATAATGCCTTTATCTTTTGTCAAAAACAATGACTCCCACTCTCCACTGGAAGTGGGAGTCATTTTTTCTATGTTTCTGCTCCTCCCCAAATTATTTTTGGCCCAGGGGGCATTTTTCAAAAATAGATGGGGGCCGACAACACTCCTGGTTTGGGGGGGGGAAGTCCCTCTGGACTAAAACAGGCCACAAGGGAGGTGGCTAAATCCCTCCATGCCTGCTCTCCCCCCATGTTCCTTGGAGGTTGCAGGATCTTCACTGTCCAGCAAGTATAAAATACAGCCATTCCAAATAAATTTGAACTGTGTATCTGAGGCATGTGAGGCTACAGTTGGCTCTGGGCTGAAGTCGGTTCACCCAATATTTATTAATTAATTTACTACCAGTGTATTTTTGCTTCAGGAAGTGCCCGGGAGATACTCTGCTTTAGTTCCAGAAGATGCAACCAGTCAATCAGGCAGTCAATTTATCTATCTATCTAGTTTGCAAAAATTCCAGTACACATGGGTCATAAAACAGAAGAGACTAAAATAGTATACTAACATCAGAAGGAAGGAAGGGAACACAACAGAGTAATGAAACTGCCTAAGCAATGAAAAGCAGGAGTTAACCACCCCTTTAATCACTGAGCAAATTTAAAAAAAATGCTTGACACATAAAATATATCACAGTTGATACCAGTAAAGCCACCCTGGGAATGGCATCCCTCACAGAGTATGCCACTGTTGAGAAATCCCCTTCTTCATCACCACCACTCATACAGTTTCTCTGGATATGGGGACTTCATGGGGACTTTTGTGGAAGATCCATGCTGCTGTTTGTTTAAAAACAGTTTGTGGCTTTGTTTGAGGAAACAGTTTTAAAAATATAAATGTAATCCTGAAAAGCAAAATGGATTTTCTCCCCCTGTGCATATTGCCTCTCGGGACTGGGCCCTGCAGCCAATTCTGATTATTGTTAAGAGGAAGAAATCCTGTTGTTCTCAGTGGGACGTCTTCTAGCTATGAACCCACTGTGCATACGCTCTTAGCTTTATATCACAATTCTGGATGCTTATTCTGAAGTAGCTTCCAGAGTGTACTGCAGTGACAATCTCTACAGTGCTGCAGCATGACTTCTTCGGTTCCTGCTGTTACAGAGTAAAATAGGAATTTATACCATGGATTGGCATGGAAGGCTCTTGGCTCTGTGTGGAACTGATGAGATGGCTGGCATTCTTGTCGAAGAGATGAAATTAAAACGGCCATTCTTCTGGTGATCGTTTACTTATTTTTTGTGGCGAAACTATTTATTTATTTATTTAAAATATTTTTACTGCGTCTTTCTCCTTAAAAAGAACCCAAGGTGGCTTACATCATTAAGGACAATATTTAAAAGCTAAAGATAGTAAGTATTGAAACACTTAAAAAGAATTAAACAAGTACTATGTTTAAAAATGGTAAATAAAGCCAATATTAAATATATTTAAAAGCAACAGAGTATAACAATCTTTTTTTTAAAAAAACACCTTTCAGACAGTCAGTCACTAAGGAAAAGCTTGCCTGATGAGAAAGGTCTTCGCCTGCTTGTGGAAGGGCAGCAATGATGGGGCCAGCCTGGCCTCCCGTGGGAGGGAGCTCCAGAGTCTGGGAGCAGCAACAGAGAAGGCTCTCTTCCATTTCCCCACCAAGCTCACCTGTGAAGGTGGTGGGACTGAGAGAAAAACCTCCCCTGATGATCTTAATACCAGGGCAGGCACATAGAGGGAGATGTGGTCTTTTCGATAGCTTAGATAGTTTAGATAGCTGAACACATCAAAATTGCCGAGTAAAAACCCTTGCTGTCAACAAACTTTAAAAAATGACTGGTATCTTTACATCAGTCTGATTCAATCCAGCCCATTAAAAAAATTATGTAGGGCGCTGTTTTAAATACATTCACTTTCTACTTAGTAGGGGGAAAAGGGGAGGAAGGAAAGATTTTCTGATTGACAAACAGGGACAGTACCAAAGATGCTCTATACAAGTTGGGTGGAAATACATGAATGAAGAAAAGCAATTTTCCTTCTTGAAAATCCCTATAGGGTTGGAAGAGAGGAGAGGGAGGGGAGGCGGAGAACTTGCTTGATTGGCGAGAAGGGAGTTAATCACCAGTTTAATTCACAATATCCAGGTCTTCAAAGGATTTGGTAATAACTGTTTTTTGCTTACCCTCCCTCTTTATCCCTGAGCAGCCAGGGAAAGACACAGACTGTACTGATCACAGGAATGAAATTGCAAAACAGAGGAGAAGTCCCTGGTGGAAACTCTTTAATTCATCACCAGAGAGGGCAATTTGTGTTAATAGGACAAAAACGGTAATGCTTAATGCTAATTGTATGGTTTGTGGGAAGGAAGCGGAAAAAGGCAAAGCAAGCAACCAGAGGGTGAGAGACGCCAGGGATCTGAATGGAATCCCTCCTTTTATTGCAGGAAGAAATGAATAGATGTCTTTCTTTAAAATAAAAGGAGGGGAACTTAACTGACGAAGGGTGTTCTAGAATGGATGGCTTCTAGTATGGCTAGTCAAAGACACTGCACAACTATTCTCAAAACTGATTTTTGTTTGTGTAGAAAAATGAATAAAGGACAACATCGTGTGGAAAGGACCCACCCTCCACAAAAACTCACCAATAAGCCAGGGCACTTTTATGATTGGGAAAGGGTTCTACTGTTTCATGGAGAAAGTTTGATACTTCTGACAGCACTGAAATTGAACAGCCGTACATGAAATGGGTAACATGGACAGGTGGGATAGGTGGGGGACCCCTTTTGAATTTTCTAAATCTGTGTGTAGACTGCTGCTTTTTTAGTCATTTCCAGAGATGGGCACAAACTGGAAAAACGGCGAATCGGGGTGATTTGTAGTTTGTGGCTATCCACAAACCATCCCTGAACCCTGGAAAAACAAACCTTGGCTCGCTTTTTTCTGGTTTGTGCCTGAGGGAGGTGAACCTAATGCCTCCACCCCCTCTTCTGCCCACCCCTCCCTTCCCGCTGCCCCCATCACCTCCCAATCTGGTCCTGCCTCCTCCTGCTCTTTGTCCTCCATCACCACCATCTTTAGAGACAGTGGCCTGGCTTCCTTTCTGGGAGCTGGCCAGCTGTCTCTGCACATGTGCACACCCATTTATGTGTTTTATTTTAACTTGACTGTTTATGTGTTTTTACTTGCTGTAAACCGCTCAGGGTAGTGCGTTGCACTAGTGGGGCGGTATATAAATTTAACAAAGAAACAAACAATAGTGAGATAGTGAGAGGCAGGTTGCAAATGTGCTACCTTTAATGTTTCCTGAGAATACCTGCACACATGGAAGCTACCTCTAGTGTGCCCAGAGGGAATGTTCTTGCAGGCAGGGGACATTGTCAGTCCACACTGCTGACGCCTGGAACCTGGATCTGTAGAAAAACTTGTTTTTTCTTCTTCTTAAGATCAACCTACCATTGCTGGGCTTCCCTGAAGTCCCCTTTAAGTAAGAGAGAATGCCACACTCATACTACTAGGTATGACATGCCTCAGTTGGCTGCCCCCTCCTTCCGCCTCTTTCAATCTTTCAACTGCTACTCCAAGATTGTGCTCATTCACTGAACATTGCTGTGTTTCATGCTGGTGGCACAGTTCACTCACCACAGGCTCTCTGCTGCTCCAGTCTGCCTGCCAGTGCTGCCCAGAGTATTTCTCCTCAGTGCGACCTGTCCTCTGCTTCCCCAATGTTGCTGGCATTTCCTGCTGGCATTCCCACTGTTCAGGGTTCAATCAGGATGCCCATTACAGTTATTTCCTAATACTTACGCACAGCTGGCTGTTGGCGTGCATTCATTTTGTTTGATAGAATCATTGGAAAGGTGTCAGAGGACACAGGGAAATCCTTTAAGAATGTTTTGCCTGTTTATGTTTTTTTAAAAGGGTAAAACAATGACTATATAATATTCATACTGACTTTAACAGAGTTTCTGCTATCCGGAAATTGTGACTGTTTAGTATTCCGAATCTGAACTGCTATAACTCTGAATTCCAAATCTGAATTTTGGTGCTACTGCACATCCTTAGTACTTACAAGCTCAAAAATGAGGTTGCTGCATTCTGCCAATATAAATGCCAAATAATTCTAACAGAAATAACATATCAAGCTGATGGGCACATGGGTATTTCTGAGACTGACTTCCAAGCCTATCCCTTATGATGTTTATCATAAAATTGTGTTGGCTAATTATCTTCTTGTTTCTGGACAAACAATGGATGGTTCTACAAGTGAAAAGATTTGCCCATCTCATTTTAAGTTTGGATATTTATCCATCTTATTCATCTCTTCTGTTAACAGGTGATCAATGTGGTGATCACTCTTAATGTTTTTATGGAATCACTGTGTTATAAGGAGGTAGGAGTGTGGACATTTGGATGTTATGCTTGTGCCTTGTAACAGTTTACAGTCCTTACTGTAAGTCTTTGCTGTTTCTCCTGCACCAGGTATAAGTCCAATAATATGCTTAATAATTTGAGTAGCAAAATTTCCTTCATTTCTGCTCTCACTGCAAATTTGAAGGATATTTTTCCAATTTTGCCTTCGTCTAGTACATTATTTAAAATTTTAACTGATAAAGCCCTAAATAGTTTGGGTGCAGGCTATCTCAAGGACCACGTCTCCCTTTATGGGCCTTCCTGGGTGTTAAGATCATGAGGGGAGACCTTTCTCTCCATCCCACCATCTTCACAAGTGTGTTTGGTGGGGTCAAGGGAAAGGTCCTTCTCTGTTGCTACTCCCAGACTCTGGAACTCCCTTCCATAGGAGGCCAGGTGGGCTCCATCTTTCCTGTCCTTCCACAAGCAGACAAAGAGCTTTTTCTTTAGTGATTGGCTGTCTGGGAAGGGTTTTTAAATGGAGTTTTATGCCTTGTTGGTTTAAATTTGATTTTGGTCTTGATTTTGTTTTTCATTTTTAGTGTGTTTGATTCTCTTTAATATTTGTACACTTACTGTTTTTAGATTTTAAATATTCTCTTTTAATGACTGCCTTGGGTCCTTTTTAAGGAGAAAGGATGGGTAAACATATTTTAAATAAATAAATAAATACAATAAATAGATTTATCCCAAAATGTTGTGGCACCTTAAATACATGTCTGAGAAAGTGGTCTTGATCCACAAAAGCTCACATTAAAATACAACAGTTAATTTTTAAGGAACCACAACATTGTATCTTTTTTCCCCCTGATACATTTGCATAGACTAACACAGCCGCTCCTTTGCAAACTGGATTTACCCCATTGTCTTTAAACCAGAATCTCTAACAGCCTTCTTTAATAATTTACCAATATCATCGTTAAATCTCGTATCCTTTTGTAGAAGAGAAGCAGCTATGGCTAGTGGCATCACAGATGTAGAACACAGCTAGTGCCTCATGTAGAGGCATGTGGACTGTTTAGCAGCACTGCATGGTGCTTGCTGAGATGCAGTCAGTTATTTCGGTTTTGCCTTTTCCTGTTTTGCTTCATGGTGTTCCATATTTGCAGGAATCAGGCCCTACTGCTCTTTTTATTCTTCGTCTTATTTATTCTCCCACCAGACCAGCGGACGGCTGCATGCATGAAAGGATCCTAATTACATTTATGTAAAATGCACGCACGTGCACACACACACACACACACACACACAGAGAGAGAGAGAGAGAGAGAGAGAGAGAACAAAGTAGATTTAATTACTGCCAGCCACTTGGGTCTTAGCATGACAGCGAGGGATTTTCTCAGATTATGCTCAACAGGTGACATTCAATTACTGTTTGCCAGGGCAGAGGTGAATGGATGACTACCTGACTTGATTTCAAATGAGGGGTTAATCAGATTATTATTATTTATTTCTTATTCACACAGAAGCCTAAATATAACTTAAAAGACAGCTTTGTGACTATCACAAAAGCAAGGGGTGACAAGCTGCTCAGGATGTATTTAGGAGCAAATTTAGAAGGGTTGTAAAAGCTGGGGAGCCTTGGATTCATAGTTGCTGGGAACTAATGAATATTTCGGTGTATCTCATAAGGATGGATCCTGCATGGAGGTTTCTAGCTGTGATTTCTAACTGAGAGGCTAGTATCTCTGCCATTATTGAGTAAAATGATAGTGGTATAATTATGGCCGAGTTGGATTAATAAATGCTTTTGCAGAAGAGTCTGTAGGTAGCCAGCTCTTGAGTTGTTGGTTTTTTTTTTTTTTTTTTGGTTTTTTTAAGGGCTTTCTTCCCTTCTCATAATTTCTGAATATTTTCTTTTTCTCTCAAAATGAAGATGACATTAAAAAAATGTCAGCCGATTTCATTTGAAAAATAAGCACATAAAGGGGCTGCTGCTAGTCCCCAGCTCCTTTCTAGATTAATGCCAGATGATTTTGTTATCGGGCATGCAGTATCAATATTGCTGATAAGGAATTTTTCTTAACAATGAGAATGTATGTATCTGAATCTACATCTACATGTGTATAAGCTTTAAAGACACTCTGAACTGAGAAGGCTATGTCCTGTGTTTCATTTGACCTTTCTCTTATCATCTCTGTTTTATCTTCAACTCTTTAGAGCAGGGGTCTCCAAACTTTTGACTGTGAGGGCCACACCAGATATTTCCAACATTTTTGAGGGCCGAAGGAACAGGAATGTGCACACATGCACACACTCATACATGCATGTGCGCCTGCCCCTCCGCATGCACGCACGGATGCCCCCTGCCCCCCTGCATGCCACCCCCCGTGTGCACGGGCTGAAGGGAACGGGCCGGATAAAATAGCAAGGCCCACAGGCTGTAGTTTGAAGACCCCTGCTTTAGACAAAGAGTTTTTAACCTGTAATTAGAGATGGGCATGAACTGGGGAAAAGGCAGTTTGTGATGGTTCATGATTCATTGATATTCATAAACCACGAACCATGAACTTTCATGAGCTTTCTGATGAAATGAGCTTTCATGTTTCATGTGATCTGGGATTTCTGGGGTCAGTAGAATGGCCTCCATGTGAGTTAGAGATGCAAATTTGCAGCGAGTCTTCAGTTGACTCTTCTCCCCACCCACTACAGGTTTGGTGAAGAATAGATTTGGGATGTCCTAAAGAGCATTTGCCTGGAGCAGGGAGACAACTTGCTTTGGGGGTCTGTAATTTGGATATCCTGAATCCAATCTTCACCAAACTTGGCGTGGGTGAGAAGGATAGTCAGCTAAAGACTCACTGCAAATTTGGATCCAGATTGGCTGCAAGAGAGGGGGAAAGAAAGGAGAAAGGTGTTGTGTTTTTTAAACTGCTAGGATGAAATCAGTTGAGTAACAAGATCTGTGAAAAGTTGTCAAGCTTGCAGGGATTGCTGGAAAGTGATAGACCAGTTTTCTTTTGTTGCCGCTGTCATTGCTGATTTCTTTCTTGCCACTTGACAAGAAATGCCAAACTGCTTTCTAGGCCCTTTTGGTAAGAAGACACTGCACACAACCCTCTTGCCAAGGGTTGGATTTACTATAAAAGACATAAGGAAAGTCAATTCTGATGGCTTCTTCTGATTTAAACTGACTGATCATAGAATCAAAGAATAAAGAAGTTGGAAGGGGCCAATAAGGCCATTGAGTCTGACCCCTTGCTCAATGCAGGAATATAAATCAAAGAAGGGTTTAATCAGGCCAGCCAGCTGTGATGGTGGGCTTTGTATTTGTCTCCCCCAGGAGATGAATATGAATCCCCCCATCTAGTAAAAATCATTCCAGCTCGATGTTAAAGCTGCAGGATCCGGTTATTCTACATTTTAGGATAAATTTCACTAACTTTTGGACGGAAGAAATCTGATTGTCAGACCAGAGAATGGCATACATGTACAGATGCCAGATGGTAGCCCCTTTCGGCTCTTTCTCATGGGAGCTTCCTTCCCACAGTGAGCCATTTTCCTTCCGTGACTCACTACGAAGAAGAAACTTCTTTCCAAGCACCAGTGTAAAAAGCCTTTGCTGTCAAAGTGGTTTCCATCTGCGTCCGATCTAGTATGAAAAAACAAATAGAGGCATGTTGCTGCATGTTATCATAGAATCATGAATTTGGAAGAGGCCTATAAGGTAATTGAGTCCAACCCCTGCTCAATACAGGAATCCAAATCAAAGGATATCAGCCAGGTGGTTGTCTAAATTTCTCTTGAATGCCTCCAATGCTGGAGCACTCACCACCTCTCAAGGTAATTGATTCCATTGCCATAATGCTTTAACAATTAGGAAGTTTTTCCTGATATTCAGCCAAAATCTGTCTTCCTGTAACTTCCCATTGTTATGTGTCCTGCACTTTGGATTGATTGAGAAGAGATCCTGCCCTTCCTTCATACGAAAGCCTTTCAAGCATTTGAAAAGTGTTGTTGTATCTCTCCTCAGTCTTCTTTTCTCAAGGCTGAACTTGCCCAGTTCTTTCAGTCTCTCCTCATAAGGCTTAGTTTCCATCCCCCTGATCATCCTTGTTGCCCTCCTCTTGTTTCAATTTGCCAGTGCCCACTGATTCAGATCACTTGCTACATGCATAGGACCTCCAGTCCAACACACACACATTAAATGAGTACATTTAACATCACAAGAGTCTTTTGAGATGGGTTACCTGGGGTTGGAAACAGGAGAGAAAACTTCACCTTGCATTATAGCTCCTGCATTTAAAAGGTTATGGTATCTTGGCTTGGTGAAAATTAGGTAGTAAGGCTTGTGAGCCTCCATCTTTTCTCCTGCAACTGAAGTGCTGGATGAAAGATGGCTAGCTGTCAAGTTAATGACTATGGTTCATACCTTACTTCAAAATCTGTCTGTGGATCTTATATATCAGATAATGTGATATACCATTTCAGTCAAGCTCCATTCAGGTGTTCTACATATAAGAATAATTAATACTTAAAGAGGATCAGGGTGTCAGCCCCAACACTCTTTGTTACTCACATGGAAAGCAGTGATATGAATCATACTCCTTGCCACATGTTTATTGTTCCAAAATAACAGAATGAATAAATGAATGAATGGGGTTTCTGGGAATGCACATTTTGTTTTGGGTACCTCTAATAAAATGTTACTTATTTACTGGAATATTTGCCAGATTAGGCCTAATAAAGGGAAATGCTCAGCATCTGTGCAGTTATGCTTCATTTCAGCTAGATATTGTTAGTAGTTGAGATTTTCCCCCTTTAGTTTCAGCATATGGTTCCTTGGTCACAAAGCCAAGGTGCTCACACTCCATTATATTTGATCAATGCACTTTAGGAAAACCTAAAATATTCCATCTGTCTCTTCTTTGCTTGTTTTGGCATATTTCTAACAAAAAATATTCTCATATTCAGTGGAGCTAAATAATGGAGAAATAATTATCTTCTAAGTAAAGAGACTAGAGATGGGCATGAGCCACCAATTTGGTGGTTCGTGCCAGTTTGTGTTTTTTTGGCCAAACAGGTGTTTGGTGCTTCCCAGCCCCATTTCCTCTAGCAGGTGCCCACTCAGAGGCAGCACACAGAGGAGGCAGGGCAGGGAAGCTGGGGCGCTGCCTCTGAGTGGGTGCCTGCCGGAGGAGGCGCTGCTGGAAGTGCCTTTACAACAAGGAAATATGAACTTGATATGCCCTTTTCATTATAAACTACCAAAAGCATAACGAAAGGTGGGATGTGTTTATATATTGGAAATTGGGAGAGTTGCTTTTCCAGACTCTCAGAATCCCTTGGCTAGCATGGGGTGTGTATGTGTGTAGTGAATAGTTTGTGTTCCATATCAACAACCCAAACTATTTGCTCCCTGCCCCACATACCACCTGTCATAAGGATTTTGCTAATGTCTAAAAAAAGGAACATATTTGGTTTATATTCTACTTATAACTGAAGTCAAGATGAATTGCCCCTTCAAATTATATTATCTATACACTCTGCAGAAGGGAGCATTGTCACACTGCACAAGAATGAATGATGTTATTGTGCAGCAGAGCAAATCAACGTTCTACAAGGCAGAATGTAAAATGGGGAAGCCCTAGTAAAAAAAAATTAACTTTGAAACTGGACTTTGATTCAACACCAAATTTGGCATAGATGTAGCAGACAGTATGCTCTTGCTCTGAAACAAGTGACCTTAAATGTCCCCATTTTAAAACAGACCAATTACACTGAAAAACTAATCTTGCTTATCCTGAAAGAGAATGGTTGCCCCATCTGCTTTTTTTATTTGGAAAGAATCCAGACCGCAGGGGTTAAAATATTGATACTCAAAAGAGACCTTTTGAAAAAGCAAAATGGTGATTTTGTTACACAGGCTTACTAGCACGACCATTCCAAAGTAGAGACTTTTTTGCAGCTTTCTGCAGGGAAGGCTGTATGGCAATGAAAAATCACAGTCAAAAGACAGATTTTATTTAAAGAGTAAAAAAAATTAAATAAACAGGCTTGCTTTAAAGGAAATGATGGAGTGACAGCCCTCCAGAAAGGGGGAGATTTTACTATGTATCTCCAGGGAATAAGCATTTTATATTCAAAGTGTTTCTGCATTAGAAAAACACAGAGCACTTGTATTTGTCCAACCCTGAGTGCTTTCAGTAAACTTTTCTGAAACCAGGCTCCTGACACAAGTCTTCAAAGGGGAAATCAGCTCCAGCTGAACTTTTGACTCTGTCAGTAAGGACCCAATTAGCTAACACTTAGGAGGGAAACTTTTTAACTTCTTCCTGACCAAATAGGCATTACAAATCGATTGTGTGTCTGGTTGTAAAGATATTTTAAAAAAAGAATAGAGAACAATTATTTAGAAGTTCACTCATTTAAGCTGTGAAGTTACTGTTTTTTGCTTTGTGGCTTGAGATGGTCTTATTCAACCTTAGCAAAGCTTTGGTGCCTATATCTTGTCATAGTTTCCCCATTTCCTCCCATCTTGTCACTATATAATTGTCTGGTAATTAAGAAAAACACTCCAAAGATGTTATGTGCTATCAAGTCACTTCTGATGTGTGATGGCTATTTGAGTTAATGAACTCCCAAATGTCTTATCATTAACACCACTGCTCAAATTGTGCAAACCAACAGCATCTCATCTTACATTCTCTCGTCCTGCTACCCCTCTCCCCCACTTCCTAGCAAAATTATTTTTTTCCAGTAACTTCTGCTCAGGTTTTACAAACTAACAGCTGTGGCTTCTTTACTGAGACAATCTATGTCATGTTAGGTCTTCCTGTCTTCCTACTGCTCTCCCCCCCCCCCCCCAGCTTTCCCCAGAGCTGTCTTTTCTGC
Organism: Intellagama lesueurii; assembly: GCA_037013535.1. NCBI lineage: Eukaryota > Metazoa > Chordata > Lepidosauria > Squamata > Agamidae > Intellagama > Intellagama lesueurii. The sequence continues at coordinate 222,918,377 of JBAJHW010000002.1, forward strand.
TCAGTATTTTTAATTGTATGTTCATGGTAGGATAACCTCAATTTACTCATTTTTGCTCTAGTGAGTGTTCAGCTTTCCTGTGGTATCTTTAAAGCTGTCCTGCTGCACAATATCATGCTTGTATTGCCAGCAGGAAAAAAGGATGCTTTGCATAGCAAAGGGCAGCCTCAATGTTGACAACACCAATGGCAGCCAGCAGTTAAGAGAATCTACAGGAAAATCTCTTGTGCTCACTACCATTCTCATTTATTGAAAAACAGCCATAACAATTGCTTTGTGTTTGGTTGATAAGAGTTTAACTGATGAAAAAAGGAGTCAGCTTCTTGGATTGTTGCTTGCTTGGTGTCTCTTTGTGTATGGTAATGTGTCAGAATATTTTGAAGGGCTGTTTTGGACTGAATGAAATATTGAGGCAAAGGTTTGAGTATGTGCAACATATATGATGGAGAAACATATAGACCCTTTAACCTCCCAGGTAAACTAATGTTGCCATGCATACTCCACAGAATGCAGACGAGAAAGCTGTGCTACAATTTCCAAACTTTTTCCTTAGGCAGGCAGCCTGAGGAAGAAAATTATATTGGACCAAAAGCTCTACAAACATGTTGCATGCATGTTTTCCTAATTATGTCCCCTTGCCTTTTGAAATAAAAAAAAGTTCAAATTGTCCCAGAGTTGGAGCTGATTTCCCCTTTGAAAAATTATGTGAGGAGCCTGTTCTGTCTCAGAAATCCCGAGAGGATGTTTACTGGAGATACATGCAAAATATCCCAATTTCTGGAGAACCATTATTTTCTTTAAAGCAAACCTGTCTTTTTTGTTTTTTACTCTTTAAAGAAAACCTGTATTTTTAGTCTCTTCCCATGACCTTTCTCTGTAAATCTTAGTTTATTTTTTATATTATATGTAAACCGCCCACAGTAGACACGTTCTAGATGGGTGGTATATAAATCTAATACATAAATAAATAAATAAATACCTCCCACCGCTATGAATATATACAATGTTTCATTTTGTGAAGCTCCTGCTAGCACCACACATGCTCAGTCTTATAACAAAATGGTTGTTTTTCCCTTTTGAAAGGTCTTTTCGGAGGATCAATATTTCAATCCCTGCAGCCTGTATTCTTTCCTAATTAAAAAGTGGGTGAGGCCAACCATTCTCTTTCAAGATGTGCGAGATTCTTTTTTTTTTTTTTTTTTTAATTTATGTGATCCGCTTTAAATCTGGGAAATGTTTATGGTCATCTGTTTCTGAAAGGAGGGAACATTTTTTTTTACTTAAAAAAATATCATAACTCAAAAGTCCTTTGCCCAAACTTCTCCAAATTTGGCAGAAAGAGCAGACTGTTTGCTACAACTGTACCTATGTTAGTACTAATGTGAAGCCATGTTTATAATGTTTTGTTTGTTTGGGGTGCCTTCATTTTTAGAATTGCTTCATAGAATGTTGATTTTCAAAAGCAGCACAAGATCAAACCCATACCAAGTACAATATTGAGGCTGGGCCAGTTTCAAACATGTACTGTTTGAGGCTGTTTGACATTGCCTTTGATATACATATTATAACAGTGCATAGTTATAATAATAGTCATTCAGAGTGTAGAAGCTGAATTGACTACAGATGCTCCTGATACAGTCTCTTGGGTTTTGTTTTGTTTTTTGAAATGCAAATCTGGAGAAAGTGAGAGATGCTTCCACTACTATTTTTAAATCTCAGGGTAGGCTGTTGCATGGTACTATGTGTTTCCCTTGACTGTGCCATAAACAGCTGAGCTCTTGTCGTGTCTGCCACAACCTCAGCGTGATGATCAGTTGTCACTGTATCTTGCAGACTACTCACTGAGCAATTATTAATCGTACCTGCTTTCTGGCTGTGCTGATGGAAAGGAAAGATTGGAAAGCACTTTATACCATCTGTATGTCAGTCCCTGAATGAGAGGGAAAGGCAGTGGGTGAAGGGCAGGATGAGCAGGGTGAAGAGACGGGAACATTAGCTGAGAGAACAAGAGGCTGGAAAAATATGTGAAATGTTCATTAATCAAAAGAAGATGAGAGGAGCAGGGAGCAGCAGAAATCCCCATCTTCATTAGTAAACTAATTCCTGCTGAGGAGAGCAGAATGAATGCCCTGGACTTTAGCTCTAGGGAATGTGATATTTTGCTGGATGTGCCTCCCCATCAGAGGTAACATATAGGAAATTCTAGTGGGATTCCCCTGCCCCCAAGATAAACATTTAATTTAAGAGGAAGTTAAGTTATCTTAATTAAGGGGTCTCTCACTAAGTGTAAAGAATTGTGAATCTTGCAAGGATCCACCTCACCTTATGGTGACTAACTTGTCATAAAATATTTATCATTGGATGTTCCTGGCAAATGGGCTAACAAATTACAACAATGCTATTTATGTTTATTTGGAAGCAAGGTTGACTGAATCCCAGTGTATGCAAAGAGGCTTCCTAGTATGTGTATTTAGGATTGCTACCTTTAGAATTTTAAAATGGGTTCTGATTCTCTGGTTTGTGCATTTATAGATCAAAGTCATCTCTTCCACACACACCCCACTCATGCTAAACTCTGCCTACAGTACATCTGGCCTCCAGAAGTAATGTATTAGAGTTGCCCAAGAATTTTAACCACAACAAATGTCTGTGTACATCTCATCAATCACCCTGATGTGATGATGTGCCTGAACAATGCCAGCCTTGACACTCAGAAAAGAATCACACACAACCTGGTGTGATTGACTTAAGAGTAAAACCTCTAGTTTTTACTTATCAGCTCCATAGCTTCTTTAGAGTGAGTTTTGGCCCTACTAATCCCATGCAACACTTTACCAATCTGCTCACTCAGCAAACTGGCTGAGTCTGCATATTATGTTCAATACCTAGGCACAGCACTTGATTCTCTTTGAACAGGCCTACACCCTGGTGCTAGGATGACACATGAAAAAGCCAGGCGCAAGGAGAAGGGATGGTCCCTATAACTCCCCATTATATCATATGGTGTCCTGAAGAAAGTAAAGTGCCAGCAGTTGTCATTTTTCTTGTTGCATAATCTCTGGTAGCCTCAGGAGGCGACTACATTGGTTGTTTAACCAGCAATTTGCAAAGGATAAGGCAGAGATGAATTCAAATTAAAACATGGCAACTACATGAAGTAAAGCTTAGCGTGGAGAAAACTGTTGTGGAAATAGTCTTTTCGTAGTGGAAGCAGTCTTTTGTTCAGCTGGCAGGGATGGTTTAAATGTGTTCCATTTGGGTTGACATTGCTTTTTGTCCACTTTCTGTGATCACCGGATCCAAAGGCAAAGGGGCTGCCTGAAAATTTTTCTTTACCGTTGTAACAATCACCATAGATCTACGTTGCCGTATTATCTAGTGGACCATGTTTTACCTGTATTCTGGGCCCATTTATCCAGATCTCCCTCAAGGCTATCTGTGCAATCAGGTGGCTCAAAAGGAGTTCTGGCCCATTTGCTAACTGTTCCTTTCCCTGCCCCTTCCTTTGCACACTCCTGCACAATCATATGAACCCATATCCTGGTCTCAGGATTTGGACTTTGAATCTCAGGGAGTGGTTGCTAGCCTGGCAATCCCTACGAGTTGTAGTTGTAGCAAAAGCAAGAAGTATCTGTTGGTCACTGAGGAACAAAACATGAAAAACTAGGTCAGTGGAAAGGTTGGAAGGGAGAATGAAGAATGACTGCGATAAAAATAGAAGATCTGGTCAAGACAGCAAGGAAGGAAGGAAGGAAGGAAGGAAGGAAGGAAGGAAGGAAGGAAGGAAGGAAGGAAGGAAGGAAGGAAGGAAGGGAAATGGAAGTGCAAAGGTGAACAAATAACAGATGGATTGGATATTCAAAGCCACTGAATGACAAAGAAAAATAAAACATGATCCTAATCAGTCAAAGAGAAGATGGAGTGGTGGTGTCCTTTGCAATTTTACAGTCAACTCAGTATATGTAAAATAGTGAGGTCACATTCAGAATAGAATAGAGTTCACTAGATGGGTGAATAATGGGAAAGATATGCCTCAAGCTTTTGGACAAATTTGTGTTCTTGCTCAACTGATGCAGAAGGTTTTTGGCAACAGAAATTAATAAGTCTGTATGCAGACCTGGATCCTTTAGGAGAAAGGTGGCATATAAATATTTTAAATACATTAAATAAATAAATAAATAAATAAATAAATAAATAAATAAATAAATGTGCAGGCAATGTGAAGCATATAGTTACAGTATCAAAGGAGGAAGAAAAATGCTAACCAACCATTTAGACATCTGATTTAAATGATTTTATAAAATAAAACATGCAGGCTACGCTTCTGCCCCAGTTGCAACAGGCAGAATGGCAACAGCAGAAGTGGACTGGGCTAATTGGCAAGGTACATGGGAAAGAATGTGGCCCTGTGACTGACCAACGACATGTGTCTCATCCATCAGCCGAATCTCTTTCTGCGATTGCCATTGTAATTCACAGCAGAATCTTGGCTGAGATGTTTCCGTCTCAAATAATGATCCAAATTCTGCAGGACGGCTTGAGCATCCAGCCTCAGGAATCACAAGTACTCCAATATGCTATGATGCTTGCTGTTGCATAGCTGGAAAGAGCTGAAGGTGAAGAGACTCACACAGAAGGGTGCACTGCACAAGCACTAGCTTGGCTGAAATATCCCCCTCAGGCACTAGATGCTAAGAGTCAGGGAGCGGATGTGAGGGAGTCAGTGGGCCATGTTGCCTGCCTTGAGTACTAAGTAGGTTGCTGCCCTCAGGTACACTGAAGGGTACTGTGCAATTGCCAACAGTGAAAAAAGATTCAACTGCCAGTTAGGAATGTGGCCTTGTTACAACTTCTGTATAGAATGGTTCCTTATCTATGCAGGATTAACTGGGAACATTGTTAAGTTGCACAGAATTTGTCTGTTTCCTGCACAGAACATTGACTGAAAAATGTTTAAGAGAGAGAGGGAGGGAGGGAGGGAGGGAGGGAGGGAGGGAGGGAGAGAATGAAACCAGAGTGTTGTTTTCATGGAAAGCTTGAAAATCTTGTTGATGCAGGAAGGAAGTCTCACTGGAAAACTCAGCATGGCCAGTCTTGGAAAATGACAGTGAATGAGAAATTCTGTGAGAACATCTCCTTCGCATCCTTGCTACCAGTCACATTGGATTGTGGATGTGGAATTGAAGGAGAATATCATCTTGCCCTTTGTGTGAGTCAGCAAGGTGACGTGCAAAAACCCTGCTTTGCTGCCTTGGACGTTATAAATGTCTCTATGTGGAGCTAGTCCACTGCCTTCAGGACTGATGATATCTGATCCATCGCTAATTTCCCATGTCAGTGAACTGATCACTTATGTAGGCCACTTCATAAAGGAACAGTAAGGTACCCAAATATTTCCCTCCCTATTCTGGGACTGTGTGTTTCACATGGAAGTAGGGGCCAATGAAGGGAATTCCGTGAGTTTTCATCTTCTCTCGAACATGATGTGGCTGAGGATATTAATGCCTCTGGAAACATTCTGCCTCGGGAACACATCCAGAGCAGCTCAGCTGAAGCCTGAAGCAGCAGCAAGACCTTTTCATTTTGTTAAAAAGGATGGTAAAAAAGCGGAAGGAGGACAGAGTTGACTGCCTCGTTAGAAATGAGACAATTGCCTTATGCTACAGATGCAGAGATGGTGGTGAAACAGTGGCATTCCTACAGCAGTTTCTTCTGCACCATTCCAAACTCAACTAATCTTTCACCCCAAAAAGGGCCTGCTGCTCTCAAGCTTAGTAGAGAGTATTGTAATCAAGGTCAACTGCCAGTCCAGGTCATTGAAGGGAGGACAGCTTGTCCTTTTTCTCAAGCAGTAAAATGTCTTTACATCAGCCCTGCCTCAGACACTTTGGTCGGCATCTTATTGTACATATGCTGTATAGAAAGCGCATCACTAGTGTATTAATGTGGGATTTATATTCCTGAAGGGTTGCCATTGTGGCAGTGGTATTTCCATGAAGAAAACCTTCCTTCTGCTTGTACATTGGCAGTGCTTCCAGGTTGGGGGGGGGGGGTACAACCTCTCTTTCCTGCTGGTGGAACTCTTTACTCAGCAAAATCTCAATCCCTTGAATGCAAGGCCAGATGACTGGTTTTGAAACTTGCCAAAGCCATGAAGTCTAATCCGATCTTCTTAACGAATATCCACCTCTCACTTGGATATCTGCAAACATTTCTGGTCAGAATACTTTGGCCAAGTGCTGAAGGACATATTCGCCAAGTACTACAAAATGTTGTTTGAATTCTCATGGAAACATGGGTAGCCTTTAGTTTTATGTAGGGAGGCATTTACCGTATATACTCGAGTATAAGCCGACCCGAATATAAGCAGAGGCACCCAATTTACCATAAAAAAACTGGGAAAACCTATTGACTCGAGTATAAGCAGAGGGTGGAAAATGCAGCAGCTACTGGTAAATTTCAAAAATAAAAATAGATACCAATAAAATTACATTAATTGAGGCATCAGTAGGTTAAATGTTTTTGAAGATACTGCCCTTCTGAGCTGCAAGACACACTTCACTGCCTGCGGAGGGAGGACTCATACTGGAAAAGTTTTCATCTACAGCTCCTTCATTTGGACATAGACTGCTATTATCCTCCCAGCACGGTGTCTGCCTGCGGAGTCTGAAAAATGCAGTGTACTTAACCCGGGTCATCAGACCACCCACAGAGGCTGCAGGCGCCTGTAGATGAGCAGGGGAGTCCGGAGAACACCCGCACTGCAGGGGAGAACATGTAATTTTGACACTGACTCAAGTATAAGCTGAGGGGGTGCTTTTTCAGCAAAAAAATTGTGCTGAAAAACTAGGCTTATACTCGAGTATATAGGGTATTCAAGAACAGCCTGGCATGAAAATTGCTTGGTTTTTTTTTTTTTAGTATGTTAAAGAGGGAATCCTTGATGTAATAGCAGTGAATGGAGCAGAAGGGAGAAGGTATGTGAAATTGTCTTTATTATTCTGAATAAAGCAGTGCCTCAGGTGTCCAATGAAAAGAACTGCCACAGCATGTAAGTGGCATAAGGAATGACAAGAAAATGTATTTCTCAAGGGAACTTTGGGATGCAGTCACCTACGAGGCGTTAAACCCCTATATATATATATATTTGTTTCAAGAATTGTTTTCTGTTTCCTCAGCCACAGCCACCCCGGAGGCTTGTTCCAGAAGAAGATCTTTGTTGTTTTTTTAAAAGCAGCACGAGTGTATATTAGGCAGGCAAGAGGCCTGGGATGGAGCCAGAATGACTTCTGCTCTGTGTTAAAGGGAGAAGGAGGAAAGAAAGCACTGTATTTATTTATTTAGATATTTATTTAGATTTATGTAGATATCACAAAGGAGAAGAAAAGTAGGCTTGTTTCAGTGAGATGGCTCCAAACAGTGTCACATATGCACGTTTGTGGCTTCATGCTCCAGATTTTATTTATTACTCATTTATTATTTATTTAAAATATTATTATCCTGCCTTTCTCTTAAAAAGTACCCAAGGCAGCTTACATCATTAAAAAGAAAATGTTCAAAAGCTAAAAACAGTAAGTATAATTTTTTTTTTAAAAAAAATTAAACAAACATTATGTTAAAGGTGGTGTATGGAAGTGAGAGCGGGACCATAAAGAAGGCTGACTGCTGAAGAATTGATGGTTTTGAATTGTGGTGCTGGAGGAGACTCTTGAGAGTCCCCTGGACTGCAAGGTGATCAAACCTATCAATTCTGAAGGAAATCAACCCTGAGTGCTCACTGGAAGGACAGATCCTGAAGCTGAGACTCCAATACTTTGGCCATCTCATGAGAAGAGAAGACTCCCTGGAAAAGACCCTGATGTTGGGAAAGTGTGAAGGCAAGAGGAGAAGGGGACGACAGAGGACGAGATGGTTGGACAGTGTCATCGAAGCTACCAACATGAATTTGACCAAACTCCGGGAGGCAGTGGAAGACAGGAGGGCCTGGCGTGCTCTGGTCCATGGGGTCACAAAGAGTCGGACACGACTTAATGACTAAACAACAACAACAAAAATCAATATTAAACATGTTTCTTCTTTAACATACAATCTCCTATACAAAGTATGTTCTACATTACCTTTGAACATAACTCTTCAACATGTTTATTAATGACCTGGATCAGGGAGGGCAGGGAATGTTAATCAGATTTGCAGGTGACACAAAACTGGGTGGAATAGCTAATACCCTGGAAGACAGAAACAACATTCAAAATGATCTGGATAGGCTTAAGCACTGGGCTGAAAACAACAGAATGAAATTCAACAGAGATAAGTACAAAGTACTGCACCTAGGAAAAAGAAACCAAACACACAGTTGCAAGATTGGGAATACCTGGCTCACCAATAGTACGAGCGAGAAGAACCTTGGAATCGTCATAGATCACAAGCTGAATATGAGCCAACAGTATGATGTGGCTACAAAAAAGGCAAATGCTATTTTAGGCTGTATTAACAAAAGTATAGTCTCCAAATCCCGTGAGGTACTCGTTCCCCTCTATTCAGCACTGGTTAGGCCTCACCTTGAGTTCTTTGTCCATTTCTGGACAACACACTTCAAGAAGGATGCTGACAAACTGGAACAAGTTCAGAGGAGGGCAACAAGGATAATCAGGGGGCTGGAAACCAAGCCTGATGAGGATTGGGCATATTTAGCCTTGAGAAAAGAAGACTGAGGGGAGATACAACAACACTTTTCAAATACTTGAAAGGCTGTCATATGGAGAAGGGGCAGGATCTCTTTCTTGATCATCCCAGAGTGCAGGACACACAACAATGGGCTCAAGTTAAAAGAAGCCAGATTTTGGCTGAATATCAGGAAAAACTTCCTAACTATTAGAGCATTACGACAGTGGAATAAATTACCTTGAGAGATGGTGAGTGCTCCCACACTGGAGGCATCTGAGAGAAATTTAGACAACCACCTGGCAGATATCTTTTGATTCGTATTCCTGCATTGAGCAGGAGGTTGGACTCAATGGCTTTATAGGCCCTTTCCAACTTCATGATTCTATGATAACATGCAGCAACATTCCTCTCTTCGTTTTTTTTCATACGGGATCAGGCACAGATGGAAACCACTTTGATAAAAAAGGCTTGTTGCACTGGTGCTTGGAAAGAAGTTTCTTCTTCATAGTGAGGCACTGAGGAAAAATGGCTCACTGTGGGAAGGAAGCTTCCATGGAAAACAACTGAAAGGGGCCACCCTCTGGCATCGGACCATGTATGCCATTCTCTGGTCTGACAATCAGACTTCTTCCGTCCAAAAGTTAGTGAAATTTATCCTAAACTGTAGAATAACTGGATTCTGCAGCTTTAACATCGAGCTGGAATGATTTTTACTAGAGATGGGGGATTCGTATTCATCTTCAAGGGGAGATAATACGAAGCCTGTCATCACAGCTGGCTGGCCTGATTAAACTCTCCCCCCCAAACTGGGCATCTGCTTCCAGCTTCCAGCTTCCAGTGTGGTGTGCGCTGCCATTGTTCTTCTATCTGCGCAAATCATGGAAGTAGTCTGGCTGGGGCATCCCCACCTCCCTGCGCTGCTGACCAATTAGCAGCTGTGTGGAGAGGCTTGCTGAAGAGAAGAATGATGGCAGTGTGCGCCATGCTGTAAGCGGTAAGTGGATGCCCGTGGGGGGGGGGGAATAGGAGGGCTTAATCAGGCCAGCCAACTATGATGGTGGGCTTTGTATTAGTCTCCCCGGGAAATGAATACAAACCCACCACCTCTAATTTTTACACTATTCGCCCCATTCTGCAAAGCTCTGCAATGCCCAGCCAAAGTACTGCTTTCAGTTTTGTTTTGGGGGTGGGGAGGGAGAGAAAGAAGCTTGCATTTTAGTTACATTTTAGCAAAAATCTCTTTTTTGTTTTCCTGTAACAAAGGTCAGGCTGAGAGAGAATTTCATGGCTCCATGGGGACTTGAACCTGAAGCTTCAAAGCCTCTTTCCAACACCTTATCCGAACCACACAGGCTTCACAGATAACCCCCACATCAAATTCAGAGTTTTATACATGTATCTATATGTTTGTTGCTAGTTCATAGCCATCCATCATATGGTTTAATACTTTGAGTTTGTGGCAATTTCTCCTCTTTTTTTGATGTAAATCAAACAGAGCATAATCTGTTCATATAAAACACATCTCAGTGGTTATTTACCTCAGCTTTGCATTTGTTGCACTGCATTTTAGTGACACAGGGGCCAGAGTCTTGTTGGGGATTCATGTGTGTGCAAGTTAAATTGTGTTAACTCACCATGGTTAATGGCTGCCAACTAACACACAAAAAGGGACCAATTGTATTACTAGGTATGTGCTTTTGGTGCAACTTGGTGTGTGCCTTCTAAAGCAACTGGTGTCTACTTAGTTGCAGTGTGCTGCCGTGTGTCAAACAATTTAACTTACACACATGTAAATCACCAACTTGATTCTGGCCAGGACGTTTAGATGAATGTGCATTTGGGACTGTAAAGCACAGGAGAAACTTTTCTAAAATATATTTTTCTTAATATATATGCTCTATTTTTCAGGGATGTTATGTCTTGGACAAGTTTCCGAAGTCCATGGATTTTACACATAGAAAGAAATGTCTAGTTTCAGTAATGTGGTTTCTTAACCACTTTTACAAAAGGCTGAGGTTATGATCTACAGTGGTGCCTCGACTTACGAACGTCCCTACTTACGACCATTTCGAGTTACGACCAGCTCCGGCCACAAAATTTTGCTTCTACTTGCGACCGGAGCTTCCACTCACGAACAGAAAAAGGCAGGGGAAAAAGGCGGGAAATTCAAATAGCTAACTGTAGGTGGCGACGAGGCTGCTTCTTTGTAGCTCTTTTGCCCCAGCAGTTAGAGAGTGTGCGTCGTCCTCGGAGGCTTGGGACTGCCTCCTTCTGCTGCTGAGAGTGTGTGTGTGTGTTTGCAGGGAGGCTTCGGGCTGCCTTGTAAGGTAAGGTGCTGTTTTCTGCTTTTTAAAAACTGTTCTGGGTGTTTTTGCAGCGTGGTTTTGAGCTGGGGGGTTTATGTTTATCTGCTGTGATGGGTCTTGGGGGGTTTGTTTGTTTTTTGGCTTCCCCCCATTTCCGATGGTTCTTGGGGGGTTTAGCTGCTTTTTGGGGTTTTTTCCCCATTTCCGATGGGTCCTGCATGCTTCCCTTGCTTTTTCCTTTGTTTTCTTTGCATTTCCGACCTGCCCCCTTTGTTCTCTGTGCATTTCCGATCTGCTCCGTTTGTTTTCTGTGCATTTCCAATGGGTCTTGCACGCTTGATTGCTTTTCTCCCCCCCCCCCCCTTCGGCTGGAAGGGATTAATCGCGTTTCCAATGAGTCTTGCAGTGATTTTTTTTTTGGTGATTTTTTTCTTCAGCCGGAATGGATTAATTGCATTTCAATGCATTCCTATGGGAAATGGTGCTTCGACTTATGACCATTTCGAGTTACGTCCATGTTCTGGAACGGATTATGTTCATAAGTGGAGGCACCACTGTACTACTGAAACAGCATGACCTTGCTTGGCTGTATTCCAGAAGGGGGCTAGGCCTTTGGTATTTAGTTCATTGCTGATTCTGTTGCCTGGCAACACCTTTCTTTTCTTGTAATTTCCTGTCACTGACTAACCCTAACAGTAACATATCAGTGGAGAAAATTTGATGTAATAATAATAATAATAATAATAATAATAATAATAATAATAATAATAATAATACAAACTGAAGTTAAGTTGAACACTAACTACATTTCCCACTTCTGTTAGCAATTTCGCAGCTTAACTGAATACTTAACTGATTGACTTAACTGATTGGAATGTATTTCAACTTAATTGATGACTTGATTGAAATATGTTGATTGTAATGTGTTAGTGCTAAACTCTGCTCCACAATAAGAATTTTTTCCATATTGGTTTTCTGCAATAGTCAGGTCTACAGATTATGAGTTCTCAGAGAAAATTGATAACAGAGCGAATTTATCACAAAAGCATTAGGGGAATTGATTTAAAAAGATTCAAAAGTCTTACAACTATGAAAAGTTGCAAATAAAAATAATCCAAAAATAAAACTTAAGTTGTAGGCAGAAATCAAATCATATTTGAATTCAAAAGTAAAGGAGCTTATAGCCTAAAAGAGGCACATTGAACCAGCAGAGAATGCTTCTCCAAAATACAACATTAAAAAGTAAAAAGAATTGCAACTTTAAGTAATCTTTAGCCTTTAAGCATATTACACACACACACACACACACACACACACACACACACACAAAATTACTCCTCATCCAGCCAGGCCAATTTCAGTCTATGGAGGGAAATCCATGATTATTGTTGTTGGTACAGGATTGTTGCTCTTTGATGTCTGGTGCCCCAAGTGGTGTGGAATTGCAAAGATGTGATGAATCCCTGAATCCCTGTTTTTATGTTTTATCTCCCTTTATTTAGACTTCCCCCATATCTGTTAACATTGTCTTTCTGCAGGAACCTGGATATCCAGGCATCCGGAACTCCATGATTTTTTTAAAATGGGAATCTTACTTGTTGCACCAGAGTTTTGTAACTTAATATTGGGCAAGCTGCCACTATGATGATAACGCTATTGTTACGACTAAAGTGTTTAAAAAATTTCAAGTAACAAAATCCCGTAGCTTAAAAGATCCAAAAACCCTGGAAAGTCAGAATATTGTAATTATAGACAGTGCAAACTATAAGACCTGCAAATGCCACCTCTATATTTACAAACTGTAACACTAACATGTTTAGCTATCAAGATGTTATGGTGCTTGGCTTGGCTGGAGAGCTGGCTAATTGTTTTGAAATGACTATAGCAAACTATTGTTCAAGCCTCAATTTTAAAAGTACTTTCATTTTCAGGGCTACTTTTTCTGTACCCCCATAATTATTTCAATACTCTATACACATAACATTTTAAACCTCGACAGGACAATGATGTGTCTTTTCTTTGTGAAGGGGGGAAGGCTTTTTGAGCTTCCTTACACCTGGACCATCTTATAGGTTTCTCTCTGTGTGATATAGTGCAGTTCACATATATGGATTTACAATTTTTGCTGTTTGATTCACAACCAGAAAGCATGATAATGTGCTATCAGTGCTTAAGATTAAAGCTCCACTGAATTTCAAAAGAGATTTTCACACAGCATGGCTGGAAGAGACAGCTTTCCAAGAGAAAGGGACAAAACAAATAGCATTGGATCTAAAAGAATAGGCACAGAGTTCTTTGGATGCTTGCTGTTAGCTGGTGATCAATTAATAATACTTTACAATTAGTACTGGAAAATTTTATTTACTACATCTAAAGAACATCAGTATTCAAGGGGTTGTGTATACAGAGCCCCTTGGAGGTTGGCATCTCCGTAGCCTTCTATTAATGTGTCTATGCCTCCCAACTGAGGCCAGAAACAGAAGTTAGAGATATCATGTGAACAGGAAAGTCCTTTAAGTAATATTGTATATCTGTGAAGATTCTCAGTCATCCAGGTCTGGTTATCAGGAAGTTGAGTCATGGCAACTGGACTTCTTTCTTGTTAGGTTGAAATGTTCCACTACTCATCCAAGTAGCTTCTTCAGTCTGAGGAGAGTTGGTAGGAGACCCCTGATATATCCTCCACGTTGGTTTCACTTCCCATTGATCTGAATAGGCTCCTTAGATGGACAATGGACGGGGGGACGTGAGTGAAAATCCCTGCTCAGTCTTTCTGGTACTGATCTTTCTGGGGACGGATGAAAGGGCAGCATGATAATTAGGAGACAGATTGTATCTCAGTCCTCCACCACTGTTGAGTGAGGGATTTTCTGTATGCAAATGTATGGACTCCCTGACCCCTCTCTCAAAGCACCTATCTTCTTGGTCCAAAATGAATACATCTTGGTCATCAAACGAGTGTCCTTTGTCCTTTAAATGAAGGTAGTTTGAGAGAGGATTCAGGATGAATGAGAATGTCCAATCTTCTTCTGAACTTGCTAAGAAAAAGCCAATTTCTTTCTAACAGCAGCAGCAGCAACAACTGTAACAATAACAAATACTCCTGAACCATTTCTTGACTTGTCTTGGGAGCTCAGGAGATTGATATCCTCATGGCGCAGTGGTTAAACTGCTGTACTGAAGCCCAAACTGTGCTCACGACCTGGGGTTCAATCTCAGGTAGCTGGCTCAAGGTTCACTCAGCCATTTATCCTTCCGAGGTCAGTAAAATGAGTACCCAGCTTGCTGGAGGGGGGCAATGTGTAGCCTGCATAAGTAACTTGTAAACCACCCAGAGTGCTTGAAGCGCTATGGGGCGGTATATAAGCAGCACACTTTGCTTTTGCTTTGATATAAGCTGCAGAAAGGATTTTGATTTGGAGTAGTCTTAAAAGCTTGCTTGTTCTTTTAAAAGTTAGTCTCAGAAAAACCTTGGGGAATTTGTATCTGAGCCGGGAGCAGATGAATTCTCATAATACCCCTAATCCAAGGTTCAAACAAGATATGCTTTGGACCTAGTTAGAAGGAGTGCTCCCTCAAGTGGTAAAAGTGGCATCTTTTTCTTACCTCTGTACAGTATGTTGTGTTTCAACAGGCTTTGTTTTGTGATTGGTCACTGAAAGGGAAATCCAGGCTTAATTTGCAGATCTGGTTGTTGAGCATGTCTCTCTGAGGAAATCTTACTGTGGAGAGAAAACAGGCTCACCACAGAGAATGCAAATTTGCCTTCATGTCTAGTATGACCCTCAATGATTGATACAGGTACAACGTGAACCAATTTTCCGTGTCCAGAATAGTCTTAGATATGGCTGCCTTTATGTCTTTTGGTTTGCTTTTCTAACCCACCAATATATTATTCTTTTCCTCTTCCCACTCACCCTGTACCCTTATGTTTATTCTTTTATGTCTCTATCTATGGTAGAGAGATGGAGACTGAGACAACAGTAACTCCTTGTAATTCATCTTCTTTGTGATGCTTTTCTAAAGGAGTAGGGGACATCTACATCTAATAATACTGATGTTCTGAAACATGGATACTTGGCTGTTGTACTGGGAGCTGCTTTGTCTTTTGCTGCCTTCCCAGGGGACATGGTCACATCTATAATGCATATGGGTTATGCAAGGTACTGTATCTCCCTCACATTCATATTCCCAAACACTGTATGCTTAGCAAAGATGGTGTATGTGCATGCTTACTCTGGGACTTTGACTGATTGCTGCTGCAGTTGTTTATGTAAAATGCAGCATGGGGGGGGGGCATCCATGATGGAGAACACAGACTAGGTTGTAAAGAGTGTGTGTACGTGCAGTGTCCACATCGTAGTGTCGATGCAAGCCACATATCAGTATTTGTCTTTAGCAGAATGAGGACTTGTGGTCTTGTCATAAGCAATTGAAATGCTCATAAATTCCATTCTAGAGGAGCAATGCTGGAATTCAGTGATGTGTTCCTATGCAGGAGGTTTATTGGCAGTGAGGGGGTGGGTAATGTTTTGCTAAGCATGCACGGCAGTTGGGGAAAAATATCAGTGCCTGCAGGAAAGAGGAGGTAATATTCAACAATAATGTGGAAGACTTGCTGAACAACCACACTGGTCCAAATTTTACCAGTGCCGAATAAGTGAGCATAGCAATTTCTTCTCACTGTCTTTTTTGTCTGCCTCCATTTTCCTTCATTAGTATGACTCCCGGTGTTCATTTAATCAATTTTCGTTCCTAAGTTACGTCTCACTGCAGCAGTGGGCTTTTTTGCAGTCAATATCGGCAGACTATTCGAAGGAGGAGAAAAGAATTTTCTTCTGATTACACATTACAAACAGAACACATTAACATTGGTAGCAGTCTGGATATGTGTGTGTTGTGAGGAAATTTGATTTCCTGGCCTTGCTTAATAGGAAATAACTGATGATCAGCTTCTCCTCCTTGCCTAGTATCTCTACTCGTTTGGGGTTTGTTTCCTTAAGAGTGCAACATTTGTTGGAAGCTAAATTCTGCTGAGTAGAAGGAGGAATAAAGAATACTGAGAGGCAGTACATGAACAAGTCCTGAGGCTACATAGCCACAGTACAAAAGCGTAGGAGCGAAGGACAAAATGAAGTGAGTTATAGATGTTTTATAGAGTTGGGCATCCAGTAGACATTTGTGATCATTTCTCTATTAGACCAGCATTCCAACTGTTACCATTACTTTGGAAAAGACACTACAACACCTGTTAGAAGGCAATGTTTCATGGTTGTAGGCTTTTGTTTTGTCTTGTCAAGACAGTATGGCATGATTGTGACCAACTAATAGCTCAGTGTGTTAGATACCTGGCTGCAGAGACAGAGGCTGGGAGCCTGATTCCTCATTGTGCACATCAGGAAAAAATCCAGCCTGTGAGGCCTTGGACAAGCTCAGGGTGCCTGCAGAAGAAGGGAGGGGTAATCCACTTCTGAGTACTCTATAGCTAGAAAACCTTGAAGGGGTTGCCATAAGTTGGAGTTGACTTGATGGCATATAATTATTAGCTGACTGGATGGCTCAGTGAGTTTGGTACCTGGCTGTGGGACCAGAGGTTGGAAGTTCAATTCCCCACTGTGCCTCCCAGGAGAAAGTGGCAGACTGTGACACATAAGGCTAGTTGCTCACTCCCAGAAGAAGGAACTGATAAACCACTTCTACACCTAGAAAACCCAGGAAAGGATCTCCATAAGTCACATTGACTCAACAATACACTGTTGTTATTAATCTAGAATATAACCAGAGCTGAACATTTGATTGACTCACTGCACAGCTTGGTGATAATATGTTAGAAACAACAACTATTAAATCAATGTGATGACACTCCCAGGATTTTCTTGAGATGTGATCTACCAGTCCCTCCTTCTGGTGCCACTCTGGGACTGTGCCCTTGCCAAGCCCACACAGGTGGTAGGACATGTAACTCTTCAGCTACATGTAACTCAAGGTGATCTCACCTGAGCTGCATCCTGGAACGCAAAGCAGGGAATTACTGGCTACAGACATTCCAACCCAGAGGGTGATGCTAGCACCTCATCAGCTACCTACTTGTTACCCCTTGGCTTTTCAAGTCATAAAGACAATAACATCGGTTTTTTGAGGCTAGCACAATGAGTGCACACAGGTTTACCTTTTCAGGCAACAATGCCACCTCTGAGTGAGTTTGTCTGCAAAGTTTGTCTGTGAACAAATTGTTCACAGCAGATTCTTGAGTGGTCTTCTGTCTCATCTCATTGCCCAGAGCATAACAAGCCTCTGGCCCCAAGAAATTTCCTCTGGACACTGCTGTGAAGACATAAGCGTGGCTGAGACAACTGATTTCTTTGCCACTGCTACTGCCACATTGTTGGTCAGATTTGTTCAGTGTTTTCTCCTATTGTTACTCTTGCTGATGTCCCACTTGGTTCGTCACTATCAGCTTGGGTTCACCCTGTGGGATGGGGCTCTTAGGAGTGATTGTGTCCACTGCCTGGGTCATATCCTCATTCCAGGGATCAACCAGATTTTCTATAAGAGATAATGGGAATTTCCCCAAGAGCCATCAGGAAACCATCTGAATTGGTTAGCCTCCTGGGTTATCTTAATTGCTGGCTATCTTAATTGCTCCCCCCCTCCCTGCAGAGGTTCTGAGTTCCAGTGAATCTTACTCAACCAAGTAGTGATCTGTCCATGACAACAGGTCAACAGATAATTCTACCACACTCAAATTGCCATCATTCTACAGAAAAAATCAGGTTCACAGTAAGTCCTTCCAGAAATCACTTGGGACAGACACATAGTCGTCATGTTTTAGAAGAGCTGGCCATGTTAGTCTGTGCTAGCATTTCAGGCCAGAACAAAATAAAAAATAAAAAATAAAGAAGATGAAAACATTGTGGCATTTTAAAGACTAATTGCTATATTTTAATGTGAGCTTTCATGGACAAATCCACTTCCTCAGGAAGTTCACGTTAAAATATTAACAGTTACTCGTTAGGAGGCCACAATGCTTTTGTCTTTATTTTTCATTTTCATTTTGTTTTGGTCTGATATAGTTGTCATGATCGACATGACACACAACTCCTCAAATGGTGTCTCAGCACAGATGTTGAACTCTTCCAATACAATCAAAGACTTCAGCACCATTCCAGAGACCAATTCAGCAAGCTCAGGAGAATCCCGACTCTGAGGCACTTGGAGGTGTTCACTTTCAAGTACACAACCAGCTCAGAAGCCTTGGGATGAGGCACCAAGTTAGGAGGAAGGAATCATGATAGACCATCTCTCAATACCATCTCTCTCTCTCCCCCGGGTCTCACCTGCTCCTGCACAGAGAACCAAGATAGATAAAGTTGAGAGAAACTGACTCTCTACCAGTCTCCATCCACACAGGTATATAGATACCTAGGAGAGTCCTCTACAGGACTTCACATGTTTTCACTGAATCTCCAGAAAATTAGATAAGATCCAGGTAGCGAAATGATGACTCTGGGACCTGCTCCAGCAAAGAGATGGACAAAGAGGTCAGGCTGGAGTCCAAGCAGTAGGGTAACAAACAGCAGCTACAGGAGCCTGGATGGTAAGTTTTCCCTTCTCTCACCAGGCAGCTGTATCTTCTGGATACTCTTTCTTTGACTGAATGTTGAACAATGTCCACTAAACCCTTTGCTGCCTCCCATAATGGGTCATTTCTATTTCAAAATGGGGAACCAGTTTCTACTGCTTTCCTGTTTTGAGATATGGGGAACGTGTGTGTCTGCGTGTGTGAGTGTTTGTGTGTGCAGAGTCATATATATGTTATGGCTGTGTTTGATATTGCATTTTGATCCTTTGATCTTTTTAAGGCCTGTCTTTGGTGGAGAAAGGCAGGAGGTGAATGATTAGAACAAACAAGTACTACTAGTAGGACGCTCCTTGTGTAAATAGTGTCTAAATAGCAGCAGGTTGTGGGTAGCTGACTCAAATGTCTGAAACGATCCTTGAAGCAGGAATTCTTAATTAAATTCATTTTCAAAGTTTACATTACGAATATTGGTGATTTTGCTTCGTGGGACATTTGTTATAATTAATGTGTTACTTGATCATTATAGAATGATTCATACCACAGTTTCTTCCCATCACTGACTGACTGAAACTTAGCCCCAGAGCAAAGGCAAAATAAGCCACACTTTTTTCAAACAGGGAGCTCCAAGCTTCCTTCCCTTGCTGCTACACCAGATAGTTGGAGTGGAGACAAAGTAGGCTGGAAATGGCTTGGCAAAATGGATGGGATATATGATGTACACTGGCCCTTGTTTGGGGGCAACTGGCATTCTTGCTACCTATGGCTCAAGTATCCCATTCAGAAGTAGCACAAAAACAATGAGGCAATGATGAAGCATGTCAGCTGGGATGTACATTTATTGGTACAAATACCTGAATTAGCATTGCAAACATAGAATATTCACTTTTCTTTTGTTATATATGAAATGCAGAGCCTGAAAAAGAAATACCTTTTTGGATTCCCTCCCCGCTCTCCCATTGCCATGCCAGCTGAAGATTCTGGGAGTTAAAGTCCAAAACAATACTTTCCTAAGTGTGGAGAAGTAATGAGGCATGCATGTGTGCAATGACATTGCTTGGCTTTGGCCAGTCTTTGGCCAAATGCCTGTTGGCTGGTAACATTCCCTTGTCCTGTCCCCCCAGAACCATGGAGGTGATAATGGATTTACTGTTAGAGTCATTAACAATGTGCATCTTAACCTTCTCCAAGGGAAACCTGCATGGGGACAGTTAACACATTTATGACAACCTGCACCAAATTAGCATCCATTCTGTTCTCTTACCTAATTTTGAGAAATAAGCTCCTTGATGGGTATACTTTGCAGTATCACAGTATGCAAAATATAGTGAATCTTCCTTACATCTCACTCCTGCAAGTGCTTCAGGAACAGATGACCAGGTTTTGAAGCCTCCCCACCTTCTTTTACTACCAATTGAATTACTGACTATTCTAGACCTAACTTTGCAGAACGGGGGGCAGGGGAGAAATGATGATGAAGATCACAATGACTATGTGATAAGGGGATTTGGGAACGAAGATGCCATCCTAATGAGTCTATTGCCTTTAATTTTGCAAAGATAAGATTTGTGATCTTATTGGTTTTCTAGAAGATTGATGACAAAGCCAACCTTAAAAAAAAAACAAACAAAAAAACAAAACAAACAAACAAACAAAAAACCCACATGAGGCCCCTGCAATAAATATAGAGAAAATAACATGACTGTCAAGGTTAGAGGTCCATTTACATGACTGATACAGGATAGATGGAGTGCCTAAGCACTTGACCTTCAAAATGGCGACACACATGAATGTTCTTGTGAAGGAGCCCCAGCTTTTTCTGGGTGGCAAATTAGTGCATCTGGGAGTCAACTGTAACCATGCTGGATTTCCCATAGGCCTCACCCCCTGCCCCTCCCATTGAAACTAAACAGAAAATCGGAAAAAGCCCTGAAAGGGTTTCCCCAATTTGTTGCTGAATTTCTGTTTCTTTTACATGGTCTTGGGGAGGTCGATGTGAGATGTTGGTGACAGAGGTTGGGGGAATCTGATAGCTGCAAGAGTGGCACTGGGGCCACATGCAACCTGCAGGCCATTTGCTGCCCACTCCTGATTGTGTCTCACGTTTCCATAAATTATGCCTGAGGCAGCTAAGAACAGTAAAATCTGTTTTATTAGTTAGTATACATTTGCTGGTCTATTACATTCTGCCTGTGATTATATTATTGCGGGCCTTGTGAGTGCTGCCAGCACTACACATGTGAGTGCCATGCTGAGTAATCTATTTGTTTGTTATATATGAAAGCATTTATATTCTCAGGCAGTGAGTAAAATCTTCAAGGCATAACTCTCATAAAATCTGTATCCATTTTAGCGGAGCCTATATAGCTACAGTGTTGTGGTACTCTGTGCCCAATTATTTTATGTTCTCATAAAATTAGTTCTTTTTTCCCCCTCCGATCAGTTGATGTGTCTCCCTGTGTTTGTGTGTGTGTATATATTTTGTGTGGGACATGTTTATGTGTATGTGCATGTGCAAATTTTATCTTTAATACTTGCTTTCAGTCTTGTGCAAGAATTGTCTGTGTGCAGATTGCCACTCTTCCAGCAAATCAGTGTGCTGAGCTGCATTTTGGGGCATGACTGCACCCAAAACGTGGGGAATTTCTATAAGCAATGCACTTCTGGGCTTGCAAAATATAGTGACAATGATTCATGGTGCAAAAACAGAAGAGGGACCCCTGTCACGGCTGGATGGAGTATGTTTACATTTCTCTGAGCTGCAATTTTTTTAAAAAAAAAGACTGTTTGTTGTTTAAATATTTTTCTGTCTTTAATCAACAATGTATAACTCTTCAGGAAGTTACAATTCCTAGTCCTCTGTTTGCTAAAAACCACTAGTCTATTCATTCTGTTGCTGAGGTTGCAAGGTACAAAGGCTGCTAAGGTTGCAGTGCATGCTTATAGGGGAGGAAGTTAAATGTAATTCAGCAAGATTTGCTTCTGAGTAGACATGTGCAGGATTACATTTGAAGTAACTTAGTGGAAAATTTCCCATGTCCCAGAAACTACTTCAGTAGTTTTGTCTACTTTATTCCATTAAAACGTGTTTCCATTATTATCCTTAGTTCTTTCCAGCATCCCCTGTATTGTTAGTGATTTGCTGGTGTTCCTAACTAGCTAGCTGCAAATACAAACCTGTCTGGCTCAGAACAGGCAGCTGCATTTACAAATCAAGGGGTATCTCATAAGTGTTCTCCTCCTCCTTGAAACTCTCATGCAAATGTGCACATTCCTCAGAGTCTGGATGATGGAACTGTGGTTCTGTGATGATGATAGTGATGATGTGGGAAATAATTGGGTTTTTCACAGCCATCCCCACAGGGAATGAAAGGAGACTCCTTATCACCCTTGGAGGGAAAGTATAGCCATATATTTGACTTCTCCCAAAGGTTTGTGAACATGCTTGTAACTGAGGGTTAATAAAAATCAAACAAATGGATAGCTTTGCAGTGGCTTCCCATTACATGTTACATTGTGTGATGATAGGAGAACGCTGCCCTTCCAGAAAATTGCTGGCTCTCAAATCTATGAACTGCCCCTAACATTAACCCACAATATTTCTTAGTGATTGCCACCAAGTACAGCATACGTCCCTGGGAAGAATCCCCTGGAATGAATGGGTATCACTAAAGATAATCTATTTTGGTCCTACCCTGTTTCCCCGAAAATAAGACCTAACCTGAAAATAAGCCCTAGTATGATTTTTCAGGATGCTCGTAATATAAGCCCTACCCCAAACATAAGCCCCAGTTAAGTGAAACCCCGCCCTCCACCGCTGTGCACCAACCAGAAGAAGACAACATGACTGTATTTTAATGAATGTAGATAGTTGTACATGAAAAAAAAAATCCCCTGAAAATAAGCCCTAATGCGTTTTTTGGAGCAAAAATTAATATATGACCCTGTCTTATTTTCGGGGAAACACGGTAGTAACTTGTGGCTTTACATCAAAGTATTTTCAAAGGATCAGTGGGTGACTTTCCCACCTCAGTAATGGGTCAGTGAACTGACCTATGGTTGTTCCCATGGATGCCTCACTGATGAAGATTGATCACAGCATCAAATGAGGATGACAGCAGCAGGAGCAGATGAGGTTTTGAATAAGAAAGGGGCTCTTTTTAATGCAAATATCTTCAGCCCCCCCCCCCTGCATTCTGGGATGTACAAGCAAATGGTTTTTAAATAGAAACTTTTTGGGGAAAAACAGGCATCATCTGTTCTCTGAGGACAGAGCAATAACAGCAAAAGTGGCCTTTTCTTACAATATTGTTCAAGCAAATGACAATCAAGCAAACAAGGAGAAGTTGGGGTTTGAGAGGGGGTACAGCTGACTCCTTCCTCCAGTTTTCCCTTTTATCATCTTATTTGTGTCGCATGTTATTTAAACCAAAAGCTTGCCTCTCTATTTTTCCAGAGCCATGTTTGTTTTCAGCCTTTAATTGGAAGACTGTGCAAACTACTTGAAGAAGCTGCCAAAATCCATAACAATAATGAAAGAATAGTGAACTGGAGAATTGGATTAAAAGGCAGCTTTCCGTGTGAGAAGGATTGTTGTCTTAAAATCAAAGGGAAGCAGCAAGAGTGACAAGTGGAAATGGTGACATAGAAGAGGAGACGCAAACAAGCTCTGGAACACTGGCCCAGTCTGTAGCAACAACCTCAATGTCTTTGTCAAAGATGTAATGGAATATGGTATAATTGGCTAGCGCCCATATTAAGAGAGGCCTTGGTGTTAATTACGGATGATGTAGCATCTAGGGCATGTCACATCTTGAATGGGAGGGTCTGTGACAATCTAACATCAGAGAAGTAAAAGCTGTCTGGAAACAAATTGGTTATGAAAAGAAGCAAGAGTTGACCTTCCTGTTCCCACTAGAACATGTTATCACCATTTCTGTGTGGCAATTTCATTTTTTGATGGCTAGTTTATCAGAGGCTATTTTCAGTGGTGTTGGCCAAAGCCACCACTTAGACAGGACAAAAGGTCTGCCCTTTCTGTTTCAGGTCACATATGATGATTATTCCTCAGGAGTATCTGTAGTTCCACATCTCTTTATTGAGTATCTAGAGTTTATGAGAATTGGTGTAACAGTTAGTGTGGGTGATCACGGAACAAAGGGAAGGCAATTAGCCTTCAGAGAATAGTACAAAGAAGAGTCGACCACAGATGTCCGAGCCAGCAGAGCCTGAGGCAACGCCTTGAGAATTCTTTTTATTAACTTAGCACGATTACATAGAATGTTGTGAGAATTCAGATAGGATACTAGGATTGGCCAGAGAAACCCTTTGATCTAATGCTCTAACTCTAAGCGAAAGGGCAGAATGAGGACTCACCCCGCCCGCTGGGAGCTGCCGCTCCTGCCAGGAGTGTTTGCACTCACTGAAACGGAATGCAGCTAACAACCTTGGGCAGAGTTTTCCCACAGGTTAGAGTACTCGGAAGTAATTCATTACATGTAGTGATGTTACCTATCATGTTTTTCATGATAGATTTGGCTATGATCATAGTCATGATTGCGTTAAGAGTATACTACAAATTAACATTAATTAGCTAGCTAGATGTGGGGAATCCTGAATACTTAGGTCCAGATCTAAGGTAAAGGTAAAGGTTCCCCTTGACATTTAGTCCAGTTGTGTCCGACTCTAGGGGGCGGTGCTCATCCCTGTTTCCAAGCCATAGAGCCAGCGTTTGTCCATAGACAGTTTCTGTGGTCACGTGGCCAGCGCGACTAGACACGGAACGCCGTTACCTTCCCACCGTGGTGGTACCTATTTATCTACTCACATTTGCATGCTTTCGAACTGCTAGGTTGGCAGGAGCTGGGACAAGCGACGGTACCTCACTCCGTTGCGTGGATTTGATCTTATGACTGCTGGTCTTCTGACCTTGCAGCACAGAGGCTTCTGTGGTTTAACCCACAGCACCACCACGTCCCTACCAGGTCCAGATCTAGCTACATACTTATAACCAAACAGGCTCTTCACGTGATTATAGATAATTTTATTAGGTGAAAAATGTCATAGGGAGCTAGTATGGGACAGCAGTTAAAGTGACTAAGGCTGAGAGATTGTTATGCATAGAATATACTTTTAATGACAATTCAAAATCCTTACTTTCCTATTAAATTACTATTTGAATTGTATAATGAGAAATCATAATTTTGTCATGAATCACAGGCAATGTCTTAAATGGTAAATACTGTGCAATTACAAGTAAAAATCTCTTTTTCCACTCATGATCCTGCAGATTGATTATCTAATGGCAAGCAACCTAACAGGCAAAATAGTTTCTTCTTCCTCCTCCTCCTCTTCTATCTCAGTGCTTTCTTAGATCTCTTTAGCAAACAGACATGTCTGAACAAAATGTTTGTGAGTGTGTGTGTTGGAGTTTCCATGCTGGTAATAAGAGGAGATCTGTTTTCTGTAAGGAAATATAGACTGATCTAATATATTATGTGTTTGGTATAATCCCTATAAATTTTATAAAAATTCTGCATATTTGCTAGAATGTATGGGAAGCTAAGAATATTTTGTATTTCTGTCATACTTGTATTCTGCCCTTCTATGCAAGAAAAAAGAGCTGATATTATAAAGAAACCTTAACACTGATTTCAGATTTTACAGGTGGTTAGTTCCACATTATTATTTTTCCCCACCTTGAAGAAAACCAAAGAATCATGAGTATTTTCATGATATTGTCCATTAACTTCACTTACCAGTCACCTAGAACAGTCATTCCCAACCTTGGGTCCCCAGAAGTTCTTGGGTTACAACTCCCAGAAATCTGGCCAGCACATCTAGTGATGAAGGCTTCTGGGAGTTTTAGTCCAAAAACATCTGGGGACCCAAGGTTGGGAACCACTGGCCTAGAGGGACTAAGAAGGAATTTTCTCTGCTAAGTCTTAAATATCTCTGAGCGTGCACTTGTCAGCCTTTGAGATACTTAGCAGCTGTTTTTGACATGCACCAAAACACTCAAAACTGCTGTGCTTCTGCACAGTGTAGCATTTGGCCTTGAGCGTTAACATTTTAACAAAGAAATGTTTGCTTGTACAACAGACATATATGGGAAATATGTACTGTTATTTATTGGAGATTTTTAAACAACTATACTTGCATTTAAAATTCATTTTATTCGCTGGCTTGGATCCTGGAAAGATGAAATAAAGAGCCTTAACAAATCCAACCCAACCCACCCTAATTTCTGAGGTGCCTTGAAAACCATCTCAACCAACTGCATTTAACTTCATTCCCTTCACATATTTATATTCATCTGCACCCCTCCTGCCTGACAAAAAAGACACTATAGGATTCCATCATCTGAATCAGAGGAGGGCAACTGTGTCCCTCTAGGTGATTTTGGACTGCAACTATCATAGTATCTCACCAACGTAATGTTCACCTAGAGCTGATGAAAGTTGTAGGCTAAAAACGTCTAGAGAAACTCAGTTGTGTTCTCAACACTGTTGAAAGTATATGAGTGCTCAGCAAAGGAGGAGCAAGGCAACAGAAGGCGCTGAGATGTCTGCATGTAGTTTATTGCTTAGATGTGTGCTCAAGCAACATTAGGGAGTGTCTAGAAGGAAGACTAGAAAAAGCTTTGAAACATTAAGTTTTTGAACTACTTCTCCCAGAATGTCCCATAATATAATGGGGGATTCTGGGTGCTAAAGTCTAAAAAAGTCTTTTTTAAATTCATATTTGAATGCTGCACAATTTAAAATTATGGACATAACTGAAATATAGGTAAAGTTGAAACAAAGTTAAAATATTAAAATGGTTAGACTATTTCTGACCTGAAGCAGGCTATAATCATCTCCAAGGTCTGCCCAGAATTCTTCTGCTATTTAAAAAAAGGTTAAACTGAGAAGCAGAAATTAGGTTTAACTTCCTCTGCTTTGGAAGTACCAGAATACAAAATAGTGTAGCAATAAACACAGTGTAAAAACTAGGGTTGCCAGCATTTCATTCTGAGATTTTTGCTATGTGGCTTTTCCACAAGTGCAACTCACATGAAAACACCTTAATTTTCAGCAACTGACACCATCTAGAAGTGTGTCGAATGGCTGTCCAGCCTTTAAAGTCACTTCCCACACAAAAATAACACATTTTCCTCCTTGCCTGGAATTTTTGTTCTCTGCTTAGAGAACTGGAGCGGCCAAGCAATTCCAGCTGGTACCTCAAGACCTGGTCATCCTGGTAAGAGTAAACACACAAAGGCATGCTGATAGGCAGTTTAGGTTGCTAGCACTTTCAAGTATAGAATATTAGGACAATAAGGGGACAATAGGGTTAGGGTTATAACACATAGATTTTTAGAGGAAGATTATTGGTGGCTTCAGCAAGACAACTCTGAGTCTCAGGGAAAATACCAGGTAGATTCCCTAGAGGATTGCAGACCAAACTAGAAGATGAAACCAAAGAAACATCTGCTCCCATTTTCAGCCATCCCCTACCATCCCCTAGCAAGCTCAGATTATGACAGCAATGTTGCCCATTCCTTTGGATTATCATCCTCATCCCTAGAATGCAGTTCTTTTTCAGAATTTTTCTGTGGTTCCAAGGGAGTTCTTGAACTGCTCATTGTATAATATCTTTTGCTCAGCAAAACTGTATGTATTCAGCAACACAGAGAATGCAGAAGGGTTTTGGAGATGAGAGAAAATTGTTTTCATTTAAGAATTCATCAGAAACAAGAATAAGCATGTTTGCTGACACTCAAGATTTTTTCCTCCTTCAGATATTAGCTTAAGTACAGTATTTGTGAGAAAAGATCCCTTTTGTGCACTGGCATTCTCTATTTTCCCTATCAGGTACTGAAACTGAACCTCCTATACAGATGTTCAGCTGCCCTAAACTAATTAACAAATGTCTGCAAAGCTGGAAGCTTCTATAGAACAAAAACCAACATATTTGAGTGATTATCTAGGTTAAATTATGTAGGTTACTATGCAGCTAATCCATTCATTTTCAGCTCATCTTTGCTGGTTTTTACTGCATAGGTTCTGTTGTGTGCTTCACATGCCTTATTTGATACAAGCTATGGAAGGTCTTCTTGAGGGAGAAATCTTTTACCAACTCTACTGATCTATGGGCAGAGTTTATTCACACTACAGGTTTATCGCAAATTGCAGCTGAACATTCATAAGAAAGCCTGTGTCTGTAAATTATAGGAGATTCAAGCAGCATGAATTTGGTTCACTCTGGGCTTGGTAAATTTACTTTTTGGACTACAAGTCCCAGAGTCTTCCAGCCAACATGAGATCAAAATGGGGCAAAATACTGATCTGCTGGCAAGATCCAGGTCATTATTAAATGCATCAGCAATGTTCTTCAAGGTTGCCTCTTGATCACACCAGGAGGCAAGGGCCGTGCAATTATTTATTTATTTAAAAATATTTTACCCCAACTTCCTCCTTAAAAAAGGACTCAAGGCAGCTCACATCACTAAAAGACAGCATTAAAAGCTAAAAACAGTGAGTAAACAAATGCTAGAAATGATCAAACACACACCATACTGAAAAACAGTAAACAAAAGCAAAACACATTCAAAGCATTTTTAAAAAAACATTCAGGCAGCCAGTCAAAGCTTGCCTGAAGAGAAAGGTCTTCGCCTTCTTGCAGAAGGACAGTAAAGATGGGGCCAGCCTGATGTACACTATTAATAGCTAGAGGTGAAGGAAAGAGATACTTCAACTGTGTGAAGTTAGTAAAAGAATAGATTACTATGGACAAGTACTGCTAAAGACTTGTATCAAATGACCATCTTAATCTAATTTTTTAAAAAGGCTGTTTATTCTTTCTTACTCAAATGACTGGGCATTTATTACAGTTCCTATAGAAATGTCAAAAAGGTTGTCTCATGGCTAGGAATGGGGACGGATTTGGTGTGGTCCACATTTTTTAAATTAAATTAATTGGTCTATTTGCCAGAGTAATATGGCCCTCTACAGGGAGAAAAATGGAGTACAAAATAAATAAGTAAGGACACAACCAGATGGGGGAAAATTGGAGCAAGCCAGTACATGTTTAAAATGTTTCTACCTTTGATGTGAACTATTTTATCTTGCACTTGAGGAATCCTTCCATTCACATGGGAGATGTTTCTTCTCCCATGTGTAGGACATAGATAGCTCTTCTGGTCACTCCAATTTGTCCCCCTTTCAATTATCAATGTCCCCCTTTCTGCCCCTTGCCCCACGTTTTTTTCACGCCTGTCATTCTCCAGGCTGTGGCAACTTCTCCCCCTTTTTTGTTGAAAAAGTAAGTGACATAGAACTACAGCAATGCATCAACCTAGCATGGTATACATATTGTACATATTGTATCAGAAAAAAACTTAAACATATTATAATTATGCACTGTCAGTTAGGGAAATACCAAAGAAAGAGATGAAAATAGAGAAGGGAGTTTCTCCATCCTCTCTTTTAATGTCACAACCCACTGAATACATTCCAGGATTCAGATAACAGTATCCACAGCAATATTTGGGTGTGAATTAATCAACCACATGGGCTACAAAAAGGGATAATCAGGAGTGCTCTCAACCACACCAAATAAATTGCACTGTGCCAAAAATGAGAGGGACAGCTTCTAAAGGGGGTGGCAATGGATTGCTACGGCTAAAAACACATGTAGCTGCTGGACAATAGGTAAAGGTAAAGGTTCCCCTTGACATTTAGTCCAGTCGTGTCCAACTCTAGGGCGCGGTGCTCATCCCCGTTTCCAAGCCATGGAGCCAGTGTTTGTCCGAAGACAGTTTCCGCGGTCACGTGGCTAGCGCGACTAGACATGGAACACCGTTACCTTCCCACTGAGGTGGTACCTATTTATCTACTTGCATTTTTACATGCTTTCGAACTGCTAGGTTGGCAGGAGCTGGGACAAGCGATGGGAGCTCACTCTGTTGTGTGGATTCGATCTTACGACTGCTGTATGTATGTATGTATGTATGTATGTATGTATGTATGTATGTATGTATGTACTTATTTATTTATTTATTTATTTATTTAGACACCACCTTTGTCCTCATAGGGGACCCAAACTAACCCGAACAGCAAGGTATGTGCCAGTCTGATAAGTAAATCCACTCTTAAAAAGTTACATTACATGCCACTCTTAGTAAGTAAATCAAATATGTGGTCAGAGAACAGGTATCAGCATCCCTACTAATTTTACAGTGTAGTTCTTGCTTCAAATTGCATACAAAATTGCATCTCTGGGGGGGGGGAAGAGCAATGTGGGTCACATGGAGCGCTCAGGGCTGCTTTTGCAACCTAAGTTCCCCTTAGGGTCCTTCACATCCCCGTGCAGAATTAATTTTTTTAGTAGCTTTTCTTTCTTTCTTTCTTTCTTTCTTTCTTTCTTTCTTTCTTTCTTTCTTGCTTGCTTGCTTGCTTGCTTGCTTGCTTGCTTGCTTGCTTGCTTGCTTGCATGCTTGCATAAGCCAGGTTCCCTACAGCCTAATACATTTCCCCATGTCCCCCAATCAAAAACAAAAACACACTTCCTGTTTTATTTTCTCATACTTTTGATACATTTTTACCATTGTTGGGCATGATACTGGTCACAGTGGATGCAGAGGGTGAGGACTGGCCTCCAGGCATGCTAAAGTTGGCCTTTCCTATATTAGGAAAGGTTGCATATGAAAATATGCTTGTCAGGAAAAGCTCCTTACATAAATGGCCATGGTAGAGACTTGTGTGCACTACAATAAATGTCAAATGTCATGCTCAAAAATATTGGAACATGGTGTGGAAATCTGATGAATCAATATGTGATTGCTTACAAGTCCATTTCTGGACATGGGCCAGAAATGGACTTATTCATCCATACCTATTATGGCTATTGAGAGGGACATTCTTCTCCCTGAAGAATGTGATGACTTTGAACATATTTGGGTATCCCCTGGGCAAGGACATCACCCTGTTAGCCGATCCTTCCACTCTGGAAGCACCATTACCTTGCTTCTGGCATGAATGAAGAAGAATGGTTATTGATCCCTAATTTATTTGTAACATCTAAAAAAACATATATTATATGGAGCTCCACCATCGTCATTATATGAATCTCAAAGGACTTGACTTGTGAGCTTGGAAACAACCCTTAAGGGCAGGGTTTGTAAATGTAACTTTTTAAGACTCTCTGACTATGGAGATGAAGAAATCTCACCACAGCAAAGATGAAACCTTATGAAACTGGTTTATTAGTTAACATTCTTCCTGAAAGTCTCATTTAAGATTAATTCTATCTGACAGGTCAAAACATGTCACAGAAGTACATTCTGTAAGTTGTTTTCATTAAAGTTAGTGGCATATTAAAAAATGAGAATCTAATAAAACAAATAAGGTCAAAACAAACATTCAGCAGCTGGTTCTCAAAGTGACTAAATCTGAACTTAACATTTATTTAACAGATTTTATTCTAATGCTTGTAAAGGTAACATTCATGGTATGTTAAAGGTATTTTGGCTCCTAATTTTGGCACAATTAATTGACAAAATTTTATCCATTAACTTCTAGTCCCATTCATGTTTTTCTTCAAAATATTAAGTCCTATACAGCCTTAATGATAAAATGGGATGGGTGCCAGGAGGGAGGGGGCTCTGTGTAAATAGTATCACCTATCAGAAGACCTCAGGTGGGTTTCCAGTCTTGAAGCCAACTAGTTCTGGAAAGAAGCCAGTGGAGAGAATTGGGCCCGACAACAAGTGAGAGTGAACCATAAAAAATACAGAGGCACTAGGCTTATAGTCATGCTGAGGCATCCTGGAGGGGTCCATGGACGGCAACAGCTTCTATCTCAACACGTGCACCTTTTGGAAGAGCAACAACTTGATAAGCTGCCCTGGCTGGAAAGTTGCATTTGAAAAATTGCTTGTAGATTGCATTAACATAATCAAAATCCTTCATATCAGCCATCAGCACTGTAGTCTTTACCACATTGCCATAGTCACAACCAGCAGCTTTCAGAATTTCTCCAATATTTTGAAGGGCCTGTTTGGCTTGCTCCTTTGTTCCTCCAGGTACAAGCTGCCCATTTGCAGGATCCATGCCTAGCTGTCCTGCGATATACATGGTCTGGCCTACTAACACTGCTTGACTGTAGGGTCCCACGGCAGCAGGAGCCTTCGAAGTGCTGATAATTTTCTTCACTAATGTGGCCATGGCAGCTGTTCTAGAGGCACCGGTCACAGAACTGATGAGCGAACGAAACCGGCACCTCTCCACTCCTGAACTTTACCTGTCCACCGTCCCCGTCTCGAAACCAGCCGTGCCTCCTTCCCCGCCCCCCACAGCAAAGATTCTATTTGAGATTTCTGTCTCAGAAGAGAAAGAAAGCCTCAAGAATGGAAAGCAGTCCTCAAGGCTTGTCCGGCTCTCTCCAGAGATCTAGGCTCTGACACAAGGCCAAGATCAACAAGGGTTTTTCCCCCCATCTCTTTTCTGCATGTAATCCATGTAAAATGTTTGTGTGCAGAGTGTCTTTTCACTTTCTGAAACATCAAGCATACGTTAATCAGAAAGATGCAAACTACGCACTCAATGCAACTGGTTTTACAAATCCTTGCAACAAAGCAACAGCCATAGAATTTTTTTTGAATACTGCAATTTTACAAGAATGTACAGAAAACTGAATTATACACATATTTTCTTTTAGAGCATCACCATAAACTAAAAATAAGAATAAAAATGCCTTCTGGTTTGTGGTTGCTCATCTCAAGAAGGATATTTTTGACGTTTTCCTCTTTATTGTATCAACGACAGTGAACGTGCAGGCTGGACATTATGGGAACTATACTCTGTCCCCTCCCTCCCCAAAGAAATTAGCAACTTTCCCAAGACCTACACAAAAGGCATGAAGATTCAAAATGTTATGGCCATTTGGGGAAATCATATGCCATTTTCAGATTCGATGCTTGCCCCAAGTCAAATGCTTGTAAGAAGGATTCCAAGTAAGAGTATCTGGGAAGGAAGGAAGGAAGGAAGGAAGGAAAAGACAGTGCTAGGCACCAGCTTCTGCTCTAGCAGGAATGGTTTCAAGTGTTTTGTTTTTAATGTATGAGATGTATGAGTTGCATTTTATTAATTTTGTGAGCCTCTGGAGGACTTCAGTCAGAAAACAGGATACAAATAAACAAGCAGAAACTGACTAACAAACAGCAATTACACCACCCCTTCTTTCGAGTCAGTAGCTTCAGTGAATACTATGAATACATAAATAGGAAAAAATACAAAAGTGTGCACACTTCTACTGGGCTGTACAAAACGTCATGTCATTTTATGAGCCATCTGTTAATCCCTGTAGTTCTGCACATCAAAATGGCCTTTCCTGTGTCCCTAGAGCAGGCTGTTGTGCTTTCAGTCCCTTTAGGCTTTTCTGTGGTGCCAAGCGGCTGTGTTGTTTGGATGAGCTTGTTCAGAAAAAAATAAAGTAAAAACAAAAGTTCAAGACTCTCCTTGAAGGGGAATTAAAAGCGAAAGCAACCAAACTAGCCAGCATTTTCCACATTAAACAAATATGTATGCCATGGGCGTGTTCAGGCAAAGTTGCCACATGGTCAGGAGCAGCACAACTGGTCCTGAGAAAGAAAGTGTAACGTTGAGTCAGAAGTTTCATACGCCATCTGGGACCTTTCTGGGTACCGAAGCCATCTGATTCGCCATTCCTGGAAAAGACAACGACAGACAACCAAACAAAAAAACCCACATTGGGCCTCTTTAGGGCGGAATAATAAAACAGTAGGGATTGAGACTAAACAATTCTCTTTGCTTGGAAGCTGAGGTAGTGACATAGGCATTAGGGCTGTACTATTATCAGCAGCAGCAAAGAGAGACGAAAAATAAATCTAAAAACAAAATAATGGGGGAAAAAAAAGGAAAGAAGAAGCTGCCCTAATTTTTTGTAGTTCCTGAAGCATTTTGAGATTTTCTCTTTTTCAAATGTTATTCTCTTTCTAGAGGGATTAGAAGCAAGGAAATTCTAAGCCATCTCTTGGTATTTTTGTAAGAAATGAAGAATTTTCTTCAGTTAAAGAAACATTTTTCAGTTCCATCAATGAAATATTTGCTCTTCTGCCAGAATCCTTGTACGAACTCCACTGCCATGCTGTGCAATTATTCTGGGACACATCCCTAAAGTATGGTAAGATACTAGGGCTGGCAATTTATTTGCCTTTTAAACTGATGCATTGATCACCATGTTAATTACGTTGCAGCAAAGCTTTCATATACATGTATTTTGGGAGAGTTGAAAAGAAAAGGGGGTAACTTACAAATTAATTAAAAAATAATAAAAACTCAGCATTCTTTAATGGTTTGATTTTCATTCCATCTTGCAATAACACACAAGAATTCAAATAATCCCAAAAGCCAAAAGATAAACAAATATGAATTTAAACTTTTAACTCTGGGTTTAAATTCTATTACATTTCTGTAAACTGTCTTGATTGAAAGAAAGCCAAAATAATTCATAAATAAATTTCTGTCCCAGCACATAAAATTGCCTCTCCTCCCTTCTTCTGGATTACCATCCAAACATACAGTACAGTGTGCACTTAACTCGGAGGAAAAGTGTAGCTTTGATACCCAGAATGGTATAGTGAATAGAGTGATAGGCTAGGACAGGAGACCTGGGTTTGAGTCCCTGCTTCGCAACTCGGGGGGGGGGGGCAGGCGGGTTAGCACTGTTAAAACCACTCCTTAAGTATTTCACTTACCTTGTTATAACTCAGTTCCAACTTGAATGTATCAGCACTGAATAGCTATATCAGGTTCCCCCCCCCCCTCAACTTTTGGTGTTGTGGTTCTATCCTGGCACTTGTTGTTTGAGGATAGAATTATTTGCTATAGTTCAAGGAAGTGCACCAGAGCTCTGTAGCAGAGAATTCTAAGCACCTCATCAAACCACAAATGCCAGGATTCTGTAGGATTGATCCATGATACTTGGGATCAAAATGTTACAGCTATTGTAGTGGAGACACACTCTAGGTTCCATTGAGCCGAGTGAACCTACATTTCTGAGTAAAGATTTGCCTATCTGTAATTGTGGTTTAATAGTTGTACATTAAGAACAAATCATGTGTGGTTAAGTTGATTCTGCTTTGTGGAGACCATATAAAGGATTCAGAAGTGGTTTACCAGTCCCTCATAGGATAGTGTACTGTGGTCATGCAGCTTGCCCAAGACTGCCTAGAGCATGTAGAACCATCCACCACACGTGCTCTGGGTGATTTCTGCTGGGAGGCACAATAAGTTTTCAACTCCTTGCCCCTGACAGCCAAGGTCTCCAACCCACCAAGCTGTCTCAGCCCTAGTTGTAGATTAATGTAGCAGTAATTTAGTAAAGTGGCAGATGATTAATTTACTAAATAAGACAATTACAGACTTCAGCACTAATTTTAATTAAATTTGTTTCCATCTATGGCTCTTTCCCCCCCTATAAAGGTGTACTAATGACAGTCGGCTTAGAAAGTATTGTTTGTGGGGAAATTCATTCATGGAATCTGCTTTGGTATTCTTTAGTACTGAGAGCAAATGTTCTCTGAGATCATACAAGGAGAGAATTTGGAAAGTCCAATAGAAATGAAAAAGAAAAAAAAAGCCGTGTGGTCCTTTTACGCAATGCAGACAAGAGTAAGTGATACCTTTATTAATAATAATTATGTACTGTCAAGTCAATTCTGACTTATGGTGATGCTTTTTCAGGCTACACAGGCTGGCTCTACTTCACAGGAAGCACAGTCAGGGAATCAAACTCCCAACCTCTGGCCCTGCAACCAGATACCAAAACCTTTTGTAAACAGAAGCTAGCTTTCAACCTGAACTGGTCTTCCTCAGACTGGGTACCACAGACTTGTGAATCATACAGAAAAAAACCCTTAAATGTTTCAGAAACCATGGCCACATATGCAGGCCAGGCTTCTTGGCTGAAAAGAATTTACGAAACAGGGACTGCAGTCTTGAGTAAGTGGTGTACATTTCAAATCCCACCTCTGGTGGTGTCACTTGGAGTCTCCCCCCTCCAAGCTTCTTAGACAAAAAGGCTGCAAGTCCATCAGTATTTTCCTCCCTCCTCTATTGCCCTATTTTGAAACACATGCTTCCTTTTTTGGTTGGGGTCGGAACTACACAGAAATTTGGCAAACCTCCTATGAGTGCAGTTGGGGTGAAATTTAGTCTACACACTAAGCAAGCCCACTGGAATTAACTTAGCAGTATGTCAAGTAGTTGGAGGAAGATGTCTTCAGTTGGCGGTCCTGTTCAGGTGAGGTTTAAATGCCTGTGTTTGATTGTTCCTGTTCGAATTCATACCACCAGAGGTGGAATCTAAAACCTACACTTCTGAAGCATGACTGCAGCCCTCATTTTGACACTTGCTTTAAACAGAGAAACTGGGCCTGTACCTGGACCCATGATTTTTGGAACTTTTAATGTTTTTTCTTTTTTCTTTTTTTTTTCTCCTGCTGCAGCCACTATGGTGCCCATGATGAGGAGGACCTGTTTTGGTCAAAAGCTGCTTATTAGACATGGAGATATTCGTAGGTCTGTGCAACTGGACCGAACAAGGGTCTGGCCCCTGGGACTGGACTGTCCACTCACAGGTTCTGCTGTGTGCCGGTCCTGCTCATCTTTCCAATGGCGCTCAGAGCTCCGATCTCTTCCTGCTCAGCTGGCCACTCCAGGCAGGGGGTGAGAGGATGAGTCTCCCCACATGGCTGCTGAGTGGCCAGCTAAGTGGGAAGAGAGGAGCTCCTGGGGCCATTGGAAGGATGAATGGGACCAGCTCTGTGGCAGGACATGTGAGTGGGCAGTCTGGTCCTGGGGGCCAGACCTTTGTTAGGTCCAGCTGTGCATGGATATTTGTATTCGTATGCAAATACGAATATCCCCATCTCTACTGCTTATGGTTTTTTAATGGTCTATAAAATGTATCACCCACCTTGAACTGCTGGGTAATTCAGTGGTTCAGGTATCTAGCTGGGAGTTCAATTCCCCACTGTGCCTCCTTGACAGGGGCTGGACGTGATAATCCATAGGGTCCCTTCCAGCTCTGCAGTTCTAAGATGATGATGATTTCTCTCTGAATTCTGGAGATGTTGCCCTCTCCATGTTCCTGTGTAGCAGGTAGTCTGAAACCTCTGAATCCCTGCCCCCACAAAGCTCCCCGCCTCAGCCTTTCTCTGCAGGCAGTTTTGGCAGATGGCTTTTCTTGTTCCTGCTGTTTGCTTGCAGCCTATTCCTGAGTACTCTAGCTGATGCAGACTAATTTGCCTAGCTGTTTGTTTGTTTGTTATAAGAGAGCCTGCCTCAGGGGGTAGAAAGCGACAATAAGCAACTGTGTTTTTTTCCTAAGGAAAAAAATGGCTTGTTGGAAATGAATAAATAAAACTTAATACTCCTTTAGCCCGATACTGAGGCATGAATGCAAATTCTAAGCAAAGGTTTGGCTCAACAAGCTGATTGTGCTGATCAGTCCATCCAGAAAAATGGTCTGCATGTTCTCTCAAGAGACTGTAGCTGAATTGATAAATGCATAACTATAGTTGTCAATCATATGTCACACTTTATAATCTTCCATTTGGGAGCCAGCTTGCTTGAATGCAGGTAGAAAAACCAGGTTTCACAAAGCAAAGTTTATAAAGTGAAAGGGTTTTATTTTGTTTTGTTTTTGGTGGGGGAAGATTTCACAACCCTATCTTGCTTATTGTTTTCTTCTGCTATTCATTGCTTGTTCCCAGTTGCTGTTTTCACCATTCTAAATCTTCCATATGTTTAATTAATAAGAGATTTCTTCTGGAAGAAACTCCAGGCAGTTTGATAGCAGGGTGAGATGACATTATCACGCAATCAAGCAGATTTGGGTGTGTGATGATCTCATGAAACCAAATCAGGATGAGGACAAGAAATACTGCCCTCACTCTGATTATGTGGACTTTGCTAAATGATGACATCACAAAGCTAGATCAGAAGAATTGCTTTGTACCTTGCCTTGTTCTACACTGTGTGTAAGAAGTCAGTGAACTGATGGTGCACATGCAAGTGTTTGTGTGGTTGGGTCAGAGATATGATTAAGTTTTTCATAAAATCATGATTTCAGTTAGCTCTAATTTTTCAAGCAGTTGTGGACAACTTCGAGAGCCTTCGAGAATACAGTTGTGGACAAATTTATAAAACTTGTCTCGAAGCTTCTTAGCACTGGTTACTCTGGCTCGGTGACAGGTGTAGGGTTCAAATTAATATGCCATGTGTTGGACATAGCCATTAATGCTTTGCAATACAGGTGAGAAAAGCTTTGCTCCATCTTCACTGGAGCAGTTGTCCAAATAAGATCAATATTTTATGAGTCCACAAAAATTATATAATAGGACTTAACCTAGAATATATAATAGGACTTAACCTAGCATGCTATCATGTGCAGTAAACTGCTGGGGAACAGTTCTCTCTCCCCCCCCCTTCGGCCGGAACGGATTAATCGTGTTTCCAATGGGTCTTGCAGTTTTTGTGTTTTTTTGTTATTTTTTTTCCTTTGGCTGGAATGAATTAATTGCATTTCAATGCATTCCAATGGGAAATGGTGCTTCGACTTATGACCTTTTCGAGTTATGACCATCTTCCGGAACCAATTAAGTTCGTAAGTCGAGGCACCACTGTACACTTTCTCCATCTTATTGCAAACATGTAGTTCTAGCCAGTAAGTCAATGGGGCAGCAGCCTAGGTACTAAGGAAACATCTGGTGTTGTGGTGCTGGCATTTCAATGGTTGAAAATGTTGCAGAGTTTTGAATTTTGGCTAGCTGTGCAACAGAAGTGTGCGGACTTATAAAGAAGAGTTAGCTTCAACTCTCACCAGGGTAGACCACCCCTTATTTTCTTATTGTTTCATCAATTGGCACTTAGAGTCTCAATAACTCACTCTGAGACATTGGTAAGAGAAAGAGCAAAAGGTTTCATTTATTTACATTTGAACAGATCAAAAATAGCATACTGTATAAAAATGTCTGCTTACAGGTTTTCAGCAGCAGGCCTCAACAGATTCATAACCTGCTTCCAGCAGATTCCTGTAGACTGCATACTGCTAACTTACAGCAGACTAAAAAGAGAAGGGGAAAGGCTCTTAAGTAGACGGGTGCTCCCCTCTTTGAAATCAGAGGCAGGGCAGGAACAATTGGTTACTGCTGGATTGATTGACAGTCACTCCAGCCCAGAAAGGCCTCTCCCCGCCAAACCTACTAAAGGCAGCATACGAGTCTGAAATAACTCCAAAAGGAAATTCCCAAAGAGGTCTCAGTTGCAATACAGAGGCTAAGGAAAGTACTAGGATTAACTGTGATTTTTCCAAACAAAGCCCTGGAAGAGATCTGGCCAAAGGCCAACATGCCATTTGTAAGCATCCAGAAAAGAGACTCGAGCATCTCATAGAACTGAATTTGGCACTCCCAGGCTATAAAAAGTTGCAGCCAAATTGGAAGGCAGGACTGTTACATGATTTGTGGGGAGAGGGTACAAGCTGAGGGCTAACCTTGTCTATTTTGACAGCCAGGGATATGATCTCCAAATTAAATTTCCATGATTTCTTGCATCTAGGTAGGTTACAGGGAGTTAATAAACAAAATCAAACAAAGATAGAGACAACAAGGAAAGAAGGAAAGGGAAAAGAGGTGATGGAACTATGTAGGGTTTTCTCTACCCTCTTGTATGGCAAAGGACAATTATTGTATGAAAATCAGATATTACTGAGTCCCATATCAAACAGAGAGAGGAAAGTGGACGAAGGCATCAGTATCTCCAAACTGAAGCTCACCTGTTATCGCAGAGGAATAATTTTGGAAAGTGCACTTCAAGTGTGAATTCATTCCTGATGGAGAATTGTTCTGAGTCACAGTGATGCATAAGAATTCAGTACAAAGATGAGGGAACACATTCTTCTTTTGATTTATCTGTTGCATAATCTTTCCTACTTTCAGCAGGTTTTGTATTCTGCAGACATTGAATGACAAGGAGAACTGCAGCCACTTTATACTAGTGAGGAAACTGCCCTCCTGCAGAATGGATGGAGAAAGAGCCATAGGTACCAAGGGAAAGAGTATTATGTACCAAGATGCAGCACACGACAATGAGGCAGGCCTGAGACACTCTGGAGTGCCTTCCCTCACCCTTTTTTGGGCTCCAACTCCCATGAAACACCATAGATACTGAGAAGTGAGGATGGGAATTTCTAGGTCCTTCTAGGAAGGATCATGCTCCCCTGCCCTGATTTATATTAACATCAAGCCTCACTGTCTTCCAACCACATTGATTGGTTATTCCTAGGAAGAACACCTCAGTGTGTGACCACACAGAAGGTTGTCCTATATTGACCTGGGTGAACCCCTCTATACCTTACCCTGGCACTTAAATCACTGTCTTTGTTCGTACAGAAGTGTTTAATTATCCCAGAAAGGTGTGTTTCAAATATCCACGTCTCACCCTTCTCTGTCATTATTAGCATCCTTTTACCTACATCTTTTGGTCTCATTCAATTTCTGTTCCTTTTGGAAATGTTAGGAAGTGACACAGTATGGAACTGACAAGACACATAAGTATCTGAATCAGTGCTGTGTCAACTTAGACCTATACCTATAGTGCTAAATGGGTAGGAACATATTTTTAAAAATGCAAGTTATAAATTGCATTGCAGTTATAATACCAGCGTGAGCAGAAGACAGGCGAAAGGAATACGCTTCACCCTGATATCATGCCCCTGCTCTGGGCATCATTGATAATGTCATCTGGATGCACTCAATGACTAGGATTTATTTGTTTGTTTGTTTATTTGATTTTTATACTGCTAATTTAGTGGTTTACAAGTTTACACGTTTATAAGTATAAAACATCAACGCCGACCCCCACCTGCCCACCCACAAATAATCTAAAAACAACCCCCAAAATGAACCTCCAGTGGCAACAACCACCCTACATAGCCCCATGTAATAATGAGTGCAGAAATGCTACAAGAACCCCACCCCCCAAAAAAACACACAAAACAACCCCCAAAATCTTTGCTGGCCGAATAAAATGTACTACATACTCAATGCCAAAGGATCTACTTAGGGTGGACGGTAATACCACGTAGTTGACAGACTAAATATGGAAACGACCCCTGAGGAACACAGCAGAAACAACAGGAGAAATGCCACCTGGTCACCCCCCTCATTTCGTTTTAGATCAGAACCTTTTCTTAGAAGAAGCAAAACCTCCTCCAGTCTGGTTCTCTGCTGCTGTGCTGAGTCGCAGCACGAAAGGCATGGCCTTGTTTCTTTTTACCTCACCAACACCATTTCTTTTACTTCACCTTGCTTCAACTTCCATGCATTTACATGAAGTATTGATCTCCCAGTTTATTACTTGCTTGCTGCTCCAGTTCCCCGATCAATACAATGGAACACTGATTTCTGTCATGGAAGGCTGGGTTTGAGTCTCGCACCCACAGCCAAGTTGCATGGCTAAAGGGTTAGTTGAAGCTAGAGCAATAGACAGTTCCCCCTCCTGTTCCTGAGATGACAAGAGAACAGTCAGGGATTTGGATTAGCTGGAGACAGACAATGCAATTGAAATGAGGTATACATTTTCCTTAACAAAAATTAGCGAAAGGCATTATCGGCCAGTGTTCTGCCGTTTGTGCATAGAAAAGTAGTCTGGTCCTTTGGTCTGTCTCTCACACTGCAGGATTGCCAGCCTCTGACCAAAATTGGACTCTTGTTCCTTTAACAGATGTTTTTTGGAACAAGAGTCCAGCCACTTGGCTGTGACAGGAGAAGCTGTGGCCACTGAGTGTTTTCCTACTGTGTATCTATTAAATAGTATTTTTCAGGACTCCACACACTGACAATCATCTTAACTGCTGTGTGACTTCCTCTCACGCTATGCTTCTGGCAATGCATGCTCATTTGTCTTTGTTATCTACCCACAGCATTTACATATGAAATCTCTTCAGCCTTTTTGCAATCGTTTTAAGCCTTCTCCCTTTCCTGTTTTATGCCTCTGTATAGGTCTTGCTTGAGCTAACGAATGGTGGGAGTTAAGAACAGGAGTTTCCTGTCCTTACTTCGAACCTGAGTTCTGCAATGCAATCAATGGGTGGTCTTCAACAACCATCCTCTTTGTCAGGTTCCACCCACAGCTTTAGTGTGTGTGTGTGTGTGTGTGTGTGTGTGATGAAGATGGGCTATCTTTCAGGGTTGTAATTATTATGGAGAAGATAATGCATGTGAAGTGCTTTGAGCACTTACTCTAAGTGCTATATAAATATCCAGTATTGTTAAATTTACATCATTTGGGAAAGAGTGCTCTGGCTGTGTTGATGCCAAAGAAATGGAAGAAAAATCTTAATTTAAAAAAGTACAATACTCTCCTTTTCTGAAGCCAGTCTGCTTCCCCCCTCCCCCCAATAATTCAGATTGCTGGTTTTTAACCTGTAATGTTAAAACATTAAGACAGACATATTTGAGTCTAGTCCCAATCTAAATGAATTGGTCATGAATTGCTTTTCAGTTATGGAGATGACGTTATGGGTTGAGCAATGGTTGCACACCCCCTGCTCCTTCTTTAGCCCAAATTGTCCCATCTAAAGTTGCTTAATTGGAAGAAAATACATTACCAGACTGAGTATCCCCAACCACTGTGGAGCTTACATGTGAGTAGATGTCATATGTCGTTTTAAGGAGAAAGGCAGAGTAAAATTATTTTGCATAAATAAAATAAAATAAATCATAAGTGTTTATAAGGATTAGATCCCACTCCCTAAGCCAAGACTGCCACTGGCCATCAGGGCTCCTGAATTCTGGTAAATGCAGTCTAAGAAACTAACCCACATTCTGAAATGTACATACTGTAGGACTGTGCTATAAAATAACCCTGAACTCATGTGCAGAGCTGCAGTATCCTTCATAATCTGCCTGTATTTGTTTTATATATAGAAATTCCTCTGTATACAATCTCATTCCATGTATGTTTTTTGGCAGTTCTAATACTTTTATGTGGTATTTTAAATCTCCAGCTCTGATGGTACTGTGGGAAAAAAGCAATTAAGGAAACATGCAAATATTTCCTTCACCATTTTAGAACAAAAATAATTCGTCTCTCAACACTTGTACTTATAGTCAAGGGTTAGGAGTAACGTGTGTAGGAGGGAAGGGAGGGGGAGATTGGAGTTTGGAATTAGAAGAAAGAAGGAGGAATTGTGGGCTTGACTACTGCAGGCTGACCTCTAGGATTTGGAGACTGGTCTAATTTAGTCCCCTGGCAGCATAGATGCCAGAAAGGACGCCTAACTTTTTCTACTTCTAGATGAAAGTCAGAATCTCCAGTAGGTTGACTATTATATTGCATATTTACAGATTTTTCCTTGCAAAGCTGGTGTAGTAGCAAGACTCCTTGCTCTGCAATATTGGGCAGGGGTGAAACCAAGGTCAACCACTGAATGCCATTCACATTTGGCCGTAGGAGTTGAGGTTGGAGGGGCTGTTGGAAACAAAGGTCAAATACTGATCTGCAGTGTAGAAGGAGCGTTTGCAATTTAACTTGTTCCATCCCTCACTTCACATGACAAAATAAAGCAGGGTAGCACTATTGAGAGAGGACAAGGGGAGACAGGCACAATGCCAAACAGAAGGATTGACTTGGTGTGTTTCTGTCATGCTTTACCCCAGGGGCCAACGTGCAAATGTCACATGCAAGTCAGCACAGCATGAGGCTTCCGTA
This sequence comes from Intellagama lesueurii, assembly GCA_037013535.1. NCBI lineage: Eukaryota > Metazoa > Chordata > Lepidosauria > Squamata > Agamidae > Intellagama > Intellagama lesueurii. The sequence goes on from JBAJHW010000002.1 coordinate 222,961,708, forward strand.
TGAAAGCAGGCACTGAATTTGGCCTATGAGGGAGTCTAGGGAAAATGAACTAAACTGACCTTTGCTGTGACCTGAGATGGACAACAATTTTGTCTGGAAAGCCAAATAAAATCATTGAGAGGACCAGATGGGATGATTGCTGGGTAACAGCAATAATAACTTTGTTTTGCAGCATTTTAAGAGGTCGGCTAAAACTGTGTCAGGGTCTTGTTTCATGTTACCTTTTAAATGGAAATGCAAGTGGTTGAGAAGCTGAGTGTAACAGAAAACCTGCACTTTCTCTTCAGCCTGTTTGCTTTAAAAAAAAAAACATGCTCCTACTTCAGTACTCATGAAAATCTGCATACTTTCCACTGTTATTGGAAACAATATTAATTGGCCCACTTCTCCTCCCAGAACTGATACCGCGATCTTCACAGTCTGCCTCCTGATGGTTTCCCTAATGGATGTTGTGAGGACACACCCCCTTCACAGAATGCATGGAGGGAAATTATGGGACCAGATGGGCACATTCTAACTTCTGCAATTAACATGTCCAGTGGCCACACACCTTGCTATCTGTGCTTGACAGGAATAAGAAGTGTTTCTGGGTGTGTACTGATGCTCTTAAAATAACTGGCATGTTAGGAGGCTGGACAACAACTCTGGGTACACTTCAGGGACCTAAAAAGATTGATCAAGGGTGCAAATGCAGAGTCCTTGGGAATACTGATTTTTCACTATATTTTATGTCAAAAAATTATTCTTTGCTCTGGATTAAGTGAGTCAGTTTTCTAATGAATTTCTTGCTTCAATGCAATGAACCCCATAGCTTCTCACTTAGAACGATGATTTTATAATTTTTTCCCAAACACAATACAATGGCTCAGAAATCTAATTTTTAATCACATATTGATAAATAAACCCAAGAGGCATGTTGAACAAATATGTTAAATGTAGCTTTTGTTCTTTAATCTGAAAGAAGTGGAATTTATTGCATAATCCAATCATACTTTTCTTAGAAAATATTGATTCCTTAAAAGAACAGACGAATGAATATAGTATGTTTTCCCTTTGTTCATTGCATTAACATTAATCATTGTGCCTGGATTTTTAAAATATAATAAAACCCAGCCTTTTAAAGGTTAGTAATTAGACATAGCAACAAATATAAAAACAAATTGCAATATTCAATGAATATCACTTATTCGTCAGATATTCGTTGCTTCGTATTCTTGAGGCCCAGATACCCTGATGAATACGAAGCAACAAATATAACCCTTTTATATTCATCCCTTAGTCTATCCCCCTCTCCTTATGCTTCTGCAGATCAGCTGTTCCCTATGGGCTGTCTAAAAAAAAAAAAGATCAGACGAACTGATGAATTGATTCATGGTTTTTTTGGGCCACCAGAGGGAAATTCGTGGGTTGTGGGTCATCAAGGTTGATGACTCACAAACCAAGACAAAGCACCATTTTAGCGCTTCATCACCATCTCTATTAGTAATCAACAGTATAAACATTTGGGAATTGTTAAGTACCAGCCAGATCTCACCAAATTTCACAGTGTGGACAGATTTTGTCTTTGTTCAGTCTGTATCACGGATGTGCTTCAGATTCAAAATGTATTTGGAAAAGAAAGTCAAGTTAGGGTATTTGTCAGTTTTTGAACAGATCCAAAGTGAATTGAAGAAACCTAAAGTGGTGCTTGAATTAGAAGGTTAAAATGAACAAACCACCACCACAACAAGAAACCTTGAACAATAACCATTCCCTCATATACTTGGCATCAGCAAGTTTCACTCAGAAAACAAAACTAATACTTCAACAGAACCAGGAAGCCCACAGCAAAAAGAGAGTGACAGCTCAAATGCCAATGAAAAACCTGAGTTCTCCTGGATAGCCCAATTATGGAGTCCTTAGGAGGACTAAAATCAACCAGATAAATTCCTTTGTCCTGTGACTGGCAGCCAGTTCATGTCTGAGTAGGGTAAGGGAAGGGAGTTAGTCTGTTAATAGTTAGTCTGTTAGTGATTGCTACTTACATTGCTTTCATTGTCAGCAGAGTGGGTGTGCCCTGGAGATTTTTTTCTTTTCTTTTTGGTAGCTACAGATCTCATTTTGATTTACAATTTAGAGTCCAATTGATTGAATGTCTGTGTGGGAATATGCCATGGATGTCTTGAGTTTCTCATGAAGGATTTGAATAGGGTAGGTCACATTAGTATTAGGAATAAGCTAAACCTCACCCCTTTTGTATAATCCTTTTTTATGTCTGCTTCTGGCTTTTGTTTTGGCAGCACTTCCGCTTTTCTTTTTTGTTGTCATTGCATGAACGTGTATTCCAGATTAAGTGGCTGACAAATGTGACAGACAAGGCAGCAATCAGATATGCACTGGGACGGTGAAGCTACTAAGCAGGGGCAATACTTCCTCCTTCAATAAATATTTTTGTTCAGAAAATTGAATAAATTTGGATAAACTCCATGGGTCCCAGATGGAGTGGGAAAGAGAGAGAGAGAGGAAGGAAGGAAGGAAGGAAGGAAGGAAGGAAGGAAGGAAGGAAGGAAGGAAGGAAGGAAGGAAGGAAGGAAGGAAGGAAGGAAGGAAGGAAGGAAGGAAGGAAGGAAGGAAACTGGTGGGAGCTTTGCCTGCACATTGGAGGTTGTATTAGTTGATGGCACTGAGTTTCATTCCTTTATCTAATTTCAGAACTCTCAATTTCCCCAATTTTCATGGTTTTTTTCACTATTTATACAAATATACATGCATACAAGTATTTTTTCCCTATTTACATATCAATAGAACCTGATAGACTAAAATTGTCTTTAAGTGAATTGGTTGCAGTTTGTAAGACAAATAATTCTGATTGAAGCAGATGATATTTGCACATCTGTAGTCTGAACGAAGGGGTTTTGTATTCCATAGATCCAAAGTCACCTACATTGTGTCCCCTCCCTGGAACACCCCATTTCAGGGCCATAAACTGGACATTGTTCGTGGTAGAATGGAACCCATTAATGTCTTTTTAGGAGTAATAGAGACCTCTGTTAATGATTGCTTCCCCAAACTCTTTTAGGAATCTCTTAACTGACAAACAAAACACTTGCATATCATCCGAACCCCCTTCAGACCATCATTAAAGAGGGATGGAATTGCTTAATTTTGTTCTTCAAGTTACAGTATATTTTCTTACATTGTTTTTTAGTGGAGTAACTATTGCTTCTTCTCTTGCAACTATGACTGGACTAGCCACTTTTATGGGCAGTAGCAGCAGTCTGCATTATTCTTGTTTTTGATGAACAATTGTGGTTTACAGAAAGCCCTGATGGAATAATTTATTTTAATTTTTTTAGTTTTGATGATGCCACACAAAACGTATTTGCTATTCTTATCACTGCCATCACCGTAACCACCACCGCCACCTCTGCAGCCTTTCTAAATAAGGATCAACCTAGTTTCCAGCATTACCTGTTGATGCTGGTCAGTCTTATCTTGAGCAGTCTCTAGAACAGTTAGGCAGTTTTCCATGGAACAGAGAAGCCCTGTCCAGAATAGCACTGGTCTGGAAGAACAGCTTTTGGGAAGCATAGGAACAACCAGAAGGCAGTCTGAACTCTCCACAAGAACCCATAAAACATTTTCCACCCCACCTTCAGTGGGTGACTGTGCATGACGCTGACGATTGATAACACAGCACGTGTATATATTTTCATGTCTCATTTCCTATTGTCTGAGCTTCAGCAAAGACATTTGATCTCTGAAAAAAAATGTGTACTGGGAGATTGGCAAGAAAATAAAAGCACAAATAAATATATGTGAAATAGAAAAAAATATTGACTAGGCAAGCCAGGACATAGACAAGCTGTAGGGGAGAAGGAGTGTGGCAAAGAACTCTTTTAAAATGTATTTACTTTTTTCTTCTCTCTCTGCAACCAGCTGAGAGTTGGTGAGAGAGAGAGAGCCTACAGAAAATCTCTTGATGGATGGAGAAAGAATTATTGCAGGACAGAGGGAGGTTCAGCATGTACTTCAGTCTTTTGAGAAAGGGAATTGGATTCTACCACTCAGCCCAATTGTTGCCTCTCCCACGAATTATTTTTGCAGTAGTGGGTGGACTTAGATTGACCCACCAGTCTACTGCTTGCACATTGCCATCTTCAGCAGCAACAGGTATACACTGGGAGTAAGGCAGCCAAAGGCAACAGTTATGTGGGGTTAATTAATTCTGGTTTCATTCCATCTTCCCTCCTTGCAATGACTCTGTCATACAACCCCTTAGCATTTACACCTAACTGAAAGGAAAAATAGTTTCTTATGTTAGTTCAGAAAGCTTCCATATTGGATGGATTCTCTGCTAGGAACAGAATATAATCCCTACCACCCTTTTGATCATATTTGATTCTCTCCTGGGGGGAAATTGGCCTCTGTCATCCTTTCTAGCCACAGGCAGGACAGCAGTGTCCCACATTTCCTAATGGAATAGTCTGCGGTGGCTTTCTATGAATGGGAATTCCATCTGGCTAGGACATTTTGTATGTGTGTAGTACATGCCAACAGCAAGAAGAAGAAGAAGAAGAAGAACTGTTCTGATGTCCTGCTGTTTTTCTGCAAGGTCAGCAGGTCTGTATCATCGATAAAGTATTTTCCTGTTGTCTCAATTTCCCTGATTGGGTCTCCCGAGAATTAGATGCAACATGCTGATAGATATGAGGGCTAATGACAAAATATATGCCTCAGACCACTGCAAAAACACACAGCTTGGAAAAATTAATTTGTTGATTTGTCTGCAATGCCCAGAATTCTGGGAGTTATAGTCCAAAAAAGTACCTTTTCCAAGTTCTCTAAAAATGTACATATTGACTGAGAAATTGGATCTAACCATGAAGCCTTCTGAAATTAAGTCCATAGCACAGGAAGACGCCCACAGGAATATACAGCTTGGATCCTTTCCTTATCGGCACTGCCTCAAGGTCAAACTAGACAATATAGGACCAAACTCTACATTATAGAAAACCCATTATTACAAGAAGAAACTTCTTTAAACAATGAGAATTTCTGATGGTCACATCAGCTTTTAATACCTCTCATAGTTTGCAAATTAGCTTGGTTTTGATTTGTGTCTGGTCATTGGGAGAGAAGCTTAGGCTTTGCCTGCAAGTATGATTATTCAGCCATTAAATTATGCCCAAATCAGGCTGCTGGAACAGAAATGGATTTCGATTTCTAATGAGTGGACATTTGTAACACATAATTTGGTCCACAAATGGCACCTTGTTAGAAGCAGAATTTTTCCCAAAGCACTGGAAGATGTCTGCTTGTGACAGCATGAGCTTTTTCTCACCTATAGCAGATTACAAATTAGCTTATCTTTCATTCTCAAAAAATGCTCATGTCCAAAGGAGGTTCCTCATAGCCTATGCTACTAAGTCCTGGTCTTTGATTAATTAATTTTTAACTCACCTATCTTGCCTAGGTGAGGAATTATAGTGCAACAGCTTTGCTATTATAAAGGTCACCTCCAAAAGCCCTTAACTTAACCAACAGTGACTTGATTGCCTTATTTTTATTATTACTAGAAAGTTATTTTTTTAAATCATTACACAATTCTGGATGTGCTTTGACAATATTTGAATTCCAAATTATTTACCCATTGAAAATGGTGAACCAATTAATTTTCTTAGCTTAATTTATGATGTCTCCCAGGAATCTGGCTTGATTCTTCCTGAACTGCCTTTTGATAAGACAGTTATCACTTCTTGTGAATCTGGAATGGGTATGGGAGTTAATATACAGAGGAAGATCTATCAGGTAGTATCTAAGTGTAGGGTGTTAAATATATTTTGGAAGGTAGGGTTGGTAAAGTTCAGTAATGCATCTTATTGTGGGAGGGGAACAATTTGAATGTGGAGGAGTTTGGTTGTGATACAGAGTATGACTTGACCCGTAGGGAGGATTCCTGCTAAGAATCCTAGTTGTCAATAATAAGAAAGGAAGGCAAATCTACTTGGTATAGGAAAAGGATACTTCAGAATCTCTGAACCATGGAACTTCTACCACACTTTCTTAGGTCTATCTCAGTATTTCTCCTAATCTCAAATCTCCCTTTCCTTTACTTCTGTGGAACTGTATTTCCATTGCTTTATATAAAATTATGTGTATTAGGATTACCATTTCCCCCCTAAAATATATTCTCATTAATGTAATTGAATGTCCCACATGCCAAACAACTGCACAGTCACTGTATATGTAAAACAATGTACATTCTGTGTTTCTAAAACTCATGTCTCTGCTTGGTCTCCCTTTTATCAGTGGATTCCCTTATTTCAGACGATGCTGCTCCAAAGTGTCAGCATTTTTGAAAATTTAATCTAATAGTACTAAAGTGGATATATATGCTTCATGGTCCTTGCCTCTAGGAAAAATTCTGACAGTTTTGGGTTATTACAAGTTTCTTGTAAATAATTTGGAACCGAATGGATGAGAACATTGCATTTGGGAATATTCTACATTATGGCATCTTGTTCTCCTTGTTATCAAATGGTTGCCACTGTTACAACTATCACCCATAATATATGAATTATGAAGAAAAGGAGCTGCTGTTGGTTCCAGACTTCAGCCCGATCAAGTGAAGGCACATCGTGACATAACTTTTCTGAAGCTTAACAGCTTAGGGCCTGAGTTTTGGCAGATTGCTGAGAAATCCCGTAGATGCCTAAGTTCCATAATAGAAGAAATATGACATATATGCATAATAAAAGAATAAAGAATGCACAGATTTTCAAATTATTTTGTGAAATGCTACTCTCTGAAGAAAAGCTGGTTCTTCTATCAGAATGTAATTATATTTGATTACTGTGCTGATGCTGTAAGAAATTTCCTCAACCTTGCTGTAATTCAGGCGTAAAATTACTGGAGAGTTTTAGTAAGAAGTATCAGTGTTAATATTATGCAAAAGACCAAACTAAACGATGATATAATTCTTTTTTTTTTGAGGGGGTGTGACTACGTTTGCCCAGATTTATTCTCATTTAATGTAATAACACTTTACATTTCTTTCAAAAAGGGCCTCGTCTGCATTTACAGTAAGTAACTTTAATTCTGCTGCATTTACTTAAAGGGAAGTTACGCTTAAGGGACAGTTATCTCTGTTCTGCAGAGTCTCAACACTTGGGTCTCCTGTGAAATCTTCTTTTGATGCGGTGAAATGTGGATTGATTAAATGCACATAGCACTTCAGCCTGAGGTAGAGTTGCTGTGTGAGTGCTTCAAGGTGTTACTTCAGATGACTGCACATTGAGGAATAGAATGTGAACACACTTTTGGAATCTTCACACATTAGAGCCCTATTTGAGTTCAGTACCGCTGAAGTAAAGATGAGCCAGGTCTCAATACTACTGATGTTGTACATGTAGGATAGTGTTTCCCATCTGACCGCTGCTTGTACCACACAAACATCTGTCAATGTGGGGAAGAACTGTAGGGCTATATTGTCCCTGTGTTTCATGTAGTACATCACAATTCAAATTAAATAATTTTTACTCATAAAATCCTCCTCTGGAAACTCAGATGTAGTATCTCTGCTTAATTTTTTGTTGTTATGTAACTCGATATTTTGACAAGCAATATATTTGTGTCTTTTGGCCTTCCATTAGTATGCTTGCCAAATCAGCCACATCTCCATCCATGGGATTTCAAGACCAAAACGAGAGACAGGAAGGTGGGCTTTTGGGACATCACAGAAGTAGGGCAAAACAAGGGTAGGGAAAGGACAGGACTGTTTCTTAGGGTGAATTGGTTTTAGAAAAGGACAGCAAGTGGTCCATTCTCTACCTTGCTCAAAGTGGCATGATGCACCTAAAATACACACATACACTGACTCTCTCTCCAGTCAATTTGCTAAACTCCTGGATTTTTCACCCTGCACTTACGTTGCACAATCAGAATAAACATTTAGACACCTTTGCAGTGAACCCTAGGTGGAGATGCATGTTTAAGCTTTCAAATTAAACATCCTTCTCTTCTAGCACTTCTTCCCCTGATATTTGTTTCCCTGCCCGGAGACCCTGAGAAGTGTAACAATTCTCTTGAGACCTTTAGCTGTTATTCTGACACCTGATAATCCTAACAATCAGTAGTATTTGGTGTGCCATATATTATATTGTGTGCCATTTCATTATTTCTACTTGCTGTCTTACAAGTTGCATTAAAAACAGCACTGATGTTTAGCAGCAACTGTTGGTTGACCATATTTAATTTGTCCACATTTAAAATCAATACTGCTTGGATGCGCCAAAAGATTCCAGGTAATTCTTTGCATATCTGGAACAAACTCACTTTAAATTGGTGCTTGACTGCATTTAAAAAACCACAACAGAACGAAACATACTTTCTTACAGTTTAGATATAGCTTTACATAATGCTATGGAGGACAGATCTATCCGTGGTTGTGATGTCAGAGGCTATAGCCTCTGCACCATAAGAGGGAAGGGAGAAAACTAGACATGTGCTCTAGCACCAAAATTTGTATTAGGATTCTGATTTGGGATTTAGAATTATAGTTCATCAGTTTTGGAAAATGGAATTTTAAAAATTTGGAATTTCTGGATATCCAGAACTCTGTTACAGTCAATATGAATATAATATAGTCATTATTTTTCCTTCTAAAAACACAATCAGGCAAAACGTTTTTAAAGGATTTCCCTGTGTCCTCTTGTTACCTTCCCAGTGATTGTGCCCAACAAAAAGAGTGCACACCAACAGCCAGCTGTGCCTAGGTATTAGGATATGACTGTAACGGGCATCCTGATTGAACCCTGCGTAGTGGGAATGCCAGCAGGAAGTGCTAGCAACATTGGGGAAGCAGAGGACAGAGTCGCACTGAGGAGTGGGCAAATATTTTGGGCAGCACTGGCAGCCAGATTGGAGCAGGAGATAGCCTGTGGTGGGTGGGAACTGTGCCAATAGCATGGGACACAGCACCATTGAGTGAGTGACCACCGTCTTGGAGTGCCAGTGTCAGGATCTGGCCCGTACCACTCTGGGAGCTGCAGGATCAAGGCCAACCTGAGCCAGGAGTGGCCTGGTGTTTGCAGGCTCAGGCCCTGGCCTGTGTAGCAGCTGCTGGGCCACTCATGAGGTTCACCTGGAGGCAAGGCCTATTTAAGGAGTGGTTCTCCCACCCAGAACTTGCCTCAGCAACAAAGGTCTTTTGGCCTTGCTGCTCCTGAGCTCCAGCATCTGCTCCTGCCTTGGTCTCTGCTCTTGCCTCCACTGTTTTTGCACCTGCTTCTGTTCCTGCCTTGGTCCCTGCTCTTGCTGCTGCTTGCCCACTGCATTTTGACACCTGGTTCCTGCTCTGTGTTCTCAGCCTTATGCTTGGTCATGACCAACTGTACAGTAGGACTTCATACTCTGCATGGTGGACTGGGTCCTGGTGCCCTTACCCCTGGTGTGGGACTGCCTGGGATATCCTGGACTGTGATAGTCAGTTTGAAGAATGAAAGTGGCAGAAGAAGGGGGCAGCAGACTGAAGCATGGTATACCTAGTACTATGAGCAGAATGTGCTATTGTCTGTTACTTACAGGGAAGCTGAGCAATGGTAGGTTGACCTTAAGGAAAATAAGTTTTTCTACAGAGCTAGGTTCCAGGAATGAGTGATGTGGACTGACAAGGTCACCTGCCTGAGAGAATACTTTCTTAATGAGCACACTAGTTGGTGGGCAAGACAGCAGTCCTGCTGTGTCAAGAACCTGTAAAATGAGGGGATGGTGGTGGTTCAGTTGTCTTTGAAATTTGGGCTTCTTAGCTTGTGCTGGGTAAGGCCAGAAGAAAAGGGAAGGAATATCCTATTAATTGGAAGAGTTTTGTCAGCTGTGTCTTATCAATGTGTGAGAAGGAATTTCCAAGGTCATGAAACACTCTCTTGGTACCAAGCTAATTAGTGAGAAATGGTTTCAGCTGAGAAAAGGGGAGGGGGAGGAGTGAAGTTACTATAGCAAAAGTTATTCTCTTCTGGAAATGTCAGGCTGACTTGGGACCTGAATGGTGGAATACACTTGGAAGGTCTGGGAAGCTGGATGATGGGTATAAAAGTGGTATGGGGAATTTGTTTAGCCTAGCTTCTCTGAGGAGAATGCTATGTTTGCCTGCTGTCTTGCTAAATGGTGTATAACTCTGCATACGCTCTAGAACTATGCTGAAGTTCTGTTTCAGTGTAAATAGTTGAAGTTAGTTAGCTTTCTTATCTTCTGTGGGAACTGTTCTGGAATTGCCAAGTCTTAAATCTTTTGAATGTTTATTTGCTTCACAAACTTTTTGATTATTTTTGAAGTTTTTGGAATTGATGTTTTGGAACTGCTTGTATAGTATATCTTAGCCTAGCATATTTTAGGAGATTGCTATGCTCATCTGTTGTTTTAAAGCCTGACTTATACTCTGTGCATGCTCTAGAACCATGCTGATATTCTATCAACGTGTCGCTATTAGGTTAGCTAGCTATCTTATTTTCTTGTGGCAACTGTTCTGGAGGTGTTCTTACCTGAAACCTTACATCTTTTTGAATGCTTATCTGCTCTACAACCTTTTGACTGTGTTTTGTGACTTTTAAAATGGTTTTGAAGCCTTACCTTTTTGCCTTTTCTCTTAAAGCATCTTTAATAAAATATAAAATTTTAGAACTGTTTGGTTATTTTGAAGGAATAAGAGGATTGTTGGTACTAAAGAAGGCTCTTGCCTCAATCACTTATTGAATGCCTTTATATTTTGTGGGTATTTTGGTACTCCTATTTTGTAAAGCTGAAGTAAGAGTCAAAACCACTTGACCTTGTGCTTTTTGGTAACTCCCTAGAGCACTGAATAGTCACAGTGACTCAAGGTGTTGAGAGGGGTACTGTGCAGGAAGATTTTCCCCAGCCATCAACACATCTGGCCTTCCTGGAATTGCCCATGCCAGGAAAATATGGGCAGTATGGCTCAATGGTTAGTGTGGGCTAGCAATATTGACACTCCCTCCATCTGCAAAGCTTCCTCCCTTTTCTTTCTTCTTCATGTTATTTTCCTTCATTTTGTGATAGAACCTTCATGGGAAGACACTTGCAAGAGGCAGCTGAATTTTAACGGACACTACAGTTGTGACATCTGTGTCTGTGCCTTCCCATTCTAGATAGTTATTTGTCAGGCTAAAAAACAATCAATGCAAAAACTTCCAGCCTTCTTTTCAGCTTCTCTGGTCTAGATTGATCAGAAGTCTCCATTCTGACTTCTTTCTTCATGTTTCAGCACGTGAGCGCTCTCTCTTGCGACAGAGATCAAGCTTTTGCCTACTTCTCTCTCTCTTGTTTTGTCTTAATTTGCCACAGCCCTGTTCTGTTGTTCTCTAATCCAGCTTTATCAACATGCTTACAGGGGAGCAGCTATCCCCTTGCCCTGCCCTCCACGGTTTCTCTATTGGAACAGAGGACAGAAGCAAGTCTGAAGGGGAGGGTTTCCTACTGAAGTATAGGCACAAGTATGGAGACAGGTAGAAATAACTTATTGTTTGTAACCATGTTGATGAAGCTGGACTGGAAAACACCTGAATTGGGGGGGGGGGGCATTCACCGTAACTGCTGCCAGGTTGTGGAATGCTTTCCCTCAAGAGAGTAGGTTGGCCACCTCCCTTTTATCTGCTTGATGACAATTAAAGACCTGCACAATCTGCATTTTTTAAACTTTTAAATCTTAAATCTTTAAAATTGATATTATAGGCTTTCTAACTTTGTAATTTATTGTGTTTTTAGTCTATCTTGCTCTAGTCGTTGTGAGCCACCTTGAGTCCCTCACTGGGTGAAAGGCAGCCTAGAAATTAAACAAACAAGCACATTAATAAAATAACTGAATAACTGATCATTCTATTCTCCAGCTTCACTTATTAGCTGTGTTTTCACCAGATATTGCTTCTTTTGGACTACAACACCAAGAATTCCCCAGGCAAAATTCTGAAAATTATAATCCAAAAGCACAAATCTGCATATTTTCTTAATCAATCGGAAAGCATCTTTGGTTAACCAGAAGGCATATTTCTCTTTAACCTTTAATCTTCCTTTTCTTCCTTAATTGTCAGATCCCTGAACTGTTTTTTAAAACCCTCCTGTTCAGAACATCTTCTCGTTAATGTCTGGCCCTTCTTGATGCAGATGAGTCTTTCAAACAAAAGGCCATTTTACAAACCCCAGTTTTATCCACACGCAATCCAAAACCAAATACAAAATGGCTGAAAGTTCCATTCCATCACAAAGGATATTAGCTCTGATCAGTTGTTGAGGGGAGGAATAAACATTGGAAGAAAAATTTGTTTTTCCTTGGTGGCTTTGGTGAAGCCTTCTCAGGGGTATCTGATTTGCTATGCTTTTGGATATGAAATTTGTGTCTGGTGCCCTTGCATCATGTGGTGGACTGCAGAAGCTTTCCAGCTTGCTGATTTTTTAAAAAAATCTTGCAGTGAATATTTAATTGTATAAATAATTACAACTCTGCATTGTGGGACAATGACTTTGTGTGTAATACACAAACAAGAAATAATAATTACTATTTCCCTCTCATGGCCAACCTATCTGAAACTGAAAAATAGTGTAATAGTGCTATATCACTATAGGGAGAAAACGATACTGAAAACATGGGGAAATCAGTAATGAACTCCCCCGTCCCAAATGGAACCTGACATTGGGGGCAATTTAGAGAAGCTATTCAAAAGACAGTTAACAAGCTGTTCTGTGTAAATCCCACAGCTGGGATCAAGAGGAAACAAGAAAACAGAATGAAGTTGCTAGCAATAAATATTTAGCAGAAGTTACCAGAGACCTTTCTTTAATGAGCCTTGCTTGTGAATAAATAATACAGGAGGATGTTGTTAACCATGGGGAAAAGCAGTGCACTACCCTAAATATTTCTGTGGAACCAACATTTTAATCCTCCTCCCTGCTAATTCTGGAAATTCAATGCCTCAAATAAGAGTCAGAGCTCTAATATGAAAGCAAAGCAACAGGTGGCTGAGTTTCTTTAATTTTTTTACTTCAGATCTCATGCCACTTAGGATTGGTCTCTACATTCCTTCATTAGGAAGGAGAAGGTGGAAACAGTGTCCACATCATGGCTTCTCAATCTTGCTGTCATGACCTTGTGGTTATTTTGCAGTTTGTGTGCCAGGGCCATCTGTTGACCAGACACCACACACTGAAGCCCCATGTCTTCTGATCTTTTGATGGTCTTCTGATAGCTGGAGTCCACATCCATTTGAATAAGACCCATGAAATGGCGCCAACAAATAGGATTTCTGGGATCAGACCATAAGAAGCACTGCATGGGAGAACAAAAGTGCAGCAGAGCACATTAGCAAAAACCCCAAGTGCCGGGTCTCTGGCTCTGCGACTCCCTGATCTGATTCTGAACGGTACTAAACGAGGAAGGTCTTTTTGGTGTCCTGATTAATTATGAAACTTGTGACTCAGGCAAATGGTGTTCCTTTTTAGCAATTTAATGTAAGATGATGCCGTTTACTGGATAATTGCTATGTCGTGGGATAGTACTGTTCTGCAGCACTGAATGTTGGAAGCAGCTCGGTGGCAGCAGTATTGCTATTTTGGGTTGTGGAGATTTATAGCAGTAAAAAAGAACAGGCAGCAGAGTAGAATAGTGAAGAGGGACCCCTCTGAATACAACTATAATTTCCTTGGCATGCCAAAGTTTTTTTGCTTCTTGAGTTGTTGATTTTTTTTTAACCAATCTAGTGTAAAATCTCTCTCCCCTCCCCTCTTCCTCTGAGCTTGAGCAAGCTCAGCCCTCTGTGCCTCTTTGTTATCCAGGTTAAGATTTTTAAAAGGCTGATGAAGCAGGCCGGTCTTTACCGCTGTTGTACTACAATTCAAGCTTTCTTCCTTGATTGCTTTTTATAATACTGGCCTTGATTAGGGTCAGAGTCCAAGAATTGGCTCATGCCTGCCGCATAGCCAATCTGTTTGATCTCATAGTAGGTTTAAATTGTGGGATTAAGACTTCATTAAAGTGTGACATTAAAATATGAAATTTCTAGAAATAAGTGTGATGTGTATGTGCAGATATGCAGGGCCAATTAGCAGCAATTTTTCTGCAAGTGCTGCTGTGTCCTTGCCTTATTTGTTTTCACAGTGCATGCCACTGGAACTGTCATCTGGGTCATGCTGCTCCAAGGGTGATAGCCCATAATATGCAGGATATTTTCATACAAGCAGATATCTGTGACAATCTGTGCGGGGAAAAAAAACACTGGGCAATTAAACTTGTGGGAGATGCAAGAACATTTAATTAATTTATTTACTTTGTTACATTGTTACAGATACAGGGAGTAGCATATAATGCACCTGTTACAAGAACTGCACTGGCTACCAGTCTGTTTCTGGGCCCAATTCAAAGTGCTGGTCATTACCTATAAAGCCCTATACAGCTTGGGTCCAGGCTACCTGAAGGACTGTATCACCCTATATGCGCCTTCTTGGCGATTAAGATCAGCAGAGGAGGCCCTCCTCTCAGACCCATTGCCAGCACAAGCACAGCTGATGGGGACACGGGAGAGGGCCTTCTCGGTGGCAGCTCCCAGGCTATGGAATACTCTCCCTCGGGATATCAGGATGGCCCCTTCCCATTTATCCTTTTGAAAAAAGCTAAAGACCCATCTCTTCAGGCAGTCTTTTAACAATTATAACTGAATCCCTGAACCCCATTTTAGCAGATAATTTTAATTTTTTACGTTTTCATGTTTTAATCTTTTAATTGTATTTTAATTCATATATTGTTTAATCTATCTTTTAATATTTAACTTACTGTGTTTTTAAATTGTGTGAATTTTAATGGTGTGAGTCGCTTTGGGTCCCTTGTTGGGAGAAATGCGGCATATAAATAAAACTACTACTATTAATAATAATAATAATGTGCCATCAAATCATTTCTGACCTGTGAGAACCCTACAACTTAATGACCTCCAAAAGATCCTGTTAACTGCCTTGCTCAAATCTTGCAAAATAAAGGGACCGGCTTTCCTTATTGGAGCAATCCATCTTATGTTTGGTCGTCTTCTCCTTCTGTGGCTTTTCTCAGCGTTATTGTTTCCTTCTGTGAGTCATTTTTGCTTCTAGTGAGGGTTCAGTGATATGATCTAGAACCCACTTATATTTCTTCTCTGCTATCCATAAAGCTCTTCTCCAGCACTGCATTGTAAATGAGTTGATTGTTCTCCTGTCCCCTTTCTTCACTGTCCAGCTTTCACATCTGGAATCAGGAATATCATAGGATGGATGATTTTGCCCTTGGTCTCCAGTGCCACATCCTTACACTTGAAAGTCTCTTCTACTTTCTTCAGAGCTGTCTTCCAAGTCTCTGTCTTCTGATTTATCAGCTTCAGAATCCATTTTAATTGATGATTGGTTGAATTGTAGGCTTCATTGCTTTTCTGCCATGATGCCTCCTGAAACAATGCTTAATAGATAAATTAATTAAAAAGAGATTAAAAAGATTATTTAGAAGCACATTTAAAGCAACATTTGAAAGTTAGTGGACATATTATCAGGTATTTGAGGTGTCAGGTCAAATGTTCTTTCCCACCTTAGTTCAGTGCTGCTTTAAATTAAGAAATCACCATAGATATTATCCATTGCATACTGAATTGTGTGACTTGGTATGCAACTTGTAATGTCTATGGTGATTTCTTAACCTGGGGCAATTTACCTCCAAGTTACACCATTTATGTAGCTACGCAAGAGGATTTTGGCCAATATTAAGTTTTCTAGCTGAGGTTTATTTGTAAGAACAGGTACTGTGGCAAAAATTACTAATATTCCAGAAATCATTTTCTGTTGCAGTGTCAATCTGCATGCATAACTAAGACAATTGTAAATTTATTTATATTTTTAAGTGCCAATATTAGGTCAATGATGGGTATAAAATGATTCTGCTCTACAGAGATAGTATCTTTTATGGATTCACAGCATCTTTAGTAAACATATACATTTAAAGAGATTGCATATGTTGCATATTTTTGCAAAACAAGGCAATTTTGGTGCTTTAAAGGCAAAGGTGCATGATTTGATTTTTTTTAAAATTAATAGCCAAATTGCTCTGCTTATTAAGGGTACGGATAGGAAAATCCATTCGTGTCATTTTCTTCCACAACAACGTTGTAAAAATCTGAATTTCTTTCCATTTAGAATATGAAAAAACTGTTTATTTTTAGTAAATTCTTCAAAAACAAACTGAAAGAAGTTATACTTCATTTAAATCAGCCAGGATCAATAAGGAATTCCATCCATGGCACAGACAGCATCTTATTGTGCCCACCATCATTGAACAGTTGAATACAGTTTCTCAAGAAAGGGGGTGGGAGGAGGAAGTAGCAAAGTTGGATATACATAGATTCAACTTCAGGCTTTCATACGTGGAGCTTCAAAAGCCCTGGATGGATAAACCTGTTTTGTTCTTTCCCACTTGCATTTTTAAAAATCTCAAGTGCTTGTCTTTCACAAGTGAAAAAATTGGGGGATTCTATTAAATTCTTATTAAAGACATGCTGAAATGAGTCTGTTTAAGGGTTCTGTAAACAAGTTGTTAGTTGGCTGGATAGCTCAGAATGCTAGGTATCTGGCTGGGAGTTGATTCCCCACTGTGCCTCTCGGGGTGGACCCAGCTTGTGTAACCTTGGCCAAGCTTGACTTGAAGACATGCTTTTTTCTTTTTTTTCTTTTAAAAAAAAACAAGTTGTAAAGAAGATGAGACAGGATATCTTGGGAGTGAAATGATATCCAAGTCAGGGGAGAATTCTGAAGGTTGAAGCATGTACAATTAGAGTAGCGAAACTAAGGTTCATGTCCAAACCAGGTAACAAAGAGATAAAAGTGCAATACTAACTTTTATGTAGTGGTGGGTCTTAAATGAAAGCTGGAGACAGCTGATGAATTTGATTACTACATCTCCATGTCCCTGAGAAAGTTCTGACTTTCAGATATTTGGCCTATCTCTTTCTCCTTCCCCTCATCTTACTCTTGGTCAGTCAGTACATTATAGCTACAAATCACTTCTTGGCTGTAAATCAGTCTCGACTCTGGATGTAGTCCTGAGTACTGGCAGCAAGGGAAATTGATTAATTTTTTTTTTGTCAATTTGCTTTCAAGTGCAACTAATAGCTGTCCCATTGGGAGTGACTGAAGCCTAATGAAATGTTCAGGCTGAAGAACTGAGAAGGTTATCTCCACCACAGAGGAATGCTCTTCCTGCTTGGAGTGCGCAGTAGCTGACTGGGCTGGATCAGTGAGGAGCAGACATAGTCTTTCTTCATGACCTGTCATTAGCATCTCACACACCTTTCAAGTATGTTCCCTCAGACCTTTCCATGTTTGCTTCCATGCTGGTTCCTATGTATACAGGCTTTATTTCCCATGAGGAGGCCTTCATGGTTCAATTTATTATGCTCTGAGACCAGTTCTTTAGCAGTTTTTTATTCCCAAGTCCTATTCACCAGCATCTTTTATTGTGCTTCATAACATTAATAAACATAATAAACATAAACATTATCATCAACATCATCTTTTTTAAAAGCAAATGTTGACTCTGCCAAGGAAAAGATGAAACTGTCCCACCTCATCTGCGAATGTACAAAGATTGCACAAACAGATTACAAAATTAGACACTAAGAGTGGCAAAATTAGTACACTGGTCATTATGCAAAAAATATAACTTGCCAGCCTCCAAAAACCTATGCAAACATCGGAGAGAGATGGTGTCAGAAAATGACAACATCGAGTTCTTGTGGGACTTCCAGGTCCAAACTGATAGACACCTTGAACATAACACACCAGACATACGGTAGTAGTGACAGAACAAAGAAATGTCTGGATCACTGACATTGCAATTCCAGGGGATGCCAAAGTTGAAAACAAAGAATTGGAAAAACTAACAAAATACAGAGACTTGGAAATTGAGACATCTTGCTTGTGGATGAAACACAATTCAGTGGTCCCTGTAGTCATTGAGGCTTTGGGAACAATATCAAGACATTTCACAGTATTATAAGCAGTTGCAGATCTCAGAAATAACACCGTCAGAGCTACAAAAAACAAACAAACCCAGCAGTATTAGGAACAGCATACATAATCCGCCAATTTTAACAGATACTTAGGTTTTTGTTAAAACTTGAATCTGTTATACATTACAAATCAATGTTTTTATAATGTTGATTGACTGTTTCCGGTATTTTTGAATAATAAATGTGTGTTGTCAGGTCGGTTCTGACTTGTGGTGATCCTTTTCGGGATTTTCTAGGTGCTCAGAAGTGGTTTACCATTCCCTTCTAGCACTGTGCATTTTGCCCAAGGCCACACAGGCTGTCTATTTTGGAATAGACAGTGAGGAACTGTACTCTCAATCTCTGGGTCTGCAGCCTAACTCACCAAGCTACATAACATTAGCTAAAGCACAGATAGGCATCTTTCAAGGGTCTGCAGAGTATTTTCCCACTTCTTTCCCCAGACCAGCTATGGACTGTACTGAAACCTTCCAGCAAAACTTAAAGTGGCAGGAAGTTTACTTTCCAGTTTTTTTTTTTAAAAAAGCATAAATATCTGGCTTCTAAACACCAGTTTTAAAAAAAACCTGTCAGGAACATAAGAAACTGTGCGTTCTGACCTTGTTTTTGAGAAGAGTTGAACCTTCTAGAAGTTTTTGGAATTCTAATTCTTCCATTTCGCTTCCAAAGTTTTTTTGTGGTGTGGGGGTTCAGGAGGTCATGAAAAACAGCAGCCCACATGACTCATATTCCTGTTCTAAACAGCAAGGTTTATGAAGACATAACTGTCCCTGAGGTAACCCTTCCTGGGCACATCCAAGGCCCTTGGATTCTCAGATTTCACTCAGCCTCTTATGGCTTATTGAAGAAGGGTAGCACTTTCCTTCTCAGCCCAGGTTTTCAGCCAAATCAGGTTACAAAGTCTCTCACAATTTTTCTCAGTTTCTTACCTACTGAAGCCATAAGAATGTCTGTCAGATTAAGAGCTCTTCTGGACTTGTCAGAGCTGCTCAGCCAGTACCACAACTATTCTTGTTACTGAGGCGTGACTTCAAGCACTTGGGGTGAGACACTGCCTAAAAACAAAAGTGTTCTCCTTCCAACCGATAGACTCACAAAGTCACTCAGCTGGCTGCTTCTGTTGATGTTTGGACTGATGATAGATTTAGCAGTGAATTGACACAGAACGCTTCTGGTAGAGTTATGATTACGTAGCTGGTAACTGGGTATTTTGGGGACAAGGCAGGAGACATCGCACTGAAAATGAGAGAAGAACAAATACGATCTCTCACATTGAGACCAACACAGGTCCATTCAAAGACCATGGCAGCATATATCTAAATGAGGACCCTACAGGATAAAGAAAGAGAATTTCCAGCTCCTGCTGCAGTTCTTTGTTTTCTTTCCTTCATGTGCTTGCTAAAAATGTATCAGACCTACAGATACTCTGCCATCATTGCTTACTCACCACTCTTTTATGCCTTCTGTGGTTGCTTCAAAGAGGCAGGTTTCATGTTATTATCTTCACTTGATTTCAACCCAGCTCTTTCAAGACGTAACCTTTCCGGAGACTTCAGTTCATGCCCCCAGATCTTGATGTGACACAACATTAAGTCATTTTGTCATCTTTTGCCTCTTCAGTCCCACCAGATTTGTACATTGCTCAGTCAAGCAACCTCTTTGCTTCTTCTTTCTTTACTCCTTCTTTTTAAAAATATTCAAGGGATTTTACTGCAAGCTTGTGACCTTCAACTCCTGCTCCTGAAACCTTTCTGTCTACCCGATATTTTTCAGATCCGTGACCCTCCAATACATTTTCACATTGAAAGTGACAATTTAAGCCTACATTTTATGTGGTGATCTCTTCTACAGACATTAGTATCCAAATAGCCAGATTTGTTTTTTAAAAAAGGAAATGAAATGAAGAACTGAATGGAAATGGGGCCTAAAATTTGTTCTGTTGTCCACCAGCTGCGCTTCATGACCACATGAAGAAATGCTGACTTTCAAACTGGTTAACAACTCAATTACTCATTATCATAACACTAGAAGGAAAGAAAGTATTAAGGGATGAATACTATAATAATGTATGGAATATTACTTTAGGTGAACACCTGAGAAAACAGCTGCATGTGCAAAGACACTTTTAAATATGAAGCTGTGCTTTAAGACCTGATATTTTATTTTTATTAAAAGTATGGGGCACAAAGAAATAATTGAATTCCCATGGAACTCTATAGAAAGGTACATTTAACCAACAATACAAATATTATACCCCTTCCCCAAACATCTATCAATGAAGTCATTGATTTTGACATAGGTGATTTTCCCATGATCATTATCCATTATTTACTATGTGCAAACAATTCAGAAAGTATTAAATAATGAATAATGATCATGGGAAAATCACCTATGTTAAATCAATGATATCATTGATAGAAGGTGTGTGTGTGTTATGATATTTGTATTACTGGCTAAATGTGTCCTTCTATAGAGTTTGATGGGATTTCAGTGGCTTCTTTGTTTGTTCAATTTTTTAAATTTAATGTTTTATTTTGTATTTATCTTCTGCTGATACGACCCTTGTAACACCTCATAAAAGTATTCCTACTAAAAGACTCAGACCCTTCTAGCATTATTTGAATTACTGACAGTGTTAATGTACTTCTGTGTCAGTGACATTGTAAAAATACGTTTTCTGTGCATTTCAGTTTACATTTCTCTCCGTCTCTTGTAATATGCAACAAAAATATTAAAATTGGTTTTGAGAATATGCATTGTACAGTGCTACCTATTCGTGGCTCAGCTGTATGGCACGGGATTGTAGAATTTCTCTTCTGTGTACCCCACTTTGGTCAGGAGTCCCCTTGCAGCATCCAGGACCCACCGAAGTTTCTGGACTCTTTCCAAAGATAGCCACACATAGGTCATAGTCATACTGGTTATAAGAACCACAGTTACACTGATTTTAATGTTCTCTAAATTGATTTATAAATTGTCAGGCACATGACACAAAGGGGAAATCAGTTTATTTGGGCTGCAAAGCAAGTTTGTTTTTTCAGCTAGAGTGCTTCTGTCAAGTCTGGATAAAGCTTCAGCTTGTTTGCTCTGATTCAGCCCATTATTGACACAAGACATTGGCTTAGGATAGAAATGGTTTCTGCAGAATTGGATGGAAAGGAGAAACAGTTGGGCATAATCTGCTTACTGTTAGCACCAAGCTCTAGATTTCTGGACAACCTTTCCCACAAGTGTTCTGTATAAATAATACGGGAGATGGAACAGAACTCTGAGGGAACCTACACAGCAATGGCTGAGCAAGAATTTCCCATCACTAATTTCTGAGCCACCCCACCCCTGCCAAGAAAGGCCTGAGAAATGCAAAGCAGTGTTTCCAAGTCCTATCCCAGAGAGATTACCCAGAAGGATATCATGGTTGATGGTACTGAAAGCCACTTCAAGCAGAACCAAAAGGAATGCATTTCTCCTGGTGCTGACCTTTCACCAAGGTGACAACCCCCCCCCCCAAAAAAAAAACACCCTGCTGAATAGCTCAGTGGTTTAGGCATCTGGCTGCAGAGCCAGAGACTGAGAGTTCGATTCCCCACTGTGCCTTCCTGACTGGGGCTGGACTCGATGATCTACAGGGATGATGATGATGATGATTTTATAGAACTATCTTCATCCCATAGCCAGGACTGAAGCCAGACTAAAAATTAGATGATCTGTTTTATTCAGGAACTCTTGGAGTTGAGAAGTTCTTGAATGGAATATTTGGGATTGTTTGGTAGTTATCCAGTACAGAAGAGTTCAAGGAAAGACTTTAATAAAAGTCATATAACTGACTATTTTAGGCAGGCTGAAACACCATTTTGTTCTAAGGAAGCATTCACCACCACCCTTACCCACTCAGCTAGTCCATCCCAGTTGCCTTTACAAACCAGGAAAAGAAAGAATTCAGCACACATTTGTTAGCACTCACCTCTTCAAGGATCTTGTCCACCCCCCCAGGCCCCATTAGTACAGGACAAGCTGGAGCCAAATTTTCATCCACATGACATACATCAGCAACAGTGTCCAGGTCAGAGCAGATCTGCCTGATTTGATTTGCGAAGTGGAGTTGCTAAGGATTTCTTGGAATGAGAGAGTGACTAATAAAGAAACACTTTGTGGAAGAACTGATATCATAAGCTACATAAGAAAAGAGAAATCCAGAATACTTTGGTTGTGTAATGAGAAGGAAAAATTACAACTGTTACAGCTGATCACTTGAAGGCACAATAAATGAGGAAAGACATGCAGGAAGAATAACTTCTTGGTTAGACCCTTAATGACTCGTTTGAATATGGCACAATATTGTGGGTTAAAGCTGCCTCATCCAAAGTCAGCATAGCCATACCTCTGGTAACAGAGAGGAATGAGATGAATTGAACATGGCTCCTTGGGAAGCAATGAGACTTTGGCAAAGTGAACATATATCAAATTGCACATTTCATCTGTTTCCATGGTATTGAGTCCTAAAATGCTCATGCAGACTTTTCTGTTTTTCTTTAATTATTACTCATGTCTTAAATTCCAAGCCCAACCGTGGATACTGAAAACCGTGAATACACTTGATGCTACACTCATTCTTGAGTGTAAGACAGAAACAGCAGAGCAGCAGCAGCAGTTGTAGATAAATGTAACTAGCAGCAGTGCTATGGGGACTGGCCACACTTCCTTTTTTCCTGGCTTTAAACACTTGGAAAGCCTGGGCCACCCCTTTAAATTTCATGCTAAGTTCTCCCTTAATTATCAAGCATTCAGTTTGTGCCTCCTGAATTATTTATTTAATAATATCCTTTCTGTTGCATATGGTGGTGCCCAAGATGGTAGTAGACACATTAAAGCTAATCCTTTCCACCTCCCAAATGCTTCACCTGATGTGCACATGAAAATTTGTTCCAGAGAAAGAACTTTGATATATAAGAAGTGGTTTCTCCACATGCACTGGAAGCTCAAAGAGAACACGGTGGGTATGTATAGAATGTCTGCAGGAACATCCCACCTTTGCATAAAGAAACAAAAACATAGAGGATGCTGCTTTATACCACCTAAAAGTGTGTATTGCCTACCCCACAGACTATATTAAAGGAATATCCCCGTCATGTTGTCTGGGGGATTCTGGGACTCTTATTCAAACCTTCCTGAAATTTCTGTTCCACTTTTAAAGCAAAAGTGGCAAAGAAAAATTCCCATTTTCCCCTGTGGTCCATCAGCTCTTTCTAAAGCTGACTGGGTGCCAGCCTATTGAAATGGAGAGGGATGGTTACATGGTGAAGGAAGTGAGTCCTAAAGGGAAATTCTGGGTAGAAAGCTCTCTTTAATAAAAAAAAAAAAAAAAACCAAAACATGCTGCTTATATACTGCCCCATAGCACTTAAAGCACTCTCTGGGTGGTTTACAATTTAATTATGCAGGCTACACATTGTCCCCCCCCCCCCCCAGCAAACTGGGTACTCATTTTACTGATCACAGAAGGATAGAAGGCAGAGTCAACCTTGAGCCAGCTACCTCGGATTGAACCCTGGGTCACGAGCACAGTTTTGGCTGCAGTACAGCAGTTTAACCACTGCACCATGATAGCTTTCTAGCACTACTAGTGGAAATGCAATGGGCAGCAATTCTTTCTTCCCTTTCTTAACTCATTTTTAAAGGTCAGTATAATCATTCATACCATTGTATTCCAGATTACTATGTACAGATGTGAAAGCTGGACAGTAAAGAAAACAGACAGGAAAAAGATAGATTGGTGCCTCGACTTATGAACTTACGACCATTTCGAGTTACGACCAGCTCTGGCCGCAAAATTTTGCTTCGACTTGCAAAAGAGGAGGCTTGGGACTGCCTGGTAAGGTAAGGTGCTGCTTTTTGCTTTTTAAAAACTGTTCTGGGTGGGTTTTTCAGGGTGGGCTTGGGCTGGGGGGGGGTTATGTTTCTGTGCTGTTATTGTTTTGTTTTTTGGTGATTTTTTTTTTGCAGCCCCAGCGTGGGGCTTGCTTTGTTGTTTATTTTTGGTTTTGTTTTAAAGCCCCAGCGCCTTTGGGGCTTGCTCCGTTTATTTTTGGGTTGTTGTTTGTTTGTTTTTGCAGCCCCAGCGTGTTCCTATGGGGCTTGCAGTGTTTTATTTTTATTTTATTTTTTGGGGGTATTTTTTTTTCCAGCCGGAACGGATTAATCGCGTTCCAATGCATTTAAATGGGAAATGGTGCTTCGACTTAACGACCATTTCGAGTTATGTCCATCTTCTGGAATGGATTATAGTCGTAAGTCGAGGCACCACTGTAGATTCATTTGAAATGTGGTGCTGGAGAAGAGTTTTGTGAATACGCTGGACTGCCAGAGAGATGAAGTGGGTCCTAGATCAAATCAAGCCCCAATTTCCTCTGGAAGCAAAAATGACGAAACAGAGGGCACATCATGAGAACTCAAGATTCTCTGGAAAAGACAACAATGCTAGGAAAAGTTGAAGGCAGCAGGAAAAGAGCAAAAGCCAAAGAAAAGTTGGGTTGATTCAGCAAAGCTGTGGCCCTGAGTGTGCAACAACTGAGCAGAGCTGTTGACAATAAGACACTTTGGAGGTCAATCTTTTATCAGGTGGCAATGGGTTGGGGGCAACCTGATGGTGCGTAACAACAATTAAAAAAACATGGGGCAAAGGAATTGGGAGAATTTGATGCCTTCTGGATCAATATAAAATTTCTTGAAGAAGTAGTTTAATTGCATACTAAAAGTGTTATCTGAAAGCACTCAAAGATTTGAAGGGCTTTCCAATGACTTTTCTGCCTCCATAGTCACTAATTTCTTCCCACACCTATCCGACAATATTTCTACTCCAATATACTGTCTATCAGTATGTCACAAATCCTTTTTTAGAAAATCTCTTCTCTAGTGGAATATTTTGCAATTGGAATGGAGAATTAGGCATCCTTCAGTCTCGAGAGACTATGGTAACGTGCTCTGTATGGAGGACTTGGAACAGCGTCTAGTGTGGCTGAGAAGGCCAATTCGAGAGTGACAATCCCTTCCACATTGAAGACAAGTACAATCTGTCCCCTGTCCAGCCCCCTGATTTTGCTGCTTACGGTACTTCCTCTTTGCCTCGGCCTGCTGGACAAGGGTCTCTTCAAATTGGGAGAGGCCATGCTGCACCGCCTGCCTCCAGGCTGAACGCTCAGATTTCAAGGTTTCCCATCTGCTGAGGTCCATTCCTAAGGCCTTCAGATCCCGCTTGCAGCTATCCTTGTATCGCAGCTGTGGTCTCCCTCTGGGGCGATTTCCCTGCACTAATTCTCCATACAGGAGATCTTTTGCAATCCGACCATCAGCCATTCTCACGACATGCCCAAGCCAACGTAGACGTCACTGTTTCAGTAATGTATACATGCTAACAATTCCAGCTCATTCTAGGACTACTCTATTTGGAACTTTGTCCTGCCAGGTGATACCAAAAATGTGTCTGAGACAACGCATATGGAAGGTGTTCAGCTTACTCTCCTGCCGTGCACAAAGGGTCCAGGACTCACTGCAGCAGAGGAGTGTGCTCAGGACACAGGCTCTATATAAAGGAATCTCAGAGCATATTAAATACAATTGTCTTCAGCTCTACAGTATATGTTGTCTATTTTTCCATAATTTTCTTTATATTGTATTTACAAAAGTTTGATTTCTCAACTGCAACATTTTCATTTCTGCCTTGTAGCAGACTTTCCTAGTGGAGGATTAGACTGAACCTGGAAATCCCTCAAAATTTCCCAGAAAACAGGATTTAGACTTTCCTTTAATGCAAGCTTTTGTTACAGCCCATGACTCCCTGTGGTGCCAAGTTGTACATCTTTGTGAAGGAGCATTTTAGCTTGTAAATTGCAGAGACACAGTTATCCTCTTGCATTAAACCCCTCAGACAATGTCCCCTGGATGGATTCTAAGAGCCCCACGCAGCGAAGCTAATCCTTATGTATTCAGCTGTATTGTCAAAGGAAGGGTGGGTGGGAACCTTAAAAGTTCAGGAAAATGTTCGCTAGAGAGAACAGGAAGACCACAGGAATGCATATGTTTTAATTTCTTACATGGCTGATCAATAAAATTCCAGGTGGCAGGCAATGGCTCTAAATTCATTAAGTAGATAATCCAGAATGGCTCAACCTAATTTTCTCTGTTTGTTACAGAGGTTATTTCTTAAAGCAAGGATCAAACAGAAAACCTGCCTTTTTGGGGGGGGGGGGATACTTTGACCCCTTTGGAGTGTGTCTAAAAGCACTTTTTGGATGACAACATTGGCTAGAATATAGTCGCATTTATCTAAACTCCTGGCAGATATCCAGAATTTGCAAACAGTTTGAAGCTTCAGCTGATGCATTTGCTATTTATGAAGAGCTGCATAAAGATAGTCTTATAGGGGACACCCTGTGGATTGAAGAAATTTTGTTTTGTAGAGATGTGATTTGCATAATTACAGCTCTAATGCACATGTTCCCATGGCCCTTGTACACATTTTGTCAAAACCCGTTCTTTGGTGACAGGCAATTTCTCTCCCACCTGCCCCAGACCATCTCTACTTGGAATGGGACTGATGTTTCTCCACCTTTCCAGCCTTTCACTGTCTCAGACCAGATGTTCTCCTTCACTCTTTGTAAGTCCTTGGTTATGGTTGCCAGGTCAACAACTGCCCATTTCCAGAATCTTCAGATTTGAAACCTGAGACCAAGGTGTGGGCCCCTTTATGAGGCCACAGTGTAAACAATTACAGACATCTTCACATTGAGCTAGTGAGCCCTGTTGCCAATTGAGAGTAGGTGTTAAATCCACCAACCACAATGACATCAAACTTGCTCCTTCAGCACTACTTACCCTGAGATTTGTCTCCTTGCCTAAAGACTGCTGGGGTTATTGAAAACTCGTATGCTGCCACTAATATATGTGGTTGGGACGGACCTTTCTGGGCTGGGGTGACTGTCAATCTATCCAGCACCAGCCACTCATTCCTTCCCTGTTTCTGAACTCAAAGCCCTACCTTTCTGGTAATCTTTTTCCTCCCTCTGGAGTCTGTTGGAAGTCAGTAGTCTCTGTTAGTTTGTTGAGGCCTGTTGTTCAAAGCAGTCATTTTTTATCTTGCTGTTTGATTTGTTCAACTGTAAGTAAAGAAAATGGTTTTTATTCTTTCTCTTATTAATATCTTAGAGTGAGTTCTTGAGACTATGTGCCAGTTGATGAGGGGAAAAAAAGTGGTGGACATCTTTGGGTAACTTGAAGCTATTCTGCTTTGTGAATCCCTGTACTTCTGCTGTGCAGCTAGAGGAATTTAACCAGAAATTCAAAACTCTGCAACAGAGACATGTGAAAGTAAAGCAATACCCTGAGACTACATCCAGTATCCTGAGACCTGGCAATCATGGATATTGCTTCTCTACCCTGCCTGTCCCATCTGTGACTTGTATGTGTGTATTGTATGCACCTATCTTTCATTAGGCCCAAAATTCTTTATCAAAGGAAAGCTCCCATGGATTTCTGGGAAGTGTAGTTTGTCAGAGTTTAACACCTGGGCACCCATTTCTCCCCTACTCTCAACTGGCACCAGGGCTCACTAGCTCAATGTGAAAATGTCCTAGCAAATTACATTGGGTACCATGAGCAGCAATGTATTTTGCTCCCTTTCCAGGCTACTATTGCTGCAGAAGTATAAGTGGCAGCTTGGCAAGCCCAGAGTTTATGAGTCTTGCTGAAATTCAAAAGGGTTTGGACTCAGATCATTACTGCACAGCAGTTTGTTGTATTTCATCATTAAATTTGTTTTTAAAATTATATCTCATTTTGAAGCATTTACTCAGAGATAAGTCCAAATGAAATTTATGAAGATGCTAGGAAAGGTTTATGAAATAATGAATGAGCTGAACAAGCTAGGCTATTTCTCCTTCCCTTCCTCCCCATCTATTGCCCATAGTTCATTAAGAGAAACAAGTAGCTGAGCTTCTTCTGAGACACATCTAGCATTTCTTCATCTTTACTAGGGATAAGATGATTCCCTTGTCGATCATTTACCTGTGGTTGACTTAATCACTTCTATTACAAAGAAAGACAGGTCTGCATAGATCACTCTGTCAAAGTAGAGGCCAATGATGCACTGAGTTTTGGCCAGATAATACTTTCCAAACTTTAGCACAACACAACCTTGGTGTCTCTTGTGTACTTTAAATCCTTAGACCACAGTCTGCACAGCCCTGGGAAACCCTAATTGCTTTCTCTTGCACTGAGCTGTTAATTCATTAGCTGGGCAGCAGAGAAAAGAGAGCTGTTCTAACACAGTGATAGGAACCCCACCTTTCACCCCACAAACACTTTTGATGCAGCCAAGACTGCTGCTTCCCTCTGCTAATAGTGGTAGAGAAACAGTTATTTGAGTCAGGTTCACTGGGGAGAGGGCAGTTCTTTAACATCTTTTCTGTGTTTTGACCACAGGAGGGTGGCTTGCAACCCAACCCTCATATTTCAGGGAGGTATGTCTGCTAGACCGTCTCCATCCCTGCATGCTCTCTCTTTCTCTGTATATGTGCGTGCCATTCAGAGTCCACCAGCTTGTACACTAGGCATCATCATGTATGGCTTGGTAAAGTGAGTGAGATTCTCAGATCTTCCCTTTTTATTTCTTTAAGATATTTTACCCCACTTTTCTCCTTAAAAAGGGCCCAAGTCGGCTTACATCATTGAAAGACAATATTTAAAGCTAAAAACAATGAGTATAAAAAGGCAGCTTACATCATGAAAAGACAACATTTAAAGCTAAAAACACTAAGTATAGAAATATTAAAAACGAACAAACAGGTACCACTTTGAGGAATGGTAAACACAAGCAAAAGGGACGTGGTGGTGCTGCGGGTTAAACCGCTGAAGCCTCTGTGCTGCAAGGTCAGAAGACCAGCAGTCGTAAGATCGAATCCACGCGACGGAGTGAGCTCCCGTCGCTTGTCCCAGCTCCTGCCAACCTAGCAGTTCGAAAGCATGTAAATGCGAGTAGATAAATAGGTACCACCATGGTGGGAAGGTAACAGCCTTCCGTGTCTAGTTGCACTGGCCACGTGACCACGGAAACTGTCTATGGACAAACGCTGGCTCTACGGCTTGGAGACGGGGATGAGCACCGCGCCCTAGAGTCGGACACGACTGGACTAAATGTCAAGGGGAACCTTTACCTAAACACAAGCAATACCAAAAACCCAGTCAAAGCAGTAATGCATAACAATCCTTGTTAAAATCCGACTCAGGCCGCCAGTCACTGAGGCACCACCCACCCGTGTCCTTTTGGTCTTAAGCAGACACCAGTCACACCAAATGTACTCATTTCAGCTGAGCTTCACAAGAAAAGAGAAAAATGTAATCCAAGCCCAGAAAGGGAGAAAAGAATTCCAAGTAAGCATAAAAGCTTGAGGCTAGCCTCCACCTCAACCAGATTTCTTTGTTGAAGAAAAGTAAAGATGGTGTGACTTGTTTCTGATAGATACTGATTTTCCAAAAGCAAATATAATTATAAATTTACTTAGAGGAGGCCTTATTTATGACAGCTTTCTGCATCTTAGTGATAGGTGTTTTTCCGGCAGAATGGGTATAATCATTCCCTTGCACATAGAGCGAAAGTCATTCTATGCATTGTAAATGAGACAGCATGTGACGCGACCTTCCCTTTCTTTCCCCAGGGAATCAGCCAATAATACATCAGACCAGAGACCCTTAAAGTGAAGTACTGTCTCTCTGAAACCTGTGGTGCGGGAAGCCAATGAAAGATGTGAATAGCAGGAGGAGCAGAAGGGGAAAAGGTGCAAGAACAGAGGAAGTCTCAAGTGACTTGTATGTCAGGAAGAAGGCTGGCGATGGAGCAAAGAGATTGCAAAGAAGATGGTGAGGAAGTAAACTTGAAGTGCAATGGTTAGGACTGGGATGGGGGCAATCAGAACATTTCCCCTGTTTCCTGGGTTGGGGTGTGAAGCCCAGAGATTTACAAATGCCACCTCCACCTTCTCCCTATCTTTCTTTTGTACTCTGTTTCAAAAGTTTGTGTGAGCAGGGGTGGTGGGTGGTTTGCATTATATATAAGTTATGTATGTTTGCATACATTTTTTTCCACACTGATTTATGCATTTTCTATAATGTATGCCTTTCCCCCACTTGACTAAAGCATGTTTGGATTATTTTTTTAAATGTCCACTTTTTCTTAAAAAGAATCACTTTCATTCTTTTATGTACATTTTATTTCTCCAAAGCAAACCACTAACCTTTGCGAAGGTGTGAAGTTGTGCATGGTCCCACAATGAACGTTGTGGCGTGTGAAAAAGCTGCTTTTCTTGAAGTGGTTGAACCCACCAACTTCTTTTTTCCGTCCATCAGTCTGCATGACTTCCTTTAGTTTGCTGGATAATTATTGGATTTCTCCTGCTTGAAAGACAGGTTGATGGACCAAATATTAGACTTGGATCTAAAGAAACATGGGGTTGAGTTTCCTGCTAGCCCTGAATCTCCATGAGAGAAAAGCTATTGTTTCAGGACCAGATCTCTCTCACTATTACCTACATGCTAAGCTGCTTCAAGCAAGGGGAGGCTAAACATGTAACAGAGGAACAGAGTTTTCCTTGAGAAGCTGCATTTTATTCTTTTAAAATTACAGACATATGAACTTATATGGCAGCTTTGTGCTAGGACAACATTGGAAGGTTGTCATGCCCAGAGCTGAATTAAACATGATCTAACTTCAACACAATTGTTTTGGATGGCAACTCTTTTCCCTAATTCCAAATTAAGTGGAGTAATCACAGTTATGGGTGAAGGAAATATACTTTATCTGTAGACTGCCTTTTTTTTGTTACTTCATGTCCTTATGAGCTGAGGCTTTGCAGGGGAAAAGGTTGGAGGCTTAAACTCTTGTGAACCCTAAAAAGAAAACACCTTGAATACATGGCAGTGTCTTAAAGAAGATGGGTGTTTACTCAAAATTTTAATGTGAGATATTCCCATTAAATTCAGTGGGTATATGTGGACAGGCCATTGTCTGAATTCAGTTAATGCGTGACATCTCTTCTGTTGCATTGTTGATGAAATCCTCAGTGGAAAGTCTTCCTTGCTCTTTTCCCTTGTTTCACATTCATTCACCCCTTCCTAGCCATCTTGGCCTGCATCAGCATGCTCCAACTGTTTCATACCTCTGGTTTTCAGGCAGCCAATAGTAAGAAATTCTCTTTAGCCGGTGTATACATTTGTATGCTTTGTGCTTTACCTGTGATCCTACCTAAGGTAGTGCTAGTACATTATGCAGGCATGAGAAGATGTCAGCAAATATGCTGACCTCGTTATAATTAATGGATAGTGGGATAATGGTTCTGCATGACTCATTAGATACTGAAAAGGAAGGGTGGGGGAGCGATCCAGCAGTTCAACATTTAGTGTAATTGAAATTCTGAAACATTTATTATTTCAGGCACACTACAGTAACTTGGGTTTTAAAAACCTTAAATTAATTATTCCAGCCACTTACAGGATGGAAACATGTGGCTGGGGAGTAAGTGAGGTTTCAGAAGATCCAAGGTCATGCATGCCTTAAACCTATATGGCATCCAGTCCCTTAAAGGGACAGGTGTCAGGTTTTTAGCCTAAATACTTTTGCTGCTTTCCAAATCCATAAGCTTCATCATTAGGAAAGCAAGAGTTTCTGTAAGTGTCAAATAGTTTATTGCAGATTAACGAGCAATCAATACACTTAGCAAACATGCCATTTCTGTTTTTATTTCTAGATTTTTAGTGGATTTGCAAGCAGAATCTGGAGCAGTATTTAAAACGTGAGAATGTGAGGGCTGCTCCCACACTAACATAGTGGTGACATACAGTATGAATGTGCCAAAGAAGCAGATGTGTGTTTTAAGGTAGCAGAGGGTGAGACACTTTTCCTTACAAATTGTACTTTTAAAGATTCAGCTCAGAATCACCCTGAAGGCTGCCTGAGTAGATATGAGGCCCTCTAGAAAAGTCCTCTAGAAAAGGGGTTCCCAACCCCTGGCCACGGACCAGTACTGGTCTGTGGCCTTGGAAGGACTGGGTTGCCGGTACAGATGAGTGGCGAGCAGGAGGTGAGCGGCAAGTGAAGCTCCGCCTCCTGTCAGCACGCTCCTATTAGGTTCTAATGCTGCTGTTGATCTGACAGGAGGTGGAGCTTCAACAGCAACTCACCTCCTGCTCGCCATTTCCTTTACGAGCTTGATTCAAAGCTATCCTCCAAGAACCTACTGCATAACAAGTACCGCCCCCCCCCCCCCCGGTCCTTGGGAGAATGGTCTTCAACTAAATCAGTCCCTGGTGTCAAACAGGTTGGGGACCACTGCTCTAGAACATAACTGCATTGACAACTACACGTTTATGACCAAGAAGACTTTGAAATACAAATTATGAACCAAGGTGTTATGGATTTAGTGTGAGTTCAGCCAACATGGGTGTGACTTTCAAAGAAGATTTCGGCAAAAATTGCTGTAGCAATAAGCAAGATATAATAATGTCCATGTGGTCTGATATGCATACATGAATGTTTGTTTTTGCTTTGACCTTCCCTGATTATCTTGTGGGTCTCATTCTTTGCACTATGACAGAGAAAAACCAACATACTATTGAAGTTGGTGAAATTTTAACATTGTGTTTTACTGCTTGGTACGTTCTGCTAGTTGGACCATTTCCTAGAATAGTCACATCAAACTTTTATTATTCATAATTTTAATACAAATATTTTATAATTTTAATACATGCCATTGTTTTTATAACATTATGTAAACAACCCTGGGGGCTGCTTTTGTGGATGAAGCATATTTATGCATTTTGAACATTAAATATTTTTACAGTTTTTAAACAGTTGTTTCTGTAATAGTGTTCACTTGTAATTTCTTCCTGATGACTACACCACACCCATTTGATAAGGAAATGTTTACCCTTTGATATTCCATTATCCAGGGTGGTGCATCTTCATGTTTTTGAAATAACATTCCTACCAATTGTAAAACTTGATGATATTGTATCCTGTTTAGTATTGCTAGTCCATCATTTAAAATCTGTTTATTATCTTGATTCTTGGGGTTTTAATAATTTCATATGCAATTATATACATATATACAGTATACTGAATTCTGACTGATGTTTATTCAAAATCTTCTCCAGTAGCCAGATGGGAATTGGTAGAAATTACATTGTTCTTAGAAATATTGTCATATTAATAATTGTTAGCCATCTTAAAGCGTTTAACTGATGCTTTCCCCATGCAACTATATCCTAGTTTAATTGTTTTAGCAATAGCATAAAAGTATCTTCTGAAAAATGAAGTATCTTCTGGCTTCTGTAGATTTTGTATAACCTTCAGTCAGAATTCAATATATGTATATGAAGTTATGAAAAAAAAAAAACCCAAAGAATCAAGATAAGTGTTATACAGAAACAGATTTCTCATGATAGACTAGCAAACTATGGATTTGATAACTGAACTGCCATGTAGCAGAAACCTCTTCATTTGCTTTTAGATGTGGGGTAGGCAAATTGTGGTCTTGGGGCTGTATGTGACTCCCAAAACTCTTATGTGGTCAACTTCCTTTGGAAGTTGAAATAGAAAAGATTAAAGAAATCATATGCCACTTATGCTTTCATTGGGTTTTCTGGGTGAAATTAAAGGAGATTTTGTGCCTTTTTTTGCAGTTTGAGATTTTGTGAAAAACTTGAATGCTTTTTGTGCAAAACCCTGATTTGTGCAAAATGCAATTTTTTGTGCATGCAAATATCACTTTTTTTTTTTTTTTTTTTTTTTGCAAATGCCAGTTATGATAACAGGGGAGGGGGAGCCCGGATCTTTTTGAAGTTGTGCAACAGTTAAAAAAACCTTGTGGACCCTGACAATTATTATTTTTCACTTTATTTTTGGGGGGTATCTCAATGTGTGCAGACAACCTTTTTCATTGATGGTGAGAATACTGGTGAGTATTCTTTACATTCTCACCCTGAATACACCTAATCTTGTCTGATATTGGAATCTAAAGAGGGTCAGGTCTAGTTAGTATTGGGTTGGGAAACCATCAAAATATTGTGTCTGAAAACCGGGAAAACTACTGTTGTCGGAGTTGACAATATTGGGCCAGGCAGAGCAATGAACTGACTCGGTGTGAGACAGCTTTCTCTGCTATGTTTCTTAGAAACTACATTTATACAGCAGAAGACAGCAGAAGAGTATGGACAGAAGGGTGACAGGATTAATAAGAGCACAAGTAGGCCTCATTTTAGGTAATATATTGAAGTGACTCATTTTTGCCCAATGTATTCTTTCCTGAAATGTGAGAGCACACATTAATGGACTACAGGGTCAATTAAGAATGGACACCATAGCAGACTACCTTCTGGTTTTCTGAAAACTAGCACTATGCTGGAGACACTGATCCATTTCCTTCCCGCCTTTATTTCTTCTTCTTTTTTTTAATGCAACACCATCAATGAATATGTAATGTTAGCAAAGTTTAATAAGCAAAATGGCTGTTTTATAACTTGAGGGGACACATGCATTCTAAATCTACATTCTGGTCTGCATCTGGAAATTTGTGTTCCAAATTTTAACCAAGAAGAAAGGGAAAGGATGGGACAGGGGGCATGCTGAACAAGGGATGAATATGATCAAATCCAGTTACATGTCCTGTTGGGAAGAAAGACTGTGGCACAAGTGAGGACTCCAGTTGTTATCAGCCCCAGCCACCATGCCAGGTAGTCAGAATCTGTAGGGCAACAAACATGCAGAAAGCTACGGGTGCGTCACATACGGAGCTGAGCCAAAGGCTTTTTGGCAAAAAGTGGCCTCTAAAGAGAGTTTTGATGGAAGAAAAGCAAGAACCGTTCTGTGTTCTATAGGTTTTTGAAAACTTTCAATTCATACTCCAATGCTTGGTCCTTTTCTTTCCCTCCTTTCCTCCTTTTTTCTTTTCAAAATTCATTTCATGGTCAAGTGAGAAACCCCAATCCTTGTACTGCACTGGTTGGCTTCACAGCTTGGCATCAGGAGAAGATACCATATGGATAATTTATGGGAAATCGGTAATTGAATCTCAACTGCTTTGATAAATCATACCATCTCATTACCCAAGACCAGAGTGAGGAACATATTTTTTTAAAAACTGCAAAATGAATGCCTTTGCCATAATCGTCCACCATGTGCAACTCAATGATTTCACAGGTCTGGCTGCTTTCCCTTCCCCCAAGACTTGAGAAAGCTGAGCTCCTAGGTGCTTAAGTGAGGCTATAAACAGCACAGTCAAAATCATTTTAAAAAATGCTGATAGGCAAGGAATTGAGTCCAGGATAATGCATAAAGTGAGCCATAAAGAATCCTCACACTCCAGATTAAAGAGGCCCAGGAAGAAGATGGCAGGAGAGATGTGGAGGTAGTAGTAGAAGGGGTTCTTCTGAACAACAGTGGACTATCAAAGATTATTGTTGAGAAAAACAGGCAATGAAGCTGTTATGTCGTCACATTTTCAGTCAGATTTTTGCTTTATTTTCCAGTCAGAAATAGTTGAGGTAACTGTCCCTTTCTCCAGCTATTATTGTTCTGGAGTACAAGAGTAACTGTAGGTTGGCATTATCATTAAATGGGATGCTAGGGTGACCTGCAAACCTTCACAATGCAGAAAGAGGTAGTTTCTCTTCCCATTTATTATTCATATTCTTAACATTACCCTCTAAATATTATTCAATATTCTCCTCAGGGGTATTTGAGTGTCAGCTTCTCCCCAGTCCAGTTTTAAGCAGCCCAGCACATTGCAAACGTCACATCTAAGTTTTCCAGTCTCTTAAACACAAACAAGTGTATTACTGCTCTCCTTTTTTTCTTTTTTTCTCTTTTTTTCTTTTTTGTGGAACTTTCTGCCATGGTACAGTTTTCTTTTTCTGCTCCACCTGCATCACTCCACTCTTCTCTACAGTCCCTCCAAGACTGGTGAAGAGTGGGGTTTCAGACATCCAAGTTATACACCCACAGAATATAAAGCCCTAAACGGCTTAGGACCTGGTTACCTAAAGGACTGCCTTCTTCCATACAAACCTGCCCGTCCTCTAAGATCAGGCCAGGAGGCCCTTCTGAAGGTGTCATCCCTGAAAGAGGTGAGGGGGATGGCATGCCGAAATAGGGCCTTCTCGGCTGTTGCCCCCCAACTTTGGAACACCCTATAGAGATCCGCCTGGCTCCAACACTTTTGTCTTTTCGGCACTAGGCAAAGACCTTTCTGTTTAGCGAGCATTTTAATTAAATAGTATTCTTTAGTTGGCCGTATGAGCAGCAGGATTTATTAATATTAATGTTTTAATGATTGTTTTTAATATAGGATATTATTATAATATTGCCTATTTTTAATGGTTTTAATGTTTTTAAAGTTTTAATATTGTTGTACGCCTCTCAGAGACCACTGGTAATGGCACGGCTAAAAAAAATCTTGTAAATAAATAAATAAATAAAATAATAAAATGGGTTTCACCCCCCCCCCCCAGGAACGTGCCCTTAGCAGCTGCCTTAGGGAAAGTCCAGCCTTCACCAGACTTGGAGTAATTGTAGAGGAGAGTTTGTGAGAGCTTACCGGCAATTTTGGTGTCTCTAGGTGCCTTGGGGGCCATTTTAGAGCCCAACAAATCAAAATCAAAAATTGCTAAAATTCATTGATTCGTATTCATTGGAGGCATTGATTTGTACGAATATGAATTGACATATTAGCGATTTTTGAATGTATTTGGTGATTCATTTTTTAATTCATGCCCATCTCTAGTCCTTACCTCTTGCCCAAGGAGAACCCTCATATAGATATGTGCATGTGCATTTTTTCCTTATCACAACATTCAGATTCTTGTGCCTTACTGAGTTGGATGTGTTTTGATCTTGCTTCTGTTTACCATCTTTTACTGTGATATTTGTTTGATCCTTTTTAGGATTTGCATACTTGTTTTTTGCTTTAAATTTTGTTTTTGAATGACATAAGCTGCTTTGGGTCCTTCTTAAGTGTAGAAAGGTGGGATAGAAATGTTTTAAATAAATAAATGTCCACAAGCTCGGTCCTAAAGCAGAAGATTACAGCAGCCATAGCTGTCAGCCAGGGGAAGAATACTTGACTCCCTGTGGAAGCATCTTTGGGTAGCTATAGGCTATTGGATTAGATTGGGTCTGATCTGAACACTGTACATCCAAGCTACTCTCACTGGTGCAATCTGCCCTTGTGGAAGCTAAGAAGCAACATAAAGCTATATATCTGAAGCCGACTTTGTCATTTTGGTGCCTGAAGTAGAGATCTGTCAATTGGAAAAAGCTCCAGTTTTGCCTTGCAGGTGGTCTCCTCTCCATCATATAAAGAAGTCTAACTGTGCCAGAGGCTCAAACGAGTCAATGCAATATTAGGAACAGAGTTTCCTTAAGCAGGACAAAGATATGCATTTATTCTAGCACAAACTTTTCCTAATTACCTGTTGCAGATTAGTTTGCTTTTATTTCGTGATTGGTTATGAAGAGGTAAACATGGGCTTCATCTGCAGGTCTGACTGCTCAGACATGGACCTTTTTGAAAGAATTGTATTCCTGAAGAGAAGAAAATAGCAGCAGGAAACAAACATTTGCCTTAACATCTGATTTGATCTTTCCCTCTTCACCTTCAGATACATAGTACATATATAATCCATTTTTGCAGCTATTCTCTCATATGGTATGCAGTAAGGTTGGCCTCTAGCTGTCAATATTCTGCTAGTATTGATGTCATTGAAATCAGTCCACATCAGCATCTATTCTCTGTGTTCAGTCTTGATATGGCCTGGTCCGTACTGCAGCTGGCAGTATGCTGCTCTTTCCAATGTAACCAATCCCATCAGAGAGAGCAAAAAGCAAACAACCAAAATAAACAAATACATCAATGGTAAATGACATTTTACCTCTGCCCCCTAAATCCTTTTTACTCAAACATATACCTCATTCCTCTTAGTACCTAATAAGTGATGAATGTGCTTATGGTTTGTGTGGCTGCCATTTTTCCTGTTTCTCCTAAGTATTGATTGCATGTCATCTTGAGTGTTTAAAAGCAAAGAACAACAACAAAAAAGAGTAAACAAATAAAGATTGTGCCAATAGGAAGTTACATTACTAAAGTGGGGGGAGGGGAGAACCCCTTAACAAATTTCATGTATATGAAAAGGATCAAAAGCATAACCACAAAACTGCCAAGACTATGAGAGAAACGAAACATACATCCCAACCACATTGTAAAACAAGGATGCAAACTATTTCTCATTACTTACAGGGGTGGCAGACCCTCCCTTGCTGAATGTATGGTGAAAGGCAGGACTTGTTGGGTATGCTTGGATGCTGGATTTCCAACATTGAGGAGGAGATTGAAGTAAATGGTCTAAAAGGCCCTTTGTGATTTTGTGATTCCCAGCACAATCCTTTGTATGTCTAGTCAGCAGTAAGC
The DNA here is from genome assembly GCA_037013535.1 of Intellagama lesueurii. NCBI lineage: Eukaryota > Metazoa > Chordata > Lepidosauria > Squamata > Agamidae > Intellagama > Intellagama lesueurii. Next base: position 223,000,277 of record JBAJHW010000002.1, read on the forward strand.
TTCCTTGTATTTGTTGGATTATTCCCAATAAATGTATGGGAAACTGAAGAGATACAGACAGGCACAGGAACATATTTTACACCAAAATATTTTCTAAACAAACAAACAAACAAACAAAAACGAACAAACCACCGTACGAGGGTTCTTGGTGATTGACCTGCTGTTGAGGATGTGGTTTTTTTAAACAGGTGGGTGCTTTATTTCTTGATGGTGTGCTTTTCCACTGCAAGAAAAGCTTCAAGCAGAGGCTGGTCCTTGCTGTGCTCCTCTGTCACTGGCATATGTCTTGGCAAGATCAAGTGGAACACATGTTTCTATATTGTGCCCCTTTCTCACAGTTTGGGGCTTGGGGTTTACGTTTCGGTTTCAGTGCTTCTCCGCTAGGTACAAAACACCTTTTAAAAGCATTAGGGAATACTGTAAAAGATTTTGCATCTGGTGACTGGTCGTGTTAACTTTCTTTTTTTTTACAAGGAACCCTCTTAATTTCTGAGGGAGTATTCAAACAGAAAACCTCCCACTCAGAAAAAGTGTATTATTGATTACAGCCTATTGTTTCAAAATACCCATAGCTTTAAAATACTATGCTTGGGGAGATGGTGCTGCTTTGTCACATTTCTTACTACAGGGAAGGCTCTCCCCTGGATATATGCCATGAGCCAAGAAGAACACTATTTCATTACGTTCCATAGCTCCTCACTTAGTGGAGGATAAATCTATCAATATCGGTCTCTCCATTCCACCTTTTTCCAATGTTGAGTTTTTGTTACCTTCTGACTTGAGACTGTATTTTGCAGTCTTTTGTTCCAGTTCAGTTGCTCCTGAACACTGGGATGTTTTTTAAAAGATAATTCTCTTGAAAACCTGTTTTGTATGCTAATACATGCATCTGTATACATAAAGTTACTTGATAAATCCATTTTTGTGAGCAGTTTTCCTGACAGTGCATTTTTATGTTATTTTCAGAGTTACATGCATTTTTGTGTATATTTAAAATGGCAAATTGCTGTAAGATTCTGAGAAATGCACATTTCAAAGGATGATGAGTTTTGATTCACATCGTTCAAAATCTGAAACAGTTAAAATGTCAGTTAAACAGTAGAATTCTAGGTTGAGTAATATTTTGATTGTTACAGCCAAGACAACCTTTCCAGTGTCTGCTTCTTGGCTCCCTCTTGGGACCAACCACTAAGAAAGTATTGGCTGGAACTCTTTAAAGGTCTCTGATGTTTTCTCTGATGGAGAAAGGGTCTGGAGATTCCTTTTAATGGCCTTGATTCCCTTCCTCCTGCACTGCATTCTGCAGCCGGATGTTCCTAGTCCTTGAGTTTCAGCACATTTCAAAATAGAGCCCACTTTTTAAAAATGCAATAGTTTCTTGCCAAGATTCCACTGACAGAGATAACTTGCAGTCTGACTCAGAAGCCAGCCCATAACAGATTAGTATAACCTTTGCAGATCAGGCACAGAGGGAAGCATAACTCATATTTCCCAAGAGCTAAATTTGCATTAATGACAGTGCCGTCATCTATCACGACTTTTACAGAATTGGTAGTGAAATGTCTGTCATTATGATGGCAGGGAAGGTGGAAGAAGGTCAGGTGGCTTGCACAGAGTCTCTGGGGTCTCCTCAGCACAAGCTCAGTTGTGTTCTGGAGAGAGCAGTGTTGCTGTCCCTCAGTTGGGCCCTAGATTGCAGCCTTTAGAATTCAGTAGGAGCATCTGGTTTTTATGGGGCAAAGTCATGGTGTTGGATAGAAGACCTATGGAAGGCTCAGACTCGGTGTCAGCATCATGCATTCTTGAACCATTGGCTACATGCACCTGCCCTGGTGTCTGGATTTGTGAGCTACCATTTTAATTCTCTGCTGGTGTAATGTCAGGTACTGGGAGGTACTGAGGGAAACTTAAATGTTCACTCATAATTCCCATTACCAGATCAATCCACTAAACGTAGAAAAGGATCCACTAAAAGGCCATTTGGCAGTGGCTTCCTGGAACCTGATACCACCCACAAGTGGAAGAGAATTATGCTTTCTACAGTCTGATGATGACAGTGTCAGGTACAGAGGTTAAGTCCCCATCACTTAGTAACACCACTTGATTCAGTTAGGTACTTATTTTGAGGGAAACAATGCACTTCAATTATATTAAAGATAGATTTGATCATGCTTAGGACCACTAAAATCAACTGGACCTAAGTTAGTCATGACAAACTTAAGCTCACTGACTTCACTGCAACTCTTTGAAGTATAATGAAGTCTGAACCCAGTTTCTTGTTTTTAGATGGTACATGTAGATGTTGTAGCAGGTGGTATTGCAAGAGTGACATTTCCTTATGTGAAAGTGAAAGTGGAGTGCCTCTTCTAAAATAGCACCTGTTACTTGTAGACTGAATAGTTCAGTGAGTAGGTGCAGCTGGCTGCAGAGCCAGGGATTAGGAATTCACTTCCCCACTGTGCCTTTTAGAAAGATGGCCAGTTTGTCCCAGAGCACCCCCCAGAAGAAGGGAATGGTATGTCACCTCTAAGTACTTTATACTTAGAAAACCCTGGAAAGGGTCACCGTAAGTTGGAATCGACTTGTCAGCATATAGTTGTTACTACTGCTTGTATACTGGCTGGCAAGTGTGGAACAATCTTTGATGTGTAACATCATTTGTACATTGTAAGTGCAGCATTTTCTGTGCACCATGTATCACCCAATGTATGCTTTCATGTGAGTGCTTAACTGGTCTTGCAACAGGCATGTGAGTGAGATACAACTGACAATTTGTCCCTTAACCATGGCCAGAGCTGAGATTTCTCTTCCATGCACAGAAAAAAGCAACAGGATACTGGTCAGATTGTGAATTGGCTAATATATGCCTCTGTAGGTTTGGCAAGTTTGAACCTGTTGGAGAAAAATAACAACCTTTCATGTTTACTAACACTGGCTTTTAGTGGAAGAGGTTTTTAAGACTCAGAGGGACTCTCTTGGACTAAGGTGACCGCTTACCTTTCTCACTAACCAATTAGCAAAGTTTATTTTCCCAGGCTTGAGACAAGCCACACCTCTCTTCCTACCTGTCTCCACTTCTGTTGTTTGTTTGTGCTCTCTCTTCCTTCCTGACCTTCAAGTAGAACAGACATGAAACCATGTTGTTCCTGACCTTTCTTTCACCATGTGACTACATTCATGGTGAACTGAGCCTTCCACATGGTTGAGGCTGCAATTCTTTTATTTTATTCTTTTTACTTTTCTGATTGTAATTTAAGATCCACTGTAAGTAAATATACTTTCTTGTTTACTTTAAGCTGGTTGTTGAAGTGATTTCCTATATACAAAAAATGGTCAAGTGAAGCTGGGTTTTTTAGCTATTCTCCCTTCATGTCTTCCCTGTGTTGTAGTCTGGATTTTTGTACGTCATACTCCGCTGACTAATGGGAATCATCCAAATTCCAAGAATCCACAACAGAACTCAATATTCTGGAGAAAGCACGTCTTCTTGAAACCCATCTTCTTGTTAATAGTTCTCTGAGCAATGCCATGAGCACTGATATTTCTAAACCTCTTTTCAGCCCAACAAGCCATTATTTTCTGTTCTATACACCCTTTTATGTTGCACATCTTATATATTGTATGTTTTAGAAGTATTGCTTTATCTTCTCAACGTATGTTCTACATCCAGTTATCTTCAAGTCTCTTTCCATGTGATATGGAAATAAACCAGGCATTCTGTTACATGATGGCTTGCAGATTCTACAATAGGCTTGCTTTACTGTCCTGGTCAGTGTTGGGACATTAGTTCATTAAGCAGGAATGGGTGAAAAATTTGTTCTCTCTGCATTTTGATGCAGACGTCTACAGTATATTGCACTTCTCAAAAACACTCAAAATGTGGTTATACATCTATATTCCTACTTTTCTGAATGTTGTGCTGCTGTTCTCTAGTTAAAAACTGTCTATCATGGGAAAAGGCACGCAAAAATGAATATATGAGTAAAAATAACATACAAAAGCACAGTTGTGAAAAAATGTGAAGTAGTTTCTACACAGATGTGCATGAGTTTGTATGTGTAAATAAAACTGAAGTGGACAACAGGACATAACCTTAACAATAGAAAACAGAAACCAGGCTAAGCCAAAATTCAACCATGCATAACTTCTGGTGGCACTGTTCTTTAGTGGAGACCTTAAACCAACTTTTGACTTATACTGGAGAAGCTCATACTTGTGTTGAGCTTTATGCCTTGTCAAATTGTCAGCCCACCATCCCAAATTAGTAGGGATGGAGTGCCAGAAGCTGTTTGTACTAAATGGCTGAGCCTGTCCTGGCAGTTTCATTTATATACAGAAGCCATCTTGCCAACACTGAACTCCATGCTCTGCTTCAGAAAGCTTTCCAGTCTACCTTAAGTAACAAAGGTGCAAGAAAGAAAGAAAGAAAGAAGTTCTATTCAGGGATAGGTGAATGCAGGCCAGAACTAACAAAGGCATATTAGCAGAGTTCTGTGAGATCCTGTTATTGCTGTAACAAGGCCATTTGCAGGCCTGAGTAGGGGCGCACTGCGGGTACTTGGAAGATTTATGAAGCAGCCTGTGACTAGGGTTATAGCAATATAGCCAATCATGTTGGTTTGTGTATGCTTTGAATAACTCGTGTTTGAATCGCTCCCTAGGTGTAGCAGATGCTTGCAAGCAATGAAACAAAGCAAAGCACAACAGCAGCACTTACATATCATAGCAGGCATTCTTCTTTTGATCAAACTCTGTTTTGCTCATTTTCACTTCTAGCAATATGCCTCTACTCTACCACAATAAGCCAGAACCATAGAAGAGAGCAGATCTTCCCTTCAGGTCACCTTTGTTTTGCTTCGGAGGACACAAGTTTCACTGTGGATTGATTGCCCTTCGCAGCATGCTTAATATATCGGTAACAACACTGTGATAGAACAGAAAGAAGAAAACACACTCCTTTTTTGTGGCTTGGTTTTATTTTGGTTATTTTTGCTTTGGATATGTGGCAACCACATGTCTACTTGCTTCCCCATGTGGGCTGAAAAGGGATGCTGTTTTGTTTGGTTACACAGTACACTGTTTTGTTACACAGTACACTGTTTGGTACAGTACCTAATCTGGAGGCTAAGTAGACATACAAATTTTACATAGGTTCTTGAGGAATTTCCTTATAACCCAGGCAGCACGGTTGTTTTTCCTTAAAGAACTAAACCATTTGCTGGGCTAGAAAGTTGAAGCTGGCGGTTCTCTTTGGTTCCTACAGCCTACCAAAGTAAGGCAAGGCATTTGTGCAACTGCAGAACCAGACAGAAGTTGGAAATGGTCCATAGGGGGACAGATGTTTGTAAATGGGCCAAAGAGGCCTAAACTTATAGGGCCAAATGTTTCCCTCCCTGCCCTATAGTAAGAGGGTTTTTCAGTTTGATTGTGCACATTCAAACCTTAGTCCCCTTCCGGGATACTATAAACAGAATGGTTAGAAGATCATTTTTAAGATAAACTCAGGGCTATAATTAGGTTAGGTATCAGGGCTTTGCTTCAGAGAGCCACATTTAGAGGACATACAATTTCCCCACAGGATTCCATAATTGATCCAGCAGGCTGATCTACAGCCATTGGAAAAGAAAGTGCTAGACTAGACCTCGGGTGAATTTTACTGATTTTCAGCAGCTGCCAACCAAGCTGCTGGACAACAGCAGAGAAATGGTGGTCAGTATACCAGGTGCTGATGAGGCAATGGAGCATGGGTTTAGCCAGGGGATCAGGCAGCATTCTAATGGAGGAGGCAGCATCCAGGCAGAGAGATGGTCTATCTGAGTCTTGGGAAGACCAGATGAAGTATCTGGGCTTGGCAGTACAGAAAAGTCAGTTGTTTTTGTCACTTCGTCATTGTTGCTGATGCCTTGTGGAGGAGCAAGATGCTGGCAAGGTGTTCCATGCTGTAACCACTTCTTGTATTATTTTCATTTTTATGTCATGGATCACTAAGTTGACTTGGTGACCCATTTTGCGCTGCTTGCTCCATGTGCCTAAATTGCTAGTTACAGCTCTGATTTAGAGCAAAATGATGTTTTAGGGGAGAACCTGGTCAAAAACTTACTTGTTTCACAAACAACAATAACACAGAGGTGATTAATACAGTTAGCAGACCTCCGGGTACTTTGCAGGCCAGGTTGTGAACACAGGCCAGACGCTTCCCTACCCTGCCAAAAGGCCTGATTCAGAAATATAAACCATTAAGGTATGACTCTCTATGCAATTTCAAGGCCCCCACCTGTTCTTGTAGTGATTTTGCAGTATAGAGAATCTCTTATGGAACATAGCACCCCTTCAAGAACCTCTGCAGGGATAACTTATCTACCTCTGTTTTAAATTGTTAAAAGAGCCAAGTAATCTCATTGCATTCCTCTCTCCTCCTCCTTCTGGATGCTCTCAGTATTCCCTAAATATTCTTTATATCTTAGAAGTCACTAAGTACAGGTCAGTGTTGAAATATGATTTTAAAATATCATTTAATGTAAAAAGTCATATATGTTGCATAGCTATGCATACAGAAACCACTACCTTATTTTTTGAGAGAAGGCACTGCATTTCCATTCCAAACTGACACAGATGGCCCTTGCTCAGTGCTAGAAGAAATGAGATACACTACCTTTTCCACATTTCATTCAAGGAACAAATGTCCATAAGTAGATATTACCAATGATGCAGGGACCATTTCTACACTTTCCAGTTTTGACATATATTGGATCATTTGGTGACACTGGAATCATTGCCGCTCATCCCCTGTGGAGATGGCGAGATGCTGGCATTTGATAGTTTGGTGGCATTGACTTCATGAGGTCTCAGTTGTGCCCAGCATGCTGCAGTTAATGATAAATCTTTTGTCAAAAACAACAACAAAACAACAACAAAACCACTAAAGCCTGGAGAATGCATTTGCTAATGAATTTTTCTAAGATGGGCAAGATCCAAGTTTCGTTTGTGTTAACTTCAGAGAGAGCTGCTTTTAAATATTTCATTGGCAGTAATTACTGTATACTTGGTAGGACCCATGAGATTTGTAATTGCTCCAATTCATTTGGCAATAAAATATGGATGGTAGAAATTTCCTGCAGATATGGCGAGACTGTAAACATGAAGACATATTGAGAAAACAATCAGAAATCTTCAAAGAGTGATTGGGTACTCTATTCCTTTTGTACCAGAGGCAATTTTACTAACATCTTTTGAAGACTCACTAAATGGAAAGCATTAATAAATAGTCTGCAAATAGCCTTTTCGGATGAAGAGCAAGATAAAAATGCCTTAAATAAGTAATAAATAAAGGGGGCAAAGAAATGGGAATCATAAACAGATTCTAGGCCAAAAATCTATCTTATCTACCCATAAAGGTAGTAGGAAAAAATGGAATATGTGTTGCCAGTGCTTTATTAGATAATTAAGTGCTCTGTACTAAGAGGGAGAATATTTTTGGTTACTGTTTTCCAATTAGAATGAAGCCTTTAAAAATAGATTTAAGTGAAGTGGGGGCTTATGAGACAAAAGGCAGATGAATGAACTGATATAATTCAAGATGACAATAACAACCGTCTCTTTTGAGAACATTTCAAGAGCTTTTTGGTCTTTCCATAGTGCATGGAAGCATGGCTTTACAACAAAAGAGCATATTTTATCATTGTTTGCAACTAGATACCTATAGATACATTGATGTAACTGTAAATATGTTTTAAAATACTATGGCAAGCATGATGGTGTAAACTGCAGCGTCAGGTTGCTGCCAGTTAAGAAGTCATTGCTCGTACTCCTTGCTGCATGCCACTTGCAGGAGTTGATGTGTGATGAAGGATACAAATGGCAGCTCATAAACTAGTGGCAGTTCACTGCTGACATTTACACCATTGCACCTAGGCTGGTGTAACTGAACAGTAGGGGTCTGGCTTATGAGAAAGAGACTCAGAAGAAACCATTGGAGATTAAACTTGTAGTAAGTCAGTTTGTTGGCATAGCCAGTATATTTTAGTCCAGTTGGAAAAACCCAGGTTAGAGGGAAAGGTCTTTTTCACCCCTTTACCATAAGATGCCAGTGCATGAACCTGGGAGGGCCTTATGGGTTGAAAACATGTTCATTAGCCACAATACCTAGCAAGAGTGGATGACTTAAAATTACAATATTTTGAAACACATCTGGACGTTAATGGAAAAGTTACTTTGTTATTGCAGTGGACAAGGGATTCTAGAGCTATAGTACAAAAGAGTAACTTTTGCCAAGTTCTGGATAAATGGGGGTTAATGTACAAAAGCTGAATGAGTTAGGTATCTGGATGCAGAGTGAGAGGGTGAGAGTTCAGTTCGCCACGGTGCATACCAGAAAAAGGCACCTGTGTGGCCTTGGACCAGCTGCATAGTCCCAAGTTGTCTCCAGAGGAAAGGAATAATAAACCACTCCTGACTACTCTCTACCTAGGAAACCCTGAAAATGATCTCCATAAGCCAGAATTGACTTGATGGCACATTATTATTATTATTATTATTATTATTATTATTAATTATTATTATTATTATTATTATTATTATTATTATTATTATTATTATTGGACAAAACCAAAGGTTTACTAACAATCTTTGTTTCTTGTTATGTGTCATCAATTACCTCAGCATTATGGTGACCTTATGAATCAGCAATCTCCAAAATGTCTTGTCCTCAACAGCCCTGCTCAGTTCTTGTAAGCTCAAAGCTCCTTTATGGAGTCAATCCATCTCATGTTTAATGGTCTTCCTCTTTTTGTGCTGCCTTCCAGCTTTCCCAGCATTATTGTCTTTTCCAGAGAATCTTATCTTCTCGTGCTGTGCCCAAAGTAGGATAACCTCAGTTTCATCCTTCTTGCCTCCAGAGATAGTTCAGGCTTGATTTGCTTTAGCACTCACTTGTTTGTCATTCTGGCGATCCAGATTATCTGCAAAACTCTCCTCTAGCACCATATTTCAAGCAAATCAATTTTATTCCTATCAGCTTTCTTAACTGTCCAGCTTTCACGTCTCTACATAGTGATTGGGAATACAACAAGTGTGGATGATTTTGGCATTGGTCTCCAGTGACATGTCCTTACATTTGATGTTTTTTTCTCATTCTTTTGTTGCTTTTCCTCCAAGTATCAGTCTTCTTCTGATTTCTTGGCTGCACTCTCCATTTGAATTGATTGATGGCCAAGGTATAATTTATTTTTTAAAAAACAATTTCAAGTTCTCCATTGCCTGCCCAGCCCGGAGTGATGAGGCTCAACACAGGAGATGGGTTAAATATGGGCCACACTTTATTGAACATTAACACATCAACACAAAATTCTCCTTTCAAAAGGGGGCATAACGTAGGGTGGATTATACCTTGTATCAGGGATGGTGGCAGGGGGGAGAGGGACTAGCTACCTCCCTGGCCAATCCCCGTCACCTAGCTTAGCACAGACCACTGTGGGTAGGTGCAATCCAAGGCTGCACCGAAGCGCCTGTACCCACTGACACTGGGCGTACTAGTCCCTAAAAACGGTGTCTGCCCATACCCCGCTGGAAGAGGCAGGACCTGTGGGTTAGTTGGCCCCCAAGGCCAAATGCCAGAGCAAAATGAAAGGTCAGATGTGGCAGCATTCTCAACAGGCACCATGGTTCCTCACCCTGTGAACAGGCCTCTGGTGCCTGGCCCAAACCAGCACTCTCCACACTAGCCACTGGCCATGCACTGCCTTCCACCTGGGAACCAGGTCCAGCTGACGCTGCCTGCACTCTACACTCACTTCTCTGGACTGGTTTACCCTCCATTGTTGCCAGTTGAGAAGCAAAGAAAGGAACAAAGGCCCTCATGAAATTCTAAATTGCAGTTTTATGGTGAAATTTTGTTTTTTTAAGAAAATCTGCATGTAGCAGCAATAAGACACAATGAGATAAATTATCTTTCAGAACTGAGATGCATGGGGACAGCTTCATTACAGTTTTCACTAGGATGGCATAAACTTCGCAAATTTATCCATTCTATCTTCCCTTGTATTTGTTTCCTCAGAGGACAAACCTGACGACTTACTCTGATCCTTCAGCTTGCCAGAGTGTAAATGTGGGACAACAGCTCCTTGAGAAACACGCAAACACAAACACAATCTTACTTCAGATTGCTCTGAAAAACAAGGTAACTCAACAGAAACAAATGCAATTGAAAACTCTCGGTGGCAGGTCAGGGATATCTTAAGTGTAAGTGGGGCTTTTCAGCAGCAGTGGTATTATCGTTCAGAGCTTGTTTTCTGTGCTTCAATTTAGAGATGGACATGAACCAAACCAGAAAACCTGACAAACTGGGCCAGTTCATGCTTCAATTCACAACCCAGTTTGGCTGAAGCAAAACAAAGTGCTGAACTGCCTCTCCCTTGGTGCTTCATTTTGCTTCAGCAAAATGGATGCCCATCTACCCCTTCCCATTGCCTCCCTAACTGATCCTGCCAATGCCTCCTCCTCCTCTTCTGCCACCAACAACATCCTCAGAGACAGCGGGCTCAGATTCTCTTCTTGGAGCCAGCAGCTGTTTCTGCACCTGGTCTTGCCTATCAGCTGGGTGGTGAGCACATGCGCAGAGGCAGTGGCCCCGGCCCCTGGAAGGGAAGTTTGCTGTCTCTGATTATGGTGATGACAGTGGAGGAGGAGGCAGGATCAGGCAGGAAGGCGACGGGGCAGTGGGAAGGGGGTGGACGGGTGACAGAGGAAGCTGGACCAGGTTAAGGTTAGTGGAATTCACTCACTTCCTGTGGTGATGATCTTTCCGTTCATTCCGGAAACCAATCATTTTGTTCACACACACTATAACTTTGGAGTGAGATCCAGAATCACATGAATGCTTACTGTGAGCACTTCCAAAAACACAAAAAGAAAAAAACTACAGCGCCTGTCAGTGAACCAAAAAGGCACAAATGGAAACATATGGAGACTGGGAAAGGACGATCTGATTCAAGATTAGCTTTGTGTCCTGTGATCATTTAAAATTAGATAGACCTTTACCATGTTGTCAGTGGGCTAAAACAGTGAATACAGTTTCTGCCTAGCTGCCCCCTCTTTTTCCCCACAATTTACATGCTTGTCAAAAACAACTAAATCTCCTTGTTATGCATTCAATTTTTGTCCTAGAAATCAAAATGTATAACCATTCAGTTCAGTTCTACCTGCCATGGTTATGAAACCACCACCACTATATTTCACAATGTTTTTTTGTTTAAAGACGATGTATAATGTTCGGCCTACCAGATATTTTGGTTTCCATCTTTTTCTTTTTCTTACTACTGGCACTGTTGACTAGGGATCCTGGAAACTGAAGTCCAAATCTTTGGAGAGCCAAAGATTCTCTACTTTTCATTAAGGCAATAATGGGCACTTTTATCCATGAATTTCTCAGTACTAAGGCAAATGGCACCTCTGCTTTCATCATCATCTTCCATGGGTCATTCTATACATTTTGTACTCATGGTGTAGAATGAAGAACAAAGGTGGTGAAATTCTTGACTACACAACCACTGCCTGACATGTACTCTGGGTGCCATGTTTTGAAGTGCTTTCTCCTGTAAGAAGATATGTGCAAACAATGAACAGGAAATAAGGGAAATCAATTGGTGTAACTGATCTTTGCTTTTTCCTTCTGTTACAGATCACTAAAAGTGTAACCTATCAGTTCTACTATTCTACTTCACTGGGCGTAGGTGGGGAGGAAATTGTCAACAGGATTATTTCCCCCCTGTTACAAACATTCTGCTCTGATTTAATACTGAACCAGTTGTTCCTGCCATGCAAATTTACCTCCAACTGATGTCACAACCTCATCCTGTAGATGAGGTTTTTTAATTGTTCCATGCAGTATTCTGAATTCATCTGGCTCCCCCCGCCCCCCTTTATTCTCTGTCTAAGCAACATTGTTGGCAGGAGCAGGTAGTGAGACGCATACAAACAAGGAAGAAACATCAGCAAAGTAGGACAGTGAGTGACACAGAAGTGATATAGAAGCACACATCCGGCTTATATTTGGTAGCTGGGCTAGTGGAACAAAACAGTGATTAAGTTAGAAGCAAGTCCCATCTTTCCTTTCCTTAGTTGTTATTTCAGTTATTATTTCCTTAACTTTTGTATATCTTTAACTATCTCTTATGTACAGCCTGTCCTTCTATAATCAAGATGATTTAACCGCAAGTTTATAACAAAAATGTTGGTTTTCATGCAAAACAAATTACATAAAACTAATATCACAATTAAAATTAAAATAAGTGGTACCATTTATAATTACTTTATATTTTCAGTGGGCAGACTAGACACTAAGTAAGGTACAAGGAGCTGAAAGAAGGCATTTATATCAGATTATTGTCATGTGCCATCAAGTTGGAGCTAACGTATAGTAACCCTTATGGGGCTTTCAAGGTAAATATGTTTCAAGGTAAATGGGATATTTAAGTAGTGGTTTTACCAGTTCCACACTGCCAATGAGCTTCCATGGCTGAGCAGGGATTTGAACTTAGGCCTCCTGAATCTTAGTACGCCACTCTATCCATTACATTACACTGGATATCACATATAGGTTTTAGCTATACATAAACTGAAACATATATGTTTAAGTCATGTGATGATTGGAAGGCACCTCACCCCAATATTTTGGGGAGATGAGGCACCCTCCCTTCTTACATGGCACTTCTGCAACTTCAGTTCCTATTGGAAGTTTAATTCTGATATACAGTTTGGTACCTGAAACAACAGCAATTACAAAATTGTGCTGATTTTCATTCGAGTTTTAGGAGATGTTACACATTATACTTACCATTTCTTCCATGCTTAATCCCATGCCATGCCAGGTAACATTTCTATAATTTCCTCATACTGGCACAGACTATGCTATGCAACAAGATACTTCCTAACATGGTGGCTTTTGTTAGAGTGGGACATATCTCCCCACCCTGCTCCCCAAATACAGATCTAGAACATGTGGATGAGAAATCTAGAAATTAAGTGGAGTAGCATTGGAACAACCTTGCAGCCACTTTGGGTTGACCCAGTGCTAGGTAGGCAAAAGCAAGGAAAGACTGGCTTGCTGGAGGAAGTGGTGGGGAGGTGGTTTTTCTCTGTAGCCCCCTGTGCTCCTGAGCAGCTGCTCTGGAGGCTTGGTAGCACTGGGGGAAGGGAAAATAAGTGAAGATTGTGTTTCTCCAGCATCTGCCGCATCTCAGCCGATAACAGAAACAGAAGAAGACCTCTTGGAAAAGACACTCTGGTACCAATCCAAATATGAATGAATGATTGCATGCCCCCATTTGTCCAGGCCAATCTGGATGACAAATATTCAGAGGTCAGGTGCTGCCCTGCAGAGCATCCATAGGTATGCAAGCTCTTCTTTCCTTACCTTGAAAAGAGCAATGAAGACAAGATTGCAAATGGTGGAGTCTGCACAGCTGGATTTGTGTGTCCTGGGAGAACTTCCCTTTCAGAACTTGAAATATTATTTTGAGAAGGAATTTGTTGTTACTCATTATTTTAACCAATCAATATTGTTAACATTGCTCTTACTGCAGAAGCAATCCATCACATTCTGTGTTATTAACATGTTAAAGTTGTTATTAACAATTGGAAAAATATAGAGGAATACTGGCTGGTTTTCTCTAGCGGTCTTCTGACCCTACACCTTGAAAATGCTAAATATAAAGTATGAAACAAAACATTACTTTTTTTGCCACTTAGGACCAAGAAGAGGATGGCACGAATCTTTAAGAACTTCTGTCAAAACCACTACATTTTGGCTTGTGAAAGTTACAAGAAAAAATTCCTCGTTACCCCCAATGAGTGTGTTTGCAACTACTTGTTATTTTATTTTTGAAATGTAGCCTAATTCCACTTTGGTCACACATACCCCGAAAGCAAATTGTTAGTTATAACTATGTTGCTTGTAACTGGTTACCTCCAAGTGGTGGAGTTTTCTCTAGACTCGCTGGTAGTTTTGCTTGAGAGCTGCTATTAAGAACTGAGATTGAAGTAAATTGCCATTTCTTTGTGTGCTGTACATGAATGATGGAACCCAAGTTACTGTTATTGCTGGCATTACGTATTTGATCAGAGAAGATCATGATGACTCTGGTTACATAACAACACTTTCCCAACATTGTCACCTTAGTGCCTACTTCAGAAGCTCCCTCTTTATATCTGTCTGCTTGAGCGTCTCTTTACCCTGTTTACCCTTCCACCAACATGAAAAACATTGACTCAGTGATGTCACTCCCAGATTGTGTTTTTGTGATGTCTGGAGCTGTATCTGTAGCTATAGGGATACATTGATATTCCATGAAAACCACTTCCCATAGGACATTCAGCCCAAGATGAGCTGTGAGTGCCTTTCCCCTCCTCCACTCAGGAAATTACCATTTACAAGGGCACCCTGTCAAAAAGAAGGAGAGTGTTGATGCTGATATGCAAGTTACATTTCAGAAGAACTGAAAATCTCAGCCAGTGTTAAGGCACTCTCGGCTGTAAGCTGCTGGGGTTTTGCTGTTAGAATGTAGTCTTTAAGAGGCATATACATATTCAGGAAGCATAGCCTTGTCGTTCACATCATAGTCAATCTGTTGTACATATTCAGCAGCACTGTAGCAACTTGTTAAGGCTAAAATGCAAATCACAGGCAACATTCACCATTAGATATATGCCTCTTGCAGGGAGGTGCTTCAGTACAATAGTGTACTTAAGATGTGTGTGCTTGTATGTGGTAGTGGTGGCTGGGTGGGGGAAAGCATAAGAATAGCTGATGGATGGAGGTTTGTAACATCCTCATGCATTTGGCAGAATAGTTTGGTTCTTTTCTTTCTTTTTTTTTATTCTTACATACTACAGAGAACTTCCTGCACACCACTTTGTGGTACTGTTTTTGCCAAGGTTCTGCTCCTGTTTGACTGAATGTTTCTGGAAGGTCCCCTAATTCCCCCACCCCCCGCCCAGCATTTATAGCAAACCATTGTGGGAAGCTATACAGAGTTTGGGAGTTGGGTTTCACCACTGTGCTGATGGCACCTAGCTTTTTTCTTCTTCAACAGATTACAAGAAGGCTGTGGAAGTACTGAATCAGTGTCTTGATCTAGTGAGAGACTGGATGTGCATGAACCAATTAAGGCTTAATTCAGATGAGACAGAAGTCCTGCTAGTGATGAAAAAAGCTGAACTGGGTTTTGAAATACCACCTGTTATGGATTAGGGTTATACTTCCATTGAAGGGCTGGATTCAGCATCATTACTGGAACACTATGTGGTTGCTGTGGCCAGTTTGAAATAGTGCATCAATTATGCCCCTTCCTGTGAAAGTGGATTTAGCCATAGTAATTCATGAAGGAAATCAACCCTGAGTGCTCACTGGAAGGACAGATCCTGAAGCTGAGGCTCCAATACTTTGGCCATCTCATGAGAAGAGAAGACTCCCTGGAAAAGACCCTGATGTTGGGAAAGTGTGAGGGCAAGAGGAGAAGGGGACGACAGAGGACGAGATGGTTGGACAGTGTCATCGAAGCGACCAACATGAATTTGACCCAACTCCGGGAGGCAGTGGAAGACAGGAAGGCCTAGCATGCTCTGGTCCATGGGGTCACGAAGAGTCGGACACGACTTAACGACTAAACAACAACAACAATTCATGCCTTATATTCCAGTCAGGCTTCTGTAAAGGACTCTATGTGGAACTGCCCTTAAAAAGCATTGAGGAGCCACTGCTAGTACAAAGTGCAGCAGCCTGACTGCTCTCTGGTCCTGGGATTTTCTTGCCATAAAGCTTGTCTTGAATCAACTGTGCTGGCTTCCACTTTGCTTTTGAGCTCAGTTCAAAGTGCTAGACTTGATCTATAAAGCCCTAAGCAGTGTGAAGCCAGGACACCCAGAAGATCTTCTCTGCCTTTTGTATGTGCCTTCCCAGAATGTGAGATCTCCAGCAACAGCCCAACCATTCTGAGAGGCTAAATTTGTGAATACATGAGATCGAGTTATCTTTATACAGGACCTGCTAAAGGAAGTCAGGCTTGATCCATGCCTTACAAGCATCTAGTCAGGAGACAAGACTAGGAGCATCTTTAAATGTATATGTATATGTATTTTAATGGTTGTATATTCCATTAGGAGCCTCATGGGCTGAAAAGCAATGAATAAATACTTCCAATAAAAAAAAAGGCTGGAATCCTGTTGGTATATCTATGGCTTCAGAACTGTAATGACATTATCATATTTCTATCTTGCAGCTTTTCCAGCTTCCGTGTAAACCTTTTCATCATGTGGAAGCTGTGAAAGCCAAGGGATGGAAGGAGGAGGTCTTTAATTATCAAAAATTACTGCATTAGATGCATCAGATGGCATTACCAATAGGGAGAGATTTTCAGTACCTAAAAGACCCTCTTTCTGTCCTGAATTACAGCCATAGCTCCCACGTCTCACACACAATGGAATGTGTTACACAGGAGTTGGAGAAGTTGCAAAACAGAAGGAGGACATTTTTACTGAAAATCACTCCCTGCCATGATATCATCACCCTTCTGCAGCAATTTAGTAGGGATATACACAGTGTAGATTTTCAATTTTGTTTTCACCTTGGGGTGTTTTGCAGATGCCGTTTTCATTTTGCATTTTTGTGTACCCGTCCTTTTGCTTTAAATGATGGGGAAAGCCTTTTTTTGTGTTTTCCACTCATGTGTCATCATTGGTGTTTTCTGGCATTCCAAAAGCCCTAAAGAACCCTTAAAAACTATGCAGAACAGAAAAAAAATACATCATTTATCTACCAAACAATTAAAAAAGCAGTAAAGAAAAAAAAATGAAAAAAAGAAAATAACAGTATGTGTTCAATGCTACCCACCCAGCAGAACAGACTCCCTGGGCCTAGGCAACACAATAGATAAAAGGCAAGGAAACAGCCAGCCTGCCGGGCACACACAGACATCTACTCACTAAAGCAATCAACAACACAATGCTAAAAACAGCAAGAGAGAAGTGCCCCAAGCTGTGGCTAGCCAACTACCACCACTACAGTGGCACAATGTCATAGTCACAAAGTCCACCCCCCAGCTCACCAACTTCCACTGAAACGTTATGTGCACCCAAAAAACTATCAAAATATACATTTTAGCAGGATAACATTTTTAGAAATCAATCAAACAAGAAAGCACTTCCCCTAGAAATAAAACAGCAAAAAATTCACAACACAGACAGACACACACACACAGAGCTCTTTTTCCTAAAAACAAAAACCAAGCAAGCAAAAAAATACAAAACTAATAGAATATGGGAGGATTTCTCTTTGCCCTCGTACCACTTGTTGCCTGCTGTTCCCTTCTTTGAGTCCAGCAGATAGTGGCAGGCCGGCCAGATGGGATCAATAATAATAAAAAAAAAAACAGGGACCAAAACCAATCCACCAAAGAGGGAAAAATCCCCCAACAAAATAGGGGGGGGGGAATCCCAAGAAGGCATGCTGGTGCTGAGAGCAAAAACAATCCAAAGAAATGGGGGGGGGGAGAGAAATCCCCTCAATAATCAAGAAAACAAGGCCCAAAAGGAAAGACTCCAAGAGGGAAGCATAGCTGGCAGTCAGTCAGGCAAGTAGGCAGCTAGGCAGGCAGTTGGAAGACTCCACAAACTCAGCCCACAGCCATCCCACAAGGAATGACTGAAGCAACGAACACTCTTCACTGAGCTTGAGGCCTTTTCACAGAATCAAAATTCCTGCTCCCACCCTGAATGTTCTGATTGGGTGTTGATAGCCCTCACAGTACTATTGGATTAAAAAATATATATCTCAGTCACATGTCAAGTTTTAACTGCAGAATTTGCAACTTCAGTTGGTAACAGGCATGTGTGGATGAATGATCATAGATCAAACAAAATAAGAGAGCATTTTGATATCTCTCACTGTTACCTCAAATGCAGTATTTTCAAATGGAGTGAGTTTATTGGCATTCAGTTGCTAGGTATCAAGTATTAATCAATCCAGCTATGGTTACTTGGTAAGCTTTGTGCATGTGTGAATCAGCTTTTTTCTTAATGTTGGGATGGCTTATCTTTTATTTTTACCAACAAAGCAAGACGTTACAGATTACAGTTTGTTCCAGATGTGGCCATATCTGTATGCATAATAACTGCTTTGAGGAGAGTGTGAAGCAGCCTTTGGTTGTAGAAAAATGTATTTCAAAATTGCCATTATGTAAGTTGATAAATTTCAGCAGAACAAAGATAGAGAGCAAGCAGTCGGACAATTCTCTGCATCTCAGTGGCTCGCTTGTCAAAACTGATCATATCTCTTCTCCACATTGTACCAGTGTTATCCGTTGCAAGTGACCACCACAGCCCCTTAAGGAAACTACCTTGCATCTTGTATATCTTGATTCCTTATCATCCTGGGCTGCACTGTTTTGTGCAGCTATTCTACTTCAGCAATACACAAAAGATGTAGAAGATGGTAGGGACTAAGACAATACATGTCCTTGGGAGGTTGTGAGAGATAAGGAGAGTGGTTGTTGTTCAGCATGCAAACTATTATCTCTATGGCATCCTGCATGTGGAGCAGCAAACTACTTCTCTGCTCCTGTGGCAGATTGTAACCTAGATGTTCATAGGTCACTGTTTAAATTATATGGGTGAATTTGTTTCTGAATGTTTGAGGAAGACAGCATTAGTGCCTTCATGACTTTCAGGTGCATTCCAGCTTGGCAGTTCCATTCTTCTGTGGTGAACAGCATCTTGATTACAGAGAAACTATTGTGAAGAACTTCGGTATCAGAGGAGCAAGAAAAAAGAAAAGAAAAGGGCAGTAGGTAGGGAAGGAGTTAATAATGCAGTCATTTGCAAGGTTTGTGCATTATTTATTACATATTTTTGACTTCCAGAACCTTGTCACAATTCATTTACTTAGGTTTCTGTACAACAAAAAGCTACAGGCTCTTGAAGTACACAGGAAAGTGGAAGGCCATTCAAGCGTCTCCTAGGGTGTCTTCATCTTGCCCACATGGAGGGTCACGCATTTCAACCTTGAGATTTGTGCTAAGCCAATTTCCATAATTCCTTATCCCTTCTTATTGTAAGCTTCATAGCATCATGGAAGGTTTGGCAGATGTGACAGGGGGTTTGTTTTAAAGTGTTGTGTTGTGTGTGTGGGGGTTGACTCTGGGGTCAGCCAGGGATTCTTTCTCAGACTCCTCTAACATTCATCCTCAGACCATCACATCTGAAACAAAGAGAAAAAAACTAGGGAAAAATGAACACGAGGGTGGTCACTTTCTAACAAACGAAATGGTCTTTCTTTTTGCTGTGTAGGAATCTGATAACTTCAAAGGTGCTCCTTGTGCAGGATGGGCAAAAGTACCCATAAAAGTGGTGGGTTCTGCATTGTTTTTTCAGTCCTTTTCTGCTGGCCAGACTATGCAAGGCTTGATCTTCTATCACATTCTGCTACTTTCTCCCTGCCTTTCTGTGGGCTTTTTCTCTTTCATTTTTGGTCTCTTCTTTAGGACATGGTTTATTTTGTTCTAGAGATTTGTTCCAGGGGTGGGGTTGAATACTGTGGAGCTTTCAACTGAACGTTCATGTCTGCATTTCAGACTCCTAACCAGAAGCTTTGGATCAGCTCACAAACAATAAAACAAAATAAATAAAAAATGACTCCAGAAGTGAATCTACAGCAGGGAAATGGATTTCAAAACATTTTTTTAAGGTTTTCCAAGACATTTTGAAGACATGATTTTTCACAATAAAGTCTAGATAAGCCTTGATAAAGTCACAATAAAGTCTGATAAGCCTCAGTCCTTTGTGATTAAGTAGGACCAACTGGGGCAGTACTTTTTCTCTGCCTGGAAAAGATATATAACACCACAATATCACTTTATCAGGGCCAGATCTACCACTAGGCAAAGTGAGGCAAAAGACAGGCAGTGCTGGCAGGGTCCCTGCAACTAAATTCCCCAGTCTCTCCCCTTCTTCTGGGGGACAGTGATATGGCTGCCGTGCAACTGGTCCTGGGCCCATAAAGTAGCCTGCCACTATAGCTATGATGGAGAACATCATCCTATTGTTAGTAATGAAAAAAAGATTCACTGGGCATTTGTTCTATACTGGGGCTAAGGGAGGGAATAAATATATTATTCTTTGTCTGAAGCATAAAAATGTCTTGGGCATGTAAACAGATATGTTTGGTTGGCTAGCTTAAAAATTTTATTTTATGGGGTGAGTGAGATTGATCCTTTAGCAAGGTTAAGTTGTGCATGTGTGTGTGGAACTTAAACATCACTGACACATGGAAAACTGTATTATCAGGGAGGTGGTGGCTTTCATTCTTTTAAGCTTATCTTAAAAAGGAAATACATTACAGTTATCACTCCAGGAAAACATCCCACCTGAAAGACCAGCTGACTCTTCTTTTCACCAAAATGCCCCAGAGACATTAATGGCTGGATTCTGGTTGGCTCTATTATCACCAGCTCTTGCATCAGGGGTAGTATGTTTTTGTATTTCAGTTTCTGGACAGCATGAGGCTGTTGTTGCATCCATGTGTCCTGTGTTGGGGGTTCCACACTCCTTTTATCGGCCACTGTGGGAAGCAGAATGTTGGGCTAGAGAGTATTTTGCACCTGCGCCAGCATGGCTGTTCTTATGTTGTTAGACAGAAGCTGCCAGCTGGCAAAGTAAATCTCATGACTTTGTAAAAAACTTCTGATAGCCCTCCAAATTCATTTCCTAGAAACGGGGCCACAACATTCAGCAAGCCATTTAGATTCTGCCCTGATTTAAATCGAGTCACATTATAGAATAAATATATTTTCTGGGCGAGGAAATCAAAATGTCTGAGAAGGCCATTTTAAATCTGACTGATAATTTAGAATTACCTCTTTTGAGATTCTGATTTCCTCACCTAGAAACACATTTTATCTATTCTGTAATGCTTTACATTGACAATATATATATACACATGTTAAAATCCATATTTCAAGATTGGATGGAAGATCAATCTCAATGAAGCCTGAGGATTTTGGAAACAACAAGTAAAGAAGTTACCCATTGCAGTAAATTGCAATGCAAAAAACAAAAATGCAGCAAAAAACAAGGAACCCCCCCCCCCTCCAAAAAAAACAACAACCCTTAATCTCAAAGCTGAAATCTCAGAGCACTAGAGATCTATCAGTTAATGGGGAGGGGGGGAAGCTGCCAGAATGTGTGAGAAGTTGTTCATTTCTACAACCTTGTAATGAGAGAGCCAATCACCATTATACGAGGTGGATTGTAAAAAATCATCCAGAGAACCAATACAGAGAGGCTTTTAATGGAAATGATGGCTGGACTGCCACACATACTTCTTAATAACAAACATATTTAACATTAGCAATTATACTGAATCTCACCTACATTAGAAACCCCATTGCTCTGTTTCATCTCCCCACCCACCCAAGGTTCTGCTGTTTTTTCCTCTCTCTCTCCAACCAGTACTTTCTCAGCCCAGTACTCATTTCCATTCACACAAAAACTGAACTCTATTTAGATTTCCATTCACACGAAAACTGAAGCCTACTTAGGAGCTAGGGGATATTGATTTCACAATTACATCCAGCCAATTATTACAGTTAAAAGATCAGTGTTTTCAGCCTATATTGATTGTGAGATGTTTTTGCATTATAGCATCCCCCAAGACAATTTTCTGACATGTTGATTAGAAAGTTGACAGAGGCCTAGTGGGCAACATGACTTAGCCCATAGCCGAGGGAAAGGATACTATATTTGCAGCTTATTTGACTTGTTTAGCAGAAGAATCTACCAAATGCCTGAGATCAGCTACTAAAAAGTTATGAATCAGTGATTATAAGAGAACCCAATTTCAAGACATAATCCAGGTATTTAAGTTGGGCAATCAGTAGTATATGTTCAAATCAGGGTGGATAAAAATCAATGATTAAAAAAAAGAAACATTTAAATCATGATTTAAATTTTAAAAATTGATTTTTTAAAATTTTAAATAATCAAAAATCCCATTTTAAAAATTTAAATCATGATTTAAATCAATTTGATTTGAATCAAATCCACTCTAAGTTTAAATGCATTCATTTCTAGGTTACTGTTCTGAAAATCTTTCAGGACAATTAGTTATAGTCACTTAGATTGTAGCCAGAAGGAAAAAGATTTTGTAATTAAAGTTAATCTGATATATTTACAGAAGACACCAGCCAAATGCCTATGATCAGGAAGTTAATGATCAGTGTGCCCAATTATGGCTCTTGGGATACAATTTTGGACTATAATCTATCCAGCTATATAAGTTGGGTCATCTATAGCAGAGGTCCCCAACCCCCGGTCTGCGGCCCAGTGCCGGTCTGTGGCCTGAGCCGGACCGGGCCGCGAAGACACACCTCCCGCCCCACCCCCCGCATGCACTCACCCCCGCACAGCCTGTTTGCACCTGCGTGCATGCTCCAGCGTGCCCGTGTGAGCGCTGCGCTGCCGTTTGCGCATGCACACAAGTGTGTGCGCGCCCGCACAAGCGCCACACCACCGTTTGCGCATGCACATGAGCGAGCGCTCGTTTGTGCGAGAGAGCATGTGCGCTTGTTCACGCATGCGCACGAGCGCGGGGGTGCCCCGCCTTCCCCAGCCGGTCCGCGGGGTGAAAAAGGTTGGGGACCCCTGATCTATAGGATATGTTCGAAATGTTGCGATCTTTCATGATGAACATAAAAGGGAGTGGGGAGTTTAAAAACAAGTTCACCTTCAATTCTGGAGATCTCTATATCCAAATATAGCTGATTCTCCAGGGCAATTCAGGATGTCTAACTGGAAAATTGGAAAAAACAGTAAGAATCTGTGTGAGTGATATGTGAAGAGACCTTTCCGGATTCTTGTACGAAGTTCTCCTCTTAAGAACAGAACAAGCTAATATTCTTGACTCCCCCAGCACTGAGCCTTTTTTGCTTTTGTTTCTTAAATGAAAAGTAATCAGGTCAAATGCCCAGACCTTAGAAATCATAGTAAATAGAGTTAATGTTCATAGCATGTACCACATGCTTTTTTCTATGCACTCGAACTGGCACACTGATATGGGGAAATGCCTGGACTAATTTATATTTTAGATGCTTGCAAATATTCTGACTGCAGTGTGAGGTTCCTATCATGTGGAGGTGCTTCAGAGGAGAAGAAAAGGGCAGCCATGTTGCATTCATAATGTTTCAATCAATACTTGACAGCAAAGGAGTTCAGACAACTCCTTGTACTGTGAGCCTCAGCTCCTTCTTCGTGAAAAGCTTGGCAGGGTGGGGGGCAGACAAGCAGCCTCTCCATGCAGCATGAAAAGTGACCTGCTTCAGGCAGCACAGTAAGTAAGGGGGAGATTGATTAGGGCAAGATACTAGCTGCAAGAAGACTTTTCGTATTAGGGATGGTAATGGACACCATCTGAACTCTGCTTATGGCAGGAAAATATTTTGACTCAACACTGAAAATTAGCACAATATTTATTTATGTAAAAAAATTGAACATTATCAGCATCGGGGGGGGGGGAGTTATTGAAGGCATCTTTGTATAATTCTGTTTTTATTAGTTTCCTAAACATCAGGAGCGATTTAGCTTGGCATGTCTTAGTTGGTAGCTTATTCTAAAGATTGGGGGCCACTACCTAAAAAGCTCAATTTCTTTTTGTCACATTTTTGGCCTCCCTCAGTGTGGCCACTTTTAGTAACCTGGATTGAGAGGAGTGGGTGAAATGGGTAGCTGATTTCTGGAAAAGATGTTTGAGGTCCTAAACTGTTAAGGGCTTTGTAGGTCATAATCAGCACCTTGAATTGAACATAGAAACTGACAGGGAGCCAGTGAAGGCGCACCAGGAGTGAAAATATCTGAATGAATTTACTAGTCCCAGAAATCAGTCTGGCTGCTGCATCTTGGACCTCCTGAAACTTCTGTAGTGGGCAGCTTTATGTAGAGAACATTACATTATTTTTGAGATCACCAAGGTATGAACCACAAAAGGTTGATATAGTTAAGGCAACTATAGTTAAGGCCACAAATGGAGCTGTGGAACAGCCTTCTCCTACTTATTGTATCTAATTCATCACATCTTAAACCCTTTAAGGGAAAAAACTGATCCTTTGTTCTATTTATAACACTGGTGCATGGATTTGAAACATTCTTGCATGTCTCTGTATGAAAACTAAGACCCTTCCCATGCACACTCAGTTCCATACACTGCAAATAAGGATAGATTTTTACGTTGCAAATAAAAATATTTTTTTGTGGCAGAAGCTGCTGGGGATTTCTTTGCAACACGACACTTGCCAGTGAGTGGGCCTTTTTTTGTTTGTTTGTTTCAGTTAATCCTGCTACACAGATCTTATTTCTCCTTTGCAGTTTTGCATCTTTTCTTTTGTTTGTATATTTTTCCCCAGTGGAAACAGCCTTCAAAATCAGAGCAGGAGCCTAATATGATTATGGATTTTAGCTGCGAGGATCACAAAGCACTCTTCTTTGACAATCGCCTCCCGCACTCACCATTTTCATCTCCTTGTCTATACTTTAAATGTATTTACTGCCCAAATCTGCAAGACTTTCATTCTTTCCTCTCCTTTCCTTTCAGCTCCTTGTGAAATGTTGTCCAGGAGCTATTCAGTGCTTGTGCTGAATACATATTCAAGGGAGACTGTCTGAAAAGTTTGTATATACATGTATTTCTTTTAAAAAGCTATGCTTCTCAAACCACTTTATTATAATCGTCCCTTCCTCCGTCACACTTCAGTTTACAAAAATTCACGAGGAAAAGGCCAAGTTTATTCAATATTTGTTATGCTGTGTATACCGACATCTAGTATCAGCTATAGCTCTGCAATGAACTTTTCAAATGTTTGCTGGGATTTGCAACTCTACAATATCCTCCAAGTCGAAGTTTGTACATGAACTTTTGAATTTAAAAGTGTACCAGGATTTTTAAGCGCTTTAGGATTTACTGGCATGCCTTGATAGTTTGATTTTGGGTGGCTTGACAATACAGCACTTCCTTAAGTGGGCCTCCTCCAAATGTGGATCTCGTGTTATATATTAGATACAGTTTAATTTATGCCAGTTATTAAATACTGTTTCTTTGGAAAAGACAGTAATAGTGTGAAAGGTGGAAGGCAGCAGGAAAGGGGAAGACCAAATGCGAGATGGAATGACTCCCTAAAGGAACCCACAGGCTTGAGTCTGTAAGAGCTGAGCAGGGCTGTTGAGGACAGGGAATTTTGGAGATCGCTAATTCATAGGGTCGCCATAAGTCAGAGGTGACTTGACAGCACGTAACAACAACACCATTAAATACTGTACTGTACCTAACATTATGTCACCTATTCATTAATGTGTCAGCTATAAAATAGATTGCCACCCTAGCTGCGGGCTATCTCCAGACAGCCCATTCCTATCAGTCTTCTTTCCAGTGGTGAAAGGTCCAATCAGACCCCTATTCTAAGTGAATGGATAGTGGATAGAAGGGAAAGAAAATGAGACCATGGAAATGAGTGATTCAGCTGCCCAGCTTTACGACAAGGCAAAGAGAGGAGCAGCAGCAGTAGGTAAGAACATTTTAAATCTAGGGATTATTTTAATTCAGCTGATCTGCAGTGTGAATGAATGGGGTGAGGATGAGCCAGTGTATAAGTGAATGCCTATCTATCTATCTATCTATTGATCGATGATCATGCTGGATCTCAGCAGCCCTTACTGGCACTGAACTACAAAGCAATCTTGAGTTTATTCTGCATGGCTCAGACAACAAGGAAATAAATAAAAACTAAAACTGTTAGTATTCTTATTTCCTTTATACTACGTAGGTGTGGACAAAGTGCAGTCTTCTGAACATTATTAGACTCTCGTTCCCAGCATTCTTCACTGTGGGCTGAGCCAGCTGGGGCTGATGGGAGCTGTAATCCACCAACACCTGGACAGGTGTGCTCCCCCCACTTTCCCCTTCCCCCCTCCAGTATAAGAACTGACCAAACCTAAGAATATTGTGTACAGCTCTAGTTGCCAAACCTCCCAAATGATACTGTGAGACAAGCTGGTGCAAACCACCCCCCATGAGAAAAGGCTACAGCATATGTGGGTTTTAGTTGGGTGGGGGAGGTAAGTAATGGAGGATATGATGCAGGTGTACAAACTCGTGCATGGCATGGCAAAAGTGATAGAGAGAAGTTGTTTTCATATATAGCCAGGGTTATGCAGGAAAACAAATGGCAATAAATTAAGGAAGGAAGGATCTCCTCACACAGTGCACACATAGTTCAGCTGTGGAATATGCTTCCAGAAGATGTGTTGATAGCCTTCTGTTTAACAGGATATTCAGCAGATTCATGGCCATCAGTGTCTACTAGTGATGCCAAGAAATTGTTGTCACTAGGATTAGAAGTATAGTATTGTGAATCTCAGGAACCAACGGTTGGGAAGCAGCAGTCCTGGAGAAAGCCATTGCCCTCATATCCTGGATAAGAGATATATATCTGTGTCAGCCTGTTTATGGTAAAGGTTGTACTACTAGTTATAAAGCACAGTGTTTGATGGCACGTATAGGCTATAGACAAGGGGAACAGCAAAGCAAAGAAAAAAAGTAAAATAACAACTGTCAAGAAGAACAACTGTAGGTCTTCCTCCAAGGGTTATTATATTGGATATATTGATCAATATGGGTTGTGAATTCTGTTTGCCCCTTTAGAAATCTTGATGAAATTGCTTTCCTGCATTATTGTTGTATATTTCATTCTCCAGTTCCCAACAAAATTTATTACTCGGAGTTTAATTTGCTGTTTCTGGGTGTGTGATATTTCAGAAGCGAGATAAGCTGCCTTGTGAAAGATTTACATTCTTTATCCCACATAAGAAGAAGAAAAGGAATGAATTGGAAAGTAAAGTTTTGCATTAAATAAAGTAAAGTTTGGATCAAGAGAACAACAGGGATGTATTGGTAAATTGTTAATGTGGGGGGGGGGGTGGGCAAACACTTGTCATCATGACAGACCCCAAAGGACAGTTCAGGCATACAGTACAAACAGCTGAATTGATTAATATCTGCAAACCTGTTAAAGCACTTTTCACTTCCAACAAGAACAGGCCTTTTGGAAAGCTAATGTTTTTTTAATTTGCCATTCAAAAGCAAAGCATCTACAAATGTCTCGTACTACAACAGGGAACTGCTGGATAGTGTTTTAGGCATCTGGCTATGGAACCAAGGAGTTTGATTCTCTATTGTGCCTCCTTGATAGGGATTGGACTTGATGATCCATATGGTCCCTTTCAGCTCTGCAGTTCAAAGTTTATTATTATTATTATTATTATTATTATTATTATTATTATTATTATTATTATTATTATTATTATTATTATTATTATTATTAAAAAATACCAGACACGGGCAATCAAAATTATAAAAACATTGACTTGTATTATATAACAGATACAAGTTTTAACCAAAAACCTAAGTATCTGTTAAATATTGGTGCAGTATATATGCTGCCATTTTTTGTAGCTCTGGTGGTGTTATTTCTGAGATCTGCAACTGCTTATAATACTATGTGAAATTTTGTGAAATTGTTCCCGAAGACTATGGGGATGACTGAAGCGTGTTTCATCCACAAGCGAGATGTTTCGATTGTCAGGTGTCTGTATTTTTGTTAGTTTTTCCATTTCTTTGTTTTCAACTGTGGTTTCTCCTGGAATTGCAATGTCAATGATCCAGACATTACTTCATTCTATTACTACTATGTCTGGTGTGTTATGTTCAAAGTGTCTATCATTTTGGATCCGGAAATCCCACAAAATTTTGATTTTGTCATTTCTGACACCTTCTCTCCGTAATGTTCCCATGGGTTTTTGGAGGCTGGCAAGTTATATTTTTTGCATAATGACTAGTGTACTAATTTTGCCACTCTCTCATGTCTAATTTATCTGTTTATGCAGTCTTTGGACATTCACAGATGAGGTGTGCTACAGTTTCATCTTTTTCTTCGCAATTTCGTCTTTTTTCTCACACATCCTTTTCTTGACAGTTTCATCTTTTTCTCATACGGGGCACAGGCCTTGTTGAAGTGGAGGGTCTTGTGTGCTTCAGTGAGGTTGAGAGCTATGCTGGTGGTAGTGTTGCTACTAAAGGGTCTCCCAAGCCAGACAGGTCTCAGCTGAGGTGCCAGACCAGCTTGTCCACCAACCATCAGTTATGATGAGAGGAAACAAACAGAAATCCATAATGGATCAGTCATCACCCGGGTCAACAAGGACTGCATCAGATGCTATAGCCCCTGGACAAATGGTGTACTCACTTTTGTTGCCAGCGGTTTAGACATTAATGGCTGTGTGTTGCGTTATTTTGAGGGGACAGCACATTTACACTGTTATACAAGCTGTATACTCACTGCTTTACATTGTAGCCAAGTGTCATTTCTTCAGTGTTGTCACATGAAAAGATAAACTAAAATATTTATGAAATGTGAGGGGGTGTACTCACTTCTGTGATATACTGTACATATTCACACTATCATACACAATCATGCATGTACAGGAAGATTATTTCACCCATAAACTGTAAGTGAAACAATTCATGTATTGTAAGTGAGAGGGAGGGAAGGAAGGAGGAGGGAGGGAACTGTGTTTTCTGGGGGGTGGGGAGTACTGAAGCTTTTGACCTTGGCTGCATGATACTTTTTGAGTTCTTAAAGAAATGGGAGTGCCTGACCACCTTATCTATCTCCTGAGAAATCTATATGTGGGACAGGAACCAACAGTTAGAACTGGATATGGAACAACTGATTGGTTCAGAATTGGGAAAGGAGCACGACAAGGCTGTATATTGTCTCCCTGCTTATTTAACTTATATGCAGAATACATCATGCGAAAGGCAGGACTGGAGGAATCCCAAGCCAGAATTAAGATTGCCGGAAGAAATGTCACGTTCCTGGGGGTTTCAACAGCAGAGTCCGATAAGCCAGTCCAAGTTCAGAGCCGATACCAAAATACCAAAGCCAAATCACAAACCGTAATCCAAGGTCAGGGTCCAAAGCCAAATCACACAGTCCAGGGTCAGAGTCCAAAGCCAAAGGAACAAGGTTCAAGGTAGTCAGGAGCGTGGATGCAAGCCAGAGATTTGACTTGTTGCTTCCACGGATTTCTAGCCGACTAAGAGCTGTTTATATAGTAAAACAGCCCCTTGAGCTGCTGGAAGCTTTTCCATCCTGTCAGTACTCAGGGCTAGTTGATCGGATGTTTCTGTGGGCAGCCTTCGAGCGATCTTCTGACCTTTTTGTCATAAGTCTTCCCCGAAGCCTGGCCCTCAGCCTGTCTACTGGGGGAGGAGAATCTGGGGGTGATTCAGGTGTTTGTGTTTCTAATTGCTCAGCATTCTCCTCAGCCACAGTTAACCCTTCCGGTTCCAGGTCTTCAGCTGCACTCATGACACTATCCCCCTCCCCAGGGCTCCCCCCGTCAGATGGGCCAGGTCGATCAGGATAGGTAGCATGGAACTGCCGTACCAAATCGGGGGGGTGTAGATTGCTGGCGGGTTCCCATGATCGATCCTCAGGACCATAACCTTCCCAATCTACGAAATACTGGAGACCTCCTCGGTGAATTCGGGAGTCCAGGATTTGACGGACCTCGTATTCTTCCTCGCCATCAACCAGAATGGGCGGAGGTGGAGCCAGGGGTAAAGGTCGGGCAGGGTCCGGCGCTGCAACAGGAACAAGGAGAGATCGATGGAAAACCGGGTGGATACGGAGAGTATCTGGAAGTTGTAGCCGGAAAGCAACAGGGTTGATTTGGTCCAGGATTACATAGGGTCCTATAAACCGAGGGTCTAACTTACGGGACCGGCCAGGTCGGCGGAGATAACGGGTGGAAAGCCAGACCTGGTCCCCTGGTTTCAGAGGTGGCCCTTCTTGCCGTTTTCTGTCGGCCGCTGTCTTATAAGCCTCCTTAGCCTGCTGAAGCTGCTCTCGGGGTAAGTCTTGGAGAGCCTGCAACTCGCGTATATGGGCATCAGCAGCAGGAACCACGGTTGATGGCAGGGCAGCCAGGAAAAAGCGAGGATGGTACCCATAGTTGGCTTCAAATGGGGTCTGTTCTGTAGATGTATGTACGGCGTTATTGTAAGCGAATTCAGCCAGGGGTAACAGGGTAGCCCAATTATCTTGTTGATAACAGGTGTAGCAACGGAGATATTGCTCCAGGGTGGCATTGGTACGCTCGGTCTGTCCATCTGTTTGGGGATGATATGCTGACGACAAGTGCACCTGGGTACCCAAACTGGTGTGTAAGGCTTGCCAGAACCGGGAAGTGAATTGGGAACCACGATCGGAAATTAGGTGTGTCGGGAGCCCGTGTGGACGGAAAACATGATGAAGGTAGAGTTGGGCGGTTTCAGGAGCTGTGGGAGGTTTGGAACATGGGACAAAATGAGCCATCTTAGTAAATAGGTCCACTATTACTAAGACACAGGTATACCCTTGTGATCGTGGGAGATCCGTGATAAAGTCCAAAGATACTGTGTCCCAAGGGCCGGCCGGTACAAGTAATGGTTGCAACAGACCTGGAGGTTTGGCTGGTACGTCCTTGGCTCGACGACAAACCTCACAGGAACTAACATAACGGGCGACATCAGCTCGAACCCGGGGCCACCAAAACTCCCGTGTGAGCAAGTGCAGAGTTTTGTACCGACCAAAGTGTCCTGCAGGAGGGGAATCATGGGTCAGATAGAGGACATTGGTTTGGAGGGGCCCTGGAGGAACATACAAGCGTCCCCGGTGTAATAGGAGACCCTAGTGGTTAGTAAAGTCGCTGGCAGAGCCCTCTTGGAGTTCCTGTAGACATTGTTTGGCCCAGGGATCTTGAGCTTGGCTGGCTTGAATCTCTTCAGCCAGGGATGAGCGAGTGGTTATGGCTGCAAAGACTGAAGGGGATAGAATAGGTGTGATCGGCGGTTCTTCAGAGGTTGGAACGGCGTATTCCGGTTTGCGGGACAAGGCATCAGCTTTCCGATTCTGAGTATGCGGGACATAGGTGATACGGAAGTCGAACCGAGAGAAAAAGAGACTCCATCGGATTTGGCGTTGGTTAAGGCGTCGGGCCGTTTGTAAGTGTTCTAGGTTTCGATGGTCCGTCAAGACTTGGACTGGGTGACGGGCCCCTTCGAGGTAATGCCTCCAAACCTCGAAAGCAGTTTTGATGGCCAAAAGTTCCCGCTCCCAGATGGTGTAATTGCGTTCTGAGGGTGTGAACTGCCGGGAGTAGAACGCGCAGGGCTGCAGTGGCTGTGAGGGGTCCTCCCGCTGGGACAGTATTGCACCCAGGGCGACACTGGAGGCATCTGTTTCTACGGTAAACGGTAGTCGGGGAACCGGATAGCGTAGAATGGGCTTAGTGGTAAAGCGGGTTTTTAGGGTTATGAAGGCATGGTCTGCCTCCGGAGTCCAAAGAAATGGCTCTTTGGGCCGGAGGAGGCGGGTCAGTGGAGTGGTTACGTCCGCGTAAGATGGTATGAACTGATGGTAATAATTCGCAAAGCCGAGAAACCGTTGTACGTCCTTACGGTTCTGGGGTTTCTGCCAGGTCAGAACCGACTCTATCTTCTTTGGGTCCATCTGGATCCCTTGGGGAGATACAATGTGACCCAAGAACTCGACTTCTCGCAGGTTGAATTCACATTTCTCCAGCTTGGCGTAGAGTCGGTGTTCTCGTAACCGTTGTAAAACCTGGCGAACATGTTCCGTGTGCCGAACGGGGTCTCGGGAATAAATCAGAATGTCATCCAGGTAGATGATTACAAAGTGATCAAGTAAGTCCCGAAAGATGACATTCATGAACCGCTGGAACACCGCTGGAGCGTTAGTTAACCCGAAAGGCATGACCAGGTATTCATGCTGGCCATAACGAGTCCCGAAGGCCGTCTTCCACTCGTTGCCAGCACGAATTCGCAGCAAATTATAGGCGCCACGGAGATCCAACTTGGTGTACATTCGTACCCCCTTAAGGCGATCCAAAAGTTCACCGATCAATGGTAGAGGGTAGCGGTCTCTAATGGTTATCTTATTCAAGGCTCTGTAATCATTGCAAGGGCGGAGCTCCCCACCCTTCTTTTTAACAAAGATGACAGGTGCAGACAGGGGCGACGTGGATGGCCGGATGAATCCCTGTTTGAGATTTTTATCAAGAAAGGCCCTCAAGGCCGCGAGTTCGGGTTCCGACATGGGGTAAATCCGCTCCACAGGAAGGGGTGCCCCAGGCACCAAATTGATAGCACAATCAAAGGGTCGGTGCGGAGGTAGTTGGTCAGCCCCCTTCTCCTCGAAGACATCAGCAAAGTCCTCATAATCCAAGGGTATCACGGAGCTGTCTGTTGACCCTGCTGCAGCCAAGGTAGCCGGTGGACCCAGATGCGGACACGGGTCCCTGAAACGTAACTCTCCTTGTGTCCAGTCCATTAGGGGGTTGTGTGTTCGGAGCCAGGAAAGTCCCAGAATAAGTGGAAAACGGGGCATGCGTGCAACGTTGAACTGTAGTTGCTCCTGATGGCGTTGAACCTGGAGAATGACCGGTTGGGTTTCCTGGGTCACAGGACCGGAGCGGAGGAGACGCCCATCTATGGATTCAACTAGGGTCGGGGTCTCTTTATCCTGTACAGGGATCTGGTGCTGTTTCACGAAAGCCGTGTTGATGAAACAGCGATCAGCTCCAGAGTCGACCATGGCATGAACAAACAAGCAACGTCCATCCGGCAGGCAGAGTTTTACTGGTACAAGGAATGGACCCGGGATGTTAAGGTATGGTTCAGGAGACCCAGCTAAGTGCCCCACGTTTGAGGGTCCATTCAGACATGGGGCAAACCTTTTACTGACGGTGGAGACGAGGTTACGCTGCTTAACCAAACAGCCAGAAGCGAAGTGTCCTGCTCCCCCACAGTACAGGCAGAGATTCTGGGAGCGTCGTCGTGTTTTTTCCTCAGGACTGAGGCGTGGCCGAGCCGCTCCCAACTGCATAGGTTCAGAATCCTCTGGTCTCGTATTGGGGGTTGTCAGGGGTGGCTGTAAGAGACGGGAACCGCCCTGTGCTAGGCGTCGGCTCTCCAGGCGGCCATCAATGCGTAAGCATAGAGTGATTAGTTCTTGCAGCGTATTGGGTTGATCTACACGTGCCAGCTCATCCAGGATCCCATCAGCCAACCCTTCCATATATTGGTCCATAAGAGCTGCTTCATTCCAGAGCAAATCTTGAGCCAAGAGTCTGAACTCAGTGGAATACTGGGAGACTGAAGCCTTACCCTGTTTCAGGGCCCGAATCTTTCTATTTGCAGTAGCAGCTTGCAAGGGGTTAGCAAAAGCGGCCGAGATATGTTCCAGAAAACCCTGGTAATTGGTTAACAGGGGTGAAGAAGCAAGGAGTAGAGGAGTAGCCCATTTAGCTGCCTGTCCCTTGAGTAGACTGATTATAAAGCATACCTTGGTTTTGTCTGTGGGAAAGTCTCTGGCACGCAGCTCAATATACAGCTTACACTGTGCCAGGAATGCTGGAAACTCCTCCACTTTTCCTTCAAACTTTTCGGGGGAAAGCACAGGACACTTGACCTGAGAAGCAGCGTTGGCTTGGGATTGCAGCTGTTGCTGCTGAAGCTGTACCACTGTTTGGGTGAGAAATTGCATTTGAGCCAGCACAGCATTCAGCGTACCTGAGCCTTCACTTGCTTCTTTCTCCATTTTGTGGGGGAAGTGTGGGGGTGGAAGCAATCTGTCACGTTCCCGGGGGTTTCAACAGCAGAGTCCGATAAGCCAGTCCAAGTTCAGAGCCGATACCAAAATACCAAAGCCAAATCACAAACCGTAATCCAAGGTCAGGGTCCAAAGCCAAATCACACAGTCCAGGGTCAGAGTCCAAAGCCAAAGGTCCAAGGAACAAGGTTCAAGGTAGTCAGGAGCGTGGATGCAAGCCAGAGATTTGACTTGTTGCTTCCACGGATTTCTAGCCGACTAAGAGCTGTTTATATAGTAAAACAGCCCCTTGAGCTGCTGGAAGCTTTTCCATCCTGTCAGTACTCAGGGCTAGTTGATCGGATGTTTCTGTGGGCAGCCTTCGAGCGATCTTCTGACCTTTTTGTCATAAGTCTTCCCCGAAGCCTGGCCCTCAGCCTGTCTACTGGGGGAGGAGAATCTGGGGGTGATTCAGGTGTTTGTGTTTCTAATTGCTCAGCATTCTCCTCAGCCACAGTTAACCCTTCCGGTTCCAGGTCTTCAGCTGCACTCATGACAAGAAATAACATCAACCTCAGATATGCAGATGATACCACTCTGATGGCAGAAAGTGAGGAGGAATTAAAGAACCTCTTAATGAGGGTGAAAGAGGAGAGCGCAAAAAATGGTCTGAAGCTCAACATCAAAAAAACTAAGATCATGGCCACTGGCCCCATCACCTCCTGGCAAATAGAAGGGGAAGATATGGAGGCAGTGACAGATTTTACTTTCTTGGGCTCCATGATCACTGCAGATGGTGACAGCAGCCACAAAATTAAAAGACACCTGCTTCTTGGGAGGAAAGCGATGACAAACCTAGACAGCATCTTAAAAAGCAGAGACATCACCTTGCCGACAAAGGTCTGCATAGTCAAAGCTATGGTTTTTTCAGTAATGATGTATGGAAGCGAGAGCTGGACCATAAAGAAGGCCGACCGCCAAAGAATTGATGCTTTTGAATTGTTGTGCTGGAGGAGACTCTTGAGAGTCCCCTGGACTGCAAGGAGAACAAACCCATCCGTTCTGAAGGAAATCAACCCTGAGTGCTCACTGGGACAGATCCTGAAGCTGAGGCTTCAATACTTTGGCCATCTCATGAGAAGAGAAGACTCCCTGGAAAAGACCCTGATGGTGGGAAAGTGTGAGGGCAAGAGAAGAAGGGGACGACAGAGAACAACATGACTTTGACCAAACTCCGGGAGGCAGTGGAAGACAGGAAGGCCTGGTGTGCTCTGGTCCATGGGGTCACAAAGAGTCGGACACAACTAAACGACTAAACAACAACAAGCATGGCACTTTAGGAAAAATTGAAAATGTTTTGTTCTTGTGGGTGTTGCCTCATACTTAATTTCCAATTAAAGTTTGTAGAATTCTACCCTTGGTTTGGGTTGTGATTTTTGCACAACTCAGCTAAACGGGTTTTGAACTGTTTTTGGTTCATTTAGGGTCATTTCTTACGTCCCTGGTTACTGTGGTCATTCCATTGATATAGTTAGTAATTCATTCATGCAGGTGTAATTTATGTTTTTCAGTACATAAGATCCTTTTTCAGAGGTGAGATAAGAACCATTGAGATTTACTTGTTTGGTTTAAAGTATGCCAAGATGAATTTTACACTTCATTCATGTAATTGGTCAGAATACTTTCAAATTTTAGAAAGATAAAATAATTTCATTGGATAAATTGATCTCCGGCATGGGGGTGGTTTTTTGTGTGCAATATCTTGTGTGATGGCTGTTCTGCAACATTTCATTCAAATTTGCAGGCTTTAAGGAATATATGTTTTATATATCTCCCATGTTGTTCTTTAACATGTTTCCAAATGGAAACACAGGCAAATAGCAGTGCTTTCTCTTGCTTTAGGAAGCCATCAGAGTTCCTGCACTAGACAAAGAGGATGCCATGCTACCTAGATTGGGATTTTTAATCTGGTAAATTAATTCCAAGCATGCTCAGTCTAATAACAAAGTGGTTGTTCCTCCCTTTTGAAGTTTTTTTTTTTTTGAGGATCCATATTTCATCCTCTGCAGCCTTGATTCCAAATAAAAAAAATGGGTGAGATCAAATATTCTCTTTCAAGGTAAGCAAGATTGGTATTTTCAGTTTGTATGAGCTATTTTAAATCTGAGGACATTTTAGGGTCACTTGCTTCTGCAAGGTTCTATGAGAGTTCATCTTTCCATCACAAGGTAAAGTAATCCAGATTGGCTTCTATCTGTTCCAGCATTTAAAACCACCTTCAGTACAGAAACTATGCAAGACTGCCTGATTTCTTCCCATAAAGGCTTTCCATTGCTTTTTATAACATTCCCAGGAAGAGGAGTATTTATTCAGGGTGAAATTTAACACCTTGATGAACCCTACTGCAATTTCTGCAGCTTATGCTACCATTATATTTTAGACATCATGCAGACTGCTTTGCTCCAACATTGAGTTTCATCTCCCCTGTTTTTTGTAATATCACAGCCAGGGTTGCTATGTGACACATTTAGTTGGTTTTCCTCCAGATTATAGAGGCATATACCTAGGCTGTTTTCTAGTTGGAAACACACTGGGGAAGTGGAACTGGTAAAACCACTCCTTAAAATATCTCCCTTACCTTGAAAACCCTATTAGGGTCACTGTAAGTTGGTTCTGACTTGACAGCAAAGGACATACACATTTTCTAGTTTTCGTAAAACACCCAATCTGCATATCTGAAGGAAATGGCATCTTGTTTTCTCTGTTTTCTACAACTTGCTCTCACTTTTCCTTCCATTTTTTTCTTGCAAACTGCATGATGCTGTGTCATGAGGGAGCGCTGTGGTATCCACTTGGATCTGTACGTTTTTTTCTGCCATCTGCAAAAACAGATGACAAAAAATAAACAGCCATCTCATGAGAATGTCACCAGAAGTCCAATGTGTATGGCAAATGTCATTATATACCAGTAATGTACATAATGGCGGCTTTACATGGTTCCTCTCTTCCCATTTGATTCTAAAAATGGTTGTGTAAGGTATATTTGCCTGAAAAGTTCTGCCTGATCTAAACATGACAAGTAAGCTTTGTGACTAAGCAAGGATCTGAAGGGGCACCTCCCTGTTCCAAGTTTGAACCATTACACTATACTGGCTCCCTCAGATCAGTGGTTGCTATGTAAACAATGGGAAGGCTAAAATATGTTGGTAAAAGTATAAAGCAGCAACTAATGGGCTTAATTTGCATAATCTTTAATGTATTGTATTCCACTATATCTCCCACATTACAGTGGGAGATATAGTGGAATAATGTATTGTATTGTATTCCACTGTATCTCCCACAAGAGCCTCGTGGTGCAGTGGTTAAACTGCTGTATTGCAGCCAAAACTGTGCTCATGACCTGGGGTTCAATCCCAGGTGGCTGGCTCAAGGTTGACTCAGCCTTCTATCCTTCCGAGGTCAGTAAAATGAATGCCCAGCTCGCTGGGGGAGCTATGTATAGCCTGCATAATTAACTTGTAAACTGCCCAGAGAGTGCTTGAAGCACTATGGGGCAGTATATAAGCAGCAGGGATTTTTTTTTGTATTTTATGGTATTTTGTTTTGCACTTTTTAATTTATTGATATTGTCATATTTTGTTATTCTGTTTTTCCTCTGTTTAGTTGTTGTAAACCGCTCAGAGTGGCCTTGACTGCTGGATGGGTGGTATATAAATAAATAAATAAATAATATGGAAAAAATCTGTATTTATTAGCATATTATGTAAATTGGACTATCTAGTTTGCATAATACACTCATTACCTTGCATGGTTTTGGAGAACTGGAATATGGCAATCCTTCTCATGCCTGACAGAATTTAATTTTTTAAAAAAAGTCTCATAGGCTTGCACACAGAATTTTGTGGCTTTTTAGTTGGCCTAATAAAGGCACCACCAAGACACCTATTTGGGCATTTATCCTCTGGCCAGCAAAACCTCCCCTGCACTTTATGACAGGAGCTGCTACATTAGTCCCAATTCTGATCTCAGACCCTATTTGCACACATCTTCTGGTAAGAACTCAGGAAAGACTGTTTATGCTTAATGAGCCTAGAATAGAAGAAGGTGAATAAGCAACGGGGAAAAACAGGTCTGAGCAGCAACTAGCGTGGTCTCAAAAAGCAGAACTGAGTGGGACAGCAGGCTCTGGAAGAGCAAAGACAATGGTGAGCATCCCAAAAAGACAGCTGAAAAGGAGCAGTGGGTCTAGCAATTGCCTGTATTTATACACACATTTGGTGGGTAACTCACTGGTTTTAAATAGTGCTTTATGTAACACGCAATATTACAAGTCCAGAAACTATTTCTGCTGGATGAAAACAAGTATTTTCTCTCTTTTTGCCTTAATTTAATACAGCACAGCCAAGAAGGACGTTAACTTGCTCTCATTTTTTAAATTTTTCTCTACCAAATAGAAATGAATGTATAAAAAATGTGTGCAGTATTCAAGCACATGCAGCCACTGCAAATTTCTGCAGTTGATTAAGCTCAGTCGCTGAGTCACTTAGTATCCACCAAAACTGTTTATAGGAAGTATTATCAAAGATTGAAAACATTGTTTTTAATTATGCAGTTTGCGAAGGAACAGGAACAACCCGGCACAATGGCAGCATAAATTACAAGTTACTGCTTTCTTCCCCTGTGAGAAACTGAAAATGTTGTTTTCCCTTTCTTTATAAAACTTTTAAATGAAAGTTGCTGTAGATGGTTGCTATGAGGGCAAAAAAGAGGCTTAGGAAAACATTATTCTGGGAGAGCAGCCTTCTTATTGCTCTGGTTGAGAATGGAACAGGCTGCTGAGCGGATTCTTCACCATCAGAGGCCTTACTTAACTTGAAGATTTTCACTGCAGTCAGACGTAACAATGACTTAAGTTCTGTATTGTGGAGGGTTGGCAACCACCTGGAAGAGAAGAAGCCAACCAGTTTTGGATCATGCATCTTTCTCCTTTCTAGTTCAGAAAGAGGAGAGCCAGTTTTCCTTCTCAGCCTGCTTTTCCCATCCCCATTTATTCCGTTATTATTATTAATGTTTAAAATGTTGCTGTCATGCACATATGCATCCCAAGGGCAGCCAAGCAAAAGTGGATGATGCATCTGCTTGGCTCTAGTACTGAAGAAGATCAGCTAGTCCTTCTGCTGCTTTGTTTACTTAAGGCAGGAGTGGTCAAAGTGTAGCCCAATGGGTGGGACACAGCCCTCCTGGGGGACCCAAATGCAGCCTGGCACCTGAACAATTAAACAACAACAACAACAAAAACTCCAAGAGCAGCCAAAAACACACCTTGGGGTGTGTTAGCTCTGGAGCAGCCCAAAACACAGCAGAACTGTTCCCTGTGGCCATTGGAGAACACAGGAAAGGAAGGGGAACAATTAATTTTGGGGAGCAGAGTTGTGGGGATGAGTGCAGCTCTCGGTGTCCAACAATGAGGTTTCTGGCCCCCAGAGCTCTGAGTTAGGGACAAGTCACGTGAAATGTGTATGTGGTACTATTACAATATTATCTGTCAAGGCACAGAGTTCCTTGAAAGTTTTGTGCTTGAGCAATGTGCTTTGAAAATAAAGCTTGTTTCACTCTGGATGAGCAATCACAAAACCGAAAACAGCCAAACTGCAGTATGCTAAGGGAGATAAGCTCGTGCTAGTATGAAAAAAGACTCTTTTTGTCATTTTTTTTAATGTTTTAGAAATCTTCTAATGGTATAAGTGGGAGTTCAACTTCTAATTATGTGCTAATTGTATTATCAAGAACCTTGGTCAGTTGTTCTAGATGCTTCTTGGTTCCATAGATTTCTATGAGATATTCTGCCTTTTTTCTTTTATCCACCAGGATTTTCTGGCTAGCAAAATATTCTCAGTTTCTTCCCACAAATTCTTGGACACAATTCCTTAAATTGTTGTTATGTATGGTCACATTGGAATTGACTTACGGTGACCCTGATAGGGCTTTCAAAGTAAGTGAGGTATTTAAGGAGTGGTTTTAAGCAGTTCCATTCCCCCAGTAAGTTTCCATGGCAAAGTGGGGATTCAAATCCTGGTCTCCAGAGTCCTAGTCTGTCACTCTACCCACTACGCCACACTGTATATCCAATTCTTTAAATATTGCATGGGAATTTATATCATTCTCTGCAGGATTCCTTATCAACCCCTTCTTTTCAATTTCAGACAGATATAGAGAATAATACAATCATTTAAAAATTGACCTGTGTAAGAGTTTCAAAGACCGGACTAGCATTCCTGCGCTCAGGGGAGCTGAATACCATCTGCCGTCCATAGACACTGTGTGAGAGACAGTGTGGCTGTGGCTGGGCTTTTGCCGGCTGCCAGCTTTTTCCAAGGGAGCCTGGCTCAGTCTCCCTCTGCTTTGCAGGACTGGGACCTTGCCACTCCTGGCTGCCCCACCCCCTCCCCAACATCAGCCATCTGGCTCAGGGGGAGAAGAGGCTTATAAGCTGCTTTCAGGGCCCTACCGGACCAGCATTCCTGTGCTCAGGGGAGCCGAATACCATCTGCCATCCAGACACTGTGTGAGAGACAGTGTGGCTTTGGGCTGCTGCCAGCTGCTAGATTCCCTGAGGGAACTGGCTGGGGAAATAGCTGGGAAACAGGGGGGCTTGGGGGGGGTTTCTGGGGCAACCAATAGAGACTATATATGGCAGGGGAAGATATGGTGGTGGGAGTAGAGCATGCTTGTGTAGGAGAGAGGAGGTTAGATACCTTACAACTATCCCCCTTTCTAGCTCTACTCCCAGCCAAACGGTACTAGGTGACCATATCAGCCACCCCCCGGGCCACATGGTACTGTTGGTAAATGCCAGGTCGGCAAAAAATAAGACCGCCCTCATCCATGATTTAATTTTGGATGAGGGGGTTGACCTGGCATGTATTACTGAGACCTGGGTGGGAGAAGAAGGAGGAGTTCCTCTATCTCAGTTGTGTGCCCCTGGGAGGAGGCGTGGTGATAGTCTACAAGGATTCCTTCCGCTTTTCCAGACTCCCTGTCCCCTTGGGAAATGGTGTAGAGGGCCTGTATTGTGTGTTGGGCTCAAGACAGACTGGGGATTCTGTTGGTGTACCGCCCACCCTGCTGCTTACCAACAGTCTCCCTACCTGAGCTGACAGAGGTGATCTCGGACCTGGTGGTGAGGACCCCCAGACTTTTGGTACTGGGGGACCTCAACCTCCATGCTGAGGCCACCTTAACAGGGGCGGCTCAGGACTTCATGGCTGCCATGACAACCATGGGGCTGTCTCAACATATCATCGGCCCGACTCATGAGAAAGGCCACACACTTGACCTAGTATTCTCAACGGGATGGGGGGATGGTGGTCCGGATGTGATGGGTTTATCTTTGACCCCATTGTCATGGTTGGACCATTTTCTGGTAAAGTTTAGACTCTCTGCCACTACTACCCTCTGCAGGGGTGGGGGGTCAATTAAAATGATCCACCCCCGGAGACCTATGGATCCTGAAGGATTCCTGAATGCTCTAGGGGAGTTTCCAGCTGATATGGTTGGTGCTCCTGTTGAAGGCCAGGTCACTTTGTGGTAAAAGGAGATGGCCCGGGCGGTTGACACGAT
Source organism: Intellagama lesueurii (assembly GCA_037013535.1). Taxonomy (NCBI): domain Eukaryota; kingdom Metazoa; phylum Chordata; class Lepidosauria; order Squamata; family Agamidae; genus Intellagama; species Intellagama lesueurii. Next base: position 223,041,640 of record JBAJHW010000002.1, read on the forward strand.
CGCACCTAGGCGCCCTCTCCCTGCCCACAGAGCCTATATGGCTCCATGCTACACAGAGGAGCTTCTGGCTATGAAACGGTTGGGGAGACGGCTTGAGCGCAGATGGAGGAAATATCGCTGCGACTATGACCAAACACAGCGTAGAGCCCATTATCGGGCCTACTCTGTGGCGATACAGCTGGCAAAACGTCAGCATTTCTCCAGTCGTATTGCTTCCTCGGAGTGTCTTCCAGCAGAGCTATTTCGAGTGGTCCGAGACCTTCTTCAGCCTAATGCTTTGGTGGAGGTCCCGGACTGCTCAGTGACTCGCTGTAACAAATTTGTTACACACTTTGAGGGAAAAATTGCTCAGATTCGCAAAGAGTTGTACTCCACTGTTGATGCAGAGCCTATGGTTGTGTCCAGTGCTCCGGACTTATGTCATAATTTGTTGGATGAGTTTCAGTTGTTACAACCCGAGGATGTGGACAGGGTGCTTGGATTGGTTCGTGCCACTACTACGCAACTCGACCCTTGCCCATCATGGCTAATAAAGGAATCTGCCGGGGGGGGGTTCGCACCTGGATCCTGGAGGCCATCAACTCCTCGTTAAGAGAGGGAGTGGTCCCTGCCCCGTTAAAGGAGGCAGTGATTTGCCCAGTCCTAACAAAGCCTAATCTGGACCCAGGTCTAATGATCAACTACCAACCAGTGGCAAACCTCCCTTTTCTGGGCAAGGTGTTGGAACGTGTGGTGGCTGAGCAGCTCCAGGCTCTCCTGGATGAAACGGATTATCTAGATCCATTTCAATTGGGTTTCAGGCCGGGTTATGGGACAGAGACTGCCTTGGTCACCCTGTTTGACAACCTTTGCCAGGAGAAAGACAGGGGAGATGCATCCCTGTTGATTCTCCTGGACCTCTCAGTGGCTTTCGACACCATCGACCATGGTGTCCTTCTGGACAGATTGGCTGGGATGGGAATGGGAGGCACCGTTTTACAGTGGTTCCGCTCCTACCTGGCTGATAGAGTCCAGAAGGTGGTGCTGGGGGACAGTAGCTCTGATCCATGGCTGTTGCGTCATGGGGTTCCTCAGGGCTCTATACTGTCCCCCATGCTATTCAATATCTACATGAAACCGCTGGGGGAGGTCGTTAGAAGGTTTGGGCTGAGGGGTCAGCAATATGCTGACGACACCCAGCTCTACCTCTCATTCTCTACCAATCCAGGTGTGGCAGTCGCCGTTCTGAACTCGTGCCTGGACTCGATAATGGACTGGATGAGGGTCAATAAACTGATGCTCAATCCAGACAAGTTGGAAGTGCTGCTGGTAGGTGCTCCGCCAGATAGGTTAAAGGGCCATTTCCCTGCCGTATACAGGGTCACACTCCCCCTAAAGGACAGGGTCCGCAGCTTGGGGGTGCTCCTTGACCTGGGTCTGACCTTGGAAGCCCAGGTGGACTCGGTGTCCAGGGGTGCCTTCTTACTGCTGCGGAGAATATATCAACTTTGCCCCTACCTGGATGAGTGGAGCCTGGCAACAGTCACACATGCACTGGTAACAACCAGACTCGACTACTGCAATGCACTATACGTGGGGCAGCCTTTGAAGACGGTCCAGCGACTGCAACTGGCACAGAACCGGGCTGCGCGGCTGGTAAGTGGTGCCCCTGCACGGACTCATATCACGCCGGTTCTGAAAAATTTACACTGGCTGCCGGTTGCTGCTTGGGCCCAATTCAAAGTGCTTACTTTGACATATAAAGCCCTAAACGGCTTAGGACCTGATTACCTAAAGGACTGCCTTCTTCCATACCAGCCTGCCCGTCCTCTAAGATCAGGTTTTCTGAAAGCTAGCACTATGCTGGAGACACTGATCCATTTCCTTCCCACCTTTATTTCTTTTCTTTTTTTAATGCAACACCATGAATGAATATGTAATGTTAGCAAAGTTTAATAAGCAAAACGGCTGTTTTATAACTTGAGGGGATGCATACATTCTAAATCTACAGTCTGGTCTGCATCTGGAAATTTGTGTTCCAAATTTTAACCAAGAAGAAAGGGAAAGGATGGGACAGGGGGCATGCTGAACAAGGGATGAATATGATCAAATCCAGTTTATACTACTTACATGTCCTGTTGGGAAGGAAGACTGTGGCACAAGTGAGGACTCCAGTTGTTATCAGCCCCAGCCACCATGCCAGGTAGTCAGAATCTGTAGGGCAACAAACATGCAGAAAGCTACGGGTGCGTCACATACGGAGCTGAGCCAAAGGCTTTTTGGCAAAAAGTGGCCTCTAAAGAGAGTTTTGATGGAAGAAAAGCAAGAACCGTTCTGTGCTCCATAGTTTTTTGAAAACTTTCAATTCATACTCCAAATGCTTGGTCCTTTTCTTTCCGTCCTTTCCTCCTTTTTTCTTTTCAAAATTCATTTCATGGTCAAGTGAGAAACCCCAATCCTTGTACTGCACTGGTTGGCTTCACAGCTTGGCATCAGGAGAAGATACCATATGGATAATTTATGGGAAATCGGTAATTGAATCTCAACTGCTTTGATAAATCATACCATCTCATTACCCAAGACCAGAGTGAGGAACATAGCATATTTTTTTAAAAACTGCAAAATGAATGCCTTTGCCATAATCGTCCACCATGTGCAACTCAATGATTTCACAGGTCTGGCTGCTTTCCCTTCCCCCAAGACTTGAGAAAGCTGAGCTCCTAGGTGCTTAAGTGAGGCTATAAACAGCACAGTCAAAATCATTTTAAAAAATGCTGATAGGCAAGGAATTGAGTCCAGGATAATGCATAAAGTGAGCCATAAAGAATCCTCACACTCCAGATTAAAGAGGCCCAGGAAGAAGATGGCAGGAGAGATGTGGAGGTAGTAGTAGAAGGGGTTCTTCTGAACAACAGTGGACTATCAAAGATTATTGTTGAGAAAAACAGCCGATGAAGCTGTTATGTCGTCACATTTTCAGTCAGATTTTTGCTTTATTTTCCAGTCAGAAATAGTTGAGGTAACTGTCCCTTTCTCCAGCTATTATTGTTCTGGAGTACAAGAGTAACTGAAGTTTGGCATGATCATTAAATGGGATGCTAGGGTGACCTGCAAACCTTCACAATGCAGAAAGAGGTAGTTTCTCTTCCCTTTTATTATTCATATTCTTATCATTACCCTCTAAATATTATTCAGTATTCTCCTGATTCTCCTCAGGGGTATTTGAGAGTCAGCTTCTCCCCAGTCCAGTTTTTAAGCAGCCCAGCACATTGCAAACATCACATCTAAATTTTCCAGTCTCTTAAACACAAACAAGTGTATTACTGCTCTCCTTTTTTGTGTGTCGAACTTTCTGCCATGGTCCAGTCTTCTTTTTCTGCTCCACCTGCATCACTCCACTCTTCTCTACAGTCCCTCCAAGACTGGTGAAGAGTGGGGTTTCAGGCATCCAAGTTATACACCCACAAAATATAAAGCCCTAAATGGCTTAGGACCTGGTTACCTAAAGGACCGCCTTCTTCCATACGAACCTGCCCATCCTCTAAGATCAGGCCAGGAGGCCCTTCTGAAGGTGCCATCCCTGAAAGAGGTGAGGGGGATGGCATGCCGAAATAGGGCCTTCTCGGCTGTTGCCCCCCAACTTTGGAACACCCTCCCTATAGAGATCCTCCTGGCTCCAACACTTTTGGCTTTTTCACGCCAGGCAAAGACCTTTCTGTTTAGCCAGCATTTTAATTAAATAGTATTCTTTAGCTGGCCATATGAGCAGCAGGATTTATTAATATTAATGTTTTAATGATTGTTTTTAATATAGGATATTATTATAATATTGCCTATTTTTAATGGTTTTAATGTTTTTCAAGTTTTAATATTGTTGTACGCCACTCAGAGACCGTTGGTAATGGCGCGGCTAAAAAATCTTGTAAATAAATAAATAAATCTTCAAAGAGATACAAATATTTTGCCCAGGATTCAGGCACAAGCAGCACAGGACAGTCAAACTGAATCTTATGCAGGAAATGGGTGAGAAGGGGAGGAAATAATAGTGCTCAGCATTTCTCCTCTCTGCTGCTCCAGGAAATCTCCTAGTCTCCCTAGACGTCCCACAGGGAATTCCCCATTGGGGTGAAATGTCAAAAACTGTGAGGTTTGGAAAAATTGCCAAGTGCTCGTTATATCTGTAGTCCCTGTGGCTAAGTTCATTTACTTTATTGAGTGATCTGTTTTGAATTCTGAACTACTCTCAGCCTTGCCCCAACCATCTGAAAAAAAAAATTACAACTGTTTCATTCTTTAATATGTTGCATGTGCACACACTTGCACGCAAATATACATCTCTCTGTGTATGTATGTGTATTTCTGGAAGGTCTTGTCAATTAGAAAATAGCCTCAGTGCCCACAGGACACACCCACTCTTGTATTAGAAGAATCCAGTATTTCCTCTGGGCTCCGTTATTTTACTGCAGTGCCTCTAATATGTTAAAGTCCAAAAACTGGTTATGTGAATAATAACTTTCTTCTTAAGAGCCATCAAGCCTTTCTTTACAACGATGCACAACCGTTTGCAACCCCTCCTCATACATCTGTAGGACAAGTCCTGAAACCACCAACTTTTCATACTAAGAAAGTGTCACTAAGATATAAATTCTGTCATGGTGTATCAGTCCCCGCTAATGGAACTTCATCTTGCCATCATCATCACGTGCTATCTTGTCCCCCCCCCCCCCAGCAGTATGAGATACTAAGGAAGTGAATGGCAATGAGGCAGAAGAGGAAGAGGAGGGGCTCTCAAGAAGGTGGGCAGAAAAGCAGGTAGCAATAAGAATGAGGAGGATTGATGAGGAGGAGCTGCCCCTGCGGCCGGTCACTGGGGAGGTGAACAGTGGCTGCTGCTTTTTCACCTTGATGAAAAAAGTTTTATCTCATATTGTAACAGGGGGTGCTTTAGCAAGACCTCTGAGAAATGATGGCACAAGGAAAACTTGTTTTTTCAGGAAGATTTGGCCTACATTTGAGATAGTCTGGCCCTTGTTATAGTTTCACATGGAAAACCACACAGCATTCCTGCTTTCGCATGTGTCCTGTTGGCAAGTCAAATTAAACCTGACAGTTTCACAATGTGCTTGAATGTGACACTAAGTGAAACTTCAGGGGGCAAAGACTCAGGTGAACTGAAACAAAATTGGTCTTTCACAGTGTTTAAATCTAAATACATGGATTTTGCTCTCCCCTGGGTGAAACGAATCCATGTCCTTAAGCAATTCTGGAGTATTCTAAATGTGTGCATTATTATTTAAATACAGCTTGGAAACTTACTTTCAAAAAGTAATTCATTCCTGTTCTATATTACAGTGTTTGAAAGTAATTTGCTGCTGCTACTAATTGCGGTGTTCAAAAAAGGAACTTATTACATCACTTTCCTATTACTTTCTCTTGCATTTTATGGAGTGGGAAGCTTCAAATTCATGACAGATTTACATAAATTTTTAAAAAATGCTTCAAAGTGCCCTTTAGAAAGAACTTCTGGAAGTAAGTAGGAACAATTACTTGTTATACTGGTACAGCAACTTCATTCTTGCTTATTGTCTTACATTTGAAATGTAACTTTCTTAATCCTCCATTATCCCCCCTACCAAATAAATTACTTCAAAGCTTTGTATTTGACTATTTGCATTTGCATTTATTTGCAAAATAACCCCCAAGGGTTTTATTTGGGAGTAACAAAATGGCAGCAATAGCTGCAGGTTTGCTTGGTTTCTTTCCTGTTCATTTCTTTCTATCCTTACAGCCAGACTATTCATCATCTATGGAAATAAGGCAAGATAGCATAGTTTTGGAGCTGTTCGGAAAGTTTTGCCCGAATTTCAGAGAGCACATAGCGAGATCATGATGCTTCATATATCATGTTGTCAGGGCTAACATCTGTGCTGCTTTTCACAATGAAATAATTTTTTCTAAGACCAGCAAGTGCACCACTATCTTACCATAGGATAATGGGTTGCCCTTGAATACTTGGGACAATGTAACATGGTAAGTGGGAAGGCTGTATGCATAGCAGAATGTTGAGGGTTTCCTACCAATGATGCTGAATGTAGAGCATCAGCCAAGACTAGCCTGGGTGTTAAGTAAAGTAAATAAATCACAAACTGGAATGGATGAATATTGAACAAAATGTTTGTACAGAAATGGAAAAGGTGAATTCCATATTTGGGGTTATTGGGGAAGAGGTTGAAAACAATACTGCTATTTCACAAAGGCCATATGGAAATCTATGAAGCAACTGTAGCTGAAATCCTATGTACAGTTCTCCTCAAAACAAAACAAACGGTAGAGCTGGAATACATGTAAAAAAGGGCAACCAATATTATCAGGGGGCTGGAGCAACCCCTGTATGAGAAAAGGTTATAATGTTTGAAATGATTTTGCATAGATGAATGGGCTCTATAATAGGCATATATAAAATACATACAAAAGAGATGCACAGAATTTGTGTTCTTGGACTCTTACTGCCAAAAATCACCAGGGCCTCATGGCCTGCCCAAATACAACTCTACATACTCCTAGTGCATATTGTGGAAAAACTGGGTAAGATGTTTTTTCTCACACCATAATAGAATGTGCAAAATACAGGGAAAAGGTAAAAGCCAGAGTGGGACCGAATGTTTCAGTATAGTTACTTGATAATAAAAATTGGTGCCAAAACTGTTGGGATGTGATGGACGTACATTCGAACAATATTTTAAAAATCATACCCCTGAAATATTTTTTTTAACTGCTTAGCATTCCCAAGTTGCTGTTCTTGGCCATTTCCCATCCTGCTTACAACTTTTTTGAACTGTTGCCGTCTGGCAGAAGATATAGAACAATTAAGACTCGGACCACACGTTTTCTGAATAGTTTTTATCCCAGAGCTATAATTGCACTTAATAATGAGCTTAAAGACCACCAGTAGTGAATAGTTGGACAGTGTTACTTGGCCTGCGGTGTAGATTCTTAGTGGGGGATTTTTAGTGGGTGGGGAGTGTTTGAGGATTTTTTATGTGTGTGCATGTGGGTCTGGTCTCTGGGTGTCTGTGTGAATTTCGTTGTATGGGTATACTATGTATATACTTACAATGACAATAAATTTATTTGAATTTGAATTTCCCAAAATAAAGATTTTTAGTCTGAAATGGATACTGAGTTCATCCTACTCAGAGGTTGCTATTCTGGGCTGTTTTCTGGAATACGGAAATTTATCCAGAATGGTATTGGAACCTGTGGAAATTTTGTGGCTCATTGCATCTCTCCAATTCAACCATGTGTTGCTGGTGGTTCGACTCACTTAGTAGTTGGCACTCTGGACCATTCTGTTCTCTTTTGGTTGGTTTAGGGGCATTAAACACTTAATAAAATGGTAAGGTTTTAAGGGTTTAATATCCAAAATATTGTGATAATGTATATGATTACATCCCAATAGCTTATGCATCAAGTTTTATTCTCGTATGCCCATTCCAGCCTGTTCTCTTCCGTTTCATCATACATCTACGTCTATGTCTGTCTGTCTGTCTGTCTGTCTATCTCAAAAAACAAAACAAAAGGGGAAGGAAAAGGGAAAAAATATAAAAGAAAAAGGAACTAGATGAGAGTGTAAAGATGTGTCACTCGAGACTCAGCCAAATGTCATCCATAATACGGTATTCCTAATTGCTGCATTCAGCTGTAATAACCAGACTATGAGAAAAGATGCAGAGAAAACAATCAATTTATTTGAAATGAATTGTTAGAGGAGAGCTTTACAGATACGGCAGTCCACCAGAGAGACAAAGAAATGAATTCTAGAGCCAATCAAGCCTGAACTTTCACTAGAGACTAAAACTGCTGAACTGAGACTGTTGTACTTTGGACATATCATGAGGAGATAAGACTTGTTGGAAAATACAGTAATGCTAGAAAAGGTGAAGACAGTAGGAAACAAGGATGTGTGACCTAATGTGTGACACATTGGCTCAACAAAGAAAGCTGTGGCCTTGAGCTTGCAATTCACTTCCACAAGACATGATGGCTTTACAGCCCTCTTTCAGCTCAGTTGTTCAATGAGTCTACGATTCTGTGACAAGAGGTACCAACTTAGATCACTTTAAGGGCAAGTAGACAAATTCATAGAGGATAAGGGTATAAGCAGGAACTAGTCGTAGTGGCTATAGGCTGTTTCCAAAATAAAATTCAGCATGCCTCCAAATGCCAGTCACTGGCAATAACAGCAGGACAAGGCCGTTGTCCTCATGTCCTGAATGTGAGCTTCCAGAGATATTGGGCTAAACACTGTAAGAAAGAGAAACAGATAGTGGGCTAGAGAGGCCTTTTGTCTGTTCCAACAGGATTCTTATGCTCTCATGAGTGGGGATGCAAAGGAGGACTGTGATCATTTGTAAGCTGTTCAGTCATATAATACATCAGTGGGTTAAACTGACAAAGACAGCCAGGAATGTAATTAAACAGTAATTTATTCATGAGGATCTTGTTACAACTTAATAATAAATTTATTTGTTTACTACACAGTTGGAAAAGCATGTTAATTCCTGTTGGCCATTTTGATTCTACAAATTTCCTTCTGCCAGTGTAAATATTCTTTCTTTTTACCCAAATCTGATTCCTGTGTTCTCTGAATAGGGCCCCATCTGTTCATCAAAGCAATAAGGTCAATGGTACAGAATAATGTGGAACAACAGAAGAGGACATATCATTGAATTCACTCTGTCAAAACTGACAAACCTGTGATTCGTCATCCTTGTGCAATGTCCTGCTTCCCGCTGGGATTTTGTTTTCCATGAGCAAGAGCTTGCTACAATGGAAAACAATCACTGCCACATGGAGGATATGGTTCATTAATGTATTATGTGTGCATGGTGGAGGGAGTGGGTGCGTGCTGTTCTTCTGGTACACTATTGTAGTGCTGTTGCATCTCAATCAGAGATGGGGAAAATTCCTTTTGGGAGATTACAACTCTCAGCATTCTTTGGCCAGCATGCTGCTAGCTGAGGTAATCTAGAAGACATGAAGGATGAGAGAGAGAGAGAGAGACTGTTGCCATGTCTAAGCTAAGCATGAACTGGGGACAGTTCAGTGGATGCCACTGGTTTGGAGGCTGTACGACACCATTATAATGTAGTGACACTCAACTTTATTTAGATACCACCTGTCCCACAATACATCATGCTCAATACAGTTCATAGTGAGTCAGTTAAGGGTACCCAGTACCTCCCAGATCAACATCCCACAGAATTCATGTTAAGAATTCTAATGACATTGCCCAGGTAAGACTTACAGCAAAAAGGGAGGAAAATAAACAGAATGACCACAAGGCATTGAAGGTGGCCCACTCTCCTAAAACAAAAAGAGATCTTCCCATTAGGGTTCCATGTCTAAAACCAAGAAGGGTTCTCTTCATCCCCATGTCTCTCGGGATGGCACACCTGAAGAGACAAGATGGAAAAGGCTTCTCTTTGGCAGATGTCCTCATTACAGTGATAGAGCGCTAAGGACTGCATCCTGCCATCCAGGATGGCTGGAATCAGGCATACATACATACATACACGTCTCTGTCCAGCCACAATTACTTCTGGTAACAGCTTTTTTTTTTTAAACAAAGACTCTGAGAGGTGAGGAAAGGCTAGAGATGGAAATTGCTAAGCCCTGAGAAAAAACAGGAAGCCTGCGATTCTGTTCACTACCAGTGCAGTTAAAAGTTCCACTTGTGTTTTGACACAGTACCTCTTGTTGTTGCACAAGCAGGGCTTGCTGTTTGTGTGGTGCTTACATTTGCGTGAGGAGGTCCTGGATTCCTCCTCCTTAATACAGTGAAAATGTGGTTGGTTTATGGTCTGTTGCACATTAGTTTGACTGACTAAGATCCCAGCCTGTGTCAAAATCCTGTTGTTAGTACCAAATTGAGTTTATCATCTGAATCAGTGGAAATTATCTAAAGACTGACTTAATCAAGTTCCTACTGGTTCCTAGTCTGTTCTAGCAGGGCCTAAGAACTGGATCTAGGTCCAAGATAAATTATTGTCTGTGTTAGTCCAGATGTACAACTTGGGATGTGTTGAGTAATATGATGAAAGACCTCTACAGATACCTGACAAGATCTTATGATGTCAGAGTGCACATCATGTGAAAGTTATCTTTTCGAACAATGATTCCTCAAACTTTCCAGCCTGTATGGCCCATGGAATTCTGGGAAATAAAGAGTGTAAAAGTGACTTGCAACAGACTCTGTTAGGCTGCAGACAACCAAAGTTTTGTAGCTTATTTAAGGGCAGTATCCTGCAAAGAGCAATGACATGTGAACTATAGCTTAAGGTATCTTGCAAAAAATATCCAGCCTTGCATTGCTGGCTGCTTACCCAAATGTAACCAATTCACTGTAAAGATCTGTTCCAGTTTCTATGTGTCCTGATTTCCTTGTACAATATATCAGCCAGATTCCCCTTTCCTGCATAGAAGGCAATCACCGTGTAGTCATTATCAACACTATTTGAGCAGATTCACACTTTACTTTTGAACTCAGGTAGGAAAAGAACATGCTTAATTGGCAAAAAAGCAAGTACAGAGTTGTCAAAATTTCATAGTGCCCATGAGATTCAAATGGCCGGGTTACTATGCCTTAAACATAAAGAGCTGTTTAAGGAAGCATTTGGCCCTCATTCCTTTTATGCAAGGAAATCAAGCAACTGAAGTTTGTAATCCTGTACCCACATAGGGGGCAACTAGACAGTCCAATGGTATTGGGCTGGATTGGGCTAAACAGGGCTACCTAAGGTTGCATAGGGGTGTGGTATGCCGTTTGGGGTGGTCCTTTCAACCATATGCAGGGGTCAGAGAGTTTCATGGCGGGAAACCACACTGCACTTCAATTGACCCTATTTAGCCCTTCCTTTTTTTAGGGGGAAAGAAGAAAAGAAAAAGTAAACATAACAACAAAAAAAGGGTCTCTGGAGGAGACCAAAAAAGGGTCCAGACTGGAGGGTGAAGGGGCTTTGCATTGCCCTGCACCCACCTGTGTACTGCAGGGCTAGTGAGAGACTGCACTGCCATTTCCCACTGCTGGGGAGGGAGGTGCTCAGCACTTTGAGAAGCTGTGCATGGCAGGTCAGTGCTGTTGGGATCTATTCATCCACTCCAGTCCTCTTGCCATTAAGGAATTGTGATGGGAGAGAAGGTGGAACTCTGCAAATTCAGTGGTACCAGGCATGACTTTTCTTTGAAAAAAAAATCTTCTTGTGCCTTCCTGTCTCCCCCTCCATAGAGCAGCAGGAGGAAGTCTTCTTCTTTTTTTAAGATAGATCAGTGCAGGGCTGAACTAAAACCAGCAGTGAACTGAATTTTTTGCTTCCTTTCTGTTTTCTCCTGTGGGGGAGCAGGAGGAAGCTTTCAATTTCCTAATAAGGCAGCAGCTTAAGCAAAAGGACTGATTAAGCCATCCATTTTGGTCTAGTCCTGGTGACCACACATGCCAGAACCAAACCAAAATGGAGTAATGCACTAAAAACACACACCAAAAACCAAGCTCCTGACAGGGAACTAGAAAAGTGTGGGTAAGCATGAATCAGAGATGGGCTGGTTCTCAATAGCACATACGTCATGTGGTTGCCAGGAAAAAGGAACAACCATCCTGTCCCCCAGAGTGGACAATCTGTGGTACAAAACTCTGCTTGATTGCACCCTGATTTGGGAATAACACCACCTAACACAGTGAGGTTTACTGATGTGTATAGGACTGCACTGCCAACCCAGTTATCCGGAATGTGGAACGGTTTGTTTGTTTGTTTGTTTATTTATTTATTTATTTAAATAACTCTATAACTATATCTCCCAGATTTTCAATTCTGTCTGGGCAATTCTGGGACTTGCAGTCCCCACAAGCCATTCAAAATTGATGGCATCTTTTAAGCAGCTGTACTTTTGTACCATGATATAAAGTAGATTGTTCCTGTGTCTGTCCATGAATAAGACAGAGCGAGAACCACAGCTGCAGTGCTTTAAAAGAGACTTCACCCCTCTCCCCTCCAATGCTTGTCTGGAATGTCCTTTGCTTCAGAAAAGCCTAAGAGCAAATTTAGGATGTCCTGCATAGATGTCTGCGTCATTCCTCTTCAGCTTGCTCATTTCTACCTCCTCCTCGTCTTCCATGGGTAGCTTTTTAGAATGCATTTAGCCTCCCCAGTTTTTCAAGGTCAAGGTCAATTTCCAATTATCTCAATATATGTATGTGTTGAAAAAAATCACATGCTTTGGTCTTTTTGCGTGGCATTGTAAGACACTGTGAGACAATAAAGCAATGTGCAGTGAGACCACACAGCAGGCTAACGGTGTCACAGCAATGAGGCAACCCACGTTGATCAGCTCTCATGAAACCGACTGCTCTAAGAGGATGCAGCAAAATGTGGTCTCCCAACAGCAAGCCGGGTGAGCAAAGAAGTGCTGAGGGATTCGTGCTTTACTTTACAACATCTTCTTGTTTGCAGATGAAATGAAATGAAAAGAAAAGAACACAGTAGTGGGTCTTTTCTCTGTTCTTCACACGAGAAGTTCATTTTCATGATTTATTTGTCGTGCATCCAGAATCTACTTCGCCGTCGTTAATTAGTACCCAACAGCCAATTAGCTCTCCAGGTAGGCAAGTAGAGTGGGCTAGATATTTTGTATCAAGGCCGCCTCTGGCGCATAATGTTCAGTGACCCATAGCCAAGAAGGAGTCCTTGTGAAGAATTGGCATCTGATAAAGAGTAATTAGGGAAACAGCATGAGTGGATCAATTGTCTATCAGCTCACTTTCCTTAGTGACGTTGTCTGTAATTTCTAACCAGCATTTGTCATGTCACCCTTGCTTTTGTTGTCAAATAGAACTGTAGGTAAGAAAGAAATCCCAAGAGCAACACGACATCCTTATGTGTCCCATGTGTAAAAGATAAAGCAAGAAGCAAAGAGATGATGCTGATGATTCTAGAACTGTCATTACACCATTGCAATTTCATAACCTTTAAAACAGGTCTTTGCCCTGAGGAGCCTACAATCTAAGGGTCAAACTGGATGATACACTTCACCCATATTTAGAAGCAGTGCTCCCTGAAGTGGTGAATGAGGACTCTGTCCCAGCACCAGGCTGCCTTCCCCCAAGAATTTTTCCCCTTAAGTCAAAGGTTAATAACACCCCCTAATTCCACCTACCAGAGCTGACAGTGGGAAAAAGAGAGATGGGATAAAATGGGGTTCAGAGCAGTGAGAATTGAGAAAAAATAGATGGAATAAAAATCACAGCTGTATCTGTTAGAAATAGCAGTCTTGCATGCACTAACACTGGGTATCAGTGGGAGGGAGGCTTTACAGCCTAATGAGAGATTGTCCTTTGCCACTAACATGATGGGTAAAGTTCATTTCCTACCTCTGCCATTTCAGGCAAGCTCCTGCCCCCTCTTCCTGTTTGTCTTTTGCTTCCACTGTTTGTTGATAGTGCCTCTTCTTCCTCCAACCATCCTCCAAGCAGTTAGCATGCTGGAGGATCCATTTCCCCGCCTTATTTTTCTTCTGATTGTAACTACAGATGGTAACTGTAAGTAAAGATATATTTTCTACTTTAAATGCTTGTAGAGTGCTTTTACCAGGGAGAGTTTCATGAGTGTTTGTGTTTCCGTGTCATTTGTTTTCTGCTTTATATTCTGCTATCTAAAAGGAATAGCCAGATTCCTAGAAATCCTCTCCATCCCCTTTTCTTCACAAATTTCCCAATAGTATCTATTTTTCCAAGTCAGTTAGGGGAAGAGAAACAGATTTCCTCCTTCGCCAGTGATGCACTCTGCTCCAAGCATCCGGAGCTAGGCAGAGGGACTGAACTTAGTGAGTGCTTAGAACAAATGAGTCACTGATTTGGTAAGGGGCAGAGTTAGCAGCTGCCAGGTCTAAAACTGCATCATGGTCCCTTTGAGTCTGTGAGCAGGAGCAAGTGCAGAGTAAACAGGGGTGTTTTGTGTGAGGGCTTATCAGGAGAGCTTGAGAGGGGAAACAGAGGTGCTGTGTCACCATCTACATGGGACAATTAGACATGGATGAAAAGGGAACTGCTCCAATGACTTGCAGTAACTATGCCATGTTCGTCTTCAAGCCTGAAAATGTCAAAACGTGCAGCTGCAGCAAGTGCAAGCTGGTTGCCCTGCTGGAAGAGAAGATACAACAGCTTGAGGCCCACCTCTGCATGCTTTGGCTTGTCAGAGAAGATGAAGTGTTTCCGGGTATAGCAGACTAATCCACATAGGAACAAATGAGGCTGCCAAAAACAACCTCCAAGATATTGCAAGCTCTGGGTAGGAAGATGTAGAATCTTGTGGTGCAGATGTTTTTTTCATCACTTTTTCCTATTGAAGGCCATGGCCCAGGAAAGAAGACAAGAATACTGGAAGTGAACAACTGGCTGCATAGACGGTGTTGTGGGGAAAGGTTGGGCTTCTTGGATGATGATGCACATTTCATAAAGAAGCAGCCCTAGCAAGAAAAAGGCTGCATCTCACATGGGTTGGGAAGAACATGTTTGCTAAGAGTATTGTAAACCTGCTCAGATGGACTTTTCCTGCCAGGGATGGGAATGTTTTGCACAGGATGGATAGATACCAAATGCTGGAGACAAGAATGTTAGTAGTGTACCAGAAAGTAGGTACATGGTACAACAACCACCAATGAATGTGAACAGATAGTAATGAATGAGTCATAGTTTAAATGTCTCTACAAATGCACAAACAAGATGAGCTCTTAACACAAGAAAGCAAATATGATTTGATAGGCATTATGTAATGATGGGATGAGACTTATGACAGGAATGCAGGAACTGAAGAGTATGACTTATTCAAAAGAAATAGACTAAATAGGAAGGGAGGAGAAACAGCATTATAGGTGGAGGATCTGTATACCTGCAAGGAGGCCCATGCCATGAACCACGGACGGCTAGTGGAAGGTATTTGGGTTATGCCTTCCTAGATCAGATAACTGAGCATTCAAAGAGGAGAGAGATGGTACCAACGGGAGATTCGCACTAGCTCGATATTTGTTGGGTGTCCAGTTCTGCAAAGAAAGTAAGGTGCAACAAATACCAACAGCTTCATTATACAGCAGGTGGAAACGTGACCAGGGATCAAGTATCAGCACAGCAATATGAAAGAACTGCTCAGTGAGGTGAAAATTGTGGGAAGCAAACTCTTTGGATACATTATACTAAGGAAAGGGAAACCTGAGCATTGTCTGGCCAAATACTGTACCCTTAAGAAATACTGGCTGAAATCCCATTCTCAAAATTACTCAATGAGAAATTCACGAGGGATGATAATTTCTTAAAGTTGAGTCACTGAAGGCACCATCAAAAACAATTCCTTTGAAAAAGAAAAGTGGGAAGCAAAAATGAGAGGAGAAGTGGGAATGAAGAAACCGGGGTGACTGCATAAGGAACTTTCATATGTTGGTTGTTGTAGGTTTTTGGGGCTGTTTGGCCGTGTTCTAGTTCATACGGTTTAAAAGGGGCATGTATAAGAAAAGGAAGGCAGGGTACATCACCAAGCAAGAGTACAAATGATTGGATAATATTTGTAAGGAAAGGTTCAGCAAAGTTAAAGCTCCAGATGAGCTCAGATTTGCAAGTGAAGTTAAATAAAACAAGAATTGTTTTTTCAGATATGGTTGGAGCAGAAGAAGGATGTGGTTGGCCTGTTGCATGGAAATAAGGGAGAAATGCTAATAGGAACAGAAGGAAGTAGAACTGCTCAGCATCTGCTTTGCTTCCATCTTTTTTCCAGAAGGAAGACAAAGTTCAACCGAGCATTTAGAACAAAGGAGGCAGAGAGGTGGCTGCTGCCCAAAATGCTGTTGTGAGAACACCTAGCTACTTTAAATGAATTTGAATTACTTGGGCCAGATGAACGCCATCCAAGCATACTAGAGGAAAGTGCAAATGAAATCCCAGGATCTCTGGCTAGAATTTTTGAGGATTCTTGGAGAACAAGTGAAGTCCTTAAACAGTGAAGGCAAGGAAAAGTTAGCACCATCTTCAAGAAGAGGAGGAAAAAGATCTGGACAATGAGCACTAATGACCAGTCTGCTTGGCATCAATACCAAGACACACTCTAGAACAACATATTAGAGAGATAATCTTTCTTTCAGTTTCATCGAAAGTTGTTTCAAGTCATTGTTGCTTTCTGACAGTAAGATAGCTCCATCTGTATATCTTAAATTACTGATTTTTTTTCACCAATTTTTACCCCTCCTTCATCTGAATCTGGCTTTCCATATGATACCATGTTCTGTGAAGATATTGTACAGATAAGGTTGTTAAACAGCATCCTTTACTGACACCTTTGCCTATAGAAAACCATTATGTCTCTCCATGTTCTGTCCTAATGGTAGTTTCTTGTCCTCAATATAGGTTACACATCAGCAGATGTTTGCAATATGATATCAAGTGCCCTCTTCCTTTTTGGAATCCAGCTTGAACTTATCAGGCATTTATTGTTCCATATAAGGTAAAAGCTTTTGTTGCAACACTTTGAGCATCACTTTGCTTGCATGGGAAAACGAAGCAATGGTCCAATAGTTACTGCACTCCTTGGCATTTCCTTTCTTGGGGATTGGAATGTATATTGAACTTTGCCTGTCTGTGTTCCATGAGAGGTTATCTGGACTTACAGACATCAGTGTCACCCATCAATATGTGGATGACACCTGACTCTGTCTCTCCTTTCCATCTAGATCTGAGGAAGCTGCTTCAGCTCTAGATCAGTGTCTGATGTCAGTAATAGACTGGATGAGGGTGAATAAACTGAAACTTATCCCCGACAAGACAGAGGTTCTCCTGGTCAGTTGAAAAGCAAATCAAGGAACAGGGCTGCAGCCTGTGCTGGATGCTCCCTCTGAAAAGATAGGTCTGCTGCATGGGGGTGCTTCTGAATCTCTCTCTGAGTCCAGATGCCCAGGTTTCAGTGGTGGCCAGGAGTGTCTTTGCACAATTAAAACTGGTGTGCCATCTGCATCCATTTCTGGAGACATCAGATCTGCCACGGTGACTCATGCCTTAGTTACATCCTGAATGGATTACCAGGCTCCTCTGGAAAGTGTTCGGAAACTTCAGTGGGTCCAAAATGCAGCAGCCAGATTGCTAACAGGGGTTGGTCACAGGGATCACATAAGTCCCCTGTTACAGTAGCTCCACTGGCTGTCGATCCAATTCCAGGCTGAATTCAAGTGCTGGTTCTAACCTATGAAGTCTTAAAGGGCTTGGGTCCAAGCTATCTCAAGGACCGCCTCTCCCTTTATGAACCTGCCCAGATGTTAAGATCACCAGAAGATGCCCTTCTCTTGATCTCCCCATGTTCACAGGTGTGTTTGGTGGGGACACAGGAGAGGGCCTTTTCTGTTGCTGCTCCCAGACTTTGGAACTTCCTCCCACAGGAGGATTGGCACCATCTTTGCTGCCCTTCCACAAGCAGGTGAAGACCTTTCTCTTCAGGCAAGCTTTCCTTTCATGACTGCCTGAGTGGGGTTTGTTAAATGGATTGCTGTACTTTACTGCTTTGAGTGAATTTTGGTGTTGCTTTTGTTTACAATTTTTAGTAATATTTGTTTGATGCTTTCAGTATTGTATACTCACTATTGTTAGCTTGACATACTGTCTTAATCATGTCTAAGGAAAAATGAGGGGTAAAAATATTTTAAATAAATAAAATAAATATTCTTGTTTGAATTTGAAAGATTCAGTCTCTGTGGCTTGAAATTGTTCTGTCAGTATTCCAACTACCTCTGGTAATTTATTTCTTCTTAGTTCTTTCAGAGCAGCTTTCACTTCACTTTTATAACTACAGATTTTTTTATCATAGGATTCCTCTTTAAACGAGTCTGTCATTCTTTTATTGCTTCTGTATAGGTCTCCAGGATACTGTTGTCATGTTCTCTTTATTTTCTCTTGGTCAAATAGTTTGTTTTTCTGTTGTTCATTCAGCATTCCTAATTTAGGCTTAAATTTCCCTTCCTTGAATCTTCTAGATCTACCGTTTCCCTCCCTCCCCCCCTTTTTTTTCTGTTTCTTTGCACTGGTTGTTGTAATAGTTTTTTTTTCTCTACATGACTGTTGCTGAAAAACTACATTTAGGGTTGTGACCTTACTTCTATCACCTTTTACTTTTGCTTTTTGTCTGTCCTTTCCAATTTAAAGTATGTAGCTTGCAAGTCATCTAGCTACCAAAATGCCAGATTAACAAGTCTGTGAAAAAAGACAGAAAAAAATGGAACAGGAAGGGGATATGAAAGCAGACCTGGGCACCAGGTATGGGGAGGAGAGAATTCAAATGGCACCCAGTTTCCTTGCTGCCCTGCCTATTTCACTGCCACTGTACCTGTCTAGAATGGCTTCATACAAAATGGCTGCAAAGCCCTTCATGTCAGATCAAGTGATAATACCACGCGAATCAATTCAAATACATTTGATTTCAAAAAGGTAGAAGCCCCAGCAGCAGAAGAAAAAAGTATGGATGAGAGGGAGAAATCTCCAGGCTGATTCTGTAAAGGTTCCCCTTGACATTTAGTCCAGTCGTGTCCAACTCTAGGGCGCGGTGCTCATCCCCGTCTCCAAGCCGTAGAGCCAGCGTTTGTCCGAAGACAGTTTCCGTGGTCACGTGGCCAGCGTGACTAGACACGGAACGCTGTTACCTTCCCACCGAGGTGGTACCTATTTATCTACTCGAATTTACATGCTTTCAAACTGCTAGGTTGGAAGGAGCTGGGACAAGCGACGGGAGCTCACTCCGTCGCGTGGATTCGATCTTACGATGGCGGGTCTTCTGACCTTGCAGCACAGAGGCTTCTGTGGTTTAACCTGCAGCGCCACCACGTCGCTGATGATTCTGTAGCCAACAGTAAATAATGAGAATCAAATTGTCCCAATCCAGGAGCATTTCCCACACTATTTATCAATGTATTTGTCAACACTAAGCATTTATTCAGTGTTGTCTGCTACTATAGCTATGACTGGCACACATTTGTAAAATAATTGCCACAAATAAAACAAATAAGGAACAGAAAACATTGGAATGCAAAAGCTGACAATGACATCATATGGATGTTCAGCAAAAAATTATCAAACAAAGGAATATTTTAAAATTATAATTAATTCATGGCACCAATGATATCTTCCTGCACCCTTTAGAAAAACCTTTAGTAAATGTAACAATGGAAATGTATGTCTCAGATTTTCCTTCCAGAAAGGTAAGATGTTAGTATAGAAGTGATGGAAGGCATGTTCACAAAATGAGTTGTGTCTCGTAAGATGTTCCAGAGAAGTCCAGAAGATCCTGTTATCATAGCATTGTCAAGCTACTGCTATTTATGTTACTATCTTTTACTAACCTTTCCCATTAAAAATTGAATATTTAGTTTATCTCCCAAAGTTTATGTTTCTGCAAGCTCTTAAAATAAAGATTTTTGTCAGAGGAAAATAATTGCTTCCCAGCACTTTTCAATTATTCTATTTCTGTATTTTGTAAAAGGAGATAAAACAAGTGATTGTTTCTAAGTTAAGTGACAAAAGATGGATGTACAGGGGTATTATGTTCCCAAACTGAATCAAGGCTTTATTCTGGTTTCTCATGGACGATTTTTCTTTCTCTCTATCTCTCCCCTGCCCCATTATGATAAAAGGAAAGCCGAAACTGGATTCAAGTGCAACCTTCCTTTACAGACACCTTACATGGGATTCCGCTACTGCTGTCATGAACTTCATTCAGACTGTACAACATTATCAATCTCCCACTGGATATGAAGTAATACCTCTGTGTATATCTGTGCTGATTTTTCTACCAGATTGCTGGAGGCACAGGTCCCCCTGCTGTCAGGTGTATTGGTCAATGGAGTCCTGCTACTGTAGGCAGTATGGCCTGCCCCCGCAGAATGAGACAACTACCCCAGAAGACAGATACTGGAAAACAGCACCAATATTCCCTCAGATGTTGCTCCCAGTCTTCAACTGTCAGAGGACAGGGCTCTGTGTTCCATACAGATGGACATGGATTCCTGAATTAACCTGCCCACTGGCAGCATTGAGGTAAGATCTCAGTGTGGCTGGTTTCTGTACAAGGAATGAAGGAGGGCATGATTTGAATGGAGGTGACACAATATCTTGTGACAGGCCAAGTAGTAAAACCTTTGAGAAACAGTGGTGTTTCTCCCTTAAACAAGACACATGCAGGTTTTTCAAAAATATAGAAATAGTTCTGAAGAGCTGTTGTGAAAATAGCAGTGGTTTTTCTCATGAAGCAATGGTGGGCAAGGTGTGGACCTCCAGATGTTGTTGAGTTGCAACTGTGATTCTTGATCTGCTCCTTTCCCTCCTATGATCACTGGTACCTCTCTCATCTGCAATTGAGAGATCTTTGCGGGCCACACTGGTACTTCTGGCTTGACCTCTCACCTGTATTGGGAGCAGAACCAGGAGAAGGGAACCTCTTAAGCTCCATTTAGTCCTGCCAGTCGTATTGTCTTCCTTTCAAAGTTACTCCATATTTTAATATGGCCTACTAATGACAGACAGAGAGAAAACGTCTGACTGCACTTGGAGGAGGGGGAGATATATAGATGTCAGTTGTGCACAGACTTGTTATATCTCTTTCACAGTTTTGAGTATTTACATCAGGGGTGGTCAAAGTCCAAAGCTGGACTTCCTGCCTCTACCAGCCTCATCTCACATACCCAATGGTGAAGAATGCTGGAAATTGTGGTTCAACAATCTCGGAAGGGCCAGATTTTACCCACCACTGATCATGAAACTGCTTAAGGAAAGAATCTGGAGAAATTGTCTGAAGTAGCATTACTTCAGATAACACTCATTTCCATCATAACTCAGAGATGCTGTGGAATTTTTTTAACCAGTGCCTGGAGGCAGTTTTTGGGTGGTTGAGAATGAACCATCTGATAAACCATCCGGGTAAGATGGAAGTCCTATGAGACCAGCTATTTAACTGGTTTTACATGACTTTGACCTCTCCTTGAAGTTCACTTTAAGTTCACTTTGACTCTGTATTCCCAGGGGAAGTCCAGGTGGCCAGTACTTTTCTAATGGACTGAGGCCAGTGTGCAAAATGAACCCCTGTCTGGAGAATAGGGGCTTGCACTGGGTTTGGACGAATCCCACAAGCCAAGCCAAACTGTGCTGCTTCTGACTGGTTCTGCTGCTTCCCAGGATGAGTTGGGCTTCCCTCCAAAGTAATCAGAAATGAAGCAAGATCCTGGCCAAAGCTTCACAAAGCATTCAGGAATAGGAAAGGTAGGGAAAACACACACACATTTTAATCAGAGTTGTAACTAGTCATTTTGGCACCTGGGACAAGAGGCACTCTCTCTCACCCATTCCAACAGAAAGCATGGTCTTCTAGGGAAGAAGGAGGGAAAGTGCAGTAGTTTTCAAAAAAGGGAAAGAGAAAAGGATTGGGAAGTACGACTATTTATTTTCCTAATATTTCGTAATAGATTCACCTCCAAATCGTGGTTTCATTATTTTGGTGCACTGAGGCCTGAGTTGCACCATCATAGTTACAGCCCTGATTGAAATATATTGTAGGTTTTTATTTCTGCTAAAACACTTATTTATTTATTTAATTTATATCCCGCCCATCTAGACCGAAGTCTACTCTGGGTGGCTAACAAGAAGTTTATAAAACAATAACAGTATAAGATAACAACAACAACATAATAGGATTAAAGATGGCGAAAATGAATTAAATAGTGACAGGAGGGAAGGCCTGCCTAAAGAGCCAGGTCTTGAGCTTGCTCTTAAGTAAATACCCAGAGTACCCATAGATGCTGGAGACAGAGGGAGACAGAGACTGAGTTGAGCATCTGATAGAACTACCTGCTACTCCGAGGAGATCCCCGGTTGCTGTGCTTTGGGGTTGGGCAAGGGTGGTACCACAAGACAGCAATTCTTCCAGTTCCACCACACTTCACTAAAAAAAAAAAAAGAGAGAGAGACTGAACTTGAATTTGAAGCTCCGTAATACCTTCATTCTTGCAGCTATCCTTCTAAGATTTTGCAACTTTCTTGCCAGGAGACACCTCTCTGATCTGTGCCATTTTCATGTAAATTGCCTAGTTTAGGACTTCAGCCAAAGATAATTAGCTCCAGATTGATCCAGACTGAATCAAACCTCCCCCCCCCCTTTTTTCTGAAGTGCAGATTAAATCTTGCTGTTGGTGCAGATTCTTGCTGGAGAGGATGGAATTTGTTTGCATTATCCATGCAGTAGTGATGTCTTTGCTAGACTACTGAAATGTGCTATATCTGGGGTTGACTTTGAAGACACTTCAAAAAATTTAGCTGTTGAGGTTTATGGATGCCTGAATGTTGGTGGGGGCAAAACGCTAGTTTTGAGTGTATTTCCAATTGGAAGTTGTTGCTATATTCTTTACAACTTGGTTTGGGACAAAGTTACTTTATCTTCACTCCTATCAGTCTGTTCATATTTTAAGAGTAGCTGCATTTTTCCATCTCTGAAGGCAATCAAATGGCCAAATGTACAAGAGAACGCCTTTTTGCAGTGCCCCCACAGCTCTGAAGTGGGCTGTCATATGGAGTTCATCAGGTTTCAGCTCTTGAAATTGTCAGGTTGACCCTGGAGATGTATGCTGCTGTTGTTGCTGCTGTTTTAGATTTTAGCACCGTCTGGGCTGGGTACTTTTATCATCAATGTTGGATTGATTTTGTGTGTATGTGTGTTTTATTGAGTTGCAGGGCTTTTTATCATGTACACTGTGTCCTAGAAATATTTTGAAGAAACTCAAATAAATAAAACATATATAAAAACTAGTGAATATATTGTTTGGAACTCTTCCTTCCTTCCTTCCTTCCTTCCTTCCTTCCTTCCTTCCTTCCTTCCTTCCTTCCTTCCTTCCTTCCTTCCTTCCTTCCTTCCTTCCTTCCTTCCTTCCTTCCTTCCTTCATCTTGTATCATTCTCCAGGCATCCCTGTTACCAAAAAAGACAGAGGCCTTGTTTCATTTTAGGAAAAACACACACCCCTTTTGCTTTGTAAGCACCTGTGCAGTGCAAAATTTGCCATGATCCTTGCTTATTGTCTTTTGCCAGAGCTGTATCTAGTTATTTTCACACCTATGGTAAGTGGCACCATCTTCTACCATGAAACATAGGCATGACCTCCATAGAAAAAGAGAAGATTGTGGTGTTCCCCTGAAATGAAGGCAAAATTTATGCTTTCCAGGAGAAAAGTGCGTCTAGGGCTTGGAGGCATTCTTTATTTCCTTAACAATCACCAGTAGATTCACTTCTACTCTTTGGTGCCCTCTAAATGTTGGTGCCTTGGGGCAAAGCTGCACTTGTTTCACCCTTAATCAATGAACACTTTGACAATGATTCATCTAGATTTTTAAAATTCAGTTTTAGGCCTCTTACCTGCATTTCCCAACAAAGCAGATTCGCCGCTCAGAGACCACTGGTAATGGCGCGGCTAAAAAATCTTGTAAATAAAAATAAATAAATAAATATACTATCTCCCACTTGCAGTCTGAATTGAAATGGTCTATGAAACCTGGAGCCTCCCTCTATTGTTAGACTTTAGTAGCCGGTATAGAAAAGGATTATGGAATTTGTCATCCAAAACAACTGAAGGGCCAAAGTTTTCCACTTATGCCACAAGGACTTTAGCTAAATGTTCATCCTATGGTCTTAAGAACATTGGACCTAAATATGCTGTAGTTGAACAGTAAAACCCAGAAGTTCTAAGCTTCTGTTCCTGAGATACAAATCATTGTTATATTTGACATTTTCATGGAAACACATTAAGCCCACCATGTGATGGTAGCTGCGACATGATGGAATCTCAGCCTTACATCTAGAGTTCCAAATGGTTAGAGAGGTGGTTGCTTGGAAGGTCTTTATGATGAGTCATCATTTTACTGCAGGTACAACACATGGAGAAATGTCAGTTCTTCTGCTGGATGAAAGCTGGTCTAGAAGATGGAAGGAAGGGAGAGCATAGTGATATTGCTGATGGTAAACAGGTTTCAAGGGGAACATAATCAGATGGAGGACATTGCTTTCAGAGATGGTGCTCAGACTGAAGAGGAAGGAAGGGCAGTTGTTATGCCAGAGCCAGACGTCCTTGGTGCAAGCAGAATGCACTCTGACATCGGTCTTAGGATGGTGCATGCTTGCAGTGTAATTACTGGTTATTAACCAAATTACATTCTCTGAGATCCTATCCTAACAATTTTTAATGATCCAGTGCCAAGCTGCATGGATTTCTTTTCCTGTCAGCTAGAGATTGCTTCACATTTGACAAACACATTCTACAACACCATCCTTCGCCTCATCTCATTTCCACGGAGAACACAGTACATGATACGGGGGGTGGGGGTGGGGAGTGTCCTTCCATAATAGAGAATCTGATTATTATTTTTCACTGTGCAGATCCTTCTAGAGGTGTGAGGTGAAATTTGAGGGCAAGCGCAAAGCCATTGTTCTCTCCAGGAACTTTATAGGCATTGTAATGGTCTGAAGATGGACTGCAGTGGTCCTGGCAGCATTGCCTTCAGCACACAATGCATAGTCAGAGTTACATTTCCATAGCAAAAGCGCACATACTAAAAGCATTGGCAATGAGGGGGAATGGAGAAACAATGAAGCCCAGGGTCTTCTCTGAAAGCATTTGGCCCTTTTGAACAAAAACCCCTTTCTCTTCTCTTTGTTTTTTTCCCCCCACCATAAAGAGGGGAGCCGTGTGGTGGGGGTGAGAGAGGGGGCGGCTGTTGTTGTCATGGTAGGGACCCGGCTTTTCCTCTGCAGTCTTGTATTCAATATTCCAATCACCTTGCAAGTCAAGAAGCCTGGTGGAGCTTGCGGTAGTGTCAGAGTGAAAAACGAGCCATGGCGTCACGCTTGGCCAGCTGCTGGCTGTCGGTTGCAGATTGAGTGCCACGCTGCGGCATGTTTGGTTTGATATCCACCAATTCGGTGCAGCATTTGGGGAGGCGCTTTTATTCCTCCTTCTTCTTTTCTATCAAGGAGGAGGGGGGGAAATCCAATGACAAAGGATGTGGGGACTGATGGCCATCACCCCTTGTTCCAAACCTTTTGCTGCTACCGACATGTTGTCAGTCATTTGCACCAAAGGCAGAAGATGAGGTCTGAGACTGCATGGGGTATTTCTGTTCCTTCTCTCCCTGCATCTCTCCCCTTCCCGACCAATCGCATGGGATACCCACCACCCCCGGGCATAGTTTTTCATATCGATTCCTATTTTTAACTTGCTTTCCCTTCTGTGTTTTTATTTATTTATTGGGTTCTGAGATTTTATGTCCTTGGGGTGTGAATGGGGGAGGGATGTAGCAAAGCTACAAAGGAAGCCGTGAGGTCCCTGTGTGTTTTGCAGATCGGCTAGCTGGGCAACTGTGAGATTTGCCTGTCAGTGAGTTCCATCTCATGAAGGTGGAAACCTCGTTGCCCACCTCTGCACAAAATCAATCAGACCGGTAATATGCTTTCATCCTCTGTGGGTGTTTGTGCATTTCATCGTGGGAGTGGAAGGGTTTATTACGAAAGGGAGGGAACGGCAGCCATATCTAGAGGAAGGATGAATTTAGGAAAGTGTAGAATGGAGTCCTCATGTCCATCACCTTGTTGCCATTTTGTGATACCACTACTCAGAGCTAGTGTAGCTCAGTGCGTTGGAGTACCAGACTGTGGAGCCAGAGGCTGGGAATTTGAATTCCCACTGTGCCTCCTGGGAGAGTGGCTGGCCAAGATTACCTAGCATATGTGCAGCTGATAGTGTTATGTGCCCTGTCACCTCCCAGAGAGCCATTGGAAGGAGCAACTGGCAAACCACATCTGAATACTTTGTACATAGGAAACCCCAACAATATGTTGAAACTGACTTGACTGCACATGATTATTATTAATTACTGCTCCTCAGCTCTATATATCAACTTGTGCTGAAGTCACCTAATGGCAACTAGTCTTCCTTGTACCTTCTACCTTAACAATGATAATGAGTTCTCAGTATTTCTGAATAGGGAGGGGCAGGAATGTTAGACTGCAACTTCCATATAGACAGACACCTGGAGGGCTGTATGTTCCTCATCCCTGCTGACATCCCTTATGATTATTTTGTATTGCACAGGAATGTTTATCTTTCAAAAATAGCCGATGGAAGCTGCTATGTTCAAATTACATAGAACTTGTTTGTGAGAAGAGAGATGCTGGACCAGGCCAAAGGACTGGTCAGTCCATTATCCTGCTTTCTGCAATAGCTCCCCAAATATTGTCTGAACTCAGGGCACGAATGTAACAATTTCCCTCTGTTTACCCCTGGCATTATTATTCAGAGATATACTGCCACTGAACATCGATATTCCTTGAGGCTATCATAGCTATACTAGCCACTGATAGATCTCTTACATATGAATTTGTCTGGCTTCCATCCAAGCCACTGACCATCACCATTGCTTGTAGTGTATATTTTCAGATGGCACCTGCCAGAATCCTCTCACCAGCATGACTGATCTGTGGGGATTCTGGGAGTTATAATCCAGAAAAGGTAACTTCCAAGAGTGTAGGGAATGTCACTATTGTGAAGAAGTGTGTTCTTATGTTCATCTTCAGTTTACTGCTACTTTAATCATGACTTTTGCAAAAGTCAGGTGCTCCTATGCAGAAACCAGCTGATGCTCCCTAGCATATCTTTAATTCATCAAGTTTTAATTCCACTTATCTAATCTATTTTAAATTCTAGAGTCATGAAAGGGAGGGAACCCCTTTCCAACTACTCCAACTCAAGCATTATTTTTAAAAAAGCATAGAAAAACAAACCAACCTCTGTCAATCCCTTTCTCATGACACAATGCTGTAAATGTCTGCTCAGCATTAAGCACAACTGAATTCGAAGCAGACTGCTGGGACTGCAGATAGACAGAGCAAACCTTGGTGGGTCTAGTGGGGAGTTATGAAGTGAATCTACCACTTCATTCTCAACCCTCCCTGACTCTGCAGGGAGGATAAAATGTAGAAAAATATTTTTGCTGAGCTATTTAGCTTGGAAGACCCATATATTTACAATTCTTCCCTTCGCATTGTCAAACTGTGCTGAAAACAACAGAATGAAACTACACAGGTATAAGTGCAAAGTTCTACATCTAGGAAAAAGAAACCAAATGCATAGTTACAAGATGGGCGATGTTGAGCTCAGTAATACTACACGCAAGAAGGATCTTGGAATTGTCATAGATCACAAGCTGAATATGAGCAAAAAGTACAATGTAGCTGCAAAAAAAGACCAATGCTATTTTAGATTGCATTAACAGAAGCATAGTCTCCAAATTCCTGTGAGGTACTCGTTCCCCTCTATTCCTCACTGGCTAGGCCTCACCTTGAGTTCTGTATCCAGTTCTGGATACCACACTTCAAGAAGGATGCTGACAAACTGGGACAAGTTCAGAAGAGGACAACAAAGACAATCAGGGTGCTGAGACCAAGCCCTATGAGGAAAGACTGAAAGAAATGGGCATGTTTTAACTTTGATAAAAGAAGACTGAAGGAAGATATGATAGAACTCTGAAGTTACAAGAAGCCATATTTCAGCTGAATTTTTTTTGGGGGGGAATCCTAGTTGTTAGAGCAGTATGACAATGGAAGCAATTACCTCAACAGGTGGTGAGTGCTCCAATGCTGGAGGCATTCAGGAGAACTTGGCAACTCTCATTTACTTTGATTTGGATTCCTGCACTGAGCAGAAAGTTAGACTCGATGGTGATTTAGGCCTTTCCAACTCCATTAGTCTATGATTCTATGAAACTGGGGCCAGAGGATTACCTGAGAGGCCAAGTTCAGGCCTTTCACCTGTAAGAAAGGTGCTTCAGCCTCATGATAACTGTGAGCCTTTTCCTGCAATGTAATATGCTTTTTGAGATGGGACAACCACCACTGTACCCAATGTTCCAGATAATGAACACACCATGGATTTCTTGTCTGCCTGCCTGCCTGCCTGCCTGTCTCAGAGAGGTATACCTGTATAAAGCCAATAGGCATAGGCATCCTTCCTGTCCCACTTCCTGGTCTGGTCTATACCTATTTCTGTCACAGTTATTCTTTAATAGGGTGACAGCTATTCCTCTATGTGCTTTCTTCCTTGTATGTATTTATGTCTGTGCACATGTTCAAAATGGCACATATTGTTGAAACTATGCCCCCATTGACTAAAGCAGGAGTTATCAACCAGTGGTGCATATACCACCAGTGTCACACAGAAATAACCTAGGCAGCTCACTGATTTTTCATCACAGTTAGTGAAAATTATCTTTCCCTCAATCCTTGTGTCATTCTCAAAGTATGATGCACCATCTCTCACTACTGCTACCTACCATATATCATATGTTTGTGACCTTTTGACACGCTAGCGGTAACTTTGAACTTGCAGCATTTCTCCCTTTCATGTACCTACCAACTTACCATACGACACAGAACCACAGAAATGCTACACAAATGTCCTTCATGGGGGTGCGGGGGTAGGGTAGAGTGGATTTGTGTCAGGGTGAGATTTTTGGTAGAGCAATTTGTGGGATGTAAGATGGGCAAGAATCACGGAACTAAAACATTTTCAAGCAGTGTTTTGTGCTAGTTTTTTATTTTTTTAATAGGGGGGTATACTTCAAACGGAACCCAGTGTGGTATCATGGATAGAGTGTTAGACCAGGATTCAGGAGACCTGGGTTCAAATCCCCATTCCGCCTTTGTAGCCCACTGGGAGTGGGGTGGAACTGGCAAACCTACTCCTTAAATATTTCACATGCCTTGAAAACCCTATTAGGGTCTCTAGAAGTTGGATGTGACTTGATGGCATGTAATGACATACATTCTTCAAATGCATACATTTTCTCCAGAAGTGTCCACAGCTCTCCACCAGGAAAAGGATTCCAAAGAGTAAGTTGTGGTAGCCTTTAGGACAGCCTGGCAAGTGTGGACCAAAACAAGAACCCATCAAATCTGTCTGAAATCAGATTCTACTCATATTTCTCTCCCTCTTTCCATATCTCTCTCACTCTTTTTGTTGTATGCAAACAATAAAAAAGGCATTAAGAAGTATGTATAATAATTGTGTGTTGTCAAGTCAATTCTGACTTAAGGCAAACCTTTTCAGAGTTTTCCAGGTAGAGATACTCAGAAGGGTTTTACCATTACTTCTTCTGAGGCACCCTGGGACTGTGCAGCTTGCCCAAGACTACGCAGGCTGGGTCTTCTGGGATGCACAGTGGGGAATTAAACTCCTAACATCTGGTTGCACAACCAGCTCTATCCAGCCAACTTAAGAAGTATATAGAGGTGCAAAAAAAGAAAAAGAAAAAGTGTGAGCTTTCATGAATAAGTGTCTCTTCATCTGGTAAGGTGTTAAAGGAAAGCAAAGGGGGAGGGGGAGAAATGGAGTGGGGAGAGTGCCCTTACATCTTCATTATGTTGTTTAAAGATGTAAAAATTGTGCCTTTTCACTTGGCCTATGAATGTATCACCGCCTATGAATGTATCATCTCTCTCTCTCTCTCTCTGTATGTTATTTTTATGTACACACACACACACACACACACACACACACACACACACACACACACACACACACACACACACACACACCAATATGTGAAGTTAGGGTTCTTGTTCTTGTTTGTTTGTTTTGTTCTAGTATTCACCGCTTTATGCTTATTAACCCAGAACTTTGCTTGCTTTTTTCCCACTAATTCTTCAATATGGCTCCCTTACTGTTTACCCTTTCTCTGATCTCTTCTAGATTCTTTTGAACACATTAAGTAACTAGTTAATCCTGCAGAGAGGAAAGATACTGAGCTGAAAGATCTAGCCAGGTATAATGCTAGCTTAAAATATTGTAGGCCACCATGAGCTGATCTCACCAACCTTTTGGTCCACCTGAAGAGCTCCTAACTGGAGTTGAATCGGCCAGCTGAGTGAATAGCATTGGTTTATGTATGCTGTTTTGTGCCTTAAAATGCTGAAGCAGAGATTAAAGATGGGTCAGTATGAATATATTACTAAAGTTTTACCTTAAAGGTCATCTCAGGACAGAGAGCGAATTTCAGGTAGCAGTGGAGTACATCTGCTTCAGAAGATACATATTTATTTGGAATTCAAAAAAGAATTGGTCACTACTCATCTGTGGCCTCTGCTATTATAGATAGGGAATTGGATCTGTTATATGATACAGTGAGCAACACTTTCATGGTGTTGGAAACAAACAGAAATAATGAAAACTCCTCTGGAGAAATACCATTTTGAGACTGCATTGTTCAGTCCTCAGCTGCAGCCTAATGTGGAAAATTCAACTGCCAAGTTGAATGGGTGTTTGTGATTTGAACTGCACAAAGATTTTTTTCAATATATTTCACTCCTTATTTTAACTAAAGATTAAGTGCAGTCCACTCACTGGATCTCATGGTTTTAAGGCTGTAGAGTCCATGCTCACAAGTCTTGGTCACGGGCATCTAGATAGTTTTACCCAAAATATTAACATGTGATCTGTGTTTGTAGCAATTTATTCTTGAGCATGCATTTGGGGTACAAATGAAGATGGTTTGGGAGAAAATACTATAGTAAGAAGAATACAGATGTTTTGGTAATCAATATTTAAAACATACAATAACATAGGGACTAAAACCCAAAATATGACCAGAACAAAAATAAAGTTAAGATACACATGGCTGTTAGATTACTGCAATGAGTTCTACATGGGGCTGCCCCACAAGTCAAAATGGGAGCCACAGCTGGTGCAATATGCAAGAGAGAGACTGCTGACATAAGAAGCATACAGAATCCACAAAAACCCTGCTATAAAGGAATGTTAGACTGCTGATGTGTGCCAGACTGATAAGATTTGCTAGGGGGTCTCTTTATGTTCCACTGCTGAGAAGAATATGCCATCTGTAGACATAAGCGAGAGCTATCCTGGCTGTAGCCCTCCAGTTCTGATATGCTGTCTCCTTGGAGGCCTGACTGGTGCTAACATTTCCTTTATCGTGGCACGAATTCAAGAGCTTGGCTTTTTAACCCAGCATTCAGCTCCAAGTACGATCATGGCTTGGTTCTAATTGACAACTTGTTTTGTTTAAATTGTTAAATTGTTTTAAAGTGTTTTTAAAATGTTTCAGATTGTTTTAAAGTATTTGAATGGTTTCAGAATGGTCAAAGAATAACTGTGTGTGAAAGACATAGGATGAGAAGTTGCCATTTTGAAAACAGCAGCACAAACTATACCATCTGGGGGACAAATCAATTCACTTGTTATACACTAAAGTTTGTTCAGATAAAACTCTGTGTAAGCAGCTTATTCCATTCAGTAAAGTTTATTTATTAAGATGACTCAATGATCCATAGGGTCCCTTCCAGTTGTGCAGTTCTAAGGTTATTATTAGATTATTAAGAGAGGAAACATTTTCTAAGCACCTGCATAGGTATCCTGAGACCATTGTTTGGTAAGATCATTAATAAAATTCATAACTGAGATATAGCGCTATACAAACAAATCTGAGTAGTCATTAAAAACTACCTAGGTTACCATCCCCTTCAGTCAATGTGCTGCTGGTCTGTGTTACCTTCATGAATCAGAACACAGAAAATTTACTTTTGGAGGTTTCTAATATTTGTAGAGGTTCCAAAAAAGCAGATTTTCCCAAGTGAGTATGAGAAACAATCCTGGGCCAGCTGAATTGAAACCGGCAGAGGTTTATCATGAGGCAAGTGAATTCGGACCTAGGGAAAACTGGCAGCCAGTATGATAGGCAGAGAGTAACTAAACTGGCTAAATTGATAATATCCAAAAGAAGGTAGAAAGGACAATAAATGCTACTATGTAACAGTGCCATCTGGTGACCCATTCTGTGAAAATATCAATGCAAGAAGAAGGAGGTTGAAGAACGATGCTGCTGGGGCTATCCACTGGGGCTCAATGGTGGGAGAATCAGAACAGAGAAAAAGAAGTCCTTCTTTGCTACAGCACATAGTTTTGCTGCACAGTGAATTAGACTGGCCAAACGTGTAGTTTTAAAAGGGGATTGGCCAAACTCATGGAGGATATGGCAGCCAGTGGTTCCTACTCATGATGGCTATATATTCCCTCCAATGTCAGGGTATCCAGGGTGCCTCTGGATAGCAGTTACTGGGCAGCATGACTGGACGGGTGTGGTTGAACACACATCCTACTCCCGAGCTTTCTGCAGGCATCTGGTTGGGCCCTCTGAGAATAGAATGTGGGAATAGATAGTCCATTAGTCTGATACAGCATGGCTCTTTTTGCATCCTCTATGGTCCATCATTCCTCAACACTGAAGGATGAAAGCTAGCTAGAACTTGATGGTGATACGATTCAACATCCGGAGGGCTACCAGTCCTACATCCCTGCTCCAAAGAATAGTTAGCCTGCAAATGTGCCAGGCCATCAAGACCTATAATGCGTCTATTGTTCCAACCATGTTGCTATTCTCATTTTCTTTCAGCCATCCAAAAAGGCCAAAAGCAGAGTGAGAGAGCTCTAAATGTCCGCATTGTCTCTTCCACATTAATGGGGTATGCTCAAGGAGCTTTGTCTCACATCTTTCATATCCTTATGCAGGCTGTATCACATGGCTCTTGGGATGCATGTGTTGTTCTGGCTTCTAACTATTTGCTCATTGATGGAAAGGGTGGTAAGGATAAGGGAGCTCTCCTCTCCTTGAGAAGAACCATATGATAGAGCCACAGCAAACTACTGGCCATTTGGAGTTGGGTAAGGACCTCATTCCAGCTTCGTTCCTCTTTTTTCTTCCCAAGCTGAAGAAAAAAAAATGTTTCTGCTATTCCTTTTCCTATTTTCCCCCCTTGCAACAAATACGTGAAAAGAACTAAAGAGATGAACTTAAATTTAGTTAAAGGCCAAGAGTCTGCCCATGGGCTGTGCACAGCAGACAGAAGAGATAGGAATATCACTCAGCCAAGGAAGCTTAATTGCAAATGCTTAAGGACTGTTATTGAGGTGTCTGTGTGATAACTTCCTTGCTTGTTTGAGGCTTTCAAGCATAGTCTACACTTCCAACATCTTCTTCTCAAGAGCTGTGATGAGAGGCATGCAGTTTTATTAAACTGACATTTCAAGAGGCACAGTAAACAGCCAAACAGCCAAGTGAACCTCAGAGCTGTTGAGCTGACTAGAGGTTAGTATTTGCTGCTTTTTCCTACCGGGGCTGTGTGCACGGCACAGACAAAAATATAACAGATATGCTTCTACCCCCACCCTGCCTGGTTGCTTTGGTAAAGAAACACAGGGAAATGTGTCAGTTTTTCCTCCTGCTGCATTTGATTTAAAAAAAAATTGAAGATTTTTCCATCCCACAAAATGTGGTTGATGAAATTTGGCAAATTCTTAAAAAATGAATTGAAAAGATGTCTTTTGTCCTTTCCATATCTGCCTGTCACAGAAGTGTTAATAAATAATGAAGCGTCTCTCAGAATGAAGACCCTAATTTAGCAGTAATGTGGCTAAATTCAAAGGGGGTTCAATCACATCTTAAGGGAAATGCATATTTCCTTTTCTGATGTTGTTGTCCCGCAAAGCATGTAAATCTTTTAGCACTACATGTCCAAGATACCAGACTTGCCAGTAAAGCCATGTTATCTTCTAGTCAATCACTTACAAAACAAAAGCAGGCTAATTTACCAAATGCCAAGTGAGGCAAGCTTGCGTTAGAATAATAATAATAATAATCATGTCCTGTCAAGTCAATTCTGACTTATGACAACCCTTTTCAGGGTTTCCCAGGTAGAGAACACTTGGAAGTGGTTTACCATTCCCTTCTTTTGGGGGCTCCCTGGACAGTGCAGCTTGCCCAAGGCCACACATGCTGGCTCTACTCACAGGACGCACAGTAGAGAATCGAACTCACAACCTCTGGCTCTGCACCCAGATGCCTAACCCACTGAGCTATCCAGCATGTGTTAGACTAAACAGAGAATATGTTATTCTTACGGGTCCACTTCTTATAACCACTGAATCAGAGTCTCACCTAGTGAGGCCAGGGTTCAAACCCAGACTTTTTAAAGCTAGTGCAGATGCACAGGGAATCAAATTGGTCGATTTAACTTTCTTTCACATTTATATGCATTTCTTTTTCAAGAAGGAAATAGGTGATTATTCATAAATCTGTACAAAATATAAACTGAAAACCCCCAACCACCGATATAAACAGATATTTTTAGGGAGGAACCTGCTGCTGTTACAGCCTAGGCTGTCCCTATCGCACATAATTAATTTTCATGGCTGTTGATTGACATAGAACATTTTTGTCACACTCTGAAGCAAGTAATCCTTGGAGCACAACGGTATGAAGAAACCTAATTGCAAATTAAATCCTACTTGGATATAGTCCGCTGTGATTCTCCTTTTGTCTTGATCACGAGAAAATACTGGAGTAAATACAACTCCCACACTCCCCAGCTGGTACACAGCTTTCTAAATATTGGGTCATGTAGTAGGCATCCTTCAGTCTCGAGAGACCATGATAACGTGCTCTGAATAGAGATCTTGGAACAGCATCTAGTGTGGCTGCGAAGGCCAATTCGAGAGTGACAATCCCTTCCACACTGAAGACAAATACAATCTGTCCCCTGTCCAGCTCCCTGATTTTGCTGGTTTTGGGACTGCCTCTTTGCCTTGGCCTGCTGAATGAGTATCTCTTCAAATTGAGAGAGGCCATGCTGTACTGCCTGCCTCCAGGCTGAACGCTCATATGTCAAGGTTTCCCATCTGTTGAGGCCCATTCCTAAGGCCTTCATATCCCGCTTGCAGCTATCCTTGTATCTCAGCTGCGGTCTCCCTCTGGGGCGCTTTCCCTGCACTAATTCTCCATACAGGAGATCTTTTGGAATCCGACCATCAGTCATTCTCACGACATGCCCGAGCTAACGTAGACATCACTGTTTCAATAATGCACAGTCCGCTGGCGATCAATTCGCCAGCGCAGGATGCCATTATCCTATGCCCGGGATAGCGCGAGACATCCGGGTCTCGCTGAGACTTCTAGATATGGGGGGGGGGGGGAGAGAGCGTATTTAAGAAGGAGCTCCTCCTACCTCAGGCCTCTTCCTCTTCAGCAGCCCGCCCGCCCACCCTGAATGCTAGTGTGAGTTCTACTGGTCGCCAGTTTTCGGGCCGGATAGGAATTTTTGACCTGCATCCTGATTGGCCTTGGGAAGCGGGGATTTTTCGCCTATCCCACACTGGCTAGGGTACTGTGGCATAATAAGGTGGTTAATTGGTCACACGGGTGGGTAGTGCGGAGAAAACAGGTTTCGGTGAGTCCCATCACAAATACAGGTAAGGTATAGCTCATCTGATCTCCCAGCGCTGCGGATCGTGCGATTACAGTGCTTGGGGGAGAAGATCCACTGGGGTCGCTCCCAGACCAACAGTCAACAAGAAGAAGGGGACTTGAGGTCCGGGGGTGGTCAAATTTGGGCCGGCTGGGTTCTCCCTGTCTTCATGACTGCGAGATCTTGGGGCTCGGGACTCGCCCATAGTCTGGTAGGGGTCTGTTGAGACCCCTCTGCAGAACCTCATTCCGCACTACCGCAGGACCCCCCCCCTTTTTCCATTTGAGGATGGATATGGAATTTAAATAAAGTGTGTCCCATGTTTTATTCCACAACAGTTGTCTCGTGTCTTATTCCGGGGTCAGGGGATAATGTATACATGCAAAAAATTCCAGCTCATTCTAGGACTACTCTATTTGGAACTTTGTCCTGCCAGGTGATACCAAAAATGTGTTGGAGACAACGTATATGGAACGTGTTCAACTTCCTTCCATTAACTACCATTAATGATATTAATTTGTCTTTGTCGCTGCGCTATGGCACTGAGGTGATGTTTCTAATGAACCTTCTACTGGGTCCACAAGATCTGTTCTATGAATACTTGAATGAAAGTATTCATCAGTTGCCACATTCTTAGGGAAGCACTTCTGTCACAATGGGAAGGAGATATGAAAGAGGGTCAGGAAAGAGAATGAGGCCTTCAGCTTCAAAAATAAACCTCCGCATCCTCTTGCAGATAGAGGAGGAAAACAAGCCAGCAACTGAAGTGCAGATGAATGGCAGGGGCAGAGCAGAGATAAGATACACAGGCCAGTATCTTTTTCCTGTCCCCAGCAAGAGTGGACTCATTAACTCAATGGGATTAACCAAAGTGTTGCCTTACCATTCAGCAGCAGATTCAACGGGCCTCATGTAAAGTAGTGTAATGGCTGTTCGTGGAGAAGATGCAGCTTGTTAGGAGGCAAAAAATCTTTGGGCTCCTGATCAGCTGACTAGGTCTAGTGACCAAAACAGCTTTTAACCCTTATGGCTGAGGGAACTGAGGAGCCAGGTTTGGCTCTCAACAAAATTAAAGGGAAGAGAGGGAGGAAGAAGAAAAAGAGAAAGAGAAGAAAAACAAAATATGGTGGCACTTTACAGGCCATTAGATTTACTTCAGTGTGAGCAGAGTGAGGGTTGCCCTCTGCCACAGAATTCTTGTTTTCATGTACTTTCCATGGAGTGGAATGACAGGCCTTATTGTTCCATGCATTTTCCTCCTTCCCTCCTTTTTTCTATAAAAGGCATTGTAGAAGCACTATCTTGAAATACTGCAGGAAAGTACTGCTACACATGGAGGGCACCCACAGCTCTGCAGAGCACATAAATCAAAACTTGTAAAAGGAGTACAGCACCCAGAATCCCTCAGCCAACATGTTCACAACCCGCACTGACTGGGGATTCTGGACATTGTCCACATTGTGTCTTCCAAGCTCTGAAATAAATGAATCCAGATTGTCTTGGCCAGGAAATACGTCCTGTTATCCTGCACTCTTCTGAAATGCACCATAGTTGGGTGGTCTGTTGAAACTCCCTCAGATTTTGTTCCTCCAATAGATATAACTTACATACCTACATTCTATGCATGCATTTAGGATAAGTAGTACTTAGAGGCTAGGGTTCAAATTTCCTGAATACATATAAAAGCCCTGTGGTGCAGTAGTTAAACTGCAGCACTGAAGTCAGGTCATTGCTCACGACCTGAGTTTGATCCCAACAGGCTCAGGAAGCTGGCTCAAGGTTGACTCATCCTTCCAAAGTCAGTAAAATGAGTATCTAGCTTGCTGAGGGGCAAAATGTTATTTGCATAACTATTGTAAACAGCCTGGAGAGTCCTCTAGGATGGGTGTATACACTGAAGCAAAAATAACTTTTTTGTTGTTTTTAATCCTAGCACTAAGATCAGAGTAGCAAACAAGGTCTGCCTTATGGAATTTTCACAATAACTCTGCAGGGTAGGGTAGCCTGAGAGAGAATTGACAGAACTGAAGAGGGGATGCAACCAAAGTTTCCAAATTACCTTTATGGCTGAAAGGAAATTTGAACCCTGGCCTCTAACCACTCCATTATCCTGAATCTTGAGCTTGGTATGGAAAGTAAAATTAAGGAAGAATGAATATAGTGATTTGCATTTTTTACCCATTCACCCACTTAGGAGATGTTTTTCCCGATGGGTTATAAATCTGAAACTGGACCTGTACCAAGTTTTTGTCTAGCCATGATTGCAAAGGTACTCTAGGTTCATTTATATCTACACTCAAAACAAAGAAGCTATCCCACACCACACCCCATAGTAAACTGAGTCTAGGTACAGAGAACTCCCTGTGGGTTACTTGGTATCTATGTAATATTCTGCTACTTGCTACGAAATGAACAAGTGTTTCCTTGTTACTCTCTCTCTTGGTTGTTTCTTAATAGGAACTCTCTTTGGATGCTGACGGTTGGATTGTAGTT
Organism: Intellagama lesueurii; assembly: GCA_037013535.1. Classification (NCBI taxonomy): domain Eukaryota; kingdom Metazoa; phylum Chordata; class Lepidosauria; order Squamata; family Agamidae; genus Intellagama; species Intellagama lesueurii. Next base: position 223,079,524 of record JBAJHW010000002.1, read on the forward strand.
GCACAGTATAGCTTTCCTCTTGACAGAACAGATGGAGGCAGGTCTGTCCTTAGGCCCAGCATGCTTGCCTCCAGCTGGAATGAAATATAAAAGGACCACTTAGCTATGTGCTGCCAATTTTGACTCAGTATCATCTTCTATGAAGCTACTGTTTTCATTATGGCCACCACATAGCCAAACATGAATTATTGCATGAATAGGTCTGTGGGCCAAGGAAGGGATTCATGGAGTCATACCAGTATAAATACCCTCCTCGAGAAACTGGCAGGGCAAACGAAGCCTCTGTTGCCTGGAAAAGGAAGAAAGGTCTGTAGGTACTAGATATTGTGGGCATTGTTGACTCACAAAAAATGTAAACAATGGGCTGCATGATCTAGCTCTGGAGCAACTCACCTATTACAAACAGTAAAAATGTCTTCAGCAGTTTAGGAAAGAAAAAGAGATGAGTCAGGGGAGGCATGGCAGAGGTGCATAACACTGTGATCTCATCCAGCGAGGCTCTTCATCAGTTCTTAGTTTCAGTTACAAAAAAGCTAGAGGATTACAAAACATCACAACCATTTTCCAACTGTGATAGAGGGTCTCACAAATCTGTTCTCATCTAATCGTTTATTGTTATGTGCTTTTAAGTTGCACCTGGTTTATAACAACCCTAGTAGGGTTTGTGGCATTTCAGAAGTGGTTTTACCATTTCCACCATCCAGTAAAGTTTCCATGACCAAGCAGTCATCTGAACTCAGCTCTCCTGCATCCAGGTCCATGAGTCTATCCAGTGCATCACACTGGCTCTCATTTTTATCTGAAGACACTATGAAGAAAACATTGAAAAACAGAAAAAGAATCCTACCCTCCTTTTTCATATATCGGAATGGGGACAGAATAGTAGACTCCTGGAAGTGGAGGAAAGCAGACTAATTCATTTCCTATCTATGAAGAAATGTTGTCCATCTGCCAGCCCCCCACTCCCCCCCCCCCAGGGATGAGTCCCCAGTATCCAGACCATAGTTTGCCATAGGCAAAGAGCAACTACTGCCAAAAAATGCTTGGGGATCAAATAGTCTCATATTGTTTTATAATTATTATATTTATTTACAACATTTATCTCTTGCTTTTCTGCCATTACAGAAATGATGTGGGTTATATGGGAATCTCAGGTGGTCTGTTATTCAGGCACTAACTAAATATAGGCCTGATTAGCTTCAGCAAAGCAACTCCATCATGTACTTTCAGACCATGTTGCTGGGATGCAAGCTAAACTATACAAGGCAATACATGAAATAATATAGAGTCACTCATTTTCTTTCGTTGGATCATCTTAACATGGATCACAGTTCTATACAGTTCTCTTACATATGGCAGGAATAGATAACCTGGAGCCTTCCTCCAATATTTTATAATACACCTCTGATAATCCCCATACATTATTACAAAAAGTCAGGAGTTATAAGATTTGAAGTCTAAAACATCTGGAGGACACCAGTTTGCCTATTTGTGCAAACAAGGAAACAGCTAAGCATTGCTGTGCATGTAGTAGAGATGTTTGTTTTGAGTTTTCATGTTCCTTTCGATCTCTGCACAGACTCCAACGGAACATAGTCATTAACGGAGAAAGCTCTATCAGCACCTCCAGAAGGAGGATCTCTTTCCTTGTAACCCTTGTGTGCAACCAACGGGATTTCCTTATTCTCTCCCTTCCTCAAGCCTCCATGTCACCTAAAACTTTGCATTGGAGTGCTTCCCAGTAAGGGTGTACCATTACAACACCCAGAATTCTCTAAGAATTCTCCAGACAGAAGTCTAGGAGTCCCAGCCCACAATCACACACCTACATTTCACTCACCTAGAACAAGACCTGTTTTCCAGGCTACTGTACAAAAAAGAGAAACTACTCCAGTGCTTCCTGGGTGGCATAGTCTTGCTGCCCTTTAGGCTCTATATGAGTACACTCCCAATTAGGGCCTATTCTGAGTTAGTGATATATAGATGTGAGTCTGTGGGCAGGAACTTCCAGAATTCTGCCCTGGGAATTCTTGGAAAATTCTGGGCATTGGTAATTTTCTATATAGAGTTTTGCTTGTTGTTGTTGCTCCTTTGTCGGTGGAGGAGCAACAGTCAAGTTGAACTCTCAACTGTTGTCTGAAGTGACACAACCTGGACACAGATTTAGCATCTTCAAAACAATTAGGCTATAGATCAACCCCTTACTAGACCCTGGGGATGATGCGCAGAAAGTGTATCAGGGAGCAGATGGAGAATGGCTGGGCACCTCCATTTTTAGAAATAAATGTCTCCATTTGAGAAACATGATGCCATGCAAATCTTATCTGTGACACATTCTATTGAAGTCTTAGCTTAGAAATGAATAGATACAGACTGAAAGTGCATTTCCAACAATGTTACATCTAGTCTTATGGTACAGTTTTATCATGAAATCAATATATCCCAATTTTTTGCACATTTATTTCATCAGTTCCGGTTTATGTAATACATGGAAAGTCCATTACTAGTAATTCTGAGTGATATCCATACCCACAGTTCATAAATTCTAGTTTTCAAATGAAAATTCAGATCTGAAGTGAACAGATGGTGAGGATAATGGGTAAAGCTCCTACATCAAATACATGCATGCATGCATGCATACATACTGTTTATATCGTCTGCACTTATAGGTTTGGTGCAATCGGCCAGCACTGGCGAGAAGCACCAAGAATGAATAGATTGTACAGCTGAATGAAGCAGTCTGAATTTTAGTGAAAACTAGAAAGTCATTATTGACAAAATGTATTTCAGAGGAAACATGTGGCATATGCAGTTTCTAAAAGTGTATGGAACAGCTGACATATGGAAGTGTATCAGCCATGGCTACACAATTATAGCCAGGACATGTCTGACAAAATAGGCTTTTGTTAGCAGTTTTGTCAGACATGTTTCCAGTTACATTCCTAAGGTCTTTCGGGCTTCTGTTTATTGACGCTCATCTTGATACTTTCCGTTTAAGAGAGGTATTAGCATACTCATTGGTAGTCATTTGCATTCAGCCACACAACCACATAGTTTTGATTACAACCTAGTGTTTCCTGGATGTCAGCGACCGAGCTACCGCATTTTCTCTTTTGCCATCCTTTCCTCTCTTAAAAAAATTGTTTGTTCCTCTTTTATTTCCTTCTTGCCGTCACTTTGGAGTCTTTTCTCTTTCTTTCTAATCCACATTTTACCTCTGTGTTTATGAGAGGTCCATCACTGCTGTTGAACAGCTTCCACTGCAAAACTTAATGTGCCAGGAAAGCTGATATCAGATGTGGTTTCTTGACCAATTGCCAAGTCTCATGTTCTCAGAGGGGCAGACAATGGGTGAATTGGGGCAGGAGATTCAACACACAGGGAGAACAACTGTTATTTTGTTTATTTATATTACTTTTTGTCTACCTTGATATATGTATCTATATCTACATCTGTCTGTATCATCTATCTATCTCCATGATATGACTTAGAAAATGGAAGGATGATAATCACCCAGCCTCAAAAAAACAAATAACAAAGCTAGGAGCAAAGGTCTCGTGAAGCAAATAAGTTGTCCTGGGACAGAAGAGCTTAAGGACAGCATGCTCTTACCACTGGGCAAGGAAGTGAGGACTACTGGGAGACTGTACGAATCCCCTCTGTGAACAGGAGCTTTATGGCAAGGGGAAAATGATCTGAAGTCCATCACTGGCCAGAGAAGGAGTGGCTAAAGGTAGAGCTGTAACCAAGCACCTGGGGTGCCACTGTTCTCTTCGTTAAGCTTTGGGTGTGTGAGAGTGGCATACACAGGGAGAGGAATGGGAAGAAATGTATGGGTATAGAGATATAGTGTATATATATAAAATGTATAGAGATGATGAATTGTCATGTTATTAACCTCTCTGAACAGCTCTGGAGGACTCTGCTTGGTTGAAGAATGTAGTGAAAATTCTAATTTTTATGCTCAAAAAAAAAAAAGGCCAGGAAAACAAGATGGGCTCCATCTTGTGCCTCACTTTAACCCGTTAGGTTGCAGGCATAAAGAAACAAGAGGAGAACTTCATAGAGGAGGTATTGTGATGGGCCTATTTGGGATAGCCAAAAATGACATATTGTGAACTGCAAATATGTTATTCGATACATAGGGAGGAACTGCCACAGTACAGTACAGTGTGGCACAGTACACAGCCATATGCTGAGGTAATCTTTCTTTTCTCTTTGCAAAGAGAGAAGTGTCTTCTTCCATGACATGCTATAGATAGGTTGTTGTAGCACTGCAAGAGGCGAGGAACTTTTTTCCTTTTCTTTTTTAAAGATTCACCGAAAAACGTGATAGAAAGTGGTCCTTCTGCCATCCAGTACCACACAAGATCCTGGCTGGCACAGATGTATTTTTGGAGCAGAGCCAAGGCTGTTCTGTGGCAGAGGATTCCAGCTCATTCTGAAAATAGCATGATTGCAGCTGCCCCAGCAACAGTAGCCAGCTGGTGATGAAAGAGTCACCAGTTGACTATCTCTGAGGCCCTCCAACCATGTGAGGACAAGATAGAAAGATAAGGATGAGAATATAGTCATTTTTACTATCTTTCATGTTCTCTTTTCTTAAGCCTCACATTCTTTCCACCTCAAATATGCCTACTGTGAATTTAGATTAATTCCTAAAATGCAAACTGAAATGGAAAATTTAACCATTAGCACTGGTTGGATTCATTGAGCTGTTCCCAGTACGGAGACAACCACTTGTATCTGCCCACTTATACAAGTGGTAAAGAAAAGGAACTACTTGGAAGAAAAGAGGTGGCTACCTTAATTCAATACTAGCATGGTTGAATACATGGTTGAATACATAGGAATACAAACCCAAACTTGGATGAAAAGCTATGGGCTGGGTAGATGGAGCTGGCAGTTTCAGTATCTCACACATTATTTTAAAACTAAAACTAAAACTAAAACTGCTCTTTCTGTTTAAGAATGAAGACATTTATGAGTTTTGGAAAATGCTTCTAAAGACCAAAGGAAATGAACATCTTCCCCATCTCTGTGGATGGTCTCTGGATATGTTAGGCCACTCCAGCTTGCATATCCCAAGCATCTCATTGGATGAGATGAGGCAAAAAGTATTGGGCAGCCGTGTGTAGTAGAAAGTAGTAGCCTACAAGTAGTAGCAATAATTGGAATGTAGGTCTCTTGGCAGAAGCTGGTACTGATTTTTAGAATTAATCCTTGCTTCTATAGTCTCTTTCCATAGTTTGGGTAGAGCATAATGAAATCATTCTGCCCAAACCTTCTCCACATGAGGTGAAAGACAGGAGAACCACTTACTTCTGTTTTCATCTATATCTCTGAGACCTTTGTCAGATCCTTGTATTTGGAAGGATGATGTCCTCAAAGGGGCAAATTTTGCCTTAAATATTTGGTGGCCATGTATCTTACCTCAGAGGATCTTAGATTTTTGAATCTTAGAACTGCAGAGCTGAAAGAAATCCTATGGCCCATCAAGTCCAGACCCTATGAGGGGAGCACAGTGGGGAACTGAAGTCCCAACCACTGCGTCTGTAGCCAGATGCCTAAACCACTGAGCTATCCAGCAGGATAGTCCTCTGTAGGTATTGTTGGTGCATTCCAAATCTGGTTTAAAAATGGGAGAGCAAAGGCCTTGAAGTTGCCCGTTAACAGTTACTCCTCAGACAGCACAGTCACCCAGTCACAACCATCCCCACAATGTTAAGGTGAACTATGCTTTCATTTAAATTACAGCAATTACATATAAGTTTGCATGCATACAACGTACTTTCTGATTTTCCAGAGCACTGTGCAGGGGCTCTTCCCCTTGCACGTGGGGTTCTAAATGCAACCAGAAGCAAATGGGCGGCAATATTTCCTTGGCTGTGTGCACCTGATGCAGCATTGCGCGCCTGCACACACTAGAGGGAACGTTGCATGCATACATATACCTCAGCACAGACATCTTATATGTAGATGTGTCTTTTTTTGTTGGTATGCCTCTTTTGGGGGAATCCATAGTATCCACCCTACTTTCAACTTTTAGAAGCTCATTCAAAGTATTCAGTATGAGCTGAGAAACAACGAATAAGACTCATACATACAAATGATAGTGAGCATGTTTTTGCATTTGTTTTTGCATTTGTTTTTGCATTTGCAGAAGTGCTCCCTCAAATGGCAGAAGACATCTGTTTGTTGTAACCTGATTCTTCTCATCAGTGCTGATTTGTGAGGCTGATTGGTGAGACACATGTTTCTGAGGAAGTCTCATTGTCAGAGGGAAATCATATTAAACCCTAGGGAATATGCATTCTCCTTCACATCTGGTTTGGCCTATCAAAATAGATATTAAAGCTACCTTCCACAGCCTATTGTCATCCAAGTGAGCTGAACTATAGCTCCTGTAATCCCCAGACTGCATGGCTGATGGTCCTAGGTCAGACAGTATCCTTCTTCCACTGCTCTGTTACAGACAACTTCAGCATGCCACTATATTCATTCCTCCTAAAGGTAACTTCCCAAGCCCTGCTGTCATGTTTTTCTTGATCTCACTATTTACGCCTTGTGACTGAGGAACACATTGCTGGTTTGTTTGTTTTTTATTCATCGTTAGCTGCCCAAAGCAGTGCCTTGGTACTAGATGGGTGGGGTACAAATCTAATTAATGAATGAATGAATAGCACTGGGTTGAGAAAGGTTATCTTAAGCAACACAGTCTACTGAAATTGTTCAGGATAACCATGGAAGGCTTCCTTCTGATTCTTGATTCTAACCACTCTTTCTTCATTTGCCTGAAGAAACTATTACTGGCACCAGCATGCCATTCTTAAATCACCCGCAACACTCACTGAATTAGTATTCTATAGCATCTCATGGCTTGGGAGGTAAAATTGCCTCCATATTGAATACACTCACCCTTAAGCAATGATTTTCTGATACAATAAGTCATAGGATTCTTGGGAGCTCATGTTTTTTAATAATTATGAGAGTACATCTAAGGAACAGAGTTACCTCTCCTTTTTGCGGCATTGCAGCTTCATGCCAGATTTTTAAAATGGGATGGCCAGATATTTATACCTCAGCCAGAAAATTGCAAGCCAAAATTTGGCATACACACAAAAATATGAGGACAGAGAAGCTTTTTCATAATTTTCCTTTCCTGATACTAACTTTTTGTGGGCCAGTTTGGAGAAAAGAAAAGTCATTGGAAAAGTTACTTTTTTGACTAAAACTCTCAGGATCAGTTAGCATTAGAAACAAAAACACTGCTTGGGGATTGTGGGAATTAACTTTCCAACCTCTTGCTAAAATGTGGAGCTAGAGATTCTAAAGCTGAGAAAAGTGGCCATATTGTTGGCAAGAAAAGAAGGCTGAGATGGACAGCAAGGGGCTGTCTATGTGGAGAGAAAAGGCATGGCTCTGGAATTTGTGGGTCAAGTGACTTTGTGATTTAGCTTTCCAATGCAACTGCTGATTGCTACAGCCTTCTTGCAGATCTGTCTTCTGTCCAGCTATCAAGACTTCATCAGAAGCAAAGAACCAGCTTCTGTTCTTTATAGCCCAAGGCTTGAGACTCACATTCTTCCATGTTATCTTGTAAATTCTGGTGCAGCTCCAGCTGAAGAGTGATGGCCAGAGGACTGGAGACAGGTGGCTGGGAGGGAGACCAATGCAGGAATAATCTTCACCCAGCATTTCTTACTTTAGCCATTGATGTTTATTTTTTTGTTTGTTTGCTTTTTAAAAACTAAATCTCAATACAGAAACGCTCCTGCTGGCTCTAGCTCAGGATTGGGAAACCCTTTGTCCTTCCAGATGTTGTACACTAGGATTCCCAGGCACCATGATGGATTGTAGAAGCTGCAGTCCAAAATGTCTGCCACCATAGCTGTAGTCCTGCTGGTGCCATAGTTTTATGATAAAGACAGGAAACAGGAGATGATAATGGGAAAGCTTTGGAAAAAAGATCTTGTTCCAGTAATGGGAGAAAGGTGTTCTAAGAGCCCTGGGACCTGTAGTAGGTGTGTCTGTCTTTCAGTTTTTCCAAGGAAATTGGAAACAAAGAGCCACTTACCCAGTGATACTTGGGCACTGCTAATAATACCATGAAAAGGAAATAAACACCTTTCCCCAGCTTGACCTTCCTTAAATTCCATGCAGCAGAAAATAGGGACCAATAAAACCATACCCAAAATGGAAAACAGACCTGTGGTTCAGTTAATGACAACTCTATCTGTCCTATCTTGATAGCTTTTCTGAAGGGGAAACATTGGCATGGTTCAGGGAGGAACTGAAGCAGGCCATACCTACAAGCAGTGTTGACAAATGCCTTTCCTGCTCCTCCTCACTGCACCAGAATCCTGAGAAGCATCACGTCCCTGGGCAAGGCAGCCAATTGGACCTTTACAGGAAGCAGCACGCAAGCTAGGCTGAATTACACTTAACATTTAGAAAATGTTATACTCTCCTCCTTCCACCACAGAATGAAAGAAGAGTCCTGCAACTGCGGCAAAATTGGAAATGAAGAACTATGACATTTCTCCAAATGGTTTGGAATGCCTTTTATGCGCCATTGTTCTTTCTCAACACTGTGGTTTCCTTACAGAGGCACGCTGCTGCCGCTGCTTCATTTTAATGCCATAAATCCTGGTGCCTTTGCAGCCTGACAGCCAGTTCGGGATGTGATCAGAAAACCAAGGGGGTGTTCTTTTTTAAGGTTTAGCACTTGCCTGCGTCAGGTCTCCTCATATCAATCAGGCTAGGGTGCACCCTGCAAGCATGCTGCTATGGCAGAACACAGTGACCTTCTTACCAAGGGATTTAGAAATTGGAAAAGGTGGGGAGAAGGTTTGATGTGATTGGAGAAAATTAAAGTGGGGGGAAGCAATCACACCGTTCCCGTCCAAAACCCAAGGGACCAAATCAGTGCACATCCGACCCTGCAAGAGTTTATTACACTTGCGAAAGCAACGTTCGTCAAGGCTGACAGGTCTAGAATTGAACCTGTCTGACAATAAATAATTGCATTCTCCCTTTCTAAGAGGTCTTGTGGGGTGCTTTTTTTTTTTTTTAAAGGAAGCTTTGAGCCCTGATTCCTTATTTTTATTTGGGCAAGGGTTTCAAAGCTGAGGTTTCGAAAGTACAGTATGCATCCTTTCATTTTTGCAACAACAGAAAGTGCACTCCCAAGTGATCTTTTCTGTGGATTAATTTAAAGATGCAGATGCTTTTAAAATGATGTTTTTACTCAGATTGAAACAATATCCATGGCTTCAAAGCAAAGAAACACAAAAGCTGGACCGCAGTGGTATGTGGCATAACTTTGTCTAATATGGCAAGAAAGCCCAACTGGTTGTCAATATCAACCACATGCATGAACACTATTTTACCTGGCAGGGGAGAACATATTCAGCAATGTCTGAATGAATGCTCTTGTATACATTCATGTTAGATTATGAAATGGTGAGTGTTAAGAACATTGTAACCAATGGGCATGGATCAGAAAAATGGTGATTTGTTTTGATTCATGATTCATGATTCAACAAATCACAAATTACAAATCTATGATTTTTTCCCTGACAAACCAATGAATTAATTCATCTATTCATTTTTGAATTTAAAACCCTATAAAATGCCCCCCACAAGCACCTCAAAATTCACAGGTAAGCTTCCTCTGACTCTCCTCTACAAGCCCTGCAAGTGTGGTGAAGATTGGGTTTTGGATGTCTGAGTTATACACCCACAAGGAGGGCCTCTCCAGGAAAGTCCCCCCCAGGAACCTAGAGACATCAAAATTACAGAGAAGCTCTTACTGACTCTCCTCTACAGTCCCTCCAAGTTTGGGTTTCAGACATCCAAGGTATACACCTGCAAAGTGGGTCCCCCCAGGAAAGTACCCTTTAGCAGCTGGCTTGGGGAAACCCCATGTTGCGGTCACCTCTGAAGCCCCTATTCCCCTGGCTTTCAAAGGTTCCCGCTCTTCTTCCTCCTTCGCTGCCACCAGGTATTACTGTTTCAATACCATTTAATCATGGAGACATGTGTACTTTTGAAACTTAAGTCATTTATTAAATCAGGGAAGTTAACATACGATTAATATTCAAGAGGAAAATCACAGGATGCTAATCACTAGTCTTTCACTCAAAGCTGCTTTAACTTTATAACTCTTTTAACTCTCTGTTCCATTCATCGTTCTTACTGATCTCTAACTCACTCTTAATTCACCTTTTAAGTTTTATACAGTCTCTCTCTAACAGAAACTCTCCGAATCTCCCTCAGACTCCATACGCCAGCCTTTATATCCAGCTCCCTCCCCCCTTGGCTCCGCCTTCCGACCCCTCATTGGTTCCTGCTTTAAGGTTCTGCTGTGACGGACAGGTGAGGGCAGGGCTGTTCGCTACACCCCATTTTCACAAAACTTGGAGGGATTGTAGAGGTGAGTCAGAGAAAGCTTCCCTGCAATTTTGGTGTCTCTAGGTGCCTAGGGAGCATTTTATAGTCAAATGAATCAATGAATCAAAATTGTTAAAAAATCATTGATTCATGATTCATCAGGAGCATTGATTCATATGAATATGAATTCACAAATTAGTGATTTTTGAATGAATTTGATGATGTTTTTTAAGTCATGCCCATCTCTAGTTATGATCAAGATTCTTTATAACATCATGTGCTGAAACCCAACTGTACACAAATGTCTTCCTTCCAGTATGGTCACCATGCTCAGGGGATCTGGGAAGATATGGAAACTGCACATGGAACCCTGAACTTTCTGGATACCTCTTGATCACTTCTCTGTTTCTGAAGATTCTACTTGCAGTTTTCCAGATGCAATCTCCATGATAGGGCAATCTTGAACTTTCATGCATGGATCTTGGGATCCTCATTCATTTATTTACTCATCAATTCAAAATACTTTTTGGATGTCTTTCAGTGTACAACCACTCTGGTGAGGAGGCAGGATGGGGAGTCTCCCTGCACAGCTGATGAGTGGTTGGCTGCCTGGGGAGGTGGGGAAAGGCTGTCTAGGCTCCTGCCTGGATTGGAACGATGCTGCCAAAGAAGGACACCAGCAGCAGGCAGAGCCTGGTAAGTGGACTAGAAGGCCTGGAGGGAGGAAGATGGAACTCAGTACCACCTGTGGTGCTGTGCTTTGTATAAAGCACAAAACCCCCACCTCTAGCAATGACTATTCAGCAGAGAATATGCAATTCCTGCCTCTGGAGTGTAATAGCCTGATTTGCACGCTTCTTCCCCTCACAAAAATTGGAGAAAGATGATGTTCTTCAGTCAAATACATATATAGACTACAGTGTGGACATCTGTTTCATGCATGATGCATGTGGTAGGATAGATAGGTCTGAAGTAATGTACCATTGTGCAAATGAGTAAGTGTTCAAACAGTATTAGATCCTGTTTGTCTTAGATGTTTCCCACAGGTCTAAACCAGAATTTAAGCCCAGTGTGATTATATATGTAAATATACAAAGCTAAACATTATCTAAGTTACCCACCATTTTCTCACCTGAGGTGCCAGTCAAACATAGTTTTAGTAGCATATTCTTTATTATTACTGCACGAGAGCGCAGCAATGATCAGAGCAAATCAACATTCTATAAGGCAATTCTAAAAATGGGTGCAGACAAAAAAAAATTATAACTTTTAAACTGGGTTTCCAATCAGCACCAAATTTGGCACAGTTGTAGTAGATAGTCTACTTCTCTCTGGGCCAGACATGAGGATGTTTGAGAAAGGGGTTTTGAGTAAGGTTTTTTAAAAAGCAAAACTGTTTTACTCCCTGTGCAGAAACAAGTGACCCTAAAATGTCTCCAGATTTAAAATAACTCATATAAATTGAAAAGACCAATCTTACTTATTTTGAAAGAGAATGATTGGTCCCACTGGCTTTTTTTTGGAAAAAAAATCCAGGCTATAAGAGTTAAAATAATGATCCTCCAAAAAGGCCTTTCAAAAGGGAAAAACAACAATTTTGTTATAAGACTGAGCATGTGTGGTGCCAGCAGGAAATGAAACGTTGTTTACATTTGAAGGGGAGGAGGGAGAGAAAGGTCACAAAAACAGACTAAAATGTAGGCTTTCTTTACAGAGGAAAAAAACAAAATGGCTTGCTTTAAAGAAAATAATGTCGTGACAGTCCTCCAGAAAGGGGACATTTGCCATGTATCTTCAGTGAACATTCTCTCAGAATTTTTGAGACAAAACAGTCTCCTCACATAAGTTTTCAAAGGGAAAATCAGTTCCACCTATGGGACAATCTCAACTTTTCACTGTCAATCAGGACACAATTAGCTGACTCTTAGATCTAAATTTTTAACTCCTTCCTGGACAAATAGGATTATCAGAATCACACTTGCAAAGAGATACTGTGTCTGGTTGTAAAAATGGAAACAGAGGAAGACTATATGTGGAAAGACTATTTGCCCACCCTACCCCGGAATAAAGATGCGGGACCAGAAATATGGGTTAAACACGGGCCACACTTTATTGAAAGCCATCATTGTTGCCATCCTTTGGCAAAGGGGGGTCCTGCTGTAGTGTGGAATCAGGTTTAAGCACAGAGGTCTCAACGGACCCCTTAACCAACAAATGGGCGAGTCCCTGGCCCCAAGTTCTCTAGGTCATAAAGACAGCGAGAACCGGGCCGGCCCCAATTTGACCACCCCCGGACCTCAAGCCACCTTTTCATTGTTGACTGTTGGTCCGGGTGTGGCCCCAGCGCATCTTTCCCCCCAAGCACTGTAATCGCATGATCCGCAGCGCTGGGACGTCAAATGAGCTATACCTTACCTGAGATTGCAATGGGACTCACCCAAAACCTGTTTTATCCGCACTACCTGCCACAGCATAGGGACTAGCATAGCTAAGTCCCATGCCCGCCATCGAGCCTATTGAGCTCAGCACGCAGGCCCCCATTGATGTCTTCCAAAAAGACATCCAAACCACCATCGGACAGATGTACACCATCTGACCGAAAAAACTCAGGCCTATTGAAACGGATCCTCTGGTGACCAATCACTGATCCAACGCCGCTGCAGACTGCTCTGCAGACTTCCCTATTAACACTCCTGCAAGCAGTGTTAATGGATAAAAATTCTCTGGCTTCTCTCCAAGCCAACCGAGGGATGATCGTTGACCAAATGATGCTCATCGCCAGGTACGTGGCTTTCAGCCAGGTCAGATCACGCAGCACATCCAGGATCAAGGCCTTTCCACAATGCTTGGCCAGATCGTTACCGCCCAGATGTACCACCAAAACATCTGGGAAAAATTGTCCAAAGGCAGCCACTCTGCACAGCTGGCTCCACTGCATTCCACGCAGTCCTATCCACTCGATATGGGCTCTAGCTCCAAGGCCCAGACAGCTCCCCCATGGGGATGCAGCTGCATAGCGAGCTGCCCAAAACACATAGCTGTGGCCCACGATCATCACACGCCTTCTCCTTGTTGCCTCCAAGATACCTGCAATACATAAGAGAACCAGGCCCCTGCCTAGACATTAGGTAGTGTCCTGACATACCTATGATAGTTGGATGAAGACCACCGCCCAAGCCATTTAATGTCTTCTACATTATAGCCTAAGGCTGCTGCTGTAGATGCTGCTCTTATTCTAAATGAATGTGTGCCAAACCTCATTCCCTGCACGCCAACCTTATTTAATGCTAAATCGGTCAACTTCCAAAATTGGTATTTTGTCAGTGGTACTCCATCGCTGTGTATAAAGAAATATCCTTGGGTCTGTCCCCTAATCTGCAGGTATGCATCCGTGGCTGCCACCGGGCAAAGGTTGTCCATGTGGCAACGTTCCAACGTAATGTAGACTCCCCGACCCTGCTGGTCGGCCTTGGATCGGCGAATATGTATTCGAACCGTCCCCTCCACAACCCTAACGTCTTGCCATTGCAGGGCTACCCTGGTCCTGTTTCCCTTTCACGAAGCTACTACCTCACTGATCCTGAGGGCTCTGAAGAATGTTAGTAAGGACGCAGCTTTGAATAACGTAACTTCATAGTCATCCCTGCATAGTGCCTCCCACTGTTTACAAATGCTTTCTAACAAGGCAGGCGATATGGGAGCTCTAGTGTCCTTAACTCTACCTCTTTCTTTCGACCACCCTACGATCATTTTCCTAATGCAGTAATCTGAGGAAAAGTCCTGATAACCATGAATCCTGGCATAATAGACGAGAGCCAACAATCTACCTTGTATAGTTCCGGGCACCAATCCCTTCCTATTCAGATAAAAAATAAATTGCTGAAGATGTTCAACCGGAGCAGGCCATACTGGTTCAAAATTTACTAGGTTCCTAAACTCCTGAAACTCTATACTCACAGTCGAGTACCCTTTCTGTGTCCTTGGTGCCAAAGCCAAACCTATTGCTCTGTCCGCATCATCTTGCCAATTTGCCAGACCTCTGGGGGCAGAACCTCTGGGAACTCATTGGCTCCTGGATCTAGCTCCCTGAAATGCTCGATCTGTTGGTGCGACAATGCATCAGCTAGGCTATTATCTATGCCACAGACATGACGGGCTTGCACCAAAATGTTGAATTGTAAAGCCTGTAATGTGAATGCTCTAACTAAAGACATTACCCGCTCCGAATGGGACGTGAAGTTGTTTATAATATAAACAACAGCCTGATTGTTGCACCAGAACCGTACGACTGAGTTTGCCCATTCACCTGCCCAGAGCCATAATGTGCCAACTATAGGAAAGAATTCCAAGAATGTTAGATCTCTGGTGACACCAGCCTGATGCCACTCGTCTGGCAATTTTCCGGCACACCATCTACGTCTGCAATAAATCCCAAATCCTGATGAACCTGCGGCATCCAAATGGACCTGAAAGTCCTCCTTAAGTCCTATCTCACTCCTCCAGAAAGATATTCCATTAAACTCGGCTAAAAACTGGTTCCAGACTCGCAAATCCTCTCTCATACCCAGTGTAATCCTAGTCCTGTGTAAAGGGTGATGCAGGCCTTTCATTGCATCACAAAACCGTTATAAAAAGGCACACCCAGGCGCCACTACCCTACAGGCAAAATTAAGATGGCCGACAATCTCCTGAAGCTCCTTCAGGGACACTTTTGTCTGCCGTAACAGCATGGCTATGCGAATCTTAAGGTCATCTAACTTACTGGCCGGCAGTTTGGACGTCTGCTACACCGTATCCAGTTCAATACCTAAAAATGTCAGGGATGTGGCTGGCCCCTCAGTCTTCTCCTCAGCCAGGGGTAGCCCTAACTCTTCAGCCATTGACTGAAAAGTATCTAGAATAAATCTACACCTTCCTGAATTCTTTTCACCACAAAAAAGATAATCATCTAAATAATGGGCCGTATTACTGCAGCCCACCCTCTGCCTGAGTTGCCACTCCACAAACAAACTGAAACGCTCAAATGCTGCACATGAAACCGAACAGCCCATCGGCAGAGCTCTATCTATATAGAAAGAACCCTGAAAGGAAAATCCTAACAAGTCAAAATCGAGCAGATGCACCGGTAAAATCCGAAAAGCTGATTTTATATCACATTTTGCCAGCTCTGCCCCCACACCACACCTTCGCACCATGCGCACCGCCTCATCAAAGGAGGTATAGCGCACAGTACAAAGTTCCTGAGGGATGGCATCATTGACCGAAGCCCCCTCAGGATAGGACAAGTGGTGTATCAATCTAAATCCCCCCTGGGCCTTCTTTGGAACTATCCCCAGAGGGGAGACCCTTAAGGTTTCTAAAGGAGCCATTGCGAATGGCCCCAGCACTCTGCCTTCCCTCACCTCTTTGTCAATCTTCTCCTGGACAACACCTTCCATTCCACGAACGGATCTCAGGTTTTGCGCAAAGAACGCTTTGCGCTCGCCAGCTGCTGGTATCCTAAAACCATATCTAAATCCCTCCAAAAGGTAACTAGCATCTTCTCTGCATGGATACTCTGTGAGCCATGCTTCCAAAACCGACACTTTAATTGAGCTGGGACCCTTTTCCAGGGTTACCACCCCCGCTATTGGGTTTTTTACCACCGGCTGGGCCCTTGTTCTGACATTGAGCCCCTGCCCTGAAACATGAAGAACTGGGATGTTGACCACCACACATTGTGCACTCATGCCTAAAGCAGCACGGTTTCCTATTACAGACACCCTTGGCGTTGTAGTCCCAGCAAAGCAGGCGGGGTTGAACCACCTGCCCCGCTCCTAAATGGGGATTCTGATTCAAAGCTGTTTTCCTAATAAGGTGCCTGCTATCAAACCTGTTGCCCAAGTTAGGCCTGGCAGGTGTCATGGACTGTAGCCAGAGACCCGGCAGGGGCTCATCCCATCGAAGGTTTGGGTGAATAGCGCTCCGCATATGGAACGATTCATCATAGTTAAGCCATGCCTGGCCTGCGAAGTCTACGTAGGCCTGATAAATTAAATCTAAATACTGAAAGAGAGACTGAGCCCGCCAAGGTTGGGCCTTCACAACCACTCCTGTGTAGATTAGGCACCCCGGCAACCAGTTGGCTCATGTCCTATCTGGCTTCTTCCTCCTGCGTCTCTCCTTATCTTTATCATCCTCCTTGTCCAAATCCTTCTTTTCAACATTTCTGTTTAGCAGTTCAAACAAGTCCACATTTTTTCCTGTCCATATATTTTCTTTTGTTGCCGGGGTAAGGTGGTCCCCAAGAGGCACTGCGTCATTGCCAAATGGTAAGGCTTGTAAGGACACAGTGTTGTAACCCGTGTCAGGAACAGAAGGATACGGCCAGACCCCCACGCCAGCCATCGGGGTGAGCGGTACCGGAAAAGTAATTGGCGGATATGGTGCAGCCCATCCGCCAAGCTGCGCGCTCGTACCGGGCCATGGGGTACTTGGCGCCCTAAAACCCTTAGTGTCGTAAGGTGTATAGACGGTGGGAGTACATTGCCTACTGCCCTGCCAAGGCCAAGCCTGTATGAATGATGGAGTGTCCGGTGCTATGCTTAACTCACCTGTCGAAGGTGATACCACAGTTGGTTCCTCTCCTCTGGACAGATATTCTGGCGCAGTCACTTCCAATGCCTCCTGCCTATCAGGATCTGCCGAACCAGCTGCCGCTAACGTCGGAGTCCTTCTACCTTTATTAGCGTTCCCCCGCAGAGGTGTCGCTGTCGCACCATCAGCTTCGCGTCTGGATGTCCCCTCCTCCTGCTGTTCCACTTCTAGGATGGCAAACCTAGACATTAGATCATCAGCAATAGCCCTAAGCTTGGCTCTGCGATGACTTTTGGCATCCCTAGCAGAGCGTTGTGGTTGCGCCTCACTAGGTTGAGGGGCCTGTCTGGCCATTATTTCAGCTTCAAGTGCAGAATTTTTTTTCCTGCAGCTGTTGCCATACAGGCCAAGATTCTTCATCGGAAGAGGACTGAGGAGGTGACACCTGAGGGACTGGCTTTTTCTTGGCTGATTGTTTTCCCTTCCGGTTTCCTTGGCCCTTCCGCAAAGCCATTAGGACCTGTGTTCAGATCCTGCCAAACCTGTCTAGCATGACACTCAAACTGGCCACACTCCAACAAGAGCCCGCTTTTGGGAACCCGAGAGGTCACCCCTGGTAACCTATGAAACAAGATCACTTGTTGCTGCCCATATGTATTGAAACCACTGGTGCTAGTTAACACCGCTCAATATATTATTAATTAAAAAATTTAAAGGGCAGGCATGTTTTGTTTTGTTTTAAAACACTGCCCCACTGAATAATTCCCAATCAATTAGCTATCAAATTAATTACAATTAATTCATAAGTTGATGCCTTAGCAATTTATAATTAAACACCTAAAACCAATTTATGTACTAAATTAATGCAATATACTAAACAATAATTAATTAATTAAAATACTACCTGATCTACTGACAAATTAATATTCTATATAGGCAATTAATCAATTATTATATTTATATTTTATTTTGTTGTAATATTATTATTATTATATTTGTTTAAATATTTATTTAATTTATTTATTTATTTATTATATATCTATTGCCTTTCTTCTTTTTTCCTTTTTTTTTTGGGTGTAGTTTATTTATATATTATCCACTTATTTATTCTATATCTCTTCTCTTCTCTCTTCTTCTTTTTTTAAAGTTTATATTGCCTGGCTAAGAAAGCGCACCTCAGCCCAAGCCAGTCACGTGGTACATTCAAATCCGAACCACGTGAAAGCTCCAGCTTCCCCTCTGAGAGCGGGAAGAAGCAGGGGGGGGGGGCAAAGCGGCATGCCCAACGGCCGAGGCCGAGCGTTCGTGCCGCACCACTGCCACTCTTGGGTAACCTGAAAAATGCACGCCAAGCCCCACTACCGCTCTCTTTCTCCTCTCTCTCTCTCTCTTTTTAAATGTTAGCAAAACAAACCCGATTAACAGTTAAATCAACCCCACTATAACTAAAAGGGTGATCCGATCACATGGGATCATGTCCTGCATGACCCGCGCGGTAGCGCCCTCCCCCTTTACTAAACAGACCCAAGCAGAGAAATAATCAGCAATAATTAATGATCAATAAATCAAATGATTGGCAAATAAGATAATTCAAGCTTAAAAGAATAAGCGAACCCCAGGAGGGAGCCGATGCTACCCCCCCTTTGCCGAACTCCGAGGTGTTTCGGCCTCGCCGGGCACTACGCAGAGGAAATTAGCCAAGCCGAAAAAGACTCTGTCTGTGTCTGTTGCCAGCCAAGGAAGAGGGAGGAGAGAGGGGGAACGGCCCTTAAATAGCCCATCATTCCCCCCTCTCCTCCCGGGATATTCTTGTGAGACTTAGAGTCTCGCGATCCTCCAGGGAGGGAGGCAAAGACAAGCCGCGCCGCCGGAGCATGGCCTGGCAGCGACTTGAGCAATTGTAATGCAGAACAAATATTCAGAAGCTCACCTGTTTAAGCTGTGAAATTACTTTGTTTTTGCTTTGTGGTTGCAGATGGTTTGCCTGAATGTACATAGCAAAGGGCTATGTTGATGACACCCATGTCAGCAGTCAAGATAGTCTACAGGATATTCTGTTGTGCTCATACCATTCACAAATATGTACTAAGCAGGAAAAATATCCCATAAGCGGACTCCTTTTTTCATCAGTTAACTGCTTCTCACCCAAACACAAAGCAATTGTCAGGGCAGTGTTTTTAACAAGTTCTCTAGGTATCTATTGCTTGGGGCCACAAAGCAATCAGCATGCCTAGAAGAAATGGTAGTGGGTACAAGAGGGTATCCTGTAGATGTGCCATTCTCAACCTTTTTTTTTTTTTTTGGCCAAGGTTATAAGGTTATACAATATGAAAAAATATAGGCCGAATCAGGATTGTATAAGTTGCATAATGAACATTATAAGGTGGTGTGTGAAGAATTGTTTCCAGTGTATGGCCTCCATTAAGAATGGCTGCTGTAGACCATCTTGGCTGCTGACATGAGTGCTGTCAACATTGCTACATAAAGTATGGCATCCTTTTTTCCTGCTGGCAGTGTGGACATGGTATTGTACATCAATATTGGGCCATTTCCTAGCATTTTGAATTGTGGATACAAAAGCACAGCATCCCACAGCCATAAAATGGAACAATTTTTGAAAAATTATATATTCACATTTTCCAGCAGTCATTACTTTTCTTTAGGTTTGAGTTGCAAATGCTAGGCATCTCAACGTCTTTCCAGGAATATCCTACAAGGAGATCAGCTTGCTGTGGTTTGCAGAAGGTACATGAAGAGCAGTCCTCAGGTTTTCAGTGTTTGCTCCACCTGTGTTGCATGAACAAAGATTGCTAGTACACTAGCTGCCATCATCTACTACGCAATATGACAGTGTCTTATACTCACAAATTCTCCTGCTAAATGTCCCTAAATGAGATGTCCAAAGAACCAAGCTTAGTCTCTGTTGCCTCACCTTCTATCTTCACCACCTTCATTGCCTTCTTTTTCACTTACTCTCTTTTACATTCTGCATTTTTCCTGTTTCACTCATGTATGAATTAATTGATGTCTGATCTATTCAGTAGTTCGGCCCTAAAAAGTAACCTTCAGTTAACTGCTCACATAGCTTGCCTGTCACTTTTGATCACAGTCAGGGCATTGTTTTTGCAAGTGTTCTGTAGTAAAAATTACCCGCTTTGCTCTTGTCAAGGAAATGAGCCTGGAGGCTTTTGAGGGAACCGTTAATGATTGAGCCACAGGAGGAATGGGAGCAGTGGGCATCTTGTGGCCTTGGAATCTACCCGTCCCCTTTCCTACCAAGCCATTTAGGTTTAATTAACCTTCGTTAGCTTACATGGGAATGTTGCTTGCTTTAAATGTCAAATAGCAGGGGATCTCTTTTCACAGCTGATCACTAGGGGTGTTGTTATTTCTGTCTGGGCACCCAGGAAGGAATATGTCTGTGGACAGAAATAACAGATGACTAATATGCTTCTAAGAACCAGCCGTGGGCTTGGGAAACCATTTCCAGCTGCAGAAGAAGTGACTGATAGAATAGAACAACATACAGGCACGCAACCCTAAACTCTTCTATTTTGGGTATTGCTGTGCTTCAGAGCTGAAAACCACTTCTAAAGCATAGCAGGTATTTACTGCTGTTATCAGAGCTTGAGAGAGTCATATTTTTGGACTACAGCTCCAAGAACCCTCCAGTTACCATGGCTAGTGGCTATGCTCACACAGGGATTCTGAGAGCCATTGTTTAAAAAACAACAACACAACCATATAAAACTTTTCCAGGTTCTGGTTGTTAGAAATGCGATCATTAGTTAGGTTTGTTATCAAAGTGATATATTAGAAGCTATAACAACATATAGGGTTGGATCCTTTTAATGAGAAAGGTGGGGAAAATATTTAAAATATATAAATAAGTATTCCGAGATGTTCTAGATGTGCACACATGGTTTCCTTCCCCAGGTTAGAAGAATATTACTGGCATCTATATATTACTCACAAATATATAGGCTAAATATAGGTGGAGGTGCTGCCTAAACACTCAAAAAAGTTAGCCATTAGCAACTAATTCTATGACATATTTTGTGGGAGTCTTCCTGCCCCTAGGGATTAAATAACTACCGTGGCATCTCTCTTCCCAGCGTTGTAGGGAAGCTGCTTGCCCGTGTTGTGCTGAAGAGACTCCAGGTGCTTGCAGACAGAGTCTATCCAGAATCACAGTGTGGATTTCGAGCTAATAGATCCACCACTGACATGATATTCTCCCTCAGACAGTTGCAGGAGAAATGTAGGGAACAACAACAGCCACCCTTTGTGGCCTTCATAGATCTCACAAAGGTCTTTGATTTGGTTAGCAGGGACGGCCTCTTTAAAATACTTCCCAAGATTGGATGTCCACCTCAAATCCTTAACATCATCAGGTCCTTTCATGAGGAAATGAAGGGCACTATAGTTTTTGATGGCTCAACATCAGATCCCTTTGACATCCGAAGCGGAGTGAAACAGGGCTGTGTACTCGCGCTGACCCTGTTTGGGATCTTTTTTGCTGTCATGCTGAAGCACGCCTTTGGAACTGCAACAGAAGGTGTCTATCTCCAGACTAGATCAGATGGAAAGCTCTTTAATCCCCCTAGATTGAGAGCAAAGACCAAAGTCCAGCTGAAATGCATGCGGGACTTCCTCTTCGCTGATGATGCAGCTGTTGTTGCCCATTCTGCTGAAGACCTCCAACAACTCATGAATCGCTTTAGCAAGGCCTGCCAAGACTTTGGATTAACAATCAGCCTGAAGAAAACACAAGTCATGGGCCAGGGCGTGGACTCACCTCCCTCTATTACCATCTCCACACAAGAATTGGAGGTTGCTCATGACTTTGTGTACCTTGGCTCAACGATCTCTGACACTCTCTCCCTAGATGTCGAGCTGGATAAACGCATTGGCAAAGCAGCTACCACGTTCTCTAGACTCACAAAGAGAGTATGGCTTAATAAGAAGCTGATGGCATATACGTACCAAGATCTAGGTCTATAGAGCCTGTGTCCTGAGTACACTCCTGTGCTGCAGTGAGTCCTGGACCCTTTGTGCATGGCAGGAGAGGAAGCTGAACACGTTCCATACACGTTGTCTCCGACACATTTTTGGTATCACCTGGCAGGACAAAGTTCCAAATAGAGTAGTCCTAGAATGAGCTGGAATTTTTAGCATGTATACATTACAGAAACAGGGACGTCTACGTTGGCTTGGGCATGTCGTGCGAATGGCTGATGGTCGGATTCCAAAAGATCTCCTGTATGGAGAATTAGTGCAGGGAAATCGCAGCAGAAGGAGACCACAGCTGCGATACAAGGATATCTGCATGCGGGATCTGAAGGCCTTAGGAATGGACCTCAACAGATGGGAAACCTTGACATCTGAGCGTTCAGCCTGGAGGCAGGCGGTGCATCATGGCCTCTCCCAATTTGAAGAGACCCTTGTCCAGCAGGCCGAGGCAAAGAGGCAGTCCCAAAACCAGCAAAATCAGGGAGCTGGACAGGGGACAGATTGTATTTGTCTTCAGTGTGGAAGGGATTGTCACTCTCGAATTGGCCTTCTCAGCCACACTAGACGCTGTTCCAAGTCCTCCATACAGAGCCCGTTACCATAGTCTCTTGAGACTGAAGGATGCCTAATCTAATCCAAGATGCACAACAGGAGTCCCTGTGTGTGTGTCTAATTAAAGAAGAGGTGCACTCCCTTTTTGGTCTTAACTACATGTGTTTCTGAAGTCACAAGTAGAGATGGACATGAACCAAACCATGGACCAGAAAAATAGCGGCAGTGGCGTGACAGGAGCAGGTAGCCCCCCCCCCACTGGACACGACCTGAAAAGTGAACCATGAACCCTTTTGGTTTTCTGATTGGGTTCATGGTGTTTCGTGGTTTGTGCCCATCTCTAGTAACAAGCATGTATGTGCACAGACATGTGCACACATAATGTGCATGCAAACACACAAACATGACACAGATGTTCTTGGCCTAATGATCTTTTTGTATTTTTTCTTCTGCTTTTGTTCTATCCTGCAGCATGAAAAGATCAATACGTATAAATCTGGATCATGGCAAATAAATAAATGTATAAATCTGGATTGTGGCAAATACATAAACAAACAAACAAATAAATAAACAAAGCTAAACTACTATGCTTTGATTGGCCAAAACAGGGGGTATTTTAGATATTTATTAGAGATGGGGGTATTCGTATACGAATACGAATATCCCCCCACAAGTGGAGATAACGAGGGTCCGGCCCCATGGGGCCGGATGGTCCACTCACGATTCACCGGCTGCCGCGAGCTCGATGGAGCCTTCCTATCGCTCATGATAGATTAGCCAGTCCTGGCAGAACGTGGGATGATGAGCCTCTCTGCCAGGTCGCAGAGTGGCTAATCCATCATGAGCAATGGAGCAATAGGATGTCTCCGTTGAGTTCGCGGCAGCGGTGGAATCATGAGTGGACCGTCCGGGCCCATGGGGCCGGACCCTCGTTATCTCCACCTGTGGGAGGGTATTCGTATACGAATGCAAATACCCTATCTCTAATATTTATGTTAATATATTTATGTTAATATATGTATTTGTGTTTTTTATTTTGACTTCTTTTATCACAAATCAATTAGTCAAAAGAAAGTAAAGAAAGGTATAATTGCAAATAGGAAAGTTTACTGAAATAAGGTTTTGTTCCCAGTTCTATTATGGATTGATATTAGTGGCAATTTCATTCTACACCACACGTATAGTTTATTATTCCTGTTGGGTTAAGGATTTCTGTATCTCAGCTGAAATTGCATCTCAATCAGGAGAAAGAAGACAGCAAATGGAAGAAATGGAAGAAAACTCATGCAATATGGTTCGTTATTTTTGAGTTCAACGGTGATATGCAGCCACCTTTTTGTTGGTATATTTTGGAAGTGAGAAACCTTCCTTCGCTCTGTAAGAACAGCAAAGCTCACTGGAAGGACCCATTGCATTGTAAAGATTCATGTATCATGTCATAGAGTTTTGAGGGTCTGACTTCACTGGTTGGTGCACCTGATTCTTTCACTTTTCTCACTTCTAATTCCAATGTTTGAAAGTTAGACTTAACACGAGGGACTTGTGGCTGCACTGCCACTCTATTAAAGCTTCTGGGCTATTTGCTTTGCCCCTTGGTCACCTCTGAAATATGCACATACTTAACTCAGTCCATTTTTACACACTCATTCAAAGTCAGTGGATGTACCTACTCCTAATTATTGAAGACAGCAACTTGTCTGTTTTGTCTGTCCTTGAGGTACCCTTTGGAAAATGGCTTGTACTGTCAATGGAAGAGAACAAATGGAATTACAGTGGTGCCTCGCAAGACGAATGCCTCGCGGGACGAAAAACTCGCAAGATGAACGGGTCTTGTGAGTTTTTTGGTGCCTCGCAAGATGGGCCGTCTTGCGATATTTTTCATCTTGCGACGCGGGTTTCCCATAGGAATGCATTGAAATTTAATTAATGCATTCCTATGGGGAAAAAAAGTCAGAAACCAAAAAAAAGTCAGAAAAAAGTCACTTACCAGGTACAGTAGACCCAGCCCCGCTCCTCACAGTCCCTTGGTAGCCCCGGAACAGCCGGACTCTGTGTGAGCAGAGCACCGAACAGCTGAGAGCCGGCAACCAGCAGAGAGGCGGCAGCCATTTTGGAGAGGCGGCAGCCATTTTGAGAGGTGACCACATGGCTACTACTCGCGGAACGAATTACTTTCGTCTTGCGAGGCACCACTGTAGTAAGAAAATAAGTAAATGAGCTGCTTCGCATATCGTCCTGACACATCAGAGCCTTGATGTAGTTCAGCTCTCATGACACAATCTGTTATGTGTTAGAATGTTTCAGTTGTGCATCTTTTACAAAATTGCTTTTTTTTTCACCTATATTTGGAGTTCCCGATGTACTGAAGGAGCAGGAGTTATGCATCCAACCTTAGAAACCATGCACATAACTCAACAAGACACAATTCTTCCTTCCTTCCTTCCTTCCTTCCTTCCTTCCTTCCTTCCTTCCTTCCTTCCTTCCTTCCTTCCTTCCTTCCTTCCTTCCTTCCTTCCTTCCTTCCTTAATGCTCTGTAGTGGCTGTTACTCTAGTCTAATGCTGAACAAGTAAATGCCCTGAATCCAAATTTTGCTTCAGGTGGACACTGATGAGTGGGTAGGACTGAATTATATGAAGACACTTCAGTTAAGCATTTTGTCCCTGTCATCATTTCAAACCAAACCTTCCATTTATATTTGATGCATCTTCACTTGACTCCTATTTCCCTTGACCTTCCACAAACCATCAGGTCAGTTATTCTATATTTACTCTTACAATTTATCTAATTCTTCCCTCTGTCATATGGAAATATTTTTCTTTCAGATCTTAGACTTGAACATTGAATAACAGATGACAGTTGTGTTTAGGGAGAGGGGATGACCCTTCCTCCTGTGTTTCAAAACATATATCAGTACTGTTCAGGCATACTAGTACTTCTGACAACTTAACTGACACTACACTCTGACAATTTTTCAAAACAGACAATGAAATATTTATTTATTATTTCCAATTATATACTGCCCTATTCTCTGGGTGATTCACATAAAATCATGCAATAAAAATACAATTTAATAAATACAAAAATACAGTAGAATACAATAAATGCTGTCTCTAGCTAAAACTACCTTTAAATAAAAATACAGACTAAAACCCATTTGAGCATCTCAGGATAATATTCACACTAGTAGAAGGCAGCTTTATATAATTCGGTCTTGATTAGCTTCCTAAAAACAGAGAGGGATGGTGCCTGGCGAACCTCTGTGGGAAGCTTGTTCCAGAAGGAAGGGGCCGTGACTGAGAAACCTCAGTTTCCTTGTATTTGCTTTTTTGGTCTCCTTGGGTGGTTACAATTCTTAACATCAAGGACTGGGAGGAGTGTGTGGGATGAATGCTTTAGGTGCTATGGGGTGGTATATAAGCAGCACACTTTGTTTTTGCTTTGTGTGTGTGTGTGCTTTTTTGCTTTTGTTGAAGAGACGTTCTGCCAAATATTGGGGTCCTAAACTGTTTACGGCTTTATATGTTATGATTGGCACTTTAAATTTAGTGCAGAAACTAACAGGGAGTCAATGAAGGCATGGCCAAGACTAGGGATATGTGTTCATACCTGATACCTGTAATCAGTTTGGCTGCTGTATTTTGGACCTGCTGAAGTTTCTGACCTCAAGGGCAGCCTCACATAGAGAGCATTACTATTTTATACTATTTTAGAGATTACCAACACATGAACCACTGTTGTTAGTGGTTTGTTAGACATTTCTTTTCCAGACAGGGGTGCAGCTAGGCAATCAACTGAAGTTGATAATAGGCCTATATGCTAGCTGAACTGTGCTAAAGATACAGATCTCCTTTTTTAAAGAAGGAAAAAGTTCTGACCTGTGTTAATAATGGTTGTAGTTATCACAATGTGTTGGAATGTAACTATAAAAACATACTCAATTTCTTTTCCTTTCTTCCTCCTCTTCTTCCTTCTTCTACCAATGAAAATCTGCAATATTTCCAATAATGGAACTTTAAAACCGTAACCCATCCACAGGAACTCTCTTTGTATCTGGGGCAGGAGTGGGCAATTTGGGGACCTGGGACTGAATGTAACCCCTCAAGGCTATATACCCTGTCTCCATCCATTCTCCCATCTACCTTTTTTTTTCTGCACATAAACACACACAAAGTGAATTTCAGATTCTGGAGTTCTCCAGTCCTTCACTTTCTAGGTCACAGGCCTCCTGTACCATTGAATACCCCAAAACATCTATTTCTCAAATGTCTCTCCTCTTCCAGGTTTAGTGGAGGAGTTTACTATTTTTAGCAATCTGTAGCCCCCAGACAGGTTGTAAGAACACAAAGCTGGAGACAGACCCGCAACATTTACCTATCCCTGCCCTCATGGAATTTGTGTATGAGCCTCTGCTACAGAGAAACTGGGATTCCCAAGTTTTGCAATCATGGGAGTTGGATGGAAACTTTGCAAGGCTCTGTGAGGTCCATGAACTAAATGGTATTTTCAGGTCCTCTTCTTTCTCATTGGGCATGTGCCATTCATGAAAGTTAAGGTGGTCCCCTTTCTGTGTATGGACCAGGGTAAATTCAATCCCCACCCCAAGATCTTGGAGCCTAACTGGAAATTTGCCTCTTGTACAGCTATGACAGGTATCTGAAGCAGAAAGGTTACATTAAAGTCATGTCTTTGCTTTGCCCCATTTACTGGCATGGTGCCCCTATTTAGTAGCAATATTCTCTTGGCCTTTCTTCTCCTTCATGTTTCACTTGCATTGTGCTTTTCCTAATAAACTCAAATCCTTCCTGCCAAGTTGATAGGTATCATGTCTCGGTCTCATCATCTCAGCCCTCTTGCCAGGTTTGTTAAGCAATCAGTCCTCATCTTACCAGATGTTACAAAACAAAACAAAACAAAACAGATGAGAGCAATAAGGAGGTGTTGAAGAAAAGGGTAACCCCAATCAGCATTTTATCCAAGGCCCATCACATCAACAAATATGTCAGGATCACCTTTGAGGAGTCATTAGAAGGGACAGGTCACACAGCTGACAGTTTAATTACCTTCCCTCCCTCTGTTTTCATCTCTCTCTCTCTCTCCATTCCTAGACCACGTCTGTTCTATATTGCAGCCAGCAGATGCTTAAACACAGGTCCTAATATTGTTTACAAGTCAATCCTATCCAGGGCCCATGAAGAGTGAAGAGAGTAAACTGCTGGCAAAGTGGTCATTAACTTGTATTTGCATAGGTTAATTACAGGGGCTAATGGAGGACATTGGTTTCCTTTCTCAACTGCAGCATAACAGTCAACCTCTGCATGATATTTTGATTCATTTGTGATAACTGATTTCACCGATGGCAGGGAAGGGAAATGGGTGGCCATCCATATGTTGTTGGACTGCAGCTCTTGCCACCTCTCGTCACTGGCTTTACTAGCTATTGGTGACGAGAGTTTTATATACCAATGTCTGCAAGTACACCTGTTATCTACCCTTGAACTAAGGCTTGTTATGACATAAAACAGAGAATCTGAAACAATGATAGGGTAATGCTATTATTAGATCATTAAAATATAATAAAATGGGAATACCAGATCCTGTAGCTTAAATATTGAATCAGGATGGTTTGGAGAGATTTTTGTTTGCTTGCTTTGCCATCCAAAGCTCTGTAATGTGCAATCTGGCCACTGATACAGGACAAGGGCATTTATCTGGTTGAAGCAAGCCCTCCTAGGGGCTCGATGAGTGGGGTGTCCAGGAGAGCTTAGCCTTTTCATTGCTGTTTCTGCTGTCACTTACTTTCTCAGATCATTTTGTATCCGTTCAGAAGTTCACATATACCCTTGCGTATCTTGAAATTACAAATAATTTCTGAACCCAAAGCAAATCCCTATTAAAAATGTTCTGTTTGTCGGACTCCTAACCAAAACGGAGCTAGCATATAATAGGAGGCACAATCAAAAATACTACATTTGGGTATTGAAAGTAAGTAAATATAGCAAAACCATTTTCCCTTTCCACCTTGCATCAACCAATTTATTTTGATTCCAGACCCATAACACTGGGAATTTTGCAAGCATCATGTTCAGCTCTATTTATATTTCAGGTAACATCTTTTAATCTATGCTGTGTAAGAGGTTCCTCTCTTCCTTGTGCGTTTCCCCCTTTTTATATGCCCACTGGGTTTCATGACAAAGCGACTTCTTCCAATATGTGGGAAGCCAGTGGCTTAAAAAATATTCTTAGATATAGAGATGAAGTGTGACAATATGGTGGGGATCTAGGCCATGACATTGTGGGGAAGTTGAGATGGACTATATTGCAGGCCCTGGTATGGTGGTGGTGGAAATGTATGCACACATATTTGAATTTGGCAGTAATTCATACTACATGCCAGTAAGTGGGTGTATTCTTCTTTGTGTAAGTTTCTTTTTTCTGGAAAAAACAAGACACCTACATTTCTGAATTTAGAATTAAAACACTGCTAAAGCAGATGCTAGGCAGGTATTTACATACAAAATGATCAGACATTGATGTCTGTCAGTGAATTTCAAATCTTGTTAGTGAGTATTTGAGCACAG
Organism: Intellagama lesueurii; assembly: GCA_037013535.1. Classification (NCBI taxonomy): domain Eukaryota; kingdom Metazoa; phylum Chordata; class Lepidosauria; order Squamata; family Agamidae; genus Intellagama; species Intellagama lesueurii. The sequence continues at coordinate 223,108,640 of JBAJHW010000002.1, forward strand.
TGGTGAAGTGTGGGCTGCCAGTACCTGGGGTAAGTATTATCACCTTGGGAAGTGGCAGAGGAGGGGACTCTGCACCATTGGAGCCCAATCCCTGTACCACCCCCTCCCCATGACTGACTGCCTGCTTTGTTTTACACCAGGGGAGCGTGACCAGACTGCTCTTGGCCGCCCTTCACCCCATGGGGCACCCTCTCCAAGGAGGTGGGTCTGCTCAGCCATTGAACACCCCCAAGGTGAAATGGGGCAAGCAAGACAGCTGCAGCCAGAAGAGGGGAGACTAGGCTCACCTGATTTCTCACCTGATGTGCACTCTGCCTCATCCAATGGCTCCATGGCAGGGCTGAAATTTTGTGCCCCTAAGAATTTTGCATCCAGGGCAACTGCTCCGATGGCCCTGCCCAGGCTACACCACTGTTTGAGCACCCTGGCACAGAGATCTCTGTTGTTGAACTGCATCTAATGTTAAGAAGAAAATACTATGTGTTACTCTTGCATGTATTACCCTTACAGTAAGGTCCAAGAGTATCTTCATTTCCCTCCACATCCATGACAGGACTGATCTTGGAATCTGGTCATGCTTTTAATAGGAGTGAAACTTATAATTAGACTGTTTCCATTTCTTGGGCTTAGACAACTGTATGGTTTGGGAGGAGACTGTACAACTTCTGCATCTGCATTCTGCAAACACCTGGAGGGTCTGATGTCTTGGATCTCTAGTGGTTCAGGGTTTGCAAGAGTTCTGAAAGTTCTCCACCCATGTCTTGTATGAGGATCTGTGCCTCATCCTCATTGGAAGGCTCATCCAGCAAAAGTGTAAGAGCACTTACTCACAGTCACTCCGGACACTCAGTGTTTCTGCTAAATTCCTTGTTTCTTCTACTGTCAACTTACTGTAAGTGACAAATATGCCCATAAACATATTAGATGTCTCAGGAATATAGTGTTGTTTTTGTTTCCATCAGGGTGGGACTCAGATGACTCAGATTCCTTAATAGGAACCTTAATCTTCATATCCTTCCCCTGTATTCCCAAATACATATTTCTAGTCAGACATTCTCATGACAGGTAGAGGGGAGCACTCTAGCCCCAGCCCTTCTCTTTCTGGTATCATTGCTCTCCTATGTGTAGAGAACAATAGGTTTGAAAATGAGAGCCTCCATTGTCCATGGGGGCTCTCCACATGAGCTGGGACCCTAGAAAATGGTAGTCCTGACTCATGTGGAGAGCTGCAACAGGTAACAGAGGTCCTCCTTTTCAGCCTCGTGACCATTAAGATTTAATAGGTTCCAAAACTGGAAGCAGAGAGAGTGGGGCTAGAGCATTCCCCTCTATCTGAGGTGACTTAAACTATAGAAGAACACTTGAATAAGGCCATATTTGATCTCTCTTGTTGATAGGAAACCTGCACTACAGCTTGTTAAAGGTAATGGTGGATACCTTGAACTTGTATATCTGTTTGGAATATTCAGGTTATAGTTATTTCTGAAGTCCCCCTTTACTTCCTTTTGCAGTGCACATCACCATCCTCCAGACAATTTGTATATACATTGGACATAGTTTGAGGACTAAAAATATCTGACTTTCACCTTACAGTTGTAACTATTGTCTGTGCCTCCCTGTGCTGAAAGGTCTCAGCTGTTCTACTCAATAACTGAGATGAGGTTAGCAAGAGTTCCATGAAGCACAGGGTTTTCACAGTACAGTCTTCTACAGTGTGTTCCCATGATTCTCAAAATTCTACGGAGTAGATGTCTGTCTGGGTCGGTGGATGGTGGGGAAACCATACAGCAGTGAAGGAACCTTACTGGTTTCCAAAGTGTTCCCTGACCCCATTTCCACCACCCATCAATAGCACAAATTTCTCTTTCAGCTGTGCTTGGTCAGTAGAAAAGATGTGAATGAAAGGAAGGAAAATTCATTTTCAAGTGAGCTGTTAGGCATTGTTTTGACATTTATGACAGATGGAAAGGTTACTGTGCAGAGTTACCCCCTCCCTTCTGTTTCCTCATTTCCTCCTTGTCAGTCATGGCCAAGTCTGGTTGAATTATGCCCATCCCATGACTTACTTTTCTAGATACTCATCCTTGAAGATAAAACAAAAGTCACAAGTTCACTGTGGTGCCTGGTCATAAGCCAGTATGATAGCTCTCTTTCTGATTTAAGGTGGTCAAGGGGGGTGGGGGGGGGGAGGAATCATACCTCATATTTCCACATACATTGTTATGAGAGGATTTTATTTTGTAGCCATTTGGTAAGGAACACCATCTGTATTTGGAGCATTCAGTGCATTCTAAATTCAATAATATGCCATTAGCTGTGGCTTTGGGGTGGGCAGAAGCCTCTTGTGCCAGCACAACTGCGTTTCTGCCAGCACAACCACATTGTGCTGGTTGATCTTAGATCTGCCAGCAGTGTTGCTGGCACAATTGCAGTGCTGGCTGAGACAGGCAGCAGAAGAGCAAAAATAAGAGATGCACAAGCGAAGGAGCTGTCCTATGACTATTCCAAACTCCTCTCAGCACAGATGTACAGACACTGCTCCAGTGCAAAATTAGGCAGGTTCAGATTAATCCTAAACTGGAAGGTAATCCCTAAACTGGAAGAGTTTGAGATTCAGTAGAGCTTTAGCCATTTTAGTGTCACCTCAACTGGTCCTCAGCCATCTTGGCTAATTGGAACTGTGAACTTAATGAAGGTGACCTCAGCATCTAAGCATCGATGTGTGGCTGCACCTCACCTTGAAGTGTAGACTAAGGTGTCCCACCCAAGCAGATTATGAACCCTCAGTACCCTTAAGATTATTTTGAAACAGAATTATTCTACCTTCTATGTATATAAATTATTTTCAACTAAGAGAGAGAGAGAGAGAGTCATTAAATCTACATGAGAGCCAGTGTGTTAGAGTGTTGGATGGAGGCTTGGGAGATCCAGGTCCTAATCCACACAGAACAATAAATACTGGAGTGATTTTCGACCAATCACTTTCTCTGGGACTCACCCTTTAACTTCCAAATCTGCGTGAGAATAACATGCAAAGAAGCCTTTGAGCTTGTTGAAAGAAATGTAGGTTATAAATGCAGTGAATATCATGCAAGACAATGCATACACACACAGATTTTCTAGACTATATGGTTTGCTCCTAGTTTGTTTGTTTGTTTGTTTTTTGTTTTGTTTTTGTTAAAGGGATGCCCAGAGATGACATTTTTTTTATCCTTGGGGGCCAATGGGGGGGAGGTGCTAACCCTCATTGAATGAATCTTCTTCAGAAGATGATCCAGAACTCTCTCAGCTAAATGCCAAGGAAGCACTATTCACTTCAGTGAGGGAAAAGGGTGTTTAGGGGCCCTTGCGGTGGGGGAAGAGAGGGAGACAGTCAAAACCTCCCTTCAATATATGAATTATCCCCATCTTAAATTAGATGCAAAAAACCAAGCAGAGTAGAGAAGGCTCTTCAATATATTTTAATTTTTAACAACTTTGGTATTTTTCACGCTTTTTAAGTAAGGCCAAAGATTGCTTAAAGTTATAATGCTTTTTTTTTTAACTTTTAAGGACTTTAATATTTGAAGAGATGTATTCGCTGTCTTTTGCTTTTGAAATGTGCCTTACTAGGCTATAAGCACTTACGTTTTTAGAATGTAACTTAAAACAGTCTTTTTGATATTTTATTGTACTTTTGCCCTTGTATTTTGGATTCAAACATGATTTAAGTTCTGCCTTAAGTTTTGTACTTGAATGTACTTTTGTCTGCATCTTTTCATAATTGTAAGACTTTTGAATGACAATCACACCTGTAACTTTTCATAAGTTGCAAAGATACATGTTTAAGTATTTGTGCCTAAAGCTTTTTCATATCTGTAAGATTTTTTTATTTTTACAGCAACTCTGAAGTATTTTGTGCATATGGAACATAGAAGCAATGTAGATTAATGAAGCTTGTAGAATTAGATAAACTGATATTGCCTGAAATTATTGCAGGTAGAGATGGGCATGAACCGCCAGTTTGTTTATCTTCCGAACAGGAGTCTGGTGCTTCAAAGCCCCACCTCCTCCAGTGGGCACCCACTCAGAGGCAATGCCCAGAGGAGTTGGGGCAGGAAGACTAGGGTGATAAATGAACTGGCATGAACTGCAGAATTGGCAGCTTGTGCCCATCTCTACTTGCAACAATGAAAAGACTTATACTGTGATATGATGAATGCTGATATGATTGTCAATGATTGCTTGGTTTCATTCTGGAGTTAACCCTTTATTGGGATATGCCAACCATGATGAACACAGGTTTCTGGTCCGTCCCCCCCTGGAGGTCTCTAAAGTTCTATACTCTTATGGAAGGTCAAGCATCAGTTATCTCATTCTCTGCATGTAAGATCCACTCTCCTTTTCTTTGTTAATTCTCTTCTCTCTCCCATTCTCACTTGGAAACACCTCGGTCAAATTACCCCCTGCCAACTTCACACTCCGTTTTGTTGTTAAAGGATTCCCTTAGGATCTTCAATAGTTTCATCAGAGTAGGACTTGCATCCAGAATGCACAGTAGCCATTCAGCAGAATGAGTAGGAGGACCCCCGAACACAACACAGATGACTTACTACATTTTGAAGCAAGTGAAGTAATATATACTTTGCTGCCTAAAGATGCAGACCATTGAGTCGAGTAGTCTAAAATTACCCACCATGTCACCATTGAGTTTGGTAAGGGTTTGAAGGGCCAGTGGTGACAGCACTAGCTTTGCTTTATTGATATCACAACAGTTATTGATTGAAATGACTGAGACCAGGCAGCAAAGAAAGGCAAAAAAAGATTGAGTTGTCATTATAGGGCTGTTGCAATTAAGTAATCACAATAATTCTGGCTAGAAACCAAGTTTCCCTGCAGCCTCTCAGCTAGCTCTGTTATGCTTCAGTAGTAATCCATAGAGGCTTGTTTTAGGATTCTACTTTCCCTACCTGTTCCTGAATGGCTACTGTTAGTGCCCTTTCAAAAACTGCGTGGCAAAAAATTTGAATCTGTCATGAGTCACTATAAGATATCCTGGTTATCTGATTAAAGTTCTTGTATAAATGTATAGTGCACTTTGAGTTGTTAACTCTTGCGTTTTGGACTACGTGGAGTTGTTCTAAAATTTTGGGAGGGCTATACTCTGAAAGTCAGTCAGTCAGTCAGTAAATTACTAGGGGCAGCATCCTGTTTCCTACAAATGTCAAAGCAGCTCTTTATACATTCTTTATTTGCCTCTCCTGGGTACTGTTTGACTATCAATGGTTTTATCAGTTGCCTGCATGCAGGAATGTAGTCTGTTCTTCACACTGATTCCAGGCCCCACCAGGAGGTGCTAGTGATCAAACCTAGGAAAAGTCATATGCTGTGCCACTGAAGAACAAGCCTTTCCTTAGGGCAGGGATAGGGAATGTGTAGCCATCCAGATGTTATTAGACTGCATCAGCCTTCACCATGGCCTTCAGTAGCTATGCTTGCTGGGAGCGGCAGTCCAGTAACTTCTGGAGGACTGCATTTTGCTGACCTCTCTCTTGATCATATACAGGAGAGATGAAGACCCTATGGGAAATGTGAGAACACAACAGATGGTTTTTAAAATGGAATCAGCCCCAACAACCTGTCAGGATACTGGAATGCACGATTCAGATTTAGACCAGCCTATCTTTTCTGTTGGGGGAAAAGTGGTTTTGTTGGCAAATCATTTCACCAGCTGTATGTCAGCTCTGCCTTGTGCCTTATCAAATGTCATTGAATAGATGACTATCTTCTTGACTGTGCAGGAATGGAGGCTATTTCTTTTAAGAAGCTTCTGCTTAGGCAGATGGAATACAAGAGCTTAACCCCATCTAAAGGAGCTATTTGGCAAAGTTAAGGTCTTCCGTTGTCAGTTTGGATGCCCACTGCTCATCTGAACTGTGATACCCTCCTGACCTTCTTCTGCTAGCATCAGCCACCTTGTGAATGTGAGAGGTGACAAGGCGATTCACCCATCTCTTCCCTGCCCTTGCACCAAGCTCCTCAGAAAATAATCAAAGGTCAGACCTGGCTCTGCATTTTAAGTGGAGAAATGCTAGAAATGAAATTCCTTTAAATGTTCAGAGTGTTTGCATTAATTTATCAAACTGAAATGGAAGTGTTTCTGGTGTACCTCAAACTTTGTGACACTATTTTAAAGCCCTGATGGTGTACATCAAATACGTTGGAAATTGCTCTGCTTATAAAATGGCTGAATTCAAAGTATTTGTGGCAGCCTGCTGGACATAAATGTTTTACTTGTTTAATTATTCAATTATTTGATTATTTAATGTATTTAAACTGGTTTTATTTATTTATTTTTAATGTATCTCTTACTGGGTTTTGAATTCTGTTCTTTTTAATACTGTGAGCCACCTTGAGTCCTCTTGTTGGGAGAAAGGTGGCCTATGAAACAAACAAATAAACAAATGCTCGTCTGAATCTTTCCAGTGCTCTTTGCTTGTGAAATGTTTTTTTTCTCTCCCACCTGGCGGCTTCTACTTTTATTGCCAGAAGGATTTGAAAGGGCTTTTCTCTGTATGGATATGTGTAAAGACAGGTGTGTGTGTGTGTGTGTGTATGTGCACGCGCGTGTATCTGTAGAGGAGGAATAGGAGGGAAGAGTGAAAGGAGAATCATCAGTCATGAGAAAAGAGCGGGTACAAGGGAGGGGTGGCAATGAAAGAGGGTGGGGAGTGGTGTTGGGGGGGAGGGGAAAGGAGGCAAAAAAGGGGGGATGAGAAATGAAGCCACTGCAGCACTTGGTGCCTTTGATGCCTTCATAGTGTGGGGAGGGGCTGTGGCAAGGTGCCTGACTGACTTCTTGCTTGCCTGTGCATGCGTGCATATGTGTGGATTGCATGCGTGTTTCTGTCTGAGGGAGCGTTAGTGAAAGGGAGTGGAGCAAGGTTCATTAAGCACAGGAGTGGATTGGCAGGAAGAAGAGGAAGATGAAGGAGAGAGAGGGACATGAAACTCAAAGGAAATAAAATAAAAATTTAAAAATCAGAGGATGATCAGTGAGTGAAGAGAACATGGAGGGGGTATTCGTTGAATGATCTCAGCACACATAATTGTTTTTCACAATGCCTTCTCTCAAAGCAATTGCAGAATCTATAAATCCATAAAGTGGCCACTATTACAATAGTATATCATAATATTAATATATCATAACAACATTACAATTCATATCAAACATTTCAGAAGTTTAAATAAGAGCACCACACACCGATAGGTCAATCTATAGAATACCAATATTATTAACATTATGCTTACATTACAAAATTCATTGAAGAGGTACTAATACGAGTCCTAAAGAAAGATGCAGAGGTGGTATCATTCAGTGGGTTGGAGCACTTGTTTGTGGAGCTGGGGCCAGGTGCTTAAATCACGATTGTGTGTCCCAGGAGAAGGGCCAGATAAGGTCACTTGCAGGATGTGTGGCTGACTGGGTTACAACCCCTGCCACCTGTGCAACCTTGGATGACCTGCACATTCCCCAAGCACTATTTGGAAGTGGGACTGGTAAACTGCTTCTGAGTTTATAGCTAGAAAACACTGGGAAAGGTCACCACAAGTTGGAAACAACTTGACAGCATGTAATTAAAATGAAAAGCAGGGTGTGATGGCAAAATCCTTCTCTTACTCCCTAGCAGCTAATAAGCTGCTCCTGAAGCTTACAGTAGAGGTGTTATAAATTCTGGATGCCTTGAAAGCTCAGTGAGTTTGAATATCTGGCTTTTGGCTTGGGAGTTTGATTCCCCCACTCTGCCTCCTGGGAGTAGAGCCAGCCTGTACAGCATCAGGCATGCTGCACAGTCCCAGAGCAATCACCAGAGGAAGGGAACGGTAAACCACTTCTGAGTACTCTTTACCTAGAAAACCCTGGCAAGGCAGGGTTGGGGTGGGAAAAGCTTGGAGGCCTAATTTTGGCCCCCAGTCTCCACAACAGCCCAGATATACCTTCCAGTTGAGCATTTCAGTTTTATAGTGGTGGTTGTTAGTTTGAGGGATAGTAGACCTTAGGAGACTCCCCACATGGCTCCAATGCAAAGCTATAAAAGTCTAGAGGCCACAGATCCTGGAGGCCTCCGGGAATAGAAACATGGATTTATTGGAGGAAAAAATAAATAAATTAAAAACCTTTTTTTTCTATGGGAAGCTCTGAGGCCACGTGCTGAAGCAGCCTGTGTGTTGTCCACTCTTGCCATAAGCCTACACACACAGATGTAGCATATGCTTATTTTATTTGTGAAAAGCAGGGTCTGAGATATTGTGTGCTGGCTTTTGTCACGTACAGTTGGATGCATGCAGAGTCTCTTTAAAGCTGCAAAAATAAATGGGGATCAGAAGTGGAAGCAGATGTCACGAAGCTGATTTCCTCCCCTTTGTGTTGACCAAATATGCCTTGCTGTTCTGAATGTATAGGAGCAGCTTCTACCAAGAAATAAATGCCTTGTGTTGGAGATAACATATGTCCAAGTAACATTTATACTGTATGTAATGGCTTGGTCACATGGGCATGCCATCAAGGGATGAACATACAGAGAAATGTTGACTTTCCAACTGCCTCCAACAGAAATTCCTGGAAGTTTATCCCCCTCCCCGCATCTCTCTCTCTCTCCCCCCCCCCCCCGTTTTGGTTTGGTTTTGGTGAAGCAACTTTATACATTGTAGCCATCAACGTCCTTTTCACACACTGAGTGTGTTTGTCTATGTCTGTATCAGGATCAAGCTCTCACCATTTTTGCTTTTGACACTGGATCTTGTAGATATGATCCTTAATACTCAATTCCACTAACAGTACTTTTAATTTATGTCATAGAGATTCAAAATGACAATGACAAAGAATCCGGTACAGCTTCCAATTTACTTTCCCTTCATTTGTGCTTTCCCCCCCCCCCCCCCAAACCGCAGGCCTTTCTATAAAAATAGCTTCACTGATATTAAAAACAAAACTGAAACCATATTTGCCAAGTTTGCAGTATATAACAATTTGAGGTATCATTGCATACTTGCCCCCAAATACTCAGGAATGAAGACATGAGGTACTGAATGGGATAAAGCATTGTATTCCAGCTTTGTTAACTGAATGAGACTGCAATTAGCACATAAATAGATTCCCAACAAGTCTTCAGTGTTCAGGGTTCCTTATAGTCATGTGGGAAGAGAGAGAGAGCAAGCAAGATAGACAGGCAGGTCTGGATCCAACCCTTTCATTATCTATCTATCTATCTATCTATCTATCTATCTATCTATCTATCTATCTATCTATCTATCTATCTATCTATCTATCTATCTATCTATCTATCTATCTATCTATCTATCTATCTATCTATCTATCTATCTATCTATACCCCACCTTTTTCCTTTAAAAGGACCCAAGGCGGCTTATAACATTGAAGGACAATATTTAAAGTTAAAAGACAATATTTAAAGCTAAGAACAATGAGTATAAAGAGGCATTTTACATCATTAAAAGGCAATAATTAAAGCAAGGGACAATATGCCTACAGATATTAAAAAGGAAAAACAAAGTCACTCTGATGTGGAAAACCCAAAAATGGAAAGCACAATAAAAGTCCATCAAAAAATCACACACAGGTAGCTGGTTACTGAGGGAAGACTTGACTGAAGAGAAAGGTCTTTGCCTGCTTGCGGAAGGATAGCAAAGATGGGGCCAGTCTGGCCTCCTGTGGGAGGGAGTTCCAGAGTCTGGGAGCAGCAACAGAGAAAGCTCTCTCCTGGGTCCTCTCCTGTTAGAGGAGCCTTGTGGATCAGTGGTTCAACTGCAGCCAAAACTGCTCACAACCCGGGGTTCAATCTCAGGTAGCTGGCTCAAGGCTGACTCAGCCTTCTATCCTTCCAAGGTCGGTAAAATGAGTACCCAGCTCACTGTAGTCTGCATAATTAACTTGTAATCTGCCCAGAGAGTGTTTTAAGGGTGGTATATAAGCAACACACTTTGCTGTGTCCCCATGAGATGCACCTGTGAGGCTGGCAGGACTGAAGAAAGGCAATAGACATGTTATGTAAATACATACATGAACAACAAAATAATGCAGCAGAGATGTCCAATATGCTCAAGGTTTTCAAGCTTGTTCTGCTTACACATGCCCTGTAGTCCTCCTATTTTATGGATGATCATATAGGTCTATAAGCAATAAAAATCTGAAGTGATGAAAATAGGATGGTAGAATGGCAAATTACATTTCAGTGTCTTTAGATATGAAGAAATAAAACAGGATTTGTACACCAACCAGCTCTCAGGAAGCAATAAAAATTATTATTTAATGATGTGCAATGGGATGGTGTCACCCAATGAAAAGCAATTTAAATATTGGTTGAAAATGAACATTAGGGATACCAAAGAAGGTGGCTTTAAAAAAAACAGAAAGAAAGAAAGAAAGAAAATAGCATCTCAGCTACAACATTAGCTTTACACTATTCCCAGAGCAATCAGAATAGTTTTCTGATTTCTGAAAAATGTTGTTTCTTTTGGTCCATTGCAGCTGTTTGTGTGTGTTCTAAAAACACATCTGGGTTTGCATTCTAAACTACTTACATGCTGAGCAAAAACCTAACTCACACCTGTTTGGGAATTTTACCATTAACATTTCCTGTTCTTAGTTCTCCTGTGCAAAAAATGAATCTGCTGCCTCATGTGGTTAAATATTTTGTGTTGTCAACTCAAATAAGAAATACCCCAAACATGAGATTGTAATGTGTTTTGTTCCCCTTTTGTGGTTGCACTCTTTTTATATAGAAAAAGAAGGTTCACTGCCAGAATATAGCAGGTGAAAGATGTTTTGCCAAGACATACTTTCTTACATGACAAGTCTTCAAGGTTCAAATTGTGTTGGCAGTTATGCCTTCTAGTAACGTGTCCCTATAAAATATTTGAGGCTCTGTAGTGATGGAGAGCAAAACGACAACAAACAAACAAACAAAAAACACTCTGAACATAGTCAAAGGCACTCCATTTTGCTCCTGAGCTAACCTTCCAGATCGAGTTTAACAAAACAAAACAAAAAAAAGCTAGTGTGCATCTTCAAAAGTCCAATACATTGTAGCTGCACAGACATATATTTAAGTAGAGTTAATCTGAAAGACACCTTTCCCCTAGAGAACTTGTTGAAAATCAGCCGTGACAATTGTAATATGTTTGGGTGGGAAGTGATTAATTGATGAAAAAAAGAGTTAGGTTCTGGGGTTTTCCCATTCTTGGTCTCTCTTTACGAATGATAATGAGCACAAGAAAGTATCCTGCAGAGTGTAGACCAGAGGTCCCCAACCCCCGGTCCGCGGCCCAGTGCTGGTCCGTAGCCTGAGCTGGACCACGCTGCGGAGACAGACCTCCCCCCCGGATGCTCCCCCCTGCACAACCCCTTTGCGCATGTGTGTGCACCAGCACCCACACGAACGCTCCCCCACCCCTTTGTGCATGTGCACGAGCACCCGCATGAGCCCTGTGCCGCCCTTTGCGCACGAGCGTGCCAGCACCCGCACGAGCGCTGCACCACCTTTTGCGCATGTGCATTAGCATGAGTGCACCCACACAAGCACCCTCCCACTCCTTCATGCATGCGCACAAGCGCGTCCGTGCCCGCATGAGAGCACTTTCGCTCCTTTGCGCATGCGCGCGAGCGCGGGGGGTGCCCCGCCTTCCCCAACCGGTCCATGGGGTTAAAAACATTGGGGACCCCTGGTGTAGACCATCCTGACTGCTGACACTGGTGGTGTCAACATTCAGGCTGTCCTTTACTATGGCATCCTTTTCCCTGCTGGCAATGCAGGCACAAAATTGTGCAGTAATATTGGGCTTTTTCATAGATACAAAAGCACAATATTAAATGTTTATAATCTGGAAGGTTTTTTTAAAAAAAGAATTGGGTTTTTTTAAAAAATGACAAGGTGTGGGAAGGTTGCATGGATTTCACTCACTGCATATAGCTAAGTAACAAGCTGAAGTCTCTGCTCTTTCTCCTAAGTTCTTCTCCTTCCTTCCTTCCTTCCTTCCTTCCTTCCTTCCTTCCTTCCTTCCTTCCTTCCTTCCTTCCTTCCTTCCTTCCTTCCTTCCTTCCTTCCTTCCTTCCTTCCTTCCTTCCTTTTTTCCTTCCTTCCTTTTTCCTTCCTTCCTTCCTTCCTTATTTATTTATTTATTTATTTATTTATTTATATTAGTAGACATGCATTACACTACACAATCCAAACTTAAAGAAATTGAAAAACAATAATTAAAAGACAAGGAAAAAAACAAGTAAGACACAATTTTATACACAAAACTTCAAAATTATAACACTGTGCTCCTGTACCCCTTTCCACCCACAATCATGAATTGAAAGGTCTACTTCTCCTTGTGTGAGAATGTAAATCCTATAAATGGGGCAAAATTCTCTCTCTGGTGCAAGTTTGATTGCATTTTTTTTATCATTCTCAGAAAGATTTTGCACTATTCCATTTTTTTTGCATTTTTCTGTAGAAAGCACACTAATGAGAAATGTGTGCCTTGTTGCACATACTAGTAAAATGAGTTCATATGCAGAGGTGGGTTGCAGTCCATGGATACTTCTGCTAAATATAAACCTGTTAGCCTCAAAGGTGCCACACAGCTTTGTCTTTGTTGCAATAGACTAACCCTGCTATCTGCTTGAAATATTTTTTAAGCAAAATTAGTATCACTAGCTTGGTTGTTTGAGTTTTTGTCAGCCTATCCTTTTGTGCCTGTTGTTCCTGTCAGTGTGTGTGTGTGTGTGTGTGTGTGTGTGTGTGTGTGCACGCGCACACATGCATGAGGGGGGTGGGTGAAAGACAGTGAGCTGAGCTTCACAAGGAAAAACTCAATAGTTTCGCACATAAATATCTTGTGCAAATTGTGAAAGCTGTAATGGGAAAAAACTGATCCATGTCTCAGTTTCACACTGATTCTTAAGCTGGGTTTTATTAAGCAGAGATGACTTTTTTAAATTGAATCTCAACAATGATGATGCCCCCATTTCCTTAGTCTAGCATCCTTCTGCCATTAGGAATCACCAGTCATTAGTAGCAAAATGTCTAAATCAATTACCAGTATAAGTAAGCAAATCTCAAATGAAAGAATGAAACATGAAGACTAGAAGTATTTGAAGGAAATTTCCGATAGGGGTTCCAAGGGATGAAGGGATTTGTGGGACATATATTTCCATCATGTGGGAGCCCTAGGGTTTTGTCTACTGTTACTGCAAATGGCTGATATACCAGAGACTGTGTTTTTCTTTTTAATAACACAGACGGTTCTGATGTCTCCTCATGCATTCTCCAGTTGACTTGATGCACTTTTTTTTTTTGTTCTTATCATATGTCATATGACATGTATGTTTTCACTTTGTGGAAGTTTCAGAAAACCATGTCTCATCTAGGCCTCTCTGTCTATGTCAGCATCAAAAATTATAGCACCTTTCCCTGATATGAATTTCGTAGCCCGAGGTCTTAGAGACATCCTATCCAACTTTTTGTCAACCACATAGTATTTCTTTCTACCTGTCAGTATCTGCCATGATACTGTTTCTGTTTCAGGGGCCTATGTTGTGGTTATGATTTATGAACACAGACCTGGAAGTTTCATAAGGAAGAACAGTCTGTCAGTTTAAGAAGAGTTGTGGAATTGAATTAGCACCCCTCTTTTCTCTGGCACATTAATCTAACACAGGGCAAACCACTGTTTCATATTTGGGTACTGAATACAGAGGTTCCAATCCAACTGCCAATCCCCCTAGCATTATTGGCTTTCTTAACTTTTGCCAAGATGTCTACAAGAGGCTTCTGTTCCTGATGTTGATTCTTTTTGAAGTACCAAATCCCTTTTGGCATGGGTTAATTGAACGGACATATTTCATTAAACAAAGCCTTCTCCATCTGTTGTCTCCCAATTATGAATGCAAAAAAAAAAAAAAAAAATCCAAAGCGAGTGCGCACGTGTGCACACACGCACACACACACAGAATGCATGTTTCTCTGTTCTATGAGGGAAACAAACAGTGATTTTAAATGCATGCAAACAGCTTTTCCAAGGGCAGCCTCACAGCGTCCATTGTCTCATTCCCCTCTTAAAACAGTGATGCCCCAAGCCATCCCATTTCCTCTGTGCAGCAACAACCTGGCCAAGAGAATGCAGACTTGCCTCACAGGAAAGTGTTCCATTGTGCCCCTACCCTGGAATAAAGACGCAAGACCAAGATTACGGATTAAACACGGGCCACACTTTATTGAATAAACAATATTGCCAATCCTTTGGCAAAGGGGGGTCCTGCTGTAGTGCAGAATCAGGTTTAAGCACGGAGGTCCCCATGGACCTACTTGTTGACTGTTGGTCCGGGTGTGTCCCCAGCGCATCTTTCCCCCCAAGCACTGTAATTGCACGATCCACAATGCTGGGAGTTCAGATGAGCTATACCTTACTTGAGATAGATATGGGACTCACCAAAAAACCTGTTTTATCCACACTACCCACCAAAGCATAGGGACTAGCCATGCTAAGTCCCATGCCCGCCATCAAGCTTATTAAGCTCCAAAAGCAGGGCCCCCTTGATGTCTTCCAAGAAGACATCCAAACCTCGTTCAGACAGATGTACTCCATCTGGCTGAAAAAATTCAGGCCTATCCAAGTGGATCCTCTGGTGACCAATCTCCGATCCAAGGCCGCTGCAGACAGCTCTGCAGACCTCCCTGTCCTCCGTGCAGTGTTAACAGGCAAAATATTCTGTGCATCCCTCCATACCAGTTGAGGGATAATAGTCGACCAAACGATGCTCATTGCAGGGTACGTGGCCCTCAACCACTTGATATCCCGTAGCACATCAAGAATTAAGGCCTTTCCACAATGCCTGGCCAGATCGTTACCGCCCAGGTATATGACCAACACGTCTGGGGGGTACTGACCAAAAGCAGCCACTCGACACAGCTGGCTCCACAGTATTCCACGCTTCCCTTTCCATTCAATATGGGCTCTAGCTCCAAGGCCCAGACTGCTCCCCCATGGAGATGTAGCAGCGTGGCGCGCAGCCCAAAAAACATAACTGTGACCAACAATCATGACGTGCCGTCTTTCTGCCAGTGCCACAGGACCTGCAATGAGAAGACAAGACCAGGCCCCTGCCTATACGTTAGGGAGTGTCCTGATGTACCTACGATAATTAGAAGAAGACCACCGACCTATCCACTTAATGTCCTCTACATGGTATCCTAAAGCCGCTGCAGCCAATTCTAAAAGAATGTGTGCCAAATTTCAATCCCTGCACGCCAACCTTATTAAGTGCTAGGTCTGTCAGCCTCCAAAACTGGTACTTGGTTAATGGGGAACTATCCCTATGTATAAAGAAACATTCCTGCCCAGCTCCCCTAATCCTCAAATATGAAGCAATGGCTTTCACTGGGCAAAGATCTTCCATATGGCAATGCCCTAAAGTAATGTAACCTCCTTTACCTCGCTGATCCGCCTTGGATTGGCATATATGAATCTGAACTGACCCTGCAACTATCCTAACATCCTGCCACTGTAGCACTAATTTGGACATGTCTCCCTTTCCCATGGCCACTACCTCGCTGATTCTAAGGGCGCCGAAAAATATTTGCAAAGACGCCGCCTTAAACAGGGCAATTTCATACTCATCCCTGCAAAGAACCTTCCATTGTCTGTAAATACCTTCCAATAGCTCCGGCGATATAGGTGCCCGCGTGTCTCTAACCCTACCTCTTTCCTTAGACCATCCTTCAATCATCTTTTTAATACGATAGTCTGAGGAATGATCCTGATAACCATGGACCCTGGCGTAGAAGGCAAGTGCCGACAATCTACCCTGTATGGATCCCGGTGCCAGCCCCTTCCTGTTCAGATACACAATGAATTGCTGAAGATGCTCCACTGGAGCGGGCCACATTGGCTCCAAATCAACTAGCTTCCTAAACTCCTCAAACTCTATACTCACAGCCAAGTACCCTTTCCATGTCCTCGGTGCCAAGGCCAAGCCTATTGCCCTTTCCGCATCTTCGCGCCAATTTGCCAAACCTCTGGGGGAAGAATCTCTGGGAACTTGTTGGCTCCTGGATCTAGTTCCCTGAACCGCTCGATCTGTTGGCGTGATAATGCATCAGCTAAGATGTTGTCTATCCCTGGCACATGTCGGGCCTGAACCAAAATATTAAATTTTAAAGCCCGCAGTGTAAAAGCCCTAACCAGAGTCATGACTCATTCTGAATGCGACATAAGGTTGTTTATGATGCAAACTACCACCTGATTGTTGCACCAAAACCGCACAACAGAGTTTGCCCATTCTTCCACCCAGAGCCACAAGGCCCCAATAATTGGGAAAAATTCCAGGAATGTCAAATCCCGGGTAATCCCCGCCTGATGCCACTCAACTGGCCATTTACCAGCACACCATCTGCCCCAAAAATAGATTCCGAACCCTAATGAACCAGCAGCCGCTTTGAGCCCCAATTCCCCCCTCCAAAAAGATACTCCATTAAACTCAGATAGGAACTGACTCCAGACCTGCAAATCTTCCCTCATGCCCCGAGTAACTCTAGTGATATGTAAGGGGCGACTGAGACCTTTCATTGCCACACAAAGCCTACGCAAAAAGGCACGACCGGGTGCCACCACTCTGCAAGCAAAGTTCAAATGACCCACAATCTCCTGCAGCTCCCCCAGTGACACCTTTTTCTTTTGAGAAATCCCTGCTAACCTAACTTTAAGGTCAGCCAATTTACTCTCAGGTAGCCTAGATGTCTGCTGCACCATATCTAGTTCAATACCTAGGAACATCAGGGATGTAGATGGTCCCTCCATCTTTTCCTCCGCCAACGGAAGACCGAGCTCACTCGCCATTGGTTGAAAATTATTCAGTATGAATCTGCACCTAACCTGTGTTCTTTTCACCACAAAAAAAAGAAAATCATCTAAATAATGGGCTGTAGGCTTACAGCCTGCCCTGCGCCTGATTTTTGACCCAAGGAATGAGCTGAAGCGCTCAAATGCTGCACAGGAAACTGAGCAGCCCATAGGTAAAGCTCTATCTATGTAAAAGGATCCTTGGAAATGAAAACCTAACAGGTCAAAATCCAGGGGATGAACTGGCAAAATCCGGAAAGCCGATTTTATATCACATTTTGCCAGCTCTGCCCCTACGCCACATTTTCTTACCATGCGAACCACGTCATCGAAGGAGGTGTAGCTCACAGTACAAAGTTCCTGAGGGATGGCATTGTTAACCAAAGTCCCCTCAGGGTAAGACAAGTGGTGAATTAATCTAAATTCGCCCTGATACTTTTTTGGAACTATTCCCAGAGGTGAGACCCTCAAGGTCTCCATAGGGGGTGTCACAAAGGGTCCTAGTACTCTTCCTTCCCTCACCTCTTTAGCAATCTTGTCCTGGACAATACCCTCCATACCGCATACGGATTTCAGGTTTTGCGCAAAGAATGATTTATGCTCACCAACGGCCAGTATCCTAAAACCGTACCTAAAACCCTCCAATAAGTAACTAGCATCCTCTCTAATGGGGTAATTGCATAGCCACACTTCCAAAACTGGAACTCTAATTGGGCTGGGGCCCTTTCCCAGGGTTACCCCCTCCACTATTGGGTTTTTTACCTCCTCCTGGCCCCTTGTTCTGGCGCTGAGCCCCAGCCCTGAAACATGAGGCACTGGGATGCTGTCCACCGCACACAGAACACTCGTGCCTGAAACGGCATGGCTTCCTAGCACAGGTACCCTTGTAATTGTAATCCCAGCAGAGCAGGTGGGGTTGAACCACCTGCCCTGCTCCAGCACGGGGATTTTGATTCAAAGCAGTCTTCCTAATGAGATGTCCACTATCGCACCTGTCTCCAAAATTGGGCCTGGCTGGCGTCATAGATTGCAGCCAAAGTCCATGTCCTATCCGGCTTCTTCCTCCTGTGCCTCTCTTTGTCTTTCTCGTCCTCCCTGTCCAAATCCTTTTCCTCTACATCTCTATTCAGCAGTTCAAAGAAATCTACGTATTTGCCCTTTCATATTTTTTCTTTAGTTGCTGGGGTAAGGTGGTCACCTAGAGGTGTTGAGTAATCTCCCGCTGGCAAGGCTTGCAAAGGCACAGTATTAAACCCAGTGCCTGGAACAGATGGGTATGGCCAAATCCCGGCACCAGCCGACACATTTAGTGGGGCTGGGAATGCCGCTTGTGGGTATGCTGCAGCCCAGCCACCAAAGTGCGCGCTCGAGCAAGGCCAAGGGGAATTAGAAGCCCTAAAACTCTGCGCATCATAGGGAGTGCAATAGGGAGAACTAAACTGCCCCATGCCTGGCCAAGGCCAAACAGGTGTTGGTGAAGGAGTGTCTGGTGCAATGGTTGACTCACCAGTTGGAGGAAGCATTACAGCTGGTTCTTCCCTGCCATAATGGCCTTCCGAGCTATACCCTTCCCGCACTCCATGGACTGCTGCCGCTGAACCTGCCGTCTCAGAAATTGGTGTCATAAAGCCTTCTTCAGCCTGTTGGCGCGTTGGTGTAACCGCTGACCAGTCTGAGTGTCGCCTGGATGTCCCTGCCACCTGCTGCTCAGCTTCTAAGACAGTAAACCTAGACATTAGATCATCAGCCATGGCTTTGAGCATAGCCCGGCAATGACTCTTGGGCTCCCTAGCTGAGCAACGCGGCTGCGCCTGGCTGGACTGTGGGGCCCGACTCGCCGCCCTTTCGGCTTCCAAGGCAGATATTTTCTCTTGCAATTGTTGCCAAATGGGCCAAGATTCTTCATCCAATGAAAATTACAGTGGTGATACCTGAGGGACTGGCCGCTTTTTGGCTGGCTGCTTTCCCTTCTTTGTACCCTACCTCTTCCTTGAAGCCATTACCATCCAAAACTCAGTTCCAGATAAGAACTACATGGTCCTCAGTGTCACAGTCATTCAACAAATTTCACCTTTTCCTGAATTGCAACTTGGTATGTTGCTACTGTGAACAATACCAATGCAGCAATCCGTACGCAATCACCTATTTAAGAATTCACTACCAATTATTTATGATATCTAACTATATCATAAATAAATAACTATCCAGTGCGAGTAGAATACTGGAATATCAATTTACAATAAGCGCCTATTTATTAAATCCTAAATTATTTATTGCATCTAATTATACTAGTTAAATTGCGAAGAAATCAATATGCCACTGTATTTATTTGTAACGAGTAACTAAATAATTAAAATACTACCAAAATTTATTTACTGATGATCAAATTACAGTAGTTAGCTCCATCCAGAATATGAATTAATTACTGCCAATTAAATTTAATTACTATTAAAATTGTATTAATAATCAATAATCCAATCACCTAACTAGCCAATATATTATTTACTTGTTATTTATTCAATTATAGATATTCCAATATTAATACACTAACTTATTAATAATTTACAATACCTAAGCAATCAATACTAAATTAATTAAACCAGCACTAAGTCAAGTAATTAAATTCTACTTATTTATTTTATTTTATTTTATTGATCGATTGATTGATTGATTTATGTATTTATTTATTTTTTTATTTTTAATATAAGCCACCAATAAATAAACGCAGCCTAGGGAGCACCTATGACTCCCGAATGAAAGAAAATGGCCGACCTCCTAAATGTGCTTAGCCGAACTGCCAAGCACGTGGCCTGATTCAAAATCGAGCGCCACAAGCCTCCTCTAATTCTATCTAACCAGGCAATGAGCATGGGGTGGGGGTGGTGCGAAGCACCAAAACAACTAAATTACTTAATGGCCTATATGCCCCTCCACAAACTCCAGTAGTAAGGCGCCCAGCCACAAACTTTTTTTTTTACGTGCAAATCGATACCAAAATAAGCAGTTAAATTTAAGATCAATAAACCTTCGCCACAACCAGCCCAATCTAGATGTGCCGAAAACGATCAAATCACTTCTCAGGGCGGCTGGGTATCAGAATTTAATCCACCCCAGGGAGAACCAATTCAGTTGAGGTAAAGCCCCAAAGAGCTGATCACGCCGTGCTGTGGCGCAGCTCACACATTCGTGCACACCCCTTACACAGTAAATAACAAAACAATAAGTAAAGTTACTGAAGTCACCCAACCCAATTAAGAATTAACAAAATAATTATCGAAAGGAAATTCCCAGCAAACCCCAGGGAGGGAGTCGATGCTACCCCCTCCCCAATCCGATCTCCGTTCAGTGCCGGTCTCAAAGCCAACGACGACTCAGCTCAATTGAACTGAACAGCCGTACTCTTTCTCCCACCATTGCCAGTGAAGGAAGAGGAAGAGGAGAGGGGGGAATGGCCCTTAAATAACCTGCCTTTCCCCCCTCTCCCAGGAAATGCTGATGTGAGACTTGAGAGGTCTCGCGATTTCCGGGGATGGAGACAAAGATGAGCCGCGCTGCTGAAGCATGGCTCAGCCGCGTCTCCAACAGTCTGATAAAATGAAGTAAAATAGGGTTCTGGCTGGTTGTGCATAGGCAGGTCATAATGTAATCAAACAGGCCCTCTCTTATGAATTGGATTTGTTTGTGATGATATGGTTATTCAGTGCTGAAAAAAGGAGGATCCTAAGTTAATAGGCTGCTTCACCCTTTATTATCACCCCACCCTGAGATATGTTGATATAGCGTGTGTTAGAAACATTTAAATAAATAAATAAATAAATATCTCTTCCTTAGAAAGATATCATGTGGGTATATCAATGTCGTATCATAATTATGAGTATAATGGCTGGGGCATTTTTTCATATGGCCTTTTTGCTCCTCTTCCTCATGGAAGGACTTTGGCCATTCCATGTAATCTTGGATGTAGAGAATTGCTTCACTGTACTTTCTCAGAGAAATCACAAGGAACATAATTTGTTTGCTATGTTTTACTCTGATATGAGAGCACAAGTTTGATAACCCACATGTATTTCATGAAAATTTGTTACAATTATGTGTTGTTCATCAAACTGATGCATCAATCAGTAAGCAAATAAATAAATAAATAAATAAATAAATAAATAAATAAATAAATAAATGTGAGAAACAGAGGATAACAGCAGAATTTGACATCTGCAAGGAACTTTTACCACAGTAGGAAGAATGCCATATGTAGTCATCTAGACTCTGACTGACATCAGTCACCCTGCCTGGCAGCCATATTTGTCACACACACACACACCCCCCCCCGGCTTGTGTTGTTTCTGTGGCCAATGACAGGGTCAAAATTTCACACTGTAAGCATAAACTCCAGTTGAATACACCAAGGAAGTATCTCCTATTGTGTCTCTTTAGCATACTAAGGGACAGTATGTCAAATAATGATTTTTGGCCATTGAGGAAGGAAGGATTCAGATAACACAGTGACTACATTCATGGTGCAGAGAAAACACATGCCTAATAGTCTGGCAATGTGCAGAGCAGCAGCATGAATCCGTCATGCTCACTGTGAGAAATTCATTTGCCTAAGATGAATCTGAGGTAATACAACTCATTTGAAATTGGAAAGCATTGTCTCTCTGGCTGTGGTCCAAGTTTAGTCACATCTGTTGCAAGTAAAGACAACTGGCTGTCGTGGGTGGGCATAAAGATTCGGTAGGAACCAGGTAAACATCACAATATACATCTACATCTGTTGTGCCTTCTGGAGATTTCCAGTCCTTAACCAGGAATGTTTGAAGAATTAATTTTCAAGTTAGCTGACATATTTAAGGACAGTAGCCCTGCCAGAATAATTGAACTAGACTCCATATACTAAGCCAGAGTCTCGACCTTTAAGTTATTTGTTAGAAAGACCAGAGCCTACTACCATTTCCCTTCCTGTCAGGACTTTATGAAAACTAAGCAATGTTCCTCAGTTAAATTAGCGCATCCTTTGAAAATGCAATCTTGAATTGTGCTCACATAAGGATTTTGTTGTCTCTTTCATAAGCCTGTGTGTTTCACCAAAGACAAGACGTTTGTGTTGCAATCAGCTCTGCACTTACAAAGAGGGGACCTACCATTTTGTCTTCATGCCACGCATTGTCAGGTGTTCCATGATGTTCAGCTCTGCACTCTCCATTTTGGAATTGAGTTTAACTGCAGATCTCATGGCTCAAAACATCTAGGACTTTCCTCTGCTGTTGCCATCATTCTTCCCATAAAAAACTCTGGAGAACATACATACTATTGTGAAAGTGTTGTTGGTACTAACAAAAGTGTTGTCAGTTTGTGAAGTTTGCTTTTTGCTTTATTCTTATGGATCAACAGAGCTGTTTTCGCTTTTATCTTTAATGCAAGTAGCATCTCTTTCCTAGAATCATCACTGACAACAAAGCTGCCATCTTTATGAAAGTGTAAACGACACCAAATCAACTTTATTTTCTGTCTGAAACAGCCATTATTGTAGGTGATCTCATTAATTTTTTTAAATGGTTGATAGTCTGTGTTGCTGCCATTCCTTCAAAGTTTGGATGGTGGCACAAAAGACATTAAAGTGATATTTAGGGTTTATATGAACAAACCTCTTTATTCTCTTTTGCGTTGCTGAAAATCAAAATTTGTTTGTTTTGGACATTTCTCAACATGAAGAATAGGCATCTGGTGTCTTCCAAATATTGTGGACTTTAGCTCCTCTAAGCCTAATGAGAGCTTGGCTGTTTTTTAAACTACAGCACCCCGAACCCCGAACAATACAAAAGAATTCCTGGAAAGATAGCCCATAATATCTGGAGGGCATCTGGTTGCCAATTCTTGATGTACAGGATAGTGAATGCTGTTCAAGAGGTCAGGCTGACTTATTCAAATTTTTTCTATTTTGTTCCTTATTTTTTCTTGTCTCCCTCCACCATTACCTGCGAAAACCTGTTATTGTGCTCAGGATATTTATCTATGCTTGCAAAAGCATGAGTCTCCATAACCAAAACTGTAGAAAAATGTTGAAACCTACTGTAGGGATGTACAACTTTACCAGAAAATCTCTCTTATAAGAGAAAAAGGTTTTCTTCTTGCCAGGAGAGATTGTGACAGTTTTCATGTTTTGGATACATATATATATATATACATATATATTGCATTTTGTCCTATGTTGTAAAAAATAATATTATGGAAATTTTTTGTTGTTCGAAAAAACGCCCACAGCATTTTGTGCAGAAAATCTTATATTTTGTGCAAAATGCAACTAAAATTCTGTTAAAACTGTCCATGGGTGTAACGGTAATCACGCAGTGGTCTCCTTCAGGACACCATTGCACAAGCTGTCCCATGTCTGGTTACACAACCCATTTTGCAACCAGTTTGGTACTGGGTGCGTGAAGGGGAGATTGCAAGATAGGGGAGCAGTGGTAAGAGCCCCTATGGGTGCAGGTAGGTAAATAGATTTCTGGCTGAGACGTCTAGCCCAAAATACACTTCTGCTTTGTTTTGCATGGGTTCAAACAGCATGGTTTTGGCTATAAACAGATTTTTAAATAAATAAATAAATAATAGAGATGAGGATATTCGTATTCATAAACAAATATGAATATCCTCATCCCAGCTGCACCTAATACAGGTCCGCCCCCCGGGACCAGCCCGTCCACTCACACATCCCGGTGCCATGAAGATCCCGCTCTTCCTGCTAATTGTGGCAGTGGCTCCACTGCCTCCCTGCTCGGATGGCCACTCAGCAGCTGTGTGGGGAGACTTGTCCTCCCACCCCCTGCCTGGCTTTGTTTGTTTGTTTTTATGTTGTTGGCAGAAAAAGAAGTGTCCATCTTTTCACTCCCGTGTAGGAAGGGAAAATCTTGCATTCATTGCTCACTGTTTCAACAGCATGTCTGAATGTGTTGAGATGCCCGTTGTCACCAAGGACAAGAAAATGTATATGTATGCATTGCACACTTCACCTAGTGAAACTTTGGGGCTCTCCAAGGGTGGAATGCTTTCTACAGATTTGCACATTTTCCCCAAAATGTGTAAATGTGCACTTTATAGGAGTGATCAGTCCCGGACTTCACATAACTGGGGGATACTGATTTAAGCTATTTTTTTTCTCCTGCCATATTCTTTTTTATTCTATGCCATTCGTTAATGATTTGTATTCTAGAGCTTCCAGCCAACACAATGTGCTCAGCACTTCTCTCTGAACAGTGTTTCATTTACTTTTTTTTTTTAAAAAGATCTGATGATGTGAAAGACAGCAAAAGGAAGCCTGCTAAAGGATAAGTTCTGCATTCCCTGCATTTACTGTCACCCTCAGGTGCAATCACACTGCAACTAAATGAAACCTCTGGAAATGAATTTGAGACTCCGGCAGCCCTTTTAAGCCCTTGAGGCATTTAAATTCCAGACTCAGCAGTGGCGTTATTACTTCAGCATAGCAGTTAACCATGTCTTTAAGCAGAGATGCCTCTGCATTTGGAGCTTTCTCATATAATGAGCACTGTGGAGAGAGTTAGGTGCACCCTGCCCTTTCAAAATTGGGCACCAGATCAAGAGTCTGTCTCAATTTAAAGGGTACATTTTGTCCCCCCCCCCTTTGCACCTTAATTCCTTCTTCCTTCCAGATCTTCCTGCACTGTACTGAACATTTTCGGGGGAACCCTCAGGAAAAAAAATGGGGGAGGCATTACCAGGATACAGTCATTTTGTTACCTTTCTTTCGATACCATCTGCAGTTATGTATTTGCTCTCCTAAACTGACATGAGCCGTCACAGGCAGGGTATGTTCCTGTCACTATGCGTCTCTCAAGCATTTGTTGCTGTGGCTGGCTGGCGGTTCAGTCCATCTGCCATAGAGCAAGGACACTGCAATGTTCTGCAGATGGTGACACCACAATGGTGCCAGACGCAGGTTAGTTGGTGTCTTACTAGCTTGACCATAGGATTATCTGATTTTGAATGAGGTCTAGGAGGACATTTCTGCTGGTGGTTACATCTGGATCAGGGTCCATACATGCCATCTACTCTTCTATTCCCCTTTTGCCAATAATCCTGTACTTTCTGCAACTTTCATTCCATACTTGTTCTTAAATGTGGGAAATTCTTGTACTGGAACTCAGGCATAAGTCTGACATAGCGGTAGTGCAGGATGACCCTTGTAATGATCAGTGCAGAACAATAGTTGAATTAGGGTAAGAACTGAAAGTGGGAAAAGTCCAGTGATAGAAGGGTAGTAGCAAAAGCCACTTGCATGGGAGGAGATACAGATATGCCCAAGGACCAGATCAGGATGCTTTTTCAGGAAGAACATGTCTAATTACAAAGGATATCAGTGGATAATCAAGTTTAGAACTGAGAGCAAAGTATAATTACTGTACAAGACTAAAGCAAGAATGATTAACTAGAAAATAAGAAATGGAATATCTTATCACCAATTGTCCCCTTCTCTGCCATACATTGATGCAAGATGTGGGGGTTAGGGTTCTTTGCTTCCCTTCCTGGAGGAGAAGGGAGGGGTGGTGGGACACCTGGGGGCACAACATAGGCTACTCCACCCTCACCTCACCCCTTCTTTGTGCTGATTGGTCATCAACATAGAGCAGCAAGGACAAGCCAGTGAAGGAAGTCATGCTTGGGTTGGTGCAGCAGCAGCAGAAGTGGGCAGCATGACTCATTTTGGTCCCAGATGTGGCACAGAAGCCTTCTGGCAGCAGAGGAGTGGTGGGAACAACCACAGCAGACGGAGAGATACATGTTGGTGGTGCACCTTGGAAGGGGTCTCCAGAGGATTGAAACAATGCATTGGTGGTGCTGCTGGGTACTGATGGGCCTTGTGGGCCCAAGAATGCCAGAATGTTTCACTGACTGGTGCAGCCAGAGGCTGGAGGGTACTTGCTACTGACGGGTCTTGTGAGCCCAGGAAGGCCAGGCACAGCCAGAGGAAGGAGGGTGCTGAGGCCAAAGGAAACTAGCACACCTGGGCAGGCTTGGGCTGCTCCATGTGTTGGGTTTATTCAGTCCGGGAATGCCAGTGCTGCTCTGATTGGGCTGGGGTGGATGGACACAGAACACATGTGAGTCCTGGCAAGTCTGGTGAGCCCCAGAAAAGCTTGGGCCAGCAAGGGTTGGCTCATAGGCCCATTAGTTGCTCCTAAGGCTGTCGGTTCAGACAATCCCATGCAACCTGATGGGTAAATTCAGCACACATCCCCCAGTGGTAGGGCTAGGGTCTGAGAGCTAGGTCTAGCCCAAGAGTCCTAATTATTTAGCTTCACAGCAGGCCCGGTAGTCAGGGGTGGCTTGGTTCAGTTTATTTGGTTCCAGTGGGGATATTTGAGTACAGCCTTACCTAGAACAGTGGCTCCTAACCTTGGGTCCCCAGATGTTCTTTGACTAAAAGTCCCAGAAGCTGTCACCACTAGCTGTGCTGGCCAAGATATTCTTGAATGTTACTGTTGTCATTTAGTTGTTGCAAACTGCCCAGAGTGGCCTTGGCTGCCAGATGGGTGGTATAAAAATCAAATAAATAAATAGTCCAAGAACATCTGGGAACCACTGATCGAGAGGCCAAGTAGCAGGTTCCACTGTTGGCCCACCTGCAATCTGGCTTTAGTCACCTGTCAGGATGGACTGAAGAAAGGACAGGATAACTCCACTTGCAAACAGCCTGCAGAAAGGAAGGTCAGACATAGATCTCCAATAGTGCTAAGGTGACACATTTGTGACAGGTGGCTGTTGAAATGATGGAATGTCTTTCTGCATTGGATGATGAGTGGCTGGGGCCTCAGATGAGGTGATAGCTGAGGCAAGAAGACAACAGTTGTAGAAGAGAGCAAAGGAGGCAGCACCTGATGCCACAGCTGTTGCCGAATCCTGAGTAGCACAACACTGAGACCAAGTGAGACTGCATCAGCACTGGACACTGACTGTGTGACTGAGGCCTGGCCCTGGGAGATGGAGGATCATTCAGCACTGACCATTCAGCATGGGACTACATGGGCATGCAACAAGGTATCCTTACCATGGTGGACACTACCTAGCCAGGTATAGGAACACCAACATGTGAAGGGAGGTTAAGTATGATGAGATTCCAGGGGGCACCTGGGATACTTCTGCATCCAACATCTTGGAACAATGGTTCTCGAGATTCAGGAGCTGGAATGGGAGATGCATGCAGGAGCCAACCATGGCAGCTGTCTGCTTGAGGTCCTGGAGCTTAGGTGGAAAAGTGGCTCTTGAACGTCTCCCAGATGTTTGCTACCTGGAGCTTGGCTGTCTAAGGATAGCAGGGCTTCGGAGCTTGGGATTTGCCCTTTCACGTCATGAGTCGAGGTCAGGTGAAATCCCTGGGTCCTGACTCAGAATTCTTCAGTACAGGCCTTTCTGCAGGAGATAGGATGTTAGCATTGACAGTTCAATAAAGTTGTCATTTTAGTTAAATCTCATCACTTATATTTTGCCTCTTTATTGGGAAGGGCAAAGTATAAGCAAAGATGGAGTCAAGCAAGTGGAGAAAAAAACCAAATATTGTAGTTTGGGATATTGATGGTCACAAATATCTGGTCAGTGTTACTTATCTTAACCCCATTTTCTGAGGACAAGATGTCCTAAGTATATGAAGTGAGGGCAAGATGTCCTATGTCTGGCTTTGACTGGATCACAAGTGACTTTTTAGCAAAGAAAAATTTGGAATGCATATCCCTTTTGGTCAGGATACTACAGTGCAAAAACCCCCAAAACAAAACAAAAAAACCTGGATGCCTGGTCATTCAGGACATGGAACTAGACCAAAAACAGAAAGATTCTGGCTCCTCACACATCTATGGATATAGATCCATGGCCAGCTCAGCACTCCTTCATTCTAGTTAGATCTGCCTTCTTCTCTGAAATTTGTCTTTATTGCAGAAATGTTGTCCTTCAGTTCCTTTCAAAACAGGAATTGTAAATTGCAATGTGTTATGACCTTCCAAGGTTATGACCCCAAGTAATCCCTCTGTTTCTTGATACGATCTTAACCTGAAACACACATGGACATATTGCTGCAGCTGTAGGGCAGTGCTTTACAACAGTGGTTCCCAGATGTTCTTGGATTACATCTCCCAGAAATCCTGGCCAGCATTGCTATTGTTGAAGGCTTCTGGAAGTTTTAGTCCAAGAATATTTGAGGATCCATGCTTAGGAACCATTTCCTTACAACAAATGACCAAAATCAAGGACCTGTTCACTTGATTCTGAGCACCTCCAGGCAAAACAGCCCAAGAGGGCCTCAACCTTATCCATGCTAAAAGTGGTGTGGCAACCATGATACTGACTGCAGTACGTCCCTGGATGCAACAATATTCGTCAGCCTCCAGTAGATGTTTTTGCTATCAGATTGGCATTTTTTCAAATTACTACAGTAGCAAAAATTGGCAGTGTAAATGTTTGTCTGTGATGAGGGTCCTTACCTGTGATCTTGAACTTGGGGCCAAGAATGGTCAAAATTGGTCTTCTTTTGGAATGATAGAAACTTCTTTCCCTTATTCATTTTATGACCTGTTCGAAAAAGACTATCCATTTGGTGTCTCAACAGGAAAGACTAATTCACCAATTATCACCTTCCCTTACTAGAACCACAGAATGAGTTGGTATCTCATGTAGCTTGATCATAATTTTGGACTAGGACCTGTCTTATAGGTACAATATATTTCAAACAGAGGAGGATTGTTCACTAAGAAAATTCAGTAAAATACAGACTGATTTGATTGGTAGATGTGTTGCATATAGAGATGTAATGTTTGAAACAGGAGTAGGCAGTGAGTTCTCTGGAGGAATCAATGGCAAATTTTCTGCTTCTAGGATCCTATGAAGGCCATAGAGGCCAACCAAACTGCCAAATACCAAAAGGAATGAAACTAGAAAAAACTGAAAATATAAGAAAAACTGTAAAAATGAGTGTGTTAAATGGTGTGGGAGGAAACCTCCCATGAACTACTTTTTGCTGGATTTTTTTTTGGAAGAAGAGTTGGGGGGCTCCAGAGGCAGTGCTTGCTGGTTGTAGTCTCCCCCTTGAGGGACTGCCTGTGCCCCCAGGGCCGTACTTTGCCCACCCTGATTTAGAAATCAGTTCCTAAATGTGTCTTCCCAGTTGCATGCAGCATGCTTCCAAATGCCCATGTTGGTTTGCTCTTACTGTGCATAATTGGGGGCAACATGTGCAATAAAGAGCTTTTAATCCGTACGCACATTGAATAGAGCAGTGCCATTTCATTACGAGCTTCTCAGCAGTGTCCATGGTGTCTGCCATAAGGTTAAATTCATCTTTTCAGTGGCCTATTCCATATCCTTAAGGTGGGAAAGAAAGAAAGAAAGAAAGAAAGAAAGAAAGAAAGAAAGAAAGAAAGAAAGAAAGAAAGAAAGAAAGAAAGATGCAGGTACTAAAGAGGGAGAAGCATAGACAGGCATATGTACACATATATAATTTTTTGAGGATCCTTCTTTGATGCATCAGGGTGGATGCTGTCACGTCCATCAAATTTGTAATAGCAGCAGGGTGTGTGTGTTTTTGGCAGCTCCAGGACAGCCAGCTGCAGCTCGTCTCCAGCCGTGGTGCAAGCCCCTACGAACTGCGGCAAGAGCAACAGCGCTTGTCTGCAACAGGACATGGGAGACGAGGTGCCATTCCCTTCCAGAACACCGGGGAACAAGGGAGACTACAGGCAGCCAGAAGCTACAGCACTGATTTACTGCCGAAGATAAACATGGAACCAGAACACGATGTGCAAAGACTAACAATAGAGAGAGGACTCTAAGCGACCCCCCCCCCCATCCCCAGCATACCTCTGGTGTCTGATGATGTGTTTCAGAGAGGAAGATTCCAGGAGGAGAGGGCTCCCTCTGTCTAGGCAGAGAGGAAAGTTCAATGTCCCCCCCCCCCCCGCATGCTTGTTTGTTGCATCCCAGGGGAATATTTTAAGTGGCAACATTGATTCTGCATTAGCCCTGAGCTTCAAGGAAATCTTGCATTAGAATACCGATGTATTAATGAATGTTGAAGTTTTCACAACAGATTTTTAATAATCAGAAATTAGTTCCCAGCCTGTCAGAGACAGGCTGCAGTTTTTCCCCTCCCAGGATCAACAATCACCGTATCTGGGCCTTTTGAAGTTGCCCTGCCACCAGCATTCCAAAGCCTTTGAGAAAAGCATTGAAAGAGAAAAGGCAAAAGGCCTTCTGTTCAACTGTCAGCCATGATGAGAACAGAAAAAAAAAAGAAACACATGCCTGTATTCTTCACTGGGGCATGTGCCTATTTGCATTGCTGATGTGATGGATAAGAGATGGCCCTTCCATGTGGGGTTTTTCCCCCACTGCATTCGATAAGCAGAGGAATACTGCCCTCAGGATGGAGCATCTATTTTCAGCTGTTGGCTAGAAATCTGTGATTTGCCCCCTATATTCTTCTAAATTCACTGGATTGGATCCAGACTTCTTCATACTAACAAGAGTACCATTGCAATTTGTGGGTCTTTAAGTGAACCGTGAGTAAATTGTCTTACTGGTTTCAATTCAGTCCTGAACTTAATTCATTGGAAGAATCCTATGCATGTTTACTTCGATGCACATTCTGCAAATTTCTGTGGGATTTAGTGCACACAAGACCACTAGTGTTAACCAGGGTCACTGAGTTCCATACATATCTTTTATATGTATGTACTGAAATCAGTTTCAATAAGGAACCCAAAGCTCTCACGTATGTAGGGATAGATGAAACATGTTGTTCAGGATCTGATTTCTAGGCATTGCCAGTGCATGTGCAAACAATCATAAAGGAAATAAGCTATCAGCGTTATCACTCTGTTAGCATTCTTCACTCTACCATATGTTGTTGGCTTATGAGCTGCACTCTCTCAACACAGGTTGCTAACAGGTGACCTGTTCTCCATTTCTGCAGGTGGTCCAGCAATCATATGAACTGGGTAGCAGGACTAGGATGGTCACTTCCTGGGATATAGGATCAAACCCTGAGGCCAAGGGACAGGCCAATGGTGATGTTATGAGGGAGACATTTGTGTCATCACCAGGGTGGATGTTTTAGCAGCAATTGAAAAATACTGCGCCTCTGAAAGAGAGACAATGTAGAGATTCTGTGATGAATTTAAAGGCTAATATGTGGGCTGTGGCATCAGCAGCTCTGAAACATGCAAGATAATGAAAAGAAATAGGTAAGTCTGAACAGATCTAAATGGCACATCTTGAAGCCATAAAAATAAACCCTCAAACACATTACTGGCTTGATCTTATGAATACTTATTTGGTGCAGCCATTTCAACTTACTGACATTCTTACCAGCTGGGTCCTTCCTTCATTTCTACAGAGACTATTAGTTCTATTTGTGCTGTATGGTAGAGAAAAGAGAGCATGACACTGACTGCAAATCCTTCTTACTTACCCTGGCCATTGCAACCACCCAGCCCATACTCACTGCAGTTCCTGGTTTGGATGTAATGACCCTCTGCAGTTAGTTTAAACCAAAAGCTGTTGCAATTGCACTGGAGGGAAGGGAGAAAGCATGCCCACTTGAGAACAAGCTATTTGTGTTATGTCCAAAGTGGCCATTGAATCTGCAGTCCTGTTCAAACATTTCTTCAGTGGAGAATGAATTCAACTGTGATGGCACCCATTGAAGTGAATCATTTCTATTTGTACAGATTTTACACAGGGCAAAGTACAAATTATATATTACAGATAGACCACCGTTAGAAGCTGGGATCCATTAATGGCCCAAGACACATGAGTTCAGCACATCTTTGTGAACGAGCAGTCATAGCTACAAGTGAAGTCTGTGCTTTTCTTCCAGGGACCAAACACAAAACAAAGCAAGCTAATCTATAAACTACTGGAAGCAAGGAAAGCTCCTGCTGAAAACATCATGGTTTCATCACCTACAGTATCACCTCTTCTGATGAGGGCTACCTTTATATGCAGCTGTATACATCTATAGCCTATCTCTCAATGAGCTGATTGTCCTGCAAAATGTAGAGCATTTTGTAGGCCAAAAAGCTTCAGGTATAGGGCAAATCAGTGGCCTTCCAAACCATATATTATGTTATATGTTGTCAATCTGCTTCTGACTTTTAGTAACTCTGATAGAATTTTCAGTGTACGTGAAATACTTAAGGAGTAGTTTCACCAGTGCCATCCCTACACACTTTGCTCCCCATGGCTTTCCATGGCCAAGCAGGCATTTGCATTCAGCAGCTATAGTCCATCACCCTGCCTACTATAGCACACTGGCTGTCATCCTCGGTGTACTTGCTTGTTAGTCATAACCACTGACAGGGATGCTTGCAAGGGATTTCAGAAGTTTTTTTGCTTTCGAAGATCAGGAAAGCTGCTGACCAACATAGTGAAAAAACAAATAGGAGTCCAGTAGAATTAGGGTTTCCATTTGTATGTAAAAAAGCAGTGTGTTTGTGCTTGTGCGTGCGCGCGCGCACACACAGGGACTCCTGCTGTGCGGCTGGATTAGATTAGGCATCCTTCAATCTCGAGAGACTACGGTAACGTGCTCTGAATAGAGGACTTGGAACAGCATCTAGTGTGGCTGAGAAGGCCAATTCGAGAGTGACAATCCCTTCCACACTGAAGACAAATACAATCTGTCCCCTGTCCAGCTCCCTGATTTGGCTGGTTTCGGGACTGCCTCTTTGCCTCGGCCTGCTGAACAAGTGCCTCTTCAAATTGGGAGAGGCCATGATGCACCGCCTGCCTCCAGGCTGAATGTTCAGATGTCAAGGTTTCCCATCTGTTGAGGTCCATTCCTAAGGGGTTGGGCTAGAACTCTTTCCTTGCTCACACTTTCAAATCAATCCTTTCTTGAACACAGACTGTCTTGGATCTCTGTGAGACTGGCAAGGCATCATCTCAAGGGTCATCTCACACACTTTTTCATTCACATTTTGCTTGTTTGCCCTAATTGTGGTCTGGCTGCAGTAGTGCTAATAGTGCCCTAAATGCAGTCTGGCTACAATGGTGCTAAGTGAAGTGATTCTGCCACATACCTTTGTCCAGTCATGAAGCCAAGGTGAAGTCAGATTGTATTTTATTTTATTTATTATTGGATTTATATCCCACCCTTCTAGACAGGAGTCTACTCAGGGCGGCTCACAATATATTGTGTACAAACAAATAAAACAACAATTAAAATCTACAATAATAATATGATCAAGATGGGAGGAAACAACAAAAGCCAAGAAAGTACAATCAAGAATTGGCAGGAGGGAAGGCCTGCCTAAAGAGCCAAATTTTTAATTGACTCTTAAAAACACCCAGCGAGGGTGCCAGGCAGATCTCTGGCGGCAAGCTATTCCAAAGTCGAGGGGCCACCGCCGAGAAGGCCCGGTTTCTTGTTCTTTCTTTTCGGGCCTCTCTCGGCGTCAGGCCCCTCAGCCGTCTTTCCTGGCTCTGGTGAGTGACTTGAGTAGATCTAGGTGGGAGAAGGCGTTCTTCCAGGTAGAGTCTGGGAATGCTTATGTGACAAATCTATCCAGTCCTACTTCTGATTATCCCTGTCAGTCTCCCTTTATTTAAGCATAAATGCTAATTAGCCTTTATTTTATTATAGTCAAACTATGATATGAAATGTACTAGAATTTCTTATTTTAATGTTTATTTTATTGTTTTACAGAAACGTCCTCTGCTTATCAGTGAAAACCTGGTGTTTTGAGATAAAGCAATAACCCTGACCCAACTGTAGCTTAGGAATTTCATCACAAATACTTCCTTTAATTTAGGGATGGGGAACCTCTGGTGCTTGGACCAGATGTGGCCAGTGGATGTACCTCACCCGGCTTATAGGCTTCCACTGTTATCATTTTTGATATATGGCTGGAAGTAATAGTACAGTATAGCGTCCTGTTAAATCTTGTTTAATTTTTGTTTAATTTTTCTGCAGTGTTCTCTTCAAAGACATGTGCCCTGAGAATCCGGGCAGCCTCCACCAGTCTTTTTCCTCATCTCTGAGCTCCCTGTTCGCATGGCAGCCTCAGGATCAGACCCTTTCCTGCCGCTCCTTTTGTCTGGGCAATAGTCCCCTCCTGCCCCCCAGATGCTCCAGTTGCCCTTTCCCTTCCTTTGCCGCCAGAGTTCTGGGCTCCGCAGCCAAGAGCTGAGGCCAAATTGGGGGCGGGGGCTCAGCAGCTTTATCCTGGGGGAGGAGGGGAAAGAAGCAGCCAATGAAAGATCCACAGTGCCAGCTGCCACCACCACCACCCAGCCATGTCTGTGTGAGAGTGAGAGCCAGTGGATGGAGGGATGGCTGCCCCCTTAAGCAGGCCTTTGACTCTCTCCTCCCCCACCCCCTACAGGGATGGCAGTGGCAGGAGCAGCAGCAGCATGCCAAACCCCACCAGCTTGGACAAGGTGCTAAAGGTGTCCCTTCCCCAGAAAACCAAAATCCATTTGGCAGTGGGCAAGAGGACACGGCTGGGGCAAAGAAGCTCCCGGTGCATTGTCAACACATTGATATATCTGGAATTTTTTTATTTTTAAAAAAAGAGGGGGCAGAGAAGTGCAAAAAAACAAAACAAAACCAGGAAGGAATATGTTTCATTACCAAGGTATAGCCGCACACAGTGCATCTAATTTTAACTAATGTTTACTTTAAAAACACATCAGAATGCACATCCCGGGATATATGTATGTCACCTGACCACAATGCGTGACTACTCAATGATGAAAAGATGCGAGAAAACAGGGGGACATTTCTCTGGTGTTAACATGGCCTCAGACAGCTGCCTCATTCTGCTAGTGGTCCTGAGAATGGACTTCAGCTGAGCTTTGCAGGCAGGATGGCATGTCACCAAATTGTGCTTTGCTGGTAGAAAATTCTTTGTCACATGGAATCACGCTGGGCTTTGCAAAGCAAGAAAGCTTTTGTACAGGGGCTTGCAGCTAAATAGACATGTATACAATAGAACTGTGGTTTATGTCTTGGGTTGGAAAAATTGTTAAGAATTATTTGCAACGTTACCTACTTTCTTTGATTCTACTCTATGCCCTTAGACCTTATCACTGCTAGATTCCAATTTGAGGTTGAAAAAGCTCACTGCCCCCTTTTAAACTACAGAAAGTTCTGTCCCCAACCTTCAGTTAATTACCTGGGAAGTGCTTTGGCCACTTTTACAAGAGAGACGTACAGTGTTATTCTAAGCATTATGGAAGTAAGTCCTACTGTGCCCATGGAACTTATACCTAAAAAGAATAAGTGCTTGACTCCCACTGTGTCCATAAGATTGCAGCCAACTTGCATTGTCATGGGCAGTGTCCAAGAATATGTCTTTATAGGGCTGGGTCTCTTAGTATGCTCCTTCTTTATAGCTGGCTTGGGCACATTGTTGTATATACTGTACTTTGATAGGGAAGGAACACCTATATGCTAGCATGAGGATTTCAGGCCAAGTAGCTATATAAACCACCACCATCCTTTTCCTGGCCTCTTTCTTCCTTGGTCTTTGTCATGGTGCCTCCTGTCTCATAGGTGGTGGCTTTGGGGCTGATTAGGAGTTTTTACCTGTGGATCTGATTGGTTGTCAGAAGCTTATTCCTTTCGGCCCCTTGAGGAAGATGAAACATAGGCAGGGCAACCCCACTTCCAATAGGTTAGTCACACTTGGCAGCGAATATGGGAAAGAGGAACAACGTCTTTCAAAACTCAAGTCCCAATGTCACATTGGCAGGAGAGTCTAGCCCTACCTCTCTGATAATATTGGAAGTGGGATGGAATGGCAAAGTCATTTTCCATGTCTCTTTCACCCGAACAGGATTCTGAACAGGATAACCACTGGGATTTCTTTTTGTTTTAACCATGTCAAAAACAGCAGGCTTAGGAAAAAGCCCTTCCTGGGATGGCATCTTCCAGAATCTCCCACCTAGTTTGGTCCTTGATTGAATCCTTTATGACATGCTCTGCCCTCTACATCAGATCAAATGCACTCTATCGTACAGGACTAGAAAGAGTTACTTTTAAAGGCCTGCAACATTTAGCTTGTTGGATTGGAAACGTTTCTGCTTTATTTTTTCTTCTAAACCAAGTCTGATGTGGAAAGCAAATAGACAACACTGAGTGGCTTCAAAAGCAAACATGCATCAGCACTCCTTCTGCACGCTTCATGCGGAGCATCTGTCCACTATTTGCCGAGTTGCATCTTGAACAACAGCGCTCCCCCCCTCTCCCCGATTTCCATTTCCACAAAGCAGAGGGAGCCTGGCAGAGTTAATCTAGCTTCTCAGGAGGCAGGGTTAACAGAAGGTCTAGTCAGATGGTGTGTTGGACAGATGGCTGAAGGGTAACCTCCAGGGCAATGCTGACTAAAGAGGGAACACTGCATTGGGAATTCTCCAACATGAGCTGATGCCTGCAGAAAAATAAAGTCAGTGACATATTTAAGGAAGCAGGACAGAAGATACTGTGTGATGTTCTTGCAGACTGCTTTGTAAACTATGAGGGGGAGCATGGAAAACCCCCAATAGTGGCCTTGCCTGTAATGCTTGCACCCTCTAGTGGTGACTTCTCAAAGACGACAAGCTACGAAGAAGCAATCAGCTGTTACTTGGCATATGCTGTTCACTCAGCATGAAGGCCAAAGCTGTAGAGCACTGAATCAGCTGAAAATGCCTGCCCGTGTTGAAATGGAGGGACAGAAGAGTGCCAAGATCATGACTCATTGCCATCTTGATTCAATCAATATCGTAAACAGTTGCCAAGTGGCAATCTTGATCTCCTTCTCAATAGCCATTTACAAGGCCAGCCACTGCAGCCTAAGACAGCAGCTAAGTTAGCTTTCTCTCACCATTATGTTGGTCACACATGGCCCTGAGTGATTCACAAACAGCAAATGTACAAATGGTACATTTCCTGACTATTGAAAAAACGATAGCCCTGTTCAGACACTTGAAATACAGCCACTCCTCACTTAATGACTTACCTGTTTAATGACTGCTTGGACTTACAAGGTCTCCAGTACGGGGAATCCCTTTTCTCAGTCTTTGTCTCGTTCCACCACCAAACTGGCCAGGACCAATGTCTGAGCTTCCCAAAGTGGGTTCCTCACCCCTTGCAGCTCCCCATGGCTCTGACTCCAGCTCCTTCCTGCTTATGCCTTTAAGCTCATTGCTTATTGACCAATTCACTTAATGACCTAGTCATAGGAATGCAACTCAGTCGTTAAGTGAGGAGTTGCTGTAGGGTTAATCTTATGAATACATGAGCAAAGGCAGCAGGGTTGTCTTGCTCCCACCCCACCCAATTCTCATCCTTGCTCTTTGCATGTGGAGAGCCAAATTTGAAAAGGAGAAACATTTGTACCCATGTCCTTGGAAACTTCAGAAATATAGGGCTCCTGATCATGGAGAAGTCCACCATATATAAAGATGGCTTTACAGATTTTAACTTTTGATATCCAACCAGCTTAGAGTGAAGAGGACAAAGTTAGCATGTTCCCTTGAATCACATGTATGGTTTAAACCTTTTACTGAACAAAGGAATAAGCTTGTAGTGTTCTCCCTGCCTGTTTTGCTTTGGCTTTCCTGTAACCCAGTGGTCCCCAGCCTTTTCTAAACCGCAGACTGGTTGGGGTGGGCGGGATCTGTGCGCGGGGGATTGGGGTGTGCTCGCAGGCGAGTGGGGCGCTTGCACACTTGCACATGCAGGTGGGTGGGCCACGCTTGCGGATGGGTGGAGTGTGCTCACGTGCATGCATGGGTGGGCAGGGTGCGCTCGCGGGTGGGCGGGGCACATATGCAGATGGGCGGGGCACCTGTGCGTGCGGGGTGTGTGTGTGCGGGGGGGGCGTGTGGGGGGGATGTGCATGGGGGGCGGGAAATGTGTCTCTGCGGCCCGGTCCTGCCAAGGCCATGGCCTGGTACCAGGCCGCGGACTGGGAGTTGGGGCCCCCTGCTGTAACCTACCCACAATACTCCTCCTATAGAAAGCAAATTTAGTTGACTTGGACATTGTTTATTATATTCCTTTTGCTGTCCTATCTATACCTGACAATGAAGAACTTTCCGTGTACTCCAAACATACCCCACCCCCCAAAAAGTATTATGATTTATGGTAAGGTGGAATTATTGCTTTCTTTTGGTTTACCATTGTCTTGATTGTAAATTTGTTGGCTATTTTTAATACATTTTAAAACTGATACCATGTTAGAGTTTTATGATGGCAAGTTTTCTCTGTGTGCGCACTTTGTTGTTGTTTTGCTCATACCTCCTCAAGTACACATTGAGTGGAAGAATATTTCTTTTGCTTTGGGTTCTTTTTTTCGGGGGTGTGTGTGCTCTTTTGTGTTCATGTTTCTCATGTCCTGGTCCTCTTGCTTTACATGAAAGGAAAAGTTTATTTTGGGTTTCCCATTTGTCTCTTCTGAAAATTCCCCATTCATATTTTTGGCACTCCAAAAGCCCTACAGAACCATTAAAAACTACTCTAAAATGCAAAGACAAAGCAGTGGAGAAGCAACTGCCACCAATACAGCCCAGTGACACAATAGCACCATCATAAAGATCAGCCCCTGGTCCAGTTGCCCCTTCAAAAAAAGCAAACAAAAGAGTAACAAATAGAACAGGATAAATGCACAGAAAATTAACCGAACAACTTTTTTTTAAAAAAAAAAATCAAACAGGGAAAGCAGCTCCTACAACACAGGCAGAAAAATGGCAAACTAAAACCACACACATACACAAACTCTACCCCAAAACCCAAGAAAAACATACAAGCAAATAAAGACAAAAAATACAATCAAAGCCCACCCCAAACCAAAACTACTAGATTATGAACAGATTTCTTTCTCTTCTACTAGTTAATAGTGTTTCTTATTGTGTCCAGTGAGGCATCAACAGGAAGGCTAGCCTGCCACAAAAATAAACCAAAGAAATGGGGTGTGTGTGTGTGAAATCCTCCCAAAATCAAGGGGGGAAAGCAAAAAAAGAGGAAAGGATCAAATTCCTCTTCCTCTGCCCAGCAAGCAGGCAAGCACAAATCCAAGATGGAGGTGACCAGGACCTCAGTACACAGTTATCGCACAAGGAACAACTGAATTAAAGAGCACTCCTCACTCAGTTCCAGGCCCTCTTACAGATTCAAAATTCCTGTTCCTCCCTTCTGACAGCCTTCAGAAAGCTGTTGGATTAAAAAAAATCAGTTGGTTTGACAGACAAAAGAAAAAGGTGGAAGGACATCAAAAAGTTACACAAAGAGGAAACACACAAGAAACATACATGAAACTTCCATGTACACCCCCCCACACATGAATCATTATTATTTTAGAGACTGTCCTTCAGCAACCACCTATAGAACATGAATTACACACAAGAGAGCTCCTAGGTATGATTTTAAAAATGCAAGAAATCATAAATAAATGGTTTAGAGATGCTTCTGCTGCTGTATGCCATCAAATTGCTTCTGATGTATGGCACTTGTATGAATTAGTGAACTCTGAAAGATCCTATCATTTATAGCCATGCTCAGGTCTTGCCAGCTCAAGGCTGTAGCTTCATTTATTATTTCAATAATCTCGTACTTGATCTTCCCCTTTTCTTGCTTTCAGCTGTTCCCAAAATTGTCTTTTCCAGTCTTCTCAAGATGTGCCTAAATTATGATAGCTTCACTGTAGTCATTTTTGCTTCTAGAAAAAGTTTAGTCTTTATTCTTGGACCAAATGGTCATGAATTTGTCTTTCTAGTGGTCCTTGGCATCTCTAAAGCTCTCCTCTAACACCACATTTCATTTGGATGTGGGACTAAACCTAGTACAGAAAATCTTTAATCATTTCTGTTTCTTCATATAGCCAACATTAAAGTTAAGCAGCTGATCTGTACTCAATATTTTTCATTTTTTTAAGGTTCAGCTACTTTTGCATTTTCTTCTTTTATTTTCCTCAGGAATTATTTCGAGCCATTCCTTCTTTCTACCAGTAATATGGTGTCATCTGCATATCTTAAATTCTTCATGTTTCTTCCTTCAGCTTTCACTCCTCCATCTCCTTACACCTTTTCTGTACTGTTCTTTATATTATTTTCATCTTCTCTTTCTTTTATTCTGATTGGACAGCATATTCCCATGTTAATCCTTTAGCAACTCTATCATAGTTTATGTTTCCCTTTGATTTCTTGGACTTTACAAGAAATAATCTTAGAACTGCAGAGCTAGAAGGGACCCTATGGATAATTGAGTCCAGGTAGGCACAGTGGGGAATCAAACTCCTCATCTCTGGCTCCCTAAACCACTGAGCTAACCACGAAACTATCTCTCCCCCCCCCCCTTTGTTTGTGTTCTATTCTCTTCTATTCATTTGCACTGATTTTTGTAGTCATCCACCACCCCATGATCCAGTTGCTGGAGAGTTTCATTTATGACACTTCTCCTATTTCTGTCACCATTTACTATTGTTTCCCCAATTTACAACTAAGGTCATGAAAATTTCTCACTGTCATTTTTATCTGTTCCATTTATCTTTTATTTAACAGTGTTTCTATACCATTTTTCTTTTAATAATCCCAAAGTCATGTACAATAACAAATGCAATAAAACTGGCAGTGAAAATAAAGTAATAAAAAGAGTAAAATCAATTAAAATAATTTGTTACAGAAAACTAGTTTAACTGATTATTTTGATAAGTCAGACATTTTAAGAAAATGCCTGATCAAACAGATGGCAGCACAAGCAACCAAGTGTAGGAACCTGGCTAATCTAAGCCTCTCCCACAGCACAACCAAACAGACCATCGCCTCAGCACCATAGTTTTCACTGAACCTCCCAGAACTCTATGTGTATTTTCTTCCTATCCACAGCAAATAACTGATTACTTTCCTCAAGACAGTAAATTGCAACAAAATTGCCCTCCTCCTTCCCCCAACTCCAGCTCCTTCTTCTACTCCATTCTAGCTAGTCTGGTTGGGCTTTGCTACTCCAGAAGCAGAATATACCCTCTCCCAGAGCACAGTAGCAGCCATATAGATCCTCAGGTGAGGAAATTCACCTGAAAACATGTTTTTTCATTGGCACTCCTCCCTGAGGTCCTTTGCTTTGAGAACCCTCAGCCACACATTTTGGAAACAGAACATCTGTGGGAGGCAGTTCACCAGTCCTCCTCCTCCTCATGTTTCTTGAGCATGGGAGGCTTGGGATGAAACTGACCCAATGATGACCCTGTCACAAGTTTGTCCTTTTTCTTGGGCATGAGGTGTCGGGCACACATGCCACAGCTCCACTGATTGGGGCAAGCTGCACAGTCTCAAAGCACCACCAGAAAAAGGGGCTGGGAAACCTCTTTTGAGCACATTTTGGGAGGATCACTGTTAAATCACAATCAGCTTGATGGCATAGCTTGACAGCCAGGTAGATGTACAGGAAACCTGTGCACATGTATCTTTGTAGATATATCATTTAAGGCACAA
Organism: Intellagama lesueurii; assembly: GCA_037013535.1. NCBI lineage: Eukaryota > Metazoa > Chordata > Lepidosauria > Squamata > Agamidae > Intellagama > Intellagama lesueurii. Next base: position 223,149,999 of record JBAJHW010000002.1, read on the forward strand.
ATACCTGTGTGAGGCATGGAGTCAGCAGCTAAGACTCAACAGACAATGCTCTGCTTCCTGGAGGGAGATTGAATCCCTTTTATATCAACCTCCCATGCCCTCTCTTTCACTGTGTTTTTTAGTTCAGATGCTTTAAGCTCAAGCCATAGCAGAACAGACATGACTTCTCTTCAAAGGCTTGAAACACACTTGTCATTGCTTCACACAGGAAACAACAATCAGGGCTGCCTCTGATCACCCTTTCTTCTTCCTGCAGTTGTTACTAGTGGTGCTTTCAGCTGATGGTAAGATTGGCTTAATGTTCTGGGGGCCCCTTCATTTCTTCACTAGCTGAACAGAGTGAACATCAAAGGAAATGTGCTGTTCCTCCTTGATTGAAGGAGAATGGATAATAAAATGATCTTTCATCTGTGAAAGTGAATGAGAAAATGTGTGACTATACTTCTGGAATTATATGAAGTGAAAACAAATTAGAGCTTTATAGAGGGCCTTCCAAAATTCCCCACTTTATTTATGGGCAGAGAAATTGCACAGAATCTCACCAAAGGCAGGACAAATTATCTAAGTTTTCCATAAGTGGGACTTACAACTAACAGTGATAATGCATCAACAAGGAACACACACACACACACACACACACACACACACACACACAAAGCAGAAGCAGCAATACAAGACAAAGACTAACTGCTATATTTTGAATTGAGCTTTTGTAGAAGAAGTTCACTTCCCCAGATGTAAGAGTGAGAATATCCAAAATAAACAGCAACATTCATGCATGGCTCAAAGATAAAAAGACAGTGGTGGTTGGTAGACACAAATTGCAAATTGTGTGAGTCATTGTGGCATTTCACGCCTAGTAATGACTTAAAACTAGAGATATCGGTAGGGACTTTGTCCCTACCTGCCCAATCCCACCCCCCAGAACCGGCCAAGCCACTTACTGGACTCTGCATGGCACTCGGCTCCAGCATTGTCATTGTTGCACCAATCATGGAATCAGTGGGTCAGCCCTTCCCTACCTCCCTGGGCAGCTGACCGCTTATCAGCTGAGCAGAGAGACTCCCCGTCCCCGTTCATATAAGCATGCGTTAATATACCACCTTTGTCCCAGAACTGAGACACTGCTTTTTTAATCATCACCTGTGTTCAATGAGGTTGCAGTTTCCCAAAACATCAATTCTGCCTGGTAAAGAAATTAAGAATGCGTGTGTGTGTGTGTGTGTGTGTGTGTGTGTGTGTGTGTGTGTGTGTGTGTGTGTGTGTGTGTGTGTGTGAGAGAGAGAGAGAGAGAGAGAGAGAGAGAGAGGGAGGGAGAGAGAGAGGGAGGGAGGCATTTTGAAACCTGAATCACAGTGAATTAATTCCTATTTTTCACTGAGAGACCATTTCAGCTGATTGATAAGAGGGAGAGGGCAAGTGTCCCATCATGTGACTCATGTGCTTGTTCCTTAAATTCTCCTAAGTACTTCCTCAGCAGGGCTATTGACAGACTTTCCAACAAACACTGAGCTCTTAAGCTGTTCCTACTTTCCAGCAAGAGGTTAAAGGATTTATCCAAACTCCAAATGAAAGCCATACTAACTGGATTAACTGCTAACATGGATTTAGGCTTTGAGCCCTATTAATCCCAATAGTTCCAAGTGGCTTCTTTCTTTCTTTCTTTCTTTCTTTCTTTCTTTCTTTCTTTCTTTCTTTCTTTCTTTCTTTCTTTCTTTCTTTCTTTCTTTCTTTCTTTCTTTCTTTCTTTCTTTCTTTCTTTCTTTCCTGCCCCAAAGTAAGAAGAGTTCTGCATCAGTACAGGAGGTTTTATATTCTCTATTGGACATGTCTGTAATGAGCAAGCAGCAGCTCGGATTGACTTGGAACTTGACAACATGTTCACATCCCATTTTAACATGATTACTGATGTACTGCAAGACTGCCTCCCAATGTCACACCCCTCATAGGCAACAGAATTGATAAAATGCTCCACTTCCTTTCTCAATGTAAGTCTATTTATTAAGTTTATTTATTTATGCATTTGTACCTCATGTTTTAGCTAAAAAAGCTCCCAAAGTGCTTTTCAAAATGAGGAGCATGGCACACAAAACAAACAGCAGGGAATGATCAGCTGTGGCTCACTTACCAAAGTCCTCCACCCAGACCAAACACTTCTTCTTCCTTCATGGAGGAAGAAGAAGGCTATTTATGGAGATAAGAGGCTATTTAAAGTCCAGGGTATTTTTGTATAGGTAATGAACCCTGGTTTGCAACTTGGGATGAGCTTTGCAGGGAATAGGAGACCTGGTCTGCAGATGGATAAGGCTTTGTTGGTCCTGCTTTTTTGTCCAGGACAGCATTGCCTGAAGACTCACTGTCGAGAAGATAGATGCCCGAATGCTGTTCTACTGATGCTTATCCCTGAGCAGTCTTTTGCAGATTTGAGCTGTGCTTTGCATCGTGGGTGGAGAAACATTCAGTTTGGTCTTCCTTTGTTCTTCTCAGCACCACCATAAAATAATAAATGTATCAGTAAGTCACAACCAGTGTGGGACTCACAGAGTAGTTGGCTCACCAGATCCCCACTGACTCAATGGGCCTATTCTAATAGCAGTTTACTACTGGATTTCAGCTACTGTCTTCTAAAGTGTCAGATGGGGCTGTGAGAAGTTCTTCACAGGAATGAGTAGTATGTATTATGTAAACTGAAGGAATTGGCCGACGAACTCTCAGAATCTCTGTCCATTATTTTCTTGAAATCATGGGAAATGGGTGAGGTGCCAGAGGACTGGAGGAGGGCTAATGTTGTCCCTATCTTCAAAAAGGGCAAAGAAGAGGAACCTGGGAATTACAGGTCAGTCAGCCTGACATCAATCCCAAGCAAAATTCTGGAACAGATTATAAAGCGGTCATTGTGCAAGCACCTAGAAAACAATGCAGTAATAACTAGAAGCCAACACAGAGTTTTCAAGAACAAATACTCCCAGACTAATCTGATCTAAATTTTTTTGATTGGGTAACCTCCCTGATAGACAGAAGAAATACTGTAGACATAGTATATCTTGACTTTAGCAAAGCTTTTGACAAAGTGCCCCATGATATCCTGATTAAGGTAATTAGGTTTGGGCTGGATAGATCAAGTGTCAGGTGGATACACAATTGGCTACAAAATCGTGCTCAGAGGATGATGATTAATGGCTCCTTCTCCAACTGGGAGGAGGTAAAAAGTGGGGTACCCCAAGTTTAAGTCCTGGGTCCATTGCTCTTTAACATTTTTATTAATGACTTGGCTGAAGGAGTGCAGGGAATGCTTGTCAGATTTGCGGATGACACAAAATTGGGTGGAATAGCTAACACCCTGGAAGACAGAAACAAAATTCAAAATGATCTTGATAGCCTGGAGCACTGGGGTGAGAACAACAGAATGATATTCAACAGGTATAAGTGCAAAGTACTGCACCTTGTAAAAAGAAACCAAATGAACAGTTACAAGATGGAGGACACCTGGCTCAGCAATACTATTAATGAGAAAGATCTTGGAATTGTTGTAGATCACAAGCTGAATATGAGCCAACAATGTGATGCGACCATAAAAAAGGCAAATGCTATTTTAGGCTGCATTCACAGAAGTATAGTTTCCAAATCCCGTGAGATGCTAGTTCCCCTCTATTCAGCATTGGTTAGGCTTCACCTTGAGTACTGTGTCCAGTTCTGGATACCACACTTCAAGAAGGATGCTGACAAATTGGAACAAGTTCAGAGGAGGGCAACAAGGATGATCAGGGGGCTGGAAACCAAGCCCTATGAGGAAAGACTGAAATAATTGGGCATGTTTAGCCTTGAGAAAAGAAGACAGAGGTGTAATATGATATAACTTTTCAAATACTTGAAAGGCTGTCATACAGAGGAGGGGCAGGATCTGTTCTTGATCATCCCAGAGTGCAGGAAACACAACAATGGGCTCAAGTTGTAGGAAGCCAGATTTCAATTGAATATCATGAAAAACATCCTAGCTGTTAGAGCAGTACAACAGTGGAACCAGTTACCTCGGGAGTTGGTGAGTGCTCCAAACACTGGAGGCATTCAAGAAAAACTTAGATAATCACCTGGCAGATATGCTTTGATTGTATTCCTGCATTGAGCAGGGGGTTGGACTTCATGCCCTTGTAGGCCCCTTCCAACTTCACTTTTCTATGATTCTATGATCTAGAAGACAGACCTGTCAGTTACTCAACCCTATCCCTTCACCTTCTCGAAACAGGCATTTTCACCAGCCTAATTTTACAACATCTTTAGTCTTTTTCTGAATCCAGTGCATAGCCTAATTAAAAATGCATATTTGAATGAAACTATGTTAATACTACTTCACTGTACAATATTTTTTTCAAAGCAGATGTACAGTATTATTAGAAAGGGACAGAAACCCATGTTCAATAGAGCTAAACCAAACTTTCAAAGACCTTGTAGGAGTCAGTTAGCTTTTCTCTCTGTCTTACAATGCGCCAAGTGGGTAAAAATGAAAGGCACTTGTTGAATAGGGATGGAGGGCCATAAGCCTCTGCCATCATTTTATACAAAGGTAAAAGTCATTTTGTTTAATAATAATAATAATAATAATAATAATAATAATAATAATAATAATAATAATAATAATAATAATAATAATAATAATAATAATAAAAACTCCCCTGAAGCATTTCTCTTCACAGAAAAAATAGGATGTGAAATTTTTTAACAGAGAACAGAATCATTTCATTCACTGCACCATCCCCTCAGGCATAATCAGAGTGGCCTTGTTATAATAAGCCTCTGTACATACATTTGGAGCACTCTAAGAGTTCCCATACAGACTACTTAGAGAACTCTGGCATACCAGACAACAGCAATATTACTCATCCTCAACTTGCCAGAAACTTCAAAGCATACAAAGAATGCCTTCCTTGGCGTAGAAACCATCCAGAACTTGGTGGCTATCAGAATGTTGAGAAAAGAGCAATTTTCCTGGATGGTCACTGACTCTACTAGAGACCTCTAGGAATACAGACTGAGTAAAACACAGGCCAGTGATAACTGGGGTGTTGCTAGATCCAGCCTCCATGCTGTTTTCAGAAAAAGAGGCCCACCTGGGAGCATCTCTAAAATGTTTTTCACCAGCTGCAATTTAGAGTTCCAGTGTGGATTCCAGTTAAGGCATGTTACACATTTACACATAAATTGTGAAAACAACTTCAGATTTTTTTAAGGAAAGCAGTAACACACTGATCCTCCTCCTACCTCAAGGACAAAAAGGATGTGAGTTCTTCAGCTTCTATGAAGTGGAACTTTGCATACTGTCCACAATATATACAAAGCACACACAAACACACACAACAAATGTTCACTCACACACACCCCAAATGAGGGAAATGAATGTTCCATAAACAATTTGTCTCCTTGGACTGACTTTCTCTTGGTCATCAGCTTCCTTTCTCCAAAAGATTTAACTAAGGTACTTTTACATTAGACACATCCTTATAACTGATAGTCCGGAACACGCCCATGTTCCAGAAATAGGAACCTGAACATGGAGCTCAGCTCTGTCTAATTAGTTGATTGAGAACCTTGATTTGGGGACAAAGAAAGGAGATGAATGAATTCCATTATTTTCTAAAAGAACAGTAGTTTCCTCTCTGAGTTTCCTGTTTTCAGTTGTTCAGCTAAAGAGGTCTTTGCTTCTTGCAAAGACTCTTCGCAGCCTGTTTGGACAGGGATGTTTCCTGCCCTCTCAATGCATAGGGAATAGCAAGAGGCGTGCTGTCCAACATGTCGTGCATGTTGATATTAATTCATCGACAAAGTTACCAGTCTATGTGCCAAGTCATTAATCACTCTCATGAGCTGTGTCAGCAAGAAACCAGCAAGGTGAATGCCAGAAATGGTCAGAAACAGCAGGGGGACAAGAGAAAAAGAAAGAAGCAAGGTGAAGAAGTCATCTTTTCAGCCACTACCCATTAGACTGATGAAGAACATACTGAGGAAAATCCTATACATTTTGCTGATACATGAGAGATTGGGCTTTTACACATGAGAGGCAGATAAAAACGAAGCACTTACACAGAAAGAACTATTCCTTGTGTCTTTCAAATATGTTTTTCTGCCTCTTAATTTAGAAGGATGTCTTGTCTCATCATGACAGCTTAGGGTAGTGGGGGAAATGTCAACAACAAGTTAAAATAAAAAAAGCTGCACAGTATTCCCTGCACAGCAGCCTCCTGTCCCCAACTCTCAGACAGATATGCTGCAGAATGCTCAGAACTGATAGGCTTCCAGAAAGGGGAGTGGAACCTGTGACTCCCAAGAGTTTCACAGACTATTACTCCTGCATCTGTGGCCAATCTGGTAGGGGCTGATGGGAACTGGGGCCCAACACCTTTAGAAGAGCTACCCATCACCTATTCCTGTTCTGGAATTCCACTAATGGAATTGTGAGGAAAAAGAAAAATCTCATGTAAATAAGCACTAGGTAAATCCAAGTTCAAATTCAAGATCATGTGAAAGAAGTAGAAAATATTCTCTCCCCCCACCCCCGCAAAAACACACACACACATACTTTCTCTATTTTTTCTAAAGTAAAAAGTCTTGGTCATGGTTGCTTTTACTTCTCTTCAAGGTGCTCCAGCTCTTGATTACCTTCCTTGCTCATTTCTGTATTACTTCCAGTGTTCCTTGTGAGAAGCTGAAACTTGATCTGCAGCCAGTATTCCATGCGTACCACAGATTTATAACATGTTGATTCCAGCCGCGTTATCTTTCATTTCCAATGATCCCTAGCACAGAAATCGAATTACACTTACACTGAACTCTCGGATATTTGTCATGTTGTGATCCAGTCACACAGCTTGTAGTGATGCTTTTCAAATGCCTTCATAACAATTAGTTGCACTCCACAATAATGTGATGTCATTCAAAAATGTGGTCACTTCATTCTGCGTACCTATGTCAGGACTGCTTCTCTTCTTGTATGTATGTTAATACATGTATATACTTGAATAACACCTGTTGGGATCTCTTACCAAAAGTCATAATTCACAGCAGGAAGAATTAAGCCACCAAAATGGGGGTAAAGAATGAAAAGCTAAGAAACCAGAGATTAGAGTATTTGACTATTTTGTTTAATTTTAAAAAACAGAGAATAAATACACAAGTAGCATCTAGAAGAGGCTAATATTCAAGTTAAATCTTTAGAGTCAGAGGTTGAAATCTAGCAACATAAAGTTACACCATGTAACTTAGGTATTTAGCTGTATTTAGGAAGGTTTAAATTCTGTATTTAGGTAACTAATTTTCTGTTCCCCCCACTTCCCACCAGTCAGATTCCCTTTGGATCCCTTTGGTCTTTAGAGTCTGAAAATCACTGCCATTGGGCCTTGTGGGTGGCAGAATGTGTTACAGTATGTCTTTGTTTTGCTCTTTTTTGGGGGGGGGGGGAGAGTGGAGAAGGCTGACAGAAAAAAAATTGACTCATTTGAAATATTTTACTGGAGAGGGGCTTTGCAGATACCCTGGACTGCCAGAAAAATGGGTTTTAGAGCAAATCAAACCTGAACTACCTCTGGAAGCAAAAATGAGGAGACTAAGTGTGTCATACTTTGAGCACATTACAGCTATGGTTGTTGTGAAGCTCATGGCCTGAGGTCAGTCCCAAAGGATTCAGGTAGATGGCTCAAGGTTGACTCAGCCTTCCATCCTTCTGAAGTCAGTAAAATGGGTACCCAGTTTGCAATGTGTTGCTTGCATAATTATGTTGAAAACTGCCCAGGGAGTGTTTTAGCTCTAGGGGGTGGCATTGAACTGTTCACATAGGAAGACAACTCACAAGACAAGAAGTTTATTTTTAAAGGGTTTCATGCAGTCAGTTTTGCAAACCAAATTAATTTCAGTGATGAATGAATGAACACAGACGGGAGATCATGGAAATCCAGAAAGCAAGCAAGCAAGCTGTGAAATAATGGAAGTAAACAAACTTAGAAATAATGAAACAGGATTAGTGTTTTAGTACTAGAAGATGGATAGAGTCTGGATTTATTATAAGGAAAAATACCCAATGACCTAGCAAGAGTCTAAATGCAATAGAGAAATTGAAAGAGAAGCAGCCCAGAGTGTCTAACCCATGCTTCTCAGAAAAAAAGAAAGACAAGTCCACAGATTGTAAAAGATAAATGTTTAGGGATAATAGCTTAGAATCATAGAATCACAGAATAGTGAAGTTGGAAGGGCCCTGCCTATAAGGCTATCAAGTCCAACCTTCTGCTCAATGCAGGAATACAGATCAAAGGATATCTGCCAGGTGATTATCTAAGTTTTTCTTGAATGCCTCCAGTGTTGGAGCACTCACCAATGCCTTCCAATTTGTTAGCATCCTTCTTGAAGTGTGGTGTCCAGAACTGAACATAATACTCAAGGTGAGGCCTAACCAGTGCTGAATAGAGGGGGGCTAGCACCTCGCGGGATTTGGAAACTATACTTCTATTAATGCAGCCTAAAATAGCATTTGCCTTTTTTGTAGCCACATCACACTGTTGGCTCATATTTAGCTTGTGATCTATGACAATTTCAAGATCCTTCTCACTCATAGTTTTGCTAAGCCAGGTATCCCCCATCTTGTAACTGTGCAACTGGTTTCTTTTTCCGAGGTGCAGTACTTTGCACTTCTCCCTGTTGAATTTCATTCTGTTGCTTTCAGCCCAGTGCTCTATCCTATTAAGGTCATTTTGAATTTTGTTTCTGTCTTCTAGGGTATTAGCTATTCCACCCAATTTGGTATCATCTGCAAATTTGACAAGCATTCCTTGCACTTCCTCATCCAAGTCATTAATAAAAATATTGAAGAGCACCAGGCCCAGGACTGAGCTTGGGGTACCCCACTAGTTACCTCCTCCCAGTTAGAGAAGGACCCATTAATCAGTAATCCTTCAGTACTGTCGGATGCAGTTCATCCAGCCCTAGAGATTTGAACTGATTAAAGGTGGTAAGGTATTCCTTGATTATTTGTTTATCTATCTCCAGCTGCAGTCCTCCCCCCCCCCACGTGCACTTCCAATTTGTTTGGAAGTTCATAGTCTGTCTTACGGGAAAATACGGAACTAAAATAGGAATTGAGCACCTCTGCCTTTTTTTTTGTTCACTGTTATCATTTTTCCATCTCCATTGCGGAGCTGTGCCACTATGTCTTTTATTTGTCTTTTGCTACTCACATACCTGAAGAATGCTTTTTATTGCTTTTAGTGTTCCTAGCTAACCTCAGCTCATTCTCAGCTTTTGCCCTCCTAATGCCATCCCTGCATTTCCTTGCTACTTCTCTGTATTCATCTGTGGCCTGGCCTTCTTTCCGTTTCCTGTACATGTCTTTTTTTATTTTAGGTCCTCCCTGAGCTTTTTGTGAAGCCACACTGGCCTTTTTTGCTGCCTCCCCCCTTTTCTTTTTTTAGAAGCTCCCACCCTTCTTGGACTCCTTTTCTTAGATCAGATCTTCTTATGTGGCTCTCTGCTGTCCTCTGGGTGAAGAATTGTGTCTTTCATAAGACAAGCTTCCACTTTCCTCTTTGGTCATTGTTTTTTAAGGAGTTAAACTGGTTTCTTTTCTTTTCTTTTTTTACTGATAGGGAGGGAGAGAAGGGAAGGGAAGGGAAGGGAAGGGAAGGGAAGGAAGGAAGGAAGGAAGGAAGGAAGGAAGGAAGGAAGGAAGGAAGGAAGGAAGGAAGGAAGGAAGGAAGGAAGGAAGGAAGGAAGGAAGGAAGGAAGGAATGGAGTTAAACTGGTTTTCAACCCCATAACTTCTCATTAGAGATGGGGACAACTCACCATTTTTGCGAGTCATCCCGCTTCGTGAGTCGTCAAAAGTTGACGACTCATGAAGCACAAAGTTGCCCCCATGAAGCAATGAATAATGAAGTTATTTGTCGATTCATGGGGGGTTATTAACCCCCCTGCCCCCCCGCTGCCACCACCACCCCATCCCCCACCTCCCCACCCCCGCCGACACCCCCTTATGATAATCACCGCCGCCAAGGTCTCCATCTGGCCTCCGCAGCCACAGCGTGTAAAAAGGGAAACTGGCTGCCTTTAAGGCAGGCTAAGGGAATCCAGACTGCCCTTTGCAAAGATGGCAGCTGCAGATTCCCTACCCTAAATGAAGCCGCAGCCACCATCTTTGCAAAGGGCAGCCAGTCTCCCTTTTTACATGCCATGGCTGTGGAGGCCAGATGGAGACCTTGGCAGCAGCAGCGGCAGCGATTACAGTAAGGGGGTGTCAGCGGGGGGGGGGTGGGCTAAGGTAGGGAGAGGAAGGTGGTGGTGGGTAGACTGTGGGGGTGGGTGGCCGGTAGGCAGAATGTTTTTTTAAAAAAAATATTAAGAAGGACAAATAAAAATGGGAAAATGTTCATCAATCCGTATTCGTTGGGACTTAAAATTTGACGACTAGGGATCAACAAATATTTAACGAATCGGCTATTTTTGTCAAAAAAACCAATCCGTTTTTACATTCATCCCCATCTCTACTTCTTATCCTTCTTAAACTTGGCAGGATATTGTTTACAGGCACCACTATAATATGTGCTATTTCTATTTAAGTGCATTCCTCCCCTCCCCCCCCAAAGAGCCAAAATCTGGGAAAAGGAAGCAAATTACTTCCTTTCCCAAATATTTAGGACTCAACTTGCTCATAGGCATCTGTGCCCATGCCACTGAATCACTGCAGAGCTCTTATTTATTTACGCTGTAGGTCCTTTTCAAAGCAAGGTTTCCACAGGGAATCTGGAGGGATTAAGTGTGTTCCTTTTGTGTGTCAGAACTTCTGTATTGTAAGGACTGAGCTTTCACAAAGCTCGTGCATCTTTTTATCACTGAAGCTTGGCATTCTGGATCTATTGAGAATGAGCAAGTATTGCTAACAAGAAATTAAAAAGCTACCAGCTGCTCACTTTTAAAAAATCTCAACTCATTGAAGCTACAGGTGGGGAAAACCCTTGTCCCTGTTTTGTTTGGAATTTGACAAGTATACCATCTTCCTAAGTGGCTAATATTTATGTAGTTTTTTCAGAAAAAAAAAACACAAGCTATGGCTGTGTTTGCTTTACCAATAATTATCAATGAGAGGCACAAATATCTAAATCTTGACTTGAGGACTTGAATCTTAGTGAACTAGTTCAGAATCAATTGACACAGAAGCAGGCAGTTCTATTATGAAGTCCTGGATCAGGGCCTGAGCTGAATCTTGGGTTGCCAAGTGCATATCACTAAGCTTTGTGTAGACTTTTGGTGAATTTGCACCTGTGTTGAAGGTTAAGCATACATGATACATACCTATCATTTCATTGGCCAAAATCCTATTAGTTACGCCTGCTGGTATAATGCAATCAGAATAAATCAGTATAAATATCAGTGGCACATTGCCACAAGTTAAGAAGTTAGTATACTAGGTGTTTGCTGTTGCATGCTGAGTGGCAAAACGTGGTATAACTTACTCACTGTAATTGATTAACTTGCATCAATTGCATTAGGCCAGCACAAAACAGCAAATAGATTTGGGCTCTGAAGTAGGGGGAGTGAGTGGCAAAAAGGAAGGTATGAATATCCAGTTTTGCATTTATGCTAGAGGGATAATATCTGGCTGGAATAGAGCCAGCATTTTCTGATCTATTTCCTCTACCCAGAAGGACTTGTCAGCCAGTGAAGAACATCTCTGCGAGTCAGACAGATGGAGAAGAAGTTCCTAACCTGCTCTGTATATCATGTGTTGGCAGGTGAAGCCATTGCATACCTCCAAAATCTCACAACCAGCTCAGCAAACGTTTTCATGTGATTGAAGATGAAATGCAGAGCCACTTCATGCAGTGCCACAGTGGGCAAAATTACCTTTGAAGAGATGATGAGATGGTGAATCTCATTGGAGAATCAGCCCTTTGTAGCCTGTCCTGGGAATGTATTAATGGAGTGATGATGAACGCCTCTTCATTGTCAAACCTTGAGAGTGGGAATTCAAGAAATATCTTCAGAGAAGCAGAGAATAACCTACATGGGATAAATTTTCCACCAGAGCTAAGTTGGGCTCATTAGTCTATTTTCAGTCCCTGCCAGAACCAGGGAATGTTACTTTTTCAGGACTACAACTTCAGCATCCTCTGTAGGAGCAGTAATCCAGGCTCTGTTATCTTGGAAAGATCACACACTCTTGACATTGTCTAACAACTTCAAAGCATCACAGTTTTCATTTTCCTAAAGGCATTCATGTTCATCATTCACTCTGCTTGTAGCTTGTAGTGATAACAGTGATGAGGATTTTCTTGTTTGGTTGTAGACATTTTTGAAGTCCCACCGAAATTATAGTGCCGTTTTTAGCCAAGTCTTCCTTCCTAGGCTGCCACTGTTATGGGACCTTGCTTGGCTTTGGTTTTGCATATTTTAGGGCACAATTCAAAATTCAATCCAAAATATTCAGAAACATGTCCCTCAGAATTCAGTGGGCCTTAGTTCATTAAGTAAGTGCAGCAAGAGTGAGCAATGAATGGTCCTTCAGAAGTTGTTGGACTGCAAGTCCCATCATACCTTATCATTGGCTGCACTATCAAGGACTGGTGGGTGTTGCAGAGTAATATAACATTAGTTACCCCTCTAAAATGTTCTTGGTTTCCAACCCAACCCTGACTCTGTTCTGCAGGAGAATACAACAGGACAACAACACTCTTGTCTTAAAATCACATAAGGGAAACCTTTCTATAAAAAAGTCACAGTTCTTTCAGATCAAAGTAAGATGATAGTGAAGAAGGGATGAGTCAATGAGGGGTCTTGTACTATGAACAATTCAGCTATCAGATTCATGGCTGGTGGGGGGAAAGGCTCTGCCTATTTTATGTACTCTCTTTCTCTCATTGAAACATTGCTGTCCTCTTGAAGTATCTCACAGCTGAGAACCTGGCCTTCAAAAACTTCTCCCCAAACCACCCTAACATTTCACCCCTTCATGTTTTCCCTGCATAAACTGTTGCATAAATATTGCATAAAATATTGCATCTAAACATGTTCAGCATGATCCTTTCCCCATTACTATCCTTCCATTGTATGATTTTCTATAGATTCTTACAGTAACAAAATAGTTTCTAAAGTCACATCTTATCCTTGGGAACTGCTTGTTTTATCGGCTTGTCTTTCTTTTCTTTCAGGTTAAATCTTACTTGGCAAAACAAAGCCCCACCTTGTCAAGTTGCATCTCTCTCCCTCTCTCTTTCTCTTTTTTTTTTTAACCTTGCTTCTTAATGAAAGCTTGACAGGCTATTCATCATACAATCAGATGTCTTTTGAATATTAAGGGCATCTTTGTTGGGTTATGATGTCTCCTTTCCTTTCTTCTGAAGGCTTTTTTGTACACTGCTGATCCGGATGGCCACGTGGTCTTACTCTTTTAGGTGTTATGGCCACATTTTTAAGGAAATGAGCTCTCAAGTAAGCCCATCAAAATAAATGAGCTGTAATGTTTTTAGCTTTACTGTTTTTACCTTTAAACATTGTCTTTTAATGATGTACACTGCTTTGGGTCCTCTTTAAGAGGTAAGGCAGGGTAAAAATATTTTAAATAAATAAATAATGGGAAAAGTGCTTTTCAGTCAGTAGCCTAATTGAAATAGTTGAGAAATAGTCTCATGAATTTAATACAGCTCGGCTAGAAACATAATCTTAGTTTACTTAGCTTTAACTTAGTTTTGCTTGTGAATGTGTTTCTGCTTTATTGATGGTATCAGTGAAATCTAAAACATGGTATTTATTTACTTACCTTATATACTATATTTATATCATCAGAGACCGACTTATGTTTTCTAACCAGCTTACAAAGTGACAATGAAATGCAATATTAAAATGCAAGGCAGTGAATAAAATCAGAGAAGGGAGAAAGTACAACTCCTAGCATCTGTCCTAAAAAAGTAACTTTGGTTAAATATATATCAGTAAAATACTGCCTACAAACTCCTTTTCAGTAGGAGAAAAAAAGAGGTGTGTGGAGAGAAAGGGCACAATGAACAACTCAGTCTTTTGAAATATTCTGAGATTATTTAAAAGGAATTATAGGGAGTAAATAGTGTGTTACTTGTGCACCTATGGTGTCCCCTTGTTCATAAGGCACAGAGCAGTGTGTTTGGAAACAGGCTGTGCTGAAATGGTGTAATGCAGCGCAGTGAGAGGCTAGAAAATCTTTTCCTACGCACTGTTGTTAGGGTAGCCATCTGTCCCTCCCCAAACAAGAGGACCCAAGGACAGAGATTTGCATAAAAGGGTGGATATTTTATTTATTTATTTAAATTATTTTTATCCCACCTTTCTCCTTTAAAAGGCAGCTTACATTATTAAAAGGCAGCATTTCAAGGTAACAATGGCGAGTACACAAATGGAAAAAGGAGCAAACAAATACCATACGAAGCAGCATAAGGAACACCAAAAGGTTCTGCCGGGGGCACAGCTGGCATTGGCATACTCCTCCTGGGGCCATGGAGCTCTTGGAAATGGCAGATCTATGTTATTGTCGAAGCCTAGTCCCGGAGTTGACACCTTTGTTGTAGGAATGGAAGCCTCTGAAGTCCAGGGCTGTTGGGGTGCCTGCTTGGAGTGTGGGGAGTCTTGTCCACTGGCACCTCAGCCATTAGTGCCTGTCTGGACAGCTGCTGGGCAGTCGAGATGTGACACAAAGCTCTTCAGAACGTGTGCACACACATACAGAGAGAGAGGGAGAGATTGAGAGAGAGAAATGCCTAAGATTCAAATAAACAGTCAGATGGCAAAAAGTTACATAATTTCATAAAAATAATAGCATTTTTTTTTTCATATTGAGGCTGATCTTAAGGTGCCACAATAATGTACAGTACCTACCTTGCTGGTAGGAAATCGTTGTCATTTTGCGTTTTCCATGGCCTGGATTGACATTCAGTGTTCTGTGGAACTGCTATGTTTTCCCATGTAATGATAGATTGTGCTAATATCCCATGGAAAGTATAGTCTATAAGGTATCATTGGGACTGTTAATGTTTTTTCACAAATAAATATCTTACTTAAAGGTGTAATTTATTTTAAACAGAACGTTGGTGGATTACATCCGTCTTCAAAGCAGACATAGCTGACCTTGCACCATGTGAGAATATTAACTGGAAAAGCAACCTCTAGTTTTTACAAAAGATGCACATAAACAATGCATCAAAGTTCCTTCAGACTACACACCCCTGCAAGAGAAGCATATCCCCAACTACCCTTGGTGCACATGTTAAATGAGTATTTGTGTAAGTCAGTTTCAACTTTGACGTAACTACACAAGGGTACACTATTATGTACACCATTATTTTCTTGTTGGACAATTTATATTAATTTGTAGTATTCAGTTTCTTGCCTCCTGAGATCTGCTCATCCTGTATGATCTTCCCAGGCTGGGCAGTTGAGAACATTGACCCTGAGAGAGGCCCAGAAAGAGAAGGCCAAAAACAGGCTCTTCTGAGCATATCTAAAGGACATGTCCTGAAGCCTTGACTTGAACTCCAACATCAGGGTTTCCAGGTTGGCAGCTTCTCATTCCCTGAAATTTCAGGATGAAAATGTGAGACCTGGAGAATGGGTGCTGAAACCTGAGCCTCAGAAGCAGAACCAGGCAGTCAAAGCATTACATAGGTAAATGGAATACAAAAATAAATATTAACATAGATGCCAAAGAGAACATTTGAGACTTTGGAGAACTTTCAACATAAAAACTGAAAGCATAGCAGTTTTTTTCCAGGACACTGCTTACTTCTTCTTCTTCTTTTTTATTCTTTTTTTATTATTATTATTTTCCAAAACAAATACATCAATACAAAACAATACAAAATACTGACTAACAATTAAAACCCAGTGCACCCCCATACCCACGGGACCCTTTGGAGTAATTCTTTTTTTACGAACCTCTTTTCCAAAATTGTATTTATTGTTGCTTAGAGGCTTTCCCCTTTCCTTTCACTAATACAAATTCAATAAATCTACCCCAAATAGCATAAAAAATATTCAAACTTATTTCCCCTCTTTTCATCTTTAGTTCAGTAGTCAATTTGTCATTTAACGAAATGTCCCATACTTCGTTATACCAATCTTATAATTTGATATTATGTTTTTCTTCCCAGTATCTAGCTATTAATAATCTAGCACTTGTCATAAAATTAGAAATCAATTCCTTTGAGTAATAATCAAGTTCTATCTTATCAAAAATTGATAGCAATTTTTGAGTTAAATTCAATATCTTTTCCCAAATATATCACATATTTCCTTAAAAATCAATTTACTTACCTGGAAGGGGAGATACCATGATCACGACACTGCTTACTTCTAAAATAATGGAAATCTTATAATTTTTCCACTGGATGCACAGCTCGTTGAGTTGGAGTACCTATCTGTGGCTTGAATGGTTGACTCCCCACTGTGGCTCCTGGGAGAAGTACCACTTCTGAGCATTCTCTACCTAGGAAACTCTGGCAAGGTTTGCCATTCATAGGAATTGTTCTGACAGCACATCATTATTATAACTTTCCCCAATACTCTTAGTTCCAAAGAGGATTTTTTAGCCTCTTCTTTGTAAAGCCAACTGAATTATCCCCATACTTACATTTCCCTTCTATTTCCTGTCTTCTTCACCCCAATTCAGCATGTGTTTGGGTCAAATAATAATGTGGCTTTTTCCAGCACCCTAACTCCATTCTGTCACTTGTACTTGCACACTTGTGAAATGCACATTAAAGTGCAATAAAAATCTATGAACAGCCAGCATAGAAATGCTATTGACATAGCTATAATGGAGACATGAATTTATGACTATGGTCAGGTGGAGTTCTGAAAGATTGTACTTCAGCTAATCATACCTCTCTGCCAACCATGCATTAGATATATCATATCGGTCAGGCAAATCTATCATTGCTATTCAGCCAAGGCTTCCATTGTATTTCCTATTTTCTTTGCAAGGATATTTTATTTTTAACGAAAATGAATATGTTAGGCATTTTGGGTGTGTGCAGATTATAGATACATACATATTCAAAAGAGACAACTGCATTGAGAATAAATGAGGTGAAATAGAAAATTCATTTTCCCATCCTGCCATCTTCACCAAATGTTGGTATTGCCCTGACAGCATATCATTATTATAACTATCCCCAGCATTGTTCGTTCCAAAGAGGACTTTGGACTTAGTTTCAAAAGGCAGGGAGGCATTTTTGGAAAGCATCCCAAGAATTTATATACTTGAGATTTAAATCCATCTTTTTTTGCCTGACAGATCTAGAAATGAAGCATAGAGGTGAGTGAGCTCTCCCTGGTTTTGGCGTTGCATCAGATCTTTAGCAGAACTTTTTCACTTCCTCCTCCTCTTGCTCTCCTGCTTCTTTCTTGAAATTAATGTCATGGTTCTGTATTACAGAAAGTGATGAAGTGATCCAAGCTTTTCTTTTGTGCGCCCTAGTAAAACTGGGATCAGAATGCTTGCCCATTCTGTATTATAGCTGCATGGTAGTGCTGCTATGTTACTGTGAAGCACAGCAAATCAACATTCTATAAGTAATTCTAAAAATGGGAACAGCCCAAACAAAAAATAATAATTATAAAACTGGACTTCAGATCAGCACCAGATATGACACAGATTTAACAGTCAGCTCTTGTTTTGTGCCAGATTTGGAAAAGTCTGGGCAAGGGGTTTTCGATGCTTTTTTAAAAGTAAAACTGCCCCCCCCATTCATAAATAGGTGATCCTAAGCATCCCCAGATTTAAAAATAAATCATATAAATTGAAAAGACCAATCTTATTAACTTAAAAGTGAAAGGTTCCCCCCCACACACCCACTTTTTATTTGGAAAGAATCTAGGCTGTAGGGGCTGAAATACTGATCCTCAAAAAAGACCTATCAAAAGGGGAAAACAACCACTTTGTTATAAGACTAAGCATGCATAGAAAAGGCTTACCATCAAGAGCCTTTCAAAGTTGATACACTGTGGACTGGGAAGGGAAATGTTTGGAGGGCAATGAAAGGTCACAGAAACAGTCAAAAGACTGATTTTCTTTCAGAGTAAAAAAAAAAGAGAAAGAGAGGCTTGTTTTCAAGAAAATAATGGAGTGACAGTCCTCCAGAAAGGGGGACATTTTGCCATGTACTGTATCTTCAGGAAATTAGCATATCTTTTTTATGGGCATATTCAAAGTATTTCTGCATTACAAAAGCACAGAGCAGCTATGTTTGTCCCAGTTCTGAATGTTTTCAGGAAACATTCTTCCAGGATTTCTGAGACCAGGCACCTGAGAGAAATCTTCAAAATGAAAATCAGCTCCAAGCCTGGTGCAATCTGAAGTTTTGAACATGTCGATCAGGACCCAACAGGATTTTTAACTCCTTCCCGACAAAACAGACATTGGTAGGGATTCTGAGTCTGGTTCTAAAAATATTTTTAAAAATATTTAAAAACAGAATAGAGAACAAATATTCACAGGTTCACACATTTAAGCTGTGAAATTACTGTTCTTTGCTTTGCAGCTTGGAATGGCCTTACCTGCTGTTAGCAATGCTTTGGTGCCTATATCCTGTCATTGTTGCAACCATTCTACCTGTCATATCATTATACATTTTTTTGTGCTTAAGAAAAAAACTCTAAAGATATTATGTGCCATAAAGTCACTTCAAATGTGTGACCTCCAAAATGTCTTATCATTAAGAACACTGCTCAGATCTTGCAAACCAATGGCATCTCATATTAGGTTGTTCTCTCTCCCTGTTCCAGTCTCCCTTCCTAGCAGTACTGTCTTTTCCAGTAAGTTCTGTTCAGATCTTGCAAATCAAGAGCTGTGTGTTCCTTTATTGAAACAATCTGTCTCATGTTGGGTCTTCCTCTCTTCCTATTCCCCCCCCCCCCCGCTTTTCCCAGCAATATTGTCATTTCCGGTCAGTTCTATATTTTCATTATATGTACATGGTACCATAGCCTCAGTTTACTCATTTTTGTCTAGTGAGAGTTCTGGCTTGACTTGGTTGAGCACTCACTTTTCTGCTTTTGTGGCTGTCTTTGGTATCTGTAAGACTCTCCTCCAACACCACATTTCAAATGAGTTGATTTTTGCCCCTGTCTTTCTTCACTGGCTTTCTTTTACATAGCATGGATGATTCTGACCTTGGTTTCCAATGACAATATTTGTAAACTTCAACCTCTCCCCTATTTTTACTCCATAAGGCAAGGAGACATATTTTGAAAACCACAAACAAGATGTTCATAGAGTTGTTGACCCAATATAGTTTTTCTTTCTCAGGTTGCCTACCCCAAGGAAAGGATTTGGAAATTGGAACATAGCTTTCTAGTCTGCATTCTGCAGAGCAGGCATGGCAACATTACTTTATGAGAGAGGCTAAAGGGTGTTTATGTTTCTCCCTTGTATGTGTTGAACTCCCTTACACCTTTGCTATACCATTTCATTAAGTCTAAAA
The DNA here is from genome assembly GCA_037013535.1 of Intellagama lesueurii. Taxonomy (NCBI): domain Eukaryota; kingdom Metazoa; phylum Chordata; class Lepidosauria; order Squamata; family Agamidae; genus Intellagama; species Intellagama lesueurii. The sequence goes on from JBAJHW010000002.1 coordinate 223,169,480, forward strand.
CAGTCCTTCAAAATATTTTGGCATAGAGGAACTATGTGGTTCCGTGAACGGGCCCAAGACCCGTCCCTCTGATACCTCCTTCTTTATTTTCGCATTCACTATATCTTTGAAACCCTGAATTCATTTCAAGTTCTTTGATAACATGGCTACTCTGTCGCCTATCACTGGGATGCAGAAGCTGAACTTAAACCCGCTCAACAAATAACCAGCAACTTCCTTATTGGAATATGCCCTTAGTTATTTGTCTAAGTCTAACAACTTAACTGGACTGGGGCCCTTTTGGAATATTCACAGATCATGTGGGTGGCTTTTTTCCACCCCCGGATTCCTTACCACTTATCCCTGATTTTCCCTGGGGACAGTACACTGATGCATGCATACCTCCACAGGTGGTGCATTGATGCTGGAACTTGCATGGCCTCCAGTTGCATGACCCACAGGAATTAAACTCCCAGCAGACCAGGTGGGGTTGAACCACCTGGCCTGCTAATGTGCAGGGAGTTGAGCCCTGAGTTGCCCGCTGTACCAAGTGGCCACTGTCGAAGCGATCACCCAACACTGGTCAAGCTGGGATCATGGTCCTCAACCAAAGGATGTTATGTTGAATGTCCCAGCACATGTCCCTATGAATGGCTGTGTGCATACAGAACCCTTCATCATAAATAAGCCACATGTGGCCAAAGAAATCCGTATAGGCCCTATAGATCAAATCAAGATAGTGAAATAGGGAATAAGCTCTGTCTGGCTGAGCCCTGACTATTGTCCTTGCATAAATAATGTAACCTGGCAGCCAGTTGGCCCAGCATCTATCTGGCTTCTGCTGCCTCATCTTCTCACACACTCTTTCCTCCTCCTTCTTGGAGTCCTTCTTGGAGTCCATGGTTTCTGCAGCTGAGTCCTGCTTCGTGGGCTTGGCGTGCTAGCCACCACTGGGGCAGAAGATACCTGCCTAGCAAATGGTGATGACCCAGGTGGGCTGGCCAGGCCCCATGGCCATATGCTAGAACTTAAAGATGTGTCTGCTGCAGTGGCAGACTCACCTGGAATGGCAGCTCCTGAAACAGCTACTGCCTGGCCACTGGGCCCTGACTGGTCTTATGCTCCAGCACCCACCATCTGGTCATCACCATCCTGCTGCCCAGTTGCCCACTATGTTCCCATGCCTTCTGTCTGCGTCTCTGATTCCATTGCCATCATCTGTGTACCGACCATTGACTGATGAACCCGCTCAACCACTGCCTCCTGCTACTATGAGCCACCCTCCCTTGCAACTCCGGAGCTCCCAGGAACACCTGCATGTTCAGTCTCTCAGACTGCAATGAGAGGCAACATTATGTTACCTAACTGTGTGAGCTCTTCCAACTTGCTGGCCTTTGAATCCCTGCTAGACCTCTGTGCTGCACCTATGCCCACAGCTTCTCTGGCTAGTGCCCTTTCCCTTTCCAGCATACTCAACTTATTCAGAATAGCCCCATAATCAGGCAAACCTTCCTCATCGGGGGGGGGGGGGTAGAAGCCTGTTGGGGCGGCGCTTTGCGCATAGCTGGTTGCTTCCTTTTTTTGCTCCCTTGACCTTTCTGAGATCCCATTCTCATCCCTCCTCTCACTCTTCTCTCACTCTTCTTCCTCTTTTAAAAAAAGCATTTATTATTATTATTATTATTATTATTATTATTATTATTATTATTATTATTATTATTATTATTATTATTATTATTATTATACTAGTAGGCATCCTTCAGTCTCGAGAAGTAACGTGCTCTGTATGGAGGTCTTGGAACAGCGTCTAGTGTGGCTGAGAAGTCCAATTCGAGAGTGACAATCCCTTCCACACTGAAGACAAACACAATCTGTCCCCTGTCCAGCTCCCTGATTTTGCTGCTTTCGGGACTGCCTCTTTGCCTCGGCCTGCTGGACAAGGGTCTCTTCAAATTGGGAGAGGCCGTGATGCACCGCCTGCCTCTAGGCTGAACGCTCAGATGTCAAGGTTTCCCATCTGTTGAGGTCCATTCATAAGGCCTTCAGATCCTGCTTGCAGATATCCTTGTATCGCAGCTGTGGTCTCCCTCTGCTGCGATTTCCCTGCACTAATTCTCCATACAGGAGATCTTTTGGAATCTGACCATCAGCCATTCTCACGACATGCCCAAGCCAACGTAGACGTCACTGTTTCAGTAATGTATACATGCTAAAAATTCCAGCTCGTTCTAGGACTACTCTATTTGGAACTTTGTCCTGCCAGGTGACACCAATAATGCATCAGAGACAACGCATATGGAACGTGTTCAGCTTCCTCTCCTGCCATGCACAAAGGGTCCAGGAATCACTGCAGTACAGGAGTGTGCTCAGGACACAGGCTCTATAGACCTGGATCTTGGTATATGCCATCAGATTATATAACCAGATGATGATGATGATGATGATGATGATGATGATTATTCAGGAAACCCCTTGCTGCCCTGAACAACCCAACCCCAGGCCATAAGACTATAGGCCTGGCACAGGGGTCCCCAGCTATACTCCCCCTTTCTTCCTTTCTTCTCTCCCCCCCTTTTTTTTTTAAGGAAGAGGCTCACTCCAGCCAGAGGCTGGCTGAAGACTAGCAGTTTTTTGTTTGTTTCTTTTTTTAAAATACACTGTGGGGCCAGTGACCCTCTTTTCCCCCATCCCCAAGACTCCAAACCATGGGTTGCACTGCTGCACAACCCTCCAGGCTTCCCAGGTGTGCACTGGGCCTCAAGGTGAAATCAAAAGTGCCTTGCAAGACTTCCCACATGCCTGCTGCTCTTCAGCCAATGGTCACAATGAAAGAGGCAGCGCATGGGGTGAGTAGCCTTGATAAAGGCTCTCTCCAGCCTGCCCCTTTGAGGCCACCATACTGGCCTCTTGAGCCTGCCTTGTCTGGGCAGCAAGCAAAAAGCTCCCACCCACGCAGCCACAGCTACTGGAGGAGCCTTGTGCAGCAAGTCACACTAGACTAGGTCTACTGAATCAGTGGGTATTTGGAATCTCCAGAGGTGACTTATAGGCCTACTTTAGTTGTAACTCATTATGCTAAAGTAAGTTGTATGGTGGATGTAACTCACCAAATACCAGCTGATACAGTGGGCCTACTCTAGTGCATCTTACTATATTAAGCAACAGGATTTCAGCTATTGAGTCTATATAGTCTCCATCTATCACATACTCACAATTTGACCATTACAATTGAAGTGACTATCTTTTGTGACATCAGGAGGACCCACCTATTGTGGCATCACTAAAATGTGTCTAATATTAGGCTTTGCCCTGAAATCTCAGAGAAATGGACACTGCTGATCTGATAGCCCAATATGTGTGTATATGTATATGTATATTTGTGTATGTGCTGCTGACCCTTTTAGATTGCTTAGACCCATAGGCAGCAAACAGGCAAATGTGTTCTTTCTGCATTTCTATGGTAGTACTTAACCTTATCAAGATAGCATATATGCATCCCATGTTCTTAGGTGATGATTAGGGAGGCTTAACATTTTCAGATTTTGTAAGTTCTGGTGTGAACTCACCTAACCCACATCTGCTAAATGAACATGAGGAGCTGCACTGTATCCTCCACTAGCTTTGGAACTTCCAGAGTTTTCCAACGTAGTACTCTGCTGAAAAAAAGTATGAAAATTCATTTTAAAAAATGAGAGTAAGTAGGGTTAGCCATGCCTGTTTCTAGAAAAAAATGCATTTAGGATGTGTTTAAATATTAATTTTTGTGCATATTTGTGTTTGTGTGTGAGTGTCTGTGTGTATCTGCAAAATGATGCATTCACTGGGAAATCAGACAGTCTTGAGGCATACGTGAAAAGCAATGAAAAAAAAATGAACAGAAATAAACTGATTCATTCATCACTAATGGAGATCTGTCTCTGAACTGGAGTACACAATCAGAAGCTTGAATCAAAGCTTGGCTGTGGACTATGAATTCCATTAATTGTTCCAGATAGTAAAGTGTAGAATGTCAAGACACTCAGGAGACAAGCTATATAGAAGGCCTGTTAGATACATAAAGAAACTAACCAATCTTATGAAGGGTGAGCTCAGACAGTTCAGCATAATCAGGTTGGACAGTGGATCTGACATGGATATTGAAAGAAGGGGCATGACAAGAATCAGGATCAACTGAAAGAATATGGTTACCATATTATCCAGTTGGCTGTGTTTTTTTTACCCAAATGTTAGGCTTGCCATCTGCTGCCTGCTCAACCCATTAGCTGGACCAGATTCTAAGCTTTTCTTTTTTTAAAAGGAAGTCTCTACCGTATTCTCAAAGTCTCTGCCCTTTAAGAACTAGAAGTACCAGAAAGAGGATGGTGTGTGAGCATGGGGACCTTTGGTGCCATCCCTCTCCGGAACCAGCAACCACATATTTGAGTGTCTATAATTTATGATTCTTTAGCTTTGAGAGACCTTGGTTGCTAGACTCAAGGTCATGGTTAGGTCCCCTATCCCACATCTCTGCTGTCCTTGTGGTCTCTCTACTTCTGAGTCAGTGGTAGCCTGGTTATGGCAGGTGTAAAGTATGGAGAAATTAAAACTCCCAGTATGATGAAAGACATACACACACACACACAGAATTTGGAAGAGCATTATTTTTGACTACCTTTTCTAGTATCCCTGAACTACCATGGCCAATTGGGGGATTACAGAAATTGTATTTAAAAAAAAAATAAAAAAGGAAGGAAGGAAGGAAGGAAACTTCTCCAAATGCTGGAAGATTTATTTCCTTTCATTACTAAATTGCTTATAAGTAGTCCTCTAAATATTAACAGTGGAAGAGGTCCTTCCAGAGGGAAAAACTGGACCTGTAGCTAGAGTGAGCCATAGAACATAGGAATCCATGTTACAAACAAACCATTGGTCTATCTATTCAGTATTGTCAACTCTGATTGGCATCAGCTCTGACTGGCATCAGACAAGATGAGGTGTATTTGGGGTGACATGGTAGTATGAGACTGCTTATGTTAGAACTTCAGCATGGCTGGCAACTGCATTCTTTTTCTGAAGATGCTCTCAGGTGCAATTGATGCTGGAAGTCTACAGTGTGACAGATCATTCATTGTAGACATTGGGCCCTAGGTGTTTTTCCTTCAATACTAAGTGTTCAACAATGGTACATTTGGGAAAAGACAGATATAAACAGTAGGAAACTATTGCCCAAGGCAGTTTTCTGAAGCTGCTTGAATTATTATACACTAAGTATCAAAGAACACATTCAGTTACTGGATCCAAGTGAAAAAATGGACATATGGTGATTCTGGCCCAAAGCTGACTTGGCAGCATTGAAGGACACGGGATACCCAAGGCAAGACGTACCCTGTAGAGTCACCCAGCATTTTGTCATGGAAGCCACATATGGTCCAATGCTCTTATTTAAAAATGATAAGAGAGCATTGGCATGAATTCCATAGGGACAATGCTTTGGGCAAAGTAGATTCTACAATTAAGGCACATTGCTAATGCTGTAGAGTTGTTGCTGTGCTCTTATATTGGAGATCAGCAGCAAGAGCCAAGGCAGAAGTCAAATGCTACATTGTTTTTATTGTTTAAATAGATGGTATTAATTTAGCTGCATATTCATTATATGGATACCAAAGGAAAAAACCCAGCTTTGATGTCACCTAAAATGGTCACAAACAGTAGAAGCTTGTTTACCCCTCCCCTTTGCTTTTTGTTTCCTCAGAATAATGTAGTGTAATACCTTTAGTTGGTTGGCTCATCTTTTTCAGTATTGCCCACTGAGACAGGCAGTGGCTCTCCAGACTTTCAGAGAAGAATCTTTCATAATCTTCCCAGGAGATTCCTGGTATTATCTGGTGGCTCTCTTTCAGGTATTAGCCAGGAGTGACCTTGCTTAACATCTGAAATCAGAGATGATCAAGTGTGTTCAGGATAGTTCCGTCTTTTCTCCATTCTCTTCTCCAGCTCCTGAGAAATTGAAAGATATGGAGATGTATATCTTTCATTATCTTTTGTAAGGGTGAGACAATTTTGATGGCCCACCAATCAGAACAAAAGCATCAAAATTGTGCTTCTTTCTTCTTCATCCTTTCATTATTCTGAAAGGTATCTGCATCTCCTCTGGCTGATAAAAGAAAGTCGAGAGGAAAGGGGGGCAGGTCATTGTCTGTACCTTCAGTATTTCAATTTGCTCTGCAGTGTGTGGAATCCCCTTTTCTGTAGTGTGTGTATGCACAGCTGAGCAACTGGAGCCCTCCAGAAGGTGTTGGATGGCAGCTGCCATCAGCCAAAGCCAGTGATGAAGCATAAGGATGGAAATCCTTGCTTACAGTAGCTCATCATTGCAGGCTAAGATGAAGAACTGCAAGGGTCTCCTTGCCCCACAAGAGGGTGAGGTGGTTCCCTAAATTGTCAGCAATACAACAGAGCAGGAAAGATGCTTCTGAACAAAGTAAGCAGTATTCTGCAGAATAGTGCTTTAATGTAACTCACCTAATCTTGCACAAACTGATGACAGCTCCTGACATTGGGGATTTTGAAGGACTAGACACATTGGGGTTGGGTGTCTTTTAACAATGAGCCATTGTTTTGGTGCTTGCCCTGTGTGTGTGTGTGTGTGTGTCACACACACACACACACACACACACACACACACACACACACACACACACACACACACTGCTTCTTAACAGGGCAAGGGTACCAGTTTTGCACAAACAGTTTGAACAAGTTGTAGAAACCTTAAACCAGGGGAAAATTAGTTTTCCTTATCTTGTTTGGAGGTGAAGACTCTCAAAGAGATTGGAAATTCCCCATCAAGGTCTCTTTCTGAGATAGGCAAAATTAACAAGAACAGTTATTTAGATTGTGTTCTTTATATCTCTAATGAATGGTGATGAGAGTTGATGTCTAAAAACAAGTTGCCCCAATTTTATTTTTAATTTTTTAAGATGAAAGATGACATATACATCTCTGGAAATGTGGTTAATCCATAGAATTTTATCATATAATTTTTTTTTTGACTTAAATAAAAGTTTTAGCCCCACACAAGGTAAGCTAGACCCAGTCAGAACAGACCCATTGACTCAATCACCACCTGCTAAGTCAAGACTTGTGTAAAACTTATTGATTAAATAGATCTCCTGTTGCTGGCACTGGAAATTGGATTTAAACCTTTATCTTCGAGGTGTCATGAGACATCACTGTTCTTTCTATTAGAATATCACAGCAATCCCTCTGGAAATGTAACAGGCAGTTGCAGCTGTAGCAACATAAACTCTGAAGGCTGTTGTGGGTTTTCCGGGCTGTTTGGCCGTGTTCTTAAGGTTTTTCTTCCTAACGTTTCGCTAGTCTCTGTGGCCGGCATCTTCAGAGGACGGGAGTCAGAACTCTGTCTGTGCTCTGTTGCAGTTTGTTGGATAGTTGATTATTTATAGCTGTGGGATCAACTTTTGTCCTTTTCAGGAGATAAACTCTGAAGTTTCTAAGAATACAAATCATCCATTACTGCCACATTTTTGTGGTTCTGTGACTTCATGACTCTTCGGGATGGAGATAGGCACACTATTTCTTTTTCTTTTAGAATTTTAAGAGACCTCCAGGTCTTTCATAAGTTGCTGGATGAATCAAGAATATTTGCCCTTAAATATTCACATCAGTATTCTAGGACTGCACTCATTTTAAGTCATCCTTAGGCTCTCAAACAACTTTGTATTGTCAGTAGGAGGAAAAGAGATTTGTAAGAGATTAAGAAGACCTTAGGGGAAATCTCATAAAATAGAGATATGCCCATAGAACAAATAAAGAGAGCCCTTGCCAGGAAGCTAAGTGGGCCAGGGTCTCATTCAGTGGAAGCAGCTTTGCATATTGTAGCACGGATGCTATAATTTTACTACCTAGATAAATGGCATGCATTTCATCTTCTAATTAAACCAACCTATCTTAATTTAATAATGCAACAGTCTTTCATATTCACAAATGCCATTATTAATTTTTAAATATATATCTTCATCTTGTTGTTGGTCCTCTCATACCAGGGCTGTATGTCATTTTTTACTTTGAACACAACAGCACTAAACCATGATGTTGTGTTGCATCCAGAGTCCAGACCAGTCTCTAAAGTTCATCAGAGAGAAAGAGAGAGGAAAAAATATCATGATTTCTGCCCGTTACTACCAACTTCCCATAGATCAGATGTGGAGAACATAGAGACCATACACCCCCAAAGTTTTTTGGAAGGTCAACTGTAGTTGGTATTTCAAAACACATCTGGAAGGCTGCAGTTGTCCAACCCTGGATCACAGACCACCCTTGGAACAGAATCAATGGGTCCCAAAAGAAGAAAAAGGAAATCTTGTTGAGTGAGAGAGGATATAGGTTATGTGTTGCCTCCCACCCAGAGAGGATGCATGTCTTTCTTTCCTCTTCCCTATGAAAACAAAAATGCCTCTGAAGAGAGCAAAGTTCAGCTCCATCCTGATCAGGGGACTCTTCCCTTGATGTTTGCCATTTGACCAGATTTCTCTATGCAACCCTGGTTATTGCTTTATTTGGATGCTCTGTGCCAGTCAGAAAATAAAGGCTTTGGTTTTTTTTCTGCTCATCTCCTCACAGGCTGCAGCTCTGACACAGCTGCTAAATTATTATCACACTGAGCAAAATGGTATATGTAAAAACAAGGCCAATTTTCATAGGCACCACCATAATCCTTTACATTAAAATGTACCTGTTACAATCCCAGCTGCTTTTCAGGGTTAAGCCCCTTTTACAAAGCAATACAATTTCTTACAATATGTTTCTTTTCAAATGGCCAACCCCAAGCTGTCGACTCCTCATTTAAAATGCATTACATTCTCTAATTCATTATTTAAGCCTAAACTTGACTAGCCGGACAGCAGTGTAATAAAATCAAATTGAAAGAAGAGAAGGCGTAACTCCCCCCACCCCATGTATATTAATATTCTACTACAGAACTGGGCTTGAACAAAACCTGTAGAAGAGGAGCAAGGTCTATGGCTAAAGTGCTGATGAAAAATGATGAGGCATCCATTCTTGTGTTAACTTGTGAATCCCTTTTTCATTGGGGGGGGGGACAGGGGGAGGAGGCAAATGATACCACATAGCTAATGTGTCATTATAGCTGAAATATTGTTATTTGTTTGTTTGTTTGTTTTAAATATTTATGGCACACCTTTCTCCTCAAGAGGACACTTAGCTTTCCATAGATGGGATTTAGGCTAATTAGCATGCCTGAGAATCCAGACATTTGCAAACAAAGCGTCTGTTTAGCTTCTGAAAACCAGTCACAAAACAAACAAGCTCATTTTCAATTAACATAAGGTAAGAAAAATTCCTGCTGTGATGACCACATGCTTCTGGCAGTTAAGGAATTTACTCCTCTAATGATGGGTTCTCTGTATTATGTAGTTTGAGGTAGCTCGAATTAAGAAGATAGACTCTGTTTCGATCACTTCCTTTGTTTGAACGTTGCACCTGGAAGGCCCATTGTAATATTGGCATCATTGACCATTTACAAAGAAAGTGTGGATAGACAGTTAGATGACTTTTTTTTCTGTGTTGTATGGTAACAGTGGCACTTGCAAATGAAGAGCTATGCTGGATCAAACAAAAGGCCTACCTAGTCAGCACTCAGTTTCCATAGTATCCAACCAAATGCCTCTAACATGACATAAATACAACCTTCCTCCAGTCCCCCAGGAACTCTTATTCAGAGTAGAGGAGTGCATGCTGCCTGAAAAATTCTGGGAGTTGTAGTCCAAAAATGGAGATATGAGCATCTCTTATTCAGCCATGCTGTGGCTTATATTGGATGTAATGAATGTCTACTCCAGTAGCCCTTCCTATTCTTGTTGTCTGTGCATTTTTCAGGAAGTAAAAGAAGGATGCAGTTGTTAAATGAAAGGTAAATACATACCAGTTATCTCCAGGAATGTTAGCAAGTCTTTGGGTCTAAGTCCCATGTCTAAGTCTTTGGTACCAGATCCTAAGTTCCAAACCTCAAGTATGAGCCCCTATGTAAAACAAGTCCCCCCCCTCAAAAAAAGGGAGGGGTAGGTGGATTCCAAGTTGCAAGTTGACTCCGAGTCATTGAAAAAAAACCCCAAGTCGAGTCACCAGTGCAACTCAAGTCCAACTTTACAGTGAGTCCTGCAACTTGAGTCTCCATCCCTGATTATCTCTCAATTTTTGTAGCAACCATTAATCCCACCCACCCCCAAAAACCAGTGGGAGAAATATTAGGGGCAGGAAAGCTTTTTTAAAATATGAGTTAGGTAAGGGTACATTGCCCCCTTTCTCTTTCTCTCTCTCTGGCTTGTAATGTATTATGCTTAGACACTATGGCCAATATCCTGTTCCATATTTATACATGTGTGGAATTCCAACAGTGGAAGTTGTCATGGCAATCTGCAAAGCTGCCAGCTGCATGCAGTCAGGCACATGACTGGCACCTCAGCAGATCATCACCACAGCTTCTGCAGCTGGAACTCCATGGACATAATCATGGAACTGGATAGGATCCTCTGGCTGTGCAGGCACTGATGGAATATAAAACCTCACTGGTTCAGTAATATGGGACTTCCCATGTATGCAAATGTTGCCCTTTATGGAAGCAGAGATCCCCTTTACAAATCCAGGCTTGCTGTAACACAAAGAGGATCTTGGATACCGCATTGTACAACTGCCACAAAAGTGTGTCCTCTTGAGCTACAGTCATCACCTGAGCAGTTTAACTAAAGGGCATCCTGGCCACCAGTATTAGTAATTTAGACTGTGTGACTTTGTGTGCATATAACTATTAGGAGTGGAGCAGTACCATTCAATCCAAATTGTGTCTGAATATTTGCTGTACAGATTGGGACTAGCCCACCCTGACCTGATTTGCAGTTGGTCTGAACCAATTTGTTCTCTGGTTCACACAGGTATTTCTAGATCTGGGGAGACTGTAAATGGGGAAAATGAAGGCCTATGATCTGGGTTGTGGGTGGTGCTATCAGTTTTGGAGATGTGATGGACCTTTAATGTGCAGGCTAAGCTCCGCCCTGCTCGAAGCTGTGCCTTCAATTTCTTGCCCGGCTCTTTTGCTTCTACGACTAGTTCCCTACATGGGAACTGTTGCCCTGCTGAAGCTTTCCCTTGATCCTCTGAAAGGAAAGCTAATAATGTAGAAATGTTACTCACCCAGGAGAGGCTGTTCTGTGTCATGAAGGGAAAGGCAGGCAGGTACTGCTTCTGTAAGTGCAGGCAGAGCTTTCTTCTGTGGCCCCCATGCAGTGCACCAAACAGTAAATAACAAGTGAGGAGGAGGGTGTGACAAAATACATGTTGAAGGTGGGGAAAATGTCCCTTTTGCAGCCTGGCTTGTCTAAGGGAATCAACTCCTTGCTGAGCTCAAATCAGAGTGCAGGTTGGGGACCCACTCTGGATCATATACAGGCAACCACAGCAAGAAAATAGTTTGGGCCAACAAATTTCTGACAAATAAATGTGATGGTCAATCTCCTATTGGTGTCTGCATATAGTTTGCATAACTTGCCATGGTCCCAGTGTGCACACTGTCTGTGTGCCTGGCCTTGTGGTGGACTGCACAACTGAGATGCACACTGACAACTCACCAATGAGCCACAACCAGCCATGGCAATTTACAAAAAACCTTATGCAAACACCAATAGGTCCCTTCCAACTTAATTAGTTGGAATTAGGATTCCAGACATTAAAAAATTTAAAAAGGTGGGAAACAGCTTGAGGGTGGGAACTGGATCAAAGCCAGCACAAGAGAAGCAGTTGTCCATCAGATCCAAAAAAAGGGAGCTGATTATGTTTCTTCAAATGTTGCATTCACAGTTTTGGATTCCTGTTATTTCATTAAGTTATGATTTCTACCATGCACAGAGAGAGAGAGACCTAAGTGTAATGAAGGCTCAGTGTAGATACCTGAAAGAAGGGGGGAAATGGAAGAACACAGTCAACCGAAGAAGTCATTCAACACCCTCCCTTTGCCATGCCTTGATGTAAAATGGCTGTTCAGCTACGTGGACAGGAATAGTGATGTCCGTCTGGAGGTTTTGCCTTTCATTGGAATTTCATCTGTCAATCCCCTTTTATTTCAGCACTTTCTAAATTTGCTACAATAACTGATGCAAAGGTGTTTTTTTTAAAAAAAATTCAGTATTTCCCCCCCCCCCCAATGCTGGAGCAAATTTTAGTGATTTGTAGGGGTGCACGAATCAACCTAAAAGGTATGCAGGCTTTTTCAATTGCCTTGTTGCTGATGTGGGAACACACAAATATCCGTGCTCCACCCATTTGGATACTTTCTTTCCAAAGCTGGTAGGCAACCAAAACAATATTGCACTGTTTTTTGTTTTTTTTGTTTTGTTTTTTCAATTTTGGCATTCAGAACACCCAAACTTATGGAGCAAATTTTAGTAATTTTTGGTACAAATTGACCAGAGAGGGAGTCTGGGCACTTTACTCCAAAGTCAGTGAACAACCCCAACAATTTTGCATTGTCTTTTCCCTGTAGACATTTTTCTTAATTAAGAATTTCCATGATGTGATAGGAATTGTACCTGTTGTTCAGCTGTTTTTTTCTCTTATCTTTTTCCTGGTGCTGTTAGATGTCTCTCCTCCTCCTCCTCCAGGGAAACCAATTCTGGAGAAGGTGGCTTTGGCATGCATTTGGTGTCACCCCAAGTGCTATCCATGTGTGCTGTGATACAGAAAATAGATGCTCAATTTAAGTGGCAACAACGACGAGCACTGAATGGATAAAACCAGTTCAGAAAGGAAAGTAATTACATTTGAAGAACCCTAGAGACTTCCTATCTATACCACTGGTAAAAGCAGACCATCTACTTTAAGGTCAGCTTCACACAAAGAATAAATATCGTTCTAAAGCTATAATGAAAAAGTGTGCTGATTTTTTTTCCTTGGAGTGTTGCCTTCACTATTTTGGATCCTTTTTATCTGATTAAGTTAGGACTTCTTTCAGCCTTTTAGATTAGAAATCAGCTTTGTCATTTGTGTGTAGGAAAATTTTAAAGATTAAACGTTTTTCATTTAGTATCCGTGTAAATAAACTGAGGAAGGAAGTGACTTTTGCTGCAGAAGGTCAGCCAAGCTGTTGTTGCAACTTCAAAAGGGACATGACATGCCACACACTTGCCACACAGACTAATTAAGTTGGAAGGGACCTATCAGACCATTGAGTCCAACCACCACCACAATGTAGAGAATCCAAATCAAAGTACATCTTGCAGATGATTGTCTAATTTTCTCTTGAATCCATCTTCGTACTGCTCTAACAGTTAGGAAGCTTTTTCCTTGTACGTGTTCTATAGCAAACTGTCTCAACGTGTTGTTCTCCAGATGTCTGGGAACAGAACAGTCACCATCACTAGCTATGGTCTATGCTGTCTGGGGTTAATAGGAGCTGTAGTTTGAAAAATCTGGGGAACATTACATTGAAGAAGGCTGCAGTAAAGAAAAATAAATAAAAATCAGAACTTAAGTTCATAAAATAGCAGCTGGATATGAGAAGATGGAGTACATGTGCATGTGCACACCCATCAAGTGAGAGTGAAGATGTTGGCATTTAACATGACATTGAACAAATGTTTATAAAAAGCTAAAATGGAAGTTGCATCACTCACATCACTCATTAAAAACAACAACACAAGTTCTATTTGCCATATCATTCACCAGTGGTAGCTTGTGGACCCAGCAGGAATACCTTACCTCAGAATTTCAGTGGGGCAGGGGTATCACCTGATTCTGAGTAGTCTATGCCATTTAATCAATAAAATTTCACAGAGCAAGCTGAAAAGTGAGTGTGAGAGAGATCCTATCATAAAATAAGAATTACATTTTTCTGCAGAAGCATAATACAGTTCCTGGAAAATGTCACTTTATTTTGCCAAAAGTACAATTTGGAGACAGATTAAGCTCAAAGGTTCATTTTTTAAAAAGCAATACGATGATCAAAGACAACTTCTAACAGAGCAATCCCAAGTGGGGAAGAACAGGAGGTCCACAGCAGAGCCACCAGTATGTCTGGAACCCTGCAGGTAAACAAGTGGCCAGATGTGGGGACAAGGTTGTGGGATTAAAGAATAAAAAGTGTGCTGCTTATATACCACCCCACAGTGCTTAAAGCACTCCCTGGGTGGTTTACAATTTAATGATGCAGGCTACACATTGCCCTCCCAGTGAGCTGGGTACACAATTTACCGGCCTTGGAAGGCTGGAAGGCTGAGTGAACCTTGAGCTGGCTACCTGGGACAGGATCCCGGGTTGTGAGCAGAGTTTTGGCTCAGTACAGTAGTGTAACCACTGCACCATGAGGCTTGTATACTGATTTTTTCCCCTCTTTCACTAATTCTATTTTGGTTTTTTAAAAGCCAGCTTATTGAAATGTATGGAAGGGAATGATCTCCTCCAGCCTGAAGCTGGTACAAGTAAGAAACAAAATCCTGTGGGCTCATGGGGGCACCCACTGGATACCTTTATATTCAGGAAATCTGAAATTGCCGTCATGCTGGAACAACTGGAGATTAACTGCTGCCTGCACTGGTAGGAACACTACTGACAATAGGTTTTCCATAGACATTGCTAGGTCTGCCAGGGTGTAGATATGCCCTCCTACCAGCAGAGTTCCCTTGCTCCAGCAATGGAATACATGTACCCTATCATCATCAGACAGGGACAAGATTGCCCAATTCAGTGTAGTTTCTTATATTTTATATTCAGCATCACGTGGTATTTCAGGATTAAGAAACATCGCTACAACCAAGACCACTCCCTACCACCTCTAGATAAAATCAGCCTGATTTGACCTGACATCCACCTCTTTGATGACCTTCCTAAGCTTTACTTCCACCTTCCTCCAGTTTGTTTTAAAATTTATTTGATCGTGTGTGTGTGTGTGTGTGGTCAACACCTGTAAAAAATTAAACTTGAAAAATGTGCTGGGGAGAAGTAAGCTTGTGGCAATTCAGAAGGTCCAGCCAATCAGCACTGTTGTCGCCCCAAAATATATAAATGCAGTTCCACAGCAGGCTGACCACTCAAATGTGCATATTTGGATGGGTGCTTGCCCCCCAGTATGAACATACCTCTTGAGATTATTCCACTGTTGGAAAAGAACCGTACACATCTGCTAGGATATCTTTGTAGCTTCAAAATA
The DNA here is from genome assembly GCA_037013535.1 of Intellagama lesueurii. Taxonomy (NCBI): domain Eukaryota; kingdom Metazoa; phylum Chordata; class Lepidosauria; order Squamata; family Agamidae; genus Intellagama; species Intellagama lesueurii. The sequence goes on from JBAJHW010000002.1 coordinate 223,184,673, forward strand.
TATTTTAAAAGCTGTATGCATCCAGTCTTTCTCACGTCCTAATCTCACTTCCTTTATGCCTGAAACAGTATTTATCTGAGATGAATCAGTAGCATTTTCAAGATGCCTTTGGTGGAAGCTTGAAAAAGAAGAATGCATTTCAATTGATTCCTATGCATAGCGTGCTCATATTGTATTCATACATTTTCATGACATTGTAACTAAGAAAGTGGCAGAAAATTAATTCTTTCTCACAGTAATTTAAACTGTTATCTGGTCCTACTCAGATGATGCCATTAAGTTTTATTACAGTTTCAGTGGCTTCTTCAAATCATTAAGTTACCAAGACAGCCAAAACTAATTAACAGATTTGCTCTTCGTCTACTTATTTTGCCACAAGTTGACATTTGAGATTGTGATGTGGATGTGGAGCTGGGTTGGAAAGGAGACAGACAGCAGCGAGGGACAAACAGCTTTCATAAGGAATCTCAGAGGTAAACAAAAGAGTACCAATATGGGCTGGATTATGGGATTGGCATCATAGTTAAGGCATCCACACAGCCAATTTGCCTTAAACCAAACTGTTTGTCATTTGATGATGATGATAATAATATCAGAGCTCAAAAAAAATTACTTTTCTGGATTAAAACTTCCAGCTGAAATGAATTTCCATCCCCATTCTGTGGCTTGCCTTTTCCAAGCAAATGTGATTGTGGTGTTTACTCCAACTGTTTATCACATTGGCTTGTCTACATTGGATCATTTAGCAGTGTAAAGATGTGGTGTTCACAGAGTGCAAAAAGTTGGGACCTTATTTTGGATCCTTCCTGTAGAGGAAGAATCCACTGCAACCATGTCTGCTTTGTGTACTTGGTGTTTTGTGAAATATGTTTGTTCGATTGTTCCTGCTACAGACAGCTTGTGATGGGGGCAGAGGTGGTACCATCACTTGCAAAATTTGGGGGTATGGCTCTCACCACTTCCTTTGTAACCTGCCATGCCCAGTACTAAATGTTTTGCCAGCCATCCGAAATAATAGCGGTGTATTTCTTTTTCAGATACAGTAAATTTTGATTCAGCTCATACCATGCTGGCTGAGGGATTCAGAGAGTAGTAGGCCAAGAAAGTAACTTTTCCAAGCTCTGTTCTAATATTTTCTTCACACACAACATGATATTTCATCTGTGAACATCAACGAGGGGCACCTGGTTGGAATTTCTGTATTTGGGACTGAGCTAGCCTGAACTCCTGAAACAGTAAATTTCTCTAAAATCCCAAAATGCCTCCTTGTTTTGCAGTTCTCTGGCTGCTCCTTGGGCAGTCTTGACTACTTGAAGCCAGACTTGAAGATTTCTGTTTTCTACAGGCTTTGCATATGAACAATTACACTTCCACTATAAATGATCACAGCATTGTCAACCCAATTACAGAAGAGAATGGCAGGAAGAAGAGGAATAACAGCTTCACAAAATCTGTGCATGATGGTCCCTGACAGGGACCCAAAAAGGCATGAGTAGGCATTGATCAGGAGCAGGTTGGTTAACAATCACACAGGTGTTCTATGTTCATTGGGAAAAAAGGAGCAAACCATTCTGTCTCCAACCTGGACCAAACAGCAGGACAAATGCCCATCTGAGTGTACCCTCAGTTAAGTAAGGGTGGCCTCTAATGCAGGAGATAGATTTCCATTCATGGCAATGCTTTCTTCTCAATTCAGATGTAGTTCTAATGTATTTAAAAGGCTCAGCTCCTATGTGAGTATGCTGCTATGCACATTCCAGAAAGAGCACTTGTGGTAGCAAGAAGAAAATGGGACTGGTAGAATCAATTAAGCACCTCCATGGAAGTTTTCAGGTGGCAACTTCCATCACTGCTATATTTAATCCAAATTGTTTCAATGGTTGTGGTTAGAATTGCTTCCAGCTATGAGATGACTCTGGCAGTTTGAAAGCAATTCTATTGTTCTCACTAGAAAGAAGGGGGAGAACAATCCCAGTGATCATGGAGAACTACAGACACACACCCCCCAAAAAAGTTGAAAAATCGTGCCAATGTGAGGCTGTGTCACACTTCAGCTTGTTTATTCAATCATTAATTTCAAAACATTCTACTGATATTGCTTTTTAAATGCTTCCTGCTCTTTTTGATTGCTTAGGAAATGTCCTTTGAAAAGAACGGGTTAGCTTTAATCATGATTTACTGCTTCAGAATATGCTGCTATAATTATGTACGGCTGTTCAAATGCTTAGCAGTAGTGGGAACATATTGCACAGGAGAGCAAATGCACAGAGAAAGAAAAGGCAAGCAGAGTTAGAATGGCTTCTTTGGTGTGGGAAGAGAAGGATCCAGGCCAACAGTGAGCACCCCATGCCTTTATACAGATGCACAACTGGATGGAAGAACATCATTGTAATCAACTGCTGCAGAAAATCCTCCCATTGTGTTTTCTAGTTTAAAGGAAGCAGAATCATGGAAATAAGTTCCCACTGTATACTTTCATACACAGTTTTTAACAGTTTTACTGGTCTACATAGTTTTGTGCAGTACCAAACCAGGCCTTGAAAACATGGAGTGCTATTCTCTGGTTTCATAAAGAAAATCTCCCATTCACATGAAGTCAACTGTTACGTTAAGAAGAAGGAGGAAACTAGGTGCACAGCTTGGGGGTGTTCCTGATTCCTCTCTGAGCTTAGATGCCCTGGTTTTGGCAGTGGCCAGCATACAATTAAAACTTGTATGCCAGCTGCATCTATTCCTGGAATGGTCTGATCTGGCTATGATGACACACTCCCTAGATACATCCTGGCTGGATTACTGTAACACACTGTACATGGGGCTGCCTTTGGAAAGTGCTCAGAAACTTCAGCAGGTCCAAAACACAGCTACCAGATTGCTAATTGGGGCTGGTTACAGCGATCACCTACCCCCTCCCTGTTACAGCAGCTCTACTGGCTGCCGATCCATTTCTAGGCACAATTCAAAGAGCTGGTTCTAATCTATAAAGCTCTAAAAGGCTTGTAATCCAAGCTATCTCAAGTACTGTGTCTCCCATTATGAGTCTGCTTGGGTGCTAAGATTATCAGGGGAGGCCTTTTGCTCAGTCCCACCACTTTTGCAGGTGTTCTTGTTGAGGACACAGGAGAGGGTCTTCTCTGTCACTGCTCCCAGACTTTGGAACTTCCTCCCTCAGAAGGCCAGAATGGCCCTGTCTTTGCTGTCCTTCCGCAAGCAGGCAAAGACCTTTCTCTTCAGGCAAGCTTTCCCTCAGAGATTGGCTGCCTTAGTGGGGTTTTTTTAATGGATGGTTGTACTTTACTACTTTGAATGTGCTTTAGTATTGCTTTTGTTTATCATTTTTTTCGTGTGGTATTTGTTTGATCCTTTTCGGTATAGTATACGTATTGTTTTTAGCTTTTAATATTGTCTTTTAATGATGTAAACCACCTCGGGTCTTTCTTATGGAGAAAAGTGGGATAAAAATATTTTAAATAAAATTAAATAATAAATAATAGTAAAAAAAAAAAAACAGCCTTCCTGCTGATCAATGATGTGTAAGCCCTTTATTAACACCAAGGAGGACAGGTCAATTATGTGCAAGAACCACAGTTCTCCCAGCATGATTTACTGACTGCCCCGAGAATCCAATCTATTCTGCTTGATCTTCTCTCCATGTACAATGGATTTATTTTTGTGCCTCTGATGATTATATGAAAGCACAGTCATTGGGTGACTTGTTGAAAGTAGTCTTTAAAAATATTATTCAAATTATAACAAATCAGCCCAAGTCACTGAGCTACCTTGGGCTCATATATGTCATCTCCGGGCCTAGATTTCATAGTAAATGCAGATGGGCCATTCTATCTGCCTTGGATGTTTGCTCTACATGTGAATAGAAAGGAAATGTGTGAACATGTGGTCATGAAGCACACATGTACATATTTACAGCTTTATTAGATCACTAAAGCAATATTGGGAGAATGTCTAGAAATGTTTGTACAGAAAGGATAGAAAGGTAAAGTATAAATGTTGTTGAAGAGAATGGGGATTTGAGATAATGTAATTTCAACATATTAAAACTAATGATGACGATGATAAAAAATTGGCTTACAGTTCTGTATGGATACAATCTGCAACAGAACATACAGGCCAGTGTCCTATTCAGTGAACACAATGTGGAAGAACAATTGTGTAAGCATTTTTGTAGCTCTGGCAGGATCCTGCTCGCATGCCTTGTCATGCACTGGTTGTGAGATTGGGGGCACAATTGGGCATGCTACATGGAGACTGCTGGAGAGACTGTTTTTGCCATCCATGCCACCTTTTCTGAATAGGATACTGGCCATAGTGTACTGTTTCTGTGCATACACCTAACTATTTTGACAGAAACAAAACATTAATTCTTCTCCCTTAGTTCTCCCTGGGTTTTTTCATGCTCCGCTATTTATTTTGCATTGAAAGAAGCTGAAAGCCACAAAGATTATTAAAAAAGATGAAACCTATTCCCACAGTTCTCCAGCCCGGAAAACTGTAAGCATCACCAGAAATAAGAGCTATTTCTATTTTCTTCAAAGAAGTGGATACTCTGTATTTTACAACTTAACTTGATAACAATTTACTCCCAGCCTAGTTCTGTCATCTTGTAAGTGCACCTATGTGTCACACTTTCTTTCTTTTTCATTTCTTTCATTATATCTAATCTGATCAGATCAGACTCTGGGAACATTTCCACTTGCACATTATGTCCTGCTACTCAGAAGTGGAAAAGTTTGTTCACAGAAGATGAGTGGATGGTGGCCTCTATTGTTAGTTTATCCTGACATATTTCAACTCAGAATTGGCTCTTGACACTTAGGCATCCTTCTGAGCATTACTTTTACAAATGTCTCTAAAGAGAGACTTCATACAATTCTGTGTAGAAATATGAGGAGCTATCAATGGGATTTAGTTCCAGGAAAGTATTGAACTGAATCATATTTTTCTCACAATGACCAGTATCCTATTGGTACTGCCAGCTTCAGGAGACCTACTGAGTCTGTAGGATTTACACAGGTGCTGACTTATCATTCAAGCAATTGATTCAACAGGTGTGCTCTCTAGCTGAGACTAGCAATAGCATACTGGTTGTTGAAATGAAAGGAACAAAATAGTTGTGACTAATTTAAATCCCACTGATTGTATTAGGACTAAGGTATGGTTATCTTACTGTAGATCCTATCCATTGGGAGAAGTTAACTTGGTTTATTTCATGAGGACCGGACAAGAAACATAGTGGTTTGACTCAGACATAGGGTGTGTCCACATTGACAAATGATGCAGCAAATGCTCCAGAATTGGGATTGTCTGATTTGCATTATTTTCCCTTGACTACATGATGTCAAAGTCAATGTGAACCATCCCAGAGTCCCCCCACCCCCAAATCCCTAGTTTTTACCTCCACAACTGGGTTTCTACTTTTTTGGAATAAAAAACCTTCACATTAGTTCAGATGGTGTAATCAATTGATCTGATGTGGAGGGGTTTGTAGCCATTATCTTTGAAGTCATTCCAGTCAGCTACAGCAGTAGTGAGAGAGGCAGGACAATGGGGAAAGTGGCTGCCATTTGAATCTTCTTTTCCCCACACCTGGTGCCTTGATCTGCTTTCACCTTCCTTCCTTCCTTCCTTCCTTCCTTCCTTCCTTCCATTTGCTTTTCTTTCAAAGGCTTGCTGCTCCAATGCTAAGGTAGCTGCCCAACCAATGCGTAAAAAAAGAGGAAAGAATAGGAAAGAAAGGAAGAATTTTAAAGGAAGCTTTGCTTTTGCCATCCACATTTACATAAAGCACATGTAAGCTCCTGCTTCTTTTTTCTTTTCTTTTGGTGTTCAGCTGCCCTAGAGCAGGGGTCTCCAAACTATGAGCCGCGGGCCACATCTGGCCTGCCTTGCCATTTTATCTGGCCCATTCTGTGGGCAAGGGGGCGTGCAGGTGGGTGGGGGTGGGGGGTACGGGCAGGCGGGCGTCCGCGGGGTGTGTGTGCATGTGGGCATCTGCAGGGGGTGAGTGCATGCGGGGAAGGAAAGATGAAAGCAGACTGGGCACAAGGTGTGGGGAGAAGAGGATTTAAATAATCAACAAGGTGAAAACAAAGTTAATTTCCTTCCCTCTCTGTTGACTGCTATGTGGTTGGCTGAAATGAATTAACCCAGGGAAACCCAACTTCCCAGGTGTGACTTCACAGCAAATCTATTTGTGTTTTTCCCACTGAATAGCTGCACCCTTACTCATATTTAGACAGAGTCATTGAAATCAGTGGGAGTCAAGTCACTTGTGACTGATCCAGTTCCCATGCCCTGATTTAGTTTGTTACTGGGGGGGGGGGGGGTTGTTTTGTTAGGAAATGAGCAAACGCATGCAGCTTTTTTCTTTTACCAAAACCTAACACAGGGACAAGCTGGAGAGGGAGAATTATATCATAGATCAATTTTTCACCTTTATTCTTTACTGGTAAAGTATGTAGTGTAATAATGTAAATTTAAACACCAATTAAAAATGTCCACCTTTCAATGTAAACATAGCAATGTAACATGTGGCCATTTCTCCGTAACTCGAAAATCTCTGCTATTGTCCTATATTTAAAAAACAGGTTGCCCTCATTGCCTTTACCTGCCTTATCTGCCCCTATGGAGCTCTTTGACAATTCTGGTTTATCATTTGCATTCATATACCAACTACAGATTGAGCTGATTTTCAGGAAATTAATTAGATGTATAAAACACTCCAGGAAATATGGAAAAAAAATCTGGAGCAGAACATGCTTGTTCCTACAGAAAAGAAGAAGAAGAATAAAGCCAGTAGGTGGTTCTTGTGTTATCACAGGATGATAGAGAGAGGCTTTTTAAAAAGGCCTGTGTATGTACATCATGTATATATCCTTATTTTAGAAAAACACTTAGCCAGAGGGGGAAGGAATATGTTGTGAAAGATAAATTATGCAGATAAATTTCCATTATGCACACACAGAGAAAAGTACAAAGGACGTGTATTTCCTTAGGGATACACCTCTGAAGGAAGAAGCTGACATTAAAATGAAAATTTTAAAAAGGGAAAAGAAGGGTAGCAGGAAAAAAGAAAGAAAGATCAAATCAGCAACCAAGCCTGTTTTGGCAGATTGTAGCTCAAAGCTGGGATGAGACTGAATGAGCAGAACATTGCACCAGAGGCTGTTCCTTTTGACGAAGCTTTGCATGGCTCTGTCATTTTTCGAGGGTACCCTTTCCACTTGTTGAGGAGATGCTTTGACCCAAGAGTGATGAATGCCACACATTGCAGTCTAACAACAGAGCAAGGGGAGGGTCAACAGAGACATGTGATGCTTCTAAAGCTGGCAAACTGTTTTGCCATCTCTGGTTGGGAGTCCTTCCTTGTTGGTTTGGACATCTCAAGTTCCTCTTTGCCTTAACAGATTGTCTCAGCTTCCTTGGGCAACTAATTTTGTTGCAAAGTCATAAGGCAAGCTAAATAATTGCTGGTACTGAGTTCACAAGCTCATAGGACTAATCACTAATTGTGCAAGCATGCATTAAGGCAGGCAGACAGGCAAACAGGCAGAACCCACCCACCCCGCCAGCAAAAACCTTGAAAGTAGAACTTTCAAGCTTATGGGTCAAACAGTGTGCTGTGTGAGTGTGCACATTTAAACACATACATATATGTGTATAGTCTTTGCTAATTTTGGGGGGAAAGAATAGCATTAGACAACAAACAACATTTTCCAGGAATTTTGTATTTATTTCTGCACCAAAAGGGCTAATTGTCCTTTACTTTATGCAAGATTACTTAATAATCAACAGAAAATAGTACACAGAGAAGATGAATTAGTGGATAAGCTCCTTTGGTCATACAACCTACTGGGATATGCATGATAGCAAAGGGCAGCAAGTTAATGCAGTTCATTCCAAAAGCTTTAAAAGAAAAGAACAATGGGAATGCTTCAGTGATAACAAAAAGACAATGAATAGAGCCAATCGTCTAGAGTTTTATTAGCTTCATGAAAACTTCAAAAGAGGAATACAGAAAAAATAGGTATGAGGCAGGATGCTCTGGTTTTCAACAGAAGAGAATAAGGAATATTCCCAGCAGGTGTTTAGCATTACAGGACTGGATGCTCCATCACCTGTGCCAGCTTTCAGGCATGAAATGAAGTCACCACAACCCACTTGTGTCCTCGAACCACTGTCTTTTAAGAACATCCCATGAGTGATGTTCTATACCATATAGAATGAACATATCCATGAGGAATCCAGGATCATGTCTATTTGCCCCACAACCAATCTTCATGTACAGCATGAGTGGACAAGTCTGTCATGGCTGCAACCCATTTTCAGTATCTAGGACCCATTGCAGGTCACCTCACCACTTCTTTGTATAGAACCAAAAAGCCGTGGTACCTTAACAAGCATCACACTATGGCTTATTGCTTGAATGTCCTCTTTCAAGCCCAGATTCTACTGTGGCATTCTCAAAGTGTTGCTGTTCGTTGTTGTGAAGAAAACCTTGTTCGCTGAAAGACATTGCTTAAAAAGCAGCTGTTGCCTGAGGGAGGAGGGCTAGAACACCCTTTGAACAACATTTGGTTTTGATAACATTTTATTTCATCAGCAAATGGCTGTTTCTGTGTTTTTCCTTCCTAGTTTATGTTTGTTATTGCAGGCAGTGCTTTCAGATTTAATTGGAACTTTGTTTCTGAAGAGTTATTAAGAAAGCTGTTACTGAGAATGCATTCTAAATTCCACCTCCTGCGCTATCTAAATTGCATGGTAGACTCACTTCAGTAAATTAGGCTTTAATAATGTTGTTTCAACTTCCATACATATTGGGAAATGCAGAGCGTGGCTTTTGTAGGGTTTGGCTTTGAACAGAGGGAAATTGAGTTGTTTGGATGTGCAGTATAAAGCTGACAAAAAGACTCATGTCACCTTCACTACTCACAAGTATTTAATACTAATACATAAGCATTCATAGACTGCAACCCAGTTCATCACATTTCTGAAGTGAGCTGCATTTATTAACACTTATACCAAATAAAAGTTTTTGGTCTTTACATTGCCACAAGACTGCTACAGTCTGTTTTACTGCTACAGACTTACATGGCCACCCTTACCTGGCAACAGACATGCACAAGCAATGCTGAACAGTATCCTCTTGCTGAGAATAATTTAATCATGGCCCTTTTTTTGGTTTCATTAATGTCCAACTTGTGGAATAGTTTTGTAAATGCAGAACTGTCCATACTGCATTGTGAAGAATGGACTGGTCAACACGAAGAATTTGTGACTTGGGAACAATTCAAAGAAGTCTACATCTTGTCAAGTATGATCTGGACAGGAGTCTATTTATGTTGTAAATCTCACCTGACCTTAATGTGACCTCATCTGTCCACATGGTGACTACTTCAGTTTCCATGCTTCCCACATCAATGGCCTGGGAGTTGTGTGAGTCATTAATAGTAAGAGAGCTGGCTTTGTACATTGTCACAAGGCATGCATTCCTGTTTCTGCATAATTTGATTCTCAGTCACTTTGTGCTTGTCACCACCATCCTAGGTAACAGGCAAAAGTGAAAGATGACACTTACATAGGATCACCCAGCTCTCTGAAAGCCTTCACATGCTCCTGGTCACAATCGACCCACCCATGCTCTTGTCTTATCATTCCCCTTCCCCTTCTGGTGGGACGTACTGGGCTAAGCTCTTCTCCTAGGGATCTCTTAGTTGTACTCTTACCTTTGACTCATTTAAATGTCAATTTTATTCCACCCCAGATATGAAGGAAAGTACAAATTTGGCGGTAAATTCTTCAAACATTTTGTGAAATGGCAAATACGATAGGTGGGTACCACTGTTTCCAGTCTGGAGAGGAACATGTTGTACCTGCCTGCCATATAGTCATGAAAAATGAGGAGCCTCACAGGAAAAAAGATAATTCAGCACAAACATAGCTAAATACAGAGAGATCAAATCTCTAAATTAACCGTTCAGCATTCCAAGTTCTGGTCTTGAGCGGACAAATCTGCCAGGTTCAGTTTTCTCCACATTCATTATAAATCAGTCAGCCAGTCAGTCTCTATTTCTTTTCAACCAAGACAGTTTGGGATGTTGATTATTATTCTTTTATCAAAATGAATTGGGATGAAATTCCTTCCTTATCACTGCCCCCATTGAGGTCTCAATCATCAGTGTGCACTGATGACGATGTACGTATGTATGTAGGTACATATGGATTAAAAATCCAGCCATATAAGCGCAACAATAGATAAATGCGTAGCTTGACCCAAGAAGGGATTTCAAGTGGGATTATTCCTCATCCCACACCACCTTTCAAGTCACACCCCTACATTGCTTATTCTTATCGGGACACATTCTCAAAGGTTTCTGTTATTATTCATACAGTACAGAGGAGTGATCAGTCATCAACTTGAATGCTATTATCAGTTGTTGCAGATCTGCCACCTATCATATCAGGCAATTACAACAATGAGAACCATGCTGGGAAATGCAAATAGATATAGCGTGCCTTGTCTATGCCTATCGCTTTAATTAAACCCAGCATATTTCTCTCTATTTAACCTTGCAGCAGAATCAAGGAAGGTACACCCCACCCCCTGCATCGTGGAATTCTTTCACTTTGACCCTTTTAACCTTGGATTTATGCTTTGGTCATATAAACAATTCCTACATATAAAGCAAGTTAACTGGCTATTATTGCAGGATAAATGGTTGTGCAAACAAGGCCCCAGAGTTTTGCCATAGATTTCAGTGGAGGCAGGATTTCACCCAGCATATTAATTGGAGGTAGGTTTTTCCTCCCAACGATGCCTCTTTCTTCAAAGCTTTATAAAAGGGGAAGGGAAAGAATAAATCACTTCATGCAGTTGTCACCTAGGACTGGAAAAGGCTGGCAGAAGAGTTTATATATAGCTTAAACTGGTGTGTTTCCTGTGAATAAACTATCAAATGTTTAAAATAAATGGCTTGTCCTTGTGCCATTACTCACTCTGGGAATGATTTATAAACCAATTATGTGGGGAGTTTTCATCCCTTTCATCAGGGTTATAGATTATGGGTCAATTATGCATTCTTCCCTACCCTCTGTACAGGATCTAGCTCAGCACTACCACAAAATGGCTGAGAGTGCAAGCTGTAATTTAGTCACAACCACACACCCATATTTGTAGGCCAGGGACAATTTGGGGGAGTTTTCCACTTTGTCACACTTGGTCACAAATCTGTTCATGCAATGGCTTTCTGAATTTCCAGTGACTGGAAAACTTGTCTTCCAAACAGAAGTTTCTTTCTCTGTGAGCTCAGTTTTGCTAGCTGCTGTGTCTCTGAGGTAAGCTATGCATGCAACATAAGTTATTTTGCTCTGGTGGCTTGCATTCCCTGTGAGAACCTTTAATCTGGTTGCCCAAGCCATGTAGAGTTATCATCATCATCATCTTAGAACTGCAGAGCTGGAAGGGAACCTATGGATCATAGAGTCCAGCCCTTGTCAAGGAAGTGCAATGGTGAATTGAAGTCTCAACCTCTGGCTCCACAGCCAGATATCTAAACCACTGAGCTATTCAGCAATTACACTATTAAAATGACATTTTATGTTCTTATATAGAGGGCATCTTCCACCATCTTCCTGGTGGAAGGAACAACAATAAGTTAAGATATGCTGGTGACACCATATTGTTGGCAGAAAGCAACAATGACTTGAAATGACTCCTGATAAAGGTGAAAGAAAGATTGCAGCTGAAGACAAAAATCATGACTCCAAAAGAGTTATGCAGCTTGAACATTATCAATGAAGAAATCGAAATTGTTAAAGTTTTTTACACCCTGGATCAATCTAAATGGAGACTGCGACCAAGAAATCAGATGAAGATTGAGGCATAAAAGAGCAGCAGTAAAGGAACTAGAAAAGTTCATTAAGTATAAAGATGTATCATTGGAGACGAAGATAACCCCTTACTATGTAAGATGGTAAATGGGCAAGGAAGAAAACCACAGTAAAAAAACAATTAATTCATTTCAGGAGAGCTTTAGAGATACCATGGACCACCAGGAAGACAGTAAGTGGATGCTAGATAAATTCTCCAAGCAGGGTACCAATCCCACCATTTTCCCGAGCTACTAATATTATTCATTCATTCATTCATTCATTCATTCATTCATTCATTCATTCATTCATTCATTCATTCAGCGTGATGCTGAGGATAGAGGATTAGAACTTGATAAAGCTGAGTTCAAATTGTACCCATCTGTGGCAAATCCCTGGGGGACAGCAGTGATAAACACTGAAAATCTCACAAACCACTCTGAAAACCCTCTTAGGGATGTTGTAAGTTGGAAACAATTTAATGGCATGTAACCACAACACTTAGATTTCAAGTTATGTGCTTCTAACCATGAGGGCTTAAATTTGAACGTTTTGTTAAACGTTTGCACACACTTTCCAGAGGAATCTGATTCCCATGGCTGATATTTCTTCTTTTATCTTTTCTTCACCTATACCCTGTTTCCCTGAAAATAAGACCTAACCTGAAAATAAGTCCTAGTATGATTTTTCAGGATGCTCGTAATATAATCCCTACCCCAAAAATAAGTCCCAGTTGAGTGAAACCCTGCCCTCCACCATTGTGCAGCAACCAGAAGATGACAGGACTGTATTTGAATCAATGTAGATTGCTGTACATGAAAAAAATAAGACATCCCCTGAAAATAAGCCCTAATACATTTTTTGGAGCAAAAATTAATATAAGACACTGTCTTATTTTCGGGAAAACATGGTAGTAGAGTATGCGTATTTTCTATACATGCAACTGCATAGGTTTCACAGAGTCAAAATTGACAATAAGGAAAATAGATTATTTTCCCTGATCAACACATTTTACCTCACTGGAATTGCCTGGATTCAACTGCAGCCAGTTTCTCGACCACACAACAAATATTTTTTTTAGGGTGTTTTTTTTTGTAAGTGAAGCAGTTGCATCAGCAATGATATACCAGAGTTGCAGGGGTGGGATCACATGCCCTGCCCTTCCACTAAGGACATGCCCTGCCCTTCCACTAAGGAGCAAAGAAAGTGTTCAATTCATTGGTGTCCTGAAGTGGCTCGCTTATTAAGCCACTCCACGATATCAGAAACTCAAAATGGAACAAGCTGGACCAAATCACATTTCTTGACCTCTGATATGCTATTTGAATGCAAGGATCACACCAAATGGCATATTACCCCTCCACCCTACTCCAAGTAACCCTATTTAGCCTGCAGCAGCCCACTCCAAAATGAGCAGTATAGATGAGCCCCAAATCTCTTTATCTTGTCTCCAAATGTCATGTACATCGGTGTAGAAACAAAAATGTTATAGATATTTCGTTTTTCCAATGCATAGATTTTACAGATCAATCTGGATTCAGGGCACAAATTGCTCTCCAGAAATGACCAGAGATATTCAGAAATCCGAATCGGCCTGGACACTAAATTGGGGAACCTGTGCACAGCCCTATAGTGTATTCTCTAATCTAACGCACAGTGAGACAAATGAACAAAGTCTACAACTTTACTGGATTTAGAGGAGAATATTTAATGGCTGGACAGCTCAGTGGGTTAGAGGTTGGGAGTTCAATTCCCCACTGTGTCTTCTGTGAGTAGAGCCAGGCTGTGTGGCCTTAGGCAAGCTGCACAGTCCCAGGGTGCCACCAGAAGAAGGAGATGGTAAACCCTTTCTGAGTATTCTCTACCTGGAAAACCCTGAAAATGATCACCATAAGTCAGGATTGACTTGATGACACATAATTATATTTAATGGTAAAAACAGTATGGGTGCTACTAAGGTTAATTAATTCAAAAGATAAGAGAACTATACATATCATCCTACCTCAGTGTGTGTGCTGATGAACCAGCAGGTATGGTAAGAAAAGGAAAGGCTGGATTAAGAAACCTTTTCTAAACCTTGCCTCTAGTGTTGGAATTATGATGCTGCAGGGGGAAGCCAGCAGGCTACCTGCCCATCTGCTTCAGAGATTGTCAGCCAAGTCTGGTAAATTATGCATGTTGGGATTAATCAGGACTCTGACACATGGCTGACAGAAGAAGCCATTGGCATCTGGGAGATTTGGGATCAATATCAAAATTCTACATTTCCTGACCCTTGTAGGATTTTACAGGTTAGGAGGAGCTGGCTCCCTGGTCACTACATTGGGCCAAAGGAAATGCCAGGGTCCAAAGACAGGATGAAGAGCTGAGTCCCTGTCAGTGGCTCTTAGACAAGGCTTTTGTCTCCACCGCTTGGCTCCCTGCCTTGGAGAACAGTGATATCATCTATGCTGCTGAAGCTTGAGTATCTCTTTTTTTCATTGCTAAACTTCCAGGTTTGAAAAAAGTGCAGATCCCCTCACAGGAAAGTGAGTTGGAGGTTTGAACCTCTTAAGAATTTAGGAGGGAAAACTAGGCTTGTTGCTTTATTTCAGTAGCTCTTCTTCCTTCCCTCCCTCTCCCTCTCCCTCTGAAGGTTGAGAATTATGCCTCAGAAACTGGTGCAGTGCTTCAAGACATAAATAAATCTCCAGGAATGTTGCGGCTAAAACACCCCATTCGTCCTCCTGCTTATGATTCATGAAAGAGCACAATGCAATTTAACATTTTTGTATGCTTTAGTAAGTAATATTATTTCCCCATTTTTGCACTGAGGCGGAGGCTCAGGTACTGAAACAAATCTCCCAATGCAAGCACTGGATTCAAGAAGCCCTGACCTGATCCACTGCTGCAAGGACAAAATTCAGTCCCTCAGGCTCTACTGGTTACAAGATAATTCTTATTTGTTTCTGAATTATCCCTGGAGACATTTCTCTTTCTTTTACATTTGTGTGAGCAGAATCCCCCTCCTATCTTCTTGTTTCAATATTCTGAGTAGACTAGCAGCTGTATTGGAGTTGCTTGTCTGGTTGCTTTAGAGGACCCGCCATTAAGTGGGAATAGCACTGTGATGGTGGTGGTCCAGATGCATACCTGTGCAAGGTCATGGTGGGCTTTAAGGAAGAGCAAGTGTCATGAAAACTGACTTCTCTGGCTTCTGGTTATCATGAGCTTTACCACAGATCCTACTGCAGATCTGCTGAAAGATCCAAAGAAATATACAGAATCCTGAATTTGGAATATTAGTAAATCTTCCTTTCTAGTTAATCCTGTTCATTCTGAAACAAACATTCAAAGACCACTGAACATGGCAAGCTAAAGAACTGTCTGACATTGTACTTTGATATAGCAAATTGCATAGGCAACTATATGTTAATCATCATCATCATTGTGTGCCATCAGGTAAATTCTGACTTGTGGTGACTGTTTTCAGGGTCTCCTGGGTATAGAGTACTCAGAAGTCATTAACCATTCCCTTCTTCTGGGAGTGCCTTGGGACTGTGCAGCTTCTCAAGGCTACACAGATTGGCTTTACTCATAGGAGGCACAGTGGGGAATTGAACTCCCAGCCTCTGGCTCCACAGCCAGATACTTAACTCACTGAGGTATCCAGCCAGCCAACTGTATGTTAAACTCTATTTATTTACTGTGGGCATGATGACATGAAATCAAGCCTGGTGTCCTATTGTAAAAAAAAGTTCTCTTACAGGGAGTTCAGCTGAGCAGCCATTGTCCATGAAAAAGAAGGCCATTTTTTTCTTCAGCCTTTCCAGCCTCAGCTGGCAATGGCAGCGATGCAGTATTCTGTCCCACTGCAGCATCAGCAAGTAGGCAGGAGAACAAGTTGCCTGGAAAGAAATATTGCATTTAACGGCATTGGCAGCCTGTGGCTATTCAATAAAATTTCTATCAAATAAAATCCAGCTTTTCAGAAATGCTTGCTATTAGGGGCTGTGCCCTGAATTATGAAACATTAAAGCTGGAACAATCTTTTCAATGAACAACTGGGGGGAGGGTGGCAGGTGGTGGGAGGAATCTCATATGACCTCTTCATTTTACAAGTACAGCCCACCTCTTTGGCCCCATGTGCTCAGACTGAAATGGGATAATTTCCAGAGCGGTTTTCTCTAAAAGCTATTTTATCCTTCTGTTTGTGGTTTAAGGTAGCCCTGGTGTCATGATGGCCAATGGAATGCCTCCAGGCCTGACTCAGCAGAGCAAGTGGGGGAGGGAACAGATACAGCAGGGCCAGCTCAATGTATATTGAAATAAGCATAGTATGACAAACTGCCATTTAAAGACCCCTCCCAGCATTACAAGCCATTTATGTAGCCTCCACTTTATACACATATCTGTATCGATCACACTTCACCACTAAAATGACCTTTTTTGAATGCCTTTACTGGACCCTTTGTGCACGGCAGGAGAGGAAGCTGAACACGTTCCATATACGTTGTCTCCGACGCATTCTTGGTATCACCTGGCAGGACAAAGTTCCAAATAGAGTAGTCCTAGAACGAGCTGGAATTTTTAGCATGTATACATTACTGAAACAGCGAAGTCTACATTGGCTTGGGCATGTCGTGAGAATGGCTGAAGGTCGGATTCCAAAAGATCTCCTGTATGGAGAATTAGTGCAGGGAAATCGCCCCAGAGGGAGACCACAGCTGCGATACAAGGATATCTGCAAGTGGGATCTGAAGGCCTTAGGAATGGACCTCAACAGATGGGAAACCTTGACATCTGAGCATTCAGCCTGGAGGCAGGCGGTGCATCATGGCCTCTCCCATTTTGAAGAGACCCTTGTCCAGCAGGCCGAGGTGAAGAGGCAGTCCCGAAACCAGCCAAATCAGGGAGCTGGACAGGGGACAGATTGTATTTGTCTTCAGTGTGGAAGGGATTGTCACTCTCGAATTGGCCTTCTCAGCCACACTAGACCCTGTTCCAAGTCCTCCATACAGAGCACGTTACCATAGTCTCTCGAGACTGAAGGATGCCTACATGACATGAGACATGAGACTGGACCATTACAATATTAAACACAGGCTAGTCTTTGAGCCCAGGAGGATTCAGCAACAGACTGGTCACTACAGAGCTTGAAGGGATGGTGGAGAAGCAGAATAGGCCCCAAATCATCCCAACCAGTTGTTATAGTGTCAGGATCTATGCTCAAGTATGCCCCAAGATGGAGATGGCAACCTTGTTCTATCATCTGTGGTTTCACCTCCAGCTATGTAGGACAGCACTCTTTCCCTTTCTCCATAGTCAAAGGTTTGCCTGTCATCTGGAACATTTTCCATTGCCTAGAAATGGAAAATCCATTCTCACCTGTTTGTATGGGAGCAAAGGGACACAGAGATATGGCAGTCCCATATTAGGAGAGTCAGAGTTGAAATCTAGTTAAGATGCTAGGCAAAAGATGTTAATTGGAACCAAATTAAGAATATTATCTAGGAGTTCAAGGAAGATGGAGTCCTTAGGTGGAGCAGTCCTTCTTGAATGTTGGTACATCTCCCTGCTTTCACTGCAAATTGTACTCTGGGTGGCTATTCTGGCTATTTCCCATAATCCAACATCACCAACAAAAAGCAAGAATGCATAATCCCTTTATTGAGTATTAAAGTATTAAAGCAAGGTGAACACTTGAATCAAGCAGTCCCCTTCACCAGGAAGCTGAATATTTTATTTTTTCATGTGTCATGAATGAGGAGTAGCTAATCTTTATTTAAGCAACAGTTTCACATCCTGCAAAAAAAATAAAAAATAAAAATGGGTGGGTTATAGAATCTTAAAAGCATACAGAAAACGTTTAGACACAAAGGTGGCTCAGAGCATTTGGAAAAACGGTTTCCTTCCCCTACTGCTTTCAGAACCCCTGCAGCTTCTAACTGCAGACAAACAGTGTAAAAATCACCCTAGATTAATCTCTTTGCCATGTCATCAGTCAGATGAAATTGAGATTGATACCTAGCAAAGGCTCATCATAGATCATCATAGCTCTTCATGAATCTTGATCAAACCAGCACCTTTGGGCGACGATGTCGCTCAGTATGTTTCTACAATGCAAAGAGAGAAATATAATACTGTGTGGGCGTTTTTGCATTCATAGTATACTACTCTAAAACTGGGGTTTGATGTGGAACAGTTTATAGATCCAGTGACAAATGATAATCAGATCACCCCAGCCAGTGTAGAAAAAGCTTTGGGAATGATGGGTATCATAGCCAGTGGAGTCACATCCATTATGGCAAAGAGGGCCTCTTCTGGAGTGTGTGTGTGTGTGTGTGTGTGTCTACTTATGTGAAAATAGCCACTTCTGCCTTTAGTTCTGTTTGCCATCCTTGGCTCTACCCACCGTGTTGTGCCTTCTCCCTCACCAACCCAAAAGGGCAACCAAGACCGCTGGCTACAGTGCAACAGCATCTGGGGATGCAAAGTAGAGATAGGTGACTTTACAAGAAGCTCCAGTATGCGCTGCACAGGAAACATAGCAGAGCTTTTGTGATCTCAGACAGGATGGCCCAAGACTCTGTGTTCAGGCTGTTGTCTCTTGTGAAAGCGTAGACCTAGATTTCCCAAATGATAAGAAGTGAGAGAGGGAGATGTTTCACCCTCCAGCATTGTTGGACTTTTCCACCCACCATCTTTCCCCAGTGGTTATGGTGACTAGGGCTGATGGAAGCTTCAGACCCACAATATCATACATTCATCACCTCTGCGATAAGGGATGATGCACACCTCAGTGGGGCACAGGCATTCCAAGGGCTTGGGTTCAATCCCTGGCATCTCTGAACAAAGGAATGTTGGGCAACAGGACTGAAACAGATTTGTGCCCAAGGGAGAACTTCGAGACCATTGCCAGTGGTTGTAAATGGACCAGTGACCTTATTGAGGAGAAAGGGAAGTTTTAAAACACACTTTTCCAACCTCAGACACCTCCAATGTTCCGTGGAAATGCCCATCAAACTGAAAGACCCTGAAGGGATAAATGCTTTTACAAATGAATGATGATCCATCCTGCTGTCTGTGCCACCCCTATTTTAATCATATTCTTAGGCTTCAGATTAACAGATTCTCCCTGCTTTTTCCCTCTTTATAGAGAGACGCATGGAGCAGGTGCCAATTAATTCTATGGTGCAATAAAAAATGCATCTTTGTGATTAATATGTGTTAGAACAAGAAACGGCAGGGTAATAAAACTGGAATGGTTTGGCGGAGCCTTCAGGGAAATGCATCTGAGCTCACTCTGCTGTTAGGATAAGGCAACCTTCTCTGTACTGGCAATGGAGGGAAGGCTTTCTATGCAGGTAGAATGATTAACAAGATGTAGCACCTGTTAGGGATGAAAGACAAGAATATTTGCTGAAGCATACCAATGCGAGGGACAGAGGCCCTGCCAATGTCTTTCAATGTATCCCGAGGCATCCTTCTATCATACTCCAGCACTACCCTGGGAAAAGTCTTCATTATTCCCCCTCACAACAAGTATATAAGCTCTTAGGAGACAGATACACACACACACACACACACGTACGTACGTACGTACGTACGTACGTACATAACAGAATGACTAATGAACAGAAGTATGTAAGCAAAACCATTTGGCTTCCATCTATTGCTCTAATAACTACCAGCAACTGAAGAAGGCAGAACCTGAAACATTTTGCTTAAATATTTCTGTCTGTAAATCACTTTTGTGTGTGTGTGTGTGTGCGCGTGCGTGCGTGCGTGTGTGTATATATATCAGTGATTAACTGCATCCTTCAAACCGATCCAGAAAAACCTTGATCAAAGTGCTGTTTAATCTATCTATCTATCTATCTATCTATCTATCTATCTATCTATCTATCTATCTATCTATCTATCTATCTATCTATCTATCTATCTATCTATCTATCTATCTATCTATCTATCTGCACAAACATATATGTATGGTTTTACCAAATCTTTAAAAACAATTCTGCAATGTCCTAAAAATACAAGTATCCATTGTCTTGAACAGATTGGGGGGGGGGGCAGTTCCTGTTTTGGACAACAACTCCCAGAATTCCTCAGCCAGCATGCTTGCTGATCCTCCTGTCTATGGGGCTGTGGGAGAAGTAGACTTTGAAAGGAAATTTGCCCCCACTGATCTTCAGTGGCTTGAGTAAACACAAGGAGAATGAGAAAAATATCATAGGGTGAATTGCATGCTTTGGATTGGGGCTGAGGGTTTTTTGCCACTCCAGATGCTTTAGAGTACTACAGTTTGCTGGCCATGTGGGGTGTGAGTGTGTCTATACGTGTGTGACTGATAGGAGTTGTAACTAGAGATGAGCAGATTTGTGTTTTTCACAAAATTGCTCACTTCCATGGTACAGCTAAACATCCAATGTGCCCTTCCCTCCTGGTTAGGTGGACAGCTGGTGCAAACTTTTTAAAAGTTTTGGCAAGAGTTCCATGGGTTTGTGAAATATTCAGAAAGCAAGTTCTATCTGCTGTGTCACTTATTTGGGTGGATAAAGGCTCTATTTGAATACGAGTTCATTGTGCAGAACATGTAGTTTGTTCTGGTATCCAAAAGACATATACAGAACCCCAAAGTTACTTTTCTGTGCTGTCATCTAGAAATGTTGGCAGAAAGAGGTCTGCTCTCTAAGTTCAGTCAAAAATCTATGAACACAAGCAGCATATTTAATATCTTCAACAGTTCTTCTCAACAACGATGTTGCAAGGTGTAAGCCACGATTCTGCAAAAGAAAGATTTTGCAGCTGAATTACACGATGGGCACAAACTGAATAGAGTGAATGCGTCTGGAGTAAGGAAAAGGTTTAAGATGGAGGATTTGAATTCTTCTAAATCCAATGTTTGGAGCAGCTTTTTCCACTTGGTGCCGCCTAGTGGCTAAAAGGTAAACACAGGAGAGTTCAATTAGAATGAAACAGGGATGTGGACTGCCTTCAAATGTCTATGAATAAACCCAATCAGAGGCATTTGTATATTTCTGGGTTGACCACAGGGCACAGCAAATGATTAACAGGGGAGGGGTGGATTAACAAGGGTCGTGTGGCGCACAAGCAGATCCCTCATATTAAATCTGGCATTTGTGTGTTACTATCAGAAGTGGAGAAAGAGAAAGAAAACTCATGAAGACATTGAGTTAGTGATGACGGGGAAGACAAGTATACTCTTTACCTAAGAAATTAACCTTCCTCCCCTTTTCTGCTGCTGAGTTGCTGATCAAGTCAGCAAAGTCTCTACTTTGGCTGCAGCATCACCAGTTTCAGATCCAGGGAAGAGAAAGGGTTGGGGGGAGAGAGAAAAAAAAGGACAACAGGTATAGAGAAGCACAGGATCTCTGCACGGACATTTTAAGGAGTTAAAGAGAACCATGTCCATTGCCCCTTTAAAGCCCCCCACTCAGTCTTTTTCCCAATGGCTGCCTTAGGAAGCCAATGGGGTCTTTCTCCTGGTGACTGGGAGAAGAAGAAAAAAGAGCAAGAGCGAAAATAAAAATAAAACATCTGCTGCCTGGCCAGAAACCCTTCTGTCCTGCCTGCACCACTCACGATTTGACTTGGCCTTACCGGTTCTCTGGGCATCTCTGCATTGGCAGAGATGGAAATTCAACTAGAAATTCACAAATACTGCCACAGACATGGGCAAGGATTGGGCCAAAGTGTCTCCAGAAGGGCACAGGGTGGGTCAGGCACCAATCTGCATTTTCCTATTCAGGTACAGAGCATGATAGTGGCCCAATCCGCTTCCCTAATATGGGGCATTCTCCAGAATGGAAACCAGGCAGAAATGTAGATGAGTGTGAACAGAAAAATAATGCTTCAGTTTGAGTTCCAGTCACCGAGGTTTCTTTTCTTTGACAAGCTGCACTTTTGCTGTGTACATAGTTCCTCAGTTTTCATGTCATGAAGGGACGTGAAAGTCTCAGAATCCCTTGAGCAGCATGGTAGCGGAACTGGCTGAGGGTCTCTGAGAGCTTTAGATCAAGTGCTAGGCATATGCCCTGCTTTGCAGTAATTTTTCTAAGAGGCTATCAAGTCCAAGTCTGGTTTAAAAACAAAATGCCTCAAGAAGGGCAGGAGAGGTCTTGCACTTGCCCATCAGCAATGACTCACAGGGGTCACCTGGTCATGCCCTTCCCCGGCATGGGAGGCGAGCTGCATTTCTAATTCAACTTTAATCATCATAATTCCTAGGTTTATGCATATTTCTTCTTTTCTTTTGGTGATGCCTTCCCCTTTATTTATTTTTTTAAAATTTATGGCATGATCCTAAACTCTTCTATTTAGGATAGCAGGGGTTTAAAATCATAGAGGACGGGTCCTGTCCTCTTGCTACTCCTGGCCTTCATGTATTGGAGATTGTGTATGTACTGAAGATATATTGTAGATTCACCTTTATACACAGGCTCTGCTCTTCAGTTACCAGATCTTCATGCACCAGCTGGAGTTGCAGAGAATTGCTATGCTTTTCTCAGCTTCCAAGCAAGGAAACAGATCTCAAGGCCAGCAGCATTGGAGGAGGAGATAGATAGCCTGTGAGGTGGCTTTAAAGGCTGGACACCCATTGCCAACCCTTTTCAGATGGCAGCAAGGCTCCTTGACTTAGTGTGAAGGTGTTTGTGTGTATGTGTGTTGCCCAGACTAGCATGATAAATGCTAAATGCCTCCACCCACTAGCTGTTTCCCAGCCACACTCCTTTACTCCTGCTTCTCTAGGGATCATACCTGGTTGCATTGTGCCATTTATAGGAAGACAGGGGGCAGAGCACTAATGTCACAACTCATGACCCTTCTTGTTGCACAAGCCATGGCAGTGGTAGCACAAAGCCTTGCAAAAACTCCCCTTTCACACACTCTTCCAACACCCTTTGTTATCACAAGATTCTGCCCCCAGCTCTCCAGTTTTGATCACGAAATCTCTCTACCCACCTGGGAACCCTATGTCTGATTAAATGATCAACATGCTTTATGTTTCAAGGTTACTTCTGACACATGCACTGGGTGTATACACACAGGCTTCAGTGCAGAGAGTGTAGCAGAGTCCAGGCATAGCCAGTGACCACAAGTCCTAATCCCTTCCCGTAATGATGAATAACTATACAAAGACTGGTGGTTCACACAGGGTTTGCATGGCCTGCAGTTGGCAATGGCTGCCTGGTCTCTGAACTGGCCAAGATCCAGTGTTGGGCTGCAGTTTTGCTATTCAGTGCAATCCTTTTTCCATTCCCAAAAGGCAAAGTGCTGTTTTGAGTCAAAATAAATAAAAATTCTGGCATTGCTTTGCAAATATTTACAGCATAACCATTTTCAAAATGCAAGTTCATGTTTAACTGCAAATGAGTCATTAAAGTTTCAGTCTGCATAGGAAAAGCTTATAGCAAGCAGCACTGCTGGCAGTATAAATGTTTTGGGCAAAAATATGATGAAGATTGGCCGGCTTTGCAACTTCAAGAAGGCTAATGGCTACCTTTCAGAGAATCTGTTACTTCTAAAAACCTAAGAAGCTGCTTTATACCAGGGCAGACCATTGGTACCTCTAGCTTAGTATTGTCTACACTGACCAGCAACTCAATTCTAGGATTTTAGATTAGAGTCTTTCCATGCCTTGAGATGCCAGATACTGAACCTGGATCTTCTGCAGGCAGATTGAGGGTATTATACCACTGGGATATGGCTCGCCTTCAACAAAGGTGCCCTCTTACAATAAAACAATTGTTAGATCAATTGTATTACAAACACTATGATTGCTTACCGGAACAGAATCACTCTGGAGGTCTCCTTTCCTAGTGGTGCTTGGTTAAGATTGGCACCTGCCTTCTTTTAGGGTGGATGACTTTCTATTTGGAGTGTGCTCCAAAGACAATTTCCTTTCAAAGGTGTTCCTCATTTGAAGGGCTTTCCAGTCCAAGACTGAATGTAAGATAAAGGACCACAAGAAGAGAGATCAGAGTCCATAGTCAGAACCTGGCCATAGTCACCCTCATGAGTGAGATGAATTGCAATGCTGCTTGAATTTATTTAAAAAAATGATTTTTAATTTTACATCAGTGCCTATAAGTCTGCACTTGATATTTTATGTGAACCATTATCCTCTTTTGACCTCTGTTTCAGTAATGTGTAAGTGGTCACCCTAAGCATGATGTAAGTTAGTGGGAAAACTATACATCAGTAAGGGATATCCTTTCATTACTGGTTCATAAATCATAGGCCAGTAGAGCACCGTTACTGGAAGTAATTTAAATGATGGATAAAACAGTAGCATGGCAACGAGGAGTGTAATTTAGTCACATTTCCCTCCTGCAGTGTGGGCTTAATTGCATTGCACTTTTATCACTGTGATGTGCTGCTGTGTGGGGGGCTGCCTTTAGAAAGTATTTGGAAACTTAAGACCTTTCTGTTCAAGGCAGGTGTTTGTTAAGTAACTAGTTGTGAAGGGAGCAATTTTAATGGAGAGATTATGCATTGTTTCCCTTTTTAAATACACTTTCAAATTATTTTATACAGTTGTTACATGTTATATATATATACACTGTGGGTCCCCTTGTTGAGAAAAAGTAGGGATGCAAATAAATAGAGGGGATTAATGAATAAATGAAATGACGTACGGGTGTTCAGGCACAGGCCAATGAAGAAACATAGACCTAAATCCTTTTGCCTAGTTACCCTGTTACATTGAAATTTGTGCAGCTACACAAATAGTGTAATGTTTGGAGATGAATTGCCTTAAGAGAAGAAAAAAGTGTAGACAGTATCTGTTGCGTATCGTCTTCCAGATGTTGACCTTTTTAAAAAAACAAACAAATGTTTGGTTAAAAAAATGAAAGCAGTTGAATTTCTGAGTCAAACAGCGCTCTTGTCAGGGGGTTATCTACAATCCTTTGTAATTATTTATTTATGTAGGTTTTCTCAACTTATCATGAAGGGTAAAGATATTCCTCTCACTGTAGATTCTCTCCATGTTCCTGCCAGAATGGCATCATACCTGTGTTCTCGCAGCAGTCGGGCATACACCAGGGGACACAGCCACAACTCTGGATTTCAATTAAGATTCAGACATCACAGTGATATAGTCTCCCTAATCCTAGAACAAAGGTGTGTGTGGTTAATCAAACGGCAACACCTCCAGCTCCCGGCTGCTTTGTTTGAGATCCGTTTAATGCCAACTCTCCAGGAGACAACAGTTACTCATTCAGAATGGATGGCATGCCTCTGATCCCAATGAGGAGGAGAGAGTACACTGCAGTGATTTGGGGGCAGTGGAGATTAGGTGAAAACATGCAAACCTTGTGTCACCTACTGTAGGGCATTGTTTTTATTTTGGACTTTATGTGGCTATAAAAAAGGTAAAGGTAAAGGTTCCCCTTGACATTTAGTGCAGTCGTGTCCGACTCTAGGGGGTGGTACTCATCTCCGTTTCCAAGCCTTAGAGCCAGCGTTTTGTCCGAAGACAGTTTCCGTGGTCACGTGGCCAGCGCGACTAGACACGGAATGCCGTTACCTTCCCACCGAGGTGGTACCTATTTATCTACTTGCATTTGCATGCTTTCGAACTGCTAGGTTGGCAGGAGCTGAACAAGCGACGGGAGCTCACTCCGTCACGTGGATTCGATCTTACGACTGCTAGTCTTCTGACCCTGCAGCACAGAGGCTTCTGCGGTTTAACCCACAGCGCCACCACTTTTGCAGCCTCAGGCAGTGCTGAAAAGAGTGCCCTCCACCCACCTGAGTCAAGAAATTTGACAGTCACAAATTCAATAACTATTTTTTGCCATTTCATGACACCCTAAAATCCACTGCCTGGTGTTAAGACTGTACTCTGCCTAATGGTAGGGCTGTCCCAGGTTTTTTTGACGTTCTTGCTTTTATTATTTTAGGAGGCAAATGTTCTTAGGTCACAACCTTGAGACTGCAACAAAAGATTTAGAGAAACTGTAGTATTTATGTGGTAGCTGTGATTGAATAGGCAGAGAGTGGCATGCCTGAGCTTAAAAAAATGGCAAAAACATTTATTTGTCACCCCTTGTTCCATGGTGACCCCCAGTATAAATGAAACTGCCATTCTGAGATTCATGGGCAGGAGATGGCAGAATGTTGTCATGGGGCAGGGCCTCAGGATACGGTGAGGCAGCCAAGCTGGAAACCATGAAGTTCACAGTCACTATCTCTCATCGTAATGTTCATGAATCATGACAGAAGCCATTAGATTTCTTAACTGTCCTGAGAGGACTTGTTCTGAAGGGCAGCAAAAAATATCATTGATCAACTTAACCAATCAGTCAACCAATCAATCTGAGACCTACAAAGGGCAAACAATGTGTCCCAGGAGTAAAGAGGTCAAACTGGAGTTGTGAAGGCTAAAGAATCTTCCCAGATTCTTCCTCCTCCCCCTCCCTTCCCTTCCCCTCTTCTTCTTCTATCTCCTGTTCACCAGATTCACAAAGCAATTTGCAAATTTTGGAAAGTCCTTTTGAAAATGGAATCACAGCGAAATTTTCACCAATCTTACAGACGACTCTTTAAAGTTGTTTGGGAATAGTTAGGCTTGAATTTTTTTTGACAGAATAGAAACAAACACAAATATAGTGTCTACTGAAGAATGCCAAATCATGTCAAGGAGACTAATAGAAAAGGCATGGAACAAGAAGACAAAGAAGCAAAAGACAGCAGAGTAGGCAATTGACAAAGAAGGTTGGTAAGGAGTCAGGTAAGAAGAGAAAGAGCTATGCAGGCATCAGCTAACAAGTTGGGATCATAATCAGACTATTGTCCAGCCTTCTTCCAGAAGCATATCTAGCCAAAAACTAATGTGACACATGGTGGACCAGAGCTCAAATTTGGAAAGAAAAAAAAATGCCCCTTCAACATCATCTCTAGAACCTAAAGAGGCTCATCAACAGATTCCATGAGATGGGCATTACTTTAAAGTCCAGGAAACTCTCAGTTGATCCTGAAGTTTCTTCAGCCAAGCTTGCCTGTCCCCTGCATACATACACCTTAGGCCTCTGGAGTGGGAAGGATATTAGTGACCCTACAAAGACTGTCTTAATCTCATTGTGTGTCCCTAATTTAGTGATGTATCAGTAGTTGTTTTGCTTGTGTGGCTGAATTCCTGGATTCCTATTGTTGTTGCTGCTGGTGCAGATGCTAGTCAAGCTAGAATGTTGACAGTTCCTGGTCTAACTCAATCGTTCTGCATATACACATGCAGTCTTAGGGTAACTTTGGAACAATTGATGTTGAATTGCTTCCATAACAATAGAAAACGCTTGCTGTGTAATTATGATAGGTTTATCAACAACCTGGTAGGACATCAACTGTTGGGTTTTTCCCTTTGCTAGTAGCCAATAATGTCAACTTATAAATGTTTTATAATTATCTCATGAATTATTCATAGCTGACTTAATAATCTTACACTTTATGGGATTATGATTTTCTGAGGAAAGAAAAAGTGCCAACCTGGGACCTAGCTGCAGTGATGAGAAAATGTTGAAGTGTCTGTTTTATTTTCTGCTGGTGCTGGAGTTCTTCTCTTTCATTTTATTTTAGGAGACAATGAAACAGAAAATATTTGTAATGGAAAGGACAGAAAAAGAACTGGAAGTGAGTGAGAAAACCTATTTCAGCTATTTTTGAAAAATCTAGGATTACACTTCAAAATATGCCATCTACTGCTAACAATGATGAAAAGTTTGTTATGGTTGTCATCATGGGTTTTGACAAAGTACCTTTCACTGTAAAATATTCAGAATCTCTTTTCCCTGCAGTGGCTTTAATTTATATTGCCTTCTTGTACATTTTTCCCGTTGTCTTCTATTCCCCTCCATTTCTTTTCTCAGATGGTAGCTACCTATGGAATCACTTGATCATTCATGATATTTTGGGATGACATTGAATTCACAATTATCCATTACAGAAAGAGTTGACCCTCCCCATCCTATATATCCTATCTATTTCAAATGACCATGTTTATATGTTTTAAGGTTTGCAAAGGAAGATGGGCTTTTTTTGACTCTTCAAAGAAAACCTGTCTTTTGATAGTTTCTGTGATCTCTCATTGCCCTGCAGACTTCCTCCAGAGAAAGCTGCAATAAAGTATTGACTTCTGAACATTCTTGTTAGCAAGCCTGTATAACAAAGACACATTTTTTCCCATTTGGAAGGCCTTTTTTGAGGATTACTATTTCAGCCCCTATAGCCTGGATTCTTTCCAAATTAAAAAAGAAATGGGTGGGGCCACTGTTTCAAGATAAGCAAGATTGGTCTTTTCAATATATTCAATATGTTTTAAATCTTGGGACATTTAGAGTTGCCTCTTTCTTTATGGGTGGTAAAACATGTTTACTTTTTAAAGAAATCATACCTTGAAAGCCTTTCCCCATACCTTGAAAGTCTTTCTCTCAATTTGGCACAAAGCAAGATCAGACATTCTGCTATATCTGTGTCAAATTTGGCATGGTTCCAAAGTTCAGTTTCAAAGTCAAAATTTTTGGTATTCATGGCCGGGATCCGATGATTGTTGTAGGTTTTTCGGGCTGTTTGGCCATGTTCTTAAGGTTTTTCTTCCTAACGTTTCACCAGTCTCTGTAGCCGGCATCTTCAGAGGACAGGAGTCAGAACATAATTTTTTGTTTGGTCTGCACCAATTTCTAGAATTTCCTAGTAGAATATTGATTTGCTCTGCTGCACAATAACTTCTCTGCACTTTCATGCAGTGATAATAAATGAGATGGGGTTTTCTCTCTCTTTTTAACTACTTGCAACTTGCATATTTGTTATTAATGTATACCAATTTTCTAAATACCGCCCCCAATGGTTTATGGAACTAAAACCAAGCAATTAGAAAAATAAAGTACTGGTATTAAATGGAAAATAAACCTCTTAAATTTTTCAAGAGTGAGTCAATCAGTTAACAGCAATTTAAACAAAGATTCAAGCAACTTTTAAAAAGTAATAAATAAAGAAATTGGCTGTGATTACTAAAGGACCAAGGTCCACAGTGATGCTCGAGCTGAATGAAGAGGATGTGGAGTCTCATTCCTTGAAGGTTTTCTTGAAACTTTGAAAAGACTGTTAGGGTTATCATAAGTCAAATGCAAATTGACAGCATAAACATGCATAATGCCTGAATATGTGCACAGGAATGTCTACTCAATGATAAGCCCCACTGTGTTCAATGGGGCTTCCTCCATGTGAATGGAGATAGGACTGGTGTTTTGGTGCATACTTGCTGGTACACAGACACTACTCTGGGGTCTGTAAGCACACAGCACAGTTTGAAAAAATAATGCTTAAAGGATCCCACCCAGACTGGTAATGTGCACAGTCTATTCTGCAGAAGCCCATGAGGGAGACCGAATAATATGTTCTCCTGTTTATCTCCTAAATTTATATAAATTGAAATCGTAATACAGTATGCTGAAATTATCAAAGTGGAAGAAACTGCAGAGGCACTGTGGTTTTGTTTCCTCTCTCTCCCTCCTTCCACTCTACTGTTGTTTATGAAATTACTCTGTGGATACATTTATGTGTTTCTGACTGTGAATGCTGGGGAAGGGGGGGTCCCTATTTACAGTGGTGCCTCGAATTACGACCATCCCGACATATGACCATTTCGAGTTGCGACCAGCTCCGGCCGCAAAATTTTGCTTCGACTTGCGGCCGGAGCTTCCAGTTGCGATCAAAAGAGGCAGGGAAAAAAGGCATGGAATTCAAATTAGAGGGCTTACCATTGGTCGGGGAAGAGCTTCTTTGTAGCTCTTTCGCCCCAATGGTTAGAGAGTGTGCGTCGGAGGAGGCTTGGGACTGCCTGGTGCTGCTTTCTGCTCGTGAGTAAGTACATTTACTTTGTTTTGCAGTGTGAGTTTGGGTTTGGGTGGGTATGTTTCTGTGCTGTGTGTGTGGGTGTGTGGGTGTTTTTGTGTTTTCCGATGGAACTGACTGTGGTGTGTGTGTGTCTGTGTGTGTTTTGCTTTGTTTTTCAGCCCCTCGCATTACAATGGGGCTGACTGTGTGTGTGTGGGGGTGCTTTTTTGCTTTGTTTTTCAGCCCCTCGCATTGCGTTGGGGCTGACTGTGTGTGTGTGGGTGCTTTTTTGCTTTGTTTTTCAGCCCCTCGCATTGCGATGGGGCTGACTGTGGGTTTTTTTGTGATTTTTTTTCTGCTGGAACGGATTAATCCCATTCCAATACATTCCTATGAGAAATGGTGCTTCGATTTATGACCATTTCGAATTACGTCCATCTTCTGGAACGGATTATGGTCGTAAGTCGAGGCACCACTGTATTTTTATTTTACTAACCTTGAAGTAGAGACTGGAATCGACTTGATAAATGGATTGAAACAGCTGGGTTCACCAGGATGTTAATCAAGAAGTCTCTTCTCTGTTAAAGTCATGGCTTTTCTAATTTTATATCCAGTAACTATGAAATTCCTCAGGGCATTCTGAGAAATTGCACTATAGTTCTTTGTGCATTAGCACTCTGGGGAAATCCTAGGTGAAGGATATTTACACTACTCATCATCAAAAGCCTCATGGAGTTCCCGTTCTTACAATTACTGCACACTTGCATTCACATATATACTGGATACACACATACACAAAAAGAGTCAAGTTTACTTTGAGAGATTAAGAAAACTGAAGAATGTAACACATGGCAATACAGGCAGCATAGGTTGGTTCCGATTCACATTTTGTGGATAATACATTACAGGATCAAAGGTCATTGGAAAAGGACATGGGAGTGAATTGTGAACAAACCAGATTGGGGGTGGTGGTGGTAGAAAAATGAATTTCCTGGCTTTTTAAAATGGAAGTTTATGTGTGGGGGTGCCATTCCCAAGGTTGCTAAGCCACATGGGTGTTCTAGTGAGAGAAAACTCTCCTAGCATCCTGTGGCTGCTTCTGAGGGGAGGAGCTGCCACCATTCTTCCTCTTTCTCATTATCATAGAGAGCTTGCCATAGAGGCCTTTCCTTAGGCCAATCAGAGGGCTTGATTAATTGCCTTTCCCCAGACCAATCCTAATAACATGATGTAACCATTGTCCTATCTGAACCCTGTCTACTATCTGTAATGCTGTCACTATCTGTGAGCTTGTAATGTTAATAAAAGAAAGTCTTCCTGGGGGCAGGGCAGAATGCATTGGCAGAATGCATTGGGAACTCATTGGGCGAAGACTTCTCATTCTGCTTCCTTGATGAGTCACCCACCAGGAGCACTGCTGGCAGAGATCCCTGTGTGTGTGGCTGACTTCTTTAACGTCTATCTCTAAGAGACTCTTTGCTATCCTAATTATCTGGTGATCACCACAAAGCCAATCAGCCTGCTGAGTTCGTGTCTCCCACATTTATGAACTACACACAAATTCCAACAGAAACTTCACTTATGTAAGATGACCCAGTGTCAGTGGATCCCAAAACATGAGCACATGGTCTGTACTATGGTTAATGGGAAAATGTAGAAGGGAGAACAGCTTGAATGTGGCTGCAGTCCCTCTGTACCAAAATATTTAGAAGGCCTGTTTTGGACTTAATGAAATAGTGAAGCAAAGGTGTGAGTGACTGCAAGACATACACTCTTTAACCTCGCAGGTAAACTAACATTACCAGTTTTATTTTTAAAAAACATACTTTGAAAATCCTTTACACAGACTTCTCCAGATCTGGCACAAAAGCAGACTGTCTGCTACAACTATGCCAAATCTGGTGTTGATCTGAGGCCAGTTAAAAAGTTATAATTTTTTGTTTGGGCTGTCCCCATTTTTAGAACTGCTTTATAGAATGTTGATTTTCTCTGCCAGCACAAGATCACTGTTGTCCTCTCATGCAACAATAATTTCCTACACATGAGTAGTTGCTGCAGGCCAAGAACGGTGAATACCTTTATTCAGTTAAGGGACTACTGGTCAATTCATGTTAATAAAACACATAATATATGTAGCTACCTCTCAGGACAACAGTATCAGATAAAATGAAGCAGAGGCCTGTGGGAAGGAGATTTGACCTGAAACCAGAGTGTTTTGATTTTGTGAATGGTACAACAGTGACCTCCAGTGGCAAAGAGCTTATACTATTGTTCATTCACAAAACTGTTGCCTTGTTTAAGCACCATACTGTATATCTGCATGTGAGGAGTGGAACTCTCTCTCCTATTGTTATAGGTAAAAACAAAATAAAAACAAAATATAAAAAAGACGAAAATATGGTGGCACCTTAAAGACTAACTTTTATATAACATTAACAAATATATAAAAGTTAGTCTTTAAAGTGCCACCACAATTTTGTCCTTTCCCCCCCTTTTCCCTTTTATAATTGTTTTTACCTATAATGCTTGCACAGACTATCATGGCTACCTCGTTTACAACTCTCCTATTGTATAACATTTATGAAATATAGAAAGATGCATTGAGGGCAGATTTCTCAAGCGTAGAGCCTCCTCTGTCTGTAGAAGCTCTCAGTTTCAGAAAGTTTGACTCCATGCATAGAGAGTGACTGAAATGCCCAAGAAGAGACATAGGTTTAGCCCATTGCTCTCCAGGCATGTTTATTCAACCCAGATACATAATGCCTCAGTAGAGCTAATGTATGCAAAATTCAGTTGAGTAGATAATCGGTTTTAGTGCTTAGCCCCTGAACATACTGATCTTGTCTGATTATGGAAGCTAAACAGGGTCAGGCCTGCTTAATACTTGGATGGAAGACCACCAGAGAATACCAGGGATGTCCAGATAGGAAACGATCTGTCCTGAAACCCTGGAGAAATCCTGCCATTTAGTGCCAGCCATACCGGGCAAGATGGAACAACGGTCTGACTCTGCATATTGCAGCTTTTCTATCTATACAGACAAGACAGTAAAGGAAAGTTTTCTGTGTGACCTTATTTCTGTTAGATTGGGAATGTCCATGATGGTTAGCAGATAAAAATCTAAGTGTATGCTAATCTGCAACACAGCTATACATCTGTGAGATCCCTTGTACAAACTTTGGAGCCTCACACCACAAAAAAAGTTTAATTTTTATAAGCTTATTTTTCATCCTGCTAGATAGCTCAGTTGTTTAGATATCTGACTAAGGAGTCAGAAATTGGGACTTCAGTTCCTCACTGTGCATCCCAGAAGAGCCAACCTGTGTGGCCTTGGGCAAATGGCACAGTCCCAAGTTGTCCCAAGAGAACAGAATAGCAAACCACTTCTGAGTATTCTTTACCTAGAGAACCCTGAGAAAGGTTGTCATAAGTTGGAATCGTCTTGACAGCACACTGTTATTATTATTAGTATTATAAGTATTAGTATTAGTATTCATGTAATCATATATGTATTCTACTTTTCATTCATTCAATGTGTTGCTGTACAGCTGAAGTTTTCAGGATGATAGACATGAAATTAAAATAATGAGGCATGAACTATAACAACGGGGGAGGGGGGAGAGCATCGCCATGGGGTGACCCATGAAGGGAGAAGGAGGAAGAGGGGAACCTCACACCAGAATGGTGGACTGAGGAGCTTTCTAGCAGTGCAGATCATGGACCACTGGTAACTAAATCTGATATGTGTGCTTATACCCAGAACATTAGGCAAAGCCAAGTGGCAGTGCCCCAAAACCGATGAGGCCGTTCTCTTACTGAGTAGTAAAGAGGAGCCAGGAATCATAGGGTTAAAGCCCTGAGACTTCCAATTTAGCAAGGACTATGATATCATCATAATCAACCCTGAGTGCTCACTGGAAGGACAGATCCTGAAGCTGAGGCTCCAATACTTTGGCCATTTCATGAGAAGAGAAGACTCCCTGGAAAAGATCATGATGTTGGGAAAGTGTGAAGGCAAGAGGAGAAGGGGACGACAGAGGATGAGATGGTTGGACAGTGTCATTGAAGCGTCCAACATGAATTTGACCAAACTCTGGGAGGCAGTGGAAGACAGGAGGGCCTGGCGTGCTCTGGTCCATGGGGTCACGAAGAGTCGGACACAACTTAACAACTAAACAACAACATGATATCATCTACCATTCCCATCCAGGCTTCCTTGAGATTATCTGCAATCCTTACAGTAGTTGTTTGCCTAGGAATAGTGTATTATTGCATGCCCTCCCTGTTGTGATGAAAAGCATATGGTTTTGAATGGTCAATTAAGATGCATTAAGTTTATGAAATTCTTGCTCATGGCAGAAAGAAAAGCTGCTAGAATTGATTTATTGATATGGGTTGATCCAGCTGCCTGGATTTTAGAATCCTCCTTTTAGAGAGCTGGTGGGATGACTACGGGGACTGTCATGATCAGCACCTCAATTTTCAGGTTACTGCTCTTCTGCACAGCTGGTACACACTTGTTTGGGTGTCTGTTATTCCAATGGATCCAAATTATTCATAGCACACCTCACAGCTGGTGTTTCTGTCCCATATCTTTTGGGTTTATTGTTTCAGCATTTTATAAGATCCTGCAGTAATGCTTTAAAAAGATCAGATCTGGCAGTGGGGTAACTACCAACCTTTAAAACTAGAAGACTGAAACACAGGGTGAGGCTGGAAAGGGCAAAACAATGTCAGCAACCGCAATGGAGCACCCTTGTCATTTTGAAGAGTGGGAGGCTCAAGACGTGTTTCATATTTTAAAAGCTCAGAATAAAAGAAGTAAGGGATTGGGAGCTAGAGTCTGAACAAGAAATGGATGGCAGTTATCTTCCATAAGGCTTGACTTTTAGGGATGATCGGAAAAAGAAAGGCACAAGATGGAGGCTGTAGATTGGGAGCGTGGTGACTAGGCAAACAGCACTGAATCTTCTCTCACCCCCCCCCCCCCGCCGCAAGCTACTTAAGACAGGTCAAAGCCCTCATTTTCTATGAACAGGGATAGTGTTCTGGCTTGAAGAGATATGAAATATCTCTGTAATTAATGAACAGTAAAGGAAGATGGCAGGAGAAAAAAATTGATTCATTTGCAATAGGGTGCTGGAAGAGAGTTTCACAGATACCCTGGGCTGCCAGAAAGATGAACAAGTGGGTCTTAGAGCAAATCAAGCCTGAAATGTCTCTGGAGGCAAAAATGACAAACCTGAGACTGTTACCTTCATGAAAAATTCTTACCTTCATGACTTCTCATGAAGTGTTGCTGGGAAAGACAATAATGCTGGGAAAGGTTGAAGGCAGCCAAAAAAGAGGAAGACCAAATGTGAGATGGATTGACTCCATAAGGGAACCCCCGGTCTAGAGTTACAAGTGCTGAGCAGGGCTGTTGAGGACAAGACATTTTGGAGGCCACTCATTCATAGGGTAGTCATAAGTTGGTGGTGACTTGGTGGCACTTAACAACACCAGTACAATTATTCTAATCTAAGGAACAGAAGGAAGGGAAGTTCCTAAGATGCATGCATTGGCTGCAGTGTGCACAATCAAAGAAATCACCCTTAGGAGCCAAATAGCTGAATGACAGCTTATATATGTAATATATAATATATATATATATATATTATATATATATATATATATTATATATATAATGACAGCACAGAATGGAACTTCTGGAGACAGAGAATGTAGAGGGAAGATGGAGCTGGACTTTGGAAAAACCTTGCAGAAATATTATATTATCTTAAAATTTAGAGGAGCAGTAAAGCTGAAATAGTAGATTGTCATTATGGAGGCTATGGGGGTATACAATATCTGAAGGAATATCCTTGTCCAAAGAATGAAAGGCTCTTATTCTTTCCATTAGATAATGATACCTTTTGGCCCTTCGGTGTAAAAGTGAAGGGGCTTGAGTAATTCAGAGAAGCTATGGGCTATGCCATGCAGGGACACCCAAGACGGACAGGTCATAGTGGAGAGTTCTGACTAAACACGATCCACCCGGAGCAGGAACTGGCAAGCCACTCCAGTATCTTTGCCAAGAAAACTCCATGGACAGAAGAAGGCTGACCACCGAAGAATTGATGGTTTTGAATTGTGGTGCTGGAGGAGACTCTTGAGAGACCCCTGGACTGCAAGGAGAACAAACCTATCCGTACTGAAGGAAATCAACCCTGAGTGCTCACTGGAAGGACAGATCCTGAAGCTGAGGCTCCAATACTTTGGCCATCTCATGAGAAGAGAAGACTCCCTGGAAAAGGCCCTGATGTTGGGAAAGTGTGAAGGCAAGAGGAGAGGAGAAGGGGATGACAGAGGACGAGATGGTTGGACAGTGTCATCGAAGCTACCAACATGAATGTGACCAAACTCTGGGAGGCAGTGGAAGACAGGAGGGCCTGGCGTGCTCTGGTCCATGGGGTCACGAAGAGTTGGACAGGACTTAACGACTAAACAACAACAACAACAAAAGAATTGCCTCTAGGTGCAATCTCCTGTGGAATGAATATTGGAAGTGAGACCAGTCTAGGCTAAGGATTCTCAAATACAAATGTATCGATAGGACAGTAATACAGAAAGCATAGCCTTGAAGACTCCCATGATCCCTCACCATTGGCAATACTAGCAATGGCTGATGGGAATTGCAGTTCAATATCATCTGGTGGGCCACAGTATGCTTAACCCTACCGATTGGACCCTCCTCCTTGAACTGGGCATCCATTTACTGCTTGCAGCATGCATGGCCGTTATCCTTCGCGCCATGCTAATCATGGAAGTAGCACAGCTGGGGCTTTCCTGCCTCCCTGCACTGCTGACCAATCTAGTGAGGAGGTGGGACGACAAGCCTCCCTGCTCAGCTGCTGATTGGTCAGCAGCGCAGGGAGGAGGGAAAGCCCCAGCTGGGCTAATTCTGCACTTGGCATGGTACGAAGGACAACAGCCATGTGTGCTGCACCACAAGCAGGAAATGGTTCAGGGGGGGAGGGTCCAATCAGATTTGCCACCTGGGAGACGAATACAAAGCTCCCATATTTAATGCATATCATCTGCAAAAGAAATCATTGTGGTGCTGTTTCCAAATGGGAATGTCCACCCGCTGAAAATACGTCTGGTACCACTGCTAAAAATTTTTAGGCACCAAGTTCAAACATTTTTATATGCAGAAGCATCATTATTTTTATATTGTTAATTTTATTTTTTTTAAAGTTGATTGACATAGTTTTAAACCTCTTCATTTTAGTATTTATGTGTGAAATTTACAATTGTTCTGTTGCACTTAATGGTCAGTATTCTGTTGCACAGCTCCACCTCTGCAACGGGAAAAATGTCACCAGCAATGAGAGATGTTCTCTGATTAAAGAGCTTTTTCAATTGCAGGATGTGCGTATCATTGTGCAAGTGTCATAAATATTCCAACATCAATTTTAAAAAAAATCTCTTTAATTAAGCAGCAATCTGCTGGTAGTGGTAACATCATTCCCATTGTGCAGGTGGACCTCTGCAACAGGATAATGGCTCATGTTTGACATTTATGTACACCACGCTGACATTTTGTTTGAGATGAAAGAGAAATATATAATTTTAAAAAAATAAATCAGCAAATGAATATTGTTGGGATTTTTATTAGGTTTGCAACTTTCAGCTTTTCAGATTAGGATTGTTGAACATGTAGTGTTACCTCAGAATTCCAATCTCTTTGGATCGTGCCAGCTCATTAATCTTTTGAAGTCAAAGCTAGTTGATATATTCATCTACTTTTTTGATAGCCCATGTCACTATTCTTTATGTGTCCCAGATGAGTGTGTGAAGTGGCTCCATTTTTTTAAAAAAAATACAAGTTTTGACTGTTCCCTACATAGAATTGGCTGCATGAGGATTTGCCTTCTGTAATCCTTCAGATGTTATTGGTCTATATCTTCCTGGTCAGTATTAGTGGTGTGTGAATTAAAGGTGTGCCATATATTTCTGTTTGTTTTTACTCTAAATCCCAGAATTCTCCAATAATTCTGCAGGGAGAATTCTGGGAATTCCTGCCCACATATTCTAACATTTCACTCATCTAGATCAGACCCTATATCTGAGGAAGTCTCAGGCCTCCTTCTACTACAAAAGATTTCCTGAAAGGCTTAGGTCTCTGGGAGGTGTAGTTCTTTGGCAATGCCCTATGCAGAACCTAATAGGCAGCAAATCTTCATCTCCCACAAAGACATACACATTCATCTGAAAATTCAAACAATAGCAATAGCAATCTCTATTGACTAACATGCTTCCCTTGCAAAATGGCCACCCATTAGAGCCACAGGGAAGTTCCCTCCCAGAGGCTGCATGACTGAGGTTTCTTGGAGAGCTTGAGCTTTTGGCCGGTGCTTCCTCTGTCAACCTCTTTCTGATTTTGTCTTCCTGTTTCCAAGGGCCCCATGAGTGAAAATGCTTAGCATTTGTGTTGTTAATATCTTTCTGCTCTGTGCTCACAGCATTGATTTTGTTTCCAGAGTGAGTTTTTTTTTAAAAAAAAAAACTGTTTGTGTATGTTCTCAGCCCACCCCACGCACCCCCACGCAGGAGCCCAAGCAATATCCAGTATTTTGTGCACCCTTCATTTGATGTGAGGCTTCCTCACTCACTTTGGACTTGGGGAAAACCAGTGACAACCCAGCCAGGGGCACATGCCATTCACAGGCCACATTCTAACCAAACCTTGTCTTAACAAGACAACTCTCTATGTTGGTTAAAAAATTGATACATTGAGGTATATATGACCCCCTGTGGCCTATGGGGGATGAATAAAAATGGAGAACTATTCATCCCTTTGTATTCATCAGGGTTTCTGGAATTGACAAATACGAAGGGATGAATATTAAATGAATCAGCAATTTTAAACTTATATCGCAATTCATTTTTTAATTTATCCCCATGTCTAATCACAACTCTGGGACTATATAACAGAAAGTTTGGCAGTGGGAAGAAATAATGTTTACTCTTGGGGGAGCAAACCGACTCATCCACACTAGTTAATACTTTTTTTATTATTGTGGCTATGAGGCCATCACAGATGTAAGATTATTTCGAACCAAATCACTGCAATTATAAGGGCAATTAACGTTTTGTTGCAATGTAGCCCTCAGATCAAACATATTTTATTTTCTACTTTAATCCTCTCAAGAGAAAGCTGGATTCCAGCTGTTGCCTAAGTGATTGTGCACTTCATGGTTATTAAGCACAACTCAGGGCAGAGAACGAATGAACTTCAGTTCAGTTCAGTGAACAGAATACGTTGGATCACAGGAAACCATACTGGAGACCAGCAAATTTCTAAACACCAAAACAAAAGTAAAATATCCTCCCAGACAATGGTCCTGATTAAAGGTCAATGCAGTAGTGTACCACAGAATGGGAAAGTTGTCTTAAAGAAGTCACATCTCAGATTCTGCCGTATATAAACAGACCAGCTACCGGCAAGACAATTTTCTCATCCCACTGCTTATGAAACCCGTTATTTCTGCCAAGTCTAGCTTCCTTAGGTTGAGCAAAGGCACGAGAACTGTTGATGCCATGGAGTTACACAACGGGACACAGGGGCAACAATGAAGACAAGATGATGAATGAAGAGGTGAAGCCGAAACACTGCAATGCTATTAATGAAAGACAGAAAAGGCTGAAACATCTTGGTCTTGTACCCTTAACACAGAGCCCTGGATCCACCAGGAGAGACAACCAACTCCACTTTTTTTTAAAAAAAGTAAACAATCAGACAAAAGCAGCCATTTCTCTTTTCTAAAACTCTTCCTTTTTACGTTTAGCGGGCACTGCACCTCATTTGGAGCAAAACTGTGGTTCCTGGGGGCTTCTAGGAGAAGAAAAGACAATTTTTTGATCAATTTTTAACTCCACCTTTTGGGAAGGGCCTGGGGAAAATCAGTGGGTAATAGTGACAACACAGCAACGGGCACATGTCATTCACAGGCAAAAATTTTGCCAAACCCTGTATTAACAAGACAATTCTCCATGTTGGTTAAAAATGGACACATTGAGGTATATATCATAGAATCATAGAAAAGTGAAGTTGGAAGGGGCCTACAAGGCCATCAAGTCCAACCCTCTGCTCAATGCAGGAATACAATGTATGACCAGCCTGTGGCAAATTTAGATGCATGGGTGGTGGTGTGCACATGTATGTGTTTGGATTATGAGATGTTCCTGCTCATCTATTCTCTCTGCCTGTGCAAAGGTATAAAATGCTAATAAATAAATACTTTGCTTACTGTTACAAGCCTCTCTAACAGTTGGCTGAACAATCACAAGCAAAACGAAATGGCATTTTGGGCTTAGGACATATAATTCTGATTACCTTGTTTAGAATGAACGTGGTACAAACCTGCCTCTCACATGTTTAGCATGGTGATGGGAGATGAGTGTGTCATGGAAGCTGAGAGCAATTTGTCAGGAGGCTAGACACTAGCAGAGTCACCCAAGGCAGAATGGTTAAAGCTGAGACACCAGACTAGTAGCGCGGTTACATGTGGGGGAAAAAAAACTATATTTGAACCAGGTTTAGCACACTGAAATAGATTTTTAAAATGATGACTACACAACACAAATGGATATTTATTTGTATTGTCGAAGGCTTTCGCGGCCAGCATCTGATGGTTGTTATAGGTTTTTTGGGCTGTTTGGCCATGTTCTGGAGGTTATTCTTCCTAACGTTTTGCAGTCTCTGTGGTCAGCATCTTCAGAGGACAGGAGCTAGAACTCTGTCTGTGTTCTGATGTAGTGTGTGGGATTGTTGAGTATTTGTAGCTGTGGGATCAGGCTTTGTTCTTTTCACAATAGACAATCACAATAATCACACTATCTCCTGTTGGGCTGCAAGGAAACCTCTAGGTTTTTTTCCTATCTGTCATTTTATTCTAGCACTATGCCAGATTGCAAGAAATATATATGTATTAAAAATTATTTAAAAATAACACAGCAGCAACAGCTAACAGTTATGAGAGGCAGCCAGCTGAAGGGTGGGCGGGCACAGAATGAAGCCTCAAATGCAACAATTCTAAAAGCCTGTGTAGCCCCCTCAACTGATATACAAAACAGCTTAAAAGC
Organism: Intellagama lesueurii; assembly: GCA_037013535.1. Classification (NCBI taxonomy): domain Eukaryota; kingdom Metazoa; phylum Chordata; class Lepidosauria; order Squamata; family Agamidae; genus Intellagama; species Intellagama lesueurii. Next base: position 223,225,527 of record JBAJHW010000002.1, read on the forward strand.
AGATTGAAAGTTTTCCCAAGAGGATGCACACACTGACCCCCAAACCATGTGACTACCATGTGACTTTAAGCCAATTCTTTTTTTAAAAAAAAACCCAGTCCATCACGTGATTTATTTCATAAGTGTAACTGCACCCTAAGTTGCACTCTCCTTGTCACTTAATGATTGCATCAGCAAAAGTGAATTCATTCTAGTGGTGATGGGGATGGAAAAATCCTGCAAAATCAGCTACTGGACAGCAGCAGTTGTGGAAAGTGGCACTTTCACAGGCAATGGTAGAAACACCCCAGTTAACCTTTGTGAATATTGTGTGGAAGGCAGCAATGGTAGAACACATGTACCTTTGTACATCAAAAACTCTAAGATAGGAAAATAAAAAAATATGAAACAACAGTACTGGAAATGAGACTTCTAGGTTAACTAAAGGGGAAAAGCAAAGGACAAGCATGAATAGAGTTTACCATTCCCTTATTCTGTGTAGCCCAAAGCTACATAGACTGGTTCTTCACCTGGGAGGCACCATAGGTAATTGAATTCCCAATCTCTGGCTCCACAGTCAGATACCTAAACCACTGAGCTATCAAGCCAGTAATTTTTTTAAAAATTTTAAATCCTAAAACAGCTTTTCAGTGACTTGCATATAGGGACAAAGAGAACTATGATCATAATTATTGCAAAGATATAGAAGAGAAGAACAAGAAGGAAAAATAAGACATCTTTTTAGGGAAATTGAGATCTAAATTAGAGATGCTGAAAGATCAACAGGAGCATATATTACCTGCCATAAAATATGAAAATGGAAACAATATACAGAAGACCTATACAGAAAAGATGATAGGCAGCACTGGAGATCATATTGGAAATATACGCTGACTACTGGCACATAACCAATGAATGTCAGAAGAAAATCAGTTTGTGCATTGTGTGCAGTAAAGTCTTTGTGGCTCATGAAAAGTAATGGATTATGCTAAAATAAATTGGTGTGCCACAGCATTTGACTGTCTGATAAGTAATCAGAGAAGGGACTATTATTAGGACAGAATATAAAGAAAACAATGTTTTCCTTTTGGCAAAGAATACAAAAGGGTTTTTTCTTCTTCTCCCTGTCCATTATGTTATATGCAGAGCATATCAGAGGAACAGCTGGATTAGATTCAAAGGAAGAGGAGGGAAAATTGATGGAATAAATAATGTAAGAAATACATATGACATAATGTTGCTTCCAGAAAATACCAGTGGTTTGAAAGGATTACTGAGAAAGGTTAAAGAAGAAGGTTTACCGGATTACAGAATTAGTACAGATTACATATGAACAGGATTACATCTGAACACTGTAAAATTACAGTTGAACATTATGACAAAAACCATGACTTTGGAAGGATTACATAACTTCACACTGACAATGAAGAAACTGAAATTGTGAAAGATTCTGTACATTTTCGTTCAGTCACCAATCTAAATGGTGACTGCAGCCAAGAAAGCATAAAAAACCCTGAGACTTAGAAGAACAGGTGTGAAGGAAATAGAAAAGGTCCTGAAGCATTAATGATATGTTGCTGGTGATGTAGGCCAAGATTATCCATATTGTGTTGGTCAATAAGAGCTGTACTGTGTACAGTGTGAAAGCTAGGCAATGAAGAAAGCTGACTGATTCATTTGAAATGTGGTGTTCAATAAGAACTTTATGTATAAAGCAAAAAAGAAATTGCATTTTGTGCTTAGGACATGCAATTCTTACGATCTCATTTAAAATGAACATGGTACAAATCTGGCCCTTGCATGTTTTAATGTGGTGAGGTGATTTGAGTGTGTCAGAGAAGCTGACAGAAAGGCCATCAAGAAGCAACATTCATCCTACCTTCTCATGATGTCACCAAGGTAGAGCAGCTTCAGTTTTATCATTTTTTTATTTTTTTTTATTTTTATTTTTTTTGCAACTTGATGTTGTGGACAGGACCCTTGGAGAAGTCAAGGCTACCATATGTCTGTTGGACCCTTGCCCTTCCTGACATACAAAAGGTGCCAGAGAGGGACTGGTTGTGTATATAGGAGGAGTGGTGAATGCCTCCTTCCAGCAGGATAGGATTCCAGCATGCTCAAAGGAGAGAGCAGAAAAACCATTGCTGAAAAGACCCTCCTTAGATCTCATAAGGCTAGATCATTACCAACCAGTCTCTAATATCCCATTCTTGGGCAAGGTGCTGGATGGGATCATGGCTTCTCAGCTCCAAGGGTTCCTGGATGAGATGGATTATCTAGGTCTATTTCAAACTGGCTTCAGATCTGGTTAAGGGACGGAGACTGCTTTGGTCACCTTGGTGGATGTCCTACACCGGGAATTGGACAGGGGGAATGTGTCCCAGTTGGACACATGTCCCAGTTGGACCTCTCAACAGCTTTCTGTATCATCAATTATGGTACTTCTATACCATCTCTCATGGTTAGGGCTTGGAGGCACTGTGTTATAGTGGTTCTGGTCCTTCCTGGATGATCCAACTCAGAAGGTGGTGGTGAGGGATTCCTGTTCAACATCCTGGCCACTGGCCTGTGGGGTTCTGTTTTGTCCCCTATGCTATTTAATGTCTACATGAAACCGCTAGGACAGGAAGCTGGCTTTAGTGTCTGGTTTCAGTAATGGACTGAATGATGGTGAATAAACTGAAACCTAATCCAGACAAGACAGAGGTGCTCCTGATCATTCAAAAGGTAGATCAAGGAAGAGGGATTCAGCCTCTGCTGGATGGGTTTACATTCCCTCTGAAAACACAGATGCACAGCTTGGAAGTACTCCTGGATTCATCTCTGAGCCTAGATGCCCAAGTCATTCATGTACAAACACTGAAATGTTACATGAAAAAGGTAACATGAAAGAAACACAAAACTTTTGTGTACCTCTTTTCATAAACTTTAATCTTTCATGTTTTAGTGAGTTTCTATTAGAAACTGCCAACAGAATGCAAATTACATGAAAGAGAACCTCTTTCATTTAAACATGAAAGGTCCATCTCCAGTTATTGCTGGAGAATATACCTTGCTGAGGTAAGAAACAAAGCATCACTTCCCTTTGTAAACCATATCTTTGAAAAGAAACCTATATGGACTACAACTCTCAGAATCCTCTAGCAGCATAACCAGTGGCTGGGACAAGCTGGTTGGAGGGGTCTGGGAGGTGTTGTCCAAAAAGGTTCTGCTACAACTCTGCTTCACATTTGGACAGTGGATACCAAGGCCCAGCAGAGGTAAGTGATGTGATGTCTTTTGGCATGTATTGACACCCTTACCTGGAACAGCTCCTGGACTGTGCAGCCATGGCAAACTTGGCTTGCTCCTTTCTTCCTCCCACATCTTGCAGGGTCAGACTGTTACCACATAGTGATTACAACCAGATAGCGTATTCACTTTCTACCCCAACATGTGTAATGAAAGATTTTTTTTAAAAAAAACCTCTCCAAACCTCTTGTAATCAATAAAAGAAAAGAAAAGAACATAACTCACTTTTAGATCATACACACTGTGTCTTCTGCAGTATTTACAGTGTAATTTTTAGAGATGGATAAATGAAGCAAGGAGGAGAGGTGGACATGAATATGATAAACAGCAGGATTGAGGTAGGAACAAATAGAACTGCATTAACTGAAAGATAACAGAACTATTATTTTGTTCCAAAGAGAGAATCATTGGTACATGGATCCTTTCCTGCTGAGTAGTAAGTGCAGGCAAAATGAGCCCTGGTCTATTCTGTTCAATGCACCTGTTCATAGAATCATAGAATAATTGAATTGGAAAGGGCTTCTAAGGCCATCGAGTCCAACCCTCTGCTCAACGCAGGAATCCACATGAAAAGAGATCTGACAGATAATTGTCCAATTTTCTCTTGAATACCTCCAGCATTCATCACCTCCTGAGGTAATTGGTTCCATTGTCGTACTGCTCTAACAGTTGTTAATACATAAATGTGAGCATGTGAGAACTTCAGCAGTTCCTTCTATTCTGGGCACTCTGGCTCTTCTTCTGCATCAAGAGTGTCTGCATTTTCCTGCTGGTTTAGGTGAGAACTCTCTCAAATGGCACTAAACATTGCAACATATATCATATTGTTTTCATGCTTCTTTCCCCATTAATTATTGTTTCATAAGAGTACAGCAATGATCTTGAGCTGGCAGAGCAAATCAACATTCATTAAGTGGTTCTAAAAATGGGGGCAGTACAAGCAAAAAACTATAACTGGGCTTCAGATCAGCACCAGATTTGGCACAGATATAGCAGACAGCTTGCTCTTATTCTGTTCCCAATTTGGGGAAGTACAGGCCAGCCAGCAGGAGCTAAAAATGAAGCATTTTATACATTTGTAGGCATGCAAAGGCTTTTCCTGGCCTTTCAGAAAGCTGCCCCCTTATTTGTCCTGTATTAGCACAGATGAGCGGAGACATCTGCTAACTAAATGCAGACTGATCTCACTACAGTTGAAAGAGATTCAGAGATGTTACATGGACCAACATGGTTCAGGCAGACATTGCCAAGCAGGATCCTCTAAAACAGAGGACATGGCACATTTTCTAACAGAATGTCCTCTGAATACAGATCTGAGGGACAAATACCTTAAACCCTCAAGAATACTTCCCCTTTATTTATTTATTTATTCCTGCTAGCTGGCACTATATATCCTATCAGACTACTAAATTCATTAAACAAGTCATCATGCTTCTGTGTCTGGTTGTGAAAACGGAGGCACAAAAGAACATTTAAAAAAACAAACCAGATATTGTATACCAAAGGTGAAGCAACAGATTTGCTGTCTAGGCAGCAGTGTTGTGGTGTTTGACCCTTAAAGGTCTGGGTTTGAATCCTTCTGTATTAAACCATGTTTATGGTCCTGAGCTGGTGTAGCCACCTCTTTTTTCTTAATGGCTCCACATCTTTAAAATGGGAGGGAGGTACAACGTGATCCTTTCCATAATATGAGCTAGGGCTGTGCAATTTGCTCTTTGCTCTTAACCAAATCTGACCAATATAAACTAGGTTAACTTGCTTTAGTTCTAGAACCAATTAGCACATTCTGAGGCAATATGGACTGCTTCAGAGATTACAACATCAAAAGTAGGCTTGGGGAAAATGAGGAGAGAAAAGCAAAACAAAACATGTGTCCCCAGTGTAACCACACAAAGAAAATGCCAAGGTGGGGTGATGGGGCATGGAAGGAGGGGAGATAACCTTGGTCACTGAGAGTTCTAATGGGGCAAGAATTTCACTAGCTCTTTTCAGTCCTAGTGCTTTTAGGAGTTGTGTGATATGTATGTGTATGTATGCTTTTGTTCCATTAGTCTCTGTGTTATTTCTGTTATGTGGTTTGAGACATAGCTGTTATTGGCTTACTCAGAATAAACTGCTGTTATCTATTGTTCTTGCAGAATGCAGATGACTGAATCACCATCTTCCAGCAAAACATTTCCACCTTTAACAGAGGATTGTTATGAATGGTGCTGTCTAAACAAATATAAACTACATTACTGAATTGCCATAGGTTTCCTAACCAATTATTTTCATGCACCTGTGCCAGTGAGCCAGCGGAATACCACAGCTCGTGATGTTCGATTACAGAGACAAAGCAAGCTTTACAATATTAAACTCAGCCAGGTAAAGGAAAAGTGGCAATATCCTTACCTTTAGGCACTAGGAGATTTGTGGTCCTGTCAGCACTCCTAGACTGTGGCCTCAGATCTCAACCTGATGGCTAGTGTAGTGCCATTTGGCTTGCCAGGTACCTGCTGTGCTTGCCACTGCTAAGCCCTATCTCCACAAGGGTCAATGTGGCTGTAAAAGAGGAGAGTGAGATATATCCAAGTGGAAGTGGAGGGCTCAGAGTTGCATTACAGATGGCTAGATGGCAACAACTCTCAGAATCCCCCAGCCTCCCCAGCCAATACCAGTCTGGCCAGGGCATTCTGGGAGTTGTCGTTCAAACAATAACCTTTGTGAGCTGTGCAGATGACTTTGTACAGTGCAGTTTTATGCAGAACAGAGGACTCAGGGTGTAATCAAGCAGGGACACAACTCCCGGATGACGGACGAGCGGGGTTTCCCGCTCTGGAAAGGAGTCCGGACTTTTGCCCTGTGTCCCGGATTACGGAGACCGTCACGGGTCACATGGGGCTGGAGGAGGCGAGCGCTGCTATTTAAGAGAGCGCTCGCCTCCATCTTGTCCTCTTTCCATTCTGGCATTTGGGATAGAAGGAGTTGCTGCGATCGAGCAATTAGGGCGACGTTCCTGGCTGTTTCCTTTAGCTGGCTTTGGCATCGGAGCTTGTTGCTTGAAAGGGAAGCCTCCGGCTCCCTTGTGTGGTTGTACCGTTCTTTTATTTAAATTCATTAATTATCTATAGTTAAATATATATTGTTGTTCACTTACTTAGGCTTGTGTGGGTGACAGGGAGAAGCAGGAAGCGGCGGAGCTTTGGCGCCCCGCTATTGCCGGGCGCTGACTGATTTTTTAAAGAGACAGGAGTATTTTTTATAGATTTTGGGGGGTGCTGTTTCTGGTACTTTATTCCTTATTGGGGGGCTTTTGGGGAACTGTTTCCTTGTTAGTGTGAGTGCGGTTCTTTCAGTTACTCCATTTTGTTCTCATTTTTGCACCTCTTTGTTCCCTTGCGCCCGCCTTTTTTTTTTTTCCCCAGCCCGGGGGTGTAATAATTGGAGGTTAATTTAATTTATTGGGTAATCTAGTTAAGTTATCTATAAGTTAAGGGGTTGATTTTAATAAGTTCATTAAGTGGCTTGGTATAGCAATTATTGGGGGAGCTTAATAAAGAATTTAATTTGTATGATTGTTCCTGGGGATATTAGTGGGTGGAATTAACGGTGGTAACTGGAGCTCAGAATTAAATTTATAGTCTAATTAGGGTATAGGTTAATTTAAGGGGCTTTGTACAGGTGGATATTTGATTATAAGGCATTTATTGAATTTAATTATAGTATTAAAGTGGGTTATATAAGTGTACATAAAAGTAATTTTAAGATTGATTAATATTCAATTGATTGGACTCCTGGACAATTTTAACTTTATTCGGCTGCGTAGCCTCACAGAGGATCGAGGCGAAGAGGGTGGTTGAGCGCCCTCTAGTGGTCGGTAGCCAAAAAATAATAATTAATTTAATACAATAAAATACAAGAAATAGAAGACAATAGATATAATACGGTATGAAATAGTATAAAAGGTAATAATCGTTGGAATAAGAATATTAATAAGTACAATAAAAAAATTAAAAAATAAAAGAAAAAAGAAATAAAATAAAATAAAATAAAGGAATCAATACATATATAAACCAAGAGTTTTGTAATTACAATGATGTCCAGGAAGGGGCGCGGCCCGAGCAAGGGCAAGGCTCCAGCGAAGAAACGTGTTGTGGTACAGGTCTCTCCAGAGCATTCTTCCTCTGATGAAGAGTCTTTGGTTTTGGTAAGGGAGTTGCAGGAGAAGATCGCTGCTTTGGAGGCGCAGAGAGCTGAGCAGCTTGCACGCTCCCAGACGGTGGCTAATCCGAGTAGGCCAGTTAGGGAGACCAAGAGGCATCGCAAGGACAATTTGAAATTGATGGTTAGAGATTTAATGGGCAGATGTGTTGCCTTAGAATCTTCACAGGCACCGGTGAGCAGCGATCGTGTGATGGAGCCAGCAGTGGACGGTTCGGCCCTCACATCCAGGCAGCAGGGGCAGGGTCACCAAGAATCTGTGGACGAGTGTGAAGTAGTGGCTGAGTGTCAAGAGGGACAGGAAGTTTTGGAAGACACTGGCAGCGGTTTCCCTGTGGCCTTGGAGACGCCTGGTACTTCATCGGCTGTTTTGGGTGAGTCCAATACTTGCCAATACACTCAGCCACATTGTTCCGCTTGGCCATGGCTGGGCGGTTCACATTGTTTACATTCTGCATCCACACCCTACAACACACCGCCCACGGGGTGGCACAATGCATGGTGGCCATCGACAAACACTCCCAGTTACGGATGGGGGTCGCCCTACTCGGCCCCTCCCCCGGTAGGCATAGTCAATGCTGGTGGTGCTGTAGTTCCACAGCAGCATCCATCAGTGCCCAACATGGGGTACAATACGGTGCCCTTATTAGCGCTACCGAGTGGAAATTATTCCACTAAGTTAGGGGGCACACTTGACTGCAGCAGTGAAGGAGAAAATTTGGAAAGGTGAATTTACGGATTTCTTTGATCTCTTGAATAGAGACATAGAGATTAAAGAAATTGATAAAGATGACAAAAAGGAAAAGGAGAAACGCAGGCGTAAAAAGCCGGATAGGACATGGACCAATTGGGTCCCTGGTTTTATAATTTACTTTGGAGTCCTGATAATGATGCAACCTTGGAGGGCGTTGCCAATTTTGAAATACTTTGATATAATTTACAGGGCTTATACTGATTTTACAGGCATGGCATGGCTGTTATATGATGAGGCATTTCGCATGACATGCGCTATTGAGCCCAACCTGCCTTGGGATGAGCCCCACCCGGGCTTATGGCTGCAGTACATGACCCCAGCTAGGCCATACCTCGGGGATCGATTTGACAGTGGTCATTTGAACAAAAAAGGCCCCAGCATCCCTAATACCCGCATTGGTGTGGGGCAGGCAGTTCAACCCCGCTTGTCTTGCTATGAATTCAACAACAAGGGGTTTTGCGCAAGGACCCCATGTAGGTTTCGCCATGAATGTTTGGCCTGTGGAGGGAAGCATTCCAAATCCTCCTGCTTTAAAGCGGGGACACAGCGCCAAATCACGGGAGCTGGGGGTGGCAAAAAGCCACCTGGGAATAGCGGTCCCCCTGGAAAGGGGACCCACCCCAATCAAAATTGAAATATTAGAGGCTTGGGCCAAGACTTATCCTCGGACAGGTGATGCGGAATATTTACGCCATGGTTTTAGGCATGGCTTTAGGATCCCAGCGATAGGTGAAAGGAAGGCTTTCATGGCAAAAAACCTCCGATCCACATTGGGTTCGGAGGCTATTGTTCAGGGCAAGATAGACAAGGAAGTTAGAGAGGGCAGGGTTTTAGGTCCTTTTACAGAGCCACCTATTGCAAATTTAAGGGTTTCACGACTGGGAATTGTTCCCAAGAAGGCCCCTGGGGAATTCCGTCTGATACATCATCTGTCCTTTCCTGAGGGATCATCGGTTAATGCTGCCATCCCTCCTGAACTTTGTTCAGTTCGTTACACCTCATTTGACGAGGCTGTAAACATGGTAAGGGCTTGTGGTGTGGGGGCTGAGCTGGCAAAATCTGACATTAAATCAGCTTTTAGAATTTTGCCTGTTCACCCCCTAGACTTTAATTTGTTAGGGTTCCAATTTCAAGGGTCTTACTACATAGATAGGGCTCTGCCTATGGGGTGCTCGATTTCCTGCTCAGCATTTGAGAGATTTAGCACTTTTATTGAATGGAAGATCAGACAGAGGGTGAGCAGTAATTCTACTGCTCATTACCTCGATGATTTTCTTTTTTGTGGAAAGGCTAATTCAGGTAGATGTAGGTTGATGTTAGAAAGTTTTCAGAATTTAGCTGAGGAATTGGGGCTGCCATTAGCTGAGGAGAAAACAGAGGGACCAGCCACCGCCCTCACCTTTTTGGGGATTGAATTAGATACATTACGACAGACATCGAGGCTGCCCCACAATAAATTAGCAGACCTCGGGACCAGAATTAGACAGTTATTGGATAGGAGAAAAGTGACTCTTAAAGAGCTACAGGTGATCGTGGGTCACCTGAACTTTGCATGCAGGGTGGTTGCACCAGGCAGGGCTTTTATTAGGCGTTTATGTAATGCCATGTCGGGTCTGAAACGACCCACACATAAAACTAGGGTGACAAAAGGGATGAGGGACGATCTCCAGGTTTGGAGTCAGTTCCTAGATGAATTTAATGGGATTTCCTTTTGGAGATCTGAAGTTAGCCTGAAGGCAGAGTTCCAGGTGCATTCCGATGTGGCTGGAGCTCTAGGTTTTGGAATTTATTTCTGAGGCTGGTGGTGTGCCGGAAAATGGCCCGAGGCATGGCATCGAGAAGGTATCACTCGGGACCTGACTTTTTTGGAATTTTTTCCAATAGTGGGAGCGCTGTGGTTGTGGGCCAGAGAATGGGCCAACTCAGTGGTTCGTTTTTGGTGTGACAACCAAGCAGTTGTTCACATCATTAATAACTTGACATCCCATTCAGATAGGGTAATGAGGTTAGTTAGGGCTTTCACATTAAGGGCACTGCAATTTAATGTACTGGTGCATGCCCGACACGTTCCTGGTATTGACAACAGGATAGCTGATGCCCTCTCCCGCCAACAGATCAAGCGTTTCAGGGAGCTAGCCACAGATGCCAGGGAGCTGCCAGAAGTACTTCCCGTAGAGGTCTGGCAGATTGGCGGGATGAAGCTGCAAGAGCGATAGGTATGGCCTTGGCTCCAAGGACAAGAAAGGGTTATTCAGCTGCTTTTAAGGAATTTCAGGAATTTAGAAGGTTAGAGGAGCTTGAGCAGGTTTGGCCAGCCCCAGTAGAGCAGCTACAACAATTCTTAGTGTTTTTGCACAGGAAGGGATTAGCTCCTGGCACCATTCAGGGTAGGTTGTCTGCTTTGGCCTTTTACGCCAAGCTTAACGGACATAAAGATTTTTCTGATGATTTTAGGATACAAAAGATGATAGAAGGGTGGTCCAGAGAAAGGGGGAAGGTGAATGATGCTAGGGCACCTATATCGCTGCCCCTTTTGGAGAAATTATGTAAACAATGGGCGTCTTTATAAGTATGGATAAGTATGAGACGGCATTGTTTAATGCGGCAGCCCTGGTGGCCTTTTTTGGGGCACTCAGAATTAGTGAGTTAGTAGCTAAGGGTAAGTTGGACACCTCCCAAATGGCGTTACAGCTGGGAGACGTAGTTGTTCTGGGCAATTTGTTGTCTCTTAATATCAGGCGATCCAAGGTAGACCAGATGGGCCAGGGGCGACAATTATTATTGGGACAATGCAGTATTAGGCGCATTTGTCCGGTGAGGGCCATCCGATCATTTCTGCAGCTTAGGGGACAAGGCGAGGGATATTTTTTCCAACGTGCCGATGGGTCGCCTTTGACCAAATACCAGTTTTGGAAAATTACTGGCTTAGCTTTGCAGAGAGTGGGTGTCAAAGAATTAAGGTTTGGCACGCATTCATTTAGAATAGGTGCAGCATCAACGGCTGCTGCTTTGGGTTATAGCGTAGACCATATTAAGGAATTGGGACGTTGGTCTTCTGCTAGTTATCAGAGGTATATTAGACCATTACCTAACGTATAGGCAGGGGCCATTCTTTGTCGTTGCAGGTCCCAGGATCCATGATGGTCGGTGGCACGTTATGATCCTCAGCCACAGCTTCGTGTATTGGGCAGCATGGTATGCTGCGTCTTCCCCGTGGGGGAATGACTTGGGGCTTGGTGCCCGTGCGCATATTGCGTGGAATGGCATGCGTGGCATGCAATGGATGCAGTTGGGGAGATTGTTGACATTTGATCAATCTGCCCCTGATGTTCTCATACTCCACTTGGGAGGCAATGATTTGACAACTGTGCCTGGTAAGGCCTTGATTTTGGATATCATGAGAGACCTCAAGAGGCTAAAGACCAAGTATCCTGTAATGAGGATCATATGGTCTACAATCATTCCGTGGCTAGCCTGGCGGGGCGCCCAGAATGCAGATGATGTTAATAAGGCCAGGCGGCGTGTTAACCGTGAAGTATGTAGAGGCGTCTGCATGGGCGGCCTCGGATCGGTTATCAGTCATAAAAGGATTAAACTGAGCACGCCTGAATATTTTCGAACCGATGGGGTTCACCTGTCTGACGCAGGCATTGAAATATTTTTGGAAGATATAAAGGGGGGCCTGCTTTTGGAGCTTGAAAAGCTCGATGGCGGGCATGGAACTTAGCTAGGCTAGTTCCTATGCTGTGGTGGGTAGCGCGAAACAGGTAGTCTCGGTGTGTCCCAATTTGTAATTCAGGTAAGCCAACAGCACATCCGACCTCCCGGCTCTGCGGATCGTGCGATTACAGGGCCGGTGCGGGGAAGATGCGCTGGGCCACTTCTGGACCAACATTCATCAATTAAAGATGAATTGAGGTCTGGGGGTGTTTATTAGCGGCCTGCCAGGTTCCTGCGGTCTTTAAGACTGAGGGAATCTGGGGCTGGGGACTCGCCCAATGACGCATATAGGGGTAGTTGTATACCCTGGTTGGTACCTGTTTTCGCCCTACAGCAGGCCCCTCCTTTTTGATAATATCGTTAAATACAATTTGATCTGATTTAATAAAGTGTGGCCCGTATTTCAATCCACAACTTGGTCTCGCGTCTTTATTCCGGGACTGGGTGGGCAAAAGACCTCATTGGACCATGCCAGAAAGAGTCACTTTAAGAGTGCAGTCTAAACAAAAAGACCCTTTGAAGAGACCCTTTTAAGTGACCTTCACACCAGCCCACTCAAAAACAAACAAACAAACAAACAAGCAGCCTTGCCGCTGGACCAAAAATGTCTGGACAGGGGACAGAGCTGGGTCAGCCTGTTTCGCAGTCTACAGTACATTGTCTGGTTGCTGGCAAATAGAGCAAATCAGACTGTGCTGTCAGTGATCCGAAGTGCAACCTACACCCCTATTTGATCACAGCCTCAAGCTTGGTTTTGACCTTCCAGCTGTCTGGCTCCTCTAAATGCACCAAATTGTGAAGGACAATGGCATGAATTGTGAACTTCCAAATTGACTGGTTGTTCTGTCAGACAGGTAAACATGACAGAGATTTTTTTTTTCTGGAGGGGTGTTCACTGTAATTTCCTCTATCCCACCTCCTTGTGGCTTTTTCTACCATTGTTTTGTATTGATCAGGAGAAGAGTGTTGGATGACACAGCTGGACAGTGGCAATAATACTAATTATTATAATTTTTATTGTTGAGGGACTGGGAATAGGAAACAAGAGTAGACTTCTGCTCCATCTTTTTAATTCTCTGCCTCAGACATGGTCAGAGGACTGTGACTGCTGCTGGTGAGATGTTAAAAATCCAATAGGTGCTATAATTATTTCTGCATTTTACTCTGATTTCTGTCAAAACAAAACTATGCAGGTATACCTGAACAGGGCAATTGACTTAGGATGGAACATTAAAACTGGTCTATGCAATTATTTTTTAAAAGAGCACTGGTTTTTTTCCCCATTATAATCAAACAAAAGATAGCAGTGGGTAGACTATATTTGATAACTGAATCTATTTGACTTCCTGGAAAGAGAGAACCCATTTATGCTTTATTCTACACAATTTCACTTTTGTGGTAGGGGAGACAAAATGGAGCACAGCTAACATTTGCCTAAAATTCCAGTTTATTCACCTATACATAAATCAGTCACATGCCTTGAGGTATGAAAGTCAAATAAATGTTGATGAATTTCCCCACAGACCATATAATCATGCACATGGAATTTGTCTTTTTGTTTTTGTTTAAAGCAAAGTTTAATAAATACTGACAGGAACATATAAAAATGGACATAAATAAAAATAATTGAAATCATTATATATTTGTCCACTTGGGGGTGATAAAGGATTTAACTGTGCCTGCTGGGAGCTGCAAAAAAAAAAGGAGGATCAATTAAATAAAATCTTTGTTCACTCCAAGAGAAATCCTTTGGTTCAGAGTAGTACGTTGCAACTAAAGGAGGCCCTCTGAACTAGTGAGGATTTTTTGAGTCAAGTGTAAGTTCCAAAGCTACATGTCTTCATGAAAAGTACAGACTTAGGCATAGCTGAGTTAGACACTTTTAACACTCACATTTTTAAAATACATGATAAGTTCAGTCATTTCAAGACTCTTCTTTAGTTCCATTTGTTTCTCTTTGAGTAACTTGGAAAAATATAAGATCACTGTAAAATTGAAAACATGACCATCCCAAAAAATTTGTAGAAGGCACTGTGTAGGATACTACCCTGAACTTCATGTATTTGTTATTTTCAGTCCATATACTGTAATTAAGCTAGAGTTGTGAGCCAAGAATGACTCTTTTCATTTAGATCTTCCTGTGGATGGCCATCAGTGTAACAAGGCCTTTGTGAACCTAGGGATATCTGAAAACATTGTTCCATTGAATTGCTCCCCGCTCTCACCCCCAACTTACTTCATTCTGATGGTTGTTGTGGGTTTTCCGGGCTGTTTGGCCATGTTCTTAAGGTTTTTCTTCCTAACATTTCGCCAGTCTCTGTGGCCGGCATCTTCAGAGGACAGGAGTCAGAACTCTGTCTGTGCTCTGTTGGAGTTTGTTGGATAGTTGAGTATTTATAGCTGTGGGATCAGCTCTTGTCCTTTTCAATATATTGGGTGATTATGGTGATCAGCGTGTTTTTTGTTGTGGGTGTATTGTTGTGATAAGGGGAGAGATGATCTGTCACTGTGATTGATGGGTGTTGTTAGCTGGTCTTTTGTGTGCAGTGATCACCGGTCCTTGTGGCTGGGTAGAGTTCGTTGACCTTTTGCAGGCTGTATTTTTCAGTGCTGGGAGCCAGGCTTTGTTGAGTTTTAGACTTTCTTCTTTTTTGTTGAAGCTCTGCTGGTGTTTGTGGATTTCAGCCCGGAAAACCCACAACAAACATCGGATCCCGGCCGTGAAAGCCTTCGAGAATACTATTCCTCCTGGACTGAACATGGAAGAAGGCACAGTTAATAGTTTGAAAATGATATATTTTCAGGCTGACAAGGACTTCCAAAGAAAAATAAGAAATGTATTTCATTACCTGTGCACAGTTGTTGTTGTTTAGTCGTTAAGTTGTGTCCGACTCTTCGTGACCCCATGGACCAGAGCATGCCAGGCCCTTCTGTCTTCCACTGCCTCCCAGAGTTGGGTCAAATTCATGTTGGTAGCTTCGATAACACTGTCCAACCATCTTGTCCTCTCTCGTCCCCTTCTCCTCTTGCCTTCACACTTTCCCAACATCAGGGTCTTTTCCAGGGAGTCTTCTCTTCTCATGAGATGGCCAAAGTATTGGAGCCTCAGCTTCAGGATCTGTCCTTCCAGTGAGCACTCAGGGTTGATTTCCTTCAGAATGGATAGGTTTGTTCTCCTTGCAGTCCAGGGGACTCTCAAGAGTCTCCTCCAGCACCACAATTCAAAAGCATCAATTCTTCAGTGGTCAGCCTTCTTTATGGTCCAGCTCTCACTTCCATACATGACTACTGGAAAAACCATAGCTTTGACTATGTGGACCTTTGTCGGCAAGGTGATGTCTCTGCTTTTTAAGATGCTGTCTAGGTTTGTCATCACTTTCCTCCCAAGAAGCAGGTGTCTTTTAATTTTGTGGCTGATGTCACCATCTGCAGAGATCATGGAGCCCAAGAAAGTAAAATCTGTCACTGCCTCCATATCTTCCCCTTCTATTTGCCAGGAGGTGATGGGACCAGTGGCCGTGATCTTAGTTTTTTTGATGTTGAGCTTCAGATTATTTTTGGTGCTCTCCTCTTTCACCCTCATTAAAAGGTTCTTTAATTCCTCCTCACTTTCTGTCATCAGAGTGGTATCATCTGCATATCTGAGGTTGTTGATATTTCTTCCGGCAATCTTAATTCCGTTTTGGGATTCCTCCAGTCCAGCCTTTCGCATGATGTATTTTGCATACAAGTTAAATAAACTGGGGGACAATATACAGCCTTGTCGTGCTCCTTTCCCAATTTTGAACCAATCAGTTGTTCCATAAGGGTAAAGGTAAAGGTTCCCCTTGACATTTAGTCCAGTCGTGTCCGACTCTAGGGGGCGGTGCTCATCCCCGTTTCCAAGCCATAGAGCCAGCGTTTGTCCGAAGACAGTTTCCGTGGTCACGTGGCCAGCGCGACTAGACACGGAACGCTGTTACCTTGCCACCGAGGTGGTATCTATTTATCTACTCGCATTTACATGCTTTCGAACTGCTAGGTTGGCAGGAGCTGGGACTAGCGATGGGAGCTCACTCCGTCGTGTGGATTCGATCTTACGTCTTCTGGTCTTCTGACCCTGCAGCACAGAGGCTTCTGCGGTTTAACCCACAGCGCCACCACGTCCCTGGTGGGGATATGTGCCATATCTAGTTCTAACTGTTGCTTCCTGTCCCCCATATAGATTTCTCAGGAGATAGATAAGGTGGTCAGGCACTCCCATTTCTTTAAGGACTTGCCATAGTTTGCTGTGGTCCACACAGTCAAAGGCTTTTGCGTACTCATGAAGCAGAAGTAGATGTTTTTCTGGAACTCTCTGGCTTTCTCCATAATCCAGCGCATGTTAGCAATTTGGTCTCTAGTTCCTCTGCCCCTTTGAAATCCATCTTGTACTTCTGGGAGTTCTCGGTGCACAGTTGAGGAAGGCACAAAAATGGTTTATTTCTAAAATGTGTATTAATGTGCTTTAATCAGTGTGGGCATGCATCCCTTAATGTGTCCATCTGAACAATGCACAGAAAAATGCCTATAGATTTAGACATAAGAAAACAAAAATATTTATATGTGAGTCTACCAGTTTACCTCATAAATGTTTCCCCAAAGAGTGTTCGGATAGTACATGTCAGGCAAATTGCATATACAAATGCTTTTACATCCAAACTGATCCTATGTTATGTTTTATTTTTACCTTTCTTCAGTTATCTAAGAGGACCAGTAAATAGTAATTTCCCTTTACATTGGTGGGAACTAGATCTTTTGTTACCATGTACAATAACTACAGCCCACAGTGGGATAACTGGAGCTGCTGGATATATAAACATATTGTGGTTGGCCCTAATTGGCTTCTATTCTGACTTTCTAATTGGCTGAAAAGCCAATATAGAAATGCTTTTAATACAGAGCCTGGCTTAAGTAAGGCTTATTTGGATAGTCTTGGACATTCTGTGTACCACTTACTGCATTAAGAGTAAAACTTCTATTAATCAATTGACTACATTTTATCATTGATATGAAGAAGCACCCTTCTTGGTTTTTTTCCTCAAGTTTGGTGGAGTTTTGTTGCTTGTTCAGGACAAGTACAAAAATCATTAACCCCTACTGGCACCTGAATTTTACTTCAGTATTGCAGTTAACTTCCCCTCTGGTGGAGGACAAAACTGTATATCCCAACAAGGTCTACCCTGAATCTCCCAAATAAACTTATTCCATTTTCCTGGAGATACTAATATCAATAGCCTATGTCTGGTGCAGAACAGATTAAACCGAGAATATAGTTATGTCCTTACACATATCAACAGCTAGTCTATAATTGTTTTGAGCTCACAAAAACAACACATCCATATACTGAAAGGACATGTGAAGCAATTAAAAAAAAAAGAACTAAGGGGCTTTTCTTTCATGGTCTTGCAGGAACCATGTTTCTGACATCTGAGTGAAAACTGAAAAGCAAATGATTCGCAGGCAAAAGAAAAAGAAATGGACTGCTTTTGTGCTTCTTTGAGAGCCAGTCAAATGGCAATCTAATTTTAGAAATGATACTTACAGCTCAAGGAAGATTGATTTTGAAATTGATTTAGACCAAACCTGCCAATGAGATTTTGCTTTCGAAATACTAACACCAAATAAAATTGGACTAGTCCAAAATTTTTAACAAATGCATGTTTTTTTTAACTCTTCTTGTTTTGAGAGCATTCTGATAGGCTTCAAACAGCTTCCTATAAATTTAAGAGGTAATGAGGTGAACAATATGCAAGGACTCAATATTGGGCCTTCTATTTACAAAATAACGTGTGTTATAAAGTCTTCTATCCAGTTCAGTCATTCTTCAACTTTGATTATGGGAAAAAGTCATCTGATCCTCTCCCTTCTTCCTTTGCTCCTGTAGAGCATAGGGCATGATCACACGAGGCAAATGTTCCCTAGTGATACCCCTGTTGGATCGTTGTAGAAGTTTCTGGTCACATAAAGCGCAGCCATTATTGAATCATTTACCAGGCCAGTGGTGTAACTGTGGCTTATTTGTCACTCACCAGGAGGCTTCTGTTATTTTGTTCTGATGGCATTTTGATACATTCCTTAGTGGTATGATGTGTGCATGACCCGATCAATTCTTTCCTGAAGCCAAGTCACCGGGAAAGGCAGCTGCCATTACTGCCTCATGGCAGTAATAGCAGCTGCTATATATTTTTTAAATTTATATATACTGCTATATTTTTTTTAATTTTTTTTTCATAGCCATGTATCACTCCATCTACTGTCTGGCACAGTAGACACAGTCCTGGATGGGGGTGCTATGTCCATTTAGTGCAATGCAGTTCTTACAGAGGTGCTGGCACAAAAGAGGAAATTTTACTGAACAGGAACCCCTTCCTGACATATTGACTTGCTGTTAGTTTTTTAAAAATTAAAGTAAGGGCATGTGGTGCCCAAGAAAACAAGAAAACAAGAGAGAAAATAAATTGGTACCATGGTGTAGCCAGCCATAAAGATTCAAACAGGAGAAAATGAATTGGTAACATTAAAACACACTGGGACATTTGTCCACACACACACATATATATAATGTGACCGTGATTCAGTATAACAAAGGTATGGAAAGTAGGGAACATTTCCCTGGTGTGACCGTGGCCAAACACAAACATTTTTTCTTTATACATATCACTGTCTGTGTGAACAAAGTGATTAGAGGGGGGCAGGGCCAGTTTCTCTCCTGTAACCATGTTGATGGTCCTCGATTAGAGAATGATTTAATAGGACTGTTTTCTCTCTTCTGAAATAACACGTTCAGATCGAAACACACAGAGTCCCATATATGCTTTGGTGATAGTCATAATGAGAACACAGTGGGCTTTCCTGCTATGTATACATGCTTAGGATTGTGCTGTGGGATTGACGGGGCTGTCTCAGTAAGCACTCAGTATTCACAAGTCTTGTTTTTGTCCTATTAGAAAATCAGTATTAATTAGAACGTGCTCAGCTGTAACAATTATGCAAATGAGAATAAATAAATGATTTATGTCCAAATAAATCTTTTTGCCATAGGAGTTGTAGGATATTTACGTGCATTTAAGCTAATTAAACCTGAGTTTAAACCAATCCAAACATTGGTATTTAATTGAGGAATAGCTTTGAGTCATCACAGTAATCACTGAATTATTGCCAAGGAATTTAGACAGTCGCTGCAATGTATTGTTTGTATAAAGCTTCATTTAATGTGGGTTTGTTATAGAGCAGGTGCTTTTATCAATAATTGACCATGGTAACAGTCAAAAATGTAAAAGATAGCATTATCATATTATATTAGAGCACACTTACAATGCATTACACAACCTAATCTAACACTCCAGTTCTAATTTTGTCTTAGACGGTCTTAACAATAGTTTAAATCAATAATGTATTGGAAACCAAAAACCTGGCTTCACACCTGTAAAAGCACTTCAAACGTCATTCACAAGACATCTAAAGAACAATATTGTTTCTGGCATGGGTTTGTGTTTGTTTTTCCTCATTTTGATTCATGCCCATGAGACATGAAATATTTAACCCCTTGGCTGTTTACAGGTCAATCACTGATGTCAGACAGTTCTGTGGGAGAAGTGATGAAGTGGGAGGTTCAGTTCTTAGGGAACAGCTGTCACCATACAGCAGGTGGCCCAGGAATGTTAAATATCTATTGATTTTACATTTAAAATGAACAACCGCTCATTCTATACTTATCAACTTTCTAGGTGATTTTGATGCTTTTCAGCTCCTTTAGGATCACAATGTCAAGGTGAAGGATTTGGCTGAGAAATAGTGCTCCCTTTAATTCCATCCTAATTTTTATATTCGTCACAGAAATGAACTCTAGAAAAGGAAGGTAGTTCAGATATTGATGGCTCCTTTTGGAAGAGACAAGTGTCCTATTCAGGCATTATTTAACCTGGTACTGTGAACATGCTTAGAGGGTTGAATATAGTTCCACTCCCTCTGTTACATTTTTCATGCTAACAACACTAAGTCTTAAGAGGAGACCTGTTTCTTTACTCATCTATAGAACCTACCCATGAATATTATCCTCTTCAGACTCGGTGCGGTAACTGTAAAGAATCTGATGGCACAGGGGAGGAGACTAGGTACTCCCCTCTAAGTATGTTCCAGCACGAATTTAATAACACCTGAATAGGAATAACAACTGCAGTCATCTTCAGATTTAGCATGTTAATCTATACTCCTCAAATATGCCACATCTGCTTATACCTGTGCATATGCAGGCTGCTGAACACTCCACCGGGTGCATGGCTGCCACGGCGGGGATGCTTTGCTCACCCACTTGGAGATCGGCATCGCAGGTGATGCTGCTGCTATCTCTGAGGGGAGGAGAGATGGAGCCTTTAAGGCCCAGCGTCTCTCCTGCCTGGCCTCTTTCTTCGATTGGCTGAGCAGGGAGAAGCTGAGCAGGTCAGTCCGACTGCTTTCGATTTCCCCGCACGTGGCTGGTGCAGGGAGATCGGATTTTCGGGTCGCACAACGGCGCGACCCACGGTTTGGATATTTAGCTCCTTTTGTCCAAAGGAGATTTATTTGGGAACCCCCTCTCTCTCTCTCTTTTTTTTTTTTTTTTAGTATTCCTATGAGGGGATTTAATTGGGAAGGGGAGAAGGCAATTGTATTTGCTTTAAACTAGTTTAACAGGGGTAATTTGATAAGTGGTTTGCTTAGGAATAGCAAGTAAATAATTATTATTACTGTTAAGCCTTATTCAGTTTGGGCACACTGCCCCCTGTTGGTTCAACCTTTGCAGTTACCTGTTATATAGATATAATTAATTTTAAAAAAATTACTTGGTAATTAGAGTGAGCAGTAAGAGTACATAGTGGACCTCAATTGAGGCTTTGGGAATTTATACTATAATAACCAAATAAATTTATTGTACAATAAATACAGAGTGCCAGCATTGGTCCAAAAAAGGGTCAGGGTGCTGGAAAAAGCAAGCAGCCTGCTAAACGCAAGGCTCCTGCAAGACCACCCCTGCACTCTCTTCATCAGAGGATGAGGAGTGGCCAGATTATAGTGCTATTCTGACAAAATTAAGTGAGCTAGAAAGGAAAAGGGCAATGGCTCGGGGTGCAGCTAGTACTGCTACACCTAGAAGGTCACATAGGGAGTCCAAGGTGCACAGGATGGTGGAGTTGCAGCAGTTGGCTGATGTAATGTTGTCACGTATTGCTCTTCTAGAGAAGGAGTGTGCTGGATCAACATCTTAGGCGGAGGGAGCAAACGGCAGCCTTCACTCTGCCCATCTTGACACGGAAGCAGGCACAACATTTGAGCCCCAGGACACCCAGAGTACTCAGAGGATGGAACCGGTTGAAGAGGAGCAGACCTGCCAAGGCGAAGGAACACGGGCCAGAAGGCAGACCGATGTGGATGGTGCTTTGGCTGGGCCTAGCCTTCAGGTGTCTGGGGCCTCCTCCAATGCTGCAGTGAACACACTGTCAGCCTCAGGTGGGTTAGCACCTACACCACACACTACACAAATGGAAGGGATGTGGCCTTGGGGGGAAGTTAGCCCTCGAGTTGCGTCTCAGATGGTCCATGTTTTAACAGCTAGCAGCAGTGACGGGGTTTCACTCGCTTTGGGAGTGCCTGTACCGGCTTCGAAGCCCTGGACAGTGCCTTACCTGCAGTGGTCCTCACCTAGTTAGGTGCCAGGGTTTTTTGAAGGTCTTCACCGGTCTAGTCACGCAGTAATACCTGACACCGGCTACAATTCTGTGCCTCGGAGTGCCCTTCCATATGGTGATCAATCCCTGCCTTTGGGCAACCACCTTCTCCCAGCTACAATAGAGAAGATTGGAAGAGATAAATATGTAGATGTATTTGACCTAATGAATAGAGAGGTGGAAACGATGAAAGGGGACAAAAACGAGGATAGAGAGAAGGAGAAATTGAAGAAGAAGAAGCCTGAGAGATGTTGGGCGAACTGGCTCCCAGGCTTTTTGATCTATGCCGGGACAATAATCAAGGAATACCCTTCAAGGGCTTTTGCCTTGATACAGTACATTGACATAATATACAGGGCCTATGTAGACTTCCCAGGACATGCGTGGTTGCTACGACCAGGGGTTCCACATGAGAGCGGCGATACACCCTGAGATGCATTGGGATGTGCATCACCATGGCTTGCGGCTGCAGTTAATGACCCCCTCTTGTCCTGCCCTGGGGGATCGTTTTGATAGCGGACATTTGATTCAAAAGGCTACCAAATATACTACTCCCCATGCTTTGGCAGGCCAGGTGGTTCAACCCCGCCTGGTCTGCTGGGAATTCAGTGCCAAGGGGTCCTGTGCCTGAAAGCAGTGCAGATTCTGGCACCAATACTCCATTTGTGGAGCCCCCATGGGTCAGCTAATTGTTTCAGGGGATGCCCAGGATCAGGTGGGAATAAGGAAGGGGGTGGCCCCAAGCGGCAGCCACCAGGTTCATCTCCTTCTTCAAAAGGGCCCCAGCCCAATTAATGTAACTATACTAGCTGGTTGGCTTCTGTCGTACCCAGACTGGGAGGTAGCTTGTTATTTAAAAGATGGGTTCACTTTTGGATTTTGGATCCCAGTGCAGGGTGTTAGGGTTGCTACCATGGCAAACAATTTAAAATCAGTGAAAGGTATGGAAGATGGAAAAAATTAGGGGAAAAAATTAACAAAGAAGTTGCAGAAGGGTGGGTGGTTGGTCCTTTTTCCGAGCCATCTGTACCAAATTTGCGAGTCTCCCTATTGGGAGTGGTCCACAAAAGGCCCAGGGCGAGTTTCGCCTTATTCATCATTTGTCTTATCCAGCTGGAGAATCAGTTAATGACATGATTCCCCAGGAGTTATGCACGGTCCGCTATACTTCTTCTGATGCGGCCATTAGGATGGTTAGATCCTGTGGCAATGGGGTGGAGCTTGCGAAGGCTGACATTAAATCAGGATTTTGTTTATTGCCTGTGCACCCAGATGATTTTGAACTTCTAGGTTTTAAATTTGAAGGCCTATATTACATGGATAGGGCAATGCCAATTGGATGTTCCATTTCTTGTGCTGTGTTTGAGCGCTTCAGCTCGTTTTTGAAGTGGATGCTTAAGTGCAGGACAGGGCTTTCCCAGGTCCATTATTTAGATAATTTTTATTTTGTGGGAAGCCGGGGACCAATGTGAGCACCTCATAAGGATGTTTCAGATAGTCACAAGGGAACTTGGTGTTCCGTTGACTGCTGAGAAGTCAGAAGGACCCTGTATGGTGAATACTTTTTAAGGGATTGAATTAGATACCATCCAGCAATCAAGCAGATTGCCAGAAGCTAAATTAGTAGACCTCAGGATTCGAATTCGAGACCTGTTGCAGAAAAATAGAGTTATGCTGAAGGAGCTACAAGAGGTAGTTGGTCACCTCAACTTTACGTGCAAAGTGATTGCTCCTGGTAGGGCATTCCTGAGGAGGCTATGTGAAGCCATGAGTGGGTTGAAAAAACCGCACCACTGTGGGTGATCATGGAACAAAGGAAGGCTAATTGCCTTAGAGAGAGAACAAAGGAGTCGGCAGCGGATGTCCGAGCCAGCGGAACCTACTGACAACGCCCCGAGAGCTCTTTTATTTACTTAGCATGATTACATAGTATGTTATGAGAGAGACAGATAGGATACTAGTTACCTAATCGTAACTAGGATTGGCTAAAATAACCCTTTGATCTTATGCTCTACCTCTAAGCGAAAGGGCAGAATAAGGGAGCTCAGGCTTGAACAGAGATATTGCTGCAAGAGGTATGGAGGATTGGAGGATTGAAGCCAATAGGGCAATCATCTTAGCAATTGCTCCCAGTACCAGGTGCAGTTACACAGCTGCTTGTGAAGAGTTTTTTGAGTTTTGTAATAATGAAGGTCTGGGCAGACCTTGACCTATGACAGTGCATCATTTGCAACACTTTGGAGTATATCTTCATCGCAAAGGTTTGGCTCCTCGCACAATTCAAGGGAGAATGTTGGCTCTGGCCTTTTATGCTAAGGCTCAGGGGTGTCCAGATCTGGCAAGTGATTTCTGGATTAGGAAAATGATTGAAGGATGGAACAAGGAAAGGGGTTGTCAGGAAGATAGGCACACTCCTATGTCACCAAAAATATTAGCTCAACTGAGTCAGGGTTGGTCTGCTGTGTGCAGTGACCAATATGAGGCTACATTATTTAGGGCAGCAGCGTTGTGTGCATTTTTGGGGCCTTTAGAATGAGTGAATTAGTTAGAACATCAAAGGAAGACAATTCAAGGACGGCCTTACAGATGGCAGACTTATTGGTCTCCGAAGACAGAGTCTTGTTTTATCTTTGCCGGTCCAAGACAGGTCAGTTAGGTAAAGGGCAGGTTATAAGTTTAGGGCATTGTTCGGTGGGTGAGTTATGCTCAGTTAGGGCTGTTTCTGAATATGTGGAGTTAAGGGGGACCTTTGGAAGAAATTATTTTGCCATAGAGATCACTCACCCCTCACTAGATACCAATTTTGGACAATTACCTCCCGAGGGCTTAACGAGGCAGGTGTAAAGGTAAAGGTAAAGGTTCCCCTTGACAATTTGTCCAGTCGTGTCTGACCCTAGGCGGCGGTGCTCATCTCCGTTTCCAACCCATAGAGCTAGCGTTTGTCCGCAGACAATCCTCCGTGGTCACGTGGCCAGCGTGCCTAGACACAGAACGCTGTTTACCTTCCCACCGAGGTGGTACCTATTTATCTACTCGCATTTTTGCATTTTTTGCATGCTTTCGAACCGCTAGGTTGGTGGGAGCTGGGAGAAGCGACCTTTACCTCCCGAGGGCTTAACGAGGCAGGTGTAGTGGGATGGAAATTTGGCACACATTCCTTTCACATAGGGGCAGCATCTACAGCAGCAGCCTTAGGATATGGGGAGGAGCAGATAAAGAAGATGGGGCGGTGGTCTTCCTACAGGTTCAAGACCTATGTACGTTCTCTCCTGCAATAGATGCTGGTTTTGTTTTCTTTTTTAGGCTTCCAGTTAGCTGAGGCCTGGTTGAGAGTGGTTTTGTATGGCCACAGTTACATATATTGGGTGGCCAAGTACTCTTGGCGACCGGTTGGGGTCGTAATTTAGGCCTGGATGCACAGCCCACATTGGAATGGAGGTGTCAGAGAGGTATGCTCTGGGGTGAGTTCATGGAGCTGGCGTCCCAGGTTTCTCCGAGGGTACCCCTGGATATAATGGTTGTTCACCTAGGAGGAAATGACTTGGCTCAAAGGACGGGCAAGTCGCTTATTTTACAGGTGATCAATGACTTCCAACTTATAAAGGCCAAATTTCCAACATTGAAGTTAATTTGGTCAAACATTGCCGCCCAGAGTAGACCTTTGGTCTAGATGGGTGGGGTAGAACTCCAATAAAATAATAATAATAATAATAATAATAATAATAATAATAATAATAATAATAATAATAATAATAATAATAATAATAATAATAAAAACATTATACCAAGGTTGGTATGGCGGGCAAATTGTGACCCGAGGTGCATTGACCAGGCACGGCGTGGTGTTAACTGAGAGGTGTCCAGAGCTATGCAGGCTGGGTTGGGGTCAGTCACCCCGACATAAGAGTCCATCGCCTAGAGCTATATAGGGGTGACGGAGTTCACTTGTCCGACGCAGGTCTAGACCTTTTTCTACATGATCTACAAGGGGGCCTTGGGGCCGAAGTTTTCAGCTGTGTTTTGGCAGGCTTGGGGCATATAAACAGCCCCATGCCATGGTGGGTAGTGCGAGGGGATGAGCTTTTGGTGAGTTCCTGGTAAGTCACATGGTGCAAAACATCATATCTCCCTTTTTTGGTAGACAACAGGGCTCCGACGGGAACTGGCCTTTTTATTAAGGGGATCTCACAGGCTGCAGTTCACCTAGGGTCATGAGACTCAGTGGGCTGATGCACTGGGGGATACCCCTATCAAGGGGCACCTGAACACGCGCTGGATAGAACACAGCACAATTCAGAAATAGGAACTCGCCCTGCTTTTGAATCCGGAGGTAAAGACTACACTGGATTTCCAGATATATCGCACTACAGTAGGCCCCCTTGTTGATCGGGGTTTCCATATAAATAGTTAATAAAGTTGTGGCCCAAGTTTTAACCCAACAACCTGTGTCGTCTCTTTATTTCCGGGCTGGGTGAGCAATGCTTCTCTCCCACGTATGGCTCAAACTTTGGCATTTAATGCAAGGATCTTCTAGACATTCTGCCAGCTGCATGGGGACATATTCTCCTGAGCAACCCCTGCACAACCGGGAAAATGTTTAACTCACTCAACCACATAGGCAAGGCTTGATCATTTGGGTAGTGGTGGCTGAACAAGAGAGGCACCTCACTTTACCACTGAAGAGTGAGGCACATCTTCTCAGACTACGGGCCACTTCTGCATCTGAGTCTTCCTCATGGAATAGGAATAACAATAATGGTGATTCCTTGGGGAAAGATGTGAACAACTGCTCAGGTTGTTCTAATATACTCTCAGGTGTGTCAGAGGTGTTAATGGATAAATAACTCCAGGATGGGTGAGTGGACATTAACCTGCAGTGGTGAGTTTGCTATCTTAAAAACCACTGAATTCAGTGAGTGTAGACATACCTTACTGCCTTGGATTTAGACCTTAGAGAGTGGCATAGCTAGAGACCACTAGACAAATGAGAGCTGCATACAGATGACCTATGCATATTTGGGAGGCTTCTCTCTTCAGTAGATCCCATTGTGTTGCGTTCCACCAACATGAAGATGCTCCTCTGGGGTGGCAGGTGGCTGGTGTGTCTGGGGTGCAAGTGCTTGCACTGAGGAGAGATGACATTCAGGAAAGCCATCCTAAAACGCCTGGACAGCAAGTTGTAGATGATAGGATTCACAGCAGAACTCAGGTAGAAGAAAACACCTTGGAAAGAAAGAAAAGACAAAGTTAGAGAAGAAAAGCAACCATTAATCCAATAACTGCCGAATTAAAGGTGCTTTTATCTTTAAAATATTTAAATATTTCAGCTAGTTGTATTCTTCTATGAAAGAGAAATCAAGGAAGCACCAATAAAGAATGTTAAATGCTTCAGACTGAAGCAGACCAGTGAAGGTAAAGGAATGGGGGTGGAATTTTATTCCCTCAGTTGTAAACTACCTCACATGAGCTCCCTATTCAGCCCTCATAGGGTCGAATGTTATAATGGGTGGGGGATTCTGGAAGTTGTAGTCCAAAAATGTGACATTTCCAAATTCTGCCAAATTCCACAGGGAAATTGACCCTTAGCCACTGATCCATAGCCACTGACCCTTATAGTATAGTTTTATAGCTAAAGTTTTTCAATCTTATATATGGTAGTTAAATTGCTATAATCCTTGGTTGTTGGACAAGAATGTCAGACTGGTTTTTTGTTGTTGTTGTTGTTTGTTTTGTATGCTTCCTAATGAGATTCCCTGCTTGGCTGAGAAATCATCAGAAAGAACATTTTGTTTATTACCCTGTCTATATTAGACATGGTCTAGAGCAGCAATAATGGCTTTTTGCATATTTTTATGGGTAAAAAATGCTGACACCGGTGCACAATGACATTTGGAGCTCATCCTGTTCTTAATCATAAGGATCCGACCAACTCCTGTTGCAGCACGTTATCAGAGTTTCTTTTGCACACACTTAGATTTTAGGTGATTAATTCTCATCCAAGACATCTGGAAGTTGGGGGTTTGTTTACTTGCCAAAATAATGCTTGCTCAGAGCTTGCAAATACAGAGGCTGCATTATCACTCTAAGGTTCCCCCAGCCAGAATGGAATATATTCTTCCAAGGTTTTCTGCTCTAGTAGAGGAGTAGCTTGCTTTATCTACATTTATGACAGTCTCTCTTCAATATTTATGTCTGCACAGACCAAACTGCTGCCACCAAGATCTATGAGGGTTTTTGGACCCGATTACCACAGTAGCTTCTGTGGTTTGAGCTCCATCTGTGTAAATATTGAAGAGGACAGTGGCAATGACTCTTAAAGAGTTGGAGAGGAAAACAATAATACTGCATAACTTAGTGGTTTCATTCGTAAAAACTCATTTATAGCTAGTGGAGAAGACAAGAATTGTATATTGTTACTTATTTCCTTTCTAGCAGTTGTTGTTAAACTATTACAGATGTTTTTTTTAAGTTCATACACCACTTTAGTCAAAGATAATTTAATCATATACTGATCAGCAAGAAGGAAATGTCTATTTTATTCAATCACATTTTTTCTTCCTAAATATTTTTCTTGCGACAAGGGCTGGCTCTACCACTACACAGCACGAAATGCTGATCTTTGGGAGGCATGAAAGGGCAGCAAATTGTTAGCTATTTGTTGTGTTTTTATTGCTCGGGAGGGAGAAGAGATATTATAGGGTTTTCCATCTCAGGTGCCAAAATAACTTGACCATCCATAGAAAGGATGGAACATGACTTGATCAGAGTGGGTGGGAAGGGCACATGTGCCATTGGTTGACCGGCTTTAGGCAGAAAAAGGCCCTGGGATGGTTTTAATCTGAAGCAAGAAAGTGAGACAAGAAAAATACCTGACACCACATGGATTAAGTTGAATATATTGGCAAGAGGTTCTGTCCAGTTTGCAACAAAACTGTAGAAAAGTCGGTCTGTGTGGAATGGAGCCCAGCATATTCCGAAAACAATTACTAGGACAACTGTTGAGAGAAGGAGAGAAACACGGAGAGAGGTGAAGACATATGAGCTTTTCTCTTGTATCGAACTTGGAAGAGTCAATAAACCAAATGAACACCCCAGATGGTTTCTCACTTCATCAAAACAGAAATGTCATGGCATAGTATTTTATAACATCTGTTTTCTTCCTTTCTGCCCACACGTCATAATATTATTTTACTATAAAAAGTTTGATTCAATACTGATATAAGTCTACTACTAATCAACAGACAACACTGGTCTTTCTCTGTGTGTCTTGTCTTGCATATTCCCAGAAGGGAGACAAATCCAAATGCATGGCTTTTGCTCTTCTAGACAGGGCAAAATACCTATTAGTCATGCCTAATACCTATTTCTGGTCCTCATTTAGCCCACATCACCAATGAAGAGTACAAGCATGCAACCCCAAACCAGGATTTGCAGTTTCCCCTGCAAAAAAGAGTTTGAATTTGAGGTGGCATCTAGCAATGTTGTTGCAATTACAAGGGTAATCCATTGCTGGCTGTAGCATTTTATAGGAAACCCTTAAAACACTAATTTTGGGGGTTCACTGGAATTTCAGTTCAAGCATCAAAAACTATGATTCCTGTCTCTTTTAAAAAATGCTGGGTGGGCAGTCTCTTTAAAACAGGAGATTATATTTTGAATCACTTTGTTCATCATCCTGAATCTCATGCATGCATGCATCCATTCATTCCATTTTACATTGCTGTTCTCCCAGTGAAGATGCTCAAGGTGGCTCACAATATTGCTAAATCAAACAGAAATTAAAACAAAATGGTTAAACCATTAAAAAGCAATTAAATATGGTAATATGAAACCACACATCTAAAAACAATTTTTTAAATGTAAAAACATTAGAAAACCATTAAAAAGGACAGAAGAGCATCAAGTGTAGGCATCTATGCTAAAATTAGATACCGTGTTTCCCTGAAAATAAGACAGGGTCTTATATTAATTTTGCTCTAAAAAATGCATTAGGGCTTATTTTCGGGGGATGTTTTATTTTACAGTCATGCCATCTTCTGGTTGCTGCACAAGGGTGGAGGGCGGGGTTTTACTTAACTGGGGCTTATTTTTGGGGTAGGGCTTATATTACGAGCATCCTGAAAAATCGTACTAGAGCTTATTTTCAGGTTAGGTCTTATTTTCAGGGAAACAGGGTATTAAAAATATCTGCAAAGAAATGTTTTCACTTTTACCAAAGGGACAGGACAGAGAGGGCTAACCTATCCTCAGGACGGCACAGCGACTGAGATGGTCCCCATCGGACCCAAGTATAAAGGTGACAGGTCTGAGAGGTGGGTTTTTCCAGAAGATCTTAAAATGTGAGGAAGGCTATATGAATAGATATAATCTGTCAGATAGCCTGGACTATATCTAAATGATGAACCACAAAATTAACAATGCAATCCTATGTATGTTTATTCAGAGGGAATTCCGACTGGCCAGAATCCTGTTGATGTTTGTGTAAAGTTTATGTAACTTGCCATGGTTAGTTGAGAAAGTACCAGGGCACATCTTGGTTGTGTAATCAGATGCATGAGCAGGCATGCAACTTCAACATGCACCGCATCAATTAGCCACAATTGGCTACAACAAGTTATATGTACCAATAGGATTCTGGGCATTGTGTTCAATGACACTCACACCTTGATAAGTATGCACAGGATTGCCACCTATATCTCCTGTCCTCAGGTTGCCAAGGTCAGCTGACCATGGCTGTATCTTCATGGCCGATACAATCTGGTATGGTGAGTTCTCCAGAATAGTAATTCTTACTCAAAGTGAGGGCAACAATGCAGCCCAAAATGGTAGCTGTTTATGGCAGGTCATATGTCTGTTCTTCTTTTTCTCCCTTTCTGAGTCTAAAAACACAAATGAAGAGTTGAACCCTGATACCTACTGGGGTGACCTCCAGTTGCCAAAAGAGTTTTGTTTACACTAGTGGGGGAAGTCCAGTGCTTGCCCACCCCTGTTCTACACCTATCTTTTTCACATTAATTTCTAAACATGAACTATCATCATTGTACTTACATAGCATCTTAGTGACAGACTTTCTGGAGGGTCTTTTAACATTCATTTCCATTTCATCTGTTTCCAAGGAACGGTCTCGTCTTAGCTAGTAAGGAGGGGAAAGGTTGGAGACAAATAACTGCTGTGGAATGGATCTCATGACATTTTTGAAAATCAGTCACAGAAACATTCATTTTGTTGTCTGCTAATAACTACTTTGAAGATAGTGATGTATCTACTCTACAGTCTGTTCAAAAGGCACGAAAAATTAATATAGGTCTTTAAAAACGAACATTATATATAACACATTTTCGAGAAATGATACAACATATATCACTTTGAGCCCTTTTGGGTTGTGTGGAAAGATGGGTTATTAAGGCAACAAACAAACAAATGTACAACATAGAGTGATGCCATGTGCATACAATTAAACAGACAGAGATTCAAGAGCAGAGGCATGGTTCACAAGAGGGAGCGTCAGGACATTTTGCCTAGGAGGGATAATGTCAACCCCTCGGAGTTTAGCTGCAGTCCTTCTAATAGCTGGGAAGAGGAAAATAAATTATCCCAGCATCAGTTCTTTGGTGAGCAATATATGCAAAGTATCGTTAAGTTCCATAAGTATTGCACAAGGTCTGCTCCAGATAATAATGGAAACAGCTAGAACTGGTTTGTTGACATCATCAGATTCTCCCGGAGTTTTGAATTCTCCTTGGTATTATAACTCTAGGGACTGTCACAATGAGCTTCTTCAGTTCAAAATTTACCACCATGTCACTGTATATAGGTGATCACATAATATGTTAAAAAGGTACCAGGTAACTGAAGCCAGGCTAATTTTGACCTTCCTTGTTTGTCAGAGCCAGTAGTGCTGAATGTGAGGTCCAGATATCCTTTCATTTTTTAAAAAGTAACATAACAAGCAGAACTGAAGTTACTGGTTTGTGTATGGCATACTCTTATCAATACCACATTAAGGCTTAGTCACAATGGTAATAAGAACCATTGTTGAGTCAGGTTTTGCTTAACTAAAATTGATTTTAAAAATCCTAGCCTCGTGACATATATGGAAGCGTGGAATTTTGATTGGAAGTGAGATATTTTACTGGGCTGGCAGAGGGTTGTTTGTTTTAACACAGATGTAAAATGGATTTATTTTTCATTGGTTCAGCATATGTGAATGCCTCTTTCCATATAAATTGTATCTGCTGTCTCATGTTGGCTCACTCCTTCACAAAATGAATCTGACTAGAGAAATGTAAAATATCAGGAGCTTCTTCACTTTGGGAAGGAGGAGGGAGTGCTTTTTCCCTTTCTCTTTCTGCTGGCTCATAAAGTACCATGAATGAGAGGCAGCCAGTGTGAGGGCAGGTGGGCTCAAGACAAAGACTCAAATGCAACAATTTTAAAATGGATTGCAACATTGGCAAAATGTCTGCAGACATGCTGGTTAATGAAACAATTTAAAGTTTCACGTATAGTTTTCCAAAGCAGTTTTAAGCCCCTACTTTATATTGGAGTAATAATTTTCAAAGTGAATATGTACAGCACTACAAAAATTGTGTGCCTGTAAATCAATTCAAAATACATTGGAGTTGAAACTGATACATATCAACAGTGTGACTAAGTCCTTATATTGTTATATTATATTATATAACAGAAAATTATTTTTTTCACAATTGTAATGACAATGGGTTATTCAGCAAGTACTGGAAGAAGACAGTGTCTCTAATCCTCTTGCATAGTTATGCTGGCACAGCAGGAATGACTTCATTGGTGGCATACTGCTGCTCACTAAAGACTCTCTGCTTCAGTTTTGGGCTGTGTACAATTCATGCACAATGAGTTGAAGAGACACACAGTCCAAAATTGAAGCAGAGACTCTTCAATTTGCAGCTTTTCTAAAAGTCAGGGTACAAGAGTGGCTACACTCTGCTTTTCTTTTGTTCTTTTTAAAATCAAGTACTGAAGTAGAACACGGTCATTTTCTCCCAGATTTCCCCTTACTGTCACTTCTTCCACCAAGCTATCCCTATTGGTTAGAATCAAGTCAAGGATAGATACTCCTCTAGTGTCTTCCTCCACTCTTTGTAGGAGTGAATTATGAGCAACACAAACCACAAATTTCTTGGAAGGGCCATATTTGGCAGAATTTGCTTCCCAACACATTTCAGGATAATTGAAATCTCCCATCATGTCTCTTTGAAATTTGTTCAATTTGTTTTTCAAAGGTTTCATCTGCATTCTCTCCTTGGCTGGACTCCAACTACCATGTCCCTTTTGTTTTTCACCCCAATTATATTAGTCCAGATCCTGTTGATGGGAGAAACAAGCTCATCCTCCTGAGTTTCTGTGCAAGAAGATGTATTTTAACATACACAGTGAACTCCACCTCCCTTTCTATTCATTCTGCTATGTTTGAACAATTCATATCATTCTGCCAAGTTTCCATGCTATTCCTGCTATTTCTATAGACTTTCCCCCCCTCCCTTCACGTTGCTGTTCTTTTATAATTAGATGTCTTGTACTTTTCCAGAACCTTTTTGTTCCAATACAAAATTATTTGTGTCGTTTCCCAGCTTATCACATTCATTCCTTAGGGAAGAAATCTATCTGCAAGACGTTCTAATTCTTTCCTATTTTTATGCATTTCTAGTTCCACAAATACACAAATCAGGTAATGATTGCTACATTTGCTGAATGCTTCAATGGCTATTTTGCTATCTCGAAAGTATCCATTCTAATAAAAGCCATGGAATATGTACTGTGATATAGCAAGACATTCCATAAATACTTCATTTAAAAAGCCTCTTCTCCCCTGTGTATGCAAAAGATAACAAACACACATCACTATGTTCCAGTTAATTCTGTGTTATTTGCTAGTATTTTGTAGTGCATTTTCAAAAGAAAAGTCTAATCCTTTCAGAATAAAATCCATGGGGTTTATGGAAAAAAAGCTTCAACTGCTTTGCTATATAAGGTAAGGTAAAGGTTCCCCTTGACATTTAGTCCAGTCGTGTCCGACTCCAGGGTGCGGTGCTCATCTCCGTTTCCAAACCATAGAGCCAGTGTTTGTCCAAAGACAGTTTCCGTGGTCACGTGGCCAGCATGACTAGACACGGAACGCCGTTACCTTCCCACCGAGGTGGTACCTATTTATCTACTTGCACTTGCATGCTTTCGAACTGCTAGGTTGGCAGGAGCTGGGAGAAGCGACGGGAGCTCACTCCGTTGCATGGATTCGATCTTACGACTGCTGGTCTTCTGACCTTGCAGCACAGAGGCTTCTGCGGTTTAACCCGCAGCACCACTACGTCCCTGCTTTGCTATATGGATAAAGTCTAATGAAGCTGACTGAATTTCAACACATTAGGACTGTGTCCTTACCACATAATCCATTTTAAAAGTGCAATCTTAAATATTGTTACTAATAGGCTTTTGTGGAAACCCCACAACAAAAAGAATACACAGATCAGGGTCAACTCACCCTGTACCATTTAAGAGATGTTCCGACCTACTTCTTTTCCAGGTCTGTAATGTTATTTGTGTGTTTCTGGATCTCCATTAAAACAAACAAGCGAACAAAAAAATATAAAACCAAACCTGACAAAGGCAAGCAGTGGCATTTGCACTACCATAGTTAGAAAGAAAGAAAAAAGAGGGGGAGGGGAACCCAGAGCATCAGGAGTGAAATTCTAATGCCTTAAGTATTGCAAACTATCCACTCCATGCCCACACAACAAGCATCTCCACAATCACACACACGCTCAGCCCTTATAGTGTAATACTTCTTAGTGAAGTTTAGAAAATTAAACTAGATTAACCCCACAAAGGCCAGATGCAACATGAAGAATCAGTGAATATAGTTCTCCTTGCCAGGACAACCAGAGGTTCTTTTATCTGCCCTGTTGTGGCCTTAAAACTGAATAAATACCCTAGATCTGGTAGGGACTCACTACTGGGTAAACATGCATAGTATTCCACCTTTAAGTTTGTTAGGAGGACTAACACCTAAACCAAATACAAGTTGAGAATTGTCTTGAAGATCTGTGAATTCATCACTGCAGGTAGTCCATTAATCAGTGCAGGTAGCAAGTATTCTACACCAACATTTTTTTATAGTCACCATGGCCACTTCATCACTTAGTTCATAACCTGGTGGCAAGGCTCTCTCTGTATTTGTCTTGGCTGGTATTCAGATGGAAGTCATGAAGTCTGCTGCTGGGGCTGTACTTAAAGCCTTACCAGGCATGTTAAAATTTGCCCATCCTTGTGCTCTGCTAGCATAGCCTTGGAAAACTCAAGTTGCTTTCATACTGTCACAGCAGTAGAACAGGAATTTAGAAGTAATGGCCATCAATTCAATTGGAAATAACTTTGAATTTAAGAATGTGTAGCATTGCTGTGGACGTTTCAAGGAACTAAGCATGGTTTTCAGTGTTTATATTTTAGTGCCAAGGCCATAAAGGTTTTTTGAATATATTATCCATTCCAGTGCTCCCAGGTTCTGGCACTTCATGCCAAGGTAAGCTAGCCTGGCATCCTTCTTCGTTGGCTTTCTGTGAAAGTCTAAAACCTTTCTTCATAAAATGGATTAGCTGCTAAAGAGAAGGTGTTTAATGGATTGTGCTGTACCTTAAGCAGACAAACCTTGAAATCTTTTTAAACTGTTTAAAAATAATTAAAAATATTACTATGCTATTCATCTGTTTTTATTGGTATCTGTGTTAATCTCGCTAATATGGCTGTAAACCACCATGGGTCCCAGTTCTGGGAGAAAGACAGGAAACAAAGAAAATAAATAAACAGTGCATCCCAGATTTGAACTGTTCTTTTGATTGTAAATCATCAAAGCTCAGTGGGAAAGGGAACCTTTCCCTCTTACCTAACATGCTCATGTTATGACTAAGAACTCTTGATAAATTGCCAGACACCTCACATGATTTTTGGAAGCCAGGAGGACCAGTAGAACCACTACAAGAATTCTAAAATTTTGAACTAGCAATTTGGACAGCAGAAACGTAGGAAGTCTCATACATGTTATACTTTAAATATCCCCATGAACCATCGGAAGACTGCTTCTTGTGGAGTCGGCAGTTGGGAGTTCAGTTCCCCACTTTGAAAGCCTGTGTGGCCTTGGGAAAGCTGCATAGTCCCAGAGTGCCCCCAGAGAAGGGAATGGCAAACCACTTTGGAGTGCTTCCTACCCAGAAAACCCTGAAAAGCGTTACCATAAGTCAGAATTGACTTGATGGCACACTATCTTGTTGTTGTTGTTATTTTATGCAAACACATTCAAATTTATAAATAATTATTGTAATTTTAATGGGAGTACAAGACATCTCACCATAGGTGGGAGCAGACTAGTGTGTCTGCTCTGTTTTGCTGCCAAAAAAAAGCTTACTGTTGATGAGCAACTTCAAGCTGCTTGCTTCTTCTGGTGGACAGTCAAAGTGGTCTTGCACAGGATGGCCCTTCCATTAATGGGCACTTTCTTACAGAAGACTGTCATCTGTGAAGTAAAATATATGGTCACCTTCATCCTTCAGAATAGGGCAAATGAACCTGGAACCCAAATCTGTATTGTAGATATTCATTTCTGGGTAATTAGCCTGATCAGATGGCATGAGTAAGTGACATGGGTCTATAAATCACTGAATAAACAGAGAAGCGGCTAATTGCTTTCAGTTCAAATGAGCTGCTGATCTTCTGACAATTTAAATGTATGACTTATGCCCTCTTCCTTCCCTATAGATTTATTGCATTGTTCCTCAGAGTGTCACCTTGTTTTCCTGAAATATTGGAAAAGATTATTTAACACTTTTGCATTTGGCCTCTAAGTTGCAAAGAGTGAATGAATGTTCTTTGTGGATTTTTCTTTCTTTCTTCCCCTCCTGTTCACAGAGCATCAGATGCAGAACTCCAGAAGACTGTAGGAAGGTCAAAACTGCTGCTCTCAACATTCTTGGTTTGGATGGCTGTAGAATCATGATTATGATCTGCAGGGAGGAAGATTAAACCCTCTCCCATACCACTATCAGGAAAACTGTCCCTCCAAGAAACTGCTAACTGTGGGAGGGAAGTTCTCACGGCCTGCAATAGCAGCTTTGAGTGGGCAGGGAGTTGAATCTAGACTGAATGGTGCCTTTCTCCCAACATACTGCAATCACGATCCAAACGGATGCCTCAAGACTCCTCTTTAAAGATCAGAAATCAACTCTGCTACTCACATTGAACATCTTCAGATTACTGAAGGAAGGGGATTAAAAAGCAAAACAAGGGACAACTGTCAAGGGAAAAGAACAGTTATAAAGTAACTTCATTTATCATATTTTCATCTCTTCATATGATTTGCCATAACCTGGCAAATTATATGTCTTCTAAAAGGCAGTGGTTGGCAAATGAATTTCATAGTATAGAGCACACCTTGAGGTCAGCATTGTGTTCTTCTCTTGTGCTTTGTGGGTTCCCTTTGTGGAACTCTTATGGTGCCATTTCCACTGGCGCCATGCTGGTCTTATACTCATCATGACTTGTAGAGTTCATTGGTAGGGGCAGTTCAGGGATCCACCAATAGACATAAAGCAAAGATGGGAAACCTTTGGCCCTCCAGGCATTTAGCACTTCCAACTCTCTGAAGCCCAAAACAGCAGGGGATTGTGGAATTTGTTTCCAATACTTTTCAAGTCACGTAGGGTAAAAGCAAAATTCTCTATCAGCACAACTTTCCCGATTCTGTTGAACCATTTTATGATTAGGGACCCTTGAGTGTCATTCCAATGTGCAGCAAATTCTATTCCAGCCACTGCCATGATTACTGATTTATTCAATCAATGTACATTATTGCTCTTGTCTGAAGACAGTATTGGCTATGGCCCTCTATTATGAACCAACTGACCTGCTATTAGGAATAATATATGCAGCACTTGATCCTTGAATTCAGATCCCAATGTACCGAACAATATCTGCTTTGATGTACACATACAAGCAATTTGTTGATAGCATGCTGTTGAACTGATGGATCGTGAAAGGGATATAGTGCTTCTTTCTACTGGATGAGAAGCATTTAATTAGATAAATGTTTCCTTTGTAAATACCTGGGATCCAGTTATAGTGGCCAAAATCCTATTAACTACACCTATTAGATTCCTATTAAATTTGGAGCAACAAGGGGGCTGCATTCTGTTCTTTACGTACCTGGTCTTGCCACCTCCGCCTCCTCAGCTGCCACCATAGGCAGCTGATGCCCTCTTCAGAGGCTCCTGGCAGGGAAGCCGGGCCCACGGCCTCTGTGCATGCGCTCACCTATCAGCTGGGTGGCAAGAGCACACACAGAGGCAGAGGGCCTGGCTTCCCTGCCAGCAGCCTCTGAAGAGGGCACCGAGGGCCTGCAGCAGTGGCAGAGAAAGCGGAAGTGGCAGAGCCAGGCAGCAGGACCGGTAGGTGGAGGTGATGGGAGCAGCAAGGCTGAAGCAAAATGAAGTGCCAAGTGGAAAAAAAAAAGTTTGGAGCTTTGTTTTGCTTCGGCAAAACGGGATTGCTAAACTGGGTCACAAACGGAACCATGGACCAGCTTGATTCACTGGTTTTTCTGTTTCATAGTTCAGTTTGTGTCCATCTCTGATGCAGATGACACCATTTTACTGGCAGAAAGCAGCAATTACTTAAAATGCTTTTTATTGAAAGTGAAAGACGAAAAATACCAAAGCAGGACTGCAGCTGAACATTTAGAAGACCAAAATGTCAATGACTACAAAAGAATTGCACAACTTTAACACTGACAATAAAGAAATTGAAATTGCTGAAGATTTTGTATGTTTGAGGTTTAATCCAAATGGAGACTGCAGCCAAGAAATCAGAAGACTTAGACTTGGAAGGGCAACAATGAAGGAACTAGAAAAGATTGTCAAGTGTAAGGATAAGAGATGGCGACGAAGCACCAAAATGGGGCTAAATCTTGGTTCGTGAGTCATCAGACTTGATGACCCATGAACCACGAATTGACCCCCAGTGGCCCAATGAACCACGAATCAATTTGTTGGTTCATCGGGTAATTTTTTTTAGACATCCCCTGGGGTTACCTAAAAAAAATAATTTAAAAAAGCTCCAGCCCCCACAGCCTTCCTATGCCACGCAGCATAGAAAGAGGAGGAAAGGGATCAAAGCGACCCCCGCAAAGGCACCGGGGCTGCAGGATGGCTTGGGTCAGGCTTTCCTCCTCTTACTATGCCCCCATGGGGATCAAAGTGACCCCCCCAGCCCCACTGCCTTTGCAAAGTGCAGGCATAGAAAGAGGAGGAAAGTCAAACCCAAGTCATCCTGCAGCCCTGCTGCCTTTGCAAAGGCAGGGGGATCGCTTTGATCCCTTCCCTCCTCTTCGTATGCCGCGCAGGCATAGGAAGAGGAGGAAAGAGGAACCAAGCCATCCCCCAGCCCCAGGGGGGTGGGATTCCCTTCAGGCAGGCTTTAGCAAGCCGCCCGAAGGGAAAATCCCTCTCTACTTATGTCCGCCAAGGAACAGCTGATCCGTGGGGGCATAAGTAGATAGGGAACAAAGGGACTAATATAAAAGGGTTATATTCATTGCTTTGTATTGGTTGGGGTCTCTGGACCCCAAGAATATGAAGCAACAAATATCTAATGAATCAGGGATATTCATTGAATATCCCTGATTCATTTTTATATCCGTCCCCATGTCTAGTAAGGATGTATCACTGGAGACCATGGCCAGGATCATCTACAGTCTTGTATTTCCAATCACTATCTATGGGTGTGGAAGCTGGACAGTTAAGAAGGAAAAAAAAATTGCTAAGAAAGGCAGCAGGAAGGCAACAGGAAAACAGGAAGACCAATTACAATATGGATCAGCTCCCTAAAGGAAGCAACAGGCTTGGGTTTACAAGAGGTGAACTGGGCTGTTGAGGACAGGACATTTTAGAGATAATTCATTCATAGGGCTGCTGTAAATCAGAAGCAACTCAATGACACATAACAAACTGGTGTAACAGAATTGGTGTAAATCATTGTGGCAAATTGCTGTATGTTTATGAGTTAGTGTAGGTATTTCCTATTGCACACCAAGTCATACAGTAGTAGTACACATCCTTCAGTTTCAAGAGACTATGGTAACGTGCTCTGAATAGAGGTCTTGGAACTGAGAAGGCCAATTCGAGAGTGACAATCCCTTCCACACCGAAGACAAATACAATCTGTCATCCTGTCCAGCTCCCTGATTTTGCTGGTTTTGGGACTGCCTTTTTGCCTCAGCCTGCTGAACAAGTGCCTCCTCAAATTGGGAGAGGCCATGCTCTACTGCCTGCCTCCAGGCTGAATGCTCAGATGTCAAGGTTTCCCGTCTGTTGAGGTCCATTCCTAAGGCCTTCAGATCCCGCTTGCAGATATCCTTGTATCGCAGCTGTGGTCTCCCTCTGGAGCACTTTCCCTGCACTAATTCTCCATACAGGAGATCTTTTGGAATCTGATCATCAGCCATTCTCACGACATGCCCAAGCCAACATAGATGTCGCTGTTTCAGTAATGTATACATGCTAACAATTTTTTTTTAAGCATGTATAAGTCATACTTTAAAAAAAATTGTTAGCATGAGAAGAGAAGACTCCCTGGAAAAGACCCTGATGTTGGGAAAGTGTGAAGGCAAGAGGAGAAGGGGACGACAGAGGACGAGATGGATGGACAGTGTCATCGAAGCTACCAACATGAATTTGACCAAATTCTAGGAGGCAGTGGAAGACAGGAGGGCCTGGCATGCTCTGGTCCATGGGGTCACGAAGAGTGGGACACGACTTAACGACTAAACAACAACAACAACAACATAAGTCATACAACATAAGTGCAAAACAGCAAGTGCCTATACTAATGTCTTAACTTGTGGTAACTTGAGATTTATACTGCACCTGAATTGTGTTAAACAAACACAAATATTTGTAGAATTCATACCAATATGTATGAACATAGTTTCACCTTCATATGACTATCCTGTACATAGATCACCTGTTGTTCTGGAAAAAACTAACTTAGAAAATTATGGTAATAGTCTTAAACAGAAAATATGTTTTACACTGAAACCCTGATGTAACTAATGAATATGATCTTTGGATTCTCCACATTCCTATTTATTGCTTTATCTTGTCATTTCAACCATCATTTTAAAGATAAAATAGGAAGATGCTGTAAGCCTTTTAATCTTAAACATTGAAGGGCCAATGTTTCCCTTTTCAAAAATAAAGAATGCAGTGGATATTTATGTGCCCTGAATATGGTTTCTTTTTCTCCTCCTCTCACAGTTGACTGTCTTCTTGCCAAATAACATTTGTTCCCACATATATGAAGTTACACTGAGGATTGTTTTAATAATAAATTGCAAACCAGGACATTTAGACCTAATTACTTGGCTTTCTGAAGGATCTGCTTAATTCTTTTGGATAAACAGATGCTTGGGATCATTGAGGAGAGTTGCAAACTTTAGACTTGGCTGACACAATTATTGTGTGGATGCTTGGAATATTTAAATACAAGAGCACTGAGCAGTTATTGTCAGCCTCCTCCTCCTCCTCCTCCTCCTCGGTATGCTACAGAAACCTTTTTTTTCACCTAAGTACTGCCATTTTTCATAATCCTGGCTACTGTTTGTGAGCTGATGAATAACAGCAACAAACAGTTTTTCTTTTGGTAGGGGGCTATATCTTTACTAGCTGGCTGGAAATCTCAGTGGTTTAGGCACCTGGCTGTGGAGTCAGAGGTTGGGAGTTGGATTCCTCACTGTGCCTCCTGCAAATAAAGCCAGTCTGTGTGGCATTGGGCAAGCTGCGCAGTCCCAGAGCTACCCACACAAGAAGGGAATGGTGAACCAATTCTGAGTATTCTCTACCTAGAAAACCCTGAAAAGGGTTTCCATAAGTCAGAATTGACTTGACAGCACATTCTTGTTGTTGTTATAACTTTACTTATTCGTTGTGACTTCTTCACACCCAGATCTTTGGATAAAGCAGAACATAATGACCCGTATAATCCTAAAAAACATATTTTAGAGACCTGACATAAATGTGACAATAGCTTTAGTTGCCAGTCTGCTTATCTTCATCCACAATCAAGTCACCATGGTCTTTTTCAGTACTGGAATGACATAATTTTCTTATCCAAACTGTGTGTGAGGGACAGAGCAAGTCAAGGTGGTATCTTGTACAGCACGCATTTGGATATGGGCATAAAGAGAAACACTAAAGCATTAGATCCAATTGTTAATCCCAGCCCAGAATAGGCCCACTGAATCAACAGGACTTCAGTAAGCAGACACTTATGTAAGTCTGATTGATTACCTGGGACTTTAGTTGTATTTAGCACAAAGTATTTAATAGAATAGAATAGAATGAACCAGCATATGGCTATGGTAGTGATTAAGTAAAAAGCAATGCTGAGGTCATGGTGGGGAACTCCCAAGATCCAACAGCCTTAGCCAGCATGGCAGATAGTCTGAAGTAAAGGCAATTCTAATTGAACAACCTTTGGCAGGCAACAAGTTTCCCATACCAAGTTTAGGGCAATGCTTTAACTGCCATTGTTTTCTATAAATATCAGAACCTGAGTATTGTATGGTAGGAAGATATCTGCTGCAGAGAGGAAAAGCATGTAAAAGATGGAAATATTGGGTAAAGACCTCATACTTTGAAAACTGCTGCAAGTCTTTTACTAGTGTGAATTGGACGGAAGGCCTGACAGGGACAGCCGTACCAATAGTCTGACTGAGGGGATCACCACAGGCACCAGCTGCTGCTGGATGGAACATATGGTACAGCAGCAGCCACACCCTGGCCATTTCCACCATTGGAGGTCAGAGCTGTAAGTTTCTGGCAGCCTGCCCTCCACTTCCATGAGGTGTAATGGAGGATACTGACTAACATATCACCAGTGTTGAAGCAAGATTCAACTGCCAGTGCAAATGTTCGGTCCACTGGCGAGCTTGCTTTGGCAGCGCGGGCCGCCA
This sequence comes from Intellagama lesueurii, assembly GCA_037013535.1. Taxonomy (NCBI): domain Eukaryota; kingdom Metazoa; phylum Chordata; class Lepidosauria; order Squamata; family Agamidae; genus Intellagama; species Intellagama lesueurii. Next base: position 223,268,224 of record JBAJHW010000002.1, read on the forward strand.
TTATCTCCTTCCCGGCATATTGCGAGATGTTGCAGTCTTGCAAGAGCGACCCGGGAAGGGAGGGGGGAAGGAGGGCGATATTTAAATGATGTTCCCCCCTCCCTTTGGATTGTTCCTTTCTGGCACCAGAGGAGGACGGAGCTCCTCAGATTGGGTTTATTTTCAAACTGCATCACTCCGGTTCACTGTCTTGGTGGTTTCGCTTCTCGGAAAGAAGGGTTTGCATCAGCGCCCCCCCCCCCCCCGGTTTGCTTATTGTGCATCAGCTCCTGATTCTCGGGACTGATTGCATGGTTTAGAGCTTAATAATTATTGTTTGTTTTCATTTTTTTAAAAGAATAAAATAATAGCATCAGGAGGTGCGGCCGCTGAGCCAGGCCGGGTAGGGGCCGGGGAAGCCCGCTAGGCTTTTCAACCGCTTGGATTTTTAGACATTGGCAGAAATTGAGTAATTTATATTTAATTGGACTACAATTAATTGCAATCATAGGCTTATTTTTAGAAAAAGAGAGAGCAAGGGGACAAAGTTTAATACACTAGCCACCAGCTAAGGTGTGCGAAGCACCAGAGCGAGTGGGCACGCAGCCGCCCCAGCCAGCAGGAAGGGGCAAAAAAAAAGAAGAAGAAGAAGAAGAAGAAGAAGAAGAAGAAGAGTAAATTCATTTTAAGGTTTTAAATATTTCAGATAAATAAATAGATTAATAAATAATTTGATTAATTAATCAGACGAGGTAGCAAAATCTTGGTTAATAAATAATTGTTTCGCTTTCACATCGGGTGGGGATGTATTTCAAACTCGTTGTGTCCAATTGGAGGTAGGTTTTAAATTTTTTTTGGATAATCCTATAATAATAGTGATAACTTTTTTAAAAAAGAAATTAATTAATTATAATAATATAATAAATACAATAAATTATACATTTTTTAAAAAATCATTAAAGATGGGATCTTTGGATGAGGAAGTGTGGCCTATCTGGCAACAGCTACAAGAAAAAAATTCGGCCTTGGAGGCTGAAAGAGCAGCACAAAGGGTCACTCAGCATAGCAAGCCACAACCACGCCATTCGGCCAGAGAAACTAAGAGTCATAGGAGGTCTAAGCTTAAGGCCATGGCAGAAAATCTAATGTCACGTTTTGCTGCTTTAGAGGATGATTGGCAGGCCTCGCAGCTGTCCAGAAGGAAGTCAGATGCCTCAACAGCAACACCTCAGCACCAGAGCGAGGATGAGGAGTGAGGGTTGCAAACACCAGAGGTTGATTGGTCTTCTGCAGGGACACAAGGTCGGCAGGATGAAGGGGAAGAGGCTGTATCCAGCGATCGGTATGGCAGGGAGGAACATGAACCAGTACCACCTCCAGTAGCATGTGAGTTGAAGGCTGCACCTGACACTTTTATGACATTACCTGCTTGCCCATGGCCAGGCAGTGGACAGAGTAGTTTGCCATTTCATATGACACATGACATGCAGGGATATGGGGCCTCAGTTAATTCTTGGCCAAGTATGAGCACGCCAGTAGGGAATTGGGTTGCCCCATATCTGCAGGTTACCTTTCCAGCAGCCCTGGGTTCGACAGCAGGCGTGGGGGTCTGGCACTACCCATCGGTACCTGACACTGGCTGCAACACTGTCCCCTTAAAGACTTTGCCTTTTGGGGATCACGCCCTGCCATTGGGCGACCACCTCACTCCAGCTACTAAGGAAAAAATCTGAGGAGGTGATTATATTGACTTATTTGAGCTCCTTAATAGAGATGTAGATAAGAAGGAAATTGATAAGGAGGACGAACAGGAAAAAGAAAAGCACAGGAGGCGTAGACCAGAAAGGACATGGGCAAACTGGTTACCGGGTTTCTTGATTTATCCTGGGGTAGTCGTGAAGGCACAGCCATAGAGAGCTCAGTCATTGTTTCAATATCTCAACTTGATCTACAGAGCATACATAGACTTTGTGGGGCAGGCTTGGTTGCTTTATGATGAATCATTCCGTATGCAGAGTGTGATTAATCAAAATTTGCACTGGGATGAGCCACTACCAGGCCTTTGGTTGCAATTTATGACGCCTGCCAGGGCAAACTTGGGTGATAGGTTTGACAGTGGGCATCTCATCCACAAACCTGGTCCAAATGCAAGCTCCCGTGCTGGCACGGGGCAAGTGGTTCAACCCCGCTTGCTCTGTTGGGACTATAATGCCAAGGGCACATGTTCATGCAAAGCATGACATTTCAGGCATGAGTGTTTGGTCTGCAGGGGCCAGCATCCCAGCACATCATGTTTTAGGGCCAGAGTGCAAAGAAGTAACAGCAAGGACACCAGAGGTAAGAAAAAGGCAAATAGTGGAGGGGGTCCCTCTAACAAAGGGCCCCAGTCCAATTAAGGTGTCAGTATTGGAGATTTGGTTGCAGGATTATCCAAGGCGGACAGACACAGAGTACCTTTTGGATGGTTTTTGGAATAGTTTCCGAATACCGGCCCTAGGTGAGCGTAAGGTGTTTTTCGCTAGGAATTTAAAATCAGTAAACGGGATGGAAGGTATTGTTAGGGACAAAATAAGGAAGGAAGTTGCAGAAGGTAGGGTTTTGGGGTCTTATCAGAATATCCCATTGGAGAACCTGCAGGTATGACCATTGGGTGTGGTGCCCAAGAAGAGTCAGGGAGAATATAGGCTTATTCATCATTTGTCACACCCAGAAGGGAAGTCTGTGAATGATGCCATTCCTCAGGAACTTTGCACAGTACGCTACACTTCCTTTGACGAGGCGGTGCATATGGTCCGTAGATGTGGAATAGCGGTGGAGTTTGCGAAGTGCAACATTAAGTCAGCGTTTCGTATTCTTCCCATCCACCCCCAAATTTTTGACCTTTTGGGTTTTTATTTTCAGGGCTCTTGCATTGCCAATGGGCTGTTCTATTTCGTGCGCTGCATTTGAGCGTTTCAGTTCTTTTTTAGAATGGAAGCTCAGGTGTAGGGTAGGCTGCAAGAACACTGCCCATTATTTGGATGATTATCTTGTTTGTGGTGAAAGCAACACTGGACAATGCAAATTTATACTGGAAGCATTCCAAACAATGGCACAGGAGCCGGGGTTACCCTTAGCTGAGGAAAAAACTGAAGGATCGGCTACTTCACTTATGTTTCTGGGAATAGAATTGGATACTAGACAACATGCTTCCAGATTACCGGATAGCAAACCTTAATGATTGAATTGCTCTGCTTATGAGAAGTAGGAAAGTGTCATTGAAGGAGCTACAGGAGATTGTAGGCCATTTGAATTATGCATGCAGGGTAATTGCCCCGGGTCGCGCATTTCTGCTTAGATTATGTGACGCTATGAAAGGCCTGCATTGCCCTTTTCACAGAACACGGGTGACAAGGGGTACAAGGCAGGATCTGCAAGTTTGGAGCCAGTTCCTTGTTGATTTTAATGGGGTATCATTTTGGAGGACTGAGACAAACCTTAGGGCCGAATTTCAGGTTCAGACTGATGCGGCAGGCTCCCTAGGTTTGGGGATCTATTTCAAGGGCCGATGGTGCGCTGAACTGTGGCCCGAAGAATGGCACCACCAAGGAATTACTAGGGACCTCACATTTCTGGAATTTTTTTCCAATAGTAGGCGCCCTGTGGCTGTGGGCGCACAAATGGGCTAATTCAGTAGTACGCTTCTGGTGCGACAATCAGGCGGTTGTTTATATAATAAACAACCTCATGTCGGAACACATTATGGCACTGGTGCTCGCATTTACCTTGTGTGCTTTAAGGTACAATATTGTGATCTAAGCAAAGCATATTCCAGGCCTGGATAACAGCTTGGCTGATGCCCTATCACGCCAACAGATCACTCGGTTCAGGGAGCTAGATCCAGGAGCCACCGAATTTCCAGAGACACTGCCCACAGAGGTCTGGCAAATTGGCGTGATGACACGGAAAGAGCAATAGGTTTGGCCCTGGCCCCGAGGATACGGAAAGGGTATTCGGCAGTGAGTATAGAATTCTAGGAGTTCAGAAAACTAGTGGGTTTGGAACTGATTTGGCCTGCTCCGGTGGAACATCTACAACAATTCATAGTGTATTTACATAGGAAGGGACTAGCGGCAGGATTCATCCAGGGTAGAATGTCAGTGCTAGCCTTTCAGGCTAGAGTACAAGGGTATCAGGATTATACCTCTGACTTTCACATCAGAAAGATGATCGAAGCTGGAATAAAGAAAGAGGTTGGGTTAAGGATTCCAGGCCACCAATATCCCCAGCATTATTAGAAAAAATTGGCCAGCAATGGCTTGTCATTTGTAGGGATGAATATGAGGCTGCGTTACTTAGGGCCGTGTCATTATTGACATTTTTCAGCGCTTTGAGGATTAGCGAGGTGGTAGCTACAGGGAAAGGCAATGTGACCAAAGTAGCATTGCAATGGCACGATGTGAAGTTGGAAGATGACATGGTCTGGATTCATATTCGCTGATCCAAGGCCAACCAGTGTGGTAGAGGTGCTGATCTTAATTTGGCTATTTGCTCTATAGCAGAGCTATGTCCAGTGAGAGCGATAAGTGCATATTTAGAACTTAGGGGACAGGGTCAGGATTATTTTTTCATACACAAAGATGGGTCCCCTTTAACAAGGTATCAGTTTTGGAAATTGACAAATTTGGCATTATGGAAGGTGGGGATTCAAGGTTTGAAGTTTGGCACTCATTCTTTTAGAATTGGGGCAGCTTCAACTGCAGCTGCTTTAGGCTATCATCCCGATGACATTAAACGATTAGGTCGTTGGGTGTTGACAGCTTACTGCAGATATGTCCAAGCACTCCCTCACGTCTAGGCAGGCACCTGGTCTTTTTGTCTTTGCAGGTCCAGTATTGATGGGGAGATGGCAGCATGTCATGATACTTGGCCACAGTTACATGTTCTGGGCAGCAAGATATGCAGCTAAGTCTGTGTGTGGGAGCAATTTGGGTCTCGGAGCTAGAGCCCAAATCATCTGGAAAGGGATCCGTGGAATGCAATGGAGCCAGTTTTGCAGAGTGGCTGTATTTGGCGTGCAACCCCCAGATGTGTTACTCATACACTTCCGTGCTAACAATCTGGCCAGGCATGGTGGCAAGGCCTTGATATTGGATGGCATACATGACCTCAGATGGCTGAGGATGACGTACCCTGCTCTGAGTATTATTTGGTCCACGGTCATCCCTCGGCTGGTGTGGCGGGATGAATGCCAGGTGCAGCGGGTTAACACTGCACGGAGAAGTGTTAACTGGGAAGTATGTAGAGTGGTATGCAATGGCCTTGGATCAGTGATTGATCACCAGGAGATCCGTGTCAATAGGCCTGAGCTTTTTCGGCACGATGGAGTGCACCTATCCAATAGAGGATTGGATATATTTCTGGCAGACCTGGGGGGGGGCTGATTTTGGAGCTTGAGAGGTTGGATGGCAGGCATGGGACTTAGCGTAGGTAGTCCCTATGCTGTGGCAGGTAGTGCGGATAGAACAGGTTTCAGTGAGTCCCCTCGCAACCACAGGTAACGTATAGCTCATCTGATCTCCCAGCGCTGCGGATCATGCGATTACAGTACTTGGGGGGGGGTGAGATCCTCTGGGGCGGCACCCGGACCAACAGTCAACAAGAAGAAGGGGACTTGAGGTCCGGGGGTGGTCAAATTTGGGCTGGCCAGGTTCTCACTGTCTTCACAACTGCAAGAACTTGAGGCTTGGGACTCACCCAATTGTTTGGTAAGAGACCCTTCTGCAGGACCCGATTCCGCACTACGGCAGGACCCCCCTTTTTTTTATTGAGGGCAATAATGAATATTCAATAAAGTGTGGCCCGCCCTATGTACTAATGTAAGTTTTTACTGGTCGCTTTTTGGGGCTGCATAGGAATTTTTGACCTGCATTCTGATTGGCCATTGGACACGGGGATTTTTTGCCTATCCCACACTGGTTAAGGTGCGATGGCATTTTTAAAGGTGGCCATATTTGGTCACACAGGTGGGTAGTGTGGATAGAACAGGTTTCGGTGAGTCCCCTCACAACCACAGGTAATGTATAGCTCATCTGATCTCCCAGCGCTGCGGATCGTGCAATTACAGTACAGTCAACCCTCGACTTACGAACGGCCCTAGTTACGAACATTTCGACTTACGAACCGCTCTGATAGAAAAATATTGACTCGACTTGCGAACTTAGATTCGAGTTACGAACCGAAAAAAACTTTTTTTTAACCTAAGTCATCTTAGGTTAAAAGGAAAAAAGAGAAAAAATTCTGCCCCTAGAGGTAGGAACGGATTAACCGGCTTTGCATTAGTTCCTATGGGAACTAATGATTCGAGTTACAAACCGCCCCTCGACCTAAGAACCAAAAACAGCCGGAACGGATTAATTGGTTTTCAATGCATTCCTATGGGAAATGCTGATTCGACTTACGAACTTTTTGACTTACAAACTTCCTTCTGGAATGGATTAAGTTTGTAAGTCGAGGGTTGACTGTACTTGGGGGGGAAGATCCACTGCTCCCCAACCAACAGTCAACAATGAGTAGGGGGCTGGAGTTCTGGTGGTGGTCAAATTTGGGTCGGCCCGGTTCTCGCTGACTTCACAACTGTGAGAACTTGAGGCTTGGGACTCGCCATTTGTTTGGTAAGGGGTCTGTAGAGACCCCTCTGCAGAACCTGATTCTGCACTACGGAAGGCCCCCCTTTTTTATTGAAGGCAATAATGAATATTCAATGAAGTGTGGCCCATGTTTATTCCATAATAATTTTCTCTAGTCTTTATTCCGGGGTAGGGGGGTAATGTGTGGCATTGAAGGTGGTAGTGTGTGTGTGTGATGGGGGTGTTCCAGTCTGTTTTTATGTCTTGGGACAGTCCACAAGTTTGACCTAGTGTGTTTCTCTCTAATTAAAGAAGTGGCTTATTTTAAATCAACCATTATCTGATAAATGTGCAAATATTTTTTTCATTACGTGAAAAAAATATGTCAGCCTTATACTTAGGTTTAAGTACATTGTTTCTTTTAATGCCCTTTAAATCACATTTGCTACCTGGAGAAAAGAATGAAGGAATGATGCAACAATAATCAAACAACAAACAATCAGGTATTCAAAGTTCAATGACCTTAATTTCTTTACTATGCAAAGACACTTTTTCCACATCATCATCATGATGTTCTGTCAAGTAAATTCTGACCTACAGTGACCCTTTTCAGAGTTTTCCAGGTCGAGAATACTCAGTAGTAGTTCCCTTATTCTGGGGGCGCCCTGGGACTGTGCAGCTTGGTCAAGATCACACAGGCTGCCTCTACTCACAGGAAGCACAGTAGGGAAGTAAATTCCAACCTCAGTCTCCACAGCCAGATATGTAAACCACTGAGATACCCAACCAGTTTTTTTAATCAAACAACAGAATTTTTATATTAGTTTTTAGATACTTCCTTTAAAAAGTGTACACATGGAGTTATTTTTTACAGTTCTGGATAAAATGTTTGTTTTTGTGTGAACATTTTCTATTTTTCTTTTCAATTAAGGGTATATGCATGACTTCAGGCAACAACAGTTTTTCTCATATGAGTCTCTAATTACAGGCATGGAGAACCTGTTGCTTTCTAGCTGTTGAAATCAAAGTCCTATCAGACTGAACCAGTCTGATCAATTATGAGGAATAATAGAAATAGTAGTTCACCAGCATCTGGAAGAGTGATGCTTAGCCTCACCTAACAAGCCTATTTTTATAGGAAGGAGTTCCCTGTGAGCTCAGTGAAGTTGATTTAGGATTAGGTTGTGAGGAAAAAATGCAACCACACTAAATTCGCTCAAAAATATATATAATTGAAAGTGTATTGCTTAAATGTTGATGTTTAAAAATAAAACACTAGAAATCCTGCTTGTGGATCATTTACATTTTCAGGTAGATGGGGAACTGAAACAGGACTTGGTCAGGGTGCTAGAGCAAGTTTTAGAATTGAAAAATGAAAATATTGCCACAGCATAAATAAGTCCAGCAACTTGGTTTCTATAATTATTTGGTAGCAGACTTTAGCCACCTTGGGATAACTGTGGTTTTGTGAGGGTGGTTAAGTAATATATTCAATAAAATCAGTAACAATAAACATTACAGGGACACATTTGGAGCATAACTTGCACCATGGTAGCATACGAAATCTTTACTTCTATTATGTATTGGCAAAAGGATCATGATAAGCCCAAAGAGCTGGGAAAAAAAAAGATGGCATTGAGTGAGATGGATTATTTTAAACAGAAACAAATAATATACAAGCAGAACAGAGATTAATCTGGACTCACTTTCAGCCCCATTAGGCAGTACAGCACACTGATGACACACATTGGCAGCATATAGAAGAGAAAAGAAGTTAGCTGGATGATACAGTTGTAGATCCACATGGGCTTGACCACACCACATGTCTCAGATCCTGGGACCTCTGTGTGATTTGGGAAATACTGAAGCACAATGCCATGGATACTGGTATTGGGAATAGAAAAGAGGACAGAGAGAAGCCAGAGGGCAATGATGATCCGCAGGGCACGCCGTCTTGTACTCTTCAGCTTGGCTCGGAAGGGGTGAAGGATGGCCACATACCTCTCAATGCTCACTGTGGTGACATTCAGGATGGAGGCAAAGCACACTGTCTCGAACAGCGCGGTCTTAAAATAGCACCCCACTAGTCCAAACAAGAAAGGGTAGTTGCTCCACATTTCATAGACTTCCAAGGGCATGCCAAAGAGCAAGACCAGCAAGTCTGAAACAGCCAGGCTGAAGAGATAGTAGTTTGTGGGACTTTTCATGTTCCTGTGCTTGAGAATCACCAGGCAGACTAAAAGGTTGCCAGATACTCCAACAATGAAAATCAGTGCATAAACCCAAGCCATAGGCAGGAACAAGTGGCTTCGCCTGGGCCCATATAAGAAGGCGAGGTAGTCCTCTGTACTGTTTAAGTATCTCCGTAGTGGCCCCACATCCTCTTCTGTTTGATGAAGACATCGAGAGATGTTGAGCCAATCCATTGTAGGCATTGCTGAAGAACAATGTATTTCCCAGGTCTGATGACTATTTTTAGATTGTCCAAGATACACTTTTCCAAGTCAAAATAAGAAGGAGAAAGAAAGAGAAAGGTGGGTGAGAATGAACCAGGTGTCCTTGCAGACTTGAAAGCATCCAGGCACTGAGAGAACTGTGCGTGTCTGCCTTTGCTGTTGTAAATGTTTCTTCGTGAAGAGTCCCTTCAACAGCAAAGCTCCTCCTTTCCTATATACTCATTGGCTAGTGATGTGAATCAAATTATATGTTGATTGTGCCAGTCTTGGCTACTCGCATCAGCTTTCCTGACAGATACACAGATGTAGCAATTGGTGCAGGTGGAAAGGATGTACAATGCATTGAATTGGAAATCTTTGATGTCAGTAAGGTACCTGTGAATGCTGATCCTTCTTTGAGGCTGAGAATTGTGGCAGGGGGAGGGAAGAATGTGACAGAGTGGAAAAGCTTGAGCAAAAGTTATGCTGAGATGATGAATTCATTCTGCTGGGAGAGGAGCAGGGGAGGGAAATCTATTTGTCATGTATGAGCTCATAGCCCTCATAGATTTGAATGTGTGTACGAGATGGACATTCACCACATCAGTACATCAACAGAAGTGGTTGTTTTGTTAAGCTGTTTTTAAAGGGGAAAAAAGCAAAACAAAAGATAAAAACCCCAATTGCCCTGGTGTGGTTGAATAATTATCAGCTTTGTCTTCTGCAGTGCCTAGAGTCCTTAAAGTGTAGCTCAAATAAGGATTTCCAAAAACATAGCCGGACTACTCTGTCTTCACATGGTCTTAGTTGAGAGCTGTAGGTGGCTGTTCAGGATGTTCCATAGTTGTTCCTCTGGACCAGTCTAGCTGTGACACCACTGGATTGTCACTTTATCTACTGTTTATGCTCCCACCTGTTTGTGATTAGACATGGGGATGAATATAAAAACGAATCACGATATTCAACAACTATCGCTGTTTGGTCAGATATTCATCACTTCATATTTGTGAGGCCCAGAGACCCTGACAAATACAAAGCAGTGAATATAACCCTTTTATGTTTGTCCCTTCATCTTTCCCTCTCTGCTTATGCCCCGGTGGATCAGCTGTTCCTCAGGGGTATAGTCAGAGAGAGATTTTCCCTTTAGGCGGCTTGTTTAAGCCTGCCCAAAGGGAATCCTGCCCTCTTGTTTACAAAGACAGTGGGGGAGGGATCACTTTGGTCAGGCTTCCCCTGTCTTTCTATGCCCCAATGGCATAGACAGGGGAAGACTGACCTAAGGGATTCCCCCCGCCCCCAGACACTGTCTTTGCAAACAGTGGTGGTAGTGGAGAGATCACTTCAGTCAGGCTTCTCCAGCCTATGCTGTGGGGGCATAGAAAGACAGAGGAAGCCTGATCCAAGGAATTCTTTGCAAACAGCGGGGGGAATCGCTTCAGTCAGGTTTCCCCAGTCTTTCTATGCCCACATGGCATAGGAAAACAAGGAAGCCTGACCCAAGGGAATCTCCCCCCCCACCGCTGTCTTTGCAAACAGCTGGGGAGAGGGGATCGCTTCTGTCAGGCTTGCCCTCCTCACTGGTGTTTGCAATGGAATGGAAGCTAGGATGCTGGAACAGAAACCGCTCTTCTGGCAGCCTAGCTTCTGTTTCGGTGGTGGTGGTGGCGGCGGCGGCAGCAGAGCAGGAGAAGGCAGCAGGACAAGGTAAGTGGCAGTGGAAAGGGGGGGGCAGCTGTGGAGGCAGTGTGCTCAGCTTTTTAAAATAAAAAAAATGAACCGATGACCAACAAATTGATTCATGATTCGTTGATTCACTGGGGGAAATTCGTGGTTAGTGCATCATCAAGGTTGACAACCCATAAACCAAGATGAATTGCCATTTTGGCTCTTTGTTCCCATCTCTATTCATGATCCTTCAGGAGAGGAACCCAATTCTTTCTACAGAACAGTGTCTCCATTGATATTTGAGTTTATGGAGTTGAGCACTTCTCTTATTTACACAAAAGAGCACAAGGAACAGCATACTTATTCTCCTTGCAAGAGGGTGAGATTTTTCTGGTGCTCTCAAGAAGGGTCCATGTGCAAATTAAGCAAAATTGCACAAAGCTACATTTTGTCAAAAGGGGGAAGGGAATTCCTTGGGCCAGGCTTCCTTTGTCTTTCTGTGCCCCCACAACATGGATTGGAGATGTTGATAAAATAACATTTTAATTCAAGCAAAACAATTTGTGGAAAATGCATAAGAGTTGCTGCTTTGTTGCATGGAGAAACATCAGAGAAGTTGTTGTTTTTAATGATGTGAAAGAACAATGGGAGCAAGAACTAGCCCTTTTTAGGTCCTAAATCCTATTCTATTTTTCTGTTTATCTGAATGGCCATTATTTTCCATCTTCCAGGCTGCCCACTGTGCACCCAACCATGTAACTCGGCATGTGATCAATTGCACGATCAGGGGGAGACTGGGCACACAGTGGGCAGCCCAAGAAACTTGTCATAATCCTTCTGTGATTGCCCTTTCACAATCAAGCAGGATAACAGGTTGGTCCAGGCATTCTGTAAAAGAGTTAATCATAACCTATGAGCAAGAGGAAAAGGCTAGCCTTGTGTCACTCTGACTTTACTCTTGTGTGGTGATTTATTTGTTTGTTTGTTTTGTTTTGCTAAATCTGAAGACAAGACCTGTTTCTACCCATCGGAGTTCTCTGCATAATCAGAAAACCTAAAAAATCAGGGATCCAGATTGTCCAACAATTATGTGTGAAAACTGCTCTCCTTTTCAGATTAGTTTTCTCCTCGCAGGAGGTAGGATGGAGGAGGACAGGGCTGGCCTATTCCCTTGGTCACAGGTTAGGAGGCATAGTTTTATTGAATGCCTGACTGTGGCTTATGTTATCCAAGCAATATTGCATCCTTTCCAGAGAAATGAATCATCTCTAGTTTGGCTTGTACACAGTAGGTCAGCAAGGATTCTCTTTAAACACTGCAGCGATATTAGGAGGATATCCTGTTACGTGTTTTTTAACTGCAGAATTGAACTAGAACCATTTTAATATTTTAAAAGCAGCAACATTTATTCAGATTTCTGAGGAAATCTGTTTTTGCCTAATGGATTTTTAAAATTCCTCCCCTACCACTATGCCTGAGGTTTTAAATGTGTTTTTCTGGCTTCTCAACTAAGATTCTTTAGCTAATATTAGTTTTTATGAGGTAGGTACATTGTCTTCAGGCAAATGTGCAAGAATGGACTGAATTGTGGCAATTCTAGATCAATTTCAGAGTGAAGCAAGGAACCACTGTTCACTTCTGGGGCATAACAACACAACAATGAATGCTTCATATTCCATTTGGCATTCATAAGATTTAAAAACCAACATCCCAGTCCAAGGACCTTCTTTAGACATGTATTCTCAGTCCCCAGGTGGCTCTAGGTCTTCAGGGAGCTACACATGCGGATGCTAGTCCTCCTCCTCCTCTATAGAGTCCGCCCCCCCCCCCAAGAACCCTCTTCTTCCCCTTCCCCTTCATCCATGAAAGAAGTCTCCAGTCTGCACTGCTTGGTCGACCTTCCCCTGGTCTTCCATCTTACCTTCCTCCCTTGTGTCATCCTCCAGTCACTCCTTTATACTTCCCAGCACCCAGTGGTCTTTTCTCCACCTTAGGGGTTCAGCCTGACCCATACCTTCCAAGGTCTTGTCCAGGTTCACTCCTCCTGGTGGGTGGGTTCTTCTTCAGGTTCTCTTGAGGAATCATCAGTCCATGACGTCTCTCTGAGGTCTATTGAAGAGCTCACAGTAGGGAACTCAGTGGGTTCTGGGGAAAGATGAGATGGCCTCCTGACGGGGGCACCTGTGACACTCTCCATGTCCTGACAAGATGATACAAAGCTTTTTAAAGATATTGTGAAATTTATAGAATGGAAGATTAATGGCAGACATAAAGAAATCTGGTTAATAGCAATTTATTTTAATCATACAATATTATTAAAGAGAATCGAATGGATCATAAACATCTTTGGTTTGAATATACTCAGATCAGAAATGTCATATTTCGAGCATTTAGGCTTAAGACTTCAAAACAGCATGCTAGAACCAGACTTAGTCATTGTTAGAATCAAAGGAAATGAGTGGATTTATTCCAGGAGGGGGAAAGTTGGCCTTAACAGCTAAATTAAACATTGAAATTTTCTCAACAGTCACATTCCAGATGTGAGGTGGGGCTATAGGCAAAGTGGGTGGAGCCATTTTAAAAGCTCACTCCATGTAATTTACTAAGTTCTTATTATGAAATCAGATGTGCTCTTCTGCATGTGACCATCACTTTTCCTTACACCCCCACCTAGAGTGTTCTCCAGTGTCCAGTAGTACTTATAAGCAGCACCAAGGTTGTACTGTCATGTTTCTTTGACATATTGGGTCGAATGAAGGAGGTCATTACTCAATGATTAATTATCACATGTTTGTCTTGAAAGAATGTGGTTCATGTGCAGAGTAAGCTCAGGGAATTCACAACAGAAGATGCTGTTCTGATCCCTCCCATTTCTACTGGCAGAAGCAGTTCCCTTGGTGGAATGACAGTACTGGATCCTGTCCTTGTGTGATAGGGTATTTCTAAGTATAAAAATTGCTGTGAAGTTGGGATGAAGCATATACACAGAATGAGTAAGTAGTATACTGTATTTGTAATTCTGACAGCTAGTGTGGTGTAATGAATAGAATAATGGATCCAGGGCAGTTTAATGATATGCTCTCCAAATGACCTTTGCCAGTGTGTCTATCAGCTGCTTCAACACACACACACACACACACACACACACACACACACACACACACACACACACACACACACACACACACACGTGTGTGTGATATATTGTTTAATTTTTTATATTGCATAATTTATTATTTTAATTTTGTTTCTTTTAATATTGCAAGCCACCTTGGAACCTTTAAGAGAAATGATGCAAATAAATAAACAATAACTTATATAGCTTAGCATAGATATAGCTTAGAACTACAGAGCTGGGAGGGACCCTACGGATCATTGAGTCTAGCCCCTGCCAAGGAGGCACAGTAGGGAATCGAACTTCCAACTTCTCCTAAACCACTGAGCTATTCAGCAGTCATGTGTGTGCATATACATATATTTCTGTACCACCCAGTCCAGTCTATCAACCACTCTGCTGCCTTAATTTCGTTGTTGTTTAGTCGTTAAGTCGTGTCCGACTCTTTGTGACCCCATGGACCAGAGCACGCCAGGCCCTCCTGTCTTCCACTGCCTCCAGGAGTTTGGTCAAAAGTGATTAGATAGCAGGTGATTGGATAGCAGGCTGCCTTAATACAGCCTGCTATCCAATCACCTTCCCTCTGCTCTCTCTTTCTTTCTTTCTCTCTCCTTTTAATTTGATTTGTTTTTGTAGCCCTGATTTATCTTTTTTAGTTCTGATATCCTATGAAAATTCATACAAAGTTTATTTGGGACCACATTTTGCACTGATTGCCCTGTATGCTAAAACTGCTAGAGAAGAGGACTAGAGACAGGCAGACTGAGGAAATGGGGCAGTAAGCAGTACAGCACATCTAAACCCACCGAAAATAGTGACTGGTGCTGCTGTACGTGTGGAGGGAAATGGTTTAGAGTGAATATCTCTGTATTATATTCAGATAATGGTCGAAGTAGATAATGCAGTTACTACATTATTAGAAGCAGCACTCCCTTAAGAGCTAAAAGACTTCTGCTTATTTGAGTGAGAACTTGCCTTACTGTCTTTGTGCAAATTAGCCTACTTCTATTTCATGGTTCAACACTGGGAAGCAAACATTGACTTTATTTGTAAGTCTGATTGTTAGGCACAGAGCTTTGAAGGAAATTATGTACATAAAGTGTTATATTAGCAGGAGACATGCTTTTCTCTTAACGTGTACTTTGTCCCACAATCAAACTGCTGATGTTGCTGAAATCCTCTGGCAGACTAAGAATGTCAGGAGAAGTTACTGGAGCTTGAACCTTACAACTGGTTATACAATGACTGAAATCTTGTTGTGCAGCTCCACATACGCAGTGGTGATGATGTCACAGCAATGGAAAATCACTACTGATTAAAGGCTTCCTTTAGCCATTTCAGGATGTATGCAACCGTGTTGTATTATGTACAAGTTCCATGCTCTCCAAAATTGCTTTTAATCAGTGTTGATTTGCTGTTCATTAATAGCTATTTCCTCACAAGGAGGTGTACAACAGGATTCCAATCATAATATCCTAAGATACATGATTCACATGATCAAGACCTTTTGTAGTTGACATAATGGCTGAAATCCTGTTGCTTACCATAGTAAGTCATCTTAGAGTGGGCCCACTGAATCAGTGGTGATTTGATGAGTCAGCTCCTCCATAGGTTCCATTGATTCAAATAGGCCTACTCTAGTTTCAACATACTTTAACATCTTAAGCCCCAACTAGAACAGGCTCATTGAACTAAGCAACAGGATTTCAGCCAGTGAGTATAAATGTCGTTTTGCAGTAATTGGGGGCCACAGTAGGAGGGTGGTTAGATGCCTTCTCACAAACTAATGTCCATGGCCTTTGGGAAATGCAGGTAGTCTTTGCATTTGATCCATTAAATTATTTCATTTAATCTGTTGGTAACTCCCCCCCCCCCCCGCCTTGTCAGACAATGGCATTAAAAACTGCCTCCTGGCTTTTGTTTTTTTAAGAAAAATATTCATTTTAAAACAAATTATAAATATTTCAATGTATGTCATTCACCTTGCAGACAACCTTTCCCCCAGACTTTCAAGACTAGGCCAGCAGCCTGGCCAGTCACCACAGCAGACTAGACGTCTTGGAGGCCATCAGGCAGTAGATTCACTCAGTAAGGGAGAGCAGAGGGATGGGGACTTGGACTGTATAGCAGGCTGTATTGACGCAGCAAAGTGGTTGATAGACTAGGCCTTTGGGCTGAACAGTACATAACGTCTGTAGCTGAAGAGCTAGAGCTGAAGGTCCCTGGGCCTTCTATTTGAGAGTAACAATCAATTATAGGATTTACTGGATTTTTAAAAAGAAATAAAATGAACTTAATTGAATACAATTAAAAGAAAACATACACAAAGGAAAATCCCCTCTCCACAACAGCTAGTTTAGTTACCAACCTAAATTAGGAATGTGAGCAATTTTATTTCATTTCATTTTTTAATGAGAACTTTCCAAAATTAACTTTTCTGGAGCTATATAGGTAGGAGAAATCAAAACTGACAGATTTCATCTATCCAGACTCATTTTGCATCTCTTGGAAGCCAGAGCTGTTATTCATACCCCCCCCCCCATTTTTTTGTGCTGAATTAAGGTTTCTCTGTATTTTTATTTATTTCTTTACTGAGAAAGCCCTTTACATATGTAAAGCAAGAAGATGAAATGTAGACCTCTCCAGGTGGAAACACCTGTATCTATTGAATCTGTTGAATCTATTGATTCTGGCTAATGGAGATAGGTGACAATTTCAGCTCAGTTTATTTGTCAAAAATTTTAAAAAAACCTGAATGGTGTAAAATTCAAATGCAAGAGAAAACAGAAGCAGCAAAATTTCCCTTCTCAAAGAAATGCAAAAGAAATATGGAGGCAAGTGACATCAATAGCAGCATGACTAATTGATGCAAGAAAGAGTCAGAGACAAGGGAATCGTTTTTGCATGCTTTTCAAAGTGATCTTCTAGAAAATCCTGTTGTTGACTGGAGCATAGGTAGACAGACAGCGATCGTTCCATTTGAAAACACACAGACACACACACTGGTTATGCCATTCACTGTTTCCTTTAATTATGCACTATGGTAATAGAGCTCATTTCCTCTGTGATGGCCTTTGAAGCCATTTGGAATAACTTGAAAACAAGCTGTTGTTCGCAATTTGAACAACTGAAGGCTGAAAACAAATCAAAATCCTGTGAGAAAAGTCTATTCAAATAGCGGCAACAGTAGGATAATCGAAACAGGGTGCCAGAAGAATCACAAGAGTCATAAAAGTACCTTTTCTTCATTTGATTGCTAAAGGCACAGTGGAAAAATCATGATGTGTGTATATGTGCATATCTCTGTGTCTCTCTGTGTGTACACACTCCACTCTGGAAAAGAGGTTGCATCTCAGTCCTTGAACAGGGCAAAGTTCCAAAGCAATGAGGTCACCACAGAGGGAGACCTGCTCTTCCCTAAAGACTGCTTGTTGTCTACAATTGGTGGCATTTGAGATTTTCACGGTAGGGAGGAATGTCCCATGGGAGGAAGCACACCTTGGTGCTGTCCTTACCTAGAAGAGTTTTGGCTTGCAATATGCCCAATGCCTTCAAGTGTGCACAAAAGAATTGCTACACCCTAGCAGCCCAACACAACTTGCTGACATTTCTAGGAAGTGTCCTAGGATAGTCCATAATGACCTAATTCTCAAGTCATCAAAGAATGAATGATAACTGTCAAATCTCCATATTCCAAGCTGACTGGAACAAAGATGTTCCATCTGCCTTATAAGCCTGCTCAGGTCTCATTTCCAGGGTAGGCTTTTTTTCTCAGTTCAGCCACTCTCCAAGATATGTTTGTTAGTGAAATTAGGCAAGTCTTTGGTGGTTCTTCCCAGACCTTGGATGTCCCTTCTCAGGGAGACTAGCAGGCCAGTCTTCAGTTGTTCTTATGACAACAGGATAATGTATTCTTCTTGAAACAGGCATTTGGCCTCTAAGCTTGTTTTTTGTTGTAGTTTCAGGCTGGGACAGTAATTTTGTTTCTTTTATTGGTGTGCCTTGCAGCTTTTAAATTCTTCAATGTTTTGATTTAATTTCTTCTTATTTGAATTTTGGTAACACTAGCTGTCATTTCATAGCTGAAACACAGGATATGACTGTATGCCAGTCAACCTGAATCAGAATAGCCTCCTTAGTGAGTAAGACATTAATTATCTTGCTTATCATAGTGACCAGCATAATGGTTTTACCAGGTAGGACAGAGAAGGGTCTATGGACACTCTTACAGCTTTGACCTTCTCCAAGCCACTTATCTAAAACCACAGATAGACCTGCTTGAAACTCCTCCAAGTAACAGCTGCCTTTATTCATCCTTTATACCTTTTTGCAATTCATCCTTTTCTATTTGCAACGAGGAAGTAACTAACAAGGTAGGATGGAATTAATCTGAAGTGCACATTTTGACTTTTGGGCCACATGCACCCTTTTTGGGTCTTATTTAATTAAGTTAAATGAGTTCCCCCAGGCCCCAGAATGGTATAGTAAATAGAACATCTCTTGCTGCTACAACAGTTTCAGATCTATGGCTCCATGGTTTGAAACAGCTGAGGTAACTGGGCTATAAATCAATCCAAGCAACTCTCAGTAAATGATAGTTTTAAACTGTAGTAAATTAGAAAAAAGAAATAAACTTGCTGGAAAAATTACTCACTGATGTAGGCACACAACCTTAAGTACTGCTGAAGCAAGCAGAAAAAAATAAAGCAATAAAATAATTAATCCTAATGGATATCAGTTTGCTTCTTGTGCCCATTGCATGAAGAAGGGTATGAAAAGGGAATAAAATCTATGCATAGGCTTAAGTGGATAAAGTAGCTACAACATTTGTTATAGCTAGAAATGAAAATTCTCACTCGTTTCATTTTCATGTACGACAAAAAGAATCCATTAAATATTTCACCTTGTCTTCCAACACAACCAGATGTTCTCTGCCACTCTCAGTGATGGTACTTGCAGGAATGATTTTTAGTGCAATCATAAAAATATGCACAATCAAATATCCTTTCAAAATTTAGAACCATTAGATGGGTTGTTTATGTTTGTTTTAATCAATCGTGCAATCTTACACTTGCTCTGTGTACAAAGCTTGATTTATTTCACAAACAGAGATGTGCAGAGACATTCTGGGCAAACTGCAGAAGTCTCAGCAAAAATGGATGTCTTGTCTCATTCTCACACTGAAGGTGGGAAATGTCATGCAATTTTCTCAACAGGCTGTCTTAAGTGTCATGACAACTGGTCCAGAACAAGTTTAACAAAGATTGAGATATGGAATAGTCTGGCTGCTGGTTAATATCATCCTATCCTGCATGCCGAGATAAGATTGATAAGAGCGGCAGGAATCTTTGACCTTCCACAGTATAAGCTGAGAGTATGGGACCACTCTTGACATACCTTTCTGTTTGTCCCAGCAACCTAATATCTGATATATTTCTCAAAGAGAAGGCATTGCAGATAGGACATTGAGTCAATCAAAAAGCTTTATGTGTATAGCAAAAGGAGGGGGGATCCCGAGGCACCTTTATAATATTTATAGATTTATTTTAGCTGTTAAAGGGAAAACACTAGCCATCCAAGATCTGATCCTGAATGAGCATGAAGACCTGGCCTTTCTCACAAAATCCTGGCTGAATGAGGTTGAGCGAATTGATCTTCATCAGCTTTGTCCATCTCGGTTTGCTATTCAGCAGAAAACTATACCTGGAGAGTGTAGAGGCAGATTTTCAGTGATCTACTATGCTTCCACCCCTTCACTAGGTGCTCTGTCCCACAGTCTTCTGAGTTTGTGTGTGCATACTTGAACGTAGCTTCTTGGGACAGAACAGAGATTCTGATGGAGTACCACCCACCCAACTGTTCAACAGCCTCCCTTCCTGATCTAGCTGAGCTGGTTTTGGGGCTGATACTGGAGTCCCCTAGGATCCTTGTCCTAGGAGACTTCAATATCCATGTTGAGACTACCTTGTAAGGAGCAGATCAGAACTTTGTGTCCTCCATGATGACCATAGGTCTGTCTCAAGTGGTATCTGACCTCACTCTTGTAGTAGTGCATAATCTGGAACTAGATTTCTGTGATTGGAAGGGCGAGAATGATCTGGGCAAGGAGGAGCTTTCTATAGTTCTGTTGTTGTGGGATGGTTGGGTTTAGACTCACTAGAACTTAGACTCTAGGAGCCTGATGGATCTAAATGATTTCTCAATAACTCTCAGGGAGTTTCCTATTACCTTGACAGGTGATTCTGTTGAAGCCCTGATTGACCTCTGGAGTGGAGAAATGGCCATAGCCATTGACACAAGTAGACATGGGATATTTGTATTCATCTCCCAGGGGAGATGAATATGAATATGGGCACCACAGGTATCTGGGCCATTTGGACCTTGCCCAGAACTGGCTGGTCCACTTACCACTCACGCTGTGGTGTGCACAGCCATTGTCGTTCATGACACACCAATCATGGAAATAGCTTGAGTGGTGCTTTCCCACCTTCCTGCACAGCTGACCACTCAGCAGCTGAGTGGGGAGACTCATCAGCCCACTCCCTCACTGGAGTGGTCAGCTGTGTAGAGAGGCAGGGAAGTGCTGGCTGGGCTACCTCTGTGATTGGGTCATCGTGAACAACGATGGCTGTGCACGCTGTGTGGTGGGCATTAAGTGGACCAGCCAGTTCTGGGAGGAGGGTCCAAATGGCCCAGGCACCTGTAATGCCAATATTTGTATTTGTCTCCCTGGGAGATGAATATGAATATCCCATGTCTCCTTCTAAATATCCCCTCCCATGGAGTGAAGCCAAATGAACCCCCCTGGTTTACTAGGGAGCTAGAAGTGATGAAATGAGTGGGACAGAGAGTAGAGTGGCATTGGTGGAAAACTCAGAGTGATCCCAACCAAACATGGGCTAGAGCTCATTTAAAGTCCTGCTCCATGACAATGGATGCAGGAAATAATTTCTTTCTGTAAGAAATTTCTTCTCTGCCGCCATTGCATCTGCACATAGGTGGCCAGCAGAGTTTTTTTGGATGACAATGAGCTTATTTCATGTTTGCTCACAGGAACAAGATGCTGACCTCTCAGCGGTGATGAGGAGTGCATTTGCACAGCTGAAGCTGGTGTGCCAGCTGCACCCATTCCTGAAGAGGCCTGATTTGGCTGCAGTGACATATTTCTTATTTATATCCTGCGTGGGTTACTCCAATGTGCTCTATGTGAGGTTGCCTTTTGAAGATAGTTTGGAAACTTCAGCTTGTTCAAAATGATGCAACAAGGCTAGTGACCAGGGCTGGTTAAACATATAACTCACCTGTTGCAACAGCTTCAGTTGGCTGCTGGTCTGTTTCTGAGGGAAATTCAAAGTGCTGGTTATGACTTATACAGCACTATATGGCTTGGTTCAGACTATGTGAAGGACCATATCACCCCATATGAGCCTTCTCAGCTCTTAATATCTTGGCAGGGGATGGTGTTCCTTCAGTCTCTCTACCTTCAAAGGCACATTTGGTTAGAACACAAGACAGGGCCTTCTCTGTAAATGTTCCCAGGCTGTGGAAGGCCTTCTCTCAGGAGACTAGGTTGGGCCCCTCCTCTTGTTCTCCCAGTGACAAGTAAAGACAATATTTTTCTGACATGTTTTTAACAACTAATAGGGCAAATTTTGATCTCACAGGTTGGACACTATTATCATTTTATGTGTGTTTTGACATGCTGCCTGTTGCAGTCATACACTGTGTTTTTTATACATGTGATTTGATTTGTCCATTTTGCTTGCTTGCTTCCGTTCCCCTAATTCTGTACTCCAGTTCCAAGAATTATTTATGAAATCTAGTAGGGGGATGAAATCAATAGGAAATATTCCTGTCTAAAATTAAGTAAACAGTAACAGAATAGAAAGAGAAAGGAAAATACTCCAGGTGAATGACTAGCTACGAAGATTTGCCAATGTGAGGGATATGGATTTTGGGAACACAGGCTACACAACCTGGAAGAGGGACTGCTGGCAAACGATGGGTTCTACCTCACAAGGACTGAGAAGAGTATGTTTTGCCACAAAGCAAAGAAATTCATCATGAGGACTATAAACTGAATTGGAAGTGGAGAGAGACACAATCTCAGTCAGGGGTAAAGATAGATGACAGCTTATTCAGAGAGGGCTTATCAAAGCTCCTTCTCATGTTTGGGAGGAGATAACAAGTGGGGTACCAAAAAAGGCTCAGTTCTAGGCCCTGTGCTCGTCAACATTTTTTCTTAATGGTTTGGATGAGGGAATGCAGGGAATGCTTATCAAATTTGCAGATAACACAAAATTGGGTGGAATAACTAATACCCTGGAAGACTGAAACAAAATTCAAAAAGTTCATGATAGGCTCGAGCACTGGGCTGAAAATAACAGAATTAAATTTAAAAGGGATAAGTGCAGAGTTCTACCTTTAGAAGAAACTGAACACACAGTTATAAGATGGTGGATACTTGATTTAGTAATACTTTGAGCGAGAAGGATCTTGAAACTTTTGTAGATCACAAGTTGAATATGAGCCAACAGTGTGATGTGACTGCAAAAAAAGAGAAAATGCTATTTTAGGCTGCATTAACGGAAGTTTAGTTTCCAAAACCTCTATTTGGCACTGGTTAGGCCTCACCTAGAGTACTGTGTCCAGTTCTGGACACTGCACTTTAAGAAAGATGCAGACAACAGGAACAAGTTCAGAAGAGGGCAACAAGGATGACCAAGGGACTAGAAACCAAGTTCTAGGAGGAAAGATTTAAAGAATTAGCCTTGAGAAAGAAGACTGAGGGAACATATGATAGGACTCTTCAAATACTTGAAAGATCCATTCTCAGTCATCCCAGAGTGCAGAACACATAATAATGGCTCAAGCTACAGGACGCCAGATTTTGACTGAATATCAGGAAAAACTTCATAACTGTTGGAGCAGTACAACAATGCAACTGATTACCTTGAGAGGTTGAAAGGTAGTGAGTGGTCCAACACTGGAAGCATGCAAGACAAAATTAGACAACTATTTGTCAGATCTACTTTGATTTGGGTTTTTGCATTGAGCAGTACTTGGACTCAATGGCCTGACAGGACCCTTCTAACTCCATTATTTTATGATAAGTAACTCTTTTCTTGCAGTTAGGTCCACATTACATAAAACATATTTAGGTCTTCCTTAATCTGACTACTGCCTTTTCAACACAAGTGAATGCCAAGACTGCAGTACAGAAACAGTGAACTGAAATTATTATTCAAACAAGTTCGCTGAAGATGTCCCCACTAGTTGTCTGGTATAAATAGCCTACGTAGGGTGGTTAGTTCAGAAACTTGTGCTCTAATTAGGCCTTTGATGAAATGTCCAATTATTGCAAAATCAACGTCTACTTTCATTTCTAAAAATATTTCTAATCTAGTCATTTTGACTGTGCTCCTCGGCATCCAACCTACATCAAAAAATGAATATTGTTCATTACATATGTAAGAGGTGATTAGACCTTCTGTGCCGCTTGCAATGAGCATGCTTCAAGATAACAAAATTGCAGGAGGCTTTTGGCACCATCAACACCCATTTGTACTTTTTCAAATCCTGTCATTTTCGTGCAAGTCACATACTTCTAACAAGATTTTAATGAAGAGGGGAAAAATCCCATCCATTATTACAATAAGCAAGGCCGCCTGGTGTTAGGGTGTTCATTCTAGGAGCTGAAGTCTCACAAGGTGTTGTTATGCTTCTGTGGATCTTCTTGCAGGAGATACATCCCAAGGTGACCAGCTTGTTAGGAACTAAATGTTTCATTTTCATACAGAAAGTGACTTTAAAGCCTGATTGACTATCTCTGTCCTTTCTCAGCTGGAACCTGGGCTTACTGGCTCAGTAGGAAGGCATTTTCATGCATGTGGCACTTGTGTAACATCAGTGCACCAAAAATCCAGGAGTGAAGGGACTGGAAAAAGAACTGATGGCTATATAAGGACCGAGGTAGAGAGTGAAGGGTTAGTGTCATGACTCATGAGCCTTTTTCTTTTCCACAAGCTCTGGTGAGCCTTTCACCATTTCTAGGAGCAGTGACAGGAATGCAAAAACTCTTTAAGTGAGCTTCAATGGGAACAGCTTCAACAAATGCAGTTGCTAGGCACCTTTTTGCTGCATGTCTGGCTGACAAAGGGTGTGCTCTCCCTCCCCATCCCTGATTGCCACATTACTGAGTTAGCCATATTACTGTATTGATTCTAAACCCATTTACTAGATTCCTTTCCTGTCTGTATCAATTAGCCCTGAAGTTCTGCACCTCAACCCTTGTCCACCTTGCCTCAATGATATCTTACAAAATAGGGACTGTATACCCTTTCTCTTCACATGACCCTCTCTCCCTTGCTGAAAGACTGCTTATATGGGATTGTGCAGTTGCACGTCTGGCCTCATCCCCTGCTATTCTTGCCGTGGCCAGGCTCCCCAGTGCTCCAGACAGAAACACTTTTAGCTATTTCGGCCTTAGGCCAGACTCAGAAATGGTTCTCCACATGTGCTAGTGTAGGATCATCAAGTTTTTCCCATGCATCAAAGTGTGAAAAGACCCTGAAAGTGGAAGAGTGGAGGAACAAAGAGCAAATACTGCTAGTAAGTGGAGGAAAAGAATGCATATGCCTCAGGCACTTCCTATGTAGAGCCCCTTTCCATGTTGATTGAAAGAGCAAATGGCAAGGAAGCATTTCTGCTTCAGGGGACAGGTGATGGAGGTATGGCCCAATGCCTGGGTTCATATGAACCTCTACACAATCAGTCCCATCTTCACATCCATTGATTTGTTCTTTCATGTCATTCATATTAAGAATGACATTAGCTTTTACTTGGTTCTCTGTGTTTAGATCAGTGGTGGAAAACCTCCAGAGCCCTAGAGTCTGCACACACTCACCCCTGGACCTTGGAGAGCCTGATACTGCAACCCTATGCTATTTTTTTCTCTAAAATGTTTTTTTTTTAAAATGGAAAAGCCCCCTTGCATGATCTAGTGATCAGGTATATATATATTTTAAAAATGAGGCACAATGAGAGCAGTTGTTCTGGGGGATGTTAAAAAATGGCAAAATTGCCCCAACACCCCCTAGAGGGCAGGAGAAGGATTTTGAGGCATTGTTTGACTGATAGTAATTTTGGGGCAATTTAGGGTTTAAGGCACTGCATGTGTCTCACCCTGTTTGTGACATATAGCTCACCTATTTCGGAGTCTCAGAAATATTTGAAATCAACCCGAACAATGGTGTTGTCAGGACTGGCTGTTAATTCCAAGAGGTTACACAATGATATATTTTGTCTTGCTCTTTTTGTTGTGGGCTTTGATGCAGCTCTTTCATATTGCTTCCTGTGTTTGTTCAGATCCCTGGGCTGCCCATCAGACCTGTTTTATATTCACTCTAAACCATGGTCAGAGTGAAGAATGATGTGGGCAAAATGAGCTGTCCCGCTCCTGCTGCTTGATCTTCAATATCCTTTCCATGTCTCACCGGTATTTATTCCTGCAACTATCAGCGTCACTTTGAAACCATGCTTATATTTTTGTCTTACATGTTCTCTGATATTCTCAGGACATCAAGTCATCAGCTCTAGCCCTTGTTACCAGGTTTTCATAGATGTCGCATTCTCTGCTTTGACAGTCAGAATATAAACTGTGCACATACTTTCTCCAAAAAGATGCCTATATAATGCAACAGGTTGAGCAGTTTTCTAGTACTTTAATGACTTGTAGCTAGCTGCATTGACCACACTGTAGCTCACTCTGAAAAATTTGCACAGCACTTTGCGGACAGAATCACTCGGATCCACTCTGACTTGGATGCTGTAGTTAATACAGCTCCTATAGGTGTAACTATGGTTCCTGCTTGTCTGGTGTTGATGGATAAGTTTCAGTTTTTGCAGCCTGATGATGTGGTCAGGATCCTTGGAGAGGTGAAGGCTACCACATATCTCCTGGACCCTTGACTTTCCTGGCTTATGAAAGCTGCCAGAGAGGGACTGGCCGAATGGGTCCAAGGGGTAGTGAATGCTTCCTTGCAGCAGGGTAGCATCGCAGCATGCTTCAAAGAAGGAATATCAATACCAATATTAATACCTCCTTGGACCCCATGGTACTGGATAATTATCAGTCAATCTCTAATATCCCATTTTTGGCCATGGTTCTGGAGCAGGTTGTGGCTTCTTAGCTCCAGGGATTCCTGGATGAGACAGATTATCTAGATCCATTTCAATCTGGCTTCAGGCCTGGTTATGGGACAGAGACCGCTTTGGTTGCCTTGGTGGATGACCTACACCATGAACTGGACAGGGGGAGTGTGTTCCAGTTGGTTCTGTTGGACCTCTCGACCATGGAATCCTTCTGGGTCATCTCTCTGGGATGGGACTTTGAAGCACTGTTTTACAGTGGCTCTGGTCTTTCGTGGAGGGGAGAACCCAGAGGATGCTGCTGCAGGATTCTTGTTAAACACTTTGCCTGTGGGTCCCTCAGGGTTCTATTTTGTCCCCTTTGCTATTTAACATCTACATGAAACCACTTGGAGAGGTTGTCCGGAGTTTTGGGGTTTGGTGTCACCAGTATGCTGATGCCACCCAACTCTATCTCTCCTTTCCATCTAAATCCAAGGAAGCTGTTTCAGTTCTAAATCAGTGTCTGGAGTCGGTAATGGACTGCATGAGGGCAAATAAACTGAAACTTTATCCAGGCAAGACGGAGGTACTCCTGGTCAGTCAAAAAGCAGATCAAGGAATAGGGCTGCAGCCTGTGCTGGTTAAGGTTACACTCCCTCTGAAAACACAGGTGCCCAGCTTGCAGTGCCCAGAGCCACTGTAAAACTAGTGTGCCAGCTGTGCCTGTTTCTTGAGAGGTCTGATCTGGCCATAGTGACACATGCCCTAGTTTACATCTTGGCTGGATTACTGTAATGCGCTCTTCATGGGGCTGCCTTTGGAAAGTGTTTGAAAACTCCAGAGTCCAAAATGCTGCAACCAGATTACTAACTGGGACTGGTTACAGGGAACATGTAACTCCCCTGTTAGAGCAGCTCTACTGGCTGCCAGTCCATTTCCAGGCACAATTCAAGGTACTGGTTTTAACCCCCTAAATGGCTATCTAAAAGACTGCATCTCCCTCTATGAGCTGCCCCAGGCAGATCATCAGGGGAGGCCTTCCTCTTAGTCCCACCACCCTCACAGGTACGCTTGGTGGGGACACGGGAGAGGGCCCTCTCTGTTGCTGCTCCCAGACTCTGGAAACCCCTCCCAGAAGAATCTAGGCTGGCCCCATATTTGTTGTCCTTCTGCAAGCAGGCTTTTCCTTAATGATTGATGGTTTGAGAGGGGTTTTAAATGGACTGTTTTGCTCTGTTGTTTTAAATGTGTTTTAATATTGATTTTATTTATCTTTTTTAAAATATAACATTTGTTTAATTATTTTTCAATATTTGTATATTTACTGTTTTTAGCTTTTAAATATTGTCTTTTTAATGATGTAAACCACCTTTGATCCTTTTTTAAGGAGAAAGGCAGGATAAAAATATTTTAAATAAATAAATAAGCAAGCAAGCAAGAGGAAGGAAGGGATAGATGTGAGTGGGTTCTAGATATGCTACCTTTAGCCCTTTGGCATGTTTATCACCAGAAAACACAGCAGGCCAGTTCAGAGGAACAGTGGCTTCTCCTTGCATGAATGAGCCACTGGAAAGGAACTTTGTTTTCCTGTTAAAAAAGGGGAGAAACCTCTATGTGGTCCTTGTACAGCATTTGAAGATGATGGTGGGCGATGCCTTTCTCATACCACTAAAATCTCACGGAGGAGACAGCTTCAACTCTGCATAAATCTTGGTTAGGCTGAGCATTTCAGATCTCAGGTGGTACAGAATGAAACATAAAAAGGCCCCAAATCCATGGCCAGAGCTACAGGCTAGGTTCTTTGTTTAAAAGAAGTGTGTGTGTCGGGGGGAGGGTATAGATTCCAGAAGTGGGGTGTAGAATCCACTCAGAGATGGTTTCACTTATGGGTTTGTGGATTAGAATGCCCAAATTTGTTGGACAAAAAATGCCTGCCATCTCTGAGCATATTCTGGAGCCCTGGAATCGGAAATTGTACCACCTGAGCTCTGTAATGTCCAGTCTAAGATCAATGCAGAGTTAAAGGCTAGCCTCTGTGTGTGATCTTTTTGTTTCAGGTTTTTCGAATTTCTGGTAATATTCCCTTTCGTTACACAGAAGAAGTACTGAGCTCCACCAAGGAGAATAGCTACAAGGAGTCCACTCCTTTCTCATTAACTGGCACTTAAAGTTTCAATGACTCATTCTGCAACATTTGTAGGGGAGAATTAAAATACAGTTCTTTATTTACAGTTTCTTGAAATTACAGACTTGTATATACTGCTTTCTTTACTACACACAAACCTAGCAACCAATCAAACCAACCAACAGCAAACAAACAACTGCCACCAATAGGATAAAGAGAGGGAAAAGAAGACTCAGCAGAAAAGTGGGTCTCACTTTGAATTCAAAGGCTGGAAGAAATGATTGGTTAGTGCTGGACAGAAAATCACCCCAACCCAGAAAAGTCCCTCCCGGTCACACAAATTATAGACAACAGGTTGTAAACAAAATCCCAACACTCTTAGTGATCTAATGCATTCATCCTTGTATTCAGATTGGTTTCCTATTGCATCTGCATTGTCTCACTGTGGTTCTCTTTGACAAAGATAACAGTGGACTACAAAACATGAGTATGAGATCTTCAGAATCAAGAAAAAGACGGCTTGCATTCCTCAGATGATTTCTTGGAGCTGTTTCAAAATATTCAGTTGACAACTTGGTCCAGCTGCTCTTAGTGCTGCTGACAGCACTGCATAGTCCATGATCATGCTTATAAAGTACAAAACAAAACAAAACAAAACAAAACACTGTGCTGTAATTTAAAATGGCATGAAAAGGATGCCTGAGACATTGAAAAGTGATCACAATGTTTCTTCCCTGGTATCAATATACATGTGTCTTTATTTAAATTTAAAAGAAATGTCTGAGCCAGATTTTCTTGCTGGAACTTTAGCATTGGGGTAAGCTTTCTTGAGCTTTGCATATTTTCCCTCAGCCTGCATACTTAAAGAACTGTTTGAATTCACATGTGTCATCCATTTGCAAAAGTGACATTGTGAGGGTTTGGGTATGGCCTCCTCCAGTTTTAATAAAGACTCAGGATTCGTATTTTGTAGAAAGTCAAAACTATGTTTTATTTGAACACGGGACAACAGGTCCTTCTCTTCAACATCAACGTCTCTTCCTTCTCTCGCGGCCAACGAGTCCCACGAGGGCATCCAAACATCCTTATCAAAGGGGTTATAATCCAAATTGTCCCAAGGACCCTTCAAAAATGGGTTACTTTCCTCCAAGTCCACGATTTCTGTCTCTGGATCTAGTAACGGGGTGGTCTCTTCATCTCCCCCTTCTGCTCCTCGGAGATTCTCCTCTCCCCGGAAAGGGATCCACGGTCCATTAGGTATCCCCTCCTCTGGACCTCCTCCAGACGCCATAATCGGCGTTCTCTTTCCTCTCTTTCTACCGCTTCCTTTTCTTCCCGAAGACGTCTACGCCACTCCCGGGCTTCTGACTCACCCCAGTAGGACGGCCTCGGAGGTAGACCCCTTCTCCTCCGGTAATCCGCCTCTTCTCTAGGGACTCGTACTCTCTCACACCGACCAGTCCATGGGTCCTCTACCCATATCATTTCCCAACCCCCCGGTATTGTATCATCCGGTCTTTTTATATCCCCTATTCCCGCCTCCACCAGGGACCTTCCCCTTTTTTCCTTTCCCGCCAAATCTACCCCGGTCTGGGTGGCTACTGACACCTTTGCCAGTTTCCTCTCTAACTCCCGGGTATCCACTCCCCGCTGTACAGTCTCGACGGGTGGCGTAGGTGGATTTGTCTGCACCTCCTGTTCTTTCCTGAGGGAGGACGACACTCCGGCGAGAGCTTCTACCCTCTCGCCTGGAGTCTCACACACACCCCCATCCAAGAGGGTCGTCCTCTCCTCTTCACTCTTGGCCCATGGTCCCTGCCGAGAAAAATAATCTACATTAGCATGTTCGGCTCCCTTGCGATATTGTACAGTGAAGGCAAAGGGTTGTAAAGCAAGATACCACCGGGTGAGTCTGGGATTAGTTTCTTTCATTTGCACCAACCACTGCAAGGGGGCGTGGTCTGTTACCAAAGTAAAAGGTGCCCCTTGTAAATAATATCTTAACGCATGCGTGGCCCATTTGATTGCCAGAGCCTCTTTTTCTATAACCGCATACTTTTGTTCTCTGGGGCACAACTTACGACTCAGATACAGAACTGGGTATTCTACCCCATTCCTCATCTGCGACAATATCGCCCCCAAACCCCTATCAGAGGCATCCGTAAACAGTGTAAATGGGAAGTTGAAATCTGGTGCAAAGCGGGTGGGTATCTCACAAATGATGGTCTTAAGGGTCTGAAAGGACTCTTCTTCCTTACCACCCCAGTTTACTTTCTTGGGTGCTTTCTTTCTGGTTAAATCCGTTAAAGGGGCTGCTATAGTTGAGAATTGGGGAATAAATTGTCTATAATAACCTACCAACCCCAGGAACTGCTGAACCTCCTTTTTGGTTTGAGGACGGTACCACTGTGATATTTTGGTAACTTTCTCTTGTTGAGGTTGAATCTCCCCCTTTCCAACTTTAAAGCCTAGGTATTCCACCTTTGGTAAAGCTATCTTACATTTTTTTGGATTTACTGTTAACCCAGCCCTCCGAAGTTCTTTCAAGACTTTCTTTAGATGATACAGATGTTCTTCCCAAGTACCACTATACACTATAATGTCATCTATATAGGCAGCGGCACAATCTTGGACTGGGGCCAAGACCTTGTCCATAAGGCGTTGGAATGTTGCCGCCGCGCCATGTAACCCGAAAGGCATTTTTACAAATTGATATAGTCCCTTCGGGGTGCAGAAAGCAGTTTTTTCTTTATCTTGAGGCCTCAGGGGAATCTGCCAGTAACCCTTCGTAAGGTCTATAGATGAAAGGTATTTAGCGCCCCCTAGCTTATCTAGGAGGTCACCCACTTTGGGCATTGGGTACGCGTCAAATTTAGAGACTGCATTTACTTTCCTAAAGTCTATACAAAAACGTACCGACCCATCTGGTTTGGGCACCATCACTGGGTAGCTCCGC
Source organism: Intellagama lesueurii (assembly GCA_037013535.1). Taxonomy (NCBI): domain Eukaryota; kingdom Metazoa; phylum Chordata; class Lepidosauria; order Squamata; family Agamidae; genus Intellagama; species Intellagama lesueurii. Next base: position 223,299,239 of record JBAJHW010000002.1, read on the forward strand.
CAGGGCCCTTTAGCGGGTTCTATTACCCCTAACTGAATCATTTCTTCTACCTCTTCTTCTATCACATGTGCCAATTGTCTAGGCCATGTTCTGTCGGTAGACCTGACCACCACTCCCGGCGGTGTTTCAATGGCATGTTCTACCAGAGGGGTACACCCCGGTGTTCTAGAAAAGACATCTGGGAACTCTTCTTGCATTGCCAGTACTTGTTTACGTTGCTGTGGGTTAACTTGTTTGTCTATGACCAAGGTAGAGGTCTCCCTTAAGTCTTCACTCTCAGGTCCTAGCTCTTCCTCCACCTCTGCCCCGTATAAGCATTCCCTGTCAATCCACCCTTTTAGCAGATTGACGTGCAAGATCTGTTTCTTCTTTTTCCTATCAGGGGTCTCCACTTCATAATCCATCTCTCCTACCCTTCTTAACACCTCATAGGGTCCATGCCATTTGGCAAACAACTTGGAGGTTTCCGTGGGTAGTAACACCAGTACATTTTGTCCTGGTTCAAATTCCCTTGGCTTCACTTTCTTATCATATCTGGCTTTTTGCCCCTCCTGAGCCCATCCCAGATTTTCTTTAGCTATGTCCCACGCTATATTCAAACTATTTCTCATGTCCACAATTTGCTGTAAGGCATTTTGTGAATGATCTTCTCCCTCCTCCCACTTCTCTCTGATTAAATCTAATACCCCTCTAGGATTTCTTCCGTAGAGCAGCTCAAAAGGTGAGAAACCCGTAGAGGATTGGGGGGCTTCTCTCACAGCAAACATCAATGGTGCCAGATAGGTATTCCAAGACTTGGGTTTCTCTATCACCAATTTCCTTAACATCCCTTTTAAAGTTCGATTAAATCGTTCTACCAGCCCGTTTGTCTGGGGATGGTAAATGGATGTCTTAAGGGGTTTCACTCCTAGCATCTCCCACATTTGCTTGAAAGTCAAACTCATGAAGTTAGATCCTTGGTCTGTTAGGACCTCTCTTGGGAACCCTACCCTTGCAAATATACTCAACAATTCTTTAGCCAATACTTTCGCTGAAGTTGTTCTTAAGGGTATTGCCTCTGGATATCTAGTGGCATAGTCGATGACCACTAGGACGTATTGGTGACCACCTGTTGATTTGGCTAGGGGTCCCACTATGTCCATGGCTATTCGATCAAAGGGGCGATCGACCAGGGGCATAGGAACCATTTCTCCCCCTGGTCCCGGTTTTGGCTGAGTCAACTGACATTCGGGGCAGGAACGGCAAAATTCTTCTATTTCCTTCGCCATTCCCGGCCAGAAGAACCTCTGTCGAATCCTAGCCAAAGTCTTTTGCGTAGCTAGGTGTCCTGCTAATGGAATGGTGTGGGCAAAGTGCATCACCCAGCCTCGCAGTTTGTTAGGGACTACCAGCTGCATTTCTTCCTTCAGGCCATCTTTATGCACTCGATACAACAGCCCCTGTCTGACCTCGAAGCTTGTGTTTCCTTCCTCAGTGGTTCCCTCCGGAACCGCCTGCAAGCGGCATTCTTCCAGCCCCATATCGTCTTGCTGCCAATTTCTCACTTGGTCTCTAGATAAATTTGTTATTTCTGACTCGTATATAAAGTCCTCTACCTCCCCATTGCATACTTCTGCTATTGTATGGGTTAGCTCTTCCACTCCCGGCCAGTCTCTTCCCAGGAGCATGTCCCTTCCCAGGCCCGGTACTATTCCTACTTCTATAGTCCTTGTTTGATTTCCTATTTCTATTTCCGCCTGGGCCGTTTCATATTCTTTTGCATCGCCATGCACACATTTGATAATCATGCGCTCGGGCAGGCGTGTCCCTTGTAGTTTTTTCACTAGGGTTTTGCTACACCCCGTGTCTATGAGGGCTCTCTTCCATTGTCCATTAACTTTAGCTTTCACCGCCCACCCGGGGTGGTCGTCGTCACCCACCTTGGCTGTAAAAGCGTAGATGTCGGTCCAAGCGCATTCTTCGGCTGGGCAATATTTTTTTACATGTCCGTACTGGCCACACCCGAAGCACGCTGTCATCTTTTCCTTGTTCGTATGCCATGTCGTTGGTTGTTTGTTCGGGGCTGGGTCCGATGTTATCAACGGCCTAGGCACTCTGGTTCCTGACGGATTGATGAAATCCACCCAGTCTGGACGGGTCCTTTTGTACCCTTGTATCATCGGGCTTCGAGCTGCTGCGTGAGCTGGAGTCTCCGCCATCTTCTCTCTGCTTCTCGAACGTTCTGTCTGTGATGTGGACTTGCCTTGCCACATCTCGTCTGCTTCCATATAATCCTCTAACAAAACCACAGCGCCCTCTAGATTGGCGGGTTTGTGTTTCATTACCCAATTCCTGGGTCCGGAGTTTAACGTGGATATCAACTGCTCCATTATAATTGTGTCCATTATCTGTTCCACTGTTTTGCCCTTCGGCTTAATCCATCGTGTTGCGTTGACCTTCATTTTTTGTGCTAATGTCCTGGGGTGTAACCCCGGCTTCATCCGGAGATCTCTAAAACGTCGCCTGTATGCTTCCTCATTTAGGTTCAATGTATTCAGGATAGCGGTTTTAATCGCCTGATAACTGGCCGCTTCCTCCGGGTCCAACGTGTCCACTATTTCTTGTGGCAAACCCGTCAAGTATGGAGTGATGATCAAAGCCCACTGGTCTGTTGGCCATTGGGCCGACATTGCGACCCTCTCGAACGTGTTCAGGAATGCCGCTGGGTCGTCTTGTGGGCCCATCTTCTGTAGTTTGATGGGGGGGCGATTCGCCACTGGGTACTTGGGTCCGCCGTTGTCTAGGTTGGTGTTTGAGTTGAGCTTGGTTTGTTGTAATTGTTCTATTATTAATTTTTGTTGTTCCGCCAGTTGTCGAATAAGCGTTTCTTGCCCTTCTGTTATGCGGCGAATCCAAGTCGTCGTTGCTTTGTCCACCTGCGGAGGCCCTCCCCGTTGGGCGCCAATTTGTGAGGGTTTGGGTATGGCCTCCTCCAGTTTTAATAAAGACTCAGGATTCGTATTTTGTAGAAAGTCAAAACTATGTTTTATTTGAACACGGGACAACAGGTCCTTCTCTTCAACATCAACGTCTCTTCCTTCTCTCGCGGCCAACGAGTCCCACGAGGGCATCCAAACATCCTTATCAAAGGGGTTATAATCCAAATTGTCCCAAGGACCCTTCAAAAATGGGTTACTTTCCTCCAAGTCCACGATTTCTGTCTCTGGATCTAGTAACGGGGTGGTCTCTTCATCTCCCCCTTCTGCTCCTCGGAGATTCTCCTCTCCCCGGAAAGGGATCCACGGTCCATTAGGTATCCCCTCCTCTGGACCTCCTCCAGACGCCATAATCGGCGTTCTCTTTCCTCTCTTTCTACCGCTTCCTTTTCTTCCCGAAGACGTCTACGCCACTCCCGGGCTTCTGACTCACCCCAGTAGGACGGCCTCGGAGGTAGACCCCTTCTCCTCCGGTAATCCGCCTCTTCTCTAGGGACTCGTACTCTCTCACACCGACCAGTCCATGGGTCCTCTACCCATATCATTTCCCAACCCCCCGGTATTGTATCATCTGGTCTTTTTATATCCCCTATTCCCGCCTCCACCAGGGACCTTCCCCTTTTTTCCTTTCCCGCCAAATCTACCCCGGTCTGGGTGGCTACTGACACCTTTGCCAGTTTCCTCTCTAACTCCCGGGTATCCACTCCCCGCTGTACAGTCTCGACGGGTGGCGTAGGTGGATTTGTCTGCACCTCCTGTTCTTTCCTGAGGGAGGACGACACTCCGGCGAGAGCTTCTACCCTCTCGCCTGGAGTCTCACAGACATGCTAAGACCATGGGAACCTGACAGAGCTTTTTAGCTAAAGTCTAATTTGTGCATCAGAACCAATTGGTAAAAGGATACATGTTCATACCTATAGTTCTGCAAATGCAAATCTCACTTTCAAACATTGTTCAAACCCTGTGCCTGTTAAATAATGTATTCTTTTTGAAAACTGGATTGTATCCAAAAATCTCTGATCATTTTGAAGCAGTCACTATGAGGCTGGGAATATCCCGAATGTCTCTGCTACCTCTTGGTATTAGTGGTTGCTTCTGGTAAGAGAGATCAAGAGAGATCAAGTTTCATGTCAGACCTTTTTCTCTGGCTCTGCCCTTCATATTCTCTGCATCTGAAATTAGTGGTGCTGCAGCCACAAGACTTTGATGACCTAATTAATGACCTTGCAGTGGGATAGGCAAGGAAGGTTCATTTCTAAAGCGAAGAGCACACTGTCTTGCATCTTCCTCAGTTTTTCTTTATCTTTCTCCACTTCTAACCCTGATGTGTGAATGCCGGGTTTAGCATGAGTGATGGGGTGTGTGTGTCATGTTCCACCCTGTGGATGACTGGCGGCTTCTTCTTCCACCCCTTGGTTGCTCTGGAAATGCACAAATACTCCTAATTGGTTTCATATTTACACTTTTTTTCTGAAGGCAAAGCATGTGCCCAGTCTGTGGAAATTTATGGCTACAAAGATATGTGAATGCAACTGACTTCTGTTCCAAAACTGCAGTTCTTTTAAAAAGACATGCAGCAAAGTGGGTTCCATGGGATGTCTTTGCCCAAAACAAAAACCAATAAGAACAACAAAACAAACCCAAAACAAAAACAACCCCCTATCAAAAGTGCTTCACATTCTTCTGCACATTCAATAAAAGTGAAGAGTACTACCGTGTTTCCCCGAAAATAAGACAGGGTCTTATATTAATTTTTGCTCCAAAAAAACACATTAGGGCTTATTTTCAGGGGATGTTTTATTTTTTTCATGTACAACAATCTACATTTATTCAGATACAGTCCTGTCATCTTCTTCTGGTTGCTGCACAAGGGTGGAGGGCGGGGTTTCACTTAACTGGGGTTTATTTTTGGGGTAGGGCTTATATTACGAGCATCCTGAAAAATCATACTAGGGCTTATTTTCAGGTTAGGTCTTATTTTCGGGGAAACAGGGTATTTAGCATTGTAAAATGTACAAAATGCTTCATTTCCCCATCCAGGTTTGAAATCCAAAGGAGCACTAATGTGATAATGAAACAGGCTGTCATAAGACTTGTGACTTGAACCTTGAGATAAGTCTGTCTCTGTATGTTGCTCCCAAATTTTCAGTCAGCTCTGACAGCATGTAAATGATCAATAGGCTGATGCTCCCTGGTGAAATTAGAAAATAAACACAGAAACATCAAAATAGCATTATAGTGAAGGGAAATGCAGAGTGTGGTATTTTCAGACTCCTCTGTCCATTTTCCTGATAAGACCAACTGAACAATGCAGCATCCTTTCAAGCAAAGCTGACATATGACAACCCAGATTCTTGTTATGCTTCAAAAGAAATGAATGTATATTTCAAACTTACATCCAAGGCTGACACACCTTAATCTTGGTCTTTCCACATTGATTCTGTTTTGCCTTGAATATACTTGGGTTCTACCCACACCCGTTCTGACTTTGCAACTTCTCCTTATCACAGTTTCTGAAAGAAGACAACATAAAGCTAAAACCAGTGGTTTGTACTTTTTCTCTCTTCAAAGCTTCTTTTATTGTCTTTGGTTGTCAAGCACTTCCTGTTTCTCAGGACATCGTGTGTCATCCATCCAAGGCTCACTTTGTGTTTCATTCACTCTTGTCCACCCCACCCCCACTTCCCTTTATTTCACAAATACATGTTTCTTCTCCTTTACTGAGTTCTTGATCTTTCTTTCCATTCAATTCTTCAAATTTCTATATTATTCACTATAGAATTTATTGTTTATTATAGAGTAATGTAGTCAGAAGGGACTTATAAGACCATCGAGTCCAACCTCTTGCTCAATGTAGGAATCCAAGTTAAAGTATATCTGACAAATGGTTCTCTAATTTTCTCTTGAATGCCTCCAGCATAGCAGAGTTCACCACCTCCCAAGGTAATTGATCCCATTGTTGTACTGCTCTAACAGTTAGAATTTTTTTTTTCTGATATCCAGATGAAATCTGACTTCCTGTAACTTGAGCCCATTATTATGTGTCCTGTACTTTGGGACGACTGAGAACATGTCCACCCCTGTAAGACAACCCTTCAAGCATTTGAGGAATGTTATCATGTCTTCTTCCAGTCTTCTTTTCTTGAGGCCATATATGCTCAGATCTTTTAGTATTTCCTCATAGGGCTTGGTTTCCAGTCTCCTAATCATCCTTGTTGCCTTTCTCTGAACTTGTTCCAGTTTGTTGGCAACCTTCTTAAAGAGTGGTGTCCAGAACTAGGCACGGTACTCAGGATGAGGCCCAACTAGTTCCAAAAAGAGGGGAATTAGTGCTTCACAGGATTTAGAGACTATACTTCTATTAATGTAGCCTAAAATAGCATTTGCCTGTTTTGCAGCCTCATCACACTATTGGCTCATATTCAGTTTGTGATCTACAACAATTGCAGGATCCTTCTTGCTTGTAGTATCATTGAGCCAGGCAGACCCCATCTTGTAACTGTGTGTTTGGGTCCCCCTCCCCATTTTCACTTATCCCTGTTAATTTTAATCCTGTTGTTTTCAGACCACTGCTTGAACCTATCAAGATCTTTTTGAATTTTGTTTTTGTCTTCCAAAGTATTAGCCAAGAATCCTCATTAATTAGTAGCAATTTGTAGCCACGTCTTACACAATTTTTCTTAAGATAGTGTACATTGGCAGTAAATTGGTCTTCTTAGTGGTCATTTACTAGTGGTTTTTAGCCACTATTTATCTTCTTCTGCAATTGAGATTTGCTGTCTGGTCAGTGAATATGTATTTAAAATTTGTTTTCCACTTCAAATATTTACATAATCTGCAGCATTTAAAATAGTTAAGTTTCACTCCTTATTTCTGTCAGTTAATTACATAGTTTTTACCACTGCCATGTTGCAATCATTGGCATGCATGTATTCACAAACAATCTCTCTCTCTCTCTCTCTCTCACACACACACACACACACCCACACACACACAAACACACACACACACACAGAGAGAGAGCAGAACAGCTTTTTATTTTCTTTCACTTTTCAGAATGATAGGAGCTTAGCAAGCAGTAAGTAATAATAATTACATGCCATCAAGTTAATTCTGACTTATGACAACCCTTTCCAGGGTTTTCTAGGTATAGAATAGTCAGAAGTGGTTTACCATTCCCTTCTTCTGAGGGCACCCTGGGACTGTGCAGCTTGTCCAAAACTACACAATCTGGTTCTTCTCCTGGGACACACAGACAGATACCCAACCTACTGAGCTATGCAGCCAGCTTAACACTTTGATTATTAAACAAAAACAAAAAATTTCAGGTTTCAAATGTGATGAATTATTCTCAGAAACATGAAAGATTTTAGACAAAATTTGTCATCTTTTTTTAAAAAAAACACCCATGTAATAGGCTCCCCTTTCCATTCTGAACAACTATTCAGACCAAAGACTAGTGAAACTGTCAAGCATAGCAATTCTGAGAAGACAAATACTACATAATAGGAACGGTAGAGATTCCCCTTCACGGATTGCTGCCTTGTCGTGGCGAAGGGGCTTGAGTAATTCAGAGAAGCTATGGGCTATGCCGTGCAGGGACACCCAAGACGGACAGGTCATAGTGGAGAGTTCTGACTAAACGCGATCCACCTGGAGCAGGAACTGGCAAGCCACTCCAGTATCTTTGCCAAGAAAACCCCATGAACAGAAACAAAAGGCTAAAAGATATGACGCTGGAAGATGGGCCCCTCAGGTCGGAAGGCGTCCTGACGAAGAGCGGAGGACAAGTAGCTCCAGAGCTAATGAAGTGGTTGGGCCAAAGCCGAAAGGACGCTCAGCTGTGGACGCGCCTGCAAGTGAAAGGAAGTGAAAGGAAAGTCCGATACTGCAAAGAAGAATACTGCATAGCAACCTGGAATGTAAGATCTATGAACCTTGGTAAGCTGGATGTGGTCAAACAGGAGATGGCAAGAATAAACATTGACATCCTGGGCGTCAGTGAACTAAAATGGACGGTAATGGGCGAATTCAATTCAGATGATTACCATATCTACTATTGTGGGCAAGAATCCCGTAGAAGAAATGGAGTAGCCCTCATAGTCAACAAAAGAGTGGGGAAAGCTGTACTGGGATACAATCTCAAAAATGATAGAATGATTTCAATACGAATCCAAGGCAGACCTTTCAACATCACAGTCATCCAAGTTTATGCACCAACCACCGATGCTGAAGAGGCTGAAATTGACCAATTCTATGAAGACCTACAACACCTTCTAGAACGGACACCAAAGAAAGATGTTCTTCTCATTATAGGGGACTGGAATGCTAAAGTAGGGAGTCAAGAGATAAAAGGAACAACAGGTAAGTTTGGCCTTGGAGTTCAAAACGAAGCAGGGCAAAGGCTAATAGAGTTTTGTCAAGAGAACAAGCTGGTCATCACAAACACTCTTTTCCAACAACACAAGAGGCGACTCTACACATGGACATCACCAGATGGGCAATACCGAAATCAGATTGATTATATTCCCTGCAGCAAAAGATGGAGAAGCTCTATACAGTCAGCAAAAACAAGACCTGGAGCTGATTGTGGCTCTGACCATCAGCTTCTTATAGCAAAACTCAAGCTTAAACTGAAGAAAGTAGGAAAAACCACTGGGCTAGCCAGGTATAATCTAAACCAAATCCCTTATAAATACACAGTGGAAGAACAGATTTAAGGAACTAGATTTGGTGGACAGAGTGCCTGAAGAACTATGGATGGAGGCTCGTAACATTGTACAGGAGGCAGCAACAAAAACCATCCCAAAGAAAAGGAAATGCAAGAAAGCAAAGTGGCTGTCCAACGAGGCCTTACAAATAGCAGAGAAGAGAAGGGAAACAAAATGCAAGGGAGATAGGGAAAGTTACAGAAAATTGAATGCGGACTTCCAAAGAATAGCACGGAGAGACAAGAGGGCCTTCTTAAATGAACAATGCAAAGATATAGAGGAAAACAATAGAAAGGGGAAAACCAGAGATCTGTTCAAGAAAATTGGAGCCATTAAAGGAACATTTTGTGCAAAGATGGACATGATAAAGGACAAAAATGGTAGGGACCTTACAGAAGCAGAAGACATCAAGAAGAGGTGGCAAGAATACACAGAGGAATTATACCAGAAAGATCTGGATGTCCTGGACAACCCAGATAGTGTGGTTGCTGACCTTGAGCCAGACATCCTGGAGAGCGAAGTCAAGTGGGCCTTAGAAAGCATGGCTAACAACAAGGCCAGTGGAGGTGATGGCATTCCAGTTGAACTATTTAAAATCTTAAAAGATGAGGCTGTTAAGGTGCTACACTCAATATGCCAGCAAGTTTGGAAAACTCAGCAGTGGCCAGAGGATTGGAAAAGATCAGTCTACATGCCAATCCCAAAGAAGGGAAGTGCTAAAGAATGCTCCAACTACCGTACAATTGCACTCATTTCACATGCTAGCAAGGTTATGCTCAAAATCCTCCAAGGCAGGCTTCAGGAGTATGTGGACTGAGAACTCCCAGAAGTACAAGCTGGATTTCGAAGGGGCAGAGGAACTAGAGACCAAATTGCTAACATGTGCTGGATTATGGAGAAAGCCAGAGAGTTCCAGAAAAACATCTACTTCTGCTTCATTGACTACGCAAAAGCCTTTGACTGTGTGGACCAGAGCAAACTATGGCAAGTTCTTAAAGAAATGGGAGTGCCTGACCACCTTATCCATCTCCTGAGAAATCTGTATGTGGGACAGGAAGCAACAGTTAGAACTGGCTATGGAACAACTGATTGGTTCAAAATTGGGAAAGGAGTACGACAAGGATGTATATTGTCCCCCAGCTTATTTAACTTATATGCAGAATACATCATGCGAAAGGCTGGACTGGAGGAATCCTAAAATGGAATTAAGATTGCCGGAAGAAATATCAACAAGCTCAGATATGCAGATGATACCACTCTGATGGCAGAAAGTGAGGAGGAATTAAAGAACCTCTTAATGAGAGTGAAAGAGGAGAGCGCAAAAAATGGTCTGAAGCTCAACATCAAAAAAACTAAGATCATGGCCATGGGCCCCATCACCTCCTGGCAAATAGAAGGGGAAGATATGGAGGCAGTGACAGAGTTTACCTTCCTGGGCTCCACGATCACTGCAGATGGTGACAGCAGCCACGAAATTAAAAGACCCCTGCTTCTTGGGAGGAAAGCGATGACAAACCTAGACAGCATCTTAAAAAGCAGAGACATCACCTTGCGGACAAAGGTCCGCATAGTCAAAGCTATGGTTTTTCCAGTAGTGATGTATGGAAGTGAGAGCTGGACCATAAAGAAGGCTGACCACCGAAGAATTGATGCTTTTGAATTGTGGTGCTGGAGGAGACTCTTGAGAGTCCCCTGGACTGCAAGGAGAACAAACCTATCCATTTTGAAGGAAATCAACCCTGAGTGTTCACTGGAAGGACAGATTCTGAAGCTGAGGCTCCAATACTTTGGCCATCTCATGAGAAGAGAAGACTCCCTGGAAAAGACCCTGATGTTGGGAAAGTGTGAAGGCAAGAGGAGAAGGGGATGACAGAGGATGAGATGGTTGGACAGTGTCATCGAAGCTACCAACATGAATTTGACCCAACTTCAGGAGGCAGTGGAAGACAGGAGGGCCTGGCGTGCTCTGGTCCATGGCGTCACGAAGAGTTGGACACGACTAAATGACTAAACAACAAAAAGAGATTCCAGCCAGATTTAGCTATTGAATGGATTCTCTCTGAACCAGGATACTGACATTTCCAAGGTGGATGACAGCGGAAATAATTAATTGTAATTTGTTAAAAATAGTGAATAGTATTTTTCACTTAATTATTTATAGTGCCAGCAATTTAACCATATAACATAACTTAATGTAATATTAACAAGTTTTTCTCATGTTAATCATTGCTAATCATCATTGTGTGCTCTATCTAAGAGACCACAAGCTGGGCAGTGTCCTCTTCATTTTTATTTTATATCCTAATACCTCTGGTTTCTAGTGGAAAGAATATTCAGCTGGAATTGAATTGACTCATTCTAGTCCACTTCTGAAAAAAGGCAAGCAGCTTTTGGCATTGACATGCTCAAGTGGTAGATAAAAGGCCATCTGCTTACTAATTAGTAAGAAGGTAAAGGTAAAGGTTCCCCTTGACATTTAGTCCAGTCGTGTCCGACTCTAGGGCATGGTGCTCATCCCCATCTCCAAGCTGTAGAGCCGGTGTTTGTCCGTAGACAGTTTCCGTGGTCACGTGGCCAGCGCGACTAGACACGGAACGCCGTTACCTTCCCACCATGGTGGTACCTATTTATCTACTTGCATTTGCATGCTTTCGAACTGCTAGGTTGGCAGGAGCTGGGACAAGCGACGGGAGCTCACTCGGTCGCGTGGATTCGATCTTACGACTGCTGGTCTTCTGACCTTGCAGCACAGAGGCTTCTGCGGTTTAACCCGCAGCACCAGCACGTCCCAATTAGTAAGAAAGATGCTCCTAAATTAATTTTTTAAAATATGTATTGATATATATGATTTTGGAGAAAAAAGGAAATTGCATATGCCCTGTTTTTGATAATGTCCTTCCTTAAAAATAAAACATCTTCTGTGAAGGCTCATAACAATAATACATATAGGTATTCAATGTGTGCCCGCATTGCCAGCTAAAAGGTGTTGCAGAGTTTTGAATTTCTGGTAAAATTCCTTTGGCTACACAGCAGAAGTAGAGATTCACAGAGGAAACAGCTACAAGTTCCCCAGATAGCCCAACCCTTTCTCATTAATTGCCACTTATGGTCTCAGTAACTCACTTTCATATGTTTGTAAGAGAAAGAAAGATAAGTTAAAAAAAAAAGCAAAGCATGCTGCTTATATACCTCCCTAAAGTGCTTAAAGCACTCCCTTGGCAGTTTACAAGTTAATTACACAGGCTACACACTGTCCCCCCCCCCCCCCCCCACACACAAGCTGGGTACTCAATTTACCAACCTCGGAAGGGTAGAAGTGAACCCCAGGTCATGAGCATAGTCTTGGCTGCAGTACAGCAGTTTAACCACTGCGCCATGAGGCTCTTCTTTCTTTACTTACAGTTGCAAACAGATTAACAGCAAACCAAACAACTCTCATTCCAACAGGCTAAAAAGGGAAAGGGAAGCACTCAGTAGAAAGTCAGGGCTCTCTTTGAATTCAGAGGGTGTGTGTGTGGAATGATTGGTTAGTGCTGAATAGATTGACAGTCACCCCAGCCCAGAAAGGTCCCTCACAGTCACTCAAACCACAGGCAGCATGTGAGGTTGCAAATAAAACTTCAACAAAAGTCTTTTAAGGGGATCACCATAGGTTTAGCATGTAGGCACTTCCTAAACTGATTCTGGACAAATACCCACAATTACCACAGGAAATGGGCAGGGACTTCTACTCCCTGTCACAGGATCTTGCCCATGTCATGGCAAAGCTATTGCTTTACTTCATTGTTTTGTTTGTTTGTTCGTCTGTCCGTCCGTCTATTCATTCGTTCTGGAAACCATTGTGGCACCAATGAAGTATATTGCTCATCCCTTTGGCTGATATGAGTAATATCCAAGTGCTCTTCCAGCCTGAGATGAGAGCACATCTAAACATCTAAACACCAGCATGGAGGCTGTAGTCCAGTGGACAACACAGTGGTCACAAATACATACCCATATGAGAGGAGAAATTAAATTTTCCAGATACACCTGTCCAGAGGCAGAAAATTCTGCCAGGACAGCCAAAATTTGCACAACAGTAGCATTAGCAGAAAATAAAAGAGGACGGGAGGGAGGGAGGGAATCAGGCAATTTTTTTTCCTCTGTAAACAAGGCAGGTGCTTCATGTGCAGATGTACTTCTCAGGCTGCATTTCGCATGGCACCCAGTCCGCACTTAAACCATCAGCTGGTTCAGCATCCAGGTTTCCCCCCCCATACATTGAGCTATTTTAAAAAAAAAAAATTGTGTTTATTTTTTGCAGAATTCTGAATAAAGGTTTTACTGCCTTTCCACCCAGTTCACTGCAGACACTGAGTCACTGAGCTAAATTTGGGTTCCCTTCATCTCAGCATCCACAAGAACAGTGCACTTATTCCCAAAGCCAGGGCTTGCGTTATGTGTGTTCAGGCCAAGTCTGAGTTGCTAAGCAGTACGTTTTCAAGTGGATTGCTTAGTAGAACATTTGCAAGCATTTCTCACTAATAGCTAGCAATAATGACTATCTTCTCTTGGCCCTCTAAAACTGCTCAAATTAAGAAAGCTGGGGGTAGCTAATAAATTTGCTTCAGGCCTTTGTTACATTTGTGTAACATCATTAAACAACAATATTGAAAAGCTAAAAACAGTAAGTATGCAAATATTTTAAAAGACTCAAAGAAATACCACATTAAAAATGGTAAACAAAATCAACAACAAAAACATATTCAAAGCAAGGAGGCACAACATTCCATTAAAAAAACCCCTCTCAAACAGCCAATCATTAAGGAAAAGCTTGTTTAAAGAGAAAAGTCTTTGTCTGCAGCAAAGATGGGACCAGCCTGGCCTCCTGTGGGAGGGGGTTCCAGAGTCTCTGGTTGCAGCAACAGAAAAGACACTTATGAGGGTTGTGGGAGCAAGAGAAAGGCTTCCCCTGATGATCTTAACACCCGGGCAAACTCATAAAGGGAGAGACAGTCCTTGACAGTAGCTTGGCCTTGGACCCAAGCCATTTAGGGCTTCATAGGTTAAAGCCTGCACTTTGAATTGTGCCGGAGACCACACTGGGTGGTGTACAGCAAAAAACAAAAGACAATTAATAATCATAAAACACCATCATAATAAATTAATATAATAACAACATCAAATAAAATGAACAAAGCAAAACTAAACAAATAAATAAAAAACAGCTACAGTAATTTAAATTAATCAGCAAGTACAATCTGAAAGTAAAATGCAGCCATATATTATGCTCTTAGGAACAGAAAAGCATCCCATAAGGCAAATCAAAAGATAGGGATGCCCCAAACAAAAAAATGAAATTGGGCCTTGGATCAGCACCAAATGTAGCATGTATGTAGCAGAAAGTCTGCTCTTGCTTTGTGCCCAATTTGGGGATGTTCAGGCAAAGGTTTTTCAAGTTGTGAAATTTTTAAAAGTAATACAGGCCCTTCTCTCAGTCTCTCAGGCCCCACTGTGCAGTCACCCAACCCCCACCACTCCCTGCCAATTTCACCCAAGAATCTACAGTTCTCTCTCATACAGTAGAAATTCTATTAGTAAAAATAACCTTCCAGTCATTATGTGTTTTCTGTTACGTCAGTTTAAAAATTCAGTGTGAAAAACAATAGCATTCTTGCATGAAGACCAAATCAATTGAGTCAAATATTTTGACTCCAACTCCAAGAATCCCCACCCAGCATAGTCAGTGGTAGAGAATTACAGGTATTATAACCCCAATACACATGGAGAGCCAAAAGCTTCCCACTCCTGAACTAATTAATAAAGATAACATTTATCTTTGTGCCAATGACATGGCCATGAAAGATCTCATAACCATCCCTCCCTTTCCATGCCTTGATAAAAAATGGCTTCTCAGTTGAGTGGTAGAGGAATAGAATCCAGTGATGTCAATCAGAACCCTCCCCAGGAGAGATTTTTGGCTTTAATTGGAACTTCAGTCAATCCCCTTCAGCTTTGGTATGTCTCTCTCTTGCTAGCAACTGACACCAAGTATTTTTGTTCGGATGTCAGCATTTTTAATCCCTGCAAACACTGGAACAATTTGTAGGAGCACCCCACTGACCTGAGCTTCATGAATCACCCTGTATCTGCTGCAGAAACATTCAATTGTTCCTTCTTCACCTCATTTGAGTCCTTTTTTCTTGAAGCCTGTGCAAATCCCTTACTATATTCCCTATGATGATATATCTGAATATGATTTCTTTTCACAGGGTGTGTTCTGATAACCAATATGGTCTTCAGGAGCTAAATCTATCAACTTAATTGCTTCTTGCAATCAAGCCCAAGGTCACCCAGTGTTTCATTGCTCAGTGAGGAATAGAATCTGGATCTGCTAAGCCCCAGTCCAACACTTAAACCACTATAGCACATAGCCTCATATAAGAAGTTTAAGCTGTTTGCAGTTCATATTTTGCTGTTTCCAGCATCTGACCTGCCTTTTTAAAAATTAATGACAAGATCAAGTCTTACACAACAGAAAGAATGGCATTGGCCTCGGCAGGGTAACTCCCTATGCCAGTTCTTTTTAAAGGATGCCATAGCTCCCGTGAAGGAAGGTAAAAGAGGGCCTAAAACAAGCTCTGTTTTGATTTGGCAATTGAATCTAAATGGTCAGCCAGCTTATGGAGCCCAAAGTATAATAAATCAGTATCAACCTGGGCTTGTAGTGTGATCATGCTATTTCAAACAGTGCCAGTAGTCTAGAAGGCAAACTAGCAGAATTTGTCCAGGTGCTCCCAGATTGTTGCATCAACACAGTAGTATAGACTGAGACTCTTTATTTCAGAGAATGCCAGTCCAAAGAACTGAGTCCTCCAGACATGTTTTCAGCTGCCCTGCTGGGAAACAATCAGTACCAGGCTAGGAGTGGGGTTGCTATTTAATCTACATGCTTACCATTTTGCTTTGTTTCTTGGCTTGTAATTTTCACCTTAGGATAGCAAACACCTGCCTTGCCACATTTGTGTTTATGCATCTCCAATGATGTTTTATCACTTCACAGACATACAGATACGCTACAGCTCCCACTTCCATCTACACCTGCCTCCTGATCAGTCTCCAGGTAGCACAACGATTATGAGAGATGGCCTTAAAAAAAAGAAAAGGAATTAAAACAGATGGATAGAAGCAGCAGCAACAGTTCCTGGTCCATTTCTCTTCCTGGAGGATAGAACCATATGTACCAAATCACCTACACTGGCTTTTTGGGTGTTGGCTGGAGTGGTCTAAAATAGGGTCACTTGATGTCAGGGGGAGGAGAAATATGCCTCCTTCCAGTATCAATTGAACACTTCCTGTGCTCCTTTGTGGAGAGGAAGGGGAATTGAAATTATTATTATTTTCCTGTGCTGGACTATTGCTGATATGCTGAATAACTGAGATTGTTTTTTTTTTTTTAAAAAAAAAAAACACCAAACAAACAAATGTTTCTTTGCCTTTTGTGTAGTGCCAATTGAGAAACACTGCAACTGCAGTTTCAATCAGCTCTTTAAAAATACAGTAAATAAAGAAAATATAATAAATACATCTGTGATTCAGCACAATAGTGATGATCTAGCAACAGGGTGGATAAAAATATATTTTTTAAAAATATATAGATTTAAATTATGATTTAAATCACAATTTAAATTTAAAAAATAGATTTAAACAATTTAAATTGTAAAAAAATATAATTTTTATATTGTGAAGTATAAAAGCAGAGTAAATGAAAGAATACCTTCCCTTGCCCTCTTCAGAGGAGCATGGGAAGTGTTCAAATTGCCAATATCCTGAAGTGACTTACTGGAAGGAGCCTTGGCAGCGTTGACAGCTGCAAGGCTCAAGTTTAGTTCACTTCCAGCAATTGCATGAGCTGGGAACAGCTAGAGCACACCAGCTTGGCACTAAAAAACTAGAAGGGGCTCAGAAGGGTGCAGACTAGGATGTTCTGAAGGAAAATTGGTTGACTCTAGCAATTACATCATATGGTGACCAGAAAAAAGAGCAAAGCAATCCCCCCCCAATACACCAAACAGCAGGACAAATGCCCATCTGAACAAGCCCTTATTTATTTAAATTAGCCACCTGCTTTCAGATGTGATAATACCCCTGCACAGGTATCAAAACAAGGCTCCAATTGGATTATAGTGTTAGCAGATCATTAGAAGCAGAGCTCCCTCGATAAGTAAATGAAATAAGATTAAAATATCTATTTATCCTAGCATGAGCTTTTCTCACCTGGAAAGGTTTCCTCACCAAATTGCAAAGGCTTGCTTTTGTTTTGTGATTAGTCACTGAGGGATAAACACAGGATTCATTTCAATGTCTGACTGCTCAACCATGAAGATTTGAAGCCAGGGGAAAAAAATTAAAAGGAAAATATTCAGTCCATTTCTAATTGAGAAGCTGGCATCTCATCTAGTTTGAGCTGATGATTCAGCCAGTAGTCCATTGAATGTCTGCATTTTTAATGAGAGAAGGGGCAGTTATATTTTCTTTTGCCTCAAGCAAGAACATGTCTTAAGCTTGACTTTGTGAATGCTTTGTCATTTACTCTTCCTTCCTTCTTTCCCACGTCAGTATAGACACACGTATCTTGATACCTGTGAAGTGTTTAGCAGGTGCTACCTTGATTGGGTATGTATCTATCTATATCTTATCTATCTCCTGAGAAATCTATATGTGGGACAGGAAGCAACAGTTAGAACTGGATATGGAACAACTGATTGGTTCAAAATTGGGAAAGGAGTACGACAAGGCTGTATATTATCTCCCTGCTTATTCAACTTATATGCAGCCATCATGCGAAAGGCTGGACTGGAAAAATCCCAAACCGGAATTAAGATTGCCGGAAGAAATATCAACAACCTCAGATATGCAGATGATACCACTCTGATGGCAGAAAGTGAGGAGGAATTAAAGAACCTCTTAATGAGGGTGAAAGAGGAGAGCGCAAAAAATGGTCTGAAGCTCAACATCAAAAAAACTAAGATCATGGCCACTGGTCCCACTTGGTCCTCCAAGATATGGAGGCAGTGACAGATTTTACTTTCTTGGCCTCCATGATCACTGCAGATGGTGACAGCAGCCATGAAATTAAAAGACCCCTGCTTCTTGGGAGGAAAGCGATAACAAACCTAGACAGCATCTTAAAAAGCAGAGATATCACCTTGCCAACAAAGGTCCGCATAGTCAAAGCTATGGTTTTTCCAGTAGCGATGTACGGAAGTGAGAGCTGGACCGTAAAGAAGGCAGACCGCCGAAGAATTGATGCTTTTGAATTGTGGTGCTGGAGGAGACTCTTGAGAGTCCCCTGGACTGCAAAGAGAACAAACCTATCCATTCTGAAAGAAATCAACCCTGAGTGCTCACTGGAAGGACAGATCTTGAAGCTGAGGCTCCAATACTTTGGCCATCTCATGAGAAGAGAAGACTCCCTGGAAAAGACCCTGATGCTGGGAAAGTGTGAAGGAAGAGGAGAAGGGGACGAAAGAGGACGAGATGGCTGGACAGTGTCATCGAAGCTACCAACATGAATTTGACCAAACTCCGGGAGGCAGTGGAAGACAGGAGGGCCTGGCGTGCTCTGGTCCATGGGGTCACGAAGAGTCGGACATGACTTAATGACTAAACAACAACAACCTTGGTTGGGTAGCAGTATGTGGTCATTTCATGTGCACGACTGAGTGAGTCTGATCACGAGCTAAAGGCGACATTTTGTTGCTGATGGGAGGCACCTGCATTCAGTCCCCATATCCTTCTTTTCTCCTTTGACACTGCAGCTGACAGGTTTCAGTTCATCTCTGCAAAAACATCTCAGCAATCATCAGAGCTTCATCCTGTTTGTTGTAAACAGAGATGCTTTCCCTTATCCTTATGCTAACCCTTGGTGGGTTTTGAGTTGTTATCGCTGACTGAAGCAAATTAGGCTCTTTCCTTTCTTCATTTTGTGTTCTGTGAGAATGTTTTTGAATAGCTCATTCCCCTGCTGCTTAGAGACTTGGTTTTATGAATAGCTCTGTGAATGTCTTTCCTACGACTTGCTGCCTTCAGCCACTATACCTACTGTGCCATTTTTATGGAAAGTACAACGGGAAGAAGTGGTGTAAAGAACTGAGTAGTGCTGGTGAAAGGGAGACTAACCTTCTCCACCTGAAAGGGAGGAAATGGTTTTGGAAGCACAAGAAGTACACATCATTGTCATCTGTGTGGGTCATTTCATCATAATGCAACACAGGGACAATTGTTGTTATTTGTACATTCATAGAAATGGAGGAAAAAACATCTTACAAATGTGAAAATTTTCTGCTAGACCAACTGCATCACACCATATTGAAACAAAAAATCTTACCATCTTGTAGCAGGAAGAATTTTTTTAATACTTTCTCTTATAGGGCAGCGGGGTTGAACCATGTACATTGTTTGAAGTCCTGTTATTGTTGTTTTTTTGTTCTCCAATACCTGTCTGCCAAATAATGGTTTTGTTAGCTGTTTGATTGTCTCCACCTTTTCCTCCTCCTTACAGATGGTCTGTTGGGGGCTGAGGATGCCAGAGTATGACAAGGTCCGTCTATTTTCAGACAGCTGCTTTTGCAATCATCACCTTTTTGACTCCAGTTTCATCTTTGTGAGGGTGAAGCCAGGATATGGTGGGTTTTTATTTATTTATTTTTTAAACATCAATGGTGATGGCATCCTTTGCCTCTTCCTCGGCCTTTCTTGTTCATTCTCATCACTGGAGCAGTCCTCAGAGTAGTTAGGGGGAAATTATTGTTTCATAGCACCAGTATGTTGGATGTGGATTGGTCTTGAGTGAACAGTTAAAGCCCATTAGCTTTCCAATAGACTACGGCATGATCACAAAAACTGCCATAGCTGGTCTCTTGCTAGCTACCTGCATTTTGGGAGGCATGGCTATGGAGAGTTTCATGATAAACTCATGTAGTTCACATGTAACACTATAGTATTTTTCACAATGCAAAATTAGGGCCTGGGCCTGGCTATGCTTTACAGATAGATATGGCCCAATACATTGTGTCTCTTCACCCCGAAAACAGCCAAATTAGTAATGTAAGGCTTTGCCATCTCTGGCAACATGGATATTCATGTGGAGGGAGCAAAGCTTGCTGTCCCAAATCTGAAAGGTGTGCATTATTCTAATGGACGTAGACAGACACAGTGCATTGTAATGGTACATGCTAAGCACATAAGTCACGGTAATATACCACTATGCAGTTTTGCCTTCTTCTCCCCGGAAAAAAACCTTGAACACTCTACTTGTGGACACTAATATTAGGCAGTGGCTGCTGGAGATGTAAGTGGAAATCCCTATTGGTCATGCCATACTTTTGTGTTGTATGTATAATTTACGCACACAGGGAAGGGTGAATGATCTCCTCTCAGCCCTGTGTGAAGCTATCTCAGCGGCAGTAATTATCTGTGTAAATGTTCAGTGGGTGGGGAGTAGGAGTGCCTCTCTCCTGAATAATAATGACTATACATATGGTTCAAAGTGTGTACATATATTGGTCATATAAAATTGTAGTCTGGTTTGATCTAATCTGTGCTGACTTCACAAAAAGTTCCGGTCATGGTGAAGAGGTACTTGGAAACATTATCTACACACACACTGCTTCCCATAAGCCCACATGAAGATGATGGAAAGATTTAGATAGTAGAAAGGTTGCCAGGAAGCAATCAAGACAATGGATCTGATCAGAGAAGATGCTCCCCAGTGGCCCATGTAGCATTTTTTTCACCATTGTCAAGCAGCACCATGTATCCTGACAAAAACTTTTCTCATCCCTTAGAGATGCCATAGATTGAGCCTAGAACCATTTGTATGCAAGACATGTGCTCCACAATTATGGCTACAGTCACAGAAAGGAAATATTTGTTTTCTGAACTACAACTCCCAGAATCCCACAGGTACCATAAATACACACATGTATACATACATACCTCTCATATCCCTGTCTACAGCCCTCACCACACTATTGTTCTGTTCAATGACTCAGTACAATTGGGATACCTAAAATAAACATATACCTCAGAAATAAGTTTTTGGATCTATTTTTAGTCCCTTTGTATATCTAGAAATGGTTACAAAAATGTGCCGTCAAATGCTGTGTATAGAAGCAGGTTCACAGTGGTCTTATATTTATACATGCACAGATCTCTATCCTGCCCTTCTGTTGTCTTATATATTAGTCAAGATGACCTGTAATGATTTTATTATTCCAATATCATATGGAACAATCTCCTAAATCCTGTTCATGTAACTTTGCATGGTAGAAGCTGATGATACCATCAGCTTGCACCACTAAAATTTATTTTAAATTAAGTAAATGCTTTATATCTCCTCACTTTAGGATCTGATGCTCCCTAGGGTTTCCATTTGCCACAGAGAAGCCTTTGGGAGGATCAGGATAGTGGCAGCCAAAAATCTCTACTGGCAGTCCCGATTCCATAGGTGCCAATCTGGCAGTCTTTTTTAGCAATTAAACACCCTCCCTTGGAACCTAAAATGGAGGGGATATAAATAATTTAATTAACTTAAAATAAATTGTAGCTGTGTGAGATGATGATACCACCAAACCAGGTATTGATCTGCAAAGTGTTTGAGGGTGGTTTAGTCTTGAATGGGCTTTCCTGGAGATTACATCATGAGAGAGAAGTGGCATTTTCAGTTTTTATTTATGTTCCACCATCCTGCCTTTTAAATTAGTGGTAGTTATTCTGATGTTGTTTTGTTTTTGTGATTGGTATATGCAGTTTTTGATTTCTGTATAATGATTACGTCCTATGTTTTAAAACATTGTTTCACAGTGTTGTGAACTGCCCAGAGTGGCCTTGGCAGCCAGATGGGCAGTATAGAAGTCGAACGAATGAACGAACGAACGAACGAACGAACAAACAAACAAACAAACAAACAAACAAACAAACACTAACTTTACAAAGTTACCATTACCCAGTTATAGGTATGGATTGATTCCACAGCTAAATCTACAGTCTACATTGGTACTCTTAGGCTCACTTCCTTCTTCCTCTGAGATTATGCCCTATTTGTTCCTGCTCTTAGCTAGAAATGAGTACACTGTGGCACATGGAAGCCAGTTCTTTTCTGTACATATGTTCAGAGACCTTATCTTCCTGCACTCTTCCTAAATTAATTTTCTTGTATAACAAACACTACATTTTCCTTTTAGTAAGGACCTTCTGGTGGTGACTGTGATTCCTAGAGCCACAAGGCCACATTCTTTAAAAACTGCTATCATTTCCTTGTTCAGTACTATCAGTCTGTCTTGGATGTCAGCAATTGGGATTTTAGTACATAATATATTTTCAATAATTTTCTGAGCATTCTCACTGTGCATAAAACAGGAGAGATATTTTGAAATTCAAATAGCTAAAATATGTGTAATTTTAAAAAAGCATACACAAACGTGTTTTGTTCAATCGGGAAATGTTGTATCAGGTACAACATGTAGATAAATGCATACAGTAGTAGAAATGCCTAAACAATGCACATAAACTGAACCATGGGAATTAAATACACAGTCTTGTAATCTGATACACAACAAGAAAAAGAACAAGTGGAATTGGTAGAAATTCAGTGAAATCAAGATTGAGAGTATTTTCACATTTCTATTCAAATCCCTATGTGGAAGGAAAAAAAGAATATTTTTGTTTCAGCTCTGTGACAGTCCTAAAAATAGGGGAGGCCCATCTTTGGGAGCAAGGAATGTAGAGAAAGCTGTTTTTCTTTGGCGATATGGACACATTAGGAAGGGAAAGGGAAACCTGAGTCCACCAGAGAGTATGGGATTATAAATCCTGTTATCCATTTCTATTGGTAATTATGGCTAGTGCTGTAGGAAATTTTAGCCAACAATATTTGGGAGGCCACTTGTTCCAAAATGTCTACTATACTGTTGTTATGTTGCTTAGTCATTAAGTCTGCGTGTGAAATGAGTGCAATTGTACGGTAGTTGGAGCATTCTTTGGCACTGCCCTTCTTTGGGATTGGCATGTAGACTGATCTTTTCCAATCCTCTGGCCACTGCTGAGTTTTCCAAACTTGCTGGCATATTGAGTGTAGCACCTTAACAGCGTCATCTTTTCAGATTTTAAATAGTTCAACTGGAATGCCATCACCTCCACTGGCCTTGTTGTTAGCCATGCTTTCTAAGGCCCACTTGACTTCGTTCTCCAGGATGTCTGGCTCAAGGTCAGCAGCCACACTATCTGGGTTGTCCAGGACATCCAAATCTTTCTGGTATAATTCCTCTGTGTATTCTTGCCACCTCTTCTTGATGTCTCCTGCTTCTGTAAGGTCTCTACCATTTTTGTCCTTTATCATGTCCATCTTTGCACAAAATGTTCCTTTAATATCTCCAATTATCTTGAACAGATCTCTGGTTTTTCCCTTTCTATTCTTTTCCTCTATATCTTTGCACTGTTCATTTAAGAAGGCCCTCTTGCCTCTCCTTCCTATTCTTTGGAAGTCAGCATTCAATTTTCTGTAACTTTCCCTATCTCCCTTGCATTTTGTTTCCCTTCTCTTCTCTGCTATTTGTAAGGCCTCATTGGACAGCCACTTTGCTTTCTTGCATTTCCTTTTCTTTGGGATGGTTTTCGTTGCTGCCTCCTGTACAATGTTACGAGCCTCCATCCATAGTTCTTCAGGCACTCTGTCCACCAAATCTAGTTCCTTAAATCTGTTCTTCACTTCCACTGTGTACTCATAAGGGATTTGGTTTAGATTATACCTGGCTAGCCCAGTGGTTTTTCCTACTTTCTTCAGTTTAAGCTTGAATTTTGCTATAAGAAGCTGATGATCAGAGCCACAATCAGCTCCAGGTCTTGTTTTTGCTGACTGTATAGAGCTTCTCCATCTTTGGCTGCAGAGAATATAATCAATCTGATTTCAGTATTGCCCATCTGGTGATGTCCATGCGTAGAGTCGCCTCTTGTGTTGTTGAAAAAGAGTGTTTGCGATGACCAGCTTGTTCTCTTGACAAAACTCTATTAGCCTTTGCCCTGCTTTGTTTTGAACTCCAAGGCCAAACTTACCTGTTGTTCCTTTTATCTCTTGACTCCCTACTTTAGCATTCCAGTCCCCTATAATGAGAAGAACATCTTTCTTTGGTGTCAGTTCTAGAAGGTGTTGTAGGTCTTCATAGAATTGGTCAATTTCAGCCTCTTCAGCATCGGTGGTTGGTGCATAAACTTGGATGACTGTGATGTTGAAAGGTCTGCCTTGGATTCGTATTGAAATCATTCTATCATTTTTGAGATTGTATCCCAGTACAGCTTTCCCCACTCTTTTGTTGACTATGAGGGCTACTCCATTTCTTCTACGAGATTCTTGCCCACAATAGTAGATATGATAATCTTCTGAATTGAATTCGCCCATTCCCGTCCATTTTAGTTCACTGACGCCCAGGATGTCAATGTTTATTCTTGCCATCTCCTATTTGACCACATCCAGCTTACCAAGGTTCATAGATCTTACATTCCAGGTTCCTATACAGTATTTTTCTTTGCAGCATCGGACTTTCCTTTCACTTCCAGGCGCGTCCGCAGCTGAGTGTCCTTTCGGCTTTGGCCCAACCACTTCATTAGCTCTGGAGCTACTTGGACTTGTCCTCCGCTCTTCCTCAGT
Organism: Intellagama lesueurii; assembly: GCA_037013535.1. Lineage (NCBI taxonomy): Eukaryota > Metazoa > Chordata > Lepidosauria > Squamata > Agamidae > Intellagama > Intellagama lesueurii. The sequence goes on from JBAJHW010000002.1 coordinate 223,323,610, forward strand.
AGCATGTTGGACGCCTTCCGACCTGAGGGGCTCATCTTCCAGCGTCATATCTTTTAGCCTTTTGTTTCTGTCCATGGAGTTTTCTTGGCAAAGATACTGGAGTGGCTTGCCAGTTACTGCTCCAGGTGGATCGCGTTTAGTCAGAACTCTCCACTATGACCTGTCCGTCTTGGGTGTCCCTGCACGGCATAGCCCATAGCTTCTCTGAATTACTCAAGCCCCTTCGCCATGACAAGGCAGCAATCCGTGAAGGGGCTACTATGCTGTAGATACTGTCAACCTCTCATGAAGTGTGATTTTTTTTTCAAAAAAGTTCTGCCATATTGCAAAATGAAAAAAAAAATATCAAATTCCTCTGTCATCACAGGAATTGAGGGATTGAGTCAGAAAAGATGATGTTCTAATGCAAAGTGGGAAGTTGAACTGTTTCCACACAGATTTGTCATGAGGCTTTTTTAATTTTTATTTTTTTTATATTTTGGGGTGATGGGGTATATGTTTTGGGGTATATAAAACATAATTTTATATTATGTTTAGAAACATAATAGTCTAAGTTTCCACATTTTCTTTCTCAGAAGGTCAGGGTTGGTCCTCCTATGATGTTGAATGGTGCCTCTGGTGGCAAAGCAGAAAAATAAATGCTGCTCTTGGGAATGGCGGCTGCTGGGTAAAGCTCTCCAGAGGTAGCTCCTTCCTAAATGAAGAGTAAGATTGACACCACCTTCTTCACAAAAAAGCAGGGTGGAGAGGCATCAGTAAAACTCCTGGCACCACCTGAAAGAGATCATGGCAGATCTTGCTATTCCAAACCTGAGAGGGGAGAGAAGCTGTTGCTGGTATGAGGCAGCAGCTTGTGGCTGCACCACATGCAACCCTCTGAGAAAGATGTTGATGAGAGCATAGGATATAGGATAGCTCAGCTCTACTATACAGAGCTGGAGTCTTCCAGGATACTTGATAGTCAAGGTCCACAGAATCAGGCCAAATGGAAGGATTCCTCATGTAGAGCCTCACTCTGAGAACCCTCAGAACCAGGTGTTCCAGAAGACTACAGATATATGCAGCAGAGCTGACCCATCTTCATCCTTGTTCTCCTTGGTGGATTGTCTGTGGTGCAGCCATAGACCAGAGCCTCACACTGCCCCTTACTCCTCTTTCCATTCAGAGTTGAGCCATGGAGATCCCCATGACTCTCTTTTGGTGAGCGGGTACCTTGTCCTCTGTTCTTTCAATCAGTGGGGTGCGAGACACTGTTGGTGCCTCTACATCCTTTTTATAGGGAAGAAATGGCTCCAGTCATGGTACTCTTTTCAGCCAGGGAGGCTGGTGGGAGAGGGGTGTGAGACAGGCTAGAGCAAGGCAGACACCTCTTTCCCTGGGGATTGGGAAGGAGCAGGGGTGGCAACAGTTCTCCTCCTTCACTAGTGGGGTAGTGGTGCCACTGCTGCTATGGCATAATGTTGTGGGGGCAACGGGCAGCCCTTCACTTCCTGCCTGAAGGAGCAGGAAAATTTGGTCCAGACCTGGAGAAGTGCCAATGTAAATAAAAAGCTAATATCTTCGTTATGGAAGGAGACATCCCTCCATTGTTATTTGCAAGTTAAAAGAAGGTCATGTAACACAAACTTGATGAGTTCACAATACTCAGGCTTGGATTGTAAATTCCAATTGCTATAATAGAGAACCCATCACCAGAAAACATGGGAAATATAGTTTTCCAAGGTGTCTTGATGTTTTTTCCAGGTCACTGATGCCAGAGTTGCTACCAGTGCTGCACACTGGGCCCTAGGAGAAGCATAGACATCCTTTTTTCCATTATGTGCCCCTGCTGGAGCAGCAGCAGCAGTGAGTTAACTAAGTAGGTTCAAGAAAAGAGAGAACTTCTTGGATCAGAGTGGTTGGGATTAGAGCCCATCATGGTCCTGATTATATCATTTGGAGGAGGGGGAGAGAGGATTTAATTCAACTCCTTGTTGGTCTCAGAATAAGATGAATCATCGCCAGCTTGTAGTGAAAAACATATTTCCCCCTGCTCAGTTGCATTTCCAGCTGTGGAAAAGGCTTCATGACATCTCTCTACAGGGGACTATGATATAATTCAGATAAGCCTATCACACACACATTAGCCATTCTCTGTTTTCATCTGATGTTTGTTTTCGTGAATCCTATCATATTTCTATTAAGGAAACCTCCTGGGCATAAGGAACATAACCCCGTGTGGGAATACACAGTCTTCAGAGCAAAGTGATTCCAAACTCCATCATCCCCAGTCCCTTCTGTCTTCTGCCTTGATTGCTCACAGTTGGATTCTCTACCTTTTTTCATAGCTGGAAGTTCTGGGGAGGACAGTTTCCTCATTATCCCCTCACATTCTGGATAATGACTAACAGAAGTTTGAAAAGCTGCTGCCAGATGGTACCTTGGATGTATCGGAAAATCTGTCCTGAAATACTAAGAATCCTGTGGGTGAATCCTGGAGGTAAACATAATCATTAGGGGAGCTGCCAAGGCACTGATAATTTGTTAGTTTTCCATTAGCACTATTCTTAGGTACTGTTTCAACATTGACAAATAAAACAGTTTTTTTGCAGGAGATGCTAGTTGCAGCAGGGAACATGAAGCACATTATTTGTCATACCGCATAGGAAGGATTGTGTCAAGGATCAAACTGTACTTGTAGATTTCTCCTGGAGCGGTCCAGTGAAGGCTGTGTAGCTTTGAAATGAAGCATGTTGGAAGAGAACAGCCAGGTTTTACACAGCCACATTTGTAGTCAGCACATCTAGAGATGGAAAAGGTTATTTTTTAGTCCAACAAAATATTTTTCGCCATCTCTGAACATTTCAGAACCTCGCATATATGTTGTTGTTGTTGTTCATGTTGTCATTCTTGTTGTCATTCTTATTGTTCTTGTTATGAGCTGTCAAGTCACCTCTGACTTATGGAGACCCCATGAATGAGTGATCCCCAAAATGTTCTGTCATCAACAGGAGGGATGTTGGCATGTCTTTGGGTCTGAGTCCCAAGTCCTAGCCTTTGGTACCAAGTCCCAAGCCCCAAGGCCGAGTCCCTATTAAAAACAAGATTTTTTTCCCCTCAGAAAAAAAGGGGAAGGGTGGGTTGGTTCCAGGCCCCAAGTCGAGGCTGAGTCATTGGAAGAAAAAAAAAGAGTCATGTCCAAGTCAAGTCACTGGTGTGACTTAAGTCTGACTTGACAGCGAGTCTCATGACTCGAGTTCCCATCCCTGCTCGACAGCCCTACTCGGCTCTTGCAAACTCAAGACTGAGGCTTCCTTTAGCAAGTCAATCCACTTCGTATTTGGTCTTCCTCTTTTCCTGCTGCCTTCCACCTTTCCCAGCATTATTGTCTTTTCCAGAGAATCCTGCCTTCTCAAGATTTGTTCAAAGTAGGACATCCTGAGTTTCAACTTCAATATATAATTTTGATTAAAAGAGGAAGGAAAAGAAAGAAAGCATCAAAATATCTGGTAGAATTTTTCAAAATTATGTGCAGACTGAGGAAGCAGCAAAAGAAGAGTCCTTCCTTTGGCAGCATATCTACTTATTTTCTATACTTTCTTTAATTACTAATATTATTTTCCTAAATATTAGGAATGTGAATTGGCTTCCCGATCTAGTCTTTGTACAACCCAACTGGTCCTCTTTCAGTGACACTGTGACCCAATTCTTCTCCAGATCTATGATAGTATTTATGTATTTCCAAATGTTCAGGAGAAAATACTGTCCCTGTTAAGTCATAGTAAACAGTGCACTTGTAAGAAGTGTGTTTGCCTACAAAAGTGGGAGAATAAAGCTTCCCATTGCCCTGTGTAGAACTATGCTTTATCTAGCCTTGTTTCTAATTAAAATCTGTTACTCGGCATAGTAAACTGCACTAGTTTAGGCCCACTGAATAGGGGCTTGGTAAGTATGTTAGCATAATAAGTCACAGTTAGAGTAGGACCATTTGAATCAATAAAACCCATGGAGGAGTTGACTCACTAAATCTCAGTTGATTCAATGGGCCTATTCTAGTGCTATTTACTACCCTAATCAGCAGGATTATATAATACCCTTTCATCTGAGTTCAGCTTTCAACTGTTTAGTTTAAATTTCTGGGTTATGTTTGTTTATTTGCATTTTATTCAATGTTGCATTTTTATTTTATTATATATTTCTTCATTGACATGATACTTTCTTTGTAACTATTTTTATTGTTTTTGAATTGTTACACTTATTGATCAGAATCATATTGGCTAGTCAAGCCAGTGCTATGTTGGAAATTACTGTGGCAAAGTCCTGCTACATAATAAGCTGTTGCTCATATTTCTCATCACACACCAAATTGCAAGACTCACACACAATGAGGGGTACAAGCAGTGACTTCTTAATTAGAGGCAATTCACCATGGCAGTTTGTGCCATTACACTTACACCAGCAGAATTAACCAATTGGATTCTGGGCATTGTCAATTAATATTTGAACTGCTTCTGGCAGTATTACAGGAAAAAGGAATACAAACAAATAGATAGTGTGGATGAGGTGCCAGTGCCAAGCCCCAGAATTTTGAGCCCCTCCAAAGAGCACGGATGACAAAAGAGCATCACAACCACTGGATTTTGCTGCTCTCACTCTTCATCCACAAATGGGGTGGGGTGGGGGTTGCAGAAAGGATGATGCATCCTTGCACACAGAAACATCAGTTGCTTGTGCCACTCTGCCATCTGTGCTCTTATGAACTCTAAATCTTCTTTTCTTTCAACATGTACCCCGGGTTATGTACACTTATTGCTGCTTCAGTCACTGACCCCCTTCTGTCTTCCTGGCAAAAGTCTAGTAGGATTTTTCTTTGGATTGTCCTATTGCTGGTTTGTCTGTTCTGTTAATACATTTATTGGAAAATGCACCATTTTTGGACAAATGTGTAAAAATGGACTGAATACCCTAGCATCTGTGCATTTTCAGGATGACCATGTGGTGGAGCAAAGAGGCCAGAGCTATTGGTTGGGTACAACAGGACCCAGTATGGACTCCACATGTTAAACCTATAATTCTAAGGTTTAAAACATTAATATAAAAAGTCATGGTGCGATTACAAGTAGGGAAACAGGAAAGAATACTAAGGAATTGGCTGAGTGGCACCAATGGAGAATGAGAGCATGCTCTTTACTGTACAACCTTCCAAATCTCTCGTACTGCAAAGTCATTGATTAGATCATCAATACCTACTGGTTACAGACTTGTTTCTTCAGTCATCCAAAGTGCTGCACATGTCATTGCAGCCACAACTAGAGCACAATGATGTTGTAGCACTGCTAATACCAGATCTGCAGAAAGAGGAGGAAGAGGAAAACAGGAGAGAGAGAAAACAGACAGAAAGTGTAGAAGTAGGACTGGAATGTTTCTCTCTCCTTTCTTTTTCAATTGAAGCAAACTGGCCCCACTCCTTGGGAAATGTACACTTGCTGTTCATATGATGGGAGAAGATAGGGAAGAGGATGAGGAAGTCCATGTGGCAATGGCTGGAGAAAGCTTCTCAGAGCTCTGTTTAAGCCCTCAGCCAAACTAGGCTGGGAGCCCCAGCCCAAGGCGCTGCTGCCAGCCTTGCATTGGACAGCCAGCAGTACTTCTCCTGGAACCATTTTCTGGCACAAAGGTGCCTGGGAAGGTCCCACAAAATGGAAGGTATCTGATGGTACCTCTCCTTGCTGGAATGCAACCTCCCCCCCCCCATAAAGGGCTCACAGAAGTGATCTTCGGTTGTTCTTTTAAAAATGCTCACTTTCTCCCGTCCCTCTGGATGCCTTAGGAAGCCATACTGATTACTGGTGAGATCAGAGCTTTCTCCTGGAGGCTGGCAAAAATTTTTGACAGGTGACATTGGCATCATCAACATTCAGGATGGCCTTTGTTATGTAACACTTTGCATGCTTTTTCCTGCTGGCAATGCGAGCACAAAATTTGCAAGGCTATGTTGGGGCATTTCCTGGCATTTTGAATTGTGGATATGGAAGCAAAATTCTATATTCATAAACTAGACAGTTTTTAAAGGATGGGATTCAAGGTAGTATTGTTGGTCTAAAGCTAGGTTTCTTCAAGTACTACTGATAAGATCTCATCTGGAATGGAACAATAACTGTTTGACAAACAAGAGACAATATGGACAGGACTGTAGTTAGATTTCCTTCATATATTGCTCCTCAGGCAGTCTTCTATTTTGATTTCTGGCTAGGAGTGGGTTTCTTTCCTCCAAGAATATCTGTATATTAGATTTTCTGCATAATAATTCATTCGTGCTGAGAAACTTTTTAAAAATCAAGTCAGTTAGTTTGGGAAGCAACTGAGAGATTTGTCATTTGCTCTTTTGAAAGCTTTCTATGTGGTACTGCTTAACTTCACCTCAATTTGCTGGAAGCATAGGAGAAAATAAGTGAAATATAAAATTGAAGTGATCATAAGGTGTTTGAAACCTTTCCAAGCAGCAGAAGAAAAATAAGGAATGATCAGAGATGTGTTAAGCACAGGCTAAGATCTCAAAGGAGAAAATAACAGTGATTTAAAGAGAAGTGTGCAGGAAAGCCAAGCCCAGCTTTTAAATAAATAAGCACCCTTTACCTCAGGTCGGCCTGCATCCTCTTCTTCAAACAAACTAGTTAAAAAACTTTCTAACCAAATATTCCAGAGGACAGTCAAGGGCTGTTTAAGAATTCTCAGGTTTGTGTTTCCATATCAGAAATATTGGAATGTGGTAATGAAGAGAGTGCCGCTGCTGGCTAATCCACAGATGTGCAAAACATGACCCAACTACAGGCCACCATGTATCACCCCTACCAGTTTTTCATAAATGTGTGCACATACAAACATACCTCCATCCCCACAGCCATCATCTTAACTGATTTTGCTGCCATGCCACTGAATTTCCAGCAGCAATTCAATAATAAATACTGTTTATTCAACAATATATCAGAATCCTCCCTTCTGAAGTTTTGCTTTAAAACAAGTTGCACAGAGAGCACACATCTTGTTTTAAATCTGATTCACATTCTCGGGAGCCCCTCGAAGGCAAAATCAGTGATATGGTAGCAGGTCCAGAACAGTGTCATTCCAGGGGTGTGTAACAATTTACCAGCAATTGACTATGGTACAGAATGTTCGCTCCGCCATGGTGCAAAGTCACCATGGCGGGGACGCTTTGCCCTCCCACTTGGAGAGTGGCGTCGCACTTCGGTGACACCACTTTCAGAGGGGAGGGGGGGACTGAGCTTTTAAGAAGGTTCTGTCCCTCCGGCTCAGCCTCTTTGCCGTCTGAGCGTGCAAAGGGTTGTGCTGTGCAGCCGTGCAAGTCAGCAGTTTCACCTTCTCACACACTGCTGGATTGCTGTTTCCTTGGATTCGGGTCAAGCATGAGCGCGACCCAGCTGGTTTTCATTCTCATTTTAACTTAATTATTTCTTGTTTATTGGCACTGTTCCTTCCTTTAAATATTGTTAGATTTGTAATTGTTTGAGCTTGGGGGGGAAGAAGCGACAATCCACACACCCCCCACCCCCATAGTTGCTCATTTAGAGGAGTGGGAGGTTTGGTGGAAAAAAATTTCCTGGTTAAGTTTAAAGTTCCTGTTTTACGTGCTGTTATTGTGTGTTTTAAATATATATATTTAAAGGTGTTAGGGAAGAACGTGAGTTCACGCCCCCCCCTTTCCCGGTATTTCAGGGCTTGTTTGTTTAACAAATAATAAAAATAAAATAAAAATAATAATAAATAAAATGAAATAAAATAAAATAGAATAATAAAGGGAATAAGGGACCAGCATTGGGAGTAACGTTGTCATGCCCTCTGCTGGTCGGTGTACTGACATAGCAAAATAAATAAATATTTTTTTTAAAAAATCAGGTTATAAGGCCTGAGTGTTGCGCCCCCTGTTGGGTTGCAGCTTAGCTGCAATCTTTATATATAAAGAGAGGATAGGGTTGATCAAATTTTAAATTAGACAGCAATTTTAGCATATTAATAACAAGTTAGTGTTCTGTGGCTTTTGCTTACTGTTGGAATTTTAAATCACAAAATAATAATAATATTAATAATAAATAAAATACATATATAAATAAATAAAATAATAAATTAATTAATTTACGAACAGTAAATTGGGGCATTAGGAGATTATAATTCAATAGCTGCTTCAGCTATCATGGGGCCCAAAAAAGGGCAGGGTGCCAAGAAAGGCAGGCAGCCTGCGAAACGTAAGGCTCCTGTTAGGGCAGGGGTCCCCAACTCCTGGCACGCAGCCTGGTGCCGGTCCGTGGCCTGGACCGGACTGGGCAGCGGAGACAGATCTCCCACCCACCCCTGCACACACTCCCCTCCACACAGCCCCTTCATGCATGTGCGCAAGTGAGCGCACACACCCCATGAGCGCCCCCTGCCCCTTTGCACCTGCGTGCACCTCCGCGAGCATCCCCCGATTGCCCCTTCGCACATGTGTGTGAGTGTACTTGCGCCCACGCGAGAGCCCCCGCACTTCACGTATGTGCGCTAGTGCGGGGGTGCCCCACCTTCCTGGCACATGGACCCCATCCTCCCCCAACTGGTCTGCGGTGTCAAAAAGGTTGGGGACCACTGTGTTAGGGTACCGCCTGCAATTTATTTGTCAGATGATGAAGAATGGTCTGATTACAGTGCCATATTAGCTAAACTGAGCAAACTGGAGAGAAAAAGGGCCCTGGTTAGGGAGGCTTCTAGTGCAGCTACCCCAAGGAGATCACACAGGGAGTCAAAAGTGCGCAGGATGGCTGAGTTAAGACAACTAGGTGACATAATGTTGTCCTGTATTGCTCGCTTAGAAAAAGAATGTTCGTCAGCTACAGGGGCAGTTGCAGCGGTTTCCACCGGTGGTGGCTCTTCGACCCATTGAGGCTGAAGAGTGAGGCACCCAGGAGCCGGGGATGGAGTCAACTGAGCAGTCAAGAGAACAACCAGTGGCCGAGCTGATGAGTGCTGAACCATGTGTGCCAGACAGCAGGCAGATGGTTTTAGATGGTGCCGTTCCTTGCACCAGTCAGCAAGTGACTGAATTGCCTTCAGTCAGTGCGACAATTCTGGTGGTTGTTGTTTCAGGCGAGTCTGAACACAACACACGGATGGGGTTTGGCCTTGGGGAGAGGTCAATCCACAGTTTTTTTCTCCACCAGCTCCTAGTTTCCTACCTAACAGTTTTGGCATTAGCCCTCCCACTTCGGTCAGGCCTGTTCTGGCTTCGAAGCCATGGACAGCGCCTTACCCACAGTGGTCATCCCCTAGTCAAATGCCAAGTTTTGTTGAGGGTCTGCAGCACCTTAACTACCCTGTAATTCCAAACACAGGGTATAATTCTGTTCCTAGAAGTGCGCTCCCCTACGGTGATCAGTCTTTACCATTAGGCAACCACTTGTTGCCTGCCACCATAGAAAAAAATTGGCGAGGTAAATACGTTGACATATTCGAACTTTTAAATAAGGAAATAGAGGAGAAGAAAGGTACCAAGGAAAAGGAGAGGGAGAAGGAGAGATTTAAGAAAAAGAAACCAGAGAGGTGTTGGGCAAATTGGTTGCTGGGTTTTTTAATTTATGCTGGCACCATTGTAAAGGCCTACCCAGCCAAGGCCTTTGCGCTTTTGCAATATCTTGATCTTATATACAGAGCGTATGTAGATTTCCCAGGCCACACATGGTTGCTTTACAATGAGGGGTTCCATATGAGGGCCGTGATAAACCCCCAGATGCGCTGGGACATGCATCATCATGAGCAATGGCTGCAGCTAATGACCCTGTCTTGCCCCACGTTAGATGATCACTTTGATAGTGGGCACTTAATTCAAAAACCTGCCAATTTTAATGCTATATGGCCAGGTGGTTCAACCCCGCCTGGTTTGCTGGGAGTTCAATGTGAAAGGTTTCTGTAACTGTAAACCTTGCAGGTTCCGACACCAGTGTTCCATATGTGGAGGCACACATGGTTCTGTATCCTGCTTTAGAGGACATCTGGGGCAGGTGGTGGTAAGGAAGGAGGTGGGCCAAAAAGGCCTGCAGCGGGTTCAGCTACCCCTGCTAAAGGGCCCCAGTCCAATTAATGTATTGGTACTGGCTGAATGGTTAATGTTTTACCCTGATCGAGAGGCAGCGCGTTATCTGTTAGACAGTTTTAAATTTGGTTTTAGGATTCCTGTTCAGGGAGATAGGTGTGCAACTCTGGCAAACAATTTAAAAACTGTCAAGGGCATGGAAGAGGTGGTGAGAAAGAAGACTGAGAAAGAAGTTGCAGAAGGAAGAGTAGCTGGACCTTTTAAGGTGCCCCCTGTTCCAAATTTGCGCATTTCTCCTCTCGGGTTCATTCCAAACAAGGCGCCAGGTGAATTCCGTCTCATACACCACTTATTGTACCCAGCTACAGAGTCTGTCTGGAATACAACATTGTGTTCCAGGCTTGCCATGTGCCTGGTGTAGAGCACAAGCAGGCTGATGCCCTGTCCCATCAACAGATCGACCGGTTCAGGGCATTGGCCCCAGAAGCTCAAGTTCGTCCAGAGATATTGCCTTGTGGGTGATCACGGAACAAAGGAAGGCTAATTGCCTTAGAGAGAGAACAAAGGAGTTGACAGTGGATGTCCGAGCCAGCGGAGCCTACAGGCAATGCCCTGAGAGCTCTTTTATTTACTTAGCATGATTTACATAGTATGTTGTGAGAGAGACAGATAGGATATGAGTTACCTAATCGTAACCAGGATTGGCTAAAATAACCCTTTGATCTTATGCTCTACCTCTAAGTGAAAGGACAGAGTAAGGGGTTACCCCGCCTGCTGGCAGCTGCCGCTTCCTGCCAGGAGTGTATGCACGTCACTGGAACAGAATGCAGCTACAACCTTTAAGCAGAAGTTTCCCACATTGCCTCAAGAGGTATGGAGCATTGGAAAATTGAAGCCAACAGGGCAATAAGTTTAGCAATTGCTCCTAGTACCAGGCGCAGCTATGCGGTGGCATGTGAAGATTTCTTTGCATTTTGCAAGAGTGAAGGCATGGGTAGACCATGGCCTATAATGGTGGACCATTTGCAGCAATTCGGAGTCCACCTCCATCATAAAGGTTTGGCTCCCCGTGCCATTCAAGGGAGAATATCTGTTCTGGCCTTTTATGCTAAGGCACGTGGCTGTCCTGATCTGACTAGTGACTTCAGGGTCAGAAAAATGATTGAGGGTCGAAGTAAGGAAAGGGGTAAGTAGGAGGATACGCGCACTCCAAAGTCCCTTAGAATTCTTGTCCAATTGGGTCAAGTTTGGGAGGTAGTATGTTCTGACCAGTATGAGGTCAAGTTATTTAGGGCAGCTACCCTGTGTGCATTTTTTGGTGCTTTTCGAATTAGTGGACTGGTGCGATCATCTAAGTTAGATAAATTCATGTACGGCGTTGCAGATGGACGACTTATTGGTCTCCGAAGACAGAGTTTTGTTTCATCTCCGCCGATATAAGACCGATCAATTTGGAAAAGGACAAGTTATAAGTTTGGGGCCTTGTTATGTAAAAGAGCTTTGCCCTGTTAAAGCCCTTAAGGAATTTGTGCAAATACAAGCAGATTCAGGTAGCGATTTATTTTGCCATAAGGATGGCTCGCCACTTACGAGGTACCAATTTTGGACTGTTAATTCCTGTGGGCTTCAAGAAGCTGGCATTATAGGCTGGAAATTTGGCACTCATTCCTTTAGAATAGGTGCAGCTTCCACAGCTGCAACATTGGGCTATTAGATTAGGCATCCTTCATTCTCAAGAGACTATGGTAACATGCTCTGAATAGAGGACTTGGAACAGCGACTAGTGTGGCTGAGAAGGCCAATTCGAGAGTGACAATCCCTTCCACATGAAGACAAATACAATCTGTCCCCTGTCCAGCTCCCTGATTTTGCTGGTTTCGGGACTGCCTCTTTGCCTCGGCCTGCTGGACAAGTGTCTCTTCAAAATAGGAGAGGCCGTGCTGCAACGCCTGCCTCCAGGCGTCAGATGTCAAAGTTTCCCATCTGTTGAGGTCCATTCTTAAGGCCTTCAGATTCCGCTTGCAGATATCCTTGTATCGCAGCTGTGGTCTCCCTCTGGGGCGCTTTCCCTGTACTAATTCTCCATACAGGAGATCTTTTGGAATCCGACCGTCAGCCATTCTCACAACATACCCAAGTCAACGTAGACATTGCTGTTTCAGTAATGTACACATGCTAAAAATTCCAGCTCGTTCTAGGACTACTCTATTTGGAACTTTGTCCTGCCAGGTGATACCAAAAATGCGTCGGAAACAATGCATATGGAACGTGTTCAGCTTCCTCTCCTGCCATGCACAAGGGGTTCAGGACTCACTGTAGTACAGGAGTGTACTCAGGACACAGGCTCTATAGACCTGGATCTTGGTATATGCTGTCAGCTTCTTATTGGGCTATGGTGAGGATCAAATAAAGAAAATGGGGAGGTGGTCATCACATAGGTTCAAGACTTATGTTCATTCCCTCCCCCAATAGATGTGACTTTGTTTTTTCTCTTTCAGGATGCAGGGCAGCTTCCACCCGGCTGCGTGTGGTCGTGTAAGGCCACAATCATGTACACTGTGCTGTGAAGCATGCTTTGCGGACAGGTTGGGGTAGGAGTTTAGGTTTGGGAGCCTTGGCTACTATGGAATGGAAGGGAAAGAGGGCTGTGCTGTGGCCTGAGCTCTTAGAGCGAGCCCTCCCGAGTATTAATAACATGCCCCCTGACATATTTGTGGTTCACTTGGGAGGTAATGACTTGACATTGAGGACAGGCAAGTCATTGATTTTGCAAGTGATCCAGGATCTGCAGACATTGAAGGATAAGTTTCCTTCAATGAAGTTGATGTGGTCCAATATTATTCCAAGACTTGTATGGAGAGCTGACTGTGATCCTCGATGGATCGACTGCTCAAGGCATGGCGTAAATCGCAAAATTGGCTGAACAATGAGGTCGGGACTTGGGTCAGTGATAAAGCATCCTGACATAAGGGGTCACCGACCCGAATTGTACAGAAGTGATGGTGTTCACTTGTCAGTACTTGGTATGGGCCTTTTTCTGAGGGACCTACAAGGGGGCCTTAGAGCCAAAACCTTCAGCTTGGGGGGCGGGCTTGGGGCATATAAATAGCCCCAGGCCCTGGCGGTTAGTGAGAAGACAAAAGTTGGGGTGAGTTCAGGGTTGACACGTGGTGCAAACGTTATGCCATCTCTCTGTCATTTTGGAGCCAATCAGCTATCTAATGAGAGGTGGTTTTACATGGGGGGACCTCCCAGCCAGCAGCCCACTTAGAGTCACAAGGCTCAGTGGGCTGAGATGGTGGGGGGGAGGGTACCCTTGTCACAGAGCACCTGAAGGCGTGCTGTACAGGGGCCAGCATGGTTCAGAAATAGGAGCTCGCCCTGCTCTGTGAATTGTCCGGAGGTCTAGGCTAATCTGGACACTGAAGAATATCGCAGTACGTTAGGCCCTCTTGTACTTTGGGGGCAGTAGTTTAAATAGTCAATAAAGTTGTGACCCAAGTTTTAACCCAACAACCTGTGTCTTGCCTTGTTATTTCCGGGCTGGGAGGGCAAGGGATTTCAAGGCCTTCTGTGTGGGATTGCAGCTGCAAAATGGCTTAAGTGGACTTGCAGAGAAGTTCTGATGAATCATTTTTCTTTGGGAGGCTGGATGGCAGAATTTTAGTTCATGGCTGAATCAGAGCTCTGCAGGAAGCAGATAATCACAAAGTGCTTGGTAAGAGGTAATGGGTTCATAAAGAGATTTTTTTTCCGTGTACAAGGCTAAAATGGCTTAAGAACTGCCCTCTTGAGCTCTTTGTAAACACGTATAAATGTGCAGATGAAGGACAACTTCAAGATCAGTGGTACATTCAAACTAGATCATACCTGTCTGCTTCAGCTAGACAAAAGTATTTTTTAATATCACGAGTGAAAAATGGCAAGAATTATGGGATGAGAAGGTTGTGAAGGAAAAAACAAATACATAAATGTCATACTCTTGGCTGCTGGTTTTACTTGTAACTCTTATTTTCAATGTCCCCCCCCCCCCCCCAGTTTTGTATGGCTTTTTAAAATATATACTCAGGGATAATTTCTGTCTTCAAGTGTGGCTGAACATAATTTTTAATTAACAGACAGCAAACCTTCTCAGAAAATAATGTTCCTGACCTTGAAAAAAGCTGTTGTTTTGGATTAAAACTCTTAGAATTTCCCCTATCAGAACAACCACTGCTCCTGCTGCCTTTTTTGTATTGTAAAATAATGAACTTTGCTAAGCTCTGGAATTCATTTTTTAAAATATTCTTTTGGGGATGACCTTGGGAAAAGTGAGTTGAACTGCAAAAATACAAACCACTGCTGAGGCGAAAGAGGTGTTTGCCTTTCAAAGCCACCCTCTGTGCTTCTTCCCCCATTTGGTCAGCCAGCCTGCCAGCATCTCTGGCTCTTGATGCCATAAGCTGTAGGCCATGGCAAAGGCATTAAACATACATGCTATCTGGAAGAAAACTGCTTCAAGCAAGTTACATATGTGTAGAGGTAAGAGAGTTGTGTTGGAGTTATTTCAACCTCACATGCTGCCTTCAGTAGGTTTGGCTGGCAGGGACCTTTCTGGGCTGGGGTGACTGTCAATCAATCCAGCAGTAACCAATTGTTCCTTCCCTGCCTGATTTTTTTAACACACAATATACTTTCTCCTTAAGTATCTTTTTCACTCCCTTTTAATCTGCTGGCAGCATGCAGTTATGCTCTTAGAGTGCAGTTAGAACTGTTTTTGCTGTTAAAATATAGTCTGCAAGAGTCTACTGGAAGCTGGCTGTGAATCTATGGAGGCCTGCTATTGTAAGTACAATATGCTGTTTCTGATCTGTTCAGAATTGTGAGCAAATGAAACCTTTTTATTGTGTTCTCGAAGGCTTTGGTGGTCTTGGCCAGCACCAGGGCAGTGGTGCTGGCCAAGACGCAATCCCACTCAGGCCCATTGTAAGTGCCATCAGCTCCCCGACATATGAATTAGCAAAATACCTAGCCACCCTCCTACAGACCCACATTGGACAAACCTCATTCTACATCAAAGACTCAGGACATTTCATAAACAAGATCAGCACCCTAAAACTCAACCCCAGGAACAGACTGATCAGCTTTGACGTAGTATCCCTATTCACCAAGGTACCAATAAAGGACACTCTGACACTCATCCAGTAGATCTTTCCAGAAGACATCAAGGCCCTTTTCCAACACTGCCTAACAACTAGCTACTTTCAGTGGGATAATGAGTTCTATGAACAGACAGATGGAGTGGCCATGGGGAGAACCCTCAGCCCAGTTACAGCAAACTTCTACATGGAACATTTCAAAAAACATGCCCTGGCTTCAGCACCCTTTGCACCCACAGCCTGGTTCCAATAAGTGGATGACACCTTCGCAATCTGGAACCATGGTGAAGAAAAATTGGAAGAATTTCTAAACCATCTCAATAGCATCCACCCTAATATACAATTCACCATGGAAAAAGAAATAGAGGGCCAACTCCCTTTCTTAGATGTCATGGTCATACGCAAAACTGACCTCCTATTGGGACACAAGGTCTACAGAAAACCCACCCACACAGACTGGTACCTACACAAAAACTCCAACCACCACCCACGACAAAAAAGAGGCATAATCAAAACATTGGTAGACCGTGCAACTTGGAACTGTGAAGCTCAATTTCTCAGCACCAAACTCAACCATCTGAATTGGGCCCTACAGGCAAATGGCTATTCCAAGAATGAAATCAGAAGAGCCATCAAACCGAGAAAACAACACCAACCTGAAGAGGAAAAACAGCCACCCACAAATAAAGTATTTCTGCCATACATCAAAGGGGTCACGGACTGCATGGGGAACCTTTGGAAAAACACAACCTACAAACAGTATTCAGGCCCACCACAAAAATACAACAAATGTTACGGTCAGCAAAGGACAAAAGGGACCCCCTCACCACTGTAAGAGTATACCGGATACCTTGCAGTTGTGGCCAGGTATATATTGGAACCACAAAACGCAGCATCCACACCAAAGAACATCAAAGAACATGAGAGACACTGCAGACTAAAACAACCAGAAAAATCGGCAGTAGCTGAACATGCCCTGAAACAAGCTGGACATGACATTCTATTTCAAAACACAGAAGTACTGTACAATACCAGCAATCATTATGTTAGACTGCACAGGGAAGCCATTGAAATCCACAAACACCAGCAGAGCTTCAACAAAAAAAGAAGAAAGTCTAAAACTCAACAAAGCCTGGCTCCCAGCACTGAAAAATACAACCTGCAAAAGGTCAATGAACTCTACCCAGCCACAAGGACTGGTGATCACTGCACACAAAAGACCAGCTAACGACACCCATCAATCACAGTGACAGATCATCTCTCCCCCTTATCACAACAATACACCCACAACAAAAAAACACTCTGATCACCATAATCACCCAATCTTCTGAAAAGGACAAAAGCTGATCCCACAGCTATAAATACTCAACTATCCCACAAACTGCACCAGAGCACAGACAGAGTTCTGACTCCTGTCCTCTGAAGATGCCAGCCACAGAGACTGGTGAAACGTTAGGAAGAAAAACCTTAACACGGCCAAACAGCTTGGAAAACCTACAACAACCAAACCTTTTAATTCTTTCTCTTACCAATGTCTCAAAGTGAATTATTTGGACTGTGACTGTCGATGAGATAATAAGGAGTGGTCTACTCTGGGGAGACTTGAAGCTAATTCTGCTCTGTAACTACTTGCACTTTTGCTGCACAGCTAGAGGGTTTAAAATTCAAAATTTTGCAACAAGTTAGACTATGACTCATGGGAGCAGACTATGACTCATGGGAGCTTGGTTCAATTCCTTGTTCCACCATGAAACAAATTGTGTGAGTCTCAGACACTCACAGACCAGTGGGAATTATCTCACAGGGTTATTGGGAGGATAAAGCAGAGAGGAGGAAAGTCATGTATGCCACCTTGTGCTCACTAAAGAAAAGGTGGGATGTAAATGTAAACAACAACAACAGAAACAAATGTGTATTAATTTAAAAAAAACTTTTATCTTTCTTCTAACTCAGAGGATGCTCTCACCTCATCTCCTGGGATAGCCTGCTTCAGAAACACTGAAAAAGCAGCAAGGTATCTGGCAATGCTGCCCTTGGTGTGAGGCAAACTTTGACCTGCTGGCCACCTGCTGACCTATGATCCACTAATAGATAGCAGCAGACACTAGCTGTGTTCGCAACACAAAAAGAAAGGGAAAAGCAAAACTGTTGCCCAATAACTCAGATTACTATTGCATGGAAGGGGAAATGTCAGATTATCAGAAAGAAAATGTGTGTGCTTTTTTAAAAGTAATGCATAAACATTCAGTCTGCAGCCTGACCTTTGTATGCTGGGGGAGAAGTCCACTAATAGATCTTGTTGGATTCTGTTCTATAAACACATTGTCAATTATTTTGATGTACATATGTGGCCCTCATACAGGGCAGTGGTGCTGGCCAAGCATTATCAGCAAGGATTTCCACAAAATAAAGGCTGCCTGAACTGCCTGAACTAGATTTTACTACATCAGGGAAATGGGGTACAAAATACTGATGAACTCCAGCCACTTCCCATTCCACCTGACCTCCCAAGGGTGAAGTTCCTGTCATTCATCCACTCAGTTTCGTTTCTTTGCAAACCTTATTTTGGCATTCAGATCAGGGGTTTCTCAGTCCACACAAGCTGTTGGGACTTCAAGAGAGCCCTGAGCCACCCTACTCCTACATTGAAGCAGAATGGCCCAATTCAGTTCTGGAGAAAAGCAAGGTGAATTGATAAATCAGTTTGTCTCCAGAACACAGATCCAGTCCAATGAGCCACCAATTATTTTAGCCTCTCCTCCGCTTGCTTTAAAAGTGAATTTTAAAAATGTCTAGTTTGCAAGTCTCTGAAGATGGCTGCCTGAAATTTTATCAGATTTACTCCCCTCTTTAGGGTTTCTCGACTTGTGTACATCAGGACAAATGCAGAAAATTTATCATTTGAGTTTTCTAATGCAAGTAAATGGGAAGCTTACAAACTGACACAAAACCAGGACACAAATCAAATCCAGACCAAATCAGGATACAATCTAAGCCATGAATTGGTTTCCAAATTAGACTGAGAGAACTGTGCCCAATCTGGAAGGTTTTCAGTTGAGCTGACATTGATTGTTAAGATTGCACTATATTAATCAACTGAGTTGTGCTCATGGAAGACTATCCAGTCCAGTAGAGTTTACCAGGTATGAGGGTGGAGAGGTGCTATTTGTAAATCCCCCCTTTCCTCTGTAGTGGTTTCACTACTTAGATTGTTCCAGAGGGTCCCTCACATGCTGGAAAAAAATTAGAAAGACATACAGGTGCAGAGAAAATGGAAAACTAGCAAACAGCATCTGCGCATTTCCTTTATGGAACCCTTGACAGCATCACACAATCTTTCCTGAATGGAAAGAAACCATTCAATCTAACCTAATCTTCTGCATCAGCCAGTTTATCACTCATAGTTTTAACCTATTCTTCTTTCTGGACCGGCTTTTATAATGAACATTTTATTTGACTTAGTGGATGTAAGATACGAATATCTCAATCCTCTTGTGATATGAAAAAAATGATATGTATATTTATGTTTGTAGATGCCTTTATCAATGTAAAAGAAAATTACATTTAACTGAAGCTTTGAAACATTGCTGACAGTAATGGAACATCTTCAAAAGGGCAGCATAAGAAATGGGAATAGGTAGGCTAGGTAATTTCAGACATTAAAATAAATTGTGGGAATTAAGTCACTTGGAGTGCAAACAATATTGCTAAATGTATAGCAATTTGCAACTTCTCAGTTAGGAAAAAGTAAATACTGAAGTAATCATTGAAGGACTAAGACAGAGAGATTTTAAAAAATACTCAAAGATGTTGTTATATTATAGCTGCATGATATTGCATCTATTCTACTGTGCAGCAACATCATATAAAGCGATTCTAAAAATGGGGTCAGACAAACAAAAATATAAAACTTTGAAACTGGGCTTCAGATCAGCACCAAATTTGGCACATGCATAGCAGACAGTCTGCTCTTCCTCTGTGCCTTATTTGGGGAAGTTTGGACAAAAGAGTTTTGAGTTATAATTTTTTAAAAGTAAAACGGTTTGGCCTCAATGTTCAGAAATAGGCAACCATAAATGTCCCCAGATTTAAAATACTCATATAAATTGAAAATACCAAGCTTGCTTATCTTAAAAGAGAATGGTTGACACCACCCCATATATTTTTTTGGAAGAATCCAGACTGCTGGGGCTGAAATATTGATACTCAAAAGCAACCATTTAAATGGTAAAAACAGACACTTTGTTACAATCTGAACATGTGTGGCACAGGCTTGTTAGGTGGGTGATACAATATCATTTGAGCGAGGAAGAATTGCAGGTCAACAAAAGTTCAAAGCTATTTTGTAAAGAATCAAAAACCCCGTTTTGCTTTAAGGAATGTAGTGACAGTCCTCCAGAAAAGGGGATATTTTGCCAGGCATCTTCAGGGAATTAGCATACAATTCTGTTAGCCATATTCAAAGTATTTCTGCATTACAGAAACACAGAACACTTGTGTTTGTCCCAGCCCTGAATATTTTCAGTAAAAAAATCTCATGATTTCTGAAACACGATTCCTGACACAGGTTTTCAAAGGGGAATTAAGCTCCAGGTCTGGGGCAATCTGAACTTTTAAATCTGTCAATCAAGACCCAATTGCATTTTTAACTTCTTCCTAGGCAAACAAGGATTTATGCTTCCAAAGGTATCCTCAACCATTCCACCTGTCTTGTCATTATACAATTCTTTGCTACTAAAGAAAAGAACTCCAAAGCTATTATGTGTAGAGATGGAGCCAGACGGTCCACTCACAATTCTGCTGCTGCCCGCAACCTCCGCGGAGCCTTCCAATGGCTCCGGAGATTGCAATCGGCTCACCACTCCTGGGAGGAGGCGGGACGACAAACCTCTCTGCCAGGTTGAAGAGTGGCTCACAGATCGCGATCTCCGGAGCCATTGGAAGGCTCCACGGAGGTCACAGCAGCAGCGGAATTGTGAGTGGACTCTCGTTATTGCCGCCTGTGCAGGGGTATTCGTATTCATATACGAATACCCCATCTCTAATTATGTGTCATCAAGTCTGATGTGTAGTGACTGTATGAGCCACTGACTTCCAAAATGTCCTATCATTAACAACTCTGCTGAGATTTTGCAAATAGTGTCTTCTGTTAGGTCTTCCTCTCTTCCTACTGCCCCCACTCCCCACTTTTCTCAGCAATATTGTCAGTTTTGGTCAGTTTTATATTTTCATTATATGTGCATGGTATGGTAGCCTCAATTGGGTCATTTTTGCTCTAGTGAGAGTTCTGGCTTGGCTTGATTGAGCACCCACTTTTCTGCCTTTCTGGATATCTGTGGCTTTCCTCCAACACCACATTTCAAATGACTTGATTTCTGTCTCTGTCTTTCTTTGTTGTCTTTTTTTTTTACATAATAGGCATTATGCTGACCTTAGTTTCCAGTGACAATCTTTGCTAAGTCTAATCCCACCCCCCTTTTTTTACTTCAAAAGGCAAGAGGACATCTTTCAGAAAACATGCACATAACATGTTCATAGAGCATAAACCAATGGCAACATTAGTTTACCTGAGAAGTTAAAGGGTGTGTACGTTTCTCCCTTGTATGTGTTGCACTCCCTCACACCATAGTTCACCATTTAATTAAGTCCAAAACAGCCCTTCAAAATATATTAACACAGAAGGACAGCATCCATATCCCAGCTGTTCTTAGTTCTGCCCCACTCCCAGCATCAGCAACCTGTGTACAGATCATGTGCTTATTTCCTGGGATTCTCTAACACTGGGTAATTCTAGATGAAGGAAGTTTCTGTTGAAATTTGTGTGTAGTGTATCTATATTTAAATTTCTGTTTTAAAAAGCCAGGACATTTAATTCTTTAAAAAAAAGCGGGGGAGAAGCAACCTCCGGTTTATGAATGAGGGATATTGTGCTTCTGTACCCATGATTCAAAGCACCAGGGAATGCCTGATATTGCTGCACAATATCATGCTTGCATTGCCAGCAGGAAAAAGGATGCCAGGCTTTACATAGCAAAGGGCAGCCTGAATGTTGACAACACTAATGGCAGAAGTCAAGGTGGTCTGCAGGATACCCTCTTGTGCTCACTACCATTCACACTTCTTTAAAAAAACAGCTCTGCTTTGTGTTTGGGTGATATTTCTCATGCAAAGGTCCCAAATAAGGCCTCTTTTGTCATGAAGAAGCCATTGAAGGGGTGGGCACAGTATGGGGGTGTATCTTTATTTTCACAAAAACACTGTTGATGGTTAAATCATCCTGATTTTTAGATATTAGAGAATCACGTGCATTCCTTGGCTCCCAACAGTTTCCTCATGACAAAATGGAGCTGAAGGAAACCTCAGAATCTTCAAGGTGTGTGTGTGTGTGTGTATTGCCAGAAATTTTTAATTTCCAAAAGCTTTAGGAAAATAAATAGCAATACCTCACATTCTTTGTTTGAAGGCATACCATTTCTCTTTCTTTGAGAGTAGAGATACCACATTCTCCTCCTCCTTTCCCACTCATGCTTATTTATCCTAGGTGTTAGAATTGCTATGTTGTTGAACTAATTTCTACTGCAGAAATTTCCAGAGGGGCAGCGTGCTAGTCTGTAGCCTATTGTTGCAAATTTGGCTGAAGAAATTAGTTATAGACCAGGCAAGGAAAATTTGTGCTATATAAAACATATTGCTTTTTAAGTTCCCCGACACTCTTTGTTGATTTTACTACACTCCTATTGAGCACCTGTCCTTTCTCTCATACTACAACCTATGCCTGCATCCAATCAGCAAGAGTAGCTTCTTGACTATAGCAGAGAGAAGGGATTCTACAAGTAAAATTCTGTCTGTGGATTTTGATCTTTGTTTGCTTGTTTGTTTTTATCCAAGCCATTATCTTTTCTTGGCTTGACTGGGTAGAAATGCTAAAAAGTGAGCAAATATTCAGCTTCACATAATGTGTGAAGTTGTAAGCAAAAAAAGACTTTGGCAGACTGAAAGGTAAATGGGAGATAGATTTTGGACAAGCCTGTGCTTGAGCTGTTGAAGGATGAATGTTTCCATTATCATTTCAAAGGTACACATAATAAGTATATTCAGGCAATGCATTGAGATTTCTGGGTACAGAAGAGAGAAGAGTGATTCATTCAAAAATTTCCCAGAAGGCTGAATGAGTTTGGGGGCTCTTACTCTCACAAAAGGTTTGCTTGAAATTAAGTCCTACTAAATTATTTGGGATTCATGGCTGAACAGAGAATAGGAGTAACTTGTTTATCTGAGAAATTACTTCTGTGAAAATTCACTCCGGGCACAAGTATCCAAGATTATCTTGTTAAATATGAGATGTTAAATGCTATAATTTCAAAGCTGTTTTGCAGCACACCATATTGGTTTTGTCATGAAAGCGCATCAAATGTAGACACTTGTGATGGACATTAAAAGAAAGATTCCTGGAAAATGGAAGGCAACAAGTTAGGGTGTCAAGGAAGAGGAAAATAAACCTTAATTAGAAACATTAAACTGTTACAAAAGTGACAGCTACAAGCTTTCAAGTTCTCCAGGATTCTTTGTCAAAAATTAGAGGATGACACAAGAAGTTCAGACATCTAGCCTATTGTGTTGACTGTTGTGTGTCTCCTTGTGACTACAAAATGCAACATCCAGGCTCAATGGAGGGAAGGCATTGAAGCATCATGGGATGCTCAGTGAATGGGGTTTCTCCGCACCACTGCTGACTCGAGGGCTAGCTGCCTATTGGTTGTCTGATTCTTACAAGTTGCTGATTTATGGAAGCATTGTTTCAGAGTATCCAAAGACAAGAACCTGTCATTCTACTCTGGTCTGGCCCTGCTATTATTTTCATTGAAGTGCTCATTTTAGGCAATGAGGATCTCTTAGAGACAAATTTGCCACTCCACTCCCCTTTGTAGGCAGGGCCTAAACTGTTATCAAGGATTGCCACCAATCTGTGTAGATCCCATCTCTGATTATGATGAAGCAGAGATTATGGTTGCCACTACATTCACCTCTACTTCCTTTGCCTTTGGTGGCTGTTGCTACCAAAACAGCCTCATTAGATGCACAGTGGCAGCAGCCATAGCAATGCTACCTCCTGTTCTCTTTCCTTGTGTGTGTGTGTGTGCGTATGTTTGTGCATGATCTTCTGGCTATTACTGCCACCATGTGCTCCTCCCCATTTGGTGACTTGACAGCTTGGAAGTCTTTCCTCCACTGCACCACTGTCCCCCTCCTGAGTATAGGGACAGAGTATACGTAAGTGAGGGCACAGGCAGCTTTCCCTCTAATTCCTGCAGACTTGGGTCCAGAGGAGGACAGAGAAGAAAGAAGAATATAGCAGGAAACAGAGGAGAAGATTTCTAAGTAAGGCGATTCCCTTTTCAGAGGAAGAAGTATTATATGACAGATGGGTATAAAGGAATAAGAAAAACAAACTCTCTTGAATCTGCTGATCTCAGACACTGTGACAGGGTAAAGTTGTGATTAATATATCCATGAATGTTTTCCAAAAGGAGTGCCTACTAAATAATTTATCCCAAGCAATTGCTCCATATTTTCATATATCTTGGCATTTCCCAGGCTATATCACGAGGGGGACCTATGGCCTTGCAGCAAATGATTCTCAAATTCCATTTTAGAAAAATGTGCCATGATTCTTGCTGTGATTGAAATGGAGAACTGTCAGATAATCTCAACATCTACACTTAGCATGTAAATCTTCCTATAAGGGCTTATAACAGGTTCAGAAGACCTGAAGTCAATTTTTTTGGGGTTGCTGGCATCAAAAGTGGCTCACTCCTAGAGGGCATGGCCAAAGTGGGAGGAATATAGTCAAGTTAACTAACTTTTAATTTTTCTCTCTCCAAAAAATAGCTAAATAGCTAAATATAATTTTATATAGTTAAAGTGATTAATTTATTTTAGTGTTGTGTTATGTATTATGTTCAAGATTTTAATAAGGGTTGATAAGCTTTTAATATTACTAAGGAGTTTGTTAAGGTTTTAATAATGTTAAGATTAACATGCTCTGTGCAGGAATACAAATCAAAGGATATCTGCCAGGTGGTTGTCTAAATTTCTCTCAGATGCCTCCAGTGTTGGAACACTCACCACCGCTCAAGGTAATTGGTTCCATTGCCGAAGGCTTTGTTGAAGTCAAGGTATATTATATCAAGGTATATTACGTCTACAGCATTCCCACCATCTGCCAGGGAGGTTAGTCAATCAGAAAATGAGATCAGATTAGTCTGGCAGGATTTGTTCTTGACAAATTCATGTTGGCTTCTAGTTATTACTGCATTCTTTTCAAGGTGCCTGCAGAGTGACTGCTTTATAATCTGCTCCAGAATTTTCCCAAAGGAAGAGTACAGACAAGCAGCAAAGAACTGCAGGGATGGTATTAGGAAGGTAAAACCTGGGAATGAGATGAGGTTAGCAAAAGCTAAAGCAAAAAGCAGCAAAAAAAAAAAGTGCATTTTTCAGGTACATGCATAGTAAAAGTCAGAGAAAACAAACAGTGGCTCAGCTACTCAATGAGGAGGGGGAAATGATAACAGATGACAAAGAAAAGGCAGAAGTGCACAATTCTTACTTTAACTCAGTATTTTCCCAAAAGACAGTCTATGACTTTCCAGGCAAACATGAAGTACAAGTGAGGGGACAGGATTGCATTTTAAGATTAATAAACAAATTGCCAAGGAATACCTTATTACTTTGAAAGAGTCCAATCTCCAAGGCCACATGAACTGCATCCAAGAGTACTTAAAGAACTAGCTGAAGAACTCTCAGAACCACTTCTATTATTTTCAGTTTCATTATTTTTGCCTCCAGAGATAGTTCAGGCTTGAGTTCAGACTCACTTGTTTGTCTTTCTGGTGGTCTAGGGTAGACATGGGGACGAATACAAAAACAAATTGTGATATTCGCTAAATATCACCGATTCATTGGATATTTGTCCCTTCATATCCATCAGTTCCAGAGACCCTGACAAATATGAAGGGATGAATATATCCATTTTAGGGGCTTGCCCTGTCTGCCTATGCCACTGTGGATCAGCGGTTCCTCGGGGGCATCAGCAGAGAGGGAAGGCTAGGCTGCCCGAAGGAAAGCCACCCCCCCCATTGTCATTGCAAAGACAGCAGGGGGGGCTTCTCTTCAGGTAGCCAGGCTTGCCCTGCCTGTCTATGGCCTGATGAACAGCCGTTCGGCAGGCACATAGACAGAAAGGACAAGCCTAGCTGCTTAAAGGGAAGCCCCTCCCCCCCGCTGCTGTTTTCAATGGAATGGCCACTAGGCTGGTGTAATGGAAACTGCCGTTCCGGTAGCCTAACTTCTCTTCTGCCAGCAGTGATGGCACAGAGGCAGCAGCAGAGGCGGCAGTGGTGGTAGAGGCAGCAGGACAAGGTTGGGAGGTGAAAAGTGCGGTGCTAAGTGTGCACTTAGCATCACACTTGGAGTTGCAGGAGGAGTTTCATGCCTCCTCCTGGATGTGGGAGCTGAGTCCAGAACCTCCTGGACGTTTGCTACAATTTCTTTTTTACTTTCTGGGGGACTTTGTTCCTTTCACTGCTACAACAGAACATCTTAGGAGGCAATAGTGAGGTGTTCCACCAGGTGGTATTCATAGCCAGGAGGAAGATTAAGAAACAGTAAATAAGAAACCAGTAGTGAAAAATCTAGGGTTGAAGTGGTGATCTTATTAGTATCCACCCTCTTCAAGGCAGCTGCTGAGCATCAGTGGTACCTGAAAGTGACACTGGCAAAAGAGGCTATGATGGTGACACTCAAACTATCTTTTGTTAGTACTGCACAGTAGGTGGCAGTGGTAAACCTCTGCTGAACTTTCCTTATCACAAAAACCCTGTGATGAGACAGTCTAAAATGAAACAAGTGGTAGGGCTGGAGGATAAGACTTCTAGGTTGGAAAGCACTCAACCAGCTACTAGGGAAGAGCAATGAAACTCTGAAACTTTACCACACAAGGTAAACTGGAAATTGTGATCCAAGAAATGGAATGTATAAACATTGCAGTGCTGGGTGTCAGTGAACTTAAGTGGACTAGAACTGGACATTTTCAGTCAAACAACTACAAAGTGTTCTATTCTGGAAATGACAAATGCAAAAGAAATAGAGTAGCTCTAATACTGAGACAAGATGTAGTACAGGCAGGTGGGGACTTTAATGCAAGATCTGACTGAGTAATATCAATCAGACTCTATTGAAAACCTGTCAACATAACCATCATTCAAGTCTGCACTCCAACTACCAAGGCTGAAGAAAATGAAATTGAAAGCTCTCATGAAAGTATCCATGAGGAAATTGATTACACACCAAAACAATATATAATCATAGGTGTCTGGAACACAAAAGTATGGAACATAGCAGGACCAAATGTTGAGACAGGATGCTTTGTCCTCTCAGTTGAGCAATTCCTCAGAACAAACTCCGCTCAGCAGGAGGACTTGCTAATGCAAAGCAGATGCCTATTACACATAGACTTCCATCCAGAGCCTTCAATTATTATTTGAAGCTCTTTTATTTCTGCAGTTCAACTAGAAATTGGGGCCAGCTTCTTGAATCTCGGTAGAATTTTTCAATGATATTCAAATGCAGCAGACATTCCTATGATTAGTGGGTTGAATTCATTTGTGAATTTCAAGATAGAGGTCATGTCTACATGCTAATCAATAGAACAAATGATCTGTTGAATTTTCCTCACAGGAAGCAGAAAATGCCGAGGAACAGAATTAGGGAAGAGAGGCAGGATGGGACATTAGAGAGAGAAAGGATGGACTTGAAAAAGGGACCATTTCCTTTGAAACCTTTTGGTCTGCCTAAATATGATATTTTATCCATATCTGGAGAAGGGAAAAAGAACCCAGATCAGAAAAGCTGGGTAATGAACGTGCAAATGATAGCTAAGTAGTGTAATTATCTCAGCCTGAGGTGCATCCAAGTGTCTGAGACCACATTTTGTCTTATTTCATAATAGTAACTAAGACTGCCATGGAGAGCTTGCTGGCTGTAAGCTAGCCCTTCTGTATTGTTAAATAGTATAGTTCCTAAAGATTGCGTCATCCATGGGTTCTGCTACATTTGAACATAAAATCTTTTTACCCAGGTCTCTGTTTAGTATCCTCACCTCTTGTCCTTTCCTGGTGGCAACCTAACAGCAACGTATCACCTGACAAAGCTGTATTTGAATATCGACTGACTCTTCTGCCTCCATCATAACTTAAGACAGCCAAACATAGACCAAGGACATTAAGATCAAGTCTGTTCTGCCTTCTCCCACCCTCCTTTCTCACTGCATCTCTACTTTATATTTTGGAATATCTTGCCTGGTGATTCTTTTTTTAAATTTGTGTCCATGATAATAATAATTTCAATCATTTCAGCTGCAGATGGCCTTAATGCTTACAGAATAAGCAATTTTTGTTCAGAAATAAACTGTTATTCTCATTTTTCATTAAGAGCCAGGAATTACAATTCTTGATAGCAAATGGCTGATAATCGAAAAGAAGAATTTAAAATTTAGTAATAACACATTGGTTTAAAAAAAGAATTCATCAAAAGCAGTTTATGTATTTGCCAAATATAAAAGCATGCTCACAGCAGCTTACAATGCAAGTCAAGTTTTGAATACAATTAACCTAAACATCTAAACTGCCAAGTGGCAGATATTACACAATTTACAAAAAAAAACTTAACAAAAAGGAAATTGAATCCAGACAAGATAGAGACCCTTCTGGGGGGGTGGGGTGGGGAATCACCTGCCTAGTTAGGAGGGAATATACCTTGTTTAGAGTGGGTTACACTCCTTTTGAAAGAGCAGGTTCACAATTTAGTTGTCCTTCTGGACCTAAAACTCTCAATGGAGTGGCAAATATCTGCCATGGCCAGAACTGCATTTTTTGTTTTGACTGATTACCCAATTGTGCCCTATTCGCACAGGGAATCCCTAACAACATTGGTGCATACATTGGTAATCTCAAGAGTAGTTTACTGTAACACTCTCTACATGGGGGTGCCCTTGGAGATGGTATGAAAACTCCAAAATATGGCAGTCCAACACCACAGTCCACAGGTGAGCTGCAGGTATGGAATCCCACCATTGCTCTCTGAGAGGTGGAGAGCCCACTCTCACATCTGGGAGAAGCCTCACCCATCCCATGGGGAGTACAAATCTTTTTTTTAATTACTGTTATTTTTCTTGTTATTTAGCTTATAATTGCTGCAAATCTTAACTTTCTGGGAAGAAGCTTCATACGATGAGAAGAGACTCATTCTGTATTTGTCTTGATATGGCTCCTTTAATTGTTGATTTAAATATACAGTAGGACCCCCATAGCTACAACAGAATGGTTCCATGATCTACCATGGATACCTGAAACCACAGCTATGTGGGAACCTTATATACAACATAGGGCATCTAGTGCAGTGTAGTGAATACAGTGGGTAGACTAGGACTCTGGAGACCAGGGTTCAAATCCCCACTCAACCATGGAAACTCATTGGGGGAGTGGAACTGGTAAAAGCACTCCTTAAATGTCTCACTTACCTTGAAAGTCCTTTTAGGGTCACTGTAAGTTGGTTCTTACTTGACAGCATATAACAACAACAAATACAACATAGAAGAGAGGAGGACAAAGCCTGCAAGGCAGCGTTGCAGATGTTGCAGATAGGGCTGCAACGAACTACTGATAAGTGAAACTGCAGATATCAATCTGGCTGATGCAGGAGTCCTACTGTGTGTTCTACTAAATGAATTGATTTTAACATAGAAATAGGCATCAACATTTGATATCATTGTACTCTTGTGCTTCAATGACTTCATTGGAGTATATCTCTTAAAATCTCCTTACCAATATGGTCAGTAACTGTTCTGGCTGAGCAGTTCTGAATGATACGAATCTCATGGCAATATAGCACAGCAGTGAAACAAAACCATAGCTAAATGAGGTTTTGGAAGCAAGCAGCATGCTGGAGGTGTGTGTGTGTGTGTGTGTGTGTGTGTGTGTGTGTGTGTGTGTGTGTGTGTGTGTGTGTGTGTGTGTGTGTGTGTGTGTGTGTGAAAAATCAAATGTGGAAAAAAATTAAGCCAAAAATTTTAAAAGTTATAATAAAATAATAAAATATTCCATCTGTATCTCTAAATGAAACAACATCTTGTGTTTTTTTCCCCCTGTGTTTTCTGCCACTTGCCCTCACTTTTTCTTATATTTTTTTCTCTGCAAATCAGAGGATGGTTGGTCACTCATAGACAATTCCTATGGTATCGTCATGGATCTGTAGGACTATCTAGTCTGCATAATATGCAAATTAGATAGCCCTAATATGCAAAGATAGACTTAATATGCAAATTAGTCTGCCTAGATTTGGAGAACTGGGATATGGTGATCCTATGTGCACATGACAAATAAACCTAAGCTAAGCAAAAGATTCCATTCACACCTGCCACCTGGGCATCCAGGAATAATCCTGCACTAATGTATACACCTACACTGTGTCCAAAGAGAGCAGAGCCCAGTCATCTATCCAGATAGGTAGTTCTGCAGCATAAACTAGTGTTAAATGTCAGCATTCTACGTGGTTCCCTTCACGTGACTGCGATGCTGCAGGATTTCTTTATATGGCTCTCTAATCAGATTGTAGGTTTATTTTAGAACACTGTGTAAATCACATCATTGATGCTAAGGCATTCATTCTATCAATTTGCTTTCCATCAAAAGATTAAAATGTTCAATTTTATAACAAAAATAAAAAGCTGAAACTTGTTGAATACATATATCTAACAAGGCTGCTGTGATTACCTCAACTATTAATAACATACAGTCAATCACTGTTCTCTTTGGCCAACTGCAGATCCTTGGCTTTCCCTTGGTGTCATGTCACAGATATAGAAAAGTTATTTGACAGTAGTTTTATCAAGGTTGGAAGAGCATGAGTGTTATTAACTCCCATCAAATGGGTTTCTGTGATGAAATAACTCATCAGGTATGACAAGTAACTGGAAATACTCCATCACTGGGAGATTCTGATATGCTATCAGAATCCACCAGTACCACACCAAAAATGTTTCCCGTGAATATATATATATTAGATTATATATATATATATTATCAGGGGCTTTTTTAAAAAATGAATTCACACAATGTTATGTGGGAACCCTAAGTTCTGTAATAAAAAGCAGATACAAAATGTTGTGCCTGAATTTCATAATACTTCATTGGCATTCTTCATCAATGCAAAAATGCTGGTTTCCTGCCATTTATTACAACCAGCATGACATTATTAACTTATTCTAAGAAAACCAATGAGTATATATAGCAGTTGGATATTTGAATATCAGGAGACACAACAAAAAATTAGTCTCTAGAATGTGGGTGCAATTTATCTTGAACTCCGCCAATGGCATTTGGTTGCTTTTGTGGATCCTATTCCTTCTATTTCATTTGTATCGAACCTATAGATGTATGTGTGTTTCTATGTGTAGGTATTTTGGAGCATTCAACTTCTGGATATCTCTTGCTATCCCTCCAAAGAACACTGAACATGAGAAGTTCCCTAGATCCTGAGATGATGCTTACATAGTGCTTACATGAGGCTGAGGCTGTGAGCACTTTTTATCTTAAAGATGGATGCTGCTCTCAAACAGAATTACAACACATCTCTGTTAGTGCTGCCCTGGATGTTACAATCTTTTGAGCTAGCACATCTTGCTTCCTCAGTGGTGGCACCCAAATTACCAAACTCTTTCATCAGAGATTGGTTCCCCCCCCCCCCCCAGATTTCTGTCCTTCAGATAGCAGTTTTGAAAAATACCTGTTTCTCAGACTTTCAGGAAATACACAAGTGCTCCATCTGCCTTTGACTTCTGTTTGTCGTGTATTGCTTTTATTTTAAAACTACAATTTTGGAAATTTCAGATGTGAGTGATTTATGATTTTAGATGGTCATTTTCGGGATTTGTAACAACGCACTGATTTTATGTGAATTGATAGCCACCCTGGGTTTTTATAAGGATCAGGATGGCATACATCAAATAAATCATAATCATTTCATGAACATTCTCCTTCTCCTCCTCCCTCTCTTCCCCTTCCTTGCATCTGAAGGATAATGTAAAATAAGGCTACATAAGAGCAAGAAATGAAACTAATCTCTGACAACAAAATAGGATGAATCAAAACCAGAGCAAGACAGGAGTTAACAAAACCCTATAGTCATCAAAGCCTTGTGGGCCAAAAAGCTGGCAAAATTGATTTCCACACTGAACATCCGTTACAAGCTCATTTTGGAGCAGGCTTTCAATGCCCATGGGTGTTTCATGTTCCCTACTGAGCTGCCACAAAGCCCAGATAAACATATTATGGATTTTTAACAAATAAGAGGAAATGAAATAAGTCAGCTTCAAATTTTTAAAAACAGCTACAGCCAGGCAAGGTGATACCAGCGTACGTACCTGATGCATTGTGGTGGCAGAAGGGGGCAGAATAGTTCAGAGATGTGAAACTTGATGAATTGAGCAAGTAAGATTTCAGCCTATTCCATTTGTAAAATTCCATTTTAAAAATGTCTGACTTAAACTCTGGTATAGAAAATCAAGATTTTAATTAGTTGAATGGGAAACCCTGTGGGCAGGACAATTCATATTCTTAGAGCTGTAGAGCTGGAAGGAACCCTATAGATCATGGAGTTCAGCCCTTGTCAGGGTGGCACAGTGGGTAATCGAACTGCCAGCCTATAAACCACTGAGCTATCCAGCAGTTCATTTTTTAGATTCTGTGGACTGGTTTACAAAGCCTTTTACATACAGTAGGTTCCCAGAAAAACTGACCAGAATTGGAACAAATTAATGAAAGATGGGTGCTGTTCATTATTTCCTCAAATAGCCATTGTAACAGCTGTTACTAGGGGGAAATTGTGTTCTCTTTGGTGATGTTTAATGTTGTAGTTTAGTCATTAAGTCATGTCCAACTCTTCGTGACCCCATGGACCAGACCACTCCAGGCCCTCCTGTCTTCCACTGCCTCCCGGAGTTGGGTCAAATTCATGTTGGTCGCTTCGGTGACACTGTCCAACCATCTCGTCCTCTGTCGTCCCCTTCTCCTCTTGCCTTCACACTTTCCCAACATCAGGGTCTTTTCCAGGGAGTCTTCTCTCCTCATGAGATGGCCAAAGTATTGGAGCCTCAGCTTCAGGATCTGTCCTTCCAGTGAGCACTCAGGGTTGATTTCCTTTAGAATGGATAGGTTTGTTCTCCTTGCAGTCCAGTGGACTCTCAAGAGCCTCCTCCAGCACCACAATTCAAAAGCATCAATTCTTCAGCGGTCAGCCTTCTTGATGGTCCAGCTCTCACTTCCATACATCGCTACTGGAAAAACCATAGCTTTGACTATGCGGACCTTTGTCGGCAAGGTGATGTCTCTACTTTTTAAGATGCTGTCTAGGTTTAATATTTAATAGAAAATAAATTATTCATGAATTTTACCTGCATATATAAATAAAAATCACAAAAACCTAGAAACCTAACAATTTTCAAGTCACATGACCATAACGGTGAAATTGTTGGGTCTATGAAAATTTCATGAGGCAAAACCTGGTATCCTCAAAACAAAGGTTAGACTAGATAAAACAATTAACACATCATTAGAGACACAGATCCCTTAAGAGGAAAATACTGTTTATTCTAACATGAGCTTGCCTCAGTCTTCATTTAGCAAGTTAGCCTTCTTTTGTTTTATAATGGGTCACTGGGAAATAAATGTGGCTTTGTTTGTATCTCTGATTTCTCAGGCAGGTAGCCTTGAAACATTTGTGTTTCTGGATAGTAATATGGTAAGACGAAGAAAGAGGCATTTGCTTTGATATGTGATCCAACCCCAGCTGCGTGCAGAAGATTTTTTCATTAGATTGAAATTCAACAGGAATATTTCACTGTATGACACGATGGAGAGCAGGTAGTGTAGTGCAAGAATTTGTGATATCCATATTCAAAATTCAGATCACAAAATGGATAAGATAAAATAGAGGGTCTCAAGATATTGGAGTTGCTGAAAAGGTGGACACATGACGAGCAACGGAATAAATGAATTTTTGTTCTCTCTGGGTGGCTGGCAGAAGCAAAGGATGAATGACTCGTCTCTCCTTTCTCCCCTTCATTCCTAGTTCAGCAGGTAATCTCTTATTATTAAGGCCACGGTTATATGAGCCAAATGTTGCCTTCCTATTCCCTGTGGAGTTCAGATCACAAATTTGTGATCACATTATACACAACATTAGCGAATCATTTACCAGCAAGCATGCTAACTGCTGATCATTTCTCAATCATCTAGAGGCTTCTGCTTTTTTTTGTTGTGGATCTTTTTTTTAAAAGGTTGCATTGCTGCATGTATGAATAATCTTATCACAACATTTTTTAAACTACTGTGACCGTGCATATCCTTTTAAAATGTTTTTTTAAAAATTCCACAACATTTGTATGGATGCGTTGGTTAACTTCTGTCAGGAAGCTCTAGGTCAGTGGTGGTGAACCTTTTTGGGCCCGTGTGCCCAAAATGGGGGGGAACAGTGGGTGGCGTGCTGCTGCCGCCGCGAAAGCAGCGGCAGCGGACCCAGAAGACCGGACCCGGAAGTGGCGGTTTAAAGGGGAATCATGGCGACGGACCCGGAGGACCCGGAAGTGGCAGCGGAAGGGGGAAGCCCGGCTGCAGCCGCATCATGAGGTTTGGCTGCACAGGGGGGGCGGGGGGAGTAGCAACCTATGGCTCGCGTGCCAGAAGAAAGGGCTCCGCGTGCCAGCTGTGGCACGCGTGCCATAGGTTCGCCATCACTGCCCTAGGTGCTTATTAAATTGGGGAAAAAATGTTTCAGTAACCCAAAAACACATTCTGGAATAAATACCACATGACTGCAAAGCAGTTTCAAATGATACCCAACAATCAAAGATTAAAATAAGGAGTAGTAAAATAAGGAAATCAATTAACTAACAAAATAAAGATGCATGAAGTCACTTCTCAGTGCATACAATCTTTCACTGTGTTAGATGATATTTTGAACAGTGATGTTGCAGTCTGAACACATATCACAGCTTAGTGGGTGCATGAAATACAACTTGGTTCAATGAGAAATTGCTGTCTCCAGTTAAAGGAACATCCAGAAGCAAAATTGGCAGTGATTTTAGAATTCGGATTACTGTGCAATTTGAGCTTGTTTCCACTGCCTTACTTTTCTCTTTCTCCCATAAGAGACACTGTAGGAAAGCATATTTGGAACTTTTCGTATATATCATTTTGCTCCCCCCCCCACAAACACTTTTAATAGATGCCTGAAGGAGGAAAATGCCTCTGAGATGTGAAATTGGAAGAATATGATTTCAGCAGTTTACTCAGGAAATATTCCTCTTGCCCTAATTGGTCAGATAAAGCTGTTGATTCCTAATAGCTTTTCATAAGTTGTCTTTCTCTGGTCTCCGTTGCTGAACACAGAATGTGCTCCAGCAGAATCCTGGCTCAAAGGGGGAAGCTTTTAGTGCCCCATCGTGTGCCAACATCTGCTTCACAGAACAACATAAGGTTCAGTGGAGTTTTCAAATGAAAAAATGCTTAAAAACAGGAGCCACAGAGATTGTAGTCAAAATAGTTGATCTTGACAAAATTTGTGGCAACTCTGGCATGGATAAGTATCATGACTCCATTCACCTTTCATTGCCATTGTGTTTTTAAAAGAAAATGCAGTACTACAATCTATTTGTCCATACAGAGGTTAAAGGGGTACAACTAAAAGCTTCTTCTTTTTTTTTACCACTGTCACAAATAGGTCCCAGTTTTGGTTGCTGAGAAAATTTTTACCTTACGTTTCTCCAACTCATATAACTTGTTCCTAAGAAAAGTAAACAAATGTGTTCGGTAGTTTTCAGATTTTTTTTAAAAAAAATCAAATGTATGTAGAAGAAAAGGCAAAAAGATTGAGGATTTAATCTGTTTCAACTGGAGATGGAAAGTTGGAAAAATATGATTTTAGCCACACAAAAAGGGCTTCTAGCAACTTGCTGACATAAGATCCACAAAATACACATTAATGCAATTAGTGTCAGATTCTTACTTTTGTGCATGTACAACCAAAGAGAAATATGTTGTTGTATAGCATAAACACTGGACAGCAGCCAAAAGGTAGCTTTTCCTTATATCTGTGAAGATTCTCAGTCATCCAGGTGTGGTTATCTGGAAGTTGAGTCATGGCAACTGGACTTCTTTCTTGTCAGGTTGAAACATTTCACTACTCATCCAAGTAATTTCTTCAGTCACAAGCTTTCCTTGTGTGCTGTCAAGTTGGAGCCAACTTATAGGCAACCCTAATAAGGCTTCTGTGAGATCTTTACAGAGTGGTTCTTCCATTTCCATTCCCCAATGAGTTTCAATGGTGAAATGGGGATTCTAACCCTGGACTCCAGAATCCTAGTCCATCACACTATCCACTTCACCACACTGGGAATCTAGCCTTGCCTTAGCCTGCCAATTTTCCACAATATATTCTTGCAGGAATTGCCAACACGTTATCCCTTAAAGGGTGCTGAGAATGTACTTTCCTGTACTTTCCAACTGAACCTGGTTGTATGGATACCATTGTAGTTTGGAAATTAACAAAAGAATATACCAATGGTTGGCACCACCACCTAGTTAAGGGCACCAGATGCTAAGCTGCCCACTCTTGCAGAGTTTTAAATTTCTGCTAAAATTCCTTTTGCTACACAGTAGATGTACAGAGAATCAAAGAGGAGAATAGCTACAAGTTCCCCAGAGTCCACCTCCTTTTCATTAACTGGCACTTATAATCTTAGTAACTCACTTTGAGTACCTGACTCACTTATGGGCCATGTTAACTGAGTCATGGCCAATCCTCCAAAATTATCCTTCCATTATTTTCAGAAATGAGGTGGGGTTGGGGAGATTCAGTAACTTAGCCCACTGGAAGGGCATGAGCAAGCTTTGCAGTAGTCCAGAAAGGCTGGAGTGTCTGCGCACTGAACTTTAATTCCTTTTCCCGGATAGTCATATCTCATATTGTTTATCCCAGAGCTTTCTTTATGTACAGACATGAATTTCTCTTGATATTTCATGTCCTTCAATTGCTGATTTCTGTTGCTAGGCAGCTGCTTGTTTGTTCCACATTTTCTCCTCCAGGACTCGTGCTAATCCTGACATATTACTGAAGAAACATCCATATAAAAATTTCTACTGAAGTGAATCAGTTCCAATAATAACTTAATTTATCGGTATAGGTTAGTGCCTAACTTTCAGAAAACATTTTAAAACTGGGAAATCACAATTCGCTTTGACAAATGTTCACTCATCATCATGTCTTGGCTTATAGCCAAGGGTTAATTATCAGTCTGCTAGGTATGCTGTAACATTAAGGACTGCAGATACAGACCAGCTTTCTCTGTGGCAAGACTTAAGAATTTAATTTAATTTATTTATTTAAAATATTTCTATCCCACCTTTCTCCCCAAAAGGACCCAAGGTGGTTATTAAAGGCAGGGAGAGTCAATTTACTGTCATTACAACCGATTACCAGTCCTTTTGGAAACAGTGCTTTTGTAAGAATGTTTGATATATAGGTAGTTGGGTGCAGCAGACTAAGGCAGAACGTTTGATCTTTCAGGATGAGTAAGCACCCTAGAAACAGATTATTAGGTAGAAAAAGAAAACTCATTTTTATTGCTTCAGAAATCCATTCAAAGATAATGCAACAGAAGGAGTCCTCAAGTTAGTTACAGAGGCCATTACACTTTGACGTGTAGGTCTGTTTACCCATTATGGAGAACCACGGAAGAATGCCCCTCTCTAGCTGGGAGGACAACAAATCCACTATCTTTCTCAAAGAAACAGTAAGTAACACCTAAGTATAGCAATTTGCAGATCAACGAATAGTAACTTAGAAAATATGGGAGAGAAAAAGATGCCTAAGACTATCTACTGATTTTGTGGGGGGGCCCCCCCACATTTGTTACATGTGTTGGTGCTTTGCCTACCAATTGTTCTTTTACTATAATTTTTTGGTAGAATTTAATATCTCATATTGTTTATCCCAGAGCTTTCTTTATGTACAGACAATTCTGGTTATGCCTGTGTTGCAGTTTGAATGACAAGTTCCAGTACCAAGGCTACGAGGTAGGGATGTGGCACGAAAAATTCAGATTCAGAATTCAAATTTGGAATTACAGCCCTTTGGATTGAGAAGTCATAATTTTAAAAATTTGGAATTTATGGATATCTGGAACCCCATTAAAGAGTATACTATATACTCATTAATTTCCCCTTTTAAAAACACCAACATGCAAAGCATTTTTATAGGATTTCCCTGTGTCCTCTGATACCTTTCCTGGGTCTGTGCCAAACCAAAAGAGTGCACACCAACAGCCAGAAGTACCTCGGCATTAGGAAACGATTGCAGTGGGCATACTGATCGAACCTTGAACAGTGGGAATGCCAATAGGAACTGCTAGCAGCATTGGGGAAGCAGAGGACAGGTTGCACTGAGGAGTGGGCAAATATCCTGGGCAGCATTGGCAGGCAGACTGGAGCAGCAGAGAGCCGGTGGTGAGTGGGAACTGTGCATGGGGCACAGCACAGTAGAGTGAATCAGCACAATCTTGGAGTAGCAGTTGGAAGAACGAAAGCGGCAGAAGGAGGGGGCAGCAGACTGAAGCATGGCATACCTAGAACTGTGAGTGCAGTGTGGCATTCTCTCTTACTTGTATTCTTTAACATTATAATATTCCATCTTTCCAGTTTTCTGGGTGTTCTAAATCTTGTTTTTACATCCTTTGTTCCTTCGGGCCTCCCCAAAATTTGGATGACATTATTCAGTGAATTCCAAATATTTCCAACTCCAATGCCTGAGCCGCTGCTGACCCATGCTTCGGCAGCGTGGCTCGTCTTTGCCTCCCTCCCTGGAGACTGCGAAACTTTCAGTCTCATGATAATACCTTGGGAGGAGAGGGGGGAACGATGGGCTATTTAAGGGCCGTTCCCCCCTCTCTCCTCCCTCTTCCTTGGCTGGCATCAGTTAAGGACAGAGCTCCGCTGCTCAGTGTTATTGCGAGCTGCGTCACTGATCAGGAGACCTACAAGGATCAATGCTCAGGAGCTTGGGGGGGTAGCATCAGCTTCCCCCCCCCCCCCCGTGGTTTGACTGCCGATTTTGATTACGTTGGGTTTATTTTAATATTAATTGAGTTCTTTTATAAGTAATTTGGATATTGATTCTAATTTTAATTTGATTTCTTTTGTCGTTAAATATTTGATTAGTGTTGGGACTCATTACTAGTGTGAAGGGGTGGGGTCGCGACCGCATGGGTTGCGCGGGCCGTGCTTCCGCGCAAGCAGAGCGCGAGGCTTTCATTTAGGTTAAGCACTGATCAACAAAATCAAGCTGATTAAGAAGGGGTCGGGGAAAAAGACAGCTTCATTTAGGCGCCAGCCCAACACCTTACCTTGGGCGAGGGCCTGGTAGTCAGGAGGCGGCTTTGGCACGGAGCAGCCGCTTGGCTTCTCAGCCATTTGGCGCTCCAATATCTCTCCCCCACATCCTCCCTCCTTCCAAAGGTAAGTGTTTGGAGTGTCTCACTGGTGCCTTGTTCTGAATCGCGCCAGCTTTTTGGCGCTCCGATAACACCCCCCATCCTCCCTCCTTCCGACGGCAAGTGTTTAGAGTGTCTCACGGGTGCCTCATTTTGAATCGCGCCACGTGCTTGGCAGTTGGGGGGAAAAACACGTTCGGGTCACGAGGCACCAAGTTTTAAGTTAGCCTTGATGGCTTTTACCAGCATATTCAAATCCGTGGCAATAACAACAACCAACAACAACAACAACAACAACAACAACAACAACAACAACAACAACAACTTAAAGGTATATATCAATTGGGAGAATTAATTAGATTTAATTTAATACTTGCAATTACTCATTTCTAGGATCTTAGATTAATCTTAAATTAATTATAATTACATAAATTGGTAGTTGAGCAAGGAATCAATTAATTAAAAATTGATTAAGTGAATTAATTTCATTAATAATAATAATTTGAATTAATAAATTTAATTACAAGAAATTACATAGGGAATTGATTTTATTAATATTATTGCATAGTTAATTAAATACAATTAATAATAGTAAGTTGGTATAAATAAATGCTTCTTTTTAAGATAAATATTTAGGTGGTTCTTGTAGGATTGATATTTATATAGCATAAAGATTTTGCAGCATAGATAGGTTTGCATCTCTGTACAGCAGGTCACGGCTGAGAGTCATCAGCTGGTGCACCTCACAGTGGTCAACAAGAAGTGGAATTTTCATTTGAATTGGCACCACAGCTGGTGAGGCCCGCTGTGCCTTTTGATAGGTATTGAGCGCTAGGTCCATAATGGCCTCGCGTAAAGGTCAGGGGAACAGGAAAGGAAAACAACCGGTTAAGAAAAGGCCAGTTCCCCAAGTGTCTCTGCCTCAGTCTTCATCGGATGAAGAATCCTGGCCTGTATGGCAACAGTTGCAGGAAAAAATCTCTGCTTTGGAAGCCGAAAGGGAGGCGAGACAGGCCCTACAGCCTTGTGAGGCACAGCCACGCCGCTCGGCTAAGGCCAAGAGTCATCGTAGGGCTAAGCTCAGGGCTATAGCTGATGATCTAATGTCCAGGTTTGCTACTCGTGAAGCTGAGGAACAGATGGAGGGGACGCCCAGACGTGAGGCAGATGGGGCAGCTGCAATACCACAGCGATGGCGTAGTGATAAAGGTAGAGGGACACCGACCCCGGCAGCATCCGGTTCAGCAGCAGCGGTTCCTGACAGACAGGAAGCCATGGAGGAGGCCAGCCCAGAATATCTGTATGGTGGGGAGGAACTAGGTGTGGTGATGCCTTTGTCAGGTGAGTCAACCGTTGCACCGGGCACTACTTCACCAATACCTTCTTGGCCTTGGGTAGGCAGGAGACAATTTAATCCCCCTTTTTATACAATTTATGACACCCAGAGCTTTAGGGCTCCAAATACCCCATGGCCTTGTACAAGTTTGCAGTTTGGTGGATGGGCTGCACCGTATCCACAAGTTACATTTCCAGCCCCGGTAAATCCCACAGCTGGTGTTGGGGTTTGGCCATACCCATCTGTTCCTAACACAGGTTACAATACCGTGCCTTTACGAGCATTGCCATTTGGCGATTACACAATGCCTCTAGGTGATCATCTCACCCCGGCGACTCAATAAAAAATATGAAAAGGCGAATATGTAGACTTATTGGAGTTGCTTAATAGAAATGTGGAGAAAAAAGATTTAGACAAGGAGGATGAGAAAGACAAAGAGAGATGCAGGAAGAAGAAGCCATACAGGACATGGTCAAATTGGCTACCCGGGTTTTTAATTTACACTGGAGTGGTAGTGAAGGCCCAGCCGTGGCAGGCTCAATCTCTCTTTCAATACTTAGATGATTTACAGGCCTTATGTGGATTTCGCGGGACAAGCCTGGCTTAACTATGATGAATCATTCCATATGCAAAGTGCAATTCACCCAAATCTTGGCTAGGACGAGCCCCTGCCGGGTCTTTGGCTGCAGTCTATTATGCCAGCCAGGCCCAGCTTAGGAGATAGATTTGATAGTGGACATCTTATTAGAAAGACTGCCCTGAATCAGAATTGCCGTGTAGGAGTGGGGCAGGTGGTTCAACCCCGCCTGCTCTGCTGGGACTACAATGCCAAAGGTGCTTGCACTAGGAAACCATGTCATTTCAGGCACGAGTGTGCAGCGTGCGGGGGACAACACCCCAGTGCCTCATGTTTCAGGGCTGGGGCTCAACGACAGAAAGGCTCAGGAGGTGGTAAAAAAAACCCAATAGTGGAGGGGGTAACCCTGGAAAAGGGCCCCAGCCCAATTAGGGTTTCGGTTTTAGAAGTATGGCTGAGTGATTATCCCTGTAAAGAGGATGCCAGTTACTTATCAGAGGGTTTTAGGTATGGCTTTAGGATACCGGCGGTTCGTGAGCGTAAAGTGTTCTTTGCTCAAAACCTGAAATCCGTTTATGGAATGGAGAGTGTTGTCCAGGAGAAGATTGTTAAAAAGGTGAAGGAAGGGAGAGTATTGGGAAAATTTGCAATGGCTCCTTTGGAGACTTTAAGGGTCTCTTCTTTGGGAATAGTTCCAAAAAAGGCCCAAGGGGAGTTTAGATTGATACACCACTTGTCCTACCCAGAGGGGGCTTCGGTTAACCATGCCATCCCCCAGGAACTTTGCACCATGCGCTACACCTCCTTTGATGAGGCGGTTCGCATGGTACGAACGTGTGGTGTAGGGGCAGAGTTGGCGAAATGTGATATAAAATCAGCTTTCCAGATTTTGCCGGTTTATCCGCAGGATTTTGATCTGTTAGGATTTCACTTTCAGGGATCCTTTTACATAGATAGAGCCTTGCCTATGGGCTGCTCTGTTTCATGCGCAGCATTTGAGTGTTTCAGCTCGTTTCTTGAGTGGAAGCTCAGACGTAGGGTGGGCTGTAAGTATACGGCCCATTATTTGAATGATTATCTCTTTTGTGGTGAAAGGAATACAGGAAGGTGTAGATTTATCCTGAATACTTTTCAATCAATGGCGGAGGAGCTAGGTTTACCCCTGGCCGAGGAAAAGACGGAGGGACCAGCTACGTCCCTGACGTTCCTAGGTATTGAGCTAGATACTGTACAGCAGACATCTAGGCTGCCTGACAGTAAATTAGCTGACCTTAAGATAAGGATAGCCTCACTGTTGCGAAGGAAAAAAATGTATCTGCGAGAGCTTCAGGAGATCGTGGGCCATTTAAATTTTGCTTGCAGAGTCATAGCGCCTGGGCGCGCCTTTTTGCATCACTTTGTGAAGCAATGAAAGGTCTTCATTGCCCATTACATAGGACTAGAATTACGTGTGGTATGACAGAAGATTTGCAAGCTTGGAACCAGTTCTTAGCAGAGTTTAATGGAATATCTTTCTGGAGAGGTGAAATAGGACTCAAGGCGGACTTTCAGGTTCATTCAGACGCTGCAGGTTTGTTAGGGTTCGGAATCTATTGCAGAGGCAGATGGTGTGCTGGCATTGTGGCTCTGGGCAGGTGAGTGGGCAAACTCTGTTGTGCGGTTTTGGTGCGACAATCAGGTGGTGGTTTATAGTATAAACAACCTCACATCGCATTCAGAACGGGTCATGACACTAGTTAGGGCATTCACATTGCAGGCTTTACAATTTAATATTTTGGTGCAGGCCTGACACGTCCCAGGTATAGACAATAGCTTAGCTGATGCATTGTTGCGCCAACAGATCGAGCGGTCCAGGGAGCTAGATCCAGTAGCCAACAAGTTCCCAGAGATTCTGCCCCCAGAGGTCTGGCAAATT
Organism: Intellagama lesueurii; assembly: GCA_037013535.1. Taxonomy (NCBI): domain Eukaryota; kingdom Metazoa; phylum Chordata; class Lepidosauria; order Squamata; family Agamidae; genus Intellagama; species Intellagama lesueurii. The sequence continues at coordinate 223,366,232 of JBAJHW010000002.1, forward strand.
GGTGAGACAACACGGACAGGGCAATAGGCTTGTCCCTGGCACCGAGGAAACGAAAAGGGTACTCGGCTGTGAGTATAGAGTTTCAGGAGTTTAGGAAACTAGTTGATCTGGAGCCAGTTTGGCCTGCCCCAGTGGAACACCTTCAGCAATTCATCGTATATTTGAATAGGAAGGGACTGGCACCTGGAACTATACAGGGTAGATTGTCGGCACTTGCCTACTACGCCAGGGTTCACGGTTATCAGGATTTCTCATCAGACTACCGCATTAGGAAAATGATCAAAGGGTGGTCTAAAGAGGTAGAGTCAAGGACACTAGGGCTCCCATATCACCTGCGTTGTTAGCAAGCATTTGTAAGCAGTGGGAGCTTCTATGTAGAGATGACTATGAAATCATTTTATTCAAAGTGGCGTCCTTGTTAACATTCTTTGACGCCCTTAAGATTAGTGAGGTAGTAGCTTCTGGAAAGGGAGACAAGACCAAGGTAGCCCTGCAATGGCAAGACGTTAGGGTTCTGGACAGAACGGTTCAAATACATATTCGCCGATCCAAGGCCGATCAGCAAGGTAGGGGAGTTTACATTACATTGGAGCGTTGCCACATGAAAAACCTTTGCCCGGTGAAAGCCACAGATACATATCTACAGATTAGGGGTCAGGAGCAAGGATATTTCTTTATACATAGGGACAGTTTACCATTAACAAAGTACCCGTTTTGGAAGTTGACTGACTTAGCATTGGATACGGTTGGGGTGCAGGGATTGAGATTCCGTACACATTATTTTAGAATTGGTGTGGCATCTACAGCAGCGGCCTTAGGTTACAATACAGATGAAATTAAGCGGATAGGACGGTGGTCTTCATCCACCTATCGTAGGTATATTAGGATACTTCCTAATGTCTAGACAGGGGCCTGGTTCTGTTTTATCTTTGCAGGTCCCATGGCGGCGGCAAGGAGAAGGCACGTTATGATCATGGGCCACAGTTATGTGTTTTGGGCAGCTCGCTGTGCGGCTGCATCTCCATGGGGGAGCAGTCTGGGCCTCGGAGCCAGAGACCATATTGAATGGAGAGGACTACGTGGAATGCTGTGGTGCCAGCTGTGCAGAGCGGTTGCTTTTGGCCAGTTTTTCCGAGATGTGTTGGTGATACATCTGGGTGGTAACGATCTGGCCAGGCATTGTGGAAAGGCCTTGATCCTGGATGTGCTACGTGATCTAGCATGGCTGAAAGCCACGTATCCGGCTATGAGGATCGTTTGGTCGACGATCATCCCGCGGTTGGCATGGAGAGATGTCAGAAATTTTTTACCCATTAACACTGCTCGCAGGAGTGTTAATAGGGAAGTCTGCAGAGTGGTCTGCAGTGGCCTTGGATCAGTGATTGGTCACCAGAGGATCCGTTTGGACAGGCCTGAGGTTTTTCTGTCAGATGGTGTACATCTGTCTGATGGTGGTTTGGATGTCTTCCTGGATAGGCTCGATGGAGGGCATGGGACTTAGCAATGCTAGTCCCTATGCTGTGGCAGGTACTGCGGATAAAACAGGTTTTTGGTGAGTCCCATTGCAATCTCAGGTAAGGTATAGCTCATCTGACCTCCCAGCGCTGCAGATCGTGCGATTACAGTGCTTGGGGGGAAAAATGTGCTGGGGCCACACCCAGACCAACAGTCAACAAGGAAAAGGTGGCTTGAGGTCCAGGGGTGGTCAAATTGGGGCTGGCCGGGTTCTCGCTATCTTTATAACCTTGAGAACTTGGGGCCAGGGACTCACCCATTTGTTGGTTAAGGGGTCCGTTGAGACCTCTGTGCTTAAACCTGATTCCGCACTACGGCAGGATCCCCCTTTGCCAAAGGATGGCAACAATGATTATTTCAATAAAGTGTGACCCGTGTTTAACCCATAATTCTGGTCTCGCGTTTTATTCCAGGGTAGAGTGGGCAATACACATCCCTACTTACAAGGGCAGGTCTTACAGCAGCTAGCAAAACTAAAGTCACAGAGGAGACAATTTGATCTTATATTCATTATGTTCTCTTCAAGAAGACTTATCCATCTTTTGATTATTATTTTTCAACTCATCTTGTACAGAATTAAATTTGGTCAGCATCTGGTTTTCTAAGTGTCTAGTTCTTGAACATGGAATATATTTTATTTAGGGATTTCCACTGACTTTAAGCAAATGTGTAAAGAGAACTCACAGTCACTGATATTTCTGCATTGCTCGGGTGGCCACGGGACAGAGCCCAGAAACATTAATGGGGCAGAGTCATGTAGCCATGGATCTCTCATGTTAAATCTAGCAAACATGAGACAAGAGAGAAGAGAAAGAAAATCTCAGGAATATGCTGAGTAGTGGAAAAAGAGAAGGAAGTCTGCTATTTAACTGAGAAATGAACTTCTCTTCCCTTTCCTGATGCTGAGTCAGAGACTGAATTCTTAACGCATATGCTCTGCAGCCCTGGTGTTTTCCTGCATTGCCTCCTTAAGAAGAAATTATAGAGGGCTCTGGCACTTCCTCTTTTAAAGTCCCTCAGTCCTTTCTTGGTATCTTTCCAAGGAAGCCAATGGGGGCTTTCTCTTTGCACCTGGAAAGAAGTGGAAAAAAATTATTTTAAAAAGGTAAAAATAAAACTAAAATGAGAGCCAGCATGACTTATTATGTAGGGTAACAGGCTGGGGACTCAGGAGACCTGGGTTCAAATTCGTGCTTGGCCATGGAAACCTCCTGGTTAGTGGAATGGTTAACCACTCCTTGAACATCTCACATACTTTGGAAACTCTGTTAGGATTGCTATAAGGTGGAAGTGGCTTCACAGCACATAATATAAAAGTAAGACAGAGTGCACAGCTCTGCAGACAGACACTGCCTGGCCAGAAGCTCTTCAGTCTGGCTTACACCATTCAGTCTGACATGGCCTTCCAATCTGCATTTCCCCATTGATGTGAATGGTGGGTTTTTTTCACAGACACAGCACTAGGACAAAGACTGAGTCAGAATGTCTCCACATGGGGACAGAGTGAATGGGGAACCAGTCTGTGTGCCCTTAGCTGAGCATTGAATAAGCTGGGGGAGGTGCAGTGCATGTCCCTGATTTTAATCATGTGCAGTGACACATGTAAAAAAAATTAACCTTGTGGGGCTGAAACCCAGGCACTGTTCATGTGGAAGTATTTTAACACTGGACATTTTGCCTGGTGAATGGATTTTTTTTCCAGCCATCCTTGCAACTGTTTGTCATTGATTTAGCCTTCATTTATTTTTCTTTTTGACTGTGTGCAGCGGTGTACATATTCACTGACAGTTAGAATAGAGGAACCAAAATAAGTTAAGGCAGCCATCTGAAAATGAGAGAGCTAATTCATTCCAAATGTTGTTGTGTTTCCTGCACACGCACACGCGCGCACACACACACACACACACACACACACACACACACAGAGTACCTGTTATTGATACATGAAAATGGCAAAAAAATGTTATTACTAATAGTCAAATCTCATTTATGACTGAATGTTGCTCAGTGTCATGAGCTCCACTGCAAAGCATGGGCCCCCCTCCTATTGAGCCGCAGCTCCTCCCTAGAAACAGTTTCCTCCAAGCAGCACAAGAGAAACAAAAGAAGGGGGCATGTTCACAAGCAACAGGTAGATTCTCCACCGAACTGGCCCCTCTTTGTGAATGCCCCTTCTGAGCAAGACCTCAGAACCAAGATGGAATGGGAGGAGTGCTCTTCAAAATAACTTGTGTCCCAGAATGATGCAACAAGAAACCACTACCACCCCGCCTCATTCCTTGATTCTGAGTCTGGTGTCTAAATGGGAAAGGATCTAGCTCTGTGGCAAGCTGGCCCCTTGCCTGTTTCTTTTGCAGCTACTGAGCAGAGGTCAGAAGTGGAGAGGGGGAAAGCATTTCATGCATGTGCACTGGAGGGGCAGTGGCCATGATCTTGGGATGAAAGTAGTGGTGGCAGCAAGTAACTGGCTCATTCATTATTCTGGCCCCTCTCTGCCTGAGGCAGTTGCCTCACAGGAGCTAATTGGTTAAGTCACTTTGGCTGTGCAGAGAAGACTGAGAGAAAACAAGCTGTGTGCCTGCTCATCAGTTGCCTACTAGATAACCATCCAATAGCTAACTGGATAACATCAAGGTACCTTCTTTGATTCTTCAATTTATTTGCTTGTTTGTTTGTTGTATTTTAATTCAGTCTTTCATCCATTGAAGTGACTTTTCTGTTCTCTAGTTTCTCCTCACAACTAACCTGTCAGGCATCTTGGCCTGAGAGAGTATGTGTAAGTAGCCCAAAATCACCCGGTGAGTTTCACCACTCACTGGGGACTTGAACTGGATCTTAGGAGTCCCAGTTCTGTGCTCAAATCCTATATCACAAGTTGAAATCTTTAAACCAGACATGGATTGGAATGGCATCCTATGGTATGATCCCAGTTATGTTGGAACAATTTTCAAGTTAATACACCATCTACTTTCTCAAAAATGATTTATTACAACTATTATTAGTATGCTGACCACATACATAGCTCAGTGAGTTGAAGAGCCAGACATTGGGAGCTTGATTGCCCACTGTGTTTTGTAGAAGAACAGCTAGCTTGTGTGGTCTTGGTTATGTTGCACAGTCTCAGGGCACCCCCAGGAGAAGGCAAGGTTAAACCATTTCTGAGGCAGTCCTATTTTGGACACATCGTGAGAAAGCAAGATTCTCTGGGAAAGATAATAATGCTGGAAAAGGTTGAAAGCAGCAGGGAAAGAGGAAGACCAAATATGACATGGGTTGACACAGGCTTAAGTTTATGGGAGCAGAGCAGGCTGTTGAGGACACGACTTTTTGGAGATTGCTCATTCATAGGATCACCAGAAGTTAGAGGTGACATGTAACAATGATAATGTGCTTGCCCTGTTGTTGTTGTTGTTGCTGTAGTCATCATCAAGAGAGGCCCGGTGGGAAAAAATTGAAATTGGGCCTTCTCGGCAGTGGCCCCTCACCTCTGGAACAACTTACCTGTAGAGATCCGCCTGGTTCCCTCACTGAGGGCCTTCAAGACTAACTTGAAGACATGGCTATACAGGCAGGCGTTCCCTACAGCCATTACCTAGCCTATTTCCCCTTTTCTTTTTTCTCTCTTTCTTCTTCTTCTTCTCTTCCTTTCCCATCTTGGACTCTGTGATTAATCTGGATTTTACCTTAGTTTATTTTTATGTTATATGTAAACCGTCCAGAGTAGACATGTTCTAGATGGGCAGTATATAAATCAAATCAACCAATCAATCAATCAATCAATCATCATCATCATCATCATCATCATCACCACCATCATTTACTACCACTGCTACCTTTAAAGAGTGAGCCATTAAAACAGGTTCTAGAGCTAAGCTGTTTTAAGTTCTTTTCAAAGTTCTTATCCTCTCCCTTCCTATATCTTATCCAATTTCTTTCCCATAACAGTGTCAGAAGAAAAAGTGAGTCTTATCCTCCTACAAGCTTTTAAAATTCACATGTTCTTGTTTAAATAAACCATTAAAGGGAATGGATATCAAACTTAAAGAGAACAAGTATCCACACCTGTCATTTAATGATTGATTCCCTGAATGATGGGGAACTTGGGCATTTTTCCCTGGCAGATACTCAAATCAAAATAGTTCTACCATTTTCTAGATTAATTTTTGTCCTGCAAGGAAAAGGGGCTTATTATGCGATGTATAAAAAGGAAATCCATTAGTGAGGCATCCAATCTTTAAAATTCACCTTTAAAATTTTGCCATGACATAATGATGAATCAGCTTGCACTTTGCTGAGGTTTTCTAGTTACAGAAGAACCAGGGGGAAAAATCTTATTTCATCACTATTGAGTGTTAGTATTCAGTATGCACACATCTTTGGATTTCTTTTAACACATACATCTATGCCATGCATCCGTAGTACTTTTCTGATTAGAAAGTATCAAATCCTATTAAAAGTAAACAGTGTTGTGCAGTGTTGATTTATATGATAATGATTTAGGGTCTAATTACTTCCTCCGTTAATATCAATGACACCAATCAACGGTCCAGCAAGGACAAAAAGTAGAATGGATGGATGACAAAATTTCCCTCATCTAGCATGGCCATTGGACATGCAGAGTAAGGGATTGTATAAAAATTGTATAAACATGACTTCTCAAAGCTTCAAATAGTATGCATGCCATTCTGCCATGTAGGGCTGCAAAATTTTTTTCCAAATCGGGCATTCAGAAATGTAAGAACAAAAGGAGTTGAAATAAGGTAAAGGATCACACTGATTTAACCGCACTCCTCAAATAGCGATGAGCTTTTTGTGGGCATGTTGGAGGGAAGGAGCTTGTACCCGACTCAGAAAATGCAAAGGGGTACCTGCTGTGAGCCATCCGCTTGCACAAAGAACAACTGATTTCAGGGGGGGAAAGACAGCAATCTTCTTGAATAAGAGCAAAGAGAAAAGTGGCAATCAATGGAGAAGGATGTTTGTGGTGTGTGTGTGACCATAAGACAAAGCCCAGAGTGGTTTAGATATGTTTTTTTACAAATATTTATTATGAAAAAGGCATCATTCATACTAGGGTTTTCTGCTTTAAAAATATCTCCGTGCAATTTTTTTCTAAGCTCTGATTTAGAGGGGAAATAGTAAATGATTAAATTGGTACTTTAGTTTACTCTCTCATACCCTGGCCTTCAAAACATGTACAGTATTTCCAGAGCAGTTCAATTTTTTTGGTAATACAACTGGTATTCTTGAGGTTTATAGTTTTCTATCTTCTTAACAGACTGAGAATGTAGTTACATTGGCAATAAAAAACACTGTTGAATCAAGTATAGCATAATTTAAAACAACTTAAAATAAGGTGATAACACAATGCAAAGAGAAGCATAGATTTGTTTGCCTAGGAATCGTGTTTTTTGGATCTGAAGTTTTATTGTGCTGGCAGAGTGCCATTTATTTTTGTACACATGTAAAATTCCGTTATTTGTAAGCATTTTGGCACTGTGAATGCCTCTGTCAGTGTAAACTGCCTTGTTGTGGCTGCCTCCCAGTCACTCCCACTTCTGTTATGTGGGTGGGGGGAGACACTGCTGAGCTGGCAAGAGGCAGAGCAGAGAGAGAAAGTGGTTGTTGTGGGTTTTTCGGGCTCTTTGGCCATGTTCTGAAGATTGTTCTTCCTAACGTGTCACCAGTCTCTGTGGCCGGCATCTTCAGAGGACAGGAGTCAGAACTCTGTCTGTGCTCTGGTGCAGTTTGTTTGGATAGTTGAGTATTTATAGCTATGGGATCAGCTTTTGTCCTTTTCAGGAGATGGGTGATTGTGGTGATCAGCGTGTTTTTTGTTGTGGGTGTATTGTTGTGATAAGAGGGAGAGATTATCTGTCACTGTGATTGATGGGTGTCGTTAGCTGGTCTTTTGTGTGCAGTGATCACCGGTCCTTGTAGCTGGGTAGAGTTCATTGACCTTTTGCAGGCTGTATTTTTCAGTGCTGGGAGCCAGGCTTTGTTGAGTTTTAAACTTTCTTCTTTGCAGCCTCCATAGGGTCCTTCCAGCTCTACTGTTCGAAGATTAATATTGTGTTCTTTTTAAAAGACAATATGAAGCAAAAGACATCTGTAGTAATAAACAAGAAAGGGAGAAATCAGAAGGTCAGAGTTGTTAAAGGTAGTGTGAAGTCCTGAATAGTAGATTTGTCATTAAATTATCCATTAAATTGGCATTATCTGGGATAATTTTACCACCAGGAAACTGAGAAATGCCCTTAGGACCAACCTGCCAAAAAATCCTAGCAATTTACAATCCTTTCTGTAAGGTGGAGCCAATGCTCCTGAACTTCTCAACCAGTGTCTTTGAACTGTTAACTAAAGAACACTTTACAATTAAAATGATAATAGTGGTAACCACAGAATAAGTTGAACACTTAACCTTGATGAAGATTTAAATGGAATCTTCAAAGAAGTTTCTCTCTCTTTTTCCGCCCTTATACTGACTCCCTATTGGGAACCAGATTACAGTACACTTAATTTTATTCAAAATGCATAATAGAGGATTAACTAATAGAGGCAAGTGATGAATTATCTGCGTGTTCGTAGGGCTAACTCAGGGAAGGAAGTCATTGCATTTTGGGAACATTTCTGGCAGTAATGAAAAGCAGTCCCTTTCAAATTATGCTCCCAACATGCCTGCAGAATTTACCCACACGTTATCCAATGGGCTTACTCTATTGCAAAATACTATGCTAATCAACAGGATTTCCTCTGATGAATAATGCAGGAAGAAGAAAGTAACAATATTAGAGCCAAATCACTGACAGACAGAAAAAGAACAGTAGTGCACATGTGGGAAAAATGCAGGAAAAAGTATTCAAAATTATCAAAAGGGGCTTAATGAAACCAGCTGATGTTTCTTAATCATATAATAATATATGGATGACTGCTTTGAACAATGATACAGTTTTGTTATCTACATTATCTAATAATAGTAGACATCCTTCAGTCTCAAGAGACTATGGTAACGTGCTCTGAATAGAGGTCTTGGAATAGCATCTAGTGTGGCTGAGAATGCCAATTCGAAAGTGACAATCCCTTTCACACTGAAGACAAATACAATCTGTTCCCTGTCCAGCTCCCTGATTTTGCTGGTTTCGGGACTGCCTCTTTGCCTCGGCCTGCTGAACAAGTGCCTCTTCAAATTGGGAGAGGCCATGATGCACCGCCTGCCTCCAGGCTGAACGCTGTACTCAGGACACAAGCTCTATAGACCTGGATCTTGGTATATGCCGCCAGCTTCTTATTAAGCCATACTCTCTTTGTGAGTCTAGAGAATATGGTGGCTGCTTTGCCAGTGCGTTTATCCAGCTTGACATCTAGAGAGAGAGTGTCAGAGATCGTTGAGCCAAGGTACACAAAGTCATAAATAACCTCCAATTCTTGTGTGGAGATGGTAATAGAGGGAGGTGAGTCCACACCCTGGCCCATGACTTGTGTTTTCTTCAGGCTGATGGTTAATCCAAAGTCTTGGCAGCCCTTGCTAAAATGATTCATGAGTTGTTGGAGGTCTTCAGCAGAATGGGCAACAACAGCTGCATCATCGGCGAAGAGGAAGTCCTGCATGCATTTCAGCTGGACTTTGGTCTTTGCTCTCAATCTAGAGAGATTAAAGAGCTTTCCATCTGATCTAGTCCGGAGATAGACACCTTCTGTTGCAGTTCCAAAGGCGTGCTTCAGCATGACAGTGAAAAAAATCCCAAACAGGGTCGGTGTGAGGACACAGCCCTGCTTCACTGCGCTTCGGATGTCAAAGGGATCTGAGGTTGAGCCATCAAAAACTACAGTGCCCTTCATTTCCTCATGAAAGGACCTGATAATGTTAAGGATTCGAGGTGGACATCCAATCTTTGGAAGTATCTTAAAGAGGCCGTCCCTGCTAACCAAATCAAAGGCCTTTGTAAGATCTATGAAGGCCACAAAGAGTGGCTGTCATTATCTACATTATCTACATTAACTATAAAATCACACCACCAATATCACACCACACACTCAGAAGAGGCATATTTCAAATTTTCACCATGGTCACACAGGGCTGGATTTAGACTTTGGGGCCAAGGGCATTTCAGCTTTGGGGGGCTTCTCATACACAGGAATTAAAATACACAGCAAATCACCAAAGTTATACATCAAAGTCCATTTTTTTCATTGGAATTTATACATACATAGAAAGCTTAAATTAACCATATATCTGAAGTAGATACATGAATACATTTAAGTACATGCCAGCAAATCTCCAAGTTGATTTTTAAGTAAGACAGATTACAAAGAACATCGCTTTGCTGCTGTGTACTCTTTTGTTTTAATGGATAACAATGGTTAACTCAATTTACACAACCAAATTGAACTCTGAACCTATCAGTGCAAAAGTTTTAAGTTTATTTAAGCTAAGTACAGTAAGTTTTACCAGTTTATAGCTATATGCATCACACTAGAATATCTTCAAAAAATCTTTTTTCTATATGGTATCTGAAAAATCTTTAATGAACTCCTCAGACTGTGTCTTTTTTAGAACACTGGACTCTGCATCCCGTAGGCACAGAGCACTTAGTCTTTCATGGATCGTCATGGTTCTCAGATAATTCTTTATTAGTGCCAATTTGTTGAATGATCTCTCTCCTGGACAACTAGTGACCATCATGCTCAAATATATTCTAAGAGCTACATTAACACTTGGAAAGATATAACTGAGTCCTTCATCATGGAGTAAAACCGCCTTTTGAGGTGGAGTGAGATATGGCCTGGGCTTGGCAAAGGCTGCAAACTGGATAATTTTGTCTGTGAATGCCTTACCGAAATCATGGAGGAAACAGTGATAAGTTTCTCAGCTTCAATTCTTATCTCTGCATCAGGTAGATAGCATAGGTTGACTATGACTTTGAACCTGTCATACACTGCTTGGTTACCCTGCATTTTTGCAAGGCAACAGACAACAGATCTAAAATTACATTGAAAGTTCCCCATCTGAATTATTCTCTTGAGGAAAGGACAGCTTCCTCTGAGACTGATGTTGGATTCAAATAATAACATTTGTTTCTCTTTCTTGGCCCTCCCTGTAGTTGCTTTGTAGTCTGTGTTGCCACAGAGGTTCCTGGCATCCAGTTCCAGTTCTTCATACCTATCCTGAAGTGATTTCAGAGAATAAATTAGGTCCACCACTTTCTTCAGGTCAACTTCAACTCTTCGAATAGCTTTTTGGGTGCTGTTGAACCGTTCAAGAATTAAGTTCCAGATCTTGGCCATCAGTGCAGTTTCAAGACAATCCATTTTGTCTGACAATATCTGAGCTTCATGTCTTGCTTCAGGCGTTTGTTTCAAGTCATGTTCAATATATCTGAGGGCATTTTGCATGCAGTTGTATCCATCTACAAGGGCTTTACTAGCATTAGCTTTTGCTGACCAACAAGTGTCTGACAGGGACTTCACAGTTAGTACTTTTTTTTCCTTCCAAAGATGTCATTAAATTTGCCCATTTGTGAACTGATATACAAAAAAGGAGTACGGCCTCTGTATAGCCTCTGTATGCAACCAAAATAACTAAGATCTTCAACACAGCAAGAGGCAGCAGACCATCCAACAAGATGCAATGAGTGAGCAGCACAGTAAATGAAAACTGCTGCTGGGTTCTAGCTCTTAATTCTGGTTTGCATTCCTGTGTCATGACCATACATATTGCTTGCATTGTCATAGGACTGCCCTCTGCAGTCTTCAAAGTTAATTCCTTCTTTTTCTAGAAATTCTAGCAGAAATGTATCCAGAATTTCAGCCTTGTGAGAGCCAGTCTACAGGAAAGTTAAAAACCTTTTTATCAGCTTTCCAGAAACAACATATTTCACAATAACTATTAGCTGGTCAACATGAACCAAGTCTGGTGTTGAATGTATGAAAATTGAGAAGTACTTGGCACTTCTTCCACAATTCTTAACATATTTTGACATCAACAGAACAGTTTTGTAGGGGGAGGATTTCTATGACATGTCATATTTTTTCTGCAACCTATGTTTGAGCTTATGGGTGGGTTTGAACATGTGAGAAAAGCCAGATTACTCATAAACATATTTGAACTTGCTTATGGGTTGAAAGGTAGATTGAACTTCAGCATAGAATCTCTGTGGCCTTGGCTATGTTTTTTCTTTTCTCTTTTTTCCCCTCTGCTTTTTTCCAGTCATTAAAGCCATCTTCCCTGGAAAACCTGTCACATTGTTTGGGCATCAAAGTACAATAAAAGCAATAAACAGCACTCTTCGATGGGCTGTACTGTAGCCACTTCCTGAAATGCTATTCAGCATTTTCATGAATAGTGTAAAATATTGAATTCTTAAAAGAATGTCAATGCCCATGCATTTTGCCTTGACCTGATTATTGATGACATTGAGATTCTGTGTAGGAATCAGAGTCATTTTTGTTTTGACATATCATAGCTGCTTTTGACCAAAAGGACAGATGCTTTTCTCTGATAGGAAACCACATGATGGCACTTCACTGTTCATGTTTGAACTGTCTGAAGGATGTGATGATCCCATCACCTTCAATATCTTGATTTGATATGTTACTCTCATTTTCTGCAGATGAACTTGGGAGATCTGGAACTGGTTCTTTATAATCAGTTTCTATGTTTTCCATTGTTGAAGCAGAGAAAAATTCTGTAAGATGTTTTGTCTTTGACATGGCAGCAGCATTTCTTTCATTCCTTTCTTTGGAAACCTTTCTCTTTTGAGCCCAAGGCAACTGAATTTTCCATGGCATACTGGATCTACTTTGTGAAAATATATGGTCATTATGAGGTCATGCGGGCATGCGCATACGCAATCATAGGCTACCTTCCTCAAGGGTGTAAGTGCTCTATGTGTGGTTCATTTGAGCTGCCAAAATTTATTTAAAATTGATACAATATACCTACAGCCAGATTAAGAACTTTAGAAGCTGTTACCATTGAAAAGATTATGGTGCCCCCTACAAATATAACATGTGGTGGGTCCCACGGCTTGGAAAAACAACAACCATATAACAGGCACATTATATGTATTAAAAATGGCAATTTAATTGTATAGCATGTGACAAAAAAAGAACCATATATTGTATACAAAACCATACCTTACTGGCTTCCAGCCAAATTATGCACTTTCACACTTTGATTAATGTAGAGAGATTTTGTCATAATCTGTAAACTGAGAAGCTCAATCAAAATCTTAAAACCCCTTTGGGGATGTTCTTAACAGTGGCTGTTATTACTTTGGCTTGCATATATAATGCAGAGGCCATGGATCCAAAATAAAGGTTCCCAAACTGTGCGCCATGGCTCCAGGGGGTGCCATGAAACCAGGCAGGGGCACTGTGGCTCGGGAGGGGGGGGGGGAGAGGATGGAACATAGAGCTATGAAGGCTATGCAGGAGCTGTTCATAGCTCTATGAAAAGTTCCTCTATAGCTTTCATAGCTCTATGTCAAACATGAACAGGAAGTGGAGGCAGTGTGCCTGCCTCTTCTTTCCACATCTCTATGACCCCAGTGGAAGTGCTTGCCAAGTAGCCTCAGGAATTTCCTGTGTTGGGACCTGGAAGGAAGTGTGTACTTGGGGATATTGGGGGGGGGGGGGGGGGGGGGAGAGGTAGAAGACATTGGATGACTGGGAGGGTCAAGATCATGTTCCTGGTGGAAGAAAGAGCCCTAATGGCCCCTACGAGCAAGGGGAGCCATAGTCAGTGGTCAGAAAATGAAGGGAGCTGCAAGGCCAAAATGTTTGGGAACCACTGGTCCAAAAGACCAGCAGCTCTTTTTATCCTTATCCCCACCCAACCTCCCAAAATGCAGAAGTAAAATATGTTTAAAATACCAAGCAATGATGATAATTATCATGTGGTTGGCCACAGTGGAAACAAAGCACTGTATTTCCTAATACTAGTCATTTTTTATTACAGCGCTTTAAAAGGTTTTTATTTTAAAAAAAATATTCATCATGTATTCTTTAATCATAGCAATCAAATAAACCCAAACATGCAACCCAAACATGCCTTGTGGTGTCCTTTAAATATTTTGAATGCAAAATATTGGTGGGTCTTATTCTCATACTATTGTAAGGGGAAAGTTCAGTGAGTTAAATCCAATCAAAATGATTTTTGTCTATCAAGTTGGTTGTTCTATGCATTTCCAGTATTGCGAAGATGATGAATCACATAAAGGTGAAATGTTCTCATTTTGAAACTCCCCCACAGGAGTCTGTCATGGTGGGTGAATTGCTCTGCTAGTGAACTCCTTTTCATACAGCAATCGGCTGTAATCTCTTCTTTCACCAAAACTGAACTTAAAAGTTACTACATATCCATTTTGGCCCTGTCTTTCAGCCTAGCAACTTTGTCCTGTGTCGCTGCCAGAGATTATGCGTGACTAATACCATTTCTGTACATGTCGTACAAGTAAATATATAAATATTAACATTAGTTAATGATTTACACAACAAAATCTCAGCTTCTGTGAACTAGGGTGCCAAAGGAGACAATCATCACATAAAAAGTTATAATGATCCAATAACTCAGCTGACTTACCAGAATAGCAGAGGCATCTAACAGAAGTCTGCCCTCTGAGGTAAGCTAGTTCATAAATTATCTTGCTGCAGAGATTTGCCATGCAGATAAGTCAGCTGAGTTCTTTGATCAGGTATTACAACTTTTTTTGTGCTGTGGCTGTTCTCTCTCTAACCTAACAGCACCATCATATCCATAGAATTTGAATTTTAGGGGGCATGAGTTCATCAGCCTTTGGGATAAGTCATTCAGGGGAAGGGATGCACAGGCAGCCACATAGCTCACTTCCCCACATGTAAGAACGAAGATCCAGTAGTACGAAGAACTAATGGACTCACCCTAGCCTCATCTCTCTGTCTTGGGCAGCTTGTCTGGTCATCACATTTCAAGGATTCCTCCTCAGAAACACATACGAGATTCAAGCTACTCGACCACTGTCAAATCCAATACTTAAAAAACTGGATATGACCAGTTTGAGTGCAGCAGCATTTTTAACCTAGTAACTGAGTGTGGCGTCCGCCCAGGTCATAAATATTAATGTGATACCTGCATAGACCAATAAGAGTGCTGGAGGGGCAGAGTCACAATATATGAGAGTCTCAGCAGGAGGGGGGGAGTTAGTCAGAGGGATTGATTGTTTAGAGAGAGTTGAAGAGTTTTAGAGATTGGGTGGGAGAGTGGTGGTTGAGAGTGGATGAAGGAGGATGTTTGTTTAAGAGTTAACAACATTGCTTGAACTATCATAATCTGTAACAATAAACAATTTCTATTTGGTTCTTTTAAAAATGACACATTGCCTGGACCTCTGTTATTAATATTGAACAATGTTGATGTAATCAACTGGTGGCAGCTGAAAGACATGTAGCGTGAACTCTTAGTTTGGTGAAACAAGCAGGGGCCACGTGGGGATCATGACACTGAGGTTAAGCTGCTATCTATTTAAAGCCTTGCTGGCTGGATAGCTGAGTGGTTTAGGAATCCGGCTGTTGAACCGGAGGTTAGGAGTTTGTTTCCTCACTGTGCCTCCTGTGAACAAAGGCAGCCTGTGTGGCCTTGGGCAAGCTGCACAGTCCCAGGATGCCCCTAGAAGAAGGGACTGGTAAGCCACTTTTGAGTATTCTCTATCTGTAAAACCTTGAAAAGGATCACCGTAAGCCAGAATTGACTTGTCAGCACATCGTAATGACTATAGTTATTCAATTATTTTAAAAAGGCCAGTTTATGAATATGGGATATTGTGCTTCTGTACCTATGATTCAAAAAGCCAGGAAATGGCCCAATATTGCTGCACAATATCATGCCTGTGTTGCCAGCATGAAAAAAGGATGCCAAGCTTTGCATAGCAAAGGGCAGCCTGAATGCTGACAACACCAATGGCAGCAGTTAAGATGGTCTATAGCAGTGGTCCCCAACCTTTTCTGAACCGCGGACCAGTTGGGGGGCGGGGTCCGTGCATGGGTGGGTGGGGCATGTGCATGGGTGGGTGGGGCACCCGTGCGTGCATGTGGGGTTGCCATATGTGCGTGGGGGGGCAGGAGATCTGTCTCCGCAGCAAGGAAATCTTTAACAAGAAGAGTGCATGGTTTGGCCATTGATTTGGTGGAAGGCGACTATTGTTCCTGTGCTCAGAGTTTGAATATTTGTTATGTAGATTTATCGGAAACAAAATATCATGATGGAAGTGACAGCTCTCATGTATGCCCCTATGTGTGCTTCCACTCTCATTGGAGGGGCTGCTCCAAATGGGAATTCATGACAACACCTGATCCACCAGAAATGCAGCACATATGGGGACACAGAATTGAGTCAACCCAATTGAAGAGTTGGAATTGCTAGCTCTGTCATGGCTCCATAATGAGCACTTCAGTGAGGCTGGTCATTTGGTGCCTTTCTACGTAGGTCATTTGGTGCCTTTCTACGTAACTGAAAAAGGAAATCCTATTTGTTTTGTGAACTTCCTAGTACACGAAATTGCTCTGTTGTTTTGATCTTCTCAAGCACACCAATTACCTATCAGTCTACTGGCATGCTGCTAAAACCTCTCTAAAAGTGTTTTCTGATTTTTAAAAGCACATATTTATAGAAGGGATTAAGTACTTCCTCCCGTCATATATAATTAAACATTAATGTCTCTGTGACAGATTTGAAATGACAGCATACCAATGTTCCGCAGAGAAGAGAAAGTTTGTTTTCCCTTAAGTTGGTGAGAAAATAAACTATTCCTTCATTCCCAATGTTAGAATGTCATCCTACAGCCATAAAACAATAGAAAATTAGTCCTACAGAATCTAATGGGACTTATTTCTAAACAGAAGTGCAGACATTTGTGCATCTAGAAAAAACATGACAATTAACAGAAGAAGGAGCACCGGAAGGGTGTTCTGCTCCCTCCTCCTCAATTTGTTGGCCTTCCTCAATTTCATCATAATACCCAATCCACAACACTGTGGTTCAGGCACAGTGCCTGAATAGGGCTCTACATGTGGAGAAATTAAATTAAATATGAGTGCTAATTTTTATTCAGCATTTGATTGTTGTTATTCCTGGCTGTCTTAGATACAGTTGCATTGGAACCTGGAACGGTTATTTTAGTAAATAATAAAAATAATAATGATAGATAAATTTCCCCTTCACCATCCCTAATAAGAAAGGATTATGTAAATACCCCTTCCATTCCTAAAAAGAAAAGGATTATGTGAAGGCACATTCCATATTTTCCACCAATTTGCCAGTTTCTAACACACACAAAAAGACTTTTAAAAGAAAATTGCCTAATACTTTCAGAGTAATGGAAACAATTATCCTTTATAAAAGGAAAAGAGACATAACAACACAGTATACATTTTTTTGGAGGTCAGGGAGGTTTGATCTTTATAAAAACACTAATATGTTCCGGGAATTATGCCTGTGAAATTGCAGGTAAATGCATGTGTTTTTGTGCTAAGTACTCTTACATTTTTAAAACAGAATTTTAAAGTTTCAAAAGGATATAGTGCTTTGTAAGAAAGCAGAGTTAAAAAGTAGGGGCAGGGGCTCAAAATAGTTTTATTCCTATTCCTTTCCCCTCTGTTGGGGGACCAATTTGTATGAAAATTTTACGCAAGCCAGAAGTCTGAAAAGTTTTGTAAGGCTCAGTGCAAGAGTTGGGAGTTATAATGTTTAAAAAACAATATAAACTTTTCTATGATGAGCAAAGATACAGTTTTTCCCTCTTCCTCCCTGTTGTTTTCTATCTTGATAACACTCTTTGGCTTATGGTGCTCTGTTGCTTTTGAATGTGTTTTTAGTATTGATTTTAATTACCATTTTTCATATAATACTTTAATTCTTTTTGAATATTCATATACTTGCTGTTTATTGCTTAAAAATGTTGTGTTTCTGATTATTTAAGCAGCCTTGGGTCCTTTTAAGGAGAAAGGCAGGGCAAAAATATGATAAACAAATAAACACATTTATTTATTTATTTCTGAAGCCTTAATAAATGTTTGAATGGCATCCAGCTTTGGTTCTGGTACCTTTGGAGGGGAGTCCACTTCCCTTCAGGAAGAACCTAGACTGGTCTAAAGGAGCTGGCTTTAACTTGAACTTTAGACAAATACAGTGTACATGCCTACCACTGGAAGATCTTAATTTTTCCTATCTAACCCTGTTTCTGAGTCAACATGTACAAAAGTTATATCTGACATACGATGTCCTGCAAGACAGCAGTGAATGTTCATCTTTCAACAGCATCAGCTGGATGCTGAGAGAGAGCTGGCACGAGAATAGAAGTTATATGGACAAGGCTTTAGATACTGTCTGTTTGGCCTAACATCTGTGTTAAGTGGTTCTAGCCTCGGTTCCTGAGACATGTTTGAATTACAAGAACCCCAGGACATTGGCCATGCTGGCTGGTGCTTCTGGGAGTTAAAGCCCAATCATATCTGGAACTCCAAGTCTGAAAACCACTGTGCTAGTTTCATACCTGACATAGCTGATCAATTCTCCTAAAGATTAAGAAAGACTGCATAGTTTGGTTATGTCATCTGAATTATCATCTGATTGTCATGTATCATTGAAAAAGGGAGTGGTCCTTCAGTAGAGTCCCCTCCAGATGATTTTGATTTGAAAAATTAAACCCTTGGCTCATATGGCTTGGAAATTGTAGGGTGGTTTGGGTATTGTGATACTAGGGTTGTGCATCATCTTTGACTGAATTGTAAATTCTGAATCAACCTGACATGATCTGGGCCCATTCGTATGAGATCTGGACCAATGTGGGATGGCCAAATTTGGGTTTCAGGTGAGAGTGCAATGGTCTAGAATACTCCAGCCTTATTCAGAAATCAAGAGTTAGGAAACAAAACCCATAATATGCACCTCCAACAAATAAGTTTTTCTACAGATCTGGATTCCTGGTGTGAATGGTGTGATCTGACAATGTCCCTTGTCTGTGAGAACAAACTCTTACTAGACACACTAGTTATTGGGCAAGACAGCAGTCACACTAGCCAGACCTCCCCAAACAGACTCCTTCTCAGTCCAGTAAGACAAGAGTTTGGTCTCTTTTTGCATGCAGGCTCCTGCATGTACAGCTCTCCCTCTCCCATGTCCTTCTTTTGGGGTGGTGTCTCTAGAGGACAGACCCCTGCCATGTTTGTCAAGACAGTGTCCCAGACATCACTATTGTTGCAGGGATGAGGGATGGGGATTCTAGAATACAACTGCTAGTACTGCTGTTTGGTGTACTATGAACATTGCTAGTTTCTTCCTGCTCTGCGTGACACCCCAGTGCTAGCCATCTGCTGCTGCATGTGATGGAAAGCTGGCTGGCATTGCACCCCCCCTTGCTGATGCTTAATATCCATTGCCTGCTGTTTGATTTGGAGTTTCAAGAGGGCTGCTAGAATATACTGTTCCTTCCACAAAGAGGCAAACTTGTATTGGAGTAGACCCTTTAGTATGCTTGCCAGGACCATCACTTCAGGCTGGGGAAAAAAAAGCTGTTCTCTTTCTCTCTCTCTGGAATCCTCCATCCACCTAGACTGTCCACTCATTATGCTCTCCATCATGCAAACCAAGCCCTGGAAAATTGGGATCGCTTGGCTAAGGATGGCTCTCTCTCTACTAAGGACCTGTGTTGTATTATCAATGTTTTGGAGGACAAAGACCACTTGATCCATAATGTCACTCTTCCCTACCCAGAGAAGCAACTACACCAGTGGCAGTGCAAAAAAAGAGTGCTCTTTGCTGCTCCAGTGTTCTTTCAAGCAGGTAGACCCATTGAGTTGTCACATCTTAGAATAGATGGTGCAGTGGCACTCCCAGGTTTTATTGCCTCTCGTGCAACAGCTCACTGCCCCAGAAACCAGGGTGAAAATGCCCTGCCACCTTTCTGGCCCACTCCATTATATTAGACATACATGTGTCTTCTATAGCCGGCAAAGCACCCCAAACTATTATGACAGATCTAGAATAGCCCTGCAAGAATTGATAATCAAAGTTTGTGGAAATGTTTGTAAGAAAGAGTCCGATCAACTCATTCAGCTGTGCAAGTAACAGGCTGACCAGTTAGATTTAACCCAGCTGTGGAAACAAAATGCTGGAGAAGAAGCCTGGAGAAGCTGATCTCTGATTGGCCACTAGGGGGAATAAATTTAACAGCCTCAGAGCATTGTTTGTTCCGGTCGAACGAGAGGAGAGACAGAAGGAGCTACTTTGAAGGACTGATTTATGATGCTGGATATTGCTATGGACTCTGGATATATGCTATGGTAAATGGACTGATATTTGAATGCTTTATCGTGTATGACCAATGGACTAAACTAAAGACAAATCTGTATGTATGACTACTGCTAAAATACAATTTTCTTTACCTTAATGGACTCTCATTTCATTGCTTGTCTGCATAACTCGTACTGGTATCTGAATTGGATAAACCTCTGCTGGGGCAAAGGAAAGGGCGCTGCCTTATCCGTAAAGACCCTGTCATATTAGCTGAGAGTGTTAGCCATAAACCATGCTCCTTTCTTTTTCCTAACCTGCCATGCTGCCACCATGTTTGCCCCATTATCTGTTGCAAACAGACCTGGATTATCTATAGCTAGACTCCACTCCTATAGCACGTCCCTCAGAACATGCCTATGGAAACCAGTGTTCTCCACCAGAGAATATGGCTGGTCATCCAGGGCTATCATCTTTCCTAGGTGATGGGTAATCATGGCATTTTTATGTCTGCAGGAGACCTTTTCCTGCACCCCTCCAAGCTCTTCCAGGGTAGCCAGGAACTTATCCTTAAGATGTAGGTCTAGCATTTGCTGCCTCCTACCTCTTCTTTGAAGAATTTAATATATTTGTGAGTGGGGATGCAGTAACAGACCATAGAAGCAAAAAGTTGATGGATAGGTGGATGGATAGATGGATAGCTTGCTAGACAGACCTGGGGAGAGGGTGAGGGGTGGGGTGGTAGGAAAGTTTAGAAGAGTTACAAATCAGAGGTGCACAGATTTGTATTTTTGGACTACAACTCCCAGAATTCCCCCTCCAAAGGGGTGCTGTCTTGCCCCTGGAAATGAAGAAAAATGGGCATGAAAATGCACTGTAGATAATGGCAAATGATACATCAGGTAATTCTACCTTCTTTCCCCCTGTTTCTGGATTACAGATTTAAAACTCTTAGTTGAAAGGCAGGTTCTTAAACACTCCCTTCCCAAATCAATCCAATGGTCCCCAAATATGCTTTGAATTCACGGAAAGGGAAGTGAAGTTTGGTTCAGCACATTAGCTGCCTCTGGAACTTCCTTCTGAGGGCCATCTCCATTTAGTGCAGAAACTTTTGAAAAATACTGGCTTTATTTTATAGATGATGGCCACTCATTTGGTGCATCTAGAGATGATAAAACACCCGTCTGCAAAATGTTTAATTCTTCTGTTCTGCAGATGTCCTGGAACTGAAGCCAGCAACCAGAAATAAAAATGTTCATCACTTTTCAGATTTATGAGGTTAAATGTCAGATTAATGGTGGCAATTAACATGTACTGTATACCTATCCGAACAAACAACTGAAATGATGGGTTGCCTTCCCTGTGTACCCTGCCTGACAGTTCAGATAGGGAATGAATGTTGCTTCCCAAATAAACATTTATCTGAAATATAATTTAAAAGAAAAATCCACAGATGTCTGGAAGTATCCATCGGTGAATGATACCACAGTAACCACAGAAAGGAAACAGCATCAACCAACCATAGTGGGAAGAACCACTGAGAAAAGTGAAGGCAGTTAGAATCAGGATGAGACCATGTGTTAGTTTTAGAAGAAGGAAAACTACCATAAACAGAAGGTAATGTTGCCAGCATTATAACCATCACAGAGATGAGATAAACACCAGGAATAAATCAATACTGCTGGGCTTTCCTTAATAGAAATATAAAGCAACTGACATTGTGTAAGATATTGCCCACATTTTAAGGTAAACAGCTAATTTATTTTGTTTGCAGTGCTGTTAATAGACAAAGGAACTGCCGTGATTTCAGCCTGACTGGATAAACTACTGGCTTGAAAAGGAATGTGCCTAGGTACCTTAGGTAAGGTAAAGGTTTCCCTTGACATTTAGTCCAGTCGTGTCCGACTCTAGGGCGTGGTGCTCATCCCCGTTTCCAAGCCATAGAGCCAGCGTTTGTCCGAAGACAGTTTCCGTGGTCACGTGGCCAGTGCGACTAGACACGGAACGCCATTACCTTCCCACCGAGGTGGCACCTATTTATCGACTCGCATTTTTACATGCTTTCGAACGGCTAGGTTGGCAGGAGCTGGAACAAGCGACGGGAGCTCACTCCGTCGCATGGATTCGATCTTACGACGGCTGGTCTTCTGACCTTGCAGCACAGAGGCTTCTGCAGTTTAACCCGCAACACCACCACGTACCTTACACATACAATATTAGATGGAAACCTGTTTTATATTCCTACTGGCAAATTAGTGCAAGGCATTTTCTATCAAACACTTAGTCATGAGACTAGTGTGTGCAACGTAAAATGCAAACACCCATTTCTTAACTTGTATAATTTGTGACAATTTGCAGGTGAAAATTACAGTGATGGAGTGAAGTCAGTAGGCATAACTAACCGGACAATGCTCAGTATGCCCACTTCATGCTCTTGGGCAGACCATCTTCCTGGCACTGTGTGGCCATGATCTAAAAGTGAAGTTGTTCTTCCTTCCTTCCTTCCTTCCTTCCTTCCTTCCTTCCTTCCTTCCTTCTAGTAGAGGGATCCCATTTACAAAATTGTTGCCAAACAGATACATCTGAAGATCACAATAAATAAATCAGGTCAGAGTCGATATCAATGTTATTGACATTCAAGAGAAAGTTGCTCCCTGGTGCAGTTGGTACATATTGACCAGAATTGTACTGGTTAGTTACACTAGTATAAGTGCAATTGAGCAATTCACTGATAGTTAACGAGCAGTCACATGCCAGTCGTATGAGCTGGCAACTTTTTACCTATGAGCAATCGGCCACTGTGATTTAAGCCACTGCACTCAATAACAGCATAATTAAAAATAAGATTTGGACCACTGTATAGGATTTCATTTTTTTTTAATTTAAAAGTAACTATGATGGAGTTATGTTGACAGGTATAACTAATACGGTTCTGGTCATTCTGAGAAATTGTCTAGGTAGCTTTGCTTTGTAGAGACGTATGCTAAATACTTAGACAAATAAACAAATAATACAACAAATAGACAAATAATATGAAAGAAAGCTCCTTAGAGTTAAGAGAACCTCTGCATTACTCATTACTTTTTTAAAAATGTGATTGACTTGTATATCCTCTTACATATTCCGTGTCAAGTTGGATATAGAAGCTAAAGAAAGTAAGAATTCAAAGTAAGTATTGATGTTATTACTGTTTTTAATGTGCTTGCTCTGACTTTTGTTCTCCCTGACCACATGGTCTGAGGGGGTGGGGTTTTTGCTCTAAATAAGGGCTACCAGAAGCTTTAAGCCCTTTTCCTGCAGAGGAAGAGAAAGCAGAAGGTGAGCTGTGTCTGGGAGGACATTTTATTTGGTGTGGTATTTTTTTTCTAGGCTTGTGAATTTTTAAGCTTGCAAGGGTGTGCTTGCTCTGACCTTTGTTCTCCCTGACCGCATGGTCTGAGGGTGGTGGGGTTTTAGCTTTAAATAAGGGCTACCAGAAGCACGCGCCGTTAATTCTCTGATTTTATTTTTTAGACTCTAACTTGGTAAATAGGAAAGACAAATAGGAGTGCATACACCTGGGGGAGTTTTAGGGGGAGTATTAGACTTTCTCTCTTTTTAATCCACTGACCAATTAGTCGAGATGGAGAGCGCAGGATCTGTTGCACTTGTAAAACCTGTGACATGTTTGTTTTCTTGCCAAATGAGGTGCCTGGGTACAAATGCTCTAAGTGTAAGTTGGTGGTCCTCTTGGAAGACAAGGTCCGGCAGCTGGAGGACTGTGTTTCTAATCTTCACACATTAGGGAGCAGGCCGGGTAGGTGGGGCTCGTCAGCCTTGGAAGGCAGCCCATCTAGGAGAAGGAAAACTCTGATTTCAAACCTCCACTGCCTTGTGGCTATATCCACTGATGGAAAAGGCTTCAGGAGTTAACCTTGAGGCAAAATCCGGAGCCGGAGTCCGGGAGGCAGTTCGTGCCATTCTGGCAACTCCTGCGACATCACTGCAACCAGTTGTATTGGCTCTTGCCTTTCCATTGGACTATTTCAGTGACGTGGAGAGGGGGGATTTGCTGCTTGGGTAACAGCCTATTCTCCATATTATTTTACCCAGGCTTAGTGCTCTGGAGAGGACACTCCAGCTTTGCATACAGCATCGAAATAACACAGGAAGTAGCAGTTACCGGTTATAAGTCTTTGCTCGATTGGCACAGAGCATGATGCCAGGGACTACTTCTGACGGTGGGAGAGGGCATTGCACCTCACTAGGTAGCTACCACCCGCCTTAATCTGAGCAGCCCCCAGCCAGTAAGGTGCTGCCTCGCCACGGTCTGTTAACCTCACGGGGTGCGTGGGGTTTAGGGTGAAAGTCAACAAGCAGATCGATAACCCTGCACCATGCAACAATCATAAGAAAACTTCTGCCCTAAAGTTGGGCACCTGGAATGTTCGGACAATGACCCCTGGGTTTTCTGACAACCTGCAGGAAATAGACGACGTGCGCAAGACAGCTGTCATCAACATGGAACTGAGTAGGCTGCAGATGGACATTGTTGCCCTGCAAGAGACAAGATTGCCAGACATGGTATCTCTCAAAGAAAAAACTTTCTCATTCTTCTGGCAGGGAAAGCCATTGAATGAGACCAGGGAATATGGTGTTGGCTTTGCGGTCAGAAATACTCTGCTGAGATCTATTGTTCCACCTACTGTGGGGAGTGAAAGAATCCTGTCTCTGCAGCTCCACTCATCAGTGGGACCGGTCACCCTCATTAGTGCATATGCACCAACACTGTTGTCTACAACAGAAGTCAAAGACAAATTCTATGATGATCTGGCAGCTACTATCAAAAAAATCCCTGAGAGAGAGCTGTTGTTCATTCTCGGAGACTTTAACGCTAGAGTTGGTGCTGATCACAATTCTTGGCCCACTTGTCTAGGCCGTTTTGGCATTGGGAAGATGAACGAAAATGGCCAAAACTTGCTGGAGTTATGCTGTTACTATGATCTTTGTGTCAGCAACACGTTCTTTAATACGAAGCTTCAACACAGAGTTTCCTAGAGACATCCAAGATCGAAGCATTGGCATCAGCTCGATTTGATCCTCACTAGATGTTCTAGCCTTCCTAGTATTACGATCACACACAGTTATCAGGGTGCTGATTGTGATACTGATCACTCCCTGGTGTGTAGTAGAGTAAAACTGCAAACAAAGAGATTGTATCACACGAAAAAGGAAGGAAGACCACTCTCTAAGCCTGCCCTAGTGAGTACAACTTGCAGGCCCTTCGAGTTGCTTGTAGCAAAGTCCAACAGGCTGCCAGGAGATGTTCTAACGATTATTGGCTTCAGCTCTGCTCTCAGATACAGATAGCAGCGGACACAGGTAACATCAAGGGAATGTATGATGGTATCAAGCAGGCTTTAGGTCCAATACAGAAGAAATCTGCTCCTTTGAAGACTGCTACTGGTGTGATCATCCAGGACCGAGCACAGCAGATGGAACGCTGGGTGCAGCACTACTCTGAGCTATATTCCAGAGAGAATGTAGTAACTGAAGAGGCATTAAATAACATCAAGTGCCTGCCTGTCTTGGAAGAGTTTGACAGTGAACCAACTTTAGCAGAAATAAAAGCAGCCTTGGATTCCCTCGCCTCCGGCAAGGCACCTGGGAAGGATAACATCCCTGCTGAAGTGCTGTAAAGAGATCATCACCACCGAGCTGTATGAAATCTTTTGTCTTTGCTGGAGGGAATGTGGAGTACCACAGGACATGAAGGATGCAAACATCGTCACATTGTATAAGAACAAAGGAGACAGGGGCGACTGCAATAACTACCATGGCATCTCTCTTCTCAGCGTTGTAGGGAAGCTGCTTGCCCATGTTATGCTGAAGAGACTCCAGGTGCTTGCAGACAGAGTCTATCCAGAATCACAGTGTGGATTTCGAGCTAATAGATCCACCACTGACATGGTATTTTTCCTCAGATAGCTGCAGGAGAAATGTAGGGAACAACGACAGCCACTCTTTGTGGCCTTCATAGATCTCACAAAGGCCTTTGACTTGGTTAGCAGGGATGGCCATTTTAAAATACTTCCCAAGATTGAATGTCCACCTCGGCTCCTTAACATCATCAGGTCCTTTCATGAGGAAATGAAGGGCACTGTAGTTTTTGATGGCTCAACCTCAGATCCCTTTGACATCTCAAGCACAGTGAAGCAGGGCTGTGTCCTGGCACTGACCCTGTTTGGGAACTTTTTTGCTGTCGTGCTGAAGCACGCCTTTGGAACTGCAACAGAAGGTGTCTATCTCCGGACTAGATCAGATGGAAAGCTCTTTAATCTCGCTAGATTGAGAGCAAAGACCAAAGTCCAGCTGAAATGCATGCGGGACTTCCTCTTCACCGATGATGCAGCTGTTGTTGCCCATTCTGCTGAAGACCTCCAACAACTCATGAATCATTTTAGCAAGGCCTGCCAAGACTTTGGATTAACCATCAGCCTGAAGAAAACAGAAGTCATGGGCCAGGGCGTGGACTCACCTCCCTCTATTACCATCTCCACACAAGAATTGGAGGTTGTTTATGACTTTGTGTACCTTGGCTCAATGATCTCCGACACTCGCTCCCTAGATGTCGAGCTGGATAAACGCATTGGCAAAGCAGCTACCATGTTCTCTAGACTCACAAAGAGAGTATGGCTTAGTAAGAAGCTGATGGCATATACCAAGATCCAGGTCTATAGAGCTTGTGTCCTGAGTACACTCCTGTACTGCAGTGAGTCCTGGACCCTTTGTGCATGGCAGGAGATGTAGCTGAACACGTTCTATATGCATTGCCTCCAATGCATTTTTGGTATCACCTGGCGGGAGAAAGTTCCAAATACTGTAGTCCTGGAACAAGCTGGAATTTTTAGCATGTATACATTACTGAAACAGCGACGTCTACGTTGGCTTGGGCATGTCGTGAGAATGGCTGATGTTCGGATTCCAAAAGATCTCCTGTATGGAGAATTAGTGCAGGGAAATCGCCCCAGAGGGAGACCACAGCTGCGATACAAGGATATCTGCAAGCGGGATCAGAAGGCCTTAGAAATGGACCTCAACAGATGGGAAACCTTGACATCTGAGCATTCAGCCTGGAGGCAGGTGGTGCATCATGGACTCTCCCAATTTGAAGAGACACTTGTCCAGCAGGCCAAGGCAAAGAGGCAGTCCCGAAAGCAGCAAAATCAGGGAGCTGGACAGGGGACAGACTGTATTTGTCTTCAGTGTGGAAGGGATTGTCACTCTCGAATTGGCCTCCTCAGCCACACTAGACACTGTTACAAGTCCTCTATTCAGAGCATGTTACCATGGTCTCTTCACACTGAAGGTTGCCTAATCCTAAAATGTAATACTTGTTTAATTCTTTTTAAATATTTGTATACCTGCTGTTTTTAGTTTCTAAATATTGGCTTTTTAATTATGTAAGCCACCTTGGGTTCTTTTTTAGGAGAAAGGTGGAATAAAAATGTTTTAAATCAATCAATAATAAATAAAAATGGGGATTTCAAAAAAATATTATTTTAAAATTTTATTTAAATCAGTAAATAAAAAAATACAAAACAAAAGGAAGTACATAACAATACAAAATGCGAACTTAAGTTTTAAAAAAGAAAACTTATTAAGCACAAAACAAAAGCAACTTAAACTATACAATTACAGAAACAGTGCATCCCAGGGGATTTTGGAAATGGGGATTTTGAAGCCCTCTCAGCCTTTCGTAGGCTGAGCAAGCACACAGATTAATTTACCACAATTTGCCCCTTTATAATATATTGTGAAACGTAGCTGTTATTTTATAGTTTCCTAATTTTTTGATGGTCAGAATATGCAAACTTAATGCAAATCTTCATCACCTTCTGATATTGATGATGATGATGATGATGATGATGATAGGGGATAATAATATAATAAACAATGTCAGGGAATGTTATAATATGGAGGGGAGGGTCACACCTGTTTCTCCCCACAGTGGTGTGGTTCACATGCTTGACATACCACTTCGGCTTTTAACGGTTTTCATGGCCATGAACAGAGGTGTTGTTGTTGTTTTAAAGCCTGGTTGTCGGGGGGGGGGGGGCAATTGGGGGGGGGAGCAGAAAGTGAGAGAAAGCCTCTGAAGAAGGATAAAGAGAAAAGTGTTGAGAATTTTGGTTAAACGTGTATTCTCAGAACATTAGCAGAGTAAGCAGATATTAGTTTGCATAGACACTATGACACTGAGAGAGTAAAATATCAACTTAGTCTATTTATATATATACAAAGAGAATAGACATTCATCTGGCAGCATAACATGACATGATACAACACATAGGAAAAAAGTGATCTGATTTACAGCAGATAAAATGTCCCTTTACACATGACTTATGTACAGTTCTGGGACCAATCAGAAAATACATTACTTCATTTTCCATTACATTAAGTTTCATCATGTACCACAGCTGTACAACATTAAGTCTCAAACCTTGATATCCACACCTGAATACAATCTATACATGACTCAGGTAAAATCAGCCATTTTACTTTCACTATACAACATTTATATTTAATACATATTCACATCAAAATCTCAACAGAAAGAGGGTAAGAAATGGGTAACAAGAATGCAACATACACAGGGAAAAATTCAGAAACACATAAAGAGTGAAGAAAGAGACCAAGGAGAGGACAGAGATAGGATTCAGCATATACAATCTGAGAGAGAAACGAGTGCATGGAGTGTCTCAGCATGACCCACCCAGAGGTTGAAAAAGGACTTTTAAGAAGAATACATAGATAAAGGGATGGATTGATGGATGGATGGATCTTCCTTTGCCAAATACTAGGGCCAGGTCTGCCGTTCACAGGGAAATCTGAAGACTGAACTGGTTTGGGAGCTTAATCATTGACATTTTGCTTTTCAGGATCACCACTCTTGCCAATATCTTTTCTTTGGTTCATGAGGGGTTTGTCATAATGGATATGACAAATAATATATATCCACCAACAGAGAGTGTATTTTAATAGATAAATAATTTGCCTCATTGTCAAGGCAGCACTTTGGAGATGTTAGCAATCACGTTACTAGGTACGTAACCTTCAACTGACAGTGACAATGAGCAAATGGAAATATTGATAAAAGACTGTAGGCAACATGTTGAGTCATGGCAAGATTTTGATCTATCTACTAGTAGCTAGTAGTCGTATCTCATTTGATCTCCAACACACAAAACAAGATGGATTTAATAAAACTCTGAGATGGTTTCACAAGTTTTGCAAAGAGTTGTTTTAATTTCAGTTATGCAAGCAGAATTCATTTTCACTAAATGGCTAGGACTTGCACTCTACCTGTTGTCAATGGTTTTTGGACATTGCTGAAGGTTTCAGTAATTTAACTGTTTGCAAAGCAGGTAGCCCTGGTGCTTCATGAGAAGTGGAGAAAAGCTGCACTTCTTAATTTTCACTCACCCCATACCACATGGAGAGCTTGTGATTTAGCTACAAGAAACTGAGGAGAGCAAGAGCAAGCGCAGATGGGAAAAAAGCTCTATTAGAAAAAAAGGTGGTCTGCATATTATCAGAAATATGTGCTTCAGATCCTCTTTGATCTTCAATCCCAAGTGAAAAGTCTGCTATTGTACTTCTGTTTCATAAAATAAACTCATGGAAAACTAGCCCCTCAAAGGGAAGAACACTGTCTTTAGTCTTCTATGTGCAGAGATCTCAATCTCTTCCCCCCCCCCCACCAACTCTTTCTCTCTTCCTGCCTCTATCCAGCCCATGCAGAGATTTGAAAGAATACATGAGAGCTATGCAGAGAGAAGAGAGCCCATGTGATGTCATGGGCAAAAAGTTAGACTGGGACTCATGAGATCTGGGTTCAAATCCTTGTTCAGCCATGGAAACTCATTGAGAGGAAGCAATAGTAAAATCACCCCTAAATATCTCATATACAGTACCTTGAACACCTTCTTAGAGCTCCTACAAATGGACCTGGAGCTTGACTGGAACTTCTAGCAGGGGAGTGCAACTGTTGTATACCCTTGATTAAATAACTGTACACTCCTATCTGGAATGTCTGTCCTTTTCCACTGAGCATGCAGTTTCAGGAGGCAGGCATGTGGAGCAGTAAAGGAGGAAAGGGACAGCTGCCTAGCCATCCAGATCAGCTGAATCAACCTTGGTGACCAATGGTGTCAACTTCTGTCCACTTGGTTTACAGCCCCTTTTCCAGGATCCTTTCCAGTACTCACTTTCTCCTCCTCTGGTGCCTCAACCATATTTCCAGGACTAGCGTTCTTCTTCTTTCATTTAAACCACTTTACTGTTTTGTATGCCCTGATAAAGCTCTCATTGCCTGGTACACTCAGAAGAGCTCCCCCTAAAAATTGTTATTTTCAAGTTGTGTTCCATGTTTTTAGTATCATCCATTCAGAGTATGGGCTCAAATGTTCTGCCTGGGTCTCCCAAGGACCTCTGTATTGGATACCTGAGTACTGTTTTGGGCCACCAAAATATGTATACTTCTTCAGACCCCAGGAAGTTGTGTCTTTCAATGCTACTGTGATGGGTTGATGACAGTAAGCACAATAGTTTATTCTTCAGATGGATAAACAAGGAACTTACAACGTATATATCATATTCTCACACCAAACACAACCAGACACATGCAACATACCTATTAACTTTTTCTTTCCCTCTCCCTTAAGTTCTCTTTCCTCTCTCCATGTTTTTATTTTTCAGACAGTCATCAGGATTCAAGCAGAAAAGTTACTTCAGGACTCCTACCTTTTTGTGGCACTCTGGGATGCCCAATATGGCATGTATTGATTGTTCATTCTCCCCATCATTATTTCTATACCAGCCTGATCTGTATGAGATTGATAACTACAGTATGTTGTTCTCTGAGATGTAGCCATTATTTCACATTCTGAGGCAATTGCCCCATTACATGTTGTCATCTGAGATAATCATCCCGTTACGAGTCCAGAGATTGGTAACAGTTAGGATGGCCCATGTCCATCTGAGGTTCATTATGCTGCCCTTCTTTTGAAGCAAGGTAAATAGGTCTACATGCTTTGTTTCTTCCTCTGTCCCTTGATAAAGTTCTAACCCTATTCAGTTATCCAGAATTTACATAAAGTCAGGAGGTGAGGATGAGAGTGTGCTAGCCCTGCTCCCTCGGTGATCACTTTCCTCATGTAAAGAGTAACAATCTGAAAAGGTAGGCCTCTTCCATGTGTGGAGGCCCTTCTGGAACACTGATTTTCCAGGGTTCCGGATCAGATAGAGAGGTCACAAGCAGAAAATACTTTCTTCTTTAGACTGCCACTTTTCACAAGGTGAGAGTGACAATGAAGGCCAGGCTAGTGAACGCCTCTCCTTGCCTGTTGATTTCAGACTATTTAACCAGTACCTGAATATGTGAATGAATGAATTATGTGAATGAAGATATTTGGCAATGACACTGATATATTTTACTAGTTTCAAGTTCAGATCCCTTTGCTGAATGTGAAAGCTAGTGGAGCCCTTCTCCTATATAAATATATGCTTCTCTTGATAGAGAACAGCCAGTTTCTGGGAACACAGAGACCTCTAGCTGTCATACAGTATGATTTGCAACAGGCAAGCTAAAAAGAATAGAACTACTTCAGTTCATTTGTTTGTCTATCTATTGATCTATCTGAATACAAATCGACCAGTTTTGGAAAATAAGGAAGAGAAAAATCAGCGTAAATAACTTCTCTCATTGAATTACTAATTAATGATGACACTGCTACAAAGGAATTCTCTAAAATTCAAATTTTGAATTCAAATTTACCAGTTTTGAAAGATTATCAACAATAAACCAAACAAAAACTGTGGTCACAAATTTCATCAGCTGAAGTTGTACCCATTTGTTGCATACGTAGAAATGCCAAGCTTGTCAGAAGCAAGAGATGGCAACCACAGCTGGGCACCACAAACACAACTAGATATACTGGAATTTAAATGGGAACTATTAAAAGTGAAGGTTTGCCTGGATGTCTGAATGTGTGGGCTTTGTTTTCTTCTACATTCAGGATTTTTAAAAAATATCTCTTCTTTTCATTGAATTCATGAAAAAATGTGCACATTTTTGAAAGTTCTTATATGAAGCCAAACTCAACAAAATTATCACTCATATCTAGCCAGTATAGGACATGAGCAATCAGAAAGACAGGACAACAGATTCAAAGAGTCACCAGTACTTTATCTGGTAGTTTACATCTTCTGATGTTATCACTACCAGTCAATTCTAAATGACTCTTCAGTTCCTTGAGTGGAAGTGTCAGAGTTCTTGCAGAATGCTTTGTCTGGCTGCTTCTCAAAAATCCAGTACATATGGTAGGGAACAGACCTTTCAAAAGAGGAGAATGAGACTCCCTGAAGCCAGATGGCTCTAGAAGGCCACATAAAGTGTGAAGTATTTAAAGTTCTCTGTGTTTGGATTTTTTAAAGCTATTTCCTCTAAATTAGTTTGTGGAGGCTGTAATGTTTCTCCCTGTTGACCTGAGCTATAAAGATAATATATAAAATGCCACTAACAGAGTTTGCACACAGCAGTTTAAGCATATTGATAAAAAAAAGACTTGCAGAGTAAGAGTTGATAATCTCCCTTGTGTTTGTGCCAGCAGTAAATAGCAAATGATCACTTTGTCTTTGTTAAAACATTTAATAATGTTTACTGTTTAAAAACATATGTGTAATATAATAAATTCATCATGCTTAGACATATGGTATTAGTTATACATATAGTTTGTACTTGTTGACAGACAAATTTACTATAATAAACAACTATCTCTCACATCCTAAAACTATTACACATGTTGCCCTGTCTGACCCCATCACAGAGAACTATATTCTACTACATATTTGCCATATTGTCAGACCCATCATCAATATTTGAAAACTATTACATATTGGATCCTATCTGAGAGACTGCTAGCAGATTCTTGCTTTATATATCTGTCTGGCTGATGCCAGACACATTCTGATTGGTCAGAATGCTTCATTATGCAAATGTGACATTCTTGCCCATCCATGCAAACATATTTACACATACATATATGTATATACATACTGTGTTGTACAATTAAATATACCAATACTCCCACTCCCACTGCCTCATCTGGAACTCGAAAGGCATTTTGCTTGATGCAAAGTCACATAATTTGGACTTACTGTTAGGAATACTGGTGCCAGAGTAATTTCCCCTTCATTCTTGGATTAAAACAAAGTAACGCTTCTGAAATTAGGAGTTAGGGATGCCACCATGTGGCAGTATCTAAAATGGAACTGGGTGACACCATAGCTAACCAGTGAGGTCTGCCATCTTTTCTGTTCCAGCAAATTTTCTGGAAGGATGCTCTCTCATCAAATAGTGTTGTTTCAACCAAAGTGCTGGGGGCAGCTGCCTGGCTAGCTATTTGCACCATCTGGTCACCCACTGCAGCAGATCTAAAATAGCAGCGCTTGAAATGGAGGGAGAAAACTAATGTTAACATTGATTATATAAACAAGTCTCCTATTACTGAGCCAGTACGCTCCAAATAGTTCTCTTTTATCATCTCATGCAGCACCAGATGTCACATTCCCTAATTTTCCAGGTTTGAATGTGTGTATTTGAAAGTGGGAGCCCGGAACAGAATAGAGATTCTGTTGGTGTACTGCCCACCCCACCACTCAACAGTCTTCCTTCCTGAGCTAGATGAGCTGATCATGGGGATGGTATTGGAGTCTCTTTGGCTTGTTGTGCTGGAGGACTTCATGTCAGGAGTAGCTCAGGACTTCATGTCTTCCAGGGCTGTTGACACAATCACTCCTAAGTGTCACCTCCCATGAAGTAGAGTCAACCTGGCCCCCTGGTTTACTGGGGAGCTGGTGGTGATGAAATGAGTGGGGCAGAGACTAGAATGACAATGGCGGAAAACTTGGAGTGCATCTGACTGAACATGGGCTAGATTCCATTGGGAGGCCTATTCCATGACAGTGGCAGTGAAGAAGAAGCCATTCTTCTCTGCCACCATTATGTCTGCACAGAGTCATCCAGCAGAGCATTTTTGAGTGTCAAGGGCCTATTATGTGCCTGCCCCCAGGAAGATAATTCATACCACACTGTAGCTCACTGTGAAGAATTTGCACAGCACTTTGCAAGCAAAATAGCTCAGATCTGCTCTGATTTGAATGCCATAGTCAATACAGGTCCTGTGGACGTAACTGGCGGACCCCTGATTGTCCTGTGTTGATGGATAAGTTTCAGGTTATGCAGCCTGATGATGTGGACAAGCCCCTTGGAGAGGTTAAGGCTGCCAATTGTCTACTGGATCCTTGCCCTTCCCGGCTTATAAAAGCTGCCAGAGAGGGACTAGCTGAGTGTGTCTGAGGGGTGGTGAATGCCTCTTTGCAGCATGGTAGGATCCTAATATGCTTAAGGGAGGCAGTAGTAAGACCACTATTGAAAAACCCTCCTCGGACCCCATGTTACTGGATAATTATCAGTCAGTCTCTAATATCCCATTTTGGGCCAAGGTGCTGGAGCAGGTTGTGGCTTCTCAGCTCCAGGGGTTCCTGGACAAGACAGATTATCTAGATCAATGTAAGAAGTTTTGGGTCCTTTTAAGGAGAAAGGCAAATCAAAACTATTCTAAATAAATAAATAAATTCAATCTGGCTTCAGGCCTGGTTATGGAATGGAGAATGCTTTGGTCTCCTTGATAGATGACCTATGCCAGGAACTGGACAGGGGGAGTGTATCCCTGTTGGTTCTGCCGGACTTGTTTTATAGTGGCTCGAATGCCCTAGTTACATCTTGACTGGTTTCCTGTAATATGCTCTGTGTGGGGCTGCCTTCAAAAACTCCAGCTGGTCTCAAATGCAGCGGCCAGATTGCTAACTGGGGCTGGTTACAGGGAAATTATAACTCCCCAGTTACAACAGCTCCACTGGCTGCCAGTCCGTTTCTGGGCACAATTCAAAGTGCTGGTTTTAACTTATAAAGCCCTAAACGTCTTGGGTTCAAGCTATCTAAAAGACCACATCTCGTTCTATGAGCCTTCCTGGGTGTTACAATCCTCAGGGGAGGCCTTTCTCTCAGTTCCACCACCCTCACAGGTGTGCCGGGTGGGGACATAGGAAGTCAGGCTGGCCCCATGTTTGCTGTCCTCCTGCAAGCAGGCAGAGGCCTTTCTCTTCAGGAAGGCTTTTCCTTAGTGGCTGTCTGTCTGAGAGGGGTTTTTGAACAGATTGTAGTGCTCTGTTGCTTTTAAATGTGTTTTAGTATTGATTTTAATTACCATATTTAATATAATACTTGTTTAATCCTTTTAAAATATTTGTATACTTACGTTTTTAGCATTTAAATGTTGTCTTTTTAATGATGGGGTACACTTTGCTGTCCTTCTGCAAGCACTCAAAGACCTTTCTCTTCAGGCAAGTTTTCCCTTGATAACTGGTTGCCTGAGTGGGGTTTTCAATATATAGTTGTACCTTACTGCTTTGTATTTGTGTTTGTATATGTGTGTTGCATTGTTTACCATCGTGTAGTGTGGTATTTGTTTGATCCTTTTTTGTATTTGTAGAGTTACTCTTTTTAGCTCTGAATATTATCTTTAGATGATGTAAGTGCACTGTTGATCCTTTTTAAGGAGAAAGGTGGGGTAAAATAAACAAACAAATAAATAAATAAAGCATGCCTGTGGATCTCTATTACATTCAGGTAGAAAATTTTTGCTTTTGAACGGATATGGCCACCAGATGTCACTGTATGATAAATTATTAATAGTAGCTGTGAACAGAGACAAAACGCAGCAACCCATTGTCAGTAGATCACTACTAGAGATGGGGATGAAGCACCAAAATGGCACTTCGTCTTGGTTCATGAGTTGTCAAACTTGATGACCCATGAATCACGAATTGCCCCCCAGTGATCCGACGAACAACAAATCAATTCGTCATTCGTCGGGTCATTTTTTCCCCCTTTCCCTCCTCTTGCTATGGCCTGCGGGACATAGCAAGAGGAGGGAAAGCAGGGATCAAAGGGATCCCACAGCAGCTGGGGGATCCCTTTGATCCCTCTTTGATCCCTTCCCTCCTCTTCTTATGCTGTGTGGACTTTTGACAAAGTGCCCCATGATATCCTGATTAGCAAGCTAACTAGTTGTTAGTCCTAACTAGGTGCTCAGTCCTGGGCCCGGTGCTCTTCAATATTTTTATTAATGACTTGGATGAAGGAGTTCAGGGAATGCTTGTCAAATTCTCAGATGATACCAAATTGGGCGGAATAGCTAATACCCTAGAAGACAGAAACAAAATTCAAAATGACCTTGATAGGATAGAGCACTGGGCCGAAAACAAAAGAATGAAATTCAACAGGGAGAAGTGCAAAGTACTGCACCTCGGAAAAAGAAACCAATTGCACAGTTACAAGATGGGGGATACCTGGCTCAGCAAAACTACAAGCGAAAAGAATCTTGGAATTGTCATAGATGACAAGCTAAATATGAGCCAACAGTATGATGTGGCTACAAAAAAGGAAAATGCTATTTTAGGCTGCATTAATAAAAGTATAGTTTCCAAATCCTGCGAGGTGCTAGTCCCCCTCTATTCAGCACTGGTCAGGCCTCACCTTGAGTATTGTGTCCAGTTCTGGACACCACACTTCAAGAAGGATGCTAACAAATTGGAACAAGTTCAGAGGAGGGCGACAAGGATGATTAGGGGGCTGGAAACCAAGCCTTATGAGGAAAGGCTGAAAGAACTGGGCATGTTTAGCCTTGAGAAAAGAAGACTGAGGGGTGATATGCTAGCACTTTTCAAATATTTGAAAGGCTGTCATACAGAGGAGGGGCAAGATCTGTTCTCGATCATCCCAGAGTGCAGGACATGCAACAATGGGCTCAAATTAAAGGAAGCCAGATTTCGGTTGAATATCAGGAAAAAATTCCTAACTGTTAGAGCAGTACAACAGCAGAACCAGTTACCTCGGGAGCTGGTGAGTGCTCCAACACTGGAGGCATTCAAGAAAAACTTAGATAATCACCGGGCAAATATGCTTTGATTGTATTCCTGCATTGAGCAGGGGGTTGGACTTGATGGCCTTGTAGGACCCTTCTGACCACTTTTCTATGATTTCTAAAGGGGAACCAAGCCATCCCCCAGCCCCGGGGGTGGGATTCCCTTTGGGCAGGCTTTAGCAAGCCCCCCGAAAGGAAGACTCCTCTCTGCTTATGCCCCCAAGGAACAGCTGATCTGTTGGGGCATAAGCAGATAGGGAACGAAGGAACCAATATAAAAGGGTTATATTGGACCTCAAGAATATGAAGCAACGAATATCTGACAAATCAGGGATATTTAACGAATATCCTGATTCGTTTTCATATTCATCCCCATGTCTAATCACTACTTAGGAAAGAGGAACATCTGGCCTGTGAGTGGTTGTGTCTGTAGTGGTTGCCCATTCCACCTCCTAGCTTCTCCTATTTTCTGTGATCAGTGTTCAGAGATAAGAGAAATATTTTAACTTTAAATCCCTAGAACAGAACCGCGCCGAGCATAGTTGCCTGAAACTTTGCAAGTATGAAATGTCACTGTATGGAACTATGCTGAGCTTTTTAAGCAGGAAAGCTGTTCCCTTTGGTACTCTTCCTAAGCAGGCATGGATAGACTTTATGGGTGCTTATTATGCCAGTAGTAATGCCCTCAATATAAAGAATTATATCTGGTCCCACTCACTTTCCTTGTGAACTTCTGATCCTGTCCTAGACCTTGCTCTATGACCTTAGCCCCAAGCACTGTTATAATGCAGCCCTGAGAGTTTTCTCAAAATAGAATTTGGGCCTCTGATTGAAACAGATTACCCATCACCTGCCAAGACAGCCAGAAACTCCACAAGGGCTGTCAGGAAACCATCAGTCTCCTAAGGTAGACACCCCCCAATGCTCAGCATTCCCATAAGTCTAAACCCTACCAGACAGTGATCTATCCATGACAAAATAATAAATGAGAGTTCCTCCACATCCAGTTCATGACCATCCTGTCTGGTACAGCAAATCAGGTCAAGAGTATGCCCTGTAACATGAGTAAGGTCAGATACCGTTTGGGACAGCCCCATGGTTGTCATGGTAGACATGAAGTCCTGAGCCACTCCTAATAAACTGATATCCTCATGGATGTTGAAGCCCTCCAGCACAACAAGCCAAAGCAACTGCAACAACACACTAGAGACCAACTCAGTTAGCTCAGGAAAAATGACTGTTGAGCAGCAGGGTGGGAAGTACACCAACAAAATCTGTGTTCTGTTCTGGGCACCCACTCTCAGCTACATGCCCACAAAGGAACC
This sequence comes from Intellagama lesueurii, assembly GCA_037013535.1. Classification (NCBI taxonomy): domain Eukaryota; kingdom Metazoa; phylum Chordata; class Lepidosauria; order Squamata; family Agamidae; genus Intellagama; species Intellagama lesueurii. Next base: position 223,404,367 of record JBAJHW010000002.1, read on the forward strand.
TATTGGACAGGGCACCTGGTAAGGGTGACTGAATTTTGATAGACTATTGCAACTCCTCCTCCCTGCTCCTCAGGTCTGGCCTGCAGTTTCAAAGACAACAGAGGTGGACAAAGGTGAGAAAAGCTGACTTCCTTAGCATTATCCAACCAGGTCTATGTAATGCAAGCCAATTCAGCATGTTCATCCAGGATCCAGCAACAGCACCTTTAACCCAGAGGGCTTACAATCAAGGCTATCTAAGGTATTGGATTTGGAAGACAGGATTCTATTTGGAGTTGGAAGTTCCTCCAAGGATCCCATGAGATGTTGGGTGGGAAGTTCCTCCATAGATCCCATGGAATTCCCTCATGCCGTGGCACTCAGCACAGTGGGAGAGCAGGGAATAGCCTTCTGACAGACCTGCATGGGGTGGGTGAGTGGGGATAACAGTGGCTTTACCCCATGCTGCCAAATTTAGAGGATACCCTTCCCCAGACCTCAGAGATTGGTTTAGTGGCCTAGTTTATTACCGTAGGAAAAGACATGGTGGATCAGGCCTTTAGGGTTGCTTTTGGGGGTGGCTGCTAGGCCTTGCAGAAGAAAGATGTTCAGTAGGCCAGTGGAGGACATGTCTTCCCAAGGCTTGGTGGACAACACCTCTGGCCCAGATGTGGAGGCAGAAAAGGCATCAAAATGGAAGGCTAGGCTACCCAGATCATATACCAAGCTCCCTCTATTATCATATACCATTGTAATGATCATGTCTGATGAGTGGATTTGTCCACAAAAGCTCACATTAAAAATATAATAGTTGGTCTTAGAGATGGGGATATTGTATTGTATTCATAAATGAATATGAATATCCCCATTCCAGGTGCACCTGACCCTCGGAACCAGCCTGTCCACTCACGCGCTGCCGTGCCGCCAGCCTCCTACTCTTCCCTCCAGTCACAGAAGTAGCTCTGTCTCCTGGCTTGGCTAGCCACTCCAGTCAGGGGGCGAGAGAACAAGTCTCCTTGCATGGCTACTGAGTGGCCAGCCGAGCCCGGAGATGGCGGAGTTGGCGAGAAGAGTGGGAGGCTGGCGGCGCAGCAGTGCATGAATGGATGGGACAGCTGTGAGAGCCGGACCCTCATCAGGTGCACCTGGGATGGAGATATTCGTATTCATGAACGAATATGAATATCCTCATCTCTAGTTAGACTTGAAGGTGCCACCACATTTTTTTAACCTTTTATTTCTATTTTGCTTTTACCTATAATCCTAGCACAGACTAGCACGGCTACCCCTTCTACAACTGTAATAATCATGTTATGTATTTTCCTTTTATTCCCCTCTTCTCTGTGAAGTTATTTAAGCATGAACCAGCAAAGTTTTCGCCTGGATGTATATTATTAGCCCCACTAAACAATTTCTCTCACACACTTATATCAATCCTTTTGTAGATGGGGAAGGCCAGTGACTGGCAATTTGTGGAAAGAAGAACAGACGTCTGTTTGTAAGTCTAACAAGTAGGTTTTTTCCCCCCCAGTTTCATTTTGTTCAGTTTCTCTTGGCCTTATTTAAACCTCTTAAGAAAAGAAGAAATTATGCACGAGGGCATTTGCTACTCCTCTTCATGCACAATTATTTAAAGGAGAAATGGACATCATTAAGCTGGTAATCGTACAAGCATAGTTGATAACCTAATTGGTGACAGTCAATCTGTCTTCCTTTTCCTCAGGTACTCCCGATGAATGTAATGTCATGTAAACCACAAGAAGTATTATCCTCCTTAAACTAGTAATCGGTGCACTTTCTTACTCTGACTTCATTACTATCAGAGTCTTGTTCTTGGTCATTCCAATAAAACAAACTATAAAGTTCACTTAGCCATTGAAGACCCATTTATTTCTGCTACAGGGCTCATTACTCTGAAGATGGGAAAACAGACAATGTTTGTGAGGGACTCTTCAGTTTAACTGTTCCACAAGGCATGGAGGTAGTCCACCTACAACTATTGTCCCCTAACTAAAGAAGCTCCCCCTGGTTAGGCCAACACTCTTCTTTTGCCTTATCTTCCGAAGAGTTCTTTCAAATTAAATTGAGAACTTTTCTGTTGACTTGAAGCACTACCAATGTATCTCTTATTTGCCAGTCCTTGGTTGCGGCTAGACACCTTTTCTTCAGGCTGATAATGCATGCAATAAATCTTAATCTATCAATCCAAAACCTTCACTAAAATTGTTCATTGTTTGTAATTCTTCAGGTACCTGCATTTTTGTACTCTTTTAATGGCTTGTAATTTGAACCTGTCTCAACATGTTTGAAAAAAGAATATCCAAAATCCTGTTGCTTTGTATAGTAAATTGCACTAGCATAGGCCCATTGAATCAATGGGGATTTAGTGAATCAACTCATCTGTAAATTCCATTGATTCAAGTGGGCCTACTCTAACCCCACTTAGGTGAGATTTGTGAACTCAGTTTTGAGATGGGGAAAAGGATCTGATTCAATATGAATTGATCCACGGTGAATTCACAACTGGGAAGTTAAGTTTCCCGGGGTGAATTCACTTTTGCCAACCAGACAGGAGTCAGCAGAAAGGAAATTGGCAATCAGCCCTTTTCAGCTTAGGGCAGCTTCTGCTGTAGCTGTGCAGATTTGCAAGAGGCACAGCTATAGCAGAACTACCTTAACTAGTTGTAAAGGAGTGCTGATTAGCAATTTCCTCCTCCTCTTCCTCTCTCATTATCTCCCTCTTGTTTTTGCTCTGTTTTTTATCTCCTAGGTGCCCTAGGGCAACTTTGTTGCTGCGCTGGCAGCAAGCTTTGCAGAGGGAAAGAAGGAGGAGAAATGGCATTATAAACAAAGATCCAAAGTCTACATGGTAGTCTCTTGAGACATTTGAGGGCAACTGACCCCCATGAGTCTCTCTTTGGTTCTTCTCTCACCACCCTGTTCACCTCTAGTGCCCCTGCACATACTTTTCTGCATTGACATAAGCAATCACACTGCCTCATGGTGTAATAGTTAAATGGCAGTATTGCAGTCAAAACTCTGCTCACAAGCTGAGTTCAGTCATGACAGGCTCAGGTAGCCAGCTCGAGGCTGACTCAGCCTTCTGTCCTTTCGAGGTTAGTGAATTGAGTATCCAGCTCACAGGGGAGGGCAATGTGTAGCTTGCATAATTAAATTGTCAACAACCTAGAGAGTGCTTTAAGAGCTACAGGGAGGTATATAAGTAGCTCACTTTCCTTTTTGTTTTTGCTTGAACCTACATGAATGTATTAACTGTTAAAAAAAGTAGAAGCCTCACTGGTGGAGGAAAAAAAGTCAGATTGAGGGGAAAACTCTGGACTGATTTGCATTGACTTGTATGTTGTGTAATCAACAGAAAATAATACAAACCTGACTGTTCCAATGCTGGAATGCCAAGCAGATAAAAGCAGTGAGCAGGCTGCCGTATTATTTGCCAATATAGTTGCCCCCTGAGTCTGTTGCAGAGAGTATTCACTTTGTCATAATTATTTTACTTCATTGGGACACAAAGAAAATGATGACATCAGATGATAAAATGGCCCAATTAGTTTTAAATGGAAGAAATACTACTGTAAAATATGAGTCTGTTCCAAGTATGACACAAAAGACAAAGAAACCTGTCAAGAATGAGCTTACTGGTTATAACTCTTAACTTTCTTAATTCCCATTCATACATTGCAGGTGTCATTTTTTTCATGTAGTTTTGAGAATCAAATACAAATTTGTACCTAAAAATTCACCAGTAGAGACCTGATAGATATGTGGAGTAAGAGAAAATAAGAACTAATGCATATCATGTCTCTAATTTTTAGCTACATCAAGTCTGGTTATGTACGAATGTACATTGAAATATTTCCTACATACAGTACTTGATGGCTATCACCACCATTTAATTCCCTTGGAAAAGAACATGCCATTCTCCTGATGCAAATGGACGATTACTCCCACAATCCCTCATTTGCTTTTGCTGGCAAGGACTGATTGATGTTTCAGTTCAAGAATATATGGAGGGCACATGCTCTTCAACCCAACGTAAGTAGTAGTTCTGTTTATGGGGGTCTGTCTGTGACATCCTAGACTCAGAGGCAAGTCACTCCTAGAGGTCAGTTATCCAATGATAATACAGGTCCTCATCTTTAAAGCCCTTCATGATGTGGGTCAGGACTCCAGGATACCTGAAGAATATCTGAAGGACTGCCTGTTTTCACTATGCCACTATCCATATTTGAAATCTTCATAAGAGCTCCTTTAATGGTTTCCCTCACCTCCTGAGAAGGAGCAAGAAAAACCTATGCATGTATCGAGGGGTCACTAGAGCAAATTCAGTTACTGCAAACACACACATATATAAGGCATTCAGCAGGATTTTGAGAGTGGAAGTGGTGTTTGCTGTAAAAGTGGTTGAACACCTTTTAAAAAAACAACAACACTTTTTTTCCTGAATAGGAATATTTCTTTGTTCTTACTGATATTATTATGCTCAAGATGTGATCCCTGACTAGCTAGGTTTATCCATGACTGCTGTCTAGAAAGCACTGTCCACTTTCTGAAATCAGTATGTTCCCTCGGTGATATTGGCCCATAGCTACATGTGACTGTGTTTGTAGCATTGCCCTGTCATAAAAATCCCAGAAATCCCTGGAAACAGGAAGACTGACTGAGCTCTAGAGCAGCATTCCCCAACTGGGTACCCTTCAGATGTGTTAGACTTCAACTTCAAAAGCTAAGGATGATGGAAACTGTAGTGTTTGAGGGAACCCAGTTGGGAAAAGATCATGCTAGGAAGTGAAAAGAGGCCATAGCCTGGAGAAGAAGGTGGTGCCAAAGAAACAGCAGTATCAGCAACAGAGAAGGAGAAAATGAATCCCATTCATTGGTGAGGCAATAAATGTTTTGAATGACTAAGGGAGTTTCAGGAAACAGGCACTGAACAAAAGCATTCCTAATGGAGATGTTTTCCCTTTGGTTCCCTCTTTGCAAGGGTAAGAGGGCCCCAATTACTTGGTAATAAAGTGACCATCACCAGCGTCTTCACCAGTATTGGGGGAAGGAATCTCTTTTAATCCTGGGTGGTGGGCTGGCTGTTTTGCTCCATAGAACTAGAACATTCAATAAGCAATAAACAAAGCCTTAAAGGGTTTCCTCCTCTTGGCTAGCCAGGGGGTCTCTGTGTGCATGCCAAGCAGATAAAAGCAGTGAGCAGGCTGCATTTTCCTCCTGAGCATAAATCCTCCTGAGCTCAAAGATTCTTTTGCAGATAAGGGCACAGAAGACTTCAGATTTGGATTCCAAAGGAAAAGTAAACTGGATCCCAAAGCTAGTGTCTTGATCAAATTTCAGCACATGTAACAATAAATGTAGATGTGTTTGTGGATTTGTAGGAAGGTCTACTCAATCGCCTGGTTGTGAGCCACCATGTGCCCAGGCAGACAATGGAGTACTCTACTTCACCACACCTACTTCCCTTTTTGCAGTTATACATGCACAAAATTAGACAACGTACCAGCTTAAGAGCTTGGTTTGGCAATATTGTTGAAAAATTGTTGTTGCAGTTGTTGCTGTTGTTGATTTGGCTTAACCACGTGAATCCCTCATTTAACAAGGCTCCTGATCACGTTGGCCAGGAAATTCTGGACCTTATTGTCTGGAAAAGTTATGTTTCCAAGTTTCATGTCCCTAAAATGAGGGGCATATTGTTCTTGAATTGTATCCTGATGAGCCTCATTCATTTCAGTATGGCATATGCAAGAGATTTCCTCATTAGGTTGTGTTCAGAGGTTACTGCAGTAGACTCAAAATGGAGGGGTAATAAGAGAATCAGCCGGGGACCCATTCCAGATTAATTTGCCTTGACCTAAATGAAACAGAAGAATAGGCCCCATAAATTAGAGATTGCCAACATCTGGTCTATGACTTTTTAGAATGAATCCAGATAAGTCATGGGTCTGGAATGGCTCTCTTGTGAACTCTTGAGATGCAAGTTTGTTTTCTATTTTCCATCAATTGTCTTATGCATAATTTAGGGTAAAACAGCACGTCTGCACAAAGGGATTAAATGCAAAAGTGATTCTAGGTCTTGAAACCTATCCAAACAGTTCCAGGGTTTTATATTGCACAACTAAGACATTTATTTGAAGAGGGGTAGTGACTATTAATATGACATCAATGGGTTCCTACATGTCATGCTGTTTGTTCCAAGGAACGGGACACTTTAAAAACATTCAGACTCTTCCCCGCCCGCCCCCCCCGCCCCCCAAATCCCAATGGATTCAGGTAACTGGCTCAAGGTTGATTTAGCCTTCCATCTTTCTGAGGTCAGTGAAATGAGCATCCAGCTTGTGGGGCGGGGGGAGGCAAAATGTTTTTTGGGTAATTATTCTGTATATCACCCAGAGAGTGCTTTATGCACTACGGGGTGGAATAAGATAAAACAGCAGCAGCAGCAACATCACCACCACCACCGACAAATCTCAGCATCTTCTCACTCCCCCCACCCATTAAGTACATCCTGTTTGTAACGCAAAATGGCAAGAATGGTAATGAAATGTGGTGATGCAGTTAGTAAGTTTGTTTTGTGCTATATTAGTATAATAATAGATAGCATTCAAAATGTGATAATAGTATACACTTGCATCAATGATGGGCTCACACCTTAGCAAATGTTTCCTTTCAGTGCTGATTCCCCCCTCCCCCACAAATTTATATCATCTTTTTCCCAGTGAAGAAACCTAGGACTGCTTACAAGTTATTAAATATTAAACCAAAATAAATTATTATAGTAAAAACAATTAAACACATAATAGTATTAAACTGATCAGTTAAAACCATTGAAAGCACCTTGAAAACACATTGAAACATGTATAATATAGTAATAATGGCCAGCACACAAGGACAAAACTCATCACTGATCAATCTGTTGTTATAAGTCTGTCAAAGAAGGATGGTCTTCACCAGTCATAGGAAGAACAAGAGGGGGGGAAAAACACTTCTTGTCACATTCCCTTGGAGGTGAGGAGTTTTGTGGGGCTTGAAAATCCATCTTTCAGGTTTTTTTTCAAGACAGGCTACTTTGACAAGGAATGATTAATCTAGCAAGTATCCTTTGCATCCCTACTCTTTACCTGTGATGAGATACTTCCAGTTCCAAGAGGGATCATGGGAAGAGCTTGTCTTTTGCCACATCAAAGGCATCTATGCAGTCAAGTCAATCACTTCCAAGGGATAGTCTGAGATGACAATCGGCACTTGATTCTCATGAACAGAGCCTTCAGTGCAGCAAGGGGGTCATAATGCTTCCCCAGACAACACACTGGAAGAACCCAGCTAATTTGAGGACTCATAACCTTTCATGGAATTATTGTTCTCAAAATGACTGATGTCAGGTGTCTAGAGACCCATACAAGATGAATGGTTCTGATGTGATTATTTGAATGTATGACAGTCATTAAAGCAAATTAACTTCCAGTCATTTTGGAGTAAGCGAGAGGAGCAGATTTTTTTTTTTTTGGATCTTTGAAACTGACATGTTGTTGTTTAGTCGTTAAGTCATGTCCGACTCTTCGTGACCCCATGGACCAGAGCATGCCAGGCCCTCCTGTCTTCCACTGCCTCCCGGAGGTGGGTCAAATTCATGTTGGTCGCTTCGATGACACTGTCCATCCATCTCGTCCTCTGTCGTCCCCTTCTCCTCTTGCCTTCACACTCTCCCAACATCAGGATCTTTTCCAGGTAGTCTTCTCTTCTCATGAGATGGCCAAAGTATTGGAGCCTCAGCTTCAGGATCTGTCCTTCCAGTGAGCACTCAGTGTTGATTTCCTTTAGAATGGATAGGTTTGTTCTCCTTGCAGTCCAGGGGACCCTCAAGGCGTCCGCAGCTGAGCGACCTTTCGGCTTTGGCCCAACCACTTAGTTAGCTCTGGAGCTACTTGTACTTGTCCTCCACTCTTCCTCAGTAGCATGTTGGACGCCTTCCGACCTGAGGGGCTCATCTTCCAGCGTCATATCTTTTAGCCTTTTGTTTCTGTCCATGGAGTTTTTTTTGGCAAAGATACTGGAGTGGCTTGCCAGTTCCTGCTCCAGGTGGATTGCGTTTAGTCAGAACTCTCCACTATGACCTGTCCGTCTTGGGTGTCCCTGCACGGCATAGCCCATAGCTTCTCTGAATTACTCAAGCCCCTTCACCACGACAAGGCAGCAATCCGTGAAGGGGGAAACTGACATGGGGAATGGTAAATTATCATTACCAGAATTCCAGAAGCATCACAGTGTGCTCTTGTGTTAAACCTTCCAAACACTGGCATCTTTAAGCCCAATGATGAGGTTATATGATTTTATACATACATATATATTTGTCTATTGAACCCAGTATTTTGCTTTAATATGATTCACTCTACTGGATCAAGATGAATGCTTGCTGTCCTCCAAGTCCTGTTGTTGATTCAAACATTGGCTAAAAACCTTTTGCTTTATGTAGTAAATTTCATTAGAATAAGCCCATTGAAACAGTGGAGATTTTTTGAGTCAACTCTTTCATAAGTTCCATGTATTTGGGGACTTAGACGAGTCATAACCCTAATAGAACTTAACACACTAAGCAACAGGATTTCAGACATTGTGCAATTATGGTTGTAAATCTTTAAACCAGCCAGTGGGTGTCACTACAATGCTGTTGAAAGCATAATACCGCATAGCAGGAAAACAAATATTTTGCTCCAAGGAAACAAATGATTAAAATTACAGGTCAATCTTTCAATCATTTGATGACAGGAAGGAAGCAAAATGGTTATAGAAATGATGAATCCACTTAGAAAGGGAAAATATATTTACTCCATGTGAGAATGTTTCATGATTACTATTTTTAAAAAAAACTGGAAAAGAAAAGGATAATTTGGAAGTTTCTCACTTCATGATTTTAATCACCCTAGACATGAAAGAAGCTGGACAGACAACCAGCTTCCATGCGTTTGCATTTAAAACAGCTTTCTGTGTGGCAAGACTTGTGTGTGAATTAGCTACATGACTTCTAACAAGCCTCAAATTATGTACCCAACTTTACTCACCATATTTTGTAACACAGAAAACTAATATTCTGTAACGAGCTACATTTAAAAAATGGGATGAATCTATTGGAAGTGCACAAATGAAGAGAGATGATAATCTCTTTTTTTGAGCTTCCTTGCAACTGGAATTTTTCCCCTAGGTTTGGGGTCACATTGATGTTTGTTTTTCTCTCTCGTCAGCAAAATGGAACATGGCAAATCATTTCAAAGTGATACCAGGGCTAGTCCAAGACATCTTTTTATCTGAGAGTGCAACAAATAGTACTTTCATCCATACATGTAAGTCAAAAGACCTCGTTCTTACAAAAGACCTAGTTCCTACAACCAATGAAAATAAACTGGCATATGAGGCAACAAACATGTTCTGCCATGGTTCTAAAATTCAAGGCTCTACAGAATTTGTATTCATGACTTGGATGAAGGGATGCTTGTCAGATTTGTGGATGACACAAAATTGGATAAAAGAACTAATACAACAATCCATGTTGTGAAAAGTGACCACACTGAGGGCAAAAAAGGTGACCACAAGGAATCATGCTTTTTCAGTGGTGGCCCCCAGTCTCTGGAATAAGTTACCAAGAAAGATATGCCAGACTCCTTCTATTCTTATGTTCAGGAAACTGGTAAAGACAGAATTGCTTAAAGGTGCCTTTAACAACTGAATCTCCTGGATGCTGTTTACTTATTTATTTATTTTTGCACAAATTTTAGATTTTATAGGTTTATTAATAATTATGATGTAATTACCATTGTGTACCACCATATTGTTTTTGACTGCATGTTATTATGCAGGGTCTTAAGGGTTTTTAAGTTTTAACCTGTAAACCACCCCAGAGTAGTGTTTGCATTACTGGACAGTATATAAATAAAATAAAATAAGATAAGATAAATCCCATGACTAGGAAAGAGAGAAAGTGTAGGACATTGAATGTAGCTGCACTGCAGTCCATTCCTTTCCATCTGATTATGCATGAAAAGAGATCCAAACTCCAACTGAAAGGATGACCATTCCTGCAATGGGCAGTGAACGATAGCAGCTTCAATGAATGGAGTTGGGAACAGGAGAAAACAAGCCCACTTTTAACATGGTTGGCTGCTATACCTGAAAAGCTGCCTGACTGCAGTTGGGCACAATGGTTCCTTCTTTTGATATCTGCCATGTTGTTTAGTGTGATAGTCTTGTGTAAAACCATCCCATAGTAATAGTTCCTTATGTTTCCCCTTTTAAGCAAATGGGAGTAGTCTGAGTATTTGGAAACCTGTATATTGCTATGAATATTTGGTCCAGTTCAGGGGAGACAAATAGGCATCTGAAAAAAACCTAGTATTTCAATGCATAGCCCTAATACCCATAGATTTCAGGTTATAACAAGAGCTGCTCATTTAGAGAAGGATAGATTTTCTCCTTTTATATTAAATCCAGCAGTAATTGAGAACTGCCTCCAAACACAAAGCAAAACATTCAGTTGTCTTATAAGGACAAAAGCAGAAGTGAATCAAAGAAGCTCAAAATTAATTTTAGGTGGTAATCAAGGCAAAAAAAAAATCAAGGAAAGTGAAAATGGGTAGCGATCATTCCCTTTGTAATCAGTCTTTCCTTTACATTGAGACTTTCAACATACTGAGACTTGGATGCTCCTCTAAAGCTGAATATTTTTGGGAAGGGCTTTTTTAAAGGATTAAAAAAAAAAGAAACAGTCAAACCTGTATCTTAAATTAGGCAATCTTCAGGCTGAAACTATGGGATACATATGTGCAATCCACTACCACATTATTTGTACTAGTTACTAGCAGAAAATAATTATGAAGCAAGGTGTAAGTGATATGCAGAGGGCTTGTCAGGAAACTAAAGAAAAAGATCACCATGCCATAGCTGGATACCCTAAAATAGCATCAACGGATTATACATGCAGGCAAATTGCAAAGATTATTTTTCAGCAGTTGGCTCAATCTGACAGATTACTCATATCTTCTCCTCCATACCATACATTTCAGCCACCTCCAGATTTAGAAAATGAAGTTACAATGCTGTACTGGTACAAGCAAGTTATCACAGATGAAGAAATTGATTTCAATAAGGCAGATATACTTCTGGATAAGTAACATAAAAAGATGCCTTTTAGAAGTCAGTGTTCCATCAACAAGCAACTTCAAAAGTACAGAAAGTACAAAAATTGAAAACTACCAAGAATTAAGGAAAAAAATTCAAAAGAATATGGAAGCAAGATCAGATCGATGCTGGAATGCATGAGGAGGAATTCAGCTTTGAGGATTATGATTAGTTTTTTTATTATTACAAATATACATCTTGTTTCTCAGTGTTTCTCCCCATAATAATTTCAGCCACTGGAGGTATTTCAATTTCTTTAGTTACCAAATTAAAACAATTGCCAATAACTGCTAATACTGTCCATGTGGGATGGGACTGCTAAAGGCATGACCCCACAAGCTTTCTTACTGATGTCAGCTGCTTGTGTGAACATGAGGAGTTGCCTTATGTAGAGTTAGACTTGTATGGAGATTTCTGGTATTCTCTGGTTGCCCTCCATCCAAATACGAACAAACCCTAACTCTGTTTAGCTTCCAAAATCAGACAAGATTGGCAATATTCAGGTGATAAGGTAGGGCAAACTCATGGCCATAATGCCTGAATAGGGATCAAATCACTTTACTATTGGTTGTTGTGGGTTTTTCGGGCTCTTTGGCCGTGTTCTGAAGGTTGTTCTTCCTAATGTTTCACCAGTCTCTGTGGCCGGCATCTTCAGAGGACAGGAGTCAGAACTCTGTGCTCTGGTGCAGTTTGTTTGGATTGCTGAGTATTTATAGCTGTGGGATCAGCTTTTGATGGGTGTCGTTAGCTGGTCTTTTGTGTGCAGTGATAAGACCAGCTAACGACACCCATCAATCACAGTGACAGATCATCTCTCCCCCTTATCACAACAATACACCCACACAAAAAAACACGCTGATCACCATAATCACCCATCTCCTGAAAAGGACAAAAGCTGATCCCACAGCTATAAATACTCAACTATCCAAACAAACTGCACCAGAGCACAGACAGAGTTCTAACTCCTGTCCTCTGAAGATGCCAGCCACAGAGACTGGTGAAACGTTAGAAAGAACAACCTTCAGAACACAGCCAAGGAGCCTGAACAACCCACAACAACCATCAGATCCCGGCCATGAAAGCCTTCGAGAATTCACTTTACTATCTTTGCAGACATTCTGAAAGCAGTTTTTCTAAAACATCCACAACATATACAGAGCTAAGATATTCTGCTCATGTTTCCACTGTCCTTTGATATTACTGCATTTTTTTAGGGAATCAGAAGCAAAGAATACAACAAGTATTAGGGTCAACATATACAAGATACTCTGATCAGGTCTTTGCTGTGCATGTCTATATGATTGATTCAGTCAAATTTTCCAGTGACTAACTGCTATTTCACTGAGTATTCAATAGTCTTATAGTCTCATATGAAACATGTGCATTACTTGTGCTATTGAGAATGCAACATCCTTTTTTGGATTGCTGTACATTCTTCAGAGACATACTTGGCATACATTCAGTCTTCACCATGGTGAAGGGGAGGGGAGACAGAATAATGTACTTTGCATAGAGTTGAATATCCAAGTAGAAAATATATAGTAAGAACCAACTGTAGCAGTGCAATGTTGCAATTGTAAAATGTCTACTCTGTAGCAAGCTCTACTTCACTCAGAGAGAGGACATCCTAGGTATGGATACAAATCTTTGCTTATATATATATATATATACAAGTGAGAATGAAAGATTTCAAAAGTTCTCCCCAGTGGGCAAGATGACAAGAGTTTTTGTGCATTTTTCATATTTCCCTCCCCAGCAAAACTGTGGAAGGACTTCTTACATTACAAACTTTTTTAAAAACAGAAAATATGAGCTATGAAATTAATACAGTCCTCCCCCAGGTAGGTAGGTAGGTAGGTAGGTAGGTAGGTAGGTAGGTAGGTAGGTAGGTAGGTAGGTAGGTAGGTAGGTAGGTAGGTAGGTAAAGACTCAAGATCTGATTTATATGTATATAAAGAGACAGACAGACAGACAGACCTGCGAACATACAGGTTTTTTCAGACCCATGCAGGAGAAAAAGAAATCTCACAGTAGTTAACATTTTTTTCTCAATTCTTTTTTTTTTAAACTGAAGATGACAAAATTTGATGTGTTCATTGTGTTGTTACTCCTAGATAAATGAACATAAAATGTAACCTCATTGTCTGGAAGAGACCAAAGTGGTGATGAGACCGGAGCATGTGGAACTCTCCAAGGTGCTGGATGAAACATATGCTTTGCTCACTGTGTCTTGTATGTTTTTATGCCACTTTCAATGGTACAGATTTCTTTTCTCCAGGAGGACTCCCACAGCCAGCTCTTATTAGAAACTATTGATCTGTACACTGACTCACTATCTAGCAGCAAGAGTTAGTATATAGTGGTCTTAAGAAACAAAAACATTGCAGAGATGATAAGATGTCTTTTGTAGTCCAGCAGTCATGTCCACTTGCACGTTTTATTGTGTAATCTTCTAAACTATGTAGCCTTTAGTCTTGTCTGTACTATTTCTTAATGTGACAACTGGAAAAGAAAAAATCTCTCTCTCCCACATTCTTTCTTGCTCTCTCCCTTTCTCTGAAAAACAGACATTCTTTTTCAAGCTAGTTGATTCTAACAAAGACTTTAAATCAGATCTTGATTCTTCACCATCAGAAGTTTCACTAGAGATAAAACAGCTTATTAATGAGAAGAATGGAATAAAGTGAGCAATTTAACAAGTACAGAGCTCTCATTTCTAGTGAAAGAAAGCAAGGCAGTATTACTGCACCTATTTAATCCAGTGGCATTTAGCTGTCTTGAACAGATATAGCCAGAATATATTGCACTGGAGACACAATTTTATTGAAATGCCACAACCAGTCCCCACTTTTTTCCTATCTGCAGGTCATAACCACCTGCTCCCATTTATGCCATCTCAATTGTGGTGTGGTGCTTTCTTCCATCTTCATTGTTTGGATTCTTTGATGCACCATTAAAACACACACACACACACACACACACACACAGAGAGAGAGAGAGCTTGAAATGTGAAAAGCCTATTCATTCATGAAAGATGTCATGATGACATCCCATCCCAGTGGTGAATCATAGGAGTAGCGGACATAAACGGTTAGTGACAGTGGGCTCATACACTGCTATTAGTTGGTGTTTTATCATCTTTATTTTAAAAGTATGTAAACCATGATGACAGAGTGGGAACTGATTTAACATACACATTTGCACAGACACAGGAGATGTCTGAATTTAAAAAAAGCAAAGGATGAAAAACACTGAATGAAATCTCTCCTGAATTCTCGGCTTTCATTGATAACAATATTTTCATTAGAAAATGTCCATTGATGATTAATGCTTTAGCCATTAAAGATAATACAATGCAAATACTGAGAGAGTAAACATATATTTATACATGTCTGTCTGTCTGTCTGTCTGTCTGTCTGTCTATCTATCTATCTATCTATCTATCTATCTGATAAGCTCCAAAGCACCACTGCATCCCATCTGTCATTGTGATCAGTAGCTCTGTCTGAGACCATCTGATGTCTACGATGGGACTGAGTTGTTATCCCTCTTGCCCAACTCTCCAGGGATTCAGTGATATCACAGTAGACGTGCCTCCACTATGAAGGGGAAAGAAATTAAAGTAAAACAAAGGCTTGGGCCATCATGAACCAGAATCATTTCCCACATTTCACAAAGAAGCATCTGTAGGAAGCATACTCCAGTTCAGGGTAGGTTGTATTCCACCTTTATCCTTCTAGTTAGGACTTAGTTCATTAGTTTAAATTATATTCCTGTCCCTTTGATAGTTTTTTTCATCTTTCTTGCCCTTGTTTTTTGCCCATGTTTAAGATTATCATTAAACAAACAGTTTCTACAAATCTTGCTTTTCCAGTCACAGCACTGAAATGACATCCTGGTGTTTTTTAGCCTCAAAATCTCCCTTATTTGCCAGACTCCATACTTACTATCAAAAACTTTAACAAGTCATTCATATGGGCCATATATTAGAGTTCTCACCAGTCAAGCTTGCCTCTTGGTTTTTATTTTCTTCGACACCATACCTACACCATTCATTTATTTTCACCGCTCCTTGCTGTTTCTAAGCCAGCTCTTGCCCACTCCCACCATTCTGTATGCTTCCTGCACTTACAGAATTTCAGTGCCCATTTTTCTTTACTTCTTCTGACTTTCCAGTTAGAGTTAAATTCTCCACCAACTGTTCATTCAATATACCAGGTATGAGTAGTATACTTGCAAAGGTAACTTTTGTTTACTTCTCAGGAGCCAGAGTATTTGCAAGGTTCTGTTGATAATCTAATTTGTTCACTTATTCATGGCCTCCCAGAATTTTAGTCAAGCTGTGCCGGAAGCTTTACAGAGCTTCTTAAGCACATGACAAATGTAGATACAACTATGTTAACTATTCAAACTGCCTTCTTCTGGCTGAAAACAGCCAAAACACATGGTGTGATTTAGCAGTGATAGCTGAATCACAACTTAGATTTAGAACAAAAATTGTTTTACTTTCAAAAGCAAGTTGTTCATTCTAGGCTTCAGAATTAGAGGTTTTCAATTTCAGTACCCTACTGGCCCTTGAATCTCTCTAAATAATGTTCAGAGCACAGTATCATTAGAGCCATGGGAGTTCGATTCCTTACTGTGCCTCCTTGACAAGGGCTGGACTTGATGATCCATAGGGTCCCTTCCAGCTCTGCAGTTCTTCAAGGATGATGATGATGGTGGTGGTGATTAAAAGAATAGTCTTATGGAACCTTAAACCTAGCAAGTTTTATTCAGCATACATATTTGTGGCCTTTAGCTCACTTCTTCAGATGTCAAGTGACTTACAGTCCAGGAAATTGGTGTCAGATAAAAACAGTTAGTCTTTGACATACAACAGCATTCTGTTAAGTTTGCTGCAACAGACTCACAAGGCTGACCCATTATCTGTGTTATTCAGTTTCACCATTCTAAATCTTGTCAGGAAGAGCTCAACTGTGGCTCATACCTCCCAGTCCAAACTTAAGAGACCCCAAGTCCTCAAACGTCCACTGACATCGAGGGAGGGAGGAATGTGGAGAAATCTTGCAGTTACCATGATTTTAGGGGAGACCTGCTGCCTCCATGACAAAGCATGAGGATTCTCCCCAGGAGATCTTGGCTCCAGTGTGTTTGGCAACAAACAGAGGAAGGTTCCCAAAAAGAAATAAAAAGAAAAACAAAACTGCTGGGCCCATAGGGGAAAAGATCTAATTTGTTGTTTAGAGATTAAGCGGCTCCCCCTTTAATATCACAGATTTTGTTTTTCCCAGTGGATTAGAGGTAAATATCTTCTCAGTATTATTTTATTGAGTTTATTAGAGTTGTTTTATGCATTAAATCTTCATCCTTCTTTTTTTATTATTGCTTACAGGGAGCAAAGGAATTATCTTTCCCCTTTTCATCTCAATTTTGAATTTATCCACCAGGTATTTGCTTTTCTTTTGAAATCCTTGTAGATTCATTACTTCTATATTTCACAAAATGCGCTGGCAACCTTGTGGAGCTCATCCTTACAATTTGGAGTTCAGAAGGATGGAAGGCTGAGTCAACCTCAAACCAGCTACCTGAGCCTGTCATTATTGAATTCAAGTCACAAGCAACATCTTGACTGCAGTTTAACCACTAGTATTATGGACTGTGACTTCTCTTTTTCTCACATTTTTGTTTTTGTTTTTGTTCCAGTTGTTTGAGACATTAAATACCACCAGCTCCTTTTGTTTCTGCAGTTTTTCTAAAACAAACTTTGTATGACGCTCCTGTCTCTATGTGAAACTGGTGCATTTTTCCTCTTTTTGAAAGTAACTTCACAAACAAACACCCAGAGTAAGCACAAAGAGTAGATGGCTGGGTGATAAGAACAACCCATTCAATAGTACTACTTTTACTGCAAGGCAACAATTATTCATTTTTCAGTGCTGCATGTTGTATAGCAATGTGCAAAAGCCCTTGATGACAATGCAAACAACAACAACAACAACAACTTTGAAACCATTATAAAAAAGATGCAGTATGTTATGGCAGGCAGCAATGACATTTATCATAAAAGAATGAATCAAGTCAGGATTTAGCAGGTTTAGGCATCTGGCTGCAGAACCAGTGGTCAGGAGTCAGATTCTCCACTGTGTCTCCTTGACAGGGGCTGGACTTGATGATCCATAGGACCCCTTCCAGCTCTGCAGTTCTAAGATCTAAGATTCACATACTTAGTGATCTATAGATAATCAGGTACAACCAGCACACATGAAATTGATAACAGATTTTATCGCATATAAGGAAAGATAACAGGGAACAACAGAAAGAATCAAATTTAATGCTTTGCCTGTTTTATGCTCCACTTAAAAGGTGGTCAATGACTATGCCAGTAAATGATTGTAAAGCTTCAAGAAATATGATCGAACATTTTAGTGACCTTTTATATGCCCCTCCCCTTTTTTGGACATTTTCTCAGCTTTAAAATTGGCTAGGGAATTTCATAAGAACTAGAATATTTCTCTTTCTGTGGGTGTGTGGGTTGGTGGATTTGTATGTTTAGTATAGTGCTTTGTTGTAGGCATCCTTCAGTCTCGAGAGACTATGGTAACGTGCTCTGAATAGAGGTCTTGGAACAGTGTCTAGTGTGGCTGAGAAGGCCAATTCGAGAGTGACAATCCCTTCCACACTGAAGACAAATACAATCTGTCCCCTGTCCAGCTCCCTGATTTTGCTGGTTTCGGGACTGCCTCTTTGCCTCGTCCTGCTGAACAAGTATCTCTTCAAATTGGAAGAGGCCATGCTGCACCGCCTGCCTCCAGGCTGAACACTCAGATGTCAAAGTTTCCCATCTGTTGAGGTCCATTCCTAAGGCCTTCAGATCCCGCTTGCAGATATCCTTGTATCGCAGCTTTAGTCTCCCTCTGGGGCGCTTTCCATGCACTAATTCTCCATACAGGAGATCTTTTAGAATCCGACCATCAGCCATTCTCACAACATGCCAAATCCAACGTAGATGTCGCTGTTTCAGTAATGTATACATGCTAAATAAAGCACTTATAGTGCTTTATTGTTCTTGTTTTGATACATTTTCAAACAAAAGCATCTTCCTTTTGAAAAATGAAGAGGTTGAACAAAAGATGAAAAAATGGCAATTCATTTTAAAGCACTCCCCGTCCCCCTGCCATTTATATTTCCAACGTCTCAAGCTTCTTCTTATTAGATCAGGTCCATTTTGTCATTGAATCCCTTGCATTAGCATGGGGTTTTGCTTAGAATTGTAAGTATGTGCTAGGATATATTGTAGAATGTACTTTAATTGTCTGACCATTGTTACAGTGTATTTTTTTATGGATGTGTTGTTCTTATGATTTTTATGATTTGTTTATTGTTTTTCTATGTTGTGAATCATCCAGAGTGGCCTTTGGCTAGATGGGTGGTATATACATTGAATGAATGAATGAATGAATGAAGACCTGATTTATATCTCAAATATTTCATACTTACCTAAATGTAACAAACAACTGATTAAGATTCAAGACCTGTTTATCCAACTGGGTATTATATTCCTGCTTTTGAGATGCAGAAGAATCATTTGAGCCATAAGAACATATGGAAAGCCACATTAGGTAATACTAAAGAGTTATCTAGTCCAGCATTCTGTTTGTGGAGTGGCCCAACATATGACTGTGGGAAACCCAAAAACAGGATATGGAAGTAATAGTATTGATGTTCCCTGGCAAATGATATTAAGAAGCCTAAAAAACCCATAAGAACTAGTAGTTATTGTCGTCCAGCTGCTTTGTATTTAAAAATTTATCCACTGATAAAAAGGACAAGGCTAACAGATAATTTTACTATGTGTAGGTCTCAAAGCTTGGAACACTACTTTTTAAAAAGTACTCGTTGCATTACTCACTACTTTTTGGCAGCAGGGTGTCATTATTGTTATTGTTGTGCTACTCACACACATATAGAAGGTTCCAAGACACACACACACGTGGATGCTGAAAACACAGAACACCATTTTAATAGGAAACACTATAAATAGCATAGTGTCTGGCTTCCTCCAGTGGCCAGTTCTGGTAACTTCATCATTAAAAATATATACTTTTTTGAATTTTTCTTTTAATATTTTTTAATATTTTCAGACTGTGGATAAGTGAATCAGCAGATACTGATGATGTGGGTAAGGGAATCCTACTGTAATATGCAGAAACATACTCCTTGTTCCTCCATCAGCCAATTCAGACTCTGCAGCATCCACATTGTAGAAAAAAACCAAAGACCAAGGAATATTCTCTAATGATATCATAAAACCTGAAAAATTCCAGTCAAAATGCCTCCAAAAAGACTTTAAAAGCCCTTTAAAAGTAACTACCCAAAGTAATTAGTGTTACTCATCACACCACTCAGGTGTCACTAGTATATCTGAAAATAATTTTAGTTGCTAATTACTTTATTTTTTATCTCCAAAGCAAACAGTTACAAATAACTCTGCTATTTGTAACTATTTACTTCCAACCCCTGATAATTCTATAGCTCAAATATCTCATTAAAATGTTTTTAAAAACGCAAAGTTTAATGTAGTTGAGACTGAAGATTTTTTGTTCTTTGCAATCAAAATTTAAAAATCTGAAGAAGTAATTAAACGAAACAAGCTGTTATAAGCTATTGATGCTGTCCTATTAAAGGAGATGAAGTGCATGTATGGTGACATGCCCATATGTATATAACAGTGTTTTGGAAACAGTAACATTAATGGATATGCAAATTGTACTGGATCCTAAATGTGTGTTGTTGGGTTTGTCCAAAAGAGCCCTGTAGGTAGCAGGAAATCAAATTTGTGTTCCACTCATTTCTAGGAGCAGAATGTTTGTTGTTTTGATATTGAGAGAGAGAAGATGAACTATTGATTAGAGAGGTATATGGAAGATTGAACGACCACTATTAGCCAAAAAATTCATTTCTCATCTGATACAGAGAAAGAATACAATTTTAGACATCTAAATGTCCTTAAGATTTTCTTTTCTTTTTTTAAAAAAGAAAGAATACAAACAGAAGCAGTATTAAATATGGATGGATAGAAATGCTAATGCCTTGAATATTTAATGATTATTCATGAAGGTATGTTTTAAATATTAAAACAGAGAGGAAGTATTACGAGTTATTGCACTATTAAAATTCTCTCACTTTCAAACAGTAGTTCCAAATACTTAGCCAACATGACCAAGAGAAATGTGTCTATGTGGCATAAACAGCATGGTATGAACATTGTTATCCACTGCCACATGCCATGTGCTCAAACATCAGAAAAAATATGTATCAGGCTTGAGTCCAAGAAACCAAATTTGAGATAACTAGACAATCTAAGGGAAAAAAACTAATGAATATTGATTGTATTGTATCCACTAGAAGATTTTGCTACCTGAGCATAGAAAATAGACCATATTTGAAGGACTGTTATAATCCAGTCTTTCATATTTTTATGTAGAAATAAATTTCACTTGTTCAATGGAGTTAGCACTACAGAAATAGTACATAACATTGTGGATTTAGAATATTTTAAAATACAAAGTGCACAGAAGAGATTGCATGATGCATATAATGCCCGGTGAATATGTGTTGAATGAATATATATGTCTTTTGGGAGAAAAAAACTCGTGCAGACAGCCAGCTAAAATCAAACTCACAGAGTCTGAAAGTTAGATTGTGTTTCATTTTCCCGTAATGTGGATTTTCAAAGCTGAGACTGACATGCATACAAGAAGCCCCTGGTTCACCAAGCATATCATACAATGGCTGAAATTCTGTTGCTTTGCATTGTAAGTCAAAACTAGAGTAGGCCCAATGAAGCAATGGAAATTACAGAAGAATTGACTCCCCAAATTCCCATGGATTCAATGGGCCTACTCCTGTTGCAACCTACTACACTAAGCAACAGGATTTCAGCCGTGGTGACACAAACTCATGATAGCAAAGAAGACAGCACCCAGAGTACAAGATTTAGTTCCTGCCCTGATCTGGCCATTTGGAATATAGTCTACCTAGTCAATTTAGGTCTGACTCTGAATCTTCATTTGGAGATTTCAAGCTTCTTTCTTCCCATTTCCTATCTCTGGAAATCAGGCATGTACACTGTCTTTTGTTTGACAGTATGCTGTAGTGGCTCAAGTGATGGGCTAGGAATCAGGAGGCCTGGGTTTAAAACCTTGCTGGACTGCACAAACTCACTGGGGTAAATATCTCCCAAACCTATTAGGGTTGACAGAAGTCAAATGCAACTTGACAGCATACAGTATTTGGATAGATGTGCAAAACCAAACTGAATTTGAATCTCTGAATCACATTCTGAACCGAATAAGAGACTTTTGCATAGTCTTACTATGATTTTTTGACAAACAATTTTTTTTCTGATTTTCACCTCACTGGTCATTTCATTTCTTGTAGATATCTTTATGGATCTCTCAGAAGAGCTCTGTGATTGTATTTTCAAGGCTATAACCATTTTCTTAAAAACAAGTGGGGGATATTGCATTACTACTCCCACAGTCCTTTTAGAATTACATCAGATTATGTTGACTCATTTCACTCAGAGTAATTGAATTTCATTTGGAGGGAAAAGTGTTTCATTTGAACATTCCTCCGATCTCTCATTCTCTCTCTCTTTCATTCCAACTGCAACTCAGTGCAATCAGATGGCTGAAAAGGCATGCAACTGATCGCACTGAAAGGATCATTTTAACAAAAGTGATCATTCTCTCTGCCATGGAATTGCTCCAGACCAGCCCTCCAAAGTAGGAGTCTTACAGCTGGACCAAAAAGATCCAGTTTGGGCATGGACTGGGGTCAACTTGAAGTGTATTTCTCTATATGCCATGTGTTCATTGGGAAATAGATTGTACCAGACCACTCCACAAGTGGTCCAAACTGTGATCTATTTCCCAGGTGTGATCACATTCTCAAAGTCATCTTGGAGATTTATCCTCAGATTAAATACACAAGAAATTTATTATTATTATTATTGCTTCTACGTAAAACAAAAAAATACCAGCACTTTTCTTCACTAGTGACAATTCACAAGGAAAAAATGCTATTAAGATTTTCAAAATGCAATGCAAAAAACTTGCATGGCGTTGCACAAACACCTTGTAATTTGTATTTAAAATGTTGCTTTGTGAAAAATCCAAAATGCTCTGGGCAAAATGCAAGGGGTTTTTCTCAAAAAACATTTCCACTTGTTTTTCCTCAAAAAGAGTGCCCAAATGCTAAATATGCAAAAAAAAAAAAACCTCTTGGGATCTCACTAAATACTTCACCTTTAGTGGCAATAATGAAATAAGGGAAGATTGCATCCAAATATATGCCTTCCCTTAATGCGTTATCTATAAATGTTGTCATATTTTGACCAGGGATGAACAAATCAGTCAGTTTCCCACAGTGTTACATGTATCCAATCGTAACTTCTGTGAACATATACATTTTCTACACCATGTCACTCATTGCAACTTACCTTGGCATATACAGTGGTGCCTCGACTTACGGAATTAATCCGTATTGGAATGGTGGCCGCAACTCGAAATTTTCGTAAGTCGAAGCACCATTTCCCATAGGAATGCATTGAAAACCGATTAATCCGTTCTGGCTGTTTTTGGTTCTTATGTAGAGGCGCCGTTCTTACGTTGAAGCATTAGTTCCCATAGGAACTAATGCAAAGCCGGTTAATCCGTACTCTACCACTAGGGGGAGAATTTTTTTTTAAACCTAAGATGACCTAAGGTTAAAAAAAGGGCAGGAAAGGAGGGAGGGAGGGAGGGAACACCTTTTAAACCAAACCAAGCACCTTTTAAACCAATTTTTGCATTTTAAAATTACAGTACCAGGCAGTACCAGGCAGTCCAAAGTGCATTTCCCGCTTTTTCCGTGTTTTTTTTTTTTTTTTTTTTGTCTGTAAGTCGAAGCTCCGGCTGCAAGTCGAAGCAAAATTTTGCAGCCGGAGCTTTTCTTAAGTAGAAATTTTCGTAAGTAGGGACGTCTGTAAGTCGAGGCACCACTGTAGATTTTATACACATTTCCCTAATGTGTACATTTTATATGCAGTGTTTTATCTGAAAACTTCACCATAACATTTAGAGAAATGAGTAATCTGAAGGATTCCAGACCGTGAATTCATACTAGGCTTCATGGACTTGAACAGTTAGCTTTCAGATTACTGCTGGGACATATTCTTCCGATTGTTCAGAAAAATATAGCATTGTGTCCCATTAGTTTTAAAGGGAAGGTGTTATAGAAGCCAAACATTTGAACTATATCTATACAAAGCCCCACACTCTTCCAGGACACTAAAGGATGAAAAAATTGAATATTTTGACTTTTTACCAGGAAAGAGACATTATGACTTCAAGCAGAGCTTAGAAGAACTATTAACTGTCTTTGTTCTACCACCCACTGCCTTTCATCTATTGCTATGAAGAGATAATTTGGGTTAGATATTTATACAACTATTAAACAGATGCACTGAAAGAGTATATGTGCTTTTGAGAAATTCAAGCATAGAAGGCAAACTATAAAGTGGTCAATTTTAGCAGGCCTTTCTTTTCTGCCTAAATGGAAATTATTTAGCCCATGGAATTCTTATTTAGCATTGGGAAGGAGACCTTGCAGAATGTTGTACCCAACCTTTTGGATTAAGATAGAACACCCAACAATGAGTCCACTAATAACTTCTTATCTTTGCCTATTTGAATTATACTTCATTATGCATGAAACTAAACAAACCTGCTCACACTAATATGAATCGCTATCAAACTGTAGGACAGCTACTGTAGTGGGAAGTAGGTTTGACATGGTCACCTTTGCTTAAAACTCACAGGGTTTCCACGGGATAGTCACTTTTAAGCCTAAATTGCATTGTGTGATTTTATGAGTATAAGATTCATTAATCTTTTGCATGCATACCACTGTAAGATTCTTGGAAGCACATAGAATACAGATTAGGGTTGGATGCCTGATTCAGACAAGTGAGAAAGGACTAATTGTACCAGTCCATGTCTGCCACTGATCAAAGCAAAGAGCCCTGGGCTGGTCACAGTGGGGATCTGCAGCTTTATAAAGTGCTCTGAATAAATCCAGGAGTCCAAAGTTTTGAAACATAAACATGGTAAAAAGCAGAGAAAGAAAAAGCAAAAGCAATACCTTATAAGGATGGTGCAGATGTAGCCTGAGATGACAACAACAGAGAAGATGATTGACAGCTTCATCCCCTGCCAATGAAGCCCAAGGATCTTCCATGCACAGTCCAATCACTCTGAAAGTCTCTGAGTGAGGTCGCTAGGCTGTATATTCACATGCAGCCACTTTCTGTGGCAATGAAATTAGCTGCTAGGTGAGCGATGATAGTGGTACCACAGCGCTAAGGCCCGATCTACTGCTTTCTCAGATTCTCTCTTTTTTAACTTATTAGGCAAAACTCAAATACCTGTCCCAAGGTACGGTCGTTTGTGCTTCTCCATTTGAGCAAAGAGAGCGGGGCAGAGAATTAGAAATACACAAGTATCAGCGCAGACGCAGAGACAGACTAGATAGCAGAATCTCCCAGAGGGCTTGGATCAAAAGCAGTCCTGACCTGTTTACCATTATTCAGACATATATTAGAGGCAAGCGCAAAGCACTGATACAAGTGTGTCAGATTTTTTAAAAATCTTCACTTTCTCAAGGATATTTTAATCCGTTACTTAATTTAAAAAAAATCCATCTCACTTCTCAGTTTAATGAGAAGATTCTGAAGACAACATCTCAATTCAGAAAAAGTTACCATAAAGAAATAATACATTGTAACATTAGTTCTCAAAATGTACCAGAATACATCAGTGCATACATGCTCTTTATACTCGAATGATCCTGATTGTGTTACTGGGCAAATAGAAATTCACATGTGAAACTGTGGAGTGCAAGAGCATGACAAACTGAATGGTGTACAAAGCACGGTCTTCCCTTATGTCCTTAATGGGACTTCCTGGATGCATGGAATGAACCAGCAGCTGTACATGGCTTTGGACTCTGATGACCTATGGCCCAAATAGGGGATGTCCACCCTGATCTTTTGATCTCTGGTCACAATCCACCTATGGTTCTGGGTCTAGCCCTTTTGCACGTCTTATGTTTTGAGACATGAACTAAAATGATGTGAATGCATGAAAATGATGAATGAAAATGATATTTCTCAAAGCATTTGAATCAAGCCTTCTGCCTAGCTGGTATACCTGTCTCCTACAAGCCGTATGTACATTGCCAGAGACGTAACTTGGTTTTAGTTAAAAAAAAAGGATTTTATTACTTTCTCTTTTCCTCAGTAGCCCTGTCTTTCTGATTCTTTCTCTTGTTGGTAGTTTCATTGTGTGTGTTTCCTCATTTTCTGCACTAGATGACACTGTGTATACCTGGAATCTAGAGCTGGAACTGCTGGAGCCCATCAGCATGGAGAAGAGTTGTGTGGGAGAAAATTGCAGAGCACCTGCACGTGCTATTCTTGTCACCAGTTTTCTCTTGACTAATTCAAGAACATGCTTGCTAAAATCTGTTAAGCACCAAGGACATTCTAAAACAATATTTACCCTAAAATACAGCAGTCAGTACCAATATCTTATCTTTTCAACATTCCTTGGTAGAAGAAACAAGTTCGTTTTCCCCCTTATTAGAACTATTTCAGTTCAACCCCATTTTTTCTGAGGAGTACCTTTTATTCAATCATCCAGCCATCTGGATAACTATGAACGTCCCTTTGGTCTACACTGCCTCTTTGGTTGCCAAGGAAGCAATGCAAGAGGAAGCCTCACAGTGTTCTGTTGCCAATGCTCGGTCCGCTGGTGAGCCCTGCTTCATCAGTGTGGGCCACCATTGCCTCCTTCCTGGGGTATAGCGAGACGTTGGAAGTCTCGTGAGAGTGAAGGGAGTGGGGAAGGAGTTAGGTATTTAAGAGATGTTCCCCCCTCCCTTTGGCCTCTTCCTTGCTGGCATCAGAAGGAGGATGGAGCTCCGCTATTGCGATACCTTTTTCAACTGTGTAGCTCTGGTTTGGCGTGTCGGCAATTTCGCGGATTGGAAGAGGGGGTTGCATCGGCACCCCTCCTATGGTTTGCTCCCGAGTTCAGCTCCTGGATTTCGGAGCTGCTTCAATAAGGACTCGAAGATTAATTTTAGAATTCTTTTTAAATTAATTATATTTAACTTGGAGTCAGCTTAGAAGCGGGAACCGGGAGCGGGTTTCAAGCAGGATAGCGCGGGCCTGGCCAGGCGGTCGCCTTGGCACCCATTAAGCTCAGTGAAAGCCACTGTTTTATTAGGAATAACAATTAATTCATATCCGTTGAATTCAAATTAATTTAATAGGCAAAAAAAAAAGGGGGGGAAGGAAACAGTGAATTCTTATCATTAGAGGCAAGCAGGCCAGCCTGCTCGGTGAGTGGGCATGCATCCCTCCCGGCCAGCAAGAGTAGGCTAAAGGTGCCTGCACTAAGAGTAAAATATTAGCATAAATATAAAATTATAAATAAATTTAGTATAATTATTAGATAGTTTTAAATCAGTTCCAGTCAATTTAGAAATAATTAATTGCATTTCATGTTATAGGTAAGGGTGAATTGATTTGGTCACTTTTTGGAGGTGGGACTAATTAACCTAGTGGGTCCAAAAAAAATTTAAGGGGGGGGAGGAGGGAGAAAATAGGTTAATAAATAATCACATTAATAAATATATATATTAATTATTAATTAGAATAAGAATTATAATAAATTTAATACATACAGTAAGCTAAGTAAAATAGATAAAATAATTAAGGGGAGTCAGATACACCCAAGCTACTAAAAGACGGTGATAGGGACGAAGTGAGGTAGAGCGAGGGTGGCAGCCGCAGGAGTCTTGGCTGAGGGGCTCTAGCAAGTCTCTTTACATTGATTTCATCCCTACTTAACATATTGTTTGACGCTTGCTAGGGTACTCTTTTGTTTCTGTCCATGGAGTTTTCTTGGCAAAGATACTGGAGTGGCTTGCCAGTTCCTGCTCCAGGTGGATCGTGTTTAGTCAGAACTCTCCACTATGTCCTGTCCGTCTTGGGTGTCCCTGCACGGCATAGCCCATAGCTTCTCTGAATTATTCAAGCACCTTCGCCACGACAAGGCAGCAATCCGTGAAGGGGTAAATGGAGTAGCCCTCATAGTCAACAAAAGAGTGGGAAAAGCTGTACTGGGATACAATCTCAAAAAGGATAGTATGATTTCAATACGAATCTGCTTCTTGGGAGGAAAGCGATGACAAACCTAGACAGCATCTTAAAAAACAGAGACATCACCTTGCGGACAAAGGTCCGCATAGTCAAAGCTATGGTTTTTCCAGTAGTGATGTATGGAAGTGAGAGCTGGACCATCTAGAAGGCTGACCGCTGAAGAATTGATGCTTTTGAATTGTAGTGCTGGAGGAGGCTCTTGAGAGTCCCCTGGACTGCAAGGAGAACAAACCTATCCATTTTGAAGGAAATCAACCCTGAGTGCTCACTGGAAGGACAGATTCTGAAGCTGAGGCTCCAATACTTTGGCCATCTCATGAGAAGAGAAGACTCCCTGGAAAAGACCCTGATGTTGGGAAAGTGTGACGGCAAGAGGAAAAGGGGATGACAGAGGACGAGATGGTTGGACAGTGTCATCGAAGCTACTAACCTGAATTTGACCAAACTCCGGGAGGCAGTGGAAGACAGGAGGGCCTGGCGTACTCTGGTCCATGGGGTCATGAAGAGTCGGACACGACTTAACAACTAAACAACAACAAAAGCTACAGGCAAAAGTGATGCAACCAAAGTAGCATTGCAATGGCAGGATGTTAGACTAGAGGACAATACAGTGAGGATTCACATTCACCGATCCAAGGCCGACCAGCATGGTAGAGGTGCCAATCTTACTTTAGAAACTTGTTCTATAGTAGAGCTATGTCCGGTGAGAGCGGTAGGTGCATATTTGGAAATCAGGGGACAGGGACAGGATTATTTCTTCATACACAAGGATGGTTCCTCGTTAACAAAGTATCAGTTTTTGAAAATGACCGACATGGTACTGCATGAAGTGGGAATTCAAGGTTTAAAGTTTGACACACATCCTTTTAGAATCGGTGCTGCCTGAACTGCAGCTGCCTTAGGCTACCACCCTGATGATATTAAATGGCTGGGGCACTGGCCATCTACAGCCTACTGAAAATATATCAGAACACTCCCTCACATCTAGGCAGGTGCCTGTTTCTTTTCTGTCATTGCAGGTCCAGTAGTGATGGCGAGGCAGCTGCACATCATGGTAATCAGCCACAGTTACGTTTTTTGGGCAGCACGTTATGCGGCTAAGTCGACTGGGGGAGCAATTTGGGCCTCGGAGCTAGAGCCCAGATCGAATGGAAAGGGCTGCGAGGAATGCAATGGGGCCAATTTTGCAGAGCAGCTACATTTGGCTTGCAACCCCCAGACGTGTTGTTAATACACTTGGGAGATAATGATCTGGCCAGGTATGGTGGAAAGGCCTTGATCTTGGATGGAATACATGACCTCAGATGGCTGAGGGAGACATACCCTGCTATGAGCATTTTATGGTCCACGATCATCTCTCGGCTCGTATGGAGGGCGGAATGCCATGCTCAGCGAGTTAACGCTGCACGGAGGAGTGTTAACAGGGAAGTGTGCAGAGCAGTATGCAATGGCCTTGGATCTGTGATTGGTCACCGGGAGATCCGTGCTGATAGGCCTGAGCTTTTTCAGCATGATGGAGTGCACCTCTCAGACAGAGGTTTGGATATCTTCCTTAAGGACATCCAGGGGGGCCTGCTTCTGGAGCTTGAGAAGCTGAATAGTGGGCATGGGACTTAGCATCGCTAGTCCCTGTGCTGTGGCAGGTAGTGTGGATAGAACAGGTTTCGGTGATTCCCCTCGCAATCACAGGTGATGTATAGCTCATCTGACCTCCCAGCACTGCAGATCGTGCGATTACAGTGCTTGTGGGGGAAGATGTGCTGGGGCCACACCCAGACCAACAGTCAACTAGGAGAAGGTGGCTCGAGGTCCGGATGTGGTCAAATTTGGGCCAGCTGGGTTCTGGCTGTCTTAACGACCGTAAGAACTTGGGGTTAGGGACTTGCCCATTTGTTTGGTAAGGGGTCCGTTGAGACCTTTGTGCAAAACCTGATTCTGCACTACGGCAGGACCCCCCTTTTATGGTGGGCAATATTGATTATTCAATAAAGTGTGGCCCATGTTTATCCCATAATACTTGTCTTGCGTCATTATTCTGGGGTAGGGGGTCAATGGGGGTGCAGTCTGGCCAGAGAATCATACCCAATCAAGATGATGATGATGATTGGTTAGAATTGTCAGTAAAGGCTGGATTTATTAGCTGGGAAAAGGTGTAATGTTTAGAGTTTCAAGCAAAAATATCCTGAAACAACCTGTTACAGCACTACCTTCACACCAGATTGTATGCTTTATTTTGGAAGGCAAAAAACTATTTGTGCTTCTCTTCCGTATTAATTGGAATTTACCTAATGAAAAATTACACTCCCTCCCACCCCAAAATCACGGAAATCTGAGCACATAATCAAGCTCAGCCTGAGATGACAGAGTGTTGTAATGTTGGCATGCCACCTTTATTAAAGCAAATTCTGTGTATTCCATCAAATTCAGCGCTGGGTTTCAAAAAGATTCAAAACCAGGATGGAAGAATGCCAGAGTTCAGTACAGCTCTTTGGCAAAACTGCACATTCACTATTAATTTAAACCTCTATTTATTTAACAGAGGAGACTTCTTATTCAGGTTTCCTTTGCTCTTAGTATCTAATTCTTACTAATTTGGTTAACTGACAAAATATTTCTTAACATCTTCCTTTTTTTAATTGGATTTTGTCTGGAATTTGCTAGACAACATTGCATCTTTGTAATCAAGTCCGGCTGCCTGTTCCAGGATCCCAGAATACATTTCATACAAATGAGTCACTTTGCAGAAATTATGATGTACATAATTCATCTTATCACATCTTTCACCTGATCTTTCACCTCAGAGCCCTGTTCAGGTCCATATTAAAATGTGACCTAACCAACCTGAGATAAGGGCCTTATACAACAATGAGGATGAACAGAGAACAATACATATAAAAGACATAGAGCCTTCTCTTGCAGCACCACTCTCAATGTCCTCAGTCACAGGCCCCATCCAGTGAGTCCCCAACCTCAGGGTTCTGCTTGAGTGTTCAAACATCAGTAGAACCAATGTGGCAGGGAAGTTGGTATGGTAGACTTGTCAGGTTTAAGTGCCCAGTGAACTGTGAAACTCACTAGGACAATCCATGGGCCAGTCATTCTCTCTGAGTGTAACCTACCTCATAGGACTTTTGTGAGGATACAATGGGGAAGAGGACAGCTGAATATATGTAACAAATAAATAAATAAATAAATAAATAAATAAATAAATAAATAAATAAATAAATAAATAGTAGAATGCATGCTGCTAATTAGACATGGTGGTATTTGTATTTGTATACGAATACCCCCGCACAGGTAGAGATAACGAGGGTTCGGCCCCCCTAGGGCCAGACTGTCCACTTACCCTTCCGCTGCTGCCGTGGGCTCTGCATTCCCTTCCTATCACTCTGGAGCTCACGGTTGGCTAGCCACTCCTGGCAGGAGGTGAGACAATGAGTCTCCCTGCCAGGTCAAAGAGTGGCTCGCAGACCAGGCGCTCCGGAGTGATTGGAAGGGAGTGCGAATATGAATACCCCGATCTCTACTGCTAATATACCAGTGTTTAAAGCACTTTCTCGGCAGTTTGCAGTTTATTGGTGCAGGCTACACACTGCCCCCCCCCTTCACGGATTGCTGCCTTGTCGTGGCGAAGGGGCTTGTGTAATTCAGAGAAGCTATGGGCTATGCCGTGCAGGGAAACCCAAGACGGACAGGTCATAGTGGAGAGTTCTGACTAAACACGATCCTCCTGGAGCAGGAACTGGCAAGCCACTCCAGTATCTTTGCCAAGAACACTCCATGGACAGAAACAAAAGGCTAAAAGATATGACGCTGGAAGATGAGCCCCTCAGGTCGGAAGGCGTCCAACATGCTACTGAGGAAGAGCGGAGGACAAGTCCAAGTAGCTCCAGAGCTAATGAAGTGGTTGGGCCAAAGCTGAAAGGACGCTCAGCTGCGGACGCACCTGGAAGTGAAAGGAAAGTCCGATGCTGCAAAGAAAAATACTGCATAGGAACCTGGAATGTAAGATCTATGAACCTTGGTAAGCTGGATGTGGTCAAACAGGAGATGGCAAGAATAAACATTGACATCCTGGGCGTTAGTAAACTAAAATGGACGGGAATGGGCAAATTCAATTCAGACAATTATGATATCTACTATTCTGGGCAAGAATTCCGTAGAAGAAATGGAGTAGCCCTCATAGTCAACAAAAGAGTGGGAAAAGCTGTACTAGGATACAATCTCCAAAAAGATAGAATAATTTCAATACAAATCAAAGGCAGACCTTTCAACATCACAGTAATCCATGTTTATGCACCAACCACCGATGCTGAAGAGGCTGAAATTGACCAATTCTATGAAGACTTACAACACCTTCTAGAACTGACACCAAAGAAAGATGTTCTTCTCATTATAGGGGACTGGAATGCTAAAGTAGGGAGTCAAGAGATAAAAGGAACAACAGGTAAGTTTGGCCTCGGAGTTCAAAATAAAGCAGGGCAAATGCTAAGAGAATTTTGTCAAGAGAACAAGCTGGTCATCACAAACACTCTTTTCCAACAACACAAGAGGCGAATCGACACATGAACATCACCAGATGGGCAATACCAAAATGAGATTGATTATGTTCTCTGCAGCCAAAGATGGAGAAGCTCTATACAGTCAGCAAAAACAAGACCTGGAGCTGATTGTGGCTCTGATCACCAACTTCTTATAGCAAAACTCAAGCTTAAACTGAGGAAAGTAGGAAAGACCACTGGGCTAGTCAGGTATAATCTAAACCAAATCCCTTATGAATACATAGTGGAAGTGAAGAACAGATTTCAGGAACTAGATTTGGTGGACAGAGTGCCTGAAGAACTATGGATGGAGGCTCGTAACATTGTACAGGAGGCAGCAACAAAAGCCATCCCAAAGAAAAGGAAATGCAAGAAAGCAAAGTGGCTGTCCAACGAGGCCTTACAAACAGCAGAGAAGAAAAGGGAAACAAAATGCAAAGGAGTTAGGGAAAGTTACAGAAAATTGAATGCTGACTTCCAAAGAATAGGAAGGAGAGACAAGAGGGCCTTCTTAAATGAACAGGGCAAAGAAATAGAGGAAAATAATCGAAAGGGAAAAAACAGAGATCTGTTCAAGAAAATTGGAGATGTTAAAGGAACATTTCGTGCAAAGATGAACATGATAAAGGACAAAAATGGTAGGGACCTCACAGAAGCGGAAGACATCAAGAAGAGGTGGCAAGAATACACCAAGGAATTATACCAGAAAGATCTGGATGTCCCGGACAACCCAGATAGTATGGTTGCTGACCTTGAGCCAGACATCCTGGAGAGTGAAGTCAAGTGGGCCTTGGAAAGCATGGCTAACAACAAGGCCAGTGGAGGTGATGGCATTCCAGTGGAACTATTTAAAATCTTAAAAGATGACGCTGTTAAGGTGCTACACTCAATATACCAGCAAGTTTGGAAAACTCAGCAGTGGCCAGAGGATTGGAAGAGATCAGTCTACATCCCAATCCCAAAGAAGGGCAGTGCCAAAGAATGCTCCAACTACCGTACAATTGCACTCATTTCACACGCTAGCAAGGTGATGCTCAAAATCCTACAAGGTAGGCTTCAGCAGTATGTGGACCGAGAACTCCCAGAAGTACAAGCTGGATTTCGGGGCAGAGGAAGTAGAGACCAAATTGCTAACATGCGCTGGATTAGGGAGAAAGCCAGAGAGTTCCAGAAAAACATCTACTTCTGCTTCATTGACTACGCAAAAGCCTTTGACTGTGTGGACCACAGCAAACTATGGCAAGTTCTTAAAGAAATGGGAGTGCCTGACCACCTTATCTATCTCCTGAGAAATCTATATGTGGGACAGGAAGCAACTGTTAGAACTGGATATGGAACAACTGATTGGTTCAAAATTGGGAAAGGAGTACGACAAGGCTGTATATTGTCTCCCATATTGCTTATTTAACTTATATGCAGAATACATCATGCGAAAGGCTGGACTGGATGAATCCCAAGCCGGAATTAAGATTGCCAGAAGAAATATCAACAACCTCAGATATGCAGATGATACCACTCTGATGGCAGAAAGTGAGGAGGAATTAAAGAACCTCTTAATGAGGGTGAAAGAGGAGAGTGCAAAAATGGTCTGAAGCTCAACATAAAAAAAAACTAAGATCATGGCCACTGGTCCCATCGCCTCCTGGCAAATAGAAGGGGAAGATATGGAGGCAGTGACAGATTTTACTTTCTTGGGCTCCATGATCACTGCAGATGGTGACAGCAGCCACGAAATTAAAAGATGCCTGCTTCTTGGGAGGAAAGCGCTGACAAACCTAGACAGCATCTTAAAAAGCAGAGACATCACCTTGCCGACAAAGGTCCGCATAGTCAAAGCTATGGTTTTTCCAGTAGCGATGTATGGAAGTGAGAGCTGGACCATCTAGAAGGCTGACCGCTGAAGAATTGATGCTTTTGAATTGTGGTGCTGGAGGAGACTCTTGAGAGTCCCCTGGACTGCAAGGAGAACAAACCTATCCATTTTGAAAGAAATCAACCCTGAGTGCTCACTGGAAGGACAGATCCTGAAGCTGAGGCTCAAATACTTTGGCCATCTCATGAGAAGAGAAGACTCCCTGGAAAAGATCCTGATGTTGGGAAAGTGTGAATGCAAGAGGAGAAGGGGACGACACAGGACGAGATGGTTGGACAGTGTCATCGAAGCTACCAACATGAATTTGACCCAACTCCGGGAGGCAGTGGAAGACAGGAGGGTCTGACGTGCTTTGGTCCATGGGGTCACGAAGAGTCGGACACGACTTAACGACTAAATAACAAACACCCTGCCCCTCCCCCTCCCCAGCACTGCAAGCTAGGTATTCAATTTATCAACCTCAAAAGGTTAGGAAGCTGAACCGGCTACCTGAGCCCATCAGGATTGCACTCAGGTCATGAGCAGAATATCGCAGTTTAACCAGTTTGCCACAAGGCTCCTAATAAATAAACACTTTACATTATCAATAATCCTGACAGAGCAGGATCCTTGGCTGTACAGAAAAGTGTACTGCGTTCAGCAAAACTGAGGAGAAGCCCCTTGGAGACTTTGCTGTTCAACACAATGAAGCTGGAGATTTGAGGGGCAGGCTGCTATAGCTTCTTTGTGTTTGCTTCAGCATGTTAATTCAGCATGTTATGGATGTCATTCTTGTGATATTCCAGAGCAGCTGACAGCTTTAATCTTCCTAACGTGTTCACCACAGAACCACTTTAAAAGCAATGGGCCAGAAACAAGGATCTACCTCTCTCTTCTTATGCCAAATAGAGCACAACACATGGTAAGGAGAAAGCTTGTTGCTTCCTCTCTCTAACGGGGCACTTATGGGCCCTTAGATACCCAAATGTCATAGAAGCAGTTGCTACCTTTGCAGGCTCTTAACATCCCTCCAGCTGAAAAATCCTGCCAATTTTGCAATGCCACTGAATAGCTTAACTTTTGAATTCTGCTGGCAGTGCATGACATCTAACATTCCTGACCGAAGGCCCGCTTTTCTTCCAGTGATTCCTAAATGCTGCATGGTGGTGGTAAATAGAGAATTTTTCTACGCTCTACAATTTTAACAGCCTGACACCACTTCCACTGAGGAGTGCAGGACCGCTCTTTGGCAGAGAACTCTAAGCATTTCACGAGACTACAGACCACAGGATTCAACAGGATTGAGCCCTGGCAGTTAAAATGTTATCAAATTGCTATAACTACATGACCCAGGTACCCTGTGGTGCCTTAGAATACAAGCTCTCCTTTTACCACTCCATTCCTTCAGGTACATACATTATGCTAAGTTCCTGTTATGGTGACAATATATGACCTTTTCCCTCAAATGTGGGAACTGAAATTGCTGCAACTGAAGGCCCTAATAAATGGCACTTACAAAGTTCACCTGCCACAGAAGTAGTTTGTTAGCACTGGAGGCATTGTATAAAATACGTTGATGTGCTATTAAGGTTAACCTCCTTATGTGTGTTAACAGGCCACAACATAGGAAGACCGCAGGATACACAGCTCCACCTGAGCTCTGCAAATACATATTCTTAATGTAACACAGTTTAACACTGCTTTGCTCAGCCAGTCCCATTTCTCCAGTAACTTGACAAGAGAAGAAGCATGGTTAAAGTAGCAATGGAGGCTGACAGATCTGCTTATAACTTGATGGTTTAGGCATCTGGCTGCAGATCCAGAGGTTGGGAGTTGGATTCCCCATTATACTTCCTCAACAGGGGCTGGACTTGATGATCCATAGGATCCCTTCCAGCCCTGCAGTTCTGATTATTCAGTTATGCAGTTCTTTAAGGTTGTTGTTGTCATCATCATCATCATCATCATCATAATTTTAAAACAGGACATTTCTTCCAGAGCATACAATCCAATCATTGGGAAAATAAAGTGGAGAAGGAAGGACGAGCTTTCTATGCCTGAATTGCCTAGCTCCAGGTAAGGTACTGATAAAATGGTGGAGCTTTTACCATATGGAGCCAGGCGGCCATTCACCCTAAACATGCCCCTGGCTCTGCTGCTCAGCACCCAGGTCTGACATTTGGGCAGCTGTATGCCTATGTATGTGCCCCTGCCTTCCTCCCCACCCCATCTCTGTCAGGGCAAGGGGCCAATCTAGTTCAGCATCTTCTTTCCTCTTCATGGCCTATAAAGACGCCAAAGCTTATGTAGCTTGCTGTCATGCAGAATCTTTTGACCAAAAACCTTGTGAGCCATGAGGTCACTCATCTTGTGAGATGTGGAGGCTTGTGGATTCACAGTATAGAGTAGTTCAAGATCCAGGACCAAATTCAAGATGGTATCTTTTTCTTTCGTCCTCTAATCTCCCTCCTCATGCAGATCCAAGCCTGTGGGGTCAGTCCATCTCATGTGTGATCTTTCCCTTTTCCTGCTGCCTTCAACCTTTCCCAGCATTATTGTTTTTTTTTTTTCATTTTTGCCTCCAGAGATAGTTCAGTCTTTGTTTGATCTAGGATGTACTTGTTTGTCTTTCTGGTAATCCAGGGTACCTGCAAAGCTCTCCTCCAGGACCATATTTTGAATGAATCAATTTTTTTCCTGTCAGCTTTCTTAACTGTCCAGCTTTCACACCCATACATGGTGATCGGAAATTCAAGAGTGTGGATGATCTTGGTCTCCAGTTTTAAAAAAAAGTTGCTTGGAGGAAGAGGGAACAGATGCAGATTCTATGCTGGAAAGCTGAGTTCTTGCCTCTCCCTAAACACAATTCTTTCTTCAAGAAACTGAGAAAATCATATTCTCACTTTGACTCAGGCATTTTCTTCTGAAGACAATCCCTAAGTGCGGAGTACAGAAAAGGCACCTTCCTGTTTCTGAAGAGCATTTTCTATGGCCTTCATTCTCCTCAGTGCCTACTCCATCCATTCGTATAACAGAAAAACTGTTCACTCCAACAGTGCTACTTAGAGCAATACTTCCTGTCTTGTGAGAAAAGCTGTATTGCCGATTGTGATATTTTTCCATATCAATCAGCCAGATGGTATTGCTTGTGGAAGTGCCTTGTTGTAAAAGAGCTTACAGGAGTGACATAATCATATATTAGAAAACAGATAAGGCAATATTTAGAATGTGATGCATTCATGTTTTTTTCAAATGGACGTCTCCAGAATTACAGGAATTTCAGACAAATGTTCTGGTAGGCTGCAGATGTGGTTTTGTAGATGAACCTTTGTGAAATATGATTTTCATTTTTTTTATACTTAGGAGGCTATCACAGCCTCCTGAAATATGGCCATCATAAGAATGCATATTACCATAATTACATAGCAGGAATAAAAGCATATCATTCACATACTTGTATAATTTCCCCCATTTTAAAATGTATCTTGCAAAAATACAGTTGCTAGCATAACTATAGGAGCTAAAGCAGCAATGAAGCTGTAAATCAGTTCATTTCCCAACAACTTATTTATCACATGTTTTTCAATTATTGTTTTTTTCTTAAATCTGCGACTTGTATTTGTTTGGTTCTAGTTATGTCCAGTTATCTCCTTGTCTCAATGCACTTTTATCTCACTCAGGACTACAAGGACATTACCTCCCATTTAGATTTGTCCAAAACCTTTTGCATGGGGATCAATCCTTCTTCTTAATAGAAATCCTATCTTTAATTTCTATCTTTGACTACTAGGATCAAGAGAGAGAATCAGAAAGACAGGGCTACTGAGAAAAAGAAAAAGCAACACAATCCTTTGGTTTTAACTTACAAAGCTTCTGTGCTGTGTGCTGGCAAATCCCTCTTGCTTTATAACTTGCAAATTGATGGCTGGGGAATCAAAGGGAAGAGAAGAGGATTTTCCCATATTGCTTCTTTTTCCAGAAATTTGTTCTTGTTTCTTCTCCGAACACTATGAAAAGTCAACTTATTTTCTTTTTGTACATGTATCCCGGTAACTCAGGATTGAAGAAATGCAATCCACAGAATCTCTTTGCTTCCTCCTTGTTCCTGAAACTTAGAGCACACTATTTTGAATGCCTGGAATATGTGGGAACAATAAAAATGAGAGCACTTCAGCACCATATACTTGGGGCAGGAGAAAAGAAAGGGCACAGTATTTGTTGCAAGGGCTCAGCAACACCTTGCATACCCAAATTGTGAGGTACTTATATTCCTCATTGGGATGACAAAAGAGGCAATTTAAATTTTCAGGATGAACAATGGCTTGCCTCCACCTTCTTCCTCTAGTGGCACAATTTGGTTGGGACACCTGTAGAATGTGTAGACTAGTCCACTGAAAAACGACACTCCTTTTCATACATTTACACCAAAAAAAAAAAGAGTTGGAAACAAGTTTGGGGTACTGACTCCTAAAAAAGGCAAATTAGAAGCCCTTAATGCAATCCACGTGAAGGCAATTGAAGGGAATCCTTTGTGGTGGCGAATATGTCAATAGTAGAATATGTCTACAGTTATTTTCCTTCACAACTATCAGACCCATAATTCATTACAAGACTCAATGGTATAGTCTGTCATTCTCTATATTAATACACATTGTTCCTGTTGTTTCTTTTAATCGCCACAACATTTATATCTCTTTTTTTCTTTTTCTTTTGTTTTTGCCTAATATGTCAATAGAGGCATTTAGAAGCTGTGTCATTTAGACAGATGACAATAATAAGCCTAAAGGACTGCACCAGCAACTGTGGGTACATAGTTCACTTACATTCATTTAATGACTGTTCTATAATTGATTCAAAGGGGCTAGCAACTGGCTTCTGGCTTCTTCCTATCTGGTAACCCTCAGTTCTCTTTGATAAGGCTGTTTACATAAATAAACTGGCCCTTGTCTGGTTATCATGCCAGCTGCCTCTCATTTCTTAGGAAAGGATTTGCAGAAGCCTTGCATTGATTCAAAGGTGGAAGATGAAGTTAGTCAGCCTGAGGATTTTTCAAATGGGTAATCTGAGCCAAAAGAATTTTTGATTGATAAGAAAAATGGGGAGCTAGTCAAGTATCTAGAGCCCTATTCAGGTGTTGACCGTACAAATGTCGACCTGTGGATTGACTTTCATCCATAGTGTCACCCTGTAGCCTAACCATGCCACTTATCAGGATGGTGGTGAATTAAGTCAACCCATGGAAAAGCCAGTGGCTCAGGCAGAGG
This sequence comes from Intellagama lesueurii, assembly GCA_037013535.1. Taxonomy (NCBI): domain Eukaryota; kingdom Metazoa; phylum Chordata; class Lepidosauria; order Squamata; family Agamidae; genus Intellagama; species Intellagama lesueurii. The sequence continues at coordinate 223,443,466 of JBAJHW010000002.1, forward strand.
AGCTTGACCAGCAGGCTTTTGAAGCCTTGAGAAATCGAATTGCCTCTAAACTCCACCTGACTTTGGGCAGCAGAAATGTCAGTTCTAACGATAAGCCAAAAGCAAAAGATGCCAGTGGAAATTTACTACAGAAAACGGTGGGCATGACAATAGCAATCACAACTGGCAGTAGCACTGACAGATGGAAAGCTGCTGGAAAGCAAACACATTCTCTCTTCCAAGAGAGAATGTGACCCTCATTGCTGACAAACCTGGAGACTGGCTTGGAGGCAACATAGTAGGCATGTAAATCTCCCAAGTGTGAACAACAAGACATGTGAACTCAAAGAAAAGGGAGGGAGAGAAATTTCCGCTGTTGAGTGAGATTACAAGAGTTTTTGTGCATTGTTGGCTTTTTAGGAATTTTCTGTGATTAATTCAAAGGCTTTTGTTTTTCAAAAAGGCTTTGCACAAAATACAAGGCATTATGTACAATAAAAAGTTTGGGTTTTTTGTTTGTTTGTTTTTGGCTAATATTCTGCTGCCAGAGAGAGAGAGGGAGAGGGAGGGAGAATAAGAACATATGTGAACATTTGTTACATCCTTAGAACACAACATCATTGCTTAGAGATACTGCATCCACAGTCAGTATAGCCATGAATATATCCAACCTCCAGTAGGAGAGGGAGGGGGGATGAAGAACTGAGATATTATCTCTTCCAGTTAGTTGGGGGAAAGGGCCCTTTGGTTCTTCAGAAGTTGATCTTCTACTCCCACCAATCCATGCCATTGACCAGGATGGCTAGTACTGATCAGAATGGGAGTTCAGCAATACCTGGAATGCCACAGGTTCCCAAGTTGACATTTTAAGAAATGAACAGGGACCAGAGCTCTGCCAAGCAGCTCCATGCCTCTTATAACCCCCTGACAATGCCCTTGCATGGACCCTTTGCCTTGGGACTGTGAATTGCATGGAAGCTTCTACCAATACAGGTGGATGTGAGAAAGCTTGCACCATGCAGATATTCACTCTGGATGTACAGGCATGGAGGTGCTTGTTTGGTGCAGATTTGCAAATGTCTTGGCTAACTGGTACAGATAACATTTAAACAGGATTTGTCACATTGTGTAGCCTAGTTGGTTACAAGTTGATGAGGCATTCTTACACCTTTCTCCAAAGTTATTCTTGCAAATCTGTATATCAAGCCCTGCAACTACTGCCCATTTTTCATCAGTGAAGGAATCATATATTTATAAGTAGGAATGCAACTGTTTTTAAAAATCATCATAATCATCTTTAAAAAATAGAGAAGTCAAAAAATTATGGAACTTCCAGATTCAAACTGACAAACATCTGACTCACAATACACCTGATTTGATAGTTGTTGAAAGGAAGCAGGTCTGAATAGTAGATGTGGCAATACCTGGGAATGCTAAAATCAAAGAGAAGGAATTTTGGGGGAAATTGCCAAATACAAAGACCTACACATTAAGATGGAATTATTATGGCCAAAAACCCAAACCAAACCCAAAAACCAAAACCTTGATGCTTTAGGTGCAATACCAAAAGTCCTAGAAAACCATCTTTCTATTCTGGGTGTAAATGGGATCACACTACATGAACTGCAGAAGGCTGTCTTACTTGGAACAGCTTACATTTTAGGAGATAGTTATGAATATCATAGGTCCTTGGGAATGACCTGATATTCAAGAAATTAAATCCTGCCAACGCTTGGTGGACTTTATATAATATATTGTATATTGTATTTGTAAACCACCCAGAGTGTCCTTGGTAGCTAGATGGGCGGTATAAAAATCAATCAATCAATCAATCAATCAATCAATCAATCAATCAATCAATCAATCAATCAATCAATCAATCAATCAAACAAACAAACAAACAAACAAACAAACAAACAAACAAACTAAATAATTCAATTGTATAAAAACAAACAAACAAAAACCCTCTGGTTTATAAATGTGGGATATTGTGATTCTAAATCCATGATTCAAAATGCTAGGAAGTGGCCCAATATTGTGGCAGAATATCGTGCTCACATTACCAACAGAAAAAAGGATGCTCAGCTTTACATAGCAAAGGGAATCCTGAATATCGATGATACCAGTGATAGCAGTCAAGATCACCTACAGCAGGGGTGGGCAATTAATTTCTATAGGGGGCCACATGAAAAATCTGAACTGTGTTCGGGGGCCAAACCAACTTTACTTAAAAATAAAATGAAACAGTGATGTTATGATTGTTTTTATTTTAAACTTGTTAATCTTCACAAATACTAAAGAGGTTTTTTGCGGTATGTTAAAGATAAGCAACTGATCAACTTTAGACAAAAAGCTATAAATGGTTTTGATGTCTGGCGGGCCGGACAGGAGCGGCTCGCGGGCCGTATGTGGTCCTCGGGCCGCACTTTGCCCAGGTCTGACCTACAGGATACTTTCTTGTGCTCACTTCCATTCACAAAGTGACACCAAGCAAGGGAAAATCCTAGAAGCTGACTCATTTTTTTTTCATTAGTTAACCACTTCACACTGAAATACGAAGAAATTGTCAGGGCTGCTTTTTGACAAGTGTGATTGATTGATTGATTGATTGATTGATTGATTGATTGATTGATTGATTGATTGTACTGCCTCATTAGTGTGGCACACTACTCTGGGCATTGTACAACAAAGTGAAATGAAACAAACCATAAACAAACAACAGTTACATAATAAAATTAAATAAAACAAGTAATGCAGGAAGTCAAGCTTAAACTGAAGAAAGTAGGAAAAACCACTGGGCTAGTCAGGTATAATCTAAACCAAATCCCTTATGAGTACACAGTGGAAGTGAAGAACAGATTTAAGGAACTCGATTTGGTGGACAGAGTGCCTGAAGAACTATGGATGGAGGCTCGTAACATTGTACAGGAGGCAGCAACAAAAACCATCCCAAAGAAAAGGAAATGCAAGAAAGCAAAGTGGCTGTCCAACGAGGCCTTACAAATAGCAGAGAAGAGAAGGGAAACAAAATGCAAGGGAGATAGGGAAAGTTACAGAAAATTGAATGCGGACTTCCAAGGAATAGCAAGGAGAGACAAAAGGGCCTTCTTAAATGAACAATGCAAAGATATAGAGGAAAACAATAGAAAGGGAAAAACCAGAGATCTGTTCAAGAAAATTGGAGCCATTAAAGGAACATTTTGTGCAAAGATGGACATGATAAAGGACAAAAATGGTAGGGACCTTACAGAAGCAGAAGACATCAAGAAGAGGTGGCAAGAATACACAGAGGAATTATACCAGAAAGATCTGGATGTCCCGGACAACCCAGATAGTGTGGTTGCTGACCTTGAGCCAGACATCCTGGAGAGCGAAGTCAAGTGGGCCTTAGAAAGCATGGCTAACAACAAGGCCAGTAGAGGAGATGGCATTCCAGTGGAACTATTTAAAATCTTAAAAGATGATGCTGTTAAGGTGCTACACTCAATATGCCAGCAAGTTTGGAAAACTCAGCAGTGGCCAGAGGATTGGAAAAGATCAGTCTACATGCCAATCCCAAAGAAGGGAAGTGCTAAAGAATGCTCCAACTACCGTACAATTGCACTCATTTCACATGCTAGCAAGGTTATGCTCAAAATCCTCCAAGGCAGGCTTCAGCAGTATGTGGACCGAGAACTCCCAGAAGTACAAGCTGGATTTCGAAGGGGCAGAGGAACTAGAGACCAAATTGCTAACATGCGCTGGATTATGGAGAAAGCCAGAGAGTTCCAGAAAAACATCTACTTCTGCTTCATTGACTACGCAAAAGCCTTTGACTGTGTGGACCACAGCAAACTATGGCAAGTTCTTAAAGAAATGGGAGTGCCTGACCACCTTATCCATCTCTTGAGAAATCTATATGTGGGACAGGAAACCACAGTTAGAACTGGATATGGAACAAGTGATTGGTTCAAAATTGGGAAAGGAGTACGACAAGGCTGTATATTGTCCCCCTGCTTATTTAACTTATATGCAGAATACATCATGCGGAAGGCTGGACTGGATGAATCCCAAGCCGGAATTAAGATTGCCGGAAGAAATATCAACAACCTCAGATATGCAGATGATACCACTCTGATGGCAGAAAGTGAGGAGGAATTAAAGAACCTCTTAATGAGAGTGAAAGAGGAGAGCGCAAAAAATGGTCTGAAGCTCAACATCAGAAAAACTAAGATCATGGCCACGGGCCCCATCACCTCCTGGCAAATAGAAGGGGAAGATATGGAGGCAGTGACAGAGTTTACCTTCCTGGGCTCCATGATCACTGCAGATGGTGACAGCAGCCATGAAATTAAAAGACGCCTGCTTCTTGGGAGGAAAGCGATGAGAAACCTAGACAGCATCTTAAAAAGCAGAAACATCACCTTGCCGACAAAGGTCCGCATAGTCAAAGCTATGGTTTTTCCAGTAGTGATGTATGGAAGTGAGAGCTGGACCATAAAGAAGGCTGACCGCCGAAGAATTGATGCCTTTGAATTGTGGTGCTGGAGGAGACTCTTGAGAGTCCCCTGGACTGCAAGGAGAACAAACCTATCCATTTTGAAGGAAATCAACCCTGAGTGTTCACTGGAAGGACAGATCCTGAAGCTGAGGCTCCAATACTTTGGCCATCTCATGAGAAGAGAAGACTCCCTGGAAAAGACCCTGATGTTGGGAAAGTGTGAAGGCAAGAGGAGAAGGGGACGACAGAGGATGAGATGGTTGGACAGTGTCATCGAAGCAACCAACATGAATTTGACCGAACTTCGGGAGGCAGTGGAAGACAGGAGGGCCTGGCGTGCTCTGGTCCATGGGGTCACGAAGAGTCGGACACGACTAAACGACTAAACAACAACAATGCAGGAAGATTAATCTAAATCATACAACCAAGAAGGTGTAATATTTCCATATAAAAGGCAGAGCAAAAGGCCAAAGAAATCAAGCAGTGTTGCATTGAAAGGCCTCTTTGAAAAGCCATGTCTTTAGCAGCCTCCTAAAAGTTGGGAGGGAGGGAGCCAGGCCCAGCTCAACCAGGAGCTGGAACCACAGCTGAGAAGATTTTCTGGCCTCCTCCAGAGGAGCATTGCTTGGGAGGATCTTGTGGCACAGGTAAGAAATGGTACAAGTAACATGGTTTGAAACTGTGGAGGGTTTCATAAGTGAGCATCAGAATCTTGAGCTTCATCTGGGATGCAACCGGTAAGTAGTTAAAGCGATGAATGCTAGTGACTTCCTTTCTTTTCTTTAAAACAAGCCTTTTTTTGACTCTTCACAAAAAAACTTTCATTGCCCAAAAGCTTTCCCTACAGAGAGCTGTAACAATGTATCTACTTTGGAATGGTCTTGCAGGTAAGGCTGTGTAACAAAGTCACATTTCCCCCCTTTTTCCCCTTTTGAAAGGTGTTTTTTTTAAAGATCGTTATTTCAGTCCCTGAAACTTGGATACTTTCCAAATAAAAAGTGGGTCAATCATTCTCTTTCAAGATAAGCAAAATTCGTCTTTTCAATTTATTTGATTTGTTTTAAATCTGAGGACATTTCAGGCTGCTTGTTTCTGCATGGGCATTAAAACAGTTTTACTTCTACTCTTTTTAAAAAAAATCATAACTCTAAAACCCTTTGCCAAAACATCCTCAGAGAGTAAGCGCAGACTGTCTGCTATATCTGTACTGAATCTGGTGCTTATCCAAAGTCTAGTTTCTAAGTTGTTGTTTTTTTGGGGGGGCTTACCCAATTTTTAGAATTTCCCTGTAGAATGTTGACTTGCTCTGCTACACAATAACATCACTGCATTCTCATGGAGTTATTATAATAATAATAATAATAATAATAATAATAATAATAATAATAATAATAATAATAATAATAATAATAATAATAATAATAATAATAATAATAATAAATCTACCTTCAGCTTCTGTTTAACACAAACCCACGTATGACTAGACTTTGCTTCCTCAGAAATGGGTATTTTGCTCAAGGCCTTAACTTTTATAATATTTTTGCTCCTCTTCCTCACAAATAATATTTTATTCCAGCATGCAGTTTGTTTTTTTCAGAGTGCAAGGAAAAGACAGATGGGCTTGAGCTTTTTCTTTCAGAATTTGCCAGAGGCTCTCTGCAGTGCCTCTGGCGTTTTAGTTCTGCTTCTGAAGCCACCCATAAGGTTCCCCTTTTGGTGATGCTGACATGCTCTCATGGGATCTGAAAGGCAAGGTTTTTTTTTTCCATCCATGGCACAATACATTGCCAAAAAGCTTTTGTTCATTTCTCCAACATCCGTTCGCACAAGGGGTGTACATTAAGATGGTCAGTAAAGGCCATCTTGTAACCCTCCCATTATCCAGTTTACCCAATGTATCTGAATATCTCATACTGTGAAAACCTATTCCTTTCAAAAGAGAAACTGGAAAAAAACTCAGGCTAAAGCCCTGATTACATGGAGCAACCTCCCCACACACACTCACACTAATTGCAGTGTTTTCTTTTGTGCCTGTAGAACTTGTTCCTGTAAATGGCTTTGGAAATGACTGGGTTTTTAGTCCACCTATCAAGCAATTCTTTCCTGTCTTGGTAAGGTATAAGTGAAATGTGATTCTTTCCCATGGTATTTAGCCTGTTGTGTGCCAGGACAGCACACGTGCATGCACACACACACACACACACACACAGAGAGAGAGAGAGAGAGAGAGAGAGAGAGAGAGAGACTTGAAAGATGAGAATACCCAGAGCAGCAGTTTAAATTGTGTTATCTGGATTCTACATATGCGTCAAGCTGTTCTGACTTATACAGGCCTCTAATGCTTATGATGTGTCTGCCTGTCTATCTCTGTTTGAAGGGCATATGTTTCACAGATACAGCTATTAATACACAAGATTGCCCAAAGGCTGGAGTAGCTTCATTTAAAATGTAAATCTGCCTCCACAGCACTTGGTGGTGTCAGTTCTGCAAACGTCTGTGCTGTGAAACTGCAAGGACTTTTGCACCATTTCTTCATCTTCTTTTCTGTGGAGATGCTAAGTAATAACATATCCTTTCATCATTCTTTCAACACTGGAGTAAGCCCCCCCCCCTATCTTTCAGAAAGGAAGATTTAAAAGATCACTTATATATTAATATTTGTCCTGAGAGCCAGCATAGTTTAGTGAATAAGAAGAATGTCAAGCTAGGACTCAAGAGGCCTGGTGCTGAAATTCTGGCTTGGTTGAACATGGCCCATGCTGTGAAAACGTATTAAGATCATCATAAGTTGGAAGCGATTTGACGATACATAAGTATATACCCTACACTGTCCTATAAACTGCACCTGTGACATTCACAAAGTTTAAATATACTCTTTGTATTTTGGTTCTTTCCTGAAAGGGGCAGCATATTATTTTTTGCTCATATTCCTTCTAGGCCAGATCTGTGGTATCTCTGGGTGCTGCATTGTACAAAAGGAAGACCACTAAACAATGAGACTATATTCTTCTCCCCTCCTTCATTAAAGTTTATTCTGGAGGGTCCCAAGTCTCTGTAGCTGGTTTGGAATAAGGAGGCATGACCCTCTCCCAGTGATACTTGCAGTATAACTCCTATCAATGGAAAAATAATAATAATTGGATTTCACCTGAAACAGCAGCCATGAGCACAAAGAAGCAGGTCCAGAGAGGATTACCTAAGTTTATCGTCTATATCCTCAGAAAGTATGACAGATCCTAGCGAAGAACAGATGCTTTCTCTTTGCCTTGGTTCATCTCTTCATTAGTCTCCCTCCATTTCACTTTATGAAGCAGAGTTGGGTTGCCTCTCCTCTGTCAAGTCAAAGCAATGTGTGGTTGATAGGAATCAAACTTGTGGAGTGGAACCTGGTAATTATTCCCGCCAGAAGGGAAATAAAGAGGTCATTGTCCTTCTGCACTGCTATGGCTGGTTAAATGCTACCTGCCATTCTTCCAGCTGGAGCTGGTCATCTATTTGTCAGCCTTAATAGCAACTTTTTTTCTTTTCTTTTTTTTTGCCAGCACACTTTTGACCCAGTAAGATGGGATGTCACTGACTTTCTGACAGCTTTTCTACAGGACACTACATTGATGTATGGAAATCAGTTGTTATTTGCTTTGGTTTTAAACTAACTTGTTGCTTTAGCAGTCAAGCTGGTCAATCTATAAGAAGATGTAACTAGTTTAATATTTACCAGTTCTTCACATTTCAATTTGACAAATGTCCAACTTGAACAGACTAGTCCTCCATGATGTTGTTTCAGATTGCATATCACTTCTGAAAAATAAAGTATTGGTTTACATGCAAACCCACTCCTGAGATTACATCCTCTTTATAGGGTCAACGCCTTTCATTATATTATTTCATTATATTCCATTGTATTTCATTTTATTTTTATACTGCCCCATAGTGACCAAGGACTTTCTAGGTGGTGCACAAAGAACCAGGATGTCATATTACAAACAATAACAATATTAGCAATGAAACATATTATAAATCAACATACTGTATAGACAAAACAGTTAATACAGAAAAAGTGGCATAATATCTTCTGCTGAAATGAAGATAATTTCTTGTTTTCATATGTACAGTAATATAAAATGCTTTGTACCCAGACCAGATCTAGTCAAGTTTACAGTAGATCCCATGAAACCAATGGAATTTAGGTAGTCATAACTAATATGTATGATTGATTTCAGTGAGTCTGAATCCAACCCAGCCTTCTGCCTACTTCCATACATGTAAATGTTACAAACTGTATTTTCATTTTCTGAAGGATAGTAATGGTATCTTGTAGAAAAGCTGTCAGATCACTGATGAAAATAAAATTAACCCAATTTTTAAAAAACATGTTCACAACTGAAATGGGAAGATTTTAAATGAAAAGGAGAGAAATGGAAATGGACAGATTTATCAAGAGGGCTTTGAGTGCTTGATTCTTAAAAGTATGGGTTTTGATTCCTGTGTGTTCAACCATGTTAAGGTTAAGCTATTGTTCCAACCTCTGGTTTCTGGCAGCCTCTACCTCCTTAACTCCTGTATGACAAATAGATACAACACGATCCCTTCCCCTTTTCTTTTTAAACACTTAGTTACAGTAGGATCACGGTATCCACAGGGGATCGGTTCCAAGCCCTCCCCCCCACAGATGTTGAAAAATGAAATTGCATGTTCTCTTGCTCCCTCTAGTGGCTCCCTCTAGTGACTAATACACCTTAGTTTCTGAAGTTTTTTTATTTAATATTTTCAGGCATCAGATAAATGAATCAGCTGATACTGATCCCATGAACTAGGTGTGTGTGTGTGTGTGTCCTACTGCATAGTACTAGAACTGTGTGGGTGCATGCACACACACATGTGCATGCACATAGATGAATGCCTTGTATTCCTGTATGGATTTCAAGTGCTTCATTTTAAGATGCTAGGATCTTTCAAATTCCATCCCATTTAGTTTCTCTTTATTTGTTTCTGCGGTGGTGTCACTGAAAAAGTTCATAGTACTATAGAATCGTAGAATAATTGAGTTAGCTATCGAGTCCAACCCCCTGCTCAATGCAGGAATCCAAATCAAAGCAGAACTGACAGATGGTTGCCCAATTTTCTCTTGAATGCCTCTAGCACTGGAGTGCTTGCCAACTCTCAAGGTAATTGGTTCCATTGTCATACTGCTCTAACAGTCTGCCCTTATTTGAGAATGGACCACTTTGGGGGAGCAGTTTATATCTCTAATTTGAAGGGATCTGGAGGATTTCTCTAGAACAGTTCTTGAGCATATATGGTAGCTGCAGAAGTAAGGGAAGTTGCCACCTGACAATTCCCCTGGTAGAAGTACATACATCAGCTAAAGGACCTCATCAGATCTTCCTGTTGAAGGAGAATAGACCATTACTTAGGTGACTGACAGCTGTCAGAACCTAAATTAAATACAAGGGCCTGTTAATTTGTTTTTAACAATTTCACAGAAGGGCAGATGGGAATTTGTAATCAATAGTAATTGAGCTATGGTAAATGGTTTACTGTTTTCACAGCTTACTTCTGAACAAGGAACTGAATAATTTAAGACAGACGTGCCTGTAGTAAGAACATTTTTTTAAAAAATTCAGTGACTAAAGCAAGCCCATGATGACTTTAGTATTACACAGTCTCTGCATTTACATTTTATTGAATGTTTGCGGTGGGGGAAAGCCAACATAAATGTTACAGACAAAAATTGTGACAGGAACATAAACAGAAAGTGCAGAATTTGTTTTTTTGCTTTTGAAATGAATGGAATTTAGTCCAGAATCAATTTGCCCAATCAAAAGAGTGCTTTTTAAGGATAGGGTTTATGCAACTGTGCTATAAATACCCATAAATCCACAATCTCATAGGTGGATATGAGTGACAACTGGGTGGAAAGAAATCCATATCATGTAAATGAGGTTCTACTCGCAGACTACCATAGTATGGGATGTGACAGCAGGGAAATGAAAGTGATGCTCCCAAAGTTATTTGTGAATTTGTTCCTCGTCTCAAGCAACAACTTACCTTTCTTTGTAGCTTCTTAAATCTGAACTTCTTGTCATTTGTGTTGAAAAATAAGTCCCTGTCTTTGAGCAAATGACCAAAACTGGAATGAATCAGGGGTATTTGTTCATGTTTGGAGTGACTACTGGGCAGAGCAAAGAGCAGCTGTTCACCCCTGAGGATCCCCCTCCTTCTATTTTGCATGTGTAGAGTTTAAAAGATTGTCCACAAATAAAATTGAGGGAAAGGGAAATCCATATTGGTACACTGATTTCTTGATGCAAAAGGAAAGGTGAGTGATAGTTGACATTCCCCAACACCTCCTTGGATGCTCTAACCACAGAAATGTCAGGAAGGGCTGCTATGCCAGCCATTTTGTGGAGCTGTAATGTAAAAGAATTGCACTGGTGTTAACCATTAAAACAGTTTTCATCTTCTTCTGCTTCTTCTCTTACTCAGCTCATTTTACTACACTTCTCTGAAATATGATCACACTATTAGGACTGAGTGTGTGAGTGGTTCTGGAGGGACAACTGTTGTCTGGGCTTTGCAGGATAGTTTTCAGTTACACAAATAGGGCCATAGGGCCTGTCTTTCCTTCCCTCCAACAGTATTTCTCCTCCTCCCACCCTTTTTTGGAGGTAGTGGTGCAAATAACAGTCACTACCTGCAGAGATTCTGGCCATAAAGTTAAGGTCTACCAGGTCCCTGAACTTGATGGCACTCCTCCTCCCTGGTCATAGTTTTTCCACACCCTCCCCTACACATTTGCAATATTATGTGTGTGCATGTTTTGACAGAGTGCAAGAAACAGATGAGCAGTGTCCCATTTTCTGGAATGTCTCATAATGGGTTCAGGGTAGGTCTGTCCCAATCTGTAGATCCAATATTGAGGTACAGAGTGAGTCAGAGTGGGTACATATAATTAAGAACCCAAGAAGAGCCTTCGTGGATTAGCAAACCATATCTAATTCAACTGGCTCTTCTTATAATGGCCAACCAGATTCCTGTGCGGAAGCCACAGAATATCAGTGCAACAGTAACTCCTGTTTCTGCTTTTCAGTAACTCACATTTGGTGTCCAACTAGCTCTAATACTGGAGGTAATACCCTTGATGAATCATAGTCATTGACAACCTTATAATCCACAAATATGTTTTCTGCTTTTACAAAATCACCCTGTAGTAGCCACTACTACATATTTTGGTTATTAATTCCACAGTTTAACTGTTGCATCTCAAGTTACACTTATTTTCATCTGCCCTGAATCTCCCACCATTCCTAGCTTTATTGCATCCTACTGAAAGATCCATGCTTGCCTAGAAAATGAAGGTAAATCAAGAGAAAATTAAGCACACTTAATTACAATGTAGATCAATGAGACTTAAACACTCAACTATGCAGTTGTTATTGATTCGGTGGGGCTTATTAACACTCTCTGAATTGAGTCCAAAATGTGTAACTGTTATGGGCATGCATTTCAACGTCTTTCTTATATTTTTTGTCAGTTGTTATCTTTTCAGTAGATTCTAATGTCTATTACTGCTTCCCTTAACAACAGAAAGCATTTGAAAAACAGCCATTTTCCTTGCTAGGGTAGCAGCAGCTCACAGACACATAGTATAAATAAAAATAAATTTAAACTATGTGGAATTCCAGGAGCTTCTCTCTGCTACTCATTTATCTCTTTCTCTTTCTGAGCCCAGTGTCTAAAATATCAGGACACTGTATTTCATCAGCAGCTGACATCTGTTGAATAATGTGACATATTAGGAAGATGTCACTTGATAGTCAAATGACATCCAAACATCACATTTCAAAATGCAGAGTTTTCAGCGTCCTGATGGTGTGCAAATTTGGAATATGAATCTGTTTAATGTGATACTTTCTGTTGAAATCTGTTTCAGCTCCTTGACTGAGATACATCTGTTGGAAAAGATTTATAAATGGAAAGGTTTAGAAGGAATGTGCCCCATGAAAATTTGGACCATGGGGGGAGGAGTTGAAAATTTAATTATTATGCTGCAATGAAGATGGCTGTGATAAAGGCTGCAAAGGACTCAGATCACAAACAACATACATAGTCTGTGAAGATAAAAGAAAAAACACACAGCTAGGATGAGTTAGGAGGTGCTCACAGGAAAATATTGGTTGGATACACTTCCAACATTAGGCTGCAGGAATTGCCTAAATTTCATCCAATTGAGCTGTAATAGCTCAAAGACCACATGACTGTTTATGCAACAAAGACCCCAGTGGCCACTTCAAGACTAACAAGTTTTAATTTGGCATGAGCTTTGTGAACAAAGCCCACTCTTTTAGCATGCATGGAGCACCGTACTCAAACTACAGGTTTATGTACACACTTGTGGAGATGAGACAGAACAAAATGAAATACAGAAAATGAGAACTGTGCAATACGATCCATTGCCAGTGGTTATAAATATGGCATTTGCACCAAGGGGGTGAGGAGAAAACCCCAGACAGGCAGAGTGTTATCCTTCTACTCTATCTCATATTAAACTTCCTTCATAGTAGAGAAAGTTGCCATTGATGACCAAATGGTTTCGGGGAAGGACCATGACTCAATGGTGCTGCATCTGCTTTGCCTGGCAAAAGACCCATGTTCAGTCTTTGGCATCTTCAGGAAAGCTGAGAAAGGCTCTTGCCTGAAATCCTAGAGAACTGTGACCAATCTGCATTAGACCAGTGTACCCCAGCCTGGTGCTTCCCAGATGTTTGGGATTTCTCCCCACTATTTGTTCTACCAAAATGCCCACTTCAATCTGTTTAGTCCTCCTAATGAGCAATATGTATGCTTTTCTTTTTCTGTCGCTTGCTGGCTGGCTAGCTCAGCCACTTAGGTATCTGGTTATGGAGCCAGAGGTTGGGAGTTAGATTCCACACTGGGTCTCCCAGGGGAACAGAGAGCCTAGGTAGCCCTGGGTAAGCTACACAACTCCAGAAAAAAGCCACTTCCAAGTCCTCCATACCTAGAAACCCTGAAAAGGGTCTCCATAAGTCAGAATTGACTTGACAGCACATAATTATCATTATCTTGCTAAATATCTGCCTGTTGAGTGGAAACAAAGGTGGTGTGTGCAGGGCAGAATTTCATTCAAAAGGAGTCCTTTAAAGAGCACTTAGATAATATAAGAGATAGGGAGGAATGCTGATTCAGCTGGAGATTGTCTCCTCCCAAGGCAAGGGCTTGACTTTAAGGGAGGTGAACAATTTTGTCCCCACTTCTATGTCTTAAAATGGAAGTCCAGCTTTACCTGTAAAGCCCACTTCAAGAAAACAGCCCCTCTTGTTTCAGATGAGCACCAGTGAGCCCCTTGTTTTAACTAAATATCACCCTGCCTACATCCAGCTGCAGTATGCTTAGCCCTGTCCCAGACATGCTCTCCCCTTAAGCTACCCTGCACATCAGCTGTGAAGCTGCAGAGGCAAAGCACACCTCTGAAACCTTTTAAAATTGGGAGAAGTGCCTTTGTTTATTGGCACACCAGTGTAGTTGATTCAGCCTCTTACTCTGGTGAGTGAAGGCTGTCCTAGACAAGATGCTGGTGTCACATTTAGAAAGTATTAAAATGTTGTCCTTCCAAGGATACAGCTTCCAAATATGGTCCTTCCGAAAATGCATGCATTTTGTGCAACTGAAGAAGAGGGTGGGATCCATGAAAGTTCACACTGGAATACATCACCTCTTGGCTGTGGACTGTGTACAAGGACCACATGGCCTTTCCCCCTGTTGTTGGACTATAGAAACAATCCTGAACAGTTGCCCAAGGCACCATCTGCAACCAGGCATAAACACTTAACACTACAATCAAGCAGAGCTGCCGGCTGAGGACAACGTTTTCCTTGAGTCAGTAGGTAATTGGATTAATTTGGCTATAACTGGCTCACCTGGTGTGGAAACTATATTTTATCCAAACTTCTCTGGTAAAAGGTTCTGTGTCATCCCAACCCCCAATGAAGAAAGGAACTTTTTGTTTCAATATAAGGCAAGGAGAGGGGAGAGAAAGCTGAATGGCTGTCAGTCTTCTATCTGATGAAATTGGGGCAATTAAATCAACATTGTCAGAGCTGGCCTTTAAAAAGCCAACACTCCTGGCTTGACTTTGCAGCCTTCATTTAGAGGCCTGGAATACGTAGATAGATACTCATGATCTTCCCTGCACCATCCACAGAGGAATGGTGTCCAGCCTGATGAAGGTTCATATGGACCGAAAACTAGCATTTGTTCATTATTTTTTGTGGTGTCATAGAGGTATCACCTACCCTTGACTTCGGACTGAAATGCATTTGTTGGTCTCAACAGTGTATCACATTGATTTTTATCCTTGTTCTATTTTTGTGATTGCGAACAAAATCTTCTTTGTCTAAAACCCTTCCAAAGAAGCAATCCTCCCAAACTGCCCTGTTTGCACAATCAGCACACAAGCACAATTCGTGTTTATCTTCCAGCAACCAAGGACCACACAAAAGCACACTAATTTCCACCCTGTAGAGTTAAGAAACCTTGCACAAAGTGTGGTGTAGTGGATATTGTGTCAGGCTAAGATACAGAAGACCTGGATTCAAATCCTCACTCGACCATGGACACCCACTGGACTGAAGGGTAAAACCATTCCTTCAGCATTTCACATACCTCCAAAACCCCATTAGGGTTGCCATGTCAGAAGTTACCTGATGGTACTTAAAATACACCCAACATACACCAGGCAGATGAGAATAATTGATTTTCTGTTATAATGTGTTAGATAGCAAAGCTGGCTGAGCTCCCCATCATTTGCTTTAATTAGACCATTTGCTGCTACAGCTTTTTGGGAAGCTTCAGTAGCCCCAGCTGTCACTGTTTCTAAGAGAACGTCACCTACTTGCCCTTTTCTTATAAAGAACTTCCGCTGGCACAATTCTTACTCTTCTGCAAGTGGAGAAGAAGCTCCTTTTTAAAAACTCCTCTTCCTCTACCCAAACCTATATCTGCATACAAGCACCAGAGGAAATCAGCCCACAATAAAGATTGATTGTAAGTACACAAGAGAAAATGATTACGTTATTCTCACTGTGGTGGGACTTCCAGTTGTAAGGCAAACATGAAGTTAAGCTGAGAAGAATCTCTTCAAAGACTGCGCAGCAGAGGGGAAGTGTTATAAAACTAGTATCATGAATGTAGCACACAGTTTTATGCCCCCCCTCTCTCTCTTCCTTTCTTATTTATATGCCCCCTTTCTTCCCATAGGGCAGTGGTGTCCAACCTTTTTGGGACCGTGGACTGGCTGAGCCTCTGAAGAAGGCGGGGCACACACCCCCGCGCTTGCGTGGGTGCACGCAGGCGCGCATGCTCTCTCAGGCGCATGCGCGAAGCAGTGGGGAAGCGCGTGCCCGCCCGCCAGCGCCAGCATGAGTTCTCCCCCACCCCTTAGCGCATGCACAGGAGCACCTGCACGCCCCCCGCACGCGCCCACCCCTTCGTGCGGGTGCTCGGGCACATGTGTGAAGGGGTGGGGGAGCGCTCACACCGGCTCTGGCATGTGCGTGTGTGTGCAAAGCAGCTGTGGGGAGGGGAGTGCGTGCAAGGGGGCGGGAGGTCTGTCTCCGCGGCCCGGTCCGGCTCAGGCCACGCACCGGGGGTTGACGACCTCTGCCATAGGGGACCTAAGGAAGCTCACAACAGATAAAACAAACAAAAGATTTAGAAACACTATATAAATATCATATTAAAAACAATGAAACATATATTAAGATTAAAAACCAAGTTTAAAAACAATTTTAAAACATTAAAACATTATGTAAGTTAAAAACCAGGCTTTTACTGTCTAAAATCCTGCCTGAAAAGGAAGGTCTTTGCCTGATGACAAAAATATAAGAGGGAGGGGGCCAACCTGGCTTCTCAGGGCAGTGCATTCCAAAGCCTGGGAGCAGCCACCGAGAAGGCCCTTTCTCATGTCCTCACCAAAGGAGCTTGGGAAGGTGTTAGAACCAAGAGGAGGGCCTCCCCAGAAGATCTTAAAAGCTGAGAAGGTTCATATGGATTGATGTTGTTGTTTTTGTTGTTGGTGTGAGCTGTCAAGTCGCCGCCAACTCATGATGACCCTATGAATGAGTGATTTCCTAAAGGTTCAACTGCCCTGCTCAGCTCTTGTGAACTCAAGCCTGTTGTTTTTCTTTTGGGAGTCAATCCATTTCGTATTTGGTCTTCCTCTTTTCGTGGTGCTTTCCACCTTTCCGTGCATTATTGCCTTTTCAAGAAAATCCTGCCTTCTCATGATGTTCCCAAAGTATGGACAGCCTCAGTTTCAACATTTTTGCCTCCAGTTCAGGCTTGATTTCATCTAGAAGACAATTGTTCATCTCTGGCAGTCCAGGGTATCCTCAAAGCTGTCCTCCAGCACCACATTTCAAATGTATCTTTTTTTTTTCCTGTGATGTGATCCTTCAAATAGCCTGGACCCAAGCTGTATGTTGCAGTAATTCAAATGGGATGTACGTAAGGCATGTGCCACCATAGTCACTCAAGGAATGGGCACAACTAGCACACCAGCTTTAACTGTAACAATCCAGTCTTGGCTACCACTGAAACCTGTGCCATCCAAGCTCAGGGTTGAGTCCAGGAGCACAACTCAGCTGTGGACCTGACTTTTCAGGGGGAGCATAACCCCATCCAGTATACAGTGGTGCCTCGCAAGACGAACGCCTCGCGGGACGAAAAACCCGCAAGACGAATGGTTTTTGCGATCGCTATGGTGCCTCGCAAGACGGCTTCTTCTATGGCCATGCTTCGCAAGACGATTTTTTTTTTCAAGACCGATGCCTCGCAAGACGAATGAAATTTTTTCGTCTTGCGAGGTTCCCATAGGAATGCATTGCAATGCATTCCTATGGGAAACTGCTTTTCGCAAGACGATTTTTTCGCAAGACAGCGGTACTCGCGGAACGAATTACATTCGTCTTGCGAGGCACCACTGTAGTCTGGATCTTTATCCTCTGATTTGTCTTGTGACTGACCAGGAGCCCCTCTGTTTTGTTTGGATTAAGTTCCAGTTTGTTAGCCCTCATCCAGTCCATCACTCACAACAGACACTGGTCTAAGCACAGAACAGCTTCCTTGGAATCAGTTGGGAAAGACAGAGTTGGGTGACATTAGCATACTGATGGCACTGAACTCCCAAACCCTGAACAAGTTTTCCCAAAATAACGTAGATGTTGAATAACATAGGGTACATGACCGAGCCCTTAAAGACACCACAGACCAATGACCACAGTGTTGAACAGGATTCCACCAACACCAAATTCTGTGTTTGACCATGCTGGAAGGATTGGAACCACTGTAAAACAGTGCCTCCAATACTTCTTCCAGAAAGGTGCCCCAGAACGATATCAAAAGCCTCTGAGAGGTCCAGCAGAACCAAAAGGGATATATTCCCCCTGTCCAGTTCCCAGTGTAGGTCATCAACCAAGGTGACCTAAGCTGTCTGTTCCATAACTGAAGCTAAATAATCTGTTTCATCCAGGAACCTCTGGAGCTACAACACATTCCATGATCATGCCCCAAAATGGAAAAATTGAGACTGACCAATGGACCATACTAGAGGTTCTTAAACTGTGGTCCATGGACCTCTGGGGGACACAGTGTCCTCACAGGGGGTCTGCAAAGGCTTGAAGAAATATTATGATATTTTGCAGTTAAAATAGAAAGAAAGAACATGCTACAAAGAGCATCAATTTTTTTCAAAAGTAAGAAGCTTTGAGAAAGTAAGAAAATGGTTTAAAAGACTACAACTGGTTGTAACAATGAAAATACAGTGAGGGCCTCATTTGAAGTTTCTCAGCTAATAGCAAAAATTGGAAAACCATACACAATAGCTGAAGAACTTATGTTACCTTCTACATAAATCATGGTTTCTGCATTGATCAACAAAAAAGCTGTCAAGGACCTTACCTTAATACCTTTGTCATATGACACAGTTAAGAAACGAATCAATGGTCTGTCAGCCAATATCAAGGAACAGTTATTAGAAAGAATTCACATGTCCCCTACTTTGCACTGCAATTGGACAAAAGCACAGGCATAACAAACAAAGCAACCTAACTGTGCTTCATTAGATATGAGAATGAGATAAATGTTTTTGAAGACATACTGTTCCTCTCCTCATTGGTACACAGCACAGCTGAAGAAGCATTTAACAACTTAAATGAGTTTATAACCTCTCATGAAATGGATTGGTTGAAATATGTTGGAACTAGCACAGATGGGGCATGAGCAATGTCTGGAAAGCTTACTGGTCAAATAAATCAGTCAAAATTGTCAGTTTTATAATGAATTCAAAACTTTTTGAACAGCTTTCAAAGATATTTAAAGCAAACACCACCAACTTTTGCTATATTGTGAAGTTTGTTGGCAGTCACAAGGTAAAGTTTTGTCTCATTTTTGGGAATTGAGAGAATGGCCCCAGTACTGTCCCTCCTGACTGGCAGAATTACTTCCTATCACCTGCTGCCTGATCCAATCTTTGCTGTATAAGCTTGATGATGCCATCTGCCAAGGTAGTTTTTCAGAAGGTGAAAATTGCCACACACACACACCAGGTCCCTCAGGATAATTTTCATTGCAGGAAAGCTGTTGAGGGTGTGGGGAAGGAAGTATTTAATTTCTAAAAATGATAGTGATGTTAAAATCACCTGAGCTGTGACAATATTTGGAAATTAAATACTCATCCTGTTAAACTACAGTCCCCAATGTCTTCCCCATGGCTAAAAGCTCCAAAGGGAACCTCAAGACTTTCAGAAAAGTTTAATTTCAAAAAGAAAACAAAAACAAAACACTGCAGCTGAAGACATTAAAAGCGAGCTGCTTATATACCGCCCCATACCACTTAAAGCACTCTCTGGGCGGTTTACAAGTTAATTACGCAGGCTACACATTGCCCGCCCCCTGCCCCCACAAGCTGGGAACTCATTTTACCGACCTCAGAAGGATAGAAGGCTGAGTCAACCTTGAGCTGGCTACCCGGGATTGAACCCCAGGCTGTCAGCACAGTTTGGGCTGCAATACAGCAATTTAACCACTGCGCCACAAGGCTCCTTTCACACGAGGCATTACCAGCCTTGTGTGGCATACATTATGCTACTGGATTTCAGGCTATAACTTATAAATCTGTAAATCAGCTGTCATACTGTACTGGTGTGCTAGTCTATTCTTTTTCTCAGAAAAGGTATTCCAAAATCACATATGTTCCACCAAGAGGAATATCATTTCAATGCTTAGAAATAAATAAGTAAAGTGGTGTTAATGCAAAGAAGAAGAAAATGTGGAAGTGAAAGTAAGAAGTTATTGCATGTTTTGAATAAAAGTCGACATTGCATGTAAAAACAGCTTGTTTTCAAGTACGCTCAATAAAAGGTGGAAGAAAACCACATTTCATTTAATCTATTATTGTCACTTACTCTGAAAGTGTGAAGCAGTTTCTCTAAGCCACATGTTGCAATTTAGCTTTCTGGGAAGTGTGAATTCCGAATGTGATCCTGTCAGCACTTATTGCAGATAAAATAACTGAGCATTTATCTTGTTTTCAGAAAGCTTCACATCTATTCACTGAAATCCTGTTGAGTGCATTCCACCTGTTTGATGGGAATGATATCATTGTCAGCAAGAAACTGCTACTGATTAAATACCTTTCAGTTTTGAGATGCAAGAGACTTTGTCCCATTATATTTGAACCATGGACACCTTAAATTGAAAAAGAAGTTTTTAATCAGTGGGAATTTTATGAGGCAGCACTGTAAGGCATATTCAAAGTATTTCTGCATTACAAAAGCACAGAGCCATTGTATTTGTCCCATCCCTGAGTGCTTTCAGTAAACATTACTTCGAGATTTCTGAGCCCAGGCTCCTGATACATGTCTTCAAAGGAGAAATCAACTCCAAGTCTGGGGCAATCTGAACTTTTGATTGTATCAATCAGGACTCAATTTTTAACTCTTTCCTAGCCAAACAGGGATCTGTGCTTGCAAAGATTTTCTGTGTCTTTTTGTACAAATATTTTAAAAGATATTTTAAAAAATAGAAAACAAATATTCAGAACGAAAACCTTTCTGCTCTCTTGGAGCATCATAGAAAAAGAAAACCAATCCCAGCCAAACAGACTGAATTGACTCAAAAAACTTCACAAGTTTAGCTTCCAAGTAAAAACTTTAATAAAACAATAAAAGATCAAGCTTTCGACAAGGAAAACACGTCCTGTCATCTTCAGGATTACAAACGGCATACTAACTACATGGCATATGGTGATATCTACTCAATGTTATTACAACACAAACATTCCAGGTGTACTAATTGCTTAATCAACTTTTTGCTGTTCTGATGACATCAATTATAGGAAGCCTCGAGTCACTAAGTCTTTGCCCTTCCTCCCAGTTAACTACATTATTTCTCACACGTATCTCTAATGACTCTCTTATCAGTCTCAAGTTCCAAGAGCGTGACTGAAATAGCTTTTTTGCTTCATTAAAGCAGATACTATGCCCAGATTCCCAGATATGTTTTGCTAATGCAGACTTTTCTTCCTGACCCAATCTAAGATAGTGCCGATGTTCTTTGCATTGGATTTCAATGCTTCTCCTTGTCTGGCATACATACGTCAAACCACATGAACATGGAATCTCATAAACACCGGGGAGCCCCAAACTCAAAAAATCCTTCCCAGACTGCATACACTGACTGATCTTTTTAAAGGGTCTAAAAACAGTTTTAATCCCAACCTTCTTTAACAATCTTTCAAGGCAAGTATCTATGGTGCTGCAGTAGGGCAAAATAGCAACACCTCTTATCAGGTTCTCCTTGTCTTTTAATTTCTCCCCCTCCCACCTTGGAGCACTGTAGAAATATCTTTCTGATTGTACCCATTCGGCTGAAATGTTTGACTCAAAACCCCCAATTATTTTTCTATATGATATCGATTTGATATGGTTCTTGCTCTGTGTATTAGTGTACACATCACTGAATGTTTTTGCGATGGATAATGATGACTAGCACTGCTCAAATAGAGATTTGTATGAGTTGATTTTCTATATACACTTCTACACAAAGAACCATGTTTATTCCTATATGCCAGCATATCCAAAAAAAGGTAATTTTCTATCTGTTTCTAATTCTACTGTGAATTGTATATTATTATAGATCTTACTTAAATGTGCTAAATATTAAGAAACTCATTTATTTAAGCTGTGAAATCACTGTTTTTTTGGTCTGGGGATGGTCTTACTTGATGTTAGCAGAGTTTTCTTGCCTATATCTTGTCACAGTCTCACCCATCCCACCCATCTCATCACTGTACAATTGTTTGGTAATTAAGGAGGGGAATCTCCAAATATGTTACATGCCATCAAATCACTTCTGGTGTGTAGTGACTGTGGTGCACTAGCCTCCCTAAGGAGCGCTTATCACTCGGTCAGAGAGTTCGACAGGCCACTTACCTACCACCTTTGCGCTGGGGCAAGTCACAAGACCTCAGCTGTGCGTAGCGTAAGCCCTTTGAACAAGTCTGACCTTAAAAGAACACTTTACTTTTACCCAGTACTTTGCAAGTACAGACACATGGGCTTTGTGAGTCCTTAGAACTCACAACAGCTCAGTTAGGTAGGACTCTTAAAGATAGCTAGTTTGTGGCCCTCTCCACCTCCTGGATTTAGCCGGACCTTGCTCTTCAAGAGACCAGTCCTTTGTAAGGATTTTTATAATTAATTTTTATTAGAAAAATAAAGTTTCATAGAATCAGTTTATATTGCACAAGCTTTAGCATAAAGAACATATTCAGAGATTATTACAGTGAAATAAAATAACTATTTCCCATTAAAATAATAAACACTACTAAGCTGAGCTAAGGTGGGCTACAGTGGGCTAGCCCCACCTCCTTCTTCCTTTGTACTTACATCCTCTCTCAATCAAGTCACATACTCAAACCATCATCATGCAATCAGATCCCAGAACAGAACTCGATCTCCTCTCTCTCACATAACCCATCGTCCATTTTCTATACTCTCTAACTCCTCCCTTCTTCTTGACAATTCTGGCTATTAACCAATTAGCCTCAAGGGGCTGTAACATCTTCCTCCTCCCTTAATTCCCATGAAAGTCCAGGTGTTTTATCTCTTCTCCAATTAGCTTGGAATGTTGAGTCTTCCACGGCCCCTTGATTCGACCTTCATCTATATCTCGAACCATGCTGTACCGATCTTCAGAAAAACATTCTCAAAGCACTTAGAAAAACACATTGCAATGTCTCTCAAATCATCTTTACACAGAACCTGTCTGACTCCATCTTACATTTCTCTGACTACATATCCCATCATGACAGTGACCATATGAGTTACTGACTTCCAAAATGTACTATCATTAATAACTCTGCTCAGATCTTGCAAACTAATAGTGTCTTTATTTTAACATGAATGATCAGCTGCGACAATTTATGCTCTTCATTTGCATCACATGGCCAAAATATTCTTACTTTCTGTTTTGTATGCTTTCTATGATTTCTTGATCTTTATTCATCTGCATTAGTACTTCTTCATTGGTCACCCTCTCTATCCAAGAAATTCCTATTGACCTCTAATAAATCCAGATTTCATATGCTTCTGTATCTTTTGATCATAGAATCACAGAACAGTGAAGTTGGAAGAGGTCTATAAGGCCATCAAGTCCAATCCCCTGCTTGATGCAGGAATACAAATCAAAGGATATCTGCATCTCCCTTTGTGGGCCTGCTCAAGTGTTAAGATTATCAGCAGAGGCCTTCCTCTTGGTCCTGCCATTTTCACAGGTGCGTCTGATGGGGACACGAGAGAGGGCCTTCTCTGTCACTGCTCCCAGACTCTGGAACTCCCTCCCATGAGAAGTTAGGCTGGCCCCATCTTCGTTGTCCTTTCGCAAACAGGTGAGGACCTTTCTCTTCAGCAAGGCTTTTCCTTAGTGGCTGACGGTCTAGGAGACAATAAAGGGAATGGTTTATATTTTGTTGCTTTTAAATCTGTTTCCATAATGCTTTTACCTAACATTTTTAATATAATGTTATTGATCCTTCTTTAATATTTGAACAATTTACTGGTTTTAGCTTTTAATATTGTGTTTTTAATTATGTAAGCTGCCTTGGATCCTGTTTTAAGAGAAAGTTTGGGGGAAAAAACATTTTAAATAAATAAATGAATAAACAAATAAATAGTGAGAAGGGTCAATGTTGCAGGACAACATGTGGACAGCCACCTGTCCTTTATCTGTCCTTTAGACAGGGGCTGGACTCGATGATCCATAGGGTCCCTTCCAGCTCTGCAGTTCTAAGATTTTTGTCTCTTCCTCATGACTGCAGCTCTTGACAAAAGCTGGAGCCATTACATGCACAGAATGGGGAGGGGGGGGAAAAGCCACTTGCTTTTATGCCCCAGCTCCTTTTGCCATCCTCTTGACATTTTTTTTGCCCTTGAAAGTGCTCAAAATGAGACCCAGTCCCCTTTACAGCTATTAGTACAGCCTTTGACTGTGTGGACCACAGCAAACTATGGCAAGTTCTTAAAGAAATGGGAGTGCCTGACCACCTTATCTATCTCCTGAGAAATCTATATGTGGGACAGGAAGCAACAGTTAGAACTGGATATGGAACAACTGATTGGTTCAAAATTGGGAAAGGAGTATGATAAGGCTGTATATTGTCCCCCTGCGTATTTAACATATATGCAGAATACATCATGCGAAAGGCAGGACTGGATGAATCCCAAACCGGAATTAAGATTGCTGGAAGAAATATCAACAACCTCAGATATGCAGATGATACCACTCTGATGGCAGAAAGTGAGGAGGAATTAAAGAACCTCTTAATGAGGGTGAAAAAGGAGAGCACAAAAAATGGTCTGAAGCTCAACATCAAAAAAACTAAGATCATGGCCACTGGTCCCATCACCTCCTGGCAAATAGAAGGGGAAGATATGGAGGTGGTTTTTACAGATTTTACTTTCTTGGGCTCCATGATCACTGCAGATGGTGACAGCAGCCATGAAATTAAAAGACACCTGCTTCTTGAGAGGAAAGCGATGACAAACCTAGACAGCATCTTAAGAAGCAGAGACATCACCTTGCCGACAAAGGTCCGCATAGTCAAAGCTATGGTTTTTCCAGTAGCGATGTATGGAAGTGAGAGCTGGACCATCAAGAAGGCTGACCACTGAAGAATTGATGCTTTTGAATTGTGGTGCTGGAGGAGACTCTTGAGAGTCCCCTGGACTGCAAGGAGAACAAACCATTCTAAAGGAAATCAACCCTGAGTGCTCACTGGAAGGACAGATCCTGAAGCTGAGGCTCCAATACTTTGGCCATCTCATGAGAAGAGAAGACTCCCTGGAAAAGACGCTGATGTTGGGAAAGTGTGAGGGCAAGCGGAGAAGGGGACGACAGAGGACGAGATGGTTGGACAGTG
Source organism: Intellagama lesueurii (assembly GCA_037013535.1). Taxonomy (NCBI): domain Eukaryota; kingdom Metazoa; phylum Chordata; class Lepidosauria; order Squamata; family Agamidae; genus Intellagama; species Intellagama lesueurii. The sequence goes on from JBAJHW010000002.1 coordinate 223,468,422, forward strand.
TCATCGAAACTACCAACATGAATTTGACCCAACTCCGGGAGGCAGTGGAAGACAGGAGGGCGTGGCGTGCTCTGGTCCATAGGGTCACGAAGAGTCGGAACACGACTTAACGACTAAAGAACAACAACAAAAAGTGCAGCTATATGACAGAAATAAGAGCTTTTGTCTATGAGGAGATTGCAGAGACTTGTTGCCAGGCAACAACAGACTGGAGGCAACCAAACAAAGGGGAATGGGTATGTGGGTGTGGAGGAAGGGCAGGAGAAGGCAGGAGCTGGAAGTGGAGTAACTCTGCTGACTCACTGAGAGGGCTTAGACATCTAGCATGAGGCATCTTCAATGGTCCAGCCTGGGCAACTAAGGGCAGGGCTACAGAAGAGCAGAGATCATGAGCTAGCATGAATTTCATGCTTCATTATCATGACAGTTTGACTCTTCATTATGACTGGGATGCAGCTGCAAAGGGTGAGCCAAGGACTAGTATACAATTAATGAAGGCTTATTGTTCCCACAGAAACCCAGAAAGAATATGGCTTTGGTTTTCCAATGCAGAGTCAAATTTCAACCCAGGAGTTGTACATTTTATCTCCTCTGTTTGCACCTGCATTGAGAATGCTGTCTCTCAGTGCACTACATTGATTTGTGTTCCTCTAAGATACCTGACATATCTGCTATGCTACGCCACTGATTAAGTAAGTGAAGCTTTTAATAATAATAAAAAATGTGAGCTTTATGTTCAGGTGTTTCCTTGTCAATTGTTGAAATCAGCCCTCTACAACCTGGCCACCTTCAGGACTCCCACCATCCCTAGCCAGTATGGCTAACAATCAATATTTTAGTTTTTGTATTACCTATAACATTCAGACCAAAAGTAGCTGGTGTGATGTGGCAAGGACATGCTTATATTTGTCAGAGTCCAACTGAAGAAAAGATTGTTTTCTGATTGGCCAAGGAATGATGCAGGGGCTCTGCAGAGGCCAGCCAAGTGCTGGGGAGGAAGGTACTCACCTGTCCCCACTCCATTGTACTGCCATCTGTAAAATGGACCACAGGTTTGTTCCTTGCACCTGTGCTTGTGCTAGCCTATCTTCATTCGTGTGTCTAAGTCAGTCTTCCCCTTCCTAGCAATCTCCATTACTCCTACAATGCCACAATGGCTATGTGCTCTACACCTTTAATTTTGTTTTGTACACCTTCTGTGTGCATTAAACATGCCAGATTACAGAAACTTCACTTAGTTTCTTCCTCACAAGAAGAAATAAGGAACTGTGACTTTTTCTCTCTCCTCATACAGTGAGACGGCAAGACATTCTTTGATGCTGTTATCTGGATGGCTTTATGTAAATGGTGCGATGTGACCTGCACAAATTACCTAATCTGTGCAAATTGCATAAATGTGCTGCTGTTTTATTTCATAGGCTCTTCTGGAAGCATAGGGTGGGTTCCCCACCCTCTGCATCTTCCTTAACAATCAGCTAGTCCTTTTATGCTTTGTGTATGTCTCTCTGTGTATGCTTTGTTTATTGAAAAAAGAGGACACTTCGTTTTGTGTTGACAGAGGCATTTTGCATATATTGAGAAGACTTAACAAGGGAAAAAGTACTCTTAACAAGGAAAAAAATGTACATACTGAAGGTGGGGAATCTCATGGAGCCTGAACATCCTTGTCTAGGTACTCTGCCATGTTGAAACATCCTAAACTGACAAGGAATCCATCAAATATTCTTTCTCTCCTTAGCCAGCCTTGGACAAACAGGGACGGTGGGCATTGTGCAAGAGCATCCCTTCCGTTAGAAAGAGTCCAAAAGGACTCACTTCATCTCCATAGTTTCCTTGCCATGACCATTGATATGAAAATGACAGCACACAGGTAGACCTACATATCTGTAATGTTGCAGAAGAACAGCTGCAGTGGTTCATGGGGAAGGGAAATCTAAAATTTTGCAGCAGGAGGTGGAGAGAATGCCTGGTCCGCTGCTGACGCATTCAGCAGCGTGGAGCGTCTTTGTCCTATGCCCCAGGGATAACACGAGACGGGGGCTAAAGGATGAAATCTGGATGGGAGGGGGAGCATATTTAAGGGAAGGCTCCTCCCTCCTTCTGCCTCTTTCCTGGCAAGCAACCCACCCACCCGCCTTGAATACCAGTGTGAGTTTTACTGGTCGCCTGTTTTGGGGCCAGATAGGAATTTTTGACCCGCATCCTGATTGGCTGTTGGAAGCGGGGATTTTTCGCCTATCCCACACTGGTCATGGTGCATTGGCATAATAAGTGGGTCTATTGGTCACACTGGCGGGTAGTGCGGCTATAACAGGTTTTGGTGAGTCCCATCACAAACAGGTAAGGTATAGCTCATCTGATCGCCCAGCGCTGCGGATCGTGCGATTACAGTGCTTGGGGGAGAAGATCCGCTGGGGCCGCTCCCGGACTAACAGTCAACAAGAAGAAGGGGACTTGAGGTCCGGGGGTGGTCAAAATTGGGCCGGCCGGGTTCTCGCTGTCTTCACGACCGCGAGATCTTGGGGCTCGGGACTCGCCCATAGTTTGGTAGGGGTCCGTTGAGACCTCTCTGCAGAACCTGATGCCGCACTACAGCAGGTACCCCCCAATTTTTTCCAGAAAAGATTAATTGAATAATCAATAAAGTGTGACCCATGTTTTATTCCAAACTGTTGTCTCGTGTCTTATTCCGGGGTCAGGGGACAATGATTTGCTTCTCCTTCACTTCCCCCATAATTTCTTGGACAATTGGGTTACCCTGGCTATTGGAATCTCTTTCACATTAGTACTCCCCCTGAGGCCACAAAAACTATTCAAACCTTTTAAAAGGATATTTTACTTTAAAAAGAAGAAAGTTCTGTTGTGTCTTAGGTTGCTAGACATTACAAGCAATTACACAATATTATATTACAATGAATTTGTCCTTGGGCACAATAATGGGCTCACAGGAATTAAAAATGCATCTGCCAGTCAAAAGGATTTTGAGAACGTTGAAATTAAAAAATGTTGTAGCTGTGCATAAATAGACTCTTAAAACTCTCCACTCCACAGTGGGAGAAAAGGAACTGGAAGGCACAGTTTCACTTAGTTTCTCCAGAAATGGAGAGATTCTCCAACAATTTCTCAAAGGTCAGGCTCACCATCAGCAATGCTTATAGTGCTGTTTGTCCCCTTATTCCTAAAGTATGTTTGCCTTACTCTGTTTGTTTTGCACCGCCATTGCGGGTGGCCACAACTCCAATAACGTTGGAAACCAAATCACCATTTGGCTTCCTTCACAGTGTCTTCTACTTATCCAGCATTGCTGGTGACAAGCCAGTAGCGACCCAATAAATTGGTTTTGACTGGACGGCACATAATAACAACTTATCCCAAGATCTCTTCATGTTTCATTTTTGAACGCTTATTGTAGATACATATTCTCTCTATATATTGCAGATTAAGGATGTGTGGAAGGTGGTCTGTGTCTGAATGAAGGGCACATAAATTGGAGCTGACCTAACCTATGTCCTTTTAGTGATACAGGAGAAAATGTCCCACATTTGGGAAGTCCCATGAATGAGGAAATCATAAATAGCTGTGGGGGTAGGGCTATACAATGCCATCAGTTTTGAGAACATGAAAGACAGTGTGATTTTCCTTCTCCCCACAGTCACCCTTCTAGCAATTACATAAAGGTCACAAGCAGTGGGATGTGTACCATCCCAAAGAAGAGGGAAGGAAAACAGTCTCTAACACACTAATTCTGAAAAGAAGAAAAGAAGCATTCATCCACAGTCTGTCTCACATATACTCAATTCTTGTAGTAAAGTGTTTAGTAAACTGATTAAGGTAGACAAGAAATAAATTCTAGGATGTCAATGCTAGCAAGCAACAATGGTACAAGTCTTCCACTTCACTCTACACCTGAGTGAAATGGCTAGCAGGGTAGCTGCAAGGCGATGCATAGCATGGAACGAACTCACTCTGAACCCACCTCTGGTGCCTCAGCCTGGGAAGATTTTGGGTTTCATAAGAGGTTCAGCTGTCAGTTGCCTTCTCTTTTGATGTCAGCAGTCTCATCAGTTTCCATTTTCTCAGTTCAAATCGCTGAGCATTTTTAGCTAAAATATTGTAATCACACATATACTGGATGAACATGAAGGATTTGGGGGCATGTTGCTATGTGTTGTGGACAAACAGAGGCTCCTTGCTTATATAGTCACAGAAATACCTCTGATTTTTCCCATTTGTCCAAAAACAGTGTGCATCTCTGGTGCAAATGCATATAAATAGCTTCTTCCCTGTGAGTACTGTAAAAAACATATGAGAAACAGCAGCATTCTAGGAAAGTGGTGAAGTTAATGCTGTGACATAAAATCCCCCCCCCCCAATTTTCCCAACATTTGCTTAGCCCATGAAGGAGCTTTCCCTTATTCTGCCTCAGTGGCAAAGTCCTTTAGACCAGGGGTCCCCAACCCCCAGTCCGTGGCCTTGGCAGGACTGGGCTGCGGAGACAGATCTCCTGCCCCCCCCGCACGCACTCCCCCCCACACCCCATACGCATGCACGGCCTGCCCACCTGCACACACGGGTGCCCCACCCACCTGTGAGTGCGCTTCATCCACCCGTGCATGTGCGTGAGCACCCCTGCCCACCAGCAAGCGGCCCTCCATCTGTGCATGCGCATGAGCGCACCCCACCCATCCACGAGCATGCCCCACCCTCCTGTGAGCATGGGGGTGCCCCCCGCACATGGACCCCACCCACCCCAACCGGTCCACGGTTCAGAAAAGGTTGGCGACCACTGCTTTAGACTGTATTTGCAAGATGACTGAGGGTGCTCATAGCCCCCACCCCTTTCCACCTTTTTTTCCTTTTCTTGCAGTTTCCATAGTTGTCCACACTTCCAGATCTGCTAGAAGTTTTTGGAAGGAGTTACCTTATGGCATCTTTCTGAGGCTTCAACTGAAGTGTGGGAAGGAAAGGTTGCCAGTTGCAACAATGACTATTTATACAATGAATGACATGCACTGTACATCTTTCGCCCTTGTCATAAAAGGTAAGTAAGAGAATAATGAACTTTGCCCATGAATGTTTCTCTGAAATGAAGCAGAATGTTGACGTTCTCATGGGAGAAACTTTCTGCACACCAGTGAAAAATGTAACTTGATCTTGTGTAAGCTAAATATTCTAGCAGCTCACCTCTGTAGCTGTCAGCTCCAAATTATTCCTGAAGGACTGGTTCCTTCCTGAAGTGTAAAAACACTGGATTATTCTTGAACTTTATGGTAAGGATCTCAGCCCCAGCCACAATGGCTGGTGAAGAAAATGAGAAAATTGAAGAATTGGATAATTCACCAAGAGGAAAGAAATTCTCTAATCCACATCTGCTGAAACCTGGCCATTTCCTCATTCCTATGATTTCTCTAGTTTTAATTCTCTGTGTCTCCTACCCTTCCCTCTCTAGTCTTATCTCTATGACTTTAAGTACCTCACAGGTAGAAAGCAAAGTTTACAATGATTTTTGTTGTTTAGTCGTTAAGTCGTGTCCGACTCTTCGTGACCCCATGGATGAGAGCACGCCAGGCCCTCCTGTCTTCCACTGCCTCCCGGAGTTGGGTCAAATTCAGGTTAGTAGCTTCGATGACACTGTCCAACCATCTCGTCCTCTGTCGTCCCCTTCTCCTCTTGCCTTCACATTTTCCCAACATCAGGGTCTTTTCCAGGGAGTCTTCTCCTCATGAGATGGCCAAAGTATTGGAGCCTCAGCTTCAGGATCTGTCCTTCCAGTGAGCACTCAGGGTTGATTTCCTTCAGAACGGATAGGTTTGATCTCCTTGCAGTCCAGGGGACTCTCAAGAGTCTCCTCCAGCACCACAATTCAAATTACAATGATTAGCATATATTTAAACTCCCCTATATTCCACAATTGGGTCAACCTAGATGATATATTTGGTAAGCTTTCTGAAGAAATGCTCCCTTAAGTGGTGAAATATATTTGTTTTTCATGGCCCATGATTTTCTTCATTTTGCACTTAGTGTTCTTTGTTTTATATTTGGTAATTGGAAGGTAAATGTTGGCTTAATTTTTAAATCTGAATTTAAAGCATATACCTCTCCAGATATCCCAATGGAGGAGAAAATGCATTAATCATAGGGAAGGCACATCATGTTAATATTTAACTGACCATTGAGGCTACAATGATTTAACAATTTCCAGATCAGCCTTTGAATCAGGCTCATATCTTGTCAGTCATCAGATGATGGCTAAAGCATTCTTCATTCAAAGTGTAAAAATGCTATGACATTATTCTACGTCCAGTTAGCATCCTGGATGTACTACTGCAATTTTCATGCAAGTTATAAAAGTGCTTTTGTGCTATGAAAACAGATTAGTGAAATGTTACTTTTCCTGGCTGAATACAGTGACTCTCATGCAAATAGTGCTAAAGAATATTAATAACTGAATATATATATATATATTTAAAAATGGAATATCACATTGATACGTTATAGTAACTACATACTAAAGTACTTATCAGTAAGAAGCATGTAGAGAGTTATCTTGAATTGGCCTGAATTACGACAGAAAAACTGGAGCTATGCCCCAGGGTGCCAAATTTCAAGGATATGGTGGCTGCCTTTGATGAGCTAAAGGAAGGGACAACTACATATCTCAAGCTTGCAGAAAGCAAAGCACTGTTCCCCTTTACCAAGCCACCCCTATTGTCACTACCTGAATGCCTGGTGGTGGAGGAACCAACAACCTCAAGTGTTTGCCACCAAAGAGACAAGAGGAGTCAGTCATCATTGGTTTTGAAGATCTGCCCTTTAGCCAGCATCCAAGAAAGAAAGAGAGGGCTATAGGGCAGCAACCTGGGGACTGAAAAGGCAGTCTTCAGCAGCTATGCTGACTTTAACATTAAACAGAGTAGAAATGGCCCATAGTGGATTGCCAAAAAAGGGGAAATGCATCACCAAAAAGGGGGTACAGATGGGCATAAAACTGGCAGATGCTGATTTATATCGATCTTAATTTAGAAATAATTTCAGTAGCACCAGTAGGGGGAGAAATACATTTTTCCCAGGGTGTGTGATACCACTCACTTGATTTGGCACAGATTATTTGTCTTGCTAATCACAATTGATGCCCTTCAAGCTCATTTGATTTGATTTGTACCTGAATAGTTTGAGCAATTTGTATGTATTTGCATTATCTGAATGGTGCTGGTGGGGAGATAATTAAACTGGAAAAAATAAAGGGTTATGCCCTGGGATGAGGATTGAAACTGAGGGCCATCAACTCCTGCTTGGCATCTAGTTTGATGCCAAAGCTCTCACCAGTTTCCTTTCCCCCTTCCTTCCCTCCTTCCTTCTCCGACCTGCATTGGAAGCCATACATAGATTTATCCAATTTATTCAAGGAAATCATTTCATGAAGGGGGAAAGAATACACCTAGCTATAATGCTTTGTTGTCACTGTGGGTAGCATATGTGATTGCTGCCTTGTATATTACATTTGGCATCCACCCTGTCTCCAGCACAGGGATGTACAGCCTCCCCCCACGAAAAGTAAAGTGCTACAAAAATTAAAGGAATGTACAAAATGGAATGCTGAAACACCTTAGGTCTTATTCTAAACGTCACTATTCCTACTCAAATCCAGCATAATGTCACATATTTTGCACACAGGCATTCAGTCAAATGTAGAGATAGGGGTATTTGTATTCAAGGCAGGGGGAGGGGGAGCAAGGATGAGTCTCCCTGCTCAGCTGCTGAGTGGCCAGAAGAGCAGGAAGGTGGAGCAGTGCTAGCCAGGCTTCATCCGAAGTTGGCGCAACAAGCAGGATGCCAGCTGCACACACTGCACAAGGACCAGTAAGGAGATGGGTTGGTTCGGGGAGGCGGGACTGTGGATCCCGGTCACCTGGGTCCAGGATATTCATATTCCATTTGGATGTTGTATCCAAAGTTTTTTGCCCATTCAACCATACATTCTTTGATCTGCTCTTCCTCTGTATTACATTTCAAAAGTATTTTATTCATCTTAGAAATCAAGCAGTCCTCATTGTTGCACAGTTCTTTTTCAAACATGGATTTTTCTTTCTCAAATTCAAATCCTTTTCTGTCTGCTTTAAACCTTTCTGATAGTTGTGCATATGCAAACCATTGACAAACATCACCATCCTTCATTAAGTCCTCTCCCAACTTCATTTTATATTCCCTTTGGTTCAATTAAAGATATTGTTATAGGTTAACCATTTACCCTTGGATGTCATTTCCCTTTTAAACAATGCTTCCTGTGGGGATACCCTTAGTAGCATTTTTGGTGATAGCCTTAATATATAAGTGTTCCAAATCCTTAAAATAGCTTGCTGAATACAGTGGTTATTGAAATCAGCATTTACTTTCATTTTATTGTATCAGAGGTATGCATGCCACCCTTATCTTAAGTCATAGCCTTCCAAGTCCGATAGTCTTTTTATTACTAAATGCAATCCACTCTTTGAGCCAGATTAAACAACTGGTTTCATAGTACAGTTTTAGGTTTGGGAGACCTAGCTCTCCTCTTTCTTTAGCATCTTGCAAACACTTATACTTAATCTGTGTTTTTTTTTGTAATCATATAAAATTAGCTATGTCTTTCTGCCACTGTTTAAATGGAATATCCAATCTTAACACTGGTATTGTCTGGAATACAAAGAAGATTTTCAGTAGGACATTCATCTTTATAACCGATGTTTGCACTATTACCGACAATTGTAACTTTTCCCACTTTTCTAACCCTTCTTAAATTTCATTCCAAATCTTAACGTAGTTGGTTTGAAAAAGCATACAATGTTTATTTGTCCATGTAACCCCTAAGTATTTCACTCTTTTTTCAATTTTAAACTCAGTTTTCTGTATTAATTGTATTTGAACGTCTGCTTGCGATTTCTTTACTAACATTTTTGTTTTTTCCTTGTTTATTTTGAAGCCCACAAGGGTCCCAAACTCTTTTATTTTGGACATAAGTACCTTTATTCCATTTGAAGCTCCCTCCAGTGTCAAAACTATGTCATCCGCAAAAGCCCTTAGCTTATAGCATTCTGTATTAATTCTGACACCCCCAATTTGCTCATTCTTTCTTAAATTTCTATTTTAGATCTCCAATACCAAAATAAACAAAAGTAGTGATAGTGGACATCCTTTATTTGTTCCTTTTTGAATCTCACAAGGCTTGGTTAATTCATCATTCACTATGATTTGTGCTTTTTGTGTAGTATATATTGCATTTCCCCATTTTATAAAATTGTCTCCAAATCTCATTTCTTCTAAAGTCTTGAAGGAAAAGGCCCAATTCAGATTATCAAAGGCTTTCTCGGCATCCAGAAAAACCATGGTTAACTTTTGTGTTTCTCAAAATACTCAATAATATTCAACACCATCCTGACATTATCTTTTAACTGTCTTTGTGGTAAAAAGCCACATTGATCTTCATGAATAAATTCTTTTAGAACCAGTTTCAGTCTTTGTGCCAGGATGGTTGTGAATATTTTGTAATCATTATTTTAGAGGGAGATTGACCAAAAAGTTTGGATCAGGTTGTGATCCTGATCTTCCTACATTCTTTTCTGTAACTTTTTAAGCTAATAGTTGATAAATGGAATATATTTGTCTCACTTAAGTATTTGCCTACAACTTAAGTTCAGTCTTTATATATATTAAAGCACTTATTTTGTTCATAGCTGTAAAATGTTTTTTGAAGTAACATGCCTGTGACTTCTCAAAAAGTTACATGTTTTCAAAAACTTTGAAGTATCTTTATGGAAAAATAGACAAAATGTGAATGAAAAAAACTTGTAGAATTAGGCAAGCTGATGTTGCCTGGAATCATTTTCCTCTCTTTACTTCTCCATGAGTGAGAGCAGTAGTTTATGCTCATCCTCTGAAGAGAGAGAGAACAAATTTGGAAGCTGTCATTCTGGTAAGCCAGGCATGAGCAAGTAAATGACTTATACCTTGATGCCCAAATGAACTTTGATATGATTCTCATTATTATCTGGTTCACATTGGAATCAACTCTTTCAGGGATAAATATTCAGCTGTGATGGACCATCACAGACTCAAACTACAAAGGCATTTTATAAAGTTCTATAATTTATTTGGGAGTTGAGGATCTTGGCTTGTACAGATTTTAAAAAAACCCACATATAGATCTTGGGATATAGGGTGGGCTATAAAAGTTTTAAATAAATAAATCAAATAAATAAATAGATGAGCAGCATCTGGATTTGCAAACCTAAGTTAGAATGAAAGACAAATAGAGGGCTCCAGTCCAGGGCCAACTACATCACTGCAGGATTATTGACCTTGTATGGACTGAATGGTAAACTACTTCTACCTAGAAAACCTTGAAAGGGGTCACCATAAGTCAGAACTGACAGCACATGATTATTATTATTAGCCTTGTATGATAGACAGCATCTTCATGAAGAGAGTGTGTGTATCCAGATTGTATGCGATTGTTTGAGATGCAGCTGCTCAGAGATTAGGTATGTACTATGCCTGATATCAGACAGAAGTCTTATAAAAACCTTGATGTTGCTTCACGTAGTTCCAAACAGTCATTATTAATCCATCTCATATAGTACAAATGTGACACATTATCCTATGTGTGTATCTTCTCCATCACGCCACCCTATTACAAAAAACTTTTCTGCCTTTAACAGCTAAGGAATTTGCAGTCATTTGAAAGAGATGTCAGTGGAACAATACCACATCCTGAACTATTTATCTAAATTTCTTTTTTATGCAGCAGAGCATATTGGAACCATTTGTTAAATATATATTGAATATAAATATATGATAGCTTCAGAACAAGGTTTGCATGATTTACAGCAATCTGCAAAATAATGGCTATACCTGTATCAATCTACGCTTCAGCGTTAATGTTTTATGCTCCTGCATCATACCTTTTATGTGGTAGAAATTTTTCTTCTGGGAAAAAAATAAGCCATTTCTGAATAAAAAAGAAATGTTAAAAAAAAAAAAAGGCATTCACCACAGTTCCTAAGTGTGTTTCTTTTATGCAACAAGATTTTTTTTTCTGCTAAAGCTATTCTTTCTTCTGGATCTTCGTTCCTCCTCCTCCATCACTGTGTGTGACATGATATAATTTGAATGATCCCCAGCTAACATACAACCATTAATGAGGAACTGCAGATTCTTACTTGAGCATGGGAGCAGATATCAGTGTAATGCAACATAAATGTGCTTATACTTCTGTTACACAGTATGCATTGACTGTTTTTCTCTCCTCCCCTCTGCCCCCAGTTTTGGCAATATAGCTGCTTTGGAAAATTGCTACTTCATCAAAGGGTTGTCTGTATTCACCTTCAATTTTTTGCAGATTAGGGTGCAAGTTTTACTAGGCTACTGGGTGGTCTGATGAGCGAGACAATTGACAGGTCTCAGTGGGAGTGACGGTTGCTTGCCAGGGTTTATAACCTTAATTGCAGCTTGATGATGTTTGCTAATTGATTTTAGTTCAAAATCTATGTGGGCCTTGGGAAAATGGGGTGAATATGTGGATTCTGCCAAGAGCAGCTTTGTTCTGATCCTGCTCAGGCCTGCCAAGAAGTGATGAACCTGCTGGACCCAGAGCTAAAAGGGACCTTGGGACTCCTCAAGTAAAAATAATTTAAGAATAAATTATACATTACAGATAACCCATGATTAAAAGAAGCAATGCCTTAAGTGTTGCTTTTGTTTGACATAGCAGGAACTTTCCCACTTTTCATAGCCTGCCAATTAGCTTGTGTTGCTTTGTGGTCGATTTCAAGACAAAAGTATGTTTCTTGTTTAAAACTCTGATTTCTCAGACCTGACAGTCTGCCTGAATCACATCTCTGGAACACTTATACCATTTCAGAAACAATATGTGGTGTACAGTTTGGTCCTGAGATTCTAGCCTTTGCGGAATGAGAGCTAAAAAATAATGGCTGAGCTTTTCAGCAACACTCCACTACCGAGTAGCCCGGTGTCACACTCATTTTGGCAGAACAAGGTAGGGGCAAAGGAGCGCTGAGGAAAAGAGTGCAACACTTCAGGAAAATACACATGATGGGAATATTGACTTAATTTTAACAGTAATGGTGTCTTTGTCCATGCCCATGTCTGTATTTTGTTAGTTTCTTTTCTTGGTGGTGCTTTGGGCATTCTTTTAGACTTTTGGATGGATGAAAACAAGAAGATGCCACTATCACCAGAATGATACTGCAGGAGTGAATGGTTCCATTTCCGTTCTCAGTTGCCCTGACATCTTATTCAGGACACAAGAGTATGAACCAAAGCACCTTTAATGTGAAAAAAACTTCAGTTTTCATCAATGACCTTTTCTGTCCCCCTTCCTATTGTTACCATCTCACAAAGGCTTATGCGAATGCATTTAATTTGAAAAAAGGAATCACGTTTCCACATCTTCCCGTTTTCTTGTGATTCACAACAATGGTAAATTGCTAGGATGAAATTTCTTCTTGCTCCAGTGCAGACCCTAATTGGATCCTTCATCGATTACAGTTGTTTATGAGAGAGACTAGATGCCCTGTTGCTACCAAGGACTGGAGATTTCAAAGTTAATTTAATGACATGATATAGCATGCAGATTCTATATATACTTTTTCCTTCCAAAAGCTGAGGAGCGACCATGTAGCAATGTGAATAACAGCAAGTGACTAGCAATGGTTAGTCCTTTATCAAGTTTTGTTTGCAAAAAAACCAACAACCCTTCTATTGCATTCATTTACTTGATGTGAAGATGTGGCCATCACTGTTAGTAGTGGAGAAAATTATGATGCGTTTTATTTGAAGTTTATTTTTTTATGCTAAGCAGTTGATGACATTGTAGCCATCTTAACCTGCTGTAGCAAAACCAGGAAGAAGTCTTATGGCATCTTAAAAACTTAAACAATTTATTACGACATAAACATTTATGGACTAGAACCTCCTTCATCAGATAGCGGCCTCTAATCCACAGGGTTCTTTCTGTTTCGATACTGTAAAGTGATGTAGAGTCCCTAACTTTTTTAATGCCCTGTTATATATCTGCCAAAGTTTCAACCATCTTAAAAAATATATAACAATTGGAACTGAGAAAATAGCTCCATCCTGTAAATACTCCCTCCTCAAAATACACTAATTGGGATGGGGTTTGATATACTTTGAGGCAGTTGGCAATTCTCTAATTTCCTTGTGAATATCTTATCAGCTCGCCAAGAGAAGACACCTTCACCATCGGATGCTCTCAGTTTCTATGCCTCCATTTCACAGGCTTCCTTTTTAATGAGATTCTCAGTTACTTTTTCCTAGTTCTCTTTCCCTTTCCCCAGTTTCTTCTAGATAACCTGCAAACATTATCCTTATAAGTAATGACATACAAAGACATGATTTTTTTTATGTGCAATAAGACACCTCTTTCCATCCAGCCCAAAGCCGCTGAAACAGGCAGGTGGAGGGAACAGCTCTTCTGTTCTATTTTCTTTGTAGGTTATCTTACCAGTCCTTCATGTTGTAAGCTCCATTTCCCAACGTTCAAACCACAGTTCTTGGTGAAGCTAACCAGCAGAAATCCAGGCTGTTGCTCTGCCAGAAAGATAGAGAATTAAAAAAATAAATAAAATGGGGTTAACTATGGATGCCAAAACTTTAGAAGTTTGGGTGGGCATAGACTTAACATCATCAGAATGGTGACTTGGTACACTGGTCAGATCTGTGTGCCTTAAAGATGTTTTTGACTATGACTCCCACGATCTCTGCCTATTTATCATGTTAGTTAGGGTTTATGGAAATTGTAGTCTATTACTTTCATAGTGCATCAGATGGGAAGAGCTGATGGACCCACAGCCACACCAAAAACTGAAGCAGAACATAGCACAATTTTCAACTTATTAGAATCATTTGATAGTCCTTGTGATTGGCAAAGGGCAGTGTAATGCTTAACATTCAATATCTGAGTGAACTTTTGCTTACATAAGAAACTGAAAGAGAGGCACATAAGACATTTCCAGAGAGCATAAGCTTCAGCCTTTTCAGGAGATTTTCCCACAGTATTATAAGACTTCATCTCAAAGTCAACAAATCAGTTTTGGAACTTTTTACCACTAGCAGCATATCTTCTGTAAAGCTAATAGGTTTGCCTGTTCAAGAAAAAGCCAAACCATAATAATTTGCATTAGAACTGGGGTAGCTTGCAGCCATCTACTGTTGCTATTGAAATCCCTTCCTCTGCTTCTTGATATGCTGAGGACTGCAGCTGGGCTCAGAGAGAACAAGGAAGTAAATGAGTTCTGCCAATCAGAAATCCTGGCACTTTAACCTTGCAAGCTTCCACTACACAGGACCAGTCCCAGGAATTTTGATGTCTGAGACAAAATCACAAATGTCCCTCCCCAAGGCAAGCCGATGTGCTTAATACCCAAAGCCAAGCAAGCTACTTTGGCACATGAGGCTGAAAATCACACAAAACCTTTTCCCACCCACTGCTGGTAAAAAAAAATGTACCAAGAAGACAAATAACGTGGCTTTTGCAGTCCTTTCATTGACACTCCAGATCTACTTACCTGAGGCAGATGTTTCACATTGCTTATGGCAGGGCTGACCCTGCCCCAACATTGCTGTTTGAGTGACTGATCAATTGAGTGCAGACGCTGGCAGGCATAGGATTTCATGTCAAATTTCTAGACAGGGAGAATTTTTATCTCCTTTGGTGCCAAGAAATGCAGCTCATTTTGTAATACAGTCAAGCCACATCAGTCAGAATAGTTCATATAATGGCTCAGGTGATTTCACATTTCGATACCATTTCCAGGTTGCACAACTTCAGACTGAGGGGTATGATGTTTGAATATTCTTGCATTTAATCCTGTAAAGGAGAAAGCCCTTTACTCTGGTGTGCTAGTTTGTGTTTATACAGATTAGTAGATGTGTGTGTGTGTGGGGAGCTTTTGTTTGTTCTTTTCAAACAGGCAGTCCACCTTCTGAAATCTGAAATAGTACAATCCATTCATTTCAGAGTGGAAATAAAATTTACTTCAGCCACAGAACATCCCACACATGCTGTGAAGTGTGTATTCTACCTCCTCTCCTGTCACCCTCTCCTACTCAAGGAGAAAGCTCCCAGTAATTCTCGGTTCTCTGAAATTCCCAGGGTGTTTTTTTTTAATGGCAAGGTTTCTATTAGAAAATAAGCATGTTTCTCTCCCCTTTCACCTGAGTGCTCTCTTCTTCTGTCTCTACCTCTCTGTCACTGTGCTCAAGGCAGCCCAAAGCCAGGGATGGACATGAAATAAGATGCTTTTCATGTGGTATCTGTTACAAGAGAGAAGATATAAACAAGTTTTCTACCAAAGGGAAGATTGCAAAGCAGAGAGAGTAAATGTCTGAGGGGGGAAAGACAGAAAGGAAAGTGTGAGAGGAATTTTGATTCTGCACTGACAATGGGTATATTTTTAATAGTAAGGAAACAAGTGAAGATACGTAGCATACAGAGGGGGAGAAATCCAACAGATGGCAGTTTCTGCAGCCATGTTGTTTTTGGCCTGTAGAGAAGTTCCTGTCTTATCTAAACCAGCTGGAGGAGCCAAGAGAAATGTAAGTGTGCTGGCACTGACATGCAGGTTTTGGGATACACAGCTGTGCCAAAGTCACTTGTGGGAGTGGTGGAACACACTGACAACTCCCATGTAGAAGTTGAAATAGCACATTCGAGAACCTACTCAAGGACGTCAGAACAATTTGGGAACCTGGCTAGAGTGATTGTGAGTCCATTCTATGTGATGAAATCAGTCTTTTCTCACTATGAGTTGGAGAGGAGGAAAATGGAAGCTAGGGTGCCTGGCAGTGAAGGATATAAATCCTGATTGCATTCTTTATTGTGTAGTAAAAGAGGAAACACAATGCGTTTTTTCCTCTTGGTGAAATAGCAAGGTTTTTTTTTCTTGGTCTCAGAGATATTTTTTCAACATTTTTTAAGGATTTCAGTAAATGCACAACATTTAAAACTATGCTAACCTTTGCCTTGTTGCATACAATATTAAAAGTAATAGCCTTTGATGGATTGTCTGCATCATTCTGAATAATCACCTCTCCTCTTGCATTTGTTGCTTGATTGTGATTGTCCATACAAAATAAGAAATGCACTCTTTTCCTAGAGGAATGTTGTGAAATTGCACAACATTGTAATGGGAAACAAACATGTGGTGTATTCTCGAAGGCTTTCACGGCCGGGATCTGATGGTTGTTGTGGGTTTTTCAGGCTCTTTGGCCGTGTTCTGAAGGTTGTTCTTCCTAACGTTTCGCCAGTCTCTTTGGCCAGCATCTTCAGAGGACAGGAGTCAGAACTCTGTCTGTGCTCTGGTGCAGTTTGTTTGGATAGTTGAGTATTTATAGCTGTGGGATCAGCTTTTGTCCTTTTCAGGAGATGGGTGATTGTGGTGATCGTTAGCTGGTCTTTTGTGTGCAGTGATCACCAGTCCTTGTAGCTGGGTAGAGTTCATTGACCTTTTGCAGGCTGTTTTTTCCCAGTGCTGGGAGCCAGGCTTTGTTGAGTTTTAAACTTTCTTCTTTTTTGTTGAAGCTCTGCTGGTGTTTGTGGATTTCAATAGCTTCCCTGTTCAGTCTAACATAATGATTGCTGGTGTTGTCCAGTACTTCAGTATTTTGAAATAGAATTTCATGTCCAGCTGGAGTCAGAACAAAAGGTCAACGAACACCCATCAATCACAGTGACAGATAATCTCTCCCTCTTATCACAGCAATACACCCACAACAAAAAACACGCTGATCACCACAATCACCCATCTCCTGAAAAGGACAAAAGCTGATCCCACAGCTATAAATACTCAACTATCCAAACAAACTGCACCAGAGCAGAACCAGGATACCTGAGTTCAAACGTGAGTTTACCCATGGGAACTGGGAACAATAAACCACTCCTTAAATATTTCAATACCTTGATAATCCTATTAGATTTGCCATTGTTTGGAAGCAACCTGACAGCACATAACATACATAGGCATGTTAAATGATATCATCAACATCTTGGAACATCAGAGCTGGAAGGGATCCTATGAATCATTGAGTCTAGCCACTGTCAAGGAGGCACAGTAGGGAATCAAACTCTCAACTTCTTGCTCAACAGCAGATACCTAAACCACAGAGTTATTGTTAATCACACACACATGCATTTTGGTGATTTTTATTTGCAGCTGTGAACCATATTGCAAAACTCAGAGAAGCATGAAAACTGCAAACTCTGTTCCAGTCTTCACATTTCTTCAGGAAGTGCAGACTGGGTCAGTCCATTTCAAAATGCAGATGGAGTGGAATCTTCAAGCAGCATTTGTACTAAACAGCATGTCTGCTAGGGGAGCCTGGAATGGGTGAAGCAAAAGTGGTGGCTGAGCATGGAAGCAGTAGCAGTGGAGGGTTTATATCCTCCTGCTGTGGGTAGTGCTACACCTTATGATGTCCCACACTGGTTGCTCCGCCAGGTGCAAAGCTGCCGTGGCGGGAGCACTTTGTCCTCCCATCTGGAGGTCTTGTCAGGTTGATGATGCCGCCCCCAAGGAGGGCGGAGGGATGGAACTCCTAAAAATAGGAGTCCCTCTTTGCCTGGCCTCTTTTGCATCAGCCAAGCAACCCTCCCACCCACCCTAAAGATAAGAATGAGATTAGCTGGTTGCCTACGGAGCCGGATGGGAATGTTTGGCCTGCATTCTAGATTGACTTGTAGGGATGCAGGTGTATTATAGCCCATCCCATTCTTATTGCTGGGGTGTGGTTATTTAAAAATTAATTAAATTCATAATGGACAGTTAAAGCCACATTCATGGTCACAACAGCAGGTAGTTTAAATAGTTAATAAAGTTGTGGCCCAAGTTTTAACCCAACAACCTGTGTCTGCCTCTTAATTCTGGGCTGGGGGGACAAATGCTTACAGAGACAAATAAGTATCATCAAACATAAAGCCAGACGCTTAAAAGGTGTACTTTGCAAGTCAATTCTGTAGGTGTCTTCAGAGCATTTAACAACCATTTCACAGTAGATACTATGTAGAAGGCATCAATGGTAAAACCACTTTGAATATTTACACTTAAAAACTCTATAAAGAGGTAACACAAAATAAAACAAGGAAAGGGCAGGAAGATGAGGCTCCCAGGTCAGAAGGCACTCAACCAGCCTTTGGAGAAAAATAAAGAATAAGTACGAATGGCACTTTTCTTAATGAGGCAACTGGAGTAAAGTGGAAAAGATATGTGGCTAATGTGTGGCTGCTTATGTGCACAGATTCCAGAGAAAAATCTGAAGGTGCATGACACACATAACTGAAATATGGAATGTAGAAGCCTGAATTAAGGTAAAATCAAAATCATTAAACAAAAAATGGAACATTTAAACACTGCAGTTATTTGTAGAAGCAAACTGAAATGAACTGGAATAGGACATTTTCAGCTAGATAAGTACAATAAGGTAAGTGCAAGGTGTTTTACTCTGTAGACATACAAATGCACAAAAAAACAGTGTGGCTCTAATGTTGAGGTGAGAAATAGCCCAAGTACTTGGGGCAGTAATGAAATCTTTGACTGAATCCTTTCAATCAGAGTTCATGGAAAGCCTGTCATCATAACCTCCATTCAGGTCCATGTACAAGTTTTAGATACTGAAGGAGAAGAAATTCAAAGCTTTCATTCCAGTGTCCACAAAGAAATTGATCACATACCTAAGCAGGATGTGCTGAGAATCATAAGTGACTGGAAATTAAAGGTAGGAACTACGGCAAAATGAAGCATCATTGAAGAATTTGGTTTAGAGTTAACCAAAAATTCAATAAAGTAGGAAAGATTCATAGAATTCTGTGATACCAACACAATTGACTAAATCAGAAGAATAGTGGATTGAAATCAGAAATATTATCAGGGAAGAATGCAAAAAGACTACTACTGTAGTGGAAAGGAAAGAATAGCCTTGATATATGACTGATATAAGTCTTAAATTGTTAAATACAGACAAGAAACAAATGTAAAATATGACAACAACAGGGCCAGATCCTGAATTGAACTTTTCAGTGATTTGCACATAGGGATGAATACAACTGTTAGAATAAGTGTTGTTGTTGTTGTTGTTGCTGTTTAGTCGTTAAGTCATGTCCGACTCTTCGTTGGGTGAAATCCATGTTGGTAGAGATAGAAATCAACAGCCAAAAGCTAAAATGAGTCACTTCTATAAGATCCAAAGCTGCTATCAAAATAGTTGGAAAAAGTAAATCACAAAGAGTAGATGGAATATCAAAGGGCTATTTCAAACCATAGAAAGCAAATGTGTCACAATCCTAACAAGAATATGCCAACACATACAGAAAACAAAACAATGGCCTCAAAACAGGAAACATTCAATATACCTCCAATCCCAACAAAAGGAGAGAACAAATAGTGCAATAACTATAGGATTGTGTTACTTTCTCGTCATTACTTTCTCAAAATTTTAAAGCAAAGACTTTTTCCATATCTGGAGCAAGAAACGCCAGTTGTTCAAGATGGATTCAGTAAAGGGAGAGACATTAAAGATTATATTGCAAATATGTGTTGATTGCTGGAACATTGCAAAGAATTTAAGAAGAAAATTAGTTTCTGTCACTGGAGAACAAGATAATTTATACTATAGTAGTCCTGATTACTATGAACAGTATGAAAGCTGGACAATGAAGAGAAGGACAAAGAAAAAAAATCAGTTCACTTGAAATGTGGTTTTAAGGAGAGCTTTAGAGACATTATGAACTAGGGATGGGCCTATTTTAATGAAAAGGGAGGAAACATAATTTTGGTGGTTCTGGGGGGACTATTTTACTGTTGTTGGTTGTATTCTTGCCTGCTTTCTGAATAGATTCTCTGTTGCTTTGCCCCTGTTATGAGGGTTATTTTTTATGAGTTCTTTAAGCCTTTTTTGGACCAGCAGCAGAAGACATGTGGGGAGGGGACGAAAGAAAATTACCTGATATATTAAAGGAAATGGACAATACACAGAAACATGAACATGAAAGAAGCAACCTCCAAAAGAACCCAAAAACAAAGTCAAAATGATTTTTCCACATTTTACACTAAAGTAATTCACAACTAGATTCAGCCCATTTGAATCAATGGATCCTATGGAAAATTTGATTCCCAAATCTCCACTCATTAAATGGGTCTACTCTAGGGTGAGTCATTATGCTAAGCAACAGGATTTCAGCCAGTTGATGACAGCAAGGAAACAATCTGAGTGATCTAAACATCTATGAGTATATATTTTAAAAATAGAAAAAGACAGGGGAATCATATAGGGAGAATCAAGAATGACGAGATAAAAGACTAATCCCAGGTCAAAAAAGCTCTGTAACTGAGTCAAGAATAATAGTCTACTGTCCCAATTCAGTATTGGATCCCTCGGACCTAGTTTTTATTCTGTACACAGTGCTAAAGAAGCTAAAGCAAAAAAAAAAAAAAGTTGCAGAAATGTCAAGATTTTAAGCTTTGAACATTACCTTAAAAGTAGAGGAGCTTCATTTCTGAATTCTCCATTGGTTGCCCATACCAGAAAAAGGTATATATATTAATCAATTAATCACTCCTGAAGTTTTAATCAAG
The DNA here is from genome assembly GCA_037013535.1 of Intellagama lesueurii. Classification (NCBI taxonomy): domain Eukaryota; kingdom Metazoa; phylum Chordata; class Lepidosauria; order Squamata; family Agamidae; genus Intellagama; species Intellagama lesueurii. The sequence continues at coordinate 223,489,064 of JBAJHW010000002.1, forward strand.
AACCAGAGCTGGTAATCAATTGGTCACCCAATGGAACACAAGAGATATCCCCCTGCTGCTTGCCTGCCCTCCTGAATCTTAATTAGTAATTATCTCTTCTGCCTAGCCCCTTGACCTCACACATTTTTCTTCTCAAATATATATATCCCAGCAATAATTTCACCTTTCACTTCAGCCATTTGGTTTTATGCAGAGTTTTCATTAAATCTCCAGTCTACATAGAACTCGTAAGACAGGAAAATCTAATGTCAACACTGCAATTGCTGTAATGAGAAGATATAGTGAAGTTATCTTACGGGAAATGACAGATATAACATAAACAACTTCATCTCCCCTCTTCTGCTTTCTTTGTGGGTACAAAAAAGGCACACTGTCTTGTATGCCACCCCTTTTGTTCCCAACAATACAGTCAGTAATGTCATGTAGAATTGTGTAACACAAAGTCTCACCAAAATAAATAAGGAAATAAATGAAATGCACCTTCCTAGACAGACATGAAGTATGTTATGTGAGGAGATGAGAAGACTGGAATGATTATTTATTGAGCAGGAATACTGAAACACCATCCTCCAGTTTACTGAAAGACTCTGGCTGAAATCCTGTTACTTTGTAATTCGTGAGAAAGCACAACATTCTTTCATTCTAGTTGGCAATTAATGAGTCCCTGCCCAGATTCTCAAGTGTGTGCCAAGCGAACAGGCACACATGCCCCCCAGGAACCCCAGGGTCAACTCATTAATTGGCAGCTAGAAGTTACTGAATGTTACCCCAATTGTCTTCTGCATACATAACAAAGCAATAGAATTTCAGCTACACGGTAATAAAGAATAAAATAGCAACAATTACAATAAAACTCACACATATTTCAGCCTGTATTTACAAGGAAGGAAATTCTGTTGGTTGGTTGGTTGGTTGGGGTTCTTTGTTTGTTTTGTATGCTGCCTTTCTCCCCATAGGGGACCCAAGGCAACTCACACCAGTTCAACTCACAGTAAAAACAGTTTAAAATGCCACACAAAACTATATATTTTAAAAACTGTATTCATTGCTGCAGATTTGCACACACATGCATATTGGATTGCAGCTTCAATGATAAAAACTTAGAAAGCATCATGGCATAGCAGCCTATATTAAAAAGCCAAAAGAGACATTAATGAAAACTAGCCATGATAATACACTGCTAGACCTGGCAAAAAAATTAAAATAAATAAATAAATGAGAGACTGTACTTTTCAGATATCCCAGCCAGCACAGCCAGTGGCCATAATGACTATGATATTTTGGGAATTATAGTTTAAAAAGTAACTTTTCCTCTCATTGGAAAGGAGTGAGGTTTCAGTCAGGTTTCCCCTGACTCTCCTCTACAATTCCTCCATGTTTAGTGAAGATTGCATTTCAGATGTCTGAGTTATATACCTACAAAGAGCCCCCCCCCCACAAGGAAAGTTCCACACACACACACACCTAGAGACATCAAAATTACAGAGAAGCTTCTAATGACTCTCCTCTACAATCCCTCTGAGTTTGGTGAAGATTGGATTTCTCCAAGCCAGCTGCTAAAGCGCAATTTCCTGGGGGGGGGCATTTTGTGAGTGTATAACTTGGATATCTGAGACCCAATCTTCACCAAACTTGGTGAGATTGTCCAGGAGAGACAGTAGAAGCTTCTCTATGCTTTTAGTATCTCTAGGTGTCGGGGTGGGGGACTTTCCTGGGTGGGCTTCTTTATGGCTAACTTGGATGTCCAAAACCCAAACTTCACCAAACTGGGAGAAATTGTAGAGGAGAGTCAGTGGAAGCTTCCCTAAAATTTGGTGTCTCTAGGTGCTTGGGAGGCCATTTCATAGGAAATGTATTTTAAAGTAAAAAAAAAATGAATTGACAAATTGATTTGTCAATTCATCAGAAAAATTTATAAATTTATAATTCAGGATTTATCAAACTTGATGAATCAGAAATCAAAATGAGTCACAATTTTTCTGATTCGTGCCCATCTCTAGCCATGAATCAGAAACAGGGGAGTCTCAGGTGAGAGTTATTATGATTACAAGGTAGAAAAGGAGAGAATACTCAACCAATTTGAGACCGCATTTATGTCTACCTGAGCCACACTTTAATGGTTTAATGGTTTCCCCATTCATCCCAACTGGTTAGCAGATTATCTAGTTACTATTGTTGTGCAATTGAATCAACTGAATCTCAAACAAAATTGGGCTGAATCAAGCTCTCAGATCAAGTCTAAAGTATATTTAAGATCAGTACAAAGGGGTTATGAAGTCGATTCATATTGGTCCAAAGTATCAGACACGAAAAGATAGCCAAGACCTAGCATAGCTCAGTGGGTTGGAGCATATGACTGCATAGCCAGGAGTCATGTGTTTGAATGATCACTGTGCCTCCTAGGAGAGGGGCAGCAAAGATTAACTGGAGTTTAGGTGGGTGATGTAGTACATACTCTGCCGCCTATGCAGCCTTGGGCAGGCTGCATGGTCCTGGATCACCATCAGAAGGAGGGACTGGTAAACTTTTTCTACTGTTTTATACCTAGAAGATTCTGGGGAGATTGCCTTCAGTCAAAATTGACTTGACAACACATTGCTATTATCTTTTTTTCTTTATTTGTATCATGCTCAATTGAAAATTATAGACATATATGAAATATAGGTAAAATTAAGGTAATTAGACTATTTTTGACCAGAAGCAGGCTATGTCTGATACTAGCCGCCTAGAGTAGTCATTCACTAGATGGGCGGGGTATAAATGCAATAAATAAATAAATAAATAAATAAATAAATAAATATTTCAATAGAGTTATCTCGGCCATTTGCTAGACCTTATGTTGTACACATGGTAGGGCATAAATTGTATGCACTGTTATTATAAAATATATTTAAACAGTGTGCCTCCAAAGTGTTGCAAAATTAAACACAAGAAAAACTTCAGGTTGGCGTGATGAGCAGAGAGAGGAGGGCAACTTCACTTGCCTATGGACAGTTCTAGCTGTTCCATTGATGCAGCTTAGTAGCTTCAGTGAAAAATGTAGGTTACAATACCACCCAGATAAGCCTCACTAAACAAAGTGGGATATACTTTGGAATGAACATGTTTATGATTGTGCTATTACAAACACACACACACACACACACACACACACACCATGAAGCAGCCTTTTGGAAATTGCTCTTGTGAGGAGAAAAAATCCACCTTCTCTTTGTCCATCATTCTTCATGAAGGAGAGCAGCAAACTCACTCTACCATACAGGGCAGTGAAATGAAAACGTTATCATCCTAGCTTCTGGAAGATAAATAGCCCTGATACTATGACAGTATAAAAATGCCATAAGCAATATTCTCATCAAGCAAGTGAGTAATATACTAGACTTAAAAAACCCTGGAAACCTTCCTGGTGGAAAAACGCAGATCATTTCTTAGGTAAATCACGGTTGTGCTGGTTTGACTGATATCTATGCCAATGTTAATATCACAAACCGTCTGTGATGCACCTGAAAATGAAGCATTATTTCAGAAGTCTTCGGTTCAGAATTAAGAAGGTCATTAAGTCTGCTGAATCAGACCAAGAGCTCTGCGGAGTGAGCGATGTAGTCTACCCTCCTTCCAACTGCAGGAAACCAAACAGCTGTTCAAAACTCAGAAGCAGGACCTGGGGGACTAGCAGTCTCCTGGTTGTGTTCCCAGTAACTGGTGTTCAGAGACAAACTCCCTGTGATCCTGACAGCTGCTGCCATCATGAGTAGTGGCAACTGATAGCTCTTTCCTCCCTGAATTTGTCTGATCCCTTTTTAAGGCCAGCTCAACAAAGGAGGAAGTGTTACCCCAACTAAAATTCCCATTGAAATTAAGTCAGTGAGTGGCCCCTCTGCATGAGTCAGCTGCCTTCATCACTTTCTATTGACGAAAAGTTCCAGATGTTAACTATGTACAGTTATTAAAACGTAGTTCCTTTCTTTTGGCTATTCTGTATGCCCCAACCAGGTCCAAAAATTGTGAGAAATGGCTAGAATAGTATATCCAAAGTGCCAAAGCCGGACTGCAGTTGAACATTAAGAAGGCAAAAATCATAACTACAGAAGAACTACACGACTTTAATATTGACAATGAAGAAACTGAAATTGTTAAAGATTTTGTATTCCTTGGGTTCAATCATCAATCCAAATGAAGAGTGCAGCCAAGAAATCAGAAGATTGTGACTTGGAAGGGAAGCAATATAGAAACTAGAAAAGATCACCAAGTGTAAGGAAGTGTCACTGGAGGCCAAGACCAAGATCATCCACACTCTTGTATTTCATTCACCTTATATGGGTGTGAAAGTTGGATAGTTCAGAATGCTGACAGGAAAAAAAAAAGATTCGTTGGAAATGTGAGTCCTAGAAAGATGACCAAGTGAGTCCTAGATCAAATAAAGCCTGAACTAGCTCTGGAGGCAAAAATGATGAAGTTGAGGTTGTCTTACCTTGGGCACGTCTTCCCACTGGATTTTCTGGAGGATTTTCTGGAAAAGACAATAATGCTGGGAAAGGTGGGAAGCAGGAAAAGAGGAAGACCACATATGAGATGGACTGACTCCCTAAAGAAACCTACAGGCTTGAGTTTGCAAGAGCTGAGCAGAGCTGTTGAGGACAGGACATTTTATCTTTGTTTTAACATGACAACTTATTTAATAGTGTTTCAAATACTGTAACTTACAAAGGCTTTTTTAAAAAACCTGTTATCTGCTTTTAAATTCACATTGTAAACTGCCTTAGGGTCCTGCAAGGGAGAAAGGCAAGATATAAACTAACTAATGAACTAACTAAATAGAAACTCTGAATATTTTTAAAATCTCATTTATATCCCAGCTTTCTCCCAAAGCAGGGACCAAAAATGGGGACTTTTGTTTTCCGTAGGGATCAACATGGCTACCACTGGTTTTTATGTTTTTTGTGTCAGCTAAATTTATTCAGAAGCCTTTGGTGAGGAACTTTATCCCAGGGTTTTTGGAAATTGTGAATTGATACATAAGAAGGGAAACACATAAACCCCCCACTCACTTGTGTTATCCTCAAATCGAGAGACGCAGTCTGAAGGGAGGATGGAAACTCTCTTCTTCAACAGCAACTGTCATGAGATTGAAGGAGAGTGGGACTTGTAGTCAATGAGCATGAAAGAAAATGGAGTCTGTTAGGCTTTCAAAGTGAAAAGAGTTGAAGACATGGGAATGTGAAAAAGGCAGAGAGGCTGTTTTTCTTAATTTACAGCCAGGCTGGTACAGAGTGAAACCTGATAAGGATGCATGGACAAAGAGGCTCCAGTGGGAAGACCCAACAAATTCTTTTCTAATTGGAATGGAGATAACCCACCTGCATCTCCATGAGAATTGTAGGTGGTGTGGACAGTTACACCTCTTTGAGTTAATTGGTTTACAGTCCTGAAGAAGGAGGTCCGAGGAATGTAGAAAAATGGAAGATGGGTTATGTTGGAGAGAGATCATTGGGTGGAAGAGAACTTTTGCCTGAGAGAAGTTCTTGATGGTTTGTGTTATGTAGCTTGAAGGAAAAGAATGTAGGTAAGAAAGAAGGAGGTGGGGCTAGCCCACCTTAGCCCAGTTTTTAGTATTTATTATGTTAATGGGAATTAGTTGTTGTATTTAACTATGGTAATCCTTTGAACGTGTTTTTATGCTAATGCTCGAGCAAAAACAAACCGTTTCTATGGAACTATATTTTCTTAATAAAAAATAATTATAAAAATCCTTACTGAGGACTAGTCTCTTGGATCAGGAGGGGTTGGCTAAATCCAGAGGAGTGGTAAAGGCCATTAACTCGCTGCCATAGAGAAGTCCTATTTAACTGAGCTGTTGTGAGTTCTAAGGAATCACAAAGCCCATGTTGCAGTACTTGCAAAGTGCTGAGTAAAGTAAAGTGTTCTTTAAAGGTCAGGCTTGTTCAAGGCACAGATGCTATGCACTGCTGGAGGTTGAGGACTTGCCCCAGCGTAAAGTGGTAGATTTGTGGCCTGCGGAACTCCCTGCCTGAACGCCATATGCTCCTTAGGGAGATTTGGTCATCACAGCAACAACAGAAGTTGTGGGGCTAGCATGCTTTCCTCCCTTTGTGCCAAATTTAAATGAACAGTAGAACACTTGAATCGGGCTAGGGAGGTTTTCAGCATGTTCAGCCAAGCACTGGCTCTAGTTTTCCTCATCTGTTGCTTTGCTTGTCTGGAATTAGCTGTTCTACATAGATTTTCTTTCTTCTTTTCCGGTATTCTACATGCAGCACTGTCCCAGTCTGAAGAACATCACTGTGAGTACTTGACCCAACATGTTCACAGATCTGTTGCTATTTCTATACTCTCTGAAACCTGAAGAACATGAAAGATGGCATTTCATAGTACTGAAGTCTATTTACTGTACTTGCTTATAGTAATAGTTATACCAATAGTACAGAAATCTGTCCTTCCTTAATGACAATGTAACCCCTATGAAATATTGGGGTGGCACTCAGAAAGAGCAGGGCTGTGAGTAAGGTATTTGAATCAGAAAGAGCAGGAGAGCTGAAGAAGCCTAAGCTTTGTTGCCACTTGGACTTCTGAGGTCCTTGCCAACTTGGTTTAAGTATAATTATTATATTTTGTGTTGCAGGGGTGAATCCACATAGTGAATTCATGCATGTATAATTGAAGTCATTTTCCCTAAGGTTTTTAATATTCTACATATGGAGCTGATTCTTCTCAGTATTGGAAAGCCAGTCCAGTTAAGGAAGATGTCTTGGATTTTTATTTGAATTTGAATTCAAAGGAACACTTGAATTTTGCAATTCCACAAGCAACTTCTGTATTGGTGCTGTTGCCTAGGCCTAGGGTGCACAAATTGTAGCATTTTGTTGTTGTTATAATTGCTCAAGTTGTCTGTTATGTAACTGTGAATAAGAAAAGACACATTTTGTGAAATTGTATTTGCAAGGTTCATCAATAGATACCTAAGTAAGCAAATAGCCCCGTAGAATTTAAAAATGTTATGACAGCCCTAATCTATGTCCCCATTCTGCCTTTTTGGCTGTATAACTTTACGGGTTAACCTTGAGCTAACTGGCCCAACAAGATTTGAAAGGGAAGAAGTAGTTATATTTTGAACTCGCTGACATTGTTGATTCACCGTTTGCTTCAAAACTTGCTGAAGCATATGGGTAGGATTAGAAGAGTGTACAGATGCCATAGCCCAGTGAACCAAAGAGCCGAACACCACCAAGGTCAAAGCTACACTGCAAACCTTGTTAATTCCTGTTTGTTTTTGACAGAATTACTGTGCACAGGGCATGGAGGGCATCCTGCTGTAATAAATTGTATGTGGGGGGAGGGAGAGACAGGAAAGAAAGAAAAGAGAAGCTCACCTGGTTACACATTGAGGACAAAAAGAAGAGATAAGAGAGGAAAGGAACACATAAATCATGCTAGAATATGGAAGGTTAGGCCACAGCCTTTGCCTGTCAGTCAGTTTTAAATACATAGATATTTAAAGCTGAAGTATCAACTGGATTAATGTGCTCATCCTGAAGATTTTTTTTAAAAAGTGTCTGTAATGGTTCTGGGCCCTCTCTTGTTTTTCAGTGAAAACAAAAATTCTGTTTTTAACCACGTCATAGTCTTGTGGCTTCTCTTGTGGAAAGAGTGGTCGTCTGACCAGATAGGCGGGGTAAAAATACAATAAATAAATAAATAAATAAATAAATAAATGAGATATTTTCTATGCACCTGATAAGCCACAACAGGAACATTCCATACTGAAACTTCTCACTTCAATTAAGGCACTCTTTTGCATGTTACTTTAATGTGTGTGTGTGTGTGTGTGTGTGTGTGTCTTTGAACAATCACCCAAATTCTTAATTTGATGAAGAAGATGGAGGTATATTTGTTAAGTAAGAAGCAAGAGCAGTCAACAGCTTCGGTTACCAAAGCCATTGCTGCCAGGTTGTACAAGTACCAAGACCTCACAATAGGACTTGAAGCAGGAAGCAAGAATGAGAGTTGCAGTGTCCAATTAGTACCTAGAGCCTGGGAACACTACTGTTTAAATTTAAAATTCAAATCCCACAACGAGGTGTCCAGTATTTCCTCACAGAACCAGAAGTCCCACATGCTTAAACTCATGATGTCTCCTTATGAAACAAGAAGCAGGGGGATCCCATGTCAAAACACCAGCAGAACTGTCCACTTTTCTGCTGCTGACCAGAAACTTAACCAAAGCTTTTGGCTCTTGGGTTTACTGTGCTTATGTTTAGAGTATGCCATTTGTGGTTGTAGGAGTACTTAAGTTTTGTATATATATCTTCCTGAAATCTTCTAGATGCTGGCACTGTCTATTTGTATTTTTAAAATAAAATGTCCTTTGAGTTAAAAGCCAGATAAAAAATATTTTAAATAAATAAAATAAACAAAATTATAGGGCAGCCCTAGAGTCGGACACAACTTAACGACTAAACAACAACAAATTTCCCCAGATCTGTGTTCTGGGTTCATGAGAAATAGTGGATTTCTTCCTCTGAGAGGACAGAAAATGACCTACTCTTGAACAGTGAGAAACAATCTTGAATAAGGTCTCTCAGCTCCTTCTAGTCACCACAGGGACTTTAATGATATCTCCCTTTTTGAGGTCAGCACTCAAAACCTGCTGATTTTAGAACAGAGCAACCAAACATGTAGCATATGTTCTGGAGAAAACAAAATGGAGATATATAGCCTTGGTGTTCTCCTCTGCTGCCATCTTGAGATTGGCATTTGGATCCTTGGCTTCCCTTCCTCATTTTTCTGAGGTCATTTTCTGTTTTCCTGTGCTCCTCCATTTTTTTGGCACATAATCCTAACAGGAGAAAGAGGAAAAGAAACATGCCAGAACTGTATTGGATGGGATGGATGGCCCTGTGGTGGGTCTGTGAACCTTCTAGGTCCCTAGCACATCTCCACCATCAAAAAATATGGATCTGGTCAAAATGATCCATTTCCTGCAATGGATGTATGTCTCCCCCAATGGAAAACACAATAGAGGCAAGAAATAGGGAACAAGTGGGAAGTGGTGTCCCTTTCACTTCTGTTCTGCTGGCAAGCATAGGGAAGAAGCAAGCCCCCCAGACTTTTTGTATTGACAGCTCCGCGTACAGGTATGGATGCATATGGGGAAGCTCCTGGCTAGCTCAAAGTGTGGAGGCACCTGCTTCTGCTCAGTTGTAGTTGGAAACAGAGACGGATGAGTTTGCCAGTTTCTACTATCTAACTTTGGATTTCTGTTTTGTGTGTGTGTGTGTGTTTAAAGTCCATCCTAGTTATAAAGAAATCTGTGGATTTTGCTACGTTCTTATAAAAAAGAAAGTGAAAAATAGTCTCAACCATCTTTCTGGTAGGCCAAATTCAATCTGTACAGTGATTCCCAGCATGGAAAGGATCATGTGGTACTTGCTTACCATCTAACTGTCAAAGATGATGGGTCTGACAGGAAGGGGGAGGGGAGAAAGGATGGCAACCCTAATTCTCTGTTACATAAATGGTTGAATATACAGAGATTTAAAGGCAAATTTTTAAAAAGAATTAAGCACTCCCAGTTCTCTGCCTGCCTTCTTTCACATTCTTTTTTTTCCCTTCAGTTTTTTTTTAAACCACATTTCATGAAGAAATTTGCCAGTTTTTGGAAAATTCTTACCCCATCTTTGGTTAAGAAACTAAATATACCTTAGTGATACAGTGTCTCAGGCCTCGGACACCTGACAAAGGGGTGGTGGTGGTGCAGTCCATGAAAGCTTATGTTGAATACAGCTTTGTTCATCTTAAAGGTGCCACAGGACTTTTTGCTGGCAGCAGTAGAGTGTATATTTTTTTATATAGAAAGTCCTGTGCTGAATCCCTAGCATATTTAGGTAACACTAGCAAAGAAGCCTTCCTGAAACCTTGAAGGCTTGTTGTCAGTCACAAAGCTAGGCTAAATGTGGACCATTAGTCTGACTTGGTATGAGGCAACCTCCTAAATTCCTGTGTTCACAAGGATTCCAAATCTGCACTGATCTCACAATTCCAGTCCAGGAGACTTTGGACTGACTCAGGGAAGGGAGAATTAATGTGCAAAATAGTTTAAAACATTTGTGTTTCACCTGAAGTGTCCATTGATTTGGTTCTACCCTATTTAAAGTGGAAGACTTCATGTGAAAGTCTTAATCCATGAATATTTCACAAACTGAATCTTAATAAAAAGGTATGTTCCTTAAATTATAATGACACAATGATCATAGTGCTCCTAGTGACATAAGGAAAGACACAACAGCTCATACTGAAGGACTCAAAGCATCTGCATCAAATACACATCTCAGCTTTGACTACCATCCTGCCTCTCCAAGATCCAAGTCAAGGAAATGTCTTTCTCAGAACATCTGTGAATCCTGAAGAAAGAGTAGAGACTGGCAGGACTATAACGTGGAATAAAGGAACTACCTACCTCTTAAAATGAATGGAACTCCAGGAAAGTCTAGCCTCCGGCCACATGGAAAACTATGTTACTTGGAAGTCACTCAGTAGGCTACGAAAGAGAGTCGAGTTGGCAAGGAGAATTTGAGAAAATGACTTTTGCACCAACACAGTTCCCTGCAAGTAAAGAGAACAGGCAACGTGACACTTATGTCACTGTACTCTGTGCTCCTGAGCATGTACTATGCGATGCATTCTATGTTAGCTGCTTCAAATGCTGTTGACGTTGGGTGACAAATATCTTAAATATATCTAAGCTTTACTATTTTACTTTTGCAAACCATTGTGTATTTTATGGGCATTTATATATGGGCTATTGACTCATTTTATATTGCATTCTATTACCTGTACTGTGATGCTTCTGACACAAATAAAGGGACAAATGTTCTTTCTAGAATTGTCATCCTTACCGACTCTTTTAGCACCTTAGCTTAAATTGTTTTGTGAGCCCACCGTTCAATGGTCGAGCCCTCTGCATCCACCCCACCCCGTGCCTCCCAGCCAGAGCAGTCATGCCTTGAAATGAGATGATTGGAAGATCATGTTTCAAGTGGCTCTGTCTCATGGGCTGGAAAATCAGATTATATTTGCAGAGCTTCTATGTATGAAATGCCACATGCTGCTCACAAAGTGAATAATGCCCAAATAACAAGAAACTCTTTAATCAATTATTTCACTGAGGAGGAAAGCGTGTTAACTTCAAAGAGTTAGAGGAAACTAAAATGTTCAAGTGGACTCAGTTCGTTAAACCCATTTTTGACTTCTCCCAATATCATTATTCTGTTTGTTATTCCCATTTTTCCACTCTTGCTACAATATTATTTCCATATTCCTGAGCTACACTATACATGTAAATACATATATTATATGCCATCAAGTCATTTCTGATTTATGGCAATCCTACTGGGGTTTCTGATGTATGTAGGATATTCAAGGAATGGTTTACCATTGACATACACCCAAGTGAGTTTCCCTGGCTGAGCAGGGATTTGAACTCATATCTTCTGAGTCCATCACTCTGTCCACTACATCACACTGCCTGTATAGTGTCTCCTTTAACAATCAATATATTAAAAAATATGGTTCTCAACACACTCTCACATCTGGATAAAGCTGATAATAATTCAGTACTTTGTATGGATAGTTAAGGGTTGGAAGGAAACTCTTTGTGTATGTGCAGTGCACTTTGTAAGCTTTGAAAACCCCACAGGAACAGCTAGAGTTGGAAGCGTTCTCCAGCTGGCATTTGTCCCCTCTGTATAACTGCCTGTTCTGTTGCATGTATACTTGCCAGATAAGGGTGCCTGGAGGCTCCCAGTGCTATCTATAGAACAGACTTGGAAGCTTCCAAACTATACTGCCTAAGTGTCACATTGTGCATGAACGTCCTTGTCTAATCAGTATCAACAGAACAAGGCTGTGAGTCTGTTCTAGAAGTTGTTAGTCCAGATGAAAATCAATACTGAAAACAGTATGGTCAGGAAAAGCAAGGAAACAACTGACCACCACTGAAACTGAAGGAGGAGGAGGAGGAGGAAGAGAGAGAGGGGAAATGAGAACATAATCTGGTTGGAGATATAGGTGAAATCTCACCTTCCAGGGACCAGATTAAACAGTGATTTCACCTTTTTCTTAAATACCACGCAAGTGCATTGCTGTCCCTGAGCAGGTTACTTCTGCAGGTTACGTTCCACAAGCAGGGCTGGTAAGGTCCAGTGAATCTTTGATGGATTTTTACAGTGTTTGCACCAAAGAAGGGACCAAGGTTTGATTGGTACAATTTTTTCTGGTCTTGGATTCATAAGGACTCTTTGTGGACATGAGGTTGCAAGTTAGGATATGCAGCCTATACTGTTTGATACTACTTGATGTACGAGTAGACCAGCTATAAGTTACATTATACTTGTCATAAAGACCTAACCTACCTTTTTCAAAAGCCATTCATTCATGAAATGAAATAGATGCAGGAAATAGATGACGCGCGCAAGACAGCTGTCATCGACATGGAATTGAGTAGGCTGCAGATGGACATTGTTGCCCAGCAAGAGACGAGATTGCCAGACTCGGGATCTGTGAAAGAAAAAAAAATTCTCATTCTTCTGGCAGGGAAAACCATTGAATGAGACCAGGGAATATGGTGTTGGCTTTGCGGTTAGAAATACTCTGCTGAGATCCATTGTTCCACCTACTGAGGGGAGTGGAAGAATCCTGTCTCTGCAGCTCCACTCATCAACAGGACCGGTCACCCTTATTAGTGCATATGCACCAACACTGTCGTCTACAGCAGAAGTCAAAGACAAATTCTATGACGATCTGGCAGCTACTATCAAGAAAATCCCCAAGAAAGAGCCGCTATTCATTCTCGGAGATTTTAACGCTAGAGTTGGTGCTGATCACTTGTCTAGGCTGGTTTGGCATTGGGAAGATGAATGAAAATGGCCAACGCTTGCTGGAGTTTTGCTGTTATTATGGCACCTGGGAAAGATAACATCCCTGCTGAAGTGCTGAAGTGCTGTAAAGAGATCATCACCACTGAGCTGTATGAAATCTTTTGTCTTTGTTGGAGGGAAAGTGGAGTACCACAGGACATGAAGGATGCAAACATTGTCACATTGTATAAGAACAAAGGAGACAGGGGCGACTGCAATGACTACCGTGGCATCTCTCTTCTCAGCATTGTAGGGAAGCTGCTTGCCCATGTCATGCTGAAGAGGCTCCAGGTGCTTGCAGACAGAGTCTATCCAGAATCACAGTGTGGATTTCGAGCTAATAGATCCACCACTGACATGGTATTTTCCCTCAGACAGTTGCAGGAGAAATGTAGGGAACAACGACAGACACTCTTTGTGGTCTTCGTAGATCTTACAAAGGCCTTTGATTTGGTTAGCAGGGACGGCCTTTTTAAAATACTTCCCAAGATTGGATGTCCACCTCGGCTCCTTAACATCATCAGGTTCTTTCATGAGGAAATGAAGGGCACTGAGTACACTCCTGTACTGCAGTGAGTCCTGGACCCTTTGTGCACGGCAGGAGAGGAAGTTGAACATGTTCCATATGCGTTGTCTCCAACGCATTTTTGGTATCACCTGGCAGGACAAAGTTCCAAATAGAGTAGTCCTAGAACGAGCTGGACATTGCATCATCCCAGACTGCATGATTCAGCATTTTGCACACCTGTCAAGTATGGCTGCTGATTATCATGGGCCTTGTTCTGCCTCAGTGTGGAAATTATCCTTGACACCCCTCCTAATTTACACCCCAGCAGAACGTATTCCCAACTCTTCAGTTAGTTCTCTGTGTCTTTGCACATTCAGTGGTTTTGTTAGAATGTCTGCCACATTCTTTTCTGTTTCACAATACTGCAGTTGAATTAGTTTTTATTTTACTGCCTCTCTAACATTGTGATATTTAATATCAATGTGTTTGCTTCTACTTCTCATTTTTTCTGTGGTTGCCATCTGTATACATGCGGTGTTGTCCTCAAACACTGTTATGGCCTGTTCCACTTTAACTTTCAGATCTATAAGCAACTGCTTATACCACACTAGCTCTGAACAAACTTCTGAAAGAGCAGCAAACTCTGCCTCAGCAGTTGATGTGGCAACAGAACTTTGCTTCCTTGATTTCCATCCCACCAATGTCTCAGCAAACTTTATTGTGAAACCTGATACTGATTTCCTGTCAGCTATGTCGTTGGCCCAATCACTATCTACATAAACCTTTAATTTTAAATCACTAGAGGGTTGTATTAACAAACATGTGTCAAGAGTACCTTTTAGGTATCTAAATATTCTTTTCACCCCCAACCAGTGTTTCTGTGTTGGCTTTGCAGTATGCCTACTCAGAATATTAACTCCTCATCATAGTATACATGTTTTCTTTGTGTGTATCCCTGAGCCACAAGTCTAGCTTTGTACCTATATTCCCCATTGATCTGCATTTTTCTTTTGTAGACCCATTTGCTTCCAATTGCTTTGTGTTCTGGTGGCAATGTGGTTTCTGTAAACACTCCATGGTCATCCATGGATTGTAACTCTTCTTTCATGGCTTGTTGCCATTTCATTTTCTCTGCCTCAGGCAGAAGCAACACCTCTTCATAATTCTTAGGTTCATGGAACACGTGACAAACTCTTATTTCCCCCACACCAAACCTTGATGGAGGTATTCCATTGTTAGATCTTTCTGACCTTCTGGGAACCTCTGGTTCTTCTTTAACAACAGGCTGACTCTCTGCCTCACTACATTCCCCATCATACTTCTCTTAGCTGCTGGGACTTGAGCTTCCTTCAGCCTCTTGCTTTGGAACCACCTCTGTTTCCTGAGATTTTTCATCATTGTTTATGGGTATGAACACTTCTGAGTTTGCATGAACCTTGTCCCAATTTTCATGTTCACAGAAATTGGCTGATCTGGAAATAACCACATTTCTATTTCCATCTAAGAATCTATATGCTTTAGACCCTTTTCATACCCCAGAAACCTCATTTTCTTGGCTTTTGGTCTCCCTTTTCTCCTTGTTTCTTTTGGAATGTGCACCCAGGCACTGCATCCAAACACTCTCATATGTTGCAGGGAAGGTTCTTTGCCATATAACATGAAATATGGGGTCTGTTCTATGGCAGAAGACCAAATTCTATTAACTATGTAGTTCGCGGTCTGAAACGCCTCTCCCCAGTACAAATTACTCACGTTAGCATCCGCTAACAGGGCATCTTTCATGGTTTGCAGGACTCCATTCCTGCATTCTGCCACGCCATTTTGAAATGGAGAATAGGGACTTGTTTTTCTGTGATGTATCCCTATCTTTGTCAGCCATGTCTGGAACTTTCCAGACATGAATTCAGACCCTCTATCTGTCTGCACCTGGCCCACCTTTTGGCCATAACGTCTTTCCACAAAGTTCACCCATCCCCTGAAATGATCAAACACTTCTGCCTTATTTTTCATGAGAAAGCAGAATGAAAAACGTGTATGGTCATCCACCAAGACTAAAACATATTTAGCTCCTCCCATAGATGGCACTAGAGGCCCTATTATATCTGCACGTACCAACTGGAAAGGCCTCTGTGTTTGCCTGTTACTTTCCTTGCTTATTTTTTGGACCTTTTGCAATCCAGAAAATTCTTACAGGGTTTCATTTTCAAACCTTTTGCCACCCTTTGCATTTTTTCCACCACCCTGAAATTAGCATGACCCAGTCTCCTGTGCATCAAATGAGCACACTGGTCATGTGGTGGTGTGTTTTTGACTATGGCATGTGTTACATTGTTTTGTGTTCTTCCCTTCAGTACATATAAATTATTTTCAAGTTTTGCTGTGGCACACACCCTGTTCCCTTTCTTAATTACACATGTGCTATCAGCAAATGTAACTGTAAACTCCTCCTTGTCCAAACATGAGACACTTAGGATATTACAGTCTAAATTGGGCACATGCAAAACACCATGTAGTTCCCTTTCCAAACATGGAACGTAAATTGTTCCCTCTCCTGTTACTGACGATTTCTCTCCATTCGCCAGGCTAACATAGCTGTGTTTTGAAGCACCTAGGGAAGAAAACAGATCTGATTTATGAGTCAAATGACAAACAGCTCCACTGTCAAGAATCCAGGTATTGACCTTGGAGTTATCAGAAGCCTGTACAAGAGAAATCCTCCCTTGCTTCTTGCCTCCGCTTATCCAGCTAGTTTCTTTTTCTCTGCAGTTCCTTTGCAAATGCTTTTCTGAACCGCACTTGAAACAGCATCTTACAGCAAGAGCCTTTCCCATCTGTTCTCCATTGCTCCTGGAAGCAGCTCTCCTCTGCTGTGGGATGTCATCTCTCATTCTGACTTGGGACCTCTCATTCCTTTTTTTCTCTTCCTCCAACAATCTGCCTGTCAGATACTCCAGGGTTAAGTCCCTCTCTGGCATGGATTCAAGGCTTGTAACAAGCACATCGTAGTCTTCTGGAAGACTGCTCAGGATCACATACACTTTGTGACTCTCTGTGAACTCCATGCCCCTCTGCTCAAGCTCCACAAACAGATTTCTCATCTGCTGTAAGTGCTCTGACATGCTTCCTTCATGGTCAAGCCTTGCTCTGTATAACTTTCGTGTCAAAGCAACTTTGCTGCCAGCAGAGTCACGAACATAGACACGATGCAGAGTTTGCCAGCACTGCCTAGCTGAGGTCATTCCACGCACATGTATTAATTGGCTGTCCTCTAAGCACAGAACTATTGTTGTTAAAGCCTTCTCATTTTGCTTTGTCTGTTCCTCATTCAGGACAGCAGGGGGGGGATTGGAAACAATCTTCCACAAACCCTCCCTTCTCAGCAACATTTCGGCTTTAACTTACCAAGTCAGATAGTTCTGTTAATTTAGCTTTGTGAGAGGAAATCCTCCCATTCCTGCTGCCCCAACTGACTGAATTTTACTGCCTTTTTATTTCCGTCCTCCGTCCTTTACCCCTCCTGGGCTCTGAATGGCAGGACGCTCACCTTTCTGGACTTTCTCCACTTCTGGACTGGTTCCTCTGGCCTCTGTGGTACCCTCTGACACTCACCAGCTTCTCTGGCGCAAGGCAGACATCTCTGGGTGCATAACCCCTTGTTGGTGTAAATTAGCAGAGTTTTTGTCCCAGTCCAGGCAGTCCAGTTGAATCACACTGACAAAGACAGCTTCTTCCAACACCAAGTGTATTTACAGTATATACAGAAGTTCAGCAGTACAAACCGGCAGCATGACAGCATGACATTCATAGAAGAGATCCGTACATCTTCTCCACATGTCCACACAGTTATACACATGGACAGCCAATCAGTGTGGACATTGCATCATCCCAGACTGCATGATTCAGCATTTTGCACACCTGTCAAGTATGGCTGCTGATTATCATGGGCCTTGTTCTGCCTCAGTGTGGAAATTATCCTTGACAAATTTTTAGCATGTATACATTACTGAAACAGCAGTCTACATTGGCTTGGGCATGTCGTGAGAATGGCTGACGGTCGGATTCCAAAAGTTCTCCTGTATGGAGAATTAGTGGAGGGAAATCGCCCCAGAGGGAGACCACAGCTGCGATACAAGGATATCTGCAAGCGGGATCTGAAGGCCTTAGGAATGGACCTCAACAGATGGGAAACCTTGACATCTGAGTGTTCAGCCTGGAGGCAGGCAGTGCAGCATGGCCTCTCCCAATTTGAAGAGACACTTGTTCAGAGCACGTTACCATAGTCTCTTGAGACTGAAGGATGCCTACAGAAAAGAAGGGCACTGTAGTTTTTGATGGCTCAACATCAGATCCCTTTGACATTTGAAGTGGAGTGAAACAGGGCTGTGTCCTCACGCTGACTCTGTTTGGGATTTTTTTTTGCTGTCATGCTGAAGCACACTTTTGGAACTGCAACAGAAGGCATCTATCTCCGGACTAGATCAGATGGAAAGCTCTTTAATCTCTCTAGATTGAGAGCAAAGACCAAAGTCCTGCTGAAATGTATGCGGGACTTCCTCTTCGCCGATGATGCAGCTGTTGTTGCCTATTCTGCCGAAGACCTCCAACAACTTATGAATCATTTTAGCAAGACCTGCCAAGATTTTGGATTAACAATCAGCCTGAAGAAAACACAAGTCATGGGCCAGGGCGTGGACTCACTTCCCTCTATTACCACCTCTACACAAGAATTGGAGGTTGTTCATGATTTCGTGTATCTTGGCTCAACAATCTCTGACACTCTCTCTCTAGATGTCGAGCTGAATAAACGCAACAAGAAGCTGATGGTATATACAAAGATCCAGGTCTATAGCGCCTGTGTCCTAAGTACACTCCTGTACTGCAGTGAGTCCTAGACCCTTTGTGCACAGCAGGACAGGAAGTTGAACATGTTCCATATGCATTGTCTCCGATGCATTTTTGGCATCACCTGGCAGGACAAAGTTCCAAACAGTGTAGTCCTGGAATGAGCCAGAATTGTTAGCATGTATACATCACTGAAACAGCAAAGTCTATGTTGGCTCGGGCATGTCGTTAGAATGGCTGACGGTCGGATTCCAAAAGATCTCCTGTATGGAGAATTAGTGCAGGGAAAGCGCCCCAGAGGGAGACCACAGCTGCGATACAAGAATATCTGCAAGCGGGATCTGAAGGCCTTAGGAATGGACCTCAACTGATGGGAAACCTTGACATCTGAGCATTCAGCCTGGAGGCAGGCGGTGCAGCATGGCCTCTCCCAATTAGAAGAGACACTTCTTCAGCAGGACGAGGCAAAGAGGCAGTCCCGAAACCAGCAAAATCAGGGAGCTGGACAGGAGACAGATTGTATTTGTCTTCAGTGTGGAAGGGATTGTCACTCTCGAATTGGCCTTTTCAGCCACACTAGATGCTGTTCCAGAACCTCTATTCAGAGCACGTTACCATAGTCTCTTGAGACTAAAGGATGCCTACTACATTCGTGGAGGAAGAACTCCATGTTTTTCCTGAATGCTGCTACCTCTGTAAAGAAAGCAGTTGCTGAGATTTGGACCTAGCAATAAAGATGCTTCCATACTCTTAAGTGTTCACAGTAAAAACACTGGGACTGCAATAGGTTCCAACTCCAGACTTGCTTTGTGTGGAAGATTTATTTTTTTGTTTTAAAAATTGACTGATTTGACTGCATGCCTTCCAAACTGAGGGTCAAACTAGATGCTCAGGGATATGCATATCCCTTGTTGGTAGACCCTTTCACTTCCTTCCATGTCATCCCCTCAGAGATAAAGGCCTCAAAATAATATTTGCACATTAAGGCAAGATATTTGGAGAACAATTTTAAAGGCAAGAAAGCTGATGGATTGAGCTCATCCTTCTGAGGGTTCTGAGCTGTCTAGAACCCTGATGGGCCTTTGCTAGCAGATTGAAGTAAACATGGGGCCAATTTCTGCCTCTTCATCTCTATTAGGTTGTGGGTTTTTGTTTTGTTTTTAAAGTGTGCTGTCTTCTCTTGGGTGAGGATATGGGTGGATAATTTGGAGGACCATGGATTCACATTTTTCCCTTCAGTGCACACTGTCATGCTCCTAACAGATGGTGTGATCAGGCCTGGAGGAGCCTCCGGAGCTCAATATGACCCCTGCCCCCTTGTCTTAGTCCATGAGCCATTATGAGGTTGGGGTTCCTGTGCCTGTGGTGACTAGAAGGAGCTATGAAGGCATGTATGATTCAGAGTGTCCTCCCAAGCCTGGAGCTTCATTAGACCTTGTGTTGGGTCCATCTTATGCTCCATCCTATGACTGCTGGGACACTTTTCCAGGACTGTAGGATCACAGTTTTAAATGCTCCTCTGTGTAGAACAATTTAACTGATCTACACAAGTTTAGAAAATGAGTTTGGCTCTGTCCCTGATGTATTCGTTTTCTGTGTGCATGGAGATTCCTTGTTCAGGGTTTTGGAATGACCAATTCTATTCCCTTTCAACCCTAACCCTAACCCTTTCAAATGATATGGAGTTACAATGGAGTTTTACATAGCAGTGGTACCAGTGGGAAAAAAGGGGGTGGGAACTGACATGTCATTTGCAGTTCTGCAGTGCCAAAACATACAGGGAACTTATTTTGGATAAAGATGTGGTAACACCATGTTCTTTTAATATGAGAACCCACCCTTTTTTTAAGACATAAAATTTAAGGAGGTAGACAACTGAAAAGAAAAGATAAGAAATGTCAATGAACATAATGACAAGGTATATTTAAAAACGAAGATGAAAAGAGAGAGAGAGAGGCAGAGACAGAGAGAGAGACCTCTTCTTAAAAGAGTTTAGTAATTAAGTAGTAAACTTGCTAGTTTCCTTAGTATTTTCTCAGTTGCTGCTACCATCTTTTGGCCTCTATGCCTTAGTCCCAGCTGCTGCAGACCATAGCCACCTTCTAGGCTCTCTTCCACCTGGAATTCTGCCACTTCCACGTAGCCAAGCAGAAATGTTCATTTCTGTCACAGCCAGAAACCAGCACTTGTCACAACACTGGGGACCAAAGAGGTAAATATAGCTTTGGAGGAACAAGGCCTGATATGATTCATACACTTCCATGGGATCTGTAGCTATAGCATCGCAGAGGCCTCTTCAAAATACAGTACTTTTAGTAAGTGAGACTTTTGCCCTCCCAGTCCTTGGATTCAATTTTGAATGGCTTGTATTTGTAGAAAGGTGATTCTTTGTCTGACATTCTTTTATTGTCAGGCAGTTGAGTAAAATCTATTAACAAATTCTGAAGGTGTTTACAGATGTACAAACGCACAAAGCAGTACACAGTACCCATCTCATGGGGGGGCACAAAGTGTTCCTTGCATAGCTATGTTTTAAACCATCCAGAGAGTGATCTAGCACTATGGGGTGCTGTATAAGTCAAAGCAACAACAACTACAGCTATAGAGTTAACACCCAGGCCAGTAACATCACCACAACTGCGAACTGATGCATTAGTTTCTGGTCCACGGAATTCAGTGGTGTTTACTTACATTGCATCAATTTTGCACAGCACATTCTTAAACTGTGGAATTTTCCGCCACAAGATGTTGTGATGACCTTCAACAAGGAAGGCTTTAAGGGGAGTTTAGATAAATTCATAGCATTTAATGCCATCAGTGGCAACTACTGTACTTAGGATGGCTATATATTGACATCAGTATCTGGGGCAGTAGAAGGAGATCTATATATCCAAGTTTCTCAAACACACATATACACTTGTGAGTTTCCATGGACATGTGAGTGAGGAAACAAAGCACCACTGTTCTTGCACTGAAAAGAGCCCCAGAGCTGTGCCATCCTGTAATCCACCTCCACAACATCATTGTCCCTAGCTTAGAAACTGGAGACAAAATAACCTGAGCATTTTTGGTGAGTATTAATTGCAGAATAGGGCACAGGGGACAAGAGTGCACTCTGAATTTTTCAGCAGCATTTTCAGTCCTTTCAACAAATGAAAAAAGAGAATAGAGGTCTTTAAAAAGCTGCAACAGAAGGTCTAGAAGACTCAAGAGGAACACAGCAGAGGTTTATGGATTTCTTGGAAAAGTGTGTCCTACTGAACCATTATGAGCAAGTCACATCTTTTCAAAAAATAGGGAACCTGTCAGTCAAATTCCACATACCCATGAGACCATGACGATGAAAGGGAAAGGAAGGTGAGTGGTGGACTGTATAAACACTGTATTTTCAAAAATCCATCTTTATGTTTTTGAAACCCAAGAAAAAATGTGATAGAAAGACATAAGCTGATGAAGACCTTTCCACTAAAGTACAAAACAGCAACAGCAGCCACAGTAACAATAACAACAACTAAAGATAGATTGGGGTCAGTAGTTGCTCACCATAATTTGAGATAAATAATATGTAGGCAAGAGGAAATGATGAAGCAGGATATTCTAACTTGAGAAATAAGTGGCATAGGTTGAAGAATAAGGAGATGGGTCATGCATGCTTTATTCCAGAACAGAAGTATGTATCTTGTGTATCTTGTTTGTGCGTGTGTGTGTGTGTAGTGTGTGTGTGTAGATTATTATAGAGTATATACAGTAATTTTTATTTTATAGTAAGATTATTATAGAGGATATATCTAGATAGGTTATTTTGAAAGGAGATGTGGAGCCCAGGAAGAGAAACCTAGACAAAGATATGCAGAATGGTGAAAGGACATGCTGAGCTACAGGGAGAAAAATCAGATAAGAAAAAGAATGCAGGAGAACCTTTCATTTGATGGGTAGAAATGGATGTTCTGTAAAGTTACAAAAGCAGTACCTTGTCTTTCTGTTTGTCTTTCTCATAGGTCACAGACTGTAGAATCCAGGGACCTGAAATTTGTGTTACATAGTACAAAGAAACAGAGGACATGCATCATGTGGCTGTTTCATTTTAAAAAAATAAATTGCTGTTATATGCCAGCTAGTCCCTTCCAACTGATGTGAACCCTATGAATTAATAACCTCTAAATGGTATTGTCATTAACAGCCCTGCTCAGGTCTTCCAAGCTAAATGCCATGGCTTCCTTTATTGAATCAATTCATCTTGTCCAGTTACTTTACTTCCTTTAATGAGTCAGTTCATCCCAAGAGGTCCTCCTCTTTTCCTCCAGCTTTCAGTTGCCATCAAGTTGCCCTGAATTACAGTGACCCTATGAATGAGTAGCCTCCAAAATGTCCTGCCATTAACAGTCTTGCTCAGCTCCTGTGAATTCAAGGCTGTGACTTTCCTTATAGAATCAATCCATCTTATATTTAGTCTTCCTTTTTTAACTGCTGCTACCATTTCCCCAGCATCATCATCTTTTCCAGCAAGTCTTCTCTTCTCATGTATATCAGCCTGAATTTTGTCATTTTTGCTACTGACGAGAATTCAGGCTTGATTTGATCAAGGACCCATTTGTTTGTCTTTCTGGCAGCCCATAGTATCTATAAAGCTCTCCACCACCACCACCACCATATTTCAAACAAATTGATTTTTTCCTTGTTAGGTTAGCTTTCTTCAGTGTCCAGCTTTCACATGATTGTTCATTCCGCTGGCGAGCCTCCTTTGCCAGCGCGGGACGCCATTATACTCCTCCCTGGATAGCGCGAGACATGCTTACCTTGTGAGATCATCTTAGGAAGGGTGGAGAGGAGTGGGTTACTTAAGGGAGGCTCCTCCCTCTCCTGGTCCTCTTCTCTTCTTGCACGGAGGATGAAGGAGCTCGCAGTTTGGCCCAATTCGAACTGTGTCACTCGGCTGTTTCGCTGGAAGGCTTGATTTGGACTACGGGGGGTTGCACTGGCACCCCTCCAGCAGTTTGGTTTCTGTGCACAGTCTCCTGATACAGGAGTCGGAGTGCATAATTTGTCTTTCTTTATAGTTAATTTATTGGATCTCTTCTGATACAAGGCTCGGGATATGAAGCGGCGCGTGAGGGGGGGGGCTGCCGGGCTGAGCCGGCGGCGACTTGTTGTGCGCCGTGCATTAGTTAATTGTTTGTGCTCCGGGTCGGCCTGAGCTGTATTGAATAGGCGTTTCCTTAAGGGGAATAAAATAATATAAATTTAAATTTGATTATTAATAGAACAAAGAGAGTAATCAGCTTTAGCCAGCGACGTCAAGCGGCTGCTAACCCACCCACCCCGACCAGCAGGGGTGTGTGTTTTTGTTTCATTATATATACATAGAAATAATTTAAAAATAAGAGGAAAGAACTGATTAATAATAAATAATTTCTTATACATATTAATCAACTTAAGCCATTTATTTTAATTAATCAAGTTGAATTGTGCTTCACAATTGATAGTGGGTAAATTCTAAAAGGGTGCACTACTATAGAATTAATTGTTGGCTTTTATAAGTGGAGGAGTGCTTGGGAATTGCCTTAATTGATAAAGTATTTCAAGTCTTGGGGGTTAATTCTCTAACTGAAGGGATTATTTAATAAATAATAATAATAATTTTATATACTCAATATTAAGATTAATAGTTAATTGGCTCAATCTGAGTAATTCTACATTCACAGTAATACGAATTAATAATATATAATAAATTAAAATACATAAATAACTAAAAAAAATAAAGATAAAATAAAATAAAATAAAAAATTAAGATTAAGAAATCCTTATTGATTACACAATACGGTCCTAAACACTGGGACATTGAGATTGTGGTCAATTAATAAATAGATGTAAATAATAATAATAATAATAATAATAATAATAATAATAATAATAATAATAATAATAATAATAATAATAATAATAATAATAATAATAATAATAATAATAATAATAATCAGAATAAGGGATTAAGAAGGTTTTCCCTATTTCATTCTAGGCACAGTGATTACAAGTTGTTTTGTGTTAGGGTCCTCTGGCAATATTTGATTATCTCCACCTTGGCATTCTAATGGCTGATTGGATAGTTCAGGGAATTTTGTACCTATTGGGGAGCCAAAAGTCAGAAATAAATACCCCCCCTAGGCCTCCAGGTGGAGAGTCCGCCAGTGTGAGTACAGATTCAGGTTTAAACACTTGACTCTGTTTTTGAGCGGCAAATTTGGCATTGAACCGCTGCAATGGCCCCAAGGAAAGGCCAGGGTAACAAAACGGGTAAACAGCCAGCTAAAAACCATGCTGCTCCTCAACTTTCACCTCCTCAATTATCCTCGGACGAGGAGGCCTGGCCAATATGGCAACAGCTTCAAGAAAATTTTTCGGCCTTAGAGGCTGAAAGAGCTGCCGAAAGGGAAGCACAACATAATGAACCTCAGCCACACCGTTCTGGTAGGGATTCTAAGAGTAATAAGAAGGCTAAGCTCAAAGCTATGGCCGAAAATTTAATGTCACGCTTTGCTGCCTTAGAGGATGAATGTCAGGCCACTCGCCTGGCCAGAAGGGAGACGGGTGCTCCAATGACAACTCCTCAGTGTCTCGACGAGGAAGAGGAGCATAGCGTGAGTGTGATAGAGGTTGAAAGGTCCACTGCTGGAAGGCGAGGTCGTCAGGTTGGCAATGATGAGTTGACATCTGATGATCGGTTTGGCAGGGAGGAGCAGGAAGCACCACCACCTATTTTGGCACGTGAGTTGACAGCGATACCTGACACTACCGATGCAGTTCCAGTTTGGCCTTGGCAGGGCAGTAGTCAGATTAGCTGGCCATTTCATACATCACCTGACAAGCAAGGTTTTAGCGCATCAGTGGCCCAGCACAAGTACGCCAGTGGGCAATTGGGTTGCTCTTTATTCTCAAGCCACTTTCCTGACAGTTTTGGGATCAACGCCGGGTGTCAGGGTATGGCCCTTTCCGTCGGTCCCTGACACAGGTTATAATTCAGTCCCTTTGAAGGCTTTGCCTTTTGGGGATCATGCTTTTCCGTTAGGGGACCACTGTGACGTACACCCCGTGCCCCTGTTTGTTTCCCTCAACCCAAGGGTCCATGCTGGTGACGTTCCTTCTTTCTCTCTCGCTGCCACCAGTGGATTTCTTTTATCCACACTGTAAATAACATTACTCTTACACTTGCTGCCAACAACAGAATTAGTTTTATTAAAGGGTATGAAAGGGTAACTCAGAATCACAGATGGTCTTTATTCATTTTCATGAGATCACAATCATTGATATTATTATATTTTATGTTCCACACTAGATCACTTCTTGTTTACTTATTTTCAATTTAACCAGTTTATATTTATTAGTACCAATTCTCTCTCTATCTCTGACTATCTATCTATCTTTCTCTGCAAACCTCTCTCCTTCTTCTCTCTAACCCTTCAACTGACTCACTGACAAAACTCTGCCTCTGCCTCTCCTGTCCTCTCATTGGCTTATGCACATGAGGTTCTGCTGTGATTGACAGGAGCGACTTCGGCTTCCGTCACAACCACCTTACTCCGGCACCTAAAGAAAAGATTTGAAAGGGTGACTGCATTGATTTATTTTACCTACTTAATAGAAAGGTCAATAAAAAGGATTTGGATAAAGAGGATGATCGGGAGAAGGAAAAACGCAGGATGCGCAAACCCGAGAGGACCTGGGCAAACTGGTTGCCGGGTTTTCTTATCTATGCCGGTGTAGTTGTAAAAGCACAGCCATGGAGGGCACTGTCATTATTCCAATACTTGGACTTAATCTATAGAGCATACATAGATTTTGCGGGGCAGGCGTGGCTTTTGTACGATGAATCATTCCATATGCGGAGCGCGATTCATCCAAATCTACTCTGGGATGAGCCGTTGCCTGGCCTCTGGCTGCAGTTCATGACACCTGCCAGACTGAACCTCGGTGATAGGTTCGATAGTGGGCACCTTAATCGAAAACCAGTTCAGGCCAAGAATTCCCGTGGTATCACGGGGCAAGTGGTTCAACCCCGCTTGCTTTGTTGGGACTACAATGCCAAAGGCACGTGTACACACAAACCATGCCATTTCAGGCATGAATGTTCAGTTTACGGGGGACAACATCCCAGCACATCATGCTTTAGAGCCAGAGCACAGAGAAGCTCCCTCTCCTGGTCCTCTTCTCTTCTTGCACCCCACCCACCCGCCCTTTATTTACTAGTGTGAGTTATACTGTTCACCTTTTTGGGGCCGGATAGGAATTTTTGACCCGCATCCTGATTGGCTGTTGGAAGCAGGGATTTTTCACCTATCCCACACTGGTAGGGGGTTAGGGCATATTGGTTAGCTAATTGGTCACACAGGTGGGTAGTGCGGATAGAACATGTTTCGGTGAGTCCCATAGCAATAATAGGTAACGCATGGCGCATCTGATCTCCCAGCGCTGCAGATTGTGCGATTACAGTGCTTGGGGGGGAAGATGCGCTGGGGCCGCTCCCAGACCAACAGTAAACAATGAGGAGGGGGCCTGAGGTCCGGGGGTGGTCAAATTTGGGCTGGCCGGGTTCTCGCTGTCTTCACGACCACGGGAACTTGGGGCTCGGGACTCACCCATTATCTTGGTTAGGGGTCTGTTGAGACCCCTCTGCAGAACCTGATTCTGCACTACCGCAGGACCCCCCTTTTTATCAAAGGAATTAATGATTATTTAAATAAAGTGTGGCCCATGTTTATTCCACATATTTGCCTCGTGTCTTTATTCCGGGGTAGGGGGCTAATGAACCTAGAATTCATTTATTTGTCTCTTTGGTTATCAGTGGTATCAATAAAGCTCTCTTTCAAAACCACATTTCAAATGAACCATTTCTTTTCTTGTCAGCTTTCTTTATTGTCCAGATTTACATATGTAACTTTTTTTGTAGTCATGGTTTTGTCTTACCAATATTCAACTGCAATCTTGCTTTTGTACTTTTTTTTCTTTAACCCTAAACAGTAGGGTCAAGTCTGATGAAGACTGGGTTTCCTCAAGTGCTAAAGGGCACTTTCCTGGGGGGATCCATTTTCTGGGTGTATAACTTGGATGTCTGAAATCCAATCTTCTCC
The DNA here is from genome assembly GCA_037013535.1 of Intellagama lesueurii. Classification (NCBI taxonomy): domain Eukaryota; kingdom Metazoa; phylum Chordata; class Lepidosauria; order Squamata; family Agamidae; genus Intellagama; species Intellagama lesueurii. The sequence goes on from JBAJHW010000002.1 coordinate 223,516,468, forward strand.
AAATTAGGAAGGATTGTAGAAGCTTCTCCGTAATTTTAGTGTCTCTCTATTCCTGGGGGTTATTTTCCTGGGGGGGCCCTCCTTGTAAGTGTATAACTCAGGCTTTGAAAACCAAACACCACCAAACTGGGAGAGCTTGTAGAGGAGAGTCAGGAGAAGCTTCCATGTGAATATGGTGTCTCTAGGTGCTCGGGGGAATCTAAAGAAATGGATCAATGGCCACAAATTTGACATCAGAAACCACAATACACAGAAACCTGTCTCCAACCATTTCAATCTACCAGGTCACTCTGTGAAAGATTTAAAAGTCACTGCTTCAGAACAGAATCTTGATTACAAATCAAGAATGCAGTGGGAAACAGCTGAAATAAAATTTATATGCATGATGGACACCCATAGAAATGGATTGAATATAAGCCTAGGTTTTTTAAGCCATTACCAAATGTAACACTTCTACTGTTATCCACCGCCACTGCCATTTTGTTCACTATTAGGGGATAGTGGGTCCATCTCTCATCACAAGGCTCAAAGGTAAAAACTGTCTATATCCCCTACATTAACACACGTTATTCCTCTGCTAACATCTTTCATTCTTTCTTTCCTCTTTTGAGGTTTACTGCATTTTCAGCTCCCCAACCCCCTCTCTTTCTTCTTTCGCTCTTCCCCTCCCCCCACCTCTCATCTCTGCTTAGACCTGGTGTCTATTTTCTGTCTTCCTGAAGTGTTTTTACAACACAACTGCAAAACAAACATAGGCCTAATTACTGCATGTAACCAATGAACATTTAGAATGTGAAACTAATATTTTATATACATTTCATTTCATTCCATTCTGTTTCTTAATGTCTGATGAAGTGGACGTGACCACAAAAGCTTACATGAAAATATCATGGTTAGTCTTTAAAATGCCACACATTTTTGTCATATTTGTTTTGTTTTGTTTTGTTTCTTTGGATTTTGCCTGATACGTTTTGCACAGACTAACATGGCTACCTCTTCCAAATCAAAACAAATCACTATTTAAACAGGCTGAATGTATGAGATAAAAGAAGACCAGAGCAAATAAAAGAATTGAGGGAGGCGAGAAAAGAGAAGGCAGTGCAGTGGCTTTTAACGAGGCCAAAGCTAAATCCATTCACTAGTCATAAACTTCCAAAGGAGCTGAAAAAGACAAAAGAGAGAAAACGGAGTGTGTTTACTGCCAACCAAACAGAAAACCTCCCTAGAGTACACTTCATTAAGATTGAGAAGCAATAGATAGTTGTTGACCGGGAGACAGATGGCAATGAGACTCTTATAACCTCCACACACAGAAAATGAGGGAGAGGAAGAGAGAGAGGAGAACTGGCTCTTAACCAAGGAGGGTCTGGAAGTGATTGTAAAAGTCTAGATAAAGCTGCTGCTTAAAAAAACAACAACACAGTGCAAGGGAACTCAACGGGAGTAAGAGAAGATTCCTTGGAGATGATGAAAGGCATAGAGGAGCTGCTGCCTGACAAATTGTAAAGGAGGACAATGCCAGAAGCCTTGTTCAGATATTGGGAAAGAAGGGAATAAAAGGGGCAAGTGTCCTACTTTGGAGAGGACAATCGTCTGCAGGAACACAACTTCTGTTACAAATCCTGTCCAATCAGTGCAAGGTAGGAAGGCAGAGCAAGGGCCTTGAAGTGGGCCCTCAACAATTAATAGCAGGACAGAACACATTCAGGTGGCCTGGTCACAGCTTTCCTACTGTTATGAACATAGGATACAAGGAGAGCCACGCTTGGTCAGATCAAAGGCGTATCCAACCCAGGCGTCTCTTCGTACAGCAGCCAGCCAATTGCTAATGGGATTCTTAGCAAGCAAGAGATAAATGCAATGGCACCTTATATAAGAAAAAAAGGTGTTTCTGTTTAAAATATACCAATCATTTCTAAATATGCATCTATGCCTCCAAACTGTGCTAGAGGAGTGCTTTGTGGTAACCTTTGTGGATACCTTGGACTGCCAGAAAGATGAAAAAGTCCTAGATCAAATCAAGCCTGAACTATATCTGGAGGCAAAAAAAATGTTGAAACTGAGGTTGTCCTGCTTTGGGGACATCATTAAAAGATAGGATTCCTTGAAAAAGACAATAATGCTGGAAAAGATGGAAGGCAGCAGGAAAAGAGGAAGACCATTTATGAGATGGATTGACTCCCTAACGGAAGCCATAGGTTTGAGTTTACAGGAGCTGAGCAGGGCAGCTTAGGACAAGACATTTTTGGAAACCATTGATTCAGAGGGCTGCCAAAAGTCAGAAGTGACTTGGCAGCACATAACAACCACCGCCACCACCAAATTAAAATATTTAAATTTTATACATACCTATGATGACTTTTGTCTTCTCTCTCTCTGAATTAATTTGGCCTATTTGGTTTAGAGCTGGAGAAAAATGTAACTAATATACAATTTATTTATGGCTATATGCAGTGACATTCTGTGTCCTTCACATAGGATTACTCATAGGATTCTGTATCAATAGAGAAATAAGTCATTTGGGGCAAAATCCTCTTGTGTAAAGTCCAATGTGAAAACCAGATGATGTTATTTGGTACTAGTAATATTTAATCTTAGACTGCAAAAATTACACAGCTTTATAATTTGGAGGAAATAGGAAAATAATGCAGCTCCCAAGGTGTATGATGATCTACACAGTCCAGTGTGCACCTTGAGAGCATCATTCTCATGCTACACAGTCAGTATCTCTTGAAAATGTGTGTTGTACAACAACCAACCCCCAAGTGGATATGATTTCCCTTTTTGCATCCCTTCCTTGTATGGCCTCTGATTTCTTTAATAGAATGGCCTTTTGTTCAAGGCTATGTGGTAAGCTATTAACAAAAATAGCAATTTTAATTAACCAGTGTAAAGTTCTGTTTTGCATGGAGGAGATTCAAACTTTCTGACCCACTAATTAAGTTGTAAAATTGCAGGCTCTCTGAGAACACTAAGAAGACTGAAAATGAGAAAAATTTCAAATGGAAATACACATCTAGTGGACAGGGAAGGAGAAAACAGGGAGCATGGTAAAGGTAAAGGTTCCCCTTGACATTTAGTCCAGTCGTGTCCGACTCTAGGGGGCGGTGCTCATCCCCGTTTCCAAGCCATAGAGCCAGCGTTTGTCCGAAGACAGATTCCATGGTCACGTGGCCAGCGCGACTAGACACGGAACGCCATTACCTTCCCACCGAGGTGGTACCTATTTATCTACTTGCATTTGCATGCTTTCAAACTGCTAGGTTGGCAGGAGCTGGGACAAGCGACGGGAGCTCACTCCGTTGCGTGGATTTGATCTTACGACTGCTGGTCTTCTGACCCTGCAGCACAGAGGCTTCTGCAGTTTAACCCGCAGCGCCACCACGTCCCTTGCATGACAATCCCTTTTTTAGATTTTTTTTATATTTTCTGCATTATGTCAATAAGTAATTATCATGCATAAATCAGCAAACTACCTTGCTGTCCAGGCCATAGGACACTGTCAAATATGTTATGTCAATTGTTTCTAAAATCAAATCTCAGTCAAAACCTGTACTGATTGTGACCAAGTAAATTCAACTGAGTTGCTTAGAACTTTCTCATATGTAAGTGGCTTCGGATTGCAGTCTTTGTATTCTCTTCTTTTGTATTGGGTATGATTCATATGAGTTGTTTTTATACAACATCACAAACTTGGAAGCTTCTTCTTCATCTCCTCCTCCTCCTGCTGCTGCAATTTCAGGGGATGTGATGCTGCTCGTCTAGCAATCCAAATGCTGTGTGAAAGTTGCCTCTGGAAAAATCAAATTTCCTTTTAAGCCACTCCAAAATTCATTCTTCTTCAAACAGGCATGAGTGAAATGTATCTCTTTTGTTTCTTTAGGTCAGTCTGTTCTCGGTACCCCATGGTCTTGATATTGAGAGGGACGTGGGGTTAATGTGAAGGAAAGGGATGAGATTCTTCATCTTCAGCATGTTCCAAGGCAGTAGGACATTAAAGAGATAACATTGATGAGTGAGCTAGAGATATAGGACTGAACAGAAAAAGGAAAAGTCAGAAGAGTTTTCATTATAAAAGGTGGTCTCTGGAGTCAAGAGCACACCCAGAGGAAGAAAGAGGCTGAATAAAAAACAATAGGCAGAAACACTGCAGGATTCTAATAAGGACCAGAGAGATGGGGGCGAAATCATTAGTCAGGGAAGTCATAGAGAGGAACTAAAACAGAAGAGAACAGGAGCCCATGCAGGGATTGGTCATCAGAGTGACCACCAATATCAAAGGACTACCCTGTTGCCCTGAAAATAAGACCTAACCTGAAAATATGCCCTAGTATGATTTTTCAGGATGCTCGTAATATAAGCCCTACCTCAAAAATAAGCCCCAGTTAAGTGAAACCCCACCCTCCACCATTGTGCAGCAACCAGAAGATGACATGACTGTATTTGAATAAATGTAGATTGTTGTACATGAAAAAAATAAAACATTCCCTGAAAATAAGCCCTAATGCGGTTTTTTGGAGCAAAAATTAATATAAGACCCTGTCTTATTTTCGGGGAAACACGGTATATAAGAAAGCGATCAGGGCATGAGATTGGCTTCTTATTAATAGTGTGAAATACATTTCAGAATCACACAAAAGGGACAGAAATGAAAGTAATTTCCCAGCCAAAGTACATTGCTTTCAAATTGCCTGGATGTTGCTCATTGCACAAAATCTCCAGTGCTTCTGACTTTTTTCAGTCCTTTTGACCAGTGTTGAGTGCAAAACAGTCCCGGGCAATGATCTGAAGACTTCATTTTTTGGAATATGTGTCCCAAAATCCTCCAGCCTGCACAACAATTGGTCATTCTAGTTGAAGGATTCTGGTGCCTGTAATATTCTCAAAATAATTTTCCACTTCCGGATCCCAAGGCGTTGTGTGGGGTGGTGTACAGTACACATGAGATGTGGGTGGACCCCAGTTTGTTTGAAAACACCTTCAGACTCTTCTGTGTTCTTTTACATAGTGGAACTGAATGTAGCAAAACATTTCTTTTTAATTTATTTTGAAACTGTCAGCCTTCTCTTGGTGTTGCTTCCAGAAACACAGCTGCTTCTGTAATTTTCATTGCATCACCTTCTTTACCTTCTTTCTGCTCAACTTTCCAAGGGCTTACAAAGGGAAATTTATGGATCCGGAACCACATGTTTGCTGTCAATTGGGCATCCTTTGTGAATGAGAAATTGCTTCTCTCCCAGTCTTCAGAATATGCTTTGTAAAAGGAAAGAAAAATAATAATTGGGGGAAAGAAGTATAGCGAACAAAGTACATCTGTTGTTTATCTCTGCAATTTGCAGCCTGCTGCTCTCTGCATTTTAAGAGGTCTTTCCCCCACCCGGATGAAATTATGGTATTTTTGGAACTGCATGTAACAATTTTAACTTTCCATTACTCATTGGCTGAAATCCTGAGGCTTAGTGTGAGTCATATTAGAGCAGGCATACTGAATCAGTAGAGATTTGGTGAGCCAATTCCTCCATAAGTTACGTTGATTCGTAGGGGCCTAGTCTACTCTTACTAAGCTAAGCAGCAAGATTTTAGCCATTCTCTCAAAAGGACTTTGTCATACTTAAATACTGTGCTTTGCAGTAGAAGCATTGATGTAAAAGAAACAGAAGTTTGGTATTAAACAATAGGCATAGGAAGATGACGAGGATGAGTATGATCACGACTATTGCTAGTACCACTACATTATTGTTGTTGCTGGTGGTGGTGACAGTGGTGTACACATACCTTTCACTTCAATTGAATTATTTGTCTTTCAAACAACAATCTACTCACTTTGTAGGTCATCTATTTTGGTTTGTATGGGAAATATTAGTATGTACTGATAAAAATAAAACATGAAAACAGGGGAAATAAATAGGGAAAATAAAAGGCTGTGATCTAGGATGAGGAATGAAATTCCATGCCATCAACTATTCTTGGCCTCACCAGTTTCCTTCTTTCCTCCCTGCTCCGCAGGCTGGCCCCATCTTTACTGAACATTTCTGGAACATAAGGAAGGTGGTTTAGGGCTTATTCAAAAGAAAATGAAGTTTCAGAGAGAGATGAGGTATGGATTGGACCTCTGGAAGACACCTTTGAAATACAGGGGTCCAGAAACAGCATATGAATCATTGCTTCTGAAGTGTTTAAGAGTGCAGTAAGAGTGCAGTTACATAGTCAAATCCTGTGGGATTTGCTCCACTTATAAAACAGGTGAATTTGAAGTCTTTTTACTGACCACATGATGCAACAGCTAAATGATGCAAATATCTGGCCCTTTTGAGTAATACATGCATGAGTTACTGATTCTTCGTGACATACAGTTTTGAACTGGTTCAAATTAGTTAGGTCACTGGGTTTGCTGTTTGTAAGACAAAATGTTGTTTATGTTATATTTACTTTTGTGTAGTTTGTTTTAACTTTCTGTAAACCACCCAGAATAGTGCTTGGGCATTAGTTGGGGTGAAATAAATAAATAAATAAATAAATAAATAAATAAATAAATAAATTTTAAAAACTGATTTCTGGTGACATATAGTTTTAAACTAGTTTAAACTAGTTTATGTCACCAGGGATCAGTCATTCCTGCATATATTACTTGAAAAGTAACAGATGGGTGATGGGAATTGGTGATTCCGTAGGGAATCATTCTGAGTTGTGAATCATGATGCATTTCAAAAAATTACTGTTCAGACTTTTGTATTATATTTGTACTATATTCTGAGACTATTAATTATCTTTCCATGCTATTTTCCTGTATAAACATTTTTCAGAAATATAGTAGTCTGAAGCTTGAGAGGGGAGGCTCCCCAAAGAGGATACTTGGCCAAGAGGCAGGGAAATTCCTACCTGACTAGTCTGCAAGCAACACCTGGTATGTTTACGCTGGCAAATGCCCCCTCTCTCGCTCCTCCTAAACTATATCAGAGGACATGTCCAACTCTTCTCTCCTGCCACCCCCCAATATCCTGGCATCCTCCAACCCTTCCTGTGGCTCTTTCCTGGATGCACATATAAGAATTCTAGTCCATCTGGGGATTTCTGAGACAGTTCAGTTGGCATTTCAGCTGCTTTACCCTGACCCATGGGCAAAGTCTCACTGTACTGCGCAGGGATCCCCGTGGAGGCAACATTTTCCTTGGCTCTCAGGTGCACCTCCTCTCCTTTCCCTCATGCTCTGAGGTAGAGGACTCTTCTGGGATGCAAACCATTAAATGATCAGCAGAGAGAGGAAGGAAGGAAGGAAGGAAGGAAGGAAGGAAGGAAGGAAGGAAGGAAGGAAGGAAGGAAGGAAGGAAGGAAGGAAGGAAGGAAGGAAGGAAGGAAGGAAGAGGGGGGGTTGTGGGATGGAATCCATCTCGCATCGCAACCAGTATGAATGGTGACTTCCTGAATCAATCCACAGCACTTGTGTGAGCACTGATAGTGATTTCAGACATTATATAGGCTGCAAATCAAATTGCAGCAAGGCTGAATCATTTTGATTCAGCTTTCGAATGTGGTCACATCCAAAGTCATTTGTCTCAATCTGTCCTTGTACACCATATATATTATGTGACACAATACAACCACTTTCAGAAATGAACCTGTACACATTCAAACAAATTATGAGAGGAGAGGTGCCCCTATTGTTAGAAACATTAGAACCTGGAAGATTTATTTATTTATTGCTATTTAACATTGAAACCTGAAACTGTTTAATTCATTGAATTGCCTTTCCCTATCTGGTACTGTTTTTTAGGTAAAGGTAAAGGTTCCCCTTGACATTTAGTCCAGTCGTGTCCGACTCTAGGGCGCGGTGCTCATCCCCGTTTCCAAGCCATAGAGCCAGCGTTTGTCCGAAGACAGTTTCCGTGGTCACGTGGCCAGCGCAACTAGACACGGAATGCCGTTACCTTCCCACCGAGGTGGTACCTATTTATCTACTTGCATTTTACATGCTTTCGAACTGCTAGGTTGGCAGGAGCTGGGACAAGCGATGGGAGCTCACTCTGTTGTGTGGATTCGATCTTACGACTGCTGGTCTTCTGACCTTGCAGCACAGAGGCTTCTGCGGTTTAACCCGCAGCGCTACCACTGTTTTCTAGGCAGGCCATAAATTTTACTGCCAAACAATCCTCAGAATATAGGTAAACAGAATATAGAATAGAAGCAATGTAAACACTATTTAAGAAAATAGGCAATTCATGCTTTATAAGACTGTAATATCCTTTGTCAAAAAAAATAGTGTGCATGTAGTTTAAAGAGAAAATGATTTTCTTTCTTGCTCTAAAGGACTAGCATGTGTTTTTCAGCAGCAATTATCATCAGAACAGGAATGTTTTTAACCTTTGAGTTCTTTGAGCCTCTGAGCTGAGATAGAAAAAAGTTGCAAGGTTTGTTGAAAAAATCAGTCCTCAGATGCAAGAGGATATTTGGAGAGAGAGAGAGAGAGAGAGAGAGAACTTAAGCAGATCCTTACTAGGAAGCAATGGAAAAATGGACATCTTTTCTTGTAGTCCTTATGAGCACTGTGACTGGACCATGCTAAGTGCATATGTTTTGGAAATGATCCCAGCAAGTTCCTTTTGATAATAGATGTCAAAAGGCAGCTTGATAAAACAAACCTGCATGTATTAGAAATATGAAATGGTGAACTTAACTGGATAGTGAATATTTTCATTAGTAATTGCTATTGGAGTTTTCACAACCTCGCATGGAGAAGGTGAGACTGGGGGGGGGGGGGACCTTTCTGGGCTGGTGTGACAGTCAATCTATCCAGCGCTAAACAACCCTTCATTCTCTGCCTCTGAATTCAAAGAAAGTCCTGCCTCTCTGTTAAGAGCTTTTCCCCTATTCTTTTGTCTGTTGGAAGCTATGAGTCTGTTGAAGTCTGTTTGCTGAAAGTAGTTGTGTTTGTCAGTTTGATGTTTGATCTGTTCAATTGTAAGTAATGAAACCTTTTATTCTTTCTCCTAATAATGTCTCAGAGTGAGTTACTGAGACTGTAAATTCCAGCTTAATAAAAAAAAAAGTGGACTATGCTGGGGATCTTGAAGGTATTCTGCTCTGTGAATTCCTGTGCATTCCTGTGCTTCTGCTGCACAGCTAGAGAAATTGAACCAAAAGTTGTAAACTCTGCAATAATTGCTACTTGAATACTTAAAGACTATACAGATTAAATTGGTCACACACAATGAGAATGATTATTAATCGAACTAAATACTCTATTGGTTAATAGCCAATCAGGCCTTATGTGTATACAAAATTCCATATAGTAGGAAACCCCCTCCCCATATCCACTGGGGATTGGTTTCAAACCCCCATAGATACTGAAAACCACAGATAATACTGAACACTTTCTCTACATAGCATGGTAAAAGGGGAAAAAAACAGAAAAAAATATTTTCATATGCATTACCAGAACTGGTTACCAGAGGGCGCCAGAGACCATGTTATGTATTTTTTTAACCAACAAGTATTCCTAGCATGGTCTCTGGCTCCCTCTTGTGACCGGTTCTGGTAATACATGTAAATATTTTTTTCTGGATTTTTTCCTTTTAATATTTTTAATATTTTCAGAACGTGGAAAAGTGAATCAGTGGATACTGATCCCATTGATAAGGGGTCCTACTGTACTTTGGGACTCCCTACCACAGGAGGTCAGTCTGACTTCAACTTTGCTGTCCTTCTCAAGCAGGCAAAGACCTTTTTCTTCAGGCAAGCTTTCCCTCAATTGACTGGCTGCCTGAATGGGTTTTTTTAATGGATGGTTGTGCTTTACTGCTTTGAATGTACTTTTTGTGCTGCTGCTGTTTACCATCTTTTAGTGTAGTGTTTGCTTGATTCTTTTTAGTATTTGTATTCTTACTGTTTCTAGCTTTAAATATTGCCTTTTAATGATATAAGCCACTTTGGGTTCCAGGAGAAAGTCAGGGTAAAAATATTTTAAATTAATGAATAAATAAAAATTAAAACCATTCTTAGAAACTATTGGTTGACATCCAAGATCCAAGTATACATAACCAATGAGCAAAGAGATAAAACATTCTCATACAAAGACCAGATACTAAAATTAGCATATAAAAATATAGGAAGCAAAAGTGAATTGTCTTTCCAAAGCTCCCAAGCAGTTTTTTAAATATATTAAAAAAAAACCCAAAAATCAAACAAAAACTATGTACACAGTGGATTTCATCCCTAATCCCAGTTGTTAAAGGTTCAAGACATTGGCATCTCAAATCAGCATTCAGAGGACATTCAGTTAGGAAATGTATAATTTCCTAACTGAAATGTTCCTAACTGAAATGTTTCCTAAAGGAAATGTTCAATCTGCATCTACCCAAAAGCCATCCCAGTTCATGTGAGTGAACAGAGAACAAGTAATGGAAGGGCATTGCAAAAAAAGGAGAAAAAAAACCTTTGTGTGTCCTATTGGAATGACTGCCCACATCATAAGATCTCACGACAGGTTACAGAGCCATAAAAACAATTTAGAAACATAAAATCTTAAAAACAATTTAAAATTAAACAGTTTCAAACACATAAAATTAAAGCTAGCTATGTGTTGTAATAACTTGGCATAACAAACTGCATAATAAGTAACATTAGTATAGTATAGTATAGTATAGTAAGTTGCAACTGGAGTAGGCCCATTTGAATCAATGGAACTTCAGAGGAAATATCTGAACAGATCCCCACTGATTCAATAAACCTAGTGTGACTTCCTATGTTAAGCAATAGGTTTTCAGTCATGGTGAGTATGTTAGATTTCTTAGCTTAGCTTTTGGCTCTGGTTAAAGTACCTTCAACTGATAAGTTAGTATACTGACAATCTTCCACTTTTTACAATGATTTTTCTCCTATATGTAAAGTACATAGTCTCAGATAAACAGAAAAAAATACTTCAGTGTGAATACTGTATTTTTCTGCCTGGAAATGAGCTAGAACATCTGTAGCGTTCTCCTTTAAATGTGGTCATGGCTCAGGTTTAGTTAGAGTGAGTCATGCATATTTATGTTGCTGAGAGGCGGAGCCAAGAGGCAGAGTATAAGAGGCAGAGCCTGAGGGGGAGAGGTTCAGATCAGAGTTTTGGAAGGAGTTTGATTAGAGAGTTCAGAGATTTAAGTGATTGTGATTAGACTGATGAAAATATAGTAGGAGATCTGAGAAGTGATTGACCAGTGACTGAAAGGGAGAAGGAATAGAACTGAATATTAAAATACTGAAACAAATAAGCAAATAAACAAAAGATCTTTCTATTTCATTAAAGAGTGGACCTGATTCTTTCTAAAGGAGTTATGGGGATCTAGGGATCTCCTGGTGGCAGCAGTGGAAGAAAGGAAAGAGATTAGTTTTGCCCTGGTGTGCTCTGAGGTCTGAGTCTAGGTGGACAGACCAAGGCACGAGTGGGTCCAACGCCACATAGGTTCCAGAGGTGTGGAATCCAAAAGGGTCAAATCGCGACAACATCTATCCACAGATACCCAGAAGATACTTTTAAAAGGTACTGTAAAAATATTTGGTTTTCCTTGCTAGATAAACTCTTCCTTGAGGAATTGGGCTGCTAACTGTGGCTTATCTGCACAGGATTCTTCCACCCTTCAGAGTCTATCCAAGGTCTACTCTTGAGTAGGATCTGTGGAAGAGGTAATTTGTTGGGACTTAATCTGACACTATACTGCAAATGTGACCTGGTGATGATGGGCTCTAACATGTCTGAAATCTATGAGGTTGGGTAAGGCTATCTACCCTGAAACATGGGATCTCACATCCATACACCTAAGGTAAGTCAAAGTCCTACATCAATAACAACACTGGCTGTGTACAGAGCTGCTAATTTCTTGGATCACTTTAACAAAAATTCTTCTTCAGAACAATAGTGTAAAAGCTATTGCTGAAAGCATGATGTTGAAGGAAATACCTCAGCTTCCATGTATAATAAGTAACACCAAGCTACTTTTAAAATTTCTTTTTAAAGGCATTTTTGTACTGCAATTTATGACACAGTGACCAATTTCCTACCACACCCATCATCTCCACAATACAGGCACACAACCTAAAACTACTGGCTTCTCATGAAAATTTAGTATGAGGAATGCATTCAGATATTTGCATATGGAACAAAACAAGAATATGACTTTTCAGTTGAAAGACGATGCTGGGATGATTTGCACAGTCCCTCTTCTAAGTATTTAACTCTTTGTAGAACAGCTCACATTATTGATTCATTTTGCATTAGATATTAACAAGATACAAAAATACAGAGAAATTCTCTGTGGTTCTTTGTAGTGGCCAATTCTGATATTACACCCTGGAAATGTTTATGATAATGCAAAGGACAAAATGGAAGCATACTTTTGTTGCTACTTAGGATTGCTAGAATGGCAGAAAACCTAGAAAAGATCCTACCAAAAATCCTCTAAAAGTTTCTTAAAATTCTTTTTAAAAGAAATTTTGAAAGTAGTGAAGTGTTACTTATATCTAAATAATTAAAAAGTAACAAACAGCTACTTTTTAGGTGTTAACAGGTAACACCTAAAAAGTAGTCGTTTGTTACTTTTTAATAACTATTCGTTACACATTCAGTACTCAAAAGATACTAGTTATGGATAAGTTTGTTAGTTGCAATTAGTTATTATATAGCTCTAGTGGAGTGAAGTAGGGGCTTTGGGCAGCAGATTTAGATTCTTCCAAAAGAGCAACACATTGGTCATTACTTCCACTGAATTTCCGCTTCCAGAGAACAAGGTTGGGTGAGGCTGTTACGAGTTTTTTTGAACCAGTGAATAGAATGACCCTGAAAGCAGTATAGGCACAGACACGCTACAGAAATTGTGGTCAAGGTCAGCTGCTGTAATTGTGGGGCACCGCCTCAACACACTGAGTGTCATTCATTTGTTCCTTGATCAGGACAACTGGAAACTGGTGTGAAAGCTAAGGACTGGCTGTTGCTCAACTCTGATTGTAAGCAGATGGTACTCTGCCTACAGTGCTGAAGATGACTGACGTAGCACGACTAACAGCCAAGGACTGTGTAATTTAATTTTGCATGATACTAAGCTTTTCTGAACTCTAGTCATTCTTTCTTCTTCTTGGCATGAAACCCCAAAGTGATGTCAACTTTTGCAGTAGTTCTTGAGGCCACAGGTTTGTCCCCTTATCTTCTGCTGCCAGATAATATTTTATTCTCTGAAAATTGCCATTACAATTTCCGCATGACAGTCCAGCATAAAATTAGATCGCATTGAAAGCATATTGATTGGAGAAAGGACATCATCAGACCAGTCACAGAAATTTATTATATTGTACTTGAAATGCAGAAGTACATCTTAACTTTTGCAGAGGCCATCATTGTCATCACCGAAACCTCCAGACTATGTCTGTAGTAGGAAATATTATTCAAGGATGTTGCAGAAGTAAACAGCCTTTAATGAAAGATGGAAGTAATTGTGACAGCCAACATGATCACAGGATGTTAATTCAAACAGCAGAAATGTTGTAAGTGCCCACAAAGATTTTTTTTTATGTTTCATAATGAAAGATCATTGTTATCGACCGGATTTTAAATATATTCAGAGAAGTGGTTTGCAGATTCACAAATCATGCTGCCTGTCTTATCACTAGTTATATTATGTTATGTGCTGTCAAGTCAAAACCAACTTATAGTGATCCTAATATGGCTTCCAAGATAAGTGAGATATTTAAGGAGTGACGTTTACTCCCCCTGTGATTTTCCATGGCTGAGCAGGGATTTGAACCCAGGCTTCCTGAGTCCTAGTCCATCACTCTATGCCGGCCACTGGGTACCCTTATGTAAGTAGATACTTATTGCTAAAGTGCTATCTAATAGAAGAGCAAAAATGAAACACTACATATCCTTACTAAGGAATAGGCCCATTGAGCTCAACTAGCTTCTGCTTGGTAAACATGTTTAGGATTGCACATATAGAGCTGGATTGAACCTTATACACAGGAAAATTCCTGGTGTTGGTGGAAGAAATTGAGATATCTTGGAGTTTTCCTACTGAATGAAATGAATTGAAGATTTTCACCTCAAGCACAGAGTGGATGGAAATCCAGACATCCACTCCACCCAACACTAGATCCAACCCAAAGTGACTGTATCTTCAACCTATTCATATCAGACAAGTAGAAGCTTTAACCAAATACAGGTGAGTCTATTTGCATCCTAGATGCGTCCTAGAAGGATAGTCCCTGTTCACTATCCGAGACATCCTGTGATGAAAGACTTGTAAGTGCACTCCATTCAATCGCCTTGGAGGGTTGAGGATTATAGGACTCTTGAAACTATTACCTGTTTGCTGTAATTGAATATAATGGTGCTATAGCATTGAAGGCTCCCTGTTCAAAGCCTAATTGTTTTATGAAAGTACACCAAAAGGAGGGCACATTGTCCTATTCATTTGTTTGTTTGTTTGTTTTATATGCTGCCTTTCTCCTAATAAGTGTCTTTAGCTCTCGGTGGAAGGATAAAAGTATCTGAGCATTCCATAACCTGGGAGCTGCCACAAAGAAGGCCCTCTCCCGTATCCCTGTCTGCTGTTCCTGTGCTGGCAATGGGACCAAGAGGAGGGCCTCCTCTGAGGATCTTAAATGCTGAGAAGATTCATATGGGAAGATATGGTCCTTCAGATAGCCTGTTGCAAGTTGTATAGGGCTTTATAGGTAATGACCAGCACTTTGAATTGGCCCTGGAAACAGACTGGTAGCCAGTGCAGTTGTTGCAACAGAAACATTATGTGCTCCCTATAACTGGCCCCAGTCAGGAGCCTGGCTGCTGAATTATGCAACAGCTAAAGTTTCTGAATCATCTTCAAAGGCAGCCCCACATAGTAACCCAAGAGAGATGCAACTAAGGCATGTGTCACTGTAGCCAAATCAGACATCTCAAGGAATGGAGCAGCTGGCATACCAGTTTTAACTGTGCAAAAGCACTCCTGGGTATCCAGGCTCAGGGATGAGTCCATGAATACAATTCAAGCTGTGAAGCTGAGTTCTACAGATGCGCAAAAAGGCTGCTCAAACCCCAGTCCCCCTCCTCAAACATAGTTCCTCAGCAACTTACTTGCTTAAACAATTGCTTCTGTTATTCTACCATCCATTTTCCTTTGTGGAGAGGTTTGTTGTCAATAGACACATAAATGTTCTCTGTTTCATTAACAGAGTAGATTGGTAGACCTCCCACAGTCAATCTGACTTACTTTTCGCTGTAGTTTTTTTTTTTTTTTTTTGTCAAATTTCAGAATTTTATCATGCACATTGTCTCAGAGCCACTGCTCGATCCTGGAAAGTCATGACTTTTTCAAAGTTTCCAGAGAGGAAGCTGTATTAGAGTACAGTCCTAACTAGTCAAGGTGAGTGAAGCCCAGCTGAGTTGACATGAGACCTGATGAAGCAGTGCTGAATTCAAATCCTTCCCAGCCTAGGGAGGTTGGAATTGACCTGGGACTATTCTCTTCATGGCCTAAGGTTGCCAGATTTTCCAGTTGGATGGATTTTGACTGGGTTCTAGTTGTGCTACCCAGTGCCAAGTTGTCTCAGATTCCCAATGATCCCTTCTCCATTCCTGGGGAAATGTGGCAATGTGGGGGAATATCCCACTCTACCTTGTTTGCAGAAAAAAGAGGCTTTTTTGCAGAGCTGTCACAAACACAGAAAGCAGTGAAGCCCCAGGCGTAAAGCAGGGAGGGGTGTGCAACAAAACAAACATACCAGCAAAGATCTGAATTAAAACTTGCATTACCCTAGTACCTGTGGCATTTACCCTTGAGGCCCCTGCTTGTTTTCCCTCACAAAGGCTCACGTCACGTTTTCTTCTCACTGCCACCAGTGGATTACTTCAATCCACAATATAAATGACGTATGTCACAACACTTGTCTTGTGAACAGAAACAGAACTTATTTATTGAAGTGAAGCAGATTGAATAACAACAGAAATCCTTCAGCTACACATCATACATAAGCAATTCATCAACAGTTCTCTCAGTACACACTTCTTTTCTCTTGCAATATCATTACCACCTTCTCTACCTATTTTCCTAATCAGCTCTATCTCTCTGATTAACCCTATCTATCTCAGTATCTGTTCCCTCTCCCTCTGACTAACCAGCCCTATCTGACTCCTCCTTCTCCCGCCAAGCCTCATGTAGCTGCTGACTCTGCCTCTCCAGCCCTCTCATAGGTTAATGCAAATCAGCTGATGAATATGAATGGCATGAGTGACATGGGCAATCGCCACATTCCTCCCCCCTAAGAAAAAGTTTGTTTCATGAGGGAAAACCTTACAGTTTACCCTTATGAACAACGGAACATACAGGGAAAATCACATACAAAACACTTACCATCATAATAACAATATGCTTACCAGTTATGTCCTAAATCATATAACATATTTCAACATATAACACATTATATTACCATATACTTATACATACCTTATACTACAATTTTCTCTCTATTACTACGTTTACTAGACCAAACATATTACTTTAAACATTTAAAACAATCAATACAGTTAAACATTTGCATTACTCACATTAATACAAATTATATTACATTATTAAAATTGATAAGGCTACTCACCATTATTATTTCCCATCACTATACACCTTTCAGTTCATCAGCATCCAAAGAAACATCGCATTTTAATCGTATTTCATAACTAGTACACAAACAGAACATTTAATACAATATTACACTCTTTTATCCACCCATTAGTCATTTGGCCTTCGAGACCAGGTGTCAGCAACCATATTCTGAGTCCTTTTTATGCCGCGGATCTCAAAGTCAAAGTCTTGCAGCTTCAGTGTCCATCTTGCAAGCTTACTGTTAGTGGATTTCATAGTTTGTTGCCACACCAGAGGGAAGGCGTCAGTGCAAAGGATGAATTTCCTTCCCCAAATGTAGGGCTTCAGCTTTTGCAGCATCCATGCAATCTATAGGCACACCCTCTTGATGGCAGGCAAATGTCTCTCACCAGGTCGGAATCTCCTGCTGATCAGAGTCACTGGGTGTAGATTCCTGCTGTCATCGGCTTGGCACAGCACGGCTCCCAGACCCACGCTCGACAGATCGGTGTACACGATGAACTCCTGGTCTAAGTCCGGTGCAACAACAACAGATCTTGAAGTCCGCGCTCTCTTTTGATGATTGACAGTCATTGGGCAGTCTGACATCCACTGGATGTCCTCGGCTCGCCTCTTCCGAGTTAAGCCTGCTCTCTTACTGAATAGTGGCTTAATTTTCTTAGCTGTGGGAAGGTTAGGTGGTTTCTTCCACTCCTCCAGCACAGCTATGACTTTGTTCTTCCTAGAAACTTTATTGCGTTTGCCTTCACTCTCACCCATAATCTCGCCCACAGGTACTTTTGTTGCGAAGTTCTCTATATGTGGGGGACCCCTATCATGGGTCACCTCCAAATTCACAGGCATGTTTCTTTTAAGTGTAATCTCAAACACTTGGTTTATTTTAGATGCATTGAGATTTTCATCATCTGGTTCTATATCTTTAATATTTGGTTTCTTAGGTAGGGTTTTGCATTGCAAGATTTTAAGGGCTTTTGCAGCTGCAGAGCGACTACACTCCTCAGCCCTCCAGTTCTGCTGCAACAAATCCACAGGTTCTGACCATGCCAACAGCAATTCACTCCCTTCTATGGGTCTCAGCCTCACCACTTTGTCCTCAGGACAGAATGCTCTTTCCTGGGCCTCATACAAGCCTTTCTCCTTTCCATGAGTACCCCCCAAGCTTGGCTCTGTTACTTCTAAGGACTTCTCCCTATATTTTACAGGGACAATTAGCTGTTTGAGATGTCCATCTCCACTCCTATGAGGTGTTAATAAAACTTCCCTATATAACAGGTGTTTATCAACTATGAACCTCTCTGGGTGTTCAGGAGATAACGGGAAGGGAGATTCTTTGGCTTTCTCTAAACACGGAATCAGGGTGGGATCTTCCTTCTGTTCTAAAATAAAGGAAGTATTATCAGAATTTTTTGATATGACCACCTCAGCCATTTCTACTATCTCGGGGTTTCCCTCTAGACTGGGACATGGTTCAGGATTTTCGGGGGTCAGTGGAATTTCCTTAACTTGTGCAAAGCATTCATTTAAGGTAGGGTCTTCCTTTTGTTCTTTGATGAAAGATAGATTCTTAGGGTTTCTCAAAATAACCAGATCAGCTGTCTCTCTCACTTCTCTTATTTCAGGAAGATTTCCATAATTTCCCTCAGTGGCTTCAATTTGCCTTCCCTGAGAGCGAGTTGTCACAAAAACACTCTGCACATGCTCAGCTAAATCCAGACCTATTAAACACGGGGCAGGAATTTGATAGGATATGGCCACCTTCCAAACTCCTGACCATCCCTTATATCTCATTGGTATTTTTGCCATGGGCAACACCACTAGTTCAGAACCAATCCCTTTAATAGAAATATTTTCATGGTCTAACATATTTTCCTTATGGACTATATCAGGGTGACATACTGTAACTTGTGAACAAGAATCTTTGAGCGCTAGAAGCTTATTATTATTAACATAGATAACATCTCCTGAGCTACGTAGAAGATTCTGATTACATTCTATCAGAAAGCACTGAACAACCCTGGCCTCAGGGAGATCTTGGCTTTCTGACCCTTCTACTTGTGTTGCTATGGCAACAGCTCCATGGCTAGCTTCAACTGCCACATTAGCTGTTTTATTATGCTGTACACAAAACACCTTCTTAGGGGGACTGGAATCTCCACCTTTATGCTGATTACAATCCCTAGTCTTTTGAGTCTCACACTGAGCCCAAAAATGACCTTTCTCCCCACATGCATAACACCGTTTGGGTTCAAAACAAAGGGCCTTATTAACTTTTCCCTCAGGACTATTAGGTTTCAGATGACTGTGCTCTGGAGATGAGGGTTTGTCTATAAAATGGCTTCCAGTAGCTTGGGTACTTCTGAGGTAATCTCTACTGGATGGGGGTCCTCTCCTCCTGTTGTCCCACACTTTTCTACCATTTTTTACCTCAGAAAATCGAGGATCTCTAATCTCACTAATGGAATCAGCAAATTCAGATGCCTGTAATACATTTTTAGGATCTTTGTCCTTGACCAGATAACGCAATTCCCCTGGCAACACTGAATAAAATTGTTCTAAACCAATTACATTTTTCATTTGGTCTAGAGAAGTGACATTCTCACGTTCCATCCATTTGTCCAAACATTGAATCAATTTAGCCCCCACTTGGGCATAAGATTCTTCAGGCTTTTTGGTAAGGGAACAAAATTTTCTTCTAAGGTGTTCTGCATTTATGCCAAATCTAGAATATACTACTTTTCTATATGCCTCAAAATCTCTAGCTTGCTCCAGAGGCATCTGAGAATAAAGCTCAGCTAAATCTCCACTTATTTGTGATCTCAAAACTATCATCCTTTCACAATCCTTAATCTCAAAGTCCCAGCACGCTCTCTCAAATGAAATCAGGAAAGATTCAAGGCAATCTCCTTTCCTACATTGGGGAAATTTCTTTAGATCGATTTTTGAGAAAATTCCCTCACTAGGGTTGTTGTTGTTGTTGTTGTTGTTGTTGTTGTTTCTCCAGATCTAGGGAGCTTTGAATAATTTCCCTTGAGGGTTCCTCAGGTTCCTCAGGTATTTGAGGGTCTCCATTTCCATTCCCATTTCCCTCAACCTCTTGAGGATCAATTTCCTCCATTACTGGGTTTTTTTTAGATCTTTTGGGTGGCATAAGTATGTACTTTCTTAATAAAAGGAACTGATTTCTATTGCTGAGTTAGTCAGGCCTCTTTTTAAAACACTTTTAATGCTGTTTTCTTTTCCCAGTATTTTTCTGGGGTACTATGTAGCTCTCACTCGGCAGCTAAAGATGGCTACACTTTTTCTGGCATCACACAAGCCACAATGTTTCTTGGTCTGAGACAACCTTCTTGCCTCCAGACACAAAACAAATTCTATTTTCAAGCCTCTGCTTTTTATTTTCCTATAACCTCAGATCCGCTCTGACCCTGGCTTCCACTTTTTATCCATCAGCACTCCCTTATCTCTCAGAGCCTTGGATTTCAATCTAGCCCACTGGGTCTTTCAAATCCTGAGGTAAACAAAAAAGAGGTTTTTCCTTTAGAGTCGGTTCCCTATCTTTAGTTCCCCCCCAGATCTGGGTTCAGAAGCCCCGCCACTAAGCTTTTCCACAAAAGCTCTAGCACGTCACCCACTTCTTTACCACAGACCTCTGACTAAAAGATACTCACGACTCCAGAAAATTCACTTTTTAAACATTGGCTTTACTGGATTATATCGTATCCTGCCGCTGGACACCAATTGTGGCGTTTACCCTCGTGGCCCCTACTTGTTTTCCCTCACAAAGGCTCACTTCGCATTTTCTTCTCACTGCCACCAGTGGATTACTTCAATCCACAATATAAATTATGTATGTCACAACACTTGTCTTGTGAACAGAAACAGAACTCATTTATTGAAGTAAAGCAGATTGAATAACAACAGAAATCCTTCAGCTACACATCATACATAAGCAATTCATCAACAGTTCTCTCAGTACACACTTCTTTTCTCTTGCAATATCATTACCACCTTCTCTACCTATTTTCCTAATCAGCTCTATCTCTCTGATTAACCCTATCTCAGTATCTGTTTCCTCTCCCTCTGACTAACCAGCCCTATCTGACTCCTCCTTCTCCCGCCAAGCCTCATGTAGCTGCTGACTCCACCTCTCCAGCCCTCTCATAGGTTAATGCAAATCAGCTGATGAATATGAATGGCATGAGTGATGTGGGTGATCGCCACAGTACCCTGCAGCATTTAAGGTGGTATGGAGTCGGCAGTTTTTTCTGCAACAGACCAAAATATTATACAGACCTTGCTAAAATTGGCTTTCTTGGTTTACAACATCAATACTTCCTGAAGGATTCTGGGGACTGTAGTCCAGTAGGATCCTCCCCATGCTTTGATGTCATGTATCCTATTGGGTTTCCAGAAATAAAGAAAAAACTGAAGTCCCATTTTATCTTCCATAGACACTTAGGATCTTCTCTAGTCTTTAGCCTGATGAAAAGAGGAACTAGGGAAAATGAGAGGACAGAAAAGACAGAAAACTATTGAGCTTATGCTTACTGTGAATCTTAGCTTTTTGGAAAGAGGTTTCATTGACAACATTCTTCAAAAGGACTGATTTTCCTTGTACTTGTCTTGTTTTACTTAGACATAGGTCTTGCTATGTCAAATAGTATCTTACTCCAAAATCAATGTTCATAAGAGATTGACATACTATTTTTATTAGGAATCAAGGATTACATCTTCCAGAACCTCCATGCCCATATCAGGTATGAAGCTTTACAAAGTGTAATCCTTCAAAAGTAACTTTTTGAAGGATCCTTTGGCATTTTCTTCTGTCTACAGTCATTCTCTGCTACAGTGTATCTCATAGCTGCAAAATGAAACAGATGTTGCTGGGCCTGGAATGTAGAAAGGATTTATAGTGAGGAAAACTGGAAGTAAACAATAGAAGTATTTTTGGTTTGTTTGTTTTTTAAAGCTGGCTGAATAATTCAGTGGTTTAAGTTTCTGGCTGCAGAACCAGAACTTGGGAGTTTGATTCCCCACTGTGCCTCTTGTGAGCACAGCCAGCCTGTGTGGCCCTGGGCAAGCTGCACAGTCTCAGGGTGTCCACAAAAGAAGGGAATGATAAAATATTTCTGAGTACTCTTTACCTAGAAAACCCTTGAAAGAGTTGCCGCAAATCAAAATTGACAGTGCATGTATTATTAGTAGTATTTTTGTCAATGATCTAGGTGTTTGTTTGTTTTTTTGCCATTACTAGAAGCTGGTGGCAAAGAATGACAATCAGATGAGAAAGCCTCTACACATGCCTTAGTTATATCCCAGCTGGATTACTATAACATGCTCCATGGGGGTCTGCCTTTGGAAAGTGTTTGGAAACTTCACCAAGTTCAAAACACTGGAGCCACGCCCAAAATAAGTATCCCTGAGTAGTAGAGTTCCTCAATTTATGCAAGCAGAATGTATTTACTTTAAAATAAACTATCTCACGAGAATGGTATCCAGCTTTTTCTATTGCAAAATATTTTCTGGTGGCTGAATATTTGCAAATTTGACAGGATTCTTCAAGCTGACCTTGCCTACCCTCTTCCTGGAACAACTCAACAAATGCCTGAGAACTATATCAAATGAGCATTGAAATGATATAAAATATTAGATTTTTAGAGTGTAAAACTGTAATGCTGTGTACAATTACCTCAGAATAGCTCCTGTTGAACCAAATGGAATTACTTCTATTCAGGCATGAAAAGACTGAACTGTGAAGGATTTTGTAGTTCTGGTGGTGATTTCTTAGTTTGCCCTTATGTCATAAGGGTAGATTAGGCTAATAGCTGCTGGCTGCCTTTTAGCTGAATTGTTTGCATCTGAGAGAGGGGGCTTTAGACATTAATTTATTTCTCCACTCTTCCACCAAAGAGTTTCAGATTGAGTTCCCGTTTTGGCAGCATACGTTATAAGTTGTTTTTAAATTGACATCTATGCCACCTTTTAATAAGGGGCCATTTATTACTGTCTAGAAATCAATTAGCACTTAAGCACTAATTAAATCATAGCCACTTAACACTAATGTGCTGCAGGGTTTTTTTTCCCAGCTAATGGCTTTATTGCCAGGGTGATGCAATGGGGGTGGAATGCCGACTCAAGACCACAGAGATTCTACTCTCACATATGCTAAAACTTGAAGAATGGAAATATTTCAAGAAGATTCTATGCATGTTATTTCCGGCAAGGTTTTATGATCCTAAATTATTGAACTTAATAGTATTGACATCATATATATGCTGGGTACCTTGGCATTTTAAAGGAAACACATTGTTCTTAGTATAGCAACACAATTCAGGAAATGACCTTCTAACATAAATGTCCCCGCATCTATTGTTTAGCATTGCTGTGGGATGAAACATGATTTCTTTCATTTCTCTGTTTAACAAAATCCTTTGCATGACTTACCAATGCCACTGAAAAGGTAAATTGTAAAAAAAATGGAAGGATGTTATGAAATCTGTATACAGTTATGCAAACTAGAAGGAACACACAGGAAAACAAGAAGTTAGATCTGCAGATAGCAAAGGCTTGTTATAAATGCATCTCTTTCTGAGATTGGGAGTAAGTTCATTAAAATCAACAGACCTGTATTTTAAAAGTTTGGAAATATGCTTAGTGTTCAGTGGATGGAAGCACTCAAATGCAAGAAATTATAATTAGCTGCAGTGATTAATTGTGTGGGTCAAACAAAATGATAATTCCATATGAAGAGCTTCTTTAAACTAAAAAAATTGGGGGGATTAAGTTAGTATTCTGCAGTGGAGCAACTAAACTGGAACAACTTTTAATACTAGCTTTCTGCTTCCACATAATTCATCATCTACTTGCTGTTAGTAGTACTGGGAGATTGCAACTTGCCTGCCAACATCAGGAGTCCAAAGAATGAAACATCTAGCAAGTTTTTTACTTGTCTTATTTTAGTTAGCATTATTCTTTTCAAAAACAAACTCATGAGAATCTCCCCAGTGGCCGGAAGAGGTGAAATATTTCCTGCATTCTCCTATCTATCTATCTATCTATCTATCTATCTATCTATCTATCTATCTATCTATCTATCTATCTATCTATCTATCTATCTATCTATCTATCTATCTATCTCGCACCTTTCTCCCTGTGAAGCAATACAAGGTGGCATACTACAACTAAAATACATATATTTTAAATCACAATAAATTAGTATCCTAATAGCCATGAGATTTTGAGGGTTGTTTTTACTACAAGAATTCGGCAGGAAATCCCCCAGTTAGAATTCTGGTAGCTTTATTGAAATAAAATAAAATGAAATAAAATAAAATCCAAATCATTGAGTGCTCCACAGTCCCTTCTTATGTCCCCCCAAAGGTCCCGAGGCACTCAAATGAGCTCCACTGGACAATTTTGTGCAGACTCAATGGTGGCAGAGATGAAAGCTTTCTTTCCATGTTTTTTCTTTTTCTTTTCTTTTCTTTTTTCTTTTTTGCCCCCAATAGACCTTCTGGTGGGCCCTAGCCTGTGTTTGGTCAAATTCACTCAAAATTTTCTGCCATTATTTAGTGAAATAACTGCTTGACAAAGAAATGGCACTGGCAAACAGAAAAAAGTATCCTAAGTATATTCTCGAAGGCTTTCATGGCCGGGATCCGATGGTTGTTGTAGGTTTTTTGGGCTGTATGGTCGAGTTCTTGAGGTTTTTCTTCCTAACATTTCGTCAGTCTCTGTGGCCGGCATCTTCAGAGGACAGGAGCTAGAACTCAGTTCTGACTCCTGTCCTCTGAAGATGCCAGCCACAGAGACTGGCAAAACGTTAGGAAGAAAAACCTCCAGAACACGACCAAGCAGCCCAAAAAACCTACAACTATCCTAGGTATGTTGCTCACAGTTTAACATCAATTGCAGATGAATGGTAGACCTTCAACAAAATGAATGCAGCAACTCAGAATGTAGAGGAGAAAACAGTATTTTGCAGTAGGAGAGAAAAACTGCTTTTAAAAAAAGAGAAAGGAATTATGAATGACTAGGTCCTTCGTTCTTTTCACTGGAATAGAATGACTCACAGATGCCACTGTCTCTGTTTATTTGTGTTCATAAGCATGTCTTCTAGTTTACACATTAGAAACTCTAGACTATTTGGATCATTTCTATTCCTTGTTGAACATCTGTTAGTGCACTTAGCTTTGTCATCTTGAGTTCCAGTATCTTTCAGGTAATTAATTGTACAATGTCAATACACTGATATTATTGTGACAATCCCAAATCTATTGTAATAGTGGAATCACAAATGCCAGTAGAATGCTGCCTTGCCATGAGTAAGTCCATTTCAAAATAAATCGATTTACATGAACATTGTAAGTCAGGAAGTGGGGAATATGCTGCTTAAAATCTTGTTGTTTAGTGTAGTAAATCATACTACAGTAGGCTCAGTGAGCCAATGCAGATTTGGTGAGTCAACTCCTCCAGAAGTCCCATCGAATCAAAGAGATCTACTCTATTTGCAACACATTTTATCATAGCAAGTCACAGGACCATTTAAATCAATGGAACTTCAGGAAGAGTTGACTCACCAAATCCCCAGTGCTTCAATGGGGCCTATTCTAGTGCGATTTAATATGCTAATCAACAAGATTTCAGCAATTGAATTTCAAGGCTGGTAACATCCTGGAAATTCTGTTCAAATTATGATTGGATTATTCTACCTGGATGAAGTTTGACACTAACCGCAGAAGTGAAGATATATTTTTAGATAGTACCATGTTTCCCCGAAAATAAGACAGGGTCTTATATTAATTTTTGCTCCAAAAAACACATTAGGGCTTATTTTCAGGGAATGTTTTATTTTTTTCATGTACAACAATCTACATTTATTCAAATGCAGTCATTTCATCTTCTGGTTGCTGCACAATGGTGGAGGGCAGGGTTTCACTTAACTGGGACTTATTTTGGGGGTAGGGCTTATATTATGAGCATCCTGAAAAATCATACTAGGTCTTATTTTCAGGTTAGGTCTTATTTTTGGGGAAACAGGGTTGTGTGATAATGTGCAAACCACAGATAAATATCCATTTATATAATGCAGTACATTGTTTCTGCATTATTTTCCATATAACAGTCAGTGTTTCTGATAATTGTATGCTTTTCTTTATGAATATCCTTTTTGGTGAAGTACAGATGTGGTAGTGAAGTTGAATATGTGTGTCATCATATTGTCCATTGAAAAGTTATATTAATAGAATGGACTAAATGTCTAGAAATAACTCCTTTTAAAGCAAATATGCAATGAAAAAACAGAAGCTAGGATTATCTGTACTAAGAAGTGGCAAGGAGAAGATGAGGTCTGTATAAAGTTAAAATAGACTGTTTAAAATGAGATTTTTTTGACAAAGATCTATCCTGGGATATAGTTCCACACATCCTTGTGGTAGTTTATATCACACGTTTTATACTAGTGTTGTGCCAAACCCTATAGTCTAATGTTATGATGCCAAAGATAAATTTAATTGTGATGACACAAACACAATTTTTACAATGAACTTCATTCTGCCTTTGATAGTTTGTCAAGATCAGACAAGCTGATCATTCTTGGTGACTTTAATGCCCAAGTTGGCTCCAATCATCAAATGTAGAATGGAGTCCCTGGAAAGCATGTCACTGGAAACTGTAACAGCAATGGTTTGCTTCTCTCGAGGATTTGAAAATTGCGATTAATACAATTTCCGAATCACAAATACATTTTTTGACTCAGAAACCAGAACAAAACAACCTGGATGCATCCAAGGTCCTAACACTAGGATTTTAAAGCTTTGTCATTGGTCGATGTAGAGATGGACAAAATGAATGCATCACTAAAGTGTACATCTTCATTAAAGTGAAGTGTTGAACAAAAAAGACCATCTTCAAAATGAACATACAGATAGAACTGCCACCATGCCCAAAAGGAAAGCGAGCATCAAAAAAGCTAAGCCACAAGGGAATCCAGCTTGATGATGGAGACAGAATTAAATGCAAATACAGAACAAATTCCAGATGGAAGTAGAAGCATTGCCGATTGACGGACAACTCTCCACGATACTGTATCTACAACTGCCATGAGAATTCTTGGACCTAAGAAACATGTTCCTCAGGATTGGTTTGATGAGAATGATGAGGAAATTGCAAAACCTTTTGAACAAAAACATCAACCACATGAAATATATCAGCTCAACAAATCATTTGCCAATAAAGCTGCTTTCTGCAAAATTCATCACCAGTTGCAGTCTAAACTACAAGAGATGCAGAACTCATCACTCAGCAGGAAGGCAGAGGAGATTTAGGACTTTGTGGATCTAAGAAATTATTTGACTCAGTAAAAACCATCTATGCCCCCAATTTGTGGGAATGTTGCCCCCCCCTCAGCTCTGACAACTCAGTACTCATCAGAAAAAGTCACAGATTTTGCAGAGATGAGAATTCAGAATTTGTTGAGCATATCATATGAAATTAGTGAGGAAGTGATTAGTAGGCTGCAAAACTGACGATCAATAGTTCAGTAGATCTCCTCCCATCTCTGGAAGAAACACAAAACACCATTAGCCAACACTCCCAGGGCAGATGCAATTCCAGTGGGGGAAAAAAGGTGGTGATAAATTTCTCTAACAATTGATTCACCTGTTTTGCGAAAAGTAGATACAAGGCAAAATCCTCCAGGACTTCAAAGATGCAAAAATGTCCACCTGCATAAAAGAAAAGAAACCATCGACTTTCTGACAGCCACTTAACCATTTCATTTCTAAATATTGCTGAGAAAATTTTGGGAAGAACCCTTCTGAATCACCTCATAGGACACTTGGAGAGAGGCTGTCAAGGTTTGAAATTTTGTTTGCATACATAATTAAGGGGAGTATAAAAATGCAATCCTGAAAATGTGCATTGTGCTTCACAAAACGAGGTCTGAACACCAGTAAACTAAAAGTCACTGCAAAACAATCAGCCAGCACTCCATCAAAGTCATCACAGGGAAAGGTCAATATGAAATAACATTTCCTCACAAAGTAAGTAACTTGACACATTAAAGCAGTGGTTCCCAACCTTGGGTCCCCAGATGTTTGTGGGCTAGAACTCCTATAAGACCATGGTAATGTACTAACCTGCTCCGAATGTACTTTATGAGGAACCAGCTCTGAAGGTAAAACAAAGCAAAACAAAGTGTGCTGCTTATATACTGCCCCATAGTGCTTAAAGCACTCTCTGGGCAGTTTACAATTTAATTATACAGGCTACATATTGCCCTCGCAGTGAACTGGGTATTCAGCTTACCAACCTTGGAAGGATGGAAGGCTGAGTCAACCTCGAGCCAGCTACCTGAGCCCAGGATCAAATTCAATTCAGGAGCAGAGTCTTCACTGAAGTACTGCACTTTAACCACTGTGCCATGAGACTCCTATATTATCACCCCCTTACTTGCAGACAGATTCATTCCAGAACTTCTTTGAAAGTGTAATGTTTTCATTTCATTGCACTTCCACATTGCATAATACAAAATGCAAAAATAAGCTAGAGCCATGCTATGCCATGTATATTATGTGTATTATGCCTATGTACATGGTGTACTGATTTGATAGTTTTCCCTATCCCTGCTTCCACCACAAAGCAACTGTCATGTGGGTTATATTTTCTGTTCCTACCCACCTCATACAGGCTGCAAATAATTTGCAAATCCATACAAACGTATTGTTGATGAAAATGTCCATGGATTTCTTCTCCAGCGAGCAATAACTCCTCCAGGATCACCTTGCAACTGACTGCATGTTTTCATTCCACAAACAGAAGACTCCATTACCTTTATGAGTAATAAGCTGCTTGTGGAAGGAAACTTACCTTCTGCTGGAAAAAATAATACAAGCTTACATACTTCTCTTTTAACACGGAGTGTCAGTGATATACAGGTCAATAACCTGTTGTGCAGTTACACAGAAGGTATAACTTTTAGTGGTGGATTGGTCTAAGTTAAGAAATCTCCACAGGCATTATCTGTTGTATATTTAGTCACACACAACAGGATTTCAGCCACTTTATGCCAGCTCTGTGTGTGTGTGTGTGTGTGTTTGTGTCTGTGTATCTATAGCTATATTATAGATAGATAAACCTCTTCATGGCAGGTGACTTGTAATTCTTCAGGTAACAATGTTTTGGCAAAAAAGTGAATCCTGGGGTAGTAAAATGAGAGGTCATTCTTAAAAAATAAAGGGTTAAATAAAAGTGAGGCAGAGCTGATAGCTTGCCTAGGCCATAAAGAAATTTAGTTGATGGGGCATGAATTCTTCTTGAAGTATATCTACTGAAGGCATTGGCTAGAGTCAGGCTGTAGGCCCTTGAAATCTTCATAAATAAGTTGTCCTTCTGGATATTATAATTCCATTTAACATTCTTAACACAGCACCAAATATGCATTGTCAAGATTAGTACAATTACTTGGCAAGTGTATGCTTTAGTGCAAACACTGCTGCAGATCCGTCTCATCGTTCAATTTTATTTGTTTGTCATATAGAGCAGTGCATATTGAAGCAAAAGATTAAATCTCCCTCTTGAAGCGCAGCAATAAAATTGCAATCATAATGAAATCCAGCTGATATACGTAGTGATATTTCATTTACCCTTTAAGATTTTTTTAAAAAAAGCTGTTTCCATTTCTGAATAAAGTTATGCATGAGTGTGTGGCGGAGTCCAAGTTTTAATTGCCCTTGTTTATCATATCTGTGTTAAATATGGTTCAGTTTATTTTGTGACTGTGTACAATGAGGTTTGTATATGATTCCTTGAATCTCTGTGGAGGATGTGTTCAAATTTAACGGCAATTAATTTCTTTACTTCCATTAATAAAACAAGAATCCTCTTTCCCTATTTTGGCAATTATATACACTGATATAAATCTCCCACTTTACAAAGTGCCACAAGACATTTCTGGTTTCCTTTAACCCTATTTATAGTATTAGAAGAATGTTGGGAGGGGTTTTGTGTGCTTAAATTTATTGCAAAGAAATATGTCAGTCAGGATACACAGCAGAAGCTCTTTCTGCGTATCTTTTATGTCAAAACCAGGGATATGAAGAAATGTCACGAATATCTCCTTTCTCATCAGGAAAACCTACCTTGACCCTGCAGGACAACCTGCCATGAATTCTCCAACTCCAGCAACAGGATTTGAGTGTCTCTATTGTATGTTAGAAGCAGGGATGTGCACCAGCTCCAGATCAAAATGTTCAAATGGGGTGGAGCAAGAATACTGGTGCATGTTTGAAGCAGAACAAAGATGGTTCAAAAAGCCCCCAGTCCTCTTGGATCATCTCATGTACCTCTACAAATTAGTAAAGTTTATGCTGAAGTTTGGGAGTTGGGGTTAGAAAGATAAAATCTGGAAAGAAAAAAATACTTGGTGCCAGTTGCTCTAGCAGAAGAAGGAAACACCACTGTAATCTCTGAAGCCCCAGTCCAAAGCCCAAACCTTCACTGAAAACTCCCACTCCTGAGCCCCTGGGAGGTCTCTCATCAACCTCACCAGCCTATATATTTCAACTGTGCTGCTATTTTGCACCCAGGTACAGTAAAGGGAGGGTGCTATGTAGCTTACTGGACTGGCTGCATTCTAAAAAAATTTTTTTCCCTTTTAGGTAGCTATACTGAGTTTTTATTACACTTACAATAGAGTGTGCATGTGAATCCTTTATGTGGATTTTGATTGCTTATGTGAAAGTAGTGCCAGGGACTATCTTTTCACCTCCCCAGTAATTTTCTTCTTCCTTTTTTTAAAAAAATGCTTGCTTCTGGTTGGTGCACGGCGGATTCATGGGAAGCTGAGAACTGGCATAAGAGTACGTATATAATATGAGAAACTTTTTAAAGCTGGACCATGGGGGGATGCTAGAAAGCCTTCTTGTCCTATCCATGCAAGAGAACTTGACATTTGAAACAGATCAGCATTGTTTCAGGGTTCTGTATTTGTATATCTATAGCTATACTAAGAGACAGATAAACCTGTACATGGCAGGTGACTTGTAATTGTTCAGGTAACAATGTTTTGGGTTCCAAATTATTGTTTGTTTATTTGTTTCAAGTGGTTGTAATTTGTGATTCTGTAGACCATTGGTCATGGTGTTGCAACAGAGAATCAAACTCTGTGTGAGTTCTCTGTTCCATTCCTCTGTTCCATCTAGCCTTTCCATCTTCAGAAATGTTATTTGAAGAATTGTGTTATGATCTCCACAACAGTGTAGGCATCCTTCAGTCTCAAGAGACTATGGTAACGTGCTCTGAATAGAGGTCTTGGAACAGTGTCTAGTGTGGCTAAGAAGGCCAATTCAAAAGTGACAATCCCTTCCACACTGAAGACAAATACAATCTGTCCCCTGTCCAGCTCCCTGATTTTGCTGGTTTCGGGACTGCCTCTTTGCCTCAGCCTGCTGAACAAGTGTCTCTTCAAAATGGGAGAGGCCATCCTGCACCACTTCCCTCCAGGCTGAATGCTCAGATGTCAAGGTTTCCCATCTGTTGAGGTCCATTCCTAAGGCCTTCAGATCCCGCTTCAAGATATCCTTGTATCACAGCTGTGGTCTCCCTCTGGGGTGATTTCCCTGCACTAATTCTCCATACAGGAGATCTTTTGGAATCAAACCAAATGCAAGTTTATTTGTGTGGCCTTAGCCATTACAAACACACATTACAAATAAATTAAAGCAGAAGCATTAATCATCTAAATACAAATCAAAACTAATATTAAAAGTAAGTTAGATCCAGTTAATCAATCAGGTCCTTATCACTACAGTATTTCCTTCTTAAAATTGATGCTCTGAAGGCGAAGCAGGATACTTTTTCTGTTATACATGGTACTCTATCCCATAACAAAAACATTATCAGATAAGCACCTGGTCTGTTGGTTACGCTGTCTAGTCACGCTGGCCACATGACCACGGAAACTGTCTACAGACAAACGCTGGCTCTATGGCTTGGAAACGGGGATGAGCACCGCCCCCTAGAGTCGGACACGACTGGACAAATTGTCAAGGGGAACCTTTACCTTTACCTGTTGGTTACGAGGCCTATCTCTCTGAACAAGTTTGCTCTTAGGTCTTTGTATGTGGGGCAATTAATTAAGTAGTGAATTAGATCTTCTACTTCCATGGTGCCACATGGGAAAGTTCTCTCTTTACAGGGAATCTGATGGTATAGTCCTTCTTTTGAAATCTGACCGTCAGCCATTCTCACAACAGGCACAAGCCAACGTAGACATCATTATTTCACTAATGTATACATGCTAAAAATTCCAGCTCGTTCTAGAACTACTCTATTTGGAACTTTGTCCTGCCAGATGATGCCAATAATTCATCGGAGACAACGCATATGGAACGTGTTCAACTTCCTCTCCTGCTGTGCACAAAGGGTGTAGGACTCACTGCAGTACAGGAGTGTACTCAGGACACAGGCTCTATAGACCTGGATCTTGGTATATGCCGTCAGCTTCTTATTAAGCCATACTCTCTTTGTGAGTCTAGAGAACATGGTAGCTGCTTTGCCAATGCGTTTATCCAGCTCGACATCTAGGGAAAGAGTGTCAGAGATCGTTGAGCCAAGGTACACAAAGTCATGAACAACCTCCAATTCTTGTGTGGAGATGGTAATAGAGGGAGGTGAGTCCACGCCCTGGCCCATGACTTGTGTTTTCTTCAGGCTGATTGTTAATCCAAAATCTTGGCAGGCCTTACTATGATACACAATATCATACTGAAATAAATTCATTAGTTTTTAAAGTGCTACAGTATCTTTCCTCTTCATCTTCGCTCTCTTCCCCCTCCTTTTTCTCTCTTTAATTTTGTCAACACCCTTCATCCCAGTATGCCTAGCAAGGTGTGCCCAAACACTTGATCATTTACTCATAATTCATTCTGTCCACCATCTGTATCCTGGGACTGATTCTAATTTACAGATCTGTTGGCTACAACACCCAGTTGAATTGGCAGCTTTGCTATTTCTTCCTACATCCCCTAGTTTAGCTGATGAAAAATTCTGTATAATCCAAAAGCTTGGTCCTTTTTTTCTGGCATGTTGGCTGATCTTTAAAAAAAAAGTATGCTAACTGTAAGCTTTTTTCCTTTCTATAAAAAATAGACCCTATCCATCATCCCACCACATCTTCTTCATCACAACTGCAAACTGTACACTGTGAATCCATTAGCATGAACCATATAAACATCAGTTACCACTCTCTGTTCAGAGATTCTTACATCCTTTATAGCACAAGCTTTAATGGAATATACCTGTTTATCAACAAGGCTATCACCCCACAGTTAAACACCCATTGATTTTCTTACAATCCAACCAACTACAATCTCTGTGTGCCGTGTATAAATATTTGCCATGTTATCTCTCTCTCTCTTATGTCTCAGGAACTGGACTTGTCCATGAAAGCTTACATTAAACTCTAACAGTTTTTTAAGTGCCACCACGTTTTTGTCTTTTTTATTTGTTCTTTTATTTTAATTTATTTTAATTTTTCCCTATAACCTCTATTCAAGGAGTATTGAGTTCTTTTACAGAACAGGCAAGGATGGGGCAATATGCAGAAGCACCAAGCTGCAGAAGTAGATAAAGTAAAGCTGAGTGCCACAGAAAACTGCTGATGGCAAGAATTATCTGTCTTTATCTGTTTGTCCTTTAGAAAACTCATCTGCAGCTGGGATCTCAGCATAAGATGCAACTCATCATTTTAAAAAAAAAATTCTCTAAGAAGAACACAGCTTTCATGTTGTGATTAGAGTATATATGCTTTTCATTACCCAATGCCACTCAAATTGCTTCCTGCTGCTCGCTGATCATCTGATGGGGATATTGTTCACAAAGCAATTGCAGTCTGAGAGCAAGTCTGTAAGATGAAAATGCTTGCAAAAAAAAGTCTCTACAGGATGTGGCATTTGTCCCTTCCAGGGGATCAAATTGGATGACACAACAGGGAAATGGAAAGAGATATTTGAAGGACTGTTCTATTTATCTGGGAAAGAGAGGACAACAAAAAGCACCTGTTTTCCAGTGAATATGAATGGAAAGTAGCTGCGTAAGTCAAGCTGAGGAAATAATGTGCTCCTCCAAAAAGGAAAACAACATCAACAGAGTTTAAAGTAACTAAATTAACTAAAATAGGTATTTAGAAGATCATAGGTTGTAGTCCTGGATAACAAGCCAGCTGAGACCACCCTAAGCATGCAAGGATGCCGACTGTGCAGCCTTGGGGAAGTTGCAGAGCACCACCAGAAGAAGAGACTGGCAAGCCACTTCCTCAGTATTTTCTGCCTAGAGGGTCACCACAAGTGAGAATATATATTTTCTTGTTCTTGGGTAAGAGTCTTTTTCCTGCAGTATGATCACAGAGGAGTCAACCATGACCTCCATCAGTTAAGTTCTGAGACACAGAAATACAAACATTCATACAGGTCTACAAATTTCAAATGTGTTCGCAATTACAAAAGTAATACGTTAAAGTATATCTAACCAGGGAGGAACCACCGCTGGATATACCTCATGATATTCCATTCCTAAGCATTATGAATATTATTTAGCTGAAGTGGCCAGTTACTTTCTCAATAGACCTAAAATGCTTAACCTCCCCCCACCAGAGATCGGTGCGAACATATTACAACTAATTATGTTTCTTGGCAATAAAGTGTTAATGAAAGATTTTTTAAAATATTTGAGGTCTAAAATGTTGTTCTGATGTTTGTCCACTGCATCCCACTCTTTTTGGCATCAGTTTTTATTAAGAAGTCCCTGTTCCATTCCATTCTATTCTGTTCCAGCTTTTACCTAGTCCCTCACATAAATGGCAATGCCTTTTAAAAATGGACATGTTTGACTTCAATTTCATGAATGTTTCTTCAGCAATGCATTGGATTAGTGTTAGCCAAGGAAGGTAGGGTGCAGGAAAGACAGCCTGTTGTCAAGGCAACAAGAATGGCAGCAGCTGAATATAGAAGGAGTTAGCTGCATGAGGGGGGAAAAATCTTCCAACTTCCTCCAGGAATGTCCTGCCTGAAGAAAGGAAAGAGTGGAATGTTGCCAGGCCAGTTTGTTCAGTCTTCAGAAGACTGTGTGTTCCAGAAAAGGGGGGATTTAAATGTCTCCCTAATCGGAACGAAAATACTGGGGGCAGAGCAAACAGGTTCTGTGTGTGAGAAACATAAACTTGAATAGAGGTTCATATAAGAAGACTCAAGGAGGGTCAGATGGAAAACAAGACTCAAAGAGGATAAGATGGAACCTATTAATCTCCCTTCCTTGGAAAACTGTTCTTTAATATTTATTTATTTATTTATTTATTTAGATTCTTTAGTTAGGGAAATAAAGAGAATAGGTTATACTGGAGAGGTGAGAATGGAGTTTTCAAAAATTCACTCCATTGCTTCTGTCTCTCCACAGCTTGAAACAAGGGCAGGACGGAGATGGTGAGTAAAATTACAGATGAGATGTTCAACCTCCATTCTGGACTGATATGGTTTTTAGCATAGTAACATCAATAGTAACATCAATTTTAGTATAGTAATATACATTTATGGGTACCCAGTGTGATGTGGTGGATTGGAATTGGTAAAACCACTCCTTACATATCTCACTTACCTTGAAAGCCCTGTTAACTAACAGAAATGTAAAATGGAATTAAAAATTAATGTAAACATTAAAAAGGTTAGACTTTTTGGCTTATTAACAATTAATTTTATTTTTACTAACATACAATCTCTGATTTCTGTTGTACCAAACATACTTTTGATTTGCTAGGGCAATTTTCCACTGGTTATATTTTATAAACTAATAAATTAATTATATTACATTTCTATCATGGGCTTCCTACAAGGAACTGTAGAGTGATGTAGAGGGTGTCTAGTCTTCCTTCCCAGAGTTATCTCCACAACTGTCTAGATTTGTCAGATATGAAGGGACTGGCTGCAGTCTCAAGGAATCCCAACACTTCTCTAGGTCTCCTGATTGGGAGAGAAATCTCAGGGCAAGTGGTTCTGAGGAAGAAGAAAGTTTGATTTTACTGTTTGTGGCTGGTTTAAGGTCTGAGTGCCCATCACTTTCCTTTTGCCAGGTGGTGCCAGGGCTCACTGGCTCAGTGCAAAAGGTGTCTGTATGTATGTTGTGCACATAAAACTTTAAATGGGAGTGCTGGAAATACATGCTCTATCTCACTCTAACACACACACATACAGAGACACACACAAAAACACAGACTATATTTTAGAACTGTTTTATAAGGACCTCATGCACTGGAGCTCACATTTTCACACTGAAATCTCTGTGAATGAGAAACCAGAGACTGGCAATCCTGGACCTGTGAAGTGGGGTCTAGATCAAGATTACTCCTTTGGTTTCAATTTACTCCAGGTTGGTGATAACTTGCTGGTGTAGCTGGCCTCTCCTGAATCTTCAGGTCAAGTACGAGTGGAAACTAGGTGATGGGGATGAGAGTGGAGGAGAGAGAAGCTGCTCATGAAGCCTTTTAAAAGCAGGCTGTTAAAGAAATAATAACATTCTTTCTTATCTGATAGGCCATATGAATGTTAAATCTTATGTGCCAAAATAACTACATTACAATAGCCATCCCATGATGCTTGGGAGTTACACGTGACAATTATAGGTAAAAGCAAAATAGAAATAAAAAGTAAAAAAAAAAAGACAAAAATGTGATGGCAACTTAAAGTTTATATTTTTTTAATATGAGCTTTCATGGACATGTCCACTTTGTATGATTTCTTCCTCTTTTTTTAACTTTTTATAACATGGCTACCCCTTCTACAATTCCCCACATGAAAATGTTATCTCAGAAGCAGTACAACAATAATGTAAACATGGTACACCGAAGAGCAGTTGTGCACTGCATATTAATTATTTTACCTTCCACTCTCTGCAGTCACAAGAGTTCAGAATCTTCCCCTCAGTCGCATGTGTAAAAACAGAGAAGATAGCAACCTTTCCTGCTCCTTTAACTCTAATATTAAAGGAGCAAATATTTGAATCAATGAGCTTGACTCGCTGTTTTTCTACCATCCAGTGACTGAAATCCAGTAGTTTATTTATTTTTATTTATTTATTTTATAGTTGCAACCAGAGCAGGTCCATTGAATCAGTGGGAGTTTAATGATGTGCACATTCTACTGATTCAATAGGCCTATTCTAGTTGTGGTGTCTAGACTACTGAATTTCAGACACCATACATACATGTAAGGTGGGAGAGAAAAAGAGGTATTAGCATGCCCCCTGGCCATCAAATAACAGCCTAAGAAGCAGGCTTAAATGGGAGGGGAGCCTTTCCCTTTGGTACTACAGCTTTTAACTTCATATCATTTTGATGTGCATTAAAAATGTTAAGAAAAAGGTTAACAGTTAACTAACAGTGAGTTGTTCCTGAGATTGACATGAAGCTGTTAACAGTAAATTAAACTGTTGTTAACCCTTCTCTGCTAACTTTCACATCTCTGACTGAGTGAATTTTAGTGACCCTGGCTCAGCTGAATCATTGTAAAAGGAAACTTAACAAGATGAAACCATATCCCTTTGCAGATTGAAAAACCCTAAGTAAGAAGGATACATTTAATTGCCCTAAGGTCTTATTAAATCTTTGGGGCATCAAATGAGCCCTTGGCAACATCTTCAGTGGGGGGGGGGGGTTTGCTGGCCCACATACTTAATTTGAAGACAGAAACTGTTAGAAAAGCTGAGCAGAGTGTGAGCATCTCAATTTAACAGCCACTGATATAGAGTCAGTTCCCTGTACCCCCCAGCAATGGAGCAGAATGTAATATGCCAGAAAAAAACCTGTCCTGAGTAACTGAGCAAATATCAGTCTTTTTTTCAGTACTGATGATCAGGAAAGATATTTCCCATCAGCAATTCTTGGAGTGGCACTGTCAGCACTTTCCCCATTCTTTTTTGAGGGCAAATGCAGAAGACTCGTGGGGGTTTTAGAAAATCAGTTCCAGATCTCTGCATAAGACTCTGCTTTTAGAGATTAGGGACACTAGTCTTGGGAAAGTCTGTGCATCCACAAACAGAATCTAGATCAGATTATTGACATCCTGGAAGACATAAAAGTAAAGTATAAAATGTGCAACATATTATGCTCAGGCTAGTTGCTACATCTATGAATCCTATTACAATACCTCCTTTTAGTGGAACAGCATCCACAAGTGAAACAGATTTCCATCCTGAGGTCCCTCATACTGCCCTCCAAATCTGCCCTACAAGCTCTGGATCAGATTGCATGGGAGCTAATGACTAACAAGGGAGAGGAAGTGGAAGTACCATTGCTTGAGAAGCAATCAGATATCATGATATCACATGTAGTTCTATGGTTGCTGTGAAGAAACTGCAAGAAAACAGTAAATTCTGAAGCTATTGTGTACGGGGGAATGAATGCAGTACTGCAAGATTTGTGTTGCCTGGGGAGTTGATATTGTAAGAGGATGAAATACACTCTTGTGCTGACATATGAACTCATGCTAAGCCTCAGGTAAGGACCTTACCAGAACCTTCTAAAAGTCCAGGGAGGATTTAATAGAAATCTCTCTGTGTGTAAACACAGGCATACATAAACATACACTGGCATCAGATGAATGCCAACATGCATTGACACAGTGGATCCAAGGTTTGAAGGTCTGCTTTTAAGCTTACAAGACACAGGTTTTACCCTGTGGCTTGGGTTTTGGTGTCCACTTTTTGTGTCTCAGACTTTGGTACTGGAATCTCAGGACATAGAATTCTGTCAACTTGAGAATCCTAAATGTTGGGATTCATTCCCGTTAGTTCATTCATGACACATCATTTAGACATGCTCAGAACCACACAATACTGTTCCATTGCTTTGCATGCTGCAGATCTGCTATTGTTACTAAAATTCTTACATCAGGTTTTAAATTTGTCACTGAGACTCTACATTGCCTCTCTGACACACATCCACCATTTTGCACTTATTTCTGGAGGGTCCTTCTTTGACATCACAGCAGCTTCCAGGCCTCAGCCCTGAAATTTCACAAAATGAATTGCCACTAAACTGGGCGTCTACCTGCTTTGTATTCATATATGAACTCATAGAGAGCAAATCTTAGTTTTGCCCACAGAAAGGGGACAAACAACTTTAAAAACACCTCTGTCATTAAATGAAAGGAGCCAAGTTGGTGCAAATTTGATGAGAAGAAAAACAGGATGATGCAACCAGAATTGATTAGAAATTACAATTGACACAGCTTGAAATTTTTGTAGAAACTTGATGATGGCATATCACAGCCCCCTGCTTCCCCACCCCCTACATTATAAAGAAATACATTCTTTTTGACAGAATGCAATTGATTGGGTTTAGAGTAGGATGCTCTGGTAGATGACATGCAGTTTCTGCTTGAAAGACCTGTGTCGCTTGTCCAGGGAGGGAGCTAACATGGGGATTTCAAACTATGTCTCCCCGGTCTGATTATACGCATAGACTGTATTTCAGTCTGAAGAATGATAAATGAGTACATGGACATTATTTTACAGTTTGCACACGAATGAGTAAAAGCCCATATTTTTCATTTAGAGTTCCCAGGTTCAATCCCCAGCATTTCCAGGAAGGGCTAGGAGAGCTTAGCTTGTGACTCTGGACTGCCAGCAGGTGTGCACACAGCCAACATTTTCATATTTCTTTCAATCTGGGTTTTTTTTAGTTTTCTTTCATGTTTGTATTTTTTGTATGTGTCGGTCCTTTCACTTTTATACGAAACAAAAAGACTTTTTCAGACTATTTATTTTGTGTTTCCCCATTCATGTTTTCAGACATTCCAAATGTCCAAAGAACCCTTAAAAACTACTCCAAAAAAGCAGAGGCAAGGTAACAGAGAATCAGTTTAATTCAAAAGCAAGGGACAGTAAATAAGAAAGAAAAATCATCCTCAGATCTACACACACAAAAAAACTCACTCAAAAAAATACCTTGACTTTGTATTTAAGTCAAAAAAGCAGTAGAGCACCCAAAAGTTAGAAAGCAGAAAACAACAATATGAGTTCAGTGCCACCCACTCAGTACAACAGAGACACTCTGGACCTAGGCAGAGTGGAACTGCTGGACTGGGCAGAATAGGAAAAAAAAAGGGGGGGTAAGGAAACAGCCAGTCAGCCAGATGCTGGCTGCCTGGCACACAAAGACATCTCACTCACCAAAGCAAGGAACAACACAACCTCAAGAACAAGAGAGAAATGCTCAGACAGTCCAGTAGCAGATGGCACAGTCACAAAGTCTACTCCCCTGGCTCACACCCCACCTCAGAAACAAACAAAAGTGCAAAAAAAAAAAAAAAAAGCCACACCAAAATGTGCACCTTTAACTGAACAAATAAAGTGTAAAATAACCAATTAACAATTTTTAAAACCAGGGAAAACACACACAGGGGGGAAATAGCAAAATTAAACACACACACACCTCAAAAATCAAGAGAAGCAAGCAAGCAAGCAAGCAAGCAAATAAAGGCAGCAAACTATTACGAAAGACCCCTTCAGAAAAGAAAATTATGAAAACATGGGGAGCTTTATCTTCCCCCTACCAATTGAAGCCTTCTCTCCTCTCCTTTGAATCTAGCAGGCAAGCCAGGTAGGCACAGCAAAAACTGACCAAAAAAAAAAAAGGATGAAAACGAAATGTACACATACATAAACAAAAATAC
This sequence comes from Intellagama lesueurii, assembly GCA_037013535.1. Classification (NCBI taxonomy): domain Eukaryota; kingdom Metazoa; phylum Chordata; class Lepidosauria; order Squamata; family Agamidae; genus Intellagama; species Intellagama lesueurii. The sequence goes on from JBAJHW010000002.1 coordinate 223,556,807, forward strand.
AAATGGGGGGGGGAGAAATGGGGGGGGAGATTTCCAATAAAATAATCTTAAGAATTTGGCAGCAGGACAAATAATCTAAGGAAATGGGAGGGGAGATTCTCTCAAGAAATCAAGAGAAAAAAAGACAAAAAAGGAAAGGATTCAAGATGAGGCATGTGAGCAGGCAAGCAGTAATGCAAGATGGTGGACACCAGGAGCTCAGCACACAGTAATCACACCTACAAAGAATGACTGAAGCAAAAAGAGCATTTCCAACTGGCTTCCAGGCCATTTTACAGACTCAACATTCCTGCTCACCCCTCCCCCTCCCAGATATTTTAATTGTCACTGACAGCTTCACGATGCTGTATTAGATGAAACATTTCTGAGGTCGTTTAACATATAAAAGATAGGTTAGATGAAAGAGGTAACATGAAAGAGCATGAATGAAACATAATACATAAAATGTGCAATCCTCTTTTGTAAACATGAATCGTTGTGTTTAAAAGGCTGTCTTTCAGCAATTGTCAAAAGAACACACTTTACATGAAAGAGAACCTGTTTTGTGTTTGGGGTATTTCCTTAAAACATGAAAGGTCCATCCCTGCCTGTCAGTCAGTGCTGACAATATTAGGATGGCCTAATAGTCTCATTTGGTATAAGACAGCTTCCTAAGTTAATTAATTAATTCCTAAAATTAATTAGCAAGTTAGATTTTATTAGTTTAGGGTTCAGTTGAAGGTTCACTAGCTTTTCTCTTCCATAATAGGGGTTTAATCAGAGCTAGGAATCATGGTTTTATCACTGATTATTACTATTACATCATTGGCCTATATCCAGTTATGTCACTGTGAACACACAAAGTGCATCACACATTATAGAGTTAGCTCAAAGCTGGCATCCAGCACAAGTTGTACTACTTCTTTTGCAACCATCTGCAACTGTGTTAGTATGAATTTTTACTCTGCCAGTGTTATGTTGGATTTAGGCCATTGTGTTTATCTTGTGTACATAGACATCTGTGGTTTTGGAATTCCAAGGAATCTTTTTTCTTATTTCGCTTCCACTTTGCTCAACCTTCACTCCTTGTTACTAGTCACACTGGACTAGTATAGTAAAAATAATACGGAAAGTGGTTTATCCTATTTTTACAAAAACATTATCATTCTACGATGGGCATGGTATTGGCCATTTGGAAGCTACAGACTTGAATTGATTTTAGTCTGCAACTACCATTGCTCCATTAGCAGTTTCTAAGATACAACCAGTTGACTTCTAATGGAAAATTTAAACTCTGTTATGTTTCTGAAGTTGCTTGCTAGTTAACTTGGACCAAAAGGCAAGCCACTAACACTCCTTATGACAGAAGTCTGAGGGAACTAATAATCTATTCACTTGCACTAACACTTTAAATGTTGCTAGCTACTTGAATCTAGACAGTGCCCTGTTTGAGGCGAGGGAGGGCAGGTTGGCATGTCTGTTAATCTTCTCTAAAGGTTCTGCCATTTACCATTTTCAATTAAAACAGTGATTTCTTTTTTCTTTTAAAAATGAAAGTAAAATCAATCAATAAACCATTCTCTTAACCTTGCCTGCACAAACACGGTCCAACAAGCTAAAAAGGAGTGATCCCATCTTCCAGATTCTTTCTCCTAGGGCAATATAATGTCTTTTATTTGGCTCCAAGGTATGAATCAAGAGGAGCACTTCTCCAAAGGGCTTCTCAACTGGGAATGAATCACATATTCCTTGGTTGAAAGGCGGACACCCCCACCTCTTTTCTATTTATTTCACACCTGCAGAATTGCAAAGCTGTTTCCTTTGCCAAGTGAATGGACTGGGCTAAATTCCTTATACCAGCCAGGAACAGAGTGGGGGGGGGGATCTGCAGACTTGTTATGCTGCTTGCTCATCTCTGCTATGCAATTTGGAAATGTACTCTTTTTTGCCAGCTGCCTCCCACTGAAGTCAGAGTATCTCAAAAGGGATTAGCAAGAGATTATTCTTCTTCCCTCACTATTTCATAAATCATTTGCATCTCTGAGAGTGTGACACGGAGAGACCATTGCTTCTTCCTGCCAAGTAACTGCCACCTGTTTTCTTCTTATTATTCTCTCTCTTTTTTTAATGTCAAACTAATTTCCTTGTCCACGTCTTTCTTCCCTTGATGCTGATTTCTTTCAAGTACTAATTTATTTTAGCTTTCATATTTATCTCACCTCTTTCCTCCCCTCTTTACTTTTGAAGTAATGCCTGTCATTTAAACATCACCAATCACCTGCCTCTATCAAGCACAGACAGGTTTATATCATCTTCTAGAGAATTTAGCCCTTCTTAGAAGAGGGTCTCTTAGAATTCCTTCCCAAGCAGAGTTGAAACATTTTCTCTCCTAGCCTAAATGAAGAAAGTGGACATTCCTATTTTGACAAAACCGCTTTTTTTAAAAAAAAATCCCTCCTCCTCCTGTACCCTTCCAAAAAGTCAAAGAGGTTTTGACAAAAATTATTGGCAGAATATGCAGGGTACCACTAGATTTTGTGTATGTGAGAGCTCAGTTTTTCTGCCTGGTGGGGGGGGGGGGGGAGAAAGGGATTTTGAGGGAAGGCAAACTGTCCCAGGCCTGCTTGGAAGAGGGGTGTTTTGCACACACAGTCGCAAATATGAACTTGTTCCTCTTTCCAGTTACACATATGAGATTCTGTCCATAGTACAGATGACCATTATGCCCTGAGTTCTTTATCCTAAAGCAATTATTAGGAAGTTCAACAGTCTACCTACTGATAGAGCCAAACTGATTAGATTTCTCTAACCTAATGGTTCTTTAATATATCATGGCTCTGATCCAGAAATGCTTATGCATAATAAAGTATTGCTCACAACTGCTACTAAATGTGGCCTTACCTGGCCTCTGTATGGAAGCCTGGTGATGCTACCTGGTGGCACCTTACAATTATCTTACCACTCAGTGTGTCCTATATCCCGTCCAATCGACTAACTCCATTTGCCCATATATACCTGATTCTAAAGAAGTGATTCTTTGTTTATTAAATATATCACTTGCTTAGTGTAGTAAATTGTACTAGTTCTGATATTTGTGTCCCACACTCTCCTAATTGGCTCCCATGCCAATAAGATTGACTTTTGAAAACAAACATTATTTTAAAAAATATAGTTAATGGTTCATTTGCTTTCCTAATTGATTTATGTGAAAAAAAATGTATTTGTAGAATGCGAAGTAAAGGTATTTGTGGATCCTGCAATATATCTTTCATCCACTGAGATGGATTGATGGATTTGAAACAGGTTTACTTCTGTTTCTCAAGTGTTTTATTCTTACTATTGGTTTCCCTGTCCATGACCTAAATTGTAAGTATCTGTCTGGATTTGAGAATCAGGGATGTTCCAGAGGGGGAGTAAGTGGGAAAATAGGCAGAGCCAATATTTTATGCCATTGCCTACAAATTTTTAGAGTTGTTTTCAGAAACAAATTTTGGGACTTTGTTAATGTGAAGACATATTGGAATACGTTGGGCTGGTAATATTTCCACAGACACCCATGGAAATATCCTGTATTACTTGTTTGAATTGAACTGACTCATAATCTTATGTGAGAATAAGAAAGCAAAGTCTCCATTCTTTCAATGTTGATAGAGTACACTTCTGAATGCAAGTTGAGTCTGGCATATAATTAATCAGAACTTCTGAGCCAACAACAGGTTTCTTTAAGAAGGATGTTATAAGAGATTTCTATAGACAGGAAGGGATAGACCCTTCCTGTAATGAAATATGTATCTCTTTTATTAACCATAGCATCAGTCCCATCTTGGCAGATTGGATTGCTGGGTGGTAGCCCTCACCATTTCAGTGTCCCCAACCTCAAGAACTTTCTTGGCATTTCATCCACAATTTCAAGGTCTTTCTGTTGCAATCTGAATTCATGATTGTTTAATTATCCTATGATACTATGAATGAAAATAGAAGATACTGGTGCAAATTGCACAATTTATTCTGATTGCTGAGCTAATGTAACTAGTCGTTCATTAATATTCCATCTAATATTATTTGTCTGTTTTGTGCCTTCTAGCCTTACACTTTAGTGGCTTGTGTGTGTGTAAATTCTTCTAGATCATTGGCACCTACTATGTACAACTGGGATGAACAAACTGTGGCCATCCAGATGTTGTTGCATCACAATATTGAACCTTCTCAGACCTAACCAGCAGAATCAATGGTGAACAAGTATAATAGTTGCAACTAGAGATGGGCACGAACTGCTGGATCAGCAGATGGCTGAACAGGTGTTCTATGGTTCGGCATCCTGCCCCTTGTGGGCACCCACTCAGAAGCAGCATCTTGGCTTCTCTGCTTTGCCTGCTGCTGGTGCTGCCTCTGAGTGGGCACCTGCTGGAGGGAGCGGGGCACCAAACCATGGAACACCTGTTTGGCTGTCTACCGAACCAGCTCAAACCACTGATTCATGCCCATCTCTAGTTGCAATCCAGTAATATCTGGAAGGGCTGCAATTGCACTTCCTCATCCTATCCACTTTTTCTTGTCTTGTTTGCTGTCCACCTCTCTTAACCACCCCAGTTCTGAAGATCACAGGCCCTAACCAGATTATCACAATCTTCATGCGAACCAAGCAGCACCTATAGAAGACTGCATTGTTTCCTGAAGTGAGAAAGATTGTAGCACATTTTGCTGCACATATAGAAATGCACACTTCAGCACTTCAATTTGGATTTATAAATATGAATTGCCAGACTCATTTTATGGCATGCTATTTTCTGCAGCTTTTTGTGAAATCAAAACTATTTCTAGGAAGCCAACCAACCCCAGACTACTAAGAGCTGAAAATGATTCTCTCTCTCTCTCTCTCTCTCTCTAATTTATATACTGCCTCATTAGTGCAAGCACTACACTGAGTGGTTTACACAAGAGTAAAACTTTCAATGTCCTGCAATAAGAAAAAATAACAACATCTAAAGTAACAAAAATATATTCAAAAACAATATGGTGATTTATTTTATTTCCTGACATATTTAGAAAATGTTTACTTCTGCTTATGATCCAGAAAGTTATGAAGATAAATTAGGGTCCTATTGTAACTGAACCTTTGAATTCAGAAGAGGCAATCTTCCCAGCCCCACACTCGCACTGCATAGAGATTGCTAGTTTCCTTGACTTTTGTCATCTGCATGAAGTTGATGCCACATATCCAAATTACACCTTGGCATGCATTTAGAGATACGTCCTATCTCACAGTGAGGGCAGGAGATGGTTTTTAATATACACAGTTGATCAAATAAGTAGGAAACTGAAGAAAGTAGGAAAAACCACTGGGCTAGTCAGGTATAATCTAAACCAAATCCCTTATGAATACACAGTGGAAGTGAAGAACAGATTTAAGGAACTAGATTTGGTGGACAGAGTGCCTGAAGAACTATGGATGGAGGCTCGTAACATTGTACAAGAGGCAGCAACAAAAACCATCCAAAAGAAAAGGAAATGCAAGAAAGCAACGTGGCTGTCCAACGAGGCCTTACAAATAGTAGAGAAGAGAAGGGAAACAAAATGCAAGGGAGATAGGGAAAGTTACAGAAAATTGAGTGCTGACTTCCAAAGAATGGCAAGGAGAGACAAGAGGGCCTTCTTAAATGAACAGTGCAAAGAAATAGAGGAAAATAATAGAAAGGGAAAAGCAGAGATCTGTTCAAGAAAATTGGAGATATTAAAGGAACATTTTGTGCAAAGATGGACATGATAAAGGACAAAAATGGTATGGACCTAACAGAAGCAGAAGACATCAAGAAGAGGTGGCAAGAATACACAGAGGAATTATACCAGAAAGATCTGGATGTCCTGGACAACCCAGATAGTGTGGTTGCTGACCTTGAGCCAGACATCCTGGAGAGTGAAGTCAAGTGGGCCTTAGAAAGCATGGCTAACAACAAGGCCAGTGGAGGTGATGGCATTCCAGTTGAATTATTTAAAATCTTAAAAGATGACGCTGTTAAAGTGCTACACTCAATATGCCAGCAAGTTTGGAAAACTCAGCAGTGGCCAGAAGATTGGAAAAGATCAGTCTACATCCCAATCCCAAAGAAGGGCAATGCCAAAGAATGCTCCAACTACCGTACAATTGCACTCATTTCACACGCTAGCAAGGTTATGCCCCAAATCCTCCAAGGCAGGCTTCAGCAGTATGTGGACCGAGAACTCCCAGAAGTACAAGCTGGATTTCGATGGGGCAGAGGAACTAGAGACCAAATTGCTAACATGCGCTGGATTATGGAGAAAGCCAGAGAGTTCCAGAAAAACATCTACTTCTGCTTCATTGACTACGCAAAAGCCTTTGACTGTATGGACCACATCAAACTATGGCAAGTTCTTAAAGAAATGGGAGTGCCTGACCACCTTATCTATCTATCTCCTGAGAAATCTATATGTGGGACAGGAAGCAACAGTTAGAACTGGATATGGAACAACTGATTGGTTCAAAATTGGGAAAGCAGTACGACAAGGCTGTATATTGTCTCCCTGCTTATTTAACTTATATGCAGAATACATCATGCGAAAGGCTGGACTGGATGAATCCTAAGCCGGAATTAAGGTTGCCGGAAGAAATATCAACAACCTCAGATATACAGATGATACCACTCTTATGGCAGAAAGTGAGGAGGAATTAAAGAACCTCTTAATGAGGGTGAAAGAGGAGAGCGCAAAAAATGGTCTGAAGCTCAACATCAAAAAAAACTAAGATCATGGCTACTGGTCCCATCACCTCCTGGCAAATAGAAGGGGAAGATATGGAGGCAGTGACAGATTTTACTTTCTTGGGCTCCATGATCACTGCAGATGGTGACAGCAGCCATGAAATTAAACGACGCCTGCTTCTTGGGAGGAAAGCGATGACAAACCTTGACAGCATCTTAAAAAGCAGAGACATCACCTTGCCGACAAAGGTCCACATAGTCAAAGCTATGGTTTTTCCAGTAGTGATGTATGGAAGTGAGAGCTGGACCATAAAGAAGGCTGACCGCGAAAGAATTGATGCTTTTGAATTGTGGTGCTGGAGGAGACTCTTGAGAGTCCCCTGGACTGCAAGGAGAACAAACCTATCCATTTTGAAGGAAATCAACCCCGAGTGCTCACTGGAAGGACAGATCCTGAAGCTGAGGCTCCAATACTTTGGCCATCTCATGAGAAGAGAAGACTCCCTGGAAAAGACCCTGATGTTGGGAAAGTGTGAGGGCAAGAGGAGAAGGGGACGACAGAGGACGAGATGGTTGGACAGTGTCATCGAAGCTACCAACATGAATTTGACCAAGCTCCAGGAGGCAGTGGAAGACAGGAGGGCCTGGCGTGCTCTGGTCCATGGGGTCACGAAGAGTCGGACACGACTTAATGACTAAACAGCAATTGAATGTGGTCTAGAACCTCTTCATGGAAATTATACAGGGATGACTGCATTAGAAGTAATAGTCCCTAACTTAATGGGAGGCTGTATTTGTTGTCCAACGGGGGTAGTGGGAAGGGTGGCATGGTGGATGCCATTTTGGGGGGATTACAGGCTGTCTGCTTTCCAGGAGGCAGCTTAGCTTTGCAGGCTTTACCTACAATGGATCAGATGTGGGGTATGGTCAGGCACGTTCTTGACTGTCCCTGGTATTCCATTTCAAGAGGTGGGAAAGACAGCCGTTGAGGGGCTTGGCCCAGGAGACTGCAAACACTCTAGTCTAGAGGTGCCAGAGGGGACCACACAGTGGTGAACACCCACATGGTTAACACCAGGTTCCTAGGTTATAACATTAGTCAGCAAATTTGCTTGTCAAATTTGCAGATGATACCAAATTGGGTGGAATAGCTAATACCCTTGAAGACAGACACAAAATTCAAAATGACCTTGATAGGATGGAGCACTGGGCCAAAAGCAACAGAATTAAATTCAACAGGGATAAGTGCAAAGTACTGCACCTCGGAAAAAGAAACCAATTGTAAGTTACAAGATGGGGGATACCTGGCTCAGCAAAACAACGAGCGAGAAGGATCTTGGAATTGTCGTAGATCAGAACCTAAATATGAGCCAGCAGTGTGATGTGGCTACAAAAAAGTATTATGCTATTTTAGGCTGCATTAATAGAAGTATAGTTTCCAAATCCCGCGAGGTGCTAGTCCCCCTCTATTCAGCACTGGTTAGGCCTCACCTTGAGTATTGTGTCCAGTTCTGGACACCACACTTCAAGAAGGATGCTAACAAATTGAAACAATTTCAGAGGAGGGCAACAAGGATGATCAGGGGGCTGGAAACCAAGCCTTATGAGGAAAGGCTGAAAGAATTGGGCATGTTTAGCCTTGAGAAAAGAAGGCTGAGGGGTGATAGGATAGCACTTTTCAAATATTTGAAAGGCTGTCATACAGAGGAGGGGCAAGATCTGTTCTTGATCATCCCAGAGTGCAGGACACGCAACAATGGGCTCAAGTTACAGGAAGCCAGATTTTGGTTGAATATCAAGAAAAACGTCCTAACTGTTAGAGCAGTACGAGAGTGGAACCAGTTACCTTGAGAGTTGGTGAGTGCTCCAACACTGGAGGCATTCAAGAAAAACTTAGATAATCACCTGGCAGATATGCTTCGATAGTATTCCTGCATTGAGCAGGGGGTTGGACTTGATGGCCTTGTAGGTCCCTTCCACCTTCACTTTTCTATGATTTCTGTAAAATGTGTCAGCAGCAGACCTGTCCTGTATGCCAGTGCCAGTACTATTGACAGTTGTTATCAATAATGTTGTGTTCTGTTTTATTTCCATTTTGTGTTTGTGTTCATGTGATTACTTGTGCCCAGCCAGATGTGTTTGCTGCCTTGCAGCTTGGATGACAAAGGATATTTCTTTGCTACAGTTTAATGTGTGGTTTGTGCCATATTTGAATTTCCTGCCTTCATAGTCTTCAATTCCCTGAGTCTGGGAAGATGGGCTAGTTCAATTTTTGTGTCATTGCCGTCCCAACCCCAGAATAAAGACACGAGACAACAATATGGATCAAAAATGGGCCACTTTATTAAATTCTCAAATATAGATTGGAGAAAAGAGAGAGGGGGCCTGCAGTAGTGCAGAAACAGGTAGAAAATGCGGGGGTATGCCGATACCCCCTATGCATAAATGGGCGAGTCCCCCGGCCCCAAGTTCCGGCGGTGCCAAGACCGCAGGAACCTGATCAGCCGCTAATCAAACACCCCCAGACCTCAAGCTATCTTGAGCTGATGACCCTTGGTCCGGAAGTGGCCCAGCGCATCCGCCCACCACAGGCACTGTAATCGCACGATCCGCAGTGCTGGGAGGTTGGATGCGCTGTTGGCTTACCAGATGTTACAGATGGGGACACACCGAGAAAAAACCTGTTATTTCCGCACTACCCGCCAAAGTGACCAAAATTAAGCCCAAAATGCCAACAACCCTATTCCAGTGTGGGATAGGCGAAAAATCCCCCCATCCAACAGCCAATCAGAATGAAGGTCAAAAATTCCTATCCGGCCCCATAAAAGGTGACCAAAAAATCACACTAGAAAAAAGGGAGGGCGGGTGGGTGCCAGCGAAAGGAAGAGAGCGATGCGAGGGTGGAGAGCCTTTAAATAACCTATGCTCTCCACCCTTGCAGCACGCATCGCGGTGCCTCAGGAAGGTCTCGTTGCCCTTCGGGGTGCAGGGCAAAGAGTGCTTGCGCCTTCAAAAGTCCCTAGGGACTATCCGGCGATCGCTGCATTGCCCTCCCAACCCTGGAATAAAGACACGAGACAACAATATGGATCAAAAATGGGCCGCTTTATTAAATTCTCAAATATAGATTGGAGAAAAGAGAGGGGGGGCCTGCATTAGTGTGGAAACAGGTAGAAAATGCGGGGGTATGCCAATACCCCCCTATGCATAAATGGGCGAGTCCCCCGGCCCCAAGTTCCGGCGGTGCCAAGACCGCAGGAACCTGATCAGCCGCTAATCAAACACCCCCAGACCTCAAGCCATCTTCAGCTGATGACCCTTGGTCCGGAAGTGGCCCAGCGCATCCGCCCACCACAGGCACTGTAATCGCACGATCCGCAGTGCCGGGAGGTTGGATGTGCTGTTGGCTTACCAGATGTTACAGATGGGGACACACAGAGAAAAAAACCTGTTATTTCCGCACTACCCGCCATAGCATAGGGACTAGCCAAGCTAAGTCCCATGCCCGCCACAGAGCCGCTTGAGCTCGACCAGCAGGCCCCCTTTGATATCCTCCAAAAACACATCCAGGCCCATGTCAGACAGGTGAACCCTGTCACTCCTGAAAAACTCAGGTTTTCCAACTTGGATCCTAGGATGGCCGATGGCTGATCCAAGGCCATTACAAACAAATCTACAAACTTCTTTGTTAATGCCCCGACGGGCCTTATTAACAGCAGCAATTCTCACAGAGCCTCGCCAGGCTAACCGAGGAACAATATTGGACCAAACGATCCTCATCAAAGGATACCTGGCTGTAGCGGAACCCCCACGTCACGCCTGTCCATCATTGGAAGCTCAAGGGGAGGAGCCAATGAGAAGACAAGAGGGGCGGAACCAAAAGGACAGTTGAGGAGTTAGTTAGACAGTTTAGGCAGTTAGGGAAGAGAGTTGGAGAAAAGTGGTTTTGGATATAGGGAATTGAAGTGAGAGAGTTCTAGAGAAGAAGGAGTGAGGTTGCTGAGAGAAATAGATAGTCAGAGATAGAGAGAGAATTATTACAAATAAATATACACTGGTTGAATTGAAAATAAGCAAACAAGAAGTGATCTACTGTGGAACATAAAAAAATATGATATTTCAATGATTGTGATTTAAGGAAAAATTCTAAACTTCTATGATTTCTCCTGTGATTAACATAACATCTATATTATCAATAAATCTGTTGTATTGGCAGCACGTATCTATGATCTATTTGGTATTAAGGGAATAATACCTGGTGGCAGCGTGAAGGGAGGACAAGCATCCAGAGGGTGGACTTGTGTTTAAGGGAAAATAAACAAAGGACACAGGGTGTACGTCACACTGGCATTCAACCACTTAAGGTCACGACGAATGTCCAGGATCAGGGCCTTACCTGAGCTCCTAGGCAAATCATTGCCTCCAAGGTGCATGACCATCACATCAGGAGGGGACTGACCGAATTCCGCCATCCTGCAGAATTGGGACCACTGCATACCTCTCCGCCCCTTCCAACTAATGACTGCCTGGGCTCCAAGCCCTAGATCAGTCCCCCACAAAGTTGCAGAGGCATGCCGTTCGGCCCAATAGATGTAGCTATGGCCGATGATCACTATCTGCCACCTCCTTCCCAGCTCAGGGGGACCTGTTGAGACAAGACCAGGCCCCTACCTACGCGTCAGGAAGTGTCCTAATGTACTTTTTGTAACTGGCGGAAGACCAACGCCCCAAATGTTTAATATCATCAGGGCTATAACCCAGGGCTGCTGCAGTGGACACTGCCCCTATCCTAAATGAATGGGTGCCAAATTTTAAACCAGCTACACCCACCTCATGTAGGGCTAAATCCATCAACCTCCAGAATTGGTACCTGGTCAAAGGTGACCCGTCCTTGTGTTGAAAGAAGTATCCTACCTCATGTCCTCGCTTGGCAATATATGCCTTAACCGCCCGAACAGGGCAGATGTTCATCAAGCTACACAGCCCTAATACTAATTTTCTCCCTTTACCTCTCTGGTCGGCCTTGGATCGCCTAATAAAGATCGTCACCTCATCATTTGTAGCTCTAACATCCTGCCACTGTAAGGCAGACCTAGATGTATCTGCCTTACCCCCAGCCACAAGCTCGCTAATTCTAAGTGCCGCGAAAAAGGCAATCAGCGACGCCGCTCTAAACAATGCCTCCTCATATTCGTCCCTGCAAAGGGCAGCCCACTGGCTACATAATTGTTCCAAAATCGCCGGGGAGATAGGGACTCGGGAGTCCACTACTCTGCCCCTTTCCCTAGACCAGCCCTCCAACATTTTCCTAATCCTAAAATCCTTTGAAAAATCCTTAAGGCCGTTTACTTTCGAGTAAAAGGCCAAGGCTGATAACCTACCTTGTATGGTGCCAGGCGCCAACCCTTTCCTATAAAGGCTTACCATAAATTGCTGAATGTGCTCCGTTGGTGCTGGCCAAACTCGTTCTAACCCGATTGAATTTCTAAATTCTTCAAATTCTATACTTACGGCCTGGTAACCCTTCCTTGTCCTTGGGGCCAAGGCCAAGCTTATAGCTCGTGACGCATCCTTCTGCCAATCTGCCAGACCTCCGGAGGAAGAACTTCTGGCATCTCCCTGGCTTCTGGCACTAGTTCCCTGAACAGCTCCATCTGTTGACGCGATAGAGCATCTGCTATTCTGTTGTCAATGCCCAGAACGTGGCGGGCATGCAATAATATGTTAAATTGCAATGCCCGTAACGTGAATGCCCGGACCAATTTCATTACTCGTTCCGAGCACGAAGTAAGGTTGTTCACAATATGTACAACCGCTTGATTATTGCACCAGAAACGAACAACTGAGTTTGCCCATTCCTCAGCCCAAATCCAGAGAGCACCCACGATTGGAAAAAATTCCAAAAACGTAAGGTCTCTGGTGGTACCATCTTGGCGCCAAGCTTCAGGCCAGGAACCAGCGCACCATCTGTCTCTAAAGTATATACCAAAACCAAGGGACCCGGCCGCATCCGAATGTACCTATAACTCAGCTTGGAGCCCCCTATCGGCCCTCCAAAAGGAGATTCCGTTGAAACTCTGCAGGAATTGACTCCAAACCCTGAGGTCTTCTTTCATACCTCGGGTTATTCTGGTCCTATGAGTGGGTCTCTGCAGCCCCTTCATGGCTGCACATAGGCGTCGGATAAACGCTCGTCCTGGCGCCACTACCCTACAAGCAAAATTTAGATGACCCACCATTTCTTGCAACTCCTTGAGGGTTCCTTTTCTGTTATTCTGTAAGACCTCAATCTTGGACCGGAGAGCCCTTAATTTATCCTGAGGCAGCCGTGACGTCTGTTGGACTGTGTCCAACTCTATTCCTAGGAATGTCAGGACCGTAGCTGGTCCTTCTGTCTTTTCTTCCGCTAAAGGCAGCCCAAGCTCTGCTGCCATCAACTGAAACTCCTTCAAAATATTCCTACAATCCCCCGAATTCCTTTTTCCACAGAAAAGGAAATCATCGAGGTAATGGGCCGTAGCTTTGCTATGCACTCTCTGTCTAATTTCCCACTCTATAAACGTACTGAAAGTCTCAAAAGCGGCGCATGAGACTGAGCAGCCCATGGGCAAAGCCCTGTCGACGTAATATAAACCTCGAAACCGAAACCCTAATAAATTGAAGTCAAGGGGGTGAACTGGCAAAATCCTAAATGCTGATTTGATATCACATTTTGCCAGCTCCGCCCCCACCCCACATTGTTTAACCATATTCACAGCCTCATCAAACGACGTGTATCTCACGGAACATAACTCCGCAGGGATGGCGTCGTTAACTGACGCCCCTTGCAGAAAGGACAGGTGATGTATCAATTGATATTCACCTTGTGCCTTTTTGGGACTATGCCCAAGGGGGAAACCCTCAAATTTTCTAAAGGTGGGGATGAGAAAGGGCCTAAGACCCTACCTTCCTTTACTTCTTTATCAATTTTCCCTTGCACAATGTCCTCCATTCCAATTACAGAACAGAGGTTGCGTGCCATGAAAGCCCTACGCTCCCCCATGGCTGGGATTCTAAATCCATATTTAAAGCCATTGACTAAATAATTGGCATCCCCCCTATGCAGGTAAGACTTCAACCATTCTTCCAAAACTTGAATCTTAATTGGGCCGGGTCCCTTTTCCAGGGTTACCCCCGCCGCTATTGGGTTTCTTGGGGCCTCCCATGCCCTTGTCAGGTCTCTGTCCACCTGCCTTAAAGCAGTGTATGTTGGGATGTTGCCCTCCGCAACTGAGGCATTCATGGCGAAACTTGCAGGGCTTTTTATTACAATTCCCCCTTGTATTGTATTGGAAACAGAACAGGCGGGGTTGAACCGCCTGCCCCGCACCAGTGCAGGGAGTTTGCGTGTTAACCGCCTTTCTATTAAGATGGCCACTATCAAACCTGTCTCCCGCATGCAGTCTAGCAGGCGTCATATGTTGAAGCCACAGCCCTGGCTGAGGCTCATCCCATCTTAAATTAGGCTGAATGGCACTCCTCATCCGAAACGCCTGGTCGTACATCAACCACGCCTGACCGGCGAAGTCGGTGTAGGCCCTATATATTATGTCAATGTACTGGAAGAGGGCTGAGGCCCTCCAAGGTTGGACCTTCACAATTACCCCCACATATATAAGGAATCCTGGAAGCCAATTGGCCCAGGTCCGTTCCGGTTTCTTCCTCCTACGTTTTTCCTTTTCAACTTCATCCTCCCTGTCTATGTCTTTTTTTTATCAATTTCTCTGTTCAGAAGGTCAAACACGTCCAGGTATTCACCTCTCCATATTTTTTCCTTTGTGGCAGGGGTCAAATGATCCCCCAAAGGCATCGAATAATCTCCGTAAGGCAGTGCCATTAAGGGCACCGAATTATATCCTGTGTTAGGCACTGCCGGATATGGCCAAACTCCTACTAGAGGTGGCTTCTCATATTGGGCCTGCGCCATCTGATTAACCTGGGGTAAGCCCCAGCCAGCCCATTGTGGATTGGCGTACGCACAAGCCAGATTGGGTGACCCTATGTTGCCTGCTGTGTAGGGTGTGCATGCGGGGTAATTACCAGACAAGCCAGCGGCCCAAGGCCAGGCAACTGCGTAAGCCTGGGTGTCAGGTGCAGATACAGACTCACCAGCTGATGTTGAAGCCCTAGCTGTATCATCCATCTGTTGTGAGGTTGAGGGACCGACCTCCTCTGCTCCCTGGATCCCTTCCGGGAAAAGGAAGGAAGGTTCAGATGATCCCGGGGTGGATGACCTCCTTTTCTCAGAACCACGCCTCCTCGGAGCGACGGCCAAGTCTTCTTCCGCCGCGTCCACACCCTGTGCATTCTCAAGAGCGAGACACCTTTCCATTAGATCATGTGCCACAGATCGCAGCCGAGCTTTCTTTAAGCTCTTGGCCTCTCTAGATGACCTACGAGGCTGCACCGCATGTTCCCTTGCCACCTGCGCACCCATCCTGCATGCCTCCAGCTCTGACAATTTTTTCTGGAGCTCCTCCTATACTGGCCATGACTCTTCATCCGAGGACGATGAAGGAGGCGACAGCTGTGGCGCCTGTCTCTTAGGTGCTGGCTTCTTTCAATTGTTCCCACGCCCCTTCTTTGAGGCCATTATTCTTATTTACCCTCTCTAGGGGATAGGTTCCCCTATTCCCTTGTATGCAGGCAGCCCGCACTTTGATTGTAAAACTTTCTTTTTAATTTATTTATTTATTTATTTATTTATTTATTTATTTATTTATTTTTGTTTTGTTTTTTATAACAGTAATTATATATTTGTATTTATTAATTACTTATTCTTTTATTAATATTATGTCGTGTCGTATAAGTCAATTAAACCTAACAATGCCTTACCTCTATTACCTATTTATTTGTTACCAATACTATTAACTTTTATTTCTTCTTCTTCTTCTTATTATTATTATTATTTTAATCAATAGCTAAGTATAAACTGAATGAATTAAGCAATTCAATAATTACAATACTCCACTCCCAATTTACTCCTGTTCAACCCCTAATGAAATGTATTATGAATAATATGATTAAAATATTACAATGAAATAAGATAAATTTGACTCCCCTTAACTCTCAAACCTACTCCTATACACTTCAAATAACCAAAGTTAATGTTCTTTTTAACAATCAATTACTAAAAGTACAACTTATAACTTATAAAACTTTCAAAAGTAACACCCAAAATGGTGGACGCCAGCCACGAGGCTGAAACAAAATGGCCGCCCGGAAACTATAAGGTCCCCAACTACCCAAAAAACCCCAGCGCTTAAAATAAAACCCCCAAAACTAAACAATAGACTGAAAGTTGTTTAACCAAAATTAACCCCCTGCTTTTATTAATCAAACCAAATGCAATCTAGGCAAGGAAGCGCCCGCGGCGCCGCGTGGCGCCCCGCTAAGGCGCCACTGCCTTCCCCTTGTTCTGCTTTAAGACAATAAAAAACAAACAATATTAACTATTCTAAACAATAAAGCCAATGAAGTGCTAGAGAACACTCAATCCTCGGTGGAGCTGAAGCTACCACCCCGTCCTCCGTCGTGAACACAGCCTCTGATCGGGCCGATAACAGCTCAGCCACGCACGGACCGATCAGGAACTCCTCCCAGCTCGGCTGCCAGCGAAAGGAAGAGAGCGATGCGAGGGTGGAGAGCCTTTAAATAACCTATGCTCTCCACCCTCACAGCACGCATCGCGGTGCCTCAGGAAGGTCTCGTTGCCCTCCGGGGTGCAAGGCAAAGAGCACTTGTGCCTTCAAAAGTCCCTAGGGACTATCTGGCGATCGCTGCATTTTTCACACTATTGGACTTCATCTTTGGAATGTACTGCCATCCATTTATTATGCTTTGTAGCTCTCCTCTTTTAATTACTCTTACTGTTGTACTGTACTGTCCTTTTAAGCATAAGGAGATTCCAAATCATTTAGCTGGATAAACTGCAGACCAAGGAGCTGCTAACAGAATCTAGGTACATGAATCTCAAAAGTGCCCTTGAGATTTGCAGCACTCACTAACATTTGATTATTGAGGTGATAGATTTTATATTTTGCTTATTTGGTTTTTATCTCCAGCAGTAGATTATTATTAGAAGGACCCATTTAAAACAAATGGGCAAAGAGGAAATTAGTGCTTCACTCACAGCTTGACAAGAAGTTCCATCTTCTTCTTGGAGCTGAGAATCCTTATTTTGTACAAGTGTCTCTAGAGAAGCCCAAAATATTAGGCAATTCTGAGGGCTATTGCCAACTTGCACCAAATTTAGTTCCCCTCCTTACTTTTAGCTTCCTGCAGTCCTTCTAATTCAGAGGGTATTCTAACTTTAATATCCTAAGGGAAGGAAAACTCACACACATATATGCAACAATATACATGATATTTGAAGCCCTGCTTAAGTATTTTATCTGTTGAGGAAATGGCAATAAGCCACTCAGATAGGCAGGCAGGCAGACAGATGGACGGATGGACAGACAGACAACCTTGTGTCATTCTTTCAGGTATATGGCATGGAAGCATCCTAAGCAAATTCTTTCATCTAGCGTCTAGCAGATGGCATGGCTCAGTGGGTAGGAGTCCATGGCTAGAGACACAGGGGTTAGGAGTTCAGTCCTCACTGTGTCTCCTGCAAAAGGAACCAGGCAAGGTCAGAAGGAACATCTGTGGCTGATGGGATTACATGCCTTGTCACCTTTGCAAGCTGCAGCATCTCAGATTATCATGAAAAGGAGGTATTGATAAACCAATTACAAGTAATTTATAGCTAGAAAACCATGGGAGAGATGTTGTAGGTCAGAACCAACATGATGGCACATACTGTAAGTGTTATTATGCAAATAACATGACAGGTGTCAGGTCTGAGATGATTGTGCCATTTCCAAAAATGTGAAACATATTAGAGAACTTTTAGTTTCCACTTGATGACAGTTAATTGAAAAGGCCACAGTCAGTGCTATGCTATATACATGTACCAATAAATAGGTATACATCCCATCTAAAATTACACTACGTACACTCATGGTGGAGGTAAAATCTACAAAACATTTGTAGAGGTTTGCTTCAGCCTAGCAGGCATTTCCAACTTACATAAATGAAGACCATCCAGGACCATAGTCAGCAACAACCCATGCACCTATTTCTGGGAACTGACGCTGGGGTAGCCTTCAAGATGTCCTGTCATCAACAGGCCTATTCAGCTCTTCAAAGACCAAGGCCATGGCTTCTTTTATTGAGTCAATCCATGTTGTATTTGGACTTCCTCTTTTCTTTGCCTTCAACTTTTCCTAGCTTTATTGCTTTTTCCAGCAAGTCTTGTATTCTAATGATGTGCCAAAAGTACGATGACCTCAGTTACATCATTTCTCCTTTGAGAGAGAGTTCAGCCTTGCTTTAATCTAGAACTCACTTGTTTGTCATTGTAGCTAGGCATGAGACTATCCATATCCAGATGGATGGATAGATGGATGGAGAGAGAGAGATTAGCACTTTAGCTCTCAGAATTTACCAAGAATTCCCACAGCCAGAAATCTGTTAACTTTTGACAAAAAATCCAAGTCCACAGAGGAGTTTCAGAAAACACACCTTGTGCCTTGGCAAGTCTTTTTCTGAAGTGACAGCCATTAGGCTGAAGAAAAGATAAATGGATGAAAGTGGCTAAGCTCCATGGAGACTTAGTTTATTGAGATACACCCAATACAGAGCCTAATGAGCAGAGAGACTAGCAGTCCTTCAATCCCTTGTAGCTCCCAAGGAGCTAAGCCACCCCCAGCTATTTCCCTCTTCTTCAGCCTAATGACTGTCACTCCTGGAAGAGACTTGCCAAGTCACAGGTGTTTGTTCTGAAACTCCTCTGAGTACTTGGATTTTTTGCCCATAGCTAACAGAATTCTGGCTGGGGAAATTCCTTATAAATTCTGGTAGCTGCAGTGAAAAAATACAGAAGCCCCATGCCTATTTATGGCAATCCTGAATTTCAATATTCAAACCATAAAGTTCTTCTACAGCACCATATTTTGAATAAATTGATATTTTTCTATCAGCATATTTCATTGTCCAGTGTTCATGTCTGTACACAGTAATCAGGAATCTTGGTCTCCAGTGACACATCCTTACACTTGATGATCTTTTCTAGTTCTTTCACTGCTGTCCTTCCAAATCTCAGTCTTCTTCTGATACCTTGGTTGCAATCTCAATTTGAATTGATAATTGAACCCAAGGTATACAAAATCTTTGGCAATTTCAATTTCTCCATTGTTAAATTTCTGTAGTTCTTCTGTAGTCCTGATTTTGACCTTCTTAATGCTCAGCTGCATTGTGCTTTTGTTTGTTTGTTTTTGTTTTGCCAATTTTCACTCCTCCTTCATCTGAATCTAGTCTGGTTTTCTGTATGACATGTTCTATGTACAGACTGAAAAGGTAAGGGTAGAAAATGTACCTTTGTCTGACTCCTTTGAGTTCATGGCTGTGGCTTAATTTTTTAAAAGATCTTACTCTGTAATGTTAGGATTATTTTTTTGAAAAAATATGTAATATACTATTATTATACCTTACTATGGTAATGTGTTAAGTTTTAATTATTTTTTATTTTTATTGTTTTCAAAAACCAAACATTAAAAAAATTCCCAAATCCCCCCAAAAACACCACCCCAAAGGTTGAGGGCGTCACATGGAACTTATTCATTACATCGTCCTCACCAAAGTAATGATGTAACTCAATTGTTGTAGTCTTACATGAATGGACCATTGTTATGCCCTAGTTTTCCTGTCAGCATTGTTACCTCTATGCTCTGTGGAGGTGTGACTGCAGTAGTCAGTGCCCTCTAATAGACACCATAGTTAAATTGTCCATAGACTGGCAGACATCTCTGGAAGCCTCTGTGAAGGAGCAAGTTTGTGATGTATGCATCTGGAAAACTTGGCCCAGTTTTTTCTCACCTTCTAAATTCACAGTACTGCTGTTTCACACCTTCAGCCAAGAATAGCAAGGTACAGCAGTACATGAGTTACTGCATGACTCTGCTCATTAACTCGTTATTTTAAAGAGAAAGTCAAAGCCTCTTTGAAACTGATATTGCAGCACTCAGGAATACTTTACATTTCAAAATGAAAGATTTCATATCAGAGGGGGCAAATAATTTCCTTTGCAAATATAATATAAGTTTCAGGGTAAATTAGTACACAGACACACATTCTCTCTCTGTGTGTGTGTGTGTGTGTGTGTGTGTGCGCGCGCGCACGTGCTAGCAGATATGGCATAGAATGCAGCAAAGGTTTCAGCCGCTGGACGGGCGGTCCGCCGCCCTGGAACAGCGTAGCTGATGTTTGCCCCACCGTCCTGGATGGCGTGAGACTGTCCCGGGTCACGTGACTGGTTTGAGTAGGGGAGTGCGGTTATTTAAGGAAGCACTCCCCCTTGATCGCCCTCTTTCCTGTTTGGGCACCGAAGAGGACGGAGTGTCGGGGCTTGGAAAGAACGGTTGCGTTAGCTTGACAGAGGAAAAAAGCGGTGGCAGTTCATGACGGGAGGGCGACTTTTCGCTCCCTCCCTGGGTCGTATCGTTTAGTTTAGAATCCTGTTTAAGGATTTATTGATTTATTATTGTTTTCTTTAATTTACTTAAGGGCGAGAGAGGCGAGAAACAGCGGCGTGGTTTCGCGCCCGCGGCGGCGGCGGCGCGGCGCGGACCGTGGGGGCGAGCTGTTTGTTTTTGTTTAAATATTGTTTAGTTTAGACTTTATTAGCGATCTTTGCTGCTTGATACTAAGACTTGAGGGTTTTCCTGTGTTTGTTGACTTAGAAGCTTTTATTATTAGATTTATTGGAGTATTTATTGGGTGTTAAGGGTGAGAGAGGCGAGAAGCGGCGGGGCGGGTTCCCGCCCGCCGTGGTGCGACGGGACGATCCGTTTTAGTTCACCACACTGTAGTTTACTTTGGCTGGGTGAACGTTTCTAGGCATCTCCTGAGCTAATGCATTATGTGTTCATTTGTTTTCTGTGCTGTTTAAGTTATTATTAATAAGGGGTATTATTGCCCAGGGGACGCCTATTGGTTGCACTTTTCGCGCCTTTTTTATCTCGCCCACCATTTTGACTTACCGGTTTGTTATTGGCAACGACTGAGGGTTGTTAGCAGTGATATAGGGTAATAGTATTATTGCCCAGTTTATATTTAATAAATTTAATCACAGGTTAATTAGTAATAGTTAATAATAATTAATATATAAGGTTGTTTATTGGCTGGCTACATAGAATATATATATATATATATATATTTACAGACTAATTGTTAAGTGTAATATATAATATTAATTAAATTGTGTGGTTTTATATAGAATAAATTTAATTACAGCTTAATTGCTAAGATAATATTATTTATAGACTGGTGGAATTTATTGATTATTGTTTTAAATTGAATATCTTAAATCAATACTTAGATTAAGAAAGGAATAAATTCGAATATAATTAGCTGATAGAATTAATTGGGGGGGTTAGCTTCAAAGGTTTTTAGTTTTAATTACTGAATAAAATTCTATAAATCAATTTGGTATTACATAATTACTAGAATTCATTAGGTTTCATAACTTGATTCACAGTGGATATTGGATTATAAATTATCATTAATATTTTATCCCATTATATAGGTATAGGGATAAGCTTGATAGGGCGCCATCTAGTGGTTGGTTGATAAGACTTTTGTGATAAGATAAGAAGGGTTATTAGTGGGCAGTTAAGGAGTGATAGCTCATACTGAACAGGTGAGTATAACCTTAGGCCAATTTGGGTCATAATGACTCCCACGAAGGGGCGCGGTATAAATTTAATAATAATAATAATAATAATAATAATAATAATAATAATAATAATAATAATAATAATAATAATAATAAACCAGCTAAAAGTGACCTGTAAACAGGTATCACCTGAACAATCATCCTCTTCTGAGGAATCATGGCCGATGTGAGGAAATTACAAAATAAAAAATTCGGCCCTAGAGGCGCAGAGATTGGCAAAACAAACACCTCAGCAACACGAGGTTTCTCCTCGCAGTTTGGCTAGGGACACTAAGGCCCGGCGGAAGGCTAATTTGAAATCTTTGGCTCAAGATTTGATGGAGCGTTTTGTTGCCTTAGAAGCTGTACAGGTCCCTTAGGTCAAGGAGGCTGCGGTATCAGAAGGAGCTTCAGCTACCCCCAAGGTCTCCAGTGTCAGAAGGTGTGGAAGGGTATCCGGCATGGGGACGTCTGGAGCAAGTGCTGTGCCACAGGTCGGGTACGACGTGACAGATGAGGCGGGTGGTAGCACATCACAGTGTTGGATGATTCCAGCACAGCTGCTGCATCATTCGGTGAGTCTTCAGCTGCGCACTGCACACAAACAACCCCGCCGGCTTAGCCAGGGGCCTGCGGTTCTCTTTATGCACATGCCACATTCACACCCTACACTGTACCGCCCACGGGGTTACCCAGTGTAACTTGGCCTTATGCTAATACACACTTTGTGGATGGAGTACGTCATCTGCAGCTCCTCTGGCTGCAGGTACAGCCAATGTAGGGACTACCACCATTGAGTGGCAATACCCATCAGTGCCAAAGACAGGCTACAATACCGTTCCCTCAGCGGCTTTGCCTTATGGGAACTACTCTAGCCGTTGGAAAAAATAAAATAAAAAATAACTTATCTATGCTGGAGTACTAGTGAAGGCTCAGCCTTGGAGAACTTTCGCACTGCTTCAATATTTCCATTCAGCCCGACCTGCGTCGGGATGAGCCGCAGCCAGGTTTGTGGTTACAACACATGACCCTGGCTAGGCCCAATACAGCAGACAGATTTGATAGCGGCCATCTAAAACAGAAAAATTGTTACCTCACAAACTCCCCACCTTGTAGCAGGGTAGGCACTTCCGCCCCGTCTGCCATGTTTCGTATACAACTCCACGGGTTTTGTTTGTTTGTTTGTTTGTTTGTTCCAGAAGGCCATGTAAGTTTCGGCATGAATGCATCACTTGCGGTGGGCAGCATTCGAATTTTATCTATATTAAAGCGGGTTCCCAGAGTCAGAACAAGGGAATAGGAGGAGGCAAAAGCCTAGCGGTGGCGGGGATACCCCTGGCAAGGGGAACCAGCCCAATTAGAGTGAAGTGCTGGAAGCTTGGTTACGGACATATCTCACATGGAGGGCGTGCAGTACTTACTTTAGGGTATTGATACGGGTTTAGAACCCCTGCAATAGTTGAACGTAAAGCTTTGGCTAAAAGCCTCCAGTCGATAGCTGGCTTGGAGGCTATTGTAAAATTGATAAAGAGGTGTAGGAAGGTAGGGTCCTAGGACCCCTTTTTTCTGAGCAGCCCATGGCATAATCGAGCGTTTTCTCTTTAGGAATAGTAACCAAGGCACCCGGTGATTTTAATTAATGCATCACCTGTCCTATCCGGAGGGAATGTCAGTTACGACGCCATCCCTCCGGAACTGTGCGCTTTTAGATACACCTCTTGATTGATCTCGACACGCTGCAGCAAACTTCACAGATGCCTCATGGTAAAATGGGGTTGACCTTAAAGTTAGAGTTAGGATTGCCTATGTAGGGAAAGCATCTTTTACGGAGTTACAAGGATAGCGGGGCATTTAAGCTTCGCGTGCAGAGTAGTAGCACTGGCCCGTGCTTTCCTATGGCGTCCCTGCAATGCTGAAGGGCCTTAAGCAGCCCATGCAGAGGACCAGAGTGACAAAGGTATGAAGGAAGATCTCCTTGTATGAATACATTTCCTTGAGAATTTTAATATGGCCTCCTTTTGTAGATTTAATTTCAGCCTGGAAGTGGATTTTCAGGTAAACTTGGAAGGGTCTTGTGGCTCTGGGCGGAAGAGTGGTCAAATTAAATGGTCCATTTTTTGGTTTAACAACCAAATGGTTGTCTGCTTTATATACAACCTCTCGTCAGATTACGAGAGCATGATGGATTTAGTTAGTACTTTTACTCCATGAGCATTGCGATTTATTATAATAGTGTATGCCTGCCATGCACCTGGTTTAGATAACAGAATGGCCGAGGCTCTCTCACGCCAGTAGATCGAGCTGTTAGGGCGTTTGCCCCAGATGTTAGGGAGCTGCCAGAATTTCTTCCTTCGGGGGTCTGGCGGAGTGGTGTGAAGAGGATTCCAGAGTACTAGGTTGCTGGAACTGGAGCAGGTTTGG
The DNA here is from genome assembly GCA_037013535.1 of Intellagama lesueurii. Lineage (NCBI taxonomy): Eukaryota > Metazoa > Chordata > Lepidosauria > Squamata > Agamidae > Intellagama > Intellagama lesueurii. Next base: position 223,580,720 of record JBAJHW010000002.1, read on the forward strand.
CTGGCTCCAGTAGAATAATTGCAGCAATTTATAATGTTCCTTCATACGAAAAAGTTAGCTCCAGGCACCATTTCAAGGTAGGCTGTCGGTGCTGGCTTTTCAAGCAAATATAACTGGATAGGGATATTTCACGGGATTATAGGATACAGAAAAGGTTAGTAGGGGTGGCCTAAGGAGTGGGGGAGGGTGTTTTTGATCAGAACACCTACTTCCCTATCTCTTATGGAGCGCATATGTGAGCAACGGGACAGTTGTAGAGATAATTTTGTGATGGCATTTGTTTAAGACAAGCTACCTTAATAGCAATTTTCGGTGCCCTCAGGACCAGTGAGTTAGTGGCAGGAATGAAGGCAGACACCTCTCGATAGCCTTACAGAGACAGGACATTTGAGTCCAGGATGGTCATTTAGAATCACTATTGGGCGATCCAAGGCTGATCAAATAGGCAACGGGAAGCAGTTGGTCTTGGGGCATGGCGGTATTGAGCACCTGCCTCGTTACGGCCATGTAGGCATTTATCGAACCTAGGGGCTAAGAAGTAGGATAATTTCTCCAACACACTGTTAAGTCATCGTGACTAAACATCAGTTAAAAAATTGACAAAGCTAGAGTTGGACAAGGTTCGGGTTAAGGGCATAGGATGTGGTGACTCACTCTTTTAGGACCGGAGTGGCATCTACAGCAACAGCCCTAGGTATAGCATTGACCAAATTGAATAGCTAGGCCAGTGGTCTTCTTTTAGTTCTCGGACGTACCTCTGAACCCTATCTAACATATTGTAGGCAGAGGACATTTATGTCATTGCAGGTTCGTTAGGGTGTGAAGGCAGAAGCACATAAGGACCGTTGGATATAGTTTGTTTATTGGGCAGAGTACTATGCTGCCTCATCCCCATGTGGGAGCGATCTAGAGCTTTGAGCACATGCACACATAGCCTGTGTGGCAAGCAGTGGATCCAACTTGGCACGATGACAGCATTTGACCAGTCTCCACCAGATGTTCTTGTAATTTACCTTGGAGACAATGTTCTGTCTGGATCATCAGGTAAGGTATTGATCCTGGACATTCTGCGAGACCTTACTGGTTGAATGCCAGGTATCCTGCGATGTGGATCGTGTGGTCCACGATCATTCCGCGGTTAGCCTGAGGAGGTGCCCGGAATATTGGTGATGTTAACAAGGCCCGTGGGGCGTTAACAGATATGATAGAGGTGTCTGCAGCGGCGGCCTCGTTATCATGCAATGCGGATCGTGTCATCCACGATCATTCCGCGGTTAGCCTGACGAGGCGCCCGGAATATTGGCGATGTTAACAAGGCCCGTGGGGCGTTAACAGATGTGATAGAGGTGTCTGCAGCGGCGGCCTCGTTATCCTGCAATGCGGATCGTGTCGTCCACGATCATTCCGCGGTTAGCCTGACGAGGCGCCCGGAATATTGGTGATGTTAACAAGGCCCTGCGGGGCGTTAACACAAGTTTGTAGAGGTGTCTGCAGCGGCGGCCTCAGATCGGTGATTTTTCACCATAGGATCCAATTAAGCAACACTGAATTTTCCAAAGCGATGGTGTCCACCTGTCTGATGCAGGTATGGACATATTCCTGAAGGGGGCCTGCTTGTCGAGCTCGAGGGGCTCTGTGGCGGGCATAGGACATAGCTAGGCTAGTCCTTATGCTGTGGCGGGTAGTGCGGAAAAACAGGTAGTCTCGGTGTGTCCCGTTTGTAATTCAGGTAAGCCAACAGCGCATCCGACCTCCCGGCTCTGCGGATCGTGCGATTACAGGGCCGGTGCGGGGATGATGCGCTGGGCCACTTCCGGACCAACAGTCATCAATTAAAGATGTCTTGAGGTCTGGGGTGTTTATTAGCGGCCGGTCGGGTTCCTGCTGTCTTTAAGACCGCTGGAACCTGGGGCCGGGGACTCGCCCAATGGCGGATCAGGGGGTATTGGGATACCCCCGACTTCTCCTGTTTCCGCACTACAGCAGGCCCCCTCTTTTGATAATGTTTGAAGATATAGATTGATTTGATTTGAATTAATAAAGTGTGGCCCGTATTTAATCCATATCACTGTCTCGCGTCTTTATTCCGGGACTGGGGGGGCAAGGTTTCAGCCGCTGGACGGGCGGTCCGCCGCCCTGGAACAGCGTAGCTGATGTTTGCCCCACCGTCCTGGATGGCGTGAGACTGTCCCGGGTCACGTGACTGGTTTGAGTAGGGGAGTGCGGTTATTTAAGGAAGCACTCCCCCTTGATCGCCCTCTTTCCTGTTTGGGCACCCACCCGCCCTCCCTATTTCTAGTGTGATTTTTATGGTTGCCTTTTAGGGGCCGGATAGGAATTTTTGACCTTCATCCTGATTGGCTTTTGGATGTGGGGATTTTTCGCCTATCCCACACTGGAGAAGGGTTGTTGGCATTTTTGGTGGTTGATTTTGGTCACACTGGCGGGTAGTGCGGAAAAACAGGTAGTCTCGGTGTGTCCCGTTTGTAATTCAGGTAAGCCAACAGCGCATCCGACCTCCCGGCTCTGCGGATCGTGCGATTACAGGGCCGGTGCGGGGATGATGCGCTGGGCCACTTCCGGACCAACAGTCATCAATTAAAGATGTCTTGAGGTCTGGGGTGTTTATTAGCGGCCGGTCGGGTTCCTGCTGTCTTTAAGACCGCTGGAACCTGGGGCCGGGGACTCGCCCAATGGCGGATCAGGGGGTATTGGGATACCCCCGACTTCTCCTGTTTCCGCACTACAGCAGGCCCCCTCTTTTGATAATGTTTGAAGATATAGATTGATTTGATTTGAATTAATAAAGTGTGGCCCGTATTTAATCCATATCACTGTCTCGCGTCTTTATTCCGGGACTGGGGGGGCAATGAATTCCACTGTATATGAAAGGTTGTTGCTGCTAACTATCCAGTTTACAAACTCAAGTCTGAGCCCAACAATCAAGAGAAATCAAATCTCACAAACAGAAGACCATGTTTCTAATTCCCTTCCAGCATTTTGAGGGGAGCCTTGCTTCTCAGCTATGAACACAATTTTACTTTACTGGAATGGAAGCCAACATTCTGTTTCCAGAACTGGCCTTTTAGGAAGGTCGCTAAATGCTACAGAACAGTTGAGAAAAATGAAACCCCACAAAAAGACAACATTTCCTGCCAATTAGGAGTCACACATATATTTTCTGAGCCAGGCACAGAAGGAGATGTGTAATTTGGTCCAACAAGGGGAGGATGCAGTGACACAAGACACTTGATCATTACCCTAAATATGATAGGTTCCTAAGTGCCACATCAACTGGTTATCATCCCAAGCTTCCTTCCCTTCTGTTTGTCTCCCACCCCTGTTCTCTTCCTCCCTCTCCTTCTTCCACCATGATAAATAGTTTTTAAGGTCTTGGTGCACCATTCATTCATGACAGGCAGACTCTTGTGCATAACAGCACTTTGCTGTTCTGGGGAGTCAAAGGGAATGGCGGTTTCCTAAAAAGGCATCAGCAAAGCTTAATCAGACCCTATGAGCCCCCAAGGAGCTGTCTTAAGACTACATTTTTATTTCCTTTGTTCTAGCTAGACTTTGACAGGATTAACTCATGTTACCCATAAGAGAACAAAAAAGAGTAATAATGCTATAAAGCCCCCTTCAATTAAGTTCAAGGGGGGGAGAGATATTGTGCAAGTATAGCTTTCTTTGTTAAATCAAGAGATAGATTATTAGTTTGAGAAACAACTATCTCCTTGGAGTATACAGAACTAACAGAACTACATTCCTTGATGAACAGCATGTCTTATAGCTACTGTAGTTCCCTAAAGACATTTTAGGGAGAATAAAAATTGCTGATGAAAGAGTATACCCCAAATTTATCATAAACAGCAAATATGTACAATGCAGTTGGTAAATGATCTTGTATGTTTGCCTTCCTGATATTGGGGATGTATTGCTATGTGAAATTGTGGCAGCCAATTTGAAATTAGTCCCAACTGAATTTTGTATTAGCTTTGTATCAAGTCAATTTATGGTTGAAATGGTGGCAAGGTTTTTCATCCCAAAAAGTACATAAACTATTGTAACAATGCTAAAAGCAGTTAGGTTCATAACCATGCCTGACAGTTATCATTCTCACATGAGAGAAAATGAACTGAACACTATTATCAACTCTACACTTTAATAAAACCCTTGGATCATTTTGAGCAGAAACACTTTGTGTTTGCGCTGTATCATCGTTTTCTGCTCGTCATACTGCATTGGTAGCAATTTCCACAGCTGCATTTTACACAAGAATGTAAATGATTATAAGCAGTTAAATATTCTAAGGCTTTGATGGTTATCAAAGGGCTAAAAATCCTAACGATTGCAGGTGGTTTGGTGCAACAAATTTATAGGCTGTGCTTTAGCAAAATGCTATAATATCATGGAGACATGCATTGTTTGATATTAGAAGATCAGAAATGAAGATAATTAAGTGTTGTTCATCAGCAACCTACTGAAGCACAGTCTATTTTGTAGTCACTAGCAAAAATGGAATTTCAATATTCAAACCAATTTCTGAATGTTTTTCAAATATCAAAGGCAAACATTCACAATTGTTTCCAACCCACTTCCAAAAGCAGACGTATTTATTCATGCATTGATGTACGTCAGACTTTACACTTCACAGTGAAAGTGACATCCTATCCCTTTCCAAGAGACCGGAGTACATATCGCTTTTCAAAGTAAGAAGCAAAGTTGTTATCCCAAGACGTTGGAGTAAAAATAATGAATGTGATCAAATATAGTTATTCATACTCAAGGTGAAAATATAAGACAGCAGTCTATATAAATAATTAACCTAGGATTTCTCTCCACTGATTATACTGGACCAAGGATGGATAAATACATTTAATTCTGGTCTGTGTCAATTTTGTAGGTATTCAATTGTAACAGGTTTTCCCCTGCTAAATGCCCATATCAGTCTGAACATATAAAAAAAGGAAAGGAAGGGAAGGGAAATTCACACATTTTTCATAAGTAATTACCCCTAATATATTAATTCTGTAGAAAATCTCCTACAATATGTATGTTTTGTATGCAGCTTTCCCTAATTGATGAATTTTTGTAGAAGAACTGCATTGCAAAATTCAGAGAAGGGTATAGTGTATATTATCCAGGAAGAGTAAAAAGAAAGAAAAAAAGTGGGGGATTGCCAAAAAAGAAAGACTAAATTCTTCAAAGTTGGAGTGAAGTATGAAATTAATAATTTAATTGCCTTGTTTTGTCTAATTTGGGAACGGTAGCTCTGATATCTATACCCATTCTGTTTATGGATTTAAAGCTGCCGTTTATTCAGCAGAAAAAATTGGATTCATGTCCATTAGACAGCACAATGATGTTTCTGTAACAGCATCAGCAAATCTACTTTTATTATTATTATTTTTTGAGCTATTCACATATTAAGTTTCTGTCAGCAGAAGCAGAGAATTTTGTAGATACTCAAGATCATATTGCAAATATTTGCTGCTTACTGGACCTCACAAAGTAATTCAGAAGAAGAACAGTCTATGATTTTAGACTACAGCAAGCCCTTTGACTGTGTGGATCATAAGAAACTATGTGTTCAACCTGAAAGAACTGGGTGTGCCTCAGTACATGATTGTCCTGTTGTGGACAAGAAACTACTGTTAGGACAGAATATGGAGAAACAGAATGGTTTCCTATAGACAAAGGTGTTGGACAAAAGTGCATTTTATATCCCTGTCTGTTCAGTCTATACACAGACTATGTCATGTGGAAAGCTGGATTAAATTCTGGTGAAGGACGTGTGAAGACTGATGGAGGATGCAACAATAATTTTATATATGGAGGTGACACCATCTTACTGGAAGAAAGCAGCAATGACTTGCAATGGCTTTTGGTGAAAGTGAAAGAACAAAGTGCCAAAGCAGGACTGCAGCGGAACATGAAGTAAAAAATCATAATTAGAGAAGAGCTGTACATCTTTAATGTTGGCAATGAAGAAATTGAAATTGTAAAAAAGTGTTATATGCCTTGGTTCAATCATAAATCCAAATGGAAATTGCAATCAAGAAATCAGAAGAAGACGGAGACTTGGAAGGGCAGCAATGAAGGGATAAGAAAATATCATCAAGTGTAAGGATGTGTCACTGGAGACCAAGATGATTCACACTCTTGTATTTCTGATTACCGTGTGCAAGTTTGAAAGCTGGACAGTAAAGAAAGCTGGAGGGGGGGGGACAGTCTGAAATATGGTGCTGGATGACAGCTTTGTGAATACTCTACAGCAGGGGCCCCAACCCCCAATCCGTGGCCCTGTACCAGGCCGCGGAGACATATCTCCCATCCCCCCATGCACTCCCCCCCCACACGCCCACATGCACACACGGCCCGCCCACACGCATGCACGGGTGCCCTGCCCACCCACGCATCTGTGCATGTGCATGAGTGTGCCCCGCCCAAGCACAAGTGCACCCCACCCATCTGTGCATGTGCACGAGTGTGCCCCACCCCCCCACCCACAGACCCTGCGCCCCCCCCCACCGGTCCGCAGTTTGGAAAAGGTTGGGGACCACTGCTCTAGAGTATCAGAAAAACAAACAAGGGAGTCCTAAAGCTAAACAAATCTGAACTATCTCTGGAATCAAAAAGGAAATTGATGCTGTCCTGCTCCAGGGATATCATGGGAAAGCAAGATTCTCTAGAAAAGCCAATAATGCTGGGAAAGGTTGAAGACAGCAGGAAAAGAGGAACACCAAATATGAGATGGATCAGCTCCCTAAGGGAATCCACAAACTTGAGTTTGCAATTGTTGAGCAGGACTGTTGAGGACAGGACATATTGGAGATCATTAATTTATAGGGTCACAGTAGGTTGGAGGTGATTTGATGGCAAATAACAACAGCAACAAGAGGAGATTTGAGGTACATGGATGTTTCAGAAGTGGTTTAGCATTGCCATCCCCCAGCATATGTCCATAGGCAAGAATTTGAACCCATGTATCCTAAAATCCTAGTGTGACACAATGTCTGATTCACCACACTGCTTTTATCCATACCTACTTTACTATAATTTGAAAAGAAAGACGAAGAAGCTAAAAGGAATCTGATTCAGTTCTCTCTTGACAGAAAATCAAACATTATATAGGCACACTTTCCTGTATAATCTTCTGCTGAACAATTATTCAAATATATTTTGAAAAATAACTCAGTTAATGCAATTTTCTTTTCCATCCTTAGAAAGCACTTTCAAGTAGCATCCTAACCACCAAGGTGTTGCATGTCTACTTAGAAGTAAAGAGGACTGAAATACTCAGCAGACCTTTCAGAAGGAAGCCCATATCGATGTTATTCTGCCTTCTCAAGATTCCTTTGTGAGCAGCTTGGAGGAAAGCAGTCTTTATTATGTCACACCTGCTTGTTGTATACAGAAATAACTAATCAGCAGCTGTCTGTTCCAAAGCTGTGCATAGAAAATTCAAGTTTGTCAGACAGATTGGCCGTCCTGTTGCCACACTGACAGAAAATTACAGCCATATGTTTTCAGCAGCTATCTGGTTAGGACAGGGCATGGCCAATTGTTATTTCCCTCCCTTAACTTCACCTCTTTAATTATCTCAGAGAACAATAGTTAGAGTCAACAGCAAGAATTACTTTTGTACATGCCAATTGAACACTAACTTCTATGAGATGGATGATAGAGTTCTGTTACGTATTTCTGTTTTGTTTACCCTGGTTATTCTTTCTATGAACTTGGTGCATGGCTGCCATGGTGGGAACGCTTTGCTTACCCACTCGGAGATCGGTGTCGCAGGCGATGCTGCTGCTTTCTCCGAGGGGAGGAGGGACTTAGCGTCTCTCCTGCCCGGCCTCTTTCTTCGATCGGCCGAGCAGGGAAAGGCGAGCAGGTCTGTCCGAGCGCTTTCATTTTCCCCGCACGTTGCTGCTGTAGGAAGATCAGATCGGGTCGCACAAGTTGCCTTGAAATAATTTAGGGGGGTAATTGGTTATCAGGCTGCTTGTGTCATTATATGTTTTTGATATATATTTTATAAAAAAAATTGTTAGTGTTGATTGGTACTAGTCTTTATTGCAGCTTGGAGACATATTGTTGCGCATATCCAGTTTGGGATAATTTGTCTTGGACCTAATAATCATTAGGAGTTTATATTTTCATTATTGTTATGCTTTATTTAGGAGGGACACACTGTCCCCTGTTGGTTCAATTGTAGTTACTTGTTATATGTAAAGTAATAATTACAAAATAATAATAATAATAACTCCTTGATAGTTGGTGAACAGTAATATAGTACAACAGCAGTTTAAAGTTATTCAATAAATTGCAGCGTCCCAGCATGGGGCCGAAAAAGGGGCAAAATTCAGGGAAAGGCAAGCAGCCTGCTAAGCTCAGGGCCCCTGCAAGACGACCCCCTGCGCTCTCTTCATCGGAGGATGAAGACTGGCCAGACTATAGTGCTATACTGGTGAAATTAAGTGAGTTAGAAAGGAAAAGGGTGATGGCTCAGGGTGCAGAGAGTACTGCTACACCTAGAAGGTCTTATAGGGAGTCCAAGGCGCATAGAATGGCAGAGTTGTGGCAGTTGGGTGACGTAATGTTGTTGTGCATTGCTCTTTTAGAGAAGGAGTGTGCTGGTTGAGCAGGAACGTCTTTGGCGGAGGGAGCAAGCAGCAGCCTTCACTCCGCTCAGCGTGGCATGGAAGTAGGCTTGGGGCTTGATCTCCAGGAAACCCAGAGTACTCAGAGGATGGAACCGGTTGAAGAGGAATGGAGTTGCCAGGATGAAGGAATTCAGACCAGCAGGCAGATCGAGGTTGATGGTGCTTCGGCGGGGCCTGGCCTTCAGGTGTCTGGGACCTCCTCCAATGCTGCAGTGCACACACTGTCAGCACCAGGTGGGTTTGCACGTACACCTAGCACAACAAGAGTGGAAGGGATGTGGCCTTGGGGGGAAGTTAGCCTTCCAGCATTATCTCAGATGGCACATGGTTTAACGGCTAGTAGCAGTGATGCGGTGCCACCTGCGGTGGGAGTGTCTGTACCGGCTATGAAGCCCTGGACAGCCCCTTATCCCCAGTGGTCCTTACCCAGTCATGTGCCAGGGTTCTTTGAAGGTCTTTGTCAACCTAGTCACCCAGTAATACCGAACACAGGATACAATTCTGTGCCTCGGGGTGCCCTTCCATACGGGGACCAATCTCTGCCTTTGGGCGATCACCTTCTCCCAGCTACTATAGAGAAGATTTGAAGATGTAAATATGTAGATGCATTTGACTTGCTCAATAGAGAGGTTGAAAAGGTAAAAGGGGACAAAGAGGAGGATAGAGAGAAAGAGAAATTCAAGAAAAAGAAGCCAAAGGGATGTTGAGCTAACTGGCTCCCAGGCTTTTTGATCTACGCCAGGACAATAGTCAAGGCATACTCTTCAAGGGCTTTTGCTTTGATCCAGTACATTGACATAATATACAGGGCTTATGTAGACTTCCCGGGACATGCGTGGTTGGTCTACGATCAAGGTTTCTGCACGAGAGCAGCAATACACCCTGAGATGCGCTGGGATGTGCAGCATCACAGCTTGTGGCTGCAGTTGATGACCCCCTCGTCCTGCACTGGGGGATCATTTTGATAGTGGTCATTTGATTCAAAGTTCCAACACTAATAATGCTCCCCACGCTTTGGCGGGCCAGGTGGTTCAACCCTGCCTGGTCTGCTGGGAATTCAATGCCAAAGGGTCCTGTGCCTGAAAGCAGTGCAGATTCAGGCACCAATGTACCATTTGCAGAGCGCCCCATGGGTCAGGTAATTGTTCCAGAGGACGCCCAGGATCAGGTGGTAACAGGGAAGGGGGCGGCCCCAAGCGACAGCCACCAGGTTCATCTCCTGCTTCAAAAGGGCCCCAGCCCAATTAATATATCTATACTAGCTGATGTGCTGATGTCATATCCAGACCGTGAGGCTGCCCGTTATTTACAAGATGGATTTACTTTTGGATTCTGGATCCCAGTGCAGGGTGTTAGAGTGTCTACTATGGCAAACAATTTGAAATCTGTAAGGGGTATGGAAGATGTAGTTAGGGAAAAAATTAACAAAGAAGTTTCAGAAGGGCGGGTGACTGGTCCATTTTCCGAGCCACCTGTACCAAATTTCCGAGTCTCCCTATTGGCAGTGGTCCCCAAAAAGGCCCAGGGTGAGTTTCGACTTATTCATCATCTGTCCTATCCGGCTGGTGAATCAGTTAATGACATGATTCCCCAGGAATTATGCATGATCCGCTATACTTCTTTTGATGCAGCCATTCGTATGGTTAGATCCTGTGGCAATGGGGCAGAGCTAGCAAAGGCAGACATTAAATCAGCATTTTGTTTATTGCCCATCCACCCAGATGATTTTGAACTCCTAGGTTTTAAATTTGAAGGTTTATATTACATGGACAGGGCAATGCCAATGGGGTGTTCCATTTTTTGCACTGTGTTTGAGTGCTTCAGCTCATTTTTAGAGTGGACGCTGAAGCGCAGGGCAGGGCTTTCCCAGGTTGTCCATTATCTTGATGATTTTTTATTTTGTGGTAGGCCTGGGACCACCCAATGTGAGCACCTCATAAGGACTTTTCAGTTAGTTACAAAGGAACTGGGTGTTCCGTTGGCTGACAAAAAGTCAGAAGGTCCCTGTACGGTGATCACTTTTTTAGGGATTGAATTAGATACCATTCAGCAATCAAGCAGATTGCCAGAAGTTAAATTAGTGGACCTCACTAATTTAACTTCTGAATTATAGCAATAGAAAAATAAAGTTACCCTGAAGGAGCTGCAAGAGGTAGTCAGTCACCTCAACTTTGCTTGCAAAGTAATTGCTTCTGGCAGGGCATTCCTGAGAAGGCTATGTGATGCTATGAGTGGGTTGAAGAAACCGCATCACAGATGGAGACTTTCATCAGGTATGAAAGATGACTTGCACACTTGGTTAAAGTTCTTAGATGGTTTTAATGGCATTTCCTTTTGGAGAGATGAAGTGCACTTAGGAGCGGTGTTCCAGGTCCAATCTGATGCTGCCGGCTCAAGGGGATACAGCATTTACTTTAGGGGCCAATGGTGTGCCGGCCCTTGGCTGATGGCGTGGCGTGACACTGAAGTCACCCGCTATTTAACGTTTTTGGAGTTTTTTCCAATTGTGGGAGCCTTATGGCTTTGGGCAGACATTTGGGCCAATTCTGCCGTCACATTTTGGTGTGACAATATGGCGGTGGTCCATGTTGTGAACACTCTTTCATCCTGATCGCAGAGGGTGATGAGATTGGTGAGAGCATTTACCTTGCGTTGTCTGAACTATAACATTGTGTTCCAGGCTTGTCATGTGCCTGGTGTTAACAATGAGCTGGCTGACGCCCTGTCCCGTCAACAGATCGATCGGTTCAGGGCGTTGGCTCCGGGAGCTCAGGCTCGTCCAGAGACATTACCACAAGAGGTATGGAGGATTGGAAGATTGAAGCTAACAGGGCAATCAGCTTAGCAATCGCTCCTAGCACCAGGCGGAGCTACGCAGCTACTTGTGAGGAGTTTTTCGATTTTTGTAATAATGAAGGTCTGGGAAGACCTTGGCCTATGATGGTCGATCATTTGCAACATTTTGGAGTTTATCTTCACCGTAAAGGTTTGGCTCCTCGCACAATTCAAGGAAAAATGTCTGCCCTGGCATTTTATGCTAAGGCTCAGGGGTGTCCAGATCCAGCAAGCGATTTCCGGATTAGGAAAATGATTGAAGGATGGAACAAGGAAAGGGGTCGTCAGTAAGATAGGCGCACTCCTATGTCACCAAAAATATTATCTCAACTGAGTCAGGTTTGGGATGCTGTGTGCAGTGACCAATACGAGGCTGCACTGTTTAGGGCAGCGACGTTGTGCACATTTTTGGGGGCCTTTAGAGTGAGTGAATTAGTTAGAACATCAAAGGAGGACAATTCAAGGACGGCCTTACAGATGGCAGACTTATTGGTCTCCGAAGACAGAGTCTTGTTTCATCTTTGTCGGTCCAAACAGATCAGTTAGGTAAAGGCCAGGTTATAAGTTTAGGCCATTGTTCTGTGGGTGAGTTATGCCCAGTTAGGGCTGTTTCTGAATATGTGGAGTTAAGGGGGACCTTTAGTGGAGATTTATTTTGCCATAGTGATCAATCACCCCTCACAAGATACCAATTTTGGACAATCACATCCCAAGGGCTTAACAAGGCAGGTGTAGTGGGATGGAAATTTGGCACGCATTCCTTTCACATAGGGGCAGCATCTTCAGCTGCTCCATTGGGATACGGGGATGAGCAGATAAAGAAGATGGGGCGGTGGTCTTCCTACAGGTTCAAGACCTATGTGCATTCTATTCCGCAATAGATGCTGGTTTTTTGTTTTCTCTTTCAGGCTTCCAGTTGGCAGAGGCCCGGTTGAGAGTGGTTTTGTATGGTCACAGTTACATATATTGGGCGGAGAAGTATGCTTTGCAGTCTGGTTGGGGCCATAATTTAGGCCTGGGTGCACAGGCCACGTTGGAATGGAGGGGCCGGAGAGGTATGTTCTGGGGCGAGTTCATGGAACTGGCGTCCCAGGGTTCTCTGAGGGTACTTCCGGATGTAATAGTTGTTCACCTAGGTGGAAATGACTTGGCTCAAAGAACGGGCAAGTCACTTATTTTGCAGGTGATCAATGATTTCCAAGTTATAAAGGCCAAATTTCCAGCAGTAAAGTTGGTTTGGTCAAACATTATACCAAGGCTGGTATGGCGGGCAAATTGTGACCCGAGGTGCATTGACCGGGCACGGCGTGGTGTTGTCTGGGTTGGGGTCAGTCTTGAGACACCCCAACATAAGAGTCCGATGCCCAGATCTATATAGGAGTGACGGGGTCCACTTATCCGATACAGGTTTAGAACTTTTCTTACACGATCTACAAGGGGGCCTTGGGGCCAAAGTTTTCGGCTGTGTTGGCGGGCTTGGGGCATATAAATAGCCCCAGGCCGTGGCAGGTAGTGCGAGGGGATGAGCTTTTGGGGAGTTCCTGGTAGGTCACATGGTGCAAAACATCATATCCCCCTTTTTTGTTAGACAACAGGGCTCTGACGGGAGCTGGACTTTTATTAAGGGGATCTCACAGGCTGCAGTTCACCTAGGGTCATGAGGCTCAGTGGGCTGTGGCACTGGGGATACCCTATCAAGGGGCACCTGAACACGTGCTGGTTAGAACACAGCACTATTCAGGAATAGGAACTCGCCCTGCTTTTGAATCCGGAGGTAAAGACTACACCGGATTTCCAGATAGATCGCACTACTGTAGGCCCCCTTGTTTATTAACTATTTCAGTTTAAATAGTTAATAAAGTTGTGGCCCAAGTTTAACCCAACAACCTGTGTCATCTCTTTATTTCCGGTCTAGGTGAGCAATGATCGCTCCGCCGGGCGCATGGCTGCCACGGCGGGGACGCTTTGCTTACCCGCTCAGAGATCAGCGTCGCAGGTGATGACGCTGCTTTCTCTGAGGGAAGGAGGGACGGAGCCTTTAAGGCTCAGCGTCTGTCCTGCCTGGCCTCTTTCTTCGATTGGCCGAGCAGCCCTCCTGCCCACCCTAAACTAAGAATGAGATTAGCTGGTTGCTTAGGAGCTGGATGGGAATTTTTGGCCTTCATCCCTGATTGGCCAGTGGGATGTGAGCACATTTTCGCGCATCCCATTCTTACTGCTGGGTGTGCTCTTTAATATAATTAAATAAAAGTTTAATGGTTAGTTAAAGTCAATTGGTCACAGTGGCAGGTAGTGTGAGGGAATGAGCTTTTGGGGAGTTCCTGGTAGGTCACATGGTGCAAAACATCGTATCTCCCTTTTTTGGTAGACAACAGGGCTCTGACGGGAGCTGGACTTTTATTAAGGGGATCTCACAGGCTGCAGTTCACCTAGGGTCATGAGGCTCGGTGGGCTGTGGCACTGGGGATACCCTATCAAGGGGCACCTGAACACATGCTGGTTAGAACACAGCACGATTCAGGAATAGGAACTCACCCTGCTTTTGAATCCGGAGGTAAAGACTATACCGGATTTCCAGATAGATCGCACTACGGTAGGCCCCCTTGTTGATCGGAGTTTCAGTTTAAATAGTTAATAAAGTTGTGGCCCAAGTTTAACCCAACAACCTGTGTCGTCTCTTTAGTTCCGGGCTGGGTGAGCAACAGTCCTGCATTACTTGACTATGTGTGAAGGGAAGGCCAACACAGAGTGGTGCAAGAGTGTGGAATATTGTGAGCTAGAAAAGATTTTGACTGATTGAGGCCAATGGAGTGAAACGTCATGACTCCAGGGCATCAGCTATACATTTGCAGATAACCTGCAACAGGCTTTTTACTAAGAATGATCTACAAACAGGTGCAAAACTCCTGGAAACACGTTCCTCATTTTAATGCTATTCCTGGCATTAAAGTAGGATGTGGAGCAGCTGCGAGCCAGCCAGTGCTTGGAGGTTTCCTGGTTGCTGACAGCACCAGGGCAGCAGCTGAGAGCCGTTGCCCATTCAGTTGCAAAAGCAATGCTGGCCAGCTATTGCCAAGGTAGCCAGAAGCCTTCCAGCATGGGTGGTGATGCTGTTCTTGCCTGAGGAGCAACTCCAGTAGCTTCATTTTCACCATATGTCAAGTAAGCAAGGGCTCTGCTGCTCTGACCCCAGCGCTGTCAGTAGTTGGGAAGCATCCCAGCACTGGCTGACTAGCTCTATAGAAGCCCTACTGCAGCTCTTAAAAAGTGCAGATTGACACTGTTTTTTTAGACTGCAGGACGGCTTGTGTTATGTGCAGTGGCAGAAATCAGTGTGAATTCAGTTCAGTTTTTTTCTGAACATGGTCAATGATTGAAAAAGTCTAGGAAGATGACAGGAACCTCAGTGTTGTTTTTTATAGCTTTGATGGTTACAAGGAACACTCACAAAAACACAGATTCCAGTAGTACCATGGTAATGTGAGGTAGTGTGCTGTGAATTTTGGAAGGAAGTGGTTCTCTGGTGAGTAGCCTTTAGCACCTCATAAGTCTGCTCCTTCTCATGTTCTTTACTTGGATCTTTTTGATTTCAAGGGTCATTTGCTGTTTCTTCAAGCTCAGTTAGATTTCTAAGTGTTTCCTGGAGAGGCTCTGTGGGAATAGGGAACCAATTTCACATTGTTTCATGAAACAATTACCCACTGGAGGATGAATTAATGGTCATCGTAAGCATGGGGTGTGGATACCTTAGGGTCTCACAGCAAACCAATGATTCATATATTAACTATCTAAAGCAGCAGCAAAGTCTGTCAAGGGTTCTCTGAACTACTTAGGCCTACAAACAGAACTTTAAAACTCCTGGGCACTTTTGGAAGAACAGTTTCAACACTGTTGCACTTCTCTTGGTGCTAACAGTACATGAAAATGTTCATTAAGATTATTGTAGACCAGCTGTATTAACTACTGCGTAAGTAGGTTGCTTACAAATTTAAAAAGGAATGATTCTATTCAGCTGTCTGCACTATCACCCATCACTTTGCCTGTTGATGCTGTGGCTGAAAGTGTGCCACAGGACAGAAAATATGCAGCACAAAGGATACATATTTTCCCCCTTTTACATGAACATGATAAAGGATGCCATTGCTGGTGGAATCCCCACATCACCTAAAATATATATGAAATATGTGAATTGCACTTCTAACATTCATCTTAAGGTGGTCGAGCTGTAGTTAATTCTTCATTTGTTGTTGTTGTTTAGTCGTTAAGTCGTGTCTGACTCCTCGTGACCCCATGGACCAGAGCACGCCAGGCCCTCCTGTCTTCCACTGCCTCCCGGAGTTTGGTCAAATTCATGTTGGTAGCTTCAGTGACACTGTCCAACCATCTCATCCTCTGTCGTCCCCTTCTCCTCTTGCCTTCACACTTTCCCAACATCAGGGTCTTTTCCAGGGAGTAATTCTTCATTACCTTCCTCTAATAGACTATAAGACAGAGTATAATAATAACCAGGAGCAGCCGAATTAATTCTGATTTATGGAGATCCTCCCAGTGTTTTCTAGATATAAGCTGCCTAGACATGGACTGTGCAGCTTGCTTGAGGCTAGATGGGTGGCAGGGTCCATAACCTATTAGCAGGGACATTTCCACTGGCCCCTCTCTCAGGAGGCACAGCACTGAGTGAAACTTCTATTCCAAGTGCTCTAACTCACTGAGCTATACCAGCGCTAGGTATAGGAGTGTGTTCTTTCATTCTAATTTCTATTTGGAAAATAATGGTTTTGAGGGGAAGAGGATTTTTTAAAAAAATTCCCAAATCCTCTGTCAATTGTTGGAACACATAGCTTATGAGCAGATGGTCATATGCCAACCCTTCCTGCTCATTTGTCTGGCCCCACCATTTGCCATTTGTTTTAACTACAGTACCTAAAACCAAGCCACTACTGCTGATAAATGTCCTGTACAAAAAGCTGCCAGAAGCACATAAACAAAAAGATCTCTCTCACACACACCTCTTTCCTTCTCCCCTTTCCCTCCCCTTCTTTTCTAGAAAAGATGCTGACCTATGCATGGGCATTCTGGAACCATCTGATATCATGCAGAATGGATACAGTTGATGCCAGATTTGAGTGGCACCTGTGGAAGGAGCATGGACTTTGGTGGTTGACACTGGTTTTTGAGTGCAATAGTGATATGCCCCCAACCACCGGTCCTGCTGTCTGAAATTTGGCAAATTAATCTTCTTCAGCATGGTCTATTATATCTACACAGTTCATATACATTGGCGCAAAACCACAAAGGCTGTAACCATTTTGGATTTTGCAATGCAAGGGAAGGGAATCCAAACTTACAAAATGATTAGGATCCGGGACACAAATAAATTGGATGGGGCTTGAATTGCTTCAGCTCATGTTGGCCTACAAAGTGAATCAAGCAACTCTTGCAGAGCCCTGGTGAAAGCTTTTGACCCCATTTACGTAAGCTGGAAACTGGAAAATGTCAAAAGAAGGGCAGGGAATTTTTTAAAACATTAGAAATGTTCATTAAAATTGTGTCCCTTTTAGCTCAGCAATACATTTATGCCCTGGTCTGATCACCCTATGAGGGTACGTACCTTCAGCGAATAAGTGAATTGCTATATTAATGAAAACAAATTGTAAATGAAATTAAGTGGAGTCTGCTCCATTTTGTCTTCCATTTCATGCCGACTTTTATGTTCCACAATTAGGCTATAATATATATATTTAATAATAACAATAAGAACCGTAATGTCTCTTATTTTATATAGAGAGTCCATTTATGCGCCAGACATTTTAGGAGCTTCCTGAGTCGGAGAATAAGCACATTTTAAAAGACCAATTTAATTTTGTAAGATTAAAATTGGAGAGACAATTAAAACTGATTCAAGACACAAATAAAATCAATTCTGTGCAACTAAGAGGTCCTTGGAATTAAGATTAAAAAAGATCTTCAGGGCAGCAAAGTTATTTGAAAATGGGATGCAGGAAGAGAAGTCTCTCTCTCTCTCTCTCTGTGTCAACTTTTTTCAATAGTGTTTGCATATAAGAAGATAAATACCATTAACTCTTTCCCCCCCCAGCTGAACTCTGAGTAAAATTCAGATCTTAGATAGGATGTCTTTGCTTGTTTTTAATTTATTTTTTAATGTTCATATGAGTATGAAAGAGAGGGACAAAATCATTTCAGTAGAACTGTATACAAATGGTGGATTATGCTACTCAGTAAGTTCCAATGTACATGTGGGCCTTTGGTTTCTCAGCTGCAAAGCCACAGGAAAGAAATGGAGGGAGTCTATTAGAATGGAACAGAACACATTATCTTGATGATCTCACAGTGTTCTTTCTAAAGTGGATACATTTAAAGCACTTTCAGAAGATGACCCTAAATATTAACTCCATTCTCCTGCTGTTGTACATGAAATGGACAAGACATGCCCTTGAGTTAAAACTATAAATAAGGTGGCAAGGTCACTGGCATCCCATTCCTTGAGATACCCGGGCCAAAATCTGAAGCCAGGTTGGGCTCTTGTGATACCACAGAGATGGGGCACAAAAAGATAGGAGGGGGCTGGAGATAGAATCAACTGAAGGGAATAGGTAGAAATGTAATCAGGATAACTAGGCTCAGAATCTGAATAAAACCTGGCTAATCAGGTGTTATGTTACCTCCCAGGTCAGGGAGAACAAGTACAGTTTTGGTTTTCAGGAAGGCAGCAGAAAGTGCCCACCAGTTGCAGTAGTTAATGATACTTCTGCTAGAGCTCATGCCCCACATGGCCTTATCTGTTCCATGTTGTCCCACACGCAGTGGGACAGAACGTTAACATGTGGCTTCAGCCCTTTGGAGTTCAGAATGATTACTTAAGCTCTCTTCCCCTTTCAAAGGAATCACATTCACACTCCTTTCTCATAAAATAAGAACATTTATGTTTATTACAGAAATATACTTGGGGTAGGAAAAGTAATAGGAGGCTAGTTCTAGCTAGCTAAGTTGGAAGTATCGGAAGCCACGGTTGCCACTTTCATTGCTACAGAACAAAAGCAAGGTATCTCCTCCTTGGAGGAATAAGAAAGAAGTATGAGAGAGAGAAGAAACAGTAGTGCAGCTATGCTACTGTGCAGCAGAGCAAATCAACTTTCTACAAAGAAATACTGAGAATGGGGCAGCTGAAACAAAATAATATAAGATCAGCACCAAATTTGGCACAGATGTAGCTGAAAGTCTGTTCGTGCTCTGTGCAAAATTTAGAGAAGTTTCAGCAAAGGCCTTTTGAGTTATGATTTTGAAATTAAAACTGTTTTACCCCTCTGTGCAGAAACAAGCAACCTTAAAGCTCCCCATATCTGAAACAGTTCATGCAATTTGAGGACTAATCTTGTTTATCTTGAAAAAGAATGGTTGTCCCCCCCCCCCCCGCTTTTTTAATTTGAAAGAATCCATGCTGCAGGGACTGAAATATTGCTCCTCAAAAAAGGCCTTTCAAAAGGGAAAAGCAATATAGCAAAGACTGATCATGCATGGAACAGGCTTACCAGCAGGAGCATTCCAAAGTTGATAGCTTGTTGCAGCTTTGTGAGCCAGGAAAGGAGAAGAGGAGAGTAGTTGTAGTAGGGAGTCACCTACTACGTGGAATTGAGACCGAAATTTGCCGGGAGGATCCATGGACTTGCCAGGTATGCTGTCTCCCTGGAGGACGGATAAGGGATGTGATGGAAGGATTGCCATCACTCATAAAACCTACATATACATATCCCTTTCTTCTTGTCCACGTGGGAACAAACAACACAGCCAAGAGGAGCTACCAAGAAATCACGTCTGACTTTGAAGCTCTGGGAAGGAAACTCAAGGACTTTGGGGCCCAGATAGTTTTTTCTTCCATCCTACCATTGCTCAGAAGAGGAATTGAAAGAGAAAGGAAGAGCCTCTGGGTGAATGACTGGCTACAAAGGTGGTGTCGACGAGAGGGGTTTGGTTTTTGGGACCATAGGCTAAGCTTCCCGGAAGGAGGACTGCTAGCAAGAGACGGCTTGCATCTAACAAGGACTGAGAAGAATGTGTTTGCTCACAGGATGAAGAACTTCATCAGGAGGGCTTTAAACTGAATTGGAAGGGGGAGGGAGACGCGAGCACAGAGTTAAGGGTAGATGAAGCCTTAGACACAATAAGAGGAATGGACCAAACTGATCAAAAGGGAAACAACAACAACAACAACAACAACAATAATGAAAATTGACCACTCTATGCGGTCAATTATGACCGCCTAGAGTGGTCATAATTGACCAGATAGGCGGGGTATAAATGAAATAAATAAATAAATAAATAAAATGTACAAAGACAAACAGGCCACAAATCACATACCCTCCGGTGTCTGTATACGAATGCCAGGTGTATGGGAAACAAACAAGAAGAACTGGAAATTTTAATCCAGGAGGGGAAGTATGACTTGATAAGAATAACTGAAACTTGGTGGGATGACTCCCATGACTGAAATACAGCAATTGAGGGATATAAACTGATCAAAAAGAACAGAGAGAATAAAAAGGGAGGTGGAGTGGCAGTATATGTCAAAAATACATATTCCTGCACAGAAGTGGCAGAAATGGACATTTTATCAGAAGTGTTGAAAGACTGCCTATACAAAAGGCAACTGAACAATGGGATTTATTTTATAAATTTCAAACCCCGCAGCATAAATGCCCTAACTAAAGTCATAACCCATTCTTTTTGCCTACGCAAAAAGGCATGACCAGGCGCCACCACTCTGCAAGCAAAGTTTAAATGGCCCACAATCTCCTGAAGCTCCCTCAGGGACACCTTTTTCTTCTGCAACATCCCTGCTATCCTGACCTTAAAGTCAGCTAATTTACTCTCAGGCAGTCTAGATGTCTGCTTCACCATGTCCAGCTCAATACCTAGGAACGTCAGAGATGTGGCTGGTCCCTCGGTCTTTTCCTCCACCAAAGGTAGCCCGAGCTCACTCACCATTGATTGAAAATTGTTCAGAATCAATCTGCACCTACCTGAATTCTTCTCACCACAAAAAAGGTAATCATCCAAATAATGGGCCGTAGACTTACAGCCCACCCTACACATGAGCTTCCACTCGAGGAACGAGCTAAAACGATCAAATGCTGCGCATGAAACGGAGCAGCCCATGGGCAGTGCTCTATCTATGTAAAAGGATCCCTGGGAATGAAAACCTAACAGGTTAAAATCCAGAGGATGAACTGGAAAAATCTGGAAAGCCGATTTTATATCACATTTCGCCAGCTCCGCCCCTGCACCACACTTTCGTACCATGCGAAACGCCTCATCAAAGGAGGTGTAGTGCACGGTACAAAGCTCCTGAGGGATGGCATCGTTAACCAATACCCCCTCTGGGTAGGACAAGTGGTGAATTAATCAAAACTCACCTTGAGACTTTTTTTGGAACTATTCCCAAAGGTGAAACCCTCAAGGTCTCCAAAGGGGGCGTCACAAAGGGTCCTAATACTCTCCCTTCCTTCACTTCCTTAGCAATCTTCGTCTGAACAATACCCTCCATGCCACAGACGGATTTTAGGTTTTGCGCAAAGAAGGCTTTATGCTCAGCAACCGCCGATATCCTAAAACCGTACCTAAAACCTTCCAATAAATAACTTGTATCCTCTCTAATGGGATAATCACGCAACCAAACTTCCAAAACTTTAACTCTAATTGGGCTGGGGACCTTTTCCAGGGTTACCCCCGCCGCTATTGGGTTTTTTACCTCCTCCTGGACCCTTGCTCTGGTGTTGCACCCCAGCTCAGAAACAGGAGGCACTGGGATGCTGTCCCCCGCACACCGAACACTCGTGTCTAAAATGGCATGGCTTCCTGGAACAGGCACCCTTGTAGTTGTAATCCCAGCAGAGCAGGCGGGGTTGAACCACCTGCCCCACTCCAGCACAGGGACTTTGATTCAAAACAGTCTTCCTTTTTTTTTCCTTTTAACTATTTATTTATTTATTATTTAATAACTTGGGATAGGGTATGGGATACAGAAGGTAAAGGGAAATGTAAGGGGGGGAAAGGGGGGGAGGAGAAACACAAAATATACTGACATCCAGTCTATTCATATTGCAATATCAAAATTCAAACTTTCCGCTTTTCTACTATTCACTGCCCTCCAGATTTTAATTTACATCCTCGTTTTGATCTATATTATTCAAGCACTATCTGGTGACTCTAGCCATTTATAAAATAAATCCCATCGTTCAGTTGCCTTTTGTATAGGACAGTCTTTCAACACTTCTGATAGAATGTCCATTTCTGCCACTTCCCATATCTTCTCAATAAGTGCCTCTTGTTTCGGCATCACCGGACTTTTCCAATTTTTGGCATAAAGAATTCTAGCTGCAGTGACTATATATATAACTAAGCACTTCTTTGCCTTATCTATATTATCTGGTATCATACTCAATAGAAACAGTTCTTGAGTTAGTGGAACCTTACAGAGCAATATTTTTTGTAACAAAGTATGCACTCCTATCCAATATTGTTTCGCTACTCTACAAGTCCATCACATATGATAAAAGCTTCCCTCGTGTGCTTCACATTTCCAACAAATATTTGACACATCTGTATAAATCTTTGACAATTTTTTCCAGAGTCATATGCCACCTATAAAACACCTTGTATATGTTCTCCTTAAAATTAACCGATTTTGTAAGCTTTATATTATTTTGCCATATTTGCGACCATTGATCAATATCAATATTATGGCCTATATTTTGTGCCCACTTAATCATACATTCTTTAACCATCTCATCTTGCATTTTAATTTCTAACAAATAATTATACATTTTCTTAATTATTTTGTCCTTTGAGCCTAATAGAAATTTATCAAATGTTGTTTGTTCTAAGTAGAAACCCTCTATTTTGTCTTTTCTGTATCTGGATTCCAGCTGTGCTCTGGACCACCGGTCTATATATATGTTTTGTGTCTCTAACTCTTCTTTAGACCTTAACTCACAGTCCCTTTTTAATAAATCTTGATATCTTAGAAGCTTCGCTTCCGTCATAAGATTAGGTTGTGTAAAGGCTTCTATAGGTGATACCCATACTGGTATTTTTTGGTAAATTTGTTCAATAATTTTTTTCCAAGTTCCTAATAGAGCTCTTCTTATCATATGTAAATTGAAATGTTTTTGCTCTTTATCTTTTTTATACTATAGAAAGGCATGCCAACCAAACTGCAAATCATGTCCCTCCAAATTGAGTAGTCTATAATTTTCCAAAGTTATCCATTCCTTTATCCAGTCTAATACACAGGATCTATAATACAAAACCCAATCTGGAAGACCAAAACCCGCTCTCTGTTTGGCATCTTGCATTGATTTAATTTTAATTCTTGGTTTTTTACCTTGCCACACAAATCTCATAATTATCTTATTAAGTTCTTGAAAAAAGGACTGTTTTAATATTATGGGAATTGTCTGAAATAAAAATAAAAATTTTGGCAGAACATTCATGTTGATGGTTGCAATTCTTCCCATCAGCGATAACTGTAATTTGTCCCATCTCTCTAAGTTGGTCTGTATCTCTTTAATCAACTTAATGTAATTATCTTTGAATAATGTGCTTGTTTTCTTTGTAATTTGGATCCCTAAGTATCTAATTCTCTTTTCTTCTTGGAAGTTAGTCTTTTCTATTAGCTTCTGTCATTCTTGTTCTCTCATGTTTTTAACAAGTATTTTTGTTTTCTTTTGGTTTATTTTCATTCCTGCCATGTCGCCAAAAATTTTCAGCATCTCCATCAGATCTTCTATTGAATCCATTGGATCTTCCAATATAATGACTAGATCATCTGCAAAGGCTTGGAGCTTATAAGTATGACCTCTTACTTTCAGTCCTTTTAATTCCTTTTTATCTCTAATTTGTTCGGTTAATATTTCTAGAGTAAGAATAAATAGTAATGGCGAGAGCGGACACCCCTGTCTAGTACCTTTCTGTATTTGTATTTCTTTCGTCAATTCTCCATTAATTCTCACTTTTGCATTTTGCTGGGTATAAATTGCTTTGATTAGTTTCAAAAATCTTTCTCCAACTTGTAGCACTTCCAGTTGATACAGCATAAAATTCCAATTCAGATTATCGAAGGCTTTCTCCACATCCAAGAATATCATAGCCATCTGTTTCTCCAGGTGAGCTTCATAGTATTCCAAAGAATTTAAGATTATCCTTATATTATTTTTCATCTGCCTTTTTGGAAGAAACCCCGACTGGTCTTGATGTATTAACTGCATTAAAATTCTTTTCAGTCTAGTTGCCAACATGGTCGCATATATTTTATAATCCACGTTCAGTAATGAGATTGGTCTGTAATTTTTAATTTCTTTGCCTTCCGTGTTTTCCTTATGTATAAGGGAAATTATCGCTTCTGTCCATGTTGGTGGTAGTTCTCCCTTTTCTTCTACAAATTCCAAAAGCTTCTTATATGGATTGAGCAATACATTTTCTAATTCTTTATAATATTCCGCTGGCAGACCATCTGGGCCTGGTGCTTTCCCGTTTTTTTTGTTTTTTGAGGGCTTCTATAATTTCTGCATACGTTAAGGGCTCATTTAAGGACTGAATTTGTTCTTTAGTCAGTTTCATTTTGTTATGTTTCCATACATATTCTTTCTGAGCTTCTTTATCTACTTCCTTTCTATTGTATAAATTCCGATAGAAATCCTCAGCAATCTTTTTTATTTCTTCTTGTTTAAATTTCTCCATCCCTGTTTCATCTTTCAATGTTCGTATTATTGTTTTCTCCTTCTCTTTCCTTAATTTATATGCTAACCATCTCCCTGGTTTATTTGCATTTTCAAAAAAGTTTTGCTTTGCAAATTTAAGCTTCTTTGCAGTTTCTTCGGTGAGCAATATATTTATCTGGTGTTGTATAGACTTTATCTTCTCTTTCAGTTCTGTATTTGTCGGGTTTTGTTTCAACTGCAACTCATCTGAGGCTAATCTACTTTCCAAAGTCTCATATTTTTTCTGTCTTTCTCTTTTTTGTTTTGCTGCAATTCTTATAGCTATTCCTCTAAAAAATGCCTTACTTGCCTCCCGGACCATTATCATTGATGTTTCTGGCCTTATATTCTGTTTAAAGAAGAGATCAATTTCTTCTTTTACTTGCTTATTAAAATCCTCATTTTTTAAATGTGCAATATTGAGCCTCCAATTAAATTCTCTTGATTTGCTACCCAATTGTAATGAAATTGGACTGTGGTCTGCAAATGTATTAGGTAAGATGTCTATTTGTTCCAATTCTTTCATTAAGCTTGTTGAGATGTTTGTATCCAACATGTATCAATTCTTAACCACAATTTATGTCTATTAGAATAAAAGGTATAGTCTCTTGTCTTTGGATTACATGTCCTCCAAGCATCTATAATATTTCTTCTTCCGCCAGCTGTAAGAAGTTTCTTGAGATTGTACCTCTCTCTTTTTTAGTTATTTTATCTGATTTTGTGTCTAGTTCTTTGTCAAAAACAGTATTAAAATCTCCTATCACACAGTAATAATCATAATCTTTATTTGTCAGTTCTAGTTGCAGTTGTTTAAAAAAAGTTCTTGGTTTCCATTTGGTGCATAAATATTAACGATTAGCATTTTCTTTGATTCTCTTTGGATTTCCACCATTAATATCCTTCCATTGTCTGAGGCAAAAATTAGTTTTGGTTCCAGTTCTTTCTTTATGTACATAGCCACACCTTTCTTCTTTTTACTTACGTCCGAAGCTGCAAATAATTTTCCTAACCTTGGACATTCCAGCAGTTTCTGGTCTACTCTTTTCATGTGGGTTTCTTGAAAACAAATAATATCAGATTTCTGTTTCTGTAATTGTAGAAAGATCTTTTTTCGTTTTTGAGGTGAGTTCAGGCCATTTATATTGACTGAAAAAATCTTCATTTGTTTTCTAGTCATCTTGTTGTTGATTACTACCTTTCTGTTTTTTCCTCGTCATGCTTCTGGTACATCTTGACTTGGCTACTTCATGTTCTCCTAGCTCTATATCTGATTCTGATTGTGATGATTGAGTTGATTTCTCTTGGGGTCTTTCTTCTGGTTTTCCCTCCTTCTTTCTTTCACCCTGTATTTTCAGATTCTTATTTTTTTCCATAAAATCTTGCACTTTCATCGGTGATGTTATATTATATCTCTGTGTGTCAATTCTGAAAAATAAACCTTCTGGTGTTAGCCATCTATATGAAATTCCATTTTGTTGAAGTAGCGATACCAGGGAGGAGTATTCCTTCCTTCTCTGTCTCATTTGCCAGGGAATTTGTTTTAAGACATTAATTTTCTTGTCTTCTATTATCAATTGTTTATCTTGTGAGATTCTTAAAACCTTATCTCTGATTGATTTCTTCGTAAATCTCACATGGATTTCTTTAGGTAGCTTATTTCTCCTGATATATGCTGTGCTCACCCTATAAGTTGCTTCCAGACATTGACGAAGATCCGCTACTTCTATCTTTATTTCTGCAGCCAGAGCTTTACTCATTAATATCTCTAGGTCTTCGCCTTCCTTTTCTGGCACATTTTGAAATCTCAGCATTTTCGATGCTCTCTCCATCTCTAACATTATTAATCTGTCATCATTTTGTTTTTGATTCTTCTGTACTGTCTGTAATGTTTCTTCAGTTTGGTTCACCCTGGCATCTGTACCTTTCACTTTTTCCTCAATATCTTGTGTTTTTGTTTTCATTTCCATTATCTGTTGCTTGGCTTCTGATATATCCACTTTCATCTCCTCCATTTCATCTGCTATTTGGGTGAGACGTTCATTTACTTGTTGGAATCCTGCTGTTAATAAATTTTGCATGGTGGTCTGCCATTCTTTATCTGGTTCTTGTGCCACTAATTTTCCCAGGCCTTGTGCCTGAGCAGGAGAGGTTCCAGGCATTTGGGGTTTTGATTTTTTTGGAGGCCATTTCGATTTCCCTATTTAGCCAACAAACAAAGCCCACTATCAACAACCTCACCTAAAACCTTCCTCCAGACTTTTCCCATATATTGTAATATATAAATCAGTTTTTAGCCCAACAGTTTAAAACACAGCCATGGTAGAAATGTTCCTTCTTCTCGAAAGTCCTAGCAACGTTGTTGTATCCCCAACCTCTGTTCCCAGATTCCCCATGCCGTCCAACAAGAAAAATCCAAGCTGACGACAATCACAGAATTTCAAACGTCAATATTTGTACAGTTCCCACCTCGTTACGATAATCCAAAGTCCCAAGCAATGTTCCAGATATCAAAATGGAGCTAGGAAAGATCTCCGGCTTTCCTGCCTCAATATTTGTACAATTCCAATCTTAGTACGATGTTCCAGAATCCCAAAGGCTTTTCACATGTCAATTAGATATATTGTGGCTGACATTCAGCTTTCCTCTAGTAGGTGTCATTATAATCCACTGTATGTTCTTTCCACTGTGAATCCAGTGAGCAACTCCAGTCCTGGTTTTCTCAATTACACAGTTCACTTTTGAGAAGTCATAACTCTCCAAGCTAACTTCACAAAGTTTATAATATAGTCTCTCACAGCCGCAGCCTCCGAGGGGGGCTTCCCCACCCAAGGGATATTATATAGTCCCCAAGATTTGGTAGCACTCTATCTGCTGTTAAGAAGTCTGTCTAATTTCTTACTGATAACAACATAAGATCTGTCCGTCTTTGTTTATTTCATCAAGGAATTTTCCAGGATCAGCTTTTTATTTTCCTTTTCTTTCACCGTCTCGCTACTGGCCTTGGCCAGTCTGCAGAGAGCTGGTTTCGCTTTTGAAATAGCAAAACAGCAGAGCCGGTAAGCAGACTCGCCGCTCCTCCACTTCTTTCAGCCCTTCCCGCTTTATAGTATCATTTTTAGATTAAGGGCTTCAATTTTATTTATTGTTGTCAATTTTTAACTGTAGTTCTTCATTCTCCTCTCCTCTAAGGTGGGTGGGTTACTCACAGTTAATTGCCAAGATGGCTCCCAGACCCGATCTGTGCTCTGTGATCTCTTCAGAGGGAAGAAATGCTA
Organism: Intellagama lesueurii; assembly: GCA_037013535.1. NCBI lineage: Eukaryota > Metazoa > Chordata > Lepidosauria > Squamata > Agamidae > Intellagama > Intellagama lesueurii. The sequence goes on from JBAJHW010000002.1 coordinate 223,608,272, forward strand.
GGTTGCTGCCTCACATTCTTTCCTCTGATGCTCACGTACTGCTCAGGGAGACTTCTCCTAGCCTCCCCTGTGGCCCCCATCTCATGAAGGACCCCCAGACTGGGCGGTTCCAGCTTTCCCCAGGAGCTTTTCCTGGAGGCTGCTGACTGCACCGCGACAAGCCCCACCTCTCCAAAACAGTCTTCCTAATGAGATGCCCACTAGCGCACCTATCTCCAAAGTGGGGCCTAGCTGGCGTCATAGATTGCAGCCAAAGCCCAGAAAGGGGCTCATCCCAGCGCAGGTTAGGTTGAATCGCACTGCGCATATGGAATGATTCATCATAGGCAAGCCATGCTTGACCTGCAAAGTCTACATAGGCCCTATAGATTATATCTAGATATTTAAAGAGAGATTGAGCCCGCTAAGGTTGAGCCTTTACTACAACCCCGGCATAAATTATAAAACCAGGTAGCCAATTCGACCATGTCCTATCAGGCTTCTTCCTCCTTTGCCTATCCTTATCTTTCTCATCCTCCTTATCCAAATCCTTCTTCTCTATATTTCTATTTAGTAGGTCAAAGAAGTCTACGTATTAACCCTTTCCAATTTTTTCCTTAGTTGCCAAGGTGAGGTGGTCGCCCAGAGGCATTGAGTAATCCCCTGCTGGTAAAGCTTGCAAAGGCGCCGTATTAAACCCGGTGTCTGGAACCGCTGGGTATGACCAAATTCCAGCGCCCCCTGTCAAATTTAGATGGGGGCAGGAATGCAACCTGCGGGTAGGCTGCAGCCCAGCTGCCAAAGTGTGCGTTCAAGCAAGGCCAAGGGGAACAAGAGGCCTGAAAACTCTGGCCTTCATATGGATTGTAATAGGGGGAACTAAATTGCCCCATGCCTGGCCAAGGCCAGACAGATGTAGGTGAAGCAGTGTCCGGTGCAGCAGTTGACTCACCAGTCATAGGAGGCATTGCAGTTGGTTCTTCCCTGCCGTACTGGCAATCTGGACTACACCCATCTCGCGCTTCCGGCACTCCATGGATTGCTGCCGCTGACCCCACTGCCAACGGAATCAGTGTCACACTACCTTCCTCAGCCTGATGGTGCACTGGCATGGCCACTGACCCATCTGAGTCTCACCTGGATGTCCCTGCCAACTGCTGCTCAGCTTCTAAGACAGCAAACCTAGACATTAGATTGTCAGCCATGGCTCTGAGCTTAGCCCGGCGATGGCTCTTAGCCTCCCTAGCCGAGCAACATGGTTGCACCTGGCTGGACTGTGGGGCCTGACTTGCCACTCTTTCAGCTTCTAATGCAGATATTTTTTCCTGCAATTGTTGCCAAATGGGCCAAGATTCTTCATCCGATGAAGACTGAGGTGGCGATACCTGAGGGACTGGCTATTTTTTGGCAGGCTGCTTTCCCTTCCTGTTCCCCTGACCTTTCCTCAAAGCCATTACCACCAAGCTCAGTTTCAAATAAGAAGCTCCACAGGCCTCACTGCCAAGGCCCTCCCACAAATTGGAAGGTCTTCCTCTGCTGTAACTGCTGATGTAGCTAATGCAAGTAACTACCTATGCAGCTATTGCAATCAATCACCTAATTAGAAACCCCTGAATATTTATTATATCTATTGAACCAATGTAATTAATTACCTATATAGCTACTTTGTAATGAACACCTATCTAATAAGCTCTAAAATTATTTATCGAATTTGAATATACTATGTAATATTACAAAAGAGTCAATATGCCACAATATTTACGTGCAATAAGCAACCTATTAATTCAGGATACTACTAAATTTTATAATTAATGATCAAGTCCAATTAATTAGCTCTAACTAATATGATTCAAATACTGCCTATTAATTTAAATTACTATTAAAGATTATTAATAAATAATAGCCCACTCCTTAGTTAATTAAAATATTATTTAATTGTTGCTTATCTAATTATAATTATTCTAATATCAAGAACTGATGTATCCTTAATGATGTAAAATTATTGAGCAATTGATACTAATTCAACTATCCAAACACTAATAAGGTAATTAATTAAATCCCTTTTCGTTCTTTCTTTTTCTTTTTTTTTAGCCACCCAAGAACTGAACTTAGCCTAAGAAATACTTATGACTCCCAAATGAAAAAAGATGGCCGACCACCAAGCATGCCCAGCCCAACTGCCAAGCACATGGCACAATTCAAATTCAAGCACCCCCTACCTCCACCAGGTTCTCTCTAGCCAAAGTAATGAGGGGGGGGGAGCGAAGTGCCAAATGGCCTATGCGCACCGCTGCCACTTCCAGAAAGCAACCTCGGCAATAAAGCACCTGGCAGAAAAAGTTGGTGTTTTGTTTTGTTTTTTTAAAAAACAATAATAAAAGAAACAACTATTACCAGGCCAATCAGCCTTGGCAACAATCCACTTGATTAAAATGAGCCGACCAAGGCAGGTTGCGTCCCAGCACAGCTAGTGCGAGCCGCGCTGACTTATCCCCCCCTTTGTTTAGTATTAAAGAAAACTAAAACCAAAATCCTAATTAATTAAAACTGTCATTGATCAATCAAAAGTGACACAACGAAAAGATAGAAAACCAAGGGAGGGAGCTGATGCTACCCTCCCTAATCCCGAGCTCCAAGCAGTGCCGGCCTCGCAGCCAAGTACGCAGTTCACCAGGAACCAATCCACAGGACTCCTTCTCCAATCAATGCCAGTGAAGGAAGAGGAAGAGGAGAGGGGGGAATGGCCCTTAAATAACCTGCTGTTCCCCCCTCTCCCAGGAAATGCTATTGTGAAATTTGAGAGGTCTCGCAATTTCCGGGGACGGAGGCAAAGCCGAGCCGAGCCGCTGAAGCGTGGCTCGGCCGCGGCTCCAACATTTTCTTGAAATCATGGGAAACGGGTGAGGTGCCAGAGGATTGGAGGAGGGCCAATGTTGTCTTTATCTTCAAAAAGGGCAAAATAGAGGAACCTGGAAACTACAGGCCAGTCAGCCTGACATCAATCCCAGGCAAAATTCTGGAGCAGATCATAAAGCGGTCATTGTGCAAACACCTAGAAAACAATGCAGTAATAACTAGAAGCCAACATGGATTTGTCAAGAACAAATCCTGCCAAACTAATTTGATCTCATTTTTTGATCAGGTCACCTCCCTGATAGACAGAGGGAATGCTGTAGACGTAGTATATCTTGACTTCAGCAAAGCTTTAGACAAAGTGCCTCATGATATCCTGATTAGCCAGGTAACTAGGTGTGGGCTGGATAGATCAAGTGTCAGGTGGATACACAATTGGCTACAGAATCGTACTCAGAGGGTGAGGATTAATGGGTCCTTCTCTAACTGGGAGGAGGTAACTAGTGAGGTACCCCAAGGCTCAGTCCTGGGCCCGGTGCTCTTCAATATTTTTATTAATGACTTGGATGAGGGAGTGCAGGGAATGCTTGTCAGATTTGCAGATGATACAAAATTGGGTGGAATAGCTAAAACCCTAGAAGACAGAAACAAAATTCAAAATGACCTTGATAGGATGGAGCACTGGGCCTAAAACAACAGAATGAAATTCAATAGGGATAAGTGCAAAGTACTGCACCTCGGAAAAAGAAACCAATTGCAAGTTACAAGATGGGGGATACCTGGCTCAGCAAAACTATGAGCAAGAAGGATCTTCGAATTGTCGTAGATCAGAACCTAAATATGAGCCAACAGTATGATGTGGCTACAAAAAAGGCAAATGCTATTTTAGGCTGCATTAACTGAGTGTTAGTGTATAATTTCCAAATCCCACGAGGTGCTAGTCCCCGTGTATTCAGCACTGGTTAGGCCTCACCTTGAGTAATGTGTCCCGTTCTGGACACCACACTTCAAGAAGGATGCTAATAAATTGGAACAAGTTCAGAGGAGGGCAACAAGGATGATCAGGGGGCTGGAAAGCAAGCCTTGTGAGGAAAGGCTGAAAGAATGGGGCATGTTTAGCCTTGAGAAAAGAAGGCTGAGGGGTGATAGGATAGCACTTTTCAAATATTTGAAAGGCTGTCATACAGAGGAGGGGCAAGATCTGTTCTTGATCATCGCAGAGTGCAGGACACGCAACAATGGGCTCAAGTTAAAGGAAGCCAGATTTTGGTTGAATATCAGGAAAAACGTCCTAACTGTTAGAGCAGTACAACAGTGGAACCAGTTACCTTGGGAGTTGGTGAGTGCTCCAACACTGGAGGCATTCAAGAAAAACTTAGATAATCACCTGGTAGATATGCTTTGATAGTAATGCAGCAGATTGATTAACCTGAAATAGTTATGTACATGTATTACAATCTTATCAACATTATTGTAAGATGGAGGGAGAAGAACTGGATAGTGGGATATTGATAGTTGTTGAGTTATGGTTGACCATTGCAAGAAATAGAATGGTTTGAATCAGCAGGGTTCTTATAGAAGAAAGGGGAATAGGGTATTATTATTCTATTCCCATTCAGATTAAAATTCAAGAAGAAGAACGAAGAGCATCTTAAGGCCATTTTTGTATTTGAAAGGAGGCAGCAAAATTTGAAATATTGCTACTTCCAGTTAGAGAACAGTTGGCATTAAATGAAACTGTAGTAAAATATCACTTGGGACAGTTCTATGTAGGGTCAGAGGATGCTTGAAAAACAAAGGAGGAAGTGAAGTAGCTATCTCTTCTCACCTCAAAAATCATGCATGGACAGTATCGCTGTGAAAGATCCAAGGTAGCAAGAGATAGTGAGGTTCCAAATGGCTCGCTTCAGTAAATTCCTTCACCCACCTTTCTTCCCCTCCTGCTTTTGCAAACTGTGATTTACTTTTGTGTCTGAACAGATTTGATTCCAAATTGATTTTTTGCTTTTGATCACAGTGTAAAAGCCTCTAAGTTTTACTTTTGATATATTGTAAATCACTCTGCTTTAAAAGGGAAAGTGTGTGTGTGCATGTGTGTGTGTGTGTGTGTGTGTGTGTGTGTGTGTGTGAGAGAGAGAGAGAGAGAGGATTTGTCATTATTTGTTATTATTTTGTTTTTCATCATTTGCATACAACATTTTACTCACTGGAGTTTTAGGAATCTATCGTAATATCCTTAAGAAAAAGCAAGCTATGGCTTTTATATGTTTTTACTTGATACTTATTAAGTGATGGAAGTGCTTCAAAAGTTTAATCGCACCAATCACAGAGATGAAAACGATCTTGGAGATCATCTAGTCCAATCTGCTCTGCAATGCAGGCTACAGCTACTTGAAGAGACAGCCATACAGCCTGTCGTTCAGTTTTTCCAGTAAAGAAGAACCCACTCTCTCCTGAGGCAGTCTGTTCCACTGACAAGTAGCTGTCACTGTAAAGAGATTTCTTCAGACGTCTAGTTGAAATTGGCTTCCTTGTGGTTTCTGCCCATTCAATCTAGCCCTGGAGCAATGATGAACCAGTCTGCCCCATCTTGTGCACGACAGCCTTTCAGATAGCTGAAGGCCACTAGATTAAACTAAATAGGAAATGATCACACTGAAATTAGCAGAGCATTTAATATGCAGTCCTGTGCATGGGTAAACCAGAGTAAGTGCCCCTGTGTTCAATGAAGTTTCTTCCCAGATAAATCCCACATAGGACGATAGTCTCAACAAGAGGACTACTGCAGCATAATGCTCAAGAAGAAGGGGCTGACAGCAAAAATCGCTAAAACTAAAAGATTTAATATTTCAGGTCCTTTTCATCTCCACTAAAACAAATTGTTCCCATTGTTTTAATGTTTGTGAATACACACACATATAAGCATACATAAAATGGAAGTTGAGAGACTTGGAAAATATAAAACCATACAGAAACTGACAAGGATGGTGCTCTCATTGTATGTTTGGCTTGGCAAAATGATCTAGCATTTTCTAGCACATGAAGAACAAAAGAGAAAAAAGGATATCTTTCTTACATTATCTCATTTTAATCCTTCTCTTTATAATTATGTTTTCATGGATGAAATTACTAGTTGTGCTGCCTGCTTCTTTGATAATGGGGTCGGGAAGCTTTAATGTATTTAAAAGTTGCTTTCAAAAGTTGCCCAAGGTGACAAATGAAACTTTTGTCTCCTGGAAGTCTTAAGATAGAGACAAGCCATGTTTATAATCAGCGCTTTCAAATGGATATTTAATTGCTAGCAAAATGTTTTCACAATGCTGTGTTCTGCCAGGGTTTAGCTTTGTTCTAGTAAATCTAGAATGCATGTTGTCATGGACATGGCCTGTCTCAGGACTAAATCACCATGAATCCAGATGGGCATGGGTTTCAGAACTGCCCAGTACTGCTTTTGGTTGTGTGTGTGGGGAAAGACACCCTAAAATATTGCCTATTCTAGAATGACCTAGTGGAAAGTTTGGATAGTAGTATTCTGCCCTCCCCTTCAATATTCAAAACAGGTTTGCAAGTTTTATAAAATTTATTTAAAAGGAAAATAAGGGAACACAGGCTATTGTGAAAAAGGAGTAAAAGAGTTGCAAAACATGAAAATATGTGGGCTATTATTCTGAAGTCATAATCATTTAGTATCCCAGTTTTCTCCTTTCCTGGAGTTATAATTTTCACACTCCTGCCTTTGTGTCTATTTCCTATGGTGGCCTGTGGTCTGAACAGGGAAAATGCAACCTTGCACACTTCTTCTTTAACACTGAGTGTTAGTGTGGAATGTGCCCTATACCTGCTATTGATTAAAGTACACAATTCTGCCTCCCCCATGTCAGAGTCCTCGGGACAACACTTTCCTTTCTGTTGTTCCTTTGTTAGCTGTTTTCTCCTTCCTCCTCCATTTTCTGCCCTCAGAAGAAAATAGCCATGTTGAAATGTGGCTCTACACTTTACTTACTAGCTTGTGCTATAAGTATAAGCCTTGTTTCCTTTAGTATCCATTCTTCCAGAGATTGTTGGATTGTAATATCCATTATCCCCCATGACTGGCTATACTATGTTGGGAGTTGCAGTCTAAAAAAATTGGATGCTTACAGTTGCTCAGCTTGAGTAGGCATACACAAATGTATTAACAGACACAGGATTCTATTCCTGTAGGTAAAGGTAAAGGTTCCCCTTGACATTTAGTCCAGTCATGTCCGACTCTAGGGCACGGTGCTCATCCCCGTTTTCAAGCCATAGAGCCAGCGTTTTGTCCGAAGACAGTTTCCGTGGTCACGTGGCCAGCGCGACTAGACACGGAACGCTGTTACCTTCCCACCAAGGTGGTACCTATTTATCTACTTGCATTTGCATGCTTTCGAACTGCTAGGTTGGTAGGAGCTATTCCTGTAAATATACTCTTAATTCAAGAACAGGAAGCCTATAGCTCTCAGTAACAGGCTGTAACCCAATGTCCATCAGTTATGGCCAGCATATCATCAAGGATAATGAAAATTGTAGCCAAACAACATGGAGGGAAGAGCAGGGTTGTTCATCCTTGGCCTACCAGGGCTTGCTTGGGTACAGAACAACTGCATGTATCATGTTTGGTCCAAACCAGAACATGCAGAAGCTGAGTCATGTAATCAATAGTAGCACCTAAATCAAATGATCAACTTTTGATGTTATAAGAACTCTCATACCCATAACTGATTTATGCTGCTCTAACGGTTGTCACAAGAACACATTTATGCTCTTCTTAAACTGCTGGAAACACTGGTTTTAGTATTTGGACATAAGTCAGGATGAGTTTTGTTGTATAGAATCTGACATGAAATTCTGGCTCATAGAGATATGGAAATATTTTTGGGACCAATCCAGGGCCACTGTCAAGAGAAAGGCAGCATAGAAATGCAAGCTATCCATTGATCAACCAGTTAATATCTGTGGATGGAACTTATTCTTATTGGAGAATTTGGTTAATTCCTTTTATAGTATCAGAGTATCAGATAGAAATAGCAATTGCACAGAGGAAGTGTGAGAGAATAGCTCAGATATCAATAAATATTAAATACCACCTCTTTTCACAGTGACTAGCACTTTATATGTTAAAAATCACTCTGGAAGCATTATAAAGTAGAAGAAAGGTTTCTTTATTTACAGTTGCTGTCTATAGTTACAGTCAGTAGAAAACTGACGTGTGGGCGGCCATGCGTCCAGGCGGGCGGGCATACATGTGGGGGGAGGTGCGGGCAGGTGGGCATCCGGGCGGGAGTGGGGCAGGCGGGCAGGTGGGCGGGCAGCTGCGCGTACACGCATGTGTGCACACGCGCGCACATTCCTTCAGCCCTCAAAAATGTTGAAAATATATGATGTGACCCTTACCCTCCAAAGTTTGGAGACCCCTGGATTAGAGTGAAAGGAAAGAATGCCATTAGGCCCTAAAAGCCTCTCTCCCACTGACGCCCAGTGTTAGAAAGCAGGCCAAATTGTATTATTTCAACATTCTATTATCAGAATGGGAGGCTTTCCTCCGACAGTGCCACCACAGCTTCCTGTGAACCCATCCAAATAAAAAATAAATGTGTCCCAGAGGGCTAGGAGGGACCCGGAGGGGCTTCAGCCAGTTTCCAAGCAGCAACATGAGTCACAGATAGACAGGAAAAGGCTTTTACATTGCCCTGTCATTTCAGCAGCACGGTGATGTTGGGTTCAGACCAGCTGTTTCCCACTGGGTCCCATTCTCAGCAGGAAATTATATGGTAAAGAATGAGGGTTTCCCTTCCTGTCTCCTCAACTTCAGCAAGTAAGTTTTCTGTTTTTTATCTTCCACTCACAGAATCACATTTCCTTGGGGGTGGCAGGGGTGGCAGTTCTGCATTTGACCCTGACAAATGTAGGGGTATGTGTAGGATGGAATTTATTAAGGAAGCCATTCTAGATTCCATGATCTAGATTTCATTTCTATGATGGAAAAGAATGAATGCAATTTACTTCTCTGCCAAGCTGAGCAGAACTAGGGGATTTAACAAATTTGCTTTTGAAATCTAGCCAGAGGTGTCATGCCCTGAAATAGCTTTGAACACCAAAGCATATGGAGACTGTGAATCTTTCTCTTCCTTTATACTATGCTGCAGGAAACACTGGAAAACTATTCTCATAGTGACATTTCAGAAACCACTCTATAGTGTGGATTATAGGTTGCCATTCACATAATCATCTCCTTGCAGTTAGAACTCAGAGTATGCTGTCCCAGATCTGCTGCTGGGGGGGTCATGAGGGTGGGCCCTCAGCATCTTCTGTATTAACATAAAGTACTTTTCAACAAAATGATGAAGTTGGCTTTTTCATGTTGCTGCAAGTTTTGTTTTCCTCACAACGGGAGAAAATCCAGAGCACTTGAGCTTCCTTTACTGTGCAATAGGCTTCAATCATAACAGACAATGGCTAAAATCCACTACTACATTACAATTAGAGCAGGCTTGTTGAATCAATGGAACTTGCAGAGGAGTTGACTCAATAAACCCCCACTGATTTAAGAGGCCTACTCTAGTTGCAACTTGCTACTGGATTTCAGTCAATGCAGTGTAGTGGTTTTGAGGGGGCCTTTTTTCCCCCCATTGAGCACCACATTCCCTAAAGATTGTTGTTATGTGCCATCAAGTCAGAACTGACTTACATCAACCTTGAAGGGGCTTTTTAAGGAGTGGTTTTACTTCCAGATAGTTTTCATAGCTCATCAGAGATTTGAACCCAGGCTTCTTGAGTCCTAGTCTTACACTCTGCCCACTATACCACACTGGGTAGCCATCCAATCTGACCCTCCGTATTATTTCAGCAAAATTGATCTAGCAAAAGCCTAAATTAATGGGGGCAAACCTACTTTCTCAAACTAGTGAAGGCAATCCCATTTTCTTTCTGCCATCTGCTTTTCACTCTGTCCTCTATATTTTTGACAACCTCTTGTCCCCTATTTCTTCCAGTGACCTCTCAAGGGGGGTGCAGATAACTCTTACAGGACATCTTAAATGATTGTTTGCAGAAGGCTTTTAAAATTAGACAAGGCTTGCAGGTCTGGGTTAATGTCAGAGTGGGACTGAGGAGACCATGAGTCAGCTCTCTCAGATAGGAAGCTCATTGGGTGATTTTAAGCCATTCTTTATCACTCAACCTGATATGCCTCACAAAGTTGTAATGTGGGGGGGGGGAAGAAAGGGAGATGAAAAGGGGAATTTTAAACTTGCCATTTGATGTATACTACTTTTACAATCTTGTGGCTTTCACTGTATTTGTATTTTAGTGGTTTTATATCTTCTTGCATAGAATAGTTTGAAGGGCAACATGTGGTAAACAAACATTGTCTTCTTTGGGTTCAAGGCAGAAAGCAAAAACAGTATATTCTAGCATATCAGGAAAATCTAAAGAAACAAAAACAAAACAAGACAAAAACATGTGCACCTTCAAGACTAACTATTATATTTTAATGTGAGCTTTCATAGACAAGTCCACTTCATCAGACATATGGAAACAAAATGAAATGATGGATAAAATATCAATTTCACAAGTAGAACATTCTAAATATTCATTGGTTGTAAGAGTCTTGGGGGTATGGTACATCTCACATGCAGTAATTATGGCCTATGAGAATTTTGTAAATTATATTTAGTTATGTCTTTCAGCAACACAAGGGATGAATAGCTCAGTGAATTAAAGAACCTGGTAACAGTTTGGGAGTCTAACTTCTTACTTTACATCCTGAGAGAAGAGTCAGCCTGTGGGCAAGCTACACAACCCTAGACTGTGAGGAGGAGAAGGAACTGGTAAACCACTTCTGAATATATATATATAGAAAACCCTGGAAAGGGTCACTGTAAATCAAAATCAACTGGACAGTACATAATTATAATTATTCCTTAACTTTACATACGGCTGTTCTACTAATATCTCTCCATTGGCTAAGCTTAGAAACAAGCATCCCATGAGGGAAATGACATCAAAAATGCTCTCTGCTGTTATTGTCTCCCATTTGCAGTGGTGAGGAATATATGGCAGAGGTTGGATCACAAGACCCATCAACTCCAAACTAAGTGGTCTGAGATGATATAAGTTTTATCCCAATAACATCTGGTATGTGTGTGTTTCTCTGTCCTTTATTTACACACTTTAAAAAGCCATGCTCCATATATCCCCATCTGCCTTGTGAATATCTCTTATGCAACCATCCAGGTTGTTCAGAGTGATAGATGTGAACCTTATTCATGTGTCACAAAGCGTGTAGACTGGAGGGAAGCACTTTAGTGCCACCCACCCTTTCCCAGTTTCATCATCTTCCCATACTTGGAGGGTATCATGTTTGCAGAGGGAGAATGCTGTTTTCCTTGGGGGCCCTCCATGTAAGTGAGGATTGTGATTTCCTGGGGTCCCAATGATGTGTTCATGTGGAGAGCCCCCATAGAGGAGGCTGTCCGTGTTTGCCTTACACATGTAAGAGGGTGACAGAAGTGATGGGGCTAGAATGCTCCATCTCCTTCATTTTAAGCACTATTTTGTTCCATGAAGGAATTTTCTGATTTCCTCACTAGACTGTAGATTGTGAAGATGAACGGGTGGCTCTGAGCAACTGTTTCCTGCCTCCATTGACACTTCATTTGTCTTCTATTCTGCACTGCTTTCTTTGTCTTAGCCAATTCAGTCAGACTTAATAAGATGGGTACCACATATTTATTTGATGTCAATTGATTGTAGATGGAACATTCGGTTGAGGTTTAATTAGCATGTAAGTGATAAGCCCAATTACCTTGTAATGATTCAGAAATTACATCAGCTACACACTCATGATTGTGTTCTTATACAAAATGTGCACAACGTGTGTGGAATTTTTTTCCTTCTGTTTATTGAACATATTGTGTGTGGTTATTTTTCTTGAAAAAAATCTAATACTGGATTTAATCAGATCTCAATTAGACAGGGAAGAGTATCTTAGATTAGCATTTATTAACCATGCTAATTGGCCCCAGTTTCTGCAGCTTCCACACTGCAGTAAGAAGCACATTTTTACAATGGTGACAACTATGAAAGGATGATATGAGCAAATCCAAGAGTCCTGGAAGTTCATTCATTGTGTCTAATATTTAAATATATATTTAATATATTGAACATTAATATAAGAATTATATATTAGTGGATTTTCACAATTTCCGGAAACTGCTTCAAGCCACTTGTTTCTTTTTAAAATATGTACTTATTGCTTAATTAATGCATGTTGCATATGTGATTCTGAAGTTCTTCATTTTGTAGCAATTTAAAATAACATTTTAATGCTTTGTCACAATTCCCCAAGCATTTCATTTCATTTCATTTATGGTGTTTAAATCCAGTTGAGAAACACTGGGAATAAAAAGCAATTGTGTGTCTGTTTTTTCTCCTCCAGTGGTTGGTTCTTCATATGATTAATTATGCAATCAGTGTTCAACCAGTCACTCAGAGGAGAGCTTGCTGGAGAGAGGAAGCCCATGCCCTTATGTGATTGTGTTAGTACATAGGATTATGGCTTATATTGATATCCCACCTTTCCTCCAATGAGCTTAAAGAAGCATATGTGGCTCGTTTGCACCCCATGTTGTCCTCATAACTGTTGTCTGAAATTGCTCATGCTCACTCTGTCACCTCCTTAGCTGAATAGGGAATTTGAACCTGGTTCTCCTGAATCCTAATATAGTGCTCTAACCATTGCACTGCACTGGCTCTTTACCTCCATGTGCTATTACCAGTAAAATGATGATATTGTGGTGGAACAATGGCATGTGTCAGACAGAAGCCCTGTTCAAATATCATCTAAGCGTGCTGTGCCAACGTATGCTGAGGGAGAGTGTGCTACCCTATCCCTGTCTCTTCCCGCTTCCATCAGCCTTGTATGTGTGGAGAGTGTCAGAATGAAGTGGGGAGCCTCCCCTTGCATCTCCTCTTCTGCTGGTCATTAGAGATGGGAATATTAGTGTTTGTAAACAAATACAAATATCCCCATCCTAGCTGGACCTAATGAGGGTCTGACCCCCGGCACCAGTCCACCCACTCTCACATCCTGGCACCACAAAGGTCCCACTCTTCCGACCATGCAGGGAGACTTGTCCTTCTGCCCCCTGCCTGGAGTGGCCAGCTGAGCAGGGAGACAGTGGAGCTCCTAGCACCATTGGCAGGAAGATCAGGATCTTCACGGTGCTGGGACATGTGAGTGGACAGGCCTGTCCTGGGGGCTGGACCTTCATTAGATCCAGCTGGGTTGGGGATATTCATATTCATTTATGAATATGAATATCCCCATCTCTACTGGTCATCATCATGGATATATTAATTTTGGATATGACAGCTATAGGTAATAGAGTTGTGTTGGATCCAAACCAGTCTCTCCAGTTCTTCATTTATGAAGGTCTTCTCTTTCCTGCACTTCTTTCCCCCATTCATTTTACCTGGTGTCCTCAGCTGTAATCATTTTTGTTCCTTTTCATCATCATCATCACTATCATCATCATCTAAGAACTGCAGAGCTGGAAGGGATCATGGAGTGCAGCACCTGTCAAGGAGGCACAGGAGGGAACTGAACTCCCTGCCTCCGGCTCTGCAGCCAGAGACCTCAACCCCTGAGCTACCAGCAGTTCACCATACTGTAGGTCTCTGCCTTGTACAAATGTTATGATTCTTGGTCTTTATTCATTTGTGCTAATGGTTCTTTGTTGGCAGCCCTCCCAAGTTCAGTACATTTTGGGGTCAAAGTCCTCTTCATGCCCTGAAGCAGTAACATACACACAGAAGAAAACAAAGGCAGGCAGAAGTGGGAGTAGCCTAAGGATGCCACGTGGCATTGTCCCATTTGCCCTAATGGAGCAGCTGCCACTGACCAAAGTGTCCTGAACACTACAAGAATCCTTTAACCTATTACTTCAGTGTCCCAGCCCAAAGCACTGTGATTGGAGAGCCTTTTAAAGGAATTAATTACAGTCATAGATGTTCCCAGATAATTCTTAGCTATAGTTTCAATGTCCCATAAGTAGTTATCTAGTTAAGTAGTTAGTACATATCATTTTACAGTTGTAATTAAAGTGACATTTCACCTTTCTCAAAAATAACTCATATAATTATTTTTTGAAAAATACATCCTGAATGCTGTAAGCCACTGACATGTGGTGAGAAACAGAGGATGTGATCAGATAGCAAGAAAGGATCACATCTGATCTCACTGGAAAGTGTTGGTTTGCTCGGAGCAATCTCTCCTAAAATGACCCTTCCATCTGTCAGGGATTAGCTCCAACCTGACGCCATAAAAGAACACCAAAAAGACCCAGCTTGGGCACTGAACAGGATCAGGCAGGAGCAGTACTGCTTGCAGATTTTGTGATTGCACAAAACCTTTCCCCAAGTAGTCCAAAATGCTAGCTGTTTCCCTGTTGGATCACACCCAGAGTTTCCTACCATTTGCTTCAACAACCATAACAGTTTCTGGAAGTAGAATAACACACAGTGGCAGAAGCAGTTCAGTTATATGATTTCCATCCTCCACCATTCGATGGACCCATAAACCATAACTATAAAACTAAAAAGTTGTAGTTATATTGAAAATGAAGTGATGTTACCTCTAATTAAGTTACAGTTGTAAAGTTATTTGGCTATGAAATAAACCTTGCAAAAAAAAAAAAAGGCATTAATTCCAAGTATTTAGCTATACCACTCTGGCTGTCGGTTATAATGCTATAGCTCCTTCTGTCTTTTCTCCTCACACTTATGTTTCTCCTATAATTCAGCTTGGGAAGAAATGTATCAGTTTTGGGATGTGTCAGCATGCCCCTACATCCAAATAGCTAGCAAATCTTCAGAAGTGTAAGTATTTGGATTTGGTTTGCTTTTGTAAAGCCTCACATCCTTTTGGACCTCTTCCAAATCAGTCTGAAGCAGCTACAAATCAATCCAAATTCAAGCAAAACTAAAACCCACCCTTAGTGATGGATCAAACCAATATTCTCTCTACTAAAGTATTCTCTTCTGATAACCTTCAAGCAGATATCTGTGGGAAGCACAGAAACAAGACATAGAGTCAATAACTGCTACTATATGATAACCAGAGATGGGCACGAAATGAACCATGAAGCACAATAACCCACAAATCAGGCTTTTTCGTGGTTTGTTTCAGGTGCTTTAGGGAAATGCACCTGCCCAGAATGAAGCAAAACACTGAACTATTATCAGCATTGGTGATTTGTGCACTTTATGGTTCATGCAATTTGGGACTTCCAGGAGCAGTAGAACACCCCTCACAGGTTCCTGGGGGTTCCTGCTTTGAGGGGCTATAACTCATATGTCCCAAATTCAATTTTTGCCAAACTTGAAGGAGGTGAGGAAGGATTGTCAGCTGAAGACTCACTGCAAGTTTGGTGTCTCTAAGCTTCATGGGGCCATTCTACCACTCCTGGAAGTCCCAAATTGCATGAACCACAAAATGGTTCATTTCATCAGAAAGTTCATGAAGGTTCATGAATAGTGACAAACCATGAACCATTGTGAACCACAATTTTCCGGTTCGTGCCCATCTCTAATGTTAACCTTGCAGCCCATTGTTCCAGGGAGAGGGGGGGTTAAACCTGTCTATCCTAGTTCAGGCACTCTGTGGTACTGAAGGCTTCTCACTGCTCTTTTGGCTACTCTACATCTCATCTCCCTGTTCTTGAATACAACAAGGAACTGCACGTGTCAGCTCCTAGAGCTCCTCATTTTCCCACAAGGATGCCTCAACAGAAGGACAATAAGTTAACTCCTTGATCATAAGTTGAGCCTGCATGTATTTCTACAGGTTTAAACTCCTTGTGAGTAGTAAAACCTAAATGTAGTTTTGATCTTACCAATGACTGAATAAGGGCTTTCCCTCCTACTGGTTTTAATTGGCTACATGGGGTAGCGGTTGTGTACAAGTGCTTCCAAATAACTCAGCTATTTTTTACCAAAACCCCATATCTTTAACAGTAACATCCTTGTATTGGGGTCGCTCTCTGTCTCGAGAGGTTAGGCTGCCCCCCTCCCTTTAACCTTTCCACTGACAGTTGAAGACCTGCCTCTTTAGGCAGGCTTTGAACAATCATAATTGAGTCCCTGGATGCTGTTTTAAGTTGAGATTTAGAGTTTAAAATTTTTTTAATCATCCAGTGTATTTTAATTGCTACTATAATTTAATTGTTTTTAATGTATAATTAATTGTGTTCTACTTAATTCTACTTTTTAACCCTATGAGCTGTCTTGAGTCCTCTTATCGAGAGAAAGGTGGCTTATGAATAAGACAAATAAAATAAATAAATAAATAAATAAATAAGCACCTTTGACCATAATGGATTATGTGTTTGAGTAGCAATTCTGAAATGGAGGCATTGGTTCAAGTGATCAGACAGCCTGAACCATTGTGAATAGATGTGAGGTTTTTTTTTTTAAAAAAGCAGAATCCTGAAGAGGCAAAGGCAAAACCTATGGATGGGGGCGGGGAGAACTTCAGGGTCACCTACATTTCTTTTTATGTTATGTGATCAATGCAGCGGGGTTTTTTTTTTTTTTTGATACAAATCAGCCCATCCCAATCCAGGAGCATTTTTTTACATTTTTTGCTAATGTGGTCCCAGCTGGATTCCCCTTTGATTCCCTTGCATCCAAGATGACAGCCATCCTACTAGATTTTCCTAAATATGGTGCATTTGTTGTTCCCTCTCTTCTCACACAAGATTTCCAAAATGTGATGACTAGTTTTCCCTCTTTGCCAGAGGTTAGGAACAGATGGCCAAGATGTACGACATGCCTTGAATATATACTTATCTGTTTGAAAAAAAGAGAGCACTCATTTTTTTGTGGTTAAAAAAAGTTTGTGTTTGTAAGAATGCTTCAAAAGCCCAGGGACATGTATTTCTTTTTCTTTCAATCACTAGAAAGGAGGAGAAAATGGTTAGGGATTTTGAAGACTCCTTTAAAAAAAGAAAAAGTAAACATTGCCCAGGGATTGAATACAGAACAGCAATTAAGCAGAGGATGGCAAGATGATGCTTTAACAACAACAAAGTACAATGTGGATTTGTAGCATTACTGATCAACTGCTACTGATTTTCCTCATTTCAGCCATCAAAGCACCAATTACCTTTTCACAGCAACCATATAAAATAAAGCATTTGAGAGACAGTCATCAAAAGAGCAGTGGTTTTTTTTAAAGGAGAAAATTATGGTCCAGGTTTCAAACTTCATTACATTAAAGAGTCTTTCTTTCTGTCTTATTTGTTCCACAGAATGAGTTTCTACTCATCCGATTATGAATGTAGGTCCATTGAGTCTCATCAGCTTCAGGCAGCATGACTGAAGGATAAGGATGATAATGGTTCTAGTCCAACTTCATAGGGAGGATTACAAGTTCCTCATCCCTGATAGAGAGGTGTCAGACCATCAGAATTGTCTTGTGTATAAATGAGAAAAGGACCTTGGCAGATCACAAAGACCATCAAATGAAACAATTGGGTAGACTCTGGAGGAACTCTTATGCTAATATTAATTAGTTTTGTTAGGTGCCATCATTTTGTTTCCAACTTAAGGCAACTTATAGATTTTTCAAGGTATGTGAGATGTTTACCCTTGCTACCCCCATTGATTTCTATGGCTGAGCGGAGGTTTGAATCCAGATCTCCTGAGCTTTATCCACTATGCCACACTGCTTCTCACCAATAAATGGTGGATGATGAAAATAACATGTGAGGGGAGAGGGGAGACTCTCAAAATTATGTAATTTATGCGGGATAAAAATAAGTTTCTTTTGGAAAGAGAAAAAAGGGCAATATGATGCAACAAGAAGGTTGTAAAAGGACAACAAACAACACATGATAACAGCGATGCTCACTGAGCTGGAACCATGGGGCAGATGGGAGGAGAAGCTTGTCCAGTGAACAAGTGCTGGCAGCCAGCAGACTCACCTAGGCAGGTGGACCACAAGGAAAAGAACTGGCCTGCTCCTGGTTCTGCTTCCCCCCAGCCAATCTATTATCTCCTTTATAATAACCATTTGCATGGTTTATTTGCTTGTGATATTTAAATTGTTTTACTTTAATGTTGTTAGCTGCCCAGAGTGGTCAGTTGATCAGATGGGCGGGATATAAATACAATAAATAAATAAATAAATAAATAAATATGATAGAAATGGAGCACACCACAGTTCTGTGGATTATGAAAAGTGATATGGAGGAAGTGCTGATCCGGATTTTGAATGTCTTTGGAAGGTTTCTTGCTTTTTGTAATATTTGTGTTTGCTTACAAAACATGCAGGTTGAACAAAGATGAAGAATCTCAGTAGACCGACCACCACTTCTGCATTGGAGACTAAAAGCCAACTAGAACAGGGCAATTGAATCAACAGGACTTATTTATTTATTTTATTTATTTGTTCCATTTTTACCCCGCCCATCTAGATTCGGTAATCTACTCTGGGCGACTTACAGAATATAAAGATAAAAACATCATTAAAATAACTTTGCTCATAAGAGCAGAAATATCAATAAAGAAAACAGGATCCAAGATGGGATAAAGAAGCTATGTAATGGGAGGGGGGAAGGCCTGCCGGAAGAACCAAGTCTTCAACTTGTTTTTAAAAATTCCCAGCGAGGGTGCCAGTCGAATCTCAGGGGGCAAGGTGTTCCAAAGATGAGGGGCCATCACTGAGAAGGCCTGGTTTCTTGTTCTCTCCTTCTGGGCCCCTCTCAGGGTTAAGTCCCTCAGCCATCCAGTCTGGCTTGAGCGAGTGACATGAGTAGAGTTAGGTGGGGACAGGCGCTCTGCCAGGTATCGAGGCCCTAAACCAGTTAGGGCTTTATATGTAAGCATTAATACCTTGAAATCAATGCGAAAACAAATGGGTAACCAGTGTAAGGCCGCCAGAGTGGGGGAAATATGTTGGTGTCTTTTCACCCCAGTTAATAATCTGGTGGCCGTGTTCTGGACCATTTGTAGCTTCCACATGTCTCAAAGGCAGCCCCATGTAGAGCGCATTGCAGTAGTCTAATCTCGAGACTACGAGCACATGGACCAGAGTGGTGAGCGACCCAACATCAAGATAGGAGCGCAGATGGGCAATCCGCCAAAGATGGACCACAGACGCTACCTGGGACTCCATGGTAAGCGCTGGGTCAAGATGGACCCCCAAGCTATGGACCACACTCTTTGTGGTGAGAGTTGCCCCCCCAAAAGAGAGCGAGCTTCCCAAACCACTGATAGAAGGGGCACCCACCCTCAGGACCTCTGTCTTGTCCGGGTTCAACCTCAGCACATTCTCCTGCATCCATTGCTGTACAGCCCCCAGGAAGCACTCAAGGGATGCAACGGCATCCACTGCTGTTGGGAAAAAGGAGATGTAGAGCTGCGTGTCATCAGCATACTGGTGACACAAAGCGCCACACCCTCTGATGACCCCACCCAGTGGCCTCATATAGATATTAAACAGCATTGATGATCGATCCCTGCAACACCCCATAATTGAGGAGCCACGGGGCCGATACATTCTCTACAAGGTGGACTCTCTGGGAACGGTCCTCCAAGAAGGATTGGAGCCAAGCAAGAGCTAAGCCACCAATCCCCAATTAGGAGAGCCTCCCCAGGAGGATACCATGGTCGACGGTATCAAAGGAGGCTGAGATATCAAGGAAAACCAAAAAGGACATTTTGCCCCCATCGGCCTCCCTCAAAAGGTCATCAAGCAGGGTGACCAATGCCATTTCTGTGCCATGGCACGGCCTGAAGCCTGACTGGAACGGATCCAGGGCGCTGGTCTCATCCAAGAGAGCCTGTAGCTGATTGGTGACCACCCTCTCTACTACCTTGCTAAGGAAAGAAACATTGGCAACAGGCCTATAATTGCCAATGTCATCAGTGCCAAGCTCGGTTTCTTCCTAATGGGCCTAATGAGTGTCTCCTTGAGGACAAGGGGAACCCTGCCCTCCTGGACAGACCCATTTATTATAGCAGTGGCCCATTCGGTTGTTATGGGTCTGGCCGCTTTGATTAGCCAGGCTGGGCAAGGGTCAAGGGAGGAGGAGGTGGCACAACAGCGGTCAAGCACCTTGTCAACCTCAAGTGACGTCACCAGCTGAAAGTGGGTGATCTTCATTGGACAAGACAGAGCACTGGATATCTCTGCTCAATCTACTGATTTCAAATAGGCAGTTAGGTCCCGGCGGACGGCATCCTCTTTAGATTTTTTTTAAAGCTGCAAATTGCTCAGATGACATACTAGGGGGAGGCCAATCACTGTGACCAATTCCGGATAGGTTGCGTACTATACGGAATAACTCCACCTGCTGGTTGGAAGCTTTGCTTATCCATACAGCGAAGTAAGCTCTCTTTGCAGCCTTTATCTTAGAAAGATAAATGTTGGACGCGATCTTGACAGCTTTTAAGTTATTTCCCGTTGGGTCCTGCCTCCAATTGCTATCTAGTCTTCTCCTGTTTTGCTTCATAGCTCTCAGCTGCTGGTCGAACCAGGGCAATGAACAAGCTCCGCAGCGGAGAGGACGTTTAGGAGTGATTGTGTCTACAGCCCTGGTGGTGGCGGCGAACCATTCGTCAACCAGAGCTTCAACAGGAGCACCAGCCAGATCAATCAGTATCCCTCGCATGGAATCCTGGAATCCAATAGGATCCAGTAGCCTGCGAGGGCGGACCATTAAGTTAGGTCCCAGCTCCCTGCGAGGGGGGAGGGCCATTGTCAGATTGCATTTAATTAGGTGGTGATCCGACCATGACAAGGGAACAGACACAAGGTAGTCACCATTGAACCACACTCTCTCTGCTCAGAAGAGAACACCAGGTCTAGCATATGACCACCCACGTGGGTGGGGCCGTTAACATGTTGGGACACGTCCAAGGAAGCCATGGTTTCCAAGAACTCAAGAGCTGACCAGAAACCTCTGCCTCCACATGGATGTTGAAATTACCCAAGACCAGTAGCCTTGGGGATCCCAACAGTGCCGTGGAGATGAAGTCAGCCAACTCCAGTAAGGAAATTGCTGGATCGCGGGGAGCACGATATGCCAGCAAGATCCCAATACCATCCCTGACCCTGCACGACACGTGGAGGGCCTCCAGACCAGGCGGCGCCACTGCAGAAAGCCTACCAACCTCCAGATTGTTTTTATAAACAATGGCTATTCCCCCCTGACCCCCAGTCTACCCTGGTGTTGGACAGCATAACTGGGTGGATAGGCAAAGGACAGAGGAAAACCCCCACTGCTGCCCATCCAGGTTTCGGTTATGCAAGCCAGGTCTGCATCCTCCTCCAGGATAAGATCGTAAATCAACTGGGACTTATTGGATACAGACCTGGCATTCAACAACACCAGTTTTAGAATGGGACGATGATTGAGCTGGCTACCTTGAGCCAGAACAATGGACAGCTTTTAGACATCTGTCCCTTGTTCTTCTGGAATGAAATGCAGCTGTGCCCACGCCATATCTCCCTCTATCCGTGATCACTCTGATATTTAAAGAGCCCTCGCTGGGGAAGCAGGCCTTCCATGCCACTTCCAGAAGAAAAGAAGAAAGGCAGAAAACAATAAAACAAAGCAATAAGCAGTACAATAATAATAAATTTAAACAACATAGTCAAAAGTGTAAATAACAACCAATTAATTAAGAAATTAAACAAAAGTTAATAAAATTAAAATAACATTAAACAAACTAAACTAAAAAACACTAAATTAAGCAAACTCCAGATTAATCAAACATCAATAACAATTTACATGAACAAATTAAACAGTTAACACTATAACTCATATAGAGTTGTGCAGAAAGAAAGCAATTTAGAAATAATTAAACGAAATAAAAATAATAAAAGAGTCCCCCCCATCCCCCCCATTGCACTTAGATGAAAGGGACTTTACCTCCTCCAGCGGGCCAAGACAAAGAATGTAATTGAATAAAAGTGCTGGCTTTAATGTCCCTCCTCCTCTTGGTGTTGTTGATGGATGGCAGAGATGGAATGGCCTGCCCTCTCCAAGGGCCTGACCGCCATTGTTGGAACCACAGCATCACAACACTCCAAGAGGTAACGAACCAGTTTCGATTGAATATCAGCCAGGAAAGCCAGGGAAACAAAAACAGGAGTAACAACAACAGAACCAGGGTCATCTGTGAGAGAATGCCAACAATCGCACCCCTGGGGGATGGCGGCTACAAGAAGGAAAAGGCCTCCTGGGGTGAGCACAATAACCTCGAAACGGGGCCAGCCACCAGCAGAGTTGTCTTGGTGTCCTTAGCAACCACAGCTCTCCTCAGTTCCAACACATTACCATGAACTTCTACGATGGTCAGTGTTCAAGCCACCACCAGAGTCACCACACTCCCAAACTGCAGTCCAAACCTTCGCAGTGAAAGCTGTATCTCACCACCACAGGGAAAACGCCCATACTCAGGAGCAGGGAGGCCATCCGCCATTCCTCGAGACCACAGCAGCCCAGCAGCAAAGCAGTAAGTCTGTTCAAAGACTTCTATCTTCTGTGGCAAAGCCCAGGCAAGCGGGAGGGGTCAGGGAGGAGGGGTTGGGAAGCCCAAAAGCAAAACGCAAGAGAAAGGGTAAGAAATCACAAAGAAAACACAAGAGAGGCTCCAAACAAGAAAACTAACTCAGAACTAAATATAACTAAAGCTAGAATACAATAAAGTTAAAGCAAAAGCGAAAGAGTAAAGAGTAAAGGGCAAGAAAAATTAGAAGGACTAGAAAGCGGAAAAGAGGAAAAGAAAAAGCCTGACCCGGTAGGAGGAGAGCAGCGAATACATCCTACTACCGGGTTGCCATCTTGGTTCATGGGCATTATAACTAATTTATTAATTATAACCATTTCCAAGACTTCACCTGAGGTGACCACATCTTATTTATTTACAAGACTTTAATTCAAGAAGTCCTATTCACTCAGTATGTTTATTGTAGTTACCACTAAGAACTGTATTTTGCCTCAGGTCTTCTAGGAGAACAATTAGCATCCTCAAGACACATCCAGAAGCATCTCCCACCCCCAAAGAACTCTCAATCCTATCCTTTCTCAGTCTGGCTCCAAACTACATTTGTTGCCTACACATTTGCAGTTGGACAAAGACATTCTATAGGACCTAGGGTAGAAGTTATGCTTCCAGACAATCCTCAACAAATGTTAAAACTAAGGCATTTTCTCAGCCAAATATTGAGAGCCACTGACTCATCTCCCTAACAGAGAGAACATGCCAGGCTGAACTTGGTTAAAATAATTTGACTTCCAGAACAATCCTCTTGTCAAAACCCCATTTTTTCAGTCCAAAAACACTGAACTGGAAGGTATTCTATCTAAGAGGCTAACTCATCCAAGCTGTAATCCCATGATTTCAGGCAACTTCTTTGGATGGCCTTCCCATCCTGCCTTGGCTCAGAGTCAGGCATTTTATAAAAGGCAGTAAGCTGCTGAGTTGCCTGCCTTTTTTTTCACCACCAGCAGCAGGAGGAGTAGCAGCCTGCAAGGAAATTTGTGAAGGTGCTGCTATCTCCAGTGAGAGTACCTTTTTCTCTCTCATTTAGGATGATGGGTTGGTTTGCTAGGGAAATGGAAGAGCAATCGTGCATTTCCAAGACTTCACCTGAGGTGACCACATCTTATTTATTTACAAGATTTTTTTAGCCGTACCACTGCCAACGGTCTCTGTGTTGCCTGGTGGCAGAGCTAGCCTTATATCTTCTCCCTGAGAGATGACACCATAGTCTTCCTTAGGAAGGAGATATATGACTTTAGAAGCCTCCTCCAAACTCAATGAGAAACCTCTGAGTCTGGTTCCTTTCCAACATTGGAATCCCAGAATCAGAAGTGTGGAGTGGAGATGAGATGGGCCAAGAGTGTGAGAATCAATATGCTAGGAGAATCTGTGCATTCACAGGACCCTCATTCTTCCTAGTCCCCAGGAATGTCACCACACTGGCTACAGATCTAGGTCAACCCTGGAGCTGGTGGAGATTACTTCCTTCCCCTCAAAATGAAGAAATGCATTTTTAAAAACTCATCAGAGAGCAGTGAGCCTGCATGAGCCTGGCAATGCGCTGAGTTCTTCAGAGTCTCCCCTGCTGGAACTCTACACACCTCATAGCAAGACTGCTATGTAATTAATTTATTCATGTCTATCCCCCTGCTTTGTCCAAGATACCCAAGAGAGGCATGTAACAACAACAACAAAATGTTTCAGTGCAAAATTAATGCAGCCTAGCATTCGGTAATGAAGCAATTTAATAAAACAGTACAAACAATTCTTTACATGCCCAAAGCTAAACTATTAAACAAAAATTATGTCAGCCTGCTGCATTTACAAAAGGTCTCCAACTCTCCATATTTTCACATTTTACAAATTTAATTATAACGGCCAACATGATGCTCTTATTCCACGTGCTCTCTAAGATCTAAAATGAACACTCTTCTTTTGAGTTTAATTTCCCACAGAAAAGCTGCGGGTACAACAGGAAGTTGGCCACACCCCTACTGGGGGAAAAAATTGCCCCACATAATATGCTGCAGATTACATTCCCTGTGTTTTACCAATAGTTGAAGAGTTTTTTGTCCTGGCAACCGTTTTGTGAGCCAGAGATTTGGTTTTCTCCATTGTCCTTGTCTTCTTATTGATAGGTTTTATTGGCATTTTTAATGTGATTTATTTACTTTGAAAAAGGAAGACACCCAGAGGTTGTGGTCTATTTACAGTAGAAGCATGGTGTGCGTGTGTGTGTGTGCGTGCGCATGTGTGTGTGTGCGTGCACATAAATAAATAAATAAATAAATAAATAAATAAATAAATAAATAAGTTTATGCAAATTTGACAAGTTGCTTATCAAGGCCAATAAAACAAAATGTGTCTTCAGCTAAGGCGAGTCTCAGTGTGGTATTAACATGCAAGACTATTGCATTCATTCCATGTCACATTAAATTTGGGCCCCGTCATGGCTTTTCTTAAGCAATATTTTTTTTACACCTTCTTAAATATACAGGGCATAGGTTGAGAGAATTTGTATTAATTTCAGTGCAGCATATTCCTTAAATGAAGCATTAGTGTAACTCAGCCTTTTGTCTTTGGTAAACAATATTTGCATGGCTTAAAAAAAAAACTCTCTGAAGCTTGTATTCAACTGAATAGACATTTTTGTTCATATTATCCCATCTGATTTGAATCTTTTTTAAAAAGTTATGTAAATGCCTTTACTAATATTTAGATGAGCAGCTTGTTCAGATATTAAGCCATCTAATTGCAGATTCCACTATCATCTCCACATATCTTACCAGAAAGAAGCAATGCATTTTATCAAGTCTTTCTGCTGGATGGAATAAATTGTATGTCCACCAGAATTCAGTGATCCTGGTTGGTCAGGCAAAATGTTTAAGGCAGAAGGATCTTGAATCACAGAAAACTCTTCAATACACTCTGCAACCTTAGAATATACTATGTAAACATCACCATCATCTGACAATTAAACTCAATATCTGCATTCAAGACAAAAGCAGAAACTATGATTTTAGCCCCAAGGTTACTGTTAGACTTTCTGATGAATTTATTGTGTTTAGGCTGCTTTTCAAAAGATATTAACAGCCAAGGTGCTGTTAACTCTTGTAGAGTATGCTATAACTATATAGAATACATTGATTCTCTTTGTGTGAAGCCAATGCAAAAATGCACCACACAAGGAATCGTGTGCACATTGTCGCAGACATAAAAATGCAATTCCTCTCACACAACACTGCTTATATGGCTCATATGTATGGCTGTTGGGAACTAATTATGTGTCTTTCAGTTGGAACTGACTGAAGATGTGACTAAAGGCACATACTGGGAAAGTCTGATTCACATTTTTTCCCATTAACCATATGTTGAAAAAGCAAATGTGAATCAGCCCGAGTCTCCATGTCCTGAATTTGTAGTTTTCTCTTCTGCCACTGGGGCTTCTACTTTTTTTCACAATGGATCCATTTGCATTGGTTCAGATGGTGTGATCACTTGAACTAATGCAGAGAAGTGTGATTCTGCATGGATTTCACTCTCCACTGATCACCTATTTATTTATTTATTTATTTATTTATATCCTGCCCACACTACCCAGAGGCCTCTGGGCGGCTTACAACAATTTAAATACAGTAAAAAGATAAAAAGGTAAAACAATTAAAATACAATTAAAAAGACAGTGCTCTAAAAATTGCCATCAGGACCCACAGTTGATATTATTTCAATTAAAAACCTTCTGGAACAGGAAGGTTTTGACCTGGCGCCAAAACGTCATCAACGTCAGCGCCAGACGAATCTCCCTCGGGATGGCGTTCCATAGTCTGGAGGCAGCTGCCGAAAAGGCCCTTTGTCTACAAGCCATCCCTCTTACATCCTTGAGGGATGGCTTTTTCAGGAGGGCCCCCTGGCTAGATCTTAACTGCCGGGTAGGTTCATATGGAAGGAGGCGGTCCTTCAGGTATCCAGGGTCCAAGCCGTTTAGGGCTTTATACGTCAAAACAAGCACTTTGAATTGGGCCCGGGCAGCAACTGGTAGCCAATGTAATTTAAACAGAATCGGCCTGATGTGTTCCCTAGCAGCCCCACCACTCAACAGCTGCGCAGCTCGATTCTGAACCAGTTGCAGTCGCCAGACCGTCTTCAAAGGCAGCCCCACGTACAGCGCATTGCAGTAATCTATACGGGATGTTACCAGTGCATGTGTAACTGTCACGAGACTCTACTCGTCCAGGTAGGGCCGTAGCTGGTATAATTTCCGCAGCTGAAGGAAGGCGCCCCTGGCCACCGAGTCCACTTGGGCTTCCAGAGTTAGACTGGGGTTCAGGAGCACCCCCAGGCTGCGGACTCTGTCCCTTAGGGGGAGTGTAACCCCATTCAGGGCAGGGAAATGGCCCTCCAGCCTGTCTGGTGAAGCACCCACTAACAGCACTTCCGTCTTGTCTGGATTGAGTTTCAATTTATTAACCCTCATCCAGTCCATTATCAGGTCCAGACATGAGTTCAGCACAGAAACCGCCTCACCTGGATTGGTGGAAAACAAGAGGTAGAGCTGAGTGTCATCAGCATATTGCTGACTCCTCAGCCCAAACCTCCTGATGACCTCTCCCAGCGGTTTCATGTAAATGTTAAACAGCATGGGGGACAGTATCGAGCCCTGAGGAACCCCATGACATAAACGGCATGGGGCAGAGCAACTGTCCCCCAGCACCACCTTCTGGACATGGTCAGCCAGGAAGGAGCGGAACCACCATAAAGCAGTGCCCCCAACTCCCAACCCAGCCAGCCTATCCAGAAGGACACCATGATCAATGGTGTCGAAAGTCGCTGAGAGGTCCAGGAGTATCAACAGGGTCACACTTCCCCTGTCTCTGTCCCAGTACAGGGCGACCAAGGCAGTCTCCGTACCAAAGCCCGGCCTGAAACCCAATTGAAATGGATCCAGAAAATCCATTTCATCCAGCAGCGCCTGGAGTTGCCTGGCCACAACCCGCTCCATCACCTTGCCCAAATAAGGGAGGTTCGCCACTGGTCGGTAGTTAACCACTAGCCTTGTGTCCAGGTTAGGCTTTTAAAGGAGTGGCCGAATTACCACCTCTTTCAAGGTGGTAGGGACCACTCCCTCTCTCAAAGAGGCGTTCACGGCCTCCTGGACCCAGGTGCGAACCACCCTGGCAGATCTTCCAATTAGCCTAGATGGGCAAGGGTCAAGTAGAATGATGGTAGAACGGACAGATCCAAGCACCCTGTCCACATCCTCAGGTCTCAACAATTGAAACTCATCCATTAATACTTGACCTAAGCACGGCACACTGGACACATCCTCTGATTCTGCACTAATGGTGGAGTCCAACCCACTGTGAATCTGAGCGGTTTTCCCCCTCAAAATGAATGGCAAACTCATCACAGCGAGCTGATGAGCGGTCCAGGACCTCCACCAGATTTCCCGGTTGAAGAAGATCCCAGACTACCCGAAACAGCTCTGCTGGATAACATTCTGAGGAAGCAATATGGCTGGTGAAATATTGCCGTTTCGCCAGCTGTATTGCCACGAAATAGGCCCGATAACGGGCTCTAAGTCACGTTTGATCAGACTCCCAGTGGGATTTCCTCCACCTATGCTCCAGCCATCTCCCCTCTCGCTTCATCGCCCGCAGTTCAGATGTATACCAAGGAGCTGTCTGGGCTCTGCGTACAGGGAGAGGGCGCTTAGGCGCAATCGTGTCAACCGCCCTGGTCATCTCCCTATTCCATAGGGTGACCTGAGCTTCGACAGGAGCGCCGACCATGTCAGACGGATAATCCCCCAGAGCATTCAGGAAACCATCCGGATCCATTAGTCTCCAAGGGCGGATCATCTTAATAGATCCCCCACCCTTGCAGAGGAGAGAAGAAGCTAATAGACTAAACTTGACCAGGAAGTCATCTGACCATGACCATGGGGTCACAACCAGCTCCTCCACATCCAAACCACCATCCTCCAGTCCCGTTGAGAAAACCAGGTCCAAGGTATGGTCCTTCTCATGTGTCAGGCCGATGACACATTGAGACAGCCCCATGGTTGTCATGGCAGCCATGAAGTCCTGAGCCAACATCGGCATGAATGTTGAGGTCCCCCAGCACCAACAGCCTGGGAGTCCTCAACACCAGATCTGAGACTATCTCTGTCAGCTCAGGCAGGGAGACTGTTGGTACGCAGCAGGGTGGGCGGTACACCAACAGAATCCCCAATCTGTCTTGTAAGCCCAACACACAATACAGGCCCTCAAGACCTCCTCTCAAAGGGATAGGAAGGCCTGGTCAAGGAGATAGAACTCCTATAGAACTCTTGGCAAAATAATTTTTTTTTCTCTTTTTAAAAAACTTTTATCTAAAAAAAAAAAAAAGCTTGGTGCCAGCACTGTTACACTAGGGCACTTAGGCACCAAAAGGAATAGGAAAAGAGTTTCGAGCTTATTAAGGTAGTTCTCCTGTAGCTGTGCCTCCTGCCAATCAGGAGAGCTACAGGAGAGCTAAATTAACAAGCTGGAAATAAAGCTGTTCGGTCAATTTCCTCCTTTCTCCTTGTGTGGCCAGTTAAGGCAAATTAAGAAGAATTTACCCAGGGAAACCTGACTTCCCAGGTACAACTTCACTGCAATTGAATTTGTATTTTTCTCACTGTGTAGCTGCATCCTTATAGTGACCCTAACAAGAGTTGTTTTGCCAGTTCAACCCACCACCCCTGGTGAGTTTCCATGACTAAACAGAGATTCAAACCCAGGTCTCCTGAGTCCTAGGAACTAGAATGTTTCTCCTTAAGAATAGGGAAGTGTCAACTTCTCTTTCCCTATGTATGTTTCTTTATAATTCAGGTTCTTTTCATCCTGAATATGAAGAAATTTGCAAATTTTGCTAAGGTTTTCAAAGCTGATTTAAACAAAACAAAAACTCATGTACCTGAACCAGTGAAATTCAAGAGGTAATAATATTCCCAAAGTGGCTCAATGGGTGGCCACATGTCACAGCTTTACTACTGGTGGCATCCAGTTATGGAATTCCTTTGACTGAGATCTCCTTGTCCCCACACTCTTGTCTTTCAGATGGCCATTAAAAACCATATATATTTCTACAGCATTAGAGGGAATATGTGCATACTTGACTTGTTATCTACTGCTATTTGTATTGCTTGTTTTGTTTTTAATTATTTATTTATTAATTATTTAAAATATTTTTATCCCACTTTTTTCCTTAAAAGAATCCAAGGCAGCTTACAACAATTAAGAGACAATGTTTAAACGCTTAAAATAGTAAGTATACAAATATTTTTTAAAAATACACAAGTATTATATTAAGAAACGGTCAATAAAATCAACACTAAAACACATTTAAAAACAACAGAGCACAACAATCCATGTTTAGCAGACAGTACTAATGTGTGGTTTTCAATATTTGGAATTTGTGATTTTAACTTTGTGTTTATATTGATGGTGAATTTTGAGGAGGACGAGTATAATATGAAGTGAATAAATAATCACTAGCTCCTTCATCCCAACATTGTGCCTGCC
This sequence comes from Intellagama lesueurii, assembly GCA_037013535.1. Taxonomy (NCBI): domain Eukaryota; kingdom Metazoa; phylum Chordata; class Lepidosauria; order Squamata; family Agamidae; genus Intellagama; species Intellagama lesueurii. Next base: position 223,638,226 of record JBAJHW010000002.1, read on the forward strand.
TGCCTGTTTTATGGTTGTTAAAGAAGATGTTGTCTGAAAAAAGAGGTGGCAATTCTAATTCATCACTGACACCTGAATAGACATGGATTGAAACAGACTTTTAAGCAACACTTAAAAGTCTTGAATCTCGATGGCCAATTCTGTCATTTTCTTTCCCACATCTTTTTATTCTATGTTCTTTCTATATCGGTTATGAAAAACAAATTGACAAAAATGAATTGAGGTAAACTCTTATCTTTATATTTTGTTCAAGCTGTGCATAGACTATGCTTGTAAACACAGAAATATGAACGTAACAGTTTTACGTTCTATTATATACTTCTGAATGTCTAGTCATTCTCGGCCTATATATTCCTTCAGTACATTACCTGAAGACTCGGCAAGTGTGCTTGGCTGATGACAGGGATCTCAAGAGCTTTGCAACTTAGTCTGACCACTTCATACATTTGCTTTGACCTTCTGAAGCAGCTTAATTGTGTGGATTTAATCAATCATAAGGAGAGTCTCCATAACAAGTCAACTCATTTCTGAGAGGTTTCTAGGCCAACTTCGTAGGGGGCAAAAAATAATGTGTCTGCACTTGATGAATTTTAAGATGATTCAAACGGTGAAAGGCAAACATCTCTACTAATGACTAATATCATGAGTAACTTCATGACCTGACAATTTGTGAAATTATCTTAAAACACTATGTCGCTATGACAAACCATAATTTCTGGTGACAGCTTGACAGTGTTCCAAGGAGATACTTCTCCATTTCTAAGAACCCTGCACGAAACCATAAATGAAAAAGGTGCTGCAAAATTGTATGAATGATTCCTTTTCTAGTCAAAAAACTCACTGTCAGCCCTTGGTCTGAGTGAGTGGGGTTCATCCCACTCTGACAGGAAACAGTTCCTTGTCTCCCAGCTCACCGTCTAGGCTGTTGGTGTGTATATATATATATATATACCTGTGTTGTGGTGCACCTCTGCCTAGTCCTTGTACAAACTGTTACATTATGCAAGAATGTTTTGCTAAAGAAGAAAGCCATGATCATCCATGGCTATGAGATATCTGGTTACTATCCACAGCTGTGGAAGATGGACAATGAAAGAAAGCCAACAGGGGAAAAAAATCAGTTCCTTTGAAATGTGGTGTTGGAGGAGAGCCTTATGGATATTGTGGACCACTAGAAGGACAAGCCCCTTCACGGATTGCTGTCTTGTCGTGGCGAAGGGGGTTGAGTAATTCAGAGAAGCTATGGGCTATGCCGTGCAGGGACACCCAAGACGGACAGGTCATAGTGGAGAGTTCTGACTAAACACGATCCACCTGGAGCAGGAACTGGCAAGCCACTCCAGTATCTTTGTCAAGAAAACCCCATGAACAGAAACAAAAGGCTAAAAGAGATGACGCTGGAAGATGAGCCCCTCAGGTCGGAAGGCGTCCAACATGCTACTGAGGAAGAGCGGAGGACAAGTACAAGTAGCTCCAGAGCTAATGAAGTGGTTGGGCCAAAGCCGAAAGGACGCTCAGCTGCGGATGTGCCTGGAAGTGAAAGGAAAGTCCGATGCTGCAAAGAAAAATAATGCATAGGAACCTGGAATGTAAGATCTATGAACCTTGGTAAGCTGGATGTGGTCAAACAAGAGATGGCAAGAATAAACATTGACATCCTGGGCGTCAGTGAACTAAAATGGATGGGAATGGACGAATTCAATTCAGACGATTATCATATCTACTGTTGTGGGCAAGAATCCCGTAGAAGAAATGGAGTAGCCCTCATAGTCAACAAAAGAGTGGGAAAAGCTGTACTGGGATACAATCTCAAAAATGACAGAATGATTTCAATATGAATCCAAGGCAGACCTTTCAACATCACAGTAATCCAAGTTTACGCACCAACCACCAATGCTGAAGAGGCTGAAATTGACCAATTCTATGAAGACTTACAACACCTTCTAGAACTGACACCAAAGAAAGATGCTCTTCTCATTATAGGGGATTGGAATGCTAAAGTAGGGAGTCAAGAGATAAAAGGAACAACAGGTAAGTTTGGCCTTGGAGTTCAAAACGAAGCAGGGCAAAGGCTAATAGAGTTTTGTCAAGAGAACAAGCTGGTCATCACAAACACTCTTTTCCAACAACACAAGAGGCGACTCTACACATGGACATCACCAGATGGGCAATACCGAAATCAGATTGATTATGTTCTCTGCAGCCAAAGATGGAGAAGTTCTATACAGTCAGCAAAAACAAGACCTGGAGCTGATTGTGGCTCTGATCATCAGCTTCTTATAGCAAAATTCAAGCTTAAACTGAAGAAAGTAGGAAAAACCACTGGGCTAGTCAGGTATAATCTAAACCCAATCCCTTATGAATACACAGTGGAAGTGAAGAACAGATTTAAGGAACTAGATTTGGTGGACAGAGTGCCTGAGGAACTATGGATGGAGGCTCGTAACATTGTACAGGAGGCAGCAACAAAAACCATCCCAAAGAAAAGGAAATGCAAGAAAGCAACGTGGCTGTCCAACGAGGCCTTACAAATAGCAGAGAAGAGAAGGAAAACAAAATGCAAGGAAGATAGGGAAAGTTACAGAAAATTGAATGCAGACTTCCAAAGAATAGCAAGGAGAGACAAGAGGGCCTTCTTAAATGAACAGTGCAAAGAAATAGAGGAAAATAATAGAAAGGGTAAAACCAGAGATATGTTCAAGAAAATTGGAGATATTAAAGGAACCTTTTCTGCAAAGATGGACATGATAAAGGACAAAAATGGTAGAGACCTTACAGAAGAGAAGACATCAAGAAGAGGTGGCAAGAATACACAGAGGAATTATACCAGAAAGATTTGGATGTCCCGGACAACCCAGATAGTGTGGTTGCTGACCTTGAGCCAGATATCCTGGAAAGTGAAGTCAAGTGGGCCTTAGAAAGCACGGCTAACAACAAGGCCAGTGGAGGTGATGGCATTCCAATTGAATTATTTAAAATCTTAAAAGATGACGCTGTTAAGGTGCTACACTCAATATGCCAGCAAGTTTGGAAAACTCAGCAGTGGCCAGAGGACTGGAAAAGATCAGTCTACATCCCAATCCCAAAGAAGGGTAGTGCCAAAGAATGCTCCAACTACCGTACAATTGCACTCATTTCACACGCTAACAAGGTTATGCTCAAAATCCTACAAGGTAGGCTTCAGCAGTATGTGGACCGAGAACTCCCAGAAGTACAAGCTGGATTTCGAAGGGGCAGGGGAACTAGAGACCAAATTGCTAACATGTGCTGGATTATGGAGAAAGCCAGAGAGTTCCAGAAAAACATCTACTTCTGCTTCATTGACTATGCAAAAGCCTTTGACTGTGTGGACCACAACAAACTATGGCAAGTCCTTAAAGAAATGGGAGTGCCTGACCACCTTATCTATCTCCTGAGAAACCTATACGTGGGACAGGAAGCAACAGTTAGAACTGGATATGGAACAACTGATTGGTTCAAAATTGGGAAAGGAGTACGACAAGGCTGTATTTTGTCTCCCTGCTTATTTAACTTATATGCAGAATACATCATGCGAAAGGCCGGACTGGAGGAATCCCAAGCCAGAATTAAGATTGCCGGGAGAAATATCAACAACCTCCGATATGCAGATGATACCACTCTGATGGCAGAAAGTGAGGAGTAATTAAAGAACCTCTTAATGAGGGTGAAAGAGGAGAGTGCAAAAAATGGTCTGAAGCTCAATATAAAAAAAAACTAAGATCATGGCCACTGGCCCCATCACCTCCTGGCAAATAGAAGGGGAAGATATGGAGGCAGTGACAGAGTTTACTTTCTTGGGCTCCATGATCACTGCAGATGGTGACAGCAGCCACGAAATTAAAAGACTCCTGCTTCTTGGGAGGAAAGCGATGACAAACCTAGACAGCATCTTAAAAAGCAGAGACATCACCTTGCCGAGAAAGGTCCGCATAGTCAAAGCTATGGTTTTTCCAGTAGTGATGTATGGAAGTGAGAGCTGGACCATAAAGAAGGCTGACCGCCGAAGAATTGATGCTTTTGAATTGTGGTGCTGGAGGAGACTCTTGAGAGTCCCCTGGACTGCAAGGAGAACAAACCTATCCATTTTGAAGGAAATCAACCCTGAGTGCTCACTGGAAGGACAGATCCTGAAGCTGAGGCTCCAATACTTTGGCCATCTCATGAGAAGAGAAGACTCCCTGGAAAAGGCCCTGATGTTGGGAAAGTGTGAAGGCAAGAGGAGAAGGGGACGACAGAGGACGAGATGATTGGACAGTGTCATCAAAGCTACCAACATGAATTTGATCCAACTCCGGGAGGCAGTGGAAAACAGGAGGGCCTGGCATGCTTTGGTCCATGTGTTCACGCAGAGTCGGACACAAGTTAACGACTAAACAATAAAAAAGGACAAGTGCTTAGGTTCTAGTTCAAATCAAGCTTCCACTTTTGAAGAAGCTAAAATGACCAACCTAAGGCAATTGGGCATCTAGTGAGAAGATAAAATTCACTGGAAAAGACAACACTTCCAGGAAAAGTAGAAAGCAGCAGGAAAAGAGGAAACCCAACCATCAAATGGAATGACTCAATAAACGATACTAGGACTGTTAGTTTGCTAGACCTGTGCAGGGTTGTTAATTAGGGATGGGACTTTGGGTGGGGGGTGGAATCCAACTTCCATAATTCTCCAGGAATTCTGTTGGAGCATTCTAGGATGTGCAGCCCAGAAACACAAGACTACAGACCAGGTGTATTTCCTTCCATCTGTGCCTTGGTGAAGCTATTTCTCCTTTCAAAAGCAAGAAAGCTGTCCTGCATAAGTTTTTCTGAGATATGTCATCTCGCTGACCATTAGACTCTATAGGAGATGTCTCCTGGAAAAACATATACCTCCTGGGAACCACTGGGGCAGCTTCATATTTTTATAGATTTACAACAGGAAACACAGATCTGAAACAGCCAAACCCTCCAAAGTAGACCCTGCTCCAGGTGAAAAATATATATGCATCTGTAGGTGTAATTCTGGGGGTTTGAACTCCCAGAATTATGCTTGGGGAACTCTTGAAATTGGAGTAAAAAAAAAAAACCCCAAACAAACAAAAAACTAATAAAAGTGGCATGGCTCTATTGTTAATGAGAGGACACTTTAGAAGTCATTAGCCAAAATTTTATTAGTTATGCCCACCTGTGTAATGCATTTGGCATAAATCTCAATGGCAAATGGCCACAAATTAAGAAATTTGCGTAGGCATTTGCTGCTGTGTTCTGAGTCACAAGACTTGGCATGAAGTAGTAAATGCCTTGCTAACTTCTAAATTTGTGGCCATTTGCCAAAGAGATTTATGCCAATTGCATTGTACCAACAGGTGTAACAGATTTTGGGCGTAAATTCATAGGTACAGCATAACTTGGAAATGACTTGAAAGCTCATAAAAACAATAAAATGGTGCATCATTGTTCTTCCAATGTTTGTACCACATAGCTCAAATACTTTCACAGGAACCAAACTGCTACCAGGCAGTGTTTGTTCTTTGTCCATCTGGTTCATTCTAGAGCACCAGACTCTGCTACCTTACAGCTGAAATTGTCTGCAGCCCATGAATCTTACATAGCAAAGGAGAAAAATAAGAGATGTCTGATCCCCCTGGAGGTTTTCTTTTGAGATTTTGCTCACCATCTGCAATGAGCGACTCTTTTAAGGGCTTCTTATTTTCCTTTCCTCCTGCCCTTTATGGGGGGAAATGAGGGTGAGGAACTTGATCTCCCATAGCTCCCTGGGCAGCTTTGGAAGTTACTTGAAAGAAGAATGAATCTAATGATGTGCTGAAGCCAGCCATAACAGATAGGTCCCTGAACATCATTCTGCTGTTGCTCAGTTACAGATGGGTTCAGCATGTGATTAGACTCATTCTGCTTAGAAGTAACTTCTCAAGTTCTGTTCACAGTGGAGATTTTGGTTAAGCTTAGAATGTCCAACAGGGACCTGCATAGGAGATGCTATGGAAACCTTTCTGCAGAATCTGTTTGTCGTTGGATTGTTATTCAGAGATACCGGCCTCTCCACGAGGCGTGCAGCTCCCGACGTGGGGCTGTTTTGCCTGCCCAGCTGGAAGAGAGGAGACATCACGAGGCCGGCAAAGTAGGGCGAGATCAGAAGCCTTAAGAAGGCTTCCCAGCCCAGTGCCGGCCTCTTCGCTGCCTCAGATTTGCAGGGGACAGTCGACAGCACTGCGCAGAACAGGCGGTTTCGGTTTTGACCACATGGTCACGTGAAGAGGAGCGATGGAGATCGGCAGCTGGGCATCGGCTCAGCCCCAGTGGGGTTTTGTTTTCTCTCTTTGGCAAGGAGAGAGCCTTTGCAGGCTTCTCTCTAGAGTTTTTATTTAAAATAATAATAATAATAGTGGCAAGGAAAGGATTCCGGAGTGGAGCTCCAGCCTGTTATTGAGAGGGGAAGTGTTCCATATACATGTTGTTCTTTTGGGGGAGGATTTTGAGAGGGAGTAATTCCAGTTGAAATATTTAAAATCTTAAAAGATGACGCTGTTAAGGTGCTACACTCAATATGCCAGCAAGTTTGGAAAACTCAGCAGTGGCCAGAGGATTGGAAAAGATCAGTCTACATCCCAATCCCAAAGAAGGGAAGTGCCAAAGAATGTTCCAACTACCGTACAATTGCACTCATTTCACACGCTAGCAAGGTTATGCTCAAAATCCTACAAGGTAGGCTTCAGCAGTATGTGGACCGAGAACTCCCAGAAGTACAAGCTGGATTTCGAAGGGGCAGAGGAACTAGAGACCAAATTGCTAACATGTGCTGGATTATGGAGAAAGCCAGAGAGTTCCAGAAAATGTGTGGACCACAGCAAACTATGGCAAGTTCTGAAAGAAATGGGAGTGCCTGACCACCTTATCTATCTCCTGAGAAATCTATACGTGGGTCAGGAAGCAACAGTTAGAACTGGATATGGAACAACTGATTGGTTCAAAATTGGGAAAGGAGTACGACAAGGCTGTATATTGTCCCCCTGCTTATTTAACTTATATGCAGAGTACATCATGCGAAAGGCTGGACTGGATGAATCCCAAGCTGGAATTAAGATTGCTGGAAGAAATATCAACAACCTCAGATATGCAGATGATACCACTCTGATGGCAGAAGGTGAGGAGGAATTAAAGAACCTTGTAATGAGTGTGAAAGAGGAGAGCGCAAAAAATGGTCTGAAGCTCAACATCAAAAAAACGAAGATCATGGCCACTGGCCCCATCACCTCCTGGCAAATAGAAGGGGAAGATATGGAGGCAGTGACAGATTTTACTTTCTTGGGCTCCATGATCACTGCAGATGGTGACAGCAGCCACAAAATTAAAAGACACCTGCTTCTTGAGAGGAAAGCACTGACAAACCTAGACAGCATCTTACAAAGCAGAGACATCACCTTGCTAACAAAGGTCCGCATAGTCAAAGCTATGGTTTTTCCAGTAGCGATGTATGGAAGTGAGAGCTGGACCATCAAGAAGGCTGACCGCCAAAGAATTAATGCTTTTGAATTGTGGTGCTGGAGGAGACTCTTGAGAGTCCCCTGGACTGCAAGGAGAACAAACCTATCCATTCTGAAGGAAATCAACCCTGAGTGCTCACTGGAAGGACAGATCCTGAAGCTGAGGCTCCAGTACTTTGGCCATCTCATGAGAAGAGAAGACTCCCTGGAAAAGACCCTGATGTTGGGAAAGTGTGAAGGCAAGAGGAGAAGGGGACGACAGAGGACGAGATGGTTGGACAGTGTTATCAAAGCTACCAACATGAATTTAACCAAACTCCGGGAGGCAGTGGAAGACAGGAGGGCCTGTCATGCTCTGGTCCATGGGGTCACGAAGAGTCGTACATGACTTAACGACTAAACAACAATGAATTGGAAATGGTTAGGTATTAGTATAAATTGCATAAATAAATAATTAGGGTGTATAAATAGATACATACATGCCACTTTAGAGCTGTATCTATAGCTCAATATATAAGTTTTTGGGATAGATAGTCAATTAGGTATAGGTGTGCTTAAATATTAATAGGATTAGCATTAATAAATAGGATCAGGGATAGGAGTCACGTTGTAGGGTTTTTTCCATATTATTAATCGTTGACGCTTGGGTAAAGACAAACCATTATTTTCACTATGGGGCCTAAAAAGAATCAAGGCGGAAAGAAAGGGAAGCAGCCAGCCAAGCGTAAAGCCCCCCAGCGTTCTCCTCCGGCCATCTCCTCTTCAGAAGATGAGGAGTGGCTAGACTATAGGACAATATGGGAGAAACTAAGTATGTTAGAGCGGAAAAGAGTGCAAAGGAGTGAGGGTGCTGGTACACCAGCCATGCGCAGGTCCCGTAGAGAGTCTAAAGCACAGAAAATGGCTGAGCTCAAAAGGATGGGTGATCTCATGTTATCCCGTATTCATGTTTTGGAGGCGGAGCATGGCAGCCCATCAGGAACATCTTCAGTGGTTGGGACAGCGGTGCATCAACAAAGAGGTACGCGGACGGCAGAGCAGTGGCAGGGCAGATCAAGCTTGGCATCATCTAGCACGCAAACACAACACAAACAACTGAAGAGGAGCTGCAGAGGGACGCACCCGCGGTGGCTGGAGCAGTTCAACAAGGATCGGGTGAGGAACCCAGAGCCGGTGCCACACAGGGGCAGCCAGCAACTTCAAGTGCACTATCGGTACTGATGGGAGCGGCACAACCAGGTGAGGGTACCGTTACACCGGGCACTACACTATACGCGGGGGTTTGGCCGTGGGGTAGTAGGAGTCTTACAGTGCCAGTCCCTTCGGCTTTACCTCTGCAAACACCAGTTTTAGGTCATCACACTCTCCAAGGGTGCGCTGTGGGTGCAACCCCTAATCAACCTTATATACAGCAGGCTGGTGGGCCGGCAGGTATTGGGGAAACAGTGCCTCCAGCTGTGGTGGATACAGGGTACAACTCAGTGGCTAGGAGTGCTCTCCCAGAGGGTGATCAGTCCCTGCCATTGGGAGATCACCTTCTTCTAGCCACTGTAGAGAAAATTTAGAAAGGTAAGTATGTGGACGTCTTTGAACTACTGAACAGATAAATCGAGGAGAAGAAGAAGGATAAGGAGGAAGAGAGGGAGAAAGAGAAGCTGTGCAGGCGTAAGCCAGATAGATGCTGGGCAAATTGGTTGCCTGGGTTTTTCATTTATGCAGGAACAGTGGTTTGTGCACATCCTGAAAGGGCTTTGGCTTTAATACAGTATATGGACCTTATTTATAGGGCCTACGTGGATTTCCCTGGCCACGTGTGGCTTCTTTATGATGAAGGGTTCCGTATGTGGGCAGCACTGCACCCCAGCATGCGATGGGACATCCGGCATGATGCCTTGTGGCTGCGGTTGATGACCCCATCCCACCCAGTACTGGGCGATAGATTTGATAGTGGGCATTTGGTGCAAAGGGCACAAGCCAGCAATTTCCGCATGGCAGCAGGTCAAGTGGTTCAACCCCGCCTGTTTTGCTGGGAATTCAATGCCTGAGGAGCTTGCAATAGGAGACCGTGTAGGTTCAGGCACCAGTGTTCCATCTGCAATGGTCCACATGCCTCGGCAACTTGCCCAAGAGGCCGACCTGGGGGTAACGCAGGTAGGGATGCCGGGGGTAACCGTAAGCTGCCCACGGCCCCAACCAATGTTCAGAAAGGGTCCTAGCCCGATTAGAATACCAATTTTGGAGAGGTGGCTAAAATGTTACCCTGACAGAAGGGTCGGTAAGTTCTTGTTAGATGGTTTTAGGTTTGGTTTTCATATACCGGTCACGGGCACTAGAGTTGCTGCATGGTCTGATAATTTGAAATCTGTCAAAGGGTAGGAGGAGATAGTTAGGAGAAAAATAGATAAGGAAGTTAAGGAGGGATGGGTGTTAGGTCCTTTCCCAGTTCCCCCAGTTGAGCATCTGCGAGTCTCCCCTTTGGGAGTTGTGCCAAAAAAGGCACCAGGTGAGTTCAGGTTAATTCACCATTTGTGTTTTCCTGAAGGGGATTCAGTTAACGACAAAATCCCACAAGAACTGTGCAGTGTGTGATACACGTCCTTTGATGAAGCTGTGCACATGGTGCGGAGTTGTGGGGTTGGTGCAGAACTGGGAAAATGTGGTATTAAATCGGCATTTAGGCTTCTTCCAGTTCACCCAGACGATTTTGATCTTCTGGGCTTTGCTTTTGAAGGAAGTTATTATATGGATAGGGCTTTGCCAATGGGTTGTTCAATATCTTGTTCAGTTTTCGAGCAGTTTAGCTCCTTTTTGGAATGGGCTCTTAAGCAAACAGTCAGGGGCGCTAGAGTTATCCATTATTTAGATGACTACTTGTTTTGTGGGATTTGGGGTACATCACAGTGTCAGGAGCTGATGTCCGCATTTCAGGAGTTGGCTAGGGACCTGGGGGTTTCTCTGGCGGAGGAAAAAACGGAGGGTCCTAAACAGAAACTGATTTTCCTGGGAATTGAGCTGGATACTGTACATCAGGCTAGTAGACTGCCTGAGGAGAAGCTGAACGACCTACGGCTGAGGCTGCAGAGCTTGTTAGATCGGCGCAAGGCCACCCTAAGAGAGTTTCAGCAAGTGGTAGGACATTTGAACTTTGCGTGCAAAGTGGTGGCTCCTGGAAGGGCCTTTCTCAGGCTATTATGTGAGGCGATGAAAGGCCTTAAACGGCCACATCACAAGAGGAGAATAACCCAGGGCATGAAAGACGATTTGAGGGTGTGGGTACTATTCCTCCAGGGTTTTAATGAAACTTCCTTTTGGAGGGACGAAGTCAGGTTAGGTTCAGATTTTCAAGTACAAACAGATGCTGCAGGATCACTGGGTTATGGTATCTTTTTCAGAGGGAACTGGTGTGCCGGGACATGGCCTGAGGAGTGGCACATGCTAGGAATTACCAGGGATCTCACTTTCTTGGAACTGTTTCCAATTGCAGGGGCCTTGTGGCTATGGGGCGAGCAGTGGGCCAACTCGGTGGTCACCTTCTGGTGCAACAACCAGGCGGTGGTCCACATAGTTAATTCACTGACATCTAGGTCAGGGAGGGTAATGAAGCTGGTTAGGGCTATGGTGCTGCATTGTTTACAGTTGAATATAGTTTTTCAGGCCTGTCATGTTCCAGGTATTGACAATGCCATAGCTGATGTCCTATCCCGTCAACAGATGGACCGGTTCAGGGTGTTGGCACCAGGGGCACAGGGTCGACCGGATGTGCTGCTGATCGAGGTATGGAATCTTGGCGGGCTGAGGCACATAGAGCAATGAGTTTAGCGGTAGCTCCTAGCACGAAGCGTAGTTATGCAGCAGCTTGCGCCGAGTTATTCTCTTTTCGAGAGAAAGAGGGACTTCGGCAGGATTGGCCGCCAATGGATGACCATATGATACAATTTGCGGTGCACTTGCACCACAAAGGGTTAGCACCTCGGTCGATCCAGGGGCGTATGTCTGCTCTGGCATTTTACGCTAAAGTTCAGGGGTGCAGAGGCTACTCTGGATTTTCGCATAAAGAAAATGATAGAGGGTTGGGGTAGGGAGTGTGGGAGTGTGAAGGATGCTTGTTTGCCATTTTCCCCAGCTGTCTTAGCAAGTTTGGCAAGTACCTGGCCTTTAGTTTGTAGGGATCACTTTGAGGCTGGCCTGTTCAAAACAGCAACGCTCATCATGTTCTTTGGAGCCCTTAGAGTAAGCGAGTTGGTTGCCGCTGCAAAAACTGACAAATCCCTATCCTCTTTGCAGAGGAAGGACGTGCTGTTATCGGAAAGTCATTTAGTGATTCATTTACGCAAATCAAAAACTGATCGAAAGGGAAAATTCACCGTGCTTGGGCAGTGTTCAATAACGGAAATCTGTCCTGTAAACGCCGCACGAGATTATTTGCAGCTTAGAGGGGATGACGATGGCGGTTTTCTGCGGCACGAGGATAAATCACTCCTCACCAAGTATCAATTTTGGAAAGTCACCTCTCAGGCCTTATGCAAGGCTGGGATAAAAGGCTGGCACTTTGGGACACACTCCTTTCGTATAGGGGCAGCATCTACAGCGGCAGCTTTGGGCTACGGACAGGAGGATATTAAGAAGGTGGGCTTCATGCAGGTATCATGATTATGTGCGCCCCTTGCCACAGTTCTAGGTGCTGCTGTATTTTGTTTGGAATATTTCTCGTTACAGGCCCTCAGAGACTTTTGGCCCGTGTTCGTGTTCTGTTGGTTGGGCACAGTTACCTGTTTTGGGCTGCAAAGTATGCCAGTCAGACCAGTTGGGGTCGGAACCTGGGCCTTGGCGCTGTAGCCACACTGGATTGGAGGGGACGACGAGGCCTGCTATGGGACAGGTTCCTTGATGTGGTGCCCATGGATACCCCACAGGTGGTCCCAGATAAAATTGTGGCCCAGTTACCCCGTGTTACATGTCTTGTCTCTTTATTCCAGGCTGGGTGGGCAAAGTGCCTCTGAATGTGGAGGTACTGTTTAGTGACTATGTTTTATAAAATCTTGTCCTCTTCTCTTTCGGCTTTCTTAAGCTGATCAAACACCCCAAGAAACAGTTTGATTGCTGGGTAAGATTCCTCATTTTCTGCTCATAGCGAGACAAAGGGGCCATTGTGTTCTTCTTCTAGGGTGTCTCAGTCTTGAACAGAATCCTTGCCTTTGGAAAGGCCAAGCATACAAGTAGAACAGGCTTGTGTGGCTGACTGTAAGAACTGCAAGGAAGACACAAGCATCCAATTCAAAAGTGTAAAGCAATTATCCTCCCAGTTTTGCACGGTTAATTTGTACCCATTTCTGTTCTGTGTGTGAAGTTGCAAGGCTTACTCACGAGAAGCAGGAAATCTTAGCCAGTCCTTTCAGTTGTGCAAGAGAATGTGACTCTGTCCACACTAGCATATAGAAATGATCTATGGATCATTGAGGGTATGGTTTGACTTGGGGGAGAAAAAAGCCCACATCCACTTGTGTTTACATTTTGATCAAGCCACCCTTCTCCTTTAAGAGCTGTTGTGCACTTTTCTGGCCGAGTGGTAGGACATGCAATCATTATGGCATACTTGTTTAGCCTGGGAGACAGCAGCCAGATCCAGCTGCAGATTCAGAGGGAGAAAAAGGAACACCCCTTCCTCTCTCTCGCTGCTGCCTTTCATAGTCTCTCTCTCTCTCTTTGAAAGAGGTGCTGCACATCTCGGTCTTACAAGGAGTGGGTTTCATCAGCGGGACACGGTGTGTCTTTTTCTCCTAATGGGGAGGGTGAGAGAAGTGTGTGAAGAGGGACAGGCAGACTTTCTCAAATAAATAAATCCAGCTGCTCATGAGCTGCCGCCACCCAACCTTCACCCCCACCCCCACCCCCACTGCTGCTACTGCTTTCATACCCTCAGTTACCCAAGGCATTTGGTTTCATCAGAGACTGGAATAGCATCAACCGAGGGAGAGAGGAGTGACAGGAAAATCAAAGCAAAAAAGCAAAGCATGCTGCTTATGTATCACTCCATAGCGTTTCAAGCACTCTCTGAGCGGTTTACAAGTTACTATGCAAGCTACACATTGCTTTCCCCCCCCCCCCCACCGACAGCTGGGTACTCATTTTACTGACCTCGGAAGGATAGAAAGTTGAGACAACCTTGAGCCAGCTACCTGAGATTGAACCCCTGGTCGTGAGCACAATTTTGGCTGCAGTTTAACCACTGTGCCATGAGGCTCCTCCATCAGGGGAAGTGAAATTATTTCAATTCCCCTGGTAATTGGGGAAGTGCTTAAATTGACAGCTGATTGAACTACAAGAGGGCATTTGCGGTTCAGAGGGGAGGAGCACAAACTCCTCACCTCATCCTAAAGAGACTCTTCATAGCTTGATCTACCCTAAACCCAAATGGCCAGTCTGGACAGGCCCTATGTTGATTCCTTCCCTTGTCCCTCTGAGGATGACATGGGCAATTCGCCTCTTTATTTTGAAGCGAATTCAGCCATTTGCTTTCTGTAGAAAGTGGATTTTCTATTTCTCATCTTCTGATCAATTACTTTTAACAGATGATTAGAAGCAATCCTCCTCTGCTTTGATGCTGTGATACAGCAGTTTAGAATGGTATGCGTGACTGTGGAGGTATGGATCAGAATTTTGCCATGCGTTGCTCCTTTTTTTCATTCCTTTTTCTCTGTTCCACATCTCATGAAATTAAATTTAGCACATCCAATTGGCAATACTTTTCAGCTTTGATGAAAAATCAATGTCTCTCTTAATGGAAGAACCCTAGAGATACTCTTAACAAAAATTCTTAATAGAAGAGTCCTACTTTTGCTTCAAAGAAAATCTCATTCACAGCCTCCCATTTGGAAGGTAGTGAATGCAGGATTAGCTTTTCCTTCTCACCCTGTTTTACATCATTGCTCTTTCTTTCCTCCTCCTCTTCCAGATCACAATAGGGGTGGGCACTGTGGAAAATCATTGTGGAGAGGATAGAAAGAACAAATCATAGAAGTCTATGCCAATGTGAGGATTCAAAGCTGTTTATGAGCAAGGAAACTGTAGGGGGACATTAGCTGGAAGGAACAATGACATTGTTTAGTGGCTTGCTAGTCTTGACATAGCTTCTGCATTTCTGTTACAAACGCTTCTCAGCTTCCTTCCCTTTATTATCACTGGTCCCCATATTAACCTGCCTTGTACAATCTAAATTAGGAGTGGGAAATTTGTGGCCCTCCGTATGCTGTTGGTCTACAACTCCTATCAATGCTATTCTGCACAGCCAATGGAAGGAAGAGGATAAGAACTGCAGCTAGCAAAATCAAGAAGGCCATACGTAGTCTGCTCCTCACCTAAATCAAAAGACAGGAAACAGAGGGTCAAAATTGGAGTTTGTATATATAATCATAATAATCATATGCCATCAAGCTAATTCTGATTTATGGCAACCCTTTCCAGGCTTTTTTCAAGTAGAGAGTACTCAGAAGTGGTTTAACACTCCCTTCTTCTGGGGGTTGCTCTGGGACTGCACAGCTTGCCTAAGGCCACACAGGCTGGCTCTAATCACAGGAGGCACCCTGGGAAATTGAATTCACAGATACCTAAATCACTGAGCTATCCAGCCAGCTTCATGTATATAAGAGATGTTCAAAGTGAAAGAAAATCTATCATTTAATGACCTACTGACAGCTCATCGATACAAAGCCCATCAATATAAGGGAATTATTGAGACAAACATTTTCTCTTCCTCCTCCTCCTCCTCTTCTCATATTGTGTACTTTGCAAAGTTTTGGTGTGAAACACAACTGGGCTGCCCTGTGAACTCTTGGAAGGTTATGCTTGAGATGACAGAAAAAGATGATTTTGAGGGATAATGAAGAAAAAGGGAAATGCAGAGGAGGTCATTTTGTCTCTGAAGTACATAAGCTGCCTCTGCCTCTGCCTTGTATTATATAATCATCTTAGAACTGCAGAGCTGGAAGAGATACTATGGATCATAGAGTCCAACCTCTGTCAGGGAGGCACTCGGAATCGAACTCGCAAATGGAGCTATCCAGCAGTTTGCAGTTTGGGGTCTTAGGCAAGTGATTTGTTTCTCAGCCTTATGTCTTTGCTCTTCGTAACATGGACATTTTAGTTTCAAATATGGGTTCAAAGCAATATTGTAGTTTGAATTTAGATTCCATGTGTGTTGGTTCTAAGGTATGTAGGTTCTGTTGGGCAATAATGTCTTATAAATGTGAAACATGTAACAAAATGCTTAATCATTGCTCCCAGTCAACATAAAGGGTTCCAGGATTCCAGCCAGTCTTCAAGGATGTTATTCCATTCTGTTCTGCAACAGTCAGCTGACTTCCCACAGCTGCTAAACATGCTAAGTCCATGTTGGGTATTTTTGGAGGATCTGTCCATAAGTTTTTATTGAATGATTTAGGATTTCTCCAATGTTTCTGCTGTACATTGATGTCAGGATGCCCCCCCCCCCCCTTGCCCTTCTATCATCAGGCAAAGATCTTCCTCTTCAGGCAGGCTTTTGAGCAGTAAGCTATCTTAGGAATGCTGGGGTGTTTTTTTAACTTACATGTTTTTAAATGCTTTTGATTTGATTTTAAACTTGATTTTTAATCTTAATATATGTTTAATTGGTTTTTTAAAAAATGTGATATCTAGCTAGCTAGCTAGATAGATGTTTTTAAATCTGTTGTTTTTATTTTTTTTAAGTCACCGTTGGTTCCCTATGGGGAGAAAGGCAACATATAAACAAACAAACAGACAGACAGACAGACAGACAGAGACAGACAGACAGACAGACAAATAAATAAATAAATAAATAAAGGGTTGAAGTTTTGATGCAGCAGGTACTAGAAGGTTTGATGGGTGTGCCAAAATCTTGGCAGGCAGGTGGAACGTGTAGCACCATGATTATTTGAGGTCAGCAGTCACCCTAAAGTACACAGTTTTCACTTGAAGATAATGATTAATGATGCTAGAGTTGGAAATAATAACTTACCAAGGATCACATATTATGCTTCACAGCTGAGTAGGAGTTAAAAGCTGTGCTCCCCATTCTGGAATCCCAGACTCTAGCACTGGGCCATAACTATGACACTTGCATCTCAATAAGCTTCCTGCCCCCTTTCCGTTACCAAATGGTTTTTCATGACATTTCCTTTCAAAGAGACCTTGATCAAACCTCTAAGTCCCTAATATATGTGCACTAATGAGTCATTTGTAATTATCTCAGTTTAGGGTAGAGAAGAGGAGGCGTACGTGAAATGGCTGGATATTAATTTTAGTTATTTATTGCTCTGACTTTAACACACCACTCTCAGATCTGCATTTAAATACTTTTTCTTTTATGCTTCTCCATATTTATTTGCTCCTAAAGAAAGAGCTCATCTCACTCCATGTTTTAAAAACATGACTTGGCCTTCAAATCATTCTCCTGTGTATCTTTCTGCGTTGATTTGCTGCTTTTATATAATAAATAAATATTCACCACAATGGGAATAACAGAGTGCTTTTATTTGAAATAATTTGTTTTGTTTGTTTCTGTTTACCTATCATTTCTAAGTTGGTTATGGTATCAGACGTTACATTATAACACAAGCACACCTCCTTTCATGCTGTGTCATTTTGCATTAGGTAACATGTGGGCTTGATGCCAATATGACTGAAGCCCCAATCTTACTACAGTACTTTACATTATGGTAAGGGAGAAATATTTCTAGAAAGGAAAGTGTACTGGATAAGGATTGGATGTTTGATTAGCCAGGGAACAGGGCAGGCACAAAAGAGGCACTTCGCTTTCATTTTTGTTTTTAAATTAAATTCCACAAAAATGCCTCTGAAATCTGAAAGCTTTGTTTTAATGAAAGAGAGGATTCAGATTCTTTCATGTTTTCCTCTTTCATTTGTCCTTCCCTTTACCTCTTATCTGTCAAATTGTCTGGGAGGTGTTTTATCAGATAGTTTCATGAGGGCTGCTGCCAGTTGCCAATCAGAATATCCAATGGGGATAGATAATTTTGAATTGTAGAAGGACCTGGATTGGTTGGGGAACCCAGTGAAGAATTTGCTTTTGCTTCAGTCCTTGTGGACGTGATCCATGTGCCACGGACCTCCAAGACACCCTAACTCTTGACTGTGCTCTCCATTTGTGCTCTCCATGGCTCCTTTTTGCCCCTTTTCATGGGTTTTGGGGGGATTCTCCCCCTCTTTTTCCTCCTTTCCTTTCATAGATCATTGTTTCTGCCTGCTACTGTGTGCTGGTGGTGATCTCAAGGAAGAGAAATGAAAACATCAGGTGCTAGAGGGGAGGGAAATCTCTCAATATTTTTGTCATTTTGGTTTTACAGGGGACGTTGACTGTTTTGTTGTTGTTGTTGTTTTGCTTTATTTGTTTCCTTGATTTTTGGGAGAGGGCACATGTGTGTGGTTTTTATTTTTGCCCTTTTCTCCCTTTTGTGTGTGTGTGGGGGAGTGAGGTGTTTTCTGTCTTAGACTGAGTTTTTTAAATTGTGTTTTTGTTTATTTACTGTGGATTGCCCACCCTGCCTGCTTTTTGAAGTAGTTTCTAGGGCTTTTGAATTGATACTCTATTGCCTGCTTTGCCGCTGGGTTTTTTTTTAGATTAGTTTAGGGCTTTTGGATAAGTGCCTGATAGAATTCTAATGGGGAAACCCCAAAATGGATGAACCTGAAAGTGTTGGACCCTTTTGTGTTCAATGAAATGAGATGTACTTGAAAAACCCAAAGACAAATGAGGCCCTGTACCCTGAAATAACCTGAAACAAAAGGAACTGGAAAGTTTCCCCTGTGCATATCTCATAATTGATTATTTTCTGAGTTAGTCACTATTTAAGGCACTACTTTATTTTATTCATTTATCTATTTAATAAATGTCTTGCAAGAAGCTCACTATGGCAAAATGTGGTACTCAGTTTTTTTTATCTTCCCAACAACCCAGTGAATTTACTAAGTCTGAGAGAGAAAGAATCGTCTAGAATCACCCAGTAAGTTCTGTTCTTCAGTGAAGATTAGAAGCTGCTTCTCCATTATTCTACTCCCACCATCTTAAAAAATAAATAAAATAAAATCTTACCATTGCATCACTGATTACTCATGTCTGCAACAGAAATCTCTCTTGTGAGTTCCTTTGTCTTTGAGTCTCCATCTTCAAATATACAGGGTCTTGGCTCCCCATTGAGCATATTTTCACTCTTCACTATTGATTCCTCCAACAGGTACCTGATACCCACACACTAATTTAATGGACATGGTTTTACCCAAAGATTCCTGAGTCTGCTCTGTTAGGTTGAATCCTCATTGCAGATGTTACTCATTTAATGAACAGGGGACTCCAATTGCACTCCAAATTCTTGCTTCTTCTGTTTTTTAGAAACACATTTCTGTCATTTATGCTTGAGAATGTGAGCTGAATATCAGCTGATGCACATCGACTAATATCTGCAGACAGTCTGAAACAATGTCAGCAGCTGTCATTTGTCCTATCAGTCTCAATTAAGTACTTCTATGACTTGACTGGTCACTAGATTTGGCATTTTTGATTCAGAATGGCACAAGATAAATGTTCAGGTTCTCAGTGATGATATTCTAACTCTTGGAGAAATGTAAAGCAATGCAATCTCACTTTAGTCAGTATTAGATCCTGTAATACCATTACAAAAGTAAACTACGGGGACTGGTGCTTACATGGTTTAATGAATACTGCCTGAACAACCCGTTATAGTGCACAAAGCTACTTTTTTGGGACTACAATTCCATATATTCCCCACACAGTGTGGCTACTGCCCATTATACCTAGAGGATTCTGAGAGTCCAAAACAGTAAATTTAAACTGCTTTTTAAATACAAGTCATTAATTCATATAGAAAAGTATTGGAAGGAATAGAATTACTCAAGAAGCAAAACAAAGCAAATTGTGCTGCTTATGCACCACCCCATTGTGCTTAAACCACTCTCTGGGCGGTTTAAAAGTTAATTATGCTCTAGCAATTCCATTAGTTTCTCTCATTAAATATTTCATTTCTCACAGTTCTTTTTTTTTTAAAAAATTCCTTCAGTTTTGCAACTGATTCGGAACTAGTTCAGTTTTGCAACTGATTCGGAAGTAGATGACACATACAGAATGGTGTATACAGTACTAGGGAAAGTAACATACAAAATAAAATAAAAACCTATTGTGATAAGGAAAAAAATAGTTTATGCATACAAAACCGCATATATAATGGCGGAAGTATGCCTGAAAGTGTGTTGAAATATGTATGTGACCTTGAAAAATGCATACAGACTACTGTATAGATGACAACGGAATTTTAGCATTGGAAAATATAAAATCAAGCAAAACCAAAATTGATAAATCCCTCCATCTTTATTAATTGGTGTTTTCCCCCTCAGTTTGTACTTTAACTAAGCCACTACACACTCAGCCATAATGAGGAAGGATATATTAAAAAAAGAACAGATATGCCACTAGTCTAAAGCTATGCTACTTCTTCTTTGTGTTTTGTAGCAATAAGAGAGTCCCATATCTTTCCTCATAATGAAGGGAGACAGCTGCCACAGGAAGGAGAATGCAACAAATATATGGTGCAAGGATCCATATCTGGTTTATGAGAAAGGGGGTAAACAAACAAATGCAATACATTCACATTGATGAATTGTATGGGGATAATATTGGAAATACATATCTCAGATGGAAACTCCAGAATTGTCTTTTTAGTCACTAGGAGTGTAATCTCATCCATGTCTGTACATAAGTGAGCACCATTAAGCTCAATAGAACTGACTATGAGGCAAATGTGCATATAGGATTGCCATCCACCAGTGTCATAAAGCGACTACGGTATTTCCCCTGTCTTGCTGAATGGTTCAAATTGAATTATTTTGATCACTGCAGTTGTTCTAGCTCAGACCATAGGCCGCTGGTGGTCACTTAAACCCTTTCAAGGAGAGGGGTGCAAATTTGTGGTTTTGGACTACAGCTTGAGAACATATGCACAAATCTCGACTCCTCTAATTCCAAGTATGCCAGGAGAAAGCATGCTGAGAACAAAATCAAGATTTCACCTTGGACTCTGAAGTAACTATGTCTGTCCTCTAGAAATTGTTAAGAAGCATAATTGGTTAATGCAATGTTCTCTACAAAATTGTAGAGAACATTGCATCACTCAGGTGTGAACCACAGACTAGAGATGGAAATAATGCTTAATAATTCCTCATTTTCACCAATTTGAACTGTCTTGACACAACTAGGCACCTTGAAAGGGAATATTAAAGTCCCATGAGGTTCCTTACCTCCAACCAAGAGTGAGACAAAGAGTTCTCCCCCACCTCAAGGTTTCTGTCATTTGTGTAAAATGTCTGTAGTATCCTTGAGGGGGGCAGGAACACAAGCTCTTACACAACAAACACATAACAAACATGGAAGGACTCTCTAATCATTAAATGAGATGTAATACTAGTGCTTCAGACTCTTAAAACAGAAGTCATCCTATTTGGGAGAAAGTCGTACAATTTGCAATTCATATAATTTTTAGAATTCACATGAATTGTGCAACTAAGTATAGATTTTCCCCTCAGTTTTTTACTTCAACTAAGCAACTACACACTCACCATTTAGGAGGGAGGGGGAGAAAAAACAGATATTCTACAAAAGAAAAAATTAAAAGTACAATGTTCCAATTTCTTTTTTTTAATTATTTTTTTTATTTTATAGGTTAGGTGTAGGGATAGGGGACAGCGGATATGGGATTGAACAGGGGTTGTAAATCAACATGAACATTTTACAGTATTCATTCTTATCTATTACATTTCAAAAATACATAAGTTTCCAGTGTAACTAATTTATAATACATATTCTATTTCTAAATTAATCTTATGCTTTCAAATATCAAATATTAATTTGCATTCTGTTTCTAAGCCAATCATAGAATTTATGCCAACAATCTTCATAATTTATCTTTCTTGTTCAGTCTAGCCATTCTGATAGTTTATCCATTTCTGCCGTATCCAGGATTTTTGATATTAACTCCTCTTGAGCTAGATTCTCCGGGTCTTCCCAACGTTTAGCAAAAAGAATTCTTGCAGGTGTCAGAATATGTATAACTAAATATTTTCCCATTGAGTCAATTGAATCCGGAATTATATTTAGAAGAAAAAATTCAGGGGTTACAGTTATCGGAATCTCTAAAACCTCCTGTAAAAGCATTTCAACCCTTTTCCAATGTTTTTGGGCTTTCCCACATGACCACCACATATGATAAAAAAAACCTTCTTTCAAAAGAAAAGAATGTTCCAATTTCTTGCCATTAACTGGGAGGAAGAGACAAGGGAGGCTTTCTAATCCCAGGATAAGCATTCCAGGAAAAACACACAAACACAGGTGGTGAAGCAGAACCTTGCATACCAGTGGCAGAGAATTCAAATTAATGTTGAAGTGATCACTAGAGATAGGCACGAACTGCCAAAATGGCAATTTGTTTTGGTTTGTAGAAGTCCACGGACCACAGATCATGAATTTATGAATTTTCCCCAAACAAACTATGTGGCTGTAAAAAACAAAAACAAGCCCAGCTGCCTCCCTGCATCCACAGCTTGCCACCACCCCTTTTCTCACTGCCCCTGTTGCCCCCCTACCTCTTCCTTCCACTGCCTCCACTGCTGCCCCTATCGCCATCTTGAAATGCAGCCAGTTCCTTCAGACCAGCAGCCACTGTGCATGTCCCCACCTCTTAGCTATACAAGTGAACCATCAGGTCAAACCACCATTTACAAAATCAAATGAATGGTAAAATGGACATAGTAGAAGAAAAGAGGGAAACAACCAAATATTCTGGCTTTAAGGTTGGGTCTTTTTGTTCACTATGCTTATAGCTGTTACTAAGCATCTGAGTAAAGTGTCAGAGTAAATTAATATCTCCAGTTTGTTTCATGAAAACATACATGCTTGGGGCCTGGTGTTAGTGTGATCAACAAGTTACTGAAATGGCACACCTTGGAAGTGCGAACAACCATGCCAGCCAGGAGACAACTGCCATGCCCACAGCATGGTAAGCCAAGGAACTCTTACCTCTTGGTAATGCTTTGGAAGGACACAGACTCATCAGGAGAGCTGGGATGGCTAGAGAGGAAAGAGAGAATTGGGTTCCATCATCACTCTTTGCACAGAATTGGAGAAGGTTAGGATGTCAATTCTAGATGGGATAAATAATACGAAGCAAAACAGAATATGTGCTGCTTATATAATGTCCCATAGCACTTAAAGCACTCTCTGGACAGTTTACAATTTAATTGTGCAGGCTACACATTACCCCCCAGCAAGCTGGGCATTCAGTTTACTGACCTCAGAATAATGGAAGGCTGAGTGAACCTCAAGCCAGCTACCTGGGATTGAACCCAGCTCATGAGCAGTGTTTTGGCTGCAGTACAGCAGTTTAACTACTGCGCCACAAGGTTCCTGTAATATTTAGAGATTGGAATTTCTCTGACAGAATAAATAGCTTTGATGCAATGCGACTGCCATGATCCATGCACTAATTTTAGGGGCAAAGCTGGGATTCAGGGTAACAACCTAAAGGGAGGAAAACCATAATGCTGGACTATGAATTAAGTGAGATACCCGATGTGGCATAGTGGATTGAGTGATGAACTAGAACTTGGGAGATATGTGTTGAAATCTCCAGTCAGTCATGGCAGTTCGCTGGGGATGTGGAACTGTCAAAATCACTCTTAAATATCTCACTTGCATTGAAAACCCTATTAGGGTCACTATAAATTGGTTCTAACTTGACGACATATAACATTAAATGGATTAAGTATTCTCATCACCCAACCCTATCAGAAAGATGTGAAGGTAAAGGTAAAGGTTCCCCTTGACAATTTGTCCAGTCGTGTCCGACTCTAGGAGGTGGTGCTCATCTCCATTTCCAACCCATAGAGCTAGCGTTTGTCTGCAGACAGTCCTCCGTGGTCACGTGGCTAGCGTGACTAGACACGGAACGCCGTTTACCTTCCCACCGAGGTGGTACCTATTTATCTACTCGCATTTTTGCATTTTGCATGCTTTCGAACCGCTAGGTTGGTGGGAGCTGGGACAAGCGACGGGGGCTCACTCCGTCGCGTGGATTCAATCTTACGACTGCAGGTCTTCTGACCTTGCAGCACAGAGGCTTCAGCGGTTTAACCCGCAGCGCCACCACATCCCTCATAGAAAGATGTGAAAGAGGAGCATAATTCTATTGCTTTCAGTGGCACATATTTCTGGGTATGTACCCAACATATTCAGCTGTAGACCCACTATTTTCAATGGGGAAGTTAAGTGCTTAAATTTTTGCCATCAAAATATATGAAGCTAAAAATATACTGAACTTCAATAAAACCAATTTTTCAATAAAACAATCTCCTGATGTGTACAGAATACAATCTTCTGGTACAACAAGACCATCCACCCCCCTCACTGCTGCTATAGCACGAGTCCTCATCCAATATTGGTAACTAGATTATTTACAAATAAATTGGAGGAATAGGTTCCTGTTTGCTGCATGGCAGTTCTTTGTGTAGTTGCTCTCCCTCTTCCTCTGAATCCAAATGAGTTGTGAAATTGGCTGCTGGCAAGATCCAAGGTGGATTGCCAGGGGTGGAAGAGTAGAATGCAACAGAAGTAGGAAATAACATTATGCTTTCCCCAGTACTGTCTCCCATGGTTTGCAAATTTGTGGTTGTGGGAACTTGCTTCCAGAGCCAGCTTTCAGGCAGCTCAAGTCATGTTGGCTGTGACCTAGCCAGAGTTGGACTCCAACATAATTTAAAAAGTCATAGTTTTTTTTCAGCCCATGCTAGAGGTTCTTTAATAACTCATAATCAAAGACTACGAGTCTAACAACAACACAGCCAGCCATTGTCTGCGGATAAATAATTTGAATGTAGTGTTGAACAGTGTACACCATTCACAATCAGCTTCAAATACTGCAAGGATTAGTTCCAGGAACCTGCTTGCTTGTAACAGACTGCCTACAAATTCAAGGTATTAAAGATATTGGGCTAATGAATGAGACGTGTGAAGTCAACACTTACATATAGGCCATTGATGCAATCTGTCAACTCTCATTTGGACTTACAGTTGGCTTTAGTCCAGCACTTGTCCTCAGTTCAAGTAAGATGTAGGAAGGCACGGTGCTTTGGCTCAGTTGGTGCTGAATGCTGTCTAAGCCATATTCCACAAATCAAAATACTCCATAAATGTGAGACGCAGTGCTGAGTCACAGTCTTCTTTGCCAGAAGTAAAAGGGAAGTATAGAAAAGCAAAGTCATCGTTTGGAGATATTACACCCTCCCAGATATCAGAAACCTCTCCACTAAGAATCAAACTACGGTATATACAAGCTACAGGTAGCATGTGGTTAGAAGCTGCTATCATGCTAGTGGTGCAGAGAGATGATTCTGACAGGTCACTGTGTCTGAGCAATTCTTCCTTCCAAACAAAAACTGTGTTTACCTCCCAGTGACTAAACTCAAAATAAAGCAAGCTAAATTTTAAAGCAGAGGAGGTGTAAAAAGATCCTGCTGAGATAATCAGACATTTTTAATCACTCAAGGAATTCCTTCTTCTAATAACATGTTCTGTAATACATAGTTTGACACACCTCCCCCCAGTATTTTTTAGTGATATAACAATGTGGAGGAAGCAAACATCATGTGACTATCCATAATCACTGCTGACTAATAATAATAATAAATGAAACTGTCCACCACATTCACATACATGGTGCTTACATCTGAGAGGCATAGGCCCAGGTGTTACTTTCATGATATGGCTATATCCTTGGGCTGCATAACTCACGACTGCTCTAAATAGAGGAACTGGAAACCTTCAAGGCATGGCACAACTTTGAAGCAGCCATCCCATGTTCACACACACTGGTGCACACAGATTGAAATTTCACATTTGGAATGGCTGCAAAAGCCTAACTAATGGAAAACCAAATCAATCAATCAATCAATCAATCAATCAATCAATCAATCAATCAATCAATCAATCAATCAATCAATACAAGGGGCAGAAGAACCACAGATGGATATGCTTTGTTCTAGACATGGGCTATTCATATTCATATCTCTGGGGATATGAATATGACCTCAGGTGCCATAGGGGCCTAATTCCTTCCACACACTGGGCTCTGCACAGTGCTGGGGTCCTTCGTCATCATTGTCGCACCAATTGTGGGAGGATCCTGGCCGGCTTTCCCTGCCTCCCCACACAGCCAACCACTGATCAACTCAGTGGGAAGACTCTGTGTCCCGCCTCCTTGCCAAAGTGGTTGGCTGGGCGGGGAGGCAGGGAAAGCCAGCTGGGCTTCTGCCATGATTGTTGTGACAACAATGATTAGGGACCCCAGCACTGTGTGGAGCTCGGTGAGTGGGCCAGCCAGTTCTGGGGGAGGAAATGGGAGCACTGTGGCCCCTGTGGTTATATTTGTATCACTGGAGATACAAATATGAATAGCCCATATCTACTTTGTTCTGTAAAAACACATGTGTTTCAGCCTTCTGTTAGTTTTGGAGGCTGTTCTTACAGGAGTTAAGAGGTCTAGCAGAATTTGTGTAACAAATAACTGAGGAAGATGAGATGGTTGACTGCTGAAGTTTTTACACCCCTGACATTAAGCCCAATGTTGGTGACAAACTTGTAAAATGCACAGGCTATACAGATTTGGAAAATGCATGAGGACTTTTAAAAATATGGATTAATGCTGCTCAAGTAAATTAATTATGGGGATATTTAACATTGACTTTTGGGAACTGGAGTTTACATAAGAATTTTCTGGATTGCTTCTACTCTGGGCTACAAATCCATGGTACAGCTTTGTATGCAAGCTGCATTATGGCAACACGGGTGATGTGTCACTGTGAAAGCATTATGAACAGTTAGTATTGTGCTTCTTGACAAACCAAGCATCATGTTTACCATCTCTTTTTTCATGCAATCAATTTCTTCCAGAAATTCTAGAAATTACTATATAGGTGACTGAACTTAAGATGTGTGGCTGCCATTGCACTCATTCTCTGATCATTGTGCATCTACTATAGTGCTATTTCCTCTACCCTTGTAGAGGAAACACTTAGCTCTGTATTCACTGTGTTCTGTGAATGGAAGAGAATCATTTCTAATTGGAGGTTCAAGTTTCCCCTTGTAAAGTGGAGGACATGTTTGAGTTGCAGGAGAATCTGTTTCACCCTGTGCACAGATAGAGACTGTAAAAGTTACTCTTGGACTACAACTCCCACAATCCACAGCCAGAGCATTTCAGTACCGGCAACTAACTCAAGTAGCTTAAGAGGCAGAACCAAGTGTTCTTGCTCAGATCAGCTACCACCAGTCAGCAAGGGCAAGATCCATACGGCAGGTATAAGAGTGATAAGTCCATAGGAAATGGCTCCCAGCCCACCTCCCCACAAAAAGTTCACTGGGAAGAAGCCATGGAGGAAGTCAGTGTAGTGGCACATTTCCAACATGAGATATTTCCGGTTCTAGCCCAGTTCACCACATGCTTTGATGAAATGGCCACATAGAGAGAATAGATGGACCTTGCTATGCTCTTCAATACAATGCACTGCAGAACATCAGGTTCCCAGTGTTGTGCATTTAAGAAGGAATCAAAGAGGACTGTGTTGTTTTAAAGTCACTCATTCACAACTTTTAAAAATGAAACACAACACCCACCTCTGCCACAGATGCCCTTCCCACAACACTTAAGCATTTTCATTTGCTTTGCCCCATTCAAGAAATGGGGTCTTCCTGGAGAATTATGCAAATAGCATCAACGAACTTGATAAAAATCCATGTGAAGAGTCATCAAAATGGCTGGCCCCTATCCATATTCCCTAATTTATATTGTTGGCCTTCTGTACATCCCTGTTTTCAGGTATCACTCTGAAGTGCCTGGATCCTGTTCCTAGTCTACTCAAATTCAGAATACCTGTAAGACTGTATGCAGTGACAGCTAATGCTGGGGCAAAGTAGCACCCTCCTACAGTTTTGGGATGAGGCATCCACCCATCCCAGTCCCTGTTGACCACATTTCTATGATTTGTGATGTTTTCATATTAATTGCCCCCAAAGTCATACAGGTGGTGATGGTGGTAGAAGAAAAGTAAAACACTCCCCCCACAAACATCCAGAAATAGAGGACTTCTCTTTCTCATAAAACACTACACTTGCATTTCTGAAGCTTTATACAGTTTCTGTATTGTACTATCATTTTTATAGCAATAGTAAAAAAACAAAAGGGTTCCATAATTAAGAATGGAGTTGACAGCACACGTAGTAGTAGTAGTAGTAGTAGTAGTAGTAGTAGTAGTAGTAGTAGTAGTAGTAGTAGTAGTAGTAGTAGTAGTAGTAGTAGTATCATCATCATCATCAAGTTTGGATACCCTCCAAATAGAAAGCAACTCTTCCTTAAACATTGTTGTGCCTCTTGTTCTGAAAATTTGAAGCCTTAATGCAGTATTCCTGCAAATTTCCATCAATTATACCAAGAAATAAAAACTACTGCTGGTTCCATTTTAATAAAAAATAAGGGTATGTAATCAGAAAAAAACTGCAGCAGCCCTGTAACTACATGTCTGGGACTTGACAAGCATTTTCACTTTCTAAGGAGCTACTATGACTCCAATGCTGACAAAGAGAACAAAAGTTATAGCTGTGGTTGTATTTTTATGCGAGAGGAAAATGGGAGGCATAAACTGTTGGACGTATGAATATGCACTTGGGTTCAGGTCTTAAGTTGAAGCATTCTGGTTCATTTTGGGGAAGAGAAGAGAGAAAACACAAACAAGAGTTGAGTTACAGAAATGTGAATGTAACTAAAACTAAAACTAAAACAAGCAAGCAAGCAAACAAACAAACAAACAAACAAATAAATAATGTGGGATCTGGTCTTTCCCTTTTAAGTCATATTCAAGCAAATATGGAGGGGAGCCTTCCCATCCGGTCACCTTAGGCAGTTACTCAACTTTTCCTGAAGACAGCAGCATGATTTAGGCCTCTCAAGAAAGAAATGAAAGGAAGGTTGCATTTGTAAATAGTAAGCTACAATCTGAGGAAGTCTTTTATGCAGGTGTAATTAATGGCGATGGAGGCTCTTTTTGTTCATTTATCTTTGCAGCAATTTCCACTCCTCAGGAGACATGATACTACTTTATAAATTGAACAGTGACTTGCTTCTTTGGCAGTGGAATTTTCCATAGTGAAACAGGATGATAAGCAAGCAGTAGAGATAAAGATGAAAGTTTACACATGATTACACTTCGAGAAACCTGGAATGTTCCATCTTCTTTAGAGACTGTGAGCACCACCAGTCCTGGCCTGTTTGTTGGGGTGTTCTTCTTCCATTCTCTGCTCCATGAATTCCAGATGAGAAAGTTCAAACACAAAGGGGTTTATTGGAGCTGGGATGGAGACAACAACAAATGAATCTCTAATACACTTAGATTCCCAGTTTGGTGTCGTGGATAGAGTGATGGAATAGGACTCTGGAGAACAGGGTTCAAATCCCCCCTTGATCATGGATACTCACTTGAGTTGTGGAATGGGTAAAACCACTCCTTAAATAAAGCCCTATTAGGGTCACTATAAGTTGATTCTAACATGACAGCACAGAACAACAAATACACTTAGAGTACTCTGGCCTAGTGGAGTGCACTGGTCTACTGTTTGGCTACAAAGTCTCTTGCTCCACATTTCCCTCCACCAGGATGTCTACATGCTCCTCAACACCACCAAGGAAGTTGGTTGTTCATCAGTCCATAAGCCAGCTCTGGGGCTCTGTTGGTATGGAGCTGCACCTAGGAGAGAGAGTCAGTATGGCTGCAATGAGGGCAAGTACACAGAAGTCTTTCCCAGGAGGCTTCAGATTTCCCCAGCCGAACAACCCATTTTCTCCACCAGCATCAGAGCTGGGTGGCCATCAGCTCTCCAGTTTTAACCCCCCCCATCCTTCACCACCTCTCCCCACAGTAGGCCAGTATGGAGGCTGGAGGTTTTGGTATGTTTCCCTTTCCCCTTTTGGACCCACAATTGTGCCAAGCCCCTCTCCAGGTCTTTTCCTTAAAGATATATTCTCAATCCCCTGGGGGCTCTGAGTCTTTTCTAGGGACTCCTTAGCCCGATCTGTTTCTGAGAAGTATTCCTGGGCATCCCTTCAGGCCCCTTCTTCTGCATCCTCCTCTTCTCTCACAGGAGATCCAGAACTTGTCTCCACCATCTCTTCAGTGTGACAGCCCATCTCCTGCCAGGTTTTTTCTGATGGGGGTTGTGCCTCTGCTCATGGCAAGGTGACTTCTCTATCCCCCAGGCACCAAGGGCAAACAACCTCTCTTCCCCTGAGGTCTCTGTCACTACCTCCACAAGTCAGGGCCTCAGTTTGGTACCCATTGTCCTTGTAGAGGGGCATTTCCTCCTTTCCTGGGTCCACCTGTTTACCCTCCTCATCTCCTGACCCTTCAGTGGAGTCTAGAGTTACCTTGGTCAGTGCTTTGGGACCTGGGCAGGAACATGACAGCCCCCTGACAAGGGCACCTTCACCTCTGACCTCTTCAAAGAGACTCATACGGAAATGCTTCCAGAACCTTATTGCCTGTTACAGATAGTTACCTGCCCATCAATCAAGTCCATACCAGTAAACCTTTTTCTGTTACTGTGTCCAGTCTGTTTCCACCCAGGCACCATCCTTCCCTCAATCAAGCTAAAATCTGATTCAGATCATTGTCATGAATTACACAATTTCCCTAATTCTTGAGTAAAATCCCAGTAGGGTGCTGACCACAACGTTTCAATTAGCTCATGTGGACTGAAGCCCACTTTTTTGGATGAATCTGAAGAAACATGCTATAGTCCATGAAAAGCTTGTTTGTCTTTTAGGTGCCACATAATTCTTTCTGTTTGTTTGTTTGTTTGTTTTGGTGAATTGTCTGAAAATGTGTACAAAACCTATTCGTTTACCCAGTTTCATTCCAGTAAGATTTTTTTTTCAAAATCTTGCCTTAGCCTTCTTGAGACAGGTGTGAAAAAGGTGCATGATGCGGTGAACAAAAAATTAATTTTTAGCAAAAAATTATATATTTGCAAACACTGATTAACAAAGGCTGAGCTCATGTGTTTTAACAAAACTAGTTGAAAAGGACAGGGTAAAAATGAACCAGGAAGAGAGGTCTGCTATACTAAATTAAGCTTAATATGAAAATTAATATATTTCATATGTTCATGCTTTTCCTTCCTATTTCTCAGTGACATAATAAGCACCAATCTATTAATTTAGTCATAAGATAAGGATTATTAATCAGGCTGTTTAGGTAGGAAGAATTTTACAAGGTTCATTTTGAGCTAAGCGAAGTCATGCCTTAAGCAAGAGTTGCAAAGACCTCTGGGATCATAATCAATCTCTTTTTATCTAATATGTATGCGTCACACTCAGTCTTGACCTCAGATTCCAATTTGCTAAAAAGAAAAAAAAATGGGTGGGGGGGAGTTAGGGCAGGGAGGAAGTACTAGTCCATTGCAAAAGTGATGATTCATGTATCGGGGGGGGGGGGCAACCAATTGCACACAGTCCAAACAATATCACCTCAGAAGTCAGGTGGAAGCATGCATGTTTGCACACTCTTCCAAGTCAGCAAGTAGTAGCTGTCTGGAATAATGAAATTTTGGTTGGGCACATGCTTTGCCGACCCAATCCCAGAATAAAGATGCGAGGCATAGAGATGGGTTAAAATTGGGCCACTTTATTGATAACACAGAATAATAATACTGGCAATCCTCTGTTAAAAAGAGAGGGGGCCTGCTGTAGTGCGGAAACAGGTTAAAGGCAGGGGTATGCCGACACCCCTTGGTCATAATATGGGCGAGTCCCTGGCCCCAAGTTCCCGCCATCAATAGACAGCAGGAACCTGGCCAGCCGCTAATAAACACCCCCAGACCTCAAGCCATCTTTTGCTGATGACTATTGGTCCAGAAGTGGCCCAGCGCATCCCCCCGCCGCAGACACTGGATTGCACGATCCGCAGTGCTGGGAAGTGGGATGCGCTGTTGGCTTAACTGCAATTACAAATGGGACACACCGAAAATACCTGTTATTTGCTTGATACGTGTTTTTTTTTTAATGCTTGTCTCAACTGCTCTAAACTCATCGGGGAAGGATTGGCTCACAGTGTGAGGCTACCTGGGCACAGCAGCCTCCCCCTCTTCAGATAGTCACATTTTTGTGGTTAAGCAAGTAATGGAGGGGTTGAGGCTAGTGTGCTCCCTTCACCCCATGTGAGCTCCACATGTTTCCAAGTATGACTGAATAGAGCATATAAGATATCAGTTTCCAGATGCTAAATGACATTTGCTCTGAGGTCCAGCCTTATGTATCTCCCCGTTTTGTATGTTATATGCAGGACTGAACTCCTTGTTTTCCAGCTAGAAGACTCACGGTGCAACCTTAATTCAAATATGTACTGGCTATAGAAGGTTAGATATTGACAAGGCATCTCTTCTACTGACAGACATTCTCTTATGCCAGCAGGAAGGTCTTTGTGGTCCTCCTGCTGGTTGACCCAAAAGATCTGCCAGGAAAGTGATCTGCCAGCAGAATTGCTGAGCTGGCTGAAATCTGTTGGTAGAAGAGGCAAAAAAGGGGACCAGAGAAGTGGAGGAGCAAGGGATAAACTAAGTCATGCCAGATCCAAACTCTATCTGGCCCAAAGATAAGAGTAGCCTCAAGTCATCTCCAGGATCCCTCTTGCAGGAGGGTCTCAATTTGGATCAGTTTCAGCCCACCTAGTATCAGCTGAATTCGTCTTCAGCTATCTTGGCTAGTTAGGAGTGCATTGTGAAATGGGATTTTGCATGGAAAAATGAAGCACTTTGGCTCTCACCCAAGCTACAAAAGCACACAATTGGGTTCTCGGCAGATTCACAACATCGAGCCAGCACTGTGTTCATTACAGTCATTGATTTGTATACACAAGGATGTTTTCTGTCTCATGATGGCTGCTAGACACTTCTCAGTTCATTTCAAAATGTGCTCAGTTCAAAGACTAGCTAAAAACTAAAGCAACTCTTTGAAATATTGCGGCAACTTCAGCAAATCTGGGTTCAGTTGAATAGTTTCTTGCAGAAGTTTGTGCAGAATATTGATCCTAGGTCACTCTGAAACCAAGATTGCCTGGATGAGCACTCTGCAGGGAATAACCCTCAAAATATATGCAACAGGAAGGATAAAAAAATAAATGGTATCTCTAGCAGCATTCCTTAGTATACTTCTCTCTGAGGCATCAACACTTCTTCTAGCAGCTTCCCCAAGAGTTTATGTTTCTAAACATACATCAACTCACCAAGATGAAAGCCTGTTTACATTCACCTTTCCTAGTGTGGTTGCTGCACCTACATGACTAATTCAATTTGTAAAAATCCACCTCCTGCTGAAGATACAAGAAGCAGATCTTCTCAAGGGTAATCACCAAATTCACAGTCCGTATTGCTAACTGATTTATATGAATAGAGATGGAAGGGAAGGAATATGCCCATTGTCCTTGATTCTCCATTTGGATTGTTTGAACCTCAGATTCTTTCTGTCCTGTATATGAAGAACTTTTTCAGTTTGGCTGACATTTTAAAAAATGAACTGAAAGAAATCCCTCCTCCATTGTGCATATGCCAAGTTCAGGCAGTACAGCTGTTTTCAGGATGGAAAGAACCATGTTGTATCTCCCTGCCATATTCCATTTCTGGGCAAGGTACTGAACTGTGTGGTGGCTTCTTAGCTCCAAGGATTCCTGGAGAAAGCAGATTATCTAAACCCATTTCAATCTGGTTTCAGGTCTATGAAAAGGAGACAGCTTTGGTCGCCTTGGTCGCCTTGGTGAATGACCTACGCTGGAAACTGGACAGAGGGAGTGTGTCCCTGTTGTTCTACTGGACCTCTCAGCAGCTTTCAATACCATTGACCATGGTATCCTTCTGGACTGTCTCTCTGAGATTGGTTGGAGGCACTGTCTTAAAGTGGCTCTGGTCCTTCCTGAAGGGGAAAACCCAGAAAGTGGTGCTGGGAGAAACTCCTGTTCAATGCCCTGGCCATTGGCCTGTGGTGTTGCCCAGGATTCTGCTTTGTCCTCTACACTATTTAACATGAAACTACTAGGAGAGGTTGTCCAGTGTTTTGGGGTTTGGTGTCACCAGTATACTGATGACAGCCAACTCTATCTCTCCTTACCATCCAATTTCAAGGAAGCTGTCTTGGTTCTAAAGCAGTGTCTGATATCAGTAATGGGCTGGATGGGGGCAAACAAGTTGAGACTTAATTCAGACAAGACAGAGGTGCTCCTGGTCAATCAGAAGGCAGATGAGGGAATAGGAATAAAACCTGTGCTGGATTGGGTTACACTCCCTCTGAAAACACAGGTTCACAGCTTGAGCGTATGCCTGAATTCATCTCTGAGCCTGGATGCCCAGGTTTCAGCAGTGGCTAAGAGTGCACTTGCACAGTTACAACTGGTGCACCAGCTACACCCATTCCTTGAGATATCTGATCTGGCTACAGTGATGCATGCCTTAGTTACATCCCACCTGCATTACTGTAACACACTGTATGTGGGCAGTGGTAGATCTACATTTTTTTGATCTGGAACATTGAACTGTCATGGGGGGGGGCCCTTTGCAACCATCAACAAGGTCTGGATAACCACTGTTATCTTTTTCATTGGGGTTGTTCTATGACAGATTGCCATTTTTTTTAAAAAA
Organism: Intellagama lesueurii; assembly: GCA_037013535.1. Taxonomy (NCBI): domain Eukaryota; kingdom Metazoa; phylum Chordata; class Lepidosauria; order Squamata; family Agamidae; genus Intellagama; species Intellagama lesueurii. Next base: position 223,672,531 of record JBAJHW010000002.1, read on the forward strand.
TGTAACCACTACATCTCAAGTTTTGATTAAAATTGCTGTACTGGATGTCAAAGTCACAGGTATGAATAAAAATTTCCTGTGGCTTATAGTTTACGAGTTATGGGGTGGATGAAAATTAGAGAAATGTTATATACATACATGATGCATCATTGAATGATGAAATAAAACATAGAAAAGACCAATATAGTAAACATAATATTTTATTTTAGACACCTGTGAGAATACATACTGCATGAAGCACATTTTATAAAATACTCTTTTTTTTCCTGTTTTTCCCCCCAGCAACATAGTCACGTACTTCCTTGTGATAGCTTCCTTGAAATATCATTTTCTTGAGACAAAACACATAAAGAATTTAAACGCTCTTCAGTCATGGTAGATCAAAAAATTTTCTTTATAAAGGATAGCTTTGAAAAATTCCTTTCTGGTTCACAGCTCATGATAGGCATTGTCAAGTTCAGCTTAAGAGCATTAGTTATATTGGGGAACACTTCAATTAGGTGTTGCTCATAAATAAGCTGAAGAACTTCTGTGCATAGCATTTTAGATGGCGTGTTTTCTTCTGTGTTCTGGGATTCCCTAAGGTGGAAATATCTTTGCACTGATAGCACTAATTTACTAATTTGTGATCAATATCATCTTTGTAATACAATATTATAAGTTTAATACAGTCCTCATCAATTGTTCATTTCTGGGAGGAACTGAATATTTTCACAATCTGTTCATCTGGGTCAATTTGAAGCATCAGAATAACCTGAGGTGGTATTTTCACACAAACCTTCTGCTTGTGTGCAATCCTATCAACTGAGTTTTCTCTAACAAATGAAAGTAAAGAAGATCACAGAAGATAACCTTCAAATACATCAAAACCAAGGGTTTGGAGTTTCTTACTTGTTTTGTTGAAATGCTCCAGCACTTCTTTCCAAACAACTGTTAAAACAGCATATTCCAGCTTTACCAAATTCTTTGCATCTTGTTTACATTCAGGCTTCTCTTCTGAGTCTTCAATAATATGTTTGAAAGTCGTAAAATACTCATATATCCATTTTTAATTGTCCTGACTGCTTCATAGCATGCAGACCATCTAGTTAAACTTAAGCTCTTTAGAGGAAAATGTAGATTGCCCTGTATGTTTAAAATCCCCCATTTTCATGGTTATCCAGAAAAGAAAACAAACAGCTCCTACAAAATGCCAAAATAGTCACCAACTTCAGGTACAGGAGACACTGTTTTTAATCCAACAAGGTTAAGTGAATGGGCTACGCATGGTACATAGTCTGCATACCTGTTAATATTTTCAAAGAGTGTTTGCAGACCTTTCTCCGAGCCCTTCATGTTAGATGCATTATCGTAACACAAATCCTTTTATTACTTTTTCACAAATACTTGTAATATATCATTAGGCCAGGCCATGCACTCATAGCCTACCTTTCATTCAACTCTTCATAAAAACAATAGACGTAAGCTAATCGAACACTATTTCAACTTGATTACTTACCTTCTTTTTCTAAAAATAACATTTATTTTTTTAGTAGGGGTAATTAAAATATTGTATCCTTATGATCACTTTATTGACAAAAATTCTTGTCTAGATCGCTATCATGGAGAGCTATCAAAATGTGATTCACCTTAACATTGTGACTGCCTTTTCAATAGCTCCCCTTTTTTGTTGCGACACATCATTTAATGCTTGTATCTCAAAAAGAAGAAATTTTTCAGCTCAGTTTTTCAGCTACACAATCAGAAGAGGATTGTCATGTTCCCGCCTGTCCCTTGGTTGTTTCACCGTGCAAAGGCACAAGCTACGTGTCGTTCAGCTGCCACCAGTTGATTACATCAGCTTTGTTCACTATTAATGACAGAGGTCTGGGCAACATATCATTTAAGAACCAGGTGTAAATTGTTTATTGTTACAAGTGATAAAAAGTCCAGTCAATGTCGTTAACTCTCAACTAAACAACCTTCTTCCTCCACTCTCAACCACCTATTCTCTCTCTCTCACTCTCCTCTTTTCTTCACCCCTTAACTCTGCCCCCCATCAACTCCTATTGATGCATGCAAATCCCACATAAATATTCATGAGCAGGGTGAATGCTACAAGGATTTTGGGTTTCTTTAGATGGTCTTTAGAAGTTTAGTTACTTTAAAAGCCCATCTATCACTTTCCTTTTGAAAAGTACTGATTTGATTTCTGTTTTTAATGTAATACTTGTCTAATTCTTTTTTTAATATTTGTATACCTACAGTTTTTAGCTTCTACATACTGTCTTTTTAATGATGTAAGCTGCCTTGGTTTTTTTTTTAAGAAGAAAGGTGGGATAAAAATATTTTAAATAAATAAATAAATAAATAAATAAAATCTGCAAATTTGACTTTGAAATGTCACATGGCCATTACAAAAGTTGATTAATTTGATCATGTCTCTTAAAAACAGGGCAGTACACTTCCACTTACCACGGTTTCTATTTCAAGGACACCTCTTAACATTTTCTAGGCTAGGATCCAATCCTTTTCACAGTACAGACACTGTCTATTACTGTCAGCACAAATGAAAGCATTCTGTACACAAAGCAAACTCAAGCAAGGCTCTTCTGTGTCCTGCGATGGAGAATAATCCACTATGCAGAGACATGATTGAGTGCTTTCTTGGCTGTAGCACCCCAGTTCTGGAATGCTCTCCTTTTAAAGACTCAACTGGTGCCGACACTAAGCCCATTTCAGTGCCAAATTAAACCATCCCCAAACATTCTTTATTATTGTTGGTTCTAAAATATGCATATACTTTTAAATGTTTAAATGATTGTTTTTATATTGTTTTTATTGTTGTATTCCACCTTGAGATCACAAGATATAGGGCAGCATACAAAAGTTCTAAATCTAAATAATTAAAAAAATCAAAAGGCAGATGAAAATTGTCATTTTCTGCAAAAGAATTTGATTTGGCCCATTCCAGTGGTGAAAACTTCCAGAGCAGAACATTGGACCAGACAATGAAAATCTGTCATAAAGCAAATTCCACTTCCTGTGGAAGTCACAAACAGAACGACTATTTTATCAAGCAGCCTTGTTGAAATGCAATATTGCACTTCCTCAGGTTTCTGGAACATTTTCTTCCATTTTTCTATGACAGAAAGAATGCGTTGTCCCTGTTATGTTTAAGAACAAATACTCTGGACACAAAATGAAAGATTGACCATTACTTGAAAAAGCTGCCTTAAAAATAATTATCGAGAGATAGCATGGAAGACCTGTGTGATTACTATCTTAAAACCAGATAAAGAAGCAGTGGATTCTAGAAGCTACATACAGACCTCATTGCTCTGCCACCAATACAAAATATTTGAAAGAATGATATTGAATTGATTAATACCCAAGTTGAATCCTTTCTTTTTCATCACTAAGTAGACTTTAGGCCTGGTGAGATCAACACAGGTCAGGTCCTAAAATTAGTTCAGTATATTGAGGGTGGTTTTGAAATCCATAAAGTTACAAGATTAGCCTCTGTTGATCTCACACCCACATATGATACAATCAGCTATCAAATATTGCTTAATAAAATGTACCACTAACCAAAGATTATGGTAAATTATTACTATGCTTCTCCAGAAACATAGGTTTTTTTTAGTTGTTGAATTTCAAGGGAGATGAAGTCATAGAATCATAGAATAATGGAGTTGGAAGGGACCTATAAAGTCATCATGTATAACCCCCTGCTCAATGCACAAATCCAAATCAAAGTATATCCAACAGATGGCTGTCTAATTTTCTCTTGAATGCTTCCAGCATTGGAGCACTCAGCACCTCCCAGTAATAAATGAGCCTTGTGGTACCCTACTTGCTACCTCCTCCCAGTTTGAGAAAGAGCCACTGATAAGTGCTCTCTGGTTATGACTGTGTAACCAACCATGGATCCACCTGACAGTTGTTCTATCCAGCCCAAACCTAGTTACCTTGCTAATAAGAATATCATGAGGTACCCTGTCAAAGGCTTTGCTGAAGTCAAAATATATTATGTCTATAGCATTCCCACCATCCACCAGGGAGGTTACCCAATGAAAAAATGAAATAAGATTAGTCTGGCAGGATTTGTTTTTGACAAATCCAGGTTGGCTTCTCATTATTACTGTACTTTTTCCAAGGTGCTTGCAGAGTGACTGATTTATAATTGGCTCCAGAATTTTCCATGGGATTGATGTCAGGCTGAATGATCCGTAATTCCCAGGTTCCTCCTTTTTGCCCTTTTTTGAAGTCAGTGGAGACTTCAAAAGAATGGACTACCTCAGGGTAGTATGCCACCTAGTTTCTTTTGAACATGTACACAAATAATCAACTGATAACACCAAAAACAAAACAGTTTTATCTATGCTGATGACCTATCAGTTTAGAATGGGAATTTCAAAGACATGGAATGCCAATTTTCCACTGAATTAGAAGCCCTGGAACCATGCTAGAACCACAATCCAATAAAACCTAACCCCTTAAAACTAAGGCCTATGCTATTCATCTAAAAATTAGAGAAGCTGCAAGGAAAGTGCAAGTGGCTGGTGAGTGTGTGTGCGCAAGTACACACACAGCTTGTTACTTTCTGAAATATTTAGGTGTTACTTTGTACTGGACACTGACATATAAAAAAATTGCTTAAATATCAAAGATATTTATTATGAGGAATAGACTATTATGAAAACTTCCTTGAACCAACCGGGGTGTCATCCACAAACTGTGCAAACATCAGCCCTGGCCTTGTGTGTTTTCTGCTGCTGACCATGCTTGTTCAGTGTGGTAAAAATTGGCACATGCAAAACATGGACATATAGCACTAAATGACTGGGCATATATAGGAAGCTGTTAAAAACCTGGCTATTTAAGCAGCTGAACAAACACCTGTATGATACAACAGTGTTTGCTAAAATATCATCCATCACACTGCCATGCTTCTTGCCTTTTATATTTTATGCTTTTAACTGTACTTTTTTGTATTGCATGCGGGACTTCCTCTTTGCCGATGATGCAGCTGTTGTTGCCCATTCTGCTGAAGACCTCCAACAACTCATGAATCATTTTAGCAAGGCCTGCCAAGACTTTGGATTAACAATCAGCCTGAAGAAAACACAAGTCACGGGCCAGGGCGTGGACTCACCTCCCTCTATTACCATCCCCACACAAGAATTGGAGGTTGTTTATGACTTTGTGTACCTTGGCTCAACGATCTCTGACACTCTCTCCCTAGATGTCGACCTGGATAAACTCATTGGCAAAGGAGCTACCATGTTCTCTAGACTCACAAAGAGAGTATGGCTTAATAAGAAGCTGACGGCATATACCAAGACCAGGTCTTTAGAGCCTGTGTCCTGAGCACACTCCTGTAGTGCAGTGAGTCCTGGACCCTTTGTGCACGGCAGGAGAGGGAGCTGAACACGTTCCATATGCGTTGTCTCCGCATCAAATAAATAACAATAACACTACTACTACTACTACTACTACTACTACTACTACTACTAATAATAATAATAATAATAATAATAATAATAATAATAATAATAATAATAATAATGAGGCATGTAGACTCATTACCAGGTGTATGAAACAAACCTTTGTAGATAAGGTATACTATCTGGCAGGTATTGCTCCATCTTAATTACAACAGGGAGTGATAGCAAGTAATAAAAGAAGTTAGGTAACACAATGTGCAGCTCATCATTTGTATGAGCGCCAGCCCCCAAAGAAAAGATGAAAATCTTGAAAAAGCTTCCTAAATGCTAACAGTTCAACCAGAGGATGCTAGACTAGGTTGATGGGGAGACAGAACTGTCCATCTAGTTAAATGAATGGAACCAGCTGAGAAGCTAGCTCCAGGGTGTAATGCTGGATGGGATTTGTGGAAGTCTCCAAATAGAGCACAAAATGGTGTTGGACAATCTAAGGATGATTTGGAGAAATTGGGATATTCATCTGCTATAATGGCCACAAATGAATTTGGAGAAAACCAATACACATTACATTATTAATGTTCGTTATGTCCTGCAGTGTGCATGGAAGAAGATATTGTCAGGGGGAGAGATAATGGGACAGATGTAGCATGATTCTTGACCCAAAATTATTTAATTGATCTCTTTTAGTATATAATTAATCATATATTGTTGTATTTTTAAGTTTCCCCATTTAATGTCTACATTGGGTTTTTTATCTTCTGTCAGTAAGTATTAATAAAATCCTTCTGTATATCATAACACTGATATAAATAAAGGAAAACATGTGTAATGATGGTAGATCTGGGCAATGACATTGCAGATTGTTTGCTTCTTTTGTTAGCAAGCTATTAAAGACTTATGGTGAAACATCTGAGAGACAGCAGGCATGGAGGGAAAAAAATATTTTTTCTTTTCTTTTTGTAAACATTGCAGGGAAGTGTTTTTAATTCCCCACCACCTTTCAGAACAGTTATGCTAGCATCCTTTGCCCTTTTTAAAGCCAGAAGAGAACACATTACATCAAGGCATAAACTTTGTTCTGTGGTATGGTTATGAGGGTGGAGGGGATCACATGGGAAAAGGTTCCCAAAAGAAAGGCAATAACACATAGTCAGGAGAGTTCTTCATCGTTTTTAGGCTGGGATATCTATAATTAAAAATGATAGAGTAAAACTGGTCGTACTTGTAGTATAATTTTTTAGACCCAAGCAGTGTTACAGGATTTTATTTTAAGCATTGGGCTTAAAATAAACATTCTTTATTTTAAGCCCAGTGCATGTCAACATGCCAATGTGGATTTTTGTAACTAGGGTGGGGTGTGCAGGCTGCTCTAAGAGACTGTTAGAGGATGTGACTTGGAGAACCAAACATCACTTTCTCATCTTATTCTCTATACCACAGTGGCAGCCTACTAGAGAAATGAGGTGGTTCCCTCAACTAGTCCAGTAACAAGGTTCAGATAGCAACCTAAAAGTTAGGGCAGGTTTTTTTGTGGTGTGTGCGCACATTTGTTTTTAGGGAATGAACTCTCTCATGCATTCTACTCTGCAGAATGGCAGCTTCCCTTATCCAATTCTGGTCTGCCTCCTCAATTTTGACAACACATTGTTTAGGTACACAGCTTTGGATTTGTTCTTCGCCTTTGATCACTCGCTTCTCTCCAAACAGGCAGATTGCGGTTTAGTCTTGCTTGACAAGGCTATCATCTCATCTTGCAATAAGACAGCCAAACATGAGAAACACTGCTGTTCTCTTACTCATTAATGAGTCCATTGCCATTCTGTATTTCCCATGTTCTCTTTCTCTCCACCCCCCTCATCCCCAAAACAAAAAGAAATCCACCATTTATTTATTTATTTTTACAAAGGATGGATTAGCAACATTTTTTTTTGCAGGCATGGGTCTTATTCAAGGCTACTTTTTATTCACTCCCCTTTTTTTCTATTTCTAAAGGCAACGTTTTGACATGAACAGTTGCATTTGCAAGGTGGGTGGGCTGAGCACTTTTTTACAGCTTTGTTTCTTGCTTCCTTTATCAAGGGTATCAACCCGCCCCTTTTTTGCCAGCCAGGTCCCATCAGGGTCCCTTAGTTCCATACTTTGAACAGACAGGTTCTTGGTTCCCTCTGCATGCACAATGTTCGGAAGTATGGGAAGAGCTCCCAGTGTTGCCTCTACTCCAGGGGTCAGGGAACTTTTTTACCTTTTACCCCCCAAAAAATTTATATATGCTGACATTACCCCCTTGATTTGAAAGGAAGGAAATCATACATTATTTGAATTCAAAATCTTATTGAATCTACACAGGCTGTGTACCAAACTAGCAGGATGAACCAAATTTAATAAAGATGTGCACTATTTTTGCTGGAACACATTGCACACCAGCCATGGGGTGGTATATGGAGTAGCAAGGTGTCCAACGTGCCTAGCAAGTTGCATTAAATTTTTTCTAGCTCGCAGAGGATTTAATCATCATCAATGGCTGCCAGAGCGGTGCTAGCAATGACGTGCTTGCTAGAGACAGCCAAGGCAGAGGGGGGGGGCTTTTCCTACCACTTTAATCATTCTGTGTGTGGTGTGCAAAGAGGAACAAACCAGGCCAAAGGTCATCTCACCCACTCTGGTGCCACAGCCCAACATCAAAGGACTAGTGCGCTTTTTTTATATATTCATCAATGGAAAACTCAGCAGTGGCCAGAGGATTGGAAAAGATCAGTCTACATCCCAATCCCAAAGAAGGGCAGTGCCAAAGAATGCTCCAACTACCGTACAATTGCACTCATTTCACATGCTAGCAAGGTTATGCTCAAAATCCTACAAGGTAGGCTTCAGCAGTATGTGGACCGAGAACTCCAGAAGTACAAGCTGGATTTCGAAGGGGCAGAGGAACTAGACCAAATTGCTAACATGTGCTGGATTATGGAGAAAGCCAGAGAGTTCCAGAAAAACATCTACTTCTGCTTTATTGACTACGCAAAAGCCTTTGACTGTGTCGACCACAACAAACTATGGCAAGTTCTTAAAGAAATGGGAGTGCCTGACCACCTTATCTATCTATCTCCTGAGAAATCTATATGTGGGACAGGAAGCAACAGTTAGAACTGGATATGGAACAACTGATTGGTTCAAAATTGGGAAAGGAGTACGACGAGGCTGTATATTGTCCCCCTGCTTATTTAACTTATATGCAGAATACATCATGCGAAAGGCTGGACTGGAGGAATCCCAAGCCGGAATTAAGATTGCCAGAAGAAATATCAACAACCTCAGATATGCAGATGATACCACTCTGATGGCAGAAAGTGAGGAGGAATTAAAGAACCTCTTAATGAGGGTGAAAGAGGAGAGCGCAAAAAACGGTCTGAAGCTCAAAATAAAAAAAAACTAAGATCATGGCCACTGGCCCCATCACGTCCTGGCAAATAGAAGGGGAAGATATGGAGGCAGTGACAGATTTTACCTTCTTGGGCTCCATGACCACTACAGATGGTGACAGCAGCCACGAAATTAAGAGACGCCTGCTTCTGGGGAGGAAAGCGATGAGAAACCTAGACAGCATCTTAAAAAGCAGAGACATCACCTTGCCGACAAAGGTCCACATAGTCAAAGCTATGGTTTTCCCAGTAGCGATGTATGGAAGTGAGAGCTGGACCATAAAGAAGGCTGACCGCCGAAGAATTGATGCTTTTGAATTGTGGTGCTGGAGGAGACTCTTGAGAGTCCCCTGGACTGCAAGGAGAACAAACCTATCCATTTTGAAGGAAATCAACCCTGAGTGCTCACTGGAAGGACAGATCCTGAAGCTGAGGCTCCAATACTTTGGCCATCTCATGAGAAGAGAAATCTCCCTGGGAAAGCCCCTGATGTTGGGAAAGTGTGAGGGCAAGAGGAGAAGGGGGTGACAGAGGACGAGATGGTTGGACAGTGTCATCGAAAAGACCAACATGAATTTGACCCAACTCCGGGAGGCAGTGGAAGACAGGAGGGCCTGGCGTGCTCTGGTCCATGGGGTCACGAAGAATCGGGCACGACTTAACGACTAAACAACAACAACATTTATAAAGCTTATTAAGTACATTGAAATCCTGGACTTGTTTCCTCCAAAGTAAACCACCCTCAGAAAAGCAGCTATATATAGGAGTGCAGACTTTTAATACACATTTTATACACTACATGAAGTGTATACACACATTTCACTTATTTGAAATGTAGTGTTGGAAAAGAGTTTTACAGATAGCATGACTTGTCAGAGAGATAAGTAAAGCAAATTAAGTGTGGACTCTCACTAGAAGCTAAAATAACCAAACAAAGGGTATTGTACTACAGTGGCATCATGAGAAGACAAGCTCACTGGAAAAAGCAGCAATGCAGGAAAAAGTGCAATGCAGTAGGAAAAGAGGAAGAATGCACATGAGATGGATTGACTCAATAAAGAAAACCACAGTCTTTGTTTTTAAGACCTTTTGTTTGGTGTTGTAGTCAAAGCAGGACCAGGAACAGAGAGACAGGGATTCAGATTTGGGGAATAAACTATGATACCCTTGCCTGCTTTGGGGATGAGAAATAGAGAAACACAATTGCTACACACTTCAGATATCTAGTCCCAGATGTGTCGGTTGTCTTTTACTAGGTGTTTGCTGTTAGCAGGACTCTTCTAAATATTCCGGTTCTGCCCAGTACAAATTCAGTGTCTAAACAGAATCTTGAAGTACTTGCTCTTCTCAGCAGAAACTGCAGTGCTAAATGCAGTGGAGATTAAATTTGGAAGGTTGCTTTTTTCATGGTTTTATGAATGAGTCAACTCTCTCTCTCTCTCTCTCTCTCTCTCTCTCTCTCTCACACACACACACACACACACACACACACACACACACACACACACACACACACACACACACACCCTAAATTTTCAACAATCAGTTGCTTCAGTTCAGTATGTCCGTTTCCTCTCATTACATTTAAACAAGCTTGATGAAACCACCTGGTCCCTCTCTCACACCTTCCTTCCCGCCTTATTTGGAGCCTTCTCTCCTTGCAGTCATGTCCTTTTTTCATGGTTTTATGGAAGTCAGTCTCTCTCACACACATACACCACCCTCCCTCTCTCCCTAAATTTGCTACAATCTTACCTTTAAACAAGCTTGATGAATCCACCCGTCCCTCTCTCGCACCTTCCTTCCCGCCTTAATTGGAGCTTTCTACCTCCAGTGGAAGTAGTCATTCACAAGCTGGATTGACTGCCCCGGGCTGTTCTACAGCCGTAAACAATAAAGCAGCCTTATCTCCGATCTCTAAAAGAACTGATTTACAAGTGCCGCAACCAAGGAAGGTAGCAGGGATACGTGGCTTACAGTTTGAGGTTCGGCTGCAGGGGGTGGGGGTGGGGAGGTACCACTCTGCTCATTACCCCCAGGATTTTCATTTTTACCCCATTTGGGATAATTTACCCTGTTCCCTGACCACTGCTCTACTCTATTCAAAAATTCCTTCAGCACCCAGATAGTCTCACAAAGCAGAAACTGAGGTGGTGGAAGCTGTGGAGCTAGCCAACCTAGTTGGCTGGTGGCAACAACAATCACAGCGAAGACAAGGGAGCTGTGACGGCAAGTCCCCCCCCCCCCCTTTGACTGCTGAAGGAGAAGGTTTGGGTTCTTTTCCTGAGGTCATGCAGCTAGACACTTCTGCTTTAATGAAAGAAATCAAACCAGACACTTCAGAAGTGAACAGGAGCAAAGTTGAGAGAGTGTGTGCATGCAGGAAGAAGAGAAACAAGATAAAAGAGAGAAAGAGCAAGTGCTCTAGTGAACCCACTGCTTTTCTCTTTCTTCCTTTTCATCCTGTCAAGTGTCTTCTGTCATCCCTGTTCCTATTCCAGTTTCACATGGACAAAGCATGGAAACAGAAGACGTGCCACTAGTACATCACCTGCCACTGTCCCCAGATACTTGTAGCAGGTTCCTGCAGGCTGCATTACTGTCAGGCTGCTCCTCCTTCCTGCCTCTTCTTCTCACCAGCAACAAGACACACAGAGATGAAGGGGAGTCAGGGCTGGGCTGGGCTACATTTGCAGACCAGCTAGTTATAGCATGATGAAGGGGTCCCGAGAGCAGGTAGAAGGAGGTGGACATGGCCTTTTTTTGTAGTCGCACACTCACGGTGGAATAAACTTCCACCAGAATCTAGATAGCCCCGCCCCCTACAGATCAGTAAAAAACAAATTATTTAAAGAGACCTTTGGCAACGTTCTAGGTTAATTTTTGAAACCCATATTCTATTCCAGTTTCTGATTATTTTACTGTACCAGTAGACGTTTTGTTATTATGTTATGGTTTATATAATTTGGTCCCCCTAAGCCACCAGGCGGCAATCCTCAGTCGCTTTCCTGTTTTTTGTTGTTGTTGTTGTTTTTGTGTGTGTGTTTGTGGTATTATCTATGCATACTTTTATTATTTTAGTTTGCCTTTTTTGCTTAAGTAGTATTTCACTAAGTCAGGTGGTCTAGAAGCTTAATAAATAAATAAATAAGATAGCAACACACTCATGCACAGAGGAAAGAACCTGTAGCTGTTTCCTTACCGCTCCCTTGACTCCCTTTTGGTCATGGGTGGGTGTTCAGGAGAGTGAGAAATGCGGCAGGTTCAACTCTTATGAGGGTTACAGAGATTTATTTTTTAAAAAATTGAACCTCATTTGCAGCAGGCTATCCAAGAGTGAGCAACAAATTTGCCCCCATGCTGTTCTGTCACTGATGTTCTTGCTGTGATCTCACAGGCTCCTTTGCTTTTCCTCTTGTCTAGATCATGGTCTACTGACCTTTGCCCTTCATCCTTAACTCCTTTCTTCTCCACAACCTTCCTTCCCACCTTTCCCCACCTCTTCCTTCTTTTATCTTTTCCTCTCGTTCTGAAAAATATCCTCTGTGCCTTACAACTCCCTTCTCTGTTCCTCCTTTCAGTGTTAAATAGAGATCAGAACAATGATGAGTATTTCTCCAGCTCTGGGTTTTGGGCTCTTCTGGAGAATTTAGTGAAGTCTCCCCTGTTTCTGGTCCCCCTCCCCACCCCTTATGCTTTTATTTTGAACAAAAAGATTGAATCTAAGCAATCCAGACCCACATTCCATTGCCTTTCCTGCAAATTTTTGAACCTCAATTACAATTTCCAGCTAATACAAATAAGCTTTTAATGACTGGATCTTATTTGAGAATATTTTTTTAAAAAAATTAAAGAAATGGACATTGTAAAGTTTGCATTTAGAAAATCTGAAATTTTAGCTCTGGAGTATTTAATGTCAGATTGATCATCCATGTCCATGGCTTACATTTTAATCAAATACAAGATTTAGTTCCCCCCATTTCCTTTGTATCATCAAAAGAGGAAGCAATGCTGATTATAGTTAAGAAAAACTCTCGCCAGAGCCCTTTAAAGCCAGTTTGGCTGCAGACAGATCTGTTGCTCAGTTTGTTTTTGCTCAAGTTCACTTGACATGTCTCGCATATAAGCCTGTAGATGTCTGTGGAATCTCTGAAGCCAGTCTGTGTTGCTAATCTAAAGACATGGTGCTACAAACTGGCATGTGCAGGGCTGGTTGTATCCAATGTCTGGAATATTTAGCATCCCAAGTGCTCACCAGCTACCCGCTTTGGGCACCACAGGCTGCCTTTATGAGCTGTCATGACAGCGGATTCATCCCTGTCATTATCAGCAACGCATGTAAAAAACCTTGATGTTCACATCACAGGTTTGCAGCATACATATCTGGAAAGGTTAGCAAGGGTTAACCCCTAGAGAAAGGGGGTTGCCTCACAGGTACCAGTTATTCATGTTCACTGAGGGATTTTTCAACTGCAAGCAAAAGCTTCCTTTCTCTCTCTTGGTTGTTCCTCCCTCTTCAGCTGGCCACAGGAAAGAGCTAATCCCAGAACAATGGGGGAAGAAAAACAACTAGATGGCTCTGTGTAGAATCAGGACTAGTTGGAGATTATTCATATTCTTGGCTGTCCAGTTATCCAAAACACTTTTTGTGTGTTTCCTTGTTTCTTATCCTCCTTCTGTACCTGCTGCTTGCATTAACTTTTGCATTTAGTGGGTTGTAAACACTATATCATATGATATATTAAAGAGTAGTTCTTTCTTAGATACAATTCCATTTGTCCACTGCCCATTTGCTTGGTTCACAAGACAGAGGGTTCCCCAGTTAAGGAAGAGGGTGGCAAGTCCTTAGGGTTGGAATCCTTTTTAGTTCCCCATTGTTTATTGCACTTCCCAAACCCAGGGAAGAGGACAAACACCACAACAGAAATCCTCCCATCTGTTCGGTAAACAGGAGTTTTCATCACCTTGGACAGAGCAAGGAGTAGGAGGCAGTAGCTGCTGCTTGTTCAGAGTGACATAAGGGTACATTTCCTCATTGGTTTTTTACAGAGACTCCCTGGGGAATATACGTTACAAGTTCATTTTATTACGGTTGTCCAATTAATACAGTGAGTGTCTCAAACCTACTGAAAGTGAAAATTCACAAGTTAATGCTGGCCATGTCAGAAAAAAGTTTTAGAGTTTTCTATATTTTTAATGCATAGGAGAGTGTTGATACTCACTTAAATGTTATAAACCCTAAAAGATATCTATCCAAAAAACAGGGAAGTTAATACCTTTTTTTCAGACATTCATGAAATTTGTATTTGTCAGTATTCACACAGGAAGATCGACATTTCAGATTTGTATATTAGGTACAAGGGTCATCATCCTTTTTAACAGTTACCTGGACAGTACCTTGTTTCTGATAGAGGGAAGTAACGGAAGCCTTTCTCTCTTATCTGTAATTTAAAAATGGGGCAGTGATCAGATAGATGAAAGTCAGAAAGAGTGCTAAGCTCATGGTAAGAGGCAGGCGGGCAAGGTGTTTGTGGGTGTTTTGTGACTATCATGAAGGGACCTGGAACTTCTGAATTTTCCAGTAACTTCTACTGCCCACCACTGCAAGGTGTTTGAAAGAAGGCTATTGGAACAAGCTGGGAGACTGAGGGGAAAAATAGTTCCCTGTTTAAGGAGATGAGGACTAAACTATTTGTCTTGATAACTTAAGAGTAATCAATCAACAGGTGATCATATAAGTTTATATTTAATAACTGGATGAAGTTGGAAAATTAAGGAAGAAAGGAGTTTACTGAGATTCCAAAGGACAGCCCGAACAACTTTTCTGCACACCCCAGCCCAAATTAAACAATACAGTTAGCATGTCATCGGAAATAAAGCTCGGAGAAGTAATAAAATCTGATTGCCCAAGCACAAGTTTGCCTCAGTACATATTTTAAAGATTAGATTACTTTTGTTTTGTGATTGTTCATTGGGAGGTAAACACAGGCTTCATTTGCAAGTCTGATTGCTTAGACACAGTCCTTTGAAAGAAATACATCTCTATAGGGAAAATACAAGAGTAGGAAATATGCTTTCCCTTTAAAATGTATTTAACAGTAGAAAGCAGTATGGCTAAGTATAGAGCCAGGGATGGTTGCAGAGCTATGGAGAATGGAAGTGAAGATGGCCATATTTTGCCCATCATTGGGAGAGCTGCCCTATCAGCAGCCTTGGTGCTCTTTGCCAGCAGGGGAGGGCAACTGAGGGATAAGCAAATGGACAATTCAATTCAGGTGGGAGTAAAGGAGCAAGGAAGATGCAGAGAGCAGTTCAATGGGAATATCATCTTCAAAAGATCAGTAGGAAAACTGGGATCCAAGTCCATCCTTCCATGGATGGCAGGAGCCAAGCTATGAGGGATCTGGGTCCAGTTCTGCAGAAGGAACTGCTACTTTAAGAAACTGGAAGAAGAAGAGAAGCCTAAAGAGTGTGCAATACAGAGGCCATTTTAGAAAATTGCAGAAAATGATTGAAGAACCCTTTCACTTTTCTTTGCGAGAAAAAAGTGCTGAGAGTTTGTAGGCTGATTGCAATGAAAGGAAAGCCCTTGATTTGCTGCAATAGTTCTGCAGTGTGCTAGGCAAGCCCAATGCTTGAGCTCTGATGAAGGGCTCAGGTCAGGCCTCAGTCAAATCCATTCTCAATGGCCTTAAACTGAAAGCTTCATCTTGACCCTTTCAATCCAGAGTATCAAAGGTTTATTGATTTATTTACCACCCATTCAGTGAGTGCACACTACTTTGAGAGGTGTACAAGATAAAACACCAAATCCTAAAGACCTTGAGAGAGGTTACTAAAATTAAACAGTTCATACAATTTAAAGAGGAATTACATTATACCATTATATCATTACTTAGAATGATTGCAGTAAAATTAAGGCCTGTTAGAGTAAATGACAGAAGGACCTGTAAATGAAATTTTCACCAGAAAATTTTCCATCTCGCTATGAGACAGAATTGCTTTAATACTACATCACCTTCAGACCTTATACCCTGCAAATTACAGAAGATGTACTATAAATCAAAGCAAAGACAGCTAAGGCAATAAAACTAACATGTTTGGGAGAAATCTCCTGCAAATTGCCAGATTAATGCATGCAAGTATTTTGGAAAATATGCCCAATGCCCTCAAAAATCAGTCTGCCCAGTCATTCTGACTACAAGTAGTTCTAATTTTTTAAGCAGGCTGTGCTAGGAGGTATCCTTCCTTGGGCAAATGTATCTTTCATTGGTTTAAATGAGTCAAGCTCCTGGCTTTCACAACAGCAAAACAGATATCAGCCTATGTGATAACAGGATTCAGGGCACAATCAACTAAGTGTATAGCATTTTGGAAAGAGTGAAGAGTCTTCTTCCATGATGACACAGGGAAACCTACTCCAGCCAGCTGTGTTGCTGTGGGCCTCAGCCTGGATTCAACCGATTGTGCTTTATTATATATTATATGCTTTTTAAGCCTTGTTGAGTTTATTTATAAATATATAAATTTATATTTATGAATCCATCTATCTATTGAAGATCTTCAGTTGAGTATGTGTATGTTTATTTGAGGGTTCCAATAACTTTGCAGATATTTCTGAACTGCAGCCCCTCACCACTGACTATAATGTTAGGTCTGATGACCATTGTCACTTTAAAACACATGGAGGGCCACAGCTGATTAACAGTAGACTTTAGGGTAAATAATTAAATAGTTGGTTTGTGGACATTTTAAAGCCATGATTCCTAAGAGGCAGCATGGGCTTCACAAAAATAAGTCAACAAGAAGAGCAGTTCCAGAACAGTTCCAACAGCAAATATGAGAGACCTTATTGTTCTAGACTAGTACTTACATTGACTCATACTTCCAGAGCATATGCAGAGTATAAATTAGGTAACAACACAGCAGGTGAGCATAATGTTCTCCTCAGAGAAACTAGAATAAACTAAGCAAATTCTCCCTTTCATTTTTATACCCATCATCCACCTTTCTAGACTTTAGAGGACATTTCACCAATCAGGCTTCAAATCACTCCTTCTGGAAGATTTCTGTGCCCAACAACATTTGGTTCTGCTTTGCTCCCTACTTTTGCCTTCCTGTAACCTGCAGAGTCCAGTAAAATTAAGTTCATAGCTTAATTTTTCTTTCCTAAATTTTTCTTTAAGCTTGTAGCCCTTTCAAGATTGTTTACATAAATGGTTCTCCTTTTCAAATTCTGCATGCACCTGTAAGCATTCCTTGTTTTGGTGTGTGATCAATTTCTTCCTGCATGTTTGCATAAAAACTTTCAACTTCATCTTTTTCATCATCCGTTGTTGGTGCATACTGTAGACTTGAATGATGGTTATGTTGACAGATTTTTCCATGAAGTAAGACCTTACATTATAGCCCCTAACTGCTAATGCTACTTCTTGCCATGGTACTAGAGCTAATCTATTTCATCTGGGTTTTGGCTCTTCCAGAGTATAATTGTATCATTCTGTGAACGCCAATGTGCTATCCAGTCCAGTGGTGCTGCTTACAGTGTTTATTGAGACAGGCATTGTTTGTTTGTTCCATATGGGAGAAATTAAACCCAGGGTCATTACGTAGGGTCTAAGTACTGGTCCTAGAAATGGTAGTATTATTTTAGCATAGTGCTGTAAAAAGTGTCAATTTAGTGACTATCCCCCCCCACACACACACACATTTAACTCTCAGCTAATGATGTGAAGTAACTGTTCTTGTAATACTGATGGACATGTTTGTTGTGTCTCACTGAGGTGTCACATTCTCTCTCCTGTCATTTCAAAAGAGGCTCCTAGTATGACTCCCTATTATACTGATGCTGGAGTGACAAGATTGTTTACAAAGTAAGAATGCTAATAAAGAACTCAAATCCTAAAGACTCCACTCCTGCCACCAACCTGCTGGGCAATTGTTTGGAAAAGGATGACAGCCCCACTTGCTGGATCCCATCCCTATCCCCTCACTGCCTGTTTTTTGGGGGGGTCTGCATTTTCTTCAAGTAATTACTGATTGGATACTGTGTGCACTTGGAAACCTGCACATTCCAGGGCTATGCCTCATGAAATGTGTGTAAGTACAAAGTGTGCGTAGAAGGTATGCATACATTTTAAAAATGTGTACACTTGTCAACAGATGCATATGGATAATGGATAATGGAAATTGTGTAGTTATTATTTGAAAAAAATCAGAAAACCTCTCTTTTCTTTCCTTGGCATGTCGCTTTCGCTTTTTTCTATGGCATGTCAGAAGACAAGAAAAAAAATCCAGATAACCTTGATAGAATGAAAAGCCCATTTAAATGTCAAACAAAATGAAACTTCAAGAACTTCCAATGTGAAGTACACACACACGTGTTTCCAGTGAGAGATGGCTGGCTTTGCAGGGATGCATGTGAGATAAATCTCAGGATTGTAGATGACCACAAGTTGGATAGAAGTCTGCAGAATCCTGACAACAAAACCAATTACCTACAGATGCTGTGGGCCTCTCTCCTTTACTGTAGAGGCAGAATAGCCATATGTTGGGTTGAGGGTGGGAATGTGTGGACCTAAAACAATTCACAGATAATAATATGTTATATTTCAGCATCCTTATATTGGATTTAGATTCCCTTTGACAACTTGGATTTTCGGGAAGAGGTCTGTTGTTTTTCCCCTTTTGTTGTTTTATTTCTTTGCACTGATGATTATAATAGTTCTCTTAGTCTCCGTGTGATTGTCACTGAAAGGTTACATTTAAAATTCTGACCTTTCTTCTGTTTCATCTTCCTATTGCTTCTTGTCTGACCTTAATAATTTTAAGCTTTTCATCAGTCATCCATCTAGATTTCTCTTTCTTCTTCTGATGTGAATAGTCATTTTCCGTTTGCACCTGTTAATATGTTTGGCTTCAATCTACACTTCTGGTTCAGGCCACTTGAGTTTAATAATGCAGACATATTATTTATATGGACTTCAAACTTATCCGAAATGTTATTTAAATCATATTTTGGCACTATAATACTTTTCGTTTTCCTTAGCTTTACTTTAACTACTCTAATTTTTGACAATTAATAGTCAATACTACAGTCTGCTTCTGGTGTCATTTTGGTAGACCAAATACAGCTTTTCCATCTACTACTTCAAATTTTGTGCTGCATTTGACTTTTACATTGGCCATCTGGTGATGTCCTGTTTGGTTGCCTGAAACATGTCTTTCCAATAAACAGGTTGATGGCTTTACAAAATTCTGTGGGTTATTTTTCTACTCCATTTTTGACTCCAAGATCAAATTTTCAAATAATATTTGTTCCTGCTTTGTTTCCTAATTTTGTGTTCCAATCACCTGTAAATATCAGCACATCCTTTTCTGGTGTGTGATCAATTTTCTCCCAGACACTTGCACAAAAACCTTTGATTTCTTCTTCTTCAGCATCTGTAACTGGAGCACAAACTTGAATGATGCTGACAGGTTTTCCCAGATGTCTGATATTATTTGTTCAGACTTTGCAATTGAGCCACACAATTTCTTCTCATTTTGTCATTGCCAGAGCAAAATACTTTGTAATTATCTAACTGAAAATGCCCTGTTCCACTCCATTTAGTTCAGTAATCCAAGCCTGTTCTTTATGTGGACCTTAAATTTATCAAGAATGTTGTTTAAATGATTCTTTTTGTGTGGTTTTTTTCCCCAGCTTTAATACTGGATATTAACAGTACATGATAAGTACCACAGTCTTGTTTTGGCAGAGAGAATGCAACTTCTCCATCTCTTGCTTCTAATTACTGCAATGTTCGAACACTCCATTTATTTATTTATTTATTTATTTATTTGTTTAATTTTTGCTTTCTGTTCCAATTATACATGCCATGCACCATTGGACTTTCCTTTTGTTTCTGTGTACATTGGCCTACACGTCCTTTTGGCTTAAATCATGTTGCTTCATTAATAAAAGTGCTATTACTTCTCATTTCTCTTCCTCAGTAGCTGATTGAGTCCCATCCACCCTCAGAGTCCCATCTTCCAGCATTATCTCTTATATCATTTTGGATTGTCACATCATAAGGTTTTCAAGGTAAAAGGTATTTTTCTGTGCAGTACTAAGAAAAGTTAGTTTGTCACTGCCATTGCCTGTGAATGATCCTTGTCCTGTGTCACCTTCCACTGCTGATGCAGCGCAGTAGCTGCCCATCAGATGTTTCTCTGCTCTCATCACCATTGGAACTATCCATTCTCATCCGCTGTTAATCCTGAAGAGGGTGGATGTGCCTTAGTCTGGTATCTCAGCTTTGGCCATTCTGCCTAGGGTGATCCTGCTAGGAACCGAGATTTGTAGTGGAGACCAGCCTTCTGACAGTAATGCTCTTAGCTTCTCTGACACACTCAGACTCCTTCACCACATTAAAATGTACATCTAAAAAGTGGATTAGAGAGATAAACAATATGTAATTAGATAATGCTAACTATTGGATGCTGTCATTTTTGTAGATGAGAATACAGCTGCAGTCTGTATTGATTATCATGCACTTTTAAGCAGCCAAAAAGTTAGTTACTCAACAAAAATTTGGGTGTTAAAACAGGCAGATTTGGGGAGAAATTTGAGAGCTCAAAAATTCCTCACACATACCTTAGTTGGTGTTGCTCTTCCCCTAGACCGAGCTGCATTCCCCCTCTACATCTATTGTTTTGTAATTCCATGCTCAATCCTTCTGTTCTAGAGACATTGTTCTGCTGTCAGCATGCTTTGTCTAAATTTCCCACGTCTGACTCTTTGCCTTCTGTCACGTTGCTGCCACTGTCTGGTACAGTCCCCTCCTCTTTGTTTTTCAGGCTGTCTTCCTATATTCCTTCCTATATTTCTTCACCAGGTTTAGCAAATCTTTTCCTGAAATGCCACAGTATGAGCCTGAGCCATTTCTCCCTCACTGTCATGCATTGACTGCTCCTTTTGTTTTGGGATGTAACACATACACTTGCCATTTTTCTTTCCTCAAAGAAAACAGGCTTTAACTGCTCTGACATTTTTTTTATTCCTGCCTGAAAGCAGAAAGACTAGAGATTTAGCAGCATCATTCTTAAGGGGAAAAAAGTTTCATGCAAAAATATGTTTTTCTGGGGGGAAAAACACCTTATATTTTATGTAAAAGCCTTCTAGTTTCCACAAAAGTATAACTGTATTGAGCCAAATGCAATGCTTTTACAAAATAAAATGATGTTTGTTGTTATTTTGTTTTTTGTTTTGTTGTTTGGCTCTGAAAAGCTTCTGTGTGTTTTTTTTCACAAAAATATCCTGAAAGGTGAAAAATGGGCAAGAATTCACAGAATCTTGCCCAGTGAGGAAACAGGGTGGGGGTGGGGGTGGGGTGTGTGTGTGTGTGTGAGAGAGAGTGAATGTGTTTAAAATTCCTCTCAAGCAGAAAAAAATGTAAATGAAAATTTGTTTCCTTACTTTTATTATCTGTTGCAATTTTCACCTCATCTTATCTGTCTATTATTAGTGATGGGGCTTCTTGTCACCACAACACTAGTTGTGACAAAATAGCATTCTCTGCTATACTTGAGAACAGCAGGAGAGTGCAAGGAAAAGCACACTGTACATGGCTCTCTCTGTTTCTCAGTCTGTAGCCATAGAAGACTGTTATTGGATGAACTAACTATTAAATAGTAGTAGTAGTAGTAGTAGTAGTAGTAGTAGTAGTAGTAGTAGTAGTAGTAGTAGTAGTAGTAGTAGTAGTAGTAGTAATAGTAGTAGTAGTAGTAGTAGTAGTAGTACCGTGTTTCTCCGAAAATAAGACAGGGTCTTATATTAATTTTTGCTCCAAAAATGCATTAGGGCTTATTTTCAGGGGATGTTTTAATTTTTTTTCATGTACAACAATCTACATTTATTCAAATACAGTCATGTCATCTTCTGGTTGCTACACAATGGTGGAGGGCAGGATTTCACTTAACTGGGGCTTATTTTTTTGGGTAGGGCTTATATCACGAGCATCCTGAAAAATCATACTAGGGCTTATTTTCAGGTTAGGTCTTATTTTCGGGGGAAACGGGGGTAGTGGTGCTACTTAATCCTTATTTCATCCAATAACAACCCTGCAGGACTGCAAACAGAGAAACAGAAAGTGGCACCAAAGAGCATAGCACAGAATGCTTTCAGGATAAAAGTTCAACTTTCTCATACAACGAAAGGAACAACAAAATGTTGCTGTGAATCCTGTGTTTCTGAAGGAAATGAAAAAGTCAAAACTTAGCATTGAAGGAACAAAATAGCCATTAATGGAAATGCATATTCCCTGTGATTAGCCTGTTTTTCCTCCCACAATGTGATTGCCTCAGAGTTATGTAACTTAGCAAGCAGACTTGCAAATTAAGCCTATGTTTACATTCTGGTGATAGATCACAGGAAACTTCAAAAATGACCAATCAGAAGAATATGCTGGAATGCAAGATGCAGAAGGGAAAACAAACAGCTCACTTCTACCACTTGAGATAGCACCACTTCATATTACTTGTACAAATTGCATTAATTCTTTAAAATTTCAAATATCTAAACAAAGGATCTGTGCATTGCAGCTCTTTATTGGGCTGTTGGTTGAGGAGGGGTAAAGGCTAAAATAGCTTACAGTTATAATGCTGTATACTTTTAAGAACTTTGATATTGTATTCTTTGAATTCAACTTTGAAATGTATTCTCTTTTGTTTTAAATATGTCTTATTAGGCTGTAAGCTCCTGCATTTTGAATGTAGCTCAAAACTTTTTAAATATATATTTTATTGTACATTTGCTCCTGTATCTTGGAATAAATTCTGACTTTAAGTATATGCCTGCAAATTAAGTTTTAACATCTGCATCTTTTTGCAAGTTGCAGGGAAGGGTTTTATTTCAGTATTTGGACCTACAATTTTATTCATAGCTATAAGACTTTTGTATTTTACAACTAAGAAGCATTTTGTATATAGGGAACACTGAAGCAATGTAGATAAATGAAGCTTGTAGAATTAGACAAACTTATGTTGCCTGGAATTATTGCAACAGTGAAAAGACTTATAATTTGAAGAAAAGATTGAAGAAAAGAGATTGAAGAAAAGCAAGGATTTACATCCTTATTTGTTCTCGAAAATGGTGATGTGCTAGTAGGCCCTTGCCACAGCCTGCCTGTGTAGTGGGAGAAAAAGCAGCACCTGGTGAGTTTTTGACTGTCCTGCAGATACAAAAAACACAAGAACCCTGCCAGTAAAAGACCTCCGGTTGGCAACCCTCCCAACACACTGGCAGGCAGTTCCATTTATTTAAAGACAAGACTTGAAATGCCAACTTTTTTTTTTTTTTTTTGTAATGTGAAGAAGTAAGTTCCAGCTACAGCAATCTGGACGGTCCTATTTTATATCTATAATGCCATAAAAGTCAATGGAAATATTACTTTTGACAAAATTGGAAATAGTTATAGATAAGTGATGCTTGTCCAGAGAAAGCCATTGATTGTTTTGGGTTCTCAGACTGTGCCATGCTAACCATTAACTATTTACTGTGTCTGCAGGGCTCTGTGACCCTAAGAATCTCCCAGAAGGGCCAATTTACTAGCTCATCTTGGATGTGACAATGCCACTGTCCTTTCCCCATTCTTTCCAAATAGCTACACTACCAACAGCATCACTACCATAACCAGCAGCCATCAACTTTGCTTCTCCCAAATAGGAGATAGCACATATCCTTCTATGGTAGACCACAGAAGGCCTTTCAGAATTATCTAGTGTATTTCTGGAAAGTGAAATCTGGAGACCAATTTCATTGGAGGTCTGCAGGGGAAGGGTGCATTCTCCAACAATTTGTGAGAGGTAGGGCTCAACATTAGCAGTGGTTTTCGCACCACGTGTCAACCATGAACTCACCCCAACTTTTTTTCTTCACATTACCCGCCACAGCCTGGGGTTATTTATATGCCCCAAGCCCGCCACCCAAGCCAAAAATTTTGGCTTGAAGGCCCCCTTGTAGGTCCCTCAGAAAGAGGCCCATGCCCAACACTGATAAGGGAACACAATCACTTCTATACAATTCCGGCCGGTGACACTGTATGTCAGGATGCTGTATAACCGATCCAAGCCCTGACCTCATTGCATGGCCAATTTTGCAATTTACACCGCGCCTTGAGTGACTAATCTGACTCGGATCACAGTTGGCTCTCCAGACAAGCCTTGGGATAATATTAGACCACAACAACTTCATTGAAGGAAACTTATCCTTCAATGTCTGCAAGTCCTGGATCACTTGCAGAATCAACGACTTGCCTTTTCTGATTGTTAGGTCGTTTCCTCCCAGATGAATAAAAAATATATCAGGAGGCACATCCTTAATATTTGGGAGGGCTCACTCCAAAAGCTCAGGCCACAGCATGCCCCTCTTTCCTTTCCATTCCAGAGTGGCCAAAGCCCCCAAACCTAAGTTGCGACCCCAGCCTGTCTGCAAGGTGTGTTTCACTGCCCATGCAAAAATTCTTTGCATGACACTGCATAGCTGTGCCTGGTACTTGGAGCAATCGCTAAAGTTATAGCCCTGTTGGCTTCAATCCTCCAATGTTCCATACCTTTTGAGGCAATATATCTGGACGAGCTTGAGCTTCCGGGGCCAACTCCCTGAACCTGTCGATCTGTTGATGGGACAGGGCATCAACCAGCTCATTCTCTACACCAGGAACATAACAAGCCTGGAACACAATATTGTACTCCATACAACGTACTCTAAAGGCTCTCATGAGTCTCATAACCTTCAGTGATTTAGATGTGAGGGTATTCACTACAAGGACTACTGCCATATTGTCACACCAGAAGGTGACTGCAGAATTGGCCCAAACAATGGCCCAAAGCCATAGGGCTCCAAGAATCAGAAAGAATTCCAGAAATGTGAGATCTCGGGTGAATTCAGAGTCACTCCATTCCATGGGCCACAGACCGGCAAACCATCGGCCTCTAAGGTAAATACCATTACCTGCTAATGCCCGCTGACATTTTCTTCCTATGATGTGGCCTCTTCAAAACACTCATGGCCCTGCAAAGCCTTCTCAGAAAAGCCCTACCAGGGGCAATGACTTTACAAGCAAAATTAAGGTGGTCCACCACCACCTGGAGCTCCTTCAGCGTAACTCTGTTGCGACATAACAGGTTCCAGATTTGAATTCGAAGGTCAGCCAATTTACTATCTGGCAACCTACTGGATTGCTGAATAGTGTCCAATTCAATCCCCAGAAAGGTAAGTACAGTGGATGGGCCCTCTGTCTTCTCTTCCGCCAAGGGAACACCCAACTCCCTTGTGACGATCTGAAAAGTCCTCATGAGGAACTCACAGTGACCTGATCCTGGCTTCCCACAAAATAAAAAACCATCCAAACAATGAATGACGTGGGACAGCCCCACCCTACACTTGAGTGCCCATTCTAAAAATGAGCTAAAGCGCTCAAAAGCAGAGCAAGAAACTGAGCACCCCATAGGCATTGCCTTGTTGTAGAAGCAACCCTCAAATTGGAAGCCTAGCAATTCAAAGTCATCTGGGTGAACTGGCAGCAAACAAAAGCCGACTTAATCTCTGCTTTCCCCAGTTCAGCCCCATTGCTGCAGGATCTAACCATCCGTACAGCATAATCGAAAGATGTGTAATGAACCATGCAGAGCTCAGGGGGAATCATGTCATTAACGGACTCACCGGCAGGATAAGATAGATGGTGTATGAGACAGAACTCTCCTGGTGACTTTTTGGAACCACACCCAGAAGAGAAATGTGCAACTTTGGAACAGGAGGCTAAATAAAAGGTTCCACTACTCTTCCTTCCGCTACCTACTTCTGAATCTTGTTTCGAACTACCTCTTTCATTCCCTTAACAGATTTTAAATTCTTTGCCAAGGTAGCACACCTACCCCCCCTGAACCGGAATCCTAAAACCATATTTGAAACCGTCTAACAAATAACTTGCTGCATCCCTATCTGGGTAAAGCGGCAACCATTCGGCCAATACCTGTACATTAATTGGACTGGGGCCCCTTTGCAGGGGTACCTGAACCCCCTGCAGGCCTTTTTGCCCCACCTCCCTCTTTTCCACCGCCTGCTCCTGAGCGTCTTCTAAAGCAGGCTATGGAACTGTGTGTGCCCCCACATATGGAATACTGGCTTACGGTTACAGAAACTTTTCACATTAAACTCCCAGCAAACCAGGTGGGGTTGAACCCACCCGACCTGCCAAAACGCGGGGAACATTGGAATTGGAGGATTCATCAAGTGCCCACTATCAAAGTGTTCACCTGACATGGGGCGAGATGGGGTCATAAGCTGCAACTAGAGCCTGGGATGATGTAAATCCCAGTGCATCTAGTGGTTTATCGCTGCCCTCATACAGAACCCCTCAACGTAAATCAACCACACGGGGTCCGGGAAATTAACATACGCTCTGTATATAAGATCAAGGTATTGCATAAGTGCAAAGGCCCTGGCCGGGTACACCTTCACGACAGTGACGGCATAAATTAAAAAACCCGGCAACCAATTCGCCCAACACCTTTCTGCTTTTTTTTTTTAAAAAAAAATCTCTCCTTGTCCCTTTCCTCTTCCTTGTTACCTTTCTTTTCCTCAATCTTTCTATTTAACAGCTCAAATACGTCCACATATTTACCTCGCCAGATTTTTTCTATAGTGGCCGGTAACAAGTGGTCACCCAATGGTAAGGACTGATCACCACAGGGGAGGGCACTGCGCAGAATGGAATTGTACCCTGTGTTTGGGATTACAGGGTAGTTGACCTGCTACAAACCTGCAACAAAACCAGGCATCTGACTAGGGGATGACCACTGTGGGTACGGTGCTGTCCACGGCTTCAAAGCCAAAAGTGGTCCGACCTGAGTGGGGGGGCTAAGACCAAAGCTGTTAGGCAGCACACTAGGAACAGGTGTGTGGGGATCGCCCTTGTGGCTGTGTTTGTTGTGGCCCTCACAAAGGTTCTCTCCCTCTTGATTCTTCTCACTTGTCACCAGGTATTATTATCTCAATACCACCTCTGAGTGTTAGACACATGTGCTGCCAATTGCCAGGTTTATTGAACTACAGAATCAGTTGGTTTGAATAACAGATAACCTTTTATTATTAATCATTTCACAAAGTAAATCACGTAGTCACTGTAACAGGGGTCTGATTAAGTTTGGGTAGGACGGGGCATATATTCAGGCTTGTGGTATATACTTTCAATCACTTAATATCTCTATTATTCTAGGTGTTCTCATTCCTGCTTGTTCACTCTAATAACCTTGGTCTTAATTCACTTCCCTAACTCTCTCCTCAGATCACTCTAATACTTCTCTTCTCTCTAAGCTCCAACTTCTCAACTCCCTTCCTCAGGTTCCAACTGTCTAACTGTCTAACTGTCCCCTTGGTTCCGCCCCTCCTGCTCTATCCTTGGCTCCTCCCTCTAGAGCTCCTGTGACTGACAGGCAGGAATGACGTCACCTGTAGGCATTTCGCCACAAGGTGGAGAAAGACCTGGAGGATTGACCTCACCCCAAGGCCAAATCCCTTCCATGTGTTGTGTATGTTGTGCAGATAAATACTCACCTGGAACGACCACCTCCAGAATTGCCGAGTTGACTGACAGCAGTTCATTCACATGCTGACTGGTGCAAGGAACAGCGCCATCAAAGCCCATCTGCCAGCCGGTCCTGAATAGGTCAGCTCGTCCCCCAGTTGCTCTCTTGAGTGGTCAGGTGACTCCGTCCTAGGCTCCTGTGCACCTTCCCCTTCCAGTCCGATAGGAGTATATGAGGAACCACCCTCAACCAAAGCCGCCATAATTGCTCCTGGAGCTGCAGAACATTCTTTTCCCAAAAGAGCAATACAGGACATCATTACGCCACCTAGTTGCCTTAACTCAGCCATCCTGCATGCTTTAGACTCCCTGCTCAATCTCCTAGGGGTAGCAGCACTAGAAGCCTCCCTAGC
Source organism: Intellagama lesueurii (assembly GCA_037013535.1). Classification (NCBI taxonomy): domain Eukaryota; kingdom Metazoa; phylum Chordata; class Lepidosauria; order Squamata; family Agamidae; genus Intellagama; species Intellagama lesueurii. Next base: position 223,700,352 of record JBAJHW010000002.1, read on the forward strand.
CAAGGCCCTTTTTCTCTCAAGTTCTCTCAGTTTGGTCAAAATGGCACTGTAATCAGGCCACTCCTCCTCGTCTGACGAAGAAATTGCAGGTGGTACTCTAACAGGAGCCTTGAACTTCGCAGGCTGCTTGCCCTTCTTGGCACCCTGTCCTTTTTTGGGCCCCATGATAGCCGGATCGGCTATGGAATTAGAAACAAAGGCCCAATTTAGAATCCTTAATGTAATTTTTTTAAAAATATATTATTTATTTATTTATTTATGCTTATGTATTTACAAATCAAACAGCCACCCAATAAGTGGCACTGCATCAGAAAATTTAATTAAGCCTTTTCCAATTTTTTTTAAATTTTATTTTGCAGTTAAGCTGCAGCCCTGGAGGGGGCGCAGCACCCAGGCATTCATTCCTGGCTCTCTCTCTTCTTCTTCTTCTTCTTTTTAATAAGCAGCCACACTGCCACCCAGCAGGGGGCACAGCACCCCGGCCTTCGATCCTGCCCCTTTTGTTGTTGTTGTTGGGTTGGTTTTTTTTCAATACCAATGAACTGACCAGCAGGGGGAACGGGAGCTCAATTCTTAATACCGGTCCCCTACTGATTAATCTATTTTAAGTTACTTATTTAGAACAACAAACCCCAGGGGAGGGGGGTTCACTTCTTAACCGAACACCCCCTCACTAATTAATTCCCTGGAACCTAAAAAAACATTAAATCCCTTATATTTATTTTAAGGTGGTTTCTTTTCTTTCTTTTTTAAATTAAAGGACTCCCCTAAAACACACCAACAAATGGAAATATTAACCAAAATAGCAATTATTCCCTTCCCAACCTCCAGACCCCTCCAAACAAATGGTGAAGCCAGTGGGGGGGTGGATCGACACTCCTCCCCCCCCCCGCGATTAACAATCCACAACAGTTAAATAAACAATAATCAAGGAAGGAAACAATAAAAGACAATAATGAAGTAAAAAGTAAATTAAAAGCTTAGCCGATCAGCTGAGTCGCGCCGATACAAGACCCAATTCCGAAGGTCGAAGGCCAGCCGCATGCGAGAAAGCAAAACCGCAAAGCTTGCCCGGCTGCACTTCTCAACCCTTTGCACGTTCAAACGGCAAAGAGGTTGAGCCAGAGGAACAGAGCTTCTTAAAGGCTCCGTTCCCCCTCCCCTCCGAAAGCAGTGTTACCCAAGTGCGACGCCACTCTCCAAGCAGGAGGGCAAAGCGTCTCCACCATGGTGACTCTACATTCTAACTGGTATTATTCTAGGATATTGTTGTGGGCTCATTGGGGAGCCAGCCAGCACACAATGGTAGATTTTGGGGTGGGGAGCTGACAAAAATCCTTTTCAATGTGGCCTTCTGTTTCTAGGGTGATAAAGGAAAAAAGGAAAGAAAAAGAAATCACAGATGTCTCTGAAAAATATGACTTTAGAAAAAAATTGGCATTGTGTTGTCACCTTCAGGTTTAAGCACCTCCGCTCAGGTCCTCCCAAATGTTCTATTTTTGAGAAGTTGTTCTTCAGACATGTTTTGTCTTTTCAGCAAATGCTTATAATAATGCTCCTTCCCTGTAAGCCTTATAGCAAGCACAAGATTGTTTCAAAGCACAAAGAAAAGCAGAATTGTATCAAGCTCTGGGCAGGGGGTAGGGAAGAAGGTAGGGTGTGACTTGATGAATATTTGCCCTGCTGTTTGTGCCTTGTTCCTCATAGTTTCTTTCTATATTTATTCTGTCAATTACACAATGCTACAGCTATTCACAAGTGGATCCTATCTGTCAGCATGAGTATGTGGTAGATTTTGTTTGGCCAACAGAGCTTGAATGTATGTGTGTTTGTCTTGTTTTGGCTTGTATGATCACCTGTATCAGTCCTTTGGGCAGTTGCTGGGCATTTCTAGATGACATCACTGATGATCCACAGTGGTGTGGAAATGAACCTTGCTCCTTTTGCCTGCCTTCTGCTTGCACTGGTAAAGACTAAAACTACAATGTAATTTGTAAATTTTATTTTTTAAAAAATAAAATCTCCTAATTTAGTGCTACAGCACTAAACTGTGATACCACACTAAACTGATGTAGCACTAAATCAGATGTTTATTTCATCTTCTTAGTTTTCCTGGCTGCCCACATTTCCTGATCTGAAAAGCCCTGTGAGACAAGTTGCCTTCCAAAATCTCCCCTGGGCTAGTGTAGGAGTGGGAACGCTGTTGGTTGCCATAGAAATCATAGAAAACTGAAGTTGGAAGGGGCCTACAAGGTCATCAAGTCCAACCCCCTGCTCAATGCAGGAATACAATCAAAGCATATCTGCCAGGTGATTATCTAAGTTTTTCTTGAATGCCTCCAGTGTTGGAGCACTCACCAACTCCCAAGGTAACTGGTTCCACTGTCATACTGCTCTAACAGTTAGGATGTTTTTCCTGATATTCAATAAAAATCTGGCTTCCTTTAAGTTGAGCCCATTGTTGCGTGTCCTGCACTCTGGGATGATCGAGAACAGATCTTGCCCCTCCTCTGTATGACAGCCTTTCAAATATTTGAAAAGTGCTATCCTATCACCCCTCAGCCTTCTTTTCTCAAGGCTAAACATGCCCAATTCTTTCAGCCTTTCCTCATAAGACTTGGTTTCCAGCCCCCTGATCATCCTTGTCGCCCTTCTCTGAACTTGTTCCAATTTGTTAGCATCCTTCTTGAAGTGTGGTGTCCAGAACTGGACACAATACTCAAGGTGAGGCCTAACCAGAGCTGAATAGAGGGGGACTAGCACCTCGCGGGATTTGAAAACTATACTTCTATTAACGCAGCCCAAAATAGCATTTGCCTTTTTTCGTAGCCACATCACACTGTTGGCTCATATTTAGTTTGTGATCTACGACAATTCCAAGATCTTTCTCACTCGTAGTTTTGCTGAGCCAGGTATCCCCCATCTTGTAACTCTGCAATTGGTTTCTTTTTCCGAGGTGCAGTACTTTGCACTTATCCCTGCTGAATTTCATTATGTTGTTTTCGGCCCAGTGCTCCATCCTATCAAGGTCATTTTGAATTTTGTTTCTGTCTTCTAGGGCAGAGGTCGTCAACCCCCGCTCCGCGGCCCATTGCCGGTCCGTGGCTTGATCCTGACTGGGCTGCGAAGACAGACCTCCCGCCCCCCGCCCCCACTCCCCTCCCCACAGCTGGTTTGTGCACGCGTGCCAGCGGGGGTGTGAGTGCTCCCTCACCCCTTCACGCAAGCCCCTGCGTGAGCAAAGCAGCTGTGGGGAGGGGAGTGCATGCGGGGGGGGCGGGAGGTCTGTCTTTGCGGCGCGGCGGCAGCGGGTGTGTGTGGCTAAGAGCCGGGAGGCCGAGCACTGCCGGGTGCTTCGGCTACTGGCCTCCCAGCTCTTGGCCACCCCCACCCCCGCCGCCGCTGCTGCTGCCGCCGCCGGGAGGCCAGCAGCCGAAGCACCCGCCGGTGCTGGCCTCCCGGCGGCGGCGGCAACGGGGGGTGGGGGTGACCAAGAGCCGGGAGGTCAGCAGCTGAAGCACCCGCCGGCTGCTGGCCTCCCGGCGGCAGCAGTGGCAGCGGCAGCAACAGGGGGTGGGGGTGGCCAAGTGCCGGGAGGTCAGCAGCTGAAGCACCTGCCGGCTGCTGGCCTCCCGGCGGCGGCGGCGGCGGCAATGGGGGGTGGCCAAGAGCCAGGAGGTCAGCAGCCGAAGCACCCACCAACGGGGTGTTGGGGGTGGCCAAGAGCTGGGAGGCCGAGCACTGCTGGGTGCTTCGGCTGCTGGCCTCCCAGCGGCGGCGGGTGGCGATGGGGGGTGGGGGTGGCCAAGAGCCGGGAGGTGGCCAAGGGGTGGGCGTGCGGGTGGGCAGGCGCTCCTGCACATGCGTGAAGCGGTGGGGGAATGTGCACATGCCTATGGCGTGCGCACCCCCCAACCACTTTGCGCGTGCGGCTGAGAGCACGAGGGGCCGCCCCACCTCCCTCAGAGGCTCCACCGGTCCGCACTAAGAAAAAGGTTGGGGAACGCTGTTCTAGGGTTTTAGCTATTCCACCCAATTTGGTATCATCTGCAAATTTGACAAGCATTCCATGCACTCCCTCATCCAAGTCATTAATAAAAATATTGAAGAGCACCGGGCCCAGGACTAAGCCTTGGGGTACCCCACTAGTTACCTCCTCCCAGTTAGAGAAGGACCCATTAATCATCACCCTCTGAGTAAGATTCTGTAGCCAATTGTGTATCCACCTGACACTTGATTTATCCAGCCCACACCTAGTTACCTGGCTAATCAGGATATCATGGGGCACTTTGTCTAAAGCTTTGCTGAAGTCTATACTACATCTACAGCATTCCCTCTATCAGGGAGGTGACCTGATCAAAAAACGAAATCAAATTAGTTTGGCAGGATTTGTTCTTGACAAATCCATGTTGGCTTCTAGTTATTACTGCCTTGTTTTCTAGGTGCTTGCACAATGACCGCTTTACGATCTGTTCCAGAATTTTGCCTGGGATTGATGGGATTGAACCTGGCCTGTAGTTCCCAGGTTCCTCTTTTTTGCCCTTTTTGAAGATAGGGACAACATTGGCCCTCCTCCAATCCTCTGGTACCTCACCCGTTTCCCATGATTTCAAGAAAATAATGGATAGCGGTTCTGAGAGTTCTTCAGCCAGTTCCTTCAGTACGCTCAGATGTAGTTCATCCGGCCCTAGTGGTAAGGTATTCCTTGACTATTTGTTTATCTATCTCCAGCTGCAATCCTGCCCCCCCCCCTGCACTTCCAATTTGTTTGGAAGTTCATAGTCTGTCTTATGGGAAAAGACTGAACTAAAATAGGAATTGAGCACCTCTGCCTTTTCTTTGTCCTCTGTTATCATTTTTCCATCTCCACTGCGGAGCTGTGCCACTATGTCTTTTGTTTGTCTTTTGCTACTCATATACCTGAAGAATGTTTTTATTGCTTTTAGTGTCTCTAGCTAACCTCTAGACATAAAGGTGGTGGTACAATGAAAAATAGGAAGTGAGGACAGACATGTTGTTCACTCTGCATTAAAAAAGGATGAGAAACTTGAATTTCATCCATGACTATTTCTCTGAAATTTCTCCTCCTCTGAAATTCTTGTTGAAGGCAATTCCTTTTCCATTACATTAAATAATGGTCAGAATGGGGAAAATTTAGCACTGAATTCTTCAGTAGATGAGTCCCCCTGGAGATGTATAATACTCACAATAAAAATTGTTCATGCCCATATTTCTGAGCTTTCTTGTGTAAATATGAAGGGCATATGCATATGCATTTTTATATACTTGGATTACTGTATTCATCATCTGTTAGTTCATGTATGAATATGTATAGATATCTACTAACAAGTACTGGAAATATGTATATAATAGTGTACACAGTATAGCTGAAGAAAGATTCCTTAAATTAGTCTTCATTCAGACACTTCAGTACAGTTACACATTTTGAAAGTACATAGACTCTCCTATTCAACAGTCTAGACAGCATCTTAAAAAGCAGAGACATCACCTTGCCGACCAAAAAAGCTATGGTTTTTCCAGTAGCGATGTATGAAAGTGAGAGCTGGACCATAAATAAGGCTGACCGCCGAAGAATTGATGCTTTCAAATTGTGGTGCTGGAGGAGACTCTTGAGAGTCCCCTGGACTGCAAAGAGAACAAACCTATCCATTTTGAAAGAAATCAACCCTGAGTGCTCACTGGAAGGACAGATCCTGAAGCTGAGGCTCCAATACTTTGGCCATCTCATGAGAAGAGAAGACTCCCTGGAAAAGACCCTGATGTTGGGAAAGTGTGAAGGCAAGAGGAGAAGGGGACGACAGAGGACGAGATGGTTGGACAGTGTCACCGAAGCTACCAACATGAATTTGACCCAACTCCGGGAGGCAGTGGAAGACAGGAGGGCCTGGCGTGCCCTGGTCCATGGGGTCACGAAGAGTCGGACATGACTTAACGACTAAACAACAACAACAAAATTCAACAGTAGTCAAAAATTCTCTCAAAGTCTTTGAAAGACGTCTTCTTGAGGCACTGGCCATCTGCTGCCAATGAGAATGGATAGGACCTTCCAGATGTTTTGGCATGTGACTCGCATTATTTATTTATTTATTTATTTATTTATTTATTTATTTATTTATTAAATTTATACCCCGCCCATTTAGACCACGTCTACTCTGGGCGGCTTACAATAATATAGCATAAAAGCAATTAAAAACAGCAATTTAAACAACAATAATGATATCGTTCAAGATGGAAAAGTAAAAAACAAAATAAAAATAAAAACGGAAAAATAAAAATAGAAAAGTAAAGATCAAGTAGTTACAGCAGGGAAGGCCTGCCTAAAGAGCCAGGTCTTAAGTTGGCTCTTAAAAACACCCAGCGAGGGAGCCAGGCAAATCTCTGACGGGAGACTGTTCCAGAGTCGAGGGGCCACTGCCGAGAAGGCCCGGTTTCTTGTTCTTTCTTTCCGGGCCTCCCTCGGCGTTAGGCCCCTCAACCGTCTTTCCTGGCTATAATGAGTGACTCGAGTAGATCTAGGTGGGAGAAGGCATTCCGCTAGGTATCGAGGTCCTAAACCGTTTAGGGCTTTATATGTCATCATTAACACCTTGAAATCAAATCAGGTGAAATACTAGTAGGAGGCCCATCACTTAGACCAATTCCGGATAGATCGCGAACTATACGGAAAAGTTCCGCCTGCTGATTTGAAGCTTCGCTTATTCGGTTAGCGAAGTGCACTCGACTAGCAGCCCTCACCTTAGCAAGGTAATGGTTAGTCGCGATCCTGACAGCTTTCCAATTATAATCCGTCGGGTCCCATCTCCAATTGCACTCTAGCCTTCTCCTATTTTGCTTCATAGCTCGCAGCTCCTGGTTAAACCATTAACACCAGTTAGCATGGCCCAAGGTGATGTATGATGGACATATTGTCTGCTCATGAAGGAAACCCTTTCAGAGTTTTTCCAGGTAAATAATACACATGAGTGATCTACTGTTCCCCTCTTCTGGGGCAACCTGGGACTGTGCAGCTTACACAGGCTGGGTTTTTTCGCTGGAGGCACAGTGGGGAATTGAAGTCCCAACCTCTGGCTCTGCAGCCAGACGCCTATGCCACTGAGCTATCCAGCCAATTAGGGAAATTAACAGCAATATAATGTTATTAAATTTTATTTTCCTTCTTATTTATACCATCCCTTTTTCTTTGTCAGGGCTGACACCCATGTCTTAGGGCCAAATGGGTAGGAGATGTTGTCATTTGCACTGGGTGCCAGAAAGTCTAGTTCTGGCTGTGGTAAGGTTGGCTCTGGCTCTGCCTACAGTTAGCTTTGATTTCCATTTTGTGTCTGTGTGGCTAAGATGCAACTTACCTTAAAATGGCTGCTGTCCCTTTGCATAGTGGCTGCCCCTGAAAGTGAAAACTGCAGCTTGAAATGGGGTGGAGTGGGCTGGGATTTAGAACTAACTCATAGGTTTGAGTTACTCAGAGCTTCCACATTATTTGAGGAAGTGCTAAATACTTTAAATATCAACAACATTGTGGAATGCCCTAAATGGAGGGCAAATCCCATACAAGCTGTAGCTTAACAGCTTCACAGCCCAGTCTACTCAGAAGTAAGACCAATTCAATTCAGTAGAATGACCTGCATGTGAAGCAAGCAATGTTTAGATTGTCTTAGATAAGTAGGAAAGTTTTAGAGTTGCAGAGCTTTGTTGTTGTTGTTGTTTAGTCGTTTAGTCGTGTCCGACTCTTCGTGACTTTATGGACCAGAGCACGCCAAGCCCTTCTGTCTTCCACTGCCTCCCGGAGTTTGGTCAAATTCATGTTGGTAGCTTCGATGACACTGTCCAACCATCTTGTCCTCTGTTGTCCCCTTCTCCTCTTGCCTTCACTCTTTCCCAACATCAGGGTTGCAGAGCTACATGGTAGCAATGAAAGTATTAATAATCAACAGAATTTGATGGTGAGAAGGACAGGAGCATGGAGCACCTACAGGAAAACCTTAGGTTGTGCTGCCAAACCAAAGAAAAATTGTGTGCAAAATATTCATTCTACAGTGAGTTCTTTCCACATTTCCAATGGAAAATGTCTACTGAGGAGTGCATCTACTATAAAATCCCAGCACTTTGCAAAAGAATCTGGGCCATATTGTGCACTTAGCACTCACAATTAATGCACAACACTTTTAGGGATCAGGAAGTCTGTTCATCTTATTGAGGTTCTAATTTTCCCATTGTCAAGCTTGTTCTGGATTCACAGCAGATGGCTCTCCTACACGTGCTACACAGGAATTGGTATGTACTTCCCCCTTTATTATTATTATTTTTAATGTGTTTGTGTTTGTATATTTAGTCTTCCAGGCACCTTTTCCTGTACTGCTGTTTTCTTGAGCCAAGTGATCTGGCAGGATGATTTGGCAATATTCTGTCTTTCATCCCTGGAAAGTAAAATAGTTCGGTGAGGTAGGTGTTACTACACAGTTGACGTGATTGTATATGAGTGACTGAGTATAGCAAGCAATTGTCCTTGCCTGTCAGGCTCCATGAGGGTAGCCAAAGCATCTTAAGGCACCAAAAAGATTAACATGTTTTATTTCACATAAGCTTTTGTGGCCTGAATACCTGTTTACTAGATATTAAGAGATATACAAAATGTCCAATAAACGTACATAGGAAATGATTTCCCACCTGGGAAATATGCAATACCAACAATTTAAAAGGAGATTAAAAGGAGAGTAGACATGTTCTAGATGGACGGTATATAAGTTTAATAAATAAATAAATAAATAAAGATTTCTGAGAATTTCTGGAAGTAAAATAACTTTAAATTGAGAGGAAAAGGAAGAGACTGGTTGTATCCTAAGAAGGTCCAGCTGGAAATAACACTATTTGTTTTAACAAATTTTGTATTCTTCTACCCAGAAACAACTACAACTGGTTACAGATCCAAATAACCTCTAGCTGCACAATTGGTGAAAGTGGATGCAGATCACTCTGCTCTTACAAACTGTGTCTCTTCTTTCTTTTTCCTGTTTGCTCTCCTTATTTATCTCTGTCGTGAGCAATGTGGTCAGGCTTCCATCCAAGGCCTTTTCTTATTATTAAAAGGCCCCAAAGTATTTAATCAAAGGTGCATTGATCACTGGTCGGCTGGAGTTCTTATGGTGTTTATGCAACTTGGTGACACTTGACTATGGTTGCAGAGTGACAGAATGCAAAATTAATTAGACTTGTAGTTTGCTCTGGCATGCAATTTATTCTGCAACAAAAGAAGTGTCAAACTATAGGAATATTCTTGAAGTTCTTATTTCATTTCTTGGCTGTCTTTTCGAATTACTGTCTTTCCTCGCCATCATTTGTAAATAAATGAATTCAGTACGCAGCATTGACCAACCTTATACAAAGAGAATTTACTTTCAGCTCTCATGCAGTTTTCACCTCCCGGTGACAGACCATGCTAAGGCAGAGCTCGATAATTTTCTTTAGGAATTATGACTACAGTGACATGCAGAAGCCATCTGTGATAGTCAGAAGAATGAGCAGTCTCCTCGAGTCACTTCTCAAGCAATTGTCACTCAGCAGGGAAGCAACCAATCAGAAGAGACTAGGAAATCTGGAAAGAGATGATGGCTAAACTGTCAGACAGGATTCTATTACAAAAAGGGTTAGATGGGGATAGGTGAGTAGGACCAATCCTGGCATTCTTCAGGGTGAAGAAATCTCCAGGAGAGGCTGTGAGATACTTGTGAATTAAAATGAATGCTATTTGCCCGTTCTACAAAAGATCAAGCTTTTATTAAGCAGTTCTATTGACAGAAGACCATACCGAAATTTTTGAATGATGCTACTTTAACATCATTCCTCACAACTGTGGCATTTGAAGTTCTGTGACCTGAAATTGCCAAAACTACTACACTTTCAGCTAGGAGTGTGCACTGTATTTAACCAAATGTTTTGCAACATTATTTGGCTATTTATATATATCTCTGAGGTCATCATAGGGCATAGCAAAGGGGCACTCAAGGTTTGTGAGAATTGTGTTTCTCCCTTCCCCCAGAGCAGATCCAGAAATGCACAGACAGGCACAAGCACAGACAAAGATCAGGTCAGAGTGTTTTCCAAAATGGTGCTGGGTTGTATCATTTCTGAACCATTACTCAGATGACATCAGGGAAGCCATCTGTATACCGTTATTTAGACTCAGATTACATTCTTTTATTTAAAACTCTTTAATTGAATTAATATAAAACTAGTTCTTCAAGATACAGTTATTGCCTCAGCATGTATCTCAGTACCCAGATCAAGGGATATACAGCTCTAAGTACCCTAAGATTTAAAGGCTACAAAAACTAACCTGAACATTATGCTACAATCAGCATCAGCAGTATAAGCAAGTGAATAAAGTGTATACAGCTTTAATCATCTCTGGTCCTGACCATGTTGTCATACTCCTGTCTTTAGCAAGGGAGTCTCACAACATCCATAAATGATCAGTAACAGAATGATTATCTGGAACCCACTACTATCTGACTACCACCACTCAATAATGGATGACTTCACCATGTCATTGTATAACTTCATCTTAGAAATAACTTTCAAATATATTTATTTAATTTATGTATTTAAAATATTTATATTCTGCCTTTCTCCTAAAAAGTTTGCTCTCAGTAAGAGCCATATGAAGAACACCTGCATCTCATCTTGGAAATCCTGAGCATACCTCAAGCTAAGCAACAATGGACCTAGTTAGCACTCGGATGGGAGACCACCAGGAAGTACTAGAGATTTCATGGTATGGCTAGCAAAGAATCCTGACTGAAATTCTGGAAAGCCAGTGGTGGTCAAGGCATAATTGTCAATACTGGGGTAGATGGATGAGTACTCTGAGTCAGTATGAAGCTGCTGCCTATGCTTCTATATACCACAGTCAGGGTGCCTTGGTGCAACACACTGGATTGTTTTTGTGGGACAGCACTACATACACATTTATGCTGATGCTCAGTCTCTCATGTGAGTCAATGCTTTATTATTCAGCCTTTTATTGCTTCTCCATTTCTGAAACACATAGTCCATGATACAGTTTTCCATCCACAAAGTACTCTAGGAAACCATTTTTTTTTTCAAGATGAAGCTTCTGAGACATTTCCATAACAGTCTGCTTTAAGGATTGGCTAGTTGGTGCTGTAGCATATTCTATGCACATACACCCAAATCCTATTGGTGGCATCATCTAAATGGCAAACCTTCCAATGCTGAATGGCTGAACATGATGAAGTCAGTGTAGAAATTCATTTGTTGTGTGATGAGTTGCACAACTTGGTGCAGCTGCAGCTATTACTTGGTGTAATTTTGGCCAATGCAATTCATTCATTTATTTACATTAGCTTTTGGAGTCTGCCCTCCTAATTAATTTTTTTCACATTGCAATTTATTAAATATTTTAAAAGCACAGGTCTATATCCTAGAATTTAATTCACCTTATTTATTAAAATAAAAACTTACCAAAATTCTCTAATTTCTTTGTAAAGGGGACAGGAGGTTTTTTGAAAGTTGAATGTCAGAGTAAGCAACATTGGCAGTCTCATCAATTCTGGCAAAGGGCTTTGTGTTCTTAGATCTTAAAAACTGGCTTTGAATCCCTGCACTTGAATTCCTTTGGTGCTATATTAGATTTGCTACTTCTTCCTCCTTCAGTGCTGGGTTTCTTATCTTTTGCAGCAAAACCACATGGGCATTTATCCCACTGTTTAGTCTGGTGAAGGGATGGTTTGGTTTGTTCTTTTTCCCAGCAATCACATGATGTAATCATGGTAGCAAACCAAACTGTCCTCAGAGCTGTCCTGTTTGTTATTGTTGTTGTCATTGCTGTTATATATCATCAAGCTGCCTCCGACTTGTAGCAACGCTATGAATGAGTGATCTCCAAAATATCCTGTTCTCAACTGCCCTGCTCAGCTTCTGGAAACTCAAGCCTGTGGCTTCCTTTTGTGACTCAGTCCATCATGTATTTGGTCTTCCTCTTTTCCAGCACTATTGTCTTTTCCAGAGAATCCTGCCTTCTCATGATGTGCCCAAAGTTTTGAGTCCCCGACATGGGCTTCTACTGTTTTCAGCATGTGTGATGGCTGGCAATGGAACAAAAGCAAGCCTTCTTGGCTATCAGGACTCCTTCCAATTAGAATTTCTTGAACTACAACTCCCAGAAACCCTGGCCAGCACAGCTAGTGCTGAAGGCTTCTGAGAGTTTTAATCCAAGAACATTTGGGGATCCAAAGTTGAGAACCACTGCTCTAAGAGTGAAGAAGGCCTTCTACACTGCCTTTCACAAGCAAAGACTTGTACATTGAAAAATTGCACTGGTAAAACTTTGGAATATGTTAAAAATGCCAGAGAAAGGAATAGAATTAGTCCAGGGAAAGCATGCAATAACTTAGTGCTCATCCTCCGAATTTACTTTGGTGTTGTTCTTAGTAATGTCCTAACATTATGTCTACACCAAAAATCCACAAGTTCTTACTGCTGCCTGGACTATCAGAAGATTAGTGAGGGAATTTGAGGAAGAGGATGATGCTACAGCAAAGGCCTGCAAACAAGGATATTTGTGAGGCCTTTTTCTCTCAGCCAGTTGGATTTCCCTTCATTACTGGCACCTTTCAAATCTATGCAAAAATGGAAAGTATTATTATAATACAATCACGTATTAACCAGGACAGAAATTGCAGCAGAAATCTAATGGTGTACTCTGGCTAATTAAATATTACATCACTGCTGTTTATCAAAATCAGTCCTGAAAGATATCCTAAACCCCAGTGAAAAGTGCTTCTACTGGAGAGAATAGGCTCTTGTTCAATTTGTGAGCATCCTTCTCAAGACAGACAGAAAAGGACAGGGTAAACCTGAGCCAAATAGCAGATGATTAAGCTTGATTGGGGTAGTATAATGTGCGAGGAAAAGACAGGTGAACAGACTTGTTATTCATAGAAAACAACATGGGGCTTAACATGAGTAGTTCTCTTCTGCAAGCAGGTTTGTGCAATTTTGTAATTCCTGATATGCATAGAGAAATGAGCAAGACAAACTGTGATTCAAGACAACAGCCATAATGGCTGCTCTTGCAACACTATTGCCCACCCATGTGGAATAAAGAGGCAAGACACGATGATGGGTTGAACTACGGCTACAACTTTATAAATTTCTTTTAATGCAAATTCTGCAGTAGAGCATCCCATAGTGTGGAAACTATGGCAGAGACCACGTCACCCTTAGGTACTCTGCCTTTAAGGGTAAATCCCTCTCCTGAGGCCTTGCTGTAAAGGACAGCCTTCTAGAAAGGCAGGCATGTGCATGTGTGCACATACAGGCACATGCATGTGCGTACGCACGCATACACATACACAAATATAAATGTCCCAGCCACCTTTTGTTCAATACGCCAAACAGATGAACCAAGCCAGAAATTACTATCCATCTTCAAAGGCCCATTCGATCTAACTATGGGGGTGGGACAGAATGAAATGCAATTTTAAAATGACATTGTATTATTAACACTGGTTAAAAACTGATCTCCAGGACTAAACTAGTAGCCAGCAACAACAGACTAGAGCAGTGGTTCCCCATGTTAACCAACTCTAATTGGTGATCAGGACAGAGCACCAGTTGTATAACTTTTTTTTCCTAATGAAGGAGTTGGAGAGCAATTAAAGGGAAAATAAAGTCCCCTTCTGAAATCATCATCCATTGAAATAATTGAGAGGGAAAATCCCTTCTTAGAATAATTCAATGTTCAGGGAATTTTTTTTAAACGATCTACATTTCTACATTTCTGAGCAAAGCCTGCTTCCTCTACTTCCCATTTAGAGTTTCTTGGCAGAAAAAATGTTCAGATACATCTAAGCTATTTTGTTTGACTGCTTGTTTAGTTGGTTATATTTTTTTGGCTTTGTCAAGACATTTTCTACATGTAGAACCACATGCTGACACTTTCAAAGAAATCACATGATTTTTCTCACATGCAGAAAAAGAAACAAATAAATGCCTGAGAATGCATTTCTATGGAAAAACTGGAAAAAACACACAGAGGAAAACATCTGCATGCTTAGTGACATACACAAATAACTAACTGTTGACAACTCCTCAGTAGTTCTCAGTACAAATGATTCCAAGGTAGATGCAAACATTTAAGAACTTTTTAAAATATCAGTCCTTCAAGTCTCCCACAGCAGGATTAAAGAACCTGCTAGACCGCCATATCCATGGAATCAATATCCACTGATTCACTTATCCACTGTCTGAAAAGATTAAAAATATTAAAAGAAAATTTTTAGAAATAAATATTTCTAAAGGTGAAGTTACCAGAACTGGCCACTAGTGGGAGCAAGAGACCATGCTATTTAGAGCACTCACTAGAGAAATATTGCGTTGTCTCCGACGCATTTTTGGTATCACCTGGCAGGACAAAGTTCCAAATAGAGTAGTCCTAGAACGAGCTGGAATTTTTAGCATGTATACATTGCTGAAACAGCGACGTCTACGTTGGCTTGGGCATGTCGTGCGAATGGCTGATGGTCGGATTCCAAAAGATCTCCTGTATGGAGAATTAGTGCAGGGAAATCGCCCCAGAGGGAGACCACAGCTGCGATACAAGGATATCTGCAAGCGGGATCTGAAGGCCTTAGGAATGGACCTCAACAGATGGGAAACCTTGACGTCTGAGCGTTCAGCCTGGAGGCAGGCGGTGCAGCATGGCCTCTCCCAATTTGAAGAGACACTTGTACAGCAGGCTGAGGCAAAGAGGCAGTCCCAAAACCAGCAAAACCAGGGAGCTGGACAGGGGACAGATTGTAGTTGTCTTCAGTGTGGAAGGGATTGTCACTCTCGAATTGGCCTTCTCAGCCACACTAGACGCTGTTCCAAGACCTCCATACAGAGCATGTTACCATAGTCTCTCGAGACTGAAGGATGCCTACTAGACTAGAGAAATATAGTTCTATGATGTCATGACCAGAACTGGCCAGTAGAGGAAGCCAGAAGCCATGCTATGTATAGTATTCACTATTACAATATTGTTCACTATAATCCATGTTTTTCAGCATTCACGGGGTGTGTGTGGACTTAGAACCGATCCTCCACATATATGGGGGTCCTATTGTACTAGTAATACTGGCAATATTGCTCTAGCTCAAGATTGAATATATTCTTTGGGGACCTTATAAAAACTTGCTGGGATGTTTTTTTGAAGATTCAGTAAGCCCCAACCCCTTCTCTAACTCACTTGCAAATCCATGCCTGAGAACGATTCTTAGCTTAGACCAACACAATTCCCAAGCTCATCTTTCCCACACATCTGGCAAAAAGACCTTGATATGCCAACTCCCTTCTTTTTCAGTACAATTTACTACCCCAGGGATCAATGACATGGGAGCACTTGGGAAGCAGAAATCCTGCTTGAAAGTAGGAGGTTGAGAAAAAGGGGGAGAATATTTTCTTATCCTCTCTTATTGTATCTGGGTTAGGTTGTCGCAAATGCATATGTACTCTTGAAGGTAAGGGGGCTTGAGAATCAAAGTGGCTGGATTTGGTTTCCAAATATGTCTGTATAAACGTGCCAAGATTGTAAGGTCTGGGGGGGGGAGGCTCTTTTCTGTGCCCCAGCATGTCTGTGCAGCTGTAGAACTTCAGACCTTTGCCCTCAGGGACTATTGGGCAGGGGAGTCCAAAACCATGGGGTGAAAGGTTGCCTTTGCCTCTCCCATACTTTTTAAAAATCAGAGAAGGAAGGATTTCTGAACTCTTCCCTTGGCACCACAAGTCTGCCTCAAAAAACGCAAGTCACGGGAAGCTTTTGTATATATATATATATATATATATATATATATATATATATATATATATATATATATATATATATATATATATATATATATATATATATATATATATATATATATATAATTACTGCTTCGAGGGGTTTGGAAAAAGAAGCCCATGGAGATGGAAGTAGGGAGAGAGAGAGGAAGTAGGGGAGGGGGATGAGAGAGGGTAAGAAATGTGGGAGAGAGATCCAAGCAGAGCGAGAAAAAAGGGGATGAAAAGAAAGTGGAAGAAAAGGGGGGTATAGCATATGTGGAAGAGATTAGGAGAGTGACTTTTTGCTCCTGTGCACTTTCACATCCTGACCCCCACTATCTGCTGGTCTAGGTAAAGGTAAAGGTTCCCCTTGACATTTAGTCCAGTCGTGTCCGACTCTAGGGGGCGGTGCTCATCCCTGTTTCCAAGCCATAGAGCCAGCGTTTGTCCGTAGACAGTTTCCGTGGTCACGTGGCCAGTGTGACTAGACACGGAACGGCGTTACCTTCCCACTGAGGTGGTACCTATTTATCTACTCGCATTTACATGCTTTCAAACTGCTAGGTTGGCAGGAGCTGGGACAGGCGACGGGAGCTCACTCCGTCGCGTGGATTCGATCTTACGACTGCTTGGTCTTCTGACCTTGTAGCACAGAGGCTTCTGCGGTTTAACCCACAGCGCCACCACGTCCCTATCTGCTGGTCTAGATCCCCACAAAAGATTTCCCTGGAAAATAACCTCTCAAGAGAGGACTGTGAAAATGTAGTAATGTACTTCATTTTTTAAAAAGAAAATGGACTTCAGTATGGTGCATTTTTGATACTCCAAGATTTTTTAAAAAAAAAACTAGTAAAAGCTATTTTACATACAAAAATCAAAGTGCCTGACACTTCATCTGTGTATTTCTCAACACACCAGTTTGTTAATGAATGGCCATGTTGCATGTGCTTCCATTATTTTGCAGCCAACTATGTGTAACAATAACTATGTGGTATTCTGTTTTATTGTTGTTGCTGTTTGAGTGAGGGGTAAGGTAAAGGTTCCCCTTGACATTTAGTCCAGTCGTGTCCGACTCTAGGGCGCGGTGCTCATCCCTGTTTCCAAGCCATAGAGCCAGCGTTTTGTCCGAAGACAGTTTCCGTGGTCATGTGGCCAGCGCGACTAGACACGGAACGCTGTTACCTTCCCACCGAGGTGGTATCTATTTATCTACTCGCATTTACATGCTTTCGAACTGCTAGGTTGGCAGGAGCTGGGACAAGCGACGGGAGCTCACTCCGTCGCGTGGATTCGATCTTACGACTGCTGGTCTTCTGACCCTGCAGCACAGAGGCTTCTGCGGTTTAACCCACAGCGCCACCACGTCCCATCTTGAGTGAGGGGTACTCAGATTCATTGACTTATTTTCGTTGGTAAAATGAAACACTGGGAAAGGATGACAGCTTTGGCCAAAGACGTTCTCCTATTTAGCTGGAAGTCCTTTATAACACAGAAGGCTGATCTCACTCATCTGTCTATGAAACTCAGTAATTATAAGGAGAAAGTGGGGGGGGGGAGTGATATTTGTGGTCTCTCTTCTTACGGCTGCTTGGTGATTAGCTTAGATGTATAGAGGATTACAAAAAAGGCTTTCAGACCAATGTCACCTGCTCTATCCCCTCTCCTTCTCAAATCTCTCTCCCCTCAGTCTTTTGTCTATTGTGTGCTCATCTTGTCTGTCTTTATACTGTATATGTATCTATCAGTATGAATGAGATTATATGCTAATTTATTACCCTCCCTCCTGGTGTAGGGGGTTAAGGTGGCTTTTAAAAACTACATACAGTAAGTCATAATATTATAATCAATCCATCATAATCTATAAAATTAAAACGATTAAAGCATTTTGAAAAAGAAAAGAAAAGTACAGTATTCTTCATTTAAAGCTCCTTGTTGGCAGGCCACTCAGCTGAATAACTACAAGGCAAAGCAGTTTGTGTTGTTTATTTAATGCAATGTGTTGTTAGACCATGAGAAATTTCTTTGATGAGACTGGAGCGTTAATTGCCATTCTCTGGCTAACTGCTTCTTACTAGCAACACTTCAATGCCTGATTTCTCCTGAAGCAGCCTGATTTATTCCCTCCGCTTGCAAAGTAACATTCCCATGCCCCCCACAAATAAAGAGAAATTTCCATGTCATGCATAATGAATCTTATTGTGGTAAACTGCCAAGCTCATGCATAATATGATTCTATCTTATGAAATAATAGCAACCTGTCATTCTAAATTATTGGCAACAGCGACCAACCGAA
Source organism: Intellagama lesueurii (assembly GCA_037013535.1). Lineage (NCBI taxonomy): Eukaryota > Metazoa > Chordata > Lepidosauria > Squamata > Agamidae > Intellagama > Intellagama lesueurii. The sequence continues at coordinate 223,718,488 of JBAJHW010000002.1, forward strand.
CCTACGTTGATTCCTGTGTCCATTCTTTTCTACCACTTTGAATGGTGTTAATGCTCATGGGACCCTGCTTGTTGGAAATAAAGAATCTCCTGGTTGATATAAGGTTGTCTGGGAAATTAGCTTTTTTCCACACCAATCTGAATTTTGTCCACCTGCAGACCAAAAGGCTCTGTCAGGCACCCAGTCCCTTTCCAGAGTCTGAAAAATTAATCTTGTGAGGAATGAAGATGTGATATGACAAATCCATCCATAACTGAGCTGTAATCAGATAATGCTCTGGGACAGGCAGCATCATTCTACTACTGCTAAGTTACTGAAAGCTTCAGTGTATCTTATTCATATTCTTAAAAAAAATTGAAGCTCAACTTCCAATAGTCAACCTCTTTCCCTTTAAATGCAGCTGTCTGGGCAAAAGCAGCTGTGTTTTCTCTTTCTGACACCTGTTTTCTATATAGCAGTGAACCAAGATGCAAGTAGTTTGAGGGAACCTGCATTTTCCAATGGCATTTGGGATCTTGAGTTCTGGCATGTCACTATGCAACAGTACCTAGAAAGTGGACAGTAAAACAATGCCTTCCTTCTTAACTTGGCTGCCTGTTGACGGGAAAGTAGAGGTTGAAGTGAAGATGGCAACATACACATTCCTTCATATGTGCTTTTTTTAAAACATTATTTCTCCAAGTTACGTATACATTTTTTTCTCATGGAAGAACATCTTCATGAAATTCAGAGGAGCATGGAAAGTAATGGATAGTCACGTTTCGGTTTTGTACAATATATGTTATTGTTTCTATATCAGTTTGGGAAAGGACAATTATTGTTGGGTTTTTTTTGTCTTTATTAAAATGTGATCCAAAATAACATTATCTCCATCCCTGGCTCAGTTTATTATAACTGGGGCGAGATCACATAAATGTGCCTCCGATATTGATTAAACTTGCACATAAGAATATCCTTTGCTTGCTGCTGCTCAGAACAGAGAACAGAAACAAAGGCACTCTAGGTAGGATGACACTTGGAGACATACGTATCCTGCATTGTAGGCCTGCAGGGTGGAAAGGCTCCTTCCACATAGAGCACTAGAAAACAAGGTATCTAGACCAGGAAAAGAGACTGATACTATTTGTTTTTCTTACTGTGTATGGGGAAGAGTCCTGGATGTGGTGGAGAAAGAGTTTACAGGATTGAGAAGCTATGAGAAGCAACCTGGGCTCAACCAGGGAACTGCTGGATAGCTAAGGTGGTTAGGTATCTGGCTGCAGGGCCAAAGGTTGGGAGTTCAATTTCCCACTGTGCCTCCTTGACAAGGGCTGGACTTGATGATCCATAGGGTCCCTTCCAGCTTTGCAGTTCTAAGATTATTATTGGATGAAGTCAGTCATCAGGACCAAAGAGTAAGTCAAAAATGAGTTAAAATCAGGAATTGTAGAATCTTAGAATTAGAGATCGAAGAACCCATAGGGTCACCTAGTCCATCTCCTGGCCAAAGCATCTCTAAGTGATGTCCATCCAACCTTGTTGGAGACCTCCAATAATAGAAAGTCAACCACCTTTGGAAATAATCCATCACACTCAAACAGAAGCTAATTGGGATGTTCTTTGTAATATCTAGTCAAAAGGAAGGACCCACAATTTATTTGGAATCCAGTTTGCTCCCTGTGGTGGAGAGCATGGAAACATGGTTGCCATTTTCTCCTGGTATTTTGTCATGCGATTCTTCCTTGTACAAGCTCCTACATATCTAACCCTTCCCAGCTAGCCAATCAGTACAAGACTGGCCTGACTGGGAGTGGATTTATTAAGCAGTTCCCTCTCTGGTCCAGCATGGGGAAATAAAACCATTTCACCACCACATAGTCAATGATTTGACTTGTGGAGATCCCTCTCTCCATCTAAGGCTGTTATGCAAGTATTATAGGTAGCACTGGGGTTTGGATCATTCTGTGCAGGTTATTCAGAATATGTTATGCTGGTGTGTTTTCTCTTGCCACAATTTTGGGCACAAATTGACTTCAGGATGGGTCCAGGGGAGTGGAATGTGCTCATTTTGGGGATCTCCTCAAGGCAGAGGTGAGTGAAGCGTGGGCTTAAGGCCACATGTGGCCCTCCAGCCCTCTTTCATGCCCTCCCAGAATGTTCAAGAAAAATTGAATGTTGAAAATTACAGTCAAAAAAATCTGGGGCAAAAAATGAGTGGTACAGATTTTCTCCAAAATTCAGCGGCAAACAGCTAAATGCATTGCTCTTGATTGAAGAAGGAGGCATGTCATTACCATTTGTTTCAAGAATGAAACAATTCCTCATCATTTTTGAAAGTCAATCTTTCATTTCACAAGGCATTCTGAATATTTTTCGTCCTTAAACATCTGCCCCTCTCTTCCTTAAATATCAGACCTTTTAAAACGTTATATTACTTCCTTAGCAACAGCATATCCAGCCCCTTCCACATCTCTGTGTTTCTTTGATCAACAGTCCCCCATGGACCGCAATACTTTTCAAAAATGTATATCACTGATGGAATGCAGGGAATTTAATTTATCCTTTAAATTTTTTATTTTTCTATTTAATTAATAGATAATATATAATTAACTGAAAAATAAATCAGTATTTTAAAATAATAATGAGTCAAGCCTGAATGAGGTTGGGTTTTAAAAATAAGTATGTTTATTGGTTTTTAATTAAACAAATGTAATGGATTTTAAGTAAATAGAAATAGAAAAAGAGCAGAATATGTAACTCATCCTACAGTCAAACGATTTTGAGATGTTGCCCTATCCACAATCAGGCTGATTAATCTGTATGCTGCAATAAGGTTTCATTTTCCAGTAAGAAAGAGAAATTCAAGCTTAGAGTGTAGTATTGTATACTACCATGAGCTATTATGTTAAAAACAGCATTAAAAGGTTTAGCAGAAAACTGAATAAAGAAATTGCCTCCAAACAAGTAGAAGAAATTTTGGCTTTGGCTCAGTGATTCTTTGCTGGCTGCATACTTTTGTTTCTCTGAAGAATGTAATACAGCTACTTATGGATTGTGATATCCAATCAATGGCTTCCTTAGCTGTAACTTTGAAGTCACAACTCCAATGCAGCCTGCATCTTTCTTAACTTACATCTAAGAAAAATGTCTGACAAAATCCATCTGCCATGAACTTGTGGAACTCTATGTTCTTTGCACTAACAAGATACCAGTGCAAGCCTGTGAAGTGGACGTCCTGACCCATGAAAGCTAGCAGATTACGTATATGCTTTCCTTAGCAGTCTATAAAGGTATCACCTAGCCCTGTATTTGTAAAGTGTAATGACCAGTTGGCTCTCTTTTATTTCATAGATAAAGGAAAGAACTATGGCTGGTGTTCTCTGGTCCTGGAAGTCCTAGAATTTCAAAAGTATTCTAGAATTTCCTAGAATACCTTCCCCAGTATTCTCAGGTGGAAATCCGCTGATGCAGAAGAAATGACATCACAAGAAACAGCACACTGCCTCTAACTAACGAGTTCCTTTTTCAAATTTGGTGATATGTATTACTTTCTATCATTTCACACAAGTCGTTCACATCTGGAAATTAAGATAGATAGCTCCTTAATTAGTGGCAGTCTGCCATTGCTGGCAATGTCATTCCACTGAATTGTTGGAGTTCCACAGGAAGATACTGGCCACTGAAACAGAATTTAGGCCAGTTAGAAAACATATATATCCGAGCTTCCCAAAGTGTGCACCATAGTGCCCCTTGCCCCTCATGGTGCCCTGCGGCTCCCTGGTGCACTGCCAAACTAGCTGGACCAACGCAGAAGCTTTTCTTTGTTTTATTTACAAGCTAGTGCTGCTGCTGCTCTTCTGGCTGGCTCCAGCTTAGCTCTAGCTCCTTCATGCTCCTTTGATTCCTGATCCGCACAGCTCCGCTGGTTCAGCAGTTCATACTGGTTTGGCCAATGGCCATATAGCTTATCTGCAGTTCAACACCCTCTTCCCTCTGGTGGGTGCCCACTCAAAGCCAGTACCCCGGGTTCCCTGCCCTGCCTCCTCCAGGTGTTACCTTTGAGTAGCCACTCGCCGGAGTGGGATGGGGCACCGAACTGTGGATCAACTGTGCATCCATCAGCCAAACCAGTAGAAATTGCCAAACTGGCAGTTTGTGCCCATCTATAATGCAAATACCTCAGCCTACCAAATGAGATGGGTGAGGACAAGGGGCACAAATTTGCATGTAAGGCCTGTTCTCACCACACATTTACCCCTTGAATTTGTAGACACTGAAACCTGAATAGGGATAAAATGGCCACAGGACAGACCTCAGGTTTATGGCATAACCAAAGAATACCACAAAAGACCACACAGCAAGAAGACTCATGCTAACACACTAGAACAGAATACAGTATATTCTAATGCTTTGATTAAATGAGGCCTCATGGGAACAAGAAGCCTTCTGATTCTCTTTCCCATCCATGAGCAACTGATGGCTGACCTAATAGATTTAGTGAAGGGCCTGATAATATTAAGCTCAAAGGAACAAGGAAGAAAGTGGAAATGAGTGCCCGATGATGAAGATATGAAGGAGATGTTTGGGAGTTTCCTTAAGATGTGGGGATGCTTCATGTTGATAAAATGGGCAAAAGACAGAACATAGTTCTGGTTTCGGCAAACATAGGAAGACTCTGATTCTCATACCATTCAGTCTGATTGCACATCAGAAATGGGAACAGAATACAGGAGAAGTAAGCACCTGCCCTAGACAACAACAAAAAAGAAAGATACAAAATAGAAGAAATGAGAATGGAACAAGCACACCCAATTTTAGGCAAATTATTGGTTACACTATTAATGACGTAATAAAAGCAGAGCTTGGAAGTAAGCAGTAACATAACATAAAACAACATAAAACAAGTTATTAATAATAAAGATAAAATTACATTACATTATAATTTTAACCTAAGAAGGGGGAACATCATCTTTCTGTGGTGCAATTATCACATTTTTTTCACTCTTATGGGGGGGGGTGTGGAGGAAAAATATCTCATGTGTCTAGTAAAGTATTAGATCGTGTTGTGCCTTAGAGTCTGTTGTATTCAATATTGCGCAATGTAACTCCAAGTAACTGTATGACTCAGAAAGTGGAAATGGTTATAGTTTAAATTGTAACTACAGTGGTAACTAACTACCTGTGGGAGATTTTGAGATAATGATTCAACTGATTACTTTTGAAAAGTAATTCTCCAGGCTCTGATAAAAACTGACATTAAGCTTAAAAAAATAATGAGGAAAAATTATTGGTGAAAATCTAAAAAGAAAAAAGGTAAAGATGTAGAAGGTATGCATGATGCAACTAAATTAAGCACTGATGGTAAAATACAAGGCAAAGATGTGGTAAAAATATTAAAAAGTTTAATATATCAAAATCATAGTAACAGTAAAAGAAAAGAAAAGAGCAGAAACCTAGAACAAAGACATTATGAAGGGAACACCCTCTACAATTTCACTTGGTGATACAATTTCTGTCGTGAACACAATGGCATAAATTTGTGTGGTGGAAAATGACTGACTGCAATCTAAAACAGATTGAGTGAAAATTAAATGTTGCCATATTGACAGCACAGAAACTTTGTACTGCAGACTGCAGACAAACTAAGCAATAAAGGTGACTTATATCTAGATTATGAAAGATTTATCTATTTCCACTCCATGAACCTTTCACAGCCCTTTAAACCCATATTATTTATTTATTTCTGGTTTTCCATTAATTTTCCATTTATTTTAGAAACTACTCATTTCAAAATACTTGCTTTAATATGTAATTAAATGCATATGTTGCATAACTCAGAAATAATGTGTTAGAGGTAAAATTCATAACAGTCACACCATGCAACTTAATCATATCTTTCTTTTTGAGAAGGGAATTAATTACAAATAACCAATTATTTGCAGATTATTAAATGTAACTCATTATTCCTGAGCAATACATCAAGCCCTCTGAAGCTCTTTAGCATCCTGAGAACAAGTTCTTATACTGGAAGGATAGCTAAGGGTTATGTCTGTTACCAGATTGTCCATGCCACTGTGAATTTTTTTTAAAAAGTATACACAGTTCCTTTGCCACAAGAGGTGAGCACCGACAAGTAAATTACAGCAAAAGATGTATCAAATAAATTGGTAATACAGAAGGGGAGAAAAGGAAATAAATAGGACATTCGCAACAGGAAAACTACAGCTGCAAATAGCAGAATGCAGTTCTGATCCAAAGGTTGGCAGTGTCTACTCCACAAGGCAATTCTTAAAATCTATGTGAAATACAAGGAAAGCTTATCTTTTTGGGAGCAGGAGACTATAAAAATACAATTGCCAGAATGGAAGAAAATTGAAGTTGATTGCCATAGCAACAAAAGAATTACGCTGATGAAATATGGCACATAAAATACTTGTATGCTACATTAATGATAAAGAAATCAAAAGCAAGCAAGAGAGGACAAAAATGTATTGAACATGTTCCTGGAAGGACACACTGTTCCATCCCAATGACTAAGGTTGAACTACACAATGCACACAGCTTTGTTTCTTTTTGTTTTCACTCATTTAAAAAAACACACACCAATAACTAGAAACTAAAAATCAACCTGGGGAAGCTTTTGAATTGGAGCAGAACAAGAGAGCAGGGAGTGGATGTCTGGAGAATCTGAGCAATCTGCTCTAATCATGTTTTTTTTAACCAACCTCAGCCTTCCCAAATTGCATTTTCACCCACAAGAAGATATATGAGGAAGATATAGCATGTTAAGAGCATTCTAAGTATGAACAATTTTGGTGGGTCTGGGAGGCCATTTTTCTGACCCTCAGGACACTTGGAATCAGCAGAGGAAGCATAATAATAATAATAATAATAATAATAATAATAATAATAATAATAATAATAATAATAATAATAATAATAATAATAATAATAATAATAATAAAAGGAATGAAATGCAAAGCAGTTTGATGTCTACTAATTCTAATTTCCAAAGGTATATTGAGGTATATTCAATGGGGCATTTAGATCGTTTATTTAAAAGATGTACCACCACTTCTGGAGGCTTCCAGGAATTTCAATTCACCTTTTGCCAAGAAGAAGGACAAGGGGAAGGAAGGAAGGAAGGTCAGGGATGGCTGAGTGCTGCAGAAACGACCTTGAGGCCTACATTGGCCCAGGGCCATACTGTACTTTGCTTATTTCATTGTAGAGGAATGGAGCAACGTTCACTGTCCCCGGCCTCTATGCATGCTAGGCCTTGCCCCCTTCAGTTTCTGGCCTTGGTGTATTGAGCAGCAACATCTAAAAGGATGTTCTCATGTTCAAGTGAATGTGACCTGAACACTTGGTGTAAGTGTGGACTCCAATAAAGCAAGGCCCTAACAATATGGAGCACTGTGCACACTTTTAAACAAACATGAGCGAAAGGCCCCTTCTGTCCTTGCTGTCAATATCAAGTTCAGAACTAAGGGGGGTGAACTTCAACTCACAAGAGGATGGAGTGGGTAGGATAAGTATGTATGCACATTAGCTACACACCTGTACCCTCACACATTCAGGCAAGTCTATGAAAAGGGTTATTTATCAAATGTGATACACCTGATGAGTTTCAAGAGAGCTGAAATTACACGGGAGACATGAAGTACAATTTTCATTGCTGGCTCCCCTTTACATGTTTCTTTGTGCCATGAAACTTTACCTATCTGTATTATTTTCAGTGCACAAGCCCAAGTCCTGTTGCATAAACCTGCATGGTACAGGGCAAATGATATCACCTGCAGTGGTGTGACTCAGAATCCAAGCAGGGAACTCTTTCATTAATGGCTGCTGAACTAGAGCCCCTTTTATGATCCCTCATGGCGTAAACTCTCTCTGATACATATATTGATTTATATTGCAGCTCCCAATTTGTTGTTGCTTTACGAATAATGTATTTTTATGGAAAAACATATATTTTTTCTTTGTCATGGTATGTAAAGTATCCCTAAAGCACATGTTTCTCAAAGTGAGGGTCAATACAATGAGTTCTCAAAAGTAATCCTACTAAGGTTCCATTAGTGAAGAAAATTACTGTTCAGTCCCTCCTAGTGTAACAAAAACAACATTTGCCTCATAATGCTATTTTTAACCCAAGGAAAAATAAGATTAAATGGAGAAAGGGGCATTTGTGCTGACAACATGCTATATTGATTTTCAAAAATGGAATAAAGGAAACAAAACATGCCTATTTCCCTGCTCCACCTTCTGTGATGTTTACCCCATGGCCCCTGCTTGTTTCACCAAACACAGAGCTCACGAAGGTATCCCAACACGCCCTTTAACATGCTGCCACCAGTTGATCTCTTTATCAACCTATATTTCCTATGAAAGACTGAGGTCCATTCAGTACTGAACTTTTAAACAGAAACAGGTTTATTGATGACACGTTGTTTTAGGAATAGTTCTTAAGCACATTCTTAAAGTTACACAAAGCTTCACTATTTTACTTTAACCTCTTCTATCTTAATGAATACAGGTCACACTCTACTAATCACTCCTTAAACACTCTCTCTGCCTCAAACCCCTAAACTCTTTCTCTCTTCTCTGTCTCTGACTGAACTGACTCACTTTTCTCTCTCTGACTCACCCCTCCCTCCTGGTTTCTCTGGCTCCGCCTCCCAACAGCTCCCATCAGTGCAGGCCAACACCATTATATATATATAGGAAGACAGGGTGTTCGTTACATACCTCCCCCCTTAGTAAGTTTGTTCTATGAGGGGAAACCCAGCAGTTTGCCCTCATAAACAAACAGCTAAGTACATGCAAATATAACAATAACTTACCAATATTTATACATACTTGCCATATGGGCTTCTATCAAGTAATACATTTACTATTTAAATTTACCATATTATACAGTCCTAGAAACCATACATTCATAAACATTTTCCTCTAGATTAAATCAAACATTACAGATAAAAACATAAACATTTACATTTACACTTACTCATTGGGTCTTCTGGACAAAGCATCCGCTACCACATTTAAAGATCCTTTGATGTTTTTAATTTCAAAGTCATAATCTTGGAGAATCAAGGACCATTTGGTCAATTTGCTACTGTTCATTTGCAAAGTTCTCAACCATTTCAAAAGTGAGTGGTCAGTGCACAGGGTAAACTTTCTTCTCCATCTGTATGGCTTACGTTTCTTCCAGGTCCATACGATAGACAGGTATGCCCTCTCAATGGCAGACAACTGTCTCTCATGAGGTTGAAGTCTTCTGCTGGTAAAAGTCACTGGTCGTAGACTCTCACTGTCATCCACTTGGCACAGTCCAGCTCCAAGTCCAATGCTCAATGCACCCACACAGCTGAGGAATTCCCGATTCGAGTTCAGTGCAACAAAGACGTCCACACTCTCTTCCAACGATCGATAGTCACCTGGCACTCTGACGTCCACTGGATTTCCTCCGCTCGCCTTTTCCAGGTGAAACCTGCTTTCTTTCTGGCTGGGGAAAGGGTAGGCAGTTTCTCCTCCTCCTCCCGAACACCTATGGTTGCGTCCTTCTTTGAGATCTTATTGCTCTGGCTTTCACTCTCACCCATAAACTCACCCACAGGAACTTTTGTTGCGAAGTTCTCCCTATATGGGGGACCACTATCACAGGTAACTTCAAGATTCTCAGGCAAGTTTCTTTTAGGTGCCATCTCAAACACTTGGCTTATGTCAGATGTATTGAGATTTTCAACATCTCATCCTATTCCTTTAATCTCTGGTTTCTCAGGTAGGGGTTGGCCTTGCAAGATTTTCAGTGCCTTTGCAGCTGCATGAGGAGCCTTCCCAGTACTAGTCTCTTCAGCTTTCCAGTGCTGTTGCAGCACATCTACAGGTCCTGACCATGCTAACTGCAATTTACTCCCCTCTATGGATCTCAGCATCACCACTTTGTCCTCAGGACAGAATGCTCTTTCCTGGGCCTTTTCCTCACACAGGCCTTTCTCCTTTCCATGAGTACCCCTCAAGCTTGGCTCTGCTACTTCTAAGGACTTTTCCCTATATTTTACAGGGACAATTAATTGTTTGTGATGTCCATCTCCAATCCTATGAGGTGTTGATAAAACCTCTCTATATATCAGGTTTTTATCCGCTATAAACCTCTCTGGGTGTACAGATGTCAATTGGAAGGGAGATTCTTTGGCTTTCTCTAAACAAGGAATCAGGGTGGTATCTTCCTTCTGTTCAAAAATAAAGGAAGTATTATTAGGATTTTTCATTATGACCACTTCAGCCATTTCTGCTACCTCAGGGTTTTCCTCTAGACTGGGACATCCCAGGTTTGATTCAGAGATTAGGGCTCCCAATCTTTCCTCAGAGACTGTAATTTGCTTGCCCTGGGAGCGAGTGACCACTAAAACACTCTGCACATGCTTGGATAGATCTAATCCGATCAAACAAGGTGCTGGAATTTGATCAGAAATTGCCACATCCCAAATTCCAATCCAGTCTCTATAGTTTATCTTTACTTTAGCCATAGGTAAAATCACTGGCATAGAACTTATTCCCTTCAGGGTAACAGTTTGGTTTGGAAGTATTTGTTCTTTAGGAACCACATCAGGGTGACACAGGGTTATGTGGGAACAGGAATCAACAACCCCCACATAAGACTTCTCATTAATAAGAATTTTCTCACCAGGGTTCTGTAGTAAAATATTATCTGCCTTTATAAGAAAGCACTGAACGACTCTGGCTTGTCGCAGATCAGAATTTTCTGTTGTGCTAGTTGCCATGGAGACAGAACCATTGTTACAACCTCCTTCAGTGGCTTCCACTGGTTTTATACAGTAAACTTTTTTGGTCTGACTATCATCTTTTCTTCCATTTTGAAGGAAATCAACCCTGAGTGCTCACTGGAAGGACAGATCCTGAAGCTGAGGCTCCAATACTTTGGCCATCTCATGAGAAGAGAAGACTCCCTGGAAAAGACCCTGATGTTGGGAAAGTGTGAGGGCAAGAGGAGAAGGGGACGACAGAGGACGAGATGGTTGGACAGTGTCATCAAAGCTACCAACATGAATTTGACCCAACTCTGGGAGGCAGTGGAAGACAGGAGGGCCTGGTGTGCTCTGGTCCATGGGGTCACGAAGAGTCGGACACGACTTAATGTCTAAACAACAACAAAAATCATTTTTTCTATTTTTATTTTTATTTTTCATACAATTTGATTGAATATGCCCAAACTCGCTGCAGTTATAACACTGTCTGTAAGTCCTTCGATCATACTGAGGAGATCTGTCAAACTTTTCCTCAGGGTTCATTCGCTTCTGCGGACAAGGCCCTAGCAACTTAGGTGAGGTACTAAGTTGGCCATCTTTCCCTGACATTTTACTGTTGTAATTTTTATTGAAGGGTTTCTTACTGTTGTCCTAGTTCTGCCTGTAAAATTTTACCTCAGAAAACTTAGGATCCCTAATCTCACTAATGGAATCAGCATATTCAGACGCCTGTAATACATTTTTAGGATTTTTGTCTTTGACTAAATAACGTGATTCCCCAGGCAAAATGGAATAAAATTGTTCTAAACCAACCACATTTTTCATTTGGTCTAGAGAAGTGACATTTTCACGTTCCATCCATTTGTCCAAACATTGAATCAATTTAGCCCCCACTTGGGTATAAGATTCTTCAGGCTTTTTGGTAAGGGAATGAAATTTTCTTCTAAGATGTTCTGCATTTATGCCAAATCTAGAATATACTATTTTTCTATAAGCCTCAAAATCTCTAGCTTGCTCCAGAGGCATCTGAGAATAAAGCTCAGCTAAATCTCCACTTATTTGTGATCTCAAGACTATCATCCTTTCATCATCCTTAATCTCAAAGTCCCAGCACGCTCTCTCAAATGAAATCAGGAAAGATTCAGGTCAATCTTCTTTCCTATAGTGGGGAAATTTCTAAGTTCCTGTTGCTTTATTCAATGTATACCAACCTTCTTTTCCATGATTACTACCTGTCGCAAAGCTTCGCCCTCAGGCCTTCGCCGAAAAGATTTATATGTAGTTCGCAAATATATGAAAGAATATGTGCCTTTGCTTAACAAAAAAAAAGGGGGGGGGAATGTGGGAAACTTCTGCTTAAAGGCTGTAGCTGCATTCTGTTCCAGTGACATGCAAACACTCCTGGCAAGATGCGGCAGCTGCCAGCAGGCGGGGTAGCCCCTTATTCTGCCCTTTCGATTAGAGGTAGAGCATAAGATCAAAGGGTTATTTTAGCCAATCCTAGTTACGATTAGGTAACTAGTATCCTATCTGTTTCTCTCATAACATACTATGTAATCATGCTAAGTCAATAAAAGAGCCCTCAGGTCGTTGCCAGTTGGCTCAGCTGGCTCAGACTTTTGCTGTTGACTCCTTTGTTCTCTTTCTAAGGCAATTAGCCTTCCTTTGTTCTGTGATCACCCACAATTGGCGCCCGAACAGGGACATCGCCTGAGGCAATCAAAGCAGCTCACCTCGCCCGACACGGGCTCCAGACATGTCCTCACATCCTCTTTTGGATCCCGGTGAGTATTAGTTCAAGATGGGAAACACTTTCACAGTTCTTCAAAATCAACATAAGAAAGACCTGATTTACTTGCTCCATAAAGAAGGCCACCATGGTGTATCTGCCTCAGTAGATGATTTAATGAGAGAAATAGGTACTCATTGTCCTTGGTATCCAGAAGAGGGCAGCTTTAAGCTTTCAGATTGGGATAAAATTGGGAATAAACTGCACAAAACCCTGTTGCTCCAGTTAAAGTGCTCCATACATGGCATCTTTAACGGGACGCGATTTCAAAGATTGCGAACCCTTTGTTAGCCCAGTCTTTAGCTAACCTTCCAACAGCCCCTCAGATTTTGCCACCCTCTAAGCCACCAGATCTCCATGAAAATAGAAACAATCCTCCTTCCTACACAGCTCCTGCCACTCTTCCAATGGCCCCTTCTCCCCCTTCTCCCCCTCCTCCCCCTCCTCCCCCTCCTCATTCAACAGTGCAGCAGATGTTATCTGATGTTATGGCCCAAGGAAGCCCAGAGGATGTTGCTGCCGCCCTTCCCCTTATGTCTGTTTGTCCTGTGGTTCATAACAATCAGGGACAGCGTGTTCATGAAAGTCTTCCCCTTGCCATGTTTAAAGAGTTGAAAAAAAGTGTAGTTGAAAACGGTCTCCATAGCAGTTTTACTCTTGGGCTGGTTGATGGGCTACGGGGAAATGGAAATCTTATTCCAGCTGACTGGAAAATCTTGGTTAAAGCAATGCTCACTCCTGCTCAATACGTATTGTTTATGCAGGAATGGAAAGACGCCGCTGCCATTCTGGCCATGGATAATTTACAAAACAATATTGCTGTGTCTGCAGATATGCTAAATGGAGACGGACTCTTTGTCACCATAGCACAGCAGATTACCATCCCTAACAGGGGATTGGCACAAGTGGGTGACATTGTTAAAGCAGCCTGGTTAAAAATCCCAGACAAAGGTACCCCTTTAGGGTCTTTTGCCAATTTGCGTCAGGGTCCTACAGAGGACTATATGTCTTTCATTAACAAATTGTAAAGAGCGATTGAACGGCAGGTGGAGAATACTGAGGCTGCTGATATTTTGATGAAACAGCTGGTGTTTGAAACTGCTAACATGGATTGTAAAACGGCCCTTCAGGCTATTTACAATAAACCAGAGACTGACATTGCTGCCATGCTAAAATTATGTCAGAATATTGGGACAGAAACTCACAAAACACAGCTTTTGGCCACAGCCATGGCTACCTCCTTGAACCCCGCCCGAGATCATAAATGTTTTTCCTGTGGCAAGGAAGGGCACTTCAGACGGGAATGCAGATCAACCCCCCAAAATAATAAACACCCTTATAAAAAATGCCCCCGGTGTCAGAAAGGTTATCACTGGGTCAATCAATGCTGGTCTGTTCCAACACCAGGAAACTCCAAGTCAGGTGGACCTCCAGCCCTGGGTCAAGTGGGGGGAACTCTACCCCCCACTAGTGAATACTACCCCAGTTCAAGAAATCCGACCTGCTACTGTTAAAAGTGCCGGTCATGATTTAATCACAGCCGAAGAGGTTGACTATCAATTCCCTCTAGCTGTCTACAAAGTCAAAACAGCACATCATGGACCAATACCCAAAGACACTGTGGGTCTCATTCTCCCCTGCTCTAGCATCTCTGCACGGGGTTTATTTGTTGTACCAGGCATCATTGAAGGGGATTATGAAGGACCCCTAATTATTCAAACCTGGTCTAATATACCGCAAGTCCTTCCTGCGGGTGAATCTATCGCTCAATTGTTGTTGTTTCCATTAACACAGATGGGTCCTTCTACCAACCCTTGTAGTGGGGGTTTTGGTTCTACTCGAGTTGCTGCCTTAACTACCATCGAGCACTCGCAGCCCCGACTCCCTCTTAAAATGGGATCACTTGTTCTTAATGGCCTGATTGATACAGGAGCTGACGTTACCTTTATTGCAAAGAAAGACTGGCCAGAAAGCTATAACACCCAGCCAGTGCATGGCATTTGGGGAGTTGGAGGCTATGAGCAAGCCCAGAAAAGCCTTCAGCCCATTGTTCTGGAAAGTCTAGGTGACTCTCCTAGACAAATCACAATCACTTCTTACATTCTTCCTATTCCCTTTTCCATCTGGGGTTGGGATCTCTTGAAAAAGGTCGATGCAAAATTGCAGACAAATTTATAATACAGGCCTCTACGCAATCTGACACAGCCTTGCCATTAACATGGCTCTCTGGACCACATGTCTGGGTTGATCAATGGCCATTGTCTAAAGAAAAGCTCCATGCAGTGGAGGCCTTAGTTAAGGAGCAATTAGATCAAGGACATATAGAGTATTCCACCAGTCCATGGAATACCCCCATTTTCACCATCAAAAAGAAATCTGGGAAGTGGCGTTTGCTACACGACCTTCAGGAAGTTAACAAGCGCATTCAACCTATGGGCCCTTTACAAAGCAGCTTACCTAATCCAAATCTGATACCCCAACACTATGAGTTAATGATAGTAGATCTCAAGGACTGTTTCTTCACTATTCCTTTAGCACCATAAGACAGGGGAAAATTTGCCTTTACAGTCCCTGTGTACAACAATTCCCAACCTACTCAAAGATATCAGTGTTGCCTCAGGCAATGTTGAATTCCCCGACTTTATGTCAACATTTTGTGGATCTAGCCCTACAGCAATTTCGCTTGGAACATCCTGAATTGCTTGTATATCATTACATGGACGACATTTTGGTGGCTGGGCAATCCCTCCCCACTACTGTCTATGATTCTCTAGCTAACTGCTTAGAGAAAAAAGGCCTTCACATAACTCCAGAAAAGATACAAACCACACCTCTGTTTCTTTATCTAGGGCACAAACTGTTGCAAGCTACATCTTCTCCGTTCTTACCAGAAAAACTCCATCTCAATTTACATTAGTGCAGTTGCAACAGTTCCTCGGGCACTTAAATTGGGCTCGTCCATTTTTGTGCCTTTCCTACTCATGAATTACAGCCTTTGTTTAACACACTCCAGGGACATCAGTCTCCTGCTGACTCCATACCCATCACCAAGGCTATGAAACATGCCATACATAAAATTAATGCAGCCTTGCAACGTACCATGGTTGACCGCATTCCTTCTTTTGGTCACTTGCAGCTGGTTATCTTGAACACTCCCCAATTGCCTACTGGGTTGTTGTGTAGCCCAAAGTCTGACAAGGCCATTTCTGTAGCAGAATGGCTTTATCTATCTAACACTCCTCCCCGAAATGTTTACTCCACTCTAAATGCGATTACAGACCTTGTAATCATCGTGCCAAACAACTCACAGGTTGGGATCTTCTGTGTTGTTACTTACCTATTTCCAAAGCTGACCATGATCATTTAATGTCTACATCACTAACTTATCAAATTGCTTTTGCAGACTATATTGGCGACATACATTTTAATCCACCCAAAGACCCTCGCTTAACATTCATTCAGCAAGTACCCCTTCGCTTTTCCTCTCCTTTCACTGCTACTCCTCTCCCTGATGCATTAACTGTTTTTACTGATGGTGCACCTATCAGAGGCATGATTACCTTTCAGCAACCTCCCAGAAAATGGAAAAGCTGTTTTACTTCTACTCAGAGCTCTGCCCAGCGTGCAGAACTTGCTGCTGTCATCCTTGCCTTTCAAATGTTTCAGGACCAGCCTTTAAATCTCATTGTAGACACTCAATATGTATTTAACCTTCTCACTCATCTGTCACATGCCTATCTTTGTCCTGCTCTTGACTTTTCCTTACTTTCCCTGTTTTTGACTTTAAAAAACCTCCTTCCTACCAGATCACAACCTTTTTTTGCAGCTCACATCCGATCTCATACTGGATTTCAAGATGCTATTTTGGAGGAAAATCATCGTGAAGACTCTGCTCTTCGTTCCTTGTGTCCCCTCTTTTCCAATCCTATTGACAGCCATTCCTTTTTTCATCACAGTGCTAAACAACTCCATAAGCAATTTTCTATTCTGCTTTCTCAAGCTCGAGACATTGTCTCCTCCTGCTGTTCCTGTTCCATGTCTCCCATTTCCTTTCCTTTTGATGCTGTTAACCCACGAGGAACAGATGCCAATCAGCTTTGGCAAATGGATGTCACTCATGTTCCTACTCTTGCGCCTCTTTCTTATGTTCATCTAACTATTGATACTTATTCGGGATACATCTGGGCTACCCCTCTTCGTGGCGAGACCTCTCGCCATGTCATACAACATTGTTTACGTACGTTTGCAATTATGGGCTGGCCTCAAACCTTAAAAACAGACAATGGCCCTGCCTATACCTCTCACGCCTTTACCACTTTCTGCAATGAATGGGACATTCGACTTTCCCATGGTATTCCTTATAACTGCACAGGACAGGCTATTGTAGAACGAGCACACCGCTCTTTTAAATTTCTCCTTTCAAAACAAACAAAAAACAGAGGGATTAAGCCCCAAGATGTTCCAGAGGTAGTATCAATAGCATTATTCACATTAAATCATTTAACTGTATCTGCAGGTAAGCATAAGTTGTCGTCAGTAGAGACACACTTTCGTAAAGAAATCCCCATGGAATGGCCGCTGGTGACTTATAAGCAACCTCCCGACCCTCAGTGGGAGGGTCCAGCCCCTTTACTAACATGAGGTTGTGGCTATGCTGCTGTGCTTACTCCCACAGGTCCCTTGTGGATCCTGGCTTGGTATGTGAGGCCATATTGTGGGAAGAATGAGTTGGCATCGCAACCTGCAGAACCCGATTCCGGAATTCAACCCAGCAATGGCTCTGGAGCAGGACCAGATGACTGTGCGTCGCCGGAAGCGCCCGGCCCGACCTGAAGGCACTCAGCCCAAAGTTACTTGGGGGATGATAAAGACGCTGAGTGCTGATGCAAAAAGAACTCTAAATCAGCAGCAGATCCCGGAAACTCCTGAAACTTTTCTAGCAGCCATTATCTCGCAGCTGAATGCCAACTCCGTGACGCTGTTGTGTTGTGTTCTCATTCTTGGAGCAGTTCCAATAGGTGTCGCAGAGGCTTGAGAGGATTTGCATCCTCGTCTGCAATTTAACCTATGGGAAAGGTTGGTGGAAATTGTGAATGTCTCTCACTTCTGTCTGCAGGAGGCATATGCTATGCATGGATTACTAGGAACTTGCTTAATTCCTGTCTGTAAAGAACCTTGCAACATTACTAATGACACTTGGTTAGGACAGTGGTTGAATGCCACTGTCATTAAATACACTAATTCTCCTGACTGGGAGCGAACAACAAAAACGCTACCCATTAATGCCTTTTCCCTCTACACCCCTTTTGTAGCATCTAATGAAAACACTTCATGTGCCAGAGTCGTCAACTGTTCCTCTGACACGTGCATTTCTACAACCAAAGCCACATGGAATTGTACCCATGCTGTCAACATTTCTTATAATTTGGCACATATCATCCTACCTACAGGGTGGTTTTTTACATGCGGTCAACGTACTTTTAGCTACATTCCAGTCAATCTGTCAGAAACACAATGCTGTCTTAGTAGATTAGTAATCAACTTAATGCAACCTTTTGCCTTGCAGAACTCCTCGACTCAGCTGAGACGAGAAAGCTTGTCTCTTGATAGTACTTGTGATGGTAATGTTACTTTGTTATCCAAAGCAGAAAATGTTTCACTGGCTGCATCACTTGTTGGCGTTCCTGGCCTTGCTGTTCATAGTTCTCGCACTCTTGCTAATGTTGCGTGCTCCTTAGCTAGAGCCATTAACCACATTTCCACTGCTATTGCCCTGCTGAATCAGGAACAACAGCTACGTGACACTATTTTAGACAACCGCGCAGCATTGGATTATCTCATGTTGCGTAATCACATTGGTTGTGAGTCTTTTGCCAATCTCTGTTGCTTTAACTTATCTGATAATAGTCATGCAGTAAATAATCAGCTTGCTCAGCTTAGACAGCTTACCAATAACATACGACAGGACATACTTCCTTCCTGGTGGGACAGTTTGAGGTCATGGCTACCCCACTTTGGATGGCTTCGCACTGTGTTAATGTATGGAATTATGCTCCTCATACTCCTTATAAGTTCCTGTTGCTTTATTCAATGTATACCAACCTTCTTTTCCATGATAACTACCTGTCGCAAAGCTTCGCCCTCAGGCCTTCGCCGAAAAGATTTATATGTAGTTCGCAAATATATGAAAGAATATGTGCCTTTGCTTAACAAACCAAAAAAAGGGGAAATGTGGGAAACTTCTGCTTAAAGGCTGTAGCTGCATTCTGTTCCAGTGACGTGCAAACACTCCTGGCAAGATGCGGCAGCTGCCAGCAGGCGGGGTAGCCCCTTATTCTGCCCTTTTGCTTAGAGGTAGAGCATAAGATCAAAGGGTCATTTTAGCCAGTCCTAGTTACGATTAGGTAACTAGTATCCTATCTGTTTCTCTCATAACATACTATGTAATCATGCTAAGTCAATAAAAGAGCCCTCAGGGCATTGCCAGTTGGCTCCGCTGGCTCGGACTTTTGCTGTCGACTCCTTTGTTCTCTCTCTAAGGCAATTAGCCTTCCTTTGTTCCATGATCACCCACAGGTGCAGGCCAATACCATTATATATATAGGAAGACAGGGTGTTCGCTACACCTTCCCAGACCAAAAGCAGTCCAATCCTTTTGAGAAATAGTCAACTATTGATTTCTAGGGTTTAGAATTCATGCAAGCATGCAGATGTCCTCTATTTCGCTAGTTGAGAAACGAAGATGACAAACAGATGCTCTTTATTTCCTGACCCAACCCAACAAGACACTAAAGGCCAGTTTTTATCTACAACGATATTATATGTGGTTCAACTTACTTTTCTGGTCTGAATTAGCTAGGTTTGCTCAATTTTGCCCTTTGGTGAAATGATCTTATGAGATCATAGTTACCATAGGTTGGTGACTTCTGCACACATTTCTGCACATGATTCTATAGCTTTGCCCCAGAGGCAGTTTTTCAGGTGGAAGATAATAATGGATATTGGGATAGCGGCCAAGTGTTACAGAACAGATTTATGCATGCCATGGAACCTGGCTGTTTTCCTTAACATAGCCTCTTGCCCTTAAATATGATACAGGAAACTGTTTCCTCATTCTTTTTGTAGTAAAATACAGCTACCTAGCTTGGTCTTTCCCCTTACTCAGAGTATTAGCCTGCTGCTATTGGCTTGATTGTTGGAGCATAAGCCTCTCCCAGCTGCTGCAGATGAGCCTGCCAGAAGTTAAAGCACATATTAAAAAGTGCACATTTCCTTCTATTAACTACATTTCCCCCCCCCCCCCCAGACACACTATTGCTGCAAAGGGCAATAAGACTTGTAAATGAAGCCCCTGTGTACCTTCTGATTGTTGTTGTTTAGTCGTTAAGTCATGTCCGACTCTTCATGACCCCATGGACCAGAGCACGCCAGGCCCTCCTGTCTTCCACTGCCTCCCGGAGTTTGGTCAAATTCATGTTGGTAGCTTCGATGACACTGTCCAACCATCTCGTCCTCTTTCGTCCCCTTCTCCTCTTGCCTTCACACTTTCCCAACATCAGGGTCTTTTCCAGGGAGTCTTCTCTTCTCATGAGATGGCCAAAGTATTGAAGCCTCAGCTTCAGGATCTGTCCTTCCAGTGAGCACTCGGGGTTGATTTCCTTCAAAATGGATAGGTTTGTTCTCCTTGCAGTCCAGGGGACTCTCAAGAGTCTCCTCCAGCACCACAATTCAAAAGCATCAATTCTTCGGCGGTCAGCCTTCTTTATGGTCCAGCTCTCACTTCCATACATTGCTACTGGAAAAACCATAGCTTTGACTATGCGGACCTTTGTTGGCAAGGTGATGTCTCTGCTTTTTAAGATGCTGTCTAGGTTTCTCATCGCTTTCCTCCCAAGAAGCAGGCGTCTTTTAATTTCGTGGCTGCTGTCGCCATCTGCAGTGATCATGGAGTCCAAGAAAGTAAAATCTGTCACTGCCTCCATATCTTCCCCTTCTATTTGCCAGGAGGTGATGGGACCAGTGGCCATCACCTTTTCTCAATTACGCGCAAATAAAACACATTCTTGCTGTGCCTACATGTGATCTGTCCCGTGGGAATAAACCGTCATGAGCCATACCACTTTTGGGGTAAATTTCCCAAAAGCAGGACTTCTAAGAATATTTCTGAAAACCAATAAATTTCCCAAAAGCAGGACTTCTAAGAATATTTCTGAAAACCAATAAATTTCCCCAAAAGCAGGACTTCTAAGAATATTTCTGAAAACCAATAAATTTCCCCAAAAGCAGGACTTCTAAGAATATTTCCGAATAACAACTGAGGAGTGTGTGTTAATAATCTTTAATGGCTACAATAGGCCTTTTTGTGAGGCTGTTATATTTTAAGCAGGAAAAGCTTTTGGGAACTGCTGAAGCTTGCTTAAGGGGGGACACAGAGGCCTTTTATACATACAGGCCCAGGCTGTATGTAGCAGCAGTGTGGAACCAGATATAATGAAATATCATAAATTGCAGCCTTTGAAAAGTATTATTTTTATTCAAATTTTACAGGCTTGACAGAGAAACGTTTTATAATGATAGCCTTTAAGCCCGGTTAACACAGTCTCTAGAAAACTCTGATCTGATTTTCTCAGTAACTTTAAAAAAAAAAAAAAAGGTATTATTAGAATTTGTTACATTTTTATAAAGCTCAGACATATAATCCACAGTTCTCCTAGTGATGTAGACAGCATGATGCTGGTAAGCAACCAATGTAAGAATATAAAAAGCAGTCTTAAAACAAATTTTTCAACATAACATTCGCAGCATTCTTGAAAGGCTGTGTGCATTCCAGGACAGACAGACGTGTCCCTCTTGACCAGACATTTCTAGGCGGCATCTCTTGCATGCTTGTTTCATATAGCCAGTCAGACAATGTTTCAGAATTCCATAAAGGCTTGCCTTTACAATGGATCTCATGGCCTTGCCTCTTTTCAGGGGAGTTCCACTTACTTGTAAATGGGATGGTTCCTGAAAAATCAAAGAGGGTTTTTAACAAACACATACACAGAGTAATCATATATAGCAACCCTTTGGCGCCACCCTTCCACAAATGATTACATGCTGGTGTTTCAGAAGGTAAAGGTAAAGGTTGCCCTTGACATTTAGTCCAGTTGTGTCCGACTCTAGGGCGCGGTGCTCATCCCCGTTTCCAAGCCATAGAGCCAGCGTTTGTCCATAGACAGTT
Organism: Intellagama lesueurii; assembly: GCA_037013535.1. NCBI lineage: Eukaryota > Metazoa > Chordata > Lepidosauria > Squamata > Agamidae > Intellagama > Intellagama lesueurii. The sequence goes on from JBAJHW010000002.1 coordinate 223,740,251, forward strand.
TCCGTGGTCACGTGGCCAGTGCAACTAGACACGGAATGCCGTTACCTTCCCACCAAGGTGGTACCTATTTATCTACTTGCATTTGCATGCTTTCGAACTGCTAGGTTGGCAGGAGCTGGGACAAGCGACGGGAGCTCACTCCGTCGCGTGGATTCGATCTTACGACTGCTGGTCTCCTGACCTTGCAGTACAGAGGCTTCTGCGGTTTAACCCACAGCACCACCACATCCCTGATTTCAGAAGATTTCTCTCTATAAAAGGGAGCTTTCATATTATGCCATCTTTCAGGTTTTTCCAGGCGTTGTAGTGATTCAGGTGGCATATTCTCATTGTCAGAATCTGTACTCATGTACTGCTTTCTGGCGTTGGCTGGGGTTTTGGCGTCCAGGTCCTTTTGGCTTTCCACCTTTGGGGGCGACTGGGTGGAGGGGAGCTGGTTTTGCTTGTCCTCCATCTTCTCCAAGCCGCACCGTTCTCTGCAAAGAGCGGCAAGCACGCGCAGAAGGCCCCCAAAACCTCAGCTGTGGCATTTCAGCAACCGCTGTGGAGTTTCAGCCCCAGGCGGCCTAAGGGCATGCCAAGGCATGCCCTACGGCCACCCCTTTTCTAGCCAAACCCCTCCAACCTCTCCCCATTGGTGCACAGGGCCACGGGGGCAACATGTCACTTCGGGGGCCAATCCTGAGGCCACGCTCTGGTCACGGGGGACCCTGGTGTCTATGAACCCCTCCGATAGGCCCACGGTGGCCTCAACAACCCCCTATGTCACCCTAAAGCCCACCCCACCCAGGAGAAGGGCCCTGGGTCGATTCTTGACCCTTTGTCCCACCTCGCAGGGGCAGCGTACCTGTCAAAAGTGATTTTGATGAATGCTAGGTATTCTAACTACTAACATTGTCTTTTCCTACCAGTTCTTCTTTCAAATAATTTTATTATTGTAAGGAGAATGGGAATCATTCAGGTTGGTGATTGACACATCCTAGGAAATCCAGCAAATTCAGTCAGTTTAGGTCTTCTTATTTCAATAATGACCACACTCCCATGAAGTGTCATTTAAAAAAAAGAAGATTGAGATTAAAATAAAGATGACAGTTCCTTTAATTACAGTCACCTTTCTTTCAAAGCATATGACAAAAAATAAAGAATATTAATTAAGACTTTAATGTTACAGATTGATTTGAGACACATTTAAATAAGGCTTGACTTAATCTTTCATGAGTCGAAAAGAAAATTGTTAATAATCTTGGTTTTTAGTCAGCTTGGGTTGAAAACTTAGGCATACTGGCATTTAAACATCCTCTTAATTCAAATGTAGCAGCACATGTCTGCATGTTTGTGCATTGTTATGCTCCATCTATATATTTTCGAATTTTTCCCCCTTTTGATAGCAGTCACACATACACATGGACACATACAGAGGCCATGCATTGACTTTGGCTAAATCATGAACCCCAAACTGAATCAGCCTAACTCGATCCAAGTTATATGAGGTCCAGACTGAAGAAGAATTGCTAGATTTGGTTCCAGGGTGAAGAAAATCTGAGGCTTTTCAGACTGATCTGGTAATTCAGATATCTTAAATAAATGGGAAAAGTCACCCTCCAGAGTGTGATTATCTGAACATGAGATGGGGACATGATCATGAGGGGGAAGAGCGGAAGCTGGACTTTGGTCATTGAGGATCTTACCTCATATAAAACCTTGGTCTCAACTGAGGTAAGAATGTCATCACTACTCTTCAATCACCATGCTTACAGGGACAGATTATGTGAGGTCATTGAAGTTGGATAACCAATTTGTTCACACAGCTCTTCATTTAGTTGTTAAGGTAGTTCTCAGCAGATCACAGACCAAAAGAGGTTGTCATTTACCCAGCATCTCAATCTCTCTTTACTTCCATTGCTTCATCTTGTAAATTAGAGTAGTTTAGCCTAATTCTGTTTCATTTGTTTATTGTGTGTGTATCTCTGTGTGTGTTTTAAGTAGTAAAATTTATTATCTTCCTACATTCAATTGGCCTTGATTGTTGTTGAGTGTTTGATTTGCTTTTTACATGCTACTGTTTTTACTTTTCTCTCTCTTTATCACCTGTGCGTGGGTGAAAAAAGGCAGCAAGAATGGGCAAGAAAGCACTCAAGTGAGTGCTTGTGATGTTATGAATTGTACCCTTTCTAAATAAAGCAAATATGAAAGTTGACTAGTGCAGCCTAGACACCAGTATTACAAAAACTGTCAGGTTTGCTCACCTCTTTGTATTGGATGAAGTCCCATATAAATATATATTAATGCAAAAATTAAAAAGTTATAGCCATTTTGGTTTTCCAGTGTAAGTCAATGGGAGGTCTAGTGATCTGAATTTTCTCATCAATCAAGATTCAAAACTTAGACCAGATTGGATGAGGTCTACATCAACCCAGAGTGAATCAGGATCTACCCCAAAGCCTTGAGAGTACCTCAGGGAGCCATGTAAATCCTTGCTCATTTTGTTTCCGTGTGCAAGAAGTAGAAACTCTAAAGTTCTTCTCCTCATTTATAATGAGATGTTTTCTGCCCCTACTGATGAGAGTTCTCATATTTGCAAGAATGATTTTCCAAAAATTGAAGTTTGATTCGTCAGTCTAGTTTCCTGTGCTGCCTTGCTTAGATGGACAGCTTGTAACATTTGTTTAAAAAGTAACTAGTTGAAGTTAAAGGTAAGAAATTATGGCATTAGTAGCATGTTACTTTAATTATTATTTTAATTGACTCTCTGTTGTTGCTGTTGTTGTTTAAATTTGCTGTCAAGCCAGAACTGATATATAGTGACTCTAACAGAGTTTTAAAGTAAATGAGATATTTAAGAAGTAATTTTCCTTATTCTACACACATCCAGTGAGCTTCCCTGGCTGAGCAGAGATTCAAAACCAGGTCTTCTGAGTCCTCATCTGTCACTTTATCCATCAAACCACACTGAACACTCATAGGGGTGTGGAAGGGCCATCAAAATATTTCAAAATTATTCTCCCCTGCCTCCTAAAGAGCACAGAATTCTATCTAGTACACCACTCACATTGCCCAAAGAGGAAATGTTTGCACCTGCCTTTAAAAACTAGGTTGGTAATAGAGAGTCTACCCTTGGGTATACAAATGGAATTAAATTACAATATTCAGAATCTTTAGTTAAAACAGTTAACAAGCTCCTTTGTTTTCCTGGGCTTCCAGGAGTTATGGTCTCAGGCCATCAGCAGCTCCATGGTAGAGAATCACTGCTCTATACAGAGCTAATTACCTACTCCCAGGATACCTCATCAGTGTTGCAGTAGTTTTGCCTGAGAATACAGACCTTATTAAAAAGTGCTTCAGAGAGCTGATGGCCAGTCTAATTCCAGCCAGGTGCTGATGCTGTTATAACCCCATTCCTAATGCACCAAAATAAGGTCAACTGTACTGCCCCAGAAATTGGGGGGGGGACCCAAAATGCTATATTTAGAAAATGCATGAAAAATAGTTTTTAGAACTTAGCAACACTCCAGCAGCCTGTGTACAAAATGAATCTGGGATGATTTGCATGGCCTCTCCCCTAATGGTTTCTGTATTATGCATGTGAAATTCACACCACTCACTCCTTATGGAAAAGAAATTGGAAAAAAATATCCCTCTTTTCTTCTCACAATGAAATTTTCCTGCAGGAGGTTATCTGTTATCTATTTTATTTTTCCTTTGGAAATTTCTTGGATGCTTCAGGGTAATTTTTCTTCTGGAAACATTGATTTGAATGAATTATTACAGTCCTTTACAAAACCATGTCTTTACTATACAACAGTCCCTGGTATGGGTATTGAGCTCTGCAGAATGTGACAGCTTCTTGGGCAAAGAAAGAGATAAAAAAAGCAAGATTAACCCAAATTGAAGGACTGTGGACTCCGTTCTGCAGAATGCTGAGAATCCTCACTGATATAGGTAGAAGTCTCTGTGAGGAGACTCAGCATGGTGAGACGAAAATCACAGGGAACAAGCCAGTTTTCAAATATTCTTCACAGGAATATTTGTACACAGGAAATAACTAGTTTACTGCTTCTGAAGGCTCAGCTGAACTCCTATCCTGCAAGCAACTTTGCCTATCTGAATGAAGCACAAAATGAAATGATTCTGGAATGAACATTGAGAAAGGAAAATAACAATACCTCAGTTGGTGCAAGGAGGGACTCTTATTTGACTCTAGCTCTTTCTGGCTATCCAACAGTTGGATGCCTCTTGTCTTCTCTTTCACTCTCAGCAGCTGTATCCCCCAGCTCAGCCCTGCTAACTGCAAAACAGAACCAGAGGGGAAAGGATTACAGCTCTTTCTCCAGGTCATTTCTCCCCCTCAGTCCTGAGACTGTCTACCTGACTGTTTATATTGCTTCTTTTTCTTCCCCACCCCGACTCTACTCACCTCCTTCCAGCCTTTCAAATCTGGGGCTATAAAGATAGGTAAGAAGGGTTTCACTTGGAGCAGGCATTCAGTCTAGATTTTGAGAATGGCTGCATGTAGTGTTTCCCTCTCCCCTCCCATCATCTTGATATGAAAGGGGAGGATCTCAGGAAATTGGAAGCTGATGACATAATCTTTAGTGTAGCTGCTGTGAGGAGAGCAAAGCCAAGGACAGCTGCAGTGTGGCTGCAGTCCCCCTCTGTCAAAATACTTTGAAGGGCTGTTTTGGAATTGGTAAAGCAAAGGTGTGAGTAAGTGCAACACATATAATGGAGAAACATGCACCACCTTTTAACCTCATGCGGTGGAATGGAGACTACATAATAGTTCACCAGTTTCTAAACCTTTTCCTTCAGATACACAACCTGAGGAAGAAAAACTATATAGGCCCAAAAGCACTACTGATGTGCTGCCTTCCTGTTTTCCAAAAGATGGCCCCAGCCACAGGGTCCATAAACTTGTATTTTGAAATGTAAAAAAAAAAAGAAAAGAAAAAAGAAAAGAAAAGGAGGAGGAGGAGGCTGAGAGTTAGCAAAAATTGTTATTGTAAACCAAGGTTAAAATCATCCATACTATGTAAAAGACTGACAGTGAAAAAAAATAGGAGGGAAAAAAACCAGCTCAGTTGAAATGTGGTGTTGGAGGAGAGCATTACAGATACCATGGACCACCAAAAACTCAGATAAGTGGTCATGGAAAGTTGGTGAACTGACCGTTAGCAAAGTTTTTTGACAAATGATTATGAATCCAAGAAGACCAAGAGTTCTATTATAACCCCCATTAACAGCAGAATACACATCGTAGATGAAATAAACATGTAAGTAAAAGAATAAAATAAAAAGAATAAAGAAACGAATAAAAGTATCATTTCCAAGCTCTGCCCCGTGTGCAGAAATGCCACAGACAAGCAAAGAAGAAGAAGCAGCAGCAACAGCTTTGTTACGTTGTGACTCATTGAATCTGCAGCCACAAAGCAAAGCAAACCTTGGTTTCCCAGGTTATATTTTTCCTCCTGTCTTTCTTCAATATCTATGTGTGCATCTCAACAACCAACAAGAATTCCAGCAGCCTTTCCTCTGGAAAGCTATGGCATGCAAAGCTGCAGAAGGTGAAAAGAAAGAGAGCACATGGGAGGGAAGAGGAGGAGAGAGAGAGCAAGCAACCGACAAGAAATCAAGCAAAAAGCAAGCTAATAGAGCAAGCATCGGGGGGAGAAGGGGAGCGAGTGTGTTCCTTGAGGTGCACTCTTTTCAAAAGGATAATAATGGGGAGGGGAAAGGGAAGGAGGGATTGAGAGAGAGAAAGAATCAGTGGTTGCTGCTTATAGTTTGCAAAGAGAGTGTGAGTGTAAGGGCCTGTCCAGATGGGTATATAGATCAGTATTTGAGTCACTGCTGCTACAGTTTGGTTCAAACCAAATTGCATCATGTGCACATGTTTCTACTTAAATCGACCCTCCCTGCCCCCTTAATCGCTGTTCTGCTCCTTTCTGGCACAGGGCTTCTGGTTTTTCGGTGCAATGCGGCACACTGCTAATTATTCCGTTTTGTAGTCTGTGCGGATGATTATTTCGCACTCATATGGAGCTGTAGGTGGTGTTATCAGAGGTGACAACCCTGTGATATATTAGGTGGGTTGTGACATTAAAAGGGAGGATGGAGAAACTCCCTCCTCTATTTTCGTTGTCTTCTTTAAAAAAAAAAAAAATTCCCTAACTGATGAAGTGAAATTTTTATACCATGCTAGGTTACTGCATTGCTACTTTGCTACTTCGCTTTACTTGATTATTATTATGACCACAGGTCAGCATTATTAGATATACAAGACTAAGATACAATAACAAATCATATAATATTCACAATCAATACAAAACAGACTAAAATTCAAATTACATTTATAAATGAATTCTTAATATGATTACTGCAGTGATTTAATCATCTGTTTTCTTATTGAACAAGTCACTGCCCAGAATTTTGCAACCTTAGCTGTAATTTCACTTAAGGAAATTACCGGGATAATGTTCTAAAATTGGGGAAATAAGTAGATTGTGTGAATCTTTATAAAATATGGAGTACAATAGGTCATGTTCCACAGTTTTCACCATACCAGATTGGTAGGAGCAATAATTTTAGCTGTAAGAGAGATGTGGGTATCTTCCCTCTAAAAAAGTCTGAGGGAAGAATGTTGAAGTAGGCCAGGGTAAAAGCTCCCCCGTGTCTTCTACGTTCTAAATTACAGATGTATAATTCCCAGCCACTGAGTAATATGGGACCTGTGCTCTATTGAGTTGGAGGGCTGTATCTCAGGTCCACTTCCTAATAGCTCTTTGGCCTTCATAAATCCCAAAAGGGAAAAAAGACCCTAATGTTCCAGCTCCTTTCATTTTGAATAACAGAAGGAGCTCAACCATTCCATTTTGAATAAGCAAGCCACTTCAAAATATAAGCAAATTGAATACTTCCTCTGCTCCTCAGTGAAAAAAGAAAGACTCTAGTAGACAATTGCTGATGCACTGCATCATTTATATAATATATTTTTTAATTCTTTTGTTTCTCTTAAGGGACTAACTGAGAAACTGCCATGGATTCATTGATTCAACTGCAGGCAGTTTCTTAACCAGCCCTTAGACAAGACAAATTTATATATATCAAATTTATATATATCAAATTTATATATATCTAAGGGCGAGTTGAGAAACGGCTTGCAGTTGAATATATATAAGTGATCATCTATTAGAATTTCCCAGCTCCTGGGAGTAAGTGAGAGAATGAGAGAGAGAGAGACTATACTGCCTAGTCTTCTGCTTAGGGATGTGGATTTCAAAGCCTCTCACTCTTTTTGAGGAACTAAGGAAACAAATTTCCATTTTTATCTCCTTGCAGTAATTCTTTTTCTGTGGTCCTGTGCAAGATTCCCTGGAAAAGGCATTGGGCTGTACACAAATTTGCAGGTGGGTTTGCCTAAATGAACAGGCAAGGGGTCGGTGGGAGGAAAAATGAGTTGAAGGGTTTTGTTTTTTTCAGGAAGCTGTGAACTCTTGCTGGTCTAGGAGAAAGTCTTGCCATAGTCAGATTTGGAAAATTGCTGAGAATATGCTTCCCTTAAAAAAAAAAAGCCCTCGCCACTTTCTTATTCTTGTCACCTCCCCCCATCCACAGAACCAAAACTTTGCTTCACAAAATATAGGTTGTTTCCCCATGTATTGTGAAAACAGCACCAAAAAGAGAAGAAAAGAAAAGAAAAAAAAGGGGGGGGGAAGCTCTCTGTCTTGTTCCCAAACTCATAGAGAAGTCTCTTAGCAGTTTCTTGGCAAGCTGCCTTGTTTTGTTTTGTTTTTTAAAGAGACAATTTGCAAGTATTCTTCATATCCCTACTGTGCGCATTAGGTTTGCATAATAGTATTCATTCAATCCACTGGTGCTTAGGTTTTCTCCTAAGATTTATTGGTGCACCGGCTGGGTACAGGGTAGTGAGTGATAGTCTCTGCCTCTGTTGGGAGGCGAATCCTAGGAAACTAGATCTTACATTAGATTCAGAACTTACCCTCCACAAAGGGGGAAAACGCTCCTGAAATGAATTATGAAGAGAAGGGCATGCCGGAGGATGCAACATCACCAGCTACTTTAATAAATTAATGCTTACAGAGAACAATCTGTGCAGCACAGTGCTGCAGGCAAGGCTAAACAGGAGACAAGTGAAAGCACAGTGTCTAAAAGCTGACAGGAACCTCTTGGTATAACAATATAGAAATACACTACCGAGATAATCTTACTTCCCAGGGAAAGGAGCAGGGTGACAATTTTCACCATTTTCTTTCCTTTCCCCTCCCCTCCCAGTATTACTTCACACATTGTTGCAGAAGGTTCTCCCAACCCTCTAGATCAGCCATTTTCAGTGGGGGCCATATGGCCCCCTTGAGGTCCCTGGCACGTTTGAAGGGGGCCACAGACTGAAAAATGTGAGAAGTTTCTGAAAGATATCTGTTTGTGTTGTATCCTTGTTTGACAGGGGGCCCTGGAATGCGAGAAGAGCTTCTAAAAGGGCTGTGGGCCAAAAGAAAAAAGAAAAAAAAAGAGGAGGAGGAGAATAGCTGCTCTAAATCAGAATTTTGGAGAACAGGGGGATGCAGGTGGAGCCTTTTGCGCTGTATGATAATCCAGTGTCTGGAGGTCCACTCCAGACTTTGAGAGGAGTTCTTGGTTTAAGTGTAAAGGGAAATAAAGGGGGGTTTAGCCATTGCTTTGATACATACAATTAACAAACAGTTGTTTCGTCTTGTGCCAAGCTATGTGAGTTTTAGTAGAGGCCATCCAAATGGTTGTGGAACAACACACAGATACACACACTCCTCTGGATCTGTCCGACAAATTGCCAGTCCTCAGTTTGCACCTACCAACAGGCATGCAGATCACTTGGTCACCCCACTGTCACCCCCACTGTGGCGAGGCAGACTGTATTTCTGTGTTCATTTTAGTAATCATATTGAAACCTCTATACATATGAACCAGCATATGCATATTTCAGGCAACACTCTTTTGTCCTTTTTAGTCACCTAGTTATTCTTTTGGGATGTGCTGATGTGGTCACCCTTCTGGATTCTGATCAGTAACTACCAGACCATTCAAGCCTTAGGTTCAGCTTCTAATACGAATACTTCCAGGGATAGCAAGCACATAATGGAATATTTGCATAATTTGTGTAGGAGGGCACTACAGAATATTGTGTTTACCTATATAAATTAAAATAATAGACATTATAATAATAAATTAGGAGTGGGGCAAGCAGTCTGTTAGTCTGTCAAAAGTCTCTTTGCTAAGGAAACTATCACCTCCATAATTCAAAACTATAAAGCTTCTAGGAGAAATCTCTGACCTTTCTCCCAATTCCCATCCTATTATCCCTTTTTCCCTTTTTCCTTTGTTAAAAACATACCCTTCCCCATTTTCATTAACCCTCCAGCAACTGAAATGAATGAGTTAACAGAAAGGCTTTGACATGTCTGGGTGTCGTGAAGCAGCAAAAGCTAACTTAGAATAAAACTGTTAGAGCAGTACAACAATGGAACCAATTACCTTGGGAGGTGGTGAGTGCTCCAACACCGAAGGTATTCAAGATAAAATTGGATAACCATTTGTCAGATCTGCTTTGATTTGGATTCCTGCATTGAGCAGGGGGTTGGACTTGATGGCCTTGTAGGCCCTTTCCAACTCCATTATTCTATGATTTTATGAAAAGAGGGAAATGGATTTATTATAGGAAATCCAAGATAAAAAAGTTACTTAGGATGCTTCAGGTCCTGTGGTAACTACATACATTGGTGAGAGTGGAAGGAGCCTGAGAGCGGAAGTCTCCTAAAAATGTCAGCCTAGAGGAAGAGGGAACCCTTCAGATTGATGAGAGGAAAAGACATTGCATTCTTCTCAACTTCCAGAATGGGTTATATTATGCCATTCTGTTTGGATAACTGATTCTTTTTTGTTTAAATGAAGCTTGGGATGGAGAAAAGGCAATGAGCCAACATAAAACAGCAACAACCCCTTTTTGTAAGAGTTTGTTCATTTGAGCATCCAAAAGAAATAGACGGCCAATGTTAGGAAGGTAACCAAAGCCAAGCTTTGTTAACAGGCAAATTTATAAAAACTCCTCCTTTCTACCCCTTCCTCTGTGGATGGTTAAACAGCTGCTTAAGGCTATTAGCACTGCACCGTTACCAGAGGGAAATAGGATGGCAGTGAGAAAAAAAGTTGTTATCTTCCCCTTCATTAAGAGCCTCTTTTTGTAGCTGTTTATTAGATTATATTTTAATGGGTGAATATGCTTGTGCAGTGGGGAAGCAGTTCATCTGAGCTTGTCATTCGGTTAATATGCACTCATGAATATGCACAGAGATATGCATTAGACAGTAAAGCAGCACGCTGAATTTCCGTTCTGAGTAGCTGAACCCAAATGAGTGGCAAGTTATTCACAAAGATCCTATTTTCACAGCTAAATTACCTTTGCCATTTTCAAGAGTGCTATAAAAAAAGATAATGGGAATTTCATTTTTGGAAATACATAAGTCCTTTTTACTCCTGTCTACAACATGTGACAGAAATGTTGCTTGGTTTGTCTTCTTCTTGTCCTTAAGTGGGCAGATCAAGGCTGCAGTCCTCTGAATGTTTACTTGAGGAATGAGTGTTATTGAAATCAGTTGGCAATAAGGCTTTCAAAAATGTGGTTTAGTTTGGAGTAAGCAATAGCTGCATTTCTTGTGATATGGTACTAAAGAGGAACTCTGTGATCAGTTTGCTTGGAAAGCCCTTGTAAGCAGGTAAACATGGAATATTGTGCCTCGTGGGGAGGCAGTCACATGGATAGGCCTCAACAGGTAGCCATGTAGAAACAGCTCATGAGTATGACTTCACATATTTCATTTTATTTTATTCTGTTCCACAATTGAAATAAAGTCGATTCACATCAGCAAAGTTTCTAAGGAAGTTGCTGTATCTATTGGCAAATTTCCAGTAACTCCAATTTTGGGGGCTGTTGTGAATCCACTGGAGGTTTCAGTCTGCACTTTACAGAGGTATCTAAGGTGCTGAATCTAACGTCCAAACAATTCAGCACCTTGGATGTTTTCTATAAAGTGCAAACTAAAATGTAGAGAGGATTCAGGGCATCCTCGGCATTGGCAATTATCGGCTGCCATTGTCTGTCAGCCAAAACAGGTCTTCAGTCTGAATTACTAAACTGCTTCTCAAGAGAATTCAGAAGCTTCCCCCCACACACACACATCCTATGACAGTAGTAATGTCAAGAAGAGACCCATCATAGCAGCTATAACTTCCATGAAGTGGAAGCTATATGTGCCTATGTATGGTATTCTGAGTGAAATCACATGCTACATCAGACAAATTCTAATGAGGGTTGTGATTTTGAGCTTCTTAGGGAATGCTATGTTCAAAGTTTCTTCCCTTGCTGGTAAGTTAGTTTAATTTCTACAATGGCTAGCTACCTGACTGCTGCTCTAACTATAGAGCATAAGAAATACTGCTGCTCTAACTAGTTCCACAGCCTAGGGTCAATATATATATATTGACCCTAGGCTGTGGAACTAGTTAGAGCAGCAGTATTTCTTATGTGACATTGAGAAATTGATGCCCCAAGTCACCAACAAAGTTGTGAGTAAATGGAAAAGGATAAACAACCCACTACAGATTAGAATGACCTACAGAGGAAACCACCCATATGCAGCAGTAGTGTAGAACCATTCTCATGAACATCCCAAACTGTGAACTCTCGTCATAGAAGTAAGCTGGGGGGGGGGGGGGAGCAACCTACCATATAATTATTATCAGTAATAGACAATAGATCTTCCACAGTGCTCCCCCAATCATAGATAGAGGAACAGAAACCAACTACACTGTGATTACCTGACTCATTTAACCAGTCATGTACAGGGTGGACATGCAGAAAGATTGTCAAGGAGCATGCAGTGCTCCTATGTATATGCTGGGCTGGCAGTTCAGAGGGAAGACTGGTCCCCTCAGGTCTACCAGCCCAAATTCTCATGTTCTTCAGCTAGCTGGCCAATGGGAACCAGCAGGAAAGGGCACAACTATAGCATCTTCAGTATAGCCGCAGGGACCATGTGAATCCATCATTCTGCCAAGAGCCTGCTACATGGCTCCCTGCCAACCCAGAGCTACAACCCCAGCAACAACAGGGGTTCCCCAGGTAAGTCTGGGTCCCCATGTTCTCATAAAGTTTATTAGGCTAGGTTTCTTCTGAGACTTGCAGTGCCAGAACAATGAACTTATCATATAAATGAGCCCAACTGAATGGCAAGCTATTCACATAGATGCTATTTTCACAGTTAAATTAACTCTCCAATTTTCATTAAATAATCTCTCTGGCTCCTTCACCTGAACCCTAACCACCTCTTCTTTAATGCTGCTAAGTAAGTCATTAACTCAGGAAACTACCCCCACACCTTTCCAAAATATTCAGGGTTGCCCCTTTTACTGTGCCTCTTTGTCGAACATGAGTTCGGGAATTATTCAGGAATAAACAAAATGGATTTATTTGGGAAATGCAGGTAAATGGAAGGGAGGGAAACATATTTTCTTGGGTATTTAAAATAAAGGGTAAAGTAATTATAATATTTACATTCTTCTACAATTTTAACACATACTTTCTCATAAACTACTCTTCTATATCCAAGACTCAAGATCAGCTGTTTCCACAGACTTCATACTCGCACTCTCTCAAAGACTCCTATCCCTTCTCCACCCCAAGACACACCATCTGACTGCTTCACACTCACTGACTCCCGCTGCCTAACTGTCACTTTTCATCACATCCAAAACTCATCAACCAATCAGCATTCAGCATTCAAAATCTGCATATACATATGCATGTGTACCTGCATAGGCAGACAGGGAGGAAACATTGCATACATGTCTGTTCTCTTTTCATCTCCTGATGGATTGGAAGCCTTAGGGTCAAACAGAAGAATCTACTCAAAGAGTCTGTGATTATGTACATGTTTAAAGGGGAGCTCAAAAATAATGAAGTTGACAGACAAAGGGGAGTTTGGCGTCTCCAGGGTACCTCTTCCCCGCTCAGCTAAACCTGAGGCAGGGACAGATTTCCATTTTGTCATTGCAGTTTTACAATGTGACTTCTCATGATGGAAAACAAATAATTGTTCTCATAATCCATGCTTGTGATTAACTGTCTAAAACCAAGGCATTTCATACAACAACATTAACTGGTGTGCAGTTTCTGCTGCTTTGGGGTGTGTGTGTGTGGCATGTGATGGTTATGATCTAGGGATCACTACAGATCCAGGGGCCACTAAGAAGTGAGTTGTTCCACTTCTTCAAGCCAATGAAATTACTGGCTTTCAGCACTAGCAAATAAAGCTTGTTCACTTTGCCTCAGTTGTTTTGAAACCTGTTACAAATGGCTCCCACTTTGACAGAAAGTCTCATAGGCATTTTCCTTGCAAAAACCTTAAGTTCTTCTATCTCTGTTCAGGAGTTAATCCAAAACAGGTTCTGACCCTTCTTGTACAAAGATCAGGATTGACATATTCTGATCCCATCATATTTCTCTTTTAATCCAAACATGATTGGAGGTGTCTGTGTTTCATGACCTCTTTCTCCCAGGGAGGGAGCTACAAAAATGAGCAAACAGGGAGAGCTAACAGGAGTTTGACAGGGAGTTTGGTGAGGGAGGGCCCAAACAAAATCTTTTGTTTTGGGATCTATTTGCCTATTGGACTTTGCCAACATCCTTCAAGGCAAACAAGAGACAGGAAAGGGCACACATAGACAGTATAAGAAAGAAAAAGGTAAGAGGCATGGAGGGAAGAGACATTTCAGTAGTGGTAGCCTGCAAGCATGTGCAATGTTTGTCTTCATGCCTGAGTACAACACAGCATACACACGCAGTAAGTGCAAACAGGTAGCACTGTTGGAAGAAAAACTGAAAGAACTGGAGAAGGAAGCATCTGTACTTAAGGCTATAAGAGAAGATGAAGACTACATAGACAGAACTGTCAAGCAGCAGCAACCAAGGAAGGCACTGGAGGTGGAAGAACAGCAAGACAAAGCAGAGAATGCTGAGGAGAGAACAAACATAGTGGAGGAAAAGAGTCACAGGAGTAGAAGAAGGACCAGTGGAACTGCAAAACTGCTTTAAGATTCATGAAGAGGAGTCTGGAGAAAGTATGCAGAAGACATACAAAAGACTCCGTGGGAGAACATGAGAGAGGTGAAGCTCAGCCAAGCAGAGTCCCAGACTCTACAAAAAGAATCAGAATCATAGAAAAGTGAAGTTGGAAGGGGCCTACAAGGCCATCAAGTCCAACTCCCTGCTCAATGCAGGAATACAATCAAAACATATCTGCCAGGTGATTATCTAAGTTTTTCTTGAATGCCTCCAGTGTTGGAACACTCACCAATTCCCGAGGTAACTGGTTCCACTGTTGTACTGCTCTAACAGTTAGGAAGTTTTTCCTGATATTCAACCAAAATCTGGCTTCCTTTAACTTGAGCCCATTGTTGCGTGTCCTGCACTCTGGGATGATCGAGAATAGATCTTGCCCCTCCTCTGTATGACAGCGTTTCAAATATTTGAAACACTGTCATACAGTGGGTGCCTCAGTCTTAGAGTCCCTGGCCCAAGTTTTTGCAGCTGTGAAGACAGCGAGAAACCCGGCCGGCCCAAATTTGACCACCCCCGGACCTCAAGCCCCCCTCTCCTTGTTGACTGTTGGTCCAGGTGTGGCCCCAGCGCATTCCCCCCCCCCAAGCTCTGACCTATACATTACCTGAGATTGCTATAGGACTCACCAAAAAACCTGTTTTTTCCGCACTGCCCGCCTGTGTGACTGAAAATTCCTCCTCAAACGTGCCAATGCACCCTTTCCAGTGTGGGATAGGTGAAAAAACCCTGCATCCAAAGGCCAATCAGGATACGGGTCAAAAATTCCTATCCGGCCCCAAAGGCGACCAGATAAACTCACACTAGAATATAGGGCGGGCAGGTGGGTGCCAGCGAAGGAAAAGGAAGAGGAGAGGGGAGAACGGCCCTTAAATAACCTATTGTTCCCCCTCTCCCACCTAGCTGCTCGTGCGAGATTGAAGAGATCTCGGAACCTCCGAGGAAGAAGGCAAAGGCAAAGTTTGGCTCAGCAGCAGCTTGTTCGTTGTTTGTGCATTCTTAAAAGCACTGTCTCAAGTGGAATCCTGAGAAGTGTTGTGCTCCTCTTCTGATGCTAGGACTAAGACACATAATTTCCCTGCTTTTATCTTTCCTGTTTGCAAACTTTGACTGAAACCCACATTAGCCCTTGCACTTCCAATCTCACACCTACTTTGGCATATTCTTTTCAGACCAGGGCTTAGGAACTTTTGGCCCTCCAGATGTTTTGAATATGCCAGCCCTAGAAGCCCCATCTAGAATTATCTATGGAAAGACTTTGGGGAGTTTTGATCCAAAATGTCTGTAAAGCAAACTTTCTCTGTCTCTGTTTTAGAACTATCCAAAATTCTATTCCACCTCTATCTCCTGTTTGTTATAGAACTGTCATTTAGGCTCTATAGAGGGTTCACTCACCAAAGAACTGCCACTTCTAGGTGCTACCACACTGGCTTGGGGTTGACAACACCCCTGCAGAGTCTTACGTTTACCAAGACATGTATGTTTAACAGGAAAACTTGTCGGGCCAAGGATAAGTATAGGTTAAACACAGTGGCTGTAAAGAAATAGCCTCTGGTCTCAAATGAGTCAAGCCCCCAAGGGGAATTTGTTTATTCATTTACTTACTTACTTACATATACCACCCCATAGTGCACACATGCTCTGGGCAGTTTACAGCTGTGGCGGAATGCCATCACATTACGTCACTCCTGTCCATCATGTGGAGCTCAAGTGCAGGAGCCTATGATAGGACAGGAGGGAAGGAACCAAAAGAACAATTGGAATCAGTTAGAGACAGTTAGAGAGAGAAGCAGGGGAGAGATAGGGAATTGAGAAGGTTAATACATAGATTAGATTGAACAGTTGGAGTGATAGAGAGAATAGGGGAAGAGTTATAAGGAATAGAGAATAGATAACTAGTAATGTTGTTGTGAATAAAAATACGTTTAAACCAATGCATAACCAAATCCTATTCAATGAGTGATCCTGAACATCTGTGATTTTCCATTTGTGATTTACATAACAATAAAAGAACATCTATAATTTACTCCTGTGATTCTCAAACTTAAAAGTTCAATAAACCTGTTATAGTTGGCAGCACACGTGTCTGAAATACGTATTTGGTAATGTGTGAATAATACTTGGTGGCAGCATGCAAAGAGGAAATGCATCCAGGGGGTGAACCTATGTTTAAGAGAGAATAAACAAGGGACACTGGGTGGACACGACAACAGCACTTTAAAAACACATATAAATACAACAAATACCTAACAATGACTACTTAAATAGATAAAAACCCTTTCCCTAGCTAAAACCTAATTTTCAATAAAATTAAACACATTAAAACAGATTTGTACATCTCAGATAGTTAATAAAAGCAACTGTGAATAATATGGAATAACAGGAATATGGCTCTACATGACCCCTATAAAAATTACAAAGACATGCATATCCCAGCCAAAGAATCCTCTCACAGGACAGCCCTCCAGCAGAGGGGCCATATAGATGGGATCTCCTTTTGTTTTGTAGTACAAGGATTGTATGGAGGTGTTAGAAAGCAAACAGACTAGAATAGTCTGCTCATCTTCTTCCTGTGCAATGTCTCTGGAGTCCTTCTTCCAAGCACCTTTCTCTCCAGGAAAAAAGCATATAGATAGATAGATAGATAGATAGATAGATAGATAGATAGATAGATAGATAGATAGATAGATAGATAGATAGATAGATAGATAGATAGATAGATAGATAGATAGATAGATAGATAGATAGATATAGTCTAGTCCAGATCAATGAGATAAGGGCCTAAATTTCCACTTCCTGGGGAACAACAATTTCTGTAAATCAGAGCTATAAGCATAGCCCCATGACCAGATAAAAGAACATTTCCAGACTCTTTTTCTCAGTATGGCTTTGTCTGGAAGGGGTACTGGTATATGGACCACAGGAATGCTTTGTGGCTGGTGGCATCAATCCCCTCTAGCTGGATGGGTCTGGTGAATTTGGTACTGCTGGCCTACTCAAAAGTCACAATTCCAAGCTGTTTTTTGCAATATCAATTTTCTGCCCAGAATGGGTGGTGGGATGTTGCTCTGTTTTGTGGCTGGTTCTGTCAGCCCCCTTTAGTTGCATGGGCCTTGTGAATTTGTTGGGATGGCCTCCTCAAAACTCACCATTCTGGGCTGGTTTTTGCCATTCTGTGACATTGTGTTCCATTCCAGCAGGTTTTTGGGTAATAAAGGATTAATGAAAAAACAATATTCATTGGGTTTGAGGTCTAAAATATTGTTTGGATGTTTGTTCCGCACATCCTACTGTTTTGGGATCAATTTTTATTAAGACATCCCTGTTCTGTTCCGTTATGTTCCATTCTCGCTTTTACCTAGTCCCCACAGCCCCTTCTCTTAGTATTCCTCACGCTCTGAACTAAACCAATTCGTCCTGTGAAGCCATATCAGAAGACAAGGGTGGTTAATGACAACAGAAGCCACAACTTGCTGGGTTGAAGACTATTATTCTGAATGCCTCAACACTCTAGAAGCACCAGTGTGTATGTGTGTGCACGTGCCCGCACACACAAATAAACTGTATGCACACGTGCATGCCATTTACAGTGGCTGAGAGAATAATTCTTATCACACTGATTTCTTCAGTTAGTCTATCATTAAGTGTCACAATTATGTGCTTCTAAGCATTTTTTATAACTAAGCTTTGCCGGCGAGAATAAACAGGTAAATCATTTTCTGGAATGAATGCTCCACCGGGCGCATAGCTGCCACGGTGGGGACGCTTTGCTTACCTGCTTGGAGATCAGCGTCGCAGGCGATGATGCTGCTATCTCTGAGGGGAGGAGGGATGGAACCTTTAAGGCTCAGCATCTCTCCTGCCTGGCCTCTTTCTTCAATCGGCTGAGCAGGGAGAAGCTGAGCAGCTCCGTCCGAGTGCTTTCGATTTTCCCGCACATGGCTGGTGCAGGGAGATCGGATTTTTGGGTCATGCAGCGGTGCGACCCGTGGTTTGGACATTAGACCTCTTTTGTTAAATAGCAGATTTGTTGGGAACCCCTTTTTTTCTTTACTTTTAGGAATTTAAAAAAATTATAGTATTAATATAAGAGAATTTGACTGGAAGGGGGGAAGGCAATTGACAATCTGCATTAAAGCAGTTTAACAGGGGTAATTTGAAAGTGTTACTGGGATTAATAAAAAAATTCTTATCTGTTGGTTGGCATTAGGCTTGTTGCAGCTTTGTTTAACATTATTGGGGATTTCAGGTTGGAGTAATTTGAATTAGGAAATAATAATTAATAGGAATAAATAATTATTATTACTGATAAACCTCTAGTCAGTTAGGGCCCACTGCCCCTTGTTGGTTCAATATTTTGCTGTTACCGGTTATACATACATATTTATATACATACATACATATATATATATATACATATTTAAAAGTTAGTAATTAGAGTGAGCAGTAAGAGTACATAGTGCACCTCATCAGAGGCTTTGTGAATTTATACAACAATAACAGAATAAATTGATTCTACAATAAATACAGAGCACCAGCATGGGGGCAAAAAAGGGTCAGGATGCTGGAAAAGGCAGCTTGCTAAACACAAAGCTCCTGCAAGACCACCCCCTGCGCTCTCTTCATCTGAGGATGAGGAATGGCCAGATTATAGTGCTATTCTGGCAAAATTGAGTGAGTAAGAAAGGAAAGGGGCATTGGCTCGGGGTGCAGCTAGTACTGCTACACCTAGAAGGTTGCGTAGGGAGTCCAAGGCACACAGGATGGCAGAGCTGCAGCAGTTGGGTGACATAATGTTGTCACGTATTGCTCTTCTAGAGAAGGAGTGTGCTGGCTCAGCAGGAACGTCTTCGGCAGATGGAGCAAGCAGCAGCCTTCACTCCGCCCATCTTGACACGGAAGCAGGCATGACATTTGAGCCCCAGGACACCCAGATTAATCAGGGGGTGGAACCGGTTGAAGAGGAGCAGACCTGCCAAGGTGAAGGGACACGGACCAGCAGGCAGACCAATGTGGATGGTGCTTCAGTGGGGCCCAGCCTTCAGGTGTCTGGGGCCTCCTCCAATGCTGCAGTGCACACACTGTCAGCTACAGGTGGGTTGGCATCTACACCATACACAACACAAATGGAAGGGATGTGGCCTTGGGGAGACGTTAACCCTCCAGCAGCCTCTCAGATGGTGCATGGTTTAACAGCTAACAGCAGTGATAGGGGTTCACCTGCTTTGGGAGTGCCTGTACTGGCTTCGAAGCCTGGACAGTGCCTTACCCGCAGTGGTCCTCACCTAGTCAGGCGCCAGGGTTTTTTGAAGGTTTGCGATGACTACCCAGTAATACCTGACACCGGCTACAATTCCGTGCCTCAGAGTGCCCTTCCATATGGTGATCAATCCCTGCCTTTGGGTGACCACCTTCTCCCAGCTACAATAGAGAAGATTTGAAGGGGTGAATACATAGATGTATTTGACCTATTGAATAGAGAGGTTGAAAAGATGAAAGGGGACAAGGAAGAAGATAGAGAAAAAGAGAAATTCAAGAAGAAGAAGCCTAAGAGATGTTGGGCGAACTGGCTCCCAGGCTTTTTGATCTATGCTGGGACAATAGTCAAGGCATACCCTTCAAGGGCTTTTGCCTTGGTACAGTACATTGACATAATATACAGGGCCTATGTAGACTTCCCGGGACATGCGTGGTTGCTCTATGACCAGGGGTTCTGCATGAGAGTGGCGATCCACCCCAAAATGCATTGGGACGTGCATCACCACGGCTTGTGGCTGCAGTTAATGACCCCTTCTTGTCCCACCTTGGAGGATCGTTTTGATAGTGGACATTTGATTCAAACGGCCACCAATTATAATACTCCCCACGCTTTAGTGTGCCAGGTGGTTCAACCCTGCCTGGTCTGCTGGTAATTCAATGCCAAGGGGTCCTGTGGCAGAAAGCAGTGCAGATTCTGGCACCAATGCTTGATTTGCGGAGCACCCCATGGGTCAGCTAATTGTTTCAGGGGACGCCCAGGATCAGATGGTAATAAGGAAGGGGCTGGCCCCAAGCGGCAGCCACCAGGTTCATCTCCTGCTTCAAAAGGGCCCCAGCCCAATTAACCTATCTATACTAGCTGGTGGGCTGCTATTGTACCCAGACCGGGAGGCAGCCCGTTATTTACAAGATGGGTTCACTTTTTGATTTCGGATACCAGTGCAGGGTGTTAGGGTGGTCACTATGGCAAACAATGTAAAATCAGTGAAGGATATGGAAGATGTAGTTAGGGGAAAAATTAACAAAGAAGTGGCAGAAGGGCATGTGGCTGGCCCTTTCTCTGAGTCACCTGTACCAAATTGGCAGTGGTCCCCAAAAAGGCCCAGGGCGAGTTTCGCCTTATTCATCATTTGTCTTATCCAGCTGGAGAATCAGTTAATGACATGATTCCCCAAGAGTTATGCACGGTCCGCTATACTTCTTTTGATGCGGCCATTCGGATGGTTAGATCCTGTGGCAATGGGGCAGAGCTTACGAAGGTGGACATTAAATCAGCATTTCGTTTATTGCCTCTTCATCCAGATGATTTTGTACTTCTAGGTTTTAAATTTGAAGGCTTATATTATATGGATAGGGCAATGCCAATGGGGTGTTCCATTTCTTGCACTGCGTTTGAGCACTTCAGCTCGTTTTTGGAGTGGACACTGAAGCGCAGGGCGCGGCTTTCCCAGGTGGTCCATTATTTAGATGATTTTTTATTTTGTGGGAAGCCTGGGACTGCCCAATGTGAGTACCTCATAAGGACATTCCAGATAGTCACAAGGGAACTTGGTGTTCCTTTGGCCGATGAGAAGTCAGAGGGTCCCTGTACGGTGATCACGTTTTTTGGGAATTGAATTAGATACCATCCAGCAATCAGCAGATTACCAGAAGTTAAATTAGCTGACATCAGGATTCGAATTCAGGACCTGTTGCAGAATAATAGAGTTACATTGAAGGAGCTAGAAGAGGTAGTGGGTCACCTCAACTTTGCATGCAAAATGATTGCTCCTGGTAGGGCATTCCTTAGAAGGCTATGTGAAGCCATGAGTGGGTTGAAAAAATGACACCGCTGTGGGTGATCACGGAACAAAGGAAGGCTAATTGCCTTAGAGAGAGAACAAAGGAGTCGACAGCGGATGTCCGAGCCAGCGGAGCCTACTGACAACACCCCAAGAGCTCTTTTATTTACTTAGCATGATTACATAGTATGTTATGAGAGAGACAGATAGGATACTAGTTACCTAATCGTAACTAGGATTGGCTAAAATAACCCTTTGATCTTATGCTCTACCTCTAAGCGAAAGGGCAGAATAAGGGGCTACCCCACCTGCTGGCAGCTGCTGCTTCCTGCCAGGAGTGGATGCACGTCACTGGAACAGAATGCAGCTACAGCCTTTAAACAGAAGTTTCCCACACACCACAGACGTAGACTTTCATCAGGGATGAAGGATGACCTGAGCACTTGGTTAAATTTCTTGGATGGTTTTAATGGCATTTCCTTTTGGAGGGATGAAGTGTGCTGAGGAGCCGAGTTTCAGGTCCAATCCGATGCTGCCGGCTCAAGGGGATACGGCATTTATTTTAGGGGCCGATGGTTTGCTGGCTTTTGGCCGATGGAGTGGCATGACTCCAAAGTCACCCGTGATTTAATGTTTTTGGAGTTTTTTTCCAATTGTAGGAGTCCTATGGCTTTGGGCGGACATTTGGGCCAATTCTGCTGTCACATTTTGGTGTGACAATGTGGCGGTGGTCCATGTTGTGAATACTCTTTCATCACGATCACAGAGGGTGATGAGATTGGTGAGAGCGTTCACCCTGTGTTGCTTGAACTATAACATTGTGTTCCAGGCCCTGCCATGTGCCTGGTGTGAAAAATGATCTGGCTGACGCCCTGTCTCGTCAATAGATCGATCGGTTCAGGGCGTTGGCACCGGGAGCTCAGGCTCAACTAGAGATATTGCCGCAAGAGGTATGGAGGATTGGAGGATGGAAGTCAACAGGGCAATCAGCTTAGCAATTGCTCCCAGTACCAGGTGCAGCTATGCAGCTGCTTGCGAAGAGTTTTTCGAATTTTGTAATAAGGAAGGTCTGGGCAGACCTTGGCCTATGACAGTGGATCATTTGCAACACTTTGGAGTATATCTTCATCGCAAAAGTTCGGCTCCTCGCACAATTCAAGGGAAAATGTCGGCTCTGGCATTTTATGCTAAGGCTCAGGGGTGTCCCGATCCGGCAAGTGATTTCTGGATTAGGAAAATGATTGAAGGATGAAACAAAGAAAGAGGTTGTCATTAAGATAGGTGCACTCCTATGTCACCAAAAATATTAGCTCAATTGAGTCAGGTTTGGGATGCTGTGTGCAGCGACCAACATGAGGCTACATTATTTAGGATAGCAACACTGTGTGCATTTTTGGGGGCCTTTAGAGTGAGTGAGTTGGTCAGGATGTCAAAGGAAGACGATTCAAGGACAGCTTTACAGATGGCAGACTTATTGGTCTCTGAAGACAGAGTCTTGTTTCATCTCCACTGGTCCAAAACAGATCCATTAGGTAAAGGGCAGGTTATAAGTTTAGGACGTTGTTTGGTGGGTGAGTTATGCCCGGTTAGGGCTGTTTCTGAATATGTTGAGTTAAGAGGGAACTCTGCAGGAGATTTATTTTGCCATAGAGATCACTCACCCCTCACTAGATACCAATTTTGGACAATTACCTCCCGAGGGCTTAACGAGGCAGGTGTCATGGGATGGAATTTGGTACACATTCCTTTCGCATAGGGGCAGCATCTACAGCAGCAGCCTTATGATATGGGGAGGAGCAGATAAAGAAGATGGGGGGGTGGTCTTCCTACAGGTTCAAGACCTATGTGCGTTCTGTCCCACAATAGATGCTGGTATTTGTTTTCTTTTTCAGGCTTCCAGTTGGCTGTGGCCTGGTTGAGAGTGGCATTGTATGGCCACAGTTATATATATTGGGCAGCGAAGTACGCTTTGTGAACTGGTTGGGGCCGTAATTTGGGCCCAGGTGCGCAGGCCATGTTGGAATGGAGGGGACGGAGAGGTATGCTCTGGGGCGAGTTCATGGAGCTTGCGTCCCAGGGTACTCCGAGGGTACCCCTGGATATAATGGTTGTTCACCTGGGAGGAGATGACTTGGCTCAAAGGACGGGCAAGTCACTTATATTACAGGTGATCGACGATTTACAAGTTATAAAGGCCAACTTTCCAACATTTAAGTTAATTTCATCAAACATTATACCAAGGTTGGTATGGTGGGCAAATTGTGACCTGAGGTGCATTGACTGGGCACAGCATGGAGTTAACCATGAAGTGTCCAGAACTGTGCAGGCGGGGTTGGGGTCAGTTATCAGACACCCCGACATAAGAGTTTGTCATCCAGAACTATATAGGAGTGACGGAGTTCACTTGTCCGACACAGGTCTAGACCTTGTTCTACATGATCTACAAGGGGGCCTTGGGGCCGAAGTTTTCAGCTGTGTTTTGGCAGGCTTGGGGCATATAAATAGCCCCATGCCATGGTGGGTAGTGCAAGGGGATGAGCTTTTGGGGAGTTCCTGGTAAGTCACATGGTGCAAAACATCCCATCTCCCTTTTGGGTGGAAACAGCAGGGCTCTGACGGGAGCTGGCCTTTTTATTAAGGGGCTCTCACAGGCTGCAGTTCACCTAGGGTTATGAGGCTCGGTGAAATCTATTCAGTTCTCTAGGCCACTTAGGGATATGTTCAGGGATCAGAATCTCTGACCTGACAGCTGGAGGTTTTGAAACATTAGTTAGATGGCCATCTATCAGAGATGCTTTGACTGTGGATCACCTGCTTTGGTAGGGGTTGGACTTAATGGTCCATGGGATCCCAATGTGCAGAATTATAATGCCAGGGGGCTCCCAGGAGCACAATTCAACTTAAAATCAAGTCACTATGTTCCTATGCACCTTGTTTTTTAAAGAACTTTCACTGTTTTGTTTGTTTGTTTTTTTACTGTGAATATGGCAGCTTTGGTATTCAACCACACCAAGGTAGTCCTCAAATTAGCTGGACGTTCAAATTGGTCCACATATGTATCCTACCTAGGTAGCAGAACCAACATACGAGCCTTTTCATTTCATTCCATTTCATTCCTTATTCCCTGGCTTTCTCCCAATCCTTTCCCATGCATTCTGGCAGTGTGTTTTGTAACTAATAAGACCTCTACCATACCTGCCTATCCACTCACAGAGAAAAGAGTGTGGATCCATACGATTACTTCCTGTCCCTTTTGTCAGCACATTCCATGCAATGTCTGCAATAGCGTTCTGATGAATTCATCCAAACACTAAGAAATGAGGGAGAGAAGACCTAAATCAGTACAATAATAACTCATACCCTTCCTAATACAGTTTTTTTTTCCTACTTCTAGGGAATGTTGCAGTTTGCTGTCAAATACCATTTACATGTACTCTCAACAGAGTTCAATTGTCCATTCCTTGGGGATACGGGAAAAATATTGACTTGTCCCACATAGGAAGCAAAAAAACCTATAATTCTCATGGAAATGTGGCAAATCAGCAATATGCTTAGTAAATTATTAAAGCTGACAGTTATCCACATTGTCATGGAATAAATTACAATTTTGCAGTCTGTTTCTGAAGCCATTCCTCCAGCTGAGATCTCTGCTGAGAGTTATGCAGAAACACAGCTAGAGAAAAAAGGCTAATGCTAAATGGCTTTTCACAGATCACCTCAAGAGTTGGAGAAAGAACTGGAAGGAGGTCTGAGATCTTCCTAACTCCATGGTAATAATTGAAGACATGTAGGAAGCAAAGATGATTCTGTCATTATATTACACATTTATCACAGAAGAAGATGAGTTTCTTGGAGGGGGAGGGACACATGGATAATGAAAGAACTCATATAATCGTCTTATTGTAGAAATCAGTGGCAGATCTGGAATGCTGTTTCCAAATGGCATTTTCGAAAAACTGTGTGAGGATGACAAATATTAATGGATCAGAGCGTAAATGCCACCAGAAGGGTGGGGAGTCTTATAAATGAAAAGAGCTTAAGAACTAGATATTTCAGCCTATGCTGGGAGTGAGAGACTCTGTAAATCAGTGCAGAGTTCCCCTCTAATGTGCTTATTTTTCCCAGAATGCCATCTGCTGCCATCTGATTCATAGGTCAAATCAGGTGGTTTCTATTTCTAAATAAAATAATTCAGCTTTCCTTTATTATTATTTATTTGTTATTTCCTTTGTTTTATAGGGTGCAAGCTCTTCCCTACTGGAGTTTGAAATATTATTTTCAAAAGGTAACATGTTACCCCTTCACGGATTGCTGCCTTGTCATGGCGAAGGGGCTTGAGTACTTCAGAGAAGCTATGGACTATGCCGTGCAGGGACACCCAAGACGGACAGGTCATAGTGGAGAGTTCTGACTAAACGCGATCCACCTGGAGCAGGAACTGGCAAGCCACTCCAGTATCTTTGCCAAGAAAACTCCATGGACAGAAACAAAAGGCTAAAAGATATGACACTGGAAGATGAGCCTCTCAGGTCGGAAGGCGTCCAACATGCTACTGAGGAAGAGCGGAGGACAAGTACAAGTAGCTCCAGAGCTAATGAAGTGGTTGGGCCAAAGCCAAAAGGACGCTCAGCTGCGGACGCGCCTGCAAGTGAAAGGAAAGTCCGATGCTTCAAAGAAAAATACTGCATAGGAACCTGGAATGTAAGATCTATGAACCTTGGTAAGCTGGATGTGGTCAAACAGGAGATGGCAAGAATAAACATTGACATCCTGGGCATCAGTGAACTAAAATGGACGGGAATGGGTGCATTCAATTCAGACGATTATCATATCTACTATTGTGGGCAAGAATCCTGTAGAAGAAATGGAGTAGCCCTCATAGTCAACAAAAGAGTGGGAAAAGCTGTACTGGGATACAATCTCAAAAATGATAGAATGATTTCAATACACATCTCCAAGGCAGACCTTTCAACATCACAGTAATCCAAGTTTATGCACCAACCACCCATGCTGAAGAGGCTGAAATTGACCAATTCTATGAAGACTTACAACACCTTCTAGAACTGACACCAAAGAAAGATGTTCTTGTCATTATAGGGGATTGGAATGCTAAAGTAGGGAGTCAAGAGATAAAAGGAACAACAGGTAAGTTTGGCCTTGGAGTCCAAAACGAAGCACGGCAAAGGCTAATAGAGTTTTGTCAAGAGAACAAGCTGGTCATCACAAACACTCTTTTCCAACAACACAAGAGGCGACTCTACACATGGACATCACCAGATGGGCAATACCGAAATCAAATTGATTATGTTCTCTGCAGCCAAAGATGGAGAAGCTCTATACAGTCAGCAAAAACAAGACCTGGAGCTGATTGTGGCTCTGATCATCAGCTTCTTATAGCAAAACTCAAGCTTAAACTGAAGAAAGTAGGAAAAACCACTGGGCTAGTCAGGTATAATCTAAACCAAATCCCTTATGAATACACAGTGGATGTGAAGAACAGAATTAAGGAACTAGATTTGGTGGACAGAGTGCCTGAAGAACTAGGGATGGAGGCTCGTAACATCGTACAGGAGGCAGCAACAAAAACCATCCCAAAGAAAAGGAAATGCAAGAAAGCCAAGTGGCTGTCCAACGAGGCCTTACAAATAGCAGAGAAGAGAAGGGAAACAAAATGCAAGGGAGATAGGGAAAGTTACAGAAAATGGAATGCAGACTTCCAAAGAAGAGCAAGGAGAGACAAGAGGGCCTTCTTAAATGAACAGTGCAAAGAAATAGAGGAAAAGAATAGAAAGGGAAAAACCAGAGATCTGTTCAAGAAAATAGGAGATATTAAAGGAACATTTTGTGCAAAGATGGACATGATAAAGGACAAAAATGGTAGGGACCTCACAGAAGCAGAAGACATCAAGAAGAGGTGGCAAGAATACACAGAGGAATTATACCAGAAAGATCTGGATGTCCCGGACAACCCAGATAGTGTGGTTGCTGACCTTGAGCCAGACATCCTGGAGAGTGAAGTCAAGTGGGCCTTAGAAAGCATGGCAAACAACAAGGCCAGTGGAGGTGATGGCATTCCAGTCGAACTATTTAAAATCTTAAAAGATGATGCTGTTAAGGTGCTACACTCAATATGCCAGCAAGTTTGGAAAACTCAGCAGTGGCCAGAGGATTGGAAAAGATCAGTCTACATCCCAATCCCAAAGAAGGGCAGTGCCAAAGAATGCTCCAACTACCGTACAATTGCACTCATTTCACACGCTAGCAAGGTTATGCTCAAAATCCTACGAGGTAGGCTTCAGCAGTATGTGGACCGAGAACTCCCAGAAGTACAAGCTGGATTTCGAAGGGGCAGAGGAACTAGAGACCAAATTGCTAACATGCGCTAGATTATGGAGAAAGCCAGAGAGTTCCAGAAAAACATCTACTTCTGCTTCATTGACTACGCAAAAGTCTTTGACTTTGTGGACCACCGCAAACTATGGCAAGTTCTTAAAGAAATGGGAGTGCCTGATCACCTTATCTATCTCCAGAGAAATCTATATGTGGGACAGGAAGCAACAGTTAGAACTGGATCTGGAACAACTGATTGGTTCAAAATTGGGAAAGGAGTACGACAAGGCTGTATATTGTCTCCCTGCTTATTTAACTTATATGCAGAATACATCATGCGAAAGGCTGGACTGGATGAATCCCAAGGCGGAATTAAGATTGCCGGAAGAAATATCAATAATCTCAGATATGCAGATGATACCACTCTGATGGCAGAAAGTGAGGAGGAATTAAGGAACCTCGTAATGAGGGTGAAAGAGGAGAGCGCAAAAATGTTCTGAAGCTCAACATCAAAAAAACTAAGATCATGGCCACTGGCCATATCACCTCCTAGCAAATAGAAGGGGAAGATATGGAGGTAGTGACAGATTTTACTTTCCTGGGCTCCATGATCACTGCAGATGGTGACAGCAGCAACAAAATTAAAAGACCCCTGCTTCTGGGGAGGAAAGCGCTGACAAACCTAGACAGCTCTTAAAAAACAGAGACATCACCTTTATTTATTTATTTATTTCATTTATACCCCGCCTATCTGGTCAATTGTGACCACTCTAGGCGGCTTACAACACACACTAAAAACAATAAACAGATAACATACACATAACATAACATAATTTTCCCAAAGATGGCAAGAAACAAGGTGTATTATAGTGGAAAAAGAAAAAAGAGTAATAGGAATTAACTGGAAAGGGGGAAGGCCTGCCTAAACATCCATGTTTTCAGTTGTTTCAAAGGTCCGCATAGTCAAAGCTATGGTTTTTCCAGTAGTGATGTATGGAAGTGAGAGCTAGACCATAAAGAAGGCTGACCGCCGAAGAATTGATGCTTTTGAATTGTGGTGCTGGAGGAGACTCTTGAGAGTCCCCTGGACTGCAAGGAGAACAAACCTATCCGTTCTGAAGGAAATCAACCCTGAGTGCTCACTGGAAGGACAGATCCTGAAGCTGAGGCTCCAATACTTTGGCCATGTCATGAGAAGAGAAGACTCCCTGGAAAAGACCCTGATGTTGGGAAAGTGTGAAGGCAAGAGGAGAAGGGGACGACAGAGGACGAGATGGATGAACAGTGTCATCGAAGCTACCAACATGAATTTAACCCAACTCCGGGAGGCAGTGGAAGACAGGAGGGCCTGGCGTGCTCTGGTCCATGAGGTCACGAAGAGTCGGACACGACTTAACGACTAAACAACAACAACATTTTACCATCAGCTGCCGTTTTAAGAGTCATGCACTACTTACCAACACATGACTAACACTTCACCTTTTATTGTAGTTATTTTACAAATGTGGTCCAATACATGCGGAAAAAAATCTGTATACGCTCCCCTGTTGTCTTTAAATGCCTAGGATTTAAAGTTAAAAATAAAAAAGGCCCCAAATCACACAAAATAACCTAATCAAAACAATATTTTAGAAGCGGCGGGTATTAGTCATCCAGAAGCTTTAAAAAAACCTTTACTGAGTATTATGTTACTCTGCAAAACTAATGTCATGGCCTCAATTACCCCACCAAAGTAATATTGTTTATTGTAACACTTTAAAAATTTCACTCTCATATATTCGTACGGGAACCTGGAACCATAGCTCATACTTACAATAAAGCTTACTGCTTCTCTTTGGCTTCTGCAAATCCCAGAATATTTGCCAGATACAGACCACTCAGGTAAACACAGAAGAATAGATTTGCATACATATTGCCAAGTAGTATCTAGTCACAGTTTGTTCTTGAGCTGGACACCTCTGGACCTCTGGGCAGTGGTAAACGGTACGTATCCTGAACCTACTCCCAAATGTGAGCATTGTTCTCTAATCAGAAGAACTACGTCACCTATAGAATTGCCAAAGATCCTTCTAACAAATTCTGCATCTACTAAGAAATTCCAAAGGGAGTACATTGAAATATGTAAAATGAATTGGCAAAGAATTAATGTATCGAGGACAGAGGGAGATTTATTCCTTCTGCAAGTCAAATGGCTTTTTATTTGTAAAGATTCTCAGTCATCCAGGTGAGGTTATCTGGAAGTTGAATCATGGCAGTTGGACTTCTTTTTATTAGGTTGAAACATTTCGCTACTCATCCAAGCAGCTTCTTCAGTCTGAAGAGAGATAGTAAGAGATCCCTGATATATCCTCCATCTTCCCCCTGCAGAAGTGGGATTATCCCTCACCCCCAGTCCTTTGTCCATCTAATGAGCCTGTTCAGACCAGAGGAAAGTGAAACCAACGTGGAGGATGCATCAGGGGTCTCCTACCAACTCTCCTCAGACTGAAGAAGCTGCTTGGATGAGTAGTGAAATGTTTCAACCTAACAAGAAAGAAGTCCAGTTGCCATGACTCAACTTCCAGATAAAATGGCTTTTAATTAGTTTACTTTTTTAACTGATTAAATTTTCATACTTGTGCTGTTTTGCTTTTTGTGATGACTTCCTTGGCTTACCAATAAATACACTTAGTTTCAGGGACTGACTTCTTTCCTAGGCTTCAATGGGACTCAGCCATGACACGCTGGACCCAGATTGAGTTATGGTTTGAGTTTAAACCAATGGTTTTTCATGGTTAACTTCAGTCCTGTCAATTTCAATGACTACATCTGAATCCAACCAAATTGTGGGAATTTAGCCAGACTGCAAATTTGTATAAATAAAGATACATCAGGGGAAAAACAAATAAAGAATAATTTGTATAAGCAAAAGCATACAATTTAGAAATGCTAAGGAGGAATTAAAGAACCTCTTAATGAGGGTGAAAGAGGAGAGCGCCTAAAATGGTCTGAAGCTCAACATAAAAAAAACTAAGATCATGGCCACTAGTCCCATCACCTCCTGGCAAATAAAAGGGGAAGATATGGAGGCAGTGACAGATTTTACTTTCTTGGGCTCCATGATCACTGCAGATGGTGACAGCAGCCACGAAATTAAAAGACGCCTGATTCTGGGGAGGAAAGCGATGAGAAACCTAGACAGCATCTTAAAAAGCAGAGACATCACCTTGCCGACAAAGGTCCGCATAGTCAAAGCTATGGTTTTTCCAGTAGCGATGTATGGAAGTGAGAGCTGGACCATAAAGAAGGCTGACCGCCGAAGAATTGATGCTTTTGAATTGTGGTCCTGGAGGCGACTCTTGAGAGTCCCCTGGACCGCAAGGAGAACAAACCTATCCATTTTGAAGGAAATCAACCCTGAGTGCTCACTGGAAGGACAGATCCTGAAGCTGAGGCTCCAATACTTTGGCCATCTCATGAGAAGAGAAGGCTCCCTGGAAAAGACCCTGATGTTGGGAAAGTGTGAAGGCAAGAGGAGAAGGGGACGACAGAGGATGAGATGGTTGGACAGTGCCATCGAAGCGACCAACATGAATTTGACCAAACTCCGGGAGGCAGTGGAAGACAGGAGGGCCTGGTGTGCTCTGGTCCATGGGGTCACGAAGAGTCGGACACGACTTAATGACTAAACAACAACAAGGGTCTCCCTAGTGTAATGGGTCTGAAGACAGGTGGTGAAAGTACTTTTTGGAAGCATAAAATAGCCCACTAAAGCAGATTTTTAAGACAGGTGATGGGCAAATAAAAAGCATATGTGTCTAAAAATCTGGCTGTGAAAAGGGAAGTAAATAATAAGATTGCTATGGATACATGAAAATTTTATTCAGCTTGTTCATGGTTACTATTTACCAGTATTTGCATAATTTATATGTGGAAGAAAACAAAACTGACACATTTGATAGTCACAAAAAATTGGGGTAAATTTCATTTTGATTTTTTTTTTAATGGAATTGTTTTGAAATTTGAAAATGTATTTATATCCAGAATGGAAAGAACTTAAACATAAATTAGAAGGAACAAAAGGAGAGATGGATAGATTTGGACATCTGAGCTCAGGGCTTTGAGGGCAAAGCTCTTAAAAGCCTGGGTTTCAACACCTATAAAATCAACTATTTTAGTGCTGAATTGTCTTCACCATCTCTTGTTTTTCCCCTCAAAGTCTTTTTATCATTAACATCTGTACACCAGGCATGTACAATGTGGGCCTCTCTTTGCTGGGAACAGCTGTATCTGTTGAATCTGGCCAACGCAAATGTGTGAACATTTCATTTTGTTTTATTTTTGAAAAAAAGTTATCAAAAATCCCAGTTCGTGTATTAGGAATGGAAAGAGTTTGAGGTTTTGGAAAACTGTATGTAGGAGGAATCAAAAATTTCCTCAAGCCTTAAAGGTGCATCATTCTTTCTATAATCCCTGTATGACTTCTCCTTCTGAAAAAAAAAACTTTGTTCAAGATCCTTCAGAATCCAAATTCTGATAAATGGCACTCCATGGATGAAAATGGATCTTGCACTTAGCCCATTATTATGAGAAGAAAACATACCATGTTTCAATTATAATCTCCTCCAAGATCAGTGTCTCAAGAATCCAAACACAAACAAAACCTTTGTTTACCTCCTAAGAACACAAAGCAAAATGTGCTGATTTTCTGATGGGAGATCAGAAGAACTGATGCAATGACCTGTGGTGGTTCAGTTGAGGGCTTAGCTGAGACCAGGCTGTAAGTGTTGAAGGGAATCAGCCAAGGAGTGCAGCTGGAAGCGATAACTAATCACCATGGCCCCATATAGGTTTGGCTCCTGTGCGAAATCAGTGCAAGAAGCAACTGTTGTTTTTGGATGTTATTGTTTGGGGACTGCTTCATGAAAACTTCTGGACGTCTCTCGACCGTCGGACCGGACCTTGACGGGTGTGATTCATGACAGACCACCAGACAATTTGTAATTCTTGAGGATATGCAATGAGCTGTCTTGTAATGTCTAGTTTGACCTTAAAGGAAACCTAACTATATCTGCCCTACACTCTGTCTACTGTAGCTGTGGAGTAGAGAGTCTATTGACAGAAAGCCACTGACAGCTACTGGTAGCAACTGCAGACAATATTGGGCTAGATAGTTCTACTGGTGTCACCCATGCTGCCTCCTATGTTCCCAGTATCTCCTATTACACCATGCCCTGTCCTGTTATATACCAGTTCTACGTTTTTTTTTTCTCCAAGGGAATCTTGCCCTCTCAAACAAGCTGCCATAGAACCTACAGAAAAGAAAATTGGCTAAATTAATTAATATCAAAAAGAACTGATAACTTTTAAGGAGGCTATAATCCAATGCTATATGATTTTCATAATCACTTATCACTGTGAGACATCTAACTCTGTCAGTGATAAGAGCATTGATAGAAATACAAGAGCAGCTGAAACCCTATACTACCTCCACTGGGAAATGGTGTAATACTTTTACAATGCTTTCTTTCTTTCTTTCTTTCTTTCTTTCTTTCTTTCTTTCTTTCTTTCTTTCTTTCTTTCTTTCTTTCTTTCCAGATCGTTATGCTCTTTAAGGCATTCAGTCATCATTATAGAAGAGAAAATGTTTGTGTTAAACACTGCACAATTTCCTGACTAGGCTAGCCTTCAAAATACAGCAGTGGGATTTAAACTGAGGGAAAATGAAGACTTAGATACTTAATATTTTTAATTAAAAGATTGCATCTCCCTCTTTGCTGAACTTCAGAAGTGGCAATGAATGGCCGGAAAGGAAAGAGGAAAAGCATGCAAGTCGTTTGAGGCTGCAGTTCTAAACACTTTCATAAGCAAATACATCCCACTGGATGCAGTAAGATTTTCTTTTCTGTAAAGACGCACAATAGGGATGTGTAGAAGCCCCTCCCCTAACTTTAATGTGACTGAATAAAGGACATAGACATGATCACTGACCTGTCCTGTGCCCTCCTGGCAATATTCAACCTAATCCTTATTTTAATCTATAACACTATTTATGCATTGCTGGTTCTCTGTGAAAGCCCTATGCCAATGACTCGTGAAAGGCAAATGGCAAGGCCTGCTCACAAGCTGAATGGTTCAGGTGTAAGTTGTATGGACTATTCAGTCTAGTGGGTGGGGAAATTCTTAAGGGGATGTGATTATGAAAATTCCTCTTAGAAAGAAAGAGAGATGGGCAGGAAAGGAGTTCTGGTTTCCATGGGGTGGGAATCAGGCCTTCCTTCCTTAATGGATAAAAGGCCTGCACTCCCAACGAGGGCCCATTGAACATCCGGGTGATCACGGGTAGAGGGAGATATGGCACTGGCAGGGCCCCTACTCGTGTCAGAAGAACGGTGAACAGATGTCTTAAAGCTGTACACTGTTCTGGGACTCTGATCAACCGTCAGGACCGAGGTAGCCAGATCAGCCGACCCTCCACTCTAAAATTGGTGCTGTTGAATGCCAGGTCTGTATCCAATAAATTCCAGATTATTTATGATCTTATTCTGGAAGAGGATGCAGACCTGGCGTGCATAACCGAAACTTGGATTGGTGGGGAAGGGGGTCCACCCCTGACCCTGGCCTGTCCTCCTGGTTATGCGGTCCAGCACTAGGGTAGACTGGAGGGACGGGGGGGGGGGGAGTCGCCATTGTATATAAAAACACTCTGGAGGTTACTAGGTGCTCTGCGGTGGTGAAGCCAGGTTTGGAGGCCCTCCATGCGTCGAGAGGGGCCAGGGATGGTATTGGGATTTTGCTGGGTTACCGTGCTCCCCGCGACCCAGCCATCTCCCTACCAGAGCTGGTGGACTTTGTCTCCGTGGCACTGTTGGAATCCTCGAGGCTTTTGGTCTTGGGGGATTTCAACATCCATGCGTAGGCTGAGACATCTGGTCCAGCTCTTGAGTTCTTGGAAACCATGGCTTCCTTGAACATGTCCCAACGTGTTAACGGCCCCACCCACGTGGGTGGTCATATGCTAGACCTGGTTTTTTTCCACCAATTGGAGTGAGCGTGGTCTGATGGTGACTGACCTTGTGCTGGTTCCCTTGTCATGGACGGATCACCACCTAATAAAATGTAACCTCTCAGTGGCCCTCCCACCTCGCAGGGAGCAAGGATCTATTTTAATGGTCCGCCCTCGAAGGCTACTGGATCCTATAGGATTCCAGGATTCCATGAGAGGGATTCCGGAAGACCTGGCTGGTGCTCCTGTCGAGGCTCTGGTTGAAGGCTGGTTTGCTGCCGCCTCCAGGGCTGTAGACACGATGGCTCCTAAACGTCCTCTCCAATGCAGAGCTCGGCCTGCGTCCTGGTTTAATCAGGAACTACGAGTGATGAAGCAAACTAGGAGAAGACTAGAGAGCAAATGGAGACGGAAACCAACGGATTACAATAAAGAAGCTGTCAGGGCCGCAACTAACCTTTACCTTGCCAAGATAAGGGCTGCTAGTCAAGCTCACCTTGCTAACCGGATAAGCGAGGCTTCAAATCAGCAGGCGGAACTTTTCCGTATAGTTCGCGACCTATCCGGAATTGGTCGGGGTGGTGGGCCTCCTTCTAGTATCTCACCTGACCAATTTGCAGCATTTTTAAAATCTAAAGTGGAGGCCATCCGCCGGGAGCTTTCTCCTTTTTTGGAGACAGTGGATCGAGCTGAGATGTCCAGCGCTCCGCCTTGCCCTGTGAGTTTTGATCATTTTCAGCCTGTGACGCCAGACATTGTGGACAAGGCGCT
This sequence comes from Intellagama lesueurii, assembly GCA_037013535.1. Lineage (NCBI taxonomy): Eukaryota > Metazoa > Chordata > Lepidosauria > Squamata > Agamidae > Intellagama > Intellagama lesueurii. Next base: position 223,775,541 of record JBAJHW010000002.1, read on the forward strand.
AGTTCGCTGTCGGGCCACCACCACCTCCCTTGACCCTTGCCCGGCCTGGCTAATCAAAGCAGCCAGGCCCATAACAACTGAATGGGCCACAGCGATAATTAATGGGTCTTTCCGGGAGGGCAGGGTTCCCCCTGCCCTCAAGGAGACACTCATTAGGCCCATAAGGAAGAAACTGAATTTGTCGGCGGACGACATTGGCAATTGTAGGCCCGTCGCCAATGTTTCTTTCATTAGCAAAGTGGTGGAGAGGGTGGTGGCCGATCAGCTTCAGGCGCACTTGGATGAAACAAACGCCCTGGATCCGTTCCAGTCGGGCTTCAGGCCGCGCCATGGTACAGAAACGGCATTGGTCGCCCTGTTAGATGACCTATTGAGGGAGGCCGACAGGGGAAAAACGTCTCTGTTGGTCCTCCTCGATATCTCAGCCACCTTTGATACCGTCGACCACGGTATCCTCCTGAGGAGGCTCTCCGAGTTGGGAATTGGTGGCCTGGCATTGGCCTGGCTCCAATCCTTCCTGGGGGATCGTCCTCAGAGAGTTCAGCTTGGGGAGAGTGATTCGGCCCCGTGGAGCCTCAATTGTGGAGTTCCGCAGGGCTCGACTATCTCCCCAATGCTGTTTAACATCTATATGAGGTCGCTGGGTCAGGTTATCAGGGGGTGTGGAGCATCATGCCATCAATATGCTGATGACACGCAGCTCTACATCTACTTTTTTCCAACTACAGTGGATGCTGTTCTGTCCCTGCAGCGCTGTTTGAGGTCTGTATTACAATGGATGCAGGAAAATGGGCTGAGGTTGAACCCAGACAAGATGGAGGTCCTGAGGGTGGGCGGACCCACCATCAGCGTTCTGGGAAACTCCCTCTCTTTTGGGGGGGTGACTCTTACTGCAAAGAGTGAGGTTCGCAGCTTGGGGATCCATCTGGACCAGGCGCTCACCATGGAAACCCAGGTGGCGTCAGTGGTCCACACCGCCTATTTCCATCTTTGGCAGATTGCCCAGCTGCGTCCCTATCTTGATGTTGGGTCGCTCACCACTCTGGTCCATGCGCTCGTAATCTCAAGATTAGACCACTGTAATGCTCTCTACGTGGGGCTACCTTTGAGATTGATGCGGAAACTCCAAATGGTGCAGGATGCGGCTGCCAGACTTCTTAGTGGGGTGAGGAAACACCAACATATCACTCCCACCCTGGCCGCCTTGCATTGGCTGCCCGTTCGGTTCTCTGTTGATTTCAAAGTATTAATGATTACATACAAAGCCCTAAATGGTTTAGGACCTCGATACTTGGCGGAACGCCTCCTCCCACCTAGATCTACTCGTATCACCCGATCTAGTCAGGAGGGGCGACTGAGGAGCCTAACGCCGAGGGAGGTCTGGAAAGAAAGAACGAGACACCGGGCCTTCTCGGCTGTGGCTCCCTGTCTCTGGAACAAACTCCCCTCCGAGATCTGTTTGGCCCCTTCGCTGGGCATTTTTAAAAACCAACTTAAGACCTGGTTATTCAGACAGGCCTTCCCTCCGGGCACTATTTAATTTTTTTTTTAAATTCTCTCCATCTTGAATTATTATCTATGTGTTGTTAATTGCTGTTTTATTTTTATTGTTTTACTCTGTGTTCTGTGAGCCGCCCAGAGTAGACTATGTCTAGATGGGCGGCATACAAGTTCAATAAATAAATAAATAAATAAAATAGAATGTCAATATATGGGTGCAGTTGGGGCAATGGAAAGGAAGATCTTTGTAGTGATTTTATTTCTAACTGTCCTTGTATCTTATTTTATAGTTTAGAAGATTTTATCTCTAGGATTGCTTTCTTTGATTCTTGGATCCTTTTGCAAGGAAAAGAGTTTGGAAGATGTAGGTACAGTATTTTGTGATTCTGTTCCTAAAACGTTTGAATTTGAGAGACATCTAAGGAACTATATGTGTGGATCCTATGGCATACCCATTCCTCTCTTTCTCTCTTTGGATAGCATCCAAACTGAGCTGACATTGTATCACTGTAGTTTTTATTTGATTTAAAGGCTGGGATCATATCAGTATTCACATAAGGTTTTCATACCAGCTGGTTGACAAGATGTTAGGGCATATCTTGCTTCCACAATCAAGTAAGATATGCCCTAACATCTCGTCAACTAGCTGGTATGATGAGCCACATGACTGAGACATCCCTTAGCACCTCATCAATTAACCTCAGTTAGTTGTGGCAAGTTATGCAAACCTTTAATGAACACCAATAGGAGCTGGCCATTATTTCAAAACTTTGCAGAGTTGATTGTATTTGCAATGTTCATGCAGAACATAGAACCAAATGACTAGTACAGAAGGGCACCGTCTGCAGATGTTTATTTCTCCCCCTCTTTTTTCTAGCTGCCAAGAGAAGAAGCGCCTCCACTGATGTGGTGGGAATGAGAGACTTTGGATGGGCAAGGGACAGGCTCAACTCGATTCCTTCATAAAAGAGCAATGCAGAGAACCTGCTGTTTTAACACGTTCTGTCCTTTCTCTCTGTCCCCACCCTTCCTCCTTTCTGGATCTGAATTAATGGTGCTACAGCTACAAGAGTTGAGTCAACAGGATCTAATTGAATAATCTAATGATTTAGTGAATTACTATGCAACAGGAATGACAAGGAAGATTTATATCTAAGCATACTTTCCTTTGTCTTCCCAGGTTTTTCTATTCCCACTTCCTACCATGATGTATGAATGCTGGATTTCACATGAGGGATCCACACATGTGCTGCTCCACCCATATTTCTGAGTTCTTTGATAGAGAAATGCATGGCACAAAAAGTTCCTTTGTTTCATTTTGGGTTCTTTTGGGTTCTTCCCTCTTTCATTTTCATGTTGTTTTTTTATGCAGTATTCCTTTCAGTTAATATGAAAGGGACTGTGTCTTTTGAGTCATTATTGTTTCATTTTTTCCTCATTCATTCATGTGTGTGTTTGTTTGTTTGTTTTGGTACTAGTAAAACAACATATACCTAAAGCACCATTAAAATGTACCTCAAAAAAGCAGAGGTGAGACAACAGAGAATCAGTCTATTCCAAACACAAGTAATAGTAGAACCAGCCACCACCACCAGCAAATAAAAGCAGTCTCAAAAAACCCCATCAAAATGTACACCTTTAACAGAATAAATACACAGTAAAATAACCCAAATGAGCTTTTCCACATTTTTCTTAATGACGTCGATGAGTTGTGTAGGGAATTCTTATCAAATTTGAGGAGTACACAAAATTGGGTGGAATAGCCAATACCCTGGAAGACAGAAACAAAATTCAAAAAGATCCCGATAGGCTTGAGTACTGAGCTGGAAACAACATAATGAAATTTATCAAGGATAAGCTGAAAGTTTTACACCTGGAGGAATAAAAAACAAACACACAATTACAAGATGGAGCAAGAAGGATCTTGAAATTGCTGTAGATCACAAGCTGAATATGAGCCAACAGTGTGATGCGGCTGCAAAGAAGACCACTGCTATTTTAGGATGCATTAACAGAAGTACAGTCTACAAATTCCATTATGTACAAGTTCCCCTCTAATCACCACTTGTTTGGGCTCGTCTTGTGTACTGTGTACAGTTTAAGAAGGATGCCAACAAACTGGAACAAGTTCAGAGGAGGGTAACAAAGATGATCAACTGGAATCCAAGCTTTATGAATAAATACTGCAGGAACTGGTTATATTTAGCCTTGAGAAAAGAAGAGGGACATTCAAGAGAAAATTGGACAACCATCTGTCAGATATAGTTTGATTTGGATTCCTGAATTAAGGAGGAAGTTGGACTAGATTACCTTATATGTCCCTTCTGTCATTCTAAGATTCGATGATTTAAAAACATTTTTTAAAAAATCAGTCAAACAGGGAAAGCGACCCAAATGCATGCATGAAAAAAATAGAAAAATAGAACACACACTCTCACAAAAGCCAAGAAAAGCAAACAGCTGTCACAGATCTTTCTCTTGCAGATTATTGCCAATGTTGGAATTCGGACCTCAGAAAGGAGCAAAAATAAAGTATAGGCAGGAGTAAGGAGGGAGAAGGCTTGGATCAATAGGATACCACTCTCTCTCAGCTCCTTCCCATGCCACAAACATGAAGAGTAATTGAGAAAAGAAGCACATTGGACATCAGCATCAACATTAGAAGGTGCTAAAACATTGTGTCTCCAAACACACATTGCTTCGAAACTTGCAAATAACTCCCATGCTTATTTCCCAATGACCAATCAGCAAACAAAAACAAGCTTGTTTGCTTTTGCAGAACTGTGAAAATACTGTAATAGGGGGAAAAAAACTAGTATTAGGGAAGCTCCACTTCTAATTACAAAGCCTCATCTGTTTCTGCTCTGAGGTGAATCTCAGAGCATGTTGGACTCAATGACTCCCCAAGCAGTTTGCTTGCAGAGGGAAAGATTGTTCATTCAATACAAATAAGCAAGCCATGAGCTTGGGGGGGGGGGGGCGGGGAGCTGAAAATCCATGCTTTGGATAATTGTGCTCTACTGGCATGAATCTGGTAAGATTGGACACACCATAAATTTCAAACTCAGAGCATTTCTTCCTACACACACACACACACCAATTTAGGTCTACAGAGTAAGATTCAAAAGATATGTTTCCATGTAGATACTGTTAACCCTGTAGGAGGAGGCCAAGTATGACTTCCTTAGTCTTCCTACTCAGCACAGCATCATATGCATCAATTTGAACTTTTCTGTCACTATTGCAGAAAATAAATAATATGCCAGGAAGCCAAGTCTGTATGATATGGATTTGCACAGATTAATGCATTTCATAGGTCTTGTAGAGGTCACCTGAGTCAAAATTTGCAATTTTTAATATACTTTGAGATTAATTCCAACGACGAATGACTCATTTCCCTAAGCAGAATTAATCTCCATATAGCATGTGAGAGGAGGAGGAGGAGAGGAAGGAAGAAGAAGAAGAGGAAGGAAAAAGAAGACAACAAAGTGTACTTTTCTAGAAAGTAATGCAAATGTTTATTTTGCCCCACAGACAGAGACATTTCACTGAAAAAAATAATGTCACAGCTTAAGAGTCCCTGAGATGTTCCCTTTATATTTTCAGGGCGAGATCAGTGTCGATGAAATTGCAACCACAATCATGTTCCCATCTCTAGGACTTTTGTTCTTCATGCCATCATATGATAGACAGCAGCACTTTATAAAATGTACGTAGTTATTTACAGATATATTTGAACTCTCCCCCCTTGCTCCATGTAGTCCTCTATGAAGTAAGAAATAATATTTGCCTTACAGATGTGTACCATCTTTGGGCAATTGTGTAAATGCAGTCCAAATCAGGATATTTGTACATTTCTGAGGCAATCATGGGGTAGAGCAAAGAGCCAAGAGGAATCATGCCATGGATTGGCACTCTCCTTAGGCCACTCACGTTACGTTTGGCAGTCATGTGTCACAATTAGATGTGGGGAAAGGAAAAGGAAAACTAACAAAGACACTGAAGTGATGGCAAAAAAGAAGAAGAAGAAGAAGGAAGACATGCTCCTTTTTAATGAGAAGAACCTTCCTTGCATTTCTTGCTGCAAAGTCATCAATTAAATCATCAAAGCCCATACTGTGGCTACATGTCATTCTTTTCAAAGACAGGGAAGAGGAATCTTCCTTCTGTCCTGCTTTCACCATTCAGTTTATGACCTGGCATGCCATTTGTATTTCTGCATTCACAAAAACTGAGTTTTCCACCAAGAGCTAGAAACACAATTACCATCCTAAACAGCCCTCATATCAGCCAGGTTCTCTTCATCCTTTGAGTCTTCCCTGACAGGACTGACCTTTGCCCTCTGCTCCCTGCCCTCCCTTCTTGGGCTTCTGAGAGAATGATCCCTGCTGGGCCATCAAATTCCCCTTGTGCACTTGCTTCCTTTGGCTGTGAGATATCATCTTCCCCCTTTGCAAACAAATCCGGTGGGTGAGCCATGGGGCTAAGTGAGGCCATTGCCAAGAGCAAAATCATGTTCCCCATGTCTCCTATCCTGCGAGCCTCAGCTCCACCATGGGAAAAAGCTGCTGCCACTCTGTGGAATTACCCAGAGCCAACTTCTGAAGGGAGTGGAGACAACAGCTCCCTTTGCCACTGCTTGCCCTCCACCTCCATCTTCTCTTGGGCTTGGCACCACCCAATATCCTCCTCCCTTGGTCTGGTAGTGGCTTCTACTCCTGGAATGTGTTCATACAAGCAGGTCAGCGGGAGACACAGGCTTCTCCACTGTTGCATTCTTCTCCCTTCAAGGCAGCAGTACCTCAGCTTGTGAAGAATATTTGGAAAATGTCTTGTTCTATGTGGTTTTCCATGTCTTGCCATGCCTGGGCCAGCTAGATTCCTTGGCTTCCCACAAAAATGAGACCGCAGTGTTGCGTTTCATGCCCCTGCCACTCTGTTTTTCTTTCCCTGTTCTTTTGCACAAGAAATTGACAAATTCTGCACAACACAATGCCCTGTCGAGTGACTACTGTGCAGGAGATACACCGTTCGGCTCAGGAATTGTAATAATTCTTCACAGATTGGTGTTTCTTCTGGGAAAATAATGATAACGATCTTCAAGATTTCTTGAAGGGGGAAAAAACCCTCGCAGAAAGAAATCTTGCTGAAAGAAGAAAAGAAGGAACTTTTTGCAAAGCGAGGGTCACATCTTTAGCATTAACATATCCTTCGTCGTGCAGGTAGTTGTGGGAATCAGGACTGGCAGTAGTTCCTTCCTTGTGCTGCAGAGTCATTTGGGGGCAGGCTGTAAGGAACATTTGTACTGCGGTGGCGGCAGCTGCCTTTCTCTTACCAATGATAACCACTAGGCTAAATATAACAGTGCCTTTGTGGTGCTCTGACAGAACAGTAACATGGCATAATACATAGATTTTTTAGAAGAATTCTTCTAGTTTCTCCTTTTATGAGGTTTCCACCAATCTATTCACTCAAACAGAGTAAGGAGGTATTTAGATCGGAAGCAGTAACCTTGAAGCTTATGCTTTGCTTCTCCGTACTTAGCACTCACAGACCTCTGTTTTAGCCAATTTTCAGCTGCAATCGTTCTTGTTAATAATTGCTGCCAATTTAATTCATTTAATCTTCCTTCAAACCCCCCTTGTCAAATTTCAGATCAGTTAGAAGTTTTTTAAAATGCTTATTTGAAACAAGAACTGATGGAATAATTTACAGCTTACCATTTAACCAATGCTTTCAGTGGCTTCTAGGATAATTGTACTCAAATTTACTAAATTTACTCAGATATCTGCAGTGCTTTAAACAAAGTGCTTGATGGATGTTTTTCTGGACCTAAGAAAACTCTGTTTTACTCAGATGCTGATTTCTAAAAGAATCCAATATTTACTAGTTAAGACCTCCTTATGGATTAATTTCATACTTCGAACTTCAATATTGTATTGGATATCTGTGATAGAGATGCCTCACGAGGGTGATGATGGACCCTTCTTGAATTCTTGTGCATCTGCTTTTTTCGCTCAGTATAAGCTATTTAAAGCTGCATTCCTACTTCCAGCTAAAGTGTATTGAAATGAACTAGATGGGGCTAGACAAGCAAAAGAGATGTGTGATGTTAAGATCACATCATTCTGAAAGAAAACAATTTAACACTGAAAAATTGCAAGATCAATCTGTGTTTGCAAAATGTAACTTCTGTGGCATCTCTAGGTTTGATCCCAGCATTTTTTTTGATACCGTATCAAAATTTAATTAATTTTTATTAAATTTTGTTTTTGTTTTCTGACTGGTTTTATTGTGAATTTGTGTACTTCTATCTTATTTATTTATTTATTTATTTATTTACTTACTTATTTATTTATTTATTGTGCTTAACGATATTGTACCTTGAGGAATCATATTTATCATGTTCCCTTTCCTGAACTTTCTGATTTTTTGTTGTTGTTGCTGCTTTTCTTATTATTGTGTTATTTCAATGTTGATATGTTGACCACCCAGAGTAGTGGTTCGGCAGGATAAAAGTGTTAATAATAAATAAATAAATCACAGATGGAAAGACTAACTCGAATCTCTTGCTTGGGCAAGTCTTTTCTAACGAATGTGATTTGTATTTGAGACATTGAAGTGAGGGGATTGCCTTAGGAGGTCAATGATGGATTGTAGAGTATTGATGGATTACGAAGACAAATAATTAATCTTATAATTGCCATTCCTGGGTGTCTTTTGGTTTTGTTCTGTCAGCATGACAGTTTAGCACAGAATTCAGTCATGAGAGGGTGAAATCCACCATTGTCTTCAAATGCCATCATATCAATATATTGCTTTTTCTTAGAGAAAGCGGTCCGGATCCCATTGGAACTACTGCTTGTCAAACAGCAAAATAATAATAATAATAAACCAACCAATTTTTCAAACATGTTAATTTTTAGAATCAGTTACATTTTGCAGCAATGAGTTGGACTGAAGTCACACTTTTGCCTGCCATGGTCATAGATGTGATTCACTTCTTTCATGGAGAATGAGAATGCAGTTTCAATGGAATTTGTTTCTGGGTAGACTTATTTGGATGGAAGCAATTATAAAAGCCATCAGGAACACAAGGTGCTGTGAAGTAAATTCAGGAGCTTTACTTAGTTCAAACAGTATCTTAGGTGATCTGCGAAGTTATCATTTATTGAAGTACTTTGACTAACTGTCAGTTATGGGTGGCAAGACAAGTCACATGATAGTGTTGCAGCTGCCTATTTGGTTGCATCTGGAGGCTCTTCCGTGACTAATGCTAATATGAACATATGCAAATTTCAAAAGAGGTTTCTGTAAATATGCATGACACTTTGAAATTAGCTTCTGCAAACATCTATGCTTTTAAAAACCAGAGAGACTGGAGTGTTTGCTAAAAGCCAGCACACAAGAATGGCCCAGGCAGGGCTGCATTGGATCACACATACAAACAAAGAGTTGGCAGAAATTCTGCAATATCCAACCAGCAGTGTTTGTAATCAAATTCTCTGTAGTAGCTTACTTTTGGGGATTTAGTAAAGCATGGGAGATTGAAGTGGAGAGAAAGGACATTTGAAGGTATTTTATTTTAATTATCAGTTTCATTGCATTTTGTGTGCTTTTCTGTTGTCCTTTAAAAGTCAAAGGTATGATGGTGACAGCAAGATACATCTAATCCTACATGATCATGTGCTCCTCAGTCACTGAGCTTAACACTCTATTTTCCCATGCAATGTGTTACCAACTATCCTTCCATTGCAAATATAATAACTAGGGTTCAACGTAGTCTTCTGACAGTAGAAAGTCATTTTGCTATTGTAAGGTAGCAACTCTAAATTCTGCTGTTTGCCCGTGGCCTCTGCCCACACACCCTTTGTCCCATTTCAAACTTTCCCAGATAATCCTTTCAGCCCTTGGAGATGCCTTTTGAAGCCTCCCACGGAGAAGACCCAGGAAAACCTTGTTGGAGAAGGAAGTTTTGCTTAGAGATGTAAATCCTTAATTGTCTCATTCTTACATGTAACATTATTCTCCTTGCCCCATAACAGGAGCAGGTTTTTTACACTCTCAACAAGAGAATGAGGAGATGGAGAATGTTTTTCATGTAAACTAAGCAAGGTCAGGCTGTCCCCCTCTTTGCTGCCCTTGCACAGGCAGGCAAAGACTTTTCTCTTTGGACCGCCTAGAAGGTGGGCTGCTGTTTTTATTTCTGCTTTGTCTTATTGTTTGCTTATTTCCCCTTCCCCTTCCAGTTTTCATTTTTTTTTTTTATATCGTAAGCCACCTTGAATCCTCTTGAGGAAAAAGCTAGGGTATAAACATTTTAAATAAGGTAGACAAATGATACAATAATGCAGATAGCATGCACACACACAAACAACCCACATACTGTGCAAAATTTGGATGACTACTGCTTTGCAGCATGAACTTTGAAAGCATGGAAAGGGTTGTTCATGGCTTTTTAAACTATCAGCTATTCATTCAGTGCTTGCTGCATGCTCCTTATAGAAAAGGCACACTCTTTTTGCCCAGAGACAGTGTATGCAAAAAAATTTGAACCCCCCTCCAAAAAACCTGAAAATCAAAAACATTGCTACCCATATTACTCTCATGAAAGAGACAAATCCCATCAGGCTTGAAAACACCTGGTTGACCTGTCTCACTGAGTTGGGATGGACTGAATTGATAAGAACGAAGTATTTACCCAGTGTTCACCACCTTTCTAGTTTTGCCCAAGTTTTTCCAAGATCAAATGTGAATAAGCAACTGTGGATATTGCCACCATTAAGTCACACATCCTTACTAGTGTGTTGCATACATTGCCTACAAAAATACTGAGAATGTAAGTTTCTTGGTTGCCTGGTTTAGTAGATGAGTTTGTCCAACTTGTATCATTCAGTTATATTGCAAATTGATAAACTTTTCCCTTATAAGTTAGAAATGCCATGATTACATCAGTAAACACCCAGGAGATACAGTCATAAAACTATACTGATCATGCAGGGCTCCCACATCATATATTTGTCCAAGGTGAGAAGGAAAAGAGCTATGACTCAATGTTTGTGCCTCATCCACTATCTATGAAAAAGCCTAAATTGAAAAGACCTGCTCCTCACTTCTTTTACGCTCATTTATGAACAGCTGACTTCACAATAGAGAAGCTTGACCAGATATAATATATTCATCAACTGGAGTGATTTCTCTGATTATACCTACGATGGTTTGAAAAAGATATGGTGCATGCACCAGTGACAGCAGGAAGATGCAGGAATAGACCTCAGTGACTCATTGTGTGACTCACACAAATACTTTGATTTTAATTCAGTTTGAGTTGCTGGTTATAAACAAGAACACTTTTGGGGAGGTAACCATGTTCATCTGTTATAACAAACAAAGGATCTTATGACACTTTCTGGAGAATACAGCCCCTAGTCCATGCAAGCCAGACATGTTAAATACAACTTGTTAATATTTGAGATTCAACAAGGTATTTGTTTGGCTGGAATCCTGCTGCACCATGGATGGAGGACAGCACTATGTTGTTCTTCATCCATGTTCCATGATCTCCAACCTGCTATTATGAAGCCAGACGGAGGCACCCCCTTGCAGAGGCTCTGAAAAACAAACTGTGTGCATGAGTGGAGCAAGGATACAGAAATCTAGCCTTTGTGGGGAATTAAGAAGAGTCATTCCATTCTTTCTCTTACCTTCCTTAAGCAGGTTGGAGCTCACTTTCATGAATGTTCCTAATGTTCAATTGCTAGGGTTATCTCATTTTTAAAAAAATCACTGTAGCTTAAGGATGATCTATCATTCTAGAACAGTGGTTCCCAATTTTGGGTAACCCAGGTGTTCTGGGAGTTGCCATCCAAGAACACCTGGGTTACCCAAGGTTGGAAATCATTGTTTTAGAAGATAGTTGAATTAGCAGGCCAGCCAGTGGAAAAAAGACAGTTTTTTTTTTTTAGCTGCAATTGGAAATTGTGCATCAAGGTTTGATACCAAATCCTTCTGACAATTGGATTTCCTTAGGGGTGCATATCTCAGAAATAAAATTTATAAGTTAAATTTCTGTTTACTTACCAATGGCTACTCATGATTAATCACAGTACAACACAAAGTACACTGCAATGAAAGATACTAAGGTGAGGAAAAGCATGAGAAAAACTATGACGGTTAAACATTGTTCACCACTTAATGGAGCACTTTACCACATGCACCTTCTGCATACCTGCAAAACTGTTATAATGTATTTTGACCCTAAATTAAGATCTGTTGGCATTAAAGTCAGGAGGGTTTACTTCTGATTAGATGTATGCAAGATTTCGCTGTTATTGTTGCACAGGATTTTACAAACAACAACCTGCTGCTTCTCTAGATATATGAATCTGAAGTGAGAAGGCAAAAATATTAGTTCTATTGTTGTAAACGTATCTTGTTTCTATTATAGTAGGAGCCCCATGGCACAATGGTTAAACTGCAGGAGGGCAGCCAGAACTCTGCTCATGACCCAGGTTCAATCCCAGAAAGCCAGCTCGAGGTTCACTCAGTCTTACATCCTTCCAAGGTTGGTCAATTGAGCACCCAGCTTTCTGGAAGTGAGAGCAATATGTAGCCTGCATAATTAAATTACAGTGGTGCCTCGGCTTACGAACGTCCCGACTTACGACCAATTCGAGTTACGACCAGCTCCAGCCGCAAAATTTTGCTTCGACTTGAGACCAGTGCTTCGAGTTACAAACGGGAAAAAAGGTGGGGAAGGCGGGGAATTTGAACTGCTTTCAGTTAACCATTGGTCAGCAAAGAGGCTGCTTCTCTGTAGCTCTTTCAGCCCAGCAGTTAGAGAGTGTGGGTTCGGAGAGAAACTTCGGACTGCCTGGCACTGTACTGTACTGTACTGTATTTTTTTTCTTTTTTGCATTTTTGTTTTTTAAAATTTTTGCTTTTTGCTTTTTGACTTTCTTTTTTAAAACAGAGAGACTGCCTGTTCTGGGTGAGTAGTGTACGTACCTTTTTTGTAGCGTGGGTTTGGGCTGGGGGGGTTATGTTTCTGTGCTCTGATGGGTCTTGCAGTGTGTAGTTGTAGCATTTTTAATCCCTGCTAGAATGTTTTTTTTTTTTAATTCTGTGGCTCCTAGGGTTTGTGTACTGTGACCTCTCTTTTGTTTTAAAAGGTGTTTGGTTTAAAAGGTGTTGTTTTAAAATGTGTGGGTTTAAAATGTGTTTTAGACTCCAAAGTCTCTTCCCCCCCATTGTCTTTTTTCTCTCTCTATCCTCTCTCTTTTTTTGCTTAAAAGCACAAACCTTTGTCTGAGGGGTCTGTTTGCTGGAATGGTTGCTGGAATGGTGTTGTTGTTGTTGTTTTGTATTCTGTGGCTCCTAGGGTTTGTGTACTGTGACCTCTCTTTTGTTTTAAAAGGTGTTTGGTTTAAAAGGTGTTGGTTTAACATGTGTTGGTTCAAAATGTGTGGGTTTAAAATGTGTTTTAGACTCCAAAGTCTCCCCCCATTGTCTTCTCTCTCTCTCTATCCTCTCTCTTTTTGTGCTTATAAGCACAAACCTTTGTCTGAGGGGTCTGTGTGCCCCAGTGATGACCTTCTTTCTTTCCTCTTTTCCCCATTGTTCCCTCCCTCCCTCCTTTCCTGCCCTTTTTTTAACCTAAGTCATCTTAGGTTAAAAAAAAAGTCTCCCCCTAGTGGTAGTGGACAGATTAACCGCTTTTCCATTAGTTCCTATGGGAACGAATGCTTCGACTTGCGACCGGCACCTTGAGATATGACCAAAAAACGGCCGGAATGGATTAATCGTGTTTCAATGCATTCCTATGGGAAATGGTGCTTCGACTTACGACCATTTCGAGTTACGACCATCTTCTGGAATGGATTAAGTTTGTAAGTCGAGGCACCACCCAGAGAATACTTTAAGTAGCATGCTTTACATTTGTTTTATAGTTGACAAAATTCATAAATTATACAGCTTTTGGTTTTTCAAGCACATTATCAGTTGTCATGAAGAATATCTGTGCTCCTTCAGTTTGTTGTTGTTGTTGTTTGAATGGAAATGGGTGTTTAGTATACAATATTCCCATTTTTGGAACCATGAAATGGTAAAACACACACATTCAGATTGGCTTGTTTTTAGCCGTGAAAAGATGCTCTGTTCCATCTGCTCACTTCAGCTGTACAAAATCCTTTACAAACGACACAGGGAAGCCATTTGTATAAATAATCTTGGAAAAGTCTGTTTCAGGAAGTGGATTTTAGCTTTTCCTGAGAATAACTTACTGTGGCTTGTTCCATCTTTCTCTGTTACTTATAGATAGGTGGATGATTACAGTAGGAAGCTGCTAAGCAAGTGGTATTCTTGAGTGTCAGGACAAGTCAGTTCTGAACCTCTTCCTTTAAAAAATCTGCCACAATGTTCTAGTAAGCACATATTTGTTGAGGACACAGAAGACGGCCTTTATGGTGGCTGCTCCCAGGTTGTGAAATGTCATCCCTCAGAAGGTCAGGTTGGCCTCTTCTTTCTGGTGACAAAGACTTGCCTTTTAAGGCAGGTTTTTAGCAATTAAATTAGACAGAAGAAAAGACTCTTATTGTGTGATGCTGTACCTCTATTGTTTCTTAAGGTGTGTTTTCAAACAGTATTTAAATTGTTTTAAAATTACTAATCTTTTAAATGTTATTATAAATATTATTGCTTTTCTAATGTTGTAATTCACTGTGCTTTTAGTTGCATGTGGTTTTTTAAAAATAATTTGTGAGTAGAGATGGGGATATTCATATTTGTAGATGAATACAAATATCCCAAATGCAGTTGGACCTAATGAGGGCCCTGCCCCCAGGACTGGACGTGTCTTGCCGTGGTGCCACTCCAGACAGGGAGTCTCCCTGTACGGCTGCTGAGTGACCAGCTGAGCAGGAAGAGAGTGGAGCTCCGGGCGCCATTGACAGGACAAGCGGGACCGGTGCCGCAGCAAGACATATGAGTGGATGGTCCAGTCCCAGAGGCTGGACCTTCATTAGGTCCAGCTGCATCGGGGATATTTGTATTTGTATATGAATATCCCCATCTCTATTTGTGAGTCATGTTGCACCCCTTCACTAGAATAATGTTGTTAAATAAATAAAATGGGCTAAAGCTAATTGTTGGTTCCAAATAGAGTAGATTCATTTAATGAATGAAACTACCATTTATTCAATGGGTCTACTCTAGTCAGGAATAACAATTGTATTCAGACCTATGATTACATTTTTGAGGAAGCTTGCATTCATCATTGCCAAGAGGGTGGCAGAGTATATCAATATTATCCCATATCATCAAAATATTCAAGGATTTCTCAGTGTGTTCTCTTCATTTGTAATACAGTCTTCTATATTAATTTTCCAAAGAATGCTGTGTTCTCTATCGATTCATCATTCTCTGTCTTTCTGTGAACCATTGCTACATTTTCACACAGCTAATATGACAGGAAACTTTGCATATGCAAGTGTTACTGCTCAAATTTGTCAGCAATGATTTTGTCATTTCTCATTTTCTGGGACAACAACAGTCAAAATCCCCATTATCTGTTCCTGCTAACTTTGCAATCTGCAATTGCTCCAACTGAGAGGTGATAAATAGCTGGAACACAAAAGAGATGGACAGCCTACAGTTTCCATTGTAGTTGTTCAGCAATGTTGTTATGAGCAATGACAGAGACATTGAAAAGCGCAATGAGCATGCACAAACCAGACTGAATGGCAGCTGGGCGGAATGGAAATAGTCGATGATCTTGCAGGTCAGAACTGAAACGCATTGCTGAAGCTCTGAGATTATATTTTCCTCAGCATCCATTTCCAGTTATACTTAGTGGTGAATTATCAGCCCTTCAATACGTGAACCATACAATTCAGAGAGTAAGGCTGCAGTCGTAAACACATTTGGAAAGTTACATTACATTAACACCAAAAATGGGGTGAGGTTATCACTCATAGCTGGCTGAATTGCTCAGTGGTTTAGATATCTGGCAATGGAGCTAGACATAAGGAGTTCAATTCCCCAATGTGCCTCCTGCAAGTATTGCCAGTCTGTGGGGCCTTGGGCAGGACACACAGTTCCAGGGTGCCTCCAGAAGAAGGATATGGTAAAACATGTCTATGTATTTACTTAGAAAACCTGGAAAGTGTCACTATGTCAGAATTGACTTGTCAGCATGCAATTATTTATTATTATCCCGCATATTGCAACATAGTGCCTTCATTGTTTCAAAAAGGAATTAATTGCAAATAGTTAGCTAATGCTGTGGATTCAACAGTTGGAATTGCTTCTGCGTGAATTTACTATCAGACTGAGCTGATGAGTGAGTTTGTTATGTGTCAGAGTTTGTTATCTGTCAGTATGGCAATATTTCTGAATAGATCAACTGATCAAATTTCTTTGCTATGATGTGTGGATGCACTAATATCTTGCGGGTTATGGAGTATTTTTTTTTACTACCCAGTATTACAGAGTTCGCAAATGGCTCATGTTTGTGAGTTCTAAATCATCTGTCTTTTGCCCAGAGCCAATCATCATCATCATCATCTAAGTAGGTTTTTGGTTAAAACTTGTATCTGTTATATAATACCAGTCAATGTTTTTATAATTTTGACTGTGCCTGGAGTTTTTAAATAATAATAATAATAATAATAATAATAATAATAATAATAATAATAATAATAATAATAATAATAATAACAACAACAACAACAACAACAACAACAACAACAACAACAACAAGAAGAAGAAGCAACCACAAGATAGAATAAACATAACATGAAATTAGATAAATTAAAATGAAATAAAATATAAACATTGGGTCCGAAATGCTACTGCTAGATTGTTAACTGGAGCTGATCACACAGATCTTATAACTGTTAGAGCAGCTCCACTGGCCAGCAGTCCATTTCCAGAAGCAATTCACAGTGCTGGTTTTGACTTATAAAGCCCTAAACAACTTGGGTCCAAACTACTTGAAAGACTGCATCTCCCTTTAGGAGCTTGCCTAGGTTTTAATACCATTTGGGGAGGCTTTCCTCTCCATCCTGCCACCCTCACAGGTGTGTTTCTTGAGGACTCAAGAGGAAGCCTTCTCTGTTGTTGCTCCCAGACTTTGGAACTCCCTCCCACAGGAAGATAGTCTGGCCCCCTCTTTGCTGTCCTTCGGGAATCAGGCAAAGAGCTTTCTGTTCAGGCAGGCTTTTTCTCAGTAACAAAGAGATGGGCTGCCAGAGGTTGTTTGTTTGTTTTCCCTCTTTCCAGTTTTTACATTGTTTCTTTTCTATATTGTAAGACACCTTGGATTCTCTTGAGTTGAAAGCCAATAAAGAAAGAAAGAAAGAAAGAAAGAAAGAAAGAAAGAAAGAAAGAAAGAAAGAAAGAAAGAAAGAAAGTTGTGAGGTGAACTCCAATTGGAGATGAACTCCAATCTCCCTTGACAGAAGAAATTTCAAGTTCCCTCAGATTGCCCAATCTGCTGACTACCCAGATATATCACTTCTGTTTCACCACCTCATGGTTTGATGAAAAACAGCCTGGGACCCTGATACAATATGGATATTGATGAAGCTCCATAAGTGCTGAAGTCTAAAAACATCTGGAGGGCTGCACGTTCTCTATTACTGGTATCTTTTTTAACATATATGTATGTGTTCAGGTTCTCCTAATATGTGCATTTTATATGCACTGCATGACAAGATTCAACCAATCCAATAAAGAAAGCCTAGCTACTACGTTCCTTTCCAGAACTGGTTTGGGAAGTGTACATTAGTTCAGTTTATATTAAAGGGAAATGAAAAATTTCCCCAACCCTAGTATGGGTTTGTTGTTGTTGTTTAGTCATTAAGTCGTGTCCGACTCTTCGTGACCCCATGGACCAGAGCACACCAGAGGCCAGTATGGGTTTAGCAATTGACAATACATTAGAAATGAAACATTTTAATCCCACTTGAGCTTGACTGATTGTGCCATCTTGCTCTTACTGTGTTCAGTCAGGTGGTTAGTACTACACACAAACAAAGCAGCCCATTTTTAACCAACATCGCCCTTGACTGGGTTGCAAAGCGGTTTTACATTTGCAAGTTACTGGAGTTCGCAAGTGAGTTGAGAGCAAGGCCTCTTAATATGTCACCCAGACTTTCTGTAGGAGGCAAAGGCAGAGGCAGGAGCTGCGTTTTCAGAACTGGCTTGGAAAACTGATTTTCTAGAACTGTGTGGGAAGTCAGGAGCCTAATGCTGCTGCTTGATGTGCACAGCTTGTGGAACTGTCAATGCTATCTCAGGCTGCATTTGCAAAGACACCTCTGAAAGGGTCATGCACAGAAATTTTACCTGGTAATTTTGGATTTGGAAATACTTCACTAAATATGTTATTTCCTCAGCAGGTATCACTGGAGTAGTGAACCTTGTTCAGTTTTTCCTCTCTCTGCTAGTGGCATACTGTAATCTCTCTAAATGGGCTAATTTTCAAAAGTCGCTTTGATGTGATAGAGCCAGTTTATTTCTTCACTTTCCTTACTCAAATGATCTCAAGGTGATACACCAATAATAATGATAAAACCATGTAAAAGGTGGAATGAATCAAAATCAGAAACCAATAATAATAACAATAGCTGCCAGCAACTGTTAATAACAATAGTATCTATGGATAAGAACAGTTGGGCTGATACACGGTGGTGCATGCTCTTTCTCTCTCTTTCCTGGGGAATTTGGAAAGTAGAGGCTTGAAAACACTCTCTGGAAATACAATTCAAAGCTGTTGTCGAAAACAGAAAACACATTGCTATATACGTGCAAAAGTTTTTCTTCTTTAAATGAGGGCACACAGAACATAATTTTGTAATTTTATCTCATAGGAAAAGGTTGGACATGAACGTGAAGAGATTCCCTAATTTACAATGAATTTATTTGCTCTCAGAGGGGAGAGAATTTACATGCTCAGTATGGATTAGGACTAGTGATGAAGAGCAAAAGCTCTGGAATGTAACCTCTCCCCAAGACTTTTAAATTTCCTCATAAGGATTCACCCCTTGTTTTTCCAGCTCCACCTCTATAAGCCCACATTCCCAGCAATGGTTTATCATGCAGTTTCTGGCCAGGGAGATCCTTTGTGAATCACACTTGCTTTTCTTCTTTTACTCCCTAACCACTGTGGTGGTTATAGGATCTTCCTGTTCCCCAAGATCCTTCCTTTTTCCCCCTCCATGTCTCTTGGCCTCCCTAATACTTGAGATATTAGTAAATGCAGTTTCCTGAAGAAAAACACATTCCCCAGAATTTTAGAGCTGGCCCAGAGAGCAAACCAAGAAGAGGAGACAGTGGTGAGGGGGAGATATCCCCCCCCCGACACTACCATTGTTGTTGCTTTCAGGGCCAAAAAACCAGCCCCTCAAGTGAGAGAGGAGTGTTGTGATCATCAGGAGTCATTTCCACCTTTCCCACTCTCTGTGCTTTGTGTGGTGAATAATGATACTTATAATAATGATAGCACAGTGAATCACTTCACTGGTGATCACTTTTAATTTTTAAGGGGGTCTTTTAAACCAAGTACCTCCATGAAAACATAAACTGAGGCAGAGGATGGAACCAAAACAGAAGGTTTCATTTCAACACACTCAATGAGGGATATAGGTTAGTAGTTATTCCATTTGAAGACACACCGTTTATTTCATAACAAGTACAAGAATTCAAGTTAACAGCTCTCAGACAATTCAGATTCCATTGATCCCACCTCACATTTCCAGCCAAAGAACTAATTGTCAAAGTCAGCCCTTCCTAGAATAGACTATCTGCTTTTCTTAAAAGCCACTTCTAGCCTCCTTACAGTATGTAGCCAGGCAGCCTGCTTGGCTTCCAAACTCAGTCCGACCAGCCAGTTTCCATAGCCAAAACCTGAATTTAAGCTATTAATCCCAACATTCTAAACCTCCTCCTCCTATCCAACTGGCTGTTGACGTGCTAAAATGTGTAGGGTCTATCACAGAGGGCCAGGAGGGCTGTCTGACCTCACATGCTCAATAGGCATCCAATTTAGACTATTGACATCATTTCCAAGTGAGGTTATACATACCCACAGAGATGGTATGTTCATTTGTTAAACATAAACATGTACAATGTGCTACAATTTTTGTAATGCTGTTTTGGCATTTCTTCATATTTTAATATATCAGGAGTCTCCAAAAAATGGGAAAGGCCCAGGCTTGACTACTTTGAGAGTCCTGGACAAAGTGATTGGCTGAGATGCCTTTACGAGGCAGTTCAATTAATCTGTCACAGTTCTCTCATTGGGATGAAGTACTCCTAATGCTCACCTGATTTTTAAGGTGAGCAATATCATATGCCAAAATTTCATCAGAGCCAAGGATTTATGACACTCGGAGACCATTTGTGTATGACCGCATTGTTTTTGGTGATTGAGGACAAGAGTGTGAAAATAATATGGATCAATTTTCACCATTGCTAATCAAAACTCCTTTTGTTTCGTTTTAAATTTATCAGGTGTTTCCTGTAAGGGAAAACTGTCAAATGCAGTGCTGATCCCTTCAGGCAGAACCTTCTGAGATGATGGAAATGTGCACTACAACCCCACAAGGCCATGTTGCTAGTCGTACGAAAACTCTTGGGATGTTCTCAAAAGAGATGATAGGGTTAAGATACACATACACACTCCTTGGTTGTCTATAAAGTTGATAGGTCAGCAGCTTTCCATTCCCTTCAGAGGAACAGAACTGTTTCTCTGCCAGATGACTTTGGAAATGTACACATGGTGAATCCAGAAAATGGAGGAGAAATCAAGCAATGGTGAAATTTGACTATATAAAAATCTGTTTTGGAGAGGAAGGGGGTGTCACCATACAAACAAAAAATGTATTTTTCAGCTACAACAGTTGCTGTCATTCCCACTAAACCTCACATCTTTCAACCCTTACTTGCAGCATACTTTACATGCTGTTCTACACCCTACACTGCTAATGGAACTTCTGGAATAAGAAAGCTCACAACTTGTGACACTAGTTTTCCACTCCATCAGTTGCTCAAAACAGCAAATACATGCACCTATCAGGGACTCTCCAAAATCTCCCTTCCCTGCTCCAGGCTTTTTGCTGCACCACCACTGAACATATGCCATAGTATAAACCTCTTCATTTAGACTCTGTCAAGACCAGCACCAGCTGGAAATGGATGACAGTGGGAGCCCAGGCTCTAGACATAGCTCACACTTCAAAATTAAATGTTCACCTCCAGCACTCACCCTGAGATTTGCCTTCCTAGCCAGAGAGGCACACTAATTCCCTGAGACGTCTGCCTCCTCTCTCAAACCTGACAAGGAGATATGTGATCTCATACCCTGAAATTGATGGTCTGATAGGTTCGCCACTTTCAGTGACCCTGTGTGTCACCACAGCTGTGAAGCATGCAACTAGCATTTCTCTTCCTTCTCACCACTGCCATTTCATGCTGTGCAACTGCATTTATGTTCCAAAGCAAAACCAAAAGTAAAACCCTATTTGCTTATCCTGCTATCTTAGAAAAAAACACACGGAGAACAGGTGCAGATTCATATTTTAATTCAGTCATATCAGGGCTACAGATATAAAATGCAGCTTGTTTCGGCAACCCCTGATGCTAAACACAATTACGATTTCCCTGTGTTCAGTAGCATCAATGCCAGCAGACCCCATTATGCCTTCTCTAGTCCAGGTGTTCACACTGAGTCTATATGCCACTGAAACTTTCACCCAACACAGATCTCTCTGTTTTCATCTGGCAGTGACCTCAACTGCAGTTCTATGAAATTCATTTCAGGGGCCCATTCTTAAGAACTCCCAGAGTGGCTTTAAATTTTCCTTTAATGGTATTTCCAGCAGCGGCTTTATTTGGAAGAGGCCTAGACCTACACTCCTATCTTTATTTCATGCCTGTCGCCCCCCTCCCCCGCCACTTCTGGTGTTCATTCACACATGTAAATCCACTAGGCTTTGTCTGTATCTTCTGACTGAACATTTTGCTAGATTCTTCAGGATGGAAAGCAACAAGAAAATAGTATTATAGTTGCCTAGCAACTGACAAATAGTGTGCAGTGCTTAGGCAACCAAGCTGTGGGAAAGACATGTAACTTGGCCTCATGCAGTGAGTTTTTGCTGCCAGAGGGTAGGTCTGAGTCCTGAGAAATCTGGATCCATAGATCCTCAGGGAAGTGAAAAGATTTGGTTAAGGCCTGTTCTCGTCATTGCCCCTCATCCGTTGTAGTTAGGCAGAATATGCAATCCTTCGATCTACCATCTGAGTAGAAACGTGAGTGGAGATTTTGTGTTCTGGATGGGTCATAATAAAGAGATAATGATACTATGTACCCCATATGACAGTGTCCTTAAACAGAGGGTGAAAGAATCAAGCTTGAGGTGATCCCACCCTTAACCAAAGTGATCCTGTTTGGGACCTAACATGAGCTATGAGTGTTATTGAGCCAAATGGAAACAGGAAATTTAATTCCAATGCAGTCATATTGAGTTTCAGAGAAGGAAATTTCTCTAAAGCACAGGAACATTTTTAATAGATAAAAAAATCAAGAAGTCTCCAAAATGCTTGAAGGGTACTCAGAACTAGAGTATAACACCACTCAGGAAAAATATAACAGAATCCAAGAGCTACTCAGATGGGCTAAAAAAGCAATGAGAAGGAAACTGAGGGCTAGGGAAAACTTTCTTTAGCATCTTGCTGTCTTGTCCAAAAGAGAAGAACAAACAGGAATATGAACTTGAACAAAGAAAGGGTGAACAGAAAACTAAGGTGCAGAAAGGATTTTGAAGAGCAAACTTCTAACAGCATCTAAACCAATAATAAAACATTGTTTAGTCTCCAAATCCTGTGATGTAGTCATTTTCCTCTATTCAGCACTGGTTAAACCCCATTTAGAGTACTGTGCCCAGTTCTGCACACCACACTTCAAGAAGGATGCCAGCAAATTGGAGCAAGTTCAGAGGAGGGCAGCAAGGATGATCAGGGGGCTGGAAACCAAGCCTTATGAGGAAAGATTGAAAGAACTGACCATGTTTAGCCTTGAGAATAGAAGACTGAGGGGAGATATGATCGCACTTTTCAAACCTGAAAGGTAGTCATACAGAGGAGGGGCAGGTTCTGTTCTCGATTATCTGTTCTCAATAATAATGGTCTCAAGCTACAGAAAGCCAGATTTAGGATGAATATCAGGAAAAATGTATTAACTACTAGAACAGTATGACAATGAAACCAATTACCTTGGGAGGTGGTGAACGCTCCAACACTGGAGGCATTCAAGAGAAAATTGGACAACCACTGTCAGATATGCTTTGATTTGGATTCCTCCACTGAGCAGGGAGTTGGACTCGATGTCCTTATAGGCCCCTTCTAACTCAATCATTCTATGATTCTATGAATTCTATGCATCAGGAACAAGAACATTGTGAAGTAGTTGGAGTGACAAAGAAATATAATGAGATTCTCTAAATGAGAATTCAGTTCTTCAAAAAGCCTCTGGTTTATGAATGTGGGATATTGTGTTTCTGTATCCCTGATTCAAAACAACAGGAATTGGTCCAATATTGCTACACAGTGTTGTGCCCATGTTGCCAGCAGGAAAATGAATGCCAAGCTTCACATAACAAAGGCCAGTTGAAATGTTGACAACACCAGTGGTAGCAGTCAAGATGGTCTAACAGCAGTGGTTCTCAAACTGGGGGTCCCTAGATTTTTCTTGGACTGCAGTTCCCAGAAGCCTTCACCACTCGCTATGCCAGCCAGGATTTCTGGGAGTTGCAGTCCAAGAACAAGTTTGAGAACCACTTATCTACAAGATAGCCTCTTGTGGTCACTTCCATTCAAAAAGTGACATCAAGCAAGGGAAGATCTCAGAAGCTGACTCCTTTTTCCATCAGTCAACTACTTCTCACCCAAAAAGAAAGCAACGCTGGGACTATTTTTTGACCCGTGTGAAGTTATCCTCCTAAGAGTCAGCTAATTGGGTCATGAATGAAAGGATGAAAAGTTCAGATTGCCCCAGACCTGGAGGTGATTTCCTCTGAAGGCTTTTGTCAAGAGCCTGTTCTCAAAAATCCTGAGATAATGTTTAGTGAAAGCACTCAGGGCTGGGACAAACACAATTGTTCTGTCCTTTTGTAATGCAGAAATACTTTGAATATGCCTCACAAAATTGTATGCTAATTTCCTGGATATACAGGGCAAAATGTCCCCCTTTCTGGAGGACTGTCACTTCACTACTTTCCTTAAAGCAAGCCTGGTTTTTATTTTTTTGTTTGACTCCTCAAAGAAAACATGACTTTTGACAGTTTCTGTGATCTTTCGTTGGTCTCCAGAATCTCCTTATTTGGGCCATGAAGATGGAACAATGTATCTATTTTGGAATGGTCTTGCTGGTAAGCTTGTTCCATGCATGCTCAGTCTTATAGCAAAGTGCTTGTTTTTCCCTCTTGAAAGGTGTTTTTAGCAGATCAATATTTCAGCCCTTGCAGCCTGGATTCCTTCTAAATAATAATAAAAAGCAGATCCAACCACTATCTTTGAAGATAAACAAGATTTGTCTTTTCAATTTATTTGATCTGTTTTAAATCTGGGGACATTTAAGTTCGTTTGCTGCTGCACAGGGATGGGTAAAATATTTTTACATTTAAAAAATCATAACTCAAAAAACCCTTTGCCCAAACATCCCTAGGTTTGGCACAGAGGAAGAGCAGATTGTCCTGCTTTTGTCTACTACTGTCTGCTAATCTTAGTATATAGTTAATTGTGGTTTTTTGTTTTTTAAAAAATGATATTTATGTAGCATTTTTAACTGTCAACTGTTGTATAGTTTTGGTTGTTGGGTCCCATGTGAGGAGAAAGGTGGCACATGAATAATATAAATAAATAAATAAATAAATATAAAGGACCTTTGTGGTTTCTGCAAAGCCTGTTAATGTAAAGAAGCAATTTGATGCTCACAGGGCAAAATAATCCCAATTTCACTGATAGAAAGAAATCTTGAGGATGGTAGTGGATAGTTCAGTGAATAAGAGGTATATAAAACGAAGCATGAAGCAAAGCAAGTGAATAGGGGGCATTTCTTCCTCTCATAATGCTAGAACTCAGGGTTATCCTCTTTAGCTCAATAGTGAAGATTCAAGACAGATAAAAGGAGGTACTTATCTACACAATACAATGCTAAACAGTGGACCTCACAGTCACAAGATGCAATCATGGTTGTCAACAGTGACAGCTTCTTCTTCTTTTAAAGGGTCTGTATCTCAGTGTGTGCAAGCAGAATGCTGGACTACAAAGACCTCTGCTCTGATCCAACATGGGTTTGTTTGTTTTTAAATGGCCTTGGAGATTCCCTGCATGCATGTAGATCCCAAAGCCTAAGTCAGCTGCTTCACAGGTTAACTCATGCAAAAGTTATTACAGTCCACTCTAGCTTATTTGTTTCTTTCAAACATCTCATAGAGTTGCTTTCTCCCACAACAACAAAACCTTCCCTGGTTTCTGGATAGGATTTTGGGATTCATTGGAACCTGGGCTTGGGTGAGATCAGGTGAAAGCAAACTACAGTTCTCAGACAGAACTGTAGTCCCATCACAACCCGTCTGCTGCGGGTTGTGATGGGACCCATCAAAGTTTCCCTCCCTACTCTAAAGTCAGAGGCTGTTTGTGTTCATCTCCTCCTACCTGTGCAACTGAATAAATAATATCCATCTTCATCATCATCATGTGCCATAAAGTCACTTCTGATTTATGATTACCCTTTTCAGTGGTTTACTGAAGTGGTTTACCATTCTCCTTCTTCTGGGGCACCCTGGGACTGTGCAGCTTGCGCAAGGCCACACAGGCTGGATCTTCTGGGAAGCACTCCCAACCTCTGCCTCTGCAGCCAGATACCTAACTTGCTGAGCTGGCCATCCGGCATTACTGTCACATAGTGTTGAGAAAAATTGGAATCCATTTATTACGGCAATAATTCCATCAGGAACAACAAAAACAGAGCACTTCATATTTAGCTAAGGGGAGAAAAAACGATTTCCTTAACTGCTTTTGTTTTTGTGTGGAAAAGAAATCTGAATTTTAAGTGATGTAAATATTTTGCTAAAATTAGACTTTCATGTAGAATTATGTAACCACAAATACCTGTTCCTGCATTTGACGTTTCAGTTACGGTTTGGTCGACAGTTTCCTGTTCAAAAACAGATAAGCAGATTTACACCCACTACAGTATTTTGAGAAATCTGAATTTTTTGAATTTGCTTCTTGGAAAAGCCAAGTTGATTAAAAGTAGAAAATTTTTATTTATTTATTTATTTCTTACATTTTATAGAAAAGCAACCAATGGGCCATTTAAAAATCCTAATACTTCTCTGTGTGTTTAACTTTCATAAAATCAGTAGGACTTCACAAGCTTTTGTGTTTCTGCTAGATTGTGGCCACTATCTTTTCTAAGCAGACCATGTGTGTGAACCCCTGTGGACAAGAAATAATTATGTTATCCCAGCTGGAATGGGATTTCCTTTGGGGCAAAATTGGCTTAAGTGATTGAGGAAGGGTGCATGAACTCAGTCAAACTGTTTGCAACCAGAGAAATGACAACTAATAATTTGAGAGGTATTAAAAAACTTCTAGTTCCCATTGAGTTTGCTCATTTCTCATATTCTTCTGACCCCTTCAGTAGTTCTCTTTGGTTTTAGGTAAAGGTAAAGGTTCCCCTTGACATTTAGTCCAGTCGTGTCTGACTCTAGGGCGCGGTGCTCATCCCCGTTTCCAAGTCGTAGAGCCAGCGTTTTGTCCGAAGACAGTTTCCGTGGTCACGTGGCCAGCGCGACTAGACATGGAACACCGTTACCTTCCCACCGAGGTGGTACCTATTTATCTACTTGCATTTGCATGCTTTCGAACTGCTAGGTTGGCTAGGCTCTTTAACCTCTTTGCTTTTAGAACACATCAAATGTACATCTGAGGTAAAGCACAACAAACAAATGGCAACCTCAGAAATCACAAGGTAATGAGAAATAAGAAAAAAACAAGGCAGGCAACAGTGAGATAATCAATTCAAATATACAGAGTTCAAACATCTAAGGACAGAAGCTCTGTAGATTACTGCATTTACAACCCTGAGAGGGTTTTTCGGGGATGGTAATCCACTTCTGAATATTCTCTACCTAGATATCCCTGAAAAAGGTCACTATGAGTCAGAATTGACTTCCTGGCACATTATTATTATAATATGTATACGTATGTCTCTATACATATAAATATACTTTGTTGTTGTTGTTTAGTTGTTTAGTCGTGTCCGACTCTTCGTGACCCCATGGACCAGAGCACGCCAGGCCCTCCTGTCTTCCACTGCCTCCCAAAGTTGGGTCAAATTCATGTTGGTTGCTTCGATGACACTGTCCAACCATCTCATCCTCTGTCGTCCCCTTCTCCTCTTGCCTTCACACTTTCCCAACATCAGGGTCTTTTCCAGGGAGTCTTCTCTTCTCATGAGATGGCCAAAGTATTGGAGCCTCAGCTTCAGGATCTGTCCTTCCAGTGAGCACTCAGGGTTGATTTCCTTCAAAATGGATAGGTTTGTTCTCCTTGCAGTCCAGGGGACTCTCAAGAGTCTCCTCCAGCACCACAATTCAAAAGCATCAATTCTTCGGCGGTCAGCCTTCTTTATGGTCCAGCTCTCACTTCCATACATCACTACTGGAAAAACCATAGCTTTGACTATGCGGACCTTTGTCGGCAAGGTGATGTCTCTGCTTTTTAAGATGCTGTCTAGGTTTGTCATCGCTTTCCTCCCAAGAAGCAGGCGTCTTTTAATTTCGTGGCTGCTGTCCCCATCTGCAGTGATCGTGGAGCCCAGGAAGGTAAACTCTGTCACTGCCTCCATATCTTCTCCTTCTATTTGCCAGGAGGTGATGGGGCCCGTGGCCATGATCTTAGTTTTTTTGATGTTGAGCTTCAGACCATTTTTTGCGCTCTCCTCTTTCACTCTCATTAAGAGGTTCTTTAATTCCTCCTCACTTTCTGCCATCAGAGTGGTATCATCTGCATATCTGAGGTTGTTGATATTTCTTCCGGCAATCTTAATTCCGGTTTGGGATTCATCCAGTCCAGCCTTCCGCATGATGTATTCTGCATATAAGTTAAATAAGCAGGGGGACCATATACAGCCTTGTCGTACTCCTTTCCCAATTTTGAACCAATCAGTTGTTCCATATCCAGTTCTAACTGTTGCTTCCTGTCCCACATATAGATTTCTCAGGGGATGGATAAGGTGGTCAGGCACTCCCATTTCTTTAAGAACTTGCCATAAATAATGGCAAGTAAATAAATAAATATACTTAGCTCTATACATAAAAGTGAAGCTTGGCTCCATTCTCTTCATCTGGTGTCTAGGAAGTTGCCATTTTCAAAGGACACACATTGTGTACATGTCAGGTAAATAATGGAGTGCTTTCATTCCCCAGTGGGAATGCTGTCTTCTGTAAAGCTTCCTTCTGGGCTTGGAAATGTAGTTATTGCTGTATTTAAATCCCTTTTGGGGGGATCTGAGAGAGTTCATTTTTAGTGGCTGCTTCTTAGTCTACAAAATTCCCTGCTTCATGAAGCTAGGTTGCCCCTCCCCCCGCGCACATCCTTCTGACATACCTACATTTTTAAATTGGCTCTTTAACCTCTAAACCTTTCAGGATAACATTTTTAGAAGGATATACAACATATTTTATAAATGTTTTGTTTTTTAAAAAATCAGATATTTTACATTGGTTTTAGCTGCTTTAATTAATGGTGTTTTTAATATTCCTTTGCTTTAATCTCATTTCAATGTTTTAATTTATTTGATTTTTATATATATATTTAAGTTGTTGTACTCTGCATTGTGTTCTTTATGGGAAGAAAGGTGCAATATAAATAAAGTAGAAAAAATGAACACATGAATAATGTTGCAAATATTCTTCATCTCCCTTGGTAAAACTGTGGCTAGGGGATCACCCTAAGCTTGCAAAAGATACTATCCAAGTTCCCACAGTAAATCCAGATAGATATTTTTCCAGTGTATCTACAATATTTGCCCATAACAAGTATTCTTATTTGGAGTCTAATCAGGATGGATTTACTGAAATCAAATGGTTTTAAACCATAATTTAAATAACAGTTGAAATAATGTTTAATTCTATAATTCCCTCCCCCTAAAGCATACTCTTGTTTCCTATAACTTCGATACATATTTTTCAGAATTTCTGTCCCTAGACTGTTTACACTTCCTAAACTCCTCTATTTATTGGCACTTCCAGGATCTCATAGTGTGTACTAGACATGGGGACAAATTAAAAAACGGATCGCGATATTAATCAGAAATCGCTGATTCGTTAAATATTCGTCCCTTCATATTCGTGGGTTCCAGAGACCCCCACAAATATGAAGGAATTAATATGTCCCCATTTTTATTCATCGTCCATACTTCCTATTGCTTTCCCATTCTGCCTACCGGCCCGCCGATCAGCTGATTGGCGAGCCGATAGGCAGCCACCCACCCCCACAGCCTATCCCCCGCCCCTTCCTCTCCCTACCTTAGGCAGGCTAATGGAATCCAGGCTGCCTTTTGCAAAGATGGCAGCTGCAGCTTCCCTACCCTAAATGAAGCCACAGCCGCCATCTTTGCAAAGGGCAGCCAGTGTCCCTTTCTACAGGCCGTGGCTGCGGAAGCCAGCTGGAGACAGTGTCAGCATTGATTATGGTGGGGGTGTGGCAGTAGGGGTGGCGGGGGGGTGGCGTTGGCGCAGGAGGGCACAGTGGGTGGCAGGGGGCAAGGGTCAGTGGGAGGGTTAGGTTTTTTTTTGTAACCACCCCATGAATCGATGAATAAATTCATGCTTTGTGTGTTCATGGGCGGGAGCTTCATGCTTCATCAGGTTTTGAGGAATCACGAAGCAGGACAACTCGCCAAAATGGTGAGTCGTCCCCATCTCTAGTGTGTACTTTCAGAGCAAGATAAAGGGTTTGACTCAGTCAACACAAAGCTGCAGAGGAGAAATAACAATAGCTTCCACCTTAAGGAATCACCATCATCCAGAACAACTACAGAAAGCAATCCTGGAGATTTAAATAGGGCTTCTAAGACTTTCCAACTTTATATCGTGTTGAGAGAGCTTGAGAGAGAGAGAGAGAGAAGCTCTAGGAATTACTTCAGAGATGAAAATAGGGCTGTTCAGCTGAGTTATTTCTCATTTCCATGTACTACTGTTAATAAGCAGTACATGGAAATCCCTGTAGACACAAACTTGGCTTGAGAAGTGTAGATTTTTCTGATAGTATCTATTACACCAGTGTTTCCAACCTGGGAGTGTTTTCTAGGGGGTAGCGGGTCACCTCATATGTACAGTAAGGTAAAGGTAAAGGTTCCCCTTGACATTTAGTCCAGTCGTGTCCGACTCTAGGGCGCGGTGCTCATCCCCGTCTCCAAGCCGTAGAGCCAGCATTTGTCCATAGACAGTTTCTGTGGTCACGTGGCCAGCGCGACTAGACACGGAATGCCGTTACCTTCCCACCATGGTGGTACCTATTTATCTACTCACATTTACATGCTTTCGAACGGCTAGGTTGGCAGGAGCTGGGACAAGCGACGGGAGCTCACTCCGTCGTGTGGATTCGTTCTTACGACTGCTGGTCTTCTGACCTTGCAGCACAGAGGCTTCTGCGGTTTAACCCGCAGCAGCACCACGTCCCACATGTACTGTAGCCCTTATTAAATAATTTCTTCCTTGACCTTTCAGAGTGGGATATTAAAGTTAGCCTGTATGTGTGTGTATGAGAAACAAGCTCTTTGGGGGAGAAGGAAGCCTCTACTTTCTGAGAAGGGATAACTTTACCCTATTAAAAATCCCTTTTTATGCAAACATTGTGGGGAGAGTCATAGGTTAATTAGCTATTATAAAAGGAGACTGTGACTTGAAAAGAGTTGGGACCCACTGTATTAGATGGACTACTACACTGAATACCTGGAAAGACAGAAATATTAATCTAAATAATCTACAGAGAAACTTATGGAACCTCATAAAATTGAGGCTCCAAACAGGAGCATTTGGACTATATACAAAACTGGATTTTAAATATTATATAAATACATTGTCTCACAATGTACAATTCTTATTTCTTAATGAAATATCTGACTTATAATGTATTTTCAATTAATACTATCAGAAGACTACACAGAGGTGTGTGTTTTTTAATATATATTATTTAGCAAAAATAATAGAAAGCCAATTTAACTTCTAAAAAATTGTTTTTACTTTTGGGGAAAAAAAGATTTTTATCGACCCTGATTCCAAGACATAGGCAACAAAAACCAAGAAAGAGTCTTTTGACTCTAAAGACGAATATTAAGACAAGCAACTTATATTGGGCACAGTCTGTCATAGGCATGCTCCATTTCTTCAGATACATGGAATACAATATTCAAGCCACAGGTTTATGTGCACAATGATTCTGATGAAATGGTCATACACTAGTTGACACTAGCCCTTTCAGACTAAAGAGTTTTATTTGACATTCCCATTTCTCAAAGGTAACTTTCACGGTTATTTTTCATTACTCAAATACACTTGAATGCTATCTGCCACTGGTCTGTGGCACAAAACAAGCTTTCCTTTGTTCTGTTGAGATTTTGATATGAAAATGTATTAAATATTAATGTCGTATAGTTAAATGTAAAATGGATGATTTTACCTGATTGTATTCACTGTACTGATTGTATTCAGGTGTGGGTACAAGGATTAAGACTTAATCTTGTACAGCTGTGTACATGATGAAACTTGGTGTAACAGAAAATGAAGTAATGTATTTTCTGATTGGTCACTATAAATAAAACCATAGAAATATTTTTTAAAAGGTTAAAATGATGGTGTGAACAGAAAGTTATTCCTCATTAAGGTTGTAATTGAAAGAAGGAAGGAAGGAAGTTCATCTAACTAGTTGTTTGTAAATGAATACTTGGGTTAAAAAGGCTGATGTGCTGTGTCCTTACCACCTGGGAAATGTCATAAACAGTTGTTGTTTGCATAATTATGTTATCAACCATGCAGAGGGTGCTCCAAGCACATAGGGCTGTATATAAGTCAAAACAACAACAACGTAATCAGTGGTAGATTTTCAGGAGGAATTGTAGCCAGAAGGAGAAGGAGAGACTTGAACTTTTGCACAGCACTGCATAAAAACAATTAGGAGCCTTTCATTATTTTGTGCAATTGTAATACAATCTCATAATGGCAAAATATATGAACTGCAAACATCGACTCCCTTTTCACATGACCATACGCTCACCTGTTTCTAAAAATGTAATTAACCAGTGCTTCTATTGTGCTGCTAGAGAAGACCTTTCAAACTAGCAACTGTGACAAGATGGTTGTCATTTCAACTAGAAGTAGAAGCTAAAAATAGTTCCATTTAATAAGACCTTTCTTTAAAAAAAATATTGTCATGTGTTTCCACATAATTTCATTCTCTTCCCTGTACCTTCTGTTTGCCATGCAGCTGAAAGCTTTGCAGTTAGGGCCTGAGGAAAAGATGCGTGAAATATTCTCTAATTATCTTGCCAAATGCTTGCATTGTTTTGCAGCTCTCATTAATGCTGCTTCTGTGATTGGAGTATATGTGTTTCTTCTCTGTGTCATTTTCCATTTTGCTTTCAAAATTCATGACAACTTAGAAATACTGCTGTTCTATTTACCAGATGTGACCACCCATTTAATTTATTTTATAGGTTCCAGTGACATCACCACTACAGAGGCAACATCACAATATTATCAACAAAACAATATGGATGGTCATAGTCAACAGAGATGAGCACAGATGTAGGCAAAAAAGGAGAGCTATGAAGGAAAGATCTGGAACAAAGATAGTATTAAGGAGAAGAATAACAAGACAACTGAGTTGTGTTTGCAACACAAAATGGGAGTACTTTTTGATGTTCATAAAATAGGAAGAATAAAAGTATACAACGTTCAAGGTAGAGCATTGGCTTCATTGTAGCTAAGCCATTCATGAGGGATATTCCTTCACAAATAAATTCCTCTAGTAAACATGAAGTCAAACCCCTAGGAACAGGGGATGAAAAAGACCCTTATAAACCTAACAAAACCTGGACATCTGAGGTGCGTGGATGGAAGGAACAGCAAATCCCTGATAGGAATGCTTGACCCTGTCACTCTCCAAGAGGCGGAGGAGGATATAGGTTGGGTTTGACATGGCAGCCAGCATCTTCCTCTGCTGACCACTCCACAGGGATCCCCAGCCTGGAAACAGGATGCTAAATGGCAGAGCACAAAACATAAGAGCAAGAGTTGCATCTTTACATTACATATGGACTTGTTTTGTAAGAGCAAATGTTTCACAGAAATGTGCATCAGATATTTTTTTTTAATAGACTTGTCTTTTCCAGTGCATGTTGTTTACAGAGGCTAGAGTTTAATGCTGATGGAGTGGAAAACTCCTCCAGCACATTTACACAAGTGCACCGACTGAGGTCCCAGCAGCAGCCAAAACAGCATCAAGCTGTTCCAGCATCAACAATTAGTAGGCATCCTTCAGTCTCAAGAGACTATGGTAACATGCTCTGAACAGAGGTCTTGGAACAGTGTCTAGTGTGGCTAAGAAGGCCAATTCAAGAGTGACAGTCCCTTCCACACTGAAGACAAATACAATCTGTCCCCTGTCCAGCTCCCTGATTTTGCTGGTTTCAGGACTGCCTCTTTGCCTCGGCCTGCTGAACAAGTGTCTCTTCAAATTGGGAGAGGCCATGCTGCACCGCCTGCCTCCAGGCTGAGTGCTCAGATGTCAAGATTTCCCATATGTTGAGGTCCATTCCTAAGGCCTTCAGATCCCGCTTGCAGATATCCTTGTATCGCAGCTGTGGTCTCCCTCTGGGGCAATTTCCCTGCACTATTTCTCCATACAGGAGATCTTTTGGAATCCGACCGTCAGCCATTCTCACGACATGCCCAAGCCAACGTAGACGTCGCTGTTTTAGTAATGTATACATGCTAACAATTCCAGCTCTTTCCAGGACTACACTATTTGGAACTTTGTCCTGCCAGGTGATGCCAAAAATGCGTTGGAGACAACACATATGGAATGTGTTCAGCTTCCTCTCCTGCCATGCACAAAGGGTCCATCAACAAAGCAGCTGGTAATATTCAACTCTCCCCCACCCCTGCCCCAACAACCACTGGCTGTCTTGACCAACCCATGGGCAGGAGGGAGGAGGATTTGCAGCTGATGGAGAAGGTTAGTGCTGACACAAGGAGGTGTTGTATACCTCCTGGCACAAGTTTCAACAAGGTAAAACTGCTCATACAACTGGGGCTTGCATCCAAACAGGGTCCTGGCCAAAGTGTACAAGAGAGATAAGGAACCTCTGGGTCTCCAAATGTCATTCAACTTCAGTTCCTGTGATCCCCACCCCACCCTGTTGGCTATGTAGGTCTGCACAGATAGGAATTGCATGCCAACAACACCCAGAGGGCCACCAGTGAAAAAACACAAACCATCACTTAGTAGATCTTCCAGAGCTGAGCTTTCAAGTATGGTAGAATTCAGCAAGATTGGATATAATATGATGCAATAAATTTCTCACTTATCCTAGTTGAGAGGGCTGTAGTGGAAGGGAGTCAGAACAATAAAAGCACTGTGGGAGGTACACTGTAATAGTCAAACATTGTGGCAATCAATAGAGGTAAAGAAATAAAGGCAGGAGAACTCATATCTCAATATTGTTTCATCTTCTATTAAAGGTTGCTCTGTGCCTTGTTTATAATTCCCTTGTAGTCAACTATCCATTGCTAGAAAAAGTCTGCAGAGCAATTATATTAAAGCAGATGCTAATGTGACCCCAGGTGGGCAACCAGACTTTGTACAATTGAGCAGTTTTTTATTATAGCATGCCTAGGTTTCTTGCCTTGCTCAGCGGCTGCTTCTCTTGAAAACTAATATATCATGGTGTGTGTGTGTGTGTGCGTGCATGCATGCACACATGCACCTCCTGGAAACCATTAACAAAAGAAGGTCTTCTTTCCTTCTTTCCCTTCTTTATCAGCTCATTGGGACTGAATTTAATGGCCTCAGCAGATTCCGAAGCAAAATATCAGATTCATTCTGGGCAATATTTTCTTCTGAATCACCAAGAAATTAATAGCAAAAGCACTTTTCAAGGGATGAGAGTGAAACTAGATGCAGACTGATCCAAAACTCTCTCTTAGCCTTTTGAAGTTGAGATGTTCACTCATCCCACATTGACAACTTTGTCACTGTTAAATGACTAGCTGGCCCAGCACTGCTAGAGGTTTAGCATGGCCAGAGCTCCTGACAACATGTTAGTTGGGGCTTGTGGGAGTTGTGATCCAAAATATCTGGAAGGAATGGCAAGAAATTCATTCAGTTCATATTTTAATACTAATTTACCTAGTTTTACCCTTTTGAACATACACACAAACTAAAACTCAGTTATTGTTCAAAATTCATATTTCTTCAAATTATGTAATGTAATTATCCAATCAAAAATGTATACTAAGTTGTTATATTGGGGAAAGTACATTTTCACCAATCTGAAAAAAAATAGAATAATGTGTTCTATTGAGAAAATGACTTGTTAAAATATCTATATTGTGTTGTACTGGTTAGAATACAGGACTGGGATTTGACACACTCAGGCTCCCACTCAGCTATGAAACTCACTTGGTGACCTTGGGCCAGTCAGCTTGGCCAACCTAACAAGGTTGTTGTGAAGTGGGGAAGAAAAGATAAATATCTACCAGCTTCAGCTTATGAGAGGAAAACCAGAATACATACATACATACATACATACATACATACATACATACATACATACATACATACATACATACATACATATGATATAAATGTATACAATTTGAATTAAAATAATATTTTATGACAAATTTGTAAAAAAATTGCACAAAAACATTCCTGCAAACTTAAAATGAAAAATTTAAATTGGGAGAAGCTGAACTTTGAACAAGAAAACTTCAGATGGGAGAAGTTCAGAACATACCAAACCAAGACTGAAAAAGCAAGAACATTAAAAAAAACCAACACCATGCAAAAGAGTCCAGAGTTAGTGCTAGAAATCCAAACTGAGGATATGTTAGAAGAGTAAAATCCATTTGCATTGTTTTGTCCTTTATACTCATTTGCAGAAGACAATGAGGATGTCTCTGTTCCTGCCGACCAATGATGAAGGTAGAGTCTACTTAAGCAAAGCACCACCCTTTATTCTGCTTTATCAGCAGAAAATAAAAACTAAACAGGAATGTAGGTGGGAGCTCCAGATCATATGCGGAAAATCAAACACACATGATACACACATATGAACTATGTTGTATTTCTATCATTTAGAAGGCATTCATCCCATTTTATAGTTGAAGAATACTGAGGCTGGCACAGACAGGTAGCCTAGTGGAAGACGCAAAAAAAAAAACCACCTTAAAAATGGGAGGAGAATCCATCTCATCTGATTTGAAATCCATCTCTCCCTCTTCCTGGATTTTCTCATTGCTTGTTAACAGCAGCCCTTGTAATTGGGCAAGAAATTTCCTGGGCACTTTGACAGTCAAAGATTGAAGGAAAGGTAAAACAAAAGAGGCAACATGAAATAAATGAAACACCTTTTTACCTACCTTGTTAATATTAATCATTTGTGTGTAAGAGGATTTGTTTCAGTAACCGACAAAAGAACATGAAAATAAGTGGGAGAGGCTCTTTTGTGTGTTTTGTTTTATCTCATGGAAACACAAAAGGCCCATCTCTGTTGGCCATGGTGTTGCATGCCTTTGCTACATGCAGTTTGGTTTATTATAAATGTACTGCACATGAGGCCACCTTTGGAAAGTGTTCATTTTGCACCTCCAAATGCTCATATTGGCTGTAGACACCCCTCCAAAAAAACTGCACACTTAGAAACTGTGCATAGATAATGTGTATATTTCAAAGGTCTAAAAAATACTGCTGAAGAACACTTCAGTTAAGTTGGGCAGTGTGTTCAAGCAATACGTACAATTTAAGAAATGCACACAGGCAGGAAAGGAGACCTCTTCCCATCCTAGAAGATAGGATGTCTGTGGATACAGGCTTTCTAGATGGGCATGTCACTACTATCTCTCCAGCTAACTAACCAGACAGGATTTGCGTGCAGTGGAGTGGGATGGTAGTATTCTACTTTCTCTCCTGAGGTGTTTAGAGGAAATGAGTGATGCAAAATATCAATCATGAAGAAATAGCGTACTTTGATAAAGGGTGACGTAGGGGGAGTACATTGAATTGGAAAAGTCTCTCATCTCTTCCCTAAAAGACAGTCTGCCATCAGAATTCATCAAAGCCAGTCTCTACCTTTCAGAATCCTCAGTGCTGGCCAGGAGATTCTTCGGGTTATAGTTCAACAAAGTATCCCCCTCCCCCAGCTCTGTGCTTCATCTTGAAAAGCAATCAAAGACAGCAGGTCATCTGGATGTGCCTTACTCTTTACTCAAAATGGAAGTCGGGGGAAGGAGGAGATGCTGGATGCTATTTTTCAATTGTAAAGTCACTTCAGCCACCAGAAGGAACACAAAATAAAGTTGGATTGTTCCTGTTGAACAACGGGCAGATCTAAGAATAGACCTCTGCAGAAAAACAAAACAATTATCACATCTGCAAGCACTTCTCAGAGAGTGGCATGATGACACATCCATATGCTTAGCTATTAAGCAATCTCATTGTTGCACTAAACTTATAAGGGCAAAATGTTTTTCCATTCTTGGTCTACCCCCATTCCAAGTTATTTTGCTGTGTGATCAGTGCAAAACAAACAAAAAAACCCAGAATTTCCCATTTTGTCCGCATGCTTCATGTTTGATGTCCTGTGGCAGTTCCTCTTAAAGGCAGCAATTAGTGTGCCTGATAATTACTGTGCCTATATAGTGTAGAAATGCTAGCACCCATTCACATGGTTTCAGGGGAATTGTGCTGACTTACACTTCAGTATTTTTATTTGCATTTCTCACTACATAAAAAGCTGATCTTGGTACAACCCACTTAAAGAACTGATCCCCTTCCCCCCCCCCCCTCCTATCAATAAAATGTTTCTAAAGGTGTCACGACCTGTACTTTGATTTGGGGATATAGATACAGATACACAGAAAGAATATTTCCAGATTGACTGCAATGGCTTCTGAATATTTTTGATTCACATTCAGTGAGCACAGCCTAAGCGAGACATATTGTGATCTACAGGGCAATAAACATCTGAGCCTATTGATTTAATGCCAAAGTGAAGTTGTTTATAGACCTTGCAACTCAATGAAGTAGAGGTGCTTCCTATTACTAAACATGATGTTCAAGTGCCTGCTATTTAAAATTTCTTTGGAACACAACAGCGAGACAAAGGAATCGAACCAGGATTTTGAGTGCTTGAAAAATATTACCTAATTATTCAAGCATTTTCATTTCAACAAAAGTGAGTGAATGCTATAAAGCTGAAAATAGTAGTTTCATGTCCTCCGCCTTATTGTTCTGTTTCTATGCTGTTTTTCCATGGTAATGCCATGATTAAAGCAACTTGTAGACGTCGATCTGCACTCTGAGACCTAGCAACCCTAGCGAGGAGAGGCAAGGTAACAGGAGACTGAAAGCTTTTCTCAATTAGGATATCTTATTAATGGAATTCTTGTCCAGAGCAGCTTCTTTGATACTACTGTCTTTTCAGTGCCATGAAAAGGCCTTTTATTATTACAATTATCCTGACTGGCAAGAATCAATCTACCTTGTATTTGGTTTTTCACTTTTCCTGCTGCCTTCAATTTTTCCTAGGAATACACTGTAATTGTTTTTTTTCAGCATGATGTGTCCAAAGTATGACAACTTCAGTGTAATCATTTTTGCCTCTAGGGAGGCTTCAGGCATGATTTGATCTAGGACCCACTTGTTTGTCTTCCTGACTGTCCATAGTATCTGCAAAGCTTTCCTCTAGCACTAGATTTAGAATGAATTAATCTTTCCCCTTTTGGTTTTCTTCACTGTTCACCTATTACATCCAGCCATAGCAACTGGGAATGCAATAGTGTGGATGATCTTGGTCTTGGTCTCCAGTGTCGTGACTTGGTCTTACAGTGTCGTGACTTTTTCTAGTCCCTTCATTGCTGCCCTTCTGAGTCTCAGTCTTCTGGTTTCTTGTCTGCAGCCTCTATTTGGGTTAATAATGGAACCAAGGGATACAAAATATTTGACAATTTTAATTTCTTCATTGTCAGCATTAAACTTATGTAGTTCTTCTGCCATCTTAATTATTGTCTTTTTAATGTTCAATTGCAGCCCTGCTTTGGCACTTTCTTCTTTTCTTCCCAAAGAGTTGTTTCAGATATTTCTGGTTTCTGTCATTTCAGCCTGTTGCACAGTCACTGGGGAGAGACAATTATAGATTTTAATGGCAGTTATTAAGAGTCATTCAAGGGTTGCTCTGGTGTACAAATGTAGATAAGCAGAGTAAGACATGTTTGCCAGAGAAAAGGCTTTGTTTAAACCAAGAATAAGAGAGAAGAAAGATGAGAGGATACACACAACTGGTGGAATCAGCAGTCATTGCAGGAATCTGAGCAGACATTTCACCCCTTTGAAGCTACTCATTTACACAAACAATTTCCCCAGAACAGACTGGTGAAAATCCTAGTGGCAATTTTCTATCCTTAGCCAAATAAAGACTCTGAAATGAACTTTTTCCAAATAAACCATAACA
Source organism: Intellagama lesueurii (assembly GCA_037013535.1). NCBI lineage: Eukaryota > Metazoa > Chordata > Lepidosauria > Squamata > Agamidae > Intellagama > Intellagama lesueurii. The sequence continues at coordinate 223,814,845 of JBAJHW010000002.1, forward strand.
CCTTTTAAAGGCTGGTGTTAAATTATGTCAATATGAAAACTCCTTACATTCTGTTTCTTCACCTTTAGCCATCAATCCTTTATCCCTCTAACAGGAAAAGGAGAATTTCTAGCGGGCATCTCTCTCATGCTGCTTCCACAATACTTCCACTCTCCTAGGAAGTGGTGAAGTGGTATATTTATTCTTCTGAAATCCATATCAGTTGCTAATCTTTATATCCGCCATTTACACAGTTTACAGATTTATTGCAATATAATTAACAGAAAAAGATAATCTCACTGATGTGCTAGACCTCTTTACTGTGAACATGAACAAAGCAGTGAAGCAGTTTGTGGTGGGTACACAAGTAGTGAGATGTCATTTTGGAGCATTTTCTCTTTTCTTCTGTGGAAAAGGAGCTCCTGGAAAAAGTGCAACCCAACTGGTAATCCATTCCATCCCTTTTTAAAGTCAGCCGTTTTATTTTTTTCTTCTTTTTTTTACCCGAATCCATTAGGCAAACAGTGGTCTCAAATATTATAATAGCTAGTGCTTCTGAGACTTCTCTCTCAAGAGCCTTAGGTAAATATCATCATGACTTGCTTATTTGAGTTATATGTTTATCTTATTCAAGAGTCATGACTTCTGGCCCTATCCTTAAATGTCACAAAACATTTTTCTAGAACAGGGTTTTAAAAGATTAAAATTCAGATTAAATCATAGCCTTTAATCATTTTTAGCTGGCTAGAACTCATATTTTAAAAATGCCCATTTTAGAATGAGAATTCGTGGCAATATATGTAAGTCCTGTATGGCTTCCAGTTATGAAACCACAACCAGACACTACACATGCACACACATATATGCATATGAAAGAAAAACATTTGGTCATTGCATATGACCAGACCCCTCTGGTTGTTTGCTTTCCTCCTCCTTTCTTTTCGATTGCTAATCTGGCCTACAGGGAATAAATGCTTATGATTTAATCTGTTGGAAGAGACAGAAGAGCACTCCTCAGGAAAAGTTCTACAGAGAAAACAGAAGCAACGGCTGGAAAAAGTAAACAGTTTTCTCCTGCTTTTCACAATATTTCTTGAAAGGCTGTGGGGGGAGCTGAATGAGTCGGTTTTCACCTGTATTATCTGGTTCCAAGATCCCAACAGAGACTCTTGTCATACTTAGTGGAGCATCTAATGTTTGCCATCCAGTCATGACAATGGCAGAGACAGTAATTCCAAGATGCTTTGACCTCTGGGGAGCCTTCGTCAGTGAGCTGCTGTCCAACATGCGGCAGTAATATGGAATAAATCACACAGGCCTGGCTTTTCCACCACTGCCTTATTTCAACAGACAGAGACATGGAACTAACGAGGCATGATGTTGTTCAATGGATGGATCAACATGGGTATAAGTAAATACAGTGTAAGAGTATGTCCCCCCTCCCCATGCTGAATGAAGACATGGCTTTAGCAATCTCTTCAGAGTCATGAATGACAAATCTACTTTTCAAGCCTGGAGCAAAACAGAGGCTAGTTTTCTTTTGCTTCAGGCTCCTCATGAAGGCCTAGCATGAACAATAGATGGTGCCTTACTGCAGATTCAGTTTATGTACACTGCTGGAATCATGTGTGAGTCAACACATTGCTGCATGTCATTTGTTTGTTTGTTTGTTTGTTTGTTTGTTTGTCACACCTTCTGTTGAATGAGGTCAAGGTAAGGTACATGGCACTCCTCCTTACAACTTCTGAGGTAAATGGGGTCAGAGATATGACTCCTGATTGTGTAAAGAGTTTCAGGACTCTACAGCAACTTGACCCCAAATCTTCCATAGCCCAATCTCATACTGTAACCTTTGGATGTAATGAATAATCATAAATATTCCCATCCTCAATGAAAAAGGATACCTGCGACACATCAAGATACCCTGTTGAAAAGCCTTTGACCTACTGTGAGATTTCTCACTCCTCCATGAGAACCAAAAGACCAGCAGCTTTTTGTCAATTGAAATATTCACAAAAATATATATATTGCATAACATACAATTTTGAGCAGATTTTTTCACAAAAAAAGGCACAAGATGTGAAAAATGCACAAAAATTATCATACGCTGGCTCAATGGGGAGAAAACGTTTGTGATGTTTTGTTTTCCCTTGCAAGAATGAAATAATTCAAGATCTACATCCCTGCTGTGTCCTCTCTGCGACACAGGGCAGTCTTCTTTCTTTCTTTCTTTCTTTCTTTCTTTCTTTCTTTCTTTCTTTCTTTCTTTCTTTCTTTCTTTCTTTCTTTCTTTCTTTCTTTCTTTCTTTCTAACTTTGAAAAAAGCACATTTTAAAAGTGGCTAATGTGGCAATCCTAGATGCTGTCTGTCTGAAATTTGTCATCTTAGTGTTCTCTTTAAGATCCAGAAGCTCCCCAGATTTCATGTACATCTGTGGGAGGGGGGGAAGTTATAGCAATTTTGGTCTTCCAATGCAAATCAATGGAGTGAGCACAAGACAGGATCCTGCAGATCATCTTGACTGCTGATATTGATGTCATCAACATTCAGTCTGGTCTTTGCTATGCTTGACATAATTTTTTTCTGCTGGCAATGCAGCCACAATAGTGCAAGGCAATGTTGGATCATTTATGTTGTTTTTAATTGTGTATTCAGTAGCAATATCCCATATTCCTAAACTGTTTTTCAAAGGACAAAATAAGAGTTACTAAAGGCATAGGACAAGTTTGATCAATAAGGTTGACCTCAATTTTCTCATAAGTTTCAGAGTTTGGTACTCTTTACATATAACTTAGCATGGGCAGATGCTGCACAGCTACAGCTAACATTACATAGAGGCACGGGGGAATACTAGCGTTTACTGATTTTCTTTCTTCATTGCCCTTTGCTGACCAGTGCTGTTCTTGCATCTGTCAGCCTGCTTTCTCTTAACCAACAACGCCTGGTGTGCCATTTCCTTTTGAAATATACATATTAAATATATAAAAAACACTGGCCTTTCCATTGCCTCACTTGGCTACAACTCTTACAAGCAGAGGGAAATCAACAAAGAGATCCTTTGATTATACTTTCTCCTGTTGTTCTATTTCTGTTTGCCAAGACACTGAGGATGGTTTCTCTCTAGCTATAACAGACAATTCACAAAAGCAGTTAGTCATATTGTAATGAGAGTGTGATTCACTTTCACTGAGATCAAAGGAAATTTAGAAGAAGAAAGCACCAGAAGTAGCAAAAAGAAAAAAGGAAAAGGAAAAAAGAAATTAAGCAGCTTAATTTTAACATGCAAATATAGGTTTCATTATTGCTGTAGTGTGACAGGCTGTACATAATACTTAGTGCTCATTATTTATATAAAGCCCTTCAGGCAGCAATCCAATGCGTGCACACTGCTTAAGCATAAGCCCTGACTGAACACAGTGGGCCTTAGTTCTCAGGGCACCTTCCTAGGTTTGTGCTGTTAATGCACAGGATGTGTCACTGTGCTGGAGCCACTCTGAGAAGTTGATAGGCAGCAGAAGAAAAATAAGATATGGGAAGCGGGGAGGGGGGCCAGGAAGAAACAATAGATTTATTGAGCTGTGATTAGTGAATCTAAATGGCTTTGCTCAGTACATTTTTTTAAAAATTGTTGCTGTTGGTGTTTGACCAGCAAAATAAACTAGGCAATTGCAAAAGTATGGAGAGTTATCTTTCTCCAATAATGTTTTGCTGATCATTCATGTAGCCACATAGTAAGTCAAGGTTTGTGAATGGACTGCACAGTCACATAGAAGAGAGAGCTGGAGTCCAGAGCAGGGCCTTCCCTGGGGTTTTGCCCGGGCACAAAAATCTAAAGGGCACTGAAATACAGAAAAAGAATGAATTGGTTACTGTTAAGAAAATAAAAGGCTTCACTTTCCCTTGATTTTTTTTAAAAGCATAACTCCCCCTTTCTTTTGGGTGAAGCATGCCCATGCCTCAGGAAATGGTGTCAACTTGCCCAATGTGTCAAAATTACTAGTTATAGCTCTGGCCCAGATTCCAGTGTGACTGCTTTCCATCTATCCGTTTTTTGTTTTTAAACTGAGCTTCAGCTCGTACACTTCTACATTTCCACTCTAACATGATTACATTGTGTTGAAATGCATCACCCTGGGGTTTTGTTATTTGTATTATACCTTCTTGGCAGCATACACAGTAAATATTTTTCATAACTGCACTGTGGATGTGCCTGGAAGTCAGCTAAAAATCTAATACTGATGCTTTTGCAGATGTTACCTTTATTTCTATATGGTTTCTACTATAGGAGATGTTTGTGAACGATTATGACCCTCATTGTACCTGACACCATAGCTCCTTCAAAAACTCATAAATCAAAGTGCAGTAAGATGAGTTAATTATATTAGCCAAAGCAGTATTGCAGACACTTTTAAGTAGTGCTGGGAAAATTAACTCTGTCATAGTTTGCAGTTCGCTCACTGAGTTATAAAGCCAGTGATAAAAACTTGGGCAAAAGTTCTGTTATTGCAAAACTTAGTAGTAGATTCAAATGTTGATGCATTGATGAGATCAAGTACATCTTGGGAATATGTTATGCATAACAGCATTGTTTTCTATCCCAGGACATCATATCATGTATCGTTATACCATGTATCATGATGTAATGTCTGTGATCCCATACTTCATTGACTAGCCGCTCCCACATGTATTTTGTTTACAGTGTGACATCAGTATGGATGCTGCACATTTTATATTGTTGTTTCTTGAACACAATTCACTGTTGTTGTTTTGTTTCAGATCCAAGCTTTTCAAGTAAGTGGTTCCTTTTGCAAAAATGAATGGATTGAAATACAGCGATTCTCAGCCAAAGCAAAGATGGTGGACTTGGCTATGTGGTCATGCAGATCAAGTAGGCACAGAAAAGATAAACTAAGTTAGCCATCAGTTTGAATGTTGAAAACATTAAAGTTTGTTGCACTGAAGTCAGGGCTCATCATTAAGAATATGCCTGTATTATGCACCTGCTAAATTTGAATTAGGCAACTAATTTTGAGTTTCTGTAGCATCACTAGCCTGCATCAACCAAAAGTTTGGAGGGCATTGACTTCTTCACAAATATAAAGTTGGAAAGGCAGCCACACAAGCCACCAGCAATAACGAATTTCTGGGCCGTTACATGCCCCTTCTTCCTGCATATCTGATATGATGTATAACTGCTTCTAGCTTTAGAAGCCAGAAAGAGGTTCCTAAAGCTATGGTGGGTTTTTTTTTTTTGGGGGGGGGATAAATCCCCATTAGATTCAGTGGGACTTATTTCTTAGTAGGCAAGTGTGTAGAACTGCAGTGTAAAGCATTGGTTATAAAAAATATTCCTAGCTTAACTGGGTGATGTTGACTAATGGGATTCAGCCTTTCTAGAATAAGATTATGTTTATGTAGAACCTAAGGCTTGCTATGATAAAATTGTTCTGATTAGTTCTCGAAAAAGTGTTCTGCATTATGTGAGTGTTGACAGCCTCTTCTCCTGTGTCTTATTCATTCTAGGGCAGGCCATTATCTGTACAGGCTTTGGCTGGTTACCTGAGGCCTGAATAAAAATGGCTTTCCCTACCATTCTGGCTCTTTTTATGGAAGGCATTTTTCCCCATCTACCTGCATCGATTTATATAAAGAAGATCAGAAATTTGCTTAAATTGATACTCTCTTAAACAGTCAGCCACAATGGCAGGATCATGGTGGAAGGATGTAATAAAGCACTATTGGTGAGATGCTAGAGACACCATTAGGAATTACCTAGATTAGTCCTTCAGATTTTTTAACTCAAGAAGCTGGAAAAAGGATTAATTTTAGCATAGAATCATGGAATCATAGAATAATGGAGTTGGAAGAGACCTATAAGGCCATCAAGTCTAATCCCCTGCTCCAGGCAGGAATCCACATCAAAGCAGATTTGACAGACATGTAAATCTCACTCCTGTCATCCTTGGAGAGAAACTTGGGATGGACGCTCTTTTCTCCTCTCAGCAAGATGTCTCTATATGAGATTACTTCCCTGAGAAATCTTTCAGGATTTCTTGGACATGCCGTGGATTCCTTTTTTTCCCCTGGAAGAAATGCCAAGCTACATGTTACAATTGCTGCATGTGCCCAAGATTGACCTGAAAGGGGCAGGAAAAAGAGAAAAAGATCAAGCTGAAGAAGATTCTGTGCAAAATTGCATCTTTCCACAGGACTCAGCAGAAAGAGATTTTGGCAGTTCCTACACGGAACTGAAAAACAAAGCAAGGGGAAAATGGCACTGAGGTCTTAATTTTACACGAAGCCAGCATATCTCACTGATCCAGAAAAAAGTAACTTTGATGGGGCTTGGGAAACTGCCTAGAATGGGAAATTTTGCACATTTCCAATGTCACATCGTTAGGATCGCTGGTCAGGAGCATCCCCACTCCTAAAGTCACAGGTCTAGAGGGTGTTGTGACCTGGAACAGCCTCCCTCAACAAGAGAGAACCAATCAATATCAAGTTACAGGTATATGACTTGTGAGTAGAGCCTGGGTTACTTGCCATATTCCAGGGCATGAAGTGAAGTTATTTAAAGAATCCCAGCCCTTGCCTAATTCTGATTCCTGCACATGAGGAAGATTTCATTGTAGTTGTTAGTGTGAATAGGTAATGCTGTGGCCTTTGTTGTTGTTTAGTCGTTAAGTCGTGTCCGACTCTTCGTGACCCCATGGACCAGCACACGCCAGGCCCTCCTGTCTTCCACTGCCTCCCGGAGTTTGGTCAAATTCATGTTGGTCGCTTCGATGACACTGTCCAACCATCTCGTCCTCTGTCGTCCCCTTCTCCTCTTGCCTTCACTCTTTCCCAACATCAGGGTCTTTTCCAGGGAGCCTTCTCTTCTCATGAGATGGCCAAAGTATTGGAGCCTCAGCTTCAGGATCTGTCCTTCCAGTGAGCACTCAGGGTTGATTTCCTTCAGAACGGATAGGTTTGTTCTCCTTGCAGTCCAGGGGACACCACAATTCAAAAGCATCAATTCTTCGGCGGTCAGCCTTCTTTATGGTCCAGCTCTCACTTCCATACATCGCTACTGGAAAAACCATAGCTTTGACTATGTGGACCTTTGTCGGCAAGGTGATGTCTCTGCTTTTTAAGATGCTTTCTAGGTTTGTCATCGCTTTCCTCCCAAGAAGTAGGTGTCTTTTAATTTCGTGGCTGCTGTCACCATCTGCAGTGATCATGGAGCCCAAGAAAGTAAAATCTGTCACTGCCTCCATATCTTCCCCTTCTCGTATTTGCCAGGAGGTGATGGGACCAGTGGCCATGATCTTAGTTTTTTTGATGTTGAGCTTCAGACCATTTTTTGCGCTCTCCTCTTTCACCCTCATTAAGAGGTTCTTCAATTCCTCCTCACTTTCTGCCATCAGAGTGGTATCATCTGCATATCTGAGGTTGTTGATATTTCTTCCGGCAATCTTAATTCCGCCTTGGGATTCCTCCAGTCCAGCCTTTCGCATGATGTACTCTGCATATAAGTTAAATAAGCAGGGGGACAATATACAGCCTTGTCGTACTCCTTTCCCAATTTTGAAACAATCAGTGGTTCCATATCCAGTTCTAACTGTTGCTTCCTGTCCCACATATAGATTTCTCAGGAGATAGATAAGGTGGCACTCCTTATTTCTTTAAGGCACTCCCATTTCTCAGGCACTCCCATTTCTTTAAGGACTTGCCATAGTTTGCTGTGGTCCATACAGTCAAAGGCTTTTGCATGGTCAATGAAGCAGAAGTAGATCTTTTTCTGGAATTCTCTAGCTTTCTCCATAATCCAGAGCATGTTAGCAATTTGGTCTCTAGTTCCTCTGCCCCTTCGAAATCCAGCTTCTACTTCTGGGAGTTCTCGGTCCACATACTGTTGAAGCCTACCTTGTAGGATTTTGAGCATAACCTTGCTAGCGTGTGAAATGAGTGCATTTGTACGGTAGTTGGAGCATTCTTTGGCACTGCCCTTCTTTGGGATTGGGATGTAGACTGATCTTTTCCAATCCTCTGGCCACTGCTGAGTTTTCCATACTTGCTGGCATATTGAGTGTAGCACCTTAACAGCGTCATCTTTTAAGATTTTAAATAGTTCCACTGGAATGCCATCACCTCCACTGGCCTTGTTGTTAACCATGCTTTCTAAGGCCCACTTGACTTCACTCTCCAGGATGTCTGGCTCAAGGTCAGCAACCACACTATCTGGGTTGTCCGGGATATCCAGATATTTCTGGTATAATTCCTCTGTGTGTTTTTGCCACCTCTTCTTGATGTCTTCTGCTTCTGTTACGTCCCTACCATTTTTGTCCTTTATCATGTCCATCTTTGCACAAAATGTTCCTTTAACATCTCCTATTTTCTTGAACAGATCTCTGGTTTTTCCCTTTTTATTATTTTCCTCTATTTCTTTGCACTGTTCATTTAAGAAGGCCCTCTTGCCTATCCTTGCTATTCTTTGGAAGTCTGCATTCCGTTTTCTGTAACTTTCCCTATCTCCCTTGCATTTTGTTTCCCTTCTCTTCTCTGCTATTTGTAAGGCCTCGTTGGACAGCCACTTTGCTTTCTTGCATTTCCTTTTCTTTGGGATGGCTTTTGTTGCTGCCTCCTGTACAATGTTACGAGCCTCCATCCCTAGTTCTTCAGGCACTCTGTCCACCCAATCTAGTTCCTTAAATCTGTTCTTCACTTCCACTGTGTATTCATAAGGGATTTGGTTTAGATTATACCTGACTAGCCCAGTAGTTTTTCCTACTTTCTTCAGTTTAATCTTGAACTTTTGCTATAAGAAGCTGATGATCAGAGCCACAATCTGCTCCAGGTCTTGTTTTTACTGACTGTATAGAGCTTCTCCATCTTTGGCTGCAGAGAACATAATCAATCTGATTTCAGTATTGCCCATCTGGTGATGTCCATGTGTAGAGTTGCCTCTTGTGTTGTTGGAAAAGAGTGTTTGTGATGACCAGCTTGTTCTCTTGACAAAACTCTATTAGCCTTTGCCCTGATTCATTTTGAACTCCAAGGCCAAACTTACCTGTTGTTCCTTTTATCTCTTGACTCCCTGCTTTAGCATTCCAATCCCCTATAATGAAAAGAACATCTTTCTTTGGTGTCAGTTTTCTATCATTTTTGAGATTGTATCCCAGTACAGCTTTTCCCACTCTTTTGTTGACTATGAGGGCTACTCCATTTCTTCTACGGGATTCTTGCCCACAATAGTAGATATGATAATCGTCTGAATTGAATTCGCCCATTCCCGTCCATTTTAGTTCACTGACGCCCAGGATGTCAATGTTTATTCTTGCCATCTCCTGTTTGAACACATCCAGCTTACCAAGGTTCATAGATCTTACATTCCAGGTTCCTATGCAGTATTTTTCTTTGCAGCATTGGACTTTCCTTTCACTTCCAGGCACGTCTGCAGCTGAGTGTCCTTTCGGCTTTGGCCCAACCACTTCATTAGCTCTGGAGCTACTTGTACTTGTCCTCCGGTCTTCCTCAGTAGCATGTTGGATGCCTTCTGACCTGAGGGGCTCATCTTCTAGCGTCATATCTTTTAGCCTTTTGTTTCTGTCCATGGAGTTTTCTTGGCAAAGATACTGGAGTGGCTTGCCAGTTCCTGCTCCAGGTGGATCGCGTTTAGTCAGAACTCTCTACTATGACCTGTCCATCTTGGGTGTCCCTGCACGGAATAGCCCATAGCTTCTCTGAATTACTCAAGCCCCTTCGCCACGACAAGGCAGCAATCCGTGAAGGGTCTGTGGCCTTAGTATAGACCAACATCTATGTTATGTCTCTTTCTTCTCAGGGGATATGCAGGACCTAACATTGTATATGGCATTTCAACCAAGATGAAGTTATTGCCACATTATTTCTCAGTGAGCAAAATTTGAGTGATCAATTTTCAGAGTAACAGTGTAAGGGAAAGTATTATTCTCTTGGGTTTGGCAGTAGCCGATTTTACAAGGCATCATTGTCTCATCAAAGCTATGTTACTCTCTTCTTGTTGTTGTGTTCCTGAGCAATAAATGAACATTTAATTTATTGGTTGTGGTGATTACATACACTCTGAATTTCTCCTTCATTGTATTTACTTACTGAATGTCTGGAATGCAAATAAGGTTTTTATTTATTCAGCATTCATCTGCCAATTTGCTCCTCTTGCTGCCTTTTGAAAATGGGAACTTCGTTTTTCATTTGTCATTTGCTGAAACAGGTATTCAGAAGGACCATAATTTCCCTCCATTTTGAAGTCAAGGTCCTGATCACTTCCAGTCCAGCAATACTTTGAGAGATATTGTAACTGTCAGTGTTTTGTCCCTCAATGAAAAGTCATCACTTAATTGATGTGATTGGACTGTTAATATTCCATAGCCCTTTCCAGTTAGACATAGAGCATGCAAATAAGTGACTGCCTGCGTGTACTTTGTGGATGTTCCAGCAAAAACCAAACCAAAGTATCTCATGGTAGCAGAGATAGCCATCACTTTATGACTATCTCACCAAAGGCTCAAACTATACAGTCCAGGTCAGTAGAAGATGCAATTCTTTAAGTGCTACAAATCTCAGATGGTCATAGCAGAAGCTCTTCATCTCTCCTGTAGTTTTCAAATGAGCTTACTTTTTGTGATTCTTCGTGAAAGATGGGCTAAACACAGACTTCATTGGCAAATGTATTAGTCACAAATCTGCCTAAATCACATCCCTAGAACACTAACAGCTGTCAACTTCTAAAGTTCGGCAAATCTTGCCACACTATGATTTCTTGTTGAGACTTCCTGTTGTCAGAAGCAAGATTTCCTGACCTCTGGCAAAACGGAGATCCCCGTCTCATTTTCCTGTTTATTTGTTTATTTCCACTTTCAGTTAATTATTCTGAGCAGGAAACTGCCAAATTATGAGTATCTTAAATCATTTGCAGTGAACTGTGTACAAGAATGATGCCACTCTGTGCAGGAATTATAACAATCCTGTACAGCTTGGTGTTTCTTCAAATATTTTCAGGTGAATCCTGTTCAGACAAAATGTCATTCTGCACAGAAATTGTAACGATCTTGCACAGCTCGGCATGTCTTCCAGAAAAAATGCCAGTGAAAAATTTCATGCAGAGAAATCTTTCAGCTAGGAGAGGAAAAAAATTGACTTCTTTTCTTGGTTTCCTTCTGAGAGGTTATACGATTCATATCCCTAGCTATCGGTAATATATTGTTTGGTCTAGTTTGGCCCCATGTAGCATGAAAAAAAAACCTCATTGCTTGTCATTCTTTAGTACAGATAGTAAATCCATATATTTGAGAGGTTCATTTCATAGACCACAACATTTTCACCTCTGTAATTGGGACTAAATTAGACATGATATTAAATGCATGATTCCATTTCACAGATCTAGACTTCTTTTCTTCTTCAGGAATGGGGTTGTGGCACACAGAGGAAGAGAGGGTAATCATTCCCCAACCATCATGCTGACAAACATCTCTCTGTCTCTCCTGTCAATACACATTAAATCTGCTATTAACTATGGGTGTCCACGGAAGCTTTCCTCTGAGGGCTTGTAGAAATTTGGGGGAATCAATGGAAAAAGCATTACCTTCTCCTTCCCAATCATCTTAATTCAAGGAGATTCTGTAAACAATTAAAATGAGTATGACACAGAAGGAATGTGGGCCATAATAGGTACCCCAAGTGGACTCATAGAGATGGGGAGGGCATGCTACTGCATACCTTTGTACTTCCCTGAAACCAGTGGTGGCAGGCCCTATGGGCTGGCCAACAGGCTATTTGTCCCCAGACTCACATCACATGGGGGATGTGTCTCATCTCATGCAAGGGTGCATGGTCCTCCACTTTAACCCCTTTTACATGCCATTCTTTAATATAATAATCATGTGCTGTCATCAATTCTGATTTATGGCAACCATTTCCAAGGTTTTCCAGGTAGAGAACACTAAGAAGTGATTTACCATTCCCTTCTTCTGGGGGCATCCTGGGACTGTGCAGCTTGCCCAAGGCCAAACAGGGTGCCTCTAGTCATGGGAGGCATAGTGGGGAATTGAACTTGCAACCTCTGGCTCTGCAGCCAGATGCCTAAATGTCTGAGCTGTCCATACAGTAACATATTTTCATCCCTCTTCCCAAACAATGAGAGAGCCTTACAATGTGAAATGATCAAGGCTTCATCTGAGTTCTCTGAAGGCCTGGTTGGGAACCGTAGTGGGGGAAAAGAGGCTAGTGATTCATCCCTTCAAAAGAAGAAGAAAAAGTGTTTTAAGGAGTGGAGACAGGGCATCCCTTTCAGAACCTCAAATTGCTCAAAATTCCTTCCTTCCTTCCTTCCTTCCTTCCTTCCTTCCTTCCTTCCTTCCTTCCTTCCTTCCTTCCTTCCTTCCTTCCTTCCTTCCTTCCTTCCTTCCTTCCTTCCTTCCTTCAAATTGAACCATTCCAGGTCACTTAAAACTACCCAAAAGTAGAATTTTGGGGTAGTTTTAAGTGACCTGGAATGGTCTCCAACATCTTTAACAACAGCAGCAGCTGTGGTGGGGAAATCTCCTCTTTTGCTATCAAACATCTGAATTTCAATCCAGCTGTGTGTCAATCCAAGAGTCCAGCTCTGCAGTTTGCTTAACTCAATATTTCATGCCTGATGACAATGTTTAGTATTCAGTGAACTGCATTTGGCATCTGTAAAATGCTACATTACTTTTGGTCAAATCAAAAGCTACTAAAATTGCTCTGCCTTGTCACGAGTGCAGAGTCCTTCATCTCTATCTCATTGCAGGTCTGCCAGTTTGTCATCCAGAAATTTCACTGTTTTCATGTGCTACGATGAACCTGTAAGAAGGAAAAATAGACACACATATTCAATTTACAAGACTCAAATAAAAGATGTCTGACCAAGAAGAGGAAAATGTGGGAACTCTCGGGGTCAGTGCAAGGTGAAATGGCTTTTGTTTCCATTTGTAACAAAGAGAAAATTACAAAATTATATTGGGGTGGTGTACATCTAAACCTCTATCTGTTACTAGACTGTAGAGCTATCATCACCCCTGATATGGGATTGATGAGAGTCAAATGGCATCTAGATAAAAACAGCTTCCCTAGCCCTGCGATCTGCATGTACATGGAGACGCAAACAGGTTACAGACTAATCATAAGATCTGTTTTTGACCACAATTTGATATTCAAAAAGAAAGTGTGAGGCTTGGACATTCCAAAGCTTCTGACTCCCAATGACTTTAAAAAAAAAAAAAAGAAATAGTGAATATAGGGACTATAGCCCCTTTTAAGGAGAGAATGCTTGCCCAATTATAGGCAAATTATCACTGGGGATTATGTGGTACATGCAATTAAAAATGTGGTTGTGAGAGAGTCACTCCTGGCACCATTCATGGGCCATCTGCCACCACCCCAAGTCCCCTAGAGGTAGGGTTGCCAGACGTCAGGCAAAAGGAGGACATGTCCTCCTTTTTAGCCTAATGTCCTCCGTCCGGCAGGCAAAGATAAAAACCTTTAAAATGTCAGGCTTTTGTATATTTTATGTTATAATTTTGGATGGGAGGGGGAGAGGTGGAAGGACCCCCCGCCCCCCATTACCTGCCGCCGGCACCGGAGCCATGGCGGCGGCTGCTCGGCAATCTGCCATGCCCGCCCAGCCCACGTGGAGCCCAGAAAGGCAGCGCAAGCGGAGAGTCGCCTGCCAAGCCAGGCAGGAGCAAGCAGCACCCGAGTGCATCGATGGGAAGGCAAGCGCCCGGACTGTGTGTGTTCAAAGTCCCTTTCGGGGACTCCAACTCCCACACTCCCCAGCCTTGAACTTATGACCCTCGGGGGAGGGGAGGCTGCCTCGTTCGGCTTTGCCTGGCGCCACTTTCCCCCTGCCTGTGCCGGAGCCTTGTTTGGGCGTCCAGATTAGCAAGATTGCCTCTGAGTCTGTGCAGAGTGTGAGTGGCCGGGGGATCCCACAGCCGGGCTGGGGTGGGTTTGGGTACAATTAAATAATGTTTTTTGGTATTTTGAAAAAAAAAAGCCTCCATTGAATTTATTTTTATTTTTTAACATGACTGTTTCTTGGTCGGTTCACTAAGAGACATTTATTGGTAGCTATTGTCATAAAATTGTATTGATTGCAGGTTTAATCCGGAACGATTCAAATGAAACATTAAATACATCCTCCTCTGTCCTCTTTTTTGTCTTTCTATGTCCTCCTTTTGGTAGCCATGTATCTGGCAACCCTACCTAGAGGGTCCTATGGAGACTCCAGCACCCGGGCCCCAGACAGATGCAGACAAGAAAGGTCAGGCTCTAGGTGAAAAGGAGGAGGGACTGAGCCTGACTGGCAGGGGCAAGGGCAAGGGAAGCAGAGGGAAGAGGAGGGGTCCAGCTTGACTGACATGACAGGGATGGAGAAAAGAATAAGGAGAATCTGAAGAGGAGCTGGACCCTATTTTTTCTGACACTGGGTGGTGGGCTACTCCTTGTAGTTGAATCTCTGGACAGGAGTCTTGGTGAACTTCCCTATGGCTGAGGGGGTGATCAGAATGCTGGCATTCCTACCTCTGGCAGTCATGCCATCAAGACCCCAGCTGCCATTCCAACCCAGTAGAGGCATTGGAAATGCAAATGCCAAAAGGAGCACCAGAAGCAGCAGCAGAAGGGCTGGGGAAAATAGGACACCATTGAGCAGTTGACATTACAAACCCTCCTTGAAGGGTGTGGGTTGGTTCAGGGCTATATTCAAGACTCAATAGACTGTAAGTAGCCCAGCCGCAGTGAAGGGAACTCGAGGTCAGGCAGAGACTGGACTTCATGATGTGGGTGTGTGGGTGATAAAGAAGCCAACTTAGCTCCCTGGTGAACTGATGAGATGGAGTTCAGCTTTCCTTGTATCCTGTTTCCCAACATTAGGAACTTGGAGTTTATTGAGACCATGTTGGAGGAGGGCACCCTGCTGCTCCCACTTTGGGTGAGGGCAGTGGTGCTCACAATGATTAAAAAAGTATACGGCCGCATGAAGGACGCTTGGAGGCCTTGAAATGCGGTGCCGTTTTGCCCTCCTCGGTCCCGGATGAAGCCAGGCAGGACCGGGTCACATGGATGGAAGGGAGGGGGCGAGTGGGTATAAAAGGTTAACTCGCCCCCGATGCGATCTCCTTTTTCGCGCAGGCACCCACCCGCCCGCCCTATTTCTAGTGTGTTCGGGGTCGCCTTATGGGGCCGGATAGGAATTTTTGACCTCTATCCTGATTGGCTGTGGATGGAGGGATTTTTCGCCTATCCCACACTGGAAAAGGGTTTGTTGGCATATGAATGGTGGTTATTTTTGGTCACACGGGCGTGTAGTGCGGGAAAAAACTGGTTGTCTCGGTGTGTCCCTTTGATAATTATGAAAAGCCAACAGCGCATCCGACCTCCCGGCTCTGCGGATCGTGCGATTACAGGGCCGGCGGCGGGAAGATGCGCTGGGCCACTTTCGGACCGACAGTCATCAAATAAAGATGGCTCGAGGTCTGGGGTGTTTACTAGAGGCCGGCCGGGTTCCTGCTGTCATTAAGACAGCTGGAGCCTGGGGGCCTGGGACTCGCCCATTGACTGATTAGGGTATCGTGGATGCCCTACATTTCTCCGCACTACCGCAGGCCCCCCCCCTCATTTAAAGAGGATACTGATTTTATCTGAATTGAGTTAATAAAGTGTGGCCCGTATTTAACCCATATTCTGTCTGGCGTCTTCATTTCGGGGCCTGGGAGGGCAAAGAGATATTGTCCATAAATTCCTTTTTCGTCTCAGAAATAATTTCTTATCAGGCTACATTCCTCCTCCTGCAACCCACATGGAGGTGCATATACAGAAAACAGGTGATTGGTGAAAAAGGAGCCCTATTGGCATGCAATAATTTTGTCTCAACACAGCAGGTCACAGTAATTACAAAGTGAAGTCCAGCTAGTTTCTGTGCACAAGTACTATGTCATCCCTGGGCCACAAAGGGCAATTAAAGACAACAACTCTCTCTCCTTTTCTGATGGCAATCAAAATGCTAGATCAGGAAACCCAAAAATAGACACCCACCTCACATTTTGATGGGTCTCGGTAACAGTGGTTAGTCTGTTTTAAACAGAACTGCTGGCTCTGAAACATTTGGGCAAGACATGCAGAACCCTGGCATATATGTATTTTATTTAAATTTATTAAAAATATTTTTACCCCATCTTTCTCCTTTAAAAAGACCCAAGATTGCTTACATCATTAAAAGACAACATTAAAGCTAAAAACAATGAGTATACAAAGGTGGCTTACTCCGTCTCAAGACTATCCCAGAAGAGTTCTTGGATACCACACCCACAGAGCATGCTATTAGTTCCTGCATCAGCAGAGAGTTGGGTTCTTCCCATGGGAACCATGGGGTCTCTTCTAATTCTACTTTTCTGATTCAAGGAGAATGAGATAATTGGTCAGGTCCCCTTCTACATCTTTAGCTATCACTAAGTAGATAGTCATGTTAGCAGATTACAGTAAGTTATTCAACATGGTGAATACTCAAGTTGGCTTTAAATTATGTCCTTGATTTAGAGCTTGTTCCCATCTCTTCTACAAGATGAAATATTTAGCATACATGATTGGGAAAGCTTTCATGTGAATATAATGCACATCCATCTTCAAAAAGAAAACTAAGCCGCTGGAAGGTTTAGCTGCTATCCATGTAATCAGAGCTACTGGATGACCTAAGATCTAGAAGTTTTAATCTGATGTAGTTCACTAACATTGATCCATAGTTTGCAGCGACTTTGCTCTGATACACACCATATGGAACTAAAAGACTTGATTCTTTCAAGTTCCATTTCTGCACCACATCCTTGTCAGTGTGATCAAAATCATACTTGGACTTTGATCCATTTGTTTTATGTGGTCCACTCAAACTAACAAGTGCTGAAGTTTAATTTCAACAAAAAAGCAAAACCATGAGAACTATAGAAATCCTCAGCCTGATTTCAATTAAAATGCAGAGTACATTGTCTGAAGTTTGATCTCCTCATGGTTTCAGAAGGCTGTGAATTTAAATTTAAATATACAAAGGAAACAAAAATATAGCAAACAATTACAATTCTATCCACTTCCCCTTTAAAGAACTAGAGTCATGCCAGCAATCAAAACTGATCAATTTATCACCTTGATCATAGGACCTGCTATCAACAAAAATGTATAATATCTAATTTGTGTATATGAAAACAAGCCCAGTTTGGTTATGGCTAGTCTTTGGAGCACAAATTATATATATGAATTACTTGTAAATCCTGGAAATTGTTGAATGTGTGCTTGAGAGTTCACATTCAAGTTAAAAGCTAATTTGCTTTCTGTTGTCTTCCAGTGTCAAGCTGGGGTGACACTGAGACTAGGTATGTGCATTGTCTATGGAAAAATATGCGTAAGCAAATGGAATCAGGAGTATTTGTGTATTGCCTGAGAGTCTTCAGGGAAGAGCAAAGAGCTGCAATTCACTCCTGAGGTTGATCAACACCACAATGGATCCTTTGTGTCCCTTAAAAAGACGGTCAACAAGTGCCACTGAGGCACTAGCAAAAGCTCAGATTGAGGTCATCACACATTTATATCCCCTCCAATAGGTATTTTGCAGAGTTGTAAGGTAATGTAGTGGTGCCACTGTTCAGATAGCTTTTTACATTCAGAAAGATTCTTCTTTTTCTTTATTCTCTCACTCAATCAAGTTGACAAAACTTTGCTGAAATATGAGTCCAATATTAGGATTGAGTAAGGGATGAGGTGGCGCTGCAGGTTAAACCGCAGGAGCCTCTGTGCTGCGAGGTCGGAAGACCAGCAGTCGTAAGATTGAATCCACGCGACGGAGTTTGCTCCCGTCGCTTGTCCCAGCTCCTGCCAACCTAGCAGTTCAAAAGCATGCAAATGCAAGTAGATAAATAGGTACCACCACAGTGGGAAGGTAACAGCGTTCCGTGTCTAGTCGCGCTGGCCATGTGACCATGGAAACTGTCTACTGACAAACGCTGGCTCTACGGCTTGGAAACAGGGATGAGCACCGCTCCCTAGAGTCAAACACAACTGGACTAAATGTCAAGGGGAACCTTTACTTTACCTTTTTTAGGATTGAGTGTAGGTGGGATCATCAAAGGAAGTTTGTAACATGGGTTTTGAGTGGATAGCCTTCTACAGCGTCCTTCCTGTCTGTGGGTTTTGTTTGTTTTTGGTCTTTTTTATTTTTTATTTTGGAAAAAAAGATCTGGAAATGCACAGATAATGTCATGGACAGAGTGATTTGGATGGATTGAAGGGGATCAGAATGTATCCTAAAGGATACAGACCTGATCCATATGTCTTTTATTCAGGTACAGGTTGGATTGAAGGGCTTCTGTATACCCCTAGTTGCAACCTATAGTTGCAAACAAACTGTTTGCTCACTTCTGTATATTTTCTTACTATCTCAGAGATTCATTAAAGTGTGTTTCTGTGGGTCAAGTTCAAATATTAAAGAGATGAGAAGTGGCATTACCATTGGCTCCCCAGAAATAGAACACATATTGCAATTAAATAGGTCTGAACATAGCCATAGTATGACTGTCCGCTTTGTGGGTTGGATGTATAGTTGTAGTGTTCAAACCTGTACATCCACCAAATTTCATTCATCCTGTTAAATTGTCAGTTAAAAAAAGGAAAAATCCAGTTTAGGCAAGAGAGAGAGAGAGAAAGTGAACGCAAAAGGTGTTTGATGTAGAAGGAACTACTACCAAGATTAGCACTATGATCACTATTCCCACAGAGGAATAAAAATGGAGGGTATAGAATTTAACCTTTCTTAGTTCAGTCAGAAACTGTACATACTGTTGACCTTCCTTGTTATTCTGTTTTTATTCTCCTCCTTTCCAGCAGCAACTGCTTGTTGGATGGGCTTTTTGAGATAATGAATAACCTTTGCTAAACTGAAATGCAGCTCATTTTGTATTTTCCGTAACTCATGTAAGCTCTTTGAAAACATTGTTTTGTCACTTTGACTGCTTTCTTCGCCTCCACGTTAATGCTGCCGCTGCACATCATTATCATTTACCTTTCTCTTTTCAGATAATTAAGTATGATATTATATAGAACTGGCTAGGAAACCACAAATCACATTGCTGCCATTTGATGCTCCCCACCCCCAGCCATTCCCTATTGCCTGCATCTGTAAATCTTACCTGTTTCCCTGTTGTCAATGAAACAAACTCACGTCCATGTCAGTCCAAATTAATTTTTCAGGATAACACAGCTTTATCTGAGCTTTACAGTTTGTCATCACTGTGTAAGACATATAAACTATCTGACTTACCTACTGGTCACTAAATACAGGTATCCAGAGACTGAGGAACAGGCTAGCCATTCTTCTCTACCTACAAAAGAAATGGAAGCCCCTAATTGACTAAATGTCAAGGAGAACCTTTACCTTTACCTTATAATTTTTTAAATGATATCCCCATTTTTCTTTCCAGATTCTCACTGTAATCACAATAACTACACTTGCCCTCCCAGGCCCCGAAATGAAGACGCAAGACAGTGATATGGATTAATACGGGCCACACTTTATTAAATCATTTCTGATTATAAAAATCATTGTCCTCATCAAATGAGGGGGCCTGCGGTAGTGCGGAGAAATAAATGTAGGGCATCCACGATACCCTTCTCAGTCAATGGGCGAGTCCCAGGCCCCCAGGTTCCAGCTGTCTTGACGACAGCAGGAACCCAGCCGGCCTCTAATAAACACCCCAGACCTCGAGCCATCTTTATTTGATGACTGTCGGTCCGAAAGTGGCCCAGCGCATCTTCCCGCCGCCGGCCCTGTAATCGCACGATCCGCAGAGCCGGGAGGTCGGATGCGCTGTTGGCTTACCATAATTATCAAAGGGACACACCGAGACAACCAGTTTTTTCCCGCACTACCCGCCAGTGTGACCGAGAAGAACCACCAAGCAAATGCCAACAAACCCTTTTCCAGTGTGGGATAGGCGAAAAATCCCTCCATCCAGTAGCCAATCAGGTTAGAGGTCAAAAATTCCTATCCGGCCCCATAAAGGCGACCACAAACACACTAGAAAGAGGGAGGGCGGGTGGGTGCCTGAACAAGAAAGAGGATGCATCGGGGGTGAGCACTTCCTTAAATAACCTCTCGCCCCCTCCTTTTTCCACGTGACCGGAGCTGCCTTGCATCCTTCGGGACCGAGGAGGGCAAAGCCAGCCCCGCATTTCAAGGACGTTGTAACGTCCTTCCTGCGGGCTGAAACTTGCCCTCCCAGGCCCCGAAATGAAGACGCAAGACAGTGATATGGATTAATACGGGCCACACTTTATTAAATCATTTCTGATTATAAAAATCATTGTCCTCATCAAATGAGGGGGCCTGCGGTAGTGCGGAGAAATAAATGTAGGGCATCCACGATACCCTTCTCAGTCAATGGGCGAGTCCCAGGCCCCCAGGTTCCAGCTGTCTTGACGACAGCAGGAACCCAGCCGGCCTCTAATAAACACCCCAGACCTCGAGCCATCTTTATTTGATGACTGTCGGTCCGAAAGTGGCCCAGCGCATCTTCCCGCCGCCGGCCCTGTAATCGCACGATCCGCAGAGCCGGGAGGTCGGATGCGCTGTTGGCTTACCATAATTATCAAAGGGACACACCGAGACAACCAGTTTTTTCCCGCACTACCCGCCACAGCATAGGGACTAGTCCTGACTAAGTCCCATGCCCGCCATCAAGCCGTCCTAGCTCAGCAAGCAGGCCCCCTTTTATATCTTCAAGAAAAATGTCCAAGCCTGCATCAGACAGGTGGATGCCATCGCTACGAAAATATTCAGTGTTGGAAGTTTGAATCCTGTGGTGATTGACCACAGATCCGAGGCCGCCGCTGCAGACACCTCTACACACTTCCCTATTGACCCTTCGCCGTGCCCTATTAATCTTCTCAATGCTCTGGGCACCTCGCCAGGCTAAACGCGGGATGATATTGGACCAAACGATCCGCATAGCAGGATACCTTTCCTTCAGCTTCCCAAGTTCTCTCAAGATGTCAATTATGACCGCCTTACCAGACAATCCAGGCAAATCGCTGCCTCCTAAATGAATTACTAAAATATCTGGTGGCAGATGGTCAAAAGATGTCATCCTGCCGAGCTGGATCCAATGCATGCCACGCATGCCTTTCCATGTAATAAACGCATGGGCACCAAGCCCCAAATCATTCCCCCACGGGGAAAATGCGGCATATCGCGCCGCCCAGTAAACATAACTGTGGCCGATGATCATGACGTGCCTTCGGCCTTCCTGTCTTTCGACACCTGAAACGATATAAACAGCCCCTGCCTATACGTTAGGGAGAGGTCTGATGTGTTTGTGATAACAGGCCGACGACCAACGCCCTAACTGTTTAATTTGGTCTGTATTATAACCCATAGCTGCTGCTGTTGAAGCTGCTCCTATTCTAAAGGAATGTGTTCCGAATCTCATATTCTTCAAACCTATCTTCTCTAATGCTATGCCAGTAAGTTTCCAAAATTGGTATTTTGTAAGTGGCGACCCATCCGTATGCTGGAAGAAGTACCCAGGTTTTGGACCCCTAAACTCTATGAATTCCTGAACCGCCTTTACGGGACAGATGCCTTTTACACTACATTGCCCTAAGACTAATTGCTTGCCTTTTCCCAGCGGGTCTGCTTTAGACCGCCTTATCTTAATATTTAACCGCCCCTCCTGAACTATAACGTCCCCCAATTGCAAAGCCCTCTGTGAGATATCTGCCTTACCCATTGCCACTAGCTTGCTAATACGCAGGGCCCCGAAAAAGGCCACTAGCGCAGATGCATGAAATAATGCTGCTTCATAATGGTCCCTACACAATGCGCTCCATTGTTCGCATAGGTGTCCAAGGAGAGCCGGAGATATGGGTGTCCTGTCATCTTGTACTCTCCCCCTTTCCCTGGACCAACCTTCTAACATCTTCCTAATACGAAAGTCACAAGAAAAATCCCTGTGCCCATTTGATTTTGCGTAGAAGGCCAAAGCCGACAGTTTTCCTTGAATAGTGCCTGTCGCTAATCCCCTTCTATGCAAAAATATTATGAATTGTTGGAGGTGCTCCACTGGAGCCGGCCATGCTTGCTCTAGCCTCATTGACTTCCTAAATTCATAAAACTCGGTACCTGATGCTAAATAACCCTTTATTGTCCTCGGGGCCAGTGCAAGACCTATTGCTCTCGACGCCTCCTCATGCCAATCTGCCAGACCTCCGCTGGAAGCACTTCTGGCAGATCCCTGGCCTCCGGTGCCATCTCCCTGAAACGCTTGATCTGTTGGCGTGAGAGAGCATCAGCTATCCTGTTGTCAACACCTGGCACATGTCGGGCGTGCACCATTACGTTAAACTGCAACGCCCGTAGGGTGAAAGCCCTGACCAAATCCATGACTCTTTCCGAGTGTGATGTCAGATTGTTAATGATGTGTACCACTGCTTGGTTATCACACCAAAAACGAACTACAGTATGTGCCCATTCTTCCGCCCAAAGCCATAGGGCTCCTACAATTGGAAAAAATTCTAAAAATGTCAAGTCTCTCGTTATGCCCTCTTGGTGCCACTCTTTAGGCCAAGTACCTGCACACCATCTGCCACGGTAATAAATCCCAAATCCTAAGGTCCCAGCGGCGTCAGAGTTTACCTGAACATCCGCTTTCAGGCTAAGTTCCGATCTCCAGAAGGATACCCCATTGAACTGTTCTAGGAATTGTTTCCACACTGTGAGGTCTTCCCGCATACCCCTGGTAACTCTCGTTCTGTGCATTGGCCTTTTTAAACCTGACATGGCGCCACAAAGTCGCCTCAAAAAGGCGCGCCCTGGTGCTACTACTTTGCACGTGAAATTCAGGTGTCCTACCATTTCCTGCAACTCTTTAAGAGTCACCTTTTTCTTTCCTATTAAGTTGCTAAGTATAGTCCTAATGTTCAGCAATTTGTCTCAAGGCAGCCTTGAAGTCTGCTGAAGCGTATCCAGTTCAATCCCTAGGAAAGTCAGGGACATCGCTGGCCCTTCCGTTTTTTCTTCCGCCAGGGGCAAACCCATATCAAGGGCCATCTCACGGAAGTTATCCAGAATCATTCTGCATCTTCCTGAGTTCGGTTTTCCACAAAAGAGGAAATCATCGCCTAACTTGCCATTCGATGAATGTGCTAAACTTTTCAAAAGCTGCGCACGAAATTGAGCACCCCATAGGGAGGGCCCTATCGATGTAATATTGCCCTTGAAATTGAAAACCCAACAAATTGAAATCCAATGGGTGAACGGGGAAAATTCTGAAGGCCGACTTAACATCTGCCTTTGCCAGTTCAGCACCCACTCCGCAGGCCCTAATCATCCGAACCGCCTCGTCAAAGGAGGTGTATCTCACAGAACAAAGTTCCGGGGGTATTGCATTGTTAACTGATGTCCCTTCTGGAAACGATAGGTGATGTATTAAACGAAATTCACCTGGGGCTTTTTTGGGGACAATCCCTAAGGGGGAAACCCTCAAGTTAGCTATGGGTGGTTCTTTAAAGGGTCCCAAGACCCTACCTTCTCGAACCTCCTTATTGATCTTTTCTAATACTATAGCTTCCATCCCTTTTATTGATTTAAGGTTTTTGGTCACAAAGGCCGTTCTTACGCCTAAAGCTGGGATTCGGAACCCATATCTAAAACCTAGTCTCAAGTATTCTGCATTCCCTATTCTTGGGTAATCTGCTAGACCCTCTTCCAGAACCTTGATTTTAATTGGTGTGGGCCCCCTTTCCAGGGGCACCACCGCCCCCTTCTGGCTTCTTGCCGGGACCGCTAGTTTTGTTTTGACGCTGTGCACCCGCTTTGAAGCATGAGGCGTTTGGGTGCTTCCCCCCACAGGTAATGCAGTCATGTCTATACCTGCATGGGGACCTTGCACAAAAACCTCTGGTGTTATATTCGTAGCAGGGCAGGCGGGGTTGAACCACCTGCCCCGCCCCTGGGCGGGTAGTAACGTTCCCGGTAAATTTCTTGTTCAGATGACCGCTATCAAATCTGTCACCTAAACTACATTTGGCCGGTGTCATATGTTGCAGCCAAAGCCCTGGGTGCGGCTCATCCCAGCGTAATTCAGGCCTGATGGCGCTCTTCATTCTAAAAGCTTCATCGTAACAAAGCCAAGCCTGGCCTAGAAAATCTGAATTTGCCCTACATATTATATCAAAGTATTGAAATAGAGCCGAAGCCTTCCAAGGCTGTGTTTTAACCAGGACCCCAGCATATATAGTGAAGCCTGTGATCCAATTAGGCCAGTTTCTGTCAGGCTTCTTCCTTCTGTATTTTTCTTTTAATTTCTCGTCATCTTTGTCAATTTCCTTAATTTCCACCTCGCGGTTCAGAAGATCATAAAAATCCAAGAATTCTCCCCTCCATATTTTCTCCTTCACTGCAGGGGTCAAATGATCGCCCAAAGGCGTACTGTAGTCCGCATAGGGCAGTGCAGCTAGCGGGACTGTGTTATACCCCGTGTTAGGCACTGAAGGGTGCTGACATGTTCCTGTGTTCTTACCTTCACTAGATGTCCCAGCCGTAGGAGGGGTCGCACAATGCGTGCCCCACCCCCAACAATGCGGGTTTACAGGAGGCCAGAAAAAACTGGGCCATCCCATGGGTGGTGTTCCACAGTGGTTAGGTGTAACATGAGAGTGTTGGGTGGCACCAGTCCAAGGCCAGGCGGCAGAATTGGACTGGGTGTTGTGTATGGCTGTGCACTCACCACAAGAAGGAGTCGATGTTCCAAGTGCCTCCGAAGCCCGATGCGAGCTTGTACATGGCTCCTCATAGAGATCGTACCCAGCCGAAGATCCCTCCGCTGTCTCCTTGATCTCAGTTGCTTCTGTCATCCTGCATTTACGACCATCTGGCACCCTTGCCGTAGTGGGGGACCCTTCTTCCACAGCCTGTTCCTCACCTCCATGACCCTGTTGAGATTCTAAAGCAGTAAAACGCTCCATGAGTTGCTGCGTTAAGGCCCTAAACTCAGCCTTACGGCGACCCTTCGTGTCCCTGACGGATCAACGAGGGGTAACCTCGCGTTGTGGGGAGGCTCGTCTAGCCAGCTTCTGCGCCTCTAAAGCCAACATTTTATCTTGCAGGTCCTTAAGGATCACCCAAGATTCTTCTTCTGAAGAGGACTGCTGAGGCGAGACCTGAGGCACAGCTCTCTTTTTAGCTTTACTGACTCCGCCCCCTTTTTTGGGCAGCATAATGTCTAATTGAGCCCCAAGGTGTATATCCTTGGTTGTTAAATTTATCAGAAAGCCTGTTCAGAGCTTGTGAAAAATTAATCCACAGCAACTATGTTGTTTTTAAGTTGTTTGTGCACAATATATTGTGAGCCGCCCTGAGTAGACTCCTGTCTAGAAGGGCGGGATAAAAATCCAATAATAAATAAAATAAATAAATAAATCTATATTCTTAAATTGATCTATGATTATTCAATTTATAGATGTTAACCAGTAAAAGAAAATGGCAGAGAGGGAGAAAAGAGTGGGAAAATGAGCACACAAAATGGCGTCCGCCACACACAAAATGGCGTCCGCCACACTCAAAATGGCATCCACCACCCAAAATGGCGTCCGCCACACTCAAAATGGTGGCCAAAATGGCGTCCGCCACACCAAAAATGGCGTCCGCCACACCCAAATACTAACAATTTAAATTAAGCGTTAATAGCTACCAAATAATCAGGATGATAAACTTATATAACCTTTATCTTTAATTATTTTTAGTCTCTGTATCCCTTCCCCTTTAATTATTTGTAGAAAAGGAGAAAACAAAATGGCGGTCGGGAGCAAAAAATGCGGGAAGAGACACTAAACAAAATGGCGCCCGCTGCAAACCCAGCCAATTTCGCTAGCAGGACAGAAGAGGCAAGGAAAAGAAAAGAATTGGGGCCTCCACCTGTCCCAATACCTTTACAAGTAAGGCCCTTCTCTTTAAAATTAAACGTAAATTAAAAGTAAATTCGCTCCCCGCTGCGGCAGGGCGAGCCCGCCCCACCGCCCGCGCCCGTCTCAGCCCGCTCAAACAAGGACCACCAGAGCCCTTAAATTCCAAACACTTCCCATGCAATATCCCCAATCCAAAAAGTAAAAGCCAGGAGGGAGCCAAGGCTACCCTCCTTCAAACCAGGAACGTTTTCCTCGCTGCTCGCGCTCGCAACTCTGCTCTTGTTCGGGAACCTCCAATCGACTCCACACTGCCTGAACAAGAAAGAGGATGCATCGGGGGTGAGCACTTCCTTAAATAACCTCTCGCCCCCTCCTTTTTCCACGTGACCGGAGCTGCCTTGCATCCTTCGGGACCGAGGAGGGCAAAGCCAGCCCCGCATTTCAAGGACGTTGTAACGTCCTTCCTGCGGGCTGAAACTTGGAATGTCAACAATGCTTCATTTCCAAATTTTCAGGTATGTTCATAGGCCCACGTATATAGGCTTCAAAAGCTGTGTGTATTCTTTGCTTCCAAGTCATGCAATTGGTTGTTAATGTTTGTTTCTAGGTGTTGACAATGAACATTTCCACTGCTACACAGGACATACCGTAGTCATATAAAACCATGAGTGTTCAACAGATCGCTATCAAAACATTAGCAGTGCACAGATGAATCCCAGCACCTGCAAGTGACAGAACAGAGAGAAGACATCATGGATGGTGTATTTGTCCTTGCATCTTAGTACAACAGTAAGCTTGGATGCTGCATGGCACATGCAATATTTTGAAATGGAAATGTGATTTCACAATAAACAATCACCTTTCAGCATCAAAGCGCAAGAGGAAATTTGACACAGAGGAAATTTTCAAGAAAGACAAGGGCACTTGGCTCTGAATACATTATAGCCTTGAAACTGTCATCTCACTTCTCAAAGTCACATTTTCACTTGCTTCCTCGAGTGCTGCTTGGGAGCTCTGGGTGGCTTTGTTGTGCTTTCCATAATGGTACCACTTGTTTGTCCGCAAACGGTTTTCAGTGCTTTGAGAAGGCATCCCCGTGCAAGGTCAAGAGATCAAATATTCTGTCTCAGTAAGTGAAGATGCCCGTATGAAAGAGATGGCTGCAAGAAACTTGAAATGAAACTCAGGCACTGATGCAGCTCCTGGCTAGTAGATGAGAATTCAAAAATGGCAATTATTTTCCTCTTCATTTTTAGGGAGAAGAGGAAGATTTTAAGGGAGAAGAGGAAGCCACCATTCCATTAGGACATCAAAAAAGGTTGCTGCCTATGGTGAATAGAATGGAAGTTGGAGGGGCTAGGACTTTGGTAGGTACACTTGCTGCACAGAATGATCCTGCTTCTCTGACTTTCTATGTGCTACCATCTCTTCCTCCCACCCCCATTCTCCCTCTCTTGCTTTGTACAACCATACATTAATTGAGACCAAGGGCTGCAAGTGACCCACAGATTCCCCTATCAATTTGGAAAACATTTTAAAAACTCATTCATATTTTATTTTTAAAAATTTATTGGTACCATTGACAAATATATTATTACCGTGTTTCCCTGAAAATAAGACAGGGTCTTATATTAATTTTTGCTCCAAAAAACTCATTAGGGCTTATTTTCAGGGGATGTTTTATTTTTTTCATGTACAACAATCTACATTTATTCAAATACAGTCATGGCAACTTCTTCTGGTTGCTGCACAATGGTGGAGGGCGGGGTTTCACTTAACTGGGGCTTATTTTTGGGGTAGGGTTTATATTAGGAGCATCCTGAAAAAATCATACTAGGGCTTATTTTCAGGTTAGGTCTTATTTTCGGGGAAACAGGGTAGTATAGTATTTATTTAAAATATTTTTACCCTGCCTTTCTCCTTAGAAAAGGACCCAAGGCAGCTTACAGCATTAAAAGGCAATATTTAAGAACAAAACGATGAGTATACATATATTGATAAGATTGCTGCAATGACTTTGATCACTGTACTTTGGGAACACCCTAAATCTATTCTTAAACAACCTGCCATGTCTTCATTTGCCTCCTTTGCCTTGACAGTGTTGAAATTCAGTTTTTCCCAATTCACACTGATATCAGTGCGTGATCATAAAGGAAAAGAAGTAGTATTTATTTCTTAAATATTTTTGCTCAGAACATATCTAAATCTCCATGGTGGTTGTCAGCTATCATCAATACATAAAACCAGTAAACAACAAGAATCATAAAAGTCCCAATAAATATACAAGAAACTATTGTTTTTGTTGTTATATGCCACCAAGTCACTTCCAGCTTGTGGTGACTTTATGCATGAGGATTTAATAACTGAAATCCTGTTGCACAATAATGTAAATGTTACAACATTTTAGAATCAAATTTCCTATCTGTTGCATACTGAGTTGCATGATTTGATGTGCAACAGATACGAGTAATGCCCATGGACATTTCCTAACTTGCGGCAATTTGCTTCCACAAGTTACACCGTTTACACAATAGCCCAACAGGACTTCAGCCAATCTTAACTATACTGCTCTATGATTATCCCTGGATGGAATAATCCATTTAACAGAAATAAGCATCTCTTAGCCCCAACACTAAATAGAGCAGCAGTGGATCTGGAGAAGGGGAAAGAGACACAAAGAGATGCAAAGAAAATAAATTGGACATTAATTAAACACTTAATTGTACTTCAAGGAAGGAAGTTTGGTATTACTTTGGCATTAAACTTAAGAAATTTTCCTCTTAAAAGTATTTTAGCCAAACAACACTGGGAGTAAAACTGTTTGTTATGGCTATCTTACAGTATTGGCAAAAAGCCCAGAACATGACCTTGAATACTCAAACTTGGAACTCTGTTTTGACTTTCCTTTTTTTCCCTGAGAACTGACTGAAACATAGACAATTAACTTTGGAAAGTCTAATACAAACATTGAGTGAACGGGGCTGTCAACTTACATCAGAGACTGGATTCAAAATTAACCCTAAAGGTGATCAATTTACTAAAGTGGACTTCTTGAAGCAATTATTGATAAAACTGGACTGACTGCTCTAACCTACTGGACAACTTTCACTTGAAATACAAGTACTTGGCATCTTGGGACATAATGCTACAACAAGGGAAATTTTGGGATGAAACAAAATCTACCCTTCAAGCAATCTTAGAAATAGTGAGATCCCATAACGAAGAGGTGAAATCATACAAGAAGCAACTAAAGAAGGACTATATTCAACAGGAGACAGGGAACAATGAACAAGGAAATGTGAGAGTGGTGAATGATGTATGACAACCAAAGGAAGGGCTGGAGGAAATCAGAGGAGAAAATTTAGGAGATTTAATTCTAACCCTAGAATTAAATGTGTTAAGGGAAGATAAGGGGAGAAAATCAGCAGAATTAATTAATAATAGCCTGGAAGATCTATTGGAGATAGATCAAGTGCATAAAGATCTATTGGAGATAGATCAAGTGTATAAAATGTTTTCAGATGATACAAGGGATGGCAGAATGTTTAGAGAGATAGAAACAAGAATTGGGAAAAGACAAATAAGAGAAGGAATTACTTAGAAAGATGAAAAAGGAAAAAATATTAAGGTGGCCCTCAACGTTGAAAGCATGTATATACCTAACTTCTGGAATTGTAAAGGGACATATCTTATATATTAAAAAAGGGAATTAAACTGAAATAAGCGATCACTAATCAGGGTAAAGGCATAACACGGTGGTTTTTAGGGTAAATTGAAGCTAGATATAAGGATGGGGCAAAACAAATAGTACTTAATGAATATACATTAGATATGATATTGATATAGACATGATAGAAAATGTGGAGATAGAAATGGCTAAACAATTATATAAAGAAAATCTGTATAAAATGCTTTAGATAACATCTATTATGTATTAGGAAACTACTCAGTTATTATTGGTATAAAATACAAAGTTGGTGAGTTACATCACCTCAAAATTATATAGATTTGGAACCAGAATTACTTTTATTAGGTGTGTTATTAGAGGATTTTGAGAACATTGTATACTATGGGAGCAATACTATGATAGTAGCCAATATTGTATACTAAAATATACACATGAACGGTTTAAATGTTTAAAAAATGTATAGATTTTGATGAGACAACTAAGAAGACACCAAGACGCAAAAAAACAAATAATTATAAGCAAGCCATGTAACACGATGTTTAGCACGCACAAATTGAATGTAGATAGATTGAAAAACTAATAAAATGTTTTTTTTAAATAACATAATTAAGCAAGGAACACTTTGCCCCAGAGCAAGCTGGGCAGTCATTTAACTGACTTACTGACTTCAGAAGGATGGAAGGCTGAGTCAACCTTGAGACTGCTACCTGAACCTGTCAGGATTGAACTCAGTTTGTGAGCAGAGACTTGACTGCAGTACTGAAGTTGAACCACTGGGCTTGCTAACCAATGCACACTCACTTAGCATGGAATGAACATTCTGGATGTCCAGAAAACACTTCATATTGTAAGGAGCAATAATGAAGGTAATTATAATAAAGGGTATGACTGCTAATCTTGATTTCATTTTTGTAAAGTGTTCTTTGAAATTCAAAAAGTGTTATGTGTAAATGTTACAGGTACTCATATTCATGCCAACTTAATGTATTTTTAAGAAGGCTTCTAAAGTACATTACACTGTCAGTGTGGATACACCAGTCACTTTTCTAAGGCAATGAGATCTTTATAATACTCACTGGACAACCGGAGTAGAGATTCTGGACAGCAGCTAGCTAAATGTTGGTCAGTTATGTTTTGAAATAAAGCAAGCTCATTATCTATTTGCTTAGTACTATTACATGGCCTATATTTTAGGAAGCAATTATTGTACTTTGATATATTAAGTCACTGGATGTGTTTTAGAGATCCAGAATAGTTGGAGAGTATGCACTGGCTAAACTTGGATATCTCCTCCTAGTTGGAGTATTTAACCATTGTTAGTCTTGAATCTTTAGACTGGGGTGGGGAACATGTGGATTTGCAGGTGTTGTTGTAGTGCAACTCCCATAGCATAGTGAAGGAGTGGTGAGAGTTGCCATCTTATATCTGGAAAGCCATGTGTTTCCCATCCCTCCTTTGCCTCTATTTTCTCTTCCAGCTTCAGATTGCACCCTCATCACTCACCCCTTTTTGACCTTGAATTTTAATACATTCATCACTGAGCTTCTGCTAAGGAAAGCTTCAACATTTCAAATCCAGGTATCACCAATTAGAATAATGACAAACTTGTCTACTCAAAAGTCAATCAGTAGATGAGAGCTTCAGAATTTCAACTCCAGGTATGGGAAATTAGAATAATGACAAACTTATCTACTCATAAATCAATCAGTAGATTATAATGGTTGAGCAATCCCTCAGTAACTCTTTGTACACATTCTGAGAAGAGAAACTTCTGTACCCTGACCTTTTCAAAAATAAATATTTTACAGGGAACAAACAGTGGCCAGTACAGTGTTCCATAACATTGGGGAAGACTAACATTTAGAATAGTCATCCAAGTGGAGAATTATTTTTCATAATTTGAACAAACTCCTTTGAGCAAAGAAATCATTTTGGCCAGTCGACAATTAATTTCTTTGGTATCAGAAACTAAAGAGATAATTGGATAACAGTGATGGAGGAAATAAAGACCTCAAGAAAGAGATCTGGAGGTTATTATAGTCGCTTAAGGACCCTCTTAATCCAAACATTTCAGCAAATCAAATAGCTGTCCACGCCTCATTAATGGTAGATCTGAACATCATGACAGGAAATCAGAACTTAAATTTGAAAGAGGCAAGCAGCTGGAGAACAATAACCTTACAAGACCTTTCACTTTAAGTGAATTTGGAAAAGCTATTTGTAGTGGCAAAATAGTGAGGCATTAGGCCTGGGTGGCATCCATGTAGAACAGATAAAACATTTTGCCACAGGGACAAAAATGTGGCTCCTCAATTTCTTTAATAACTGTCTTGACTCTCTCAGGATTCTGAAAATTTGGTGAAAGTCATGAGTGACTGCTATATTGAAACCAGGTCACGAATCCACAGATACCCTCCCCCCCCCCAAAAAAAAGAAAACAACAACTGGCAGCTTTCACTACTTTACAATGTCCTGGAAAGATTGATTCTGAATAGTCTAACAGAACTACTCATCCCACAGCAGGCTAGCTTTAGGCCTGAGAAGAACTGCACAGCACAAATCCTACATTTGATATAACATACTGAGGACAGCTTTGAAATGAGGAAGATCATGGGAATAGCTTTGTTTGAACTCTTGGCCACCTATGGAACCGTTCATCATCATGTATTACCACAAAGATTCTATAATCTAAAAATAATGTTTGCAAAATACTTAAAATACCAGCAACGATTTTGCAAAATTATTTTTGTTTTGTTTTGTTTTAACATCTACAGCAATACACTCACATTTTGTTTAACATCTATACCAATGATTAACCACTTCCTCACAGCACCAAAAGTTTTATCTACCTTTACGATCTCTCAGTTGTTGGCCAGCTGAACAGTTTTCAGGTGATATAACATCTCCTAGCAGATACTTTAGTAGAACTTGGTGCATATACTGATGGAAACCAGCTGAGAAATAAGCAGGCATCTCAGAAACTTCAGATTATCTGTAAGGGCATCCAACTAGATCACCATTTTGCCCCCTGGTATTACTTTGGATCATATGCTGATCTATAAGAAGCCCTATTAAAACACAAATCAGAAGGCCTGCACAAGGAACAATATTATTTGGAAACTATCAGGAACCAGTTGGGGCACACAATCACAAACACTAAGAACTACAGCCTTGGCCCTATGCTACTCTGCAGGCAAATATGCCAGCCCAGCATGGTATGGTTCATCTCATACAAACAGGTAGTATTCACTGAAAGCTGTAAAATCATTACTGCATGCGTGAAGCCAACCCCTATAATTAAATCTGTTACCTAGCAGGCGCGGCATCCAGTGACACACAGAGGTAGCAGCTAATGGTAAAAGATTCAAATTAGCTACATAAAATGCACATCTATTCTTCAGCCACATGTCCCAGATAAAAATAATGGAAAAGTTTTTTTTTTCAGAAACATCTGAGAATCTTGATGAAGCAGCCAAGAATGTCTGGACAATAACGCTAAAAGAAAGAACTGGCAACCTTTAAAAGTGGATGGAACCCAAGAAAGCTTAGCATCTGGTCATACAAAGACCTGGATTACTTAAAAGTCACTTAATAGACCATAGGCTGGAATTAGCAGAACTAAGGTAAAGCTAAGAAAATGGGGCATTTGTACCTACACAGCTCTTTCTGAATGCAGAGAACAGGCAAATTCATATCCATGTCAGCATATTCCATGGCTCTCAATAGGTACCACTGAATACTTGTTAGTTGCCCCAAACGCTCTAGATGTTGCCTGTTACTGGGTGAAAAGTTTCCAGCATATGTTTTAGTTTTTCTGTGGTGTTTCTGATGCAAACAAAGTAAGCAAGCTGCATAACTGTGCTCTGCAAACAGCTGTAGCAGACTGCTGCTGATTGAAGAGTCCCTTTTTTAGATTTCGGTGTGTGCACAACTCATACATAATGATATGAAGTCATGTGCTCCTGAAATCAAACACTGCACTCTTTCATTGGTACCACTCTGTTATGAGAGGTGATATTCCTGTTGCACAGAAATACCTATGCAGGATACTGGCCATGGAGTGCAAACATTCAAAATCATAATTAATTGTCATTGGCCAAAACATTATTGCTTAGCATAGTAAATCATAGTAGTTGCATTGAATCAATGGGGTTTTGGTGAGTCAACTCCTCCTTAATTCCAATTAATTAATTTATTGGATACTGCCTGCTTCAGTGCACAGAACTATTCTGAGTGGTTGACAATAACATACTAAACCCAATACAACTCCCTCTTAATCAAATCCTAAACAAACCCAATCCAATAAAACATCTGATAACAGACACATTGATAACCAGCTGGTAAACCATGCTCATAATTACTGTAGAGGAAGAATCTCTTTAAAGGCTTCCTCAAAGAGACAGGTCTTTAATCACTTCTTGAAGCCTGGAAGGGAGGAGGTCTTACAAATCTTGACAGGAAGACTGTTCCAAAGATGTGGGGTCAATACTGAGAAGGCTCAGATCCTTGTGGATGCCTTATTTGCCTCCCTCAGAGTGGCCACCCATAGGAGATCAGCCTGAATGAATCAGGTGGCATGGGCTGATGTTCTTCATCCAAATGGGGCTACATATTTTACCTTGGTTATTAAGAAGTGACTTGTTTTACTTTGGCCATTATCTTACTTCACTTCTTGAACTCCACAGTTTGCCTTCTTTGCTCATGTGCTAAAATTATACCTGAATATGGATATTGTTTTGTGGAAGTGAAGACCCTTTAGCAAATGTCTAGATGGAGTACTTGTACATAGATTTAGAGACAAAGACTCTAAATAGGTGTAGAAATTAAGCATTACTTCCTCTCTCTTAAGTGACTCAGGAGATGTATTTGGTTAATGAGCTGCCATTTGTGCAGATCCTTACCATCAGATCCTCTTGAATTTCATTAATGTTCTAATTTATATTGACAAAGTAAAAAGAAGAAGAGGGCATAGATTCACAGAGGGAGTTTCCATCATGCTAGTTTTATCAATAAAGACTGAGCAGTTATGTGCCCTGTCAAAAATGATAAAGTCTGGGAACTGGCAAGAGGCTATGGGCAATTTGGGGGGGAATACAATACATAATTGGGCAACTCAGTCCATCGATGGCAAAGAACCCTGTGAGGAGAAAACAACTAATTGAGAGGACTCCACCAGAGGGGAGACACTGTTTATCTGACGGCTTCTGTTGGTTACCTTAAAATATCATGGTAGGAAGAACACCAATTTTTGAAAGCTGTGATCCAGCCATAACCTGGGCGTGAGGTGGGTAGGAATTTGCATTCATCTTTATTATGCGTAGCTGACAGCATTCAGAATGCTGGATTTCAAAATGAATTCACCAGTGTTAAACATTAGGAGTTGGAAGAACACTTTTCTTCTGATAATAGTAAAAAGCTAAACTCTGTAACGTATTGAATTGGCAGTATTAATTCACTACTTAAATAATTCATTAGAAAAGTGGGATTTGCACTATTGACTCTAACTGGGACCTTCATCATTTGCTCATTTAGAAGTGCTCATTTTGTTGTTTTGGAATTGTGTTCCACAATTGAGTGTGGTTTTTTTTCTAAATAGATTACAAATCCCATAACGTAGATGTTAATCTGGAGATAAATGCTAATAAGATTTAATATGTCTGAAAACTATGGGATGGGAAAAAAACTGTTTGGCCTAGAACATAGGACTTTGCCTACCCACTCATACAGAGAGAAAAACATTGCTTAACCAAAAATTCTGACTGGACACAAACTGAGAATTATTGCATTCACTATCCCATAGATAATTCAGTTTTAGAAACCTCTTTGATGTTTGAAAGACTTTCAGCTTTTGAAGCATTTGAAGCAAAACAAACATCTGACTCAAAACTCGTAAAAGAAACTGGGATGATTTGTATAGTCCCTTCCCTAAGCAGAACTTTCTTGGTAGAGCAGCTTTGACACATTCTCTTGGTGGGATTAAATGAAAAATGATTCAGAAAGAAAGAAGAAATTCACCATCCCCAAATATTTTTGAAAATGTGTCCTCCATTTTCTTTCTTTAAGAAAACATTCAATCCGCTTCATCTTGGCACCTAGGGCAAAGGAAGAATCCTACTCTAGACCATCTTTTTCTGGAACACCAAGAAATGAATGAAATTGGAGGTTGTGGGAGAAAGATGACCATTAGTATAATATAGTGAAAAGGGGAAAGACAAAACCATATATTCAGATGTTGTAAATACTTTAAAAAAAGAAAAAAGCTCAGTGCTTGCAGGAGGTCAGGCGAATGAGCCTAAAGGCAGATTAAGTCCCATTGCATATATGGGACAACGTGTTTGTAAGATTCCAGAAAGTGAACTGGCCAAATTGCAGGAGGCACAGGACTTTCTCCCTATTTTTAATGAATCAACTGAGGCTCCAGGAAAAACTGAACACTTGGAAGAATGCAGAACCAATGAAGCTAACTATATGCACATCAAGATTCATCTGATCCTAAAAATGAGCTGCTGGTGGAAACATACAGAGGTGTAAGTATGGTGACTATCATTGTTGTTGTTTCTACAACATCAGGCAGATGTCTAGAACATCAAGGAAGGTGCATTTGTCATTTTGCTGTAATGTCAAACTATTTCTTAGTGAAGTAATCCTCGAGACCGCAGAGCATTAGGG
This sequence comes from Intellagama lesueurii, assembly GCA_037013535.1. Lineage (NCBI taxonomy): Eukaryota > Metazoa > Chordata > Lepidosauria > Squamata > Agamidae > Intellagama > Intellagama lesueurii. The sequence continues at coordinate 223,851,168 of JBAJHW010000002.1, forward strand.
AAAGTGAAAGAAAACGAGTGTTAGGGAAAGTGAAAGAAAAAAGTGCAAAAGCAGAACTGCATCTGAACATGAGGACAAAAATCATGACTAGAGAAGAACTACACAACTCTAATGCTGACAATAAAAAAAAATGAAGTGGTTAGAGGTTTTGTATACCTTGGTTCAATCATCATCCAAATGGAGACTGCAGCCAAGAAATCAGAAGAAGACTGAGACTTGGAAGGGCAACAATGATGGACCTAGAAAATATTATCAAGTGTAAGGATGTGTCACTAGAGACCAAGGCTAAGATTACTCACACTCTTGTATTTCTGATCACTCGATATGGATGTGAAAGCTGGACTGGAAAGAAAACTGAAGGGGAAAAAAATGATTTGTTTGAAAAGTGATGCTGGAGGAGAGCTTTGCTGATACCTTGGACTGCCAGAAAGACAAACACGTGGGCCCTACATCAAAGCAAGCCTGAACTATTTCTGGAAACATAAAATGATGAAAACGAGGTTGTCCTATCTGGGCACATCATGAGAAGGCAGGATTCTCTGAAAAAGACAATAATACTATGAAAGGAGGAAGATAACAGGAAAAGAGGAAGACCAAATATGAGATGGACTGATTCACAAAAGGAATCCACAGGCTTGGGTTTACAAGAGCTGAGCAGGGCAGTTGAGGACAGGACATTTTGGAGATCACTCATTCATAGGGTCGCCATAAGATGGAGGCAACTTGATGACACATAACAACAACAAAATGATTTAAAAAATATTGAAAGGAAAATAACGTATTGGTAAATGAAGCTGGGAGACTGGTTTGAATGAACACAACATCATTGTTCCGAGTTGCTGTGTCTGATGTTGAAGTACCCATGGTGAAGTAGAAGAACAAGAAAGAGAAGAAACCCCACAGACATCACTGGGAAAAATTGAAAATCTTTCTGTACTTAACTTTGCCTTAACTGTGACCCATACATTCACATGCACACATTTAATACAAAAGGGTATAAGACTTGGGAGAACTACAGATATACATTTTTCAAGATCTTGAAAAAGTAAACCAGAATTCTGAGCAAATGATGAAAGAGCTCAGTTTACAGCAGGTGTACTTGACAGACAAAGTGAGAGATCCATACTTTTGAGGGGTGTCTGCTGTTTTGTCAGAATGCTTAGACAGAAGCAAATATGGCCTGGCATAGAGACAGAGTGTAGGCGAGGTGATAGGTTTGTTTATATATATATATAAAACAACTACTGTTGATGAAACACTTTCCCACAGTAGAACTTTGGCTTTGCATTGCCACTGAATTTTATTTCATGTGAAGCATTTTAATCCTATTCTTCAACCAAAAAAGCTCTTTCTTGATTCATGGAAGGTGACTAATAAGCCAGTTGCTGTGCTGTGGCTTACAGTTTAAAATACACAACACAAAAGGAGGAGAGGGAAGGGAAGAGACAGAGCATGTGAGATGGAGGAGGAAAGGGGGAAACTCAGACACTATTCTCAGTTATAAAGTTCTTAAAACAACCAGTTGGATTTGATAAAAACACATAAAATAATAAAATAACTTTATTTTTTAATTTGTGTTGCCTAATTTGAAAGAAATCTTGTGCCTTAGCAATTTTCTTCTAGAATGTTGTCAATTATTTTCTTCCATAATCTTAGGGACTGCTGTTTGCCCAAATATTCAAGGCAGTTATATATCATCTAGGCTCCCTTGTTGAAAAACAGCCTTGCTTTGTGTTTGGGTGAGATGTGATTAACTAATGAAAAGAGTCAACTTCTGCATGGTGTCATTTTGTGAATGGTAATGAGCAGAAGAAGGTATCCTGTAGACCACTGTAGCTGCTACCATTGGTGTTGTCAACATTCAGGTTACTCTTTGCTATGTAAAGTTTGGCATCCTTTTTCCTGCGGGCAACACACAAACAATATTGTGCAGCAATATTGGGCCATTTCCTGGCTTTTTGAATTGTGAGTACAGAAGCACAATAACTCACATTCATAAACTGGAGGTTGTTTGTTTGTTTGTTTGTTTTTTGGAAGAATTGAATTTCTGTATGGCCAGCAGAATTTCCTGGGGATGGTGGTAGGGGTGTCCCTATTCAATTGCTGTGTCAAGTGTTCTACACCTGCTTTAGCCATATGACTAAATCCAATTCTAATGACCTTTCTAGAGGTCAAAGGCACCTTCTAGATGCCTTTGATGATGGCTATGTCTACTCCATTTAGTGATGAAACACATTATATGGGTAAAAGACAAAATGAAACACCAAGAGATCTACACATGATCTAGTATTTTTTAAAAATGAGTATGGTAGGGGACATTGCATAAAAACTGATGGATCAATGGAAAAGAATGAACTTCTAAAAATGTGAATGTTAAAAAAAACACAAATATTTCCATTCCCTCTGCCTTCTTTAAATAACACTAATGTTCCCAATACAGTTTTATTCCTACTCTACTCATGTCCCGGTATAAATGGAAGTGCATAACATTATCTCAAAATGGATCAATACATTACATTAGCAACTTCACACAGGTAGCATATTTACACTGTTTGTAATAGCTCTTTCTTATAAAATAGTGTCTGTTTACTTAGCTATATATCTTCTGATGGGACTATTCCTGTAGGAAGCTGTGGTAAGGCTGTAAATCCTTACTAGTCTGATTAATGCTGAAATTTGTCCTCACGGTATCAACCCTCCCTCTCAGGGAGATGGGACCTTGTTGGATAATCTGCCTACAGAGGCAATTGGATGCCAGTAGTGTAGTCTGGGCAGGGCCACAGGGGCAGTTGCCCTGGATGCAAAATTCTTAAGGGCACAAAATTTCAGCCTTGCCACAGAGCCATTGGTTGGGGTGGAGCACACAGTGAGCAAGAAAGCACATTAGCCTTGCCTCCCCACTTCTGGCTGTGGCTGCCTTACTTGCTCCATTCCCCCCACCCCCGGGTAGGCAGTGGTGATGGGGTTTGGCAATGGCTGACCAGACTGGTGAGCAGCCTGGTCTCCCTCTCCCAGAATAAACAAAACAGACAGGCTGGCCACAGGGAGGGGTGGTGTGGGGAGGGGACTCTACCAGCTCCAAGACCCCTTCCTTACTGCTTCCCAAAGCAACCTCGAGGGGTTGCAATACTTGCCTTGCCCTGGGTGCTGGCAAACCACACTATGCCACTGTTGGATCTGACTGGATTTCAAAATGCCTTGGGTATGTTTCCCAAGGTGACAATATTGAAGCCCAGGTTGCCAAATGGTATTCAGAGGCAACTCAGAGAGTTGACTCCAGCACACCTAAACACCTTCTTCATTTCAGGGCCTACTACTCCTCCACTTGTTTTTCAGCTGAGATGTGAGGCAAGAAACAAGCAAGGAGATAGCTAGAGAGCATTTGGAGAAAAGCTCCCTCAGGTGTTAATCTGGCAGGTATCTTAATGCCGTTCAGGCCACTAAAGAAAGCTCATAACATCAGGCTTATTGGTGAGGCAGCTAATCATCAGGCAGAACTCTATAGAGTGTTTTGTGACCTCACTGGAGCCAGACGTCATCCAGGGCCTCAACTTGATGTTTCCACATGTGAGCAGTTCACAGCCCACTTCTGTGCAAAGACTGGGGCCATCTGTAGGGACTTTGTCTCTCTTAGTATGGTAATAAGTCATACCGAGATGTCTAACACCCATCTGATCTGGTTATACTGAATCAGTTTTAGCCTGTGATGCCTGATGATGTGGACAAGGCACTTGCATGCTCTAAGGCTTTCACTTCCCGGTCAGACCTATGCCCCTCCTTGCTTTTAAAATCAGGGAGGTGACCATTGAATGGGCCACCCAGATCATAAAGCAAAGCAAAGCCAAAAAAAATAAAAACAAAAAAGCAATGTGTGCTGCTTATATACTGCCCCATAGTGCTTAAAGCTCTCTTTCTGGGTGGTCTACAATTTCATTATGCTGGCTACATAATGAACAACTTCCCCGGCAAGCTGGGTACTGAATTTACTGATCTTGGAAGGATGGGAGGCTGAATCAACTTCAAGCCAGCTGCCTGAGCCTAGGATTGAACTCAGGCAGTTTAACCACTGCCCCACAAGGCTCTGTAAACTCCTCCTTACAGGAAGAACATTTGCCCTCCTACCTAAAGGAGACAAATATCTGGTCTGTTATATAAAAAGCCAAGTCGGTGACAGACAATTTAAACAACCATCATCCTGTCACCAATATACTGTTCATGGGGAAACTGATGGAGTGGATGGTGGCTGACCAGTTGCAAGTGTTCCTGGAGGACACTGATAGTCTTGATCCATTTCAGTTGGGGCTCAGGCAACACCATGGGACTGAAACAGTTCTAGTTGCCCTGCTAGATGACCTGTTTCAGGAGGCTGACCAGGGAAGTTTGACCCTGTTGCTTTTATTCCATTGGCCTTTGATACAATTGAGCACAGTATCCTCCTGGACCAGTGTCAGGGTTAGAGACTGAGAGTACAGCAGTGTGCTGGTTTCAGTCTTTCCTCGAGAACTGGTGCCCAAGCAGCTTGGGATGCTGTTTCATCCCTGTGGTCCTACAGTATGGAGCCCCACAGGGGTCGATCATCTCCCCATTGCTGTTCATCATCCATATGAGGCTGCTGGGAAAGGTCATTCAGAGATTTGAAGTGCATTGTCATCAATACGCTGATGATACACAACTCTGTCTCTCCATTTCATCCTCAGCAGGGGAAGCTGTGCAGTCCTTGGAGCACTGCCTGGCTGCGATTATGGACTGGACAAGGGCTCATAGGCTGGAGTTGAATCCTGGCAAGATAGAGATCCTGATGTTAGGAGATGACAATGATTGTTTAGGAGGCCTTTTGCCTGGTCTGGATGGGGTCACACTCCACCTGACGGATCAAGTCCAGAATTTAGGTGTGCTTCTGAATCTGACCCTCTCAATAGAGAATCAGATCTCAGCCATGACTTTGTCTGCCTTTTTTCAACTTAGGCAGACTGCACACCTCTGCCCCATCTCAACAGGAGGTCCCTTATAACATGGGTTCACATGTTGGTAATCTTGAGCATTGACTATTGAAATGATCTAGACATGAGACTACTCTTGAAGGTGGTTTGGAAGCTGCAGCAGGTGCAAAATACATCAGCCAAGCTGTTTTCAGGGATATCAAAACATCACTTCTCCCCTGTCCTGGCCAATTTGCACTGGCTGGTGGTATGCTTCCGTGCCAAATTCAGTGTGTTAATGTTGACATACAAAGCTCTGAATGGTTTGGAACCTTGCTACCTGGCAGAAAGCCTATCCCTTAGACTTACCTCCCATCACACCCACCACTCCCAATTTTTGATGTTGCGAGTGGCCACCCCAAGGGAGGCCCAGAAATATACAACTAGAAACCAGGCCTTCTTAGTGGTGACCACATTGCTGAGGAATTCTCTACCAGTGGAGGTGTGCCAGGCCCCCTACCCTCCTCGGGTTTAGAAAACAATGAAAAATATGGCTCTTTATTCAGGTCTTTGAAAACCTCCCTATTTAATTTAATTAACTATTTAATTATTTGAATGTATTTTGTCTATTGTTTAACTGATGCTACCATTGTCGTCATCTTCAGAGTCTGATTTGTGTATTTTTAGATGTAGGAAGCAGAACTGGGGTGGGGTTTTCTTTTTCTGCTTTTAATTATGGTTTTAAATTATGTTTTGTTCTTAATTTTTATGTTCATCTTTGTTGTAAGCTGCCCAGAGTAGTGGCTTGTCACTAGATGGGCAGGGTAGAAAATAAATAAATAAATAAATAAATAAATACATACATACATACATACATACATACATACATACATACATACATACATACATCTAATGAGATTTTTTTGTCCTCACTTTCAGAGACAGCAAAATATATTCCGGTAGAGTTTATGATAGTTCTAGCACTGGCAAGAACCATTTCTGCAATTTTTGTAAATTGCTCAAAAATTACATTCAATGCTGCCTGCTGGATAACTTTTAAAAACTGGAAGCATCAAATAGGTTGATTGCACCTTTTAAATCAACCAGCCAGCCATTCTGTATGTGTGTTACTTCAGAAGAAAGGAAGAATACTAGGTTCAGTAAGGGACAGTTTCCACAGATTGTAGAAACCTCACCATAGTTGTTGGAGGAGCACTAGTTTGTTTTCTCATTTTCTCACACTGGAGGTCAAAAATCTCATGGGGATAAGAGACTTCCTGACATCCTGTCAGGGCACATTGAGATTTCTTTCCTCCTGGAGGGTTAGTAATTTTCCTAGATATTCCTAGAAGAATATGGGGCCCCAGGCAGTGGCTCCAAAATTTCAGACAAGAGTCTGTCCTAATCTTATGAGGACATCCTGGAAATTAAACCAACATCCTTCTGTATGAGAGGCTATTCTCTGCCACTGATCTAGGGTTCTTCTCTATTACTTTCCTACCAGATCAAATGCACATTACTGCTTCCCTGACCAGGGAAGCTAAGGACTGTGACAACTGAGCAGCAGGACAAGTAATCTCACTTGGGTAATTGCTCACTTATACTATGTGGGATTCTTGCCATTAAAAACAAGCTTGTTATTTCTGTGGTGTGGTGTTCACACTTCCACTGAGAAATGTGATGACGTAAGAACAGCTCTTGGTGGGGTTTAGTAGACAATGACTGAAAGTGTCTGGAAGCCTAAAGAAAGGAACCATGAAATAAACTATGTAATTTGACACCGGTAGATATATATGCTGACCAAAATATGAAACTACTCATACTTCTCATTATCAGTTCTCTTTTTTGTCATCTCAAATTAAGACACTTTTTGTCATATCTGAAGTATGTTCATACTATTCTGCTCAATTCCATCTCCCTTTCTCCTCTCTCTCCCTCTTTCTGACACACACAAACACACAACATTAGATATGCAAGTTCATTTTAAAAATCCTCCATTTTAGGTGCTCCAAACAAGGAGCAGGGATCTCTACTTTCTCAAACATTTAAAGCCACTCCTTTCTCATTTATCTTGTTTCTTTGATTCCTGACATTCCAGCCAATTTTCTCCCCACCACCATCTCCCATGTGGAAATCCCATGGCATTCTCTTAAATATAGCAAAAGCTCATTAATTCTAGGGCATTCTAGTTCAAGACCGCTTTTGAGAGAAGTGCACTCCCTGCCTCTTCCCAGTAATGGTCTAAAATGCCAGAAAGGGGAAAGGAGTTGTTTTTCATAAACGCAAGAGGGGAAAATCAATTATGTACATTTTAAAAACAATGGAGCTTTGTAGTTTCAGACTGCTGACTCCATACATTGGCAAAGAAAGTGCTGGGTGAAAATAAGTGCAAGGCTGAATTTGTTTTTGTTTCTTTGTTTAATTGTGCGCAGGATTACAGGCAAAAAAAAGCATTCAAGAAGCTGAACAGCCTTTTTGGGATCTGACATGGAAGGTTTGCATTCTTGCAAAACCAGTGCTTCTAGAAACGAATAATCATCAAGAAGAGATGAGAAAGAGATGTCTCCTGATGCCTGTCCAAATGGACCTCGATATCTCTAGGATTTTATATGGCTCTATTGTTTGAGCTAGGGATGCGAATCCTGTCCTGGGGGGGTTGCACATCATCATCATCATCATCATCATCATCATCATCATCATCATAATAATAAAAACCTCCCTGCTTTTTTGTTGGTATTGGACAGGTTCTGCACATTCTCAAAGCTGTTTCCCACCCAACATGTATTTCTGTAAAATGTGCACTTCTAGAAAGTTTTAAGTGTTGCCTTCTTGCCCGGACTGGATGGGTAGCCTCCTTTTGATCAATCAGGCTTTCCTTGTGTACTCACTTTGTGTGTGTGTGTATGTGTGTGCTTCGTTCGGAAAGAGGGGAGCATTGGACTTTTACTTTGGGACATTTGCAAAATACAGAAGGATCAAACAACCAAAAACATCTCATGTTGAAGGTGAGAATTCTTGTGACAACTGAAAAATCTTCAACAGGCTGTCTCAACGGCATGGTTTTTTTTTTCATTCCCCTAATTTCAGTCCATGCCTTCCCTCTCCTCCACCACATCACTCCTTAAACCATATTGTCACTTTTCTCAGAATTATGTTGGCAGGTAGGAGCAATGAGAAGGAGTCGAATACTGAATCGTAAAAACAGGTTATCTCAATTTAAGACCTACACAATGTCAGGGAGTGTGGGAAAGGTGATTTACATAGTTCCCACTGTTATTAAATGTGATGTCAAAAATGAACTGCATCATACAAGGAGTATCAGAAACAATGGGAAGAGATTTTTCCATACTTCTCAATACCGCATGCATTGTAATGGCAGCATCCAGAGCCTAACAGAGACTTTATTAGGACTTTTGCCACTTATGTCTGTGCAGGTAAATGCAAGAACAGGTGAAGACAGGCACTGTGGATAATGTGCTGCAAGTGAGTGAGAGACTGAGCGAGTGCCAGTTACCTTGGGATGACCGCAGCAAGGGACTGCCCTTTCTGCCCTTGTTCTGTACATCCTGCTCCCCATACTCTGCCTTCCTGCTCCCCTCTCTCTTCTCTTCCTCCATTTTCTCTTTCCTCCTTTATTTCCCAATTCCTCCTATATTTTTATTTCCCCTCCTGTCCACTCCTTCTCTTCTGGCAGTTTCACCTGCTGTTTCTATACTCTTTGCCTTCTCCTGGCTGCTCTTCCCTCCTCTTCCCTCCTGTCAAATTCCCTTTGTATTCCCTTTCCCATGCAAACAGCATTATCTTTGCTCTCCCCTCTTGCATCTTTCCGGCTGAGATCCTTTTTCATCTCCATTCCCCCTCCCTTTCCCCTTCTCTTTTCTCTTCCCCTCTTTATTTGCTGTTTCTACTTTGATCAGGCTACAAGGGGCAATTTGCTATGGGGATGGGAGGGGTGTGTCAAATGGCACATCACTCCTCCCCCTAGCCTCACCAGAATCGTTGTAGCCTGATCCACCTCATGCCCCAAATGGCCAGTCTGGACAGGCTCTCAGTTGTGATTCTGACAAGACTCTATCTTGGCCACCAGGTACCTCCTCATGGCATGTGTTCACTCCTAATACCTCTGCGGTATGAGGAGAGGAGTAGCATTCTTTATTGTCAGTGCTTCTTGGGGACTGTTTGGAATTTGTTCTTTTTTAAGATACAGCCAAAAATACTGAACCATTGTCACTACAGTTTTCAGTACTGGTGGGTTGGAAGATTTTTTCATCCTGAACAAATGAAAAGACCAGATGGTTTTCTGAAGAGACTGTGTGTGCACCACAGTTGTTGGCCTAGCGTGTTCTTCAATGACCTGCTGCACAGCTTGGAGCAACAAAAGGCAGGTCTATGAAGCTGAACCAATTGTTCACACAGCTTTAAAGCTGTCTCAGCCTTTATAATTTATTAGTAGCCCATGCCTCCCTTGGCATAATCCTCTTCAGTTAGATCTGTGTTATACCATACACCCCAGGCTTCAGGTCAAGAAAGGATGTAGTGAGACTCACCTCTGCTGTTCTTTCCTAATGCCTTGAGCTTGTGTTATCTCTTTCAACAGCTGTGTCTAGTCATCTGGAGATGAAAATGGAGATGGCAGCAAAGGTGCTACGATTCTGTTGGTGCTGCACTGAGATGTCTAGCTGAGAAACAAAGGGGGTACCACTCCAGAAACAGGAAGCACAGAGTGGAATAGAGTGAAGATCCATTGTGTGGCTGCCACAGGGTGGCTTTAATTCTGCCAGCTCTTTCATTTCAAAGGAGAAACAACTGGTCTTTTTTCCCTGCATATCATGGCATTTCCTTCCATTAAAAAAAATTGTACACAACTCTGTACATTTCTAATTGGTAGATTCAAGGCTTTTGTTCTCTATTCATGTGACTCTTTAGTTAAATCATACTCAGACAGAGCACAGTTTTACACAGAGAATGACTTTAAAAACAGGACTTTCCTCTGTAAAGTAGGAAAACTGAGTCTCTGTGGAGCCAGAGAAGGAGAGTTTAATTCCTCACTGTGCCTCTGTGACAGGGACTGGACTCAATGATTCATAGGGTCCCTTCTAGCTCTGCAGATGATGATGGTATTTCATTGTTCTGCTCATGTGGCAAGGATATGTGGGAAACTGTCCACATAGGTAGAAAATTTATGTGTGGCACCTTTAAAGGTACGCAGAACTTTTGAGACCAACAGCTATGATCTGTAGGAAGCATTAGTAAGATAAAGATCATTTCTGTGACTAATGTGCCTTACTTACTCAATCTTGCAGGGGGCCCATAGCTCAGGGATAGGTCAGGAAGCCCACCCTAAGTGGTCCTCTAACAAATGAGGAGTTGTGGTTTAGGAGAAGGGTTAGTCCTAATTACTGCCTATCACTTTTCTCAACAAATAAATAAAATGCATGTACCCTGTTTCCCCGAAAATAAGACCTAACCTGAAAATAAGCCCTAGTATGATATTTCAAGATGCTCGTAATATAAGCCCTACCCAAAAAATAAGCCCCAGTTAAGTGAAACCCTGCCCTCCACCATTGTGCAGCAATCAGAAGATGACATGACTGTAAAATAAAACATCCCTTGAAAATAAGCCCTAATGTGTTTTTTAGAGCAAAAATTAATATAAGACCCTGTCTTATTTTCGGGGAAACACAGTATCTAGCAACCCAATACAATACAACTGTGCTGATTTCAAAGGTCACTACTATTTCAACTTACCCATGAAAAGCTATTCTGGTAACGCCAATTCCAAACAAAATTTTTTTTGGATATATGGTCAACTAACAATAAGGTTCATGCCTAGCCCATAATTATATTTTGTATCTTTGATATTCCTTCCTTCCTTCTTTGGTTTCCTTTCTCTTACCCTCTCTTTTCTTTCTCTTGTTTTGAAATAAATAAAAATAACAAGTATATTAGTTAGCATGTGAAGTTATGTATATTTTCCCAGTATCTAATTTATGGGCAAGACAGCAGCCATTTTCTGCTGTTACAGCTTGAAAGCAGGGGAGGCTGTAACCAGAGCCATGGCATGGATGGGGATGCTCATTTAAGCCCCTCCCCCTAGATTCCCCAGTTGTCAATCTGACTTTTGCAGATTCAGTGCAAGTCTGAAGAGGCACCTGTGTATTTGGCTGAATGTTATAGCACTTCCATGCAACACTCCTGCTTCAATGTGCCAAGGCCTTGTTCAAAACCATGTGGGCAGGATATTGGATGGGTGACTTATACATGTCCCCACATCTCCACTGCAGTTGCAGTTTTCCTCACTTGCAGGCTATAATGCCTGAATAGGGTTAGGTTACCTTGACACAGCAAGGCAGCCTATCAAGGTCGGTTGAGGATTCATTAATCATTGTGAGATTTTTCACACCTACCCAACAAGAACAAAATGCAGCATTTTTTCTTCTCCTTCTCATGTTTTGCACGTTGCTCAAAATCTCTTTGACAATTTTTTTTCCATTTCTAAGGCTGAACACAGCAAGCTCAAAAGCATAGGCTGATTACTGCAGAAGATGCACACAACCCATAAAGTGTGTCCACTTGTTAAAAGCCTGTGCTAGAACAACAATTATGGTTGTCTCAATTTCTGCAAAATTGGACAAACAGCAGCTTCACAAGGTATAAATTCTGAAGCCAATTCAACAAATTTCACTCTGCCACTATGAAAAGAAAGAATATTGCATTTTTGCACTTAGTATGCAGTGATGAACCAGGCCAGTTTGTCAGTTATATCCATGCAGAACTGGATATCTGCACTCTTGTTCATCCACTGAGGGAGCAAATGTCAAGCACTTCTGCTCTGTTTACTTCAGTGCTGGAATAGAACATGTCTCTAAAGAATGTGCTGGATTCCCCCAACAGAACTCTGTGAGTACTTCAAAAAGAAATGACCCCAGATATTTTGCAAGATGTGGGGCAGCTAATTCCCCCTCACCCCGTCACAATGAGTTGTAACCAAAGCTTGCCAAGTTATTTTGGCACATGAGGCAGAAAATCCAACACACCTCATGAAAACACAATAATAACACATCAAAAAGCTATCAGTTTTCTGTACTTTCATGATACCCCAAACCTGCTGCCTGAGGCACTTTCCTCACTTTGCCTTAAGACCTGACAGGCCTTAACTCTGGGGCACTTGCAGAGATCTGGGCTCAAGATTTGGGTTAGTACTCCATCCTCGCAGGCCAAGATTGAAATGGAAATGAAAGAGAATTTTAAAAGAAAAAAAAAATTAACATAACAAAACTGTACTTTCCCTATTCCAGCTCCAAGGATCATAACACTTAAACAATATTGGTTACCCCTTTGTCTGATCTTTTGATCGTAATAAAGAATTGAATTATTAGTTACCCTTTCTTTTCTTTTTGCTTTTGATGTGTTCAGGCAGATTATGATGACAGCAGCCATATAATAATGTGAAATAGAAATATGATAAGAACCTATCATTCATCAAGGACTTGCCCCCCCCCACTTGAAATGGCAATTCTGCCTAATGACTGTTTACGATGTCTTTTACAAAAGGAGGCAGAAAACTCTGTCCACTTCAGTGAAAACCACAACTGTGGACAGTATTTTTCAAAAGAAATAGTTGTTTTAACAACCTTCCGATAAACCCCATTTTATGCTTTGTTCTGTATATCTTGTCTGAGAAGCACACCAAGAAATGTGAATAAATCTCATTGAAACAATTGCAGTGCAAATGTTCTCCTTGAATGGATGGACCAAATTTCCCTCATCAGTACATTTTTGCTATGATGTGCAATCCATTAAAATGTTAGAATAAAATGTCCTTTTGTTTGAGAGCCCTAGCATTCATCTAGCTGCGACAATTTATCCCAAATCTATGCTAATTATCTTTAACTAAATGTGTTAACTCTCCGTTGCAGCAAAGTAAGTTATTTAATGGAATGGTTCCACTTAAAAGAAATCCAGTTGGTCCTTACAAAATAATCTGCCTCAGTCTGGAAGAAACTGGAGGACTTGCCCATTCAGATAGTTAAGGAAAAGAAAGAATAATTTCCCGCTCCCACAAACAAGAATGTAAATGGGAAAGCACTAAAGCTTCAGGCAAAACTCTCTCAATTTCTTCCTTTATTATTCTGTGTAATTACTGCAGAAATAAGGCTAAGCAACTTAGCTGACTGCAAACAGATATAGAAGGTTGAAAAGGCACAGCTGTGAGCATGGAGCTCAACTAGCCTAGCTGAGGCAGCATCTGCAGATGGTAACCAGAAATCTGGATCTTTCAGGCAGATGTTGATGCATTCAGGTGTTAGTTAGAGAAACGGCAGTCATAGTCCATTACTAATGTGGATAACGGCTACCCTAAGTCATAACCCTGACAATGTTTCTTTTTCAGCTTCACTGGTAATCAGAGTACAGAAGAGAGGTCTTTTAGATGTTCAGCTCTACGAACGTTATCATAAGGAGATGCCAGATGGCCAGCAATTTAATTCAGGTGAACAGCTCATTTAGCAGGATAAGGCCAACGATTCAGCAGTTTCAAGATGAGGCAGCATCTCAGAGGCAAAACATGAGGGGGAGAAAAACAATGAAATATTGAAGCGAAGTTATCAAATTGAACCTCAGACAACAGACATGCACCTGAGCCCCACCACAAAGGAAGGTTCATGAATTTTTAAGGTCTTCTGAATCATCCAGACAAAAGCTTACCTTCTTGGTGTGTCTGTGTGCATTGAGGAAGAACAGGAAATTAGCTGGCTTTCCACGTTCATTGAGATACAATGCACTGCATTTTTTATGTAGCCTCTTCCAAATGCAAAATAGTACTGACGTCGTTATACAGAAGGAATTGAACATAAGCCGAAGATTTGAGGTCAAAGTACGAAGCACTAAGATAAGGCTGTAAAACATGTAGCCTTCCAGATGTTGTTGGTCTGCATCACCAATTAACCCTATGCCAATGTGAGGGATCATGGGAGTCCAACACCTTTGGAGGGCCCCAAATTCCACTGGCTTTCCCTTAAGTTATTTCTTTGGGAGGTGAGAAGTATGTGGAAATAGGAAATGTTTACTTATACATCAAAGCAATTCTTTAAACGTGCCTTCTACATCGTCATTATCATCATCATTGTCGTCAACATCCCTGTAAAATCTGTGTCTTTAAATGTGAAAGGGGGCCTGCATAGCATGGATGAAAATGTTATTAACTACAAACTTTTCCAAAAAAAATCTCTGCAATGATGTCTTATGTAGACAGAGCTGGTTTTGAAGTAAATGCGGTAACTTTTGGCAAACTGTCTTTTCTGCCATTTTGGTGATGCCAAAGTCCAGCAGCATCTAAGTTTCCAGGGAAGTTGTTCATCTCCAGAAATAACAACTATCTCAGAACCAAAACAGTTCCCCACTTTCTCTTCCCACAAATCAGGGATGTGAACATTCTCTCTCTCAGTATCATTGTGTTCCTCCAAGTATCACTCCCCTTTCCCCCTCTTTTTATTTTATAATGGCTAGTAACATTTGAATGTGTTGTTTACAAAAAAAATTCCCCATAATGTGCTAACCTTTTTCTACTTTTTCCACAATGCAGGCATTTTGTTGATACATTTCCCTAGTGTGTGCATTTATTTACATGTTGCCCAACTGATGCAATCCCTCATCATGGACTAGAATACACCTATGCATATTTTTGTTTGTTTGTTATGTGCTATTAAGTCACATCCAACTTAAAGCAGGCTAATAGACTTTAATCATGAAAAATGTTGAGTGGTTTTTCCAGTCCCCCCCCCCCGTGAGCTTCCATGGTGAATCAGTGATTTGAACCCAGGTCTCTGCAGTCCTACTCCCTCACTCTCTCTGCTCCACCACACTGGCTTTTTGCACATTGATAGCCCATGCACATTTTAAAATGTGCACATTGTTTGGTACATGCTTCATTTTTCCAAAACCCTCCACAAAACCTTGAAAATGTGCACAGTCTTGTGAAGTACTTTTCTGATCCATCCACACCACAAACATGAGCCAGAATCCCACTGGTGTTTTCCCAGCATTTGCATAATTTGCTGCAGCTAACTGGTGAAGTGCTGGGGCACATCTCGGTCATGTGTTTGGTCATGCAACCAATTGTAGAACCAGAATGTGCCCTAGCACCTTGTCAGCTGTGATTAGCTATGGTGAGTTAGGGAAACCATATATGACCCCCCAACAGAATTCTGGCCATGGTGTAGCATTGAAAGAGGACATTCATGCACAGCTATAGCTTCCTCTTTTTCATCCTCAGAAATTGAGAGATTTCATTGCAGAATCTAGGATACAGTTTTTGAAGAGGCAAAGCAAGGGCTTTTAATAAAAAAGAAAGAAAGAAAATAAAGATGAAACCCAGCTAAGTGATCCTCTAAGAAATAAGCTGTTTTGCCCTACTTGTATGTATTTTAACAATTTTATTGGTTAAATACATCTCAAATAATCAAAGAGAATTTATTTCTCAAAGTGTTAGCCTTGGGCTGCTGATACTATAGCATATTAACCATTTTGCTTCAGGGAAGTCCATTGACTGATGCAAAAATAAATATCAAGTGAGCATGGATTGGATTCATACTAAGGGTGGAAACCTGACTAGCCCAGATGGCTGAAAACGGTGCTGATTCTAACCCATCTGCATCCCTTCCAAGCCTAGAGAAGGGAGAAGCCTAGAGAACCACAGGAGACTACCCTGACCTTCTCCTGGCCTCATGCCAACATAGATAGGAAGAACCAGGGTGGAGAAGGGTTTGGATCTGACCCAACTCAGCTCCATTCCTGCTCCTCCCCTTCTCAGCCCTCTCTTCAGTTCTTCTGTAGGCTGATCTCAGCCAGCACCGTGAAATGTGCCAGCAGATCCAACAGTGCCATCAAATTTCAGATCAGCCAGCACGAAGGGTTGTGCCAACACAAGGGGCTTCTGCAAATCCCAAAGCCACTGCAATTGATTTTTTTTCCCCTTTGAATTGCACTGTCTGCCTGCAATCCTATACACATTGGGCACACATTGTATATGACCAGCAATCCTGGCAGGGAGCCTGGATAGTGCATGAAGCTACCCAAATAACATGGAATAATGAGTCCTGTGAGGAATCTTAATGGAGACTTAATGATCTCTCACTGCAGTGATGTCATTTCCCCTGTGTCAGCATAGGTCACGTGAGAGGAATTTGGCCATTGCAAATTAAACCGTTCAATCAGTTTCGTTTGGTACTTAAAGCATGAATAACTAACTTAGCATAGGTCCGGATATGTGAAATTTAGAAGCATACATTCTGCATATATACATTTTGGAAGGACACATTTTGCATTTATACCACTCTTTTTTTCAGTCAGCTTCACATCAGAATGGCAAAAATTCTTACTTTTTACTAAATATTTCTTTACATACAAACTTAGGGACATCAATTTTAGATAGATAGATAGATAGATAGATAGATAGATAGATAGATAGATAGATAGATAGATAGATAGATAGATAGATAGATAGATAGATAGATAGATAGATAGATGCAAATAAAATATGTGAAAGTAAAATTTCCAAGTGGTATAAATTTGAGACATTAGTTTTTTTTTTGATTAACAATTTTATCAATTGGTTCTTTGAAAAGGGAATTAATGCACAGAACCAAATAATGATAGAATCCAGACAGTTGTACAAGCTTCCTTAAAGAGAAATGGACTATAATTTATGCAATAAGGAATAATTAGAGGGTTTCCCGAGAGATAAATATTGTAATTTTATGCAGGGTTGCGGAAATAGATCCTTAAAAGGAAAACTGGATATTTATAGCTGATAGGCCAGTGCATACACAGAGACAGAGAGTCCAACTCATGGAAGGGAGCCCGGTGCTGTCCCTGAAGATGGCAGTGGCAGAGAAGGAAGAGGCAGCAGTGGCAGGGACCAAGTTAGGAGATGACGGGGGCAGCAGGAAGGGGGCAGGGGAGTTTAGGTTCCCCTCCCCCCAGGCACGAACCAGAAAAATGAAGTGTGAACTGGTTTGTTTTTCCAGGGTTCGTGGGGTGGTTTGTGGCTACCCAATTCAGCTTTTTTCCGGTTCATGCCCATCTTTATTTATAATTCTGCTATTATCCAGTAGGGGAATGTAGCGTTCCCCTTTATTATGTCAATGGTTCATGTTTGGTTATGTTATTTGTTCATGCATATTCTTGTTGCTGAGAGGCGGAGCCAAGAGAGATGGTATAAGAGGCGGAGCCTGAGAGTGTGAGGGGGAGAGATAGTCAGAGAGAGGAGTAGAGTGAGAGAGGGGAGAAGGTGTGGAGTTTGGGGAAATCTGAGGAGTGATTAGAGTTAGGGGTGTATTATCAAATAGAAGATTGTTATTAATAATAAATTTACCTAAAGAAGATATTCATGAATTACTATCAATTTCTGTAATCAATAAACACGTTATATTTAAAATACACTGAAGTGTGGACATGCATCATCTTCCTGAAGTAATGGTGATTTAGTGATCACCTGGTGGCAGCAGTGTAAAAGAAGGGATTGTTTGCCTTTGTGTGCTCTGAGTCTTGACGGTCAAGCAAGGGGCACGAGGGTGAACGCCACAGGGAACAATATGGTAAATGTTACTATTCAAACAATTTCAGGTTGAATGTTTTGGTCCATAATCACAAGATTATTCATATCGTATGAGGATGGCAAATCTATCAAATTCACCATCTCTCATTTTCTCATTGTCCAATCTTAGGTTTCTTTTGTCCCATTTTCTTCTCTGAGACTTTTCATAGAAACATAGAAAAGTGCATTTGATTGTATTCCTGCATTGAGCAGGGGGTTGGACTTGATGGCCTACAAGGCCATCAAGTCCAACCCCCTGCTCAATGCAGGAATACAATCAAAGCATATCTGCCAGGTGATTATCTAAGTTTTTCTTGAATGCCTCCAGTGGAGCACTCACCAACTCCCAAGGTAACTGGTTCCACTGTCATACTGCTCTAACAGTTAGGAAGTTTTTCCTGATATTCAACTGAAATCTAGCTTCCTTTAATTTTAGCCCATTGTTGTGTGTCCTGCGCTCTGGGATGATCGAGAACAGATCTTGCCCCTCCTCTGTATGGCAGCCTTTCAAATATTTGAAAAGTGCTATCCTATCACCTCTCAGCTTTCTTTTCTCAAGTCTAAACATGCCCAATTCTTTCAGCCTTTCCTCTTAAGACTTGGCTTCCAGCCCCCTGATCATCCTTGTCACCCTCCTCTGAACTAGTTCCAATTTGTTAGCATCCTTCTTGAAGTGTGGTGTCCAGAACTGGACACAATACTCAAGGTGAGGCCTAACCAGTGCTGAATAGAGAGTGACTAGCACCTCGCGGGATTTGGAAACTATAGTTCTATTAATGCAGCCTAAAATAGCATTTGCCTTTTTTGTAGCCACATCACACTGTTGGCTCATATTTAGCTTGCGATACGTATATGACAATTCCAAGATCCTTCTCACTCGTAGTTTTGCTGAGCCAGGTATCTCCCATCTTGTAACTGTGCAATTGGTTTCTTTTTCCAATGTGCAGTACTTTGCACTTATCCCTGCTGAATTTCATTCTGTTGCTTTCGGCCCAGTTCTCCATCCTATCAAGGTCATTTTGAATTTTGTTTCTGTCTTCTAGGGTATTAGCTATTCTGCCCAATTTGGTATCATCTGCAAATTTGACAAGCATTCCCTGCACTCCCTCATCCAAGTCATTAATAAAAATATTGAAGAGCACCGGGCCAAGGACTGAGCCTTGGGGTACCCCACTAGATACCTCCTCCCAGTTAGAGAAGGACCCATTAATCATCACCCTCTGAGTACGATTCTGTAGCCAATTGTGTATCCACCTGACACTTGATTTATCCAGCCCACACCTAGTTAGCTTGCTATTCAGGATATCATGGGGCACTTTGTCAAAAGCTTTGCTGAAGTCAAGATATACTACGTCTACAGCACTCCCTCTGTCTATCAGGGAAGTTACCTGATCAAAAAATGAAATCAAGTTAGTTTGGCAGGATTTGTTCTTGACAAATCTGTGTTGGCTTCTAGTTATTACTGCATTGTTTTCTAGGTGCTTGCACAATGACCGCTTTACAATCTGTTCCAGAATTTTGCCTGGGATTGATGTCAGGCTTACTGGCCTGTAGTTTCCAGGTTCCTCTTTTTTGCCCTTTTTGAAGATAGGGGCAACATTGCCCCTCCTCCAATCCTCTGGCACCTCACCCATTTCCCATGATTTCAAGAAAATAATGGATAGCGGTTCTGAGAGTTCTTCAGCCAGTTCCTTCAGTACTCTCAGATGCAGTTAATCCGGCCCTGGAGATTTGAACTCATTCGAGGTGGTAAGGTATTCCTTGATTATTTCTTTATCTATCTCCAGCTGCAATTCTGTCCCCCCAACTTTAACTTCCAATTTATATGGAAGTTCATAGTCTGCCCTATGGGAAAAGACTGAACTAAAATAGGAATTGAGCACCTCTGCCTTTTCTTTGTCCTCTGTTATCATTTTTCCATCTCCATTGCGGAGCTGTGCCACTATGTCTTTTGTTTATCTTTTGCTACTCACATACCTGAAGAATACTTTTTTATTGCTTTTAGTGTCTCTAGCTAACCTCAGCTCATTTTCAGCTTTTGCCCTCCTAATGCCATCCCTGCATTTCCTTGCGACTTGTCTGTACTCATCCTTGGTGGCCTGGCCTTCTTTCCACTTCCTGTACATGTCTTTTTGGATTTTTAGGTCCTCCCTGAGCTTTTTGTGAAGCCACACTGGCCTTTTTTGCCACCTCCCCCCCCCCTTTTTTTTTCTTGTTGGAATTGTTTGTAGTTGTGCCTTTAGAATTTCTTCTTTTAGAAGCTCCCACCCTTCTTGGACTCCTTTTCTTGTTAGGATCTCCTGCTATGGGACCTTATTTAGCCTTGTTCTGAGATTATTAAAATTGGCTTTTTTTTAAATCCAGCAGAAGTGTGTGGCTACACTCTGCTTTCCTTTCCTTTGAAATCAAGAATTCTAGAAGGACATGGTCACTCTCGCCTAGAGTTCCCCTTACAGCCACTTCCCCCACCAAGTCATCTCTGTTGGTCATAATCAAGTCAAGGATAGCAAATCCTCTAGTTGCTTTCTCCCCTTTTTGTAGGAGAAAATTATCAGCCACACAAGCCAGGAATTTCTTGGAAGGGCCATACTTGGCAGAATTTGCCTCCCAACATATATCTGGGTAATTGAAATCTCCCATCACTACTCCCACAACCATCACATTGTGTCTCTTTGAAAACCCTGCAATTTGTTTTTCAAAAGTTTCGTCTGCTTCCTCTCTTTAATTGGGTGGTCGGTAGTAGACTTCAACTACCAAGTTCCTTTTGTTTTTTGCCCCAACTAGATTGATCCAGATGCTCCCGATGGGACAGCCACTCTCTTCCTCCTATATTTCTGTGCAGGAATGTGTATTTTTGACATATATTGCAACTCCACCTCCCTTTTTATTTTCTCTGTTCTTTTTGAACAATTTATAGCCTTCAATTGCTGTATTCCAGTCATGGGAGTCATTCCACCAAGTTTCAGTTATTCCTATCAAGTTCCATGTGCAAATCCATAACATTTTTGTGCATATTTATGCTAAATAAACATTTTGCAACCAATTTCCCCTGGTATGATGTGTTTTTATATGTTGTATGAGATGCACTTTTCTCTAATAAACCCACTTCATATCCTTTTTTTTTTTTTTACTGGAGAATTTCATTTAAAAAAATCTGGAAAGTGTGAATATCCAGGTATAGATGAATTTCAGTTTGTTTATTGGTTCAGGAAGAATCAAGTTAATTTGCAATAAAACATGGAGAGAAAAATTATGGGAGAAAAAGTTCAGAATTTCACTTAACTAACATAATTCCTAAAACTAATATTCAAAGTAACATAATTGTCTTATTTTTATTATTATTATTTATTTTATTTTAAACCATTTTATTTATATCTAGTAACATAATTGTCTTAACATCAGAATTCTATTCACCAGTTATAGTGTGATGTAAAATAGATGCTTTTATACCTGCATAATTACACTTGCTTGGTGACTGGCTTCTTTTGGAAGCCTTTACATTGAAGTTAAAATTACATTAAAGTTAAGTGGAAATGAACCAAAAGAAAAGTAAATGGCTAATCGAAGGGGCGACAATATTTTTCTGGCTCATAAATGTTAATCTTCATCCATATCCATTAGCAATAACCAAAATGACTGATTCTTGATAGTTGTGGAATGAGCAGTATTGTCAAAGAAATAAATAACAGCATGTAGAACTCTGCCAACACTTCTACCATATTTTGATTCACCTTCACATTAGCTGTAGCATGACATCTACAAAATCATTTGAAAGGCAGAAATCCATTGTAAGCTTAAAAAACAATGACTTTTACCATCTCTGAGTGATATTTGTCCTTTGTAATATTTGCATACCTATTGTTTTTGCTTTAATATCGCCTTTTAATGATATAAGCTGCTTTTTAAAATTCATTGTTCTTAGCTTTAAATATTGTCTTTTAATTATATAAACCACCGTTGCATACTCATTGTTTTCAGATTTAAAAATTGTCTTTCAACTATGTAAGCTGCCTTGGGTCCTTTTAAGGAGAAAGGTCCTTGGGTCCTTTTAAGGATAAATAAATAAATAAATAAATAAACAAACAAACAAACAAATAAATTTGACCTGAGAGTAGTTTTGGAAGTAACTGTGTGAAGTTTACTTCTGAAATGTTCAAAAAGGAAATCTGTGAAACTCCCATACAGTGGAATGCATGAATTCCAGCTTATGGAGGGGTTATGCACAGTCTTTGGACATTATACCATAAACACTTTAAAAAAAAGAAAGAAAGAAACACATGTACATGATTAATTAGTTCATCTGCTCGGACTGCTGGGATAACATCTGAAGCCACTGGAAGAGAGCACTATGTCAGCATTCTGTAGAGATGCCTGCTCTTAACATTCCATATTAATTGACTGCAGATTTTTAACCCCAAAAAGAGGAAGAGTTAATGAGAAGAGCACATCTTTGGCAGGTTGAGGTTGATGAGTTCTCTGCCTTAATTACACTGCAGCACTAAACCCACAGAAAAGATAATGGATTAATAATAAGGCGTGGAGGACGAAAGAACAAAGGAGCAACACAGGGCACAAACACAGCAAGAAAGAATAAATGGAAATTCATCCTCTCTCTCTCCCCACCACCACCACTTTGGTTGGTCACACCCCTTTCCAACAGCAAACCTGAAAACTCTAACTTTTGGCAAAAGCCAAATCAAATAGGTGGCCAAACCACAATGCAAGGGCAATTGGCTGGTAAGGCTACACTTTTCTACCTAGATGGCCTGCTTAATTGTGGTTGGACAGGAGTTTAAACTAGTTGGTAGACATCACCTCACTACACTATCAAAATCGGTGAGCAGGTACAAGTGATCCAGTGTGCCCTGTCAAAGTCAGTACAATAAAAATGAATGAACTGAAGCCCCAGTCAAATCTAGACAGAGGTTAACAGCAAAGGAAGAACTGGCAGTGGCAGAACGTTTGGGATAAGCAGGGGAAAACTTGATCAGTTACCCATCAAAGTCCAATAAGAGCTCCCAAAGCTAGTACTAAGCCTAAGAGTCTCATCTTACTTGATATTAAGCAGAGCTTTGGTGCCTATATCCTAACCTAGTCTCCTGTCATAGTCTCCATTCCACCCATATTGTCACTGTACAATTGCTTAATACTAATACTAATACTAATAATACTACTAAAATAATAAAATAATACATCTTTTACTACTACTAATTATTATTATTAGTAGTAAAAGATGGGCAATACCGAAATCAGATTGATTATATTCTCTGCAGCCAAAGATGGAGAAGCTCTATACAGTCAGCAAAAACAAGACCTGGAGCTGATTGTGGCTCTGATCATCAGCTTCTCATAGCAAAATTCAAGCTTAAACTGAAGAGAATAGGAAAAACCACTGGGCTAGTCAGGTATAATCTATACCAAATCCCTTATGAATACACAGTGGAAGTGAAGAACAGATTTAAGGAACTAGATTTGGTGGACAGAGTGCCTGAAGAACTTTGGATAGAGGCTCGTAACTGATGTTAGGAAAGTGTGAAGGCAAGAGAAGAAGGGGACGACAGAGGATGAGATGGTTGGACAGTGTCATCGAAGCTACCAACATGAATTTGACCCAACTCCGGGAGGCAGTGGAAGACAGGAGGGCCTGGTGTGCTCTGGTCCATGGGGTCACGAAGAGTCAGACACGACCAAACGACTAAACAACAAATAATAATAATAAACAACTCCAAAGACATTATATGCCATAAAGTCATTTCTGATGTGTAGTAACTATATGAGTAAATAACCTCCCAAATGCCTTTCATTAACAAGATTGTTCTCTCTTCCTACTGTCTTCCTTCTTAGAAATATTGTGTTTTCCAGTAAGTTCTGCTCAGATCTTGCAAACTAACAGTTGCAGACTCCTTTGTTGAGTCAAACCATCTAATGTTAGCTCTTCCTCTTTTCCTACTGACCTGCAACACCACTTCTCTCAGTAATATTGTATTTTCCAGTCAGTTCTCATTATATATTCAAGGTAGGTTAGCCTCAATTTACTCATTTTTGCTCCATTTCTCCATTCTAGGTATCTCTTTGTGAATGGTAGTGAGCACAAGAGGGTATCCTGTAGAACATCTTGACTGCTGACAGGGGTGTCATCAATATTCAGGCTGCCCTTTCCCATGCAAAGTTTAGCATTGTGGACATGATATTGTGCAGCAACATCAGGCCCTTTCCTGGCATTTTAAATCATGAATACAGAAGCACAATATTCCACATTCATAAACTGGAGGGTTTTGTTGGGTTTTTTGAACAATTGAATATTTACATATATCATTCAGTAGTTTGAGGAGCCTGTTGTACTTCCTATACACCATACAGAATTTATGTTCAGCATCTTTTCTAGAACAGCTAAAGACTGAACAACAACAAAAACAACAAAGAAGGAGAATGTGTGTTATATATTGTCAAACTGCATCTGATATATAGCAACCCTTAATAGGACATTCTAGGTAAGTAAGGTATTTAAGCAGTGGTTTTATCACTGCCAATCCTCCCCCAACGAGTTTCCATGGCCAAGCAGGAATTTTAAACCTGGTCTCCCGAAACCTAGTCCATCACTCTAGCCTCTATACCACAGTGGGTACTAAAAGGAGGAGGTGGGGGGGAGGTTTGTTGGTTTGTTTTAAGGCAAATTATGCTCCGCTTTTGAAACGTTCTACTTTGAGCAGAGTAATTACATGATAAAATTGCCTTTATAGAGTTGAAATACACAACTAACCAGATTTCTTTTCCTATACAATGGAGCAGCGAAGGAACAGAAGTTATTTATCATACCTAAGACGGTTTTACACATACTATTGACAATGTGCCCTCTTGAAATTACAACAGGTCAGATAAAGGTAATAATGACTCTAGCAGAAATTTAAGGACTTGCACAACATAAATACCCAGTGAGAGTTCCTATCTCTTTGTCACAGTGTAATTAGAAACTCATAAATAAACAAGACCAGCTGCTTACGTCTGATAAGATGCAGATGGAACAAATTTCATACTAGGAGGAAAGCCAATCACTTAAGACCCTAGAAGGACTGGCAACACTTTCAAATAAGATACCTAAATGGAAGAAAGGAAAGAAACTACAATCTTATGCATGTCTAGGCAGAACTGAGTCCCACACAGTCCAGTTAAAGTTTAATTTGTATGAATTATGTTTTAATATTTATATTGAATTTTTAAAAAACATACTTTTTAACTATGCTGTAAGCTGTCTTATATCAAGGTAAGTAAGTACAGAATGGCATCCTCAACCATGTGCAGACAAAATAATTTGATTTCTACAGAAAAGGCAGAGCTGTTTCAGATTTGGTGCCTGCCAATGGGACTGGGGCTGGGGGACCAAAGTTAGACTCTCCAGATATTTGGTGAAATCCAAACAAACAAAACAAAAACATGTGAAAACTTAAAGACTATTATAATTTAATGTAAACTTTCATGGACACATCCACATAAAAAAACAGAATAAAATGTAATGGAATGAAGATGAAATATCAATTTCACATTCTAAATGTTCATTGGTCACATGCAGTAATAAGGCTTACTGTATGTTTGTTTTAGGGTCCTGTTGTAGAAATTCATCAAGAAAACAGAAAACAGACACCATGTCTGAGCAGAGACGGGGCAGGGAAAGAGAGAAGAGAGAGAAGGGTGGTGGGATGGGTTGAAGATGCAATGAAACCTCAAGAGGGGAAAGAAAAAATGAAAGAACTTAGCAGAGGAATCACATGTGTTAATGTAGGGAATATAGACAGAATGTTGGTTTGTTTTAGGGCAAATTATACTCTGCTGGAATGTAAGATCTATGAACCTCGGTAAGCTGGATGTGGTCAAACAGGAGATGGCAAGAATAAACATTGACATCCTGGGCATCAGTGAACTAAAATGGACGGGAATGGGCGAATTCAATTCAGACGATTATCATATCTACTATTGTGGGCAAGAATCCCATAGAAGAAATGGAGTAGCCCTCATAGTCAACAGAAGAGTGGGAAAAGCTGTATTGGGATACAATCTCAAAACTGAGAGAATGATTTCAATACGAATCCAAGGCAGACCTTTCAACATCACAGTAATCCAAGTTTATGCACCAACCACCAATGCTGAAGAGGCTGAAATTGACCAATTCTATGAAGACTTACAACACCTTCTAGAACTGACACCAAAGAAAGATGTTCTTCTCATTATAGGGGATTGGAATGCTAAAGCAGGGAGTCAAGAGATAAAAGGAACAACAGGTAAGTTTGGCCTTGGAGTCCAAAACGAAGCAGGGCAAAGGCTAATAGAGTTTTGTCAGGAGAACAAGCTGGTCATCACAAACACTCTTTTCCAACAACACAAGAGGCGACTCTACACATGGACATCACCAGATGGGCAATACCGAAATCAGATTGATTATGTTCTCTGCAGCCAAAGATGGAGAAGCTCTATACAGTCAGCAAAAACAAGACCTGGAGCTGATTGTGGCTCTGATCATCAGCTTCTTATAGCAAAACTCAAGCTTAAACTGAAGAAAGTAGGCAAATCCACTGGGCTAGTCAGGTATAATCTATACCAAATCCCTTATGAATACACAGTGGAAGTGAAGAACAGATTTAAGGAACTAGATTTGGTGGACAGAGTGCCTGAAGAACTGTGGATGGAGGCTCGTAACATTGTACAGGAGGCAGGAACAAAAACCATCCCAAAGAAAAGGAAATGCAAAAAGAGAAGGGGAAAAAATGCAAGGGAGATAGAGAAAGTTACAGAAAATTGAATGCAGACTTCCAAAGAATAGCAAGGAGAGACAAGAGGGCCTTCTTAAATGAACAGTGCAAAGATACAGAGGAAAATAAAAGAAAGGGAAAAACCAGAGATCTGTTCAAGAAAATTGGAGATATTAAAGGAACATTTTGTGCAAAGATGGATATGATAAAGTACAAAAATGGTAGGGACCTAACAGAAGCAGAAGACATCAAGAAGAGGTGGCAAGAATACACAGAGGAGAATTATACCAGCAAGATCTGGATGTCCCGGACAACCCAGATAGTGTGGTTGCTGACCTTGAGCCAGACATCCTGGAGAGTGAAGTCAAGTGGGCCTTAGAAAGCATGGCTAACAACAAGGCCAGTGGAGGTGATGGCATTCCAGTTGAACTATTTAAAATCTTAAAAGATGACGCTGTTAAGGTGCTACACTCAATATGCCAGCAAGTTTGGAAAACTCAGCAGTGGCCAGAGGATTGGAAAAGATCAGTCTACATCCCAATCCCAAAGAAGGGCAGTGCCAAAGAATGCTCCAACTACCGTACAATTGCACTCATTTCACACGCTAGCAAGGTTATGCTCAAAATCCTACAAGGTAGGCTTCAGCAGTGTGTGGACCGAGAACTCCCAGAAGTACAAGCTGGATTTTGAAGGGGCAGAGGAACTAGAGACCAAATTGCTAACATGCGCTGGATTATGGAGAAAGCCAGAAAAACATCTACTTCTGCTTCATTGACTACGCAAAAGCCTTTGACTGTGTGGACCACAGCAAACTATGGCAAGTTCTTAAAGAAATGGGAGTGGCTGACCACCTTATGTATCTCATGAGAAATCTATATGTGGGGCAGGAGCAATAGTTAGAACTGGATATGGAACAACTGATTGGTTCAAAATTGGGAAAGGAGTACGACAAGGCTATATATTGTCTCCATGCTTATTTAACTTATATGCAGAATACATCATGCGAAAGGCAGGACTGGAGGAATCCCAAACCGGAATTAAGATTGTCGGAAGAAATATCAACAACCTCAGATATGCAGATGATACCACTCTGATGGCAGAAAGTGAGGAGGAATTAAAGAACCTCTTAATGAGGGTGAAAGAGGAGAGCGCAAAAAATGGTCTGAAGCTCAACATCAAAAAAACTAAGATCATGGCCACTGGTCCCATCACCTCCTGGCAAATAGAAGGGGAAGATATGGAGGCAGTGACAGATTTTACTTTCTTGGGCTCCATGATCACTGCAGATGGTGACAGCAGCCATGAAATTAAAAGACACCTGCTTCTTGGGAGGAAAGCGATGACAAACCTAGACAGCATCTTAAAAAGCAGAGACATCACCTTGCCGACAAAGGTCCGCATAGTCAAAGCTATGGTTTTTCCAGTAGCAATGTATGGAAGTGAGAGCTGGACCATAAAGAAGGCTGACCGCCGAAGAATTGATGCTTTTCAACTGTGGTGCTGGAGGAGACTCTTGAGAGTCCCCTGGACTGCAAAGAGAACAAACATATCCATTCTGAAGGAAATCAACCCTGAGTGCTCACTGGAGGGACAGATCCTGAAGCTGAGGCTCCAATACTTTGGCCATCTCATGAAAAGAGAAGACTCCCTGGAAAAGACCCTGATGTTGGAAAAGTGTGAAGGGAAGAGGAGAAGGGGACGTCAGAGGATGAGATGGTTGGACAGTGTCACTGAAGCTACCAACATGAATTTGACCAAACTCTGGGAGGCAGTGGAAGACAGGAGGGCCTGGCATGCTCTTGTCCATGGGGTCACGAAGAGTCGGACACGACTTAACAACTAAACAACAAATAGACAGATATTGTAGGTAGGAGTTCATTGCAGATGGCTCATGTAACAAAGGATACAACATAAACACATTTGGTGGAAGAATGATAGGCCACAACATCATTCATTATAGCTCTAATAAACTTGCATACAATGTGGGATC
Source organism: Intellagama lesueurii (assembly GCA_037013535.1). NCBI lineage: Eukaryota > Metazoa > Chordata > Lepidosauria > Squamata > Agamidae > Intellagama > Intellagama lesueurii. Next base: position 223,879,413 of record JBAJHW010000002.1, read on the forward strand.
CAGACCTTGGCTGAACTGACTGGCAAATGGTGACCATCACAGATCACATGCAAAGAACTAGTGGAATAATTGGATTCTGTGTGTTCCCCAGGTGCTCAACCAGAAAAAGGCCCCATCCATCATCAGTGGTGAAGGTCTCAACAGCCCACCTCCAAGCTAGACAGGGTCCAGGTCTCCTCTGCCCCAAGATCCCAACTAGAAATCACTGCCAATGGGTTGCAGACCTGCCAACCCCTTTCCCACTGAACTGGATCCAACCCAATGCCCACAACTTCTAAGTCCACTCATACAACCCTACAGTAAAGCTGTGACAAATAAAGAACAACAAAATCAAGCAGTTCCTCCTCCATAGACCCTTCTACGGAACTATCATAATCCCAGTACGAGCAAACTGAGGGAGACGTGGGTGGGAGAAACTTGAAATGGAAAGAGGCTGATCAATCACAATGCTGCATTCAATATACAGGATACAGACAAGGATGAAAACTGAACCAATCTGATCTGCTTGGGGCAACCCTACCCCACCCCTGGCCAGCTTGCTGTCTTTTTGATTAACCACCCAATATGCTAAGTGCTGCTGGGGAGTCATGGAGAAAGTGAAGAAGGAAGTTGCAGCCATGTGGCTGCCATGATCCCAACCACCATCTCCCATAGTCATTGCTCTTCACTCCTGGGCCACAAATAGCACCCCCTGGTAAGTCTGGGGACCTAGGCTTGTCAAACTATGGCTTGCATCAGCTATAGCAAGCATAGTCAGTGTTGAGGACACCTGCAGAGTAACAACATCTGGAGGGCTATAATTTGCCCAACCCTGTGTAGGCAGTCAAAAAAGAGACACTAGACAGGAGATTCTCCCTTCTTGGGTGGAATATTGTAGACATGGAAGGGGAGATGAAAATTGTTTTCAAACACATTTCAATAACTACGTGTCAAGGCATGAGCAGGATTTAATTATCTAACAACAAATCCACTTTATGAAGAGCCAACATTTATCTGTAAGGATATCTGTGATAATTCTGCTGCCAACTGACATTCAGCGGCTATATTTTAGTACCTCATACATTTTATAAAATATATTTCAGGTTTTAGTAAAACATGAGGTGCAGAGAAAGAAGAATGCAAGACAATATGAAATGAGACTTGCGTTTTGTATCAAAGTGGCCTTGCCCAGCCAGCCCGGAATAACGAGGCAAGACACAAGAGGCGGGTTGAAAACTGGGCCACACTTTATTAATTAACTGGAAACCAACATCCCCTTACGAAAGGGGGCCTATGGTAGTGCGGAATCGTGATCTGAATCTGGGGCCGGCCTTACCCCTGACCCAGATCTCCTGATGGTGAGTTCCCATAATGTCAGGGTATCCCCAGAGCCTAGGTCATCCGAGGCTCCTGACTCTAGACAGTCTGGGCCCCGTGGATCCCTTTGCTCCTCCCCCTCCCAGCCCAAAACCTCCTGATCTTCAAAGCTGGGAGGTGGACCAGCTTACACCCCTCTCGGGTGCCCCTTGTAACTCACCTAAAAACTCGTGCCTTCCGCACTACCAGCCATTGCATAGGGGTTACTCCGTATGCCCCATGCCCCCCAACAGACTGAAAATTTCAGTCTTCAGGCCCCCATGCAGATCTCTTAAAAAGATATGCAAATCGGCATCTGATAAGTGCACTCTGTCACTCCTATACAACTCTCTGCACTCCACCCTGATATCCGGGTGCGTCACTACAGACCCCAGGTCCACCAACACCGCCCTGCTAACTTCATAGTTCACCCCCCTTTGGGCTTTATCAATATGCCTGGGGTCACAATCGGCCCTCCAAACTTGTTGTGGCAGCATTGCTGACCAAATCACTTGCAATCTAGGAAAATTAGCCACCAAGGACCGCAGATCCGCTATCACCTGTAATATAAGGAGCTTGCCCATCTTACGAGCTAAGGTGAACCAGTAGTATATCAAAAGGTAACTCCACCCCACCATGGGTAACCAATCGCATAAACCCATCCCACAGCAAACCAGGTCTTCCCCTCCATTCCAGTATGGCCCAAGCGCCCAGGCCCAGGTTCTTCCCCAACTGGAACTTGAGGCAAACTTAGCGGCCCAAAACACGAAACTGTGGCTGACCAACAGGACCCTCATCCGGGTTAACAGGGGTGCCAGACCTGAAAAATAAGAAAAAAGCAAATGCCAGCAACCTAGGACTGTGGCAAAGGTCGTACATAAGATCAATATCGATGAGACTACCATCTGCCAACCCTCTTAATGCCTTCAACATCATATCCCAAAACTGCTGCTGTAGAGGCCGCACCTATGTGGAATGAATGTGTTCCAAACTTCCACCACTGTAATCCAGCCTTTTGTAGGGCCCCAGTCGTCACCTTCCAAAACTGAAATTTTGTTAAAGGTGACCCATCCTTGTGCCTGAACAACTCCCCTTGGCTCTCTCCTCGCAATGAGAGATATTCCTTCATTGAGCCCACTGGGCATAACTCTACTAGTCCACACTTCCCTAGAGAACCACTTGCCCCTTACCTTGTTGATCTGTCTTAGACTTCTGGAAATGTAGGACCACCCAATCTTCAAAGACCATGGCATCAGACAGGTGTAAAGCAGACCTCGAAGCATCCTCCCTTGAAGCAGCCACTAGTTCACTAACTCTGAATGCTCCAAAAAATGCCACAAGTGTAGCTGCCTTAAACAGGCTAGCCTCATATGCGTTCTTGCAAACCATGGGCCAGCAGGTCACCAGCCTCTGCAGCATAGCTGGAGAAATTGGGCTTCACTGGTCTGCTACTGCACGCCACTCTTTAGACCACCCTTCCATCATTTTCTGAATATGGAAGTCTAACAAAAAATCGCCTTGGCATAAAATGCCAGGGTTGATATATTATCTTGAATGGACATGGGCGCCAGCCCTTTGTTATGCAAATAAACTCTAAATTGTAAAAAAAAATCAACAAGTGCAGGCCAGTTTTGGCCTAAACCTTCCCTATTTCGGAACGAAAAGAATTCCTCACATGCTGTTGCATAACTGTGCCTCGTACTGGGGGCCATGGCCAGGGCTATGGCCCGGTTGACCTCCACCCTCCAAGGCTCCAGACATACGCTGGTAACACATCCGGGTACACCTGTGCCCATGGGGCCAACACCCTGAACTGTTCGATCTGTTGACAGGACAGGGCGTCAGCTAAGACATTGTCAACACCCGGAATGTGACGAGCCTTAAAAACAATATTATATTGTAAGCAACGCAATGTAAAGGCCCTGACTAAACACATGACCCTCTGAGACCTTGAGGTAAGTGAATTGACTACATATACTGTACCACGCCTGGTTATCACACCAGAACATGACTGTAGAATTCGACCAAAGCTCGGCCCATAACCACACTGTCCCTACTATTGGAAAAAATTCCAAAAATGTCATATCCCTAGTAATTCCTAGCTGGGTCCAATCCCCCAGCCAGGCCCCTGCATACCATCTACCCTGAAAGTATATACCATAACCCAGGGATCCTGCCGTGTCTGTTTGGACCTGGAAGTCTGCTCCCAGGCATACATCGGCCCTCCAAAATGATATCCCATTAAAACTGTCCAAAAAGTGCAACCATAGACTCAAATCCTCCATCATTTCCACAGAAAGGCATCTCCAATGGTGTGGTCTGGAAAGGCCTTTCATAGCATTGCACAACCTACAGAGGAATGCACGGCCAGGTGCAACAACCTTGCACACAAAGTTATGGTGGCCCACGACCTCTTTTAACTCCCTCTTGAAACCTTTTTCTTGGGCAATAACTCCCTTAACCTACGCTTGAGCTCCTCCAGTTTATCCTCCGGCAGTCTGCTGGACTGCTGCAAAGTGTCAAGCTCGATATCTAAGTAGGTCAGCACACTAGATGGCCCCTCCGTCTTTTCCTCAGCTAATGGAACACCTAGCTCCATTGCCATCACCTTAAAATCCTCCATCAGCTGCTTACAATGCCCTGTTCCCCTCTTCCCACAGAATAAAAAACTCATCTAAATAATGCACAACCTGCTGCAAGCCCGATCAGCACCTAAGCGCCCACTCCATGAAGGAGCTGAATCACTCAAATGCTGTGCAGGAATTCGAACATCCCATTGGCAATGCTCTATCCGCATAAAATTGACCCTCGAAAGTGAAGCCTAGAAAGCTGAAGTCTGCAGGGTGTACTGGGAGAAGGCGGAATGCCAATTTAATGTCGGATTTCGCCAACTCTGCCCCCACCCCACAGTTGCGCACCATGCACAGTGCCGTATCAAACGACATATAACGCACACTACAGAGATCCTGTGGGATCCCATCATTCACCGATTTGCCCTCTGGGTAGGACAAATGATGAATCAAGTGATATTCACCCACAGCCTTCTTTGGCACTATACCCAATGGGGAAACCCGCAAATCCAGAACCGGCGGTTCCGCATATGGGCCCAGAACCCACCCTTCTGCAACTTCCCTCGATATTTTTGCTTTCACAATATCCTCAAAACCTTGAACTGATTTCAGATTTTTTGATAACATGGGAACTCTATCACCTACCAGTGGTATGAGGAAACCAAACCTGAAACCATCCAACAAATAACTAGCTGCAGCCCTATCTGTATATGCCATCAACCATTCCTCTAAAATTGACAACTTAACTGGACTGGGGCCCTTTTGGATTATTTGTGGATCCGGCAGGGGGCTTTTCCCCAATTCTGACTTCCCTACCACTCGCTGCTGATTTACCCCGGGAACAATACACTGATGCATGGGGACCTCCGCAGGTGGTGCATTGATGCTTAAACCTACATGGTCTACAGTTACTGGACCCTCAGGAATTAAACTCCCAGCAAACAAGGCAGGGTTGAACCACCTGGCCCACTAATGCGTGTGGAGAAGATCCATAAGCAGCTCTCTGTACCAAATGACCACTATCAAAGCTCTCACCCAGAACCGACCAAGCAGGTGTCATGGTGTGCAACCAAAGTGCATTATGCTGCACATCCCAGCACATGTCCCTATGGATGGCCGCATGCATATGGATCCCCTGGTCATAGATCAGCCATGCGTGACCAAGGAAATCCATGTAGGCCCTGTATATCAAATCTAGGTACTGAAATAGGGAAAACGCTTGGTCCGGGTGAGCCCTGACTACTGTACCTGCGTAAATAATGTATCCTGGCAGCCAATTGGCCCAGCACCTATCTGGCTTACGCTGCCTCAATTTCTCCCGCTCCCTTTCCTCCTCTTTTTCCGAACCTTTCTTCTCCACTTTTCTATTCAGGAGCTCGAAGACATCTACAAACTCACCCCTTCTGATCTTTTCTACTGTTGCCGGCAACAGATGGTCCCCCAATGGTAGTGATTGGTCACCGCTTGGGAGAGCATCCTGCGCCACAGAATTATATCCCATATTCAGAATGAGGGGGGGTGTCCCAGCTCCTGGGAGCTGAGGAGCCCCAGGTGTCTGACCAGGTAATGGCCATTGTAGATATGGGGCAGTCCAAGGTTTTTTCCCCTGGGACTCTGTTCCCACTACATGGCATGCTTACCCCCACAGGGGCGTAGTAAGTCTGTCTAACAGCTGGTGTTCTGCCAGGTGGGGTAACTGGGTCCCATGGCCATAAGCCTGGTCCCACTGATGTGTCTTGTGTGGGTGAAGACTCACCTGGAACAGCTAAACCAGAAGCTGTGATTACTTGGCTGCTGGGTCCCAGGTGGTCCGATGCTCTGACCCTTGCCACCTGGTCATCGCTCTCTATCTGCCCGGTTGCCTGCTGCGCACACACCGCCTCTGTTTGCATCTCCTCTTCCACCATCATTGTCTGGGTACCAATCGTTGCCTGATGAATCTCTTCGACTGCTGCCTCCTGATGCTGTGAGCCAGTCTCCGTCATAGCCCCACAGCTGCTGGAAACACTGGCACGCTCTCTCTCTAAGACAGCGATATGAGACAACATCATATTACCCTACTACTTGAGCTCTTCCTACTTGCAGGCCTTCGAGTCTCTACTAGACCTCTGTGCTGCACCTGCACCTGCCGCTTCCCTGGCTAGTGCCCTCTTCCTTTACAACCTGCTCAGCTTTTCCAATATAGCCCCACAGTCTGGCAAACGTTCTTCGTCCGAGGGAGGGTGGTAGCTGCTTGCGGGGGGGGGGGGGGGGCGCCTTGCGCTTAGCCGGTTGTTTTCCTTTTTTATTTCCTTGGCCTTTTCTGGGCCCCATACTGGTCCTTGCAAAGCACCTTGCCCAGTCCTAGTATTTCAAAATTAAAACCCTCTTTGGGTCTCTCTCTCTCTCTCTCTCTCTCTCTCTCTCTCTCTCTTTTAAATATATATTGACACTCACCAAGTAACCACCCACAAAGAAACCTACTCACAGTGCGAGGGGTCCAGGCTATGTGCCTGTCTCCCCCAAGCTCTCCCTTACTCCCTTCTTCACCCCCTTTTTTTAAAAAAAATTAATTATCTATATATTATTATGGGGTTTGTTTGTTTGTTTGCTTGCTTGTTTAAAGGAAGGGGGGCTTACAAGCCCCAAATTTGGCCCAGGCCCCACCTCTGTGGGAACAAGGAACTGCATTCTCCCCCAACCCCTAAGCCACAGAGCCTCTGGCTGCACCCCTGCGCAGCCCTCCTGTGCCAACAGGCAGTGCACGCAAGGCCCTGGCTCAATTAAAGGCACCTTGCCTAGCCCACCACGTGCCTGCTCCTCCTCAACCACTATGGGGACTGGGAATTACCTTTTCCCCAACTCCCAAAGCCTTCAAACCCGTGGTTGCGCAACTGCGCAACCCTCTGCTTCACAGGTGCACGTCAGGCCCGAGGGTGAAAACGAAAGCACCTATCTCGGCCTGCCGCACACCTGCTGCTTGCTCCTCTACCATCTCGCCGGCAAGAGGCAGTGCGTTGGGCAAGCAGCGTTAATAAAGGCTCTCTCTCGCCCTCCCTCCTCGGCCACCATACCGGCCTCCTGCGCTTGCCTCAGCCAGGTGGCCGGCAAAGAGCTCCCACCCCCGCAGCCACGGTGGCGGAAGGAGCTTTCTAAAAATATGACTGACAGCTGTAAGTGGTAAGAAAGAAAGCTAATGATTAAGGCTTAATCGTATTTTCATTTGTGTCTAGATACAAGGAATAAGTGATACAGTTATTCCAACTAGTCCCCCAATTTGATCATTGCCACCTCAAAGATGAATTAGCAAAATGCATTCTCCCTCTATTTAAGTGCAGAATTTGTTTTTCTTCTCTCTCTCTCTCTCTCTGTGTGTGTGTGTGTGTGTGTGTATGACACAGATATAGCCATCCCCAATATCTTATTTTCAGAAAAATGATAATCAGTTTTTTCTTGTTCAACAGCTAATATGCCATGAATATTGAAAGGAAATTTCTGAATGTCCCTCCCTTTCTCTGTGAGTTTGAGGAGATTACTTTGAACAGCTGAGGGCGTCATCAATGCTTCTGCAAAGTAGGGGGAAAGGCAGCACAGAAGAGAAAGCAAAACTGAAGGGAAAGCAAATATGTTTAATAACTCTCCTTCAAAGAAAATGTTGATAGGATTTTAACTCCCTTCTCTCTCTCTCTCTTTCTTCTGCAAAAGCAATCTTCTGAAGTTCACTGAGAAATACAGAAGTCATTATTTTCAGAGCCGAAAAATGAATCCTTCTTCCCACACTGATGCAAAAAACTACAGTTGAATATTTGGGATTTTGTATCTCACAGTTAACTGTCACTGCTCATTGGTCACAATCCACACCCACACTTGATTTCCCATAAGCTGTCACTTTCCTACAAGTTCTGGAAGGCTGAATAAATGGTATTACACAGAGGCAGATGAGATCCCTTCTCAGGCATTCTATCCCATATTATTGTTTAGTTTATGCAGCATGTATGTGCAGAGCTTGGAAAAGGTGGTTGGTTGGTTTGGACAGCAGCTCCCAATGCCATGTTGCTTGGGAATTCTGAGAGATGTAGTCCAAAACAGTAACTTCTCCAAGCTGAGCTCCACAACAATTGTTTGTATAGGAATGTTCTACGGCTGAGTTGGCCTGAAGAATTCTGGTCTACCCTTTCCTATGGGTTCATAGAGCATAAAAATACTAAAGCCCAAATCCAGTAAAATGTAATATGAAATCTAATATCCATTAAATTACATGAAAGTGTAATGGGTTAGATATGAAGAAGGACGAACAGACCGTTTCTCATGCTCCAGAGTTTTCTCAAGTTGCAGAAATAGCCTCAGGGACCACATTCACCCTATATGTCACATGATTTAGTCACGCTAGATTTAGCCAGATTTAGTCACACTAAGAGTAGACACATTGATTCGGTGAGCCTATTCTAAGCATGACTAATGTAACCTCAGTCCTCCAAATTCCAGGGAGTAAATGTCTTCTTCTTTTCACCATCAAGTCACTACTAGAGCATCATTATCTGTTTGATGAAGCAGTATGGAATATAAATGCATTCATTTTGGCTTCAAGTCATGATCTCCAGGATTGGCCTTACTATTAGGCAAAGTGAGGCTTCTGCCTCAGACAGCTGAAGGGAGCCGCAAAAGCAAATCTTGGCTCTTCCTTCTGAGCTCCTGGCTCTTCCCCTCTGTTGCAGGACAGAGCTATGGACAACCTTGAACAGGCTTATGGACTGTCCTATATAGGCGTCATGGAATGCCCCTAAACTTGATCACCTGCCTCAGGTGTTACACAGGATCCCTGCATGCCACAAGTACTGGAGTGAAAGGCAGTTGCCAGCAGTTGGTTTCCAGCTGTGGACTGCTGAAGGAATGTCATCTCACTATTCACCATAGCAGTAAAATGCCTTGGGCCAGCCTTCATAATTTCTTTTTGTAAGGCTAAAGAGGCTCAGCTGTTGAACTGTTACAGATCCTCTGCTCTTTGGTAACTCTCATATCCTTGCTGCATCAATTGTCCTGTGTGTACATGATTATTACCTCATAAACCCAGTCTGAAGGTTTGCTCCTAAAGCTGAATTAATCTTTTTTTCCCCTCTCTTGAAATAACTTGCCTCCTGTGTTAGAAAATTTGCTTTCTTTGCAGCCACATTGTACTACAGGATTGTGGTTAGCTTGTGATCACCCACAGGCTTTCCAAGTCTCTTTTCTTCTCTACAATTCCCAGCTGATGAGTCCCCAGATGATAGCTAAAGTATGTGACTACTTAACCTTTGTATCTTCTGAAGGGAATATTCAGTACGAGCTTTTACAGTTCTTTATCTCCAGGACATTTCTCCTATCATTTCTTAGAAGCTTGTAAATTAGTGAGACAAGGGAAGAACTGTAGAGTACTTTAATGAGCTGTTATCACTGTAACACTACTAGTCAGTTAATAGCTATTATAACAACTTTATGAAAATTGCAATTTTGGGAACAGAAGACTTGAGAAAAATTGTATTTTTGAGTGGGTTGTTTTATTAGTATCCTTCTAATCTCTCTAATAAAGACTTTGTCATATGGCTTCTTTTTTTGCCTTGCTGCAGTTGCAGTGATGTTTATGGAACAGGATTGGTATGGATAACCCTGCAAAAAGTACCGCGTCTCAGGGCAGAAATATAAGAGGAAAGTGTTTAAGGGCTGATTCCTGGTAGACACTTCTCACATCTTCAGGAGTATGCAAGTTAGCTTGTCTTACTTTGTAATATAAGGACAGATTTCTATCACCTGATTGCTCAGACAAAAAGGTTTCCCTGAATCACTTCTCTCCAAAAGGAATGAGCTTTCAACTGTAATGAGAAGTTATCTATAATGTCCATTTCTGGTTTCTGCCCTGTATCTCATCTTACAGTTGTTCATGCCCCAGTATTAAATACTGTAATACTTCCAAATAAGCATTCCGCTTATCACAGAATAAAGCTATAACCTATAAATGTTCTTACTTGTCTATTATTTATATAATTAAGTTCCTGTGTTTCTCTCAACCATATTTACATATGCCTCTGTGAAGCAGGTGGGCCAGTACAGTTGGATTTGAGGACTGGGGCAAATAGAAAAGGTGGTTTGCTTAAAGTAAAGTGGGTAATATGCATCTCTATCATTATGTCTCATGCTCAGTTTAATCTCAGGCAGCCCTTGGCTTAATTTCACAGTCTCTCTACAAGTTAGCAGTTCAAAGTAGGCCTCTGTCAGTGTGATCCATTTTCTCACCCCAGCAACCTGCTCAATAGGAAATAATGAGGAGGGAGAAATAAAAGGGATGAAAAAGAGTGGTCTTGACTATGTTTGGTTCTGTTCACACCAACCCAAAGTTCAGCCCCATCCATTGTCAACATGTCATTCTCAATAGAAGGAATACAACCCTCAATGGTGGTGTTGGTGGGGAAACCAACCGTTGTCCTTTCCAAGTCAGAGACCACTTTATTGGTTGATAACACAAACAGAAATTGTAGAAGCATGTGCTGTTCTATTGTTACTCCACACTGTTTATTTTAACATTGCTTTTTATTAGTATGCTGTTTTGTATTGTTTTATTACATTGTTTGTTTGTTTGTTACTCTACCTTTTCCCCAAGGATACAATGGAATAGTATAGTTAAAAACCATTAAATCAGTCTTGTATGGGAATATACAGTCCTACTAGAATGAAATTCAATAGGATGAAGGTGTGAGAGAGTGTGAAACAAAACAAAGAGCATGTCAGATGTTTTCTAATACCACTGAGTCCTATTGCACAAGAAATGTTTCCAATGTGTAACCCACCAGTACCTCAAAATTAATCACAGAATGAAGAGCAGGCAGGCTCAGTGTGCACTAACGCTGGAAGCCCTGCCTATGGTTGCACTAAACCAGTCTTATTGAAAAAGGAAATGAAAGTGAAGGAAGTAAACAAACAACAAATGACAATTGGAGTGCTCATTTTTTAAAAAAATACTCTCTCACACACACACACGCACACTCAAAAAAGCAAGCAAGAGATAATGGCCAGAATGCTATTGAGATTTACTCCTGAGTAAATGAAAGCACATAAGTTATGGCAGTGAATTACAACTAATTTACAAAGTGCCAGTCAGCTACCTCTTCCATGCTCAGTCACATATCTCACATGTGACCAGGCATGCAACCAGCATCTCATTAAATATCTGCAACTTGCCACCACGATTTACAGAATTTTACTTTCTCAGCAGTAAAATCTCAATAGCTTTCTGGTCAATAATTCTCAATACTGTGTGTTAACATATGTCAGTATGATATAATTTTATTCATATCTACAGCATGGGGGAAAATCCCTTCACTTCATTCTCAGAACAGCAAAACATTAAAAAGAATTTGTAGTGCTGGGATAGCTCAGAGTCCATCAGGCTGGGTTGTCTCTCAGGCTAGGCCTGCCCTGGTGACCTTCTGACCCAATCTGTCTCCTGGTTCTTAATGGTATTTGTGGCTTTCCCATTCTCCACGAGGACCCCGCTTCTGTGAATGGGAAGCAGGAAAAGACAAACATCAAATAGTGTCGGTAGGACAGAAGGACAAGAGTGGCAGTCTGCAGATGTGTGAAACCCATTTTATTTTTATTTTCTGTCATCTTCCAGTTTCAAGGAGAAAGCCCTCATCAGCTTTCTGAGGCAAGAAGGGAGGAAGGGAGGGAGTGATTTTTAAAAGGTAAGAGGCATGGTTCTCTTGAATGCCTTCTTAAAGGTGCAATGCAGGGAGTCAGCTCTTTTCTACACTGTTTCCATCTGTTTTCTCTGCCCTGATCTTCTTCTCAGAATCTAAAAAGTGTGATGCTGCTGGCAGAAGACTTTGGTGATTTAACCAATGACTTTGCAGCAGGACCGTCCAGGAAATTTCATTTCAAAGCTAAAAAGCAAAATCCTTTTCACTTTCCTGAACCTGCCCTCCAAATGCTTTTCTTACTTCCAGTCATGACATGTGAATTCCAGGTATATTTCAAGGGTTCTGTGGCAATGTTGCTTTTTTGGTGACCAGTGACACTTTGCTTCATCCCACGGTCACCTCAAAAATATACGATATAGTTTGTATATAGGTAAAGGTAAAGGTTCCCCTTGACAATTTGTCCAGTCGTGTCTGACTCTAGGGGGCGATGCTCATCCCCGTTTCCAAGCCATGGTGCCAGCATTTGTCCGTAGACAGTTTCCGTGGTCACGTGGCCAGCGTGACTAGACACGGAACACCATTACCTTCCCACCGTGGTGGTACCTATTTATCTACTTGCATTTTTACATGCTTTTGAACTGCTAGGTTGGCAGGAGCTAGGACAAGCGACAGGAGCTCACTCCATCGTGTGGAATCGAACTGCTGATCTTTCGACCTTGCAGCCCAGAGGCTTTGTGGTTTCACCTGCAGCACCACCATCTCCCATGAGTTTGTATATACTCATTGGTAAATATAAACAAAGCCAAAAAAAATGCATACAATGCCCATGCCTGAGCCCTGTTATCCCTAGGCAGCCTGTGTAGATTATGTGGTGATGATCCCTTGGATTTGCACCCCTTTGAACCCACCCATGCCCCACCCATGGAGCACCATTTAGATTTGTGCCAGAGTTAGTCCAAAGGGGGAAAGGGCGGCATGGGGAGGACAAGAAATGGCACTATGGTTATTTCTGGGCTGCCAATAAAAGTCTACTTCAGTACCAAGGGTGCTTTGTCACTAGGGCTCTTTCCTCTTAGGATTGCCAGCCACCTTGTTCATGGACTCTGAGTGACTGTTATTTATTTATTCAACTGTGGTACACACTTATTTAGTCAATATGTACAATCTGAAGGGAAACCAGAATATTTAGTCAATATACATTGAATTCCTGTTTCCTTCCCATGGGGCCCCCTCCTAGTTCTCATTTGTATTTAAGTTTCTGAAGAGATAAACTGAACAAAGTAAGCTGTATAGGGCACAGAAAAGTGGATAGAATGAAGAATGGTTGTTTAAACTCAGTATGGATTCAAAGTATTTTGGATCTCATGTTTGCATAACTGAACAGAAGTAAGTGCCTTATATAATTTTCAAATAGAAAGAGTTGTGTTTCAGGTCTCTTCTCAATTATGACTTAAAGTTTGATTGATCTCACATCCTTAGTGTAGGGTAAATTACAGAATTATATGATGAGAACAGTCCTAAGCATTAAAAAACCATTTACAATAAAAATGCAACATGTAAGGGGGAAAAGATCTTTGTTCTATATATTCATGGAAGACTTTTTCTGTGACCTTAGAGAAGTCAACAGCCACACTTCACTGCTCCCACCTCAGCTAGTTCTAACAATATAATTATTTTCTTCTAATAACCCGGAGGGGAAAAAACAATGAAGAATACATGCTGGTTTATAATTATGACCAAAATAGTATTTAAAGTGCATGTTCTATATTAACAAAATGGAACAGAAATAACCCAAAAAACCCAGATGGCATTGGAAAAAATAACCCTCATCTATTCAGAGGCATCCTGAAAGAATGAGCTTATATGTTGTGCTTTAGTCGTTAAGTCATGTCCGACTCTTCGTGACCCCATGGACCAGAGCACGCCAGGCCCTCCTGTCTTCCACTGCCTCCTGGAGTTGGGTCAAATTCATGTTGGAAGCTTCAATGACACTGTCCAACCATCTCGTCCTCTGACGTCCCCTTCTCCTCTTGCCTTCACTCTTTCCCAACATCAGGGTCTTTTCCAGGGAGTCTTCTCTTCTCATGAGATGGCCAAAGTATTGGAGCCTCAGCTTCAGGATCTGTCCTTCCAGTGAGCACTCAGGGTTGATTTCCTTCAGAATGGATACGTTTGTTCTCCTTGCAGTCCAGGGGACTCTCAAGAGTCTCCTCCAGCACCACAATTCAAAAGCATCAATTCTTCGGCGGTCAGCCTTCTTTTTGGTCCAGGTCTCACTTCCATACATCACTACTGGAAAAATCATAGCTTTGACTATGTGGACTTTTCTCGGCAAGGTGATGTCTCTGCTTTTTAAGATGCTGTCTAGGATTGTCATCGCTTTCCTCCCAAGAAGCAGGCGTCTTTTAATTTCGTGGCTGCTGTCACCATCTGCAGTGATCATGGAGCCCAAGAAAGTAAAATCTGTCACTGCCTCCATGTCTTCCCCTTCTATTTGCCAGGAGGTGATGGGACCAGTGGCCATGATCTTAGTTTTTTTGATGTTGAGCTTCAGACCATTTTTTGCGCTCCCCTCTTTCACCCTCATTAAGAGGTTCTTTAATTCCTCCTCACTTTCTGCCATCAGAGTGGTATCATCTGCATTTCTGAGGTTGTTGATATTTCTTCTGGCAATCTTAATTCCGGTTTGGGATTCCTCCAGTCCAGCCTTTCACATGATGTATTTTGAATATAAGTTAAATAAGCAGGGGGACAATATATAGCCTTGTCGTACTCCTTTCCCAATTTTGAACCAATCAGTTGTTCCATATCCAGTTCTAACTGTTGCTTCCTGTCCCACATATAGATTTCTCAGGAGATAGATTAGGTGGTCAGCCACTCCCATTTCTTTAAGGACTTGCCATAGATTGCTGTGGTCCACACAGTCAAAGGCTTTTGCGTAGTCAATGAAGCAGAATTTTTTCTGGAACTCTCTGGCTTTCTCCATAATCCAGCGCATGTTAGCAATTTGGTCTCTAGTTCCTCTGCCCCTTCGAAATCCAGCTTGTACTTCTGGGAGTTCTCGGTGTACATACTGCTGAAGCCCACCTTGTAGGATTTTGAGCATCACCTTGCTAGCGTGTGAAATGAGTGCAATTGTACGGTAGTTGGAGCATTCTGAGTTTTCCAAACTTGCTGGCATATTGAGTGTAGCACCTTAACAGCATCATCTTTTAAGATTTTAAATAGTTCAACTGGAATGCCATCACCTCCACTGGCCTTGTTGTTAGCCATGATTTCTAAGGCCCACTTGACTTCACTCTCCAGGATGTCTGGCTTAAGGTCAGCAACCACACTATCTGGGTTGTCCGGGACATCCAAATCTTTCTGGTATAATTCCTCTGTGCATTCTTGCCACCTCTTCTTGATGTCTTCTGCTTCTGTTAGGTCCCTACCATTTTTGTCCTTTATCATGTCCATCTTTGCACAAAATGTTCCTTTAATATCTCCAATTTTCTTGAACAGATCTCTGGTTTTTCCCTTTCTATTATTTTCCTCTATTTCTTTGCACTGTTCATTTAAGAAGGCCCTCTTTTCTCTCCTTGCTATTCTTTGGAAGTCTGCATTCCATTTTCTGTAACTTTCCCTATCTCCCTTGCATTTTGTTTCCCTTCTCTTCTCTGCTATTTGTAAGGCCTCGTTGGACAGCCACTTGGCTTTCTTGCATTTCCTTTTCTTTGGGATGGTTTTTGTTGCTTCCTCCTGTACAATGTTATGAGCCTCCATCCATAGTTCGTCAGGCACTCTCTCCACCAAATCTAGTTCCTTAAATCTGTTCTTCACATCCACTGTGTATTCATAAGGGATTTGGTTTAGATTATACCTGACTAGCCCAGTGGTTTTTCCTACTTTCTTCAGTTTAAGCTTGAGTTTTGCTATAAGAAGCTGATGATCAGAGCCACAATCAGCTCCAGGTCTTGTTTTTGCTGACTGTATAGAGCTTCTCCATCTTTGGCTGCAGAGAACATAATCAATCTGATTTCGGTATTGCCCATCTGGTGATGTCCATGTGTAGAGTCGCCTCTTGTGTTGTTGGAAAAGAGTGTTTGTGATGACCAGCTTGTTCTCCTGACAAAACTCTATTAGCCTTTGCCCTGCTTCGTTTTGAACTCCAAGGCCAAACTTACCTGTTGTTCCTTTTATCTCTTGACTCCCTACTTTAGCATTCCAATCCCCTATAATGAGAAGAACATCTTTCTTTGGTGTCAGTTCTAGAAGGTGTTGTAAGTCTTCATAGAATTGGTCAATTTCAGCCTCTTCAGCATGGGTGGTTGGTGCATAAACTTGGATTACTGTGATGTTGAAAGATCTGCCTTGGATTCGTATTGAAATCATTCTCTCATTTTTGAGATTGTATCCCAGTACAGCTTTTCCCACTCTTTTGTTGACTATGAGGGCTACTCCATTTCTTGTACGGGATTCTTGCCCACAATAGTAGATATGATAATTGTCTGAATTGAATTCGCCCATTCCCGTCCATTTTAGTTCACTGACGCCCAAGATGTCAATGTTTATTCTTGCCATCTCCTGTTTGACCACATCCAGCTTATAGTTATATAGAATGTGTTATTTCAAGTATCTGTTAGTCCTCATTTTGTAACTATTAACTGTAGACAGCAATGTCTGCTGCCCCCTATTTTAAGAGATTACTTTTAATTTACAAAGTTGTTGTGTATATTACAGCATTACAGTTCAACACAGCAAAACCGATGGTACTAATGTCCACTCTTCATTGATTGTATCAAACTGCTCTTATTTTTGCATTTTGATCTTGACCTCCAAAGTACAGTTGTCTTAAAACTGATAAACCAAATTTGAGAAGCATATATGTGCAAAGATAATCTATAAATTATATATTATTATATTATATGTAATAATATATAACATAATATTATATAAATAATAATATATAATATTTATTTTATTATTATTATATATAATAGAGAACACACACACACATTTACCTACCCAATCTGGAAATAAGGAGACCAGACACAGGTGATGGGTTTTAACCAGGGTTGCAAGTTTATTGTATCAACTGAAACCCTCCCACTTCCTGCAGAAGGGCCTATTGTAGTGCAGATACCTGGGAAAGGCCCATTGGGCAAGTCCCAAGCCTCAGCTCTGTGCTGCCCTGTTGCCAGCCTGTTCCCAGACAGCTAACACCTCGATATGACACTCCTGGCCACTAGCCATTCAAGTCACATCTTGACCTTAGGCAGCCCACAGTCATGGGTCGCCACCTGTGCATCCCTCCAATCCCACAAGTGAATCTCGGGATCCATGGAGCTGAGAAGTTGGTGGCAGTATCACTCTCAAGTGACCTTTGGGAACTTGCTGTTACAGACCCCACCCTTCCACACTACCTGCCAATTTGACCTATTTTATCACAATGCCACCCTTGATCAGTCCTTAACTGCCCCATAGGCAATCAGTGTGGGATACGCACACGTTTTGTTCAATATGCCAATCAGGTGATAAAGGTCCAACGTTCCTATCCTGCTCTGAAGCAACCAGCTACACTTGCACTGGACCCATTGGGTTGTTTCACCTCCCAAGAGGCTTCTTATAAGGCAGGATCACCTTTAACAAGGCCCCTGGTCTCACCCTCATCAGCCGAGCTTTGGGCAGCCAACAGGCCCCCCAGCTGCTTGTCTCCTCATCCAGGAGGTGCAGGCAAAGATCCCCTGCCCGTGCAGTCATCAGGTGCATGCCCTCCCATTTTTCCTGCACTGTCCATGCCCATAGATGAGCTCTACGGAAACTTTGGGGCACCTCTGCATTTGTTATGAATTAAAAGGATGAAAGACTGAACTCTATAATGAGAGCCAGTGTGATGTAGTGGATAAGTGTCACACTAGGATTCAGGAGATCTGGGTTCAAATCTAGCTCAATCACAGAAAACATAGGAGGTGGCAATAATAAACCACTCCTTAAACATCCCATGAAAATCCTGGAAAATTCTATTTAGAACAGTTACCATAAGTCAACATTGACTTGATGGAACATGATGATGGTTAGGGGGAAGACTTCTATGACATGTCCTTTTCTCCCTGTAACCTATGTTTGAGTTCATGGGTGGGTTTGGACATGTTTATGAGTAATCTGGTGAGAAAGGCCAGATTACTCATAAACATGTTTGAACTTGCTTATAGGTTCAAATGTAGGTTGCAGAGAAAATGTGAAATGTCATAGAAACCCTCCTCCTAATGAAGATTATTAAGTTGAAAGCAATGTGATGGTACATAGCAACAAACCCTATAATCAATGTCAGGTGTTTTTCTTCTTTCCTTTTTAAAAGACAGTTATTTTTAAAGATAACCTTAAATTCATTACAATTGATGAAACAAAAAATAGCATATACTTCAATAAAATTTTCTTTTTAAAAAACAGAACAATTAATGACAATTGCAAATATGACAGCGAAGATAACCAGAATTAAGAAATATAAAGACCTTAATTTAAAAGATAGTATTACATTGAGACATAGTATCTTTCCATATGTTGTACTATTAACTTGTTTACTGATGCTTAATAAAGAGATACCAGGTCACATAAAGGATGTCATGTCTGTACCGTTCCCATCACCTTTACTGGTTGCATGAATTTTTCCATTAAAGACTCCAGAGCCTGTTTCTCTTCTCGTTCAATTGATTTCCTTTTACCCTTTCCACAAATTAATATCCAGCATTTGTGTGAAGGGTTGTTCCTCATGAGACATGTATATATGTTTCTCCATTTGTACATTAATGAGGACTGTAATGTGGAGATATTTGACTGGACTCCAGACTGAGTCATACATAGGGAAGAATGAACCAATGGAATCTTCTTGTTCCTCTCTGACGAGCAGTAGGATGTCAATGTGGATATTTTGTCTGTCGGTGCAGTAACCCTAAACTATGGTGAGGTGATGTATCTCAACCGGTCTCCAAGCCATGGAAAACAACAGAAATTAACCCCAGTAGGTCTATTCTTAATGTGACTAATCCAGCTCTTTGTTTCTTCTGCTGTATTTCTGCAAGATTTTAAAACACCAAAATGTTGGGTTATTAATTCCTCCCATGAACCAGAAATCCGTTATCTGGTGCAAAAAAATGAGGACTGCAGTACTTTAAAACCATAAAGATTTTTTCCATATTCTCTTTCTCACTCTCTCTTTCACAATTATACTTACTCACATGTCACGCTAAAAATTGTCTGTTGCTTTTTCAAAGTAGTCCTTTCTGTCTCGTGTGGAGAAAAGAACACCTACAGGGGAAAAAAAATGATTCATGGTGTGAGCATAGATTGATTTGACAATGGTAAAAATATGTATGACTAGATAGCATAGATTCAGCTAAGGACTGCAGGGAAGTTCTCATGGGGAAATAAGCCTTAGGTGAAATTGGCATCCAGGCAGAAAATGCCAATGCTAATGGATTTTTTAAGGAAGTTCTGCTACATTTCAAAACTCAAATTCTGGTCTTCAATAATTCCTCAAATTAAAATGAAGTTAATACTCAAATATTAATATAGAATATGGTCTCAAAACAGAAATGGGTAAGTCGTATATATTTTATCAGTTCAAATACCAGTGCAGAACTTCCAGGATGACTCTTGCTACAACTTCTTTTTTGCATTCCTTCCTCCCCTACACTTAGCACATTTAACCTTCCCTAAATCACCCCCTCCCCTGTTTTATTTTTACTCTCTTATTGTCACTGCCAGCTCTCTTCTATGTACCAGAGGAGTTATTTTCAGCTTGGGTCTTTGTCTGCTTGTGAAGGGATGTGTTTTCATGAGATGGAAAGCAGTGAGGGGAATCGGGGAATGGCCATCAGAACGGTACAGGGCAAGGGGGAGATATGGTCGGGTAAAGCAGCTGTGGAATCATGTAAGAGGGGAGGGCAGGTGGGTACGCATTGCCCCTATGCTGTCCCTGAATTTAAATAGTTTGGATAGCCTTCATGTCAGGTCCCCTGGGTTGAAAATGCTGCTCCTAAATGCCAAACTGGTGAATAAGAAAACACGAGTGACCAAGGACTTGATCCGGAATGAACATCCTGACCTGGTTTGCGTTACAGAGACTTGATTGGCTGGGGGTATTAATATCACTCAGCTTTGTCACCAAGGCTTTCTGTGCAGCATCATGAAAGAACTGGGGGGGGGGGAGAGAGGTGCAGTTGCTGTTGGTGTACTGCCCAACCTGCTGCTCAACTATCTCCCTTTCTGAGCTAGCTGAGCTGGTTTCAGGAGTGATGTTAGAGTCCCCTTGGGTTCTTGTACCAGAGGACTTCAATGTCCATGCCAAGGCTGTTTCATGAAGAGTGGCTCAGGACTTCATGTCCTCCATGACAATAATGGGCCTGTTCCAAATAGTATCTGTCCCCACTCATGCTGCAGGGCACACTTTAGACCTGGTTTCCTGCACTGGGCTAGATGTTGGTGATCTGGGCATGGAAGAACTCTCTGCAGTTCCATTGTCATGGACAGATCATTACCTGGTGGGATTTAGACTCAGTGAAACAGAGTGTGGAGCTGGTGGTAATGAAACAAGTGGGACAGAGAAGAAAGTGATGATAGTTGAAAACTCAGGGTGACTCTAACTGAACATGTGTCACGTTCCCGGGGGTTTCAACAGCAGAGTCCGATAAGCCAGTCCAAGTTCAGAGCCGATACCAAAATACCAAAGCCAAATCACAAACCGTAATCCAAGGTCAGGGTCCAAAGCCAAATCACACAGTCCAGGGTCAGGAGTCCAAAGCCAAAGGTCCAAGGAACAAGGTTCAAGGCAGTCAGGAGCGTGGATGCAAGCCAGAGATTTGACTTGTTGCTTCCACGGATTTCTAGCCGACTAAGAGCTGTTTATATAGTAAAACAGCCCCTTGAGCTGCTGGAAGCTTTTCCATCCTGTCAGTACTCAGGGCTAGTTGATCGGATGTTTCTGTGGGCAGCCTTCGAGCGATCTTCTGACCTTTTTGTCATAAGTCTTCCCCGAAGCCTGGCCCTCAGCCTGTCTACTGGGGGAGGAGAATCTGGGGGTGATTCAGGTGTTTGTGTTTCTAATTGCTCAGCATTCTCCTCAGCCACAGTTAACCCTTCCGGTTCCAGGTCTTCAGCTGCACTCATGACACTATCCCCCTCCCCAGGGCTCCCCCCGTCAGATGGGCCGGGTCGATCAGGATAGGTAGCATGGAACTGCCGTACCAAATCGGGGGGGTGTAGATTGCTGGCGGGTTCCCATGATCGATCCTCAGGACCATAACCTTCCCAATCTACGAAATACTGGAGACCTCCTCGGTGAATTCGGGAGTCCAGGATTTGACGGACCTTGTATTCTTCCTCGCCATCAACCAGAATGGGCGGAGGTGGAGCCAGGGGTGAAGGTCGGGCAGGGTCCGGCGCTGCAACAGGAACAAGGAGAGATCGATGGAAAACCGGGTGGATACGGAGAGTATCTGGAAGTTGTAGCTGGAAAGCAACAGGGTTGATTTGGTCCAGGATTACATAGGGTCCTATAAACCGAGGGTCTAACTTACGGGACCGGCCAGGTCAGCGGAGATAACGGGTGGAAAGCCAGACCTGGTCCCCTGGTTTCAGAGGTGGCCCTTCTTGCCGTTTTCTGTTGGCCGCTGTCTTATAAGCCTCCTTAGCCTGCTGAAGCTGCTCTCGGAGTAAGTCTTGGAGAGCCTGCAACTCGCGTATATGGGCATCAGCAGCAGGAACCACGGTTGATGGCAGGGCAGCCGGGAAAAAGCGAGGATGGTACCCATAGTTGGCTTCAAATGGGGTCTGTTCTGTAGATGTGTGTACGGCGTTATTGTAAGCGAATTCAGCCAGGGGTAACAGGGTAGCCCAATTATCTTGTTGATAACAGGTGTAGCAACGGAGATATTGCTCCAGGGTGGCATTGGTACGCTCGGTCTGTCCATCTGTTTGGGGATGATATGCTGACGACAAGTGCACCTGGGTACCCAAACTGGTGTGTAAGGCTTGCCAGAACCGGGAAGTGAATTGGGAACCACGATCGGAAATTAGGTGTGTCGGGAGCCCGTGTGGACGGAAAACATGATGAAGGTAGAGTTGGGCGGTTTCAGGAGCTGTGGGAGGTTTGGAACATGGGACAAAATGAGCCATCTTAGTAAATAGGTCCACTATTACTAAGACACAGGTATACCCTTGTGATCGTGGGAGATCCGTGATAAAGTCCAAAGATACTGTGTCCCAAGGGCCGGCCGGTACAGGTAATGGTTGCAACAGACCTGGAGGTTTGGCTGGTACGTCCTTGGCTCGACGACAAACCTCACAGGAACTAACATAACGGGCGACATCAGCTCGAACCCGGGGCCACCAAAACTCCCATGTGAGCAAGTGCAGAGTTTTGTACCGACCAAAGTGTCCTGCAGGAGGGGAATCATGGGTCAGATAGAGGACATTGGTTCGGAGGGGCCCTGGAGGAACATACAAGCGTCCCCGGTGTAATAGGAGACCCTGGTGGTTAGTAAAGTCGCTGGCAGAGCCCTCTTGGAGTTCCTGTAGACGTTGCTTGGCCCAGGGATCTTGAGCTTGGCTGGCTCGAATCTCTTCAGCCAGGGATGAGCGAGTGGTTATGGCTGCAAAGACTTAAGGGGATAGAATAGGTGTGATCGGCGGTTCTTCAGAGGTTGGAACGGCGTATTCCGGTTTGCAGGACAAGGCATCAGCTTTCTGATTCTGAGTATGCGGGACATAGGTGATACGGAAGTCGAACCGAGAGAAAAAGAGACTCCATCGGATTTGGCGTTGGTTAAGGCGTCAGGCCGTTTGTAAGTGTTCCAGGTTTCGATGGTCCGTCAAGACTTGGACTGGGTGATGGGCCCCTTCGAGGTAATGCCTCCAAACCTCGAAAGCAGTTTTGATGGCCAAAAGTTCCCGCTCCCAGATGGTGTAATTGCGTTCTGAGGGTGTGAACTGCCGGGAGTAGAACGCGCAGGGCTGCAGTGGCTGTGAGGGGTCCTCCCGCTGGGACAGTATTGCACCCAGGGCGACACTGGAGGCATCTGTTTCTACAGTAAACGGTAGTCGGGGATCCGGATAGCGTAGAATGGGCTTAGTGGTAAAGCGGGTTTTTAGGGTTATGAAGGCATGGTCTGCCTCCGGAGTCCAAAGAAACGGCTCTTTGGGCCGGAGGAGGCGGGTCAGTGGAGTGGTTACGTCCGCGTAAGATGGTATGAACTGACGGTAATAATTCGCAAAGCCGAGAAACCGTTGTACGTCCTTACGGTTCCGGGGTTTCTGCCAGGTCAGAACCGACTCTATCTTCTTTGGGTCCATCTGGATCCCTTGGGGAGATACAATGTGACCCAAGAACTCGACTTCTCGCAGGTTGAATTCACATTTCTCCAGCTTGGCGTAGAGTCGGTGTTCTCGTAACCGTTGTAAAACCTGGCGAACATGTTCCGTGTGCCGAATGGGGTCTCGGGAATAAATCAGAATGTCATCCAGGTAGATGATTACAAAGTGATCAAGCAAGTCCCGAAAGATGACATTCATGAACCGCTGGAACACCGCTGGAGCGTTAGTTAACCCGAAAGGCATGACCAGGTATTCATGCTGGCCATAACGAGTCCCGAAGGCCGTCTTCCACTCGTCGCCAGCACGAATTCGCACCAAATTATAGGCACCACGGAGATCCAACTTGGTGTACATTCGTGCCCCCTTAAGGCGATCCAAAAGTTCGCCGATCAATGGTAGAGGGTAGCGGTCTCTAATGGTTATCTTATTCAAGGCTCTGTAATCATTGCAAGGGCGGAGCTCCCCACCCTTCTTTTTAACAAAGATGACAGGTGCAGACAGGGGCGATGTGGATGGCCGGATGAATCCCTGTTTCAGATTTTTATCAAGAAAGGCCCTCAAGGCCGCGAGTTCGGGTTCCGAACATGGGGTAAATCCGCGCCACAGGAAGGGGTGCCCCAGGCACCAAATTGATAGCACAATCAAAGGGTCGGTGCGGAGGTAGTTGGTCAGCCCCCTTCTCCTCGAAGACATCAGCAAAGTCCTCATAATCCAAGGGTATCACGGAGCTGTCTGTTGACCCTGCTGCAGCCAAGGTAGCCGGTGGACCCAGTGCGGACACGGGTCCCTGAAACGTAACTCTCCTTGTGTCCAGTCCATTAGGGGGTTGTGTGTTCGGAGCCAGGAAAGTCCCAGAATAAGTGGAAAACGGGGCATGCGTGCAACGTTGAACTGTAGTTGCTCCTGATGGCGTTGAACCTGGAGAATGACTGGTTGGGTTTCCTGGGTCACAGGACCGGAGCGGAGGAGACGCCCGTCTATGGATTCAACTAGGGTCGGGGTCTCTTTATCCTGTACAGGGATCTGGTGCTGTTTCACGAAAGCCGTGTCGATGAAACAGCGATCGGCTCCAGAGTCGACCATGGCATGAACAAACAAGCAACGTCCATCCGGCAGGCAGAGTTTTACTGGTACAAGGAATGGACCCGGGATGTTAAGGTATGGTTCAGGAGACCCAGCTAAGTGCCCCACGTTTGAGGGTCCATTCAGACATGGGGCAAATCTTTTACTGACGGTGGAGCCGAGGTTACGCTGCTTAACCAAACAGCCAGAAGCGAAGTGTCCTGCTCCCCCACAGTACAGGCAGAGATTCTGGGAGCGTCGTCGTGTTTTTTCCTCAGGACTGAGGCTTGGCCGAGCCGCTCCCAACTGCATAGGTTCAGAATCCTCTGGTCTAGTATTGGGGGTTGTCAGGGGTGGCTGTAAGAGATGGGAACCGCCCTGTGCTAGGCGTCGGCTCTCCAGGCGGCCATCAATGCGTAAGCATAGAGTGATTAGTTCTTGCAGCGTATTGGGTTGATCTACACGTGCCAGCTCATCCAGGATCCCATCAGCCAACCCTTCCATATATTGGTCCATAAGAGCTGCTTCATTCCAGAGCAAATCTTGAGCCAAGAGTCTGAACTCAGTGGAATACTGGGAGACTGAAGCCTTACCCTGTTTCAGGGCCCGAATCTTTCTATTTGCAGTAGCAGCTTGCAAGGGGTTAGCAAAAGCGGCTGAGATATGTTCCAGAAAACCCTGGTAATTGGTTAACAGGGGTGAAGAAGCAAGGAGTAGAGGAGTAGCCCATTTAGCTGCCTGTCCCTTGAGTAGACTGATTATAAAGCATACCTTGGTTTTGTCTGTGGGAAAGTCTCTGGCACGCAGCTCAATATAGAGCTTACACTGTGCCAGGAATGCTGGAAACTCCTCCACTTTTCCTTCAAACTTTTCGGGAGGAAGCACAGGACACTTGACCTGAGAAGCAGCGTTGGCTTGGGATTGCAGCTGTTGCTGCTGAAGCTGTACCACTGTTTGGGTGAGAAATTGCATTTGAGCCAGCACAGCATTCAGCGTACCTGAGCCTTCACTTGCTTCTTTCTCCATTTTGTGGGGGAAGTGTGGGGGTGGAAGCAATCTGTCACGTTCCCGGGGGTTTCAACAGCAGAGTCCGATAAGCCAGTCCAAGTTCAGAGCTGATACCAAAATACCAAAGCCAAATCACAAACCGTAATCCAAGGTCAGGGTCCAAAGCCAAATCACACAGTCCAGGGTCAGGAGTCCAAAGCCAAAGGTCCAAGGAACAAGGTTCAAGGCAGTCAGGCGCGTGGATGCAAGCCAGAGATTTGACTTGTTGCTTCCACGGATTCCTAGCCGACTAAGAGCTGTTTATATAGTAAAACAGTCCCTTGAGCTGCTGGAAGCTTTTCCATCCTGTCAGTACTCAGGGCTAGTTGATCGGATGTTTCTGTGGGCAGCCTTCGAGCGATCTTCTGACCTTTTTGTCATAAGTCTTCCCCGAAGCCTGGCCCTCAGCCTGTCTACTGGGGGAGGAGAATCTGGGGGTGATTCAGGTGTTTGTGTTTCTAATTGCTCAGCATTCTCCTCAGCCACAGTTAACCCTTCCGGTTCCAGGTCTTCAGCTGCACTCATGACAACATGGGCCATTGGAAGGCTTACTCTGTAGCAGTGGTGGTGAAGAAGTCATTCATCTCTGCCACCTTTGTGTCTGCACAGAGTTGTCCAGCAGAGCTCTTTTGATTGGTCAAGGGCCCATTCCATGCTAGAGTACAGGAAAAGAATGCAGACCACACTAGAGCTTTCTGTGAAAAATTTGCACAACACTTTGCCCCCCAACCCCGGAATAAAGACGCGAGACAGATAATATGGGTTAAAACACGGGCCACACTTTATTGATTGTCATTCAAAATTTGCCAATCATTTGGCAAAGGGGGGCCTGCTGTAGTGCGGAAACAGGTAAATCGCAGGGGTATCCAAATACCCCTTAATCAACAGATGGGCGAGTCCCCGGCCCCAGCTTCTCGCGGTCTTAAAGACAGCAGGAACCCGGCCGGCCGCAATTTGATCACCCCCGGGCCTCAAGCCATCTTTACTTGATGACTTTTGGTCCAATAGCGGCCCAGCGCATCTTTCCCCCCAAGCACTGTAATTGCACGATCCGCAGCGCTGGGAGGTCCGATGGGCTGTTAGCTTACCTGATTTTGCAGTGGGACTCACAGGAAAATACCTGTTTTTTACGCACTACCCACCACAGCATAGGGACTAGCCATGCTATGTCCCATGCCCGCCATCGAGCCGCTTGAGCTCAACAAGCAGGCCCCCCTTGATGTCTTCCAGGAAGACATCCAAACCCAAATCGGACACATGGACTCCATCGTTCCGAAAAAAACTCAGGCCTATCCAGTCAGATCCTCTGGTGACCAATCACCGATCCAAGGCCACTGCAGAACGCTCTGCAGACCTCATGGTTAACACCCCTGCGTGCCGTGTTAACTTTGAGGAAAAACTCAGGCCTATCCAATTGGATCCTCTGGTGACCAATCACCGATCCAAGGCCGCTGCAGACCACTCTGCAGACCTCACGGTTAACACCCCTGCGTGGCGTGTTAACGTTGAGGAAAAACCTGGCATCTCTCCACACCAATCACAGAATGATCATGGACCACACGATCTGCATAGCAGGGTACCTGGCCTTCAACCATTTCACGTCACGAATAATGTCCAGAATCAATGCCTTACCCGGGTGCCTGGCTAAATCATTACCGCCAAGGTGTACGAACAATACATCTGGTGGAGACTGGCCAAAGGCTGCCAACCTGCACAGCTGCCTCCACAGCATGCCTCACAGCCCTTTCCACGTAACTTGTGCTCTGGCCCCGAGGCCCAGGTCGCTCCCCCATGGGGATGCAGCAGCATAACGCTCTGCCCAGTGTACATAACTGTGGCCGATAATTGCAATGTGTCTTCGTCTCACCGACCTTAAAGGACCTGTGAAGACATAACAAGACCAGGCCCCTGCCTATACGTTAGGTAGCATTCTCACGTATCTGCGGTAACTGGAAGACGACCACCGACCTAGATGCTTAATCTCCTCTGAGCTATATCCCATAGCAGCCACAGTAGAGGCTGCACCAATTCTGAATGAGTGTGTACCAAATCTCATACCTTGCACACCTACTCTGTCTAACGCTAGATTGGTTAACTTCCAAAACTGATATTTCGTGAGGGTTGACTCATCATTATGTTGAAAGAAGTAGCCGGGGACCTGTCCTCTAAGCTTTAAATAGGCCTGTGCGGCTCTCACAGGGCAGATGCTCTTTATGCTACACTGCCCTAAGGTGATTTGCGTACCCTTGCCTAGTTGGTCGGCCTTGGATCGCCGAATGAGGATTTGTACCTTTCCTTCTTCTACCTTTACATCCTGCCATTGCAGGGCTAGCCTAGACTTGTCCTCTTTTCCTGATGCAACCACCTCACTTATTCTAAGAGCCCCAAAAAACGTCACCAATGACGCCGCTTCGAAAAGGACCTTTTCATATTCGTCCTTACATAAAAGCGCCCACTGTTTGCAGATGCGTTCTAATATCTGAGGTGATATAGAGACCCTGGTGTCTTGAACTCTACCTCTCTCTTTGGACCATCCTTCTATCATTTTTCTTATACGGTAGTCCCCTGAATAATCCCTATAGGCATTGATTTTTGCATAATAGGCCAGTGCAGACAGCCTACCCTGAATGGTTCCAGGTGCCAGTCCCTTTCTGTTTACGTGTACAATAAATTGTTGTAAGTGTTCAACCGGTGCCGGCCAGTCCGGCTCCAGGTTGACCATTTCCCTAAATTCCTGGAACTCTATACTCACAGCTGAATAACCCTTCCTTGTCCTCGGTGCCAGGGCCAGACCTATCGCTCTTGATGCATCTTCACAACAATTTGCCAGACCTCCGGGGGCAGAACTTTGGGAAACTCCTTGGCTCCAGGGTCTAGCTCCCTGAACAGCTCAATCTGTTGGTGTGACAATGCATCAGCTATCCTATTTTTCAGACCTGGCACGTGCCGGGCATGCACTAGTACGTTAAACTGCAATGCCTGTGATGTAAATGCCCTGACCAATGTCATGACCCGTTTTGACTGCGATGTAAGCTTGTTTATGATGTAAACAACCGCTTGATTATCGCACCAGAACCAGACCACCGAATTTGACCACTCTTCGGCCCATAGCCAAAGCGCACCCACTATCGGGAAAAATTCTAAAAATGTCAGATCTCTGGTGATACCATTCTGATGTCACTCGTCGGGCCAGGTGCCTGCGCACCACCCTCCTCTAAAATAAATACCAAATCCTAAGGATCCTGCTGCATCTGAATGGACTTGGAAATCAGCTTTCAACCCAATTTCGCCTCACCAAAAGGAGATTCCATTAAATTCTGCTAAAAACTGACTCCATACTAATAGATCTTCCTTCATTCCGTGTGTGACTCTGGTCCTATGCAGTGGTCGATGTAGACCCTGCATAGCAGTGCACAATCACCAAAGAAATGCTCATCCCGGGGCCACCACTCTACAGGCAAAATTCAAATGCCCTAATATCTGTTGAAGCTCCCTCAATGACACCTTTCGCCTCTGCAAGAGTGTCGCTATCCTGGTCCTAAGATCCGCTAGCTTATTATCCGGCAGACGTGATGCTTGCTGCATCGTATCCAGTTCAATCCCCAGGAAAGTGAGGGACGTGGTTGGTCCCTCGGTTTTCTCCTTGGCTAAGGGTAGTCCCAGCTCTTCTGATAATGCCTGGAAGCTATTCAGGATGAATCTACATTTTCCTGAGTTCTTTTCGCCACAGAAAAGGTAGTCATCAAGATAATGGGCTGTAGATTTACAGCCTACCTTACACCTAAGCTTCCATTCAATAAATGAGCTGAATCGCTCAAATGCAGCGCATGACACTGAACAACCCATCGGTAGGGCCCTGTCAATGTAAAAGGATCCCTGGAAATGGAAACCTAACAAGTCAAAATCCATGGGGTGCACTGGCAAAATTTGAAACGCTGATTTTATGTTGCATTTTGCCAGTTCAGCCCCGACTCCACATTTTCTAACCATACGCACAGCCTCATCAAAAGAGGTGTAATGCACAGTACACAATTCCGGAGGGATAGCGTCGTTGACTGACACTCCCTCCGGAAAAGACAAATGGTGGATTTGGTTCTCCATAGGCAATGTTGAAAAGGGGCCAAGAACCCTTCCTTCTTTCACCTCCTTATCTATCTTACACTGCACAATGCTTTCCATCCCGCGCACTGATCGGAGGTTCTGTGCAAAATATGCACTGCACTCCCCCGTTGCCAGGATTCGAAAACCATATTTAAAGCCTTCTAAAAGATAATCAGTGTCCTCTCTACGTGGGTAGGATCTTAACCAGGCTTCTAAAACTTCGACCTTAATTGGGCTTGGTCCCTTTTCCAGGCGCACCCCCGCCACTGTTGGGCTTTTTACCGCTTCCTGTGCCCTTGTTCTGGCACTGGGTGCCCGCTCTAAAGCATGCTGAGTTAGGATGCTGGCCTCCACAGGTGGTGCACTCATGCCCTTGAAGTTATACTCCCAACAGAGCAGGCGGGGTTGAACTGCCTGCCCCGCTCCCAGGTGGGGATTTTGACCAAGGGCGACCTTCCTGTTTAAATGACTGCTGTCAAATCTTTCCCCTATATTTGGCCTAGCGGGGGGGGTCATATGCTGCAGCCACAAGCCCGGCAAGGGCTCGTCCCAGCGCATGTTCGGATGAATCGCGCTCCGCATACAGAACGATTCATCATAATGAAGCCTCGCCTGTCCTGCAAAATCAACATAGGCCCTGTAAATTATGTCTAAATACTGGAATAATGATTGGGCCCTCCATGGCTGCGCCTTAACTAACACGCCAGCATAAATCAAGAATCCGGGGAGCCAATTAGCCCACGTTCTATCAGGTTTCTTTCTCCTACGTCTTTCTTTTTCTTTCTCGTCTTCCTTATCTAAGTCCTTCTTCTCCACATCTCTATTTAACAATTCGAATACGTCCACGTATTCGCCCTTTCATATCTTTTCTTGTGTCGCCGGGGTGAGATGATCACCCAGAGGCATTGAATAATCCCCTTATGGCAAAGCGCACAATGGGACAGTATTGTAACCTGTGTTGGCTACGGAAGTGTAAGGCCAAGCCTCTACACTAGCTGTAGTATTAGGTTGGGCTGGCAATGCTAAAGTAGAGTATGGCATGCCCCAGCCACTGAATTGTGGGCTGGCACCTGGCTATGCAGTGCTGGGAAGCCCCGCACTCTGTGCATTGTAAGGTGTGTAGAGTGCATGATTGCATTGACCGCCGCCGGCCCAAGGCCATGTGGGGATCGGTGCATAGGTGCCCGGTGTGGCGGTCAACTCACCTGATGAAGTTGAAGCCATGCCTGGACCCTCCCCAATGTATGGTTTGTTGGGGTCGACCTCAACTACTTCTTCCTGGACCTCCTGGCACTCAGTTGCTGTTACAGTTGTTGCGGGAGTCGACGACCTTCAGCGTCTCTCCAAACGCCGTGACTTTGGTGTTGAAGAAGCGCCCTCGGCTTCACTTCTAATGGTTCCCTCAGGTAGCTGCTCTGCCTCGAGAACAGCAAACCGTGTCATTAAATCATGTGCTAGAGCCTTAGGTTTAGCCCTCGCGTGGCTCTTGGCATCCCTAGCTGATCTGCGTGGCTGAACCTCAGCTGGCTGTGGAGCTTGTCTCGCCAACCGCTCAGCTTCTAAAGCAGAGATTTTTTCTTGAAGTTCCTGCCACACGGGCCAGGATTCCTCATCTGAGGAGGAATGAGGAGGCGAAACCTGTGGAGCTGGCTGCTTCTTGGCCGGCTGTTTTCCCTTTTTGGTACCCTGGCCCTTCCTCAATGCCATTATGGATCAAGGCTTCTTATTGATTAATTGGTCACCCTTAGCTCAATAATGCAATTGCCAGCACTGTTGTCAGAGTTGAGCCTAGGCTTCCAACTTAGCGCCCCCTGGGATAATAGCAATCGTTTGCACCAGTAAATAGGGTAGCTTATTACCCGGAAGACATGGTCCTTAGTATTTCTCAGATTTTTAAAAAAATATATTTTCTTTCAAAGAACGTAATTGATTAAATATCTTGAGTGATCGCTCCTTTAATATTGATTATTGAATAAATTTTACCAAACCACTCTGAATTAATTTACCACTTAAAATAATTAATTAATCAATGCCAATATTAACAGCTACTTAATCAATTTGAATATCTAATCAATTTACTATATATGTAATTATTAAAATTAATTCTTTTAATAAATTGAGTGTCAATTAATTGGTATTTAAATTTAATTGTTGTTATTTAATTGTTAACTTAATTCCTAACTATTAATTTTTGACTTAATTTAATTTAATATTATTTATTTATTTATTTATGTCACTTATTATTTAATATTATTTAATATTATTTAATATTATTAAATATTATAATTATTTATTATTTATTTATTATTATTTAATTTTTTAATTTTTTTTATTTTTATTTATTTATTTATTTTGTTGCTAAGCCCAATACAAAATGGGCCCGGCCTGCATCCCACTCCCCCGCAAGCGTACCTCCGATGTTGCAGTTTATATGACTAGCTGCGGGGGGGAAGGGGGGGAGAGAGGGTGGCGCGGCTTCATTCCAACTGCCGCGGCCTTGTTGACACGCCTAGCAAGTTCACGCCAAAAGTTATTCAAAACTGAGGAGGGGGGGCGTGCCGGGCCAAGGTCCATTAACTGCCGAAAAAAACGGTACTGTCACCCCAATCCTACACTCTCACCCCCCAACGCACTCTGCTTTCCTTAAAAAGGCCTGTTATACTTTATTTCTATTTTTATTTTATCTTATTTTATTCTATTTTATTTTTAAAATTATTTTTATTGTGGAACTGCTCGCGCCTAAGCGCGGCCGGCGTGGGCCGCACTGCTGCTGCTGCCCCACTTCCCCTTCTAGCCTGGGAATAAAACTTTTAATATAAAAGGGGGCAGCCGTCCAACCAATTCAATAATGTAAGAATATAATAAATGATAACCGCACCCTGGGAGGGAGCCGATGCTACCCTCCCCTCCTTCAGGAACACCGTTCTACGCAGCAAAGATCTCAAATCGAGTGAAGTCCTCCTTCTCGAGCAAAGCCAGAAAAAGGAAGAGAGCGGATACAGGGTGGAACGCCTCTTAAATAACCTGGCATTCCCCCTCCATTCAAGCAATTCTCGAGAGACCTTAGAGTCTCGCACCATCCGTGGGGGGGCAAAGAGTGAGCCGCGCTGCCCGAAGACTCATCTCGGCAGCGGCTCCAGCATTGCAGGTAAAATTGCTTGAATATACTCTGACTTGGATTCTCTCTCTCTCTCTCCCTCCCTCTCTCTCTCTCTCTCTCTGTGTGTAAATTGGGTCCCCAATTTTCTAAAGCGATGGTCCTCTGTTATCTCACTTACTGCTTTGTTTATTAAAGAATAATAAATTTGAATTCACAAAGATCTTCATTCTCAAGAGAGTATGTAACAGCATGGGCAGAGTTTTTCTTCTTATAATGGAGCCAACATTTTTTTTCAGAGTAATCTATTTACTTTTTTTTTTAATTGTACAGGAAAACTACTCACATACAGTTTTGGATTAGCTGTCAAAGAAAATCAAATCAAATAATTCATGACATATAGAATGATTCCACTCTCATTTCCCCCAAAGATCATAGTTAAGTGTATGGGGATGGAGATGGAGGGTGTGGCAAGTATGTGGAACTGAAATCCAGTTGAAGAACCTAAAAGTTCAGTGAAGCAATGTGTATATGTTTGTGAATGTTTGTAAAAAAAACCCTACCATCCCTAGAAAGCAATACTTATTTGCCATAAGTGGTCTGTCTCAATACCAGTTTCTGAAGACAAGATGATGGGTACAAACAACAGGGCTGGATGACTACTGTGGGGAGCAGAGTGATGCCGTATTATGTTGAACATCCAGTAAGATCTAGCAAGATAGTCGTAGGTCTCAACAGTGGCGGTAGGGAATGTGTGTTTTTCTAAACATTGTTGGATTGCAATTTTTGTCAGCTTCAGTGGTGAGGAATGATGGGAGCTGTCATCCAACAATATCTGGAGGGCTACATGTTCCACATTGTCCCCTTAAGGTATCTCTTCCTTTGAACACCTCAGTCAATTTGTAGGGCCAGGAGTAGAGCATAGAAAAATGGAACTGAGCTTAGATAAGAAACTGGGACATAATAACAAGGATAAATCTTCCTCAGTATCTGTGCAGAGACCCTCTCCTGAAGCAAGATGATGGATTAAAAATCTCTGATGCCTACAGATTAAGAGGGTGCTCCACTTTGGCAGCCCTGTTCTGAATCAAATGTGGTCCAATGCAAAATAGGATCACAGTGACACTGATGATCCATGAGCAGACCTAAATGGCCATACGTAAATGCACTTCAAAGCAATCCCAACCTACAGGCTTCCACATTCAGCTAGTTTCCATTGATCTGTAACAACATACAGAATACAGTTGCAAAACCTGTGAAGATGCCCTTCTTCACACAGATTTTCTAGGTGCTTTTCCTTAAATCAAGTACTTGGTAGCATCCTCCCCATCTCCCCTCCTGCCTGACCTAAATACATCAATCCACAACTATTCTGATGATAAAGTGGCAGAAGCAGAGACCGGTGTACTTTGTTCAGTTGTATCCATCTTGGTTCGACAAAGGCAACCGGGCAAAAGGACAATTGAACCTCATTCTAGTCACAAAAGAGACCATGTGACCAGGCACCCAGGAAAGTGCTGGCAGAGTGGGTGCTGTATCTTCAGGCATTAATCCCTCTTGTCCTCCCTCCGACCCCTATCAAAGTCCCCATTCCATGTCACCGTGTTGCATTAATGTTCAAACATTACAACCTTGACCTAAAAATAGCATGTTAAGAAAAGCCAGGTGGGTGGGGGAGAACAGACTTTAGAAGAAAACTAGATATTTGCATTTGCCAATGACAAATCTTCTTGAGCAACTTTATGTAACAGGAAACTTGGGTATATCACATTTTCAAACAGCTAGAGGTGGATAAAATTTAAACCCCATAGTTATACACAAACTCTGTTAACAAGTAAAGGCAGCAAGCAAGGAACCCTCAATAAAAGCAATAAAAGCTACGTGGAAGCCCTTCAAGTTTCTTTTCACATTCCTGTTAGATACAGATGCACCTTTTTTTTTTTCTGAACAAGATTCAGATACATAATTCACATATCAAATCCCTTTCAATGTCTTCACCTTATACTGCTTTAGTCTAATCGTCCCACCAGTTTACCTATGAAGATATGCTAAAGACTATGATAAGTGAGAGCTACCAGTGAGTTTGGGAGTTCAATTCCTCACTAGGACTCTGGGGAGAAGAGCCAGCCTGTGTGGCCTTGGGCAAGCTGCACAGTCCTAGAGTGGCCCCAGAAGCATAGTACATGCTTTCTGAGTATTCTCTACCTGGAAAACTCTGAAAAGTGTCACTTTAAGTCAGAATTGACTTGATGGCACAGGATTATTACTTATTATCAGTGAGCTTTCCCATCTAAGTATAGATCCTGCAGTGTTATTACATGGTATTCTTTTCCATTGCCTGTATTCTTTACTTGTTGTTGCTCCTGCTGCTTCTATGACAGCTGCTGCTGTTGCTGTTTTAAAAGGAGATTATCCTAATAAAATGGACATTACAGTCTTCACTGTCTTCCTTTTCAGTTTCCCTCCTACAAAAAAATAATCAGACATAAATACATATTAGCAAATCACGCATACATGTGAATACTGTTGTGAATCAAGCTTCCTTTGTCAGTACCATGTTTAGTGTTTTCAAGCATACTGGTTTGCTGACAGGTTTCTCTTCTGAGCCTCTGACCTCATAATTAACTGTATTATTACAAGCATTTGGTTGAGTGCCTCTCCTGTTATTCAGAGAAACTGTGCACAGCTGAGCTGTTTTGATGCAAACTATGTAGATTTTCTGGGAAGCCCATTGCCAAAACCAAAGTAAATAGTTGAAAGGATGGCACTTGTGACCTGCATGCCTCAGTATAGTTCAGAGGAGGAACCAAAGCTCATTGTCTCATGCTTGAGATCTCACTCTAGCATAGCCATCAAATGTTCAAGACCAAGCACCTCCTTCCTGCTCTAGGCAGTCTGAGACAACAGTGGAATGCAATTCTGTTCTCTAATGTTTCCAAGCACTCATAGGGATAGTTTTGTATACTGAATCTGTAACAATGAAGGACTGTATCAAAGAACATTTACGTAGTATGATTTTCTCCTTCTACAGCTAAAGAGATAGAACCATTTCCCTCATTCTTTACGCCCTCGGAGCTTTGCTACAAAGTAATGCAATTAGCAGTAAGAAAGAAAACCATGGCCAATCCATCGAATAATCTCCTACATATCTCTTAACAATTATACACATTAATTAATTTTGCGCACTAGTGTATTGCAGCAGCTGAGAGAATCGGTGTGGCACAATCACACCTCCAGGATCTTCACTTCAAAAGAATTCTTTTGCATTCCTTCTACACCCACCCACTCATTTTTTTATTATTATTATTATAACCCCCACCACCACCACCACGACCAGGATATATTTTTCTTCTTTCACACTATAGTTCTATTTCACACTAATATCGCACTGCAGAAGATGAATACTGGAGACTTTCATACTTCTCAATAGGTGATGGGTCCTTCAGATTACATGGCAAAACATGTATCTGTTGCAGAGGCTGGGACATACATACATACATACATACATACATACATACATACATACATACATACATACATACATACATACATACATACATACATACATAAAGTTTGCTAAATCTGTATAAGCCCCACTCAGACAGTTGTTTCACTGAGCATTGGGCTAATACTGAAGTTGAAAACATGTGTTATGCATGGTAGACCCAAAGTTGCCAAGTACCCAAACGTTACTGAGTACTCTAAAGTGAGTTAGGGCTTTGTGCACGTGAAGATCTGAAAAGGTATTTGTAACTGTGTTTGGCTGGACGTGGTTACAGAGTTCCAGTGATCACGAACTAGTACTTATCAAATGTTCACAATTAACAAACAAAGATCCAGCCTTTTTCCAGGTTTAACGTGATGCTGGAATATAGGGATTATATGTCTAGTGTTGGCCTTACCTGTGATCAGGAGAATGTCTGAAGGAGAAGGAGAAGGAGACCTACAATCTTTTCCTATACATATTTCTATTGGGGTGAAAAACTGAGTTTTGATCAAATTAATGTTGATAAGTTTGCATCTCAATGGTAGTGCACACCAACTAGTGAAAATGGCTACTTATTCAGACATACACCAGTATCCCATTAGTTGAATGTGGACTAAAAAGGCAATGATGTAAGTGTCTCAGTTTTCACTCTGACAGAGGTCCCTTCACATGACCAATGGCATGGCTGATCTTGCGGCCAGTGAGAGAAAAGGCATGTAACAGGGAACTTGCTGGAGGGAGATGCTTATAGGATTGCCTTTCTACTCCATGTTTAAGCAATAAATATGTTAGGTCATAAAAGATGGATTTAACATAAAATATCCCACAGTACACAGGATGATGTATGCAGAGATGCTCTGTCAAATTATTCCTGCTCTGATGTCATATATACTTTGAAAAGAGTAACAATGAATATATTCTGGTTCAATAAAGGGTGAGTGACACTGCCTATAGAAAAGTGATGCTCATATTTTTGCAACAAAGTCTTGTATCATATATGAAATGACAGATATTCAAGCCAGATTCAGAAAGGGAAGGAGTACCTGAGATAATATTGTGAATATACATCGAGTACAAGAACAGAGCAAAAAAATAATAATAATCAGAAGAATATCAGTTTGTACCTTATAGATTACAATAAAGTATTTGACTGTGTAGATCATGAAAAGCTGTGGATCATTCTAAGAGAAATGAGTATGCTTCATCATTTACTTGTCCTGAAGTTGGGACAGGATATGGGAAGGTAGAATGTATTTTCAATGGCAAAGCTGTCAGAGAAGTATATATTTTATCTCCCTATCTATTTGCAGAACATATACAAAAAGATGGAGTAGATTCTAATGAAGATGGGGAGAAACTGGTAAGAAATAGGTAGAAGAAAATCATTAATTTATCCTTTTTCAAAATTAAAAAAATTAAAATACACAAAAAATACAAAACGAACAAATAAAAAACTTAAAACCTATCTACCTACCTACCTACCTACCTACCTGCATGCATACATACATACATACCTCCACCAGGACTCTTTGAAGACATGCTGCATTTATTTCATTTATGATGCCCCATTCCCCTTCCAAAACTGCATTGATTCTTTTGATGGTACATGACCCTTCCCTTTAATTAATATATAGTCAATAAAAACTCCCAAAATATCATTAAAAATATTTTTGTTTATCAAACCTCTTTTAGACTTAATATCACAAGTTAGTTTATCATTAATAGGAATATTCCATACTTCTTTATACTATTTGTTTAATTGAAACACATGTTTTAATTTCCAGTTTTTAGCTATAATTAATCTTGATGCTGTTACTGAGTTTATTATCAGTTCTTTTACTACCGTGTTTCTCCGAAAATAAGACAGGGTCTTATATTAATTTTTGCTCCAAAAAACGCAGTAGGGCTTATTTTCAGGGGATGTTTTATTTTTTTCCATGTACAACAATCTACATTTATTCAAATACAGTCATGTCATTTTCTGGTTGCTGTACAATGTTGGAGGGTGGGGTTTCACTTAACTAGGGCTTATTTTTGGGGTAGGGCTTATATTACGAGCATCCTGAAAAATCATACTAGGGCTTATTTTCAGGTTACGTCTTATTTTCGGGGAAACAGGGTAACAGTTCCATTGTTCCATATCAAATACTGATAACAGTGCTATTCTCAGGGTAAACTCTATATTTATCTGAATATTTCATTAATTTTTTCAAAAACCAGCTCCCAAAACGTAAATTACATTTTTACATTCCCACAACATGTGAAAATAAGTACCTACATAGGTTTCTCATCTCCAGCATAAATTTGTAAATTTACAGTCCATACAATTCAATTTTACCAGTGCTAAATACCATTCCCAAAGTAGTTTATAATAATTTTCTTTTATTCTTACTGACATATATTTTAATATTCTTTTCTCCCAAATATTTTACCATACTTCAGTATTTATTTCCCTTCCCAATTCCATTTCACATGATGCCTTAAGTGTGTCATGTTGGTCTATTAGCATCTTATAAATTTTACTTATCTCTTTCCCTCTTTATCCTCTTATTAACAGTTCATATGTTCATATGTTGATGACATCATATTATTGGCAGAAAACAACTCAAAACAACTACTAAGGAATACTTCAAGAAAAAAGTGTAAAAGGACGATTACAGTTGAATATCAAGAAGACAGTAATCATGACTGGAGAAGAATTACATGCTTTAATGTTAATAATAATGTAAATGAAACTATTAAGGATGTTCCCATTTAGCGGTTGGCATGCCCGTTCATCCTTTGAATGAACAAGTGTTTGGTGCTTCCAAGAACCACCTTCCCTGGCAGGTGCCCACTCAGAGACAGCGCCTGGAGGAGTCATGGCAGGGAATTTTTGTTTAAATTGTTATTTAGTTGTATATTTTGGTGGAGTTTTGGGTGGGGAACTGTTTCATTTGTTTCTTTGGGTGTGGAGGGGCAGGGGGTGCACTTTGTGACTGTGGCAGTGTGCCACTGGGATGTGTGAATATAATATATAAACTAGTGCCTGCACTGGTCTGATACTGACTTTTCTTTCTCATATAGTGTTGCCTGCTTTTGAAGTAGACTGATTTTCTGTTGTTTGCCTCTAGTTTTTTCCCCTAGTTTTTAAGGGTTCTTTGGTACCTTTGTACTACCAGAAAACACACCTGGAAACCTGAAAAAGGCTTTTCCTTTCATGTCAAATGAAAGAAATAGTAATTGAAAAATATAAAACTGAAAGAAGTGCACCCAAAAGAACTCAACATGAAAGAAATATGAACATTTGTGCTCTAAATTCTCACTTCTCTAAATTTGGGCACATCACGAGAAGTCTCACTGGA
Source organism: Intellagama lesueurii (assembly GCA_037013535.1). Taxonomy (NCBI): domain Eukaryota; kingdom Metazoa; phylum Chordata; class Lepidosauria; order Squamata; family Agamidae; genus Intellagama; species Intellagama lesueurii. Next base: position 223,918,457 of record JBAJHW010000002.1, read on the forward strand.
AAAAAAGATAGTAATGTTGGGGAAATCAGAAGTCAATGAAGAGGAAGACCAAGTATGAAACAAATATGACTCAGTAAAAGAAACCATGGCCCATGTAACTAGAAGTTTTGGCATCTAGGTCAAATGCACCATCTCCCACCCGCTTGGACCTGATGAGCATGAGCACCCACAAAGAAAAAAGGGACAAAGTGTGGCACTCTCCCAAAAGAATGAGACGGTTTTTGCTTTAAAAAAAGAAAAGTGAACAGAGGTGGAAGGCATTGCTGTTTATATTCCTAACACTCAGCAGTAGATTCACATCTAGGGTTTGGTGCCTTCCAAATTCTGGGGCCCTGCCATGATCTTGGATTTGCAGGAGCTAAGCAGTGCTGTTATGTCAGGATCTTTTGGAGATCATTAATTTGTAGGGTCACCATAAGTCAGAAGCAGCTTGAGGACATCTAACAACAACAAAGAAAAGGACACATAAGCCTTTTTGAGGCTGATTGATTACAGATACTTAGATCTGCTTAAATTGATGGGACTTAAAGGTATTTAATTTTAGTTGCACTGAAACCATGTTTTCTGAGCTTTTGCAATGTTTGACATTCTTAAAATACTGAAAGCTTGTGATTTGTTAAAATAGCTGTTTGTCAATCATGTTGAGGAAAGAAAAGTGTTTGTACAATACAGTCTCAGCTTTCTGAATAGCTATTGTCTGCATGCAACCATGACAACTACAAGTACAGTGAGCTCCAGTGCAGAGCGCAGAACCCCTAATGAATACCTCCACAAGATTGCCAGGATTTTCCTAGGGGAGCTGCTATGTACTTAGAGCCATGGAAAAGACAGAAATTTAGGAGGAACAGCTTTTCGCAGCCGGGCAGTGAAGCAATGGGTAAATCTTCACCTTTCAAATTTATCGTTTTCAAAGTGGTAGCCATGTTAGTCTGTGCAAGCATGTCTGAACACACCACTAAATTTATCATTTGGAGCCAAACCTTCAGGTACAATTGCATTTGTTCAGGCCTTTAATGGAATCAATTACCTTGAGAGGTGGTGAGTGCTCCAACACTGGAGGCATTCAAGAGAAATGTAGACAACCACCTGGCAGATATTGTTTGATTTGTGTTCCTGAACTGAGCAGGGGGTTCAACTCGATGGACTTATAGGCCGCTTCCAACTTCAGGATTCTATGATTCTAAGACAGAGACTCCATTCTCAAGGATCTACAGAACATATTGCTCAGACTACAATACTCATCCAATATTGGTTAAAGAACAAATTAACTGGACAAGACAAATACCCAGAAGGAGCCTACTGCAAGAAAACCCCAGAAGAGAAAATGACTGAACACCGCTAGTTATCATTTTCAACCCACAACTGAGATAACTCACATACTTCATAAATGATCTTCAACTCATCCTTGACAGGAACACTTCACTCTCTCAAACATGTGGTGGCAGACCTATAGTTGCTTACAGACAGTCCCCCACCCCGCTGCCACTCAATCTCAAGCAACTATGGACACACATGGAGGACATAACACTGGTACAGAGATGGGGACCGAACCCTGCTACAAACCCAGATGCCAGCTCTGCCCTCACATTTAATCTGGCAAAAGGATCACAAGGACCAAACAATGTCACACACAACATCGAGGACATTTTTACTTGTTCATCTCTCAATGTGATCTATGCCATTTTTATTTTTTTGCCAACAACAATCTGGGCAATCTCTACATAAAATAATTAATGGACACAAACTGGACATCAGGAATGGCAATACACAGAAACCTGTTTCAAATCACATCAGTCTGCCAGAACACGTCACAGAATTTGAACATTGCTATTCAGCTCTATACTAGAATGATTAGTTCTAAGAAGAGGTGCTGAGCAAAAGAGAGAGAGAGAAATGAAGGAAGATGAAATGGAAAGTGTGAATGGACGCTCTGCACGGTGCGGAGCTGCCGCCGCGGTAGCGCTTTGCCTGCCTGCTTGGAACTGCCGAGCGCAGGCTTGTGACGTGGAGGCTGAGGGGAGGGGGAGTCCAGGTGAAGAGCCTGTTATCAGGCTGGCTCCCCCTGGCTCGGCCTCTTTTGTGGCGTCGGCAGCGCGGTGGACAGAGGGCTGTCGGATCCTCCGATCATTGCATCAGAGGCCTAGCAGTTTTGTGCTGCCTTGTGGTGTCGGCGTCGGAGGCCTTGTTAGAGGCTGAGGATTTTGGGGTGCTACATCGGTGCACCCCATGGTTTGGAAGTAGTTTTGATGTTTATTTTGTTTAAAAATAATAATAATAAGGATAATAAATAATTCCATAAATAAAATACATTTAAAAAAAAGAAGAGAGTGAGACCCAGAGAAACTTCGCTTAAACGGAACAGAAGGGAGAGGAGGAGTGTTGCGGGCCCCCCCATTGGGGGGTTAGGCCAACAAGGGTGGTGATTTCGATAATCACTACACATTAGGTATACATAGCAGTTTGTGGGAGGGATGAAAGGTGCTTTAGCTGGTTGATAGGCGTGACTTATATTTGATTTTTTAAAAAAAGGAATATAAGAGTTTATAAAGCAATATATAGGTATATATATTTATATATCTATATAGTATTGTATAATATAGTATTGTATTATTACATTATAATATAATATTATATTTTATATTGTTTATTTGTATATATATGTTTATATATATGTTTATATAGACATAACATTTTGGTAAAGACTAATAATAATAGGGAGAATTTAATTAATGAAATAATTAGATCAGTACATAAATTCATTCATAAATAGGATAGAATAGGATACAAAATATAAGGGAGGGGTGGAAACTAAGAATCGATATAAGCAGTGTTCAATTGTTCTGCCAGTCATTTAGTATGGCGCCTAAGAAAGGTCAGGGGAACAAAAAAGGCAAGCAGCTTGCAAAGCGTAAGGCACCACCTAGTGCAACCCCGGTAAGTTCATCATCAGATGGGGAGGATTGGCTGGACTATGGGGCCATGTTAACGAAATTGAGTGCACTGGAGAGGGAGAGAGCACTAGCTAGGGAAGCGACCAATTCTGCTAATACTAGGAGATCTCGTAGAGACTCAAAGGCAAGAAAAATGGCTGAATTGAGCAGTTTGGTTATTTAATGTTGTCACGTATTGCTATCCTAGAGAGTGAGCGACTGGGCCCTTCGGGAGTGTCCTCTGAAGCAGTTTTGCCAGGTGCGGGACATGCCGGTGGTTGCCCCAATGCTGACTGAGCAGCAGCCTTGGGTGGGAGGTGGGGCCTTGATGGAAGATGCAATCCATGGGCCTGGAGGTGTGGTGATGGACGCAAGGAGGACAAGTCAGGGAGAGATAGCAGAGGCAAGGGTGGTCAGCAGCCTGCCACAGTCTGAAGAGGCAGTTGGCAGTGTTGCGAGGGTCGCAAGTCCTATAGCAGGTGAGCCAACACATAGACCTAGGGTAGTACACAGCGAAGGGATCTGACCGTGGGGGGGTAGCGAGCCTACCTGGTGTCCCTCAAACACCATTGCCTCAGGCTACTTCAGATAGGGTGGGTAGCGCAGCACCAGCTTCAAAGCCTTGGATGGCACCCTACCGTCAGTGGTCATGGCCCAGCCAGGCTCCAAGATTCAGTGAGGGACAGCAGTCACTTCCTCCCATCCCAGATACGGGATATAATTCCATGTCTCGCAGGGCTCTCCCTTATGGGGATCAGTCCCTGCCTCTGGGGGACCATCACCTGCCAGCTACAGTTGAAAAAATCTGAAAGGGAGAATATATGGACATTTTTGAGTTACTAAATAGGCAATTAGAGGAGAAGAAAGGGGACAAAGAGGAGAATAGAGAGAGGGAAAAATTTAGGAGAAAGAAGCCTGAGAGGTGCTGGGCTAATTGGCTTCCAGGTTTTTTTCATTTATTTTGGGATCATTGTGAAAGTGCAACCTTTGCACACTTTTTCACTGATTCAATATGTGGACTTGATTTACTGGGCCTACATGGATTTCCATGGCTGCTCTATGATGAGGGGTTCCATATGAGAGTGGCGCTTCATCCAGAAATTCGCTGGGATGTGCATCATCACGGGTTATGGTTACAGTTGATGACCCCGTCCCATCCCAGTTTAGGTGACCGCTTTGACAGCAGTCATTTGATTCAAAGAGTGGCTGCTGCGATTGTTCCCCGCGCATTAGCAGGTCAGGCAGTTCAACCCTGCTTGGTCTTCTGGGAGTTTAATGCCAAGGGGTTTTGTGGGTGCAAGCCATGTAGATTTAGGCACCAGTGCTCCATCTGTGGTGCCCCACATGGATAATGTAACTGTTTCAGGGGGCAACCAGGGGCAGGGGCAAATAGGGAGCAAGGGAATGCAAAGAGGCAGTCTCCAGGGCTGGCTAATTCTGAAAAAGGGGCCCAGCCCCATTAAAGCTTCTGTGTTAGAGGACTGGCTGGAACTATATCCAGATAGAGAAGCTGCTAGATACTTGAGAGACGGATTTACATATGGGTTTAGGATCCCATTATAGGATGCATCTTACAGGTGCATTCAGATGTGGCAGGTTCCTTGGGCTATGGAATTTATTTTAAAGGCAGGTGATGTGCTGGGGTATGGCCCAGGGAGTGGCATGATTTGGGAATTATTAGGGACCTTACCTTTTTGGAATTTTTTCCAATAGTTGGGGTGCTATGGCTCTGGGTAGACATGTGGGTCAATTCCGTGGTAATCTTTTGGTGTGACGACATGGTGGTAGTTCATGTGGTAAATTCTCTCTCCTCAAGATCTGGGAGGGTCATGCGATTGGTTCGGGCCTTCACATTGCATTGTCTGTATTATAATATAGTTTTCCAGGCTCGACATGTGCCTGGTGTAGACAATATACTAGCTGACACCCTGTCCCATCAACAGATTGACTGGTTAAGGGCATTGGCTCCTGGGGCCCGGGCTCGGCCAGATGTCTTGCCAAAAGAGGTATGGAGCCTTGGCGCATAGAGGCAAACAGGGCCATCAGTTTGGCAGTGCCACCTAGCACCAGGCGCAGTTATGCTGCTGCTTGTAATGAGTCTTTTGCTTTCTGTGGATGGGAAGGTTTAAGTCAGCCCTGGCCTATTACAGTGGATCACCTGCAGCAATAGGGGGTGGATCTGCATCAAAAAGGCTTAGCCCCTTGATCCATTCAGTGTAAGATTTCTGCCTTGGCCTTTTATGCCAAGGCATGGAGGTGCCTGGACCCCAAGAATGATTTTCGCATTTGGAAAATGATAGAAGGATGGGGAAAAGAGAGGGGTAGGCTTCAGGATAAGAGGACTCCAATTTCACCAAATGTTTTACTCAAGTTAGCAGAAGTATGAGATAAAGTTTGTAAGGACAGTTATGAGGTTGCCCTGTTTAGAGCAGCAACACTCCTTGCATTTTTTGGAGCATTTAGGGTTAGCAAGTTAGTGAGGGCTTCTAAAAGGGACCAGTCCCATTCGGCCTTACAGATGGATGATGTGGTGGTCTTCAAATACTGGATCATTGTCCATCTAAGGAGATCTAAGACCAACCAAATGGTAGAAGGTAAAATAGTTTCCTTGGGCCGCTCTTTCGTCTCAAAATTGTGCCTGGTTAGGGCTATGCAAGATTACAAGCTGATAAGGGGGGAAGCGACTGGTGAGCTGCTTTGCTATAGGGATATGTCACCATTGACTAAATACCAGTTTTGGACAGTTACTTCAAGGGCTTTGCATAAGGCTGGCTTTGTAGGTTGGAAATTTGGGACCCACTCTTTCCGCATTGGTGCTGCATCCACGGCGGCTGCCCTTGGATATGGTGATGAGCAAATAAAGAAGGTGGGAAGGGAGTCATCCCATAGGTTTCAAGCTTATGTTCGTTCATTGCCGCAGTAGGTTCTGGCACTGTTTCTTTTATCTTGCAGGTTCTAAATTGCCATGGAGACATTTGCGAGTTATTGTTTGTGGCCACAGTTTTATATTTTGGGCGTCCAAGCATGTTTCTCGGACCAGTTGGGGTCGTAATTTGGGTCTGGGAAACTGGGCTACACTTGAGTGGAAGGGGCGGAGGGGCATGCTTTGGGATGGTTTCCTGAATTTGGCATCCCAGATTAATACGGAAGTGCCCCCTGACATATTATTGGTTCATTTGGGTGGCAACGACTTGACTCAGTGGAAGGGCAAGTCGCTTATTATACAAGTGATGGAGGATTTCCGGGCCGTTAAGGCTAGGTTCCCAGGAGTAAGTATAATCTGGCCAAACATCATACCAAGACTGGTATGGAAGGCTGAGTGTGACCCCAGATGTATTGACCGCGCCAGGCATGGAGTCAACTGGGAGGTTGGAAAAGCCATGAAGGCTGGCCTGGGGTCAGTGCTGTTCCACTTGGACATATGGGTGAGACGGCCTGAATTGTACAGAGATGATGGTGTGCATTTGTCTGACGCAGACCTGGATATTTTCCTACGTGATTTGCAAGGGGGCCTTTGGGCCAAAATTTTCAGTGTGGGTGGCGGGCATGGGGCATATAAATAGCCCCTCTGCCGTGGCGGGTAGTGCAAAAGTAAGGAGTGTGGGTGAGTTCCATCTGGACACCTGAGGAAGGTGACAATTAACCCATCTCCCTGATTGGTGGGAAAGGAGTTATATGAAAGGGGGATGGGTTAAAGGAATCTCCCAGGCGGCAGTGCACCTAGGGTCTCGAGGCTCGGTGACTGAAGCAGTGGGGGGATTCATGGTTTTTTGGATGGCTGAAGATGCTCTGGGCAGAGGTCAGCGTCCTTCAGCAATAGGAACTTACCCTTGGTGGCCTGATCTGGTTAAAGTGGTACACCAGAGTCAGATGAATTCTCACTATGGTAGGCGCCCTTGTGATAGGGGAATTAAAAGTTTAAATAGTTTAATAAAGTTGTGGCCCTAGTTTTATCCAACTTCTGTGTCTCGACTCTTTATTCTGGGCTGGGAGGGCAAAGGAAAGCTTCTGATTTGGGAAACTGTGTAGGAGAGAAGGAGGTCGAGAATGAACAGGAAGAAAGGTTCTTTCTTTGTCTTTCTCTTTGTCTTTCTTACTAGTCTTAAGAGTACTTGTGGTGATGGAGAAACAAAGAACAGGTCACCAGTCCCTCAATGATGACCCAGGCATTATATAGACACACAGCTGTGCTTTGCCTCTGAAGGTGACCAGGTAGCCAGGTGCCACTCCAGAGAACCTGCCACTCCTGCAGCCCCTCCTTCTATCTCAAGAGACTGCCTCACTCTAGTTAATGGCCACCTCAGCTCTCTTGATAAGAAATTAGCAGTCTCTGAGGCTACAGATAATGGAAGGGTTATCTCACACTTTTGTCAAAGCTCATCTAATTTTTCATTACCATATATTTATTGCGATTTGCTAAAAGTGAGACAGAAAATCTGGATATTTTGTGAAAGAACAGGGACTGGTAATCAGGGCTGTGCTCCAACTTTGGCCAAAGCCCAAATTGCTAAAAATACTAGCCTGATACAGATCATTTCTCATGAGGTCTGAATCTAATTGGAATGGCCAGATTCAGTTCCTAGGCAAAGCAAAGCAAATTTACAAATTACTTTGGAGCCAGGGGTACAGGTCAAATTGGATGGGGAACAAATGCTTAACCCTATTGTGTATTTTTTTCAAAAGCTTGCTTTAAAGGAACCCCCTTATGCATCCCCATGAAGCAATCTGTCTGGAATCTGGCAGGTTTCCTCCATTATTTAGGATCTATCATTTCTCCACATTTTATGTATGTCAACTAAAAAAAAGCCATTTTGGTTTCTCAGTGCACGTCAGTGGGAGACGGGCAATTCAGAACAATTTATATGAGGACAGAATTGGAGCAGAATGACCAGGTTTAGTTCTAGGTTGTATTGTTGCAGAAGCTATTGTTTTCAATTTTATTTTTTAACAATAAGTGGATCAAAGTGTAAGGGAGCAACTGGACACAGTAATTGTAATTAGAATAATATTTCTTGTTGGTAGAGAGAGTAGGGGGTTTCATTTACTCTTTCCAGTAAATAACATGAAATAAAATGTTACAAGAAAGGGAGGAAAAAATATGTTTATTGTTTTCAACATAATCTATCAGGGAAAAATGAATAAAGCAATAAAAAAAGCTTGAGCAAATACTTATGGCAGACCCATGGATTTAACAACATCATAATGGCTGAAATCCAGTAGTAAGTTGCAACTAGAGTTGCAACTGAATCAGTGGGAATTTGTTGATATGTAAGTTTCCTCGATTCAGTGGGCCTCCTCTAGTTCCAACTTAGTACTGGTTTTCATCCACTGTATCAAGGCAAAGAGCAACAACAACAACAACAAAAAAGGAGGGGCCATATTGGGTCTTTAGGTAGTCTGACAAAAAAAAAGTAATTTTCACTTACTTAACAGAGGTCTTGGAACAACATCTACTGTGGCTGAGAAGGCCAATTCGAGAGTGACAATCCCTTCCACACTGAAGACAAACACAATCTGTCCCCTGTCCAGCTTCCTGATTTTGCTGGTTTCGGGACTGCCTCTTTGCCTTGCTGAGCAAGTGTCTCTTCAAAATGGGAAAGGCCATGCTGCACCGCCTGCCTCCAGGCTGAACGCTCAGATGTCAAAGTTTCCCATTCCTACGGCCTTCGGATCCTGCTTGCTCTGTGCAATGTATATGTATATGTTGTGATCCTAATTTTGAAGAATGGTTGCAGTACAATATGAACACGGGAGAAGCCCCACATATCTCTTTCTTGCACAAGGTTGGTTTGATTCTGGAACTCCTGGTACTTTCAGCCGAGCAGGAGTGTCCACAAACCTAAAATTAGCCAGAATCTCATTTATTTGAAGGGCCTCGTGGCGCATTGGTTAAACTGCTGTACTGCAGCCAAAATTGTGCTCACGACCTGGGGTTCAAACCCAGGTAGCCGGCTCAAGGTTGGCTCAGGCATCTATCCTTCTGAGGTCAGTAAAACGAGTACCCAGCTTGCGGGGGTGGGGTGGGGGTGGGGTGGGTAAATGAGTAGCCTGCATAATTAACTTGTAAACCGCCCAGAGAGTGCTTGAAGCGCTGTGGGGTGGTATATAAATAGCACACTTTGCTTTTGCTTTTATTTCTTTTGTACTCTTGCAAGACAGATTAATCGAAATCTGGACTGAGCTCTTATCTTTTTTTAGATTAGGCATCCTTCAGTCTCGAGAGACTATGGTAACGTGCTCTGAATAGAGGACTTGGAACAGCGTCTAGTGTGGCTGAGAAGGCCAATTCGAGAGTGACAATCCCTTCCACACTGAAGACAAATACAATCTGTCCCCTGTCCAGCTCCCTGATTTTGCTGGTTTTGGGACTGCCTCTATGCCTCGGCCTGCTGGACAAGGGTCTCTTCAAATTGGAAGAGGCCGTGATGCACCGCCTGCCTCCAGGCTGAATGCTCAGATGTCAAGGTTTCCCATCTGTTGAGGTCCATTCCTAAGGCCTTCAGATCCCGCTTGCAGATATCCTTGTATCGCAGCTGTGGTCTCCCTCTGGGGTGCTTTCACTGCACTAATTTTCCATACAGGAGATCTTTTGGAATGACATCTATAAGGTATCAGATTAAAAATCTCAAATCATTCTAAAATAAAGCTTGAAAGACCAAGTGCTATGATCCAGATTAGAGATGGGGACGAATATAAAAACGGATGGCTTTTTCCGACGAACATAGCCGATTCGTTAAATATTCATTGATCCGTATTTGTGGGTTCCAGAGATCTCCACGAATATTTTTATTCGTCCTACGTATTTTTTTTTTAAAAAAACCAAAACACCATTCTGCCTATCGGCCGAAAGGCAGCCACCACCCCACACAGCCACCCAATACCACAGCCTACCCCACCCCCTTCCTTTCCCTACCTTAGGCCCCACCCCACCCCCACCGGCACCCTCTTACCTTAATCGCTGCTGCCGAGGTCTTCTGGCCTCGGAGCCACACATGTAAAAATGGAGACTGGCTGCCCTTTGCAAAGATGGTGGCTGCAGCTTCATTTAGGGTAGGGAAGCTGCAGCCGCCATCTTTGCAAAGGGCAGCCAGTCTCCCTTTTTACATGCCGTGGCTGTGAAGGCCTGATGGAGACCTCGGCAGCAGCTATTAAGGTAAGGGGGTGTCTGTGGGAGTGGTGTGGGGGCTAAGGCAGGGAAAGGAAGGGGGTGTGGGGGTAGGCTGTTGGGGTGGCTGCCTATCGACTTCTGATCAGTTGATCGGCGGCCGGTAGGCAGAATGGGCTTCTGTGCCGTGTGGTAAACTCTCCTGGGGGGACCCAATTTGTAGGTGAATAACTTGGATGTCCGATATCCAATCTTCACCAACGTTGGCATGTGTGTTGGGGAAAGACGTAGGAAGCTCTGTTGTGATTCTGGAGTCTCTAAGTACCTGGGGGGAGCTTTCCTGGGTGGGTCTTCTTTGTGACTATATAACTCAGGGGTCCATGATCCAATGTTCACCAAACGTTCAGGAGTTGTAGGAAAGCGTCTGAGGAAGTTCCCCTGCAATGTTAGTGTCTCTAGGTGGTTGAGGGCCAGTGTTATAGCTATTTAAAGTGCAGATGAATTGACAGATTGATTCATTGATTCGTCGAAGAATATTCGTATATTCGTATTCATTGATCCGTTAACCTTGACGAATAACGGATCAAAATGAATTGCTATTTTTTTTATTTGTCCCCATCTCTAATCCAGATTATACCAGCACACCGACTGGCAGCTCCTCCTGGCCTATGATCACAAATGCTCTCAGCTGGTATAAAAATATAGGCCCTTTTCCTGTCTTCAATTATATCAAGCTCTGTGGTTTAACTAAGCAAGATTGACAGTGCAGCTTGCTCATTCCCCCTTGACACTAAAACGCATCTCTTCCCTTTAAGCCCCATATGTTTCAGACAGAGACACATCATTTACTTCTAGTAGCAGATAAACAGAAGCTTCCTTTTGAATTCAGGCTAAAATTGACTAAAGAAGTGCTTGGAGTGGTTGAGGAAGGATGGAAACTGCCATCAACGAGTCTAGTTTGTTATTGTCTGTGCTGGCAGCAACCTTCCAGTGTTTTAGACACCACTCTTTCTCCCAGCTATGGATGTGAACAATACTTGCAAAACTCTTCATTTACATCTTTTTTGGCTGTCCTAACTTGGTGGGACATCTTAACAAGGAATTCTTAAATCCTACAAGTCTCCTGTTCCCCTGGCAAAGCAAGACAAAGAGCACTATTTTTTTTCTTCTTCTCAAGGTATCTAACTGGATTGTTAAAAAAAACGTAAACGAGAGCCCTTTCTTGGTAAAAAGCAAAGCACACAGGCACAGCAAGTACACAAAAAGTCTGGCTGATCTGAGGAAACAAGTTCTTTGATGGTTAAAATTCCATGCAACAAAGCAGCAGCTGCCATCATTTGGCACAAATTATATAATTTGCTTTCTTGCCTCAAGTTTGCTTAACTTACACAAACACACACACACAAACACAAATCATTCTTGTTTTTGACCTTCAATATGCCCACATGAGGGCAAGAAGAATAGTTTGCCATCCCTCACTCTCATATGAAAGAACAACACAAGTGAGGGTTTTTACCTCTCTGTTCCCAGCCCCAGAGAGAAGGGTTTATATTCTCTTCTTCCCTCCTTGTTTTTGTTTGGTTTGCTGCGCAGTCCAATCCAGTGGACGTTTCCTTAGAGATTCATTCCTAGGTTAACAGCATAATTTAAATATGTCTACCTACTGACTTCAGCCCACTGAGACAATTAACAGTCTTCAGAAATGCATATTGGAACAGTTAAAATCAGGAAACAAAAAGTGTGCACCAGACAATTAAGAAAAACACAGCAGATTTTCCTGCTGCTAAAAGGGTACCGCTTTTTTTTCCTTATAGAACTTGTGAATCTTGAGGAGGGTTCAGACCAACCTCACTGGGCTCTGTTTATTTCCCACCCAGCTGACTGAACAGCCCTTTTGTACCCAGATAATGCAAAGGGAGGTTGGTGCATCACTTAGGAGAATGACTATGTTCTAGAACAGTGGTTCCCAACATTGGATAACCCAGGTGTTCTTGAGCTGCAACTTCCAGAAACATTCACCACTAGCCATGCTAGCTGGGATTCCTGGGAGTTGCAGTCCAAGACACCTGGGTTACCCAAGATTGTGAACCACTGTTCTAGAACATATTAGCTTTTTATTGCAAAAATGTCATAAGAACACCATACATGATAGGTGGCTGTCAAGCCTCTGTTTAAAAACCTCTGATGAAGGAGAGTCCATGCTCTACAGGTAAGCAAGAACCCTGGAAAATCTGGGTTAGCTGCCCCTTTTGATACATATTGGCATCATTAGATAAGGTAATGAATGACAAGAGCTTCCATCATTTATGAATGAAAACGCTCATACCCAATACAGATGTTCGATAGCCCCAGTGTACAATTCCTTCTACTAGGAAAAGTAAACTGCTTTTCAACTTTGTGCTTTGTTGGTTACTGACACAAAAGTACGAAACAACTACCTAAAATATTTTCTAGTGGCCCCTTCCTCTTTCACCCTCATACAAAATTTGCTCATTAAAGGCAACCATTAGATATTCAGTGAAAAATTATTCAGCCTGTCTCACTCACTCTTAAACTGAACAGTGGGAGGCTGAATGTGCTGAACTAGTACATTTCTAAAGACAAAAGCCCTTAATGTTTTACTTTTTAAGCATCCTTCTTCCTCTCTTCATTGCCATGTTGCCAGGCAACACTTTTTACCAGTACCAGCAGCTGGAAATCTGCTTGTATGAGGCAGAATTTAAAAGATAAGATTCCCACCCACCATACATATTATCTATGGTGTTTTTCTGACAGGATTTTGAGCACGTTTTCCCCTCACAAATATTAAACGGCAGCCAGAGCCTCCTTTGTTTATCTGATTATTCTCAGTGATCAATGGTGTGAGAAATCAGGGAACCTAAGAGACAAAGTGGTCACACCTAGTTACCTGCCAAATTCTTGCTATGAGGGAAGGAAGCAAACATGGACCTGCCCCCCCCCACCTCGCAACAGCAGCTCTGCAAAAAAAGTAATAATAATAACTTTTTCAACAATTTGTTCCCATTTAAAGCAATGGGAAAAGGAATTAGATCTACCCTTCAAGATCAGATGTTCAAGTCTTTTATTTACTTTACTTAAAGTAGGTGATTGCCTCGAGAAGGGCTCAGCATTGACAGACAAAAACACTATTCGGGCATTCAGAAAAAAGTGAGGAGGGAGCGATTCTAGCCCCACCTCCCAGTCCATCCCTATCTCCTCAGGGAGAAGAAATGGCTGAAGAGGAAAGTTTCTGCTACATGTGGAGACCCACTCTGCAATCTGAAGATCCTGAAAAGTCAAGGTTCCTGATAACGTGGAAATGCTCCGCATGTATCACTCTATCTCTGTTTCTTTCACATGGAAACAGCAGTGGTTGGTGGTAGGCCTAACACTCTTTCCTTGCTCACACTTGCATGAATGCATAAATAGGTCTAACATCAGGGATTCTGTAGTGTCTATTACAGTGAATGGCACCATATGTTACTTAAAGATATTTAGAGATTCAGTTTCTTCTGAGAGTCATACTTTCCCTCTAAAAAGGAAAGAAACCCCATTGTTGTTCAGGAATCACAATAAGGAAAAATATCATTTGAGTCATTTCTTGGTATGAACTTTCCAAAAATGTGTTAATGTTTTCATAGATACAGTGGAGATGGGACGAGCTTTTACTGCAAATCTTCATAGGCAAAAATCAGGGGAAAAGAACCCAGAAAAAATAATCAGTGATTAGTATGATGAAAAAATTACTGATGGGAAAATTTTCTGAGCTGTATGCCCATGGATTATCTTTCCATATGGTAGCCCATTCTGATTTCTTGACAATGATTTTTATGATGTCATCAAGAAGGCCACGCCTATGTTTCCCTGAGTTTTCTAATACAAGCAATAAGATCTGAACAAAGCTGAGGGTGAGTGGTAACTTTATACTGGTGCCCAGACAGAGGCAGACCAACATGGGTCGAAAGCTAAGTTCTATTTGCAATTTTTTTAGTGGTAAAAGAATCACCTACTCTCACATTTGGATTGTGTACAGGAACCATACAATGACCACCCTAATTCTTTGGATGATTTTTGCTCTATGACTCCTTGGGATTATTGTTTTTATTCCTTCCCTCTTCCCAGTTGGGAAATGTTTTAATCTTTGGTCATTTTTCCCCTTCAGTTATTTTTTGCCTCCGCCTGCCTGGTCTGCCCACTGCTGCTTATTGAACTCAAGGAAGAGAAAATAAAGCATCAAGCTGGGGAGTGGGGGAGAAATCTCCCCACAGTCTAGTAGTTTTAGTTAGGTGGGACTTTGATTTTATTCATTGCCTCTATTTGCCTGCTTGCTTTTCTTTGGGGAGGGGGACATGTGAGTGTCTTTATTTCACAATCCCCCCCTGTGTGCTGCAGGGATGTGTGCCCTGTTTCTTTGATTTTTTAAAATGTTATTTGGTTAATTTACTGTGTATTTTTTCTGTTAAAGGTGTATAACCTGGTGTTTATTCAGAAACCAATTTGATTGCTTCTGTGTTACAAGGAGGTGGACTTTGTGACTGTGTGTCACTGGACTCTGTGGATGTCTGCATAGGTATCATGCTGATTTTTATTTCTCATGTACTGTTGCCTAGGTTCTGGAGCAGATTCATTCTTTATTGTCTTGCTTGTGCCTTTTTGGAGTAGTTTTAAGACTGCTTTAGGGCTTTTGGACTACTAGTGTCAGAAAATATTACTCGGGGGAAATGAAACGAAATGACCTGAAATAAGTGGTCTTTTTTGTGTAAAACAAAACAACCAGTGCACAAAAAGCAAGAAAACAGAAGAGCCCCTATCCAGAATCCAAAATGAAACAAAAATGAATATTTTCATTGTGCCTGTCCCTAGTGCCTCACACAATAAAAAGAAAGTACAACAACATTTCAAACTAATTATTTATATTACCGATATAAAATGTTAACAAGGGGAGGAAGCTGCTACTAGTAGCTCATTTAGTACAAAGACAAAACTTTTCACCCTGCTTTGTAAAAGGATCTTATATGGATTCTGGTATACATGTCAAGCCATAAGACTGAGCAACATACAGCTGGGCAGGCAATATTAGCTGTTTGTCACAGTTAATGTTGCATAGCTGAGATGTCAACTCTTTGTGAGATACTGCATAGTTCTATTAGCATCATGCAGGACTTGCAATTATTAAAGTAGTTGCAAGTATTTACAGTAAGTATCAGATCAGACAATTTGTGTCAAAATGCTAGATGTGATCTGGAAGCATCCATAGAAATCGAACACATATCATAATTATCTATTTGTTGCCAGTTATATATTTGTAAGCAGCTCTAGAATGCAGGCCTGAAGGACTTTTGTGTTGAAACAGGTACAACTGCAGGAGGTTCAGCAGTTACAGTAATGAAAAGCCAGGTATAACTATGCATTTTTTTTCTTTTGCAGCACTCATGTGGCTAATATTGCATAGTTTCCAGTCATAGCTGAAAGCCATTAAAGCTGTAAATACTGTATTTCTGTAAAATAATGAAAGTAAAACTGACAGTTTGTTTGTCCATGGTGTTAGCAGCTGGGTTTCCGATGCAATTACTATATCCATGGAGAGGATCTGCACACATGCAGATATATATACATGTATACTGTTGCATAAAATGTCTATCCTAGGGGGATCAACTAACAAGTGTATTGATGGCACTGTTTCCTTCTTTAAATTTCTCTCTAAAGGAGAGAAAATAGCTAATCTCTGATTCTTACCATACATTTCTTCCTTGTCCTGCTTTCCATTTGCATTCAGTTCAGACAATATCCAATAATGCTGATGACTGTTGGCTGAATAGGATTGATAGTAGTCTGGCAGAGCTGCATTGGTCAGTAAGAATCCAGTAAGCTGCTCCAAGCTAGAGCAGAAGTGCTTCAACTTCTTTTTGGGCTTAATTAGACAGGCATTTTTCTTGCTGTTTGCTCCACTGCACTGATGGGTTGGTTCACTCTTTGTTCCAGTCATGACATGACATAATCACTGGAGGAAACCAAACCTTCTCCAGAGCAGTCCTACCTGCACCTCTCTGAGCCACTACCAAGGACTTCTACTATTCTGGTGTAGGTAGGATCACTCTGGTTTGGACCATTTCTAGTATGTGTGATTGCTGGGAATGAACCAAATGTAATCCTTGTTGTAAAGGCTCCTTCTGATTGGAATTTCCAGTATCCTGAAGTGGTTTAATAAGTGAATCACTATCAGCAAAGTGAACAGTTCCTGTGCTGCTTGGTGGAGGCGCAAGAGAAGTGATTTTTTTAAAAAAATACTCTGATATCCAGCCAAGTCCACAGAGCCAGAACAAATAGGATCACCCGAACTCCAAAATGCCATTTACATGCAAGGATTGCACCAAATGGCATATCACTGATCCCAAGTGATAGTATTTAGCCCCACCCCAGATCACTCAGAAAAAGCCAGTTTAGATGAGACCTCAGGGTCAAGTTTTCTACTGAACAGTGAGGTATTTGGATTTTTAACAAGTTTTGGACATTAAGTTTTTGAATAGAAGCCTAACATTTCAAAATATCCAGTGCCTATTAAATGTCAAAAGAATATTGAAACAAATTGTCTATATGAAAGAACAGTCAACTTAAAAGGTAGATGAATTGACAAATATTAGAAGGGACATAGGAAGGATTCCAAACAGATCAAAGGCTTAGCATAATATAACTAGTACAGCATATAGAAACAGTTTTTAGCCTTACTGTGTCAGATGACAGATGATTTCACTGTATTAAACATTCCGTATCACTCATGCGCCGCACTGTTAATTCACAGAGACCTTTTACACATTGCCGAAGTTTTAAAAGCAAATTGAAGATTTAACAAAAAAGCTGCTAAAGAAGGACTGAGTCTTCCATAACCCAAGAAACAGATATTCTGAAAAAAATCCATTCAAGAATAGATAATAGAGATTACCACATATTTAACCCTTGAAGGTCCCAAGTGTATTCTACATGAACATATCAAAGATTTCATAGGATATAATGCCTTAGAATGAGTAATCAATTAATTTATTGCTTAGAAATGGGAGTAAACAGTAAACAGGGTGGATGGTGAGAAAGAAGCTCCTTTTTTTATTATTGAATGAACACATAGACAAGGGATATTCCATCTTTCCTACATCAAAACAATTTTATAAAGAAGAAGAACCTATTGCCCCTTTTTATATGCCCTGCCACAATCATGGTGGCAGGAGAGAAGACAGAGGTTGGGACCACTGGTTTCAGTAGGAGGGAAACAAATTGTGCCAGCCCCTATATCAGACAGAGAAGGGAGATGTTTGTGCTTTGACCAACAAGTCTCAGAGCATCCCCACCAGCATGGCTACTTGCCTTGTTGACTGGGATATCCTGAGTGTTGTTGCCCTAAAATATAACTTTAGGAGGGCTTCTGGAAATGACTTTTTGAGGTGGCCTCCCTTGATTGGTCTCCAATCCATTTATGGTATGGCCAGACGACAAGGGCAAGGGCAAGTGTGCTGCTAAATTAAAAGGTTTGAGAAGCTTTGTTTAAAACCTGTACACTTCAGAGAAGGATTGTAGAAAAGGCAGAACAATGATAACAGTGAAATTGACAGACTGGGAAATTGTTTAGTTTGCATAATTGTTTGGTTTTGCCAAAGCACAATTTACAATGCACCCACTGCCTATAAAACAAGTGTCTATTGTTCTATCAACAATGTTTAGATCTGGTATCATGCCATAGGGTGCCAAAATATAGGAAATACCCCTGGTGATAGAGTGTGAAATACAGAAAGTAAAAATACAGACCTAAAAAAGAAAATCCATAGGGTCCTTTCCAGCTTTGCAGTTCTAGGTTTATTATTAGTACGAAAAGAGGAAAACAATGTTCCATCTATATGTACATTTCCTCACAAATGTAAATCCTTTCCGTCCAGTCTATCAGGAATTCAATGAATCTGGTGCTCAGTGGTGTTGTTTCTGTTACATGCCATCAAGTTGCCTCCAACTTAGGGCAACTCTATGAATGAGTGATCACCAAAGTGTCCTGTCCTCAACAGCATTGTTCAGATCCCACAAACTCAACCTTGTTCCTTCCTTTATGAAATCAATCCATCTTATATTTGGTTTGCCTCCTTTACTTGCTGCCTTCCTGCTCATTTCTACTTTCCCAACATGATTGTCTTTTCTAGAGTGTCTTGCCTTCTAACGATGTCTCCAAATTAGAACAGCCTCAATTTCATCAATTTCATCATCATCAACTTTCATCATCAAGTTCAGGCTTGAGATGCCCAGTGATGATGAAATTCCATGATATTTGGAAGGGAAATGCCAAACTTATAGGCAGCAACTTGGTGTATTCTTTCAAATAAAAATGAATGAAAACCAAAGGTAATAAATTAATAACAAAAGAAAATGACTTCAAACTTTAAAAATAAAAATGACTGGGGAGATGGGAAAACACTCCATCCACATCTCTGGGATATATGTGTAAAATATCAAATATTTACTGTTTTGCATATGGATAATTTGTTTCCTAATTATAAAGCCTTGTCCAGGCCAGTTTTACCTTTTTTTTTCTTTACAGAATCTAGATACAGTGTATTTTCTTCTGTTCCTGTGCTTTACCACATTTGCTATCATGTTTTAATTCTATTTTTGTACTTTATGGTTTATTTTATTGTTCTTTGCCACGTCATACTTCACTTTTTATGTTATTGTTCTTTGCCACTTTGAGCATTTTTTGTAGTGGAAAGGCAGGATATAAACTTAATAAATAAAGTGCAACCAAATGTAAAGCAGTACATTATGTCCTGCTCCATATGGAGCTGTATTTGGACCTGTTTTTATGAGGTCTGAACTGAAGTGAAATGGCAGATTTGCTTGCAGGGTGAAGCTAAGTGAATTTACAAACTGATTCAGATCTGAGACACAAATAAAATTGAATGGGGCATCAGTCGCTTCATCCTAGTAATTTTTTAAAGCAAAATTTAAAGGGACCTATTGCACAAAGCCCTAAAACTAACTGTCTGAAATTTGGTAGATTTACTCCACTCTATAGGGTGCAGCATTGCTCTGAATTTCATGTACATCCATGGTATAACCATTTTTTAAAAAAATATTTTTTATTTTTCTTATAAGGGTAGGGTAAGGTACAACTGGGATGGGGGTACCCTCGGAGGGGGTGGATTTGAACGGATACATTACAGATCATTATTTTCCATAGTAATTCTATACATTCTATCTAGTAATATTTCTACATATAAGAAAGAAATATAAAGAGTGAGCAAAAGGGAAAATCAAATTTGGTCCGTTATATTGTTGTTCTAATTATTGATTATATAGCTGATAGTCTTTATCCATTTTCATATATTTTTCTTTCATTTCTTATATACCATGGCACTTTTCTTATTTCCCAGGGGATATATTTCAGTGTCTTCCAATTCCTTCCTTCTTTTTGCTTATCTTGTGGTATAACCATTTTGGTTTTCAAACGCACTGATGTTACAAATTTAGAAATGGACTCAGATGCTGTTATAACGAAGAAGTAGCATGTTCCTTGTAACTGCCCCAGTCTAATGTACTGCACCATTTGGGATGAGCTGAAGTTTCCAAACAACCATGAAAGGC
This sequence comes from Intellagama lesueurii, assembly GCA_037013535.1. NCBI lineage: Eukaryota > Metazoa > Chordata > Lepidosauria > Squamata > Agamidae > Intellagama > Intellagama lesueurii. Next base: position 223,938,107 of record JBAJHW010000002.1, read on the forward strand.
AGCCCTGTGTAAAGTGCCTTACGGTAACCCAAAGAGGATGTAACAAGTGTATGTATCATCATGGCCATATCAGACATATCCAGGAATGAGCACATCTGGTATACTAATCTCAGCTATGTAAACTCACTCCCAGCTACTGATGAAAAACAGTTGCCCAGGCTTGGGGCTGAATCCAGGAATACCCCCAGACTGTGAACCTGAGTCTTTGGGAACAGTATAAGTCCCTCCAGCACAAGATGGGTGTGATTTGCTTTTTGACTAACCAAGAAAGAGCTCTGTTTTGTCTGGATTAATGTGGTTGCTATATCATCCAGTTCATTGCTGCAAGGCTTTCAGGAGCACACTTTTTCATTTTTTGAAAGGAAAAAAGGAAGAGAGGAATTCAAAGGGGGCTCAGAGTCCATCTAAAACAAGTGAGACTGCATGGAGCCTTTGGGCTGCATATTTTCCACTCCATTGAGGATGCATAATAATCTCCAAGAATGGCTTCTTCCACTTGTTAAGAATTACTTTTGCCAAAGTGTGCTGTGTGTGAGTTTGCATTTGTTAAATGATATAAAGTTCATATGTGTGATGGCCTGTAGCCATCTTTGCCATTGCATGTAGACCTTTTTGCTACTACCACTAGAAGTAAGTAAGTAGGCATATATAACTTAATTTGTAGAGAGGATAACTTCAGTTGATGAGATCCCATTATTTTGGCCAGAATCAGATGATAGAATATATAAATTACACAATTTTAAAGTTCATACTTTTAAAAATTGTTTCATTATTTTTATATATTTGTTCGTTTGCTTTTTGTTTTGACTTACTGTATATACTGCCTCGTATGCCAGCAAGTTTGGAAAACTCAGCAGTGGCCAGAGGATTGGAAAAGATCAGTCTACATCCCAATCCCAAAGAAGGGCAGTGCCAAAGAATGCTCCAACTACCGTACAATTGCACTCATTTCACAAGCTAGCAAGGTGATGCTCAAAATCCTACAAGGTAGGCTTCAGCAGTATGTGGACCGAGAATGTCCAGAAGTACAAGCTGGATTTTGAAGGGGCAGAGGAACTAGAGACCAAAGTGCTAACATGCGCTGGATTATGGAGAAAGCCAGAGAGTTCCAGAAAAACATCTACTTCTGCTTCATTGACTATGCAAAAGCCTTTGACTGTGTGGACCACAACAAACTATGGCAAGTGTTTAAAGAAATGGGAGTGCCAGACCACCTTATCTATCTCCTGAGAAATCTATATCTGGGACAGGAAGCAACAGTTAGAACTGGATATGGAACAACTGATTGGTTCAAAACTGGGAAAGGAGTACGACAAGGCTGTATATTGTCTCCCTGCTTATTTAACTCATATGCAGAATACATCATGCGAAAGGCTGGACTGGAGGAATCCCAAGCCGGAATTAAGATTGCCGGAAGAAATATCAACAACCTCAGATATGCAGATGATACCACTCTGATGGCAGAAAGTGAGGAGGACTTAAAGAACCTCTTAATGAGGGTGAAAGAGGAGAGCGCCAAAAATGATCTGAAGCTCAACATCAAAAAAACTAAGATCATGGCCACTGGTCCCATCACCTCCTGGCAAATAGAAGGGGAAGATATGGAGGCAGTGACAGATTTTACTTTCTTGGGCTCCATGATCACTGCAGATGGTGACAGCAGCCACGACATTAAAAGACGCCTGCTTCTTGGGAGGAAAGCAATGACAAACCTAGACAGCATCTTAAAAAGCAGAGACATCACCTTGCCGACAAAGGTCCGCATAGTCAAAGCTATGATTTTTCCAGTAGCGATGTATGGAAGTGAGAGCTGGACCATAAAGAAGGCTGACCGCTGAAGAATTGATGCTTTTCAATTGTGGTGCTGGAGGAGACTCCTGAGAGTCCCCTGGACTTCAAAGAGAACAAACCTATCCATTTTGAAGGAAATCAACCCTGAGTGCTCACTGGAAGAACAGATCCTGAAGCTGAAGCTCCAATACTTTGGCCATCTCATGAGAAGAGAAGACTCCCTGGAAAAGATCCTGATGTTGGGAAAGTGTGAGGGCAAGAGGAGAAGGGGACGACAGAGGACGAGATGGTTGGACAGTGTCATCGAAGCTACCAACATGAATTTGACCAAACTCCAGGAGGCAATGGAAGACAGGAGGGCCTGGCATGTTCTGGTCAATGGGGTCACGAAGAGTCGGACATGACTTAACGACTAAACAACAAAATATACTGCCTCGAAGTGCTAAAGCACTCTCTGAGCAGTTTACATCATAATTATGCAAGGAACATTTTGCCCCCACCCAGCAAGCTGAGTACTCATTTTACTGTCAAACATACCAGCAAATCAACACAGCCAGATGCCTCTGCATCCTGTTCCTTCTTTTTGGCTCTCTCTATTGCAAACTATACTACTTCATTCTCTTCATCCTCCTTAACACTGCCTCATAATATGCTTCAATCTAGGGAAAGGAAAGTGAACAAAACATGCATCTCCTGAAGCCAAAGGGAAGAAGAAAAGGAAGCAGGCAGCAGCTGTGATAGGAACCAGACCCAAAGGGGAGAAGCAACACTGAAGATCTTTAGCCCATGTGCATTGCTGGAAAGTTCATTTTTGGGCATACAAATCCTAAGACCCCCATGGGTTTGAAGGTTTCTGGAAATTGTGGTCCTTCAAAAAGAAATTTCTCCAAAAAAAGTAACTTACCTGGTTTTCTGGTCCATCTGACAAAATAGGTTCAAAGAATTGTGGAATAGAAGTGGTAAGATCAGTGTGTTCATTCATAAACCCATGCTGTCTAATTTTGGCATGAATCTGGAATTTTAAATATCCACATGAAAGTTTGGATATTTGAATGCAGAGGCATTCTGTCCATTTTAATACATATTCTATTGTGTTTTTTCTGCTGACAACTGTTTTTACAAAGTTCAAAAAAGTGTGAAATTGAAAAGAGAACATCCCAAAAAAACATATTAGTCTAAAAACATGGACCAGTTGGTTGCTTGGAATCTCCCTCCCCAATGATTTCTTCCAGATTTCCTAGTCTGGAAAGCTATGACTGTTCTCTCTGCTCACTTTTTGTTGTACTCTTTCATCACAGAATCTACTGACCTCTGTGGAGGCTTCTGCACATATGTGTTTTTTCAACTCAACATTCCCAATGTTGCTTTGAGACAAAAAGTTTGCTCTCTGGGGAGAAACAAAATGCGTGCATGTCAAACGGTTGCCTGCTGAGTTGTCACTCCACTGACTCCAGCAACACTAGAAATCTGCAGTAGCAGATCTGAAAGCAATTGCTGCCTTTTTTCCCCAAGTTTTTTTCCAAGTTTCTTTGCTATGTTCAATAGAAATGGGAATGGAAAAACACTATAAAGTTGTAAATCCCAACTAGAGTAGAACCACAGAACCAAAGGGACATACATAAGTGTTAACAATAAAAGTCAGTGCATCTATTAACCTGGAAACTAACAAATGAATTTCACCTTAAATTTCAGTTTGGAAATTTGAAACAACTAAGTATTGTGGCATGGACAACAATACTAGACGAAATGGACCAGTGATCTGATAGTATGAGATAGCTTCTACTGGTGGGTTATCATCTGAGAGGGAGGGAGGTGGTTCATAACCCTCTCCTCTAGTAGCATCCTAGTAAGGACATGGTTTAGATGAAGACACATATCGGGAGGTGCTTTCTCACTTAAAGTAAAGCAACAAAGAGACCTCTAAATGCAGATTTGGTTCACCCCTGCATGGCTCTAAATAAGACGTTATTCACATGTGCATCCAAAAGCACACCCCCATTCTGCTCGAATGAACTGTATGCATCTAAATGAGGTTAATGATTCAGTGGCTGAAATCCTGTTATAGAGGCTTGTCAAATTCTTACTGATTCAGTGGGCCTACTCTACAGCGCTATGCAACAGGATTTCAACCTTTATAAGGTTTTTTTTATTTATACGGGGTGGAGGATGGTTCTGATGGAAATAAGCTGCTGTCGGGCTTGTTTTGTTTAAGCATAGCTTTCAGTACCGAGTCAACATTCTCTGTCTCTGTTCAGCTTTCTGTGGCTCCACTCCCTGTGGCTGAATGGAAAAGATCTTGTCATCAAATATTTATGAGTCTCAGAGAGAAAGAGAAGGGGGGGGGAACCCTAAACATGAAGTAAAAAAAAAAGTTTTCTGCACACCGAAAGTGACATTTATATTATCTCTCGCTAATATACACTGATTGGATTAAAATGTATCTTTATGAATAAAAGTGCCTGGCTTAAGGAAATGAGACACCGTCAGTTACAGAGATGGAACGGCAACACACAAAGAAGCAGGGGACTGCAGCTGTTTTATATGCAGGGGATTTCACAAGAAAGCATTGAAGTAAACTATGTCTATGAAGAAATAGCTGCTAAAATCCATTTCTGCAGTTAAGTGTATTCTAGGCCTAGCAGGAATATCTACAAGAATAGAGCTGTGTGTTTTTGGAAACATCAGTGAGCTTAAAGATTCTTTCTCTTGGAGGTGTATATGGCAGAGGTGTACGTAATTTAATACACACATACCAGCAACTCTGGTTTGCATATGTAAATGTATGCATTTGAGAAACGTATTTTTAATAAAGCTAGAGATGGGGGTATTCGTATTCGTATATGAATACGAATATCCCCGCACAGGTGGTGTTAACGAGGGTCCAGCCCCATGGGGCCAGACGGTCCACTCACCGATCCGCTGTGGACACGGATGCCACAATTCTTCCAATGGCTTCGCAGATCGCAATCGGCTAGCCACTCCTGGCAGGAGACGGGAGGACAAGCCTCGCTGCAAGGTTGAAGAGTGGCTTGCAGATCGCAATCTGCAGAGCCATTGGAAGAATCGCGGCATCCACAGCAGCAGCAGATTGGTGAGTGGACCATCCGGCCCCATAGGGCAGGACCCTCGTTATCGCCACCTGTGCGGGGATATTCATATTCGTATACGAATACCCCCATCTCTAAATAAAACATTTTCCAGAAAACAATGTTAGGCAAAACTTTCACCTGTGCACTCTTAAATTTTCACAAGTGAAATTAAGAAAATTGCCACTATATCTTATTAATCATATAATTTTTTTAAATTCTTATTTGGTGTGTTTAGTATGTACTGTAATATGGTGTCATCATCTAGCTTCTCTTCTCACCAACTTGAATGGTCATCATTAGGCCTGTTTGACAAAAGAAAAAGTGATGCTAGGACATCACTGGAATTTATCTAAGGACACAATCCAGGCAATATCCCAGGGCAATCAAGGCCTTAACACTCTGACAAACAGTACCAGACCAACACTCATATTGATGGAGATGCTTCTTTGGGTACATAAGGCATAAAAGCTTTAAGGGTAACAACTACCAATATGGTATTCAGATTTTTTTGGACTCCAACTCCCAGAATTCTCCAAGATTTTGCCCAGGCAGAATTCTGGCAGTTCCAGCTCAAAGACCCACACCTACAGATACCTACATTTCACTCACCTGGAAAAGGGACTACTTGAAGTTTCCATAGCCTACCTCCACCTTAGCTTCCTGTTGAAAAAGGAAGCTGCCCTGATGTGACCTGGGAGTTCTAGGGCTTCCTGGAAGGTGTAGTTTTGCTGCCCGTGGAGAAGTCTGCCTGGGGAATTCTTGGAGAATTCTAGAAGATGGAGCCCAAAAGATCCAAACAGCACATTCCTGGTTCCAAGCAGGATCACAAACTGGGCCTGTGGTAGGGTTGTGATTAAGGCTCTCCAACATCTAATCTGGATGTCACCACTGGGATGTGAGCAGAGACAGCAAATATTTTTCTTTCTTGTTTTTCTTCTTCTTGGCACAATGCACAGATAATTTATTTGGATGAAATCCTGGTACTGAGTTCCACCAGGCATAAATTGTGATATTAATCTTTCTATTGTTTTAATTTAAAAACTCTTGTTCCATGTCTTCAGGTTCCAAGGCTCCCTAAGGATCCCTTTTGCCCCGAGGAAGCCCTTGTTTTAGGTTCAGTGTGATTGCCTTCAAAATGAGCAAATTTTGTCTGAGAATTCTCCCTGCACCAAAAATCTTGTCCTCCTGCTAAAAGGAGATTTCCCCCCCCCCTCCACTTTCTTGGTTAACATGCAAAGATGAACCAGATCATAATTTACATTCTAAGCTTGCAGGCAGTTTGGGAACCAGTGGCTGAAATACTGTTGTGCAGCTCCGCCTACACAATGAGAATTATGTTATCAGCAACAACAAATCATCATTAATTAAAGTATTCCTTTGGCAATTTTGGCAGGCATACACCTTGTACAGAATGCAACAAAGTCACATTTGCCCCAAAAGTGCCAAAGAAAGCCTTTAATCAACAGCTACTGATGAAGATATCATTCATGATTGCACAAGCAGAGCTGCACAACAGGATTTCAGCCAGTGTTTCTAAATCAGCAGCAGGGTGGCATGTGTCCTATAATTCTGATCCCAGCAACAGAACATTTTGGACCAACTGCAGGCTCTGAATCATTTTTAATAACACAGAGAATACGCTCCACTAATCCAGGCTAGATACTGTATTACTGGTGCCTGGATAACTGTGGCTAATTGTCCTGTTTGCAAAAAAAAAACCCACAAAAAAACCCACAGCTAAGGTGTCATTTAAAACTAAAAGCTGTCGCTTGAACATCCAGTAACACGGTTCAGTCTAACAGCACATTCATACTAGGAATCTGTTCTGTTCACAAATCACTGAACGTTTTTTCACAAATCACTGAAAATAGACTGCCAGACTCCATAGTGTCAGAATGTAAATCTATTTATCTAAATCATAACAGAACCAGCAGTGTTCTTTGAGCAAAACCACTGGATTGAGGTGCAGGGTCCTGCAGCCTGAAGGAATGCCAAATGGAGTCCCATGCTCATTTTAAAACAAAACCTTTGAGAAGAAATCACACTTCTTGTGCTTGCACTTCTCCTTCTTACCAGGCAGCTGCACAGTTTCTTTCCTTTTTTCCTTTCTTTCAGCTTTATTTCTGAAGATGTCAGGTGCTCTGTGAACAAAGGTCACTCCGAATATCTTTATCTCCCTGGAATAATTTCTTAAGGCAGTGGTTTATAGATATTGTGGGGAAGTATGGGTCAATATGGGCCAGAGGTAAGCTGGAGAAATCAAGATGCTTGATGTAACTGCTCTCTAACGCTACAATGTACTGGAGCTGAAGGTAAAAAGAGAGAGGGAGGGAAATGGCACAGTCAAGTAGCAATAGGTGGGGAAGAAGAGCTCCAGGGTGCAAAGACAAGAGTACCAGAGAAAGAACACAGCAGGCAGAGTAAGCACTGGATTTGGAGGGACAAAACACAAATGGAACTCTGGAGAAGGGGTGAGAAAGAAAAGGCAGAGAGAGGAAGGACAGCAGGGAAAGAGAATGCACCGGAGGAAAGAAACTCAAGGCGGAGTGACCAAGAATGGAGGGCAGCTAGACGTCGCGTTACCCATACCCTCTCAACCCTGGTGGATCCACCACATCTTGCATGAAGACATCACCCTCCCAGAAATCCAACAATTCTTCCGAGCAACTGAGCACACGTATTGAATAGTACAGGAGACAAGACAAAATGGAACTGAGCTGAAGCAAAGCCTGCCTGACCTTTTTGGAGGAAGAACAGGACAGCCATGTGACAAACAAATAAAGCTGGCATACTCTGTAAGTCTAGACCGAGACATACTACCCTTCAAAACTGCCCAGTTAGATGTGACTGGAGTTGGGCTATACATACAAAGAATTTTTTTTTAATATGGCGTAGAAAATCAGGACAATTCCTATTCCTATTTTCTTGCCAGGCCACACAGTGTTCCTCTCTAAATTTAGTCATGGGGTAAATATTTTTAACTTCGTGCACAAATACTGTTGAAACTGAGAGGACACAAGTGCAATATCAAGGTTAATGACACCATCTATTGTCTTCTTGGGCTTTTTAAATGAATATTTATATCTATTTGACTTGGCTAAGCTCCTCTTCTCCCCAGTGCTTCTGAGTGGCTTAGTGGTCCTCAGAGTATGTTTTATTTAGGAGAACAAAAACATGCTGGAACCTGAGACTTGGGTGAATAATAAATTGACTTTGCCTTGGCCTTTTAGCTCATTATGAATCTTTTAAAAGGTTAGTGTTCTTCTCTTGTCTCTTGCTAATGTGTTTCACTGTTTTTAAAAGGCCAGGATCTGATGCACACTGCATCGTCTGAATGTGAGTGTCTTAGAAGGACCGGAAGTGCTGGCTTTTGAGGGATCAGTGTTGAGACAATATTAAGGAAGTGTAGTTTATAATAACTTTGTAACAGCAATTCTATTATTCTGTAATGACATTATCTGAGTCATCAGTTAAGGATTTGTATCTTTCTCCTTTTAAAAAAGTAACTGCTGATATGTGTACTGACAGAATGCTTCATTCCTTCTCTGGACGGTGGTGACCAAATTTGTTTCAGTTTTCAGTTTTCTTCATATTTAGTTTGGAAACAACTAAAGGTCTAAAAAACATAAATCTTATAAAAGCCACAACTGATGGATGCAACCAGCCATGGCTGAGGCTTTCAGTGCTTAAATCTTAAAATGCTGTCTTGGAATTCCTCTGTGCTTAACTGTGTGTTTCAACTGTATTAGTGATAAATCAGAGTTGTTACCTCTTCTTCTTTTTCTTCTCCTTGTCAGACTCCTAATTTTCAACATTTATGTGTCAGGCAGGCCAGGCAGGTTCTATACATGCTGGGAATAAATGTACCTACTGAATTTGCCCAGAGCAACCAGGAACAATTTCAGCTCACTTTTGTTTTTGTTTGTTTTTGTTTTAAGAACTCACAAATTTTGCTATCTGGCATGGTGTAGGACATGTCCTGTTGTATTGTGTACATTATAAGGATTCACATAATCTACTTATTTCCCCAGTTTTAAAGCATTGCCTAGGCAAACCTGAAACATTCTATGTCTTTTTTCTCTTCTCTCATTTCTCAAGCAAAATAGCCAAGTTTGCAAAATTCTGTGCACTGGCTTGTAAAATAACAAAACAGATGATTAAATTGCTGCAGTAAGCAGATTAGAAACTCACACTTAATTGTAATTTGAATTTCAGTCTGCTTTGTTTCAATTGTAAATATTATTTGTTCTGCTATTGTATTTCAACCTTGCATATCTAACATGGCTGACCATGTTAGGTTTGCAAATCGCATATTCAGGATGGAAAAAAGTGGTTGAAAAATGCAAAAATTAAATTCACAGAGACCTTCATGTTACCAAACATGGCAGGCAATTCAGATATACAAGAGGTTTGGTACATTGACCAGCAATTAATAATGCTGTGTTTGGATCACTGCTTGGAAATATACATTTGCCAAAAACCTGCATGCTTAACTACATGTTTCAACTGGATAAGTGAAGAACCAGGGTTGTTACAAGCAACATCATTGCTTTTGCTCCATTCCTTCCTGGTAAACTGTTCCTCTGTGATTTTCAAGGGAGAGCATGCACACACTGGCTTGGAGCATGTGTATGGGAGCCTGAGAATCACAGCAAGAATGCTTTACTTACCAGGGAGGAATGGACTAAAAGTTATGATCTGGCTTGTACTAAGCAACAGGATTTTGGCCATTGATGTAAAGTTTAAATTGTGTTGAGCAGAAGGGGTACATTTGGTGTGTAGTAGATACAATTTTGAAAGAAATATGTTTGCATTGAAACAGTTACTTTAAAAAAAGTTATTGTCTAGAGCAGGGGTCCCCAACCCCCAGTCTGCAACCCAGCAGCAGTCTGCGGCCTAGGCAGGACTGGGTCGCAGACACAGATCTCCTGCCCCCCCCAGGCACACACCCCCGCAAGTGCACCACACGCATGCATGCGAGCAGCCCCCCACGAGTGCCGCCACACTCCCCTGCGGGCGCGCCGCACCCCCACGAGCATGCCAAACACCCCACGTGAGCGTGCCACGCCTCCCCCAACCGTGGTTGGGAAAAGGTTGGGGACCACTGGTCTAGAGGCACCAATTTACTTGTCCCCCTGTTTAATGTGAAAGTAACTATTTTAATGTTATTAAGTTAAATTTATACATTATTGCCAAGGTCTGGTCAAAATATACCGTTTCCTCAAAAATAAGCCCTAGTATGATTTTTCAGGATGCTCATAATATAAGCCCTACCCCAAAAATAAGTCCCAGTTGAGTGAAACCCCGCCCTCCACCATTGTACAGCAACTAGAAGAAGATGACATGACTATATTTGAATAAATGTAGATTGTTGTACATGAAAAAAATAAAACACCCCCTGAAAATAAGCTCTAAAATTAATATAAGACCCTGTCTTATTTTCAGGGAAACACAGTAGAATTTCAATCCATGTTTACAGGTTACCATTCCAAAAACTGACTGATCAAATTTGCAGGAAAAACATCAAAAGAGCTAAGGTAATGTCATCTTTAAATATTATGTTACTTATATGAAAATATGGTTTTACTTCAGCTATGTATATAATAGAAGGGTAGAAATGTTAATCAAATGGCAGATTCAAGGTAACCGCTATAGCAATTTTATAAAAACATAGATAAATAAAAAAGGAGATTCAAAGGAATCTCACACCAAAAGGTAATGCCTGTTTATTGAACTGCCAAAATGATCTTAATAAGTATTCTTGATGAATTTTCTGATCATAGGCAACTTAGGGGACCAGATGTAAACATATGTGCTACCCAACAAATGTCCAGCAGGATTCGCATGCTAAAACATAACTTTAGAAGCAGAAATTAGGCCAGCCATCCTGTGAGTGTGAGGCACTTTCAGAGCCTGGAGTAATCTGCCCCCACCAAAAGAGATCCCCAAAATTTATTAGTGATAACATTGATGATCTTACTAGAGATACATATATATCTATATATGGTTTGGAACACAGTGCTTAAAGGCTCAGCATTGACTTCTATAAAATTCAAATATCCTTGACACTTAGTTGGCCAAGGAGCCTGAATTCCAAGATACACTCCTGACCCGTTCTCCAAGAAGCTATGCCTGCTTCTTCTTGGCCTGCTATCTGCTTCTTTTCAGATTCAGTTAGTAACTCACCCACGAAAAACAGTCAAACCAAGGCACAGGAGGCACTGTATGTGTACTGAGAGGGTAGGTATTATCATTGCACTGCAGCATATTTTAAGCTTTCTTTCTTTCCCTTTTCCCCAAAGTTTGCCTAACATTTGGTTCTTCATGTGTCCAGGAAGAGGCAACTGTACTTGAGCTGAATTTCAATCAATCTTGGCATTGTTGCTTTATTCATACACCTTCATGTAATAACTTATAAATAATACAGCATGTGGCACTGTCAACTCAAGTTAATTAAATCCTCTCAAAGAGCTAATTACCCATAGCCCACCCTATATGTGAGCAAGTATTAGAGGCTTGCTTCCTTCAGAGCCGCTACTTAAAAAGGCTAATGCAGGTCTAGACTGATCAGATTGTAAGAAATAATAGCACTTGTCAATTTTGCTTTGGAAAGACCTTGCCAAAAGTCTGGTTGTCCAGGCTAATTTTGAAAAGAGAAGAATAATAAAAATGTTGGAGGGGCTAAAGACTAGGCTCTGAGAAGAAGTTTTGTGTGAGTTGGGTATGTTTAACTGGTAAAACAGATGGTTTAAGAGGCAATGCATGATGGACCAAATTTGTTTTCAGTTGGTGCAAACAGCAGGACTCAAATCACTGGATTCAAATTGCAGTTTTCAAAAGAGATATCACTTAAACCAGTGGTTGGGGAACAGGGGTAATTTACCCCAAATGGGGTAAAAATGAAAATCCTGGGGGTAATGGGCAGAGTGCTACCCCCCCCCACCCCACCCCACCCCACCCCACCCCACCCCTGCAGCCGAACCTCAAACTGGAAGCCACTCTCCTTCCTTCCTTGGTTGTGGCACTTGTAAATTCTCCCTTCTTTTAGAGATCGGAGATAAGCTGGCTTTATTGTTTACGGCTGTAGCCCCGGGCAGTCAATCCGGCGGCTTGTGAATGACTACTTCCGCCCGAGTTGAATAAGGCGGGAGGGAAGGTGCGAGAGAGGGAAGGGTGGATTCATCAAGCATGTTTAAAGGTAAGATTGTAGAAAATTTAGGGAGGGAGGGTTGGTTTATGTCAGAGAGAGACTGACTTTCATAAAGCCATGAAAAAAGGAGGTGTCTGCAAGGAGAGAAGGCTCAAATTAAGGCAGGAAGGTGCGAAAGAGGGACCGGGTGGCAAGCTTGTTTAAATGTAATGAGAGGAAACGGACATACTGAACTGAAGCAACTGATTGTTGAAAATTTAGGGTGTGTGTGTGTGTGTGTGAGTGAGTGAGTGTGTGTGTGTGAGTGTGAGTGAGTGAGTGAGTGAGAGAGAGAGACAGAAAGAGACTTGACTCTTTCATAAAACCATGAAAAAAGCAACCTTCAAAATTTAATCTCCGCTGCATTTAGCTCTGCAGTTTCTGCTGAGAAGAGCAAGTACTTCAAGATTCTGTTTAGACGCTGAATTTGTACTGGGCAGAACCAGAATATTTAGAAGAGTCTCGCTAACAGCAAACACCTAGTAAAAGACAACCGACACACCTGGGACTAGATGTCTCAAGTGTGTAGCAATTGCATTTCTGTATTTCTCATCCCCAAAGCAGGCAAGAGTATCATAGTTTATTCCCCAAATCTGAATCCCTGTCACTCTGCTCCTGGTCCTGCTTTGACTGCAACACCAACCAAAAGGTCTTACAAACAAAGACTGTGGCTTTCTTTATAGAGTCAATCCATCTCATGTGCATTCTTCCTCTTTTCCTACTGTATTGCACTTTTTCCTGCATTGCTGCCTTTTCCAGTGAGCTTGTCTTCTCATTACGCCACTGTAGTACAATACCCTTTGTTTGGTTATTTTAGCTTTTAGTGAGAGTCCACACTTAATTTGTTTTACTTATCTCTTCTATTTGCCAGGAGATGATGGGACCAGTGGCCATGGTCTTAGTTTTTTTGATGTTGAGCTTCAGACCATTTTTGGTGCTCTCCTCTTTCACCCTCATTAAGAGGTTCTTTAATTCCTCCTCACTTTCTCAGGAGATAGATGAGGTGGTCAGGCACTCCCATTTCTTTAAGAACTTGCCATAGTTTGTTGTGGTCCACACAGTCAAAGGCTTTTGCGTAGTCAATGAAGCAGAAGTAGATGTTTTTCTGGAACTCTCTGGCTTTCTCCATAATCCAGCGCATGTTAGCAATTTGGTCTCTAGTTCCTCTGCGCCTTCGAAATCCAGCTTGTACTTCTGGGAGTTCTCGGTCCACATACTGCTGAAGCCTACCTTGTAGGATTTTGAGCATAACCTTGCTAGCGTGTGAAATGAGTGCAATTGTACGGTAGTTGGAGCATTCTTTGGCACTGCCCTTCTTTGGGATTGGGATGTAGACAGATCTTTTCCAATCCTCTGGCCACTGCTGAGTTTTCCATTGATGATGATAAAAAAAAAATAGCGCACTGGTCCTTTGATGTTGGGCTGTGGCACCAGGGTGGGTGACATGACCTTTAGCCTGGTTTGTTCCTTTTTGCACACCACACAGAGAATGATTAAAGTGGTAGGAAAAGCTTCCCCCAACTCTGCCTTGGCTGTCTCTAGCAAGCATGTCATTGCTAGCACCACTCTGGCAGCCATTGATGATGATTAAATCCTCTGCGAGCTAGCAAAAATTTAATGCAACTTGCTAGGCACGTTGGACACCTCACTACTCACTATACCACCCCATGGATGGTGTGCAATGTGTTCCAGCAAAAATAATGCACATCTTTATTAAATTTGGTGCATCCTGCTAGTTCGGTACACAGCCTGTGTAGATTCAATAAGATTTTGAATTCAAATAATGTATGATTTCCTTCCTTTCAAATCAAAGGGGTAATGTCAGCTTATATAATTTTTTTGGGGGGTAGAAGGTAAAAAAGTTCCCTGACCCCTGACTTAAACATTGTACCATAGACCAGTGGTAAGACATGTTTCATAGTGGAGTAGATTACTTTGCAGGATAATAAATCTTCCTCGGTTTAAAGGTTTTCAAGTAGAGTTTGGAAGACTCATTTACTGGAAGTGCTGAAGCTTCCCCCTATCTGTAACAGGTTGGACAAGATAGCACCTGAGTCTATGATTCTCTGAAATCCTTGGGCGTTATGGTCAGCAATTTCTTATCACAGCCTCCAAATATGGCAGACTATAGATAATTAGTTCCCTTGCCACTGTGTTCAGCAGGTGAAAACCCTACTTACACATTTTTGGTGAAACTATTTCAAAAAATTGTAAGCTGATTATAATGAAAAGGTTTTTTTAAAAAATTAAACAATACACCCCATAGCTCTGTGAAAAGATGTGCATGTGGGCAGGACTTTGGGGTGATTCATTTTGCTTTCTTTCAGGGGTGTGCCTCACTCACTTTTGGGTCATTCAGGTTTTCGTTGCTTTCATTAAACATGGAAGGAATAGATTCTTTCAGGTTCTTCCATCTCTCTTTCTCTTTTTTTTCTTATTCCTGTTTCTGTTTGGACAAATAAAACTCAACAGAACCCTCAAAGTTACTCCACAAAATCAGGGATGAGGCAGCAGACAATCATCTACTTCTAAAGCAGACAACAATAATATATGAGAAAATAAAATCAATCATCATCAAACTGATACAGGCACTCACAATAGTTTAAAGTTTACATCTACCATCACATTGCCATCCTCCTCATGATCATCATCACCATCACCACTACCGTCATCAATGACCATGGCAAGCTCTTGCCAGTGCCCAGTGCCACCCAAACCAACAAAAATTCTTCTCAAACCAGTAACCTTTGGGTTGCAAGAGATGATGATGGTTGGACTCAGAAACGAGTGAGGCAATTTTACATACACAGGTCAAACAAAGGTAATCTGAATGAGACCTTGCAAATGAAAACCTAAATGTGTGGGTTTCCTTAAATCATTAAACCAAATGATTCAGATTTCAGAGGCTGAATGAAAGATTATGGAACAAAATAAATGCCTTTTTCCATGTTGTTTTTCATTCGTTACAACTCAAAAGTCTCATCCCTGGGAATGAGTGGCACTCCACTGAATTTGCAGAGTAGCATTGAAACTGTAGCTCTCTGGTGGCTCCAGGCAGAATAATCCTTTCTATGCCAAAGTTAAAGCATGGGAGGGAGGCAGGCAGGCAGGCAAGCAGGCACGCAAGCAAGCAAGCAAGAAAGAAACTGTATCAAAATTATGGGGATTAAAATTGCAGATATTGGGTTGACACAAAGGTAGCTGCTCAAATGAAGACATAAGGTTCAGTATGTAGTCAGAGCTTTGACAACCCAAAGGTTGGTAAACCTACATGTACGTTTGCCAAATGCAAGCTCTAAAATTGTAAAAAAAAAAAAATGCAACAAGTATCAGCATTTCTGAAAAATCATTTTTCTAAGCAATTTTCTAAACATGCATGGGAAATTTTGAGAGGCCATTTGTGTTCAGCTCTAAAAAAAATTACAAAAAATGAAGGGATGTTGCCCATACAAACTATATTGGCAACTAACATCCACTCTAAATTTATCTTTAAGTTCAACAGTGAATATATATTCTGCATGTTGAAGAGGGGCTTGCCTGTTTCATTAAGCAGACTGACAGCACTCCCTTGATTGGGAAAGCTGGCTCATCAGCACTCAAGGGTACACTGGAAGGATATGCAGGCGAATGCATCTACAAGAACCTCTTCAAAGCTTCATGCTGAATGTGCAAAGGTCTAACTGGCATTGGGGGGGATGTGGAGGGTGAAACCTATGTGCTTTGTAATATCCTCAACATGGTTGGAGCCTTCTACAATTTCAAGTTGCAATGCCTGAATTGGGTTTTAAAGTTTGGACATTCATCTCCACAAATTACCTGCTTAGCTCAATACAAAAGTATGCTGTACTGGCTCTCTTCCTGACCCTTGTCTGTTTTGGTTCATGATACTACATGAATCTTCATGACAACACATCAGCCTTCTCCCATTCTACCTCCCCCATTATCCTGAAATCTGAAGGAACATGATGTTGTTGAAGCTTCTGAGTAAATCTGAGTTAATAAATAAATTTTACAATTGATCTGTATGCTAGAAACTGGTCTGAAGAGAAATGTTATTGAAGCCTGAAAGTTCACTCATTGTCCTACCCTAAAACTGACTAGAAATGAGCATATTATATCACACGCTGTTAAAATTCTACCAGAGTTCTTTTTTGCATGGAAGCTGTTGATGTGAAGGTCCATTCTCTACAAATGTCCATGTGGAATGTCGGGATGGGAGACAGAGGGGGGGGGCAGATTAAATGTGCAACCTCTGGGGACAGGTTTACCTGGCGAAGCTGCAGTCCAACTCACATATCAAAGTAAATGAGTGTAATCACTCTCAAATAGAGCTAAGTATTCTGTGGGTATGTTATCATACTACAGTGGTTCCCAACCTTGGATAACCCAGGTGTTCTTGGACTGTGATTCCCAGAAGCCTTCACCACCAGTAGTGCTGGTCAAGGTTTCTGGGATTTGCAGTCCAAGAACACCTGGGTTACCGAAGGTTGTGAACCACTGTTATACTACATTGTTATGGTATAGCTGCTGCTGTAACACTGTTATTAGAGGAGAATGTGATTACTCATAAGATAAGTTAGTGCTCCTTAGTAGGGCTGCTGAAATGTGTTTTGGCAAATAATGTATTTTGCCACCCTTCCCAAATGTCCAATATTTTCCCCAGTAGGAGACAGCAGATACAGGCATTTACAAAAGAGAATGACATTTTCTGCTGCCTTTCCAGAATGCTGGGAGAGCAAATCTGAAAGGAAAGAGAGAAAAGGAAGAGGAGGGAGAGAGGAAAAGGTTCAAAAATAGTTTGCTTTGTAATTATACCTTACATGACCACAACATACATTGTTCTTGCAGATGGTTGTTTTTGAGGGAGTTTGGTTGGTTGGTTGGTTGTTTTTTTAAAAAGCATTGTGTGCATAATTTCGATAGAAAGCCCAGTCCAGTTAAATTTGGGTTCCTGGACTTGCTCTTATATATATAAGAAAACACACTGACAGCCATTGGTATCCTGGAGCAGCCCTGCTTCATTTCAGATTGCGATGAAAGTCAAATGCCATTTTTGAGTGGATGAAAAAAAATGATCCTGGGAGTAGTACACCAGCCAGCAGATAGAAAGGAGTTGAAACATTGATGGGAAGTGTGCACCTTATAACTGTCTTAGTTATAAGGTCTCCTTTAGTGTCATTTCCTGTTGTCTAAATGTTATCTTCTTCCTGTTTATCTGGCAGCTTGTTTGACTTCAGTGCCAAGCGCAAGTGGAAGAAATGTTCCATGGCCCAGCATCTAACTAGAGAGGATTGGCTCTGCTATGCTGTAGCAAACTCAAATAACCTGCCTCAAACAGTATCATGGAGGAGGATGGGCTACATATCCAGTAGAAGAAACAGGATCCTTATTAATTGCAAGAGTCCATCAACCATTCCTCTTGTGCAGAGTACCCAGCTAGAAGTAACTGAACTCAGATTGACTCATCTGTTTCATCCAGGCAAGTCTTCACAAAACACACCAGGTTGACTGATCCATCTCCAGTAAAGTTGAATAATTCATCTTTTTTATTTTGAACCAAAGGGTCACATTCATGTTTAATTGGAAGATTAATTATAAGTCTCCAGGAACAAAGGCCTGGGAAGAGAAAGCCCCCACCCACCCAATCTCTACCTTCTCCTATTTTAACATTGCTTTGCCAGTGCCGTATCTCCTTTCCCACTAAGATGCAGTTTATGGACAACAGCTTTCTCTTCCTCACCCATCATTATTAGGCTCTACATGGGTGTTGTACTGATGTGGCAGGTCTCCTGATGTCTGATGAAGGTATACATGTCATATTCCCAGGTGTGCCCCTGCCATCTTTGCTATTATTTCATTTTTTAAAAAAATGGTAATGGTATTGTTCACACCGTTGCATTATCTGGCCTTTGCTATGCTGGCACAAGATTGTGGAGTTGGATAACAACTTCAATACAATGCTGAATGCTGCAGTGTGTTGCTGTAGCACATTGATTTTTGCATTCCAGTGTGCTTGTCATTTTGTTGGCAGGATGGCATGTAGAATCAGGCTGATTGCTTGCCAAATATTTATTAGAAGGTCATGACTGCGTGCCCAGAATGTGGAGTTGCTAATGGCTTTTTCATATAGATATTGTCCTAATGCAGATGTGACGGTGAAATGAAATTTGAAGAGGGAGAACATGTGCTGGTAATTGAATGTTCTTGAAACAGAAATGCAAATAGCCTTGACTAGAAATAATCCAGCAAATAAATAAATGGAAGTATTGGTAGACCGATAAGCCTGCCAATACTACCAACCGAGCTGTTAGCTTCCTCCTTCTCATTCAGATTGATTCTAATTGCAAACATAAGTCAGTTGATTGTATTCAGGTTTTATTTATGATCAGTTCTGATTACACAAATTATGACAAATGAAAATTAGGTAGTAGCAGGCTCAGCAATAAACTCTGTTGCTAGGTAACTAGCCAGCATTATTTCAAGCAGTCCAGTCAATGAATGGTAAGTGGAATAGCTACAGCACAGCAGCCACACCATTCTGCCATCTGTACCTTTTCCTTCAGACTTTGCTGCTAACGTCCTTTTCATTTCTATTAATTGGATGTTAAAGATTTTTAAATATACAACATTTCAGACAAGATCCTATGTTTGGATTCAGAATTACTGATGCATGACTTGTCAAATCACTGCTGGGCTTGTATTTGAAAATTATGGAGATCTAGAAATTGAAAACACCAGTTGTGATTGGTCTGTTCTACTAACATAGTATTGCATCAGCCAAGCACATCTGAGGTTACCTACTGCATGGATGAAGAGCAAACACAACAGGCTGCCCAAACAGCTTTCCTATATAATAATAATATAATGGCTAGAATCCTATTTTGGTTATCTTGCTGGAACACAATCAGCATAACCATGGTGGTAAATCACCACAACTTAAGAAGTCAGCACAGATATTTGCTGTTTGTACACCACACAATAGCCCATGTTAATTTTTTAACCTGCGCCAATTCATCAGCAAGATTTATGCAGATTGAGTTATGACAGTAGGCATCAACTAACAGCTTCCAGTCAATACTATGTTCTTTGATTATTTGTATGATATGCTTTCATTTCTTCATCCCCCAAAAAAGCTGAACCATTTCAGAGGATTGTCAGAATTTCACCAAGATAATTTTGTCAAAGAGAAATATATTGAAATATATTGACAATTTCTGATCTATCTTTTCTTCCATTATTGTCTATGATAGTGGACCGATCAATTATATCATGGTAATGTTGTCGTCTGATATTGCTGTGAATAGTCTCCTAACTGAATTGTCTCTGTCTGTGCCCTTTGTCAGAACTGCCATGAATAAACATAAGACAGGTGAGAGCTGTTCCAACAGTGGAATGAAATACTTCAGAAAGTGGTGGCCTTTCCTTCATTGGATGTTGTTAAGTAAAGATTGGACAGTGATCTGTCAGAGATGCTTTAGCTCTGGATTTCATCTCAGCAGAGAGTTGGCCTTGATAGCCTATGGAGGTCTCCTTGAAAACTGAAGCTCATCAATATAAACTTACCATTTTGTTACCCATTTTGACTGTGGGTCAAGCAGGGCCCCACATGACTCACATTTTGAGCACATTTTACCACCTCTGCAACCACATCCCTCCAACTTGTCTACTTTCCAAGGGTCCTCAAGAGTCCTCCCAAGGGCAAGAGAAGGGGAAGGCAATATCTTTGAAGAAGATGTATACAATTCCAGTTCCTCACCAAAACTCTGTTTCCCTAGTGGGATCACAAAAACATAGGATACCCAGTGAGGAAATTACACTATCCCCTAGCCAGTTTGTGGAAATTGACATGAATAACATTCTGGGAACACTAGAGTGTGGATACCCATGATTATTATTATTTTCATTGAGGGGAAGATTATTCTAAGCTTTTAATTAGGATTTGCAGATCTGATTTTTAAAAAAGAGAGCTCACCTCTAAATAAAGCCAGGGGAAGATCTGAAAAGCTCAAATGTCTCTAATAAAATCAGAGTTGCTACTTTTGATGAAAAGAATGATCCACATGGTTTTCTAGGGAAGAAATTAAGTGATCACTGAAGAAAGGTCCTTGTTCTCGTTAAGAATCTGTGATATTTCCCCGGCAACCACCCCTCTCATCTTTGTCAGTCTTACCAAAAGTCCTTTTTCTTCCTCTAAAGTCCCTAAATATTTACCCTCAGCAAGACTGTCAAAATTCATGCTGAAGTTTCACTTCTGGTAATATTTTTTGCTGACTGCAGTTCTTTGCCTTACTGGCTTTGCCAACTGCCTGGGACACATTTTCACCAGCCTTGGACATTCAGTCCTAGCAAGCAATACACACTGAGATTTTCTTCAAAAGCATTATTCTTCATACATCTTTCAACCTAAGCGAAGGCACTGGTTACTACCAGGGAGAGGGCCTCTTTAGTGGTAGCATCTCAGTTGTGGAACAACCCCTCTAGACAGGCTTAAGTAGAATCTTCTTTGTGGGCATTTTGACACCAGGTGAAGAAATTTTTTTGTTCTCCCTCATCTGTTTTCACCATTGTTTATGTGTAGCTGAAGGTTTTATTCTTATCTCTGCTAGATATTTTAAAATAGCCAATTATTAATAATCGTTATTATGGTGACCCTTCTCAGGCTTTTCCAGGTAGAGAATACTCACTCATTAGTGATCTTGCATTCCCTTCTTCTGGGGGTGTCCTGGGGCTGTGCAGCTTGTCCATCACCACACAGGCTTGCTCCTCCCAACCTCTGGCTCCACATCCAGATACCTAAACCACTGAGCTACCCAGCCAGCTATTATTATCTTATACTCATTTTAAATTATACTTTATCTTTTGATGTTTGTGAAGCACTCAGAAAACTATGTCATTAGGCTACTTTGTATAAACAGAGTAAATAAATAAAATAACTCTGGAGATTATGTGAAAGGCTTTGCAATTCACTTCACAGATTTTATTTGATTGCTCCTTTCTCAAATTCACCTAGACGTTTTATTTTTGAGAAACCTGTTCAGTGCTGTTCAGTATTCATGTCAATCGGGGAGCTTATAATTTTTATTTTTGGTACCTCTTTCTAGTGGAGCTGAAAGGAAATCCAGAGGAAGCTTTGCCCAAATTATCTTTGTAAAGCACCTAGAAAAGGGCAGCTTTTCATCAACCAAATTATGTGCTGAAAACGTTTTCAGTCTGGAAGTATGTCAGAAACACTTCTAGCCCTTTATCTTCCTTAGAACAGCCAGAGGAATGCCCCCTGAAATGAGCCCTGTAAAAACTTCAGCTCTGTAATTATACCTGTCACCCCTTCCAAATGGATGGATATAAATAGCCTGCACAATAGCACTTTCCTCTTGTATTCTTTGATTTCCTTTTTCAAAAAAAGAAGAAGAAGGCGTCTGTATACCTCCACCTCAGATGGCGATTGCCAGCCCAAGTTGCAGAAAGTCAGCAGAGCCCCTTCTGTTCTGCACTTCCCTTCCATTATTAAGCGGTGCATTACTCACAGGAGCAACAGGTCTCATGTAACCCTGTTTGCTTTAAAGGAACAGTCTGCAAGGTTTATGTCTTATGAGGCAGTCAGAATATAAGTTTCATGTTTGATGTTTTGAAGTATTTTGATTTCCATGAGTCTGCAGGGTAGGTTAGAGCCTTCCCCCACAGATTGGGGACAACTGGCCTGTACACTTCAGGAGAAAAACTGACCCACTCCATCCTGAGCCCCTGATATTATCTGTGTGTTTCCAGATCTCCTTTAAGAAAAAAAAAATCAGTGAAGACGAAGGACACCAACTGCCATGACTTGTTGGCAAAAACACAAAGCATTCTGATTATGGGAGCTATCCACTCAAAGCCTGCACAACAATCATCCTTCTAATGTCACATACAGATTCAATCCAAACAGTGCAATTATGTTTCAGTTAAGTTTAATATGTAAAGCTGAAAGAGAGAGAAAAGAGAAAGATTCTTGCAGAATGCCAATACAACTTTTCTTCTTTGCCCTACAGTGAAACGGCTGGCAGAGCAGCTACAGAGAGATATATGAGTGGCTGCGGAGGGATGTACATACTGCACAGTGACCGCAATTTAAGCCCTTCCTAGCATCTCAGTGGTTGCAGTATCTAAGACAAAGCTTGGACTTTATTGAGGGGTTTCAGCTGTCTCTTGGCGTCTCTTTTGATGCGAGCAGCTCATTCTCTTGTTTCTGTGTTACTTTCCAATCTCTCCATTCCTCAGTTCAAGTTGGTGACCCTCTTTTTAGCCCTACAAATGCAGAATGGGAAACAAACCATCCAATGTGGTGTTGCTTAATTCCAAGGATGAAGCAGCACCCGTAAGCAGCTTCTTGCTCCATTCCATAATCATGCTGGAATTACAGAAATACCATGATTCACAGCTGCCCAAAGACAGTGCACATGTCTCATTTAAGTTGTCATATCACTAGATCCGTTAGTTCTTTGAACGGCTAAATGGAGATTTTTTCCGTTGCCCTCACTGAGTTTTTGAGTAGAAGGCAAACCATCTTCAGTTTGTATATCCAGGGGCTCCAAGCTGGAAAGTTGGGTTACTTTGCTTTTTAAAAAAACTCTTGAGGGGGTACTTTGGCTTCTACAGCATCAACCCCTCCCTGCTCATCAGTTCAAGGGGGGGCAGAGTTTCAGTCACTAATTCCCACTGATAACCTGGTGTCTTCAAATCCTCTAGTTGCCTCCACTAAGCCCCCCACCCCAAAGCTGTCTGCACCAGCAAATGCCCTTCAGGGATGGTCTGTGGAGGCAAGCAGCCACTACTCCTGAGATTCATCCCTTCATGCCCTCCCAATATCCAAGCAAAATGGTTAGTGTGAACCATTGGATAATAATAATATAATTTATTTATTTATTTATTTATTTCATTTATACCCCGCCTATCTGGTCAATTATGACCACTCTAGGCGGCTTCCAACACACGCTAAAAACAATAAACAAAAACATACTCATAACATAACATAATTTTCCCAAAGATGGCAAGAAAGAGTGTATTATAGTGAAAAAAAAAAAAAGAAAAAATAATAGGAATTAACTGGAAAGGGGGAAGGCCTGCCTGAACATCCATGTTTTCAGTTGTTTCTTGAAAATACCCAGCGAGGGAGCTGCGCGTATCTCCGGAGGTAAGCTGTTCCAGAGGCGAGGAGCCACCGCTGAGAAGGCCCGGCTTCTTGTTTTTTCCTTCCGGGCCTCCCTCGGCGTCAGGCTCCTCAACCTCACCTCCTGACTCGCGCGAGTGACACGGGTAGAGCTGGGTGGGAGTAAGCGTTCCGACAAGTATCGAGGCCCTAAACCGTTTAGGGCTTTAAACGTAAGCATCAAAACTTTGAAGTCAACGCGGAACCGAATGGGCAGCCAATGCAACGCGGCCAGAGTAGGGGAGATATGATGGTGTCTTCTCACTCCACTTAGGAGTCTGGCCGCTGCATTCTGCACCACTTGGAGTTTCCGCGTCAGCCTCAAAGGTAGCCCCACGTAGAGCGCGTTACAGTGGTCTAATCTTGAGATTACGAGCGCATGGACCAAGGTGGTGAGCGCCCCCACATCGAGATAAGGTCGCAGCCGGGCTATCCGCCAGA
This sequence comes from Intellagama lesueurii, assembly GCA_037013535.1. Classification (NCBI taxonomy): domain Eukaryota; kingdom Metazoa; phylum Chordata; class Lepidosauria; order Squamata; family Agamidae; genus Intellagama; species Intellagama lesueurii. Next base: position 223,961,799 of record JBAJHW010000002.1, read on the forward strand.
GGTGAAAAAAGGCGGTGCGGACCACCGATGCCACCTGAGTCTCCATGGAGAGCGCCGGGTCCAGATGGATCCCCAGACTGCGAACCCCACTCTTTGCAGCCAGGGCCACCCCCCCAAATGAGAGGGAGTCGCCCAAGCCGCCAACAGTGGGGGCACCCACCCTCAAGACCTCCGTCTTGTCCGGGTTCAGCCTCAGCCCATTCTCCTGCATCCATTCCAGTACAGTCCCCAGGCAGCGCTGAAGGGACAGGACGGCATCACCTGCAGTTGGTGAAAAGGAGATGTAGAGCTGGGTGTCATCCGCATACTGATGACACGATGCCCCACATCCCCTGATGACCCCACCCAGCGGCCTCATGAAGATATTGAACAGCATTGGGGAGATAATCGACCCCTGTGGAACCCCACAATTGAGACTCCACGGGGCCGAGACACTCTCCCCAAGCTGTACTCTCTGGGGACGGTCCTCCAAGAAGGAACGGAGCCAGGCAAACGCCAAGCCACCAATTCCCAGATCGGAGAGCCTCCCCAGGAGGATACCGTGGTCGACGGTATCAAAGGCCGCCGAGATATCGAGAAGGACTAACAGAGAGATTTTTCCCCTGTCAGCCTCCCTCAATAGGTCATCATACAGGGCGACCAATACCGTCTCTGTTCCGTGGCGCGGCCTGAAGCCCGACTGAAACGGATCCAGGGCATCCGCTTCTTCCAAGAGAACTTGAAGCTGATCGGCCACCACCCTCTCCACCACTTTGCTCATGAAAGAGACATTGGCGACGGGCCTATAATTGCCAATTTCGTCCGCCGCCAAACTAGGTTTCTTTCTTATGGGCCTAATGAGTGTTTCCTTGAGGGCAGAAGGAAACCTGCCCTCAAGGAAAGACCCATTTATTATTACAGTGGCCCATTCTGTTGTTATCGGCCTGGCTGCTTTGATTAGCCAGGCCGGGCAAGGGTCAAGGGAGGAGGTGGTGGCTCGACAGCGATCAAGGACCTTGGCCACAGCATCGGGCGTAACAGGCTGAAAGGTGTCAAAAATTACCGGGCAAGACGGAGCGCTGGACATCTCTGCTCGACTCACTGAGTTCAAAAAAGGAGAGAGGTCCCGGCGGATGGCCTCCACTTTAGATTTAAAAAAGGCTGCAAACTGGTCAGGTGAGAAACTAGGGGGAGGCCTATCACCCAGACCAGTTCCGGATAGGTCGCGCACTATACGGAATAACTCCGCCTGCTGGTTGGCCGCTTCGCTTATCCGGTTAGCGAAGTAAGTTCGACAAGCAGCCTTTACCTTAGACAGGTAAAGGTTAGTTGCAACCCTGACAGCTATCCAATTATAATCCGTCGGGTTCTTCCTCCACCTACGCTCTAGCCTTCTCCTATGTCGCTTCAGCCCTCGGAGCTCCTGGTTATACCAAGGCGCCGGGCGGGTTCTGCGACGGAGAGGGCGTTTAGGCGCGATCATGTCTACAGCCCTGGCGGCAGCCGTGGACCAGCTGTCAACCAGAGCGTCGACAGGAGCGCTAGCCAGGTCAGCCATAATACCTCTCATGGCATCCTGGAATCCAACCGGATCCAGTAGCCTTCGAGGGCGGACCATAGAAATGGGTCCCTGCTCCCTGCGAGGGGGAAGAGCCACAGAAACATTACATTTTACCAGATGGTGATCTGACCATGACAAAGGGAGCGACACAATGTCGGTCACCACCAGACCACACTCGCTCCAATTAGTGGAAAAGACCAGGTCCAAAGTATGGCCACCCACGTGTGTGGGGACGTTGACATGTTGGGACATGTTCAAGGAAGCCATGGTTTCCAGGAACTCAAGAGCTGGTCCAGTAACCTCTGCCTCCGCATGCACGTTGAAATCACCCAAGACCAAGAGCCTCGGGGATCCCAACAGTGCCGCGGAAACAAAGTCGGCCAGCTCCGGAAGGGAAGTGGCTGGGTTACAGGGAGCGCGATAACACAGCAAAATCCCAATTCCATCCCTAGTCCCAATCGACACGTGGAGTGCCTCTAGACCTGGCTTCACCACAAAGGAGCGCCTAGTAACCTGTAAGCTGGATTTATAAGCAATGGCTACTCCCCCCCCGCCCCTCCAGTCTACCCTGGTGCAGGACGGCATAACCGGGTGGACAGATGAGGGCCAGGGGAGGACCCCCCTCCCCACCGATCCACGTCTCGGTTATGCATGCCAGGTCTGCATCCTCCTCCAGGATAAGATCGTAAATTACCTGGGATTTATTAGACACAGACCTGGCATTCAACAACAACAAGGATAGAGTGGAAGGCTGGCTGGGCTGGCTACCTCGATACTGAGGGTTGGTCACAGTCTCAGAACAATGAACAGCCTTCACGCATCTGTTCATTGATCTTCTAACACGAGTAGGGACTGTGCCAACGCCATATCTCTGTGTCCATATCTCTGTTATTTGCTCTGTGTCCCTGAAACAAGATTGTACATTCCTCACAATAGAAAACTCATGGCTGGTACAATATGTCTCACAGAGCTGCACTAGTACATTATGTGTTCTTTCAGTATACTTCCCAAAATATTTATAGGAACTATCTTGGTCTAAACATATACAAGAATGAACTGGATCCATACAGAATAGGTGGCAGACTAGATGGTTTCTTGATACTCCAGAAAATGATAGGACAAAGAACTTTTCCCTTAGTCTTATACTCCCTGGTGGGTTGACTAGTTATCTCAGGTGTGTTGTTTTGGTTTCCCCCTTTCCTTTGTGTAATGCAGTTTGGCTTGTTTGCTTGTGCTCTCTCTGAATTGTTTTGCTTTGCCTGTCCCCAAGTGGTAGATCTTGTTTGCACATTTCTCTTTGTGTCACATGAAAGGATCAATGAGGAGCAAGGTCTAAAGCATTTTGCCACTTGGGGGCAAAATAACAAATGGTGCCTTTTGCCACTCACTTCACATACCCAAAGGATGCTTTAAAATCAAACATCTCCTGCCAATTTTCATACAGACCTTGGTAAAAAGGTATGTAGCCATGTATAAGCTAGTCTTCTGTCTCACTAGAGGATCCACTGTCAGAAATTATGTGGCGTAGGTCAAACTGAATGATGTGGACAGTCTTTTTCGTCTTTTGAAATGCATGAATCCTGAGATCCGACTCAAAGGATCATGGTAATATATGAAAAGCAGGAGTAATGCTCAACATCTAAGTTTGCCTTAAAATTTATTATTTTTAATAAAAAGGGAGAGAAGATGAACCTTGAAAAAAGAGGAATAAGGGCACTCTCAAAGCATATTTGAGTTTTCCACAGGGCATGAGCTTACTTTAAATGTTCTTCCTATTAAATTAGAATATTTAAACTTCACAGATTGGGCTGCATCCCCAAACCTATGTATTGTGCACTTACACTATATTTAGAGCTTTGAAGTCTGGGCAAAGAAAAAACAGTTGCTGCTGTGAAAGAAAGAAAGAAAGAAAGAAAGAAAGAAAGAAAGAAAGAAAGAAAGAAAGAAAGAAAGAAAGAAAGAAAGAAAGAAAGAAAGAAAGTGAGCTCATTAATGACAAATTCTCTAGAGTCCTTTACAAATGGTAAATGAGTTGCAAAATTATCTGGAAGCTACTGCTTTTCTGAATGATAACATTTTCATGAAACCGAATGCCTGCAAGGGTGACATAGTTATCCATGCTGTGCGCCCCTTTCTAAAATTCATCACAGGTTTGCTTTGAAGATCTCCATGTTTATAGCTCTTCCTAAGCTGTATATATGTAAGTGTGCAGAAACACATAAAACTGCTCTAATGGTGTAACAGAAGAATGTACTGTGCATTCACTCTTCTTAATTCATGGAATGTTAGGATAACATTTGGGTTTGGATAACATTGCTTTCTATCTGTAACACTCACACTCCCCACCACCACCAATAATTCCATTCCCCCACTCCAGCCTAAACATAGCAGTACAAATATGCTCCTTACCACCATCGGAAGGGAAGGTCCCATAGCATCCCTGAGTTATGAATCTGATACTTCAGAGATGTGTGACCCCATCCAGAACTCCCAAGCCAGACTGTCTACTGAGCAACAGATCTCTCTATCTCATCTGGATCAAGACCATAACTAGAACAGGGCAACTTGTACTTTAGAAGGAGAGGTATGTGAGGCAGATGACAGGGATGACAGGGCCTCTGCCAACTGGCTGTCGCGATTCCCCCCAGGGACATTGGAATCCCCAACCTCAAGTTCATCCATCAGTTGGAGGGAGACATTAATCATTTTGAAAAAAAGTAACAGAGGATGAAGAAATGGGAAAAGGAGATGGACTAGGGGAAGGAGAAAACACCAACAGTGAAAATCAGCCCCAGAGGAGGAGAAGGGAGCGGTGGAGGAAGATACAAAATAGGAGTAAAAGGTGGGAAAGGACTGGCAGGGGAGGAATATGGAGGACAAGGGAGAAGATTGGAAGGATGGGGGAATAGTGGAAACAAACTAAGTGGAGATAGTAAAAAAGGAGAAAGACAAGCCCATTGAAGAATGGGAAGAGATAGTTAAGGAAGACCTCTGGACAGGGGAACTGGTAAGCTTTAGAAGTGGTGAGGTTCTGTTCAGCCCCCTCAAAAACATTCATATTGGGGAGAATGAGAGAGCAGGAGAGACATTGCCAAGAACAAGAACTCATTTCACTGCAGGAGTTGGAAACCGATTATGATACCCTGACTCAAGACTTGAGAAAGGGGTTCCCAAACACCACCTCATCATGAAAGCATAGCAGAGTGGAGCGAGGAATCACCCATCTATATCCAGTGGGGCTGTATAAGCCATCCCTGCTGCAGCTTCCCCTGCTTGCCTACATGAAACCTCTGTTATGTCCCGACAGAAATTGGGGGTCTTGTTATTGACCTGTGGGGAAGACACTCGGTTATTAGAACATGAACAGGGTATTGAGTTAAAAGGAAAGAGTTATATTTTTCAATCCAACTTGTTGGATGTGGACTGTGTTAAAGGTTTAGATAGTTGTTCAATAAAAACAGTTGTTTTGCAAGCTACTAGTTCACGTGTCATGGAAATAAACACAGATGAAGGAGGCACGGTGGGAATGGTGGTTGGCAGAGAGAATCACAAACAGGCAGAAGAGGTATTTTAAGTTGTATAAGCACCAAACAGGCAAATTTCTCTGTAGCAGAAGAAATGGAAGAAGTGAGTGAACTTCGTCCAAAATGCTATCCATATATTGCTTATATAGCTTTTATTACCAGAAAATGCCAGTTCAAGCATTTTAATCGGATTCTGATGAGGCCAGACAAAACACACCCAAAATTATATTGGTTCCAAGAAGTCAATTGTTTTGCTAAATTGCAAACCAGTGACCCTTTCATATTGTAGCTCCTTTCCGTTCCTGTAGAACGTTAATTGCCCCATTTCCTTCTAATGATCCTCATTTTATTTGACTTAATTAATTCTACTAATACAAATAATTAGTACGAAACCCAACTTCTTTTATCTTTTTCTGTGGGAAGTGGGCGATTAAGATGCAGCATCACTAAGAGTTGAGTTCATGAAAACATCTCCCTCACAAGCAAGATGAAACATCATTGGAAGGGCATCTTCATTCTTTACTGTCATTCTGCTGCGTCCCACTATGGCTATGAAAATCTGGCCTTGGTGGGAGTTCTTGTCATCCCAAAATCTGGATGTTTCCTTGCAATGAGATTGAAATAATGGTGTTCTCTACATCCATATTTCACAAGATATGCATATTTCATCATGGGAAGACAAAGTTGTGAGTAATGATATGAGCAGTCTTATAAATGATAGGAGATCTGTGAAACAAATCCATCCATTCTGTGAGTCATATTTACAGAGGATCTTTCAGATATCGGAATGATTAACTTTTCAATGTAGATTCTCCTCTCAGGCCTCCTGTGCATCAGCTTTTAAGTCCATTGGAATTTCAAGTTCCATTTTTCTCTAGGACAGCTTCTCACACTTATCTGCTGCCTAACGCTGTTCACGGCTTAAAATGTGATATCTTCTTAAGAATAGAGGACAAGGAGGTCAGCTTTCATCCTTGCTCTTTGCCCATGGGAATCAGTTCCATCAATATTTATCAGTAAAAGTGGAATGAATGTTCCCAGAACTTGCCATTCCCTTTGGGGCAGCCCAAGGTACTTTGCTGCCTGTGAAGGACAAGATGGTGTTGTGCATAGAAATTGACAGGAGTGATATTTGGCTACTTCACCATTGATGGTGCAGCAGTACATGGCATGTGACGGTGATGGTGACGGCATCAGAGATTTGTGTAAGTAAAACACCTGAGAGGGGAACTGAAAGATGGAAAGAAACTGGAGTTTATTTGAAATAAAGAACAGCAAAGATTCATAACTAACAATCACAAATTATTTCTCTCTCTCTCTCAGTTTCTCGTTGAATCACCTCTTCCTCAGGTCCCTCTACACATGGAGCCCCTTGCTATGATTCAGGGTTCTGGATGGCATGGAGAGGCACCATATAGCAGACTGTCTGCTATTCAAATTGTCCTTTTCCACACAGAGACAGGTGGGGGTGTAGCTAGAACCGTCTCCTTGCTCAGGTTTTCAAATTAACATTTTTCTGAATGCTCAAATAAGGCAAAGCAACTGCCTGCTCCTCAGCTGTCATGTAGGCAGGCTTCCTTTTCCTGTCAGCCCGGTCAGACCAGCTCTTCATATTGGGTCTCAACATAGGTAACAAATAAAACCTCCTCTTCCCAAAATAATCATTCTTTATTTTCCTCTTCTTCCTTCTCTTCTCTTTTAAACCTGCCTTTTAAAAAAACATTTTTAATGTTGTCAGTCTGATGACAACTTCCTACTCTGCATTTGACTTCTCACCCCTGTTTCCTGTCCAGGCGCTAGTATGTGGCACCAGTGGTAGGGCTAGCCCTGATTATCTTTGGCAAATTATCTCATGGCTTTCTGAAAGCTTTCCGGCTGTAGTTCTATATACAATTGCACATGAATAAAACCAAATGAAATCAGAGACTTTTCAGTAGAAATGCATAGGATTATATTATCAGACAGTTTCTGATGTCCTTATATGATACACACACATATTCAACACCCACTCTCTTTTTCACACACACATCAATACGATACAACACACACACACACACACACACCATCTTTCTTCTTCTCAATAGTTCATTTTCTCAGCCAACTGGAAAACCTAAAACACCCACTTGATCTTGTATCTCAGTTCACCAGGCTATTCAGTTACCTGCCAAGTCTTTCCATCAGCTTCCCCCCCCCCCCCTGCCTTCCTCCCTCCTGCTTATTTTCTTATTCTGTAGTTCACTCGGCTACACTTTAGAAGAAATTGAACTTGCCCTAAACTCTTAAGCAAAGTGATTTTGAGACATCTACCACTTGGGAAGATTTGAATTTGATGCTTGTGAATATGAAAAATTGATTATGTTTTATACCTGAAATGCCAGGATTACATTTAGAATGCATTTCCTGTTTCACATGAACTCAGACAGGGGGCATCTTTACTCAAAGCTATCACAAACAAAAACAGTTGTGATGACAACAGTGGTGACAGTGATAGAAACAACAATAACAAAGTAATGTTCGGAGGAAATCTTCCAGTCTCTGAAAGACCATGTAATAGGTTTGTGCAACAAACTCCAACAACTCCAGGGTCCTTCTCACTCATAGTATTGCTGAGCCAGGTATCCCCCATCTTGTAACCTTGTGTTTGGTTTCTTTTTCCTAGGTGCAATACTTTGCTCTTATCTCTGTTGAATTTCATGCTGCTGTTTTCAGCCCAGTGCTCAAGCCTATCTAGATTATTTTGAATTTTGTTTCTGTGTTCTAGGGTGTTAACTATTCCACCCACTTTTGTGTCATCCGCTAATATGATTAGCATTCCCTGTATTCCTTAATAGAGGTCATTAATAAAAAATATTGAATTAGCATTGTGCCCAGGACTGAGCCCTGGGATACCCCACATGTTACCTCTTCCCAGTTTGAGAAGGAGTCATTAATCATCACCCTCTGAGTACGATTCTGTAGTCAACTGTGTGTGTGTATTTATTTATTTATTTATTTATTTATTTATTTATTTATTTATTTATTTATTTATTTATTTATTTATTTATTTATTTACCGCCCATCTGGCAGCCAAGGCCACTCTGGGTGGTTTACAGCAACTGGACAGAACAATAGAATAACAAAATAAAACAACATCAATAAATTAAAAGCGCAAAACAAAATACCATAATATACAATAAAAACAGGAATACAATACAATACATTACAATTAAAAGCACAGAGTTTATAGCCCAGGATTGCGGTATCCCACTGGTTCTACAAATTCCACCTCAAAAAAGACATAGTGGAACTGGAAAAGGTGAAGAAGATAGCAATTAAAATGATGACTGGGCTGGGGGACCTCCCTTATGAGGAAAGGCTACAGCATTTGGGGCTCTTTAGTCTAGTGAAAAGGAGCCTGAGGGGGAACATGATTGAGACATATAAAATTATGCAGGGGATGGATAAAGTGGATAGAGGGAAGCTCTTTTCCCTCTCACGCAATACCAGAATCAGGGGACATCCACTCAAATTGAGTTTTGGGAGAGTGAGAACAGACAAAAGAAAAAAATTATTTACCCAGCATGTTGTTAGTCTGTAGTACTCCTTGCCACAGGATGTGGTGATGGCATCTGACCTAGACGCCTTTAAAAAGGAATTGGACAGATTTCTGGAGGAAAAGTCCATCGCAGGTTACAAGCCATGATGGGGGTGTATAATCTCCAGGCTTCAAAGGAAGGTACCTCAAATTGCCAGATGCAGGAGAGTGGTATCAGAAGACAGGCATCTAGTTGTCTCATGTGCTCCCAAAGGAATCGGGGGGGGGGGGGGGAGGCACTGTGAGATGCAGGACTAGATGGACTAGATGGGCCCTTGGCCTGATCCAGCAGGGCTCTTCTTATGTTCTTATGTATCCCAGTCCGAGAGGACAAACAATCTACTTTTTTGACAACTGAGCAGGTGGTGACATGTGTCCAGTAGCTGGAGCAGTTGCCACCAGTCCTGATAGGGTTTGCATTCCACACAGCACACATGACACATGGGGAGCTTCCCCAGACCCTGCATTGCTGATGCTGCCAGGGGCTTGTGCAATGCAATGGCTCAGTTCCATGTTGTGGAGTCACTTGCTGCCTTGCTCCAAATGGCAGGATGGACCCCTGTGCAGGCACCCACCAACTCTTTCTCCAGTCCCTTCCCCTCATTCCTGGCTTTTTACACAAGCACAACATACAGTCAAATGCCTCTGCACTGGTGTCAGCTGCAAATCGATGGCAATGAATAGAGCTTTTGTGGGCTAGAGTGCCCAGAAACATGACGAAGCAGGACGTAGTAGCTAAGGATTTTGACAGTTGCAGGGCTTTTTTTTTTTAAAGGCAACATTTCCATGCTCTAGGCATGAATGTCCACACTTTAAAGCCAACTCACATGCAAAATCCAAATGTTCTTCTCCTCCATTGCCTCTCATGCTGAGATCTGGCACCTCATCTGGAGATAGATAGATAAACTTACTTGTAGTCCACCATGACCAATATCTGGGAAAAAAAAATACATATATCAAATATGTTATTCCAAGGTCCACATTACTTTCACCCTAGAAACATAAAAATAACTAAAAATCCCCTAGCAGCATACTTAGTACTGAATGTGTCCCCCCATGTCTTAAAAACTTGCTGCTGCTAACTAAAATTCCTCCGGAGCCTCTCACCCTGAGAGTTGGCACCTCATCTGGAGAAATCAGCCAAGCCTATCAACCAGCTCTGACAACCTTATTAACAGTGCAGTCCTATATTTTTCTACTCACTAGTATTTTCTGACCATGATCAACAAAGCTTGCTCTGAAGTAGATAAAGATGAACAGCCTTAAAATGCAATTTTTAACCCATTCTCCCGGACAAGGGCTCTCATATAATTCAGTGGGTTTACTTCCAGGAAAATTGGCATAGAAACAGAGCCTTCATTGCCAAATGTCAATATCCCCACTGCCTGTTATCTTGAATAAAAGCAAGCAACTTAGTATGAGTTTAAAATCAGACAGATCGTTTTTGTTTTGTTTTTTACTTAATGGGATCTGCAATAAGAAAAAAAAACCTGTTAGCCTTGAGCTTGCAATAAATCAGGGTAGGGCAGACAATCTGAGCTTCAGAAAAGAGCTGGGAGCTTACTATTTCCACTGCAAATATGATGTGGTTGTCCTGGCAAACACACAACACTTGTGTCTTAAGGAAGCCCTGGATGTGACGTGGCACCAGAGCTGTACAGTCCCAAAATGTGATGTGACTGTCGCAGCCTCAGGGTAGCTGCTCTTCTGAATCATTTCACAAAGCTGGCTATAGAGTCGGGAGTTTGGAGAGACCTTTGCCATCCAGATGCCTCAACGCGTGGTCCAAACTAGCCTATGCCAGTCCCACATAATCCACACCCAGGTTACCTTCTGTGCCCCCGGACCACATGAAGTAGTTTTAAAAGGTGCCCTCTCCAGGCCAATAGGTAGGAAGTCCCCCCACCTCCCCTTCCTACAGAAAAGGTAGGGTGATTTTGCCATTTTCCCCAATGGTTTCTAGCACTACAGAGGACACACACGCACACACACCACACACACACCAAATTTGTTGTTGAAAAATAGAATTTGTTGGCCACTAGAAGATGCAAAGGTCTGCATAATCAAAGCTATGGTTTTTCCAGTAGCGATGTATGGAAGTGAGAGCTGGACCATAAAGAAGGCTGACCGCTGAACAATTGATGCTTTTGAATTGTGGTGCTGGAGGAGACTCTTGAGAATCCCCTGGACTGCAAGGAGAACAAACCTATCCATTTTGAAGGAAATCAACGCTGAGTGCTCACTGGAAGGACAGATCCTGAAGCTGAGGCTCCAATACTTTGGCCATCTCATGAGAAGAGAAGACTCCCTGGAAAAGACTCTGATGTTGGGAAAGTGTGAAGGCAAGAGGAGAAGGGGACGACAGAGGACGAGATGGTTGGACAGTGTCATCGAAGCTACCAACATGAATTTGACCCAACTCCGGGAGGCAGTGGAAGACAGGAGGGCCTGGCGTGCTCTGGTCCATGGGGTCACGAAGAGTCGGACACGACTTAACGACTAAACAACAACAGAAGATGCAAAGGGGTTTTGTTTGTTTGTTTGTTTGTTAAACCTCTATTTTCTTCCTCTTTTTAAAAAAGGGGGTGGGGATCAAAGAATTGGGCATGTTTAGCCTTGAGGAAAGAAAACTGAGGTAGAGAGATAGGAGAAAGGAGGGATAAAATATTTTAAACAAACAAACAAACAAATGGATACCACTCTTCAAGTAATTGAAAGGTTGTCATACAGGAGAGGGGCAGATATTGTTTTCAGTCATTCCAGAGTGCAGCACAGATAATACTGGGCTCAAATTACAGCAAGCTAGATTTTGGTTGAATATCAGGAAAAACCTCCTAACTCTTGGAACAGTACAGTGATGGGACCAATTACCTTGGGAGGTGGTGAGTGCTCCACACTGGAGGCATTCAAGGGACAGATATACTTTGATTTTCAATTTCTGCATTGAGCAGAGGGTTGGACTGGCCATATAAGCCCTTTCCAACTCTATTATTCTATGATTCTATGATACATTCATTCTATCGAGCTTAAGCAATAATTGACCAGTACTCTAGCTGATTTCTCAAAATGTCATCCTCTTTATTTAATTCCAAACCAAAAACCCTCAGAGTACAAAATTTTAATGAAATCTCTCTTTTTGTTCTCCTCTAAGCAATCTAACATGAGTAGTCATTTTTCCTGTCAGTGCTATTGCCTATATTCTCTCTGTATACCTTTGGAAGGAAAGTCCTTGAATGTTTTCCATGTTCAGGCGATCTCAATTCTCACAGCCCCTATTATTATTATTATTTATTATTATTTATTTGATTTATATACCGCCCATCTGGGCGGTTTACAACAACTAGACAGAAACAATAAAATAACAAAATAAGATATCGATATTTTAAAAATCAAAATACCATAAAATACAGTGAAAGACATAGTGAAATACAGTACAATACATTACATTAATTTAATAGCATAAAAACATGGCGGTATGTTGAATGTTATGTTATTGGAGGCACTGTTGCATCAGGCTGTTATTTGTTCAGGAAAAGCCTGTCTAAATAGCCAAGTTTTTAATAGCTTTTTAAACGTGCCTAGTGAGGGGCACCTTTAACCTACATGGATTGCCACCAACTCTTTGTCAACTAAATTCTCATTCTCTCCAATGAATAATGAGAACAATAGTAGAGTTTCATTAGGGACTGTCTCTCACTGTTTTAACTTTCTCAACCAATCTATTACATCATGCCAGAATGATTTGACCTTCGGACAAGAGATCCACATATATTTCAATAATCCTTTTGAACCACAATTTATCCAACATGTCTCTGGTATCTCCTTATTAATTTTATGAAGTTTTATAAGACACAGTTGACATCTGTGAACTGCTTTTAATACCATTTCCCTAGACTTGGCTGATACTGATTTATAAATTTGCATAGTCCATATTTTTGCTCAAGATTCTTCTGATACCAAATATTTTGATTTTTCCCCCAAACCATCTTGCCTTCCATATAGTTACGCTTCAAGAATATCCCATAAAAGTGTTCACATCATCTTTACCATTTGTTTCATAAAAAGAAACCTTAATATCTCTTTTTTTTAAAAAAAATGCAATAATTTGTGGATTTGTGACTATGCTAGAACTTAGCTTCCAAATCTTAGGCTTCTTCCTTGGAATATTTGGAGCATAGTCAGCTGTTAGGATGGGAGTAAAATCTACCTTAACTAATAGTGGTGCAAGTGATTTTGAAATAAATACACACTCTATCCTTGAATAAATTAAATATTCCATTGAAAAGAAGGTGCAATCTCTACCTTTAGGAATTAAATATAACCATATTATAGCTGGGTTCTTATCATCTTCTACCAGAGATAAAGCACCAGCAGCAACCTTAAGGAACTCAGGGAGTATTCAAGAAGAGTCTTTGCATTTTACGTAATAGTCCCCTCCCACACACACTCTCTCTTCAGTTGTACTTGCACTCTATTTCCTTGAGAATTCTGATCTTGTTGAGCTTTTGTTTTTTCAATCACAGGGATCTGAATCTCTTTAAGCAAATCTTGTAGTTATTCCATTGTAGTTAAAACTTTATGTCCAAGCCATACAATCAATTTGAAGGGAAATTCCCCAGACAGATCTTATTCCTTGGTTTCAGAGTGCCTCAGTAAATGGTTTCCACTGTCTGTGACTTTTAATCACATCAACACAACCAAGTCCTGGAAGACTTTAGTCTCAACTCCTTTATACAACAACTCCTTTATGTTGTTTAATGCACAGTGTATTGCTAATTTCACTGTGTAATGGATGAATCTTACATCAGTAACTGTGCCGTGCTTCTTACATAGGACCAACTCCACAAACTCTTTCCAATTCTTCCAATGTAATCTTTAAATCCAGGCAAAGGTCTTGAATCCATTTCAGGACTATATCTCTCAAGTCCTCCCTTATTTCTTCCTCTTTAAAATTCTTCATACGCATGTTCTGATGAGAATCATGTGGTTTTTTTTAATATATTCAACTTTATCTCTCAGTAGTCTTAATTTGTTTTCCATAACAGTCTGTTGGTGCTAAGCTAGTTCAAAAGCATCATTGCCAGTCTTCTCTATTTTATGTCAGCCTTCATTTCTGTCAGTGCTTCTTTCACTGACTCTAATGCTGCTTTCATATCTGTTTGCAAGTCTTTCCTTAATTGTTTTAAAAGCTGCTTCATATCTTCACTGAGCTCACTAGATAATTTGGTTTTCTTTTGTACCCTCCTTTTTGTCTTATCCATTGCCATTTCACTATCAGTGTCAGTGTCCTCAGAGGGCATCAGAGGGCAGAGGTTGAGCCACCAACCCAAGGAAGCAGGAAAGTAGATAGACACATATCAAAAGGTGGGAGGCAGCAAATGCCAGACCCACATCTCAAGAATAGGTCCCTGGAAGAGTTTGGAGGGGTGCAGGAGAAGGCTTTCTGCAAATGTAAAAATGCCAGGTTTACTCTAGTGGAAAACACTGGTTTCCATAGGCTTGTGGCAGAACTGGAATCCCAAACAACCCTTAGATGCAAGTTTTGGAGTGCAGATTCATATTGAAGTGTCAGGCAACTGGTACAGAAACATTGGCCAGGGCACCGCTGGTACAGTTGACAAGTAACATCTGGCGCAGCCAGGGTACAAAAAATGCCTATCTCTCCCTGACAGGACACTGGTGGAAGGTGGAAGCATCAGCCATAGGGCAACGCACAAGTGCAGGATACAAGTGGGCACTGCTGAATGTGGCTGTGATGGAAAACAGCAACAGAGCTCACAACTTTCAAGAGGGATATGCTTCAGCAGTGGAGTCCGGCTACAGAAAGGCAAGGTCTGTTTGTCACAGACAATGAGGCAAATACAGTGGAAGTACTGCAGGCTAGGAAGATGAAAGGAATGTGGTGTGTGGCTCACACTCTCAACTCAGTAGTTTAAAGTGCTTTGCAAGGTATTTAAGACACATACATACCTAATATAACTGAGTGGGCCAGAAGGATGGCAAGACATTTTCACCCCAATATCCAGGACAGTGAGCTGTTGCAGCAGAGGCAAAAAGGCAGGGCGGGCGGCTTGTTACTGGACCACCTAATCCAGGATGCGGCAACTTGTTGGAACTCTACTTTCTACCTGCTTGAAAGAGTGCTGGAGCAGCAAAGACCATTCCCTTGTTTGGCACTGGAGACTTCCATCAGTGTGTCTGCTTCTTTAGGCAGAGAGGAGTGGGACATTGTGGGTCAAGTGGTCTATGTCTTCTGAAGCTTTGAAAGTACAACACAGGTCATTAGTGAGGAGAAAACCATCCTTAGCCAGGTAATCCCAATGAGGCGACAGTCTAAATAAAGGGACATTTCTTGAGGGAGAACAGCATATTTTCCAGTCCGAAGTTGTGGCCCTGGCCAACAAGCTAAAGGAAATGCTCCAATACAAGTTTGCCTCCTTATGGAAGAAGGAGTAGTACATTCTAGCAACCCTCTTGGGCCCCTGAACTAAACAGTGGGCAATTAATATTAAGCAGCAGCAAGGGGGCAATGTCACCTAACTTTTCACTACATGCAGTAGCAGCAGCTAGTGAAGAAGGCCTGACTAGCACTGAGGGGTCACGAAGAGCAGAAGCAGAAATAAGCTAGCAATGCCAATAGCACCCAAACAACAGCACCATCAGTTGTATTCTAGGGTCCCAATCCTTCACCCCTGCAGCAACAGGGCAAGCTTTCTGGGACAACGTCTTGACAAGCATGGCAGGGGCCTGTCCTCCAGAGATACCACCCCAGAAGAAGGACAATGCAGAGGCAGAGGTAGTGGCATGCATGCAGGATCCCTGCAAGTCAAAAGAGACTGATCCCTAGTCTTACTGGACTGAGAAGGAGTCTGTTTGGAGGGGTCTGGCTAGTGTGACTGCTGTCTTGCCCACCAAGTAGTGTGCCAGTAAGAGAGTGTTCTCTCAGGCAGGGGACATTGTCAGTCCATACTGTTCATGCCTGGAACCTGGATCTGTAGAAAGATTTATTTTCTTTATGGTCAACCTACCATTGTTGGGTTTCCCTGAACTCCCCTTTAAGTAACAGAGAATAGTGCACTCAGTATTAGTTATGTCATGCTGCCCCCTCCTTCTGCTATTTTCATTCTTCCAACTGCTACTTCATGATTGTGCTGACTCAGTCAACTATGCTGTACCCCATGCTGTTGGCACAGTTCCCACCCACCACAGGCTATTTGCTGCTCTAGTCTGCCTGCCCAGACTTCCTAAATTATTTGCTGACTCCACCTGTCCTCTTCTTTCCCCAGTGCTGCTGGCATTTCCTCCTGGCATTCCCATTGTTCAGGGTTCAATCAGTATACCCATTACAATCATTTAGCTGATACCTAGGCACTGCTGGCTGTTGGTGTGCACTTTTTTGTTGTTGGCATAATCACTGGGAAAGTGCCATAGGACACAGGGAAATCTTTTAAATTATTTTGCTTGTTTGTGGTTTTTAAATAGGAAAGTAAGGGTTATATAATATTCATATCAACTGCAACAGAGTTCTGGATTTCTGGAATTTCCCAATTTTTAAAATTCCAAATTCTCAATCCAAAGAGCTGCAATTCCAAATTCAAATTCCAAATCTAAATTTCGGTGCTAGTGCATATTCCTAGATTATGCAATGAAGAAACAGAGAAACCCTGACCTTACAAATCCTGTTTGTTAATGAGAAGAATCATCAATACAATGTTTCTTAATGAGAAGAGTACTTTATAAGATGCTTCTAATGAACGGGGGGAAAAGCTGGGGTACTATACTTAAATATTTTTGAAGCGTTTGATTCAGTGGAGTGGAGTATGTTAAAGATGGTGATAGAACAATTAGGGTTCAGCACTCACTTTAAGCATATAATGCAACACCTATACTCACAAAATACAGCCAGAGAAATAGTGAACGGTAGTATATCGCAGCTAATACCCTTAGGTCATGGAATGAGACAAGGCTGTCCATTATCTCCAGTTTTATTTACATTAATAATAGAATGCTAGCACAGATAATTAGAAAGGACAAACAAATAAAGGGGATAAGATACAGTGAAGACAGTAAGATAAACCTGTTCGCAGATGACACACTATTAATAAAGAATTCATTAGAAACAACTGAGAGAATAAAAGAACACTTAAAACAGTTTGAGGAAATATCAGAACTAAGCATAAATTGGGTAAATCAGAATGCATATTATTAAATTACAACCAACAAGAAAAAGTGTATATAAAAATAAATTTGAGGGGAAGCTTAAATGTTCTATCAAATATTTGGGGATAATTATAACATGGGAAATTCAGGACATAATTAAAATTAGTTTAGAGAGGTTAAAGAAAGAGATCTGCAATGAATATCAAAAAAATAAAGATTTCCTGGTTCGGCAGAATAGTGATATGTAAAATGAAAATTATCCCCAAATTAAACTTTTTATTCTGGATGCTAACAACAACAAAAAGATAACAACCCCCCCCCCCCAAAAGAATAGCAGATTTTGATAAACAAGTATTGCAATGGAAACAAAAGAGCTAGGTTTAATAAGAGATTGTGGTACATTTCATTAAGGAGGGAGGTTTAGGCATACCCAACATTAAATTATATTATATAGCAAACCAATTAAGACATGTTCCAAATAACATATTAAATAATACTAACTTGAGATGGAAAGAACTTGAAAAGGGTAAAAATGAGGAAAATCTATAGAGTATTTTTTTTCATAGAAAGAAGTGAGGAAGAGATAGCAAACCCCTTTGTGAGAACTTTACTAGAAAGTTGGAGTAATTTTAGAACAGTATTGAGCCCACCAATTTCCCCCCTGATGCAGGTGGTTGATATAAAGAATTTCCCAGTAAACCTTAAAGGGAAACTAAAGATGTTAATAAAAGATGAAGGGATTGTAAGAATTAAGGAATGGATGGAAAAGATACAGGATAAAGATCAAATACGAGAAGTGTTGGGAGAAGAGGCCTTCACATGGTTACATATACTCCACCTAGAAAAATGGACAAGGGAATGGAAAAGGAAAGAAGGAAAGGGAAGAAGATTGATGAAATTTGAGGAATATACATAAAAAAAGACAGAAGGGGGAAATAATAAAGAATAGGAAAGGCATTGTAAGCAAAATATATAAATTATTGGCACAAGCAGAATACGAAACACCAGTGATAAAAGATTTGTGGCAGGAGGAATTGGGTAAAGAAATCAAAGGGGAAGATTGGAGCAAGATATGGAATAAAAGGATAATGAAATATGTGTCAGTAAGAATTAAAGAAATTGCTAAAAGGTAATATGGAAATGGAATCTTACACCTGTTAAATTAAACATAGTAAATAAAAATGTATCACCTCTATGCTGGAGGTGTAAGAAAGAGAAGGGGACATATATACATATGTGATGGTCTTGTGAAAAAAGGAAGAAAGAATTGTGTTTTGATTAAATAAGAGACATAATGGGAATGGAGATACAATTGTCTCCAATGATGGCATTACTGAACATTTGAATGATAAACAGATAAAGAGAGAGAAAAAAGGAGTTATGATCATAATGGTAACTGTAGCAAGACTACTAATTGCAAAGAATTGGAAATGCGACAATCAGATTAACACTGAAGAATGATATAGAGAAATGTGGAACATGGCGATTAATGATAAATTGACTTGTGATATGAAAATTAGAAGAGGTATGTTAAAAAAATAATGATTTCAGGGAAATATGGAATCCATTTCTAGAATATGTCTTGACTAAAGGGAAGGGGTATATGCCAAAAGAAGAATCAATCTATTTCTGGAGAGACATGGGGTGGCATGACTTGTCAAGTTAAAGTATTGGAACCTAGTCCCAAAGGGGAGTGGGTGGCACTGAGTGGAGAGAAAATATATAGAATGAGATTGTATAGAAATAGTGAATCTATGGTGTGTATTGCAGTATATGTTTGAATTTTTATTGTCATCTGTTTTTGAGTTTGTGTGTTTGTATTAAAATAAAATTTTAATTTAAAAAATTCTGCTTGATATTTTAGACGGAAGTCCTAAGCAAAATTAAAATTTATTTGTGTGATTTAAACAGAATCACAGTGTATCTCACTTGAATGGGGAATATTGTAACTAAGTGACATGTGTGCTGAATCTTCAGGCCAGATGTTAATTGTGGATGGACAACTTCAAAGTCCCTGATCTCCCTTCTTGGAGTTATTTACCTTTAAGTCAGACTGGGAACCTTATCAAGATTGTCCTCTGGCAGCTGTTCAAAGGGAGAACTATCCTTCTGAAAAGTGAAGCATAATTTCCAAAACTATAACCTACTGTCTATGAGATAGATGACCAGCCTCCACTGACAACACAGACATGACACAAAGCAAAACAAAGTCCTTTAGCATTGGGCAAGTATACCACCCAGCCCTCAAGATGGGAGCAACTGGTGCCTTTGGTGTGCATAGTATCCCAGACAGAACATCTCACAAGTGCCCTTCTAAGCGATGAAAATACAACCATATCTTAAATAACTGACAATTTTGGACCCTTTCATGACACCCAACATCTGCCGCCTGAGCTGATTTCCTCACTGCACCTAATGGTAGGAATGGCTCCATCAGTGCCTCAACAGAGTGTCTTCTTGTGGTCATGCTAGTGAAACAAAAGACACGGTAAGGAGCTCTCAGAAATCAAAGGTTAATCCATCTCATGAAGATGTGACTTCTTTTAACAGCTCACATTCCCTAGAAGGATCATTTGCCTGAGTTTCATGAGGTTTCACAAGAACAATGAAACAGTTGCTCTACTGTTCCTTCTTGTGCATGTTCCTATTAGTCCTGATTTATTACTGCCAAACCAAATCTCCTTGTGATATTACAACTTCCTAAAATTTCCACCCCATCACATTTGTGTGGGACCTTATTAACACCTCTAGCAGTGCAGTCATTCCTTCCTTCCTCTGAAACCACAGGGATTTGTGCATTTACGGGAGTACCTTCCAGGCCAAATGATAGACTTACAGCTACATTTGCTAGTTTTGCTGCTGGAAGTAATTAGATGGAATTTGCATCTCCTGATTGCTCATGCTCTTCAAGAACAATGTGAGCTAATGACAGCCTCATGAAGTGGCTTGGCTGTATTACCATCCTACAACAAGATCTGATGTCCTGTTTGAAAATAGCTTCTTGTGTAGAGACGAGAGTGAGGAGAAAATGATTTTCCCCCATTCTCTTGGTCAGTATTCATTTATTAATGTTCTTTTTCCTACATGCTTTTCCCTGCTCTTTTAAATATTCATTCTTTTTGTGGGAACACTACCTTTCCCCTGTGACGCACTGGTAGTTAACATCTGGCCTAGGGAGAGTCCTATATAAAATGTAGTCCTTTCTTATGGAGGAAGAACTGCAGATGTTTCCTGTTCAGGAGAGTTTTATCTCTCTGCTGTCTCCCTCAAAGCAATAAATGGATGATGGAGAGGTATTCTGCACTGACACAGCACAGTCCCTTTACCTTTAGCCTTTTACTGCACCTAGAAACTGGAGAAATCCTCTGTAGGTCTGTGTTAGGTGCCCTACTGATGAGTTTTATATAACCTCGTAAATAATACAGTTACATTACTAACCCCTGTATGAACCTCTAACTCAGCAGTCAAAAAGGACACACAACACACAGTATAGTCTCTCCATGGAATTAAACTGTTTGACAAAATGCAGCCAGGAAAAAAAAATGGTTGTCATCAGCAACGGGCTTGGGAATTGGCATAGTTGTGTAATTTCTGACAAACCAGCAGCCCCTCCATGCCACTGCCCCTCTTTTTTCTCTTCAAGCACACTGCGTCTTTCTTTCCTGTGGGTTGCCCAACAACTGCAGTGATGGTGTTTGCCTTCTTCGCTTCTCCGCTTCCAATGAAGGTCACCCATTTGCCAAAAGGGGATATTTTAATATAGAACAGAGGGATGGGAGAGAAAGAGGAAACAGTTGGCACTTTCTGTCACAGGCATGGCAGGTCAGTCCACAGGCACAGCAGGAGGCATGACAAGAGCCCACACCAACATGGGCCTGGCCCTCGCCACATAAACATTCATTTGTTCCAAGTGATTCACTGAGGTAGGCATTTGCCAGCCTATCCAAAACAAATGGTATACCTAGATCTGTCTATATGTAGGGTTCAAGAGAATGGAAGAGATAGTAATGAATGGCTAAAGAAAATAATGGACAACTTAAAATAATGACATTACCTGAAGTAACCCTGATTAAGAAATATTTGGGGAGAGAAATAAGGCTCTCCCCAAATAAGCTTTGCAACACCGTTACGCAGAAACACAGTGCTTCAGGAACCACAGGCTGAAAAGCTCCTTCTTAACATGAGCCCTTTGTTGCGAGTTCACATTTTATAAGATTTTGCTACAATTGTGAATTACTTCAGGTTTGGGGTGGAAAGAACTTGAGATGTAATGTACCTGGACATGGCAGAATTGAAAACCAATAGATTTAACTATCCAAGCCCTGAGCTTTGAACACTTCAACTCAGAAGAGCCTGGGTCTGAATCTTTGTGTGTTCTTTCAACTATGTATCTGCTGAATTCTGCCAGCCTGCCACCTGTTCAGTCCCATCCCAGTTCTGTTTTAGTCAGTGACCCACAAGCTGCCATAGCCAAGCAAAAAGTCAGAATGGAATCCATGTCAGAAGACATGCCATACATGAAGAAGATTTCAGGTTAAATCCCCAGCGCTTTAAGTTACACAAACCTCAGCAAACAAAGCTGTGCAGCCTCAGCTCTGTGTTTAGGTGAATTCTGAACTGAGAAAATTGACCATGGGAGACCCCCTTCCCGTCCAAATATTGGTGTTAGAATATTAGTTAGTGGGAGATTGATAACACCACATGAAGCTGTGCACCCATCTGTCACAGAGGTATAGGAAAGCTCTGCCCTGTTTAAGATGTCAAACTAGTCCCACTCTAATGTCCACATCCTTACGCAGAACAACAGCATCCAGGGTGGGCTCAGAGCAATACTCTGCACAGCTACCACTTAGCTTGGGAAAATCATGGTTTGTCACTGGAAATCTAAATATGGGTGAACATTACTGGTTCAAATGCACCAAAAGTTTCATTCAACAGAAGCCAGTTTTCCATGTTCAGGATGAGTGAGGAGGAGATCATACCACAGGATGGGGGGTGGGGGACAGCATTCCTTTAAAGTAAAGTCAAGCACAACAGCATGCAGACAACTGGTGAGTATGGGATGGTGAGTGTGCATGAAATACTGCAGAAGCATAGAGCCAGGGTTAATATTAGTCGAAACCTTCTCAAGGCTGAGAATCTCTTATTTCCTTCAGATGCCTGCAAAATCTCATCAAGCCTTGACAATTAAAAGAAAAAAGAAATCCAAACCACTAGGTCCAGTTATAAAAGCAGAACTGTAACTCTGAGCAGATGAACTTGACCCACCAGAAAATAGTTGATAATGTAGTTAAAAACAAACGATTCATGCTTGTCAATCAGTTCTAAATAAGAATCTAAATCATTAATTGAAAAGAAATGAAGCACAAAGCCCAGTGCTAGATAATATACAAGGAACCAAAATTTGTGTGACACATTGCTATTTATACGTAGCTCATCAAGTTGTACAAAAAAGATTTAAGACACCGACCACTCTGTCGCTCCAGTTTTATTTCAGTTTTATTTCCTGCTGCAAATAAAGTTATCACAAGTCTAGGAGTTGAGCATGTTGTTATTACATGCAATTAAGTCACTTCAATTTATCTTGGTCTTATAAATTAGGGACCTCCAGAAGGTCTTATCATTAACAGCCCTGCTCAGGGCTCGAAAATTCAAGGCCATGGCTTCTTTTATTGAGTCAATCCATTTCCGATTCAGTCTTCCTCTTTTCCTGCTGCCTTCAATTTTTCCCAGCATCATTGTCTTTTTTCAGTGAGTCTTCTCATGATACACCCACCATATGATGAAGTCTTCAGCTTCATCATTTTTGCTTCCAGAGAATGTTCTGGCTTGATTTGATCTAGGACTCACTTGTTTGTCTTTCTCACAGTCCAGAGTACCCACAAGGATCTCCTCCAGCACCACATTTAAAATGATGCAGCTCTTTCCCATCAGCCTCCAGCACTGTCCATTTCTCACATCTGTATACAATAATTGGGAAATATTCGAAGGGGTCAATAACTTCATGGAGGACAAGCCTTAACACAGTGAGCAGCCTTGAATGCCTTCGTTGGAAGAAACGTGGCCTATAAATGAGAAAATAAATAAAATATGGTAAATAAATATATACGTTGAATAGCCATGATGGCCTACATGCTATTTCCAGGAATACGGCAGAGCTTGAAAAGGTTTTCTTGTTTGTTTGTTTGTTTGTTTTAGAAGAATTAATATCCTGTCACTCAGAACTTCATCCTACCACTCCTCTGCTATGTGTGATTTCAGCCTGTCATTATCTTCATCCTTCTTACAGGAATTTCCAAACTCTGGATCAGAAATAACAGACTTCTGAATAGAAGTTGCTGGGAGCCTTCAGTGACCATGATAGATTACTGCCCCTGTGTCATGACCATAGGATCCATATAGGCATCTGGTTGGTTACTGTGGGAAAGAGGATGCTGGGCTAGAGAGGCCTTTGGTCTAATGCAGCCGGTCTCTTCTCACACTCCTGTGTTCTGTAACTGGTCTCATGCAACAGTTAATAAACTGGGAAGATGCAACTGGTATTAAATATGAGATGCACTTGTTAAATGGTGCTATTGTAAGTACTGTCATGCTTGATTTGAATAACTGAGTAAATTAATGCATGCTTTGAAGTTTGAGCATAACCATATTTACTTGGAAGTAAATCAGAGGGCAAGGGATTGTAGCCATGTATTCCCAGTAGAAAGAAACCCTCTGTGAAATATTTGTTTCTTTCTCAAGC
Organism: Intellagama lesueurii; assembly: GCA_037013535.1. Classification (NCBI taxonomy): domain Eukaryota; kingdom Metazoa; phylum Chordata; class Lepidosauria; order Squamata; family Agamidae; genus Intellagama; species Intellagama lesueurii. The sequence continues at coordinate 223,985,339 of JBAJHW010000002.1, forward strand.
AAAGCTGTTCCATTTTAAATAATCATCCTTCTGACAGAAGAGGTATCACAGCTGGTGGCTCATTTGCCTCTAGGGCAGGAGGTTAGAAGTTTAGTCCGACATCACGGCTTAGGCTAAAATCAAGGATGACACAATAGGCTTTTGAGAGTATGCTGTAGAGGATTGGAGGCGACATCCTTCAGAAAAGATGTTACATCAAAATGTTTGGCCCTTATCCCACTTGACTGGGCAGGTAAAAGTTCATGATCTCATGGCACTTTCAGAAGGAAGAAAGTTAAGTTCAATGTCTAGGTTAATGTCTGTCTTCTTAATAGAAAGGGGTTCTGATGAGCAGAGCAACAAATGAGCTTGGCTGAATTTCTCAAGAACAACTAGAGGTGGAAGTTGACTGAGACACTGGCCAGTATCTGATTGCCTAAATGTGGAGCAAAAAGGCCATCACGTAAGTGGCCACACTTGCTCCTGCAGACTTCCCACTGAGCAATATGTTGCACCCCAGTCTCACAACCAGTGTGAGAATGGGCACATGATGGAGAGTCTGCAGAGTGAGAGGAAAGCTTCTCTGGTCTGTGTTGAGTAATAGAAAACAATATTTGAAATTTAAAGATGTGACAAAGAAGAAAAACAAGCAAGCAAGCAACATCATTGTAATTATTCACTGCTGTGAAGATCCCAAGCAGGAAATATTTGAGATTTAAAGAAAGGAGGCATTGAAAAGAAATGTGACTAGCCAGTGGACTTGTTGGCTGAAATCCTGTTGCGTAGCAAAAGAAAAAATGTATCTGAAAGTTGGCACACTGGACCCAAGGCTAGTTACAGCTCTGCCAGCTTCCATAAGTGGCAGGAAGTATATGGCAGGCTCTGCTGCTGGTGGCAGTGTTTTTGTTTCTTTCATCTGAGGTGGCAGCAGAACAGTCACTAGCTTCTTCAGCTTCTAAACAGATGCCTGTGAGAGCTGCCCATATAACGCCAAGGGATGTGTATGTTGAATACTCTTGTGTTTGTTTCAGTCCTTCAGAAAGGGGTAACTCTTTCATTTTTGTATCTTTTGTGTACTGGTCCAAAGGGTCCCACCCCTTTGGGTTCTTTAATTTCCCCATTCATGATTAATGGCACTCATGGTCCAAAAGATTTATTGGCTTGGCATTTATGCTAACTCTAAGCTGCTGATAGATAGATAGATAGATAGATAGATAGATAGATAGATAGATAGATAGATAGATAGATAGATAGATAGATAGATAGATAGATAGATAGATAGATAGATAGATAGATAGATAGATAGATAGATAGATCCACCTACAACATCTTTTGTAGCAAAAGGCAATCTATCAAGCAGTTGTACACAAACTGTCAGCTATGGCTCTCCATCCCCCCTCATTCCCTCAGAACCTCGAAGGAGCTGCACTCTCTGACTATCTCTCAGGTATCGCTCCCATCATTCTCACCCCAGAAAATTCCGAGCCATTTTCCCTCCTCCTTGTTTTCCCCTTTTGTTGCCCACCTTTTCACCTTCAAATCAGAAACTTGCTCTGGGAATCATGGAAGGTGCTTGCAAGCCATTTTCACACACCCCAGAGCAGCCAGGAGCAGAAATATATATTCAGTAAAAGTCCCCACCATGGAGGTGCAATTTTCCTCTAAAACAGTGATTACCAACCTGGGGTACCCCCAGGGTATGAACTAGTGCATTTTGGGGTATGTGAAAACATTTGAATAATGGTGGGAAAAGGTACATACATTAGCAGTAAGACAAGATACAAGTCAAAAGTTCTGAAATTAATTGAGCTATATGGCAAGTGGCAGAGTAGGTTTTTCAGTATTTAACTTTGAGGAAAGCCCCATTCCCTTGCTTTGTTATTTTGGCGGGTGGTGGGGAATCCCTCCCTAAACAATGTGTTGCAAACTCAGGCTCAGCTTTCACTCCCTTCTGCTTCGTGAACATTTGAGTGCTCTTGCGCCAGCACTGGTGTATATACATATAAGCGGGCTCCTCAGTCAGTCCTGTGTTCAATGTTCAACAAGTGAGTTATTTCAGGTATTTTCTATGTCTCTTCTCTTTCTCATTGTTTTAAGTTTTAAATTAATTTTTCAGTTAATGTATTATCAGATATGGATCAGTGTTTGAAAACCAACACGGTAAATATATATGCACTGTCTATTCACCTTATTATTCCAATGCTTTTTAATCTCATTATTGGGCAATCTATTTACAGTTACAACTAGAGATGGTGGCAAACTAAAGTACGTCTAATGCCTCTGTGCCTAGAGGCCAACCAAACTATCTTAATGCCATCCACTTCTGTGCCTGGAGGCTAACCAAGGTACATCTCTTCCAAACACCCCTGTGCCTGGTGACAAACTATGCCAGCTTCCTCTGTCACTTTCCTGGGGGATGCAATTTGTGGGTGTATAACTTGGACATCCAAAACCCAAACTTCACTAAACTTGCAGGGCTTGTAGAGGAGAGTAAGGGGAAGTGTCTCTGTAAATTTAGTGTCTCTAGATACCTGGAGGGTCATTTTATAGCATTTTAAAGAGAAAATGAATCAACCAATTCATAAATTTGCCTTAAAAATCATAAATTTGTGATTCATGATTCATCAACCTTGACAAATTGCAGATCACAATAAAGTGCCATTTTTTCAATTCATGCCCATTTCTAGTTACAACATATAAGTTTGGAATAAAAGCAGCCATGTTAATTGCAAGTATTTTGCTAATTTAAAGGGTACAATTTGTCGAAACAGGCTACCAAGGGTATGCAAGTGAAATATGGTTGGGAACCACTGCTCTGGAGAAAAACTACACTACAAAAAATGTCCCCCAAATTTCCAGAGCTTACTAACCCCTAAATTAGGTGAGACTTCCCACAGGGTAGCTGGTTGTACATAGCTCTCTGAAGGAAGGGACAATCAATCTAGTACAGTCAATCTGAGGTATTTCTGAACCGTTTTCATTGTTCCACCTCCTTTGCCATTAGAGCTTTGAAATCAGCCAAGTGAAGGGAATTCTACAATTCTACATTTCAGATGGCATGAGAGGTCTTCTGGTAGGAGAAGAGGCTTCTGCTTATGCCAAATCATTTGCAGCCAGTGGATCTTAAGTTATCATGTTGGGTAAATATTCATCCCTTCGTATTTGTGGGGGTCTCTGGAACCCACAAATATGAAGGGATGAATATTTAATGAATCGGCTATTTTCGTCGAAAAAGCCAATCCGTTTTTATATTCGTCCCCATCTCTAATTACAAGGCACTTTTTAGACTAACACTTATACTGCGGCATGAGAGCCAGTGTGGTGGAGTGGATAAGTGGTCGACTAGGACACAGAAAGCTGGTTTCAAATCCCTTTTCAGCCACAAGAAACTCATGAGAGTGGTGGTGGTGGGTTAGACTGGTAAAAACACTCCTTAAATATCTCTTAGGTAGGAGGTAGGAGCCTCATGGCACAGTGGTTAAACTGCAGTACTGCAGCCAAAACTCTGTTCACGACCCAGGTTTAATTCCAGGTAGCTGGGTTGAGGTTTGCTCAGCCTTTCATCCTTCTGAGGTTGGTAAATTGAGTACCCAGCTTATTGAGTGTGTGTGTGTGCAATGTGTAGCCTGTAGGATGCAACTGTAAACTGCCCAAAGAGTACTTGAAGCACTATGGGGCAGTATATTAGCAGCACACTTTGCTTTTGCGTATATCTTGCAAACCCTGGTAGAGTCACCATGAGTGGATGTGACTTGACAGCCCTGTACATACACCATCTTTCCCAGGCACATGTGGCAACTGAAATAATACACTCTTGATTTTGAGACACAGGTTCTCACAGCATAGGTTCTCACAGCATAACTGATAGGTTTATTTTTCCTATACGCCTGGAATTACCTGTGTACTTCCAGTAACTGTCGCGCTTATTGGCAGCAGGGGATGAATGTTACGGCAAGATGATTTCTGAACAAACACCATTCATGAACTCACCATCAAATGTTTGGGGACCAACAGCTAAATCTGAGTTGGCTATAATGCTGATAATTCATGAGAACAGAAAAGATTTTTTTTTCCTTAGAGCAATACATTCTGCTTGTTCTTGGCGAGCGTGCAGCAGGCTTTTCTTTCTCATTTAATACATTTGGCAGTGTTTTAAAATAGCATTTTTTGATGTTAATAAGTAGATTTGTCAAGGAGCTTTAGTGCCAGCATGACCCTCCTCTGCATATAATAACCTCTGCCACTTGTCATACTGCTATAAATTGCTACAGCCCTACATTTCAATGGGCAGAATCAGCCACAGCCATAATCTCAGAATGGCAGGGTGGTCTCTGTGGAAAGGAGGGCCTGTGTTATTTTTGGCTTCCCTGTGTCAGCTTTCACAGCATATGACGAAGCCACGGAGAACTTGGGCTTTCCTCCTCCTTTCCTTCAGCCTTTCAGAAAAAGCATTTGCTTCCCATTATTATTCTTATCAATGCCTCTTTGCAGGAAAGCCAGCACTACATGCTCTTGTCAAACCTTTTCCCAAGAGCTGTCAGGCATTTCACAACTAGAAAAGTAGATGAATTTCAAATCCAGTGTAAGCTTGATTTTGTCAATTCTATGTAGCTCACAACCAGGGATTGGACTTTGAGGTTAGGACAAATGAAAACAAACACAGAAGAGGTGCTTACCTTTGTTTTCATCTTTCCCTATCATTTTAAGGAAAAGAGCCCCATAAATACTAATGATCCATTTCAATGACTTAAGATGGATACAGATCATGCATATTCATCTATGGTTTCCTCATTCATTGCCTCAATTCACCCCATGTATGTAACATCACCGTACACTGCTATTCCAATCGTCCACCTGCCCTGCTCTCTCCTCTCCCTCCCCTTGTCTTGCCACTACTGGCCTATTCTTTCCCCTCCTTACCACCACCATCACAAGAATCCAAAAGAGATACACTTCCCTTATGGCAAACAAAAGGCACAATGCATGGAAGAACCAAAAATGGATGAGAGGTACATACCCACAAAGAAAACAAAAAACAAAAACAAACTTTTCTACCTTGCCCATCCCTACCCACAACACCCTTGCGGAAATCCTACTAGTTCTTCAGTGAACCATATTTTATAGTGGGGCAGGGTGGGAGTGGGACAGACATTGCTTGACAGATGGCAGGCTTAAGTATGAAGGGCATTAGAAGAGTCACCAGGAAGAGGGATGTTGAGGAAGGAGTATTTGGGATTAATCACCAAAATCTACCCGTATCACTCGATCTAGTCAGGAGGTGCGACTGAGGAGCCTAATGCCGAGAGAGGCCCGGAAGGAAAAAACAAGAAACCGGGCCTTCTCGGCAGTGGCTCCTCGGTTATGGAATAACCTACCTTCAGAGATCCGTATGGCCCCTTCGCTGGGTATTTTTAAAAGCCAATTAAAAACCTGGCTATTCAGGCAGGCCTTCCCTCCGGGCACTATTTGATCTATCTTCTTTGTCTTTTTCCATCTTGTATGATTATTTACTCTTGGATACTGATGTTATTTTAATTGTTTATTTTGTCTGATGTACGCTGCCCAGAGTAGTCGAATGACTAGATGGGCGGGATATAAATATAACAAATAATTTATTTTATTTATTTATTTATTTCTTACATTTTTATCCCGCCCATCTAGTCACTCTGACTACTCTGGGCGGCGTACATCAGTGTACACAAACAATTAAAAATATCAACAATATTCAAAATGAAAATAATTAATCATTCAAGATCAAAATCAAATTAAATCAACAAATCAAATCAAATCATGCCCAGGGGGAAGGCTTGCCTGAACAGCCATGTTTTTAATTGGCTTTTGAAAATGCCCAGCGAGGGGGCCATACGGATCTCTGGAGGTAGGTTGTTCCATAGCCGAGGAGCCACCGCCGAAAAGGCCCGGCTTCTTGTCCTTTCCCTCCGGGCCTCTCTCGGCGTCAGGCTCCTCAGTCTCACCTCCAGACTAGGTGTTATCAATTAAGTGATTAATTAATCAGTTATGAAAAGCAATTTCACTAGTGTCTGTGTTAGGATCAGGGTTAACCCAGACAATTTTTTTTCTGAGGCAAAGAGCAAAAAGACATTCCTCTGAATTCCTCAGACAGAAGCTAATTGGTAGCTAAATCGTACTTCAGTACTGGCAACAGAAAAAGGTATTTCACCACACTCAAGCTCTGCAAGGGCTGTGTAAGGGGTAAAATACATGCCTGTGTGAGACACAGAATTGTGTCCTCAAAGAGAGGAACTGCTTGGTTAAAGAAGAACAGCTAAGGAGCTGAGAGGGAATGAGTGAGGGTTCCCATTGCTGCCCCAAACATCTGACATTGCCTAACGGTAAAGTCCTGGTTACGATGGAGATGGGATATTGACTTCAGATTAGGAAATACTTCAGGATAAGGATTCCTGGTCTGGAATTTTATTATTATTATTATTATTATTATTATTATTATTATTATTATTATTATTATTATTATTATTATTATTATTATTATTATTATTATTATTTGCATATGTGGCTTCTGATTGATTGATTGATTGATTTGCCACATTTCTCCCAAAAAGGATCCAAAATCCACAGGTTTTTTTGTGACTGTGCAACAAGAAACATCAGTGATAAACATGACAAAGCAATTAACAATGTTCCCACCCATAAATAATGTCTGAGGTGGATCCTGCTATATAATCGTTAGTAGTTCCACAGAGATTTCAAAAATAGTATTTTCCGTATCCTCCCATCAAATTCTTCATGATGCTGACTAGGCACTCCCCTCAAAGTCTGTTGATGAACTCAGTTTCTGTAATGCCTGAATAGAGCTGCTGATTCAAGGATTCAAATAATCTTTTTTAAAGCATTTCCTTGCAATCCTTCAATCCAGAAGGCAGCAGTTTTAAAAGAAACAAAATCTGAACCAAACCATTATTTGGAGGACTGCAGGTTTACTCAGCCAAGTAAGGTTCAGTTTGCTACATATCAGTGAATCTGCCCTTAGATCTTTTAATGTCAAAGTCCCCCCCCCCCCCTTTCTTTCTTAGTTGCTTTAAATTTGGGGCTGGGAAGTATGTTGCTTTCAAATGTGAACTTTATTTCTCAGCTCCTTTTGCCTTTTTTTAGAGGCATATTAAAGAATATTCATTCTGATAATTGATTTACACATAAAATGAGTTTGTTTCATGCACAAACATTCTGTACACATTGTAATATTTATCTGATTCCTTCATTATCTTATAAATAGAATTAAGTGGTTAAGCCTGCTCCGTCTGCCATAATATCTCCAACTGCAGGGTTTGAACAACCAAATCAAATTAAATATTTTACAGTTAGACTGTGACAGGCCCATGTCCCTGCTGCTCTATTTTTGTCCCCATAAAATGTGAATAAAACTCTTCTATAAGGATTAAATGTTTGCATGTTCTCTTATCATCAGACAGTGGTCCAATAATGGGGTGATCTTTTGTACTTTGCCTGACCTCTGAACTCCAAGATGGAGAAAAATATGTGAATCCAAATGAATCCTTAACATTTGTTTGTTTGACATACCCCTTCCTTCACAAAAAATATGAGATGCGGGAAATGTCAATATCTTTCCCCCTTTTCTCAAGAGCAAAGTTAGGCAGACCATGGTCCCATTTTGTGGGCCCACATCTGTCTAGCCCCACCACACTGGCAAATTGGGTGGCAGCAGAAGAGGATTCAGTATCCAATGACCTCTTTCCTTCCAACTGTCAAGGGGGGGCAGGACCCCCGGTGTTGATACAACATTCTTTTACATACTCAAATAGGACTCTGGCTTCTAAACACAGCAGGTGGCTGGATTTAATTAAGTCTGAATATATATTTTTCACATCATTAGCTTATTTTCACCTCAGAGTCATCCTCCATCCTCCAGCCCAGCCCTCAGTTGTCCCTTCATCTTTTCTTCTACCCTCTTCTTCTCTTCAGCTAGACTGACTTCTAAATCTCTGTGCTTACAAAGCCAATGCATGATGGTTGCCCAAGGTCTGAGTAGGAGTGTCACCTAATCCCATAAGGGTGGAATAAGGCACCTCGTGGTTAGACCAGAGCCCACCTCACCTATAACATGCTCATTCTTTCTTCTTTGCCTTTAGCATTACTCTATACCCCTGAATGTAATTCAAGAACTTTTGGATAGTTCAGTGGTTTAGGTAGCTAGCTGCAGAAACAGAGGTCGGGAGTTTGATTCCCCACTGTGCTTCCTTGACAGGGGCAGAGTCTTTCCAGCAGAGTCTTTCCAGCTCTGCAGTTTTAAGATTATTATTTAACTGCTGAACAGTTCACTGGTTTAGGTATCTGGCTGCAGAGCCAGAGGTTGGAAGTTAAAAACACACTGTGCCTCCTTGATGGGGCTGGACTCAGAGATTTATAGGGTCCCTTCCAGCTTTGCAGTTCTAAAATTATTATTATTAAGTCATTTACTATAATTCTATTTTACTGCTATGTAAGTGGTATCCCAGTGTGGTGTAGTGGATAGAGTGACAGACCTGGAGATTTGGGTTTGAATCCCCACTCATCCATGGAAACTCACTGGGGGTGTAGAACTGGTAAAACCACTCCTTTAAAATCTCACATACCTTGAAAGCCCTATTAGGGTCGCTATAAGTTGATTCCGATATGACGGCACAGAACAAGTGATATTATATATTTTGTGCAATATTCAGAGTCGTCTAATAAAATGGATTTTTAAAGCATAGACTAATAATATGTGTGTGACATTGTTATATCTCAAGTCAAAATAAGAATTTCTTCATTTGCCCTGTAGGTAATAAATATAATGGCTGAAATTCTCTTGTGTAACTTACTCATGAAAGGCTGGTGAAGTCTCCAGCAGAGAGCAATGTCTGGCAATTAAAAACTTCCTACATCCATCCCAAAGCTTCTCTGACACCCGTGTAATCATTTTCATTACATGGAAGCTGTGGGAGCTGCTTCATTCAGTGGTGGACACTGAACTCACACTGTTGTTTTGAAAAATATAAAATAGTGCCTCTATAGGTCTGATGATGATTTTTCTTTCTTGTACTGCTGCCTGCTGTTAGAGTAGATTGATTCTCCCTTGCTTTGCCTCTACTTTTTAAGTAGTTTTTAGGGGTTTGTGGGGGCTTTTGGAGTGCCAGAAACACGAATAGGGAGACAGAAAACAAATGACCCAAAAGAGAACCTTTTGTGTAAAATGAAAGACCAGCACACAAAACATACAAAAAGGAAAGCAAACAGAAGAGGCACCCCAGAAAGAGCCTGAAATGAGAGAAATAAAAATGCTTTCACCATGTGCAGCCTTATTGTGAACCTCTCAGCATTCATATAAAACAAAGCACAACTGCAGAAATGAGTAAATACATAGAATTCGCAGATGAAATTGTACAAGAAAAATATGTTCCTGACCTCCATCCTTCCATTCTCCCACTATGCACATTGTTGGTTCTAAAAGACTCATGCATCCTACTGAGTCAGTACGCCATTAATAAAAGACAAGCTTTGAGCTTTTAAGCTGACTTGTTTCTTAGATAGGTTTTTCTGCTGTGTACTTTGTATTTCTTTTTATCCATGTGTTACAACTTTATTTTCCTCTATATTTTAATTATAAGGTGTATTTAGAATAAGTCTTAATGGCTAAAGCTTCAGCAGCCAAAGCTAGCAAACTAGGACTTCCTTTACTCCCTGTCCTGCTGCAGCCTTTCACAGCACCAAAAACTGGTCTAGAATATTTCCCAGTCTTTCAGAGCAGGTGTTTTGGATCTGTGAGTAGTGTGGCCCAGAGAATTGCGAATTTTGGTGAAAACAGTGAGATATTGCCAAGATTTAATTCTGGCAAAATTCTGGATGCTTCTGTAGCTGTGAATTCCCCTCTCATGTGTGTGTGTGCATGTGTGTGTGTGTAGTGCTGTTTTGGCTACATCAGATGTGAGGCAGAGGACTGGATGCTAAATAAACTGTGCTTGTCTTGAAGGCGCCAGAAAGTATTAACCCAATTCAACACATTATTCCCAGTTCATCTTTTCCAATATCAATAAATCGCCCATGCCTCTTGACGGGTAGTTGAACAGCCTACGTGACAGAGTGGAAAGCAGAGAAAAGAGATCTAGATAAATGACAAAACCTAACTGAAGTGGGCTCTAGCTTCCATGTTTTCAAGACAGCAGTCCTTGGCCTGACACTTTCCAGATGTCAGACAAAATAAAAATAATAAAGAGAAAAAAACATTGTGGCACCTTCAAAATTAACTGCTACATTTTAATGTGAGTTTTCATGGATGAAGTCTACTTCCTCAGACATTCCACTTCCTCAGACCATGGACTTGATCCACAGAAGAACAGACTCTCGTAGCAGTTAGTCTTTAAGGTACCACAAAGTTTCCTTCCCTTGTGTTTTGTCTGAGGTTCTTGCACAGTCTAACACGGCTATTTCTTCAAAAGCTAGTTCCAGATGTGTTGATTTACACACCCTGCTATCCCCCCATATATATTGTGGGATTTGGAGTCCCATATCTGGGACTGTTAGGTTGGAAGAAGCAACTTAAAAACCACAGAAACAACATGTTTGGATGAGCCAATAACAAAATGGGCCACTACAGACTAAATTGCCACTGGCGGCCATATATTCTGCTCTCTAAAAATCCTATGGTTTCTTCAAAAAGAATGATTTAATTAAGAAATTAATCAGCAGTTGCACCATGAATTATACCCCACCCTTTCTTAACATTAACAACAACACATTTATATCTTCATTTCTAAACTTAATGGATAACATGATTTTTTATTCCTAATTCTGAATAACAGAGGCCAAGCTACTCAAATAAAGTATACGTCTGAAAAGTAACAACAATCAAATGTTAAGCAATGCTCAGCTCAGCAGGGTGTATAAATCAGAAGTATTTTTTGCTACCGTTTTGCTAGTGCAAAGACAAATAAAGCTATGATATGATAAATCTCCTCCTTGCTATCAACAGGAAGGAACTCTAAATCCTGTGGTTGGACCAGTTATCATCACGACCTAACAGAAAATGCTTTAGAAATGTGCTCTGAGCAGTCCTATAAATATGACAGTAGAATATCCCATAGTGGAATATCTCCCACTATTTTTTTGGCCAAAGATCACACAGAACAAATAAAAAGGCATTTTTCAGTACTACCTGTCCATAATGGTTGACGATATTTGCTGGAATTGCAAGGTCCCAATTAAATCAAAACCTGATACAGCTAACAGATAATCTAGAGTCTATACTGAGAGTTTGTCATTACATGCTGTGCCAGTTGATTATACCACAAGTAATGGAGATGATATTTTGGTACAAACATATGGTGCAGAATTAGGGACTGCACATATTGGGACAAATGTTTGAATATAGACTGAATCAGGTATATTTTGCAATTCTGAGGTGACCATGAAGTTTACAAGCACTCATGAGTTGCCCAGGGGGAAGACTCCACACACACCCCCCAACTGACTCTCAATGTTGAATCTGCCATTTATGAAGTTGAATTATAGTAACATATTATATCCATGTCTGCAACAGATGTACTGGCTATCGGTCCATTTCTGGACACAGTTCAAAGTGCTGGTTATGACCTATATACAGTAGGACCCACTTATCCACATGGTCAGTATCCACTGATTCGCTTATCCACAGTCTCAAAATATTAAAAATATTAAAAGAAAAACAAATCCAGAAAAAAACTATTTTCACATGTATTACCAGAACTGGCTACCAGAGAAAGTGCTATAAATATTTGTTAGTGAAGAATACATAGCATGGTCTCTAGTGGCCAGTTCTGGTAATGCATGTGAAAATAATTTTTGTTCTGTTTTTTCCCCCTTTTACCATGCTATATTTATTTATTTATTTATTTATTTATTTATTTCATTTATACCCTGCCTATCTGGTCAATTGTGACCACTCTAGGCGGCTTACAACACGCACTAAAAACAATAAACAGAAACAAACACATAACATAACATAATTTTCCCAAAGATGGCAAGAAACAGAGTGTATTATAGTGGGGGGAAAAAAAAGAGGAGTTAACTGGAAAGGGGGAAGGCCTGCCTAAACATCCATGTTTTCAGTTGTTTCTTGAAAATACCCAGCGAGGGAGCTGCGCGAATCTCAGGAGGTAAGCTGTTCCAGAGGCGAGGAGCCACCGCCGAGAAGGCCCGGCTTCTTGTTTTTTTCCTTCCGGGCCTCCCTCGGCGTCAGGCTCCTCAACCTCACCTCCTGACTCGCGCGAGTGACACGGGTAGAACTGGGTGGGAGTAAGCGTTCCGACAAGTATCGAGGCCCTAAACCGTTTATATACAACATTTGCTATTATCCACAGTTTTCAGTATCCATGGGGGGGTTGGATATGGGGATCCTATTGCATATGAGTTGGGTATAAACAAGCTTGAAAACACTTTACAATCTACTGGATACATACTTTTTTTGGCCCCACAACCTAAGAGGCCATTTGGTGGGAATCTAAGAAAAGATATTCTTGGTGGTTACACTCAGGCCTTGCCAAGAATAAATAGGTTTGCCCATCCCTGCTGTCCTTCTACTGGCAAGCAAAGACCTTTACACTCAGGCAGGCCTTAGAAAATTAAGTACTTCAAATTATAGTGTTTGCCAATTGTGCTGGTTCCTTTTTTTTAAGAGGTAAACTAGTATTAGTATTTTGATGAGATATTTCCAAATGTTTTAAATTTAATTTTAATTGTAATAGTATAATGAAATTTAATACCATTTTAATGTTTGTAACACTGATATATTTTAATTTTCTATTGTTTTTTAACTGTCTTGTAGGTCATCTCAAGTCCCTAGGTATATAAATATAATAAATGAGGAAACAGATTGTTATTATTACATTGCACTTCTTCGTCATCATTGTCATCAACATTATCACTATTAAATATGTCATGATTCAATTCAAGGAAGGGGAAATCAAGTATAAACAGTATCCAGGAGACCATCTGCTGGCACTGAAGGAGGAGACTGACGGATGAACTTCCCAGTAAAGGCCAAGACATCTCCTGCACGTTAAAGGACAGAGATGGTAGGGATGGCTCAGACTGAGACCATTGGGTGCTATATATCTCCTTGCAGCCATTTGGCCAGCCATTGTGTACACAGCTGCATGGCAAAGTAAAAGACTTGTGTTGTAATTGCTGGCTAGGATTCAAATTTAATAATTTTCTTGCTTCTTTCTATTTCCTTTCTTAACCAGCTTGGTTTATTAAGACTACTGGGATTGAGTTCATATGTGACTTTGAATGAATGCCTGTATTCTACTTGTATGCGCTTTGAGTGACTAAGATTAGAATTAGTGCACTACAGTCTGTCTTTCCATTTGCCCCATTCTTCATCCTTTGACTTGTAGGTGTGGTGGTGTAAATACCACTGCCTGCTGATCTTGGCACCTTGGCTTACATGGAAGAAGTGACATCCTCATGTGTGACTCTGAATAATTAAGATGTCCAAATAGAGTTGTGTACTTTCCCCACAAGGCACAGATCTTTGTGTTTTTCATGGAGATCCTGAAATGCACAAATACTGTTACAGATCCCAACAAGGATAGGGTTGCAGTATAACCAAAAGGGCACAGGGCAGGGCAGGCATCATTCTGCGCATCCTTAGTTGGGTATGGACTGGGTCAGGAAACAGTATATGGTCCTAAGCAGAATCCTGTTGACTAACAATGGAGCTTAATACTGTTCCAGTGACAGCTCCCCCCAATTTCCATCAAATCTCTAGTGCTCAAAGAGATCGAAGTATGCCCCTTAATAACAGCAGGATTTCTACTTGCACATGGGAGTACTGATTTCTATTCCATTTGTAGAACTAAAAAAGACCTTGAAGGCCATCATCTGGCCAAACCCCTGCTCAAGCAGACTGTACAATGGAGAAAACAAGTACAACAACAACATGTCAGGTACCCAATCAGCTTCTGCTCTGATTAACTACCTCCATCAAATGAGAGAAAACCTTCTTCTATGGAAGCCTGTTTCACTGACAAACAATTCACTGGGAAGTTTCTCCTCACAATTAACCAAAATCTGCTTCCTTGCAATTTCCAGCTATTGGTTTTAGTACTGCCTTCCACAACAACAGATCTCTGAGATGCTGCTGAAACTCTCATTTAGTTGCTAATTGCTGATTTCTATTAGAATAACTGTGAGAAAATCCAGATGCTTCAATCAGATAGTCAATTTTGTTTAGCAAAGGGCTTAAATTAGCCCAAATAAATTGAGATTATTCACACAGAGCATTTAATTTAGTTTCTACTCCTAAAATGGATTTGTGAGTCAGTTACAGTCACATAGGGATTTCTACAGAACACACCTGTGAGAGAAAATTTTCCCTCTTGTCCACCCCTAGGCTATAAATAAGACCATCTGCAGTACTTATAGTGCAGCGGTTCTTAACCTTTTCTTTAGCAGGGACTCTCTTTAAATATATTTTGTTGCTGCAGACCACCAAGACTTAACTCAAGATTTAAAACCCTAAAGTGCACCAAATATTTATTTAAAATTTCTCATGAAATGTCTCATCAAGAGATATTCCTTGTTATAATGGCAACACTTTTTAAGATGACTGGAAGAAGCTTCACTTTGCTTTGAACAGGATGCACCCTCATCAACAACATCAATTATTTTACGTTTCAAATTCATTCAGCAATCCATTCTGAGGCTCAGCCAAAATGTATTGTTATGAAATTCACTGTGACAATATTGAAAAGTCACTCTACCCAACAATAACCAAATGGTTTTATCAGGAGAAATTGAAGAAGAAACACAATCATGAAGTCTATCTGAACACTCACTCACACTGACACTGACTGATTTCGACTCTCTCTTTCCCTGGCTTCTGACTGTCTATGCAGTAGCAAGAAATGTCAGCTGCTGTCTCTCAGCCACTCAGCATTATTCACTTGCATGTTCTTGCCCTATGCACAAATATCAAACAATTATTTACTATCAAACAGTTATTTTCATAACTGATTTTTACATTTTTGTTTGGTTTTAATGGAGACGGTAGGTTAGAAAAGCCAAGTTTTACACAAACAAGTAAGGGAAATTAAGATTTTGTTCGATTTTTCCTTCCTTCCTTCCTTCCTTCCTTTCTATTTTAACTGCAAAATATCATAGCATTTTTTCAAGCCTTCATGGACCCCTGTGAGGACATTGCAGGCCCCCGGGGGTCCATGGACCACAGGTTAAGAACCTATGTTTTAGAGCATTTGAGAGAAACAGTCCAGAATCCTATTGCTTATGTCCATTGTTGTAAGTCCAACAGCATAAATTTCAGCAGCAAATTGCTACTAGTTAAGAAGTTAAAGCTTGTAATTCTTGTTGTGCACCCATCATCTGACTTGATATATGACACACACACAAAATATACAAATTTCTACTTTTTGATTGGTGGGAATTCACCACTGAGTTTCATGCCATTCAACATATCTCAGCACAAGCAAACAGTAGAATGTTGGCCATTAACTGTTTTAAAATACATACACCAGGGGAAATAGTTTCAGAAAATGCATACATTGTGTATATTGAGAAAACATCTGTAAAAATGTCCACACAGAAATGAAAAACAAAGTCTCACAACTCGATGTAAAGAAAGGACTAGATGGGAAAACAGGTGAGATCCAGAAAAACACAATGAAATCAAGACTCCCCCCACCCCATCTCCATCCTTAAGCGGCCTATCTTTTCACAAACAAGCATGCTGAAAATATATTAGATTCCACAAAACTGAAAGCTGTTTCCAAAATACCTTTTCGAATGTCTTCAGCTTAGCACATAAAAGGTTCTACAAGCTTGGAGGCAAAACACATATACACAACCAGTAACAATATATCAGCCCACAGTGTGCTTAATAATAATTAATACAAGTGGAATTTGAGATCAACTTTGGATCAATTGTAGGCTGTGAACAAAGACAGGCTAGTAACTCCTGATTTGTTAGAATGAAATGCAACAGAAAGTTGAAAAGTGAATCATTGTTCTGTTCCAAGGTACACATATATGTTCGCTGTGGAAAGGCACTGATGCATCCTTATGACTAAGAGTAAGGATGTACATAAGAGGAGGGACCCCTATTACACATGGAATTATATATATATATATATATTACCACTTTCCAAAACCTTCTATGCAAGGGCAAATGTTCAGATGGCTAGCACTGGGGGAATTTTACCAATGTGTTTGTTTCAAATTTTGGCAAATAAATAAATAAATAAATAAATAAATAAATAAATAAATAAATAAATAAATAAATACACTGGGGATCAAATCAAAAATCATGAAGCCATCAGCAGAACAAAAACAGATGTATCTATTGGACTACCAACAAAAACCCTTCTGCTGCTAACCCAAAGGTAAACAACAACAAAAGTGTATGTCCTGGAGCTTTACCTGAAAGCAAACCATGAAGCAGACCTTTGGACTTCAGGAGAAAATTACTATTGGCACAGATGGCAGAGTCATTGGATATTATGGAATCGTAATCATCTTGCCAGGGGCTGCTGTGGTGGCGGCATGCAGGGCATATGCCATGTTTGTGTTCTTGTCTGCAGACAACATGAACTGCACCTGCACTACAATAAATGCAAGCTCTCTTAACTCTGCAGGAAGAGAAAGAAAAAGGAGTTGAAGCACATCTTTGTCTGAACTCTCCAACTCATTAGGACGAAGGAGAGGCTATCAAATGAGAAACAAGTATCAGATATAGTGGTTTGTGGTTAAACTAGCAGAGTTATGTGGAAACACTCATACACAGCAACTGCCTTGGGAGCTGATTAAAGCCAGTATTGTTTAGATGGAGAATGAAAAAGAACACCCTTGGCAAAATTAAAAAAAATGTTTTGTGATGGCCCCGCTCCTAAACTACCTACAAAAAACTTAACATACATAGAAAGCATGTAAGGTCAATTTATGTTCAGAGAGTTAATGTTGTCTTCCTGGTGAGTCATCTCTGCACAAGAAAGCTCCCAGGGAAGGGGGAGACAAAGGAACCAGGAGGAGTCTAATGTACCAAAAGAGTGTCTGAACTAGGATAGCTAGCCCTGATTATCTTGTTTAATTCTTCCCTCTCAGGAATGATTGTATGCAAGGTCACATTATCTACAACAACAGGACACACTTCTGAAAGGACATCAGAGGAAGAAAGCTTCTAAGGAGGAGGAAGAGTATATAGGTATATCGCACAGGAGAATCTGATATACTGGGACAGAAGAACTAGGAGACATCCTGTGTCATTGGAACAATTTAGCTGATGTGCAGATCTTCCCACCAAAGGGAAGATGACTGCTATTTAGTCATGCTTATGTCAGTGGGAATGAATGGTTTCACTAGAAGAAAACTTGAATGGATGTCCAAAGACTGCAGGACTTTGAATACAAAAATGAATGACTGAAAAAGGACTTTCGCAACTGGTGCTGTTATTGCACCTTCTTATTAAAGGTAAGGGACCTGACAGAGAAGGCAGAATGTTGAATGTGGGCATGGTATGTAGTTTGGAAAGGTTTGTGAGGCTTTGGACTACAGCTTACTGTGCTAAAGTGAAAGTTTCCTGGCAGGAGACAGGCTGTATCTCATGAGGACTGTGAAGAATGGATGTGGCAGAAGCCCTGCAGGCCTGACCAAGAGCAATTTAAAATAAAATCCTATGGGAAATGGAAGCAATGGAGCCCAGAGTTACATATGGCTAAGTATCAGAGACAAATACATGTGTGGGGGGGGGGGGAGCCAGGAGGTGGAGTTAAAGCCTGGTGGTTAACAGGGAAACAGGGTTTCCTTGTGCTTTAGCACTTCCTCTTTTTTCCTCACAGTACTAATGATTTGTGTTGAAATTTCAGCCTTTTTAAAGCACCATCACCCTTCTGCCAGAGTGCCTGAGGAAACTTCAGTGATTTGTAGAGACATGGAAACTGACCCAAGCATGACAGCGAGCTTGTTGAATTGCCTTGTATCTGATCCAGTAACATATGTCCAGTAATAGAAATCCAATCCAGTCAATCAATCAATCAATAGTAGGGTCATAGGGATATGTGGAAGGATCTGATAAGAAACAAGAAATAGGTTTGTGATGAAATTGTAGACCCAGGAGATCGTATCATGTGGAAAGAAAAAACATCTTACAGACATTTTTCTTACTTATTCAGTTTTTGGTAGGTGATATCAGTGATTTTTAAAATAAAGGTGCTTCAACCATGCCTAATCAAAACAACAACAACAGTCTCTCTCAAAAAGATGAGGGATGACTTCGGTTGCTTTTTGTCTTTCGTCTCCATTTCACCGTCCAGAAACAGGCAGTTAATAATGGCTGTGTTTGATGACTATGTATGAGTGGATCATACCTCTGAAACCTTATCTCTAAACATCACAGATTCCCTGCCTCACTGCTTCAGAGAAAAAATAATGAATTTGTGTCAAGAAAGAAACAAAAGTGTTTAGAAAACAGTCAACCCGCCCCCATAAGAAAAAATGGAAGAATGAATCATCTGTTTTGTGCGAGCTGAGAAGATACTTGTCTGTGGTTTGGAACTAGAAAGCATTTGCCCATGTGTTGGCCTTATGGGCTGAAAACAGAAGCCCAAATGTCACTTTGGGGAAAAGCTTTGGTTGAATTTGATGCCTGTATTCAAATTGCATGTATCATACAAAGGTCAGAAAAACACCCCCATGTGTAATTTACTCGGCTCTTACTGGCAAATCTGTTCCGAGTGCTTAAGAAAAACACAAAAGCAGGCCTAAACATGTGCCAGGTTTCCATGACTCCCTAGTCAATTTCTAACTGCAGCTGCCTCTCAAGAGCTAATTGCCCAGTAGGAACTTTGAGTTCTCTGCCTGCATTTTCTCTTTTTTTTTCCTCCCCCAGTTCCATCTCATTTCCCACCAGCCCTCAAATTCTTCCATCTTCAATACTTCCCATTCAATATTCAAGACAACATAGAACGGAATCTCAGGGGCTCTTAAAATCTTCTTATTTTAGCCCTGCCACTGAGCTGTGGCATTATTCAAAACAATGTAAACCAACGCAACAACATTCTATCCTGGATTTTCACAAGTGGTCACCGTGTGCTATGAAGCAGCTTCTTCAAAAGTTCCTCCCCATCCCACAGCTGCTTTACAGGAATGTCCTTAACATTGCAGTGAGACATGTTGTGGTGGTGTGCAAAGGAGGAATGTGTTTCCCTCACTTTTTTGTGGTGTTTTTTTTTTCAACCTTTGACCCTCCAGATGTTTTAGACCAACGGTCAGAAGCGCCATCCAGTGTGGCCAAGGGTAAGAGATCCTGGGAGTTAAGTCCTAAAAAGCTAGAAGGCCAAGTGTTGAGAAACATGAATCTATGTGTGTCTTTCTCAGTCCAGTATCTTCCAGGCATATTGCTAGAGGTTGTAGCCTAATATATCTGCGGGGGGGGGGGGGGGGGATCAGGTTACAGAAGGCTAGCCCAGGTATTGGTACAGAATAGTAGGCATCTGTGGCAAACTAGCTGTAGCAAACCCTTGAATACAATGGAATGCACCAATTTAACAGAGGAGAATTGAATATGGGAATCGGGATTACACCCAACAGCCCTAATTCTGACCTCTACTTATTGACTGAACTTTGTGTGCAGTGCTAGGGCATGCAGAAAGCTTTATAGACAGAAGACTATCTGATTTTTATTACAGAATCCAGAGCCTGCACAGACAGCTAACATAAATATGTGTGCACATTGTATGTAAAGATCTTCCACCTAAGCACTGAGTGTATTCATGCTGAGAATTTATGCAAGGGCCCAGCTGGAGTCAAGAAAGAAGTGCACACTTGAGTTTGAAGAGTACCTGGGCACAATGTGAAGCTTATCACTACACCAGTGGAGAAGGTCCAGCTGCCCACCAAGTCCAGAAGCGGAACCAAGCATAAACTCGCATATTATCTGTAGCCTGAAATTCATACATTTCAAAGCATATTACATGACTCACATAAAAATATTTTTAAAATATATACAGATTGAAAAATGGGCATTGACACACTTGAGGAAGGTGTGACAATATGCTTTAGTCAATGGATGAAAAATGCACACACTGCGTAAATGCACATGATCAATGCTTTCACTTTTAAAAATAGAAAAAGAAACAGGCAAAGAATTGTGCAGGAAAAAAACCCATTATAGTCTGATACAGACACAGGTTTGAACAAGTTTGGAAACGCTTCATGAGTTTGAGGTTCACAGAGTTTTACTTGGTGTTCTTTTCATTTTTTGTTTTTTCAAAATTCCCCTGAAATCTTGTCATACTTGTGTGAACATGTCAGTTTGTAGCTAGGGTTGGGGTCAGCCTGAGAGGAGAGGAAAAATCCATTCATTTCAGTCCAGAAAGGATGCACATTTAAACAAAAGTTCATGACTTTAAAAGGAAACCATCCTTGGAAAGACAGCAGCATATGCTGATCACTTAAACTAATGCTGATAGAAATTGATAGGATTGCCAAGGGTAAGAGGTCTCTTCATAAAAAGTTCAGATACGTATGTGCTAGGTGAAGAGAGAGGATGCTCTCTATTTCCTTTCCCCAGTCTTCCCTTTAAGGCTCCGGTCTGTTCCATCACTCCTCTCTAGCTTCCCTCATCACTCAGGCTTGGCTGCCAGTTTCATGAAGGAGCAGGGAAATCTCCAGGCTTTTCTGAGCTCTAAAATTGCCTGTCCCCTCAAGGAACTGGAAGTCTGCCCAGCTTTCTGAGGTAAAAAGGAAGAGAAGCAGGTGGGGGGAAAATAGAGAAAAGACAGATTGCAATGGAAGATTGTACATGTGTGACTGGCTGGGAAAGAAATGTGACAGTTGCTTAGATGTCTGCTTCTCTAAAACTTTGGAAACCCTTGTTTGGCATAGATTTAAATGAACAGCTGGGGCTAAGTGAAGTTGCACATACCACCCCCTTGTCACCTCACCTGACCTTGTTTCCTGTTGGGAAAAGCCATGCACCCATTGCTTTGCATTCAATTAGTTCAGCATGAAAGCAGCTGGCTGAGAATGAGCCAGTGCTGTGGCTACTTATCCTCATCTCACTCCCTTTTTCCCCTGGATTTTTTTTTTTTTTTTTTTTTTTGCATTTTGTCTGGATTTTCATAGTAACAGGAGATAAGAGCATAGCATGAAAACATTCCTTAAGAATGTCTTGAGTCGATCCGCATCCCTTGTGACCGCTGCTAGTTTTTCCTGAAGCAACGCAGGCTTTAATCTGAAAAGACCAGAACCAAAAGATGGACACTGCTGAAAGCTTTGAGGGTTTTCAAAAGGCAGACTGCTTGCAAAAACAGCATCTAGAAAATAACACCAAGTTTTCCTTTCTCATGTGTAAATCAACTTAATTGGCAGCAGAAAGGTTAATTGAATGTAACATTCCTCTTTGGGAAAACAGCAATCGGGAATTTGTTTCTTGCTCTTTCCCCTCCATTTTTCTGTGTCTCATCTTAATTACATACAAATTGATTAATTATATATTGATTAAACAAATATATCTCCACTGCCAGATAAATCATTGCTGATCTCCTGAATTTTTTAAGTTTTCTCATGTAGGGCCACCTCTTCGTTGTCTTCCATTTTTCAGATAAATAGATGCACAAATCATTGGATTTCTGAATCTGAGGGGATAACTACATTGACAAATAATGCAGAGAATGCTCCAGGATTAGAAGTCTGATTCATATTGTTTTCCATTGATTAGATGACATACAAGTCAATGCAAATAAGACCAAATTTTTCACACCTAATCCATACAATGAATGGATCCAGGAGCTGGCTCTCCTGCTTCTTAGTTCAAAATGGGGAGACCAGGAACAAAAAGGTACTCACAGGGGTGTCAGGTCCCTCAAATGAACAACCCTTTTCTCCAAACCAGCCTCCTGCAGATCTAGAGGGACACTGCAGAGCTACCTTAACAAGCTGCAAATAAGGCAGATTGCCAATTTCCTCTTCTCTCCCTCTTGATTCATGTATGGTCACCTAAAGCGAACCCAACTAAGGAAACCTGACTTCCTAGGTGCAACTTCCCAATAGATCCATTCATATTTTTTTCTGCTGTGTAGTTACATCCTCATTTATGCTTCAGGACCAGAGTTGAATCAGATTGCCTCCACATGCAATAACAGAAGCTCTAGTGACCAGATCAATGGAAGTAATAATACCATTTTAATCTGCCTTGGTCAAGTTTCACCTATATTATTGGAAGTAGAAATGGAAGTCCTTTGTGCCCCTTCATCATAAGTCCTCTGTGCAGCAGGACAGCTGCTGTGCATTCCCTTCCCCCTCACCCCCGGCTCACCCACTGACTTGACGCTACAGGCTGCAAGGAAGTAGGTTTTGTATCTCCATGAACCCCTACACAGGATTTTGGTGCCCAATTTAAGTAAACACACAACAAATGTTATATGGTAGCTACTAGTGATGGGATATTTCTTTTTGTCTCTCAGGGGAGACAAATGCAAAGATCACCACCACAGGTTGCCGGGCCCTTTGGACCCATCGTCCAGAACCGATTGGTCCACTTACTGCTTGCAGCACACCACACAGGGCTGTCATAGTTTGCACCTTGCCAAGTGCAGAAGTAGCCCAGCTGGCACTTCCCCACCTCTCTGCACTGCTGACCATTCAGCAACTGAGCAGGGAGAATCATCATCCCGCCTCCTCGCCACAGTGGTCAGCAGCACAGGGAGGTGGGGGAGTGCCAGCTGGGCTACTTCCACGATTGGCGAGGTGTGAACTATGTCAGCCTTGTGCGGCGTGCTGCAAGCGGTAAGTGGACCAGTCGGTTCTGGGGGGGGGGTCCAAAGGGCCCAACCACCTGTGGTGGTGATATTTGCATTTGTCTCCCCTGAGAGACAAAAAGAAATATTCCATCACTAGTAGCTACCATATTACATTTGTTGTGTGTTTACTTAAATTGGGCACCAAAATCCTACATAGGGGTTCACGGAGATATAAAACCCACTTCCTTGCAGCCCAGTTTTATTATTTTAACATCACTCTTACATCAGTGTTTCTATGCAAATAAATAAATAGACAATCCAAATTTAACATATCATTATTGCGCAGCACAGAGATTTATGTTGTGTACTGTCAAAAATAAACATCAAACACAAACCTAGGAAACAAATTTGTTGGAATTCAATTTCTTTCAACCACTGAAAATCCACAATAGTTGGACTTCAATACAGGTTGGGCATGTTTCCCTCTTTCACAGCAATTCAGTAGCTGTCAGAGGCTTGGAAACACAATTTTCCATTTCTCTGCTGAACCATGTTTACAGCACATTCGGTGAGAAATTCAGTTTCCTCATGCCTCTGATAAAGCCACATAACTCAAATATAGACTCCATTTTTAAAGTGCTCACACTTATAACCAGTTGCTTTGAGAATAGCCATCTCTTGCAGAAATGCACAGAATAGGCATTTTTCATAAAAATAATCATTAATTAATGTTGTTGTTCATACATTCTCTATTCTTTGCTGGGACACCTGGTGCTACATATCACTGTCTGTCAAGCCTTCCTCACATTTCAGACCGATTGCCTTCGTCCTTTGACCAGAATGGGTCAGAATGTGGACTCTAAGGCTGTGACTACATGATCAAATACAGTAGGACTTGCTCCGGTTATAAAACAAATGAATTCAAATTAATTTTTACTGATCACATGACACAATGGCCAATTTGGATCAACCCAGGCCTTTTTGCTCCCAACATGGAGCTTTTTCTCTGCCACTTGGGGACTTCCACATTTTTCTGAGCTGGAACCATTTGAATGGACTTTACCCCATGTGATCATTTCTTTCATTCAGCAAAAGGATGGGGGGGCATGTCTGTGGGTGGTGTTGTGGTGACATAGGCAGTTGAGTTGTGATGTTTAGGGACTGCAGAACACCTTCCTCCATGATCTGTCCCCTGAATGTCCCCTATTTTAAAATATTTGTAAATATTTCTTTTTTCAATAAGCAAGTCTAGGGTTATTTGATAGTGTAGTAAAAGCTTAAGTCTTTGAGGAGTCACTGCAATTTCACAAGGTGTTCATAGCATTATTTTACACTAAATGTATGTGGCTAATTTGAACTCAACAGGGACCACTGCATAATCAACAGTTATTGCACATGGGGGCATGGGGAATGTTTCCAAACAAAGACCACATAATCTGGGATTCACACACTATTTTACTAACAAGCAGAGGTTAGATCACAGAATCCACCTGTATAATCTCTCACAATGTCCTACAGAGTAGCTCAGTCCTCTAGAGCAGTTTTTCATGAGGCGCAGGTTACAACAGGAGAAAGAAGAAAGAACCACTTCCTATTCTTCTTCCAATAGGAACATCCCATGAACAGAGATCCACAGAGAAGTCCAGATCCAATTCAGTGCCATGAATCCAGTTGGTAGTCTCATCTGGAGTAAACCAATTGAGGCAACTGCTGAATAATGAGTGAACCAATACATAAATCCCATTAATTTAGTGGGTCTTCTCTAAATAGGACTACCAGCTAGATTCAGGACACAATCTCCAAGTGATGCTAAAGAATACACAAAGATGGACAATGTCCGCTGAGTAATGTATATTATAGGTGAACTGTTCACATACTGTCCATCTGTGCTCAGTGTGTGTTATGTGCTATAAAGTCAATTTTGATTTATGGTCACCCTCGGAGTGTTTCAAAGGTATAATATGTAAGATATTTAGGGTGTGCTTTCACCATTGCCATCCCCCAGTGAGTTTCCATGGCTGAGCAGGAATTTGAACCCAGGTCTCCTGAGACCTAGTCCGATGCTCTATTCACTACACTACACTAGCTCTTACTTGCATGCTAAACATAATCTATGGAGACTCTCTATTTTTACCAAAAACAATTTTTATTCCTTAACATTTATTTCTGGGTATCCACAATGATAAGGTATGTCATACAGTAATACTGTCAATCTGTCCACATTCTATCTCCACTGAATCGATGTAACTTATATATGTGTTCACTTACCCAAATCCCATTGGCTTAATGTGCCTCTTTTAGTTCTGACCAGGGATGTTCACCAGCTTTGGAGAAGAGTGTTCACAGGGTGGTGTAGGAATATTTGTGTGTTCATGGGTTAGCTTCAAGAGGTTACAAGAAGCCAACAGGTTGATTCAGCCATCCCTACAAATCACTAAAGTTTGATCTTATGTTTTCTGGGGTTAGAAATGCTAAAACCTGAGGGGAAACTTTGGCATGAATTGCTATAGCAAAAGAAAGAAGTGTCAGAGTAGAAAGAGGTTGGTTGCTGAAACCCCAATGAAAGCCCAGACCTCCCCTGGAAGCTCCTGTTGCTAATCTCCTGGGCAAGGCTCACCATACCCTGTAGATTTCCATTCATACAACAAGCAGCCATTTTTGCATCCAGGTGTGACAAAGTGAGAGTGCTACATCACTTCCTACACTAGACATGTTCCATAATTCCCCTGCTTTTTCTTTTTAGGTAGCTACACAGAATTTTCATTACACTTAGGACTGAGTATGTGTGTATGAATGTGGGATAGACTACTGACTCTTTTGTTGGGGCTTTGATTATGTAAATCAAAATGGCATTAGAGATTACCTTTCTCTCTCTCCATTGTTTTCTACTTTATTCTGTTTCTTAACGCCTGCTGTTGAGTGACGCAGGGTAGATTCATGGAAGGGGGAGGTGCTTGACAAGGAACAGAATGCATGGCTCCAGGAGGAGGGGGATGGATAAACAGGAAGAAAGCTGGTAGGAGCTTTGGCTACATGCTGAAAGGTACAGTTCCCCACATCCCAGCTGACATCACTTTGTTTTCCCTATACATAACTCCAGAACATTCAGATAACTGCCTGAACCAGATTATCAGTCAGTTGAGGTCACCTCTGAAACATCTCAGGGTAAATTGGTCCTAATCTGTGCAGGAAATATTACAATCAAATTCTTATTAGTCAGTATTCACATACCTCTATTTCCTGCTAATGATTGGATTTAGCTCAATGTGTTGCATTTAGGCTGAAGATGCTAATGTTCAATGCCTTATCACAGCCACTTAACTTATTGTCTCTCGGTTTCTGCCCAGTATCCTGATGTACAGCTCCATCTGCACAATGGGAATGACGATACAGTCAACAGCAGATTGTAACAGATCAAAGACTTATTCTTTCCAATGGGATGTGCACATCTTGGTCTCATGGTGTGAAAATCATGAGCACCCCAAAATTGAAAAAAATAAAGTCAGTTTCAAATCGGTGGCCATCTGCCACTGATGAAGACATTGTCTGAGAGGAAGGTTATGAATCTAAATGCTTCTTGGTCCCACAGATACCTACAGGATTTTCTGCTTTTTCTGCTTCTGTTCTCTGGCATTTTCTGGCCTGCACAATGTCCTCAGTTTCTTCCCATGAAATCTTGCATAAGTCCTACGATACACAGAATTTAATGCTATTCATTGCCATTCATATTTCTCATCATCACCTCTTGTCAGTTTCAGGCTCGAACACTGACTAACACACCTAGTGGAACTGACCTGGGTAAGACCCTGAAATTGACAAGTATAGCAAAAAGACATAAAGACTTCCTGCTTCTTGCTTCAGGAAACCTCTTAGTCTCCAAGGGAGTCTGGAAGGGATTCCTTGTCAGGTGACATGTCAAAAATTGCTGAGGTTAAAAAAAATGTTGACTACCTGTTACATTTCTGTCTCAGAATAACATAACTCATTAGGTTACCATGAAGATAAAATGACTTCCAAACACAACCAAAGTCTCAGCACTGTGTTACTCTACATGGGGAAGTTTCGGCAAAATTGACAAGCTGTTATCATTTTAAAATCAGTTTTTCAGTAATACACATTAAATTTACATTTAATCTTGTGTATATTAAAACTGTAATTTCTGATTGAAAACAATTGCTGATTAACAACTGTGTAATGGATCTGCATAAATTATGTGGTTGTTATTCCTCATTTAATATGCTTTTCCCCAATCAGTCTGGCATTTAACCTACAAAATCTGCTTTTCACAGTTAGATTTCCAAGCACTGCTATCGGTAAATATGCAAATGCAATACTTTCCTTTAACCATTCAGGTTGCAATTATGAGATAACAAATATTCTTTCTTGCTTATGCAACTACCTGAAGGCAAATAATGCCATGGTGAAAATTTTGAAATGAGCCACCATGCCTAAAATCTGAGTGTCCTCAAAGAACTTATAATGTAAATTTGGTTTCAAAATTTGACCCCTGGCCTTCCCAAATTGCCACCCCTTTTAGCAAGTTCCTCCCCACAGTGAGTTGGTCCCTCTGCAGGATGCCCCTCATCTCAGGGGAAGCTGCCATGTCTTTCCAGAGAGGGTGGTATCCCTCCACATTATAGAAAATGTGGTGGGAGCAGTGGCAACAGCAGCTACAGTAGCCACCATTCAGGAGGAAGACGAAACAGCAGTGGAAAAGGAAAGCTCAGTAGAGCCATTGTTTTCTTCAATCAGTATTAGACCCCAAGGACCAAAACCACCCTGTGAAGGCTGGCATTGAATAAAGAGAATAATGGCAACCAGCCTTTGGCAAGGGGCATGAGGTATAAAACATGTAGTGCCCTCTTCCTTCCTTTTTTTCCTGTGGTGGGTGGCCCTTCATCACTGTCATCTGATCCCCAGCACAGCCTCAGTCATACACCTTCATCTTTCCTTCCCTTTCCTCCATTCTTTCTGCAGCCGAGCTTCCTTCTCCTCCTTCATGGTGGTGATAGCAGTTAGTACCATTTTTCCTTATCTTCTAGGGCAAGAAGAGAAGCCACCCTTCCCAGTAAGACAAGACAGCTGTGCATTGTGTGGCACTGTTGTGACATAATTTTTAGCAAAAGGGAGCACCACATCTGCTGCCACCAGCCACCTAACACCTGCGGTAACCAACTGGATCAGTCTAACAGCAGGGCTGTCCCCTGTCTGATGGGATGAGACACGAACCAACACAGAGGGATGCAATTTCCTCCATGACTGGAGAGAGGGAAGAGTTAATTTTTCCCTGTCAAATTTTGATGAAAATTCCCCAAAGAGGAAAATACTTTGGTTAAAAGCTTAAAAACCTGTACTCTGGAAGGCAAAGCAATTCAGACCAAGACCTCACATCTCAAAGATGGGCACATTGATGCATTTTTATGCCTTCAATTCTACTCAAAGTACACACTACAGCGTAATTCAGCTAGCCACCACAGTCCCTATATATCACTAGTAATGTGGAAGAGCTGACAAGAAAAACACATTTGGACAATGTCAACATCTATATATGGGACTGGGAAGATATAAAGTGGATATAAATTGTTCAAAAATCCCAGAAAGATTAGAAAAGGAAGTGAAGTCTCACTATATGCAAAAAAAATACATATTCCAGCATGGAAATATAGGACAATCAGCTTGGTTGTCCCATCAAGAGCAGCTAGTTTAATATAACTGTTGCAAAAAAACAAAAGGAACATGTAGCTGGAGTCTACTACCGACCACCCATTCAAGGAGAGGATGCGGATGAAACTTTTGAAAAACAAATTGCAAGAATTTCAAAGAGGCACAATGTAGTAGCAACGGGAGATTCCAATTACTTTGAAATCAAAATTAGTTTGAGCTTATGTTAAAGTACAGAAAGGACACATCAATGTGCCTATATTTTGACTGATGAGGGAGAAGAGTTGATTTAAAGTCCAAATTCCTTTATTTCAAACAGTATACCTTCAACTATAAATCTGTGCTTTAAACCACAGAGGAAATTCCTCTTTGGAGAATTTCCTTGGTTTTTAAAATGAAAAATCAAGGAACATACAGATGCTAATTTTGGATTCACTAAACAACTTAAGATAAGAGAAACTTTTTTTAAAAAAATGCCAGTATTAATAAACAAAGCAAAGGAGGGGAGTACACCAGTCCCCCTACCACTGTTGGCAGTCAAGAGCAACATGAAACTTCAGACTCATTGTACAAAGCAGACCATCTCTCCCAACTAGTTCTGTTAGTGAATACTGATCGTAATCAAAAAGTTGCCAAAAAGGAAGGGGGGAAGCACAGTCTGCCCCATGCATTTCACTGAGGGGGATGGCATGGAAACCAGTCATCAGCTACAACTCTATGGTGGCTAGAACCATGCTACACCCTTCTCCCTTGTCAGAGCCTGAAAAAGTTACATCCTTGAACTACAACACCCAGAATCCCCCATGCTGGCTGGAAGATTCTGAGAGTCATAGCTTGAAAGAGTGACTTTCCCCAGCTTTTCATCCAATATCTCTTATTCCTTTTCAAATCATGACCTACTTCCTATTGTCTAGTTTGACCCGAATCCCTTGTATTTAAAAGATCATAATAGTAACAGCTAGTAATTATGAACTTTAGTGGTTGTTTATTTTAAAGTAACTAATATTCTAGCACACAGTTTTAAAGCAGTCTCTTTCTAAATTTCCATCCATGACAAACAAGATGAAGAAAGCCTCTGTAATTCTCATGATTTTTCCAAAAGCTAAGACATCTAGGGTTAAAAAAAACCCTGCATGGTTTGGTGGGGTTTTTTTTTGGGGGGGGGGTTGGGGGTTGTACTTCTAAAGAACACAAGAGGTCTATTTAGACATGGGGTCTTCAAGAAGTTTATTTAGTTAAAGAATGAGGAGAGAAACACACTTGACCCCCTAACTCAAAAAGTCACGCCCACACACCCCATTCCCCCCACTTGTGCATTTGTGATCCCACAACTAGAATAAAACTAAGGACAATACTAAGATTAATACAGGATCTGGAGCATCTACAGGAAAGCTCCTAGATCAGAACTTTGAAAAATTTAGAGGTTTCCCAACTCCTGATTGGTTATGGCAAACCAGTCATGGTTTGGATTTGGCCAATGAGTCTTTATGCAAAGGACATTTATGCCACCATATGATCATAAGTAAGATTTGTAATGGAGGAGGAGTGCCTGAGTTTTCATGAGCAAGGCAGCAACACAGGGGAGGGTGGCATGAGTGTTCCCGTGCTCACATACTTATTTAACCCATATTTAAAATCCCTGAATACAGCTACGAATTTTCCCTCAAATTAAGTTGTAACAACACTCTGTTGCTCTAAACTGTTGTCTCCATAGAGCTGAAAGTATTTCAACAAACCTGTTCATTTTCCAGTGCAATTTACAATTTTCCACTGGAGTTGCCTTGTTTCTGAGTTAAATTTAGTTTCTAATTAAAATATAATGGCAATAATTTAGCTGCTTAGTTTCTATGAGAGCAAGCACAGAGTCCAAAACTATCCCTGAGGGTAGAAACAAAATAACAACCCTTGAGTACAAGAAACTCATGGACAAATCTCATTGGATAGTTCCTAACTTTGTACCTAACTGCATCACCCACCATGTCACTTAAGATGCTGGGTTCAGGCCTGATTGTGAAGGTGTGTTTTGGCAAGACTTGTGGTGCAAGGAGTACATATGTGAATGCTATCGTGTTCAGTTTAGAAAAAGCAACACCAGCCCTACCATTAGACAGAGTGGGTAGTCAGCCTATGCAGTAGACGATGGAGAGAAGCAACAGCAGTTCCTGACCTCCCAGCTATTCTCTGCTTTTGAACTGCAGACTTCTGTATACCATGCAAGTATAAACTAGTGTACATCCCTCATGTAGTGGAAGATGTGTTATCTTGCCAATATTGAGTAAACGTCAGCTGCCAATCCATTTGATGTCTGTCTGTGTATGTAATATGGAGAGACAGATTTTGTTTTTTGTCTCAGGCAGCATGTCCTGAGTCAACCGCATGAAAGGAATATCTCTCAATCTTCTATGACTTCCAGAAACCATGCTGAATTCCAGTGGCTATGGGACTGCCATTTAATGAGTTGTTTTCTGGAAGATGATGCACCACACTGAATGCACAAAGACCCCTTGCAATGACATGGCATGCTTGCATCATTGTGCTGCATTGGCACAGTATGGCCAGGTGCATTCATGACAAGGTCTAAAGCATCCTAACAGACACCAGGATTGTGAGTAACTGAACTAAAATCCCCCAAATCCCATTTCCTTTCTGGAAAAAAAAATCAACCAACCAAACAACAGACACAAGGATTGAATCAGCGAATCATTGCCATAATCTATGGCAGACTTTGATGGCAGAATTACCTAATGGTGGAACTGCTGAAACATGGATGTATGAAGAAAAATCTAACAGCTAGATTCCTGTGACATGGATGTAGATGGCCAAGTTGTCACCAGCGAAGATGAATAAGGTGCATTTCCCCCATAGAACACATTTTCTACAACTGTGTCTTAGATGCACCACTACAGACTAGATGAGGAACTCACACAGCCACATGCTCTTCCACTAAAACAAAATCCCCCCTGTCATGATCATGGGATATGTAGTCCAAAGCGTGTCATGATCATGGGATATGTAGTCCAAATCATGTCATGGTGATGGGATATGTAGTCAGAGAAATGTAAAATGGAGTCAGATAGGTTCTGTGTAAAGATGATTTGAGAGACTTTGGAATATGTTTTTCTAACCGCCATGAGAGTGTTTTCTGAAGACCGTTACAGCCAACATCCTGATAACATGAAGGCCAGATTGAGGGGCCATGGCAGACTCAACATTCCAAGCTTGTTACAGAAGACATAAACAACACCTGCACTCTCATGGGAATGAGGGAAGGAGAGAGGTGGTATGACCCCTTAAGGTTAATTGGTTAACAGCCAGAAAGGCCATGAAGAAGGGAGGAGTTTGGAAAAGTAGAAAATGGACGATGGGTTATGCGAATGTAGCTTACTGGTGCTTACTGATGCTTACTGATGATGGATGGAGACTGGTGATGTTTTTGTGTTGTTGTTCGGTTCCATGAAGGAGAGAGGATGTAAGTAAGGAGAAAAAAGGAGGTGGGGGCTA
Organism: Intellagama lesueurii; assembly: GCA_037013535.1. NCBI lineage: Eukaryota > Metazoa > Chordata > Lepidosauria > Squamata > Agamidae > Intellagama > Intellagama lesueurii. The sequence goes on from JBAJHW010000002.1 coordinate 224,017,225, forward strand.
ACCCACCATAGCCCACTATAGCCTACCCTAGATTAGCTTTTAGAGTTTATTATTTTAAATGGGAAATATTTATCTTATTTAACTGCAATGATCTTTGAATATGTTCTTAATGCTGATGCTTTTGCAATATAAACTGATTTCTAATGAATCTTTATTTTTCTAATAAAAAATAATTATTAAAATTCCTTACTGAGGACTGGTGTCTTGAACAGCAGGGTCTGGCTAAATCCAGGAGATGGAGAGGGCCACAAACTAGCTATCATTCAAGAGTCCTACCTAACAGAGCTGTTGTGAGTTCTAAGGAATCACAAAGCCCATGTGCCTGTACTTGCAAAGTACTGAGTAAGTGTGGAGTGTTCTTTTTAGTTCAGACTTGTTCAAAGGGCTTATGCTACGCACTGCTGAGGTCTAAGGACTCGATCCAGCGCAAAGATGGTAGATAAGTGCCGGTCGAAATCTCTGGCCGAATGCCCAACGACCCTTTAGGGGGCCGTAAGCATCACACCCCCTATGTCATTTCAAGGAGAAACAGTCATTAAATCCTTTTGTCTTTGATAGCTAGCTTTCTATCATTATCTTTTATGTTTTACTTTACATATATTCTTTTTTTTAACAGAGAGCATTTCCCTCATTGTAGTAGAAAAGTGATACTACCTAACCTTCAATATGTAGAATAAGGCCAAAGTTACAGTTCTAAAGCTTTATAGTTTAATCAGAAAAAAACTAACATATATGGTAAAATCCATAGCAATTCCTAGCCATGGATTTAAATCCAAGATGGAATTCAGAAGGGGCATATTATTTATCGTTACTAGAAAGCCTAGTATTCAGCCTTCTTTGTTGAATTACATTGTACACAGATCTGAAACAAGAGGATTTTTGCTGGCAGGTACCACCTGACTGGAAAATTGAAAGGGGCAGAAAGGAGGGAGGTGCAAAATATGGCTATCATTCTGTGGTGCTACGGGGCACATACACAGTCATGTTTAACCTGTTTTTAAAATATTTTATTAGTCTGAAAGCAGCATTTTCACAGCTACCTTGACTTAAAGGAGTCAAAACATATACATTTCTCCCTTCAACAACACTGGGGTGAAGGGCACCAGATCGTTCTGTAGTTCAAAATCCATGTATAAATCTTATACCCCAAAAACATAACTACAAAGCATAAACAGTTGATTCACACACACACACACCTCCCCTGATCTATGGCCGTTTCCTGGCATGCCCCAGCCCCCTCCCCAGACACCACATTACCTGTTGTTAGAAGTGTGGCAGCCACCATGACAGGACAGGGGGCCAGCCAGACTGCTGCTATCGCACCGGGGCTGCTGCACTGCTAACAACAGGCCCTAGGTAAGCCTGAAATCCACCGTTCTCAGGCCACTTCCTGGAGATTAATAGCACCACAGTATTTATTGAACACTGATTGATTGATTGATTGATTGATTGATTGATTGATTGATTGATTGATTGATTGATTGGGGTGGGGACTGTATAACCAAAACTCCTCAGATCTGTGCAATTCGAGGGAGGAGTGTAGATTCCCTTTCCAGATTAGCTACTGATCTGTTTTTTAACTTTGGGCACATCTTTTCGTGATATAGTCTGCACACTAAAAGATAGTGCTATATTTGATTGATTTCTTTTTTCAGAAGATCGTGCTATTTTTGTCTCACACCCAAACATTTTGCCCCACTTTCTCAAAACAGAAATACTTTTCATATTGTTTGAAAGACTCTATTTTAAATACAACAAAATAGTGTAATTATACATTAACCCTAACCCTGAATGGATTCCTGCTAAAATACCCTGTTTTCCCGAAAATAAGACCTAACCTGAAAATTAGCCCTAGTATGATTTTTTCAGGATGCTCGTAATATAAGCCCTACCCCCAAAATAAGCCCTAGTTAAGTGAAACCCCACCCTCCACTATTGTGCAGCAACCAGAAGATGACATGACTGTATTTGAATCAATGTAGATTGTTGTACATGAAAAAAATAAAACATCCCCTGAAAATAAGCCCTAATGCGTTTTTTTGAGCAAAAATTAATATAAGACCCTGTCTAATTTTCGGGGAAACACAGTAATATGTTAAAATTAGTTTTATTTTTATTTTTCAAAAAAAATAATTTGTTAGTTTTGGGAGCACTTAAAAATATTTTATTTATTCATTTGTATTTTAAAGTGACTTTATTTTTAGTCGCTTTAAAATACAAAAATGACCCTAAATTACCCAGATGATCCTCCAAAAATATAATTCGGAAGTAATATGAGATGAACCTTTCTTAGTATGTACTACGGTAAAAGTAAGTTTTGATATAACCATTGTTTCTCAATATATTATTTTAAAAGTTCATGTTAGCAGACCATACTGGGGGGAAAACACATCACATCATTTTGTGTCAGCTGAAGCGAAAACATTTAAAAAGCTTGCTCACAAGAAAATTATGATGATGATGATGATTTGCATGAAAACCAATTTCTGATAAATTACAGGTCTCGATCATAGCTGGAAGATAAATACATAAGGATGTTGGAACCTATGGAGATATTCTGAGCAGAGACCAGCGTAGAAGGTCATAGTATTGGATTCTGCTTTGAATTATTCATTAATCCCATTTTCTACCATTCCTCTGTCAGAGTAAAACATCTCTACACATTCAGAATAATTACAGAGTATAACATTTTCTCACCTGGAAGTGCAAGCAAGGCATTGCATAAAATTTTTTGTGAACTATGGTGCCAGTCACAGGTACATTTTAATGTGAGTAAGTGGCATTGAAGTCATTAGAATTTACCTCAGAATGCACACGCATAGGATGGCAACACTAATTTACTGAGGAGGGAAACAATGCCAAAACTCTTTTCCTAATCAGACAGTTTTCTACATGTAAGCAATCTTCTGCATAAGTGAGTTTCAAATACACACTCCTTCACCTAAAGTCTAAAATGGAATAGAGACTCAACAGAACCAGTCCCTTGAATGTACAGACTGATTCATAACAATGATATTGTCCTGTTGAAATATTATTTTGCTGAAATCTGCTAAGAAGATTTGGGAGTTTCCAAAAATGAAAGGAGTTTCCATTTTTTAATTCATTGTATTATCCCCTAGTAATTTATACATAGCTCAAGGAGGCTTGTTTATAGAATAGGTCATTATGTGCTCATGTTTGTGATCCAAGAAGGATGAGATAAGACCTTTGGCTCCTTATAAAGAAACATTTTGAGATATTTGTAAAGAAATAGAATAACATAAGATTACTGTGTTGTAATGGTCTACTCTGGTGAAGTTGATTTAATGGACAATCCACCTGCAATGCTTAGTTACACATAATTTGTCAGACTGCTAGGACTGGAATGGAAAGAAATAAGACCCTAATCTTCTCTCCCTAGGAATTCCGTCCACTACCGAGTCTCACCTCAGCTAGGCAGACTTCCCCAGTAAGGGAAAAGGTACAGATACCTTCCCATGTCTTTGTTTTCCAAATCTTATTTTTAGATGCAGTGTTTTGATCATTCTTTCTGTTCTTATGCAAAATTATCTATGGAAAGAAGATATGTAGTAATTTGACCCCATGCTTGACACTAATATTCACAGAAATGGAACAAGACTGTCTAGGAGTGTTCAGCTGTGATTTAGCTTGAAATAATCAGTCCTTCTGCAGAACAAATTTTTCTGCCAAATCAAACTTGACTCTCCTTCCAGGATAAATGGGAAAGAACAGCAGTGGCAATGAGATGTCATTATGGAAAGTGCTTTTGATGGACTAATAAGCAAAGTGGAGGCTTATATATATTTTAAAGATTGGGTAGGGAAAAATCTCCACATTTTTTCTGGCTAATGTTGAACATTATTTGTTGCTTATTTAATATAGTTCTTTCTAGAAGTATTATGCTGCCCTTGTTTTGCTTTAAGATTGTTAAAACAAACAATATTCACTGTACTAAGAAACACCAGGAGTCGAAAAAGAGAGAAACCTGCCTGGTTTGGGGTTATGTAACATTCACATTTTATCACGTTCAAGTTCATTCTCTGGAAAGGAATGAATGTGAAATGAAAAAGGAGGCCAAGCATTACATGCATGTTGACAGTACCAATGGCAGCAGTCAAGATGCCCTCTTCTGCTCACTACTATTCACACTTGTTGAAAAACAGCCCTGACAATTACTCTGTGTTTGCGTGAGAAGTAGTTAACTGATGAAAAAGGGAGTCAGCTTATGGGATTTCCCCTTGCATGGTGTCACTTTGTGAATGGCAGTGAGCACAAGAGGGCTTCTTGTAGACTACCTTGACAGCTACCATTGGTGTTATCAGCGTTCAGACTGCCCTTTGCTATGTAAAGCTTGGCATCCTTTTTTCCTGCTGGCAAGGCAGGCATGATATTATGCAGCAATATCAGGCCATTTCCTGGCTTTTTGAATTGTGGATACAGAAACACAATATCTCAGATTCATAGACCAGATGGATTTTTAAAAATAATTGAATACATGTATACACACCGTTTTCAATCAGAGAACTGCACAACATTCACAAACATTCAGAGAATTGCAAAAAACGAAGGCTAATCATGTTCTAGTTTGTTCATTAGTTTCAGAAGTCCATTTCATCTTTCTTTGTTACACCCAACTGGAATGGCTGCAGGAAATGACTGTGAGTCAAATTAGACTTTAAGGGGAATGTGTATTTCACAGGACTAACTTGTTTTACTTCTCACATTGGGATGACTTCAGAGATACCCACAGAAGAATTTAGACTTGCCAATTAAGTCTGTTAGTCCACTTTCCAATAACCAGTCAAGGTATGGAGATGAGGCAAGTCATGTGTTATGAAAAATGAATGCCCTTCAATACTTTGAAAGTCACTTTTGAAAAAAGGAACTGAGTGCAGTCTTCTTATGTGGTTCCCAAACTTGGGGCCTGAGATGTTCCTGGACTACAATTACAGAAGCCCTGATTATTGCAGCCCAAGAATATCATACTGGGTTGATAGGCTGATCAAGATGATGGGTGCTGAGCTAAATCTGCATTGATGGGAATGGGGCCTGTGTGGCTACAGCCCATATTGGGGATGCTTTTAAGGGGCTTGGAAAGAAGGAAAGAGATCTGGAAGTTATAAAAGGAGAGGAAGCGGGAAGAGGGTGGACTGGTGGCAATGGGTAGCGGAGGAAGAGCAGAAAAAGAAAAAAGAGGAGGAGGAAGGAAAGACCTGTGTGGCTCCAGTCAGAGATGCTCAAAATAATACTAGAAGCACCCAGTTTTAAACAGTCCAAACAACACCTGCTAAGACACTGGAAGAGGCAAGGACAATTTAACCACTGCCAGCAGTTAGAAGAGGAGATGCATACCATCCAGCATATGACCTCCTCTTTCTGGAGCAAAAAACAGAGGCGGAGACAATTCTGAGCCTTCTGGACTCGCAAGGGGAGTGTAAAATATCTGCTCCCCTTCTTTGGACTAGAAGATTGCCCAAGAATGGATTAACAAGGGGAAGATAATTTAATGGTTCATATCGTTGGCTGAGTTTATAATTACATTGTTATCAAGTTCAGTCAAGTGGCAAAAGAAATGTAGATTCTAACTCTTACATCTGGACCTGTAGACTCTTTTGGAGCCCCCCCCCCCCCCGCTCACTGGGGGCATGCATACCCATTTCTCCTCATTATTTTAGATGAGTTAGGTTTGGATGAAATGGGGGGGGGCGGGTTTTCTACATATCCATCTGAAATGTTACAAGCCTGATCTTTTCAAAGAGTAATAGAAGGTCTGAAATGGCCATGCCCATGGAGAGCAACACACCAAAGTGACAGGCAATGGAGAATCAAAATGACTGAGGTAAATGGGTGGACTATAATTGTGCAGGTTATCTGGTGTAAAACTAAGAGGAAACGTTAGATTTCCATGCAATTCCTATATTCAAATCATTTTTCTGTAGGAGATTGGGAAAGAGTAGAGGTCCAAAGGTGGGATCACTGTACCCAGCAGTTTCATTCTGCTCACCAGAGATTCAGCAAGTGAAAGGGGGGTAAACATTCACCATCAATGTTTCTGCCAGACTTATCTAAATGGCTTGTGTCTTCTCTTTTGGGGGTGGGTGGGGAAATCCAAAACCCTGGGAGATTCATCAAGATTAGTCAGATTCCAGGCCTGGCAATGGGAAAAAAAAGGCCTGCCTAGCTCCAGAGTAGCAACTGTGTCATTACACACACACCCCAAAACAAGTTTCCCTTTCTCCCTGGATCTGAGAACCTCAACAGGGCTTAAGATCTTCTCTTCCTCAGCTCTAGTTTGGATTATTCTGCCTGCTATGTGCTGTTAGCTAAATGCACATAAGAACATCTTTCTTACAGCTTGTACATAAATCTCAATAAAGCATCAAAGCTTCTGAATTCTCCAGGTTCCTTTAAAGCCCAATAACCTTACACAACTCTATCAGTTTCTGCTAGAAAATAGTATTACTGTAAAGGCAAAAGCTTTTTGGTATTTCAGATGGTAGCTTTCACTCTTGGCTTTCATGCAACAGAAGGAATTGATATTCCTGTATCCAGCCTAAAAAAATAAATCATTCAATGGGCAGCATCCAGTGCTGGGCAGTAGAAAAAAAAAGGGGGGGCTGACATAATCACTTTCTGTACTGCAGCCTCTTGTGAAGCCCAAGACTAGCTCTGAAGGTTGGATCCTTTCTGAACAAATTTCTGTTGGGTTGTTGTGGGTTTTTTGGGCTGTTTGGCCGTGTTCTCCAGAACACGAAAAACCCTCAACAACCATCGGATCCCATCGTGAAAGCCTTCAAGAACTATTTTCTGTTTGGCCTGAAAAAGTGCTGTGGCAAGGGCAGGGGCAGGAAAGGATATTCCCTTGTGCTAGTGCTATAGTTCCACCACAATATTGAATTAGGCATTAATTTGATAGCAGATGCACATTCTATAATGTTTAAATCTAAAATCTACAACTAAATGATTTACTTACCAATTTTCCCTCATCAAATATTTACTGCATGGAGGTCAGATAATTAAGTATTTATTCTCATGTTGGTTTCTAAAAAAGTTGATGCCTTCTCAGTTTTGCTGATGTATTAATTCTCAGGTTCTTTGGAAAACACAATATCTTCAAAATTATTTATTTATTGCATTTATACCCCGCCTATCTAGTCGAATGACCACTCTAGGCAGCTTCCAACATATATAACAACATATAAAATATAACAAAAAAAAATTAAACATCAATAGACAAATTATTCAAGATGAAAAAAGGAAAAAAGAATATATATATATATAAGAAAAAAGGAAATCAAGTATTAACTGGAGGGAAGGCCTGCGTAAACATCCAAGTTTTCAGTTGGTTTTTTAAAATACCCAGCGAAGGGGCCGCACGAATCTACGGAGGAAGGTTATTCCAGAGGCGAGGAGCTACCACTGAGAAGGCCCGGTTTCTTGTTTTTTCCTTCCGGGCCTCCCTCGGCGTCAAGCTCCTCAGCCTCACCTCCTGGCTCGATCGGGTGATACGGGTAGATTTTGGTGGGAGTAGGCGTTCCGCCAGGTATCGAGGCCCTAAACCGTTTAGGGCTTTATACGTAAGCATTAAAACTTTGAAGTCAATGCGGAACCGAATGGGCAGCCAATGCAAAGCAGCCAGAGTGGGAGAGATATGCTGATATTTTCTCACTCCACTAAGGAGTCTGGCCGCCGCGTTCTGCACCACTTGGAGTTTCCACATCAACCTCAGAGGTAGCCCCACGTAGAGCGCATTACAGTGGTCTAATCTCGAGATTACAAGCGCATGTACCAAGGTGGTGAGCGCCCCAACATCAAGATAGGGATGCAGCTGGGCTATCCGCCGAAGATGAAAAAAGGCGGTATGGACTACCGACGCCACCTGAGTTTCCATGGTGAGCGCCGGGTCCAGATGGATCCCCAAGCTGCGAACCTCACTCTTTGCGGTAAGAGTCCCCCCCCCCAAATGTGAGAGAGTTTCCCAGACCGCTGACGGTGGGGCCACCCACCCTCAGGACCTCCATCTTGTCCAGGTTCAGCCTCAGCCCATTTTCCTGCATCCATTGCAGCACAGACTCCAAGCAGCGCTGAAGGGACAGGACGGCATCCACTGCAGTTGGAGAAAAGGAGATGTAGAGCTGAGTGTCATCAGCGTACTGATGGCACGACGCCCCACACCCCCTGATGACCCCACCCAGCGGCCTCATGTAGATATTAAACAGCATTGGGGAGATGATCGAACCCTGCGGAACCCCACAATTGAGGGTCCAAATTAATTGAAATGCTCTTCCTCACTTCAATTAATTGACTACTTCTCTGTATATGTGTGTGTGTGTGTTCTGTGCTGTCAAGTCAGAACTGACTTATAATGATCCTAATAGGGTAAGTGAGATATTTAAGGAGTGGTTTTAGGTAAAGGTAAAGGTTCCCCTTGACATTTAGTCCAGTCATGTCCGACTCTAGGGCGCGGTGCTCATCCCCATCTCCAAGCCGTAGAGCCAGCGTTTGTCCGTAGACAGTTTCCATGGTCACGTTGCCAGCGCGACTAGACACAGAACGCCGTTACCTTCCCACCGTGGTGGTACCTATTTATCTACTCGCATTTACATGCTTTTGAACTGCTAGGTTGGCAGGAGCTGGGACGAGCGACGGGAGCTCACTCCGTTGCGTGGATTCGATCTTACAACTGCTGGTCTTCTGACCTTGCAGTACAGAGGCTTCTGCGGTTTAACCCGCAGCACCACCACGTCCCTTAACAAGGAGTGGTTTTACCACTCCTCAAATATCCCAGTCAGTTTCCATGGCCAAGTGGGGATTCGGGTGGGGATTCAAGTGGGAATTCGCATCCTGTTCTCCAGAGTCCTAGGCTGACACTCTATCCACTACACCACACTGGCTACTTCTACCACTGAGTAATGTGTGTCTTGGAAGGAAATAGCATTTGAAGTTTATTTATTTATTTAACTTATATGCCACCCACACTATCCAAAGTTCTCTGGGTGGCTTACAACAATTTGAATTCAATAAAAAGATAAAAAGATAAAAACAATTAAAATACAATTTAAAATACAATGCTCTAAAAATTGCCATCAGGACCCACTGTTGGTATTATTTCAATTAAAAACCTTCTGGAACAGGAAAGTTTTGACCTGGAGCTGAAACATCATCAATGTCAGTGCCAGACAAATCTCCCTCAGGCTTCCTGTTTTTAATACTGGTTTATCTTCTATCAGACCAGGTGATAGTATGAAGTGACTATAAGGAAAAGAAATTATGTCAACATTGATCAATGAATTCATTTTGTGGTTCAAACTGTCTAAAGTATCTTAGGATATTCCATAACAGGAATTTAGAAGGTAAGAATTGTTCTACTGCATCAGCAGACAAGTCTAGTTATGGGGTGTCTGTGTGAAATATATTTCCCATTATGGCAATTTTATATGACATTTTGTATTCAATTGCAGGTGCTCTCCTCATTTCCTTTGATTTTTTTAAAAAATTCACAAGAATTTGCATTTAAATTGTAAGTCGGTCTCATAAAAATACATGTTTGTATGCATTTTCAGCTTAAATATGCATTTTTACATGTTGCTTTTCCTAAAAGATATAACTTTGGTATGCATTTTTCCTTAAAATATTCGATTTGGATGGCATTTTTTTTACTCAAAAACTGCACAACAACATTTAGATGAGCAGACATTCTCAGAAATAGCCACATTCTGTATTAAGTCTGGGAAGTGTAGGTTAATATGGCTCACATTAAAATGCAAAGAGAACACATTTCATCAGTATTCTAACCACTTTTGGTATTATCCATCAGTGCTCTCCCAGATGGCACTTCATGGAGATTGGGGCCTTCCATGGAGTTTACCATCATGTGTTAGGAACCCCCTGAGGGCATTCCACTAGGCAAAGGAGCCTCTCTAGTTGCTTTACTCACCCTTTGAGACCCAGAGAGTGCGTGAATTAGCACTATGAACAAGCTTCTAACCTAGACTTTCCACCTCTCTCCTTACCTGAGACAGAAATCTTGATTGTGCACTTAGTACTTAGCACACCAACCAGAAAAGCTAAACCACCCAAAATAATGAAATTAGTGAATGTAGCCTCTGGCTAAGGCACCTTCTTCAGACACTCAAATAGTTTCCCCCCCCCCAAGGATCACACTTGGGTAAAAATATTAAATGGTTTATTAAAATTATTAAAAAGGTATAAAGAATTCAAAAAGGTAGTTGAACAGTTCCAAAGCAATGCTATTCAGATAATTAAGTGAGCTATATGAAAGCATTCCCCATAAAGTAATAAAAGATAACTACTTCTGTCTAAAAACTATTTGACGTCTAAGTAATCATGGTTGAGCTGCTTCTGCATTTCTATTGCATCTGTTTCAGCAGCAGCAGACAGACAGACAGACAGATGAAAGGATAGCTTGCCACTAACTAGTTTGTTGCTAGATCTTAAATTCATGTTCCTCCAACATGATGTTATCTAATCAGATTCAAGTTCTTTGTCCAGTAACTTCACCCTCAAAATGTAACTTCTTCCAATCTCCTCCTTTCAGTTCTCATGATAATCTCTACAGATGAGCAATTAAAAATGGAATATGATGTTTATGGCTCAGTGTGCCATGTCCTTGGTGCAGCTCGGAGCAGAGCAAAATAAATCTTCTTTCTCATTCAGATAAACACCACAGGGAACAGCCTAGAGAAGTACGACATAACTCATCTGATTTCCTCCCAACACGAAACCCACAAACTGTCCCTATTACTTCCATTAACAGACATTTAATTGCCCATTGCTTTGGACCATGGAAAATCCTTACAGATTGTGGCTGATAGTAATGACTAGATTTTTCCACCATGAGCTTCTCAAAGTAGCAGAACAAAGGGCTGTCATTTTGTGGCAACAAATCCCATGAATTTAATTATAGAGTCTATGAAGAAGTATGATTTTGAACTATACATTTAAAGTATTAATTACTTTTGGATTTTGACTTTTTGTGAGGAATATTGTTAAGGTTTTCTTGACTCCAAATATGGAGAAGTGTTGGCCTTCCTGATGTTTTGGATTTCAATGCCCCCTCCAAAGCCCAAGATTGTAAGGAACTGTAAAAATTGTGGTCCAGAATGCCTGTAGGGATTAATTCATTATATTGCTTATATTTCAGTTACATTTTTCTTAAAATGGGTTGGGACTTCCAGTGAATCATGGACTTACACTCACTCTCTTGCTATCCATCCTTGCCTGGTGTCAGAAAGCAATGTTCTGCCACCTTCCCACCTCCACCTCCAGGTGTCATAAAGAGCAACAGCAACAAAAACAGCCATGTGAGGAAAGGAAAAGGAAGTCATGTGATTAGATTCTAGGGGAAGAGGAAGTGGGGGCCTAGGTATGGGTGCTGTCTTATTGCTCTGTCTCTGTGTGTGAAAGACTGAACTTAAATCTTGCTGCCTCCCAGCACCATTAAGAAAATTGGTGGGAGAAGAAAACTTATTTTTGTTCCCATCCCAGCGTTGGGGATGGGAGTGAGGATAAAGCAGCCTTTCTTTCCTTATGCATTGAGTAATAGAGTTTGGGTGAAGATTCTGCTTAAACCACTATGATTAGAGGAAGGTGTTAAAACATGCCCTGCTCCAAGAAAATGGAGTGCTGGGGAAAAGGTGTATGAGGAGGACTATCATCCACCGCAAAATAACACCAAATTAACAATATTTCCTGCCACTTATGTTGGGGGGTGGGGAGATACTAACTGGTTATTGTAGCAGACACAAAATGCTGAACCACTCCTGAGTGAGTGAGCTCACTGAGGACACTGAAGTTCCCTAGAACAAGCCTGGGTAATCAGAACCAAAGCTGAGGCTAGCTAAGGAAGAGAATTTGTTGGGCAGCAGAGTGGACAGTACACCAACAGAATCCCAAATCCTAGTTGACAGATGTTTCCCCAGCAAGTAACCTAACACTGAGAAATGTGAGGGCTGGATTGTCTACCGCCTTTGCCACCATGGTTTCCTTAGTCAGGTCGCAAACTGATGGAAGGGAAGGACCACCAGCAGACATATTTGTTTTCAAACAAATAGCATTGATTTTTGCTGGTACATTGAGGAAAATGCCTTTCTCTTTCCATCAGCTCAGCTTTAAAGTTCATGACTTGAAAGCAAATCCCACTGATTTAAAAACTGAATTGTTTCTATACAACAAAGTAACAGTAGGACTGATCAATCTGTTTCACTGTAGATTGGGCTGCACATCTCTGCTGTATCCTACTCTATGTTGTCAGTTAGATCAGTTTCAGGTATAAATATATTGCTTATCTGCCTGTCAAGCCACAGATTAACTGTGGTTTGGGAGGTGCATCTCTACAAAGCTTTATTCTGTTTTATAGGACAGATCAGTGACAATTAGACATGGAATATTCATATTTGTATCCCTGGGGATACAAATAAGAATACCGGCACCATAGGAGCCTGGAAAGTCCAGTCCCCTCCCCCCAAAAAACCCCAGTAGGTCCAATTAGCAGTCAACATGCTGCACGTGGGGCTGGGGTCATTCCCGTCACACTAATTGTGGAAGTAGCCTGGCTGGCTCTTCCCCACCTCCCTGCACAGCCTACTGCTCAATAGCTGAGTGGGGAGACTCATCATCCCACCTCCTCACCAGAGTGGTCGGCTGTGCAGGGAGGCGGGGAAACACCAGCTGGGCTACTTCCACAATTGGCATGACAGGAACGACACCAGCCACGCATGCTGCACGGCGACCAGTAATAGGGCCTGCCCGATTAAGGGCGGATGGAGTAAATTTTCTGGGCACCTATGGTACGAATATTCTTATTTGTATCCTCAGGATACAATAATTTTTGTTGTTTAGTTGTTAAATCGTGTCCGACTCTTCGTGACCCCATGGACCAGAGCACGCCAGGCCCTCCTGTCTTCCACTGCCTCCCAGAGTTTGGTCAAATTCATGTTGGTAGTTTCGATGACACTGTCCAACCATCTCATCCTCTGTCGTCCCCTTCTCCTCTTGCCTTCACATTTTCCCAACATCAGGGTCTTTTATAGGGAGTCTTCTCTTCTAATGAGATGGCCAAAGTATTGGAGCCTCAGCTTCAGGATCTGTCCTTCCAGTGAACACTCAGGGTTGATTTTCTTCAAAATGGACAGGTTTGTTCTCTTTGCAGTCCAGGGGACTCTCAAGAGTCTCCTCCAGCACCACAATTCAAAAGCATCAATTCTTCGGCGGTCAGCCTTCTTTATGGTCCAGCTCTCACTTCCATACATCGTTACTGGAAAAACCATAGCTTTGACTATCCGGACCTTTGTCGGAAAGGTGATGTCTCTGCTTTTTAAGATGCTGTCTAGGTTTGTCATCGCTTTCCTCCCAAGAAGCAGGCGTCTTTTGATTTTGTGGCTGCTGTCACCATCTGCAGTGATCATGGAGCCCAAGAAAGTAAAATCTGTCACTGCCTCCATATCCACAATAGTAACAGGACACAATAATAACAACAAACCCTTATTTGTATCCCCAGGATATTGTTATTATTGTGTGTTCATTTCTAGAATTTTTACACCTGACTAGAATGAGACTCTATTTGTTCTAGAAGTTTTTGAGAATTATTCTTAAAGAAAAATACAAAATATTTAGGACAACCTATTAATCTCTCTCAGCCTTCAGATGCGCTACAATATTGACCATTGAATCCCATTGTTTCATGATGTGTTTTCTTCAGCACTTCATTTAAACACACTAAATCTTGTGTTTGGGTGTTTAAATGTCCCGTAATTTCTAATAATACTTAAATATGGTGAATACTACCTTATATACCACAAGTGTGGCATAATTCATTAATGAATTAAGTAGAAGCTAGAACTAATACCTTCAGCTAAAAAGACGTCTTACCTCTCTTTCCTCTCCTGTCATAGATTAGACATCATTATGGTTTTCTTCACTTTCAATACAGCACCTCTAATTTTTTTCATGCTACCTGCAAACAAGCCTCCAAGGTTTTTCAATCAAGAAGTTCTTCTCCTTCCTGCAGTTCTTTTCCCATTGATTTTACTATGAACAACCAGCTTTGGCAATTCTACATTTTTTTCCTCACTATTAGGACTGAAAGATTCCAGCTTTTTAATTTTATTTTATTTTATTTTTTATTTTAATTATTGGTCAACATTCATTTTCCTTAGTATTTCTTCTTTGGGCACCCTCTTGATTCAAGAAATTCTTTGCAGCCTGCAATAAATTCCTATTAGACTCCACTGTTCTTGGACACATTGGACCGAGGACACAGGGCACTGAACCACACAAATTCGCAAAACTGATTTTAGGCTTTTGTTGGATATTAACACAAAGGAAGCTGCTCTGGGCCATCTTTGTCAGATTTCTATCACATGAAAATGTCTGGACTTATTAGAAATTACAAAGACACGTTTTATTCAACACACATGCCACCTTCTACTTTTTCAAAGGAGTTTTATTAATGATTGAAGTGCTGTCTTACAAGGTAATGCTTGTCTTAGAAGTTGTCTGGGCAAAGATTTTCCTTTTTTATCGCACAAGATCTTCCTTTAAAAAAAAAAAAAGTCACACTGAAATACCAGCAAGCAATACTTGGCCACTGTTAGTTTTCCTCTCCTGTCTAGTTAATAATCAGTATTAAGAAGTAAAAAGTATTAAAAAGCAGAGACATCACCTTGCCAACAAAGGTCCGCATAGTCAAAGCTATGGTTTTTCCAGTAGCGATGTATGGAAGTGAGAGCTGGACCATAAAGAAGGCTGACCGCCAAAGAATTGATGCTTTTGAATTGTGGTGCTGGAGGAGACTCTTGAGAGTCCCCTGGACTGCAAAGAGAACAAACCTATCCATTCTGAAGGAAATCAACCCTGAGTGCTCACTGGAAGGACAGATCCTGAAGTTGAGGCTCCAATACTTTGGCCATCTCCTTAGAAGAGAAGACTCCCTGGAAAAGACCCTGATGTTGGGAAAGTGTGAAGGCAAGAGGAGAAGGGGACGACAGAGGACGAGATGGTTGGACAGTGTCATCGAAGCTACCAACATGAATTTGACCAAACTCTGGGAGGCAGTGGAAGACAGGAGGGCCTGGCATGCTTTGGTCCATGGGGTCACAAAGAGTTGGACATGACTTAACGACTAAACAACAACATTAAGAAGTATTGTATATTGTTGTCAATAAGTTGGTTAAGCTTTTTGTAAAATCTGTATCTGTTATCTTAGCATTAGGAACAGCACCAAAAAATTAAGAAAACAATTGTGTGTTCATTAATGTAAAACTAAAACTATAGTATGCCATTGTTATAAAATATATTTTGTTGGGATGGGTGTTTAATGTGTTCCAAAAAAGTAATCATGTAGCCGTTTCCTTCTCTCAGCAGGCTCAAAACAGGGACAAGGCTGGGAGCTGTAAACTTTTTTTTCTGATAAAGCTGTGACGATATTTATCTAACCTAAAACTAAATAACATTTTTTCTCTGCTTTTTTTTTTTGTAGTAAAAATTTTAGGAAAGCTATCTAATCTGAATTTAAATAGCAATTTAGCATCAATTTATTTATTAAAACTGTGTCGCTCCTTTAACTTAAATATAAATGAATTAGATTTCTGAGTTCCCCAACCATTCACTAAACTTTGACTGAAATTTTCTGTTAACATTCCAGTATGTATGCATTACATTCTGCATACCAATGGTATGCCCCTATTAACATCATTATTTCTGGGGGATTACAGCTAAATTCGAGAGCTGTGGAATCCAATTAATTTTTCCTTGAGGAAGGAGAATAGAGTTTGGAAGACATTTTGTAGGCAGGAAAGATGTATTTCACATTTGAGGGTAGTGCTGGCAATCATTCCAAAGGTAGAAAGATCTACAACACAGGGAAAAGCTAAAGCCATATGTCAGAAACCAAGGAATGTGGTTGGAGTGGTTTTTTAGGTCTTAATGTTCTTCACTCACAGAGAATCTGTGAGAAATAAGTTTCTATTTCTGGTTCTGAAATGTGCATTTTAAAAATTCCATAAGAAAGTAAGAAAAGCTGAAATACAGAAGAGCTGAAGTTACACTTAAGAGTGGCTCTGGAAAGATTTTCAGTGCACAACCAGCTTAATCCGTATATATCTGTTCACCCAGAAGCATCCTCCTCTTTACTGTTCCACTTAATATATAACATTCCCCACAGCATAAACATTAAGTCTACTGCTTCTTCACATGACAAAGAAGCAGTGTTCATGCAGAATATTTAATGTACTAGTGACCTACCCAGCATTAGGAACACAACAATCACAGTTTGTTTTGTTGGGTTAGGTGAAGATGGACAAAGCAAAATAAGAGCAGGTGAAAATAATGGAAGGGATTGTGTATTCCCTGCTATTCCCTGAGACAAGATTTCTTCAGAAGTGTGGGCTAGGCATGTACATGGCAAAAAGTTTCATATTTCTTTCAGAGTCTTTCATGAGTGCCTCTTTCTTTGTGTGTTTCGTGAGCTGGTCCTTTCATTTAACACGAAAGGGAAAGCCTCTTCCAGGTTCTTCCATTTTGGGGTTCACTTTTCTGCTTTCTGGCACCACAAAAGCTCTACAGAACCCTAAAAGGTACTCTAAAAAAAGCAGAGGCGGAGTCAATGAAAGCATGTGAAAATGAAAACAGAGTGTGGGGGGGGGGGGTTTCACACACACACACGTGTGAGGCCTATTCCAAGTGTGGACCTAAATGATCTTACTCAGAAATTTAGCCTGTCCTTACTTTCTGCTGCCCAATCACAAAACAAAACATGCTGAAATGCAAGATATGGTGGCAAAGAAAAGCATGTGGCAGGATAGGGAGATGTTTTCCAGAGTTCCTAAGGGAACACCACTTCTAGATGAAGCTAAGCATATAATCTAGTGTGGCTGTAAGCAACTTTGCTTCTATGGCTTGATTTTGAAGTTGACATGGTGCACACACCTGGTGTCTTATTATAACAGGTTGCCTTGCCTGTCTGTACAATGGTAAGCTCCTGAGGAAGAACAACTCAAACAGGCTTGTGCTTCACTTCCATGCTATCATCAAACTGGGAAGCACAGCAGTAGTAGCAGCGGCGGCAGCAGCAAAGGGGCTGATTTAAACAGATCTGGATACAAGAGAAGTTTCACTTAGGATCCATCAGGGTCGTCAACCTAGAACACCTGCACTGTTCTTTTATGAAGGGGGATAGGAAGAGCTTTGTGTCCTTTGAGCCACCAGAAGAAAACAGACCTTTTTAACCTCTTCCCAAGCTCCCAGAAAACTACAAAATAGTGATGTTTACAATGTTTGTAACTAACCAGTGCAGAATACAGATTTGCCTACTCTGCATGGCTTGTCGTTTTCATTTCTCTCAGAAATTCTTCAATGGCCTTGGAACATGCAAAGAAAAAAGGCTTTCAGTGCATGCAGAAGGCACGTTCTAAATGTGGAGCATGGTTACCTACTGAAATAAATTGAGTGAGGGATCTGAGTTTTGAAATTCAGTTTAAAGTCACATGGTAGTCATGTTGTTTTTGGGCCTGTTTGTGTGTCCTCTTGGAAAAACTTTCAATCTGTTTTTAAACTGTGTTGTACATTGGTTGAGGGGGCGATATGGGCTTTTAGAATTGCTGCATTTGAGGCTTTATCCTGAGCCTGCCTGCCCACATTTGTGCTGGCCACTCACCACTGCTGCTGAGGTGTTGTTTGTTTGTTTGGTTGGTTGGTTGGTTGTTTAAAAGTGGAATAACTCTAGAAGGGAATGAGAGGGGGAAAACCAGAGCTGTGCCCTGCTGTCAGGGCTGCTGCTTCCACTGCTCAGCCCTCCGGTGGGATCCGGGTATCCACAACCAGCTGCCTTCCCAGTGCACCCTTGGCTGCTGTGGAGAAGCTGCTCTGCAATTTGTAGGGCACGCTGGTCA
Organism: Intellagama lesueurii; assembly: GCA_037013535.1. NCBI lineage: Eukaryota > Metazoa > Chordata > Lepidosauria > Squamata > Agamidae > Intellagama > Intellagama lesueurii. Next base: position 224,035,134 of record JBAJHW010000002.1, read on the forward strand.
GTTGTTGGTTGGTGCAGGCTCACTCGCCTGCTCTCGGCAGCAGCCAAGCCTGTAGCCTACTTCTTGCCAACTTGTTCGCTGCTGTTCAAAACAAAAAGGTAAGGGTGACAGCAAGCAGTGGATGTATGAAAAAGGAGAGAAGGAGAGGGAGCACGAAAGGCATACTACTGAGTAGCACACTGCACAGACACAACTGGGCTCCGAGTATGCTTTATGTCCAAGTCCTGAGTTTAGATGTGAGTAAGGGGTCTCAACATCTCTGCAGAAACTTTGCTTTCAGAATGTGTCGAATACAAATTATATGTTGCAAAACAATCTAATTTGCCATTTACCAATGAGACCTTTGGAACATTTTGTCCTCAGCAGAGGATAAACAGATTGAAAAGATACCGGTTAATTCGTAAAAGGACTCTGCATGGTACCTCCTGCCAAGTTTTCTTCTCACAGAGTCAACATAATATGCTATTCCCAACATATATCCAGTGTATGCAGTAGAGGTGGGAAACTGTAGGCCTCCTTCCTAAACTCTATGGCAACGGCCCAGCTTTAGGGAAATTGTAATTTTTTGAGAGACATCCTCTACAGGGGCTAATGGACAGGGAGACTAGTGACCCCTAATACTTTGCAGTTGCTACAGAACTTAGAAAGCTCCACTCACATCCCTGCTTTAATAGCTATGTGCAGAGAGGGCCTTGGCATGGAACAGGTGTGGATCCTGAGACTCCCCTGATAACTTCGATTAAAATAACTTCGATAAGTGTGACAAAATCATAGTTGGGGGAAGGAATGGTTTACTTCATCTCATTAAAGTTTTAGCCTCTGGTAGTTGTTATGGGGAATTCTGGTAGTTGTTATGGGGAAAAGAATTCTGGTAGTTGTTATGGGGAAAAGAAATCCAAAAATTCCATGTCTAGCAATTGGCAATATTTTAGAGGGGTTGGGAAGGGTTGCAGCTTTCCAAGGCTTGTGGCAAGACAAAAATGGTATCCATACCTGCGAAGGTTGCTACCCATGCTTTAAATACGTGGATAAGGTCTGAGTAGAGATGGGGGTGTTCATATATGAATACGAATACCCCCGCACAGCTAGACTTAACAAGGATTAAGGGGGCCGGACCATCCACTCAGGCATCTGGCAGCGGCGATGGCCTCCCAATCACTCCCGGAGCCCCACTTGGCTAGCCTCTCCTGGCAATGGGAGGGAGGATGAGTCTCTCTGCAGGGCTGCTGAGTCGCTAGCCGAGCGGCACTTCGGGAGTGATTGGAAGAAAGAGCGAGGCCGTCGGCAGACACGTGAGTGGATAGTCCGGCCCCAGGGGGCCAGACCCTCATTAAGTCCAGCTGTGCAGAGGTATTCGTATTCCCATCTCTAAATACCCCCCTGTCTAGGTCTGAGCTGTTGCACCATCCCTCCACTGATTTTGTCACTTGCCTTTTTCCTTTACCAGTAGTAAAGCAAATATAGAATCCTACATCACTCACCATTGTATTGAAAGTAGACAAATAAGAAGGAATGGTTTACTTCATCTCATTAAAGTTTTAGCCTCACTGAGATGCAGCAGCTCAAGGAGTTCAGAAGGAGCAACTGCAGCAGAATCACCATTTTAATTCGCTAAATTGCCGTGGCAACACCTGGAGGAAGGACATATTAGCAACTGCGTGGTGAACTAATTGAGCTCATTTCACAGCTAGAGAATGTAAAAATGAGCTTCATATTTAATCATGCTTAGAACATTAATGTCCTATGAGCCCAAATACAGCATGGGAACCTCCTTTTCAAAGCCTTGAAACAAAGATTGATAAGGAACCAAAATAAAACACTTTGAACATAATTCTGTACACAGCAGTTTAATGCTCCAGTACAAGTCCAATTGATTTTTATGGAGCTTGTATAGAGAATGACCCAATGTATTACACCTTGAGTCTCCTAAGTACATTGCAGTACTCAAAGCTTGGAAATAGTATTAAAATTAATGTTCACTTTAAATGTGTCACTCTTCAGACCAATACTAGAAAAAGGTCCTTAAAATCTAATGTTTAAAAGGATGCCTCGAAGCACGGTAGCTAAACTGCAGTACTACGGTCAAAACTCTGCTCACAACCCAAGTTTAATCCCAAGTAGCTGGCTCAAGGTTCAATCAGCCTTCCATCCTTCCAAGGTTGATAAACTGAATATCCAGCTTGCTGGTGGGGTGCAGCGGGGGGGGGGGGGGTTAATGTGTAACCTGCATAATTAAATTGTAAACTGTCCATAGAGTGCTTTAAGTACCATGGGGTGGTCCATAAGCAGCACACTTTAAAAATAATATTTCATAAAGAAATATTAGTAGGAGTTTTACTCCTTAAAAACAGTCCATATTTATCCATCCCCAAAGTGAAAAGGGTGTATAGTTCCCTTTAAAAGTGAAATGTATACTAGATATCCAAAGTTTGGCTCTATAAATGCACTTGGAGTGTAATGCCCAAGAAGCCTAGTTCACACAGCCAAGACTTTTTTTAGTGCTTGTGGGAATTATAACCTTAAACTGTAAACTCAAAGGTTGATCATGATTAGAGATGGGGGTATTTGTATACGAATACGAATATCCCTGCACAGGTGGAAATAATGAGAGTTCACCCCCATGGGGCCAGACTGTCGATTTTGCCGCTGCCACCGGCTCCGCGGCAGCTTCCTATCGCGCCGTTCTTCGCAATTCTCTCCGACCTAGCAGAGAGGCTTGTCATCCCGCCTCCTGCCAGGACTGGGTAATCAATTACAGACAACAGCGCAATAGGAAGGTACCACGGAGCCGGCAGCAGTGGCGAAATTGTGAGTGGACAGTCCGGCCCCATGGGGCCAGACCCTCGTTATTTCCACCTGTGTGGGGATATTCGTATTCATATACGAATACCCCCATCTCTAATCATGATTCATTTCTGAAGAACTTTTGTCCACTCTCAGGATACGTCTTTTAACACTGTACTTTAAGAAGCATTACCAGAGAGTATAAGCCTCTTTAAAAAGTGCTTCCAAGGGCTGCCAGCCTACCTGGACTCAGGTAGCAACTGAAGTCATAAAAACCCCATTCCTATTGCATCCAAATTAGATCACCCATACAGTTATGGATTCCCATGGGTAATGTTTGAAAGATAATGGGTCTTATTTTTTTTTCATTTGTAGCTAACCATGGACTGTTCAGGAAGATACTGATTCCAAATTTAGCAGCTTATCTCTGTGTGTTTTCCAGTTCAACAATGCAGCCTAACCACTGAAAAGCTCTTCCCAAAGAGATTTTGCCATTTTTCTTTTTCATGTTCATTAACCAATTATTTTGTTTTTTGCTTCAATGAAGGAGACAAATTTTCAAGCAGCTGTGGGTTGAGAGGTATTTCTGCAATTGGTGGGGCATCCTTTCATGTGCACAGAAATGTTTAGGAAAGGGACCATATAAATCATCCCAGCTTTATATTGCACAGAGGCTGCTGGATTGTGGTTTTGTTCTAATAACATCATTGTCTGAACAGTATCCAAAGGAGATAGAACCCAAGCTTTTTGTTGTTGTTGTTTCTTCTCTTGTTTTCTTTTTCTTTGTGGGGCTGCACATTTGACCTGAGTTGGGTGCAATAGAAATGAAGCTGCTATGACCTCAGCAACTGTTTGGGATCAGATAGGCCAGCAACTCTCTGAGGCATCTTTTAATGAGGCCTCAACTCTTATGCACATCTTCTTATAGTACTATGCGAAAGAAATATTCTGACGGTAACACATTCATAATGCCAGTTAAATTTCCAGTTTCTAAGTTGACCTTTATGTAATTAATTTTTAAACTTAGCATTCCAAGCTCTAGGATTACTGAATATGCAAAATCATTTGGTTTTTATTATTACTGGGTTAGTCTGAAAATGGTAGGGACCAAGTCAAACCCTGTCTGAATGAGAATCCCATGGCTGAGTAAAAACCAGACCTTAGAGAGACTACATGCTTTGAACTACCTGACTACAGGCCATGCCGCCTGGAGAATTCTAGGAGTGGGAGAATTCTAGAAAATCACGTTCCGAGGATCTGGTTAAGATAATAGTGTATCTCAAGGATGACCACAAGATGTTTCTTTTAGTATTTGCTAACCCATTTCAAGTAATATTTCAGAGGCATGTACAGTGTGGCTTTAGATACCTTTGGACTCACCTCCAATGCTTCAGAGTGCCTATGTTGCCACTCTGTTGGCTCAGAGAAGAAGAGAGATTTAGAATGGCCCGATGAGCCATGTTAGGCAGGTAACTGTATCTAATCTGAGGCTTCTGGAGTGCTGAGGCAAGAGATTTACAATATTTTTCTGTACTCCTGAAGCTTTCAAACTGGCTTGCTTTATTTTATTCTTAGTCATTGGGAGGTAAGCAATGACTAGGTTGTCACGTTCCCGTCTGTCCCTTGGTTGTTTCACCAAGCAAAGGCACAAGCTACGTGTTGTTCAGCTATCACCAGTTGATTACATCAACTTTATTCACTATTACTGTCAGAGGTCCAGGCAACATATCATTTAAGAACCAAGTAGAAATTGTTTATTGTTACAGGTGATAACAATCCAGTCAATGTCGTTAACTCTTAACTAAACAACCTTCTCTCTTCACTCTCAACCGCCTACTTTAACTCTCCCCCTCCCTCCTTTTCTTCACCCCACTTAACTCTGCCCCTCACCAACTCCCATTGGTGCATGCAAATATCAACATAAATATTAATGAGCAGGGTGAACGCTACATAGGTATTAGCAAGGCTTCAAAGGTTTTATTAGCTCAGGCCCAAAGCTCAAAGGGAATGACACTAAGGTCTCAGGTGGCAGGTCTCAGGGCACCAGCTGAAATCTAGGGGAATGGCTACTCTTCTGCAGGTGGGGAGACAAATCCCAGGGACGACACTACTGGAAGAGGAGCAGGAGGAGGAGTAGAAAGTTTTGGTTTTGCAGCTTTCCCACCAATTTGTGTGCCCTTCTCATCCACTCCCACTGGCTGGCAGGGCTCACTGGCTCAGCCCAAGAGTATATGTCTTGTTCTTGCTTCCCAGCTTCAATTGCTTGCTAGCTAGATTGGCTGCTGCTACTGCAGACTTGGCAGACAGGAATCTAAATCCAAACACAGCACGGAGAAGAATGCATATATGCAATGTTTATTGAAAGGATAGTAAGAAATCCCACTGGATATCAAAGAACAAGTGGCTATATTTTCTATAAAATATAATATCACTGTCTTTGCAAGTGAATTTTCTCAATGTGTCCCAGAGTAACAGGAATCTTCCTGTACTCTAAGGAGTTGCCTGAAGTCAAATAAATATATATTTTTTACCTCAGCTGACAGAGTCTGCTGCTGTAGTAGTATAGAAAAGTAATGTTTCTTTGCTCTGCCTTATTCTATACAAAATGGGTGATAAACATGATTAATCAGTTTGCATAAGGAACATTTTCTGTATGTACCTGTCAACTATTATTGCTTACAGGGGGTCATAGAAAAGAAATGTAGCCATATTCCTCTTGTAGTTTTTGTGCACAGAGAAGCCCCAGATTAAAGCACAGTCACAATTGAGAGATGGAGGATGGTCATATCAAGGCAGGTTGTTTGTTTGAACCATACCCTCAACTTGCTTTAAAAATAAAAAAATAAAAAAGGGGGGAGTACAATAGGATAAACTGAATTCAGGCAGGCAAAAAAAAATTCCTCTCACATATTAAAATACGAGCAGCTGTGCAGGCTTCTGTGGCTTGGTGCACAAGGACATTGCAGAGCCAGTAATTAAAGCTAGCAATTTGTCATGGTAGATTATGAAGCAATCCATTGGCTTGAAATAGCTAAAATAATGAATTTAAAATGAGAAAATAATACCCCAAGTCACAGGTTACCTTGAACAAAATGTAAATCCTTCTTGTTGCCCATTGAAAAGTACTCAAAACCACTTAATAACTTATATGCAACAGTTTAAAACCCTAGTTAGAAACTGGCCTGTTGAGACTTCAATTAGTATAACAGGAAGGACTTGAGTGAGATGGTTTGGCTCAGAACTTTATAAAGTTCCTTTTAAGATGTAATTAAATGCATCCCAATCCCTCCCATTTAATTAGCTAGCCTTATATTATTTTTTTAAAATAGCCATTATTATGTTATACATCGTTATTTGAAGATAATTAACCTTGTTATATTTAGTTTCTTACATCAGAATGCTACATGCTGCTGGACTATAATACAAAATATACCTGCGTACCCATCTAACTGTAAAAGAAACTAAAGCAGTTACAATTACACTGCCAAAAGGTGAAGTTATCTGTCTTTATATTACTTAATAATTGCAAAAAGAAATTGGTTACAAGTAACTTGTTGTTTCCCATTCATGGATTGCTGCCTTGTCGTGGCGAAGGGGCTTGAGTAATTCAGAGAAGCTATGGGCTATGCCGTGCAGAGACACCCAAGAGGGACAGGTCATAGTGGAGAGTTCTGACTAAACCCGATCCACCTGGAGCAGGAACTGGCAAGCCACTCCAGTATCCTTGCCAAGAAAACTCCATGGACAGAAACAAAAGGCTAAAAGATATGACGCTGGAAGATGAACTCCTCAGGTCGGAAGGCGTCCAACATGCTACTGAGGAAGAGCGGAGGACAAGTACAAGTAGCTCCAGAGCTAATGAAGTGGTTGGGCCAAAGCCGAAAGGACGCTCAGCTGTGGACGCACCTGGAAGTGAAAGGAAAGTCCAATGCTGCAAAGAAAAATACTGCATAGGAACCTGGAATGTAAGATCTATGAACCTTGGTAAGCTGGATGTGGTCAAACAGGAGATGGCAAGAATAAACATTGACATCCTGGGCGTCAGTGAACTAAAATGGACGGGAATGGGCGAATTCAATTCAGATGATTATCATATCTACTATTGTGGGCAAGAATCCCGTAGAAGAAATGGAGTAGCCCTCATAGTCAACAAAAGAGTGGGAAAAGCTGTACTGGGATATAGTCTCAAAAATGATAGAATGATTTCAATACGAATCCAAGGCAGACCTTTCAACATCACAGTAATCCAAGTTTATGCACCAACCACCGATGCTGAAGAGGCTGAAATTGACCAATTCTTACAACACCTTCTAGAACTGACACCAAAGAAAGATGTTCTTGTCATTATAGGGGATTGGAATGCTAAAGTAGGGAGTCAAGAGATAAAAGGTACAACAGGTAAGTTAGGCCTTGGAGTTCAAAACGAAGCAGGGCAAAGGCTAAGAGTTTTGTCAAGAGAACAAGCTGGCCATCACAAACACTCTTTTCCAACAACACAAGAGGCGACTCTACACATGGACATCACCAGATGGGCAATACCGAAATCAGATTGATTATGTTCTCTGCAGCCAAAGATGGAGAAGCTCTATACAGTCAGCAAAAACAAGACCTGGAGCTGATTGTGGCTCTGATCATCAGCTTCTTATAGCAAAACTCAAGCTTAAACTGAAGAAAGTAGGAAAAACCACTGGGCTAGTCAGGTATAATCTAAACCAAATCCCTTATGAATACACAGTGGAAGTGAAGAACAGATTTAAGGAACTAGATTTGGTGGACAGAGTGCCTGAAGAACTATGGATGGAGGCTCGTAACATTGTACAGGAGTCAGCAACAAAAACCATCCCAAAGAAAAGGAAATGCAAGAAAGCAAAGTGGCTGACCACTGAGGCCTTACAAATAGCAGAGAAGAGAAGGGAAACAAAATGCAAGGGAGATAGGGAAAGTTACAGAAAATTGAATGGAGACTTCCAAAGAATAGCAAGGAGAGACAAGAGGGCCTTCTTAAACGAACAGTGCAAAGAAATAGAGGAAAATAATAGAAAGGGAAAAACCAGAGATCTGTTCAAGAAAATTGGAGATGTTAAAGGAACATTTTGTTCAAAGATGGACATGATAAAGGACAAAAATGGTAGGGACCTAACAGAAGCAGAAGACATCAAGAAGAGGTGGCAAGAATACACAGAGGAATTATACCAAAAAGATCTGGATGTCCCGGACAACCCAGATAGTGTGGTTGCTGACCTTGAACCAGACATCCTGTAGAGTGAAGTCAAGTGGGCCTTAGAAAGCATGGCTAACAACAAGGCCAGTGGAGGTGATGGCATTCCAGTTGAACTATTTAAAATCTTAAAAGATGACGCCATTAAGGTGCTACACTCAATATGCCAGCAAGTTTGGAAAACTCAGCAGTGGCCAGAGGACTGGAAAAGATCAGTCTACAGGTCCAGCTCTTGAGTTCCTGGAAACCATGGCTTCCTTGAACATGTCCCAACATGTTAACAGCCCCACCCACATGGGTGGCCATATGCTAGACCTGGTCTTTTCCACCAACTGGAGCGAGCGTGATCTGATGGTGACCGACCTTGTGTCGGTTCCCTTGTCATGGTCGGATCACCACCTAATAAAATGTAACCTCTTAATGGCCCTCCCACCTCGCAGGGAGCAAGGACCTATTTTAATGGTCTGCCCTCGAAGGTTACTGGATCCTATAGGTTTCCAGGATACCATGAGAGGGATACCGGCAGATCTGGTTGGCGCTCCTGTCGAGGCTCTGGTGGATGGTTGGGCTACGGCCGCCACTAGGGCTGTAGACACGATCGCTCCTAAACGCCCTCTCCAATGCAGAGCTCGTCCAGCGCCCTCTGGTATAACCAGGAGCTACGAGCAATGAAGCAAACTAGGAGAAGGCTAGAGAGCAAATGGAGAAGGAAACCGACGGAGTATAATAAAGAAGCTGTTAGGGCCGCGACTAACCTTTATCTGGCTAAGATAAGGGCTGCTAGTCAAGCTCACCTCGCTAACCGGATAAGTGAAGCTTCAAATCAGCAGGCGGAAATTTTCCGTATAGTTCGCGACCTATCTGGAATTGGTCGGGGCGAAGGGCCTCCCCCTAGCATCTCCCCTGACCAATTTGCAGCATTTTTTAAAACTAAAGTGGAGGCCATCCGCCGGGAGCTTTCTCCTTTTTTGGTTACAGTAGATTGAGCAGAGATGTCCAGCGCTCCGTCTTGCCCGGTGAGTTTTGACCACTTTCAACCTGTGACGCCTGACATTGTGGACAAGGCGCTAGTTCATTGTCGGGCCACCACCTCCTCCCTTGACCCTTGCCCGGCCTGGCTAATCAAACAAGCAGCCAGGCCTATAACAACCGAATGGGCTACAGCGATAATTAATGGGTCTCTCCAGGAGGGCAGGTTTCCCCCTGCCCTCAAGGATACACTCATTAGGCCCATTTGAAAGAAACTTAATTTGGCGACGGATGATATTGGCAATTATAGGCCCGTCGCCAATGTTTCTTTCATTAGCAAAGTGGTGGAGAGGGTGGTGGCCGATCAGCTTCAGGCGCACTTGGATGAAACAAATGCCCTGGATCCGTTCCAGTCGGGTTTCAGGCCGCGCCATGGTACAGAAACGGCATTGGTCGCCCTGTTAGATGACCTCTTGAGGGAGGCCGACAGGGGAAAAACTTCTCTGTTGGTCCTCCTCGATATCTCAGCTGCCTTTGATACCGTCGACCACGGTATCCTCCTGAGGAGGGTCTCCGAGTTGGGAATCGGTGGTCAGGCGTTGGCCTGGCTCTGGTCCTTCCTGGGGGACCGTCCTCAGAGAGTTCAGCTTGGGGAGCATGAGTCGGCCCCGTGGAGCCTCAATTGTGGGGTTCCGCAGGGTTTGACCATCTCTCCAATGCTGTTTAACATCTATATGAGGCCGCTGGGTGAAGTTATCAGGGGGTGTGGAGCATCGTGCCATCAATATGCCGATGACACGCAGCTCTACATCTCCTTTTTGCCAACTACAGTGGATGCCGTTCTGTCCCTGCAACGCTGCCTGGGTTCTGTATTGCAATGGATGCAGGAAAATGGGCTGAGGCTGAACCCGGACAAGACGGAGGTCCTGAGGGTCGGGGGGCCTACCATCAGCAGTTTGGGAAACTCCCTCTCTTTTGGGGGGGTGACTCTCACCACGAAGAGTGAGGTGCGCAGCTTGGGGGTCTATCTGGACCAGGCGCTTGCCATGGAATCCCAGGTAGCGTCAGTGGTCCGCACCGCTTATTTCCATCTCTGGCGGATAGCCCAGCTGCGTCCCTATCTAGATGTTGGGTCGCTCACCACTTTGGTCCATGCGCTCGTAATCTCGAGATTAGACTACTGTAATGCTCTCTACGTGGGGCTGCCTTTGAGATCTATGCGGAAACTCCAGATGGTGCAGAATGCGGCAGCCAGACTTCTCAGTGGGGTATGGAAACATCAACATATTACTCCCACTCTGGCCGCCTTGCATTGGCTGCCCGTTCGGTTCCGCGTAGATTTCAAAGTTTTAATGCTTACGTATAAAGCCCTAAACGGTTTAGGGCCTTGCTACCTGACAGAACGCCTTCTCCCACCTAGATCTATCCGTATCACCCGATCTAGCCAGGAGGTGAGGCTGAGGAGCCTAACGCCGAGGGAGGCCCGGAAGGAAAAAACAAGAAACCGGGCCTTCTCGGCAGTGGCTCCTCATCTTTGGAACAGCCTTCCTCCTGAGATTCCCATGGCCCCGTCGCTGGGCATCTTTAAATGCCAACTGAAAACCTGGCTGTTTAAGCAAGCCTTCCCTCCACCCACCGTCTGAATTTAGTTATTTTGTGTTTTCTTCCATCTTGGATCATTGTTTATTTAGTAATATATTGTTATGATTTTAAATTGTTAAATTGTTACATCATATGTTGTTACCCGCCCAGAGTAGTCTATATGACTAGATGGGCAGGCTATAAATGTAATAAATAAATAAATAAAAATATATCCCAATCCCAAAGAAGGGCAGTGCCAAAGAATGCTCCAACTACTGTACAATTGCACTCATTTCACACGCTAGCAAGGTTATGCTCAAAATCCTACAAGGCAGGCTTCAGCAGTATGTGGACCGAGAACTCCCAGAAGTACAAGCTGGATTTCGAAGGGGCAGAGGAACTAGAGACCAAATTGCTAACATGCGCTGGATTATGGAGAAAGCCAGAGAGTTCCAGAAAAACATCTACTTCTGCTTCATTGACTACGCAAAAGCCTTTGACTGTGTGGACCACAGCAAACTATGGCAAGTTCTTAAAGAAATGGGAGTGCCTGACCACCTTATCTGTCTCCTGAGAAATCTATATGTGGGACAGGAAGCAACAGTTAGAACTGGATATGGAACAACTGATTGGTTCAAAATTGGGAAAGGAGTATGACAAGACTGTATATTGTCTCCCTGCTTATTTAACTTATATGCAGAATACATCATGCAAAAGGCAGGACTGTAGGAATCCCAAGACGGAATTAAGATTGCTGGAAGAAATATCAGTAACCTCAGATATGCAGATTATACCACTCTGATGGCAGAAAGTGAGGAGGAATTAAAGAACCTCGTAATGAGGGTGAAAGAGGAGAGCGCAAAAAATGGTCTGAAGCTCAACATTAAAAAAAACTAAGATCATGGCCACTGGTCCCATCACCTCCTGGCAAATAGAAGGGGCGTATATGGAGGCAGTGACAGATTTTACTTTCTTGGGCTCCATGATCAGTGCAGATGGTGACAGTAGCCATGAAATTAAAAGACCCCTGTTTCTTGGGAGGAAAGCGATGACAAACCAAGACAACATCTTTAAAAGCAGAGACATCACCTTTCCGACAAAGGTCCGCATAGTCAAAGCTATGGTTTTTCCAGTAGTGATGTATGGAAGTGAGAGCTGGACCATAAAGAAGCTGACCGCTGAAGAATTAATGTTTTTGAGTTGTGGTGCTGGAGGAGACTCTTGAGAGTCCCCTGGACTGCAAAGAGAACAAACCTATCCATTTTGAAGGAAATCAACCCTGAGTGCTCACTGGAAGGATAGATCCTGAAGCTGAGGCTCCAATACTTTGGCCATCTCATGAGAGGAGAAGACTCCCTGGAAAAGACCCTGATGTTGGGAAAGAGTGAAGGCAAGAGGAGAAGGGGATGACAGAGGACGAGATGGTTGGACAGTGTCATCGAAGCTACCAACATGAATTTGACCAAACTCCTTGAGGCTGTGGAAGACAGGCGGGCCTGGCGTGCTCTGGTCCATGGGGTCATGAAGAGTCAGACACGACTTAACGACTAAACAACAACAAACTTGTTGTTTATAATGAATTACCTCTGGTCTTGCTATAACTTCTTTCTTCACTGAACCATTTAGCATGAATATTCCTAATTTTTGTCAACCTTCCGCTCACCCTATGCCACAGGTTGGCAGATTTCCCTTTTTTATTGTGTGAGAACTTTCAAACTATTAAAATACGAAAAGAAGATCTCTATAAATCTTTGATGTGCAAATTTACCATCTAGCACCAAGTCAGGGGCATGTAAGCCCATGGATTTTAATGCGTTGAGACCTATGCTGGTTTGTGACCTAGGGAATTATTGACAAAATACACTCACAGCCTTCCAAAGGTGGAGAAAAGATGTAATAATAATTAAAAATATCAAGATTTCTGAGTGGCTGGCCAGGTATTCTGTCAGTTGCTTGTGGGTGAATATTGCTTAGGACTCTACTTACTAGTGTGGGGTGCATCATCTACTTGGTTTGTTCTTATGAATGACTCTAACATGGCTTTCAAGGTACGTGAGATACTTAAGGAGTGTCTTTACCAATTTCACACCTCCAGTGGATTTCCTTAGCTGAGCAGGGATTCCAACCCAGCCTTCCTGAGTCCTTGTCTACTGTACCTTGCTGTGTATCTCATCTACTTGGTTCTATGCCAAGCCGCAACAATAATTTTACAATTTAGCTCCTTCAACAGATTTCTGATTTCTGAAGATTTCTGATTTCTGAAGAGCCTCGTGGCGCAGTGGTTAAACTGCTGTACTGCAGCTAAAACTGTGCTCACAACCCGGGGTTCAATCCCAGGTAGCCGGCTCAAGGTTGACTCAGCCTTCTATCCTTCCGAGGTTGGTAAAATGAGTACCTAGCTCGCTGGGGGGGGGGGGCAATGTGTAGCCTGCATAATTAACTTGTAAACCGCCCAGAGAGTGTTTGAAGTGCTATGGGACGGTAAGCAGCATGCTTTGCTTTGCTTTGCTTTAAAAAGTAGAAAAATGAAACTCCAGTAGAATTTTCGTTTCCCACAGTTTCACCTGAAAATAATGTGGGAAGGAAGGTTCATTTCTCCCCCCCTAAGGAATTTCCCCTGTCTTCCTGCTGGAAATAAATGAAGAGGAGGAGAAACATTGCTTCTCTCTTTTACAATGAATGCAATGCCATTTTAGAAAAGGAATTAGGATGTGTGTAGGATGATGTATAAAATGTGTAGGATGAAGATTTTTAAGCAGAGCAATCTATACCATTAGAGAATGGTAATTCCTGTGTGTAGAATGCAGTCTTTAGTATATATTACATTACATTACTTTGTACTATATTATATTATATTAATTATATTATATTATATTATATATTATATTATATTATATGTTTGATATGATACCCAAATATGCTGCTAGTTCTTAACATTCTCACTATATCATACTGTTTCTGTCTAGTTAATATACTTGCCTTAGTTTATTAAAAAAATTGTGACTTTTATTTCCAACTTTATTTCCAACCGATTGTAGATCTTTCTCTAGTACTGGATACATTTTGCTTGTGCAAAAATAGTGTTGTGCAAGAACAAAATAAGCTCCAGTCCTACATGCACCTACATAGAAGTAAGTTCCACTAAACAGAATAGCCAGGACATCAGTTGCCAAAATGTGAAGCGAAAGTGGATATTTCTGAGATGAAATGAATTGGACTCAAGATTCTTTAATGTAATCAGCCTTTGGAAAGCTTTTCCCCTAAAAGCTAATCTAGCCTAGAAAAATATTTGACTATGCAACATTTCCTTGTTATTTTCATAAATAGGACAAGCATTACTCTTTATGCACCAGTTTAATTATAAATTATGCACTTTCTTAGGGATGTGGAGTGACCCCCTGACCCGGTCTGTGGCAAAATAAAAACTTAAAAAAGAAACAGGTTGGGGCCATCCTGCTTTGTGTGATTTATGAGATGTTCCAGACTGATTCTTGTCCAGGTCTCTGATGTTTTTTATACACATCCATATCTCTGGGGGGAAGGGGAACCCATTTCCACAAATGGAGAAACACAAATGGCTATATGGGAGGGGATACATAATACCATCACTTTTGAAAACATGGTAGGCTTACAACACTGGACTTAATGTGCTATATTGTCACATTAAAAAAATGTCCACTAAGATTGCAGTTGTGCTTTCTGCCCTTAAAGGCTATGCACCCATGAATAGAGATGGGCACAAAGTACTTCTTCCCCCTTCGTCATAAGCTGTCTGCATGGCAGCACAGCTGCCACAAGTTTCCTTCTCCCTCCTGCAACCAGCCCACCCACTGACCTGCTGGTGAGTGCTGCTCCTTCCTTCCCCTTTCTTTTGCGCATGACTTTGCCACTTCCTGTGCCCACGACTCTGCCCCCCCATGTGTAGAGTTCCATCGTGACCAGAACCTAACATGATTGCTGTGTGGAGGAGGAAAAGAGAGGTGCACAATGAGGTGCACACCTGGCTCAGAGGGAACCTTGGTTGCTGCCTTTGTGACACCAGCAGGTTCCATCTGTGAATCTTAAGAACTGACCTGGCAGCTTTACTTAGTAGCCATGGCGAAACTCAACAAACCACAACCACTCAACTTCTGACCTGAAAAGAATTGTATCATCTACTCAAAATAAGATAGAACCAAATTCTAAATATGCTCTGTCCCCTACTTGTAAAAATGTCTATCCAACTTCTTTTGAATTCTCCTTGAGACAAGCAATACTGGTCGCTGGTGCCATTCAATTAATTGAGACAGTATATGGCCAAGGCAAGTAAAACATTACCATGATTGTGTCTGAAATTAAAGTGCTGTTGATGTACTCCTTTTTTACTTCTACAGAACACCCTTTTAGGTTCACAGTGCCTGCTTTGTAACTCAATTTCCACATCAATCAAAGATAATGATTTGGGGAAAGTATTTTAAGCTACCCGTCTGTTAAGATATATTCGATGAAGAGCAGAATATTGTTGGGAGTGATGCTAGTTTGAGTTCTGAGTTAACTTCCTGTGTAACTCGAGATGGAATCAAACAGCAATTTAAATATAAGTGCCTATGTCATATAGCTACACCTACCAAGCAAGAGAAAATAGCATGACTGAATAATTTACAATTCTGATTAGGAAAATTGGGAAATTTAATTGCTTATTACATGTACCATGCTGCTATCTGCCTATCTTACCCTTTATACAAGCCCTCACTACCTATGCTTGGTACTGGGTAATTAAAGGATCAAGGGGACTAAGAGAATCTCTTTAATGTGTAAATATTTCAGTATAGTTGACCTAGAAGTTGACCTAATTTATTTTCCTGGAGTAATCATGTTATTTGGGGGGAGCGGGGAATGATTAGAAGGCTTAATATTTCAAAATCTGGAAGCACGGATAAGATATTGAAAAGGGACTTGGGTGTGGCAGTTGGTGACTGAAGTCCTTGCTGTGCATTCTAATGGCCCACTTGTAAAGAGTTACTGTGCGCATATATTAACAGACTGCTGCACTAACACAGCTTCCAAAGCCATGCAATGGGTAATTGGGGTACTACCAAGTCCTGTTCTTACAGGTCTCACAGCACATGGCAGCTACGGGCTACATTCACTTTCCCAGCCATTTTTACTGGTTTCCAGTTGATCTCAGACACATAGTGATGCCAGTGTGCAGAACTGCAGTCAAAACTAGCTTTTTGCTTAGGCCCATAAAACTATGTAATAAGCTGTTCTTGGAATAACATGCAGAAAGATGATCCCCACTGATGCAAATTATCACTCTGGTATGTGACAGCTTTGGTAAAGATGGGCATGATTGCTCATTTTTGGCTTCTATTCCAAACCTCCAGTGAAAGAACCATTGCTAATCTCATCCTGGTAGTAAAGACAACTGTGCAGACCTTTGGTCACATAGAGGCTATCTGTATTCTAATCAATCATTTTTTTAAAAAAAAAACACCACTTCTGGCTTTAAGACTGGAGTTATGTTGGCTCACATGCCATAGAGCCAGAAAACTGGTAGCTCAGGCAGATGCCTTAACAGATGCGCTCTGTCATGATGAATGATTCTGTGCAATGTCACAAATTCTGCTTTCATAATACTTACCCCCATGCCTCTGTACTTTGCCTCGGTGTTTCAAGCTGAAATTGGATTGAAACACTGGATTGAGGGTCTGGGACCAGCAAAGATGCCATCAGGTCATGGCTTTAGGGCCTTCTTAAGACTCTTAGAGGACTGAGGCAAAATGCTCATTTGAAGCCCCTCTCTGGTGCCTCCTTCTGATCACATTTTTTCTGATTTTATGACTAAAATAGAAGCTAATATTTATACACAATGGCCCCAATACTTTTCTGCCTACAGGCGTACCTCGGTTTACGAAATTAATGCGTTCTCCGGGATGTTTCGTAATGCAAAAAATTTGCAAACCAAACCACGGTTTCCCATAGGAATGCATGCACGGGGCGGCACTATAAACCTCCCAGGTGCAATGCAAACTTGCTTTGTATTGTGGGAAAAAATCATAAATCAAGGCATTATTTTCAATGGATTTTCGTTTGTAAACCAAAAATTACGTTAACCAAGGTGTTCGTAAACCGAGGGTACCACTGTATTTACACTGACGTAACACAAATGGTATAAGCTTTCATGCTGAATTGCCCCAAGTTATGAAATCTCTCAACATGCAACAGATCTGCATAGTTTCCCAAGAAGATTTTGACCAATAACACACTACATTTTGAATAATTTAAAAGATATCTTGTCATTTGTTTCTACTTTTCTGTCATCAGATTCAAAGGTGAGATTAGCAAAGCCTTTTTCTTTCAGAAGATCCTATTCTGTGGACAGAACAGATAACAACAGTCTTGATGGTACCAATTAGCTTTTTTTAAAAAAATAAAAGCTAATTAGAGAATGCTTTTTCTCCTTCACAATTTGCAATAGACAGAACTAGTTAAAGGCAGAGAGCTATGGTAACACTTTGGAAAGCTTCAACCATGTGCTTAATATAAATTATCTTCAAAATACTATGTGCAGTTTTCTCAGAGCTCTCACATTTTTGTGCAGCAGAGACCAACTTTTCTGGCATCTCAGCCCCCTCTTTTGTTTTTGTTTTTAGCAACCTTTGTGCCCCCCTCCTTGATCAACTCCAGCCCCCACCCCCAGAATTTTCAATTATAGTCCATGCTGCAGACCAAAATGGAGTACCATTTCATTTGCTGCTGCTGGTGGTGTAATAGGTGGCAGAAGATGAACATATAAAAGGGCTTATGTCATGGATAGCAGATTTGGCTTATTCCCACACAACTCTGCTTAAGATTGATGATGATCATGATCATGATGCCGTCAAGTCAGTTCTGAGTTACGGTGACCCTTGTTCAGGATTTTCCAGGTAGAGAATACTCAGAAGTGGTTTACCATTCCCTTCTTCTGGGCGCATCCCGGGACTGTGCAACTTGCCCAAGGCTACACAGGCTGACTGTACTCACAGGAGGCACCATGGGGAATTAAACCCCTAACCTCTGGCTCCACAGCCAGATGCCAACACCTAAGCCAGCTTTGCTTAGGATAGCTGTGTCCAAATCGTGAAAAAACATGGGCATGGTGATGTCAGTTTTTCTCGATGCTCATTGACCATTTCCTGTGCAATATATTTGCAAAGAGAAAGAGGGCGCCCTCAGGAGACACAACTGACTTCTTGGGTTCCTCTGTGGCATCTTGAACAGTGCCAGGTGAAGAGAAAAAGTTTGCTTCTTCACATTCCCTTTGACCCAGGACAAATATGGTGCTAAATAGCAGATGGTGAGCAACGGTAAGTGCACCCTGACATGTGCACACACCACCCTGCCCCCAAAGGAGGTCACATGGCTCCTATTAAAGATCAGCTCTCTCCAAATTAGGAATGTGCTTCTGCTTTTGAATTTATTTGGATTCCAAAGTGAAGCAGGGGAATTTGTTCATTTCCAGAGCAAAGCAAGGGAGCCCAAAGCTTTGCTTAAATCAAAGCAGGTCTCTCGAAAGCACCAAATATTATATCAGCACTTTGGCAGTTATAAAAGCTGAGATTTTTTTAAAAAAAAAGAACATTTGCCTTGGAAAATGAAAGGAAGCCATGAGCAGAAGGAAACTGACAGTGAAAGTGCCAGGAAAAAAAGTCCAGGCTCTCCTGGATCTCAGTCCAATTGATTTAATGGCTGTGCATGTGACATTTGTGCTATCACGGAGGATTTGAATGCGGATAGATCACAATGACCTTAGGAATAGGACCTAACAGCTATCTAAACTGCACAGCTGCCAGCCAGAGCTTGGGGCAAACGTGGGGCGGGGGGGGGGGGGGACAGAAAAGAAGGAAACTGTTAAGAGCGTTGCCTGTACACTTAAGATCAAGCAGTATTTTATGGCACTGAATTTTTCCCACTACTCCAGGTCAGAACACTTTATTTTCATCATTTCCATGGTTTTTTGGACATAAACAATTACATGCAAAAAAATTCACCTAGATGGATGTTGAAAGAAACACATATGATTACTAAGGAGAGGCAAGAAGCAAAAGTAAAAGGTGTCAGTAATAGGATCAGAATCCTGAATGAAGCTTTTCTGCAACAGTCATGTAGAGACAAAGAGAACTGTTGTAATGGCTAGTGCAAAGAAATAGAGGAGAACAATGACAGAGGAAAAACAAGAGATCTCTTCTATAAGATCCAGTGAATCAAATGGAAGTTTAAGGTTAGATTAGGAATGCTGAAAGACCAACAGAGAAGCACACCATCTTATCAGGATAAAATAAAGAGAAGGTGGAAATAGTATACTGAAGACTTATGCAGAAGAGATAAAGGAATGTCAAATTCCTTTGAAGAGGAATCCTATGATGAAGAACCTGCAGTTCTAGAAAGTAAGGGAAAGCTGCTCTAAAAGCAATGGGAATAAATTAATCACCAGGAGTAGATGGGATACCAATATTAACTATTCACAGAGACTGAATCTGTCAAAATCCTAACAAGAATATGCCAACAAATATGGGAAACAAAACAATGGCCCACAGATTGGAAATGTTCAATATACATTCCAGTCCCCAAGAAAAGTGATGCCAAGGAGTGCACTGAATATAGGACTATTGCTCTAATTCCCCATGCAAGCAAAGCGATGGTCAAGGTTTTGCAACAAAGGCTTTTACCTTGTATGGAGTGAGTAATGCCTGATGTTCAAGCTGGATTCTGAAAAGGAAGAAGCACTTGAGAGAAAATTGCAAATATTTGTTGGTTACTGGAGCACACCAAAGAATTTCAGAAGATCAATCTGTGCTTTATAGACTACAGCAAATTCTTTGACTATGTGGATCATGAGAAACCATGGCTTGTTCTGGGGGGGTGGGGGGAAAGGGTGTGCCTTAGCACTTGATTGTTGACAAGCAGCTACTACTGCGACAAAATAATGAGAAACAGAATGGTTTCTTATAGGCAAAGGTGTCAGACAAGAGTGCATTTTCTCTCCCTATCTATTCCTATTCAGAACATATCACATGGAAAGCCAGACTAGATTCAGATGAAGGAGAAGTGAAAATTGGTGGAAGAAACATCAATAATTTAAGATATGCAGATGACACTATTTTACTGGCAGAAAGCAGCAATGACTTGAAATGACTTTTAATGAAACAGAAAGTGAAAAATGAGAGTGCTAAATAAGGACTGCAGGTGAACATTAAAAAGACAAAAATCATGACTGACACAACTTTAATGTTGACAATGAAGAAATTGTAATTGTTAAAGATTTTGTATATCTTGGTTGAGTCATCAATCCAAATGGAGACTGTAGCAAGAAATCAGAAGAGTGAGACTCAGAAGGGCAGCAATGAAGGAACGAGAAAAGATCATCAAGTGTAAGGATGTGTCAGTGGGCTGGAAACCAAGACCATGATCATTCACACTATGTAAGGGTGTGAAATCTGGTCAATGAAGAAAGCTGACAGGAAGAAATTTACTTTGACTTATGATGAATAAATGTGTCATAGATCAGCTAAAGCCTGAACTTTCTCTAGAGGTAAAAATGATTAAAATGATAAAAGTGTGGCTGTCATACTTTGGACATATCGTGTGAAAACAATATTGGCTGGAAAAAACATAATGCTGGAAAAATTTGAGGTCAGCAGGAAAAGAGGAAGACCAGATATTAGATGGGTCGACTAACTAAACGAAGTCACAGCCTTGAATTTCCAAGAGCTGAGCAGGAGAGGACCTTTTGGAGACCACTCATTCACTTACAGGGTCGCTGTAAGTCAGAGGCAACCTGATGGCATATTGTTAATAATTTTTTTAAAAAAATTGAGATTGTGGACTGCAGAGGTGTTGCCCTAAAAATGAAAACTGCTTTTTAAAATATGCTTCATGGGTGCATTAAAAGTACAATTGAAAAACTACAACTCAGGAGTTAATGATTAATAATTTTTAAAAAAAGAAGTATAAAATTGTATGTTAGCCTGTAATACCATCTATTGATATTAATATGACACACACCCCTGGTACCACCTGAGCAGATCAGTCTTATAGCAGATTGCTATACTTGCTCTTGACAGGAGGACTGGAACACTCCCACAGTGATAAACTATGCCACTTGATCGCTATCATAGCAATGTCCTATACCAGTGATGGCTTGGACTTGCCGATAAGACTGGTTGTTTTGGTTTGGTTAAAGTATGGACATTAACATAGAGTGTTATAAGACACAATGAGACACACACACTACTATTGAATGGAGAGACATCTTATCCAAAGATGACAAAGCATGAGACAATGAATGGAACTGATGTCAGGTGAACATCCGTAGAGCAGCAGAAAAATAACAGTGTGGCACTGACTGCCAGCAATGGATTCTACATAATGTTTTTCTCTGTGTGTTAACATCATGCTCGTGTGTGTGTGTTCTGTGCTGTAAAATCGCAACCGACTTATAGTGACTCTAATAGGGCTTTCAAGGTAAGTAAGATATTTAAGGAGTGGTTTTACCATTTCCATTCCACCAGTGAGTTTCCATGGCCATGTGAGGATTTGAATCCTGTTCTCCAGAATCCTAGTCTGTCACTCTCTACATTACACTACACTGGGAACCCCACAACAACATGCTTAGAGCTGAAGAATGCTTTTACTTTATATATATTTACTTTTAGAAGTTTAAATACTTTTCCTTACCTTTCATTTAAAATTATACTTTTTTTGCTTTGATGTATTCTGGAGATGTATTCTCTGCCTTTATAGGCTATAAGCCCCTATATTAGAACGAAATTTAAAACATTCTTTTGGGTATTTTATTATACTTTTGAAGTAATTTTGAAGTATTTGCGATACAGATTTAAAATCTGTGACTTGTTATAAGTTGCAAGAATGTTTTTTCTTCACAACTATATGATTGTTTTTAATATATTTTGAACTTGCTATTTTTAAATATGGCGCCTAGAAATAATGTAAATAAACAAAACTTGTAAAAACAGACAAGTTTCCGCATTGCCTGGAGTTATTGCAATAGTGAAGACATTTATAATGAGATCCCCAGATGAGTTTGGAATTCCTTGTCACCAATTGTCTGGTTTCAAACTGGGATTAACCCTTTACTGTGATAATATCAGCTATGATGAATCATAGGCTTCTGTTCTTTGCCCAGGAGGTCTATAAATGTTTATAGGACTCCTGGAGGAGTAGGCATCCTTATCAGGTTCTGACAATATAACAAGAACTTTTTCTTTCACTCTCAGTATCTGTGTATGTATCTTCCTATTTCTCTCACACACTATTTATTCATGCACATGTATGCTTTCACTCGCCCATTTCCTCCCTCTCTTTCTCTCGCTCTCTCATACACATAGATACAATTCATTCAATCATACGCCAAAAACAACCGACATTCACTGCCATATAATCACACATCATTCACTCAGCCTCGTACCTGCAACACTGACACACTCAGAAACATGTACACCTCTTCTCTCATACATACCCTATTTAGTCTTACAAATGTTCTCCTATACACAGACACACAGACACAGACATACACACACATGGCTTTGCAAATTCCTGTCGGATGAGGCTAGAGAAGGGCAAAGTCTTGAAGAGCGGCTTCCTGAGAGGCTGGACAAGCTGGGATTTGCCTTTAGTTTTCCAGCCATGAAGGACTTAGAATAACAATGTGTACTGTCTTCACACAAATGTGTGCAGTCTGAATTAGGGCTATGTGTGCATTTCAACAGCTGCAGCAGACAAAATAAAAAGCTCAGGACACTCACAGAGTGAACCAGCATCCTTCAGAAATCTCTTGTGTTAAATCCTGCATTCGTGAGGTTAAAATATTAAATGTTTTTCAAAGCAGTGTACATTAAAATTAGGGGAAATGGAATATCAATACCTTACAAGAAAGACACTGAACCAACATCAGAGAACATGGATTTCCAACCTGGGAATCAGGCCCCCAAGGGGTTGTTAAGTGTTTTTTGTTGTTGCTGTTGCAATTATTTTTATATTTGCTATATTAAATATGGTTTACACAATGCTATTTTATTTTAATCCTAGACCTCCAGATAGATAATTTTAATCTGAACTGGAACTGCAAGCAACATAGAGTTCTTAATTATTTATGTACCTCTTTGCATGGATTTTCCTTTTATGCATGTGCATCACTCTTACCCCCTCTGAAAGAGCCGCTCACACTCGTTTCTCTCTGCTCCTCCACATCTACCTTCGGAGAATTGCCATCAACCCTTTGGACTGGAGCGTTAGCCCAGCTGAAAGAGTCGTGAATGAGATGAGTGCATGGTGCACTCTGGGAACGTTTACACCCAAGATGGTGGCAGAATTTTAAAAAAATTGCCACCACAGCAGTGTTGCCTTTTGCTCTGCCTGAGTCTCTGGCTCCTTCAGGTGCAGTGATGGCAGTGCAGTGAAGGGAGAGGGGACCTGGGTAGGGAGATGCCTCCAGGCCCCACTTGAATCCTGGAGGAGGAAGGCAAGATGGACAAAAAGGTGAGGGGGGAGAACCAGGGAGGGGATAGAGGGAGTCCATGGGGAAGGTCTTTATTTGGCCTTGAGGGCGAGGGCCTGCTCACTGAAGGGGCTTTTGGGGGGGGGGGGGAGACATGAAGGGAAGGTTATTTCCATACCCTAAAAAGTAAATTAAACTTAAAATGTATTGACTTATTTTTCCTTATCAAATTTTATCTGGTAGAGGCAGATTTACAGCCCCCCTGATTACATATTGCATTAATATTAATATATTAGGATAGAATTATATTCTGAAAAATCTATTGTAATGTGTGTGGGGTTTTGTTACCCCATATAATGCCTTTTTATGCAGATATGGCAGGGTGTCACAGATTACTTGGCCATTATAAAAGAGAATTGTTACTCAAAACTGGTTGGAAACACTGCTGTAGAAGGAGATTGATGGGTTTAGCTCCCCACCTGTCAATGAAACCTAAGAACTTTCCGACACGCTACAGTCACTGAGGGCCTCAGAGTGAAGTTGCCCACCTCTAGCAGCCATGGCAGTGGAAGACAGGAGGGCCTGGCGTGCTCTGATCCATGGGGTCACGAAGAGTCTGACACGACTTAACGACTAAACAACAACAAAGCAGCCATACTCCTTTTTTTTCTTTTGCTTCTGATTTAGCTGCTGTGAAAGTGAGAGCCTTTCTATCCCTATATCCCCACACATCCCCACTTCTTTTTAAAATACACTATCCAGATTCTGTATGTGTACCTGTATACAGATGGATGCCTGCATTCCTGTATGGCTTTCGGGTGGTTAAATTTAGGATGTTAAGGATTATCTGTCTTTGTATCCTGCCCAGGCTTTGGTTTCTCTTTTCTTGTTTGTGCTGTCCTTTCCAAAGCTCATAATAGGTGTCTCCTGCTTCTCTTTTTCTTTTGTCTTTGGGGCTGGAAATGGACAAATTATTCTTACAAAAAAAGTGCTGATGATTCTGCATAAACTCTCATCTCAATTCAAAGGTGAGGGTGGGCAATACCTTTATATAGAGCACTGAAATATTATGAACAGGAGCTAGCTTTTTATCCATACAAATCTTCATCAGGCTGGGTTCCAACTGCTGTGCATGGTGCAGAAAAAGCTCCAAAAATCAGAGCCACATGCAAGAGTCAGCCTTCTCTGCTTAAAGCAAGTTTCAAAATGGGGGCTGCAGCCTCAGCTCAGTGGTGCAGGTTTCAGATTGTTCCTCTGGTGGTTTGGATTGGAAGATCTCTCCTGATCCCAAGACATGGCCATTTGCAACTCCCGATCTGTGGGGATGTGAGTGGCTTTTTCCCCAGAAATCTATAAACATACGTACATATATACATATCCAGACAACAGTCAGGTCTGATTGTCTCCAAAAAGGCACAGAGATGGTTGGGCACCAATCTATGCACCCTTATTTAGGCTCAGACCACATCTGGAGACAGTACACATCCCTAGTCTGAGATATGCTGAGTTTTACTCAGCATGAAAGATGGTCCAGCTGCCCTCTTTCCTTTGAGATGGCACGGCTTCAGGAAAGTCAAGGTGTCTTTTTGGAACCTTAGCAGGAGATGTATAAAGTCCAGTGGGTCAAATTTGTGCTTTGTGCAAGAGGTTTCTCATTCATTCTCTAGAAGACAGGAAATATTCAATTATTTTACAAACTGAAGGTTCCCAACCATTTTGGGCTTAAACTGGTGGAGGAGCAGAATTGTTTATGGGCCTGCTGAGTGTGAAAACAGACTTGGAGGGAATAAAGGCAAAGACCCCCAAAATCTGGCTAAAAATGGTGACCCTGATAAAATTGGTGAACTCAGAGTAAGGAAAGACCTCTCATGCCAGAGAGTACACATGACAGATGGGACTCTTTCCAGGTCCTTCACTGCTGCTGAACATCATCAGCCCTGAGGGAGTTTTTATTCTTAGGCTAAGCTAACAAGAAAATCCTTTGACCCTCTCCTCATCACCTTGCTTCAAATGGTGTGGTGGGACCAAGAGCAGCTACCTACTGACCCCAGCCCTCTCCCTTCACTCCTAGGTTTTTAGTGCAGCAATGTTGTGCAAGTGCAACATACATGTAAATAATTTCACATTGAGCTCATGAGCTCAGGTGCCAGTTGGGAAAGAGCTGAGATGGGTTTCCTTGGTTTAAAGCCACCTCATAAATACAAATCTTTGGTTCTTCCCCTCCACTAGCCCTGCCTGGGGAACTGTGGGAAAGCACAGCGATTGATTCCCCTCATCCCCTTGAGATCTGACAGCTCTAACTGACTAGGAAACTGTAGATGTAAATAAATCCCAACAGTTCTAACTTCCCAGTTCCCTGAAAGCAAATTAGTATGGACCTAGGCAGTGTGCAATCATGACCCCTGACATTTTGGGATGAGGCACTCCCTACTCATTCCCCCTCATGAGGGAGTATAAACTAAAGATGTTTAGGCCCATTTCTCTATGGTTGTCTTTCTACACTGTGAGCTTCCAATCTATGGGAGTTTCCTTTATTGTGAACAATCGCAAGGGCTAAATGAATACTAAGCATCTGGAGAGCACCAGGTTGGGAACAGGTGTTCTATAGCCACAGACAAATGATATAAATAAGCAGTGCCTCATGTCTGCACATACTTCTTGTGAATTTCAAGAACAGAGCAGGTCTGTGTGTGAAACTCCAAAGCAAATTAGCCTTTCAGAGCTCAGGTGGGACAGCTCTGACCTTTTGTGAGGCCTAGGAGAAATGTGGTAGAAATCATTATCAGAGACAAGCCACTTCTGATTAACACAGCACAAAAGAAAAACATTGAGCTTTCTCCAGTCACTATGTGCCAGAATGTAAAAAAAGGCTGAGTTTTTAAAAAGTTTCTTTTGATTATAACTGGGGACCACTAAATCTGTCACTTTCAGTCCCCCACATCCACATTTCTTAAAATCTGCAATTCTGTTCCATGAAATTTATGAAGTCTCTGAATTTTCATCAGATATTAAAAATAAACCAAACAAAATTCTCAACAAACTACACTGTCTAAATTCATTAGGTATGCCATTCTCAGTAGGATCATGACAAGATCATGTTGTGCCTTTCCTATCAGATAGTAATGGACTGGATGAGAACACATGAACTGAAATTTAATCCAGTCAGCTGAAAATCAGATCAAGGAATAGGGATTCAGCCTGTGCTGGATGAGGTTACGCTCCCTCTGAAAACACAGGTGCACAGCTTGGGGGTGCCCCTGGATTCATCTCTGATCCTGGATGCCCAGGTTTTGGTGGTGGAAGGAGTGCCTTTGCACAGTTAAAACTAGTGTGCCAGTTGCACCCGTTTCTTGAGAGGACTGATCTGGCCATGGCGACACATGCCCTAGTTACATCTCTACTAGATTACTGTAATGCACTCTATGTGGGACTACCTTTGGAAAGTGTTCTGAAACTAGATAGTCCAAAATCCTGCAGCCAGACTGCTGACTGGGGCTGATCACAGAGATCACGTGACCCCCTGTTTCTGGGCACAGTTCAAAGTGCTGGTCTTAACTTATAAAGTCCTAAACCGCTTGGGTCCAAGCTATCTAAAATATTGCATCTCCCTCTATGAGCCTGCCTGGGCTTTAAGATAATCATAGGAGGCCTTTCTCTCAGTCCCGCCACCCTCACAGGTGCACTTGGTAGGGAAATTGAAGAGGGCCTTCTCTGTTGCCACTCTCAGACTCTGGAACTCCCTTCCACAGAAAGCTAGGGTGGCTTCATCTTTGCTGTCCATTCACAAGCAGGCAAAAACCTTTCTCTTCAGGCAGGCTTTCCCTTAATTACTGGTGGTCTGAGAGGGGTTTTTAAATGAATGGTTGTGCTTTGTTGTTTTAAATGTGTTTTAGTACTGATTTTATTACTGTTTTTAATGTAATACTTGTTTAATTCTTTTTAAATATTTGTATACCTACTGTTTTTAGTTTCTACATATTGTTTTTTTAATGATGTAATCAGCCTTGGGTTCTTTTTAAGGAGAAAGGCGGGGGAACATATTTAAAATAAATAAATAATAAATATGATAGGTGACATAAATTAAGACTGTGTCAGGAAAAAAAGGAAGTTGGCAATCTTAATTCCACATAATGTGGTTAAATAAGTAGGAATTCAAACTCAGAATAGCAAGGTCACCCCAGTCCTCCTGTTGCCAGAGGTGAGAAGTAATGTGCCACCTGCCATATTGTGCTGTAGTGGCATCACCCACCTTGTTAGAGGAGTCAAAAAAAAAGGGGGGGTAGCTGTACTGCCTGTGGCTGCCTGCTCTCCCTCTTCAAAGGAAGGTGCAGCAGCAAAGGTGCTCAGGGTGCTTGCATGCCTAGCAGATAGTTATCAGAAAGGAAGAAGGACAGGATGATGGTGGCCCTGCCCATCTGAGATGTTTTTCCACCCAGGATAAGAACAATTTTACAAATTTTGGAACATTCTTATGACAAAATGAAGCAAAGCAAATTCTCATCCACTGCTCATTGCAGTTAAAATAATTTGCATGCTTGATGTTCTGTTTGTGTGGCTCTCTTCAATAATCATTGTAGCAATGGGACATTTGCTTCCTGACGTCACTGGAGTACTCAATTACTTTGTCCGTATATGCTTGGCTGTACTGGGCAGAAATGGTTCTGATCACTTCCGGCAGTGATACTTAAAAGAGCTGGACCAAATTGAGACTGTTACAGGGCTGACACCCCATGAATTAGAAAAACAATATAAAAATAGGCCCTTTCCCTCTCTTCCCATGATAGTGTTCCTTGTCATTATATACCACTTTGCAGTTCATTATTCCAGAGAGGCTGGGAGGAGGGGTGGAGAGACACAAGGCTTGCATTCAGAACAAAGAGATGGTGTGTGTGGGAGAAAGAGGGAGGGAGCAAAATATATTCTATTCCAACTGTTACCACGGTGACATTTCATAATCACAGCCCTTGGGAAACATGCTTCAGTACAGAAACAGCAGGAGGAGGGATGGTTTTTATAGCTAAATCATTAGAAGGGTGAGGACCAACACCAAAGGGGTGACCCGCTCAGAGGAATAAAAAGTCAGCACAATGACTTCAAAGGGGACACTTAGGATGGAGTCATTATGGGTATGGGTTTACAAATCTTAGCACTCATTGATATTTTGCTCTTTTCCACTCAGTGGACCAATATTTCTGTGAAGTCTTAGTAATAATTACCCCTTTCTCCTTTCAGTAAGTATGAAGGAAAGGAGGGAGGGAAGTAGAAAGCAGACTGGATGACTTTTGTTAACTGTGATGAGAAATATGTGTTTCCTACTACATTTCAGCCATTGTGCATTCTTTCTGCAGCCCAGAATGAGGTAACTTCCTAGCAGATGGTACAGACTATCTGGTTTTTCAGCCATAAGGAGGTATCGTGTGGCCATGTTTATATAGACACAAGAGGCCAAGGTTTTTTAATGTTCAGCATGCAGAACTGAATTTTAGAGCCATTTCATAGCTTTTCATTCATCTAAAGCCCCCCGTAGCCTTGAGGGGGTCATATTGCAAAAATCAGCTGTCTCAGTAATGGGCTACTTGCTCTTCAGGATCTTTAAACCCCTATTCTTTCAAGGGCCTTTCTATTTCGAAATCAAGGAATGAGTAGGACATTCTTTCTCCATGGTTTCTATAACTATACAGAACCATGTCCCACAGGAGGTCCAAACTGTATCTCCCTCTATGAGCCTGCTTGGGTATTAAGATGATCAGGGGAAGCCTTTGCCCACCCGAACCAAATAAGGAGACAGACACAGGTGATGGGTTAACTAGGGCCACACTTTATTAATAGGTTAACTATAACTCCCCTTCCCCTCCAGAGGGGCCTAGTGTAGTGCAGATTCCTAGGGGTAGGCATAGGGGTACCTGGTTACCCTTACCCTGTTCCTCACATGGGGGGGGCACAAGCCCTGGGTCCATGCTGTTCAGTCAACAGGCTGTTCCCAGCTTGCCATAACCTGGATGACATCCCAGGTCAGGGGGGTCACAAAAAGAGGTTTAAAGTGGGTTGAGCATTCATCTGTGTGCCTATATTGGGGCATAGGGTGAGTTGCAGGGGCAGTGCACATCCTTAAACTAAATGCTTGCTGTAGAACTGTTTGAGAAGCCTGCACATTGCCTTTCATTGAATGGGTCAGTTGTGAATGAACAAACACTTTATTCTCATTTTAAAGGTAAAGGTAAAGGTTCCCCTTGACAATTTGTCCAGTCGTGTCCAACTCTAGGGGGCGGTGCTCATCCCCATTTCCAAGTCGTAGAGCCAGCGTTTGTCCGTAGACAGTTTCCGTGGTCACGTGGCCAGCGTGACTAGACACAGAACGCTGTTACCTTCCCACCGAGGTGGTACCTATTTATCTACTCGCATTTTTACATGCTTTCGAACTGCTAGGTTGGCAGGAGCTGGGACAAGCGATGGGAGCTCACTCCGTTGCGTGGATTCGATCTTACGACTGCTGATCTTTCGACCTTGCAGCCCAGAGGCTTTGTGGTTTAACCCGCAGTGCCACCATTCTCATTTTACTCAAATATTGCCTACTTGGCGTATAACAGAAAGTGTCTCTTTAAGTGTGATGTTCTCTCAAATGAAGGAGTCTCTGTTCTTTAGGACTGTGGAGGGTGGAACCCCACCTCTTCCATCAACTCCAACACACCCAAGTGTGCAAGGCATGGGGTGTTACAGCAGGGATGTTGTATGCAAACTTGTAGACTTCCCTGCACTTGCATAGGTTCAACACTCACCCAGCCACGTCCAGGATGTTCCTCCAAGGGTGAGGGTGCAACCCGATACACCTCTCCTGAGGCATGCCCAAAGTCCAGCCAGGCCCAGGAAGTCTTACCCTCCTGACACAGTGCCCATGGCGGCGGTGGAGGAGATGGGGCAGCTGGTCGAATCTGTGTGTTCCCCTGCTTGGAGCCTGGTGCTCGGAAAGGGTGGCCCTAAGTTTGCTTTTGATGGGGACATGCCTGGCGTTGATTCCTCCAGTGTGTCGTATCTCATTGCTTTGCCTTGTCTCATCCTGGTGCACCCTGGCAGCCTCCTCCGGGGGAACACAAAACTCCACCCATTGATCAGAGTCTGAATCACGGCGGTAGATTGCCATATCATCCTGGTTCCCTCCTGGACCTCAAGAGCGGCAAGAGCATCCACCCAACAGTCCCCCTCATCTGATTCCATCTCCTCCTTAAATTCCTCTGCTCCAGCGCTCACCTGCAAACCCTTGGGGGTATCACCTGCATCTCCACCCCAGTCCACAGGTGAGCTGCAGGTGTGTAGGCATGCACTGGATCGTGCAGAGGTTGACAGTCAACACTCCCCAGCGGCGACTGAGCTATCGGTCTCACAAACCAGTACAGCCAAGAGAAAATAGTTAAAATAATCACATATGTTGAGAATAAAGTCTAGGAATAATTTATTTGTTGCCTGTACAAATGTGGCAAAAGCAATGGAGATGCTGGAGCAGTTTCCAGTTGTGCCAATCTTTTTATCCTGTTTTATCTGCCTGCCAACTGATGATACCAGAAGCTCATTTATATAGCAGTGAATATTGCAAAGACAGATAATACTAATATTTTATTTTTTCAGTTCATTTACTCTGCTTCAAAGCATTGATTACCTCTGACTTTTAAAAAGACCAAGATGTCACTTCTGTGCAGCCTCACATTGGTGTTTCTGGAGTGAACGTATCAGCCAACAAGTGCTGTCATCGCCCAGGAGATGCGCAAATGTGTTCACATTTTTCAGGGAGGTTCCTTCTGTATCCCGTTAACTTCCAAAGACAAAACAACCAATGGGTCACTCAAAATAATGGTCTATGCCAGGGAAGTTTACTGGCTTGTAACATCTACACCAATGACCAAAACCCTCCTCAAGGCACCAAAAGTTTTGTCTATGCTGACTATCTCCCACTTGCTCCTCAGCTGGATAGCTTTCAGATAGTAGATCGTGCATTAGAAGAACTTGGCATATGATAGAAATAAACTTAAACCAACCCTACTAAGACTTAAATATATGCCTTCTATCTGAAAAACAAGCAGACATATCAGAAAATCCAGGTTACTTCTAAGGGCATCCAACAAGATCATTGTGTTTCACCAAATACCTACCTCTTACTTTGGATTATATGCTGACCTATAAAAAACACAACAAAAATGCAAAGCAAAAGGAATGATATTGTTTAAAAGCTATTAGAAACCAAACTGAAGTATGAAACAACAAATAGTGAGAGCTACAACCTTGGCACTATATCATAGAATTATAGAATAATTGAGTTGGAAGGGGTCTATAATGCCATCAAGTCCAACCACCTGCTCAATCCAGGAATCAAAGCAGATCTGACAGATGGTTGTCCAATTTTCATTTGAATGCCTCCAGTACTGGAATGCTCACCAACTCCTGAGATAATTGGTTCCATTGTTGTACTGTTCTAAAAGTTAAGAAGTTTTTCTTGATGTTCAGCCAAAATCTGGCTTCCTTTAGCTTGAGCTCATTATTATATGTCCTGCAATCTGGAATGATTGAAACCAGATCCTGCCCCACCTCTGTATGACTACCTTTGAAATATTTGAAAAGTCCTATAATCTCCCCCCAATCTTCTTTTCTCAAGGCTAAACATGCCCATTTCTTTCAGCCCTTCCTCATAGAGCTTGGTTTCCAGTCTCCTGATCATCCTTGTTGCCCTCCTCTGAACTTGCTCCAGTTTGTTGGCAACCTTCTTAAAGTGAGGTGTCCAGAACTGGGCACAGTACTCTAGATGAGGCCTAACGAGTGCTGAATATAGGGGAACTAGTACCATATCCCAGCCCAGTGTGGTATAGTTCAGCCCATGCAAACCAGTTGATGTAGTATTCAGTGAAAGCTGGAGAATCATTATTGAATGTCTGAAGAGAACTCCTATTGATAAAATCAATTACCTAGCAATTGTACCAATTGACATATGGAGAGAGGTTGCCACTAGAGATTGTCATGAACCTCGGTTCAGAGGTTCATGCTGGTTGTATGCGCAGCATCACAGGTACCGCACATTCCCTTCCCCGCCTCCCTGGCCAATGACCCACTTACCAGTTGGAACATGCTCCTCTCCTTCTCTTCAGCTCTTTGACCAGTCCCTGGTAGGAGCACAGGGTTGCCTGTCCTGCCTCCTTGTCTGAGTGGGTGATCAGCAAAGGAGGCGGGGCAAGGAAGCCTGTACCCCTGCCAGAGACTTGTTGAACAGCAGTCCTTGTCTGAGTAGGTAATCAGCAAGAGGAAGAGGAGAGGAGTGCACCGCCGGCTGGTGAGTAGTGGATCCAGACATGGAAGCAGGGGAAGGGCAGTGCTACACGTAGGGATGAGCATGAACCTCCAAACCGAGGTTTGTGCCCATCTCTAGTAGTCACTAACGGTGAATGATTCAAAGCATCTACATAAAACACAAACACCAGCTATTCCCAGATTAAAATGAAGAGAAAGCTTTTGTTTTTGTTTTTCCCCCAGAATATCTGTGAATCCTAAAGAAGCAACAGAGAATGCTAGGACTATAATATTGAAAGAAAGAACTACCCAAATCTAAAAATGGATGGAATGTACTCTATACCCTTCAACATGTACTAAGGAAGACCAGATATCAGCTGACCAAAATGCTATTTATGTTGCCCATCTGTCAGATTGGATAAACCAATGCCTGAACCCTACCTAACAGTCCAACATAACCAGTCCAGAGAAAAACCAGAAGCTTACGTTCATCACAAGTAGCATTATCCCACCAAAAAGAGTTATCTCGAGAATGAAACCAAATAATCATTGACAATCATATCAAAATGAATATCAAGATATGTCTTTTCGCTGTTGCAATGATTCCAGGCAACATCAGTTAGTCTAATTGTACAAGCTTTATTTATCTACATTGCTTCTATGTTCCATAAACACAAAGTACTTCAAAAATTAACACATTCCTATGTATTGAAAACATATTTACAGTTATGAAAACTGTAGGCAGAATTGCTTAAAAATAAAAAGTCTTACAACTATGAAAAGTTGCAAATAAGAAATAATCCAAAAACAAAACTCAAGTTGTAGACAGAAATCAACTCATATTTGAATCTAAAAATAAAAGAGCTTATAACCTAAAAGAGGAACATTGAAGCAGCAAAGAATACGTCTCCAAAACACATCACTAAAAATTAAAAAGGATTGTAACTTTAAGTAATCTTTAGCCTTCGTGCATACTAAAAATACACACAGAAACATGACTTCAAGTGTTCACTCAGCCAAGCCACCCTTGTGCCATTTTGCATATGCAGAGGGAAATCCATGATGATTGTTGTTCTTTAATGTCTGATGCTCAAAATGGTGTGGAGTTGTGATGATGTTATGAATTCTGAATGCCGCTCTGTGTGTCTTGTCTCCCTATATTTACAATTTATTTCAGTTGTCCACACCTCCCCAAACTTTGTAAACAATATTTTTTTCCAGGGACTTGGAGATCCAGGGGTCTTGAGCTCCAATAACATTTTTTAATGGGAATCTTAATTGCTGTTGCACCTACTGCCTCTTTGGAGTTTTGCAATTTAATATCTGACAAGCTTCCACTATGCAGATAATATTAGTTAGTTTCCACTAGTTTTCACTAACATGTTTTGCAGATCCTAGATAACCTAGAGGAACAGGACTCTGTAACATAAAGCCCTTGTAACACAGCACCTTATAATACCAATATTCTAGATCACCAGAATATTGTCACCCTAGAATTTTGAAGCACTAGACCAACCATTCTCAAATTTGGAGGAGGCCATAGACTGGAAACAATTCTTCACATACCACCTTATAAAGTTTGTTATGTGACTTATACAATTTTGATTGGGCCTATATTTCTTTCATATTGTGTTTATGGCTGAGGCCTATTAAAGATTGAGAATGGTTTTACTAGACCATTGTGAACTCAACTAATTATAATCACTGAAAGAGTGCACTATAGGACTTACAAATACTGCTTCATGTTTACATATTGTAACATAAACAAGCTCATAATAACATAAACAACATAATAACATAAACAAGTTCATTGTAACAGAAACAGTTCAGCTGTCATGAATTGTTTTTGTTGAGTGACCATCCTGGCTGGCTAAGTGTTTTGGAATGACTATAGTAAACTACTATTCAAGCCTCAATTTTTAAAAGCACTTTCATTTTCAGATCTACTTTTCTATTACTTTATCACTCAATACGCAATATATTTCAAACCTTGACACATCATTGGTGAAAATTATCTGATATAATTATTAACAGTACCGTGATCCTTCTGACATTAACAAAGAAAGAAGTGTTCAACCTATGTATTTGTTTATCCTTTGTACTTGCTAAAGTAGCATGGGGACATCTAATCCAAATGTTAACAATGGCATTTGCAAAGATGTTTGAATTATTAAAGTTCACATTTTTCCATTGGGGGGCAATAACATGAACCTTACCTCTCATCTACAGTCCTGTTGGCTTGTATCAGGCAGGAAAATAAAATAAACAGTTCCCCCTTTTCTTACCTGAAAAAGTGAATGCTTCTAAAGAAGAAATCCCTCCCATTGGTTAAAATAGGATTTTTTTTTGTTTTGTTTTTTTACTTCAACTGCACATTGGAGTAGACAAGGGGTTCTAAACTGTGGATTTCTCAAGGGAATGCCAAAGGGTGCATGCTGTGGTGTTCTGTTGCTGTAGGATCAATAAGGAATCTTGTGGTTCTGAAAAAATTAGCAAGGTTTATTTGGCATAACGTTTTGGACTGTAGCCCACTTCTACTGATGCATATAGGGAGAGTGGAAGTATGAAATGTAATGGAAATGCAAGAACTCTTGCATTGTAATGATTACTCAGTGGTTGTAAAGAGTTCTTACATGACAGGTCCTTGGAAGTGACAGAGATCAAAATGGTGGTCATTAGAAGTTATTCAAAGATCACTGATTGGTGACATGCACATTCAAATATAGATATACAGAGCTGCTGGATAGCTCAGTGGCTTAGGTTACTGGCTGCAGAGCCACAGGTTGGGAGTTTGATTCCCCACTGTGCCTCCTTGACAGGGGCTGGACTCGATGATCTGTAGGATCTCTTTCAGCCCTGCAGTTCTACGTTCATTATCATAACAGATATAAGGTGAGGTGAAGTCTTTGTCTATTATAATGTAAGAGTACAGACCAAAGTTTCACTGGAGTTAGTAGTAGCAATCAGAGGGAATAGGAGTGCAAAATTTACAAGTGAAGAACATTATCCAGATAGTTGCCATACAATATGTTAACAGGTGAGCAGTAATATAAACAACCCTGTGTGGATGGCCTAATTAGTATATGCAATGAGACAGATAGCCCCTGTTGTTGGTCAAACCAAGGGAGAGAGAGCTAAACCTCTCTATGTATTCTTGTTCAACCATTTCCTTTTGGAATCTGTCTTTGAAGTTATTGTCTTTGAAGTTATTTTGTTTAAGGATGGCCATCCTGAGGTGAGAATGTCCAGAAACACTAAAGTGAGCATCACTTCTTTTAATGTTAGATACACAGCGGGGGAATGAAGAAACATTTTGTCTGAATATAGCCTAGAAAAGTTAGCTTTCTAGATAAAAAAAACCCAGAATCCCCCAGTTAGTGTAGCCACTATGGGACCTGTTTTAATGAGGAATAATGTTGGACTTAGCCCACATATTCAAGCACTTAGTGGACTTGCATTCTTTAGATTTTTCCACTTCAGCTAAAAAAGGGAAAGGTCCAACAATCTATGATAGTCACCTACAGAGATAATTTTTAGTTCTGTAGAATCTGCAGTTATGCTCTAAGAACTGGTCAGCCTGTTGGAAGTATATATAGCACATTCCAGTGATTTCTGCCTCCTGTATTGAAGTTGTTAAAAACAACAGTATTTTAATAAAACAAAACATAATAAATAAAGACACTCCTGTTCTAGGATGGGTGTTTATGAAAGACTATGGCTAGGCAAAGAATATGTTTTAAGGGAAAAGTCAGAAGGACAAAGCAATTCTAAAAGGTAGGTCTTAATTTTACCAGCATTCAGAAAATAGGCTTGAAATTGTGGCAAGTCAGGGAATACATTTCAAATAGATACTTTTAGAATAGTAAGAAAATTGGCACAGGGTTAGCTAGAAACGTAGAAACAGTTTCTTCCTCATTAGCGGGGGCAGAGGAATTAGCATTTCTTTGGGGGATTTGGTGTATCTCTCTCAAGAGATTGCTACAATTTGGGTGACAATTTTGTTGACATGTTTGTCAAATTGTAGCCTGAGGATACATTTGTTCAGAATTCAGGGGAGGCAAATGTATATGCCTATTCTCATGTATAAACTTCATAAAACATTAATCATAGGAGTAATTATAGTTGTGTGTGTGTGCGTGTGCATGTGTGTGTGTGGGGGAATGCTGTCAAATCCAGGTTTTTGCTTGCATAGTGAGGTTCCACATGAACAAGGAGAGTGGGATTAGACATTCCTCCTTTATGTGTTGGATAAAACAGAGGGAGTAACAGCTGACAATACTTACAGTATATAGTGCCACAATCAACACTAACATGGCATTCCTTTTGTTATTAAACAAAAATCATCTATATTTGCATCTTTTTATCTGCAACAACCTCACTGATTTTGACCTGCTCCTTTCATATCAAGGACCTTCTGAAAGGGTCAGAAGGCTCTAGAATCAGAATTCAGCAGCAGATGGGCTTCTGAAATGAAATTATTTGAAAATGACCTCCAAATTTTAAAACCAAGCAAGTAGGTCACAATAAATAATTGTGGGGTTTATTCAAGTCTAAGCCACTCTGCTTAGGGAATATTGGAGGCAGGAACTGTGCACAGTTTAGTACATAAAGTTATAAAATAGAATTAGTGTATAAGTAATTTGTTTTTATTCAATTTTTAAAAACAAATTACATGAGTTTCTCATCATTCTCCAAAATACTACTGTGATATCTATGGCCAAAATCTTTTTGCTTAGGTATACCAGCAAAAGGGAAGTGGTTTTAATTACAGAGACAAATAGCTACTAATTAATGCGTTCCTGCTTGGAGTTCCTCATTGTACTCTAGTTGGGTGGTTGGTGTACAACCAGAAATCCAAGCGGGGACTCTTTAATTAGAGGCAGTTTGCTCCTGCAAGTAACACCACTTTCCTTCTATAAATATTCAAAATGGTTTACTCCTCTTATCCTCAAAACAACTCAGTGATTGAAGAGAGTCTGAACAATGA
The DNA here is from genome assembly GCA_037013535.1 of Intellagama lesueurii. NCBI lineage: Eukaryota > Metazoa > Chordata > Lepidosauria > Squamata > Agamidae > Intellagama > Intellagama lesueurii. The sequence goes on from JBAJHW010000002.1 coordinate 224,072,418, forward strand.
TGACTGGCATGTGTCTGGACAGGATTTTGAACCCAGATTTCCTCAGTCTTGTTAATCTAACTATTATCGCAGGCTAGTTTCCAACATTATGTCTTCTGGGGAAAAGAAAAAGCATTTATTTCAGTTTCCTTATCCACTTATTTTTAACACTTAAAATAGGACTGAACCAAATGTATCTCAATTTTATTTTTTGCCTGTTGTGAAAGGCATAAACTGATTTTTTCAAGTTTTGTTACAAAGGTAGAAGATATTATTCATGGTTGTTGTAGTTTTTTCAGGCTGTGTGGCCGTGTTCTGGAGGTTTTTCTTCCTAACGTTTTCCCAGTCTCTGTGGCCGGCATCTTCAGAGGACAGGAGTTAAAACTCTGTGTTTTGGTGTAGTATGTGGGATAGTTGAGTATTTGTAGCTGTGGGGCCAGCTTTTTGTTGAGTTTTAGACTTTCAACAAAGCCTGGCTCCCAGCACTGAAAAATACAGCCTGCAAAAAGGTCAACGAACTCTACCCAGCCACAAGAACAGGTGATCACTGCACACAAAAGATTAGCTAACAACACCCATCAATCACGGTGACAGATCATCTCCCCCCTTATCACAACAATAACAAAAAATACCCTGATCATAATCACCCAATCTCCTGAAAAGGACAAAAAGCTGATCCCACAGCTACAAATACTCAACTTTCCCACACACTACACCAGAACACAGACAGAGTTCTAACTCCTGTCCTCTGAAGATGCTGGCCACAGAGACTGGTGAAACGTTAGGAAGAAAAACCTCCAGAACACGGCCAGACAGCCCGAAAAACCTACAATAACCATCAGATCCCAGCATGAAAGCCTTTGAGAATACGATATTATTCATCTTTATGAGGAAATATTATTCCTGCTCTACCTCAAAATTCTGGTGAGCAATGTATTGTCACCAACCTCCAATTGTGGTTCTCCTTGTCTAAGATAACTAAATGACAACATACTTCAATTACAGCACAATGTTGTCAATGAGATCTCTATAGACCTGGATCTTGGTATATGCTGTCAGCTTCTTATTAAGCCATACTCTCTTTGTGAGTCTAGAGAACATGGTAGCTGCTTTGCCAATGTGTTTATCCAGCTTGACATCTAGAGAGAGAGTGTCAGAGATCGTTGAGCCAAGGTACACGAAATCATGAACAACCTCCAATTCTTGTGTAGAGATGGTAATAGAGGGAGGTGAGTCCATGCCCTGGCCCATGACTTGTGTTTTCTTCAGGCTGATTGTTAATCCAAAGTCTTGGTAGGCCTTGCTAAAACGATTCATGAGTTGGAGGTCTTCAGCAGAATGGGCAACAACAGCTGCATCATCGGTGAAGAGGAAGTCCCGCATGCATTTCAGCTGGACTTTGGTTTTAGCTCTCAATCTAGAGAGATTAAAGAACTTTCCATCTGATCTAGTCCGGAGATAGACACCTTCTGTTGCAGTTCCAAAAGCGTGCTTCAGCATGACAGCAAAAAAGATCCCAGAGTCTGCGTGAGGACACAGCCCTGTTTCACTCCGCTTCGGATGTCAAAGGGATCTGATGTTGAGCCATCAAAAACTACAGTGCCCTTCATTTCATCATGGAAGGACCTGATGATGTTAAGGAGTCGAGGTGGACATCCAATCTTGGGAAGTATTTTAAAAAGGCCATCCCTGCTAACCAAATCAAAGGCCTTTGTAAGATCTATGAAGGCCACAAAGAGTGGCTGTCGTTGTTCCCTACATTTCTCCTGCAACTGTCTGAGGGAAAATACCATGTCAATGGTGGATCTATTAGCTTAAAATCCACACTGTGATTCTGGATAGACTCTGTCTGCAAGCACCTGGAGCCTCTTCAGCACAACATGGGCAAGCAGCTTCCCTACAATGCTGAGAAGAGAGATGCCACTGTAGTTATTGCAGTCGTCCCTGTCGCCTTTGTTGTTGTACAATGTGACAATGTTTGCATCCTTCATGTCCTGTGGTACTCCACCTTCCCTCCAGCAAAGACAAAAGATTTTATACAGCTCAGTGGTGGTAATCTCTTTACAGCACTTCAGCACTTCAACAGGGATGTTATCCTTCCCAGGTGCCTTGCCTGAGGCGAGGGAATCCAAGGCCGCTTTTATTTCTGCTAAAGTTGGTTCGCTGTCCAACTCTTCCAAGACAGACAGGCACTCAATGTTATTTAATGCCTCTTCAGTTACTACATTCTCTCTGGAATATAGCTCAGAGTAGTGTTGCACCCAGCGTTCCATCTGCTGTGGTCGGTCCTGGATGATCACACCTGTAGCAGTCTTCAAAGGAGCAGATTTCTTCTGTATTGGACCTAAAGCCTGCTTGATAATGTCATACATTCCCTTGATGTTACCTGTGTCCGCTGCTGTCTGTATCTGAGAGCAGAGCTGAAGCCAATAATCATTAGAACATCTCCTGGCAGTCTGTTGGACTTTGATACGAGCAACTCGAAGAACCTGCAAGTTGTACTCACTAGGACAGGCTTTGTATACTGCTGCAGCTCTCCTCTTTTCCTCGATGGCTGGCATCAACTCCTCCAAATTGGCTTCAAACTAGTCTGCCATCTTTTTGGTCTTCTTGTCAAATGTGGACAAGGCGGTGTTATAAACAGCATTCTTGAAATGTTCCCATCGTTCAGGTGCATTTGCAACAGCCGAGCCTGGAAGAGTTTCCTCAAGCACATGGGCAAATTCCTCCACTTTTCTCTGGTTGCGAGTCTTGCTGATGTCAAAACATGGTCTTCCTTCCTTTTTCATGTGATACAATCTCTTTATTCACAGTTTTACTCTACTACACACCAGGGAGTGAGCAGTATCGCAATCCACAACCTGATAACTGTGTGTGATTGTAATACTAGGAAGGCTAGAGCATCTTGTTGTGGAAGGAGGAAGCAGTGGTAGGAAGAAGGTTGTTGTTGTTGTTTAGTCGTTTAGTTGTGTCCGACTCTTCGTGACCCCATGGACCAGAGCACGCCAGGCCCTCCTGTCTTCCACTGCCTCCCGAAGTTGGGTCAAATTCATGTTGGTTGCTTCGATGACACTGTCCAACCATCTCATCCTCTGTCGTCCCCTTCTCCTCTTGCCTTCACTAGAGCATCTAGTGAGGATCAAATTGAGCTGATTCCAATGCTTCGATCTTGGTCTCCAAGAGACTCTGTGTTGAAGCTTCGTATTAAAGAACGTGTTGCTGACAGAAAGACCAAAATAACAGCCAAACTCCAGCAAGCGTTAGCCATTTTCGTTCATCTTCCCAATGCCAAAACAGCCTAGACAAGTGGGCCAAGAATTGTGATCAGCACCAACTCAAGCGTTAAAGTCTCCGAGAATGAACAGTGGCTCTCTGTCAGGGATTTTTTTGATAGTAGCTGCCAGATTGTCATAGAATTTGTCTTCTTCTTCTTTTTTTTAAATAGATCCCATAAGGGATCTTTTTAAAAAGATTTATTTTTTTATAACACATAAAAACATATTTCCATTGTCATTCGTCATGCTCACTGGGTATACATCAAATTGTTCATATCTTATCATGTCTCATTTGTCTCTATACCTTATTTCTTTGCTCTAGCCACTCATACATTTTATTCCAGTTTTGATAATATTCCGAATCCTCTTTCCCTTTAATTGTCATTGTCAATCTATCCATCTCTGCACAATCTAAGATTTTTTGTAGAATTATTTCTTCTAACGGAGATTTCTCATGTTTCCAGTATTGAGCCCATACTATTCTAGCGGCCGTCAATATATGTAATATAATATATCTGTCTTGTTTGTTAATATTCTCTGGCATAATACCCAATAAAGACAACTCTGGTTTGAGTTCTATATTCAGTTTCTTTTTTTTTTAAATCCAAGAGTGTATTTTAACCCAATTTTTTTTGCTTTTTCACAAGTCCACCATACATGATAATATGTTCCCTCATGTTTTTTACATTTCCAACACCTATCGGAAACATTTTGGAACATTTTTGCTTTTCTAGTCGGTGGTAAATGCCATCTGTAAAACATTTTGTATAAATTTTCTTTATATGTGGTTGCTAAGGTTAATTTACAATTATCACTCCATAACTTTTGCCACTTTTCTAGCTGAATTGTGTGACCAAAGTTTTTAGCCCAATGTATCATTGTTTCCTTCACTTGTTCATCTTCCATTTTCACTTCTAAGAGGAATTTATAGATATTCTTAATTAGCTTATCTTCTGTAGAGAGTAATATTTTATCAAATTGTGGCTGTTCCTTGTAGAAACCTTGTGTTCTAGAGTCCTCTTTATATATTGATTGAGTTTGCAATAAAGGTAACCATGACAGTATAAGTCCTTGGCTTGCTAGTTCTTCCTTGGTTTTGAGATTTCCTTCTGGATTTAATATTTCATTATATGTCACTATTTTCTCAAAGTTGATAAGATTTGGATAAGTAAATGCTTCTGTCGGAGAGACCCATCTTGGTATTTTCCTATAGATTCTGGTTTTTACTTTTTCCCATACAGTCAGCAAAGCTTCTCTTATCAGGTTATTTTGAAAGTATTTGTGTGCTTTAGTTTTGCCATACCATAAAAAGGCATGCCATCCCATCTGCAAATCATGTCCTTCTAGATATAAAAGCCTTTTATTCCTCAGACATATCCCTTCTCTCAGTCATACCAAAACTGAAGCTTGGTACTACAGTGTCCAATCTGGTAGGCCAAAGCCTCCTCTTTCTTTCGCCTCCTGCAGTAATTTGGTTTTTATCCTTGCTTTTTTTTTTTTTTTTTTTGACCAGACGAATCTTAGGGTTAATTTATTCAATTCTTCAAAGAACGTCTGGTTAAGCTTTATTGGAATTGTTTGAAAGAGGAAGAGTACTTTTGGTAGTATGTTCATCTTTATAGTTGCAATCCTTCCTAGAAATGATAGCTGTCTGTTCTCCCATCTTTCCAGATCCTGCTTTATTTCATTCAATAGCTTCCCGTAATTCTCTTCTTTTATTGTTGAGCATCTGGCTGTCAGGTAAATTCCCAAGTATTTAACTCTCTTGACTATTTGAAGCTTGGTCTTCTCTGTTAGGAGATTTTTCTGTTTATCCGTCATGTTTTTTACAATTAGTTTAGTTTTCCCTCTATTTATCTTCAATCCTGCTACTTCTCCAAATTTTTCAATCTGTTCCAGTAATTTCGGAGTTGACTCTAATGGGTTTTCTAATATAAAGACCAGATCATCCGCAAAGGCTTGCAATTTGTACTTTTATTTTCTTTAACACTTTGTTGAGTTTGTGTTAGTTGTCTTCCCAGCTGGGTTAATTGCAAATCAATCCGGTTGATTTTCCCCTCCAGTTTCTGTTGGCTCTCCTCTATTTTTTGTTGTGTTAATTTCATCCCTTCTTCAGTTTTCTGTTGACTCATTCTAATTTCCAGAAGCATCTCTTGAATAAGTTTGGTAAGGGTCTGTAGGTCTTTATTTGATTTATCTGGCTGTAATAAGACCTCTAAGGTTCTCTGTTGCGCCGGGCTGGCATTTGCTGATGAGGGTTTACTAGATGGTGCTGATCCTGGCTTTTTCCCTGCTTTATCTGGATTGGAAGCCATCTTAAATTAGCTCCTCCCTAATTCAGTCCACCTAATTTTTACTAGATTAGTCGAGAATACACTGTACAGTCTGTTTATCTAAGATCCAAAATTCAACATTAAAAAGAAAAAAGAAAAAACACCAATAGTTAGCAAATCTTAAACTTATTACATTAAACTAATATTATTTCTGTTGTTTCAGTTTTAGTTCAGATAAACCAATTTTAAATAGCAGTATGTCCACCCCCCAGAGCTGATCCTTCTGTTACAATCCTTATTTTATTTCAAAACCTTTTATACTCCAAATATAGGAAAGAGTGAGATAACCCCCCCCCTGGTAGCCCCAGTTATTTATAATCCACTCCTTTGAGATAGTCACTGTTTATACATGGGTGATCACGGGAAAAAGGAAGGCTAATTGCCTTAGAGAGAGAACAAAGGAGTCAACAGCGAAAGTCCAAGCCAGTGGAGCCAACTGGCAATGCCCTGAGGGCTCTTTTATTGACTTAGCATGATTACATAGTATGTTATGAGAGAAACAGATAGGATACTAGTTACCTAATCATAACTAGGATTGGCTAAAATAACCCTTTGATCTTATGCTCTACCTCTAATCGAAAGGGCAGAATAAGGGGCTACCCTGCCTGCTGGCAGCTGCCACATCCTGCCAGGAGTGTTTGCACGTCACTGGAACAGAATGCAGCTACAACCTTTAAGCAGAAGTTTCCCACATGTATAGATCCAAATGTCTTCTTAGTGTCTTCTAAAATCCAAGTAATATCAAAAGGAAATATCTCTTTTTAACTATAAATTCCACAACTATTTGTGGCTCCAAATAGCACAGCATATTTATCTCCAAAAAATGGTGAAGACCAAAGAGAGGGCCAAAGAAGGTCCAATATGAAGGATCCAAGAGTTGTAATCCAAACGTTATAACCCAAAATTGTAAAGTCTCTTAGATTTTGTGAAGTCCAACACTTATTTATAATTCCAAGTTAAGGGGTTATTTGTAGTACAAATATAGGAGGGTATCCAGATGCAAAACTGCAAAAAATCCACCAATAGCCTATAATTAAGGATCCAGATAGTTTCTTGATGTCTTCTAAGTCTTCTAAGATCAGGAACCAACTAGAAACTTCAAAGTTCAATCTTCCGTCGTCTACATAGACAAGTTTATTTGTAATCCACTATGTATATTTCCAAATGGACAAAAGAACAAGAAAATGGAAAATTCAACAAGCCCTTTAAAAATTAGAGAGTTTCCTTTGGAACTCCTCTGCTCAAGCCATTCCAAGCCAAATAGTTTGAGAACTGGGAAGACTGCCAATTTAGCAAAAGCATTCAAAACAGTCCTCCCTTCCAACGACAAAAACCAGAAACACTAATGCAGAAAACAGCCGAAAACGAAACTAGTCTCAGTTCAGTTCATTCTATAATCTCCATTTTGTGGAGTGGGGGTTACGACTCCACATTCGTCTTATTTCTCAGTAAAAAAAGAGAAAAAGGAAAAGTTTCCCCAAACTCCCCCTCCGTATTCTTCAAGAACTTAGTTGAATATTGTAAATGTCTTCAAATGATATTCCAGCTATTAACAAATCAATCAGTTCTTCACTATTATTTATTTATTTATTTATTTATTTATTTTACTTATATGCCGCCCACTCTACCCAAAGGTCTCTGGGCGGCTTACGACAATTAGAATACAATAAAAAAGATAAAACAATTAAAATACAATTAAAATAGATACTCTAAAAATTGCCATCAGGACCCACAGTTGATATTATTTCAATCAAAAGCCTTCTGGAACAGGAAGGTTTTGACCTGGTGCCAAAATGTCAACAGCGTCGGCGCCAGACGAATCTCAATTGGGATGGCTTTCCATAGTCTGGGGGCAGCTGCCGAAAAGGCCCTTTGTCTACAAGCCATCCCTCTTACCTCCTTGAGGGATGGCTCTTTCAACAGGGCCCCCTGGCTAGATCTTAACTGCCAGGTAGGTTCATATGGAAAGAGGCGGTCCTTCAGGTATCCAGGGCCCAAGCCGTTTAGGGCTTTATAGGTCAAAACAAGCACTTTGAATTGGGCCCGGGCAGCAACTGGTAGCCAATGTAATTTAAACAGAATCGGCTTGATATGTTCCCTAGCGGCCCCACCACTCACCAGCTGTGCAGCTCGATTCTGGACCAGTTGCAGTCACCGGACCATCTTCAAAGGCAGCCCCACGTAGAGCGCATTGCAGTAATCTATACGAGATGTTACCAGTGTGTGTGTAACTGTCATGAGACTCCACTCGTCCAGGTAGGGCCGTAGCTGGTATAATTTCCGCAGCTGAAGGAAGGCACCCCTGGCCACCGAGTCCACCTGGGCTTCCAGAGTTAGACTGGGGTCCAGGAGCACCCCCAGGCTGCGGACCCTGTCCCTTAGGGGGAGTGTAACCCCATTCAGGGCAGGGAAATGGCCCTCCAGCCTGTCCAGCGAAGCACCCACTAACAGCACTTCCGTCTTGTCTGAATTGAGTTTCAATTTATTAACCCTTATCTAGTCCATTATCAGGTCCAGACACGAGTTCAGCACAGAAACCGCCTCACCTGGATTGGTGGAAAATGAGAGGTAGAGCTGAGTGTCATCAGCATATTGCTGACTCCTCAGCCCAAACCTCCTGATGACCTCTCCCAGCGGTTCCATGTAGATGTTAAACAGCATGGGGGACAGTATCGAGCCCTGAGGAACCCCATGACATAAACACCATGGGACAGAGCAACTGTCCCCCAGCACCACCCTCTGGACACGGTCAGCCAGGAAGGAGCGGAACCACCGTAAAGTGGTGCCCCCAACTCCCAACCCAGCCAGCCTATCCAGAAGGACACCATGGTTGATGGTGTCGAAAGCCGCTGAGAGGTCCAGGAGTATCAACAGGGTCACACTCCCCCTGTCTGTCTCCCGGCAAAGGTCATCGTACAGGGCGACCAAGGCAGTCTCCGTACCAAAACCCGGCCTGAAACCCGATTGAAATGGATCCAGAAAATCCGTTTCATCCAGCAGCGCCTGGAGTTGCCCGGCCACAACCCGCTCCAACACTTTGCCCAAATAAGGGAGGTTTGCCACTGGTCGGTAGTTAACCACCAGCCTTGGGTCCAGGTTAGGCTTTTTAAGGAGTGGTCGAATTACCGCCTCTTTCAAGGTAGTAGGGACCACTCCCTCTCTCAAGGAGGCGTTCACAGCCTCCTGGACCCAAGTGCGAACCCCCCTGGCAGATCTTCCAATTAGCCAAGATGGGCAAGGGTCGAGCGGAGTGGTGGTAGAACGGACAGATCCAAGCACCCTGTCCACATCCTCAGGTCTAGCTTCCCTCCTCCCTGCTGAAGGCTGCCATTTCAGGTCTGTGAGGGAAGAACTAGCTCAAACGAAAGTTCCAGGTCTCTCTCTCATTATTTATCCAAGCCTGATAAGATAAAGCTTAAGAAGTAAAATATTTAAGTCTACCCCAAAGTAAACACGATGATATCCTCTTTTAATGTCCAATTCTCCTTAATTAGTCCAGTGTCGAAAGCTTCAGGGGAACGCGTAATGGCACCCCATGCACCCTGTGAGGTTAACAGACCGTGGCGAGGCAGCACTTTACAGACTAGGGGCTACCCAGCTGAAGGTGGGCAGTAGCTACCTAGTGAGGTGCAATGACCTCTCCCACCATTGGAAGTAGCCCCTGACGTCATGCTGTATGCCAATCGAGCAAAGACTTATAACCGATAACTGCTACTTCCCGTGTTATTTCGACGCTGTATGCGAAGCTGGTACCTCTCCAGAGTACGAAGCCTGGGTAAAATAATATGGAGGATAGACTGTTATCCAAGCAGAAAATCCCCCCTCTCCAGGTCACTGAAATAGTCCAATGGAAAGGCAAGAGCCAATACAACTGGTTCCAGCGATGTTGCAGGAGTTGCCAGAACGTCACGAACTGCCTCCAGGACTCTGGCTCTGGATTTTGCCTCGAGGTTAACTCCTGAAGCCTTTTCCATCGGTGGATATAGCCACAAGGCAGTGGGGGTTTGAAATCAGAGTTTTCCTTCTCCTAGATGGGCTGCCTTCTAAGGCTAACGAGCCCCACCTACCCAGGCATGTTCACTAAGCAATTCACATTTGGCTAGAATCATCCTGGGGTGAAGAAAGAACTCAGCCAGAAAAAAAATAGTGATGAATAAAGAGAAACAGCTTCACAAAAAGTGAGCAAACATATTCATGCCTGAGATGGTGTAAGTGAACGTCCCTACAAACCCAAAATATTGATCAACTAAAAATCAAAAAATTCAGTGCAGCCGTACTACACAAAAATATTTAGCCAAGAGTTTATTACTTTTCAGTGAATGTCCTGTCACTCTTTGATGACACTGAAATAGGTGTGCAAAGTCTGCAGAAGCAGTATATTTTTGAGCAACATAAGGGAGAAGCCTTGTCACACCTACACATGCAAATAAAAGCTCTCAACTCACTCTCTCGGTGACTCATCATTTAGCTTTTAATTTGCACAATCTATTGGTTAATTACTATATTTGTGCTACCAGCTTGAGATCAGCATGGCAGCTCTGGTGCCTACTTGACTGACACCTTCATATCCCATCAATCTGTTTACTTAATTAATTCCTGGAAAGGAAGAAATAATTTCATATAATTATGATGGTAAGTGGATCATAATGATGACCATAATATGCCCATGAAAGTCCTACTGTGAGAGACATTTATTCCTAGTCCTTCATAAACTCAGAAAGGTTACAGTTTGCAAGAAATACATTGTCCACCAGTCCTATTCAAAGAAGCACATATTGAAAGGTAAATGGGATGGGGATCATCAGGACCCCAAATATTTAAAGATACCAATCTGACATTTTGAGGAAATAAGCTGGTGTGTCTAAGAACAGCTGTCTTGTGGAATCCCTTATTTCCTCCCATAAGCTACACAGTTGTAGCATTTTGCTACAAAGTAGTACAATGCCAAATAGGACTTAGTGAGTTTTAGTCTTAGATAGCCAGATTCCCAGTGTGGTGTAGTGGATAGAATGATGGACTAGGACTCTGGAGAATAGGATCCAAATCCCCACTTGGCCATGGAAATTTACTGGGGAAGTGGAAATGGTAAAGCCACTCCTTAAATATCTCACTTACCTTGAAAGCCCTATCAGGGTCGCTATAAGTAGGTTCTGTATATTCTGAATATACAGGATATACATACACAGCCATGATCCACTTCAAAATTCTGGAGAGCAGTGTACACTCCCCCATCTCTAATTATGGTTCTTCCAATCATCTTAGAAGATTAAAGATGGAGTCATAGTCAACCTGAGCTCCTTAGTTTATTCTTACTTGTTTTAGGCCTTAGCCTGGAATATTGTTTTTGCCCAAGCATATATTTATTGCTTCCTTGAGTAAGCCCCATTTGTTTAATTGGGGTACTCTCCACAGCAAGCCACTGAGTGGCGCTCTACACTTTGTGATTTCAAACAGGATTCTGGCCTTCCTGTTTACTGTGCAAGGACAGTGGCTGGCACCTTAGCAAGATGGCAACCTTTGCAGTGAGACATAAAACTGCTGTTATTGGAGACATGTCCAACAGAACATATATCACTTCAGCCAAAACACTTATTTCACAGTGGTGGTGATGGGAAACCAAAATAAAATATCTGTTTTTCTGCCCCAACTGAATACAATTTTAAAGAAGGGCAAAAAATTGAGATTCAAAAAAAGGAACGCTTTTTCATGAACTTAAGGACATGGCAGCAATCTAGCCTGACTACAAAATGCCAACAACAATGCCTTTATGCTGAAAATAATCTGGTGATGGTCAGAAAATGCAAGTAAATCACATGTCCCAGAGCACCCCTTCACAGCTGTACAAGCACAAAACCAGAAATATCAAAATCAAAAGCTGCAAACATTTGAGCAAAGCATATACTCCACCAATATAAATCCAACCCCCTGAACACAAAACAAAACATACGGCATAATATAAAGAACAAAGCCATCATCCACAGACAAAGCACATGCTACACACAAAGAGACACACAGAGGACTCACAAAACCACAACAGACATCACAAGCACATACCTCAGAAAAATATATGCAGAATACACAAACCAGAAATGAACAAGAAATTTACAGATTCACACCCCAAATAAAAAACCATGCCCACAAAATCAAGAAGCAGCCCTCCCCCAAATACCATTGCACTGTGTTATGCATCAGCTCATTTTGGAAACAGTGTTTGAATTCATTTTAAAAAAGAACACTTCTTGTTGGCCACTTCCTGGAAGATGAATGAAAACAATAAGTCATTGGATTATATCCAGCACTATCCTTCTAATCACGCAGAGAATTACCCACTCCAGAAATCCCGCTTTCTTCTTTTTTGAAGTGTCCAATCAAATTCATTGCCTCTGCTTCCTCCAGCTGTTGTGCAAGCATCCCACAAGCCATTTGACATGTCATTGCACTAGCTGTCATACAGGTTGTTGCAGAAAATTCTGTAAACCAGTCATTATGACTTCATTAGGCTATGCCAGGGGTGAGCAACTTGTGCCTCCTCTTGGACCTTTTTTGGCTTACATAACATTGCACACAAGCCGTTGGCTTATATTTCTAACATGCTGAGAAAAAGTGTTTACATTTAAAATCAGATACTTTCCAGAAACCAAAAGCAACTTTGTCATTTTTATGAACAAAAATACCAATGTTGCTCTCTGCAAGGCATGCAGTCTGTTTGAGGAAACAGCACCTGCTAGTTCTTAGATGGAGGTTAAATGTTAAAATAGGTTAAGCCTGGTCACACAAGAACTGTGAAATGAATAATTAAAACAGAGAGAAGCCAAATGCTTAGTGTATGACCATCATTCCTATGCTTTCTCTCCTGAATACAGGTTTATAAGGAAGGCTACATAAGAATGCTTCCATAGCACACTGGATTTTTACCTGTTCATGTCTCAGGAGGCATCCCTAAAATAGGGAAAATAACCTTAACTTGGGTTGTCACAATACCTAAATATCATGCAAATTTTATCACTGCAGACTTCCGCAGTGCACATCCTAATCTGCAGCATTCTGATATTTCATTTGCTTTACTGTATACCTGAATAATACAGAATTAATTAAAAGGGGCAAGGGCTTGTAGGTAAAGAGATGAAAGATGTCCAGAATGAAAATAATCCCAAGAACATTCATTTATGCATTATTTCTGTACAGAAATCTGCAGAATATTCTTTTAAAATTTAAATTAGTTGTTATAATTACATCCTGCCATATTTATCTTACACTGATTGTCCAGCTGGACATTACAATTTCAGAAATGCTACTATTTCATTAGCATCCTTAATGGAGCAATGGGTCTTCATAGAAAATATCTAGGCAAAATCTTTTCTGTAAAGAGTCAAAACTTGAAGTTACCTTCCTCCCTCACCTTAGCTCTCCTTGGATGGCATGTGAAAGTTTAGAAAGATGCGAAGAAGCTTGTCCTCCTACTGTATTAATCTAGTACCACTGCACCCACCTTCTCCTTCTCTCTGAGGAATTCAGAAATTGCTGCTGTTGATTAACCATAGCTGGCTAGCCATCTGAACCTTGTCAGCTATAGTTAATCTTAACTTTAGTTAGCTTCATGCAAGCCAGCTTCAAATTATTTTTTTAAAAGGCTGGATTGCTTAAACTAACGACAGTTTAAGACTAACTGAGGTTAGGATCATATACTAGGATTATATACTATGGTACTTTCTGGTACATTGTGGTCAATCAGGAGTTTCCAAATTCCTTTCACCAACACTGTCATGCCCCACCCAGCTGACTTCCCCACTTCTGAAGAGGAGGAGGAGGAATCTCCAGCCTATGCCAGGGAAAGTCAGGTCAGAGGAAGTGCCATCAGATCCCAGCACCCCCAGTAGCATTCCCTGAGGATGCCATACTGTCTTCTGGTTATGAAGAAAGCCTGGGTCCTCCTAGACAAGGCAGCATTGCAGTGTAGAAGAAACAAAAGCAGAGGCAAGCATAGTTATACCTTTTAAAGAACCCTGATTACAGATCAAAGGCACATGAGGGCATAGAGGAAGTGCTATAAACCTCTTTCCTGAAATCTCAATGTTTTGCTGATGGCAACAAACCTGGCCATCAGCCCCCTTTCTTGGTCTGTTTGTCTGTGCTTCATTCCTGCTCTCTCTCTGCAGCTTGATTGCAAAGATTCCTCAGCTGCTACCTTGGATTAAGACTGACCTTCCTATTGGACTTTCTGAACCTCAGCACTTACAGGCTTCATCCACTCATCCACAACATGCACACAGAAAGAGGAAAGGGCCTGGACCATAGCTTAGCAGAGAAATTTGGTCCTCCAGATATTTTGGCCAATGGTTGTCACCAACTCTTACTATTGGGAGAGCCGGTGCAAAATGAAGACCAAAGGTTCTCCGTCTCTGGTTTAGCATGATATTCAGATATCCATTTTGACGTCACCTTTGTCATCTGTACATAACAATTCCGACTGCTTCTTAAGATTGTACACATGATGGCTTGGCACAAAATCTGTGATGGAACTGAATCCTGTGCAACTATTATTTATTTGAGAAAGAGGACAGCCTTGTTGATGTTAAATGGGTCAAGGATTTCTGGAACAGAAAGAGAATTGCTGTAGATGTTAGCAAGACAGGAAGTTTGCCTTGATTTCTATGTCTCTAGATAATAATACATCTTGATGTCCTAGCGGTAACCTGGAATAACAGTGACCCACATACGCACATGCATGAATGTGATGGAGACAAGTATCTAGCTTTCCTCCGTATAGTCTGGAGTCAGGGGCAAACTGGGTCACAAAACAGTTCTTTCGATAGGTTTGTCTGCCTTCTAGATTTTAAATCAAGACATGAAACCATGTCTCAGATAACACTTTATTTCACAGTTCATGATCACCGATTTTAAAAATAAAAAACATTCTGGCACTAAACCAATGTTTTGTCAGGAAAGAAAACCTACCAGCAGCTAGTGACTAGCTTGATGCTGAAGATGGGAATCATCTCTGGGCTGCACAAAAGGGAAGTGAAACCTTCTCTTTTCTGGAGATTATTAAAGGAGTTTTAAAAATTCTTGCAGCTGCTGCTTAAGCAGAACAGTGAAATACTCTACATTTTCTATAGAAACGTATATCATCTCTTGAAATAACATATTCACTATTGATTGCGAATAACCACCAGCACAACAAAAAACTAGGGTGGCAAAGCTGCTATCAAGCATGAGAGGCCTTCAGAAAAGTGCTTCCTGTTGATTCTCTAGAACTAGTGGGGGTTTTATTTGTTTATTTATTTGTTTGTCTTATACATAGGCTGCATTTCTCCCAATAAAGGGACTCAGCAACGCTGCCCTGACAGGGTTACTGGTATCAGTAATGACCAGCAGCACTGCAAGATGTGAAGTGCCAATACCCACAATGACCCACCTTGCCATCCTTTGAGGGATGAGGGCAATTGGAAATGGCTGTTACTGCCTCTCAGTACGCTCATGACCTGGAAGAGGGTATGAGAAGGGCAAGGTTACTGCAGATGTTAGCAACAGTAGAGTCTATTGGGGTGTGACAGGTGAGGAAAGTTCTCCAGTCTGATTTTGTTGTGCTTCTTTGTATCCCACCTGCATTTTCTTCCCACCATAGTTTCATATTTGGTTGTGAGACTTTGTGTTTTCTTTCCTCCCTGAAATTCATGGCCTTTCTTGTGTGTTTATGTGTTTATGTGTCTATTTATCTGCACACTTTATCTAATTTATAAAATTTTCCCCATTGACTAATGTGTGTTTATGTATACACATACTTTACACACATTTTAGCCACTCCTCTGTTAAAATGTGCACTAAGTTTGAGTTGTGCTTTATTTTTCCAGAACACCTGGTACATAAGTGTGAAAATTCTTAAGGCAAGAGGCATTTTTCCCCATAATGAGAGGAGTGAAAGGCTGCATTTGTCAAGACTCTGAGAAATCCAGTGATTTTCCCTCAAAACCCTAGGTGCTATCTGTACGTGGATTCTGATTCCAGGTGTATAAAGTCAAAGTGTGCAAGGCTGATTTTTGCTCTAATAGCACATTTTCATGTTGATCATATTAAATACTTGATTCACTTTCCTCCTGTGAATGTGGGGTTGGAACAGTATCACTGCACCTACAACAGATGATGGACTTTGAATGCTCACAGAATTTATTGCCCATGACTGTTCATGAATAATCCAATCATTTTTATATCAGAGTAGATTCCAGAAGTAGGAATTTTGTACTATACCGACCCCCCCTTGTCTCTTCTAAGTATAGGAGACATGCAAAAGGGAAGAACATGTCTTTTCCATGGAATGGTTTACTTTGGAGTAAAATATATAGGTTTGTAAATAAATACCCTCTACACCTCTGACTGTTACAGTTTGAAAAAATTTTCCAAGCTCTACCAGCTATATAATTAAATGTCCACAATGTTCCTTAGATTTTGTTTTTCACAAGTATAGGTTGTTCAGCTCTGGGTAAAACCTATGGGTATACATCTCAGTCAAATCCTCTTTGTCAACAAAGGCTGGATTCAGACACGACATGAATCAGTAGTTTGTTTAACTGAACCAGGAGAATCCAATCTTTCAGGGATCAGGAGCTGCACTTATCCCTCCAGAATTCTTTTGGAACTATATGAGTACATTGAGCTGCATGAGTAGACTAGAGAATAGGACAGCCCTGCTTGGGGCAAGGTGTTCTAATCAGCAATTCAGATACAGGCTTTCTAACCCCATGCATAGCAAACTAAGCAGAAGAATACAGCAGGCTGCACCAGGTACTGCCACAGTTATGAACACTACCAGAAATAATGGTCAGAAACCAATTATTTGCACCTACCAACCAAAGTTTATTGGTGTAATTTTCAGCTGTGAATTGCCACAACTTAAGAAGTTGGCATAAAGATTTACTGCCACACACCAGTTGCATGACTCAGTGAGCAACAGCAAATGCCTACACTGATTTCTTGACTTGCAGCAATGCACAACTGAAATTTACACCAATGAACTCAAAGCCAGCATAAATTTTCAGTTGTATTCTGGTTAATAGTAGTAGTAGTAGCAGCAGCAGTAACAATAATAATAGTTGTACAGAGTCATGCAATGTGAATTTTCCTTCCCCCAAAAATGCCTTGTAGAAAGAAGCAGCTATGGTTGTGAGGACTGAATAATATAGGATTGAGTGGTGGTAGCAAACATAAGAAAGGTTAGTAAGGTTCAGAAAAATCTTTGATTACCAAAGATAACACAAAACTATAGTTTATACTAATTCGATGAATTCAATTTGAGTTTCCAGGTGTATCAAGCATTCAGATCTTCTCACTACCTAAATACAAGAAATAGTTGCCGTTTTAGATGAAGGTGAGGAATAGGACAGTAATACTGTTCTTTCCTAGGAAATTCTTCCCATATGAGTCTTTCTGCTTATTTATATATCATATGAGGTGTTTCTCTGGATGCCAAACCCTGCCTCCTACCTGGAGATCAGGATCTTAAGAAATCTTATTTCGAGAGAGGCTGACCGCTTCCCATCCTTGCTACTCTTTCAAAGGCAATCTTGCTGAGCCCTTACTGGTATTCTTGGCACCTCGGGCTTTGCTACCCTATTGGTTAAGCTTGGATCATAGGGAGAGGGTTAAGCTTGGGTCAAATGGGAGAGAGCAAAGCAATGAGAAGGAATACTGGGCTGTGTGGGCATAGTGGGTATATTGGTTCCATCCCAAGTCCACTATTTTGTGTCACCTCCCAGTGGAGAAATGACTAGAGGCACCATAGGCTAGAGCTATAAAATATGCAGGGAAATTATATTGCCAAGCTGTACTGAGGTGGCACAAATGCATCTGTGCACTTTCCCCAACAAGACAAATTAGAGGGGGGCGGGAGAGAGAAAGAGAGAGAGAGAGAGAGAGAGGACCCCTGGCAAGGAGAGCCAATAATGGAGTGATACTGGTATCACTAAAACAAGTACAGCTAAAACAAGTTCCTCACAAGCACTTTGCTGAGCAAACCCCAAAATGGTTTGGTTAATGAATTGAGCTATGAACAATGAAGACATAGGATGGGGCAATCCTGAGCCTGAAGAAACTACACAGTGTGGGTCCCTGATGTATATAAGGGTAGCACTTTACTTTCCCCATACATGTAAATGGCCATCATTCAGTTATATGGAAGAAAATCAGCAATACTGTTTCCTGCTTTCTTTCCTGCTTACTCTACCCACTACAAATTCAGCTGACTCCTACATGAATAGCCCTGGTGCCATGGTCTCCTGCTCCACACTGGATCTTGTTGAAATATTGGAAAGTGGTGTATCTATTTCAATCTGTATAGTGATGGAAGATACTGGTTGTACAAAGAGGAATGAGATGTGTAAGTACCAAAATCGTTACTGAGTGACACCCTAGTGCAGCAGTCACTCCAGCTCTGGTATTTTTGTAGGCAGTCGTAGGACTGGGCATTAGAAGGTTTGCACTTTTGGCTTGGGACATTCGATCGCTGTTGTAGCGTGCAAATAACAGATAGCTGTAATTGAACTGCAGTCTCCTCCTTCTCTGTGGATACACACATGTGAAATAAATGCTGGTCCCCTGAATGGTTCTAAAGCTCAGAAGAAGTGGGGAGGGTGGGAAGAAAAACTGTTAGCTGTAGCACAGTCCAAACCTTTTGAGACAATCATTGCATAATCACTGCCTTTCCTCCTCACCAACACCATCAGCAACATCACTACTCTCTCTCTCTCTCTTTCTCACACACACACACACACACACACACACAGAGAGAGAGAGAGAGAGAGAGAGAGAGAGAGAGAGAGAGAGAGAGAGAGAGAGAATTGTTAAACCTCATGTATGTCTTATTAGCCTGGATTCCATTACAGTATGCCCAGGAATAAAAGACACCTTTTTATGAAAAACAATATAGGAAAATTGCAGACAGATCAAGAAGAAAAGAAAACAGGTTCTTTCTCCACTACTCACAATGTCCTTTTAAAAATAATAGTAGCAATCCTTATTATTATTATTATTATTATTATTATTATTATTATTATTATTATTATTATTATTATTATTATTAATTTGCTTTCTATTCACAAAATGCATGGCATCCCTCACCCTTGAGCCTGACTCCCACCCTTCCACTTTGAGTGTAATTTGTTTCTATCTCTCACTTCACAATCTTGATGGTCTGAGCAGGAAGGCCACCCATCAAGCTAGCAGCAACTCTACATGTCCCAGGGGCAAAGTGCCCCCCTGCCTGCCTGCCCCTGCAGGACCTGTTTATTGATCTGTGCCCCAGGGAGCCAGAGAGCTTGAGGAGTAGGAGTGAGGAGGCCCTTAGAGACAGGCCATCACGGTTTCCTCAGAGTCCAAATAGCCCCTCCGCCCCCACCATGTGTTTGGTGGTGTGGGTGGGTGAGTGGGTGGCTGGGAGGTAATAATTCTATGAGAGGCTACCGGCACGTGCTGAAGGAGGGGACCCTCAGGAACGCGGGAGGGGTGGAAGAGGGACCCCTGAGTTTCGATTGGTGAGATGGACGCATAATAAGAGGAAAATGTGCTCCAGAGAAGAAAGTGTGTGAGGGAGGGAGAGAGGGAGAGACGCACGCGCGCGCACACACACATTCAGTGTGACTCTCTTTCTCTGTGTGTGTGTGTGCGCGCGCGTGTGTATGCAAGTGCACGAGTCAGGGAGGGAGAAGGAGGGGGGCTGTTTCCCCTTTTCTCTCTCTCTCTCTCTCTCTTTCTCTGCCTCTCTCTCTCAGAGCTCAGTTAATCCTGCTGTCAGTTGGCGTTAAGGCAGCGATCTAAGCGCCGGATTCCAAGAGAAAAGAGAAGGAGCGCGCATCCTGCAAAGAAGGAAGAGGGGACGCGACACAACCGACAGAAAGAGAGCGAGCGAGAGGCAGAGAGAGAGAGGAAGAAGGAAAAAAAAGAAAGAAGAACGAAAGGAACCAGAAGGGGGGAACTACCAAATCTATGCTTGGACCTGGGTTTCTTTCTCGCCAATGCAAAAGGGAATATGCAGCACATTTTTGCCTTCTTCTGCACCAGTTTCCTAGGGGCAGTGTTGGGGGTTAATTTCCCCAGCAACATCCAGATAGGTGAGTCGGAGTCGAGCGTGGCATGGCTTTTCCTAGCCCTGTGTGTATGTGCGTGTACGCGGGGTGTGTGTGTGTACACACGCGTGGGTTCTGAGCCTTTCCTCGCCTCCGTGGGCAGAGGGGAGAAGCGGGATCGGGGATCCGGCTCTGGCAAACCGGCGGGGAGTGCCTTCGCCCGGCTGTCTTGGCGGGAGGGGCGAGGGCGGGAGCCGGAGGGACGCCTACCTGCCCGCGCGCCAAGCGCCTGGGGAAGCAACAGAGCTCCACACCCGGGACTCCGCATTTCATGGGGTTGGGGGTGGGGGGGCTGGCAACCGCCTCGCCTCCCCTCCAGGTCTTGGGGAGGGGAGAAGGGGGCGCCGTGTTTTGTTCTCGTCTGCAGGTACAGCCTGTTACCTGAGGGAACAAGCTGGGCTCCTTCGCCTTTGTTGTTGTTGTTGCTGCTGCTGCTGCTGCTAAGCAGAAGCAGAGCTGCCTCAGGAAGATGTGCCCTCCCGCCTCTGTCGTCGCCCCCTCCCGCCCTGCTTTGCTTTGCCGCCCCCGTCCCCAAAATGCCGCCGCCGCCCGCCCGCCCGCCGCCCTCCGATAGTCTTGGCTGGAAGCGAGTCCCGTCTCTTCCTCCCTCAGCCCGGCGCCTGTCGCTTCCTTTCTCTGTGCCCTGCCCGTCCATCGCCTCGCCTCGCCTCGCCTTGGAGTGGGTGGGGATGGCGGCGAGGGTGTCGGGGTGGGGAGACGATCGGGGTGGGGAGAGAAAGAAACCCAACTCCTGGGCTAGCCCCACACGCGGGATCGGCGACGCTTTTACGGCAGTTGGACCTTCCCTTTTGCCGCCAGCCTTTGGTCCCCCCGCGGCGCGCCCCCCCCCCCACGATTTCGTCGGGGCCCCTCACCCTGAAACAAAAAAAGGTGATCCGGGGAAACGAGCAGGCTACCGTTTGACACGCCTTCCTTGGCAACAAGATCGAAGCGTGATTTGGACGGTTGCTATTTGTTTCCTTGTTTATTTATTTATTTCCGTCGGGTGCTCAAGCTCTGCCTCCGCAGCGGGTGAGCGTGGTTATGCCTTCGCAGTCGGGTACATGGAAGGATTTTGAGTTCTCGCTTCGCGGAATGGGATCGTTACATCAGACGATTAGCTTAACGGCCAGCAGAAGGATAATGACAATAATAATAACAACAACAGTAATAATAAACATATGCATAATCTGTTACAAGATAAGAGGAGATGTTAGCTAACATTTCCTTTGCAATTCTGGTAAACTCGAATGCACACCAAAAGTACATAATTAAATAGATCCAAAGGCACTTGTATAGTTGGATCCAGTAAGCATTTACCATAAGCACAATATTCTGGGATTAAGGAAAACTGTGCTTGATCTATTTAACATCTTCTTTCTCACACTTTCTCATATCCTACAGTAGCCAAATTTCTCCACAGTCTTCTTGTGAACCTGTTCTAATCCTTGGCACTGGTGACATCCCTTACTGGGGGGAAAAAAAGAACAAAGGTTCATGAGACCTATCATTTTGTAAAACCAAATTAACTGTTTTCTACATTCAGACACTCCCCATTACTCAAGGGTAAATGTTGCTTGACACATGACAGATCTTCTTAATCCTTGTTTAGTTCAAAAGCAACTTGTTGAGTAAACATTCGCTGTGTGGACAAATATGTGGATTCACATCTTGTAAAGGAGGAGAAAAATGAGTCTGCCTTAAAATGAGGTGTTTGTTTATCATTTTCTTTGACAGTGCTCATTTTTAATCTTTAAAATGATGTCCAGTGGTCTAATTATGTTAAATCCCTTCCCAGTGCCCCATACCCTAATCTACACATGAATATATGAAAAAGCATTTGGGGTTTGGTGTGTTCTGTGTTGAGAACCACTGTGGTATAGCAGATAGAGTGCTGGACCCTAGACTCAGGAGACTTGGGTGTTTATAAATCCCCACTTGGCCATGGAACTTACTGGGTAGTGGTAGTGATAAGTGGTAACCCTCTGTGAACGTATCACATATCTCAAAAGTGTGGTGTTTGCTGAAAGGGTTGCCATAAATTAGAAGTGACTTGATAGCACATCACAATACAATCAGACAGTCAAATTGCATTTGTCAGCCTTCAGGATGCAACAAGAGTCTTTGTTCTTTTTGTTCTTAGCATGTGACATAGCTACCCTTCTAGAAAATTGTTTGGAGAGATTTTGGTCATTAACTTGTTAGGGGCACATGAAAACTATATATATATTAAAGTGTAGTCATGGGATGTCATTGTCATCTAATGTTCAACTTCTAATTTGTTTTCTATCTCTCATTTTTTTAGGGGGATTATTTCCTACTCAACAATCCCAGGAACATGCAGCATTTATGTTTGCATTGTCTCAGTTCACGGAGCCCCCCAAGTTGGCTCCCCAGATTGACATTGTGAATATTAGTGACAGCTTTGAAATGACCTACACCTGTAAGTAGCAATTACCCACTGGCAGACCATTCTCTCTCTCTCTCTCTCTCTCTCTCTCTCGGCTGTTTCTTCCTCCTCTTCTGTCTGTGTCACTTGTGTCACTCTCACTTTTGAATTAAAATTCTCTGTCAAGGTCTGTGTGATGAGATTTTTTACAAGAGATCCTCTCTCCTAATTCTTCTTTTTATTGTTGCTTTCTTTGGACATTTAGGCAAGTGGTATATTTTTATTTTAAATGGAAGGGTCTTTGTTGTTGCTTTCCTATTCCCACCCCCACCCCCCACCCCCACAGTTTGGGATTAGGGATCTGCTCTGGCACATATTCAGCACAGAAAAAGAAGTGGGATGCATGAATTATTCCATGCATTTTTATGATCTACACTTTAGCCATGCAGCATTAAAAATATATATTAAGTAACCAACAGTTTCCAGAGGTTAGTCAGACATGAGTAAAAGGTCAGAGATAAAGCTAGCAATGCAACCAATAATGAAAGTAAGGTGAGAGGTCTGATCTCAAACAGTTATTCTTAAACTTTTGTACT
The DNA here is from genome assembly GCA_037013535.1 of Intellagama lesueurii. Classification (NCBI taxonomy): domain Eukaryota; kingdom Metazoa; phylum Chordata; class Lepidosauria; order Squamata; family Agamidae; genus Intellagama; species Intellagama lesueurii. Next base: position 224,095,104 of record JBAJHW010000002.1, read on the forward strand.
GTGAGCGGTTAAAGTGTTTCTGAGAATAAAAATGCACAAGCTAAGACTTTCATAGAAGGCTTTGTAAAACACTGCTTCAGAAATAGGTATGGTTGGATAGGGTCATACGGTGCCAGCAAAGTGGAAGCCAAGATAATATTTTACTAGGCCAATTATCAGTGGGAAGATACATAAAAGGAATTGAGAAACAAAGCCTCCACCATTAAAATGGAAATGCTATCAGACTATAGTCTTTGCAAACACAGGACCTCATTCTCAGAGGGAAGGGCTTGATTTGGTATGACAGGAACTCTTTTGCTTAGTTCTCTGCTGTGTTAGACATTCATGAGACTCACTGTTGCCCCTGAGGAATTTTGTGTTTACTTGTGTCATACCTGTTGATCTCAAGAATGACCTAGAAGTGGAATTTCTGTAGGAGTCGCCTTCCAGGCATCCAAATGAATAATTTTCAAGTTCCCATATATCAGCCAGGGGAGAAACTTTATAATATATGTAATGTTGTTTCTTTGAGCATGTTGTGAGCATGGTGTTAGAAGAAAAAAAAAAACACGGAGAAAGCAGAAATGCTTACACTGCTGGCTCCTGATGGATTATAATTTCCAAATACTGGATTTGAATTGCAGCAGTCCTATATGGTAATGGTAAAAAAAACAAAAAGGCATATAGTATCAGGATAAAAGGATGAATCAGAACTGGAGGTCCTGGACAGGTATAGTTCTGTTGAAGGAATAGGATTGCATTTTTTAAAAAGGGAAAATTGTGACTTGTTGCATGCAAATAAATGGAGCCAAAAGAATGGCATCAAAACCAGACAAACTCCAGGGAGATACAATGCTGCTAATATAAAGATTAGGAAAATTATCTACAGACACTAAAATATTTTTTGTCTGATAACAAAATTGCAGTTTGTCATAGAATGAAATTTGCTGTCCTTCCGTCTTTCCACCCAAACAATTCTTGACTTTCTGGGTTACACTAACCTTGCTGGCATTTGAATTTACAGTCTCCTCAAGTGTGCTGCCAATGAGGTCATATAAAATCAAACTGTGCAGTGGTGACTTTGATTTGGTGGTCCCAGCCCTGGTATCTTATACTTCTATTATGTCCCTAATTGAGTTTACGTAATCAACACACACCTGATTACATGGTGAATTATACTGTGCATGACAAAACTATAAAGTCCTACTTCCCACACCTTCCAATTCTAAGGGAATGGTAATAGTGACTAATTTTAGCTAGTTCATGCCATCCCACTGCATTCATTTTAGTTTTTGTATCTTTAAATTAAAAGCTCCCATTGTGTTATTCTCCAGGAATTGTAGGCTTTTAATAACAAAGCAGCTCATGTAGGCCTTCCTTTGTACCTCTTAAATTCACCTTAGAACTGAATGTAGACCCTCTTAAACAGCCTGTTCTATAAGTAATGCAATGCACTACTCACCATGATGTCCTAGATAACCTCTGAGATCCATTCTAACTGCATCTCTGTGACTCCATGATTCCTTTTGTCCAATACAACTCCTAACTGCATTGGTGAGTTTCTTCTTCCCTTAATATGACATATATATTGCTCAAGGGACTAGGCAAATAAGCAGTTGTTTCCATGGAGAGACTGAACAGAGTCTTGATGATGGTTGGGTTTTGTTGTTGTTCTATTACTGTTTGTCACATGAATTACCTTTGTCCCTGGATGCACTGTCAGTGATATTTTAATTTGTAAAGCAATTGCAAAAGCAGGTTGTTCTTCTGCAAAGAATGACTTTGTATTGCCTCAGCACTTACTCTTCTCACATTACAATACAATACAAACACTGCAGTAGAGAGTGGGAGGGGGTGCCCCAACACCCATGTGTCCAGTATAAGATTCATTTGAGGATTGGCTTCACAGCAGAAAAGTGTAAGTAGGACTGAGGAGCATTTAATTCCTTTTCTATCCATCTGTTCTTGTCTTGTTTTCCAATGCTCTAGCTTCAGATATCAAAAAGGGAGCTGGTGTGTGCAGAAGAGGGAGCAACAGTCCTACAGGGCTTTAGAAAAAAGAATTAGAGAGAATAAGAGTGGAATTGTGCAGCCTTCTTTCTTGGCCTGTCATCTTCCATTGTAGTGTCTCTCTGGGCTTGAAGAGGTGGTTTGGACCACATGTTTTAAGCAATACAATTTTGAGAGCAGAAACATGTGAATTGCCAGGAATGACCCCTGAAAGTTCATGCAAGGATCTGTCCTTGCACAAAAGGTTAGCAGGCATATAATGGGACTTGGTGAGCATCACTGTAAATGAGAAGTGAGAATGCAAAATAAGCATGACAGCAACATCTCTCTCTTTTCACTGATAGCTCTTGGGACTAATGAGTGAGAAATGGGGCAAAATGATGAATAGGTATGTGGAGGAATCCATTAAAAATGTGGTAGTTTTGCATGTGGCAAGATTTGAGAAAGACCATTCCTTGACCATCAATGGTGAAGTGACAGCACACAGTGTGAAAAGGCACCCACTGTCATCTAGCAGGTAATAATGACATAGAACTGAGCAATTCATATAGTGGAACTGACACCCTGTGCTGACAAACAATAAGCCTGAAGCAGTAATAGATTGTTGCATAGCTGCCATATGATCTGTTGGTGAAGCATAGCAATAACAAGCTGGTTATATCTGATACATTTTAATCTTGGCTTTTTACATAGTAATATTAATGCTACCAAAAAGGGGTAACAAATTGTCCAGAAAGGATACTTGTTTCTCCAATAACATTAACACAACACAACAGTGTATACATAAAAGATGGGAAAGGCCTTTCTGACATTGTTGCACTGTAATTCCCATCATCCCTAGCCAGAATATGCAGTGGTGCTAAGTTATGTGAGTTGCAGTCCAAGAAAATGTGCAGGACCACGATTTGCCTCACCAATCATTTAAAGCAGCCATTCTCGAATCTTTTTTCAGCCATGGTCCTTTTAGGAGCTCTTCTCAGATTCCAGGGCTGCCTGTCAAACAAATCTGTGACCCCCTTCAAATGTGGTGCTCCCATGGAGAATGGGGGGTTTAAAGGATGGCATATCCCATTGTAAAGCTACACACAAACATCAAATTATTTAGCTCCCAGCAGTGTAAAGCAAGTGGCTCCAATGTCAGGAGGTAGAAAATTTGCTTGTGGTTTTAGTCTGTGCTTTGCAGGAGCTATCCAGGGTGCTGAACCCTAACCTCCAAAACACCACTGGCTGCTGAATTCTTCGAGTTCTAATCGAAAAAAGTAACATTTTTAAACTCCAAGAAAATTATGGAAAGGGACAATATGTGAGAAGATAGGAGGTGAACAAATTAGAATTAGTTTGCAAGATCAGAAGTAGCACAGTATGGACAGTTAAGGCTTTTGTTATATACGTAAAAACAGAAATGGTACTACTACTCATGCAAAAGCGGTATAATCAGAACCAGAGCATTCAGAAGCACAACAATTTTTTTGAAGAGTAATTAGGGTGATTCCCTCCCCCATCCACAAAGAACTTAAGAACTGGAAGAGACTGGCTGGAATTCCAAACTGCAATTTTTATTTTCCCCAGAGCATAGTTTTCACTATGCGAAGGCTGCATATGGTACTATTTCATATGTTGAGATTATCGAAGGCAGTCAGATTCTTTCCATTATTTACAGATCTGTTATCAACAAAAACATGGTTCACGTACATTGTTTTGCCTGGTGTGTTGCTCAGTGAATACACACACGGAAAGAACACTGTGTCTGAAATGCTTTTGTGCAGTTCTGCAAACAGTGTAACTTGTAGAGATGAATTGCCATAAGAAATCTCTGTAGACATTATCTGTTTGATACCGAGTGGCTCAAAATGCAACGGATAATGTCTATGGAGATTTCTTAACTTATGACAATTCACTTCCAAAAGTTACACTGTTTGCAGAACTGCACAAAAGCATTTCAGCATTAAATTTCTTACAAAGTCTTTGTGAGTAGAATTTAGACCCTGTAATAATAGTAGTAATAAGGCCTGACATGAGGCCGTAACACAGACAGTTTGAAAGAGTACTGTGTGCACAGAACAAAATGATACAAATGTAGGTAAACAGAAAATAATATTCTTTTGAATATCTATGGTTGTGTATTGAGCCCTAGTTAATAATAAGAAGCTGATCATCCATAGTGTCCTATAAGTTCAGTTGATATATGTAACATTGACCTGACTCCTATTGGGATTTTACTCCAGAGTAACTGAAATCATAATGCTTATAGCAGTGAATTGCACGTAATGTGTGCCTACTTCTGTGACTGGTACAATTTGTTGCTGCAATTTATGTAATTTATTTAGGAATAAAATCCCAGTTGGATGCCAGTCATTATTTATTTAATTTGTTGTTACTGCTGTTCTGCTTCCAACTCTATGAAAGAGTAACTTTATAAGGTCAACAGCCCTGCTCAGCTCTTGTAAACGGAAGGTTGTGGTATCCTTTATGGAGTCAATCCATTTCATATTTGGTCTTCCTCTTCTCCTGTTGCCTTCAGCTTTTCCTAGCATTACTGTATTTCTAGTGAGTCTTGTTTTCCCAATTTGATTAGTTTCTTGAGTTACAGTGTATTTTGCTCCCACCCCACCCCCCCGAAATTTCAATTCCTGGAAAAAATTCTAAAGCAGATAATTAAACAGACAGTTTGTTATTACTTAGAAAGCAATGCTGTCATCACTAAAAAGTCAACACGGGTTTCTCAAAAACAAGTCATGCCAGACTAATCTGATCTCTTTTTTTGATAGAGTTATAGGCTTGATAGTTGAAGGGAACGCTGTGGATGTAGCATATTTTGATTTCAGTAATGCCTTTGACAAAGTTCCCCATGATATTCTTGCAAGGAAGCTAGTAAAATGTTGGCTAGACAGTGCTACTGTTGGGTGGATTTCTAAGTGGTTGACTGACTGAACCCAAAGGGTTCACCCAAAGGGTTCACCAATGACTTCTCTTCATCCTGGAGAGAGGTAACTAGTGGGGTGCCTCAGGGTTCTGTTCTGCGCCCTGTGCTATTCAACATCTTTATCAATGACTTGGATTAAGGAATAGAGAGTATGCTGATTAAATTTGCAGATGATACCAAATTGGGAGGGGTTGTTAGTTCCCCAGAGGACAGGATTAAAATTCAAAATGACCTTGACAGATTAGAGTCCTGGGCCAAAACTAACAAAATGAATTTCAAGAGGGAGAAATGTAAGGTTCTACACCTAGGCAGAAAAAATGAACTGCACAGATATAGGATGGAAGACATCTGGCTAGACAACAGTACCTGTGAAAGGAATCTAGGAGTCTTGGTAGACCACAAGCTGAACATGAGTCAGCGGTGTGATGCTGCTGCCAAGAAAGCCAATGCAATTCTTGGTTGCATCAATAGGAGTATAGTGTCTAGATCAAGGGAAGTGATAGTACCACTCTATTCGGCTTTGGTCGGACCTCACCTGGAGTATTGTGTCCAGTTCTGGGCACCTCAATTCAAGAAGGATGTTGACAACCTGGAACATGTCCAGAGGAGGGCGACCAAAATGGTCAAAGGTCTGGAAGCCATGTCCTATGAGGAGCGGCTTAAGGAGCTGGGAATATTTATCCTTACAAACAGAAGGTTAAGAGGGGACATGATAGCCATGTTTAAATATTTGAAGGGATGTCATGTCGAGGAAGGGACAGGTTTGTTTTCCACAGCTCCAGACAGTAGGACAAGGAGCAATGGTTTCAAACTACAGGAAAAGAGATTCCACCTGAATCTCAAGAAGAACTTCCTGACAGTCAGAGCTGGTCAGCAGTGGAATATGCTGCCTCGGAGTGTGGTGGAGTCTCCTTCTTTGGAGGTTTTTAAGCAGAGGCTGGATGGCCATCTGTCGGGAGTGCTTTGATGGAGTTCCTGCATGGCAGGGGGTTGGACTCGATGGCCCCTGTGGTCTCTTCCAACTCTGTGATTCTATGATTCTATGTCAGTCAAGGTGGCTGGTACATTATTGGTAGCTGAAGAAGTGTTGTGGGTTTTGTTTGTTTGCTTGTTTGTTTGTTTGGTAAAGCACCACATGAGTATACTCACAGAAATAAATGTAGGATACTAACACTAGTTAAAAAACAAATTGTATGGCCAAGAGAAGAGTTAATATTTCATATTCATAAAATATGTAGCATTCACCCTGTGTATGTTTTAGGCAAGATAAGACGTTAATCTGGCTCAGTAGGTCTGGTTATGAATTAACATTAACAAGAGAGGCATATTGAAGCACCAGAGGATGACAACAGCAGCAAAGGATTGATCTCTTTGTGTTTAAAAAACCTCTCTAAGAAGAGTTGATCAGGTGACTTTTTGTCCATGACAATAGATTCCCTTTTGGTGTCTCCCCCGCCCCCAGCTCTTTGGGAGCAATTTTGCCACTACTCACACCATGAACATTTGTTCAGATAGTTCACCTTCTGACCCCCACCATACTATGTAGTGCCTGTTATTCAGTTGATGGTGGCAGCTCTGCATTGTGAGCCTCTCCTTTTCTCCAGCATGATTGCAACATTTACCATCTTCAGACCAGCCTATGTCATCTTACCAAGAGTGACAACATCCTGCCAACAATCGGGTTTGAATTTGTGATGGTGTCACTGAAAAAAAGTGAAGCTAGTTCAGAGTAAGGGATTTTTTTTTCTAAAGAGGTCTGTCAGCTTTTCCTGCCCTAGTGATGTGATTGCATGGCTAATCTGATTGTGTGAGATCACTGTTACTAAGAAGAACTGGGTCAATTTTAAGACAAAAAATGGTGCTGGAGCAACAACTAAGAGGAACTATAATGTGAAAACAAGCAAACACATAAGTAAATGTTTTTAGGGTTTCGAATAGCCCATTTTAGTCAGTGAAAATAATTACAATTGTTTGTAAATGGAAAGAGCAGCAATAGCTGCAGCAATAATTATAATCATCATTAGAAATAAGTGTACATGACTATTCTGATGCTTCAAAATCTTTTTCTTTTCCTCTGCATAACACACCTTGCTTTACCTCTGAAACTGACTTGTAGCTGGAAGAAGCAATAGACACACAGATTAATATTACCAATTACAGGTCTAAATTTATTGCAATTAAGCCATTATGATATGTTGATTTTTTTAAAAAAGCTTCTCTGTTTATTGGTTGCTCTTCCTCAGAATGGTGCTGCTCTAATTTATTCCACTGATAATCAATTAAAATGCAGTTTTGTAATTAAACTTCCTAGAGCTGAGTTGTATGATAGTATGTAAATTTTGTGTGTTGTGTTTGCTTATCCCAGGAGTGTCATAAAAGCAACTAAAATGCATATTCCCATATGCCAGGATGCACGGGCACAGGCCACTGAAGCCTAGTAAATTCTATTAGCTTAGCTATGTACAGGATCGCAGCTCTAGGTTACTACATTACAATCTTTTGTAATCATAGCAACCTGAAATCATACCAATGTCTATATTTAATGAGGAAGTACATTTTAGTTAATATTATTACAACAAGAAAAAAATGTTCATTTGGAATGCTAGTGTTTACATCTTATATGAAAAACAAGACCTACTATAAGGCAGTATGCTGAGCTACAACAGGACTTCAGTAATTCATCACATAATGTGTCAGTAGCTTCTTCATCTACCTCTCATTGTGTGAGACATACTCCTAATTCATATTTCCAATTTGCTTTGGAAGTGGTTTCTGAACAAATTAATATCCCTTTATAAAAAAGTGTCTTGTGAAGTTGCTTCCTATGTGGATCCAGCAGTTTTAAGCACAGCAGCATGTCCTCTCTTCCCCTCTCCCTTACTTTGCAGACTGGTTTGGATCCTGCAAATAGGTCATATTTCAGAGAGATGACTACTTAAGCATATCAGTCAAGATTTAGAAAACTATGAGTCAATCAGTAATAACAGAATGAAGACTGAATATAATTCAGTATGTTGGCAAAACTAAAGGGAAAAAAGGGGGAAACAAAGAAAAAATATTGTGGCACTTTAAGAACTAACAATCTTGTTTCTGCTTGACCTTTTATTTCACACTCAGAACAAATTCCATGGTCTTTAAAGCACCGTCACATTTTGTCCTTGCTTCTTTTCTCAACCCCCCCCCTCCTCCTTTAAATTTGCCAATTTACTGAGACAAATTAACACAACCACTTCTTTGGAAATGTATCAGACAAAATCCAAAGAAACAAAACAAGTCAAAAATATGTGGCACCTTAAAGGCTAACTATTATATTTTAATGTGAGCTTTCATGGACAAAACATGATTAACTAAAACTTCATTAATTGCCTCAATTCATTAACATTTTCAAAAGTTGTAGAAGTCACTATTTGAATTGTCAAATGACAATTATGTAAATGTTTAAAATGTGTGATTTTTAGGGAGTAATTTTTTGGTGGGGTGGGAATTGCCATTTTAATTAAACATTATTGGGTGTGTTGTTTTTAATTTAAAATTAACCACTGGAATTAACAGTTCTACTGTGAGGAAGATATAGCCCTTTGGAAGTCAGGACATATGGAGAGAAGTAGGATACAAAGCTTGGACAAATTTAAGTTTCTAGACTACACCTCTTAGAATCCCTCACCTACCATGCCCACTGGGAGTTGCAGTTAACCTCCAGACTGTTCAGTCAGCTTGCAGTTGTACCTATCTTTGATTCTTCAGAAGAAGGTAGAATATAAAAGAATGCCTTGAAGACACATGACCTAAGCAGGTTAAAATGAGTCTGAGATAGATTTTCCTCTGGGCATTAGCATCCCAGCATCTTCTCATCACAAGACATATCAAAATACAATACTTGCCTTTACATCCCCAGCAGTCCCCTCTCTGTTTGCTCAGTGTGGCAGTCATTATTCCTCACATCCACTGCCTTGCTTCAATTTCCTCCATCCTGCTCTTTAAATGCCATTGCCAATCAATTCTGACAGCAAGATATTTTCCTTACTAATTTTTCCCACCATGCTTCTTTTATCCTGAGTAGCTGAAAACAGTATTTCATTCTCACCTCAGTCTCTGCATTGCCAGGACCAGTAGCTGGAGCAAAAGAATTGATTTATTTGAGTAAGGTGGAACTTGTTTGGACATTCAGAACTGCTGCCAATTGAGGAAGGAATAGAGGTGTGTTACTCTGCCCCCTCAGTTCATGATCTCTTCAGGTTGAGAAAGAAGGCATGCAGTGGAAATGTAACTGTGTTTGAACTGTGTTCAAATAAATGCAGTTATGCTGGCTTTGGGACATAAATTTGGGAGACCAGGTTCTAGCCCTCAATGATCTATAAAATTTACTGGTGACCTTGGGCCTACCACTCTCATACACCCTAAACTACCTCAAAGGGTTGTTGTAAGCTTTTGAAGGAAAGCTATGCAGGACAACTTTATTAATGTATTTGTTACATTATAATCCCTTTTTCCTTTGAAATGTTCAAGGCAATATACATTGCTCTCCTCCTGCCCAGTTTTCCAGCAGGAAAAAGGATGCCAGACTTTACATAACAAAAGGAAGTCTGACTGTTGATGATATCCATGTCAGCAATCAAGATTATCCACAGGTTACTCTCTTGTGCTCACTACCATTTACACTTGTTGAAAAATAGTTCTGAAAATTGGTTAACTGATGAAAAAAGACCCAGCTCCTTGGATTTTCCCTCACTTTTGTGTGTGTGTGTGAACAGAAGAGAATATTTAGGTTGCCCTTTCTTATGTAAAGCTCGACATCTTTTTTCCTCTTGGCATTGCAGGCATTATATTGTACAGCAATATTGAGCCATTTCCTGTCATTTTGAATCTTGGATTCAGAAGCAGAGTATGCCACATTCACAAATGTGGGATACTCTTTTTTCAGAATTTAATTTCCTGGCTTTTTAAAATGGAAGTTTAAGTATACATACATACAGTACACAAAAATTCCAACAGCAACTTTCTTCCTGTAGAAATTACCCAGTGTTAGATGATCCCAGAAGTTGATCACATGATCTGTAATTTGGGAGGGCAGAACCAAGAACAGCTGGGATGTGACTGTAGTCCTTCTGTGTCAAAATGTTTTGAAGGGCTGTTTTGGACTTAATGAAATGGTGCAACACATATACGAGAGAAACATACACATTCTTTAACTTCATAGGTAAACTAATATTGCCATGCCCACTCTGGAATACAGATGAGAAAGCTATCTTCTAATTTCCAGACCCTTGCTCAACAAACATGTTGCCTGCATGTTTTCCAAAAGATGTCCCTTCACCTTTTGAAATAAAAAAGGGGGTGGATGGGAGTTAGCAAAGACTGTAACTTGAAACCAAGGTTGAAAGCATCCATACTGTGTAAAAGACAGACAGTGAAGAAAGGGGGGGGGGAGGTTCAATTCATTTGAAATGTGATGTTGGAGGATAGCCTTACAGATACCTCAAACTACCAGAAAAGCAAATAAGTGAGTTAAAGTCAAGTTCGAACTAGAGCAAAATTAGTAAATTGAGGCTATCATACCTTGCACATACAGTGGTGCCTCGACTTAGGAATGTACCTACTTATGGCCATTTCGAGTTACGACCAGCTCCAGCCGCAAAATTTTGCTTCTACTTGCGACCGGAGCTTCCACTTACGAACAGAAAAAGGCAGGGAAAAAAGGCGGGAAATTCAAATTTCTAACTGTAGGTGGCGACGAGGCTGCTTCTTTGTAGCTCTTTCGCCCCAGCAGTTAGAGAGTGTGCATCGGAGGAGGCTTGGGACTGCCTCCTTCTGCTTCTGAGTGAGTGTGTGTGTGTGTTTGCAGGGAGGCTTTGGGCTGCCTGGTAAGGTAAGGTGCTGTTTTCTGCTTTTTAAAAACTGTTCTGGGTGTTTTTGCAGCATGGTTTTGGGCTCGGGGGGTTATGTTTCTGTGCTGTGATGGGTCTTGGGGTGTTTGTTTGTTTTTTGGTTCCCCCCCCATTTCCGATGGGTCTTGGGGGTTCTTGTTGCTTTTTTGGAGTGTTTTTTTCCCATTTCCGATGGGTCTTTGGGGGTTTGTTTGTTTTTTTGGTGTTTTTTTTTTCCCATTTCCGATGGGTCTTGGGGGGTTTGGTTGCTTTTTGGGTTTTTTTTTTCCCCATTTCCGATGGGTCTTTGGGGGTTTGTTTGTTTTTTGGGTTTTTTCCCCCATTTCCGATGGGTCTTGGGGGGTTTGGTTGCTTTTGGGGGGGTTCCCCATTTCCGATGGGTCTTGGGGGGGTTGTTTGTTTTTTTGGCTTTCCCCCCCCATTTCCTATGGGTCTTGGGGGGTTTGGTTGCTTTTTGGGGTTTTTCCCAATTTCCGATGGGTCCTGCATGCTTCCCTTGCTTTTTCCTTTGTTTTCTTTGCATTTCCGACCTGCCCCCTTTGTTCTCTGTGCATTTCCGATCTGCTCCGTTTGTTTTCTGTGCATTTCCAATGGGTCTTGCACGCTTGATTGCTTTTCTTTTTTTCCCTCCCTTCGGCCGGAAGGGATTAATCGCATTTCCAATGAGTCTTGCAGTGATTTTTTTTTTTGGGTGATTTTTTTCTTCGGCCAGAACGGATTAATTGCATTTCAATGCATTCCTATGGGAAATGGTGCTTCGACTTATGACCATTTTGAGTTACGTCCATCTTCTGGAACGGATTATGGTCGTAAGTCAAGGCACCACTGTATATAATGAGAACAGAGAACTGACCAGAAAAGACAATATTGCTGGGGGGGGGGGCAGGGGTAGTAGGAAAAGAGGAAGAACTAACATGAGTTAGTTTGACTCAACAAAAGGATCTACAGTTGTTAGTTTGCACACCTGAGCAGAACTTATTGGAACAGGGGCAATAGTAAAAGAGAACAACCTAACATGAGATGTTATCGGTTTGCAAGATCTGAACAGAGCTGTCAATGACAGGAGATTTGAGAGGCCACTAACTCATATATTCACCACACATCAGAAATGACTTGATGGCACATTATATTTTTGGAGTCTTTTTAAAATCACCAAGCAATTGTATAGTGACAAGACATGTGGAATGGAGACTTTGACAGGAAACTATGACAGGATACAGATACCAAAACTCTGATAGCATCAAGTAAGACCATCCTCAGCCACAAAGCAAAAAAGAGAGAGAGAGAGAGAGAGAGAGAGAGAGAGAGAGAAGAAACAACGAAAAAAGAAAGTAATTTCTGAGCTTAAATGAGTGAGCTTCTTAATATTTCCTCCATACAGAAAGCAAGTGTCATTCTCAGAAGCCTACTTGGCCCAAAAAGGAGTTAAAAAGTTTAAAAGTTAGCTTTAAGAGTCAGCTAACTGCATCCTTATTGACAAGGTCAAAAGTTCAGATTGCCCCAGAGGTAGAGCTGTTTTTCCTTTTTGAAAGGCCTTTTTTGAAGATCAATATTTCAGCCCCTGCAGCTTGGATTCTTTCCAAATTAAAAAAAAAACTGGGTGGGGACAACCATTCTCTTTCAAGATAAGCAAGATTACTCTTTTCAATTTTTGTGATCTGTTTTAAATCTAGGGATGTTTAAAGTCATAGATTTCTGAATGGGGGATAGTTCTACTTTTAAAAAATCATAACTAAAAAACCCTTTGCCCAGACTTCCCCAAGTCTGTCACAGAGCAAGACCAGACTGTCTGCTACATCTGTACCAAATTTGGTACTGACTTGGAGCCCAGTTTCAAAATTATAATTTTTTGTTTGGGCTGCCTCCATTTTTAGAATTCTCTGTGCTGTGCCAGCACAGGATCATTGCTGTACTCTTGTGTAGCAATTATTTATTTATTGCCTTTTTGGATGATGTACAGTAACACAAACAAGCCAACAGGAAACACATATAGTAATAACAGAGTGAGCAAAAAGTGTTTGAATGATACATGCTTGATCACAGAGATTGTCAGGAGAAGAGAGTGCAGGCTCTCTGGAAATTGCTGTCTGTGAACTTGCAACACAGACAGATACACATCCATCAAACAAAAACAAATATTGGATGCCCAGAGCTGGAACTCCTGGTTCCACAGAACTAGGACTTAAATCAAGAGCAGAAGTGCTTAGAAACTTCAATGGATCTCATGGATTTTTCCATAAGAGTGAGATATGATAAGACAAGGCTCAGGGTCATTGCAATATTGCAAGTTGTGCTCTCATTCCAAAGCTCTGGTCATGGCAAGTATTTCATGTTAGCACTGAATTAAGCCCACTATGGCCAGAGATATTCATTAAAGAGCACACTGATTTTAACCTAATTTCAAAAGCAAGAGTTCAGTTCCTAAGACAGGCAATAAGGAGAGGGAGATAGCAGGTGTCAGAGAGAAGAGGGGGGATAAGAGGAAAAAGGGTGACAGAGGAGGGGTCAGTGGAAGAAATTTATTATTTATTTATTTATTTATTTATTGAATTTATATCCCGCCCATCTAGTCAGTAGACTACTCTGGGCGGCGAACAACATATAAAATAAAGCAATTTTAAAAATAACAATGATATAAGACATCATAATCAGAAACAGAAAAGGAGAGATACAGAGTGAGAAGTAGTTACCACATCCAGTTTTAGTCCTGGTTCCACCCACTGCCACGTGTAGATCCTAACAGTTGACCCCTAAGTACTGTATTTTTCCGTGTATAAAACAACACTTTTTCCTAAAATAATTAGAGGAAAAATTGAGGGTCATTTTATACACAGTAGTAAGGGGGGGAGGGATCAAAGTGCTTTGATCCCTGCTTTCCCCTTCCACTTTTTGCAAAGAAAGTGGAGGGGGAAAGCACGCCCTCCACTTTCTTTGCAAAAAGTGGAGGGGGAAAACAGATTTTTGCAAAGAAAGTGGAGGGGGAAAGCAGGAATCTTGCTTTCCCCCTCCACTTTCTTTCGAGGAAAATGCTTGGGGGAAAAGCAAAAAGTGGAGGGGGAAAGCAGCTTTTTGCAAAGAAAGTGGAGGGGGAAAGCACTTCCTTCCCAAGAAAGTGGAGGGGGAAAGCAGGAATCAAAGCACTTTGATCCCTGCCTTCCCCCTCCACTTTCTTGCAAAGAAAGAAACTTTGGGTTAGAAAAGTGGGGAGGTGTCTTATACATGGGGCGTCTTATACATGGAAAAATACGGTAGTATTCCCTTCCACTGGTCCAATACTATCAGTTAAATTCTATTTAAAGAGTTAAACAGATGTGAACTGAATGAAACTTACTTCTGACTAAACAGGTAAAGAATAGACATGGGGATGAACAAAAAATGAATTGCGATATTTGTTAAAAATCACTGATTTATTAAATATTCATCCCTTCGTCTTCGTGATTTCCAGAGACCCCAACGAATATGAATATAAAAATATCCATTTTTATTTGTCCCTCTCTTCCAATGGCCTTCCCATTATGCCTATTGGTGGGCCGATAGGCAGCCAGGCAGCCCCACAGCCACCCACCCCCACAGCTTATTCCCCCCCTTCCCCTACCTACCTTAGCCACTGCCGCCATCCGCCATCACCCAGCACTGCTGTCATCCATCGCCGCCTGCTGTAGTGGCCTCCGCAGCCACGACCTGCCATAAGGGACATTCTCTGCCCTTTGCAAAGATGGTGGCTGAAACTTCTTTTAGGGCAGAGAAGCTGCAGCCGCCATCTTTGCAAAGGGCAGCCCGGATTCCCTTAAGGCAGGCCATAGCCATTGCAGTGAGCAGCAGTGGATTGTGACTGCGGAGGCTGCCGTGGTGCAGGCCGCTGTGGATGGTGGTTATCTAAAAAAAAATTTCTTTTTGTTTTTAGATAAACTCTGACTGTCTAAAAAAAAACACCCAACAAACTGATGAATCAATTCATGGTGCATCGGTTCATGAGGAGGAGATTCGTGCTTCATGGTTTGTCAGCTTTGATGGATCACGAAGCAGGACGAACTGCCATTTGGCGGTTTGTCTCCATCTCTAGTAAAGAACTTTCCCCCTGTTTATGTAAAGGTCTTTTTTTAAAAAAAAACTATAAGAGATTTGGACATTCACCTTCATCAATGCAAGCTATACATTCTTGAGTTCAATTACTCAACTCATTAATTCAATTACTTGGTGCTTAGTAAATTTTGTTATTGTGCCAGTTATGATTGGTTGCTACAAATCATACTGTAGGCTATTTAATTGGGCAAATAAATTTTAATCAGATCTTGAACAACTAAAATGACTAAATCAAACAATGAAGATCCAACTAATCAATTTCAGTCATAATAAGAAGGGAGATAGTCTCATACCCTAAAATGTGATGTTTCTGGTTAGGGTGTTCATTTATTCTTTAGAAAGCAAAAGCCTTAGAATGCTTTAAATATGTGTCAGATTTGGTTATGGGAAGAATACCCCATTTAGGCCTGGATTTGGACCATGTTCAAACCACACTCTATCACTACAGTTCAAAATCCCTGTCTATCTGCACTGTAACTCATAAATCATGTAGCATGCTAAATACACCAAAGGTTCTGGTGGAATTAAGTGTAAACACTAAAGATTTCCCCCTGCTCAATTCACCCAAGCACAGGTTAAATTAGACAGTACCGTTTTGTGCTAGCTTTAAAATTCTGAAGCCAAAATCCCATTAATAAAAGGAAAGTGTACGAAGTCAACTGCATACCAGTTTCCCCCTCCAGTGGACTCTCCTTTGCAGGACTCTTTGCATGGTTGGTCCATGCACCCAGTTATGGAAGTAATATGCACCTGGTTGTGCCAAGGGGGTCTGTCAGAGATGGAAATGCTTGCATGATTGCTCATCCATGATTATGTAAGTAAACATGATTCTAGCCCCATAATGAAAAATGATGTCACATGGCCACTTCTGTCCATATGTTTGAGAACTATCAAAAAGAGAGAGAGAGAAAGAGAGAGAAAGAGAATATTAGGACAGTTATACCATAACGATACGATACGATACGATAAACCTTTATTGGCATTAAACAGTATGGACAGGGAAGTAAACAGGGGGTGGGGGAGAAAACTCAGGGCAAATAGACACAATCAACATTGATGAGGGAGTACAAAATGATGAGAGATAATACATATTACCTGGAAAGTGGGGTAGAGGAAAGTTCAACATTATAAGGCAACAGTAAGTTTCAAAATTTCAGTTAAATAGTTTGCCACCGCCGTAGTGTGGGGAGCACAGCAGTCACTCAAGAAAATAGGGAGAAGATCAGGAAAGTGATCCGAAAAGGGAATCAACCAATGATCTAAAAGGACAGTTATATCGAACACAGAATACATTGCTTTATATGCTTTTCAAATGTAGCTGTTAAATGTCTGAGTTCCACAAACATAGTTGAATATACCTGGATTCTACCTTTTTCACTTTTCCCCAATTGTTTTTTCCATTGTGGTTTTCCATTGTGCTTATGAATAAATATTAATTTTGGAAATATTTTATAAGAAAATAAATTGAGAAAAATTCTTACCATCTTGAGTACCATCTGGTGTAAAAGTGGGATACAAATTTAGCAACTACAAATAATGATATAAGGGATAGGGTTAGAATAAAGCCATTGACATTAGGAATATAACTCACCTGGTGGTCTGTGATAATGCAAGCAAAGAGAAGGCGGCAAATTAGAAGGTCATATGGATTCCTAGAGCTCATGTATTGAGGATGACATATACCATGTGCTCTGTACAGGTTTTTGTTTCCCTTCTTGAGGCTGATATAACAAGTATTGAAACTAGGTATGTAAATTGTCTTGAGACATGTACAAAAACAGACAGAATCAGAGGTATTTGTGTCATTCTGTGGCAATTATTAAGTGGCACAAGAAGTCACTATTCTCACCCTGAGACAGAGCAATAATAGAACAGGTTCTTCATGTCCTGTTCAATGTTTTTTTGAACATAAAAATATGGTCCTCAATTTGATTTGATGAAAGGGGAACACATATAAGCAGCAGTTGTGCTTTGCATTTCCCCTGTTGTAACATTGGCAGGCTTCATTGTGTTCTCTTAACTGAGAGAGAAAGAAAGAATAGGAGTAGCTGTGCTGAAAGGGGAAAAAAGATGCAGCAGAGAAGCAATGAAGATGCATGAGTGGGAGAGGGCAAGACAGTAAAAGAAATCTGACTATCATGGCTGCTGTTTTGTTTCATGGATGTATTAAGAATTAGAAGCATCAGATGGGCTGTTTTCACCTGCCTGACTAATGATTCTTTCTCAGTCAGTCCTTCTGCACTTATTTATGTTTGCATACAAGCTTTGCTTTGTGAAAGGAAGGGATACTAGTTTTACTAGTTTTATGTAGAGGCATTTTGGGCAAACTGTGGAAGTCTTTACTGAAAAGGAGAGAGAGAGAGAGAGAGAGAGAGAGAGAGAACTCCTTATTTCACTGGAGGTTGGAGGTGAGAAACTTGTATTCTTGTCCCATCCTTGTCTTATCTTGGGTTAAAAGATCTTTTTATTCTTTCCTGGATGGAATTTTTTTTAGTATCTGTATATATTTTTCATAATATACACATTTAATTATACTTTTCCCAATATACACATTTTTGTGCACACTGGCTAAAGTTTGTCTGAATTTTCAATTGTATACCTCTTTTGTAGTTCACATTTTGTAGGATTCCATGCATATTTTATTTCTCCAGTGTATTGCAGGCCACACAAAATGGTACATTTTGATGAAAAACTTGCAGGTCAGCTTGCACTGAGTCTCAAGAGGCAGGAAATAAATAAGAGTTCAAATCTCAAGCCTCCCTCAGACCAATTCCTGTCTATCCCTCGTTTTGACAGGCAACATGATTCTCTTCAACCTGAGAATAGCTATAGTTAATGACTCTCCAACACAATAAACAATTGAATTTGTTTCATTCATTGTTTTAATACAAGCTTAAGCAAGTACACTGGTTTCTTTACAAATGTGAGAGAACAAACTTGAGAGTTGAACATTTTGAAGGTGGGAGAGAACTAAACCTACAGCTTCCTGTGTCCTGATTGTGGCACCTGGGCTGTGGAATCTACAGATGCAGAAGATAGGTAAAGCAGATGCAGAAGATAGGTAAAGCTCCATGGTCCAGACAGCAGTTGAACGAAAGAAGCCATCAATTAATTGGGACAGAAAGTTAGACTATCAATGCAGTAAAGTAATTAGTTAAATGTTATGTTGGTGGCATACATACCAGAGATGGGATATATAAAGTAACCTGATTCCTTGTGAACCACATGCTGCAATATTCTCTTGAGCACTGATGAGAGGAGTATTATTAGCTTATGATGTGATTGGTGGAGATATGAGCCATCACTTTTATTCTGCACAGGAACCATAATCAAGAGGGCAAATTCAAGGCATCCTGAATTACCTTTCAGTAGGCTACAGTTAAATATGTGCATATCATGGTAACAGTTTTGTGCAGCAACATGCCACAGGCATCTGTGGAACAAGTCCTCAGAATGAGATTGTAGATGACAAATCAGAGGCAGGGAATTACCTTGGGGGAAAAATATGGCACATCTATGCAGCTTTTTGCTTGCAGAAGTGATAGAATGTCTATATCAATTGAAAAAGGAAGGACTGCATGATCTGATGCCAAACCTGAAACACAGGGCACAGCTCCCCTAAAGGTAGATACTGTGACGGTTTACTAAATGTAACATATATTTCCCCAGTATTCTTACCCATTGTGCAATACGTTATTAAGCACAAATGTTCTATTTTCCCATTTGACAACAACTGTTATAAATCAGACATTGGGTAAATGTAGCATATTTCCTCATGATGAAATAGTCTGTATGTTCACAGGAAACTGAAAATATACGCTCATTCTTGTTTTCAAGTTCAGCATGTTGCCAGAATAGTTCCCCACAATGAACAGTGTCTGTCATTGACACATCTGCCTAACTCTGTTTTAAAATTAATCATTGGATCAAATGAAGGCTTAATAACAGACCCTTCTCTGGCATGCACTGCCAAAAATTTGGCTAGCTTGTCACTCATCCATCAGGCTGGGATTCTTTTTTTCAGTGAGAGAGAGCTTATTTTTGGTCTAATTACAAAAACGAGGAGCAGCTGTGAGATCTTCATATTACAGATCATAATGTGAGCTCACTAGCCCTATGAAAAACTCATTTATTACCAGGTGGCAGACACTTTGTGCTGTGCCATTCCACTCTGTTCTGTGAAAGGAAGCTGAATGAAAGAACTGAAAATAATGTGCCTTAAGATCTGGCATAGAGGCTGGCAGCCTGTTTGTATTCAGAGGAAGTATTCCCTTAGCACCTGGTTGCCTTTTGCTAAATCAAACAGAACTTAACATGTGTGCACACACCCAGGGGGCACGTATGCCAAGACATAAGCAGAATAAGTTCTCAGAAATTACTTCCTGTGGTATTCAGGGCAGACGTTACACTGGAATGCCCTCATCCCCCAACCAACATGCAAAAACTCTTTCCCATGTTGAAATTTTGATTAGAAAAGAAATGAATAATCCTGTGTGTTCCTGAAAAGGGGGGAGAGGGAGACATAGCATTATAGCATAGTTGTAACATTTATGCTAATAGCCAACAGAAGGAAACTGTAGCTGATTTACTGAACCGCATATATTGTCACTTTATCCTAAGGTTAACACTTACCTTCTAAAAAGCAAAGCAACTGTGCCTTTGCTCAGGAACATGGCCCTGTCAGAGGAAGACAGTGAGAATTTCATTTGGTTTATTTTTTATAAGAACTTTATCCAATTCAGTCAGGTTGCAAACCCTGGGCCCTAGATGTTCTTGGACTAAAACACCCCAAAGCCTTCACTAGTAGCTGTGCTGGCCAAGATTTCTGGGAATTGTAGCCCAAGAACATCTGGGGACCCAAGGTTGGAAACCACTGGCATACATCTAAAACTTGAAGGTGGGAGAGAATAGCTATAAAAGAAATGCAGATGTGGGAGAAAGAAAAAATGCAGATATGTCCACCTCTACTAGTTAAAGGTACTTAGGCATTTGCCTAATCTTTCCCTTAGATATTGGGCTACTTCTGTTAATACCCTACATTCTAATGATCACCCCAAAGGCATCTTTAGAACTAGAGATAATTCATACTTTTGGACAACTATAGATGTTTTGTACTACAATAAACTCAAATTACAACCTATGGAGATATAGATCAGGAAATACAAAATGGCATATATTCTTCATAAACAATAATTCCCTTTGTTTCTGGTGATAGCAACTACATATTTTGGTGTTTACTTTAGAAGAACAATAATTAAAGGCTAGGAGAAGAGAAAGAATTCTGACTCTATCTACAAATCTTGTTTCTATTCCTTATTATCCGTAAATACCCATCCATCCCTGTTCTTAATGGTTGCACATAGAAATGCTTCATTCACCTTTTAATCATGATGGAGTTCTTCTAGATTTGAGAACCCTGTCCCCAATAATGTCTAACATAATGGGTTCTAAATATTATGATCTATTCTTATCTGTAAAAGTGTCTTTAAAAAAAAACTACAGCTGTGTTATATGAGCAGAAGTTCCAGTGAACAGATATTGTTCTGATGTTCTGGCAGCAGCCTCCAATATTAGTTTATTTGTTTGTTTTAGAACAATAGCATTGTGCTGTATTTGTTTTAACTGGGAAAGGAAAAACTGCAGCAGGATTAATGTCACCAGTGAAATTGGCTAGAAATGAAATAGGACAGGTACTGGTACTCCTGCACTGGCAGATAAAGGGGAATGTCTGATTTATGATCAACTCTTTAGATAGTGTGTCATTTTCTGCACTTACATAAATGACCAGAGTTCTGATTTTTGTAGATTTGAAATAGGCACACATGTTTGTTTGCTTGTTTGGTCTAAATTTCAAGTGATTCCTAGGTAGGCATTAGAGTAGAATATTTGGGGCTGTTGGCCAGGATAGCAGGTGAGAGGTAGTGATTCAATGCTTGTAATCTTCTTTTGAATTGTATATTTCTGGCTGCTGTCATGCTCATAGGGAGCAAAGCCAACCGTAATTTCATCTATTAATGACAGCTTCTTTGACATTGTCCAAGGGAACAGGGACCTCTGAAGGTCTGCCTGTTGCATACTGTATACTGTATATACACATCTGATTTGGTGTCTTTCCACTGTCATTCTGAAGAGACGAGGTGAGTTAACAACATAAACAAAAAGCCAAGAAAGGCACAAAAGTAAATCTCACAATTGCTATCTTTAAATATTTATATCAAAATGATACACAAGGTCTACTCTGGGCAGTTACTTACACATGTATATGTGTATACATGTGTATGTATATGTATATACATATGTATATATATATATATTTATACATATACATACACATGTATACACATATACATGCACATACACACACATATATATAACATGCAAACACACATACATACACACATACACACATATAAAATCTAAATAATTTTAAATATATATATATATTTAAAATCATATACCGTTTCCCCGAAAATAAGCCCTAACCTGAAAATAAGCCCCAGTATGATTTTTCAGGATGCTCGTAATATAAGCCCTACCCCCAAAATAAGCCCCAATTAAGTGAAACCCCGCCCTCCACCATTGTGCAGCAACCAGGAGAAGATGACATGACTGTATTTGAATAGATGTAGATGGTTGTACATGAAAAAAATAAAACATCCCCTGAAAATAAGCCCTAATGCGTTTTTTGGAGCAAAAATTAATATAAGATCCTGTCTTATTTTCGGGGAAACATGGTATATATATATGAGAAAAGAAACAAAGGCATCAAAAATATTCCTAACCTCATCCACTACATTCCCTAGAATATTTGATAACTTTGATGGCATTTTTGTGCCCAAGGGTAAATTCAGGTACAATGGCAAAAGAAGTGCTGTCAAAGCTTCCATTCCAAAGGAAATCTGGAGTAACCTGATTTGTAACATACCTTCCAGGATTTCAGATACAACCCTGACTTTGCCCATCCTTCTTGGAGACCTTGGGGGGTCTGAACCTTTGACATGTAAAGTTATGTGTTTGCCACAGTTTTACAGCCTACGAGTGCTCACCAGGCCCAGTGCAAGGTACTAGTTTAAACTTTTAAAAAGCCTTAATTAGCCTGGGACCTGCCTATCTTGTTATGAGCCATTCTGGAAGTTAAGAGGACCTCTTAAAAATACCAGTAGTCTCAGAAGCCTGCCTCACACGTCCTCCTCCTGTGTGGCTCCTAGACTATGGAATGCACTCCCTTTCTGAGTGCGATCTGTTTCCACTCCCATTCTGAAGGGAGTAAAAACACATCTTTTTAGACTAGCATATGATGCTTAATTTGCCCTGCTGTGTTGTCTTAATCTGTATCCTTTGTGGTTTTAATGGTTTTTAACCTATTTTGCTTAATTTTAATGGTTTTACAGTGGGATGGATTTATATGATTTTATTAACTTTTTAGCTGCATGTGTTTTTTAAAAAAACATTTTAAAAAGTTTGTAAGTCTCCTTGAGCACTATCGTTTAGTAATAAATAAATGTAATAAATCATAATAAACAGTTCTCTTCTATGGTCTCTTCTCAATCCAATATGGTCATATTTTGAAATCAAAATTAGATTCATACGTCCCTCCCAAATAGTCACTGCCCAGGCAGGAAGGACAGCAGTGACTAGGTGGGAAGAGTTCATGTATTATTGCTGCAGTAGCATGAAGTAATAGAAGAATGCCCCTGCATCTAATAGTAGAAATTCATACTTGTGTGTGTGTGTTTGTTCCTTTAGAAAAGGGGTATCCAAACTACAGCCCATGGGCCACATCCAGCCCGCCTTGCCTTTTTATCTGGCCTGGGCCTAGGAAGAGGAGGGAAGGGGGACCCAAGCGACCCCCACCCCACCCCTGCTATCTTTGCAAAGACAGCAGGGGTGGGGGATCGCTTGGTTCCCCCTTCCCTCCTTTGGCCCTCAAAAATGTGTAAAATATATGATGTGGCCCTCATACTGAAAAGTTTGGAGACCCCTGCTTTAGAACTTCCTCTCTAAGGGGTGGAAGCCAGTGTTGCCTGACCAGATGTCAACTCACCCAGTAGGACTTTCTAACTTGTCTTCCACTCCAGCAGTTTCTTGTAACCCCTAAAACTCTGCATTTAATGTTAAACAAACTAGTAACTGATAATACTTAATCATTAGTTTAGATTATTTTGGTAGCAGGTCATTTTGACACCATATTGGTATTTTTAGTTGATTTTTTTTTTACAAAACAAGCAAACAAATAGTAACATAATAATATAATATCATTATACTAATGAATAAGTTGGTTAATTATTTTTATAAACCACCATTGTCATAACAATTGAGGGTTGTTTTTTGTTTGTTTGTTTTTGTTTTGTTATTTTGCAAATTAATGTTAGCATGTCAGGTTTTTAAGTAAGATTTCCAAGTTCACGTCTAAAGTATGATTTGGAAAGCATGGTAGGTGGAATAAAACAGAGGAAGACTATCTGCTCTGGCTTATGGTGAAATTCCCGAACAAAACACTGCATTTGCAGCCTTTAATATTTAACTATTATGTCAAGAAAAGGTGATAACTGTTTGTGAGTATCAAAATGCATATAGCAGAAGAAAGTATATAGAAGGAATTGTCCTGGAATTAATTGGATAAATTCATTTTTGAACAGCCACTTCTGTAAGAAACAGATAAAATTGCCTTTTAAAAATTTGTGGAACAAAGACAGAAAGATGCATTTGTTTCTTAAAGTGGAAGCTGCACACACTGGAGCTGTGTGAATCCATTTTGGACAGCAGTGATAGCTGCCATTTGCCATCTGCTCCTCCAAATCCATTACAATCATAGAGGAAATTCCCTTTACAATTAACACATAAATTAATTCCTCTCCATTCTACTGAAGAGACAAGGGAGTGATTTAATCACTCATTTCAATCTTCATCTTTATCCCATAACATGACCCTTGAGGTCTGGTCCTATGCCTGGGGCAACTTGATTGACATGCTGGTTAAGTGTCCTTGTGTTGGTGTACCTGTGAGAATTACCAGGAATTTAACAGTGGGGAAATGCTAAGGCAAAAGACTTTCTCAGAGTTGGATCCGCTCCACAAACACCCTTAAATGAAGGGTGAATGAAATTCGTCTTTGGTTTATTTGTTTTTAATAAAAATAGTTAAAAAACACCTGAACATTTCTTCAAGTCAGTGTGGAACATGAAATGTTGATGGTGGTGGATATGAGAGGACCAATCAGATCAATTTGTCCAGGCAGCCAGAGGGCTTTGTGTGCCTCTAAAAAGGCTCTGCTTGAATCATTTCAGCTTGCAGTGTTGATTTAAGACTGCCACCTCTTCTTTTCCCCTCATAACATCTTTGTCTTTAACACCTCTGGGTGTTAAAGTACAACCTGATCTTCTCCATGCTGGGAATAGATGTCCTATTGAATTTGAATAATTCAAATAGCTGAAAAATTTGTTCACTTTGGTTTTGATAAGGACTTACTAAAATCCATGTTTCTTCATAAACAGGGTGCAAAGAACTTGGGATGGAGTATCAATCAATATGTGGATTTGATCTTCCATTCTTATTCCACATGGTATCATCAAGTTGCTTCTGACTTATAGTGAGTGTAATAGGATTTTCACGGTACATGAGATATTTTAGGAGGGGCTTAAAATCGCTACCTCCTAGCTAGTTTCCATGTATTGTATGAGGGGGGAATTGAATCCCAGTCTCCTGAGTCCTAGTCCTCCACAGTATCCACTGTTCCTCACTGACTCTCCTTACTCCATTTGTTTACTCACAAAAGAGTGCTGCTTCTTTCAGAGACAAACTTGCTCAGGCATTTGGGAATGCAGTTTCAGAGATAAGAAACTACAGCTTTAGTCAGTCATTATTCACCCCATTTAGGGAACACACAAAGGGTGGAATGCATTAGCCCCACTGCTATGCCATTGCTTTCCTCATTTGGACAGGAATAACTCTGAAGAGGAAATGTTCAGCGTTCTACAGATATTGTGGCCAAAACTAACTGTTCCACTCGTCACATGTTGAACCAACCATGCAAGTAATGTCTGGATATGGTTAGAGATGTTTGGATCCTTTCAGTAAATTCAGTGGTGGATTTTTGGTTGTTCACAGCACAACCAAACTGAATTAGAATCATTTCTTCTACTGCTTGAGACTCTTGAGACTTCTTGTCAAGGAGGGGGGAAGAGACTTTTGACCATATATGACTTTTGGAAAAGCTTTTGTTAACATTAAACTACTATAAAATTGTACCACTGTAAGCCGTGTAGCACAGTCTGTGGGAGGAAGGCAAACTTTACCCTGGTTCCAGATTTCATTTCCTTGGGGATAAACTGTTAGAGACCACATAATAGTGATATGCAAAATCAGTGGCAGGCAGACCCACTAATTTTCTCTCTCCTTCTCCTTCTTTTCATCTATGCCACCATCTCTTCCTCCCCCATCTCCACTATCTCTTTCCCCAGTTATTTTCCTCTTCACCGAGCTGCTGAAAGGAAGATAGGTTGCTCTTGCCAAAGATATGAACTGCTTACTAGCAGGGCACTTTTGAGATTATGCTGAGGGTGGCATGAAATTAGCTTAACAGCTGCAGGCTGACCACTTTTGCTGTAGAAAATCAAGAAAGGTCCTAAAGCTACTAAGGATAGATCTCTCCACCACTACCATGATTTTAGGATTGCTCTGCTTAGTGAAGCTAATGTTCTCTCTTTTTCACTGCTTTCAGGGCAAACTCCTCAAACACTTATTTTGACATTGCTCTAGTACAGACTGAATTGGAAGTTTTACTGAGCATTCTTTAAGGACTGGAACATAAATGCCATGGGCTAAATTCAGTCACTAGCTCCAGTTACAGCATACTGAATGAATGGGATGTGTTATGTCAACAGATATCTAAGTCCCATTGATTCATTGGGTTTTCTCTAATTAGGACTAATATAGTTTGATTCCCTTTCATGGATTGCTGCCTTGTTGTGGCAAAGGGGATTGAGTAATTCAGAGAAGCTATGAGCTATGCCGTGCAGGGACACCCAAGACGGACAGGTCATAGTGGAGAGTTCTGACTAAACACAATCCACCTGGAGCAGGAACTGGCAAGCCACTCCAGTATCTTTGCCAAGAAAACTCCATGGACAGAAACAAAAGGCTAAAAGATATGACGCTGGAAGATGAGCCCCTCAGGTCGGAAGACGTCCAACATGCTACTGAGGAAGAGCGGAGGACAAGTATAAGTAGCTCCAGAGCTAATGAAGTAGTTGGGCCAAAGCCGAAAGGACGCTCAGCTGCGGACGCACCTGGAAGTGAACGGAAAGTCCGATGCTGCAATGAAAAATACTGCATAGGAACCTGGAATGTAAGATCTATGAACCTTGGTAAGCTGGATGTGGTCAAACAGGAGATGGCAAGAATAAACATTGACATCTTGGGCGTCAGTGAACTAAAATGGACGAGAATGGGCGAATTCAATTCAGACGATTATCATATCTACTATTGTGGGCAAGAATCCCGTAGAAGTAATGGAGTAGCCCTCATAGTCAACAAAAGAGTGGTAAAAGCTGTACTGGGATACAATCTCAAAAATGATAGAATGATTTCAATACGAATCCAAGGCAGACCTTTCAACATCACAATAATCCAAGTTTATGCACCAACCACCGATGCTGAAGAGGCTGAAATTGACCAATTCTATGAAGACTTACAACACCTTCTAGAACTGACACCAAAGAAAGATGTTCTTCTCATGATAGGGGATTGGAATGCTAAAGTAGGGAGTCAAGAGATAAAAGGAACAACAGGTAAGTTTGGCCTTGGAGTTCAA
Organism: Intellagama lesueurii; assembly: GCA_037013535.1. Taxonomy (NCBI): domain Eukaryota; kingdom Metazoa; phylum Chordata; class Lepidosauria; order Squamata; family Agamidae; genus Intellagama; species Intellagama lesueurii. The sequence goes on from JBAJHW010000002.1 coordinate 224,121,795, forward strand.
AACGAAGCAGGGCAAAGGCTAATAGAGTTTTGTCAAGAGAACAAGCTGGTCATCACAAACATTCTTTTCCAACAACACAAGAGCCGACTCTACACATGGACATCACCAGATGGGCAATACCGAAATCAGATTGATTATATTCTCTGCAGCCAAAGATGGAGAAGCTCTATGCAGTCAGCAAAAACAAGACCTGGAGCTGATTGTGGCTCTGATCATCAGCTTCTTATAGCAAAACTCAAGCTTAAACTGAAGAAAGTAAGAAAAACCACTGGGCTAGTCAGGTATAATCTAAACCAAATCCCTTATGAATACACAGTGGAAGTGAAGAACAGATTTAAGGAACTAGATTTGGTGGACAGAGTGCCTGAAGAACTATGGATGGAGGCTTGTAACATTGTACAGGAGGCAGCAACAAAAACCATCCCAAAGAAAAGGAAATGCAAGAAAGCAAAGTGGCTGTCCAACGAGGCCTTACAAATAGCAGAGAAGAGAAGGGAAACAAAATGCAAGGGAGATAGGGAAAGTTACAGAAAATTGAATGCAGATTTCCAAAGAATAGCAAGGAGAGACAAGAGGGCCTTCTTAAACGAACAGTGCAAAGAAATAGAGGAAAATAATAGAAAGGGAAAAACCAGAGATCTGTTCAAGAAAATTGGAGATATTAAAGGACCCTTTTATGCAAATATGGACATGATAAAGGACAAAAATGGTAGGGACCTCACAGAAGCAGAAGACATCAAGAAGAGGTGGCAAGAATACACAGAGGAATTATACCAGCAAGATCTGGATGTCCCGGACAACCCAGATAGTGTGGTTGCTGACCTTGAGCCAGACATCCTGGAAAGTGAAGTCAAGTGGGCCTTAGAAAGCACGGCTAACAACAAGGCCAGTGGAGGTGATGGCATTCCAGTGGAACTATTTAAAATCTTAAAAGATGAGGCTGTTAAGGTGCTACACTGAATATGCCAGCAAGTTTGGAAAACTCAGCAGTGGCCAGAGGATTGGAAAAGATCAGTCTACATCCCAATCCCAAAGAAGGGCAGTGCCAAAGAATGCTCCAACTACCGTACAATTGCACTCATTTCACACGCTAGCAAGGTTATGCTCAAAATACTCCAAGGTAGGCTTCAGCAGTATGTGGACCGAGAACTCCCAGAAGTACAAGCTGGATTTCGAAGGGGCAGAGGAACTAGAGACCAAATTGCTAACATGTGCTGGATTATGGAGAAAGCCAGAGAGTTCCAGAAAAACATCTACTTCTGCTTCATTGACTATGCAAAAGCCTTTGACTGTGTAGACCACAGCAAACTATGGCAAGTTCTTAAAGAAATGGGAGTGCCTGACCACCTTATCTATCTCCTGAGAAATCTATACGTGGGACAGGAAGCAACAGTGAGAACTGGATATGGACACTTGATTGGTTCAAAATTGGGAAAGGAGTACGACAATGCTGTATATTGTCTCCCTGCTTATTTAACTTATATGCAGAATACATCATGCGAAAGGCTGGACTGGAGGAATCCCAAGCCGGAATTAAGATTGCCGGAAGAAATATCAACAACCTCAGATATGCAGATGATACCACTCTGATGGCAGAAAGTGAGGAGGAATTAAAGAACCTCTTAATGAGGGTGAAAGAGGAGAGCACAAAAAATGGTCTGAAGCTCAACATCAAAAAAACGAAGATCATGGCCATTGGTCCCATCACCTCCTGGCAAATAGAAGGGGAAGATATGGAGGCAGTGACAGATTTTACTTTCTTGGGCTCCATGATCACTGCAGATGGTGACAGCAGCCACAAAATTAAAAGACTCCTGCTTCTTGGGAGGAAAGCGATGACAAACCTAGACAGCATCTTAAAAAGCAGAGACATCACCTTGCCGACAAAGGTCCGCATAGTCAAAGCTATAGTTTTCCCAGTAGCGATGTATGGAAGTGAGAGCTGGACCATAAAGAAGGCTGACCGCCGAAAAATTGATGCTTTTGAATTGTGGTGCTGGAGGTGACTCTTGAGAATCCCCTGGACTGCAAGGAGAACAAACCTATCCATTCTGAAGGAAATCAACCCTGAGTGCTCACTGGAAGGACAGATCCTGAAGCTGAGGCTCCAATACTTTGGCCATCTCATGAGAAGAGAAGACTCCCTGGAAAAGACCCTGATGTTGGGAAAGTGTGAAGGCAAGAGGAGAAGGGGACGACAGAGGATGAGATGGTTGGACAGTGTCATCGAAGTGACCAACATGAATTTGACCAAACTCCAGGGAGGCAGTGGAAGACAGGAGGGCCTGGCGTGCTTTGGTCCATGGGGTCATGAAGAGTCGGACATGACTTAACAACTAAACAACAACAACAAATAGTTTGATTTAGTCTCATGGTAGTTGGGTCTGTACTGTTCTGTATAATCAGCTTGCTGATAGTGCCAGCCCACTTGAACTGTGCTTCTATTTTCTTGACTAATTTAGGAAAACCCCAGCAGAAGGCAGCTTAAAATATCAGTAAATGTCAGTTCTGACTTTAGGAGTTCTAATAGGCTGGTCCTCTGTGCCATGTTTGTTCATTTGTTCGTTTGTCCAAGACATTCATTTACAGTGCATTTATGGTCCTTCCTTAGGCAAGCCTAACAAGAATCAACCACAGTCTAAGTCAAAGAGTAAGACTGTGAATACCACAGTCCTTTACAGAAAAGATATATCTGGTTTGCAGTTGACATAAAAAGCAATTTTAAAATCAGGTCAGAATATACTAGGCCACCCTGTGCTGTATTAAGAGAGAAAGTGCCAGCATAAATATGGAAATCACATTTCAGAAAATGAAAAATCAATACCTTCTAAGCAGATCACCTTCTGTGCCTCTGCAAATTATTGGTTTATAATAGCAGTTTTCCTATGGAGATTATAAATCTTGCTAACTATATTGCTATGAGATTGGGGGAGATGAAAAACAGAGAGCAGACTGAGGAGTGCCAGATTCCTTGTGCATCATGGGTAGAAGGAGATGGGAGGAATGATTTTTCTGTTCTTTCAGTATTCTGTCACTTTTAGTATCAGCAGGGAATCTGGTGGTGCGGCCTCACTCCCGGCTATTTAGAGAGTGATTTTGATGAGGCTAAACAGGACCTGTCATGTAACTAACCCGACTCCTACCAAAGAGCTACATTCAGTATAACCAAGGTGTCCCAGGGAAGTTGGCAAAGCCTTTAAAGAATGCTTTTTCTTTCTTGAGCAGAGCGGAATATCTCCCAAGAATTTGCAAAATTAGAACAAACAGCAAACTGGGGAACTCTGTTTTGAAGAGTAACGGACGACATAAACTTTGGTGATCTAGGATATCTTTGGCATCTGACAAAATCAACCCTAGTCCATGAACACTTATGCCATAATATTTTACATTTTTTTCTGTTGCAGTAGACAGCCATCTTAAGGAAGACTATCAATGGCTATTCGCCACAAGGGATATGTGTTAACTCTGGCATCAGAGACAATGTGTCTCTGTGCATCAGTTTTCAGGAAATCCAAGCGGGAGGATGCCTTTGACCTCCTGGTTGACTTGAAAGCTTCCCAAAGGCATCTTTTTTGGCCACCATAGGAACAGAATGCTCCAGCAGACTGGCCTGTGGTCTGATTGCCTTAGGTTTTTACATTCTTAATCCTTGGGAAACTGGCATATAGAACCAAAAGCCTCTTCAGGCCCCACAAAGCAAATTTGACCTTGGGCTTCTAAAATACAGAAGGGTGCTATTCATTCAATGAAGACACAAAACAGCTGAGTGAGTAATAAAAAAATGCCCTCAATAAAGCACAGTACATGAACTTGAAACAGCAAATGAAAGAATAATAAAATTTCCGAGAATTATTTCCTTGCTTGGTGATTATTAGACATGTTTTTCATTGCTGTGATGTACAGTAATAACAGAACTTGGTCAGCCGGCTTTTCACTTATAGGGTCATCAATTAAATCTTGAAGAGCAAAGGTGATTGCCTCTGATGTATGAACCAAGCCTCTTTGCAACTCATTAATCACAACCTCTGATCCAGATCATATTACCTAGGCACCTTCCCTTCCTGGAATGCCATTTTAGAATAGGTTAGTTTTTGACAGCATCAGTTAGCTCTGACTTCATCTCGGCTGGGTGGGTACTGACACATCTAGTCACTTGAAAAGTAAAACTAAACTGGAAATACAGAAGTTTTAGGAAAATTGCCCATACCAGTTCAACTGTGTACTTGAAATATGTTAGAAAGCAAACCTGGAAAATTACCAGTACACCCCAATTATAACTACACTCTTATTGGCAGGTGACACATGCATAAGTTAAAAAATGTAAGTCGTGGTGGTGAATTCTCACTAATTAATAAGGTCACATTCCTAGTTGCATGTCCATCATATGATAGAGCCATGACTAGGAATGCAACCAGCACATTATTAATAGCAATTCACTGCTGCAACTTACATGATTTAATTTGCACATACATACATCACCAGAAGACTTCTGGCATATGATACTACTCCGTGTGTTTGTGTGACTTTATAGAGAAATAGCTTGCATGTTGTTAATTAAGAACTCCCTCTCATAATATGAAATGTTAAGATCACTATGATTAAATATTGCTGGCAAAGTGATATGTTTCTATGGATATTCACCAGCTTCAGGGGAAAGTGTACAAACAGGGTGTGGAAGGGATACCTGTCTATTTCTAGATCAACTAAGGGTGGTTGTTCTAGAAGCCCCCAGTAATCCTTGGGTTGGTTTGTGCACCCGTACAATTTACTAAATCTTGTTCTAGTCAGTCTAGGAGTTAGAAACGGTGAAATTTGAAACAAACAAACAAACCTTGTGCTAGTTGCTGCAGCAAAAGAAGGAAATGCCAAAGCAGAAGGAGGTTTCCATCTGAAGTCCCAGCTTTTGGCTTTCAGGCAACTTTTGAAAGCTGAAAGCTGCTTGAAACTCCAATTGCTGCATCCCTGTGATGGTTCAGACTTACTTCACCAGATTCTATACATTTCTAACCATTTGATAAAGCAGATATTTTGTATCCAGCATGGCAAAGGGAGGATGCTGAATTACTTACTAGACTGGCTGTGTTTGTTGAATTTTCTTCCTTTGAGGTAGCTACATGGAGTCTTCACTACATTTAGGATCGATTGTGCCTGTGTGTACTTGGGATGTATTACTGACTGTCTTGTGCAGGCTTTGATTGGATATGTCAAAGTAGTTCTGGACGTTTTCTCTCCTCCTGTTGTTTTCTACTACTCTTATGTTTTTAAAATCCTGGTTCTGTCCTCCTTTTGCAGAACTTTTGCTTTTCATGCTGCAGGTGTCTGCGTATGTTTCAGAGGAGATGCTCCTGCAACACTCTGATTTAGGCTAGGCAGTGGACAGAGTTAGGCAAGACAGACTACTGACAGGGGACACTAAAGAGACATCTTCACAGCCGCATCACATGTTTCCCAATTATTTGTCATTTGCTATTTGGTGTGTTGCACGAGGGCCACAGAAGAAACTTCTGTCTGAACTGCCTGTCTGCTTTTTTCTCCATGGCACAGAACAACCTCTCCTGAGCCACTAACATTTCTGTATCAGCAGCCTTCCTTTGAAATGATCTGTCTACCTCATCCCCAGCCACTGCATTGCACATGTCCCCACCCCTTTGCTCCCCCAGTTTGCAGTTCTTTTCCCCAGCCTTTAAACCCTAGATTTGGAAACATACAAATAATAAACCTGAGAACAAGTTGGTTCAAGCTACCTCCAAACCAGCTTGGAGCAGATTGTTCCCAATCTGTACAGCAAATATCTGGATACAAACAGGATTGGATGGTACTCACACTCCCTATATATTTCTAAGCGTTTCACTATTTTTGTAGAACTGAAAATGTGCCAGAATGCAGCCCTTGCCCTATAACGGAGGAGTGTAGTGTAAACACTCTTTGATAGCTTCAAGTGGGTAAGCAATGATATCTACAAGAAATGTCATAACAACACAATTTGCTAGACCAAGCAACTACATCTGAGCTGATCACTCAGGGAAGGAGAGGATGGGTAATCCACATGTGGCTAAGGAAGCCAATCACAGGCTGTATTCAAAGGCTCACAGTTTCCAGTTGGCACTGAAAACGTGTTGCAGTTGTCAAGAGATGAGCTGTCTTGCCTCCAGGTCTTTTCTGTTCTCCGGCATAAATCAATCTTGGATTGAATGAAAAATGAACTCAAGAAGATGGAATTCCTACACAAAAAGATGCTCAGTGTTCCCCCTCCTCTAACCACAGCAGGCCAAGCTATGAATCTTTTAGAAGGCTGAATTCTATTATATTTTTAAGCATTTAGGGATTTTAAAATCATAACATAGACAGGAAATTTATCCCTGAACACTTGGAGAAAGAAAGAAAGAAAATGATGTTTGTTGTGTGAGAGAGCAAAATAATAATAAAAAAACACACCACTCTTTGCACCTTATTATTTATTCATTGTTCTTTGAAATACAAGCAGTAACACATTGACATGATATATGTTAATAAATATTCTGGAACTGTTATCGGAACTGTTACTTCTAAACATTGAAAAAAAATCAGGTCCTTACAGCAGTGTCCTGTCAATAAGCTGTAAATAGGCATAAAAACTTTTCAATATACCTTTGTCTGTTTGTATGGACAACAAACTATGTCCTTTAATATAATGGTGTGTTGTTGTTGTTTTATTGTTTAGTCGTTAAGTTGTGTCCGACTCTTCATGACCCCATGGACCAGAGCATGCCAGGCCCTCCTGTCTTCCACTGCCTCCCGGAGTTTGGTCAAATTCATGTTGGTTGCTTCGATGACACTGTCCAACCATCTCGTCCTCTGTCGTCTCCTTCTCCTCTTGCCCTCACACTTTCCCAACATCAGGGTCTTTTCCAGGGAGTCTTGTCTTCTCATGAGATGGCCAAAGTATTGGAGCCTCAGCTTCAGGATCTGTCCTTCCAGTGAGCACTCAGGGTTGATTTCCTTCAGGATGGATAGGTTTGTTCTCTTTGCAGTCCAGGGGACTCTCAAGAGTCGCCTCCAGCACCACAATTCAAAAGCATCAATTCTTCGGCGGTCAGCCTTCTTTATGGTCCAGCTCTCACTTCCATATATCGCTACTGGAAAAACCATAGCTTTGACTATGCGGACCTTTGTCGGCAAGGTGATGTCTCTGCTTTTTAAGATGCTGTCTAGGTTTGTCATCACTTTCCTCCCAAGAAGCAGGGGTCTTTTAATTTCGTGGCTGCTGTCACCATCTGCAGTGATCATGGAGCCCAAGAAAGTAAACTCTGTCACTGCCTCCATATCTTCCCCTTCTATTTGCCAGGAGGTGATGGGGCCAGTGGCCATGATCTTCGTTTTTTTGATGTTGAGCTTCAGACCATTTTTTGCGCTCTCCTCTTTCACCCTCATTAAGAGGTTCTTTAATTCCTCCTCACTTTCTGCCATCAGAATGGTGTGTTACAATTGTTTATCTATATGGTTTAATTCAGTTTTGGCTTAAATACTTTATGTATTTTAAAAATGGCAACTGCAAAATGACTGAAGGATCAGATCATTTTGAAAGAGTCATCATTGCTAAATTTTTAATGTTTTAGTGAACCTCACAGGGTTGCATCTAATGGTTTTCTTTGAAAGGAAGAGAATCATCAGCTACCAGTTGCAACATCTAAAGTTTCTAAACCATAAATATCTTTAAAAATGCAGTTTTTATAGCACCTGGCCAGGTTCTCACAACACATCACAGCATGAAGTAAAAAGATTAATATTTTAGTCTAAAAGTCATTGAATGAGCTTGAATCCATAGACACAAAGATAGCAAAAATCCTATTCAATCATTAACATTTAGGAATACTCATCACATGAGCATGGGAGTATGCTCCAGCACTGCTCTCCTCCATCTGTTCCTTGTCACCGGGAGTGCACTGAGAGTGACAAGTCTGAAAGGGAGAGTGTATGTTATTCCTTGCAGCTGTCCATGTGGATTGGAACCCTGGAAAATCAGGCTTTCCTTTCCTATAGAAAAGGCCCCACAAATATTGGAAATTCTCCAAAGTTACCACATTTCATGCATTCAGAGTGATAGAAGTGGCATGGGGGCTGAACTAGAGCACTTTACACATAGTGAGTATTCTGAAACATTAATGATTGGAGAAGATTATTTTTAAAAAATATGCTTATTTTCTTATAGATTGGACCTCTCATTAGACAAAAGTCCTACTGGAAAATATGAACAATACAATCTCTTTTGTGAAGCTGGTACCAAGACAGTAGTGCTATTCATTATTCCATTGGTTCCCTCTGAGTGAGGCCAACTTTAGACAAATATATTGATTGAATCCTATTGGTATTTGTGTAAAGTTTGTGTAACTTGTCGTGGCTAACTAGGGCTATATTACAAAGTCCTGGTACATGCATTGGTCGTGCAATCAGGCATACAACTTGGCAGATGAGCAAGACATACCCCAGCACTTCACCATTTAGCCACAATTAGCTGTGGCAAATTATGTTAATTCTACACAAACACTGATAGGATCCTGACCCTTTTGTGATAAATAAAATCATTGTTTAAAACAGATTCCTGGAAAACTCCTACCAGCATCAAACATTACTTCATGTGGTAGACAGACAGGCTGATATATACTCATTATATGCACTCATACTAGTCAAAAAGGGAAAAAATAAATAGGAAAAAATAAATAAATAGAAGGCAGGGTCACGAGTCACCAGATTTTAGTCAGATTCAAAATCATTGTACTTTTAAACTTATTTTCAAGAGATAATCAAAGCAGCCTTTTCTTTCCTTTTTCTTTTGATTCATTATCAAAAATTCACAATAGGATTTGATGTCTGGCATAGTGAAATAAATAGCTTCTCTGTTAATAAGAGAGCCAGCTGCCTTTTCAGTTCACTCTTAAGAAGGCAGAACAAAGACTTTGGAATATAAGACTGTACAGCCCAAAAAAGACTGTTTGCAAGTGCCAGCTATGCACTTTCCTCTGGCCAGGTTTTCTTAGTCTTGGGTTAGATGCCTAGAGTAAAAGGGGCATATATTACCAAAAACTGCAGCCAGGGAGGGCACAGGCAATATAGGGAAATCATCCAGTTAATCAGATAGCTGCTTATCACATAAAAACCAACACAGCTTACTTTTATAGAGCATCCATCAAAAGCAGCACTGTAAGGATTGTTTTTTCTCCCCTCCTAAAGTCAAACAGGGAGCTAGCGCTTTAAAGAGTTCAGTGCTATGTCTCTCCTGCAGGCAGGTGATGTGCAGAGATGGGAATAATTGAAATAGAAACAAGATGAAATTTAGACAGCAGCAAGAATACTAATACATGAGCAAGTCCCAGCAGAGATTTATAATGAGGGTGGAGTGATAGGCGGGCAGTGTCAGCTGGGATTTCATTTCATGCTAATGAGATTTGATACGTGGTAACACTCAGCTCCAGGCCAGTGCATGATATAGCGATCCTTTTCAAAATGGACTTAAAGTACCTCTTGGCCAAAGTTCTGGCTGCACAGTATGCCTCGTCAATTCCAGGACATTTAAAAATGTGTAATATGTGGCTCTAAAGTTAGGTAGGTAAACAGCTGGGTTTGAAGCCAAAAGTATTCCACTGAGTTATTTTCTTTGTGCCAGTCTCTGGTAATTTTGTTAAATGACATATCCTTCTGTTCATTAAAATAGAATCAAGTCATGAAAAATCAAAAGAACTGAACAATGTTTTTAATTGTGTTATTTTTATTGTGTTTTTCTTTTTTTAAAATCTGTTGTATTTCTTTAATACAAAAACAACAAAGAGTCATGTGACACCTGAAAAAACAGCAAGTATTCATGGCATAAGATTTCATTGACTCTAGTAGGCATTTGTGGTGTCATGTTCAGGACTGGAGAAACATGCCCCCCCCCATTCTTTCCTCTCCCCCCCCCCCAATCATCCTCCAATTTTTAAATTTTAAAAAAATTCTTACCTATATGAGATTAGTGCTAGATCACTCTAGCTCCTTATCTATCACCTAATTAAAGGTAAAGGTAAAGGTTCCCCTTGACAAATGTCCAGTCGTGTCTGACTCTAGGGGGCGGTGCTCATCCCCGTTTCCAAGCCGTAGAGCCAGCGTTTGTCTATAGACAGTTTCCGTGGTCACGGGGCCAGTGCAACTAGACACGGAACACTGTTACCTTCCCACGGTGGTGGTACCTATTTATCTACTCGCATTTGCATGCTTTCAAACTGCTAGGTTGGCAGGAGCTGGGACAAGCGACGGGAGCTCACTCCGTCGCGTGGATTCGATCTTACGACTGCTGGTCTTCCGACCTTGCAGCACAGAGGCTAGGTCAACCTAATTATTATTGCCTGTTTTTATACCCTGTAAAAGGATTGTCAGAGGTATGACCAAAAGAAGGAGGGAAAGAAGGGGGGCTGTGGATTGGAATGCAAATTACATCACATCCAGTATGAATGGGGAACTCCCAAATCAATCCACAGCCCCTGTGTGAGCACTGACTGCTATTTTAAATGTAATACAGGCTACAAATCAAATTACAGAAAAGTCAAATCACTCCAATTTCAGCTTTCCAGTGTAGTCACATCCCAACATTGAGACAGTCATATTTACACATGGCCCTATTACTATAAGGGACGTGGTGCTGCTGTGGGTTAAACTGCAGAAGCCTCTGTGCTACAAGGTCGGAAGACCGGCAGTCATAAGATCGAATCCACGCGACGGAGTGAGCTCCTGTCGCTTGTCCCAGCTCCTGCCAACCTAGCAGTTCGAAAGCATGCAAATGCGAGTAGATAAATAGGTACCACCACGGTGGGAAGGTAACGGCGTTCCGTGTCTAGTTGCGCTGGCCACGTGACCACGGAAACTGTCTTCGGATAAACGCTGGCTCTACGGCTTGGAGACGGGGATGAGCACCGCCCCCTAGAGTCGGACACAACTGGACTAAATGTCAAGGGGAACGTTTACCTTTACCTATTACTAGATGGGGATATAGATAATGGACAAAGTGATAATAGTTAGAATAGGCTAACAGGCTGAGAACAATTTCAAATACCAATCTACAAGGTAATGAAGATACAAGTTGTAAACTTTATGAATCAATGTGGCATTTCACACTCAATTATGACTTAAGAGTCATTCAGCCTTTCAAGTGGGTTTCCAGAATCCATACATACTTTATCTCATACTTTTTCTCTTTGAAGCCTTGTTTTGTATCAAGGGACAGTGGTTGATAGTAAAGGAATAGCTATCAGGCTGTGAATAACAATATTATTTTAAAAAGTGCATTAGGTGATTTCATTCTGACCAAAACATCTTCCTCAACAGTCAACTAGTGACTGTTATCATGTTCACCAACCTCTCTTGTGTCTCGCTGAGCTGTACCTGCCTATTGTGAACTACTTATATAAAAGGAAAAAACCTCAGGGCACATGAAATCAGTCCTTAAATCCCAGGGATGAGAACTGCAGACTCAGTGGGAAAGAAACAGACTCCCTCCTGTCAGCCACTATAAGAAAGGAAACCAAGCGTTCTTACTCAGCTCCACTGATATCTGGCTAATCCTGTGCTGCCTAAAGATTGGAGCCAACTTAGGTGATGCTGAAGATGGAAATGACAGTTGGGACAAGGCATGTCTGCCTTACACTGGTGCAGTTCTGCCTGTCTCGATTGGCTGAGATATTGAATGCAAGAGAGCTGCCCAACTTACTCTTTCAGCTCTGTCCTCTCTAATTCGACCTGGAATTTTAACTATACATACACTGAACACATAGTGGAGTGTTGATGTAGATGGTGAGTGTGACGTTTACCCCATGGCCCCTGTTTGTTTCACCAAACACAGAGCTCATGAAGGTATCCCAACACGCCCTTTAATACAGTTGATCTCTTTATCAACCTATATTTCCTATGAAAGACTGAGGTCCATTCAGTACTGAACTTTTAAACAGAAACAGGTTTATTGATTACAAGTTGTTTTAGGAATAGTTCTTAAGCACATTCTTAAAGTTACACAAAGCTTCAGTATTTTACTTTAACCTCTTCTATCTCAATTAATACAGGTCACACTCTGACTAATCACTCCTTAAACACACTCTCTGCCTCAAACCCCTAAACTCTTTTCTCTTCTCTAGCTCTCCCTGACTGAACTCTCTAAACTCTGAATCACCCCTCCCTTCTGGTTTCTCTGGCTCCACCCCCCAACAGCTCCCATTGGTGCAGGCCAATACCATTATATATATAGGAAGACAGGGTGTTCGCTACAGTGAGGTCAGATGGAAATGAAACACAGCCACTGCTGACAGCAGCTATTCCATTATTAGCACTACCCTTTTACAAAACCACTGTGGAAAACCCAAACCATCTTGCACCAGGCAAGCCAACTAGCCCACATAGTGTGAGAAGAATCATGCACCCCACTGATGTCAGACTAAAACAGACTAAAACCTCCTGATGAACAATAACTTCCTGAGGAACTGGAGAATCAGATCTCAGCCATGGCCAGGTCTCCCTTTTTTTTCACCTTCAGCAAGAAGGTCTACCTCTACAGGAAGACCCTTACAACACTGGTTCACACACTAGTAGTCTCGAGGACAGACTATTGCAATGCCCTTGAAGACAGTTTGGAAGCTGCAGCAAGTGCAAAACTCAATAGCTAGGCTGGTGTCAGGAATATCAAAATATGATCACATATCACCTGTCCTGGCACATTTACACTGGCTGCCTGTATACTTCCAGGCCATGTTCAAGATGCTTATCTTGACATTCAAAGCCCCAAATGATTTAGGACCTTGCTACTTGTCTGAGCACCTCTCCCTCAGAATGACCACCCACCCACCTGCACCTCATATTCTGGGATGGCCACCCTGAAGGAGGCCCAGAAATCAAGAACTCGGAACCAGGTTTTCTCTGTGGTGGCTGCATTGTTATGGAACTCTCTCGCCACAGAGGTGTGACTGACCCCTTCCCCCCTTGGCTTTAGAAAACAACTGAAAACATGGCTGTTTACACAGGCCTTCCACAGCCTTATCCCAGCCTAATTTTGCTTGTGATCACTTTTATTCTGTTAATTCTGAAATAACTCTCTACATTTTGTCACCGTCTGTTGCACCTTTGTATTTTGTTGATTAGTTATTTTATATTTATACACCCTGTTTTGCTTCATTTTCCTGATGTTTTATTAGATTATTACTGTAGTTTTATTATACGTTTATGTTATGATATTGTAAGCTGCTGAGAGTAGTGGTCTGGCCACTAGATGGATGGGGTAAAAAAATTAAACTAACTAACTAAATAAATAAACAATTCAGCAATCTCTTCTTCTTTCATCTCCCTCCACCCATCCAAGAAATAGCTGCTTTAAGGTCCAGGACAGGATAAACCATGGAGCACTGGTAACTAGCACCCAGAAATAACATTAGGGTGAAAGGCAGGGTCACTGAAGGTGAGGCCAACTATGTCTCCTTTGCCACCTGCCTTCGTCTCATTAATACCTAAAGGACACAATAATATATTATAAATGTTTGGCATGCAAATAAATTAAAGAAGACGCTTACCTTGATCCAAAAGAATTGCATGCTTTTACATTCAGTTCTATGTTATACTTTAAGAAAAGATTTGTGGCCTTCCTTTCCCTTACAGTCAAGTCCTTGCCACACCCTTATTTACCATCTTAAAAAAAAAAAACCCTGGGGAACCAGAAAACTGGCCTCTACACTGCAAGAAACTTCAAGGTTTGCAAGTGAAACAGCTTCAGGATGGTGTTAGCACATGGAGCAAAGTGGAGTGAATCCTAAAGAATGAATTATCAAAGTAACTTAAGAGAGGGGTTGCTAGGTGGGGGGATAGGTTGAATCACATAAAGCCAGATTTTTGCAGTTGAATTCAACCACCTAAAGCAGATTCAAGATTCAGGAGCAACAACATATTGCACAAAGTGGTATGGATTGTAAAAAGTCTAACATCAAAGTGTATTGTGGAGTGGATTTGGGGCAAAATGTTAGACAAAACCAGAAGTTTGCAAGCAAAATATACCACATGGTGCTGCAACAGTACACTTGACTAGATAATAATGATTAGATATTACATGTCCTGCATTGGCGGGGATTTGACTGGGTTACCTTGGTATCCCTTTCAACTCTACACTTCTATGATTTTGTTTACTAGCTGAAGTGAAATGTTTGTGTGTGTTGGGAGTGGTGAGCAAAGAAAAACTGAACACAGAAAAATGAATTCACCTACCTTTTTCTGATTGCCCTCCCTTTCATTGATATTTATTTTTCTCTTTTCATTTCCGCCCTTTCAATCATTTGTTTTCCAGTAATAGAAGCTAGTTTATCAGACTTCATCCTAATGCTGCTGCTTCCCTCCCTCCCAGTTATAGGAAAAAAAAGGAAAAGATAGGTGCTGAAATGTAGCCAGCCAGCTACACCTGGCAAGTGCATTGACTCCATGAAGACCTGAGACAAAAGTCTCACCACCTTTGATCACAGTGTGAACCTAACTGTATTCCAGTGGGGATGTCAAATATTACCCAAATATAAAATTGATGTGAGAGTGGAGGCTATGGCTGCTCCTGTTGCTTTCAAAGTTGTCAGAGCAGGTTGTGTGTGATATGCCCAGGCTCAGAAGCTCCCTAAAAGACTGGCAAATTGTTCAGGGCATGCACAAATCTTGCAGATGCTTAGAAACTTTCTAACAAGATCAGAGGCTGGCTGAAGAAGCCAGCAGAGGGGAGTGCTTATGAAAGAAAACAAGCAGACCAAAGACAAAGATGTTGAAATATACTGTGATTGCAAGGATTGTTTTCTCTTTTGCTGGACTGCTTGTGCGTGGAGCCCCAGCAACAATGCAGAAGGTGCCATCAGTGCCATGAGGTTGAAGGGTTCTTCTACTGGTTTTTGAATACTGCCATTTCTGATGTCAGATTTGTGCCCATTTTTTTATTTTGCTGCTTTGCCCTGTGCAGACTGCAGTTTTGTTGAATGATCATATGAGACTCTGCCAGTTGGCATTTATGAATGAAAGTTTATGGGCATACTTATTGGTAGGCAATGTGATAAAACTAGAATTACCATTCTCTTCATCTGATGCAGGATTTGCCTCAGAGCTCTGAGCAGAAGTTATGTGCAGATGACTGATGGTGAGCATATGTTGTCATCCTAACCGGCAGGGAGCAGTCCTGGGCAGAAATAAACACTCAAACACACAAGCACTGGAAGTGAAATAGGCCACAAATTTATTGTTAACAAATGCCACTACTACTAGCGCTATCACCGAAAACTGATCAACATCAGCTGACCTCTCTGTCCATTGATGTTATAACCAACATAACTGGAAAATGGGATTATCCACATGGGCATCCACCACTGTGTGGTTCCTTCCAGGACCCCTAGAGCAGAGAGTTCCACAGTCTCCTTAGCTGAACCCCACAATGTCTCTCCATCCCACCCACTTAAAGAGTATCTGCTAGGGAGGGTCAAGCACCTGCCTGACTCTCCCCTCCATCTGTTGTAATCAATGTTCCCTCTAATTTTCATCCCAGCTGCACAGGAACCTCACCCATCTGTATGTGAGGGGCAGCGTTTCATCTGAAACCCAGATGTAAACAGGTTGTGCAGCACCAATGGAGCTCTGTGCACCCATGTGCATGCACACTTTAGAGGGAACATTGCTTCTAATCCATCACCATGCTTCCAGCCACCTCCCACAAAGCTGTGACAGAACACAATCCCTTTTACATTCTAACAACAACAACAACAAATGCATGAAGAAAGGGTGGATGAGAGAAGGTCCAGAACTGAATGACGGCTCCAGGCCGGTGTTTTCCATTTGTAAACACCAAAGATGGTCCAGATTCAAAACATCCAATCTGGACCATCTGTGGAAGCAGATGCCACCCCCTGGACCACCTGATTGGCTGGAGCTACCGTGTTTCCCCGAAAATAAGACAGGGCCTTATATTAATTTTCACTCCAAAAAACGCATTAGGGCTTATTTTCAGGGGATGTTTTATTTTACAGTCATGTCATCTTCTGGTTGCTGCACAATGCTGCACAATGGTGGAGGGCGGGGTTTCAGTTAACTAGGGCTTATTTTGGGGGTAGAGCTTATATTACAAGCATCCTGAAAAATCATACTAGGGCTTATTTTCAGGTTAGGTCTTATTTTCGGGAAAACAGGGTATTGCCTCAGGATCTTCCGCACTGCCACACTGCCTCCCAGAAAGGATAAGTTTGGTCGCCTCCAAAACAGTGGCCACCACAATGCCATTGCCCGCACTCCCACCTGTCCCAAGAGTGACTGAGGTCCAGTTTTCCCTCTGATACTTAACTGGCATGGTTTTGTCCAATATGCATGTGGTGCTAGTTAACTTCCACTAGTCTCTCTCTGTGTAAGTGAGTGTGTGTGGAAACCTGCCTAAGCTGTTTTTCCTTCTAATGTTACCAACGATTTGAGTTTCCATGTGTTGTGCTCATGTGTTGGAAACATGGAGGGATTCTGAGCTCCCAGATAATATTCATTACACAGAGGGAAGAGTGGTCTGGGATTAGTAGGGGTTGAAGATCCAGCCTAGGAACACAGACTCCCATTTTCAGAATGCCCAGCTTAGCTAGCAAAGACACTGAACATTATTTCTGCTTTAACTAAGTGGTGGTTCTGAGATATCATTTCATACAACAAAATCATAGCAAAATGAGGTTGTCCTATAGTAAACAGAAATACACCATTACTACACATTTATTTATAAGTGTGTGCAATAAAACTCCGTGGATTATAATATGATGATGACAACAGAATCCAATTCAGTATTAGCTTGAAGTTATCCATTCTAAATTGAGAAAAGGGTTGTTACTTGTAATTAGCACTTCAGTAGTAGAGCCAATGATAGGTATTCCCAGTAGAAGCAGACTAGGCTGAGCTGCATAGGATTAGTTTGAGATCGTTTTACACTGAAATTTAACAGGACTGAACAGATGAGATTGTTAGGGTCCAGCACAGTCAATTCCTTGGCAGATGCCAACATTAACCAAACGAAGGCTGAAACAGGGTGAAACAGGTTTCAAGGGACTGCTTGAAAAAGCAGGAAGTCAAATCTTTATGTAAAGTCTGGACTGATTGGTAGAATCACCACCACTCCCAGCCTGTGCAGAAAATGAGGGCTGAAATCTTCTTTGTTAGTTAGAAATTGTATTATTTTTCAAGTTGAATTGCCTCAAGTTAAGAAATCTCCATAGACATTATCTGTTGCATACTGAGTGGAGCAAGTTAGTATGCGACAGATAAATGTTTACAAAGATATTATATCTTCTCACTATTAGGGAGCAGCCCAGGTAGGTGGGGCTCATCAGCCTTCGAAGGCAGCCCATCTAGGAGAAGGAAAACTCTGATTTCAAACCTTCAGGAGTTAACTTCAAGGCAAAATCCGGAGCTGCAGTCCCGGAGGCAGTTCGTGCCATTCTGGCAACTCCTGCGACGTCACTGCAACCAGTTGTATTGGCTCTTGCCTTTCCATTGGACTATTTCAGTGATGTGGAGAGGGGGGATTTGCTGCTTGGCTAACAGCCTATCCTCCATATTATTTTACCAAGGCTTCACGCTCTGGAGAGGACACTCCAGCTTTGCATACAGCGAAATAAATACAGGAATAACACAGGAAGTAGCAGTTACCAGTTATAAGTCTTTGCTCGATTGGTGTAGAGCATGATGCCAGGGGCTACTTCTGACGGTGGGAGAGGGGATTGCACCTCACTAGGTAGCTACCGCCCGCCTTAAGCTGGGCAGCCCCCAGCCAGTAAGGTGCTGCCTTGCCACGGTCTGTTAACCTCATGGGGTGCATGGGGTTTAGGGTGAAAGCCGACAAGCATATCGATAACCTTGCACCATGCAACAATCATAAGAAAACTTCTACCCTAAAGTTGGGCACCTGGAATGTTCAGACAATGACTCCTGGCTTTTCTGACAACCTGCAGGAAATAGACGATGTGCGCAAGACATCTGTCATCGACATGGAACTGAGTAGGCTGCAGATGGAAATTGTTGCCCTGCAAGAGACGAGATTGCCAGACATGGGATCTGTCAAAGAAAATTTTTTCTCATTCTTCTGGCAGGGAAAACCATTGAATGAGACCAGGGAATATGGTGTTGGCTTTGCGGTCAGAAATACTCTGCTGAGATCCATTGTTCCACCTTCTGCGGGGAGTGAAAGAATCCTGTCTCTGCAGCTCCACTCATCAGTGGGACCAGTCACCCTCATTAGTGCATATGCACCAACATTGTCGTCTACAACAGAAGTCAAAGACAAATTCTTTGGCAGCTGCTATCAAAAAAATCCCCAAGAGAGAGACATTGTTCATTCTCAGAGACTTTAATGCTAGAGTTGGTGCTGATCACAATTCCTGGCACATTTGTGTAGGCCGTTTTGGCATTGGGAAGATGGACGAAAATGGCCTACGCTTGCTGGAGTTTTGCTGTTATTATGGTCTCTGTGTCAGCAACACGTTCTTTAATACGAAGCTTCAACACAGAGTTTCCTGGAGACATCCAAGATCGATGCATTTACATCAGCTTGATTTGATTCTCACTAGACGCTCTAGCCTTCCTAGTATTACGATCACATGCAGTTATCAGGGTGCTGATTGTGACACTGATCATTCCCTGGTGTGTAGTAGAGTAAAACTATGAACAAAGAGATTGTATCACACGAAAAAGGAAGGAAGACCACATATTGACATCAGCAAGACTCGTGATCAAAGAAAAGTGGAGGAATTTGCCCAAGCGCTTGAGGAAACCCTTCCAGGCCCGGCTGATACAAATGCACCTGAACGATGAGAACATTTCAAGAATGCTGTTTATAACACTGCCTTGTCCACATTTGGAAAGAAGACCAAAAAGACGACAGACTGGTTTGAAGCCCATTCGGAGGAGTTGGTGCCAGCCATCAAGGAAAAGAGGAGAGCTCTAGCAGCATACAAAGCCTGTCCTAGTGAGCCTCCTTCCATATGAGCCTACCCGGCAGTTAAGATCTAGCCAGGGGGCCCTTTTGAAAGAGCCGTCCCTCAAGGAGGTAAGAGGGACGGCTTGTAGACAAAGGGCCTTTTCGGCAGCTGCCCCCAGACTATGGAATGCCCTCCCGACTGAGATTCGTCTGGCACCGACGCTGATGACATTTCGGCGCCAGGTCAAAACCTTCCTGTTCCAGAAGGCTTTTAATTGAAATAATATCAACTGTGGGTCCTGATGGCAATTTTTAGAGTATCTATTTAATTGTATTTTAATTGTTTTATCTTTTTATTGTATTTTAATTGTATTTTAATTGTTGTAAGCCGCCCAGAGACCTTTGGGTAGAGTGGGCGGCATATAAGTTAAATAAATAAATAAATAAATAAATAAACTTGCAGATTCTTCGAGTTGCTCGTAGCAAAGTCCAACAGGCTGCCAGGAGATGTTCTAACGATTATTGGCTTCAGCTCTGCTCTCAGATACAGATAGCGGACACAGGTAACATCAAGGGAATGTATGACGGTATCAAGCAGGCTTTAGGTCCAATACAGAAGAAATCTGCTCCTTTGAAGTCTGCTACAGGTGTGATCATCCATGATTGAGCACAGCAGATGGAACGCTGGGTGCAGCACTACTCTGAGCTTTATTCGAGAGAGAATGTAGTAACTGAAGAGGCATTAAATAACATCGAGTGCCTGCCTGACTTGGAAGAGTTGGACAGCGAACCAACTTTAGCAGAAATAAAAGCGGCCTTGGATTCCCTCGCCTCCGGCAAGGCACCTGGGAAGGATAACATCCCTGTTGTTGCCCATTCTGCTGAAGACCTCCAACAACTCATGAATTGTTTTAGCAAGGCCTGCCAAGACTTTGGATTAACAATCAGCCTGAAGAAAACACGAGTCATGGGCCAGGGCGTGGACTCACCTCCCTCTATTACCATCTCCACACAAGAATTGGAGGTTGTTCATGACTTTGTGTACCTTGGCTCAACAATCTCTGACCCTATCTCCCTAGATGTCGAGCTAGATAAACGCATTGGCAAAGCAGCTACCATGTTCTCTAGACTCCCAAAGAGAGTATGGCTTAATAAGAAGCTGATGGCATATACCAAGATCCAGGTCTATAGAGCCTGTGTCCTGAGCACACTCCTGTACTGCAGTGAGTCCTGGACCCTTTGTGCACGGCAGGATAGGAAGCTGAACACGTTCCAAATGCGTTGTCTCTGATGCATTTTTGGTATCACCTGGCAGGACAAAGTTCCAAATAGAGTAGTCCTAGAACGAGCTGGAATTTTTAGCATGTATACATTACTGAAACAGCGACGTCTACGTTGGCTTGGGCATGTCGTGAGAATGGCTGATGGTTGGATTCCAAAATATCTCCTGTATGGAGAATTAGTGCAGGGAAATCGCCCCAGAGGGAGACCACAGCGATACAAGAAGGCCTTAGGAACGGACCTCAACAGATGGGAAACCTTGACATCTGAGCATTCAGCCTGGAGGCAGGCGGTGCATCATGGCTTCTCCCAATTTGAAGAGACCCTTGTCCAGCAGGCCGAGGCAAAGAGGCAGTCCCGAAACCAGCCAAATCAGGGAGCTGGACAGGGTGAAGACAAATTGTATTTGTCTTCAGTGTGGAAGGGATTGTCACTCTTGAATTGGCCTTCTCAGCCACACTATCCACTGTTCCAAGTCCTCTATTCAGAGCACGTTACCATAGTCTCTAGAGACTGAAGGATGCCTAATCCATATCTTGACGGAATTCAGCTCCAAAAGTCATACCATTTGCGTAATTACCAAATACTATTTTGGCCATGGATTCTTACACATCAATAACTCCATTAGACATGAAGTACAGATGTATAATAGTAATTTTATAGCTCCCAGGGTTTTTTTGTTTTTTTTTTGTGGGGTTTTTTTTGTTTCCTTTTTTTGCTGTTAGGAAAGGAATTAGGGATTAGATTATGGAGACTTAATCCTAAACATGTTTGCTAGGTGTAAATCATATTGAGCTTAATGAGACAACTTCCGATCAAATGCGTATAGGATTGGACTGCATAGATAGTATTCCTAAATGTTAAGAGGGAATGATGAATAGAGTAAATTCTGTAAAACGATATAAAGATTCATGTAGAAGATTTATGTAGGAAAGAAAATGGCAAACTAGAAGAAATCAGAGCATCCAGTGCCCTTTTCATTGAATTTGTACAGTATTTTAATTAAAACACTGTTTCAGACATTCAGCATGAAGCAATAGTTGGGATGTCCGTCTTTTTGTCTGTCTGCCTCTGTTTCTGTCTGTTTTCATGGTGTTATACTTGATTCAAGCATTCCTTCTTCTACTGAATTGTCCATGACAAAAATACATATCCTGACAAGTCTGAAAGATGTACACATGGAGAACTGAGTTTATATCTTCTTAAAAAACTTTAAAGGAAGGCAATAATTCTATACCTTTCATAGTACAGTACAACTGTATTCAGACCTTGAGCCCCATCCTAAATTAAAGTGACTTTCACTTCTCGGATTTAAACCTGTGCTGGGCTTGGGGAAATGTTCCCAATTTGCAAAATAATCCCAAATAGTCATTTTCTTCTCTCTTCTGCTTTGCTTAAAAGCTGATCTTGGTATTCTTGCTTGTCTTTCATTTTCAGGTAAGCTTGTTTTCTTTCATCATCGTTGTAGGCATCCAATCTATCAAATGAGCCATCCACTGCTCTCTCTCTCTCTTTCTCTCTCTCTCTCTCTCTCACACAAACACACATACACCTTTTAAAAAAAATCTTTTTTATGCAGTGTGGCATGTGCTCTGTAAATGCGTAGTTCCTCATCCACCTTTCCCCTGCTGTCATCACTTGTTTTATCTTTTCTATACTATATAGCTATGACTCCAGGGAATGCACTCTTTCTCTTGTCCTACTTTTCATGAAATGCTGGGTTTCCCACAGATGACTGTATACACAGCACAAGTCTACTATGCAATATTTCAATATTGGACAATCGCTTCTGTCATATTATCTTGCAGTAAACCCATGTTTGTGGGAAGCTGTTACCTCTTTACAGGACTGCTATACCTCGTTTGTCTATTGAAAAGTAGAAGAATTTTAAATCCTAAATCCTTTCTCATCTGGTGATACATACATGTGTCATCTTGGACAAGAGGCCTTGGCAACCTCATTCATCAAGACAACACATCTGAAAAAAGTCAGAAATTCCCAATCTAGAAAAGCTCAATGGGAGACTGGGCTGTGACCTAGGGCCCAGAGAGCATCAGTAATGGAAAAGTGGGGCAGTTGTCATCTTGTTAACAGAGAATATACAGTATGTATTGTTGGGATGTGAAATATTAAATATAGAGAATGTTAAAATAATTAAGGGGGTATACCTTTTAAAATACACTGACAATGTTCATTGTATTTTAAAAGGTATGAGCAGCAGTTTACTAGAAGTCACTGCAAACCAATTAGCTATCTTCAGACAAATCTGAAAGCATAACACGCCAACAGTTGGAACATGTTTACAAACTAATAAAAAGTCCAGCATGAATGTAAACAAAAGAGAGAATTGAAAGTGTATTGAAATAATTGCTTTGTAATACATCAAATATTAACATGACAGGCCTATGGCATTTGCAGGTCCTGTGACTGGCTCTCTGTTACTGGACCTTGTAGTTTCAGCTCATTGAAATCCATAGGCTCTGAAACTGTGAGTCAAAATAATAATGCTTATCATCACGGTGACAGCTTGCCAGATTCTGATTTACAGGGACTGTAGGATCAGAAGTGAACCCAATAGAAATTTCTATAATTTTCCTTGGTGAATCAAGATCTTATAATTATATGTCCAGCAAAAGAGAGCATTGACAGTTAAGGGGGAGGGGGGAATAAAGGTTTAAATGACAGCCAAAAAAGATAGGGCAAGGAGCAAAGGTTGACAGGAGAGCACCATTAGAGGGGAGAAAACTCTGCTGAGTGTGTGCGGGGGATGTTTAAGACTTTTTTTACTATATGCTGAAGTGATTTTGCAATTGCTTATGCTCTAGTTTATTAATTATATATAGTTTGCTAAGATACCTATATGTTTTTTTGTTTAGTCGTTTAGTCGTGTCCGACTCTTCGTGACCCCATGGACCAGAGCACGCCAGGCCCTCCTGTCTTCCGCTGCCTCCCGAAGTTGGGTCAAATTCATGTTGGTTGCTTCGATGACACTGTCCAACCATCTCATCCTCATAGATACCTATATAGATGTGACTTAATTGAGAGTTTTCTAACTTAGTTAATATACTTTTGTAATACTTTTTATTAATAATATTTGTAACACTTTAGCTGAAGTCTTATTACACTCTGAAGCATCATATTAAGTTTGTTTAGAGCACTTATATTTTCTATTCAGCTTATTAAGCTCTCATAGTTATATTCTAAAACATTTTATTAAGTTTTGTAGTTACAATTTTTGAATAGTCAACAAATAGAAAATGATATTACACACATATATCTGCTTGCATATGCTTGTTCCATAAAAAGAAAAAGTGGAGATTTTTTTCTGAACATTCAGTTTATCTGACTTGTGTGGGGCAAAGGACTAAAAGGCTATCTAAAGGGAGAGAGTAAATTATACAAGGTGCAAATTTTCCTCTGGTTGATTCTAGAATTAACCCTTAACTGGGGTAAACGCCAACTTTGATGAAGATAGGCTTCTGATTTTTCCCTAGTAAAGTTCTGTAGGGGTCTTGTGGAGATGATGTTCAGGAATCAGACTCTCTGACATGAGAGTATTGAATCGTAAATATAGTGATTCTGAATGTGTAAATAAAGTGGAGACCAGTGATTGGAAGGGAGGAAGTAGAGCAGTGGGCAAAAAGTGATAGCTAGAGACATATGTATGATCATGTAAAAGGCAATAATAACACACAGCAACTGAGAAAGCTGTAATTTAAAAAGCAATAATAGGAAGGCTGTTTGTGGAGAAAAGTAGGGATCAGAAATGGTAGTATAATGAGCTAGATAAAGTGTTAACATAGGATTAATTCTATGTAAATAAACCAGAGATGACTTAAAACATGGGAGCTAAATATAGTACTGTTTCAGAAGTTTGACTTTAGGCTCCTTATTTTACATGTCTCTGTGTGTTTGTATGGGGACACATGTGTGTGTGAAAGCAGATGCACACATAAACATGTACGAACACAATCAGGTTTCCAGATTTGTCTAATTTTACAACTTGAAACAGTCTACACAAATTTCAGTTTTCATCAAGGTAAATTAGTTAAAATTTCTTTGATGCATCAAAGTTGGGGTCTGATTACTTAAATTACTTAATGAAACTAAACTTCATACTTGATTAGTTTGCTAGGAAGTTTTTAGAAATCAGCTAATCAAACCTAAGCCTCAAATGTGTTAACACATTGAATCAAATACATTTTTTTTGTCTATGCAAACAAGCAGCCAATCACAAACCTACCAAGGCAGCATGTTAATGAAAAAGAAAGAGTTAATTTAACCTCACCAAAGTATTTTCTGCAGATTTTACAACTTAAAACAGTTGTAAACCACACAATTCTATTTGAACCTCACTTCAATGATTCGGGAAACAGCATGATTTGGCTCAGGCCAAGTCAGGGTTGCCTAATTTGATTAGAGTCAGAATCTGAATTTAAATCAGAAAATCTGAATCTCCAGGTTTCCTATCAACAGTCACTGGAGATCAACAGTGGATGAAATTTATACAGATAATTGACTAATTGATTCCCAGTGTGGTGTAGTCGATAGAGTGATGGACTAGGATTAGGACTCTGGAGAACAAGATTCAAATCCCTGCTCAGCAGTGAAAACTCACTGAGAGAGTGGAACCGGTGAAACTACTCCTTAAATATCTCACTTACCTTGGAAGCCCTATTAGGGTTGCTATTAGTCAGATCGGATTTGACAGCACAGAACACAATTGTCCTTTCTATGTGGATCAAGCTTGTCATATTTTAGGAAAACAGAGACAGGGAATTTTATGTAAAGGCAGCAGTTACAGTTTGGGATTTCACACACTCACACATCTAACCCTGTATATGCCTATCTCTTTATGATTTTTAACAGTTTACTCATTATTTTGACAACAGTCTTGTGGCCCTTTGAAAACTAACAACTTCTGTTTGGGATAAGCTTTCATTACCACTGCCCACTTCTTCGGATGCAAAGTGGGTTAGAGCCCATACAATTTTATGCAGAATAAAATGTGCTAGTCCAGTATCCCATTAATACTGATCACAAAATTCCTCACAATCTCTGTATTGCCATTCGACAGCCATGCAAAAAGGTACTGAATATCTCCTTATGGAAGCTCTGAAAGAGTGCAACTAGTTGTGTAGCACCTCATTGTGAGGTGGAGGTGATTCAAATGTGCTTTCTTGGTTTTAATGCAACAGATTGCAGACTAAAATGGCTGCCCCTGTGGAAATCACATGATTAGGGTGTCTATGACTGAAATATGGTTGTGCATGAGTAACAGGATGAGTAACAGGAAGCTATGGGAGTAGTAGAAAAAATCTCAGGAGTAATTCCCATTAAAAAATCTCAGGAGTAATGCCCACTTCCAGGCACATGTTGCAGAACAGTTCCAACATGAACTGTACAGTCCATTGTGCAAACTGTGATGTAATCCACAAGACTGATTATGGAATGGTGGCTGCCTGGGTGTAAGGCTCATCGCATTTCTGCAGGCATCACTTTAATTTACACCAGCTTGAACAGGATTTCAGCCTATGTATGCACAACAGTATGCAAATCAACCAAATAGAGCTGAAGAAAAGAATACTTACAAACCTAGGCATCGTTTCTAGTGCTATAGCACCATCAGATGCTAATTAGAGTAGTGGTATATGTTATAGACAAGTACATGAACATGTCTTCCAGGGCTTGCATTATCTCCCTGTCTCCCTGCCTTAACAAAGTGTGGTGAATAAACAAAGACAGACTTCATATCCATATCCATTATAGAAACCATTATTTTTAAACACTGTGAGAGCATATGGGTTCAATAGCTTTTGAAAAAATCATCATTTTCCCTGAGAGAATATGAAAAAAATTCAAAGCCTTTTCCTGTCCCAAAGGACCTTTCAAAGGAATGGATGACAACCAGCTTTCAGTGAACCCTGTTTTAATATGTGAGAGGGGATTTTTGTAATCCATTTTGTAACTCGGTCCTGGTTCTTTAGATGAAGAACGGCATTAGACAGAGAAGCATCCATGACTGGTCTCCTTTTTCAAAAATTCATGCGAAGAGAGATTGGGACTTTCCTTTTCACTGCACACAAGTAATTTGAATGAAAAAGTGATGGGAGAAGTTGAAATCACAGCATTGGTGACAACTCATAGGATCACTTATTGGGGGCAATGGCAGCTGGAGGATTCTGGGAGTTGTCACCAAAAAAAAGGGATTTTTTGGGGGGGGTATTCTTGAAGGCTTTCACGGCCGGGATCTGATGGTTGTTCTGGGTTTTTCGGGCTCTTTGGCCATGTTCTGAAGGTTGTTCTTCCTAACGTTTCGCCAGTCTCTGTGGCCGGCATCTTCAGAGGACAGGAGTCAGAACTCTGTCTGTGCTCTGGTGCAGTTTGTTTGGATAGTTGAGTATTTATAGCTGTGGGATCAGCTTTTGTCCTTTTCAGGAGATGGGTGATTGTGGTGATCAGCATGTTTTTTGTTGTGGGTGTATTGTTGTGATAAAAGGGAGAGATTATCTGTCACTGTGATTGATGGGTGTCGTTAACTGGTCTTTTGTGTGCAGTGATCACCGGTCCTTGTAGCTGGGTAGAGTTCGTTGACCTTTTGCAGGCTGTATTTTTCAATGCTGGGAGCCAGGCTTTGTTGAGTTTTAAACTTTCTTTTTGTTGAAGCTCTGCTGGTGTTTGTGGATTTCAATGGCTTCCCTGTTCAGTCTAACATAATTGCTTTCAACTTTAACTATTGTCTTTCACTGTTGTAAGCCACCTTGGGTCCTTTTCAAAGAGAAAGGCAGGGTATAAACAAACAAACAAACAAATAAATAAGAAAGAAGAAAGAGCAAATTGCTTCCCCTTTTCATTCCCCACATCTCTCTCTCTCTCTCTCTCTCTCTCTTTCTCTCTCTTTCTCTCTCTGTGTGTGTGTGTGTGTGTCTGTGTGTGTGTGTGTATCGGGACAGATCATTTCTTACTGAGATTCAACCTGTCTATCACGACCCCCATCCGCAGGGAGAAGAGACCTGTGAAAATGGTCTGCCCTCACAGGCTTCTTGACTCAGAACGGTTCCAAGAGGCTCTGGGAGGGCTTCCGGCTGACCTGATAGATGACCCTGTCGAAGCCAAGTTCGATAAATGGTACCTGGAGATGACCCAGATGGCTGACATGATCACCTCCAAACTCCCTCTCTTCTCCAGAGCTTGCACTGCTCCTTGGTATACTGAGGGGCTGAGAGCTATGAAGTTATCAAGGAGACAGCTAAAGAGCAGGTGGAGATGAGATCATTCGGCATAAAATAGGGCTGCAGTTCAAACTATGGCCAGTAAATATGCTAATGCCCTTAAACAGGCAAGAAATACTTTTAATATCCAGAGGATTGGTGAGGCTGTGAACAGACAAGCGGAACTGTTCCAGGTGGTCTGTGACCTTACCAGATCTGGCCATTCAAGGCCTCATTTTGAGTTCACCAGCGATCAGTTTGCAGCCTTTTTTAGAACAAAAAAGTTGAGGCCATTTGTGCCAACCTTGACTGCACCAGCAGTCTAGATGATCTGGGGGTGACCATTGCTGCCCCATCTCCCATTGCCCAGTTGGTTCAGTTTGACCCTGTAGTAAAGGAGGAAGCCTCCAGGGTGATGGCTAGCTGTAGGCCCACCGCCTCCTTGCTGGATCCACAAAGGGGGCTATGATTGATTGGGTCATGAACATTATTAATCCATCACTGAGGGAGGGAATGCTTCCTTCCCGCTTAAAAGAAACCATAGTCCAACCCATCATCAAATGCCCCCACTTAGCATCAGACAACCTTAACAATTTCCGTCTGATAGCTAACATACCATTTCTGGGCAATGTGATCAAGAGGGTGGCGGCAAATCAGCTGCAGACATACCTGGAACAGCAGGACTGTCTTGACCCATTCCAGTCTGGATTCAGGCCGCAATGGGCTACTGAGACGACATGGGTCATGCTGCAGGATGACCTTTTAAGGGAGGCTGACAAGGGCATATGCACCTAGATGCATCCTAGATATCTCAGCGGCTTTTGATATTGTCGATCATGGTCTCCTCCTGGACAGGCTCTCTGAGGTTGGGATTGGAGGCTTAGCATTGAGCTGGCTCTGATCCTTCCTCGAGGACCGTGTCCAGAGAATTCAGCTAAGGGAGGAGGTGCTGGCACCTTGGACTCTACGTAATGGGGTTCCTCAGGGATCAGCACTATCCCCTGTTTAATAACTATGCTGTTTAATATCTACGTATGTTAAGGTGTTGGGGGAGGTCATCAGGAGTTTTGGAGTAAGGCGTCATCTGTATGCTGATGACACGTAACTGTATGCTGTCCAGACGCTGGAGCGTTGCCTGGTTGCAGTACTGGAATGGACCAGGGTTAACAGGCTCAAACTGAACAAAGCAGAGATTTTGCTCCTGGGAGGGGGACCTCCAATAGGTTAGTGGGGATGGCCCCTTGGCTGGATGGCACTCCAGTTTAGGGACCAAGTGTGTAATTTGGGTGTTCTTCTGGACCCGTCTCTTTCTTGAGAGTCCCAGATTGCAGCTGTGTCCAGATCAGCCCTTAACCAGCTTAGGCTAACCACCCAACTTCACCCCTACCTACACGAGGACTCCCTCAGGACTTTGGTGCAGACCCTGGTCATCTCCCAGATCGAGTACTGCAATGCCCTCTATGTGGGGCTCCCCTTGAACCTGATCCGGAGACTTCAGTGGGTCCAGAATGCAGCAGCCAGACTGCTGGCTGGTGCAAGTAAATTTGACCATGTCACTCTGGTTCTGGCTCACCTCCACTGGTTGCCCGCGGCACCCCAGATGAGGTTCAAGGTTTTGACACTCACATACAAAGCCCTCCACGGTTTGGGCCCATGTGACTTGTTGGAGTGTCTCTCCTTAATGTCATCTGCCCAACCCACAATATCACCCCAGTTGAGGCTCCTCCAGGTGGCTACCCAGAGGAAGGCCCATAAATCCTCTACAAGAGGTATGACTTTCTTTGCGGTGGCTCTAACTTTATGGAACCAGCTTCCAAAGGAGCTCTGCCTAGCTCCTTCCCTGTGGACTTTTAGGAAGCAATTAAAGACATTGCTTTTCAGGAAGGCTTTCCACACTGACCCCAGCTGACCACCTTCCTCCTTTTTTTTTCCTTTCCCCTCCTCTTCTTCCCTCCCCTCTTTTCCTCCATCCACTCTGGGATTAGTCAGTGGCTTTTTTTTAGGGTTATTGCTATTGGTTTTAATATTTCTATTTTTTGTTTTGTTTTCTCTTTTATGAGTTGTAACCTGCCCAGAGTAGTGCTGTGACACTAATGGGAGTGGGATACAAATTGAATGAATGAATGAATGAATGAATGAATGAATGAATGAATATCTTCAAGTTCTATCAGTGAAAGCAGGGAAGAGTGAGTTTGCCACCTTTGTGTTGGCTTTCCTGAAGAGTGCCTGGAAGTGCTGGTTAAGAATGTTTTGTTTTTCTCCCGCTTCATCATCCAGGGGTGAGGAGCAAGGGCAGTAAAGCAAATCTGTCAAACGATTGTGTAGGCATCCTTCAGTCTTGAGAGACTATGGTAACGTGCTCTGAATAGAGGTCTTGGAACAGCGTCTAGTGTGGCTGAGAAGGCCAATTCGAGAGAAGGTCCCTTCCACACTAAAGGGACAAATACAATCTGTCCCCTGTCTAGCTTCCTGATTTTGCTGGTTTCGGGACTGCCTCTTTGCCTTGGCCTGCTGAACAAGTGTCTCTTCAAATTGGGAGAGACAATGCTGTACCACCTGCCTCCAGGCTGTGCACTCAAGTGTCAACGTTTCCCATCTATTGAGGTCCATTCCTAAGGCTTTCAGATCCCGCCTGAAGATATCCTTATATCGCAGCTGTGGTCTCCCTCTGGGGCGCTTTCCCTGCACTAATTCTCCATACAGGAGATCTTTTGGAATCCGACCATCAGCCATTCTCACGACATGCCCAAGCCAACGTAGACGTCGCTGTTTCAGTAATGTATACATGCCAAAAAGTCCAGCTCATTCTAGGACTACTCTATTTGGAACTTTGTCCTGCCAGGTGATACCAAAAATGCATCGGAGGCAACGCATATGGAAGGTGTTCAGCTTCCTCTCCTGCCATGCACAAAGGGTCCAGGACTCACTGCAGTACAGGAGTGTACTCAGGACACAGGCTGTATAGACCTGGATCTTGGTATATGCCGTCAGCTTCTTATTAAGCCATACTCTCTTTGTGAGTCTAGAGAACATGGTAGCTGCTTTGCCAATGCGTTTATTCAGCTCGACATCTAGAGAGAGTGTGTCAGAGATTGTTGAGCCAAGGTACACAAAATCATGAACAACCTCCAGTTCTTGTGTAGAGATTGTATTAAAGGGAGGTGAGTCTACACCCTGGCCTATGACTTGTGTTTTCTTCAGGCTGATTGTCAATCCAAAATCTTTGCAGGCCTTACTAAAACTATTCATAAGTTGTTGGAGCGCTTCAGCAGAATGGGCAACAACAGCTGCATCATTGGCGAAGAGGAAGTCCCTCATGCATTTCAGCTGGACTTTGGTCTTAGCTCTCAATCTAGAGAGATTAAAGAGCTTTCCATCTGATCTAGTCCGGAGATAGACACCTTCTGTTGCAGTTCCAAAAGTGTGCTTCAGCACGACAACAAAAAAGATCCCAAACAGAGTTGGTGCAAGGACACAGCCCTGTTTCACTCCGCTTCAGATGTCAAAGGGATCTGATGTTGAGCCATCAAAAACTACAGTGCCCTTCATTTCCTCATGAAAGGACCTGATGATGATAAGGAGTCGAGGTGGACATCCAATCTTGGGAAGTATTTTAAAAAGGCCGTCCCTGCTGACCAAATCAAAGGCCTTTGTAAGATCTATGAAGGCCACAAAGAGTGGCTGTCGTTGTTCCCTACATTTCTCCTGCAACTGTCTGAGGGAAAATACCATGTCAGTGGTGGATCTATTAGCTCGAAATCCACACTGTGATTCTGGATAGACTCTGTCTGCAAGCACCTGGAGCCTCTTCAGCACAACACGGGCAAGCAGCTTCCCTACAATGTTGAGAAGAGAGATGCCACTGTAGTTATTGCAGTCACCCCGTCGACTTTGTTGTTGTACAATGTGACAGTGTTTGCATCCTTCATGTCCTGTGGTACTCCACCTTCCCTCCAGCAAAGACAGAAGATTTCATACCACTCAGGGGTGATGATCTCTTTACAGCACTTCAGCACTTCAACAGGGATGTTATCCTTCCCAGGTGCCTTGCCGGAGGCGAGGGAATCCAAGGCCACTTTTATTTCTGCTAAAGTTGGTTCTCTGTCCAACTCCTCCAAGACAGACAGGCACTCAATGTTATTTAATGCCTCTTCAGTTACTAAATTCTCTCTAGAATATAGCTCAGAGTAGTGCTGCACCCAGCGTTCCATTTGCTGTCCTCGGTCCTGGATGATCATGCGTGTAGCAGACTTCAAAGGAGCAGATTTCTTCTGTATTGGACCTAAAGCCTGCTTGATAACGTCATACATTCCCTTGATGTTACCTGTGTCCGCTGCTGTCTGTATCTGAGAGCAGAGCTGAAGCCAATAATCATTAGAACATCTCCTGGCAGCCTGTTGGACTTGGCTACGAGCAACTCGAAGAGCCTGCAAGTTCTACTCACTAGGACAGGCTTTGTATGCTGCTAGAGCTCTCCTCTTTTCCTCGATGGCTGGCATCAACTCCTCTGAATGGGCTTCAAACCAGTCTGTCGTCTTTTTGGTCTTCTTTACAAATGTGGACAAGGCAGTGTTATAAACAGCGTTCTTGAAATGTTCCCATCGTTCAGGTGCATTTGTATCAGCCGGGCCTGGAAGGGTTTCCTCAAGCGCTTGGGCAAATTCCTCCACTTTTCTTTGATCGCGAGTCTTGCTGATGTCAATATGTGGTCTTCCTTCCTTTTTCGTGTGATACAATCTCTTTGTTTGCAGTTTTACTCTACTACACACAAGGGAGTGAGCAGTGTTGCAATCAGCACCCTGATAACTGCGTGTGATCGTAATACTAGGAAGGCTAGAGTGTCTAGTGAGGATCAAATTGAGCTGATGCCAATGCTTCGATCTTGGATGTCTCCAAGAGACTCTGTTTTGAAGCTTCGTATTAAAGAACGTGTTGCTGACACAGAGACCATAATAACAGCAAAACTCCAGCAAGCGTTAGCCATTTTCGTTCATCTTCCCAATGCCAAAACGGCCTAGAAAAGTGGGCCAAGAATTGTGATCAGCACCAACTCTAGTGTTAAAGTCTCCGAGAATGAATAGCGGCTCTCTCTCGGGGATTTTTTTGATAGTAGCTGCCAGATCGTCATAGAATTTGTCTTTGACTTCTGTTGTAGATGACAATGTTGGTGCATATGCACTAATGAGGGTGACCAGTCCTGCTGATGAGTGGAGCTGCAGAGACAGGATTCTTTCACTCCCCGCAATAGGCGGAACAATGGATTTCAGCAGAGTATTTCTAACCGCAAAGCCAACAACATATTCCCTGTTCTCATTCAATGATTTTCCCTGCCAGAAGAATGAGAATTTTTTTTTTCTTTGACAGAGCCCGAGTCTGGCAATCTCATCTCTTGCAGGGCAACAATGTCCATCTGCAGCCTACTCAGTTCCATGTCGATGACAGCTGTCTTGCGTCAAACGATATAATACAGATAACATGTCATCAGATGCTGAAAGCACATTAATGTTCCAGTGACATGACTGGGTGGAACTTTGTGCCTGGGCAATCAGATTTTCAAAGGAAGTCCATTGGTACCAATGACCAACCCTAAAGCAAACCAAACAACTGCAACCTATGTTCTCTGACATCTTTCAGCACATAAGAGTCTGGCTGAGAACATTTAGCTCCTCTGCTATCTTCCTGTGTAGAGGGAGAATGGAACAATGAAGCCCAGTTTGTGGCAGAAGCATTACATGGAAAATCCCCGTCTTGTTTTGTCCAGGGACTAGAGGATGTGGACACGATCTCTGTGACTCTGTCTGCTAACCTGTGAAGATTGACCTTCCCCCAAAATTCAGTTCCTCAAAAATAAGAGGAAATTATGGTTATTCTTTAAGAACTGGTAATGTCTTCCGCACTACTGAAATCGGACTTTTAACATACTTTTTGAGATTTTCCTATTGCCTTTGAACAAGTGACTTCTATATAATAACCAAGCAAGGTCTTAATATATAAAAAAAACCCTCAGTGGGATAAGCCAGGTTCATTCTTCCGTACTGCAACACACTTTCTATTTTGCAATTTTTACATTAGCACCATCTGTGTTTGCATCTTTAACAATAAGCTGCATATCTAGTCCTTCTAGATGCTACAGGTTGCTGCTGGTCAGAACTCTGATTGTTATACAATTTGTAGCTTGAGGCTGTCATCAGATTGGTATGTAAATGGAAGCAGATGCCTTTTGTAACACCTGTAATGGACTGTCTCACCCATTAGATCTGGTGCAATCATTTTCTAAGGACTCTTTTTCTCTAGGGGAAGTTTTTATTGCATTATTCATAGATGCTATTTCCACAGTAAACTCTTGTCTTCTTATGATTACAGCCTATCGTACTTCCCCCTTCCTCCCCCTCCCACTATTTCTTGTTCCCAGTGCAGAACTCAAGGTCTTGGCATATAAAATTCCACAAGGAGAAAAGCCTTATGTAGATACAAGAAAATCTGTGATTCCAAAATGTGTTCCTGTCTTTAATGAATTACCAAGATCTTTCCGGTGTCAATGGCATGTTCATTCTACACTGCAATTAGTGACTGCGAAGATCGCATTAACAAGTCACTGTTTCAATGTCATATTTTACTTGTATTGAGAGCTGCAGAAAGAAAAAAGAAGACAGCTAGGGTATAAGATATCTATAGTTTTTCAGATGAACTCCCACCAAATTATTTCAAAATTAGGATTATTTAAGATCTTAAATTCCTGGCTCCTCCTGCATATAAATAAAAAGGGTCTCTTAAAGATACAGTTATTTAAATACTCCTGAAGACACCTGTACTGGGAGATAGAAGACAACTTACTTTCTATTGATAAATATCCCCATTGAAGTACAAGATGCTCAAGAGATGGTTGGCAATTTAGTAACCTGCTTCAGAGCATAATACTCAGTCATCAGAGTGCAGCGCCATCTCCAGCTTGCCACTGTGTATGCCAAAGATTTTCCCATTTAAATGCATGGGGCTTACATGTGCATAATGAGGTACCAAATGTTTCTTTGTGCAATCTAAGAAACAGTTGTACAATTTATGAATCAGAAGCAGAAAGAACAAATTGGATTCTGCTCTTGGAATCATGCAGCTCCGCCCCAGATCCGATTACCCCAACATTTCAGTTTATAAATTGCTAATTACATTTCACAGAAATCTCCAGGTTGGGCAATTGGTCATCTAAAGGTTATTTCTAATCACACACACTGCAGACCTATTCTGGACCAAAATAGTCTCCTTTTTTTTAATCCCAAACTGTTTGTTTGTTTAAAGGGTGTGGCTGCCCTCCTAAAGCTTCCTATAGGCGAGGCATCTGGCAGCAGAGCCAGAGGCAGGGAGTTTGATTCCTCATTGCGCCTCCTTGACAGCCGCTGGACTCGATGAGCCACAGCGTCCCTTCCAGCTCTGCAGTTATAAAATGGTGATTATGCACCCTAAATCCTAATCTGGAACAGGAGAGATCTGCTTCAGTTCATTTATTGGTGGTGGGGTTTGTGGGGGGACTACAGAAGCATGCAGAAAAAGTGGGAGATGGAAAAAAAAAACTCAGTTCCAAGTGGAATTGGATAACCATGTACAGCCATTTATACCACTGGAACTTGGCTAATGACATTATTAACACAAGTAATGAACTTTCAGAGTGCTATTAATTACATAAACATCCTGGCAATACATAGGAATAATTGCTGTGTCAGCTGGCAGACTATGGTCAGGATGCTATGTCTTTTTGTTTATAGGAAGTAGCTGGTTGTGCTAAGGCTAGAGTTTTGCCAAAGAGAGCACATATTGAGGTTGTGACGATCACTCTCCCTAAAGAGATGATGATCGCGGTCAGGGAGTCACTGTGGGCACAAAACTACCACCTTTATTGCCTGAGGTCCTTTAGGCCTCAGAAGTGAGTAGTACAAGCCCCATGGACAAGCCTGATCCTAAAAGTAACCTTTGCTTACTTTCAAAGCAATAAACCATTGACTGTGTGCTTCCTTAAAATGCACAACAGCCTTGCCAGGTAGGACCTCTCAATTTACAGTAGTAACAGTGTATTTAGATGTAAGCCCTGCTGTTCAAAAGACCAGTCCTCCGTTGAAGAATTATTTGTTTTTATTAAGAAAATAAAGTAGTTTCATTAGGATACAGTTGTTGCGTTAAATAGGCTTAAGCATTTGGCATATCCATCTGTTACAATGATTAAATAAGTTCACTATTTCTAAGTAAAATAAAAAACAACTAGAACTAGGTTAAGTAATCATTTTTGCTCTCACTACATGTTAGCACACTAGAGAAGCTGGGCTATTTCCAGGGCTTGAAAATTTTTAGTATGTCTCACCAGTCGATCAAAAATTTCACCAGTCAGCATGACCGGACGATAGCCTTGCAATTTATGTTAACAAATTTAAACTAGGCACTTGTTCACTTTTATTTCTACATAACAATGCGTACAAACCCAAAATAAATATACCCTCAGACTTGGGTTGCTTTATTACCTGCGTGCCTGTGGGGTCATGAAGCTTGCATTTTTAATGCCTTTCTTTTGAATATCTCCAGCAAAAATAAAACTGAAAGCAAAAGCGCCCGGCCTCATAAGGAGCCACGGTTCCCTCCCACCCCAGGATGTGTCCTCATTCAGTTGAAATTGAGAGCAGGGAATCTCCATATTCTCCAGCATGGGACTACTCTACATTCTCCTGCAGAGCTATATATCTATGTGCCACTCGAACTCTCTTCTCGCGAGAAGAGGGCTGTTTTCCTTTTGCAATGGGAGGAGGGAGGGGAGGACTGCAGGATCATTGAGAGAGAGAGACGGGCGGAGGGGAAGGAGGGAGGGAGGTAGCTGTGGCTCGTCAAGCAGCGTTTTTTCACTCGTCACAGACAAGTGGACGAGTGCATTTTTCAAGCCCTGGCTATTTCGCTCCCCCCTCTTCTCCTTCAAAAAACAAACCTCTCTCCTCTCACATTCCACACACCAACAACGAACAAACATCAATCACATACACAAACCCTCCATTTCTACATGTCTTGGACCACCTTCTTTATGACACCTCCAAGCTGTTAACCAATTAAGATCAAGTGGGTGTAACACAGTTCACCGCCCACATTTCACATGAGAACATCCAGGCCCAGGTGCCTTATCTTATGCTCTGTTTGGTCTTCTCTGGGCCTCCTTGGCCTTGCTCGTTATCTTCGTGCCTGGCAGCACAATTCTAACAACAGTTTCATGAGAACATTTCATTGCTTTTTAAATCCATCTTACACAGAACCTAACAGACTCCATCTTTGTATGACTACAAGTCTTACTTACTTACTTACTTTATTGGATTTTTACCCCGCCCCCCTAGACAAAGTCTACTCGGGGCGGCTTACAAATATCATAAAAACATCATTATATAGCAAAATCATAAAACATCATAATTTTTAAACAATTAGATTAGATCAATACCAAGATGGGAGTGATTATAAAACAAAGAATAGATATCAGTTATTGACTGAAGGGAAGGCCTGCCTAAAGAGCCAAGTTTTTAAATGGCTTTTAAAAACACCCAGTGGGGGTGCCAGTCAGATCTCTGTTGGGAGACTATTCCATAGCCGAGGGGCCACTGCCGAGAAGGCCCGGTTTCTTGTTCTTTCTTTCCGGGCCTCTCTCGGCGTTAGGCCCCTCAGCCGTCCCTCCTGGCTATGCCGAGTGATTCGGATAGATCTAGGTGGGAGAAGACGATCTGCCAAGTATCGAGGTCCCAAACCGTTTAGGGCTTTGTACGTCATCATTAACACTTTGAAGTCAACGCGGAAACGAATGGGCAGCCAATGCAAGGCAGCCAGAGTGGGAGAGATATGTTGATATTTTCTCACCCCACTAAGAAGTCTGGCCGCCGCATTCTGCACCATTTGAAGTTTCCGCGTCAATCTCAAAGGTAGCCCCACGTAGAGCGCATTACAGTGGTCTAATCTCGGGATTACGAGCGCATAGACAAGAGTAGTGAGGGCCCCACCATCAAGATAGGGTCGCAGCTGGGCAATCCGCCATAGATGGAAATAGGCGGAGCGGGCCACGGACGCCACCTGGGTTTCCATGGTAAGCGCCGGGTCCAGATGTATCCCCAGCTGCAAACCCCACTCTTTGCGGTGAGAGTCGTCCCCCCAAAAGAAAGGGAGTCACCCAATCCGCTAATGGAGGGACCACCCACCCTCAGGACCTCCGTCTTGTCTGGGTTCAGCCTCAACCCATTCAGCTGCATCCATTGCTGTACAGCCTCCAGGCAGCGCTGAAGGGACAGAACGGCATCCACTGAAGTAGGTGAAAAGGAGATGTAGAGCTGCGTGTCATCAGTGTACTGGTGGCACGATGCCCCACACCCCCTGATGACCCCACCCAGCGGCCTCATATAGATATTAAACAGCGTTGGGGAGATGATCGACCCCTGCGGAACCCCACAATTGAGACTCCACGGGGCCGAAACACTCTCCCAAAGCTGTACTCTCTGAGGGCGATCCTCCAAGAAGGATCGGAGCCAGGCAAGCGCCAGGCCACCGATTCCCAACTTGGAGAGCCTCCCCAGGAGGATACCGTGGTCGACGGTATCAAAGGCAGCTGAGATATCGAGGAGGACCAACAAGAACATATTGCCCCTGTCTGCCTCCCTCAACAGGTCATCCAACAGTGCGACCAGTGCCGTTTCTGTGCCATAACGCGGCCTGAAGCCCGACTGAAATGGGTCCAGGGCGTTGGTTTCGTCCAAAAGTGTCTGAAGCTGGTCTGCCACCACCCTCTCCACCACTTTGCTAAGGAAAGAAACATTGGCGACAGGCCTATAATTTCCAATGTCATCCGCCGCCAAATTTGGTTTCTTCCTAATGGGCCTAATGAGTGTCTCCTTGAGGGCAAGAGGAACCTTGCCCTCCTGGAGAGACCCATTAATTATTGCTGTGGCCCATTCCGTTGTTACAGGCCTGGCTGCTTTGATTAGCCAGGCCGGGCAAGGGTCAAGGGAGGAGGTGGTGGCCCGACAGCGATCAAGCGCTTTGTCCGCCAAGTCTGGCGTCACAGGCTGAAAGAATTCAAGAGTCACCGGGCAAGGCAGAGCGCTGGACATCTCTGCTCGATCCACTGTATTTAAAAAAGGAGAGAGGTCCCGGCGGATGGCCTCCACTTTTGATTTTAAAAATGCTGCAAATTGGTCAGGTGAGATATTAGTGGGAGGCCCATCACCCAGACCAATTCCGGATAGATCGCGAACTATACGGAAAAGTTCCGCCTGCTGATTGGAAGCTTCGCTTATCCGGTCAGCGAAGTGTGATCGTCTAGCAGCCCTTACCTTAGCCAGGTAATGGTTAGTTGTGATCCTGACAGCTTTCTTATTATAATCCGTCGGTTCCTCTCTCCAAGTGCACTCTAGCCATCTCCTGTTTCGCTTCATTGCTCGCAGGTCCCGATTATACCAGGCCCCTGGCCGAGCTCTGCACCTGAGAGGGCGTTTAGGAGTGATCGTGTCTACAACCCTAGTGGCGGCGGCAAGCCAGCCGTCAACCAGAGCTTTGACAGGAGCGCCAGACAGATCAGCTGGAATCCCTCTCATGGTATCCTGGAATCTCAATGGATCCAGTAACCTTTGAGGGCGGACCATTGAAATAGGTCCATGCTCCCTGCGGGGAGGGAGTGCCATTGAGAGGTTACATTTTATTAGGTGGTGTCCCAGTTTCATTCCATTTCCTCACAGAGGTATACACAAAACAGCAGAGAAAAGAAAACTGCCTCTATTTAAGCCTCTAGATGCATGGTAGAATTTATGGATTCTTTGGCTGTCTCTCTCCATCTGTTTCTGAACTCTCTCTTTGTAATTCCTACAATAGGAATTCACTTTGAAAGCAGGGACAAAGTGTCCTGTGAGGTTGAAATAGCCTGATTTTAGCTTCTGTGTCATTCCACTTCTGGTGTCAGATTTGTGTCCCCTTATT
This sequence comes from Intellagama lesueurii, assembly GCA_037013535.1. NCBI lineage: Eukaryota > Metazoa > Chordata > Lepidosauria > Squamata > Agamidae > Intellagama > Intellagama lesueurii. Next base: position 224,161,194 of record JBAJHW010000002.1, read on the forward strand.
CTCTTGTGCAGACTGTCCTGCCCATTCTGTGTAGAACGCAGAGGGCACCGCTGGAAGAATATGGCATATATTACATTAGAAAATGAAGAAATAAATGAGTTCCTCATGTTGTGGGTGACAATGTGGGGACCTGTAATGATGCTGCCAGAAGTAGAACAGTTATGGTGAGAAAGTGGGCATTCAGATTTGTAGCAGGGTCATCTTGTATGGCATATTATGTGTTAATGCTTGTTTAAGGTTGGGAATTGTCTGTAAGCAAGCACAGGCCTGCTACTCAAAGCCTGGGAGAGGGCCATATCACTGGTCAGTACAGGTTGTAGCTTATTGACAGACAATACACATGAGTTGTCAGAGCTGGTGCTCTATCTTTCCCCCACCCCCCCCTTTAGGTCTATCTTGTAGTAGTTTGTTTCCAGACATCACTTTTGTCTTATTATTATTATTTTTACTTCACCAAGTAGGCATTGTAGATCAAGAAACATTCCATACATCCATGAGTTTTGAGTTATGTTGTTATCCCCAAAGTTATTTTACATCTATATGAAATATTTGGAGCAGTCATTGGAATAGTTGTCATTGGAGGCTTAAATGGGCTGCAGTGACCAGAAGTACTTTTTACTAGCATCAGCTGGTATGCCAGTTACAGGTGCTCCTACGCAGAGGAGGCACTTTGACCGGCATGCCTAGCTGCTAATATGTGTTACCTTGTTAAGAGATCTGGCTCCCAATTTGTAACTGAGCCAGTTTGCTTTTAGCTTGAGATCACAGCACTGGGGACCACCTACTTTTTTTTATTAATCTAGTAGAATCCTGTGATCATCCTCAGAAACTCTATTCATTTGTTCAGAAAAAGATTATTCTGAACATGTGAGAAGGGAAAGGGTTCTAGCCCTGTTCCCCAAACAATTGTTCCCTTCACATGGAGAAAGACTGCCTGAAAAAGAAAGGATCTGATTCAGGAGGATTTTCAGGCTCTCCAGTCATATGGAGAAGATCCTTGTGTAGTACAGGCTTTCCTCTTCAGATTGTCATTCTCCATGCAAAGAGAATTTGGGGAGGGGGGGGGAACAGGGCTGGAAACCATTCCCTCCTCACGTGTTCAGATTAATAATTTTCTGAATATCTGAACAGGACTAGAATCATAGAATAATTCAGTTGGAAAGGCCCTATAAGGCCGTTAGGTCCAACCCCTTCTCAATGCAGGAATCCAAGTCAAGGCAGATCTGACAGATGGTTGTTGAATTTTCTATTGAATGCCTCCAGTTTTAGAATGCTCACCGCCTCCCAGGGTAATTGGTTCTATTGTTGTACTGCTCTAACAGCTAACAAGACTCTCCTGCCTCTTTCATAACTTGGAGGTACTTGTGGAACAATAAGATAGAGGACAGCTTTCTCTACTGGAGCACCCATACACTGGAATAGCCTCCCTTTGGATACACTCATGCTTCACTCCCTCCTGTTTTCTGCCAGCATTGATGGCTCGTTCTTGGCAATTTGTTATAGTTTTCACTTGTATTAGCCATCCTAAGTCTTTAATTTTATTAGAGGTGTGTATCATCAGCCAGTGTAACCCCACCCATCAACAGCAGATTGCCACTTATTAAACAGTACTTTTTAAAATGTTGGGATATGCACAATTTGCACACAGTAATGTGAAGTTGCATGCAGTCTGAAGTTGGAAAAGGAGCCCTATAATTAGCATCAATTTGTCATGGCTGATATCTATCCCGTGTGCCCAGAGCTACACATGAAGACACTGGCCATATTTTAAATTTTTATATATTTGTTGTTACATACCACCTGGAAATGATATGAAGACATTCAGTTTGCAACTATTACAAGGCAATAAATAAATGCTAAATACTTGGTTTGCAAAGACTTCCTGAGGTCTGAGTACAATAACTACATGGGCTTAAGGTCAGCCTCCATTTTGTAAAGCAATGCACCGGTTTTTCGGATATACACTGACAGTTGCCATTGTCAAATGATGTGTTAATTTTGCATTGTACTCCAATAAACCAAGTTTATTAGCCATTCATTCCCTGTGCTTTAAAACAAGTCACATGGCACAAAATGTGGCCTTAAATATTTATCATCCATATGGGGGAATATTAAACATTCCATTCCGTAATTGTGCACAGCACTAATGAATATTTTATTTCAGTAGCAACAGGCCACAGGCTTAAAATGTGTTGCAAACTGGCTACATTTGCAAGTAACAGAATGAAAACTAAAAAGTCGCCAGGGCTGAGCTTCTCAGATTACTTAAGCATTGCAATGGCTGTCCCTTTTAGTGATGCTGCTCTGACTCTAAAGAACCAGAACTTGTGTTACTGTGGTCATAGATGGCCCCCCAGAGCCTAGAATAATAACAGAGGCTTAGCGTAGGGCATGGCTGAAGCAACTGTGCCCTGTATTAATAATAAACAAATGAAGTAATGTTGTGGCATGCTGCGCAGGCATTTTCATTGCTTACTACCATACAGAAATTGCCTTGAGTTTTTTCTATTTGTTTTTAAAATCTTCTCATTGTCGCTTGTTGGGGTTTTTTTTTAATACCACAGAAGGCTGGAATATTTTCCTTTTCATCCATCCTTTGTTACACAGCAATGACAAGTGGCATGCAGCTTTTTAAAAAAAGCTTTTCTTTGTTTATTCCACTCTTGCAAATCTGAACATGTTTAGAAGTTTCTAAGAGATTTTCTACAAGCAGTGTGTGGGGGGGGGGGGCAAAAGATGAATGTGAGCTTGCGTGACACAGCAAGAAAGATGAATGAAGTGTGGAAGTCCTTCAGTCAGGGAGGGCTAATTCTGAGTTCAGTTTCCTTCTCTCTTAGACAGCTGCTGAGAGTGCAAAGGTTAACTGCTGTAGTGAGGAGCTCCCAAGCCTGCCTTGTCTAAATTTTGACAGATGAGTACCTAGGTTGAGAGAAACAGGCTGCTCTATTTCCAGACACTGAATCTCTTTGCTTATGGAGGCCTGAATGCCTTCCTCTCTCTCATCCTTTGCAAAGCAGGCCTTTGGTATGAAGGCTGCTTTGCTGATGGGGGCCCAACTGCATTGTCTGATAATTATTATAAAGTGATATAATTATGTGCCATCACAATTTCAACTTATAGTGACACTCCCAGTGTTTTCTAGACATAAAACGGTTTACTTGTTTCTCCTTGTGGTGATGCTCAGGGTCTGTACAGCTTGTCCAAGGAAGGCCACACAGGTGGCAGGGCACATAAACTCATCAACCCCATACACTGTGGGCGTAGCCCTTTACCTGCAAGGCACAGGAAAGGTTTGAACTCTCAACATCTGGCTCCTTAGCTGGACACTCCAGCCCCTGGAATTATACCATCTCTTATGCCATTTTTGTTGTTTTTGAAGTGTTTTTATTACATGGTGGTTCTAGCCACTGTACAAGTACAAAAAGGACACACCACTGTGTTCATTTGTGGGGTGATCTGTGATCTGAATCTCTTTGCCTTGAGGAGGCATCACTTCAACCAGAGCTTTTGCTTTCATTGGAAAGCTCTTTTTGCCTTTTTGGTGGGGGAAGGGCTCATTGTAATTGTTTTGTGTTGTTGTTAATCAAGACTTTGTTTTTAATTACTGTTTTCTTATTTTTAGCTGCCTTGAGTACACAAAGGAGACATTCAAATGAAATAAACCAAAAATGTAAATAAATATGAGATTAATGTGATTTTTTGTCCTTTATGCCAATTTTTATTTCATACCATTGAAATATAGTTCAGTATTATCTTATATTTTAAAACCTTCTCTAAATAATAGGTACACTGTAAACAGTGCAGTCCACACAGTTCTGTAAGAAGAATGAATGAATGTTGGTAGGACAAACCAAGGAATTATATTGCTTTCTGGTAGACAGAAGATTTTCCTCTTTATGGAGTTGCTAATACATAACATACTTGTGTGATGGGTTCTCTCTTTTGCTTAATCTTGATTCAGTCAGTTTTTTAAGAAGTTGGTGACACAGATACATTTCCTCACTTTTATAGCCACAGCGTAGAAATGTTCTACTTCTGGACTGCACTTCCTAGAATCCACTAGCTACCTCAGTAATAGCCATGCTGGCTGGGGGATTCTGGAAGCTGTGGTTGAAAAAGACTTTTTAAGCCTGTGACCGTATCATCTTTCAAACTATTCCACAGCTTCTCCAATAGGAATTGATGGATCTAAACGTTGTTTCTTGGAGGAGAAATCAAAATGTCTGCCACTTATTCACTTTGCTACAGAGGCTGAGAAGTGATCCATTTCATTTTGTTTGTATGATTAATTGTGAAATAAAGTTTATATTCCCATTCACATCAAGGCTTGGATGTTGCATCAGCACTTAGAAAATGGGTCACAACAAGGAGGAGGGCAGCCAACACTTGCAAATTCATTACAGGTCTCCTAGTTTTCATTATAAAGTCTCAGCTGCTGAGGTTGTAAGATTCTCAGGATTTGTTTTGTTAAGTAAGCATCTAACCTATTTGCCTCCAGAGAAAATATTGAAAATTTACCAAGAAGTGCAACCAGGGGATAATTTTTTTAAAATAATGCCCACGTGGCCCTTTTAAAATCTTCCTGTAATGCCTCAACTGGCATTCCCAGATTCTATCATTTCACAAAACAGTTTATCAATCAAGTGATAAAATCACTGGCATTGTTGATGTCCTTCTGTACTTGAAACAACTTTATTTATTTCTAACTTTTCTCTGGGTTTCATTATGACATTAAGGGTGCCTTTGGGCTTCCAGCATGGGAAGCGAGATAGTGCCCTGGGATCACCTCTGCCACACAGGTTCTCCAAAGGCAAGGCCACGGAATTCCTTCCCACCTTCCTCCACTAGATTCTGCTATTGGAGTCACCATGTTTCAACTGCTGTGATAGTCAACTGTCCTCTGTGCATATGTACATGCACATGTTTCTGAGTGTGCACAGAGAAATCACTTCTCCTTCCCTGTCCTGCCTGCTGATCTCTCATCTGGCCTGTCTAGGGATACTTTTGAGGGCATCCCTATCAACCCCTGGAGAAAGCTGCAAAAGAAATACAACATGAAAAATAAGGACTACAACATCTTTCACGTGTTACACTATGATTAGAGATGCCAGTCACATCAAATTGAAAGCTTTCTTGATCTTGTATGCATATGTGTTCCACTGAATTGCATCTAAACTGGAATTTAGAGTAGCAGGTGTAGCTCAGTGGAGGTGCAAGAGAGATTCCCTGGGGACAGGTCTTGAACCGTTAGGGAAAACATGGGCACACATATGTGTAGCGCCACTAATCCTTAGTAGCCTCATTATTTTGTCAGTGTGCCTAATAACATTTATGCACATTGGAACCTGGATCGCCACCATGGAAATCTCTTCCCCATTCATGTAACTATGGAGACAACTTTGTCCACACAAAAAACTGGTGGATAAAAACTGCAGCCCTTTAACATTACTGGAAGTGAAATGCCCATGAACAGAAGCTAGCAAGTCCTTTGCACAGCCTGCTCTTTGAGTGCTATTAATCCTCCCTTGCCCACTTCCTTCAGTAGTAAGAGCCCAATGTATTTGCAATCCAGTAGGATTTTAAGGAATTTTGATATATGTCTCTTAAGTCAGAGGAAGTGGACTTGTCCATTAAAGTTCCATTAAAATATAGCATTAAGTCTTTAAGTTGGCACAATGTTATTGTCTTTTTTATTTTTTATTTTTCTTTTGTTTTTGCCTGATAAGGAATTCTGAGGATTTCCATAGAGATCTCATGCCAACATCCAGTTTCAAAGCAGCCCTTATTGTTGCATTTTACCTACCTTTCAAGAAAAAAACTTTTCTCCCCCAAGGGAGCTTCTATCAATGAGGCAGAGAGACTCCTTGTGGTCAGACTTATAAAATAAAAAGAAGATGCACACAAAAGAAATGGAGTGGAAGGGAAAGGAAGTAGGCTGGGTATACAAGTGGGAAACTAGTGTTTGTTTTTAAAGCAAGATCTAGTACTGGGTGGAAACACCAAGCTGTCAATTCCATATATTTTAAAAACAGAAGCGGCATAAAATATTCTCATGAACACTCTGGAACTGATACAGTAGACATTTGTTTTATACTTGAATAAGATAGATATCTGTCCATTTATGTATTGTTGCTGCCAATGCTGATGCTGTTGTTTTATGATTATCACTATTCTCAGTTTATGAGGAAAGGCTCAGTAAGTTGGGTATAGCTGTTTTTACAAGGTAGAGGAGAGAGAACATATGTTAAACGTTTATTTCCAAAAGGAGACCCAGGAGTTTCTCTCTGCATGTCCTCTTATTATTTGAGACACAGTCCAGGCCATTCCCCTTTTTTTTCCTGTTGAATGCAACTTGGCACATTCTGATTCTAGGTGCCATCACACAAGGACATATATCACCATTTGGACTGCTTGTCCAGCGTGATCTGTTTCCTGGCAGTCACATGACATACAGAGAAATGTGTTCCAGCCTGACTCCAATCAGTGCCCAACTGTAGGACTTCTTCTTTTGGGAGCTGGTGTGGAGCAATTCCCCAGCAGAAGGATGGGTTATTTTATGACTCCTGTCAAAGAGACCCTTTCTGGTGTGATCGGGTGTGTGGCCTTTGCAGCCCTCTGACTGCAGCCTCTGTTTAAAATGAGCTTCTGTGACTTATAAGAGGCTATGCAAGAAAATTGGTCATAAGGAAATACTGGAGAGTTGACCTCCTACTAGCATGTCAGGCAGTCAATTACTTCTGCAACTAGAAGCCACTGTTTCAGAACTTCTCATGCCTTTTGTCACAGGGCAGACGTCTAATGACTGAAGCCAAGAACATCTCTTATTTATTTATTTATTTATTTATTTATTTATTTATTTATTTATTTATTTATTTTATTGGATTTCTACCCTGCCCATCTAGACCAAAAGTCTACTCTTACCAGCCATATTCTGAAAAATGTGTTGTTTGAGACCTCTTTGGTTGACTTCTCTTAGACAGTCAGTGTCTCTTATAAATCAGTGATACCAACCACGTTTACACAGAACCAGAACGGTATGAGACTCTCATGAAGTACACGTGGCTCAGTCTGCAACCTTAAAACAAATTGCTTGAACACTGCTGCAAGTGCTCTCACCTTAGCCCTAAACTCCCTGTGATATGGTGGTTCTCTGAGTCTTAGGGAATCAAGGTTTGTGCTCCCTGGAGCTTCAGCTGAAGTTTGTTACCCTGTAAACACTGGAGACGGAATGGGTGTTTCAGCGGAAGGCTTCACCTGATGAAGAAATGCTGAGTTTTTAATCCACTTATTTCAGGGTTAGCTCACCCTTACTCACAGAATCACATGAAATAATGTTCTGTTTGCAACTGGAAGCTAGTGTTGCTACAGGGGAATGGCAGGCAAAAATTAAAAAGGTTCAGAAACTGTAGGTTTGGAATAGTACCATGAGCAGAATCTGGAACTGTTATACGATACCTAGATTCAAACCCTAATCACTGTAGTTGGACAAGTCTCACCAGTACAGGGAGGAAGAAAACTTCATTGTAATTTTTCATTTGCCCTCCTCCAATTGTGTCATATACTTACGTATGCTTCCTCATCCTCCACTAGCATGTAAGCACCTGGCTAATAGTTATTGGAGCAAAATAATAAGGAACTATATATCTGCACACAGTATCAATACCTAATCCAGTGCTACTTCGTTCACTCTTAAGCTTATTGTCACTCTTAAAATGCTTTTCCTTCAACAAATAACACAGTCTCTTTCCACTTTTACTTCATAACTGTCCACTCCAACCTAAACCCCTACTTTTTTAAAAAAAATGTGTACATGTACATATATGGTTTGGGTTCCGGACATATGAAAGACCGTGTCTCCCTATATGAGTTTCCAGACTTCTCTCACTCCCATTGCCATTAAAGACACAGGAGAGGGCCTTTTGTATGGCTCTCCCAGGTTGTGGAATGCCCTTCCTTGGGAGGTTAGGTTGATAGGCTCTTTTCTACCCTTTTGACAACAGCCAAAGACTGACTAAAGAGGCAGGCTATGAGTAGCTTTATGTAGGCTATGAATAGCTAAGATTGAGTCCCTCCCAGATGCTGGGCAAATGTTCTTCTTCAATGTTTTTAAAGTTTTAAAGTTCTTTTTAATTCTTATTGTATGCTTAATTGCTTTTAAATTATTATTGTATGTTTAATTATTTTTAACTTGTAATTTATTGTGTTTTTAGTCTGACTTATTTTAATCATTGTAAGCTGTGCTCACCAGGAAAAGGGTGGCCTATTTTGGACATTTGCAAATGTATGTCAGTATAGCTCCCTGGAGCAGAGCATCTAGTCAGGGGTTTGATTGTCCACTGAGGAGCCATAGTTAGCAATGTTGACAGCTGGGGTAAGCAGCACTGTCTTCCACCTACTCCACCCTAAAGCATGAGTATGAATACACAGCTACACATCCATTAAAAAAGGAGGAAAAGAATGTCAGTCTCTCTCAAAAGAAAGTGAAAGTTTATGCTTTCAAAAAAGAAAAAAAGAGAAAGTTAGTAGATTCTAGAGATGTTCCAATAGATTCACCTATGAGCTTTGATGTCATCTAGACCTTAGTGCTCTGGGGCAACAGGCTGCCAGGAGATGTTCAATCACAAGGTGATTGTGGGCCAGTCTCCCTAGATGTCAAGCTGGATAAACACATTGGCAAAGCAGCTACCATGTTCTCTAGACTCACAAAGAGAGTATGGCTTAATAAGAAGCTGACGGCATATACCAAGATCCAGGTCTATAGAGCCTGTGTCCTGAGTACACTCCTGTACTGCAGTGAGTCCTACACCCTTTGTGCACAGCAGGAGAGGAAGCTGAACACGTTCCATATGTGTTGCCTCCGACGCATTTTTGGTATCACCTGGCAGGACAAAGTTCCAAATAGAGTAGTCCTAGAACGAGCTGGAATTTTTAGCATGTATACATTACTGAAACAGTGACGCCTACGTTGGCTTGGGCATGTCGTGAGAATGGCTGATGGTCGGATTCCAAAAGATCTCCTGTATGGAGAATTAGTGCAGGGAAATCGCCCCAGAGGGAGGCCACAGCTACGATACAAGGATATCTGCAAGCGGGGTCTGAAGGCCTTAGGAATGGACCTCAATAGATGGGAAACATTGACATCTGAGCGTTCAGCCTGGAGGCAGGCGGTGCATCATGGCCTCTCGCATTTTGAAGAGACACTTGTTCAGCAGGCTGAGGCAAAGAGGCAGTCCCTAAACCATCCAAATCAGAGAGCTGGACAGGGGACAGATTGTATTTGTCTTCAGTGTGGAAGGGATTGTCACTCTCGAATTGGCCTTCTCAGCCACACTAGACGCTGTTCCAAGTCCTCCATGTTACCATAGTCTCTCGAAACTGAAGGATGCCTAATCTCTAAAATTGTTGTTATAGTTGCGATGTTTTGTAGGAAGATATTCTACAGGGAAAATAAGTTACGCTTGCCATCCAACGCCCAGGTTATTCTGGTCCTTCTCTCTCTATTTCACTCTCACTCACACAACACTATTGCATACTGAACCATCCCTCTTGTTCTCTCAGCCAATCTTCATCCATATACAAATGTACATTCTCTGTCAATCATGCTGCACTTCTCAGTCACTTCATATACTGTATGCGTATACCTTGTAACTACGTAACATAAAATAGAGTGACTGTACTGTGTGTTATGTGCCATCAAGTCAGTACTGATTTATACTGACCCTAATAGGGCTTTTAAGGTAAGTGAGATGTTTAAGGAGTAGCTTTACCCATTCCAGATCCCCACCCCCACCCACACTTCAAGATTCTCAAGGGCTGAGTGGAGATGTCCTAGTCCATCACTTTGTCCATAACAACACACTGGATACCCCAGTGATTGTATATACACAAAACCTATATTATATCATGTCAAAGCTTATGTCACACCACACTCACCAACTCAGATTCCAATGCTGTCAGCTATAAAAGAGAGAGGAGCCCTGGGCTGCATACACAATGGTGTGATGAAGAAAATCAGGCCATCATGTACCTTTGTCTTTATAAAACATCTACAATCTTATGCTGAGGCCTGAAATGTTAATTAACAGGACGAATAAGAAATCTGGAACCAGCAGTTTTCTTGGGACAACATGTTCTTTCTTTTACAAAGACCCAAGTGGTAGAGTTAGACAGTTTTAACAGGATTGCAGCTGACACTACTAGATCTGCTGCTCTGTCATTAAATGCTGTCTGACTCACAGAAACTGTAACAAGTGGAACCTTTCCTGACACAGAGAACAGTGAGAGAAGCCTGTCCTAAATGTCTGAGTGTGGGATCCAGGCCAAGAGAGTCATTGCAACTTATTATTTAGTGCTGCTGAAATTTAGAGGGGTATGTTTGCCAATATTAATTTAAGTCCAGCTGATTCCAGCATGAACTACAAAGAAGAATCTGTAGCTCTCCAGACCAATTCCAAACCCCACCAGCTCCAGTTTGGAATAGTCCCAGGGCAAGTGTGGTGAGAGATGCAGCCAGACAATATCTGGAGAGTCACACATTCCTCGTCTTGAGACTGTAATATGAAACAGTGAATCCAGGGTGATGAATTAAACACTAGGCACAGGAAGATGGCCAATTTAGGGCTATGGAGTTCACAAGGTGATTGTGGGCCAGTCACATCTTCACAGTTTGATCTAAGTCACGGGGTTGTCGTGATATTAAAGTGGGGAAAAGCAAAGACGTGTGTTTCTTAAGCTAACTGGAAGAAAGCAAATATAAATGTTAATGAATAAATAATAATGAGACAAATAAAACTGTATAACGGCCATGAAAGCCTTCGAGAATACATAAAACTGTATAATACTGGATGCTGATACTTGGAGTTAAGGGCCGAGGTCTCATAAAACTCATTTACTCCTCTCTTCATCCCACCCTATCCCCTTTTCTTATGATTATGAAATAATCAAAAGAAACTCACAGGATTTCACTAGTGATACTGGAAGAGGGGGAGGCCTTGAAAATGATTCCATCTAAATCCCTGCAGTATTGTTCTAAGAGAAATTTTGCATTCAGTCTGCGGACAGCTCATCAGTATTTGCAAGGTTTCTCCTTGTCATGCAGAGCCCATAAGGGAGAGGAAGCAACACATGCCTATTCCCCATATGGCTGTCAAATAAAGCACAATAAGATCTTGTAGGAGGTGATCATGCAGCAAGTCTCTGGGAGCTAGGAAGTGGAAGAGCCAGAGGCAGACACAGGAGCTCAAGAGGATTTGTAATACAAGGAGGCAAGGATTTCCATGTGGACAACGTGTCACTTCTGCAAACTGAGTTGTTACCAGCTAGTGCTCCTATATAAAATGCTGAAGATCAAGACCATGCTTTCCTCTTAACACAGTATTATAAGAAATAAACTAATCCCCATTTCCTATTCAACATGGTTGCATTGGTGGCAGCCTTTGGTCTCTGGCTCAGTTAAGCTAGCCAGTTCTTCCGTGCTTGGCCCTGCCAGTCCTTGGAGCCAAACACTGCTGAAACAGTGGCTAGCTTAATCACCTTTGCTGGAGGGTAGGCAATTTCCCTAGTCAGTCTTCTGATAGGGTCTGGTTCTGAGGGTATTTGGAGCCAGATGTGGAGGAACTGTGCAGCTTATTAATAATAATAATAAGAAGAAGAAGAAGAAGAAGAAGAAGAAGAAGAAGAAGAAGAAGAAGAAGAAAAATACTCCTCTTTCAGAGGGGAGACATGCCTTCATCTCTCTCATTCCTTAGATTCCTCAAAGCAACCACTCCCATTACCTGCTGCCTGATACCACTCTCTCGCTGAAGCTAAAAGCATTGTTGGCCGACTACTTAGGCTGTACCTTTAGTTTATTGAAGATGGCTGCATACCCATTACCTCAAAAATACCTGCCATGCTGTTGCTTTCTTCTGAATTTCAGTTTTTGAACTGGGGTAAGGGAGAAAAGCTATAGAAAACCTAGTGGCCTACTGGTATTTTAAAAATCTGCTTTATACTAATATCCCAAGAGAAACTTACATAATAGGTAGCTGAAGCCTTGAGATTTCAGCTGAATGCCTTGCCCTAGAAAACAGGTTTGTGTTTTTCTCACTCATAAAAGCAAATGGAAATGTCAGCAGTGACATTTCTTCTTAATAAAGCTCTGTTTCTAATAGTGTGTTAACTCTATTTGGTCCTTAGATGGGAGTGGCAAAACCTCAGTTATAGGGAAGTTAGATAAGCTTTGAGGAGACAATAAAGCAGATTTAATAATTGAAAAAACAAGATATTAAAGCAATTCATTATCTATGCATTGTTATTGGGGGTAAAAGCAGAGACCAGTTTTTCAGACAAGGGTGGAAAAAAGCAGATGTCATGTACAACAGTTATCTTTAAGTAAGCAGCTCACATTGGTTTGCAGTCCAAAGGCTGAGAACAGAGCTCTGCTCATTTCCCTCCATTGGAAGATCAGAGGAAGAAACGGAATCAATTGGGAAAAGTACTGACATCCAAAAATGGTAAATTAGCTTGGCATACAAGGGCTTGTACTGCATGGCTTGGTAGGTGGATGATCTTAAGACTTGTATAACATAACAAATGGGAAATACATCTGCCACTGTTCCATTAGGTCCTTAAGAGCATGTTTTTGTGCCAAACATGGTTATTCTGCCTCACTTTTTGGGCATTACTCTAAATGGTGAAGTCTGGGGAGTTTTCCAACGGAGATTACATAACATTCTTAATAAACAGCATTTCCCAGGATGTATTGGGGAAGGCTGTGATATTTGAATTATAGGATCTAACAATATGGTGATAGTAATTGTTGCAGATAATTGGTTTGCTGCAAACCAGAATAAATGCTGTATTTTGTTGCTCAGTTTTCAGTCTAAAATTAAAATTGCTTTTGGTTACTCTATGCTTAGCTTGATTTTTAAAAAGAACAAGATAACCATTCAAAAATAGTGTAAATTAACAGTTTAGATCCTTAATGTGGTGTGGTCCATTCCTGGAAGTAGGATACCTCCACCCCTTTCTTCCTCATTCATGATTTATTCACCATCTCATTTTCAGTAAGGGCCAAAGTAAACAATAGAGTTAATACATCGTTAGAAACAGAGTTTTGTTAAGGAGAAAACATTTGTCTGTGCATTCTAACATGAGCCTCAATCTGAGTTTGTCAAATTAGCCTGCTCTTTTTGTAATTGGTCAAATGACTAACAGCATGGCTTGATCAACATGTCTGATGTCAAAGGAACATTGGGCTGAAAGGTTTGAGTACCTGGAGGGATAATATTTAATGTTTAATCTGATTTTTAGCTGAGATCAGAATATGCCAAAATATACAAACCAAAACAGATGATATACAATATTTTTCCCCCTGAGTTTCTTTGAATGCGCTTTTTTGTTCTGTCAGCTTTTGTGTTTATGACCTGTCTCTGGTGTGTTATGGCCCTTTTATTTTTATTGTCCTTATGACTCCTATTTTTATGGCCTCTTATTCTGTTATTGTGGCTCATAATCCTGTCCCATTTGTACTGCACCTGCCTGTTATGTGGCTGCAGAACCAGCACCAAGCACTAAACTGATAAATAAAAAGAAGTCCATAAGTAAAGTAAGTAAAAACAAAAAATCAGAGTTGGGTTGAACTCTTTTTTCTTATTAGAACCACCAAATGTTAGAAAGCTTTCAAGTGTCCAGGGTTCTTTGTCAGGCCAGATGATGCAAAACTGAGGAGGTAAAGGAAAAAATGAAAAAGTCGCCAAATCTGCCCCTGTGTATTGACCATTGTGTGTCTCTGTAAGCTGCAGGATGGAGACTGCAGGCTAATTGGAGAAGTGTTTAAAGTTTTCAGTTTGCTTGGCTGTACATCATGTTTCCATTGTTTCCCATTAACTAGAGGACTGGCTAAGACTACCTTTCCTGAAAGCTCACCACACTTACATATCACTTTTATAACATTTTAGTAGTTCTAATAAAACAGATGTATTAACCAGCTTTTTAAAAAAATTAATAAATTCACAAATTCCACTGTAACAGGAGACAAAATTGTATGGTTGATTCCAGGAAAGCCACATCTGCATGCACACACCAGTATACTACTAGTGTATACAGAACCAAACTCACAGAGCAGCACTCCTATCTACATAAACTGAACACACAGGGTGGGGGACTGTAATTGATTGAAGTCAGTATCCTCTCTCTTTGATAATGCCATCACAGAATCTATGTGAGCAAATCACAGAAATTTGCTAATCAACATGTTGGTGGCAGATGTCCCTTGCTGCTACCTAAAATGTATAGAATTAAGAATATTGTGCTAGCCACTGAAGGCAAAAATAGCTCACTTTCGATTTCTTTGCTTTGGGGGGGCGTGCTTAAAATGAAGTAATTATGTACTTTATTGCAGCAGTTGACTGGATGGTATGTCCTGCACTGACATTAGTTTTATTAAAATCATTATTACATGCTGCTAGTATTCATATTGTTTATAATGTTTGTCACATTTATTTCCTCACATTCTTCTCCTCACTACAATCTGTCCCTGTAGGTTACACTAAAAGATAATGGCTGGCCTAAAATAAGGCAGCAAGCTTCATGATAAAGTAGAGATTTGAACCCAGGTCTCCACAAACAAGGCCCAATATGCTAAATACTTCACCACACTGGTTAACTACCTGTTAAAGTTTCAGGGTATCAGTGGGCGGGCATGGAGAGGCTATATGCAAACAGCCATAACTCTTTCAAATTCTAAGAATTATTTGCACTGTCTATTCACAGAATAACAGTACAGTATATCAGTTCTGTTGCTCTTTGGTGAGACTTACCAGTCCATGGATTTCACTGTTTGTGGTTCAACAAGAAACAAAGGATTTATGTGAAAGTCAAGCAGACTGCTTGCACCTTCTTATGAGACCAAATGAAGAGCAATGAAGTCATATTAATAGCAATATTTCTCCCTTTCAACCACAAAAATAAGCTGTGCTCTTTCCCTTCTTAAACTCAAGGTAGGAATCACCTTGACTTCATAAAGTCATCTTGGATTGTGATGGGTAAGGCACCAGCAGTTTATGACAATACCAAAAAAGATAAATCGCTTGATTCCAGTGACTGGAGTGTCACTGCAACCATTTAAGTGTGTTTATGGCCATCATATCATCTCCTGTAGTTGTTGTCATGACCGTTGGAATACAAATTCCTCAGAGCTTGTTGCTGACAAGCTGTGAATCATAAAGGAAATGTATGTGTGTAAGATTCTAGATATGACCGGTGAAGATTCTACAGGTATGATGTGTTTGAACACTATTGGCTCAAGTAAACTTTTTTTGTTTTGTTTTTGTATTGAGTTGTTGCCCCTTGGAGCAAACAAGCATTTAAAGACAAGTTGGATTGTAAAATTCTTCCAGATGGTGAGAAGGAAGGGATTTGTGCTCTTGGACCTATCCTGTGAGATGAAACAAATAAAACAACCAGCAGGTTCCAGCATCGGAGTTCTTTAAAACAGAAAACAAAGTGCTCATCGACTTTTTAATTGTTGCTTCTCCTCAACCCCTCAATTTTAGATACACATGTATAACCTATTATGATCTAGCAGTACCTTTTCCCTTAAATCCCAAGTGCTTTCTGGTGCTACCCTGTCAGGGTCACTATAAATTGGTTTCAATTTGACCGCACAAAACAACAAACTCTAAGTATGGCAAAGTCTGTATGAAACCCAATAACTAACAGAAAACAGTAAAAGCCTATTTTGACTCAGCTCCGGTAGATGCTTTTGAATGAGCTATGTGAAACAGAATTCTACCATGATAGTTTGTTTCTAAACCCATTCCATTTGCTCCTAGAAAATGCACCTTCTTTTGCCCTAAGCCTTCCAGCAAAAACTGTTTTGAAGAAACTGTCACAAATGTTCTGGGGTCTGAAATAACTGCTTCTGACAGAATTCACAGGCTATAGCCTTCTCAACAATATATATATATATTTCTTGGCAGTGCACTACCTTGCTTGCTGCAAAGGACCATGGGGGAGTCATTCTTAGTATGATAGGTAGCAAAGGAGGAACCAGAGCAACTGGAATAATAAACCAGAGCCATAGTGGTCCAAATCTACAGTCATTTTATGTCCACATAGGAGAAATCCCATAAGCATTGGTGGTTAACTGCCACACATTAACAAAGTGCTGGGTGCATTCCTGGGCATGCAGTTAACCACCAGGCCTTAAACGCACAGAAATATAAATCAGCAGTTGCATTCTGGCCTGGACTTTGAATTAAGGGAGTAGAAGCAGTTGGAGTTTTTCTGAGGGGAAAATGGGATAACTCTTTACACTCAGGATCACATATGCCTCTGTATCATAGGTTCTAATTCTGACTGAGATTTCCTTCAACTATTACCACTGCCAAAATAGCACATGGCAGAATTGTATGTTAAAAACCAGCTTCTGTTAGCTAGTGTTTGCCAGAGATGTTGTAGTATATACCTCCTTATGCACTCCCCTAAAGATGAGGGATGGATGGCAGACTTCCATTGTGTTCAGCCAACTCTCTTCTGTCTGGCTGCCAACTGGCACTGCAATCCTATCCCTGCTTACCTGAAAGTAGGTCCTACGAAAGGAAGCATTGAGGCGCCCTTTTGAACAAACAGGCAAAGGATTCTGCAGTGAATCACTCATTCCCTGCTTGACATTGTATCTTCTTGATGCAAAGTTAGTCCACTTATTTGCTGCGTGGATTTCCCACACAGTGTCCTCAGGGCACCCATGGAATCTGAGAAAAACACAAGGCTCAGGAGATCCTCTCAGCTCAATTACTGAAATGTTATTGATGTATGTGTTTTTAATTTAAAAAAAAAACCCAGCAAAATAACTCAAGAGGGAATCTGAAAATGAGAGAAACATTTTTGGGGGTGAAAATATTATATCTGTACAGTACAAGGATCTAATATTTAACAAAGTCAAACTTGCTTTTTCTTAGGGTTTAATCTCATGAAGGAGACTCGATGGTTTAGGCATCTGGCTGTGGAGCCAGAGCTTGGGAGTTTGATTCCTCACTGTGTCTCCTTGACAGGGGCTGGACTCGATGAGCCATAGGGTCCCTTCCAGCTCTATAGTTCTAAGATTATTACTGTTATAAGATGTTGCTTGAGAAAGGTGGGAATACAGAGAAACATTGTGTATCCAGTGATTCAGATTGGATTAGACCTTAGAGTAGATGTCCAGGGCCCCGCAACTGAACTGGCTCCAGAGGGCAATAAAACATTTGGGACAGTGGCAAACAGGCTGACTGACAGGGCAGCTAATTTGGCATGTGTATGGTTACAGATCCTCATTTTTATTATTTTTGCTTTTCAAATTTATTATTCTTTTTTTAACAACAAAATCATGCTTGTTCTCATGTGCAGATGGGTCACAGCACAAAGGAGGCAGAAACAGGCTTAATTTTATTCCGGGAATCATAATGATGAATTGGTTCAAGTGGGCTTAAAACATGATACCACACGTGCTTACAGTTCTTCTTCGTGGTCTCTATGAATGCACACTATAGGGTTTAATCTGCGCGTGTGCAGAGGTTTCCAGAATATTCTAGAGCTTTATCACGCGTTCGCTAGGACCGCCCCCCTAGTGCACATGGTCCGCCCGCCCTCACGATTGCCTCAGTTCCTTTTTGCCGCCACTGAGGTTTCTTCTCTCGACGTGCTCTCTGTTCGCCTTTATCTTCTCTTCTACATTTAAAGAATAAACAGAGGGAAATTAGTGAGAGACTTTCAATCTATATCCCTCCTCAACCGCCCCCTTCCTTTCCCTTCCCCTTCCCCCCCCCGCCATTTTATGGCCCCTACAGGGCCGTTCAAACGGTGCACATTGTGCCCTAACAAGGTCCCTCTCTCAGACGGACACAATTCTTGCCTTTTCTGCTTGGGAGAATCTCATCAACCTGCCTCATGCCAATTCTGTAAAAATCTCACAAAGCAGGCTCTTAAACTCAGGCAACTATGTCTCAGGTACTTTCTCTAGGAACGCTCCCTGCGCCCTGTACCAACTATGGAGACTACACTGCCTTCCCAAGCTCGATCTGCTTCACCTGATGTTTCTACGAGTTCTCTGACACCGAAATCAAAATCTAAGTCTAAATCGGTCTTGAAGTCAAAGTCTGCTGCATCGACATTGAAGTCGACACCGATACCAAAGCTTCCCTCGGCATCGGAGCACTCTAAGCCCAAAAAATCAAAGAAGTCTTCTACCGAGGTCCAACCTCCTAGGCAGGTACCCTCTACACACACAACTGATAATTCTACGCCTTTGATCCCGCTTCAGGTATTAGTATTAGGCATCCTTCAGTCTCGAAAGACTATGGTAACGTGCTCTGTATGGAGGACTTGGAACAGCGTCTAGTGTGCCTGAGAAGGCCAATTCGAGAGTGACAATCCCTTCCACACTGAAGACAAATACAATCTGTCCCCTGTCCAGCTCCCTGATTTTGCTGCTTCCGTGACTGCCTCTTTGCCTCGGTCTGCTGGACAAGGGTCTCTTCAAATTGGGAGAGGCCGTGATGCAACGCCTGCCTCCAGGCTGAACGCTCCGATGTCAGGGTTTCCCATCTGTTGAGGTCCATTCCTAAGGCCTTCAGATCCCGCTTGCAGATGTCCTTGTATCGCAGCTGTGGCCTCCCTCTGGGGCGATTTCGCTCCACTAATTCTCCATACAGGAGATCTTTTGGAATCCGACCATCAGCCATTCTCACGACATGCCCAAGCCAACGTAGACGTCGCTGTTTCAGTAATGTATACATGCTAAAAATTCCAGCTCGTTCTAGGACTACTCTATTTGGAACTTTGTCCTGCCAGGTGATACCAAAAATGCATCGGAGGCAACGCATGTGGAAGGTGTTCAGCTTCCTCTCCTGCCGTGCACAAAGGGTCCAGGACTCACTGCAGTACAGGAGTGTGCTCAGGACACAGGCTCTATAGACCTGGATCTTGGTATATGTCGTCAGCTTCTTATTGAGCCATACTCTCTTTGTGAGTCTAGAGAACATGGTAGCTGCTTTGCCTTTGATCCCGCTTCAGGATCAACAGACTATCTGCCTTGACTCTATTTCCATGGATCACAACAACTATTTGCCTCCACCATCAGGCCAACCACCTTCACCTCTCTTAGCCCAATCTCCTTCGTGGGCTAACACCTCATCTGAGGTGACAATATTACCACAATCCAACCACTCGAGTCCCTTGGGTTGCTCTGCCTCTGTGTGTCAGTCAGATTCAGCGTCTATTTTAGCTGATCCGCAGCCTCCACGCAAACAATCTCGAAAGACACACCATACACCGGAGACTTGTCCTTCCGATGCCGACCTTTCACAACCTCCGATGTCAACGGGGCTGCTGGCATCTCATGATTCATTGACTCGATACCGCCATCCTAAACAAGTCATTCTGTACAAGCCACCAACATACTATGAGCTCCCACCCAAGCGATACCGACATCGCTCGCACCATTATTGGTGCCCTGATACCGGTCTCTATATCGAACCGAAGCACCCTCAGTACTCATACTACTACCATTCTGACTCCTCGGACTTGCAGTCCCCTCCTCAGTACTGTCCACGAACACAGGAGTATGACCAATCCTCCTCTGTGGATGATCCCACACTCCCTCGTGTGGTACCGAAGCCACAAAAGTCTTCCCGTAAGACAAAGAATGCCTCTGAATATCCTCCAGCGCAGCCACCTACGGTACAAAGCAGGGTCTTTGACTTTCAAGCAGCCCAGATTCCACTGTCCTACTCCCTCCCCTTCAATACCACTTGCCTTGCACCCCACCTTTCATCTTGGGCAGCCATCACCACCAACAATTGGGTCCTCACTATCATTGCCATAGGGTATGCAATAGAATTTGCATTCCTACCACCACCAAGGACAATTCTCACCACACCATCACATGTCCTATAAAAGGAGATCCAATCCCTCCTCTCGAAGGATGCTATATCAACCGTCCTCCCATCAGAAAACGACCCTGGGTTCCTTTCCCGGTACTTCAGATTCTCTCTCAGAAACGCTGCCTATGAGTTCAAGGCCCTCCCATTTGGACTTTCCACCGCTCCTAGGGTATTTACAAAGTGCATGACCCACGTAGCAGCCCATCTGCTCACGCAAGGAATTTCCATCTTACCATACACCGACGACTGGTTGCTCATAGCCCCCTCACGTTCTCAAGCACTACGCGATATAGACTACACTCTCTCCCTCCTTGAGAATCTGGGCCTAACGGTCAACAAAGACAAATCTATACTGATTCCTTCACAGAAAGTGACTTACATAGGTGCAGTTCTAGACTCACGAAAGGCAAGAGCCTTTCTTCCCCAAGAACGTGCAATGAAAATTCACATTATTCTCCAGCATTTTTACCCTCATGCGATGGTCACCGCACACCAGACGCAGCGACTTCTCAGCCTCATTGCATCCACCACATCAGTCATACAGCATGCTCGCCTAAAAATGCGCTCTCTGCAGGCATGGTACCTGTCCCTCTTCGACCCCATGTCCGACCCACCTACGAAACAGCTAAGAGTTACTCCCAAACTCGCAGCCCAACTACTGTGGTGGGACACAACAGTCAATCTCATCATGGGAAGACCCTTTGCACCCCTTCAACTCTCCATACAGATTACCACAGATGCAAGTCCCACTGGTTAGGGAGCTCATTGCAATGGCCTTCACATTCACGCCCTCTGGTCTCAGTCCGAAAAATTCCTTCATATCAACAACCTAGGGCTCCTAGCCATTTTCAAAGCTTTCCACGTTTTCGAACCACACGTTACGGCCGCAGTCGTACAAGTAACCACAGACAATACCACTGCACTTTTTTATGTGAACAAGCAGGGAGACACCCACTCTCTTCCCCTGCTATACCTTACTGTTCAACTCTGGGAATTGTGTTTCAAATGCCATATTTTCCCTATAGCAGTTCATATCTCCACTCAACGCAACCAGTTGGCGGATTCACTAAGCAGACTTCACACCCAGATGCATGAATGGGTCCTCGACAACACCATCTTCCGCCAGTTTTCCAACCTGTGGGGAAAGCCACACATCGACATTTTTGCCACAGCTCAAAACACAAAGTGTGCTCTTTACTGTTCCAGAGCAGGAATTGGTCCAGGGTCCCTCAGAGACGCACTCATGACACCGTGGACACCACACCTAATCTACCTTTTTCCTCCTATTCCTCTCTTCCTCAGGACCATCGTCAAACTCCGTCAGGAGCACTCAAACGTGATTCTCATTGCCCCATGGTGGCCCAGACAACCCTGGTTCACCATGCTCCACTCAATCTCCAAGGACTTCATCCACCTTCCCCCCACACCCCACCTGCTCACCCAGCTCCAAGGCCAGACCTTTCATCCCGACCTTCCTACTCTCCACCTCACAGCATCACCCTCTGTAGCTACCATTCTAGCTAATGCTAGAAAGCCCACTACCATGCAGCTTTATATCTACAAATGAGCCACTTTTCAGAAGTTTGCAGCTCAGGAAAACCTCCTGACTATTCCAACAACTCTTCAAGCGCTTCTTCAGTTCCTCTCTCACCTTTTTAGTCGACATCTTTCCTTGTCTACTCTCAAGCTTTATATATCTGCCATTGTAGCTCATCAGCCAAAGGACTCTGATGCTGCCATGCTCTTCCATCACCCAACGCTGAAGCAATTCCTCAGAGGGGTCTCTAACATGCGACCTTCCAGACCCTCTCTTCAACCGCAATGGTCACTACATACTGTCCTCCGACATCTCATGCTTCCTCCCTTCGAGCCCCTCGCCACAACGTCAGAACATCTTCTTTCCTTTTAGACCCTTTTCCTAGTTGCTATCACCTCGGCCTGCAGAGCCTCTGAGCTTGCTGCTCTTTGAGTTGATTCCCCATTTCTTCAGTTTCACCCCAACAAAGTTACACTTTATCCTGATGTCTCGTATCTCCCAAAGGTAGTCTCTGAGTTTCACCTTAAACAACCCATCGTTTTACCTACCTTCTTTCCTTCGCCGTCTACTGACGTGGAACGCTCCTTCCATCTCTTAGACGTCAGGTGAGCTTTGACCTTTTATGTTTCTCGGACTGCTTCTTTTCGCAAGTCAAAGAGGCTTTTTGTTTCCCCTCATTAACCACACAGGGGAACTCATATTTCTTCTCAGACCATCTCTCGATGGATTGTTGCAACTATACGCCTTGCATACCAACTTGCCCGAAAGCCTCTGCCTGCTGGCATTAAGGCACATTCTACGAGGGCTGTAGCTGCCTCCACAGCTTTGCTGAAAGGCGTCCCTATTCCTGATATCTGCAGGTCTGCTACCTGGTCAACACTGTCGACCTTTGCCTCTCATTGCCATGTGGATGTCAGATCAAAGTCGGATGCAGCCTTCAGACGAGCGGTTCTGTCATCTATTCTTCCGTGGCATCCCTCCTCCGGATAGGTAAGCTTGTTAATCACCCTATAGTGTGCATTCACAGGGACCATGAAGAAGAAAGAGAGGTTACTTACCTGTAACTCTGGTTCTTCGAGTGGTCATCTGTGAATTCACACTTCCCTCCCATCCTCCCCTCTGTCCGTCACATCTGTGTCACTTGATACAGCGGCGGGCTGTTTGGGAACTGAGGCAATCACCAGGACGGGCAGACCACGTGCACTAGGGGGGCGGTCCTGGTGAACGTGTGATAAAGCTCTAGAATATTCCGGAAACCTCTGCGCAAGCACAGATTAAACCCTATAGTGTGAATTCACAGATGACCACTCAAAGAACCAGTGGTACAGGTAAGTAACCTCTCTTTCTCTGTGTGCGTGCATGTGGTTTTTTGAATCAGGATTGAAAAATACACTCTATGTGTTTGTATTTGTTATATTTTGTTCTAACTTGACAGGGATGTAGAGATAGCTGTAAATCATGGAATGATCAGCAGAGGGTAAAGAGAATTGGTCAGCTATGTGTTCAGCTCCCAATGATTCAGATGGCCATCTAGATGGGAACTCTCCTTTAATGTCAGAAACAAAGATGCGGAAAACACCTGAAAATTTCTCATTGCCAATTTTCTGAGTCTTACCATGCTGACACTCCTTGAAGACATTTCCCCAAACACCAGCAAGATTTTGTAGCCTTCCATAAAAGTGGTCTTGTTCTTCCCTTTCCCTTTTGCCACTGCTTTTGCACACAAAACTACCTAATTCTGTGCAGCTCAGTCCCCTTTCCATGGACTCTTGTGCAGGAGAGATGCTACTCTGTGGAGCAAATGTAATAATAAACTCCTTCTCCTATCCTCCTGAGCTAACAAAGGCTTCTCAAGGGCAATAGAGATCCCTAGGAAGCCTCAGAACCAGAAAGGGGGAGTTTTGAAATTAATTAAATTCAGGATATCCATCGCCAGTTGACAACATCCTGTTCGTGTCATGTAAATTTACGCCAGCAGAATTTCAGCCAGTGAATTGGTCAGAGTGTAAGTACTTGTATTTCTTTGCAGATGATATTCGAAGAGTTTTTGTTGGAAATATTGCACTCTCATATGATGCCATTGAAAGGTTTCAGCCAGGAGAGAGCGGCAGTGAATGTCAATCAACTCAGTAGCAGCCAATTGCTTCCTCTCTACTTCAAATTCTTTTTCCCACCTTGTTTCCAATCAGAATTCAATTAGTGTTCTGTCAGTGTGCGTGAGTTATCAAGTCAGAAGTGAAGAATTATAGTGAAGTGTTCTGTCAGCAATGTAACCAGTCAGTTAGTGAATAATGAAATTAATTAAGTGATGAAGCTCAGTAATGTAACAAGTTAACATTTTCACAGAATGTTTGTTTTTATATAAGAAGAACTGTTAGTAAAATGGAGCCTTTGATTATTATTCGTACCAGAGCTTCTGAATGATGGAATTGAAACAAATAAGTGCCAGTTGAGGTAAACTAACAAATAAGGGGTGATCTATTAAGGGAGACTGTAGTTCAATCTGCTCTATAGGTTCCTACCAGAACCATTTTTATCTGCTGCTTAATAAGAGAAAGTTTATTATTATTAATAATTAAGGCCACACTCAATTTTTCATTACACCAAACTCTCCCAACAAATCAAACCCCAGCAATTTTCCTGTTTCAAGATTAAGAATCCTAAGAATGGTGAGCAGGAGGTCTTGCAGTTGTTCATCAACAGTGAGCGCCTGAAAAACAGGCTTGACAGGCACGCACAGAGATCACTCAGTCAAAGTCTTGCCCATTATCTAGTAACATGTATGGCATTTCTGATACCTTTATAGTACTACTTACTAACAAAGTTGCATTTATGCATACATTGGCTTATGCAAATATTCTTCCCTTTTTTTGGTGGTGCATTTTCTTCTTTGTAATGATGCATAAGTGTGCCCCCTGCTAAGGAAAGGTTTGCCAAAAACATAATAAATAGTAAATATTTTCAGAGTAAGGTAGTTTGAAACAGGAGCCATTTCAATTTGTTTGTTATGCCCAATTCTGTGATTAATTAGATCATTTTAAAAAAAAGACAGTGCCAAATCAGAATCATTTTTAGTTCAAAGTGTTGTCTATGCACTCAAGATGTCAAAATATTTAAACTGTATGATGCCTTTGACAAATGTACATTCATTTCTTTATAAATATAATAGGGGACAACCCAGGGCTATGTTTTTCCAAACACCTGCTCCAAAATTAATTTTAACTGGTAACCAACTAATGAATGTACTTGTAAATTCATTATGCTCTCCAAACAGAAGTGTAATAGTGTGTTTTTGCAGAGCCTATGAAAATCCCTAGTTCAGATGCAAAATGCCCCCCAGCCTCTGTTGTAAAAAAGCTCAAACTCACACTTCAATAATAGAGATTTAAAGAGATAAAACACATCAAGAAACAATCCTTGATTCCTCGGGGTTTCATAATGGGAAAGGGGGATCACAGGACTAAATTGAGTGCAGGCTTAGATATTCTTAAGCCCATTGATTTTAATAGTCTTAAGCATGCCTATATATGTTGCAGGTACACAATAAATTCTGAAGTAAAGTGCCTTTAGTGTGGAGAAGACTGCTGACTACACCAAAACCAGGCTATCTTTGGCCCACAAGCTATGACATTATCTGGAAAATTATAATATTTTCTTTGTATAACATTACTTTTTAAACCCTTTAGCTGATCAATACTATTACTTTATGTCAACTGGTGGCATGCCTTCATGTTATTTCCTCCATCAATTGTTAAAACATCAGCACATTTTACTTTCATGCTATCAGTTATAAATTCACAGGCTACTGAAGCATAGTGATTAAGAGACTGGGACAGAAAGCCTTCACGTCACATCTCAGCCATGAACCCCTCCAGTGGCCTCAGGCTAGCAACTATCAACTTCACACTCTGTCTCTCACATCAGCAAAGATCCCAAGATGAGGATAATAATATGGGCCTTGCCTTTGCAAGAGATTGCTGAGATCATGTGCACAAAATTCTTTGAGCATTCTGAAGAAGCACATTATACATATTTAAAATGCAGTCCTATGGATGTTTCAATGAAGCTTAATTCTGAGTCAACAGACATTGGACTGTATGGAAATCAAGCAAAAAGCACTTTTTCAATATGCTCATCTCATTTCATGCACATGATCCCAGACATCTAAGCTTACATTCCCTCATCACTATGTTTAAGATTGAAGCTTAAGACATAGTATGGATATGTGAAAAATGAGAAACTGGGGGAACATGGAATCCATCTGGAACATATGAGTTTCTTTGTGAGTGCCTGGGAAAAGCTGGCTGAGATGGGGGGGGGGGGGGCGTGTCAGTATTTGCCAAGTACCAAGGGGAAATAACACCTACAACTTATCTCTTATCACATAGGACAGGGGTCTCCACATCCAGCCCGCCTTGCCATTTTATCCGGCCCATTCCCTTCAGCCGTGCGTGTGTGCGCATGGGGGAGTGTCTGTGAGGGCGGGTGGGGGTGCATGTGTGTGAGAGCATGCGTGCGGGGGGGCATGTGTGCATGCAGATGTGCAGGTGTGTGGGTGGGCGGGTGGGGTGCATACGTGTGAGCGTGCATGTGGCTGCACATACGTGCGTACACGTTCCTGTTCCTTCGGCCCTCAAAAATGTTGAAAATATCTGGTGTGGCCCTCACGGTCAAAGGTTTGGAGACCCCTGACATAGGACATCAAAATCTGTCTACTTACTCTCTGGAGCCTTGCAAACTGAGGGAGGATTACAGCTGTATGAAAGAAGAGGGGCAGAAAGTGCTCTTTTCTTCATTAATATTTAATGGAATTGGAATGTTGGTTAGAAGGGTCTGGAACAGGTCCTTTGATGTATAAAAAGGGGTAAGATAATTTAGTCTGACTCTTAGGGGAAGGCTTTGCTCAGCTGCTGTCTTGAGATGCCCAGACAGATGCACTCTGTATGCCTCAGAACTATACAGATTCTATACTATTATGGGAATATTAGATAGATTAGTTCAGCGTTGTTGTTTTCTGGTGTGTACTCTTGAATTGCCTTTGTCTGTTTCAAACCTGCTTGTTGCTCCAAATGCTTCTTTGAAACTTTTTGGAACCTTTTGCATTTTTACCCTTTTAAAAAAATGTCTTGTTTATTTATTTAAAATATTTTTACCCCACCTTTGTCCTTAAAAGGACCTTTCTTGTGCTACTTTTAATTAAATATAAAAAAACTCTTCAACCACCTGCCTAGTTTTTTGGCTTAGAGAGTTTGTGGTTCTAAAACCAGGTCTTGCCTTGATCAACTACCGGGAATGTTAGTGTTTGTGTGGTGTGGTGTGGTGGCAACTCTTCCTTACAATGTAGGCACATTGATCCTAAGTGCCTGACCCTGGGGATTTTTTGGACTTTCTGGAAGCACTGCCAAGTCTGAGTAGACTGGAGTATTGGGGGGGGGGAGGCACCAGGTTGTTTCCATAGCCTTCACCACAACTGAGTCTCCCTTGGTTTCACCCACCCCAGGATAAGCAGGGTAGTGTGACTCAGTGGTTAGAGAGAGAGGGCCCCCCAAACCCAGAAAGTCTTACAGATACCATTAACTTTTGTGAGATCAATAGGTTGATTGGTAGTAGCATTTGTGCTTTCAGACTATAGCTTCTAGATTTCCCTAAAGAGCATAGCCATTTATCAATGTCTGTGAGTAAAAAACAAAAACACAGATCTTCACATCCATAATTAGTAGCTTGGATAAGTTGCGTACATTATTAATTCCTCCTAAAAATTTGCCTACAGTTGCCTATAGGGTTTTTTTCTTTTCTATTACAAACAGAGCTGTTTTGGTACTTGGGGCAAATGGCACTATCTCTTATGTACTCCACTGTTAGGCCCCATAAACAAAGAAGAATGCATTGCAGAGTTTTGGATTTTTCGTTAAACTCCTCTAACCGCATAGCAGAAGTGCAGGGATTCACAGAGAGCTTCATGTTCCGCAGAGTACCCCACCCTTTTCTCATCAACTGGCACTTAGTCTCGATAACTTACTCTTAAGCATTAGTAAGAGAAAGAATAAAATATTTCATTTACTTACAGTGACTAGATAACAGCAAGCTAAAAACATGACTGCTTTGAGCAACAGCCTCAACAGGCAAACTGCTTCCAACAGACAACGGGGGCAGGGAGCTCTCAGCAGAGAAGCAGAGCTCTCTTTGATTCAGAGACAGGGAAGGAACTTTTCGTTAGGGCTAGACAGATTGACAGTCATCCCAGCCCAGAATAGTCCCTCCTGACCACACCTTCTTAAGGTTGCAAAAAACTCCAACAGAATGTGGTAGCCTCCACCCCAAAAAAGAAGAATGTTTATGCTTTCAAGAAAAAAGAGAATGAACAGAGTGGGAAGTATTGCTTTTTAGTTTCCTAATAATCACAAGTAGACACACTTCTAGATTTTGGTGCCTTTTCAGTTATGGTGCCCTGGGCAAAAAGCCCCACTCTCTCCATCATAGTTAGAGCCCTGAATATAAACAGATACACCATCTAATTCTAGATCATGATTTAGAAGGGGAGCTTTTTGTGCTAAGTTGTGACTTTGGCTGCCTTGTGCTCCAGCTATAAGCTTCTCATAACTTTTGAACAATTTTCATAAAGAGTTCTGTCCAGAGATACTGTAAGGAGCTTGCTCATCGTAGGTTCTTCAACCCTGGATGTGCCTTCAGCTTCAGCTCCCCAGATTATCTGGCCCATAAACTTTCTACTTCAAAGGATTCCACCCCTTCCAGTAATCTGTTCCCTGCTAAATAACTCATGCCAGCAACAAATTCAAATTCATTGGAATCACTCTGCTAATTTTTTTTCCCCTTCTGCATCTACATACTCTCTGGGCTGTCCGGTCAATATACAGTGCCATTCCACTTGAGCAACATATAGCAGGCTTACCACAGCAGATGCTACTAGCAAAGGTTTTACAGCAAGAGTATCAATCTGGCCACATTTCTCAGCAAGAACGGAACAACGGTTTGTTTTGACTAAACAGAACATTAAATTTAAAATTCGTGATTAATCTATGAATCAGTTGATAGCACTGATAGATCGACAGAAAGTGAAAGTATCCTTTGTCCTTAGTTTCTTTACTATTGAGGCTTTACTAAGTCTCTTTTATTGCCAACTGTGAGGACGACTGTCTTAATTGGGGAGGGGGGGGGAGAAAAAAGAGAGTAAGAGAACACTTACAACTCCATTCTACAGTATAGTGTAATTCCAAGGAGCTGCAGCATCAAGTAAAATACTTGAAATCTTTATATTCATAATCAGGAAAAAGGCGTTACCATAGCCTTGTACCTATTCAGAATAAATATTGTAACACAATGTTTTCTGTCATAGAGCTACATACTGTGTATCTTGAGTAAATGACTGAATATCATCCATATTTTCACCCATTTTCAATTATGGATTTTATGTTGCATGCAAAGGACAAGAAATAGCTCATGTAAATAAGTCATTTCTAAAAATTTCCCCGATCATATAATGAAATGCCAAGTACTTTCAATAAGCAAACTAATTTAGCTCAAATTTACCCAGTTTCTCTGCAGATTTTTCAACATTTCACTGTTAAATGCTAGCTTTTATCTGATTGCAGTAGGAAATGACTAGAAAGGGGGAAGGTTATTAGCTTGTATACATTTATTACGATATTTAGCAGAATTCTCTCTGGACCATCACAAGGATATCTGGGTAAGGTCATCTGGAGTTGCGGGGCTCGGTGTCATCAGTACGCTGATGACGCCCAGCTCTACCTCTCCTTTTCTCCAACTGCAGTGGATGCTGTTTCGTCCCTTGAGCGCTGCTTGGGGACCGTTCTGGGGTGGATGAGG
The DNA here is from genome assembly GCA_037013535.1 of Intellagama lesueurii. NCBI lineage: Eukaryota > Metazoa > Chordata > Lepidosauria > Squamata > Agamidae > Intellagama > Intellagama lesueurii. The sequence goes on from JBAJHW010000002.1 coordinate 224,190,480, forward strand.
GCAAATGGACTGAGGTTGAATCCGGACAAGACGGAAATCTTGCCCGTGGGCGGCCCTGGCGTCACGGGGCTGGGAAACTCCCTCTCCTTTAGGGGAGTGACTCTTCCTACAAAGAATGAGGTTCTCAGCTTGGGCGTCTGTCTGGACCCGGATCTCACCATGGAAACTCAGGTGACATCTGTGGTCCGGGCAGCCCATTTCCATCTTCGGAGGATTGCCCAGCTGTGTCCCTATCTAGACGCAGGGGCACTCACAACTTTGATTCATGCACTCGTAATCTCAAGAATAGACGACTGCAGTGCTCTCTACATGGGGCTACCCTTGAGGTTGATGCGGAAACTACAACTGGTTCAGAATTCGGCGGCCAGATTAATAACTGGGGTGAAGAAATTTCAGCACATCTCCCCCATTCTGGATGCCCTTCATTGGCTACCAGTTCATTTCTGCATCGACTTCAAGGTTATGATGATAACATTCAAAGCCCTAAATGGTTTAGGACCTCGGTATCTAGCAGAACACCTGCTCCCAGCCAGATCTGTCCGCAATACCCGTTCTTCACAGGCAGGGCGGTTGAGGGCCTTGACCCCGAAGGAGGCCTGGAGGGAAAGAACAAGAAGCCAGGCCTTCTTGGTGGTCGCCCCCCACCTGTGGAACAATCTGCCCATGGAGATACGCCTGGCACCCTCGCTGGATGGGTTCAAAAGAGCATTGAAGACCTGGCTCTTCCGTCAGGCTTTCCCTGAGCATTAAGTTGCTGATATCTCTGCTTCCCTTTTATCATCCTTTTTGTCATCCTTTCATCATCCTTTCTACCATCTTTATAGCCATCTGTTTTAATTTATCCTACTAGTTATTGTATCTGTTGAATGTTTGTATTATTTTATTCTTATTGTGTTTTAATATTGTGTTGTTTGTCTTGTTGTTGTTAGCCGCCCAGAGTGGCCTGGCTGCCAGATGGTGCAGGGTATAAATAAATAAATAAATAAATAAATAAATAAATACATACATACATAAATAAATAAATACATAAATATGCTGTCAATGTTACATTGTTTGATTGAACTCTTTTAGGAGGTGAGGTTCCTTTACATCTTCCTAAATTTCTAAATCTTTCATTAGCCATTCCCTTTCATTATGCAGGAAGAAATATAAAACAGTTTTGTGCAACTGTTACTAAACTCAAACACAAAGAGAAAATCATGAAATTAGATGGGCTGCTCCTCCTTCTGAGATCCAGACTGGGCACAGAGAACAAAAATAACTATAGAGTGAAAGCATTGATCTTTGTTCTTTTGCAAAATACCAATACAAAGATTTCTGAGTCACAATTTAATGAAGATGGAGTCTGTATTATGAACTGCTTGCCTTCTTGTCACAGTGGGATCCACAGAAGGATCTCTCTGCTGTGGAGAAGCAGTGGGTATCCACAGCTTGGCGCAAAACCCAAGTGTTTTATCTTTTCTGCCAATATCCTCTTGAAATGTAAATAAATAACGGCAAAGAAATACTAATGAGACCCCAGGGCTGAGGAACAGTAGAAAATCCACCATCATATTTTCTTAGCCTGTGTTATATGGGATGGGGAGAGCCATAAGAGTTACTGCCTGTGAAACAATTAGGTCTCTATCTCTCTGTACGCAGAAGCTTGGATATACTCTGGAGAAACAGCGGCAGGTGGATTAATGAACATGAATAGTGGACCATAGAGTCATGTTGGGACTTTCTGAGTTAACCTCCAGAGCTACACCTCGGCTGACAACTAAGCGAAACCAGACTCCCAGCCTGACTCTTGTTTTCTTCTTTTTATGTATTTCAGAGCCTTTGAGAGCATTTGTAGTTTTCAGAAGAGCTGCCAAATGAAAAACATTCAGTGAGTTGATATGGAATCCTATGAAAGAAAACACGCCCTAGTGTTTAAGCAAAGGGCAGCAAACACAGCATAAAGATAGAATGGCTACATGCAGCTTACCATTTTAATACTAGCTAGTGGGAATCTGTAGCCACAGTCCTGCTTATCACATAAGTACTTGGGACTTTTCATGTGTGGGTTGTTGATGAAATGAAATGAGCTTGCATTGCATTGCTGCAGCATGTTAAGGTATTTTCCACACTATTTTCACTCCAAGTATTCCTGAGTAGTGATGGCCAATTTAGATCCCATCAGCTTATCCGTGCAGTCTACTGCTTTGCATTTGTTTGTAATTCTCCTCTGCTGTTTTTGTATTCCATCCACTGTCTGTTTTCTCACCTCACTAATTTTGTCACTACTCCACTGTATACATTGTCTCTAACAAAGACTGATAGAACCAAGGTTTGCACAAAGCTTTTTCTGTGTTATTCTGTGACACTCCCTCAACTACCATAATTTCAAGCTGAGAGGTCTGCATGAATTATGAAACAAGGTAATGTCTAGACAATAATCTGGATCTACAGTCTTTTGTCGTGCATCAGATGATGACTAGAAACAGTTTATTAAATATTCCCTTCTTCATTCAAACAGAAATTCAGATACTGACATGATCTAGAGTGACCCAGAAATGCTACCTTCATTTCCTTCTAAAAGCTCTTTCACTCTCAGTCACCAGTTATTTCCATCTTATTTATTTATTTTTATTATTTATTTATTTATTAGTTTTATTTATATGCCGCATTTATCCCATCAAGGGACCCAAAGCAGCTGACAACATTAAGATCCACACAATTTAAAAACACTGTAAGTTAAATATTAAAAGATAAATGAAACAATATATGATTTAAAATACAATTAAAAGATTAAAACATGAAAACATAAAAAAGATTCTTACCATCTGTGTTAATTCCATTGTTACAGTCATATCAAGCAGAATCATTAGGGTGGGTTGTCTTTGAAAAGAAAGAAACCAGAAATTGAACTACTTAGTTCATGCCAGTGATTGTATTTTTGCCTCAAATCCCTAATAAAAACGAGCACAGACTAGAACACTGGTAGATCCTAGCAACACCTTTGCATCAGGAGATGTGAATTCCAATGATCATCCTCCCTACCCCATTATAACAAAGTCAAATGCATACTAAGGATATTTTGGAAGTCATGCTTTGATGCTTACAAAGCAGAGACATGATCATCTACTTTTGTGCATTTGACTAAAAGATCAGTATTCTATTACAAGTGATTTTTGCTAGGTTAGGTATTGTTGTCAGTCACTGACCATTGGCAATTCTGTGTGCCTTGTGGAAGAGATGTGACTGCAAAGGAGAGCTATATAATGCTAATAGGTGCTAATATAATGACAAGGTGAAGATAAAATACATTATAGTGTTGCTACATTATTTTTAATCTCACAGGCTCAGGAGACAGTCCGCTGAGTTGCACAGGAACCAGAACAACATCGGTGGCAGACAATGTGCCACATGATAGTCAGGAATACTCTTTTGTCCTTGGCAGTCTGCTATTACAGAGAGCTAGCAATCTTCTATTTGCTCATGTATGTTTTCCATTTCTATGGATTTAGCTTACTCAAAGTCCTAAGCTTTTCTTTCATTTTCTGAATTACAAGCCCCAGAAAGCATGGGAGATAGTATAGAGACCTTCCAGTGACCTCTTAGTGGAGACGAAGGAAAGGAAGAGGAGAACTGTGGTTGCTCATGTAAAAGAGACCATGGCAAAGCCAGTCCATTACACATGGACTTGCAGTGTCTTGGCTGCCCTGAGTTTTTTGAGGGAAGAAGAATCATATAACAACCACTGATAAGAGAGGAGGGAACATGTGTGTCTGTGTCAATACCCTTATTCAGACATTATGTCTAAAAGTGTGGAGGCTAAATGACCGATAGGAAGGTGAGGTGGCAGCACATGAGCTCTGCCCCTACATGTTCATCCCACCCGAGAAACACTCATGTTTTCACATGTTTTGCAAGAAGACCTGTGGAAGATCTTGTAAGTCAATTTGTTTGACTGTGCTTACAAGCTCTTCTACACTCCCTTGTGCTAGACACAGGAAAGTCTCAATGACTTCTAGGTGAAGTGGGAGTGTCTGCCTTACATGCCGTCACTTCTTCATAATTGGCGCCCTACTTTCAGGCATAGCTGAAAGTAGCTTAATGTCTGAATGGATGTGTGTTTGTGTGTGTAGAGATGATGGGTGAGTAGTGATGGGGAAAGGATAACCTAGGAGAGAAAGAAGGAAAAAAAGCAGTGGTGTGGCATGAGAGGAGTATGTGAAAACCCATGGATTATGATAGGGTTTGCATGTGGACTAAGCAGTGAGGCAGTCATTCCAGGGGAGCACCGCACCCAAACGTTTTACCATCTTGGTCAGAAATCATCTATGGCTAATGGAAAATATTTATATCTGGCCCTGCCCTAGGTCTTTCCACTTTGAGGACCCATGTCATAGAATCATAGAATCATAGAATAGTGAAGTTGGAAGGGGCCTATAAGGCCAGTTTCTCTTGAATGCCTCCAGTGTTGGACCACTCACCAACTCCCGAGGTAACTGGTTCCACTTTCGTACTGCTCTAACAGTTAGGAAGTTTTTCCTGATATTCAATCAAGATTTGGCTTCCTGTAACTTAAGCCCATTGTTACATGTCCTGCACTTTGGGATGCTTGAGTACAGATCCTGCCCCTCCTCTGTATGACAGTCTTTCAAGTATTTGAAAAAGTGTGATCATATCACCCCTCAGTCTTCTTTTCTCCAGGCTAAACATGCCTAGTTCTTTCAGTCTTTCCTCACAGGGCTTGGTTTCCAGCCCCCTGATCATCCTTGTTGCCCTCCATTGGTTCAAGAAGCATCATTCTTGAACCTATGTCCAGAACTGGACACAATACTCAAGGTGAGGCCTAACCAGTGCTGAATGGAGGGAAGCTAGCAGCTCTTGGGATTTGAAAACTATACTTCTGTTAATGCAGCCTAAAATAGCATTTGCCTTTTTTTTTTTTGGTAGCCACATCATAGTGTTGGCTCATATTCAGCTTGTGATTTACGACAATTCCAATACCCTTCTCGCTTATTGTATTGCTGTCAGGTATACCCCATCTTGTAACTATGCATTTGTTTTCTTTTTCTGAGGAGCACTGCTTTGCACTTATCCCTGTTGAATATCGTTCTGTTGTTTTCAGCCCAATGCTCCAGGCTATCAAGATCATTTTGAATTTTGTTTGTCTTCCAGGGTACGTATTAGCTAATCCACCCAATTTTGTGTCATCCGCAAATTTGACAAGTATTCCCTGCTCTCCCTCATCCAAATCATTAATAAAAATGTTGAAGAGAACTGTACTCAGGATTGAGCCTTGGGGTACCCCACTTGTTACTTCCTTTCAGTTGGAGAAGGAGCCATTAATCATCACCCTCAGAGTACGATTCTCTAGCCAATTGTGTATCTACCTGACACTTGATCTATCCAGCCCACACCTAGTTAGCTTGCTAATCAGGATATCATGGGGCACTTTGTCAAAAGCTTTGCTGAAGTCAAGATATACTACGTCTACAGCTTCCCTCTGTCTATCTGGGAGGTGACCTGATCAAAAAATGAGATCAAATTAGTTTGGCAGGATTTGTTCTTGACAAATCCATGCTGGCTTCTAGTTATTACTGCATTGTTTTCTAGGTGCTTGCACAATGACTGCTTTATGATCTGTTTCAGAATTTTCCCTGGGATTTATATCAGGCTGACTGGCCTGTATTTCCCAGGTTCCTCTTTTTTGTCCTTTTTGAAGATAGGGACGGCATTAGCCCTCCTCCAATCATCTGGCACCTCACCTGTTTCCCATGATTTCAAGAAAATAATGGACAGAGATTCTGAGAGTTCTTTGGCCAATTCCTTCAGTACTCTCAGATGCAGTTCATCCTGCCTTGGAGATTTGAATTCCTTCAGTGTGCTAAGATATTCATTGACTGTTTGTTTATCAATCTCCAGCTGCAATCCTGTCCCCTCCACCTGCACTTCACATTTGTCTGGAGGTTCCTTTTTTCCTATGGGAAAAGACTGAGCTAAAATAGGAATTGAGCACCTCTGCCTTTTCTTTGTCATAACTTATCATTTTTCCATTTCCATTCAGTATCTGTGCCACTGTCTCTTTTCTTTGTCTTTTCCTTTGCACATACCTGAAGACTGCTTTTTATAGCTTTTAGTGTCTCTAGCTAATCTCAACTCATTCTCAGCTTTTGCTCTCCTAATGCCATCCCTGCATTTCCTTGTTACTTGTCTGTACTCTTCCTTAGTGACCTTGCCTTCTTTCCACCTCCTATACATGTCTTCTTTTGTTTTTGTTTGGTTTTTTGTTTCATGTCTTTGGCCCTACATTTCTTTTTCTTTTTTAAAGTTGGTTTTATTGATTTCCAAACAATTCAGCAACACTATGCAAAAAGCAAAATATTACAGAAAACAATACACCCTTGTATATACTTCCTTTGCCAAAGTTCTTCTAAAAAGCCTTCAACCCAACCCCCAACCCCCAAAAATAGGATCAGATCAGAGGGTCCCCAAGGGGCACAGAGTGGGTCTGGAGCTTATTTGGACACAGACTAGATTGGGTAGCATATGCACATCCACAGCATAAAATGTGTTTTTGCATGCCCATGCAGGTATTTAAATGTCTATGCATGTAAGTATCACATTTTTGAATGCAAATACATATATGTGTATGTGTATTTTCATACACATCTGTACCTATTTGTACCTATCCATAGACTGTTTTGCGTTGCTTTTTGCTTTTTTCTTATTATTATTTTACATGAGCTGGCCAGCGCAGCCCAGTTCTTTTGCTGACAAGTTCAAGGAGCAAAGCACTAGCTGTTGTTCTTCCAAAAGGTTACCATGAACAGTTTCCTGCTGATTTCCCTCTGCTGTCCATTAGTTCTTTCTCAGTATATTTGCTGAAGAATTGGGGCCTTGGTGTAACCCACTAAGGCACCTCTCTGCTTCACACCAATTCCAATTATACTATGAAATTTCCAATTATAACTTCCTGTTCTAGAATGAAAAACTTGTAAAAAGAAATCCACTTAAAAAAATGAAACCCTATTTCATTGCTGGCTCTAGAAACGTGTGAGAGGATAAAGTATACCCTTAAATTTGATGAAGGGTTAGCTATCTTCAAATACATTCACAACTGGGATTTGATCTTTCTCTACAAAAGTCCATTTTCCACATCCAGAACATGTTTTTCTCCATATGCTCAAGACTGTTTTGGGAGGAATAACAAGTAATACATTGGCTGGCATGCAGCTCTGGAGTTAACTCAGCTTTAAATGTGATGCCCAAATGCCATGGGTTTCAGTCGACCTAATCTAATGTCTATTGATGTGTCAGATGATTTTCTCCTTTAAATTAATATTTAGGACTTTCTGAAAAAGTTTTGTGCTGTTTTAGGAAAGAAGCAAGATAGATTAAACATTCCCAAAGGTGCCAACAAGGAGCAGAGGAATACAGGAAGAAACAGAATGGAAAGTGCAAAGCATATTCTCCACTTTAGATTTTCAGATAGAAGCTGGTGATTTATGGGAAAGAATTACTTCAGAAAATCATTTTGAATTTTTTTTTTATACCTGTTGTCTCTGCTTTGGTGTCATTCCCCCCCCCCAACTGCTGTGCCCCTCTTTCTGTATTACTCATTATTCATGTTTTGACACAATCATAGTTTACACAGTGTCTGAGGATGATATGGCATTACATAGCCATTCAGGTGTGTATACATGAGTTTCCCTATATTCAGGATTTTTTTTTCCTTCTGCTAAGCTCTGAACAGGAAGATGGAAATGGGAACGAGCATGCTAGGTCTAACACACACACGCCCAACAGAGAGTCTAATGGCACCTTAAAGGCTATCCATCTGTGAAGATTCTCAGTCATCCAGGTGAGGTTATCTGGAAGTTGAGTCATGGCAACTGGACTTCTTTCTTGTTAGGTTGAAATGTTTCTCTACTCATCCAAGTAGCTTCTTCAGTCTGAGAAGAGTTGGTAGGAGATCCCTGATATATCCTCCATGTTGGTTTCACTTCTCCCTGGTCTGAATAGGCTTGTTAGATGAACAAAGGACTTAAAAGCTATCACATTTTTATTTGACATACATCATACATTTGAAGAAGATGACTATGGCAAACAGACCTTTGTTCCATGCCTTCCGGTTCTTGTTGCCTTCTACACATGGGGGCAGTGATCAGGGAGTCACTGTCTAGAGAGGAACATTTCTCGTATTTATGGGACCTGTATTTGAGATTTCAGAATCCTCATATTCCAGGGTGATGAAAACCTCAAAATGGGTGTTGTATTTTGGCACTGCTGAAAATGTTCACAAAATGGATGTTTTCCCTCGTAGCATAGAGGTACATGGTGAACAGAGAACATTTGTTTGCCGTTCCACCTTTGGGGCATATGTGGTTAGAAACTCAGTGGAATGTACCAAAAATAACATCTCTTTCACAGTACTAGAGCTTGTTCCCTTGAGAATTGAGCAAGATTCTTTTGTTCCTAGGAAACAGGAGTGAATGAGAGATGCAAGTAGCACTTCTCATGCCTTGTGCATTACATTCTATTAATAACTATCAAACATATTGTTCTAATCAATTCATACCTCATTAATACATTTAACCTCTCTTATTATTAACAAAATAACCAGTGTGGTATAATGGATAGACTAATGGACTAGCACTCTGGAGAACAAGATTCAAATCCCTGCTCAGCCACGGAAACTCACTGGGGAAGTGGAACAGGTAAAACCATTCCTTAAATATCTCACTTACCTTGGAAGCCCTATTAGGGCTGCTGTATGTTGGTTCTGACTTGATGGGACATAACATACATAGTTATTAACAAAATTAGATTTTAAAATTATTATTCCACTTACTTTTTTTTGTTTCTTTGTTTCTTATTTTTGGACCTATTTTGATTCCAATTTCATGTCTTCTCATGGAATATTTTAAAAAAAAACTTTCTTAAGAAGGGACAGATTAGAAGGGATAATTAGAAAAAAATAAATCAATAAGTAAAGAGGAACTGTTTTATAATTTATTAGGTCTTTTTAATATTTAGTCACCCAGTTTCAAGAGCTTGGGCTCCTAACAACAAAGGATTTCATCCAGATTTAGACATAGTTACAGACGGGCCTGCTCAAATCAGTGGGACTTAAGAATATAATGTCTAACTCTAGTGTCATTGACAAAAACAACAAGGAAAAAAATAGAATGTCATACAATACTGTAAATCTGTTTCTTTTCAAAATTGGATTACTGTGTTCCCTAGAGAGTTCCTGGCTGGCTGAGCTGCTGGAGGAGGTTGCAAATTAAAACATAACATAGCAAGACTTTAGTGTCTGGAGAAAAAAGAGGTCAAGGCAAATACAAAATAATACCAGAGTCAGTCCTCCAAGGTGAAATAGCCATATAAATTCACCGTTATATTTGGTTTTTTAATATGTGAGGTATAAGGCCTGGAACTATTAAAAGATGTAAGCAAACCTTTCCCTTCTTTGAAACAATATGATTGAAAGTGGACATCTGACTTCGAGATCTCTTAGAAATGCAAAATGTGTGGCCTTTGTACCTTTTTTTGTACTTAGTGCAGATGATGAAGAATCTGATAGGATGAGATTATCCAGGGAAGAATAAGATGAAATAAATGGGGGGGGGGGGCCTCTCTCAATGCAGTGATTTAGTATTAATATTGATAACCTGTAAACAGAATAATATGTACATAGATCGATTCAATTTTCCCAGTTTACAATTTACCTAGAGAAGGAGGAGGCAACATCTGAAGATACAGAGAATTGTTTTTTTGCCCTCCTTTGCCACTTAGCAGGATACACTCTTTCCAGCTGCCCAAAACTTGGTGAATAAAGCTTGTCCAAAAGCCTTTGGAGACACAACATGCTCTGTCAATGTTATTCTCCTGCCCCAGGCCTCTCTTTGACCAGAAAGGTCTTTTTTCAGAAACAGCTACAGGCCAGGAGTAACACTGTTTCAGCAAGAGAGTATTTCCAATTATCATGTACAGGTTTGAAAGGTGACTAGTGAAGAAAGACAACAGGAAAAAAATATATTCAAAATATGGTGCTGGAGGATTGCTTTGCAGATATCCTGGACTGGCAGAAAGAGAAACAAATGGGTCATATCAAATCAAATCAATCCTGAAGTCTCTAGAGTCAAAAATGATAAAATTGAGGCTGTTGTACCTTTAGCACATTGCAAGAAGAAGGGAAAGTTGAACACAGTAGAAAGAAGAGGAAGACTGAATACGAGATGGATTGACTCCATAAACAATGCAACAGGCTTGAGTTTACAAGAGCTGAACAAGGTTATTAAAGATAGGATGGAGATCACTCATTCATAGGGTCCCCCTAAATCGGAGGTGACTTCACAGCACATAACAACAACAAAAACATTGTGTCACCTTAAAGACTAACATATTTTTCATTGCATGAGTGTACCACTCTCTAATTCTATAGGACTGCCTTCTTTTGATGAGTATTGCAAACACAAAAACTTCACAAATATATGATTTTTTTTTCAAATAAAAGAAAAACAACAATAATAGAAACACAACCCAAAGTGGGTGCTACAAAATATACACCCGTACGTTTCCTTCACTGACACTAGGCCAGAAAAATGAGCTGCTTTTAGGGAAAATTAAGTAGTGCAAATGTCTCTTTGAAGCAAAATGGGTCAGGAACAAAGTCCCAGATATCTTTAACACCCACGGCAGAAAATCTACAGTACAAAACTGTACAGCTCCGGGTGTACACTCTTTAAGGCCCTAAAATAAAATACAAATTCAGATGACAAACATATACTGTCAGTACAGGGATTCACCCTTCCAGTGCCCCCCATATGATCAAGTCAGATTACTAAAAAAATATTAAAATTGCCTATTTACCTGCACAAACATATGAAAATCACGTAAGCCAAGGTGGTAAGGGCCTATATCATCCTCCAGGAGAACAGCAGCTCCTGCCTTCTCTTTCTCAACTGAAATTTTGAATCACAGCCCCCTTCACAAGATTTCTCCACCCATTGGGCTGAACCAGTTAGTCCATAGGAGTTTCGTGAGCATTTGTGGATAACAACCCACTTCCTCATAACCTAAATCATGTTTACCACTCACTAAAAAGAACATTCAGTCTGAAGCACAGCAAACATTACTTTTCACCTTTCTATTAAAGGGTGGCTATTCATAAAATGACTGTTTCAGTGACAGCAGCCAGCCACAAAGTAGACCTTTAACCAGAAGGCAAACTTGTTAACCTAAAAGACAGTTAACTTCAAACATGTGTCCGACTCTCACCATTACACTTCCAAAGTTATATTATTCTTATTCAACAGTTAAGGCTGAAAGTATGTTGGGTTCAAAGGTGATACACCTATGCAGACATGTGTGTCAAAGACACTTTCCAATAGTCTTAAGGATGGGAGAAAATATAAGCCCACCAACCTCCATCAGTCACTCCCAGGAAATACTTTCCACCTTTGATCATCCAGATGTGCACTTCTTTTCTGGAAGGTATTTGTGGGTCCTCTACCATACCTTTCTGTTGGGAAGTGGCATGGTCTGTCAATCCAGGACCTTTCATTACAAAGACAGTAGATGCAGTTAAAGTTACGAAGCCCAGAGTAAGCAAATCTAAAATGTTTAATCTATTATTAATCAGACAGTTGCTGAAATGATAGGGCTCTGGGGGACTTGAAAAAGACATCAATATTTATGGGCTCGTTAGCAAATGTTTCTCTCTCGTTTTTCTATTTATCTTTAAAGAGACAGCAGGAGTATGAAGGATGTTTATGTTTTATGTCATTACATAAGGAGCCAATGTCATGTTTGGGGACAGGAAGATTCTGTACAAGGCTCTGAATATTAATCACAAAAATCAAGTGTTGAAATCTGTATCAAATCTTTGTAGCCTTGTAGTCACATACCCAAGTACATCCAAAGGTATTGGAATGTATACCCAGATCAGACTAGTCAAAAAGCAGGTTTTAGAAAACCATTCAGTAACATAAGTAAAGATGGACTTGAATATGAGCTAATCTATGGTTAATGAATACAATGACTTAATTATACAATTAAGCTGTACAAAAAACATAGCTGTGGCCCACGATCATGACGTGTCTTCTCCGCACCATTACCATAGCACCTGCAAGACAAAACAAACCAGGCCCCTGCCTAGACATTAGGGAGTGTCCTGATGTACCTACGATAGGCAGAAGAAGCCCACCGTCCTATCTGTTTGATATCCTCTGGACGGTAGCCTAGAGCTGCCGCCGTAGACGCCGCACCAATTCTAAAGGAGTGTGTACCGAATCTCAATCCTTGGACTCCCACCCCGTGCAGTGCTAAATCAGTCAGCTTCCAAAACTGGTACTTCTCTTCCAGGTCCCCTAAATTTTAAATATGTCTCTATGGCCTTTACTGGGCAAAGCGCTTTTATGTGACAGCGTGTCAAAGTAATACATGCTCCTTTGCCCCACTGATTGGCCTAAGATCGCTTAATGTGAATCTGCACCGTCTCATCCACTACCTTAACATCCTGCCACTGTAGAGCTACCCTGGACTTGTCCCCTTTTCCGGAGGCGACCACTTCGCTAATCCTGAGGGTGCCAAAGAATGTTAATAAAGACGCTGCTTGAAACAAAACTACTTCATAATCATCCCTACATAGAGCTTGCCATTGTTTACAAATGCTTTCTAAAAGCTCCGGTGATATGGGTGCTCTTGTGTCTTTAACTCTGCCCCTTTCTTTAGACCAACCTTCAATCATTTTCCTAATGCGGTAATCTGATTAACAGTCCTGATACCCGTTAATTTTTGCATAGAAAGTCAATGCCGATAACCTACCCTGTATAGATCCTGGTGCCAAACCTTTCCTATTTAAATACACTATGAACTGCTGAAGATGTTCCACTGGGGCAGGCCACTGTGGTTCCAAGTTGACTAAGTTCCTAAACTCCTGAAACTCTATACTCACTGCCGAGTACCCTTTCCGCGTCCTCGGTGCCAGGGCCAGGCCTATTGCCCTTTCCGCATCGTCACGCCAATTTGCCAGACCTCTGGGGGAAGAGTCTCCGGGAACTCGTTGGCTCCTGGATCTAACTCTCTGAACCGCTCGATCTGTTGGCGTAATAATGCATCGGCTAAGCTATTATCTATACCTGGAACGTGCCTAGCATGCACCAAAATATTAAATTTTAGGGCACGCAATGTGAATGCCCTAACCAATGCCATGACCCATTCTGAATGTGATGTGAGGTTGTTTATGATATAAACCACTGCCTGATTATCACACCAGAAATGTACCACAGAGTTAGCCCATTCACCAGCCCAAAGCCATAGAGCTCCAACTATTAGAAAAAATTCCAAGAATGTCAGATCTCTGGTGATACCGGCATGATGACAATCCTCCGGCCACTTGCCTGCACACCATCTACCTCTGAAATAAATTCTGAACCCTAAAGAGCCTGCAGCATCTGATTGAACCTGAAACTCCGCCTTAAGCATTCTAATTCCTCTACAAATGAAATACCATTGAAATCATCTAAAAACTGACTCCAAACTTTCAAGTCCTCTCTCATACCCTGGGTAACCCTAGTCCTATGGAAAGGCTGACTTAACCCTTTCATTGCAGTGCAAAGCCAACACAGAAAGGCGCGACCAGGTGCCACAACTCTGCAAGTAAAATTTAAATGTCCTACCATCTCCTGAAACTTCCTCAGGGACACTTTTTTCTTTAGTATCATTGAAGCTACCCTGACCTTAAGGTCAGCTAATTTGACGGCTGGCAGCCTGGACATTTGCCGTACGGTGTCCAATTCAATGCCTAAAAATGTCAGGGATGTGGTTTTTTTTCTTCATCCAGAGGTAAACCTAGTTCGTCTGCCATTAAATGAAAGGTATCTAGTATAAATTTACACCTTCCCATGTTCCTTTCGCCACAAAAAAGATAATCATCTCAATAATGGGCCCTATTTTTACAACCCACTCTGCTCCTAAGCTTCCACTCCAAAAATGAACTAAAACGTTCAAATGCTGCGCATGAAACAGAGCAGCCCATAGGCAGAGCCCTATCTATATAGAAAAACCCTTGAAAGTAAAACCCTAAAAGGTCAAAATCCTGTGGTTAACCGCCCAAAGTAGACCCTTGGTCTAGATGGGCGGGATAAAAATCTAATAAATAAATAAATAAAATCCAGAATGCATATTTTATGTCACATTTTGCCAACTCTGCCCCTACTCCGCACCTACAGACCATGTTAACCGCCTCATCAAAGGAGGTGTATCGCACGGTACAAAGTTCCTGAGGGATGGCATCATTAACTGAGGCCCCATCGGGGTAAAACAGATTATGGATTAGCCTAAACTCACCTTGCACCTTCTTTGGTACTATTCCCAAAGGTGAAACCCGCAAGGTCTCCAAAGGAGCTGTTGCAAAAGGTCCCAACACTCTGCCTTCCTGTACTTCCTTGGCAATTTTCTCCTGAATTATAACATTCATTCCATAAACCGATTTAAGGTTTTTGACGAAGAAGGCTGTGCGTTCTCCAACCGCCGGTATCCTAAAGCTGTCCTTGAAACCTTCCAGTAAATAAACAGCTTCTTCCCTACAGGGATAATCACGTAACCATGTTTCTAGAACTGGAACCTTAATTGGGCTGGGTCCCTTTACCATTGTTACCCCCGCCACCGTTGGGCTTCTTCCCAATTCCGGGGCCCTTACTCTGTCTCGAGGCACCAGCCCTGAAGCATGTGGTACTGGGGTGCTGCCCACTGCACACTGTACACTCGTGTCTAAACCTACAAGGTTTCTTGGAGGACATACCCCTGGAATTGTACTCCCAACAGAGCAGGCGGGGTTGAACCACCTGCCCCGTTCCGACACGGGGAGTCAAATTCGAGGCAGACTTCCGAATAAGGTGCCCACTATCAGTCCTGTCGCCTAGATTGGGTCTGGCTGGAGTCATAATCTGAAGCCAGAGACCCGGCAGAGGCTCATCCCAGCGTAAATTTGGGTGAATCGCGCTCCTCATATGGAATGATTCATCATAGGAAAGCCATGCCTGCCCTGCAAAGTCCACATATGCCCTATAGATGAGATCCAAGTATTGAAATAACGATTGAGCCCGCCAAGGTTGGGCCTTTACGACCACCCCAGCGTATATTAAAAATCCAGGCAGCCAATTAGCCCAAATCCTGTCAGGTCTCTTCCTTCTGCGCCTCTCTTTATCCTTCTCATCCTCCTTGTCCAGCTCCTTCTTCTCTACATCACTGTTCACTAACTGAAATAAATCAACATATTTACCTCCATATTTTTTCTTTCATAGCCGGGGTGAGGTGGTCCCCCAGGGGCATTGCACGATCTCCAAATGGCAATGCTTGTAATGGCACAGTATTATATCTGGTATCTGGAAGTGAAGGGTACAGCCAAATGCCTACACCAGCAGCTGGAGTTACCGGGGCTGGAAATGCAGGTTGTGTGCATGGCGTGGCCCAACCACTAAACTGGGCACTCGTACAAGGCCATGAAGAACTCGGAGCCCTGAAGCTCTGAGTATTATATGGTGTATAATGTGATAAATTAAATTGCCCACCACCTGGCCAAGGCCACACAGGCAACTGTGAGGAGGTACCGGGTGCAGTTGCTTGTCCACTGCCTGGCCAAGGCGAGGCAGGGAACTGTGTAGCGGTGTCCGGTGCGACGGGTGACTCACCAGACAAAGGCGTCGCAACAGTCTCCTCCCCTGCGTAAATTGTGTCCGGGCCAACCTCCTCCATTGCATCCTCCCTGCTCACCACGGAAGTGCTGATCCCTGCCATAATCGGGGTTGATCTCCCTTCATCGGTTCCTTGATGCGATGTCATTATTGCCGCCCCATCTGCATCCTTCCTGGACGTCCCTTCCGCCTGCTGCTCTGCCTCAAGGGCAGCAAACCGAGACATGAGATTATCCGCCAGAGCCTTAAACTTAGCCCTGCAATGCCCCTTAGATTCCCTAGCTGATCGGCGCGGTTGAGTCCCACTGGACTGAGGGACTTTTCTAGCTGCTCTTTCGGCTTCTAAAGCCACGATCTTATCCTGGAGCTGTTGCCATATGGGCCAAGATTCTTCATCTGATGAAGATTGAGGCAGTGACACCTGAGGTGCTGGCCATTTTTTGGCCGGCTGTTTCCCCTTTTTATTGCCTTGACCCTTCCTCGAGGCCATTTTTTATCCTAAAAAGCACTTCTGGTTAAACAAGAACAAGCAGCAGAAACTTTATCCACTGTTCCAGCAGCAACCACCGTTGTACCCTTACCACGCTTGATTGTGCAAGCTAAAAACAGGAATTTATAGCAATGTACTAATTTATTCAAATATTAATATTAAAATGAATTAATTTATGCAAGTACTTTAATTAATCAATTAACTACAATTATGTAATCCTCCCAGTAGACCGCTAAAACACAATAACTTAATATGAGATTATGATAAGTAATACTAAATTAATTTATGCACTGATACCTACAAACTAATTAATAATTAAATTATTATTTAATCAAATGAAGTTCTAATTATGCGCAATCAAATCTGAAGAAAGAGTAACCAATTAACTCAAAATTTATCAATTAATTATTTAAGAGAAGCCTAAAATCTAAAAAGTTAAAACCAGTATATTAACAATTTAATGGGAACGGCCGATGACATACAAAATGGACGCCTCCTTATCTATGCACGCTGGCCCTAACGGCCGATCACGTGGTGAGATTCAAAATTCTGCTTGCCGTCTGGGGCTGAAAGCTCCGACTGTCCGAAGTACAAATGGGGGGGGGGGAGCGAAGCACCAAGCCGCTGAAAAGCCAAGTGGCTAAGTCATAAGCTGCCCCTTAACGAAACAGCCCCGATCAACAGGTTATTATTAAACTGGCTCAATTTATTGCCCGATATCTGATTATTCAATATTATTATTTTTAAACCCCTTGTTGGTATTTAACAATTATAACGATCACTCTATCGAATAGCCCCAATCCACGGACGCTAAAATAAAAGGTTAAAAATTCCGATCGCGCGGGCGCACGGCCCACATGGCCCACGCAGCAGCCCCCCCCCTCAGGCTGATGCCCAGTCGAATCGATTAAAGTTAAAACAAGTCCTATTAAATTGATTCAGGAACTAAAGCAGTTTAAAATAATCAAAGAACAAGGTCAATCAAACCATGGGAGGGAGCCGATGCTACCCTCCCAATCCCGAACTCGCAATGTAAAGACCGCCAATCAGAAAAGCAGCTCAAGCAATGTCGAGAAGCTGTACTCTATCCTGCACCATGCCATCGAAGGAAGAGGAAGATGAGAGGGGGGAACGGCCCTTAAATAACTTAACGTTACCCCCTCTCCCACTGGATTGCTCACACAAGACTACAAGGTCTCGCTGCCTCCGGGGAAGGAGGCAAAGATGAGCCACGCTGCTGAAGCAGGCTCAGCCGCGGCTCAACCAATGCAACAGGATTTCAGAGCTTCATCACCAGATCTTATAGGTTGATCACAAACCTATAAGATCTGGCAAAATTATGATTGCTTTATTCTTTAGCTAGTCATACTGAAAGACTCATTTCTTCCAAAACAATCGGTCAAAAGAATAACTACAGAACTTGCCTTCCATCTAAGGGCTACTGACATATTATTTTCCTTTTTTTTTTTTTAAATGAAAGCTTGGAAGCTGGAGCAGCTTCCCACCTGTATCCTTCAACTTACCTGCCTTGATAGGGAAATGTGTTTTTTCCCCCAATCATAAGAGCTGCAGCTTCTAAATGGATGCTAATTTCATTGCAACACTGCTCTTATTCATCATCATAGAATCACAGAATCATAGAATAATGGAGTTGCAAGAGACCTATAAGACCATTCAGTCCAACCCCCCTGCTCAATGCAGGAGTCCAAAGCAGATCTGACAGATGGTCCAATTTTCTCTTGAATGCCACCATCTTCATCATCATCATCTTAGAACTACAGAGCTGAAAGAAACCCTATAAATCATCAAGTCCAGTCCCTGTTCAAAGAGGCACAGTGGGGAATCGAACTCCAGACCTAAGGTATTGAGCTATCCAGTAGTTCGATGTTAGGAAGCTTGATCTGATGCTTATTCTAACTGATGTTTAACCTAAATACACTATTGCTTCTTGTTCTAGCTGCAGAAAACAGAACATATTTTGTCTTCCTACTTTCTGAGATATGTATAAATATTTGAAAACTGTCAGAATATCCTTCCTTAATCTTCTTTAATTTAGGCTAAACATACCCAGAGTATTAAACTGCTGCAAAAGTTTTCCCGGGAGGATACCAGACAGCATGCTGCTTTTTTTCCCAATACTGCTGAATGTTTTTCTCCAAATTTCATTCTTAGATGAGCCCTCCAACATAGGATTTTGGAAGTTTAGGGGGGGAAAATGTCTTTACAAAATAACACCAGCCAGAATTGTGTTGCAGTTTCACTAGTGGTTATTCCTGCTCTGGTGGACTGTTCTTTGCTTGATTGATTGCATACTGGTTGTGAAATCTAGTGTGCAACCAGTTGCATGGCTGACTGTATGAAAGACAACCATCCATGACGGAATTGCTTGTATGGTTGTCCTTGCATGCATTTTTTCCCCACCAGGATTTTGGGCTCTGTTTTTTTTTTAAAAAAAAAAAGTTACCGTGATTTGAACTACCACCTTTCTCCATCTGCCAAATACTTGCTTAAGAAAATGTGTATGCTAGGGCTTGTGGTTGTGTTTTTCACGGAAAACCAGCTCTTAAGAAGATATAGCAACTGGGTCACCTGTAGCTTCCTTTCCAGATCAAACACTAAGAACTGCAAAAAAAAAAAAAATTGCTCAGAATCTACATTGTATAGAATCTGTTCAGATTATGTTTAGAGACAGAAATAGACTTCCAGGAGATCTCCAAAGTTTATTTAAGAGCACTAATTCCTCCCCATCCCTGAAGGGTTAGGAGTCATCAGAGGCCACACTGGGGACCTGGGCAATCCATGTGATCCACGGGCTGCACTTTATCCACCCCAATGTTAAAAAAGCAAAACAGTTGAACACTCAGGCATTGAAATATTACCTGTTTATCATTATTTTTTTAATGTAAAAGCAAATGGTTCTAATTCTGAATGAAAAGAGATGGACAATGGCTAGGGTGAGCTGCTGATATTAGATGTAGAGCGATAGAGTTGGGTCCACACTTACTCAGCAGTCCCCCTGAAATAAAGAGAACTTAATTCAGTCCGGATCTAGTTTATTTCAGTGTGTCTGCGCTAAGTAAGCCAAGCCTGAATCTAATCAATTGTTGTTGTGCGAGAAAGCCAGGAAATGATAAAAATTTACATATGTATCTCTGCTCGTACGCATCTAAGAAAAAAACTATGTGGAATAGAGATGGGGGTATTTGTATACGAATATGCCTGTGCAGCTGGAGTTAACGAGGGGCGGGCTGCTCAGGCCGACCGGGAAGAGAACGGTGCTCCGGGAGAGATTGGAAGGATGAGTGGGGCCAGCAGTGGTGGAGGACGTATGAGTGGACAGTCCAGTCCCAGGGGCCAGACCCTCATTAACTCCAGCTGCGTGGGGATATTCGTATTCGTATACAAATACCCCCATCTCTAATGTGGAATAATACCCAAACAAACATAGAATGTGGTCACACCTGCAATAAAATCTGGGTTTGAATTGAGATTTGCATGTTTTACAGTGGTGCCTCGCAAGACGAATGCCTCGCAAGACAAAAAACTCACAAGACGAAAGGGTCTTGAGAGATTTTTGGTGCCTCGCAAGACGGGCTGTCTTGCGATATTTTTCGTCTTGCGAGGCGCGTTTCCCATAGGAATGCATTGAAATTTAATTAATGCGTTCCTATGGGAAAAAAAAAGTCAGAACCCCCCAAAAAAGTCAGCAAAAAGTCACTTACCAGGCAGAGTAGACTGAGTCCAGCTCCTCACAGTGTGTTTGTAGCCCCAGAACAGCCGGAAAAAGAGTGCCAAACAGCGGAGAGTCAGCAACCAGCAGGGAGCCGGCAGCCATTTTGTGTTAGTCTCCCTCCTGGCCCCCCTCTCCCCGCCTCTCAGCTGATCGGCGCTGGGTCTGAGAGGCTTTTTCCCTGCTAGGCAAGCCTCAGGAAGCCTGTTAGACCCAGCGCCGATCAGCTGAGAGGCGGGGGAGAGGGGGGGTAGCTGATAGGCGCTGGGTCTAACAGGCTTCCTGAGGCTTGCCTAGCAGGGAAAAAGCCTCTCAGACCCAGCGCGGATCAGCTAAGAGGCGGGGAGAGGGGGGGCAGGAGCGGAGACGACCACAAAATGGCTGCCGGCTCCCTGCTGGTTGCTGACTCTCCGCTGTTTGGCACTCTTTTTCCGGCTGTTCTGGGGCTACAAACGCACTGTGAGGAGCTGGACTCAGTCTACTCTACCTGGTAAGTGACTTTTTGCTGACTTTTTTTTGGTTTCTGACTTTTTTTTTCCCCATAGGAACGCATTAATTAAATTTCAATGCATTCCTATGGGAAAACGCGCTTCGCAAGACGAAATTTTCGCTAGACGGCATTAACCGTGGAACGGATTAATTTAGTCTTGCGAGGCACCACTGTACATTGATTTTAAAAATCCTAAAACCTGCATTTTTTAAGGCTGCCAATTGAGGGGGGGGGGGTTTAGTAGCCTCGCTGAGACTTCTTATTTTAACATGGTTTTGGAATTTATTTATTTTGCATGTTTGGCATATGTGAGTGCCTCTGTTGCAATAAACAGCCTTTGGAGGATTGCTAGACCCAGCAACCTCAGCTAATGGAGACCTCAGGGCAGGTTTACAAACCCCATCTTTGCCCTCTTTTCTTCTTCCCTGGCTGGTGGTTTGGGAGAATAGAAAGGGACTAGATGAGGCCTTAGCGACTAAGGGGGAAGGAGGTGGGAAACAGAGAGAGAGAGAACAAGTTCTGCTGGGTGGAATACTAACTAGGCAGGTTCACCATCTGCTGCAAGCTGGCTGCTGCCTCCACTACAGAACAGCACATAGACAGACATACTTTGACAACCTCTTCCCTCCACCTGCCCACCTCCCCCTCCCCCATCAGGCTCAGCTACAGGGGAAGCATCTTAGTGTAGGCAAAGAAGGAACTTCCAGACATACACTCTCCCCTTCACCTTTCCTGGCCTGTTGTGCATGCCATTTTCCTCCTCTGCTTGTGCGTCTTCTCCTGCCAGTGGTCTTCCTTCATGGCTTTCCGCACGGAGCTTCCCAGAATCCTGGCTTTTCTCACCAGCTGTCACTTACACAATGGATTCTCCCTGAAACCTCCATGACATTGAGACTTTCCATCTTGGAGTGCAATTTCTCCTGAGTGGATGTGCACAACAAAACAAAACTCACCTGACTTAAGATCAATTAAAAAAATTAATAACATCAAGTCAAAAAGTGATACAAATGTTCAGTGTAACCGGGCCCTATACTTTTATTTGTTAATGTTTTCTCCTTTCTGAGAAGAAACATTATTGAGTGGAAAGAAGGTAGTCCAAATAAACATCTCAGAGGTTTCCATCCCAAGGCTTTCCTCCCATTTACCTGGGAGTAAACACATAGCACTGGGTGGGATGTATGTCTTAGCAGGCCTGCATAGGATTGTACTGTAACTGCCTCATTTCCCTCAGGGCTTCATTTTGTTTCACTTACCTTGTAAAATAGTTCTGAAAAACCAAGTGTGGCTTGAAGCAGAGAAACCAATTGTTTACTGATTGCATTAGTTTGCTGCTACTGTGGCTCCTGCTAAGGCAGCATCTTGACTACAAGGTGTGAGGAATGCCTTCGGCTCTGTTGAGCTCATAAACTGGATTCTGACCTCTGAGCATAGAAGACTATTGTTTGCCAATTGAGTCATCTGCTGATGCTGCGTCCCTCCAGGCTCTCTGCTGATATTGGTTTCTGCTATCTTAACTTCCTTGCTGTCTCAGTCATCTCTTCCCGGTTACTAACTTCTATGAACATTATATATAATTGTCTTATACTTACATAATTCAAGATTCATATTGTGCTCCAAACTTACACAGAGAACCCTCCATGGTTGGAAGAAAACAACACTGTCCCTTGACTGTAGGACACAGCTCAGTGTATGGAGGCAGTCCTATAGGAATATACAGGAGCACTCTGTCATATGCTGAATTAGACCTATGGGCCATTTAGCTCAGCATTATCAATTCCAGTGTTTCACATCCTTCTTTAAACCTGTGTTTTCACTTGGTAAATATATACTTTTAGCACTTTTAGAATATACATACATACATACATACATACATACATACATAGATGTATGTATGTGTGTGTGTGTGTGTGTGTGTCTATATGTATATTTTAAAAGTGCTCACTCATGCTTCCTCTAAGAATTGTAATTGAAATTTAAAATATCATGACCTGAGTTGTGAGGCAAGAAGTGATGGGTTCCCCATGATGCACTTAGTCTAACAGTGTTGTGGAGGGGGGGGGAATGACTTTTGTGGGGACAGCAGAAAGGCTGGTTTGATGATGAATGGTTTTAAGGGAGATGCACAGTGGCACCATGCACAGCCAACAAACTCTACACTACATAGAATAAAATAAATAATTATGTGCTGGCTTATGGTGACCTTCCCCAGGGTTTTCAAGGCACAGAATACTCAGAAATGGTTTACCATTCCCTTCTTTGGAAGGCACTCTGGGATGATGCAGCTTTGAGGCTAGCTCTCCTCCTGGGATGCACAGCTGGGAACTGAGCTCCCAACCCCTGACTCTGCAGCCAAATACCTCACTCACTAAGCTATGCTGCCACCTACAAAGAGCAGAATTCAGAGGTAAAGAAAGAGAAAATAAGGATAATAGGTAGACGTTTGTGTGAGTCCCTCTTGTTTGTTTTGGAGGCCAATTTGGGACTTCAGAAAGTATCCCATTTCACTCCAGAGTGATTTGTGCCCCATCTGATTTGATTTGTGTCCTGGATCCAAGTTGATTTGTATGTTTCCCTTTGACTTGCATTGGAACTTTGAAACAGTTATAACTTTTTCTTGTTTTGCACTGACAAAACATGAAATCTGGAGACTTGGGTAGCCCAGAAAGATACGAGTAACCTGCCAAATTTCAGACAGCTAGTTTCAGGCATTTGCATGCTAGACTCTGTTAAAGTTGGCTTTTTTTCAAACCAAGAACAGCAAGCTGTGCAGTACTGAGCATCATATGATAATATAGTAAGCAGTACTTAATGTTAATAGCTTAAATCCTGTTGCTTAGCATAGTAAGTTGAAACTAAAGTGGTTAACTGAATCAGTGGGGATTTAGTGAGTCGATTCCTCCATAAGTTCCATTGATTCAATGGGCCTACTCTAGTTGTGACTTCAATAAGCAGGAGGATTTCTGCCGATAAGTACTAAGAAAGCAATTCATTTTCCAGATAATGTTGAACATGTTCTTCCAAGCTATATGTACTTCTCCTGAAATCCTGCTTACCCATTTGCAGAGGGTGGGGCATCCCCCACTGGTTGGGAATTAATGGTCTGTGGTAACTGACAATGTGTCTCCAGGTGTTCAGACAAGACTGATACTTACCTGGAGATGCTAGGGGCTGAATCTGGGACTTTTTCCATGCACAGCAAGTGCTACTAAGTTACAGCCCTATGCTAATTAATACTGCTCATGTTGTCTCTTCACAGGAATGAGAAAGCAGTGTCAGACCTTGCTAAATTGCACACCCTTCCTTCAGCCCATTTTTCAATGCCCCATTTTGTAATGCGATGTGTACCCCATTGAAACCCTTTTCATGTTTTTGACATACTGTATGTTTTTACAAGCATGGCATATCCCTGCCATAGAAGAGAATGGATTTGCATGGAAGGATCAATAAATATGTATTCACTCATATTATATTAACTATTCATATCAGCTTTCAAGTAGATACTTGAGTAGACAGTGACAGGTTCCCCTGAGCTATTTGCTACCACCCCTCCCAACAAACATGGAACACAAGGCAGTTGCTCAGGTGTCTTGCCTTGAATTCCAGTCCTGCCTGTGTCAGAATTGGTCTTCACAGAGACACACACAGAGAGAGAATGATGTGCATGTTTTAAATTAAGAGTGCAGTTGGTTGTCATTTTGGAGGAAAGCTGGCTGTATCTGAAAGTAGAGGGAGAGCATTATGATGACATATTTGGGACTGCAGTGTGAAACACACTGAGATGTCTGACACAGTGAATGGGGATCTTTTGTGTGCGCACACCAAGCAGTGAGAGGCATTACGATAGCTGTCACCGAGAGGGGAGGATTACTGTACCTGAAACAGTCAGAGAAAGATTATCGTGTTTATGATATGGAGGAAGGGATTATAACACTGTGGATATGGCAAGACGTCTAACTCTGTGTATGCAGAGAAAAATCACTAAAGTCTTGCAGGTGCAGAGAAAGGAGGGAGTTCTTTTATAGGCCCAATTTTAATAGTATTTCCCCCCTTTCCTAGTGCAGGAGTTGCAAGTCAAATGAGAATACATTTTATTTTTTCAATCTCCCTGGATTTTTTGCATATCAGTTGTCTCATTCTAATATTAAATATAAATTTAATATAAACACAATTATTATATAAACGGAGGAGAGACTACTATATTTTAGTAGACTACTAAATATTTAGTAGACTACTATATATTAGTAGATATATATATATATATAAAATATAGTAGTCTCTCCTCCGTTTATATAATAATTGTGTGCCACCAAGTTCAGTCCAACTTAAGGCAACACTTTCAAAGGTTTTGTTTAGCTATAGAGTACTCAGAAGTGGTTTACCAGTTTCTTGTTCAAGGAGTGTACAGCTTGCCCAAGGCTACGCAGCTGGTCCTTCTCCTGAGAGGCAAAGTGGAGGATTGGATGCCAAACAACCAAACTCAATGAACTATTCAGCCAGTTTCTCTATTTATACATAATCTTTATTTCTGATAGACAAATGGTTGTTTCATACCAGGGCTAACCAATACATTTTGCTACTTGAGGCAAAGGGAAGGGATTTCCCCCTCCCTCATTCCCCATTCAGAAGCTAACTGGACTGCCAGATGAATACTGGCAATTGAATAGCAACTTCCTGAGGGCAGCCTAAGAGTTTGGATAGATAGGACCAGCCATATGGCATACACAGCTCCACCTTCCAGGAAAGAGGAGTGATGAAGGGACTCAAAAGGGCCTTTCCTGCCCCCAGCATCTGCTGCCTGATGGATTTGCTCTATTCTTTTCATTGTTAAGGCTGATCCTGGCTTAAATACAGCCTGGGATTATTGTGTTCAGGCATCACACTCAAAGGAACTAGGACTAAAGATGGGTATGGATTGGGAAATGGGTGATTTGTGATGGTTTGTGACTACCCTCCAACCACAAACCATGAATTATCACAACACCTCCCCTCTAAAATGAACTGGTTCATGATGCGTTTTTGGGGTTTGTGCCAGGGGGAACCTACCTTGTGGGTGCATGCGCACAGACAGCAGGCCCAGCTCCCTGCATGGAAGCCAGGCCTGCTGCCTATGTACATGAACTCACTGCTCAGCAGACAGAGGGGCACATGCGCACAAACAGCAGACCTGGCTTCTGTGCAAGGAGCTGGGCTTGCTTCTTCTCAGGGTGGTGGCAGCAGTGGTGGCGGCAGCAGCTTCAAGACAAGGTAGGGGTGCGATGGAGACAGAGAAGGGGCAGGCATCTCATTTTGCCAATGCAAAACAAAGTGCCAAGAGGACAAAAGTTTGGTGCTTCGTTTTGTTTTGGTAAAACGGGATCCCCAAACCAAATCACGAACCAGCCCAGTTCATGATTTTTTTCTGGTTCAAAGTTCAGTTTGTTCCCATTTCTAACTAGGACCTATTCTGGTCAGTTCTCCATTCATTCTCACTTACTGCTGAAGAGATAAATTGTTGTCTTGGAAACAAGGGAGGAATTCTTGAAGGGATGTTTTGATTCCTCCTCCTTCCTTGCCTCTTACCTGTTGTACAATAATTCCTGCATTAGTATTCAGTGATCCATAATGAAGTAATCTGGATTCTTGGAATACAGATAGCCACATTTACTAATTACAAGTATCTTGAGAAACAGAAAGAATATTTAATTTTTTAGTGGTCCAGTAAAAGGTATCACCCATTCTTGCATTTGAGGAAGAGAGATGCTCCTGCAAGAGTCTGAGAAAAACATTATAAAAAGACAGACAATATTGTACATGGCAAGCAAAATAGGGTATTAATTGCATGCTTGTTTAATGCCACACTTAAAACAAAAACTAGCAAATAATGGAGGATGTCCTCCATGGAAGGAAAGGAAGGGATGTTGACCGATTCAAAGGTATTACCTGATTGTGTGTGTGGAGAAATGTCTTCTTTGTAAAGCAAAAACAGAAACAATAAAAAGCAACATGCACAGTGATCTTCTGAAAGATCTGGCCTTCAATGTCTTATGGGTCAAAAGAGATCAGTTTTACTAGTTTCATAAACTCTAATCCAGTCCAATCTGGAAAATCTCTATGAGATCTAAAGTTTAAAAAGGTGGTAGGAAATTGCTTTGGAAAATCCTTGTCTCATGAATCCTCTGATTCCTTCTTGGGGAGTCACTTAGGCAGAAATTTTTATATTCTCTTTGAATCTAGGCAGATGCAGTGTGGAGGGGCAGGGAGACAGCAAGTTGTTTTGGGTTTATGTGACCATCAAGAAAGACTTATTAATGGCTTAAGTCTTTCTTGATCATCATTTTTCATCTGTAATACAGACATATAAGATAAAATATTCACCTTGATAGATAAGCATTTTCAATACAATGGATTTAAAAACATGCTATCGATGTACTATATACATCCAAAAACATAATACATTGCTGAACTATGTATTGTAGATCACACACACACATGTGAACATCCAGTAAAGTACGAACAAACTTCCAGTTGTGTAACAGGATCTCCCCAGTCACCTACTTTCAATCCCCTGCTCCCTACTTTCAATCTATACCCAGTGTGGCAAGTAGTGGATGAAGTGATGAACTAGGATTCAGGAGACCTGGGTTCAAATCTCTGCTTGACCAGGGAAACTCATGGGAGGGGTGGCACTGGTAAAGACACTTTAATATCTCATTTACCTTGAAAGCTTTATTAGGGCTGTTATAAATTGGATAGGGCTCCAAAACACATAACACACACACTCTCAAAATCTGCCCTTTAAGATCCTCTCATCCTCTGGATCAGATTGGAGGGCTGCAGGAGGTAGAATTTGACTGGTGCTATTATGTTGGCAGACAAACACAATTCATTCACATAAAAATATATTGCTATATATTACTATATTATTACACATATTAAACTATACATTCTGTAGCAGTAATATACTTTTGTTTTGGTGTATCTATGCATGTATCATCTTTTACCTTTAAATCCATACACTTTCACTGCCAGACTATGCTAATCTTGATCTGGAGAAATCACCAGTTTCCATTCATGTCACAGACGTCTATATTTTATCTGATGTTTGAAGTTCATCTTGCAATATCAGGAAGAGTTTCACACTAAGCCAGCAGGTATTAGAGAAGTTTCTTTGGGAAATGGGAACAAATTAGCATTTTACAGGTTGCTTCCTTGATTTTTGTTCTGTCTGTAAAGCTCTTGCTTTTTTAAAAAAAGAGCTCTCTAAATAGTGAAATGATACTTATTTTCAGCAAGGCAGCTCCTAACATATACATATATTGGTGGTACAAATTCAAAATGTCAAATAGCAGTATGTTTCTGATACCTTTCAGTTTAGTTTAGAACGGAAATGCCAACACCCCTCGCCCCAAATCTAGCCAGTGCATATATCTAGAATGTTTATGCAGTTACTGATTGCCATCTGTGAGGCACTAGTGCAGTGGTTCCCAACCTTGGGTCCCCAGATGTTCTTAGACTAAATCTCCCAGAAGCCTTCACCACTAGCTGTGCTGATCAGGATTTCTGGGGGTTGTAGTCCAAGAACAACTGGGGACCCAAGGTTGGGAACCACTGAACTAGAGGCTTCACTGAATTGCTAAGAACCTTGAACTTCCTGAAATGAAAGCAAATATGAGAAACTGGGAGAGCACCTAGTTTTGTGCAATAGGAGTGTATTCACATTTTTTTGTAAAGTTCATAGTCATATAAAGCATATAGCCCGATAGAACCAAGAGAGTGTGGTACACAAGCCAAAAAAAGTTTACTGTTTGTATGATTACATTCATTCAATGTAATCAATGATGACATTCATTCAATTTGCATTTGTTTTGTTTATTTCTTATTGGTAGTGTTTTCATGTTGTTATGCAAGTTTCTTTGCTTTATTTTTATTTTTCTATGCATTTTCAACATCAGTTGCAGTCATGGAACAGGTGAAGGAGATTTCTGCAGCAGGTTTTAGACACTGCTTCATTTCAGGACATTCTGGGAGAAAAATAAAATAAAATAGAATCTTTGTGCTTGTGGTCACTGTAATTAATCTGGGATGCCCCTAACTGGTGCAGGACTGTAGGCATTTAGGCATAAAAAATGCTGCAGGAAATGGCCATGGAACTCTGTCATAAAAGAGCTCCCTTCCCAATGGTGCAAATAAGGAAGAAATGAATGTAAATTAGAATCCTGAATTGAACTAACAGCAAATCTTCCTTTCTACCTTTTGAGCATTCAAGATATATCTGCCACGTGGGTGAAAGACAGAAAAGATTGTCTTGTGGGATAGTAGTTGATGGAGTGGTTAGGACCAGAGATTCCATTAATGAAACTGGAGAAGAGAATAAGATTTTAAGATATACGTATTTGCGCCCACTTATGTTGCTGTGTATGTTCTATTGTTAATCTGATCTGTGTTGTACTCTCACCTTAGTATTTTATATGAATTGCTGTGGTATTTTTCCATAATAGTATTGTAGATTTGCTTTGCTTCCTGTGATATTCTTCCTGTGGAATAAAGGCCATGTGCATGGGATGGGGGTGGGGGAAATTGGGACTACCTGTTCTTAGGAATTACTAGCAAGATGTATAATGCAGCTTGTTCTTTAAGTCAGATTAGAAGAGAGAAAACATAGTGCGTTCCCATTTTGAATTTGCTGCCACCACTTCAAGGCTACGTTCCCCCAGTTAAATTACTCGCTGCTTCAATTTTGTTTTTAATACGTGCTGGTTAAATCAACAGTCCTCATTCATTTGTGACTGAATTGTGATGAAGGGACTCACTTGGCAGACATCATTAATACAGAGGTGGACTACATCTTACTCAGCTGTGTCCTACACATTATCTGTACAAGCAGTTTGTCCTCGACTTTGGTGTTGTTGTTGATGAATGCTGGGTAAGTCATCACAATCAGTCTTTGTTCATCTCTGATTGAATTGTAGATGACAAGACTCACTCTGGGCATTTAGTAGACTGTGTGATGTGAGGATATCTTGGCTCCCATTTGTCATGGTCCAAGTTTCATAACGCTAAAGTGCTTTCCTTTGCATGTTGCTTTATTCTTTCAAGTGGAGATGCCAAAAACTGGAGCTAAGGGATTCAACCTGGAAGGCATGTGCTGTGGAAGCCAGTCACAGTGGCTCCTTTTCTCTTTAGAGAAGGTTCAAACAAGCAAGCCAGCAAGTTGTAACCATCTGTTCTGTGCCCCATGTTTCTTTGCCATCTGACACTATCAAGGTAGAAATGAGAGGCAGGGCCTTTTCTGCTATGGTACCATATGCCTTGGACTGCCCTCCCTGTGGCCCCATCTCTGTTTTTCGGCAACCACTGGAAACTCTTGTTTTTATGAGATTTCAACACTTTTTATTCATGTATTGTAAGGCCTTTCAGTGCTGTGTATCTGTTTTCTTAATTACTAAACAATCAATTAATAAAATAGAAACACAATATCATTAATTAATTTGATTGGTTTTAACTGGTGTTTTAACTGTTCCAATGGTGTTTTATATGGGGAAAAACATAATAAAATAGAAAAAAGGACACAGTCCATCACTGTTTTATCCCAAGTTTCTGCAACTTTTCAGTTTCTGATTTTAAATATATAATTTTCACCAGGCATCAAGAAATCTTGTGGCTAGTGTGTAATAGAAATAATATGTTTCCCATTATTATTAATATGCTCACAATGCAGAATGAATCCAAACTATTGGAATGTCTATATATGGATGAAAAATGCTACCACTGCAAAGCAGTATTATATTAAAAGTAAATGGAGGCAAAAAAAAAAAAAAAGAGAGAGAGAGATAAATAGTTATTTCTTCCACTCTTGAACAGCTCTTGCTGTCAAGACGTTTCTGCTGATATTTAGCTGAAATCTGCTTCTCTCCAATATCCACACATTGATCCTGTTCATGCCCTCTGGAGCAACAAAGATAAACTCTGTTCCATCTTCTACATCAGTAGTTCCCAACCCTAGGTAACCCAGATGTTCTTGGACTGCAACTCCCAGAAACCCCAGCCAGCACAACTGGTGGTGAAGGCTTCTGGGAACTGCAGTCCAAGAACAGCTAGGTTACCAAAAGCTGGGAAACACTGTTCTATATGACACCCCTCGATATTTGAAGACCACTGTCATATTATCTGCAGAGTAAATATATCCACCTCTTTCAACCATTCCTCATATGACTCGGTGTCTTGATTCCTTACTTTCCTGCTCTTTCTCTGCCAGACACACTCAAGGTTTTCCACATCAGTACTGGGAAATGTGGTCTCCCCTTATTGCATCTCCTTTTTTATCACTTGGTGCCAAAAGAGCACAGATTTACTGGGACTGGAAGTACTCTTAGGGATGAGGACTTAGGGTTGCAAGGCTTGATGTCAAGTCAGACTTAAGTTGCACTGGTGACTCAACTTGGACTGAGCTCAGGGTTTTTTTCCAATGACTTGAACTTGACTCACAACTTGGAATCCACCCACACTTCCCTTTTCTCTAGGGAAAAA
The DNA here is from genome assembly GCA_037013535.1 of Intellagama lesueurii. NCBI lineage: Eukaryota > Metazoa > Chordata > Lepidosauria > Squamata > Agamidae > Intellagama > Intellagama lesueurii. The sequence goes on from JBAJHW010000002.1 coordinate 224,221,373, forward strand.
AAGCTTGTTTTTAATAGGGACTCTAAGCTTTGGGACTTGGGACTCAGAACTTGATATCAAAGACTCAGACTCGGACCAAAAGACCTGCCAATATCCCTGCCCACATTTCCCAGTCCTGACATTGTGTCACTACAAAATCCCCTCCAATGCTTTTCCTCCAATGGGGCTTGCTTGCCAACCACTTTTTTCCCCAGGCAGATGCCAGCGACCTGACCCTCTCCCTTCACTCCAATTATGTAACTGACGTGATGTGTCCCATAGAGAGTAAGCACCTCTCCCAGGCCCTTCTCAAACCTGGGCACAAGAAGGCAGAGCAGCAGGAGATGGCGTAACATTTTTTTCTATCTCCGGATTGGCTACTTCAGATATCCCTTTCCCACTTTCCTGTCCTTAGGTGCTCCCTGCCTGGTCATTGAAACATTCCAATGGCAACCAATTAGAAAGAAGGTATGAAGGCAGGAGAGAGAGAGAGAATGTGTATGCATGTATTTCCATGTGCTTTGTTGGCTGATGCATTCGCACTAATGCTAGAAAGTTCCATATGAAAGAAATATAAGTCAAATCAGGATTGTATAAGTTGCATAACAAACCTTACAAAGTGGTACGTAAAGAATTGTTTCCAGTCTGTGGCACTCTTCAAATGTGCCAGGGTCCCTCAGGGGGCCATATGGCCTCCTTTGAGAATGGCTGTTTTAGACCAAATCATTTTGGAAAGGTACTCAAGAGCCAAGAATCCAAGTAAAACCTGGATAACTAGATAATACTGCCACACACATCTGGGTACCAGATTCTTCATTTCTGGATAGGCATCAAATGAGCACTAGCTGCAGCGGTTTCCACCCTTTTAGCTAGAGCTCACACTCTACATGGCCTTATCCATATCACACATGCCAGAAGGCAGGTTTTTCTTGATCTTGCACTTGCTTTAGTTTGTGGAAAATTGATTGCCAGACCACATGGAGTTTTTCTCCAAGCCCAGTTCTACTGCTTCCAGGGCTTGTGCAATGAGAAGGTTCACAAGTTGTAGTGGCAGTGCTCCACTTGCTGCAGATGGCACAATGGGCCCCCAAGAATATGCACATGCATGCCCAATTGTCACTCTATTTATTTATTTATTTATTTATTTATTCATTCATTCATTTATTCATTCTGATGCATTGATATAGACTGAGCACAACACATGTATGTAAATACCCTTGCACTAACCTAGTGATCCCTGCCACCCTCTGGAAATGAATGGACATGGATGTCCAGTCATTAATGCTACTTTGCATACACAAATCATCCAGTGCTCATTTATCTCCTCCTGGGGAGTCACAGAAGAGTAGTGATACCATGATGCCCTGAGACCTAGTGAATGAGCCTGTAAGGGAAGAGATCTTAATAAGAGAACTCAATTTTGCCTAGAAAGTTCAAAACTGTATCAAAAGTAATATGGGTAAAATAAACAGTAAATGGTGAACTGGAGAAAAGTGGGAAGATTTTTTGGATGGATGACAGGATAAACTATAACTGCAAGGACTTTCTTTTTAAAGTCTCCATGAGGGATGTCTTTTTTCTCTCTCTCTCCCGTGAGTTCAACAGCCCTGATTCTGTTGTAATCGAAAGAGACAGAAGGGGTGTTGGTGGCATCTGGTTAGCTCACCCCACAAGTGTATTGTGCAAGAGTACAGATTGCAAAAAAAGGGGAAATTGTGCATATTTTGGGTGCATTCTAGCATGTGTTCATAGATTCACTAGCACTGAAAATCTCTTAAATGTCAAGATTTCTTCCCCAGGGCTCAAGAATAAAGCATACATAATAGACTAAATAACTATAGATTCCATGAGACATCTTGAAATGAAAGACCTCTCCATATTCTAGTGGTATCTTGTCATTTTGCATGTTGAGCATCTTTCATTCCTGTGATCTGTGTTCAAGGTGGTTAGCCAAGGCACACTGTGATGTTACTTTCTTGTCCTGGTAGCCTGAGGCCCTGGTCTCATGAGGGGAATATTCTCTATTTATCCCCCAGTTAATTGGCTGGTTTTTTTCTGATCACACATTGCACAGTCAAGATCGAAACATTTTTCCCAGGCAGCAGTTAAGTGGGGAAAATTTCCCCCTGGCTGGGAGGGCTGTGTTATTTTATACCTCTGTTGTACTGGTGGATTACTTACCGGGATTGCCTGTGTGCATGACCCGCCTTGCTTCTTTTCAGAATCGAAGCAAGGAAGGTAGCCACCATTTCTGCAGCACGGATATAATTGGTTTGTTTTTTAATTTCCAGCCAGTACATCGATATGTTGGTAAAAGTAAGTTGGGGGGAGATCACCAGTACTGCTGCATGGATTTCTCTTTTTTTCACAGCCTGTGGATAGATGCCTGTTTGCACGTCTGCCTAGGCAGCAGCTGCTGCCCTTACCACCAAATATGTGCCATAGACAACAGTCCAGTGTTCCTTGTGTGCAGTGCAATTGTGTAGGAGCAGCTAGCACAACAGAGGACACTTTCCCAGACAGAAACCCCTTCCTGATCTATCTATCTATCTATCTATCTATCTATCTATCTATCTATCTATCTAAGGGGACTAAATTGTCCCATGAAGCAAGAGAAAAAATAAAAAGGCACCATGATGTAGCTGGCCATAACAATTCAAATAGGTAGAAATAAATCAGTACCATTAAAAGTTTTAAAGACATTTGCCCTGATATATATACCATGTAACCATGAATCAGTACAACAAAGGTATGGAAAATATTGGAGAACTTTCCCCTCATGTGACCAGAGCCTAACTTAATATAACTTTCCCAGACTAAACTGGGATTCAGGAATCAATGTAGAAGAGCATGGGTGAGCAAGCTGGTGCCTTCCTAAGGTCTTAAGCCCTATCTGAAACACAATGAGGGCACTAATCTGTTAACCCTTGTGCTAAACAGACTTAAAATAGCATTAAAACTGGGCCCTTCCATAATGTATGGCCACATCTAATAAATTACTAGATTTATATTTCCAGTAACAAGACTACAGTACAACTGAATTACATCACATTACATATGTAACAAACAAGGGAGAAGCTTGCTTCTTTTATGGTAACAACAAAATAAAAATGAATAAAAATAAAAGAACAAATAAAAAGACAAAAATGTGGTGGCACCTTAAAGACTGTTATATTTTAATGTGAGCTTTCATAGACAAGTCCACTTAGACATAATAAGAGAGAGAGAGCTAGCACGGCAAATATTTATACATGGCATCAAAATACAGAGATCTTGGTTGATTGGTTAGTTAGTTGGTAAGAAAGTCAATAGGTATTTAACAGCGGAGTTATAGCATCTTTGATATACAAAGATATATCCATTGAAGCTTGCTGTAACAGATGTAAAAATACATCATATACTCTGTCATGAATACCGATGGCAGAATAACATGAATGATAATTGTAGTGAGAAGACTGGCCTTTTACAGTTGCTAATGACTTCTTTATACGAAGTTGTCTGGGGTAACTCGCACATCACAATGATAAACCTTTTATGATGTAACAGTAAGTTATAAATTACTCTTATAGATAGGGGGATGTGGCTTCACTAAATGTGGAGGAAGAATATCCCATACTTCATGTGCTAGCCAGCACCTTGATAATATTCAGATGGCCTTTATAGTAACTGATTAGATACTTTAGAGTTTTTTTGTGAAATAGAAAAAAAGCAACTTTTACAATATTTTAACTATTAACTGCAACTAATTATTTCTTTAGGAGTTGCATTTATATAATTAGTTACTTGGTAACAAATTCCAAATAAGGATTTGCTGTCATGTGCTGGAAAGAGGGAAGCTTAAAATGTTAACTTCCTGCCTGTTATGTCGCTGTTAAGCACAAGAGCCTTTCTTTCTCACCCACCCCAAGAAAGCAATAATACAAATTTGTATATAAGTTATTCAGGACTTATTCTGGTGTGGGGTGGGGATAGACCAAGAGGCTCTATGGCATCCTACAGAAAACTGATCAAAGGCGAAGCAAAACACAATATTTTGAGTTGAATCCCAGAATATCCAAGCTGTGATTGCAGTGGTTGTTTGATACTCAGAGAAGGAGAGCTGGTAGGTCTGTGAATGCCTGTATGGTTGAATCCAAGACAACTGGATGTGTATTCGCCTGTCAAGAACTGGGAGGCATGATTAATGCTGTTGCTCAGGCTAGTTTCTGACAGTGTCTCAGTATGAAACAGGGTTTCTGAGCTATGAAAAAAGAAAGGAGAAGAAAAAAAAATCTCCCCCCCCCCCCCCGTCACTGCCATCCCTTCTATACTACAAACAGCTTTCAACAACAAGAAATATTGGTTATGCAAAATCTTCCCAGGGAAATTGAAAGAAAACCCTTGTCTTAGAACATCAAAGCTTTTATGCCTGCAACCTGTAACAAATTTAAAAACAACCCATTTACAAAGACCTCATCAAAAAAGAACCTGGCATGGAAGACAGTGGCAAGCTTTTGCGACTCACAAAACTGCCACAAATGTAAAGGGAAATCCAGGTACTAAAAAAGGTGTGTAGCAAATCTAAGTCTGCTTGTCACAATTTGCATGTTATCTAAGAGATACAAAATGGATTTTGAAATCAATTTGGCTACTGATGGCCTCTTCACATAATAGGGCAGGTACAGCTTTCAATGAAATATTGTACCTGTGTAAGAAATGCTAATATGTGTGGCATTTCGCCTCCATGTTTATTGGTTAACTAATAAGATAATAAGACAGAGGACGAGATGGTTGGACACTGTCATCGAAGCTACCAACATGAATTTGACCAAACTCCAGGAGGCAGTGGAAGACAGGAGGGCCTGGCGTGCTCTGGTCCATGGGGTCACGAAGAGTCGGACACGACTTAACGACTAAACAACAACAAATAAGATATGCTACTGTCTGCATGGAGAAAGCAAACAAAGAGGGGGGGATGGACCAGGTAAGCCTCTCTAAGTGGTTGGAGGGAACTAGGTTAGTAGGAGCCTTGTGGCACAGTGGTTAAACTGCAGTACTGCAGTCAAGACTCTGCTGATGACCTGAGTTCAATCCCAATAGACTCTGGTAGTCAGCTCAAGGTTGACTCAGCCTTCTATCCTTCTAAGGATGGTAAATTGAGTACCTAGCTTGTGGGGGTGGGGCAAAGTGTAGCCAGCATAATGAAATTGTAAATTGCCCAGAGAGAGCTTTAAGTTCTATGGGGCAGTATATAAGCAGCACTCTTTAGTAACAACTGAATAAGGCTACGATATCAAACAAACTGGAAACCAGAAAATGGGGCAGACTTACTTAAACATTTGGCTGGAAGACCAGTTATTCTGACCTTACTTATATTCATCACAGTTTTTCTTTTATTTTGCAAAGATTAAATATCTGCAAGTTATGACTGATGAACATGGGATGTTGTAATATGTTGTGGGCTCTAGATGTCCCCCACCTAAATCACACCTGTTTTTGTTGTTGTTTGCTTTTTTTTTAAGCAAAACTATTCTGCAGATACAGAGATCTGCTTGAGCATAACAAGTAGATGTTTGGAGTGGTGATAGACAAGCATATTGAAATGTCATGTGCTTGTTAGCAATAATCACACTTTAATATTCATTTATATGCACCCAGAGCCTTGAGATGTGAAGAAAACCGAGGGTAAAGCAATCATTTTTCTATTGACAGAGAAGATGGGTTGGAGAGACTGTAATTTATACTCTACATATGGTAAATATGTTTTTTAAACTACATTCCATTTCAGGAGCAGATTCTCTATTGACACTGCACAGACCGATTTACTCATAGCAATCTGGCAAGGCATCCATGGCCTAGAAATGTGCTAGTTTAGCAGAAGAGAAAATAAGACATTGAAGATTCAGAGAGGTGAAGGGAGGGGAAAGTGAGAATTATCCTTTTAAACATCTCAGCTTTTAAAAGGTGTAAACTCTATGTGAATACTGATGAAAAGGTATGTGCAGGGGAATACATGGGAATGCCATTAGCAGTGATAGAGAAGAGGAATGCGACAACTCTATTACAAGGCTATAGGGACAAAAGTGGTTTCAGAGGCAGCCAGGAGTGTCTTTGCACAGTTAAAATTAGTGTGCCTGCTGCATCCATTCCTGGAGAGGTCTGATCTGGCCACAGTGACACATGCGTTAGTTATATCCCGGCTGGATTACAGTAATGCATTCTACATGGGGCTACCTCTGAAAAGTGTTCAGAAACATCAACAGGTCCAAAACACTGCAGCCCAATTGTTAATCTGAGGGACCACGTGTTAAGATCATCAGTAGAGGCCTCTCTGTCTGTCACATGGACATGGAAGAGAGCCTTCCCAATCACAGCTTCCAGAGATAAACTCCCTCCCATGGCTGGTCAGAGTGGCCCCATCTTTGCTGTCCTTCCATAAGCAGGCAAAGACTTTTCTTTTCAAGCAGGGTTTCTCTTAATGACTGGCTGTCTGAGAGGGGTTTTAAAATTGGGATGATTAGTACTTTTGTTGCTTTAAAATGTTTTAGTAATGTTCTTGCCTAACTTTTTAAATATAATGTTAATTTGATTCTTAATACTTGAATAATTTGTTGCTTTTAGCTTTTAATATTGTGTTTTTAATGATGTAAGCCACCTTTGGTCCTTTTTTAAGGAGAAAGGCAGGGTAAAAATATTTTAAACAAATGAATAAATAAAATGTAGCAGACGGGACAAATTAGATCATCTCGGGCTTATTATTTTATGACCTGATGTGATTTGGATTGGCTGTTTGGTCATGTTCTAGATCAGGAAAGCTTGTGCTATATAGTTTGTGTCATACGTGATTCCTAGTGTTGTGGCACACTTTGTGAAGGCACCCACAATTCTTGGGAAATATACCACTGCCCTAAGTGTGTCTCACACAATATAACCCTGGCTGATCTCAACTCCTTATGTCGTATAGAAATTGCCAGTCACTCCTTCAAAGCGGGAAAGTTACTTTATCTGAAAGGAACACAGCTGGAGCTAATTGTGTTAGTTGGTTCTTGCTCAGTTAACTTCCCCTTTCCTGGCCTAGAGATGGGAAATTTTTGGCCCTCTGTTTCTGAGAAACTATAAGACATGAGGAAGGACAAGAGATTGCCATTCAAAACATAAAGAGGGCCAAAATAGATTTTCCCCCCATAATTGGAGACAAAGACCAAAGATGGAAAGAGTGTTGAAAAGAGCAAGCTCCCTGGATTCCCCTGTTTAGAAGGAATCAAATAGGCCTGTGTCCTTTGCCGTTTTAAATTCTCCCCCTCACTCTTTTCTTGGTGGCTAGTATCACCAAAAGGGCACAGGACAAGTCAGCCAAAATTTGTGTGCCCTGTACTTGGGGTGGGGGACTTCACACATCCCTACCTTTAAACTAATGTTTACTAGTACCCTTCTTTGGTCATCTAATACTAACACCAGCCCATCAACATCTCCCCTCCCTCTACCCTATCTTGCTCTTTTTTTTCTTTTTTTCATTTCATCCAAACATATCTCCTGTTCCCCATTCTCATTTCCTTCCAGTGATATCAACTCTTCATGACCCTTTTTAGTTCAAACTATTTGAAGCTTGTCAGTGTTTGATCACAGTTAAGTGCAGGTCGCAATATATTATATCAGTCATCTCTCTCCCTTTGTGTGTGTGTACGTACGTATACTCATAATATTTATCACAGACTCAAAACATGCTTTCCCTGGATGATAATAAGTCCAGCAAGGCCTAATAAAATAAATTTAATATACTCTCTCCTGAAATGTCCAATGCAGTATCAACCCCTGTAGAGTTTTCATCAGGTTATGGTAGCTGCTACTGGGGAAGTTAGTCTCTTTCCTTTCTCTGGTATTCTGAATGCTCTTCTTGAGTATCCATAGCAACCTGAAGTTACTCATCTCATTCTGTGAGTTGTATGATGGATCAGACACTAGACTTGGCATTTTAAGCATATCTACCACCCAATGGCTATGTCTACAAAGTCGATAATTAAAAAAAAAAACACTGCATTGTTTGAAAATGCATGGTATGCTGCTACAAAATCACACCCAGACATTTGTCTAAAGAAGATATAAACTGCTTTTCCAACACAGAGGTTTCTAGTGAGGAAACGTTCAATAAATAATTTGCATATCTAATACAAACAGGCATTTGCATACTCTCTAGCAGGGTCTCCAAACTTTTCAGTATGAGGGCCACATCATATATTTTACACATTTTTGAGGGCCAAAGGAGGGAAGGGGGAGCCAAGCAATCCCCCACCCCTGCTGTCTTTTTAAAGACAGTAGGGGTGGGGGATAGCTTCTGTCAGGCTTCGCTCCTCTTCCTATCTCCGCCAAGGCATAGGAAGAGGAGGGAAGGGGGACCCAAGTGATTCCCCCATGGGTCCCCCTTCCTATGCCCAGGCAGAGATAGGAAGAGGAGCAAAGCCTGACAGAAGCAATCCCCCACCTCCCACTGTCTTTGCAAAGACAGCAGGGATGGGGGATCACTTGGGTCCCTCTTCCCTCCTCTTCCTATTGTCAGGGTTCAGTAGAAGAGGCACCAGGACCCAGTGCAGAGCAAGACCACAGGAATAAGGTAGAACCAACCCCACAGCCCAAGCAGAAACCAACCAGCTGGGGTTTTGAGTCCAAACAGCAGCCAGGTGGAAAAATGATGCAAATCATGGTCAGGCAGTCCAGGGTCAAAGCCAGGAGGAACCATATCAAGGCATCAGGGTCTAGGGATGCAGGAACAGCAAGGCAAGGCACGAACAAGGAGGCTGGCAGGCAGGCAGGCCACAGCAGGAATCACCAGGCAAGGCAAGAACAAAGAGGTAAGCAGGAATATCAGCACAGCCAGAGACCTTCATTGCTGAAGCCTGGACAGGGAAGGCCTGTTCTTATATAGCCCAGTCCTCAGCTTCCACAGGTGGCAGTCCTGAGGAGCTGGGCAACAGCTGCAGGGAAAGGGCCCAGTCCTGCAATCCTTAGAGCAGTTCTCCCCAGAGGGATGGGGCCGATCCTGCATGCACTAAGGTTGCCAGATTCCAGCAAGGCCCCAGTCCTGACACCTATGCCTGGGCCGGATATAAAGGCAAGGTGGGCCGGATGTGTCCCACGGGCTGCAGTTTGGAGACCCCTGCTCTATAGCATAAAATGTTATAAAAGTACACCTCTGTTCATTAGGATAGGATGAAATGTAGCAGCAACAACAGTGAGTATATGTGGATTTCAGATATTTCCGCATACCTTGTGTTTTACAGTTGCAACACAGTGACTAGAGGCTAACGTGAAAATAAATGATGTACTCTTTCCTCTAGGAAGTTGAATCTGTGAAATACGTCTACTTCAATGAGATTTTTCTGTCACTGAGATACTTTAGATGAAAACAAATCTTCCTACATGTTATTATTTATAAATCTAGACGTTTCTGAAGCAATAGAGTATGTGTGAGTACATTCCTGGATGTTTTAAGGAAAAACACCTCAGCAATGTTGCTTTCAGTGATCTGAACATTTTTTCATGGAAGAATAGATTTAGGCAGAGAAAGGATGATAACTGTATAGGGGTTGCAAGCAATTACACATCAAAAGCTGCTTGCTACCAATTTTATATTCAATACCTTAAATCATCTCAAAAAGCTTTTGTGCAAATTTCCCCATTACATGTTAATGCTGGGGCTCTGTTAAGCAGCATTTTGAAAAGCCAAAGAAAAATAGCATTCTGTCTCCAAAATAGAAAGCATACAATCCTCTTCTATCTAAGCACTGTCTGAAGCTGCTGTATTCTGAGCCTAGTATTCTGAGTCCACCGGCCCTGTTTGCTGACTGGTACAAATCTCCACAATTTCAGCCATGGGTTTTTACCAGAGAGGTATCAAAGACTGGAATTCTAGATCTCCCTAAACTCCAACATTTTGTGTATAATAGGACTGAGAGAGTGGAGGGAATTTATTGTTTCTGTGAACTTAATTGATTTTTTTAAAAAAGAAGAAACCACATGCATGTAGATGCAAGAAGAACATAGTGAATTGTTTTGAGCCTGGAAGGGGTTGTAGTGACAGAAGGGAAAAATAAAGAGTAATGCCTTCAGCTAGGTGCCTGTATCAAAAGCAGGGAAAAGAAAAAAAATTATCTATTTAACATGTGAGAGAAATGTGGGTGAATTTGTGGAATACGGTGAAGAGATGTGCTGTGGCACCTATTGCCATTTCAGAGCACTACAAGGACAAATGTTTGTGAGGGGAGGCGATTTGCTCATAATCGGAACAGACATTTGCATCTTGTGATCACAGTTCCACCAGCTTCTCTGATCCGACGTCAGGTTCTCCATCACCATGTGAGGGGTTGCCCCTAGGCATAGCAGGCCAAAAATAAATTACACACGTAACATACAAATCAAACAAAGATAGACTCCTGGGAACTCTTTCTTGACCTTACAGATATTAGCGGGATTGCTTATTATCATGTTTTCATCCGAGTTTTTTTTAATGAAAATTTTATATAAGTAATACAAAATTACAATTTTACAGTAGCTTTTGGCCTAGATGATGTGTGTTATCTACTAACGGAGCTGTCCTTGAAAACAATTTGAAAGCTACAGCTGATATAAGCTACTATCTAACCAGTGTGAGTGATAACTTATTAGGGTGTTACTCCAATGTTCGTACTGGTTTGAGACAAATTAATATCTCATTTAGTCTTTTGTTTATTGTGTTTATACAAATGGTCTTATGGCAGCTATAATGGAAGTGTGACAATAGACCCAAACACAACATCAGTACAAGAACAGAATACAGAAAACAAAACAATAAGCAATGAAATAAATTTGAAACCGTTACAAACTGTTACAAAAATGGTTTAAAACAGTTTTAAAGCCTGTAAGAATAAGATCATCTCAGGGTGGTGTATCAGTGAGAGCAATATATGTGTCAGATAGATCCATGTGGAGAGATTGTCCTGAACGTGGGGTACCACCACCAAAAATCTCTCTCCCTGGTTGACTGCTGTGTTGACATATGTGGTAACAATGTCTGGACGAGTGTCTCAGTTGACAGTCTCAGCATTCAGGTGGACTGCTGTGCTTGAAGAAAATTTGTTTTCATCTATAAAGAAGCTCAGTGTCTGCACCTTTTAAACATCGCCCTTTTCAGTTGGATCTGCTCCAAGAACTCTGTGTGCTCTGTTGAGAATACGCGGTAACAGGGATTGTCTGTTGAGGTTATCCACTCTCCCAGTCTCTGGGGACTAAATGGAGTACTTGAGAGGCTGAGATCATCTCTACACTGGGTTGTCTATGCTTATTCTTCACATATACTTCACAGAATTCAACTGGCATGTTCACCACTGGCACAATTGATAGGCAGCATGAGGCTTCTTTGCTGGCTGGGACACTTCTGCTATTTCCAGAAATTAAAGTGTTCATGTTTACTTCGTATGAAACCCAAACAGTTTAATTTCTGGAAATAGAAGACATCTGTCTTTTTGTCCTAGCTAAAGAAAATGTCTGAAATTTAATTACATCCCTGGACCCTCTGGGCTGAAGAAAAATATATAAAGAGCTCCCTATTGGGCATGGCAATCCCTTCAGTGTTAAAAATCATCTGATCACAATCCCAAAATCTTTGCCAATTTCCCATAGCTTGCAAAATAACTCGCTTTGCTTTGGAATTCATCTCCAGGAGTTAAACATCATTTTAGCTTGCATTCAAGTTTGTGGGACACTGCCCTGGAAGACAGCTACGCAGGTTGAACACACTATCATGTTTTCTGATGATGAGGTGCTAAGTATAGCGTCTGGTGTCATGCCAGATTTGTTCTAACACTACATACAAAAATTTAACCAGTGTGAATGAAATGTGCCAGTCCACCTAAAGTAAAATAATGATTTCACATATGTAACCTTTTAAAGGTTTAACCTATATATATAAAGGACTTTTAAATTTTTGACAAGATGATATCATTTGTCCAATTGAAAGCAAGGCAGAGAGTGGATTGCCAGCATTGCAAGACAGGTGCTTTCTTCTTGCTCATGGAATGGGACGCTTCTGACCTGAGAGCTATGCCAGGGATACTGCATCCCCCTTGCAGCACAGTTTGTATATTTGGAGGAGGTGCACAGGGAGTTCTTGAATTTAGAAGACAGTTTAATTCAACCTTTGCCTCACCTGGCTGGCTATGTCAACTGATGTCATAATTAAAGGAGGCAGCCAATAGCTCTTTGTGCAGAGTAGTCAAAAGAGGATATAGTAAGACCTTAATTAATTCTTCCTTTGACCCAGTAGGTTTAACGCATTATTAATATATGTCACTCTCAATATACCATTCTTTGGTATTGTGATTGTGACATCAAAATGGTGGTGATGTTATCTCCAAGTATATATGCATAGCAAGGATTATTTGGACCTATTTTGATTGAGTCAGAATATGGGACTGATATGGTTTTGGTTACACCATTCCATAGAGTTCTTGTCCTCACTTACTAACAGAGGTCATTTGGTGCTTTGAAGTGAGGTGCTGAGGTCAATCAAGTGATAGATACACAAGAAAAGTGCTTGGGTTCAGTAATCAGTGGGATGAAGAAACAAGCTGGAACTAAATGATGGCAAGACTAGTGTGTAGAGAAAGTCAATGATATCCTTTTTAATTTTTATTAATCTTTCTTGGCCCAGCTTATATTTTTACTACCTTTTAAAGAAAGAGATGGAAACAGAGATGAAGGAAGAAGATAAGTTAATTTAGCCCCTCCATCAGTGGTGAGAGAACACAAGATTTTTAGTGTTGTAGCTTTCCTCCTTCAGAAGTGAAAAGGAATTAGCACGATTAGCTAAGGTATGTTCAAAGACCGCATGTTTGAAGGGTGTTTAAATATTGCTTAAAATGTATATAAATCTGCCTGAAGATTTGAAGTAAAATATAACCTGTGTTGTGTTATGGAATAGGACTGTTTATGACTAACAGCTGAAAGAAGAAGAGGTGGCCTCTTACTCCTGGCTAGAGCCAGAGAAGAGGCACGAAACTTAAACATTTGGTGGCCAGTTATCCAAATGACTGTCAGACTTGTCACTGTTGCTTATTTTTTATCAACAGTGGGTATGTTAAGTGAAGTGAGGTTCTTACCCTTTTATGTGGAAAAAATTGTTCTCATAAGCCCTATTGCATCATTCTTCAACTCAGCACTATAGATATGTTTAACTGCCATCTCATTTAACTTTTCTGTGCTATAATTAGAAACCAATGAGGGTGAAGTGTAGGAGTGGGTTAATTAGGTTGGACTGAGAGTTAATTGTCAGGTGACCACGGGGTGTGTGTGAGAGAGGATAGTCAGAGTGAAAGAGCAGGGCCAAACTGCGTAATTAGACTTTACCTTTTTTATTAAGCAAATAATAATTTTAATAGCAAATATTAATTTATAAAGGTTTTAATTTCATTATTACTGTTTTAGGGCTAAGAAGCAGCAAAAGCTTCCCAGCCTCTTTCCTGGCTTTACATTGGCAATCTAGAGCTGATTTTATTTTACCTTTGTTTATCTAGCAATTCAGCACTGTTGACTGCTTCAGATTTTCATTTAAAATTGCAGTTCCATGCCTTAATTTTATCCTTATTGTTTTAACTGTTTTAATATGTGAGAATAAGTCTTCAGTTGGTATATTTTCTTCCTGGAATAAGACAGAGAGCGTTTATTATTTCCTTTTACCTGTCTTGATAGCTAGGGATTGTTCTGGTATTAGAGAATGGCAGCTCTATGATTTTAATTCTAAAAGGATTTTTCCTCCCTATGAGGGGAAATATCTGTGTTTTTTATTTTGCTCATATCCTGGAGGATTCCTTGTCCTCTATCAACATCCTAGTGCAGTGGTGGCGAACCTTTTTGGGCTTGCGTGCCCAAACTGGAAACAAAACAAAACAAAACAGCAGGCGCCGTGCCGCAGCAGCGGAACTGGAAGTGGCAGCGGAAGGGGGGATCTCGGCACGGAGGTGCCTCGAGACCCCACTCCGGATCTGCCGCCAGCGCCAGCTGCTCCAGATCCGCCTGCCGAAGCACCAGCACTGCGGCTGCAGCTGCCTTCTCGGGTTTGGCTGCGCGGGGGGGGAGTAGCGATCCGGCGACTTATGGCTCGCGTGCCGGCAGAAAGGGCTCCGCGTGCCAGCTGGTGGTTGCTTCCTTCAATGAAACATAAAGTCAATATATCAGTATCTAATTAAACAATGTGATGTCCAAGTCAACTCTTCCATTAAGCAAATGCAAAGTACTCCCATACCTTCATTTTCATTTTCCACAAGATTACTATTGCTGACATGTAATAGGAATTTCAAACTAGTTATGGGAATACAACAGGTTTAAACTTTTTTACCTCCCTTAACACTGTATTTAATTTAACTAGATGAAGTTATTGTAGAAATGATTGCTATTAAGATTAATGTAGGTAGGTTATTAAGAATGGCATATGGAAGACCAGAAAGGTCTCTACATTGCTCCCACAAGTTTTCTGATCCACAGGCAGTCCTCCCTTCAAATAATCTGACTGACTTCAACCATCTGAAAAGCCAGAACTCTGAGTTCTTGCTGCTGCAATCTGTTTCAAAGGCTGGTATTAACTATTATCTGAGAACAGCGTAGGAGGAGCACTGAATGCTCATGATTAGGTACATGAGGCTGAAGAATGCAAAGAGATTGTGAGGATAAGAATGTGCGCAATTAGTAGCAACTGTAATTAATTCATTCAGTGAGATCACAGTCTGTTTTTATAAAATGTGAAGACCCTAAAATGACAAAGTAACTTTGGTGGATGGATTATTTAATTAGGTGTAGTAAGAAGATAGTGTTAACCCAAGAGAAAGGAGCTGCCAGCCCTTCAGTCTCACCTAGATGGCAGAGGTTCCTCATTCAGGCATAGAAGGTCCTCAATGGTGTGGCTGCATCTTGCCTTCCCTAAGCCATGCACTGTCTGCCTTGAATTTGATCTTACTTCTTGCATTGTATGTTGCGTTTTCTTTTATACATGTTCCAGTAGTGGTACAGAGGCAAAATACCTAGGTTCCTATGTGTTTAACTGGTAATGCTTAATATGGGCAGTAAATATGACATCTTACCTTTTCAATTTAATATTGAATTTAGAAATAATTTCCTCAAGCTTTCTACTATGATGTCTTCTCATGACCACCCACCAAAAATAAGGTGTGTCCAGCTTCTGTACATGCTGTCAAACAGTCTTTGAACACTTAACAGCCACTCTACGGTGGGTTTCCATTTCATCCTGATTGCTAAAAAACAGATTTTATATTTAGCATACTACCTCATTGTGAATTCAGAGTTCTAATTCCCAACCTTGTGCATTTTGTTTTCTTGCTATTCTGTTCTGATCATCCCCACATCGTTTTAATTTTGGATATAAAGCTATGTGATTTTTTTTCCATCCAGATGTTGTTCTGTAACTGGAAAGCTTTTGGGCATGAAACTGTCTCTTCAAATAAATTTGTATATTGCCTTTTAAAGTTACTTAAGGCAATGCATAGACAATCAGAATCTGTACATATTGCTGTCTACCTGATTAATACATAAACAACACAAGAGGGCCTCGGATGTCAAATGTTTTTCCTGTGCATGCATATTCCTGCATTTACTAAAATTATAAGGCAAGAAGTATCATTCAAATGGAAGTTCTTAGCTGTCGAATATTCTACCTTACATTATATATGAGAAAACAGATGACTATAGAAGACATTTAAAGACAAACATACAAATAATTTGTTTGCATTCAGGGATCCCTTAGTGCAGAATTTAATTACTAACCAAAATTATCCATTTAACTGAGAGTGAGCAACTTGCAGGAAATGCCAAAAATGCCATGTCACTGCAGCAGCAAACACCCTCACTCTGAAGTTCCTATAAAACATACCTTGTTTTCAGTGTGCACTCTGTTTTTAAGTTGGGTGACACTTCTGGGAGTCTTCCAGGAGTTCGTTTTGGATTGAAAACAAGGCACACACTTACCACATGCCTTGTTTTGTGGATTACACTTCTTATGCCACCACTACCATTGTAGCAAATTCAGCCACAGAAGGAAGATGGCTGGCGGTGAGGGGAATGCTTGAAAACAGGCAAGGGGACTGTATTGTCCACTCCTGATCTAGCAAGTAGCAAAGAAAGAAGCAAGGTGAGCAAAGTAAGAAAAAAATGCTTTGAAGAAAACCAAAGCACTTTTTTCAAAGTGTTCCTCATAAAAGTCATAGAATCATAGAATAATGAAGTTGGAAGGGGCCTATAAGGCCACTGAGTCCATCCTCCTACTCAATGCAGGAATGCAAATCAAAGTACACCTGACAAGTGGTTGTCTTTATCTTGAATGCCTCCAGAGTTGGAGCACTGGAGCAGCCAATATAATAGGTTAGACATTAGAAAACTGGAATGAGATCAAAGAAAGCTAAAGCACTGGACAAGGTTTCTTAAAGCTTCTCAGGGCATCTCAAAATGAAGAAGTCATGTCAAACTCTTGATGTTAAAGCCAGAGGACTGATCACAGGGGGAAACCACAGTTACTCTCAGTGCCATTCCCTATGAATCTGATTTATAATAATTGGAATGTACCATAAATGGGATTGATGTTGAAAGAGTCTGGCAGTATATCTGCCTCAGGTTTGCAACTCAAAATATGCTGTTGTGGATTCCCCCTTGGAAAAGATTAGATGGCCTTCCAGCACACCCATGGTCCCATTCAGCATCTCTTCTAAGGCATGAGATGACAGCCATCAAACCCATTTGCAGATCACCAATTGAACATATTGAAATGAGATGCAAAGAAAGCTAGGACTGGCTGACATATTTCAAGCTTGATTTTGATTACATTGAAATGCCATCTCTTCAGCCCTTGTCTCAGCCACGTCTCAGACCTAGAGCCAATGCAGGTGACCTAACTACACCAGATTGACTGCTCTTTGCCAAAGGTAGTTTAGTCAGTAAGACAACAGGTGAAATTTCACCCGACTTCTTCATCAGGTATAGTAATGTGGTAAAGCATGTTATAAATTGGTTCCCTGTATCTATTTATAAAAGACTTCCTTTGGAACATATGAGAAAACTTGGAGTTAAAAAGCCAAATTTAAACAATAACATCACTTGTAGAAGCTCACAGAATCTAAGCAATAATAGAAGGTAAAGTCAGAAAACATACAATTCAATGAAACAAAAAGAACCAGCTAACTATATTAAAGGTCTGCAAAGAGTCCTACATCCCTGATGATGCTAGCAGAGTGAAAATCCCCACTAGCACAGTGTGAGCCTTGTCAGCCCTTCTGGCTTCTGCGGGGGCTCATTTTTCCAACCCCAACTCCATAGATGACACTAAAGATGTTTCAACAATAATGAGATTTATTGTAATAGGGATGGCAAGAACAAATAGAGAACAATGTGTTTCCTTTAGGATAGATCCCTTTACTTTCCAGAGGTATTCTCCAGTGTCCAAGAGTCCCCTAGTTACTGTCGCTGGTTCAGTCTCTATCATGGCTCATTTCAACAAGTTGGATCATTGCCACCCACAACAGGGAAGGTTTATATGCCTGTACTGGGAGCAATGATTACATTCTCAGCTTTGGCTGCTGGACCGTTGTCCCTCAGCCAGGCATTGTCATTCTTGCTGCTTTTGACGTCCTCCAACATTTGGGTTGGGTTAATTTTCTTGTGCTTTCTGCATATTCTGCCTAATAAATGGGTTTTGGAAAAGGCTTGGGGTTTAAGGAGTCTCAGCCTCTTCCTGGGGCACTCTTACCTTTACAATAACCCCATTCAAGTGGTCTACCTTGTACACTGACTCCCAGTCACCTGGGGTTTCTTACTGTCTCTACCTGGTACACTTCCTGGGGATCCTCTAAAGCAGCAGTCCCCAACCTTTTAGGGACCGCGGACTGGCTGAGCCTCTAAGGAAGGCAGGGCCCCCCCGCAGGTGTGCGCGGGTGCGTGCGCTCTCTCGGGCGCATGCATGAAGCGGTGGGGGAGCACCTGCCTGCCCGCCAGCGCCGGCGTGAGCACTCCCCCACCCCTTTGCGCATGCGCAGGGGCGCCTGCACACCCGTCCGTGCACCTGCGCACACCTTCGCACGGGCACTCGGGCGCATGCGCGAAGCAGTGGGGGAGCGCCCGCCCCTTCGCGCATGCACAGGTGCTGGCACGCGTGCACGTGCGCAAAGCAGCTGTGGGAGGGGAGTGCGTGCGGGGGGAGGTCTGTCTTCGTGGCCCGGTCCGGCTCAGGCCACGGACCGGCACCAGGCCGCGGACCGGGGGTTGACGACCTCTGCTCTAAACCATCTCCCCTCTTCTTTGACCTCCTCCACTGGCTGAAATCCTGTTGCACAGTTATGCAAATAGCATAACCTTTGGAGTAAATTGCCATAAATTAAGATATATCTACAGACATTATCTGCTGCATACTGAATCATGTGAGTCATAGTGCAATAGATAATGCCTATAGAAATACCTTAATCTATGGCAATTCATTCTAAAAGTTATGCCATTTGTGTAACTGTGCAGCAGAATTTCAGCTAGTGGGTATATGTGGTTGTGCAAGTAATTGTACAGCTAGTTGAGCAGTGTCTTATGCGACCTCTTGCATTAAAGTCTATTGGATATTACTCTTGCATAATTCTTAAAATGCACAACTGCTAGCACAAGGAGTCTTTTCTAGGAAGAGATGATGAATTCTCTTCTAGGAAGACTTAGAGCAGGCTTGGGCCTTACCAGTTTGCCCCATTAGTGGAATGATTCATTGTCACTGCTTCCATGCAGGAAAGAAATTAAGCAAATAAAATTTTGTGTGCATAGGTCAAAATTATATGATTCCTCAATTTCCTCTTCCCTCAGTGTAAATGGCCATATTATTGTTGTTGTTCAAAGTGGCCCATAGAATTAGCTTTTAGTGTTCACTTCTGCAGTGTTCTAAGGTATTTTAAGTGATCATCCTAGTTCAACCTGTATCATTAATTTAAGCATGATGTGTTGTGCGGAAGGATATATATTTAAAAGTGCTGACTTGCAGTGAAAGGCTAAAAGGCTGTTGCTTATTATAGTAAGTTGCAACAATACGAGGTCCACCAAATCAGTGGAACTTACAGAGGAGTTGGCTCACCATTTCCCCAATGGTCCTACTCTGGTTGCAACTTAGCATACTGAGCAAAAGGAATTCAGCCTTTGTAGATGAAAAGTTTGGGATCATAATTTAAATCATGAATTAGCTGTAAGAAGGAAACTCAAAAACTTTGGGACCCAAATAGTCTTCTTGTCCATTCTACCAGTACTCAGAAAAGGAACAGAAGGGGAAAGGAAAATACTCTGGGTGAATGACTGGCTACAAAGGTGGTGTCAATATGAGTGATTTGGATTTTGGGACCACAGGCTATGCTTTCTGGAAGATGGACTGATGGCAAGTGATGAATTGCACCTCACAAGGACTGGAATAATGTGTTTTGCCACAACATGAAGAACTTCATCAGGAGGGCTTTAAACTGAATTGGTAGGGGGAGAGTGACACAGAGGTAACGATAGATGAAGGAACAGACTAAACAGCTCTAATGGGGCCCAATAATAATTTTCATAAAAATTGAAGAAGGAAAGCAGGCCACAAATCACACAATCTCTGGTATCTATACACAAATGCCAGTAGTATGGGAAAAACCCAAGAAGATATGGAAATCTTAGTTCAGGAGGAATAAGTGAAGCCTGGTAGGATGACTCCCATGACTGGAACACATCAACTGAAAGATAAAAATTGTTTAGAAAGAAGAGAAAGAGAGGTGGAGTTGTAGTATATGTGAATAATACATATTCCTGCACAGAAATACAGGAGGATAAACTTGGTTGTTCCACTGAGAGCCTCTGGAATCATATAACTGGGGTGAAAAACAGAAGGAATGTGGTAATTGGAGCCTTCTACCATCCACCCAATCAAGGAAAAGATGTGAATTAAATCTTTGAAAAACAAACTGCAAGAATTTCAGAGACATTATGCAGTAGTAATGAGATATTTCAATTATTTTTCTATCTATTGGGATATAAACTCAGCCAAATATGACTCTTCCAAGAAATTCTTAGCTTGTGTTGCTGATAATTTTCTCTTACAAGTGGAAGAAGAAACTAGAGGATTAGTTATCCTTGACTTGATTCTAACCAAAAGAGATGACTTGATTGAAGAAGTGGCAATAAGGGGAACTCTGAGGGAAAGTGACCATGTCCTACTGGAGTTCTTGAGTTCAAAGGAAACCAAAGCAGAGTGCAGTCACACATGTATGCTGGATTTTAGGAAAGCTAATTTTAATAAACTCAGTGCTCCATGATATTCTGATTAGCAAGCTAACTAGGTGTGATCTGGATAGAACAACTATCAGGTGGATACACAGTTGGTTACATAATTACAATCAGAGACTGCTTATCAAGAGCTCCTTCTCAAACTGAGATGAGATAACAAGTGGGGTACCACAAGGCTTAATCCTGGACTTCATGCTCTTCAACATTTTTATTTTATTGGATGAAGGGGTTCAGGGAATACTTATCAAGTTTGTGGATAACACAAAATTGGGTGGAATAGTTAATACCCTAGAATACAGAAACAGATTTCAAAAATATATTGATAGGCTTGAGCATTGGACTGAAAGCAACAGAATGAAATTTAACAGGCAAAGTTCTACACCTGGGAGGGGAAATTTCACAGTTACAAAAAGGGGGATACTTGGCTCAGTAATGCTACATGCAAGAAGCATCTTGGAATTGTTGTAGATCACAAGCTGAATCAACAGTGGAATGTGGCTACAAAAAGGCCAGTGCTATTTTAGGCTGCATTAATAGAAGTATAGTCTCCAAATCCCATGAAGTACCAGTTCCCCTCTATTGGCACTGGTTAGATCTCATCTTGAGTACTGTGTCCAGTTCTGGACTCCGCACTTTAAGAAGGTTGCTAACAAACTGGAATAAGTTCAGAGGAAGGCAGCAGGAACTGGAAACCAACTCCTATGAAAAAGACTGAAAGAACTGGGCCTTGAGAAAAGAGGACTGAGAGGAGATACGATAGCACTCTTCAAATACTTGAATGATTGCCATACAGAGGAGGAGCAGCATCTGTTCTCGATCATCTCACAGATAATAATGGGCTAATACAGGACACATAATAATGGGCTCTAGTTACAGGAATCCAGATTTCAGTTGAATATCAGAAAAAACTTCCTGTTAGAGCAGTATCACAATGGGACCATTTACCTTGGGAGCCTTATAGGCCCCTTCCAACTCCATTATTCTACAATTCTATGATAACATTGACTCTTCTTCTGACACTAGCTGTCTCCTAAGATTGTCTGTGTCCTGTGGTCTCTGGTAATCTAGAGGCACTTGATTTGGGGCTTCAGGGTGATTAATAACAC
Source organism: Intellagama lesueurii (assembly GCA_037013535.1). Taxonomy (NCBI): domain Eukaryota; kingdom Metazoa; phylum Chordata; class Lepidosauria; order Squamata; family Agamidae; genus Intellagama; species Intellagama lesueurii. The sequence continues at coordinate 224,242,741 of JBAJHW010000002.1, forward strand.
TAGTTGGATTGTATGTAGACTTATCAACAGTCATATGGAAGTCTGGGTGAAGTTGTAAGGTGATAAGAAGCATTGCTTGATGGAATATTCTTCAGAATCAATTCTGTCTTTCTCACATTTGCCTGAAAGGCATCAGAATTGGCTGAAATCTTTTCAGAATGTATTCTAAATTGTAATGGTGGCTATTATTTTTATTACTTTCCTGCATTAAAATGGAAGCACTCTCTTGCTGAGTAAGACCATTTGACCCAATATTTTCTCAGCAAAGAATTTGGCATGGGGATAGGATATGTTTTATTCACTCACATAACATGTCCTTGCCTTAAATCAGTGCCTAACATGCAATATTGCCACCAATTGCCAAATCCAGTGCACAGCAATAAGATCCTCTGAATCTTTGAATCAGATGCTTGGATTTTGATTTTAACATGAACTTTAAAATATCAACTTTAGGTTTTGAAATATCTTCCAAATTTTAATTTAGATAAGCATTATTTTCAATTGCTAATCTAGGTGTTGTCAGGTTTAACTATCAATTTTCTATGTAAGCCAAGAATGTTTTTCTACTCTACACAATACAGTATTATTGTAATAAGACTGTCCATATTTAGTGACTTGCACTTACTCACCAACTGTCAGAAATATGGAACTTTCACCAAAGAATTTAATGTGTTGACATTTACCGCAGGGGAGATGTGGCAGTCTGTGGCAGGAAAAACAACAATGACTTTTGTGACATCTTGAAGACTAATAAGTCTTACGTGGCATAAGCTTCTGTGGGCTGCAATCCACTTTATTCGTTTTATGGGGTGCTGACATAGTACTTAATGTCTCTGATGAAGTGGGCTTCTGTCCTTGAAAGGTTAAATAAAATTCACTAATCTTCAAGGAACCACAGGGCTCTTTGCTGCTTTCCTGTTGTAAGAACTTTTCCATTACCCCAGATATGTGTCACATGAGGACAGTGTCAGAGATTTTTTATGACATTGGTGTGTTAAGATGTGCTTCAAGCTTACCACTCTTAAAGTCCAAATTCATCTGGTAGGTATTTGAGAGGCTGTCATTCCAGAACTTTGAATCATAGCAGAGCATAGGACTACTGTTTGTAATATAAACACCTGCAACCATGTGAATCCAAGTGCTGCATCACCTGTTTGTCTGTTAGGAAGACAGTCATTTTTAAGAGCACTGTGACTGCCAGGACCTAGAGTATTTAACAGAATACTGGTCGCAGTGCTTGAGGTGTAATTGATGTCATTGAGTGCAGGCCTCAACGTTTACACATACGGTATGTAGGTGAAACAGCAACTGGCCCGAGTGCATGCTCCAGAAATCATAAATCTGCATCCCTGAGCAGAAAATTGGAACAAACAGTGTCTAGACACCTTAATTCAGACCACTGTAGCCTATCTGATGTGTCAGTTGCTGGGACAGAAATGCTGTCAGATCAAAGGACATTAGGAAAAGGGGGGTGGGCTTCTGAATTTATGGACCTGGTACCTCTGAACTTCATGGTCTGAACCTTACTGGTGACATCATCTTTCTCCTTTGGAACGCTTTGTCCTATGTTCTGTTACAGCCAAGTGGAATACAGCATTTCTTTTTATTCAAACCAAGTGAAGAAGATGGCAGCAGGGACATTTTGCCATAATTATTATCAATTATTTCTAATTTTATTAGTCACTCTAATAAATGTATGTTTTAAATGGTTAATCACATCCTTCTGGGATTCCGACTTGTATGTAGTGCTGTTTGATGCTGCAAAAAGGAACCACCACCACCCCTGCTTCTGCCTCTCACTCTCCCAATTCCTCTTTTTCTCTCTGACTACACACCTGTTTGTATGCTTGTAATGGGTTGAGATTCAGCAAGATATCAACAGATTCATACTCATGAATCTGAGGGCAAAGGCTATTGCCATCTTCGTTACCTAGTGCTTGAGCTGTTCCATCAGTAAATTGTAGAACAGCTTTAAAAACTGTGCATACTTGGGAAGGAGTAGAGCAAAGGGACTTGCAAAGGAATAGAATGGAAGTGTGTCTAATTTTTGTTAATGTATTTCTCCCCCTCCCTCCTCTCCCTCTCAGTCTGTTCACAGTTCTCCAAGGGTGTCTATGCTATCTTTGGCTTTTATGAGAGGAGGACTGTCAACATGCTCACATCCTTCTGTGGGGCACTCCACGTCTGCTTTGTAACACCCAGCTTCCCTGTTGAGACATCCAACCAATTTGTTCTTCAGCTTCGCCCAGAACTACAAGATGCCCTCATCAGTGTTATAAAATTTTACAACTGCCAGAAATTTACATATATTTACGATGCTGACCGGGGTAAGTCTGAGTAGACAGTGAAACAAGGCAAGATGGACTAGGAGGGGAAGAAGGGAGGCTCAGACTTCATTAATTGCAGGAAGCACGGGGACCATACGACCAAAGTTCATTTCCGTCAGAAATGGACAAGCTAGGTCCATATTGCTATTTATATGTTTCTGTATCTATGAAGAATCCCATTCCCATCAATGGAGAAAAGCAAGTTGCAAGGTCTCTTCATAGACTGAATGGTGCAAGCAGAGCAAGCTAATTGCTGCTGCTGCTGCTACTGTTATTATTATTTCCCTTCCCCTTCTTTGCTCCAGCTGCCAAGATAAATTCCTAATCTTACAAATGAGTAGAGTGGCTTCTTAAGGCAGCCATGGGGAAGGGAGTGAGGGAAAGACTTTAAAAGGGCAATGGACATCCTCTTCTTTCAGTCCTTCTTTAAAGGGCACAGCAAACAGCCAGCTCCTCTCTGCATTTTCCATCCTTTCTCTCTCCTTTCACTTTTTCTCTTCCCTGGAACAGAAATTAGTGGTGACTACAGTGTTTATAAATTAATTTGCAGCAAAAAAAGACAAAGAAAGTTTATTTCTAAGGTAAACAGCATATTGTCCAACACGGTATCTTTCTTCAATCCCACCACTTTCTTCACTTTAAATTGCAGCATGTGAATGTCAGATTTAACATGGGGGAAATCATGGGAGATTCCATGAGTGACTCTGGGCTCTTTGCTCCACCTTGTGGTTATCGGGGGTTGTACAAATACTTGTAATTCAATTCATATTTACAAATTTGTCCAACAACAGTACATATCCCATATATGGGTGCATGTATAAATAGAGAGACATATCGTCAGAATTCTATTAGTGACTTTTGTCTGTGTAAGTCAAATTTCTTAACTTCACTGATAGCTAACAAAGCATTGGTCACATTATTAAGAGTGCACCTTTTGACCAAACAGACATGAACTGCTGGATAGCTCAGTGGCTTAGGTATCTGGCTGTAGAGCCAAAGGCTGGAAGTTCAATTCCCCACTGTGGCTCCTTGATGGGGCTGGACTTAATGAACCATAGGGTCTCTCTTCCAGCTCTGCAGTTCTAAGATTATTATTATTATCGTTATGTGCCTTGTACTGCATTTAATTCACTGTGGTGAGTTACACAATTTAGCTAAAGCCCATATAAATCATCAACAGGCTTCTCACCTGTACTTAATGTCTGCCAATCTGTATGTATAGAACTTATTAATGTGATGCTTTCTGCTCTGAGGCTAAAGTAGGAGTAGAGTATATGTGTCCTACAGGCCACACAAAACCTCCAGGGGCCCAAATGTACCACCAACATCCCTGGTTGGTCCCTATACCAATCTAAAGATTGCTTTTAAAAAAAGGTTTGGCATAAAGGAAGAAAAAGTGGAGTGGAGTTCACTAGAGCATGTGAGGCCCTCCAGGGTTCATGGATGGGAAGCCTGTTCAGGTTGGAGAGAAAAAATACCATTTTGCACTACAACCTCCAGGGTTTCCCAATTCATTGGGCATGCTGGCAAAGGGATTTCTAGGAGATATAGTCCAAAAATATATCATTTCTAAGCTCTTGTATAAATAAAGGATTTACAAGTTCTACAGTAGACGTTTGCAGCAATTGAATGGTGCAAGAGAAGGAAATCAATGGGGCTTCTGATTTCTTTTTTTCCCATCCCCTTTCCCTTCCCTAACCTCATTCTAACTCAGGCTTGTCAGTACTTCAAAAAGTGTTGGATACAGCTGCAGAAAGGAACTGGCAGGTGACTGCTGTCAATATCATGACAGCCACAGAAAAGGACTACAAGACACTCTTCCTGAATCTGGAAAAGAGGAAAGAACGGGTCGTGGTGGTGGACTGTGAATCAGAGCGGCTAAATGCCATTTTGAGCAAGGTACGTTCTAGCCTCAAGCACTACCAAGGGAGGGAGGGCAAACAACAACTGCCAAGAGTTCTGTGTCGTCTTAAAGAGGAATTGATTTCTTTCTGCCCAATAAGTGCGCCATTCGGCTTTGCACGACTTTGCAGCTTTCACAGTTGCAGCCTATTATTTTCAAAGTTGAAGTGGGAGGGGCAATGAACATGGTTAACAGAACTTGAATGGATAGAAGTAGACCTTTGTATTGAATATTGGGTCATATTTTTGTTTCTTTATTAATGCTCATGTTTTCACTGAGGGCTTACTTGATACCGTAGGACATAGATCACATGATAGAGTTTATTTGTTCATTTATCTCTGTAGCCCCCCCCCCCTGACAACAGACATTCTTAAAAGTCACATGTGAATAAAAAACTACAAAAATTGTTTCAGACCCTGTGCTGTTCCCCCCTCCACTTCATTTGAATTCATTGAATCTTACTTTTCAGTTTTTCCACAGTTCAGCCAGACAAAATTAAAATGTTTACTTTATGCTTCTAATCTCATAGGTCATTTACTTGAAACAGTGGTTGTTCGAAGTCTGGAACTAATTTTAATTAAACGAATGTGCTATGCCTACATGCTTAGTTTGTGGTATAAAACTTCACTTGGTAAATCCTTCCAATACAGTTCAGAGACAGGAATGCTAGATTGTTACCTCAATTTCTTTATCCCCTTTCAAAAATGTATCTTTACTCTTTTGGCTCTCCTTTCTGTTTCCCAGCCATAGTTTAGTTTTATTCAGGTGTCTGGAAACCAGAAACTGCCCCCCGCCCCAGCAATTTCCCAGTGTAAGGGGATGCATATGATTTTTCACTCTTGGTATGAAAGCCTCATATTACTGCAACAGCTTCAAAGATATATTAATCAGTTCTTACAGAAAAGAAAAAAGAAAAGAACTAGATCTGAAAATGATGGAAAGTAAACATAGTTTTGCATGTGACACACAAGAGCAATCATGATATTACACTACAAAAGCAGATGATAACTCGTTAAAAACATTTTCAGAAAAGTTGCTCAGAAAAGCCATGCCAGCATGCAGGAAGGCAGAAATGTTTGCTAAAGTAAACGGACACAATTTGCAAAGCCTTCTACAGACAGTAGGCCTGTTCCGATGCATAAAATATTGTCCATGACAAAACAGCTGCTGTGCTGTAACTCTGGGATTAGAGTGTTTATCAAATTAATCTCACGATTCCCCTGGGCTCCTCCCATCTGTTTACTTGTATTCACCTGTTGTCTTATACCTGAACTGTGATTTATGCTGCTGTGAGCTGTGCTTTCAGTTCTAGAGGCCACCGTTGCAAAGGATTCCCAGTTCTTCAAATAAACCAGACATTTTAAAGGCATTATTAAAAGCAAAGGCAGCAGGGCTTGACTCTGCAAGGCGTAATGAAGGTGCCAGGTTTTCATCTCTGGGGAACAAATTTTCATCTTTGACTACAAAGTGGGCATCATATAGAGAGCTTCCCAACGCAGTCCAGTACTGTAGAGGTTGACTTCCCTGCATCTGCAATTTGCAATGCTGATTCTAACATTTCGACACACAGTGGCATACTATAGTTCTTTTAGAGCTTAACGTTTTTCTATATTTCTTTTGATTTTTATGATGGTTTCATTAGGCAGGTATAACTGGTGGCTGGTGTGACTGGAGCTCCTTTGAATGCTGATTTATTTAACTGATTCACAAAGAACTCCAAAAAACCTTTCCAGCCACCAATATGGCTTTTATAAATTTGAATAGTTCCAAGTAACTGCTATAAATGCTATGCTGTCTTTAAGAACTAGCCATTCTGAAGCAAAAGCACCCAGTATACCACATTCTTGTGGAACTCTGCCCCAACAGGGCAGACCACATTGAGCATCAATAGTGATAGAAGAATTTTGGCTGAGCTCCAAGATCTTGAGGGGAGAAAGATGTTTCTGAGGTACATGTGGTCAAGTCTGTTTAACGTTTTACTGCTTGGAAAGTCACAGGGAGCCATCTAATGCCAGTGAGGGGTTACATGCTGTGATTCAACAGCTTTTTATCCAATGAGTCACATCTAGAGATGGGAGCTTCATGTGTCATACAAAGCACAAAGCACAGCACCACAGGTGGTGCTGAGTTCCATGAGTTCCCCACGGGCCTCCTGGTCTGCTTACTGGGCTCCACATGCTGCAGGGGACCTTCTGTGGCAGCAGCACTCCAATCCAGGCAGGAGCCCAGCCAGCCTTTCCCCAGTGACTGCCCCTTAGGCAGTCAACCACTTGGGCAAGGATGCAGGATGGGGAGTCTCCCTGCACAGCCAATGAGTAGTTGGCTGCCTGGGGAGATGGGGAAAGACTGGCTGGGCTCCTGCCTGCCAAGCCGGCCTGGGTTGGAGCAATGCTGCCAAAGAAGGGCCCCAGCAGCATGATGGAGAAGCTGACTCAGCAATCTCCACTGATTCAATGGTCCTGCTCTAATGCAATTTCCTATGCTAAACAGCAGGATTTCAGACAGTGACAGAGAGAGAGAGGCAGGCAGGAGGACCTTTACCACGTTTTCTGAAATTAATGCAAAGTATCTCTGTGACAGTCTATGTTAAACACACATAAACGGAGACACACACCTACAGAGCAATCATAAAAGGATAAGCTGATGATTTTTTTTAAAAAAGAGATGCAAACAAACCATCTGATGCTTCATATTTTAAAAAAATCTCTGAAACAAAGCATCAGCTATCACAGGTTTGTGCAATATGTTCAAGTTACACAATATGTATGTTATGTAAAATGTTGAGTCACCAGCACTAGAAAGTATCTTGCTTGGTTGGAAATCAAAAAGAAAAGAATTACAATTTCTTGTCCTCGACAAGCAAGAATTTGCACTCCTGTATTATCTCACCAAGACATCAAGAAGAGGTGGCAAGAATACACAGAGGAATTATACCAGAAAGATCTGGATGTCCCGGACAACCCAGATAGTGTGGTTGCTGACCTTGAGCCAGACATCTTAGAGAGTGAAGTCAAGTGGGTCTTAGAAAGCATGGCTAACAACAAGGCCAGTGGAGGTGATGGCATTCCAGTTGAACTATTTAAAATCTTAAAAGATGACGCTGTTAAGGTGCTACACTCAATATGCCAGCAAGTTTGGAAAACTCAGCAGTGGCCAGAGGATTGGAAAAGATCAGTCTACATCCCAATCCCAAAGAAGGGCAGTGCCAAAGAATGCTCCAACTACCGTACAATTGCACTCATTTCACACACTAGCAAGGTTATGCTCAAAATCCTAGAAGGTAGGTTTCAGCAGTATGTGGACCGAGAACTCCCAGAAGTACAAGCTGGATTTCGAAGGGGCAGAGGAACTAGAGACCAAATTGCTAACATGTGCAATTTCTCTTATGGAGAAAGCCAGAGAGTTCCAGAAAAACATCTGCTTCTGCTTCATTGACTACGCAAAAGCCTTTGACTGTGTGGACCACAGCAAACTATGGCAAGTTCTTAAAGAAATGGGAGTGCCTGACCACCTTATCTATCTCCTGAGAAATCTATACGTGGGACAGGAAGCAACAGTTAGAACTGGCTATGGAACAACTGATTGGTTCAAAATTGGGAAAGGAGTACGACAAAGCTGTATATTGTCTCCCGGCTTATTTAACTTATATGCAGAATACATCATGCGAAAGGCTGGACTGGAGGAATCCCAAGCCGGAATTAAGATTGCCGGAAGAAATATCAACAACCTCAGATATGCAGATGATACCACTCTGATGGCAGAAAGTGAGGAGGAATTAAAGAACCTCTTAATGAGGGTGAAAGAGGAGAGCGCAAAAAATGGTCTGAAGCTCAACATCAAAAAAATGAAGATCATGGCCACTGGTCCCATCACCTCCTGGCAAATAGAAGGGGAAGATATGGAGGCGGTGACCGATTTTACTTTCTTGGGCTCCATGATCACTGCAGATGGGGACAGCAGCCACGAAATTAAAAGACGCCTGCTTCTTGGGAGGAAAGCGATGACAAACCTAGACAGCATCTTAAAAAACAGAGACATCACCTTGCCGACAAAGGTCCGCATAGTCAAAGCTATGGTTTTTCCAGTAGCGATGTATGGAAGTGAGAGCTGGACCATAAAGAAGGCTGACCGCCAAAGAATTGATGCTTTTGAATTGTGGTGCTGGAGGAGACTCTTGAGAGTCCCCTGGACTGCAAAGAGAACAAACCTATCCATTTTGAAGGAAATCAACCCTGAGTGCTCACTGGAAGGACAGATCCTGAAGCTGAGGCTCCAATACTTTGGCCATCTCATGAGAAGAGAAGACTCCCTGGAAAAGCCCCTGATGTTGGGAAAGTGTGAAGGCAAGAGGAGAAGGGGACGACAGAGGACGAGATGGCTGGACAGTGTCATCGAAGCTACCAACATGAATTTGACCCAACTCCGGGAGGCAGTGGAAGACAGGAGGGCCTGGCGTGCTCTGGTCCATGGGGTCACGAAGAGTCGGACACAACTTAACAACTAAACAACAACAAAATTATCTCACCATTTTATGAAATGCCTTTTCCTGCACCCACACTGTATTATTTTATTGACATAAACACATATCTGGATACCTTTAAAGGATTTTTCTTTATGGTACACCTTCAGTGCTTACTTTTCTATCCAGCAGTTGGAATGTTAACCATTACAAAGTGGACAAGAGAACCCATAAAACTACAAGGGATTTTATCATTCATCTAGTTCTGTCCCCCACTCAAAACAGACTGTGCATCTAGCACATATCTGATAGATGGCTGCCTAGCATCTGTTTAAAATATCGGAGTGGATCATGATTTGAGCACACTATAGGCTGCCAATAGTACATAGAATCATAGATTCATAGAAAAGTGAAGTTGGAAGGGGCCTATAAGGCCATCAAGTCCAACCCCCTGCAGGAATACAATCAAAGCATATCTGCCAGGTGATTATCTAAGTTTTTCTTGAATGCCTCCAGTGTTGGAGCACTCAACAACTCCCAAGGTAACTGGTTCCACTGTCGCATTGCTCTAACAGTTAGGAAGTTTTTTCCTGATATTCCACCGAAACCTGGCTTCCTTTAACTTGAGCCCATTGTTGCATGTCCTGCACTCTGGGTAGATCAAGAACAGATCTTGCCCCTCCTCTGTATAACAGCCTTTCAAATATTTGAAGAGTGCTATCATATCACCCCTCAGTCCTCTTTTTTCAAGGCTAAACATGCCCAATTATTTCAGCCTTTCCTCATAAGGCTTGGTTTCCAGCCCCCTGATCATCCTTGTCACCCTCCTCTGAACTTCTTCCAATTTGTTAGCATCCTTCTTGAAGTGTGGTGTCCAGAACTGGACACAATACTCAAGGTGAGGTCTAGCCAGTGCTGAATAGAGGGGGACTAGCACTTCGTGGGATTTGGAAACTATACTTCTATTAATGCGGCCTAAAATAGCATTTGCCTTTTTTGTAGCCACATCACACTGTTGGCTCATATTTAGTTTGTGATCTACGACAATTCCAAGATCCTTCTCGCTCGTAGTTTTGCTGAGCCAGGTATCCCCCATCTTGTAACGGTGCAATTGGTTTCTTTTTCCGAGGTGCAGTACTTTGCACTTATCCCTTTTGAATTTCATTTTCTTGCTTTCGGCCCAGTGCTCCATCCTATCAAGGTCATTTTGAATTTTGTTTCTCTCTTCTAGGGTATTAGCTATTCCGCCCAATTTTGTATCATCTGCAAATTTGACAAACATTCCCTGCACTCCCCCATCCAAGTCATTAATAAAAATATTGAATAGCACAGGGCCCAGGACTGAGCCTTGGGGTACCCCACTTGTTACCTCCTCCGAGTTAGAGAAGGACCCATTAATCATCACCCTCAGAGTATGATTCTCTAGCCAATTGTGTATCCACCTGACACTTGATCTATCCAGCCCACACCTAGTTAGCTTGCTAATCAGGATATCATGGGGCACTTTGTCAAAAGCTTTGCTGAAGTCAAGATATACTATACTTGCCTTCAGCAAAGGAGAACCTATCACCTCATGAGGCAGTCTGTTCCACAGTCAAATAAGTCTTGCTGCTAGGACATGGCTCCTAATGTTTAGTCATAGTATGCCACCTTGCAACTTGATCTAGTCCTGCTTCCTCAAGCAACAGAGATTGATTCTGCTCCATTTAATCATTCTTCAGCAAGTTGGACTTATCTGCCTCTTTCAACTTGTAAAAGTCGGAGGGTTTCCAAACCCTCAGCATCCTGGCTCCTCTCTCCTAGCTTTTTTGCCTGCATCTTAAAAATGGTTGGTTCGAAATGCAACCTCACACAGAACATAATGCATCCAGTGATTGTACAGTTGTGTTAATATAGTCAAAGAATGCATTCATTTCCCTAAAGCCACACTGCACAGTGATTCATACCCAGCTTGTTATCTACTAAGTAGTCTAGGTCCTTTTCTAGGTCTTCCCCACCCTATACTTGTTTTTGATGCGGAGCGTATCTGAAAGCAAGATTTTACATTTATACTGGCTAAATTTCATCTTTTTAGTCTGGCCACATCCTTTGTGAAACCTGATTTTACCTTCTGTGGTGTTTGCTTGTACTCCCAGCTTCACATCAGCTGCAGAACTAATAAACAATCCTTCTACACTAGAGATAGGCACGAATCACAAAAATGGCAATTTGTTTTGATTCATGATTCGTTAAGGTCAACGAATCAAGAATAAATGAATTTACGATTTTTTTCTGATGAATCGATGATTCAATTTGTCGATTCATTTTTGCCTTTAAAACCCTGTAAAATGCCCCCCCCCCCAGCATTTAGAGAGACCAAAATTGCAGGGACGCTCCCCCTGACTCTCCTCTACAAACCCTGCTAGTTTGTTGGCATTTGGGTTTAGATGTCTGAGTTATACATCCACAAAAAGCTCCTCCCAGGAAAATTCTCCCCAGGCACCTAGAGACACCAACATCACTGGGAAGCTTCTCTTGATTCTCCTCTACAATCCCTCTGTTTGGTGAAGATTGGTTTTCAGACATATGTGTTATTGACCCACGAACTGTGTCCCCCAAGGAAAGTGCCCTTTAGCAGCTGACTTGGGGAAACCCAATCGTCACCAAACATGGAGGGATTGTAGAGGAGATTCAGGGGAAGCGTCTCTGCAATCTTGGTGTCTCTAGGTGCCTGGGGGACCATTTTATAGCCTAATGAATCAACAAATAAAAAATCATTAAAAATTCATTGATTTGTATACATTGGGGCATTGATCAATATGAATACAAATCAGTGACTTAGTGATTTTTGAATGAATTTGGTGGTTCATTTTTTATTTCTGCCCCTCTCTATGCACTCATCTAGGTCACTTATAAATAAACTATAATGGTAGACATACCAGATACACTTTTATGTAGTAGTCTAGCATTGTCTGTTTCCCAGTTAAAAGGCAAAGGATAATTTTCACTGAGCCTCCTTGAACCAGAAACACTGGAACAGAGAAACATTTAGATTTTTTTTTCAAGTTAGAAATAAGTGGACAAAGCACAGGGTGCCATTTCTAGAGTTCATACATATGGTCAGTTAGGTTAGTACTGGGTCTGATGCCCTTAGGTTATTGAATTGATATAAGCAGATTTTTCCCCCCTCTACTACTAATAGCAGTTCCACTTCCAGAGCAGGGGTGATTTATATTTGGGAATCAGGTACAGACAGATAGAGCCAATTGCCCTTCCCATGGTGCTAGAGATTTCCACACACACATACCTGAGCTGTAGCTCATGTCCATCTTGTCGCATACCCCCAGAAACTGCTTTTAGAGGAAAGGAAATTATATTGATAGATCCAGTGAGAGACCTCCCATGTAATGGTTTGTATGGCCCCCAGAGACAAAGTGAATCAACCTGGTGTCTGCTCACATGTAGAAATGGCAAGAGTCTACGCCAGTGCTTTTTACAACTGAATGGCAGGGAGAGGTTTTTCAAATGCAACCCTCCCAATTAATTTTATACAAAATGTCTCACCTGACTATTTCAGCCCCAATGTGCGGATATTAAAGGAAAAAGAGCAAAACAAGCCTGACTGTTAGCACTCCTAGTCTATATACACCAAAGGTAGTGATCTTCCATATTGAAGCCCACTTTACATTCCTGCTAGGCAAATGAATCTTGTGTTTATTCAGTGGTTCTTCTTCGTGGTCTCTGTGAATGCACACTAATGGGTTAATTCTGCGCCTGCGCAGAGATCTCCGGAATATTCTAGAGCTTTATGCTAATCTATGTAGGACCGCCCCCCTCCCATCCACGAGGTCCGCCCGCCCTCCAAGTACCTCAGTTCTTTTTTACCGCCGCTGCATGAGGTCTCCTATTAGAGCTGCTCCTCTTTCGCCGTCGCGATTCCTGTAAAAGAACAGTTTTTCTTTTCTCTCTATCTTGTTTCGATAACAGTAAGACACTATTTCCTTACCGCCCCCCGTCCCCTTCCCTTTTCCCCTCCAGTTTCTTCCCTTCCCGCCATTTATGGCAAAGAAAACCCCCCCTTTTAAGAAGTGCGTAAAGTGCTTCAACAAGATCTCTCTCTCGGACGGACACAAATATTGCCTGTTCTGTCTAGGGGAAACCCACCAGACCTCTTCCTGCCAGTTTTGCAAAAACTTTACAAGACAGGCTTTGAAACTGAGAGAGCAACGCTTACGCTCCCATCTTTAGGAACAGTCACTCCAACCTCCGACCATGGATGCCCCGCCTGTTGCTGAGCCTCCTTCACACCCTTCGGTTTCAGCCGCTACTTCTCCTACTCCCTCCAAGGCTTCTCTTAGACCGAAGCACAAGTCTAAGGCACCTCCGTCTGCCAAACCGTCTTCCGCACCGCCGTCGCTCCCACCTTCTGATTCCACCAAGCAGAAGAAGAAGAAAAAACCATCCTCTCAGGCGCGACCTCCCCCAGTACCGGACCCTCCGGTACAGGACCGGTCTGCGATCCGTATTGATTTGTCGGACGACGCGCTCGTGATTCCGTCTGCGCAGCCTGAATCCCCTATATTGGCTCAACTCCCGGTCTCACCGGTCGAGGCGGATTTGACTATGATACCATTGTCTCCGCATTCGAGCCCGCCTTCGACACATCGCTCCACGTCTGTGGGCGAGTCGAATTCAGCCTCTACAGTACCGCAACGTCCTCTCCCACGTAAGAGGCAAAGGAAGGAACGACATACTTCCCATGGTACCGATCTGGATAGACCCACCACGCCTACTGGGTCCATTCCATCCCGGGAAACATCCCGACGGCACAAGCATGCCAGGAGGGTCAAACTCTACCAACCCAAGGAGTATTACGACCCAATGTATAAGCGGTCCTGGTTTACGACTCGTCGATACCATCCTTCCGACCTCGACTACTACCGAGATCGTCGATACCGATGCCGCTATTACTATGATACGGACACCTCGTCCTCATCCTCATACCTACGGTACAGACATCGGTACCGAGAGGATTATCGATCCCAGTCCTCCTCAGAGGTTGATTCGGTGCCGGGATCCCCGGTACCGTCCCGGACGTCCAGAAAGAGACGATACACGGATGTTGCCCAGCCCTGTACCGTGCCACCGAAAAAGTCTCACACCTCGGTACCGTTACCTCAGAAGTCGGTACAGTCTACCATGACCTATTCAGGCCCTCAACCCTCAGCCTCCGGTACTAAACAACCTACCAGGAGACATCACAGGCAAACCCCGGTACCGAACCAACCATCACAAACCCACCAGACGCCTACCGCTCCGGTACCATCTTTTTCTAAATCTCTCCATACCGTGCCTGCTTCACCGCCTCCTTTTTATGGGCCATCATCTCCTGCTCCTTCCTCGCGTTCTGTCTCATCGCGCTCTTCACTTTCGGTACCGGACCAGGGGTCCATCCCTAATCTCCCAACACCGGACTCTGACAGTAATCGCAATGAACTGTCTCCTTCGGATGATTTCTCATTATATTCCCAGCTAATCCTACGGGTAGCCAAGTCACTTGCCCTGGATGTTAAACAACCTCCTCTGATACAAACAGATAAAGTATATGAGGATATCAACAACCAGCAATCTCTTCCTCCTAGCATGACTTTCATACCATCACTTCTGGAACTGACTAAGGAAACATGGTCTAAACCATCCTCCATCCCACAAATGTCGCGCAAGGTGGAAAATTTCTACAGGACCCATGGGAATGATACCACATTCCTCTACAAACACCCACCACCCAAATCACTCATCGTAGACGCAACTCAGAGTAGAACCCGTAACCATTCTTCTACGACTCCTAATAACAAAGAAGGGAGGAAACTGGATGTTGCAGCCCGCCGGGTTTACTCCCTTGCTTCCTTCAACCTTCGTGCTGCAAATTACATTGCTGCAATGGGAGCGTACCATCGCCATTTATGGTCCAAGGCCCTCCCATCTCTTCAGTCGGCCTCTGGCGAATATAAGACACGAGGACTGGCATACCATCAAGAGGCCATGACTCTTGCTCGCCAAGAAAGGATAACAGCCAGACACATTATTGATGCCTCGGCCAGACAGTTAGTTACAGCAATAGCACTACGCAGATACGCTTGGTTAAAATCTGCACAAATACCAGAGGACGTTAGAATGAGAATTGAAGACTTACCCTTCAATGGCTCCAGCCTCTTTGATGACAAGACCGACGATATACTGGAAAACCTGCAAAAGCTGAAAAAGACAGCGCGGTCATACAACACACAACAACCATATCGACCGTATAGAACACAGTGGCGTCGTCCTTACCAATACCAACAATCAAAGCCGTATTACGATAGAAATAGACAATTGACACAAGCTGCCACGACTTTCCATCAAAGAAATGCCATGCAGCGTCAAAGACCCAAGCAATCCTTCCGTCGCCTGGAAAAGAAACAGAAACAGGGCCTTTGACTCCACTCTGACTCAGATCCGCCTCATCCACCTTTCCCCTGCACCCACCACCAGGCTATCACCACACCTCCCAGTCTGGACTTCCATCACATCAGACAATTGGGTACTTACCATCGTTGCCATCGGCTACGCCATAGAATTTGCACAATTACCACCCCACAATCTCGTCATAACGTCTCCATCCGACGTCCTCTACCAAGAGATCCGGTCCCTCCTCTCAAAGGACGCTATATCACCTTTCACCATCATAGAAGAACATCCAGGTTTCTTCTCTCGGTACTTTACCGTTCCGAAAAAAGACGGGGGATTAAGACCTATCCTCGATCTACGGGATCTCAATTATTACATCGTCTCCAGATGTTTCCGGATGGTCACGCTAGAACGAATATTACCCTTACTCCAAGACGGCGATTGGTTTGCCGTCATAGATCTCAGCGATGCGTATTTCCATATTACCATACGCCAACAGCATCGCAAATATCTCCGGTTCGCTGTAGGAGAGCACGCCTTCGAATTCAAAGCCCTCCCCTTCGGCCTCTCCACCGCACCAAGAGTATTTACAAAGTGCATGGCTCCCGTGGCGGCCCATCTGCGTACCCTGGGAGTTACAGTTTTTCCCTACATAGACGACTGGCTTGTGGTCGCTCCGTCTCACGCACAAGCTCTAAAAGACATTCGCACCACTCTCTCCCTCCTGGCGGATCTGGGCCTCAGAGTCAACGAGCAAAAGTCAATTCTCGTACCTACCCAGCGCATTACATATATCGGCGCCGAGTTAGATTCCACACGGGCGAGAGCTTTCCTCCCCCAAGAAAGACTCACAAAAATTCACACCCTAATACGCCAATTCCGCCCACACGCTCTGGTCACGGCTCACACTGCCCAACGTCTTCTGGGCCTAATGGCCTCCACGACCTCTACGATTCTTCATGCCAGGCTGAAACTTCGCTCCCTCCAATCGTGGTTCCTTACCCTCTTCGACCCCATGACAGACAGCCAATCCAAACCTTTGCGGGTGACACCCGAACTTTCTTCCCAGCTTCGCTGGTGGGACGAACCATACAACCTACTCATGGGTCGCTCCTTTTCTCCTCTACAACCCACGATTCAAATCGTGACAGACGCAAGCACCACCGGATGGGGCGCACACTGCAACGAAGTGCGGATCCACGACAGATGGTCACACAAGGAACAAATGCTCCATATAAACAACCTGGAGCTTCTGGCTATCTTCAAAGCCCTCAAGGCCTTCGAGCCACTTGTAACGGGCACCGTGGTACAAATTACAACAGACAACACGACAGCTCTGTTTTACCTCAACAAACAGGGAGGCACCCGCTCCCTCCCACTTCTCTATCTGATAGTACAGATATGGGAATGGTGCTTGGAACGCCACGTCTTTCCCATGGCAGTTTACATAGCCACGCACGACAACACAATAGCAGACGGCCTCAGCCGTCTACAGGGTCAGATGCATGAATGGTCACTAGACCACATGATATACCTCGACCTTTGCAATCGCTGGGGCACTCCCGACATCGACATGTTTGCGACCCCCAGCAATGCCAAATGCGACGTCTTTTATTCCAGAGGCGGAATCGGATGCGGATCCATGGGAGATGCTCTAATGGCAGATTGGTCTCTGGACCTTATTTACATGTTCCCTCCCTTCCCGCTCCTTCTTCGCACCATATCCAAGATCAGACTAGACCACACCAACGTGATCCTGATTGCCCCGTGGTGGCCAAGGCAGCCGTGGTTCACTCTCCTCAAAACTCTGAGCAGCGACTACTTCCGCCTACCACCGCTCCCACACCTCCTCTCGCAACACCACGGCCAAACTCACCATCCTGACATACGAACTCTCAACCTCACAGCCTGGAGAATCTCGCTGCCGTGAATGTAATACTAGCTCATGCACGAAAGCCTTCCACAACTAAACTATATTCCTACAAGTGGGCTAGCTTTACAAAGTTTGCTAACCAATTCAACTTACCAGTCTCGCCAACCAACCTCGAAACTGTTCTGCAGTTTCTCTCCCATCTTTTTCATAATCGTCTATCTCTCTCGACACTGAAAGTCTACCTATCTGCAATCGTGGCTCACCAACCACAAACCTCAGACGCCTCCATGCTCTTCCGTCACCCAAGACTAAAACAGTTCCTGCGAGGTGTTGCTAACATGCGCCCTCCTGCTCCTTCACCACATCCACAGTGGTCCCTTTCTCTGGTGCTGCATTGCCTCTCTCGCCCTCTGTTTGAACCGATGGCCACTACGTCTGAATACCTTCTCTCTCTGAAGACACTGTTTCTCGTCGCTATCACCTCCGCGCGTAGAGCTTCAGAGCTCGCGGCTTTGAGAACCAACCCTCCCTTTCTCCAGTTCCACCCTGATAAGGTTACTTTATTCCCGGATGTATCCTTCCTACCTAAGGTAGTGTCAACTTTCCATATGTCACAACCTATTATTCTTCCCACGTTCTTTCCGTCCCCCACAACGGATCTCGAGCGCTCATTGCACTCGCTGGACGTAAAGAGGGCCCTCTCCTTCTACCTCTCCAGGACAACCTCGTTCCGCAAGTCCAAGAGGCTCTTCGTATCTCCACACCCCCCTCACAGGGGTTCCCATGTGTCCTCACAAACTATCTCCAGGTGGTTGGTTTCTACTATTAAGCTGGCATACCAAACTGCCAAACGGCCTTTACCTGATGGCATCAAAGCTCATTCTACTAGAGCCACTGCCACATCTGCAGCTTTCCTTCGTGGAGTTCCCCTCCCAGACATTTGCAAAGCTGCTACGTGGTCTACGCCATCCACATTCGCCGCCCACTACAGACTAGACCTGAGGGCTAAGGCTGATGCCTCCTTTGGACGGGCTGTGCTGTCTTCAATTGTGTCGTGACGTCCCTCCGCCTTTAAGGTAAGCTGGTTAATCACCCATTAGTGTGCATTCACAGAGACCACGAAGAAGAAAGAGAGGTTACCTACCTGTAACTCTGGTTCTTCGAGTGGTACTCTGTGAATTCACACTTCCCGCCCGTCCTCCCCTCTGTCCGTCACTCCTGCGTTAACTATGCACCGGCGGACTACCTATAGAACTGAGGTACTTGGAGGGCGGGCAGACCTCGTGGATGGGAGGGGGGCGGTCCTACATAGATTAGCATAAAGCTCTAGAATATTCTGGAGATCTCTGCGCAGTCGCAGAATTAACCCATTAGTGTGAATTCACAGAGTACCACTCGAAGAACCAGAGTTACAGGTAGGTAACCTCTCTTTTTTGTGGTTGGTTTGCTTTGGTTGACAAAACCCATGTCACAAGCAATGGAAAATAGTAGATTTTCAAAACAAAACAAAATTAAATATTTATTTTATCCTATTTTTGTTATCCTTTTGTAACCTGCACTCATAGCTTAAAAGTAAGAGCCATTTTCTTTTGCCCAAAGTTTATCCCTTAAAACATCTTGAAGCTAAGTCACAGTCAAGGGTTGGGGGGTGGGATCCATGTCACAGAATAAACCTTTCATGAAAGATCATGCTGATTTGCAAGTGTTCCATAACTCATTTGCTTCAGTCATTATTTAATTATCTTACCCAGGAGATCTGCATAGTGTGAAAAGGTGGTGAAGCCTCACTTATTTGTATCCAGAAGTGCTAACAAATGTCTGCTCTGATAACACTAATTGAGGTGCTGGGAGATTAGCATAGGAGACAGACAGCTTTTAAATGTATACTCAAGAGCATTTCATAAAGGCTAAGGCAGGTGAGCCAGTTAACACATGAACAAATGTCCAAAAACGACAAATCTATTTGGTTATAATTGCAGGGCTGAAGTTCTTTATGACATGGTTTTGTGTTCCTCTGGATTTCACCTGGGTAAGGATGTGAAATTGAAAACCTATTCGCATATCTCCTTTCTGTGGCCATCTTCCCTAAAAACAAAAACAAGAAAAAAGATTTGTGCTGGCTCTGTTCTTGCTTATAGCTGGAAACACGATACTACTAATAAAAAAATTCAGGAGGAAGGGGACCAAAAAAGGGCTAAGGGATGTGCTCATTGCCTAGTAGCTGTCTTTTTTTATTCCAAAATGGATAATACTATAAATCTTTGGTTTAATAGGAAGTCTGATAGGAGCATGGCACACATTTACCCAAACAAATGGGTGGAAATGCAAAAATAGATGAGGAGCAATGCAGCCAACATTTCCCTTTAGAAACAGCCTCTTTTGATCCGAAGTAGCAATGATGTCTATTATTGACCAAGAAACATGACAGCACCATGGGTCATTCAACATTTATATTGACAAAGAGCAGTAAAACTGCCTGCATTGAGCCCCATAAATGTCAGGATGGTGGGGGAAAAGAATGCTCAGACAACACTCCATGCTCTTTATAGAGGAAAATCATATATAACTGTACCACACTGAGCCTCTACTCTGGTTACATTTCAATGTCCTGGGGCAATGTTTTTTTCTGAAGACACCGAGTAGCATGGGCACAATGAAATGTGCTGCATGGGTTGCACCAGAATGTATGACTGACCTTTAGTCAATATTACTCCAGCTGGAATCTGAAAATGTCTTGACTTTGTAAGCCTAGTATTCAACAGAATATGGGCAAAGTGTTGTTGCATTTATAGGACGATCATAGATTTTGAGTAGATTAAACGAGGAGAGACATATCTTGAACACTACAAATTTTACTTTGCACTTTAATTTGTACTTCCCCATCTCATATGCGAACTAAAACGCATGAGTTCTACTTAAATGTTTGCACTTTTCCTAATTTTGTGAGGCAATTCTGCCATCAGAACCTGTGTACAAAATGCATACATTAGGGCTAAGTACATGCAGCATGTATGTTGGGGGAAAAACAAACCCAACCAATTTGTCCGTCTCTAGGCATTACACTAATAAACTAAACAACAACATCAACACCACCAACAACAACAACAACTCTCCATGTTGGTGAGGTAAAGAATAACAATAGTTTGCTGTAAATTTGTGAAGCACCAATCTAAGATATTCTAAGTTTGCATGCCCCTTTTGGGATATATCAGCCATGCATCTTTTACTGTCTCTTGCTCATTCTGGTCATGCAGTAAATGAAACGCTAAGTGTATCTACAGTACACAGTTACAGCCGTTTGATGCCTCTTTGCTGTAATAGCTGTATCTGCTGGAATCCTGGAGCTCTTGGGAAGAGAATTCTAAATACTTCACCACACTAGAAATTCCAGGATTCCATAGGAAGGAGCCCGGACAGTTACAGAGGTATCAAATTGCTATAACTTTGTAGTGAAGATAAATTTAGCATGTTTTAAAGGTCTTCTGGTTTAAATTTGAGGACTGTATTTCAAAATATCTTCTCAGTTGCTCTAATGTACATGTTTCTTTATATCGTAAAATAATTGCATCAGAATATTGGTAAGTTTCTTTTCTGGAATCCCCAAAAAGTAACTTTCCAAAGCTCTGAGGGAGAAATATTGAGAAATTCTTCTCAATTTACTGATCAATTATGGTGTTCAATTAAATATTTTGTGTTTCATTTTTACAGATTGTCAAAATTGAAAATAATGGGAAAGGATATCACTATATTCTTGCAACTTTGGTAAGCTGAATCTTGTTTGCTGCTTCATGCATACAATGTGTGTTTTCTGATTGGTTTTAGGGTTTTAGTGCAATGTTATGTGTAACTCCCTGGAAACAAGGGCTATAAAACACACTTCTGAGTAAACATGTACATGATTCTGTGATTGTCTGAGGAGAAAGTAATAGCTTGAGTATGCAACAGTGAAACATACAGGTGTGGTATTCTTCAACCGATTACATGCAATGGCATGCCTAGATATGGTCTTCACAGTATTTTGCATTCTAATATGATGCTCAAAAGCAAACTGCTTGAATGTACATTATATATGAACTTAGACTGAATGTTGTTGTTACATGACGTTAAATCACTTATAACGATCTAATGAATGAGTGACCTCAAAAATGTAATGTCCTTAACAGCCTTGCTCATCTCCTGCAAGCCCAAGGCTGTGGCTTCTTTGATGAAGTCATCTATCTCATATTTGGTCTTCCTCTTTTCCTGCTGCCTTCAACTCTCCCCAGCATTATTGTCTTTTCCAGAGAATTTTGACTTCTCATGATGAGTCCAAAGCATGACAGCCTCAGTTTCAACATTTTTGTTTCTGGAGATAGTTCAGGATTGATTTGATCTAGGATCCGTTTCTCTTTCTGGCAGTCTCTCCTCCAAAACCATTTTTGAAATAAATCTTTTTTTTTCCTGTCAGATTTCTTCACTGTCCAGATTTTACACATGTACATACTAATTGGGAATACAATAGTGTGGATTATCTTGGCTTTGGTCTCCAGTGACACATTCTTACACTTGATGATTTTTTAAAATCCCTTCATTGCTGCCCTTCTGAGTTTCAGTTTTCTAATTTCTTGGCTACAGAATCAATTTGGATTGATGATTGCGCCAAGTTATCGAAAATATTTTACAATTTCAGTTCCTTCATTGCCAACCTTAAACATTATAGTTCTTCGATAATCATGATTTTTGTCTTCTTAACGTTCAGTTGTCCACAATACAGATTATACATCTGGACAATCAAGTGCTGAGGTACACCCATTTCTATCCAAACAATCCATAGTTTCTCATGATCAAACAGTCAAAGGCTTTGCTGTAGTCTATAAAGCATAGACTGGTCTTTTTCTGATATTCTTTGGTGCACTCCAGTAAACAGCGGATATATGAAATATGATCTTGAGTGCCTCTTCCATTTTAGAATCCAGCTTGAACATCAGGTATTTCTTGCTTCGTATAAGGTAAAAGCCTTTGTTGCAACACCTTGAGCATCACTTTGCTCAAGGTGGGAAATTAGAGCAATGGTCCTATAGTTTCTGCACTCCTTGGCATCTCCTTTCTTGGGAATGTATATTGAACATATCCAGTTTGTGGGCAATTGTTTTGTTTTCTATATTTGTTGGCACATACTTGTTAGAATTTTGACAGATTCAGTCTCTGAGGCTTGAAATAGTTCTATTGGTATCCCATCTACCCTTGGTGATTTCTTTCTTCCTAGTGTTTTCAGAGCTGCTTTCACTTCACTTTCCAGA
Organism: Intellagama lesueurii; assembly: GCA_037013535.1. Classification (NCBI taxonomy): domain Eukaryota; kingdom Metazoa; phylum Chordata; class Lepidosauria; order Squamata; family Agamidae; genus Intellagama; species Intellagama lesueurii. Next base: position 224,265,008 of record JBAJHW010000002.1, read on the forward strand.
ACTGCAGCATCTTCTTCATAGGATTCCTCTTCAAAGGAATCTGTCATCCTTTTATCTGTTTTGTATAGGTCTTCAGTATACTGTTTTTCCTTTTTCTTTATTTGATCTTGGTTGGATAGGATGCTTCTTTGTTGGTCTTTCAGCATTCCTAATCTAGGCTTAAATTTCCCTTTGATTTCTTGGATCTTCTAGAAGATAGCTTTTGTTTTTCCCTTTTGTTGTTCTTTTCTATTTCTTTATACTGGTTGTTGTAATAGTTCTCTTTGTCTCTACATGACAGTTGCTGTAAAGCTGCATTCAGGTTTCTGACTTATTTCTGTCACCTTTTATTTTTGCTTCTTATCCATTCTTTACCATTTAGTGTTTCTTCCATCATCCATATAGGTTTTTTCTTTTCTTTTTGCTACAGGAATTATCTTTTTGCATTCTTCCCTAACAGCATCTGTAACATTTCTGATTTCAATCCACAGTTATTCTGGTTCATGGTCAGCTGAGTTTAGCAATGAAAATCTGTTCTTTATGTGGACTTGAAATTCACCAGAAATGTTGTTTAAATTATATTTTGGCACTAGAATTTTTTAGTGTTCTTCAGTTTTACTCTAATGTTTGATATGAACAGTTCAGAATCACTACACAATCTCCTCCTGTTCTTGTTTTGGCAAAGAGAATACAGCTTCTCCATCTACTAATTCCTGTTATGTAGTCTATTTGATTTTCTATATTGGTCATCTGTGTACAGTCTGTTCAATTGAGTGAAGTACTGTATGTATTTGTGAAAAACATATTGTTGGCTTCACAGAACTCTGTGAGTCATTCTCCTGCTTCATTTTTGACCCACAACTGAATGAAGTTGGAAAATAGAAGATGGGATGGAAATAGAGGCTTGTGATACCTTTGTCTTTCTCCTAATTCTCATCAACTAAAAATCAATCTGTATTGGGATTACTTTAATTCAAACAGGATCTTCTGTTCTGTCCAAAAGTCCTTTTAAAATTCTAATAGGGCTCATATTCAGACATGGGAGCTTACTTGCAAATTGCGCGTGCCAAATGTTGTTTTGTGAACTTGGATAGAATGCATTCAACGGGTCCCAGTACAAAGACTGCTTGTACTCCAGAGCTCTTCTGTCTTTTAGTTCTCTGGTGAGACTGCCAATGATTGTTCAAGGTTTTGTTATTGTGTATGTCACAGCCACATGGCTTCAATATGTCAGTACTTTCAAACTCATTTAATCTAGGCCACCACACAGCTATAAACTGGCAGTAATGACTTCCACTCTCCACTAAACTGCACTGCATTTCAGACTGTGCACCAAAAGTGAAGTGTTCCATGTCCCATTAGCAATCCCAGGAGCCCTCTCAGCAAAAGAACAGATTGGGACTTCAGTCAACTATAATATCCTAGTTACCATCTGACTCACTGGTAAACATCGTCTTACTGAAGAATGGGCAAGTTCAGGATTGAAACAATGGGCATGGTTTTTCATCATTTTTGTTTCAAAATAAACAAAGACCTCATATAGCATCTAAGTGACATTAACTGTCACTAGTTATTCTGAATATTAAATAGGAGTGGGAAGGAGCAGGGCCCCTCAGAAGAAAAAGAGAAGATGTAAATGTAACAATAAATGTATAGGAAGAGCTTCTTTATTAGGCAAACAGAATTAGACAAAGGATGATGTAAAGAAGGTTGAGACACCTTCCTTCTTTCCTTCCTTCCTGCCTGCCTGCCTGCCTGCCTTCCCCAGCCTCATCCTGAGTACAGATGGACTGGAAAACGTGCCTTGCTGACTCCTTTCTATGGACTGATAGAGTGTTTCAGAAGGCTGGGCATTTATGGGAATCGCTGGCACCAAGAGCACACAGTGGGCTCACTGAAGCTGCCTCCACATGGTCAGATACTGTGGGATTTGCTGCAGGTGTAAAACATATGTATTTACTTTTTTTAAAAACTGATCATATGACACAAGGGACAGTCTGGCCCTTTTTGCTCCCAAGGCAGAGTTGTTGTTTTTTCTCTCCCACTAGAGGCTTCTATTTTTTTCAAGCCAGAATGATTCAAATCGACTTTTCCTTGTACAAACAGTTGTTCCATTCTCCAAAAGGATGCAGGGGTTGATGTTGTGTGATATTCTGGTGACACACTAAACTGGGTGTGATGTTTTGGACAGCAGGGACACCCACCACCCATGATCCTTCTCCCTAGTTACCCTGAAGTATTTTTTTAACAAACTGTGGAGTTTAGCAATAGAACACCTTATCACTACAATGCTATACTAGTCTAGCACTAGATCACTTCTGCATGGACAAAAAAATTATAAAAATAGATATGCAATAGCAACAACTCTGATGAATTACATCAGACTAATATGTTTCCTCACTATGTGTGTACATGTTTGTATGCTGTGGAGAACTTTGGAAAACTGTCCCTTTTCCCTAGCACTATGCAATACTTTCAACAGTCCACCAGCTTTAGAATGAAGCATAAAAGGAGAGCCAGGGATCGGCATACAGCAGGATCAAAGGAAGGGGAGCTCTGGGTTGTAGTATGGATGAAACTGCATTGGACTGAGGGGCTAGTGTGGACACTGGCACCAAAACAATCCACAGCCTCTGTGTGATCACCTAATCCCGTTGCTTGTCCCAGCTCCTGCCAACCTAGCAGTTCGAAAGCATGTAAAAATGCAAGCAGATAAATAGGTACCACCACGGTGGGAAGGTAACGGTGTTCCATGTCTAGTCGCGCTGGCCACGTGACCATGGAAATTGTCTACGGACAAATGCTGGCTCTACGGCTTGGAAATGGGGATGAGCACCGCGCCCTAGAGTCGGACACGACTGGACAAATTGTCAAGGGGAACCTTTAATCCAAGCAGAAGCAAAAAAAAAAAAAAAAAAAAAATAGGCTGCAAACCAAGCCACAGCAAAACCAAATCACTCCAGTTTGGCTTGGCTGTGTAGCTGCAGCCTGAGACAGCTTTCTGTACAACCTGAGACACTCCCAAGGAACTCTTTGTGTGACAGAAGGTAGAGCAGCCACCAAAACACCATCTCAAGGGGAATTTGCATTGACTGTGCAACATTTGAGGAAGGCTGGCAGACGCTGAAAGTATTTCACTACCACTAGCACAGGAAACTACAAGCCTCTTGGGACACCTTTAGCCCACTTCTTCACAAATTTCTGCATCTCTTTAATTACCTCATCACCTGGACAAAAAGGCTATTGAATGTCTTGATTTGGATTAGATCACTTTTAAAATTAGTCTTAGGATGTCCCTGCTAAGCTGTCCTTGAGTAATTCAGAGAAAGGTGAGGTACAGAGCAAAAATACATTTTAAAAAATGCTCCTCCAAATATACTGGTTGCACCTAATTTGTCAGCAGCTATATGTGTTCATTCAGATGAGTGATTTCCACACCTCTACATGTAAGCAAGTTTAGTACAAAATGAGTGCTTTATTTCTACAGACAACAGTACAGAGAAAAAGATTTTCTTTCTGACAGGAACAACTTTTCTAACAAAATGATTACTTTCCACATGAAACTGCAGATGAGATTTTCATGTTCACACAAAGAAAAAGGTGATCCTAAGAGACTCTTCAGTTGAGCAATGAGAAACAAACCATATGTGGGTGGCGCTCTTCTATCCACTCCTCTACTTTTCCCCTTGTGTTTCCAGCATAATGTAAAAAACAGAGTGAAGTGACATGCATGAGCTATGCAGACACCTCTCCACAAGGTACCCCTTCTTTCAGTTTGCATGCTATGCAGAAAATGCAAAATAAAATAAAACCCATGCCCATTTCCTTGTCTCTGCCAAGTGGGGGCCACTGTCACATGAGACAGAACAGGTACCTTGCTTTATCCATTTGGCTTTCTATGGTGTTCTGAAATTTTGAAATACAGACTAGGAAATATTCTGGCCAATGCTTGTCACTTCATGCCATCACCTGCATACAGTACCATTCATTATTACCTACAATGTATCATCAAGGGCATAAATCACATGTTCATATCTTACATGCTCAATGAGTATAATATGTGAATCTGCCTTTAGAGCTACAGATGCTAGTTTGCAGAAACCAGCTTAGAAGCTTCTGGGTCATTCATTGAGAACATTTTGTCTCAACCTCTGCTTTAGCTTTTCTGCTTCTGAAGCCAATAATTTAGCTGGGATACTGTGTTTTAGGGAAGAGCATCAGTCTTCTATTGAGTGGAAGAATATTTGTAGCTAAAAATAACACTTTCCAATTCCTTGCAAATATTTCACACCTAGAACATTCTGACTTCCAAATTTTCCCCTTGAAAATGTTTCATTTGCTTAGAGGTTGACAATACAGATCCCAAAAGTGTATTTCAGAAATAATCAGGAATGCATTAAAGTGAATTGGACAAATCACTGGGACCTATCAGACTGAGTAAGCTTTACCCAAAAGCTTTAAAATCATGCTACTGTCTTTCCAGGCATAAATCAAAATGCTAAGCTTAGTCTCTGAATTCTTAAATGGTCCTGGGTCTAGGAAAGCTAATTAAACAAGAATAAGGCTGTCAATGACTGAGTAGCTGTAGCATTATAGCTATATATTATTTCCAGCATGAAATGCAGTAGCCCTATTCAGGGGTTAACATTTAGGTATACTCACTACACATTTGGGGGAGCACTCTAGCCTCCCTTACTCTGTCTCTAGTTCTGTCAGCATGAACAAGTGGAATGTGACAAGTCTGAATTTCCAATCTTTAGGGTGCTCCCCAGGAATTGCAATCCTGGAAAAACAAGGAGAGGCCCCATGAATATTAGAGACCCTTTTGTTCAGTCTTGTTACTCTTCACCAATGAAGGGCAATGGAAGTGATAATGAAGAGAGGCAGGGCTAAAGTTTTCCATCTGAATGCAATCTGGATACAGAAACATCAATGCCTGAGTAGTGCTAGTATTAGGTGTCTGGATAGCTCATTGGGTACGTAGAACCAGAGGTTGAGAGTTTGATTCCCCGTTGTGCTATCACAGCCTGTGGCACCTTGGGCACCTTGCAGTTCCACAGCACCCCAGAAGAAAAGAGTGGTAAACCACTTTGGAACACACAATATCTTGAAAACCCTATGAAGGGTTGCCATAAGTCAGAACTGACTTGACATCATGTAATTATTATTAGACCACTTGCTGGGGAACATACACAGGAGAGTCCAGTTGTACTCATGGCCCCGTAGTGGGCTTCCCATAGGAACTTCTTTGGCCACTGTATAAACAGAATGCAAAAACATAACAGGCTTTAGATCTGAACTAGAATAGCACTTCTCATGTTACTAAGGACCATTTTTGCATTTGAACCTGTATAGCACATCCAAGACACCTTTAACAAATTTATTTCTTCATAAATGTACCTGAAAGCTAACATTAAAATAAAGCTGTCAGCTTTAAAGGTGCCACAAGTTTCTTTAGTATAAAATGTTGGCATCTCTGGTAAAATTTTGAGGTATTGGATACCACCGTGTTAAAGTAATTTCATGGAACTGGTAGCTAAAGTACTACAAAATTTACACTAAAGGGTATTCACAAAGTCATGATCTTCCATCATAAGCCTGAGGATTTCAGTCAATAACCTTGCTTTTAAAAACCTCTGGAGGAAGGGATAACATTAATCAAGGAGCATTCAAATTCTATATATTGGCACTGTTTCCATCATTAGCTGTATGTTCAATAAACATCTATGAAGTGTGATATAAACATTTATTGGCCCTCTGTTCTGCTTAAATGAATCATGGGCACATCAGTTGTAAGGACAGGCATGCACCAGTAAAACCTTTATGGTGCAACTAAACATAATGTAGGGTTTGGAAAGACTCTATTAAGCTGCTACCATGTCTTCTGGCTATACTACAGTTTGAGGAGCCCTCATTCATAACTGATATGTTACCAGAGCGAGATAGAGAAAGAAACAGTATAGAAGGGTGGAGTTATTTTTTTAAAAACCTACAAAGTTGAAAAATAGCAATAGACTGCACTTATTCAGATTAGCACACAACTTGCTGCTTTTCTCATGGAAAGCTAGAAGATGCAGTGACTAATAAAGTCTTGAGACACCACTTCCCTCTCTTTTCCTAAGGAAACTGATGGCTGAAATGGCTTTGTGCCATTTTAAACTGAGGGAGGCAGCGTACATTTTCTACCTCAGTAAGCATAACTCAGAGCAAAATGTAGAATAAGAAGTAGTCCTGGGATTTAAAGAGTGAGAACTGGGTCCTAAGTGGAAAAAGAACTGTAGTCAAATAATTTTTAGCATGTTTTAAACTGATGTTTCAAAAAGTAAATACATGGTGTACGTGGTAAGGTAAAGGTAAAGGTTCCCCTTGACAATTTGTCCAGTCATGTTCGACTCTAGGGGGCGGTGCTCATCCCCGTTTCCAAGCCATAGAGCCAGCGTTTGTCCGAAGACAATCTTCCGTGGTCACATGGCCAGTGCGACTTAGACACAGAACGCTGTTACCTTCCCACCGAGGTGGTCCCTATTTATCTACTTGTATTTGCATGCTTTCGAACCGCTAGGTTGGCGGGAGCTGGGACAAGCGACGGTGTATGTGGTAGGGCAGATTATTTTGGCAGAGAAACGTGTCTTTTTTGAGTGGCAGCGAGTTTATTTAGTTTAGCAGAGGGGCATTTATTTTAATTTGGATATTGATGTGATTTAATTTCTAACAATTAGCCATATGTGAACGCCCCGGCGATGGCATTTCAGACTCCACCCATCCACCCACCCACCCAGTCTTCTACTTTACCATTGTATCCGTCACTTAGAGCTGGGTGGGTGAAAGGAAGGTAGTCAAGGAGGGACTAAGGTGCAGAGGAGGTGAACACTCAGAGTGGACACGTACGGCCATCAAGAAAGGGAGCTGGTGGGGAGGGATGGGGTTCCACTGACAAAGGATGGGCCAGCAGATCAGGCCACCATTCTCTCTCTCTACCCTGAAATGATGAATCTGCATGGTTGGGATAGCCAGATGGAAAAATAAATATATATAAAAAATTCCATACATACACACAGGGGTTTTAAATCCCATGTAGTCCCCTGCACAGTTTAAAATCAGATTACAAATTGTTCAATTCTGATGGATGCACAAAAACAAAGACCAAGTGACTACCATGTTATTTTGAACTGACTTCAAATACCCCGATCCAGCTCACAATTCATTTCAAGAAGGTAACCACACTCTGAAACTGGGTACCTTTCCCCTTCTCACTACTATATAAACTAACCAGACCCACCTTTTAAGCCCCATTGGTGATTAAAACTGCTCATTACCATGCTGTTCCTGTTTGTTATATATAGTCTAGGATTAATTTAGCCATTAATGATTGTCATTGTTTATAGAGCAATGCTCCCTGGAAAGGGAACTGAATATCAGCTGGGGTCTTAAAGGTCACTGCTAGGTGTGAAATGTCACACTATCAACAACTTGTGCCAGGAAACAGTCCCTTTGTTTTGGTGGCATGTATAAATGTATAAATAGTTGCCACGCGGTCCCCCTCGTATATCTGAGGAAGTGGACTTGTTTGCAAAAGCTCACATTAAGACATAGCAGTTCGTCTTCAAGGTGCCATAACATTTTTGTCCTCTTTATTTTTTTTCCTTTGTTTTTCACCTGATATACTTACCTTCAGTTGATCTTTTGCTGTATCCCCTTTCCTTATTCGGTTTTTCTGTGGGCATAATTGGCTAAACCTTATTCCTTAACCCACCCACCCCAATTTTACTTTTAGGCTTCCAATCAGCATTTGAACTTAGCTAGGTAGGAGGTATTTTTAATTGCCACAAAAATGACCTACTCTTGATGATTAACTCAGTGTTAGAGTGTGCGACACACACACACACAAACACATACAGAGAACTCTGTGTGTGTATGTGCAAACTGTGTGGGTGGGTATGGGGGTGGCTGGAGGTGGGTGCATGGGTGACCATAAATCTCCTTTATGTCAAAGAATGGTCATAGGACAGAGCAAGGATATGACATGTTGAAACTTCCACAGCATTGTGCGTCTTTGGTTCCTTTCTGTTTTTCTCTCTCTACCTCTTTCACATGCTTTTGTAGTACAAAACTGACAGATTATTAGCCACTATAATCAGATCAGACATCACAATAACTCTGTGGAGGACAAAGAACATGTGTCTTGTAGGAAGACATGTTGGAACACATCCTGGGCAGATGGCCTTCTTTCTTCTAAGCACCCTCATCATTAATAGGTTGTGATAGAAATGAAGGAAAGGTTCTGTATTTCCCTCAGGAAATCAAATCTAATGAAAGTATAGAATCTCTGTGGCATATTCACTCCATGTGATACCTTACAAACGTTTCCTTGCAAGCTGTGTCTGGAATGGCGAGTCTGGAGTGGAAGTTATTGCAGGAGTGATCAACTTGATTTGTAAAGTACTTTTGTTTGATAAAAGCATTCTATTCTAACAACAGGTATAACAGGCTTGGGTATAAGTCACAAAACTGGGGCTTCAAAAATGAAAAGAATTCTCTGTGTTGACTGCCACTTAGCCCCCAAAGGCTCCTGCCAACCAAAAAGGTTCAACCATGAGTCAATACCAAGCTGTCTTTATTGAGCGTGATGAATGAGCCCACCTCCAAATCAATTCTCTAACAGGGACAGTGTCAGAGTCCTTAACAGATGCTAAATAAGATTTATGTTTAACCCTTACAATAAAACACTTAAAGGAAACAAGGCAGATAGATAAGCATTGCTATTGTAGCCATTCCTACTCTGCCTGGACATGGATTAAATAAAACCAGTAATTTTTAAAGAAAATAGAAAGTGTGGGACATGTCTTGCTCTTGATAGTTTTGCATAGATATGGGCAAGGCACATGGGTTACACATGCTTCAAAAGTTACCTGAAATACTACTCTATGACATTGATAGGGCTCCCAGGTCTTCAGGTGCTATCTGAAGTCTCAAGTAACTGCTGCGCTTCTCTGGATCTCCAAATGGGGAGAGGGATCTCAGGACAAGTGGTACTGAAGGAGAAGGAAATTTGATAATTGCATTTGATTCAGAATCAGGACCTGACCCTTAACAAGAATGGAAGCAACTGTTGCAGCTGCTGGCTGGATTTTGCCACATGTTCAGCCACCCAAAATGTTCTCTCCTCCTGAGTCTGAATTGCCCTATTACCTAGTTAGCTAAGATTTATCCTGATCCTGGGCCCATTTGCCTGAGTTCCTGTCATGCCTATATCCAAAATGAATAAGCCTTCAATAATTCCAGTTTTGTGTCTTATTTTATTTATTATTTATTTATTTATTTATTTATTTATTTATTTATTTATTCGATTTCTATCCCGCCCTTTTAGACAAAGTCTACTCTGGGTGGGTTCCACCAAACATTATGATTAAAACAGTTAAAAACAATTAAAAACAATTTTACATACAATTTTACCTGAAGATACATGTTTCTGGTGTTCTGGTCTTCACATTTCTTTTATTGTTTCCTATTGGCATCTTCACCTTAAAGGAACCATGAAGGTGTGAACCTCTGAACACTGTCTTCAACCATCAAATAATAATCATGTGCCATCAAGTCAATTCTGACTTATGATGATCCTTTTCAGGGTTTTCCAGGTAGAGAATATTCCAAAGTGGTTTACCATTTCCTTCTTTTGGGGGCTCCCTGGGACTGTCCAGCTTGCCCAGGGCCACACAGGCTGGCTGTACTCACAGGAGACATAGTGGGGCATCAAGCTCCTAACCTATGGCTCCATAGGCAGATACCTAAACTACTCAGCTATCCAGCCAACCATTGGGATTCAGCATATGAGCCATCGCCTATAATAAAATAATTAAATGTTAGGTAAACTGTACTTTACTTTCTTAGTGTTGCCTTGAATGGTACAGTTTTGCCATTCATCTGGTATCAGAGAAGAAGGGAGTGTGATGGCAACGGAAGGGCTCGGAATGGTCACAGAATCCCACATGCAAAGGGACAGAATATTCATGGATCCAAAAGACAGTGAGAGGTGTAGCTTGGCAAGCAGCAGCAGTGCTTGAGTCTGTCTCAATGGCCAGATATAAGAAATGAAGAGGGGAATTGTACAAGCTATGAAAACGAGGAAAAAAGCTTCTAGCTAGACAACATGATGGAATGGGATGTATGGGAGCATATAAAAGCTTACCAAGCCAGAGATCTGTTTAAAAATAATAATAACTGTGTTCACAGGTTTACAGGTAAATGTATACCAACATGGTAGTGATAGCCAGGGATGGGGATTTGAGTCACGGGACTTGCCATCAATTTGGACCTAAGTCAGTCTGGTGACTCGACTTGGACTCAACTCAAGGCTTCTGTTGTTGTTGTTTTTTTCAATCACTAGGACTCGACTTGCGACTTGGAACCCACCCCCTCTCCCTTTTTTTTCTAGAGAAAAGGCTTATTTTTAATAGGCACTCAGAGTTCAGGTTTGGACTCAGGAGTCGGTACCAAAGACTTGAACTTGGACTTAGGACTTGGCACCAAAGAGTTGGACTTGGACTTGGGACTCATACCCAAAGACTTGCCAACATCCCTGGTGATAGCAGGCCAGAAAAGTTGTTTCTCTAGAACCTAGAAACCTGTTCAACACCTTGGCCATTGGTCTGTGATGTCCCTCAGGACTCAGTCCTGTCCCCTACATTATTCAACATCTACATGAAACTGCTGGGAAAGGTTGTCCAGAGTTTTGGGGTTTGCTGCTATCAGTATGAAGAGTGTTCGGAAACTTCAGCTAGTTCAAAATGCTGCAGACAGACTCCTGACTGGTGCTGGTTATAGGGAGCATGTAACTCCCTTATTGCAACAGCTTTACTGGCTGCCAGTCTGTTTCCATACCCAATTCAAAGTTCTGGTTATGATGTATAAAGTCCTCTATAGATTGGGTCCAGGCTGCTTGAAAGATTATATCACCCATATGAACGTTCTCGGCTTTTAAGATCTTTTGGGGAGGCCCTTCTCTTGGTTCCACCACCTTCGCTTGATGAGGACACAAGGGAGGGCCTTCTCAGTGGCTGCTCCCATGCACTGCCCTGAGAAGCCAGGTTGGCCTCCTCCTCCTTGTCCTTCCATTTTCAAGCAAATACCTTCCTCTTCAGGCAGGCTTATCTCAGGAATGCTGTTTTTTTTAACTAACTTATCTCAGGAATGCTGTTTTTTTTAACTAACAGGTTTTAAAATAATTCTGAATTGTTTTTAAACTTGATTTTTAAAATCTTAATATATGTTTAATTGTTTTTTAAAAAATATGATACTTATATAGTGTTTTAAAATATGTTGTTTTATCTGTTGTGGGCCACCTCGGGTCCCCTATAGGGAGAAAGGCAGTAAATAAGTAAGTAAGTAAGCAAGCAAGCAAGCAAGTAAGTAAGTAAAAGAACCAGCATTTGGATAAGTTACTTTTTTGGAACACTACTCATGCTGGCTGGGGTATCTTGAGAGTTGTTGTCCAAAAAGTAACTTTTACAAACATTGCCTAGAATATCAAATGCCTAAATTTCACCAGGGTAATCCAGAATCGGGTAGCAGAAACCTTTTACACAAACAGTTTAAAATGTTTACAAAAGCCATTGGCTTCTTGGAGCTGTGTATTGTTCCACTCCTTCTCTACAGGAGTGGAAGTAACCTCATGGTACAGTGGTTAAACTGCAGTACTGCAGTCAATACTCTGCTCAGGACCTGAGTTTGATCCCAATGGGCCCAGGTAGCCAGCTTAAGGCTAACTCAGACTTTCATCTTTCTGAGGTTGGTAAATTGAGTACCTAGCTCACTGGAGGGGGCAATGTGTAGCCTGTATGATTAAATTGTAAACCACCTAGAGAGCGCTTTAAGTGCTATAGGGTGGTATATACACAGCACACTTTACAGGGGGAGATGCAATGCAGGTAGTTAGTCTGATGAAATAAACTTTTTTTGTCCTAATCATTCTGCTTCCTCACTGACAGGGATGTAGCAGCTTTAATTGGGAGGTGAGGGGGAGACATACATTTCATATTATAGTGATGATGATGAAAAAATATAACAAGGCATGCAATTGTAGACAATTGAAGAGAGCTGGACAAAGGCTGGCTCTGCTCAAACTGTCTCTCTGCCTCAGTTGGAAGGATGAGACTGTGCATTTAGATGCCAGGCCTTGAGGGGGAAGGAGGTGTGAAATGGAAGGAGGAGAAGCCAGTGATCCTCAGAATTATGACAGGTGCCTAGGGGACCATTCTGCCCCAAGAAAAACAATGTAAACATGTTGGTATTTTAGACCGTGTAGTGCAGGAATTTGTTAAAGTCCTGTCAGAACAATGGTGGGATTTTACTAGGACTACATTCACAGCAAGGGCATATTTCTGCTCATTGCTGCCAGCACATTAAAACCTCATCTGTGCCAGTTAGTGGGAAGCAATGGTGGAATTCATGCTTTTATACACAAATAGAGCAAATGGAAAGGCCACATTATTCATAGTGGCTGGTGTATGCCGTCAAGTTAATTCCAAATTACGGTGACTCTTTCCAGAGTTTTCTAGGTATAGAGTACTTAGAAATAGTTTACTACTCCCTTCTTCTTGGGGTGGAGGGTGCCTTGGGGGCTGTGCAGATTGCCCATGGCTACACTGGTTGGCTCTTCCCCCCGGAGGCACAGTGGAGAATTGTGCTGCTACAGCTCCTAACCTCTGGCTCCATGGCCAGATACCTAACTCGCTGAGCTATCCAGCCAGTTAGTAAAATATTAAATAGACTTTATTAAGCCAACATAACTTAGGCTCCTACTAGTAGATAGGAACACAGGGAGTTTCTTTGCACTGACTCAAACCATTGGTCCATCTAGCCCAGTGTTGTCAATCCTTACTTGCAATAAATCTCCAGAGTTCCAAGCAGGATTCTTTGCTCTGTTTCCCTGGAGTTCCTGGAGATTCAATTGGGGTGTTGCTCCATGTAAGTGTGTGTTCCACCAAGCTAAACCTTCTCCCTAGTAGAGTGACCAGTATTCCCTGGTGATCTGCCATCCAAATACTGCTGAGGCCCAAGCCATTAGGTCAGGCATAATTGTGGTGTCAGAAGTGCTACAGAATGCAGGATGGGGTGGGATTGGCAGATATGGAGTGCTTCAGGAGGAATACAAGTTGAAGACACAGAAGTACAGTGCATATGGCATGTCACTGACGATAAAAGCAAAATATGTTTGATGTTGGTGACTTATTGCAGAATGGAGACTTCAGCCTTGGGCTTGACTAAGCATTATGCTAAATATTCATCAGAGCAGGGACCAAGATAAACTGTCATCAGTTATAAAATGTAGGTCTACAGCAGAGTGCTTCTGTATGAAATACACATTTACTGTGCTATTTCATTTAGATTCTGTTTTTTTAAAAAAAATCCCTACAGACAAAATAAAGGGACAGCCTTTTCTCTGTCACATGGTAGCTGAGGGAAGGCACAATCCGTATAGATGTGCTATATGTGGGGTGTGCAAGTGCATGCTTAGATGGATAACAGATAAGGCTAGACATGAGGATTCTCAGGAGTGCAGCAGGATATGACCTAGAGGTGTGTCAGTATGAGGGCCTCTTTGCACCAGTGAGGAGAGAATAAAGCAGAGAAAAGAATCACAAACATCATCAAATATGATGGCTTGAGAATCAGTTTTACATGTGGCAGGTTAAAAGGTATACATGCTTTATTTGGAGCACTGCTTATAGTATTGCTACCAGGGTGCTAAAGTACCTGCTGCCTTTTGTTCCGAATGCTTGAATTTAAAAGACTAGGAACTATGCTTGATTCCTGGTCCCAGCCAGCATTGCCTCTATGGGCACTGGTTAGAGGAGTACTAGTGTTAAGTTCCATTGATTCCATGGTTGTACTCTAGTTGGAGACCAGTGTGAGGGTTCAGTCATAAGGTCTTGTTCTTTAGCAAGAATTTCAGGCAACACCGGCTGCAGTGAAAACTGTGGAACATTTATTTGTGTATCAAACATTAAACAAGTGTCTTTAACTGGTGAGCGTGCTGTCTCTCCTTCTCCCAATGGGTCCGGAAGGGGCTTCCATCCGTCAAATGCAAAAGGGTTACTATAACTGTTATTCCAAGGTCCCGGTAACTCAGGGGGAGTCCATCCCTTCAAAGTCATCCCTGACAGAGCATCAAGCAGGGGCACGGTCTCGTCCACATCGAAATCGTCCCACGGGGCACCTCTCTCCTGTTCCAAGCTTTCCCAACTTGTTCTCTCTCAGCTAGTCTCCGCATCTCCCTGGCTCTCCATTCGATCCCCTCTTTCCTTTCTCTTTCTACCCTTTCTTTCTCCTCTCTCAATTTCCTTCTCCACTCTCTCGTTTCAGCTTCTCCCCAATAAGAGGGTCTAGGTGGGATCACTGTTCTTCTTCTATAATCTGCCTCTTCCTTCGGTATTCTTAGTCTCTCCCATTTCTGAGTCCAAGGATCTTGCATCCATACCCATTCCCAACCTAGAGGCAACTCTCCCCTCCTTTCCTTTACTTCTCCTATTCCCGCTTCTATCTCTCCTCCCCCTTTTTCCTCCTTTCCCGCCTTTTCTGACCTTTTTTTTATGTTTAACTCTTTCAACTCCTCTAGCATCTCCTTTACTTCCGCCCCCTGGCAAGACTCCTGTGATGCTGCATCTGGCCTTGGGGAGGGTTTTTCTCCCCCTTTATCCACTGTCTCGCTGATGAGGAGGGACGGCACTCCAGCAAGTGGGAGTCCCGCCTCACCTCCTGTCTCACAACCAGCCCTTCATTTTCAGGCCATGGGAACATAATTAAGGATTGGAAGTAATATTCACCATCCTCTCGGCATAAAATATAGACTATTTTAAAAGACTGACCTAATGAGAACTGCAGGTATCAGTGGATTTTGATGGACAGCAGATGGCAGAATGATATCTTTCTGAGAAGACTTTAACCAATATACATTTTAACATGGTGAATAAACTGAGCAATTTCAGGCCAGCCACCTCAAATTTCCTGTGCTGTAGATCCGCTGCTCCATTTACATTTGATGAGAAAAACAACACAGCAGAGGTTGATTTGTGCATTTCCAAATCGATTGACACTGAAGATACAGTGGGAAGCCCAGCTGGATAGCTTGCTGTAATGAAATGCTTCCCCCACCCCTTTCTCTCCATGATTTACTGATCCCAGAAAGCTTTCTAAACTAAAAGAAGCATGAAAATGCATCAGTGTTAACATTTCTCCTCTCTTAGTGCTCCCTGGCAATTTGTAGCCATGCTTGCCATGAATATTTCCTCTGCTAGATTCACAAGCACACAGTGATATTATACAAGGCATTACACCCAGGAGATGCCACCGTGCTGGTTTTAAACTATTCTCGCCTGTTCCCCACTCTCCCACCATCCTTTAAAAAGAAAAAGAAAAAAAACTTACACTTAAATGCTGAACAATAGATAGTTTATTTTATTTATTAAAAGTATTAACTCATCACTTTTCCACTCTGCCAGGCTTTGAAATAACACAAAATAAAATACATTTAAAACATTTTAAAAACCAAATTATGAAGTCAGTGTTAAGAGCCAAAGCCCAAGTTTAGTGTACAGTTTAACAGTTCATCCGTTTTAACTAGAGATTCATTCTGGGAAAAATCATAGCTATACCTATAATGAATGGTAGAAACACAGTAAATCACCTGCTTGTAGCCCCTAATCATCTTCAGGCTCTGTTACAACCAGGCAAACCCTTCTTTCTTGCCCATTCATACTCTTTTTCTGTGCCTCCTTCCCAGATACCTTGTGCAGATTCCTAATATATACTAGCACTGTGCACAGGTCCCCTGATTTGATCTGAAGGCCAGTTCAGGTCTCTGGAATGTTGGCAAAGGGAAAAAGAAAAGAGAAGAGAAGAGAAAAGGGAACACAAAATATTATAGCACTTTGAAGATTAACAGATTTATTTCAGTGTGAGCATTCATGGATCAAAATCCACATCTTCAAGGATTTTGATGCATGAAAGCTCACTCTGAAATAAATCTGCACTTCTTAAAAGTGCTGCAATGTTTTGCCTTTGTTGCCTTCTTTTTCCCATTCCTTATTCGTATTCCTCTTTCCTTTTTCCAGCGTGCTGAAGCAGACTAACAGGGCTACTTCTCTTGTCTTTGGAATGTATCCCGATTCAGTACAAAGCAATTTGTACCCATCTGTTTCAGTCTGGTAGTAGGTCAGATTTGTACATCCTCTTCACCTTAGAATCAAAGCTGACCCTCACTTTTGGAGGGCTTTGCTTTGTGAACGAAACTTGGAAGGTAAATACAGGGTCAATCCTTGAAAGATCCATCCTTGGACCCCGGGATATTACATGGAGAATAAGGATTCAGCCCATGCTGGATGGGCTTACACTGCCCCTGACTACTCAGGCTTGCAGCTTGAGTGCGCTCCGGGGTTCATCCCTGAACTTGGATGCCCAGATCTTGGTGGTGGCTAGGAATACATTTGTACAGGTAACGATGGTGTGCCAGCGACACCTTTTCCTCGAGTTGCCTAATCTGGCTATGGTAACACATTCCTTAGATACTTCCCACTTGGGTTACTGCAACACACTCTTTGTGGCGTTATCTTTGAAGATAGTTAGAAACGTAAACTGGTTCAAAATGCTGCAGCCAAGGTAACTCCTCTGTTACAACCACTTCGCTGGCTGTGGGTCCATTTCTGAGCCCAATTCAAAGCACTGGTTATGACGTATAAAGTTCTGTACAGCTTGGGTCCAAGTTATCTGAAGGACCATATGTCCCTGCATGAGCCTTCTCAGCATTTGAGATCTTCAGGAGAGGCCTTTTCTCAGTCCCATTGCCCTTTCAGGCATGTCTGGCGGTGAAATGAGAGAGAGCCTTCTCTGTGGTTGCTCCTCGGTTGTGGAATGTCCTTTCCCAGGAGGCAAGGTTTTCCCGCTCCCATTTGTCCTCCCAGCAACAGGTGGAGACCACACTTTTTAGACAGACTTTTAGCAGTGAATTGGGTAGTGAAGAGTGTTAATTTTGGGGTGCTGCATATTATTTCATGTATGTTTTAATCTGCTTTAGGGTATTTTTAATAGTTTTAAATAATTATTTTAATACTAATATATATTCAGTGGTTTTAATGCAATTATTTTTTGTGTTTTTAACTGGTTTGTTGTTTAGTATTTTGTGAGCCACCTTGGGTCCCATAATTGAGAGAAAGGCGGCATTGAAATAAAATAGAATAGAATTTTTTAAAAATAATAAATTTTTAAGCCTGGTTGTTGGAGCATGTACCACTGCAGAAATCCCATTCTTGAGGGGACCATAAGAAAGGCACATTCTGCTTAACATTGAATTTGGCCCTATGAAAGCTCGATAATATTGGAGTAATAGTGCAAGTGGTAACAATACCTGACTGCAAGTAAGGCCAGTGTTTCCAAAAATGTGGACCCACAAACTCCTGCAGCTCCTCTGCATCAGAAGGTCCATTTTTGCGAATTCTGCAAGAGGATTAGCTTTTACAGTCTGATAAGGTGCAAGAGGGAGGAAATCAAACGAAAAGGAAAAAGAAAAAGAAAGCAGTGTTCCTTTTGCCACATGGCAGCTTCTTTGTCCATGGAAAATGCTGTAGGGAAGTGTCCTACAGTGTTTGAATTCTAATGCTGAGCTGCTCTTGATCACCCATTGGCAATCCCCTGCCATTCATTCTCCAGGAATGATAAATGCAAGCATTCCCACTGAGAAACAAATAGAAAGGGTGGGGGGGGGGGGGGTAGAAGGCAGCTGTTATTGTGGATTTCTCATTCCTCATTTGAATGCTCAGTGCACCAGCATCCCAGAGAAACATCTACAACATTCTGTAATTGATCCAAAAGTTTCAGTACACACAGTTGTAGACTGAACATTTGTCCTGTCAGTTTTTATGAAAACAATGCTTATATAACTGCACCATAAATATTAACTCTCCCTTCCTGCTCACTCTGCAGCAATAATTTACATTGTTGTAGTAGGCAGGAAACCACTCTTTCCTCTGCCAGTATTTATTGTCTCACTTAATGCTTTCTTCTTTAACTGTGTCAGTATGTTTCAGAGTCAGAGGAGCTCAGCCTGTATGCTTTTTGATGTCCATCAGTTAAATATGAGATTTATCTCAACCATCACACAAGGGACTTGTTTTGACAGAGATTGGTACAGACTGAGGCATGCAGTGCAGCAGCTTATTACCCCTCTGTTACATCTAGTACTAGCTTGAGCTGGGCTGTGAGCCACAAGGGATGTTACTAGAGCCCCCACAAGCCATTCCAGGAGACATGTCTCTGTGATGAACTGATCCGTAAAGCAAAGATATGACTAGCAATTTAGCAGCGAGGGGCTTTGTCGCCCTATCAGTTAAGCTTCAGTCACATGAGACTAGCATATCTGGGGAGTGGCCAGAGGAATGTGAAGGACTATCTAGATCTGCCCGTGAACAGCTCTATTGCTTCCATTGTGAGCCCTTCATTTTCTGTTCCCTTCTGGCCAGGGAGGAACAGATGGAGGCAGCATGCATGCTCAAAGTGGTTACAGCTCTGGAGATCCTTTAAATTTCAGCACCCTGGGTCAGAACCCTACTTGCACCACTCTACTTATGGTTGTGCTGGAAAGGGGGTGGGCCCCATTGTCAGCCATAGTTTATTTCTGCTACAACTATCAGAAACATGGGTTGTTTGAGGAGGAGAAGGAGAATGAAAGGATGGAGAGAGAAGGATGGAAACAGGAAGAAGAGCAGAGAGGATTACAAAGGAGGAGGATCGAGAAACCAGCAGAGACGGGGAAAGGGAGAAAATTGACAAGGTGAAGAAATATGGAAAGTGGAACAAATAAAGGACACCAAGGAAGATGAAAGGTTTACAACGCATGGGAGAAAGACAATACAGCAAATGGAGCAAATCAAAACTGGAAGGGAGGAATGAGTGGCTATCATAGAAAGAGGGGCAAAGATAACTAAGTAGACAAAGACAAGAAGTTGGACAGGGAGAAGACAAGAGAAGACTGGAGAGAACACAGGAAATATAAGAGGTTGATTGATTCCTTCACTCTTTCATTCATTTTATATCCTGTCTTTTCCCCAGCACTGGAAACCAAGTAGGGTCACACCAACATTTTATAAAATGGATATAATTAAAACTAAGTAAGTTGCAGTCTTCATAGACTCATAGAACCATGGAATTGGAAGGGAACTCAAGAGTCTTTGAGTCCAAACTAGAGATGATCACTTATGATGGTTAAGCAGTTCATCAGATCAGGCCCAGAGGAATTGTGTGGACACCCTGGATTCTGCATTCCATCTCCTCTCATGGGCACACGGAGGAGGAAGCAGGGCAAGGAAGCCTATGGTGCTGCTTCTAACAGGGCACCTGTGGGAGCACGTGGGTTATGCTCACACAATACCTGTGGGACTGACACAGCGAACAGCACCAAACCACCAAACCACAAGTGTCCATCTCTAGTCCAAACCTCTGCTCATACAGGAAATCCACAGTAAAAAAAAAAATCCCTGACAGATGAGCATATACAAAGCTCCAGTGAATCAGGATATCGTACTTTCTGAGATAATCTATTCCATTGTCCAACAGCTCTTACTGTTAAGATGCTCTTTCTAATGTTTAGTCAAAATCTCTCTTCTCCTCATTTGAATCCATGCATTTGGGTCATATGCCCTGGAATCTCAGAAAACAAGCTTGCTCAATCTTCCATGTGACAGCTCTTCAAAAATAGATGATCAGTCACATCACTTTTCACTCTTCTCTTCTCCATTCTGGAATCTCTAGTATTAACATTAGAAAATTAACTAATTCTGTTAGCATTAAAACACAATCACCATATTGAAACAACAACCAAATTTAGAAGTAATTTAAAAGCCGATCATGAGAAAAGGAGGGGGGATCCAAAACGTCCCTTTTTTTTTTTCATTTACAACAATCTATGTTTATTCAAATACAGACATGTTATGTTCTGGTTGCTGCACAATGGTGGAGGGCAGGGTTTCACTTAACTGGGGCTTATTTTTGGGGTAGGGCTTATTTTCAGGGAAACGGTATATATTTTACTACAGCTATTTTAAATGTATCTTTCATATCTTACCTCTTCAGCATTTCCCAGGGACTTTGGCTCTACTGTGCTGGCTAAATTCCACTGGAGTGTATTAACTGCTTGTCTTTTGTTTTTAAATTTAATGGACCAGTTTTTAAGAGACAAAGGAATTTTAATGCAAATAGAAATATATTTGCTTTCTGCTGCCCAGATTTGCCACTTCACTGGTTTTATGAACAGTTGCTTTTTTTCCCCCGTTACACAATGGACATTTATAAGTTTCTTTGTTTACATTTATAGTCCCTTGCACCCAATGGGCTCTGGGTGAATAGCAATCATTTTAGCAAAAAGAGTCTACCTCTAAGGCACTATAATCTAAGCAATTAATAGAAAGAGTAGTAAGCAGGTGTAAAGCATTTAATTGTGCTTTTTATAAATAGATTATTATATCAACTTCCAGCCACTTATTATATTGACTACCATCTTTGAAACAGGATGTTTGTACCCAGCAACTGGGAAAGGCAGGAGCTGAAATATTTTACTAAAATACTTTTATTTGTTAATCAGTCTTATATGTTTTTAGTGGTTATTACCATCCTTCAGGGATCCAGAAAAATCTTGATTGATGGGGTGTTCAGTTCTTCTCTGTTCATAGATAATTATATCATTTGCAAAGCTGTCTATTTATATCACCAGTAGGCAAGCTATGGTCTATAGTTAAGATCATTTCTGTAGCCATAAAGCCCTTCCAAACTTCTCCCATGCCCTTCCAGCACCAACATAGAAGATTTTTTTTTTTTTTAAATCCTGGGGTCCTCCAGGGGCTATAGCCTGGGCACCAAACAGGTTGCTCCCTCAATCTCCTAAATAAGAAATGGAAATGGGCACTTAGGGATTTTTAATTTTTTTGTAAATTTTGAACTCCCGGCTTCCCATTTCTGGACCTTGTGCAGCAAGTACTGCAGGTGAAAAAGCAGCATGAAAGCTCCTCAAAATTTTCCATCCTTACTCTAAATTTTCTTTCTCTGTTCCTGTTATATGTTCAGCCAGAGCCACACCTAGGGCAAAATGACTATCCTTTTGACACTTTGACCCAGGGCACTAAAATGGTCTTCCAGGTGAAGCTCACATGCCTAATCTTTGTGTCTTTTTCTAGGTCTTCTAAAAAAATGTTTAAGCTGGTTTTACTTCTGCTTCTGGGTTGCTGTTTTTTTTAAAGACTGTTTTGTTGCTCAACTGTGTGTCAGTTTGTCACTAAAGTAGACAGCCCCACATAGATAGCATTATAGGAATGTAGCCGGGATGTAACTAAAGTATATGTCACCGTGGCCAGATCACACCTCTCCAGGAATGGGCACAGCTGGCACACTAGTTCTAATTGTGCAAAGGCCCGCACAATCACCTTGCCCAAGAATGAGATATTAAAGACTGGTTGGTAATTATTGAGTATTGTGGGATCCAAGAAGAGCTTTTTCAACAATGGTATTACTATTGCCATCTTTAATGGGTGGCAATGCTGGGGTCCTACCCTGTTGCAAGGGGCCATTCAGCACTTCTCCTACCCGCTCTACCTGTCTTTTCTGGCAGCTATTAGAAGCCAGGAAAGGGAAGACACATGTTAGCCTCCACCTCTCCAAGGGTCCTGGCCATATCCTCAGGCTGCTTAAAAGATTATATTGTTTCCCTCCTTCGTTCTTTTCAGATAACAGTGCTGGTAACCTATCTTTAAATAATAAAAATAGTTTAAAAATATTTGTTAATTTCGTTAATTTTGTTACCAGTGCAGAAGTCGAAGGACGAAATATAAATTACAAAACAGCCAAGCACTTACGTGTTATGAACAAAGTGTAGGTAATGTTGCACATTCTGTTTTGCAGTATTTTTAACCAGCCTACTATGCTCCTTGACAGCTAAATTTGAATATTTATCTCTTGATCGACAAAAAGGTCAAATATTCCATAACTTTTGTTTCATTCCTGGACCTCAATTTCAGAGCACATTATTGGCCTATTGACACTTCACATAAGTGCATGAGAGTTAGGGTTGGATGAGTATCTCTATGTGACTAATACGCCTTGCAAATGTTGACACTTTTTCCACTGAATCGCTCACTGAAATATAGTTTTCCACTGAATTATTTACTGAAATAAATATATTTCAATATACATTGAAATTCAAGTCAACGTCACACTTTGGCCTCTTCTTTTGCTGCATGAGATTGAAATACAGTAGATACAACCTTGCGAAAGGAGAAAATGAGGGTGAGATGTTAGTTCTGAAAAGAAGGAAATACTCAGGCTCCTCAAAGAATCTGTGCTGCATTATGTGAGAGATCAAAGGGGCTTCTAATACTGGAATTGACTTGATGGAGCATAATTACTATTAGATAAACATCTAGAAAATTGTTTGGGAGGGAGAGGGAGATGTGACAAAGATCTTTTGGTCCATCTCTCTCTTTCTCGCTTCCTCCTCGCTTTCTGAAGTTCATGAGTACATCCCAAAGTGTCTGTTACAGCAAAAGCAACAAAGAGTTTTGTGGTATCTTCACAAGTTCTATTTGGCACAAGCTTTTTCTAGACCATTGACTACCTCTTCTGATGCAATAAATGCTGGGCTTGCCTCATGTCAGTGGGAGCCACTGCTTCTATAAGGAGTGAGGAATTATGTGATAAGAGAAGCTGCAACCACTGTGAGTTGCTTGCACTGGCGTACAGTCAATATCCAAAGGGGGGGGAAAAAGACAAAAACATGTGGGACCTTAAAGACTATTATATTTTAACGTAAGCTTTGTCCACTTTGTCAGACATATGGAAACAGAATGAAATTTTAGATGAAATATCAGTTTCACAAGTAGAATATTCTAAATATTCATTGGATACATGCAGTAATTAAGCATGTATGTTTTAGGGTTCAGTTGTAAAAACTCCTCCTGGAGACAGAAAACAGACACTAGGTCTGAGCAAAGATGAGTTGGGGGGGGGGGGGAGAGTCGGTGTATGTCTCTGTCATATTACAGTCATGGCAGAGATGGCATAAATAAAACCAGGGAACTAGCTTGTTATCATTAAGGATAGACAGATCAGTTTAATTACAGTCCAGCTCACTTTCACCAGTTCACATTCAATAAGCAGCGTGTAGAACTTGGCTTGTCGTGTTCTTGCAGGAATTGATGAGAAATTGCTGATAGGATGATACTGATGAGGATTGCAAGGAATTTCCTAAGGATTTTCATTTTTTAGAAGCCAGCTTCTGGGTAAAACTGCCTGTGTTTCCTGCCCAGCTGTCCATTTTTTAACAAATCGAACAATTTACAAGTTGCCCAACATAGGGTGTTGATTCCTTTATTTAAGAACTTGAAGTTCTGGATGGGTTATGGGCATCTTTCTTAACAATCAGCCAGTCTTTCTGTGCTTGTGATGTCTGTGTAGTTCTGGAAAGGAAAGGATGCCAGAGACATTTTAGGTATTTTAGGTGCCACATCCGCCCAGTTTTCCGGGTTTAAATGTGCATATTTGAAAGTGAGAGCCCAGGACAGAATAGGGATTCTGTTGGTATACCACCCACCCTGCTGCTCAACAGACTCCCTGCCTGAGCTCGCTGACCTGGTGTCGGGTGTGACATTGGAGTCCCCTCAGTTTGTTGTGGTCTATTATATGGCAGCCCTCAGGAAGAACTCACTGTGAGGAATTTGAATAGCACTTTAAAGACAAAATTGCTTGGATCCACTCTGACTTAGATATTGTAGTTAATACTAGTCCTGTAGATGTAACTATGGCCCTTGCTTGTCCTGTATTAACAGATAAGTTTCAGTTTTTGCAGCCTAATGATGTGGCCAGGATCCTTGGAGAAGTTGAAGCTACCACTTGTCTACTGGATCCTTTTCGCTCCTGGCTTATAAAAGTTACCAGAGAGGGACTGGCCAAGTAGGTCCAAAGGGGTGGGTGGGAAATGCCTCCTTGCAGCATGGTAGGATCCCAGCATGCTTAAATGAGGCAGTAGTAAGACCACTGTTGAAAAAATCCTCCTTGGACAGCATGGTTTTGGATAATTACCAGCCAGTCTCTAATATTCCATTCTTGGATAAGGTGCTGGAGTGGGTTGTGGCTTCTCAGCTCCAGGGGTTCCTGGAGAAGATGGATTTTCTAGATACATTTCAATGTGGCTTCAGGCCTGGTTATGGGATGGAGACTGCTTTGGTCACCTTGGTGGATGACCTACGCCAGAAACTAGACAGGGGGGATGTGTCCCAGTTGGTTCTACTGGACCTCTCAGTGACTTTTGATACCATTGACCATGCTATCGTTCTGGGCCATCTCTCTGGGGTCCTTCCTGGAGTGGAGGGGACTCTTGTTCGACACCCTAGCCATTGGCCTGTGGTGTCCCCCAGAGTTCTGTTTTGTCCCCTATGCTATTTCACATCTACATGAAATCACTGGGAGAGGTTTCTGGAGTTTGGATGTTTGGTGTCACCAGTATGCAGATGACACCCAACTCTATATCTCCTTTCCATCTAAATCCCAGGAAACAGTTTCAGCCCCAGATCAGTGTCTGGTGTCAGAAATGGGCTGGATGAGGGTGAATAAACTGAATCTTAATCCAGACAAGACAGAGGTGCTCCTGGTTAGTCAAAAGGCAGATCAAGGAATAGGGATTCAGCCTATGCTGGATGGGGTTTCACTCCCTCTGAAAACAGCTTAGGGATGCTCCTGCATTCATCCCTGAGCCTGGATGCCCAGGTTTCAGTGGTGGCCAGGAACACTTTTGCATAGTTAAACCTAGTGCGCCAGCTGCACCCATTTCTTGAGAGGTCTGATTTGGCCATGGTGACATGGGCCCTAGTTACATCTTGGCTGAATTACTGTAACAAGCTCTACATAAAGCTGCCTCTGGAAAATGTTCAGAAACTTCAGAGGGTCCAAAATGCAGCAGCCAGATTGCTAAGTAGGGCTTGTTATAGGGAACACATAACCACTACCACCCTTTTACAGCAGCTCTATTAGCTGCCGATCCATTTCTGGGCACAATTCAAAGTGATGGTTTTAACCTATAAATCCATAAATGGCTTGGGTCGGCTATAAAGATAATCAGGGGAGGCCTTTCTCTCAGTCCTACCACCCTCACAAGCACACTTGGTGCGGACACGGGAGAGGGCCTTCTCTGTTGCTGCTCCTGGACTCTGGAATTCCCTCCCACAGGAAGCCAAGCTGGCGCCATCTTTGCTGTCCTTCCGCAAGCAGGCAAAGACCTTTCTCTACAGACAGGCTTTTGATTGGCAGTGACTGGCAGTCTGAGATGAGTTTTTCAAATTGAATTGTTCTGCTCTGTTGCTTTTAAATGTGTTTTTAGTATTGATTATATTTTCCGTTTAATATGATAATTGTTTAATTCTTTTTAAATATTTGTATATTTACTGTTTTTAGCTTTTGAATATTGTCCTTTTAATGTTGTAAGTCACCTTGGGTCCTTTTAAGAAAGATGGAGTATAAATAAATAAATAAATAAATAAATAAATAAATAAATATTATGGAGATCTTAGGGAGAAGAGGGGAAAGAGTTCTTTGACTCACTGCTGGCTAGAGGTGATGAATCTTTTAGGGCTCTATTTCCATTCCTATCCATAAATCTGTTCCATTTGTTTCCACATCAATGGAAATTTGTATCTAAATGCATTTTTGAATGCACATTTACATGCTTATCTTCTCACAAAACACCTGTTTCTAGATACACTTCTTCTCATGATGCATATTTCTAAGTGTATTTTATTTCAAAATGCACATCTTAAAATGGCTTTCGGTATGCTTTTAGAGCAGAAGACTGCACCACCAGCTTCAGCGATACATGGCATCCAAATAACGGCTGAAATCCTGTTGCTTAATGTAGCAAGTCACAGTAAAAGAGGCCCATTGAATCAATGGGGATTTGGTGAGTCAACTCCTCTGTAATTTCCATTAATTTAAATGGGCCTACTCTAGTTGTGACTTACTACACTACAGTAAGTTTACGAAGGAGTTGACATGCCAGAATCTCATTGATCCAATGGTCCTGTTCATTTGAGGTGGTGCAGATCAGGTAACTTTGAAACAGAATTTGCAAAGATCAAATTCCTCAAGTATCCTTCATTATGATCATTTCTATATCTACTAGTCTTCCTTCTTCCTTTGCACTCACATTTACCTACTTCTTTGGCTTCTTCTCAAGGGTTTCATGGACATTGACCTGGCACAATTCAGAGCAAGTGGAGCAAATGTGACTGGATTCCAGTTGGTGAACTATACAGACACCATTCCAGCCAGGATCATGCAACAGTGGAAGAACAATGATGCCAGGGAACAACCTCGGGTTGACTGGAAGAGGCCAAAGGCAAGTGGTACTGAAAACCATTTGTTTGAGAAGGCAGTCATGCCACTCTCATGTTAAACTCTCAACTTGAAATCAGAAGCAGAAACTTTTATTTTTCATGTGTTTATTTTTTAAAGCCTCAGTTTGAGGTCTCTTTTGCTTTTGTCTCTTTGAAGACAAGGCATGGCATAGGATTTTTAAAAAGAAATAGTTCTATTAACTTGTATAACTTCTGGTTTCTGGATTAGCTGATGGTTATTGTTCCTGCTGCCGTTATAATTCATTACAGTGGACCCTCGACTTACAGACGGCTCGACCTGCAGACTTTTCGAGTTACAGACTTCTCTGGCCGCAAAATTTAGGTTCGACTTGCGGCCAGAGAATCGACCTACAGACCGGAAAATCAAACAAAATGGACCAAAAACGGCCGGTTACGGATTAATCGGTTTTCAATGCATTGTAGGTCAATGGAGCCTCGACCTACAGACTTTTCGACCTGCAGCCACCGTTCCAATACGGATTAATTCCGTAAGTCGAGGGTCCACTGTATTTACAGTGGGCCAAATCTAGTCACTACTCCCAACTAGAATAGACCCATTGAAGCAATTGTTGAATGGTAAGTCAACACTTCTGCATGTCCCATTCGATTTAATTGAGCTGATATATATTGTATACCAAACAGGCCCTAAAAGCAGTGAATGGTACAAGCAAATGTAAAAGCAGGGCAAAAAATATGTAAGAATGAAACCAGCACTTATGTAAATATTAAAAAATTAAATGCTAGGCAAAAATGAGATTTACTTATTGTTTACTGAAAGTCAAGCAATATGTAAACCAGTCTAATCTGCATAGAGTGGAGCTTCACACTTGAGGTGCTGCCACAGAAAAGGCTTTGTCCCGTTTTCCCACCAAACTTGCCTCACTTGGTGTATTTGTATGTATGCATGCCCACATACCCATATGTGAATGTGCACACATGCATGTGCGAAATGAAATCTATATGAATTGAGATATATAAGTTACTCTTCTTGATGTACTTCTGTGAAGCAAACACATTACTTGCTTTAAAACAGTGTTAATTCAATGTCAGCATCTATTCAGACCTTTTCTGTAGTGCAGTATTACTTGTTACTTACGATGCTAGAGTTTGTAGAGGCAAAATAGAGATTATCCAGACAGCAGTTTTTCCCTGATATATACCTGCTTTAGCAATGATGTTATCAGCATCCCATCCACATGATGCAAGGCTTTTCTTGGCAAATACATTGACAGACAGTGAATTTTTACATTTTCTTAGGGGAGAGGGAGAGAGAGGAAGTTTTCTAAAAAGTTGCTTTTCAAAGTGCAAGGTGGACAGGAAATCCTGGTAAGACCTGTTTAGAGATGGGGGTATTCGTATTTGTATATGAATACGAATATTCCCACACAGCTGGACTTGACGAGGGGCCGGCCCCTGCAGCTGGCCTGCCCACTAATGTGGCTGGCAGTGGTGGCAGCTTCACTCATCCTTCCAATCACTCCCAGAGCTCCGCGCTTTTCTTGCTTGCCTGGCCACTCAAGGCAGTGGGAAGGAGGACTAGTCTCCCTGCGTGGCTGCCGAGCAGGAAGACAGCGGAGCTCCAGGAGTAACTGGAATTATAAGCGACGCTGCCGCCACTGCCAGACGCGTGAGTGGACTGGCCAACCGCTGGGGCTGGCCCCTCGTTAAGTCCAGCTGCGCGGGGATATTCATATTCGTATACAAATGTGAATACCCCCATCTCTACCGGTGATCCTTTGTGACAAACAGGAGTGAACAAGGAGAAGTGGGGGGGGGGGGGGAGGGACTTTTCTCCTGTCAGGAAAAGCTCAAAATCCGATTATATCTTAGGGCACTTGGAATAATCAGTTCAGTGGGTTCTACTTTCAAATAAGTAACAAGTAATACTGCAGCACAGTATTAAAGTAATTTCATTGCACAAGTTAAATATGCATAATGAAAACCAAATTATGAAATATACCATATATTTCGGTTTGGATGCAGAATGGGTGGGGGAACCCTGCTGTTTCTGTAATAAATATGGATCTACAATTGTTTGGTACTGAATGAAGCAAACATGATACTAACTTAAATACATTTATTGCATTTTAAAGTGTAAACTTAAAAAACTTTTTTTTATCAAGTACAATATTCTCCATCAGACAACTGTACCAAATCCTTTAGGAAGAGATGCATAAACTCTGCATCTTATATACTGGTGTATGTAGCATACACTTAATCCTCATTTCCCTGTTGTTTGAGCTGCTGTGTGTTTATGGACATACAGATGTATTAAGAAGGGGAGAGGCAAAGAAAGTGAGAGATTTGCTCAGGAGTTGCCATGATACAGCAAAAAGTTTTGATAAACATAAAGTTTTAAACAAAACTGAAAAGAAACCAGACTACTTTCCAAGTGCTGCAAACAATTCAGAATATAGTTTTTAATTCAACCTTCTATGTGCATGATTTTAGAAAGTGTTCAACAACAAACCTATAAGGCGAGAAGAGACTCTGGTTCCAGGATGTAAAAATATTAGTGTGCACTTTATTCCAAATTAAAAGCCTGACACACTTCAGCTTAGCCTTTTCAGCCTTCTTCAAGGGCTATATTATATGAAATAAAACAGAAAAAACATTTATAACATCATTTTTCCTAGGAACAACATTTTAAGCTTTTCATACAATTAAATTAGTGTATTGCACAACCTCTAATCAATAAATATATTTGCATAGAAATATAAATTATAATTTAACAATTCTAGCACAGCACATTCCATATTAAGAGTAAAACTTCTTTATATGTTATCATGAGGAAATCAAAATACATACTGTGAATACTGCACTTTTGTTCGCTATATTTAGAGAGACTTTTTGTTTATGATGTCTGAGTCCAACTGCTTTTGAATTAGTAATGTCAAGTTGCGAGAGAGGAACAACTTAGCCATTGTTAACTTGTTCTATTGATTTTAGGGATGTGCACCAACATTTGGATTTGAAATTCAGATTCACAATTCAAAACCCTTCAGATCTGGAATTCAGAATTTCAAAAATTTGGAATGCCTGGATACAGTCAACATGAATACTATATAGACATTGTTTCCCCTTTAAAAAAACTGCAAACAGCCAAAACATTTTTAAAGGATTTCACTGTGTCCTTTGATACCTTCCCAGTGATTGTGCCAAACAAAACAACTGCACTCCAACAGCCAGCAGTGCCTAGATATCAGGAAATGGCTGTAATGGGCATACTGATTGAATGCTGGATAGTGGGAATGCCAGCCGAAAATGCAGCGCCATTGGAGAAGCAGAGGACAGGTCACACTAAGGAATGGGCAAATACTCTGGGCAGCACTGGCAGGCAGATTGAGTAGCAATATGAGGTTCACTCCTATCTGTCCCACCTTGAACCAAAGGCTTCTTTGCCACCTCCTTGGCAGGCACACACACACACACAAACACACACACACACACTATACTGCTGCCTGCTGCTCTTTCATAGTGTCAGTGCTGAACAAGGCAGCTGGGTGACAGGTTTTGTTGTGGAGGGGCTCATAATAGCGGGTATAAGTTGCCTTTTTCCTCTCCCAGCAGAAGCTGCTGCAGTGATTGCAGGCAGCATTCCTGCAGCCTTCCCCAAGTTCCTATTTCTTCTACCACATCCCCGTTTGATAGTGCCTACAGTCTCTGCCCAAAGAAGAGTAGTATCTGATTCTGCTATAGCAGAACACAAATCCTTCCAATGAAAATCATACATGCACACACAGAAACAAAATCTTTTAACTTAATATATCTATCTATATCCGAAAAAATCTCATTCCCCTACCTAATATACCTCAAAGGAGCCTAAGCCTAATAGATTTCCTTGTTGATTTATAACATATTAATCCGTGAATCTACTAATCCTAAATCTTATCCCTAATTATATTAATTAAACAATATAAAATGAACGTAATTGTAAGTTGAGGGTTTAGAAAAGGATTTCATTTAACCTACACATTTTTGCATATTTTTCCCAGTGACTTACATTTTATAGCCATTTGCCTTTTAGAATTTTGCACATCATTTTGTGTGGATTTGTTTCTATGCGAATATGCAAATTCTCAAGGCAAGTGTCAGCAACTCAAGAGGAGACAAAAGGCTACTTTTGTTAAGACTGTCCAATCCAACAAAACACTTTTTCATCACTGGTTAAGGTTCATATCTAAAACTGGATTGAAATAATAATTAAAAAGAAAAGAAAAAAGATGGTCCAAAGCAGTAATTGAGCTCCATCTATGAATGATAAGCACCTGCATCTCCAAGACACCATTATTACAAAGCACTAAATGCTTTAGATCAATACTGAGAGATAAGTCCTAAATGTTGAAAAAAGGGTTAATGTCAAAGTGTGAGCATGTGTAAATTCAGACCATGCACCCGTCGGTTGGCATAGAATCATCGAATAATGGAGTTGGAAGGGGCCTGTAAGGCCATCAAATCCAACCCCTTACTCAATGCAGGAATACAAATCAAAGCAGATCTGACAGATGGTTATCCCACAGGGGAAAGGGACTGTCTGAAGAGGGCACCATCTGCCACACGTGAAGCCTCTTCTCACCATGACAGATCCTGAACAGTCAGGTTTCAAATCATGTAGAGAAGCTCCATGTGTAGGAGACTCTTCCTTCATCAGACCTTTCTTTGGGTGGAGACATGTAACAAGACATTTCACCATGCTCACACTTTCCAATTAATTGTCTTTTGAATGCCAGAATAGGGCTATAGAGAACCAGAGTTCGTAGATTAAGCTACAAAGTCTCAATTCAGTTATTTCTACAGTTGCAAAGCATCAGAGTGTATTTGTCTGAGATACTCCAGCAACCATACTGGAATACAGTGACCAATGAGGCTGCAGCCATGGGAGTCTTGCTTGGAATGGAAGCTTCCTGCTTTAGAAGAATGATAAGGAATTTCCAAGGTCAAGCCTAATGGCCAGAAAACATGTTTTATTTTATTTTTCTAGTACACATCTGCTCTTACGTATGATGGGGTTCGGGTAATGGCAGAAGCTTTTCAGAGTCTCAGGAAGCAGCGCATTGACATTTCCCGTCGTGGGAATGCTGGGGATTGCCTAGCCAATCCAGCTGTTCCTTGGGGACAAGGGATTGACATCCAGAGAGCTCTACAACAGGTCAGAAAACAAACCATGGTGCACCACTGAAGCTTGTTTTTAATCAGTAGTTGTTACATATGTGTCATAAATGTCCAGTAATCCCTCTACGTCTGTAACATTACGTTGATGTTATTTATTTATTTTATGGACCATAATCTGAAAGCTTCATATTGAATGATTGCCAAGAATGAACACGGAATGTTTAGAATGACAATGAGTATCCAGGTTATCTTCATTGAAAGTCAAGGTTCAAACTGACTGAATCAGTTTGCTTAGGAAAGCAAAATTGAACACTAAAATTACATAAAATCCCACCAAAGCGGTGTGGGAAGAAATGTATTTTCTCTGAAGGCCTTGTTCACAAATTCACTTCCCAGGCTTTAGAATTACTTAATATGATTAGGTAACTATGTATTTTTTATTACGTGCCGTCAAGTCTATTCTGACTTACAACAAACCTTTCTAGGCATTTCTAAGTACAGGATATTCAAAAGTAGTTTAGTATTTCCTTTTTCTGAGAACACTCTGGGACTCTGCAGCTTGTCCAAGGCCACACAAGCTGACTCTTTTCCTGGGAAGCAGGGCAGGGGGGATTGAAGATTCTACAGCCAGATACCTAATACACTGAGCTATCTAGCCTAGGTAACTATATTTATTTATTTATTTATTTTATTAAATTTATATCCTGCCCAATTAGACAACGTCTACTCTGGGCGGCTTACAATAGAATTAACATAAAAACAATTAAAACAGCAATTTAAAACAACAATAGTATAATTCAAGATGGGAAGATAAAGATAAAGTGAAAAAGTAAAACGAAGAATAAAATGAAAATAAAAATCAAGTAGTGACAGGAGGGAAGTCCTGCCTAAAGAGCCAGGTCTTGAGTTGGCTCTTAAAAACACCCAGCTAGGGAGCCAGACAAATCTCTATCGGGAGACTGTTCCAGAGTCGAGGTGCCACTGCCGAGAAGGCCCGGTTTCTTGTTCTTTCTTTCCGGGCCTCCCTCGGCGTTAGGCCCCTCAACCGTCTTTCCTGGCTGTAACAAGTCATTCGAGTAGATCTAGGTGGGAAAAGGCGTTCCGCTAGGTATCGAGGTCATAAACCGTTTAGGGCTTTATAAGTCATCATTAACACTTTGAAATCAATGCGGAAGTGAACGGGCAGCCAATGCAGGGCAGCCAGAGTGGGAGAAATATGCTGATGTTTTCTCGTCCCACTAAGAAGTCTGGCCGCCGCATTCTGCACCATTTGAAGCTTCCACATCAATCTCAAAGGTAACCCCACGTAGAGTGCATTACAGTGGTCTAATCTTGAGATTACAAGCGCATGGACCAAGGTGGTGAGTGCCCCACCATCAAGATAGGGACGCAGCTGGGCAATCCGCCACAGATGGAAGTAGGCGGAGCGGACCACTGACGCCACCTGGGTTTCCATGGTGAGCGCCAGATCCAGATGGACCCCCAAGCTGCGAACCTCATTCTTCGCGGTGAGAGTCACCCTCCCAAAAGAGAGGGGGTTTCCCAAACCACTGATGGAGGGGCCGCCGACCCTCAGGACCTCCGTCTTGTCCAGGTTCAACCTCAGCCCATTGACCTGCATCCATTGCAGCACAGCCTCCAAACAGCGCTGAAGAGACAGAACGGCATCCACTGAGGTAGGTGAAAAGGAGATGTAGAGCTGTGTGTCATCAGCGTACTGATGGCACGAAGCCCCACACCCCCTGATGACCCCACCCAGCTGCCTCATATAGATATTAAACAACATTGGGGAGATAATCGAGCCCTGCGGAACCCCACAATTGAGACTACACGGGGCCGAGACACTCTCCCCAAGCTGTACTCTCTGAGGGCAGTCCTCCAAGAAGGATCGGAGCCAGGCAAGCGCCAGCCCACTGATTCCCAACTCGGAGAGCCTCCCCAGGAGGATACCATGGTCGACGGTATCGAAGGCCGCTGAGATATCGAGGAGGACCAACAAGGACATTTTGCCCCCATCAGCCTCCCTCAGCAGGTCATCCAACAGTGCGACCAATGCCGTTTCTGTGCCATGGCGCGGCCTGAAGCCCGACTGGAACGGATCCAGGGCATTGGTTTCATCCAAAAGAGCCTGAAGCTGGTCAGCCACCACCCTCTCCACCACTTTACTAAGGAAGGAAACATTGTCGACGGGCCTATAATTGCCAATGTCGTCCGCCGCCAAACTTGGTTTCTTCCTAATGGGCCTAATGAGTGTCTCCTTGAGAGCAAGGGGAACCTTGCCCTCCTGGAGAGACCCATTAATTATTTCTGTGGCCCATTCAATTGTTATAGGCCTGGCTGCTTTGATTAGCCAGGCCGGACAAGGGTCAAGAGAGGAAGTGGTGGCCTATACTCACCATTTAATCATCATCATCATCTTGGAACTGCAGAGCTTGACAGTCCCTGTCAAGGAGGCACAATGGGGAATCAAACTCCCAACCTTGGGTCCGCAGCTAGATACCTAAACCACTGAGCTATCCAGCAGTTCTTTCATACATATGGATACTAGTGGTGTCAAATTCACACAATTGGCAAATAATGCAGTCTGCTCTGGGTTGTTCCAGTGCTGACTGCTAATATGTGTACCAGGGAAGAGTTTAAAATTTGAATGCTTTCTGTAAATAAAAGCTATTATACATCTAGATAAAGCTCCTTCTTTGGCTTACTTGGTTTTCTAGTGTTCTTTGCACTACACCTAGAAAATCAAGTAGCTCAGTTATTTTTATTATTCGGACATATTAAGGAGAATTGTGCTATGCATCAGGTTCAAAGTGTGAGAAGTCTTCAGTAAAACCTTTCACCAGATGTGCCTTCCAGATGTGTTTGACTACAACTGTCATCACCTCCCACTAGCATGTCCATGCAATTATCATATGATTGCAGGTTGATGGGAGTTGCGTTAATAGGCCTGCTTGGGAAAATCGCTTTATGAACATGCCTTCTGATGAAACTCAGAGACAGCTTTGTTAGAGCAAATGTAATGATTCTACCTCTCTATTTAGTGCAGGAAAATCTTGATGTATGAATAATAGGATTTGATTCTGTTTGACAACTTTGAATAGGGACAAAATATTAAATTCTTGAACAAAACAGGATCTTGTAACTGATTCCTATACCATTCTTTTTGAAGGTGCGATTTGAAGGACTAACTGGCAACGTCCAGTTTAATGAGAAAGGACATCGGACCAATTATACCCTTCATGTGATTGAAATGAAAGCTGATGGGATCAGAAAGGTAAAGGTTTACTTTATTTTTGAAAAGGATGAAATCTGAGAACTGTGCCTTGTTTTTGGGACCATGTTTTCTCAGAAATTAGTTTTTGCTGTGACCTATTAATATGTATGTAAACTAGGCAAGGGCAAATATATTTCTTATCTTCGTCAACAACACATTTTATCCATAATTCCATTCTGTTTGACTTCTGCGCTAATTTGTGATGTTTTAATCATCTCAGAATATTTTTATGCATTTAAATATATGAAAATTCATATTCTCTTCTGTATTTTTAAATGCTTAAACTAGCAAGATTAGTTCCACAGCATCCAGAGAACTGTAGGATCTGGTGGATAGCTTATTTCCAATCCATACTTTGTTTTTGAGGGAACAGAGCAGGCTAAATCAATCCATCCATCCATCCATCCATCCTTCCATCCTTCCTTCCTTCCTTCCTTCCTTCCTTCCTTGTTAGCTACATTGATAACATGCCTTTCCTCCAATAAAATTAAGGATGGAGTTTATGGCACTCTTCCTTTCCATTTTATGTTCATAACAGTCCTGTGAGATGGATCAGGCTGAGAGACAGTGATGGACCCAAGGTGAGTGAGTTCCATGGTTCAGAGAAGACTGGAACCCAGACT
Source organism: Intellagama lesueurii (assembly GCA_037013535.1). Taxonomy (NCBI): domain Eukaryota; kingdom Metazoa; phylum Chordata; class Lepidosauria; order Squamata; family Agamidae; genus Intellagama; species Intellagama lesueurii. The sequence goes on from JBAJHW010000002.1 coordinate 224,300,434, forward strand.
TCCCATTCCAACAAGTTAACCATTATCCCATGCTAGCTGTCAACCAATACTTAGACTTAGGGATGTTAATCCTCAGTTTTTCTTGCATGAGTGGAAGAGGAACTGCAAAATTATTCTTCTCACTCTGTGAGAAGGCAAGGTCTGTTTCTGCACTCTTGACAGAAAAGGGAATGAGAAGGAAATTTGTGCAAATGAAGCATAACTACACAAAATAACTCTTCGATGCAAATGCTGGTTTTTATGCAACTAATACAACTTACTCAAAATGAGGATGCCTGCTGCTTTGTTGCATTGTCTTTTAAAGATTAGAGGCATCACAGGGATAAGTTGCATGTCTTTAAAACAGCTCTGTGCCTGCTACATGTTTGTGTTCTACTTCTGAGAGGAAAAGAAAACCAGTTGTACTCAGGGATACTTTGCATATTATGGAGATCTTGACAAGGAAAAAAGCCAGCTACCCTAATCCCATTCTTACCTGGAGGCAGAGAATAATTCCCAGTTTGAAAATTCCTTGTTGAGGTGTTTCATCCAGTTGAGACAACCTAGACTGACAAGAACAACACATTTAGCAAGTGGGAGCCTGGACATACCTGAGCATACCATTTTACTGCCATGGCAACAGGTCCCAGGTTTGATGGTGAGCAGAGGAGGCTGGGGGCTGCCATGACAGACCCATGAGGTTCGTCAGGGCCTGAGGTCTCTGGGCAGGTGACTGCAGGCAGTCCCCTCTTGCTATGGGGTTCCCCTCCCAAGCCTCGCATTGACCAGACAAGGAATCCAAATTGAAGACTGTGGGGCAGGTGGACTGGAGTGAAGAGGTTTCCACCCCAGTCCACCCATCCAGCATAAAATCAGGTAAAGCAGCCACCTCCTAGCCAGTCTCCTGCTTGGTGTGTCACTGCTGAAAAATGTGAGAAGAGTGTATTGTAAATAATAACTGACAGTTTCAATACCCTGCCCACGTAGGCAGCTTCCTCAAAACTGCTCAGTTCATGAGCCTCCCACAACCTGTCACAAGTGTCTACAGACAGACAAGGATAGAGGGTTAAATCCAATTGTTAGTCTCAACTGAGGTGCATCCATTGAATTAATTGGAACATGTTAATCTTGTAGTGACTAGAGCACGTGTAGCGAGTTATGAAAGTCAAAGCTTCTTTAGAAAGTACTATTGAGTTCAAGAGTTTAAATGTCTCCTTTTAGGAAGTGACACAAATAAATAGGCTGTTTGCAAAATATGTCATGATTTGGCTGTTGTACACCTAATATGTCAAGGGAAACAGCCATAATAACATGAAATATTTAAAAATGTGAAAGCACTCAAAAATCTTAAGAGGGTGGTTTTGGTTTTATTTTTTCCAATGTTTTCCAATAATTACTCTCACTACTGTAATAATAAATCTCAGATTTTGGAAACTTGCATTATGTTCTCTTTATCAGATAGGTTATTGGAATGAAGATGAAGATTTTGTTCCAACAGTCACAGATCAACCAGGTTCAAATGAAAGCACAAGTTTCCAGAACAGGACCTACATTGTTACAACCATTCTAGTAAGTGCTGCAGTGTTCAGAATGTCCTCTGACTGCAACAACCCCTTCCTTGTTCTACACTCTTCTTTCCATAAGTCTTCCTACTGTTGCTCCTATTATGTGGAAATTAACAGCAGCAATGTTCAGTATTTAAACTACAGTGGTGCCTTGACTTACCAACGCCCTGACCTACGAACAAATTGACTTACGAACAGCTCCGGCCGCAAAATTTTGCTTTGACTTGTGGCCGGAACTTTGACCTACGAACAAAAAAAGGCAGGGGAAAGGGGCAGGAAATTCAAAAAAACTAACCATTGGTGGCGAAGAGGCTGCTTCTTTGTAGCTCTTTCGCCCCAACGGTTAGGGAAAGGGATGTGGCGGCGGTGGTGGGGGTCCGGCCAGGAGGCGAGGACCCATCCCAGCCAGGCTCTGGCTCCTGGCTGGACTCCGGGAGCCAGATCTCGGCCAGGAGGCGAGGACCCATCCCGGCCAGGCAGCGGTGGTGGAGCCCAGGCCAGGCAGCGGTGGAAGGCCGGGTGAGCTACCGGACGGCTCCCACTGACGGCGGTCTTGGCGGCGGTGGAGCCCACACGGTGGCGAAGGAAGGCCGGGAGGCCTCCCGAAACCGCCATCAGCGGGAGCCGTCCGGGAGCTCACCCGGCCTTCCCCACCGCCGCGGAGGCCCCACCGCCGCTGAAACTACCCCACCGCCGCCGCAACCGCCGTCCGGGAACTCACCTGGTCTTCCCCGCTGCCGCCGAAACCACCCCACCGCCGCCGAAACTGCCGTCCGGGAACTCACCCGGCCTTCCCCGCCACCGCGTGGGCCCCGCCGCCGCCGCAACCACCCCACTGACGCCGCAACCACCGTCCGGGAACTCACCCGGTCTTCCCCGCCGCCGCCGAAACCACCCCACCGCTGCCGAAACCACCGTCAGCGGAGGAAGGCTGGGTGAGCTACCGGATGGCTCCCCGCCGACGGTGGATTCGGTGGCGGCGGGGCCTGTGTGGCTGTGGGGAAGACCAGGTGAGCTACCGGATGGCTCCCTGCCGACAGTGGTTTCGGCGGCGGTGGGGCCCAGGCGGCTGTCCATGGCCGGGAGGCTTGAGAGGAGGCTTCGTGGGGAGGTAAGTGTGCAGCTTTTTACTGTTTTGGGTGGCTTTTGCAGGGTGGGATTCAGCTGGTGGGGTTATGTTTGTGTTTTGTTTTGTTTTGTTTTTTGCAGCCCCAGGGGCTTGCAGATTTTTATTTTTATTTGGGGGGGGGTATTTTTTTCTTCAGCCGGAACGGATTAATGGGTTTTCAGTGAATTCCTATGGGAAATGGTGCTTTGACTTACGAACATTTTGACGTACGAACGCCATTCCAATACAGATTAAGTTCGTAAGTCAAGGCACCACTGTACTAGCACCCGAAAACTTGCCACATCCTTTTAAAAATCAGATTCTTCATGTGAATAGAATGAAAGTTATACCCAGTAAGTCCTTAGATATCAATATTAAACTGCTGAAAGAGAATTCCTGACAAAAAAGACACACTAAGCATTGGTTCCCTTTAAATTCTTGAAACATTTTATAAATGGAGTTGTCTGTTTTCTCCTATCCTTGCTCCTGTGCTTTCAATGGAACTATCACTGTCACACAATGGGAAGCACACTTCCAAATATCTGAGACATGGAGCTGTGACTTGTTCTGTTTCTCCCAGGAATCTCCATATGTGATGAATAAGAAGAGCAGTGAGAAGTTGGAAGGCAATCAGAGGTACGAAGGATACTGCGTAGAACTGGCTGCTGAGATTGCAAAACATGTCGGCTACAACTATAGCTTGCAGATTGTTAAAGACGGGAAGTATGGAGCCCAAGATCCTGAGACCAAACTGTGGAATGGCATGGTTGGAGAGCTAGTATATGGAGTAAGTGGCTTGGTTTGACCCAGTGACTTGAAAATGGTATCAGAGAATGTTGAAAGAACATCTCAAATGTATAATTCAACAGCAATGTGCTAGAGATTTCAGACCAGTTTCCCTCAAGTCATTCGCTGCTTGTGTCCTGATCATAATTCACTAATAATGGCAAGACAAATATTAAAATCTGGGTGAGTCAGTGGATTGTACCTTTAATGATACTGTGCAGCTGACAGACAGCCACTCGAGTTGAACCATTTTAACTTGTCTGTGGTGATCATTTGTTAGTAGCAGAGCATTTCCATCTGGAAATAAATAGCTGGGCATTGTGCCAATAAGCCATTCCCCTGTTTCAGTTTTGTAGTACAATATTATTCAACTGGCTGCCTGGGTAGCTTGATGAGTTAGGTATCTAAGTTGAGAGTACAAATCCCTGCTGTGCCTCCCAAAAGGAGAGCCAGGCTGTGTGGTCCTGGGCAAGGGGCCCTCAGAAGAAGGGAATAGTAAACCACTTCTGAGTACTCTCTACCAAGAAAACCCTGGAAGGGGTCACTATAAGTTGGAATCAAGTTGTTGGCACACAGTTACTATTATGCCATTGAACAGTGGTGTCAGTGGTCCTACGTTGCAGCACCAGTTGAAGAATCATACAGTAGGGCCACTATCCTATTGCTAGCCCCTATGCAGAACAAATTCACTGAAACTATTGCTGAATGGAAAGTCAATAGTTACTGTAAATCCCACTGAGTCAATGGGCCTACCTTAGTTGGGCCTTCCAATAGAATACTAGCCAAGATCTGTGAATAAAGGAGAAATACTGCTTGTTATTAGTGGGGGGGGGGGGGGGGGAGAGCCACCGCAGAGTCACCTGGGTTTCATTGTGCCTTCTAAACCTCAGATGACTAGCCATCAGCTTCTTTTGTGCTAGACAATCACCTTTATATTTCAAGGGCTGAAATCCTGTCCCTTATTGTCCTCAGGCAACAGCAATGCTTTGTAATTAAAAACTTCATCCTCCCATCCTGCAGTTCCCAGAACTTCCATGCAATCAAAGGCGATTACATGGGGAGCCAGAAAACCCATGGAACATAAGTAGGACATTTTTACCAAAAATTGTCTCTGGCAATCATCACCCTTCCACAGGCATAGTTACGCCTACAGGATTTTAGCCACCACGTCTCAAATGAATTTTTATTTAATTCTTTACAGAACTGGACAAAATTTACAGGGATAGCTGGGTTCCTTCTGGGTGGTTGAGACTGTCAGGTGAATAAGAATATGATGTATTGTACAAGCTCAGGCATTTTTGCTTTGGTGCACTCTTCCTTTCCCTACCATTTTTTTTAATGGATGGTGGTTATTAAAATGGCATACAACCTTCTTGAAACTTCAGAATCTGAGATATCTTTCCAACTTTGAGGCCAGAAAATAACAGCCTGAGGCCAACACTTGCATCTAAGCACAAGGCTCTCTGGCAACAGATAAATAACTAATTTATTAACTCCATATCCTCTCTTTTATTTTTTTCATTTCATTTCTTTAGTGACATTTCTTCCCCTTTGTCTCCTTCCTTTTCAGATAGATACTTGTAAGCAAGTATTTTTGACTTACACATTTTAACGGAGTTTTTGGTGTTTCATAGTGTTTTTGGTTTGGTTTGGTTTTGGTTTTTTAGTTAGTTTGTTTGTTTTTTGCTAATAAATATATTTTCTATTTATTTACAAATGGACTAAATATATTTATAATTGTTTATGTAACTTTTTCAGAGATCCTACTCCAGCCCCTATTACATCTTTGTAGAGAAGTAGCTATTAATGTTTTGTAAGCAGTTACTCGATTTTTCTTAAAGTAACTCTCTCACTTGAAACATAAGAGTTTCTATTGATCTCCAATAAGAGTTACAATAATATGTCACATTTTTTCTCAAGTGAAGGAGTGCCCTTTGCTGGGCAAAAAGGATATTGCACTTTGAGCCTCTATATCAACAAATGCATCCACTGTACCTTTTTGCATATGAATAACTGATCAACATTTTGTGTTTAATGTATACAGAACAATTGTTATACATTCATGACTGTACAAGAGATCAACAGTCTGTGTATGCGTAGACACAGGCTGAACACATGTTGAATTTAACAAAGGAACAGCTTTCTAGAAAGACTTTAACACTCAGTGTTTTTCAAGCAGGCTACCAAATGGAAGAAGAATTTCTGCCATTTTAGGAAGGATTGTAAGGATCTTACTGAGACTCTTACTCTTCAGCCGTCAAGTGACAATCACAATTTGGTCCTCAGTGGACTTTTTTTTATTTAAACCTCTATTTAAAATTTAATCTCCAGCTTCAAGCTTATCTACGGATTCTGTTGTTTCTTTCCACTTCTGCTCTGTGCTACCACATAAGCCTATGGGTTTCACCTAGGGTGGAAAACAGATATCTTGTTCACAACCAAGCTAGTATTTTCAGAGACGGAGAGTCACCATTTCCTCACAATGCCAGTATGCACTGCTTGGTGGAAACCTGACAGTACCATTCACTGTGCAGTCTTCATAGTGACATTGAGTTTAACTGCAGACCTCATGGCTACAACATCTGGCTGATGGCTGCTGAACCTATGAATGAGTGATCTTCAAAATGTCCTGTCCTCAACAGCCCTGCTTAGCTCTTGTAAGCTCAAGGCTGTGGATTCCTTTATGGGATCATAAAGTCAAGTCTGCTTCCCCTAAAAGATGTGTCATGTGTTCAGGAATGATGTTGTACAATATCACAAAATGTGCTTACTTACAGATACCCATCATGCACCCACATGTTGCCTTGGGGCCAAATACAGCAAGGGAGAATGAAATACTTGGGAACCAACAAAGATGCCACAACTTATCTTGTTCCTGTACTGTCATTTGAAGCATCTGAGCTGTATTGTATTGTTAGACAAATTTTCTCACTACCTGAAACCTTTGGCTAGCAAATTCATGATATCTTCTAGGGCTGATACACTGCACATTTTCAACCCCTCTCTCTAATACTATTTTTTTTCTCTCTCTGCTCTTCTCCCCCCACCCCTTCTTCCTTTGCAGAGAGCTGATGTGGCTGTGGGCACCATTAACCATCACTCTAGTGCGAGAGCAAGTTATAGACTTTTCCAAGCCATTTATGAGTCTAGGCATATCAATTATGATTAAAAAACCACAGAAATCCAAGCCTGGGGTCTTTTCTTTCCTGGATCCCTTGGCTTATGAGATTTGGATGTGTATAGTTTTTGCCTACATTGGAGTAAGTGTTGTCCTCTTTCTGGTCAGTCGCTTCAGCCCATATGAGTGGCATAATGAGGAGCTTGAGGAAGGACGAGAGCAGCCAGCCAGTGGCCAAACAAATGAATTTGGGATCTTTAACAGTCTTTGGTTCTCCTTAGGAGCTTTTATGCAACAAGGATGTGATATATCTCCAAGGTAAGTAATTTTCTTTAAATATGTACTCATTGTGGGAATGAGGAAGGATGAAGTGTCTCACTACATGTTCATAGGATATTTCTGCTCCTTTGTATTTTTCACCTTCAGGATAACATATGAAGCCCATTATGTGTGAATACTTCTAAGCAGGATACATTGGTCTGATGCCTCTGGAAAGTGCATGAACTGGAGTGCATCCAAATATAATTCAAGTACAGAAGAGACGCTTCTCAGGATTCTGTAAATGATGTTTGCAACTAAAGTTCCTGATGTATGTTGACCTATTCATATAACATGGCCTTCTTCAGGAGGTTAAAGAGAACAGGCATGTTAGTCTCTAGCAACCTGTGAAAGATAATTTTTTAGAAGAAATTGCTGCAAACGTTTCCCATTAACTCTCTGAAAAAAGCCATAAGCAGAAATGTATCAGGCATGTTAACACCAAACTTTGTTTTACTGCCTCTTGAGAGGTGTCTCTCCTCTACTTGAGTCGATGCCTTAAAAGCTTACATTAATGGGACTTCAGAAGGAAATTTTGCTCTGCAAACACTGTCTGTGTTTCTCTCGGATACTGCTTTTCTGACCATAAGCAGAACTATAGCAGTTGGATTATGCTTCTTGGTTTCTAAGTATTCTTTGGAATACCCAAGCTAGGACAGCGAATGGTATGATAATGATTTCTATAGCATAAAAACACATATATTCTTCATTTTATTTATACAGTAGTTCAATATAGAATTCAGAAGAACAGGTACATTTGTTTTTTCTTTTGTGCTTCTCCTTGAGACACTGGTTGGAGTGTCTGGAGAGTGGTGGTGGTGGGAATAAATATTGTAAAACAATTATGCAGAAGAACTATTTAAAGAAGCTTATCTGAAAGTCAGACAGGACCTTGCTCTAAGGACAATACAGTCTAAGAAACAGCAGAAGGCAAAGGACAAATGGTATAGGAAGGAATGTGCTGTTGTTTTCAATACACCTACATTGATTTCCTTACAAGAAGTGATGGGAATCAGGGTTTAGTTGGCCTTTAGGGGAAAAAGTGTTTTGGGGATAAAGGAAGGCAGTCTCATGGAAGCATTTTGGGACTTCCCAATGTAAGGTGGGGTCATGTGTTTTCCTATGATGCTTAGTGGGAATCCATTTACTCAGTGCAGATGGAAATAAAGTATATGTGTCTTTGGAAGTCGGGATAAAGACTGGAGAGACTAAATGAGGAAATTACACCACTGCATATTGAAACATTCGCAGTAAGGCTCTGTCCATATGGCCTGGTTTGGAGCTGTTTGTTTTCTGCTAGGCAATTTACTCACGAAAGGCCAGGCAGTAGAGAAACAAAGACTTTGGAGGCACTTGGACAGCTGTACCCTTTCTGATACTAATGGACTTTAAAAGGTCATTGTCTGATTACTGATTCTGAGATATCTAATATCTTGTGCTCATTAAAGTTCTTGTTAGGAAAAAGGCCTGCCAGAGAGAAAGAGAAGAAGAAAATAAGCCTCTCCAGTCCCTCTTATCGTAGCCACATATGTTGGGATTAGATGATTATACCTGATAGTTGGAAATGAACTTTTTATCAGCGTATCATAGCTGGCAGTTTGTAAAGTGGTGATGGAACAATTTAAATATACTAAATGGCTGACCTAAAATGATCTAAACTTCACCACAGGGCTTTGATAACTCTCCACAGTATTCATCAAATTAAATGTCATTTATTTGCTGTGAAGTGCAATACATGTCAATCTCATTATGTGATTTGCTTTTAACATTTTGTGGCTAACAGTTTTTACATTTTGAGATTAGAAATATATTACGTATATCCGCAAAGTTTTTGTACAGTTATTTTTCTGATCATTTGATATTATCCCAACCTGTTTTTGATCTTTACTAATATATATATATTTGCCTTGGTTGTTGGAATCAACTTATTTTTGTGTTTCCCTCAGGGCTAAACTCCATTATATTCAGTGTGACTTACTCCCAGCTAACAGTGTGTGTGTGTGTGTGTGTGTGTGTGTGTGTGTGTGTGTGTGTTTGCAATTAATGTGGTTTTTGTTGATCACAGCCTCATAGCATATTCCTACAAACTTCCAAATAAGTCCTTATGAGAACAATGGGACTTATTTCTGAATCTGACATCAATATGGTTGCACTGCTAATCGTGTTACCAAGATGTTTTATGTTCATAACAGTGAAGAGTACATGTAGTAAAATGTTGGCCTATAAACTTCAGTTGATCAGATAAATAGCTCAATCAATTAAAATATTGATTAAAATTTAGCATGAAAAGCAATTGGTAAACTGAATCATAAAGGTAGACTTATTTATTTCTTTTAAGTCATTTTAGTTCTGATGTATTATTGTAATGGTAAATTTAAAGGAAAATCTGAAAAAAGGTCTTCTGGTTTGTATCAGTAGCTCTATTTGTCCTATATAATAAATAGTTCATGCCTACTTCATTACATTAGCTATACTGAAATGTTTCTAGTACATAATTTTAATTACACGTATTAACTATATGTCAGAAAATCATATTACATTGGCTGGTATGCAAATGTAGTTACATTTAATCAATTAATTAATGGAAATAAAGATGATTAATCAATAGAAATCTTTACTAGTGAAGAAAGAAATCTTTAATAGTGAAGAATTACTTTGTAATTCAAAAATACAAAGTAATGGAGATAAAGACAATAGGTTCCACTTAGAATGTTTTAACCTTCTTCATCTCTCTAGATCAAGGATAAGAATACATAATAAATAAAACAGCCATGCAGCAACACTTCTTAAAGATGCTGAGGTTTGGCTTCTGTGAATAAACTGGGATACAACTCTCAAGTAGGAAAATATGACTTGCATTTTGATATAACAGCAGACTAATTCCCCATGCTTTGTATGTAGCAATGAGAACATGCATTGCATTCATATAAAGCCCAAAGTCTGAGCCAAAGGAGGTCCCTTCCCACCAGTTTTGTGCTTTCCAGGAAAGAGCAGGCTACCCTCTGAAGCTTCAAGAACCAAAGCTGGATCATGGATAACAACTTATTAGCAACTTAAGGTTCATGAACAAGGTGTTGGAGGTGCCAACAAAAAAGTGGCATTTAGGTTTTATTTTAGTGAACACACCCAGAATGAAGGTGAAGAGGCAGGGAGGGAACAACAGCCTTGCTGATGTGATGGGGGTCAGGTAATACACTCCAAACAAAAAAAGCTGCTGTTGTATGTTGGTTTAAAATTTGGTAGCCTGCATTCTGTGAGCTATCCCTGCACATTTCTTCCAGTTCTAGCAAGAGGGAAAGAAACTCATTGGCATTTTCCTTTAAAGAATATAAACCAGCTTTAAAAATGTATCACACCAAAACCTCCAGCACTCTCTTTGCCTGAAATTAGGTACTAATATGCTCCCACACGGACCTTTGGATTTCTGAATCTTGTTTGAGGTTCTGGGCATGAGCTGAATCAAAAAGTTTCAAAACTGGCCAAAGCCAAAGCAGACTGGTTTTCTGAACAACCAAATTGTGATTCCATTGAGCTGGTGGTCTTTGCTTTGCTTCACATATTCAGCATCCCTTCGCATGGTAGAGGAGTGGGCATGAATTTCATTATTTCATTATTTATTTACTTACTTACTTACTTACTTACTTACTTAATTTGTATACCACCCAGCTCAATGACAAACACTACTCTGGGCAATTAACCATTATAAAATAACCTTCCCATCCAAACCACTAAACCCAAGTAAACTTCATAAAAAGGTTCCCCTTGACATTTAGTCCAGTCGTGTCCGACTCTAGGGCGCGGTGCTCATCCCCATTTCCAAGCCATAGAGCCAGCGTTTTGTCCGAAGACAGTTTCCGTGGTCACGTGGCCAGCGCGACTAGACATGGAACGCCATTACCTTCCCACCGAGGTGGTACCTATTTATCTACTTGCATTTGCATGCTTTCGAACTGCTAGGTTGGCAGGAGCTGGGACAAGCGACGGGAGCTCACTCCGTCGTGTGGATTCGATCTTACGACTGCTGGTCTTCTGACCCTGCAGCACAGAGGCTTCTGCAGTTTAACCCACAGCGCCACCACGTCCCTTTTTAAACTTCATAACTACCCTCCAAATTAAACTGATCCAGAATGCAACATAGAAACACAAATGGCAATCAAGATGACAGCATGCCTTAATTATTTCAGGGATGGAATATCTCTGAAATCTTCTTCAAAAAGTCTGGTTTCTAACATTTTCTTAAAGGCTGAGAAGAAGGAGGCTTGCCAGACCTCTACTGGAAGCCCATTCCAAAGAGATGGGGCCACTATTGAGAACGCTTGGTTCTTTGTGGAAACTTTCTTTGCCTTCCATGGTGTGGCCAACCATGAGAGACCAGCCTGGATGGAACAGGTAGCATGGCCTGATCTTCTTCGGGGAAGGCGTTCTGACAGATATTGGAATCCCAAACCATTAGAGACTTTGTATGTTAAAAACGGCACATTGAATCTGACTTGGAAATGTACAGGAAGCCAGTGCAACTGACCCAGCACTATGGGAAAATGATCAAACCTAGCAACCCCAGTGATTAACCTGACTGCCACATTTTACATCTGTTGTAGTCTCTGACTCAGCTTCAAGGGAAGCCCCATGTAGAGAGCATTGCAATAGTCAGTTTTTAATATCACCAGCACATGAACCAGTATCATCAGGGACCTCCCATCAAAGCAATCAGATAAAGCTGGTTGAAGGCTGACCTAGTCACAGCTGCTATTTGATGTTCCCAGGAAAAGGCCAAAATAACCCCCCAAGCTGTGTACTTGATCCGTAAAAGGAAGGATAAATCCAACCAACATAGGGAGGTACCCCTCTAACTTGTCAAGGGGGTCCCTGACCAATAAGACCTCCATCTTGTCCAGGTTTACCTTCAGCCTATTAGCTCTAGTCCATTCCAATATTGAGGCAAAGCAGCACTCCAGGGTCCAGACAGTGTCCACTGCAGTAGAGAGAGAGTTGCATGTCATCATCAACATACTAATGACAACACACTCCAAACCTCTGGGTGACCTCTCCCAGTGGCCTTACATAGAAGTTAAAAAGCGCCGGGGAGACAGATGACCCTTGAGGAACTTTGTAGGTAAGGGCCTATGGGGGCTATTGTATATCCCCAAGCTGAACTCTCTGAACATGGCCAGCAAGAAGGGATCAGAACCAGCTGGAAGCCAGTGTTCCGATTCCAGAACCAGTAGGCTGTCCAAGAGGATACCATGGATTATGGTATCAAAAGCTGCTGAGAGATCTGGGAGAACCAACAGGGTCATTCCTCCCCCATCAGCCTCCCTTAAAAGGTCATTGTACAGTGTGACCAGTGCTGTCTCAGTGCCATGTCGTGGCCTGAACCCTAACTGGAATAGATCCAAGCAGTCTGTTTCCTACAGGAAAGCCTGGAGCTATTCTGCCACAACCCACTCAATCAACTTGCCCATAAAATTAATATTGGCCTGTAGCTGCTCATATCATCAGCCACCAAGTTCGATCTCTTTAGGATGGATCGGACTATGATCTCTTTCACATGAGAGGGCATATAGCACTCCCGCAATTATGAGTTTACCACACAAACTGCCCATTCCAGCATAACTTCACTGGTCAATTTCAGTAGTCAGGAAGGGCATGGATCGAGCATTGAGGTGGTGGGTTTGCAGCCTACCAGCATCCTGGTCATGTCCTCTGATGTTATAGGCTGATACAACAAAATCGGAGAAGATGGTGCACTGGGAAAGTCTAGATCATGACAGATGGCCTCTAGTTTACAGCTAAAGTGAGCTGTGAATTGTTCATAACTAAAGTTACCATATTGAGGCTGTATCTGTTGTCCAGGATCAGTGAGACTGCAGATCACCTGGAAGCACTCTGCTTGTTGATTTATTGTCTTGGGAATGGTTATATTCATGTAACCAAAATGCACCATGCGCAGAGACAGTTCTTCCCTCAAAAACATGAGTGAGGTAAACTGTGCCTGTTACACTATGGCACACTCTTGTTCCATATTATATAGACAGTAAAAGGGTAACATCCCCACTTCTGTGCCACCCAAAGAGACTTCATGGCTAGATAAGGACATAAACATGCTAGTCAACTGATGTGATCTGATAATGTGATGTATCTAATGCCTGAAGCCTTTCTTCCTGTATTGCAGATAGATGCGTCAGCCCACATATTTTGTATCACCATGGAAATCTTACCAGACTACTTTAACAATTTTTATCAGGCTTCATTTTAAAAGTCCTGCTTAAATTTTGTTTAATGCTATTAAAAATACAATGACGTAACATAAAATAAAATATCCCATGCTTTCTTGAATCTATTTAAGAGCCTAGTTACCACCTTTATGTCACTGCAGGAGTTACTGGCCAAAAGCCTGTGGCCTATATTAAGCACAAAGTTCAAGAGTGCTTATTTTATTCACAGTAATGTTAAGAATAGCCGTGGTCAACAATGGCATGTACCCAAGGCCTTAAAAATTGAAGTACATTGATAAAAGAGGCAGATATTGCTAAATTCGTAGGCATGTTTGTGTTTCTGTTATGTGCCATCACGTCGCTTCCAGCTTATGATGAACCTATGAATTAGTGGCCTCCAGAAGGTCCTTTTGTCAAGAGCCCAGCTCAGTTCTTGTAAACTCTTTTATTGCAGCTTCTTTAATTGAATCAATCCATCCTTTCTTTCTGTTGCCTTCAACTTTTCCCAGCATTATTGTCTTTTTTCAGTGACATACCTCTTGATCTGCCCAAAGCCTCAGTTTAGTCAGTTTTTATTTCTAGAAGAAGTTCAGGCTTGATTGAATCCAGAACACACCCTTTTCTTTTTCTGTCAGCCCATGGTATCCTAAAGCTCTCTTGTAACATCATATTTCAAATATATCATTTCTTTTCATCTCAGCTTTCTTCGCTGTCCAGATTTTGCAACTGCACAGGAAAATTATACTGTACTTATCTTCACCTTGGTCTCAAATGATGCATCCTTGAACTTGAGGATGGTTTTTGGTCCCTTCATAGATTCCCTTCTGACTTTTGGTTGTCTTCTTATTTCTTGATTTCTCAACAGTTTGTGAGGGGCTGCTATAAGTATACAGGGGGCACTGATTTGCAGCTCAGGGGGATGTGCCCACCATGTCCTTATTAGCACATGTCACTGGTAATGGCAAACCTAGAGGGACAGCACTATGCAATAGTGCTCTGTTGGTGTGAACTCACCAAATAGGAGAAGTATTCAGGGGTATACAATGGAGACACCATAAATTCATAATTTACTTTTGATTGGCTCTGCTACCATAAGGAAGTGTGACCAAATTCCAGACAAAAGGTGTGCAATGAAATATGCACACAACTAAAGCTTATCAATCACTCTGAATACACGATTTCCCCTAAACTACAAATAATGATGTCTGTGAGATACGTCTATATAAAAGTGCTATCTATCTGATCAGCAGATGGCATTCTTCACTTATATCTATCCTCCCCTTGGCAGACTATTGATATCGCTATACAAAGTTAGTGACTGGATATCTGCCAAAAATATACCTGAGAGATGATGTTGATGTCTGTTCTTTCTCCTCACACTACCAAAAAAAAAAAAGTTTTGTTAGAGAATTCTGTATTGACACTGTTTTGTTTTTGCTTTTTGAAGAGAGAGGTAGGGAGAGAGAGTGAAAATAAGGGTCAAAGCAAATGGCATTGCATACAGTAGAACATCCAGTTTTGCTTTCATTAAGTACAGGCATTGGAGGAAAGGCAGTCATTGTCAGAATTAATACTGGGTGGGTAGAGTTCCTTAGTTCAGTGGAAGTCTAGGCCTTCCCCCTTCCTGCATGCATGGCTAGAAGGCAAAGGGAAAAAAATCCCACTAATGCCAATGGAGCCCTCCTTCTTCATTTTAACTGCATTCAGGGTTGTCTGTTTAGGCCAATGGTTCCCAACCTCAGGTCCCCAGATGTTCTTGGACTAAAAACATTCTTAAACTAAGGTGTTCAAGAGAAAATTGGACAACCATCTGTCAGATGTGCTTTGACCTGGATTCCTGCATTGAGCAGGGTGTTGGACTCAATGACCTTATAGAACCCTTCCAACTCCATGATTGTGATTCTATGCTAAAACTTGCAGAAGCCTTCACCACTAGCTGTGCTGGCATCTGAAAGAATTATAAATATAGGGAGATAACACGCACACACGCACACACACAGAGGCATTCAGAAATTCATCACATAATTACAACTCCATGTCATTTAGGGCAGCAGACATTTTTAATGTTTCTTGGAGAAGTATTTTCTCCTGATTCAATGTGCCTCTTTTAGGTTATAAACCCCCTTATTTTTGAATTCACATATGATTTAATTTCTGCCTACATTTACTCTTTGTTTCAAACTTTTCACCTCTGAATGATGAGCTGCACTTGCCCATGTTCCGTCTTCACATAACTATGAAAAATACAGTCATCCTTGCCCTTTTTCAGAAACGTATCTATGTGAAGGGAATGTATGTTAAAAACTGTGTTCTGTAATAGGTTTTAAGTATAGGCCCTAGTGTAAAATGACTCACTCACTTGAACAGTTTAAGATAGCTATGCAAACTTTATGGGCTCCCTCTTGTGTTAATCAGTGGAACTATGTTGGTTTTTCCTTGCTCCTTTTGCTTTACTATGGTCTTTCCCTGAAGGATCCCAAAATGATGCCAAGGAACACTAATCTTAGAACTGCAGAGCTAGAAGGCACTTAAGGATCATCAAGTACCAGCCCCTGTCAAGGAGGCACAGCGGGGAATTGAGATCTCAAATCACTGAGCTATCCAGAAGTTCTAAGATGCTCCCACCAGTGGAACAATGCCACACTGTGCATTCATAGACATACACACATGTACACACACGAGGGAACTGAAGCATTCATTCCAATGCTCCCTCACCTTCCACCCCACTCCTTCACTCCCCAATGCTCCCCTAAGGAGCAGAAAAGGACATCCTGTCCTCACACTGGAAATTGCCTTTCTACTGCTATATTCCCTTGTGGCTAGTTTTGAAGCTAAGTAGTTGTTTTATTCATTCACACTCTGTATCCCATGTTTGTTCCTGTCCTACACACATATTCTTACATATGTACATACAGAGAAGGTGATGAGGTTGAAAATTCACCAGGGTGTAAATGCAGATGTATCTTTGACCCTGTTTCTGGTAAGGAGGCAGGTAAACGTGAGCTGGCCGGGAGAATCCTTAGGCTCGTGTGTGACAGCGTCCTAGTTGCCCTGATAGATGATCCTCAGGTGGCTTACATTATTGAAAACATCTGTATGCCATGACCATACAAATGTCTTCAATAAGCAAAAGGTTGGGAGTTTGATTCCCCACTATGCCTCCTTGACAAGAGCAGGACTTGATGATCCATAGGATCCCATCCCTTCACTTTACTTTATTTATTTATTTATTGTTGTTGTTGTTCTAAATAGTTATCATTTTTTCATTACTAGAGCAATATACAGTACATAGATTAAGCTAGTTTTCTAACATTATTTAAAAGCAGATGTAAAATATTTTCTAAAAGTCTGTTTTAAAATTTATATCAAAGACCTGAGTCCTCTTGGAACAATAAAGTTTTGGCTTCCAGCCAGAAGCTCTACAGAGGTTGCAGTAGTTTGACTTCCCTAGGAGGAAGTTCCATAATTGAGGTGCTGCTGCAGAGAAAGCTTTTTCTTGTGTACTCACCAGCCTACACTCTCAGAGTGGCTAGACATGCAACAGGGCCACAACTGAAGATCTCAGATTCCTAGTATCCCTACGGTTTAGGGCTCTGTACATCAAAGCAAGCATCTTTCATTAAGCTTCGAAGCGAATGCAACCCTTTTAAGGCCAGTGATGATGCAGTAGCCAGCCTGTTGTTTGGCATGTACTTTGGAGACATTCCAGTCAAGAGGCCGGCCACCACATTTTGCACTAGCTATAGCTTCTGAACAGTTTTCAAGGGCAGCTCCATGTGGAGTCCCTTACAGTATTCTTATTGGGATGCATGGATCACTGTGGAAAACCAACCTTCCCACAGAAGAAGCACAGCTGGCACATACACCAAAACCTGGGAGAAATGTATTAACAAGTTAAATGCAGGAGCAAAGGGAGGGGGCAAACTTAGAGTAAAATAAATGTAAGCATCCATAGCTACCAAGATGCTGTAGTTAGGAGATGGGGATAGGGTTTCCTTGTAGTTTATTTTCTTATGTAGAGACCCAGAAGAACATTTAGATGTTGATTATTACCAGAGAGCTCTAAATATTCACTGAAGAACAGCAGCTATTTAAATTAGTGGCAAGTTTAGGCATCTTTTGACTGTGAACCTTCTTCAGGTATGTACCACTATATCTGTTAGTTAGTTAGTTAGTTAGTTCATGAAGAAAAGCTAGGATAAATAAATAAGTAATCACTGCCAGGTTCTCAAGCATAAAATTATATTCGGTGACATGACTAAAAGCTACACCATAACAAAATTCTCACAGAATGTTTGTTTGCACTTTGAGTGTTCCACTTTGAGTGTTTCCACTGTTCCAGGGAAAGCAAATGACTCCCAGAGAGACTCAGAGCAAGCAAAGATTCTCTTTCACCTGGCTGCAATTGTTCATCAACTGATATATAAATCTGCTGAAATCTTGTTAGTGAGCCCACCAGGGTAATACAATTTAGCTTAAGTCTTATTGACAAATAGCTGCAAGTTAAGAAGTTAACTTGGGGGTTAGCTGTTGCTTACTGGGCCTGACATTTTGTGAAGCTGTAGGGTAAAGAGAATGACTTGTTGTTCAGATGGCCTTTTTTGCATCCATGTAGATTCTTCTTTTACTTTGTTCTCTCACTCAACTTTGTTTACTTAATTTTACTGAAATATTATTGCAATAGTGGCAGTGTGTGTGTGTGTGTGTGTGTGATAGAGTAAGGATATGGTTGTCTGGTCTTTGCATGGATAGGTCATTCCATTAGGGCACTACATAGCCTGCCAATCACAGCAGTTTGTGCTCCCTCCTCCATTAGCAAGATTTTTTAAAAAGTGGAGATCCAGAAATGCACAGATAAATTGATAAATCCAGCGATGCAAAGAGTCAGAATGTCTCCTAAAGAGTACAGAATGTGTTGTCTCATATCTGTATGAACGGTTTTTTTAGTACAGAGCAGGTTGGGGAGCTACTATACACCCCTAATTTGAAGTATCACATTAGTTTGTGGGTCTGAGGGGAAAATATCATGGCATAGGGCAGGAGTGGGCAAAGTGTAGCCCATAGGCTGTGTATGGCCTTCCAAGCCCTTCCTTATTCACTCCAAGTGCCAATAGATCACCCTGTCCTCCCATTGTGCTTAAAGTTTTAAAGTCCCCCCTCCCTACTTTTGAAGACTTCCAGGAACTGTGTTTGTTACATTAAAAAGGCTACCTTACAACCCTCTCTCACATTAAAACTGGGTGTCCAGAATTTAAGCAGGGAACATTTTAGGCCATTTCCAAGTCTTGTGAAGCTTGCAGTGGGTGCTGGAGTTGAAAATGTGGCCTCCAAATCTAAAGTTATTATGCCTGGCACAGGAAAACAGTTGTGGAATGTAAGAGTCACACTGCCTAATGGCTATACTGGCTCTGCTTAGCCATTATATTGCATCAGGAAATACATGAATTCTCCTTTGGACAAACTTATGCATATACATTTTTTGAGAAGATTGCCAACTGTGGAAGAATGTCTTTATTGTGCAATCATAGTTCAGTAATAAATATTCTGGGGTGAGGAGGGGCATACCAATTATTTTGATATGGGGTTTTCTTTTAATTTTTTAATTCAGGTCTACATGAGCAGCTAATTGCATATTACCTATTCAAAACAGGGAATTGCTGAAGCATGCCTGCAGCAAATGATACAGTCCATCCTCTTGATCAAGAATACAACTGAAAGAAGACACAGAAACCAAACAGGCAGTTTGCTAAACTGTGACATTCATTTAATGTAAAGTTTGCTTCAGTGGCTGATTTTAGCTCCAAACTGGCAGATCTAAAGAAAAGTAATAATTAGAAAAAGTAATGTTTGGAGAAGGGAAAATAGTTGTCTGAGTCTACCCCATTCCTTGAAAATAGGTTTTGGCATGAAGCATCTTAAGGTCAAGGGGAATAAATGAACAGACATGTAATCAGTTTTCTTTTAATCTTCCCTGCTGCTACTGTGATCTCAAAATGGGATGCCCAAGCAAATGAAGTCTCCATAAATGGTCCCCCAGTTGCTACTTGCATTACTTGGTTCATTCTATTTAGGTTACAATCTTCAGCCCACTCAGTGTCATAAGTTTTACTAAGTTTGTTTTGCTACATAGCAGAAAAACTAGCCACGTTATTAAAAATATGCTTCAGTGGCTACAGATAGGCACGTAGGTAATGTTAGTCACAAACACTGAGACCTATTTAGTTTAGATTTTAAAAAAAGACAAATAAGACATGAATACAAGAAGTGAATCAAGTAACAGAAAGTGATGAGAGAGAAGTTACTGTTGTACTAGTTCCCAGTAAAGCCTGGCGTAGTTCACCCACCAAGGCAACCAAGGCCCATAACCAGGTCTGAAACCAGATTGAAATGGATCTAGATAATCCATCCCACCCAGGAACCCCTGAAACTGAGAAGCCATGACCTGCTCCAGCACCTTGCCCCAGAATGAAACATTAGAGACTGGCTGGTAATTATCCAATACCATGGGATCGAAGGAGGGTTTTTTCAACAATGAATTGCATCCACAAAAGCTCACATTCTAACACTATGGGAGCAACCACTGCCAGCTTCTGAGAGCATCTTGCTACTTGTCTGGCTGCTTCATAAACAGTGGTGTATTTTTCTGAAAGGTAGCCATGTTGTTTGAACAACAAGAAAACAAACAGAGTCCACTTTTTTAGGCTTTTCCTGTGTTTGTTGAAGTCAAATATATCCACAAATGCTCACAGTGAGATCAATGTGGTATTCTGAAATGTGCCACACTGGTTTAGTTTGGGGTTGTTGTTTTTTTACTTGTTCTTAGTGATTGTGTGTGTGTTGTTTTCATAGCTTGGGGTTATCACTGAGGAAAATTAGGAAATAAATAAATAAATAAGTTGTTGATTACCTACAGCTGAAGAACATGTTCAGGAGTGTTAAGTAATGCATCCTCTGCAAACCAAAGTATGTGCCCCCTGCTCATACAAGCTAATGGGTTTGATTCAAGGGTCTCAGCTTAATGTTCAATCTGGAAACACATTCAAATATACAGTCTGAATTGTCCAATTCATGATAAATTACATTTCCTTATTCCCTCTTAAACTCTATTCAGAATTCAATAAAAAGATTAACCTTAGCTGGTGAGCAGAGGGAATGGGATACCTCTGCCTCGTTCTTTCCAAGTTTCAAAAGACAACTAATTCTGAAAAGCACAGTCTCTACTTATGGTGTATCTCCATGTAATCAGAAAGCCTGATTTTTCAGTTATTATGGTATATATTTTTGTACATTCTATCACATTTATGAAGTGTTCTAAATTGCATACACAGAGTCACATGCAAAAGCATACAGAAAATGGAAATAATATGTACAAAAGCCAGAATCCAATGTTTGGATTACAGCTTAAATGGAGAAAGAGTAGATCTCATTTTTTAAAGAAGCTAACTAAGAAATCAGGAGACAATTCTGAGGTTTGCCCACTGTTCCACAGAGTAACTGCTTATCCTTAGATGGGAGCCCCACTGTTCAATGACGCTTTGCATAAGTCGATCCTCAGATAAAAGACCGCATAGAAGTATAAAGCGGCATAGCATCTTCTGTTACAGGCCTTCAGAAACTTTTAGAAATCCTGACTAATTCTCCCATACTGCAGTGAGACAGATGGTAAGATTGGCCCTTAGGTAAATTACATCAGAAAAGAGAAACAGTAAACATTCATTTTAAAGGATTTCATTTTAAAGGAAATGTAAGAAACTGTAAAGACATCAGCTGTCCATCCTGGTGAGAATGAGTGTGAGTCCCACGTTGTTCATTGGGGAATGTCTTTCTTCCATTCTTATATCCATACACTCTGAACTGGTTGTGGGAAACACAACAGGATTTATTGAACTTGAGAAGAGGTTAACAAGTGATTCTGAGTTCAGTCTCACATCTCTGGGCTAAGTTGACGTCACTGGCCCAGAATCTGTTCGCATAGTCTCTGGTCCTCTGGTTCCTCTTACCAAAGAAGATAAACAGGAATTGGGGGACCAGTTCTCTCCACTAGGGTCCTTAACCCTAGAGTTCTTAAGGCCTATAGAGCAGTCCCAGGCACCCCAAGAAGAAGAGACTGGAAAACCACTTCTGATACTCTCTACCAAGAAAACATTTGAAAGGGTTGCCACAGATCAGAATTGACTTGACTATTATTATTATCATTATTATTCAAAAACACCAGGCATCGTCAATCAAAATTATAAAAACATTGACTGGTATTATATAACAGATACAAGTTTTAACTAAAAACCTAAGTATCTGTTAAATATCGGTGCAGTATCTATGCTGATCTTAATATTGTCGTTTCTTGTAGATCTGATGGTGATATTTTTGAGATCTGCAACTGCTTATAGTACTGTGTGAAATTTCTTGATATTGTTCCCAAAGCCCCGATGACAAGCGAGATGTTTCAATTGCTAGGTCTCTGTATTTTGTTAGTTTTTCCAATTCTTTATTTCCAACTCTGGCATCCCCTGCAATTGCAATGTCAATGATCCAGACATTTCTTTGTTCTATTACTACTATGTCTGGTGTGTTAAGTTCAAGGTATCTATCGGTTTGAATCCGGAAATCCCACAAGATCTTGACTTCCTCATTTTCTGACACCTGTTCTACCTGATGTTCCCATGGGTTTTTGGAGGCCAGAAAGTTACATTTTTTGCATAGTGACCAGTGCACTAATTTTGCCACTCTATCACAATGTCTAATTTTGCAATCTGCGCAATCTTTGGACATTCACAGATGAGGTGTGACACAGTATTATTATTAATACTATCTGATGGTGTTATCTAGTGATCTGCAGCTGATTATAATATTTTATAAAATTACATGGCATTGTTCCCAATGCTCTGATTAATATGGGAACCACTGAAATGTGTTTCATTCACAAGCAAGTTATTTCTATTGCCAGGTCTCTGTATTTTGTTAATTTTTCCAATTCTTTATCTTCAACTTTGGCTTCCTCTGGAATTGCAGTGTCAATTATCCAGACCATTCTGTTAATTTATGTTTGGTGTATTATACTCATGGTATCTGCACATTTGAATCTGAAAGTCCCCCTTAACTTGGTTGTTTTCTGACACCTTTTCTACCTGATGTTGAATGCTGGCAGAATGCATTTTTTACATAATGATTATTAATTTTGCAGCTATGTCTAGCTTTGTAGTCTCTCTGTGCAGTCTTTGAATATTCACAGATGAGTTGTGACACAGTTTCATCTTTTTCTTGGCAGAGTCAATGTTTGCTATTTACACTAATTTCTGGAATTCTAGCTTTCATGATATTAGTATGGAGTGCTTGTTCCTGTGCAGCAAAGAACACAGTTCTTTCAGTTTCTTTCTTGATGGTCCTCAGTTTTAGCCATGCCCAAGTTAAATTATTATTATATTTTCCATCAGTATTTCTCAGATATTGTCCATGCAGTGGTTTATATTTCCATTCTATTTAATTTATCTTCAAATTGTTGTTTCTTACATTTGAACTTCGTTTCTGTTATTTTCAAGATGCTTTCCATTGTCACTGCTTTAAAGAATTTTTCTCTTCTATTAGTATAATCATTTAGGCTTTTTTTTCTCCTTCCTCTACTACCTTGTTATGTTTGTAGTAATCCAAGACCTCAAATTTTCTATATTAAATACAATCTGTCCACATCAATTTTTGGATGCAGTTCATGATGCATGTTCATTAATTTCTGCATTTTTGATCCAATTTTTCTAATTCATTTTGGGTTCAGCCTATTATTACAGATAGGTATCTAATTACTGGAACTGCCCATGTATTTACAGCTTTGATCTTTGTTTCAACATTTAATTTTGTTTTTTTAAGTTTTCCACAGTCTTTTGATGTATTCCCTTTCTGTCAAAACTTTAATTTTTGTATGCAGGTTTATCTGCTTCTAGTATTCCAAGGTATTTTTTTTTATTGTTATCACTTGATAATGAATTCATGATATAACCAATATAACCATTTTTAGCTCTATTCTGTGTAGTTTTTTAATCTTTCAACATAGAGAGAACTTCACATTTGTCAAATTCAAATTTCATCTTAATATCTTTACTAAATATTTGCACTGTATTTATCAGTAATTCTATCTCAGTGAAACTTTTTGCATATAGTTTTAGGTCATCCATGTAAAACAGATAATTATTTTTCCTGATTGATCTGAAATACGGTAAACCAAACCATTTTTATTTAAAATTATTGACAAAGGGATTAGTGAGATGGTAAACAGTAATGGTGACAAAGAATCCCCTTGAAATATTCCTCTTTTAATGTTTAGCTTCCCCAATTTCTTCACCATAAGCTATTAAAACAGTTTTCTATATCTTTCTAGAGGAACTTCTGAATACTTTCACTAATCCTGACTGTTTGTGTGTGTTTTTTTTGTGCCATCAAGTCTGAACCAATTAACAGCAACTCTAATAGGGATTTCAAAGAAAGTGAGATATTTAAGGATTGGCTTTACCAGTTCCACTCTCCCCGTTAGGCAGGTGTTAATCCAGCTATGTGGCAATGAGTCAAATTCCTTTTTATAATGTATCCACACCATGTTAAGATTTGTTTTTCGTCTTTTTGAATCTTTTTTCGTATCATTTTATCAATTAACAGCTGATCTTTTATGCTTCTTGACTTTTTAAAGTTCCCTTTCTTTTCAATTAGGTATTGGGAGATTTCAGTTAAATGCTTTTATATTGATCTTGCAAGTACTCCTGTGAGTAACTTGAACATTGTTGGAAGGCATGTGATTGGTTGATAATTACTAGGTCCATTGCCCTTTTCTTGGTCTTTCATTATCAGGAATGTTTGACCTGTTGTCATCCAGTCTTGAAGAAGGTGGCTGAATTGTTGTTGCTGCTGCTGCTGCTGTTGCTGCTGTTGCTGTTGCTGTTGTTATTGCTTTATGAGCCAATGGCAAGAGCTGCTGAAAGACTTGTGAAAAGAACTACATTGTCAAGGGTTATACTTTAATGATTTAAACAACTTTCATCCTGTTGCCAACATAGCATTCATGGGACAGCAAATTGAGAGGGTGGTGGCTGGCCAGTTGCAGATGTTCTTGGAGGACACCAATAGTCTTGATCCATTTCAATCAGGATTTAGGCCACACCATGGGACTAAGAGTTCTGGTCGCACTGCTCAATGATCTGCTGAGGAAGCCTGACTGAGGGAGTGTAACCCTGTTGGTTCTTCCGGATCTCTCAGTGACCTTTGATACTGTTGATCATGGTATACTTCTGGACCAGCTAACAAGTTTGAGGATCGGGGGGGCGGGCCCTAGCACCATGTTGGCTCCAGTTCTTCCTCGAAGGCTGGTTCCAGATGGTACAGCTTGGGGAGGCTGTTTCAACTCTGTAGGTTGTACAGTGTGGACTGCCACAGGGGTTGATCATCTCCTCAATGTTGTTTAACATCTATATGAGGCTGCTGGGGGAGGTCATCCAGAAATCTGGAGTGTGTTGTCATCAATATGCTCATGACATGCAACTCTATCTCTCCTTTTCCTCTTCACCAGGCCCCTTCCCTCCTAATATTGAGAAACCATATAAAAACTCTGCTTTTCAGGGAGGCATTTTAGAATATCCTCCTCTAATAAATTAGTCACATATTTTATTTTGACCATTATATTTTGTAGCCTATCTTGTCTGTTGCTGCCATCTTGCATTTCTAGGTATATTGATTTTCTTATTTCATATTTTTATATTTGTGGGTTGGGTGGCATGTGAATTTATGTTTATCGTGTTGCTGGAAACCACCCAGAGTAGTGGCAAGGCCACTAGATTGTGTGGTACAAAAATATAATTAATAAATAAATATAAATAAATTTAATGACAGGATACATTATATATATATATGACCAGAGCAAGGGCAGTGCCTCTGAGTGAGCATTAGAACCCACGCCCTAAATTGTGATTAGAACAGAAGTTTTTCATGTTGACATCCCAAGTAAGTCCATTCCCTATAACGAGGGAGTCCCTTGAGGCAATGGATAAGGGCCTTTGTGTCTTTTTGCAGTGGATGCAGACACCTCTGTTGTCCTTCTCAGGAAATTGTGGGGGCAGGGTGCTACTCCTGCAGCCTAATCTTCCACTTTTGGGTGGAGCTGCCACGCACTGTGAAGGGGCAACGCTGCTTTGCTTCCACCTCAAGCAGTAGCTGAACAGGGTTTGCTCCAGTCTCAGGTGGATGACATCAAACTCTCCCATTGGACAATTCACTTCCAGGCTGATTCTTTATGCTTCTTGATACTCTATGAATGGTCCACACCCAGGCAGAACTCCAGAGGCAGCACATTGAATTAGAAGTGTGGCAGAGCAAATCTATAAGGCAATACTAAAAAGGGGATAGCCCAAGCAAAATAATAATAATAAGTTTTAAAACTTCAGATCAACATCAAATTTGGCAGCATAGTTGCAGACAGTCTGCTCTTGTACTTTTTAAAAGTACAACTGTTCCTTCCCCGACTTAGAAATGGGCAACCCCCGGCCAGCCCAGATTTAAAATAGCTCGCATAAACTGAAAGGACCGTTCTCCCTTATCTTGAAACAGAATTGTTTGCCCCACCCAATTTTCTTTATTTGGAAAAATCCAGGCTTTCAGGGCTGAAATATTGGTCCTCAGAAAAGACCTTTTGAATGGGAGAAACAGAGATTTCTAACACTGATCATGTGTGGTACACACTTGCCAGGAAGAGCGAATTCAGCAAAAGCTAGAACTGAGGATACGATGAGCAAAGGAAATATCAGAAGAACTGCAAATTAAAGAATCCCTCCCTCCTCTTCCTGTTATCATCATTTTGTGAAGAATACAACCTAGGGACCACAAGCAGCTCTTGCCCTCTCCTTCTCACCCTGGTATTCACTCTATTAGGTTGCCTTTTGCTTGAGTTCTTGTCTACTTCTTGCTCTCTTCCTCCTCCCTCCCTCCCATGTGCTTTCTTTCTTTTCACCTTCTGCAGCTTTGCAAGCTGCAGCTTTACAGAGGAAAGGTTGCCAGAGTTTTTGTTGGAAACTGTTGTAAACAGTTTTCTTCTTCTTCTTCTTCTTCTTCTTCTTCTTCTTCTTCTTCTTCTTCTTCTCTCTCTCTCTCATCTGTTTGCCAAGTTTTATAGAACTTGTATTCTCAAAGGCTTTCACAGCCGGAATCCGATGGTTGTTGTAGGTTTTTCAGGCTGTTTCGCCGTGTTCTTGAGGTTCTTCTTCCTAACGTTCGCCAGTCTCTGGGGCCGGCATCTTCAGAGGACAGGAGTTAGAACTCTGTCTGTGTTCTGGTGTAGTGTGTGGGATAGTTGAGTATTTGTAGCTGTGGGATCAGCTTTTTGTCCTTTTCAGGAGATTGGGTGATTATGGTGATCAGGATGTTTCTTTTATAGAACTTGTTGAAAAACAGCCCTGATAATTGTTTTATGTTTGGGAGTCAGGTTCTGGGATTTTCCTTTGCTTGGTATTTCTTTGTGAATGGTACTGAGCACAAGAAGGTATCCTGTAGACTATTTTGACTGTTGACATGGGTGTCATCAATATTAAGGATGCCCTTTGTTAGGTAAAGCTTGACATCCTTTTACCTGCTGGCAATGCAGGCACGATATTGCACAGCAATATCCTGTTGCTTAGCGTAGCAAGTTGCACTAGAGTACGCCCATTGAATCAGTCAGGATTTGGTAAGTCAATTCTTCCATCATTTCCTTTGATTAAAATGGGTCTACTCTAGTTGCAACTTACTATACTAAACAACAGGATTTCAGTCATTGTTTTATTTTTGCTGCCAGGGTAGAAGAAGACAATTGTGGGATTTTTTTTGCCTCCATCTTGGATGCTGTGCACCTCAGCTTGTGAGGAGGCAAAGAGAGGAATGGAATGGGATGCTGTTTAAACTTGTGACTCAGGCACCAAAATGTCTCAGGTGGGCAAGTGATAGGGAGAGATGTATTTCTAGAGTGAACACGTTAGTCTGTTGCAGTACAAAGAGTTTTGTGGTTCCTTAAAGACTGCAAAATGCAAATGTACTTGGCTTCACCCTGGTTAAAAAATGATGAGTCACATCCTCCTGCCAGTGCCCTCTTTCTTTTTCCCACCCAAGTTCTTTCTTTTGTACTGGTTTTTCTCTCTCCGTCATGGTACTCTTTCATGCTCTAACAGCTTAATAAGAGTCCAGTGGACGCCTGTGAGCTGGTGCAACTC
The DNA here is from genome assembly GCA_037013535.1 of Intellagama lesueurii. NCBI lineage: Eukaryota > Metazoa > Chordata > Lepidosauria > Squamata > Agamidae > Intellagama > Intellagama lesueurii. The sequence continues at coordinate 224,327,733 of JBAJHW010000002.1, forward strand.
ACAGCAATTTTTTAGTGAACCCAGCTGCGCTTTGAAGGAAGCAATTTCAAGATACAACCATAACCTATCGAATTTGAGTTTAAAAACCTGCAGAGCCCATTCAAACTTTGGTGCTCCTAGCTCTTGCCATTTGAGGGATCTTTGGGGACAAATAAACAAACAAAATGGATGCTAGGGAAACAAATTTTGAGATGTAGCTGGTGCAGTTATTTAAATTAGGAAATCAGTAGCATCCATTCAAAATCTTTTGCTTCTAGCTCTTGTCATTTCTGATATCTTTTGGGACAAGTGAACAAAACAGGCTTTGGAGAATCAATTTAGAGATGTAACCGATGCGTTAGGCAATCAGTCAGATCCAATGAAAATTGTATTTGTTTAATTATCAGAATGTTTATATCCTGCCCTCTAAAAATGGGTCTCAGGGTAAAACAATGAACCAACGTAAAACAATTTAAATACTTGAAAAATATTAAAGCATTGAAACATTTGAAACACATATGACAATGTAAGCCATTTCATGTTGCTAACTCTTACTGTTTCAAGGATCTTTCAGAACAAACAAACAAAAGGGACTCTGAGGGAAGTGATTACAAGATGTAAATCACCTTGTTATTTAAGTGGGGAAATCAGTAATATTTTTGCAAACTCTTGTGTTTCGAGTGCTTACCTTTTTGGAGATCTTTCAGAACAAACACACAAATATTTTCAGAAGTATTTATAAAGTAAGCATTCATGGGCTGCAGCCCAGCTCATCAAATGTGACAATTACAGGAGATTGATGGAACAGTTAGGCTTGGTTATTTACGGAAGTGTGACAGCTCCATGTTACAGCACATAAATTGCATGCAAAAACTCCCTGACATTTCTGATGTAAAGGACCAGGTAGCAGGTGTCTGAAGAGCTGCTGCTTCTGGCACCAAAGTAGATGGTCCTTAGCAAAATGGGAAATGAGTTCATTCCAACAGCAGAGAAGCAGAAATCACTGAACTAGTCACCTGGCAATTAAAAGCAGAAAACCCTTATTCGCTTCTGTAAAGAATGTGTGATTATCTTCCAAGGAGGTTTCATAGTTCTGTGAGTTATAAATGAGCTTGCTTTTGTTGGTGATTGGTCACTATGAAGTAAAAAGCAGACTTAATTTGCATGTTCATTATGCAAATATGACTTCTCAGAAGAAGGGGCCTTGGGGGGGGGGGGGATAATGATTTATCACTTCTAACTGCAAAACTGCCATCTTGCCTTTTTCTGTCCTGATGTGGTGTTTGACAAAAGAGATGTATAACCCAATTTGCTGCTATTATTTTTGTACTGCTAGGGATAAGGAAAAAGGATTTTCTTCCTCAGAAGCTAAAATAACTTAGCTGGGTTTAGATACTAAGCCCCTGGGTTGAGGTAGGGTGCAATTTCTTGATCTGTCTCAGGCAGCAAAATGTCTTGCACCAGGCTTGGTTCCAGTCAGTGGAATTCAATGACAGTTACTTCCACATAAGTGCCCATAGCAATCTTACCCAGCCTGGAACCCACCAAATGTGTTGGACTACAAACCCCAGCTTTCTTAGCCAACAGATACAAAGGACCAGTAGAAAAACAAATAAATGGGCCCTAGATCAAATCTTGTATATGTGGGTGTGAAAGCTGGACAGTTAAGAAAGCTCACGTGAAAAAAATGATTCATTTGAGATGTGGTGCTGGAAGAGCTTTGTGGATACTCTGCACTGCAAGAAAGATAAACAAGATGGTCCTGGATCTATGTCTCGGGGGGGGGGGGGACCCAAATGAACAGTTACAAGATGGGCAATATTTAGCTCAGTATTATTACAAGTGAGAAGGATCTTGGAATCATAGTAGATCACAAGCTGAATATGAGCCAACAGTGCAAAGTGGCTGCAAAAAAAGGCAAATGCTATTTTAGGTTGCATTAACAGAAGTAGAGTTTCTAGCTTCGTATTCGTATCCCCAGAACCAGCCTAGTCCACTCACCAGGCTCCTCGCAGCACACACGTCCAATGGCTGCGACATTGCGCCAGTCGCGGATGAAGTCCCACTAGTGCTGCCCTGCCTCTCCCCACAGCCAACCGCTCCAGCTGAGGGGAGAGGCAGGGCAGCACTGACAGGGCTATATCCACGATTGGTGCAATGTTGCAGCTATTGGATGTGCACATTGCTGTTTCTGGGGGGTGGGAATGGACCGTTGTGGCAATTGTGTTGCTGGGCTTCATATTCGTATCCCCCAAGATATGAATATGAAGCTCCCATGTCTAATAGTCTCAAAATCCAATTGCAAAGTTCTACACCGGGGGAGAAAAACAAAAACAAATGCACAGTTACAAGATGGGGAAAATTTGTCTCAGTAATACTACAAGCAAGAAGGAACTTGGAATTGTAGATCACAAGCCGAATATGAGCCAACAGTGCAAAGTGGGTGCAAAAAGGCAAATCCTATTTTAGCCTGCAACAACAGACAGTCTCCAAATTCCTGTGAAGTACCAGTTCGTCTCTGCTCAGCAATGGTTAGACCTCATCTAGAGTATTGTGTCCAGTTCTGGACACCACACTTCAAGAAGGATGCTAACAAATTGGAACAAGTTCAGAGGAGGGTGACAAGGATGATCAGGGGGCTGGAGACCAAGCCTCATGAGGAAAGGCTGAAAGAATTGGGCATGTTTAACTTTGAGAAAAGAAAAATAGGGGGAGATATGATAGGACTTTTCAAATAATTAAAAGATTATCATACAGAGGAGGGGTGGGATCTGTTCTCAGTCATCCTAGAGTAGACAGGACTAGGAAGAGGAACCTCAAGGTACTTTTAATATATTTATTTTAGCATAATTTTTTTGGATAACAGTCCACTTCTTCAGTATTCAAGCCACAAGTTTATACGCACAGTGACCATTGGTTGTGGTGGAGGGATTAGAATGCAGTGTGATTACAGAAAATTGTAAAGTGTTGCTGAGATAGCATTCTTTCTGGTGTTGGCTCAAGAGCTTTTTGTGTATTACCTAGTTAACGTGATTTCTTTGTTTATTTTATTTGCTGCCTTTTCCAGTTTTATCACCTTGATTTCTTCATCCCCAAGGATGGAGAACAGTAAAATATTGTAAAAAATATATACATTAACTGCCCCAGACATTTGAGGTCCTTGTACAAAGGCACGCATGCTGCCATTTGTTAAACTTTACACAGAAAGGTAGGTTAAGGGACAGCAACAAAAGCGTAGTTTAATTAATTTTAGTAAACTAGGTATTCACCACTACGAAAGAAGTGTGAATGGAATTTATTGCTCTTTCTGTAAATTAATTCTGCCTTTCCATATCTGAGATGGGATGGTTCAGAAGACTTGAACCATAGTTTCCCATCTGTCTGCAACGGACTGAATCAGAGTTCTTGTTTTAAGTTCCTCTGTTAGTATGCGGATCAGAGTTCATAATCATAGCTGTACACAGAACTTGAAACATTAGGTTTGAACATTAATTTATCAGTGTTAACTGCTAGACATTCAGAAGTGAATTCATTGCTACTAATGTTCAAATCCAAAAATATTTAACATTATTAATCCATTACTTAAATGGTTCGTTTTGTTTTTAAGTGTGATCTGTTGTTGTTTAGTCGTTAAGTCGTGTCCGACTCTTCGTGACCCCATGGACCAGAGCACGCCAGGCCCTCCTGTCTTCCACTGCCTCCCGAAGTTGGGTCAAATTCATGTTGGTAGCTTCGATGATGCTGTCCAACCATCTCGTCCTCTGTCGTCCCCTTCTCCTCTTGCCTTCACGCTTTCCCAACATCAGGGTCTTTTCCAGGGAGTCTTCTCTTCTCATGAGATGGCCAAAGTATTGGAGCCTCAGCTTCAGGATCTGTCCTTCCAGTGAGCACTCAGGGTTGATTTCCTTCAAAATGGATAGGTTTGTTCTCCTTCAGTCCAGGGGACTCTCAAGAGTCTCCTCCAGCACCACAATTCAAAAGCATCAATTTTTCGGCAGTCAGCCTTCTTTATGGTCCAGCTCTCGCTTCCATACATCGCTACCGAAAAAACCATCGCTTTGACTATGCGGACCTTTGTCGGCAAGGTGATGTCTCTGCTTTTTAAGATGCTGTCTAGGTTTGTCATCGCTTTCCTCCCAAGAAGCAGGCGTCTTTTAATTTCGTGGCTGCTGTCACCATCTGCAGTGATCATGGAGCCCAAGAAAGTAAAATCTGTCACTGCCTCTGACTTGATTATAGTCTTGCAAACCAGGATACTCAGTTCTGAGGATCAAAGTACCAATGAACAAAACAATGGCTACTGCTGGGACACATCACAGCATGTCTTTCTTCTAATCACTTTGGACTGATGACAAGAGGATAGAAGGGATTTCATAGTAAGAATTCCTGCTGCAACCAGTTATTTGCCTAGGAACTATTCATACCTAGTGTCTCACTGACTGCACTATTTACATCCTGGCAAACTTCCCTGAATGGGATTGATCAGAATTCTATTTCCCGTCATTTGCCATATTGTAGAGGTTCATTTGATAATTTGACCAGCAAGGCCTTGCTTTCTGATTTTTCTAGTTTAAACCATCATGTGCTGGGTCTATGGCCTCCATACCCTCCTTTTGAAACATGTTCCCAGTTTTCACCAGTATCTCTGTGCAACATATGCACACACATGCATGCGCAAACAAGGCTTTGGTAGAGATACAGTTTGCAGGCATGTTGTACTAATTTAGTCATCCGGTAACAGGAGGAAAATGTGTTTTAAAAAATTAACTTTAATGCATTAAAATTAACATGTTATTTCCAAAATCTAGTATGGTCTATTCTGAAACAATTTTGAAGAAACTAGGCCTTTCATTACATCACAATCTGTTATACTTGGATTTGTGTCTTACTCAATGACTGTCTTCCATGTCTCAAGACTTAGGTTTTTAACAAAAAGCTATGAACTGTAGTGTTCCTACCATGTGAATGGTAGGGATGTGTGGCTTGAAGCACTGTGACCTTTTGAATTCCAACCTAACACCAGGTTGTTCTGCCTGAAGGCTATATGCCCTTTGGTATCATTCTAGGTGACCATTCTATTTAAAGGATTGTCAGAGGGTATTTTAAGGTATCCTTTGTTTGAAGAGCCATCGAGTTTAAGACTGTCTTAGAGGGGGGGAAATCCTAAGAATGGAGAGCAGGGCCTGTGATGTAGCCTATCTGCAGTTAAGCGCTAGGCAAGCACATATACAAGTAACCTAGTAAGAATCGTCTCCATAATGGTGGGAAGAAGTATTTCTGTTTAACTCAAAGTAATAATTTCCAAGATACCCAGTGTGGTGTAGTAAATAAGTGACAGACCTGGGTTCAAATGCCCACTCAGCCATGGATACTCATGGGGAGTTGGGATGGAACTGCTAAAACCACTCCTTAAATATCTCACTTACCTTGAAAGCCCTATTATGATCTCTATGAGTTCGTTCTGACTTGGCGATCCATAACACGCACCGCACAATTTCCAAATTGTGAAATTAGCAGGAGCAAATGTGCAAAACTATGCGGTCTTACATCTTTTCCATATCTGCAGCTCCCAGTTTATTTTCATGGCATTAGAGTAGTAGAAAGGATAATAATAATCTTAGAACTGCAGAGCTTGAAGGAACCCTATGGATCATCGAGTCCAGCCCCTGTCATGGAGGCAGAGGAATCAAACGACCAACTACTGACTCAGCAACCAGATACCTAAGCCACTGAGCTATCCAGCAGTTAGAAGACATGTTTAGAAGTAGAACCTTTTGATTTGATGGCCAAATCATGGTGGCAACAAGGGGAGGGGGGAAAGGTACGTGTGCTTCTTTCATCTCTTGTTTTTTCATACATTCGCTCTGTGACAAATATGTCGGTTGACTAAATAAGCCTTTATTAAAATGAGTTTAACAGCAAATCTAGGAAATCTTCTCTAAGCACCGCAGCTTTGAAACACCAAATTTGCCTTTCTAATTAAAATGCTGTCAATTTTAAATGTACGTAACTCTGTACATGAAACAAGTTCGGGGGAAGAGGTAGAAGAGAAGGCCTGAGAAGCTGCTCAAACAATGTTCAAAAGGATTTATTTTGTATATTTCATGAAGATCATGTTCATCTTTCTGTCTTAAGTGTGTTCAGCTGGAGAACTGGTGCCTTTAGTAATAAGCTGACAAGCTGAATGCAAAGCACTGTTGGTTTCACTTACTTTCAGCAGGGGGGGGGGAGAGGATTAAAGAACAGTTCTCTGATCTGTGCAATTGCATTTTGTTTTTTGCTTTTTTAAAGAGAGATGAGCAGATATTCTTTCTCAGGGACAGAATTCATCCCTTAGGGAGAAAAGCAACATACATGGAGAGGCCCCAGCATAACTGAAGAAGACAGCATTTTATCTTTGCTATTTCAGCATATCTTTATATTGAGTGATTGTTTGGCCAAAGGTTCTATATTTTCACATTGCAGGTAGTTGACACCTGGTATTGATACCTAAGAGTGGTTTCTCATTCCCTTTTTCTGGGAGCTGTCTGGGATTGCGCAGCTTTCCCAAGGCTATGCAGGTTGGTTCTTCTCCTGGGAAGTACAGTGGCAAACTCCCAACCTCTTACTCTGCTGCCATGTACCCAACTCACTGAGCTATCCAGCCAGCACAGTGATAATAAAACATGGAGATTGGTCAATAACCCAAGCAATGCAGATGGCCAGTTTTATGAAATACCTATCTGTACATTTGGTGAATGGAAATTTGTACTCATCCTTAGTGGTGAGGCCTTTGGGTCAATCTGCACAATATATATTTTCAAGGAAGCAGTCATGTTAGTCTATTGCATCAAACAGAACAGGGCCCTATGCATCTGTGAGTTGTAGTCCATTTATTTATCTGCTTGTTGCAGTTTTGTACTGCCCCACTTAGTAAGAATCCACTGTTCTGGACAGTCGGACAAACAAAGAATCCACCCAACCCACCCTCAACCAATGACAAACAGAAAACAAAACAAAGAAGTTCAGCAAACACAAACTAACAGCTAAGAGATGATGACTATCCTCTAGAACAAAGACTGAGCCATGAGTCATACCCTACTGAAGGGGAAGGATGTCCTTAAAGGCTTCTCTGTACAGTCCCGTTTTCACCAACTTCTCAAAGGTCTGGAGGGAGGGGGCCTGCTGAATCTCCAATGGGCACTGTAAGAACACTGGCAAGCCTATGCAATCTCTGCTTGCTGATATGGCAAAGAGAATACCATATAGGACCCATCTGTCCCCAATCAGGTGATTTCATCAGAAGAGGCCCCTAGTTTACTCCCACGTAGAGTTATGCAAACATTAATTAAGCTTTTCTCTGCACAACTGTCACTTCCGCTTACTGCTTTCATTGCTTCGATTCTATGAAAAAAGAAGCTCCTTCTTCCAACCACCCTCTGTCAATGAAAGAGAATAAATCCAAAGGTCAGATGCAGAAATCTAAATGTCAAGATTTATGACACAACCCTTTTGGGAGTACTGGCATGAACTGAGGATAATTATTCTCTAATGGACTAACACTAGTGCATCACCTCTCATGACAATGAAACAAGTAAACCTCCTCTCCCAGAGTGATGGGAGACACCTGATCACTCTGTGCAAAGAGATCCACACCCCTATGTTACTCATGTAAAACAAACAAGATTTTGAAGAAGCTGGAAATCATCTGGGAAATCTGAATTTTGATGCAACTGCAAGCAGAGAAAAACAACATATTCTTGTATCAGTAATGATGCCTCTGAGGAGGAAATTGTTAAATAAAAGCTTGCTGCTGCTGCTGTTGATGGTGTTAGTGAGGGTGATGATAGTGACAGAGATTGGGACATCTGTATTTTTAGCCTGTACTGATAGATAGATAGATAGATAGATAGATAGATAGATAGATAGATAGATAGATAGATAGATAGATAGATAGATAGATAGATACGCATGCATGCACTCACACAATGTTAGACTCATGGTGCCAATAGCAATCAGATTTGTTTAGCAATCAGTCAAATAAAATTCCTCCAAAGCTCTGAAATTTTAAATTATAAAGGCCAAATATTTTCTGTAAGTTTAAGGGCATTCCTGCAATCAGTTGTACTTGTCTTGTTTTCAAGACTGCTTGTTGCATGACCATTCATGCAATTGCAAAACTGGGCAACAGCCAAGTGTGTGACAGACAAGCCAGAATAGAGCTCACATTGCTTCTGTAATTGCCTTTACTTCACTCTGTAACCTGCAGATTTCTTTCAAAATTTAGAAAAATATTCTTATTTTGCATCTGTACCCACATATTAGCATATCAAATTTATGCAAATCAGTGCCTTCTTTGGTGCTTCTTCTGGGTGATCTCCAAGTGGTCACTTTTTAAAATTACTAATGATGATTATGGTGATAACAAGCTGTGCCTCACATCCACACCCTCCCTGTATCTTCAAGTAATTATAGCAATAGGAAATCGGTTACTATGAGCCCTGTACCTGTGACAGGCAGTAGTCCCACTGGGATTCAGTGATTAAGGTATAAGGAAACCATTACTGAGGCCTAAAGGGCTGGCTCTAGTTAAGTGCAGCTAAGGGAATTTAAGTCATAAAAATATCCTGGCTTTATAGCAAAGAAAAAGCTGTATAATTTTCAGCTGGAAAGGGCTATATTTATTTAGCATGCAAATACATCTTGTCAGACTGAAGTGGCTTTCATCAGCAGACATGATGGCATTCAGCACCTCCAACCCGCGATTCTGGTTTGGGACCTCTGTGCTTGTGACAGGTACTTTCAGCTGACAGGCAGATGTTATGAAGGAAAGGGGAGGAAGCCAATGAACACAAGGCAAAAATCTGGCAGAGAGCTTGAAAACAAGAAGGGAGTAGACAAGCAAGTGAGTTTTGTGCAGAAGCTTTGTTGATTTGAATACCACAAATCTGCCTGTCCTGTCTTTGGATGCAGGTCTGCTGTGTCCCTCCGGGACATACCCAAATGTGTACTATTTCTTCATATATTCAAACCATTTAACATTTTGGGAAACAAGAGCAGAAAGCAAGGAGAGTAAAAACGTGTTTGGATTCCAACCCAAAGTTGGGAGACTAGCTTTCCATCTTTTTTTAAAAAATGGTGAGAAACTGTATGTGGGGAATTTTTCTCTCCAGATGTACCTTGGTGGTAGTGACAGTGGAGATGTCTGTGGCATCAGAATCACAACCCTTTCCCTCACACTTAGCAAAGCACTTATGTCAAGGAGAGGAGTTTGCTGAGCATTCTGCTATGAGTGGAGAAGGAACCCTCCAGCCCACACCTTGTTTGTCCTGGAAGGGTTCTCAGTCCATGCCCCAAAAGGGATGTCCACTTGCCAAAACACAGCCGCCAGCCCTAAGGCTTCCCACTTGTCCTCCCAATCAGGGACAGAACAAGAAGGCAAAAGTCCTAGTAATCAGATATAACAGCAGCAGTTCCACCCTAACTCGTACACTCCCAGCCTGAAGGCTAGCAGAGTGAGTAGGAATCTCCACTGTTCTCTCTCATGGAGGGAGCAAGGAACCATGGGGCAAGCCACAGTTTCTAGAGCCAAGGGCAAGCAGCCTTGCAGGTTAATGCTTGGGTCTGTGGGTCATGCTTTACCACCCAACATTCTGCTCGAAGAGGGGAAAGGGCAAGGCAACCAAAGTTCCCTGGGTCCAAACGCAGGGATGTGAAACTATTCACTCCCCATGTTTTCTACCATGCAGGGAAGGTGAGAAAGCAAAGCTACTCATAAAGTACTAAGGGAGCCAGCTGGGTCCCAAGAAGGAGAGATAGATACATTCTTCTGTTAAGCTGGTATATCTATCTGTGTGTCTAAATACCTATAAACCAACATGCAACATTTTAATGCAATTTTGGATAAAAAGTCATTCTACTTTTGGCGATGCAATTTGTATTTTTTTGGCAATGTATAAGTCGTGCCTTCAATCCCAACCTTTTTAAATACACCAACTGCTATGATGCTTCTCATTTTGGGATACTGCTGAAATATGGACAAAATTGGAGGCTCCTTTTCATGGAGGGTAAAATGTTTCACGAAAAGGAGTCCCTTACTGAGGCTCAACCACATGCTTTTGTATTGAGTGGGCCTCTAAAACATTAGAAATGGTTTGATTTCTGTATTTCCTTGTGTTTTGGATTGTGTGCTCCCCTAACTGTAAGAGGTGATCTCAGCATCTGAAAGACATTTTAAAAGTATTTGGGATATGCTTTTGTTTCTTTTTAAATTATGGCTGCATCCAGCTTTGGAAAATGTAGTAGATTAAGGAAGGGTCCTGTTCACTTCTTGAGATTCTCAACTCTAGGGCTCAAAATGCCAGCAGTTGAAGATTATAAAATTGTCATCAATTTGCACATTTGTAAGATGAGGGAGATTGAGGGATGCGTAATAATAAGGCATTTATGGGTCAGCCTCCCAATGGTGTTAGAGTTTTGCTCAAGAGTATACAGACTCGGAGGTTGGCATTATACTATCATAGTTTCATTTCCTTTGCCAATCTGAAGAAGTATAAGTACCTTCTCTGTTATTTCTGTCTGTCCATTACTGCGGCCATATTTATTGATAACTTGTGTCTGTGTAATGTAGAATGCTATATGAGAACTACATCAGTGCCATGTTTAAAAAAATGGAAAAATAAATCAAAACTGTGAGTCAAACTAGACCATATGTCTATCACAGTTTTTTCAATCTGTGCATACTTCTCCCCTCAGTGGTGAAGCATGTGATTCTTCTCACCTGGGTATCTTGTATTTAGTGTGGCTTTTTTTTAATTGGTTATGAGAAAATAAACACAGGCTTACTTTGCAAGTCTCATTTCTGATGCACACATTTCTGAGGAAATCCTATTATGGAAAGAAAAATAATAGAGAATGTACATCCCTCTGTTTCACTCACATTTTTGGAAAAGTTATGTTCAATCATCCTGTACTTAGCAAGCTCTGAAAACTCAGTTTTACAATGGGGTTTTTGAGCTACACAAAGGTGTGTGATAAGGAGTGTGTGGGAAGCCAGTTCTGGAAGGCTGGAACACTTGACATCACTAGGGTTGCAGACTTGTATGCATTTACGTGGAAACAGCAGTCACTGAGTGAATGGGGCTTACTTCTGAATGGAAACTGCAAACTATCTCCTTGGAGAAACATGAGGAGAGGGCATGACATGATAAGCAACAGCCATATGAGAAAAAAAGAGAAAATTGTAATGTTTATCTATTTAGATGTTGGACAGCCCATCTGAAGCAATGAGTTGCAGGGGCGGGCAGGACATGCGGCAGAACTAGCTTTGACGCACGGATCTATCTACGTGTCATGCAAATTTCAAAGTTGCACTTTGCCTTCACCTTGACCTAGATAATTGGTTAGGTTACATCACATTTTTCTTCCACTAGTTTCTATAATATGTAGCTTCCTCCAGCTGGAGCAACTAGAACAGGATGTGATTTTCAAATCGCCAAATGACACATATTAGTTCACAAGAACCCTTTGGAAATGGAGCCAGTTAGATCCTTTAATTCATTCATAAGCTGGCAGAGAAGCTGAGTATTTCTGCAGTGCATCTTGTGTGAACATAACATTATCCTTTTCATAACTGGAGCTGCCTTGTTACTAATTTTGAAATGGGCTGAGCTGAATATTTGCAAGGGCTCGTTCTTTTAATCAGAGCAAAATGTTAGTTTTTGAGCTAACAATTCCTAAAATCCCTCAGCCTGCGATACATTATCATGAGCTGGGACATATTTTCAAAGTTCTGTTTTCATCATCCCCTGGATGCAAAGGTTAGTCTCACATCCACAGTTGTGATGTGCTATATATCCCCTATATATGTGACACATGTATCAGTACTTTTTCTCCATCATCACTAATCCACATTCAGACAACTACTGCCTGTTATGGTTTTACTTCTCAGTAACTCGAAAAGCAAAACATAGGGGATATGACTCAGATTCTTCTGCACATGGACAACAAAACACACAAGATCTCCATCTAGAGAGATCTTTTTCATCCCATATTCCAGTAATGGCTACCGTGACACACTTTTGAAAATTCTACTCCTCCACTACTTCAGTATTAATATGGCCATCTTTCCATGGTCATCTACCTTCAGTGGATATAAAATGACTAGGGAAAATTTGTCTTCAAGATTATTTTTCCTTTCATCATTTGTTGCTACGCCAAGCAGAGACTATTTTTCTGAAGTCTCTTCGTGCAGGTGGAAGATTGCCATGTAATTTCTCCCAGCACCATCATAACAGGCATACTTTGATATCTATTGAAAACATGTGAAAGTAACTTACTGAGGTAGTGAGCTATTGCACCCAATCCCTTTACTCTGTAGCACAGTGGCACAGAAAAGCTGACTCAGCATGCATCACATACAAAGCACATCTCACATGCAAACTTTAGTGCCAAGATAGAAAAGATGGCATTAATTAGCAGTATTTAATACAGTCCCAGCCCGAGGGTAATTCTTCATTCACATTTAGGCTTGGATAAATCTATTCTGAATTCAATCCACCAGAGCTATTTCAGAAGTTGCCCTACCCAGAAGAGTACTCAGTAACTTGTAACCCTACAGATGTGATTGAATTGCAATTCCCATCTGCGCTAGCCAATACAGGTGATTGTGAGGGGTGAATCCAGCTGCAATCCAGTAAGTTCCAGAGACCTACATATCATCCACCAGAAAAGTTCTATTGGCACCACTCCATAATTTATCTACACCTTTAATTTGTCTTCATTGTTTCTATCTTTTTTCCTTTTCCTCCCCCTTCCCCCCCCCCCCCCGCAGATCTCTCTCTGGACGAATAGTTGGCGGGGTCTGGTGGTTTTTCACTCTGATCATCATCTCTTCTTACACCGCCAATCTAGCTGCTTTCTTGACAGTAGAGAGAATGGTGTCTCCTATAGAGAGTGCAGAAGACTTAGCCAAACAAACAGAGATTGCTTATGGGACTCTGGATGCTGGTTCTACTAAAGAATTCTTCAAGGTAAGAGAACTTCTGCCTTCAATATACAAAGCCAAAATCTCATGCTAGCTCAGAAAATGGAGCATACACAAGGTTCTGTCAAATTCCATAAATACCCTAGAAACATGGAGTAATTATATGCTTCCACAGATTAGTGAGTAATTACACTTAGCAGCATCAAAAGTAATTACCCTGTGACTTGCAGCACAGGTTTAGAGAATAATAAGTACTTGGTTAGCTCTGCAATTTAATGGCACCATTTACCATATGTAAATATCCTGATGTTACATTTCAAAGGAGCTTACAAAGCAAAACCTTCAAAAATGCACTTCCTTTCAATGTTCTAATGTCCCATGCTTCTCACTTCCCTCTAATGTTCTTTCCAGGTCTCCCAGTCTATTCATGGAATACAATTCAAATTGTTTGGTTCAACTGCTTTTACTGTTGATTGCATGAGTCACACTATTTGAATACTGTCTAGTTGAGTGGACAATATCCCCCCACCCCACCCCAAGGTCTTTCCTCACCTGAACACCAAATTAGAAGTATGAATTGACCTTTTACCTGCATATCAAATGCTCTGCCACTCCACTGTGGCTCCAACCCTAGGGCTAGTATTTAGGGATGGTGGCTGCGTTTCTAGCCTAGCTCCTAATATTCAGTCTAAACATTTATATCTTTAGCTTAGAGCTTGGAATTCCCCTGGCTGGTGAATTTTGGGCATCATAGTTCCAAACCATTTCCACAAGCTTCTGCCTTCACTGTAAATCAGTTTCTCAGCTCTCTTCCTTTTGAATATTATGCTTGGTGTTCCATAAAATGTGTCCATGTAGTCACAGAGATTACAGCATAAGCACATAAAGGCAGCACCAGCTCATACAAAACCTTTCTCCACACGCCTAGTGACTATTGACATAAATCATGTGGCGGCTGTTCACCTCTACAAGCCAGCTCTCTCAGTCTTGAGTACTTTCCTCTTTTTGTCTATGCCATGCGTAGGCACATAGCCCAGCCAATGTGCGTCTTCCTTGGTGTATGAATCTCTGCTCTGTGTATTAACACGTGCTAAGAGCAGTGGATTTATGCTATTCTGGACAGAGATCTAAAATAGCGGTTTTTGAGAAGATGTGGACGTACATGAAGTCAGCTGAGCCCTCTGTTTTCGTGCCGACAACAGAAGAGGGAATGAAGCGTGTGAGGAGATCCAAAGGGAAGTATGCCTACCTGCTAGAGTCTACCATGAATGAGTACATTGAGCAGAGAAAGCCCTGTGACACCATGAAGGTGGGAGGTAACTTGGATTCCAAAGGCTATGGCATTGCAACGCCAAAAGGTTCACCACTGAGGTAGGTAGAGTCAATTGTGTTCCTTCTTTTGTTTTCTGCCACTCAAGCAGTCTGTGCATCCATAAATGTGATATCAGTCTCAGTTTCCAGAACAGAAATAATGAAAATGTAAAAGGAGGGAGAGAAAAACAATGATGTATTGGAAGTTAACTATCAGGTTGCTGTTTAATGGTGAAAGAAGTGTCCCATTCTTCAGGTACTGCTCAATGCAGTAGTCTCACTCCCTATATATTATTTTCTATTAATACAGAAGCAACTGTGTATAAATATCACAGATTGTCTGGTGTACTGGCTAACTGGCTAACATAACTTTAGTTTGAAGCAACTGAGCGGGTTTTGTGATCCATGACAATAGTGCAATGTATATTTTAGCCCTTGTTTGGATTCAAACTTTAAAAAATTCTAGCAGTATACATATTTCATATGTGCATGTCTGAACAAAGAGATGCAAATCTGCTCAGGACAAATAAATGGAAAAGCTAAGTGTTTTCCTTTTAGCTAGGCAATACATCACTGGAAGAATATTTTGCTTAGCCTGTTACCCTTAGCAACCCACAGCAGCGTTAGTCAAATGTGTGGGCCAAAGTGCTGGAGAAGAAGGTATGACTGGCTTCACACACTCAATGCCTACAAGGTAGCGTAACATATAACCAGAACATACAGCAGCATAGTGGCAACGCAGTACAAATGAAACACATAAAGGAACACACAAAGCAACAAGAGTGATACACCAGTGTTAACTTCACCCAGAAAACACCCATAATTCTCATTCTGTATCTACTGTCCATAGTCTCAACAACGTTGTTGGATTTTCTCACTAATATCACAATACCCAATAGAGACAGAGTTTCAGGTTTTAATGTGGCCTTTGTGTTTTAAATCTATAAGCCATGAATCTTTTAAAAGAATCCAGTTGTTTCAAAGTGTAACATAACATTTTTACATTCAAACAACTGTGATGTTTCAGCTCAAAAATATCAAAGAAAGTGGGGGGGGGGGAGGTATCAAATGTTGATTCAATTTGTCATTCAAGATATCTCTTTTCCAAGACAATGGACATGGGTTTGTTGGGGAAGGAAAGATAGGTTCTTTATTGATTTCCTGGTTTTGTAGAAAAAGCCAACAGAGAACACTTTGCTTTTCCATTTGGATTGATGGTGCTGCTTTGAAACATATGCTCCCAATTTTCTGTCTCATAACATTTGTTTTTTGTAATCATTTTAGCCATTACCCTGAATACTACATGCTCTTCAGGCATAATATGGCATTTCTCTCCACTGTGGGGACTGACCAAGAAACACATCCTCTTCTGTGACTGATAGAACTGATGGGCCTTTTTTTTTTTTTAGGTTTCTATCCAAGTCAGCAGAAATGTGGCCATTGAAGTCGATGGGATCAGAACTGTTTACATACATATAAAAATGATTCCACAGAAGTGATAAATGAAGTGGGTAGAATTCTGACAACAGAGGAGTGGGTCATTATCAAAATGCTGGGTGTAATATATTAAATGTTCCCCTTCAGCATCCCACTCATGTAGACTAAACAAGACAGTTAATATGTCATTAGAAGCAGAGCCTGCTTAATAAGGAAAGACTATCAGTTTTTTCTAGTCATGTGCATATCTTATGTCTTGAGTACATAGGTAAAGGTAAAGGTAAAGGTTCCCCTTGACATTTAGTCCAGTCGTGTCCGACTCTAGGGGGCGGTGCTCATCCCTGTTTCCAAGACGTAGAGCCAGCATTTTGTCCGAAGACAGTTTCCGTGGTCACGTGGCCAGCGCGACTTAGACACGGAACGCTGTTACCTTCCCACCGTGGTGGAACCTATTTATCTACTCGCATTTTTACATGCTTTCGAACTGCTAGGTTGGCAGGAGCTGGGACAAGCGACGGGAGCTCGCTCCATCGCGTGGATTCGATCTTACGACTGCTGGTCTTCTGACCCTGCAGCACAGAGGCTTCTGCGGTTTAACCCACAGCGCCACCACGTCCCCTTGAATACATAGCTCTGAAATATTTGTGGATACCTGGAGGGATCATAAGAGGGGGAAATAAACATTTGCCTTAAGGAGTGGTACAAGTCAGTGTGTAGACTGGACACTCCATTTCCAAATGAAAACAAGACTAATTCTTATAAAAGAAAAGAGGAAAGTGTGATATAGATAGACTTGTAGAGCAATACCATACATTCTTTTCTATAACTGTGTGATAAACAAGCAGGACAACAGTTATGGCCAACATTTGGTAGATGCTAAGCACCGTATGCAGTCTCCTAAAAACAACCCTGCAGACTCACCTTTTGACAGGAAACAAAATTGCCTTATTTATCCTGATAGCGGATTACGTTTAGCTAAGTCAACACCTTTAATTTTGTTTTTTGATAATCTGGCCAATTCTGATCTGCACCATCATTCCTACTCCTTGCCTTCATTATGTCACAAGCTGTCATTCTTAGCCATCCTTGTTGTACATTGATCAGGCTACAGGCACATGAAGCTTAACATCATAGTGCTTTGATGTTTAGTGAGAAGTAAGTCGTAATATGTTCAGTGGAATTTACCCCCTAATAAGTGAAGCACTGCAGCATTAAAGTGGTTCTTCCTTCAATCAGACTTATATTTTACACATTACAACGTGCACTGGCCACAATGCTCTTTTACATTACAAAAATCATCATTTCTTTCACTTTAACTTCCTCAGGAACAATGATCAAGTGATCACATAGGAGGCTCATGCCTGATGAGTAAAAATGGCATATTGGACAGTTTCAGCCTGCTTCTATGCCACAAAATAAGTACTAATTTTAAGAAGATTGCCCCATAGAACCCAGAGAATGGTACAAAATTGATATCCAGCATGACATGGGGTTTGAAGTAGAATTGCAAACACAACGAGCTTTACAGAAATGTGATCTTTTCCCCACAAAACAACAGTAACAACAGTAATAGCAACAGAGCCCAAAACCAAATGCTACAAATTGTACACTCCTGAGTTCTGTTCACCAACACTCTCCGAGAGCAGGAATTGCTTGTAGGAAAAATGAAGTATGCTAATGTCTCTTTGAAGCAAAATGGGTCAGGAACAAAGACCCCAAATGCCTTTATCACCCTAGGCAGGAGATCCACAATACAAAGGAAGCTTCAGGTGTACCGTCTTTAAAGCTCTTAAAAAATAAAACACAACTTCAGATACAAATATGCCCTGGCCAAAATCCTGTTTGCATAACTTTATGTAGTGGAAGCTGATGATGTCACCAACTGGCACCAATAAAATTTAATTTAAATTAATTATATGCTTCCCATCCCTCTATTTTAGATTTGGAGGCCCCCTAGAGGTCCTTTTTGCTCTGGGAAAGCCTGTGGGAGTCTCAGGTTGTGGGAAGGGAGACCTTAATCACCAAAATCCAGTGGTGCACAAGTATGTGCATTTGAGAAAGAGACAAGAGTTAGCTCATCAGTACTGAACAGGCAAAATCACAGGTAGAATCACATTGATGCAAAATAAGCTGTCCAAAATTGCAGAAAGCAAATTAGTAAAGAACACGCTCTCGCTCTCGCTTCTCTCACACACACATACGAGGTCAGTTTTGTAAAAACTCAAAGAAGAATTGAGGGGAAGGTAGAAACCTATTTTGTAATTGGCTTTCCTTCTCAAAATGGTAACCTTTAAGCAAAGCTCCCTGGAGGCACAATGAACTTGTATGCCAATTATTCCAAGTCATTTAAATGAATAAAAATGTTCTCTATCAAACGTTCAAGAAAACTAACACACTTCAGAAGAAATGGGCTAGCCAACTCCATTTTTCATCAAGGATTCTAGGACTGTCAGCTACTAGAAGATGCCAAATGAGCTACAAAGAAAAACCAATTACTTCCAGTATAGTCTCTTAGGGAAGAAAAATACAGTGGAACAAACAATATGTGAGTGTAGCAGAATGATCTGTACTTACAGAACAACAAAGGGCTTATTGAGCTTTTTCATACCATATATACCCACGCAGGTATTAAAATATTCTTTCAGTTCACTGATAAGAACATCTGAAATTGTTAAACAACAATGGTACAAACAGGTTTGTGCTGTTCTTAAAGTGCAGAAATAATATGTTGAGGATGCATCAACGTTGTATCATCACTGCTGGCACTTAAAACATTGCTCCCATACAAGGAAAGTTCACATAAGGGATCCTGGGCACATGCCAGGATTGGTCATAAGCACTAGTAAAGGTAAAGGTTCCCCTTGACATTTAGTCCAGTCGTGTCCGACTCTAGGGCACGGTGCTCATCCCCGTTTCCAAGCCATAGAGCCAACGTTTGTCCGAAGACAGTTTCCGTGGTCACGTGGCCAGCGCAACTAGACACGGAACGCCGTTACCTTCCCACCGAGGTGGTACCTATTTATCTACTCACATCTTTACATGCTTTCGAACTGCTAGGTTGGCAGGAGCTGGGACAAGCGACGGGAGCTCACTCCGCCGCGTGGATTCGATCTTACGACTGCTGGTCTTCTGACCTTGCAGCACAGAGGCTTCTGCAGTTTAACCCGCAGCACCACCACGTCCCCTATAAGCACTAGTAGTCGACCTTAATTGATGAGCCATTTTTATTCTGCCAGCAACACCCCATCCCTCTCTTTTCTGTGTGGTATAGAGACAGGACTAATATTAAGGAAGGCAAACAGCTATATATGCCCCTCCAGGGTAGTATATACAGCACCAGATCAAGTTTCCCCTCACCAGCATAAATGTGTGATAATCTTATAAAAGTAATGAGATTTGGTTTATGTGGGGTGGGGGATATATATGTGTGTTTTTATGATATTCTGTTGTAAGCTATCTTGAGAAGCAATCAATTAAAAGGAAAGAATATAAACTGATGGTTTTGGGTTGGAAAAGGGCTAGTTAACACAGAGCTGCTATAATGTCTGGCCTGTTACAGCTATGTTATGGTTTATTTCTTTGCATGTTTTAAAAACATTTTAGACTTTGCCTTTCATACTTTTTTAAAAAAAACTTAAAATGGTTATATCTCTGCTTTTGACTGAATGGTCATCAAGACAGCTTATGGTAGAATAAACACATACACACAAACACAAACACACACAGCAGCAGCAGCAGCAGGGTGGGGGCAGGGGGCACGGCGGGGATGGGGGGGCCATACACCCCCTCTTATCTTTGTGGCAGTGGTGATTCTCAGAAGCAGCCGGCTGGGGTTCCCTTCCAGGAGCCAGCTGCTGCCTCCACCCACTGCACCAGCCTATCAGCTGGGTGTCTGCTGCAGGTGGAGACAGCAGCCGGCTCCTGGAAGGGAAGCCCAGCCGGCTTCTTCTGAGAATGGGGGCTGTTATAGGAACAGGTAGGGAGGTCCAGCAGCAGGGGGAGCACGGAGGCACTGGCGGTGGGGAGAGAGGCAAAAGGAGTTGAAACTCAGACTTGGGGCTTGGGACTCAGACACCAAGTTTCGGACTTGGGACTCAGACAAGAAGACTTGTCACCAAGTATCTGAAAAGAATATTTGCAGCACTGAATTAGATCATTTGGTATTCTGTACCATTTCAGAGGTGCAAAGCTCATTACGCTGACACACACACACATATACTTTCTGTTCTATCTGGTTTCTGCAGCTTGCAGTGCTCAATG
Source organism: Intellagama lesueurii (assembly GCA_037013535.1). Classification (NCBI taxonomy): domain Eukaryota; kingdom Metazoa; phylum Chordata; class Lepidosauria; order Squamata; family Agamidae; genus Intellagama; species Intellagama lesueurii. Next base: position 224,347,684 of record JBAJHW010000002.1, read on the forward strand.
TGAGAAGTGGCACATAGAGCAGGGGTCCCCAACCCCTGGTCCGCAGACCGGTCCCTGTCTGTGGCCTTGCCAGGACCGAGCCGCGGAGACAAATCTCCTGCCCCTCCCGCACGCACAGACGCATGCATGCCCCTCCCACGCATGCACGGCCCCTCCCACGCACGTACGGACCCTCCACCCGCATGCTAAACCGGTCCGTGGAGGCAAAAAGGTTGGGGACCACTGACATAGAGTACTGGAAATGCAGTGCTGGTGTTATGACTAGAGATGGACACAAACCAGAAAAACAGTGGTCTGTGGT